>JAJQWJ010000002.1:74149363-79149363 GCA_023637945.1 Phaethornis superciliosus
GATGTAAATGATAAGAAAAGCATGTTTTTTGGACCTTCTATGGCAAGCCACACAGTTATCGAGAGATTAGAAAAGCATTTTTCTTAACAACTAAGATATCAGGATAACTCAAGGAATATGGATCTAGTACAGATTCTTCTGAAGTTATGGGGAATATGCTAATGATTTCTCTGAAGAAAGGAAAGAATAAGAAAGGAAAAATAAGGAAAGGAAACAAAGGAAAATAGTTTTGGGAACAGAACTTTCTGCAAAATTATGCAGGCAGCTCAGGAAATGTCCTTGTTGGACTGTAGTTCAAACTGTAGCTCAGATCTGCAGTGTATATGTGACTATAAATGCGAGTTTATGTGTATGTACATGTTACACCCTCCGGTGCTGATCCAGAAACACACATTGATTGGAAAGCATGTAGGGACTATGAAAGGGGGAGCTGGAACACAGTGTTAGACTGGTGGCAAGTGGGCCACTCTCTCAGCTGAGAAAATGAAGGAAGGGAATAAAGGCACAGGTTGCAAAAAAAAAACCCCATGATTTACCCCGAGGTCTTTCAATGTTTGGAAAAAATAGTGGGAGAGGTATGACTTGCTTTCCACTTGCTTAGGGCAGCAACAAATCTGAGCCTTTGCCTCTTGATTAACCATGCTGCTTCCACTGGATGATTTTCCATGCTTCAGTAATGCAGCCACCTCAAACATACATGATGCTGGATTGTCAGGAAGTCTTCCTAAGGCATGGATTGGGGGTCAGGGGGAGCATATAGGCAAGGCTTGCCCATAATACAAACAGTTATCCTCATAGCTGCTCCTAAACCAAACCCAGAGCTCTAGATAATCTATGCCTTGGCTGGTAATTCTTGTTAGCATTTATGGGAATTGCTGTGTAAAGTTACACAGGGTGTTCCTTGCCAAAGGATCAATTTCATGTTCTGCCCTTAAGGTGCATCAGTTGTCTGAACAGTTTCCTCTTTATAGATTTGGGCAATATGAAACTACATTTTCAGATATTCCTGGCTGTGATCCAGTCCAAGATTTGCAGATACATTGATTCAGAGAAGGAAATGAAGGAGATGGGAAGGAACAGTACAGACCTGATAGTCTGTGTCAGACAGATTGAATCAGTCTTCTACTACCTGCACCAGAGGGACTGTATTAATAAAAGATATGTTCTGTCTCTGAATCACTGAGCTCTGTTTCTAAGTAACCAGGAAGCTGACGTTACTGTGATGTTTATCAGCCTTTTAAAATTCTTCCTTGGAAATATACTTATGGTTGTGTCTACTACTCACCAGGTTGGCACCTGTCAGAATGAACCTAGCTTAGGTGTCGAAGCAAGATCCCATCCCATCATTTTCAAGCACCAGTTTCATTTCCTAGTATTTCAGATTGCTTAATCTACTCGGTGACTCTTCCTCAGGATCTGGAGTACCAATTTTTTAATAATTTATCTACCTGAAGTGAAGCCATTTTCAGGGATGGTGCCCAGGTCGCATGTCCCCACTGACGCCAATTTACTACCTTCACTTTTCCCCTGCAATCCTTTATTTTGTCTAGGGCTGGGAAAATCCTGCTATTTAGTTTGGTTGCTTTCATTTGCACAGTGCCCACAGAGCTAAGATAAGAACAAAAAAGTTATTTATGAATTAGTAAGGGAAGGAGATATGCTAGACAACAAACCAGTCCTGCTAGGTGTGCTCAGAAGCAGTTAAGTTTTCATCAGGTTTGCCAGATCTTTCAGATAGAAATAATTCTTGTATATTACATGATTTATCTGGAATTTGTCAGGAATTCTGGCAGAAGCTTGTCTGCTTTCCCATTGTTTTTTCACCCAGCTCTGGGGTCACCCTCCTTGTTGTCGGGCATGTGTACAATGGAAATGCTTGATTCTCAGCATCCTGAGGCCCAGAGTGACATCTGTGTCCATGGCTCTTGTTTTTTTTTTTTTTTCTCTTGTAAAAGGAGAAGCACAACATTATAAAGAGATATTGTTAATACTGTTCTCTGCACAGGAGCACTCTGGATTTCACCATAACCCAGCTCCCCATAAGATGCAGAAATTAATTCTCTAAGCTCAGTTACCCACTGTGTTTCATGTCTAGCTCTTCAAAATGTGGGGGAAAAAAAGCAGAATTTGGTGCTTATCTGCTTAGAAAGATGTGACTGGACAGTTAACCTACTCAAGAACTTTCTGTTAGAAAGGGAGAAAAAAACAAAGCAAAAAACCCCAAACATGCCAGCTGTTGGTAAATGGTATGTGGAAAAATCAAGCCTTTAAGATCTGTCTGTGAGGTAGAACTAAGTAATATATGCAACATGCTGCCTGACATGGTGCCAAAGTTTTAAAGAATCCTCTGAAAATTTCAGATGACTCTTCTTTCTCTGCCTTATGTTTCATAGTGGATCAGGTAAAAAGGATTTTCTACCATCTTAATGTATCAGTGGTAATAAAGTAATAATCTGTTGTTCAAATATCTGATGTATTTGATAGATACTTGTGAGGGTAAATTTCATGCCAGATATTTTCTTTCTCCATAGTTTCTTGTTCTCACATCTATGTTGATGTTGCCTAAATAAACAAAAAAACCAAAAACAACAACAAAAAATAAGATATCTTGCAGATGAACACATATGTGTATTTCTCCTCTAATCCTCTAATTTCCCTAATTTCCACTAGAACTGCATATCTACCCTCTTCTGGAAACAGAACTGTTTCCACCTTCTGGAAACTGAGCTATCATTGAGCTTTTTTTTTTTTTTTTTTTTTTTAGATTTAACCTTGTGGCACTTCATCCACACTGTGCCTCCTTGATAGAACGAAAATGCTGTAAGATGGAAAGGGCAGGCCAATGATAAATAAAAATAGTCATAAGCTCAAGGTCCGTCTTCAGTCAGGTGGGCTCAAAGAAGAAAATAATTGTTCTTCTTTTTGAAAACCCATCACAGCATCCTCTCTTTGGACATGAAATGGCATGAGCACTGTTGTGATATGTATCTGCAGTCAAGTGGAATTAGTGGGATAAGAAAAGCTACTTAAATTCTGTGTGCTGATGGATGGCACAGCACCCCAGAGCCCACTGTGAAATCTGGCATGCAGGGGAAAAAACCAACAGTGTGCGATGAGAGGGGTGGTAAAGGAGAAAGAGAAAAATTAATTTAGAGTTCAAAGTGTTCCTACCTGTTGTTGGTGGTTACATTTCTGACCTGTTGTTATTGGTTTTCACGACTGTAAATGTGTAGTTTCAGGTGTTGCTGAAAGGGTCTGTCCTGTCTGTCAGTGTGAAGGATCTTGCTCCCTTGGCCATGACAGGTGGAGAGCAGCCTCTCAAGGGGACTGCAAATATACCTATGCTAATTTCTCCATTAAGTAACAAGACATTGAAAACTTTCTCAGAAGTTGTCAAATATTTAGTTCTTTGCTAACTGGCCACACTATCAATGACAGGTCTGTCCTTTAATCTGAGAATTTTCTGAGAGTGAGCAAACACTTTTAGGTCTCGAACTAGCAGCACTACTTGTGTGCAGAAATGTTTTCTGGGCTGTTTTTCTGCTCCCAGCCATCTGTTACAATGGCAGCCAGGCAGCTCAGAAATCCTTAGGTTTGTTTCATGGATGTCTATGTGCCAATGTGATGATGATGATGATAATAATAATCATCATCACACTAACCACAATAATAACAACAATAACAATAATAATAGTGATAATAATAATAGGTTGACAAGGGCAGGCTATCATAATCCTGCAAGGATCACTTCTGCTGTTGGAAGTCTCAAGGAAAAGATTGCCAGCCACCTGCCTTATTTCCCTATAAGGAGCTTTGGTAACATGGTGACGAACACACAGAGGGGACCAAGAATTACTCTTATATTAGATGAGAAATAAGAATCCTTTCAAGCAAGAAAAAAATAAGGTCCATTCCATTAAACACTAAAAAAGTGCAAGAACATAATTTCATTGTACAGGCTGATTGTGAAGTCCATTTACTATGGTTTTTTTTTCAGGATAGCTTCCGTAAAATCTATAGCTGCATTTAAAAAAAAAAAAAAAAAAAAAGTAATTCCTGGAAAGACTGCTCTGCAATGGCAATATCAAGCACAACAGTCACAGGAAGAGCATTTAATGAAGACTCAGTCAATGGGCACTTTGTGTGTGCTGTGTCAGTGAAATGCATCTACTTCTGGGGCAGATGACATACGCTGTTGAGCAGTGCACATGAGGAGCATCAAACGCTGGAGAGGAGTGCCATTATGTACCCACCTGAACAGAAAAGCCTGTACAAAAGCTGTTATTTGTGAAGAGTCAATTCCATTGACCATGGGTGGTTTGTATCAGTTCTTTATTAATTGTAGCATGGATACAGATGCTCTCTCACAGGTCCCCTGTGCAGCCTTGGTTTGGCTGGGCTTTTTTAGCAGTTTCTCCAGGAATACAGGCATTCTGCTGGAAGGAAGATCTACTGTCTTTGATAGGATTTGCCTTCTGGCTCCTATTAGTGTCCTCTGGCTCTTAATACAATCCATTGGGACAGGGTACCTTCAAGGACAAGAAGAAGGTGGTGGTGGTAGTGGGTTCATTACTGGAAGCAAAGAGCTGGGTTTATGGCAGCTGAGAAGGCAGCATGGCAACTTGCTTGCTGGGCACCAAGACAGTGAAGCTTGGTGCCTAGGGAGGGTACTTAAGAATGAGCCTGAAGGTGTGTAGGTGCACCAGTACCAAATGATAGGGAAAGGTAGGAAAGTCAGCTGTAGGATAAGGTCTGGCTGTTAAGAATAAGACTGAATCCAAGACCTCTATCCTGACTTTTTTTCTGAATACTTCTAGTTTCCTGGGAGAGAGCCTAGAGGCGGGCAGAGATCCTGAATGAAAGTGTATGCATGAGTCTTGGGGTAGAAAGGAGGGATTTATGACTTTTAAGACCATGAGACAGGAGCAACCTGTACAGGATGTATGAGCTATACAGTAGCAGCAACAAATCCAGGTTTCCAGTTCAGGAAAATAGGGCTGAGGGAGCTTATGGGAATGGAATATTATCTTTTTAGAGCTGGCAAACTCCTCAGAAGGGATGTGGCTAATGCTCATTTGGCTTCTGAAAGGACCAGATGGAAAATAAATAGCACAATTACAATAAACAGAAAAAAATCAAACTTCTGACAATACCAATACTGAGTGACAGAGCAAGGGCACTACTTGCAAGTGGATTGACACTGGCACTACAAGTCTAAAAATGGCATGAGGGAGTGTCATGGTTTGAGTCTGGCTGATAACAAAGGACCACGAGGCTGCTCACTGTCCCTTCCCCATTATGGGATGGCAATGGAGGAAACCCACCCTGAACTGCGTGGGTCAAGGCAAGGGCTGTGAGGTTTTCACTCACCGATTACGCTCATGGCCAAAACAGACTCAACTTGGGGAAAGATCGATTCAATTTATCATTAATCAAATCAAAATGGGGCAAAGAGAACACAAACCAGAGCTTAAATACTTTTCCCCACCCCTCCCTTCTTCCTGAGAAGAAGTTCTCAGTATCTCTACCTTCTTCCCCCCAATGGGGTTACAGTCCGGACATCACAGGTTGTTTTCTGCCGCTCCTTCCTCTTCGGGGAGAAGGATTCCTCACAATCTTTCCCCACTCCACCGTGGGGTCCCTCCCACAGGAGAAAGTCTTTCATGAACCCCTCTAACTTGAGTCCCCATCCTACAAGGCACAGTCCCTCGGGACCAAACTGCTTCAGGGCAGGCGGCCCACAGAGCCGCGGGCTGCTTGGGGAACACTCCCTCCCCTCCATGGCTGCAGCTCCACAACATCTGCTCCGGGATCCTCCCCAGGCTGCAGCTCCACAACATCTGCTCAGCCGTGGTTCTTCAGGGGCTGCTCCACTGTCATTCTCCGTGGGTGCAGGGGACAGGCTGCTGTCACACCATGGGATGTAGAGAAAAATCCCTTAAGGCACCTTCTCCCCTCTCCTTCCTCACCGGCCGTGGTCTCTCTGCTCCAGCATCGCTCTCCTCTGGTGGTGTTCTCTCTTCCAGCATTATTCTCTCTCTCCACATGTTGATTTATCTCACCTCCCCCTTCTCCTCTGTCCTGCTCTTAACTAGCCTGTGTTTCCCCTTCTTGAATATGTTAATCGCAGAGGTGGACTTTTTTTATTCAGTGATGGGCTAAGGCGAGCCAGACATTTTGGTGTGGGGAGAGCTGATCAGAGCTACTTACATGAGACACTCCCCTGGGGGACCCCTTCCCTGCTACCAAAACCAGCATCGCATCAATCCAGAACACGGAACCAGAACACTTGGCATCAAAAGGCAATCCTGATCAAACCAGCACCTTGGGGGTGCAGTGAGAGAAGCATTATCAGTGGTAGCTCTGCCACACTGTCCATATTACAGGAATGACAGGGCAGAACATATGGATGGAGAAGTGATGCTCTACGTAAAGGATTCGATGACCTGTAATAGAAAAAATACATCATAAGAAAGAGAATCATTGCAGAATGCTGCTGGGTTGCAATACTGTGATGGTGTTTACACCAAGACCAGGATAATGATAATGTTTAGGAAATGCTATCTCAGATCAGAAAAACTTTTATGAGAGAGAGAGAATTTATGACTGGTGGCTGTAGAATTCTTAAGCTACCTCTACACAGAGTGAATAAAAGTATTGTCAGGATGCGATACAGAATAAATAGTTTCAAGAAGCACTTTTAAGAACTTTTTCTTTGGCTCTTCAAGGGGTGTGGGATCTAGTTAATAACACACCAAAGGGCTGCTCTGTAATAGTACCCATAATGCTACTAGGTTTAACATTGAAGTGAAAAAGAACAAGTCAAATAGAGTCAAACTGTAGCTATTCAGTTGAGAGAGCTACTCAATGAGAGAGCTATGTAAAAGTGAGAGAAGTGATCAAACAGATAAAGACCAATTCAAATGCCTTCCAGAAGCCTGGAGACTGTTCAAAGATACTACATCAGAAAGTCATGTAAATGGTATAGCACAAGAGAAAAAGAGAACAATAAAAAGCCTGTACAGAAGTAGAGAGTAGAGGAAAATAGGAAATAGAAAACACTCAATAGAAAAGTCAGATAGATAACCATTGAAGGGGAGGAAGTCAATACTTGAAAATGGAAATTATCAAATGAGAACAAGAATGGCCCTAAAGCAGTTAAAGTCAAATACAAACAGGAAATTAAGAAAGCTAAAAAGAGAGGAGCGTCTTGGAATGGATGATTTTGCTGACAGCAAAAAGGTCATGTAAATACTCAAAGGTAGGAAGTACTAGAAATTGTGAGATATTTGGATGGCCAAAGGGTAAGTAAGAAGGACATTCAGGAATGAAAAAGCCATTGCAGAGAAGATCAGTTAATTCTTTACATTTCTCTTTGCTGATGAATATGGTGGGCAGGCTCCTGCTCTCAACCCACTCTGTGTAGCAGATAGCTTGATACAAGGTAAATCAACAGCAAACATTAGATGAAATGAGTAAGTTAATGTTAACAATAGCTGATGTTCACCTGGGAATCTGGTGGAAATGTGGCTGGGCAGCATATCCCATACCTTGGCCAGCAATGCTCCAACATTGCAGCAGCATGCGCAAGGTCTGTCAGGGGAAGTCCCCTCTACAAATACAGGACAGAAGTTCTGGGAACCACAGACTCGTGAGCCTCCCTCCCATCCCTGGTAAATACAAAATAAGATCTCAGAGCATGAGATGAACACAGCCAGCTGGGAAAAGAGCCAGCATGACTTCTAAAATGGGAAACCTCTGCTCCAGGTTGCTGGACCTCTGTGGAGCTGTCAGTAAGCATGAGGATAAAGGAGATCTAGTCAGCCTCATACAATTGGGCTTTCAAAAGTCTTTTACAATGTTCCCCATGAAAGAAGTTTAAAGATGCTGAGCTGCCTTGAAGAATAACTTCTTCTGTGAATTTGAAGGATAGAAAGAAAAAGGTTAGCTTGATGGTGACTTCTTAGGATGGACTGCTGAAGAGCTCACCTAAAAATGAGTGTTGAGATCAGTTTATTCAATGTCTTCATCAGTTCCCTGGAAGAAGAACATTACCTCCAAAATAGTGGAGGTAATGAGAATCTTTCCAGTAGCAGAATGCCAGCCTCATGGTGAGAACCTTCTAAAACTGTGTGTCTGTGTGATGGAAGTGGGAACAGATGAGATTCAGGGCAGATAAATCTGTTATGCATCTAAGGGCAAAATAATGTAACCCACATGTATATGATCCTGAACTTGGAACTTGCAGATATAACTCAAGAGGGAGTCATCACTGACAGCTCTCCGAAGCTGGCTTTCACTGGTTGCTGCACATTTAGACAGTAAAATGTAGGGAATCATTATGAGGAAACAAACTTCTGGCTCTAATAAATACTTTGCACAACCACAACCATCTTAAGTACTATGTACAGTCCTGCTCACTCTATCTCAAGAAGGGGAATAGCAAGGTTGGAGAAGGTTTAGCAAAAATCAAGAGAATCAAGAGAAAGGCAAATAAGGCAAACATTGTGGTGGGAATTTGTTACAGACCACCCAACCAGGATGAAGAGCCTGATGAAATATTTTGTAAGCAGCTGGGAGAGGTCTTGCAATTGCGAGTCCTTGTCCTCATGGGGGGCTTCAGCTTCCCATATGTCTGCTGGAAATACAGCACAGCAGAGAAGGAGCAGTCCTAGGGGTTCCTGGAATGTGTGGAAGATAGCTTCCTGACACAGCTGGTGAGGGAGCCAACCAAGGAAAGTGCACTTCTGGACCTGCTGCTTGTTAATAGAATCACAGAATCAGCCAGGTTGGACAGGACCTCTGAGATCAAGTCCAAATCAGAGAGGTTGTGGAGTCTCCTTCTCTGAAGACATTCAAAGCCTGCCTGGATGCAATTATGTGTAATGTGCTCTGGGCACTCCTGCTTTAGCAGGGGCGTTGGACTGGATGATCTCTAGAGGTCCCTTCCAACTCCAGTGATTCTGTGATTGTGAGGTCTCCACTAAGCCTTATTTTCTCAAGGCTGAGCAAACCCAGTTTTCCCCACCTTTCCCCATATGGCAATCTTCCTGGCCCCTTTCTGGACTCTCTCCAGCTTGTCCAAATCTTTTTGTATAGTGGAACTGCCCATGGTATTCCAGATGTGGCATTTTAAGTGCTGAATAGAGTGGAATAATGACTTCATCTTTGCTGGTGATGCCCCTGTTGATACAATCCAGTTGGCTTGTTTTGCCACTGTTCACTAAGCATGTTGCCCAACATGAGCCCCAGGTCCCTTTCCACAGAGCTGCTTTCCAGCTGGGTAGATCCCAGGCAGTGCTTCAGTCCTGGGTTATGTTTTCTCAGGTGCAAGAGCTTACACTTGTTCCTGCTGAACTTTGTAAAGTTCTTGTTAGTCCACTCTTCCAGTCTATCTGGGTCTTCCTTCAGGGTGGCTCTACCTTCCAAAGTATCCATTTCTCCACTCAGTTTGGTATCATCCACACACTTCATCAGAGTATACTTGATCCCATAATCCAGATCACTCATGAAGCTGATATTAAAAGCATTAGGCCCAATGTTGATTCCCGGGGGACCCCACTTGTGACAGGTTGCCAGTTTGAGAAAGAGCTGTTCCCACCACCATCTGGTTGCAGCTGTCAGCCAGTTACCCACCCAGTGCCACAGACCACTTGTCTAGACCATAACACACCATTTTCTTTGGGAAGAGGCTGTGGGAAACCATATCAATAGCCTTGGAGAAATCCAGGTAGACAACGTTCACTGTTTGCCCCGCATCAACCAAGTAGGTTGCTTGGATAACCTGGGAATCCAGTGCTGCAGTTATATTTTTAAAGAATGTTAAGTTCAACAGGACAGGTTAGTCCATTAAGAAATAATGGAGTTTTTCCCATTAAACAGAAAAAAAATCAAATCCTGAAATCTGGACTCATCGTTCCACCTGCAGTATCAAGGCACTTTCAAGTAGACTATAGTAAGAAAATTAATGTTCCTCCCCCTTGCCTTGGCACTTCTCCAATTGCATATTAAGCCTGTGGGCTTGTAAAGAACAGACCTTCCACAGAAATACACATGTAATTTAGCATCTGAGGCTGATTCCTCTGATTAACATAATAATTTTTGCTCCATTGATCTATGATCATGTATCTTGCTGTTCTGAATTCTCTCTCGCTCTCCCAGAGATATTCTCTTGCCAAAAGCAGCCATCAGTAAGCAAAATGCTGCTAAAATACTGCAAAACGCCTTGGGCTTTCGTTCTTGACTTCAGATCTCAGAAGAGGAAACTTTTCAGTGGGGCTGAGGTGATCTCCTATAGATACTAAGGATAACCAGGCCCTTAGGCTGGGTAGAGCCAATTCTCCAGTACTTCTTGGTTTCTCCTTCCCAGAACAGTATGGACCACCCATACTGGCTTACACCTCTAGAAGTAAGGGAGTGGAAAAATTAAGGCTGTGGACAAAGCTCTCCTGCTGAGTTTGGAGTCTGCTTATCTGCACAGATAACAGAAGATGCTGTCAAGCATTGCAAGTACAGTATGCATGAAATGACACTGGCAAAAGGGAACTCCTAACCACACATCATGCCTACTGTGGTGAGGTATTTAGCACAATTCCCATTCACAAATAATTCATGTTGATCCACTGGGTCAGCAGCACTCTTGCTGTTTTTCTGCATGTTGCACTTCCTCCATTCAGCCATTAATGGCTTTAAGCTTGTTTTACCACCCTAATAATATGCAAAAAACCCAGAGGATTGATTTACAGGGCTATCTTCTCAATACTAACATTTTAAAGTTCATTATCACTTACAGACTGTGGCTCCAAGTGGGGGAAAACCTCAGCTCATGGGTATTGTTAATAAAGCTCTGTGTGCCAACAAGCTGGGCTCCTGCATTAAGAAGCCAAATAAAAAGCAAATCTCAGTGACTCGGCACATGCTATACTACTGAGCTACCTGGATCTCACACAGTGGCTCTATTGACTCCTATTTAGTCATGCAGACAGTACTGAAAGGAGATAAAAAGGGGGGAAAAAATTGTGAGGGGATAATCAATCTAAAAGCTGTCACGGTTCAGCTGGGAGGCTGGGGAAGGTGTGCTACAGAGAGGCTGTCATTTCCTTTATGATCCCACAGGGTTTATGAACTATGGACGTGGCCCATCAGGTCCAGTTTGTTATTTCTCTGACCTTGCACACAGCTCTGCCTGGAATGCAAAGGCTGACCCTTGCTGAAAAGCCTGGGGGCTTGATATTCAGCTAGAGCCTAACTGTGGTCGAGGACAGGCCGCGGGAGCAGGAGCAGGGGCAGCTGGAGACGCGATGCGCGGAGCTGAGGGAGCAGCAGCAGAGAGCGCGGATGCACAACTGAGAAGGGTCCCAGGGAGAGGGTGCCAGAGGGAGCGTGTGAGCCCCCTAGAGCACAGCTCCCTGGCTCCCTGCAGGAAGCTTCTCCACTTCCCACCCATATGTTGCCTGAGCTAACATTAGAAACATCCATCTCCTCTGAAGTCCCCGCTCGGGGACACATAACGCGGCTGCTCGCAGCCAGCACGAAACTCTTCACCCACTTGCCCCCGCGTGCCATCTGCCCTGCTCATCACCCGTCAGAGAACAAGCTGGAAGCAGCTCCAGAGCAAAGAGCCTAGTGAGTGAAGGGAGAGCAAGAGGAGACTGTCCTCAAGAATCCTGCTGGCACTGTTAGCCACACTGGCATCATGACTGGTGGCCACGTATTCTGGAGCACCCATCTTGACACTCGGTTTCTTGTGACGGTGGCAAATAGTTTGGTCTGTCAGTCGAGCACTCCTGTGTCCAGAGTAACACTGATATGTCAGCTGAAACAGGCAGTGTGACTGGCCTCAACTCCTGGCTGTCTCTGCCAGGAGTACAACCACTTTGGATGGATAAAGGTGAAGTGCTCTTTAATGCAGTGTACAGACTTGTTTTTCCCAGCCATGGGTCTTTCCTTCTGTATTTTGCCCCATTCCTTTTTTTTACCTACTTACCTCAGGGCTCTCAGTAAACTCTTCCCTTTTCAAAATGTTTGCTCATGACTCCATGCTGTTTCCAAGCACAGGTTCAGGAAAGTCAAATCATTTGCTTTCTGCTTTTGACACACAGAACCAAGACCCAAGAGACCCAGCATTAGGCAGCAGCCTACACTGGATGCTCCCTCTGGGTGTGAAGTGCATGTGCCTGCATTGGGAGCAGGCGTAGGATTTTCTATGTATGCAAGCTCCACAGGGTGTATCAGGTTTTCCCCAGGGCTGCAGGACATTTTCCTTCTCATGCAGACACTGCAGCAAAACGGGCTGTGGTGGAAGTTAGAATTCAGTGTAAGCTGTCAAGGTGCAGCACAGAAACTCTTACACTCTGGATAAGCTGGACTGAGCTGCTTCCAGGCATCTGGCTGTGGTTCCCTTTTTGTTGGGTGACTTCTGGAGACAACTCATCCCTGCAACAGAAACAGCCTTTTAATAGCTGTACTACAGATCACTGTTTCACAAAAAGTCTGCCCTGACCTCTTGTTGCTACACTGGATCTGGGCAGAAGCTGGCATTTTCTTTAAGGCTGGTGTTCTATCAATAAAGTTTTACACCTTTAGTAAAAGCTGTAACAAATTTTTGGATGTAAGAAAACAAGTTCTGTCTCCAACTAAGGCCCTGAACTCAGCTATAGAAAAAGCAATAAATGGTTTGTCCCCTTTGAAGCCATTCTGAATGTACTGGGTCCTTGCAAAGGCATCTTCTGTAACTGGATGGATAGGAGACATTGTTGGAAGTAAGCTTAAAGATTGCTGCCTGAGGGACGGACCCAATGACTGACTCAGCAGAGTTTTTCTGTATATTAGTGTCCAAATACAGGACTTAAGCAGACAACAGACTGCAAGGAGAGAAAAGCCATCAGGTGACAGCATGTCCCTGGTTATCCAAACCACATTAACTAAAACCCCATTCACAAATAATACAAATATATGTTACACCATACCCAAAACTCAGATGGAGTTGGAGCCCTTCCAAAAACCTAAGCTTTTGATGAGTACCTCCTCAGTGTTGTGTGGACCTCCCAGAAGTAGAAGAGGTCTTGGTCCCTACTGCAAGATTTATTTTTCCTTCTGTCTAGATACATTGACCAATTTCTTGCTGTAACCTTGATCTGGAGCTGTATTTCAGCTAGGGAATGTCAGATAGGAAGATGAACAGACATGCCAGAGTGTGGAGGCTTTTTGCAGTATCATCACCTTGGCCAAGAAGGAAAGACTTGATGTGGTTTTATTAATGAAAGAATTCCAGTTTAGTCTTCAAAGAGTCCATAAAATAGTTAGTCATAGTACTTTACTGAGAAAAAATTGCAAGATCCCCATGTACCTGCTGACTATGAAACAGGAGAAGCAAAGACTTTAAGAAGGAGCTAAATGAAATAAATTACATCTACTTAAGAACCAATTCCATAGCTGGAAAATGCTGAAGTGGCTACACTTCATATTTTTTCTGAAGTATTTGGTAGTTTCTAGGATTAGCTCACCTGCTTCTTCAATAGACTTTCAGAAAATCGGGCATCTATTTACTCTGTAAACATTATTCTCTAAAGATCTGTTGGGACTCTTTCCTTGTAAGCTGCAAATCTTTACATATTCAGTATGTATGGGGTCTTAAACTGCACAAAATCTCCTCCTCTTATCATACTACTTGTTTTCTTTTCCTCCAAACCCTTTAAGCTGTGCTGATCTGAAAAGCATCCCAGATATAACTGGTACACGAAAATAAATCCTTCCAAGACAAAGTTTATTAAAGGTGCATTAAGGAATGGAATGCTAATAAGAGAGGAAAGCTCCAAACCTGCTTTGTAATGTTGCTCTTAAACAGAAAACCAGTGAGATCTTATCAAGTGTATCAAGCCAACTGCTGCCTTTTAATGTGCTTGTGGGTTTTTTTGTGAAAGTTTGGAAGACATACGGGAAAACTGTTCATAAGAGCTTCTGACCGTGTGGTACATTTAATCTGGATGCTCCTGACACACAGTGCATTTGTATGACCTTCAGTCCTAGGCATGGTGATTTCTTCCACTTGCCACTGGACATCAAACAACTTAGCCAGTGAAAATGGAATTATTTACTCACAATCAGTGAGCCAGTAAAATATTATACAGAGGATTTATTTATTCTCTCTGCTTGAATGATTTGCTGACAGCTTCAGCTGTCACAGGCATGTAAATGGGCTTGGAGGTTCAAGAACCTGCATGCTGGAATGCATCACATCAGTGAGCACGCAAGAATGTGAGCTGTGATCTGCTCCTACTTAAAAAAACTGTGGGAAGAAAAACATGTGAAAAGTTATTTGGCTAAGAGATTTTCTTTCGTTGTCTGCTTGAGTTTATCAAGGGGCTGCTTCTACTTGAAGTTCAATCTCCTAACAGAGTTGGTGTCAAGGAACAAAGCATAGATTGGGGGCTATCCTAGTGAGATCTGGGAGCTACTGGCCAACTTGAGATGCCTCAGAAACATGGTGATAATGAGCAACAGCAAAACAGGTGCATCGTGCAAGGGTATCTAACCAATGGTAGGAACAGGTGGATTTCCAAACTAGTGACCTTTTCAGTCTGAGTGACCTTGCTGCTGAGACATGATCAATGTTTGAGGTGGGCTGACTGCAGCTGCTGGCACTGCTTTCCTGTACACATGACCCCGAGTGACTCGGGCATGCACATACAGCTTTGGCTGTAATCCTGCCCAAAGTACTGCAGCTATTCTTAATGGCTGCATGGAGATTGCTTGTTGGAGCTATGCCACGGTACAAAAAAATGGATGCTTTATGGGGCCAAAAGACCGAGTCACTTAAAATAAAACTTCAAAGGCATCTGGCTGATTTCTATATTTAAATGCCTAATAAAAAAGAATTTGAACAGCCAGCCTATTAATTAAGAAGTAGGCACCCTCCTGCAAGCATTGAAACATTCAAATCAGTTCTGGTCAGTTCTCCTAAGAGCAGGTGCTTTTTAGATAGGAGAGAGTGCTTCAGATTGCAATTAGAGATAGCTGTTCAGACCCTGGGGAAAGGTGAGATGCTGAATTAGATCCTGTTGATCAGTTCTTGATACCTCCTTGCTAGAGAACTGTGCAGCTACAGTCTGTGAATGGCTATGGGACTAATATATGATCACACTGCTTATGCCCTCTCCTTTAAAATGCTGTTTTTCTGTCAGGAACTGTGTTGCAGGAAGAACCACAGTGACCCAGGAGTTGGATGATTTAGTGTAACTTACTGTCTCTTGTGCAGCTATGGCGAAGCTAAGCAGACAAGTAAGCAAATAAAAACAGGGTGTACAATGAACCAACGGGTTTCTACAGGCACCAGCCAACCAATCTCTACAGCATTGGAGGATGACAGCCAGAACTCTGCACCTCACAGGTCACTCTTCCTTTCTCTGTGGGACAATGGACCTTCTGCTTGCAGGAAAGCAGATGCAGCTGGCAAGTGTCCTATATCACAGATTAAGAAAGATGGCATCAGTTACTAGGCACTTGGATGTGGGATCAACTTAACACACATCATTTGAATGTAATTAACAGTCTGGGTTTACCCTTGGTCTACAGCCAGAGTAAGGTAACTTCAGTTGGTATTGTTTAATGCTTAGTGGAAAAACACCTTGAAACAATTCCTCAACTGCTGTATTTTGAGAGCATGCCCTCCACTGGCATAGTTAAATACAGCAACTTGGATGGCAGGATTTAAATACCATGATTGCAAGTAATAAGTAAGCGAGGCATGACTGCACCCAAGAAAAATGTCCAAAGAAATCTGGATTTCAGAACACTGGTGAATTTTTTATGGGGATTCTTAGTGGATACAACACAGGCACACACATAGCTGCCTCACCTGTTAAGGTATAAGCGTTGTCAGTGTAATGGTATTGTGTGAGAACAAAGGCAGATCTTGCCTGGGAAAGCCAGATTTCTTTTGTGCTTATCAGGAGCAGAAATTTAAGGGTGGAAAGCTACTCAAGCCAGAAAAAAGGAAGTCAGCATATTTATAGATGGTTGTATAAACCTAGCCAAATTATTAACAGGCTTTGGCAGAGAGAGAAATGTGAAGTTGCTTTTGTGCAGTGGGATTTAGTTGAAGTAGTGATGTAAGGCAAATCATCCTTGAGGTTTACAAGCAAGCCCTCTTTTCTAGCTTAAAAAGAACCACAAATAACAGAGGAAACCAAGGCAAGGACACCACACTTGAGACACAGCTCATATTTGGGGCTGCACCTGTGTGTGTTGCAGAGCCTGAAATTCCCTCTGGAGTGCTGCAACCCATGTGCCCCAGCGTGTATCATGCTTAGGAAGGCTGCTTTCTCCTCTTTCCTGCTGGAAAATGTTCCCAAAGCTGAGTGCTAGCCTATCCTCTTCTTGCACATCCGAGGTGTTTGGTTTACTCATTTGCTGTAGAAATGCAACTTCTGTTGGTCTGTGACTATTTCCTGAGCCACATAGTTTTGTAAACTTCTAGCTAGGTCTTCCAGGCATGCTTTAATTATTAAATTAAAAAAACCAAAAGTTCTCACTGAGCTTGCAGAATAAAGAAAGTGTTTGAAGGAGGAATGTATCTGTAAAACAGTAAGTTACTCACTGCGGCCTCTACAGCTCCTAAGAAATGTAGATATTTCTTTTTTCCACTCTTTAACCACTAGCATTTGCTGCTGCTAATTCTGTTATTCAGGTTATTGAATGTCAGTAATTCCTACCCAGACCCATTTCCTGAAGCTCCTTCAAGAAAATAATGTTAAGATATGAGGTCATCTCATGATGGGAATGTGCACTTCTTCTGAGTCTTGGTATGCAGTCACTTTTGTCACACATGACACAGGAGGAGTGAACCTCTTACTTGCCAGTAAATTCTCAGTCAAGAGATAAAAAATTGATCCAGTAAAGTGGGAGGCAAATAAGACATCAAGACAAGTGTAATCAGTAAAAAAAAAGTGTCTCAGTTAGACAACCCTTTTTCTTGCTGTACAAAGATGCAGAATCATAGAATCATTAAGGTTGGAAAAGACCTTCAAGATCATTGAGTCCAACTGTAATGCAGCTACCACAACCTCTAAACCATATCCTGAAGAGCCACATCTATATGCTTCTGGAACACCTCCAGGGATGGCAGCTCCACCACCTCCCTGGGCAGCCCATTCCAATGCCTCACCACTCTTTCAGTAAAATTTTTCCTAATATCTCATCTATACCTCCCCTGGCACAACTTAAACCCATGTCCTCTCATCCTACCACTACTTACCTGGGAGAAGAGACCAAAAACAGCCTCTCTCACCCTTCCCTTCAGGTAGTTGTAGATAGCAATAAGATCTCCTCTGAGCCTTCTGTTGTTCAAGTGTTTCTAAGTACTTACAAATACATGTTTGTTTGATAATGTTGTTACTTAAAAAACTGTTTAATGATCCATTTTTACTTTAGTGAAGAGTCATGAAACTATACACTGGGAAGTACTGACTACTTTTATAGGAAAGGGATTCTGATTCCCTTCCTGGTTCAGCTAATATTTGTTACTATGCTTTTAGTCTGGTACCCGAGACATGTCTAGAGATCCTGGCTACAGGTCTCCTGTTACTGTTTCTCTGCCTCCTGCAGTGCCTGGCTGCTGTGCCTTACACTGGGTAGGTTGGGACGCAGAAGGACAGATAAATTTCTTCCTGAAAAAAGATGGTTTGGCTTGCTCTGACACAGGAAGTGCTATCAGTTGTTCATCTGAAATATCCAGGCTCTGTCAGATGCTGAGGATTCAGGATCTGATGACAATCTGCTGACTTATTCTCCAGCTGCAGTATGGCAGTCAGTTGGATTCAAGCAATAAACCACTGTGATTCAAAGCTTCAAAGATATATTTTTAATTTTCTGTCAGAAGTCCCCTAAAACATATCTCAAACCTTTCACCTATTACAGGTCATAACACTATAGACCCACTCGAGTCTCTGAACTACCGATTTCAACCAGCAGCTCTATGGAGATTGTGTGGAGGAAGATGACCAAATCCATGAGCAGATAAAGCCCATTAGCACAGGATGCCTCACTCATTTACATTTCAGGCCTCCTACCTTGAGGGAACATATAAGAGAACAATAATGCACTCTTAAAGGGAGTGCTCACTTTAAATAGAACATTATTTTTGACTTGCAGCTTCAGCATAATAAGCTGTTAGGATGTTTTATGTATCTGACTGTCTTGTATCTCCACTGCTCCACATCTCATACACTTCTCTCTTTCCGGCCCCTCCCTCCCAGATAATGGGCTGATGTTTTTCCCTCTAGTACCACTTGGGTTGCTTTTAAATAACTTAAAGTGTAGAAAACAGAAGAACTACTTCCAAAAGAAGATCACAGATGTACTCTACCAGCTCTGCCAACTCTTTCATTCTGCAATGCCTGACACAGCTACCATTGGATGGACAGGCAGACAGAACCTCAACTTTGTCCAAAATGGGAAACCTTTTCTATGCTGCTTCTCAGCTTTTGCTACTATGGATGCACCAGCTTGAAAAGGGATCATCTCCACCTCTGGGAACAGCCCACTGAATTACTATCACACCAGGAAATTCTTAGCCCACAGTAACCACTCTATCCAGAGACTGTCTCAAACATACTTGGTTGCCTTTAGTTTGTTTTCATCCGGATGATTATGAGCCAGAAAACACAAGGTCTGAGTAGGGGAGCACAAGCACAAGGCCAGGTAACAGCCTGAAACACAGCTCCTTCGTGGGAACCATCCTCACTTGGAATTCCTTTAGGAAACAAAAAACTGTCTCCAGCCTATCCTTCATACAATCTTTAGGATTTAACCTAGAGAAAAAAAAAAAAACTGACCTGCAACACTGTGAAGCATGCTTATTAAGAACCCCCCCAGATGCTCTGACATAGCTGGAGTTACCTCTAACAAGCTGTGCAGACAGCAGCATTGTTGCTGAATAGTGCAGACAATCTGCACACTTGTTCTAGCCACCCTTTGCTAGCAATGCTCTCCCTGGACCTACATAAAGATATTAATAACAATTCATTTCACAGAAGTATAGTGCTAATCTTAACTCATGGAAGTGGTGAGCCCTGCCTGCTCACCCTAATGGTATCCTGTATGAATGTGCTCTTAGTAGACTATTTTCATAGCAATCACAATTCTGGAAAAAGCTTTCCTATGCCCTCTGCTGGTTTTCTAGGGCACCCATTTTCAGCTTAAGAGTTAAAACGTGACCTTTAAAATACCATAAGGATTTCCACACTTCTCCCTACATTCTTTTCTCACTGAACTGCAGAAATAAATACAGGACAGAATCATGGGTGCATACTATACAAGTTGCCTCCTTCAGCTTCCCTGTGACTTGCCAAAATACTTTCCTAAGAGTCCCATAAAGGTACCACTCTTTCAAAAGTGCTGATATGCCGACAATACTACTTTTTTTTAACTCCTGAAGGAGACCTCAGTGGATAATTTTAAGAGGTCATAATACAGTGTTAATTGACAAAGTCTCCCTCCCACTGATATTATGCACATATCATTCACAGGAGAGGAAGAAAACTTATATTGAAATCATGCTCGTGAAAGCCTAGGGAATCCAGAGTAATACTGAAATGCAGAAGTGCAACTTGACTGTGACCAGATGCAGCTTCCTTCACAATGAGTGGACAGGCAAACAAATAGCAATTTTCCTGTGGTGATCACTTAGTGTCCAACTCACTACAGCTCAGGGTTTCATGAGCTAACCTACACCTTTGTGTGGAAGTGCCCACCTCCTTACATGAAGGTCAGAAGAACTGGTAAGCTCATGGAAGCTTTTAACATCAACAACACTATGACCAATACCTGCACTGCTGTCTCAGCTCTTTATCAAACAGGTTTTCTCTCCACCTTCCTGGAACAGGTCACCTGCTGAAGAGGGAGAGTGCACCTCCATTCCAGCCAGCATGTGTCTTGGGTCGCTTTCCCTCAGCAAAATCACACCGAAAACCAGTACCCCATGAGAACAACAAAAGGTGCCATCAACAGGAACTTCAGAGTTTTAATCAGGAAATCCTTAATGATCATCGGCAACTTTGACTCACATTCACTTAAATCTTAAGCTAATTTTAAGAAGTTTTTAGGTAATGAAAATTCATTACATTCAACATAAAACAACTGCACTGTAAATGCAAGCCCTGAGCTGGAACACTAAGCAAGCACAGTAAACTTCTGAGGAAAGTATTAATCCTGAAGTTATATTTTCCATTTCTTCAAACAATTCTCATTTAGCCTTTGCAGAATCTCTGCTCTCAAGTTTTCAGCTCAGTAGTGCCAGCTGGAAGTCCAAAACACCCAATTAACTTGTGTCTAGCAGCATGAGTGAAAAACTTCAATGTGCTTAATTTCAGGCTCTTAGATCTAGGATCTTCTCTTGGCCTCAACCATTTTGCAGAACTGGAAACTAAAAATATTCAGATAAATGACCATGTCAACTGCCCCACAGAAACGGATTGCACAAAGATTGGCAGCAAGACTGTGAATGTATCTTTTTGCCACACCTTCCATTTAAATATTTTATTTTTTTAATTTAGGCCAACCGTGAGACAACCTCCTTGCTCTTCTTCTCATAGAAAGGAAGGCACACCAGCATACACATCACCATTGCATAGGTACCAAGTCAATTTTATTAACACAATCCTCAACCCAGAAACCATTAAATTCATCTCCCCAAAACCAGCTGTATGCAGCTCTCTTGGGAACTCAGAATCTGACTTGTGCCCGGAAATGCATCTGCTTTGTAGCATTGTTACTCATTCCTGTCTTCAGCATCCACTTTGACTTCATCCTCTGCAGATACTGCAGATCACGCTTCTGAGCAAAGACTGCCCCTTCAGAGAGAAAGGAGGAAGAGAAACAGGAATAAATGTCTGTAAGATTACTTACTACTTATAAGCAAACCAGATGATCTGTCCATTTACATCAGCAGTTAGCTATTTCCAATGCTGTCACACTTTTTTTTACTTTTCTCTTGGGCAAGGCCAGATGCCCCTATAAATTCCCACAACTGTCATTAAGCGAAGAGGTTGTTTTGCCTTCTAACATGGAATTTCAAAAGTGGATATAGATCACACCACTGCTTCCCAACTGGAAGAGTACTCTGTCGAAGAATTGTTTCTGTTACTTTGTTAAATAGCAAGAGGAATGGTTTTGAAACCAACAAGTCTTGCCAAGTCACCCTATCACAAACACACATACTAAGGAACAAGCAGGGCTTGCACAGAACCTGTGATGGATTTTAAACATGACTTCCTACTGACTCTGCTTGGATGTCAGAACAAAACAGAACTGAGTGGAAGACAAACTAAGTCATAAAACCCCACAAACACGAAACAAACTCGACCTACTTATGTGTAGAGCCACATTTAGAGCCAATTGTTAATTGTGACCTACTTAATCCTAGAACTTTCTCTGCAAAAACCTCTCATTGTCACTTACCTGTCTCACTTGTCCAGCCCAAAGCTCTGTACTTCTGCAACACCCGGCCCACTGCTTTCGTATTTTTCGCAGCAACCACCGCTTTCGACGGAGCGAACCGCTGCCTGTAGTATCTCATCAAGGAGCGGTGACCCACTCGTGCACCTGGTCAGGGCAGGGTACATCTTACTATGCATAATGAAGCAGCTTCTGAAATGCTGTATGCAGGCTTATTGTGAAAACTGTGGAAAATCCCTGTGCTGAGAAATGCTTTTCAGTGGCCCAGAACCTTAAAAACTTTCGGACTACTAGCAACTCAATGTAATTACAGTAAGAGCTGCTGTCCTGTGCTCTGCCTTGAAGAAAAAAACCCAAAAAACAACAGAGTGCTGCTGTTCAAAAGAGCCTTAGCTAAGATAAAAGGCAGTTCTCAGAAAATTTTAATTAGGGGAATGAGAAGAGAGATGATGCTGTTTCAAATAACTAGAGAAGCAACTTACTGACATTCAGGAGATCACCTGTAACTAACAGCACTCGACAGAATAAAAGGGATGAGGTCCCCTATTGTGAAAAAACACCAAAAACACACACAAAAAAGCCCCAAGCAAGAGTGCCAAATGTTTTGTTTAAATAAATTAATTTAACTCAATATTAAACTAGTTATCAGCTGCCTCTCTGCAAAAAAGCTGCACTGGATAGCCTAAGCTATAGACCTTCCAAGTTGCATTTAAACATGACAGAGTATACCATGGGGTATACATCCATGAGAATCACATGCTAGTGAAGAGTTAAAAGCGGGCAAAGGAACCCCCTGTCTCAGTCCATGTATATATTAATGCTGAAACATTGAACTACTTAGCAGTGAAAATAAGGAAAGGTGAAGACAAAATGCCAAGGACACCTAGATGCAAAATTACTTTCTCCCAAGAGTGATTTCTCTTACAGCAGTGACCTATGCTGAAGGTAATGGCTGCAGGTATGAGACATGCAGGCAAAGTATGTTGTAACACAAATCCTGTGCCTACCTGAAGGAAGGATCAGCTCCATGGTGTCATCATCATAATCCAACTCTCTGTCTGCTGGTCGCTCTCCATGCACCTCCGTGTCTTCCCCATCCTGGTGATCAGGGTAACTGCTCCTGTGGAAGAGCAGCAGTGCACAGTTTTGCCATAGGGAGCAGCTATTCAGAGCCATTCCACAGAAAGAACTGCCATGCACAGATACAGCAAGCCACAAACATTGTCCACCTTTTCTCTGCCTAGTTCTACAACTCAGCATGGTTCTGCCACTGCATGCTTAACAGCAGCTTATAGTGAAAAGTCACCACTTTGCAGTGTGGACCCCTGGATCTGCAGCTACTGAGCAAGCGCTCCGAGAAGCTCTGCTAAATCCACCTATCACCATAACAGGAGGTTATTTGGAGAATTATGCAGCTGAGGATAAGTTACAGGAAGTTCAATAAGAGGCCTCAAATCACAGCAGTCCTGTTTAACTCTAGCTACTTAAAAAACAAAAACTGAAAAAAAATACACAGGAGGTATCAAGCCCACAGTCTGACTACAAGGTAACAGAAGAGACAGCTATGCTCCTTTAAGATCTTTTCTGGTGCACTGAAACCTGAACTCAGAAACAGCAAACATACAAAATAGAATTTAAAATACACTTCCATGTAGGACTGATACTAGTGTTCACAGGAGAGTCAATCATACTGTTATGCTTGCCTAGAAAAGTGGTGAACCGGCAATGGAAATTATGCATCAGAATAAAAACCAAGACTAAATTCTAAGAATTAAGAATAGTTTCTGATGAAATATTGAACTGCACATTTTGTCTGTACCCATCCGTGCTCCATTCAAAGAAACACATCCTCACCTAAAATCATAGAAGTCTGCAAATTCCAGGGCAGCATCTCCATCTGTGAAGAGTTTGCAGTGGCTTTTATCTCTCATATGAGCCTGTACTGCTCCTGTAGAGTAGAAGGATTTCCCCTTTTCGTTGCACCAGATGCAGATTTTCCCAATGCCAATCTTCTCTCCTGCAGAAATATTGAAATTTCTATTGGTCTGAACAGAGTGTCCCTAGTCAATAATTAACATTTCTGTACCATAGGTTTCCCAGCTTGCATGCAGAGAGCCCGAGGGAGAGCCTTAAGCCCTTTATTCCAGAAAAGCTGTTCCTATGCCTTCACCATACAGCTCCATCAGGGACAAGTCAGCACATGATGAGGATTATGTATTATGCATGAAGCAATTATGTGTTCTCAGTAACAAATTTCATACTTTCAATACATTTTTTTCTAACTGGTGCTCCAAAATTATTTTATTCACATCATTATTTGTAGCCTTCAAGGAAGTTTTTTTAGCTTTAGCTCTCTCATAAGCATTGTAAACAGATGAGGCAAATATGAGGCTAAGTAAAGATTCATAAAATCATTTATGCTGGAAAAGACCTCGAAGATCATCAAGTCCAACCATTAATCCCGCACATAGAATTGTAAGGATAATACAGTTCATATGCACACTTAAGAAAGGGAGTTCTGTCCTAAATTTCATCTGAGCTGGACAACTTCATCAACATCAGAAAATTATGTGAGACCTACAGGGTAGATAAGCACGTTTGCTCAGTGAGGTTTCCTACCACTGTACAGAAAGCCTGTTGTTTTGTCTGTGATGAAAATAACAAACTAGGCAGCACTCAAGATTTTACAAGGAAAAATCCCCAAACCATTTTAAGTCATACCCAAGTGAAAATAAGCAATAACAGTATATAATTACCCCGATAAAAAAAAAAAAAAAAAAAAAAAAAAAAAAATCAGAGAACATTTACAGGCCTACCCAGGTACTTGATTAGTCCTCGGAGATCCACAAGATATTCTATGTCTGGAATGAAGAAACTGTGAGCTTTTGACATATGGGCTGCATTTTTGGTAAGAGTTCTTGAATGGTGGGTACAGAACAAGCAGTCTGTGACTGGTATTGCCCCAACAGCAAGAGGGCTTTCAGCTTCTGCCTGTGCCTCTCCTTCTCCCACACTTTCCACCACTTCTTCAGAGCTGATGGTCTCATCAGAATCGATATCTTCCCAGTCTTTTAAAGGAAGTATAAAAAGATATTTATTGATATGATTACCTCTCCCAAGCAAAACAAGTCTCAATTAAGTTAGGAAGAATTATCATAGCAAATAGCTGTAAGAATAGAAAATGCAGTTCGTGCCCCACAGTCATTTCCAGGTGTAAGGATATGCCATTGTAAGTAAAATATATCTCTTTGTAAGACACACAGCAAAGTTCAAGTCTGCTCATTAAAAAGTTGGCAGATATAGTATTTTTCTCCTCCATTTTCTCAGCTATTAAGACTTTATTGTTGTTTGAAAGCCTTAGATTTAATTCTATAAAGCAAAAGAACACATGCATGGCATATTAAAAACAATCATACGACTCTTGCAGAATCATGAAAATACCCATTTTCAGCAGTGAGGAAAAAACCACGCTCCTGTTTATGTATACATCTTTAACAGAGAAGAACAAAGCCAGCTGTCACAGAAATACTGTGCTACGTTATGTTATACTTGCAGTTTTACACATTTGCAAGATTACTGCAGAGCTCATAAATGGAGAGAATCACAGAATTACTGAGGCTGAAAAGGATCTCTGAGGTCACCATGTTCCCCCCTGTGAGCTAACACCATTCCCATCAGCTAGACCATGTCACTAAGTGCCACATCCAGCCTTCCCTTAAACACCTCCAGGGATGGTGACTCCACCATTTCCCTGGGCAGCCCATTCCAATGCCAGACCACCCTCTCTCTCCATGAGGAAATGCTTCCTGATATCCAACCTAAACCTCCCCTGGAGCAGCTTCAGGCCATGCCCTCTCATCCGGTCACTTGTTGCCTGGCAGAAGAGCCCGACCCCCACCTGACTACAACCTCCCTTCACGGAGTTGTAGACAGCAGAAGAAACACCAACAATCTGATTATACTGCTAGATAAGTTAAGAAAACTTTTTTTAAGGAGTTCAGATCTGAAGCAGTGAATATTTTCCAGTACTCTATCCCTGCTGGTCCCATTCCAACTGCCACATGCACAGAAGTGTTTGAGAACAGGGAAGGAACATGGCACTCCCCAGTGCTATAGGCTGCTAATTAGAGATCTTTGCTACAGGATGTAGCTCAGTAATTTTAAAAGCTTGACACTGAATTAACAAGATTTGTTAGAAACATTCCTGGACAAAGACCTAGAAGGAAAACTAATGTTCAGACACCTACTGAGATTTTAGCACTACAAATTATGACTAACACTTTAACACAAAACAGGGGCAAGTTGGCTCCTTCTTTGATGTTAAGAGCAATGGTCAGACGTATATATTCCCTGAACTGAAAATGAAATTTCACCAGCACAAAACAGCCGTAACAGATGTAACAGTGTGACACAATGGTTTCAGCGATAAAACTGGCACAGTACAGTCCCACTTCCTTCATACACGTCCCCTTGCTGCACCTTAACACTCCATTAGATGCTCCTTTAGATGCATCTGGAGCTGCACTGTAACCTACAGCACTGAAAGTGTCCTGGTTAAAAACAACCCTTTTCTAGGAATTCTGAAACTCTGGTGTTTTCAGTTGTCCACTTCCCAGGCCAACCTCCAACAAAGAGCTCTATCTGCACAAGTGGTGTGCGTGTGAAGCAGCAGGAGCTTGGGGTGGCAACTCTGAAATAAATTTTAACATATATGCCACCATGCTGAGAGGCCATGCCACAGTGTCAGGCTAAGGAGAAAACTTCTCTGATCTTGATGGGCAGAGAAAACCAAAACCACCCCAACTCCCACCTTCCTTCACCAGATCAGCAAAGTTATCAATGGGACAACAGCAAATGATCATGACTGGATATTTGTTCAGATGTTTTTCATAAGTAGTTTTAGGGAAAACTTTTATGCTAGCCTTCCTTAAAGGAAGCTTCCCCTGGAATTCTGCATGGGAAATAGTGCTCCTCTTAGTAAGTGTTTATATTCAACCTTCACTTGTACTTTTCATAGTTGGCAGTTCAGACACTA
Organism: Phaethornis superciliosus; assembly: GCA_023637945.1. Classification (NCBI taxonomy): domain Eukaryota; kingdom Metazoa; phylum Chordata; class Aves; order Apodiformes; family Trochilidae; genus Phaethornis; species Phaethornis superciliosus. The sequence goes on from JAJQWJ010000002.1 coordinate 74,175,852, forward strand.
ACAGAATCCTTTACTCCAAATATGGGCCAGCCATAAGTCCTTCATTAAGATGAAAATTTAGTCAGCAGAAGACAGTGATAGAAAAATGCTGTGCTACTTACAGAAACAGAAGGAGGCTTTTACAAAAAATGAACAATGACATAGCTCACCCCAAACTATCTCTTGTCAGTATGCTTATTGCCTTACCTTCTTCCCTATCCTCTTCTTCCTCTGCTTGTTTGGCCAGCTTCTTTACTTGCTGTTCAAACCACTGTAGCCGTGGAGGCTTTGCCAATTGTTCTCTTCCCTGTAATACACTGGTGCTTCCTCTAGAAACAGGAGAGCTGCTTGCATTACTAGGAGGTAAAAGTGTCTTCTTTGGAGAGGAAGAAGGCTGAGCTCTGATGGCTTGCTGAATAGCTGCGTTCATTTCATCTTTGTTTACACTCTCTGTGGCCAGCCCCTTTTCCAGGTTCTTCTCATTTAGTATTTTCACCTTCTGGTTGACAGCTAGAACAGCTTTCTTCTCCAACTCCAGGTGCTTCTTGGACTTCAAGTGATTCTCATAGGCATTGAAGGTGAAGAATCTCTTGCTGCAAACCGTGCAGTAAGTAGCAGTGATTTTGTTCTGCTCCTCTGCTACTGCTCTCTGGGCTAGGACTCTCTCTTCGAAGTTCTCAGCAGTGACAGGAGGCATTCCAGCAACCTTACGCTTCAGGTTGTACCTGTGCCAGTCACTTTTGTAATGGGCACGCTGAATGTCAGCATCCTTGAAAGCCACGCGGCAAGTGATGCAAGTGTAGGTTGCCATTACTAGAAAGCAGGGGGGAAAAAACAACAATCATGCCAACAAAGGTAAGTAACAGCCACAAAAAACCCTCAACACAACATCCTAACAGCACTCCTGTAAGGTTGAGTACGACATAGCTCTTGTACAGAATTAGATTCATTAAACGTCCGCATTAGCAAACACCATCTTAAGTACTAGAAGGAGCAAAAGAAAAAATAAAATTTTTACATAGTTATCAAAGATTACCCGTACATCGCAGCAGCACTGGAGCCTCCCAGTTTTGGACCCAGCACCCACTGTGCTTAAGAAGAAATCCATACACAGAATGAAAAGGGGTCTCTGCCCTAGCAGCTCTGCTTTGAAAGCTCTGCACTTGGTACAAAGTATCAGAAGATAAAGGTTCTTAGGAAGCTCATGTTCTGCCAACCACAGGCTTTTGAGGAGACAAGTTTGCTCCAAAATAAGGGTAAAAAGGAAATACCTGCTTTCATGTCTATTTTCCATATTCTACAGCCTTACCAAATGGAAAAAAAAGTTGCATTTAAATGCTTCTCAGCTATTTTAAAGCAGTGCATGCACTGTGAACACCATTTTACCCCCCAGAACCTTAAGTCCAGAGATGCAGTCAGCCATGCCTAGATCTAGCACTTGAACCCACTGCTATTCCTGGCCTTCCTCCACTTCCTACCATCCAGCTGAGCTGTGTGGCTGGCTCTGTCACAGGACAACTGGATGGCAGTGACCCATAACTGATGCTGTCCTTTCCAAAGCTACACATTTCCTTGCTTCTCAGTGCTTTATGAAACTTTTTCCCCCCCCCTTTTTTTTTTTTAAATACTAACTGAAGGAATGTCTTGGAACACTCTAAAGGCAAAGAGGAAACCAGCAGGTTCTACCTGGAGTCCAATAAAGCCATCCCCATCACTTAACCAATCTATAAAAATTATGGTTTAATCTGGGGGGGGGGGGGGGGAGGGTAAAAAAAAAAAAAAGAGTGAATACACCGCTAGGAGGGAGTCTGAAAGCAGGTACACAGCAGTCCCTCCCAGGAGCTACCAACAGGGAGAGGCAGTGGTGAAAGACACATTTACACAGACAACTGAGAGATACTTCAGGAAACGCTCATTGTCTGGAAGAACTGGTCTCAAATTTACTGCCTGCACTATCTGTAATCCTACAATGACAAAAAATAGATTAATAAAAAATAAAAGCCCTACTATTTTATTGCAAAAACTGTAAGCATCCATAGTGTAACAGATGCTTTTTGTTTCAGAGAAGAATGTATTCTCTGCCCACTGAGGGATCCCAATTGCTCTCTGAAGCATTCCCCTCTTGCCTCCACAGCTTCCCATCCCTTCCCTGGCCCAAAACAGGCATTTTAAAGCCATAAAACAGCTGAGACAGAATTGCATTTGCTGTTAATCACAAAATCCTTGGAGAAACCTGAGCTAGACCAGCCTGAACTGCTTTATTACAGCTAGACAGGAGCTACACACCAGGTTACCCTGGGACTGATTAAAAAAAACAACCCAAGAACAGGTCAGAAGAAAAGGTATGTAACCAAGAGGATACAAACCCAGAAACTTTCATATCCGACTACTAAGTGGAGAAATAATGTTTACAGCTTAAGCTGCATGGAGCAGAATAAGCACCTTCAGAATCTCATGGCCACATCCCCCTTCCCATTCCTCACCTACCATCTTAACCCGCAGAACTAAAGCACAGATTCTTCCCCTGCGTGGGGGTCAAGAAAACAAAACCTGAGGCACTCCCAAGCCTTCAGCCCCAGGGGCAGCCAAGCCCTTCGAGGCAAATGAGGTTCTCCCTACAAGAACTGATTTTAGCTGCATTTATTTGAATTTAAATTGAGCCAGTGTCCGCAAGACTGACACCAACACAGTGTGTCTATTAAGGAGGTGTTTACTGTACGACCACCATAAGTGACAGCACAACTTAAATCCCTAAGGCAACAACAACAGAAAAAAGGATAAAAGGATAACATAAAACGGAAGAAGGAGCGCAGATGGAAGCCGGGAGCCTCTGTCAGGCCGCCGGACGTGACTCAGAGACGACTCACGGGGAGGTTCCATCCCCTGGGAGAGCGTTCGGCTTCCCCAGGCCGTGCGGCCCAACCCGGGCCTCACCCTCACCACTACCCCCGGGGGAGCTGGGCTGGGTTAGGCCGCACCGGCCTGGCCTGGCCCTACCCGACCACCACCACCCTTCACACCGCGCTGAAGCCTCTCCTCCGTCTCCCCGGGACGCGCACCTGTCCCCGGTGAGGCGAGGGGCAGCTCTCCGTCTCCCTGCAGCACCGCCGGAGCTGGAAGCGCAGACAGGGATGGGCGCCGCTCCCGGGCGGAATGGCGGCCCGCCCCTTCCGCCGAGAACAACCCGCCCCGTCCCGCCCCGCCCCGGCGTCTCCACCGCAGCGCCCCCTGCCGCCGCGGAGGTCCGGCAGCGCTGGCGGCCGTGAGGGGGGCGGAGCCTCTTCCCGCCCGGCCGGGCCGCATCGGGCTGAGGTGGAGAGGAAGGGGGGGTGCTGAAAAATAACTCTGAAATCGTGATTTAAAAATAATGTGGTTATTTCGTGCCAGATGTTCTCTGTGTATGTACAAGTTAAAATGCTAGCGAAGAGGTTTTAAGGCTGTCTCGTGTAAATCGCTCTCTACAACTCCCTGAAAGGAGGCTGGAGCCAGGGGGGGGTTGGGCTCTTTTCCCAGGCAACTTTCAACAAGACAAGAGGGCATGGACTTAAGTTGTGCCAGGGGAGGTTTAGGTTGGATATTAGAAAGAATTTCTTTACAGAGAGGGTGATCAGACATTGGAATGGGCTGCCCAGGGAAGTAGTGGATTCTCCGTCCCTGGAGATATTTAAAAAGAGACTGGATGTGGCACTCAGTGCCATGGGCTGGTAACCACAGCGGTAGTGGATCAAGGGTTGGACCTGATGATCTCTGAGGTCCCTTCCAACCCTGCTGATTCTGTGATTCTACGAACTTGGCAGAGAGGGCTCGAGGTCCATGTGGTCTCATTGGACCTAAAGGATGCGGGAGGGAATGAAGAAGAACAAAATTCAAGAAGACTGACTCTTGAACCCGGTCTTGGGGCTATTGGAGCTATAGAACTTGTGATGCTGTGTCCTTTAGATGAAACTTGCTCCATTATAATGTCGTTATAATACTAAAAAATCACACCCCCAGGTCAAAAAGACTGCTGCCCAAGTGCAGACCCTTCCCCTGAGCATGTTTGATAGTAATAGTGAGGTAACCATATTATAAATATATGTAAATTGCTAACCAATCATTGTAAAGAGGATGGATTTGGAAGCTTACTAACACCACAGTTTCAATATATCTGTGAGGGACCGGGTGGAGGAACCCGCTCCATTGGACCCTCTTAGGCTGCTCCACAGGGAGCCAGTGCTAAGACACCTCTGCACACCCCTCCTATCCAAATTCTCATTGGCATTTCCAAAGGGATTGCTGGAGAGTAAGGAGACAGACAGGGTCTGCATGTGGCCCAGGGTCTGGTAGAGGTAAGGATTGGAGAGCCAAGTGGGAGGAGTTACTTCAAACCATAACAATGTCATTGAACATCTCATACAATGTTCTTGATTTGTAGGAAGGCACCAAGTGGCCAGCTTTGTGCAAACATGCAGTAAATAACAATGTCTCCTTCCTAAACGCAGTCTTTTTGTGTGTGTTTTGGGAGCTAAGGTGTTGGGGAGCCTTCCACAATGAATCACAGAATAGTCATGGTTGGAAAGGACCTCTGAGTCCAACCATTCACATATGAAAAAAACACCAAACCTCCCCCTCCCACAGAGCAAACACAGGCATCACACACACTCCATCAAATAACACTCACAACAACACCACAAAAAAAAAAAAAAAAAAAAAAGGCCCCAAACCAACCCTACAATGTTGGCAACTAGAGAATGCCCTGAAGTGTCACATCCATGTTTCTTAAATAACTCCAGTCATTTTATCACTCCCTGGACAGGCTCTTCCAGTGCCTGACCACTCTTTCAGTGAATAAATTCTTCCTAATATCTAATCTAAACCTCCCCTGCCACAGCTTCAGACCATCTCTCAGGCCACAGCCATCCAGCCAGCTTTTTACCCAGTGAAGAGTACACTTGTCTATGCCACCATTCACCAGCTTCTGCAGGAGAATGCTGTGGGAAATGGTGTCAGAGGCCTCACCAAAGTCCAGGCAGACAAGGTCCACAGCTTTCCCCTCACCCAGAAGGTGGGTCACATCACCATGGAAAGAGATCAGGTTGGTTAAGTGAGACCTCCCTTTCATAAACCCATGCTGGCTGGCCCTGGTCCTTGCCAAGAATGGTCACACAAGATGATCCTCTCCATGACCTTTCCCAGTACCAAAGTCAGGCTGACAGGGTTGGGTTTTGGTGATTTTCTCCCCCTGCCCCTATTTTTGGGAACAAATACACCACTAGAGATGAGGAAAGATAAAAACTAACACATATTTATTAAATGGTTTTACGAACAATCAATATAATAATTCCATGTTTACAAAATAGTAATCAGGCTAGGTAAAGTGCTGCAAAATATTTTAAATAAAGACATTTTGTAATTTTCCAGTTTCTGGTTACCTGGATAGGTGGTGGTTACAGACTGTTACACTGCTTGTTTGCTGAGAACAGGCGGGGAGACACAGGGAGTTTGTTCAGACAGCTTACACAGTCTGAAAAAAAGTGCAAAACGAACAAAAAACAAAGTAAAAACTAGAATTTCTTCAGATCCTATTACTTTGGGTTAAAATTATTTCTCCTCCTCTGCATAGAATATTTATTTTTTCCACAAACACACTGAAGGATGGTAGGTAGGTGTGTAATGCAGACATACAAAAAGCCCTGTGTGCTGGAGATGGGTGCTTTTATTCTGGGTTTGACACGCTGAAGGCCACTGATCCCATGACAACCCCTCCGTTGGTCACTCAGAAGTTCCTAGTGCAAAGGGAACTTTCCGAGCATATAGGACTGCACTGCATCCCACAGTCCTGACACAAGCTGTTCTCTTCCAGCAGGGATGGATGAAGAAGCCAGTCAAGGTGAGGGAGGGTGTGTGTTTTCACCGTTCTACTGCAAAAATACATGGTATCCTCAACTTACTGCCAGGTAAGAACACACCAGGTAAGGCAGGCAGAACTCATCCCACAGCAAGATCACACACTGCATTACTCCAAGGGTACTTGCTCACACACCCACACTCTGATCTTGCCCTCTTTTTTGCCTGTGCTGTCTTCTGACTGGAATGGCATGAAAGCAGGCTTTCCATGGAACAAATTCATGTTTCAAAGCTATGTGCTACCTCATACTTGCTTGCCTTTCTTCCTCTTTGTGTCTTCAGTGTTGGAAGATGGGAAGATGACAACCAGTGCTCGAGCAAGAAAGATGCTGTGGACCATTGTGACGGGAAGTTTTAAGTAACTGCTATTTTGCAGCTGCTGCTAGAATATGGAAAAATAAAGGTTTCTCGAGGGCAACAACTCCAACTGAAGGAAGTGTGGAAAGGATCTGACAAGGCAGAGAAACATTTTCTTTGTGTTTTGCTGTCAACCTGCTGGCAGTGGAATGTATTGTGTCCAAGCAAAGTGTTTCTTATGCGCGGTTGTTCGGGAGGGAAGAGGTAATTTCAAAACTAAACAGCTTTACACCACCTGAGGAGGAATATTAAATGGTGCAAATTACGTCCTTCCCATTACACAGAATTCAGGGGCTTAAATATAACCGATTACCACAAGAACAGAAAAATAAAATTATAAAGACAACCAAATAAGAAATTATGCTCCTAAACTTTAATTATTTGCTTGTTCAAGTTTTGCTTTGTTTTACTTTCTGGAAAAAAAAAAAAAAAAAAAAAAAAAAGAGAATTGTACTGCAGAAAAATCAATCTATTTTTCTATCTTGAAACCAGAAAATGGATCATTGACAAAAAGTCCAAGAAACTCCAACTGCTTTTCCTTCTTGATCTAATCTATTGTTTTAGAAGAGTGTCCCTGCTTTACATACTTCTATAACCACAAGTATTCTTCATAAAACAACAATAAAGTGCACGCTGTTATAATGCCACCACTAACAGTCAGTGAGTCCATCCCATCAATCCTGACTGCTCCCTCTCTCCTGCCTCTGCCTATCCCACAGCCTGTTTCCCTCCTGGCACCAGCACTCCTGTACAAGGAAGCACACAGTTGTCTGGGTGTCGGACAAAGTTTCATCAACAACTTGGAAGTTGTGCTCTTCTAACTGTAAAGATTGTCCTAAACGTGCAGCAAGGAAACCAGGCTTTTAACCGAGTTGAGAAATTGAAATGGCATTTAAAGGGACTGATTTCCCATCAACAGCTTCTTTTATTTTTCAGATAAGAAGGACAGGCTGGGGGAAGCAAAAAAGGAAACTTAACAACCAGTTCTGTAGAAGTAATGTGGCCATGTTTTTAAATAATTTCTAGAAACTTGCTTTTAATGCTAAGATGTTATAATTTCAAAACCTGCATCTTGTGGGATCTAGATCCAGCATCCACTTAATTTGTAATGGATTTGATAATGAAGGCACAGGCTTGCTTTTTTACTAGTAAAGGACACCAAACACCCTCAATATGAGCTACTGACACAAAAGCACGAGCAACAACAAAGCCAGTGTCAAAAATTATCAGCATCTCTGTTTTGCCTACAGTCTTTTTGGCCATCTGCCTAGTTTTTTCAACCCAGAAAGAAAAATTATTTCAAATTGAGTTCACTTTAAACACAGGTTTACCTACACGTATATGTTAGTGGAAGGTGTATAATCTGTTTCTGTACTTTCTGAGGGTCCTAGATGACAATATTCACCTCTTCAAATGCCAGCAATTGGAAAATTACTTAAGGAGTAGTAGCAGCTGACATGGTCCCTCAACTTTGCTAGTAGTTTACATCATATTAAAAAAACTAGCTTTAATTCTTCCTATTTGATTACAGCCCATTTTGTCACAAGTGAACAAAAAAGCCCTAGAAAAAGTCAAATAAGTTACCTGTTTAAGATCGGATGCCACTCACTGAGTCTGTGTAGAGTTTAAACTGGCAAATAATTTTAAAAAGATCTTTTTGTTTGCTTTAAATTACATGCCAAGAAGATTCCCAGTGTCTTCTATTGCAAGTGACCTCACTGAATACTTCTAAGTATCTTAAAAGATTCAGCTTGCAACACATCTTTTGTTGCAATGATGGCAGCTGTCCTGGGGAAAACAAAACAAAAAACCAAAACAAAACCCCAAACCAACCAAATCCCACAGAATCTTGAATTAAGAAATTTGAACCTAAAAATGCCTTTTATTTTTTTTTTAAACTCTAGCCTCTATTCCAAACAATAACTACCCTCACCTGCTCCCAAGAAGGTTGTTTGGCCTACATGATATTAACTCTTAAATATAAGGATGTGTTGGCTGACTTTATGTGGGCAATACTGCCAAGGACCAGACTCTATCAAAGAACACAGCAGGTGATCAGTCAAACAGCATGCCACTTTACATCTCTACAAGCTTAAAACAGCAAAAACTTGGAAATGCATCACCATATCCAAAACAATTCAAATCAAGTTCTTTGATAGTGCTGCACACATATTTAAACTAGAGTTGTGCTGGTTAATGTGTTTGGTGTATTATAGATGCACTACATGTAATGCTAACTGCAGGGATTTATACTTTTCAGTCTGATTGAAGGAGGTGATATTTAGTTAATCTCTTGCAATCCTTTGATAACTTACACTCACTGTGTGAATCATCAGTTGTATTACATGGTTGGCAACCAAGAGTAAACAAACTGCCAGTGTTGAAAATTTGGCTCAGGACCCCAAAATACACGATTGGCAAAAAGATAAAAAGACCCCTCTCCCCAAGTCTTTTAAACAACTGACCTCTCCAACACTCATCACCAACCAAACAGTGGACAGTAATTCATTTCCATGCTATTACACTGAGGTATAACTACCAAAAACATTAAACTATCAGTATCAGCTGATATTTATCCAGTTAATTCACTCTGCATAAGGGAAAATATTATTACACATCTAAGGGACAGTTAAAGCTTACAGCTCAGAATTTCCTCTTTGCTTTTTTGCATTTGATTTTTTTTTTAATGTGTTTTGTATTTAATTTCTTCTATGTTACCAGCTGCAATTTCCAGGTTAATGACTTCCAAGAAGATTTGAAAGGAAGCCTGAAGATTTTTTCTTATCTTGGGTTTCTGCTTCTTGGCTTTGTGAAAGTCCCAATTCTTTCTCAATCTGCTCAAGCTCAGACTGGTCAAGCAGTTCAAAATCATCAGCTTCCTCTGTGTCTGTCTCCTCACTCAAGCTGGGCACTGCATGTGAGGGATCTTGCTGTGTGGACTGCAACTGGTCTTTGATGGCAGCAGACACTGCAGCTGCGATGACATCCCCAGCAATTCCACTCATTAAATTAAAGGTTTGGTCACTGGTCAAAGGCAAGGAGAGCCCTGCAGTGGATGGTCTCTCTTTACTCTGTCTGGAAGCGTGATCCACCTTGAAATAAGTTTGTTTTTTTTTTAGTTTCTGCTGGATAGGCATACTGATGCTTGAGTCATCATCATCGTTTGTTCCAGCACCATTTTCTAAAGAAGGAAATTCTGTAAGATCTCTAGCAAAAGCTTCTTCATGATCGCTAGGTCGGTCGAAATCTATTAAGGGGTTAAGAGAAGGAAACAGTATTAGCAAACATGAAAGGCTTCCCAAAAAAGCTGCCAAATGGAAAAAATGCAATATTCCTTTGAATACATTTACTAATCCATAGCCTGGTAGTCTTCTGTAGTTGCAATGAAGGGGAGCTTTGCGTGACATCTAAAATAAAATGGTTTTAAGTAGTAAATCTAGTACAACAAATCACCTGGTATCAACCTAAGTCAGGGGGTTATTTGAGGAAAATAACTTTTTAAAATGGTGTCTATCTGTATATGAAACAAGGCATGCAAATCTTTGTCACATCCAGTTCTAAATACACCAACCACATACAGTCCTAAAATGGACAATGTGACAGCAGCCTCTAAACTTTTTTTCCTCACCAGATATATAAAAATTACAAATATATGTAGAAATGTAAAATGTATTCCAAGCTTTCAATACACGTGCTTAAATAGAAATATGAAAACAATGTAAAGCCTTAATTTAGAACTTTCTTGACCAATGGTTGTATTGAATGGGAAACAGAAAATGGGAACTCTAGAGATGACTGGAATTGTTCAGTTTTTTTAAGAGGATAAAAAGCAGAATGTAAGCTAATAAAATCTTGTATTTTAATGGCTGCATTAATGGTTTGATAATTGTTATTAGAGATGTGTAAAACATACTGTACAGTACATGGTCTGTGGGAGAAGCTTAAATGAGCATAAGGGAATGCTTTTGATTTGCTATTTGAGAAGGTATAAAATAAGCAGTTTGAACTTACTTTCTATGTCAACAAGCAATAGAGGTACTCATCAGGGCTAAGGAAATGAATCCTAAACGTGTCTCATACATTATATTCTCCATTTTCTTTAGGAAAATCAGGTTGGGAAGGTGAGGAGGAAGGGTTGTTTTGTACGCAGATACTGGCTCTAATACATAGGTGATGAGCTTTGACAAGTGATGAGCCAGTCCTCGGATGCATCTCATCTGGTCTTGCACTTGTGTGTATGTCCCATTTGCTGAAATGCTCCACAGGGGAGAGGACTGGATGCTGTTTATTTTTCACTTATCAAGGCCTTAAACAGAGTTTCCCACATTATCCTCACAGCCAAAGTGGTGAGCAAACCAGGCATACAGACTGTGAGGTGGTTGGAAACTTGGACGGATGTCAGGTGCAAAGGGCTGTGGTCAGTGCTACAAGGTACAGCTGCAGGCCAGTTATTAGTGGTGTCAGCCAAAGGTACTGAAGCCAAAGTTTTTATTAATGTTGTAAGTGACAGGAGAGAGCACACTCTCAGCAAGTTCAAGGGCAGAAATTAGCTCCTCTGAGGGAGGTGTATTTGCTACTTTTGTACTGCAGGGCCTCCAGAGGGACCCTCGACAGTCTGGAGAAAGGAGCAGGCTGAAAAAGAACATCATGAAATTCAAGAAAAGAAAATGTGAATAAATGCATCTGGAATGGAATAACCTATGCAGCAGTACAGATTGGAGGCAAGAAGACAAAAAGCAGCTTTCAAGAAAAAGACCTGTGGACAGCAAGTCAGGGGTAGGCTCTTGCAGAAAGGAATACCAGCCACATACTGAGCTATAGAAACCCTAAAGTCAATGGAAGGCATTTCCCCCCTCCATACAGCACCTGAGAGCACACATTTGGAGTACTTTGTCCATTTTTAACCTCTACAGAAGAAAACACACACCAGAAGACTGGAGTCAGTCCCCTGAAGGGGACAGAATGATTATTAGGGGGCTAGAGAAGAGGACATCCGAGGAGATGATGAGAGAATGGCCTTTGGCTTTAAGAGAAGGCATCAAAGTGGGGATCACCCAGTTGTATTTCAGTAAGAATGAGAAGGTGTAGAGAAGATGGAGCTTGACCCTTCTTAGAGGTGCAGAGTGTAAGGTTAGAGTAAATTGACATAATCGTGATTATGGGAAATTTCGACTCACTGTAAAGATAAACTTTTTTATCATGGGGTTAATAAAATATTGTAATAGGATGTCCAGGAAGGTTTCTGAATCTCTTATCTCTGGCGATTCTCAAAATTCAACTAGTGACAGCCTTGTCGAACCTTACTGATTTGAACCTGCTTTGAAGAGGAGGTTAGATGAGATGAATGATAAAAGCTCATTCCAGCATACAATTGTGATTGAACAACTCTGCCTATTTGCAACTTGAAATATTAACAAAATAATTAAAATTATTCATCTGGCCTTTATCATGATAAGTAATATCACCCCACTTGTAACTTTCACTGAACATTTTCCTAAAAGAGGAAAAAAGCAAGACCATCAGAGCAACAAATCCACTGACAAGGCCACACCAAAATATTCTTACCCTTAATCAATTCAGACAATTATTAACTGAGAGCTTTGTCTGTAAAAAAATAAGAAGTGCAAGATCTGGACAAAACCAATACAGGAAACTTTTCCTAGTGTTAGTCTTTATGTCTCACTTAGGCTCCTTGCTGGCTGTCTTAATCAGCATTCTAGTAATGAAACCTAATACTGTCTTTATTTGGCTGTTTACCAGTAAGAAGTATTTACCTTTTCTTCTTCACATTTTATTCATACAGTTTACACACATAAAAACTGAGACAAACTTAAAGGTTTACTAGCTTTAAAAGGTTTGTGTGAGGGACTGGATGGAGGAACCCCTCTGTTGGACTCTCTCAGGCTGCTCCACAGGGAGCTGGTACCAAGTCACCTTTGCAAACCTCCCCCCTATCCAAATCCTCTTGGCATTTCCAAATGGGTTGCTGGAGAGTAAGGAGACAGACAGGGTGTTCATACGGTCTAGGTCTGGTAGAGATAAGAACTGGAGAGCAAAGTGGGCAGAGGTTTGCTCCAGTTGTTCAGTCTGATGTGTCTCAACCACACTTACTAAATGAGGGGCTGAATGAGGGGCTGCATTGGTGGGCTTGGGGAATTTTATCAACATCAAACCTCCCCCGTTGGCTGGATCAAAGCTTGAATTCAAGACTGGTGATTTTTGCTTGCTCTCTTTCTCTTGCCCCCTTTCCTGTTCTGTCTTTGAATCCAATGGGACACCTCCGGCCTCCTGCTGGTAATGGGCAACTGACTGACTGATGCTGACGACAGCTCTCCTCTCGAGAAGGAAAGGTGGAAAAATAAGTTTCTCCTCTCCTTGGGCCAACAAAGGAGCAGTAAATCATTTGGCTGGAATAGTGGAAACGTGGGGGTATATAAGTAACACTGAGGTTCCCATGTTGTAGTTGTCCTTCACCAACCCACCATCCTGCATTGGGCCCTGTCAAGGCTTGGAATGCCATCTTGAACAAGAAACCTTCACTGGTCACATTCTGGACCCATGGTGGTGCATTTCTCAAATTCCCTCATTCTTTTCTTTCTTGCTTGCTTTCTTACTGTTTTTTCTCTCATCTCTCTCTCTCTCTCTTTTCCTTGTATTTTTTCCTTTTCTTTCGCTCTCTCCCTTTTGCCTCACAACATATCTTCCACACCTTCACAGGGTTATATCACTTTGCTTGTGTAAATTGTCAAATAAAACTTTATGCTTGCACCCGACCCTTGGTGGCTGGACTTTGTTCTCATGGATCCAAAAATTTTAAGTTCTAACTGTAACACTTGGTGTAGTCAGCAGGATAAGAACCTGAGGATCGTAACAGTTTGGCAGAAGAGAGAGCTAAATCCAGCATATCTTAAATGTGTCAGTTTTACTTGCCACTACTTATTTTTTAATGGAGTTTTTTGTTTTGTTTTTAAGATGAGGACAGCTCTTACACAAGATTTATCCAAAATTATATAAAAACTAGAATTAATTTAAAATTAATTGTAGGGGGAATAGAACAACTAAACAAGAATTATGTCCAGAAATTCTCCAATTATTTTCAGGTAACTTACATGACTGCAATTCACTGGTGAAATAGATGAATACATACATACCATCAGATGTGTCTGTTTGTGGAGAATACCCCTCAGATAAATTAAAGGTCCCATTATCGGTCCACGATACTTCTGATACATCGGTGTCAGACACTGAAAGCTCTTTAGCAACAACTGCAGGACTAACCTAAACATATAAAAGTGACATACATGGTATTCTTATACTCAAAATAATCACAGTAGAGGCAGCCAATGTATAGATAGTGAAGGAGAAACCTCTTGCAATATAAACAGGCTGCTATTTAAGCTATAATTGTAGAAACATGAGAATAATAGGAGTATAGCATACTTAGAATTGAAGTATCCCTCTTTGTAATAGCTAAGGCTGTATTATGCTAAAGCAGCATAGAAAATTCCACTTATTCATTCTTGAAGTAATATGCTACTGTAATGAAAGTAGAATAAGCCTGTAAATACAAAACACATATAAATGCAAAGAAATGCATAAACTTGGATCAAACATCCCCATTATCTACAAGGCAGTAAAAGAAAACAAAAATGAAAAAAAATCAATTATCCTTTAAGAATTTATCCAACAATATTCAATGATGTCAGTTACACATTTATGCCCACAGGATATGTTTATTTTTTTTTCAGAATACAAAAGACCTTCCAAGTGATCACTGTTAAACTCAACCTGTATACACTATTGGTCAGATACTGCATAAGAATTCCTAGAAAACTGATTTTCTTTTTTTAAATATCAACTAGTGTTCTGATTATAATGGAAAATCCTTTGCCATACAGTTGTTTAGAATATTGAGAGAAAAGAGATTTAAGAGTGGTCTCATATGTATATAGGAAGATATTTATATATGATATCCTGATTTACACAATCATTAAAAATGATTACACAAGTACCTGACAAATGACAAAGGTTTTCTATGTAATTTTAATTTCATAAAACTTAAATGAATTTTCACTGTTGCAAATAAAAATAGCTGTCTTTCCTATTAAATTCTAGATTAATCCTTTCACAGCCAATAAACACATTCCTAATTTAGCAGGCCAAGAAACCATTACCTTGAATTCAGAAGTTGCAAATGCAGTAAGTTAATTAGTATAAGCCTGAAGATGGAGACTATGAATCACTTTTAAAGCATACTGCTTAGTTCAGGAACACGGCCTCCTGGGCAGGTGCAAGTCTTTTACAGAAAACAGAGACAGTAGTCTAGATACTCTCCATTATCTATATAGATTTTAAAAGCAAGACAGGGCCGACTGAAAAAAAGTCACCTTAGGACATAGGGCTGATATGTCTAATTCACTGTCATCCTCTGGGGGTTTTGTTTTTGCTGCTTCTGAAAGAAAAAGAAATATTTTTTATCCTACTCATGACATCAGACTTTGAGGTTCAGTTTGCGTTCCAGGTCACAGAGCTTGCGTGGTACCGTAAACTTTCACCTGTTGACAAAGTGCATAATTCATGTAATATGCAACTAAGGTGAGGGAAAAAAGGCTGATTGAGAGACTAGATATTTATCACAATAAACTGTGCAGCAGCAAAAGTGGGAGAAAAATTATTGCTCTGAAACAAATTCCAGCACATTTATTTACTTAGTTTCAGAAGTCTCTGTTGCTCACCATAATATAATGTTCCCTGGCAATAAATACCTATCTCTTAAACTACACTTTTGGTACAACGCCCAGTTTTAACATACTGTTAAAACAGGCAGTGTACTCCTCCCAGCACATTACTTTTACATGGGAATAAATATTCTGCATAATTTTGTGTAATCTTCATTCACAAAAACCTTATGTCCATTATCACTCCCTATAAAGCTACGAACAGGTCAAAGCAATACTTTTGCACTTGACTTCACAGGAAAAAACAAACTGTCTGCAAAGTGGATAAAGTTTTATCTGCATACAGAAATCCATTACATGGGACTACACTTAGTTACTCACCAGATCTCTCTTTTTTCTTCTGATTGATATATTCCACTATTCCAAAATCTAGTTTCATCACAACAGTCTTTACTTTGTTGCATACTTTCTGTCCAAATTCATTGCACTTAAGGAAAGGACATAAAAAGGCACACAGTACTGTGATAAAAAAAAAAACAAACAGAGAGAGAAATACTGTTTTATAAGAAGTTAGTCAATGAAGATTAAACTATGATTTTGTGTAAGACAACTACTAATTTTACATAGTACAAATAGTTTTAAATAAAAAAGCACTGTGAAATGCCCGTGTCAGACCACATTCCTGTCAAATACAGCTTCTAGGAGCCACTCCTACCCATCACAGAAAATACCATTGTATTCATACTAACTGATGTCTTTTTTACTCCCAGAAAGATACAATTTATGATCATGGTAACATTTATCATTATCTTGATTTAGTCTGATTTTCATATCTTTACCTGAGAAACGTGACAATGTAACATTGGGCCAGAATCAACACACTGAAAAAAGTTTGTAAGCTGACTTTCATGGGACCAAATGTAACTGTCAGAACCTACTCATATATGTATGTGTATATATATGCATGTGTGAGTATATACATATACATATATTTATATATATATATATGAAAAAAATATTAGTCCATATACAGAGACCAAATAATGAACAAACCACATACATAAATTATGACTGTAAAAGAGACTATACTTACGCAGGACATAGGAGAGGACAACTCCAGGAATGTAACTCCCCAACACAGTGAAAAATGTACATACACTGCAGACTAGTAGGCAAAACTGTCAAAAACATTAAATTTGGCTATTAACACTTCCACTATTTAAATATTCAGATCTTCCAAAAGAAAAGTCTTGCATACTAAATGAAATCTAGGATGGAGTGGAAAATTCAAGTTGCTTGTGCAAAAGAGCATCAAACAGGTCATGTTGTCTAATTAGAATGTACCCCCCTCTTCTGTTATAAAAATATACTACCAAGCTCATAGTTATAGCTAAAATTACTAGAATTTACTTTACCTTTATTACACGAAAAATGCCGGGAAAAAACAAACAAACAAATTACTAACTGAGACAATACAATGCATACTTGCTGCATGCTTATGAAATTAAAAAGTCCAGTGACTCCAGTGCTCTACCCTATTGTCTTGCTTCATTAAACCATTTTCTCTTAAATGCTGGACAGAATTCTCTTGATGCTTGTTGTCTACTCTAGTAGACTGGATTCACTGGACTAAGCCAAATTTTCAGTTTAAAACAATATTCAGCCTCTGGTGGGACTGACACATATAGTGCATCCTTCATAACTGCACAGTGCTGAGTACAGGACTGATCTCCTGAAAGTTTACAGAATTAATCCCTTTGCTTTTGCAGGTGAATTGAAATAAAATGGTTAATTCAAAGAAATTTTGTGTATAGCCTAAGTTCCAAATTTCCTTATAGTTGTAACAGAAAAATAATGACATGGCTCACAGAATGAGGCCAGACAAAAAAAAAAAAAAAAAAAAAGAAAAAAGAAAAAAAAAAAGATCAATGTGTTGTCAAAATTAGCTTTTGTAAACCAGGATTATATCTATGTTAACATATATTTACTGTCATGTTACTACATAGCAAAATTATGGGACTGTATACTGATACCACATTTCCTTACCTCAATATACACCTATTTATTTTTAATATAACTTTACTACCCTGAAAACATAATTTCTTTTTGTATAATTTATACATCTTTGGACTTTATTTCATTCTGTTGCTCATATGTATTTTCAGTTTAAACTCTTAATATTTGAGTGTAGTACTATACACTTCCAATTTGCCAATTCTGAAGGGCCTTTTTCCATGAAGGATTTTGTGGCAAAGTTAACTGAGATCAAGGAAGCTTAAAAACCTTCTAATCTACTTTTAAATATTTGAAATTATCAATACAAGTATAAAAATGAAACCTGTTATTGCCATGATACACTTATACATGATTTACATTTTTCTTTGGAAAAGAAAGCTGCTTCACTTTTGGCTAGTACAAAATAATTGTCTTCCTAGTGGAAGAAACTCTACTCTTGCTTGCCTCTTTATGTACTGGGTCTCTCCAGCTTGGGCTTTTCAGTTAAAAAAACCCCCCAAAACTACAGAATAAACATTACCACAGTAAAATAGGGAGGATTCTCTCCTATCATATAACACTTGTGCAGCTATTTCCGGAAACTAAAGTTATTTGGAAAAAAAAGTGAATGTTTGAGAAATGTGTGGTTTTCCCACTTTTTCAAGTTTTATTAAATAGCAATGTTTTAAATTTCCTTTTCATTGAATGAATGGTGAGCTTCCAGCAGCTTTAACGTGAGAGCCTGTAGTGCTGTAAACTTTACTGTGAGCAGCTCTGTTCATTGATGACCTAGCTGTGTTCTGCACAGGAAGAGCTTAGCGGAAACCCAAGACTGAATGTATCACAGTGTATATTTCATTTTTCAAGTACTTGTTTTTTTTAAAATCTGTGTCACCAAATTGTTAATCTTACTTGGGAATGCTTACCTTGCCAGGGTTTTGTTCCTTGAAGTGGGACATTTCTTGAAGAAATACAAAAAAATTCATCAGTGCTTCTGAAATGCACTGATTTATTCTGGGTCTGTAGTCTTGCCTGGAATCAATGACTTTCCAGCTGAGTAAAACAAATAAAAATACTCATCAGCTTTGGTTACAGCTCATACGAAAGTTGAAACCAGTTGAAAATATTTGATGTCTTCATGAGCTTCCAAGCCAATCAGTTTGTAATGCTGTCACCTCCAGTGATCAAGGAGCTGCTGCTCTGCTACAGACTGCGCTGCCCTGCTTGTTTCCATGTGTTTTATACTGGGCTATTTGCATCTTTCTTAATAAAATAAATTCCATTCAGTAGTAGTAATCCTTAGTCAGTTCAAGAAATTATGAAAGATATCACTTTACTTATCACTGCATTTGTTTTGGCCATAAGAAAAACCTGAGTTCAAGGCACAGTTATAATTTATTTTTTTTTTTTTCTTTTTTTTTCAAAAATGTACCATGGCACTGTTCTTTGCCATAGAATGGCAACACATATTAATAAATTTAATTTCATGCATATAATCCTCATGCTTCTTGTTTTTTACTTTTAATTTTGTTCTGCAAAACTGTAATAATCATTAAGATACCTCTACCCTACTTATAAAAAAAAAAATTGCTCTTAAAGTCTTGATGTTCACATTAATTTCACAAAGTCACATAATGCCTTTGATTGGAAGAGACCTTCAAGATCATCAAGTCTGACCTTTGACCAACACTGCAAGGAAGTTTATTTCCTTGATGAATTTTAATTTTTCTGCCATACTGAAAGGACTGATTCTAAAGCTTAGCTTACTACTAATCATTCCTTTTAATAAAAGAAAAAAGAAACTGTACTGAAGACTTTGCTGGAAAACATGGAGCAGACAAAGCACCTACAACAGCAATATCTTATGAAAATAAAAAAGAAGGGAAAAAAATGATAGGCCAGTCTATGCCAAACAAACTGGAACAAGGTATGGATGTATCACTATGCAAATATTCAGAATCTGAAGTAAATTCTGCACCAGTTTTACAAAATTATATTTTGAATAACTCACTGTTCAGTGCACAGACTTCTAGTCATAGTGAATGCAAGTAAGCCACAAACAATCCCATATTCACTTTACTCTGATACATAATCCATTAGCTGTCCAATGCATCACTGCATTAATAGCAAAGCTTTGTCACAGGTAAAGCAAAATATGGGAGAAATGAAAAACTACATTATGAAAACCTGGATGTACAAGCGTTGGTATGCAGCAATAAAGACATCAATGGACTACCAGGTGAAACTGCCAAATCATATTTCCACATAATTACTCTGCTATTTAGCTACTAAAACACCACAAGGCCAGTTACTCAGAATGGAAATACCTTTGATAGTCCCCTGAGACAACTTACATTTTCACAAGCATCAGTAAGTGACTGATGAGATTTTTGCTATTTAAACTTCACTCTGTATGCATTTGGTTCTCAAAAGCAACATCTAAATAAGTTCTTTAATATTAGAAACTTTAAGGTTTTTTTTTGTTGTTAGTGAATATTATACTAACAAAAGAAAATTATCTATAATCACCTTCAAAATACCCACAATTATTAAGAAGTTTCATGTTAATATTATTCTTGTTCAACAAGAGGGTGCTTAATCATTTTTATTGGCACATATTGTAGAAGTTCAAAGCCATCGTGAATCTTCGGACTTTTCTCAGATGAAAGCTGGTTAATAGGTTGCTTTTGACTACCTCTTTTACTAAAGTCACAGGCATAACCTGCCTTTGCTCTGTAGTATTTTACTAGCTATGATTTAATGCTCATTCTTACTAAAAAACACCATTATATTTTAGGATATGAATGTGCTAATGTCTCTCATTTCCTGATATAAGGAAACCCACGGAGATTTTAAAGTTTTTGAACATATGTTTACATATTTGTGAGCCACTGGCACCATTGATGCACATGTAGAGCAGCCCTGACATCCATTGGTTACTGAGACTCCTGGCTCAGGTGATTCTTTGGAGTTTGGTTTCCATAAGTGACAGACATAGAATGGTACATAATTAAAATTAGAGGGCAGTCTTTTAATTTGATTAAAACCTAGTATATTTTCCAAACAAATGTGGATCCCTATGCAGCAAACGTATCCCTACCAAAATACATTTTTTTCAGCTATACAGCAAAAGTGTACAGTGATGGTTTTATATGGGCATGTGTTCACACACCACTTCCACCAAGAACTGCACCACAGATCTTTTTAGCAAGAGCAACTGGTTTAGTGAGACAGCCCAAGGAGATACTGCTTGAAGGAAGATGGAGAGAAGTTCTGGAAATTATCTACTTGAAAGTTACTTGTGTAATTGCACTGGACTACATGAGTTACATTGATTTTTTCCTAAAAGATAAGCTTCTGACTTTGTTCTCTTGGAAGGGCTGGGGCTATATGCACCCAAGATGTGCTAACACTGCCCTGAAAGGATGGGTACTGAAGAGTCAAGTGGCCTGAATTAGGCACAAGCTTTGATCAGTAAATTACAATAACAAGAAATATGATGCAGCACACAGTGTTTATTACATTATAACAACAAACAAGAAGTTTGGGATTACATTATTACCTTGGATTTCTGGTCACAAGTTGGTAACAAATTAAACAGATTATAGGTAAGTATATACATAAATGTCTGTTTTCCTTTTTTTTCCAATTAGTTACATTTTTCAGTTATATAACTCCAAAAACATATCCTTTTTATTTTACAAGATATGATAAAAGGAGAAAGTGAATGCCAAATTTCCAATCCAATGTTTCAGCACAGGAACACCAAACTTAAGGCCACTTTGACATCCTGAATTTATATTTCAGCCCAAACCCAAACACACGTTGTATGTGTGACATACAATTTAGCAAGGCCTAAAGCCACTTTTTCTTAAAAATATAAATTCTTGCTCTCATTTCTCCTAAAGCACTGAGGATATAAGAATTTTGGGTTTATGTTTAAATAAATTTGTGAATTTTTACATACTAATTTCTAAACCAGGAATCTTCTCCCATCTACATGATACTCGTTTCTGTTCTACATGGGAATGTTAAACACCTTCTTTTCTGACACTGATTACTTGGAAGCAGTTTTCCTAACATAATGCAGATTAACAACCTTCTCTTATTTTTAGGTACTTGGTCTGAACAGCTTCATTTTTGTAGAACAGTTAGGAATAATTTAGCTCAAAGATTTCTATTTACACACGTGGAGAAACGTGACCTTTCCCCATGCATTTATTTAACTAACGAACAGCAACTTAGCCACAAGGTGGTGACACAGCAACACTGGTACTAGAGCAACATTTGGGATCATTTCATACAGAACATAAATAGCAGGCATGCAGGACTCTTATTCAAATTATCATATCATGCATATCATATGCACAATGGAGCACACTGTGACTGAAAAGAAAAACTAGTATTTCAAACGTGGTGTAAAAATGTTTACAAAATCAAAATTCAAACCGTTCAAAATTCAAACCGTTTCCCTATTCTTGATTTTATTGTATTATTTATATAGTATTTATAGTATTGCTGTACTGTGATTTTCTATTACATTACAAAATGCTCAGGATGAGGTGGTTTTCCCCACGAAAAAACCAAAACCAAACCATAAACATTTTAAAATATTGTACCTGAAATTCATAGGATGAGAGAGTCTCACATTATGGACGAGGTGACTTAAGACAGAGCAACTACCATGCATTTTGCAGCCATGCATGGCACTGCATGCAGGTATTTGTCTCTGACACAGGATGTAAATAAAACCATGAAACAACTCTCAAAGGACACTGCAGACACCCAGCAGGAGAAATTAGCAATGTCACATGGAACATTTTGTCTCCCATCCACAATGCTGATTCCAATTTCTATCCTCTCTGATAAATAAAAGCTTGAGAAAAGTAGTACACAGGGGTTTTTTTCTTATGAGAACTGCAATTTTTATGGATAAGCTCCACCTCTTAAAGAAATATTGCTTCCAGCATTTTGCAGCATTTATAAATGTATTTTAACAGTTACCCGTTTATTCTAGTGTTTAAAACTACTATTATGACAGTGTTCTGAATTATGAAATCTATTTACAGACATTACAAAATCCTTTTACAGACTTTATGGCTATCCTTAACTTAAAATTGTTGACAAATTTGTGTGAAACTTTGTTGAAACTTTGTGGAACAAAGAGAGAAAACGGATAGGTTTGATGCCTGCTATCAAACCAGAACAATTGCAGATACCTGGCTTACTAACATCAAGTCAATTGCAAAAACAGGGTGGGGGAAAAGATGACATGATAGCCTACAAACTATTTTCATATATGCTAACTACCAATACAACAATAATATAAATTAAAGAGGAGGATATACAGCAAGGCACGTGGTGATAACTACTGCCCATTCAAAACTAACATGCCAATTATGCAGAAAAATGGCACATTTGCAGGGAATGTTCTCTGGAGTTGCTTCTCCTTTGCCAAATTTAAAAGAGGTTGAGACTATGAGCTGCAGTGCAGATAAAAGGTATTGCTAGATGCTTTGATTCCATGGTCCATGTGTAATACATGGACAAAGAAGCAGCCAAAGTTTGCTTCAAAGCATTAGGAATCCACTGTGAAGCTTCCTCTGCAGAAGAATACTTGGCAGTTTCTTGTAGGCCACAAGAAATAATGAGATTTTCACTTCTGCTACAACAGTCTTCTATTTTACAGGGTGCATCGGGGACTCCTTTGAAGTCTTATTTTGATCTTAGGCTCTTGGGCAACTAGAGGTGTAAGGAAGCCAGCTTGCTGACCTTTTATGCAGCAATCAGATGCACACACTGCCTCTGCTTGTTCACACACCTCCCAACATCTGCCAGCTCTGGTAACATCTGTCCCTCCTCTCCCTCTTCCCCAGAGCCCACTCCAGCCACCCTGTTACCCAGAGACCCTAGTGAAGGGGGCTGGGGGAGTTTGAGAAAGAAAGGAGGTACAACCCGTAGTTATATCTATGTACAGATAGAGAGTTTCATGCCTCTCTCTAAGGATAAAGAGTGTCATGCCTTTGTAGAAACAAACAGAAAAATTAAACTCGCATAAAATTAAAAGTTGACAGATGTAACAATGCATACGCAGGACAAATTTGTTTTTCAATGATCTTATTTACAGACGAAAAGGAAACAAAAAGATGCAGGAAGTGATGCAAATGATGAATGTGGAGTGCATGACATCAACCAAGACCAAAAAACTACTTCAGTACACTATTAGTGGAGTTACTGACAGTACTTTAATAAATGACTTAAGTGTGAACTCTCTGCTGCTGTAATAAGCAGCCAGTTCTCTCAAACACCTCCAGAAGCTTTTGTGCACAATTTAGAAAGAATAAAATTTTATGTTCCCATCATTTATCCTGATTTTGATATATAGTGCTATACTTCTAAAACTACGGTCAATAAGATTGAAGGTGTTTAGAAAGAAAATGAGTTACTCATATCCTTCTGAGTACCTATCATATACTTTCTAAAACTGAGCAAATACAAAAGCTGAAAAAAAAAACCCACCACAAAATACCCTCCTACCCCAGATGCTTCAAGCCATCACAGTCACTAACTCCGGCCAGAAGAGTCAGTGGCATTACATTCTCTAAAAATGACTGATGGTGTCATGCTCTCATTTTGTATCTAGACATCTGCTCAAGCAAAGCCCCATCACATTTATCTCAGAAAGGTCAGTAGCTCTCATGTTACTGGTCTAAATATCTCTTCGTGATGTGCCGGATTTTTTTTTAATTATGTGTACACAGTTTTATATGTATCTTCACATGGATACACTACTCAGAACTGCAGCAGTGACAAAGTACACTGTGGTATGGTGAATCTGAAGAATTGTACCTACATAAACAAAGAGTTAGTAATTACAGAGCTTTTAAACCTTCCTGATTTCCCAACTGTAACCACACACGCTTGAGACCTGTGCAGACTCTGTAATTTTAAGGGTAACTTAGAATGTATTAGTCAAGGTGGAAGAGTTGAAAGTTACATTCCTAAAGATATGCAAATTAAAATATAGGCAGTGTGGCTATATTGTAGTCTTTAAAACAGCATAATAAAATGATAAAACAACATTATAAAATGATGCAGCTATAAGGGATGTAAGTATCTACAGACAACCAGGAATGAAGTATGAAACTTGACCAAAGGAAATCAAGTGAACCAAGTGTGTAAACTGTTTGAAAAAAACACAATCAAGCAATTTTATCTTGTTAGAGCTTTTGCAGCTCTCTCCTGTGAGAAAAGGAATCGTCACAGTGAAGAAGTCAGTGATTATAGAGATGCAGTTACCATTCTTTGAAACAAATATTTTTTGAGGACCTTTGCCCAAAAATTACTTAAAAATTTGTCTTCTAAATTACTCAGGTACAAAGGTAATGGATATAAAATAGTACTTACAGTTTAAAAGTTTATGAAAATATTTCAAATGTTTTTAAATTTAAATTTAAACTCAAGGTGAACCCTATATTCAAAATTAAAATAACCACCTCTCTTTCTCCAAGATAGAAAATAATGTAAAAAGCACATTTTACAGTTAAGTGTATGTACTTTAAAAAGTAACAATGGCAAAGCCTCTAAAATCTGCTATTGAATGATCTGGTAGAAAACAATGCAATATTGATTAGCCTGCTGTCATACAATGTAACAAATCTGTGAATGTTACCTACAATATATGGAAGGACATATAATAGCAAGTACCACTGAACTCACAGCATAGCATCTTAATCACCTACATGGCTTTATCCAGTGCCACTTTTGGATCCTATGCAATTGTTAAGCATGGAAAAATAATTATATTTGTGTCATGTGGCTATGACCAAGTCAGTATGACTTACAATTTAAATAAGTCACTGGGACACCATGTAAAATCCTGCTTGCTTCAAAGAGTTCCACAAAAGGATGCTGTATCCCTGAAAGAATGAGGAACACAGGAAGCATCCACTAGTCCACTCTATTGTCAAACTTTTAAGGAGAATCTTTACAACCTTTTGCTACAAACTCAACAAAGCTTTTCTAGTAGATTATCTCTCCAGCTTTTAGATATCCATATGAAGTTTATTTCCCATTGCTAATCTGTAGGTGCTGCACAGATGTAGGCTTTCCTTCATGTAGGCTTTAATCCTTCAAGTGATCATGTTTGACATCCCACCAACTTTAGGACTTGGGTACACCTGGAATCTCAAAGCTTTACAAAATTAGGCACATTTTGGTTTTACATGGAATCTAGACAACATAGTTATCAGCTTGAAAGAGTAACTAGCAATATTTCCCAATATGAAAATATTCTTTAACTATAATTATTCCCAGTTTAATACATATTTTCTAAGAACTAGATGGACAGTTAACACAGCACAACCTTGCTTCTCAACCCTTAGTCTCTTCTTTCTGATCTAGCTTCATCTGACACTACAATTTTGTGGTTTTTATTAACAGTGAGTCTGCCCAAATTGCTGTTGCTGGTTTTTTTCAGGGGGAGCTTTGCAATTCATAGAATCATAGAATCGGCTGGGTTGGAAGGGACCTCAGAGATCGTCAAGTCCAACCCTTGAAAAGCTGTAAAAACATTGTGTGTTACAGCTTTCAGTAACATGTATGCCTATTTCATTTCTTGACCAGGAATATTTTTGGTAATACTCGTGTACAAGGAAGATGTTTAAATCATCAGCATTTGATGTTGTGTCCTGAAAAAAAAAAAAACGTGTCAGTGCTGGATGTGTTTATAACATTTTATACACATTTATACATCCAGTGTCAGGCTGGATGTGTTTTTCTCAATGGATTGCATAGCAGACTGGTTAGGACACATGACTTTCAAAAAAATGTAAGCAACCTTTAATCCCTGACACTGCTTCTTGCACAGAGTGTTAAAATTGAAGTAAAAATGTTTTTTTTTCTTCTCTTCAAATGACACGGGAACATTTTACTGCTAGTGTGCTGCCTAAACAGTATCAGTCTCATGAATGAAGGTATTTTTTTTCTTTTATTACTAGTCATGCATAATATTTTTCTGAAAATGAAAGCAATACTGTTGTTACAAAAAAGCCACGCAGGTGCTCTACAAAGGGATGGGGTAACTCATCTTGTCCTACAAAATACTTAAGAACAAAAAAAGACCCATTACTATAATGATTTTATTTTGGAGGGGACATGTTAATTTATTCTATTTAAACATAACGTCAGTCACCTAATAAATTCCTAATATCGAGGTGTATTGTCTTGCTTTAGTTGATTAGATACAAACTGGTTAACTCCAACTTTTTTGAAGGTGATTCCAGTACACAAGTTCCTCAACACAGCAGACTGCCCTGAATTTTGGAACTTTTTGCTGAAAGTCCTACTAAAACAAACAAAACATACTCCAGCTGAACCTGGGGCATTTACTTGTGCAGCCCTGCTAGACAGAGTCTTCTAAGCAAACTGATAGGTCAGCTCTCATGGGAAACTCTTTGACCTATGGTACTCTTTTCTACCTTCCAGTTCAAACACCAGCTCTTCCAGTTCGAGGTCATTCAAAATGTGAAATGTGGTCTGATAGTCAAGTGCTATTAGTCCGAAGCCATGACTTAGTAAGTATAGATTTTTTAAATGTCTCTTTGCATGAAAATCGAGTGTTTCAGTGCCACCATAAACAGCATTATAGACTTGCTTTCTGTTTATCAAAGACTATAATTTTATTACTATGTACTGTTGGCTTTTTACAAAGATACAAGGGCTAGGATTTTCCAGGTCAGTTTCCATTTGTAACAGAAACTGGTGATGCAAAAGAAACTTATTTATTGTTCTACTTTTGTTCAGAAAAGTCTTCTTTCCATCACCAGAAGCATAAAGTTCTGTTTGGAGAATTTAAAACAACTCTTTCCAGCTGCTGAAAGCAATTCTTCCTCATTTGTTTTTCTCCCTCAAAGACATGTCTTTTAACACTTTTTCACAAACTCAATTAATTTTCTTCCTTCAGCCTCGACAGTCTTCAGCTGGGATACTTCTAGTTCAAAGCCTCTCAAAGTCATCAGCTAGGAAAGATGAGCAGAGCATTCCTTGAGTTGCAAAGCAGCTGTGCAACAAAGGAAAAATGCATTTTCACGTGCCAAAAATTCCTTTTCATCTGCAAACACATGAAAATAACTTTTTTTGTGTAATATTGCGATGTGGCTTTAACACTTTTCTTGTGGAAATTAATTCTGACATTCTCAATGGTTTTTTATGCATTTTACATTAGTAGGTGATATTTTACTTTCGTGCATTGCAGCATTACTGGGAGTTCCTGGCATGAGCTAGCCAATTGTTGCCTACTTTTGTGCACTGATTTCAATCCTAAAAGTAAATAAAATACTTTCCACTCTATTATCTAATACTAGCAAAATAAACAAATATTGTTATAAAAATACAAATCAACATGTTTTGAATAATCAAATGTCACAGATTTTACTTTAAACTGGATCTCCATTTTTCTAAGTTCAAGCAAATACTGAGGAAGGTCTCACATTACAAGACTAGTTTGAAATCAATGGGTTCAAAATATTGTCGCTTTCTTTCCCAATTTTATTCAAGTCATAAAAGGTTCTCGGCTAGCAGGTTAGAGCACCATCCTATACAATAACAGGCAGATGACAGAGGCTGAAACAACAGCTTGATCAGACAGAGGAAGTTACATGTTGCTATTCCTTTGAAGCACCTACAGTCAAGTTATTCCACCACGTCAGGAGCAATCATCCACAGCATCTTTTGTACAGTCTTGACCGTCATCAGATTGCTTGTGACTTTTAAAAATTATATTATACCATCTTACACCAAAACTGTAGGGGACCCGATGAGAAAGAATTACTGCAGAAAAATACCTTCCTTATGCTAAACTGTTTACTATCCTTGACCTTTACCCTCCTATCTCCTCACTGCCCAGGATCATGTGACAAAACAAAACTAATCTTTACAACTCTTAGCTTTTTTACCAGCCTTATTAAGAAGTATTTCTGCATATGTTCCTCTGCTTACTACACATGTATATTCACAGTATGACTAACAGACTATTGACCAATGTCACTTCTTTAACTATGATGATATAATGTTCACGAAATATATTTGTGATGCAATATTAGATATTTTCTGAAGTAGGACATAAGCTAAAGAAGGGAGAGGATGTTACAAGTATTTGCATTTGAGGAGCTACAAGAAGTGCAATGCACTGAAACTGCTCAGTGAACAAAAATTATTCTCCAGACTTCTATAGTAATACCATTGCAATCCCTTTTTAAATAGATAAAGCAGTGGTTTTGATTCAGCATGCCTTCAGAATTACCCCATTACTTGTGCATTTACATTTCTATCCCTTCGGTTGTAATTTGAGAATTAATCACTATGGTATAGTTCCCATATTGCTCCAATATAGCTGTCATGGCTCCTCCTTCTATTCCCTCGTTTAAGTTTGACCAGAATATTTTGACCTCCACCAGATCTCATTAGCACTTCTGTAGGAATGCTGTCCAATAACATCCTATTTGTTACCACTAAGACATAAAAGGTAAATTCCAGAAAAAAATGGAAACTTTGATTAAACTATTTTCTCTTACTTTTTTTCTCAACAGCAAAGACACAAAAGGATGAGGGATGAGGATCAGGGTCAAATAAATTAATAGTTGTTTCAGAGAGAAGCAGGCCCTGTTATAATGCTTGTTCAGGTTACTGCTTTAGAAACATTCATCCTTCGTGGTTTTTTTAAAAAAACCCACATCAAAACAACCACCTTTGATTCATAAATAAAGATGCCTTAGAGCTTTAGGCCTAGTATTACTTCTATTTAACTTCCAAAGCTTGCTACAAGCCTTTCCAGAGAAAGAATTGTGAACAAAGGAATTCAGGTATTATAAAGCTTGTACATTTTGCATACCAGTTGCATCCTTTTACACATTGGTAAACACCACTGCTTTCTATTTTGAAATAACTTTTTTTCAAAGATATTTTTCTCCCCAGCTACTAAGATCTTCTCCCATCTTGATTAAAAACAAAACAAAACAAAACACCACAGCATGTTTTCAAGGAGGGACATAATGCATATCCTTCATAAAACTGATTCAAATGGAAAAAAACCTAGTATGGTAGGATTTTTCTTTTTTTTTTTTTTTTTAATGTTTCATGCATATTGCTCTTTTCCTATATTAAAATTATACAATATAACAATTTGGAGATCGGGTTTAACATCTTTTAAATAAATAACAATTAACACTTGCATGACTACCAGTAATAAGCCAACATTTACTTTAAAAAAATTATACTTACTTCTAAAATTACTTTCAATCTATGTCATATATAGGTCACAACTTGGATCCCTGCAAACGGAAATGTGTAGGTGACCCCACCCATGAAGAGACCCAATTATACCACTTGATATCCATTCATCCACACTAATCCAGTTAGGTGACCATGCCTCAACATACTGATCTACAATCGACAACCAGAAATGTCTTCTGTATTTCATCTATCTTATAACAACACAATGACATACATATTGGAAAATATCCACATACATTTTCAAAATTATATCTAAGTGGAAGAAATCAGAATTGAAACCATAATGAAATCCTCATTTCTGTTTCTTCTAATTTCTTAAATTTGCCTCTGTATTTTGGCAACTGATATAAAAAGTCTGTTTCCACATACAAGTATTTCTTTAGTTTGCAATACCAAAATTTTCCTTAAGATCATCTTAGAACCAACATTTTCATTAACATAAAGACAGTAAAAATTAAAAATGTAGAAAGACCATGTGAACTGCCAGAAACCCAGATTATAAATTCTGTCATAGCCCAATATCAATGAAATCTGCTTTTAAAGTATCTAATTTTAATCCTGCCTCTTTCCCTCAATTCAATTAGTGCATTTATTTCATAGAAATGTGCTGGATCATGTTTGGGCAAGTAAGACATTAAAATGTTATTAAGTTTTATATCTAACTTTTTTCTTCTTATCCTGACTGTTGGTTTTATAAGCTAATACAGATAAAAATTAAATTTCATAGAAATGTGCTGGATCATGTTTAGGAAAGTAAGACATTAAAATGTTATTAAGTTTTATATCTAACTTTTTTCTTCTTATCCTGACTATTGGTTTTATAAGCTAATACAGATAAAAATTAAATTTCATAGAACTGTCCTGGATCATGTTTAGGAAAGTAAGACATTAAAATGTTATTAAGTTTTATGTCTAACTTTTTTCTTCTTATCCTGACTATTGGTTTTATAAGCTAATACAGGTAAAAATTAAATTTCATAGAAATGTCCTGGATCATGTTTAGGAAAGTAAGACATTAAAATGTTATTAAGTTTTATGTCTAACTTTTTTCTTCTTATCCTGACTACTGGTTTTATAAGCTAATACAGATAAAAATTGAATTTCAGAAAGACAGGCATACCTCAAAGGGACATAGTGCCCTAGCTCTTGGTAATGAGTTATGGTTCTGTCAGTAACGTGGCTCCAACTAAACTATTTGTGTCTCTGACATTTTGAGGCTTGTAAAGTTGTCCCAAGGTTGGGAAAAGTAACTGGAAAGAAACCACCCGGTATATTTTTCCCTTCATCTTTACTTTAAAAAATACATAGGAGCTGTGCAATTTAAGCTCTGAGCAGACAGTAAGATCTAGTGCTTCCCTCCTAAGAAGCCTTAGGTTAGCATTAGAGGCAACCCCCTCAAGAGCTGGGTGATGTGTTCCAGCAGCACAGAGAGAACAGATCCGAGGCTGAGACGCGGAGAGCGCGCAGGGGTTAGTTAAACAAAGCCTG
Source organism: Phaethornis superciliosus (assembly GCA_023637945.1). NCBI lineage: Eukaryota > Metazoa > Chordata > Aves > Apodiformes > Trochilidae > Phaethornis > Phaethornis superciliosus. The sequence continues at coordinate 74,206,526 of JAJQWJ010000002.1, forward strand.
GCTTTGTACTACGCCGCACAAGAAGGCCATGGGAATCAGCAATGTACAGTACCTTTCATCTTGTCCCAGATCCTCACTCTCTGACATTTCAGATGTCAAAAGGAATAACCTCTGTCTCTCTACCAATTTAGATAATCCAGGCCACGATCTTCTGGTCTATTTTGTGTTTTAGAAGCGACAACTCTGGGCACCTGTCCGGTTTGCCGCTGGGAAGAGCGCTCCTTGCTCAGCGAGTAAATGTTTACAAGACATCCTAAGTGCCTGCTGGGCTTGAATGGAGTTCAGAGCGTTTGGCTTTGATTGGCCCTGGCTATAAATAAACAAGTCGTGACTCACCTCACACACTATGACAGGGTGTTTAGCAGCAGGCACAGCAAAATAGGTTTGGTTGTTTTTTTTTTTAATTCTGGTCACGTGAAGGAGAATCACCACCCAGTCAGTACATTTAGTTTGTCTGCTTCCTCTGGAAATGTTCCTCAATGTCTCCTATTTTTCTAAGGTGTAAATTAGCAAGTAAGCAGCATCCAAAATAATAGGTAGCTAAATGACACAAACTTCAAAGTTACGTGCTTAAAAATATAAGACCAAAGAGCTTACTCTAACTGTAAAAAGATCCTTTTTTTTCCTCCCCACAAACTATCAGTCACAAGCTGTCAGATGAAGCAATATTATTCTCCACTGACTAAAGTCACAGATGAAAAAGGTACACCTTAGAAATTCTTTTAAAATAAAGAATAGGAAGATGAGTTTTCCAGTAAAGGCTAATTGTCTTGGTTTTAAGTTCTGATTCCAAGCTTGTCTGCCACAAGCAGCCCTAACTATCATATGCCAGCAAACTGTACTGGAAGAGTCCTCAAAATGAAAGTTTGCCAAAAAGGACAAGGTTTTTTTGCCAAAATACTTCAAATGCCCCCGTGAATAACTTAAGATAAACTGAAAAATTAATTTTCCCCCAGTGGCTTTTTGCTGCAGGCATGACAGGGGTTCTGTCACTCCAGCTACACCTCTATGAATTTTCAACACCCCCACAATCTTATCTGTGCTGATGAAACTTTGTCGCGTAGCCCAAGCCTCCAAAACATACACATGTATGTTTTTTAGAACATTCCTCAGCACTGCTCCTTCACATGAGTTCCTTCTTTCATGAAACAGCTTGACCTATTGTTCTTAATATGTTTTCAAATAAATACTACATCCAGACATCTTCACATAGAATTTTTTTTTTTTTTTTTTGGTAGGAAGGAACCCAGCAAGATTTAGGTTTGCCCCTCTCCTGCATGAGACAGTAGGAATTTTCCTGGGGATGTCACAGCTTGAAAATAAATTTAAACAAATAGGCAAGCTTTGAATAAAATGTATTTTAAAAGGTTAAAAACCAAACACCTCATATTTCTGATTTGGCAAAATGAATTTGGCACGGTGTGGGCAATGCATAATTTGCTGGAAAGCTGTTTAACTTTCAAAATTACAAATTATTATTTTCTTTCTTCTTCTTGCAATATGAAATACTTCAAAATTACTGATAAGATCTACATAAAAATTACAAAAAATCCCCAAACCATATAGTTATGGATCTGTTACTATAAATGTCATGATTTATATTAACTACATGAGTATCTTAATTTAAAAAAATAACTCCAGAAATGGTGTGAAAAAGGAAATGAAACAGGAAGGCTGCCTATCTGTGAATGACAACATCCTCAACTCAAATTCCCAACATTCAAATTAGTTCCTTTTTCCTTCTCTTAATCTCATCCAGTCTTCCATTTTCAGTTCCTTTCCTCAGTCTTTCCCAAGACACATTCTTCCTGAAGCAGTTTGATCACTAGTGGACTTTTAGAAGAAAAGAGTTAAAAGAAAAAAAAAACACAATAAATCCTATGTCTAAATTTTGGAGGGCAATATATAAACATGTATTATCAAATGTCTTGTCCTGCTTAACATTCAGTGACATTCAATGATCACCTATATCTGCATATTCCAATACCATCCCCTCTTCCTTTTTCTTTTTTTACTTCTGACAGTTATAGCTGAACTAATTAAAGCTGCATTTCCTTAAAGCTTGCCCTGAAAAAACCAGAGTTGCTAAATTAAAAAATCCTAATTAAAAAAAGGGTTTTGTGTGGCAGCTTCATTAAAATTCCAAAGTCCTCCAACTAGGAAAATAATAAAAATAACATCTGGAAACAAACAAAGGCATCTTCAAAATGTAAATACAGCATCAAAAATGAAAGCAAGCAAAACTAAACGCATTGTGCAACCTGAGATGGTTTTGTTTGTTTATATGCATTGCAACACAGCCATACCCACTTACTGCATAAAATAAAATGTCTTTTAACAAAATACCCCTTTTCAATAGATTTGATGATCACTCCCATGAGCTGAAAAGCTTTCAGTATCATTTCTATCTCTGTGTTTCAGTCTTGGAACTTGATGTACTCCAGACTCTTCAATCACGACTTCAGACAGCTCACTGTTCTACTCTGTACACAGTGCTCACCACTATGAAAGATAGTTTGCTGTTCACTTTTACAATTCCTGAGAACTCTTCCCCAGCCCTCACTGAGGTGAAGAGGATGATATCACCTTATTTATTTACTGATAGGCAAGTCTTGGAAAGATTAAGTTCCAAAGTGTCTACTAAATTAGTATCTAACTGAAATGTCAAGGGCCTGTTAATTTGGAAGTAGAGCATTGTTGGTGACAAGCATTAATAAAACACTTCAATACTGAAAAAAATAGCTTCCACTGGTATCACTGCTTATAATTTTTGCATATCAGACCTCACAACAGTATCAGCACATAATTAGCCAAACTGCATTCACGTTTAAATATTTTGCATAGTCACAAAGAAGACTATCTAGAAAATTCATCTCAATTTTTTGATTATTCTGAATTCTCCTGCAATCAAAGGAATTAGAGCTTCTCTTGGCGCAGAAGATAAGACTCCAGGCTGCTTCACAGCTGCAAGAATGACCTCTCCAAGTACGTTTGGGTGGAACAGTAGCAGTGAGCAAAAGTACCACACTGAATCAGGCCAAAGGGCTTCTGGCATCTCCTCCTGTGTCCAAAAGCACTGCCCTCCACAGTCAAGCTCCTTGGGCTTCCTGCACCAGCAGCAATGTCTGTATTTTTAGCTCTGAGTGGATTTCCATCCCATGATAGTCTCTAAAAACTTATGGCAGGGTCTTCTGCAGCTTAACTACATACTGCTTGAAAACAACAAAACTAACCAAACCCCATCCAATTTTGTTTGTTCTGATCTAGCTACTTCAGCTGATTTCTAAAAAATCTTATACTGGAACAGGCAGATGACAGTTTCTCTCTTTAGGTTTTAAAACCTATTTATATTTTTTGTAGACCATTATCATATTATTTTTGATATTACTGCAGCATTGGAAGGTAGAGCTGCCTAGAAAACTGCTTGACTGCTACTAGAATTGCTAAAAATCAGTTTCAGACTTTTTCAACATGGAAAACTCAATGTAATTGGAAATGACAGAACCAAGACAGGAAAAGCTCTTTCCTAACTTGTTTTCATTCAAGGAGGTTCTTACTTCCTTGCCTAGCTGCAGCTAATGCTACAACTTCCTGAAATGCAGAGGACTTTGGTCAGTCCTCTCAGTCTTTTCCAAGTTCCTTCATGCCACCTCTCAGGCCTCAGCTTACATGACTAATCCCTGCTTCCCTCTGCAACCTCTTTGCTTGAGCTGCTGCCTCCCAGCCTTGCTATGTGCACTTCTCAAATCCAGCCTTTTCTGACATTTCCCCTCCCCTTGGTTCTGTTGGTTCATTACAGAAAGAGCAACCCTTTTCACCTTATAGTGAGTTCTTCCCCTAAGCCCTGTTACTTCTGGAGGGAACATGAAAGCGCTTGACTGTCACAATCAGAAGGAAGAAGATGCTATTGGTAATTTTCTGCTCTTGGTCAGTTCATTCACCTTTAAAAGCCCTATTTTGCTTACTTGTTTCATGCATGTAAGCAGTTGCATGCCTTCAGACATCCTCGCCGTTCTTTTCCAAACTTGCCCCATGCTTATTATAAATAATTTAAGATGGGAGAGACCAGAGCTGTACACCATTATTCTCATGAGGGAGTAATGTTGATTTAAACATTTGGATTCTTTTTGTGAGTTGCTCCTCTCGCTTTGTTGGCCCCCATTACCACATCTTTTACACACAGCTTTCCAGAGTATATGGTCTTTTTTATTTTATTTCAGTAACTTTAAGAATTAATCCTTCTTACTTTTGGTCGTCTCCATTACCTTGTTCTTCAACTCAATGGACCTCTTCTACATTTTTCTCAAAACTTCCTTGATAGCTGGTAAAGTAACCTCTGTCTCTATAATCAGCTATTAAGAGAATCCTAAAGATGTGCTGACATGCAGAGCAGATGAGAGCCTGACATACTGCTTGATCAGTTTTGCTCTTGTTGAATACAGTTTTGGACTGAATGTGTAACACAACTATCAAAAAAAATGGCCCTTCTGCAAGGAATAATACACACGTCTACATTAAATTTTCCTTTTACAGGCAGGTACCAAAGACAGAAGTAACTCGCAAAAGGAGGAAAAGAAAAGCTATCTTCTTGACACAGACAAGAAAGCATCCTTAGTGAGTAGCTGAGAAGACAGGAAATAGTGTCACATACACTGTTTTACACATAGAGATATTGGAAACGCTCCAGGGCTCTAGCAGGTTGGTGAAAGGCAACGTTCTGTCCATGTGGAGTGCAGGGGGATGATCCAGCGTTGTGTGGTAAGTAGTGTACCCCACCCAGTCTGCAGGCTTTCAAAGGTTGTCATTACTCAGCCTCTGGTACGCTTTAGATGGTCAGCCAGCTCCAGAACTCGTCACAATCACTGCTGCCTTCTATGTGTTTCTCTTCATTTAAAAGAGAGTAAGACAATGCTTTCAACTATAACGTTTTCAGTGCTATAAGCCTGTTCTAATTATTCAGCTATGAACAAGTCTCACTTCTAATAATGAGTATGAAAAAGAATGAACATCACATTGTACGCTTAAAGACATCCTAAAAAAAACTGAGCTGACTCAGAGCAAAAGATTCACTCAAAAAAAATCATCTAGTTTAGTTCATAATTCCAGAAGGAATAGAAAGATTAACATTTTACTTTTTGTAGACAGTTTACTCTGACATTTCAGCAAGGGTGTATTTAAAAATTACTATCATTGTCAGAGTAATGATTAAAACTAAGTTGAAATGCATATTTCTGTTACTGATAAAAATCATATTAATAGTATACATGAAGTCCTGCAAAGTACAGTATTTCCTCCCCTTTTTTGGTATAGAAAACTGAATATACTGGTCACATTTGTGTGTGTGTGTGCAGGTATTTCAACACCCAAATTTGCCAAATTATACCTTTTAAAATTCTTCCTGACTATGTAAAGACGACTTCAGATTGCGAATTATTATTATTAACTTAATTATAATCATTAACTTAATAACTTAATAATTATTAACGTAACTTTGAGTTTCCTTCACACAATCTAAGATTTACACAGGAGGCTTGTCTTAGAAAATGGGAAGCCTTTCATACACGTGTAAATGAAAAAAAAACAACATTGAGACAGACCTGTTAAGCATGCTCAGTTCTTTGCTAGAGTACTGAAACAGGTATAACCTCAACTCATTAAGCAGAGCACTAAAAAAATTTAGACAAAAACTACACACGAAACATAGTTTTCCATTTATCTGTACCTATGAATAAGAATGGCAACCCCCCCCCCCCCCCCAAATAACTTTCAACACTCAGGGACCAATAAAATAAGCACTCATGAATTTTTCCCCCTTTGTGGAATCCTGCATATTACGCAGGTCTCTTTTTTGTACCTGGATGAAATAACTAATTGTTAAAACAAGACTAAAAATAGTTAAGAATGCATGAAGACTTTAAAGTATTATTCATAGCTGTAGATACAATGGATTAAAGCCCAAATGTGACAAGTTTGTTGTTTTCTGACATCAGTGTTAAACACAGCACAAAACAACAGAAGAAAACAGACTGCCAACAATTTGTCAAGAAAATGAGAATATTTAGAAGACAATTCTATACATATTTCAATTAAGAACTTAAAAAGTCACTCAGCTATGTAGAATCTCCAAGAGAATTAGGACCCTCAAAGCCACACACTGGCAATGCCCAAGTCTAAACAATTTTACTGGTTACACTCACAGCTCCCTAAGACAATCTACTGCTACTTTGATACTGCCAGCATCCTACGAAGAAGAGGATATGAGCCAGATTTCCACCTAATTATATAGTTTATTCTTCAGTGCAAAGTAAGATCTCACCAGAGAGTGATTAGTTCAATTGCAAGCCATAAGTAGATTGAAGGCCAGGTCACCCATTCTGAATTAGACCTTCCAAGCTGAAGAATGGATAACTGCAAGTTACATTAAAGTAGTTAAGTTAACGTACTTCAAGAACATTAAAATGGAAACACACCACATGGTTCTAATTTTCATTGACATCAACTCTATTCTCTTATCTCAGCTCAGTGAGCCCACGTTTTTAATTAATATTCAGAATTGCAAGCCTCATATTTTCATATTAAATAGGCTTTATCTTGATTACTATTACAGATTACTACCTACCAGTTTATTAACATAAAGATATATTTTATTTGTTGGTTTACTGTGTGACAATAATTAGTATTTAATGTGCCTAACAATAAAATTAAAATCATATTCTCTCCCTGTAAAAAGAGCTTTTTTATTAGAATTGTCTTTATTCAGTCTCGCTTTATTCAGTTTATAAAACTGCAGAACTGGGACATTTTAAATTGTTGCTAATGTAACTCAGTTTCAAGGCTGTATTTTTATCTGATGGAGCAACTGGTAATTTGTATGCTATCTATCAGTACCTTCCAACACCAAGACATGTAACAGTGCATTAGCAACTGTGATATATAGTAATGAAAACAATGAAATGCAAATTCATAAGAGCAAAATGTAAAATATTTACAAAGTAAAATAAATCAGGGAAAAAAGTGCCAAAACACAGGCCATTTTAGAAGGCTCATATTTGTCTATGCTGATCAACCAGCTTGTTTAAAAAAATATATGAAAAATAGAAGAACCCCTCACCACAGTTCATGTTACAGTTTAATCTCACATTATAGCTGTACCAGCCAGAAAGAGAAAACATATATATAACCTTGTTAAATGCTAAAAATCAAAACTTAAGAGAAAACAGTCCTACAAATTATCACAGGCAAAAATGGAGGGGGGTAAGATAGGTAAAAATGAAAAACACTATAAATAAATAAATTATCCAAAGCAATGGTATGCTTTGCACAATGACAATTCATGCACTTACACAACTGTAGCCCAGACAGGATGATTAATTCTGAGACGCAGTGACAAAAACTTTATCCTGGAGAGACTGGTGTGCTCAGTTTCTTACCAGAGTTTCTCCAAAGTCAATACTTATCAACCACAACCATTAACCAATTTTAAGCTCTAGAGGCCAATGAAACACCACACAGCTCTGCAGAAAAGGCAAGGATGCAGCCAAGACTGCAGAAGAGAACTCAACACACTCCCCCAGTGACACCTATCCTCTTAAAAACATACTGAGTCAAATGGCTCTTGGGCCACCACAAGTCCAGAAAGGCTCACACCAGGAACGATGATCAATGAAGATCTGCAGCTTAATCAGATTTTCATCAAGGGCACAGGCAGGTCTGTGACTGAGAGGAATTCCCTGGGCTGGTAGGGTGAGAGCTGCCAGAACACTCGGCCAGAAGTGCTGAGTGCCCCTGCTAACCTTTGCCCTGCCTGTGATAATATGATGATAATATGCATGAGATATTGCTGAGAGGCTGACAGCACTACTGGGATGCCAGGTTAACTTCCGTTCCTAGATTTTTGTATCAAAGGCAGAAATTTCCCTTTCCTGAGTCCTTTTTTAATTTTTATTTACACTCAATCCTCTAAGGTGGTTTAGAACATACATACACAGAACACCCTGTTTTGCACTGCACAATAGCAGCTCCTATTACCGTTAAAACTTTCTAAAGAAATTTTTTTGTTAAGCCCAGAAATAAATTTTAAAATGTAAAAAAAGAAAAAAAAACCCAAACAAACAAAAAAAAAACCCCGAATGACTTTACTTGGTAAACATCCAGAGTACTTTAAATGCATAATTTTTCATTTTTCAACCACTTTTCAGGTATCCTGCAATCCTGCATTTCTCTCCACGTCATTTTTAGAGACTGATAAAGAAAGCCCCAGGAGACTGATTCCCATATGTTGAAGTTATTCTTTACCAAAAATGGCCTCTTTAGTATGTGTGGTTTGGGTTTTTTTCAGTTATTGGTTGAAGTACAAATACATTCCAAAGTATATCTGGAAAAGTTTTAAGCAAAGTATTCGAAGCTTTAAAAACCCCCTCTATTCATGTCCTTTCAGAAACTTCTTCACATTATTAATTATCATCAGATTAAGCTGAATTCCCGTGCTTAGGCTTTGATTCTGACACAAAATATCTAATTTAGCTAACAAGTTAAGGCAGAAGCTGCCAAACTGTGTCCTAGAAAAATTGTCTGCTTATGGTGCATTCACAACGGAAGCAGTTTTGTTCCTGTATGGACCTGACACATGAACTTCATAAAATAACTGTTCAGACACATTTGAAGTCTTTGCTATCAATACACAAGGCAAGAGTGTTACATGCTTCTGTTTTAGTTTGTGTTCAAGGAAAATTTACATATGCATTTAGCTTCAGGTTCTTAAAAATGTTTAGAACAATATTTTTCTTTTTTTTTTTTTTAAACCTCAGATATTACAAATGTGATTGATTTTGTTACTCTGATCTCATGCCTAAATGCATAAAAGCAAGTTCTTAAGGTACACACTGATCTCACAGCTTTCATGAAATGTGGCGGTAGGAACAGACAATCTAAAAATGGGCAACAGCTATGTCACTATCCCACATGCACTTCTGGGATTTCTCAGACTTTAACATTTGTATTCAATTTATTAAAAACATAAATAAATGCAGAAATAAGTAGATGTGTTTATTTCAGTCTTACCATGTCACTTAACTGAATAAAAAGTCAATGCTTGTAATGTTTTTTATAACAGCTATACTGTCTCAGCCAAACATGCATTTAGCCCCACCCCCTGTCTTTAACAGCTGCCAAAATTGAATTGGGGATAACCAAGCAACAGAATAAGAACTTAAGAAAATATGTAATACCTACATAAGATACCATACAGCCTTCAACAATCTGCAACTTGTGGACGTTCAGAGACAGAGGTGGTGATTTTTTATTTAATAGCCTTCAATTAATTTTCTTCAAAGAACCATTCTGTAATTTCTATTTTTCATCCACATACAGTTCTAACATTCACAACAATCCTGTGTCAAGGATTTCTAAAGCTTAATTAAATCTTTTTTATTTTTCTTCATCCAGCTGCCTGCTATTTTGATTTCCAATAGCACGAGAGAGAAGGCATGTTCCTTGTGGTATCTTTGAGACCTCTATTTTATTTCCTTTTAATTATTCCTTTCTCTTTCAAAAAGTCCTATCTTGTTTACTTGTTCCTTATGTGAAAATATTTCCATATACTTATTCTACCCTGTTATTCTACTCTGGAATTTTTCTCCTGCATCTGTTTTTCTGGGAGGTAGCAGACCAGAACCACACACGGTGTTCAGGATGTGGGCATACAGAAATTTATGAGTGGCGTATTGCTGTACATATCTGTGTATCATTTTTACTGATTCTTAATAGTAGATTTAGTTTGCAGCTCAATGCTGGTTTTGTGAGACCCCATCTCATTCAGTCAGATTTGGATACGTAGGACTGGTATTTCTGCATAACCTTTCAGTGACCTAAACTGAATTTCATATTCTATTTCAGTGTGAAGGAAACTTTTAAGAATCTTCCAAAATTCTCCACGGTCAGTCTTCATGTTAATTTCCTTGCATTATTTTGTACCTTCATGCAGGTGTGACCATCCCACTATTCATTGCCCTTTCAGTACCTCTTAGGTATACATTTATCAGAATGGTTCCAGCACGCACTGCTACAGGACTCATTCCCATTCCCCTAACATCAAGTCTAGCCAGTCACTCTCAATGTTTATCCCTATATTCCACCAGGTATTTTCAGCCATTGGATACCTTTTCTCACATTCCAAAGTTATTTACTTGCTTTTAGCTAATGCCTTTTGGAAATTCAGCAGGACTACATCAGTCTTTACTCAGCATTTTGTCAGTCTTCTTGTCTGAAATTTTTAATACAGATTTTTAAAGAATGTTAGTATTTTACCTATAAAGTATTACAAAAAACCCATTTCTACTATTTTCATATTGGATATTTTGGATATTTTTATATCCAAGTAGATATATATTTGATAATTTTATATTCACCACAAAATTCTCTTAAGCATTGACTCACATTATGAACTGACCTACAGTAATATCAACAGCCACAGCTGTGTCAGCAGTCTATGAATTGTACTGCCAGTCCAAGCACTTGGTAAAAAAAAAGTTGAACCTTTCAAAGAGTATCATTCTCCTTATATAAAATCTAATATGGGAAAAATGAAGCGTGTATCATATGGTGCTGTAACCACAGCATTCAGATGGACCTCAGAGAACTTATAAGGGTTTGCGCTACAATTAATATTTGCCTCTAAAAATATTTACTGTACTGGTCTCCTGATTATGGCTGATTATTTGTATTCAAGGAGTAGGAAACTTCCAGAGCATGAAAAACATAATGAGCATATGCTATCTATTTTTCTCAGTGTAAAAATAAAGGATCTGTCCATTTCCACTGTTATTTAGACTCTAAAACATCTTAGAATATTAACAAAAAACAAAACCAAAAAACCTCACAAAAAACAATAGGTAAACATGCAACATCTCTTCTGCCAGTAATAAAAAGTAAAATAAAATAAAAAGAAGATCCAGGGAAAGAATATTATGATCTTTGTTTCAAAACAGATGAGCTGTTTTTCTCAACTCTATGTTGAAACACCTAAAAGAATATGTGTTATTCTGCTGATAGGCTCACATGCTTCCACAAAACTGTGTGCCCCTACATTCCTTACTAAATTAGTGACTAATCAGATGTTGTGCTGGGAAACACACCCTCATGTGTTACAACAACCCAGGAGTCTGCAATATAAACAAACAAACAAACAAAACAACAACAAAAAAAGGACTACAACTATAAGTTCTCATGCCCCCTGTAAATTATTTCCATCATGTGTTTTGTAATCTAATGCTTGTCTTTGGCAAACCAGATGCAATTAAAGGTCAAACCCCAACTACTACATAAACTCAGTTCTACTTACTCTGATCTTTCTTTTGACTGTCACTGTTCTAAAGATTCCCACCAATGATGTCCTCTTCCTTTCATGGCAGTAACTATATGTATTTCTAAACACCTTGTTTCATTAATCATAAAGATTGCTTCTTTCATCATGGTCTCAGATTAATAGAAATTTTCTATTTCTTTTTCCTTCTTATTATTTTCCTTTCCTTCTTACTGTTTTCTTTCCTTCATATTCCAGTATGCTTTATAAACCATTCAAAATCTGAAAACTTGCCAGTAATTAGCTAAATAGACTGTGAGAAGATCTGAACATATTTTCTCCTTGTGAAAACCAGAATTTTTATAAAATTGAAAACTTAATTTCTATATTCTTGATGCATATAGGGGGCATATTGTATACAGAAAAATATGTAACACTACAGAATTTACAGTATTGTTGTTTAGATATTAAGACCATGCAAATTATTATTTAAGTAATTCAGTTTCTCAAACCACATGTTATAGTACAGAAAAGCAAGCTTACTAAGCAGAGAAAACAGACAGTGATTTGATGACTTGGGTTTCAGGTTTTAGAAAACTTTGCATTGCCTACAGAATGACCCAAAAGCTGGTCTCAAGATAGTGAAAGCAATGCTTAGGGTCAGCTGGCCCCAGCACCATTTCTGCACATACACATTCTCATAACCAGATTGATGCTCATTTGTGTGACAAGAAAAAAAAACAATCTATGACTGGCAACAACTGTGACAAGTGGTTACTGAAACTGGGAGGCAAATGCTTCTGATAAACCTATCTATGGCAGGTCTGGGTATTTGGTTTGGTAACGTTTTCATGCAGAACAAGCCCTATTTTTCTCCTTAAAATAATAAAATATCAAAAGCAGCATTTCTGCCTACAGGAAAAAGATAGTATAGACCCATATTAAAGGGGGAGAAAGCTATTTACACTTGCAGTAGAAAAATATCTTTTTCATGTTTTTGTGGTATGGCATAAGCCACACCATTTACTTTTCATGCATTCTGTAGTGATAATCTGAAAATACAAAATATGGTTATGCTTGATTTATCAAATATGATTTTATTAAGAAAAAAAATTCCAAAATGAATCAGTCCACTTTTCTTCTTAATCCTAAAAGCAGTCTCTCTATTTAAAGTAACACTGGGGGCTCCCTGAATGCTATAGTTTATAAATACCCTTTAAGATGACAAGTCAAATGACTTTAGGATTGTAAGTTATCTCTCACAGTTGTTCAACTGTTAAAATGGAAAGTGGTAAGAATAGAATAAAAGTACTCATGGTGAAAATGTTACATGTGCAATGGAATAAACATAGGGAACAGGACACATGAGCATTTTAACATTAATCTTCCTACTTAAATGTACTCTCTACCCCTTAAAATGACTGTTTTTGTGAACTTCTCTTCTGACAGGCTGTTTGAGGTCTGTCATTCTGTTCAAAGCTGATCGGAAATGCAGTCTTCCTCTACTTGTAATCTGTCTGGTACTTATTGTAACAGTATTCCACTGGTTTAGGCATAAGAGTAATTTGATGCAACCCACCTAATTATACAATAAAGAACATTTTAAATATATACAAAGGGTGAAAGATATGAACATTACAAGCAAGCAGAATAAAGATCTGAGTCAGGCAAACATACTCAACAGTTCAGTGGCAAACAAATAAGCTGTTCCTGGACTAGGCAGTAGTTATATATATTGTATGGAATAATGCTACAAAGAGTTATTAAAACTATCTTTTGACTGTGTGTCAATGTTCTGTTCTTTTTAACAGGGCTAGGTGTTCTGCTGCTCTAAAAAAGTACTATTGCTTGTTAACCAACAAGTACAACAGTATTCAGCTAAGGTCTACCCATCGAGATGTTTTACTAAGTCTGCCTCTTTGCTATTTTTTCACTAGAAGATTCAGAATGAGAGCTGACAGAGGCAGGGAGTGACTGGCTCTTCCATTCAGAAGCATGTGACTGCATGCAAGTCTTCTCCTTTCTCTGTCCACCAGGCAGGTAGGCAGACTTTTGCTGCCCTTCAAGAGGCAGTTCATAACCTGACTCTCAGTTCAACACGTGAGTTGAAGTACACCTGCCTAAGAGCTAGCATTACTTTTTGGCTGACATTTATATGAGCATGTCCAAACTTTTTGGACCCCTTCAACTGGAAGGATCTCTGCCTAGGATGAGAGGTGTTTATCACTTTCCCCCACATACATTTCATTCCAAGTTTCACTTTGTTATGGAGGGAATACCTGTCAGTCACATCCTTGGACAGGTTTCTTATAATGTTATTTAGGCCAGCAGCCAAAATAAGAGTATATCCTTCCAGAGCCTGCCTCTGAAGTATGTTATTTATCATAAACATTTGTAAATATAAACAAGTAAAAAAAGAAAAACAAAGCAAAGCTTTATACTGAAAGTGCAGTAATACTCAGAATTAACAGCAATATATAAAGTGTATCTGCTAGTAGCTGAGAATTTCCAAGCAGCTTTAAAAACAGGGAAATAGGGAAAAAAGAACAGATGCTTTGGCAAGCATGAGAAGGCTTATCTGCTCAAAAATCATAAGAGAAAAACAGTTTCTTAAGAGTCAAGAAGTAGCCAAATATTGTCCAATTTTTTTTAGTTCATTTGATACTCTTTGTGGAGGTCTTGCATCCCACAACAAGCAAAGCTTAACTGATTGCTTCAAGAAGGGTGACTGAAGACAGACAGGAAAAGTGAACTGAGATGGATGGGACCAGCACAATTCCTCTGCAGTTTTTCAGATATTGTCTTTCTATAGAGATGTTCACAGGCTTAATAATTCAACCCACAAAGATGGAATAGATTAATTATTTAGGAGAAGCTTGTAGCTTTCATTTGATGTCCAAAGTGTGACCCACACCACAGAAGACATTAGGTTTAGGGTTTTTTCCCTGTAATTAGACTTCTAAAACTTGAACTCTTGATAAAGAAAAATTCTGGTAACAATATTGTTACATTGCTAAGAAACATGATAATATTAAAAAGCTAAGAACACTGCCAAACTGCCTTGCTGAAAGCTGGGAAAACTTGGCAAACAGCATGCAGCTGCATTGTACAGATGAGTAAATTCAATTGCAGAACCTGCTATACTTGTTCTTGTCTAGGAATTGTAACCTAAGCACTTGTCAATGAGACAGTGCAAAGTTGAGAAAGGAACAAGTGGGAAGTGAGAGCTCCAGAGTAACACGAATAATTCTGGTGATTTTCTCTTTCTGAATCTCTGGTTCATTTCTCCACTCACCTCCTCAATGGAATTTTCTGTATTCACTTTATCACTTTGCTTTCAGCACCCACCAGCTTCCAGGAGTTGTTTACTTAGCGCTGGAAAGAAGCTGAACTAAAACAACCCAAATACCTGCAATTCTACAGACTTGTACTTAGTGCTTAGTTAATAGTGTGATAAAATGATGTGATCCTTACAATAAACATAGCAATAAAAAAAGATGTGAACAGCCTAGATGATGGCAGGCAGGAGTGGGAAGGTTGCATTTTCTCTCCAGTGATGATAATAAGGGTATCACATGGCATGCCAGTAAGCATCACACAGAGCTATCAGAACTGGGTCAGCTCAGAATTAGCAGTTCTTATTTTGTTCACAACATACAAATCCACCTGGCTGCACTCACAGACACCTTTAGCAGAACTGCATTTTTGATGGATGCAGAAGCAAATTCTCATGAATAACTGAATGGTGACTGCAGCTCTTTACTTCAAAAAAATTACATGGAATAGAGCTGGCTTTATTAGATGTAGAAAATTGCTGAAGAAAAATTGCCTTATATTTAAATTTTAAAATTACACACAACTACTGTATTTCCCATCATTAGGAAGCTAGCATTTTTCTGCTGAGTGTAACAATTCATTTTTACCAATGAGTAACAAAGGAAATTAATTACTGAGTCACTTCTGCACAGGATGCAGCATACCCTGCAGTTTTCAAGGACTGCATTTATGTCAGGTATTTATTTCACACATTTAATCATGGATGCAGTGACTTCACTTGAATAAAAGTATTTCAGACCTAGTTTATTTAAATACAGCAAAAATACACATCTCGTTGTGCTGGTGCCCAGATAACCTATTTTCCAGCAAAGAGGCATATGCAGGCAAAATGCCAGGCATATGGATTTTTTATTAGACTCCACATGAAATCTCCTAATGTTGTTCCATCAAATCCCTCCTTTTGACTTATTCAAGAAATATTTGCTTATATCAGAGAAAATACAAATGGAACACTAAAAAAACCCCCACACAAATAACCAGATTTCAAACAATATGCTTAGAAATTATTCCTGAAATCTCCTATGAGAGATTAGCATGACTAAGAAACAATTCTCAAGTCAGACTGTGCAAGGTAATCTTCTGTATCTTGAAATTTTCCTTAAAAACTTGTGTAAAACCACTTTTGTAATCAGAAGAACAGGAGGGAAAAAATCAGATGTTAACAATGTCAATCTCCTCTTATCTCAGTGCTGCAAAATCAAAATATACAGAAACACAACGATCTTTCAGAGCATTCTAAACAGAATAAAAGTGTACAACGATCAGTAATTGTGACTACAAGTCAATGGGTTAGAACATATTAACAGAGGAAGGGACAGGATTGCATAACAAATGAAAAGAGTAACACATTTCTCAAGGAATTGGGGTTTATGAAGCTGAAACTAGAAAAAAAATAGGGCTATCCGAGCAACTTGAGATCAAACACTGTCTTTGGATCTCACTTGGGATACCTGGGAAAGATGCTGACCATGTTAATAACAGCTGAGAAACTGTTAAAGCACTCAGTGAAGATTATTCAGTATCCTCATTCAAAAATATCCTCATTCAAAAAAGAAGGCATATTTATTTTAAAATAATATAGCCTGTCCTAAAGAAAAGATGGAAGCATACATCTAAACTGTTGAAATACTTTTGAAAATTTCCTATATGACACTTAAAAGCATTAAAAACATAGTTTATATGCTACCCACATAAAATAACTTATTGTTTAACTGAAAAACCATACCAAAGTGCAGGTATTAAAAGTGTCTTGTTATAAGAGATTGATATGCCCTTATCGTTTTCATTTGGTATCTGTACTAATCCTCCAGATGACTGAGTGGCAATACCCTGGGAGGAGTGGCAGGCATTGCAGAGGACAGAATCAGGGTTCAAAGAGGAGTTTGAACTGAAAAATGGCATGAAACAATCAGCCAGCCAAGCTGATCAGGCATAAGCTGGTTTTGACTGTATTTGACAAGCCAAATGCATGACCACAAAATTGGAAACAACCTCCTAAACAAGCAGTGCAGTGAAAAAGAATGTTCTCATCAGAATAAAAGATTCTTGAGTTACTAGTCTTAGAAAAAAAAAATAAATATATACATATGTATATGTTTGGGATGGATTTACAAGACATTTATGATATATACAGCTCAACTCATCTATTTTACTTGATACTGGTAAGTCCCTGATTTGGGCATCACGCTACGAGCAATACAGATACTCAAACTTGCATGATAGAATTTTCAAGTTTCTGAAAACATGATCGGGGTGATGGATATAGCCCTATTTAGAAAAAGTTCAGGAAGCCCCAGTAAAAGTCTGCTGATCCTTTGCTTCAATCCTTACTTTGTCAAAAGTTACTCCTTTCTTATAGCCAAGAGGAACAGAAGGGAATAGGGCTTACAGAAAGAGGTACGGAATGTTTGTTTGGTAGCAGTAAAGAGACTGGACAACTCCAAGAACTTCTCATCTTCTGTATGCACAGATGGTGCACAGAAGGATGAGATGAGCTCCTGGAGACAAGGAAAAGAGTAAATGTCATGATGGCCAAGGGAGAATCATCTCATAGCCAAATTACTAAAGGGCTACAGGAAGTGGCCCTGACTTCTGAAGTTTATATATAGTTTATATATGCAAGAAGAAATTGGTTATATGAAATACATAATTTTTTCCAGTAAATATAAGGAAAAAAACAACGTGAGATATAGAACATATACAAAGGCTGTACAATCTCCTTCATTTTCCCCCCTCTTAAATAAAAAACCCCCAAACAAATAACCAATCAACCACCAGGGACAGGTGTGCAGGAAAATGTTTAAAAGGGTCTTCAGACTGAACGTAATTCTTCTGCCAGTTCCAGCCTTTTTATTTAAGCATTACTATTTTTTGGTTCTTGTAAGAAAATGAACACACAAAATTCTGCCAGAATGCTGATTTTATCATTTTTCAAATAAAAAAATAAACTCTGAAGAGCTCAATACATGAGAAGTGAAGTAACAGTTTGGAAATAGCTAACTAGAAAGGAGGAATAAAGTCACACAATACAAACAAAAATAAACACAAATGTCAAGAAGTTTTTGCAATGAAGACTAATCCTGCAATCTGTAGGAGGCTTGAGCATTTATATATAATGTACCTTTGTGATTTGGAAAAAAAATACCGTGCATATTGCTAGTTATCTGAGCTGTGACAATGCATTATATAAAACCAAGTAAAACTATGGTTTGATATTTCAACAGTACAGTGGCTACTGAATAAATAAATCACAGGTTTAAACTGCCAATAAAAATCAATTTTGCATTTGCTAAGACTATAGTTCCACAAGCATGCATCCACTTTCTGCAGTACAACAAGTATTTTTTATATCAGGAACATTTTGGAGTATGATGATTTTAAGCAGAAATATTTTCAGTATGTTGTCTTGCTTTTATTCAGCCATATATAAATTCCAGCACAAACTTATATGAACATATAAGATGAAATGAACAGAACAGCAAGCATTACAAAATACCAGGAGTGGAAGTCTCTGAATACAATACATGATTTCAGATTATACTGAAACTTAAAAAGGAAATATTTGCACTCTGAAACCTGTTTTTATCTATTTATCTACCAGATCATATTCTGCTCTCTGACCTCCCTGTAGGTCCACAGACAGTTTTTTCTTCAGTCTGTTACCAAATTTCACATAGTCATGTATAGCTGTGTGAAGTACAGATCTCATCTGGATGACCAACCCAAGACTCAGGGACTGTGCAACAGAAACTGATACCAATAGCCCCCTGTTTCAGTACTGACTGACCCACAAGACTGGCCTTGACCTACATGAGCTTTGTTGTTATCTACAACATCAAGGAAATGGATTAACAAGCACAAAACAGGAACACTTCGATTGCAGCCTTGATTCTGTTTAGATTTCCTAATGGAAAAAGACCTCGTACTTCCTAATCTGCTCATCTGTGTAGAAATCCCTGCAACATCCTGAAGCACAGGACATTTTTTTTTTGAGATCCAATAAAGCAGCATACCTTCAAGGTCTCAAGAGTGATCTGAATACACAATCATACAGGTAGAGAGATTCATTTCAGAAAAACTGCTTGTATACACAGAGACAGAAGCAAATCTAGTCCCCATGCTTGTTTGGGAGCCCTGCAGTTGTTACTGCTGTGGAATGGTATTCCAATATGTTGCTGCAAGAGTCAGCTTCTTATTGTAAACAATGAACACCAGCCAATGGCATCCTTAAAAAAGACAGGCACTAAGACCAACAGGGAATAATGACAGAAGGGTGGTGAATGCTCTTACTCATCTTACCGCCCTGGGCTTACATTATATATTCAAAAGAAACTAAAGGTCACCCTTAAAGTACAATGGACCTGATCAACCTTACAGATACTTCATTTTGGACAACTGGAATTGTGCAATGTATCTCAGAAAGTACTTCAACTCTTTCTCCATTGATCACAAAATAAGTTGATGCAGACTATATCAGAAATCTTCAGGAAAACATCCTGCAGATTGTCTTAAACCAACGCATCAGGCAAAGCATATGTAAATCAGAGCCTCGGACAAAATAAATGAAGCACGGTAATTAGAAGAAAGGGGGCATTGTCTCACCTTTAGTTATAACACACAGAGTATTTTCCGTGTCTTTGACATATTAAAAATTTTGTGTAAGTGTATTACGGAATTATGATCAGACTTAAAGGTTTGTTGTTTTTTTTCTAGGAAAAAACAATAAGCAAATGTGTTCAGTCTGTCAAGCTCTGAATGGTACTAGCACAGAATATTGTTCTTCAGAATGCACAGACCATTGCAATACATAAAAAACATCTATGAGCTGGGCTCATGCAAGTGTGAATTTGTGTAGGTCAAAAGATAAATTGAGATCTTGCAAAGTTACAAACTGAATTTGAAGCAGATCTGTCACAGCACCCTCCCTCCTCTTCTTCCTTCCTCCCTTCCTTTCCTGTCTTCCTCTCCCTATCTCTCTCTTCTCCAAACTACATCTAGGGACAGGAGAACTCTCCCAGGACTCATTTTCATGGCCTAAAGAAATATAACCAAGATATTCAATGTATAATAATGTATTAGGTACTACACACCTACTGCAGTCTATGCATCTGATGCAGCCATTAGTGTAATAGGGAACTTGACACCATCTTTGGTCAGCCAAGTCTCTTCCTAGATGTCTGTAGCTTTCATTTGTCTGAGAACATGATAAAGCATTGAGAGGCCTGAAAATTGGCTATGTATAGCTGCCAGTTTTCACAGCATTAACTCCATTCTTTCCAACTGATTTTATCCAGTCACTGGAGGCTATTTTAAAAGACTGTTGCTTAGCCTTTTCTCGGGCTTCAACAGTTGCTTGCCTGAGAAAGGCTTGCTATTTATTTAAAATTATCGTTTTATATTAGTTTTACCTCCTTAAGTCTGACCACTCAAGAAACAAGTCTGCCACAATTCCTGTGCATATTCCAACACATCTGCTAGTGCTGACAGATAAGCATTAAGTTTCAAAGAGGTCTTGTTAGGATAGGAAGAAATAAAGCAGCTTTATAAAGTAAAGTAATTTAACAAGTGACCTTTCTCCACTGCTCCTTTAAAAGTTACCACTTTTTTTTAAAAGGCAAGATACTGTTAGGTAAGTACCTCAGAATCAGAAATGTGGTGCAAGAACCTGCTTCACTGAGACAGGTTCAGGATGAGACCTCACCTTGCTTAAGTTTTAAATTTTTTTAAACTTAAAATAGTACTAAATGACTCCATTAGAAATAAACGCACAGGTCATCTTACACAGGAACATTTTTAATGGGAGACAGCAAGTATTCTTCATTTGGGCTATGGCAATAAAAAAAAAAAAAGGCTACACTGCTTTAATTGGTCATCAGTGCTCAACAAAAATGAAGGAGAACCAAAAGCAAATGCATGATATTAATTGTATCTTTATTGATGGACTCTGATCACTGATACTTGGAGGCAGCAGAAGGCAGCAGAAGGGATGCAAAATGCATGCAAATGTTGAAAAAAAAAAAGCAAGTTTCAAACCAGTGATAATTGGCCATTCACCCTCCAACTACCACAGACTTTATGTGAAAAATAACAGTACAAAGCATACCATTTCACTATTACAAAGCTGTGCCACCATTTGCGAAACATCAGTGTGACAGCAATTAATTGGCATTAATTTCCAAAATTAATTACATTACACAAAGGTATTAAACCAATGTGTTAAGATGGTTTTCATACTTTTTTTTTTTGTACTTTCTGACTGAATCTATTTTGACAAACAGTGCATGCCAAGGTTGTCAGGTGCTAAAATAGCTCTTGGCACAGTTTTGGCATATGCCATCTAGCAGTGTCCGAAAAAAACCAAGGTAGTCTCAAAGTTGGCACAGACCAGAAACCCTTCCCAGCCTGCACAGGGCCATTATGTATGGACTGTAAGGCAGGTAAGTGCTATGGACAAAGCCGGGTTGTGCCTGTGGGCCTTGATGCCAGAGAATGGTCACAAACACATTTCATTTATTAGAACAGGCACTGCCTCTCATCAAAAATACCACAGATCTACTAAATATTTTTCTCTGCACAGTAAGCATGTGCTTCTCTGCTGGGTACTGCTTTTTCTAAGCAGTGAGCATGGGGGTATTTGTCACAGGCTGTTTACAGAAGATAACATGAAAAGAGTTTTTCATATCCATTCTTGAGTAACATGAAAGGAAACTATGCACCCAGTCTCAACATTTTACAGCAGTTCTTCAGATTTTGACCCAATCAACTGGCACATTTATATTAGTATTTGAAAAAAGAAAATAACAACAACAAACATCCACCCACTATGCAAACAAATGTAAAGTTTATATGTGAACTTAGAAAAGCTCTAAATCAAAGCTAGGGTCCAACAGTTGAAATTTCATTTATGTTAAATAATCACTCTTAAAGTCCCCTTAACACCAGAGGATTGTGAAGTGTCTAAAGCAAAATCTATTTTTAGAGAAGGTATGCAAGAGCCAGAGCAGTGCAAACCAGTAAAGATGTATTTCAGTTCTGTGCAAACTGTCAGAAAATTTGTCCAGGGGTATGCTGTAAAGGACACCACATCACAAACCTGTGCTTTCAGAGTCAGCAGACTTCTAGATGAATTCTGATATCCATAAAAACTCACCTGAATTTCTGAGAAGGCTTTCAGCAAAGTCTTACATCAAATGCTATTATGGAGACTAAGAGGTCATGGGATATGAGAAGAATTATTGTGATAAAGATGGAGACCAGTTGCAAGGAATTGCAGAGCTTTAATCAAGTATCAAGTGATTTGCATGCCAAATGTCTTGTGAATGTCGAGACATTCACATAGAAAGAAAAATCTTGAGGTCACATGCTTTAAACAGACCTTTGGTACTCAGGAACATAATCCTGAGATGATTAAAAATCCATGAAAACTTTAATTTAGAGTTCAGTAGAAGTTATAAAAGCTGATCATTGGGATTTATTTTGAAAAGATGAGAGGGCATTTTCCTGACTATCTATAGTCATATGCCAATGTATAGTCCAAGGCCTCCCTGAATTCTGAAGGCTATTTCTATGCTGACAAAAAAGGCAAGAGAAATAGTAGGTAAATACAGAGAAGCACACTGAAGATATCAAAGCTAGAGAGAACTTCTATTTTAGGAACAGTTAATTTGTGATGGACTGAACAGGACATGATAAAAGTCAAAAGTTGTTGAAGAATATCAAGAGAGTGATTGTTCAGTATTTCTTCCAACACAAAAAAAGGCATAAAGTATTAAGAAAATATTATAAAGCAGTAAAAGGCTGTGGTCCAAAAGGGCACCACAAGGCTGTGGTCCAAAACACACAGTCAGAGCTGTGGATATCTGTGCTATGGGGCATTGTGAATATCAGAAGTTTGTAAGAACAGAATCAATGACACGAATTCATGGAAGGTCCACCTAGAAGAGCTTGAGGAAGAAGAATTTGCTCAAAGGTTGCTCAAAGCCCCATCCAGTCTGGCCTTGAACACTTCCAGGGAGGGGGAATCCACAAATTCCCTGAGTAACCTGTGCCTGTGTCTCACCATGCACATAGCAAAGAACTTCTTACTAATGTCTAGTCTAAATCTGCCTTCTTTCAGTTTAAGACCATTACACCTTGTCCTGTTGCTACACACACTTGTGAAGCTCCTCCCCAGCTTTCTCAAAATCCTTTCAGTTACTGGAAGGCTGCTATAAGGTCTCCCCAAAGCCTTCTCTTCTCCAGGCTGAACAACCCCAACTCTCCCAGCCTGTCCTTGTCGGAGAGGTGCTCCAGCCCACTGATCATCTTTGTGGCCCTCCCCTGGACCTGCTCCAGCAGCTCCATGTAATTCTTCTGTTGGGAGCTCCAGAGCTGGACAGGGGTCTCATAAGCACAGAATAGAGGGGAAGATTCACTTCCCTCAACCTGCTAGCCATGATTTGTTTGATATAACCTAGGATATGGTTGGCTTTCTGAGCTGCAAGCACACATTGTCGGCTCGTGCTGAGCTTCTCATCAACCAACATCAACCACCCCAAGTCCTTCTCCTCAAAGCTGTTTTGGATCCAATCTCCACCCATCCTGTAATTTTGTTTGGGATTACCCTGACCCAGATGCAGGACGTTATACTTAGTCTCATTGAACTTCATGAGGTTGGCATGGGCCCACCTCTCAAACCTGTAAAAGTCCCTCTGGAAGGCCTCCTTTCCCTCCAGTGTGTCAACCGCATCACAGAATTTGTTGTGGTCACATTATCTAGTGTGCCACAGCAATGGCTCCTCGGTTACAAGGTTTGAAGCCCTGCTGGTCTGCAGAGATACATTGAGTAGCACTACAACCATTTTATACTGCTCAGTTCCTGATCTAGATTGTCCTCAGTTCTGCACAGCTCCTCCATAGTACCTCCGCTGCAGGTTTATAAGAAAGTCAGAAGATAGTTCATACCTTTACAAGTTTAGGAACAACTGCATATCTGAAATGAAGTCTGTAATTGCTGTGATATTGGTAACTATCTATGGGCAGAAAAAACCTTGCATCTTCTTTCCAACTTTGCATTAGTCTCTCTCCAGTGTTAGGGTGTAATAAAACAGTGTACTACAGGATGTTTGCAATGTAGCAGTTGTTTTCAGATTATGTCAGATATGCCAGTATTCTTGGTGGTCTGTTTAGAAGAATAATGCTTTAAATCTACAAACTTGTATTCTGAAAAATAATTGTCTGTAAACTATTTAGAGACACTGTTTATACTGCAAACAAATCAATTATATACTGTACTTACAACACTATACAAACATTTGACTGTGGATTGAGTCAGCACAATGGCAAGTCAACAGACTTCACAATTATCGATTAATTTAATTTCCTATGACTATCAAATAATATTTATTTGAAATTATGATGATTAATTGTGGTGGCTACTACAGAGATAAAAGGAAGCCTCAGGAAGCTTATTTACTTCAAGAAACCACTCGTATAATGATGGTATGATGTTTTAGAAGTAATTTACTTCCTTAACGAACACAGTAATTTTCCCTAATAACAAACTTCAAAGAAAACAACAGTTCCCAGAAAGCAAAAGACATGATAATCCCACTGCAATACAAAGCATTTCAAAAAGTACTTCGATAAGTTACTGTAGCCTAAAATCAGAATACACTTTCTACAAAATCATTAAAAATAAAAACTGATGAAAAAGCAGTAGTAACTTAGAAAATATGCTATGATTAAAATAATTAAGTTTTTCTTAATTAGAAGGAAAATAAACTTTTAAAGATTCCAGACAACCTTAAAAAACACCTATTAAGTAATCAATATATTAAAAATAATATGCTTACTTGCCAGTGATGGTCCTCCAGAGCTGCGCACCTGCAATTGTGGGAATGTAAGATGAAACCGAATGCACTAGACCAGAAACATTATTATTATTATTATTTTCCTTTATTCATAAGGAATGTTCAAGTTTGGGACAAAGTCGCTATGAAATTTTCTGTAACAGTCAAAACAGGAATGGGATATGAATGTAGAGCAATAGTGCCTGAATTGTTTTACACAAATTTAACCTACCAGTTAAATTTATAAATGGAAAAAACCCAGTATCTTATATAGCTACATTTTCACATGGAAAGAGAAGGTAAACAACATAACTCATGCTTTACACAGACACTTTCAACATTCCTTTTGAAGCTGTAATAGTCTTGCCATCTAGTGGCTGGCTGGAAGTGTGAAGTAGCTACCCAGCAGCGTTACACTAGGTAGAATTTTTTTTCTGCTTTTTGGAGTGGCACTACATTGATTTCAAGTCACTGCCACCAGATTTCTACAGTATTACTTGAAGAACTTGATTGTTCTTGAACTCTGTGTACAATGCCATTGACAACAATAGTAAAAGAAAGTTAACTATAGTATAAAAAGCATTCTGTAAGGTGGACAACACAAGTCTTCCTAGCACCATCTCTATGATGAATGGATAAACAATCACATAGAAATGGGAGTGAAACACAAATTAAGCTGGGATGGTATTATTGCTCCCTTAATTTGGGCAATATTGGCAAATCTACAGTCATTACAAAATATTAGTAATTACAGCTAAGAGAGAACTTCTTAGTATCAAATTCTGCTAAGCTTTTAAAGTTGGCCTCTGAGCTTGAAATGCTCAAGCAGGAAAAAGAATGGTAATGAAGACTCTGGAGAGGATAATGACAATAAACTAAGCTTTAAAAAAAGGCAGTGAATAACTGCCATAACTTATCAGGGAACAGTAGGCTTTGGCAGTCATAACTGAAGTGGTAGTATATCAAAGAGGAATACCATGATTCTCTGACACCTGTTTCCTGCTTTTTCACTATGCAGAGGTGATTTTTCAAACATTTGCATGGGGAGTCAACATCTAAAAAAAGGCAAAATTAGACTTAAAAAAATATAAATTTTCCTGACAATGAAAATTGCAGACTGATGATGAGCATTTTGTGAAAGAATTTTCTACATGGTAATGAAGTAGAGAACAGAAATTAAAAAAACAAAAATAAAAAAACCAAAACAAACCAGCCCAGGCAACACATTCAAAACCCATTTCAGACTTGGTTGTATTCATATAAGACTTTATACACACAGGAAACTAGACTCTACATAAAATAGAAAACCAATACTGCTCACTTCTTATTTTCACTGTCCTAAAATCGGTCCTTTCTCAATCTATTTACAAATTTAGACAATTTATATTTCCAAAAGTGATGTCACTAGAGTAATGTCAGAAGAAGTAAGAATATTTAGGAAAACTTTGTATTTTGGGCAATAATGACCTAGCAGTTAAGAAACAAGAAAGATTGCTTACTGATACCAATTATACTTGCAGTATAAAAAATCTCCAAATGCCTTTTCTAAAAATTGTAACAAAACTTCACTGAACATGGTAATAGATCATAATAGATATATTATTTCACTTTGAAATTAGCTAATATTTCACAATAATCATAATATCTCAGTTGATTTAGTAATGAACTAGTGTGATCTGAATTCCAAGGTGTTTAAGCAAGGAACTCTATCGGTTTACTGTCTTACCTTTTATTCTTGAAAATACCAAATCCTTCATTATCTGAAGAACTAGCACTCCAAGTATTATGAGAGAAGTCAGATGATACACTCTCCAAGAGGTTAGTGCAACAAACCTAGAATGTCAAGAAATAAACATTTAATGCTTTTATAGTTACTGAAGTATACATAACCTTACAGTTGATACTAGTACTGAAAACAAAGAGAAAAAAAATAGACTGATACTAAGTTAACTGAATGTAGTTTACCCCCATAACCTTCCATGGGAAGCAAACACTGAAAGCTCCAAGCACAACAGTCTCATTTACAGATGCAGTCACTAAACATACATTGAGTTTGTAGTAGATATTATCTAAGCACAGAGGAGACATAGAAACCAAAGCATTGCAATTATTGCAGAGGACACATACATTTAAAAATTAGTTATGGTTTTATTAACATAAACTATCCTGGCACAAGACAGTTTTCTTTGTTACTCACATACAAAAAAAGGTAAGAGATTTCCTTGTATTTCCAATAGAATCTACGGCCACACAAGATTTTAATACAATTTTTTTTTTCAACTACAAAGATGAGGTAAAATGGTATCACTCATGGTATAATACTCAAACTTGTCCTCAGAATAAGCTTTTGTGAATTTTTAATTACATAAACATTTTAGAACATGTCTAGTCAAGTCAAACAGTCCTAGACTCAGGATGTCTGATTTATAATCTCATACACTGCTGACTTTGCTGTTCAGGTGTGTTTGGAGATTAGCAATTCTATCTGTTGTACCAAAAAAATTCTTAACTCATAAAAAAGGATCCAAAGCATGTAAGATTTATAAATAAATAAATAAATAAATAAAGAGCTAAAGTACTTCAGTAGATAGTCTCAAGCACATTAAGCCAGAGATCTAAATACAGATAACGAGCATGTTAGTATCTTTTTCAAGGTAAAAGCAAAAAACAATTAACTTTTAATTTTTTTGAAGTTGAGGATAGCCAAAACCAGTAAGAAGCCACTGTCCGAGGCAGTGTATCAAATGAGAATACCAATGGAAACAAAATCATACAAAGCTGGGAGGCTTCCAAGAAACCTCTTTGACTGAAGAACAGGGCAAGCGGCCACCCAATTAGCTGCTGCTCCTGATTTTCTGCAAGGAGGGGGAAGGGAAAAGGAATAGCAAGCATGGCCTCTGGAGGAAGCCTAGAGACACTCTATGAGCAAACACAGATTTTTAAAAAAGAAAATTGTCTTGTAGGTGTTTCTAACAAGCTCAGGACACACTGAAGGTTTGGAAAACTGCTCCACTATTCCTTGCAATTCTCAAGAAGAACAGACTCCATAAAATGAAACATCTGTGGCACTGATTTTCACATTTAATACAAACTCATAATTCCCAAATACCCCGAGCTAGGATATTATTTCCAATACAGATGAGCTCATTTTGCAGGTTTTCTGGATATTAAAGGTTTCTACATCTACGCAGTCTGAACTACAATACTCTATATAGATAGAATCAAAACAAGTAATGAAATCAGAACTTCTGTATATTTTCAGCCAGCTCAAGAAAAGCAATAGAGATGTTAAGAGAAAAATGATTACAAGGCAATTTCTTTCAAAGCTGCTGTAACATAGCTCATTATATCAAAAGTCCTAAAAACTTTGCATCACGTTGCCCCACTAGTTTTCTTGGTGATAATCATCATCATTAAACATCCTCAATTGTTTAATTATAGGATCATATAAAGTTATGGGTTGGAAGGTGCCTCAAAAGATCATCTAGTCCAACCCCCCTGCCAGAGCAGGGTCACCTACAGGAGGTCACACAGGAATGAGTCCAGGGGGGCTTTGAATGTCTCCAGGGAAGGAGACTCCACAACCTCCCTGGGCAGCCTGTGCCAGTGCTCTGTCACCCTCACAGTGAAAAAATTCTTCCTAATATTTATATGGAACCCCCTATGCTCCAGTTTATAACCATTGCCCCTTGCCCTGTTGTTAGCCACTCCTGAGAAAAGCTTGACTCCGTCCCCCTGGCACTCGCCCCTTACATATTATAAACATTAATGAGGGCACCCCTCAGTCTCCTCTAAGCTGAAAGGACTGAGTCTAACTACACTGAAGGCTTTGCTTAGCCTACTCATTTATTCATAATGGAGAAGAACATGTGAACAATGTATAGAAAAATCAAACAAAGAATTTTTATGGACGTTCTAGGCATTAGAAGTTTGTCACAAGTTGAGACCTCTAAGTTATGTGGGTTTGATAATATGCCTATTCTAAAGATTATTTTTTTGAGCCTGTGCATTAATATTTTATAGAAACAAACTGTTACAACTTAGCAACTGCAGTCTTTCCTCAACACTGTAAAGAAATACATCAATTTTGGAATTTATGTTTGTGTGTGTGAATGCATGTGCACACATACAAGCATTTTACCAGTTACAAAAGGTACGATCATATGTTTACAGAGAAGGTTTAGCCTGTCGTTCAAAGAATATACAGAACATGTTTGACCTACTTTATGCTCACAACTAAACCATACTCTTAGTTTCACTGCAATCACAGCTGTCACCTGCTGTTAAAAACAATTGCACTAATGCGGACATGGATTAGCATGCAAGGATTAGCAAGGTAGCATCCTCTCTGAAAGATGCTTCCAAGTCATGTCATTCCACCTTCTCTATACTGTGGTATTTCTGCTCCATAGCTTTTGGGGAAGAAATAAAAATTGTAGTCTAGGTTGAGCAGCTAAGACAGCAGCCGAACAAGAACTCTTCACTTATTTGAAGAGCTTTGAATTGTTCTGACTGGACTTCCTGTGCCTTAACATTATTAGCTGTCAAACTCCTTCCTCCCCTGCTACTGTTTATTTCTACTATGCTGTTTTCAGGAAAGACCATTTATGATTAATTCATTCAAAGCCAATGCATGTCACACCACAGGTGCTCTAAAAATACAGATTAGCAAAACTGTTAGTGAGCCATGTCAGACAGATCTATGTCCTTAAAGCCTTTCCTGGTTAAAAGCTGAGAAGATCCCCCTGTGTGATTTCTTCACACGTCTACCATAAACTTGGCAAAAAAGTGGTGGGATCTGAAAACTACTTACTATGCCAACAGTGTCAAGATTCTAAATCCTTACAGGAATTATCAACATGATGCATAGCAACCAGACTAATAGGAAGTTTCAGTGATACTGTTGCTTATAATTGAGAGTTAGGGCTTTCCCCCCCCCTTTTTTTAAAAACAAAACAAAACAGTTTATTTAAGTATTTCTAATACATGTCCATATCTGACAAAACTGAAGGGCTCCAACACAACATCATAATACACTGCACAAAATTTACAACCTCTATGTGAACTGCTCTTAGATGTAAATAGTTTTACTAAGCTTCCATAAATATCAAAATGCGGTATCTACAAATATTAAAACCCAACTGCTTATGTATCCAACACATTTGAAATCTATAATAAAAAATAAGCCTTTTATCAAAACATTTCAACCAGAACAGAATGAAGAACTGGAAAGCAGTTGTGATTCATGATTTATGTGCATAGGTTGCAGGACAAAAGATGAAGACTGATGGATAATTCTAACTAAAGTTAGTAACATATAGGATAGGAGTTCAAATTGCATATTCTCTACCCAAGCTACAACAAATGACTTACTTATAAGTCTAAATAAAAACAGTTCAATTATCTAAGAAAAATATTTAAAAAATCTTTATAAAACTTTGCACTTAATCACCAAAGTTAAATTTGCTTACAAGCAAAATTGGCAAACTTGGAAGTATACAGATAATCTGGGGAATAGGATCAAGTCAATAATAAAATGTTGCATTTCAAAATTATCTCACACTGTTTGCAAGGAAACCTCTTGGAGAATGCAGTAGTAAGAATCACATTTCAACATCTGCAGCTTGTTAATCAGACTTACTGTAACCTACTGCATTCAGCTAGGCATACAAAATATAAAAATTGAACTAAACAACATACCTCCCGAGTCTGCCATGACACAAAATGCTAATGCCGTACCACTGACAACAGAGGATCGCATTTCCACTGAAGATAAAATTATTCTGAATTAAACACGTAACGCCAATAACCTGGCTTCCTTTGTTTTTGCAGAAATACACACAGATGACCTTAATTAACATGTACTCTGTCAAAGTACAGAAGAAATCTTAGTCTCATTTTCTCATACAGTAAGCAGCAGTTTGACATCAAACAATCCACTTCTACCACACTGCCCTAAAACTCCTTTTCTTTCCTATTTTTAGTCCTGTAACATGGTGCATAGCATGTCCTCCTAAGACTTTCACTGTTCTCAAAATCCTAGTTACTATTTGAAAAGTGTAATTGTTTTGAGTTAATACATAAGGAAACTATCAGTTTCTCTCTTAAGAGGCACAGAATGTTTAAGATTTAGCAAGAGGGAACAAACCCAATGTATGCTATTGTCTACTCTCTTGTTCAGGATTTCTATATTCCACAAAGTCCTTATCCTGGATTTGGTCCGAAAATCCATCTATTTTCCTTTGTTTGGGATTTCCATCTTCCACAAAGTCCTTATCCTGGATTTGGGCCTAAATTGTTTGGTAATGCTCACTTTCCCTCAGTTCCTCAATTATCCCACTTGATTTCTTTCCTGATTGATCCTGTTTTCAACTTACTCGTTGAAAAATGCTGTAAACAGTCCAGGTTTTTATGTAACATGGTCTGGCTCTCAAACAATGTCAATTTTCATTCCCATAAACCAATCTCTTAGCTAAATCTATGTAAACTATCACTAAAAAGGTGTTCAGATAATGGCTTTATATTTTTTGGCTAACTAAATTAAATTAATTTAACTTTGTTCCACTTTTCTACCTCCAAAGCCTTCAGAAGTTTTACTAATTCACGTTGGGAAAGTGAACATAAGCTTAAAACTGCCTGAATGAAAACAAGTAGACCCTACAATTATACCACAACTTGTGTTGCCATCAGAATTTTATCTTTACTTGAGAAAGTGTATTTTGAAATATCACCTTCTAGGGAAACAAAAACCCAACACCCTACTATTTTTTTTAAGCTTTCAGAACAAGCAGCACCATACTGTACTGCAGCATGGTATAATAAAATAAACACAATACCAGTAAGTTACAAAAGGCTGGCAAAAGGCAGCAAATTAAGTAAGTTAAGACTATCAGACTTAAAGAAACAAGCTTGGACCCATGTTAGAAACCCATTCATGTGGATGAGCAGTGAATTTCAAAACTGCCTATGCCAGAATTTTTTCTTCTCTTTTCTGGCTATGAATGCATTATAATTACAAAGAAATCTATCAATACATGACCTACTTTCATACCTTTATTTAAAGGTTAAGAGATTGAAACTCTTACTAGTTTCAGGCAAGAATACAATCTATTGCATTTTAACTTGTGTGTTATCCTGATACTTTGGATTGTGGGAATGCAGTCCCAAAACTACTAACACCTCTCAGACTAGAGCTCTAGAGTAAGCTGTAAGATCACCTGTGTAACAAAGGCAGCTGAAGACAGAAGTTTCCCAAATTCAAAACCACATTTCTTTAGCACAGAGTTGCTCTAAGACATTTTGTCATAAAAACACATAGGCGTGATCACCTGACTTACAGATATTACAAGTTTAGGACAGTGATCTGAAGGCTAACATACTACACACTGGCCTCAAAATATTAATACCCCTTTTTACTCCATCTCCTTACTTTTCATGCTTTTTTCTTTATCTTTCAATGTCACAGATTTCTTTTATTCCAATTCTTACTTTAACTTTGTAGTTTCCCTCCGGTACATGGTCACTGATGAATTTCCCACATATATTCTAAAAGGAAGCAAGTATTCTGAAACAAGTATTTTCTTCCTAAGGATTTAGATTTGGGCAAAATTAATTCTTTCTGTATTATTTTTGCTTGGCATGGTGTCAAATTTGAATGTGGTTTGGGGAAGATGAAGTCAGAGAGGACAGAAGAAAAAGAACTCTAGTTGTCTGAATTACTGTGTAAGCTAAATTGAAACAATAGAGAATAAAAGATTTATATATTGCAATTTGCAATTTCAGTATCTGCACTCATCAAAAATCAGAAGCTTTTACAGTAAAAATAAAAGTTGAATTTACATAGCCAATGTGAACTATACAAAGTCCCTGTGAATTTCTTACTAATGACACAGGGTAGCATGCTGATAATGAGTGCTTTGAATGGATAAAAGCCACATGACCCTTCCATAACTACCATGTCATCCTTAAAGAGAGGACTACACAAACTGCTGAATTTGAACAGGCAATATTGCTACACTGACTGAATAACACTGGCAATCACCACCAGCCTTCTGGGAGTAACACTACTAGCATAAGAAGACCACCTAATACAGTCAAGACCAAGAAGAAAATAACATTTTGTAAGCAGCAGGCTTCCCAAGGTTCAGGATGCCAGGTTCACTCAGATGTCCTGTATGATCTGCTCCTGAGGATTTTACCAGTAGTACCCATGGTCAGTGTTGACAGCAGGCAGAAATTCAGTCCCCTTTGTCAAACACTTGAAATGGAGCATAAAGACAAAGCCATACCAAAGATATATATAACTATGAACAGCTATAAAAATGTGACTGCTACATGTGTAATGGGTCAGTTTATTTCTCATAACAATGAATAAAAACTCCAGATGCAGGCATACACTCCATATACCCTGTTCTAAAAGTGCAGAAACCTTGCTTTATGGGCAAGCTACTCATAAAGATGCAGTAGTGACACCACATACAGTTCAAATGTAAACACCTGAAAAAAATGCTTAGCCTGGTATTATTTTCTTACACCAATACTATACTATGAATGAAGAGTACTTTGAGATCTCTCCATGGTAAGTATTATAATTGCCAAGCAGAAATTTCAAGCAACACTTATATAAAAGATTTTAAGTGAACTGGATACTTCAAATCAAAACAAACACTTGGGTAACAAATCTTAAAGTAAATTGGATACTTACAATATGCCAAAGGTCTCAAGTCTGAAATGTGGTTTTGCTACTAACTTTTCAATGGCAATTAGATTTTATAGCTGGAATAACTTTTCTAGCCCAGTCTTTCCATAATGCACAGCATATGGCCAGTTCAGATATATGAAATATTGTTTCCTCCACAAGAAGACAGAAAGAGGAAAAAAAAATCTATTCCATTTTTCAGTCTTTCTGCTATCTGTCCTCCCAAGAAAGCCTATGGAAATCAGTAGTTTGGGGAACTAGTGAATAGATGTCAACTGCTGCATCTAAGGATGACCTTGCAGGCATTGATGCATTATGTTAAAACAAATACCTGCAAATATAAAACATCTATTTGAAACATGTATCTGAAAACTCCAACAGACATGTAGCAGTACAGAATTACTAAAAATGCATATCCCCCATTCCTCACAGAAATATTTAAGATGAAAGAACTAGTGAACAGATGTCAACTGCTGCATCTAATGATGACCTTGCAGGCATTGATGCATTATGTTGAAACAAATACCTGCAAATATAAAACATCTTTTTGAAACATGAATCTCCAACAGACATGTAGCAGTACAAAATTACTAAAAATGCATATCCCCCATTCCTCACAGAAATATTTAAGATGAAAGACTGGGAGAACAAAGTTAAAAGCTGCTACTATCCTCCATACACAAACACAAAGTAACAATCAGGCTAGAATACTAGCTTAAAATCTAGGATTGACAATATTTGTCCAAGATTAAACCCAACACTGAAAGTCACCAGCCTTCAGCCTAACCCTTAGAATACCTGGACTAAACTTCTGGCACCAGCACTTTCTCTGCTCTTGGATAAATGACTCATTTTTTCAGTTCTATGCATGCAAAAAAAAGGGGGTGGGGGAGATCAAACCAAACAAATTTACTTTCTCATTTGGGGTTTTGACTTTAGTTTGAAAACCATATACAGAAAAAAAGTAGAATCCCTACCACATTTCAGATTATTAACTGCTAAGTAATAAGCATTTCAACCCTTGTTCATTTTAAAGGTGTTCACTTGGGGTCATTTTGGGAGAGGAGCTTAAAGCTGTTCACGATGAAGAAACAATGGAAATGATAAGTGACAGACGCTTTTTCAAGATTTCTTTTTACTTTAGCTTCCAGTCTAATTTCAGTCATTATTGAGAAAATTTTATTAAATGTTATTTCACTAAATATATCAGTATATGTAAAAATCTACATTGAATTATAATTAATATTTTATACATTTATTAAAAATAGCAAGTAAAGCATATTGAGCCAGCTTTTGCAGAGCCTGAACTTCAATGAAGCCTTTATATTATAAACCCAAGGCAAGTGAAAAATGGGATAGTACTGCCTAGTTTAAGAAGGTCTTGAAGACAAGATTAAGAACTAATTGCTTTAAACCTTGTTAAAGAGCCCATGACAATTTGTTAGGACTATTAAAAAACTGAAGGAAAACAGAATGAAATTAAATTAATAAATTTCTCATACCTACAAGACAATTATTTTAGTAGTAAGTGTCAAAAAGGCATTTATACACCGTACCACAGTTAAAAGATTTTTTTAAAGGGAAATTACAATAAAAAATATATACATAGTAAAAAAAAAAAGTATTTTGTGAGAGGATATCAGAGAAACAGTTGACACAGAACATCTCCTAGTGCAAGAGTTTACACATGAAGTGTTTTGAATGGTATTACTACAGGAACTATACTAACTGTAAGGGAAAACACAGTCCCCCTGAATTTAAAGGGCTGGTGGAACTAAACTACTATCCACTACTCTTCCGACATCTGGAAAACTGTAAAATTAAACTTCCCCTTCCTTCCTATTCCACCAACACTACTGTTGATATGAGAGAAGTATCCCACGCAGCAATACAGACTTCTCGATTTTAAGGAACACTGAATTAGAAACCCTACACACTGGGCATAAAACTACCTCTGCAGGGGACAGGGATACCTACAGGCACAGAAGGCAGACAGATGAGGCACACAAAGCAGTAACTGGGAAATGTTTCTTCAACCTAGGCTCTGGCCAGCCCAACACCTGGTTAGGAGAGACTTCACAGGCAGCAGGAGCAAACTCTGCATCCCCAGTACTAAAGCAGCTGTGACTGGCTGAGGCATTACAAACCAGGCTGACCAGACAGATTTCAAACAAGAAAATGAAAGAAAATGAGAAGCAGCAAACACTGTGCTGCAAACAGTCACAAAGCAGGGAAATATGGAACTAGATTTAGACAGCTCTTTCATCCTCAAAATATCCAATTTCACAGGTTCACTGACAACGTAGTTCTGATGTTCTTCAGTCTCAAATCACCCAAGTTTACTGGCTGTCATACCCACTCCTACATATTTCCTAGCTTTGTCTCCACCTCTCAAATTTCCCTAGCACTAGGATAGAAAGCTTCCAGATGAGGTACAACAAAGCACCAAATTAAAAGCAATCCTTGCCCTGAGTTTTGCCATTTTAACCCACCCTGACAGTAAGGAAGTACAGTGAACTATAAACTTCGATAAAATAACCTGAAATACCAGTCACACAACAAGTGGCCAGTAAGACTACCAAAGGAGATTTTCTGGAGGCATTACATAATGCATGCACTATGTACCTTGCCTGTGATCAAAGATGGACAAAAGAATAGCAAGGAGATTGCCTGGCAGCTACTACTACTCCTTGAGACACAAAAATGTATTGTTAGATAATGCCCTAGTAATTTTATCAGAGCCATGTCACAAAGAAACATTAAGCGCTACGACTCTTCCAAATTGCTGGCAGAATGGATGATCTCTAAAGTATGCTGAAAATGAGAGCAAAAACATGTAATTTTCTCAATGGAAGGATTTACCATGGATACTTCAGAGCAAGATGGATAATAAAAGTCAACCTGAATTAGACATCACACACATTGCACCTGGGATTACAGTAGGTAAAATTATTTTTAAGATACCCGCACAGAGATTTTCCTCTGTGATTCAAAGCTTCATAAAGTTCCCTTTTCATGAGTTGAATCTCATGTTTAAACATCACACTGTTGGCGTTATAGAGAACTAACTGGAGTTTGCAATTAATCCACCTCTTTGCTCACTTGCCTCTGAATGGCTTAAGAGGAAAGGAGGTAGTTCTAATCACAGAAGGGGAAACACAATTCAGTATTAGTCTCTCAACAGTATTATTAGATGGGGCCGTAATACATTAATCGCTCTACATGAGCAAGGAGGCATACAGCAACACTTTAGGAGAGCAGAAAATGAAAAATGTAGACACTGGCAAAACGTAGTATCAGGGTGTCACGGTTTAACCCTGGCCCGGCAAAACAACAGATTTAAACCGAGTAACAGATTTATATATTAGGGGAGGCAGCAGCTGCAGCTGTAGCAGAAACACTGGCACCCTCCAGCATCGGAGTAACCAAGTGAGAATAGGACTCATGGAATAGGACTGATCATATTCTGAGAAAAGATTACAGCTGTTTCTCAGGTGAACCACTTCTCACTTGGTTACTCCGATGCTGGAGGGAGGCAGTAACTATAAACATCGAGTGTTATCAGTCCTAGAAGCAGACAGTGTCTGAGAAACTTGCTGTTAATTTCAGCAAGTGCAACTACTTACAAGAGACTTAGCTAAAAGCAAAAGTACAAACCAGAAAATCACCTTTATCCTGGCCTAAACCAGGACACAGGGGAAATTCCTGATGAAGTTTCACATAGAAAAGTTTCTTTCTACAGAAATAAACAGACGTTACAAACAACAACGAACACATCCTTATGTTAATTTCTGGGGTTTATTCAATAAATCTGTATGCGACTAGAAAAAGCTTAGTCAAAAAAGAGAACTGCTGCACTGCAGTAACATTCCTGCTGTCCCCACACCACAAAGCCTCCACTAACTAGGCCACCGATTTGGGAAAGCACGCACAACCCAAAGTGAACTCTGAAGGAATGAATCAAGGCAGGAGCAGGGCAGCGCTCACTCACTACGGGTTCCAGGCCTCATTTCACGGGCTTTCCAAACTCAGCAGGCCCACGGCTCAGCTCAGCTGCAAGAAACCCAGCTGCCCAGCGGGGCGTGCCCTGTTAGCTCTGATCTGAGGCTCCCTCCAGCTACTCCTGAGACAGGAGAAGGGAGAGGAGAAGCACGACATAGAAAGGACCCGCCGAGCGCAGAACTACAGGACCATACCCAGCCCGGAGCGGCTGCCGGGGACAGGGGAAGAGATGGCGCAGGTGAAGAGAGAAGCCCGACCGTGCCCGTGGAGGAGCAGGAGGAGGGAGGCAAATCCCACCAGAGACCCACTTGGTCTCGGGGAAAAGGGACGCAAAGCAAGCGCCCTCCCGTCAGACAAGATACTCAAGGGGGGCAGGCTCTCGTCGCCGGGCGGGGGCTTTTCTCTCCCGGGGAGGGCGGTCCCGACCCCGGCCCCCCCCCCCCCCTCCCGGCTGGCTCACCAGAAGAGCAGGTTGGCGCAGACGAAAGCGCCCAGGCTGCGGAGTGGCCGCTCCCAGCTCAGCGCCGCCGCGATGCAGCAGCCCAGCGCCAGCCCCGTCTCCCCCAGCAGCGCCGCAGCGGCGGCCGCCCCGGCCCCGCCTGACACCTCCATCGCCTCCGCATCTCCGGCCGCCGCGCCCCGCTCCTCGACGACCTCCGTCCGCTCCCCGCCCGCCTCCGCCTCACAGGGCTGCGCGGGAGCCGCGCTCGCCATGGCTCGGTGGCGGCCGCCGAGCTGGCTGCCGCTGGGGCTGGCTGAGCGGGGCCGGGCCGGGATGGGTTGGGTTGGTTGGAGGCGGGGCAGGGGCGCGTCCCGGGCCGGGCAGCACCAGGGGCGATGCCGTTAACACCCTCCCCTCACCCCCCCCCTCCCTTCGCTCAGCCGTGACTGTGACGTCACCGCGAGCCGCGCTCCAGACACGGCGGGGGCGGAGGGGGGGAGCCGGGAGGGGAGGTGTCAGGCGCAGGTGTCACGAGGGACTGCGCGTGCGCGTGGCAGGTGCTGGGGGCGGGGCCTCCGCGGTTGGTGGCGGTTGGTGGCGGTTGGTGGCGCGCCCGCTGCCTGGCCGTTAGGGCTCTCCCGCCCCCTCTCTCTTTACCTCTCGCCTTTACCGGGCCCAGAAATGTCTGGCAGGCTGGGAGTAAAGGCTTGGGGGTGCCCCTTGCCTGCTGGCGAGTGCAGGGCTCCTAAGTGTTCATCCGGGCTGCGGAATTGAGCAGGTAACTTTTTGGTTTCCCGGTGGGACAAAGGTGGAGAGCCGGTTGCCTTAGTGGTTTGGGAAATGTGAGATGAAACTTATCGGAGGTGTTAACGCGGAGGCTCCTTCTTGAGTGTGTCTCACGGTCAAAGAATAGTCTCCAAAATCCTAAAAAAAAATAAAAATAAATTCTTGTCGTCACATTGCTTTGATCTTCCGAGACCATGAAAACGAGGCTATAGGATTTGAAACTTTATACTTCGTCATTTATAGCTGTCGTCTGTACCTGGCCAGCCGGAGGCTCAAGATAGAAGCTTGATGCTACCTGTAAAGTGGTGATGTGCGTAATAGTTAATGTGATTACTGGGGAGCTGAATTCCGGAGAGCATGGCTGCTGAGAAACATCACTTGAGCAGCTGTTGTTGAACAGGAAAAGCCAAGAAGTGGAGTGAAAGAACATGTCTCACAGTGCAGTGGCAAAGTAAGAAAAATAGGAGAATTC
The DNA here is from genome assembly GCA_023637945.1 of Phaethornis superciliosus. Taxonomy (NCBI): domain Eukaryota; kingdom Metazoa; phylum Chordata; class Aves; order Apodiformes; family Trochilidae; genus Phaethornis; species Phaethornis superciliosus. The sequence goes on from JAJQWJ010000002.1 coordinate 74,245,391, forward strand.
CAGACTGGGGGTTAACACTTGTTTCTAGCTTAATTGAGTACCCCTTGTTAGCTTGTTTTTTTGACAAGAAAAGGAGTCATATTCACTTCAAGGTCATGCCTTTTTTCTCTGAGGTAAAAAAAGAAAAAAATATCCAAAATTTAGTTGCAGTGTTAACTGTGTTACATATCTGCTGTGTATTTTGACCAGTTGACCTTGGGAAGGAGTTGTTACTTCTCTGATTCCAGGTAGTCTATGGAGCATGTGAAGGTACCTGAGAGGAAACACACAAAACTTACTGTGCTTTCACTTCTAAGAAGCTGGGGCCAGTCAGACCTGCCTTAATAATTAACCCAGCTGAAAAGTGATTGATTAGGTGTTGTCATGAAGGTCTAAGAGAGCAAAAGGAAATAGGCTTCCCTGGAAACCCAAAACACCTGGATGGAAAAGAAGGGCTCTGGAAAAGTAGTTTCAGCAAAGCTGGAGAAACACTTTGCTGTTCTGCTTCAGTTTTACGCTGATGGATGAAATCTGACTGAAAAAGCCTTGATCAAAACAGGGTATTGTTTCCATGCTGGAAAACAGGCAGCTGTCTCCTATTTGCTCAAGTGGCTGTTACAGCTGCTGAGCTCTGCTCCTGGTGTCACTTAAGCAGCAAGCTCCTCTCTAGGGTGTGTACCATGGTTGTCTATGGGTGCTTAGCCCTTGTTTTTGGGAATGGGAACAGAGGGAATCCTATCCATCCATGTTAATAAAATAGGGTCTTCTCACAAGGAAAAAAGAGGTAGGAAAAGGAGTACAAATAGTGGAGTTTCTCTTGTAGTTATCCTTGCCTTTTTTTGTGACATGGCAGGATGTTGCGTTATCTATGCCAAACTGCTATTCTGATGAGGACTGCAACTTGCCAATATTGTCCCCAGCTTAGCCAGAGGCAGTCTGCTCTCCCCTGCTAGCATGCAATTTTTTCAGTAATGTTTGCTGTCCTAGCCAGCATGTAAGCCTAACTCCAGTTACTAGACAAAGCTGGAAAGAAGTCAGGTGTTCCGTATGTACTTTTAAAGTGGCCATGGGGTAGCTAGCCCTAGAAAGCATGATTGGGTTCAAATGTTTACATTTGCTGTTCAGCAATGTTAGGCCCTGATTTGTACTGAGCTTGTGAAATGTGAATAATGACAGTATAATCCTATGACCCTAAAGATTAAACGTATTTCAGGTGATGTGCCTTTACCAGTATTTCATGTTTTTTTAAAAAACATTTGAGTATGATTGTATGCCTCCCTCCTCAATTTATAATCTCTACTGTCACAGACACAGGAGTTCAAGAATCTCCCTTCTCAGAAAATGGGGGATAGAATCTATGACGGGAGGATGAGGTAGGATTTCCTTGGGCAGAAAACTCTTTTAGATTTTTATTAGACTTGCAACCATTCTAGATTACTGGCCTCTTTTTCCCTGATCTGCACAATGAAGGATATGAATAGAAATTAGTGAAAAGTTCTTCCAGTTTTGTAATTTAGCTAATGGAAAATAAAATGCTTTATTGACAGGTACCAGCTTTTCTTTTTCACATTTGACAGTTATTGAACTGGATTTGTACAAATGAGCTCACCAAAAGCACTCTGGTAAAATATCAGTATGAGAGAAGAGAGAGATGATTCATTGACAGCCATTGAAAGTTTAGATGTCTTTTTGAGAAAAAATTAGGAGTGAATATGCTTTCTGACTTTTTTACTTACATGTTCATAAGTTTGTGTTTTCCTTTACCTAAAAAGAAAGGACAGTTTATGGGAGAATGTAATTGAAAAAACCACCTTGTCATTAGCAGAATTATACTGTTTAGAGTGCTTGTGCTGCCTCAGCTGGCCTTTTGGAGTTACGGGAGTCTGGAAAACAAGCGTGTTGGCTAATCGTGATGAGACTTGCACTCTGCTTCTGTGCTCCTGCTGCCTTGATGTGTGAGAGGAAAAATTTCTTGTTTCTTCCTCATACACAAAATACTCCTTGTATCTTCCTGACCTGCTCTTTGTCTACTTTATTTGATGGAAGTCTTTACTGGTTGATGACCTTGTATATTTGAGCAGTGCCAAGCCTAAGCAGGGTAAAATCTCAGATTTCCCAGGTACTTTCCCAATATAAATAATAAAAAAACCCCTATGAGAACTTGTAATTTGCAAATCAAAACTGTGGTTGGTTTATAAAATAAATCTTAAGAAATGTTTGTGCTTGCAAAAGCTTGTAAGTGACCTTAAAATGAAATACTTCATTGCCTGAGGTTCTGAGACTGCTTAGCATATCCATAATGATTCTGGACTGTAGTAGAAAATACTAGTTGGTGGGACAAAATTGGTGCTTTTAACACTGCATCTACAAAGATATGTATCTAGGGAAAAAATAAACTAATGAACATAGCATGCTAGGCAAAATTAAAGTTTCCCAATTCAGACTTCTCAAAACACTCATATGTTAATGTTCAACATTAACTTGGCAGCTGGAATTCCTGAGACCTATTGATTGTGTAAGCTTAAACTGCTAGGCTGTACAAGATGAAAAATTTAACAATAATGACAAAATTATATGGATGTTGATGCTGCTTCATATACCAAAATGTTAGTATTTGGACAGTTTTTTTCCCTCACTGCTAGGTTATGCTTCTTAATGCTTGTAAACACAAAGATTTAAAAGTAGAATGCAACAATGAAGTAATGTGTGGAAGAATCACGCTTTGGTTTTAGTTTTTCTGTAATACAGATCGTGATCAGGATGCTCTGGTACCTCTGCATCAGGTATTCTTATTTGTGTGCTTAATGTGTGTGAGAACAACAGTAAATGTTCTGTTCTCAAATGCAGCATTGTTCTCTCTGAAAGGAGAGAGATTTTTTGCAAGGGCATTTAGCAATAGGATGAGGGGGAATGGTTTTAAGCTGAAAGTGGGTCAGTTAGATTTTAGGCAGAAATTCTTTAGTGTGAGGGTTGTGAGACCTTGGAACAGGTTGCCCAAGGAAGTTGTGGATGTCTCCTCCCTGGAAGTGTTCAAGGCCAAGTTGGATGGAGCTTTGAGCAACCTGGTCTAGTGGGAGGTGTCCCTGCCCATGCTGGGTAGGTTGGAACTAGATAACCTTTAGGGTCCTTTCCAAACTTTCTACAAGTCTTTTCTGATCCTGGTTTTATAGGACTGAGCTTAGTATAGAAATATGCTTTGAGTTGTTGATATGGCATTAGATGGATAATAAAGACAAATCAACTTTAAATTAAAAAAAAAAATGTGTCTGATGTAGCTGTCTAGGCCCTGAGATAAGGGAATTTGCAGAAGAAAATGTGTGTTGTCAGGCTCACCAGCTACGTTAAGGTCAAAGCCAGTTAAGAAACCACTTAAACCAAATATTTTTAGCCCATAAACAGTATTGTATAGATATCTTGTGAATTTTTTTATACAAATACTTATAGATGTTTAGCACAAAACTGTTGCTATTCTTGTCTGTTTAAGCATGCCATAGGAAGATCAATGAGAATATTTGATTTTCATTGATCTAATTCTAGACCTAACTACTGTAATCTTTCAGGTAACATTATCTGTTTGAATATATGTAGCAGACTTTGTAGATTTAGCTCCACATTTTGATCGGTTCCACCTGAGAGCAGGCCAAGCAGGCCAGCAATGTAGCAACCATTTAGCATTTATGAAACAGTTAAGATCATATAGAAGCTGTCATTGGCAAGGAAGAATCCAAATCACTGGGAATCCGCGCATCTGTACATTAGTCTTTTGGTTTATTTGTAGGCAGAGTGATCTAAGCAAAAATATTATCATTGTGGTAAAACTATACAATGCTTTATGTACTGTGGAGAGCAAAGATGCTTTTGGTTATTACATGGACTTCATTAACGTTTTAGGCATAGGCTGTGTGGGTGATCTTTCAAGATTTGATGTTTGACACTGTAGTTCATGACATTGAGATTCTCAGAGTGGGCAGAAGCATGGGGCAAACAAAACTGGGAGCAGTTGAGAATGGAGAGAGGGTGTTTGCTGTGCAAGTAAGCCAGAACTGCACCCCCAGATGTTTCTAGGGGAAGTGCTATGAATTGTCATCTCCATAGCTAAGGCTGCATGAGAGGGGTGGATGTATCTGTGTTCTGGCAAGGGACAGTAGCAAGCAGGTAACTTGACTTGATGGTATGTCATGGAACAAAACCACTAATTGCAGAGAGATGGATAGCAACTCACAACAATTTATTCCACAAACAGGTGTCTGGACAGCTTATAGATTCATATGCCACAGGACTTGCCCCCCTTTTCTATCTACAGGATAGAAAAGAACTAAGTGGGAGCAACACTGCTCCAAGGGTCACCTAAAAGCTTTTAGGGTTTTTGGAGGGAAGAGTATCCTATATTGCATGTTCATTTACCTACCCATTTAAGGTGAGGTTACGAAAGCTTGAGGAGTTTCCACGGTAGGTATTCCTACCACAGAAAGGACTTCACGTCACAAACCCACTGCTGCAAGAAGGACTCAAAATAGCCTCTGGTGAGGCTCCATTCATATACCCAGGTCAGATGGGGACTCATGGTCAGCTATAATTGCCTAGGGGCCTGAGCTTCCTCTCTCATGATTCTTAAGTTCCACCAGCAGTATGCACTGTAAAAGTGGGAATTATGGGCATGTTGAGGACTCAGCCATCCTAGTGCACCCCAGTCTTTTGTCAGGGACAGGGACACCTGTCACAGGGTGAAAGGTGAATTCATAGTGGAAATCTGTGGAGAGGACAGTTGGGTGTGATATTTGGTTTAGTGAACAAGCTCCTGGTGAAGAAGGAGCTAGTGTAATGCCTAGGTAGAGACAAATGAATTGAGGTACTGTACCTAGAAGACTGACTGTGGTAGCATGGGTGGGAAAATACTCTCAGAAAGGGAGTATATAAGAAAAATGTCAGGGAAATATCCTTCAGAATGCTAAAGAAGGTAAGAGTTCCCTTTGTATGGAATTTCCCATTGTGCACACAAGATTCTTCCTTAGAACTGAGAAAACAGTTCTTGAAGATGGGGTTTCATCAGCATCTACCATTTAATTCTGACATGGTTAGATAAGAGGATGTGATATTATTGTTGGTCAGTTGGTAACTAAGGGGAGTATGACTCAGGTCTGCCAATATGTGTATGGGTGGCTTGCAGCCAAGAGAAAAAAAAAAACCTCTAAAAGAGGAAGTAATCTAAAAAGTTTAAAAATTGCTGTTACAAGATACAGACTATAGGAACTCTTACCTAAGAGTTCCAAAATAAGATGAGTAGGAAGGTGGTAAAAGAATTATTTTTAAAAGGACTTTACTGATACAAATAAGTGAAGTTTATAATTGTGTTATCAGGGATGGTTTGGGCATCCTTTAAAATGTATTCATTAGTGACAGGATTCTAAGGAAAGTATTTTTGGGGTGTATGAAGCAAAACTAGGTAGGAGTTGTAAAGAAAGGGATAGATGCTCTTATGGATGGGAGAAAGAGAAATTACATGTACCAACATGAAAAATTAATGTGCTTTGGGATGGATTTAAAGAACTAGTGGAAAACTTGTCAGTTGATTAAATTTGGCACTTTGTCCCCACTTTTAATCTTCTTTAGTCTAGAATTCTCATGCAGAATGAAAGCAATGTCACTATGAACAGAATGAGAAAGTTGATGAGATACAGGTAAAGAACTTTACGTTGATACGAATTTTAGACCATTGTTATAAAGCAACACTAATCTGTTCAGAACAATACCATTCCCACCTGTGTTTTTAAAGAACTGAAACTGTAATAGATGTTCAAAAATGCTATGATGATGATTAGGGACAATGGAGAACTTGTTTTTGAGATTTTTTTTTTAAAAAGGTTTTAACTTGAGTAATCCTGCACAATGAAGGCTGGAAGATGATGCAGCTACTACTAATAAAATGTACTGGGAGGGAGGAGTTGGTAAAAAAAATATACATGGAGCAAAAATTAATAAAATCAAAATATTGTGCCAGAACAGGAGTACATAATCTAGTCATGTATCAACTTTAGACAAGAAATTTTAGAAAAATGTCTACTGAGAAGTTCAGGAACAGCCTTTTGAACAGGGCAATGCATCTATAAAAAAAGCCTGTTCAGTTGGAATGTCTGAGTAGCAGTCTGAGTAGCTGTTGCTTGTCCTAATAGCACATTGGGTGGACAGCAAGAACAAGTCTCTTACTTCCTTCTACTCCAGCCTGTCATCTTTTCATAAAGACCAGTTAAAATCATACCAGAGATGGAACCACTCTGTATAGCTCACGTTTTTGGATTACTGCTGCCCTCTCCTGCTTGCTTTCCATGATGTGTCAAAGGCCTTATTTATGTCCGTTGTGATGTGTTGTGGGAGACTTTCTCAGTGGATTCCTTCACAATTAAATGTTATTAGATATTCACTTGTGATATGAGGTAAAACAACATTATTAACTCAGTAGTTTGAGAAATAGGAGTAGACTGAAAGTTCCATCAACCTACTGCAAATGCCTGCTTCCAGTCTCACCCACTTTGCAGCTCTGCATGTATCTGTCTGTGAAAGTACAGTTGTACCACAAAACAGATGGCAGCTGCATTCCTGTATCTGATGGAGTAAAATGCAGTGGGTTTCTAGGGCTGGGCACTATGCAGAATTATTTATAGTCAGGACAGTACTGTCATATTTGGTTGTTACATTTCTGTACTTTGTTCACTGAGCAGTAAATTATCTGGAGTGCATGTGCTGTAAGCACTAGTCTGTCAGCACTGAAGAAGCTGCTACTGTTTTACCCAAGTTGCTATAAAATGGATTTTTGCCAGTGTGACTTGCAGCACTGCAGCATGTCTGTGCTAGATGTTTGTATGGTGCAGACCTGTGTGTACCTGTTACAGCCACATGCCTCAGAAATGTGGGACTTGAAACCTCAGTTTCTGATGCAACACTTTTTAGGTGAAGCGATTTCCTCTGCGTAATTTCCTTGTGTAATTAATTTTATTAAGATTTTTGGCACCCTGACAAATGTGTATTACAAGGCAAAGGGAAAGTGCTAGGTTGATGCCTGAGGAAATAGGTGGAACTGAGGCATGGCCAGCTTTATAACATGCTAAGAAGTTTGATACACAATTTCATTTCCACTGCAGCTGTCATCTAGTCCTAGGCTAGACAGCATAGCTTCTGCCCTGCCTTATGCTGGCATCATGCCCACCAAATGGGCTCACAGGGCTTTTCCCACTTTGGCCGTATTTCTCTGGGCCTGGGAAGCTGCTGTTCCCCACCAAGGGTTTTTGTCAGGGTGGATGTAACTGCCTGGGAGACGTGGGGGTCCCGAAGCACCCAGCATGGAGCAAGTGGCAGTACTGCTATCAGGGCCAGTCCTGAGGGCAAGGACTGGTGGCTCCATCACAGCCTGGTGGTGGGAGATAGGCAATGGGGCAGGAATGGCTGCTTTTCATTCTTTCAGAAAATACACAATAGGTTCAATTCTGGAAGACCACAATATATGGAGTAGAATTGTCCTTCTCTCTCTTGGAATCAAACAAGATGTGGTGGTCCTCCCAGAACCCGTAACACCTTTAAATGCTAATGATAAGCTCTTGGTGATGTCTGATGCACTCAACCCACAGACTGTAGCACTTGCAATGTAATGGCTTGTACAGATTTACTCTTTATTTTACAAAGTAGTGGTAAGCTTCTACAGTGTTCTTTTGAAAATAGAAACCTATATTTCAGAATATGAATGAAAGTTAAAATGTATTCTGATTTGTGATTAGAATTCCTCTCTTCAGATACACTCAAATGTCACTGTAACAGACGAGACTATAGGCAAGAGAGAATTTCTGTTTCCAGCAAGAAATTTTGTGTATTCTTAGAATAATCTTTTACTGAAGCAAAATAATTTTCAAGGAGAGGCAATATCAATTTTTAAATATTTTATAAATTAAGGAACACTGTTCTTACTTGTAAACCCAGGTAAATCTATTATGCAGTATTTATTGCGATAAACTGAGCATTCTTTCTTGTAAGTATCAATAATTATGAAGTTTTTATTTGCCTCAACAGAATTAATATTTGCATGGCAGGCTGGCAGAATTGGCATAAATGAAGAGAAGCTCATAGAGGTAGTGACAGACACTTCTGTGCATGGACCAAGAACAAACATCCTTTCTAATGACTGATAGCATCCAGAGGTCAGTCAGTAGGTAAATGAATTGGGACTGGAGAAACGGTGTCAGCTTCTGAAGATTGTGACCCCGAACAAGACTGTATATTAATTTTTAATTTATTTTTTTTTACCAACTAGTGATGATGACATGTAAATAGCTTCTCTGAACATTTACAAACTACACATAGACAAAACTGAACCTTATGTAAGTTCACCTTTGATGGGAAGGTGGGGACATGAAATAAGTACTGTTATTTAGCAAGTGTTTATGCTCAGGGACTGAAGGGTGGTGTCACGGATGGAGTGACTGAAAGTACCCGTCCATTGGAGCAGTGTGGAGGATTTCTCACGGTGAGCCTTGTAGTCTACAAAGGCTTTGTACACTTAGGAGTGTGGTGCATGCTGCTCTGCTTTGCTGTGGTAGTAAAAGTAAGTCATCTTACATCAGTGCTACACAAATAGCAAAAGCTTCACGTGCACATTACTTGTGGAGTTGCTCTTCCCCTCTATACTGATGGTGTGACTGACACCAAATACATGATCAAGGAGGTAGCTATGATGGCAGAGGGAAACCTGCCCCATTAACAATATGAAGCACGTGCACCTTTCCAAGCAAAAGCATAACATACAGCACCTACACTTTGTTCTTGGCTTGGCTCCTCAGGAGACACATGAAATGAGCGCTTTGCTGCAAATGGAGGTCAGTATGAAGTGGAAACAGAACACATCAAATATATTGTCTTTATTGCTGGACTATTTTTTTTTAATAAGTAGGCATGATTCCTTAAAGGTTGAGGTTTTTAATAACAGTAAGGTTTTTCAGGCTTCTTTTTTTTTTTTTTACTCTGGACAAAAAGATACCTTTGATCAAGCTTTTGCCTTATATTACAGTATTTCTGTACAAAAATAGAAGTTCAAAATCAGCTTATTATTAGCTGATATTCCCCAATTTATTTACAGGGTATTGTCACGAACCTTCATCAGGCAATCAGGTAAAATAGAGAACTCTGTACTAAAAGAGTTACATTGTATAACTTTTGCTTTCTTTAGTCAACTCTAAAGGGCTCTGACCTTTGGCAGTCAGTCTGGGTTGGAGAGTCCATCCAGAATTATAAAAGAATGATGTCTTTAAAAGAAAAAAAAGTTAAAAACTTAAGATGGCATTATAGAATATTGAATTGATAACTGTTTTCCATATTAGGGTAGTCTATAAATATTCTCAGCTACATCCTTATAATACAGCAGATACAAAATGCAAACTTCTGCTACTTATATGGCAATACATATTTGCAATAGTAAAATCAGTGTATGAAAAATTTGGAATTTACTTGTTAATAAAACTGCTTATAAAGTAACCATACAGTTGTAACAACTATAACTCTGAACTATTAAAATGTACAGAAAGACTGTTTACACCATTGCACGCTTATTCCCTTTGCTTCAGAAAATTTGTGATTTACAGAATAAAATTAATTTTACTGTGAGCTCAAATATGCATGCACAATGTGCACATCCATGGAAGCAAGGGGAAACAAAAAGTTGGCATCCACCAAGAAAGCTGCCAGCAGCTCTCCAAAAAAAAATATACCTTGCTCATCTTCCCTCCCCGTTCCAACACACATACAGGCCCGTAGATTAGTGCAGAATGGATGAATATAACTTTGTTTTCAGTGTTCTGGAAGGACAAAAAATATCCTATTGACTTTTATCTGCAATTTTAGGTCATTACAGGTTGGACTGAATGTTGTAAGGCACTTATTACTGCTTGTATTGCAGTGGATCAAGTCTTAAGGCATTTGTTACTTCAACTGAAAATAATGCTTTGGAAAGTTTTGAATGAACCAGCAGTTCTAGTATGTGACTATTTCATCTGATTTTTTCCCTCCCAACCCTGTGGTCTTTCTAAAACAATATTTGAAGATATTTTCCATGGAAACTCTTGTTCTTGGTTTGCTTGTCAACAGATGTGATCGGTATCATCAGGTCATTTTGAGGCCAAGCTCACAGTGATATGTTCTATTTGGAGCACAGTGGAACTGGTTTTGTTTTCACCTGGAGCTGCCCTGACTTCCGTGACTACTCACTGACCGAGAGGTGCTGTAGCGTTTTTTCACGATCATACTGATGTAAGCTTTCATCAGCTTTGCAATGTCAACCACCTGCCAAAAGAGTATAAAGAGCAAAGTTCTTAGTAAAGTGACAGTGTGTGAATGAATGTCTTTCTGTGCTAACAATATAGAACTGATGAGCTTTCAACAAAACACTTCAGTGGTTAAACGAATAAATATACTCAGTACTTCTGTTCATCTCACTACTTCCCTTCAGCTTCACAGGGATAATAAATAAATACAGTATAAATCTGTATAAATGAATAAATCTGTAACATTTGTAGAAATTACTTAAATTACTAAGTAGCCTGGCTATCAGAACAGGACCACCGCAGTAACACAATTCCTTCTTGCTCTTACCTTGCTAGTTTCAAAAAGCAGTTCTCTCTCATCCACCACGATCTTGTAGGTATTGGCAAGTGGTGCACCAAATGACAAGATATGCTCATACTGAAACACCTCCAGAGGCTTTCCTTCCCCACGCTTGTAGACAGAAACTGCATCAGCACTGACTCCAAGCCACAACTCCTGTGGGAATCCCCCTTCTTTACACTAGAGGAAAAAAATGTAAATTAACAGCAAAGGGAACAGAGAGAGCTATATGACATTTACTGTTAAAGTTCTTGTCTGTACCAGTTTTTTTAAATGTATATATTGCTTGTTGTGCATATTGTTGTGTTTTTTTAAATGTAGCCTTTTATAGTCTCCAACTTGTTTGCAGTCCATTGGGCTGCATTCTGTCCCTCTGTATAGTGCATTTAGCTGCAGTGCTTGCTAACAGGGGTATGCTTTTAATATCTATACATTTTATTAAATCACCTGTCTAAGCACTGTGGTACTGTATTTATGGTTTCGCTACTCTTTAATGAGATCAGCCTCTCTACAGTATAAAGTGTTAGTTTCTGTGTTCAGAGAGTCTTTCTTACCTCTACGTCGAAGAGCGTTGAGCCATATCCAGGCCATTCCTTAATCAAAGCCATATACTTTGCCATAGCCTGCTCCTGGTTCATCCTCTGGAGTTTTTTCCATTTGTCAAGAATACTAGTCCTGCAAGCTGAGATTTCTTCTTTGACCCACATGTCTAACATCTGGTCCTCCTCAACCTTCTGTTTGCTGACAGAGCCACTGCGAAAACTCCTCCGCAATGTCCCTTCGAGAAAGCTGGCTCGTTTCTTCTCAGCCTTCTCTGCTGCAGTAAATGTTTTGGTAGACTGTGTGATCCGAGACTTCAGCTTTTGCAAGGGATAAACTTCCTCCATTTCTGGTACAGTGGTATGCAGGGTGTAATCTCCCTGAAGGTACTGAAGACGCAAGGCTGCGAGGACCTGGAGGGTTTCTTCAGGAGCAGGATAGTGTCCTCTGATCACTGCCTCATGAGCCTATTGAGGGGGAAAAGATAGCTTTTAATGTACAAACCAGTCTTTGAAAGGACTAAGAGAGAAATGGGAAGTGGATTTACTGCCAGGCAAATGCAGGATTTGAAATAAATAATTCACTAAATACATCAGATATGGCAAATATCTTGGCAGATGTTAAACTGGGTAAGATGGGGTTTACCATCTGCATTCCTCAACTGCAAGGCAATTGAGGAACTTGATAAACAGGAATTACTGTTAACTAGTACAGCTTTTACTGAATTCGCCTATTTAAGAGCAATTGAATTACTAAAAAGGAAAATAAAATGTAAAGGGGAGAAAATCAGGGTCTAAAAATCTGACTGTGAGGAAGCCATCTATGTTCAAGTGAATTAGGAAGAAATGGGCATCTACTTTTGCTTACTGCTTAGCTTTTTGCACACCCAGTCAAACCTTTGGAATGTGCAGCAGGCAGAATTTTTTTTTTTTTTCATATGACACTAGTACAGGGGAAAAAATCCACATGCCTTATATTTGGAGATGCAGCAACTACAAACAGTAGACATGTAGAAGAATGAGCTATCTTATGGAAATGGAATTAAGAATATTTTAATGACAAAATAGAACTACAAGATTTTCTTCAATACCTTGTGAATTCAGGGCTTCAGATTTTAAAATAATGGAGGTTACATAACTAGAACTGATGACAAAATGGAACTTTCTTAATTAACTGAAAAAGTCAATGACTGACACCAAAAGCAAACAATTATAATGTGGAAAGTCATGTCTTTAAGGTATTGCTGTTGCAAGAATTGCAGGGATTGCCATGCTTTGTAACTGATACATTATTGGTTTTAGCAAAACACAAAAAGTTTGGCTAAACACCAGTCAGCATGGAATGCTGTATGTAAAGAAACTGCTTCAGCCAATGTGCTTGTTTTAGTTGTTCATACAGAAAACTAAATCTGCATCATAAACAAGTAATGTAAAATATCTGATGCAGAGCCCTCATGGATTTTCACATAAATCCAAGTGCTGATGTGTTTAGTTTTTGTTATAAATAATTTCACATATGTTTTTCAATATGGCTTTATTCTGAGCTCAGCACATTTCTTCCTAAGAAGTAGATTTCTTCTCATCATAGCTGTCGTAGAGTTACTGATGAGATTTGGACTGATTTGTTTTATTATGGTACTTCTGAACTACAGATCAGTTTTGAGAATAGGAAAAGCTGTTGTTCAGTTAGTTTAGTACAGCTGCCAACATGGGTCTCCGATAATTAAGTTGCTTTTTCATATTTTTCACATTTTTCACTTTATTTCTTGAACTTCCATAAAGAAATGGTTTCATAAGTGAAAAAATTAAAAGCAAGTATTGTCTTCTTTTACCCACCCTAGACCCAGTTATGCAATTTTTTACCACTATACATAAAGTGATATTCACAAGTAATGCAGAAGTAAGAACATTTGTAAGACTAGGTAAATCGTGTGTGCCTCACTTATGTCAGGATAAACTTATTTTGACCACTGATCTGCTTTCTTTGCACTTGATGCTCAAGTAGTAGTGCATTCAGAAGGAGAATCAGAACTCTTCCCATGCTGACTAGATCTTGTATTTTTTACTCCTGTTTAAATTGATCCAAAATAGAATCTCATTCTTTACCTGCTCAAACATAAAGGCAAATTCCACACTATCTTTTGGGACGTTTTCTGTGTCCAGAAAGCAGTAGAGCTTGAAGTAGAACTTCCAGTGCATCTCCCCAGCTTCAGCAGTGGCAGCAAGCCTGCACAGGTGTGTCAGAGGGAGAGAAATCAGATCTGTGAAATCAAACTCCTTTCTAAATTGACATCTGAGGAATCGAGAGGAGGCATCAGCTAAATTTTGTTTTGTTAGACTTGCTATTAATCTGGTATAGTTGACAGGAGCTAATTGTTTTCAGCAGTATATCTGACTGTTGTACTATATGTATGATATATATACATATATATATAGTGATATATAGATATGTCCAGATTACATCAGTCAAGTATACTGATGTATGTATATATATCTATATACATGTGTGTGTGTATTTAGAGCAAAAGGGAGAACTTAAAAATGTTGACTTATTTCTCAGTCAACTGTTTCTAACACTGTCTCTTAATAAACTTCTTTGTGGCTCAGTCAGGTGTTGATAAAAGCAACAGTATTAAGTCCTGTTATAAAATGTAACTGCACAACACTTCAGACATTCTTCCCCCCCTCCCATAGTTATGTGGACACAGGAGGCTGATAGCCATGCATATAACATAAGGAAGACCAGCAGGTATTTATGCTTGCATTACATTTCATCACCACTGCTATGGGTGGTTTCCATTTTACTGGTAAGAAGAATGTTGTGAGCTGCACTGTGGTGACTTCCACAGGACGTTAGGCAATAGGTAATACAAATGGCAATGACTGCCTGGAGTTCAGTTCTCCTAGTACTGGGGCAGCTACAATGCTATTTATTAATGGTGGAAAAAATACTTTAGTAATGGAAAAGAAAATGTGGAAATATCAATAAGAAATATTATTCTACTGGTGACAAGACAGGAAAACCAAACACAAGTGAATAGGTTGCTCACTTATTCCTTTAAAGAAAAAAAAAATGTGCTTTTGTTCAAAAAAAAAAATGACCATGTGCGCAATTTACATGCATCATCACAAGCAAGAGAAAGAAAATTCAGCATTATTGACATTGGAAATGTAATTGCTACTTATCAGAGCAGGGAGAGAGAAGGAGGTGCACTTACTTTTCAAACTTTGCCAACACATCAGCCACAATAGTTCTGCTTTCAATCGCTTTATCAGTAGTTCCATTGTATTCAAACAAAGCAAACATATTTCTGCTATCCTCCATGGCCAACCCACGAATTAACTTTTCAACCACCTAATAAAAAATGGCATATGAAAAAAACATAGTGTGGAAAAGCTACACAACAAAGTAAGAAAAATAATGGGAATAAATTTTAAAGCTAGATTTTACATATAGGCTAAAAATGTTGCTAAGATGTTCTCATCACAAGCATTAATTGTGGTCTAATTCCACTTTAATTTTTAGACTAAATACATGTATGTGCCATCATTGGCCAGATATAACAGCTTTACTTTACCATCTCAGCAAGAGGTTTCCAGCTTTAAGAAGCAACTTGGCTGTCATACACATCAATATCTACTGAAATAATTTCAGTAATGCCTCTACTGAGTTGCTTAGTCTTTCCTGTAATTATTCCTGGAAAAGGGAAATACAGTTCTGAAATCCTCTGCAGAATAAAGGCAGCTTTTATAGCAGGGATTTCTTCAGAAGAGGATGGGGGGCTGGAGGGGACAGTTCTCTAAGACTTTTCTCCCCCTTCAAAGGAGAAACCGATAGATAATCCTCCATCACTTCTGTCCTGGTTTGGGCCAGGATAAAGGTAATTTTCTGTCTTGTAATTTTGCTCTCAGCTAAGTTTCTTCACTACTGCTGTCTGGAACTAGCACATGAGGGGACTGATTTTGTGCTGAATCAGTGAGGGGCACTGGTTTTGTGCTGAAGTTGTTCTGTCACCATTTCTCACCTCTCCTGCTGTAGTGTGCGAGTTGATTGTAATCTTACAGGAACCCCCACCATGGCAGTAAACTGTGGATGTCATTTCCTGCCTGCTGATCAGGGCTTCTATTTCATCCCGGGATGGCACAAACTCTCTGCATTTGGTTTTCTTCAGAGATTCATAAGTAAAAAGTGCGTATTTCTCCATTTCAGTTCCAGGAAACTGGTCACGAACCCTGTGAGACAAATATTGCTACTTTAAGCTGCCAGTCTGTGAAACAGGAAGTTTAGTTATTTGAGATTGGGTTTCTTCTCTGAAAATAATTATATATGCAGTCAGCTGTTCAATTGACACACCCCAAGTTTATTTTCACTGTCCATGGAAATGTTCTAACTTTTATTGTGGGGCAACTTACATGAGTTCATAATTTTTTTCTACAAACCTAAAGGAAAGCTAAAGCTGAACTGCCTTTGTAGCATTAACTACCAGAATCTTGTAATGACTCAGAATTGAGAGCAAGATAATTTAAAAAATCTTTTTGTAATCTCCTCCCCTTCTTGTCAATAACGGTTGTTGAATGTTAACAAATTATGCATTCTGTGTAGTGGGATTTTACTTGATTCTTCAAATAAGAATAATTCCACCTAGATCAAACATTTTTCTTACTTATATAGGTTAATTGTTTGGCATAACCAGTTCACTTAGAATGCATCTTCAAGATGTTCAAACACTGGTACAAGTTGTAGGGAGGAAAACACTGAGTGAAGGAATGTTTTTCCTTGGTGTAGTAGTTCAAAGTTTCTCACCTTTTGAGATGGAACTTGAGATATTTGAGGATGCTGCGACTCGGCAGGAATGTGCAACTCATGCAGGTGAGTATTTGCCAACTATACAGGTTGCCCACACTCCCAGGGGTAGGCACTTTATTGGTCTGCTTGATGAGCTGACAGTAGAGCTCATCTCGAAGAGGTCGTAAATCATGTCCTGTTTGGAGGATACCTTGGATTATAGGGATGGGATCAGACATAGACTCGAGCTGCTGTAAAGAATTAAATATCTTGATGGCTTCATCCTGCAGAGTTGTGTAGCCTTTGTCTTTCAGCACTACACAAGAAAAACAGGGGAAAAAGCTGCTTAGACTGAGATATGAAATTCAGGTTTAAAACAGGAATTGTTTCATGTTATTCTGTGATCCTTACTATTTAGGATATTAGAATGGATCTTTTCCATTTCAAATGTATGATGTAAAACCCTTTTATGAGCTATTTTGCTATTGAGATTTGATCTGAATTTAATGAAATCCCATTACAATGCTTCCCATCACAACTGATGAAACCTGTGGCTGCTGCAGCTGTCCTTATGATGTAGGAAGAAGCAAAAATTTTAGAAGGAGAATATGATTCAAGAAGGGTAAATGAATTTGGTTTAGTTGCTTATTTCAGTGCAAGATTTTTCAAACTCAGTGGTCTTAACTGTGTTGGTGAGGGTGACAAACTTGTATTACATCGGAAATAGCAACCTTATTTTCTGTAACACCTGTACAGGAGCACCACAAGACCATGGCTCTATACTAGACTGCTGTTCTCTACCTCCCAAAAGATAATAGGGAAACATTTCTTTTTGTATTAAATATATATCTATTTTGCCTACCATTACTTCACTGACTAACAACTCTCATCCTCTGGTTTTCATAAGGAAAAGTGCTGCTTTGACTGAAAAACTTACAGTTTAGATTGATGTCCCCATATGGCAGCGGCAGTAATGGCGAGTGCAATGGATGATGTGTGTAACGAAGAATGGGATTTCTCTTATAGATCTGTTCAACCACATCAGCATTCAGGCAGTTTTCCTATTGGGGTGAGAAAAAGGCAGGATTTGGGATCCAGCATTAACAATAACGAAACATTTTGTGCATGTAGGTTGGCTGTGAAGAAATTAGGTAACCAGTGTGACCAACACTATTTGGTGCTAAATCCAGTTGTGGGTACTGTGGCTGCCATGGTATTCTGCAGGCTATGAATGCTCAGTATCTTCTAACCTCAGGCCTTGCATGAGATTACTTTATCTGTAATGTAAAAAACAAGCCACAGCAGAGCTTCAAAAATGAAGTCTTATGATTTTTTAAAGTATTTTCATTTTAGAATAATTTTTACACCCAGTATTGCATAACTGGAATTAAGAAACCTGTATTAAATTTTATACTTCTCCAGCATAACAAATTGGCCTTTCCAGTTAGAACCTACAGGAGCTACAGTAACAAAATAGTCCAGAAAAACTGTTGCTGTGAACCTGATGCACCTACTCTGACATCTAAATACTGTTTTGACAGTTTGACAGATGCATGACCACTATTTTCCACCAATCCTGAACATCCACATATTTCTGCTGTTTTGAAGAACAGTCTTCATAGTTTGGGAATTTAGGACTTGATTTTTTTGTTTTGTTTTTGTTTGTTGGTGGGTTTTTTGTGTGTGTGTCTGTGTGTCTGAGAATCACCATCCTCTCTCCTGAAAGCAGATTAGCAAAATCTCCAGAAGGATGTTCCCTGGCTATGCATGCGATGTCTTCAACTGGACCACAAGGCAGTAAGCATTAATATAATTTGCATCATGCAGATGTGAGACATTGAAACTGTGCTATATAAAAAAAAATAAAAAAAAATCACATAGTCCACATCCTGGTGTGTTGCTCACTATGGACATAGCCAAGCAGGTCTGCTGCTAACTCATGAACCCACACTCTGTGCTGCACTGGTATAGCAACATCTGTCAAGTTACACAAACCAGTAAAACTTGTAATTGTTTTAATGGAAAAAAGTTATCCCCTTTGCCCTCCAAGTTGCACTGCATACTTTGCTCTTTCACTGTTTTGATACAAATTCCTTTATCAGGTCAGCGAATGCATTCAGGTTCCACAATTTCAGTCCATGTCACCATGTGATTAAAACTCATATTTCTGCTGTATTACCCAAATCGTTTATGCTGGCAAAACCAACATAAAAAAGATTAAAGCAACCATTCTTTGCAACCCGATGCCCCCAGTTTTTGTGCTTACCTTAATATCCTGAATGAGCTGCTGAGTTGGAGTATCAATTGGTGCTTTAGTGTCAATCACATTCTGGATGGCACTTGACCAGCGGGTCGCCTCATTAAGCAATTTTGTATAGAGACGGTAGCAATGTTTGCGTCCATACACAGTTACATTCCAATAACCTAGCACAGCAGTAAAAAATTATTAACCATAGAAGCTCTATCTGTAAAAAAAAATCACAGCTTCTCTCTGAAAACAGCTGCAGACCCACCAGACCCTGAGTGCTGGATTCTGGATCATGCTGGCAATTTTTCATGAGCTACAAAATTGGATGACTAATGAAGTATCATAATACAGATACTACCACATTACAGGAGATTATCACCTTTAAAAAAGCCTAGGAGTAATCTCACAGTACAGCAACTATCATGCAGTCTCCCTTTTTATCCAGTAATCTTGGTAAAAGTGACCATAAAACAACATTATGGAATACTGTCAGCTACTTGTGGATTATAGACCCTTCTTCTCCAGTTCTATCTGTAACAGGAAAATCTGAGACAGCCGCAAGTCTTGCATTGTCTGTGGCACATGTACAAACAAGTATAAAGCACAAACTACCTCTTCTGTAAAAAAATTATTACTTTCACACCAATTAAGTGGCAACTATAGCAGGAAGAGCATTTCTGTTCAAATTCTCTCTGCATCATCGTATAGGCTTTTTATGAAGCAGATTCAATTAAAATTTTTTTTCATCTTGCATAAGCAAAAGCCTCTTTGAAGTGTCAGGGACCCCAGTAAGATTTAACAGGGCTGTCAACAGTTGTGTCACATTTGTAAACAGCCACTTCCCACTTGAAAACCAGTTTTGAAAATGCACAGGGGAGCTGACTCTGATACAGTATGTAGGGTAGCACAAACTGGACTCTTCATCTCCCTGTACTTGCTCCACCAATGTTAGTCCTCATAGTTCCTCAGCACATAAAATAATGCATGAGGAGACTGCTAGCCATATGTCTTTTCACAGGTCGTTGACGTGTGTGCATATTTACATTACTTTAGCAGCAGTGTCAGTCTATGATAAATTCAATGTTGGTGAGAAGAAATGTTACTCCTGTACACATCATTACATCTGTTTCTCACCCAACACTTCCCTTTAAAACGTCACGGTGTTGTAGGAACCTGACTTGTTCATCAAACTGCAACTGTTTTCACAAAGGCATGTAGTGACAGGACAAGGGGGAATGGTTTTAAATTGGAAGAGGTGGGATTTAGATTATGTTTTAGGAAGAAATTCTTTAGTGTGGAGGTGGTGAGACACTGGCACAGGCTGCCCAGAGGAGCTGTGGGTGCCCCCTCCCTGGAAGTTATCAAGGCCAGGTTGGATGGGGCTTTAAGAAAACTGGTCTAGTGGGAGGTGTCCCTGTCCATAGCAGGGGAGTTGGACCAAGAGGATCTTTAAGGCCCCTTCGAACCCAAACTATTCTAAGATTCTGTAATTATTTAAAATATTCTGATGCACTATTTGTTGTATAACTAGGCATTACAACAGAAAGCAACTGAAAACATGGTTGAATGAGAGCAAACTATTACCTGTCTCTTTGAAGATTTTTTCATCAGGTGGGACCACGGAACAGAGGCTGTTCAGGACCAGCGTACCCAATTTCAATGCATTTTTCTCCGAACTCTTGTAGTAGTCCAAAGAATTGTGTGTCAAAACAAACCAACGCTTCTTTAGTTTCAGTGAAGACATCTTTGGGTTGTTCTTTACTTCCTTGTGTAGCCATCCTATTAAAGACATGACTTGAATCACACTCTTCTTTTTCAAAGAGAGTTGGATAAAATTACATTGTTAAAAGCTAGTTGTGCACATTCAACAACAAAAACACGATGATGAATTGTTTAGCTCACATCTTAACTTCTAGTAAAGTTCTCACACAATGAAATTATGAAGATTTTGTAAAATTAATACGAAAACTTTTCAGCTTTGGTGTTCAGGATGAAAAATTCTTTTGTCAACTTACAAAAATGCTTGTCATCATTACAGTGTTGTCTTACCTGGCACAGTAAGAGTATAATTTCAGCTGTATTAATTTTTGAATAAACTCCACTGCATAAAAATGAGGCTCCAACTATTACCCAGATTGTTTTGTGGGAACAATCTTCTCGAAGCTTAATGGATGTTATTTATTTCATTGCTGCCCCACTCAGTTCTTACCTCTGACAATGAATTCTTGTCCCTCCACTCTAGTGTCCCCCTTTGACCTTTGCAGCAGGGTTATCCAGTGATGCATCTCTTCAGGAGTGTCAGCATTACAGTGAAGAACACGGTTAGCAGTGATGATCACAAATGAATTGGGTCTATGAAAATAAATGAAGATTAAAAAAGCCTTTACAGTCAGCATACATATTGTTTACCTCACTCACCATAACCATAAACACTACCCATTGTTTACATTTTCAGTTCAAATACTGTCCATCTCTAAAGGATTTAATTCAACACCAATAAACCTAAAAAAAAAATAATCAAAAATTAAGCTTTTGAGAAGACTCGATTATGCTGGATTCACAGGAAAATGCTAGGGCTCTAGCATTTGGTGGGAAATGTGGGAAAGTTTACATTAAATTACAACTAGTCCTAGCTCAGTAATTCTACAGTGAGAAAAACCTCCAATCTTTAATCAGCTTTGGATGTGAATAAAAAGTGTATTTCAGGGTCAGATCTGTTTAGAGTGTCTGCTTCAGTAGTTACATTAGCTAAAACCAACTACAATTTACAAAGGTCTATAGTGAAGCAGCATGTGAACACAGATTCTTTTATTTTTAATGCAGTGCAACCCAATTTGTAGAGAATACAATCTATTTTTAATGAGAGTCTGGCATTTACCCAATCCTACACCAGGATCCACTGAAGCATGAAGAACTAGCCCAAGTACTGATAGCCCTCTGCATTAGAAAACCAGGTTTTTCAGCCTACAAACAACTGCTTTAACCCTTACCACTAGTTTTTTTTCACCCTGGCACACACAGTGCTTAAAGAACTGTATCAGATGTAGAAAATAGGAATGATGCAGTCTGGCCCACCCCATGCATAAGAAGCTCACAAGCCATCCTTTTGCATTTCTTGTAAGAGGGTAACTGGGTAGAATCAGTTAAAAAAAATGAGGATTGAGAGGTTCATCCACATGATACCATTATTCAAGAAGAGTGTGTGCCACGTAAAAGCTAGATGGATGACAGGATAAAGGGAAAAAGTAATACAATTAAGAGGAAAAATTAGAAAACTGTGTGAAGGGGGGTTAAAGCAAATCCAGTAGCATGAGAATTGTGTAAGTTATCTTTGAAGTTATCTAAGAGCTCCCAAAACTCAGTGCTTTGACCAGTGCCACAGAAGGGGGCCATGGAGTGGTCAGAATCCAACATTTTGGTCCCACTCAGTGTGGTGCTGAAGTGCTACAGTGCTCAGGGACAGTGGTGAATGAGGAAACAAGGGGGTGTGTGAACTGAGCAAAAGAATTTTGTCAACTGTGCTTCGAAACGTGTGAAGGGAGGGCAGCTTTAGACTGAGCTACATGAAGCACACTCAAGAAAGGTGGATAATGTCATATACAGGGCAGAAGCTAAAGATGAGCTGCAGGAAGAGAACTGAAAAAGGAGAGCACTAATGCATAAACTAGGGTAGGTCAAGCTATCAAACAGAAGGCTAGCATCAACAGTAGCCAGTCCTCCAGGCTCCACTCTCCTTCTTCCAAGTGTAGGAAAATAAAGGAAATGGGATTCTGTCTAAATACAGATTTGAAGGGCTCTCTGCTCAGTTTCTATCTTTTGAGTTTGGAATAGTGGGTTTGTACATGTCAAGATAAAAATATTAGTCTATTAATCAAATTCAAAACTTTCCATCAAGGATTTAGACTCAGAGAACTAAAAAAAAAAAAAAAAAACAACAAAAATCTATGTCTTTTTAAATTAAAATTTTGAAAGCTCTGGAAATTTGTGTTGTATTGTTTAAGAAACCTGGTCTTATAATCACTGTTATGATCACTGTCAGCTTTTTCACACATGTGCAATGAGGAGACTAGAAGAAATTCCCACAGTACAAGTAACACCTCACAGCCAGTAACGTTATAACCAGAGTCATGGCTGAACACAAATTATGTATTATCTCCCAAAACACTCCTTCAAGAACCAAGAATATCCCAACAGTTAGTTTTTATGTTGCATTGTCTCCAATGTTACAAGACATTTTTATTCTGGGAAATACTTCTCATGCTTGTAGAATACAACAATCTTGAATGAGAAGCTGAACATAAAATTGCTAAGATTAATTTTTCTGTCTATTATATTGCTCAATGACTCAAAAAAAAAAGCTGCTTTTTCCAGGAGAATTAATTGTATAAATGAAAAAAATTTTTAATCTACTTTTGGCTCACTTTAATAGCTGAACAACTAATACATGAAGCAGTGTTAGGATGAAGCAGTGTCAGGGAAGTTAGTGAAGCGCCCACAAATCCCACAGCCATTCGTATTCCATGTTTTAACATGTGGTGATTGGTACTATTAAAAGAGAGGCAATAATGAATCACTTGAATGCATGGTTGGACAGTAGAGTTAAGAGACTAAAGTATTAAGCATCTCATTTTGGCTAGAGAAAGGAGAAAAAGAAAGAAAGGCACCAGGCATGGTTCTGACTTACCTATCTGGATTGTCAGCAGCACAGACAGAATCAATTAGTCCCACATCAAGTGTACCCTATAAACAAATATCCAAGCAGAAAAGGAAGAACACATTTACTATAACATTACTTTCAGAACTCATCTCAGAGACAGGTGTAAGGAGCAGCAACTTTGATCAAGCCAAACAAACTGCAGATCTGGGCATCAGTTTCTCTTAATGGTTAAGACTGCTGAGGGGAAAAATTGGAGACTACATAAACTGATGCAGTAAGAGATTAGTTAAGATGGAGGAACCTCAGAAAGTGCCTTTATAATTCTACACTTCCAAACCTACTTCAATTTTTCACCTAAAAGAGTCATCTCAATATAAATGGTATCCTCTTAGAACAACCTCTGAAGACATTAAGTAGTTTTTATTTTACCTTTGCTCGATATCAGGTTCCAAATTTATCCTATTTATTGACAGCATATGTTGTACAGAATGCTAAATGTAGAATCAAGACATCTCAAATTTTTTACTTTTGGCTTTTTAATTTACTCATTGACTGTATATTTGCAAAACTTCAAACTCAAGTATACACTGTGATGTGATAGAGAACTGGGCCAGAAAAAAAAAACACTCTAACACTTGCTTTTCATAAACGTGAAAGATGGGAGAGGAATCAGAAGTCAGACTTTCATCTTTTTTAGCTACAGGGTTAAGGACACAGAGCCTCCAGCCAGTGCCAGAGCTACCACCACGCTTATGGAACCCAGAATATGACTTTCAGCTGTGGCCACCACTGTGCTCCTTCTTTTCTAAAAATACTTGTTTTGAAAAGTTCTTCAGATTTTGACTTACCACAGCATTCTGTGGATTTGCCTGCTCATCATGCATCTCTCGGATCTCTTGCTCTGTGGACGCATGGACTTGACTCAGTACACTAAACCACTGGCTGTGGAGAGAAAGGCAGCAGTGTAAGTAAAATGTTGCTTCTGTACAAGCCTTCTGTCGCCTTTGTTCTGCAGAGATCTAGCAGGTTCTGCAGGTTTTTGAAATTGCTTAAGATTCCTTTTGTCAACATGCATAAAAGCAGCAAGGCTTTGTCAGTTCAACAAACAAGCCCCTCCAGATCTCCCATCCTAGTTCATGTCACACCCTTTTCCTAAAGACAAGTAAATATCTTGTACAAAAAGTTGCATCTCTTAAAAAAAAAAAAAAAAAAAAGGCAGTAACCACATTGAAATATCTGAGTGCTTAGAGAGTATAACACACTTCACATGTTGGAAAAAATAGATTATATAGACAAAGCCCTTAATGGGAAACCCAACCTTCAGATTTAAAATTCTGCTGTGCTGATAGCATGACTGGTAATAGTTTCTTACAACAATACTTCTGCAAAGACCACACAACACCATCAAATCCTCTGTAGAAACACAACCGAGAGGGGAAAAAGAATAAAAACTCCTAAGCAAATGCCTCTACTTTCTTTGTTCCCTATGAAACACTGGAAAATCAAGCCACTGGAAGGACCGGTGAAACTTCGTGAAAGCCAATTTGTGCCGCTCCAGGAGACTTGCCTACATCTACAAGAGGAAAACTGGCAGAAAGGCTCCCAGTACCTCAGCTTCTAGTGCTGCACAGCAATTGCAGAAGCATTTCATTCCAACCACACCTTCTGCTTCTGGGAAATCTCAGTCTTCCTGGCACTAGTGTATGACAAAGCTCAACTGCTCTAAGCAAACCCATTGAAATCTGAGGGAAAAGCTCGGCCTGTTCAGCAGGTTCCTGGATGCCATTCTTTGAGATATAAATTTGCCATTCTAATGAAAAACACCTGGGGCCAAGGTTTCAAAGAGCTCAAAAGCTCAGCCTTTAAAACTGACTCCTCGCTCTTCTGCAGAGGTTTCTTCACCACCAGGATGAAGAAAAAAACACAAAATTACTTGCTTTAAATATAAAGCTTACTTTTCTGCAATCGCTTATAGTCACAGAATTTATGCCTATGGCACTGAAATGCTGCTTCCTTAGCTCCAGCATCCAGAAGCCAACTATTCCCCATAACATGGAAAATCTGGGAATTGAACTGTCAAAATATCTTGAGGAAATCGGTGAGTTATGGCAAATAGTAACACTGCTGCCTAATCTAAATCCTAAGAACCTATGCATTCATTAGAAAAAATGCATGGCATGAAGGAAAAAAAAAAATTAGAGTGCCTGACAACAAAGATGAGAACATATTTAGAATCATAGAATGTCAGGGTTGAAAGGGACCTCAAGGATCACCTGGTCCAACCCTCCTAACACTATAGTTTATATGAGATGTCTCAGCATCTGTCAAAGCTGAGGCTTACAGCTTTCCAAAGTGGGAGAATCTACCACTTCCTCTGGGAGACCATTCCAATGTTTGACTGACCTCATGGTGAAAAATTTACCTCTTACAATTTCTTTCTGATTCTTTTGTTAAGACTCGGTGATACCACACAGAGGTTGTGCTTAACTTTAACTTTGCTGGACAAGGTCACAGAAAACCTCTCAAAATGAAGGAAGGGTAATCCAGAGAGAAGGAACTATCAGCTGAAGAAAACTAAACCTCATCCACCAAAAGATTCCCACAAATTAAACTCAGCTCAGGGCTGAAGGATTTTGGGCTCAGGGAGTGCAGATGTATTCCAATAACAATCTTCTATTTAAAACCCAAAAAGTACTTCATAATAGCACAGCCGGTTCATAATTTATTAGTGGAGTTTTCAGAATTTCATGTAATCTTTGAGTATACATAGGAAAAGAAATTAACTATGGCACTGAGCAAAAGACAAAGGCAGATTTTACTCTCCTTTTGCTTTCTTCCCTCTCAGGACCTCCTTTGGTTTTTCAGCAGGGCTCTAGCACCCAGGAATACTGAAAAAGACAGACTAGGGGTTTTGATGCACCATGTGCATCGAGCTCAGCATCAACAGCCAGTCAAGGGAGGTGATTGTCCAACTCTACTCGGAACTGGTACTGCCTCACCTCGAGTACTGTGTGCAGTTTTGGGCACAGCAATATAGGAAAGACATCAAGCTATTGGAGAGCATCCAAAGGAGAGCAACAAGGATGGTGAAGGGTCTGGAAGTGATGACTTATGAGGAGCAGCAGAGATCACTTGGGTTGTTAAGTCTGGAGAAAAGGAGGCTGAGGGGTGAACTCATTGCAATATGTGTCGAAGCTGAATCAGGGAAGGTTTAGGTTAGATATTAGGAAAAGGTTTTTCACCCAGAAGGCAGCTGAGAAGTGGAACAAGCTGCCCATGGAAGTGGTCAAAGCACCAAGCCTGCCTGAGTTCAAAAAGCATTTGGATAATGCTCTCAGGCACCTGGTATGATCCTGGGAGTACCCTGCATAGGGACAGGAGTTGGACTTGATGATGCTGATGGGTCCCTTCCAACTCAGCATACACTATGATTCTATGATTCTATTCTTGCTTTTTCCTATCAATTGAACAGGGAGCAACTGCAGATCATGATATATCCTATGTACAAAATATTTTTTCCAATACCGGATCCAGAAACAACAGAGTCCAATAATCTTGTACTTCACTTTTAAAAATGTGAAACAGTAAGAAGGCTTTGACTTAAGTCCCATCTACAAATTGTTACACATCTCTCTCATTAAATTTTTGTGGGATGATAGAGAAAAAAGAAACACAAAATACAGTGGTAAGAAGTATTTAATATGGATTATGTGTTATATGTACTATACACAACAAAATATAGTGTCTCCTTCTCCACATTTAAGAAAAAAATGAAAGGCATGCATGACAACAGACAAGTCTTTGTGCTGATAATTTCTTATGGATCCCTCGGGCATATGCACAAGCCTAATAGAAGAGACTTCAGCTAAGCCTTCATTTTAAAATACACTCACATCACACAAGAATCTTAACAATAAGCACTGGAAAGCTCACAATTATTTCAGGGGTGATTTTAAGGATGCCTAAAAAAAATTAAGTATGATTCTGCACTGTAAGCATTGCTAAATCTATGCTAAGGGTCCTTGTGACCTTAGGAAGGTATTGTACCTTTAAAAACAGTTTTTAAAGCTTCAAGGCTTCAGAGCAACAGTAGCTCAAGTGATGTTGACATAGGCATCCTGTAATTCTGGCCTTGGGGCAGCAAAGCAGTTGGTAATAAGATTTGATTACTAAGTTCACTTTATGTAAATATGTGATTTTTATAGGCAAGCATATTATTATCTCACATGAACTGCAGTGTGGGGCTTTATTTTTTTTTAAAGATGTATTACAACTGATCTGACAAGTAAAGCTTGCTCCTCATCTAACAGCCTCTCCCTGCTTTTGATAGGGATCCTTTAGCAACAAAAGCAAGACCCCTTTTACATCAGCAGAAAAGGAAACACTCTGTTGCATACTCTTCTTATTAATGAACATCCTTTCATCCTAAAATCCAGTGACGACATTACAACTTTTATCTGAAAAAAATTTAGGCTCTGCTTAGGCAAACAGATCCCAAACCTAAAAACTAGTACTTTATTTCAGCCAGATTACAGGGTCTTGAATATTGATTTAAATCTGTGCAGCTAACCATAGCACAGTAATGCACAAGACAAGCATCAATGGCTGATGACTGCCTCTCTATAGACACACTGTGTTTCAGAAAGTTTCTAGTAATAAATGGATAACAGCCAAGTTCTAGGCAAATTTTCCTTGGCAGTCTGACTCTTCCCAGGAGTTTTTTGCCACAAGATTTTCTTCTCAGCAGGCCTTTTGAGAAGATGCTAAGTGCAGCATGTTTAACACAGCCTGAATATTTTGTGACAGTGGGCAACCAAATTAGTGACAAGCAGAAGTCAGAATGGCACAGAGACTAAAACAGACAACGAAGGAAAAAGACAAAGGGCCTGATGATTTTCCTACCTTGCATCTTCAGGAGATTCAGCAATCAGGTGGTAAGTCCTATCACCCATTATTAGATCAATACCATTTTCTTTGCCAGTATTATCAACAATTTCTCTGAAACGAAGAAAATGCCAACATTAAGTGTTAGAGATTTTCAACATTTTGAAACTTCTGTTTAGCTGAGAGGCTCACAAAATACTGATACTCAAAGTAACTGCAGTCAGACTTAGTCAAGTTCATTTGCACAGCTCACAATGTGACTTACCAGACAGTATTAATCCACCAAACTATAGTTGCTGTGTTTTCTGTCTATACAACACAAATATTCAAACTACTATGAATGTCACTATTCTAAGTTGACTATTCTGTACCTGTTTTAACAAGAAAATAATAACAAACCTCAAGAGAGGCAAGGACAACTGAATTGAGAAAGGGATATATTTCTGAACTGACTTGATATCCAAGAGATTTTTGGAGTGGTTAAAAGAAAGCTCATGAACACTGAAAAGAAAGGGCAAGCAAAACATGGATATATGACTCTGTGTGGATGTGAATCTGTATAAATACCACCCCAAACACAACTTCCAGAAAAAGCTGAGCACTCATCTGCTGAAAAATTACATCTTTCTAATTTGTAGTTAGGTCATCTCAGTATTGATATATTAAGCAATCATAAACCAGAAAGCCCAAGATATTTACAGAGTAATTTAACAATTACATCAGGTTTTTGTGAAGTTTAGGAAATCAACTTGACTTTCTTTTTGCTTTCTTAATGTATTTGTCTGAAGCTTATTATTTTCTTAGCTAGCTATACTTCATTATCAAATACACTATTCTCATAAATCTCTATAAACAATACATGTGAGCTCTGCTTGTCAGACTCATGAGGAAAATTTATCTGCTACTACAACAGAAAGCTGTAGTGCTGTAATCTTTGCTTTAATTTGGCTTCCTTCCCAATGACAGCGTCCAACAGAATACCTCCCTGTTCTGTGCTTTAAGTGAAACAGCCTAAAATTTATTTCATTTGAATGGGGTTCATAATATGCAGTGGTGAAGTATGTGAGTTACATATGTTAAGGAATGGACTCAGTGAATATTAAAGTTACCATTAAAAGCTATTCCTTAGTTCTCATGACACACACCTCCTTAAATACAAATATACTTTCTTTTAGCTATTTTATACACAAACAGTAATTGATTGAACTTACATTTCAGGTTAGGTTCAACAACCTTTACATGGCAATTTTAAATGTACGATTAGCAAAAAACTTTGATTGGGAACAGTCAATGAAACAATGTGGTGATGACAAAAAAGAAAAAAAGGTTTAAACATATTAGAAAAATATACTAAGTAAATGCTACGGTACGTGAGACAAAGTCAAATTCAGTTTCAACAAAAAAAATGTCAGTCTCTATTAAGAAATTTACTTGACAGCTAGCAGCCCATTGTTTTTACTAGAGCCCACTGGTTCTACATGTTGGAAAGCTCAGTGAAATAATTTACTTTGTCCTGCTTGAAATCAGGTTCAAGACAGGACTTCCATAGAAAAGATTAATCTATGCTTTCAATTCAGTTTAATTACTCTGTTAAATTAAAAAAATAAAATGTATAGTTGCAGATTACAAGGAGAGAGTAGAATCAAGTGTTACAGCCATTTCTGGTTTTCTCTACCTGTGAAGAAAGCTTAGGTACACTTTTATACAGAAATTATACTACCAACATCAACACACTTTAATTTTAAATTTAGTTATGTAATCCATAAGATCATAAGGCATACTGACTCTTTAGAAGGAAAAATACCATCCTTTAAAAAACTTGTAAAGAATTTTAAGGCATGAGGGGCTTTAGTTATTAAGTTAGGTTTAGTAATTTTTATAAATGAATATACACATTTTTAAAGACTTTTCTACCACTACCACAATTATTTCAAACATGAAACAAATCGTAAATGCATGCAGAAGATCCAGCTTTGACCCATGCTAACTTAAATATATTCAGTGCCTATTAAGTCCACCCTCTCCATTCTAGGTTTGCCTGCAGCTATGGACTTGGCAACATGCCCCGAATTGCCTTGGGAATCATTACAGACTAAGTAGGGCCTCTAGTCTGGGAGAAAGCGTAGATGGGTTCATTAGAGCAGCAGTTTTCTGAAGCATTTGGCACTGGCTGAGCTCTGGAGCACTTTGCAGGCTTAAAAGAGAGCCAAGTAAGGCCACCACTTGCTTTCAATAACTTCATCTTGCACTCACACAGTTTGAAGGCAGAGCACTCAACATCTTCCCAGATTAAGCCCCATAAAGTACTTAAGAGGAAACCATGGCCAACATATAAACCTACTTGGCTGTTCGGATATCAATGGCACCCTTTAGCTTTTCTTCACTGTCGTTTTCAAAGTACATCAGCCTGGACTGCCTGAGAACAAACCATCGTTTCTTCCAGTTCCTTCTGGAAAGTGTAGATGATCCACCTCCCTTTTTGTGAAGCCAGCCCTGCTTCAGTGCTTCCTGCTTGGAACGAAACCACAGGAAGGTCTCATCTTTCAGGACACACCAGCGTCGCTTCCATGTGTTTATTAAGCCACCTGGCAAGACAGACAGATGTGGATTTATATGTAATTAAGATATATACAACTATATTATAAAACAGAAGCTGTGACCAAACCAACACTGGAAGATGAAAATCAACAATGCTGCATATAAAACTGAGCCTCTGCTTCAAGCCATTAAACCAAAGACCTCATTTTTGCGTATCCTTAAAGTCACCAGTGTTAATACATATGTAATAAATAACAAATAATTAAAAACTTTTGTTTCCTACAAGAATCAGATCTTTAACACTATTTTCAATCTATCTCAATGATAATCTAAGGAAATTTAGTGTTAAACTCCTCTCTTCAGGTTATTAGGTGGTAACAATGTTCAGCTGAAACCCACAAAATCTGAAAAGCTGTACTTAAAGTAGGAAATACACCAGTGTGAGCTCAGTCATACCAAAGTGGGGCTATATTATCTAAACTTCTTGTGAAGTTTTTTAAGGTAGGCAATGCACCTTGCACTGTAGTTACACCACAGCCATAAAACCTTAGCCAAACCAATATGTTTAATTCCAGAAAAAATGTATTGCTGTGTCAGAAAGTGAAAGCCATGCTAGTGACACAAACATTGCTGTGTGCACATTCATCACTGATCCTATTCCAGGAGAGTAAGTTATGGGTGCAGTGATGGGTATCATACAAGGATTCATCCAGACTACAATCCACTATCTACCATCAGAAGATAAAATCAAGAATCTTAACCAAAAACTCCTGTGTACATTCTTTCAGTCTCTCACACCCCTCTACTACACATATTCTTTGTGTTTTCTTTTGGATCCAAAGTGAAATTCCACTGAGGTCAGTAAAACTGCAGCATGTCATCTATTGTTACAAGTTTTGGGGAGCAGGAATTTGGTACAATTTGACTTTCTGGCAGCCCAAAATGCTGATGTTCTTTCACAGACACGAAAAACACCACTAGATGTAAGCCAGTATGTAAGTTGAGAGCAACTCTCTCCAGCCTTTCCTATCAGCCTTTGAAGAATTAGAATATAGCTTAACTCTATGGGAACTGGAGTGCAAGGTATAATAAACATTTTTCCTAGTTTTGTATAGTTAGTAAATTCTCATTCACCCAGTACCTTTCATGTACAGAAAGCTGTGAAAGTAGGGCAGGCTGACACAACTGTAGACTGAGTCCCTCCGGTAGGAAAGTTCATCATCTGTATCAAACCTGGAGTCAAAATCTTCTTCACTATCTTCAAACTACAGAAGAAAGGAAATCAAGGTGAAATGATCTCTCAGGAAAGAGTTTAGATTTTAAAAAAATTTAGAAGTCTTCAGCTAAAATGTTTTTTGATATATTGAAAGAAGATAATTCCTTGCTCCTTTTTGTCCATTTAACAAATGGACATTTAACATTTAACTACTACACTGTGGTAAGTTGAAGCTTGAATGTTTGATTACACATTAGCCCTGGTGCCATGTAACAAGTCTATGAAACAGCTGTTTGTAGCTGCTCAGGAAAGTTGCACTTTTACAAGAACATAATCCGGTAGCTCCATCCATCATCACTGAAGTGCTGTGTATGACAGTTTAGAGAAGTCTAGAAGAAGAAACATATTCCACAAGTTGTGGTAATGGCTTTCTTTCACTCAGATACAACAGAGTATCTGTTCCAAATGTGATGCACACTCAGAGTCACGCAACAGAAAGGAGTCCTCAACAGAGACACCTGAAACTGTTTTCCTCTTTGGCAAGAATTGTCAACTTGACCCCCAGTGACCATGATATCTCTGTGACCGGCTGTCATAACTTTAACTCTAATAGATATTTTAGTGCTAATGTTTTCCTTCTAAATAAGTCAGCATTGCTGAAATACTTTTTCAGTTTTCCAGACACACAGCCTCACAGAAGTTTTCTGTGAATGGTGGAGGGAATCATATTCTTCCAAAAATATTTATAGGAGTAAAGCCCACAGTATACTCAGTAACAGCTCGGAAAAAGAGCTCCCCAATGAACATCTGCCCCAATGATGTTAGCCATCATGTGAAATTTAGTCTCCAGGTTGTCTCAAAACACACCTGGCATTTCAGGAACTTCTGCAAGCAGCTCATTCCACACTGTTGCAACTTCCATGCATACCTGAATCTGTTTTTTGCAAAATCAATTCCCCACCATGTTGTCTGGTACTCCCCTTGAAACACACAGAGAAGAATTTTGCTTATGAATGGCACCCAAGGCCATGCACTGAAAGCCTTAGCAAATAACATGCAGTTCTGCATTAGAACAGATCAAACCACACCTTTGCATAAGCCTAGGGCTGCAAGCAGCATCTGAGCTGCCCCTAACTTTAATTTACTCAGTCCAGTGGCATCTGGATGGCAACAGCCAACTATGCCCATACCCAATCTAAGCAAACTATACAACACAACTGTAACAACAGATACACCAACTCTACAGCATCAGAGTGAAAAGAAAAAAAGAAACAGAAAGCACATATCAATTATTAGATCATAAAAATATACTTACAGAAGACTGAGCTCCTTCAGAACTAAATCGGTACGCTCCAGAACTATTGTATGTCCCCACGGAGCATCGGTAGTCCGGTGACCACTGGCTACTGTGTGAATTAGAGAAGGTCACACTGCTGCCAGAAGTAATAGCACCATCTTCATAATCATCTTGGTCATAATCGTAGTCTCCATCGGGAGAAATAAGTTCCACAGAATTTGGGGGTCTACACGATACATTCTCAGGCATGCAGTATGTGGATTCACCACTGGAAGAGTTATGGAGGCTGACTGTGTCATGGGCAGGAGGTATAAGCATGGTGTTGCTAGCAGCAGAAATCGTTGGCACCACAGTATCATTCATATAGGGATCTTCTTCTGAAGAATCATCGCTTGTTCTGATGCCACTGGTCCTTTGATCAGAATGGCCATGCTCACTTGGGTTGGGTGAATCTTTAAATGCATCATCATCAGCTTCAAAGCCTTCATCTACCTCCTCCTCAGGATATGGCTGGCTGAAGTTAAAATTGGGCTTTTCACTGGAGGCATTTCCAGTCTGTTCAGTCAGCTCGGCAGGATACCCATTGGCCACAGAGAGAGACTTCTCAATGTTTCGGACACATTCATCAATCTCATCAAAGTTCAGAGATTCCAGGAACTCCTGGGCTGCCCGACATGCTTCATCCTCAAGCCGCCGTAGCTCCTCATCTCGGAGCTGCTGCAGCCTCTGTAGTGAAGCCTCTGTCAAGGATAGCTCCTGCTGCTTCTTCACACGCTGCAGGTCTTCGATTTCTTTCTCCAGACGCAGGATTTCTTCCACCTGTCTGCTTTCTCTCTGCTTCTCCACCTCTTGCTTCAGCTCTGCCTCCTTCTGGGCTTTCTGAATGGCAGCCAGTTCCTGCTTCTTTCTCTCTTCTTCAGCCTGCATTCAAAAGAAAATATATTAAAAAAAAAAAATGTCCTTGGATACAGGGTTCCTTTAAACATTTATTTCTTTCTAAGCCACTATCCTCCCAGCTTGCTTTTCATTTAGAAGGTTCTTAGTGTCTACATCAGAAAGAAAAAAAAAGGAAAAGAAAAATGAAAGTATGATTACATTTGCTCACAGATACAGGAAAGCTCAAGTATATGCAGAAAGTACAGTCTTTGCCAGAAATTAAAAGAAGCATGAGGTCAAAAAAATTTCCCTGCAAACAACTATATCAAGTTCCCTTTGGCTGTATCTGCCAACTCCTGTAATAAGTTTAGCTTAAATAACACAAATGCCTTTTATTTTTTTAAATGACTGGGTTGAGATACTCAAATAAACAGGACACCTATAAAACATTAAGAATATCATTTACCTGCTGGGCGAGACGCTCTGCCTCTTGCCTTTGTCTTTCCCTAAAAGTGAGGGAAGAAAAGAAGTTGGTAAATCAAGCTCCACAGAAGCTCATCACATACCTTTACTAGGGTAATAGCTCATCTTACACAGATCCATCTGCCACATGGCAAAAACATGGTCACCATGGATATGTTTGTGAATATAATGATAGCTACATGTGTCTTTTAGCAAAAGAAGGAAAGATTTCCAAAATCATTTAATCAAGAACAGATAATAAAGGCTATTCAGACAAAAGCCTAATCTGGAGACAGGAGAGAATGATGTAAGACAGCACACTGCACCTTTCCTCCTCTTCTTTTCTTCTCTCCTCCTCTTGCCTCTGCTTCTCCTCCAGTCGCTCCCTGTAAACACGTCGCGCAAGCTGACCTCGCCGCTGCTTCTGAAGGATTATGGCTGCTTTTTTCAGGCAGAGGAACCTTTTCCTTCCACTGAATGCTCTGTAATTCTTCTGTATCACAACCACACAGTAGAGAACCTTTCTATATCGTTTTCTGGGAGAAAGAAAAAATAACAAGGCCACGGTAGTAAAATAATGTATTATTTTCAGCTCTGTGACGGTTTCCTTATTCTTGTTCACTTGTTTCTTTTCTTGTCATAGGAAAGAGATTCTCTCATTTCTATGACAGCACTGCCTGTGTCTTCATTAAGGAAATAACACATCACTTTTCTCCCATATTCTTACGCCCCTGACAAGGAGATTCTAAAATGAGAGCTCTGTGTGTGCATACACATGCAGAGATAGTCATCCCACATCTCTGAAAAGAAAGATCATGAACAGCAGGACAGCTCTGTCATTAAAAAAGGAATATAGTTTTTAAGTAAAATACTGGTCAGAACATAAGGACAGGCCTAATACACACATAAAGAGAAATAACCTCATTAGGCAAATGAGTTTCCTTAAACTGTCCTCAACTGATTTGTAGAAAAAGAGATATAAACAAATGAGCTGAGTAACTCCACCAAACTCATAATGGGTGAAGCCAGGTAAGCAAGCGAAACATTTCTCAATTGCCTAATGTCATGGTTCTTGAAGAATCAAACTGATTAGTTTTATTTGCCTTCTCTTTTCACACAACAACAAAGCAAATATAAACCTGGATCTCAGCTGGTAACTTGAGGCAGTCTCACCAAGTGCTAAGCAGCCAGAAGTCCTACCATGGATCCCAGCTGACATCCAAACTCCCAACCAATTAAAAGTCCATTTTGTTTAATTCATGGGTCTGGTATTTTCAAAAGCCTCTCACAGGAAAAGTTCAGAATTTTACCAGGAGGATTTAACTCCAAGACACCCCACCCATTTATTCCAAAGCTTGATTATTAATATTCTCATCTAGTCACTTACCGGGCTGCATAACCTAGGATGTGTGCTTGGATAATCATTGCTGCCTTGGCGACTTCTACCTCTCGCTGTTTCTCCAACTTGTGTTCCAAGGACTCCCGGAGAAACACCTAAACAAGAAACCTTCTGACTTAACAACTTGCAGAGAGCATGATATACAAAGGACAGCCAGGGTGCTGCTGATGTCAGTCTGAGCAGCAAGCCTCAGCTTTGAATTCAGAGACAAACAGCATTTCCTCAACAGAAAAGAAAAAACCCCAAAACTTATTCTTCTTAAAATAAAATACTGGCAGATGATCCTCTAACTCTGGTTTTCCATGAGAAAAGCCCAGCTACACTAATGAAAATCTTAATTAGGAACAGGGTTTTTCCAAAAGCAACATAATTACTGGATTCATTAAACAGCCTTTCCCACCAAAAAGTTACAGAGGCCAAAGAAGTTGTAGGACTTCGCACGAGCTTCCTAATCAAGAATAGTGTTCTACCATAACATCAAGTTGTACACCCCCTTACAAGCCTCATTGCTTCAAATAACATTGCTATAAGCCTGCAGAAGTCTGCAGAAATGAGAGTTGTCCTATATTCATGCTGACTTGATGGTGTTTTCCTGTTGTTACATGGGGAGACTGTTTCTGGGGCCGGACACCCCACTGCAGCTGTCAAACCTCCTGCAGGCAGCCCTCTCCCCAGGCTCTGGAGCTCTCTGCTGCCAGAGCTTTTTCCAGGTCTTCTCAACTCCTACTTTTTGAAGCTATGGGTGACAACAGCCTGCCATGCTGCTGGCTGAGACATGGGCAGCTGGAAGTAGCCAGTTCAGTGACCCTAAGATCATCTGGGGTGAGAGCCAGCCCACACACCACAGCATGGCAACTAGGAAAGGGCATGGATAGTGTAAAGTCTGCTAAGGAAGGAGGGCTGCAAAGACATCTGAAGGCAGGAATGCTGCTTTGAAGTGTTTTTGGATTCTTTCTTGCTATGAAAAAAGACTTTTTGGGAGCTCAGGTAGGAAAAAAGGTAGTTTTTTCCTTCTCTGTTTCAGGAAGAAAAAAGCCCATCACCAAAGGAAAAGTAGTAGCATTCCTGAGGAAAGAGACTGTTCTGAGTTTTGATTGTAGCTACAAAGGGACTACATTATACTACAAATCACCCAACACCAAGGAACATCAAATTTCTTACAGAAAGTCCCAGACTTCCAGTATGCATGTTGCTCTGGGTTGTTCTGTCTATATTAAGTTTTTACTCATAGAAAAGGCCTTTTCTTTCATTCAGTGGGCAATCTTTCTTTGCTTTAAAAACACACAAAAAATGATGCTTCAAAAAGGCATTCAGCTACTTTGTAAATAAAAGTGGATCTTAAGCACATATTAAGCCCTGGCCTTTTCCTGAGCAGGTACATCACAGCTTGAGATGTAAAAGACAAGAAAAATTGACGTTGAAGCTAAATCATCACAATGTCATTACCCCTTTTAAGTAGCATGGGAAGGATAGTGCTCCATTCCATGTTCAGTCTGAAACCAATGCCCTCTTGTTCTCTCCTACAATAAGCTGTTTATCAAGACTCACAAAAATGTGCAGGCAGCTCTTGGGGGTGGGTGGAGGGTGAGCCCAGGCCCCCATAAGGGAAGTTACAACAGAGCTCTGGCTCCTGCCGGGGTCCTGATCAGCAGCTGGTTAAAAATAGTTGGGTTCTTACAAATACATGTTCCTCAGGTCCCAAAGCACCGTCCAGGGTTTGTCCACAAATATTGTTAATACTACATCTGAAAGTAGAATGGGAAGCACAACCCAGTTCTGCAGACACATTATCACTGTATTTTCTGTAAGCCATTGCCTCCAAAAATGGGATAAAAGATGACTTCAATTGCCATCAGAATATTTTAAATTCTATCTCTTATAAAATGATTACATCAACTTTCCTATTAGCATCTCTGAGAATTTTTAAGCCTGCAGAAGAATGGAGGAAACTTTTCAAAACTATGGGGAGAAGAGGATTAGGAGGAAGGGTGTTCCTCAAACAAATCTATCAGATTTCACAAAATATTTTTGCTACCTTATTGTAATGAGAAAGTTTTTTCACAATTCTAAAAAGTCACAGGAGAGCTGCAACTGTAAAACGTAGTTCAGCAAACTTAATACTGCATCTGTTTCTTTTTCTTGCTACTATACAAGCCCTGGGGAGCACCAAGAAGAGTTACCCAGAGAAAAGGAGGAGAAAGTCATCTGCAGAGGCATGGGGGATGATCCTTGGCAGTGATGGCTAGACCCTTGCACCAGGTATTTTTAATATTTAGGAAATTTGAAATCCTGCAGTGGAGAATCTTCTCCCAGGCACACAACATTTTAACATCACTTGCTAAGTCCCAGAGTCCAAATTTGGACTTGCTAAGTCCAAGAGCACAAATTTGTATGAGAAGCTCTGCACCCAGCTGTTGTCCAAAATCAAATTTGCAAAACAAGCATGCAAAAACACCCCAATTGTTTTATTTTTCAAATTATAATTCCATTCCTTTAGTTAAACTAATTTGATTTTTGGGGGAAGAATAAATAGTTGTGGGTAAAACTCACGTGGTCTGGTATGACACATATTGACGTGTAGTGTACCTATGAAAATGCTCTCAAGAGTAGAGTGTCAAACACATTTAGAGCTCAACTATGCCACATGAACACTGGCTAAAATTCCTCCTCCTGATTTCAGCTGCTGAACAGGTATCACACAGGTGGGTTTACTTAGATGTGTGAACTTCCTTGCAGAACAGAATTGTTACCTTACATGCTCAGTACTCCTAAAAATAATGAAATCCAGCTAACACCTTTAAATTTCTGATCCTCACCAGCACTATCAGTGGTGAGCAGTGGCAGAAAATTCAAGTGAACTCTTATTCCAGGGCTAAAATCACCAGACACTGTCTAAGTGCCCTAGACAGCAAATTCCTCCGCACAACCATTAATTGTTGCTATGAGAGTTTCAGGAGCATCAATAGCCATGAGAAGCTTCTTTTAAGCCCAGAAGTAATTACCATAACAACTACCTCTCTGCAGCTGTACAGTCTAAATGCTGTCCCCTCGGCTTTCCTCAGCAGCTCCACAATATGCACAGTCAGACTATTTTACCTTATTTTTTCCAAGCTGCCATTCTGTGCTTGTGTTGTCATACAGACGAAGTAGGACGGCACATTTCTCATTCATATCTTCAGGCAGGGTTAAGTTTCTCATGAGGACTTTATACCTGGCAACCAACAAGTATTTATTACCTCATTTGAAAGACAGGTTCTATTTTTGCCATCTGATTTTTTCTGTCATTAGTTTTTCACTTTACTCCTCAACATGGAAATGTTGATTTGGTACCTGTGACTTGCATCTGAAGCAGACAAGTCAGCATGTTTACCTTTTGTAAAAGTCCTGGAAGGGCCTGCGGACAGGGAAGCCAGCCCTCCGAATCCTGACTGTCTCCAGCATCCCAGAATAGCGCAGCTGGTTCAGCACCACTGTCTGATCAAACTGGTCTGGCATCTAAAAGAGCAGGTTCAAAACAAGGGGTTTATTAACAAGGGTTAGAGATGTCAGAGGAAATAAAGGGCAAATTATATGAATCTGCTGTGCACAAAGGCTGAGAACTGACTACACAATGTCTTAAAGGACATTAGCTGTTCAGAACATGTAAAAATATATCTACAGGATGGAAATAAAGGGGTCATTACATAATATAATATCCATAAACGCAACATTTAATCCAGCCATCTCTCTCTTTCTATGTCTGATTTATTTGCAGGCAATTGCTGGGCAGGAAGAAATGACAGATAGAATTAGAGGCAGCTTACAGATTAAAGGACTTCTTTTTCTTTAGCAATCTACAAGAGAATTAACAGTCTCCTGTAGATAATTCCAAATGTTGAAGATGCACAAATACGGTGGTATGACACATTTTAAATAAAAATAAATAAAAAAAAAAAAGCACAACGCAAACCCAAACCAAAATAAAACATTAAAAAAACTACAAAAACCAAAACAACCCACAACAAAAAAACCCACAAACAAACCAGAAGATCAGAAAACATTTTAGTGTAGTAAAAAATTCATCTGTGGAAAGGAATAGAAGTTCACCAATACAATCTCAAATCTTAAATAAGCTGTCCTTCAATGACTTTCGCTTTGCTACTATTCTGAACTGCAAAAATATATTCATCTGTAAACACAAAACATTCTGCTTATCTGAAATAGGTTTCCTTTACTTTGTATGCAGTTCTTTTGGCAATTTTGGCATTTTTTTTTTCATTTAGAAATCAGCTACGCAGTCATGGAAAGCT
Source organism: Phaethornis superciliosus (assembly GCA_023637945.1). Taxonomy (NCBI): domain Eukaryota; kingdom Metazoa; phylum Chordata; class Aves; order Apodiformes; family Trochilidae; genus Phaethornis; species Phaethornis superciliosus. The sequence goes on from JAJQWJ010000002.1 coordinate 74,285,199, forward strand.
GTGAATACTGATCAGTATGTTCCTGTCTCTTAGCTGACCTCAGACCCCCAATTCACCCTTGTGTTCACCATGTTAACCTCAAAAGGTAAACCAGCCACATAAAGCTACTCCACAGTAGATAGGCAACTTGTAGATACCCCATCCTTAGAAATATTTAAGATGGTGCTAATCACTACCTCGCAAAACCCCAGCAACCCTGATAACAAAACATAAATAACGTAAATGTAAATAACACCATTGAACTAATCAGCCAAAAAATCCACTTATGCCACCAGCAGACTGTCCTGCATAGTCATTTGCAGGGCTGAAGTAGAGCATTTAGTGTTTTGCAGGAGGAAGTTCAGAAGTAGAGTTCTCACAGATAGAATCAATGGTTTATATAAGACCTGAAGTTCTGAGAGAAATGGCAGCAAGATGAAGCCCAAAGCAACTGTAAATCAGACAACCCTCTTGGTATTTATTAACCCACTTTAATCATGCCTCTTGTTCAACTCTAGAAAATAAATTGCTGCCCCAAATTTTAACTTTTCAAGAGTAATTTCAGGAAAGCACAGGCTCAAAAGCTAACTGAAAATATCTAGTGTAAACTTTTATGTTAGAGCTTCTACATAGAAAACAAAACACTGTATGTGTCAGTGATAAACCAGCTTTGTTTAGCTTCAAGAATATTGAAACATCAGCTTCTACCTCCCTCCTTTAAAACATAAAATGTCTAAAACCAAAATGTTTCTATTCTTCCATTCATTAATTTCTGGAGCAGAGAAGGGAGACTCCTCTGCAGAGGCAGCAGCCCTTCTGTGCCCAGCTGCTGCAGAGACACACGGGCAAGTGTTTCCCTGCCGCTCACTGTTCCTCCACCTTCCAATCCCTTCCTTTGGTCCAGGGACTAAAATTCATATACAAAACCACCACAGGCTGGCCCTTCCACCACAGTCATTAGCACAGAACAAAAATGAAACAATTTGTGTTCTAAAAAGTGGCTGGTCACCATGATGAGACCCGTCCTGACTTGGCAAATGAGGCAAGCAAGCTCTTCATTCTAAACAATGTGTTTCATTTGGATTTTGCCACCACCAGTAAAACACACCACAAGCAAAATGTTTGTGTGGGACTGAAAAGTTTAAATGCTTACAATAAAGATATCAATAGTAATGACTGGCATTACCAACAGTGTTTTCCATACGTACCTATGTATGGATTTACAAAGCTGCCTTTTGAATGTCTGTGCACACTGCCTGTTTCTGGGCAGGTGGCTGATGATGCCAACAGGAAAGGGAATGACTGAACACAGATGGATGCACAAACCATGAGAAAAATATTAACTTTTCTGGCATGCAATCCAAGGGTGACTCATGTCACAAATGGATACACGTCACTATATTTTTTTTTTCTGTCCACTATACATGCTCGTAGTCCTTTTATATACATCATCCTTTTATCCCACCCATAGTCATTGGCTCAAAAGTTGAAGTTTTTTGCAAGACTTGAAAGCAAACCAGTATTTTCAGGGCAGTGAGGCAGATGAATAGATGGGAGTGGGGATACACCAATACCAGGCTACATTTTGGTGTCACTGTAATTGTCTCCCTCACAGTTTTGCAAGGGAACACCTCCTGTTTTGAGAGCCAGATGGCTGCTGCACCACCTAATCCTTTTATTGCCAGCCCCAGGCATTTAAAGTGTCAAAAGTCAGACACAATGCTGGCCTGAAAGCTCATGTTACACTTAAAAGAATCTCCTATTTCCATTCCCTGATTTGAGTTGAAGAGAAAAAAAATCAACATTTCTATGACCTTTTTCCAGCAGCTATAGAAGTTAGAAACAGCTCTGCTCTATTGCCAGAAGTTGGGATTGTCACACAGTCAGCTAACTTCAGAAGCCTGCATTTTAAAAAAAGCTTGAAGCACTGAGAGAGATGATACCATGGTAGCACAACAGGGCAGCATGAAGATCATCACCATTTAAATTACCTAAGTATACTCCTTTGCTATACATTACTAGTTATTTTTAATTACTCACAGACACATGAGACTACTAAGTTGAAGGGTCAAATCCTGCCCTGGCATATCACTGCAATTACATCTCTAACAAGCCTGGCTGCTTTGTGGGAATGGGGGTGGAGGTAAGAGATGTGTTGGACTCCTATTTTACACTTTAAACACGGAATACCAGAAAATACTCCCCACCACCTGAAGGCTTTTGACTGAACCACCACAGCAACTCTCCAGTCCTCACCAATGAGGAGAGCTGCATTTATTGAACCAGAGTGAAATTATACGCCCTACTGTTGAACTGCAGACACTTCTAAGACAGAAAATGATGTCCATTTCCACTGAACGATGCTCAGGACAGCATGAAGGAGTTAAAATTGCAATAGTATACAAACTCTGAGCAACGAGTTACCTATGCAGTTGATGCTCAGTTTTGTGTCTTTACTGGTGCTCCTGGGGTCTGCTAAATTTTTACCAGTTGTAAAAACTGTATTTATTTCACAGGAAAATGCTTCGGAAGAAATTATATTCTGTAGCATAACTTCAGATAAACAACAGAACAATAACTGCTTTTAAAACAGTATGCCTTCCAAAGTAAAAATACTAATTGGTAGAAGTAAGCCTCCTGCGAGGGAAAATCAAATTTATAAAAGAGAAGGCAACAGAAAAGAAAGTGCCCTGGTTTGAGACAGGGTAGAACCAATTTTCTTTCAGTAATTTTACTTTTCAATTAAGTCTATTCTAAGTTACTACACTTGTTGTGACAGTAAGTCAACTGATAACTTCCAGAATTGTCTGAGAGATAAAATAAACTTTAAATTAACTCAATTTTCAATAGATATTTCAATTTATCAGGAAATGGCAGCACTAAGCCATTCCAACATGCAGAATCACCAGACGATGGCCAAACTCATGTGGGTCACAGCCATGTCAGGGCATGAGAAACATCAACATGAAATTAATAGCTACAAGTCAGGTCTGTTCTACTTGATAAAGGTGTTTCTTGTGGTGCATTCTTTTGTAGCACAGCTTGTAATTTATCATTTCCTGACTCCGCAAGGCTCCACTAAATTCGCACCAGGCAGGACCGAAGCCAAGGCTTTAATGTGGCCTGGAGTCTCTGATGGAGAGACTCTGGCTCCTTAAACTGCTAAATGCTTCCTCTGATCTGTTCAGAGCTTCCTAAAGGGCCTGAAGCTGCCTGAAATCACAATTAGAAGTAGCCATTAGGAGAGACATCTAACACCAAGACAGAACTTTCATGATAAAGAAGTTCCTTAGATTACAGTCTGACTGAGGCTGGAAAAACACCATCCCTTTTCCCTGGACAACATTTGTAGTGGAGACCTCAAGCATCTGAGTAAAACACATGGAGAAGACAACATTTTTTTCTTCTGTGCATCACTTGTTCTGTTCAAATACAGAAGATACTTGATGTCCTCCTACAGAAATCCTTCTTCCTCCTCAAACTACTGGCTGCCTATTGTACAAGCACAATAATGACACATTACAGCAGATTTTGGATTTTATGTAGGCAGGAGGAACTTCACGGAGAGAGTGGAGGAGGGGAGAGGGGAGAAAGGAAAAAACCCAAACAATCCCTTTTTTCTAGATTTGTCCATGACAACTTGAGTAGGATTATGTCGGCTCTGCTACTGTGTTTTAAAAGTGCTGATTTTCCTGGCTGAGGGAAGTGTCTTGTGGAAGACAGATACGGAGGAAAAAAAAAAAAAAAAGATGAAAAGCAGGTAAGAGGACATGAAAAAAGGATTTTTTTTATTTAAAAGCCAATAATTTTTCTCAATGTCCTAGTTTTTCCAACCTGCTCTTTTAATCCTAAAATGTAGTCCCAGGCAAATTTAATTTGGAGAAAAGCAGCAAAAGTTTAAAAATGTCTTCCGCTACTTCAGAGATGACTTAACATCCTAATGTAAAATGATGTTTCTTCAGAAACAGGGGGACTTATTAATCCAGATCTTTCTTGAAACAGTCCCCATAGTCTTCTAATCACACTCACCAGGTCCACAAGTCAAAAGGAAGGCCTCCTGGCCTTCATTCATACACCTATCCTCAAAACACATAAAAAGCCTTTAGAAATTACTAACAGTGGTAACTTCCTAGGAAAAGAACACTGGTATACTCCAGCATCATTTGTGCCTCAAAAAATTCTGCTGCCAACTCCAGGCCATACTTCACTGCAAGCTTAGCAGTTAAATACTGACTCTTTCATGCAATTTCTACAGGTCTGAATGTGAAAGTGCTGAATTTACCAACAGTGTTTACATAATTAGCTGATCTTCTCTTCAACTCCAACTACTGCCTCTGACCTGTGTGACTCATCTTCCAGTGCTGAATATTTTAGATAAGCGACAGACTTCCAAATTAGCCACTCTCAGGCCACAGGTTAGAGTTGCCTGTATAGTAAGAACACTGTAATTTTAGACTTCTTCTTCTGTGCCAAAAGAGACAAAAGTGAAAATGAGACAAACGTGAAAATGCTTTTGTATTTATATTCAACCTGTCGCTGAGCTTACTTCAGAAGCAAATGCATCTCAAACATAATTCTAAGATAGCAGCCCATTTAAGAGTTATGAAGCAGTATATTACCACACTAACCACTTGCACTCTTTTTTAAAGATTTCAACTAGGTTAAGACATGTCTGAGTTAAATCCTCCTATAAGGTTCTGTAGTCATATTTCAAGTCAAGCTTGTCTATATCGAATGTAAAAGCTGGAAAGAGCTGGATTTTTGGAGGAAAGGTACTCTAATGATTCTTACCAGCTTCCTGTGATTTCATGCTTTTGTGAACAATGATCTGTAAACTCACAATTCTGGAGCTATTTAAACTACTTTTTATTAGTCAGTGTCACTGTTGTGTTGCAATTCAGAGCAATCTTTTTTTTGTTTGTTTTTGTTTTTTTGGTTTGCAATGAATAAATGTTATCATGAGTATATACTCAGCAGTACTCTACAGGCATAGAGAATTTCTTCTAAAGGAAGACAGAAGTCATCTACCTCTCTCACTAGTGGTGATACATAAAGCCCAGAGAAAGCAATTTCTTAACACACTGGTTAAAACTTCATGGAACAGGAATGGATTGTTAAAGGCACAGACGTGAACATTTCTAAGTGTATGTCTAGATCTATCTGTGTGGATGCCCAAGTTTTCAGCTGAAGCCAGCCCCTGCTGCTTGAATATGTTATTCAAAGAGTCCATTGAAATGCACAGCAAGTCTCATGGGCTGTCTGTCTCACAACAGCAACTGCAGGAGCATCCATGTGAGACAGACAATTAAGAGCATTTGAGGAAAGAGAGATTTAAAGTTTGAAGCTGCTCTGGCAGAGTCTCAGTGCACTGACAGAAGGTGCAACTCGGAGCAGACCCCAGCTGGAACTTCTCACAGACCCTCCTTCTCCACCTGTGAGCACTATTGCTGCTTCATCTGAGGTCATCCTCACTAAAACCTCCAGTCCCTGCAGACTAAACCCCAGCCTGGCCTCATCCTCCCCACATTGTGACCGACCCATCAGTGGGCTTTTCCTGAAGAAAATCAATCAGGCTGCCTGATAGCCACAGACATACCGTGACGAAACATGCTGAGAGGTACTAATTGCAAGGACAGCTGTCCTTCCTTACCGACTCCATATCAAGACAGACAGAATCACTGCTGCTCACTACAATGCTCAAGACAACAGTCACACACACTACTCTGTGTCTGCTGAAGCTGCACATAAAAAAATTGCACATGGTGAAATCCTGGCCCTCCACATCTGTGGCGACTCCAATTAACTTACATGGACTGAGACCCCAGCTTATTTTTTTTTTTATAGATTTTTCCACCATACTTTCACTCTTCCATGCCAGACCACCACAGTTGCAAACACGCACATGTTACAAGTTATTTTATTGTTTGAATGTTAATTGGCAAGCTGGGCATGGAAGTTCTATATTTAAAAGCAATAATCCATGTTTAGAATGGCTCTTCCCACATTGTTTCTTCCCATAATGGTGTTTGGTTCCTGAAAGATGCAAAGTTTTATCAGGGGATAGAAAATTGGGACAAAACACTTTAGAGAATCTGTTACTATGATGACTTTCAGCTTGCATGGCCAAAATCTATCTGGAATAGCTGTAAAGCCTTTTCTGGTAACAATCCATCTAAGAAAGTAACTCTGTGTGCCTCTTACACCTAGTACAGTGTTACTACAAGCAGTCTCACATTTGAGTATGTGAAACCTTCCATGTAGGTAGTTCTCACTGAAATGTTAAACACAGGATCACTTCAGCAGTTTGTCCTGAAATAGTATTGCAGATAACTTTCATCCACTTCATCACAACTTACCTTGCTTTTCCTTGGTCACATGAAGGGGAGGTCACATGTGAGGGGAGCTAACATTGCACTCCACAGAGAGACACAACACCTTAACTCACAGAGCACCAGGAAAGCAGAAGAATCTAAATCCAAATTTCACTTGGTTCTCTTTTTCAGTCTGGAGCACCCACCCACCACTTCTCTTGATCTGTTTGTACCCAGTTCCTTTGGACCACAAGCTGTAATGCTTCTTAGGTTTTGAGACTCTACTTTGGGACATTGCTTTAAAGAGAATACTAACAATTCTCTGTTCTTACAGAAGTCAGTTTAAATCACTAAAAAGCATGAAAATCATGGCCAAGACATATTTGAACCAGAAGGCACACCTTTTTCTCACTGAGTGTATTCATTGGAAGAGCTTACCTGTGGTGGTGGGACCATTTAAAGCCACCAAACACTTCAAAGACACCAGAGGATGCCCTCATCCTTCCAGCAGGTGTTAATGGTTTTCTTACAGTTTGCCACGCAGCAGGCTAGTCTAAAAGATCTAACAACCCCCCCTTCAGCACTCCAGTTGTGGAAAAAATACTATTTATTATTTATTTGAAGAAGCTTAGTGCTGGCTTCTGTAGCCTTTGGTATTGGGTGCCCCAAAGAATGCCTCTGCTTCAGAGGGAGGAACGAGACACACAACTACTGCAGCTCACAACCGTGCAAGCTTTGCCTGGGCAGGAAGCAAATCCATTTCTCATTTAAGCATTTGGCAGCCCAGCAATAGATGTTTGGCTGAGATATTACTGTGGCTAACTTGCTACAAAGACAGAGGCCACAGCACTGTGGTCTAGCTTTGATTAAGTCATTACAAAGCCTTCACACATTCACTATCAAATAATAAAAACATGCTTCATGCTATCAGCTTCAACTGTTAAAAACAGGAAAAGACTTTCAACAATCATGAATTATACCTCTGGAAACTACAAGGTTTAAAAGCAACAAAAAAGTTTTGAGTGTTTTTAACTGGTGAGCATACATGCTTGTTGTATGGCCACAAGGGCCACCAACTTGCTAGCTAGAAATCAAACCCACATTCAAGCAATGTTAAAAAGATAGCACTTGGTTGCAGTCTTTTTTCAATATTGAGGCCACAGGCAGTTTTTCTCTGCCTGCAATATATTTCACTCCTGCACATGATTCATTCCCTCAGTGACCTGTAACAGACACCTACAAAGCACCAGGCTGACGTAATGTGCCAAACTGCTGCTCGGTGCTTTCTCAAGCAAGGAAGCATTTCAGTGCAATTCCTATGCCCCTCCCCTCCCCTCCAAATAAAAATAAAGAAAATATATGGTTTTATAAAATTAACTCCCAAGGAGCCCTTTTCTCCTCTCCTTCCTGTATTGAGCCTTTTGTTTGAAAGCTGTAATAGGAAATAAGCCGGGCTTAAATCACAGCCAGTATCTGCTATGTGGAAATGAAGAATGCTATAAAATATTCAGCCGAACAGCTTTGGGTTGCTAGGACACTGGGGGTCGGGCAGCACTGAAAGGGCAGATTATTCCCACCCCAGCACAGGCACAGGGCTCCATTCATGGCAGGGTCCTGCCTCTGGGCTGCTGCCCACACAAGGCACTCTGACCCAGCTCTCCCAGAGCATCCCTGCCACCCAGATCCCCTGGGACCAGCATCAACCCCTGTCACAGCAGCCAGCACGTGGGCCCCTCTTGCACCAAAGGCACCCAGTTGAGTTGTACAGGTTCTTTGCTGGTTTTCATCTTTACCAAGGGGCTCATCTCAACCTGGAGGAGCCCAGGACAGTGAGGGCTGTGTGAGAGCTGTGCTGCAGCAGACTTGCAGTAGCTGGTCTGGGGGTCTGCTTTAATTTTTAAAAGTATGAGGTAACACATAACACAGCAGTTAAGAGACTTTTAAAGTCTGGAGAGGAGAAGTTCAAGTTTACAGAAGGTGATGGCAGTCCCTGTGATTGGCACAGACATCTTACCCAGGTGACAGCAAGAGATGTGTGGTGGCCCAAACAAATGAACCAGATCAAGCCCATGTAATAAGTATGTTAATTACCCTACAGCCTATATCTCAGAACACCTCAGCATCAGTCTGACCTTGGCATTTTTCTTAGAACTTGGTCCTTGGAGCTGCTGGTCTTGTACCCCTCTGAATTTTTATTTAATATACTCAGGACTTGCTTTGCAGATCTGCAACTGACTAGACAAGGGGGTATCAAGACAACTGAAAGATGTGCATGTGTGTTTGTGGGGAAGGGATAGAAATTAAGGTAATAGTTTGGTTTTGTGTACATCCGTTTCACAGAAGAAGGCAACAAGTATGTTCTCCTTGGACTGCTTTGTTAAAACAGAACAGTCCCATCCCGTCAGGGTTCCTCACACAACAGTAGTTGGAAAGTCTCCTACTTGAATTCTTTGATGTTTCTGATAATGACATCAAAATCAAATAATGTAATTTCTGATAATTCTGAAATACATGAAGCATACAGTTAACTTTAACTCTAATTTTAAGACAACCCCATGAAGAAAAGTTCTGCCCTAACTTATGGTTTTACAATCTGCTGTGTCACATTTAAATAAGGCTCTTCATGCCCTAGGAGTGGATTTTTTACGTCCAGATTTTCTCATTATGGTGAAAACCCACCACTGAGACTCCTTGCTGGATTAGATGTGTTTTCATTGCTGCCATACCACCTCTATGTTCTCCTGGGACAGGCCATCAGTGTGGACTTCACGCCACTGGAGCAAGAGATGTAACAAACCTTCCCTCCTCCTCTGCACAGGTGAGTCCCAACTTCAGGCTGGATACAAAACTGTAAGGGAGCTGCACACACACCACAAAACATAACCCTTAACATTTGAGTTAGAGATACCAAAGATAGAATCAGCTTTCTTAAACTCAACTTTGTTTGCTACATGAATTGTTTCCTTACATTAGAAACTTCTGTGAAGCTAATTTTAAGTGCTAAACCACTTTTAATAAAAATAAGAATTTCTTCCTTTGGAAGATTACTTAATGAGGCTGGACACTGTCTCTTTTTGGTGAAATACGCATATATGGTGTGTCTGGTAATCTGCAGATGGACATACTTGTCCTTTTCATGCTGAATCTGGGGCAGCCTTTCCTTTGAGACAGCCAGTATCACAGAGGATTTGGCATTTATCTGGCCTTGTGAAAGTGGATGTCTTCCTTCTACCTATCTACATTATCTCTGCTTCACAATTAACAGCTTTGAGACCCCTCAAAAGCCCCTACCTACCACATACTTAACATCTAGTGTAATGTATCTACAGAGATTAAGCTTCAAATATGCCATAATACATTTAATTGTGCAAACAGGCAAATGGAAATAAAACATATCTCTATTGGTGAGAAACTTGCTTTTTCTACAGCAAACACAGCACAACACTCACAGGTGCATCTGGCAACCAAGGAGGTCAGCCAAAATTGAAAGCATCCCAGTGCCCCAAATGATGTACACATAGTGCAATGGGCTTCTTGGCTCATCAGCAACTTGAGAGCCCTGAGCAGTGCGTTCTGCTGCCCTCACACTGTGACTCTGCTCATCTCCTGCAAAATGAGCTTCACAGCTACCACGTTCCACTTCAGACAACTAAACACACAACTTCAATTCTGCAACTCTAACACTGAGGTAGCAACAGTGATAGAAAAGGACCTGCCTTGATTCTTAGGCTCCTAAATTGTCTACATCCAACAGAAAAAGAGCATAAATTAGACAACAAGGATAAGACACTTTGATGGGATTTCAGCAACTGCTTCATGTGTAAAGTTTCATCTTAAGAGGTGACAGCAGATGTCCTGAAGTGTACTTTGTCTTTGCTTCTTTGCTGCACCCTGTGACTAAGTTAAAAAAACCCACAAATATATATACACACATGAACAGATAGATACAGTGAAAGAGAAAAAGCAACTGACCCAAGTCTCCTCTTAAACATACCTTCTGATCCTGACACAGATTTTGAAAGTAGCCCTGACAAAGATCTGTTAATAGGTGGAACAGTACTATAACTTTCAGGTAATTCCTATCAGTAATTGATAAAAATTATTGATAAAAATAATTGTTATGCTTCCACTTAGGTTGCAGGTTGTAAATAGTGTTTTTTTAATAAGACAATTGAGAAAGAAAAATCTTTTATTTTCCTGAAACTAAGAATTTTTATCAAAAGAAATGCTGAATACATATAACTGATGTGTAGGCAACAAAAAATACCTACATTTTTGTCCTACCACTGCTGTTAGCACTTGGGGTTTAAAAGGACTCAACATCAGTGAGAGAAGAACAAGTACAAGGTATGAGAACCCCCTTTTGCCAGTCCCATATGCACTTTATCAGATTGTAACTCCTCCATCTAGATTTGCAAGGCAAATCTAAGGTTGCTCTTCCTGAGACCAGAATAAAACTCCCATAGACTTCAGTGATGCAGGATCAAACCATCCCCCTCATAACAGGTTCTCTCAAGCAATTTTATCCTAATTTTCTCCCCTGTGGCTGAATCCTAATGTTTGCAGAGGCAAGCTCTTTAAGTGGGAAAGCAAGGAGCAAAACGCCGATGCCAGAAGCAATCGCAGTCAGTAATGAAGAACTGAGCTATTTTATCTGCAGGGTTGGGGATATATTGAAGGGGTTATTTCATCATTTATTGGGGAGTAGAAGGAAGGAGTTGACAAAGTAAAGTCAAAATATACTGCTGCTACAGTTTCTTTTCCATTACTACTGCAATTAATGTATTTTTTTTCCAAACATATTCCATTTTCTGTATTTCTATGGTGAAAAAATTACTGTCTCAAATGTGCCCCATCAAGTCTCTCCAGCAGAACTACAAAATCAATTTAGACTTCTGGGTGAAACAGATATCTCACTGGACTCCCCCAATAAACATGTCCCCAGTATTGCTTTCTTACCATGTAATCTAAGCAAATCTGCAGCCATATCTTATGCTGTAATAAATATCAGAAATATTATAGTCACAAACTCAGAGTTAATCTACACCATGAATTGCTGAACAACAGAAAAGATCTTTCTCCAGAAAAATCACTGCAACACAGTTCTTCCCCCCTCTGCACACACAGCTCTGCTTTCGCTGACTTCTTTCCTGATCTGTGAACAATCACCCCTTTAACTTTCAAACAGTGTGTGATTTATTAAATCAGACCGTTTGGCAGCAAAACTCTCCTGTCTTTCAAAAAAAATATGATTAGACCGGTAATTTCAGTTGTTCTTTTGGTTTTTTGTTTTTGTTTTTTTTCCCTTCAAAACTTAATTCTGCATGCATTTACTTTCTTGAAAAGAAAATCCAAGCCCAGAAACATTTCCAGTACAGCTTGCTCAGCCAAACTCCAGACACTTATCTTTCTGTAAGTCCACTGCACCTCCCACTATGCAAGATCAAAATTATTAAAAAGCCTGTATGAATTAAACCCCTTACCTTTTAAGGCTTTTTCACCCTTCAGCATTCGCCCATTGTGAAAAACTGAATCTTTAGCAGTTGCAGCTATACACAGACACACAGAGAACAGGGCTTTCTTCAGCTCACTGGTATTTCAAGTCTTTCATGTGATATCTTTGGCTGTACTTGCTTAATTCATTCCTGCTGCTACTCAAAGGAAGTCAAGCCTAGTGAGGGCTGGCTCTACAGCAATCGCTGTAGATATTCCTGACTAACAGGACAGAGGGCTAATCTCACCTTATAAGCATCAAGAATGTAAATATATTTCACAGCCAACAAATTCCTAAACCGTAAGAGATAAAATCCATAAAATGCCCTAAAACACACTTTGGCAAAGGAGTTACAAACATCAAGGATTTTGCTAGAGAACAACACTTTGTACCCCAGTGATGCTCTGGGAGCTTTAAGGATGGCTATTTATCATGGACTGTGCATATCTTTTGCAGTAGTTACCATGAGAACACAGCAAACAGGATTTGAATGTAAATTGCCATCTAGAGATGTGGGGGGATTTTGTTTTGTTGCCTTTAAAAAAGAAAACTTCCAAAGCCTGATGAAGTACACACTTCTTCCACGCATACATTTGCATGACAATGCTTGCAATTCAAATAGTTGGTGGAGTGGGAAAGAAAATCCAAGTTCTTTGCTCCATATTTATACAAAGCAAATACTTCAGACTTGGGATCAGTAACTGCTGCTCTACAAATGCCTGTCCATGGCACACAATCACATGTGAAAGAATTCATAAAACACAGAAAAATCCATCAGGTGGCACAAAATGCAGAATTACTGTAGTGCCTAAAGTCAGCTGAAGGAGTTAAGACCCTCTGCTGAAATGCCAGTTGCTGCAGCAGTCAAAATCCTTCTCACTTCCAAATATTACACTGAACTACACAGCACGAGTAACCCTTTAAGAACACCCCACACTACTACTAGGCTTTTTGTTTTTCCTCAGAATTGTTCTGGTACTTTGCTGTTCAGGCTACTTTCTCCACAGTCCTTCCTGAAGCAACATTTGCTCCCCATGCGTCCCCCCCACCCCGCTGACAAGGGCACACTACCACGGTTACTGCCCAAGATCCAAAACCAACTCCTACCACTTGTGGACAGGCTCCTACCAAACAATCTTCCCAGGAAACTTTGCAACCGTGCACTTACGTGCTGCAAAACATGCAAAAAGCTCTTTTCCTGCACTGCCTGGAGTTTGATGCAATCTTTACAGCACAGCATCTGCTCCCTCCCTGGCAGCACCCCCTCTCAGCTCTCTTTTCCCAGCCTTAAAGTCCTGAATTTTAAACTCCTTATGCCACGGTCACTGAGAGACAAACCCTAATACACTTAAGCAAAGGGATGCCAAGTCAGCCCTGCTTAGTAAACAACAAACCTTGATGAAGAAGAAGGACATGCCTGTCTGGGTGTATGCCTGGAGAGAGGAATGACCTACTTCAGTCCAGCAAGCAGTGACGCCCTGCGATGGGGACAAAGGGACAACTCTGTGGCTCCCAGGCAGCATAACTGGCATGCTGCACTGCAGGGGTGATGGGAATGATCTTTTGGAAACTACACAGAAGACAGGCACTGCCTGTGCAGCACAAAACTCCTTGCAGGAATCATCTTGTACTTTCAGCCAGCGATTTCAGATCCCCGTGCAGCATCACTGCCAGTACTTCATGAGTAGGGTGATTGCTTTCCTCACACCCACTCTCTCCTTATCACTTTTACCTAAGGAGTCTTCTAGTGCCTGACCTAATTACTCAAGTGATGTGCCAGTAAATGATGGAGCTGGGACATACTCGGCAAGTCTTAATTTGAAGCTGTGTAATTCTGTAAAACCCTAGGCGACAAGATCCAGGTAAATTAATTAGGCAGCAGCGGCCAGGCATGATGCCACACCTTCCAACTCCACCTTCCTGATTATCAACAACAAAACCTTCCTGGTTATAGAGCTAAGGATAAATATTTTGTATTTGGCCCCGTGCACTTGTTGGCCTGTAAAATCAGGCCAGTGTGCCATGTTTTTGCTCTCCTTCCCAAGGATAAGCCTGAACAGCAGCTCCCTGAGCCTGACCCAGGCTGCCCCAGTGAGTCTGATCTGTACTCAGAGCCTGTGGCTCTGCTCCCTCCAGGAGTAATGACAGCTGTAATTGGTAGCCAGAAAGCCTTCTTAAAACAAGCATTTACTGAGAACAACTGAGATTAAAGAGATATATATTTTTTTAAATAGCAGTAATCTCTAATAATTGAGCTGCTTGTACAGCTGTAAATTAATACTACTAGACATTAACTTTCTACAAATAGTACCACACTTGCCCAATAGCTGTATACGGACCATATAATCTGCTCCCTTTACTTTCAAGGTATGACAGAGTAGCTATTAACCTGATGATCAGGCTTTCTATTCTTTTTTTCTTAGAGATAGCCAGTCAAATTTACCCTGTGATCTGCTAGGTTCTAGTACCAGAGAATAGTGCAACATCACTACAGAAGGGCTACCCCGGGGTCCTGCAACTAAATGAGGAAACCATAAAGACATCTCCATATAGAGCCTATCACTTTTTAGCTTTCAACTGCTGGGCTCAGCATGTTTAAAAACCCACAAAGGCATCTACTCCTGAGAAAGAAGACCCAGAATCATCTGACTGACCGAGATTCAAGTACAAAGCAAAGCATAAAGTAAAAGATGTGGATTCAACTGCAGTAGGATGTGCATATAGGCTTCAAGCTGGGCCACTTTAGTAAGGACAATTTTTTTTAAATAAAGATTTTTTAAATTAAGGTTTTATCCAGATGCTTAGTAATCTTATTCTGAAAGTATAGCAGAATACCCTTGAAGGTCAGAGTCTCCCTCTCTGCATCTTTCAAGATTTTATGTCCATTCTGTTCTCAATACAGCAGTGTTAAGACTCACACTGTCCTTATCCATATTTTTGGAAAAAATCTCTCTACTAGGCAAACTTGATGATTCATATAGTTAAGGCTCAATATGGCAATATTGCAATTTCAGGTTGACAACCAGTTCACATACTGCATTTACTGAACTTTTACCTGCTCCACACCCTGCACACAATCATTCTTGCTGATGGGGCCAAGCTGTGCCCTCACTGTTCCTTTGTACTGCATCCCTTCTAGGTGGTGTTTAGGTTGGTACCATGTTATGCTTAGCTTTGCAATGATTCAGAGCTATTGTAAGAGAACAAGTTTAATTCAGACACCAAGCAAAACAGGTTTGCATCTTATTTTCTATTAGGGGACATACTATTCCAGGGTGTCTCATGGCCATTAAACTACATCGCAGATGCCAGTAGCCATACCTTGATACCTTTAAATGGGTCTGTCCCCAGAAGCCTGGTGAGTAATCTTATTGCCTTGATAGTAAATTTTGTCTGAATGAATATGCAGCATGATAGGACTTCTAAGCAGCAGTAAGCCTCAAAGAATTTATTAGACCTTTTTCTACAAGTCTTCCTTTGGAATTGCAAAGTTATTACTAGTTTCACTTTTTCTGTCGCTCCTTCTAAGCCCTATTCTGGAGTTGGTTTAGAATACAGGTTTAATTTTGTCTCATTTCCTTACCTCACCTAATTGCATTTTAAGATTAAAAAACATTAATAGAAAAACCCTGCAGAGAAAGAGAATTGCCCCATCAGAGCTCAGAAGCTTCAGAGAAGGGCACTACTATCTTGCCAGTGGCAAGACCATTGCAAGCTGTAATAAGATTTCAAGAGTCCAGCACAGATGAGGCCATACAGATGGCTGGAGGTGGAGCCACTGACAGTGATTATGCTAATACTATGCCACTTGCAATTAATGTATTTTCTGAAGAAAAATCCTAAATGGAGAAGGGAAAGTGAGACAGTACTACCTACCTACCCAAGGCTGTCTCTCTGCTAACAGGAAAATTTCTGCCTCTGAAAAACTTTGCTTAGGAAGTTCAGATCTTAGATTTACTCTGAACTATTTCCTGAGCATCAGGAAGGCTTTAGCAACCCTATTAGTAGCTGCAACCTGGAAGAAACATTCACCTAATGGTTGTGGTAATAGCTTATTTTAAAAAGACTGCCTTCCTTGTTTGGTTTGGGGTTTTTTTTTGTTTGTTTAGTGTGGAGGTTTTTTTGTTTGATTTTTCATTTTTGGTTTTGTTTTGTTTGGTGGCTGTGTTTGTTTCTTTTTAATTTAGGGAGCACAGAATTTAAATTAGGGAGACCAGAAAAGAGAAGGTTGCAGGAAGGACTCATTATTGAACAGAACAGGGGGCAGGAAAAGAAACATGAGACCAAGAAACAGAGAAAGATGTATCAAAGTTCAAAAGCATGAAATGATATGTAGTTCTGAAAGTTGCATTGGAGATTAGAGGAGCTGAGGAGAAAGACCCTTCATTAGCAGAAATACCAATTAAGCATACCAAGTGGAAAAGTTTCCACATTATGGCCAGTTTAGAACAGATTGGAAACTGTGAAAACAGATACAGCAATTGTTCAGGGGTCTTCCAAAGATTAATGGTCCCTCTGTTCTTCTGTCTGAGGCCTGCTCACTGAAATGTCTTGTGACAAAAGGTCATGTCCTCTGTGCCCTCCCTTTTGGAAATTTCTCTAATGAGAGCAGATTCTACTTTGATATGGAAAAGTTCAGTGGTTTACTGCATATTCTGAGTTGGTTTTGCTTGCCACTGTAACATCTTTAAAAATTAAACTCTTTATCGATTCAAAAAATCAAATAATTATGGTAAATGATCATCTGTCATCCCACACAAATACACTTTAAGGTGTAGAAGAGCAGAGAAGTAGTGTCTGCTACATGTTCTGCTTCTCAAAGGCTTGGATTTGTCTTCCATCCGCTCAACCTCATTCACCAACAGAATTCAAACATATTCCCAAGCAAAACTGCTTTCAAGCATCACCATTTCCTCTCCTCCAGAGCTACAGAGGATGGTCTCCATTAGGTGTGTCACCTACTTGTGCCCAGCCCAGGGAGCTATGAGTATCTTGAGAGGTTTTGCTCCTAATAACACAACTTCTGCTCTCTCCTTGCCAAGCCTCTCTGTTGTAGCTTTCCTTAAATGCTGCATCTTTAAAAACAACAACAACAAAAACCAACAACAAACAATTCAATCACCTCTTTCACATCGTTATTCAGCACACACTATTTAAGTACTATTTAAAGAGTGACGTTTTATCATTCCATATCACCATCACTGCAGAATTAAAACTGTGGATAGATAACACGGAAGGAAATGCTCAGAGGAGATTTTTACCTTCTTTAAATCCCAGTTACTCTGTTTCAGCAGCTCATCTGATTGTTTCAAGCAGCTATGCTTCTAACCAAGCCTGCACAGTGAGTCAGGTATGCAGTAACCTCTGGTAGCCCATGCACAGACAACATATCTCTGAGCTGTGCTGGATCAGGGCTATGCAAACTGACTCACCTGATTTTCCTTTGTCTAACTGAAAAGAAGCAACAAGTTGAACAACAGGATAAATATGAAATGCTTAAGGTGATGTGCATCCACAGAATCCAGCTGAGCTACAGGGGAGCCAAATGCTGTTCATGTGCCTGCTTCAGTACCTGCATCATTGCAGAGGGAGACACACCAAGAACATCAGAAGATTGGCACTAAAAATCTCTGTGTCAGTGAGACAGAGGGTGGGGCAAACATAAGAGCAGTGCACAGTAGAAGAAAACTTAAAGCAGTGAATCACAGAATGGTTTAGGTTGGAAGGGACCTTAAAGATCATTTACTCCAACCTCCCTGCCATGGGCAGGGATGCCTCTAAACTAGACAAAGCTGCTCAAAGTTTCATCCAAATTCATTTTGAGAACACTTCCCTGAGTGACAAAAGCCAATGACAAGTAATATATATGTCTTTTCTTCTCATTTTCCATCAAGTCTTCTACTGATTCCGCTAAAACAGGCAAACTCTGTGACCCTTTTCTCTACTCTTGGTCTTCAAATATTACTTCTTATTTGGTAAAGCCAATCAAGTTAAAACTGCAATCAAATTTAAGCAAACTGAAAACAAGGACAAATGTTTTTGTGTAAGATTTAAGTGAGATTTTATACATACTTTGTAAGGGATTGTCTGCAGAAATTTCACAATCTGTTCCTCTATGCACTTCCTGCAACTACTCCTGTAGTTTAAGCTCCTTCTGCCTGCACAGCTCCTAATGCTGTGAGAACTTTGTTTTAATGACAGTAAAATATACATGCAGATACAGTAGCATATGCTAAATTTGTCAGGGATGAAGCATTCATTCTGGTGGGAAAAGAGCAGTAGAGCAACAAGGAACATAGAGTGGGAACTCAGCTTTCCTTGCTACGGAAATGCAACAAGCAGCTGGTTCTTGTGTCAGCCATGGCAAATCCTTGTGACTTTGGCATCGTGGAGATGAGCCTTACTTGGATGCAAAATAAGGAAAATGTCTGAGTTATTGAAATTCTTCTTATACTCCAGTGGCAGCAGGTGGGTTTTGAAAGAGTTATGGGGCTTCCAGGCAGAAACAGGTGAAGGGAAGAAAACAAGCTTTCCAAAACTGCCCTCCCTCAGTGATCAGGGCCTTTGCCACAGATGCAGGCTCACAGACCCCAGCTTCTGGCCATGGCACTGCCTGCCATGTAGGTTTGGCTACCTGAGGGCTGCATACCTCAGAGCACCCAACACTTTGGACACAGAAATCAGATCTTACTCATTTCCAGGTTGTTCTCTCTTGCTAAGGTGCCCACAATCTGCATGCTACTTGATACACCATGACTAACACTGCAAAACCAGAGTTAATAGATAGAAATTGAAATTATGTAAAGTTAAGGATGGATAATCCAGATAACACAGAAAACTGCAATGAAATAGGTCAGGTTTGATGTGTAAGTATTCTGATTAACGATGCATCCCAGAAAAATCTAAAATGTAAAACTGGATTTATAGAAAAGTTACCTGTTTCTAAGTTGCCATGTAAAAATCATAAACCAGATTTGTTAGCACCTCTATCTGTTGCATTTTTGACACAAGCAAGCAATACCTAAATAACAGTTTCTCAAGTCAAAACCCTGTCACATCAGGATGAGGCTGACAATGTTTAACTTCAGTGATTACTATACCATTACGACTTCATTTCTAGAGAGCACTCCCAAGATATCTAAATAAATCTTGAAGTTGCCTTTCGTTATCTGTGACTCAAAAGACAAACTGATAAAGTAAGCCTTAGTTTCCAAGTCTGTTTTAAAAATATAGTTCTACAACAGAAAAATGCAGCCAGCATGAACGCACCTAGAACTGTACATAAATTGAAAGACCAGACAGAGCTGGTCATTCACACCAGTTTTGTTATTTGCACCACCATTCACTGCCTCTAGTGATTTAAGACAAACTTCACAGGTTTGACATTTTCTTCTTGAAAAAGCTCTCACAGAACTGTCAAACATGCAGAATAACCTTCTACCTTCCTTTTATAACCATCCTTAGAGTCAGCTATTAATCAGAGTTAGGAGAAGCAACTATTATAAAGGTGCCCAAAAACATAGTCCATGTAGAAAAAAAATCAAAAGCCTTTCTTTCTCAGTGCCTGGCAGACTCTTCTACACAGTCAGTGTAGAACACTACCATCTGCTTCACACAGAGGTAAATAACCAGACTGGCAGTGAAAGATCAGGCCTGAGATGTATAGAAGAGATGGGTGCAACTTTAAATCTTACCTTCTGCACGTTGGGTTTGATGCACCGGACAAAGAAAGGATTTGAAGAACTCAGTGTCGCCATTAAAGAATGAAGTGATTCCTAAAACATAGGTAGAAAGAAGACAGCTCTTCACAAGATGACTTTTTGTACCAACATTTCCCAGCAAAGGCTCTTGCAGCTTAGCACTGCAGACAGCATCTAACTGCAACACCTAGTGGTGTACCCCAGAAATTACTGTACCATGCTTACTCTTGCTTTTCAATATACAGAACCAATACAGGCATGTTTATTTCTTCCACTGGGCCTTCTGATCAAAACTGTCACCACTGTTTCACAGTGATAGCAAAACTGTTCATGAAGAAACACCAAATTGGCAAGTTGCTGTTTCAGGGATCTTTTGAATGACTGTTTAAGATTTAGGACACATTCCAAGACTTAGGACATATTCCCAAATTGTTCAAAATGAGCAAGTCAAAAAGAAGGATAAGGGGTCTGAGGTAAAACTGAGATACGTGCTGAGATTTTCACTTCAAACACCCCACACCCACTCATTTTCTATTTTCCCTGCCATCAGCTGTATTTGTTGCACAGGGAGTTCTCTCTCCTATGCAGCCTCAACCTTTCTTGCTAGAAGGACACTCTCGTAATAACCGTAAGTCAAAAAAAGGGTAGCAAAAACTTTAAGAATTACTGAAAAAAATAGTTACTTAGCATAGAGTAGAAACTGTTTTATCAATATTATGTTTTAAAATGCCCCCCTCCTGAAAGTAACAAGAATTGTGTAAAGCAGAGTGGAAAAGAAACTAGATCTTATTGAAAGACAATGCTAACAGCATTAAGCAGAAAGATTCAGTTACTTCATATGATAACTAATTGCATTTAATAAAAAGAGAAATTATAAAGTTCAGCTAAAAAAAAAATAAATAGAGGAAAGCATGGGTTTTGCCCTACTTTTAGAACTCTGAGTGACCCAATAACAGTAGACTCAGTTGTCTGAACCTCAGCCTGGAGATAAAAATCACAAAAATCCCTCAGTCCTTTTATGATTACTGTTTTAATTACACATCCACCCCTTTCCAGCCTGAGCAGTCATTCCATATCTTATTCCAACTTGCCTCATTCTGAATCATTAAGTATGATAAAGCATCTTAAAGTGAAGTCTTGTGTTTACTTTGCAGAGATAGAAAGGACTGTATAGGAGGGGAGCCAGGGCTCTGAAGAGCCCAGAAAGCCAGCATTGATAGTATGTCACTCTTCAAAGGTGACTCTGCATGCCAGACATGAGAGACAACACAGAGCAGGCAGTCAAGGAGATAGAAAATTCACTTTTTGAAGAAGAAACACAGCATGTCCTACTATATATTTTGGAATGAAACTGCCAATGGCAGTCTGTTACAACAAATTTTTGCTCTAATCTGCAAACCAAAGGCTTTCTTGATGACTAAGCATGAAGTGACAAAGGCAACAGGCAGAGATGTGGTTGTGCACAGAGCTGGTACAAAGCAAAAGGAGCAAATGGTGAAGTGACTGTGAACATAAATGTTGGTTGTTGCTTTGTTTGCCTTTGCAAGCCTAGGGACCAGGACTCAGGGGCAGCAAGCACTAAACAGCCAGAAGATACAAAGACACATATTTTCGTGTAAAGACAATCATTTACAGCTTCAAAAAGAAAAGATTTCATCTGTAGGAAACCTGTGTGAACACTGCAACATCTGTGGACAGCTAAGACAATGCTCTCAACACAGGCTCCTATCTACAGAGACTGGAAAAATTGTCCTGTCTGAACAAAAACTATTTAACCTGTTTTCACATTCATCTGTGGCACAGCCAGCCAGATTCTGCACAGTGTTGCATGCCTCTAGGTTGCTGTCAGGTGACAAGCTAATCTGAAGTTTATCCTGCTTTAAGCAATAGGCTGAAACAGATGGTATCTAACCTCAGCTATTCTCTGTGCACCCCCAGGTCTGCATTAGGCAGGCTGTCAAATAAAAAGAAGAGTTAACCAACCTATCATGAGAATAAAACTGTGGAGGCAAAGTTCTTATCTTCAATTGAAATGAAATGGGCTAATCCCTGGAAGGTTTTAAAACATGGAAAAAAAACATCCAACGTAATGCTTTGAGAATAGCATGATGTAAAGGTCAACCTCTTATAAAGCTGCCCACCTGGTTAATGGTCAGTTACTGTAGCTTTGGATAAGAGGCAACAATGTTTTGACTTCATGTTTTATAAAGTTTTATGATATCCAGAGGTCCCGAGGGAGAGAAGAAGGAACTCTACATTTCATTCTGCT
Source organism: Phaethornis superciliosus (assembly GCA_023637945.1). Taxonomy (NCBI): domain Eukaryota; kingdom Metazoa; phylum Chordata; class Aves; order Apodiformes; family Trochilidae; genus Phaethornis; species Phaethornis superciliosus. The sequence continues at coordinate 74,306,952 of JAJQWJ010000002.1, forward strand.
GCTCGAAGTGGGCACAAAAATATGGTCAAGTTTTATACAGTAACGTCCTGAAGGTCTACTTTGTACAGGTGCATACAATGAAGTGGAAACTGTACCTTCTGCTATCCCAGAGAGCTAGCAAATGCTACCACTTCACTAGAAGAAGTGGGTATTGTCTGTGACAAGCAATGGTAGCAAAAAACAAGCTTTCCAGGGATTATAACAGTAGTGTTTTTTAATAAAAGACACTGTATATGCCCCAGCATACACTCCTTGCTGTTCTGTCCAACATTTAGCAGTAGTCTATTAGGATAAAATCTGCCCTCAAGGGAGTTTGAGTCTGCTTCCTTTAAAAAAAAAAAAAAAAGTGAATGAACAGGGTAAATGTATATTAATTCAAACAAAATAAAAGACAACTAATCCAGACTTGTACTCATGCAATTTAGAATAAGTTTTGTGCCAATCTCTCTCCTTTAAATAATTTTCTGATAGTCTTTATGCTAGATTTCAGTTTGTTGCCATTTTTTATGGGAGGGCTACAAAGCCCCATTAAAAGGTGTTTAATAAAAATGCTTTCCAAACTTTAAGTTAAAAAGCAAGGCAACACCTTAATGAGGTATGTATTCAGCACCTATTTTCCTTAGCATAAAGCCACTGCTGTAAGGCTTTGTATGATTTTCTGTCTGGTTTTAGATTATAATGAAAAAACAGAGTGATAGAACAGCTTCATGGATGAGTTTTAAAATATGGACAAATAAGCAAGTGGAAAGAAATAGGTGTCCTATGTGGATGGTGAGACATGAAGCTTAGTGTTTGTTAGCATGGCAAATAAGTGATTAGTAAGTGTGGTTTCACAGAAAAGAGCAATGTTTTGATCGTGAAGCTTTGCCTATTTTAATCTGCAACCATTCTTTATACTGAACAGGCTTTATCTATCACTGATTAGCTACAGGGCAGAGAAGACACATTAACTAACCTTGAACTGGAGACTGACAGTGGGTTTTCGGTGCTTGCTTCCACATTTAAGAGTGTCTTGATTGTTGCGACTTGAAACGTGTTCAAATAGATCATAGATGAAATCAAGGCTGAAACAGGAAAGAAAAATATCGCTTAAGTAATCTTAACAGGTTATGAGATTTCCAATATAGAATGCAAAGAAAGCACTGTCCCACAGAAAGCAGTTTCTCCAGCCAAGAAGTGCTTATTGATTTTCTCTACGATCTTTAATCAGAAATAGATTTTGCCTCTGAAGAATTTATGCAGGGGAGTGAAAAAAAAAAACAAGACAAACCAAAGAAACAACGATCAAACAAACAAAACCCAAAAAACAAAGAAAAACAAATCAAGAAGGTTCTTTCTTCTCACTCCTAGTACATCATTAGAGCAACAAAGTGTGAAGTCCTAGAGTTCTGACTGCATTTTACTCCACTAAATCAACCAAGATTCCAGCAGACTGTAACTGGAACAGTTCCTGAACAAAGAATGAAAACCAAGACTTCCAGCTTGTTTGGGACCATAACAGAAAATAACCCCCCACATGAGCCTCACTTTCAGGTATCAGCTGTGTATGCTGTTTTCCACCCTATCAGCTGTATGTTCTCCTCACACCACTTGCAGAAACACAGACCTTTTAAACAGAACCCAGAAAGATGGTACAAAAGCAAAACCAGACCCAGCAGCTTCAACTCATTTATTACTTTTACCTATATACTTCAGTGAACAGATGTTATCTCAAATGTGTTGTGAAACCAGAACAAACAACACTGAGGGGGAAACACTTAGAACGGCTTCCCCTGAACAGAAGGATTTAAAGGATTTATGAACAAGCAACTCCCACAGTGAGGCAGTAGGGCTGGAGGACTGGACAGAATGGGTGAGGGCAGCAGCTGAGACAGCAAGACGTGGGGCTCTGCTTCCTCCTCTTCTGTCACCCCTCTGTGTGTCCTGGAGTCTCAACCATACACCTACAAAGAGGGAGGTGGCACTGCCCCAGCTCACAGGGTACCACTGTAAGGATCCTGAGACCTTCCAGCAGAATGACAGGAGAACCACAGGTAGTGAGGACATGCAAGCTCAGGCTTTCAGTAACAGAAATTTTGACAGAAATTCTCCCTCTGAAGTAATTACTATATAGTAATAGGTCCTTGACACTAAGCTTTTAACCAAATCAGGACATGGCAGAAATAGAAGCAAATTGGGTGAGTGTGAAGCAAAAAACCCCACAAGCACACTGCCTATGAAGCACCTTAAAACAGTTAAAAATCGTCACCAGCTTTCAGCATCCTTAATCACCACTGAGTAGAAAGTAAGCACTCTAGCAACCTTCTGATCTGAACAGGGATGAGATACTGTACAATGTGGCTAAACCTGGCTTTGTGAGAACCAGTTACAGTCAGATCTGCTTACAAGCACCTCTCATATTTCTTCTAAGCTCATTTCAGTGTCTGATGCTACGGAACACATTGAAACCTTGGTAGAATAAGGTAATACAACACTCCTTAGCATCATATCCTAAAGAAAAATCAGAGACTTACCTGCTTTCACGTAACAAGTTCAGGAGATCATCTCTGAAAGTGTCTCTGTTCTTCTCCAAGATACCCCTGACATCATACTGGACCTAGCAGGAAACAGAACTGGTTCAAACAACAAGTCAAGTAACAAGCACCTCTCATAAGAGCGGCACTGTAAAAGTGCTGAGGGAACAGAGTGCTTTAGTTAATTTTGAGCAGCCTCGGGGTAAAATTAAGCTAATGAACACTCAGTTTGGAATAATTTCAGCAAATAAATAGAGAAAATTACCTCCCCAGCGTAGTGCTTCACTCCAAAGTTGTGAACTGCAACTCTTGGTTTTACATAAAAGGGATTGTTCTAATTGGAGGGGAAAGAAAAGAGAAAAATATTTGGGGAGGGGGGTCAAGGAGTGGAATGATATAAAGGGTCACGTTACCCTCTCAACAGAGACCAAAACAACCACTGCCTTGCAGTGAACTCCCTGGAAGATTAGTGTTCCAAAAGCAAACAACCAACTTATAATGATAATAGGATTTGTTAGTCTGGGCTGCTTCAAATGCCGTAATAACAGATTTATAGTATCTGAAACAGCACTATACTAAACCTCAACCCATCTGGAAGAACCACCTATTATAGGCACTTTGAAAGAGAAAACTGTGTCTTAACCTGGCAGTTAGGAAGACTGGTGGACATGCTTGTAACCCAGAAACTCTCAAAAATAATTCTAGAATCACAAATAAAGGTAACACTAATCTCAACAGAGGAAACAGTAACCTTTCAGTAAATGACACCAAGGTGAATACTTCATTAGATCAAGGGGAACTGAAGATCTAAGTGATCTGAGTTACTGCAGGTTGTCAAGCTCTAAGAACAGAATTTGGCTTATTCACCAATACAGAACCCTTAACTGAACAGTAATGAGGATATATTCTTCCAGGTAACAAGCTCAGCCTCTACAACTATGCACCCATATAAATGAACTGTGATTTTTTAGAGAAGCAGAGACCCTCCTCAATTTGCACAGAAATCATGAGCAAAACATCACATACAGCATGCTGGGTATTCAACTTCTCCAGCAAAGTAGAGTCAGTAGCTTGAGGAAAATGGCTCTCTTCATTGATAAGTGCCAGCAGCCCCAGTTTCTAGAACAGTAAGAAAAGGCAGAAGATGAATTAGTGCACAGATAGACACAGACATTGTGCCCAGCTTGGTAAAATCTTCGGAAGTTGTTGTGTGCAGAGAGGCTCAAAAGAGCCTGTACATGACAGAAATGCCACTCCTGTGGACGACTGCAATCCTATTTTTCTGGCAGCACTCTTTTTGAAGCATACAGCATATGCTACATTGTCCAAATAAAGAAAAAAAAGCTACTGGAAGAAGAAACAGTTCTCCTGATATGGGCAGCTTTTAGACTCATACAATGACATTGTCCCAGAATGTATTCCCAGCCTCTAAGATCTCAAGTGTTTGCTTAAATCTTAAGAGTTTGCTTAAATGGCCCTTCAAAAAATTTTCTTCCATAAAATTTTGCACTTAACGATTGAACCTACTGAAAATTTTAGCACCCACGGTGCCCAGGGGCACAGCAAAAGATTCACTTTAACTACATTTAAGTATGCACTGTGTGAAACACAATTTCCATTTGCTTTGCATACACCTCTGTGTGATTTCCCTTCATGTTCCCTACTCCAGATACTAGAAAAGTTACTAAACAAAGCAAGGTAGCCTGCAGTTAATTCACATGTCCAGCAAGCTGCAGGTTGATACAGCCCCTGAGAAAAACATGGTTCTCCAGGTGCACATTTTAATAAACCACTTCCCATCAACCCAGAGCAGCTCCTGACAAACCACACCACCCTGACTGTAGGATCTTCTGGCAGCCACCATCAGAGTCATCTAAAGTCATGCATCCATGACTCTTTCCACCCCACTGCGGACATAAACACAGCCCACCTGTACTGCTGGCAGAAGTGAACATGGGTGAAACAATACAAAACTTTGGCTTTGTCAGAGTTATAATTTCTATGCAGTGAAGTTGGACCTCATCTGCCCCTCACAGCTGATGTTTGTAGCAATAACTTTGCAGTAACTCCATGCTCTTTTAAATGCTCCTTTTGTACAAATCAGAACACTTATGGAAAGAAAATTATGGATGAAGTCAGAATTGGCAGAGAACAAATTAAGATTGCCTGTACCCTATAGAAAACCATTATGGGGGTAACACACCTTCATTCTTTCTACCCCCTCTTTCTATTCTTTTAAATCTTCTCCAAAAATATTGATTTTGTATACAGTCATGCATTGTTAAAAGTTACTACAAGGAAAGATACATATATTGAGCTTACTATATACTGTACAATATATCCATGTATGAAAATGATCTAAATGATCTGATTAGAAGTTCACTATTTAAAAAAGGAAGTTCTCTTCGCTTGTTCTTTGTGCTGGAAAGTGTTTTAAAGACATATTACCTCAGAACAAAAACTAGAAGTAGGTACTTGCATTAAGTTCTTATTACCTTTTCAATAAGGTCCAAGCACTCTCCATTGTCTGTCCAGTCAATATCCTCCCAAATTAATCCTTCCCTAAGGAAAATAAGGAGGACCTTTTTATTGACAATTAAGATTAAATTATTTTAAATAGAGAAACAGCAGAAGCTGATGTATTTATCTTGAAAATTATAGAAAAATCATCTTGGTTTTAGAAAACTAGGCAGCTCCAGATGGAGACTTTAAAAGGAAACTAGGGTAGCTGGGAACTGAGATTTCAAGTGAACACTGATATTTTCAATTTTTTTTCCAACTTCCAACCTGCTGTATTCCAGTTGCTCCAAGGAAAAGATGTGCTTGTTGAAATACTCCTGAAGCTTTTCATTTGCATAGTTAATATTGAACTGCTCAAAACGGTTTACCTATAGAGACAAGAAATTTTCAAAAAAGCATACGCATTTTATTTTGCAAACAAGGAATGGGTTTAAGTCATAGCATGCTTTAATAACCATGTTTCAGTGAATATGACAAAGATACATAGAACAATGAAGCATATGTATCTAACAATCCTTCTGCATAAACTTTTGAAAATTACCTCAAAATTTTCAAATCCAAATATATCCAAAATTCCAATGGACTTGAAGTCTTCCTTGCTCCTGATTCTGCTGTTTATTTTCTTAATGACCCAAGCAAAACACTGAGAATAAAGTGCCATAGCCATAGAATCTCTGCTGTCTATTGCCTGCATTAAAGAAGGAATACAGAATACATCAGGTCCGTCTGCAAATTGAGAATTTACAAGACTTAGCTAGTAAACATATCCTTTGCACAGCACAAAACTATTTACAATGCAGGCAGGTTTGTTTTCATATGAATCTTACCAGCAATTGTATTAACAGTTACAGAGCATCACGATTTACACTTTAATAGCATGTGTTGTAACAGCTGTACACCCATGAGGTTTTAAAAATAAATTTCAAGGCTATAAAGCAATGAAAAATTAGGAAATAAAAAACTGAAGGCATGGAGGAAGAGAAGGGGAGAAAATAACACCTTAATTTAGCCTTTCCTAGAGGTAAGCATAATGTCACATAATCCGTATTTCTAATTCCCTTCTTATAAACTAAATCAGTTCTGTTGGAAGTTTTCAACAATGACCACCAGACACAAATGTCCATAATGAAAAATAACAGGCTACACGACTAGAATTTGAAAAAAAAAATGTGAGTAATCAGTCTTAATAAGAATAACAAGAACGAAGCTACAAGCCCTGGCCAGAATGACAGAATGGGGTCTAAAAGGCCAATTATACCCTTCCCCAAAATCCCTTATGTTATATATCTGATAGCAACACTGATGCATGAGCTAAGGTTCTGATTCTGAGTGACCAATGATTTCCCCAGAGGTGAAACCAAGCCACATATTTAACAAACCCTAAACCAGCTCAAAACTGAGATGCCTTTACCTGTTGAATACTAAGAGGTGTTAGGATTTCTTCTCCCCTGAGTATCATTGACCTCTGTGTCAATGCTTCAGTTAGCTGTGTGGAGTCCAATCCCAAGAGTTCAGCAGATCTACCCAAAGCTGGAAAAAGAAGGAGACAAATACAAATATCTCCTTTAATGTACAAGGTTATAATGTTGTATTATTATTACTACTACCACCACCATTTAGAATGCCTCTAGAACAATGGGTATTAGAAATAAAACATGACTAGAACACACGCTAGAAAATCTAGAATATATTGTTGCTGCTCATGAAAAGGCACAGTATCACAAATATGCACAACTGAAGGAATTTAGCAGTAGATATTTATCACAAATAAGTCACATATACTCATTTTTTCTTAATATTACACATTAAGGATTTAAACAATCTACTGCTTACACTAACATCTTGTTCCAGATAGAAACAGTAATTCATTCTTTGTCCACAAGAATGTGTTTCAGCTTCCCTCAGGATGATGCAGACAAAGAAGATCAATGAAATTTTTTTTACATGCATATTTAATTTTCAGTTTTGCTATAATGGGGTATAAAAGGCAATATTTAATACTACTCTTTATTGCCATATTTGAACAAATGTTTAAAATGCTTCTCAGTCCAATCTTTGGACATACCAACACGCACTTTCAGAGTTGTAATTGAGGTACCCAAAGATCTGTTGAACAAAAGAAACCTTCAGTGGAGATCTCAGTTACCAAGTGTACTCGAGCACTTCAGTTTTACCAATTTGAGAAGATTTCAAAGAAGGAATAAGTTAAAAATGGAATTTCACTACTATCAATGGAATAAAGATGTACCCAAGGTCTTCCCTAACTAAGACCTAGCATCTAGAAACATACTAGTTTGCTTTTTTGGTCAAAAAAACAAAAGTAGTATTTTAATCAACATTTACAGATGCTAAGAAGCAGTAAGACCCTCTCACTGTTTGCCCATGCTATAATCAGATAGATAAAGGTTTTACAGCCTCAAGAAACATTTGGATGAGCAGCCTTCTCACCTGTTTTAAAAGACACCTGTGCCCCACCAGCAGTGATGAACTCAACGTTTCCTAGATGCAAAATGCCAGCCAACAGCCTCAAAACTTCTCGCACCTCCTCCTTGCTGAACTGCATCACTTCCATTGCAGTCTGGAATGACAAGTGACTTTCATCAGTAACATGGACACTGCCTCAAAAATGAGGACAAGGAGAAACACACCAACTGTGTTGTCAGGCCTTAAAGAAGCAAGTCAGGACTGACAGAGGGCTGGCAGGGGGCAAGTCCTTTGCTTTCATCCCAAACTGAATACACTGTAAGACATGAGGAGGATATCTTGGAATGTTTAAGTATCACTCTAGTTTCAAGAAATCTCTTTTGATGCTGTAAGGATGTTGTAATTTGCTTTCCAATTCTTCACTAAAATTGTATAAATATTGGATTGCCCTACTGAGTCATGCATCAGATGTAATTTAACTCATTTGCATTAGTAATTTCCTCAGTGTCTTTACTATATTTTGCCAATTAGCCCTGCAGGTACCAAGGCATGGGGGAGGACACACAGCAACATTTAAGATTCGCTAATTTGTTTTCTCAGCAAAGAAGAATTCAGAGGAGCTTTTCTGCAGCATATTCTGGGCAAGCCATGAAGCCCAAACACATACCCTACCATTGTGGGCTGACATCTTACAGTAAAACAGAGCAAGGAAGAGAGATCTATATAAAACATGTTGAATTGCAGAATAAACACTAAGGCAATGAACAAGGCTCAACTATTTAAATGAGGGTAACAGGCACATGGCTATCTAGAGTAATATTAAAACAAGAGGAGGAACATGAGATTCTCTCTGACATGAAAGGGGTAAATGTATGCCTCTCAAAATTAATGGGATTTCCCAAATTTGGGTCTAACCTGAGCCAGTCTGAGGCTAGATCACCATTTTACCCTCACAGTTAGGCTCATCACGTTATGGTCACTGCAGGTGTCTGGCAGATGACACTTGACACAATTTACCATTCATAAATCATCAGTTACAAACAGAAAAGCCTTAAATTAATTCCTCAGTCAAAAGCAGAGAATAGATAAAGGTTGAAGGCTTATTTGGTACAGAAGACCTTTAACAACAGAGCTCTAAGAAAGGCAGCAGCATTAGGAGTTCATCTCCACGCTCACTGTGCCATTCTTCTCTGTCTCTTATAAAAAAGTTTTATTAAAGTCATATTTCTGGGCCTCAAACGACAATAAAAATAGGCGAAGGGGATAATTATAATAGGAACAGACAGGAAAGGGTAAACTGTGTGGTTTCTGTCTGCATCCTAATCTAGGAAGGCACCCTGGCAGCCTCAGACCCTGCTCCAAGCCTGTCTGCATGGCATTCAGCACCCAAGCATCACCTGCCCAGCTGATTTCATGCTCTGCCTACCCTGGGATGATTAGCATAAATTAAATGTCATGCTACTCAGCTTAAGGCATATGACTATAATGTAGATAAGTCATAAACTTTTCCAACCCTCCCCTTCCACCCTCACCATAATGATGCCTTACACTAAAAATAATTGCTGCATCTGCTACACATTAATTTGTCAATTTGGCAAAGAGATTAACATAGCTGAACAGAAATAGTTTCATTAAGGGCATAAAAACCATTATTTTTACATATTTTTTAAAATCTAGCACCTATCACCTTGGTGACACAGTAAGCAATTAGCAACTAACCTAACAGTCAGTATAGACTAATTGCTGTAGCTAATTGGTGTGGGTATGAGACATAGACATTCAGAGAAAGACTCCATCAGGACCTGATTTTAAATCTCTGTTTATATTTTCTTCAACTCTATTGTGTAAGTTACTCCATACAACTGGATTTCCCAGCTGCAACTTAAAGAGCCACAAAAGCCCAGGTACTTCATTCTTCACTCAACCCTATAGATGCTACATGATCTGGACAAAGCTTTAGAATCAAAGTAGAGTGAAAGCAGACATATCTGTAATATAAAACAACGTAGGGAAGGGTAAGGGCATGTAGATGCCTTCTTGTTTTCCCAACTGATACGCTTTTCATGACAAAATGTAATAATTTTGCTAAATCATAGCACACTGAAATGATAGAGTAAAAGTCAAGTATTGGAGGGAAGGTAAAGACATGCTCAAAATGGCAGTGAAGTATTATGAAAAAATATATGTCCCTGTAAGATTAATGTCTTGATGAGAGAGAAGCATGTGTTGGTGAGCACAAAAAGGCCTTGTCCCTTGCCCCAGACACCTGTGCCTCCAGCATTTTTAAAGCATAAAGAACTAGGGAAACAACTCACAATGACTTCCTTGAAAGAATCTTTGTCACTGATTGTCTTATCCGCTATACATCCAGACTGATTCAGGTAGTGGTAGTTCTCTGGTACAGATAAGTAAAATGCATCTAATGAGGAAATAAAAAAGAGGATGAGTGAAAAAAGTCAGTCTACAAACAAAAGCAGCCCACAAATTATTATGTCAGAGTTAAATACTTCACAATCAATTTGCTCAGAAATGATGATGATGCACAAAATAAAGTTTTATATTAAAATCAGATGCGGGGTTTTATTTTGCTGTTGTTTGCTTTTTTTTAACTGCACAACGGAGTTAATTCTACTTTTTAGCATGCAAAGACAGCAGGCCCAAAGGAGATGCCAAAACAGCTTTAGACAATTTTGACATACAGAAATGTCACTTATTTTGTTCAGTGGATTTATTCATTACAAGTGAGCATTGGAGGAACCAGAATTATTTCTTTGTCCCTGTGTAATTGGTACCAGCAAAAACACTTGTTTTTTTAACAGAATGAAGCATATTTGTCCCCAGCTAATTTTCCCAGGGTCACAGTAGAAGCTGAAAGAAAAATTGCCAGCAGCCCAGTGACATTCTTCAGCTAAGCAGGCTGCTTTATCAAGTTGAGCTCAAATTCACACTTGCTGAATAAAAAAAACTATTTCTCTGCTTGAGTTAACAGGTTTCTGCAGTAAAATTCCCCACTGCTGTGAGAGTGGCTGACTGCTAGCAGAGAGACACTACAATTATGTGACTTGCACATAGCCACTCACCTTTCTCTCTCTCTTCTATCCCTGCCAGCAGAGCATAGAATATATGATAATTTCTTTCCCCGGGGTTTTGCCTTACTACACGATTCTGTCAAAGCAAAAAACAGTTTCAATTCAAGCAATCAGTTTTAATGAGATTTTTTTTTAATCCACAGCTTCAGAGAAAACATTAAATTAAACAAAAGTAACTGAGTAAAATTAAACATCAACTTACTTTTTCCAATAAATCTATAGCCAGGAAGAAAAACTTCAGTCAAGGAATAAAGTAAAAAGCAATTAAAGCACAAGCTATTTATAAGCTTCTTTCATTTGAGACAACAGGAAGAGCACTGTAGTCTTTTCTTACGAAATGCTTACTGCCATAACAAGATGAATAAAGTAGCAAAGATAATCCTGCAGCAGTGCTAATACCATTGTGTTCCCACACCTCTTTCTCCATCTTATTGAAACCGGACTCGTCATGTTCTAGATTTAATTACATCTGCTTTCCTTCACCTTTTCTTCTCCCTAGTGCTTAGAAACAGCTTTAAGGATGAAATTTGTCCCACTGCAAAAGCAGCTGATATCCAAAGCACTAGGTAGTATTTTATACCCAAAGTATCCTAGTATCCTAGGATCCTCTCCATATACTCCTCATCCTCACACTTCTGCTGCTCTGGTGGAGCTGGCTTACAGTCCAATTTTGCCAAATGCTGGACAAAACCAAGGATTTGACCCACTCATGCTCACACTGCAGAAATCCAGCACTTCTGCCCTTTCAAGTATTTTTCTAGAAAACTAAGAAGCTTATCTTGGTATATAATAAATGCTAAAACCAGTTGAAAATTGAAGCCATTTAGCTCACTAAGTAGGAAAACATACATAAGACACACTGAAAGGACAAACAGGGTGAGCAACTTTTCTTTCAGCCTTCAACGCAGAAGGCTGTGTACAAACACGAGGGGAAAAACAAAAAAATCACCAAAAGAGGATACAATCTATAATTCTTCCTCCCTGAATGTTTCCTTTCTGACAGATGTTCAGCTGAATAAACTTCCCAAAGCGACTTGAGTTGTTGTTGTAAACAGTCTTTGCATTGCCAAAAGCTTCCATAATGGGGCTGTGAAAATGTAGAAGAATGACAAGAGTGTTAACGTGTGACCAGCATGCCAACAGCTCCACATGGGACTGGTGAAAGGAACAGCACTCAAAAAAATTCACTTCTGACAGACACCCTCCTCAGCCTCAGCCTACCTCCTTAGTATTATCCTCAGTTTATTAACAGTGGGCATCACAATTTTCCATCAAAAGGTGTAAGTATTCAAGAAGCAGTACTAAATTACTCTGCAGCTTAATCCGTAACTGCTCAAAAGATGCATGCAATTCTCACTGCAGTATTCAAATTATAGAAATAAGAAATTTCAGCACATGCAAATTGCTAGACTGATGTAGGGAAAATAGTCCTTGATCTAAGGCAATTTAAAAAAATAATTAGAACAAGATACAGCAGGTAAAACAAAGATGAAGCACGATAAACAACAGTAATAGCATTTCAAATTGCCTTTGGTTTTTTATTTCATTTGAAGCGCGAGATGTTTTTTTGCTTGCGTAGTGCATCCAATTTATCTGATGCATTTACTCATCTGCTTTATCAGTTCTCTTTAACCTCCCTTTCCTCAGCATGCTTTTACCACTTGCACACTTTATCCTCACCATGCTGTATCTTGTTTTACCTTACCCTCAGGCTATACAAACCAAACCAATGGTATCTCCCTCCCATCACTCGTTTTCTTCACTCCAATTATCTGAATTCAGCCTCAAACAAAAATGAAAGCTACCATGAAAGCATCATCCATTTCAAAACTACGTAACTTTTTTGCTTCATTAAGATTGCCCACTGTGCTCAAAACTCTCTAGAGTAGACAGGTGTGTTTGTTTAATGGAAAATTTGCCCCCGTCCACCATTCTTTTTTTTTTTCTTCAGTAAATGCACCTACAACCGTCATTACATTGCAATCTCTTTTATGCCAATGACAAGGCTTCTGTGTTCTGGGAAAAAAATACCTGTGTATTAAGAGATCTAGTACCTGCTCTCAAGAATAGCTTGCTCCACACAGGAGGTCTTCTCTCTGCAGGACAACTCCAGCGAATGTTGGCTCATTGCAGACAAGAACTTGAGTATCAGCTTAGTGCTTTCTGTCTTACCAGCACCACTTTCACCACTGAAAGAAGAGAAGAATGAAAAGTGCTTGCCCAATTTCAGCTGCCAGGTGAGAAGCCCTCTTTCTGGCCAGATCTCCAAACTTTGAACTACTGGAGTGGGGCAATTAAAAGCAATACTCTAACAGCAGCAGAGTGTACCTTTAAACTCACTGAATATGAGACAAAATGCAAGCTATTTTTAGACTTTATACCACTGTTCAGAGTGTATTTAAAGGCATTATTTGCATGAAGATGTACACAACAACCATGAGGCAACAAACAGCTCTCTGAACACAAGCTGCCCAACAGTCCTCATCAGCGTGGAAAAACAAAGTTAGCACAAAGGTGTGGTAATGGTTGGAAAGAAAGTTCAGAATATGAATTAAACTGGGAAAGCTAGGGATTACATTGCATCAATCTAGCTAAAGAGGGAGTCCTGCTGTGAGAAGGAGGAGGTTAGAGATACCAAGAAATACTATAACACATAAAGTCTATTAGTAGAATTAATATTGATGTTCTTAGTAAGCTACATATTCTTTAAAAAAAAAAAAAAAAAAAGTATATGCCCTTCCAAATAAAACAGGGTCATGTAAGTTCAAAACACACAATTTTCACCTCTCATCACCATCAGAGATTTAAGACCTCTCATATTCACCCACAGCAAAACAAAGCTAGTTGGTAATGCTAAACTGGCATTTGAAAAACAAACTGTTAATATGCAATACCACTGATACAAACAGAAAGTAATATACTTGCTTTCTCTTCAAGACAAAAAGTGCTAAAAAGAGAAGATATAAATTTGGCTCCTTTCCCTAGTATAATTTCCCTTCAATTATGTAGTTTTATAATTAAAAACACACAGTGAGCCATGAAGATACATAGCTTATGGTTAAGGTTGTCTAGTTTCCTTACTTTTCCTCTGAAGTCATAGCATTATACCTTAAGCAGCAGCCTAATTATTAGTTTTCCCAATACCTAGTTCATTTGTGCTTAACTTCAGCTGGCTTCTAATGAAAGGATGTGCTTTTTGGTCTTACTCTACACTTTTCATTGTAGAAAGGAAGAGTTTTATCACTGACTTTGATGGAGCACAACTAGGCACACAGCAAACTTGGTTCGCTTGACAGTCGTTTGTTGTGACATTGCTGAGTGGTGACCCCGGTGATTTTAGGTTATGGCAAAGGATAATGATACTTCCTATTAAAAAGTAAAGAAGAATGGCATAGCCTGAGGAAGCAGCATGACATTATTCTGCAAACTAATGCAAACAATTAAAATAACGAGGGAGAAAGCATTCAGAACACACAATGAGACACAGAGTTTCATAGCTTCACAAACACTTCCATTGTGTGGTGTAAAGAATCATGATACCTGCCTGAATTTTTACTCTCTAAGCAGACCATAGCACAATGGCAGGGACCTGGGTGCCAAGACGGACATCAGCTCTTTGACTGATATAATTCTTCCCCCACTCCCAACCTCTGTCCTGTGTTCTGGAGCATTTGTAGTTCTATGGAAGCTGAGAATTACCCTGTTGCAGCTGACAGCAATTCTACATGTGAGAGATTCACAGCTGACAGAGAATTATTTTCTGTGCTTATCTCTGGCACAGCAGATATTATACATAATTATACAATCTTGATTTGTTTCTTAGAACAGGAGAGTATTTACCTGCCCACTGTCCTCTCTCTAGCAGTCACCAGAGATGCACAGAGAAGACATGCTACATGTCCCTTCTGTGTTCTTCCAGTTTGCAGTTGTTCAGAGAGTTCCCAATACAGATCTCTAGACCCGATTTCTACGTATCTTGTAACCCTCAATGGTTTTATATTCCACAAGTTTCTAGCCACGTCCCCAAAAACCTGCAAATGTACCTTGCTTTGGATATGTCTCCTATTAGCTCTGATTGATATCCTGTAGTTCTTGTATCAGACGAAGCAGCCAACAGCTCATCCCAGTGCTCCCTGAGCATTTCATGACTTCATGGATAGCCCCTGAACTGGAGCTGCCCATCTCTCTTAGCCATTCCCACACAGAGCCACACTATACTTTTGATTGCCCCTTTTGTCTTCTTCTGAACCTCTTCCAGTTCCACAAAGTCCTCTTGGAAATGAAGCAAGAGGGAAAAAGGCTTGTGCAAAATACTCAGGATATGAGTGAAGGATGGATTTACAGAATGCTTTATAATTTACTAGTAACTGCTCTATTCTACTTTGTTTTACAACTAATGCTGAGCACTGAGTGAATGGGTTCCTAAAGCCCTCTTGGAATAACAGTACAACTCCATCCACACATGATGCTGCTCAGCTTGAACCTGTAATTTCAGGTGCATGAATTTGGATCTGCATTTTTTCCTTTAAAAAAATGGCTTTATAAAACACAGTTATTATTAATGAGATGAAAATCAAGAACAAGCATTCTAAACTTTCAAGTTGTTTATTCAAATGCACAGTACCTACACTGACACTGACAGTAGGTTAAAATGGGATCTATCTTTTAGACTCCTTAAGAAAGCCTATGCCTCCAAAAAGTTGCCAAGGTCAGTAAAAGAAGGATCACGTTTTTAGTGCAGAGTCAACCTTTCCAGCAGCCTTTCTACCCCATGAATTTAAGTGCCCAGCTCTTTCCACATCACTACATTCAGCATGCTGAATATATTAAGTGTGACAGCAACCCAGGAGGCCCTCACTTAGGAGAACTTTAAACTTTACTCTATGACATGTTCTATGCAAGGCATCTTGCTAAGGGCAGAGCAGCCTGGAGCCCAGGCTGCTGCAAGTAGAAAAAGGGGTCATTGAGACAGACTCCTCATTCTGAAGGATGTAACACGAGTGAGGTGATATCAACATTAGTCTAAATCACTTCTCGGTTCTGTCTGCTGGCTTTAAACTCCTGAAGACAGATACACACAGGCAAAATAGGCCCCTTCAGCAAATACTGTTTGTCAAATGTAGATGTGAATTTTGGTGTGACACCCATAATCTTCCCATCACAAGTCTGGGTCTCATTCAAAGAGTACTTTGGTTCACTTTGATTTTCAAGCTGAACAACACCAAAAATGTCAGAGCACCAGATGATAACAGAGATAATAAACTGGTGTCAGACTGAGACTTCCCACTCACAGCACTGACTTGAATGTAATTCAGAGTGACTTGCTGCTCCTTCGACTGCTCTACACTTATTTTGAGTGCTTTAAAGTGGATCAGCTCCTATTGCATCTGAGAGATAAGCATGTATTTGCTTGCACATAGACTAGACTACCTTAAACAGCAACAACATAAAAGCTGCCTAAAGATATTTTCACACTCTTACAATAAAGCAGAGGAGGGTTGAACTTGGTCCCAACTTGTGAGCATCAGCTAATCATGAAGAAACTCAGTCCCTTCCCTACATCAGGACAATCTGCTTGATTTGGCTATTCCTTGAAAAAGGTGGATTTCCTTCATGCTCCAGGCAAGGCACATGGATGAAAAGATCAGATGTTAATTTTTACTATTTTTTTTTTATCATGTCTGTTGTAAGAAACAAATGTAACTGTTGCCATTTGTGCATTTGTCTTTTTTTTTCTCTTTCAAACGAAATGGGACTCTGCATTAAGGTTCAGATCAATATGAAACTGGGTATTTCTTGATGCAGGTGTTTCTACATACACGGAAATTCTAGTTCACTAGCCAGATAAGCCTTTTTTTTTTTTTTTTTTTTTTAGCATAGAAGAGTGAAAATACCATTTCACAAGTGTGTGAGTATTGCAATGCAGTGGTTGTATACAGAGTCCTTAGTGTGCCATTTTTTTGACATTTCAGGCTGCTATGTCATTTTATGCAGCACTAGAATGAATTAAAATGAGCTTATGTAACACAGACCAATAAATAAGCACCTTTGGATAACTCCATTAAATATCATCTCTCCTGCATTTCCTTTTCCCTTGTTATCTGGGCAGTTACACTGTAAAAAATTGGCTTGCACTTACACATTTTGAGTCACTATTGATGACAGCTTCTTACCGTTTTCATTATACCCCACCCAAAGAAATACACTAATTTCAAACCAGCAGAAGCTTTTTCATGGGTAAAAACCATGCTTTAGAAAAGGAGCTGTGAAACAAAGCTGAGCTCGTCCTGGTTCCAGCAGGGGGCACTCGAAGCCCAAAGGATGACAAGAAAGCCCTCGAACTCAGGGCTGGGGATGCTGAAACTCGCTTCTGAGTTTTTAGTAAGGAGCAGCTGAAGGATGCGTGTAAGAACGTGAAGCCTACATGCACAATTCACTAATTTTAAATGGATGTACCTGCTTATCGTGTTTTCGTGATGGAACAATTTTTTCCTTTTTAGCATGTCTGACATTAAATACAAGACCAGAATATTTGCCTGAATTCAGCCATTGCAGAGTTCCACTTGAGCATTCTTTTTTTCAGATGCAAGTAGTAACTAAGAAGGCCTGACAGTGACTTTCTCCATCATCTAATTCTAATCCAGTAAAAGATGCGGGAATGACCAGGATGCTGAAGATGACAAGCACACCATTATTCCTCCATCTCTGATGTTACAAAATAAGAGTATTATCACAGGGACTTTTCTAAATCTCATTAGAACCAGTGAAAACCTCAAGTAAGTAAAAAAAAAACAAAAAAAAACCCTGCTCTGACAACTTCACAGATAGAAAAGGCAAGAGTGTTTTAGGAAAGTAGACTGTACTTTTTTTTTTTTTGTTATGAGTTGCATGTTCCTGCCCATTCTGTAGCAACAAGACACCCTTATAAGGCTGCATTACAGCACTTGTCTGAAGTACTGAACTTACTCAAATTAGTGTTTTTATCCATGACCATAGTAAGCAATTTTAAAAGGGACTGCTAATGCAAAACTTCTCCTTATGATGGCTTATCTGTACCAAGGCACGTGGTTTACAAAGCAAGGACTGTGTGGAGACTCCTCTGGAACTCCAGAGACTTCTGTTTATGCCCTTTTTAGGACACAACCTGGTTTTCTCTTTTAGAGTTTATGGGGAACTGGAAGGAAAGGTAAAATAACCTGGACAGTATAAAGCAGAATGAAAAAAAATATCAACAGCTACCTGGTAGGCACCATAAATTTAGTTCCAAAATTCCGGTACATGGGCTGTGCAAAAGTCATTACCTGACATTACTCCATAAAATTATGACTCCAAGCTGTTTCCACATGCAAAGATCTTTGTGAATATAATCTTTTATTAGAGTATCATCTGGACTCAGCTTCATATATACAGCAGTATGCGTTAAATGATATATTAAAAAAATAAAAATTAAAAAAGGAAAACTACCTTAAAGAAAGTTGAAAAACACACAAAGTTCTTCCTGCCTGTGTACTACTGCCAGGCAGAACCTGCCTAGAGGTGAGAGCAGGTGCGGACTGCAACCTGAGAGCTTGCAGAAAGTTGGAACCAGAACCTAGCTGTGCTGCATGTGATACACATTTCTAAAAATCTTGGACACTGAACTACATGTGCCAGATCCTCCTCTTATCCAGGAAGGCCTGTAATCTTAAATGCCTATTGCAAAAAGTGCTGCTGTTGCAAGGGCTCCCATGGAAGTCAGGAGACAGCCAAAAGCGTGTCACCTCGTATCTGAAGAGCTCTCCATATTTTACGTGTTGTACAAGGCTGCAGGAAGCAGAGAGCCAAAAAGTTTTATCACAGAAATACTGCAAAAGTGATTGAGGAGAGGGAGATGAAGCACAACCTCTCACCCCCAAACCTTGAGCATCACCCTGGCTTGGAGTCCAAGAGGTGGTGCCACGCTGCCATTGCCACCGAGCTGCTCCTCCGGATCTGGAGGGCAAGGCTCTGGTTTTCCCTGCCTGCCTCTGGGCCAACACAGCTGAGCTGGCAGGCAGGGAAAAGGGAAAAGAGCTGGCTGCATTCCCCACTCTTCTGGAGCTGAAACCAGCAACAGAAACGCCAGCTGCTCTCCACGTACTTTCGGCAGCAGCGAGATCTTGAATACCAGAGACACAAGGGCTAAAATCACGAAGCTATTAAATCGCCACTAAATTAAAGCACAACAAGATTAAGCAAGGATGATTAATCAGGCAGAATTAAGTGGCTGGAATGTGGAGGGTTTTCCCTTTCACTGTTCTTATTTACAGCATTTCTCAAGACTGGTGTTATTTTTTATTTTCCTCTTGATACAGGATTCAGGTGTCAAGCTACTGAGCGGTACAAAGATATTTAAACTGGTGAACTCAGATGGGTGAGTAGCAAAAAATGCAAAAAAACACAATAGATTTTTTCACTAAATGAAATCATAGGGTAAGAGAAATTAACAGTTTGTTAGAGGTACACAGAATAATACAAGGCAACTTCAGAACTCTCTCCTGAAACTCTGATGGTGTTGTTTTGGAGGCCTCCTCTCCAGGTGGCCCAAGTCCATGTTCCTACATCACCTCAGAAGTCTCAGAGGCAGGGATAATCAACACAGCAGCAGCCACCTACCTGATGAGGATACACTGGTTGTCCTGGCGTTTCCAAAGGCAGCGGTAGCACTCGTTTGCCACAGCAAAGATGTGAGGTGCCATCTCTCCCATGTGGTGTTTGCTGTATCTCTCCATGGCACTGCGGTCGTACAGTCCCGGGATGCTCTTGTAAGGGTTCACAGAGGCAACTATGGAACCGATGTAAGTCTGCAAGCACACAGACCCAAAAGAGCTTTCATTACACACAGGAGGGAACAGATTAACACTCTTGCCAAGTGAAAGCAAACAAATACACATCCGACAAAGCCTAGCAAACCTTTGGATAAAGGTGACTGGTGTTTTTCCCTGCTTTCTTTCAACAAAACCAATAGAAAGGCAAAAGTTGTTTCCACCTCTGTCACGTTCTCACGCTTATCCCACCTGCAGCAGAGCTTCTCAGCTGCTTGAATCCCTGCCCCAGTGCTGCTTGCAGCTGTACACTAATGCCTATGAGCTGCTTCTCACACATCCTTAGGGACTTGCTGAACCTCCTAAAAACCTGAATGTGTCTCAAGTATCGGTGCAAAAGTCACAGAATCATAGAATCACAGAATGGTTTGGGTTGGAAGGGTCCTTAAAGATCATCTAGTTCCAACCCCTCAGCACAGGCAGGGATACCTTGCACTAGATCAGGTTGTGCCCCATCCAACCTGGCCTTGAACACTTCCAGGGAGGGGCAGACAGAGCCCCCCTGGGCAACCTGTGCCTGTGTCTCACCACCCCCACAGGAAAGTATTTTTTCCTAATGTCTAACCTAAATCTCCCCTCTTCAAGTTTTCACGTATTGCTTCTTGTCCTCTTGCTTCACACTCATGCAAAAAGCCCTGCCCCTTCTTTCTTATAGGCCCCCTTCAGATATTGGAAAGTCACTATAAGGTCACTTCAGAGCCTCCTCTTCTCCAGGCTGAACAACCCCAACTTCCTCAGCCTGTCTTCATAGGGGAGGTGCTCTAGTCCTCTGATCATTTTTGTGGATCTCCTCAGGACACGCTCAAGAAGCTCTTTGTTCTTCTTGAGTGCCTGTATTCCCATGTAGAATATCCAAGTCCTCTGCTCCTCATTTTTAAAACAGAAGTATCTCATGTTATGGTAGGCACTACCATCATTTTACAGTAGCAGACTCTTAGAAAAGCCATGCAGACTGGCAAATATTCCCAAAACACTGTGTTTCTGCAACTTATTACTAGTTTGATGGATGACAGCAGCTCATAAAGCATTCATTTCTATCCTATTGCAATTAGAAAACATATCAGTTTAAATCACCCAAGTAGCAGCTCATGCCCATTCCCATTGCCTTAATTCATTAGGCCATGGTAACACGATCATTTGCAAGTCAGTTCACAATGCTGCTCATTTTCTCAGTCACCTTCTATCCACTTCAATACATTTTTCAAATAAAATCAAATTAGGTGGGGTAGGAGATAACATTAAGCATGTTATCTCCAGAATTTCCAGTACATTCCTGAAGCATGTGAAATTAATTGATAGATCATTTGGTGTGAGTGGTGTTGCCACTGATACTAGTTTCATTTTTTTAAGTATCCTTCCTACAGTTACAGGCAGGAGGTGACACTGAGCTTCAAGAGCCCTACTGTGGACTTGTAAAGAGTCAGCCTGTGAAGCCTCTGGGGCTGTAACACAGTTCCCCTGTACAGCCAGATGCTTCACCAGCAGATGACTCCCTCATCACTGACAGGAACCAGCTGTGAAGCTGACAGCAGGACTGGGGCTCTCTTCACCTCCACAGCCCCTTGCCCAGAAAGGGTTGGGGATAGGGTGAGCAGCATCTTGCACACTACAGAAACACAGCCCCATGTGCTGCCCTGCAGCTGCCCCCTCCTCCAGCAAGCCACCCCTGGGGCACACACTGAGACCCAGCAGCCATCAGATACCCCTTATTTTCCTTGCCCCTCTGTCAGCCTCTTCCACATGACTTACATTCCTCATATCTACCTGCCTCCCTCCTCTTCTCCTTAGCTGGTATGTAATTATCTCTATTAGTTCTCCTTTCTCACTGTTACTCTGCTGTTATGTTCCCCATCCTCCACCTGTTCACCCTCCATCATGCCCAAGCAGCAGCTTTGAGCTTTTTCTACAGGAACAGAGCAGCATCCTTGAAATAATGACAATTTTATTAGGTGCAAGGGGAATGTCCCTCCTCACTGTAACTTAAGTACATTTTAGAGCTCTAAACTTTCAATCTGTGTGTTTTATATAACCCCCCATGCTGTGTAATAACTCACAAGGTTTCACTGATAGCATTTTAACACAAGATTGTATTGCAGGGCAATGAATTGCATGAATTGCTACCAAATTGTTTCAATACAAGACAGAACATAATCAGGCTGCCAAAAAAAAAAACCAAAACAAAACAAAAACCAACCCAACTTCCTCATCCCAATGCAAGATTACAAAAAAAGATGTATGTTCTTCACAGACATAGCAAAACAGATTTATCAACTACCAAGTGGCATGTTGCAACACAGGAGCAGCCACAACTAGATAGCTGCATGGAATAAACAGGACTTAGTTGGCCCAAGTGAAAGTTTCATCCAAGATTAGGGTTCAGCAAGACATCAGTAAGATGAAGCAAAACTATTCCCATTATTAAAAGATTTCCCATGAAAAGACAAAGCTTCCCAAAATCTTTGCAAACTTCCCCTGGGATACTCAACAAGGTCTACTGCAAGAACAATTTCCTACAACACTTCCAAGTTTACAACTTTTTCCCTCCAGTAACTATCACGTACTTTTACAAGGAGCAGTATTTTATAAACAGTAGATCCTACTCCTTCTAGCCTCTACCCTAGCACCCCTGAGAGCCACAAAGACATGGACTTGAGGCACAGCAGGACCAGCACCCCACCGGAGTGCAGCACTACCTCACCACCACCCCGCTTTGCAGGGCTCTGCTTTCCCTCCCCTGGGGCCTCTGAGCAGGTTCCCCACTCAACCCCATTCTTGGAGGGGTGACTTTCCAGTTTTACAAGTGCAAGCACTTTAGCAAGAAGTTTAACTGGTGTAAAGACAGACAAAAAATGCAGGGCTGCTCAGTTGTTGAGCATTACCTCCTGAACACTACACCAGGCATCATCATATGGCAGAGGCAGCTACCAGAAGGAAGATCTCTGAATTGCTTTATTATGATAACATAATGAGGTAGAAGTCTAGATGAACTTTCAGAAAAGGTATTTTCCCATAAGATTGTCACTTCCATTTTGCCTACGAGTGAGTGAATAAAATTTTCTCTTTGTTCTTTGCAGTTTCTAATCTGATTCTCACAGTCAATTACTACTTATTTTAATGAAAGCACTCCAAAGCAGTTATAAATAGGAAAAATGCTCACACATCTGCCAGAGCACTAGCAAGCAACCAGGATTTCTGAAGATTTCCAGTTAAAATACTTTGAGGGGTATTTCAGAGAAATACTGTGTAGAGCTCTTATCACAAATCAGACTTCTTAAATCTGTGGCAATGAACAGGACAGTTTACTTTCTGTTATTTGGCCGACTCAACACTTCAAACAGAACCACATACAAACTCTTAAATTATGTTGTTACAGACTAAACCAGCACCTACTTGTTATCAGATCACCACTAATAAATTTATTTAACCTTGAGAATAAATGGAAGTTGAGTTGAGTTGTTCAGCTTGAATCCCAATGCAGTGCTTTGATTACCATATTAGAATGTCAGGCTCCTTTTCCACTTACAAATTTTTAGTGAAATTCTACATTGATAATGGTTTTTCCAAAACACTTTCAGTCACAAACCACAGACAGTACTGCTGTCTTTTAGCATGTAAAAGGAAATAAGATTGCTTGCTGATCCTTTAGGAGGACATTCAAAACTTGAACTACAAAGCCTGTGTTCTCTGCTGGACATTCAATAAGGTGATAGCAATGCAAAAGTCAAAATGAAAGATGCACTTGAGAAAGAAAGAGATTTGTCACGAGTTCTCTAAATACTGTATTTTGCTTTTTGTGTTCTAACAACAATCAGCTTTGAACCTCATGTTTTGAAATCACCACAGACTTTTTAAAACATTCAAAACCAATTAGGTCTTTAACAGGGCTCAGGAGCCCACAAAGATTTCTGATACCCACAGAAATACTATAGAAAACTTCCTGTGGTCAGCATAATACTGCCTATCATAACAGTTTTTCTGGTGGTTTTGTTGTTGTTGTTTTGAGTTTTTTTAAGGCAAACACAATCAGTTTACTTTAGTTTGATGTGAAACAAATGTAAATTATGTAAAACACTTTATTGGTTAAAATTACAAGAAACAAGTTTGCAATAGATGAACTAAATACAATTTGAGATGTCTTTCTTCCATTGTAGAAAAGGCTTTCAGACTAAAAGAGAAGAGGAGAAAAGAAAGTATAGGATGAAATTTCCCCTCCAGTGTTTTTTTCAGGTTTTCTATACAGAAGAGGCAACAAGAAAGGAAATGGCCTTAATTAATGATGTGACAGATCACATCATTAATCCTCTAAGCCAAACCTACTAAATGTATCAGGACCAGCTTGCTCTCCATCCCTTCAAAGACTTCTTTTAGGCATATCCTTTCAGGTTTGCTCCATAACCAGCAACCATTCACCTTCCACTTTTTCCCTTCTATGCCAAGACTTCTGCATCTCCACAATAGCATTTCTGTTTCTGAGGATCCTTTCTGATGTCTCTGTCTTATCCAAAGCTTGCTCTATCTAGATAAGGTCATCAGTTTTATCCCATGCTGGTTCTCTCATTACCTCCTTTCAAACTCATTATCAAGATACTCTCCTATACATCCCAGACTTCTAGCATCTGAGACATCCCGTT
Source organism: Phaethornis superciliosus (assembly GCA_023637945.1). Classification (NCBI taxonomy): domain Eukaryota; kingdom Metazoa; phylum Chordata; class Aves; order Apodiformes; family Trochilidae; genus Phaethornis; species Phaethornis superciliosus. The sequence continues at coordinate 74,330,972 of JAJQWJ010000002.1, forward strand.
CCCTCTTTTTTGTTAACTAACTAAATAAATGGAGGGGAGAAGAAAAAAAAAAAAAAAAAAAAAAAAAAAAGACAGGCTCAATGTCCTGGTTTAAGCCAGGAAAGAACCAATTTGTTTTTAGCAATTTTACTAAAATTACCTTTTAATAATTTCAGTTTCTTCTCAGTAGCTGCACTTGCCAAAATTAACAACATGATTTTCAGTCAGTGGCTGCTTCTAGGACTGATAATGCACAATGTTTATAGTTACTGCTGGAGAATGGTCTGCAGAAAGGCTCTCCTTATACTTACTCCTATAGAAACCAAGGGCACTGCTTGGTTCTGATGAACTTCTTGTGTTCCAGAAATGAAAGGGCAGAAAAGGGGTAACACCCATGGACTGGACGGGTGACCAAAACAGATCAGACTAAGTGTTCCATCCCATATGCATCACACTTGCTATAAAGCTGAGAGAGATGGTAAAGGTCAAGCTTTCTTTGTCCATGGCAAGTGCTCTGGGAGGACTCTGTCCACTTGTCTGCCTTTGATCCCAGTCTGTGACCTCCTGAATCCATGTGTTCCTGCATTCAGTTCCCATCTACAGCTCAGGACTGTCCCAGGGATGCCCTGCAGCCTCCATGGTGACATAAATGTTACTGGGGGGAAGCACAACAGTGGTTTTGTACACATTTATCATCATTATTGTTTCATTAAAGCTGTAGTTCAGTTTCCAACCTGTAAGACACTCTCCTTTATTCTGCTTGGGAAAGGAGAGGAGTTAATAGAGAGCATCTAGCATTCATTTAATTGCCAGCCCAGCATTAAACCTTGACACTCATTCTACAGAGATGGTGGGAGAGAAGGCAGAAGCAGGCTGGAAAACCCTGTTGAAAGACATTATGTGCTGTTCCTGGACTAAGTCTTTGATCAGGAAACCAACAGAAACCAAGACAGGCACAAAAAAACTGAATTACCCACTTTCAATAAATGTGTTTCTACAGTGACACAAAAAAAACCCCAAACCCAACATTCTTTGCAATGTGCTATTGAAAATGTTGGAAGTAGTCAAATAAAGAATCTGGATGTTTTGTTACAGCTACATACATTAACACTGGGAGACAGCACTTTGGACTTTGTTTTCTAAGAGCACTTTCAAGACTTCCTCTTTTGGGACAAGAAATATCTATTCTCAATATAGAAGCAACATGTTAAAAAATGCCTCAAAATTATCTTTCTGGGTTGTTATTGAGCAACACCTGACAGGTGGAGTCACTCAAGGAACTGATTTGGTGTTTGAAAAGTAAGAGTTGCTTTTTAAAATAAGGATTAATTTATTCAACAAGTATAGTTTTCCAGGATCACCTTTAATATATAGTAAGTTTTAATAAACTGCTGTGCATCTGGCTCACTAGAAAGTTACTATATAAGCCAATATACGTGAAAAGGTTTCTACCATTGTTCCACAAAAGTTGGGCATGTGTCATACCTTTAAATCATCAAGTCTCCAATCCTGTTACTGAACTGCAACATTGGTGCTTTCACAGCGCTTGCAGAGACAGATGATGTTTGAAAGACACAAAATAGCTGTCAAACTTCTTTATCTTTACACCCCCAACCTTCAAGGTGTCCAGATGCAAAACCACAGAAGAGCTTACCCCCCCACTGCAGGTATAGCTTTCTCTCAATTCTCCCAGATAAAGGGATTGATGGTAATCATGCCTATGAGTATTCTGAGGCAAAGATATCTTGGTCAACCACCACATATATGTCAGCATAAAAAGAATATGGCTGAACCATATTTTGGCATGTTTTTTAAGGGAGGGAACAGAAGGGGTATGGGTATACCATAAACAGAATGATAATAAGGGCCCTTGTTCTTGGTAGGACCTTGATTTATCCTTTCTGTGGTAAGTATGCCTCATCTTTCAACTAGTCCCACACTAATTTCAATGGGATGGAATCCAGTTGTCTCCCTAAATTATACGCTAAGATGTCTGAAGCCAAGCTCCTTTCTTAAAAGCCATAATCGAAGTGAAGTTCTAAACTACAAGTTTAGATCTTTCCACTAATCAACCCATTTCTAAGATGGAAATGTCATACTCTATAATCATCCCTACATGTTTGGGCTTCTTCAGCCTCAACCAGTTTGGTGGATTTCTAACAGCCTCAATGTAAATCAGCTTTGCTTTCCTTTATCACTGTGTTTCCTGTCAGTGCCCACACCACTATGGCCTCTAAATTGTCTTTTTTTTTCCTTCTCAGGGCCGTTTTAGGATTGACTGCAAAATAAGATGCTTGTAAACACATAGATTATACTACAAATACCCAGAGCTAGCATCCATAGGAGATGATGTTTTGAAGGGAACCAGAACAAAACAAAGAATGTCACTAAGACAATGAAGTGCCAATAGACTGCCACTAATATCTAAGCTCCACCTGTTAAATGTTCTCCCTGTCATTGCTTTCTACAAGCATCTTCTGAGGCACATTCACACTGCTTAGCTGCACTTTAACATGTCATCAGTCTACGGTGTAAGCTGCTGCTGCAGCCTCTCCTACCACCTCCCTCCTTGACAGCCTTTTCCCTTTGTATTCTGAGCACAGAACATATCCAAGGAGTACCAGAACTAATTTCAGAGCCAGGCTTTATGCTGGTTTTCACTGACACAACTCATTGGAAATTTTTTTTAAGAATTTGTATTTTCTATACATGATTTCAGATGATAATCAGAAACTCTCAGGTTACAGCATCCCCTGTTAGTTGCATCCTTTTCTGTTATGTTCATGCCTCAATCAAACCAAAGTGACCTTGAGCTTCCCTTGTTATAGAGCATTAAGCAACACCATGGTACTTTGGGGTCCAGCTACCTTAACTTCTAAACTAAGCGAATCCTTCCACTCCCCAGAGCCTCATCCTTACACATCCATACTGTAGTTGTCCTAGGCAGCTAAACTAAGCAAAATCTATTTCTTCGGGGTTAAAAACTGACTTTGGATTGCCTTAGCTGCCAATGGAAATATGGAAATAGTACACCGAGGCAGTCACGTCTTTCAGCTTAACTCCAGAGAAAGTTCAGAGGTGGTAAAGAACCAGCACTAAGAGCTCTCCACAGATTGAGATACTCTCATAGCTTAATCTCATTGTGTTTTTCCATTAATTTTCTCCTACGGAATGCACTGTTCCATGTGGATGGTGACACTCACTCTCCAAGTGCCATCCAGAATCTGCACCAAAAAGTTCAGCTAGGAAATATGAAACCAAGATAAAGAAGAGCTGAGAGAAGAACGATGTTACAATCAAATGTAAAAATCAAACCAACAGACTGTAAGAGTCATATCAGATAGACATTTTTCCTTGCTTAAGAACTCCACAGGTTTCTGGTATTTTTCTACTGTATAAAATTGACAAAGTCCTCTTGTTTTTATTTTTTTTTCTGATTAATACAAGACAATCTCTACCATGTAGCAGTACTATGTGCTGTATGTCAGGACAATGGTTTTTTGTGATCTACTGCATGGAATATTTACATTAAGAGTTATGGAAGAGTACCTCTCTTCACTGTTGTCCAATGGAGAGAGGAGGTGACCTCCTGAACAAAAATCTGCAATTGATCAGAATGAGACATTGATTTTTGTCATTTTCATGGTCTGCAATGCAGCATGTGACTATCCATTTGCACATCAGATGGCAGCAATCTGTGCACAAGTGCACAAATTATTTCTAATGGGGCAATCTCTAGCTCAAATCAGGGAAGAGAGACCTCATGGCTCATCCCTTCCTTTCAAATGGCCTGTGGCTACACACTGGTCCTTTTCCCTGCTTTGTTATTGTACTATGCTCAAATGATTCTTTCAAGGCCTAATTGAAGGCCTAATTCACCCTCCAGCAAGGAGAAGAAAAAAATGTTGTCCTTCTTTCCTACAGATTCGTCTGGGGAAGATGAAGAGTCTTTTCAGAGAAAATGCATTCAAACAAAAGAAAAAAAATCTAATAGATGATATCCCAAAAGGCCATGTCTCCAGAACACAGCAGAAACATTTTTAATACAAACCTTTGGAGATCTGTTCCAGTCTGCCTGCAAGTATTTTACATACTGATACCCCAATTTTCATAATTTCCATGTTCTTTTAAAAGTTTTAAGACCTCTTCTATAGAAAGGGCTTTTTTAGGAGGACAACAGGAAAAGCTGGAATTACGCTTTAACAGAGCATGAAAACAGAAATCAAAAGCCATATGTCTAGAAATCTGCACTAGGATGGTAACCAGCACTAGCAGTCAAAAGTCTGTAAATAGAACTTTTGGACTCCATTCCCCTTCAAAAGGAAAGACTGATAGACACCAGAAGCAGACGGCTGAAACTGCTTGTGAGAATAGGACTACATCTTTTGAAATAAAAGTAGCAGCCAGACTACTTTTAGTAATCAATAGTTCATTTAAACAGGTAGACAACAGCCATAAAAGTAATTTAATTAATTCTCCATGTTAATGGGCTGTCTGTGGCCTTTCTAGTATTAAACTGCTGTAATATGTGAACAAGGTAGCTGGACAGTGTAGCACAAGCTGTAAATTTTGTGCAGCTTGTTTTACAGTCAAAGCCTAACTCGCATAAATAAAACATGTGCTGGTGACAGAGAAGCAGCTTAAGTTTCAGAGTCCAAATACCTCCTTTGAATCCCTTTGCAGGACTGGGAGGAACAGACCTTAAAGAAAGGAGCCAAAGCCTACCAACAAGTGAGGCAAAGGCATATGCAGGAGAATGAACCATCATATGCAAAAGCTCTGACTGAACAGCGCTAAACTGCTGTTGTTGGCACTTACACAAACCTAAAATATTTTGGTTTTGATTCTGCGTATGGGTCTACTTTCTGTTCTCTACTCAGTTAACCAGTGACATTCAATGAAGGTTTGGAAAAACCAACAACAAAAACAAGCCTTTGAATCTGAGAAGACATTAGCAATGGATAACTTCACCAATGACAAAATGTGTACAAGGTGATAGATTTCTGCTTTATAGGTATCATTAAGTAGGGTTTATGTAACAATCAAAACTCGTGGAAGTCAAAGGGAATTGACATTACATGTATTACTTATTCTATCAACCAACCAAAACAGAAGAAAAATTCTGGTACAAAGCTGACAGAAAGCAAATTTTCTGATGTTTTAACAGAGCTTTGACCTTCTCCTCACCTCCCTCACTGAAATAGCCCACTGGTGAGAGCGGGTAAGATCTCTACTGAAGCATATACATACAGTATATACATAGAAGTAGTGTGCTATAGACCTTAATATAATTTTTTTTTGTGTAACCATTGCAAACATGTAGCCATTTTGTATTGTATTTGTATTGTATACACTGCAATGTGATTATGTAGCCATTGCATACACTACAGTGTACTTCATTATAACCACCTTCCTGAGGACATCGCCTTTAAATGGCATTGTGTAGATGACACCAACTTATGCCAAAATATTTATTAAGATCTGAACATATGCACCTTAAAAATCCCCAGTATTTTAAGTTGTGAGGACAAAGCTCAGAGAAACATTCTTTATTATTGTTATAATTATTAGCGGTCCCACAAGTTCTGCAGTAAGGAGGAATTCAGAAGCAAAGCTGGTTAACCAACCCATAGCATATGTTTACCTCTCATATTGTTACAGCTGTTATTTGGCTAACATATTAAAAAAAGAAAAACAAGTTTGATGGTAACTGGCCTTGGGCAGACAATTGTTGATCCATACAACCGGCCAGCCTTTAGAAATCACAATCACCAGAAATAAATTCCACCAGATTTCCAATTAAAAGCCTGCTGTGTTTATATAGATCTTTGTCTGCTGCTCTCTAGTAACAGATGTGAAGTGGAAGCTGTAATTAATGCTTGGAGACAGGAACTCATTTTGAGCTACATTTTGAAAACATTATCTGATGTGTGTAAGCATAACATGCTAATTATGGAGGTAAGTAGCTATGTATAGACATTTATCATAAAATCCTAGCAACAGCACTCTGCTCTCTACCTCCCCTGAAGGAGCTGGTGAAGAGAATCTCCTCCATAACACAAGAAGGCATGAAAAACATTGTGATTCACCAGTGCACCTATTAAATATCTTTACTGCAGAAATATAGCAATTAAATAGAAAGCAAATTTCTCAATGACCATAAAGCAGAACCTGCAGACCCATTATTTGGGACTACTCTAGAGCACTGGATGCCTGTGGAGAGGGACTGTGCAACCACTGCTATGTTGCAGGAAAGGCCTAAATGTAGTTCTATTCTAATAACTAAGGACTTGGTCCAAATATACATGTGCAATACTTATATATGATGATACTAATTCATGGCACAATGTGTGTTTACTGTTGTATTGTTTTTTAAAGTCAATGGCCCACACTTATTTATACCACAAAGCATGAAGGGTCAAAGACTAAGGCCCATCTATGATCCAGGATGGTGTATGGTCTTTGATACACATTCTGTTAAGGTTCAGTTTCTGCAGGAAGCATATCCAAGATGTTCTGTTTAAGAAATCAGTCATGACAGCTTTTGTCTTTATAAGTACACATTTTGTGTCTCTTGTCTTCTACTGATCTTACTTTGCCTCTCTGCCTCCACATAAAACTCGTGTCTGTGGTAGAAGACATCTGAAAAGTACTTTCATAGTGCATTAATTATGTCTGACTTACTTTAACTGACCAAGACTCGTGTGCCTTGATATTTTCTCACTACTGCATGTAGCAACATCCACTCTCTGCTGACCATCATTACATGGCACAGAGCGACTGCAATGGGTCTGAAATGAGTTTTACTACACATAAGGGTGAAAAAAAAAAAAAAGCAAATGCTAAAACCTAGACAATCAAGTCACAGAGAGCAACTGACCTAATACTAACGTGTCTGTGTCTGCAAAGAGAATTTGAAAACACCCTGATGGCGATTATTGATTAATATTGCACAAACATCAACTAGTTGCCACAGGGAACCTTCATGATTTCAAGGGAAATAAATTAACTAATTACAACTGACCAAGCTGCTTAAGTAAATAAACACAAATAGATTTAACATTTATGAATAAATAATGGACTATACCTTTAAAGAAGAGATAACTGAGCATTCAGTGTAATGAAGAGACTAGGAACTCGGAGAACAACCTTGTCACAGAAATGACAACCTTTCCATTTTAAAAACTCTTACAAATCAGAGAAACATAGCTTTCTCTTCCAAGTTAATCCATGTTTGTTGCTTCAACTGACGAGAGAAAGGAAGCCAGCCACAAATGCTGAGATCTTAATTACCATCATCCTCCCTCTGATGGTAGATGTGGTTGGTACAGCACTACATGTCTACGTGGCTGGTACAGAAGTTTTTCTACAGACACACACAACCCAAACAGATGGTTGTAATTACCGGCAGGCAAGCTGCAGTCCTAATTTAAAAGTGAGCAAAAATAGCTTATGTTCCCTCTCACCCTTCATGGCCACCACACCCAGCTGATGGAAAACCTGGAGGCCACTCAAGGGAGGGCAGCCAAGAGACTGCTCTACCCCACTCCACCCAGCACACCTCCCTGAATGCAGAGACACTTTTTCCATCTAAACAAAATGGGCACGCGTCAAATCATCACCACTTCAAAGGGGAACATGCCTACCTGGTACTTCAGAGCTTAATTCAAAAGGAAAAAACTAATCAGACGTGCTTTGAAAACTTGCTTATTACTTGAACTCGGGCAAAAGAGGGTGGATCTGACACTGAAAAACCCCATACTGACCTGCACAGGACATATTGCAGTTATTCCCAACCCATCCCTCACCTCAGCAAAAGCTTCTCTCTAATCCTCTGCTCTGCTCTTCTGGGATTTGCTCGCCTACATCAGTAACTAACCACTGGCCACAGAGACAAGATAATCACAGCTCATCCTGCAGCCAGCTCCAACACTGCAATTTGTGCGTCTTGCAGCACAATCTTCACAGAATGGTTTACAGTGTCCTCGCCGAGGCTAAGCCTGTCTCCTCCACAATGTGTTTACTTTACTAAAAGTATACCAGAATCAACAGCTTTGGGAACAAGTCACCTTTGAACAGTGACAAGAACGGCTGCCGCAGCACTTCCCCTCTCCACAACTCATGCCCTGTGCTGGCCTTGCTTCTGTGGAGATGGAATCCCTCATTTGCCTCCACAAAAAGCTCTGTTTTCAAACGTGGGCACCTTCTGTTTTTAACACTGGTTTTTATTTTTCCATGTTTTGCCACACACCAGCCTAAGACACAGGCTAATCTGAGCAAAGACAGGCATTAAATCTTCTACGCCAATGTCTGGACCTCCCACATCAGGTTGTTCCAAATGGAATACAATGTGTGAAAAAGCAGCAATGGAAACCCCTGCAACATATGGTCACTGCCATCCTAACTCTGTTCCTTTGCTGGACTACAAAAGCAGTGATAGCCCAGAAGCCAACTCTTAGCTAGAAACAGTATTAATCAAGAAACCTACAAAAATACCTGCCAGGAGCCTTCTTTAAGTAATTAAGAAAAGGCATGTACATACCGTGCTTCTTGCAAGCCAATAAGGGAAAGCACGTGAGCTTTTCTTCATGGAAATTCAGACAAAAAGTATCACAAGCAGATGTCAACAGACTTGGCACTGATACACAAAGATGGTTGCACACCTACACATACAACTTATGTCATTCACCTTTTCCACAACAGTACAGCTTCAGCTAAAAACCTCAATTCATTAAGTACAGAGCCAGGCACAATTGTCATTATGAACACAGTCTGTATGATAAAACCATATTCCCCACTCCTCAAAACCCAGAAAGAAATATAGAAAATCCTCCGATGACTCTTTGTAGTTGAAGTTGTTGGCAGCAGCAAAGAAAGTCACTGACTTGTGTGACAAAACTCAGCATCCATAGCAGGTATCTTTATAGCATTAATTATGAAGTAGTGAAGAGTTTAGGAACACTTCTATGATTATGTGAGACAAAAATCTTAATAAATAAAGGAAGAATAAACAGAGCTCAAAGATATTATTTAACTGTTGCTGAAGACACACTTCCTCCAGTACAAACATACATATTAACAATGGAAAATTTGCATAAATTATCTTCCTGAGAAAGTAACTGTTTCTTTTGTATTTTTGAAATTCTACATACTTTTCACTATAATTTAGTATAATGCACTTTGTAAAATTTGAGTGTGTGAAGAAGCAAGCCCCTAAGCTTATGTTATGTTAGAACTTTTGTTCTCATTAAGTTCTTTCTTCATTAAGAGTATAGAGGTGCTTTCCAGTTTCATTGCCAGTAGCAAGAAGTTTTTAGTGAGATGAGCAGCCCTTATGTTCATAGTGGAGAGGGGAACAAGTCTTCCCAATTTATCCCTAATGCCCAAGGGATAGATACAGCCAAGGTGCTGAGGAGAACACAAGAGACAGTATGTGCACTACACTGATGAAGCAACTACTGTCCACGGGAGATGACTTTTTGGAAGGAAGGGAGAAGGTAAATGTACAGCGTGGAAAGTTTTGATGGCGCCTGGCATGAGCTCCAGTGGTTTCTTCTGGCCTTTCCAATAACTAGTCTGGTCCCATAACATATTTATCAGGAATCTAATATGTTCAGCTGCAAGTATGCCTTCAACAAAAGAAAACTTAAGAAAGAGGGGGGGGAAAAAAAAAAAAAAAAAAAAAAGCCCTGAAAGGGTAGGTGCAGTAACATCAATCATTACAGTATTGTTGAACTGTTCAGCACAGTTAAGAGATTTGGGCTCCAAGAGATGTGGTTTATTTTGCAATGATAATACCTCCTGCTATAAAACATGCTCAAGTTTTCATAAAATTACTCAAGCTATTTAATAGACTTATCTCAGTGTTTCTGTTCCTGAAGTCCTGTCCTGTTAAAGCTCAGTGGGGTAACAAAGAGGTGAGAAAGAGATGTTTCTTACATTGGGTCCTGCTTACACATATAGGACACCAGAGGGGCCTTCATATGCATTTCAAAACACATCTTTTTTTTCCAGTCATCTTCTCAGGTGAGCTTGACCCAAAAGAACAGGCAGTGAGGTTAGCAAAACTGAGGGCACAATGAGTGTCAGGTGAGTGTCAATGAGTCCATCAGCAACTGAAGATGTCATCATCAACAGCACACAAACCTGTTTGTCTAGAAACATACACCACACTGAGCACCAAGTATCAGAATGCCCTCAACTTGCCCTGACAAGCTAAGAAATAAGCTAGGACATGTCTCTTTAGAATAAGGCTATTCTTCACCTCTTCAAAAAAAAAAATCACTGCCTTTTACACACATGGTGTTTAAAATGGGGAAAGACTGCGTCCCATATCCAAATAAAGATAATTACTCAGAAAGTATGTGTTTTATTTTGATTCACATTGAGTACTGTACTCTAGTCTAACACTGGTGGAAAACTAAACTGTTACCAAGTAGCTTTTCTCCCCACACACGTGAAAGATTGTTCATATATGCTACTCAATTTTTGTTTACTCTTTTTTCTGAATGGAAAATAGTTCATTCATTTTGAGAAAAGACATCCATAAAGACTTTTGTAAACAAAATTACTTCAAAGTTTAGGATTACCTGTACTAGCCCCTTTAAAGGTGCAAAGGCACATAATTTCCTTGTGTCCATTTTTGCTATTTATCACAAAAAACTTTCTAAGTACAGATAAAGTTTATTTGTATGTTAAGATATGTTCATGTTCAAAAATGAAGAAGCCAAGCTTAATAGATGATGCTTAGAAAATAAAGCATGTATAAGGCCAAATCAAGGATGGAGACAGCTGAGGTGAACAAAAATTATTTATGCTCTATAATGATTAATTTTAAAAAACAAAATAGAACACCAGACACTGAACCACTGCAATGTGACATTTCAGAATCTGTAATTGTCACTACTATTCCTTATATCTTTCACCCATTTAGAGTAGTTCCAGATTGAGGAAAGATTTCTCTCTAGTCGCTTCAAGATAAATGAATATATTTTGAAAGCAGGTAAACTTAATCATAGAAACCTTCATTACAGAGCTGAGGAAAAGAATTCTCTGTAGATGTAGACTAAATTTTAGTTTTTGAAAGTGCGTAACAGCTGCCTGTTCTCATACATCTAAACTCCACCTAGCTCTATTTAATGGCACGGGTCCTCTGCTTGACAACTTCAACTACAATAAAATAGGGGATGCTGACCGGATTTGGAGCTTAGCCTGATGGGATCTAGATCAGTCATAGGCTAAATCCCACCAAATCCTCAATGGTGACACACACACAGAATGTACAGCTGGGGCAAAGGGTCTTACGGAGAAGAGACAAAACAGAGCCCTTCACACAACCCTGTCACTGGAAGTGTGAAAGCATATGGAACATGATAGTTTTCCCATCTTTCCAAGGGATCACATGGCCATCCCTGAAATACCTTCTCCTTCTGTCATTGTTGGCAAGAAGTCATAGATGAGGGTTTCTTCACCTCTATGTAGATATACAAAGAACCAGAGAACCTTAGGAAGGGAGATAACATGGAACAGCAAAACACACACAGCCCTTATGCATTCAGAAACATTCCCTGTGGGTATTTTTCTTAATTTTAGAAGAAGCTTACATAGATTTTATCTTGCTGATATCGCTGGAATAAGTTGTGCATAATAGAGCCTTCATGGAGATCTATGAGTGCTGCCATGTCTTCCACGCTCTCTGTGCTTGTTTGATGCATAGGTGTTACTTTTTGGTGTGTGATTGTGCTCTGTTTATATGTGAATACCTGAAAGAGAGGGGAAAAAACAAACTATGATCAGTGCACACATCCAAAACCTCCTATTTGAGAACAGAGTTTTCACATCTATTCATATTCCCTATCCAGTTTACCAGTGTGAAAACTTGTAAAACACATTAGTCTGCTAGATGTACTATCTTCTAAAGCTTCTTTGACAAATAATTCAAGCCCCAAATAGGTACATGGGGAACATATGAAACTAGCACATATTGATAATGCACTGAGGACGACGAGGTGTTTTCCTTTTTAAAGGTAAATGTAATTGTGCTTCACACTGGACTACTGTTAAGACTTCATCAGGAGAAAAATAAACCAAGCAATAATCATTCCCAAAAAATCCAAAACCAGACAACCAACAAAAATCCCTACAGTAAATCCCACTTATGCTCAAATTTCTCTGGAAGGAAATGTTTCACAGTGTAAAATAGCAAATGAAAATTATTGCTCTAACAGGCTACTAGTTATATGTTCAATCTGAAACACAGTTAAATGTTTCCATTCAAATCTCTTGTCAGGATTAGGTCATTTAGTCTTCCTAATACAAGCAGCATGTGAAGTTCAATGTTCTTAACATATTTTAAAATGAATAGGACAATCAATTTCTAATTAATGTACTTTTGAGACTAATTTCTGGAGCCTGTTCCAAACAGACAACAAAAGCCCTAAAAATCCACAATTTAAACAGTCAGAAAACACTTATAATAGTTTCTGCAAAACTATTACAAATGTGCTCAGAAGATATACACATTCCCAGTCTAGTTAAATAAACTGTTAGGAATTAATTTAGCTTCCTATTTCCGTTTATAGTTTACATCTTGGCCATTCATCTTTACAGACATATGTCTGCATCCCATAGCCAACACTATTCAAGTAATACCAATCCCTGTTAACGACACTGTTTCAGTGTAAGGAAGTGAAGTACAGGGTTAATGTAAATGCTCTAATGATGTGGAATATTGAAAAAATATGCCCTTCCAAAATCCATTTGAAATAACATTTACAAAGCCTAAGGAAGAGGAGGCTCTGCGAAGACCTTAAGAGTAGCCTTCCAGTACCTAAAGAAGGCCTACAGGAAAGCTGAGGAGGAACATTTTGTAGGGCATATAGCAATAGGATGAGGGGTAACAGTTTCAATCTAGAAAAGGATATATTTGGGTTAGACATTAGGAAGAAATTCTTTAATGTCAAGGTGAGACACTAGAAACAGATTGCCCAGAGAAGTTGTGGCTGCCTCATCCATGGAAGTGTTCAAGACCTGGCTGGATGGGGCTTTGAGCAACTTGGTCTAGTGGTAGGTGTCCCTGCCCATGCAAGGGGGTTGGAATCTTTAAGATCCCTTCCAACCCAATCCACCTGACAAGAGAGAACTTCTCAAAGGATTTCATCATAAAAGACTATGTATGCTCCTGGCAACAAAAGACTGAACAAAGATTGTTGTGTCATCACAGGAGGTTATTGAGGAAAACAGTGATTTTACCTCTCTGGTTGAGAGAAGTGAGAAAAAGAAGCTGAAGAAGCAAGTGGGTGAAAGCAGATGGCACTTTGCATTGAAGCTCTATCTACTCAGCTACTCTACCAGCTGACAGAAGGAAAACACCCTGATGAAATTTATTCATTAAAATCCCATTCTGGGTGTACTACATGCTGGCTCCACTACAGCTGTCACTCACACAAAGTATACTGAGGGAAAAGCTGGGAGAGAAAGGAGATCCAGGAAACACATTCATAACAGATGCCAGAAGACAGCATAGGCATCAACAGGATACTCAAGCAAACCATTACAAAGTTACTATAGATTCAGAGCATCCAAAGCACAATCCGTAACTGTGGGAAAAAGACAGACACAGAGATGTATTTTGTGGTAAACAACTGTCAAGAGTACAGGAGAAGCATTTGTACAGGGTAGATAGATGTTGTTCAGGATGGAGAAAGCAGCCACTTGTACATAATCCAGGGGAAAGCAGTCCACATTTGTAAAAGAAAGAATGAATTTGAGCATCATCAGTTGATAGCAAAACTTTTGGGCTGAAAAAACTGTTGGCAGTTCCAAGACAGAATGCAAGCAGAATTAGAAGTAACTGCTTTTCCAGAGTAATAAACCGCAGTCCCTAGTAGGAAGAATATGAAGAAAAAAACCAAAGATCATGTTGTAGAATAAAGAATGTCAGACACTGGAAATTAAAGGGATTTAAGGAGAGCAAATCCTACAAAAGGAAGGAACTTAGCAGCCATGTACCCGCCTGGAATTAAAACAGGCAAATAGACTCAAAGAGAGAATTAGGAAACCAAAAGAAGGTGGCACATATCCAGTGAGTCCAACTCATGTGAACATGGAAAGGAAACTCATACTTTCTAGGAGGAGAATCTTTGCATTTGTGATTTCTGCTCTTTGATGTGATGCACAGGTTAGAAGGGTAGGCAGAACACTACATATATGACAATACATTTTTATTAACATAAGGAATTAACAAAAATGCACCAAGCAGAACAGTGTGACAACTGACTTGGTGGGACTATCAACAGTGGTCTTTGCAGATTCATCTTTTTCCACTCAAGCACTTAATTTGCTTTTCTTCAGGAAGGTTGTTCTCACACGTGCAGCTCTTCCACACATGTTCTCCTTTTTTGGCTGAAGAAATGGCTCTATGACCTGATCCAGCCATATGCCCATGTGTTGACCAACTAGAAAACACACCCATCAGTCACAATGGCTGCCACCCAGATGAGAAAGAAGGAGAGCACCTTCCCCAACACTGGGGAGTTACTTTTTATTTTTACCAGAGCCACACATCCTTCTGATTTCCTGAACACACCATAAATTTGTCCAAGATCACCTAACGAGATCACAGTCAGCAAACAGGGCACCAAGATCATATGCCCAGACCTTGTTTCCTTAAAATGGACTTTTAGTAGTCCTGCTGCTCAAGCCCTGAAAACCCCTGCTTTGTTTTATTTCATCTTGACTCACACCTTCACTAGGACAAGGACATGAAAAAGCTTTCTTGAACATTATCTTTACTAATTAGAAGGTCATGGTATGAAATATGACCGCAGAAGAAATGCTCATGAAATAGGAACCAAGAACCCTTCTGTGGGGTCAGTATGCAGAAAAGGAAGATGAACAAGTTAGGTCCTGAGCTTCAAGAGGAGCCCATCAGCAGAGAGCAAAGGCTGTCCACCCTCAAGGATTTTCTTGCCAACATTTCTGGAAGGTCAATCAAAGCATGCAGGAAACATTTAAGACAAGCCCAAATGAGAATTCAGCAAAAACATCTTTCCTCTTGAGATATAAATGGTCCAAGATAACAAACATGCTGAATACACGGAAAACTATAAATTAAACCTTAAAGACAGAGAGCTAGAAGTTATTACAGAAGTGAAAATTAAAGGTTAAGATAGGAAGGCATGATGCAAAGAACAAGAGTAAGCTCAAGAAATACAAAACTAAACAGAGAATCCAGTTTGACAATACTACAGAGTATTTCAATGAGAAAGCAGAACACCACTCCAAAACTGCTCCACTGTCCCTATCATGGCTTACTAGTGCCATAATGAACACAACAAAAATTAAATGAGGAAGAAACCTGAAAAGCTAGGGAACCAGTGCTACCAAGTTCCCTAGGTAACATGGGAAAAAGATGTAACAGGCACAGGGGGTTTGATAATAACACATAAGGAAGTTACTATTGGACACCCAAACATCAACAGCTGTTTGAGAGCAAAATCCACACCTGAGAGCTTGAGGAGCAATGTTTACAGTCATTCTTGAAGAAGAAAGAAAATATGACTGCAAGGAAAAAAAAAAAAAAAAAAAAGAAAAAAGAAAAAAAAAAGACATGCTGCTGAGACAGATTTCTTTCTCTAGCAAGAAAGGAAAGATTGAAGAGATGGATAAATACAGTAGGGAATATGTGAATGAACATTAAAAATCAGGTGGCACATGGGAAGTGTGAAAACAAACCATTCTGGTGTGCTTTTGACTGCCTGCTCCAAAATTTTGATGATACATCCCTATGTCCTGATTCATACCTCTTCAGAAATCTACAGGATCATCAACCCATTCTATTCTGTCCAGAATTGGGCAAAATTAATCAGTCTGGATGAAATGGGAACATATCCAGAGCAGTGCCAAGGTCCATCTGCTCAACCATTGTGCTACCTACGGCACTTGCCACATCTGCTTTAGGACACAATGTCAGGCCCTAGATACTGAGAGTGAAATCTGCACTCATGCTTTGCCAAAATATTACCCAAAAGAGAAAGAAGGACAAGTAGAGAAAATTAATTCATCATCTCACAAGCCTTAGACATGGGACCAAAGGAAAAAAAGTTAGAGGGGAGTCCTTGGCAGCACATCAGCATGATGCTGCTCTCATTGCTGCAGTCTGAAGTGTCATCCAGATCTCCAAACACTGCTACAGAAAGTACCCTTTTATGCAGAAGATGCCAGTCAGACACTCTCCAATGCACTGGAGGAAGCTGGAGAACTTATATCAGCACACACTGAGACTGTGCAGATGAACTCTATGGAAAAGGTTTTTTGGTGGTTGACATTTCATTCAGGGGTTTGTTCCAAAATGGTGGAGCATCATAAACCCAAATCAATCACTTCATATGGGGCTCTGTTTGGAAAGGCAACAACCCTAAATCGCATACTAAGTCTAAGACAATATATAATTTTACCTATTTGTAAATATAATATCTATTCCTAAATACAGCAGAATGAGCAGTGCAATATTGTACTCCATACTGTACAAGCACTTATTAGGCAAGTCAGTGTCTTTATGCTTGTTTCAAAAAAGCTTTTTTTTTTCTTTTAATGCCATGTAATTTGGAATAACTAGTATTTTAAACAAATATGTGCTTTTAAATTGACTAGTGAGCATGTAAAGAAAACAATTCATCAACAAATCAGGAGTTTGAGACATATGACAGCAATTATATTAATTTCACTGATGCTTTTAAAAGAGCATGAGAATTATCAGGATAAAGACCTTAATATTCCCCACTTTTTCATGCTGAAAATGACATTTTTATCCTGAGAAATTTTTCTGGTATAAGAAGAAAAAAAAAAATTTTTTTTCAAGCATTTAATTTAAGGGGAGTATCACAAAATCTAATTAAATTTCTGTACTGGCAAATTACACCTAAGCTCAAGACCTAATGGAAATTATATTTTGACAAAATATTTAATTTGTAATACAATTTATTAACATAAGGAAACAAAATCAGAGTTGGCCCTCAATGACAGAGGCACACATACTTCTCTCCCATTGTATCATTCTGTGACATAATGCCAAGTGACAAAAATTCCTGCTTGAATAAGGCTATTAAATGGTATCAAGGGATACAACAGTTTAAGTCAAGTGAGTTTAGGAAAATGCTGAATTAAGTGCCTAGGTAAAGCACATCAAGAAAATCACAATCCTCATTTCTTGCATAAGCTGCAAGTCATGCTCAGGCTCTCCAGGCTGTGTGGATCCACCATACAACTAAATCTCTCAGTGCTTTTCATAAGCTGCTGGGTTTTTGCTGATGCTAATGACCATCAGCATTGTTACGAGAGGAAGGCAGAAAGTCTTCTAACAGTTTCCTAAACAACAGTTCTCTATTTGACTGATGACTGGATCTTCATCACTTGAAATAAAAATCGCAAGGAAAAATCAGAAATACGTTTGTCTGTATGTTGAAAGCCCTGACCCAGTCTAGATTGTTACTAAATTTGCTCTCTGAAAATGCACAAGATGTGTAATGAAAAAAATATATACTGCAGGATTTTTAAAACAGCTGCTTCTATACAGTGACCTGGATTCTTCATTACTCCCAAACAGAACTCCTAGTGCAGGCTCAGGGGTAATCTAAAAATTGAGATTAGAACAGAGAGTGGAGACAGGCACTGTCTCTTCACTGTTGCTGCCCCTGGGTGGAAATGAGAGGTTTACCCATGGCCTCAAGCCAGGCCATCCCTCACAGCTATTGCCCATCACACCAGCACATCTGGCCGCATGCCATCAGCTTCTCCATCGGTAACACATCAGATGTGGAAGTGTCTGAGCCCATGCCATGTCCTGCATCACACATCTTAGCATGTTCCTATTGCTGGTGGTGCAATAAATCAAGAGGGGGTTCTGGTAAGGGTAACATAAAAGCAGTAACCAAACTCCTCTCACAGAATCACAGAATTGTGATGGTTAGAAAAGACTTCTAAGATAACCGAGTCCAAACATTAATACAGAAAAAAATACCATGCCCACTAGAACACATTCTGAAGTACCACGTCGACATGGTTTTATAATTCTTACAGGAAAAAACAGAAATATCAAAGTCTTGGCATGCACCAAATTTAAGTTGCTCAAAGCCATATAACCAGAGGGATAACATAAAATACGGCATTTTAAACACAAAATTCAGTAAGATAGGGAAGGAGAAAGCAAAGAGGTATTCCACAGATGTCATCTGGGAGGCAGCTTTAAAAAAAAAAAAACCAGCAGAAAATTCAAACTAAACAACCAAACTTTTTCAGTTATGCCTGTATTAGCAAGCCAACTACTCGAGCACCTGGCCAACTGACAGATATTGGGAAACAAAGCTAATCGTGACCCAAAACCTGAAGCCATCAGTCTTCTTGTCATTGCCCTGAGGGCTGCTCTGCGCACGTTTTTCCACAGGGTTAATCCCAACTGCTACGGTGATGCCCATGAGAATTGACACAAGTCAACAGAAACTCCAGAAGACTTGGCTCGTACACCGAAGACATCTGCACCCTCAGTTTTCTAAGGCATCTATTTTGCTTATGGTCACTGACCCCTCAGCAGAGAGATGAGCATATCCCATCAAAATACACAAGACTGTACTCAGAAACATCCACTTAGACAGATCAGGTTTTTTTTTTCATTCTCTGCTGTTGGTCTTAACTGAGGATCATCATTTGTGTTTCCCTCATGTTTAGAAGTTAAAAGAATGCAGTAAATCTTACAAAATGCCTTTATACATAAGTTCAAGCAGAAAAAAGAGGCCTTGGGCTCACATTACAAGCTGTGGAATGCAGCGTTCTAGGGAGAAAAAATAAATCACGACAAGCTGAAGGACCCAGGGATTAAAAACAAAAACAAAAATGTAGTAATTCACTCTTTTTTCCTCGAGAGATCAACTAAGTAGATACTTAAAAATACAGGACAAGGAGAGTCTTATAAATCAAAAGCAATTTAAGACCAAATGTTTAACTACTGACATTTTAAATTCCACAGTTAATTGTGACAAGAGTGTGACTCAAGTAATGTTTTGGTCTCATAATTTACTAGTTACAACTGTTAGAGTTGACCTTAGACATCCATTCCATTGTCTCCAAACAATCATTCAGACAAAAACATATACCAGGGCACAAGGCTTGATTTGATGCAATATAATTTAATCTTTTTGAAAGCAACAACAACAAAAACCACAATGAAGCTTCTTATCTATTAAAATGTGGAAGAAACTGAAACAGTTTTATGTAGGAAATTTATTGATGTCAAGAAAAAAAATAGTATCAACTAAATTGTTACCGACTTACACTGGCTTTTTCTTGAAAAAAATATCCCACAAACACATCAATGGACTTTCAGCTTATTTCCCACCCGTTTTGTAAAATTCCTCTCCATTTACTCTGGGGATCACCATACTCTCCGGCCTCCCTTCCCAGTTAGATGTTAATCTTTACCTCTAATACAAAATGTTTAAATGTCCACTTCTCACATTACTGGGCTTACCAAAGCAATTGAATAGCACACAACCCATAGCTTGTGTACAAGACTCCGTTTTGCCCCTTGCTCACTTCAGTTCCAGCCATTTTAAGTCTTTGTCCCTTCTCCTGTCAATCCAGACACTTCCAAACCCTCCCTCACAGTCTCCCTTTCATAAAACCTCTCAGACTTTCTAGGGTCTGAGACAGATGGCTCAGGAGCTGCTCCCAGGTCCAAGTTGGCACCAAGTGGTCCTAAGGCACCCAGTCACCCTCCCCCACCCTCCAATGGTGACAGCAATAGTGATGGCTTGCAGAACCTCCTTAGAGAAGCTTTCCTACCATAGCCTTCACATTATTGCACCCACACAGAATATCCTTCTTTGCTCCTAAGCTCCACTATGTGGGGAAGCATGCTGCCAGAATGGCAATCCTGGTCATCACTGCAGCAAAGCTCAGCAAACCCACTAAATCACTCCTCTTTGTGGTTACCCTGTGTGCTGACCACTGTCAATAAGCTTGTCAGATCAAGATCCCTGCAAAGCAAGTCCTGTCCGAAATGAAGGCACACAGGAGAAGGCAATACCCTGAACAAGGATCCCTGGTATGCTAAAAAAAGCCCTGCAGAGCCCTTCTCCAGCTGGTCTCCCCAGAGAAGTCCCTCTTGGACTAGGGTGCTCCCTCAGCAAGGCTGCTACACAGAGTTGGGAGGAAAGATAAAGAAAATAGCCAGAAAGGTTTTATTACACCAAAATGGTCTGTCACATTTCAACACTATGAGACAGCACAGGGCTTGGATTTCCTTCTTTCTTCCTGCCAGCCCCTTGACTTCTGTTGCCCACAGCCAGAGGATGCAGGTTTACACCTTGCTCACTGTGAGAAGAGGACACTGCCAGGTGTTATTCTGGGACTCAGCGCTGAAGGCAAAAATTCCCAATGCATTTCTAAAGCTGTTTGATAGTTAAAGACCTGACAACATGCACAGAAAAAGTTCATATACACATAATCTCAGCTTTCAGATTTCCTGACAACATTTAACTGTAGAACTGTCATAAATTAAGTGGTTCCGTTTTCTTTTAGTTTCTCAAAGCCTTGGCTTGGTTTCCCAGTGCAAGTACTGCACACCTCACAACAACAATACTCAATTGTACTCAAATCACTTTTTAATGAAACAGCTTTTTGTTCACAACAGCAATGTGTCTGCTTCAGTAGGATGTTCCTGCCTTAACGCATACCTTTTAGATCTTTATGTACTGACAGATTTCTGGAGAAACAGAACAAGCAAAAGCTTCAAATAGGCAGCAGGTTAACATAAGAGTGAACTGACAGAGCTCTGAAATTATCTTTGAGAGACTAATTTTCAAGATCGTTTTGATGCAACACTGGTGAAATCTGTACAGGACTCTCTGCTTGCTTAAGAAGAAAAAAATAAAATAAACAGTTTGAAGTTATTTTTTTTTTATGTTACAAAAATCTGAATATTAGAGTTCCCAAAAGTGCAAATCAGGCCTGAAGCATAAGCTACTCATTTTATCAGACAACAAAAGCCAGAGTGTCTTTATACTTTTTTTAAAACTAACTTTTAATATTTTTTCCCCCTGTAATATCACAAAGTAGCATTTCTACAGTTTTACTAAATTCTCTTGTAAAGATAGGCCAAAACCCCTCCCTTTACTGGCAACCTGCACACCGTGCTCCTACCTATACCCCCATCACTACTTACCAATGTTCTGACCCAGAAACCAGGAACTGGGTTTTTTGGTGTTTTTTGTTTGGTTTTTTGTTTGGGGTTTTTGGGTTTGTTTTTTTTTTTAAGCTATTATGTGTTTACTACCATTTTTCTTTTTTTTTTTTTTTTTCCAGGGTGCCTGTGGTGTGAGGCTTTGACATAGCCATAGTGCTACCAAATCAGCCAAAGAAGAATTTTATTCACAGCTCAAAGCTTTTCCAATTAAGAAATCCTTTAATAAGGTAAACAGTTTATTCAACTACCCTTCCCCCAAAACTGTAGGTGTACAATGGTAACTTACAGGGGAGATGGAAGGTAGAAAGGGAAGGAACAAGCCTTGAATACAGTAAGCTCCTACAGATAACTATCACTGAAAACAAATATGTATATAATGACACATAAGACACACAACAATGTTCAAAGTACAATCACAGGTAGGTGAACACAAAACATAAGGGATTTTCCTTGAACTTCAACATACAGTACAGTTTCTATGGCAGGCTTGTTTACAAGGCTCTGCTATTTCAAAGTTTACTTCTATCATGGATGCTGATCCCAACACAGTTCATTAGCCTTTCAGTAATGCAGATCTGATTGAAGATAACTGGAAGATGCCCTTAGCCAACAGAGGGAAGGGGTGACCCCTCCTTACCTACATCTTTGGTTCTGACATACAGAGGTAACTGCAAGGTAGGCAGCAACAGATCAGACCCTAGAAGGTGTGCAAGGCCTTTCAACCTATCCAAGTTATTCCTGGGACCCACATTAACATTGTTTCCCCACCCAAGCATGCACTCCAAATATCAACAGAATTTTTTAAAATTTTTTTTGCTAACACAGAAATACTGCTGAACAAAAAAAAAAAAAAAAAAAATAGGCACAGTTCTTTTAATCCACACTCAGAACTGGCCAGTGACATTTATGTGGCACATGAAACCTGTATAAGCATTGTCAACAGGAGCACGTCTAGAGACAGAAGATGTTTTAAACTATTTCATAGTTTAGGCTGGCTCCATAAAGGGCAAGTAGTTTTTTCTGAACAAAGCACATGAACCAGGACCCTCATACATGTGGTCCAGAGACAGAGAGCCTGTCTGTAGAACCAGGCTGCGTGTCAGAGAGGACTGAGCTGCTGATTACTGATGATCTCCCTGGACCCAGAAGTAAAGCTCATTTCAGCTCCAGGCAGTGCCAAAATGGGACAAGGAGGCCTTCTGGCTTGATGCAGCACCCTGGAAGGGTGCACTGGCTTTGTCACAGTGCAGGAGAGATGAAGAGCAGCAACACAGCTTCAGCTCTGCCCTGCAGTGAGTCCATCTTCTTGGAGACTGGGACACTGAACTGCAACACCCTGGTCCACAGTGTTTAGGCTCTGTGGTCAGGCAGTCATACACTGCTTTTCCCAGCATGTCCTGTGTGAACCTGTTTCCCCCAGAAGATGGGGGGGCTGACAGTAAATCAGATTTTTCAGCTATGTTCTACAGAGGAACCTTACAGAGTATGATTTACTGCATGGATAGCTGTCCAAGTCCTCAAAACCTCAGAAATAATAATTCTGCAATAATTCCTCCCAAAGAGCACTGGTCTCACATGTCCTGATAGCTGAACTGTGACAAAGGACTGTGTCTGCAAAGGGACCCTGACAGGAGACAACCATGAGACACTGAATGGTGTGGTCCCAGGAGAGACAAGAGTCCCTCTGCTGTTACTGTCTCTCAGACAACTTGGCAGAAATAGTAGATGACAGGTAAAAGGTGGGGGAAGGGAGAGAGAAGCTGGAATAATTTTGAATCTCTACACAGTGAGCAAAAAAATGGAGGCTTTTAAATATATATTTTGAGGAGGTTTCACTAAAAAAAAAAAAAAAAAAATCAGCATAAACACCACTGCTCTCAAAAAGCACAAAGCTGCTTTAATTTAATGTCTTACAGAGTGTACTTTGCCCTTAGATTCTTGCTTTCCTCCAAGAACTAGTGTGGTTAGACCACAGCAGCAGGCTCCAGCAGACAACCATCAGCAGCAACTGGAAAAGTGCTGCTGGTCAGTATTGCTACGCACATCAGCCAGGCTTTGTTTCACTCTCTTTTGACCCCGTGGTCCTCCTAAAAAGCCAATGAAACTTTGCTTTTTTAATCTTTTGTTTGTTTCTTTGTTTTCTGGATTTTTTTGTGGTTTTTTTGTTCGTTTGTTTTCCTAGCTGTGGCATAAAACAGAAGTTCTTAAAGTGTCAAGACACTTGGGGCTCTCACATTTTCACGATATTCTCAACAAAGCACCCACCAACAAGTCTTCTTAGGCTGAACTATCATGGAGAGTCACAACTGAAACTTATTAAATCGGTGTAATTTGGACTGGCTCTCCACCACCACTATACCCCCAGCACTGTTAACTGCAGGAGGTGGAGAGCTTGATGCAAGAATGAACAAAACAGGTCTGGACAAGCATGAAATGGAGCTGCACGTATCACCAGATAGAAGCCAAGGTGGGCGAGGGTTTTTCATGACAACCATGAAACCCAAACCCCCGCCCTGAGACCCAAATGCCTCCTGGCAGCTAAGGTCCCCTGGCCCTGCAGCCCCATGCCACTGGGTCAGAGGAGACACTGACAGTTCATTTATGATGTCTTCAGGTTTTCCTGTTGTAGCTACGTTTTTTAAGTTCTCTGTTTACTTCTATGGGGGTCACATCACACATTTGAAGCCTTCCAGACCCCCCCACCCAAGAACTACTCTGGTTCAAGGTTAACAAAAATAAATGGATATTCCACAATGTTTCCACCATCATGAAACCATGATGAAGAGAAAAAAAAGTGTAACAGGGAAAGGGAAAGGGAAAAGGAAAGGCAAAGGCAAAAAGGAAAGAAAAAAAGAAAAAAGAGAAAAAAAAGAGAAAAAAAAAAGAAAAAAAAGAGAAAAAAAAGAGAAAAAAAAGAGAAAAAAAAGAGAAAAAAAAGAGAAAAAAAAGAGAAAAAAAGAGAAAAAAAGAGAAAAAAAGGAGAAAAAAAGGAGAAAAAAAGGAGAAAAAAAGGAGAAAAAAAGGAGAAAAAAAGGAGAAAAAAAGGAGAAAAAAAGGAGAAAAAAAGGAGAAAAAAAGGAGAAAAAAAGGAGAAAAAAAGGAGAAAAAAAGGAGAAAAAAAGGAGAAAAAAAGAGAAAAAAAAAGAGAAAAAAAAGAGAAAAAAAAGAGAAAAAAAGAGAAAAAAAAGAGAAAAAGAGAAAAAAAGAGAAAAAAAGAGAAAAAAAAGAGAAAAAAAAGAGAAAAAAAAGAGAAAAAAAAGAGAAAAAAAAGAGAAAAAAAAGAGAAAAAAAAGAGAAAAAAAAGAGAAAAAAAAGAGAAAAAAAAGAGAAAAAAAAGAGAAAAAAGAGAAGAGAAAGAGAAAGAGAGAAGAAAGAGAGAAGAAAGAGAGAAGAAAGAGAGAAAAAAGAGAGAAAGAGAGAAGAGAGAAGAAAGAGAGAAGAAAGAGAGAAGAAAGAGAGAAGAAAGAGAGAAGAAAGAGAGAAGAAAGAGAGAAGAAAGAGAGAAGAAAGAGAGAAGAAAGAGAGAAGAAAGAGAGAAGAAAGAGAGAAGAAAGAGAGAAGAAAGAGAGAAGAAAGAGAGAAGAAAGAGAGAAGAAAGAGAGAAGAAAGAGAAGAAAGAGAAGAAAGAGAGAAGAAAGAGAGAAGAAAGAGAGAAGAAAGAGAGAAGAAAGAGAGAAGAAAGAGAGAAGAAAGAGAGAAGAAAGAAAGAAGAAAGAAAGAAGAAAGAAAGAAGAAAGAAAGAAGAAAGAAAGAAGAAAGAAAGAAGAAAGAAAGAAGAAAGAAAGAAGAAAGAAAGAAGAAAGAAAGAAGAAAGAAAGAAGAAAGAAAGAAGAAAGAAAGAAGAAAGAAAGAAAAAGGAAAGAAAAAAGAAAGAAGACAGCTCTAATACATTAAAAGAATAAAGCTCTATTTTATTGTATTTGTCTAGACTGCAAGCCCACATGCAACTGTAATTTGTAAGAAAATACAGCAGTGGGCATGTATGCATACTTACCCAAGTCCAAAATTTTTAAGGTTAGATTGGGAAACAGGGAAACTAGTTACAAGAATCGTACCACCCTTGTCTTTTAATTTGCATTCAATAAGACCATTATTCAGACTGATTACAGGCACTAATTACTTAGGTTCTCTCAAATGTATACTACGAAATATTATTATTACTCAAATAAAGTATATATTGTTGGGTATGCCAAAGTGAGCTCCTTCTTTGAAAGCTTGTTCAGAAAAAAGCTACCTCTTTGCTATAAAATTTTACAGTGTCTGGCACAAAGATGGAAAGACCTCTTGGAGACACTGAAGTACAAATATGAAAACACTACTGCTTTTTAATATGTCTGGTTTGAGGAAAACCAATATTATATTCTTTTGCTTGGTTCTATTACAAGGAACAAGAATATAGCAACCTCAAGAGACATAAGACATTCACAGACTGGCTTAAAAGCTTTTCTTCTACCTGTCTTAGACCTACCACAAGTTCCCCCTTTCAAATGCTTAGAGATAATGCTCTATGTATTACTGCTTGTTTTCTATTAATGTGCAGGTAAGAACCTGTTTTCATTGCACTTGTGAAGAACCTGTAGATGTAAAGTATGAAATCTTGAAGCTGCCTTTTTTTCAATAGATATATATATATATGTATAAATAAATAAAATGCAGACTATATGAATATGCCCAGTCTGGGTCATAGTCCTGTACTAGAGTTTTAAGAAAAATAAAACTAAGTGGTCCTGCTAAAATTTGCTCAGAAAACAAGACCCATCAGTCTCGCAGGGAATGAATCAACAGGCATGGGCAGATGGAGTGGTCAAGAGATGAAACACCTTCCAAAGTCATGTCATAAGTCTTAAGTGTTTGGCACCAACATCACTTTGACATGTGCAAGAAAGCACATTATATGCCACTAACATAACTGAGTTGATTTTGTCTGCGAAAGTTTGACAGACTGTTCTGCAAGGCACTCCCATAAAATCAGCATATAAACTGTCTGGTTTGCAATTGAGTTATGAACCTCCTGCCTTGCAAGAAGTGAAAGAGCAGATTTAACACCTAAGCAGGTAGCCCGCTCATTAAAACTTGTGTGTGTAATTTAATTTTCCACAGCTAGCCTGTGCTTACATTTGAAAACCACACATATTATATAGCAGATAGCATGTGCGAGTATGTTGGAGAAGCCCAATTGCAACCAGCTCCCATGATACTAGAAAAGAAAAATTCACAGCATCTTTTTCCCCAGCACTGCTTCCCCCTGACCAACATTTTTCTGTCTTTGTAAGAATACTCTTGTTTCTTTTTGAGCTTGAATTGACCAACCTCAAGCACATGAAGCTGTAAAAGCCCTAGCCTACATTCTTTAAAATGAAGGTTAGACAGAAGTTCAATAGGAAATACAGAGATTACCTGACGTGTTACTAAAAAAACATTAAAAGAAGCAGATTAAAATTGGACCACCTTTTCTAATTGCTTGCATAAGAGGAAAGGTTAGAGAGAGAGACATAGACATGACAGTCTTGTGTATTAGGAAATAGCATTGCCCTCTAGTTACCTCCCCAGGATACCCTCGACAATCCAAACAGGTTTTTTCTACTGTGTTTTTTGATAAATACCATGTCTTAAAACTCAGCTTTAGAGATTAGTGTGAAAACCCTTCCTGCAAGTGACAAAAGGCTGTCTTTTCCTGTATCAAAATCAAGTTCTCTTCCCCTACGGATGTGACCCCTCTCACCACCCAAAACATGCTCAGCTTATTACACGGACAATCTTTTCAAGGGTGCAGTCCTCCTGTTAAGCATACCAGCTAGTTGTTCTTATTACAGGCACTTACAGCACATAGGCCTTAATGGAAAACAACATCAGAGAGCAAGGAATAAAGTAGCATGTCATCTGGGACAGAACTGAACTGATGGGAAATAAGCCCAGGATACTTTAAGTCCTGATGCCCCACACAGCTGAACACTGTGTGCAGATTGCCTCACTTCACACCCTAGCCCCTGTCTCCCTGTTCAATAGAATTCACTGTAAATTTCAAGTAGTCTGTAAAGGTCAGTATGTTGTTCATTAAGATTTCTGGTGGAATGTAAGGTGAGCAAGGACTTCTGTTTAATTCTTCCTCATTTCAAGGTGAGAGCAGCAATTTCTGCTGGAAGGGATGAAAAAAAATTACTGAGTGATTCTATCCACATAACTTACAAGCTAGTGAGTGTATTTTTCTTGTCCAAATCACATGACTTAGTTCTATGCATAAACTCTCACCTGCTCTGAGGATGGAATGGTTTTTGTTACATCTATCTTCAGCCTGGCAGATTAAATAAAAAATTTCTAGAAATAAGGGCATGTTTCAGTCTTACAGGCAAGGACTGTTAGAGAGACCACTACGATCTTTTAATCTGAACAGCTGTTTAACATAGAAAGGAGACATATCTAGATTCAATTTCTATTTAACAAAGTCTCAGCTCTGAAATTCTATAAATCTCTTTCCTTCCCCCTATAAAATCTTCAATTTACTTCCATATGTTTGGATATTGCCTCTTGTTATGCACAATATTAATTTAAACTAGCAATAGAAACTTTTCTGCAGACATGCACATTTCTTATACAAGACTGATGGCTCCCGACTCTTGTTCCACTGATTTTTAGAAGCCTGGGTTTAGCACTGTTTCTTGTGGTACCCAGTCTCATTGGTCTTCATCCCAAAGCCATTAAGCCAGTGTCACCCATAACACACCACGTGCAGGGAAAGCCATTACCAGTGGTTTGGAAAGTAATATGCCCAGGATGGGCATAGATGCACAGGCATACACAGCTGGTGGTACAGAGGTGCAGTCTCATGCCCAAGTTTGAAGGTGGCCACAGGACTGCAGTTCTGCTTAGTATCAAGGCAACTGCAGAATCCTATCCTTGCCTGTAAAGAAAGATGCCTGAAAAAGCTGCAAGTGACCAAAGTTCATCTGTGGACACAGTAGTGCATGCCTGGCTCTCACTACACCAACACATGCAGCACATGGGTGTTCTAAAGACATAATCTCCTCTCAAAACTCAAATCCCCTGGATTAAAGACCAGAACTGTGCCTTCAAGTAAGTAGTTATGCATGCCACAGCTAGGACAAAAAGGTGAAAGTAAGTCAACAAAATGGACAAAAAAACGTGCATCACATTAGTGGGTCTTCAACGCACAAGCATCTTCAATCAGTATTTTACTTAGAGTAATTTATTGCCCTAAAGACCACCTGAAGGCATGGAACCAAGGCAAAACAAGCCATCCAGGAGAGGATCATGCTTCCCACTAGCAAGAAAGCAACAGGGCTCATTGACTTCAGAGCTGCAGTCCAATCACCTCAACAAACAGTAAGAAAAATATTAAGATGACAAAGTAGTCACACAGTAGTGAGCTGACTCACCACTAGGTGACTCATAACTAACGACTGACTCTAAGTCAACTGCAAAATATGAAAAATGCTGTGATCCTACAAGAAAAAGCCTTAACATTTGCATCACAAGCTCTTTCATCATCAACATATGCATCAGCACTAAAAGCAAGTTTCTTACACTGTAAACCAAAAGTATTTAAATAAAGTATTTAACATGTAAGAAAAAGAGAAGGCAGGCTCAAACTCAGGTGCTGAAAGTCAGGCACAAATTCTTACAGTGAAATACTATACACAGCTAGGAAGAAACCTAGTCAGCCATGCATGTTTCCATCATCATCTAAATTGGTGCCTTATTTCTCTTACTATCATTAATAGTTTTTTATTTAACTGATCTGCCCAAGACTAAAATAGGTACCCTTATGAGAGACTGCATAAAAATTGAGTATTCCCACTCCACTATGAGACTGTGTCCATCAACACCACTTCACATTCCCAGGCATGGAAACACACTGCATGCATCCCGAGGATGCCTGTTGGTGAGGGGAAGGTTTACCACCAGACTACCGGGATGCACTTCTGGAGAGGACAAGTCAAAGCAAGCACACGCCGAGCACACAATTAGATTAAGGCAGATAACAGAGTTGAAAAGCCCTCATTTTGATTCTCTCTGTCTGCTGCAACTCAGAGCAAGGTAACTCCAGCAGTCAGATATTATTAGGTTGCTGACAGAGCACAAGTGAGTGCCGATCTCTAAAGAAATACTCCTTTGGACACCAGAGGCTTTTCCCATTAAGACACGTCTGCACTAGATCCTGCTGATGCAGTCCTGTGAATCATGAAGACAAGAGGTTTTCCTAGCAGAGGCCCTAGACCTCAGCAGGATTACACCAACTGTACTTTTGGGTGAATTTTCTTTGCTAACAGTGCTACTGGGGTAACCTGCTTTAGCTTTAGAAGGCTGGCCCCTCAGACGGGAAATTCTAGAACATCTGCCAAAATCTTTTTCCAGGCCCCTTGAGGCACTGTTCAATCCAATAAAAACACACACAAAAGTAATAAAACTGAAAAACAATTCCCTTGGTGCTGTGGGCTCCAGCTGTCCAAAGGTTTTTCACTCTACTACAGCACCAGAAACTGAAGTCAAACCCTTCCCAACAAAGTTACTTTGGCTGTCACTGGCATCACTTGGCCCTCTTCCACATGTCTGAAACACAAACCATGAAGGCAGGACTGGGGTCCTGGGACCTAAACAAGATTTTTCTGCTCAGTTTCAAGGGAACTGAGAATGGCTTTGCCCCCACAAAATTCAGCACTTAACTACAAGCATGTCTTTCTACTGACACAACTACCACTGCAGTTAAACCACTCTGCTGCATCAGCTGAAGTTGCAGGGCTAGCAGTGCCCACATGGATATTTTTATTTTGACTTTGCACAAACCACTTCCCAGAAAGCGAAAGACAAAACTGCTAGAAAGAAAAGGGGCATGAGGGGACAGTTGTATCAAAATAGAACAATAGTGTCAGAACCATTGTAGGTAAAACCTACACACAGTTTGGCTTACAGATTTCTTCAGGCATGCACCCAGTGTTCAGCAGTTTTTCTGTAAAACATCCATCCACAGGAGGTACTTGCATTCAGCAGTGGCTGTCATTTCATCAGAGAATCAAAGAACAAACCTCTTTCCCTCAAACATGAAGATCCTCTGCAAAGGACCAATAACAAGGGCACACATTTATCTATCTGGTCTGGTGAGAAAGACAAGCTCATTTCTAAACAGTGGTGCCAAAATGTGACTTAAGATGCAAAGCCTCATCAGGATGCAAAGTCTCATCAACCTGGTGATCTGAAAGACATTTTGAACCATCAGAGGGGTCATCCCCCTGAAGCACAGCACTACAAGGCAGATGCTTCGAGAAGGATACTGTCTTCAGGGAAGGGAGATTTCATGGTCTGAGCTATCAAGGCATGCACAAGCAACCTGCCACAGAGGAAAGGCATGGGACAGGCTCCCAAAAATGCAAGGAAGTTTTAAATGTCAGTAAGCTGTTGCCATCTCTGGTTCAAGATCTCAAAAGATAAAACTGCTGAGACCAGTTCAAGCAAATGTGCCCCACAACCACTGTCATATCACACCATGAAGGAGGACATTGAGATCAGCAAGTGTTTATTTCCAGTGGGTAGAGGCTGTCAGGAGTGCAGATTCTGGCTACTCCAGCATCCACACATCCGATACCCAACTTTCACCTCATCTGGATGTTCAGCCCCACTAACTCCAGCCTCAATCCAATATTCAGGGGTGGTAGCAGGAGTCTGGCTAAACCCAGCACATACACATGGCAACACAGCACAAGTACTGCACCAGCTATTGCTGCACATACGTATGCTAAAAGTACCAGGAGCTGAAAAGTTTCTCTCGATTTGTACTGGGGAGCATTTGTTAATATTTTCTACTAAGATAGATGCTTATGCTCCTATCATTTTGTCCTGAATCTGCTAATTTACAATAAGAAAATTTGCAGTATTTCTCAAGCAGAACATAAAAGCAAAGACCACAGTCTAAGACTGGTTCAGATAGTTTTTTCTTTTTGACCTGCAGACCACTTTTAAAACACAAAGCAAGAAGTGAAAGACAGACCTTTTAATATTAAGTTTAAGGTGCCAGAAACAAAGCTTTCCATGAGCTCAGAGACCAAAACTCAGACACTTACCACTACTGTGTAGTTCAAAATACCTGTAACAGATTCAAGATCTTTTAAAAGAAAGTTCAAACTTCATGTGTACTCCAACAGTAAGAGCTGGCTTTTGGTCCCAGCCTCTTCACGAAGTTCAATAATGAGCTTTCAAAGCTATGTCTAATAGTAAAATTCATTGGTCCCTTCATACTCACCTCATTATCCTAGCCTCTTGCAGTGCTTGCTTCTTTTAACGGATGGAGCAAGTATTAGCTTGATTTCCTACCACACATCAAGTTTTCAGCTGAGCTTAGCGATATACACCTCTAACAACTGATAACATCTCTATTAATTTACTATTAAATGCATAAAGCTAGAAATTTTACTTTTGAATTGCATCTGATACATTGTGAGAGCATACGTTGCTTTCCTGACATGCTGTAACTTCTGCTTGCAGACACAACTGAAAAGAGTAATTTAAACGATGGTCAAAACTCTGTTATTTTAACATAAGTGAAACTGATATATCCATTTGCATCCATATGTGGAGGGAAAAAAAATTTTTTTTAGAAAAAACTTTTTAGAAAAAAGCACCCCCGGAATCAGGAATACTGCAGCCAATGCATAACAAAAGGAAGTTTTAATACCTAAAGTTAGCAATATATGAGAAAATTAAATTAAAGCACATGCTTGTTCAAATTAATGGCTTGCTGAGAAAGAAGAAAAAAAAAATCAGCTAAAAATAATTTCATTGCTAAATCTCCCAGATTATATTCCTGAGACCTTGCACATACAGATAGGGACATCCAGTTCTGAAGTCAGGCAAAGCAGCAGAAAGGAAAACGTGGAAGGAAGCTGGAAACAGTGCTGACAGATCATGGAAGTCACACCACTTCAAGGGACTCCAAACTCAGTAGACATGCCAGAACAACGTTGCTGGATAGTCTATGCTCACTACGCACTAAATGTTCTTCAAGTGGTAAACTGTTAATTTTCTTCTGTAACAAAAATGCAGATCACTTCAGTTTCACAACTGGAAATTAGCAGATAGTACAAACTAATTTCTGCCTCAGACACCAAGTACCCTGCAGTGTGTCATCAGCTGAAGGCAACAGCCATAACCTGCCATCCACCAGAACACTGGAAAAGGTTAAAATCTGAAGTACAAATAACCTGATATTCTCTCTAAAGCTAAAGAACCTGCCTCCTGCAAGACCACAGGAGCAAGAGCCAGCCCCTCTGACAACACATGTGCCATAAGGCATGTTCCCTTGAAGGAAAATGCCAAGGAGGAACTTTCTCCTCACAAGCAGAGCTGATGCCAGGGCTGGCTGAAGGAGACCCAGGTGCTGCTATAGCTCACCCTGACCGACTGCAACAGAGTCAGACACCAGCCCAAACCTGCAGTGACTTTTCCAAGCAATTTAGTGCTTCAAGTTCCTCACTTTTGCCATTTGCTTTTATGCACTACTCAGTACAACAGCTTAACAAATGCACAAGGATCTGCACATGTTACAGCTCTGCAGGAAGCAAAGCAACAGTACCTGATGCACACATTTACTCGTAGCAAGTATGGATTTTTAAGCACTTCGACCTTTTTTGAAGAGTGAAAAAAGGATCACCGCAATGATTTTCAGAATTCCTCCTGACTGTGAGGGCAAGTCTGAGCCTATCAATACCAATCAACCCCTTTTTAAATAAGCATGACAGCTCCCACAAAATTAGGTTATTGAAATTAAGTGTGGGGCTGAGGATAAGCTTTGTTTATGTGCTGCGGTAATTTGCAAAGACAACGCCGCACGCTCGAATTATTACACAAAGCGCTGGAGTCAGCAGGACCCGAGGTTCTACTTGACCATGGATTCACTGCCTGACCTTGAAGAAGTCCATCACCTCACCATAAATCTGTCAGCCCAGCTGTGAAACTGGATGAAAGCAGGATTTCCCTGCAAAATTCATGCTGTGTGTAGTTTCGCCTTTTGTTAAGTAAGCGTAACACCCCCTCAAAAAACAAAACAAAACAAAACCAAAACAAAAAACAAAACAAAAAACACGAACAAAAAAACAACCCAAGAGCTAAACAATGTGTTTTAATGCTATATGCAAAGCACTTTGTACTGTACAAAAATGGAGTACTTTACCAAGTGGGAGGGAAACAGATGTAAATATTTACACATGTACTGCAAAGAGCTGTTACTCACCCTAGGGATGTGTATGCTGGTAGCTGTATAATTCAAGAAAAACATCAGCCTTTGCTAGACAGAAATAACAGGCTAGTCTCCAGACAGCATGCTTTGCACTAAGAAGGGCAAAGAAAAAGCCTGACATAAAGGGGACAGTTCCAGCCAGACTGGAAACTATATTAGCTTCAGACAAAACAGAGCTTCAGCATAGCTACAAGTGCTCTAAGCTTAATTATAGGAGTAGATGAAACTACTAGATTAGGATCCAGATTTCTTTTCTGCTTTTCCATCGTCTCACAAACTCTTCCGAAAGGCAAGTGTACTTTGGATTGGCAAGTAAGCCTGGAAGCACATCGAGGAGCTATTTCTCCTCACACAACTTATGCTTGATTCCCCCCTTAAGCCTTCAAAGATGAAGAGCTCATGTAAAGAGAGGGATGAGAAGGGCCACCTGAGCCAGATACTTGGCTGCTTCAGTAGGGTCCTGGTGCAAATGCAGGACCTGCTACTTGCATCCCTCTGTACCTGAGCTCCTGAGAAAGTTAACAGGACAGTGTACCATACTTCTACTCTGGTATTTAGCTTGGTGGCATGTAAATCCAAATACAAATAAAAAATGGATTTTAAATCTGTGCTATGTAAGGGAATGAGGTTGACTGGATTCCCTTTCCCACGGCAATGTGTGGCTCCATTAACTCAAGGGTACTAACAGCTCAAGAGTGCAACTTGACAGAGATGAAAAAGTCAGGACCCAGTTCCAGGAGCTTCCCTGTAAGTAAATTTCAGCATCCATTATAAAAAAAATTCTGTCCATTGGGAAACTTGTTACTAAGGGAGAAATGGCTACTTTGTCACTGCTATCACTTCAAAGGTGATCTTGTTTGACAGGCACCGAAGTGATAACATGTGTCCCTAGTTTGCTAATCAGTTGCCCATTTCTAATCAGCCATTTCTTTCTACTTTCATACACAAACAGAGGAAGCATTGGTTGCAGCTGCAACCTGTAACTGCATCTGATAAAGTGCTTAGTATTTACACAATGTCTACACTGAAACTGGCAAGTACATCATGTTGTGCACAGGTTAAAAGTCATGCAAAAAAATGTTTGACTCCAGAGCAGCTTCAGGAGCTCTGAGTCTTTGTGAAATATGAATCTCTGTCTGTTTCAAGCTGCCTAATCTGCCCTAAGGACATCAGGTACAGTAAAGAGTTTGTTCAGCTTGTTGAGGGTCAGATTTAAGGATTTCACATTCAAACAGCCCTGACTCAAGTAGAGTTGTTCAAGGACTTTTCAAAATGCAACTGCGGACCTTATCAATACCACAAGGTGAATACTACTCAAGGTAACTGTGTTTTCTTTAGACAAGGCCTGGGGTTTTGTTTTAATGTAGTGTGACACTACAACTGAAAAAAATCAAGCTTTCATTTAGACAAATTGTGTAGGCTAGTACTGTCCAGGATTTCTTCTACAGAAATGGACATAAAATGTGTCTACTCTGTATCACGTATAAGTCCAGTGTTTTTAGGAAGCATTACATGTATCCATATGCGTGAGGACCTACACGATGATATCCACACATCATATGTACATGACTTAGTACTTTCCAGAAGAGACTTATCAATCTACTAGAGACATTAAGACACTGCATCGCAATAGCTCTGCTCCTTTCTAAAAGAATTTGAAAAAATGCATTTGATAGGTACACTGGGGGCATGCTTGGGGCTAACAGGTATCAGCCAATTGATTTGGAATAATTGAATACACCCAGCAGTGTCTGTTATTTGTTAAGACCATCATACATCCAGAATGCAAAGCAAGCATACAAAAAAAAAAAAAAAAAAAAAAAAAAAAAAAAGACCAGAGAAACACGCAGAAAAAGGTGACACTTAAGAAAACACGGACCCCTAGCAGCTTTCTGCTTCTTGGCCTCCCCTTTGCTTTCTACACAGCATCTATTATGTGGAGCTCCTGCCCAGGTCAAGGGTTTTGTTCACAAACTTGGTGCAGCACGCAAATGCCGTACACGCTTGCATGCTGAACTCACAAAACCTATGTCACGCTTCTGTTGCTTTCCTGATCATGCAGAAATACTGCTCCCCCTTCCACCAAGGACATGTGAAAAACATTAACATATCTCAAATGCCTAGCAGACCTTGAAATATCCTTGATAGAACTTTATATTTCCTGGACAAATCTTGTGGTGACAGAAGCCTTGTAATGGTATTTAAGCCAATTGAGATGCACAGATGCAAATAAGTTTGGCCATCAGATGTCAATTTACATTAAAAGCCTACCTGGAAGCAGCATTAATAATGGAACAGATTTCATTATTCAGTTCTAGTTAGAACCCCTTGGTGATGTTAGTGAAAAAAAGGCACTTTCAAAAGAGAAATAATCAGCAGTAAGAGACATTACTATCTTCATTACAGGTTTGTGACACTTCCAGCTATTCAGATTGCTCCCTTCCAAAATCCATTTTCAATAGCTTATAATTCTGTTGAACGTGGAAAGCTTCACATAAAGTATTCAAACAACAGGTAGATACCTTAATAACAATATCTTTTCTAACTAGCTTATTTTATCACCATAGGCAAAACTGTCTTACTGTCACATTCCAGGATACAATAATTCTGACGATTCAATAAGTGAACACTCTGCCAGACCTTTCTTTGGAAAAGGTAAGTTCAATTTCAAAAACAGAATTGTTTCCAAGGAGCAAGATTTTATCTTTCCTGTAAAAGTCATAAGTTTGATACAGTTATAAATCATTGCAGAAAAATCCTGCAGAGAGCATTCAGTAGAGAAAGCCTCAGTCAGACATTTAGCAGCTGAACACCTGGGGACAACCCAGGCTCATGCTGCTGTGGTCTTATTCCTCCCCCCTCTGCAGCTCTGAGGTGCCCAATAACCACCTGTATCTGTGCTTATGTGGATTGAAACATGTGAAAGAAGGAGGAGAAGACCATCTGACCCTTGAACCCCTCATAAGCTGAAGGCCTGATGAGGTCCGGTGCTCTGCTGAGGTTTGCTGTGTTTGCAATAATGTGTCCCTATGCCTGGGGCTGCTCCATGCCCGGGGGCTGCCCGGCTCCTGGATAAGGAGGGGGTGTGATGAGCTCTGGACCTGCCATCACCCACCCAGTCAGCCCCCCTGGTCCCACTGCAGGAGCCACAAGCCCCCTTTCTGCCCTGAGAAGCTGTGAGCCAGTGTGCACATACATGCATCCATGTGCCAGAGAGAAAAGCAGAGGCAAATGGCAGCCAGGCTGCAAGGCAAAACGAGCAGGGACACATTACAGAAAGCAAAGTTGAAGCAAAAGCTTGGAGGGACCAAAATAGTCAAAGGGCAGCAGCCCATGCATGGAAGAAACAACAAGGGGCAGGAGGTATGAAAAAAAATAGAGGTGAAAAAAAAAACCAAAACCAACAACACACAAAAGGAAGGACTATTAGGATTTACATTCACCATCATATGTACTCATCATTGTAACCCTGCAACATCCAAAGTAGCTCAGCACCAATTGATGCTTCTTGCCTTGGTATAGATGCCTCTCCTCTCCAGCATGTGCCACAACCACCCCACTGCAGAGGGGCAGTTTGATGCTTTTCTTTCAGCATATGAGGAGACTCTGCAGCATTTTCTAACTCTCTAGGATTTGACTTCACAACACAGTGAGGTTTTTTCCACATACATCTTATGGCTGTCCTTAGTTAAGTCAGCTTGGATAGATAAATCTCCTTAAATCGTCTCGCAGATCCATCATGTGTATGCTAAACAAGACCTGGCTTGTTTCACAAAATAAAGCGTGCTGGATGAGGAGAGGCACATGACCTACACTAACATTTTCTTCCCCTGGCTTGGCAAACATAAAAGCACTACTGTGAAAGAGTACTTAAAGTTCCTTTTGCAACTAATATTGAAAGAGTTTATTATCACATTGCAGAAATGCTTCAGGGGAAATCTCGCTCCGATACTGTTCTCATGAGAAAGCTTGAGGCTTTCGAACAACAAGTTGCTTTGAAATGCTCAAGAATACAAATACTATGCAGCTCCTGAAGGTGCAATGACACATTTGATCCTGCTGGAAAGGCTCCTGTGTTCCCTGCTAAAAGAACCTAAAGTTCTGCAAGAAATATTACATCTTTCATATGGAGAGCATTTCCGAGATTGTCTTCAAATAAATCTGGCACTGAAACTCCAATCTCACTGCACAGATGTGGTTTGTTTGAAGTGAACTTGTGCAGTGAAGGGTACCTGGAAAAGCAGATGATTCCCCTTCATTTCTGTGTTTCTCAGGTACACACAGATAATGTACACCTCAAGAGCTACCCCAGTGACCACAGGAGAAAGATTAAACAAGATTTCCATCTACAGAACTGGCACCACACAATCAAAGCCCCAGAGGAGCTGCCACTGAAGACTCTCTACTTCCATACACACTAATTACCACCACCTCTTGATGAGACCAGTGAGCCAGGATGTGGGCTGGGACTACCAGCACACCTAACACTGTACCCTAGACACCTGTCAGATAGCTACATTTTTTTAAACTATTCACTGGATGGGAACTTGTAACCTAAAAGAATTTTCACTGAGCCCAGCCCTCTGTTTCCAAGAAAGCCATGGGATGGGAGTGGGACATGGTCCTGCTAAACAGCAGTAATCATAGAGTGAGCATAGCCTCTTTTCAAGAGTCTCAATGCTTTTTAAATTGGTTGCTCACACACATGCTAGCATATTCTTACAGGCACTCATTGTGTAAAATCCTGTCCAGAATGATCCAATAATTTGACTTATTTTTAAATTAATCAATAATAATAATCAATATTAATTTTAAAAAGTAGGGCACTCCATATTACTTGTTTTTAGCTCAGCTCTTAAACGTCAGTGCTCACATACAAGGTGGTAGAAGTCTTCAAGTAAAGATCTCAGTGTCCATCCATCAGCTATCTGCACTGCAAGGTACAAAATATCACCAGAGGAAAACTGAGCAGTGCCCTGCTGCATAGCAAAGTATCCCATAATACTAATTGTGCTTAACCTAAGCCACGTGTTTCTAAAAATACTAACACTGAACAATGAGACAAGTCCCACATGCAGGGGAATTTAAGATCAAGAGAGCAACCAAAGTGACAAGTTTGCTTGTCACAACGCTACACATTACTCTTTGTTGTAGTTTTTTGGCTCAATGAAGTCTGAATTCCTTCCCATGTTTTGTGAACAGCTGAACTGTCTTCCCTTACAAAAGAAATTAATATGGCAGCCTGCTTTAATCTTAAAACAAAAGCAGTTTTGCTATCTTTAGTAGAAGCATAACAAAAGCACCGAAAAAGCACAGATGGTTTGGATTTTCTTTGCAGACAGCAAGAGGGAAGACTGACATCTCAACTGTTTATGTAGCCACAACCCATTAGGCAACCACAGCAAACCAAGGCGGGACACAGTCAGCACCTCTTCATCACCATTTCTGACAGGGATTGCTTCCAGTCAGGTCTTATAAAAAGCATAAGGCAAATCTCTGTTCAGAGATAAATGCTTTTGTTCATAGAGATTTAAATTATATTGTTATTAAAACACTTAACAGCGGCCATGCTAATGCCAAACAAATTAATTTCAGTAACGCTAAAGCAAACACTACCATTATGTTTAGACAACACAGAACAAAACCCTTGAAAACTCAACATTAAAGGAGTTATTTATGGTCATTGCTCAGCCCTCCTGCCTCCATCACTGTGCATTACAAATCTCTGTGCTGCTCACTTGCAAGCTGCCTGAATCTGACAAAAACTGTCTATGCACTCATACCCAGAAATATCATTTTGCAGGAATAATACAGTCAGCTGGGTCTGGCTGTCAGTCAGGATTTTTGTTTTTGTTTGTTTTTTTGGTTTTTTTTGTTTGGGTTTTTTTTTTGTTTTTTGTTTTTTGTTTTTTTTTTGTTTTTTTTGTTTTTTTTTTATGTTGGCTTTTTTTTGTTGTGAAGTTTTTTTGTTTGTTTGTTTTTTTAAATATCACACTCCATGATTAAAAGTTTAAAACTTTCTCCTTCCTGGAATTAATCATACTGATAGTGATTTTGGCAGAAAGGATAGTAACAGGAAAAAAGTAAGGACAGCATGTGTGCAGCGTATCCAAGAAGTACTTCATAACCTATTCTGTACATTTTATGTACACAGTAGTTCAGGGAAAAACACACAAAGAGAGGCTTTCCCTATTATCCTTTAACAAACATTTAGAGAATGGCAGTCATAAAAATACTGTTCTTGATATAAAGCAGATAAAAAGGCAAACTGAATTAGCTCCTAGATCATGGGAAAAAAATAATTTCTGCTATAGATAGTGCTTCCTTTAGCATTGTGAACTGTCTTTTTAATATTTCTAAATATTTGAGAATTTAAGAGACTCAAATTAATGATTTTTCCAATTAGCAAGTACTTAAGTAAAAAAAGGTCATCAGAAAAAAAAATTGCTTAATTTATGAGCACTTCCACTTCACCCAGTGATCAAACATCATAATTATAAGTAATGTTCAGGGTTTTGAAGCAGCATTTCCACTAGGGAAAATGTTTGCTGTAAAGTTCTACAGTTACATTAAGTTCTTACGAGGCATGGAGAGCCTTTTGTGCATTGCAATTACACTCCATTAAATGCTTCAGTTGAGGGACAGGACCATGCAGCTTAGTGGGCTTGCAGGACACGTGGTTCCTGTAAATCTCTTTCTGAAGAGCATGGGATGGAGAAAGAGTGGGTGCACAGCTCTCTCTCCTGAAAGCCCCTCCCAGGTGACACCCCACAGGCTGGGATACCAAATGCCACCTCCCCAGGCTGGGCTGCCTTGACAATGGGGTAGGGAGGCCGGTCTCCTGGAGGATGCTCCTGGCACCAGCTCGCATCAGCCATCAGCTCTGTTTACAGGGAAGTCAACAGATGCTTGCAGTGAGAGTTGCTGAACTTTGACATCCCGCATAGAGATGTAAACATTTCTCCGCAGAAAATAAATCCTAAGTATTAAAAGGCACTCCAAGCGGCTTCTGGCTGTCCACAACCCTACCCATCCCCCAAACCCAAACTTCCCATACACATGGATTAAAAACAACCGCAATAAAAAGACGATAAAAAAAATGTTTGCCAGCATGCAAATAGCTACAGCATCAAGCTTTCTAAAGTATACTAGAAATAATCACTAGAATTATTACAAGTAAGCCAATTATAACTAACTGCAGAATAAAATTAACTTTACAGTGTTTAGACAGATAGAATTCAATTTCCTGGTGTAAAGCTGCTGAATTTGGCACTGATGTGAAGCTCCAAAGGCAGGGGATCTGCTGCCCAAAACATTCGAGCTACACAACAGCCAGGGCTGGTAGTCACTACTCTTCATATGCACCACTACATCAAAAAGCACGAAGTCTTCATAAATACAGTTTGAAGAACGAGATGGATCCATTTAACATTAAGAGCCAAGACTTAGTCAAGACCAAAGCCTACTGCATATATCTGTGTATTTTCTTAAGAGACTGTATATACAAGGGAGTTCACAAAGGGTTTCTTTACAACATTCCCTTGGAAGGGTGTATTTCAAAGGTAATAGATACTGAATTTGGGGCAATGTAAAAAAAAAATTCCACTGTTTGGAAATATTTTCAAGTCTTCACATGGAAGATCTAGAAGCAAACACAATGCTTTTCAATGATAGTTTAAGAAAATCCGTGTCCAGGAGGATTTACTTCTCCAATGCCTGATGCTATGAACCGATGTAGCCAAACACAGCATTTCCTGATAAACAGTCTGACAGACTTCAGTCACTTAAGCCAAATAACTTCAGTGGTGTTATTCATGCCCTGTGAATATGAACGGAAGAGTCTTGTTTAAAAGGGCTCCTTTAGCAGTGAAGGCTAGCACAAGAAAGTCCCAAGAAAGGGTGGGAAAGGACACAAGGCAAAGAAAAGAGTCCTTATGAAAACTGCTTAACCATTGCTTGCAGTTCTAGTTTTTTTTCCTTTAATCCAAAAATGAAGAAAAATATGAACTCTCCTGGTAATCTCAACTCTCCACGTGGTAATCTCAACATAATTCTATTGCTAACTCCTAAAATCAAACAAATGGAATCCCCCAAACCAAGAGAAAGAGAAAAAACAAACCTCAAACCTTAAAGCCCAGGTCTAAATTTTCTGAATGAGGTCACAATGAGGAACCAGAGGGGGGGGAAAAAAAAAAAAAAAGGTTAAAACCTTTATGGAAACCATACTTGAGCTGTGTTTAACAAGGAACATATGTAGCCTTCCCATTCTTGAGATGCAGAAATGCCCCAGAAGAGCCACATTAAGTTAAACACACAGGAAAAAATACTTTTGTTGCTGACCAAACCATTTACAGGTGCTTCTGATTTGAAGCAAAGAATACTGAGCTGCACTCTGTTTGCTGACACAACACCACGCTGTGAAGGGCTTCTTTGTAAAGAAAGTTCACAGAAAGCTGGTTTGACTGACAAAGACTTCACTGGTGAAATGTGACACCTGTTTTTAAGGACTTCATGTTTTAGGGATATTATTGCTCAGCTGCTTCTATTTATAACATATTTGATTTAAAAGTTCCTTTTGGTCAACTAAGCAGGCATGCAATGAAGTAGCCTGAAATTTCAGTGTCAGACTCAGGACAGTTTGCAGCAATTGATTCAAATTTCACTTCTCTCTGAATGAATTTCTTCAGAGCAGATTTCTCCTAGACATGTACACATTATGTCATAAATGTATAGAAATTTCCCCTTGAAGAGGAATGTATGTGCTCTGAAGTGCTGTTCTGAAAGTCCCCTATGCTCACAAGCTAAAACACAGTACCACTTACAAAACCCACCATGACTATATTAAAAAGGGGAGGAAGGGACACATACTAACTATACCTTCATTGGAATTACTTTTATATGTTTGGATGTACAAACAGAAGAAATGATAGAGTTATTAAAAGGAGACAAGAAAGATATTCTTGAAGTTACTGCCACACAACTCAAGTCAGTTCTAAAACATTTTATCCCCCCCAAAGCTTTTTCTGTTTGCTATCTATGCTTTCACCAAGGACAGTTTCAAGTGCTGCTGTAGGAGTCAAGAGCACAATGCAGTCCTCTTTCACGCAAGGGGAAAAGTTAGTATTTTATCTGAAATAAGGTTCACATTATTCAGAAAAAACAAGGAGACAAGCTGGAAAAAGGTTTTTTCTTGACAAAACCACTGATTACTGAACATAAAAAAGTTAGTAATTTCAAACAAATCATAGAACAACAAGAGGGCTTTTAGCATTTTACTTAAACATTCACTTGAGTACTTCATAAGCACACACAACTTCATTAAAAATTTATAGATTATGACGATGAGGCAATGTCTGCTTTACTGTAAATAAAAATTATAAGGAAGAAACCAGTTTAACCCTAAACACAGCTACAAAAATAGCTTCAAACATGAAAAGAAGATGCAGTAACTATAATGTCATCATATATATGTCTATATACATAAGGAAAGATAAGGATTTAAGTCCAAGTATTCATAGACTGCACTGACACACTTCATATGTATATTCATAGACACAGTGTTTCCATAACACTAAGAACAGAGCCCTTCACCAGCTCTGTACACACTAATAAAAAAACAAACCCACAAACTAAGAAAACCAAACTAATCCACCCACCAGCCAGCAAATGAGTAGAGCATCTTCTCTTCTGCATCTGGGAGGTGCTTACAAAGAGAAAAACATTTCCAGTATGAATGGTCTGCTCATAGCAGCTTTGAGTC
Source organism: Phaethornis superciliosus (assembly GCA_023637945.1). Lineage (NCBI taxonomy): Eukaryota > Metazoa > Chordata > Aves > Apodiformes > Trochilidae > Phaethornis > Phaethornis superciliosus. Next base: position 74,374,193 of record JAJQWJ010000002.1, read on the forward strand.
ATTGCAGACCAGTCTTTTTGAAGTCCAGTCTTCAGAAGGCTCATAAGAGGCACTCCAGAGCCAGCTGCAGCCCAATGCCATGAATGTGTGCTGGGAGGGACATTACACCATTCATCTCCCATTCTTTTATCATGAGCTGGAGTGGTGAAACATGGCCCTGATGTACTCTTCCCCTTTCTGTACCTAATGAGGCTTTCATGTGCCCCTGTACAGTGCCATGCTTTTCATTTTTTCATGAAGAGCTAAAACTGCTTTGCAGCTATTTGCTCAGGGAAACCCAAACTTACAACCTGAAATTCCTTTTTTTAAGTACGCTGTGTTACATACACCAGATATTCCATGAAGTCTGTGATATCAGCTAGTTTTACAGCCATCTCATGGAGGGTGCCAACAGCAGAAGACAGTACCACAATTGTCTTTAACGATAATTAACTAATGGACTGCATAACTGCAACATTCAGGCAACACAAGAATACTTGAGGAGCCATTATAGCAGTATGTGATTAACAAGAAGGGATTCAATACTCAACATGCAACTTGTTAAAATATTGAAATGTTATAGAACATTTTTACATGAGTATTGGCATTGGTAGGATTCCTTACAGTCAACAGCCCTTCAGCATACCACCCTATGCTGCCACAGGTTTTTGTGGCAAATTTATTTCTACCTCTCAGAACAGAATAAAAGAGATACTGCTATAATATTTCCATTCTTCGGCAAAGACTTGGCAAAGACTTGAAATCCAAACTCCTAATAGTTAAAACCTGAGCACAACTCCAGCAAACACAACTTCCAAGGCCCACTGCCCTGCCAGTCACATTTTGAGCAGTCATGCAAAATGCTCAGTGGAAAGGTGAGAAGTGAAAAATCTAACAGAAGCCACTGAATCAGAGAAGATGAGTAACAATGCTGAGCTTTGATAAGGTCCCAACACTTTCATCAGTTTGTCATTAGAGTTGAACATGAGCCACAGCTGTCAAAAGGGTCTGGGAATCAATATTCCAGCCCTGCTTCAAAAATCATCATATTTCTGCAACCTCACCCTTTGCCTCCCCTGCCTTGTTCTTCGAAGTGTTACACAGCATTGCAGATTCTGCCAGCTGTCAGAGGTAATCACTGGGCATTATTTTCATTTCATTTTACCTGCTTGCAACCTTCTGCAGCCCATAGGTAACTAAAAAGCAAGTGCAGGATGGTCTAAAAGTACATCGGAAAAAAAAAAAAAAAAAATATTAATCGGCCAATGTTAGCTGGCACAGTCCTTTTACCACAAAGTGCACTCATGAAAACATAAGCCTCAAAAAGGATTTAAGTTATTAAACACAGTGAATTGCTAGTATGCCTTTGGCTGGGAAGCAGCCAGCTCAGACCTGTTGAGGAGTGGAATTCCACATCAGGGATCTCAAAGCTGCTCCCTATGCCCTTTTCTGTTTCACACCACTTGCCTTTAACACAAGCAGGCCAAACCAAAGGTGTGGGGTTTTTTTTCCCCAGTGACATTTATAGCATCAAGGTTGTCCAAGGAAATGCAGTCAGTCAGGTGGTATCACAGTTATGACTTGAGGCTTTTTCCATATTCCCTGAAGTTTCTGCTTCCATTACATACACCCCACAAAGGCAGCAGTGTCACACGTAACACACACACGTAAGACCATTAGCAAGCAGCTTTCCTGTTTGTGGATGCCAACATTAGCTCTGCCAACCTCTCCTGGGGCACCAAAGCAAGCTATCCATTTTACAACAGTATCAAAATTTGCCTAAGTTTCACGATTTTGAAGCTCGAAACACTTCTAAAAGTCAGGGTCTTTACAGCTACAAAATCCTTGTCCAATTACAAAATCCTGTGAAAAATTACAGGTAGCCCCCGCTACAAGCATGTGGGTCACTCCTAGTAGGAGCTGGAGAGGCCTGATGCTTAAATGAAAGGCCTAACACTGGACATTGCTTGGAGCACATGTTAGTGTAACAACACACACTGATGATGCTGATGGATTTTTTTAATTTTTTTTTAATCTTCAAAGAGACAAGAGAGGAGACAGACGCAGCCTCTTCTCTTCAGACCTCAAATTTCAGCGGGACAGGTCAAAATACACAACCTCTTAAATCTGAAGAGCTCTAAATGCACAATTTAAAATGCACACACAAATAAAACACACCAGCAAACAGGTGGCCTTCTTGTTTCTCTGTGAGGAGGCTTTGCACTTAGTGGTAGCTGCTGTCAGTCTAGTTTTGTGGATGTGTTCACTCATAACAATCCAATATAACTGGATCACCAATCTAACATAACTGGTAACTTGGAACAGGTGCAAAGGATCACAGAACGGTTTGGGTTGGAAAGGACCTTCAAAGGTTATCGAATTCACTTCCCCACCACAGGGGGAGTGCCTTTAGCCTTACCCTAATGGAGGGTAGAACAAATAGATAAATGAAGAACAAGTACATGAGAAAGTAGAGCACTTCCAAGCTGTCAGCAACAAGCAGGGCTAGTTCTGCCTTCTTCTCGGGGTTGAAAAGGAAAATAAATAAATAAACTGGGAGGAACAAGCTTCTGACCACCTTCCTTCACCAGCTCGCAGACAGAGCAGGCATGCACTGCTCAAGATGACCAAGGTAACCTGAGGAGATGCAGAGACCCATGTCCCTCCCCTGCAGCCAGGCAAGAGCTAGGAGTGCAGTTAAAATAAAAAATAAAAAATAATAAATAATAAAAATAATAAATAATAAAAATAATAAAAACAAAAAATAATAAAAACAAAAAATAATAAAAACAAAAAATAATAAAAACAAAAAATAATAAAAACAAAAAATAATAAAAACAAAAAATAATAAAAACAAAAAATAATAAAAACAAAAAATAATAAAAACAAAAAATAATAAAAACAAAAAATAATAAAAACAAAAAATAATAAAAACAAAAAATAATAAAAACAAAAAATAATAAAAACAAAAAATAATAAAAACAAAAAATAATAAAAACAAAAAATAATAAAAACAAAAAATACCAACAAAAGAGGATTAATGCTCTCCTTCCTTCACAAAGTCATTTTGACAGGAGTTGGTGGAGCTGCCCGAGCTCTGGAGATGTCTCAGTACCCTGTGCCAGTCCCCCCCTTCTCTTATTGTATGGGCATACAACCACAGAGAAGCCACCAACCTCCTATAAACTACATAACCACTGACCTAGATGCAATGAGGCTCTCACATCTGGCAGCAGGCTTCAGATGGGCAAGATCATAGGAACTGACCAGACAGGCAATGGAAAGAGCTATTAAAACCAAAGTTGCACATTCCAGACATACAAAAATGAGTATTTTAGTCACAAACCTTAGGCTTTTATAGTCTCCCCTGTGCCCTCCTCACAAGGAGAACAGCTTCTTTTCCACAAAGCTGCAAAAGGAGAAAACATAGAGGAGCAATGCCCATACCTGACCATAGTCTGTCCTGAATACGATGACTCCTTCGGCACAGGAATGAACAGTACTGGGATAATGCTGATTATTTTCTCGCAGCCAGACCCGAGACCCCTACAATAAAGAAAACGGAGTTATAGATGGCATAACTTGAGAACTGAAAAAAGAATCCCACTTGGTATTTTTCTCTGGAAATACTATCAAGTAAAAGGAGAGAAAGCAGGAGCAAAATCCAAATAAGCAAGTGAAAGAAAGATAATAAAAACATCCCTCAGCAAGTATTAGTGGCTTTCTGCCGAAACAGTAAACACAGGAGAATTACACTGAAGTGACTTTTTTTTTTCTTGAGCAGAAATTCCTAGATGCTGGCAAGAGCAGCTGGAGCCAGTTCTCTGAGTCATGTGCCTCATGTTAGCACACGCAAAATTACAAGGCAATGTTTGAATTTACACACAGTTTGAAATATCTTCCTCAAAGCTGGCTGGCTCCCTACCTGTTTATCTTCAACCTGTTAGGCGCTTACAGCACTTCCCTCCCCCATCATCTTTTTACCTTTTTTCTGAATCACCTTGCCCTTTACATGGTCCTTCTCTCCTGGCTGCACAACAACCCAGAGGATTTGAAAAAAAAAAACAACAAAAAAACCACGAACAACTACAAGCAAGCAAGGTTACAAAGATAAGACACAGTAGGCACAAGCTGTTTTAATTTTTACCTGGCTGGTCTATCTAGCATCAAGAAAACCAGAAATCTTGATATCTAGCATCAAGAAATACCCAGCATTGTGAATGAGAGGGGAAAATGTGGGAGGAGAAACCACAGCTGATTCTGCAGCTGCAGCATAAGCCATCCCAGCAGTGATCCCCACTCAAGTTGCTCCAGTGTAGGAGAAGGCTTCAGCTGGCATAAAAACCCTGAGCAGCAGCACCCCACAGTCTGACCTCCAAACCAAAGTATAGTCTTTTTCTCTACAAGTGGACAGCAGGGTCCATATCAGAAAGACAGTATTTTAGCGGTTTTAGAGAACAGAGATCTTTTCCACCAGAAAAGTAAAATTCTCACCTAAAGAAAAAGTAGAGGTAGTAGAAAAAGGCTGAGATACACCCTGATAATCATGAGCTTGTGAGTTTGAGTGTATGATCACTGGAAAAAAAAATTCAAATAATTAATGAATTTATACACACAGAAACTAGACTTACAACCTTGTTAAAGTTGGTGGGGTGCAGGATCTTAACAATCACAACAAATCCAGGTTTTTATTTAAGGTCAGTAGCCCATTAGTCTGCCACAGACTTCAGGTAGTTACGAGTTCCATAAGCTTTAGTTAAGGCTGAATTAATACTATTCTTGTTCCTATAATGGGAGAAAAGCAGCACCGAGACAAACAACTATGCTCTTGGAGAATATAAGAACTATTGCTGCTTGGTTTCTCTTAATGGTAAGGGCTGAGCTACAGACAGAATTCCATGTAACAGCATCCCTCATTTTTATTTTTTTTCCCCTCTGTCTTCTGACAAACTGTATTCCATTTGAAAGGCTGCAAATGCCCATAGAGTTTTTTGCCATTTTATCACAGAAACCCCAAAACCAGTTGGCTTCCAGGTTTACAGCAAGTCAGAGGCAGTTCAGACACAAGGGCAAGGGCAGAGGGGAGCAGGAAGGAGAGCACCAGCACCATCAGAAAACCCAGGTCACTGCCATGTTTTTCATCTTCCCAAGCAGCATAAACACCCTGATGCTGACAGGTCTGAGGGCTCAAACATCCTGTGCTTTCCAGAGGGGGGAAGGCTGGCTTGAGGACCTTGGTCTTGGACTGACCACCTCACCAGAGCCAGCAAATAGAAATATCCTATGACCCTTAGGTACAGGCACAGGAGCAATGACAACTTGGAAGGTGACATCCTCTGTATGAAGGAGGGCAGGAAGACAAAAGGCTCTTTCACATTAACACAGCTGCTACCATCAGCCCACCATCCCCAAGAGGGCCCCAGAGTGAAAACTCCAGGCTTGCAGCTGCTGCCTGTCCAACTCAGTCCCCTGCACCATGGGTTGAGAGCCCCTAAGGCACAAGTGCATGGAACTGCATACCAGAGATCACCCACTCACGCTACACCATGCAATGCACTCAGAGCAAGGTGAGCTGAGTCTGTTGCCTCAGGTTTTCGTAGGTCCTCAGCCTCACTTGTGCATCCCAGAAGTCTGAGGCTGGCAGGAATTTCTGGAGGGCACCTACTCCAATCCTCCTGCTCAAGCAGGGCCACTTGTTGGCCACCTGAGATGGTTGCCCAGGACCGTGTCCAGATGGCTGTTGCATATCCTTGAGGTTGAGAGACTCAACAACATCTCTGGTCAACCTATGCTAGTAATAGGTCACCTTCACAGTAAAAAAGTGTTTCCTGGTTTTCAGAGGGAACCTCGTGTGTTTCCATTTGTGCCCATTGTCTCTAGTCCTGTTACTTGGCACCAGTGAAAAGAGTCTGGCTCCATCCTCTTTGCACTTTCTCTCCAGGTATTTATATATATTAATGAGACTCCTTCTGAGCCTTCTCTGAGCTGAACAGTTCCAGCTCTCTCACCCTTTCCTCACAGGACTGATGCTCCAGTCCCTTCATCACCTTCAAGGCCCTTTGCTTGACTCTCTCCAGTATGTCCATGTCACTTCTGTACTGGGGAGCCCCGAACTGGATACAGCAATCCAGGTGTGGCCTCACCAGAGATGAGTAAAGAAGGATCACCTCCCTTGACTTGATGGGAACACTCGTAATAGCATCCCACCAAAACACCAACAGAAACCCTATGAGATGCAATACTCCTGAGTTAACACAGGAGACCAGAAGGAAGAATTGTTAGCCCATGCACCACCTCATTCAGTCTGACAATCACTGTTTGGTGTTTGAGTATTTTTTTGTTATTAGTGAAATCATTTTGACCTAAAACAGAAGGACTATAACGTTGTCCAGCTTATAGCAAATATTTACATCACTGTTTTTTTCTGCCTCAGCCTAACAACTTCACAAGCTCAAGGCATATCAAAGCTTCCCCCACCACCACCCCCAGCATACAGACATGGTTTTGTTCACGAATTGTAACTGGTTTAATGAAGGTGGCTACTAACAGCACCAAGCTCTGGAGACCAGAGAGCCCAAGAGTTGAAGGTACACACTACAGTTCACCAAGCAGCAGAGGAAACTGGGCCCCAGACTTCCCACTACCCAGGGAAATGCTTTCTCTAGCTGGGCATGAAGTGTCTGTACCCATCAGCCTCCATCTCCTCCTAGATGAATTCAATGTATCTAAATGCACACATTAATAACAAAAAAACCTATCTGTCAAAATGCAGCCAAGTTCTTCAATTGCTTAAGGACAACCAAACCTCTGTTGTTCTAGCTGTTTATTATTTGCCAAAATCTCTGAGCTTGAGTAACATGAAGTTTATGCTTTCAAGGGCAATGAAAAGCTTATAAACATTAAGCTGCAAAGTTTGCCATAAACTCAGTATTCAAAATAGGCTCTCACAAGGAGAACATTTTCCATCTCGAAATCAAGTAATTAATACTGATTTTTTTTTTTCTATATGAAAGGGAAAAAAAGGGGGCCTGAACAGAAGAGTTCACTTGGTTAGGCTAGTCCTAAAATTAGCTTTGTAAAGTAAGTAGGAAAGGATTTGATTTAAACAAACGTACATTGTTAGGGGTCAATAGCTGCCATTCAGGGGAGGCTGGAACAATGCAGTTTCAGATGCCTGAGGCATCTGAAATGCAAATACAACGTGTTCCCTGGCAAGGTACCTTGACAATACAGTGTCTGTCCATGGGCTTGGTGCACTGCAAGGCCTTCCTGTGCGGGGAGGGGAAAAAAAAACCAAAAAAACTTTGGCAAAAGATCCCATAAGAGGTAGGCAGGTTACAGCTGCCTCCTGTGCCCAGGCAGCTTTGCAGCTGGGCTGCAATCACTCTGCCATACATCAGTGATGCACAAGTGACAGTTCTGAGAACAAAACCTTTGCTAGAAGTAAAATTATAGACAAGACTCACCTAAGAAAGGACTCCACTCAACACACATGGAGACATGCTATATAGATCTGGGCCTGTTTTGGGGGAAGGGGCCTGGTAACTTGGATACTCCAGAGGTACCTTTCAAGGTACCTAACATGCTGCTCTTACGTGATAAGGGAGAAAACAAAGCCACAGAGCACTTACTAGAGCCCAATGCTTTTTATTTCTATGAAGTGAGGTGGTAAAAATACTTAAAATAGCATTTGCAGAAAAAAGTGCCATATGCCATAATTTACACAGCAAATAAATTTCTCCTGATTGCAAAAGAGAGGAAAGAAGTTTGCACATCTCACAGCTGCAAGACCACCTGGAGAAGTCCCTACTCCTTCTGCTTGACAGATTTTACAGCTGAAAGTGCAAACACTACCTCATAGCTGTATTCTGTTCTTCAAAATGGTAAAGGCCCACTGTTTTTTCTTTCTTTTGGACATATACACTGGAAATCACAAAATTAACTAAGAACTTTATCTCAATTAAGTAAAATGGTGGAGCAGTCATTGCAAAACTATAATTAACAGGCTAGATTTTGTATGCATACTGGTTGTATGCTGAATTAAATGACTGTACATTAAAATTCATGTGCATTGCGTGTGTGTATATATATATATAAAAGCAGATACTGTATAATAACTGTGTTCTCATCCAGTGCTAGTCATCCACATTATAATGTAAAATCCAGTCAACTCATCAATGCAGTTGATTCACAGCACTTAAAACTGCTTTAAATGAAGAGCAATGAATGTAGGTTACACTACATCTGCATTCAAAAGCATTTCACTGCTAAGGCTTGGCAAAGCAAAAGGAAAAATAGCCAATATGTATTTATAGAGCCATTTGTTCATGCACTACAGTAGCTTGGCTCCAAACATGAAGCTTGAAAGACAGGAAGGTATATTATTAACTATGCTAAGCTGGACATAGCTTTTTAATGGAAGAGATAATCAAAACCACATTTATCTTCATTCCTCCTCTTTAATATCTCATGTGCAGATCACAAGGAAGGCCACAACAAGAAGGAAGCTATTCAGATAAAAGACAACTTCTCCAACTTTGTATTAATGAACAGTTTTCAGAAGGAAAACCCCTCATTGTTAGTTTAGGACTACTGAAACCACTCCAGTTTAGGTATCCTAAAACCTTAATGTGCCAAATGCATGCCTGGCCAGACTCAGGACCAAAGTCATGAAAATTCACTGAACGTGGGATAGCCCTCATTGACTTCAACCTAAAAATGAAGCATTCAGCTTCCTAAGCAGAAAACAGGACCTGTTCCTCCATCTTAAGTCCAGAGAAACAAACAAGTAGTAATGCCCACTTGTTTGATGCATTACTCTCTAATTCAGAGTACTGGTGTAGATCCTCTTCTTTGTACTGCCTGGCTTCCCCAGCACAGCTTTTCTGTGCCTGAAATACAAAAATTACTGTGAAGGTCTGAACATGCTACCACCACACAACCTGTGAAAGGGCAATAAATTAATAGTCCAGAAACCACTCGAAGATTATAATAATAAAGAACTAACACCTTTCTCAACAAATTTAGCTCTGCCTCCTGAAAAATACTGCCTTGCTTTACCGTTTTAAAGCACAACAAAGCCATGGAGATGTTTTCATGGGATATAAGGTCAGCTGAAGGGGGTTAGTTTCCTGCAGAACAAAATCTCCTTGAAAATGTTCCTGCTGTCTGTCCAACCCCCACATCAGATCAAAGCACTCCCGCTCCTGAGGCCTGTGCAACAGCTGCTGATTAACCTTGAACAGGCTCCATCTCCTTCTGTTTCAGTAACTGGAGATAGCACAGCACCTAGAATGGTGTGCTACTTTAAAAAGAAGGAAATGGATTAAAACATATATCATCACTATTTCTGACTTCAGAGGGAATCAGACCAGGATAAATTTGCACCTTTCTCAGCCCTTTGATAATACTACTGCTACTTACTAGACCAGAGCTTCATATAATATGGTCTATTCTTTCAAATAATTAAAAAACAAAACAAAACAAAATATTTTGTCTTCTAGTTTTTCATAACACAAACAGACCACAGGGATTACTCTCCAGATATAGAGGTGGACAAGCATGCTGAGTGTGAAGACACACACTGCTAACAGACCTTGCACAAAAGCCAAAAAGCCATTGCACTTTTCTGCAGAGCTCTGAAGATGTGGTTGTCAGCTGAGGTTTCCACACCACCAGGGAACAACAGCAAAAAGCAATGAGATGCCACCAATAGTTTTCAGGAGAGTTACTGGTATTGCAACAGTTTCATTTATGACTTTCATGATAAAGACACAAGCATCACCTTTATATTATGGCAAGTTTTGTCAAATGTCATTTTGGGGTTTTAAGACTACCCAGCCTACACCATGGCAATAGATGAATTTGCAAAACTTGTTATCAGCTGCAGTCAAGTTTGACATTGCTGCTATTGGACAACAACTCTTTCATGCCTGCAACTTTAAGTGAAGAAGTAAAAGTTTCTGGGCAGTCAAGTCAATGGCATTTCTCAATTATTCCAGAATTTAAAATCATCACTTGACAACTAATTGCGAATAAAACTGCAAAAAATGAGAAATTAGAGAAGTGGAAGAAGTGAATAGAAACTTTCCTCTATTTACCAGATCTGCAGTTTTAGGTCCCACTGTACACCATCACCAGCGGGTACCACGGATTCACATAAACACCGCCTCCACCACTCTGCCCTCCACATCTTTAAGGAGGATTGGAATTTTAATCTGTTAAAAGTCTGTAAGGAAGATAAGTAATTCAAAAAGACAACATGTGGGTGAGGAAAAGGAAGAGGGGGCAGTGGCTAATGACTGCAGGGAGAGGAAAAAAACACAGGGAAAAAAGAACTTGGGGCTACCGTAGCCTTTCTATCACAGAATTCTATACTGGGGTGACGGGTAGCAGCAGTCAGGCAAATGACAGACCTCCTGGTACATTTATGGTCATCTTTGAAGTAGCATGTAATTCCCTCCCCTTATCTGCATTCCTGAAGAGGAATATACAATACCATCACAAAAACCTTAAAACTTCTCCTAAGAACCCTAAAAGCCCCAATTCTGTCAACATATTTCAAAAGGACCTGCAGTTCTAGCTTCAATGACAACACAGTTTTGCTGAGCACTCCTATTTTTCAAAAAAAACTAAACCAAAAATAACCACAAATACAAAACCCCACAATTTTTTAATTAGTCATGACTAAAAAATTAGTAAGTAAATAAACAAACAATGTTTCCTTCAAACCAAATGATTCCTAAGTAATCAGTATACATGCTCACGTGTGAGTCGAGGGGTTCTAACCTTATCAAATCTTTTAACAAGGACAGAACTGAGGAAGGACTGTGCACATGCAAGCAGCAGGGGAAGAGTGACTCTACCCTAAAAAACACTCCGCTGAAAGCTTACAGCAATGTAGCAAGAGCATTTATCCCAGCAGGACTGCCCAAACAAGCCAATTTAAACTACAAAGTTGTTACACTTCCATGCAGCTCCATCACCGACTCAGAGATGACAACCTGCCAAAATGCCCGTAGCTCATCCACCACGCTTGGTTGTGCTTGGCAGTCCTCAATACAAAAGATACCAGCTTGGCAACTTTTTGCTTATGACAAGCTTATAAACTCAAATCAAGGTGGAGAAGGACTTCCAAACCCTGACATGCCAAGTCATGCTAGCACTCTCTTCTCACTCCCTCCTTTAGATACCATCTTGAGACTGGTGTCCCAAACACCAAATGAGGCAAAGCCATGGCAGATATACCTTCCCATCATCTTCACTACATTCCTTATTGGGGCTCACCAACAGAACTTTGCCCTTCTTAAGAAATTTCACCCTTAATTTTCCCCGCTATGAAATCCATCATCTGCCAGAGGTTCCTAAGGGACTCAAATCCATTTTCAGAAATGCTGTAAAACACCCAGGTGTTTTCTTCCACTTTCCTTTTGTGTCTTGCCCGAGCAAGATGCAAAACAAAGGCCAGGGGAGCCAACTCATAAGCACCAGCCACATGGTATGGAAGAGACCAACCATTCCAAAACAAGGCTTAGTTTGTGGCTGAACTTGAAAGATGTTTCTCATTCACTGCCTGCAAAGCCCATACAAAGTCTTGCTTACAAAATGAGAACTTGAGCTTGCAAAGATACATGTTTACTCTAATTTCAAAATGTTTTATTTAGAAGGAACATCTTGAATTTTAGTACTTTAAAGCTGATTAAGTGTAAAAAAACAACCAACCAACACCAAAAAAGCACACCAAACCAGAAAAACCAAACCGAACCAAAAGCCAAGAAAAACATTCCTTTGACACATAGCCAAGCAGATGAAATTTCTGATCAAGATACATTTTCTCCCATTGACTGGTATTTGCCAGGCATCCGATCTTAGTCTGGTAGAATTTATCAAAGCCTTTGGACATCAAGAAGCATCATGGATAAAAATGCTAGTGTTGCATCTGAGAGCACACTGGAGGAAGTCAAGTTAGCAAGGCAACTATTCCTGGTTTCTGGGACGCACAGTAGAGTTGTCTTTTTCTTTCTCTCCCCCACCTTTTTTTTTTTTTTTTTTTTTTTTAATCATTATCATTATTTTAATTTTCCTCTCGCGCTAAACAAGCAGGCAATTCCAGGAAAACTTACCTTTAGGCAAATTGGAGTCTTCTGTGAAAAACGTAATTCATATTAAGCAGCACGCTATGCAAGGTTACGAGCATACCTAAAAAATTGCTCCCAAGAATGTTACCTCAGTTTTCACTTTGCAAGTTACTGGCATTTAAATATAAAAGGTTCCACTTCAGCTCTTACTTCCATATTGGTTTTTGGGTTTGGTTGTTGTTGTTTGTTGTTTTGGTTTGGGTTTGTTTTTGTTTTTGTTTTTTTTTACAGTTCCCTGCAACTCAAGTGTATCAGTTTACACATGAATCATTTTCACAGGTTGGAGCTGGGATGAGCAAGAAGGGAAAATATTTCCAGCCTTAATTGTTGGAGAATACATATATAAGATCAGAGCCTTAAGACAAAAACAAACCAACCCACCCAGCCCACATTCTTTGTGTTTTTCTCCCTCCCCATCCCTTCCAAGCTCTATATTTTTAAAATTAAAACTCAGGATATTTGAGACAAAGTTCATACTTTGGAGCTTCAAGATTTAGTAAAATTGTATTCCAAGGCTAAGATAGGAAACGTGAAAAGAAGGGAGAAAAGAGAATAACAGACCATTCAGCCCACAGTTCTTTCCTCTATTTTTTTTACTGATAGAAGTTTTGATTATTGAAAAGAGGATAATTTTCAATATCAGAAGTTTTTTTTCTTAAGTTTCATTGATTCCCTCACATCAAAACTGCAATAGACAATTCAGCAGGCTTTATTTCTCTTTGCAGCTTTGCTTTCACAATATGATCACTCCACGTCTCTATTTCCCCACAGGAACACAAGCATTTAAATTCTGCAACTGCACTGCATTACTTCTTCATACTGCTAGTTCCAGCCTCGAGATTATTTTTTTTTTCAGTCAATCTTATTTAGCAATAAGATTACATGTGGTTTGCCCTACAAACACCACAAACCCTTCCTAACTTTGCACAAGTACCAAATTCTACAGATGTCAACCCTATAGTTGTCAACAAGAATCTTGCATATGGGTAAACATCTGTAGAATAAAGGTTTGCTATGGTTAATATGTAACAGAATACCGAAACCAGGAGGAACAGATGAAAAACACTGGACAGATGGTATATTAGGATGAGCTGCTGGACTCATTTAGTGCTATTTCCAACAACCACTTTCTGAAGGCCCACCCAGCTGGTCTGACTCCATGCTGAGGAACAAGTACCAGCTACACTCTAGCCAAAAGCTGTTGGCAGGTTGGGACTGCACAAAGCTCAGCAGATGGAGCTCAGGTCCTCCATCCCCATCAGCAACAGCAATTCACCCAGCAGTTATCACCAGCACCACTCACTCCACCCTCTTCAGATGCCCCGTTATAAGTCAGGGGGAACATCCTGAACCCAGAACCCGTGCTGCTTCACCACACCAGCTCCAACAGCTGAGGTGGCTCTGCAGCCCAGCAGTCTGACCCTTGCAGACATGATCCAGACCGACAGTGGGCATCACAGCCCCCACCCATGCTCTCCCTCCCATGCTTGGGGTGACTGCAGAAAAAGCAGATCCTGCCACTGGAGTCCTAAGCTGCGAGGCCAGTGTTTGCAACTTCCCACACTAATTTGTATATTGCAAACCACAATAATCACTGAGCAACTCCAAATTGCCTGTCCAGAGATCGCCTGATGAACACACTACTAATTAAGCAAAAAGTTAGGGCACACTTGATCAATAAAGGGCAGACCACTGGTTTATTGCCATGCACCTACAGCAGAAAGGCTGACTGGCTGCATCTGTGGCCTTTTACACCACTTTAACACCTACAGAAGGTGCAACTTCATTGAAAAGAGAGTTTGGAATCGATACTGAAGGCAGATTTAGCAACAACGCATATATTTCCAGGAAGGTTAGAAAGCCACAAAGTTCAGATAAAAGGCAGTGTTTCCTGCATCGCTTTGAGCAGTTCTGTACCTCATTAGCTTTTCTCTCAGGAATAAGGTGATGCTTTGCAAGGCTTTCTGCTGCAGAGCCCCATCACTTCTAGTGAATACCAATGGTAGGCAGAGTTGCAAGGTAAAAAGGCAGCCCAAAACACTACATTCATTATATTCAGCCCCTCAAGGTCGTAACACCCTGAAAAGCAATCTCCTGCTTTTGCTTAGTCCACTTCTTCTCCCTGACTATATACATTTCCTTGGAGTAATGCTACTCTTATTGTTTCTTAGTGTTTCAATTTTTCTGCAAGTGTGCAACTATAAAATGAAGCACCTACAGGGTGAGTCAATCTGACTCACTATGACAAGTCACTAAGTCTTGTATTAGGGTTTTTTCTGTTATATTACATGTAATAGACATTACAAAAATTTACTCACTTTAAAGTAATTCACCAGACTGCTGGAAGACAATTTTAGCAGAAACCCCAGAAATGGAGCATGTATTTATATCAGCAACCTTTCTTCTCTCACATCATGGATACTTTCATGCCATATGTTGTACTAAACCCTGTAATTTCATACTGGTTGCCATCTTGCACCTCTACACAAACCCCCCCTGACAAGCAGATCATACAAAGCAGTTCACAGGTCCCTCAGATGACCAGTGACAAACTCTTCTCCTTATGGTTTGCAGCACCTTTCCAAAGCACCTTAAAATCTGTACTCCACCTTTCAACAAAAAGGTGAGGCACGTTCCCACCTGCAGGCACACCTAGCGATTTGACGCATCCCCATTCTGTGTCCTTGTTTTCATGACAGGGATGAACATTTAATTTCCTGCATCATTCTGGCACTGCTTTACCTTTTTTTTCTTCTCCAGTGTGTGTTTACAGAAGCTGGTAATTGTTAAAAGGAAAAATTACTACCTCAGCTTAGTACTTGTGGCAGGAGCAGAAAAAGTAGAAACACAAAGCCATCAGTTGCTTCTATAATTTTTCTTGCATGCATGCTTATTTTTCTGAATTGAAGGCTGATACAAGATTTAATCTGAAACTAAAACACAAAGCAGTTATAAGAATTTAACCAAACAGAAGTCATTTAAAGCATTAATACCTGGCAAGATGGGCATTTATCCCAGACATAAACTAGCAGTACAAGGAAGTGCATCTGGACAGAGACTCTCTTCTAGTTTACTAAGTCCAGTGTGCAAAAGCATAAGAAAATCAGGTTTGAACAGCTGCGTGCCTCTTAGCAGGCAAAGGACCTTCTCAGCCAAATGTTTTTGACTATACATTGTAATTTTCCAGAGATTCATTAGTACAACAAGGTGGCCATGCCTTGCTCCCAAGCTCTTCCCATTTGCCAAAGGCATTTGCTCTATCAAGAACTGGGGCATCACTGCAGCAGAGAGGGAGATTTTGGCCAAGACACTAAACTCAACATTTTTTGTCTAAATTCAGGGAGGAGATCCTGTTTCCTTCATACACAGACCTTCCAGCTGTGACCAGCAGCTGCCATCAACCCCAGCCTGGAAGGGTCTGCAAGCCCTGGCTACAGACAACATCCCCAGATTAGAAAAACTGATATGGGACCAGAGACATGGCAAGAACATAGCTGCTTTGGCACGGAGATACTCAGAAGTGAAACCCAGCAGGCTTTAAGGCTGACAGAAGTAACAAAAAGATGGTGGAGACCCAGGGGGTGTGAAATGTATTTGTGTGTGAAGCACAAGTATCTTTCCAGAGAGCACAGAGGGTACAAGCAGGCAGGGGATGATGCTGCTACTAAGAACACACCAAGGAGCAGGCAACTCTTCACTCTGGCCATCTCATCCTCAAGAAGTCCTGTTTCAAAACACACTATCCAATACCTTAGGCTACCCATAGACTAACATATACCTCTATCTGACAGCAGCAGACAACATACATAGATCACGCAGCAACTAAAAGTCCAACTAAAGCATCCTTTTTGATAAGGAAACTGCTGTAGTCAGTTTACACGTCCTTGCTCTGCAATTCCCAGCTCCCTCTCACTCCCCTCCCCCCCCCCAAAGTATTATAACTACAAGTCAACAAAATGTACAGTGAAAGCAACTCCTGCTGAATTTTTAAAGCCCAGAGAACCACGATTTTTCTCGTAGCTACCTCTGAAAAGTATGTCTACTCAAGAGCACGAACCTTCACAAAGCAATTTATTTTTCTTGGCAATGAACTAAGTCAACCAACTCTTTCATAAATGTCAGCCCAGACAATTCCATAAACAACTACTTCTCACACTGGTGAAGTTCCCCACCCTGGGAAACCTAGGAGGACTTTATAGGCTTTTCATCATCCATATATTGCTTTAAATTATTTATAAAGAAAGTGACTGCACAGTAAGTTCAAGTCAGATTAGCAAGGTACCTAAATTAAAATACAAACATACCACTCAAAATGCAGTACTACAGATTCTTGCATGCTCACAGAGGTGCCTTTTGTTAAACAATTAAAAATCTCCTAAAAACAGAAAAGAAAACAAAACCTGAAGTGTATGGACTCCATAGGGTCCAAATGCCTGAACAAACTCAGACTGGGAATTTTCCATGACTACTTTACACAGGGCTATTAAAACGTATTTAATCTTACTCATAATCAGATTTTTATGGCACTAAAGAATGCAAGTCTAAAACAAATATAATAGTTTTCTTCTGCCTAAAATCAGACAGTATCTTTTACTACTTTCCATACTAGTAATAAAGTAAATTCTCATATTACTACACTGACTAAACAAAACAGGTATTTGCTGGGTTTGGGAGGTGTTTTTTCAATAACTCCTAGGTAAAATAGATTATCTAAACACTGTTGAAAAACAACTTTTCCACAATGCTGAAGCACAGAATTGTGCAAACAGAAGCCTTAGAAGGCAAATTACTGTAAACCAGAAGAGGATTCAAGAAAGCTTTCTTAGTCATAAAAGAGCACATGCTCAGCTTCAGCTGATGTGAATGGATGCACACCCAAGAATGAATGAAGCCTTCTTCAGCTCAGACCTCCTTTGGGAAAATCCTCAAACTTGGTCACCTGGAAGGGGATCTGTCCCTACTGAATTACTCTCAGACACATCACTTTTTTAAAAGTGAATGTTTTTAAGGATGTTACTGTGTTAGCCAAAAGACTATTTTTGGTTTACTCTTCAAAACTCAAAAGAACAGCCTGTTAAACTCAAAGCAACAGAACATCTGTGCAGCGTCTTGCTTATGATTACCAGAAAATGCAACCCCATGTGGCATTTATACTGAAGACAGCCCTGTGGCACTCCTTAACACCAAGACTACAGGAATCATGAAAAACCCCTTATCCTTTACTGCAAAAAGTTGATAGAGTTGCAAAGTGTTCCTCCACTGCCAGCTCTGTGTTAGCTTCCTCCAGGCTTTGACTTGGTTGGCCAAAACCACTTTACCTTAAATACAACCAGCTTTCTTTTGAAAGAAGTCATAAATAATCTCAAAATAGAACAATAACTTTCTGCTTACTGCACATACTACCTTTAACTCCCTTCAAAGCATACAATGTACTTCATTCTGCAGGGAGGAACAGAGATTCCCTCACCTGTAATTAAGTAAATTTTGAGTCCTTGGAGCTCCACACTACTTTCACATGCAGAAAATACTGCAAACCCCAAGGACTATGTGCCCTCTCCTTCAGCAAGGAAGTCGACCAGAACTTGGCCCCCTGCTTAGCATGGATGGTAGATCTGGTTTTATCTGCCTCTGCAGAAGGGCCCATGAAGGCAAAGAGCTTTCTACCTCTCTGCCTGGGAAAAAGGACAAAAAAGGTTGGAAAAGGTTGTAATATTTTGCAACTAGAGAACCAAGGCAAAAGCAGATTATATTGCTTGTTGAGGGATGCAATTCTTTGGCAGTGATGCAGTTAAAATCATCCAAATCCCATGACCGTGTTCATATGACATCACCTTCCCTCTTGTTCACGCGCTGATGTTCCTACAAGTTGCCTGTTGTTTCAAGTATCAACTTGTTTTGTTTTGAAAAAGTGACTTTATTTTCATCATAAATGTAGCTGCTCATGGATATAAGCACAGGTAAACTCTGGCAGTGCATTTATCACCAAACTGAGATATTATGAAGAGAGAACCTACACAACATTGTTTTGGACAAGTCTTCCATTGCCTTTCATCTTTGGACAGCCACGAGCACATCTGTTTATGCACAAGTATGACTGTCAAAACTTCTGCACATATTTTCAGATACATATACTTTCAAGATAGTTACTTCTCCTAGGAATTAAGTCATCATCTCATAGTTGCATAAGTGAGATCCCATTTGTACAGGAGAACTATAAAATCTAAGCACATAGATAGAAGTCTGCAGATACACATTTTTCACTTCAGTCCCTCAAAACCATGTTAAGACCAATCTCAAACATACTCAAAAGTAACACACAGCTTTGGCAAACTTGTAAGGAATTTGTTAGAGTGGGGATTTTTACCTTATCTGCTATATAAGTCTCTCCGTTGGGTAAAATTGTACACTTTTTTTTTTTTAAAATAATTTATGGTCATATTTACAGAAATAAAATGATTACATTCAATCATCCTGTTGTGAAAGACAGTTTCCAGTAGAAATTTTTCCCCGCATGTCGATTCTTGAACATTCAAGAGCAAGTAGGGGTTGGTGGTGAATCACCCTGTGTGAGCACATATCCACACCCACCATTCCCCAAGGTGGATGTGCAAGTAACACAGGGTGATACCAAAGGTGTTGAACACTACTTGCCCTGTAAAATTCAGTTACTGCTTTACATAATACACAGCTCGTTCCTTCTCATTTTCAGTAGAGATCCTTGTCCAATTCATCTTTGAGTCTATATTATACACAACACTGTCAACTTAAAAACCTTTTTTTTACTCTTAACAGCAACTTTCAGGATACTACTTGGTGCCTGAAGGACACAGATGACATGTAATTACCTCTATCCAGTCCTAGCGCAATTCAGTTTCTTCAACAGAGTTAGGAATCACAAGACAGTCTCCTCTATCCTTGACTTTGTAAATTGCTCTGCTTCCTTTCCACTAAATTAAAGGAAGCATCACTTAAACTCAGCCTTCTGTGGGCTAATATGGTAGCAATGTGTGCACTCTTCCAAACCAGATCATCTCTTAAGGACAGCTTCCTAAAGAGCAAAAAAATCCCCTACAGAATTTCAGTCAGTTCTGAATATCTCCACAACAAAAGTCACTGGTGGTAAATGCTCTTCCCTCAACAGATGCCACGCATTCTGCCCGTAAGGAGATGGCTCGATAGCTTCATCAAAAAAATAATAATTAATTAGAAATTTTAAAAAGCCTCATTTTGAGGAACACTACTGCAATAACAGCAGCTCTACAGTCAACATACTAATAAATGTAACAATGATCCTGAGAGGGATTAAAAAACGGTAGCAAGTTAGACAAGTCATTTGTTAACAAAGCTGCATCTGTGCAGAGAGCACAGAGGTCCAATTGTGTCAGAGACCTCCTGCCCTTGTCCCCGAGGTGCGGATATGGCTGAAGAGGCCACAGCAGCACCCAGGGGCAAGAAAGGGCTGAGGCAACAGCATGCTTTGCATGGGGATATTTCCCCACTATGACCCACAGCGGCGATGCAGAAGGGCTCTTCTAGGGGCACTTTAGTGAGAGCAGCTCTGCAGAAGCTATTGCTTGAACCACGATCACTACTAGTTAATTTCTACCAAGATCAGCATTAGTTACCTACTGGATTTTAGTCAGTGTGACTGGTTAGTATTAAGTGCAGTTTTGAAGGTTTCTTGAGTCCCAACAAGGATAGCGTTCACAGGGTCAGAATGGTTTGGGTTGCAAGGTTGTAAAGATCAACCCAAGGTTGTTGGGTCGTAAAGATCATCTAGTCTAACCTTCTCCATCATGGTCAGGAGCATATTCCCTCTATATCCATTAATGCTCCCATGGCAAGCTGGGACTATGACTTGTAGGAAGCCAGGTCACTTCTGACCAGCTAGAAGCCAAAACAGCAAGGTATTTCATAACACAATTAATCTTAAATACATGAAGATTCTTCTTTAATTCAGGTGAATGTATGTCCCACATTCCTCCTAAGATTATCAAATTTGCTGAATCGAGGTCTCTTACATTAAGCAGAGCACCATCAAGAGCTAAATATTCATGGAAAATGTTACGCATGCTGATATTATGCAAGTGAAGGCACCAAACTTTAGAAGCCCAAGCTTCAGTAGTTTCTCCCATGGTTTACTCTGGGTTCATTAGCTTCATGATGGAATAGCATAACTATAGACCACCAAAACTCTTTTAGTAAAACTCTCCTGCGCCTTTAAACCCAGCCACCTGCACACCTTTCCTTTGCCAACAACCTCCCCCTCCTGCCCAGACAGAAGTTGCTATCACAGTCACTTGTTTGAAAACTGCCAACGTCTGCTGATAAGAGAAGCAAAGCTCACAGACAGAGAATGATCTGCTCACCTCACCCCCAGTTCAAGAGAGACCTTTGTAACAGCCCTCTTGGCCACCGGCGAGCTTCTGTTCAAAATCAACACAGGAAGCATGCAAGTAGTACACTCAACACCAAACTTCTGACTTAGGATAAGCCCAAGAACACTGCATCTTTAAAATTACTTTCCAAAGGAGTCTGAGAAGTGTAATGTGTCCACAGAAATACTTGGCATTGAAGGGAAAAGAGGAAACAAGTGTCAATACTTGGTCGGTCAAAACCAAGGCAGAAGAAATCTATGTCTGAAGACAAACGTCCCAGTTCTGCACTAGTGAAATCAAAGACAGGTTAATTATTATTCATGCAAGCCTCCAAGCTCCTCACTTAATTAGGCTGAAATATACAGCTGAGTGTAAAAGGTAGTTGCTGCTTTAAACAAAGACTTTGAAATAAAATGTAATTTGTGGGCTCAACGCCATATGCAGTACAAGAAACCCAACAGAGACTGCTCAAGGTGCCTCTCTGGAAAAGGTTAACCCCAGCACCTGGAGACTAGGAAAACCTGCCTCCCCTCCAAAGCCACTCCTAAACTCCACAGAGGGCCCAGGGTCATCAGGGTTCTCCCAGAGTCCCTGAGGCAGTCTCAGCACATTGGCATCCTCCTCACCACCACAGCAGGCATCCATCCCTGAGGAATCCAGTCAGCCTGCTCCTTTACAACGCTGCAAACCAGGTTTTATTTTCCAAAAGACAAGACCTACTAAAGAACTAGGTACACATTAGCTATTCCTCTATATTGTTTCCATATTGCTCACACAATTATGAATGTTGGTTTAGAAGAAAATTCAGTGTTTTATAAGAAAATTAAACATACTGACAGATTGGAGACACTGCTTAAGGAACACAACTTAATAAAAGTGGACTGATTCATAAATTGATGTATTTATTTCAGACTGGGGACAGTTTTTGCCATTTATGCAAAAATACGTAAAGATTTTTCTTTGAGCAGAAATAAGCACAAGTGCAGCTATTTTTAAAGCTACATGAAAAAACCGCAGGGCTGGACATACCTTACTTTTTACCACATAGTAAAGATGAAAAACTGGAACAAGCTCTCCTTTATCCATCTGAGAGCCTAAATGAGTAACTCTCTATTTATAGCCACTAATGGTTACCACTTCTGAAGTTTGTTTTTTTTTTTTTTATTTTCTCCTCAACAAACCACCTCTCCAGACTGGATTTTTTTCTTTCAGCTATTCAGATGTTTTTCTTAGTTTTGCTCAGGTTGGCTTTTGAGCTGTCAATAAACTTCCCAGGTCGCTGAAAAATAAATAGAATTTTTTTCAACTGTTTCAGTTCATTCCAATTATAAAACCAAGAAAGAGTGAGCAGATACACAAACCACTTGCTTTTTTTTTCTTTCATATAATCCTGAAACAACTCCTTGTCATACGTTTCCTCTATTGCAGACATTACTTCAGCTGCAACCAACAATTTGCTGAAATTCAAGAAACAGAAAAAACCCATGTGCAATATACAGGAACACCAGGTAACATCAGCATTAACAAGGAACAGGCTAATACAAAAAGAAGGCACAAATATCATATTTAGATGGGCACCAGCAAAAGGTACAAGGTATTATTCTCCCTCACCCTTCTTCCTCTTCATTGGGCAATAGGGAAAGGAAGCAACATCACACAGCACTGAAGTTGGAGTACAATAAAATATCAGCAGGCTAAATAAACATACCCACAAAACTGGCGGCTTATACCACCATAGCTTTGAGTTTACTGATGTAGCATTTTCTTTTTGAAATCACATACAAGGAGCATCCAAGCTTCCAGTTGGTCTCAGACGGTACCATGTGTGAAGATGTAAAAAGCAGACTTCTCCATGGTTGCAAGCACCAGCTGCCTCTGGCAGTTTTGGGTAAAGCTCTCACCATGTGACAGAGATCTCTTGACATTTCCCTAAAGATCTCATAAAAATCCAGCTGCTTCCTGAAGAGCAAGTGGTAGCACCACTACTGCTCTTCTGGAGAGACAGAGCCGCTCGCCGATTGCCAGTTACTTTGGTACAGTGTCTGGAACAAAACTAGGGGGAAAGATGATCACACTATAACAAAAATAAAGTAGGAATTTCCATGTCAATAAAAGTAAGAAGGTAAAATTTTACTACAATCATATCGCCACCAATGGAGCTGGACTAACAGATGTCAAAGTCCTATTTTTCAGGACATACATTATTTTAGCTTTCTTGAGAATAACCCCAGATTTCTCCCATAAGCCTATGTCAAACTATCTAGAAGCACATCACTGGTCCATACCACCAAAAAAAGGAAAAGATTTTAAAAGACAATCCTAAAAAGCAAAGGTTTCCAAGGTGTTGGCATTTATAATACCAGTGACCCAACAAGAAAATATACACTCAAAAACTTTATCTAGAAAAAAATCCATCTGGCCTCAGGACAGCAACAGAAGATTATTAGCAGACTTTGACAGGAATTGCAAAAATTGCAGGAATTAATCTGTACATTTTAAAGCAGTAGCTATTAGACATCATTATCCTGTCCAGCATTGTTATCTGGCCCTTCTTGCCCCTTCAATTTAGCCACTGATTAACCTGCATCCACTCTCCTCTCCCAGTAAGAGATGACTCTCAGCTACATACAGAGCAGGAGACACAGCCCTGTGCTCTGCAACAGCCAAGATTCTTGTTGCCTACCAAAAGCTCTTGTTTTCCGGCAGACAAAAAACAAAACAACCCAAAAAACCAAACAAACAAAAACCAAAAACAAACATCCCAGGAAAACAGCAAAGTTTTTGTGGCTTCTCTGATTGCATAAAGGGACAATATAAAAGAGAGTCTTTGTGAGTAGCACACAATTCACAAAATTAAAATTCAGGATTACAGCTTGTATTTGCCTGATTTAAGCAAATGCTTAAAAATTACCCAAAGAAAAAGGATCCCACATCTTAACATTTTCCCTTTGCATTCAAGCACCCCAGTACGTATTGCCAAGGAACAAGTCACTGACAAAGGACCTCTGGATGCTCCCAAGAAAATGCAAAGATATGGGTACCACCTGCTATCCTCCACAAGTACTGATGGTTATCTCCACCTTAACTGCATGGTACAAAGGTGAAGTGTAAGGGTATACAGTAAAAGTTTATTTCAACAATTTCATTACATTACAATTAAGTTTATTTATGGGCTTCTGTACAAAAAAAACTCAGGGAGATTACTAATACATGAGGACTGCAGTCATTTAAAGTACTGAATTACCGGAGCAAAATGATGGCAAAAATGGTGCCATAGCAATGCAGACTTTGGAGCAGAGATTCTCAAAAGCAACACAAAACAGAGAATCACCCTTGTGCTGCAAGCACTGTGCGACTTTATGCCAAAATCCCATCTGCCATCTGTCAAAACTTCCCATATTCCATGCGCAGAATATTAAAAATGTAATTGCAGGAGGAGGTGTGCGTGTGCATGCTGTTGCAAAAGTCATACTTTCCAGTTCAGATTTGCTACATGTGTTTATTCCTTGAAATAGCTTATCAAGTATCACGCAGCAGATTCTGACTCTGGGAGTTTCAACAAAGGGCTCACTTCATCCAACACTCCTCCTGGTACACAGCCTGAAAAGCAGCAGGAAATGCCACCCTTCAAAGCCCTGCTGTAAGCACCACTCTCATTTTATTCCAGGGAATACACTAACTGATTGCACACACCAAACAAACCTACCCACTGTACCCATCACCAGAAAGCTGTAATGAGGAGATAAACTCTCATCACAAAACCACAGTCTATACTTAATATGAGGAAGAGATCCAAGATGATGGCCAACAAAGCGAGAAGTCTGACCTACAGAATTGGTGTCTGCTCCTTGTCCCAACATGAACTCTAGTGTCCCGCCAACTTGGCTCCTTTCTCAAGCAAATAAAGTACACCCTAACCAGGATACACAGTTGGGTTTTGATCCACTGAAATGGTCAAATAGAAATTATTTCCACTGCTTCTGTAAACCAGATGGGTACACTAAACAAAGAGATTTGACTTTGCCTCAGGATAAACAACTTGATAAGAAAAACAATCCTATTCTCTTAACAAATATATTTAACTTCATCTGAGTAAACAATTTAGGGGAACACTAAACAGCAACAACTAAAATAGGACCAATAATCCATTTCCGTTAATGCTGTAAACAGCAATGCTTCTTCAAAACAAGGAATAAACTTTTCTTATCTTCTGTCCCCAAAACTAGGGCTGAATGCAAAGGAGAGGCGTGAGAATCTGTAAATCCTGTATTTCTGTTAGCAAGGTCAGGAAGAAGGGTAATAGACACATGCAGTGCACAACATCAAAGTCAGTCTAGGCTTGCCAGTTGCACCACCTTCACAATCCAGCATCGCTTCAAGAACTACAGAAATGTTTTCCCCAGATGCTGGAAAGCTCATTGAAACAAATTTTTGTAAGCCTTTTGAAACCCTTTACGACAAA
Organism: Phaethornis superciliosus; assembly: GCA_023637945.1. Taxonomy (NCBI): domain Eukaryota; kingdom Metazoa; phylum Chordata; class Aves; order Apodiformes; family Trochilidae; genus Phaethornis; species Phaethornis superciliosus. The sequence goes on from JAJQWJ010000002.1 coordinate 74,399,149, forward strand.
AGGGGAGAAAGAGGGCCAAGGGGCTTGGGGTGTTAACTTCAATAACATCTTTCACAAACACTCAGCTTCATTATTCCCACTGGAGTTAAGGGCAGCTAGCACTCCTCAACCAAGTAAGCCTCAGGTCCCTATCCAAGGTTATGCTACAGGCACCAAAGTCAGTCCTGACTTTGAGATCACGATGGCAGGCTTGGGCAGCAGTGTGCCATTCTCTTGGCACTGCCATGTCAATTATAAAAAACATTTATAAAAAACAACACAGAGAACTCTCAGGACTTTTAACAGCTACCCCAGTATAGAGGCAGATCCCATAATAAAAAGCCCTTAGGAAAACTTGGTCAGGGTGGGAATATAGTTTTGTCTCCAGGGGAAAAAGCAACAACCAAACATTTTCCTCTGCTAAGGTATCCTTATGGCATTTCCCACAAGGGCATTCTCCAAAACAAAACAGAGACTTGATATTAACACACTCTTGTACCACTGACATGTAATAAAGGATTATGAATAGTTTCCCAAGGATATATAGGAAGAGGTAACATGAACAAAGTGCACTTAGCTTTTTATTTCCTGAGTGCCCCAGCACAGCCATTCACCCCATGAAAGCCATCATCCAGGGCCACAAGCAAAGGCACAGCTTGACCCCTGAAGTCTGCCTGCTGGGCTCCCCTTTCTGCCTTTCCCCTTTTGCTCATTGGGAACAAAACCAAACCAAAACGCAGATAATTTCACCAAAGGATTTAACCCATCAAAGAGATTTCTTCAATATTCACCTTTGCTTAACATTTATTGAAAATCCCCTAGTGAAGCTCTCCACAAGATATGACATATCTACATTGAAAGAAAAGGAAGTCTGATACCATAAACTAGGCAAAACATCCCGGTGCAGCCAATTTAAGTATGTGCTAAAGAGTATTTGTTAAATTATATTTACATAAAAGCACAGGAACCCTGTTCAACTCTGAAATCTGGCAGGCCACTGAATGGTACAGAACATGGAGAAAGTCTGTCCTCCAGGATGTTTTCCTTCAGCATGCTATTAATCCTAAAAGAAGTAAAAAGCATCACACTGACACTCATATCTAGGCTCTGCTCCAAAGTGCTTAAATTTACCCACCAGAGGCAGGGCAAGTCCAGAAAACCATAGAAGTGACTACAACCTTTCACTTTTGAAGACTTCCTTCCATACAAAAGATTAAACTACAAATCTTTTCTCAAAGCTTTTAAAATGCTTGGAATTCTCTTCAGTTTTCTGCAATTTCTGACTATGACTGCTCCTTCTTAGCAAAAAATAACTAAGCACAGAATTGCTCACTAGGAAAAATTACAAGAGCTCATCTATAAATTGTGTGTTAAACTTATCTGCAGAAGAGTTTACACAAAATGGAAATGTTAACTGCTCAGTAAAGCCAAGCACACCAATTCCTGACACACTTTAAAACCTGAACAAAAATAGGGTTTGTTCCTAGTAGGATATTCAACAGGGAAAAACACATATCAAATTCCTCCAACATCACTCATGCTTGAGGCTTCAAACAAACAAACAAATAAAAGAAAATTTTCAAGTTTTCTGCCAAATAAAGAAGGCTAGGCTGAAAAACAGTCACTTGGCTGCAAAGGAAAACAGCAACAGCACCTGCCTGGCTCTGGGCCACCTTCTCTTCTCCAGGCTGAAAAAACTCAACTCTCAGTTCACCTTCGTAGGAGAGGTTCTCCAGCCCTCTGATGGTGGTCCTCTTCTGGACTCACTCCAACAGCTCCATGTCCTTCCTGTCTTGAGGGCTCCAGAACTGGACACAGAACTCCAGGTGGGGTCTCAGTAGAGCAGACTAAAGGAGGACAATCATCTCCCTTGACCTGCTGGCCACACTTCTTTTGATGCATCCCCGGATAAAGTTGGCTTCCTGGGATACAAGCATTCATTGCTGGCTCACAACGATGAGATGCTGCTCCCAACCCTCACAGGACACTGTGGTTCCTTTCACTGGGGCTGTATCCACCCCAAAGACCAAAAAGACATTTGCTAGAGATTAGGTCTGGCTTTGTTCAGAGCAAATACAGTGACACTACACAAATACACACACATACACATTCAAACACAGAACGACCACTTGGACCTACTTTGGACCTACAAGTTTTTCTCAAGCTATCTTCTAAAGCCAAAAAAAACAGGTTCATAAGAGTTTTTTTGATGTTACCAAGCTGAGACCCAAGATTCAGGTAAAATCCCCACGGTAAAAGTGCAACATGATACAAATGAGCCAAGTATCAGCATAATTGTTGGTAAAGGGCTCCAAACGTTTCCTCCCATCTTTTGCTGCATGCTGGGGCGACAAGAGCATGGAAAGGTTGCAGAGTTTCTCAGGTTACCCACAAGGACCAGTGCATTAAATTCTCCAAACAACACAGAAAGCTCCCCTTCCTTTTTGCTTCCCCCTCTCCTGCAAAGTGGTTCTCTCCTGTCTACGAAGAATCATGGAAAAAATGTGGAGCATTTCTAATAAATGCCCATGCCTCTCAGCTTCAAAAATAAGTTGGGACTGGTCATGCCTTCAAAAACCCTTGTACCACGCAGGCTGTCCAACAGCTCAAAAAACAAACAAACAAAAAACAAAACCAAACCAAACAAAAAAACCACCAAACACAACAACAAAGAGCTTTGCAACCTGCACACCAATTCACAGGGTTCACCAAATACAAACACACAAAGAAAAAAAATCAGGTTAGAACAAAATAGCTGGCACTCAAAGTGCTGACACAAACATACAATTAGGAAAAAGACCAGAAAGAAAAGAAGTAACCATTTCAGTGAGGTGCCACCAGAAAGTGGCAAAAAAACCCCTGTAACTGTTGGGGGTGGGGTGTGGTGTGGTGTGTGTCATAGCTCTCCTTTGGTTGAAGTCTGACAGAACATACCTAAAAAACCTCGAGCTGACCATGCACAATGTAGAGCCCTTGTTGCCAATTGCAATCATTATGTATTTTGCAGCTTTAAGAGAATTCTTGTGTCATTTTACAATATTAGTGGTGCCAGCAGGGCTGGTAGGCTTCAACCCAGTGACAATGACTGTGTCTCAGTTGCACAAATCTCCGTTACAAAAGGCACATGTTAAGTACATGTAGGTACATGTAGTGGGCAATGACAATGACGTGATACTGATGAGCCCTAATGTGATTTTGCAACTTATAGAAATAAATCTACAGAAAGTTTCTTTCCTTTCCGATTTGGTAAAGTAGTCCCAAGTCCCTTGAAACTTCTGCTCAAACCATAATGCTCTCTAATTAATCTAAAAATAACTGTTGACAAAACAACCACCACCTTTTACAAAAAAAACCCAACCAAACACAACTGAATATGAGGAGCCACAACCCAGAAACTTCAGAAAATGCAGCCAATGTCAACAGCCAAAGGAGGCACTGATCCCACTTGGCATGGCTTGGGTGCTCAGAAGTCCTCCATAAATGTAACCTTTATGCCATTGCTTAAGGGTCTGACACACCACTTTTCTCCTGTAGGCTACATCAATATCACAGGCTGGAACATAAAAACCCACACTTGTGCTATCAGTGAAATACTTTTAACATAAGCTGGGAGACCTCCAAGATTGTTCTAAAGCTGTAGACTACACTGCACAGCCAAAACCCTCGTGTACCAATGCTGAAATTTGTAAGTATCACCAGATTTTCACTTGAAGGGCAGTAGCTTGGCAGTGCCATGTCTTGCAGTTGTAGGGAGCAATGGGCTTTTCCAAGCTCTCCATGAAGCACTGGAAGGCAGCGATCTTCCAAACTCTGAGGCACAAGAGCCTGAAGGAAAAATTTGACACGAGCTGGATATCCAAAATAAGAGCTTACAGGCTCGGCAGCTATCACTGCTGACAGCTCCCCTGAAGCTCAGTTCAAAGCCTCAGAATTGATTTTTGCCCCATATCCTTCCCCCAGAGGGAAGTTCAACACTAGCTCCTTCAGGACACATGCTGGGAGCTCTGCCCTTCAAACAGTATACACAAGCAACTATGTTCAACAGTGGAAAGCAGAAATGAAGGAAATAATTTTGAACTCAAGATACCAGCAGTATTGTTAAAAAAACCCCATACTAGACACAGTAACTGCAGTGCCTCACAGGAAGTTACCCCACAGTTCCCCATAAATCTGTGTAACTTTAGAAAAACATCTTCTGGACTTCTAATGATGACACTGATGCTTTTGTACTGCTGTTGAACATCATCTACCCAGACATGCTAGAGAGAAGGCAGGAAATGGAATTGTTTTCCCACCTCCCAGTTGTGGAAATTAAGGAGGCAAGGGATGGAATATAATGCTTTGGATTTTAAGCCTGCCAGCAACAAAACACAGTCAGCACTAGTGCTACCCAGTTCCCAGAGCTGAGCACCATGAGCAACCAGATTAGAGGGCAGGTTTGGACAAGATGACCTCCAGAAGTCCCCACTAACCTCAACCACACTCTGACCTTAGCTGGGCTAGCAACCACCACACTCCTCCTGTGACAAGGAGGAAAACCATGGTTCAGTGCCACACACCATGCACAAAGGGCAACATCAGAAGACGAACTTGACCTCTACATCCACTTCACCATTTGCCCTGGTATGTACTGCTTGGGAACTTCAGATGCTGAAGAGGCAGTGCAAGCTTCCCTCTCCTGCCCTTTTTGTGTGAGACATCCTCGTGTTCCTTCCCATCTTGAGACAGCTCTTCTCCTTCCCTCATGACATACATCCCCTTTCAGCATGGATGCCCTCTCACTGGAACAGAGAAGTCCCACCTCAGCTACCACAAGGAGAATGCTCCCTCAGAGAACCAAAACTGCTGGTAAAACATATGGGAACATTTTTTTTCAGGCCATTTTGAGCAATACAGTCAAATGGCTCTATTACACACGTCCATACTTACATTTCCAAGTATGGATCTCCAGGACATCTATCAGTTTTAACATTTTCATACATGAAAGTATGACTGTAAATACACTGAAAAAGTTACAATTCCATCAGCAACCTTCTTTCAAACAACAAAAGATAGCACAGATCAACTGACAGCCCAAATAGGTTTTTTTAAAAGCTCAGAAAACACTTTTTTGTATTTAGAATGTGACTTCATAATTACTTTAGTATCTTGTAGCAATGAAAGCATTGTGGAGAGCAAGTTCCAGGGCTGACTCTTTTAATTGTTCTGGTTTTGTTTTTTTTTTAATTGGCTGAGCTAGAAAACTGGGGTAGAAATGGAGATCAAGGCTCTTCTGGAGACAGATACAACCACTTGTCCTAGAAAAATACAAGCCATATAAGCAATAGCAAAGGAAGGAAACTGCAAAGGAAGATTGAGAAGCAAAAACCAGTTAAGTCTCAGCTGATGGCAGCATCAGCAGATCAAAAGGAGCTTGGCATTATCTCACATCATATGTAAGATGCCAAGTCCCACCAGAACTGCTTCTTCTGCAAGGGCACATTCTGCACTCCAGCAGAATCTTACCCAATTCCCTCATTTTGTTCCAGCGAGCACCATTCTATACTGACAGCAGGTTATAATCAGCATTAGCTATGAAAAAATATGGCAGAAATAGTAATAGAGGGTTTTTTTGTTTTTCCTATAAGACCTTTTAGTTATACAGTGTTTTTTACAACAGCCAGACCTGAAGACACTCCTGCCCCTAGCACAGCAAACAGAGGCTTCTTGGTAACCCTGAGGAATGACCCCTATGAAGCGCCTGTGTACACCCTGATCACCTAACAGCATTCCTCCCAAAACATAATTGTATCAGTGCACTCATGTCACTGCCAAACGGGAGCGGAGCAGACCAGGCCTGTTACCTGTGCCTTTCATCCAGCTTCCTCCTTCTTCTGCACACTACAACTTACTTTAGTGAGAACAATAATTCTCTCGGATAAGTCAGCAAATATTTTTGTAAAGAGCAGCTGCAGGATGTCTGCCTCTCACAAATTAAATTATCCCAGCTAGGGGCTCAATCCAGTGCCTTCAACAGATGTTTTTCTGTGGTGGCTGGGTCTGGCCCAGTGAATTTCTGCTATTGTGCCTGTGCACCCCACACGAGACTTACGTACGCTCCAGCGTAAGGAAAGGAAAATGTTTCTACCTATGGGTGGGACTCTGGATGTGGATTAAAGTAGAGGTGCTCTATTTACTGATCTTTTAAAGTAATATCAACAGGTTGAAAGGGAGTAAGAGTTCTTAAGAAAGATCAAAGTCTGCATGCAGCAGCCACAAATTAACATAAATACATGCTGAAATGCTAACACAGGCTGGCAAAATTGACTTGCTTTTTTTCTCCAGGGCAAGTAATTTGGCTAATATAGGAGTCAAAACCATTAACTCTCTTCTTCACCTTTATGTAGGGCACGCTACTGTGCTCTGTGTCAGAGCGAATGACTCTTCAGATTAATTCTGCAAGGCGAGGCTAATACTACCATACTGTTCATGGCTTGCAAGCATTTGAAAGGTGAGGGCTACATCCTCCACAGGAAAAAAAAATAGATATTAATACTTAACTCAGGGTTTTTGAAAGTTTATCCTGGATTTCTTCCTTCCTATTGCACTTGACAGAACTTTTGTTGCCTGACAAATGAACAACTAACAAGCAGCAAGGTGTGTGTGTGACCTTCTTTTATTTGACTAATTACCATTACGGTAAACAGATCACCCATTTTTCTTGTGGGAGCAGCAACAGAGCCGAGAACACGAGGGAAGTTACTTGATGAGGGCAAAGAACAGCTTTGCAGCTTAATCACAGCCTTGTAAAACAGGCACCTGGCCTGTACTTACAACCCTGACAGTGCAACTGCTTCAGCAAGGGGTAGAATCATAGAATCATAGAACTGGCTGGGTTGGAAGGGACCTCAGAGATCATCAAGTCCAACCCTTGACCCATCGCTGCGGTGCTAGACTATGGCACTGAGTGCCACATCCAGTCTCTTTTTAAATATCTCCAGGGATGGAGATTATTATGGGCACGATTATAGCAGTCACACAGTCGGTCACCAGAAGTCACAACCCAGGTGCAGGCTTTGCCAGCAATCTGCAAAAGCACAACACAGGCACAGAAGTCGCTGCATTAAGGCTGGACACCTTCTGTTCACAAGGCTGCGGCAGCACTAGGTAGGCTGAACAGACTTGTAATATACTTTTATACAACTTTCAGTTAGTTTAGACCAAAAGATGCCCCAAGTTTTGATTTGTGCCTTAGGTACTTTGATTATACCTTAGGTAAGTGATTTGTTTTCCTCACCTAACGCGATGAAATTGTCAGGATCCACAAGGTAATGATAAAGCTCGAACCCCTTTCAAGATTGAGCCTCATTATTTTGCATTCTGTATCGGAAGATTTTATCTACACTTGATAGCGTGCACTTTAATGAAGAGCCCTTAAAAGAAAGCTGCCTAACAGCAGCCCTGCTTCTGAAACCTCCATCCTTTGAAGCCCCATATGCCTATGCAAGACGGAAAAACTTCACTCCCGGCTTTCACGTAGGGAGCGCCTTGCTCTCCCCTGAGATAGGGTTTCGGAGGCTGCCACGCCGCTGGCAGCCGGGGCGGGAGGGTCGGCGGGGACCCGCAGCAGCCCCGCAGCCGCTTCCCGCAGGGACCTCCCCGCTGCGGGGGCTCGGGGGGCCCGGCGGGCAAAGCCGCGGCAGCGGCGCCTCCAGCCCCGGCCCCTTCTAATGAGCTGCAATTAGCGCCGAGGGCTTGCCCGTCGAAAAGCCGGCGGCAGCCTCCGCTCCAGCCCGGCGGCCTCGGTTCCACCCTGGCTGAAAGCCCGAAAAAGGGGGTGTGAGGGGTACAAAGCCGCTCTCCTCCCCTCCCCGCTGGGGAAGCCCCCGAAGGTCCCGCTCCTGCATGCTGCGGGGGCTGGGGAGGCACACGACACTTTTCGGCAGCTCCTTGCACTCCGCCGCCGAGTCCTCCTCCCCACAAAGCGAGCCCACGCCGCAGGAAAGGGGGTGGAAAGAAGACCCCGCCGAGCCGCACTCACCTCCGCCAAGAAGTTGTCCATGGTAGCCCCTCGGCCCGCCCGCGGGTGCACACCATGTGCCTCCACCCGGCCCGGCCAGGTTCGGCCCCACTCAGCCGCCCAGCCGCTCCATCGCGCCGGCACCGGCCCGCAGCCTTTGTCCGCCCGCCCCCTCAGAGCCGCTCTCCCGGGCGGTCCCGGCAGCGCATAGCCGCCGCTGGCAGCCGGGGGAGGGAGTAAGGAAAAGAAGAAGGAGGAGGAAGGGGGAGGAGGAAAGAGGCTCCCGCCGCCACCGCCCGCTCCTGCCAGGGGCCGCCCCGGCCCGTCCCGGCAGGGCAGAGGCAGAGGCGGAGCCGAGGCCGCGCCGCTCCCTGCGCCTCCGCCCCGCCCCAACCGGAGGGCGAGCAGCGACCCCCGGGACTCCCTCCTCGGTTCCGTCCCGCTCCGGCCTGTCCCGCCGAACCCAGGGACGTCCCGGGGGGCAGCGTTGCGGGGCGTCCGCTGCGCGGGGCGCGGAAACTCGTCTCCAGCTGCGGGGTGAAAGGATCTCCGGCCCGGGGCGGGGTTGGGGGTGTCGGCAGAGGCTCCCGGACGTCTGCGGGGTTGCTCTGCTCCCTCCTTTGGCGACAGAAAGCCATGCAAAGAGCCGCCACGCAGCAAAAGTTACTGAGGAAGTTACATGGAGTTTAAAGAATATATATATATATATATACCTGCGGGCTTACCGCTGCGTACAGGTTCCAGGCAAATTTATGTGCGGGCTCTTGACAGCCGTACCTTTACTAAACCGTGCAGATGATGGAAATAGCTTTGGGGCCAGCTCCTAGGGGTGCTTCATCCATTAGCTCACTCCATTGCTTTTTCAGTCCGTTACGTTTCTGCAGAGCAGGGACAAAATGTTAATTTTTTTAAAACATTTCTTCTTAGTAAATTTGTGCTCCTTCCTTACGGTGAGTACAAGGAACAAGGGAAAGGAGAATCAAATCTTGCAGATGTGGGCCTATTTCATTCACTTTACAGAAAGAACTGCACCAAAAAAAAAAACCAAAAACACACAAACAAACAAAACAAAACAAAACACCAACAAAAAACAAAACAAACAAAAAACCAAACCAAACCAAAACAAAAAGTTAATCCGTAAAGAAAATCAACACAGTATCAGCACAGTATCAGTATTCAGTCTTTTGTATGCAGGTAGCATTCCAATATTGCTCTGGAAGCTTGATCATATGAGCAGTGAGGCAGGAGACAAGCTCTGGATATGAGAAATAGTCACCAGTGTGTGACTTATTTTTTTAAGGTGTCACAGGAGCTAATGTGTAGAGCACAACAAGCATCACTAAATAAAACCCTTCATGTTTAGGAATACATGTGTTACATTAGGAAAAAAACCTTCTTCTTCTTTCACCTTTATGTAAAGCAAAACCAAACCAAACCAAAACAAATCTGTATAAAGAGAAGGTAAAAGAAGTTTGACTTGGGATACATAATATCCAAAGTGGGGTTCTGCTGGTCTTGCAGGGTGACATCCAGGCAAACTGCTCTGCCATGAAGGTGAAAGCTGGGACAAACCAGCACAAGAGGGGCTTTCTGTTGTATGGGTACCTGTTAGAGCCTGTGTGGGCACTGTGGCTGCCTGTCCTGTCAGACAGAAACAAAGCAGAGGAAAATCTTCAGGAAGCTGTCAGCTGCCTTGGACGTGGCCATCTACAGATGAGCAGCTGCCCCCAGCTTGCCTTGCCATGGCCAGCCACGGCTGCTCCCAGCTGCAAAAGCAGGAACACCTCCTTCCTTGATAGGAGCTCAGCTTAGTGTACCCCTGTACAGGCAGCACCCCTGTTGCAGTTTGTCAATCCCATCTGGGAGACAGCCCCATAGGTCACCATGGGGGGGATTGTTGGGGGACATGGGGTGTCACTTCTCTTGCCAGACCCCTAGTCTCTACACCCAGGTATACTGGTCATACCTTCCTATGCTTGCTTCAAAACTCAAGGTTTGCTGAAGATCTCCACTGAATTTGACTGTCTACACAGTATGAACTAGCAGTACAGTTAGCCTAAATAGTTATTCCACTGTAGATTATACAGTATAAATCCCAAATAGCTCTGTAACTCTGTGCCAGACTACTGCACTTCCAAAGTTACACCAGGGGAATGTTTTGTTTTGATTTGTTTTGTTGGGGGTTTTTTCCGCAATCACTGTTCCAGAAAGCTTTCCTACTAAGAAAAACTCTAATTTGAGGAGGGCTGAGTCAGATCAGGGTATTTATTACTTTTTTTTTTTTTTTTTTTTTTTTTTTTTTTAATTCTGGTTATTTTGACACCAAGCTATTGGAATGTAACATGGATGTCTGGCTACTGCATTGCATGTACTAAGGTCTATGAAACACAGCAACATAGAATTAATGAAAACTTTGAATGTCATCCAATAAGAGCAGCTTGTGTTTGCTGTTGGGATTTTGTTGTTGTTGTTGTTGTTTGTTTGGGGTTTTTTTGTGTTTTTTTAATGAGTATTTCAGTAACTTAGAAAAAAACAGATTTATGCAGCCTAAAACTATATCCCAGAAAGAATGAGTATTCTCTTGTGGTGTGGATGTATTGCAAAAAACTGTAAATCTCTTAAGACTTTGATTAAGATTTAGAAGCAAAACAAAGCAAAGAAGCACAAGCAGGAGAGGTCTGCTAGCAAGAGGGACTTAGGGAGCAGAGGGAAAGAGAAGTATGGTCACTCCAACAAGCTTCTAACTTTCCTCCTTTGTCTTCATGTGTCAGTCCCACTCACAGTTTGTAAGTGCTAGCATCTGTGTTTCATAGGAAAGGAGTTTTAAAACATGATGTTTCCTTTTTCCACTCTGAAAATTGTCCCAAACTAGTTTCTTGCTAATTTTGTGCAATTGTTTTGGAATTTAGAAAACCTCACAGATACACTATACAAAGCTCCATACATCTATGAACATCTGGGGACTTGGCCAATTCTACACTCCAATTTTCTTTTAATAGGTAGAAATTCCTTCACTGATTGTGTGCCTAAGGTAAATTACTTCCTTTTGAAGCTGCACACGTGCAAGCCAGCTCAGTTTTCAGCTCGGGTGAGGACCAGAAATGGACTGACAGCTCAGCTCCACCTCTCTGGTGAGAAAACTCCTCTCTGGATGTAAAGGTCTTCCCATCTGGTATGGGTGGTCCACCATGGGATGGAAGGCCAGTGGTCCCCTTTCCCCCAGGCCCTCTCTTGCAGTACAGCTTCAGCATTTACTGAAGTAGGTTACCTGCCTTACCTTGGCAGGGTTCAGTTAACTAACTTTAGGTAGACAAGTTGTTTGGCATTGACATTGTCCAACAAAATCTCAGCATTCAATACCAAGGCATTACTGGACAAGCAAATATTTCTGTAGTGTTCAACAGTGTACAGCAAAATTTGCAACCTCTTATGTTTTGAAGGACACAGTGAAAGAAAAGGTTGATCCAGCCAAAATTGTCACCATCTATGGAGAGGAAAAAACCCAGATTCCTCACGTTCTTGTCCATCATAACTCCTTCACAAGCACGTACTCAGGTTTCAAAGGCAGTTCCGGGTTTTGGTCCTTGATTTCAAAATAATTAATGGGTTCACTTCAAATGTATACTCAACAACAGGGCTGGACAGCTTTCTTCTTTTTCTGAATCCATTCTGTAGTAAGCCATCTCTTCCTACCCACTGTACCAGGAGCTCAGTGTCTGACTAGGAGCTGTGAACCCCATGAGATGTGAGGTGCTCCAGCATCAGTTCCTGTTACACTGAATTGCATCTTCCCAGCATGAGCCTAGACCTTAAGCATGACAAGCACTAACGAATTAATTATTCATGCTCACAGATGAACTTTAGTTATTAACCTATAGGACTAATAAATAAACACAAAGTGAAGAGCTAGCAGTTTTTTGTAACAGCTTCATTTATATCTACTGTAACATAAAGTTATGCATCATTTTCTTTTTACTTTAACGTTTTCTCACTAGGAATATAAGGAGGGGGGGAAAAAAAAAACAACCAAAAAAAAAAGGCTGAGAGACATTTTCTTGGCTTCTTCAGTTTCCCTCTCTTCAGCTTCCCTCTCTCTTCTGGATCCAACAACTTCTTTCACCACTTTGGCCTCCTTACACCCTAAATCCTTTGACTGTAGTTTCAATGAAAGTACTTTTATGGATGAGAAAAAAATAACAAGTGTAGGAGTTTCACAGAATAATCACAGACACCACAGATGTAATTCCTTCTGTGCTGCTGGACTGACCATATATCCAAAACAGTGCATTGATTCCTTGTGTGTGATGTACAAATCTAAAACTGTTATAATGGAACTGGATTACTTTATGACTGTGTATTTAACTGTCAGCTTGGAGTCTGGTGAAGGACACTAAATGCATGTTGTTATAGTCAGTTTCTGACCAGAAACTATACCTTAGAGATTCTAAGTTTTACTTTCCACATAAGAAAATGGTTTCTATGACATGACTTCACAGACTTCAGCCTTCTATCCCAATTTCACAGAACCACCTCTTGATTTAACATCTAGAAGCACACATATGGGTCATAGCACGGTTTAGGTTGGAAGGAACCTTAAAGATCATCCAGTTCCAACCCCTCTGCATGGGCAGGGACACCTCCCTCTATACCAGGTCACTCAAAGCTCCATCAAGCCTGGCCTTGAACACTTCCAGGAAGGGGGCAGCCACAGCTTTCCTGGGCAACCTGTGCCAGTGTCTCACTATCCTCACACTGAAGAATTTCTTCCTAACATCTAACCTAAGTCTCACTTCTTCCAGTTTAAAACCATTATGTCTTGTCCTATCACTACATGCCCTTGTAAAAAGTCACTTTTTACAGTGTAAAAAGAAATGAAAGCTTTTCTTGTCTTCTTCTGAATCTTATTGTGAATATGTTTTCCTTGTCTTAACCCATGAAGCCTGTTCTAAGACATGTTTAAAGGCCACTTACAGTTATAAACCCTGCAGTCACAGGTTATACATGTGTTCATTTATCAGGTAGTTAGACCTGTGCAAAACATTCTTACCCCTCTCTGAAGGCCACCACCCCCAGAACAGATCCCAGAGGAGTTACCCATGAGGTCACCTTTTGCTGCCTCAGTACCATGTAAGCCAGGTTATTTCAAAACCCTTCCCCTAGCAATTTAAATTAGGTTATCCACAGTTCTACAGAGACAAACAAAGAACACTCACACTTTTCTTGCCACTGGCAGTGCTCTGGAAGGAAAAATCTTCAGTAAAAAGGCAACAAACCCCAGTGAGGGCCAGTCATATCTTAGGCAACTGCAGCTGTTTCTTATATCAGTCAGCAAATATAAATCAAAGGCTGCCTTCTCACTTATGTCAGGCCACTTCAAACAATGTCCATGCTCTCTCCCCACCATATATCACTCCCTCAGCTGCTGTACATGCAAAAGGTAAGCATACCTTAGCAGTGTAGCTTGGAAACTTAGAAATTAGTTTCCAGGTCTCTTCTACTTCTTACACTTCAGTTCACATTGAGGAGCAGTCCCAGAGCATGAGAACAGCATGCCTTCAGTAGGAAATTAAGCTAAAAGGTATTCTCCAAAATGCTCTAGAACAGAAAAAGGGTATTCAGGACATTGGGTCAGATTAGAGCTAGTCTGAAATACAGCCACCTGAAATGAACCAACAACAGGTCCCCAGCATGATGTTTCACCCTATCCGTAAGCTCCTGTTTCCTTGCACTATTTGCTTGTGTAGCACAGCTGTGATGTCTCCACGGGTCAGTGCAACCAGTGGATGGGATGGGATCGGATGGGAAAACTCATCCAAACTTCTTTTAGTTTGAGTTCTGGGTTCTTGTTTTCTAAAAAAACAGAAAAAAATACCACCACCAAAAAATTGACAGGAAAAAGTTCCAATTTCCTGAGAAAATTCAGATAAATTCCTTGCAAACAAATACTGTTGCAACAGAGAGAGGTACATGGACGAGGGTGCTCTGTGTTGTTCCTAGCATTTATTCCTTGTATCAGATCACAGATTCAAAGAGCTGGGAAGAAAAGCCTCTACAGTCCCTTGTGCTTTAGATATTTAGACTTTATCAGCTGACAGTGTAATTAATTATGTCTGTCATTGCTCTAACATTAGAAGTTTTTTCCCATACCTCTGCAATGGCAAGAAGTATTCTTCCCCTTTGTTCCTAGATTCCTTCCTGCATCTGAAATAAAGAAATCCCATCATAGCACAGAATTTTCCAGCAACTCTGTGAGGGCTTTAATGACAATGACACAGTCACAGCAAGACACTCAGAATGCTGTGAACATTCTACACCTTCTAGAGGAGGATGTTCTTAAGAAGTATGTTGAAAACTGTATTTAATAATGCAAAAATGAAATTTGGTCATTGTATCTGTTCATAATCACCTTTACAACTTAACAAATCTTGCCTGAAATCCCCTCAAAAGCTTCTCTGCTTTTGCCTTGATTTACTAAATTCAATTCTATTAGGTCCATTTTTTTCCCCAAATACACTTGTTTTGCTTTAATATATTATTTATGCGTATTTTTAGAATCTGTTTAAGTCTTCAACTTCATAGGTTTGCTTATTTACTGAATGCATTCAGGTGAATAAACATGACATTTATTTGGTACAAACAAAAGCAAAGTTCCTGGCTTACATCAGCTTGTTGTCCCAGAATAGAATCAAAGGCTGCTGAGGTAATTTATGTCCCTATTTAGAAATAGGAAAACCTTGTTTTGTGTACACAGTCTAAGCACTTGTGCATGAGATGTCAGAGGAAGCTGGGGAACTTATCAAGCCCAGTGCTTATCAAGCTACCCTTTTGGCATGCAGTCTGTCTGTAGCAGTATTTGGTGTTTATGTTTACTTGCAACATATAACAATTAGTAGACTGGAAAGACATGGTAGTGATGTTTAGTTCTAGGCTCATTAAAGGACATATGAGACCCTATCTTCTATTTCCCTTGATTCTTATCCAAACTGCTGCACTGTATAAGATTCCCCTAACAGCCATAAAAATTCAGCAATGCTCATTCTTTTCTTATTCAATGAATTACAGGATTTACACTGTAAACAGAAAATAAAGTGGAGAACATTTCCGTAAATGGTCGTTAAGATTTGAGTAAAAAAAAACATAAGCAAAACAGGTGTGTTTTTTTTCAAAAACATGAGAGGAGCGAGCCCTCTACTTCCAACAGGCTTTCAAAGGGAAAGCCTACATTTCCCTTTGGGAAATAACCTACATTTGGATCTTTACAAATTATTTCTCGAGGCAGTTAACAGCTGTGGGGATGCACAAGTCAGTACACTAGCAGAGCCTCCTGCCTTTGCTGTCCAGCTGCAACATATAGGTAGAATTCCAGACACAGTGTAGCAAAGTGACTACTAGCACCTATTTTATCTTCCAGGCATGCACCCCTCCCTGGCTACTTCAAACAAAAAGATTTCTTTGTACTTGTGGGCAGAAGTTTAAATACAACAGCTCGATATATTCATGGGGTTTGTCTTCAATTATTTTGTCTGTAATTTTTTTCCATAAGAAAAATTTACTGGACACTTTACTCAAAAGCATTCTGAAGCCTTCTAGAAACCCCACACACAGCAAATCCCTTCTTCTGTATCTATCACAATTTTCCACTAAGTTTTAAGACTTCAAAAGGAAGTGGAAACTTTAGAGAGTAAGCGGAGGCTGACATACTCATGTTGAAATCCCCAGCAGAATCAAGTTAAATGGAGGAAAGTCATCTCAAGTGAAACCTGGCAGAATGGTCAGCTGACATCTGGAAGGTGAGCAGAACAGCAGTATTCCTCCTTGTCACAGTCATCAGAGTAAAAGCTGCAGGCAATCAAGCTCTGTGCACAGGTAAAGCATTGCAGCCATTGTTCATCTGCTGAAGAATAATCTGGCAGCATGGTTTTTCCTTGGCTGGGAGAGGCAATCTCTAAAGTCTGATGTAGACTAAATGTCTTGGTGACAACAATTCTGGAGGATATTTTGTCCTGACTAAAAATAAAAATGCGTGGTTGAATTCAGAACAGTCCTTGCTGCTGACTGACCTAGATAAACTTTACTACTTGAAAGGGACAAGGAGCTCAGCTTTGTAGGTTCATATCTGGTGAATCGACTTGTGTCTAGCAGTGATGGGAGAAGTTTTCCTCTTATCTTCAGAAAAAAAAAGGTGAATCCTTTCTCAGGAAAAAGCTAAAAAATTAACATCAAAAGATGAATCTGAGTGTTGTCAAGCGTAAAATGCGTGCTAAATTAGGACTGTGTGTTTTGTCTTTCCTGTTATTAATGGCATCCTTAGAGGATACTGACTCACTTGGCAACTGGAGTGCTTGTGGTTTGAGACCCATCCTGAGCCAATAATCCTGGAACCAGAGATCACCATTTTCTTTATGTAAGGAAGCTTCCAGAGCCAATCACCATTTGTTGCAATACCAAGAAACGTGGACAGTGAAGGGCCCAATTTAGAACTCTCTAAAAGGGACCAGGCTATCATCTCTTGAGATTTTCCAGCTACCAGCAAGATTTTCTAACAGGAAACATTCAGGGTTTTGGCAATATGTGAGTACTTTTCCTCTCACACCCAGACCAAAGATGTGGTTTGCAAGACATCACTTCACCCTGTCTGTATAAACCAGGATTTGTTAGCTGTGGGCGCAGACAGATCTCACCTGTGGTCTGAGGTGCAGAGCTAAAGAGGCAGCTGAGATGAGGCAGGGATTCAGACCACCTTCAGGTTCTCTCTCTGACATCATTTCTATTTGTACTACTCTTAAACACAGTCGTTTTTCTTTTGTTCCCAGGAAGTGACAGATTAAAGGGCTGCATATCTCAGGCTCAGTGCTGTGTTTATACTTGGGTTTTTCAGCTTGATTAGAAATTCAACTCTTCCTGTTACTCAGGTGGCTGGATTACTGCTGTGGCAAGCACCTGCCTTTAGGGAAAGAAGATAAATAATTCAAACCTTGTACTAAAATTCACTTTCTTCTAGAACAGTGCTTGGTCTTTATGGGGACCTTTTATCAGTCATAATCATTACATCATCTCCAGACTGGCACTGCTGAAATGAGGTAGCACATTTGTAAGGCCAATTCTGCCTTTGTGCTGCTCTAAATATGTGGCATGGAGGAAATGGAGCTTGCCAACTGGAAGATGTTGAAGGGTCAGAGTACTTCAGAGTACTTGTCAGAGCACTTCAGTCAGAACTGTCATTTTAGGTTGTTACAGTTCTTGGCCTGACCTCAGCAAGGTAGCCATCCAACACTAAAAGCATAATTTATCCTACAGAAAAAGTTTGTATTTTTAATTTTATTTACACTTCTGTAGCAACATGTAAACATTCTTAACAGCCTAAGTGATTTTAGCAGGACTTTAGCTGAAGAAACCTGAAAAAGTAAAAGGTTTAGTTTTTAAAAAATTAAAAAAAAAAACAACCTAGATTTAAAATGCTAATGCAATTTGAAAACTCTGAGTAGGGTTCTGTTGAGCAAAGTAGTTATGCATGCAGTGAAAAGATGCCCTCAAGATGCTCACACATAAGGAACATTGTAAAACCCTCCTGGGGTTTTCTTCTCAACTCTCACATATTCACCTCCATTTGTTTGTTGCTCTTGCTAATAGGTACCTTTGATTTCCAAATTATTGCCATGTGAGTAGGCTTTTGGAACTGCTTGGAGCCTTTGCTAAGACAGGGAGGCCTGTGTGTATGTGGCAGGAGGCAGCCCAGGCAGTGGTTCACAGATTCACTATTCACACTGCTCATCTGGTTTAGTGTGATGCCTCATCTGGATGAAGATGAGCTTGAACTTAAATCTTCACTGAACTGGGTTGAGTGAAGTATTCTTGCCTGAGGAGTCCCTTAGAACATGTAACTGCTGATTAGCAATAAATCCCAGGGCACTGATGTGAGAGCAATTTCAAATTTTAATTATCATAGAATCATAGAATAGTTTAGGTTGGAAGGGACCTTTAAAGGTCGCCTAGTCTAACCCCTCAGCAATGGGCAGGGACATCTTCAGCTAGGCCAGGTTGCTCAGAGCCCCATTCAGCCTGACCTTGAATGTTTCCAGGAGTGGGGCACCTATCACTCCTCTGGGCAGTTTTACCATCCTTATTGTAAAAACATTTCTTCTTTGTATGTACACCTCTTTCAGTTTAAGCCATTACACTTTGTCCTATTCATACAGGCCTTGAAAAAAGGTTTGCCCCCATCTTTCCTACAAGCCTTCTGTAAGTATTGAAAGGCTGAAATAGGGTCTCCCTAAAGCCTTCTCCAAGATGAACATCCCCATGTCTTTCAACCATGTCTTCATAGAAGTTGTCCACCCCTCTGATCATTTCCCTGGCCCTCTTCTTAACTCACTCCAAGAGCTCCATGTTATTTTGGAGACTCCATTATTGGACGCAGTCCTACGAGTGGGATCTCACAAGAGCAGAGTAGATGGGGAGTATCACCTCCCCTGGCCTGCTGGCCACATTTTTTTTTTATGTGTCTCAGGATATAGTTTACTTTCTGGGCTGCAAGTGCACACTGATGGCTCACGTCCAGCTTTTATCCACTAATAACCCCAAGGTCTTCTTGTCAGGACTGCTTTCAATCTCTTCACCCTTTAATTTTCAAATCCTTCCTGTTTTAAACATTTACAGTAGATAACAATGTCTGTGAAATACACCCAATGCTATTTTTATCTAATTGGAAGTTACTTCTGCAATCTTACTAGAAAAGTGCTGGGATTTGTAGCTGTGTAACTGAGAGATGAATTATTTTCAAGCAGTTGGACTGTACACTGAACAGTGATGCAATGGGAAAGTAGCTCCAATTTCAGCCAAAAAACTGCTGCTCAAGCCTCAATCTGCAAGTGCTCATTAGTACACTCTACTTCATGGAGCAGACAAATCCACAAATCCTTTCATAGAATCATAGAATCATAGAATTGGCTGGGTTGGAAGGGACCTCTGAGATCATCATGTCCAACCCTTGATCCACTACCGCTGTGGTTACCAGACCATGGCACTGAGTGCCACATCCAGTCTCTTTTTAAATATCTCCAGGGACGGAGAATCCACTACTTCCCTGGGCAGCCCATTCCAATGTCTGATCACCCTCTCTGTAAAGAAATTATTTCTAATATCTAACCTAAACCTCCCCTGGCACAACTTGAGACCGTGCCCTCTTGTCTTGCTGAAAGTTGCCTGGGAAAAGAGACCAACCCCCGCCTATCCCTATCCTCTGTGCTGCAACTTGGAGAGTCCCTGAAGAAGAAGTTTTCATGCTACCCTGGAGTTCTGTGGCTATTCTAGTGCTGTTCTGCACCTATCTGAGTTCTGAGAGGTGTTCCCTAACCTGCCTGATGTGACAGTGCAGTCCCACTGCAAAGTGCAATTCGGTGCTGGCACAGCTAGGGCGTGGGTTGGTCTGGAAGAGCATAAATTTCATGCAAGAGTTTCTAGTTCATACACATGAAGAGTGTTTTGTAATTACAAGTCACTATTGCTTTCAAACTGTAAGTAAAAAATGTGGTTTGTTTTGGTTTTGGGTTTTGTTTTTTTTTTTGGTCTGGGAGGAACAGGAGATTTTGTTTTCTGAGTGACCTTAAATTACCCAGACTATACAATGGATGGTATGATCAGGACACTCACAGTAACCACTTCTTCCTCGTTAGTCCTCCCCCAGAATCTTTTGTCCAAACTACATCACATCCATTCATGAGGTTTTCTTCTTCCAGTCTTACAGTATTCCCCAAAAATTTACAAAGGCAGAATTGATATTCCAAAAAATAATGCCAGCAGGAAACAGAATGGAGACTGAAACATTCTCATCTCAAGAAACAGGCTAACAAAGAGAATATTGTCTTCATTTTGTAGAAGTTTATTGTCAAATTACTTTGACCTCAGCTTTAGACTTATCTATATGTTGCTCGGTAGCAAAATTTGAAATGCTGAAAGAATGGCCTCAGTGCTCACAATACAGTAACCTCATGGCATCTTTTGCAGTTGGTCTTTAGGCTCACCATGGTAAAACATCAGCCAAAAGGGGCACATTATGTCTAATTACCCTGACTGAAACTTGGACACTGTGCAGTGGAGAAATACAAATCAGCAAATGTTTTCTTGACTGAACTTCTGGCAGCATTCAGCTTTTGAGATATTTTAAAATAAAATATTTGTGAATTTTTTTCACTTAACAAGGTGCAATCCAGCTTCTAAATATAATCCAGTTTTTGGTTGGATGCCTGCGATGATGGGGTCAGTACAGAATATTCCTGATAACACCAAACAAGTACATATGTATCTTATAAAGCAGCTGGTATTTCTTTATACAGCTGTGCTTTGTCAGGAAGATCACAGTACAGGGATGGTAATGCTAGTGAGGTCTGTAGACACAAGTAAGTCATCCAAGTAGTGACAGTCAAATGATACGGGATTTTTTAAGTTATTAAATATAAAGTTTGTATAATATCAGCAAATGATCTCTGTTTCTATGAAGGAAAAAAACCCACTGCCAATAAGGAAATTATTAAACAGCCTTTAAACATTCACATATCTCAAAACTGACACTACCATTCTACTGTCTATTAATTTTGAGTCTAAGAATTCTGAAGGTAAATGATGTTTTAAAAGCTCTCTCTGGAACATGTGCCGTGACAATAGAGGGACAGGTCTCTAAATGCAACTTCGAGATCATCTAATTTTATTTAAAAAGAAAAGTGATATTCAGACATTGCTTTATTTCACTTAAACTTTTTTCCCCTGCTGCTAGGTCCATTTGATTAAGGAAGTCATAAAAATAAAAGAGGCAAATATGATTCAATTTATTAAATATCAAAACTGAGGCTGGGAGAAATACCATTGTATAGAAAAGCTATATGATGAACCTCGTAAAATTCTACAGCAGCTCGTAATCTTGCAGCATATCTAAAGGCAATTCCTGAGAAAGAGGGTAGTAGGAGCATAGCTCTTTACATAGGACAGCATGACAGATAAGATATCAGATTTTCATTATAGTGCAGAGGTTTGTTTTTTTTTTTTCATTTATACTGGATTTATTATAGTAGTTACTCAGGTCAATAAAGCACACCATTGACTCAAGGGAAGATGACAAGAGATACAGAAAACAAGCTGTTATTGATTTGGCTCAAGGACAATGAAATCCCTACTGACCCATTTCCAGCTCAGTTATTTACTACTTTTGCTTATTGTTAGGCAATAGCTATCATGAGAGATGTTCTTTGTGTTTGTTATGTACATGCATACATATGTTATGTATATGTTTTGTATTCTAGTTTGATGGAATTAAGATGCTTCAGAATCTCATGATACACAGATGAGATGCAATGATCTGTGCAAAGAGATGCACAGGTACAGGTCTTCAGAAAATATTGGAGAGTCCAGAATCATCTTAATAAATAATACTCACCATCAAGTGGATCTAATAGGCATATATGTTTACATGTGTGTCTAACATCTACATACTAATTTTTTTCCTTGTTATGAAAATTAACAGATGCCACTACCTTGCTCAATTATAAACAGTGTCAAGATTTTAAAAATTTTGAACAGTGCTTTACAGTTTATGGTATCAAGCCCTTGACAGATTTATATATGCATTAATTACAGACATCTGTAAATTACTGGGTTGCAATTCCATCAAAGGTTCAGGTAATCTCATAAACCATAGAAGAGAAGCCTGATTCACAAACATTTCAATGGAATTACAGACCTGTAACTTCCATTTTACTTTCAATTTTACATTCCAGCTCTGTGTGAGAAAATATCAATACATTTACACATCGTTGCCCTTAACTCATCCTGCTTCATCACTCCTTCCTTTTCATGAATCTTCACATCACTTCATAGTGGAAAGTATTGCTTTGAGTGGTGACTGTAGTCACCAACTCACCTGCAATTTTAAGGCTTTTGAGTCCTAATCTCTGACTATGTTACATTAGCACTTCTTGAATTGCCCTCTGTAGAAAAGCAAACATGGAACAATACATTATATTCACAAGGGTACAAGCCAGTGCACCCATCAGTGAAAGTGTCCGTGCTAACCTTCTGGGTGGACAAACGGTGTGTCTGGGCTATGCTGTGACCCCCGTCCTGATATTTGTACTGATCCAGGTGCCCAGGTCCCACCTTGATCACCACATCTCTGGGAGAAAGGATTTCCCCTTTCTTTAAAGGAGGAGGCAAGCCAGATCACTTGTAAAGTTAGCCTTATTGATGATCCATTTTGCATTTTCCTACCTCATCCCTCCAGTCCATAACAACCTGTGTCTGACAGCTACTGCAGAAATGTGGTTCCTTCGATTTCCAGCATGGGAAGAAAAGATATTTAATATACTGTGCTCTCCTGTGAGGTCGTGGGAAGTGAAAGCCAAGAAGAAGGACCAGTGACATGTCACCAGCCACTACTCTAGCCCAGTGGCAGTGAATCATCTCTGCTGAGCAGTGAGATGGTATGGAAGTACAAAGCCCTCTGTATGTCTCGTCAGTGTGACTCAGTCCTATGACTTGAGGACCACCCAAACTTTACTAAAATATCAACAAATAAAATGATACCGTCTATATAGTTTATGCCTGGATGAGCTACACCTCATCTTGCCTACCCCAGTGCTCACAGTTTAAGAATTCTGTGGCTTTCTGAAAGTGGTGTGGATCAAACCACACTGAAATAGTTAAGTAAATCTAATAGGTAGCAGTGGTTAAATGAATCTAATAACTAGCAATGAAACCCCAGAACTTAGAGGTGCAAAAAGCCAGGACTTGCAGGGTTTGACACTTGAAAACAGATTGTACAGGTGCAGACACATGAGAGCTGTGTGCAGTCATAACCAAGGAGTAAATTAAAATTGCTCTAAAAAATTCCCTTGCAATTAGTGCAGGGACACCGCACATCATCAAAGTCTCTGCTCACAAGTCCAGAGTTTCCCAAAGTGAAATGAATTCTCATGGCACTAGCTATGTTTTGGTGTGATTAGCAGTAATTAAACAGTGGGGAAGGTCTCTAGGGATCAGATCTCAGATCCTATTTTGAAGTTAAATGTAAAAAAGCATTTCAAAGTACCTGCAAGCCACCACATCTGCCTGATTTACAATTTCAGCTTTTCATAGAAAGCACCTCTTGAGACTGTAAACTTCTATAGAACAAACAGCTTGTTGGACATATCACCTGAGCCCAGGTGGATTACCAAAGCTCAGATAATGTTCCCCACACTGACAGTGTACTTTTTTTTCCACCAACTTATTTGGATTTTTTAGGAGAAGGAACACAAATTGGCATACAAGAATAACCTAATTTCAGTAAATTATGCTTTCTTGAGTGTAATTGGTCAGAGGACAACAAATGAATGCAAAAAATTCATATTAATTTTAAATCTTTTATTTTATCATAGTAAACATACATTCAGTGTTGAGCACATGAACAGTCCCATTTCAGTCTATGGAAAGTTTAATAAAAATGAATCATGGTGCATTTTCTGTTGAGCCTTTTCAACAATGCAGAAAAGTGTTGGGTTTGTTTTTTTTTTTAAGATTAAGATTTGGGGTTTTCTGAAGATTCCTTTGTTTTTTTGTTTTTTTTTTAAGACAGCCTTGATATATCATATACAAAACTGAAACTAACTTATTGTTAAGATAATCAGCTGAAGTCATATCAGAAAACACTTCTACTGAGATAGTTGTGTGCTATATTGACTTTATATTTTCTCTAATATAATGCTAATTCTATTTCTCTGAAATAAGAGAAGAAATTGCATAGAAATGTGGAAACTGTATCTATCAAAAAGCACTGTATGCTGGCACAGACAAGGCAAAATCAGTCTGAGTGGCCATTGAATAAGGAAAGGCTGTTAAATACTAGTTGTGGCAACATTTTAAAATCTGCATGTTGGAAAAAAAATCCTACTGCCTTCTGTGTCAAGCATTGCAAAGATGCAAAAAATACATATGAATCATAAACACAATCTTCAGGTTATAAAAAAAATCTGCAGTGAAAGATAATTAAATGATTTTTTTTTTAATTTGCTTCAATTTAATTTGCTTCATAATCTTCAGTTTTCTGTGACACTGCAGAGATTTAGGCCCATGCTTAATGTCTGTCATTGTTCATAATATCTTTTACATGTCTAATTGAACATAATGTGTGCATTTTTATCAAGAACCAAGACCTACCGTGCTTTTTGAGCTTCCTAACCCTAACAGTGCAGCTGCACCACCAAAATGAAGTATGCCTGGGTGATGTGGGGTGTAGAGACCTGAAATCCACATGTGAGTTTGGCCATAATTTTCCTCTTGACCTTGGGCAACTGACTAAGAAGGTCTCTTGGCATACTGCCAGACGTACTTGACTCCCACGGGATTTAGGAAGCTGTGTGGGAGGATTAGGCCCTCAGTGATGTGTCCCTGCATCCAGTTACATAGCTGGATCCTCAAAGGAAAGATTACCTTACTTCCAGAGGTGTCCCTGACGTAAATTTAAGACCCAAAATTTTATCTGACACTCTTTTCTTTGCCTCACCCTAAACAAAGACAGACATTAAAAACTTCCTTCACTGACAGGCCTTAATCCTTTCCTGAATCTTCTTACTAGACCAAGCCTCCCAAAGCAGCTGCTTTCTGCAACACCATCTCGTCATTTATGGTGAGAGCAGCTGGGAAAATACTGCGCGAAAAGAAAGAGGGGAGAGAGTTATCCTTGGGACCTGTGGCAAGACCTTTTACTTAGGACATAGTTCTGTTTGCAATTGTAAAGTCCTGAAGCTTACGTACATACAGATGCCATATCAAAATGAACAAACAAGAAGTCTGCAGAGCAAAGCACAGAGCTTACAGGAAATGCCTCAAGGTAACCCTGGCAACCTTAATTTTCTCCATTTGTGTAGCCTTTAATTTTGGCATCACACAGTAACCACTCTCCTCCAGCAGACTTCCCTGCCAGATGTTTGTAGCAATACCAGGTTTAAGGTATCTAGCCAGTCTGTCCTGGTAAAATAACAAAAAAACAGTGGTAAAGCCCACATGGAAATTTACTGACCTCTAAGCTCTCACAAGAGCCCTGAATTCATCCTCTGAATTCAATTTTCCCTTGTAAGATCAGGGAAAAACTGAGGGGAAGGGAGCACAAAACCCCTATTAGCAGTCCTATCTTATGTAAAAGTGATACTTTTAACCTGTTGATATGAGTTTATCCAACTTGCCAATACAACTGACAGCAGCCATGTTGCTAGAAGTCAAATTCTGACCAGTACCAAGCTCTGTCTCTCAAGATTTCCTAGCCAGCAAGTTTATTTCTCAAACAAGAGCTGGCTTGGCTTACTGAAAATATATTTTAATTACATTAAAATTTGATTTTCAATATACAAAAAAATGTCTTTCAATATATAAAATATTCAAACACAAATCAAAAATTTTTATGAAGTTCCTTTCGGGAGAAATTATTCCCCTGGAACTCTCATAAATGTGTAGGCAGCATCAGAATAGTAACTGTTATACTGTTCATTAGTCATTGTTTATAGAAAAAACAGTCACTGATTTTGTGATTTTAAAGAGAGGCTGCATCTAGAAATGCAGTGAGGTTGTCCTACTCACCCCCACTGGATTATCTATGCTAGGATTTTGTGTTGAGCAGACTAGCAACTGGAGTTTTCCCTAGGACTAAAACCATAAATAATAATCCCCTCCTCTTCTCTCTAGCCAGTGTAGCAAGTAATCAGGATAAGAAGAGCTTCTAGAGCAATTGAGGAATATCTGCTTTAGTGTTTATGAAATATTAAGTACTAAAGAGCCAACTGGCTACTGATTTATGCAAGATAAATAATTTGCAGGAAATTACAGAAGCAAAGGTGGCACTGTGGAAAAATAAGTTTGGTCATGCTATCCAAACCATAATGTTTACTGTCTGAGTAACCAGCCACCTTATTATTTATTTGTGAATCCAAGGGTTCTACAAGTGTCAAATTCACTCTTTTTTGGTTACAGCTGGACCAAAGTTGTAAGACAGAAATCTGTGTTTAACTCAAAAGGCAGTAGGAGGCTGTGATCTATTACTGTTGAAGTAAGCAAAAGGATTGCCTTTGAAAAATGAGGCTGGGGTATCTGCTGTAGAAAGAAAACACAAAAGCACCCAAGCAAAAGTAATAAGAAAAATAGAAAGAATGAAGTAATAATAAATCAAGTACAGAAGTCATCTAAGAACCTTGCAAACTGATGCTCAAGTACTGCAACATCTGGAAAATTCCTCTGAATTTCAGTCTCTGGACTTGAAGGCTCTGATGCATGAGGAAAGTAGATCATGGGAATCCCTTAATAATCCCTCATGCCTCTTTGGGGTCAGTTGTGCCTTGCAACAGATCTCATGTTAAAGTTTAACATGTTGACCTCAAAACTAAAATCAGGTTATTAATCAAAGAGTTTCAGAAATTTTTATGACAATGTCTTTTCTCTGCTTTATCTCCCATTACAACAGGATCCAAAGGCTTTCATCCCCAAGGGCAAATACAGTCTTGCTGCTTTGAAATAAGAATTTTAGTGTGGGGTTTAAAGTCAACTTAAAGCATGAGACCAGTCCAAAGCTCTTTAATTAATTTGATTAAAACAATAGGATAGGGGTTATATGTCAGACTTAACTGAAAATTTGCTTTGTTTGTTTTGTGTTTGACACGTTTGTTTCTATGTTTTCCAGTAAGAAAAGGAGGACAAAGGTCTCACTCAATTCTTAACCTCTACTTTTTCGCCTTTAAAATTATTACACAGGCTACTGCGAGGTGTTCATAGGTAGGAAAGGGGTGGCAAAAATCATCTTGTCTTGTCAAGTTTCCCCAGGCTGGGTCTGCCACCCACTGCTCCCAGAGGTGGTGCTTCCCTTGCCCCATGATGTCAGAAGCAGTGTTGGTGTAGGTGTCCACTGCCCAGTGCTGCAGCTCAGGCCTGGCCCCTCTTCCAGATCTGGGCTGAAAGGAGCCAGGGGGGATGCTGACAAGAAGAGAGACCAATGGGGAGCCAGAAATGCTGGGGTTCGAGAGTGAACACCAGGAAGGCCTTGGAGGCCATGGCAGAGACCTTGGTAGAGGGACCTCTGCTGAGGACTGTGGTGGAGCAGACGTGGAGCTCACAGAACCTGGAGAAGAAGGTGGCCTGTGGAGACTGCTAGGCAGCTCCTAGGTGGTTGCTTTGCCAAAAAACCTTCCCACCAAGCCAACGATGTGGCCCTGACTCCACCTGGGCACTGGCACAGGCAAAGGCTGGCATGTGGCTGTGACTGTATTGTCCCTCACCAGGCAGGGAGCAAGGCTGCCATGCAGACCTGGGTACAGAGAGCAAACTGCATGCCTCCTCCTGGAACAGATAGGAGGGTAGACCTAAGGACCTGATCTAGCATCTGCATCATCATATTCTTACTAGACATCTAAGGGATAATTATCTTTGGAGTATGAATCCCTTATGAGGATTCCTCTTGAACCCAGGTGTCACCTTCATTCTCAGGCACTACTTCAGTAACAAGAGAGTCCACTACCAGGGTGCAAGGGTCTTGGCATTAAAAGCAAATAAACAAACAAGGAAACAAACAGATTTTGCCCAAAGCCACCCAAAACTGTAGCTATCGATCTGGTCAGAAGACGAGAATGATGGATCCAGCTGACTCAGTCCATGTCTAGGAGCAAAGTGAGATGTGAGGAAGTTGTGGTTTTTGCTACTTCCACCCCCTGCCCCCAACTCCAGCAGTTCTCCCAGGCAGTGGCAAGAAGCAGGGGACCTCCTATGGAGATGTGAATAACACCGTCCTTTAGGGTCAAAGTTAAAATCCAGTCATGTTGCAACCAAAGGGTTTAAAAAAGAGAATCACTTCAGTAATTCTATGCATAAGATTTGAAGCTTGTAAGAAGCTTAAACAATTTTTCTTTAGGCAAAGTACTTTTTCTAAAGGATATACAAAAGAAAAAAGTGTAATGTATTTAATTATATTTTCAGGCTGAAATAAAGTGTCTGTGGAAATGAGAAAGACATGTGCCAAAAGAACCAACAGTTTGGTGGTTAAAGCAGCTCATCTGCTGTGAGGGATAATAAAGTCCAGATCACACTTTAAATTAGGGAATGTGATTTTCTTGCTCTTGATTTAATTGTTTTCTGATTCATGCCAGGAGCAAATTTGAATTTACTTTTGGGAGGTAAAAATTGACTTAATATTCTTGAAAATGTGCTAAAATATTTATGGTATATAACGTTAGTAAAAAGAGTAGTAGAAAGAAGTTTTTAGGGGGTTATAGTCTACATTTGTATTAGCTAACCAACTTTAGATTTGATCTGTTTGGCAACAAACCAATTCAGAAACAATAAGAAATTATTTACTGACAATTACTATTTCTGCTCACATTTTTCCAGGGCTACAAGTTCTTGAAAAATATTCACCAGATACAAAACAGAAAAAAGAACATGGGAAAGTGAATTACCTTCACCATCAAATTTACATTGGTTATGCATCCATATGCATAACCAGCACTTGAGTTTCTGCATTCTTCTTATTTCCCCATGAGAATGCAGGAAACCCAATTTTCCCATTCAGGTGAATACATTTTTTTCTTTCTTTATTGTGAAAATAGCAACAGGATTTGGCCCATGGGGAAATAAAATAGCAGCAATACTTTAGATATTTTTTACATTGTATCATTAATGTATTTTGATAAATAGCTTTTATAGTGGAGGTCCCACTCCCACTGATCCTCTTTATCTGAGTTAGTTCTCCAGGTCAGAAATTCAACCCATCCACTTTGCAGTCTTCATTAGCTTGGTGCTCTATTCACTTGGTGTTCTCATACCTCTTATATTTCTTAAGGACTTCTCCAAACTTAAATAAGGGCTTAATGGTATTTAAATCAGTTTACAGCTGATGTAATGGAGTTCTGCTTGTAAGATTAAGGCGATTTACAGTGGTGTGACATACAAGCCAAGTTGACACATCCCCAGCTAACACGGGCTAAAGAGCATATCTCAGCATTTTACAAAACAGCTTCATTACAAATTCTCCCTAACATCAGCTAGGATTTTAAATGAAGTGTAACTTGATAGCTTGAAGGCAGGGGCTAAAAGACCCAGTGCCCATCCCCATTCCTGCAGGCCCTATAGGAAGCACCAGGCTAAAGCCCCAGCATCGAGCCAGCGTGGACACCTGTGTGAGCAGCTCAAATTCTGGCACATGTGCTCTGTGCTGCTGCAAGAACATCCTCAGAGCTGTGGGAAAGAGTAAAACAACATCCCTGGGGCTCTCCATCTGGGCTGATTTACATGAGCTTGCCAGTGTCTAGCACCAGTTCACTTATCTCTACATCTCTAGCCATAGCTCTGTATAAAACCTCTTTTCTTTCAGAATACTTTTAATTAAAAGTCAAGAAAAAAACTTTTAATTCGAACCCAAGTTAAGCATAAGCTTGGCTAGAGATGATGATGTATTCAAGATTTAGTGCTGGTTTTTATTTTCAGTTTATAAAACGTACTGAAGTAGATACAAACACACACAGATACAAACGTACTGAAGTAGATACCTGGAACTCTATGGCATTTTTGGAAACAAATCAGTCATGGATAAGAGTCTATGAGGTCTAATATTTACTATTTTCTACAGCACTTTTAATGCAATGGTTCTCTATGCATGTTTTCCTAATTCTAAATATGCGTAAACACTACATGTGTTATTCCCATTTTAAGGAAGAAGTTACACACAAAGAAGTTGAGTAATTTGGCAAAAAAGGGACTCATAACCCAGACATGCTGGACTCATGCCTTGGTCAGAGAACAATTCCACTGGGACTAGGTGTTTAGCTTGTCCTGCTAAAATTAGCTAATTAATAGGATTATGAAGAGAAAGATGTAATATTCCAGTAAGACCTGTAATATGGCTATAGTTTCTAATACTTGAAAGAGTGTCTGCATTGTGATATCATATGAGGGAGAGTACAATCACCATTCACCAAATACATTACCAGTCACCAAAAAAATAAATAAATAAATAAGAAGAAGAGAGAGTGATTTGGTTTGGTAAATAATGAACACATAGGTGATAAATATAAAGGAAAATCATAAGTGTTATTCATCAGAGAACCAGAAGAATTCAAGGAATTAATTTCCCAAAATGTAAGCTTTTATAGCAACATACATTTTCTTCAAAGGCAAGTTAAATTTTCATATGTGCATATGTTGTATAAACGAACAATATTACAAAATGGTATCTCATATAAGATTTATAATAATATTTACTGTGGCAACTATAACAGAAAATATTCCAATTTAAAACCTAGACTTTTATTTAAAAAAACCAAACGGTATCTAGCCCATTATATAAATTAGGAAAGATTTTTTTCTCTCAATGCAGAGACAAATTTTCAAAGAAGAATTTAAGATAATAGCTTAGTACAGCTTAATGATGTCTAGGAAAGTATGTCTTCTTTGATTGTGTTAGCAACAATGTAAAATTATCCTAACCTAAACAAAATATTATTATGAGAATATAAATAAACAAATTTACTTTTTATATCAATTATACTGTCTTGCAAAAAGTAATTAATAGATTGTCAACCAAACTGGCTCTGACTTCTCCCTCTGGAAAACATTTCTCTCAGTTCTTTTTGGCAGTGACTTCTAGACATTTAATTTTCTTTTGGCATAAGTGGACTTAAATTGAATGTAGCCTTCTTTTGATTACTTTTTATTTATACCAAGTTGCTCTTCATGCTACCATATTGTCCTCTACAGATTATCATATTCTTCTCTCTCTTAAGGTTTTCCTATGCTATTTCCTATATTTCTTTGTGCTAGGTTCAGTGAAGCATAAAGGACTGAACAGTAAACAACAGGGTCTACTTGAAAGTCAGAAGCAACAAAGTGTTTCAAGTTGTCCTGGATCCAGCAAAATTAAAGAATGAGAATATATTTGCAGCTCTTGAAATGTTCTGATTGTCAGTGTATATTCAACATAGGTGACCACACAGAAAAAGCTGAATAATATCTGTGACAAGGTTTAAATATCTTGCCAGGGACTTCAAGACTGTTTTCTTTTGTTGAGGTTTGCCTGGAATGAGTCTGCTGGGCTAGCAGTGTGACTGATTCGCTTAGGCCTTCACCAGGCAAAGAATAATATTTTTTTTTCCTGTGCCCTGGACAAACTTTTGTTAAAATAAGGAGATAGGTTCAATTAATCTCAGGTTTGTATTTTGAGGAAATTTAAGCTGCTGTTAATTCTAAGTATCCTTTTACATAATCAAAACAGAGAAAAAAGGCAATTAGAGGTGGTGGGAATTACAGGCCTGCTAGTGAATACCTTGCCACATAATGATGCTGTAAAAATGCCAGAAAATGATGGATGCAGACACCAGTGCAGTTCTCTGCTAGTTCTCCCTGTCAGCAGGCCCATGACTAGCACATCTCCTTTTCTGCAGCTTTTATTCATCTCAGCTGATCCTGAGAGTCTTTGGCTATATTTATAATGCACCATAATTAATATCCAGTACAGATGACTGGGAATTCTCCAACCAAACTGACAGAAGATACCAAGGAATAACAACAGGTTGTGGGAATGTGTTAATATTGATGGAAATTTCATTTGGGAGGACTTCTGATCCAAATTACATACCTTACAATGGCCAATGATCCAGGTTGAGTTTTAAAAGCCTCCTTGATCTGACTCAACTCTGCAACCTAACTGCTGGGATGTAGGTGAAAGCCCAGCAGATTTCTCAGTCTTTGATGTTGATTTCCATGATATTCTGTGGAGCAATGACCTGAACCTTGGTTCCCACCATCCCCAGTTACAATCCTCACAGCTGGTCTTGCCAAAATATTTAATGATTAACACAGAAAAGATTCAGAGGGAGAAACTGAAACATCCTGCCCATTTCTAATTTTCCTACAAAGAATAAGCCTGGGGTGGAGAGGGGTAACATATTCCTGTGTAAATGAAGACACAAGAAAAAAGACTTAACCTACGTGGCCTAGAGAATCATATTAGTTATTCTGGGATAGTTCCCCTCACCATCTTGGTGGATAGGGTGTAGTTTTTATCACCCAGATTGGTGTTTTACAAGAAAAAAAACATTCCCAGCCAGTTCTAGCCTTGTGGTTCTGTGGAGTTAGTTGAAAAGCTCATCTGGCTCCCAGGCCTCTGAATCCAGGCAAACACAAAGTTAGTTTAAAATTGTTTCCTGCACTAAGATTACCATAAATTGGATCTGGCCCTTCATAAGTTCTCTTTTGTATCTGTGGAGGAAACAGCTCAGGGAAGATTTAAAGTATATATTTAACTTAATCCTAGATTGGTTTGCCCACCCCTGCGTGATCCTCAAGTACAGACTTTTATATGAAGCTCTCACTATGCCTGTGGGGACAATATGAAGATTAATATGACAGTAATGCCCAGTAGTGGTCATCTCAGGGATGGTCCTAGCTAATGGTACTGTGCAAAGCAGGTCCCACTCTCAAGAACACCCTCTCTCACCTGTACCCTCCGATACTTTTTGTATCATCTAAGAGGTCAGGTTTTGTTTGTTTGTTTGTTTTTCTGTTATTAAATTAGGTGAGCTAAGAGACTGAGGATGAATAATGAGTGGTCAAAAGCACAGCCTCTTTGCAGGTTTGGAGGACTTCTGGGTGGAAGTCTGGGCAGGAAGTAATGTATTTAGGAACTATAACAGCTCTGGAGGTTTCCTATTCAGCTGTTACCCAGGTGGGCCCTGAAGGAATTTCCTTTTTAGAAATGAAATAAAAACGTGTGGTAGTATCTACACAAACTGTGGAAGATCTTGAATATAAACACGGCATCCTGAATTATTTTTTATTTACAACAGATGGCACTTAAAAAGGGGAAAGCAAAGGAAGTACTTAAGCTGAGACGTGTCAAGAAACAGGTGAGACAGAAAAAAATTTCCAGTGTTATTTTGCAAATTAAATCTCTTGCTGGAAAAACAAGGCTACTCATACTCTCAACAGATCAGTAACAAACTAAAATTAGGGGCATCATTCCAGTCCTTCGTGCATGTGTCAGACACTGACATGGGTTTCATTCAGGAAACATGAGAGACAGGACTTGAAATGATGATGTAAATCACGACTGAAGTGTGTTGGCAAATTGCTGCAGAGGGAGAAGGAAATATGCATAATGTCCTTGGATTCTGTGCCTACTCCATACTGTTAAGACACCCAATGCTGCAAGAATTGCTGCTGCAAACTATGAAACAGGGGGGCATGGTAGCCTTCTGCACCTCTGGCCAGGGATGGGAGGATGGCTAAGTCTATCTTTCTCACTCTCTGACACATCACAATTTCATTGCTACCCTGGACTGTTGCAAAAAATCACTGATCAGTTCTTTTAGATCATCAGCTTCTCTAATATCATCAGCTTCCTGGATGTCAAAGCACTCTTCCACTTTTTTTTTTCTTTTTTTCTTTTTTTTAAGCAACCCAGAAGGGGTTCCTGTGTTTACTGAGCAGAACTGAGAGTCCAGTGGCTCATCAGTTCTATTTAATTATGATGAAAGGAATTATTGTTTCTGTTGCAATTCACGCAAGTATTTTATACTTTGTCATGTTAAAGTCATAACCACAAACATGACATGTTGCCCAACAGAGAATCAGAAAGCCTTTTGTCAGAATAATTCTTAATAGTGCTTTAGTAAAGAAACCTCTGCATTATTCCTTTTGCAGAAAACGTCACAACATCTAAATGAAAGCTTGTCCACTGATATAATCCAGCTTTGTATCAGGCAATTCAAACTGTTAATCAAAATATTCATTTGATCCTCAAAATCCAGGTGATGACCTTATCTTTCAAGACCTGGATAATAATTTTTCACTACTTTTTCTTTTAGCCTCGTACTCTTCAGATCTTTTCTAATGTTTTCAAGCATTTTCTGTAGCTATAAAGACATGCGGTACTTAATTTGAAAATATATTCTTTAATTTCCAGTGTTGTCTTTAAAAAAAACCCTATCACTTCTCTCATTCCTGATAATATCACAAGATTAACATGATATTAGCAGTAAAACCTGCATGACCTTAAAAATTAAATTCCAGTGAGGAAAGAGTGATGTGATAAAAACATATGTGCCATACACAAGCACATAAATGTTGAGACACATAGTCCTTCTAGAGGACTTCTTTATGTATAGCATATATGATTGAGATTCAGTGAGTTAAGTTTTATTTTTGTAAGTCAGAATAAACAAGCAATTTGTAAATTTCCATGTGTACTTCTGTGAAATCAACAGCCCTGTTCAGCAGAGAGTTCTCATTTCCTCTTTTGGCCTTTTGGCCTGCAGAGGCTGAAGCTCTTTGTATTGCCCTTGATGTCTCTTCCAGTCCAAGAAAAGCTTTGGCTTTCCTATTTTTTCCCTCCATGTCTGGGTGATGTTCTTAAAACTCTCATTTGAAGCCTGGCTCTGCTTCCACCTCCTGTATTTGGCCATTTTGTGGTGGAGTTATGCCATGAATCATAGGATTATTTAGGTTGGAAAGGATCTTTAGGATCATCAGGTCCAACCATTAACCTAGCATACTGCCAAGTTCACTGCTAAACCATGTCCCTAAGTGCCACATCTACACATCTTTTAAGGGCTTTCAAGTGTTTCCCTGGACAGTTTGCTCTAGTGTTTGACAGCCCTTTCAGTAAAGAGATTTCTCCTAATATCTAATCTAAACCTCCCCTGGAGGAGGGAAAATGGGGGCCATTTCATCTTGGCCTATTGCTTGCTATTTGGTAGAATATGCCAGCCCCTACCTCCCTACAGCTTCCTTTCAGATAGTTGCTGAGTGTGGTAACATCTCCCCTCAGCCTCCTTTTCTCCAAACTAAACAGCCCCAGTTGCCTCAGACACTCCTTGTACGACTTGTGTGATAGACCCTTCACCAACTGCTTTGCTCTTCTTTGGATGTACCTCAGAACCTCGATGTCCATCTTGTAGTGAGAAGCTCAAAACTGAAGTTAGCTAAGTCAGGAGACACACTATGGGCCATTTGGATTTAGAGAAAGGCTGGAACATTAATATATGCACATCATTTAAGAGGTTCCTCAGGTTGAAGATCGCATGGTGCAAGACACAGTCAGACCCCCAAATGATCTTAGGTCTTCTGGTTAGTTAGTTCATTTGTTTGTTCATTCATTTGTTCCTTCCTTCTTTCCTTCCTTTCTTCCTTTCTTTCCTTCCTTTTGAGGGCTTCAAGGACAGCACAGTAACAGCCTGTATCTGGTGCTGAGCTATTGGCAGGGTAGCCAGATGAGCAAGGAAGAAGGCAAACAGTACCAGAGAGACACACTTGTCCATAAACTGGAGTCACAGCTTCAACAGGTCATCCTCTCTGAAAAAGAATTCTACACTACTGGAAGGCTGGAAAACCCTTCAAGGAGTAAATGCTAAGACTCTTTATGTATACTGGGGAAGCATGACAAAAAGTGTTTTGGATGAATTTTTGCAGAAGGCAGATAAGGAGTTAATTTCATCCCTGATTCTCTTTATTTGACAAGGATCTGCAGGAAATGACTATTTGTGATTTTCATGCCTTTAAGCTGATGCAAGGCAAGGACTGAGGGAACTGGAATTATGTACAAATGCTTTCCCAAGGCATGCAAGTGTTAAATGGAAAAGGACCTGCATGTCCGGGAGGCAGCCTCCAAACAAGGTAACAGTACTTACAAGTTGCAGTTTCTATGTTTGAGGTCCAAGAGACTTCATGTCAAAGAAGCAGGTTTGCTTTGCTTCCTGTCAGTGCAACTCCAGAGGAATTGCAGTGCTCCCAGAGCTGCTTTATTGAATTGCTTGGATACATCAGTCTGTAAGTTCAGGGCTTCTTGCACCATATATGACTTCATGATGAAGGCATTAGCCCTGTGGCCAGTACACAGTGGTCTTCTATTTCACACAAAGCAGATGTAGACTTTGGATTGCTCAACTTAAAAATCAAAGAGGAGATCTTCACTGTGAATACTGTAGCTCCCTACTAAGCTACAAAGCCTGTTCCAAAGGAAGAGTGGTATATTGCAAGATTTGACCTGGGTTGGAAAGCTCATTGAAAAACTATTTAAGTAATGGGGAAATTAATGTGTTTTATTCCTGGTGCAGTTTCAAGAGTCTGTGGTACTTCATAGGCCATGCTAACTACTTTATAGCTGGTTCAGTCAGACCTACATCATTATACTGTCTTCACAGAAGTGGCTACAACACACAAGACCTATTACAAAGGAGCCTTCAAAAGGCACTAATGATTTGTGTTTTTCCTTCTATCATTCAATATTTGAATGGGATCCCAAGGGTAGGAGTGAAAGAACAAAACACACTCATAAATTTTTACAGACCTGGATGAAAAATGCTCAGCATCTGGAGCTAGTGGTTTACAGTCTTCACAATAATTCTCAGTATTAGTGACATTTGAGTAAACTTTCCTATCAAAAAGAGAACTCACCTATGCAATCAGCAGTTGGTAAATGATTTATAGGATCTGTATTCAATAACTAGGTTAGGGAAAAAACTGGAACATATTCTGCTGTTAACACTGTTACAAGCAATGTCATATCTAAAAAAGATCTTGTCAGTTTTACTAAAATAGGTCCTCTCATGAGTAATTTGAACCTTAACTTATTAATGCAAGCACAAATTACAATTTAAAGGAATGTCACAGCACTTCACCATTATACAAAATATGTGGTTAAGAACACACTTCCCTCACCCTCAGGTAAGTATGCACTTTAACCTCTATGAGGCGTCACTGTAAAGACTCAATAATTTGCCAGGATTACTATTTCAAATATATGACCTGACCAAAGATGAATTATGGGTGTTGGAAAGGATCAAGTCATACAGAGACGTAACTATAGGAAAGTGTTTTCTCATTCTTTAAAGCTCTGGATATTGTGTAAATTAATATTCTTCCGATTTGGAGGTAAAGTTCATATACATATTTAATCTATCATTATGAAAGTTCATAGAAGAGATATGTACTTCTGTATTTAAAACCAGATAACACTACTGAGGAAAAAAAAGTGAAAAAAGGAGCCCAAACTGTTGAGATAATCTTGGAAAAAACACTCAACATATGTATTTATTCTAATAACAGAATACTAACATCAAAATTAATGTTAGTTCATGCAACATGGTGTATTCTACAAATGAAAACTTGACAATAGTTAACAGTGTAAACACATAGCATCAAGTAAAAAAAATTCCTGATCAGAGTTTATAACCTAAATTAGACCTATGACATAAAAGTCACAAGCATTGGAAGAAGCTGCTAAGAAGCTGCCTTTGAAAAAACAAGGGTCTGACAAACAAGTAGAGAGTCAAGCGGAAATTAAGATGAGTTCTGTGTTTGCTTCTGCTTATCCTGTTTGCAGCAGGGTCTGATCCTAGTCAGAAATCAGGGATGGAGAAAAGATTTGATGGAGAGGTTTTTGTCAAAGAAACTTTGAAACTTTTTCAAGAAAACCTTGAAAATTCAGAGTGCCTCATTTAGGATTCCTTTTATAAAATGCCCAGAACATGTTAGAGAACTTTAGAGGTTCTGAAGAGGTTCTGTCTAAAATAAGTTTGCCATAAAATAAAGATGGGTTTCTAAAGGAGTTCCACGTTCCCTTTATCTTATGGAAAACCATATTCCTGGTTTTCCAGTCAGAGGACCCCACAGGACACTTGATGGGATGTGCTGTAACCAGTCTGGAGCTACGAGCCTGCTCTCCTGCTTTCAGCCAGCTGGCTGGCAGGAGGGAGCTCAGATTCATCTTCTCCCCATGGGGATCCTCTTTCCAATCAGCTGCATAGTTTGGGGAAAGGAAATATTAATAGAAACCTTCTAGCTGATTTTATATTTTTAACTCAATTAAAAGTATGTTTCCCACTTAAAACCCACTTAAAACTCACCTAGATTTAAAAAAAAACCAAAAAATAAATCTCACTCAAAATATATATTTTAGTTGTATTTTGCCACATAAGAGTGAATCCCATCACTCAATGTCCACTGGGGATCTCTGATCAGAAAACCAGGGATATTGTTTTACAGCAAACTTATTTTAGACAGGTGTCTGAAATACAACATTCCATAACTGTGTTTTGTTCATCATCAAGTACATTCCAATACATAATAGTAACAAATGAGACTGTCTCACTATCATATGTAACTTTTCTGTAAAGCAAGCATTTCATCCAGTGGGTGCCATAAAGCACTGGCAGAAGTGGAAGAAAAGTAGGAATCCAAACTCTCCCTTCCCTGACTAATCATAAAACTAAACTTCCTTTAGTTTTCTTTATGATGTAAAGCCTGTCACACTGCAGAGATTACATTTATCTACCTGGACAGATGAAAGAGCCCTGCCTTTACTGTGCTTGCTATCAGAACTTACTCACAGCACAGCACATCTTATTCCTCAGCTACTTAAATGCTGACTGACACAGCAGGCAGCTTTAATAAAAAGCCCTCAGTTTTACAGTTTCAAAATGCCTATGATCCTGGGATTTAAGGCTCGGCTGAAGGTACAGGAGAACAAAACTCTACAGCCCTAAAAAAGGAAGCTAAACAGTGTGACCACATCATGAATCACCTAAATTCCTTACGCACTCTTTGGAGTTGTGACAAAATCATTAAGTACAAAGATGGGAAGAAGGAACAACCAGATGGTGTGATGTTTCAGCTTTGGCTACTGTCAAACTGGGCTGTTAACCAAGGTAGACTTGTTCCATCCTTCCTTACAGATCATCACTGCTCTGAGAGTGTGCAGCACCTACAAGTGCAATTGCTGTTGTGTGTACTTGCAAGTTATACCTTTGTAATGCAGAACCATTAAAATGACACTGCTAGGCTCCTTTTAATTACTCTCCTTTCAAATGGATATTTTGTACTGCTCACAAAATCCATCACAGCTAATGAAGCCCTTTAAGTTTTATGGGTGGAAAAGTCCAGTATTTGCCTCTTGTTTATGTGCAAATTTGAGAAATGGCTTAATCAGAAAAGTTATTTTAGTAGCATTGAGTTCTGTGACCTTTCCCCCAAACAAGATTTTTGCCAATTTAGAAATTAATTGTGGAAGGAAGAAAGATACCAAAACAAATCCACTGCAATCATGCACTATATGTCAAGAATACGTTGAGAAAATAATATGTTATAGACTGCCTACTATTATGGGTAACCCTTTCTTCTCCTGTCATATGTTCCCAGTACACTTTTTGGACTAGATTCTGCCAGCTTGATCTGGCTGTAAAAGAGAATCCTTTTTTTTTTTTTTTTTTTTTTTTTTTTCCAGATTTGTTTTTGATTGGTTTCACATCCTAGAAATGCTTTATCAAGAAATCACCTGGCTGGTACTGCAGTATGAGGAGAGTGTAGCAGTGCTGGCTTAGATAAATTTGGGCTGCCTCAAAGCCACACTCTGCAGACAACAATATCTAAGCTGTATGAAATCTTAACTGCCAATCTCCTTTTGATTCTATATTTGGTTTTGCTGTGCACTGGTATTTATTTTCCTCTGATGGTATCAAAAGCCACTCACCATGAAGGAGAATAACAAACATGTTATATACAGTTTTCCTCTCAGAGTTCACTATGATGCACAAAGCCATGTTATCATGCAAGGAGAAACACAGGACCAAGCAGCAACCTGTTCATTTCAATTGTATTGATATCCTGAAGGGCTCTACCCAACAATGCTGTTAAAAAAAGTATTTAACTTTTGTGGGAAATGTCACAGACTTCCATTGAAGCTTTCCTTCCTAAATACAGCAGTCACAAGACTAATAACTTCAAGCAATATAGTTCAAGTTCCCACGGAGAAAGTATTTCAGAGAATTTGGTGGTCTGCTGTAGAAAAGCATAGCAAATGGTATTGTAGTACATTACATGTGTACTTATTGTTCCCCAGCATAATGTTCAAAAAGGAAATACCTCTAATAGAGTACACTATGAAGGCATAAGATTAACAGCTGAGTCAGGGCTGAACTGAATAAAACAGGGCTCTGAACATATATTCTCTCTTTGTAGACCTCCTTCACTGCAGGTCACTGTGAAGAGACAGAATACAGAAAGGATAAAACAAGACAATTGTTTTATAAGGCTTTCTTTTTTTTTTTTTTTTTTTCCCACAGAAAGTTAGGGGTTGGAAGGGACCTTCAAAGATCATTGAGTCCAACCCCCCTGCCAGAGCAGGGTCACCTACAGGAGGTCACACATCCAGGGGGCTTTGAATGTCTCCAGGGAAGGAGACTCCACCACCTCCCTGGGCAGCCTGTGCCAGTGCTCTGTCACCCTCACAGTAAAAATTTTTTTTCTCATGTTTGTATGGAACCTCTGATGCTTAAGCTTATATCCATTGCCTCTTGTCCCATCATTGGGCATAATTGAGAAGAGCCTGGCACCATCCTTCTGGCTCTCTCCCTTTATGTATTTATAAACATTAATGAGGTCACCCCCCATTTACCTCTTCTCCAAGCCGAAGAGCCCCAGCTCCCTCAGCCTTTCCTCATAAGGGAGATGTTCCACTCGCTTAGTCATCTTGGAATGACTAAGCCCCATCTTTGCCTGGGGCTCTTTCAAGAAGTTCTCTGTCCTTCTTGAACCGAGGGGCCCAGAACTGGACACAATATCCCAGATGAGGCCTCACCAGGGCAGGGCAGAGCAGAGGGAAAGGAGAACCCCTCTTGACATACTATCCACCTCCCTTCTAATGCACCCCAGGATGCCATTGGCCTCCTTGGCCACAAGGGCACATTGTTGGCTCATGGTCATCCTTCCATCCACCAGCACCCCCAGGTCCCTTTCCCCTTCACTGATCTCCAAGTTGTTGAGGATGAAAAGGAGAAATGTCTGACTGAAAGATGTTTAGAGGTTTTGCGATGATAAAATGGCAGATGGAATTCAGACAAATGTAGAGCAATCCTGACTTTATATACCTGCTGGTATAGAACCTGAACTTAATGTTTCTACTCAGTAGCAAGTTCTAGGGGTTATAATTTCCTGAAAACCTTGGCTCAGTGTCCAGTAGTAAACACAAAACCAACACATTATTAGGAAATTCTAAGTAAGGAATGGAGAACAAGTGAGAAGATACTGTGTTACTATAAGCCCATACATTTTAAATGCTCCTACTAAATGTTCCCCTACATTTTAAATACCTTATATAACACTCTATTACCATCACAAAGTGTATGCAGGAGAGCTGGAAAAACATCTAGAGAAGGGAGAACATGTGGAGCAGTTTCCATATGGGAAGTGATTAAAAGGGCTAGAACTGTTCAGCTCAAAAAGACGACAGAAGAGTGATGACACAATAGATGGTATGCTCAAAACCAAAAGATACAGTCTTCCTACAACGCACAGTTAAACTGTGAAATTATTCACAGCTTTGCAGTTGATATTAGGACTGTGAACTGATTCAAGAAGCCCCAGATAAATTTATAGACACCATTTTGTCTGAGGATAGACCTGAATACTTGAGGAAGTTATCCCTTAAACCTTAGACATCCACTGTTGGCCTCTGTCATAGGCAAGACATTAGATGGACTTTTAGTATGAATTTGAGTGTTTGTCCTTGTGTTCTTTATCAGGTCCTGAGTCAGATAAAGCTGTCTGGTGCCATGTAGTTGATCCAATTTCACCTGTGATTGAAGAATGGTGACATTTTTTTTACAACAATAAGCATTGTTCAAGGATTAAATAGTGAACGTCATTTCTATTTTGAACTATTAGACACACCTAGTTATTTCAAACTCCAGGCAGCATGGACCACAATAAAGCATGCTGGCCAAATGATTCTCATTCTAAGAATATCCTTCATAAACCACAGATTAAATTTGTTTCAGTGCAGCTAATTCATTCAAGTCTCCATACAAGTGAGGCTGAACACAATGACATACTTTATCCTCCTAGAATAATCACAGTGGAAAGCATACAGCGAAGAATGCTCATTGAAAATCTGGTACAGACCAATTGTCCTTCTTCATAACCTCTCTTCAACAATGGCAATAAGTAGGTGCCAGTGAAGAATAAGTTAGTCCAGTACTCATATACCACAAGAGTTTTGAACTGAGAGGTTACACATTGCCACTAGCAATTCAGGTATTTCATCCTTGCCTTCTCTTAAAGCATTTGGGTGGACACTGTCCATCACAGGCTAGCATTCACATTCCCAATGTCTCCACAATATTTTTAGCCACTTCAGTGTCAGATATACTTTCTAAGGAGAGTCCTCTCTCTCCAAAGAGATCCCAAATAGATTTACAATTTACTTCCCAGTGAAAGCTTATGTAAAGAATTAATTTGGCTTCTCAGAAGTGGTCTTTCCGTCTCAGTGTTCCTTTAATGCCATGGGCAGCATTTGGCCCTACAGCCTCTCTGGTATGCTTCCTGCTCTTGGTATGTCTGAAGGAATATTTAGTATTCATTTGATCCTTTTTGCTCATTGTTCCTTGACCTCTACTTTGATATGCACTATTGCATTTATACAATTAATCTGCCAGAGCTTACAATCCTTTGTCTTTTCCTCATTTTGATACAATCCCAGATTTTTGAAAGATTCTTATTCTAATGACCTAGTTATTGTGCTGATTAGACATGCTTACTTCCTTTTTACCCTTATTCAAGCCATTCTTAACAGGTGGTACATACTACTGCTGGGCTTCCAGTGTGTTGTCCTTCATTAACCTCCTTTTAGCCTTTAAAGATTTACTGCCTTTAAGTTCAGTTTAACAACAACTATTTTTCACATACATCTGATTTTGATATTGTGTATCACTGAGTAGTGATGGCAGAGGGTATCCTCTGTAAGGATGATGATTTTGAATCTAGGAACAGTTTACACTCCCATTTAAATCAATATTGGTTGTGTCTAAAGGGGAATAGGTTAACAGACAGAGGTGAGGGCTTACTGGGTTTTAAAGGCGTAATTTCTACTGGCTTTGCAAAGCTACTTAAAAATTTCTAACGTGATGAAGACCTATTGAAGGATTTTGGTCTAATGAAAGTCAGAGTTATGAAAAACACAGTAGGAATGGATTCAACAACGGGCTCCATTAGCAACATTAGCAGCCTCCAGGTTAAAGAACAATTTATATAACTAAGAGCAGTGCCCTTTTGCTATTTATTTAAGTAGTGCCATTTATAAACTATAATAAAAAATCCTTTCTTTATTAAATTTAGTATGTTATCTCTGTTATTTGAAGTATCTCAGCCATAGCTTTAATTACTTAAATGATGGGGGCCCACTAAAAATAAGCAGTAATAATGAAAAAGACGAGACATTAAGCACTCTTTCACTTATTTTTAAGCTAGTACTTTACTAAATCCCTACAAGCTCTTTAGGTCTCCTGATATGCCCGCAGAACATGGCAGCTAAAAAACATCAAATTAATTTTTGTAAGAGGCATTTTATGAGATACACTTATTTCTTTATGGATGACCTCTCATTTTTAAAAGATGAATCCTGGTAAACAAAGCAATTCTAATTTATTTCACATAGATAAGATCTTTTTGTGGTTCAATTAAAGATATTATTCAGTAAAGAAATTTGGCTCAATTTGCATGATGATACAAGAAATCAATCCTCTAAAAATACTTACAATGTCTCCAAAAGGTTCTAGTAATTATTTTCAGTATATTAAAAAAGACAGAAAGACACTAAAGGTGACACAATTAATGTTAAGCAAAGCTATGAAGCCACTGAAGGTGAAAAGAGTCACACTGGGCTCTGTTTGGAAACTATGATAATGCATGTTACAGATGATCAGCTTAAAACAGTGCAGGTAACAATATTTATGCCATGGTTGAAGAGAGTTTGATTTTACAGACTTAATATTCTTCATGTGCAGTATATAGCATACCATTTTCCAGGTCTTACAAAAGACAATCTTAGCAGTGCCGCTCAGCAGAGCTGGAATTTTAGTACCATGGCACAGACCTTTGTCACCTGAGCCACAGGTAATATTCACAGCAGACTGCTCTTCTTTGCTCAGACAGATCACTGGAGGAGACACATGTGGCTTTTGCTGAACCTCTTCAGATAGCAGAGTCCAATCTCTAGTTCCTCACAGTTCCTACTGCCTACTTTCTTTCATCCTGCCTTTGTAGAGCTTTTCTGTTTCTCTCTGCCCATACCCACATCACTCCTTGTCCCTTTCTCTACTGTCCTCCCTTCCCTCTGGTACCTGTTGCTAACCCATCCTATCCTCTATTCATCTATCCTATCTCTTTATTCTTTTCTCATTAATCTTCTCCAATATACTTTGTTTCTGTTGATAAAGCTTTGTCTTTTTCTC
This sequence comes from Phaethornis superciliosus, assembly GCA_023637945.1. Lineage (NCBI taxonomy): Eukaryota > Metazoa > Chordata > Aves > Apodiformes > Trochilidae > Phaethornis > Phaethornis superciliosus. The sequence goes on from JAJQWJ010000002.1 coordinate 74,443,402, forward strand.
ATACAAACAACCGCAATATTTAAGCTGATACTCAAAAACCTTTTCTTCTTAAACAAAGAGCCAAAGGAAGTTCAATTTCAATTGTATTTGGCAAATATAACCATTTGGCAAATAAGACCTTGTATAAAACTCTAGCTACCAAGCTGTCTTTAACAGTTACTAATGCTTTGTCAGTGTCAGAAAAGCCTGTAATTAAGAAGGACTTCTAAATTTAGCTTGGAATCCAAACACTAAAAATGAAATCTAGGAGCTAACCTTCCCCCTCACTGCCACTTCTGTAACCCTGCACTGCCTTCACCCAGTAATGTCTGTGTAATGCAATAGCTTCTGTAAAGGACTGGCAATTTGGTATTTTTTCTGAAAATTTCAAAAGGCAAGGACAAGCTGTGGCACCCTGCAGGCTTACATTCTCTTGTATATGCTTCTATTTTAATATAAAAAAAAAAATCTCCCAAACCCAAAACTAATGAATAGTAATTAGATACATGGGAAAGAAAATCCACAACTCACGATTATTGCTCTGAATTGGGCACTGCATGACACTGAATGTTGCAAAGTCAAAATAATCATGGACACCCCGCTCTCTGGGCAGCATGAATAACCCAAACGAATGCTGCCTTGGGAAAAAATACTTTGAGAACAAACATGTGACCAATCACATTATCACCCTTTATTAATTTCTTTCACAACCTCTGGCAACCTGAACATTTCAAATTCTTCCCTAGTGACATCTGTATTCACGCGTTTAACTTAGATTAAACCCCAGAGAAACAACACTCCCTGTGTGTAAGTCAACATCACCATCAGCTCTGTGCCTGTACTCATCCAAACCCACTGCCCTTTGGATCCCTGCTGTCAGCTCTGTACTATTGATCCACTTGGTGTGACCAGATCCAGAGGCTGTCTCCCAGCCACCTGTAAACCCCTCACCTTCCAGTTTCCAACTGGGATCAGTCCTGCTCACTCATTATTTTTCTCTGCTCTTGCCTCACTGACTCCTAACACCTATCAAAGGCTGCATATCTGTTGTTTGGGAGATGGCTTAAAGATGGAGGACAAGCAATGAATCCAAAAGATGGGAAAGGTTTACTCAGAGTTAAAAGCACTCCCTCTGCACTCTGCCCAGCCAGGACAGCACAGTCTGCTTGAAGCATTTGACACAACACGGCAGGGAAAGCAAACGTCAGCATCTCAGTTATACCAAATTTGTTTCCAGCATTCTTAGCAACAAGTGAATACATTTTCTGAGTAAGGTGTTGCTGCAAAGTTAAGAACTCTTTCATATTACACTGACCAACATGCTTAATTTATTTGGTTCAGAATTGTAAGCTGTCAAGTTTTGGGTTTTTTTTTTTAGTTGAAACATATGCTTTAGACTCTCTCCAATTAATATTTAAGTAGTCTTTTCACCAACACTTAGCCTGAATCTCAGCTCCAAACTTGGACATCTTGTTAGGAGCAAAAATGCAGACTGTGCAAATAAATTCACAAATTTCACCCATTTTTGCAAGCATAAAATAACAGAAGACCGTTGGAACTGTTCCAAGAAAAAAAGGGTATTTATTCTGGTTTAATTTCACACTTCACTTCAGAGATTGAACTTCCCTGGGTAGACCTTGCATTCTGAAAGTACTGCAGATAAGAACATCAAAGCTAGCAAACCTGAACAGGAAAATAAAGACTGGATTGATGTACTGGGCAGCAAACCTAATTTAAAATAATATTCTGTGTCCCAGATAGGAGCACTTGAGGTATGATATAGCTCCATCCTCCAACTCCTATGGACATGCCTACATGCCTACTTCATCAGTCATACATCAGACACTATAGGCCTTTTATCTTCTATGTGGCAGTTTTCAGAAGATGCCAAAGGTCATAAAAATAACAAGGTTAGGCAAAAAAAGAATGGAAAATATGTTTTTTTTTCTCTAGGGAAAGTCAGATTCAGGACTCTAGTTCTGAGAGAAGTGACTGGCGTGGAAAAAAAAAAAAAAAAGACATGTAGGAGCAGTACTTATTACAATACACAACACAGTCAGCTTAGTAGGTTGATTAACTTTTCCAGTTCTTTGCAGCAGTGTGGCCACGTGGGATCCTAAGAAAATTTTTCAAAATGTAGCTATTATGAATTATAGATTTTTACTATGAGTTCAAAGCTCTCCATGACAGATCTATAGCCTGACTAATATTATTCAGAGTATTGATTATTTTTTATAACCCACAAAAACTTTCTCCTTGTGAGATAATACAAAAGATGACTTTCTCAAGTGCTTAAACCTATTACTGTCTCCACTTAGGGATTCACAGAAGTGGAGGGCCCTTCCAAAACCTGTCAATTTCTGGAATACAAGTTCCCCCCATCATCAACATGAAGGTGATCTATCAGGAAATATCCTGCCTTAATTCACTCAGGGCAGATCACTCTCATACCTTTAAGCACTTAAATGCAAATCTTTTATATTTCTCCCTATTGCTCTGTGCATTCAAAGGAGGTTATTCAAGCAACCTGTCAAGCCATTGACTCAAAACATGAGTATGTTCTTCTGCCTCAGCTGCTGACTACTTTTTGTTGCTATCCTTGATCCTACTTCTTGTCTGTCTTCCTCTGCTCCTTTTATAAAGCTCATTTCCATATGGATTCTTCAGACCTACTCATCACCTCCATTAGGATTCCCTGCCTTTGGGATATGGCAGCACTGGAAAGGTCAGAGTGTCTTCTACAGTAGGAAGGTATAGATATGCCTCTGCTTTTTAGTTTGTCCCATGTTACTTCCCTGCCCTGACCTAGTAAGTTAGTAATTTATGCTCTTTATATGATATCCACTTTTGGACAGTGGTCCTAGTTTCCTGACAAATCTAGAACCGTAAAACTTTCTTAGGTATGGCAAAATTTAAAGAAAAAAAACATCTACCTGCAAACTTCAGTTAGGCATTTTTTTTTTCCTATAAATTTAGTATATTTCACTTTTTGGAAGGAGATTATTTGCCAAAATGTCATCATCATCATCTAAATAAAGAATGTATCTATCAAAGTAGAACACACACTGGTGAAGCTGCTTTATCTCAGTTAAAGAGGGGCAGCTTTTGTATTCATGAAGGTGACTATCAGAAAGGGTGCTGGTCTTTTATTACTTCATCTAACAACTGAAGGAAGCAAAAGATCATTAAAAGATTATTTTTTAAAGCAACTCTTACACAGATTGTGATGAGTGTATTTAGTGAAAGACTTAGATGAATGTCTTAGTTGAAACCAGGTCTGGTCAGGGAAGGAAGCTTTTGCTTCCTTTTACAGCTGATTAAGAGTCTGGGGTTTAAAGAGTAATTTCAGACGAGGAAGGAGATCTTTATCACTGCCCTTGGAACAGTTCCCACTGTTGTGCTCTTCCCCCCTGCCTGCTTGTTCCCCCCTCCTTGTTCTTTTAATCACAATTTACAGCTGAAAAACATATCTCAGAGAATAGAGTACCAACAAACCAGCTGCTCCATGAAGATGCTAGATCATTCAGCATTGTTAAGTTTTCAATACTTATAAAAGTTTCTAATAATATTACACGGTTTCAATCAGTAAACAATGCTTAAGAACTACCACAGCTGTTTTCTGCGTAGTTAAAGTAGATCAGCTTGTAAGAAAGCAGCACAGGGAAGTCCTCTAAAAAATACAGTGTGGGCTGAAACCATCTGTTGAGTATTACAGGTCACCTTCTCCTCTCAACAACAATCACCTGGAACCCGGTCCATCCAGGAGAGATATTTTACAACTCAAGCCAGGAGGAGAGCTCAAGATCAACCCCCAGCATTCAGATATAACACATCTCTTTAATCAACCAGTGAAGTCATGTGGATGTGGTTTCCACACTAAATCAGGGGCATGACATGACAAACTGCAGAACATCGTTTCACCATGACCTGAGAAGCTCAGGGACGTGGGCAACAGAAAACTAATGAGATTCAGTAGGAAGAAGTGCACTTGGGGCAGAATAACCCCAGGCATCAGTATGGGCTGAGGACTGGCTGGCAGAGCAGCAACCTCCATAAAAATGCCGGCTGTATGGTCCCATAATGAACAAAGTAAACCACAAAGGAGAAACATGGCCAGCAGCTCAGTCAAAGTTATTCTTTGCTTAATCTACTGCTGGGGGAGTGGGGCATGGCTGCTCTATTGTGTTCACTTCTGGGAACCCACATACACTACAAGAGGGGTGTTAAAATATGGAGACAGTCTAGAAAATGTCTATCAAGGTGGCCAAAGTCACAGAGCACATGAGCTAAGAGGAAAGCCCAAGGGAATTGTGTCTGGCAAAGGAGTGGCTGAAGGGGAATGTAGTAGAAGGCTATGAGTACATCAGACCTAATACAGTCAGACTTCTCTTGGCAGCAGCAGAGAACAAATCAAGGGGCAAAGGATATGTAGAGTGACTTGGGCTATTCAGATGGGATGTTAGGAGGAATTTCTTCACCAGTAGGATAGTGCAGCACTGAGAGCAGATAGGTAGTGAATGAACTTTCCTGCTTTTCAATATTCAGCTAAGCAAAGCTATTGCTCTCGTGTTAGTGATAGTCAATGATAACTGATGATATAACCATCTAGCAGTGGCAACAGTTCTTATTTTAACCAGAAGGATGGACTGAATGACATCCACATTCTCATTCCAACCAATACTTCTATGATGGTGTGAGATCTGCAATGAGAACTGGCAAAAGTTGTAGCTGAGGCTCCCTGAGCCCAAATCTGCTTTGTTACTTCTTTTACTTATTGAAGGAGAAAACAAGTGGTTGAGCTGTCTTTGTTAATGGAGAAGTTCACATAGACAGGTTCACTCGGGGGTGCCAGTGTTATGACTTACATCCCAGCCTAATTCCAACTCAGTCCTTAGAAAATAAACAGTTGCATGTCTTCCATAGCTTATTTCTAAGTCTTCCGACAACCAGCTTAGTGTAAATTTTAGTTAATACTTTTTAAGTTGCCTGTACTATACTGTAAAGCTTAGAAGAAAAGTCTTCTATCCACTAATTTTTTCTGACTTACACAGTTTGAGAATGACTGCCATGACTGCCATACCAGGACCCAGAAATTTGTTGTTCTATTTTGAGGGGTTTTTCTTGAGGTTTTTTTTGGTTGGTTGTTTTTATTTTTGTTTGTGTGTTTGTTTTGTTTTGTTTGTTTGGTTGGTTGGTTTTTTTTTTTTGGTTTACAGAGATTTCCATGCTTCCCAAGGCTTGCAGTGTGACACATGATGTCTCACTGGTTATCCCCAAATACTACCGAGTTATGTGTCTCAGTCTGGATGATTCTGGCCATAATTATTTTTATTGCTCCGTGATACCATATAACATAGTTTATGCCAAAACCTATGTGTGTCTGTACAGGACCTGTTCTCCCCTGAGAAATTTTCAAAGTCAGAGGAGCACATGAACAAAGCATTCCTGGGTGGACAAATGTATCTCAGTGTGCAAGGAAGAAACAACACAGGAACAACTGAAGCTCATGCTCAGCCTGCTGCCTGTGCTAATGATGTTGAAAAACATTACCTGTAGTTTGGAGCACAGTGTAAAATTATCAAAGCCAAATGAAAAATGTACAATCCTTATGTTTTGTACTCTCCACCTTACTCAGATCTACCTGTATGTACCTGCCATCAGTTCACATTTTGCCTGACACCTCGCTACTAACCTCACCCACCATGTCAAAACAGAAAAGCTCTCTGAATCATGGTTTTGGCAGCATGCAACAAAGCATTGGAAATTAAGACCTTGTCACAATGGGATAATATTTCATTGTGACCAAAAATACAAAAGAATGCCAGTGGCTGCAAAACTAAAACTCATCTAGACTCTGACACTTGGAAGCTGGCTTTCCACAATAATGAATTTTCATGAACTCCTCAGACTGCAGCATGCTTGACTGCACAGTGAATATATATGTTTGCCCAAGGTTAAAATATAGCCATCTTTAGCAGAAATGTTCTGAGAATGATAGAACATAAGTGAAAATTAAGCCTGACTAAGACTGGGCTATTGCAGTTACTTTTCTTTATTCTCTAAAGCTACTGACAATTATTTCAGCCACAGGATTGTGACTTGTGTTTGTACAGGACTGTTATTCAGTGTTCTGGGGAAAGCACAGATCTTGTCTCTTCTGTGATTATCAGGTTGGCACAACTACCTGTATTAGAACAATCAAAAAAGCTTCTCTCAGGTATCTCCAGATCTAGATGTCAGTATCTGACGATTCTTCTTCATCTTCCCTGTTGCTTATTGGGGAAAAAGCAGCAGAATTTTTTTGCACTTGCTGTTTGCAAGCTTCATGTTTTAACTAGGAGACTCTGTCAGCAGGACTGACTAGCTGGGAGTGATGTAGCAATTAAAAGTACCAAGGCCTATCCCTACTGTTTCATCTGGGAAACGTTAATTGTTAAATTAGTGAAAGGTGACAGATTCCAGAATTTAAACATACCTTATGGCAACCTGCCCATCAAGTGTTGTAATGAGAGATGGGTAGCAGCTAGCTGTTCCAGCCACTAGTTCAGCTGTTGTTCTGGAGGTGTTTTTTTCCCTTAAACAACTCCATGTTGTTTAGATTTTTCAAATCATGTCTGTCCATTCTCCCAGCACTAACACAATATGTGATATGAAATATTTTTTTTATAAACTACCAGACATGTGGTCTAAAGGGTGATCACCATTCCTTGATGTAATGCCCAACACAAAGTGCAGCTTCCAGCTTCCAACTTGTTTCCAGATTTGATACCACCATTTGTACATGTCATGACTTCTACCTGTTTTTGTGTTAAAATATAATTTCCCTCCAAGGAGAGTAACAACTCCAACATCTTCATCCAAATCCTCTACCATAACTTTACGAAATACTAATATTTCGTGTTAACTTTTTTTACAGAGAAAGAATAATAGACAAACTATTAAACATGCCTAGTATTATTTTTGGTCTTCAGCATAAGACATGATACATTTGGCTGTGTTACAGCTTTTTCTCAATGGTACGAGGTCAGCACTTCATTTTATTACGTGCTAATTTTATGTCTTCCTGAAGCATTTGTACAAAATGAATGCTAAATTACAGAGAACTTAAATCACAAGTTCCATCCTGAATCATACAGAGGTTAATTTGATTTAAAGGGCTATGACACTTAGTTCAGATTTTCTCACCAATATTTACCTCACTTTTCCTTTATTAACTGCTACTAAGGCCACAACACTGCAAAAATGCATCAGGAAAAAAGAAATAGACAGAAAAAAAAGAAAATCATACTATTCACAAGGTAACATATACAAACTTATATAAAGCAGGCTAATGATCTGTGAGCCTGATCTCTAGTCATTTTAACTTTATTCCTGAGAATAGGATTGTCATCTAAGATTTTGGTTTAGTTCAGAACCAAAATCTGGACATGAATTTCTATTCAGTTCAAGCCAAATCTGGTAAATTTGATTAAGTCTGTCAAAGAATAAGAGGGACAATAACAACATAACTGGCTGGTAAAGTGTAATAATTTGTGGCTTGTTCTCTCAGGGCACTAAACATGACATACTTTCATCAGGTGAGAAATTAAAGTACAAATTATCACTGCAGGGTGGAACAGTCATGGTAGACGTGAGGTGATAGAATGACAGAAGTCACAGGATGATCCTTTGTGACCTCTCCTGTTGGCAATCATTTGGTTTCTTCTGCCTCACTTTTTCTAATGTTGGTAAGTACACAAAAAGACTCCTGAAGAATAGCCAGAAAATAAAAAAGCCCACCTTCACTCAAGCCCTTTGAAACATAAAATATTTTCAAAAAATTAGCAAAAAACTGTAAGTATCCAGTATAGTAGATAACAGAAAGAATTGTAAATTGTTTGGCCTTGTAAAAGCATACTCACCATCTATCCAGTGTTACAGAGGACTGAACAACTGATCAAAGTTGATATTCTGTAACCAGTCAAAACCAGGAAAATAACTTCCACCAATTCAGTCTTCCTGTAATTTTCATTTTATGCTTTTCTTCTATACTGAATATGGAAATAAAATCTCATCTTGCTGTTAGAAGTAGTGTCTTGTCTTTAGAGGATAAGCAAATCCAGAAGATCAGAGCTTGGCATAGGTATAGATATACAAAAAGAAGCAAATGCTGATCCTCATCTTAACAGCATAGTTCAAAATAAAATTAATAGATATAACTTACAATAATATTTTTTCAGTCTAGATTTTTATTCCAAGATAAATTTCAAGCCAATCTGAGTTCTAGCTATTGTAATTTGCCCAAAATAATAAATGGTATTATTCTCAGATTATAATGCTGTGGCATGTATTTATGACAGAGGGAAGAACTATTGGTCTGGAGAGAAGTTTATTTATGAGGTAATTTGAGACCTGAATCTAAAGTGGTAGTCTTTTGCATTCTCCAGTCTCTCAACCAAATAAACTCCAGCTAAAAGACTGAAACTCACAATTATTTCTATTGACCTAGTTTAGCCACTCCAAACTACTGATCTGTGGTAGAGTCTGTTAAAGAATAGTTTTTTCCCCATCACTTACCATAAGCAGCAGAATTAATATCCAAGAATAACATTGCAAAAGGCAGTCTATCTGAGGCCTTCTTACAAGATCAAGGAAACTTCACTGTGATGTGACACACAAAGGTCTTCACTCTACACAGAAATATGGTTACCTTCAAAATCTAGCATTGTAAGCTTAGACATATAGCCATGGTATTTTTCTGGCAAAGTAGTGCAGTTTAGCTCAAAGAAAGTCTGTTAATAGAATCATAGAATCATAGAATTGGCTGCATTGGAAGGGACCTCTGAGATCATCAAGTCCAACCCTTGACCACTACCGCTGCGGTTACCAGCCCATGGCACTGAGTGCCACATCCAGTCTCTTTTTAAATATCTCCAGGGACAGAGAATCCACTACTTCCCTGGGCAGCCCATCCCAATGCCTGATCACCCTCTCTGTAAAGAAATTCTTTCTAATATCTAACCTAAACCTCCCCTGGCACAACTTAAGTCCATGCCCTCTTGTCTTGCTGACAGCTGCCTGGGAGAAGAGCCCAACCCCCCCTGGCTCCAGCCTCCTTTCAGGGAGTTGTAGAGAGCGATGAGGTCTCCCCTGAGCCTCCTCTTCTCCAGGCTGAACACCCCCAGCTCCCTCAGCCTCTCCTCACAGGACTTGTGCTGGAGTCCCTTCACCAGCCTGGTTGCCCTCCTTTGGACCTGCTCCAGGACCTCAATCTCCTTCCTGAACTGAGGGGCCCAGAACTGGACACAGGACTCGAGCTGTGGCCTCACCAGGGCTGAGTACAGGGGCAGAATCACTTCCCTGGACCTGCTGACCACGCTGTTCCTGATCCAGGCCAGGATGCCATTGGCCTTCTTGGCCACCTGGGCACACTGCTGGCTCATGTTCAGCTTCCTGTCAATCCAATGACTGGAAGGATACGGCTGTGCTCACGAGTAAGTGAACAGATACTCATGACAGCTGTACAGAAAATAAGCATGTGGAGGGGGTTAAGAAAGAAAAGCATCTTTCCATGTTAAGAAAGAAAAGCAGAAACTGAATGTATTTTTCCTCAAAATCTTAAATTACTTATAAAGAACAACTGTATTGGAACTATACAAATGCTTAAAGATACAGGTCAAAGCCCAATAAGGACAACAGGAACATTGTCATCACCTTAAAAGGGAAGCAAACTTGTTTAGAGAATACAGGAAATTTTCCCTGAGGCTTACATCCCATTATTTTTCTGCCCAATAATATTTAAAGTTTTTTGTCTTTTCCAATTCCCTTACATCAAACACCTCATCATGTTCTGTGCTGATGGCTCCAAGCAGAATTTACTGCTTAAATGCCCACAAAAATACTGTTCTCATGGTATTTCCTCTCAAGCCAAAAATTATTTATTACTGGAAATCTTGCAAGAAACCCACATCTTGAAAGATTTCTAGCCTAATTCTAGCTGGATAAATAAAACAGAGCAACTTATTATGGTCTTGATTCCCACAGTTTGTCATTTCAGGTGTATCTACTGCTGTACCAACCCTGCAGTTCCAGTGTACTTTCTTCACTGCCTCTGCTATGCAGACAAGTTGTCTGGTGGTTTTTTTTTGTTTGGGGTTTTTTGTGGGGGGTTTTTTTGTGGGTTTTTGTTGTTGTTTATTTGATTGTTATCCAAAATTCATGACTATGGGCAGAGTTTAAGTGCATGCTCAAGTGCAGTATTGCAGTTATGCCACTTTAAAGACAATTTGCCCATGTTCATATTGCAGGAAGTTACAACTATGAAAAAGTTATCACCAGATTGCAGTAAATCATGCAATGTTTTTTCAAACTAATTTTCAGTTTCTCCATAGAAGAATCAATTTTTACCTGTCTTGCTGTCTTTTAAGGTAGAAATAGACATCCTTGTGGGACATACAACAGAAAAAATAAAGATATGCTGGTTCTTCTTCTTTTTCCAAGCAAATGCTCCCATCCTATTAGAAAAGCCCATCCACCTCTCCTTAGAGCTACTCTGAAAAAATATATGGGAAATTTATTCTTGTAGCATGGACTGATACAGTGCAGAAGTCCTTGATAAACATGACTAAAAGTCAACTTGTGTCTGCTCCTCTCCCTGAGCATTTCAGGGAAGGATTTCCCTTGACCCCATGATTAGTGGACAGAGCTGTGCCAATCACCTCTGGGAGAGCCAGGCAAATTGAACCAAGCTTTTAGATTATGCATTAACTGTTAGGTTTTTATTGCTCACTTACTGCAAAGTGCAGCCATAACACCCAAATATGAAACCTTTCATTGGCAGTAACCACAGGCATTTGACCTTTTGGAAAACATCAGGCAACACACCTGGCTTCTGAAACTGAAAACAGCAGAAATCTTTGAATTATTAATCTCTCTTCCTCACACGTGCCTGGAGACTTGATTAAAATAATTTCTTCTGTTAAGAAGTCATTCCTGAGAATTTTAATGCTGAGTTTCAAAAGACATAAAAAAATGGGAGGGAGCATCCAACCTGCATGTGCCAAATACCCCAGCTACTTGGTTGGTCTGTCAACAGTAGGAAGTTTCAAATATGGGTTGATAAGAACCAGCTTGGTCCAGTGTAATTTTGATTGTGTCAGGGTGACATACACAATTTCTAGGATATTCCTTTTGCATGGGCATAAAGTTACTGGGAAAATCCCATATTCAGAAATAAATAAGAACGAAAACCTTATGAAAAATTCTTCAAAAGAGGAATTTGTTTATGAAAGAACACAACGCTGTCCTTTTAAAACATAGATCATTTCCTGTTAAGCAAAATTGATCTTAGTGCTGTGAGACACTTTTGAGTGTTTTACTTTCAGTTTACATTGCTGAGGGGCCTTTTTATACCATCCCTGAGATGTTTAACCTCAAGACCTGACTCAAGAATGTCAGTGGGGCTGCTCCACAAGGGAGAAGCAGCTGGGTTACTCCTTGGTGCCCTTTCCAACAGGTGCTGTCCCTCAGGGTCTGAACACATGAGGCTGGTATCAGAGTCCATCAACAGCCCCAGGAACAGCAAGTGCTGAACCAGCATCAGGGTTTATTCAAAGGGTCCAGCCTGGGGCAAAAAGGGATGGAGACAGGGCAGAAGACAAGGCTGAAGTGTGAGTCTGAGGTCCACCCATGAGGCAGGGCTGAATATCAGCACTTCTCTGGCATAGCTCAAGTAATTTCTGGGTGACCCAGACTGGGCTGAAATGGGGGCCTGGGCTATGGGCAGGATATGGGGTTGCCACAGGGAAGCTGGGCAGGGACAGTCAGGATGAGGAGTGCCTTTGGGGTCATGCCACTAAATTGGTTCTGCCTATGGATACCTTTCATAATTTAGAGAATTTGAGACCCAGTAACCAACAAGTAAAATATTTTCATCTGTTTCATTAAAGGCTTTGGAACTTGTTCATGTTTTTATACATTAATATTGATCAACAAAGATATACTAGAAGCCTGGCTTTCCCAGTGTAACCTTAAACTATTAATTTCTGGTCTGTATCTGTCCAAACTTTTCTCTATGTTTACCATTGCAAATTTCATGCTAAGGATCAACTTGGGGGTGTTGGCTACTCCTTGACCACCCCAATTATCCAAGCGAAGTGAAGGAGAAAGGAATCCACTAAGATTTACTCAACACAAAAAATACGTCCAAAGTCCTTTAACAAATTAAGGGGTGTAAGAATCTATCACTTCTCCATTGCAGGAGCATTTGTGATGGGAGCTCCAAGACACAAGAACAGAATGCTTACTATGCTGGAAAGAATAGCTTACCTGCATCACTAGATGTTAATTTCCATTTTTTGCCGTTCATAAAATAGGCCTGGTGCTTGCTAATTTAGACAAAAAGCCCAAGAATTACAAATCGAAATTTCCTTAACAGTATTTTTGTTACCTCATGCAGCTACTGTGATAGTTTACTGCCTCTATCAACTTCACAAGTTAAAAAGACACTGTACATGGCATTAAGTTTATTATTAAAAGAAGGTAAATATGAGGAGCTGGTTATAGCAGCTGTGGCTCCTTCAGAAATATAAAGGAAGCTGTGCTCAGGAAGGATAATGATGCAGTATCCTGTTGACTGCAAACTAATATACAAAGGGATAGAGATTGAAATCAAAGAGGAACAGATGGATAACCTGGCATCACTATAAGCATTCTGGACAAAGGTTTGCCTTTTTGTTTTAACTATATATTTTTAAAATATATCAGAATAGTATAAAGAAGAAGATACATCTTATGAGGGGCAAGGACAGGTCTCCTGCAAGCCAAAGTGGTTTTAACTTCTGCGTATTATTAGTTAAGATTCCTAACTAGGGGCAAAGATAACAAGAAAAGAAAATATAAACATTAATGTCCCACAAGTCTTTAAATTTTGCTCACATGTTAACGCTTTCATCAAAGGGTAAACAGTTTATCTTATTACTTCTTCATCACCTTCTAATATTGACAGCTTGCTCTCTCTCTCTGTTCATTCAGTTTTAATAAAATAATCCAGAGGGAAAACTGAAATACCTACTGGCAATCCAAAATATCAAGGAGTCCCAGACCTTCTAGACCACAGAGAAAGTCAGGAGAATGGCATACTTGTCCTTGGCTGAAGAGTGCATAACTGGATGGACAGATGAGGGTAGGGCAGTGGCTGCTGTTTACCTTGACTTCAGCAAGGGTTTTGACCTGCTCTGCCATGGCATCCTTACAGCCAAACTTTAGATGTGTATACTGGACAGTGAGATGGATTGGGAATTGGCTGAAGGACAGAGCTCAGGGAGCTGTGGTAAGTGGGGCAGAATTTAGTTCAAGGCCCATATCTAGTGATGTTCCTCAGGGTTCAGTACTCAGTTCAGCCCTATTCAATACATCCATCAGTGACCTGGATGAAGGGGCAGTGTACCCTCAGCAAGCTTGATAATGACATAAAACTGGGAAGAGTGGTTGACATGCCAGAAGGCTGTGCTGCCATTCAGTGAGACCTGGACAGACTAGAGAATTAGGCAGGGAAACTCATTAAGGCCAAGTGTAGGGTTCTGCATTTGAGAAAGAGCAAACCCATATATCAGTATAGGCTGGGATCTGACAGAAGGATGACCATGAGCCAACAATGTGCACACGTGGCCAAGAAGGCCAATGGCATCCTGGAGTGCATTAAGAAGAGTGTGGCCACTCAGAGTTCACAGAAGCTCCAGATCTGGGTCCAATTATTAGGCTGCCAAATGGAAGTAAGTAGTGAAGTGCAACTGCGCTTGGGGCTGAGGAGTGGGAAAAAACCTTGGGTTTTGCATTAGGAGATTGTATCTATTCTCAAATGTAACGAGTTTCCTGCCTTCAATTTCTGAAATGAAAAATAACTGAAAGTCTCTCCATCTTCACAAAGTCAGTTTCCAAAGCCTCTGTCAAGAAATTTCTATCAACATTTGATTAGCTTAAAAAAACACCAGCAGCTTCTGCCTTAAAATATGAATCTGTGATTTTGGACTGCTCAGTTTTGCCAGACCTACATGTGGCACTTCATATCAAACAGTTTGCATTTAGGAATGATGAGTCCCTATTCCCAGTTACACTCATGTGCTTCTGTAATATGTTTTCTTTTAACAGAAGATGCTACTTGCTATCTCACAAGTGTGTCATTGGGAAGAGGATTGCTGCCTGCTCCCCAGGATGGAACAACACCTCATCTCTCTCCACATAAAGCTGGCAATGCTTTCCCCTGCTTGCACAGGAAACTTGTGACATCCAATGAAGAAATTCTTCAAGGCCTGAGAATTATAAATATTTTTTTTCTGCCCCAAGTTTTAGTGCAAAGTGGACACTTTGCAGTTTATTGTAACCCTTGGAAAACAGAGGCTGCACTGCTTACAAAATTGATTAAAAGCTGTGTTTGCACAGAGCAAAGAATGAATACTATTTGTAAAGGGCTGCTGTCTCTCAGTAATGACAGTGTGTGTCAGATGCCAGTCAAAAAAAGACATCTTAATACCCTACTCTTAATGATAAGAAGTTCCAGAAGACAAAATCTAGGTGTGAAGCTGGTAATACAACAGGCAGAGGAAAGTGTTTGAGGTGTTAGAGCCCAGGCTAGGAAGGCTATGTGGTCTTGGGGCACCATGCTTTTTTCCAGTTGCTTCTTTTCTGCTGATTAGGTCCTTACAGAGCAGACAGGTAGATTTAGGTTCCTTTCCATGATCTGAAAGAAAAAACTGACTAGTTTTCCTGGTCTGCAATAGTAAATGTTTGTGGAATGCAGGATGGTTGGAGCTACAGAGCATATTTGGGATTGACTTCTCCTCCTGCCAAATTTCTGCAAATCCACTATACCATGGGAACAGCCTGCATACAGTCATTGATTCTACAGTACAAACAAAGCACTCTTTATTCATGAAGAGAAGTAGAGTGAGCTCATAGGAGCTGCTGTCTGAGAACGTTCACATGGTCCAATGCCTCCAGCAGCTCCCATCTCACACGTCTGCTTCTCTGCACCCTGGGTAGGAACCACAGGGCTCTGGCTTCCCAGCCAGAGATACACCACAGCTGTGGTAATATGTACAGAACTCAGATTTGAAGTCAGAGAGGATGAGTGATAGGTCTTGATTGCAGAAGGGGAGAAGTATGAGAGACAATCTCCAAATTGACGTGGCTCTCAGATGCATGCATTTAGCCCAGTTCATATATTCAGGGTCAAAGCTGACAGATAATGCCAAGTTTGGATTCAGAACTCTCAGCATTTGCAAAGTTGAGTTTGAATCTGCTACTCAGACTCAAATTTCATTTGAGTTTTTATTTTGTGTCATTTCCTGGGAATGGTAGCTTTGGTAATGTTGGGGAGGGAACATTATTTTATCTGTTCTTTTCAGTTAAATGAAAATAGAGTGACCTCAATTAAGATTGAACTTTAACCAACCAGCTCAAAGTATTTCTCACCAATATGCTAAAGAAACTTATTTGCACCTAAGGACAGAGTTAAAATCTCATCCAAATATGGCAGCATTCCCAAGACACAACCTATTGTTTCCAATAGTGTTGCCATGCAAATGCAGATGCATACTCACTAGAAAGGAGATGAATTAACAAGATGATCTTGTCAAAATGAAGAAGATGAAATAGACAAAGCTAAACCAAAGGCAATCTTATTTCTAAAAATGATGGTAGCATTGCCACTTTCAAATAAGAAAGGGAAAGCTCTACAGTTTAATAAAAGGTATTTTTATCTCTTGGTGTTATAGCCGTGTTCAATAGCAAGGAATTGGGATAAAACAGTACTTACTTTTCCAATTTTTTTACAAGAAATCCAGATGTGCTCTACAAATATTAATGGAATGATCTTCACAATACCTGAGAGACACAAGAGTATCATTACAGGGAGAATTTTAATATAAATAATTTTAACTGGGTGCCCAGCCACAGAAACATTAAGATAGCTTTATGGCTAACACAAATATCCCATATGTCACAATTTATATACCAGGAATGCATCCTTTACATATTTTAATTCATTGTAACCAAGTGCTTTCAGAACAGCTTCCTTCTGTGACTGGAAAAGGCACTACATAGTACAGAACATTATGTCACACATTTTTTCCAAGATCATTAAGCAAAAATTTCACATTATTGGATTTGTGATTTGTGGTGCTAGAATATGACATAAATTTGATGCATGTTTTTTTCAATAGATCAGAGAGCTGAAATATATAGTACATTATGCAAACAAAAACATGTCCCATTTTTCTCTGAAAAAGCAATTAAAAATAATTCCTTTTTTTTTTTTTTTTTTTTTTTTAATTTGGTGGTATTGTGTAGTAGAATACATGCATCTCTAGATGAATATAAGATAACTGGAGGTTGTGGGAAAAATAGTGTTTGCTCAAAACCTGGAGGTAAGGAACACCATCCTGGGTTCAAAAAGTGCAGTACACTGCAGTGGTAGCCTCTGGGGTGTATCTTTCTGAAGCAGAAATTCTGCTTAAGAATATCCTCATTTGAGAATTAGCTTAACTTTGGGGAATTAGCTTACTTTTTGAAAACTAGCACTTAGTAGTGATTTCTGTGGCTGTGCCAGGGGAAGAATTAGCTAGTAAATGTAAGAAGAGCCATCCTGGTTGAGATCAAAGCACTGCTTGAAAGGGATCTAAGCTGAAAACTCAACCACAGAGTGACAGGCATGGCTGTGCTGTCCCATTCACGGCGTTGTAGTGGCAAAAGGAAAATATCACTATGCGTTGTATTGAGTGCCTCAGGCCACAGTCCCACTTGGTGTTTTTCTACCCTCTTTTTGTATTCTTGGGGGACTGGTTCCTATGCTTAAGGGAAAACCAGGACCCCACAAAAGACATAGGAAGAATACAAGCCTGGGCCAGTATGTACTGACACATCTTCTAAGTGCTCTCCTGGCCTCCAGCATTTTGTGGCTCAGAGATTCAATAAGTGGGAAGACATGTCTTTTTATTTAATAGAATTTGACAGATTTATTTTGGTCTTGCTCATCCAAAGAGATTCTTTATCAGCATGAGTTGAACTGTGGCCACACACAAAGTGAGAGAAGTTCTTGCATAGATCAACGTGAATCCCGAGTGTGCAGCATCTCATCCTTTTTGGACATAACTCCATAGCTGCTCTCAGATCCCTCAGGAAGATTTGAAACCATGCTTTAGAAAATAACCACTATTAAAGTAATATTTTTCTTACTTCTGACATTCTTCACTGTAGTTTCGAAGATGAATATGCACAAGCCTGTTTCAGAGTCAGTCAGGAGCTTAAGTCACCAGTGGACAACAATAATGGTTAGACCTCCAGCTGGTGTGGTGACATATTTGGACTGCCTGGAAATCTTTTCACATTTGGCACTCTGTCCCTGACCGTATTCGTTCCCAGAGCAATAATAGCAGATATTCCTTGTTCCAGCATATCAGAGCAGTACAACTGACCTGCCGAGATTAAATCGTCCATTCCCCACTATAAATTCAACTGAAAGGTGAGTTAGTTATGTATTAGTTACACACCACAGTTTATGTAGTCATGGACCACTGAACAGCTGCCCCTGCATCACTGTAGTCACTTGACATGCATTCTCTGCATCAGTATCCAATGTATGCAAACTTCAAAACTTTTAGCTTTCTTTACAAACTGTAATCATACTTTTTAATGTTTGTACTGAGAAGTCTAAGATAACATAAAATGCCATATTTTCCTCCAGTATTTCTAGTTTGTTAGTGTCAATAACTAATACTATAATTGAAATATTTAAGTAATAAGAAGGATCTCCAAGTGACAATGCTTTGAAAGGTTGTAGACACATAGTAATCCTCTTTTCAGAACAGGGTGCTCAGAAAAGTTCTTGGAGTATTTTGTCAGCATTTCTGAACAAATGTTCACAAGGTCAAATTCATAGGGTACAGAAGCATCTGAAATACCACCAGATCAGGGATGGTGGGCACTCGTGACCTCTGACAATCTGTCCTCATTGCTTTGTTTTCTAGTGTTACATTTGTAATACAAGATGGAACATATCTTCTTTATCAGTCCATTACTGTTTTGTGGTGCCTTGCATTCCATCTTGGCTCAGGGGCATCACTGGATCCCCATGTGCTCAATCATTTTTTTTCTCATAGTGCCAAAGAGAGATAATATAGGAGTTATTATCCCCAGTTATATAGCTGTTCAGAAAATACTGATTCTGATTGAACATATGTGTCTAACGTGACTGTAATCATTGCTATAGATAAAGACATACTTCCTTGAATCATGTATTGGCCTTTGAGAGTCTTTTATCTCTCTTCCATAGCTTTTTCTTCATTCCCTCCTTCTGCTTATAGTACCACCATGAATTAATGAAGCAGAATGCAAAAGACACTACATGCTAGTGTCCTGTTCTCATGGATACAATTGTGGAAGATTTCAGAAAGAAATCTATAAATATCTTGATTTGTTTTGGCTAGCTTGCTGGTTTTTCCTAGCACATTAAAATCATCTGGATAAACATTCTTGATTATTCTGCTGAAAAGGATTCCAGGGGATATTTGGGAAACTTATATGTAAAACAAATAGAGGAATTTGTGCAGTTATAGTTGCTTGATACACTTTAGAGGATAAACATGGTCTTTTCGTAGAGGAACATCTTGTAAAGTGCTTGGAAGTTTTTCAAAGTATAGTTGAGTGTGTGGCTGATTTAGTCTTCCTCGAACTCCAGAAACCTCTTAAGGAAACGAGGCAACCTTTGCATAAAAGGAAAGATAATTTCACAGATAATAAAATAAATAATATATGAAGATAGCAGAAAATTGATAATTATAGCTGTGGAGGGAGGATATCAGCAGCAGGTTATTGAGAAATGTGATAAGGTTGGTGGGATTAGATCTTCTGTTCAGCACAGTCATAAAAAATTAAAAGGGCACAAGCAGCAAGGTGAGAAAGTCTGCCAGTTATATCAGCCTATACAGAATGGTTTGGGTTGGAAGGGACCTTAAAGATCATCTATTTCCAACCCCCCTGTCATGGGCAGGGACACCTCCCACTAGATCAGGTTGCTCAAGGCCCCATCCACCCTGGCCTTGGACACTGCCAGGGAGGGGGCAGCCACAAATTCCTGGGGCAACCTGTGCCAGAGTCTCACCAGCCTCAAATTAAGGAATTTCTTCCTAATGTCTAACCTAAATCTCTCCTCCTCAAGTTTGAAATCATCTCCCCTTGTCCTCTAACTACATAGAATGAATTGCATATAGTCCTTACTGGACTGAGTGACTGGAATTTCAAATGATGGGTGAAATTCAGCTGTAGATCAATATTAAGCACTGTTCATTAAAATATGCACTCCCAATTTTAATATTAGTTGCTGCCACCAACAAACTGAAAATACTGCAACATAAATTGGCATTTTATGTTATCTTAGACTTAGTGCAAACCCAGGGATGCTGTGGATACTGGTAATGCTTATGCATACTGATAGTGAACATACATACAAAGCAACCAAACATTCATAGAAAAGGAATGTTCAAGGGTTATTAAATACAAAGCTTGTGACATCTGCCTCTGGAAGCCAACAAACTGAAAACTGGTGAAAGATGGGAAAGTATTCTTAGAATGTGTCATAATGTAAGTTCTGCTCTGCCACACTTTTTCCTAAGTATTTGCTATTAGGTTGGTTGTACCTTTGGTATAATCTTGCAGAACTATTACACCACCCTGTCCTAGCAGGTATGGGGATGGCCCCTTTCACATGTTTCCCTAAGGGTATCACCAAGTTTTTCCCCTCAGTCCTATGTTTCAGTTTTACATCACAATGCAGGGTAGAACACAAGTAACACAGCAAACTGTTGGGGTTTTTTCTAGCACAAAATAGGTATTTTCAAAATTGTTAACCGTTGCTTTCGTCAGTATATGTGAAATGTGGAAAGCTCTGTTGCTCTGCCAATGTAGGGCCACCCATTAGCCACACATTGGCTTTCTCCACTGTGCAATGCTGCACTGTTTGTGTATGCAGCATACAAACAATGCACAGCAGGTGTCCTGTTAAGCTCTTTTCTAATCTGTTTGGATGAGCTGCTTCTAATTAGTTTTCCTTGCAAACAGAGTAAGAAAATGTGTTAAATATGGTCATGCAAGCTGCCTACCTAGTAGCCCAATTGAGTCATTGTTCTGTGGGGTCTGGCTGGAAGCTGCTGCCAAGTGTGGAGTAGAAATAGGCTATGTATGCTTTTTTAAGGACATTCCATCATGGCTTATGCAAAGAAGTATAATGATAATTCAGGCATTGATATGCAGACTGCTGTGTATTTTGTGCCTGCAGCTGATCTTTACTTGTTGCATGAAATATTTGGTATCACTTATTGAGCTGCACCTGGGTTTGTTGAACAGGAGTCTAAAGACTACCTTAAAAATGTAGATCTCTGCCTTTCAAGTATCAACACCTCATCTGAAAATTTCAGCCAATATGCTCTGGATCAATCTGAGAGGTCAACAGTGAGCACAACTAATGAATGCTGATTATCTACATGAAATATCTTAATCTATGTGGAATTTATTGTCCTTATTAAGTTTCTTGTAACACAATTCTCATACACACCAGGCTGTTTCTCTAGAGACGTGACTGGCAAGCCCTGCCTCATGACTAAGCTGACTCAGCATTATTAGTGTTAAAAATCAACCCAGTAGTCTCATTTAAATAAGATGGTAGCCTATTTAAAGCTCTTCACTCCATAATTTAAGTTAATGCAGATAAAGAGAGAACTAATAGCTGATGTTCAGCTGATGCTGGCCTTGATGTTCCATGTTAGTTACATGGTTAGTTCCATGTTAGTTGAATTCACAGCTGCTTGAAACCATACTAAGCTCCACTGGTGCCACAGAGAGCTTCAGTGTGTAACCTTGGGGGTTTGCACTGATGCAGTTGTGCCAGATGGTGGCTGTGTATAGCATGAAGAAAGCTGACGTGGCATCCGGCTCAAGTTACTGAAACCTTAAATATGCTTCACTTTAAAATAAACATCTGATAGGAATAACATCTAAATTGAGGGTCTTATCCAAACTCAGTATCAGATGATGGTCTAATCCTATGGCTATTCTCAATTACTGAAAATTCAGAGTACATCCTTTTCTGGGATGCTATATTGGAAAGTCTAGGATTCCTTTTGTAACCCCTGAGCTGAGATAGCTCCAGGCAAAGGAGCTTTAAAATAGCAACTCTAAAATTGCCAAAAGCATACTATTGCTAGCTAGCTTTACTTAAGTCTATAAAATCAGTGATGACCTAGCCTGTGGTTTGGCATGATTTTACAGAACATGGCAGACAATACAGAAACTCTGCCAAAACTAATATCACATTTCTAGGAACTGTCCAAGAAATATTCGTTCAAATTAATTCTATGGGATAAATGAAAGTTTACTGAGTAAGTGCCATTCTTTCATTAAAACAACAGCTAATTAAAAATGGACTAGTAGAAGCTATGTTGAATTTTTAAAAGTTAATGCTGCTAAATTCTCTCCCTTAATTCAACAGAAGTTGGTGAGATCTCCCCAGAGTGAAACAAAATAGATGTGACTTGTTGGAGAGGGAACAAACCTTACTCATGTGTGCAAAACTTTCACTTCAGACTAAATGGGTACAGGAATTCCTATTTTCTTGTTCAGGCTTTCCTAAATGTCATCCATAAGTGCCTATGTTTTTGGGTTTTTTGTTTTTTGTTTTTTGTTTGTTTTTTTCTTTTTGCATGGGCTTAGTGTAATGCACAGACTTTTCATCATAAATGTGAGATGACAGATTTTGCTTCCTTGTCTGCAGCTAATGGCTTCCTGCCAGGGCTCATGGTATTTCTAACATATTTAAAATGCCAATTATCTGAAGTAATGGTGACCCTCTGCCCTTCTAAAACTTATAGCTTTGCACATTGGGAGTGAAGTTAAAAAGCAGATGGTGAAAATGGGAAATTGAATGCTACAACTTACCTGACTATAATGTTGTCTAACTCTACTCACAGTGCTTTCAGCTGAATTTTGTGGGAGGTTTTTTGACTTTTTTTTTTTTTTTTCCTTCCATGAAATTCATCTGGAACCTGTATTTGTGCTTAGAGGACAGAGAGAGCTGTAAATCAACATAGTCCATGTATTCTTAAAACATAAACAGTATACAATGTGGTCCAGTTCCTGATTGAAGTCTCTTGAACTAACAAGGCATTTGAGTCGTACATTGTAATAGCTTAAGGGAAGTGCATAGCCTGCACAGTCCTTCCATTTTCTGGTGGAGCCATTTGTCTTTACAAACGAGTTTTTGTCACCTTGCACACTTCTAGACAAGTAAACCTCTTTTATAGGAAAACACATATTTAGTGCTAAATTATCCTTTCATTGGATGGCCTACAAATGATGTAATTATGTACTGATTACTTGCCATCAAGTCTGCAGTAGTTTTGTGTTTACCTAATTGAAGCACCCAAAGTAAATCAACACCTGATGAAGGATGTAGATATGCACTCCTTTATATGTTCAATGGCTTTAGCTACGTTGCCCTGACATCACTTACCTAGCTGAGCATTCCTGTGCTTCTATCTCTGGATCTGGAAACAAATTGACATGAAATAAGAGGACAGGAGGAACACAGGAGTAAGATGATCTCAATCAACTTGCCATTGCACTTGGTGCATTGTGGGTCTCAAACACTGAGAGATCACTTCACTGAAGACCCTGCAGGCAAACAAGAACTGGCACCAAAAACTCAAACCCTGATCAGTAATCACTCATGGGCAGACTATACTGAAGACCACCCTGAATACTTCTCAGTCAGACCCGTGTGCTGTTTTTCCTTCCTGAGGAACAAAATAGTGATTGTTTCAGCTTTCTGTATTAGGGAGGAAACTAAATGTGCCATGGAGGAAAAAGTAGGGAGAGCAAAGAGACACGGGCAATTTAATGAGAGGTACTTAAGCTTACAGGGAATGCTATCTCCAGATGAGGCAAACTGTCATCCTTCCCCTATCACATTTATGCAGGAGATCCATTCATCAGCAGTACCTACTTACAAGAAGGCACAGAAAACTCTTCTCAAAAACTAAATGGAGTGTTGTGGATTCCAATAATGTTGACAAGGGCTTTCCTTCTTTTTTCAAAATACTATTTTTTTTCAGAAATCTAAGCTTAGTTCCAGTTTTCTTAGCAGTAAATGTCTTAAGGCTTTATGCCCTGGAGATAACATTTTAGCTTTAATAACACTTTCCAGGGTGAGTGATAAGTAAATTCTTTAAAGCATACTAATCATTAATGGACAGGAACTCTGCAGGATTCATTTCCTCCTTGTTCCCTCTTGGAGTACCTGAAGTTCAACATATTGACAAGTTCAGTAACTATTTTTTTATGATTTCAGATGAAACTGATTTTCTTTTGAGATTTTTCCCAGCTCATTATCATTCCGATGCTATAAAGACATTTATTCTATGCTATTTGTAAGTACTTAAGTGCTTATTCTTCCTTGTTAGCCATCTACATCCTTACTTAAACTTACAAAACTTACAAAAGTTTTGTACTCCAGTTATTGAGAAAGATCTTGTCCTATTATCTTTATATCATAGCTTTTTCATCTGCCATTACTGTTTCCAGCCATTCGTCCACATTGGCTTCCAACATCAATTGACTTGTTCTGAGATCACAATCACTCACTTGCCCAGCAGCTTTGGTTTCCTTTTACTCTCTCACAACACTTCATTATTACACTTTTTTATTATCCATCTACTTCATAGGCCTGGGAACTAATTTTCTTTACAGTCATGTCTGCTGCTTCTCTAATACAAGCTGATCTGTTGTCATGACTGAAATATGACTCAAACCTACCAGTCTTACTTCCACGACTGCACATTAAATCTGATTCAGTGCCAGCTGGCAGTGAATGGGAAAACCCAATTACTTCACTGAGCTTCTGAATAAGTCTGGAAAATGATGATTTGTTCACATATTAAAACTCCCTGTATTCAAGTACGAATAACAGTAGCCCTTGTGTTCTAGGATACTTAGTGGTTTATACCCTAGAAATCCCAAATTATTTCTTAGACTAATTTAGGTGCCGCTGAATAGAAGAAAAATAGAGAGTTTTTTAGCACTGAATTTGACTGAATCTCTTTTGGGCCAAAACAGGCTGTCATCTGATCTTGAGGGGATGATATCTTAGAAATAATAGCAGATATGCCTTAAATTCCTCTTCAAATAACAAATATCATCACTCCTTTTTCCATGTTCAAAGTAGCTGGATCCTATCCTTACACTTAAGGAACAACCATGGCTTGTCACTGGATTATGAAATATTTTTTTTAATGCTTTTGATACATAAGCTAGGAAAATATTCCAAATCATGCATTTCCTACTGTCTTGCACTAGTGCAGTGATGTTTTGGAAGCAGGGAGGCCAGAGGGGTGGCTCCTGTGAGAAGCTGCTGGAAGCTCTTCTGGTTCCAGTCCTGGCCCTGCCTCTGCACATTATAGAAAGGGAAAACGAAACTGCAAAAATATATATATATATATAAAACCCAAAAAGACCTTCAGAGCAGAGTAGAGGATGTAGTGAGAAATGCCAGAGAAAAGACACCAAGGTCAGTGAAAGAGGAGGAAAGGTGCCCGAGCAGAGATTTCCCCACAGCCCATGGTGAGATGGCAGCTGTGCCCCTGCAGCCCGTGAGGGAGGACGGTGGAGCAGTGCCTGAAGAATCCCCATGGAGCAGCCCTTGAAGGACCAAGGTGGGGTAAACGTGTATTTGTAGCTTTTGAACTGTCACAGGTGGGCAGACATGGAGCTGGAGCCTATGAGGGATCACAGAGAGGGTCAGATGTGTCTCTGCATCCATGTAGGAGCCGGTGCCAGAGGAGGTGACTGCTCCCGCAGCAGCCGTGACTCTGTGTGCAGCCCAGGCGGGAGCAGTCTGTGCCTGAGGGACTGCACCTGTGGGAGGGACTCATGGCCCAGGGGTTCCTGAAGGACTCTCCCGGGAGAGGGACCCCACATTGGAGAGGGGGAAGGCTGTGAGGAGTCCTCCCCCTGAGGAGGAAGGAGCGGCAGAAACAGCGTGTGGGGAACTGACCCTAAACCCCCCTGTCCCTCCCTGTGCCCTGAGGGGGAGGCGGCAGGGAAGGGATTTTGTCCTGGAAATAAGGAACCGAATAGGGGAGGGGGAGAAGGTGAAGGGGAAGGTGTTAGGATCTGGCCATGTTTCTCTTTCTCCTTGTAGATTAAATTAGCTTTTTTTTCTTATGAAGTTGAACCTTTCTACTTTTTGTTTGTTACCATAACTGAGAAATATAAACCTCCCTGTCCCTGTCTCAACTAATGAGCCTTTGGGTGGATTTTCTCCTCCCGGTCCCACAGTGGGGTGGGGGTGAGTGAGTAGAGGCCCGGTTGGTACCAGCTGGACCTGAACCGTGACAGGGAGTGTAGCAGGGACGAAAGGGAAAGGTGAGCAGGTGAGTGGGAAACGTGTCACTCTGCAGATGATGAGCTCTCATGGTTTCTCCTTCTGTCTGCTGACACCACACTGGCCACAGTACTGGTACCGTCAGTCTACGGTACTGATTTGCACCAGCAGAGCTGAGAGGACGGGATGTGACTACTCTTGAATGCAACATAGATCATAGGACAATTCAAGCTGGAGGTCTCAATTCCAGCTTCTCCCAGGTGACAAGGAGGGTCACCTGGGAGATCAGACCAAGTTGTACAGGGAGGCCTTTATTCAGTCAGATCCTGAAACTGTCCAAGGATGGAGAGATACCATACAGCCTCTCTGGGCAGCCTGTCCCAATGCTCGACTGTCCTCAGAGTTAAAAAAAAGGTTTTTTTCCCTTATTCCAGTCCTTTTTCCTTCTTCCAACCTGAACCTCTCTTGGTTCAGCTTATACCAACTGTCTCGTGTCCTCCCTTCCCACAGAGCTCTGCCGTGAGGAGCCTGGCTCAAGTGGATTGTTGACCTCCTTGCAGGCTACCATTAAGCCTTCCCAAAACCATCTCTTCTCCAGGCTGAACAAGTCTTGTTCCCTCAGCTTTCCCTAAGGCATTTCTCCACAAGGCATGAGCTCCATGCCTGAAGCAGCTTGAGATTCTCCTCTGAACTTGCTCCAGTTTGACATGGAGTCATTTTTACATTGGGAAACCAAAAAT
Source organism: Phaethornis superciliosus (assembly GCA_023637945.1). Lineage (NCBI taxonomy): Eukaryota > Metazoa > Chordata > Aves > Apodiformes > Trochilidae > Phaethornis > Phaethornis superciliosus. Next base: position 74,469,526 of record JAJQWJ010000002.1, read on the forward strand.
GGGTGTTGTATTTGTGATGTGGAGTAAGGCATGCTGAGTAAAGAAGAATAAAGTCTTCCCTTGATGCCCTGGCTGTGCCCCTGTGAATACTTTCAGGGCACTGCTGGCCATCACCATAGGCTGTGCTCGTGCTCAGCTTCTGTCTAGGACCTGTCTTCCCCAGGTCCCTTCCTGCAAAGCTGCTCCCAGCCATCCAGAGTCCAGCCTCTGCCTGTGCACCAGGGCTGCCTGCCCACAGGCACCACTTTTTGTTTGTCCTTTGTGAATTTCAACTGTTTTCTGCTGGCCCATACCTCCAACCTTTCCAGGTCCCTATCGACAGCAGTTCTGCACTTGAAAATATCAACAATTTTCCCCCAATTTGGTGTAATTTACAAACTCGATGAAAGTGCAGTCAGGCTATTGATAAAGGTGGCAAGCAGGAAAGAGTACAGGAAAAGCCCCACAATACTCCTCTTGTTACTTGGCTTACAGATAAAGCCAAGTAACCCCTACCCATTAACCCCTACCCTTATTAATTAATAAACCCTACCTTATTAATTAATAAACCCTACCCTAATTAATGACTTTCTAGATGTATCCTTGTTCATCCATTCAAGCTGTAACATCCTAACTTTGATACAAGAATACCGTGTAAAATTGTGTTGAAAGCCTTGCTGAAGTCAAAATAAATGACATGCAGTGCTCTGCCTTTGTTCAGAAACTGAGATCTTGACCACAGGTGGGTCAGGCATAATGTACCCTTGGTAAATCCATGTGTAATTGTCACTCCAGGGACCATCAAAGTGAAATCAATTAGCATATAGTTCTTCAGGTTGATCTTTTGGTGTTTTTTTTAAGATGAATATGACTTTTGCCTGTCTTTAGTCATCAAGCACCTCCTTTGGGTATCTCCATGGGTACAGCTCTAGATAGGCCTTAGAAGGGAGGTCTTGCCAGGTAGTGTCCTTGCTCTGACTTCCTTTCAGATACTTTGTTTGGGTGAACAAAGTTTACTTGGAACAGAAAAGAGCAAGATGCTTTGGGTTTCCTTTTTTAACACCCTGGTAAACTTCCAATCAGCAGAGAGGAAACTTCAATTCTGCTGCTCTCAGCACAGGCAGCACAGGTTGAACCATGCCCTTTACGTCTGTGCCCACATGCACCTATGGGTAACATTTCAGAGGGCTGCTGCAGAACCAGGGAAAAATAAGGGATGTAAATCTGGGTTAAAGGGCTGCTACTTTACACTGGGTACCAAATTTTTTCCATTCTAAACTTCTGCATAAACTTGATTAACTTTATTCTGTAATGTCTATGGAAAAAAGGAAAGGAAAGGAAAGGAAAGGAAAGGAAAGGAAAGGAAAGGAAAGGAAAGGAAAGGAAAGGAAAGGTCTATATTTTCTCTATATTTGGTCAGAGCATATGGCAGTGTTTCTTCACACTTGAATCATTAAAAAATGGCTCAACAGATTTTGCTCAGGCATTCAACACAGTCACTCTTGGGCTGAGGTCTAGGGTGGAAAATTAAAGCCAAAAGGAATTTGAGTTATGAGCAATAGGAAAAGGGACAGGGAGGGAGGAGAGCAGCTGGATTTCTAACTACACAATTCTAACTACGTCACAAAGAGCCTCACAGCTTCGACTGCTTTCCTATTCTAATTCCAGATGAATGAACACCATATACTTGTATAGGTAACATGGGAAACAGTTTTCAAATCCTGCAAGGGGAAGTTGCCTGCAAACATGAAAACATCAGACCATGTTTTCTTGTGTGTAACCAGTCACTCAGGGCAAGGGAATGGGAAAATTAAATCTTTTGAGGAGGTTAATTTAACAAGCAGATGAAGAAAGTTTATATGATGTGTGAGCTGGAGCAAATGGTCTGCTGAAAAAGGAGGGCTGAGAGATGTTGCATGCTCTAGGTTAGCTCAATGACAGTCCCCGGAGTGGTGACATGGCTGATGCTGTGCTAAAGTGAAAATTTACAGTACAAAATACCAGATTGTTTTTTTGAGAAGAAATAACTAAGGAGGGAGGGGTGCATCCACCTTATCTGTAAGTGTTTCAGTGTAGGCTGCAGTGTGCTACTTCTGGATTTCCTATGTGAATTAGCAAGATGACACAAACACTAGTAAATATGCATAGTTACAACAAGGCAAGTGCTAATGGGTCTTTATAAAAGCTGCTGCCCCCTTTCTCTATGGTGATCAGTTTCTCTATACCTAGCAGGGAATACCTGGTTATATGGAAACTATCTCTGGTAACGAAAACCAGCTGTCTTCCCCTTCTGTTTCAGTAAGTCTCAGACTAGCTTTTGCTTAAAAAAGGCCTTTGGCAGCTGTCTATATGAACCTGAAGGACAGCTTGGAAAACTGAACTTGAGCATTTTCTGAAATAGGACTGGCAGGCAGCCTGAGACAGCAGCTTGGTTAAGTGTGATGTGCTCAGTTTTGTGTTTGGGTCCTTGGATTTTCCCACTGAACAAAATGGGAGTCTTACCCTTTCCCTGAGAGCCTTTGGGAAGTTCATACTTTCCACTAGAACAAAGAAAACCCCTCAGAACTTTTTACATACAGACAGAAATAAAAATCAGGTTAGAAAGAAAAACACAGGAGCCTACTGACTTAATACAGGGAGACTGCTGTAAAAATGTACCATGTGCCAGCATTCAGCTAAATCCAGAGAGCTGCTTTTAGCCAGGGGGAGGCAGGGACTTCAGTTTACCCAAGCACTGCCTCTGAGGAAAATGGTGATGGCAGTACCAACACCCACGTCAGGAAAAAAGGGATAAAAAATTATATTATTTCTGTCTAAGCTCAGTGAGGTATGACCAAGTGCAGTAGTTCAGTCTTGGTGGGGTACTCATTCAAAACTTAGATAGCTAATTTAGAATGGGGTCCAGGGAAAATTCAAATTTCCTGTAGGCAAGACATTTAAATATATTTCTGCAACTCTGCAGTGACTTTCAGTTACTGAAATTTTATACAAGCTTTTCTATACAAATACACATTAAGGAAATGCATATTACATATATATATATCAAAACTCAAAGAATGTGTTCTCTTGCAACAAAATACTGCGTTTAGGCGAAACTGAAATATCTCTCTCCATTTTGAAAGTATTTTTATTAAAAAACAAAAACAAGAAAAGGACAAACAAACAAACAAACAAAAATCAAAACCAGAAGAGGAAAGTAACACTATTTAATGTTTTTCAGAGAGTATTTTTCCACCCATGACAACAGGAATCAGTATATATAAATGTCAAAACTTGTTTCTATTTCTGTGTGCTTCAGGCATTTCTAAGAAATCAACATGCTATATACAGAGAAAAAAACCCAACTATTTGTCATGTTGAGATCAGGATGTTCCTGAAAAATTGTTTATTTCCTTTTTACAGTGTCATTTCCAACATCAGTTACACCTACATCAGCTGAGGACACATTAGTGATAAGGAAATCAGAGGAAATGGTTCGGCTTACTTGATCTGTTCTGGTGCAAGGCAGCTCCACACTCTAAGTACCTCTCAGTCTGGTATTGCCATGGCCAGAAACTTGAATGTAAAAAGAGCCCTGGTTTATATGCACTGTGAGGTCCTCTGCTCCATTGTGCCATAAACTGAGGAGTTTTCAGTTTATCAGTGATAGCATTTGTGCTGTATTTTGTACGTATTTTGCCTCCTCTAGGCTGGTTTCTACTACATTACTCTGAAATTAAATAGTATAAGACTTGCACATTAATGCAGTTAAGGCCATTGTATTTTCTTAAGAAAATAAATCTACCCTGTGCTTGACGAGAAGTCCACATGCACAGTTACATTGTTTTGGTTACAGAGACATGCAAATATACATTTCTTGTTTACCACAAGTAAATTTCTTTCTGTCCTAGATTAGGAAGGAAAATACAGAAAAGGAGCCAAAGTGTAGAAGACCACCAATGTTTAGAAGAATGTAAATACTGTAATTTAGCTCCTTACATATAGAAGATAACTTAGAAGTGGCTTGATTCAAGGGCCGTCACATTTTCTGTCACCGAGCTTGTGAAGGTAATTATGTCAATCTCCCTGCAGGGAGCATGGCTTAGTACATTTCTGGCCCTTTCAGATTAAAATTTCATGAATGCCAGGCTCCTTAGGTCTTGCTTTTTCCACTGGAAAGAATTCAGGGCTCTAAAGTGTCACCACTCTTCTACAGATATACCATACCCAACCCACAGTAACTTGTTCAATTTTCATTTTTATTTTCATATGAATACATAATGCCTAAAGTTAAATTTACTGCTCACTTGCTGTGAAGGACAGTCCTTGAATGCACTTTGTACACAAAAATCCAACACCATGTTTCCAAGAACAAATGCTTCCAAAGCAGCATGGAATTTTCCCAGAATTACTGGTGACTCACCAGGTCTGCAACTTTGACTGATGTAAGTTAGCACAGTAGTAGTAAATGAAGTTATGCCACCTACACCAGCTGAAGATGTACCTCACTGCATAGCACAGAGACATTTGAGGAAGACATATTCATTTTACGATCTCACTAATGGATCATTTAGTCTACTACTGGTCTTCTTTTGTTACTCTTTGCAAGTTTATTTAAAAAGTAGTAGCATCTATGGGCCATGATCAGCTGAAGCAGTTCTCTGTTAGCTGTTTTGTAGATGACTGTGAGCCAGACCAGAACACTTTTCAAGAAATGTGCCTTAAAATCACGAGGATTTCCAGTCTGAAAACAATGACATGTTCTGGACGAAGTCTCTTTCCAGAAATAAAACAGTAAATTAAAAAATATGTTGACCCTCAAGAATTTTGGTATGACAAAAGTTCAAGATTTTTGTGGTGAAAGCATAACCTTTGAAACTGTTATTTCACAAACAAATGGCAAGCTCTGTCCTTCTTCACACAAACACAGAATTTGATTGCATCTGTAAAAACTGCCCCCAAAGCATTTCCTTTGTCTGATGTGGAATGCTGACTATTCATTAAATCAGACACAGAAAGACATTTTCTTTGGCCCTTATGAACTTCTGAAGCTTTTAGGGGCTAACAGCTGCTTATCTTGTGAACAGAATTTCCTGTTAGTATCCTTCCAGTCTATTTATTCACTAGAAGCACAACAAACGTCAACAAAAAACCCCCACTATGTTCCAATTTTTCAAGACAATTGAGAAATCTCAGTTGTTTTACACTTCCTAAATAGATTCCTGTTCTATTAATGAATGCACTATTAGGGTCTTGCTCAGATCTTGCTTAGTTCTGGTGGCTGTTAATAGAATTGAATTTAAAAAGATATTGAGGGACTGACTATAATGTTCTTGTAAGATAAAATGAACTTCCAACAGCACTATTATCACAATAATTTCAGGAAAGGTTGCATACTTTTGATTGTAAATTAACTGGCTTTTTTCTTTCTACGATAGTCATATTCTGAGCAAATCTTCTGTTCTGAATCCCTTCAAGTTAGCTAAAAAGCAGTGATTTTAGCAGACAAAATAAAATGTCTCCTGTTCTCTCTATGTTGTGAAAAGCTGCACTGGCTTCAGAACTATCTCCCTCAGCTAATTCTAGCTATAGTATTGGTAGAGGATCTGTAGACTAACCAGTTGTGAGAAAAGGTAGCAAGGGTGGCCAGCTGTGGCCAACAACCCTGATCCTACAAACTGTGCACTGCAGCTTTCATTTGGCCAAGAGGTAGAAGGGAGGAGCAGTTTCTTTGCATCCTGGGTGTGGAACATTGAGTGGGCAGGGGAAGGATTTTCCAGGAGTTCTTCTCTGAGACAAGGTAGGGTAAGCCTGAGCATAGCAAGGCTCTGGGACAGCAGGACAACATTGATCAATGTACCTTCTGTAGCACTTCCATAACTGAGAATTAAGTTTAGCTATCAGATGCTGCTTTAGGAGCACAGGACTACTGCTCATCCCAGCAGGCATCCTGGGATGTATGAACTACTTGAAAGCTGGTTTTGGCCCTGCTTTCGTGAGATTAAAATAGAAAACAAAAGGTATCTGATTCAAACAGAGGGGAATTTGGAATTAGTAACTGATGTTTTTGTAGAACCTAACAATAAATATGCTACTCAATCAAAAGTTTGGTCACATGGCAAATAGCTGATATGAGTCATTTTTCTCTTGTAAAAAATGTCCCTAATGAAATCCTGCTTGGTTTTTATTTTAGTATGTAAGCGGAAGCTTAAAGTTTTCTGATAATGCCATTTCCAGCAATGCCTACTGCATGAAACCCTGCTGATCTACTCTCTCCATGAGAACTTGTCACCAAGATTAAATCAGCTGGGTGGCTCAACATTTTCCATCAAAGCTGGACACACAAGTGCAGCAAAAAGTGCTGCTCTGCTTATTCCAAGGGAGGCAACTTGAAAGCTATGCCTTCTTTCTCAAAGGGGAAAGCAAGCACATGACAAATTGTTTATTTTGCTTAAGACACTACTGGAGGGAGTTCACATGCTGCAGAAACCCTAGGGTCTGAGAAGACCACCCACCACCTAGGACACAGGCTACATTGCCTTGACCTCCTTTGATAGCATTGGGTGATATTTGTAACATGCAAATTTGTGGTGCTTGGTGATCCCACCCAGAAGGCAGAAGCCAATTGGGAACTATGAGAACTCTGCACCACAGAGCTTCACAGAGTTTGAAGGAAGTGATCCTCCTGCTAGCCTTGCAGGATTAACAGTATCAAAAGAAACAGTTTTCTGCAAGAAAACAAGGAGCTCTCTGAGCAATTGAAGTTACTGTAACAAGTAGAAGCTTGTTTTCCAGATCCCTGTAGTTGATGCTCAATGTCTACTACACACCACGTTTCGCTGCATGTGCATCGAGCAACTGCAAAACACGTGTGTAGTCAAGTCAGACCATTTAACAGCTGTGCAGCACATCTGGACTCATTTTTTGGCCAGATATATATTATGAGATGTTGACTTACTGTGTGCAGATGCCATAAAAGTGGCATTCTTAACATGACCTTGATAACTTCTTGCCTCCTGACTCCACTTTCTTCCTGAAGGATACATTCAAAGTTTTTCCTAAAGCCAGGGCAGTTGGGATGCTCCTAAGAGCACTGTTTGCTGTCCCTGAGGTGCAAGCTTCCATTGCAATCTTTCCCTAAAGTGAAGCAAAGATGGGGTCCCTCTAGAAAAGCAGGTGGTTACAGAACACATGCAATCTTTTCATGTGAAATCTCTGACACTAATAAAGTTGCCTAGCAGGTTCAAAGTTGTGGAAGTGGTGGGGAAAAGAAGTTTAGGCTGTGTGTTCCTACTTTCAAACACTGTATTTTCCACAGAAACCTTGCTGCATATAGAGCATCAACAGTAGCACTGGCAACATTGTCCTGTACCCTGGAGTGCAAAAAGCTATTTTGCTTGTCACAGCATGAATTCTTGGGCCTGTCAGCAAATAGCAAATGCATTTTCCAAAGCTTTCAATTGCCCTAAAATTGAGACAATAAATCCAAAGTAATCTATAACACATTTTCATTGAGATTAGTAATTTGTAACATATATTTGCACCTTCTTGATAAGCATGCTGTATTCCCATTGGGGTGGTGAGGAAACCAGACACTGTTCAGGATTATGGCATCACAAATTCAAGAGGGACAAGCCACATACAGTCTGATTTACAATTTGTTACATGGAATAGAGATATAATTTTCCTTGCTTATAGCTGAAACATACTTTAATTTAGCTACTTTATTACTAATCAAGCATATAAAAAAATCCACAGGAATACTAACCTTAAGGTTGCTCTAGGTTCCCACTCACAAGCTTTACAGTCCAAAACAAATATATTTCCCATGAGAAGGGGGATAGTCATCTTTTCCTAAGGATGCTTTCCTCTTATTGAGTGCCTAGCAGTGTTCTTGGGTTATGAGGAATTGATTCATCATGTTGATTAACATTTCAAAAGCATTTAGCTTGGCTGGGGCTCTGTAAAAGATTGCTGTGAACTGTATTGCTGTATGTATATAAGCATTACTGAATGCAATAGGAAATAAGATATATTTAAATTTTTATAAGAGTTTCCTGGGTTAAAGGAATGTGCTTACTACTTTGAAGTTGAGAGCAAGTTCTCTTTCTGCTCTTCCTCAGCCTGAACTGTCATGTGTGCAGCACAGCTGTAGTATCCCAGTGGAGCTGAAGTTATTGCTGTCCTAACCATTCCTGAGCTTTACATGGGTGCAAATGAAGGTATGAGTAGAAAATTGGATCTGAGTGCTGGGGCTTGCCTGATGGCTCATCTTGGCTTTTTTCACACCTTGTACAGCTGTGTTATCCCCTTTCAAACCACACCTTCATCTGGCCCTGTTTGCAGAAGGTCCCAGGTTTCTTTTCCCTCCAAAATATGAACCCATTGGCACTTTTTTTTTACACATTTGTCTATCTTGTGTAAGTGAACAGTAAGCTAGCTATAAAAAGACATCAAGATTGGACAACTTGAATGTTAATCCTGTATTCCCCTCTTGCACGACTCAAGGCGAACAGAGGCTGAAGCCCATGATCAGGCACAGGTAAAGGCTATTTAGGAAAGACAAGCAGGGAAGAAGATGAGGGAGCTCATGGGGAGTCTGACTGCCCAGTGCTCCATAAAAAGCTGAAAGCCATGCTTACTGAGCATATCTCTGGGTCAGGGACACCGGAGGAAACTCACCAGGGGGTGAGTTTCTAAGAACTACCTGACCAAGAGTACATAGCAGATGAAGCTTTCTAGAATTAGTAGTGAAGAATTACTCCTGTTTATGGGCCCTCATCCTCATGTGGTTTCCAACACCCTTGGCATTGACAACACGGCATTATGTAAGCATTACAGGAAAATCCCAGACTGTGTTGGTGCTAATTTCCTAGCACAGAAATGTGAGAGGCTCAGCTGTAGGTAATGCTCTTATGAGACCTACTGCTCAGGAACTATGAAGAGATAGTGGAAAGTAAGGGCACAGCTGGCAACTTGGGCTGCAGTAAACACAGCATGACTGAGCTCAGGATCTGAAGTACGAATGAAAGGAAACAGCAGGGTTAGGACTCTGGACTTCAGAACAGCAGACTTAGGCTTATTTTTAGGAAATTGCTAGGCAAAGTTCCCTGGGAAGCAGCCATGAAGGGGAAAGGTGCCCAGAAAAGCTAAGCAATTTTTAAAAGAAAACTTTCTGAGGCCTCTGTGTGTGTCAGCACCTGTTGGGAAGGAGGTGGGGGGTTGGGAGCAGAACAGTTTAGGGACTACCTCGAGAAACTGGAAGTAGTCAGTCCTTGGGAAGAGGTGGATGTTGACAGAGATGTCTGATGGGATTTTGATGCCCCAGTCTATGTAAAATAATGACAACCAGGAGAGGCAGCTGAGGAGCATGTTCCCTGGGTGTTTCCAAACCCCTAAAGGACAAGAAAGTAATAAGGCCTAATCAAGACATATTTCCAAACAGCAAATCATGCTTGACTAACCACATTACCTTCTCTGACAAAGCAATTGGCTACATAGGAGGAAACTGATGGATATAATACACCTGGTTTTCACAAAGCACTTGACACTGCCTCCTGTATCCTTTCACTCAGAAGGCTGAGGAAGTTTGGGCTTGACTAGGGCTAAAACAATAGAAAACAATGGCTTGAGAGCTGGCTGGCAACTACTGGCATCCCTCAGAGGGCAACTCTGCCATCCATATGGCAGTGTTTCATCCACAGTCTTTATGATGAGACAGCCCATACCAAAGCCAAAGTTGTAGATGATGCTAAATAAGGGGGAATGACTGACACAGCAAGTGTCAGAACTTCAGTTCACAATAACTTGAGAAACTCAGGTTGAGGGGCAACAGAAAACTCATGGGACTCAGTAAGGAAAAGTACATTTGGGGCAGAATAACCCTAAACATCTGTACTGGCTGGGAACTGGCAGGCAGAGCAACAGCCTTATTGAAAAGGACCTGGGATTACAGGTGTTACCTGGGGTGACAGTGAATGCCAAGTTGAATGTGTGTCAGCTGTATGCTCTGATCATTAATGAAGCAAAGAGCAAAGGATTGCCTTTGGAGGAACATGGCCAGAAGATTGAGGAAGATTATTCCTTGCTTTAATCTGCTGCTGAGGAGGTCATAGTTGCAGTGCTGTATGTTCTGGGACCCCCAACACACTTCAGGAGAGAGGTGAAAACTTGGAAATGGTTCTTTAGAGGGCTACCAACATGGTCAGAAACACAGAGCACATGAGCTATGAGGAAAAATTGAGGGAACAGAGCTTTTTAGCCAATGAGTATGTGAAGTGAAGATACAAAGATGACGATGCCAGATTTTGCTTCACAGTAGCAAATACGAAGCAGACAAGGCTAAGAGACATCTGATATGATTTGGCAGGTTCAAATGAAATATTGGCAAAATATTCTTCACCAAGATGGTAGTGCAGCACTGGAAGAAGCTATGAGAGATCCTGTAGAGTCTCCACCCTTGTACGTTTTCAAGACTCAGGCAGATAAAGATGTGATGGGCCTAATTCAGTGTGCAGAAAACTGTGCTTGCCAATTTTCTCTCAAAACAACTCTTGTGATATGTGATGAAATGTTTCTAGTCTAAACTGAAACTTTGCACATCACAGGATTACTTTGCTTGTCTGGTGTGTATAAGTGAAGGATACAAAACTCAGACCATCAAGGAAAACTTCTGGCTAAGGAATTTATTTCAGTTTAGGGTCTATCTATCTCAAAGCAGGTATTTTATAGAGTTGGAGAGAAAAGATATATATTATAATCAGGCACTATGTTCTGAAAGGTCTGGGTAACCTCTAAAAGTGGATTGCACTTATATCCAGAAACTGATAATGAAGCAATTGAATAGAGAGCAACCATTATCATGTTGAAGTGTCTTTGCAGTTTGTGCTAAAGACAAATGTGGATGGTTACAGGGAACAGAAGACAGTCTTCCTTCAAGATTTGTGCTTCATTATCCAGTTGGGGCATCTAGTGGTTCTTGTGACTGAACTGCAAAATAAATTGCTGGCTACAGGTTAGTTCCTCCATGAGAAAGATCTACAATGTAAATGGCAATTTTGGCAAAAGTTTTAATATGTTAAAAAGATTAGCAAGTGTTTTCTTCTCTGGATTGAAGACAGTGTTAGAAAAGGCAACATGGGAGAGTTTATGTTTTTGTCCTCTAGTGTTGCATTTTGTCTGTGCTCAGACAATTATTCTTGTCAGAGTATACTGTAACTTTTGCTTAAAAGTCTTTTAAAGAAAAGAACATGTAAAGAAAGAGGGTAACAGGATTTACTTCAAGTTTTGTTACTAATTTCCACAAACGAAAGAAATATACGTTGAGTAGAAATGGCAAAGCAAGAAAACCAGAGGTAGATGGTAGTCTGAACAAGACTGGAGCTTCAGATCATGTGCAAGATTATGTGTCTTATTCATTACATACCACTGTAAATTCACCATGAAGTCCCCAAAACTAAGTCTATTGCATTGAGTAGGGAAGAGCAGAGTATTTTCTCAGAATATAGCTGCCCCAAATATGCTCTGGTCAGTTTTGCTTTCTGAATGCAACAATAAGGATTTATATTAGTACTGATGGCTTCTGTACCAAAAACTGTGTGTAGGCAAGCTTCTTCCTGAACTGATCTGATAGCTCCTCCAACATCCTTCTCTTTCTGCAAGGAAGAAATCATCTGCTCTAGGTGCAGTTCTGGCATTGATAACCCTCTTTGATGCCCCGATGCAGAATTTTGGTCATGCTGACTGTGTTGCGACAAGCAGCAGGAGGTGCCTAAGAAACCTGCACCACCATTAGCTACCCATACAACAGAGGGAAACAGCCCTCACAAAATCCAGCCTTTTCACATCCTAGGTTCATTTACTCCCACTATAGGTGAATCACTCATCCTTTTTAGGATTTTTAGGATTTTTATGTTTTCTAGCCAGCATCATGTTCTTACTAATCTATATGACTTGGCAAGGCCCTGCAACACAAGGGTGTATATGAGCAGGAAAAACTTTTTCCCTTGTCATAAAGACCTAACACTGCAACAGATTCTGGAAGTGAAATTACATGAAAGACTGAAAAACAGGGTGACTGTAGTTATTTTGAGTTTTCATTATGACTTGATTTTACTTATGTTAGGAATTCCTGCAGATTCCTTACTGTCCCTTTGCATTGGTGAAAGATGGTATGAATTCTTACACTCCCTCTCCTGAGTACTACAGCCTCTTTGTCAAGAAGCCAAAGTGCTGGTTTGTGAGGGAAGGAAGGGGACAGGGTGAGCAGGAAGAGTACAAAGAAGAGCTGTACTATCTCTTAAACTCTAAACAATTCATCACATAGCTGACAACTATTTTGCACTATGTTTTTGGTTTTTTTTTTTGCCCAGTTTACCTTCTCAGTTTCAATAAGTATTTGTTTGAAAGCCCTTCTGCTAACAATGTAGCTACCATATTTGGAACAATATCTTTTTTCTGATTTAGCTTGTAATCTTTGTATATTAATAGCTCAGCCTCAGGCTTAAGGAGCTCATGGAATTCAGGATGCATTTATTAACTCATGACTTACATCCAGGTGCAGTATTAGTCTTGTTTTCCTGAATGTTGAGTTAAAACACAAGTGTGCTTGAGGCTACAGAGCAGAAAGAGCCAGTACAAAATGGAGTCTATGAACTTCATTGATCAGAAGTAAAACTATACTCCTCTTCACAAAAATCCTATCAGACAACACATTCAGGAAGACCAGGATGCAGGACACACTGTGGTCCATTGGTCAACTCCTCTTGAAGGTGTCAGAGACTTTGACTACCTTGGAAACTCTGATGTTCCAGAAACTCTTGGAAAGCACTCCTTAGAGAAAATCACAACTTTCCATTCAAACAGGGTGCTTGTCCTGTCAGCTTTGTGTCAGACCTACCGGCACTGGGGCCTCCTTCAGTGATTTTGATGAGATAAGATGGTGCCCTGCTTATCCTGTTGGAAAGTTCTTTCTAAGCTTTTAAACTCACTAAATACAAACTGCAGGTGCTGTTTGCATGGTCAGGTGTTGTTACTGCAATTAGCTGATCTTCAGAGATGGACAGGTTGCTGGTGTGGTGACAATAGCAGCCTGTGCCTGACACCAAGGCTGTCACCTGTCTCTAAATAAATAGTAGGTGCTGGGCAAGCAAAACCAGCACCTGACTCCATTACATTAAGTCATTCAGTTAGACTGCTTAATGAACTGTGGCTGATAAAGCAGGAGATGCTATTTCTGTGCTGCAGCACGGTTATCAGCTTCTAGATCTCTACCGATCCCACTGGCCTTTATCTTTCTCTTTCTGAAGTTTTCAGTAAGATTTGAAACATTTTGTGTGGCTTTGATTTTTGGTCTGTAATAACCTTGATCCTACCATACATCATGACTCCCCATAGATTCTTTCATTTGCAATATCCACAAAATTCACCCAAGGCAAAAGGGATAGCCTGGCTAAAGATCCTCTGTCATTTAGACTCAAACAGCTGTTGGGACACATTACAAGGCTTATTTAAAGCTCAAGTACTTTCACCCACCCTGTCTGATAACTAAACCTGGCATGTAAAAATATGAAAATAAAAATATCAAAGCAGTGTATGGTTTCAAAGAAGCATTCAGGAAGCAGACAGTATGTCTTGCTGCAACATGGAGAATCTTGTGGCTGAACATGTGATGCATGCTTTGAGAATGACCCATCTTCAGTATGGAAAGGATAGGTCATCTAGGTGTGGTCACATAGCCTACTGTGTTTCTGCTCAGGCTTGCATTTGATACCCTGAAACACCAGGTCCTTTCTGTGAAGACCTACTGCTAACATTTCAGTTTCAGAGAAATTTCTGCAACTGATTTTTATTTAGAAGCAGAGAAGTGCTTTCATAGATGGGAGTGATCTCAACAATTTGTGCTACTGCCATGTCTGGTGTTTAGTTGAGGAATAATGGTTTTGAGGCACGAGTATTACCTGGTTCTCATTTTCTGGGAGAGCCACTTCCATCTCAACATTTACAGATATTTTCAGCTTTAGCCACCTCAGATATAGTTCTTTAATTAGACTCTCAACAAGTCATTTGCAGCTTGTGGTTGGCACAAATTGCACAGCAAAGTAAAAGAGCCACAAACCTCTAGATCTAGTGCCTCCAAGTTGAAGGAAGGAATAAAAGGGACTAAGAGAAATGGCTGTATAAGACTATATCCACTGTAATTTTATGCAAGGTTGAGGCTTTTTTCCATGGCCACTTTAATCACCAGAACTCCTCAAAACATTTCTTTTCAGCCAGTTATTGACCTAGAAATAAACTTCATTTGAACAGAAGATGAAAATTTTTCACTATGAAGGCAGTCAAACACTGGAATGGTCTCCCAGCGGAAGTGTTAGATCTCCCCCCCCGCCTTTGGAAGATTTTTAGTCTTAGCTCAACAGGGTGCTGAGACATCTCATATAAACAATAATACTAGAAGGGTTTGACTAGATGACCCTTAGAGATCCTTTCCAACCTGACATTCTGTGATTCATAGGGAAGATGTGGAAAAGGAAGGGCAAAGTATCTGAGTGTTGCAACCTAGAGCAATGAGAAGATAAATCAAATGGTCCTATGAACTTTTTCCCTGCCATGAACCCCCAGTCTTTCCAGCAGCCAGCTTCCAGGACAGGAGTTGGAGCAGCAACAGATGTCTGCCAGGAATATTTGCCTCTGTTAGAAAAATTAGAAGTAGGTGTCCATCTTGTCCTTTCTCTACTATGTCTCTGTAGTGACACTTCACAGAATCACAGAATCACAGAATCCTAGGGGTTGGAAGGGACCTCGAAAGATCATCTAGTCCAACCCCCCCTGCCAGAGCAGGGCCACCTAGAGTACATTTCCCAGGAACGTGTCCAGGCGGGTTTTGAATGTCTCCAGTGAAGGAGACTCCACAACCCCCCTGGGCAGCCTGTTCCAGGGCTCTGTCACCCTCACAGTAAAGAAATTTTTTCTGATATTCAACTTGAACCTCCTATGCTTCAATTTACACCCATTATCCCTTGTCCTATCGCTGGTCACCACTGAGAAAAGCCTAACTCCATCTCCCTGGCACTCACCCCTTACATATTTGAAAACATTGATGAGGTCACCCCTCAGTCTCCTTTTCTCCAAGCTAAAGAGACCCAGCTCCCGCAGCCTATCCTCATAAGGGAGATGCTCCACTCCCTTAATCATCTTAGTAGCCCTGCGCTGGACTCTTTCAAGCACTTCCCTGTCCTTCTTGAACTGAGGGGCCCAGAACTGGACACAATACTCCAGGTGCGGCCTCACCAATGCAGAATAGAGGGGGAGGAGAACCTCTCTTGACCTACTAACCACACCCTTTCTAATGCACCCCAGGATGCCATTGGCCTTCTTGGCCACAAGGGCACATTGCTGGCTCATGGTCATCTTCTTGTCTACCAGGACCCCCAGGTCTCTTTCACCTACACTGCTCTCCAGCAGGTCAGCCCCCAACCTATACTGGGACATAGTGTTGTTCTTCCCCAAATGCAAAACTCTACACTTTCCCTTGTTAAATTTCATCTTGTTTCTCCCTGCCCAACTCTCCAGCCTGTCTAAGTCTCTCTGGATGGCAGCACAGCCTTCTGGTGTGTCAGCCACTCCTCCCAGCCTAGTGTCATCAGCAAACTTGCTGAGGGTACATTCTATACCCTCATCCAAGTCGTTGATGAAGATATTGAACAACACCGGTCCCAGTACCGACCCTTGAGGGACTCCACTAGTCACACACCTCCAACCAGATTCTGCCCCATTGACTACAACTCTCTGACTCCTTCCTTTCAACCAGTTCCTGATCCACCTCACTACCTGATCACCAAACCCATACTTGATCAACTTATCTACAAGGATGCTGTGAGAGACGGTGTCAAATGCTTTACTGAAATCAAGATAAACCACATCTACCGCTCTTCCATCATCTATCCACCTAGTAATTTCCTCATAGAAGGCTATGAGGTTAGTTAAACATGATTTACCCTTGATAAAACCATGCTGACTGCTCTTGATGACCCCCGTGTCCATGATATGCCTGGAGATAGTGACAAGAACAAGTTGTTCCATCACCTTTCCAGGGATGGAGGTGAGGCTGACCGGTCTATAGTTACCCGGGTCCTCCTTCTTGCCCTTCTTGTAGACTGGAGTGACATTTGCTATCCTCCAGTCCTCAGGCACCTCTCCTGTTACCCATGACTTACTGAAGATGATGGAGAGTGGCCTAGCAATGACCTCCGCCAGTTCCCTCAGCACCCTTGGATGCATTCCATCTGGACCCATCGACTTATGGATGTCCAGATTACTCAACTGATCCCTAACCCAATCCTCATCTACTATGTCAAGCTCCTCATCTATCTTGACTACTTTTGGGGCTAAATGAATCTGGGGCTCGTGCGGAAACCCTGCAGGAGTAAAGACAGAGGCAAAGAAGGCGTTCAGCACCTCTGCCTTCTTTATATCCTCTGTCACCAGGGCTCCTAGCTCATTCCTTAATGGGCCAATATTGCCTCTAGTGTTAGTTTTCCTAGCTATGTATTTGAAAAAGCCCTTTCTATTATCCTTAACCTGACTTGCAAGGGTAAGTTCCAAGGAGGCCTTAGCTTTCCTAATTTCCTCCCTACATCCTCTGACAACAGTCCTGTATTCCTCCCAAGTGACCAGCCCCCCCTTCCATGATCTGTAGATTTTTCTTTTCCACTTAAGTTTTCCCAGCAGTTCCTTTTTTAACCATGCTGGTCTCCTAGCTCCCTTACTAGATTTCCTAACCATAGGGACGCTCTGATCCTGTGCTTGCAGATAGTGGTTTTTGAATATTGACCAGCTATCTTGAGCCCCTTTATCTTCCAACACCCTGTCCCATGGGATTACTTTTAACAGTTGATTGAGGAGGCCAAAGTTTGCCCTGTGGAAGTTCAGGGTTCTGACCCTACTGGGTATTCTGTTCCTTCCACACTGGATCCTGAACTCAACCATCTCATGATCACTGCAGCCAAGGCTGCCATTGACCATCACTGCTTCAACAAGGCCCTCCTTGTTGGTTAGTACAAGATCCAGCAGCGCTCCTCTTCTAGTCGGCTTGTCCACCATTTGCATTAAGAAGTTATCATCAATGCACTGGAGGAACCTCCTAGACTGTGAAAGGCTGGCTGTGTGAGTCAACCAGCAGATATCAGGGTAGTTAAAATCTCCCATGAGGACTAGGGACTGAAGTTGTGAGGCTGCTTTCAGCTGCCTGTAGAAGGCCTCATCAACTTCCTCGCCTTGGTCAGGAGGTCTGTAGTAGACCCCCACAACTGTATCACCCACACCAGCCTTCCCCTTAATCCTTACCCACAAACTTTCAACTTGCTCCTCATCAGTCCCTGCACAAAACTCAACACATTCTAGTTGCTCTCTCACATAAAGAGCAACTCCACCACCTCGCTTCCCCGCCCTATCTTTCCGAAAAAGCACATAACCATCCATGGCCACGTTCCAGTCATGTGACCTATCCCACCATGTCTCTGTTATCGCTACCAGATCATATCCCTTAGCCCGAACACAGACCTCTAACTCTTCTTGCTTATTCCCCATGCTGCGTGCATTAGCATACAGACATTTCAGGAAACAAGCAGAGTGCACTGGTGGGACTAAATCCTCCCTAGACCACCTGCCTTCGGATCCTGGTTCGTTCTTATGGTTGTCCCTACCAGCCCCAGTTTTCTCCCCTTCCCCCTTCACATCTAGTTTAAAGCTCTCTCAATGAGCCCTGCTAAGTCCTGCCCCAAAAGCCTCTTCCCCCTCTGGGACAGGTGCATCCCACCTGCCACCACCAGGCCAGGTGTCTCATACAGTATTCCATGATCAAAAAACCCAAAACCCTGTCTTTGGCACCAGTCTCTTAGCCACTCATTAACCAGTAAACTCTTCCTATATACCTCCCCACCCATTCTTACAGGAGGGATGGAGGCAAACACTACTTGCGCTCCAGATCCTCTAACTAGCCGTCCCAGGGCCCTGAAGTCCCTCTTCATTGTCCTTACATTTCCTGAGACGATTTCATCACTGCCAACCTGAAAAATCAGCAGTGGATAGTAATCAGAGGAACCCACAAGATTAGGGAGTTTCCTCTTAACATCTCTAATCCGAGCCCCAGGGAGGCAACAGACCTCCCTGTGGGATGGGTCCGGTCGACAGATGGGCCCTTCTGTCCCTCTCAGAAGGGAGTCACCCACCACAACTACTCTTCTTTCCTTCTTGATTGAAGAAGTCCTAAGGACACGGGGTGACTGACGAGTCCTAGGTGGTTCGGTAGGTAAGTCTACCTCTGTCACTATGTTTTCCTGTCCCTGAATTTCCAAGGCCTCATACCTATTCTTCAAGGACAATTGGGAGGGTGGAGGGGGTTGGGAGGATTTTTTCGTGCCCTTCCGAGGCCGGACCTCCTTCCATTCATTCGTAACTCTTAAGTCCTCTCTTTCTGTCTGGTGACTGGAGGGGAGGGGATCCGTCGCTTCCTCAACCTCTCCCATCTGCCCCTGCCTCAGGGTGTGATTCCACCAGTCTATTTCCCTCTCACACTCTCTAATGGCTCGCAATCTCTCCACCTCCTCTGTCAGTATAACCACCTGCTTAAGGAGATCATTTATTTGCTCACACCGCACACATGCAGAGTCACTGGTTCCCTTTGATACCAGTGCCAGACACAGGCATTCACTGCAGCCAGAGACCTGCACTGCTGCATGCCTGCTTGGGAGCTCCGTCTGCGTCCCCACATTCTTTTTCACAATGGCTTTTGGCCGTGTTGTGACCATGACGTATCTAGATACTGGTTTCTCCCTGCCTGTCCTCGTGCCTGCCTCACCCTCTGTAGACTGCTGCCGCTCTGCTGCTGCGTGCTCAGAGGAGACTGCCAGATGGCCGGTTTTTAAACCCTGCCGCCCTTCACAGCCCCGCCTCCTGCCACGTCAGCCCTTCTTACCTCAGGATTCCCGCTCAGACTCGGGTATCCTAGCTATGCCTGGCTATTCCCTCTCTGGGAAGCCCAACTCCTTCTCAGTTCTCCGAATTTAAAGGCACAACACACCCCGGTGTCGGTGTCGCTGCCGCTCTCTGCTGCCGCGTGCTCAGAGGAGACACTTGGGACTATTAGGAGAGTTTGTAGGTGCTCCTGAAGTGGCCTCACGTGATGCAGTTTGGATCTGAAAGCAGTGCAGTGGTACTGATGTCACTGAGTGCCTTCACCAAGGAACAACATGTCAGGTACACCTACCTGATGGCTTAAGCTGGGGCCATCTCAAGGAACTGCATTTTGTGCTATCTTTACACAACTAACTGGGCTGCCAGGAGGCACCTGTCACAAACTGGATATTGGGGAGCATCAAGTGCAGCGTTGCTCTGCAAGAAAGGAAGATTCAGGAACCAAAAGGGGCAAGATAAGAAGATAATCCAGATCTAGGGTCCATCCAGGTGGTCCAGTTAGTAGCAGAGGAGATTGGGTCAGAAATGGGGATGGGAACAGGCAAGACTGTGACATCATGGTGGCCCAGTCTGAACTGAAATGGAATTCTGCACTATGAGCAGGGGTGGGAGAAGGTCCCAGGGAAAGCTTGAAAGGGACACTAAGGGCTAACAGTGCCCTCAGGTCTATGACCCTGAGTTCATAACCAGAAGTTCTCTCTTAAGGTAAGAATCCAAGCTGTGTTCCAAACAGGCAATGTTTTAGTCCAGTGAGTAAGGTACATAAGCAGCCTTCAGTGAACAGATCAGATCATCGAGGACTGGAGCAGACATTTTTTTTTTTCCTCTCCGGGTACTCGAAGCCTTTTCTGTGCACCTCACTTCTTCTGCCTTGTAGGAGGTACATCATAGCTGCCCCATTATTTAGATCACCCAATCAGTCATGCATTTCATCTTACATTACTGAAATTCTTGTAGCTGAATGAGAACAGAAGAAAATCCTACTCGGGAAGCCAATTCTGATAAGTATCAAGACATTGATACAGTCACCTCAGCTGTTAACTGAAAGACATTTTTGTGGCCATAGAAGTCAAACAGTGAATACCTTATTCAGCTGTTGCTTCAGTGAAACTCACAAGTGGAAACTGAGCAAAGATTCTAAGATCTAACCTATAGATGATTGTGGAGAAGCCTGGTATAGTAAATAAGCCACGGGGGAAGCTTATAGGAGTTGAGCACATTTGCTTCTTTTTACATGAGCAACTCTCACTCTTTAGGGTAATTAGAGTAGGAGACAGAAATAACCAAGATAATTATACTGTCAGAACAGCGACTATATCCATCTTTGGGAAAACTTGCATACAGACTTCTATGGAGCACTGAAGGATTTTTAAAGCTAATGGCTGGAGAAGGACCTCCTGAGAGGCACATGTGCTTTACATTATAGATTGAGCTGAAGCCAAAAACTTTGGGGTAAAGCAGGGTTCACAATCCACATAACTCTACCTGGCTATAGGCATGAAGATCCACTTTTTATGGCATAAACAGAAGCACCCAGTATAGCAGAACTAGACTCAGCTATGCCTACCAACAAACAGCTTTATGTCTTTAAGATAAAAATTGTTATCAGAGGCTTGCATCTGTCCTCATGTCAGGACTTAAATCTGGATGGAGATGTTCCAGTAGTAGTTTATCAAAGTTATCATTTTAGGATTCTATCAAAGCTGCTCATGTTCCTAGCCTGAAAATCTGTGAAAAAACTCCTTGTGCCTGCTTATGCTATTGCAATCAGTTGTTGAGCTTTGTGTAGCTGGTATGTACATTTATGAGGAGAATGATATCCACTGCAAATAAAAACTTATATATGCCTTACACTGACATCTTTTATTTTCCCCAGAATAATTTACCCTGTAACCAGGTGACTCAACAGGGAATCGGACTCCAATTATATTTTAGACAATATCTATAAAACTTATTATGCGTGAATTACACTTTTGTGAGATGTGTAAAAATTGCATTGCATGGTAAAAGCCGAAATGTCAATGCGAAAAATCCTTATTGAACAAACGGGTTTAGAAAAGCCTCTACATACGGGAAACTGGATTCAGCCTCTTCACCTCTATAAAAGGAAAACCGGGTTTTGCCAATAAACTGAACAAAATGCTCCCTCTTGTGGTGTGAGCTTGGAAATAGAGCAGCAGATGGCGGCTGGGGAGGGACAGTCTGCTGGGGCTGGCATGTTTCGAAAGCCATGAGCTTTTGAGATCCTGGGTTTGCTTTTGCCTTGTTGACTTGATAAGTGCAAGGAAGGAGGAGTTTCTCTTTCTAGGCTAATTTCCAAAAGAGGTGGTAAGGTGGAATTTTTAACTTGGAATTTTTTGAATACTTGTTCCTTAATGACACCAGCTTTTCTGGAGGAAAAAGACCAAAGAGCAATCAGAAACAAAAACAGAGGTGCTGGTGATAAGGATGGTTGACAGCACAAGAGAGAAAGTGAGTATTTTGGATTTATGCTGTGGTAAAGCTGGGCTAAGAGCCACAGCTCCTGGCTCTGTTCATAAAATCATCAAATGTTCTGGGTTGGAAGGGACCTTAAAGATCATATAGTACCAACCACTCTGCATGGGCAGGGACACCTCCCACTAGACCAGGTTGCTCAAAGCCCCATTCAACACCTGGCCTTGAATAATTTTAGGGATGGGGCATCCACAGCCTCCCTGGGAAACCTTTTCCAGTGTCTCACCATCCTAATGGTAAAGAATTTCTTCCTAATGTCTAACCTAAATCTGCCCTCTTCCAGCTTAAGCCATTATCCCTTGTTCTATCACATGCCCTTGAGAAAACTCCCTCCTCAGCTTTCCTATAGGCCCCTTTCAGATACTGGAAGGCTGCTATGAAGTCTCCTTGGAGCCTTCTCTCCTCCAAGCGGAACAATTCCAACTGTTTCAGCCTGTCCTTATAGGAGAGGTGATCCAATGCTCAAATCATCTTCATGGCCCTCCTCTGGAATTGCTACAAGAGTTCCACGTCCTTTCTGTGTTGTCAGACTTAACATAATCGCAGAGCAAAGAGCTGATTATTAATCAGAGGACCAAGTTGAATATAAATTAAATAATAAAAAATGGTCTTTAGGACTAGATTTATTCCCTAATAGGGAAGATGGAAACATGACCGCGTGTGAGACCTGGAAGACAGACAGGGCTGAACAAAGCTGAGGCTGAAAGGTTGAATCTGGAGGGAAAGGCACTGAGACAGGGCAACTGGCAAGAGGTAAGGAGAGGAGCTGGCTAAGAAGAGTGAGGTAGCTTGGGTGATTGTCACAGCTGAGTAACAGTGTGGATTTCAGAAAATTAGTGAGTCCTTCCCTTGCACAGAAGGGCCTAGATATACATTGTTTCCAAAACAGACCCGGTTCTCCATCTTTTTGCTTTTCTTGATACAAACATTTTACTTGAATTCCTTGAATATAATGAGGAAAATGTGGAGATACCTTGCACACCTTTAGTTACAACAAAGATGTTCAAAGGCTACCTAGAATCTCCATTTGGATAGGTATCACAGTTGTCAAACAAGACATATGATGTGTATAGTATCTTGATGCAGCAAAGTAACTAAAGAGAGAATTTGATGAGTTCTGAATTTTCAGGGTTGTTCAGAGATACCTAATTTAGCATGTAGCTATAAAAAAAATACAAGCTCATAAACCATGGTTATCTTCTCAGTTCTTTAGCTGGTGAAAACAGCAAAAAGATTAAAACTACTCTCTCTCAAACTGGTGGGTACAATGACTATTTCTGTGCCACTTTTGGCTGTACAGGCTTTTCCAAGCAAACGGCTCAGTACACACTCAGGAATTGTATTTTCTTGATATGCTGGGAATACTGTGGAACTTGTCTCTTCCCCTATCACGCCAGATACTGCTTGACTCCATGAAGATGCACATTAGGTGTGCAAGCCCACCTTCAAATACAAATTTTTTATTTCCCTCTATTATATTATTTCACACTGGTTCTGTGGTGGCTGAGAAATTTTATAGGACAATCTCAACAGCCTAAAAGTCATGGCACTGTCAGCCCTGAGTGTCCCTGCCCAGTCTAACCTGGGGCTTCCATTGAACACCACCCATGTTGCAGGACACCATTTCAGCCCAGCCCAGGCCCCTAGTCCCTAACTGAGCTATTCTGTGGATGTGCTGTGCTCTGCCTGTCCCTGCCTATATTTTGGACCCATTTTACCTGTCACTTCTCTCCACTTTTCCTCACAAATACGTGTGGCTGAGAAATAAAACCGGGGAGGGGGATTTTCTCCCTTGACCTTGCAGCAGGCCACCGACAGGCAGGCGCCGACATTTCTGCTCCCTCTACAGGGGTGCTCCCGGGAGCAGGGGGGGGACGGATCCCCGCTCCCCCGAGCTGCACGGGGGCCGCCACCCATCGCGGGCTCCGGGGCTCTCGTCCCGCCGCTCCCCGCGGAGAGCAGCGGAGACAGCGCGGGGGCGGGACGCGCCTCGGCTCCGCGGGGAGCAGCTCCCTCCCTTTCTCAACATCTGAGACCTGTCAGGGCGCTCCCCACTCCCCCCCCCCTTTTCTTTATTTTCATCGATTACCCAGATTAACAGTAAATGCCGCTTGCCTTCCCCCTGCGGCGTAGCACTCCCCCCCCCTCAGTGAGTGGCCGTGAGCGGGAAGATGTCACGGGTGGGGGTGTGGTGGGGTGCCGCCTGCCCTCCCTCCTTCCCTCCTCCCCCCAGCTGCGGCAGGGCGCAGCCAGCCCCGTATGGCGCCTGAGGAGGGGTGGGATGCTGCATTTGTGCAGGTGTGGCAGGGAGAGCTGTTGCGCCCTGCAGCTGAAGAGAGAGGGTTGAACTACCGGGAAAAAAACAAAAAACCAAACCAAACAAAAAAAACCCCCAAAAAACCAAAAACAAAAACCCAAAAAAACCCCACCAAAAAAAAACCAAACCGGAGATGCGGAGGAGAATTAAGAGGGGGGAGGAAGAAAAAGGGGGGAAAAAGGAGACAGGTGGGAAGGAAAAAAAAAAAATATAAAAAAACCCTGAAACGAATCGTTTCTTGTGAAGGTTTGCGCAAAAATCTGGAGGAATTGTCCTTACAAGTCCCCCGGGGAGCCTGCCGTGCCTGTGCTCTTTCTCTCACTCCCTCTGCTCCCCGGACAGAGGCGGGAGGGGCGAGGGGGGAAAATGGGGACTCCTGTCCCGCCGCCTCCCCGCCCCGGTAAATTCGGTGCGGCCACAGGCTGCGGGTGCGGTGCGTGAAACCTATAAACCCCAAACGCATTTCGCTGCCCGGTGATTTTCCTACGTGAGGATGTACGGGAAGAGAGACACCGCACCCCACACCGCGTCCCTGTAGCAAAACATCCCTTCTGTCGCCTCTGCCGAGCCCGCAGCCCGCCGGTCCTGCCCTTTCCACGTGCCCTGCTCCCTTTTTCGCTCCATCTCCATCAAAAGTGCAAAGCGGGATCATCCTGATCACGCACTTCTCACTCGGTGCCCGTCGCCGAATGACCGGGACAGAGCTGTCATTGTTCCCGCTGACAGACGCTGCTGCTGGCTCCGAAGCCGTGGCGCAGCCGCATCCTTGCCCTCCCTGCCCCTCCACGCAGCGCCCACGAGAAAACGCCGCGGATCGCTCCCAGCGGGACCGTGTTACCGGCAGCGGGGACACGGGGAGTCGGGCACCCTCCCGGGACCCCGCTCCCGCTCCCGCTCCGGTCCGGTTCGGCAGAGCGGCCGCTGCCCGACCGCATCTCGGGGAGCAGAGGGCGCCCCAGCCCCGCGCATCAGCCGCCGGTACCGGGATCCCGGAGCGAGGAGCGGAGAGGCGGGCAGGGCACCTCGGCTCCGCTGCAGCAGAGGGTTAAAAAAAGGAAGGTGTGAAGGAGCGCTGAGTGTCCTTAGTTGTGGCGGAGGGTGCAGAGGTGCTGTGGCAGCCTCAGGGATGGTTTTGGACAGGCAGAGAGCAGACCTGAAGTCCCAGCGATGTTCAGGCCAGCTCTTCAGTTGCAGGAGGTCCCGGAACAGATCCATTCTCCTGAGAAACGGGTTGGCTTCCTTTGTTTTTTTTTTTTTTTTTTTTCTTTTTTTTTTTTTTTTTTTTTTTTTTTTTTTTTTCCCCTTTTGTGTTTAATGGACAAACCCTCTCCTTAAGCGTGCCAAAAGCACAAACGCCTGAGATTTTTCAATCTCTTCCTCCCGTGCCGCCCCTCTCCGCAGGGCCCCGCAAGTGTCAGCAAGCAGCCCCTCTGGCCCACTCCCTCCACTGCGCACCTCACAGAGCGGGCCGGACCCGATACCGCCCTACGGGGCACAGCTGGCACAGAGGATGCGGGAGGCGGCGGAGCAGCCCCGCAGGCTCGGCCGTTTTCCCGTTTTCCTTGGGGAAGGAAGCCAGGCCACCTTCCCACTCCCCGTGCCCTCCTCGACGGGATGATCCCCGAGATGTTGGGGTTTTGGGGGGCTTTTTTTTTTTTTTTTTTTAAGGGAGGTGGGAAGTGGGGGGTTAGGTTGCAAGGTGTGTTTGCTGACCTCCGAGAGAGTCCTCCCGCAGCTCTCCGGGCAAATATTTAAAAACCTGGGGTGCGGGCGCCCTCTAAGCGTGAGCCTCGAGCAGCGCATCTCCTGGAAAATAAATAAATAAGTGCGTGTGGCTTTTGAACTGCCCACAGACTGTCACAGAGAAAAAAAGGGGGGGGAGGGAGGGAAAGAGGGAGGGGGAGAGAGTGAGAAATGCAGAGGCAGCAGCCGCGGTAGCATTGCTCCAGCAGGCAGTAGTCACTCCGGTCCCGGCGAGCGAGCGGGGGAGAAGCCACAGGACTCAGAGCAAGCCGAGGGGGCTCGGGGGCTACCTGGGACTCTCTTTGTGACACCCCAGCACAGAAATTCACAGAGGGGAAGAGAGGAAAAACGTAAAAAGGTAAGAAACGGTGTATCTCGCTTATGGCATTTACATAGCAGAGCCCTAGAGCTTTGTATCTTTTTACCGTCGTCGTCTTCCCCCTCTCCCCTCCTTCCTCCGACCCCCCTCCGTGGTGTCTCAGGTGTGGGGAAAAGAGATGTAGGTTTGAATGGGAAAAAGGGGGGGGGGAGACTGGGAGCCGCCTCCCCAGGCACATTTTAGGAGCATCGCTGGGAGAAGCTCGATTCCTCGAGAGGAGGATTCCTAGGAGCGGATTCGAGGCACAAAATGGACTGAAGCCTGTTCCGTGAAATTTAAATACCCGATAAGGCTTTCTTGGGGAAGAAAGGGAGGGCAGCGATGGGTGTGGTGGGAAAAAACAGCGGGTTTTGCCCCATTTCTTTTCGATGCCTTCAGTCTGTTTCCAAAAGGAGGCTGCATTAAAAAAAAAAAAAAAAAAAACAAAACCAAAAAAAACCAAAAAACCCATCACCCCAAACCTGAAAGAACATGAAAAAAAAAAAATAATAACCCCCAAATGTCTCCACGAGATGAATGGCTGAGAGAAGAAAACGCACCACGCCAGGAAGATGGCAGGGCGGCTGGGCGGGGGGTGGCGGTGTGAGGCGGGGGGGGGAGAGGGGGGAAGCTTTGGGGGGCTCCAGAAGGGGAAGGGGGGGGGGCGGAGGGTGGGTTCTCCCTCCCGGTGCCGTGAAGGGGGTGTGTGGGGGTGGCGGGCGGGGCCGGTGTGGCGGAGGGAGCGCAGCCCCGCGCTGTCCGCGAGGCGCGGAGCGGCGCGTGCCCATTGTGGCGCGCAACAATGCGATTGTTCCCGCGAGGCGATGCCTTCGCCCTCATGCCCCCGCCTGGGCACGGCGGCGACTTCAGCCCCCCCTAAGCTCTCGCCGGGTGGGCGTCGTGGCTAAGGTGTGTGGGTGTGTGGGCTCCACCGCCCCAGTCACACCTGGGGGACTCTACGCACCGCCCCTCAAAATGAGCAGGGACCGCCGCTGCCTCCCCCCGTCCTGCTCTCCTCACGGTGCTCGGCGCCCCGACGTGCTGATTCCATGAATATTCATCGAATGCCGACCCCCATCCCTCCTTTCAGCAGATTCCCCTTTTTTTTCATCCTCTTTTCCGTTGTTTTTTTTTTTTTTTTTTTTTTTTTTTTTTTTTTTAACCCCACCAAATCGAGCTATACCTCCCTAATGCCCTTTTCCCGTTGTCCTCCCGCCCCTCCTAGCAGCGCCGCCAATCCCCACGCTTCTCCCTTGGTAGTGTCGCCTCTCCCCACGCACACGCGTGGCTACCAAACGCGGCTCACCGCAAGGAACCTTCCCCCCTGCCTCAGCTGGGCGTGGCAGTAGCTCACGCAAAGGAAGGGGGGGGGACACGGACACAGCCACACCGAACCCACCCACCCTCCCGCCTGGCCGGACGCACCCCGGGGCCGTGTCCCAGCGCTGAGGAGGAGGAGGAGGAGGGGGCTTCGCTGATCGGTACCCCCCGAGAGGCACCGCCGCCCCTGCCCCAGCCTTTGTCTCTGCCCGGCGCATGCGCGGAGACGGGGGTGGGGATGATGGGGATGGGGATGAAGCTGCCGGAGGAACAAAGGCGCCGCGCTGCGCTACGACCCCCGGGTTGCCTCTCCCCTTCCTTACCCCCCCCCCTACTCCCAGGCCTTGCCGGGGCTTCAGGAGGAGGTGAAGGGCGGCATGCCGGCATCCTTCGCTCTCGCACTGCGCCCGCCTTAGCTTTGGTATCTGGTACCGTGCCCCACAGCGGAGCGGAACCCCCTGCCCTCCCCTTTTGCGCCCTCTGTTCTCACCCAGACTAAATCTGGCTTTTTTGAAGTGGAAAAGGAAGGCGGTGTTGCCCCTCCCCGCACGCAGCAGAAGGCGAGAGCCTGCGGGGCTCCCGCAGATCTCCCCCCACCCCGGGCTCCACCTTCCCCCCCCCCCCAAAAAAAAAAGTGCCTTGGGGGGAGAACACACAGAAAAGGGGGAGGAGGAGGAGGATTCTCTACTGCAACGTGGATGCCGCAGGTCCATTGTGGGGTCCCAGTAGTCAAAGAGGGGGCAGTGGGTGCAGTTTGCGTGCCGCAGCTGGATGGATGTGGAGCAGTCACGCCGTGGGGATTTGCCTCCTGCTGGGCTTTGTTTCGGGGGTACACTCGTGTCTCTCTCCTCCCCGGGGAAGCAATCTTTCAAGAGGAAGGATTTGTGTGTGTGTGTGCGCGACATCTTGAAATCTCTTTTGTTCGAATTGTTTCATCTCCTGGCATTGGTGCGCTCGTTCCTCCTCCGCCCCTTTTCCTTCCCAGCATATGTTCTTACCCCAAATTACGATACGTGTTTCTCGTTAGGATGAGCATGCTTAAACTTGTTATAAATGGGTAATTTTGTAAACTAAAGACTTAGTTTCTGACCATAGAGAAGTGGTGTGTTTGGCAAGCTGGAGTTAAAGGTAATAGAAGAATATTGCACACGGGCTCCAAAGGAAAATGTGAGGGTGGGTTTTATTGCTTCCCCTCTAGGGTGATGGACATAAGATGGAAAGGATACACCCCAAGGTCTCCCAAATTACTGGTATTTCCAGTGTTTTCAATTAAGGTCCCTCCTGAAGAAGCACTGTCATCAGCCCTAAAACCTGTCTTAATGTCCCCTCTCTGCTTGCCTGATGCTTGCCAGGCATCACCTAGCCGGGCGGTCAGTATTCACACACTGTTTTTTTTCCCCCAGTGTAGCTGTTCCTCATTAAGCATGGGAGCAGTAGGATCATCAAGTGGGAGTCCTGTATTAGGGAAGATGCAGCAGATGCTGCTACAGTTGTCTCTAGCGGAGATAATCTTGACCCAAACAATCGTTTTGCTTTCAGGGTGTTTCTGAGAATTTTGGGCAGACCCTCAAGGCTCTAGTGGGGGACACAGATGTATGGGCATGACCATGGGGTTCTGTGACCAAAGGTTTTTTTGCTTGCTGTTTCTACTCATTGTGTCACAGAACTTCATACGAGGGAGAAGCTTTGCTTTGTGATCTTCCTATGTACCGAGTTGTGTGCAGTGAATATTTTCCTTTTGTCTGGTGGTTTTAGTTTCACTGGAGAGCACCCAATCTAGCCTATGGACAGGATAAACCCAAAGCACTGGGAAATTCATGGTGGCTCTGTCTGTTCTTGTGTGCTTCATATATGAAATAACTGATTGTGTAATTTGGGGAAATTGTACGTAGCTGCCAAAAAGCAATCATGCAGCAGTTTTTCTCTGTTGATATCAACCTTTGAGCATATTGTATCCAGTTCAAATAAATTCAGCATTAAAAGGTAAAATTGTTAAAATTACTGTTCCAGTTTTTGCATGGATGAATGATCTGGCTTTTTTTTTTTTTTTTCCTGCCTTTTTTTTTTTTCTGCTTTTTTTTTTTTTCTTCTTCTCTTCTCTCTCTCCTAGACTCTCCTTCCATGCTTCTTTGTGTTTGAAATGCAACCTGCACTGAAGCAACATAGTAATAAAAAATTGATTTATTTCAGAAAGTAGCATACCTTTAGAGCATACCCTTTCCCTGCGATTATAGACTGTGCACATTTTGGAATTTCACAGCTGTCTCTAGAACTATCTGTAGTCCTTAAGTGTCTGTGTTTTTGTCTTTCAACATGAAGTCTGAAATAAATTGTTTTTTCCAAGTGAAGCTTCTTGTGTTTGTGCTGTGTTCCACTGGTAGCTTTCCCCCATGCAGTGAACCATGAAGTCCTTCAGCAGAGCCTCCTGTGTACAAAACAGCTTCCATCTGAACAATGCTGAATTCTTCCCTTGTGCAGGCATCCACCCGGGCC
Organism: Phaethornis superciliosus; assembly: GCA_023637945.1. Classification (NCBI taxonomy): domain Eukaryota; kingdom Metazoa; phylum Chordata; class Aves; order Apodiformes; family Trochilidae; genus Phaethornis; species Phaethornis superciliosus. The sequence goes on from JAJQWJ010000002.1 coordinate 74,499,183, forward strand.
CGGATGGGATAGACTGAGGGACAGAAGCCTTGTTGCAGGGCAGGAAGAGGCCTTCCCATTAAATCTTGCAAAAATTCTGTGCAGCTACATATTCAGGCATTCAGCTACCATTGAGCTAATAATTATATGGAAACTTACATTTTGCACTAATCTTGAAAAGAAGAATTTCAGATAATTTTTAAAAAAATGTATTAAATTTAATAAATTAAATTTAAAAATCTTTAAAATTTATTTTTCTCCATCTGGAAGAAGAGGATTACATTTGTATGTGCACATTTGTGTACTAACTCATCTTGATTTAAGTCTGTAGGTGTAAGTGTAGTGTCCTCAGGTATGCTATAAATGCAATGGTTAAAATCTGAGTTCTTCACGTAAGAAAACAAGATGCTATTCAAATATAATGAAGAGTTGCCTACCAGTATTCAAGGCCCTACCCTGTTTTCTACAAGATAGGTAAAGAGGCCATTTTGAAGTACTGTGCAGATTTATAGAGACAGCTTCATAATTAAGGAAAGAGAATTTAGGAGGGGCTTGTGTTGCCTCTTCCATATCAATCAGGAATGACAGGAATGAGGTAACAACTAAAGAAATCAAAGAAATTCCTGAAAGCATTAGAGACTTGAAAAGAGAAACCATCTGCAGCACAATAGATCTATCATGCCTTAGTAAGAAATGCTTTTAAGATTAAAAAAAAAAAAAAAAAAATTGGGGGGAAGAAGGGGAAGCACCTTCTGCAGACTAGAAAGGCCTTTAATGTGTTCTCTACACTATCCTGTATCTCCCAGCTGTCTGTCTTAAAGGTGTGATGCCAGCTAAGCTTCTTACTTCAAGCCGTAGAAATGCGGTTAGTATAAAATGTAGCTATTGGTTATTTGATATGAAAATTTGTAAGTTTAAAATAGAAATTGACTGATAGCATTGTGATTCCTCAAACATGAAAGATTCCTGACTTGCCAGATTCTGAAAATAAAATCCTTTGCTTTCTTCATCCCACCAATAAATGTAAAAGGATACTGATTTGTAACACATGTGGAATGGTCAGGTTTTGCCTGGGAGCAAGATGTGTAGTAATTCCCTCTTAAGTATGGTTAATGGAATTTAACTCTGAGGAAACAGTTTTATTAATAAAAACCTTCTGTCTTAGGATATGAATCAGGGGCCTATCTCTTTTGATGTGTTTGGTATTTGTTATGCAGAACAGAAATTAAGTAGGCTATACAGTTCATCTGACTTGTAGGGTATAGACTGCCAAGTACCTTGCCAGTGCTGTAGCGTTGGGAAAGCCACATGTTTTTTAGTCACATGTTGCATAGTTTAGATTGTAGCCTGATAAGTAGTGCCACATATGATTGAGATCTGCTGACCCAGGGATTTTAGATCTTTTTCCCCCTGTAGGAATTTCAATGTCTGTTCAAAAGAATTCATTTTATGTACACTGCCCTAACAGTTTTTCAGAGCAGCATATACTCAATGCTTAATATAAACTATAGAGCTGATGGTAGGAGATTCATTTTGTTTAGAGACTTGCTGCCCTTATGAAGGGTACAACAATGAATGTGTCATAAGATTGGGCCCTACCTACCTGTCTTTTGGTACTTATAAAGGTATGTTGATGGATACTTGCTAATGATGTAGTGATGGTGGTTGCTGTATCTATGCATAGCATGAAAAGGATGTGAATGCAATGTTGAAGCATAACCTTTTACTCCAGGCAAAAGCCTAATAACTATAATGGTGAGGCTTCCCATAGTATTAATTTTAGTAGTAAAATCAGGGGGCTGCTGGCAATTTCCTGTTTTAATATCCCTGAACTACTCAATGGGATGTAGAACCTGACCCCTTAGAAAGGACAGAGCCTGTTTTTAGTTTGTCAATTTATTTTCTGCTATTACTGTTTTCCGGATGTGATTGGCTGGTGAAGGAATGGCTCATCTTCAATATTATAGCGTGATGTTATTAACTGCTTTAGGATGAAGTAGAAGATGGTCATAGAGCAGAATTCTGTAGTTGTGCATCTGCCAGACAAATTGAAGTTATTGCTGAACTATGGTGAAGACATGAAGCAAAGTTAGAAAAAACAAAGAATGGATCAACATTAATATAACTGATACATGTCTCTTTCACCGGTACACATCTCTTTCACTGTCTACCCACCTTAGAAAAGCACACACAAACCAAACTCCAATGAGGATGTAGAAAACTGTGAAAACCTGGTTGCAAACATGGGATCAACGTGGGAGAATAAAACCATGAGAAACTCTTTAGTACATCTGTTTGTCCAAGATAAACTGGTGCCTGAGAACTGTTGCACCAACTTCCTGCAATCATCCTGGCTCAAAGCAGTGGAGCATGTCATTCAGGGAGAAAGAAAACCAAAACCAAAACAAGCTTGAGGTTGTATGAAAGCAGGACTCTGGAAAAGGATAGGGTGAAACCTGTCACCCCTAGATGTGGTGTACAGATGGTTTTGGCATCCCCCATTCATACACAAAGTTTTCTGTTGTTTGTATTTTGCTGGTACTGGTAAGTGCATTAATTGTGTTGAGCTGGCGGAAGGAAGCAAATTCAGTGAGCTCTGAGGTGGTGAAAACAGCTCTTCTGTTTTTTTGCCATCACCATAAAAACTGAGGCAAATGGGCACAGTGTGCTAGCCAACAGGTTTTCGAACTAGAATGGGCTGAGAGAGTGGGGCTTATTTAACCTTGGCATCATTGCTCAGCCCTTTGTGCAAACTCTGCAGTGTTGAATGTACAGCTTGTACTGGGAATAGCTGGTCTTATGGAAGACTGGCTGAAAGCTGCCTCTTGACTCCTGCTTTTCTTTACAAGCCCTGTGAAGCAAAAGAGAAAACAGCTCTACAAAATGTAAAAATGAAAATCTAGACAGGTTTTCGAGGGATTTTCACTTTGCTTGAGATGGAGTAGAGTGTACTGTTGGTTTGTGACTTTATTTCAGTAGATTTCACTTGGAGCATGTGGAGACCTCTGTAGTGTTCCTGAGTGCCCAGGGTAGCCCTATAGTCTGTAATTCAATGCCTAAGTTAGCAAATGGGAAAATGTGGAAAATCCCTGTTTGCAGTCCACACAGTCTCTGCCTAACTCCAGCATTCATAGTGAAGAGCATTATGATGCCTTTGGAAAGCTGCATGTAGATTGTGGGAGTTCAAAGGGACAAGTTGCCTATGAAGGCAGTTTTTTCTTATGGATCTGGTATCACTCACATGACAAGATTTTAGTGAGAAGGAATCATCTATTCTCTTTCTCTGTAGGATGTTTCCTTTTCTCATTTCTTACCCTTGAAGATCTTCACCTTGAAGAAAACTACCCCACAGTGCAGAGGTACCAGCAGAACCCTTTTAAACTGCTTGAAGCCATCTGACTTTCCAACAGTATTGTAGTTTTTAATGATTTCCTCAATGGTAGTTTGTCTCTGTGATATTTAGAGGAACATTCAGCATTTTGCAGTGTCCCATGCTTTACGTCCATTTGTCTTGAACTGATGACATTGCCTTAATGAATACTTCCAAGCTAAGTAAGACTTGCCATGTGCACTGAAACATGATAGCTCACCCAAGTGTACTCTTTTCCCATGCATGTAATATTAAATAAAAGCTTAAACAGCTCTCAAGAAAAATAATATTACGGTAGTTTTTTTATAAGCACTAGAATAACTATTAGGTCACTGGAAGTTCAGCTGTCAGTCTCTCCTGTGGAGGAGAGTCAGTGACTGAGAGGTTCATTACTGAATTGTTGATGGTGATGGCAAGCACAATGTGGCACTCTTTACAGTGTCTTAACTGTGACCAAAAAATACACTGTGTGGGACATCCATCAAGGCACAATGTCTTGAAAGTAGCCTTCAGTGCTGAGATACCATCTGTTTCCAAGGGTTCAGACCATACTGCAAATCACCTGCAAGTGTTTTTGTAAACGTCTCTTGAAACAATGCTGTCACAAAGGTGTTACGGAGAAAACCAAACATAGTAGTGAACAAATGGCAAATATAAGGGATCCCCCTTTTTGAAGCAGGATAAATATTGAATCTTTAAATACTTGCCATCTCTGTTCTAACTTGGAAGCTGACACATAAAGGATGGTATTGAAGGAAACAATCTGGCTTTGAATGCTCTGCCACAGCTATTGACTTTGTGAGGCAAGAGACTGAACACTTAAGTGTTTCACCATCTAAAATACCAAGGTGATAGGGAATGAAGAAGTTCTACACTAACAAATCTGTGGCTCAGAAAAAAAGTCTGTCCAAAAGTTTGCTGTGAAGCAATGATAGTAAATTTGGTCTGACAATTAAAATATTTTTCTCCTCAGCCTTTTTCTTTCTGCTTCAGAAACGAAGTTCTTTAGCGCATTTGCTCCTGATTAAAGAAGCCATTTGATACATTTATTGGTAGAAACTTTGTATTCTGACATGTTGGGGTATACCTTTATCTTCCTGCATATTTGTAAACATGTCACGGTAATAAAAGCTGCTGTGTCTTCAAGGTAGTTCTTCTTAGTAACATTTCAGCTAGCTTTGGCTCTGCATCCTTTCTTCTCATGTCCCTGAAGATCAATTTTCTTTATTTCAGTTAAACTGTCTCACTGGTTATGTTGACATTTCCATTGGTTATGCTCTCCAAAGTCCATGTTTTCAGGTGTGAAGTGACACAACCTATTTCAGAGAACATATTAACCACACAGTAACATGTAACCTGCATGAGCAGATATGCAAGACACAGTAAGCTCTGTCACAAGCCTAAGTGTGTGCTGTCATTCCTGTGTAGTAAGCAAGGATATGAGAACCAAACCACTTATTGCAAAACTTGAATTCCAAACTCTAAAACTCATGTTATGAGACCCCAACTGTTTGCATGGATATGGCTCCCAAATCATCATTTTTACTAGAGTGAGATCATATCAACATGAGAACTTGATCTTGGAGAAAGTTCTATGCAAATCCTGGAACAATACAGAAATCCTGGAGCTCTGCCAGCCAAAAGTGTTCTACACATTCTACCTTCTTATCACTTGAAGAAATAATAATGTTATTTCTCCTTCTGATGACTGAAAGGGAATATATTTTTTTTCCTTTTTACATGATGTTTTTGTTTTAAGCAAAACTGGCTCTCGTGTAAATGAAAAGAACAAAACAAAAAACAACTGAAAACCCATATGTGACATTGTCAGTTTTATGTTCAGGAAGAACTAGATTTGTTTGATTCCCATAGGACATTAAACAAATCGTTGCAAGATCATAATTAAACTACATTATTGTGTGGCAAAACCTTTCAAAACACATTTTTAGGGAAAACATTTGCTATTGTAATAGACAAAGCTTGTCTGTCAAGCTGTGGCTTTGCTGGGTTGCATATTCCATAAAGGCCAGCAGCAGCCAGAGCCATACTGGACTGAGTTGCTTTCACTTCAGTTCCACTTCTAATTGCTTGAGATTTTCATTGTGCCCAAATAAAGCATAACACCTATGGAGACAACAACATGATTGCTGCACATATTCACTATGAATGCCATCAAGATGAGGGAAATATTCAGGCCAAATGAGTTCATGATGGCAAATATATATGCCTTTTTTTTTTCTGAAGGACAAGTCTGTGGCTACAGAGTGAAGGCACAAAATAGCCTTTGGTTGCTGTGAAGGGTCCCCACATAGAGGGCAGAGAAGTGAAGTGGCTTGGTCTAGACCACGTGCTGTACACTGAACTCCCAAAGGAGACCTAAAAACTCAAAGGATGTTATTTTCATTAGGATTACAACGAGTCATCTCAGTTAACTAACTCCTTCAATAGAGAAAACCTACAGCAATGAGAGAACAAAAATAACAGATAACAGGTTTATTTACAGCCTTATCTCTGCCCATGAGCCTTTGCAACTTTTGAATATTAATATTGGTTTCAAGAACAGAGTGGTTTTCTGTATTGCAGCAAATTATCACAGTACTCCCTGGTCCTGAACTTCCTTTCTAAGACATTTGGGGGCTGACTGTGGGTTTGCTATATGCTTCTTGCAGCATTTTATGAGTTTTGTTGCTGAGCTGCTGGTCCCTGACTTGCATTTCTTGCCTCTTATCTTGCTGTCTGCAAATGTTGCCTGAGCAGACTCAGGGACTCAGCTTTAGCAACCTGGCCTAGTGGGAGGTGTCCTTGCCTATGGCTATGGAGTTGGAACTAGATAATCTTTAAAGTCCCTTCCAACCCAGACCATCCTGTGGTTCTGTGACTCCTGTGGTCACTTGGTGGTCTTCTTAAAACAAATACACATAAAAAAGAAATTATACTATCCATGGATACCATCTGTGTTGTCTTGCAAATGGTGGCTTTGCATGTCTGTGATGGGCATACACAGTCTGAAGTGTCATTGGCTGCTGCAGTTGTGATGTTCATTGGCTCCCTGACAGGAAAAGAGAGCAAATAGCTAACTTAATTGTTACAAATGCCCTGTTTCTTCTTAATTAATACACCCATATGATTCTGGTTCCCTGATCTAATTAGCTAAGGAGATGGTTAAATATAACTTCATGTATCTGGGCACATTTAGCTGGTTGTGGTTAAATCTGCTCACAGTTCCTAAGAGATTACATTTCGAACTTATCAAGCCACAGACAGGAATACCTCCAAGCTGCCCTTCGTCAGAAAGAAAAAATACAGAGTTCACCTTAATTAACATGGTGGAATATTTTTTAATGCTAGAAAAACACTAAAAGCCTTTCACAGAAACAAGGAAGCATCTTTGTCTATCCTGTCACTAAGGACTTGCAAGTAACTGTGCTGTACACAAGAAATGGGTTTTCCACTGTCCCAAGTAGATAAACAAAGCTTTAGACTGAATGTGGAAAACATTTCCTGTTTGCTTTGTAAGAGATGGAAGATGGTGAACAACCTGAGTTAAGATGATTTGAATAATTTTAAATTAATAAAGCACAGTAAAAATTCATTGTCTGTGTAATAGTTTCTAATGAAGAAAGTATGTGGTAACCATAATGAATAAGTGACCAGAATTACCATAAAGAAGATTTTGTTGACCAGAAAGGGATAACAAGAATAATACATGTCGACTCCCTAGTTTTGCTAAGGATTTTTTACTAAAATAGAATAAATTGCCTTTTACCTGTCCTAAAATTGACATCTAAGAATTTCCTTTCATGTATGCATTGAACATTTAAATATATTACTTGCATGGGTCATACACCACATAAAAGAGAAATACTGTTCAAGTGGATGCACATGTAAACAGTAAGACAACCTTTGAAAGGGCAAAATGAACACATTGGCTTTGTTCAGTGTAAAGAGGACAATGAGTATTTTAATGAGAAGCAAAAATATAATCAGCAAGAGATAACTTAGAAGTAACTCAGATCTGAGGAAAGAAGAGGGACTATCTACAGTTTCTTGAGATTCCTTCCAGCCCTATGATTTGTGGGATCAGACACATGGGAAACCTTTGGAGAAAGCTTGTTCTTGAGTGCTCAGAAATTAATTTGGCTGAAACAAAATAATTCTGAAGCACACTAGTTTATTGGCAGTATGTTTGGGTTCTGTTAAAATACAGATCAAACAAGCCTCCACCAAGATGCTTTATGGACATGGTATATGCTAGAAAGAAATATACAAAAGACTCTTCTAGAGTCAGTGTCAGAAGATTCAATTTACTGATGTTGAATGGCACAACTTATTAAACAGACATTTGGAGAACAAGAAGGGGAGTAAAGCTTACAGAAATTATTGAGGCTCTTCAGTTCCTAAATTTTATTTCCAGACAGTGATACGTAGTCACGTGGGAATGTTTGAAAATTTTATTCTGCAAGCCCAGGGTGAAATTTTGTGACTGTATCTGAGGACAGCTGTGTACTTCAGATTGACATGACACTAGGATGTCTTTTGTTTCTTAATCTATAGGCTGCAAAGATATTTACGGGGTCGTTCCGCAGATGAGTGGAGAATCTAACTGTGCAATAAAGGCTACACACATGTTTTCAACACATGGTTGCTTACACTTAATGGCATCATAACAATGGCTTTGAAGGTTAAGCCTGATATAAATTAGGCTAATTTCTAAATCCTTGGTTTGTATTCATAAATGGTTTTGAATAGACTTAACTTTCAGCTGAACAAATATCTTTGTGCAATCTATCTTTTGTGTGCAGGTGGGTAGGTGCAGTTGAAGTTCCTGGTTCAATATCAGTGGCTATCCATGCCATGGATGCTTTGGACTATATGTTTGAAGTCAACCTTTTTGTATCTCGAGGGCAACCTGAGATTTATTTAGCTTGTATGTGTGCTTACTGGAACTAGTGTTGTGCTTTTAAGAAGCACTTGCAGGATTTGTACATATGTTTCTGTTTAATCATCTGGAGTCTTGGCTAGCTGCCCATATCTTGATTTTATTAGAGATGAGGAAATGCTCACCTTTGTTAAGATGCTAAGTGTTAGATTATTTTGCTCTGTATGGATTTTGAGCCATGCACAAGTGTGCTGGCATTTTCTAAAGTGAATTTGTTAATGAGGGCAGCTTGAGTGAGAGCAGAACTAGAGCTGTGGGCTTGATTTGGTTTTTATTTATGTTGTGGATCAGTGAGTATTTGCTTTGAATCTAGTTGACTTGTACTAACAAAGACAGAGCTGTGAGCTGCTAGAATTCCATTTGGATGCTTGGATGGGCAGCACTGATTGGGTCTGATGCTCTTATGTAATATACCAGTGCTTGTGTTTGCAATCGTTATACCTAAGCATTTACCAAAACATTAAATCCCAATGTTCTGTCATCTGTTTGCTTTTCTTCTTCTCTTCTCCTTGGTTCCTTTGAGCAACCAATGATATTAATGTTGAAGGTGAGTTTCCTACTGCCTGAAGAGGAAGAAGGATTTATCTTTTTAATCTGTAGAAGGTGAGTGTGTGCAGCTCTGCACTTTTCATGTTCAGTAGATATGACAGAAAAAAATATGCCTTGGGTTAGGATTATTTTGGTCAGAGACAAAATTACTGGCATTAGATCTTATTAATATTAATAGGCTCATATAAATTGGTACAGAGAGCTGCAGAATAGTCTGTAGAGCAGATAATTTTCTTCCAGTGCATGGACCTGTACACAAGAAACAGCAGCCCTCATAGCTACAGCAGTGAGGGAAGAGAGCATGCCCTAGATATACTAGGCCATGCAAATGAGTACTACTATATAACAGTATATAGTAGGGTAGGAAGGGAGTGTATACCAGTATGTACATGGGCAGTGCTCTCTTCTTTCCCTTCAGGTCTCTGTGTGACCTGAATGAACATTTTGGGTTAGCGTGCTTGTGGGGCTTTTACTGATGGTATTGGGTTTGAGTCCACATCTTGCATCAGAGCTGGCTTCAGCTGCATTTTGCTGGTAAGTGTGTTGTCAATCAAGACTGTTCACATGTGTTTTAACCAAACTAGTTTCATCAGCTGCCTTATGGATCTCTGCAGTAGGAGCAATGGGTAAGCAAGATGAAGTGCTAAAAAATTACCTTGCTGGAACTTTATTCATGGGTTGATATACCCTAGAAAATAATTTTTATCTTCAGGTATTATGTGTGAGCCAATGTTTAAACTCCAGAGCTGGGCTGATTTGTCACAGAGAAATATCTGATTTGTATAAACCAGATATGTCTGGCATAATTAGTCTGCTTCTACAAAACCTTTTTCTACTTAAGAGAGAGGCCAATAAAAATAAACATGAACTTTAAAATCAACCCTCAGGTTTATATTTCAGGATCAGACTATGCTTTCAAGACTGCTATCTGCAACAGTAGTATAGTAAAAACATTGCCATTTTTCTACCATAAGGTAGAAAACTTAATAAAGATTGTAGTTCATAGAATTTTGAGGTTTAAGACCTACGGCATCCAATAGCATACAAAACCCGTGGACAAAAAAATGGTAAGTGAAGAAAGGCTTACATCAGATGGCTATTGGTAAAGCACCCTCAGCATGTGAAGCAATAAGGAAACTTGTTGCAAAAACTGATGTGAATTATTTGCAAGTTGAATACATTTTAATGGCTTTTGTAGCTTCCTGTGTAGTACCGCATTCTTTGCCTCTTTTTTTTGCCTCTTTTTTTCTTTGCCAGTTGCCAAGACTAATGTCTCTGGTCAAAGCACTCACCAAGGTATTGAAAACTGAGGCTCAGATATGAACTGGGCAGAGAAGAGTCAAAACACGCTCCTTTACAGATGAAGTGACTTTTTAACAAAGAGTTTAAGCCTGTACCTAATTTTTTGCACGTCTGACTGCAAAAGTTCATATAAAAATGCCACAAATGGCAGTCTTCTGGGAGACAGGGCATCTTATACCATGAAGGTCCAATATAAATCTAACTTTGTTTGGATTAATAAATGAAATATCTACCCCTTCAGTCATTTAGCAGTATTTTATTTGTAGGAGTTTTCAGGAAGATGTTCAAGTCCCCAGCTGGCAATTAAGTGTCTGGCATAATTCTTAACCATGCAGCTAGTCTCACTACTTTATATTAGAGGGAAACCATATAGCGTGAAAATTTTAAATTTAGGTTACAATGGGTGGGATTTTTTCTTTATTTGAGACCTAATCTCAACTAGATATTATATGCTTCCACCTCAAGGCTGCAGGGAGCACGGCTGAACTGAATCAGCATCTGATGAGAGGGGGGCTGGCTGCGTGCTCTCTCCTCTTTGCTCTGCTTTTTTTGGTTGGGCTCCTTTTCTCCCAGCTCAGTGAGCTGAACCATCTCACCCTGGGCTCAGCTAAGAGCCAGACCAGCTGGAGCAGGCAGTGGGTCCATCCCACTTGAAACAGCAATTAAGCTTAGCTGTATCACCTAACTGCATCTTCATTTCAAGATTTTAATGGTTTGGAATGCTGTTCCTCTAAGCATGTTTTTCATCTAAACCCGTGTTTAAGACTTTCCGTTTTATAACTACAACATGAAAACATCACTTTATGGAATTTAAAATAATATTATGCAAACTTTTGCAGGTTAAAATACATTGTGAAATCTTCCAATAAAGTGATTTTTGGTTTAAAATCTAGTAAGTGAACTTTTGTGCCAAAGGGCTAAATCTGCCCAATCAGCACTGTATGTCAGAACTGACAGGGACTTCCAGTGTAGAAAATCAGAAGTCTGTTAACTTGTACTGTGCCCTCCAATGACCACCTACATCTCCCATCTCTGACATCTGTATCTATTTTGTGTAAATGAAGACTGACTCAAATCTTAAGCTTCCTTTTTTTAAAAATTGTTTCAATTCCCATAAGAGCAAGCAATAACCCAATAGCCTTTATAGTTTAGGCTGCAGTCCTTTTGTTTACAGCTGAATGGAGACTGATGTGTAAAACTCAGGTGTGAGTAAACTCACACTGAGAATAAAGGGATGCCTTGGAGCATCCACAACTTCTGTGCCTTGGGCAGCAGCCAGACCTCTCAAGTCATATTGTAATCCTGGCACTGCAAGAGGGCTGCAGGAAGGCTCACCAAATTCTTACTTTAATGTTGTCTTTTGAATCAAATAACAAAAATAGTGAGTAGGTTGTTATGATAAAGATGTTATGTTAGACTGAAAACTTGGGTTCACACTTTCAAGTGTTTCTCAATGTTCGTTTAATGTAGACTGGGGGGAGTTGGGGGAATTTCCATAATTTTTACTCAAGGAAGCTACATTTTAGTTCCTAATGTATTTTTATGATATCTTCAAAGAAGTTTTCTTTTTTGTTTTGTAGTTCTGGGGTTTTTTTTTGGTTTTTTTTTGGGTTTTGGGGTTTTTTTTGGGGGGAGGGGTGTTAGTTACTAATATTGGAGCCACTCATAGTTTGCATCAAAAGATGAAGACAATTTTAACTCGAGGGTTTCATCTCTAATTACTCCTGATTCCCACTATAAAACATGTTGAGGAGAGTACAGGTTGTACTTGTTGATAGAATTAGATCAGTACAGCAGAAAGCAAAAAGTGTTGTGCACAACAAATTGCTACACTGGTGCTTGTTTAAGAAATCATTTATATTGTAAACAGGAACTTAAGACTTTTTCTGAAATGTCTTACCCTGTAGATAGCTGCTCAGCATAACTTTGTAGTTTTCTCACAGTGTGCTTACAAGACAGCTACAAAACTGAGCTTCATTTTGTACAGGTTTTTTCTTATTTATGTCTACTCTGCTAGCCTTTTGGCTGCAGGAAAGCAATGTCACTTGCTCGTGGGAGAGGGAATTAGGACTGTTAGCCAAATCTGAGACAGCTTGTCAGGACAGCAAGGTAAGTGTGCTATTCTTGTGTAAAGCTATATTTTATGAGGTGAGCCCAGCTGTCATTTTATCTTTTCATACAGTAACTCATCGGGTTCTTCCTGCCAAGTGAAACTCCTTGAGAACTCTCCTCAGGCAATACAGTAAAAGAAAGGACTATTGATGGGATTTTTGAGAAACCAACTGCAAGTAAATTTATTTTTCTGATTTTAGCTGGAAGTGGAGAAGAGTTGGACCAGTCTTAATCCATCAGCTTTACAGCTGCGGATTCAAAATTTTCTGCTCATTTACACTGCAGCCATAAAAGTAGGAATATGTCCTCCGTGCCTTTGGTAGCTTTAGAGCTGTGAAGTTAGCATTCTTCCAAGCAGCACCATAGTCATATTCATGATGAAGCTCTGTGGGAACGAATTTTATCCTTCTGAAAATGTTTAACCACCTCTTGTGGGATTTCTCATGTATTTTACCCTATTGCTTCCACTAATCTGGGCACCAGTATGTTATCTTGCTCTGGGCCTCACAGTTCTGCATTCCAACTGGATGTTTCAGTACTAGCTTCAGTGTTGCATTGCCTGGAGCAGTAAGTATCCTTGTTCCACTCTTCAGTTGAATTAAATTGAGTAAAAATAGCATTAAAAAGAATCGGTGTTAAATATACCAGTTTTACCTTTCATTGTAATGCCTTTTTGTGCACATAGCTCTTCAGAAATCCTTGTAAAATCTAAAAATCCCTCTTAACTTCAACCTTAAATAACTGAATAATAACAAAATGGCAGCATGAGAGACGACAGTAATGATGGCGATTCCACTACCTTATATTTGCATACTTCTACAAATAAATGGCACCAGGGAGATGGAATCCATCATATAAATGTTAGTGGGTCTTTATGACAACACAGAGAGTTAGCATAAATACCTTTTGTAGTAAACCAGCATTACCTCCATTATGGCAAACATGTTACTGATCCTTGTTATCCAGTGGATTTGCTTCTGTAAAACAAACTCACGTTGAACAAAGGAACTGAAGCTTGTAAAAAATGTGATTTAACTTATGCTCAGATAACAAGCATATGACTAGCATTTCACCACCCATACAAATGCTAAAAGCCATCAAGAAGAACAGGCTGATAAAAAGTGCTTTGTGCTTTGGAGTGAAGTTGTGATTTCATGAAATTTTCTGTCCCAACCACCTCTGGGCAATGCCATGGATCTTCTTGCTTCATGGTGGGGAAGCTACGGTACAAGGTAAGGGGCATGAGGGGCTATGCCTCCAGGCTTATCCTCAGTCCCTGCTGGGCAAGCTGCACAACTGTGCTGCTGGATTGAAAACTCCTTCTCCTTCTGCCTCTGAATTTTATGTCATGTTTACACTGCTGGAGCTGCTGTGGTGGCGTTGTGATGCACCACTGGTTTTGAGTTAGCTCAAGGCATGTTCTAGAGTTGCATGGCAGTGATGGAGCTCAGCAGTTTGCAGAAATTGTGCAAATGGCAGTGTGAATTCACAAATAGCCCTCACTGAAGTTTGCAGTAGCCCGTGTGACTTCCAGCACCTGTCCTAGCTGGTGCTGAAGGCAGGCAGTGTGCATCTATGCTGCAGATGGTCTTCTACAAACCTATTTCCAAAGAGGTGTTGAAGCACTCCAGTTTCTCACCTAATTCAGGTCTGATTGAAAATCTGTTTGATAAAAAGACTAGTGCTGCAAAGGCTGCTGCATCTGAGAGGAAGAAAGGTCACTCCTTGAGAAGAACTTCTTGAGAAAAGGAAGAAACTACACTCCTTTTGAGCTGAAACGCAAGTGCTAATACTACCTAATCGCTGCAGAAATCTAATGTAAATATTAACACCCCCCTCTGCTTTTCTGCAACGAAAAGCTTTTCTTTCTAAATCTCAACAAAGCAAGCTTCTAATGTGGGTCAAATGGAAATCCTGTTTGTTAAAAAACTGCTAAAGACAACTAGATTTTTAATTTCAATGGAAGAGGCTTCTCTGTGACCCTTGAAGGCATGCCAGTAGACTCTTCCAGCACATGCCTCAGTAAACAACAAATGAATCACTGAGGTGCTTTAACAAGGATTGATGTGTCCACCCAATTAGAGGGATATAAAGAACTCTCCCTTGAAATTCTGGGTTCATTTGGGTTGCTCTGCTATTTCTGCAATCGAGAGGTAAAGCATTGCTTTAAAGGTACTGTTGGCCTCAGCAGCTGGCTTGTGTGTGTTGTCGTAGCTAACAAGTACAAATTTTGTACAAATATTTCTCCTATAGAGTAGTCAAATAATGAAGCAAAAAATCTCTGAGTATCAAAGTCAAATCAGTCACCAGTGTCTGCTCAAACTAAGAGCAAGATCTCCATACTTAACACTGCTGCAAGAGTGATAAGAATCTTTAAAGACCTGTTTTAAGGGTCTTACAGTTTCTCAATTTTACATGGGTTTAATTTTCTGATGCTTAAAAAGCTTTCATCTTTGGGAGGTGAGAGGATGTAATGCATCTTGTATAGTGTAATTAGTACAGCTGATCAGATGGAGCAATGCATGGAAAATGCATTAAGTATTTTGAGACTGTCTCCTCCTGCTTTTGGAACAATGTTTCCATTTTCCATTTTAATTGTACATGTAACTTGCACTGCTTTGAAAATAATTTTCTCACTTCATCTTAAAAGAAAGTTAAAAATTAGACCATTTTCTTACAGAGTACAGAATATTTCCATTCCCAGACAGATAGTCCAATTGTTTGCAAAGAACAAAAAATAAAGTAGCCAAAGGCTCATGAAGATCATCAATAAAGAAATGCTCAGAGTATATTTTGTTTTTTAACCAGCTGCTGCCTTAATAATTGTGGAGCACTTCAGAGGGTGTCTTCCAGGAACTATTTAAGGATTCATTCCTACAAAGTGTGGTACCAATTTGAAATTTCCTGACCATGATTCCAGGAGAGCGTATCATGTTATTATGTCTCAAGATGGTTAGATACTGGCACCTGAAATTTTGTTTCTGATAGCATAAATGAAACCTCAACTTTTTTTACCAAATTGCCCAGGCCAAGCAATACCTCTTTACAAGGCAGCTGGTTAAGATACTCAGCTAACTACTGTAGAGGAAGCTTTAAATTTTCCTGTTGTGTTGCTTCTTTTTATCTGTTCAGTGTGACCTGAGTTTAGCACAAGATTGTAACTTAACTGTGGTTAGTAGCTATTTGAACTCAGCTACAGTTTTATGCTGGGGTTATATGGTTTTTTTGAAGCCTTTGTTCATCATGTGTGAAGGTTCTTTCGCTGCAGGGCTAACAGTACTCTGAAACACATCATTATTATATAAAATGACATTTTTCTCTGTTTCGTAGAGGTTTTGTAAGAACTGAAAACCTATTGCTTCAGTTCTCACTGAGTAGCTTAAGAAACAAAGTTAAATGTCTTATTTAATAGCCTTGACATTCACCATTGGTGGAGAAACCCAGGCTCCTCAGTGCTCTTAACTATCAACTGAAGACAATTAGCTGACCATACTTGGACATGGTTATCATACCTCAGATGCCACAGAGATGACAACAATCTCAGTGTGAGTTAGAAACAGGTTCTGTAAGGTACTCCCTTTCCTCTTTGTAAGGCCAGAATCCTAATATACCATGGGTTCAGTGAAGCTGTGCATGGTATTTCAAAGAGTTAGATTCTGAACATTGATTTAGGCCAAGTTTATTAGAGCCAGTAAGTTCAAACTCTGGTCTGTGCTGCTTTTAAGCTAGGGAGTATTCTTAGCTTGTCTTTGGCCAATTCCTGATTTTTCATACCCAACATGACTTTATTTTATTAATAGACTCCCTGTGTTGGGAATGACTTGATCTTTTATTTCCACTGTTTATGCAATCAAGTCACTGACCCACTGTGGAGATTCAGTAGCAGGCAGCTGTGATACAGGGTGTATGAGCCTCATGTCACTGACCGCCTTGTCCACAAACTTAAAAGCTGCTGCCTGGCCATGACTCTGCTTGCCAAATCTGCCTGCTTGCCAAGTCCTTGAGGACATAAAATAATTGACATGTTTTCTTAAAATTGAGGCTTTTTTTTTTTTTTCTTTTTCTTTCTGGTGAAGCTTTCCCATTAGAGTGGAAAAACAAAGTAAAAAAGCAACACAGTAAAAATATTCTGGAATTACTTCAAAAAATATTTCACTACAGCAGTGAGACCTCTGTATTTAAAATAACCTTAATAGAGTTAAATACTATAGTAAATGGAAAAACAGATGAACCCTTTGCTTTTATTTAATCCTTTTTTCTCTGCCAACATGTATGTTTTTTTTCTCTATTGGCGACTGTTTCACCTCTGCTCCTCTTGGGCAACTGCTTCGGGGCTGAACCAACATAATAGACAATTCTTCATTAGTTCAGGATAATAGGAAAGGAAAAACACAGATGAGAAAGGCTTAGTAGAGAGAAGTTTGATTGTACAAAACTTGATTTTAACTCCTCTTTAGTGGTAGAACTAATGCAGCTGCCTCCAAGCCCTTCTGCATCTTGATCCAACCTTTGTCATCCCTTTGGGAGGAAGCATGCAGGCACAGAAACACTTCTTCACTACAGAGGTTGAAACAGAGACCAAACCCTGTTTGTATGAATTAAAGATTGCCTTACTGCCTTGAACAATCTCTTCGCTCTTTTATCTTCCTACCCCCTGAGATTCTGCATCCCCTAAACCAAAACCAGTTAACAAGTTTTTTTCCAGCAGGGGACTTTTGTCCCAGCAGGGTGATTTTCCCCTGTCTGGCATTTCTGTTTTCCTGCTCTGGGGATATTGCCCTTGCAGTGTGGCACCATTGTCCTATCCCTTATCACAGCAACAGTCTCTTTCAAAGATCTTGATTTAATGTGCAGAGCCTTCTCTAGTTAATTATTGGCACAGATAACTTTGCCATTAGGAATCCTTCTTGTGTGATTCCCTCATCCTTCTCCCAGATCCTTCCTGTCTTTGGATGTCAGGGATTCTCCTGTAGGCTGTTCCCATCTCAGTTCTACTCCTTGTGCTCTCAGATGGTGTGAGAGGTAGTCCCAGACCCTTCCTGACTATAGGGTCCCATTTGTGCTGACTTCTTCTCCTTCATCCCCTCTCCCAGTGTTGACTCCTGCCTGCCGAGGCTCAGCTTAGGTGAGAGCCTGCCTGGTGCTTCCAGGGCTCATGGGAAATATAATTCCAAGAGACAAAGCAAAGCTTGCCAGAACCTTGTGCCAGGGCACAGGGTAGTTTGTTCTGGCAGGCTATATGACCCATAGTCTGCCAGCTGGCACTGATACTTGTAGTATCTCCAAAAATACTGGTCCCTCCTTACTTTGAGTTTATTTTAAACTCCTTGCTTACATGGCCTAAGTTTTATCTCATTGTTTTTTCCACTGAAGGCTATAGGAATGAATGGAGCCTGGTAAGAGAGCACTAAGTTCCAGACAAGTGCAACAAATACTTGAGAAGAGAGCTCCTTTTGAACGTTGACCATTAGCCACTTCTTCAGCTGCAATTGAGTTGAAATTCTATCGTGGGTTAAGAAATTCTCTGAGGTAGTTTGTTGTCTCCCTGCTCAAGAGTTTGGCGTTTTGCAAATGAGTACCTCAAAGCAGTATTCTCACTCCCTGGATTACCTCCTTGAGAAGAGCTAGGGGAAGAAAATAATTAATTTTAACTGTCAAATGCTTTCATAGAAATACTCAGAAAATTTTCTATATGCTTTCTGTGTTGGAAGTAGTGAAAAGTTGAGGTATGTAAAATGCAGAGAACTTACATAGAAGTTTCACAGGCTTGTGGGGAGATCTGAATTTGCTAAATCCTCCTCTGCTGCATTAAACTGTTATGTTTTTACCTTGCAAATGCAGATGAAAACATAGAAAGTGTATCAGATCAGTACCCATGGCAGAAGTGGATCAAGGGTTGGACTTGATGATCTCAGAGGTCTCTTTCAACCCATCTGAATCTGTGATTCTCTGATCTCTTGGCAGCATCCAGATCTGTTACAAATTTTTCCCACTACCATTTCTTGGGAGATTTTTCGCTCTTAAGTGAACATTTTCAGATACTGCTTTTGCATCTTCCCTTGTGAGATATCTTCTTAGAAATTTATTACTTTTCTGATATCAGGATCTCCTAATTCTTTTCCTTCTTATTCCTGAACCACCAAACTGCTGGCACTGTCAGTGTTGAGTACCTGCAGTCACTTCAGACCACTCACTGTAAACAGCTTCTGTTTGCATCCATTTAATACTTCAAGGCTATTCTAAACTGATGATGCACTCAAACAAAAGAATAAAAAAATTAGAGCTGTCTGAATAAAGTTGTTTTTCATTGTGATGGCATGGCTGATTCTTCCACAAAATTACTGATTAAATATTCTTCATATCACTGTTGTATTTTTTTTTTTTTATTCTTTATTGAAGATGCAATAAATCTGAATCAATATCTTTGGGTAACCTGTGAAGTGACCAAAATTTTAAAAAAGATCCAGATTAGAAAAAACACATGAATTCTTTACTGTGCATTTTCCTGCCTCTCACTGCATTGTACGAACCTTTTCAGCTCTACTTTTCTTCCACTTTTCAGCTAGCTTGTATCTATATTCAGCTCTCTATTTGGAAACTTTTGAGCTTACAGTAGTTTCACTTCCTGCCCAATTTCAGTCATCCCAGGCTGGTGTGTGGTATGCATGCCTGCTCAGCCGGCGCCGTGTTGTGAAACTTTCCTCTTTCAGAACCCGTACCCCAGGGAGTGGGAAAGCTATGTTGTAATGCCAGGGGGGAAAAAAAAAAACCCACAGCATCATCGTAACCTGGGTGGTTGTCATCTGCTCTGTAAAAGGTGAAACCTGGGCTGTCTTTCTAATTTTTTTCACTTAATTGCTGATTAAAGATTGTTGACTAATGACAGTTGCTGAAGGAGTATCTTTGCGTATGTAATACCTGTTCTTTACTTTTCCTGAACAGGGAAAAAATGTCCTGACATTAATCAAATATTTCCTTAGCAATTCTGCACTGACAGAAAGACAGTTCTGGAACAACAATTCTCTGCAATATTTTCTTGAGTCTTCCTTCTGTCCACACAAACCAAAATAAGCAATGTCAGTGGAGATGCTGGGTAGCTATGCCACACATGGATTTATGAGCTTGCATAAACATCTTGTTATTAGAACTTTAAATATTTACACTGAGGTTCTGCTGCTTTTTGGACTCTTGTGAGATTACTTCTGAGAAGTGAGGCTGGGACTTTTAAATTGAGAATATTTTAAGACTGACTTTTTAACTTCAATCTTCATTGCTTTTCTAATCAATGGTTACAGATTAATTTGCATTATATCAGGGCTTAAGTGTTGCTTAATATTTTTACAGTTCTAGCAAAGACTGATCATTTGAGTAAGATTATGTAGCTTTAAAAAAAAACAGTTTTGAAAAAAAAAAGTTTTAAATAGAACATTGAAACAAAATTGAGTAGAGCACAGGGTGCTGGCATTTGCTGGTATCTCCACGTTTGGATTCTTCAATGATAAGGTGTCTTTTTGGGTAGGGCCCTTAGTAAATCAAGGCTTGTGCTGACTGTTCCTCTTAAGGACCCAGCATAAATCCTGATATGTTAGATTTCAGTTGTTTTTGGTGAAAATGGAACTGGGCCATTAAAGCAGAAATCACTATAGTAGGTTAAACTTTAAACTCTTCTCCATTTAGCTGCATATGCATAAAATAAAACATGCCCTTGTTTTGCCAAATATTATCCAATTGGCAAGCACATGGCAAATAACATGCTGAAGAATAAAAAGACTGTGTGCCTTAAAGAACTTCTGTGTTAGATGCAATATTTCCCTTTTAATTATGTAGGGAAGTAGCACTGTTAAATGAAGACAAATAATTGCCATGTTTTCCGAGCAGAAGTATTTCTTCAAAATAGCAGTGGGGTAGAGATGCTGGATGATGGGAGATAAAAAGCAAATGAGTATACTTGGTGGAAGGTCTGGCTTAAATGACTGGGTGCTGCACTCGAATACGGTGGGGCTTGAAGTAGCTGCAGATTGCCAAATGTCACTCATGGAGTAAAACAGTAGAAGCTCTCTTTGTAGCACTCAGCAATGCCCCCAGTCAGTGTGGAGATGGGGAAACATGGTGTGAGGCATTTTGTGCCAGGGAAGCAAATTATAGCTCCAGTTGTCTGCAGTGTAGCCTTTAATGATAATATTTTTAGAATAACTTTAATTCATTCAAATAACAAGCCAACCCTGTTTTCTACTCTTTTAGAAGTTCAGAAGGGGTAAAAGAAGGATTAAGTCATGACTTAGGAATTTTACAGTGAACATGGATGTTGGCTCTCTGTTGCTGTAGCTACATCATCCATCTCAACATACAGTAGCTATGGGAACAGTGCTATTGGACCTTGCAAAAGGAATGCAAACATTTCATTGCTGATTTGCCATTTGTCAGAGTCTTTTTCTCAGAAGTCTTAACATAATTTCCATTCTGTTGTTAGCTCATTCAAGCCTAAGAGCCTAACTGTGGCATCTCCATCCTATAGACAGACTCAAGGCAAATAGGTCTCTTTTCCTCATAGTCTTAAGCCTTTCTGTCAAATTCTACTTTGTTGACATAGTTTTCTCAGGGTTTCTTCCTCCTTGACTGAGCAAGAACACTGAATAAAATATAACTGTAGACAAGAGAGGGAAACAAATGGGCTGTGAATAGCCTTTCTAGCATCACAAATAGCTTCACTGCTTAGGACACATCTGCAGTTGGGCAACTTAGTCACAGAATCCCATAGGTACTGTGAGCCCATATGCTCTGTTTATCCTGGATCTCAGGGAATAAGGTGATAGTGAGCAATTTAAAAATGCTTGATAGAATAGCTTAGTAAAACAGATAGAAACAATAAAATTACTTTTTTTTCCAGAAAAGTTAGCAACCATTCAAAAAGGAATAAGGGGCATGAAGCAGCTATGGGAAGAAGCAGCTTTGTAAACAAGGAGTGCTCATAGTCAGTAGAACCTACATATGTAAATATACACATACATATTTGTATGTATAAAAATTAGAACTGCAACTCTTTAGTGGTCTTTTTGACACAGTATGCATATGATGCAAAATTCCTGTTCTTTCCTGGCTGAAGAATTGACTAAGTTAGGTATATTTGTATTAAGCTAATTTACTTGAGCCTTGTTAAACATTGGTGGCCTTAGGGAGAAAGGGAAGTACCCTAAATATTGCTCTTGAAGAAAGTTACAGGAAAAAAACCAGGGCAGTTGAAGTAAGATACTTATGTTGATGAAATTAATGTTAACAGCATGACTTTGTCAGTACTTGGCTCAATATGTTGTAAGCAATTTATGAAAGAAAACTGGTATATTGAAAATAAAGACAGAAGCTGTCCTGGTTTCTGAGGGCAGAATAAAGTTGAAGTTGAATCTCAAGAACTTGATCCAGGCTTACAATTTTTGGCTTCAACTCAAACCAATAACATCCCACTTCATAGGAGCTGAACTAAAATAAATCACCCATGAAGCCTGATTCTGTTTCTTGCTTCTATCAATTCTACTGCAAGTAAGATTTTTTATTAAAATCACCATGGATACATGATCCTTATAATACTGAGTCTTTTTCTAATTGTCTGCTTAGCTGCAGAATGTTAACTAATGCTGTGCCTAAAATTGGAGAAATTGTTATGCAGGTGAAAATGAGACTAATTTCCTCAGAGTTTCAGGTGAGAAAAGGAGAAAGCAAATTCTTCATGCTTGCTTATGAGATCTCAGTTTCTCTGACAGAATCTAGATAACAAGCTGGCACCAAGGTGAAAGAAGATACTGGTATTGGTGCTATTGTTTTTTATGCTTACGGAGTTGGGGAGCATCCTTTCCTGGGAGTTATGATGTTACTGCAGAGTTTTTCCCATTTCCACCTATTCCTCCTCCCTGCAGAGAGCTGTATGGAAGAGAAATAGCTGTGCCACTTCAAATGAAATTTAATTGCATCTCTTTTTACACACATGCAGTGGTAAGGGTCCTTTCCTGTTGTGGGAAGAGGGAAGGCTGTCTGGCACGTGTTGTACATGTGTGCTAAAGGGCAGATTAGGATGTGGCAGGTCCAAAGTTCAAACTACTTGTCCAGATAGAGCTCTTTTGTTCCCAGTCATCCTGAATTATGTAGAGAAGGAACGTGACACTGAATCTCATATGTCACAGTATACTACCTTCTCAGACCCCTGTGTTGTGACTTGATGAATGAGCTGCTGCTTTTCTCCCAAAGTCCCAAATCAAAGCAGCTCACCTTGGAATCAACAGCAGGCATTCTGACCCAGTTCCACCATGGCAGATGCACTCAACACTGTTTTGTATCTACCCCAGGGGGGCCTGGGGTGTGTACTGGATGCTTTGCAGTGGTTTGCAATAGTTGAGGAACGAAATGTGGTGCTTGAAATTGCTTAGGGATCATCAAAAAGAGTGGAGTAGCAGTTCAGAAGCAATTGCCCTGACATGGAGCTCTTTCACAGACCTGTGCATACTTCAAGAAAAAAAAAAAAAAAAAAAAAAAAAAAAAAAAGCACCTTTTTTATTTTACAATTACGATTTCTGTGAACCAGATGGCTTTTACTGGCAAACTGGTAAAATCAGTACTCTGGTTTGTATCAGCATCTTCTTGTCATCCAAATAAGAATGCATAGTCTCTTATTTTCTATCCTGTTGCTTAGAGACGTGAATTTGAATTTCTTAAACTTAGTACACTGGGCTACCTAGTCTTTGTTGAGAGCATCTCCTGGGTTCTCCACAGCCCATCTCCTGGGTGTGTGGTGATTAGAAAGGAAGGGCAAGGACTGAGGATCCTGGTTTAAATAACTGAAGCAATATTTTGCACATCAACACACTACCTCCATTACCTTCTATTTGTATGGGCTTTCACTAAAAGGAAGCACAAATGAGTTATGATGTATCTTTTCCAGGTTCTTCCTTAGCAGCAGAGGTGTGGTGTCATTATGTGCTTCTCAGTGAAAGAGGCTGCCTTAAAAATGGCTTCTGTTACTGTTTCATGTACTGCAGTAAATGTCATGTAGATCTGTAAATCAAGACATTTGTTCTTCATTTTTAGCAATGCCCTTTCCCTGAACTCCTCTAATAAGACTGAATTGTAAGATGTTTGTATATTATCCAGCTGGACTGGGAGTATGATTCTTGAACTCTGGCTCTTACTACATTCTCATTTTAAGAGGCTATATTTGTGATGTCATTGTCACTGTGTCAATAGACAGTGACAGCTCTACTCTTAAAGCAGCCTTATTTCACATAATACCACTCTGATGTTGTAAGCAGGGTAATAGGAAAATGCTTAAAGACTAGAAGAATTTGGGAATTTCTTTTTTCCTGAAGTCCTTGACGGATGTGTTTCATAAAAGTGAAGGGCCACTGGAAGTGAAGTAGAAGGGCAGTTTATAAAAGGTAGTGTATGAACCAAAATATGGCACACAGCAAAAAGTGATGGTGAGTACCGTGCAATTTATTATCCCTGTTTGTCATAGAAAAAATGCCCAGAGATTAGTTCCACAATGTAAATGCAATTTATGTAATTAAAAGTACAAGCAATATAAAGTTATAAGAGTTGTAGATTATTGCCTCTAATTCATATATCTGTAATAATAATAATAATAATAAAATGTGGTTGAATTACTGAACTATTCATGTTTTCTATCTGCTCTAGATTAAACTCTAGGATTCATGTTCATCTGTTTTTCTGCTGAATGTAGTTGCAAGTGTAGATTACTCAGATTCCTACGTCAGCTGTGCATCTCAACCCAGCGACACTGAAGGGTTGTTTAACAAAAAATGAGTTGAGTATGCTGCTTTTTTCTGTACATTTTGATCTTACATTTGAGATTATGTCTTGCTGGGCCTAATCTTGTGCATTCAGATTATGCCATTGCCTTGGTACCAGCAGGCTCTTTGGGAAAGACAGGCTTGAGTCCAAACAAGCTCCAAGCTCCAGTGCTGGAGTTGCACTTATCTGAGGTGGTCTCTCATGGAAATAGAGAGCTAAGCAGCAATATAGACCACACTGATCATGCATATAAGCTGCTCTGATTCCTTGATTAGAACAAAAGACATCTTCCTTTCTCTGAGTGATGGTCCACACTATCCTGCGTTATAGGATAATTTATCAGATATTCCTCCAATGAGGAACATGGTAAAAAACAGAGGAAAAACAGTGAGAGGGAGATGAGCTGCCATGTTCCAGTATCCATTGTAGAAACTGATGAAAACATCCTTTCTTCAGAAATGTAGAGGTAAAGGGCTGCCTTTTGTCCTTTACCCTTCTCTTGTAAACTCTGTTGGACATAAAAGCAATGTCACTCTTCTGCATTTACACAGATTTACCTCAGGCATAATCAGTGGCATCCTAAAATGACTGCTAATCCTGGGGACTACAAAGATGTCTACCATTTGTCAAATTGTGAAAGACATTTGGAAAAGCATAAGAACCAATTTAGTAACCTTTTCCTGGCATTGCTTGTTACTCATTTGCTGCTAGACCATGCTCAGTATGGACAATGTCAGTGAGTAATCTGATTTTCTGAATTAAAAGAATTCTTTTTAGTTCAATAGCTAATGTTCTGGCTAGAAGTCTTAGTTTAAATATGTTTTTTAACTTTCCTCTGATGCATTCAACTCTGAGATTCTACACATGAGCTTTTCTTGGCAGCTATGTTTGTGATGTCCAGAACAGTCCCCTAATGCCTTAATAATTTTGAGATCTAAAACACTGCTGTAGAAAAAAATTAAAATATAGCTGAGAATGAAGAACTATTTAGCAATCTTTATGCCTCTTTTCCACAGAATGTATTAGCAAGTATAGGTTGTTCTTTTGGCATTCAAAGGAGACTTGAAAATTTACATTTTGGGAGGATCAAGGTGGAAAGAAATAATAAACTCCGTGAACCTATTGTACTAAATTTATACTAGTGTCTGATCAGAGAGTCTTATTAGTGCTATAGAAACCTCCCAGCAGTATCATACTCCAAGAACAAAAGTACAACTTAGAGATGTTCATACAACAATTATAGAGAAGTGTCTTCCTATAGATATCAAGGTTTCAGGCTGTGCCTGGTTGTTCAGCCCACAGTACCTATAAATCTGCATAGACCACCTGAGTGCTGGTGGTCTCTCAAATCTTGGCAAGATTAGCAATGGAGCACAGAGCCTTTCAGAGCTGCAGGACTGCAGATCTTCCCATGTGGTGTATTAAAAGGAAATTAAAGAGCTCTGTGATGCACTCCCATTTTCTGTGGACAACCATCTATTGCGTATGAGCACAGATTGATAGGCTTAATGAGTGTCCTCACATATGAACGAGGAATGAGGGAATGAGGATGTAGATTGACATTAATATATTTTTTTTTAAATTTTCCCTGTGCCTTTCTAGGATCTTATAAAAAGGGGAAAGAACACCCTATTTTCAGATCTTGTTACATCTTTACAGACTCCAGACTTTGTTTCCTGGAAAACTGAACTGTAGTCATGGTCTAATGTCTCTTTTAAAAAAAAAAATGTGTACGTGCACAAAATCACTCTCCTGTTGTTCCCTTCTCCTGTCTGCTTGTTAGCAGAACTGTCAACTGTGTGATAATGTCACATGAAGAACACAGGGCTTTATCCTAAAGTGCTAGTGGAAAGTCATGCTTTGAATTTCATCCTATTGTAGTAAAATATTTAATTAATTGTTTCACATTTTTGAATCTGAGCACTAGGTTCATTGTGCTTTATCACATGTGCTGAATCTCCATAAGCCCAGGTTGAGTTCTGCTCTGCAGTGTCACAAGGCTGTACATCTCAGCAATTTACAGTTGGAAAACAGTGCTGTACCTTGCAGGTGGAAAGAATATGTGTCCCATAACTTTCTAAACAATGTTTTAGAGTCATTACAGCAGTCTGAGAAGGGTGACACTCAGTTGAGAAGAGAGTTAATAGCCCTTAATCTATATAGGCAGGTGGCCATATACAACTGTAATAGTGCTTTTCTCTGGCTGTTAGCTTGCAGATACTGATAAACATTCAGGTTTGACATTGATACTAATCTTTTCCAGCTGCTGCTTACTAGTATGAATGTATTTCTGGTAACCCAGAAATATAATCGAGTAACTGTAAAGTCATACCTTATGCTGCATATAAAACATTGGATTTTTAAAAAACTTGTTGAATGTGAGGTTCAGCAAAGCCAACTGGCTTCAGGGCCTCTGGTTCAGTCTTCTTTGATCCGACTTCTAACTTTATTCATGTGGCTAGCAAACAATGCTAGAATCTTTCTGTCTCTCTTCTTGTTTGTTTTTTTTATTGAAAGAGAATTGTACTGGCAACTACTAGGGATGTCATCAAAGATTCAGTTAGGTTTCACTCTCCTATATATAAAACTTAGTATTTAATATTAATATGAAGTACTAAATTTCAAACAGTCATTGCAGATTGACTTTTGTTTAGAATTTCTAAGCATTACTTTGTAGTTCTTTGAGTGAAACTGCAAAATATTCTTAATGATCGTGACATTTGTAAAGACATTTCTTTCTTTGCATTGTTATCTAAAGCTGTCTTTGAGAGAAAGATCATAAGGAAATACTCTCAAGAGCACTTAACTGAATTTTGAAAATTTAATACATGAAAATACAATTTGGAACTAAAAAAGACGTGTGGAAACTCCCATTCTTCAGCAACACTTCAACTGCACATTGGTTTGTATCTGGATCATTTGGCATAGTATTAGTACAATACAAGTTACTGTAATTGTAAATACATTACGAGTTTTAGAATTTCATTTGTTTTAATCTAGTCTGGTAGCAAATAGTTATTTTCCCATTGTTAAAAATAGGAATGAGATAGGAAAAAAGATGGACAAAAATAGCCAGGCAAAACAGTTGAAATAGCCTACAGGCAGCCAATTTCAAATCCCCATGTTTTAATTTGTGGACTAATGCTATGCTATAAATAACATAAATATAATCAAAGGATTGTTATAGTGATCCAGCTGGAATACCACTCAGAGCACCAAAACTACCAGTTAAATACAAATGAGCAAAGGAATTTGTGTCAAAACACTCCAGAAGCTCAGTAGATGATGAGATAATAGCATAGACCATCTTGTTGTAGCTAGCTTGTAGACAGCAACATGGTTCTCAGCTTTTTTCATTTTAAAGTTAATTTAAAGTTTTTAGGATAATTTTGGATTTTCCATATAGGTTTGAAATGGAAAAAATGTTGGGAGTGTCTCTTTTCTCTGTACTGGTTTTGACAGACTCCCATCTCGGCACTCCTAACATATGTTACCATCCACAATTCTTTTCTCCTCCCTGTGGACTTGTTGTATGGTCCTTTATCAGGTTTACTTCAAATGGTGCTAGATGTCTTGACTTCTGAACGTGGAAGATTGACTTCTCAGAATAAAGTATGTTAAGGAGAAACACAAAAGTTTTAAAGTAAATTTAAAGTGTTTTTTGAATTTCTTGTGTTTCTTGAATTTCTTGTGTTTCTCTTGTGTTTCTTGAATTTATGTGAGCACCAGGGTAACAGATATGAATGGCTGAAATAGATTGGCATGAATGTTTTATATGAATGTTTCAGATACTTTTCTCTCCTTGCGAGCATGCAGTGTTCCCAGTTTTAAGCATTTAAAAGGAGTGACGTAAGATACCAAGAGTCAAAAGCGCTTTCTAGGCTTAGGACTCTTTTAAGATTTTCTTGCTAAACTGAGGATTATAGCTTAAAACTTAGATTTTTTTTTTTTTTTAATAAATGCTAGAGGTGATGTTATAAAAAAATTCCAAATACACTGAGTTATGATAAAATTATGAGCTGACAATTTAGAAATATAGGAGTTCATAGAAATTGAGTTCATTCGAAACAGAGTCTCTTATGATTATGTTCCCATATTATTTAGTTACGATAACCTCCCTTCTTTCTCAGGCCAATATCTTTAAGTTTTTTGGCACACACAATGTTTTTTCTGACTGGTCTCAGACAAATATGATAATGCAAGTAGCTTTCTTTTAGTTTAAATGAAAAAAACCCAAACACCCCCTCAGCTTTTTTTTCTTCCTCTGTAAGTAGTTCTTTGAACTTTTATATGAAAATTTTTATTATTTTTTAAATGCATCCAAAATCTTTTTTGCTCCCAAGACAAATTTAATTTCCAGCCAGGGATTACAAAATAGATTGTCAACTTGCTCAACAGACACCAAGATGAGATTTTTTCAGAAGCCTTCTGTTTATGTAATTGCCACTGTATAACCTGTGTAGAAGCAGAGTTAAACAGATATGTAATTCTTTCCTACAATATATTCATGCCCCTCATTGGACCATATGAAATCCCAATTGCATCAAACTGTACATTAAAAAAATTACATCAAAGTCAATAGGTACAAAATTAGAGGTTCACAAATGCAGTCTGTGACCTCGAGCCCACATTTGTGGCTCCTTGTAGCTGCTTGCCCCTTGGTGGAGGTTCTAAGAACTGAGACCTGCATGGGCATTCTTCCTACCCCTGATATTATTTGCCTGGCCAAATACATTGCCTGCTGATCTTAATTTACTTATCAAGGCTTCTGAAATTCCAGAACACAGACTAGTTTGAGTGTACAGTATGAAAACAGTGTTGCTGAGGGGAATTTACCTTCAAATTTACCTTCAATTTAACTTCAAATCTCTAATTCCTGCTATTCCTTGCATATGATACATTTGCATCCTGCTCTGTTGAGCATCATCTTTGGCAGTGCTGTGTTGCTATGTCTGGTTAATATTTAATCTCACATTAAGAGAAGACACTTCTAATTTTCATTACTTTCTGTAACTGTAATAATGTAGTTGCTACAGCTCAAATCTGCAGGTAGGAAAGGCAGCTTCTGTAATATGTGAGAAATAGAATTTTCAGACTTGTGTAATCTTTAAAAAGGTCTTGGAATGTTAGTGAACCAGTTTAGAGCTTCCTGTTGCATCTGTTCAAACTTGAATGAGTACTCCTAAAAGAGATGTCCTTTCAACAAAGACATGAATCTAATTAACAAACAGAATAAACATAGCACTGACCATGACACTTCAGTCCACCACCTAAAAACCTAGGGAAATCAGTTTAAAGGGGTTTATTGTAGTTTTTCAAGCACTCACAATGTTCTCTTTAAGGAAAATTACTTTTTTTTTTTTTTTTTTTCCTTACAGCTGTCTTTAATAAAGCACTAAGATGTCTGCCAAGCAGTAGCTTCATCTTTATCCAGCTGGATACACCTGAGCTTTCAAAGCTTGAGAAAAAACATTTCTCATTAAGTGAACCAAAACTAAGCTAACGTGTGTATTCGGAACTATAAATCATAATGTCCATAGGCAGATGTTCTTAGCCTGCAGGCATAAATGTGAAGGGACTTGATTCCAGAAGGCACTTTCAGCAATACCTGAAAATCTTCAGAGATGTTTTACAGCTCCATATTACAATATTAGCAGAGTAAAATCAAGATGAGTGACTTCCTCATTATGCTATTCTGTATGTGTGATATAATGGCAAGCTTCAGAGGCACTAATTCAGTACAGCGCCAATGTGCAGAAGTTTACCTTCTCTAACAGAGACCTGGGGTGAAGTCATACAGAATGAATTTGCTTTTTAAAACAAGGGAAAGTAGCTCTTACCCTTTATAGCACCTGTTGGCATCAAGAAGAGCTTTTCCGGGGATGAAATGTGATATTATCCTGTTTTGCAAATGGGGAAACTGGGCTGCAAATGAGGTGGTCTTCCAAACAGCAGCAACTGGAAGAGACTGCTGTGGTCCCCTGAAAACAGGAAGAGAGATTCTCATGATTTGGTATGATTTGGTTACAGTTTTATGACAGTAATATGTGTCTGCATTTAGGCTTTGGAAGGAAAAATATAATCTGTCATTTTTACCACAGCTCTTTTTGTACTGTGGCAGCTCTCAGAAATTTAAACCCAGGCATATTGTCTCACCACTCTAGGATGGCAAATTCACCTTGAGAAGATGACTCCTGCTCCAAATGAGCATGCTGTGATTTTAGGAATATGAGGCTGGTTCTTTAGACTTGCAGAAAGATGTAGAGCTGGAACAGTTTTGCATTATTTATCTTAATTATCCTGAATAAAGAAAATAATTCCATCTATGTTTGATTTTCACATTTGCATGAAGTGATTTATGTCAGATGCTGTCAGGAGAAGTGTGTGACATGAGAGAAGTTTGTGGTCACTGGCAACTAGCATAAAAGGACCCCTCTTTTTAGCCCCACATGTTCACACCAAATAGACTTTGAAAAGAAACATTTTTTTTTTTAATAATGCCTTTGCAAAATCTAATAAATACTGAAATAGAAGGCTTTCCCTCTTATAGAGATAAATTGCTGATCTGAAAATGGGCAGTGAAATTGGCCATTTATGGAAAAAAGTTTTTTATTCTGGAATGAGCTTAACTGTGGTATTGCTTACCAGTTACCTCTGACTAAAAACTGAAGAAATGTAAGAGAGTAAGAGATTGTAGTAGATAAGAAACTTAAATGAAGATTTGGGGTTTCAAATACTCTTAAAATAGTTATGTGTTTCTTAAGACATATTTCTTGATTCTGGCTCACTTAGCATTTTCTGAAATAGCATGAGATCTTGAAAGTAATATTTCCAAATATGGATATGAGACTTTTATGCACTTGAATCATATTCAGATTTGTTCTCCTTTTATGGGACATGAGAATTTAGCACTCAAATTATGCATGTGGGGGGAATTACCCAGAACACTGTAGTGAGAACTCTGTATGTGATTTCTGCAGAGCTGAGTCCCTCTTGGCTTGTGACAGCCAATGTCTTAAAGTTTATGAAGCACAGCTCCATCTCCCCACCCACCAGGCAGAAGGATTGCCAAACCCTAGGGGCCAGAACTGATGCAGCAGGACAGAGGCATCCATTTGGTTCCCATTCCTTGATGAGATCTCATAGGGGAATGTAGGGGCCCTGTCACATGAACTCACCCACGAGAGCAGGAAGGGAAAAACCCCAACTGTTTTGTAGTTGGGGTAGTTCTGTTCAGTCTGACCATTGCTACCTAACAACCCAGGAAAACTGATTACAAAAAAAAAAACCCAAAAAAACAAACTCTGGAAAAACAGTTGTTGCTGGGAGTCTTGTCAGCTGTATTCTGTTAGCAGCATTAAACATGGGCTACTACTGAAATGTATTAGTGTTATAAGAACTGACACAAACTTTCTAGTGCTATTTTTCTTTTTATTTATGGCTCTGTCTTGAGAAATTAAGCCCAAATTTCTATATTTCTCAAGTCTCCATTGCTTTAATAGATGTCTCCTATTCAAATCCTGAAATAGCTGTTATACTTTCTATTGATATATGCCTGACTCTATATTTTTTTCAATTAGCCATGGGCTGAAAGCCCTTTAAGCTGAAAAAGTGATTCTGAGAGTCCTCTATAAATAGCTCTCCATAGCCTTGGAAAGTAAACTCTTTTCCGTTATATGGTCTGAGCTGACCAAAATTGCAAAGTGGAATACATACAGCCCTGATGGAGTAATAGTGTACATCTAGAGTAATATAATCTAAGGCAATTGATATGCATTCTGAACTGCAGAAATTGAATTGTGCCAATATTAGGTATTCATTGCATTTATCGACACAAAATGCACGTCAGGTGAGGTGGTGGGGGGAAGGACTACATCCAGCTCTACAGAGATCTCTGCAAAGTTATTTCTCTTTTGCTTTCATGTTTTGTTTACATGAGTTTAAATTCGATAGCTCCAAGATGGGCAGGTTTGCTACTGATTCTTCAGTAGAAAAGAAAAGCAACCTATTTTATTGAAAGGACGCACACATATAATCACCTTTCCTGATTTCTAGTTTTCATTTCGTTCTTGCTACATTGTTTGTTCTTCTCCTTTCTGGATAGCTACTATCTTGAAATGGTTCTGGCTGAGTAATAACTAAATCAGATTTCTGTCTTGCCTGGTTTAAACATAAATTTCTTTGTGTAATTCATAGATTGCGCTATCTGCTCACTTTATATCTTTGCAAGTGGACTCGTTAGCTTCCAGTCTTACGTAACAGTCTTCCCTGTAGCAGAACTGTTCAGCCATCCCAGTATAACACCAAGGAAAAGAAAAGATAAAGTATAGTTAGTGAAGATGCAATCAAGATGGGTCTGCAAGTCTTGAATCCAATTTGACATATCTAACAGCTTAATACATAACATGGTATAGTTTACTGCCTGGTTTAGCTCTTAATTTGGGATTATTAGAAGGACTTTACATTTTCAAAGTGGATATATCAAAGAAAACATTACTGTGTTGGGACACAAAACAAAGCTGTCTAATAGAGACTGACTTTGTTCTACAGTCCCCTGTCAGTTTGCACTACAGAAACTGAAAAGCATGCTCTGCCTTTTTCTTCTCAGTCATCTGTGGCACAATATGAATACGTCTTAGCTTATTACCAAAATGTGGTATTGCAGCAATATAATAGGCTCCACATGGCAGCCCTCTTTGATGCATACCTATGATTTTTCATCTGGGACAAGCTATACAGCTATCATTTCTCAAGTTTTGGAGAATTCTTGCCAGTCTTAATGAAAGTTTTCCAAAGATGTCTTGGTATTTTGAACAACCATTAGCAGAGAGTAAATGAGTAGTGGTGAGAAAAGTAGACAGATATTATTGTAAGATGCAAATAGAAATCAGACGCTGAGTGCTCTTTGCTTGTCAGTGATTGTTGTGTACCAGTTCCATGTTATTTTGCCTGTCTCTCTATATTTTTATATAGTCTCCCCCAGTGACTAAAATGAAAATGGTAAGCCTCTAGTTTGAATGCAATTTTTTTGTTTAAAACATAGAGGGAGGGGAAAAATGTAAAAAATTCGTATAAATGTGCAGATCAAAAAAAGAAATTCTGGAGCATCAGGTCTTCTTTTGTGTTAAATGCATGCTGTTGAAAAAAACCACATATTGTGCTGGGGTAGAACCAGGAAGTGAGAATGACCAAAGTGACAAACTTAATAGAACAGACCAAGCTACAGTTTCTTAGAAAATACGTATGACACAAATGAGTGTTCAGGAACATGAATGCAAACATTTTTTCATAGTGTCGAGTACTCAGGGTTGTAGTTCTCCCATTTCTTTTGTGCATGTCTTTACTATAAGACATGATTACAACATAGCTGTGAGAAGCCAGGAGATGATAAGGTGCTGATACTGGTATTGTGGTCACAAGGAGGAATTTTCTTGAAAAATACTTGTAATTCATTACAAAGTCCTGCAGGGTTTAATTACTGGTAGTTTTGACGCAAAACATGACTTGACTTGTATACGTTGCCTTCAGTGTAGGGTTTTTCATTTAGAATGAGACTTCATACACAAGACTAAAATTCAAAAGTAGTTATTACAAGGTGAAATGGTGAAATGCAGCAGCTCTTCAGGAAGTCTTTATGAAAGACCCTATGAGTACTGCTAAGTAAGCAGGTTTCCTTCCACCATAGGCAGAATGATTATACCTTACAGATATAAGTGCACGCAGCTTTCTAACGCAATATTAAACTTGCAAGTATTTTCAGAATAACATTTCAATTACTAATTTATCTGTCATTAGCAATGATATTTTAACTGGAGGATGTAAATGGTTTAATCCTGTAACTCTTGCATATACCTTTATTAATGAAGAATGCCATTGCAGTGTAAAAGGTCTTGGTTCTCAGGAGAGTGGGCATATCACCAGGAACTAAAGCAGCTACAGTCATCTGGAGAATATATTTCCAAAGTAAAACTGGTGGTTCCAAGATTTCAGAGTTAATGTATCAATTTTTTTGCAGTATACTCTAATTAATATTGACTGTCTCAAGTTTTTATAAAACTGGTTTGACCAGTTAAACAAGCATTTAAGTAATACAGATTTTTTAAAGTGTGGCATGTTAATCAGATATAATGTAAATGTAGATCCCCATAAATAATTGTCTCCAGTAATAATTCCCTAGTAAAATACCCTAACACACTTTTCAAAGAGTGGATGTGGCTCCCAATGTCCTTGTTGTCAGGTAAGTTTACTACATACACAAACATTAACAGAGAACCATTTCTATTGAAGAAAACATGTAAAAGATGATCATACAGCATTTTTTTTTTTAATAGAAAGAATGAATTTGTAATCTCCTCCTGTGCCTTGTACTGTATGTTCTTTGTTCTAGATGAGGCTAGAGAAATACAAGCTACAGGTGTTAACCTTGAAAAATAACAACCCTTTCCCAGTGTGCTTGTCACTACGATTGTAGTGTGGCAGAGGCAAATATTTTAATTTATTACTCGCATCTGACTGATACATTGTTGGACAGTTCAGGGGGATGATAGCCAAGCGTATTGGTGAAATTGAGAGGGATCAAATTTCTGCAAAAATGTGAATTCAAAGGAAATCGTCCCATTATCTAGGCTTTTATGACCTTGTCTGTTTTGATAATTAGAAATGGTGGTTGTGTCTTAAGTATTTCACAGAGGTAAAAATGGCTGGCTGTAATTGGAATAATATGCATGGAATTTTGCCTCTCCCTCAACTATGCACGTTCCTGGGACCTGAACAGTTTGAAAGATGTGGGTAATAATCACCTTTGCAATTCACATCATTTCCTATTTAGGAACTTAATTCTGGGATACAGATAGAAAAGCTTTGACTAGTGTAAAGTATTCATTCAACTGCTTCCTGAGGAGTCATGCACAAATCTTGAAGTAATCTGGCAATTTAGAAAGAGTAAGGAGGAGGCACATGATAGCCTTTCAGGTTATTTTGAAGTCTGCAAACTGTTTCTACAAGAAATATTCTTGCAAAAATATTCTCAGTCTCTGCAAAACAGGTGTTTAGAGCAATTTCCCCTTCCAACTGTGTGCCTAACAATACTGTGATTAAGATCTCAATCAGGGGCAGGCTGACTTTTGGCTGCATGTGTGTACCTGCACAAGCATGTCTGCAAGCTGCTTTTATTATTAAACAAAAAGAACACATGCAGTTAATCTGATTATAGGAGGAATTCTCAGAATGTAAGCTGGGTCTCAAGTCTGTAGGAAAGCAGGTAGACTGAATGGGCCAAAGGAGAAAAACAAAAATAATGGAAGCATTTTTAATGTAAACAATCAGAGCACTGAGTGAACTGGATAGAAGGCTGAGCAACAACTGGAGAAACAACCTACTTTATGCTTGTTCTGTGTTGTTCAGTTTTTAATATGGCTCGTGTTTCTGTTATAAACAATGCAAATCAGCAAGGCAGCCTTTCAGGAGCTGCCAGAGATGAAACTGGAGCCACTGGCAGTTGTATCTATGTTACTGGGCAATGCAGTGTTGTGTTGGATCACTGAAAAAAAAACCTACACACAGCTGTGGCAAAATCAGTGTGGTTCTGATTTGAAACCATCAATAGGAAAGTATCACATAATTCTAACTCTGACATGGATCAGCTATAGACAACTGTCTAAGGAGAACAAAGGTGGTCATGGAATCATGGAATAGTTTAGATTAGAAGAGACCTTAAAAATCATCTAGTTCCACCTCCATGCTATGGGCAAGAACACCTCCCACTAGACCAGGTTGCTCAAAGCTTTATCCAACCTGGCTTTGAACACTTCCAGGAATGGGGCCCTAGCTCTCTAGACAACCTTTTCCAGTGTCTTACCACCCTCACACTAAAGAATTTCTTTCTATTGTCTAACCTAAAACTGTCCTCTTCCCACTTTAAGTCATTATACCTTGTGCTATCACTACACACCCTTATGAAAAGTCCCTAGCATCACACAGGTCAGTACCACTAAAGTGGTTTCAATATATAGGGTGACTCAAAGAGGGACAGTATAAGGTGGTACCTTGATGTATTTATTTCCACAGACTCTCCTATGGCTACAGCAGTGCTGGTGTCTGACCAGAATCAGACGAGGTGGTAGATCCTCAGCCACTATATGTCTCCAGGTCTTTCAGCTGTACAGCCCTGCAAGTCAGGACTCAGGCCCATCATCTTCAACAGTTGCTTTCAGTAAAACACACAAAATGTTCATTATTCTTGCATAATGCATACATTTTATTTTTGTTCAGACATTCTGCCTAGATAGCTATTTTTTTTCCCGACAGGATGCAGATAAATTAAACATGAAGTTCATGTGATCTCAGGTTGATGCTAAATGAATCGATAATTTTGGCAAAACCTTTAACTGTAATAAAACTACTGGTCTTCATCTTGATCTGTTCCTGGAAAAATAGATTCCTAATTGATTAATTATTATATACAACAGAGCTCAAGTATTTCACATGACTCTCAGTCATATCTCAGGTATAACTTTTAAAAACTTGTTCTCAAATTAATTATGTGATAATTAACTTTACTGATAACTTTCTGTATTATTAGTAATGTTTCTCAGATGAAGCAGTTACTCAGGTACAAGTTCTTAAGTAGCCAGGCACAATTTAATAACAGCCTGCAATGTTCTTAAATTATTATAAATCTCATAACTAGAGCCTATTATCACTGATCATGATTTATGTATGTTAATTAAAAATGACCCATATTTTAAAAAGTATGGCATCTCTCCCTTTTTCGTGTGGTATATGCATCCCCAGGAATTTTAAAGTAATATGAATGTCCAAGTTCCTCTTTTTACTTTTTTTTTAATAAGTTTGAATCAAATGTATTCTACTTCTCACCAGGAGAAAATAGAAATGAAAGCTTTCTGAGAATTAAACCCTTAGACTTGGCAGTATTACTTAGAATATCTTTATTGGCTAGAGATTAAAATAAAACAGGGCAGTGCCAAAAGACAAATTGACTTCTTTCAAAGATCAAAGTTAGAAAATCAACTAAGCACATTTTCTGTGTTTTTTAGCATTGACTGTTCATTTACTCTATACTCCTTTACTAAGTTGTGAGACTCACGCAGCTTTGGAGGAAGGAAGGGAGGCACGGTAGTTATGGGATTGCACGTGGCTGAGGGAAAGAGAAAAAAATATCTCTGGTCTGTGAAAATAACAGCACGAGTGCCAAGCCGAGATGTTTCCAGGCTATTACTGTGTGTCTTTCAGCAATAAACACAACAAATTGGTCAATATTAAGGACTCAGTTTGGGCAACTGAAGTATGTGGAGACCACAGGCCATGTTTTATTGTGTGCTTCTAATGAACTAACATCCTGTTATCCTCGGATGTACATAACTACCACGTGAAGGTGATGTGCTGCTCACAGCACTGCAGGCATGGAATTGCATGAGGTGCCCGGCCCCCAGGGACACCACTGAGTGCCACCCCTGGCTGTGTCTTTGGGATAGAGAGGTGGTCACATGTCTCTTTCCTCCTGCTTCCCTTGCATCAGCTCCACAACCTGCCTGGCTGCAGGAGAGCCAGCACTACTCTTAAAAAGACAAAGAGTACTCACAAACAACAGAGGGCTAGGTAGAGTATAGTAAGTTAAGACAGTGGCAAGGAGAAAGAAAGAAGAGAAAAAAGGAGGAGAAGAGAAGAGAAGAGAAGAGAAGAGAAGAGAAGAGAAGAGAAGAGAAGAGAAGAGAAGAGAAGAGAAGAGAAGAGCATAAGGAAAGGTCACTACTAGTGAGGTGTGATGATAGTTGGAAATGTGTAAGACCCAGCATTTCTGTTCTGTTAATTGAAAATAACATCAGAGGAAATGGAAGATGTGAAGATAATTAAGAACAGAAAAATATGCCTTTGCTGCTAAAAGACAAATATAGCAAGTCTTAATTCAGTCTGGGGGTATGCTACACGTATCTTCTAGCTGGTAAACTGATTGACTTGGACTGGTGAGATAGAGGTGTCTCTGAATGTGTCTTTGAGTGTATGTGATGGGATGCATAATGCTGTAGTGCATATTTTAAGAAATAGTAAGTTTGTTTGTTGGGTTGGTTTTTTCGTTTAGTTGGTTGGTTTGGGTTTTTTTGGTCAGTTTTGTTTGGTTTTTTAAATTGTGTGTTGTTTTTGGGGTTTTTTTTTGTCCTTTGGGTTTTTTATAACAATTTTTTCCAGAAAGCCCATCAAATATTGTGTCTGGAAATTATTTGTTCGCTTATGTTTATCTATACATCCCTTCATAAAAGCATGCATTTCTTTAAAAAAAGCCAGTGGTGTAGGGTGAATCAATGAGGTAGGGAGATGTAATGATTTCTTCAAGATCTTTTCCTTTGTTTTGAGCAGCTGGGGGTTAGGGCAATTTCTCGGATGGTATTTCCTTTGTTTTGGTGTGTTGAAATCCTGCCTTGGGAAGGATGTGCATTTTACAGCTCTTGTCTGGAGGCAATGTGAGATAACTCATGCCTGGGAACAGGCTTGTGCAAGGGCTACTTTGGCCTGACCTACTGCACATGCCTACGTTGCACTGAAGGCAGTGGGGTTTCAGAAGATAGCCATCATCTTCCTGAACTGGTTTTTCTGGAAGTGGACTGTGATCCCCACACTTTGCATGAAATTGAACAGGAACTTTGGAAGTTTAACTTTGACAATCTGATAATAGTAATTTACAGGTAGTATCTGTGGGTTTTGTTCTTTCTTGATGAATTGTTCTCTATAGTGAGAATGAGTGTGGTAGCAAGTTTATTTCTATAATAACCAGACCCTTTATTGGGATGTGAAAAGAGTATGATGAATGAAACAATTAGAAATTTATAAGCATATAAGAAATATAACTGAGCATACAAATCTTTACTGACAATAGAGAGAGACAGTAAGTCTAGTCCTAGACACTTTTCTGGTATAGAAGCACAATTTGAAATATAAAAATACAAAATGCTATTTCTTGTCCCAGACTGTAAAAATATGTGTTGCCTTCTTCATCAGAGTAGCTCAGTTTTCCTGCCTAGAATCTGAAATGTTTTGTGAGATAAACAATACAGTTAGAGAATACTGAGCACACTAAGCAGATGAAGTCTCTTGTAACTTCCAAGTGTTGTGTCTAACCTTCTTCTGATTCACTGGCCTGCCAACTGGTACAATAAAGTTCCCTGAAAATAACTGTTAGACTGCAATTTCTGTATAACACCTGCTTCTAGACTGTCCCTCTTTAGACCCTTTTCTGTCGAGTAGTGAAGAGGCATAGCTTTCAAATGCTGTGCCATTTTACAGGAATGGTAGTCAACAAAAATATTTTCAAGGATCTTCCTTTTGGATTTGCTTTGCACTCGGACAGTAGTTGCCAGAGCTAGTTCAAAACTGCTGTGTGTCAATGGTAGTGAAAATAACTGAAGCATTCTGGATTTTAGTCTGGGTATGGTAAATAGTTGGAGGCACTTTTTTGTCAGAGGCCTGTCATTCACAGGGTGGATGCAATGGTGATGGGCATTAGGGAGAGACAGGGGAGTAGGGTAGGCTGACCAAGAGAGCCAGGGCCATCAGACTCTCTGGGACAGACAGGGCATCTCCTTTTTCCTTAGCCCTTAGTCCACTGTTGGGGGTGGGGATGGGGCAAAAAGGTCTGTATTCTTGCATGTGTTAGTATGTAGGTAGTAACACTGTGGATTTAACACCATGTGAATACATACCTCAATGACTTAATGCACTTTGCTGTCTGTTTCATTTGTGAGACATTTCATGGAGACTCACTTTCATGTGACAGCTGGCAGGATTATCCCTGCAAGAATAGACAGTTCAATCACAGAGATGGGGCTTGATCTACATGCTACATTTCTTCCAGGTATAGCTGCTTCTAATTTTAAAATATATTTTAAGGTCAGCTTTGTGTCGGCTACACTCCGAGATGCATTGCATCGGAGCTGCGCTTTAGGCACAGCTAAGTTGGGACAAGGGCTAGATCAACATCTGTTTGAGACAGGGAAGCACATGGGGACTGTTTCTGAAGCATGTGACAGAGAAGCCCAGATATGATATGAGGAGGCTGGGGAGAGAAAGAAGGGTATTTGTAATTCAGATGAAGGGAAAAAAGAACATGGTAGCATACCCGCAGGGCTGGGCGATGACCCTGATGAATGCTGTGCTTTGCATGATAGTCTAGCATAGCTACAATGATGATTGTATCAATGATGATAAAAGCCTTCATCTAGAAGGCTTTTAAATAGGGAAATGTAAGATTCAGTGTCACAAGGACTGAATCTATTCTGTATAAAGTTGTTGAAACTGTGCTGGAAGGTGGCAGTCCATTTGTAACCTTAAATGTTTACTAATAGAGCATAATGAGAGTCTCTGAACCTCTTCCTCGTCCTCTGCTTCAGAATCTCAAGCCAGCTGGCTGGGATGCAAATTCAGACACAGTCGTTTCACAGTACTCCTCTGAGCAGACAGTGCATGTTTCTTTTCATAGTTTGGGAGCACACTTCTCATATGCGTGCTTCTCTGATTCTTAAAGGCCCATTTATGTACCCATTCTGTAGCCAGCAGTATCTAAGATCAAAAGATTTTGTGGAAGAAAATATAAATTATGTTGTGTTACTACTATCCATTAAATAGCAAAAGCTGGAAAAATAAAAAAGATGCAACAAATGAAATTAGGCTCACAGTATCTGGTCTTTTCTGGGAAAAAAATACAGCCTTAGTTAGGGATTACAAATTGGGATACACACATGACTTCGGTAGAAATCTCAGATACTGATGACTTGCAAAAACTTTTTCAAAATATTTGGTTTCAACCGCATGTAAAAATAAGATGGAGCAATATTTATAGAGTATCAAGAAGCCTGTAAATTTATCAGATAACAAACTAATGTCCATAGGCTGCCCTAAATACCTAAAAAGTTGGTATCTCTGCTATGAAGGTAGAGATTAGATTGCTTCACTGTGTCTCTGTGGAACTTAATCCTTTTATTGCTGTCCTCCATAAAATTTCAAACAACAAAATAGGATTTTAGGAACATTAGGTTGCCACTTTGCAGAGCTATGTGCTAACTCTTCAACAGCATTTGGAAATTGTTATTCTTTTCGAGAGCTGATATCGTAAGTCTCTGCTTACCATAATATATCATATTTACCCAAGTCATGGAAAATCTGCTGTTGGGCTCTGCCTGTGCCTTGTATCTGTGGTAGCAGAAAATCTACTGAGAGAAAAGCTTGTTCTTAGTAATATTAAAAATTATTTATCATTTAACCTTCTATGAGCACTTCTATGAATTTTACTGGTTTATATCCAGAATTTTGTCAAGTTTGTGAGAAATATGGGGCCTATGAGACTATTTACCTTTGCAGAACAGCTCCCTTGGAAAAATTCTTAAATTAAACACTTGTTTTTGAAAAAGTATTTTGAAAAATTACCTTCTCCATTGTTTTCAATTGTTATAAAACAAGGAAATATTTTTGTTTCCTTAGCATTTCTTTGAGTATGAACTATAAATTTAATTATCTGTGTCTCCTCCTGTTTTAAGAGAAAAATTTTTCTTGGAAGTATTGCCGAAAATTTTGTGTATTCATAGGTGAGACACCCACACAAAGGATATGTAACTAATGATATAATTACATACATGCTCATCTTCTTTTAAACAATAGAACTGTGTATCTGATCACTTATGCTTGCAAACCATGAGCAAAGGCTATGGAGCATGCAGCCCTCTTCCCCCTGCCCTCGACTTTTTATTGTGCTGTGTCACATGCTACACATAAGCTGTGTTCAGTAGTGCCTGTATTTGCTTCTCTTGTCTTACTGGGTGGCTCACTGTGTTTCAGGCTCTGTGTTTCCCATCCCACTGTGAGGGGCTGCTCTCTGTGGGAAAGCAGAGCTCCTGGCAGGTGATCCCTTGTGAGACCTGCAGGGTGGGGGCTCCTTATGTGAGTGCTCCTTATGTGAGTACCTTGGGAGCTGCTTCTACTCCTGGGGATGCTGGACCATGGTACCTGCACCCCTGTAGGTGAAGGAAGCCCTCGCTGCTAGGCTCTGGGCACCATCAGCCCTGCAGGCTTCTGTGTGCAGTGGGAGATGGCTGTGGGCAGCTGACACTTAGAGTAGATGAAGTCTTCTGTCTTAGGAAGAGCAGCAGCCTTCTCGCTGTCTCTAGGTTCACTTTAATCTTTCCAAACCTTAAAGCAAAGCTTTCTCCTAGCTTTTGCTAGAGTGATAGTGGAGTTTGTGTTATCCAGGATGGCAAGATTGGCAGTTAAATTCAGTTTGCGCCCCTTCTGAATATAAATGAAGCATTTTTTCTCATTTCAGCCTTTGTATAACTTTCTTAGTATACAACAGATCATAACACGTGTTAGGCCTCAGTCCTTCCTCTCCCTCCCTCCTGAAAAGTAAGGAGCGTTTAGAGGAGTTCAGAGAAAAACTGTTTATCTAGGGATGTGGCAGAAGGGGTTTTGCTGGCTGAAATGCTGCAGGGTTGAGTGGGATGTAATCTCAGAGGTCGTGGTGCTCAGTAGCATCAGGGCATTCAGCTGATCGTGTCTCACCAAACCTGTTGTAGTCTCGTTTTCTGGAGCCAGCATCAGTTTTTCTCTGGAACCTCAGCTGATCTGATTATGAGTCTCTCGGTGACAAATTCTGGGCTTTGGGTAACCACCTCTTCCTCTTTTCCATTGCAGAGCTCCAACATGGGAGGCAAATTGAGCAAGAAGAAGAAGGGGTACAGTGTCAATGATGAAAAAGCTAAAGACAAAGACAAGAAGGCTGAAGGAGCAGCGACTGAGGAAGAGGAGACTCCAAAGGAGGCTGAGGGTGCCCAGCAAACCACAGAGACCACAGAAGTGAAGGAGAACAATAAGGAGGAGAAGGGTGAAAAGGATACTCAGGTCGCTGCCAATAAAACAGAAGAAAAAGAAGGGGAGAAGGAGAAACCAGTGACCCAGGAAGAAACCCAGAAAGCAGAACCAGAGAAGTCGGAGTCTGTTGTCGATGGGAAAGTAGAGCCACAGAAGAACAAGGAACAGGCACCCAAGCAAGAGGAGCCGACTGCAGCCTCTGCTCCCGCTGCCAGTAGCGAAGCACCCAAAACTTCTGAGCCTAGCAACGACGCAAAAGCTTCCCAGCCTTCAGAAGCCACAGCTCCCAGTAAAGCAGATGACAAGAGCAAAGAGGAAGGGGAAGCCAAAAAGACTGAGGCTCCCGCAACGCCTGCAGCCCAAGAAACTAAAAGTGAAGTGGCCCCAGCTTCAGACTCAAAACCTAGCAGCAGCGAGGCTGCGCCTTCCTCCAAGGAGACGGCGGCACCGACAGCAGCCCCTAGTTCCACTGCTAAGGCCTCGGACCCTGCAGGCCCACCAGAGGAAGCCAAACCTTCTGAAGTTCCAGCGACTAATTCGGATCAAACCATAGCAGTGCAAGATTAAATTGGACAGCCTGTTGAAACAACCACTTAAAACAACCTGTGTCTTTTTTTTATTTTTTCAGCTCTACTAACTCGTTTCGGATCTGAAATAACAAATATGTATTGCCCAGAAAGAAAAGGAGAAAAAAAAAAAAAAAAAAAAAAAAAAAAAAAGAAAAAGAAAAAAAAAAAAAAAAAAGAAAAAAAATGGAAAGGATGTCCCATCAAGTTGGGAGGGAGGGGGGAGAATCCAAATAGTATTTTTGTGGGGAAATATCTAATATACTTTCTGCCAACTTGACACAAGTCTTGGATTAAAAATAAATAAAGAAATAAAATAAATGGATGTCTGAAAGTACAGCACATCTTTTGTATCTGAACTGCTGTAAATGCACTCCACCAGTGTATCAAAATCTCTTTTTTGTTCTGTAATGGGGTTTGGGAGTGATGCGTTTGATTCTGCCC
The DNA here is from genome assembly GCA_023637945.1 of Phaethornis superciliosus. NCBI lineage: Eukaryota > Metazoa > Chordata > Aves > Apodiformes > Trochilidae > Phaethornis > Phaethornis superciliosus. Next base: position 74,543,110 of record JAJQWJ010000002.1, read on the forward strand.
ACTGGGTTTGTGCCAAGGCAATCAGATCTTTATGAAAGCAGTATTTTCTGTGGTTTTTTTATTTACAGCCTTTCTTATTTTGATATTTTTTTTATGCAGTGGATGAATGCCAACTTTCAGACAAAACCCACTTAGCTGTCCACATATTTCTCAATGCCAATCCTCCAATTCTTCCTCTCCAAATATTTTTTGGGAGTAAAAAGCATTCTCATCCTACTTAGCCTACCTAGATTTCTCATGACGAGTTAATGCATGTCCGTGGTTGGGTGCACCTGTAGTTCTGTTTATTGGTCAGTGGAAATGAAAAAGTCTGCGTTCATTGCAGTTCCAGTTTCTCTTCCATTCTGTGTCACAGACACCAACACACACTCATTGGAAAACAAATGAAAAAAACAAAATGTACAATGGATGCATTGAAATTATATGTAATTGTATAAATGGTGCAACAGTAATAAAAGTTAAATAATTTAAAAAATATAAAAGTGTAAAGACTGATTAAATCCTCACGTTTGCCCTTTGGGGATTAAGTGAAGGAGATCCTTACACTCTGAGAGGGTTTTTGACATCTGGGTCTTCCTACTCTCCTATATATAAAGAAGTAAAGGTAAAGAAGGAATCATCAAACTCATGATCCTAGGAACATGCTGCCATAAACTCACGCTTCAACAGCCACAAACATTCACAGGTTAGGCTGGAAGAAATGGCAAATAAACAACACATCTCACATATGGTTTATTCCTGTCAAAGCAGAAATTACTTTTGCCTGCTTTCATGTGAAAAAAATGCTCTCTTGCCTTTTTAAAGAGCCAGAGGCATACTGACTGGGTTTTAACTGGGAGTTAGGAAGTGGATTTGATAAACAGGTCTTTTAAAATGTTACAATTAAATTTAATCCTACTTCTATCAAAATATTCCTGGTGCTGATACGCTTTGTTCTTTTTCCCATTGCTTTTGTGCAGCTGCCACAATAGGCCAATTCTTTCCATTTCAAATGTGGGTAACCTTGTGTGGATGAGCTGATTTCAGTCTGGGATAAACAACATTTTCCAATAGTTTAGTTTGTTTGCCCCATTTTTATTCAGTAGAATTGCTGAATAATTGCAGTTTCTGCTGAGTAGTGTCCTTGCTGGATACAGACAATGATTTCACTCTACAGCCCAGGATTCACAAAACTGGTTAAAGAAGCATATTTGATCTGTCCATCTATAGGATCTCAGGTTCAGCAGAGGTTCTGAGAGAAGTTAGCAATGATAAATAGAAAAACAACTTGTATGCATAGCAAGGGGATGAGTAGACTTGTATTTAGGAAATAAGGGAAATGGTATTTTTAATTTATAAATTATTTTGCGTAGACTCCCTCCATGTCATGAGGATGATTCACTCTACAGATTTCCATAATTTTTATCCTTTATTTTATTCAGAAATTTGGGATTCTTATACCAATGTGCAGTTGTGCAGATGTGGAAAGCTTACTGGAACAGGCAGGAATAGTTCTGCTGGGTTTAAATCAGGTCATTTGCTTACGTGAATCTTGCACTTCCATCAAGCTTTTGCATCCTTAATGCAAAGGAATCAATTTCGTGCACAACATGTCAAAATAAAGTGGATTCTTTCCACAGACAAAGGTCAGCTAAGTACACTGGGTTAAAAAGAAAGCAGGTTTTAATATTTTTTTTAGATTAAATAGCTGAAGCATTGCAAGGTGAGGCATGTAACACATTGACAGTAATTCAACAAACATTGTGTCACGATCTACTGCATCTTTGTGTGGCCTTTCCTGCAAATCTTTAAGAGCCTTCTGCTATCATTTCCCAGTGTAGATGTGGCCTAGAGAGAAACAACTTCTGTCCACAACTCCTCTATGTATTTTCATTTGATAAGTCCAGTGCTGAGAGGAGGAGTGCAGTGATCCTTCAGTACTTTGCCATGATGTACTGAATCGACCTGAAGCTGAAGGGTCTATACCTGTGCTCTGCCTTTGGGCTGGAAGTGGTTGCCAATGGACAGTAGGTTTGTAACTTGTTTACTAAGGTTATCACTCATTGACTGGTATCACATCCATGCACTTTCCAAATAGCACTTATTCTCCACTACTAGAATTATTTAACAATGTCTTCCTTGTCTTCCCCTGAGCTTTCTTCAGTTCGCACACTGAGAGCTGGTGACATAATCTTGAATGCAGTCTTACTTTCATTTTTTGAGGCAATTAAAATACCTTTGTGCTCCTGAGCTGTATTCAAACCCAGTAGCCCTGAACATGAGCAAGAGAAATTTGCACTTATGTTTGGGAAGGTCAGCCCAGATGAAGCAGTGCAGCCAAAATCTTATGTGCTTATATAGATGCTCAGTATTCTCAAAAATGAAAAAGGAAAGTTGGCATATAATGTTTTTAATAAGTTTCATAATAAAGAAGGCTGCTAAATTAGCCTTTTCAAAGTACTGAAAATGCTTGGGGTATAATTGGTAGCATCAAGGCATTCAGACTTAGGTCATTGCTCAACTGTGCTGCTGGTTTATACCTACATATAAAGGGGGAAAAATTATCTCAGTTCAAAGGTTTTCTGAACTACATATATATGGTTAATAGAAATGTGAAGAATGTTGCTTACTTGAAGTGGCATGAGAAGAGGTAAGAGCCTAGAGCCTTGCTTTTCTTCACCTCAGTCCAGTATCTCATCTCTTAGGTTTTATTTTTCTGAGTTTTAGTCACTCTTTAATAACAGTAAAAGTATGCTAAGGTTACAGAGCTAGCAGGCATATTAGAGCTTTGAGCAAAAGCACATTGCAGATAACCTCAAAGGATCCAGCCCTTTAGTGAAAATGTGCCAAAGGAACAGAGAAATTCAACCCTGGGAAAGAACTTTTGCTATTGTCTAGAACCCCTGAAGAGAGATGTTTGCAAGGTGTCCCTTGTTTTGCCTTGGAGATTGTCAAGAATTTGTTGCTCTCCCTTTGATATTAGAAGGTCAGTGCCATTGGCTTTGTTCATACTTCGCTCACACTTTCACATCAAGGAGAAAGGCAGATGTTGAGATATGTACAGCAACTTAACCTTTCCTTCTGTTCCTTTCCAAGCAATGGTTAGCACTTGCCCTGTAGCTGGTTTCTGTACACTTGCTCTTGTGTCTGTACAGGGTATACACTGCAGTTTCTTCTATCATAAAACATTATAGGGTGCTTGGTGTCTTATGTGACATTTCTAGGCACGTGACTGTATGAATACATAAATGGCCAGTGACTTCTGAATTTCTTCTGGTACTTCCTTTGTCCCAGAGGTCTCACCTTACAGTTGCCTTCTCCAGATCTGCTTGAACTCCAGCTTCATTCCAGTGTACTGAACTGAGCTCGAAGCAGTGAGGGAATCAAGCCCTTAGTCTTGCTTCAGGAGCACTAGACTGCATTTCTTTCTTTGTATTTGTCCCAATTTAGCCAAACTTACTCCAGTTGTGTAAAAGAAATCTCTCAAATCTGTTGCCTGCAGAAGGCATTTTCTCTCAGTCCATTTCTTCAGTACATCTGCTGCTATACTTTCATTGCTGTCTCCTTGCACTGAATTCAGTGCATTAAATATTTTTAAAATGCTAATAACTTGGTTTGCTCTTTTTTTTTTCAGGGTCACTTTTTTTTTTTTTTTTTTTTTTTTTTTTTTTTCTTCCCTGAACCAAACTCTCTACGCATATCCTAATCCGACCTGATTTGGTTGACTTTTTGACTTACTTTTTTAAAAATCCTGTTTTATATTTAAGCTGATCATCCCAATGTTTTCTATGCATTTCTTTCAATATGAATGCCTATTAGCTGTTAAGCAGTCAGATTTGGAAGCTATGGATGGCTCTCCAGTCACGGAAAAAGCACAACACAGGGAACAGGAGCATACATGTGATTTTCCTCACTGCTGTGTAAAAGAATCTTCTCTGGGACCGACAGAGCTTTGCTGGATTTATTGTGGTGGGTTCAATATCTGACCATAGAGTCAGGTAAGAAGGAAGAGATTTTTTTTGTTTTGTTTTGGTTTATTTTGGGTTTTTTTGTTTTGTTTTTTTGTCAGAGGAAGAAGGAAAGAGTTCCCGTTTCAATGTATGGCCACAGAGGTTAGGACACAGGGAGTATAACACAATCTTTTTGTTTCCTGGAGACAAAATTAGTGTATGTTAACTGGCCACCATAGGGCTGCCAATTCTTTCCAACTCGTTAGGATAGCTGTATGTCTTTTAACATATTTGATGGTGTAGGCAATAAATACTAATTCCAGCTGTCACTCCCATGGCTGTTCAAATGTATTGCCTCTCTCTTCAGCTTGTCTTCACAATGTAAGTCTTACAACACTGAGAGTCTCCCATCGCCTCAGGAGGCTGAGCTTGTTGATGGCTTGGCTTGAACAAGATGACTTTCTTTGAGATTTTTCAGTTCAGTGAGGTGCAGATTTGATTGAGTTACAACTTAGTTTGATGTAGTAAGCAAAATTCCAAAGGCTGTACATTACATTCCTGCTGAGGATAGGATGGAATCTTCCCACAAGCCTTACCGGTCCGTCATTTGGACTGCCATCAGGTTGCTGCAAAAGTAATATCTTGCTATATATCTCTGCAGGTTCATCTGGCCAGTAATTTCAGATTAATACTTGGTTAAGTTCAGCATTCAGTCTCACTTGGGAATTAAAGAAATTGTACTGGGCTCAATATAAGCACGGAATACAGCTGTTCATATTAGAAGGTGGAAATGTAATAGTATTCTGTCATTTCCCTCCACTCAGTTCCACCTAGTTCAGAAAAATGGTGCTAGAACAGGAGCCTGTCCCTAGATGGTATTTTTGCCTGGGGAATGGGGCAAAGTTCATAGCAGCCAGACTGTAAGTCATGGAGAATGTCTTTAAAACTTAACAGTTAGTACTTTAAACCTTAAATTTGGATAGTAGGTATTTTAATCACAGGCTACACAGTTCCCCTGAGAAGCTGGGCTACTAGAGAGACCCATTGTGTCAGGAAAATTGCATTTTTCTGGCTTTTAATATTTATTTATAGTTCTGGCATTATTTGCATACTTCTGAACTGGGTATGTAAAAACCTGTATGTTTACCAAGTAGAACGGGAATTGATGTACTGGAAAGGAGATGCTGAAAAAAAAAATAACTATATCACTGGAAACTGGTTCAAGCCTGAAAGTGCAGACCCTTTATTCTGCAATGGTCCAGGGTTCTGCAATGGCTCACTGTAAGCTAAAAGACCCTATGGAGATTTCAAAAGATATCACATGTCTATATGATGTTAAGATAACATTATTAGCTTAAGCTCTGCTGCTCTGTCCAGTTATCTGAACTTTGTCATCTGCACTTCATTTTTTAAGATTTTAAATAAAAGAGAGCATTCCCAAGCTAGCATTTTTGTTTCAAAAGATGAACAACAGTAACTCATAATGAGTACATTGCAAAGGAAATTTCAATGCCATTAAGACTTTAATAACCTTTTCCAATAGAAGAACCTCTATCGCTACTAAGGAATGTTTTCCAGCAATTTATTTAAAAGTAAAGGTTTCTTTATGGCCGTATGACCAGTTTTTTATGGGCATGTACAAAAGCATACTTTTATAGCATAGCTATTTATGACAAGCTAAGTAGACAATATAATAGAGTCTGGCCACATATCATAGTCTAAGGAAAGAAAACCTGCAACATGAAAGGCTGTTCTAGCTAACAGAATTATTGATTCAGGTCCACTGGACTGTATGAGAATTGTTTTATTTGCAGTAACTCCATATAGATCTGAAAAAAAAGATTAGCAATAGAATTTCACATTATAGTAAGTAGCATTGAATGATTAGATATGAGAACATTAAGTTGTTAAAATTAGTGATAACCTAATAACAGACAGATTTTAATTTGAATTGAGGCAGTTTATGAATACTATTTATGAACATAATGAATGTAAGTTCTGAAAGAGTAAATTTATAGAATTTATTCCTTAGGTAGTCTATTTCAATGAATGTTTCAGTGTTTCTGTGAGACAAGAGGGTCAATGTAAGAATCATCATGTTTCTACATATGCATGTAAAAATCAAACATTGAAGAAAATGATATCAGGGAAAAGTAGTATATACTTGCTAATAAGTCTTTGTTAAAGTGGTGCATCATGCTGTACATAAATATCTTTTTTGCACCTTATTTTGGTGTTCCAACTTAGCTTATTACACACATATTGGACCAGGCTGTCAGTGAGATTTGAACAACAGCTCTTTTCACTGCAGTGCCACCATTTTTGTAGCCACATCTGACCCATATTTAAACTGTTTTTTCTAGTTTAATATACCAGGATCAGCATGGCTACATTAGTGGGGATTTGAATATGTGATGACCCAAACCCTCAGATGAACCTTTACCACTCAGACCAAGCTTGTGATGATTGGAGGGACATCCAGTATGGCAGAAAGATATGTCCACGACTGCAATAATTTTAAGGGAAACTTTATTTGAAAGCTATTTAAAGAGATTTATGTGATGCTTACATTTCTGAGAATTTAGATTCCAAATACAAGAAAATACATGATACCATCAATCAGATCCAATTGCAGAAAATTATAGTTGTATGCTTCAGCATGGAGATGACTTTTTTTAAGGAGCAACTTTTATGTGAATGGTAGTTTGCATTTATTTTATAATCCTGATGTGCAGCTTGAAAATACCACTATTAATTTGATAGCATTGAAAATAAGAACCACTATAGCTGTTGCAAGTCATTGAAAGGGCAGGTGTAGACAGACAACAAGACTCTATAAGGTCAGACATCACAGGGTCAGAGAAGCATTTGAGAAGGAGTTGGTCACAGGGGAAATCTCAGGAGAAGAAAGCAGTGTGCAGCGTCAAGGTAATGATTTCAGAACACCACCTTGAAAAGGTATGGTGACAAGACACAAGCTGACCATCTGGACTAGAAAGAGTGATAGAAAGAATTTTATGCAAAAAGAAAGTTCAGGGCTTTTCCATGCATATGAAGGCACAGAGAAAGTCACACACTGTTATTCTTTTCCCTTTCACTCCAGCTCTCCCACAATGATATTTACTTCCTCCTGCAGGTTTAACCTTTGTCTCAAGGATCTCTTTCTTGTCCCCTAGGTATGCTTTAGTCAACAGGCAAGATTTTCCTAAAGTGGTCAAAACACTTATTGGAAAGTAATGTGACACATGCTATATGTCTTTCAAAGAGCTCTTGTGCTTCTGGAGAGGCTTCATGCACAGCCTAGTCCTTCAGAACACCTTGTATGAAACAAAGACTTAAAGGTCACCAGGTATATGAAACTATTGCGTGTCTTAGCCTGCTAGAACAGATTTTCTCCACTTTTTTATCACTATGGAGACACAGTGTAGTAGCATTTTAGTACTTACCTAAAACAACAACAGTCCCATTAATCCAGAGAAATCATTTTCTGAGCAACTTTGGCTGCCTTGTGTGCTGCCAGGCCTGGACTGACTACATGGGCAAAGGAGAGCTGCCCAGGGCTGCAGGTGGGCTGCCTCTCCCTGCCCATCAGCTGTACCTCCCTCTGCATGGGATGTATCTGTACCAGTCTCCTGAAGAAGAGAACTCCTTTGGAGGACAATAACTCCCGGGGAGGCTATTGAACCACCTTGGGGGTACTTAAGGATGGGGAGGAGAACTGTTTGTCTGATAGCCTTCTATAATGGCATGACTCGCTGGGTGAATGAGGGGAGAAGAATGGATCTTGTGCACATCAGCTTAAGAAAAGCTTTTGTTGCTTTGGTATGGGGACACTGTCTCCCATACCATCCTCATAGGTAAGCTCAGGATGTGTGAGTTAAATGAGTGGACAGTGAGGTGGACTGAGTACTGGATAAATGGCAGAGCTCAGAGAGTCATGATCAGTGGTGGAGAGACCAGTTGGAGGCCTGTAATTAATGGTGTTCCCCAGGGGTCACTACTGGGTGCAGTCTTGTTCAACATATTTAGCAATGAAGGGACAGAGTGTACCCTCAGAAAGTTTTCTGATGGCACAAAAAGGGAGGAGAAGCTGATACACTAGAAGGCTGCACTACCATTCAGCAAGGAGGGGTATGAGTAGAGGAACCTAATGAGATTCATCAAAGGCAAGTGTAGGGTGTTGTACCTATGCAGGTATAACCCCATGTACCAGGACAGGTTGGGGGCTGACCTGCTGTAAAAGCAGCTTCGTGGAGAAGAACCTGGGAGGCCTGATGGAACCTTCCCTGGAATATATTTTTGTAGTAATAAGTTCATGTCTCAGCCTGGTGTGGGCAAGAACTGTATTGCTATTTCAACTGAGCAAAACTATCAGATGTTATAAAATGATTTGGGAATATGCAGATGTCCAGCAACAATGAGATTTTTCTTATTTTTGTGTGCCTTAGTTAAAATTCAATTCACATTGGATCTCTGATGAAAAAATGCTAGAAACACTGCAAACTCACAGAGTGCTGCCTGTGCATAACTCAGTTTGGCTTTCCTTTAAGGAGTAATTCTGCTGATTTAGTAGAATTGGAACAGCAAATTGTAGTGATGGACTGGATAAAAATGACCTGGAAAATCCCTGCCTCATGTGCAGTGCTGACTGCTGAGCAATCATTGCTGTTCTGTGCTTTTTTCTTTGTGCTGGCCAGTGCACAGATATACTAGTACTGAGTTAATTCAAAGCTGGGATAGGCAGAGAGGAAACCACAAAATTTTAAACTCCCTTTTTTTTTATCCTGAAGTAAGAATTATTTTCTAAGTCTTTCATTTTTGTTGTGGGGAAGGAAGAATGAGGTTAGAAACTGAAGCCAGGTCAGACTAAGTCCCTGTGCATTTCCATACAGCCACGCCTGGGCACTGGAAGCTGCTCACAAGTGACTCAGACATATGCAAAAGAGTAATTAGATTTATTTAAAGCTCAGGAACTAACAATTTCAGGGATTCTTTCAAAGTTTTTCTAGTTGAAAACTCCGCGGATTCTTCTCCCTCTGAACTCTTTCTTGGCTTCTGGTATCTATTAACACGTAAGCCTCAGAGCACAATACCTGCAGAAATTAATAGGTTATATTTATAGTTTTAGAAACTACTGCAGCTTCCATGTTCCCCCACCTTAGTTTGGCAAAATTAATCCAAATTTCAGTAAACTTAAGGATGAGACTGTATGTACAGCTTCCCATTATTTTAGTCAGGATAATTATGCTGTTCAATAATGATGATAACTTTTAAAATGAAAGAAAAAAAAAAAAAAGAATGTTTGTTCAACTGGAGCAGCTGCATATAGGACAGATGCTTGAGCATCTTTTCCATAATAATAATTGAAACTTTTTATCAGCCATGACTTTCCACAAAATCTGGACAGCTTATTCATGGGTGGTTCCCAAAGGATTCAGCTCATGTGATATCTGAGAGCAACAGACATCTTACCCTGTTACCGTGTAGAATTTCTCCACTGTTTTATCACTATGCAGACACAAGCGGGTGTGTAGCACTTCAGTTCTTGATTGTCTCTATTTAAAATACTCCCCAAAGTCCCTAATCTTTATTGAACAGCTTTATCTTTTTTAAATAAAAAACATGAGTTTCTTACAGAGTGTACAATTGTACCCGTCATAAGAAGTTACTGAATAACTAAGGGGAGCTGCATTCCTTGAGCCATTGCATCAAATCTGAACACAGTAATAAAAAAGAAGAGAGATCCTTTTGCTCCTCCTGCTGCAGTTAACAAAGATCTAAGAGAGATGAAATGGCAGTAATTTGTTTTTTTTTGCTTTGGAAAGTTACAACATATTATTTTCTCTTAGCTTTCTTTTGGGGAAATATTCCAAACTTCTCCTATGTGTGAAGTATTTACATTGTTCTGACCCCTTATAATACTTATTATCTGAACTCTTTGTGAACAAGTGATACTATTTTAAATTATTAAATTAATAGAACTATACAATATGTAATTTGGCAATTTTATCTTATGGACTGCAAGGTATATCAATCAGCTATTTTGCTATGGAAGATAAGTAGCAGTATATATGTCTCCAATTCATGTAGCTGTTACATTGGCCCCAGTCATTTTCTTTAGTACATGCAGCTTAAATCTTGTGATGCCACATGGCAAGGCAGACCACTTTCACTGTGGCTGATAACCCAGTCAGTCGCAGCTGTCACTGCCCTATCATGAGTTTATGTTAATGAAATATTTTTTCACCTTGGGACAAAAACATTTCTTTAAAACTTGCTACCCTGGATTAGCTTAGTTTTAAAACAATTGCCTAAGAGAATAATAAGAACACCTCCCAAGAGATGCTGGAGGCTTGAGGCCAGGGAGTGGAAAAATCAGAAGAAAAAGTATTTTTATTTTTTTATTATTTTCTTATTGTGAAACATTTGGAAGTTTCTTTACTAACATACACTATTTTTAGGAGATTTGAGTTTTTAGAGCCTGAAGTTTTCTGTAGATCATCTTAAATGCATGATTTATTCTTAATGAAGGGAAAGATAACATACAAGCCTGAGCAAATGCCTTCGATCTAAATCAAAACTTCAGGTTAGCCTGAAACAATGGCAGCTTGTTCAAGCTTTAAGTGCACAAGCAGTAATGCAGCAGGTAAATAAGTTTTGAGCATTAGAGTATGTCAATCTAATTCACTTTGCGTTTGGAAGGTCAAACTGAAAACTACACAGCCTTTTCCCAGGCAAGATACCTGTGCTGTTCACTATTAATTCCTGTTCTGAAATCTGCCCTGTGCTAGCTACTCATGCAGCTCACTCTTTCCTCCACCTTCCCTGTCTGTGAGAGCCTACAGGAGCTCCTGGTTTGTAGCCAAGCATCAGTCAGGCCAGGCAGCATTGCCTGAGGAAGAAAAGATGTGACATGGTTGCTCTGGCATAACCATCAATATACCTGCTGATAAAACAGAGAGAGAAATAATTCTGGTGAGATACAAAGCTTAAAAGCTTATGGGTTTGCATACTTGTAATAATACCAACTCTACTAAATTATCTGAAAGTATAAGGATCTATTAAACCTTTGTGTGCAGTTCTGTTCCAGCTGGGTATTTTGGTAAGCTTCCTTTATGTAGATATCTGTACAACATAAACTAATTCTCCATTAACAAAGAAAATGCTTGGGGATTATCTTGGAACGATGAAGAGGATTGTGTGAATTACAGCAGTATAAAACACTATATATTGGTTCAATTGGTTTATGAGAGCTGGGGAGGGGGGGGAAGAAGGAGGTAGGGATGGGAATGGGCATGGGAAGGGGCATGGGAAGGGGGGACTAAGCAGAGAAGCACCAGAGAAACTGTCAATGAGAGAATTTAACAGCACTAGCTAAACTTAGGAGATGAGGGGAGCACGAAGGCTGGAGACTTTCTCTGCTTTCTCCTTTTCATTTTCTCTCTCCATTTGTTGGCTGAGCAATTTCTTGGACTTCTCTTTTAGTAATATTTCTATGATTTTCTGCTCAATAAATCTGATTTCTTTTAAGTATAAAGTTTCTACTGTGCATCTGATCTTAACTCTGTAGGTCTCCTGACTAGCAATTCTTTTTAAGAATCTATCAAATATACTCTTAAAAAACTTATTTACATTTTTCTTTTTACCAACATCCCCTTACTTTCCTCCCTTCTGCAGGTACTACAGTAGTGGCTTCAGAGATGTCTCTGAGTTTTTCTTTGTTTGTCTCTGTTTCTTTCTACTTTTTTCCTTTTTTTTTTTTTTTTTTTTTTTTTTTTTCTTCAAAATGGAAAGAACATGACCCCTTTCCCTTTGGGGAACAAATATTCCAATTAATCCGTTATTTTTCTCATGGAGTAAAAGAAGTCACATGCTCCAATAACCTCTCTGTTTTGTCCATGTTTATCCTAGCATGGAACTAACAATTTTAAGGATTCTTTCAAAGTCCAGGATATAAAATTATCCTGTTCTGGATGAAATTGAAGGAATGTTTGCTCATAACGATTGTAGAACAAGGTCCCTGTAAAACAAGGATCAAATTGTGCACCACACCAAAGGAATTTATTACATCGCCACTGATTTTAGTGTAGGAGAGGACAAGTTCAATGTAGTATCAACAGGTGATTTTTCAAATCACCATTTCCTCTTACCTTCTCTTTGGCTTGGAAGAGCCTCTGCTGTGAAAAAACAGGCAGGCAAAGAACAAGGAGAAGGAAAATGGGCTTGAAAGAGGTGGCTGACAATGATTTTCTTTTTTCTTTTTACAGGACAAACACACTTTGGATCCTTGTTATGGTAAAAGATGAATCTAAAAGCAGTACAGTGATCACCCAGGCACAGAAATGGAGACTTCAATTCCCATGAAGAAAATTCAGTCCTCTAATCTTTCACATAGAGCTCACTGTGCAAATATAGCTTTCATTTTTATTGCTATCATTTTCTCTTCATCACTTTCTTTTCTGTTTGCTTTCTGCCACTAGGCTTTATGTAATATTACAGGTGTGGAAGACATTTTGTACCTCAAGTGTCACTCAAAATAAACACAGTACTTCACATCTGCAGTGTGGGGAAGGCTTCTCATAAAAATACCTTATAAGAATTATTTGAAACCTTCCCTTGTGAGGGTGGTGAATTAAGAACAGGGTGCATTCTGGAGAGCCAAGGTATTTCAAGGAAATCAGTGTTTGGCTGCCAAGATCCATAGCAGATCAGGATGGCCCTAGGAACCAACACTGGCCACCATAGGCACAGATCCAGCAGCGTCAGTGATCTTGTCCTCAGACACTTGGCATTTTGGTATATCCTTGGGAACATCCAGGATGTATAGCTAAAGCAGCTATGGTGGTTTAGTGTTGCCTTGCTACTCCCTCAGTTTCTTCTGGAGATGGGGGCAACAGGCCTGTTAGTCCCTCTGGTCAATCTTTGCCAGAATCCAAAAGATATGACATGCCCTGTGTACTCTGATGGCACATTAGCTGTGAAATCTCAAAGTGACAAATTTCAATTTTAGTTAAATTTTGTTATGATCCTTCTGTTTATCAAGAAGGTATATCATATATATTTATATATATATGCACATATATATATGTAAAACTATTTGAGAAGCTCAGACTTCTTCCTACACCTTGTTGTGTGCAAGCTCCCCATCTCGACCATTTAAACATCAAGCACCCTGCTAAAGGCTTCATTGAGAAGACAAGAAGAAAGTTAGGAGGCCTTTCAAAACTTCAAGGAGCACAAAAAGTAAATTTAATGTATTATCTTAAAAAAATAGAGGTTTCTTATTAAATTCCTATTGTTCACATTTAATCTTCATCTGCGTTGAAGCAGTACAAATCACTAGATTTCAGACCTTTGGTGATCTAAAACCTTCTTACACCTTCTTAAGATCTGAGTCTTAATTTTTGTATGCAATGAAGCAGCCACAAAAATAACACAATGCCCAGAAACCAGAGTTCTTCTCTGCAGAATTTAGCTTAGCTTGTCACACTGTGTACAAAGTCCATTTATTTAACTGCAAGATTGTTTAAAGAGGAATTTATCAGTGTTTCTTCAAACAGGCAAGGCAAGGTGAAAGTGCCATGTGTACTTGTACTTAATAACCAGCAGAATGGTCATAGTCTAAATTACCAAGTCTGAGCTAGACTATGATTAGCTGTGAGTTCCCATTTAAGATGAGTATCTGATGCACTGTAACTTGGAAGATTTATTTATGAAAGTCGAGTACTATGTTCTGATACTGATTGTATACATAACATAGAAGTTTTGTAATAAAGGAGAATGTTGAAAAGTGGAGTCCATGTTTTTTAGTAAAAGGTTGGAGGGAAAAGTATAAGGAATTATATAATCTGAAGTATTCCAGAAGCTGTCAACAGAAAAGTGGAAATCTTTTTTTCAATGGAAAATGGAAAATTTGGAAATTTGATTTTAATCTGACGTGAAAATATTTCTATTTTAAAATTTCCAGCTGAACCCAAACTTATGATTGATATCATTCTGATAAAGGAAAACATTTTGTTAACTATTTAAGCTACTAGAAGATAGTAAATGCATGTATATAGTATTTGTAGTGAAAGTCCTGAATATTTGTATAAAAATAGTAACATAGACTCAAAATTATAAAGTTGCACTAACATTTATAGACCTGAAGTTATATAACAGACCTATAGAATTTTTGTTTTGTTTTGTTTGTTCCAAGTTGGAAATGAATGGTTTTGTAATGCTTCAGTGTTGACAAGAGTGCCTTTAAAGCAGTGGTGAAAAATTCTTCTGGCCTTTCAGAAGGCCTTAAAAATTTCAAATTTCTCTCCTGAGAGGAGATAGTGTGAAAAGCCTGAAGAACACATGTCAGAGCAAGAACTGAAGTTTGGCAGGAGAAGAGCTGAACTTCACATGCTTGATATCTCCCAGGAATCGGCTGGAAGCCCACTGAAGTCAATGGGAATTTTTGACTGGCTTCAATGTGGATTGGATCAGACCCAAAATGGCTCTGCTCAGCAAAATAGCTCTGTGGATTTTACTTCAGGCATGGGCTTAATGAGACTTTAGCATGTACTCAAAAGTCATGTACACTTGAATTTTTTTTTGAATATGCATTTGAATTTTTAAAATTTATTAAGACCTCTATCATATGAATTGTTGCAATGTAATAATAATAATAATATAAATTTCTTGAAGCAGTGGTCCTTAGTTGTCTAAATACATAAAGAACTGAAAGTTCAAGAGGATGCTGGGCTACATTTTTCAAAGAAACCACAAAAAAAAGAAAACTATTTCATTAAAAAAAAAACACAACAGTTTCAGCTGAATGGGAAGTGAGAAAAAGCAGATGTTATGACCAGGGGATTTTCCAAGTTTTAAATATGAGGCCAAATTTACACTGTTGTAGGACTGACAGATCAAAGCTAAAGGTAGTATATGTTGGCATGCCAATCACTCAAACTAAAGATTTGGTTCATAGTGTCCCTGCGAATGTGAATGTGAATGTGAAAGACCATTTAATAAAAAATTGTATTTCTGTATTCTAGTCACTCCTGTCAGTGTCTGCGTCACCTATAGTAGAGATATTTGTAAGTGAGAAATGGAATATGATTTTAAAATTTATTTTAAAAATCAGAATAGAAGAATGACTTAAATACGTGTATGAATTAAACTCATCTTAAAATGAAGCCCTGAAGTTTTCAGCAGCTAGAAGCTGTTAAAATAAGACTGAAATTTTCAAAGAGAACATTTCTTTTTTTTATATCACTGTAGAAATATTCTTGCATTGTGAGGGAGAAAAGTAGACATGAAGTTGGTAAAAAACCCAGACAGGTTAGAATCTAAATCCCAAATCTGGATCTAGACAGGCTTCAAAATTCAAATTTCATTGTGTCGGCTAGCATTGGAGATCTGAAGACACAGCACATGGGGAAATCAGGATTTGCATTTAGCATTAGAAGTGATATTCTGAAAGGATATTTTTCATAATTTCCTAGAAAGGGTGATCTTTTCAAGTCTCTTGGTATATTGGGGCCCTTAAATTGGTATATTGTACTTCTGTTTTTATTTTAGCCATCTCACATTGATTCACTTAACCCAACTTATGTTTGATACACAGTGAAAACATCAGTAATATATAGTGGGTTCTCATAATACCAGGTTATAAAATACTGTAAGTGTAGTCACCACATTAGCATACTGCTTATTTAAGTTACCAAAACATTTGTGCAATTTTATCACAGCACTTAGAATGAATCACTGGCCAGCCTTGGGGGATGCTTCTGTCAGATGCATTGTCATTTTTCTGGAATGACTGTCCAACAGCATGGAACCTGAGAACCAATAAGCCCCTAACAAGGGAAATCATAAAGGTGAACCTTTTTGAGCTTGTGTTCTGAGGTCAGATGACTCATGTAAAAGCAATCCAGGCCAGTCATGAGACAAAATTTTTGTAGCCACATCAGCTTTCCAGAATTTACTGCAGTTCCCAAGTCTGGCTTGTGTTCATTGTGTTATTCATCAGGTATATGAATGCATTGTTCTCAGTTTTAAATTACAACCCTTAGTGGTCATGTCCATGCAGATCTCCCAGTGGCAGGGAGAAATCTTGGGAGGAGAAATTAACATGTATACTCTATAGCTAGGTCTTCTCTTCCATTTTTGACTTCACAAACCCACAGAGCAGTTCTAGCATGTGTCTTTTACCCTCAGGAAACAACCTGCCAGAATGCTGGGGGGATTGAGAAATTCTTCCAGTCTGGGTTTCTGCCTTACTTTCTTTTACCTCAAACCATTTCCTAAACTTGAATGTTCTTGTTGAAAGGTTTAGCTCTAAAGCATGAGCTGAGCTATTTACCTCAGAGATGTCAAATCAGGAATTTTAGTCATGTTGGTGTTATGGTTTAATGCTGGGCTGGCAATTAACAAAATGACTTATGCTCTCAATTAATCTCCCTCTCCTCTTTGATAAAGGAGAGAGAATAAGAGAAAGAGACTAATGCCTTGGAAACTAAACTACACAACTTTAATGAAACAATAATGATAAAGAAGGAAAAATGTATTGAATATATACAAATACGCAGAAAAAAAAATACCGGGTTCCTCCCCCCTTGCCCCCAGTAACTCTCAGGTCACCACCGAGGCTGCAGGGCAGCCCTGGGAAAGTCCAGGCTGGAATCCTGGAGTCAGCAGCAGTCGGGAGCTGGGGGCAGGAACACACAGATTCAGGCTGGCACGGATCAGGACCACAGGCAGAGGAAGGGATGGAATCCTCCCAGGATGCCAAAGCAAACAGGGACTGGAGAAGAAGGGCTGAAGGGAAGAATGAAGGGGGAAAGTAAACATGAAGGGGCTTGACCCTATTGATCCCTCAAATTTATACCAAGTATGATGTGTATGGGATGGAATACTCTAGTCAAATTTGGTCATTTACCTTGTCCGCTCACCCCTAAAGGAGGGTTGCAGTTGTGACCCCTTTACTCTCTTTTTCTTTCTAGAGCATAAGATGCTCCTCAGAACCAAACAGAGGCCTTGGTTCTTCATACCATTCTCTAGCTGTAACTATAAATGTTGAGTGTTATCAGTCCTAGAAGCAGACACTGGCTGAGAAGCTTATTGTCAATTTCAGCAAGTGCAGCTACTTATGGGAGACTTAAAGCAAAATTACAAGAAATACAATTAATCTCTGTCCTGGCCTCAACCAGGACAGTTGGTTATATCAGATTTAATTTAGGAAGAGCACTGGGCCCTACTTCTTTCTCCTGAATTTAACCATGGTAGCTTAAGACATGACTGGCTTCAGGGACACGTGTTCTCACTGCTTTCTCTTTTGTCTTCTCCTCCTGCTTGTGGAAGCAAGTGTAGCACGACTGTCTGTGTGTCAGATGGCGACTTTACCACTTTTCATCACAGTTCTGTGTGTTTAAATTGCTAAGGAAGTTGTGTGTGCAGTATGAGGCAGGGGAAGCTTGGGCATGAATGTATGGTTTCCCTGCTGTTCCTTTTCTGGGGGACCACACTGCTGCTGCTGAATCACCACTGATTGTCTCTTAGAACCCTTTGATTTGTATTTACTTAAAGAGGCTGAATAAAACTGAGGATATCAGCAATTACGGCAGGAGAACACTATTAGCAACGATGAGTAACAGAGAGCTATTGCTCTCCATAGGTTATGCACATAAATACACACACTGGCTGGAATTTCTGCACCAGATCAAGGAATTTTTTACTGAAAGTAAATTGATTTGCAGATTTCTGTTGGTGACATAGGGTGGTTTGGACATACTTAAGGGAGCTACTTCTCTGTCTTTCATCTACACGAGAGCATGGCAGCCACTGTCTCGAGGAACACTGAGCTAACCTCTCAGCTGTAGCTGTGCTTTCCAGAACAACTCCAAAGTATCAGGAGAAGGACATGAGGAGATTTCCTAATCTGTGCAAAAAGAGGAAGGTTTTTAATCTCTGGGACCATGAAGTGGCAAATTTTGAAAACACAGCAGTTATGAGTTACTGGTTACTAGGACTTTCTTTAATGAATAAGTGAATAATGGATAGAAAACAGATTTCATAGATCAATTTATGTGCTGTGTTTTTCATATATACATTATTCTGGACTTCCTAGTCTCACTGAATAGTGACTTAAAAACTTCCCCAAATCTCCTATATTGGTGCACTTTTGGGAAATAAGGTTTCAACTGGGCAGAGCGCAGAAAGAAGGAATAAGTAGACTCTCAGTAACTTCTTTTTTCAAGAAAGCTTTTATTAGGTTTTATCAGTTGCATTGGCTCTGAGACACAGGGTACAAGAAAGTTTTCTGCCCACTAAAAGAAGACTTTTGTGATCTAGATATTTTCAATTTATGTGCTAAGTTGAAGATATAAAAGGTGCAGCTGTTACAGATGAGGTCTGTTCTTCCGTGGTCCATTCATAGATGAAAAGTTTTTTCACATATTTGTGAATGGTGTCTTTTAGGGATAAGGTTCTCTATATGGAAATAAAATTTTGACCTGGAATGGAGGTTAAAAGTCTGGGTTTAGCTCAGATAACACTAACCAGTGACAAAGACAATCCCAATTCATTAGAGTGTCCAAGATATTTTTTATTTTGGCTGCTAAACAGACTCTGAGGTCACTGTTAGGCCTGCCTGCCTCTGCCCAGCCTATTCCAGAGATTTCCCCATGCTGCAGGTGGCCTGGGACCCCATTTCAGCTCAGCCTGAGGCTCTCAGCACCTTTCTGAGCTATGTCACAGATGATAACTTTTAATTGTTTGGATTTCATGGTGTGATCCCTGGTCTGTCTTGACTCACCCCCCTGCCTTCAGTAGATGGTCATTAAAACATCACTGGTACCTTTTTCTGTCACTAGCTCATGTGCCAAGTGCTGGTTCCTCCTTGGAAAAGGCACGGCCAGTGCTGGAGTCACCTGTAGCTCCCAACTTATCTCCTCTCCCCACTCCCAGGAGGTCTTATTTCTTACTGACCCAAAGCCAAATGGCTTCACAGAGTTTTCTGTGCTCACTGATACTCTATCATAGTCTCCACAAAACTGAGGGGGCCTCACAATGAGATTTTGGTAATACCATCTTTACTGTTAGGCCTCACAGTGAGATTTTGGTAATACCATCTTTACTGTTAGGCGTGGAAAGGCATAGGTTCGTTTAATCCTACTCGGCTCACTGATCTTTGTGTCTTACTCGTTCAACAACAAAACAGAAACTGATGTTCAGTGTGATGTCAAAAGCTGAGTGGGAGCTTAGAGTGTGTCATTTCATATTCAACAGGAAATCTGTACCTATCAAATGATGTTCAAGCATGTATTCAAAGTATAGGATTATCTTTCCTCATTATAGTCATTCTACAGTGCCCTTTCAATATCTGAAGCCTGCTTCAAAATCTCTCAGTCTTAAGACTTTTGCACAATCTTGGTAGGTGTCATTTAACTTGGAAAGGCACTTCTCTGCTCTCAGATGAGGCTATAGTGCAACCAAGAAAAAGCCCATATTCAAGAAGGTAGACCAAAGAATATTTTTAGCTCAAAGGAAAGTGAAAAAAAATAAATCACCCTGCAATCACTCTATAGCAACACTTACATGAAAACTGAGAAAAGACCTTTCAGCACACTTAACAATATGGCAAATATGGGATTGCAAAAACTAAATTAAGAAGTCTTGACGGTACTTATTTCACAAGGAACAGCTTTTAAATTCACAGCACCTGGAGACCGTTTTTTTCCTGCTGTTTTTAAAATGACACTGTGGGAAAATGCTAAGGTATCTTCCAGAAATGGAGATGTGGTATGAAGCTATTTGGGATTAGTTTGAAAAAACGTTATCAGAAATGGGTGGCTGGCTAATTAATTATTTTTTTCAGAATTGTACAACCTGTGATATACTTTTGCTACAGTCACAAAACAAACTGCTGTCCAATAGTTGGATACCCTATCCAGTGCTAGAAATTTAGAGCTGGGATCAATATGTCTGGAACTCAGATTCAATCTAGCTCTTGGTACTTTTTGGCATGTCATTTATGCAGCCCAGTGTTGCCATGGCCTGCTCATGACCTGTCCCTAAACCTTGAATTTAAATGCTACTTCTCCATCACAACCAGTTTGTGACTGCAGTCCTTACTGTCCTTGGCCCAAATTTGGCTCCGAAATGTAGGAGTGCAACTCTAGAATACATTAGCTGAAATCAATTAAGTCTCTCTCAGTTTATGGAAACTGAAAGCTGAATTTGACCAATACACTCTGCTGACCTCTAAATGTCTGCATCTTTACTGGTCAAATGCAATGCTGCTGTGCCAGTTTGAGCTGGCAGAGAATTTAACTATGTATCAGAAAATCAATTAAGTGAATCCTTCAAATAATCTGAGCTAACCTTGCAGTTTGACAAACACATAGAAACATGTATCAATGCCGTAATAATAATAAAAAACTATGAAAGTGGATTTGAAGCTATGTGTTTTCTTATTACTTTGGGAATAGAGAGGAATCTCTGCATAAGACCACATTCTTCTAAATAAATTAATTTCACTCCAAGGACTGTCATACAAAAAAGATCTACCACATTATGATGCAGTGACAGCTTTGAGACTGTGGGTTAATCAGAGACCTGTTTGACTCCCTTTTGCCAAACGATTAATATACAACAGGGGAATATTTAGATGTCTGAGTATAGATATGTAGAATTATCTAAACTTGGCTGAGAAGGAGGCATATGGGGAAAGTTAAGGAGTATATGATTCTTCTCAGATTTAAATTGGGAGCAGCAGCAGAGAAGTGTAAAGTCATTAAGTACAACATCAGACTCAGAATCTCCAATTATCTAACATGATCACTCAAGGAGTGGTATATTATTCAGTAAAGACAATTGCAGTCCTTTTATTGCTCTCTGCTACCAGCTTCCATCTTTAACTCACATACTAATTGTTAGTCTTCTTATAATGAAGCTCACATATTTTCTTACCGAGAGTAAAAGAGGAAGTGTTTTTACTTTGAAGAGAAAGTCACAATAATGCTTTGGTTGATTGAATGGTGTTTCAGGAAAGGATTGAGGAAGCCTTGGAAGGTTTTTGCTACAGTGCTTCCTGAGATTAGATTAACTCTATTCTTCTGATTGCAATGATATTATTACATAGATTTATGTTATACAGAGACAGGCAAAACTGAAATTCAACTAAATAAAGTCTTTTGCTAATCAGCACCTTACTCATCACGTTTTTATTAGCTACCTGTCTGGAGTTCTGTTTCTCCAAATGGCTGTTTGGATCTAAGCAAACTCTTAGGGTCCAGAGAATAAGGATGGTGTAGGACAAAGATGGCCCACTTGGATGACTTAGAATCTGGGCAACGCTCCTGTGGTGGAAGTTAGAGATCCATGTCTGATTTCTGAAGCCCAAGGCTGCAGACTGCACAAGTGATTTATTCTTTCCCTCTTAACAGAGAAGGGAGACTTAGTTGATGAAGTGATAGTTATGATCCATAACTAGGTCTTCATATTCACCTTTCTTCTATGGCCTGTTTGTATCTGATGAAGTAAAAGGGAAACTTTCACTGAATTTTTTGTTGATGCAGAAAAAAAGCATTTGGTGCGGTTTTTTTATTTTCTTTTTTATTTTTTTTTTAATAAACATAGCAGAAAGGTCATTCTTCAAATGTGCCAAGTTAGAGCAATATTTTGTTTTGTTTTGTTTTGTTTTCCTGCAGTGTTGTAACACAGCTGACAAGTCAAGGAGAGATGTTTTCTTCCAGCATATCCAGTCATATCAGATTGTGCAGGATGTGAAACAGAAATGAGTAAACTGATAATGTGATTATAGCATATATTTCTCCAAGAAAAACAGCTGGTGATTTTCATACAGACTCTCCTCAGTGCTGTAAAATAGCAAAACAACACATTCCAACAGCAAGATAAAGCTAAGGACTTTCAGGGTGGAAGCCTGTGTAATGTGTTCAAAGGATCCTGCTGTTGAATCAAAAAATCCTGTGATCAAAATCTTGTTCTCTCTCTTCTGGCCACAGCTTAACAGCTTCTAAGAACAAGTTTCACACTAACAAGATTTGTGAAAAAGACTGAGGAGACTATATGGCAAACCTGGAGACCACCAAACTTAGCTACTTTTAAATGCTCTCCTATAAGCAGCTCCTCTGCTCCGAGCACAGCTCTCATGGCATAAAGTCCTTAGCACTCCTGCAGAACAGACTGAAATATTCAGAGGCCTATAAACTACTTTGAGTGAACATTCATCAGGAAAAATCCCATAATACCGGAATGATCCTTCTCTTGTTCAGAAGCATGGAGTGCTCTAACACAGGGGTTCCTCTACTGTTTTGTTTCTGAAGGCATTGCTTATTTACTTCTGAAAAATAAGATTGTAGAATGCCTCAGTCCAAACAAGTTTGGAAGACATATAAAGAACGATAGGAAAGGGTTGGAAAATGCTTCAGTGCTTGCTTTGCAAGGAGGAAAATTACTCTCCAGATTACTACATTTTCAGATTTGCCTGAGTATTTCTGGTTTCTTTATTTTTTAACTTTAGTATTGGTTTACTGAACACATGCAGTTGTATAAGAGTAAATAAATCTGTGCAGATGTACACATACACACATACATATGTCTATATATTCAAAGTTATTTTCATAGCAAGGTGTAAGTGTTTGGGATAGTGATCTGCATTAAATGGCCTTACCAGATACTAATTTATATTAGCTGTATCTACAGGCAGCAGTCTTTTTAATTAAGTAAATGTATCTCTCACAACAGGTTCAAGATACTTAAGAGTCTCATTCTCTGCTAACACTTAAGCATTCCAATGTGAAGCAATTTTCAAAACACTGGCATATGCAATAGACTCCTTCTTTGAAGTTAGCAATGTTTCAGCACAAGACACAAGAGCATTAGAAATATATTGTGTTTTAAACGTTCTCCTCAGTATGTTCACTCTCTGACAGGAAAATAATGCTGGTAAAATTAGAATATCATATCAGCCTGAAAAATGCTTACATCCTTGCTTTGGACAGCGAGAAAAGTAACACCTGAACTATCCAGATCATTATGTTATTTTTTCCATCTTTCTTCTTGCGTTCCTACAGTTCTGTTGTTGCTCTTGTTTTCTTCCAGGATTTTAATAAACAGAATAAGAAATTAAATTATCTTTATAGTTAATCTATAGATGCTCTTCCATATAATGATATTTTCTTGGTTTTCTGTAATTAAGTATTATGGAACAGCAGCTCTCATTTCTGTCAGTTCATCAGGAATCCCATGAGAACTTCTGGCAGGTATTTCTGCCTTCTCTGATTAGCCCTCAGAAACCTCCGTAGAGAACAAGCAGGACTGTATCACACTCACTTCCCTTCCCATTGTGAAGCCTGGAAGAAAGTGCTTGCTGTCAAGTGATTGCTGGCTAGTGAGAGACAGGGAAGTCTTGGTGGCACAGGATCTGAGCAGAAGTGTTTTCTGAAAACCCATAAGCCCTTGTTGTGTTGTGCTTATGCTTGGACAAAAGTAACCTTTTGAAGGAACATCAAATTGAGATATGACAGAGTAGTCTACCAAGTTATTCAAGGTATTTTAATGATGTTCTGAAAAAGAGGAGAAAAGCAATTGACTCAGGATGAAATGTAAATAATTGCTTCTCAATTATTTTTTTCTGGGAAAGGGTGTGAGTAGAAAGTTAGTGTTTTTCTTTCAGCCATCAGCATAAGCAGCATGGTTCTAGAGACAATATGTATTTAGTGTTGTTCAAAGGAAAGCTTTCTTTTAGAGTGAAATTGTATCAGTGACATTACTAACTAAAAAATCCCTCTGCCACTTGACTGAAAAAAAAAAAAGATTCCTTGAAACTGATTGGTAGAGTAAAACCATGATTTCATTCCAAATATTCTTACAGAATTTTTGTTTCCAAGATACTCATCTTCATTGTAAAATTACATCAGTTGATTTACTGTTTCCATCCTTTATTTCTAATATGCAGAACTGCAGTGCAAATCTTATCTTCCAAAGACCTTGGAGGTAATTCACTGATATTAATAATTCCCTCGTGAAATACTGTTGTTTTTTTTAAATTAACAGAAGCATTTCTATTGGTCTTCAGTTATGCAGGCAGGATGCCAAATTGCTCTTCCTGTATTCCATTAGTTGAGAATTAATGTTTTTTGTCTTTCTGTAAGGCAGTATTTCTTTGATTTTTGTAATTAATAAATAACAAGTTGGCTTGTCCCTTTTTAATTCTCTTCCCTAATATTTTTGTGGATGTACCATGTGAGCCAATAGAAAGGGAACATCATTTTTATATTGAAAATAAATGAAATTTGCAAATTCAATCTTTTTGTGAAGTAATGCTCAAAACCAAATACTAGATAGGTACATGGAAAATGTTTTGCCTTGACATTGTACTACATAATATAATTATTTTGAGAAAAATAGATTATTTTTTCTATCCCTTTATATTCCCAAACCTTATAACTTTACTTGTCCACCTGATCCTTTGAAAACAACAAATTTTGGCTTCTAATATTCTGTACTTAATTCACTGCCTTTGTTTGCAGGTGACACAGGTCATCTGAAAAGATGGAAGAAATTTCTCCAAGCACAATAATTTTTCTCTACTGATGGAAGTCATACACATTTGCTGTAGCACATGGGGAGCTGTTGAAAACAAATTCTTTAATCTATTGGTGGTATGAAATTATGAGAACAAAGAAAAGAGTTAGAATTTCATATTTTGAGGGCATGATCTTGCACAATCAAAACAGAAAGGCAGCTGGTTGTTGAAAGGTAGATAATAATCTATGTTGTTCAAACCTCTTCAAACATTGTAAGAGTTTGTGGGGGTACCTTAGAAAGAGTGGAGGGAAAAAAGAAGAAAGATCTGTAGGAAATTAAGCTCTCATTACCTGTGAACTGTTTCCAAGTAGCTGAAATCTCAGGGGATCTTTTTATTTTTTTTTTTTTGACCTAGTAATTGGATAGAGAGAATCACTAATTTTGATAAAATAACAGAACTCAAAATTTTTAACAGTACTGTGCCGGAGTAAACATGAGGTTTTGATTTGTACTGTAGGAACAATAGTTAAACTCTTTATGGTGATACCTATAATGAGATATCTATAATGAACAGAGAAACATATGTCTAGTAAGGAAATTAATGCACTGTGATGTATACAAATACAATCAAAATAAGTTTATTTCAAAATCAAGTGGTTATGTGCAATGAGCATATGGTTTTCTTTCCAGACAGGATGCACAAGTTAAGAGTTTTGTTTTGTTGTGAAGTACAGCTTTCAGTTTTATCTGTTTGTTTGTTTATTTTTATTTTGTAATTGATCTTTCTTTTTGTTGTCTTAAGTATGTGAAGCACACAATCTTGAGCATCTGTTCATGAGTGGTCAGCTGCTCTGAGATGGCACATTGGCTGCAAGTGGCTGCTCTGGTCACGTCTGGTTTTTTGCAAGACTCTTCAGTTAGGCTGAAGGGAGTGGGATACCTCATCTTATCGTGGTTCCAGCAGCTGAAAAGGGAAGGTGCTATGGTCCTTGAGGTATGCAGGTGAAAGGCAAATTCTGCAAATGGTAACAGCAGTTAGACATCCTCTTCTGTTTATACATGACTGACATTTATTCTTCACTGATCCCTGCAGATGGCCACCAGGTTAGGACCACTGGATTTCTGAGGCTGCAAATCTCTTCAGCTCATCGAATCCAGAGAGAAAATATTTAGGCTCTTTGGTTTTTTGCCAGAAATCATGACTTTGGAGCTGGATTTGATTTTTTCATGTTCTTCTTCATATCTAATATCAATATTGATTGCTGTTGCAGAAGTAAACTAGATTGTTGTAAACTTAAACATTAATTTCACTAGGCTGTAGCTAATAACTGTTCAGTGCTGATATAAGGTAGTATCAGTTCCTGTGAATTATGGCACAAAGGGAAAGAATAGTGTAGAAAGTCGGGAAAACTCATTTATCCCACCTCTAAATAGATGATGAGAATAAGAAAAAGTGTAGGAAATACATTAAAACCAGCTCCACAAGTTGGCAGAATTACCATGTCAATACCATGACTGTCCACATAGTGATCCAGAAGAATCCAGTTTTCTTTCACTGGGGTGATCATAGGGTTGTTGCTATGGTGTTATTTGAATTTGCTCACTTGTACTTCTCTGAAGCTGGGGAATTGGCTTATCTCTGCTATTTGAACAAATATTGGGCTGCCATGCTGCACTGAAAAGCAAAATGCTCTATCTGTACACATTTTAATTGACATTTTCGTCTGCAGTAAAGATTATTTTCTCATTACACTAGACTGTGTCTTCATTACCTCCATGTGTTACTTCCACTTTGATCACTGAACTACGAACTACACTGTCCCACAGATATCTTCTACCCTACTGTGTACATGCTTTATTTTATTTTCATTTTGCTTATGCAAAATATTTCAGGAAGCATCGGACTAATAGGTACTGGTTCCTTGTATTAGAATTCTGTTGAAAATATTTCTCTTCCAACTCATGGTTTGGCTTCACGAACAAAGATTTCAGAAGGGCTCTCCCCATGCTTGCCACAAGCACGCTGATGGCTGATGAGGCCAATGTGGGACAGGCCAATGCCAAAGGCAGAGCAGAAAGTCTCCTGTGAGGGGACAGCCAAGGCACGGCTCTTTCTGTGCTGTCTTTTCTCCTCCAGACTGATTCTACTGTGTTCTCAAAGGAGGCCGCAGCATTATGGATGATGTCTCCATGTCTCCTGACTGGAGGCCACAGTGGGCCACTGCTGGCAGTCAATATGACCAAAGCTGAGGGACTGTTTTAGGGAGTCCTTGTATCTCCTTGTATCTCCTCTTTGGGGCTCCTCTGTCACGGCAGCCGGTGACAAGTTCACCACAGAGCACAATCTTAGGGAGGAGGTGATCCTCCATCCTGGAGATGTGCCCTGCCCAGCACAGCTGTGTCCTCAGTATCGTGGCCTCCATACTGGTGACCCCTGCCTGTTCAAGGACAGAGACATTGGCCACACATTCAGTCTCGTGGATGTTTAGGATTGTATGGAAACAACACTGATGGAACTGTTCAAGGAGTCGCAGGTGGTGGCAGTGGATGACCCATGCATGATTCACCCCCATATATGAGAGCTGACAGTACAACAGCTCTGTAGACAATAATCCTTGTACTTTTCTACAGGGACCCCAAGCTCTTTTTATTGCTCCAGACTCTTTTATGACTCCAGACTCTTCTCTTCCAACTAGATTGAAATTAAACCTCAACCTTGTGCCGCTCCATTGAACACATGGTGGTCTTCTTGACTCTGGGAACAATTAGCCTGATTTTAGTTCTTTGTCATCAGAAACATCAGAGTTCTCCTTGTTTTACTGCCATTTAGACTGAAAAAAGGTACTAGATCTCTGGAGCATTAGATGCCACAGTTAGATGAACAGTGTGTCAAAAGGCAGTGGATCAAATTGCACCTCCCAGATCTCACTGTGCCTTTCCATATTCACATGTCATCATAGAAAAGGATGACTGGAACTCCTTAGATGCACCACCCTGACCTCTGCCATTTGGGTTACTGTAGCTTGTTATGGTAATGGGATGAAGTTCTGGTAGCCTGTGCTGAAAAAAGGAAAGAGCTCCCTTCCAAGTGTAAATGACAGGGATATGAAATGAAATTCACAATGCTCAGACTTCATCTGGGAGAGTGGGACATAGTGGCACAGGCTCTCCTCACAGTTTTTTTGCTATCCATCTTATCTGCCCCTGTTACAGATACTTTCTTCTAACTTCATTCTTAATCTTGCCTCCATTCCTTGCTGTTCATATTCAGTTGAGGTAAAATGGCAGGGAAGAAAAAGCTGACCCCAGGCTTTTTTTTCTGCTCTTTGTGTTATGGCAACTAGCAAGTACTTTCTGTAAGTGCTTTTAAATTCCTGAGCACTAACTTATAAACATACGTCAAACAGACCTGGACTTGGAAATTCATACTGTAGCATTCCTTGTGACCCTTTCATGGGAGTTAATGAAATGAAATGTGAATAATAGAATTTGTGCACAAACTGAACTCTCAGGTGCACTCCTTGAAAAAGTGTTTCAGAGAAATTAAGACCATCTCTACTGAGAATTTATTGTTTTGTTATCGGAATGTCTTCTATATCTTGGTACAGTGTCTTTTGCTTATTTAGCAAGATGATGGAAATACTTCAGGTCTTTCCTTTGATAACTGCCTACTGCTTTGCACTTGCTTCATCTTCTATTGGGATATGTCAAATTTGTTTTGTCATCTATTGCCTTTGGCCCCATATTCTGTTCATATAAGACTGGTGGAGTCTCTGAAGGATGCTTATTTTAGAATAGAGTAGAATAGAATATTTTAATTTTGAAAGGACCTGCAATAATCACCTGGGCTAACTGCCTGACCACTTCAGGGCTGACCAAAACTTAAAGCATGTTCTTATGAACCTCGTCCAAAAAAACCCCCAAAAGCAAACAAAAAAGAAGCCTTGGCTCCTCTTTTCCTGCTATTCATCTCTGATGTTGCAGTCTCATTTGTCACTGAAAATACAAATCTAAGACTGGGTTGCTTGATAAGTAGAACTTGTGAGTATAAACTTGTTGCTTTTTCTGTTGGGACGTTCTAGCTTCACATGCCACCAAATTAGTTGTCTTACAGTGCATGTACAGTAAATGTGATCTCTTTCCTCCCACTAAAAGTTTTCTTCAGGTTTTACGTGTTGTCTTTACCCAGGACATTTGTCTTTTTTTAAACAACCTCTTCTTGCTTGTGTAAAATTTCTTTCATAATCAATCTTAAAAATTACTATGGCATGAAATCCCAGTGAGCTCTGTAACTTGCCTTCAGCATTTCTTACATATTGTCTGTGATACATTGGTGAAGTAGGCAGTGAAGCAAAAACTGATGTGTTGTCAAATGTTAGCCCTTTTCCTCAATGCCATTATTTATTCTTGGGGGTTTGTCACAGAACTGTTGGCCCATGCTTTTTCATTAACATCTCTTGGAATTCAAGGATGATGCTATGTTTTCATCTGAACATCAGAAATAGCTTTGTATTGTGAGGTTAACTGAGCACTGGCAGTGTTTGCTCAGGGTGGTCATGTAGTCTTTATCCTTAGCAGTATTCCAAAGCAATCTGGACATATTCCTGGGCAACCTGCTTGAGCAGGGGGCTGGACAAGATGACTTACAGAGTTCCCTTCCAACCTCAGTTATTCTGTGATCCTGACTTTGTTTTTACTTCATTGCCTTCCCTTAGGTAATATGTAAAAATTTTTAACAGTTTATTTGGGTTGTTTTTTGATGGCATTTAAAAAAATATTTTTTTCTTTTGTCTCTCTATTTTGAGTTGTGTAAACATGTGTCCATTGGCTGAAGTGATATTTTTGGGGCATTAGGGCTGCTAAAATGTCTTGTTGTCTTGTTTAAGAGGGCAGTTCATTTAATGTCTAGTGATCTGTGATAATCAAGTAGTTGGCAGTGAGTTTTACTTTCTTTCTTGCTTCAAGGAGTGAAGTTTATGTGTACATTTTTCCCCACATTTTTCTTAATACCTTTCCTGCATTATTCTACATACGTAATTTCCTGCTCTGCTTTGGAGTCACCTTCTGGATTTAGCTAGCAAAAAATGTAGGCCGGCACTCTTGAGATAGATATAAGACTCCACCTGAAATCAGTAGAAGAAATAAGTATTTCCAGGAAAGTTCTCTCATCCAGAAATAGCCAGCTATCACCTCTCAGGGAGTGTGAGCAAGTATTTTAGAGGACATGTGTAACTTCTCATTGCAATTAGGGGAGATGACTTCATCTACAGGCTTCTGTATGGTTCTTCTCTGTGGAGGTTTTTTCATAGTGGCTCTGTTTTCTGAGGAGATTTTCTATTTTCATTAGCATGGATATTATGATATGAGAAAATAGGAGACAAAATACTACACGTATGGCCTGTTTGAAATCCTGTTTTGAGAAATAGGTGCGGTTGCTCTGTAAGCACCCAGCACAAGGACATATGTGAACACATAGGCATCTTTGCTGTGGCACGTTTTTTAATGGAGTTTTTCTACCCCCTTGCTCTGTAAAGAAGGCAGAGCAGTCCCTTAACTTTCTGTTTTGTATTTCCTTCTTATAGGAAGATAGACAACCTTCTAGCTGGATAAAGATCTCATGGTCTGAATTAATTGCTATATATTTCATAGCAGAGGTGTCTCTGCATAACTTGGCAAACACGTACCTCTCTTGTGTACCATGCATCAACCACGTAGCATTGCGGGTTGAGTAACAGGACACAGACCTTGAAAACATTCTGTAGCAATGTATATTTAATTTCTGCCTGAATAGTTTCCTTGAACACACAGCTTGAACTTTTCCCACCTGGTTGGTACTGAAAGGTATTTCTTTTCCATTGGGCTTTCACCAGTAGTGGTAAATACAATGGTCCTTAGAGGGCACCTTTAAATGGTTAAACTCCCCTGCTCCTTTCTCACTCTTCTGTGGTTCCCAGAAGTATAGCTGGGCTGTGTCAGGGAGAGAGCACATTGCCACGAAGGTGCCTTGGCAGCTCATCTGTTGGGCTGCTGTATGCCAGGGCTCAGGGCTGTGTCCTCACTCCGTTTAACTTGGTAGTATAAAAAGCTGTTGTGTTTAGTAGGTAACTAGATGAAGGAGCTATGACTTCTTTCCTTTTGCCTGAATGGTGGCTCAAGCACATAACCAGTGTCAAGGCACTGAGGGTGATGGTGACTCCCTGGGGCTCGGCATTGGGAGTGCCAAGGGTTCCCTGGGTGGAAGGACCTGGGGCCTGTCCCACCTCCCAGTCAGGGGCAGCCCCTGGCATTGGGCACATGCTGGAGTAGATGTGAGTGGAACCATGCTCTCACCACCCAGCTGCTCCTGGGGTTAATCAGCTAATCTGATCTTCACAGCCCATTTATTTTTTTTCTGTTTTGCACTGCACTAGTGTGATATACATGCAAAGACCTCTGAGTCTGTTTACTTTATCAATACTTTCTCAATTTTTATTTTTTGCCTGCAATTGTCTGCATGATGTCTTGTTTGAACTTTTGCATATGACCCCATTCATTATTATCTGTTGGTTTGGTTTGTTTGGTTTTTTGGTTTTTTTGTTTATAATATACATAGATCTTTGGATTTTGTTCATCTCTTCTGCTTCATGTTTGTATGCCTTCCTTTGTCAAATTTTTGGTAAATTTTCATGCCTTCCTTCATTTCTCCACCTTCTAAAATAGCTTTGTGGCTGCTTTATGTATGTTCTCTACTCAGATGTGAGCTTGTTCATTAGCATGCACATATCTTTAGTTCTCTTTAGAGTGAACGGGATCTCTAAGAATTCTTGTTTGAGTGCATGGATTTTTTGGCCTGTCATTATTCTATTGCAAATTAGTGCATCCTGTAGAATTTGGTAATTGCATGGATCATTCATCTTTGTGTACTTTGCCAAAGTTCAGACAGAATGTTCTGCAGGTTCTTGGTTGATAGAGAAAGACTCTTTCATGTAACAGGATTTTGTAATGCTCAGGAGCATTAACAATTCTCCCGGCTTGCTATTGATGTATTGTAATGTCAATGAAGTGTAAGACACACTTTGCCCATAACAGCTGTAACAGTCTGCTTCTCTGATCTTGTTTCCTGTTTTCTAGAACCATGCTGCAATCTGTTGTTTTCTTTCTGTGTCTGTGTAGTTCTATATGTTGTCTCTTTAAATGCTCATCTGCTCAGGCAATGGACTATATTTTCCCTAAATTTATGACTTTTGTGGCTGCAAGATCACACTGAATTTTGATCCTGTAATTGCCCACAAGCACCACCAAAGATAGTCAAAACAGGACCACATGAACATTTTATTCCTCCTTTCACATGTAAGATATTCACTACTCTCACAGTTGTGAGCATTTTGTATCTGGGAAGAGCTCTACAACATTGTTCTGACAATGTTACTCTCACCTTTCTGTCCTGTCCATCTCTTCACTCTGTCTATGGCCTCTAGTCACTCGTTCCTTAGTCCCCTGGCTCTGTCCTGAATCTTTCACAGTTTTGTGTCCTGGTATCTGCAGAGTCAGCCTCATACCCACATGCTGCATCAAATCTATCTCACCTCTCCCTTAGGGCAGCTTTTCACTGTTTTGCTGGTTCACTGCTTTTTGTGGCCTTTTCAGTATATCTTCTGACACCTCTGCTTGCAACATCTACTTGCTTATCCTATCTTTTATTCTTTGTGTAGGAGTAGATTGGGTAGATTCCTGTTCCTTACTTGTGATCTGGCACATGTGGAGTGAAGCTGGTGTAGAAAAGAAGGTGTTCTTGATCTCCAGAAGACACGAGTGGAAAAGCCATTTCAACTGTTGAACCCTAGTTAATCTCTACTATACATATGCAAAACTGGATGATTCTGTCAGCATCAGAAGGCTTGTAGCACAATCCATTTTGAATATATATTTGCAAAGCACATTTTCCTGATAAAACATTACCTTGCCCCTTTGTAGTTTCTGCTTCAAAACATGTAACTTTCCAATGAAAGGTCATTGGTTTTAGTATTGAAGAACTCCCATATTTTTCTTTTTCTAGTTTTTAAAAAGTGACTAATCTATTACAAAAAAAAAAATAAAATCTGAAAGCCCAACCCCAGGCTGAGACAGTAGAAAAATAGAAAATTCTATCATCTAAACTTAGTGTCAAGGTCTCAAATAAAAGAGTAGACTCTTAAAGAGGAATGAACAAGTCACAATAACAATTGAAGATAATAAATTTAATAAAAGAAAATTTCAATAGGAGTTTAGTAAAAAGTTAAAGTGTAGGATATATTATTTTAGTTGGTGTTGAAATAAGGAAAATTCTTGTATAGAGGGACTAGTTTAGTTTAAATCCACTGAATCAGTATGCAAGAAAAAAAAAGTCATGTAAATAAGAGGAGTCATTGCTTAAGGAGACAGTTTTTCATCATTAATGAAGGAAAGTATGCAACCTGGTTGCACACATGGAAAAACAGTGTCAGCACCTGCCATGGCTGACTCTAAGGTGCTGAATCAATGTGGTGAATAAAAGTGAAGAGCACTTCATCCTGTAGCTCTTCACTTAGAATAAATAAATTTGTTCCAAATGAGATCAATGTAATTCATAGATGTAAGTTTTTCTTATGAGCTCAAAATGTGTTTGGGTGTAGTTGTACTACTGCAGTTAGGGTCTGATTTGCCAGGGGCCAAGAATTCTCAAGAAGAAGAGCACTTTTATGATACCTGACTGTACTTCTGGGTAAAACAAAGATTACTTCTAAATATAAAGTCACTTTAATAACTTTTATTTCCAATCTACGCACTAATGAGATAACTACTAAATGAAAAACTCAGAGATTAACCTCTGGCATAACAATGTCTTCAGTGCCTTTCTAGACCATTTCTATCAACCTTGTCATATTATTTCTGTCTCATAACCTGCCTCTGTCACTTGTGAGTCTGCTGTGTTGATTTGTGTGTCTTCATTATAATTTCAGACCAGATCTAGACACTGCTTCCCAAATACAATAAGCTGTTGCATCCTAGGATAACTGTTTTGCAGAACAGAACAAACCTAAGAGAGGGTACAGATGGGGACCAGATTCACTGTGCATGCAATGGAGTGAGAGTATTTTATGAGCATTGACTGAGAATGAGAAATCACAGGTAAAAAGGTGCTACCTAAGCCAGGTACAATCTTGAAACACTAGTGTGAAGGCCAAGTTCATTCCAAACTTACCTTAGGATAGTTTACTGTCCTTGATCATAGAATCATAGAATCAGAGAATTGGCTGGGTTGGAAGGGACCTCTGAGATCATCAGGTCCAACCCTTGACCACTACCGCTGCGGTTACCAGCTCATGGCACTGAGTGCCACATCCAGTCTCTTTTTAAATATCTCCAGGGACGGAGAATCCACTACTTCCCTGGGCAGCCCATTCCAATGTCTGATCACCCTCTCCGTAAAGAAATTCTTTCTAATATCCAACCTAAACCTCCCCTGGCACAAATTGAGACCATGCCCTCTTGTCTTGCTGATAGTTGCCTCAGAAAAAAGACCGCCCACCCCCCTGGCTCCAGCCTCCTTTCAGGGAGTTGTAGAGAGCGATGAGGTCTCCCCTGAGCCTCCTCTTCTCCAGGCTGAACACCCCCAGCTCCCTCAGCCTCTCCTCACAGGACTTGTGCTGGAGTCCCTTCACCAGCCTGGTTGCCCTCCTTTGGACCTGCTCCAGGACCTCAATCTCCTTCCTGAACTGAGGGGCCCAGAACTGGACACAGGACTCGAGCTGTGGCCTCACCAGGGCTGAGTACAGGGGCAGAATCACTTCCCTGGACCTGCTGGCCACGCTGTTCCTGATCCAGGCCAGGATGCCATTGGCCTTCTTGGCCACCTGGGCACACTGCTGGCTCCTGTTCAGCTTCCTGTCAATCCAGACTCCCAGGTCCCTCTCTGCCTGGCTGCTCTCAGCCACTCTGTGCCCAGCCTGGAGCTCCCCATGGGGTTGTTGTGGCCAAAGCGCAGGACCCGGCACTTGGCCGTGTTGAACCCATTGGCCGTGTTGGCCCATTGGAATCAGCCCAACTCTCCAGTCTGTCCAGGTCCCTCTGCAGAGCCCTCCTGCCTTCCAGCTGATCCACACTGCCCCCAGCTTAGTGTCATCTGCAAATTTGCTGATGATGGACTCAATCTCCTCATCTAAATCATCAGTAAAGATATTGAACAGAACTGGGCCCAACACTGATCCCTGGGGGACACCACTGGTGACCGGCCGCCAACTGGATCAGTACCATTCACCACCACTCTCTGGGCCCGGCCCTCCAGCCAGTTCCTAACCCAGCACAGAGTGCCCCTGTCCAAGCTGCCTGCTGACAGCTTTTTCAGGAGAATGCTGTGGGAGACATAGGACCCTAGATATAATCAAACTCCTTTCCATGAGATGAGCTTTATGGGGAATGATTTGGGAACTGATGCTTTCAACATTTAAAAATATGTTTTGAAGGCACACGGCCTGAGCTGCTTGCTGATACTCAATGACAAATAAGAAATTTGGTCTGGACTTTATAGAAGTCTTAAGGATAAATGGCCTGAATAGAGGCTTTTTTTAAAAAAAAATTATTATTTTGTTTGTTTCTTGATCCCTTTTGGCCCCAGCTTGCTTTCAATGAAATTACTTGACCAAGGCAAGGCAAAAGAAGCCCTTTGAGGAAAGAGATTTGTTGCATCAGACAGAATGTTTTTCATGGGAAAAATGCAATCATTGTGAAGTATGTGACAGATTGGCAAAACTCATTTGTGGGTTTGGCCCTGGTTCGTTTTGACTTTTGGAACATGGTGTGTATGGTAGGATGATTACATCAAACCTGTCATAAGAGGAAATAATGGAAATAACATTACTGTGTTTCACAGCTCATCTCCCCATTGTTTTTAAATTGGGCTGAATGAACTTCTATCTATTCTTGTTTGGGTTTGGGTTTTTTTTTCGGTGATTTTTTTTTGTTTGTTTGTTTTGGTTTTTTTGTTTGTTTGTTTTTTTCCCTTTGTGCTACAGTGCAGCTGGGCTTATGTTGCTCTTCTGAAAAAGGAACACAAGGATACTTCCATGCTACTTACCTGGCAGTGTTGAGACTCAGTCCCTGGCCCTTGGCTGTGTGTCACTGTGTGACCTGTGGTTG
Source organism: Phaethornis superciliosus (assembly GCA_023637945.1). Taxonomy (NCBI): domain Eukaryota; kingdom Metazoa; phylum Chordata; class Aves; order Apodiformes; family Trochilidae; genus Phaethornis; species Phaethornis superciliosus. The sequence goes on from JAJQWJ010000002.1 coordinate 74,578,698, forward strand.
CTAACAAGCTTCTCGGCATGACTCGTGGGGGAACGTGTGCCAAGGACTTTTCCTGGCAAAGCAGTATGGATGAGCCATCCAGCTGTGTGAGGGGAAGGAAAGCTTGGCCATTTGAGGGTTAGTCACACTGAGCCACTTGCCAACTCAGAACCAGGGGCCAAGCTCTGTTTTTTTTTAATTACACATGTAGTTACAGTCTAACTGGATCAGCTGACTGTTCTGGGTAGGGGAGTGTTCCTCTTGTCACTGGGTTGCCTTTTGTGGAGAGATGAAGTTGGCTTCACTAGAAATTAAGCTGGGCTATTATTTTCTTTAAGCTGTTACATAGCTGTGATCATTCTACTTTTCTGTTATTAAATGATATACAGTTTGATTGATCTTCAGAAACTATCAACAGAAAAGGTCCAAGAGCTGAGTGCATTTCATTCTTACATATCTTTTAAGGTTTCTTTCTTTTTTTTAACTCCATTTAACTTTCTGGTTTTACTGGATTGTCCTTACATGTATTTATGACTTTTATTTCTGCAAGCACTTACAGGTTCCACTGCAGAGGGTCTGATAACCTCTACAAGGGAAGCTGCACTACAGGACAGGACTGGCAAAATTTGAAAAAGCAAGAATGTGACAAATGTATTTAAAGATAGATAAAATAAAATTAAAAATGCAAATGTATTATTTTCTTGTAGCCCTCATCTCTCCTTTTCCCCATGAGTAGTTTGCTCTGTTCTATATGCTTCCTAAAGTCAATCTTTTAACTGTTTCTGGCAATCCTTTTCTCCCTCAGCTTGATACCTATCTACCTTTGTTCATAGGCTGTCTCTCAGACTTTCCACTTCCAGGAACAGAGCTCATATGCAGGAGTCTCATAAACTTTGTCTCCTTTCTAAGCATAGCCTACCTTCATGTCTCTTTTCCTGTTTGAAAAGCCTGCAGCTTTTCAAAATGGAAAAACTGGGACAGCATTTGTAACAAGCACGAAGCATGGACCTGGGATGCCAATCCACCTCCACTTCGTCAGGAAGGAGAATAGAAGATGAAGAGCAAACAGCTTTTTGTTACCATATTCAAACAAGAATTGTCCTTTTCATCTCTTTCCACAAACTGGTGGAAATTAAAGACTGTAAAGTCAACTGTCAAAATGTGAAAGAATACAGGACCTGTACTTACTAGAACTGGAAGGTGGGCTGGAACAGAAGAGCAACATAGAGTTCATATAGTTCAGCTGAGAAATTATGCAAGTGGAAGAATGGAGGAAGAATAAAAGTGTGGAAATGGGAGAGATAAGATGCAGAAATATTATGAAGACTGACCTTTCACAAACAACTATTGGACAAAAAAAGTCCCTCTGTGATTTGCTGCGACTGTTCTAAGGATCCCATATATTTGGGTGGAGTAGGACTTGTGGAGAACCAATTTGAACAGGTTTCTTAAGTCCTTGCATGATGTTTTGAAAACTTTAAAAGAGAGCCTGCAACAACAGATTGGGTACTGAGCAGACTAGATTTCCAGGTTTCTGAGGTGTTTTTTGATTTTTTTGTTTGTTTGTTTGTTTGGTTGGTTTTTTTGTTTTTTTTTAAACTTCCAATTTTTTTAACTGCTTTGGATCAGGTCTACTACTGTGGTTGAGCTCTATTGAAAATCTGGCCATAAACTATTGTGGAAGAAGAGGTCAGGCAAGGGCAAAGGTCCAGACCTAGATAAAATGTCAGCTTCCTGTTTTGATTTTCATGGAAAATCTGGCAATTGAGAAGTTTCTGACTTCTTAATTACCGCAGAATGTCTTGTGGCTGGCACTTGTAGAGTAGTGGAGAAGTCAGCAAACTTACTGTAATATGATATACACATGTATCTTCTGATCAAAGTCCTCTTTAGTATACTGTCTGTTATGTAGGACAAATGTTCCTTGTCCAAAAGGTAATTTTAAAACCAAAAGGAAAGTTGTTTACTTACAATCATTTGCAAAATCACAGGAAGGGCTTATTGTTTTTAGGATGATCCAACAGCAAATAAAGATGTCACAGATATAAAAATAAACCTATCCAAGACTGGATATAAAGTAAATACGCAAAATAAATTATTTTCTGGACAAACATAGGCAAATAATGTCATGCACATGAGTCTACTTTTCCCCACTTGGAATACAAACAAAAATTCAAGATGTCAAAGGAAGAGAACTAGTTTTTGTGGGCCTGATTCATGGCTGAATGACAATAGACCTGGTTTTGTGCTTTCAGCCTGGATGCTTATGTGGTCTTATTTCTGCCAGTACTGTGATACTCCTTGGCATCAATTATAAAGCAAAGAGGGCTGTGTAGCTCCTATTAAAAAAAAATCCCCAAATGTGTGGTTGGTCAGTAAGCAGAGTCATAACCTATAAATACAACCATCTGTACACATTACATACATTTTCAGTTCCTGATTCAGTGTGGGAAATCCCAGCAAACTCACTGGAGATCTGTGTAGGTGTACTGAGCCCACTCTCAAGAGGCCCTTTTTGAAGCCAGGGTTTGCTGATGGTGAGAGTGGGTAAGAATAGTTACATGCAGAGATGGGGCAGTACACAGAAGCAGGCTTTCTCTGCCATTTGAAGTTGTTGCTCTTAAGTGAAAACATAGTTAAATCCCTTTATTTAGCTCTTCTGACAGAATTCAATTACACAGAGAAAATCTGGTTGCAAGGGGTCTAGAGTAGTGATTTTCCACCTTTTTCAGTGAGCAGGAAAAAAAACCTGGTATGGGGTACACACCTGGACTGAAAAAAAAATAGCTTTTACTAATAATCTTTCTTACTCTCCAGACCAGGGAACTGCTGCAGATCATAGGTGGAAAAATGTCTGAAGGAGAGCCATTTCTTCTCTGGGCTTTTGTCACCAGTTTAACTGATCATCAATCCATCTGACTTTCTCATCTGATCACTCACTAGATGATAACGATCCTGCCTTAAATAAAGCAGGGTCAATTTCCATCACAGCAACTCTCCCTTAAAAATAATCTTTCTCATGGAACTGACATGTCTTTTCTAGAGAAGGACACAGAGACATGTATGTCAAGTAGGTCTTGTACATCCTCACGTAATTCCCTTCCAACACAATAACTTCTAGAAAAAAAAAATCCCTATTGAAGTTGGTGAAAGTGTCGTGTCATTCCTTTTGAATTATTAAGAACATGGGTGCAACAGGAATGAAGCACAAGCAGGGCCTGAAAAATTAATTTCTCTCTCAATTTTTGCAGTTGGATGAACATATTTAGATATGAGGGATGAGGTCTGAGTTCTGAGAGAAGTGTTTCTTATTTGGTCAAGCCTAGGTATAAGAAAAGCCTGATGATAGTGATATGATTGCCTATGCTTTTCATTAAATTTATCAAATAAAAAGAAAAAAGTGCAGAAAATATATTAGGCCTTAAAGTAAACTACAGCACTGTAGTTGTCAGCTTAGTATTCTCTGTGGTTAAAAGCTCTGTCTTGTAGTTTGGCTGGGTAATATCTTTATCATCTGGGCAGTATTGTATTCTCTAGTAAAAGTGGTGGAATGTGTCAGTGAAAAGTAAACTTTGTAGTACATCTGGAGTTGCTCTGGCATCTCAGCGGTCATGATGTTCTTTGCTCATTCATCATAAAGTACACAGGCATTTTCTGCTTGTCATTTAATATATTTAATATAGGGACTAGAGTGTGGAGGCAGATGTTTGCTGAAGTACTTGTACTCCAATAGTTATGTTCTGTGTGGCACACTGTTCTCAGATACACAAAGTTGAAAATATTGAAAAATTATTTCCATAGGAGTTCTCTTGGTAATTTCCCATGTTCTTCAAATAGCAGAGCCAGAAAGTCAGCAGAATTTTCTGCAAAATTCCCAGAGCTGAGAGTATGAACAGAATTTTTTTTCATTATGCTATGCCTGAAAGAACTGAAAGAAAAAAAACCAACAAACCAACTCATTTAAATGAGACATCTTTTATCTAAACCACTGTTTCTAAGATTTCATGTGTGCTTGATGGGAGATGAAAATGCAATGCAATGTCACATAAAGCTTGTGGGCTGCCTTGGTTTTGCTCTGTTTGTGCAGGGGGCAGCCCTGCAGTAAAGTCAGGAGGTTCAGGAAGCTTTGTGGTCTCACTGTCTGCTCTGGCACTGCCACAGCTGCTGGTGGGGAGAGGCAAGGAAGGGAAGGGCTTGTGATGGCTGAAACTGGGTAAGGAGGAAGGAATGTGACAGCCTGGGAAAGGCAGGGGCAAGTGAGAAGGCAGTGACAGTAGCTGTAACAGGAGAAGGAAAGACATGGAGGAGGACTAAGGGAGGAGTGTAATAATTTGTGTGGGGTGACAGGAAATGAAGCAAGAACAGATGGGAGGATACAAATGAGAAGGAAAAGGCAGCAGCAACAGTCAGGCTCAGCTGCAGAGAGGGTGAAATTGCCACCTATGTCTATATAATGATCTGTCTGACTGTTGCTTTTAGAACAGGGATATCTGGAATACGGGTTATGGAACAATTTGTGGTGTATCTTTCTATGTGGCAATTGACATTTCTTCTGTAGCAGTTGGCTCAGCCCCTCCAGTTCGCAGACAGAATGAGCTACCCAAGTCAGTGAGAAGTGAAGGAGCTGCTCTTTCTTTCTGTCTGTCTCACACCTTCTCTCTGGATCAGCTAGCCAAAGAACTGACATTCTGAGGGGGGCTTCAGCATCTTGCCAAGAATACCTAGGAAGCAGAACAGCACTGGAACCATAAATCTAAAAGTCTTGTGAAACAAAATCTGTGGTGATATACAAAAAATAGATACTGCATACAGAGCTCTATAAATTCACCATTTTTTCACCTGCTGGAGAAAGTACATATGGCTTAAAAAAAAATCTGACGAAAGGATGTTATTAATAAATTATTTAAGATAAATGCCTTATGAACCCTATTGACTTAACTGCCGTCACATTCCAATGGATTTTTTTTCAGACCTAGCTTATATATATTGGAGGCACAGTAAACTGTGCTTATCTTCCATTTTTAGAATATTATACCTTGATTCTCCTCATGGGAAATTGACAGACCACTGAAGTTGACTTCAGTACAGTCAGAACTTGTTTAATGGGAGGAGCACTGAGAACATTCTTCTCCTCTACTAAAAAGTTGTAATTCTTTGACACCAGTGCCACATGAGTTCAGTGTCTTAAAATACACATCATGCCTGTTCCTCGAGCTGGAACAACAGAAATAATGTGCTTGCTCTAAGCAATTGTACAAAAAGAATCTTGCTCTGTTTTGAACGTTGAGTTGAAGGACATAACTATTTTGAAAGGAGTTGCTGGTTTACAAATGTGACTGCAGCTGAGACTTTAAACATCAAAGAGACATGTTGATGGAGATCAGTAAGAATTTATAAAGCCATATGATTTGGAACATGTCAGCCAGAGATGAAAAGCACCTGAAGTCCTGTGATCCTTACTTTCTCATAGCAGGTTGCCTTTTTCTGGGAATTCCTAATTAAAGACAAAATAGTACCCTAAATGTTCATTTTCTATTCTGTAGTATCAAATCCTGCTCAGAGAGAAATGAGTCATTGACAGTAGTTTTGTTATTATGTAAGGTTTAAGAAAGAGCAATTATCCTTTTTCAGCCATCAACAGCTGGAAATGGAATTTCCCAGGTACTATTGTTATTAGGCTTTGGACAAACCCTTATTGGGATGGTAAGATCTAGTAAAATAGAATGAGACACCTGCCAGTACATGAGCATACTTCATTAGAGGCCTTAGAAAAAAAAATAGTACATTCTTCCTCTTGTTGAGGAAGAGTAGAGGAAGGAAGGTATTATGGAAGAAGCAATTTCATAAGGAAGCACTGGATGGTAGCAGTAGCAGCTATTGTAAGCCCTTTCTGGGTGTCTTAAACACAGCGTCTGTCAGTACATTTTAACTTTTGTATTTTCTTGTAGTGGAGATTGGAGAGATTTTATTTTATTTCAATTTTTATTATTATTATTTTTGTTTAGAGTGGAATATCATAATTCCCTCCATCTCTACTCAGTGCTTCTTCTTCACTTTATATTATTGTATGATACCTATTACTGGCAAAAAAAGGAAGTGTACAAAGCCACCACATTACATTCTGGTACCATCTGTTGGTGCCAATATGGAAGGAAAAGCAGAAGAAAATTGAACTCCTTTTTTTCCATCACATACAGTTCATTCTGTGAACTGGTGAAGGGACTCGAACACAGATCCTACGAGGAGAGGCTGAGGGAGCTGGGGCTGTTCAGCCTGGAGAAGAGGAGGCTCAGGGGAGACCTCATTGCCCTCTACAACTACCTGAAAGGAGGATGGAGCCAGGCGGGGGTTGGTCTCTTTTCCCAGGCAACTCTCAGTAAGACAAGAGGGCATGGTCTTAAATTGTGCCGGGGTAAGTTCAGACTGGATATTAGAAAGAATTTTTTCACAGAAAGGGTGATCAGACATTGGAACGGGCTGCCTGGGGAGGTGGTGGACTCTTCGTCCCTGGAGATATTTAAAAAGAGACTCAATATGGCACTCAGTGCCGTGGTCTAGTGACTGTGGTGGTAATTGATCAAGGGTTGGACTCGATGATCTCTGAGGTCCCTTCCAACCCCGCCTATTCTATGATTCTATGATTCTATGATTCTGCGTGTAATTAAACTTGGCAGAGAGTGGTTCTATAACTCACTTGTAGGCTTTTAAAGCTGATTACTCTCCACAGTAATTGACAATAGAACTTGTACTCCTTTTTTTTTTTTTTTCTATGAAAGGACTGCATTCTTTTATCTTTCGTTTTAGAAACCTGGACTTTTACTTGGGCACAGCTTATGTCTGCAATGCAACCACTCCAGTGGGGCCAGAATCAACCTCCTCAAAACACAGCAGCACATAAAGCTAGGAAATCTGTGTAAGCAGTCAAGCTTGTGAACATGCCCACATTCCATCTCAGCTTCATGGTAGGGTTTTCTGAGCAATTTCTTTTAAACTCCCTCTAATGATTTAAAACTGAAGGTACAGTCTTCTTCACAGGTATTTAATCGGAATTTTCAAAAGCAGGCATACAAGCAGTATTTTTAAAAACTAAAGGGATTTTTAGGCTGATTATGGTATGAATGTCCCCAAGAAGTATTTTTTCAGTGTGCTTCACCATTACACCAGGGCTGAAAGCTGAAGACTGAATGAAGTCTAAAAGGCATAGAATCATAGAATCATAGAATTGGCTGCGTTGGAAGGGACCTCTGAGATCATCAAGTCCAACCCTTGATCCACTACCGCTGCGGTTACCAGCCCATGGCACTGAGTGCCACATCCAGTCTCTTTTTAAATATCTCCAGGGATGGAGAATCCACTACTTCCCTGGGCAGCCCATTCCAATTCCTGATCACCCTCACTGTAAAGAAATTCTTCCTAATATCTAACCTAAACCTCCCCTGACAGAACTTAAGTCCATGCTCTCCTGTCCTACTGATGGCTGCTGGAAGAAAAGCCCAACCCCCCCTGGCTCCAGCCTCCTTTCAGGGAGTTGTAGAGAGCGATGAGGTCTCCCCTGAGCCTCCTCTTCTCCAGGCTGAACACCCCCAGCTCCCTCAGCCTCTCCTCACAGGACTTGTGCTGGAGTCCCTTCACCAGCCTGGTTGCCCTCCTTTGGACCTGCTCCAGGACCTCAATCTCCTTCCTGAACTGAGGGGCCCAGAACTGGACACAGAATGGCAGAATGGTTACAAGAAGTCCTCTGCCCCCATTTTAAATTTTGTTTAATATCTAGCACTTCCCATTTGACTCTTTACCCCATTTAGATTTTAGTCCACTGCTCCAGCAGCTATGTACTGGATAAGGATCTAGAATCCGAACGATACATTGAGCATTGCACACCCATACAAGCAGTCCAGAAGAATTGCTCTGGAAGATGCTTATGTACAAAATGCATAGCCTGATCTTGAGGAAAGAGCTGTTTCTAAGTGTATTGTTTATTACCAGAGTCATCATAGTCAGGTGATAAATGTTTACTTCATAGTTAATGCTTTTTCTTTCTCTTGGCTTGCAATAAGGCTTCATTGTCATGATCATGTCGAGCAAAACAAGTTTCTTACAAGATTTTTGAGGCTAGGATTTTTCTGTAGTTGATTTGCTTGTTTGTTTGCTTGTCTTTTCTGGTAGCTGACAAAGTCTGTATTCTGTACAAAGAGTTGCTGCACTGGAGGAGTTACTCAGAAAAGCTTTAAAGTAGTGCTAAGTAAGCACTGATAAAAAGGAGGCTAGGAAATTAGTGTATCTGCTGCACCCTCTGACACCTGAGAAGCCTTCCTGAGAAGCACCTTCTAATATTATTTTTTTCCTTTAAAAATAATTATGTTTTTTGATTGATTGCTGCCTTTGACAGCCACTTGACTTCCTTCAGTCTTCGTTCTTCATTCTTAAAAGAAAAAAGGCAAAAAGAATATTTACTAGTGTCTCTTCCACATGCTCTATTGTAGTGTTTTGCTCATGCAGTTTCATCTGGGAACTGAAAGATGAAAATTACTAAATTGTAATTTGGGGTGTTTTCTCCACCTGATCAGTTTTTACTGATTTTATTTTTTATTCTTCCTGTGCCTTGCATTTCATTTATCATATTACATTTTTGTTCTTTCAGCTAAGGTTTGCAGTTTGTTATTCATACCTATAAGGTCTGCTAGGATTTGGGGTTTTATTTTTACAGGTGGAAATTGTATCTTTTAAGATTATCACTCTTGTTCAATGTACCTGTCCCTTCCTTGATTTTTTTCATCTTTCTCACATTGTATTGTTTAATTGAAGAAATGATTTTTAACACTACACGTTGAGCTGTCTACTCTTTTTGTCCCCTACCTTGACATTTACACAGATCTGAAACTGCATCTTGGCCCTTACTCAAACTATTCCCTGTCATTTCCTTCCTGTCTGTTTCTTGGTTTTGTTTTGTACAAGGAAAGCTTCTGTTGAAGTGTGTACAGACACCTCTCTTTCTTGTGTCTTGGCAAATACCTATTCCCATTTCTTTGTGCTTTCCAGTAGTATGTGCCTAAATATTCCACCTCGGTTTCATCTGGCACTTTTACTATTTTCTTATATTGCTGCAACCTTTTGTATAGAAGTTTTAGAATAAAATCCCATTGCCTTATTTACTAGGCTGGGTTCTACTCAGCTTTTGTCTCAGTTCTCCCTCTATAGCAGCCCATGAGAAGATCTCTTCTAAAAAGAGTTTCTTTTGAGGTTATAGCTTTCTCCCAGCTTCAAAACTGGCTTCATGATGAGTTCCAAATATTTGTTTAAAGAAACAATCCTACCTTACTTTTTCTTTCCTAAGAATACTGAACCAACTAGCCATAGTGATTTGGATTCCCTCTATAGCATATACTTGTTGATTCCCTTATTTTTTTCATTTGGGTTTTCTCAATTTACAGTTGAACACAATGCAAATGTCCAGTGTTTCATTCATTTGCTGTTGAAAAAAGGGAAAAGAGAACATAACTGTGTTCCTCTGAATTAGAATAATATCCTCCCCAGCTATCTCCAGAAGGAAATACTTTCCTAAGTTCATATTTCCAATCCCTTTGTTAATTTCTTCATTTGACTGTGCATTTTTCCATCTGTGTAGTATTTTCCTTCCCATTCTCTAGTTCTTAACTTTAACAGATGGCTTTTTTTCTCCATTAGTATTTGTCCCCTTCCACCTCAGTGACCTGTATCAACTCTGCTTCCCTTAGTTTTATATTCCCTCTGTGGAAAATTACGGTATTTCAAGTTAAGACACTTCATCTTCTGTTCTGGCTCTGTCCTCATGTTTAGCTAAGGAACTTATATGTTGAGGGTGTCTGTATGATGAGGGGCCTGTGGGGAGAAGCTTCTACCTTTTTTTCCTCAGCAGAATGGCACAATGAAGAGAGGTCGTGCCATATCCTGATTGAATTTTAATGGTGTTAAAAATTTAAACATATTGTCTTAGGGTGCATCTGAGGATCCAGCTAGTTGGCACTGACTGTGATAAGCTCTATCTGAAAGATTTATCTTTTTGTATCTGAAGTTAAATAGCAACTACTCCCAGGAGTAGCTGCCTCTGAAGAGTAGTTCTCTGATGCCTGTTATTTTCTGAATTGGTTGGTTTTACACAACATTAAGTAGGGTTGTCAAATGAGGTATTTTTATATGAGGAAATACATACTGATACCTCTTTATTTTTGTTTCAATTACTACTGTAGAACTGCCTCTGTGGTTCATGTTCATTCCCATATACCAGTTTATAAACTGTGCTGAAGTGTCATTATCACTTAATTTTTTACTGATCCTTAAACCTAAAACATGGTTACACATGAATGAACATCCTTCTGATGCTTCTAGATAGATTCAAGGGGCTTGTTTGTGGATCAGAGGTAAAACAAGGCGTCTTAGGCTGAAAATGTAGGTCTTCGGATTCACAGGAATAATTTACGAGTTATCATGACTTCATGGGACAGTAGGTAGTGCAAAGAATTCAAATTTTACTCCGGCAACAAAAAAATCCTTTTGTGTTCAGTTTTTTCCTTGTAATAAACCCACAGTATGTATGTCAAGCATCTTGTAAAAATACTCCAAAAGAGTGTCATATGTTTCAGTTTCTTTCAGGGTGTGTGTCAGCATCCTTTGTTGGTTCTTCAAAATTGAAATTTCCTGTTTAAATAAATCTTGGTTCTGTTTCTTTTAACTGAAATTGGAAGACATCCATTTTGACCTCTTGTCCACTACAGTGAAAAAGTAAGTGTAGGCATTGGCTGTGGGCAACACCTTTAAATACTCCTATACTTAAGGTACATAAATGTCCATACTTATTCCCAGTATTTTCATCATCTACCAGGTAATAACGTGATTGCTGGTAATTTATTAACCAGTCAGGGCAAGTTACCATGTATCTAAGATAAACACTTGACTTTCTTGAGAGTCATTGAAACTTCTTGGAGTTTAAAATTATAAAAAATGTAGTCTCAAACATCATTACTGGTGGTGTGTGGACCACAGTAAGAATGGAAGGAGGGATCAGCAATTTTTGGATTTTTACATTTGACTGTTTAGGTGTGATATTCCTCTATTCATCAGTTGTACTTAAGCACAAGGAAAAGAAAAATGATGCCTGCTCTATAAAGACATGGGGAAGAGTTGAGAGAACTGTTAAGTTTTCTGTGTGAAGGAGAATGTTTTAGTAATATTTTGTAATTTTAAGAAATCTCAGATGTTTCATCAAGAAATGTTTTTAATAACAAAAAAGGTTGAAGTGGCTCTATTGAGACTATTCTGACATGAATGTAAAGGCAAACAATTTTGAGAACTCCCCTTCCAACCATCAATCCCTTGTTCAGCCTTTTTCTTGGATCTCTGCATCCTGAGCATGTGACCTTTGTAGCTGAACATGAATGTGCAGCTACATTGTCTTTGAACCATTTTTTTGACTTCAGGCTACAGTGCTCAAATGCCAGGAGCTGCTGAGAAAGGTTGCAACTAAAAGGGAAACAGCCTGTCCACCAGCCCCTATGTATCTGGGAACTCTGATTTCATATTCAAAAGTCTTGTGTACACATAAACATTCACTAATTGAAGGAATAAAAAATGCATTGATACAGCTAACGTTGTGCAAGTTTGTTCAGAAGTCTGTGCTGTGTTTTGCCCAGTCTGAGTAAGCCCTTTTGGGCCAGCATTGAATCTATTTGTACCAGAATAAAATGCCCTAACACTCAGTGGAAAGGATCAGGGCTCACTTATCTTACTAAAAATAAATCTGCATGTTCTTTTATGTTACAGTAATCTGCTTGAATTTTAGTAGCAATATAATTTCTGGATTTTAAGACAAATTATATGTTCTGTGATATAAGACAGTTACATTTAAGATCTGTCTTCTCATACCAACAATTTTCATGTGACTTTGTTTATGTTTTGCAGTACACTGTATGGACATAAACACAATGTTCCAGTTTAATCTAAACAATCAGGACCTTCATTTATGAGAAATCGTGAGAAAGTTTGACAAGAGAAGTTCAAGGAAAAGTGCATAAAACCAGTCCTGGAATCTCCCAGCATATCTAAACTTGTTGGTAATTACATTCAGAAACTTCTGGAATCCTTTAGAAGTTGAATGGTTGGGGAATATTTAATTTTTCTCCCTTAGTGGATTGATTACTGTGTTATTTCTGTTACGCGTGAAGGAATTAACCCCTATGTAAATCAGCCAAAACCCTCCAGGGCTTCTTTGGAGAGAAATCTTCAGTCTTGTTAATATGTGGTTTAACAGAGGGAGAGAGAGAGACTATTGGAAAGCATAATGTTTAGGCTTTGGCATTGTAAATGGGAAGTCAGGTATCTTGATTTCTTTTTGCAGGGAGATGACAAAGTAGGTGTAGTTGCTAAATACCTCATCCTAATGAGATATTGAGCCTATCTTTCTCATTTCAACTTAAGAGGCAGGATGAGGGACAGAGTCAAATGTCATCCAGTAAAACAAGAAAGAAGGCCTACCATCCCCAAAAATTTACTCATAAAGGTTAACTCACATCCAAATGTATCTGGAAAGAAAGCTGTGTTCCTCATCTGGGCTGCCAGCAGCAGCTTTTCCTGAGCCCAGACATGTCTCAGTTCTGGTCTGAAATAATGCCTGAAGAAGAGCAAGGTCTACTAATAAAAACCTCAGGTTTTCCTTTGTGTAATCTAGTATAATTGCATACATATGTTTGTTTCAGAAAGATTAACCTGAAATCTCATTCCATTTTTTAAATAATTCAAGTGAAATTAATTTAAGTTCTAACTACCAGATATTAAAATGAAGTCTATCCTGAATTTTGCCTTTTTCTCCAGTTGTCCTTCTAATAGTCACTTTTCCTTCTTGAACACAAATGACATTCTTGAGTGAAGTGGATGTTCATGTTCTATTTTTAATTTTGTCTTTCAATTTTTTAAATATTTGTAGAGCTAGCTTCTCAGAACTAGTATTTTAAATTGACAATAAAGAAAAAATTTACTTGAAGTCTAAGCTCATTGACTCAGTGCTAACATCATGTTTTACCATGGCAGAAAAAACCTTAAATTTTTCAGATAGCAAAGTCACAAGCTCAACAGCAAAACTTGCATTAACTTCAGCAGAACAGCAGTAAGCCTGTTGCTTTGGATTATTAGAAACACCAGCACATTCTGGGTAAAGCAATATTCAATATGCATTGTATCAGACAAATAAGGAAATGAGCAAAACGGATGTGTAAGGTAAGAAAGGCAAAGTGTCAGACTGGGAATAAAGTATGTGCACACATAACATGTCCTGGATAGAAGCTGTTGCTTTTTGCTGTTTTGACTTATTTTCTGGGAATTCTGGTTTTAAAAGGAGAGGTTTTGATAGGTTGTATCAGAAGATTTCTGCTCTTTCTATCATTGAACTGTACTGATTCAGAACTGTAAAACTGTAAGAGCTAAAAGGAATTATCCTTGCAGTGGTAACTGTTGCCATCTCTTCAAGCTTTCTTGCTAATTTTTCAGTGTTTATAATATTCTACTTTTGAAACCTGAGTTCCTGGAATCAGTTTACTATATGAGTTAAGACTCCTGCATTAAAACTAAGAAGGAAAATTCTAATCTTCATGACTATGGAAGGAAACAAATGAACTCCACAGGTATACAGACCAGTATGAAGGATCAGTCATTTTGAAACCTGTATTACCTCACAATTTCAAGCAATGTATTATTTAAGGATATATCCACAGCCATGAACCAAGCTGTAAGGAAAATGTCAACTGTTTTTTCCTCTCTTTTTTTCCTGACTTTAGATGTATTTTTACTCTTGAGATCATATCCAGAGCTTTGAAATTTTGCTGTCCTACTAGAGCAGACAGCTTGAGTTATTTCTCATGGTGCCTCTTGAAGAGACAGTAGAGGAGAACGTTGTTCTAAAAGCACAGGGAAGAAAAGAGACTGTATTTAGTCTTCTTTTCCACTTTTCCTGTTTACTAACTTTTGACAGAAGTCTTCTGTGATAAAAAATTTATGTATTTTAGCTGCCAATTCTAAAGGAGAATGTTGTATTATGGCATCACAGTAGAAACCTCTAGAAATGAAGCTCTTCTGTATTATACCAGTGTGCTAGGATGCTGGTGTTGGTATCCCGCCTCCTCAGATTCCATCAATGTTTTATTGATGTGTTCTTACAGTCCAGGGTGGATGTTAGCAGCAGATACTGATCAAACCTCTGCATTGCAGCTCTGTGTTGGAATGCACCAGGGGCCATGGGATATGGGCAGGGCAGGGTAGGTAGATGCATGACTGCACTCAGGCAGGGTAGGTGCCCATGGTCTGGCAGGACTGTGCCATCCCTGGCTGGGTGCAGTGCTCACTGTGCTCTGACAAGCTAAGCAGAGCAGGGGCCAAGGACAAGGGACAGCTGGGGTGTCACAGAAGTCACAGTGACAAGAGAGATCCCAGAGTGTGCTGGGCAGGCAGGCTGTGCGTGAGGGTCAGGAGTCCTGGTCAGTGGGGTACTCATCCAGGTGTGGGCATGGCTCTGACACAGCTGCAACATAGCTGAGGCAGACTCCATGGGCAACAGTCACAGCTAAAAGCAGTTCCCAAGGGAAGGAGGGACAGCATCTGCTGAGGCTTCAAGTTTTCTTCAGAGCAGCTTTCCAAGTCAGCAGCTGTGCTCTCTAAATTGGCCCTGAGCCCAGGCAGCCAAATCTACAGGAGCAGGGAAATGCACATTAAGCCCTGACACTGCCTGTTTGTATGATGCCATAAATAAAAAGGTGACATCAAACAAAATAACAGTAGGAAGTCAGACCAAAGTTGTCTCTAGCTCAGTTTGCTATAGCCAGTAGTAGATGTCTACTGCAAAGAATGTAGGAATAGGACAAGCATAATGCTGATACTTCTGCAGGGATTTATCTGATCTCCCCTTGACCTCATAGAAAATTTTAGTATCAGAATTCATTAATTTTCTCTACTTATTTTTTCATAAATCCATATTTCTAACATCGTAGCCTCAGTACCAAAGCATTATGTATGAAAGTATCTCTACTCTCCTACTGCTCACTAAAGACAATTTTTTTGGCTGGTGCTGGTCTCAGGAGAGACCTCTTTCTGTCTACTGCCAACTTCCAGGTTGGCTGACAGAGTTGGGGGAAAGGGACCATTCCTCCTTGAATATCCTGGAAAAGACATGAACTAGATGTGGGTTTTGGATGGACAGTAGTTCTTGAGGGATTTCCCTTGCATGAACCTGACTAATGTTCCCTGCTTTAGGTCCAAAAATTTATTTGTCAAGGGATTCCACTAGTTAGCAACACTTAAGTAAAGCATTACCTCTGTTTTGAAGCCTGGTCTTTCAAGGCTTTTAAATGACATCTAGTTCTTATGTTAAAAGAGAAGAGGAATGGTTGATCTCTGTGCCTTCTCCCTGCTGCCTATGATTTTATTGACCCCTAATTTCCCAGGATAACAGACAGATAAGAGTCTTACTCCACTTAGTCATCACCTCTATGGAAGCTCTTTCACACTTTTAAATTTTTCTTTCAATGTCTCTATTCCTGTTCTGTTGTGTTCTTATTAAAATGGAGAGACAGAATTGCACAGCTTAATACATAGGGAATTACCTGATTACCATATGGTGACATGAAGATTTTTCTGTTTTCTCAGTTTCAGCCCTAATAATCTTTAACACTTGATCTGTTGCAGCCCCATGGTCTTTCTCTTGATTGCTAGTCATCAGCTCAGAGCCCACAATTTTCTATATGATCATTCTTCCCATTGTGTATTTCTTTACATTATTGTCTACTGAACTTCATCTGCCATCCAACATTATAATGTGTGCAAAGTACCTCTGCAATTTTTCACTATCATTCTCTTCTGCTCCTACTCAGTATTAGGTCACACCATCAGCAGACTTTCCCAACTTGCTGCTCATGTCTTTTCCACAATGATCATCACTGTATTGAGTAGCACATGGTCTTAACCCATACTTTTCTTGATCATGGTGATCTTGGTCTGTTCTCTTTTCACCCTGCTTTCTGTTTCCCTACTTTTAGACAGGTATTTTTTATGCCATGCCATGATTAATTAGTTTCCTGAAAGGTACTGGTGGGGGACTTTAAGAAAACACAACACAAAACCTTTGGAAAGCCAGGTAGTTTGTATCAGCTGGATGTACGTCCTGACCCTGTGAAGAGCTACCAGGTTTACCAGGCAGGACCATAGCAAAACTCCTGCTATTATTTTTCAAATATGTAAACTTCATCCACATGTCCACTAATTCTGGTCTTTATTATAGTTTCTATTAATTTTCCCAGCACAGACATGGCCAGCCCTAAAAGCCTGTATTTCGCTTGTGAAATTTCTTTAAAAACTGACATCCTGTTTGCCAACTCTCAGTCCTCAGATGAAAGGACAAATAAAACAGAGATTACATGCTACATTTTTTTTTTTCAGCTGTTTGCTTGGGTTTCTTTATAATTTTGGAGGAGATATAATCTTAATCTTGGTTATTTCTTACTGATTAGTTTGTTAGTTTGTTCCATTGTAGCTTCTTCTGTTGTGCCTTTTTAAAGATGTATCCTTTGAGATGCTTACAAAAAGTAGTGGTCCCTCCATTTGTTTCGACAATCAGCCATTCCATGGTTCTATTTGAGATTCATTTGGGTAGAAATCTTGTCAGATGGTGAAGACTGTTTACTTTTAATTTGGTCAAGGTAAAAATATTTGAAAGTACTCATCCAGATTCTGGCTCAACACTAATTCATGCAGCTGTGAACATTGTAATACAAGTTTCTGCTCAAGAGTCTGAATTTTTGTGTTTAACCTTTTTTTGTGTTTTGCACAAAACATAAGGCTTGCTGTTGCACTTTACACAATCAGGTAAAATGACAGCTGAATGATTCTACTTGCAGCAGTCATGCTGGAAGACAATAAATTTTGCTTAATAAGCTTGTCATTCCTGATGCCTAATTACATCACAAAAAGAGACTGTGATGTTTTGTAGTTATACCAGTAATGGTTGTTCACAGAAATATACAGGCTAGGATGCTGCAGAATTATTGTCCAGAAAGACAGCATTCTGCCTCTAAAAAGCACTGGGTAAAGCATGAACATGATGGGGTAAAAAAGTATAATGGTAATTTCCTTACTGTCTTTTGCACTAAATCATTGAGTGGCATTAGTTTTCTGTCTGAAACTTCAAAGAAATTACTATTTCTCCCTTTGAATACCTTAGGTCTTCCAGTGGCCACAAAAAAATCTTTTAGCACAATCCACATCAGGATGGAAGCTAAACTAGTTTCTGCCTAAGCACGCTGCTGAATCATCAGAATATGCTGCTCAGGCTCTGTAGTCCAGGGCTACCAAATATATCCAGGTTGTGAAGCATCACATATCTGTTGGTGTTGTCTGTACAAGCAGCAGAGACAGTAATTTCTGGCTTCATTTGTGCACAGCAGGAGGAATTTCCAGTTTGCTGATTTCTTTGTTATGGTATAACACACTACCTATGACAGGCATACTGATTTGGGGACTCCCTGTTGCAGGCATTTGTTTCCTGCTTTTTGTTCTCATTATTTTTACAGTTTGATCTATTTTTTAAAGGCCAAATATATTTAATCTTTTAACATTTTTCAAATAAAATGAGAAGGTTCTCAAAATTGTTTTCTACCAGTTTCAATGGCCTGGAATTATTTTACAAAAACGCAAACCTTATCAAGGGGGTTTGGAGAACAAAAGCTTAAAGGATAAAAATAGCAATCAGGCTGTTAGAGTGGATGATACGGGGTCTGATTCTTCCCACCAGCTTGAGTTTATGAATAGCAAATGTATCCTGTTAAGAGTTGCAAAAATGTCTTAGTTAGCTCTGGAGGGAAGCTGATGTAACTTTTAAAACAGATGTAACAGCAGCATGAGTACTTGGGTCCTCAACATTCCTTCTCATCATACCCATTTCCAGCCTGGCAGGGCTGCTTAGATACTGTTCTCATTAGAGTTAACATGCAACTAGCAAAGAGGAATGGAAAATAATTGACTTTCTTGTTTCCTTGCTTGCATTGTATCCCCCTCATGCAGTGCTCTCCCCTAATTTTTCCCTCAGACATTGATATTTTCTTGCTGTTTCTAATCTTCATTTAGTTCTTGTATCATACTTGAGATTATCAACTAATTGGTTGCATCCAGTCTTAAGTAGGTGAGTATAGGATTGCATGAAAATGGAATCTGACTGTCTGGCAGTTGTAGGGCTTTCCTGCAAAGTGGTGTCTGCAAATTTTGCACTAAGAGTTGACAGCCTGGGTTGTGAAATGCATCATTATCCCTCAATTAATTTAATTTGTAAAATTTATTCTGTAAATATTATTTATATTGCGTGTAAAATGATATTTGCAAAATAAAAATTACTTGAAAATAAAAAAATTTAAGAACAAAGTCACTGTTCAGTCCAGTCTTGATCCCTGGGTATATACAATATAGCATAAGTTTGAACCAATAATCATGTACTATATTCCCTTCTGATTTCTGTCTTGATGAGGAAATAACAGTATTTTTTCTCCTTTATCATTAGCCTTCAGTGTTTAATGTCCTTTATTTGCTGTACATTCAGAGCCAAGCCCTTTCCAAATAAATAACTATTAATTTCTGTGTGAGTTCTGCTGCTAATAATGACGTATCTGTATCCTTCACAAATATTATTTAAGTTACTATCCCACGACCTTTGGGAGGGACTGCCATTTTACAGGTAGAGTATTAAGCCACAGAATGGTTAAGATAACATGAGCATGTGTATGTGTGTACACATATTCGGGCAATCTGGGTGACTGCTTTGAATGCAATTAGGGTTTGTCAGAAAGCTCCACATCGGTTGCAGAAGCAGCTCACTGCTGGGTTGAGGGAACAGCAATGCTCCCTTAGTACCTTGCAGCCTGGGCTTTTTCTGAGCATGAAGTAGGAAAGGGCTATCTAAAACCTCACCAGCACCCGGGACGAGATGCATAGAAGTAGTTAAGTGTAAGTCCCACCCTTAGTGTGGCATCCTGACTGTCTTCATGGCATGGCACTGCTCTCTAAACTAAAGGTGTGCCCAAGACTGTTAAGGACTTTGAACAGTGTGAACAAAGGCTGTTTGAGTAGTGGAATATGGAGTCAGAGAGAGAAAAGAACAGTAACAAAAAAACACCAACCAACCAAAAAAAAAAAAAAAAAAAAAAAAAAAAGACCCAAAAAACCCCCAAACCCAGAGAAACAGATGGCCAGGCACAGCCATGCACTTGTAGCAGTCTGCTGAGAGAGGTTCCCTCAGTGCAGAGCTTGTTGGCTAGAAGGTTGGAGCTGTGAGCAGGGTGATGATCTCTAGCTCTTTGGTTTTTTCTGGTGTTAAAGAAAGCAGGATATTGAACATGCCTGTGCTGTATCTGGCTTACATCAAAGACACCTGACCCCCATCCACACATTTTCCTTTTGAAGGGGCAGTTTTATCAGGTTTGACAGAGATGCTTAGGTTTGAAAGACTAACATTTTTGGCCATGCTTCCACAACCTCAGATGTGCACAGGGGATAGGATTGTATTTTGGTTGTCTCAACTCGCACACAAAATAGTTTTTAGATGCAATTGTTCTGATGGTTCTTTCTAGAGTTGTTTTGTTTTTCTTTTCCCCAAAATTGACTCATAGGAAATCATCCTTACCTGGCAAGGCTGGATTCTCTAGAGACAGCACAGATTTTTGTCTGTTCATGTTCACAGAAACAGACTGTTCTCTATTGGTTTGAAAAGTCACCAGAGACGGGAGAACTGAATTTGCAGTTATTGGGTTACCACACAGGTCATGCAGAACTCAGCAGAAGACTTTGTTCTGGTGGTGCTCAGCTTTGCCTCATTTCTGCGAGCTTCCTCATTTCCCAGCCCATGCCCTTTTTCTCCTTCTGTGCTCTGCCTCTGCTTTTCATTGTGAAGATGAGGGGTGAATCCATCTTAATGTTTTTTTGGATCAGGAGTGCACTTTTCAAGTCACCCTTCCATGCATCTCTTATTATGGTTTGTTTACATTGCAGATCTGTTTGGAGTATACAGATTAGATTCTTTCTGGAGGACATTAAAGTGGAAGAGAAATTCCAACAGGATTAGGCCAGGGATAATCTGCAGAATTATTTCATTCCTGTCCAGTAGTCCTTCCTTTTCTGTTATGCTACACTACCTGCCAGCTCCTTGTCCTGTTCTCCCTGTTACAGCACATATTGTAATTCTGTTTTTTGATATTATCAGCTTCAGCCATTCCCTCAAAATCGGAAAGACCAAACTTTTAACATTATGTTCATATTGTTTAGAAAACACAGTCCATTGATTCAGTATTAGTAGATCAGTGGAGTGTGCATCCTGTGAAATTAGTGATACTAAACAAAGTAGGACTAGGGTCTGTACTATTTTTAATTGCATGTCCAGGTTGAATAAATAGAATAAGAACTGTTGTATTCTCATAAAAAAAAAAAAAAAAAAAAAAAAGACAAAAACCTCACCAAACAACAACAACAAAAAACCCTAAAACCAAACTTTTCTAGCAGCAAAACTGAAAATCTGACGATAAAAAAATATATTGGTTTGAATCTGTTAAGCAGACTCTGCAATTTCTCATTCAAGAATTCTTTAAATTGTGAAGGAAGCCTATAGATGGATAGCTAGTTGGTCAGTCTGCAGAAGAAGGTATATAAAATTTTTGCTTGTGCAATTAATTAAAAAAACACCCCACTCTTCTTTACCTTATTCTAATAAACTTAAATTCCTCACATTTCACTTCCTTTCTCTGTTTGCATTTTTGGCCCAGGAGGATTGACTGTATTATTCCCCATTCCTTTCTTTCTCTCTGTCCCTGCAAAGCAGCCTTTTGTTGTGCTGTCCTTGGATACCTCTTATGTTCAGTTTTTATTTGATTATGGGATTCTTTTGAAGTTTAATTTGGAACAGACCTTGCATATTGCCCTTGAAGCTGTGTCAAGCAGGTAATTTGGCTTCTTATTCCCTGATGATTAGGCAGCTTTACAATTCAAAACCACACCAACACTGGCAGTTTTATGATTTCCCTGTATAGTGGACAAATACAAGTTCTGAAAGACACAACCAGACATATTTTGGTCTTATGTGCAGTCTATATAAGATGTATGTACCCTCTAAAACATTTTGTAGTGAGTTATTTCTTAACAGAAATCACTTTCAGTTTACTAACAGGTTCTGTTTTAAAATTACAGTTGTTTCATTGCAGAAAATGTCATTACTGTTACATTTAGAAACTGAGCCTCTTTCTCTGAAGCAGTATTTTCCTTTTTTTTTTTTTTCTTTTCTTTCTGTTTTACTTTAAAAGGAAAAATGTCACTTACCAGCTTCATAAGGGTCAAGGAGAGAAAGTGAGATTCCTATAGTCTTTGGGTTTTCAGGTTATTTGGAGTTGTAGGGCTTGATTTGTCCATAAAATATACTCTCACTTGATCATATGGAAGCTTGCATCCCTGTGGCTAAGAGACTAAAATTCTTATTTTTATTTAGAGCATCAAGGAAAATTAAAAAGATATAGAGATGTTAATTTTAAAATGTGACATACCAGTTAAGACCAGATTTCTATTTCATGGAGTGTTGTATTCAGTGCCAGCAAAAATTTTAGAATTATCTATATTCTAAACCAAGTGTTTCATCCAGTCTTATGAAACCTATGGGTTTTAGGTTGCTTTTGATCAAGACTCTAGACAAAATCTATTGGAGCATGCCTTTACAATGCCCTTTTTAACAAGAGTGAAAATTCCATTCAGAGACCTCAAAACAGATTCTTAAGACTGGAATTTATAAGTATAATGCAATATACTACATTTATGTGTATTCTGTCTCACTCAATAATGTTATGTACTGTCATACAATTTAAATAGTCCCAACAAAATCAACAAAACTACCTGACATTATTATCACTTCCTATATTCCATTCCCTATGCTCACATGTATCTTATCTATATTTGATTACATTTTTAGCACCATACAAGGCTGAAAAGAACTTTCTCCTGCTTCGATTAAGAAAGTGAAGCAGCAAAGTTTAATCAGAATTTAAATGACCTCTATTTTCCATACATAGCTATGGTTATTCACTATTTTGTAATTTGTGTATTTTTGTGGTGAAAGAGAAAACTCGAGTAGAGAGATTAATGTTAATATCAATCTGATCCAGATTCAAATAGTTTAGCTTAGTCATAATTTTTCTGTTTATTGATAGTATTGTGAATGACAATAACCCATAATTTTCTCATTTAATTTGCACAATTCTTTCAATTCTCAGACTGTAATTATTTTTTTCCAACTCCTCACCCTTGTATTGAATAAAAAAAAAGGTGTCATAATCAGGATAAATTTGTTTAAATCACAGGCAGTAAACTGAGAAAAGGTTTTAAGCTGCAGCAGCATCTTCCTTGTTCATTAAAATTTGAAGTAGCACAAGGTATTGATCTGTTTTGTGGGCAGAATGAATTTCAATGCAGCTTTAGGGAATGCAATATGGTTTTGAAAGAGATGTCCAGCTGCTCATACCATTTGGCAGAAGCTGTCTGAACTGTGAAAGTGGGGGAAATGCAGACATTTTGAGCTGTTCTAACCTCTTCTGGACTAGACATCTCCATCCATTATGAATCCCTTGGGCCAGATCCTCACGGAGGTAAATTGTCACATTCTCTTTAGGCTCATTGCTTCTGTGCTGGCTTACACCAGCTGGGCCTTAGATTATTTTCTCATTAAGTGGACAAATGTAACCAAACTATGTCTGCAGGAGTCAGAATTGACATGCATCTCTGTAAGTACTGCCTTGCTTTACTAGCAGCAGCAATAAAATGGGGCCTCCCTGACACCCTCTGTAGACACACTCACAGGGGAGAGAGGGAATTTGGGTAAAGGGTCCACAGCTGTCAACTGTTGTCCATTTGCATGAGAGGGAACTATCTGTGCCCAGTTACATAGAGAAACAATAGGACATTCCAGCTGATCTTGGGCCGACTGTCTTGCAGGATCGATGCTCACACTGCTCTGCTACACCCTCATTTGTTATAATACCCTTGTTTCCTCACAAGTGGATCTGTATCTTTCACAAGATGGTTCCTCTTCCCACCTGCTCGCTGTAGAAGCTGTAGGAAAGTGTCTGCAGGAGAGAAAGATGCTTTCCAAGGTGTTATACCTCATGTGGAGGAATAGTGTGTTTCTCTGTCATCTTCTCCAAAACCTGCAGAGCCAGACGCACTGAATAGAGATAGTACTATAGATATGGTCTGAGGAATTCAGCATCTATGGCTTGGATAACCTTGCCTCTGGAAGGGAGGAGGGGATATTTTTGGTACCTGTGACATGCTATCTCATCAGAGGTGGGAATAAGGCAAGGGAAACAAAGGGCTTTTTCATAAAAGGTCTTAGATTTTTCTGCATTTCTAATGCAGTTTGTAATGCATGGATTGGTGTCTAATCCATTTTAAATACCAACACGTTCCTAGACACAATCCTAATACCATCAGTGCAGGCTGTCAACTGCATGCAAACTATCTGAAAAAGTTATAAAGGCTTCTCCATCTGCAATACTTAAAATAAGCTCATTCTCTTCACAAGCCTTACTCATTCTGTGTCCCGTACATGCTACATGCACAGAAGAATGTACAGTCTGTATAATGTTAGAGTCTTGGCACCCACTTCAGCTGGGAAGTCTTCCTGTATTTAAGTCTGTAAATCTGGCAAAAGAGTGGAATCAAACTGTATGAAGTTGTTAATGTATGCTGTATTTAGTTTGGTTAATGACTGCGTACTTGATGTGCACATATGTAAAATCCTATTTAACACTAGCCTTAAGTGAATGAATGTTCTCTTAAAAAAATGAAAAAGAATGTTCCACAAGTGGCACAAAGGTCTGGTAACTAGGAGTTTAGAAGAAAAGATATTAATTGCCGGGGGGGAAAAAAATTGCATTGTGTTTAGAAATGCTGCTTGATTTTATTGGCTGATTGCTTAGAACACTGCCAGCGTGATACACTTTTTATTTGCTGAGTGGCCATTTTGAACTTGTCTCTGCTGACTGTATTGGGCTCAGTTTCAAATCTCTCCTGATCCTGCAATGAACCCTTAATAAAGCTGGATTGAGTTGAAATCAGTACTTAGAAACATTAATTAAAATAAAACAGATCAAATGATCTATTGTGGTGGTGGTGGTGGTGTTTAAATCAAAGCTCTCCTCTCCACTCCTCTCCAGAAAAAAACAAGTTTCGAAGAGTGTAGCTGTATGACTTCCAACCTGTTTTTAAAGCCGGCTTTAGGTTTTAATTACTTTTACTGGTTTTGCTTGGCATTTTCTGTATTTTGGAGGAGCTGTTTGGGATGCTTCTTTTTATCCTTTTCAGAAAAGCAGATGATGAAACAGGCAAGATTGCCATGAATAGTGTGACAGGACACAGCAAGCCCACTCAGCCTAGTCTGTTCTGTGTTCCAAAGAGCACAGTCTCCTGCAAAGGCTGGAAATGGCCCTGGAAATTTCTCTGTTTCTTGAGCCAAGTTGTAATAGCTTGCATATCCAGTGCTACAGCTCTGTCATTTTCCTTTTTAACATTTTTTCTTTTTTTATTTCCAAGTGACCCTCCAGCAGTCTCTTTGTTGCCTTTTCTACTACCAGCTAGCAGAGTGCTTCTGCAGACAATACAGCCTGTGTAGTAACATCGCTGCACTCCATGTTGTGCTCTGCTGTGCCTTGAGCCTGCAGAAAAGCTCACTGGTAGTAGGAGGAAATGCAGCTTGAAGAGAAATGTTAGCCTCTCTGAGGGCTGATATTAATTACATGGTAAGGTTACAGTTCAGAAGCTAGTTCAGGGACATCCGATCCTTGCTGTCAAGGCCATTATTTCATAAGGGAATGATCTCATCAGTTGTTCTCAAAGCAATTGATCTTTATTTTTTGCACTGTTTATCGATTCCTCCACTCCCTTTAATATGTGTTAGATTTCTGCAGCCATTTTCCTGTACTGCTTTTTAAAAAAATGTGAGAAAACTATCATCTCTGTGAGAGGGAAACCTAATATTCAGTAGCTGAAGCTTTGCCTCAAGTGTCTTCCATCTGCTGGAACTGGAGACTTCAAAATATTTGATAGTATTACTGAAAGGGAAGTTGAGGAAGAGGGTTTCCTCCAGCCTCGGCTAGGTGGGTAGTTGTAGAGCTGTCTTCCAAGACAGTCTTTCAGGCAGATAATGTAAAGGTGATATAAAATGTGTAACTCCAGGCATAGGTAAGGGGGTTCTCTAAGGAGGAGAGTGAAAGATGTTTAACTTAGAGTTACTGCATTTGGCTTGCCTCTGAGGTGTGTAACCTGAAGCCCTGCATGGCTTCACTCAGCATTCATCTTCGTCCTCCCCAAGGACAAGAGGTTCAGCCATCAGGAAACCTCTAAGGACAAAGTGACAAAGGCTTCTAGTGATTTTTCAGGGTTACCACAATATCAGATCTCACTGTAACTAGAAGCAAGCACATTAAAATGAGTACTCTTGTAAACTGGGCATGGATATGCCTGAGGTGGACCACTTGAAAAGTAACACTGCTTTTAGTTAATCTTACAGTTTTGAAGTAACTGCTGAGGAGGAGCTGTCAAATAGACCCACCTGGAATGGTCATTTTCCACCTGGGAAAAACTGTGGGTGGGGTGGGTAGGAGGTGAGAAATACTTTCATATCAAGCCAGACACCACTGTCATTGGAGTGGATGGGAGTTTTGTTGTTCTTTTCTAGAAGAGTGAGTATTCTGATTTTGTTCTCTATCATATCTTGAATCGGGGGCTTCCCGGGGAGAAGCTAGACAGACAAGAAAATATACAAGTATTCATGTTTGTGGTGTAAGTGCAATGCTTTTTCCACTGCATTGCTTTGCACTGTGCTGAGCAGGAGGGATGGAGCTGTCAAAAATAATTATGGAACAAAAGAAGCAGAAAAAAAAAATTGTTGAGAGCAGCTGCAAGCTTAAAAATGTGGGTTCAAGGTTAATTACTTCTTATATAGTAATAAGTTCTCTAGTGGGCAAACTGCTCTTCTTGATACAGTCACACAGCATTAGTCATGTATACTCTTGTTAGGCACCAATCTCTTAGGTCTCTTGTTACAGCAGTTAATTTTTTTTGAGCTAAGGCATACACGTATAGCTCCCTAGTTAATCTCTTGCTCTCTGCTCCTTCTAACACGTTTGAAGTGTCATCAGCATTATGAAAACTTCCTGAAAATATTTCTTAATTTCTTGCGAGTCAGAAAGACATTGTCAGAGGAGGGTAGAGGGAAAGAGGAAGAATGATGAAAAAGGGGATTAAACCCTCCCCACCACCACTCTCTCAGAAGAACAGTGTAAGGAAATTGTCCTGAAAGGAATTTCACAGATTTATACTATGGAAGATGTGATTTATTACCTTATTTTATTTTGCTGTATGGTATGATTTATAATTATTTAAAATATGTTTTTTAAGAGTCCCAGGGTCTGTGACAACAAAGTAATATGTAACTTGAGGAAGAAGAAAGAAAACAAACATAATAAAAATACATCATTTTAATAAAAAAAAAAAAATCAAACCCCCCCAAAACAACCAATCCCAAACCCCTCTAATTTGATTTGATTTGTTTGATTTTAATATTCCATATGGGAAATAAATTATCACAGCGATTCTAGCAAATTAGACATAAATACCCTCTTTATTATTATTACTATAGGAAAGTAGGTGGTGAATGATGGGCAGAGAATGTGTGGGGACAGAAAGTTAATTCAAGAGCAAAAGTAAAAAAAATAATTAAAGGGAAGAAGCAGTAAGAACAAGAATGGCCAACTAAGTAAAGCCTACATATAGATTTCTACAAGAGCTTGCAGTTTTAATTTGTGAGGGCTTTGGGTTTTGTTTGTTTTGTTTTTTTCTTTGTGTACTTTTACATTTGTTGAGAACTACTTGCTTTAATGCTGAAATGACTGAAAGTAGGTTTTGGTCAAACCCAATT
The DNA here is from genome assembly GCA_023637945.1 of Phaethornis superciliosus. NCBI lineage: Eukaryota > Metazoa > Chordata > Aves > Apodiformes > Trochilidae > Phaethornis > Phaethornis superciliosus. The sequence continues at coordinate 74,605,681 of JAJQWJ010000002.1, forward strand.
AGCTCTTTTTTTTTACTGGGCATACTCAAAAATTATCAGTTTGACATAGTACTTGATGTCCTATTTTGGGTAATTCTTACTTTATACTTGGTATTTGTTAGTAAAATCCCAGTTGGAAATTGCAGTGACATTGCCCCTTCCAGTGCAAATACTCTTGAGTTACTCAGTGTATTGTCAAATGTGTATTTTCTTTCCTGAAAAATCTCACAGCCAAAGAATGTGCCAATATTGTAGGCATTGTGGTTAGCAGAAGCCTCTTCAAGATATCTTTAAAGCTAACTAAGTCAAGTACTGCTCTCAGTGTATTCATGATGCTCAGCACAGCTTCTGAATCCCACATGAGAATCTAAATAAACAGCTGAGCTATTTAGTGCAGTTTGAGATTTATGGTGCAGCTACTTGCAACTTCTGATCTAAACACTTTGAAGCCATGTCTGACGTGTTTTGTTTTTTGGTTTGGTTTGTTTTTTTTTTTTTTTTTGGACAGCAGGGACTGGGGTGTAAGCATTTTCTGAATGAGAACTCAGTCTCAGTTGCTCAAAACTGCCCCTAGGCTCCACACCAGATGATTCAGCCACCCATGCTGGTTTACTCTTGTGTTTCTTTAATATGTGGGCAAGTTACAAGGTCTCAAGGAAGTGGCTGAATCTGGAGGAGTAACTTATTCTTTGTGACTTTGCCTGTTCCCAGCAGATCTGTTCATTAGGAACAAATTGCACAACTGAATGATTGTCTTTGTCTGATCCTTAGCATGTGGAGCACCAATGGCAGTCACAGTGAAGACAGAAGAGATATAAGGAAGATGTTGTTTTTTTTTACAATGAGGGTGGTGAAACAGTGGAGCAGGTTGCCCAGAGAGGTAGTAGAAGCTGCATCCTTGGAAATATTCAAGATCAGATTGGACTGGGCTCTGAGCAACTCTGTCTAGTTGGAGATGTCTCTGAGCATTGCAGGGGGGCTGGCTAGATGATCTTTAAAGGTGTCTTCCAGCCCAAATTATTCTGTGATACTGTGCATATGTACGTACTGCTGAAGCACTTTGTAATGGATTATAATGGCATGGAAAATGGTAAAACTGTTGCTTCTGCATGCTAAGGAAAGGATTTCTTAACAACCAGAGTGAATGACTGTTGGAAACTCAGAGCAACACCACTTTCATTATCACTGGTCAACATGGTAAACATGGTCAAACAAGTGCAGAAGGTGGTTTAGTTTGATCTAAACCTGAGCAGATGGGAGGCTTGGGCTTTGGACATCCACTGCTAGCTTTTATGTTCATCTCCTGTTTATCCATGAAGAAGTTATTTTCTTAGAAGTCTGTATAATCTGCTTTCTAAAGAGGCCACCTAGTTTGAATAATTTAGAATGTGAAAAGAATATTCAGAGTTTTTAAGGATCTGAGTTCTAACATTTAAAAAGCACTTTGAAGAAAAAAATACACCTTACAAATAGTGCACAGTAAATTCCTTCTAGATTTAAATACTGTCCATGTAACTAAACAGAGATTTTAATCTAAATTGTTTTCAGTGGCATCATTGCATTAATCCAGTCTCTTATTTTCAATGAGAATTGAAACAATCTGTCTCTCATCTATTTACACTGCTGTTTGTGTAATTTTTTACTATCAAAAGATATTCAATGCAGATTATTTATGGAAGACACTGTTATTTGATAAGCAAATAATTTTTTATGAACATTTAGTCCCTAGCTTTCCACAAAGCCATGAAAAGGAAGCAGACAAAACCAAATGTGACTTAGGCCCTCAGCACAGCTGGCTTGCTAGAAAGTGAAAGAACAGTTTTGCTTGCTTTCTCTTTTGTTCCAAGTGCTACATGAAAAATTAATGCTATTTTAGAAACCAGGTTAGTTTAATGTATTCTGTGAAGCTTAGATGGAAGCAGTTTTGATGTAACCAGTGTCAGAATCTTCAGAACCTGACAAACTCTGCCATCAAGTTGAGCAGCTCAAGGCCTTAGGAAGCTGAGTTAGCACTTTTTCCATTGCCCCTCTGCTCCCACACATCCACGCACCTCAGGACATAGTATCTTGGTTCAGTGAGAAGAAAATATACCCAGATAAAGAAGATGAAAAGGTCAAAGCTGGCCCCGCTTACTGGAACAGGTGTAATTTTTGGGTTAGCCCTTTGGTAGAAATAGACAAATGTATCATGACATTTTCCTCCCATGTGTTTGAAATCCTCTGTGACCAAAGTACTTGTTGCTGACCAACTCTGGAAGATGCAGATGTACTCTGTGGCAATGTCTGAAAGTAAAGAGCTGCAGGAGTACAAAAGGCAGGAAGGAGTGAAGAGCTGTGCCTAGAGAGATAGTACAAATATTGGTTTTACATCAAAAGCTATCGCTGTAAAATTCTTAAAACTGCCAAACCTATGCAATTTACAAAACTAACAAAGCAGGACTGAAAAAAAGAAAAGAAAAAATTAAGAGGTTTTGTGTTGGGGTGATTTGGTACCTTGCATTTTTTTAGCTCAATTCTTCACTATCTGAGCAGGGCCTGAGTCATAATCTCTTCAGTCAGATGTGAGAGTGATACTATATTTGACTCTGAATTTGACTACAAGCCATCTCAAGTGAAACTGCCAAATGTTGTCTGGCCATATCTGCTAATCTGTGGCAGCTACATTCAACACAAAATGTAAAGATTAACAGTGTTCTTCACCTTTCCTTGAGACCATGTAGCAAGCCTGATCTGTTTTTTTTTCATTTCTACCTTACTCTGCCTCATGCTTGGCATGATATTTTTAATGTCTCCAGGTTTCATAACTCTCCAAAATCAGGTTTATGTGTAACTCTCTGGCACAATGCCCTTGCCACCTTTTTCTATAAGCTTCAAGAATGCTTGCACTGGCCTGAAAAACCCAAGGCAGCAATGAAAATAGTAATTTTTCTTAGCTTTTTAAAGTTTGTTTGTTTGCTCTAGCAAAGGTTTTTCAAATAAATGGCACCAAATTAACATATTAGCTTTCAAACTAAAAATACAGCCTCAGAAACAGTTGATGGCACAGAGATCCAGCTGTCTTAAATAAACGTACAGTTTTGTACATCTTGAAGCATTTAATGCAAGTGAATGAGCTGTCAGAAATATGCATCTGAAATATCTAGCTTTAGTTAAGATCTTAGCCTTCTAATCCTGGCCCTATTTATTTAACAAGAATCTCTTTCTTCCCAGCTGCTGTGAATGCTGTTATTTACCAGGCTGTGATGCTCCAGAGCGTGAGAAGCCATCAATTACTCAGCATTACTCAGACCCCGGGTGAGCACACTGGGGCTGTTGAAAGCAATCAGAGAAGAATTTGGGCCAGGGTACCTCCATTCATGGGCATTACTCTTTTTTTCACATGAAGCAGGTGAGGCTGGACTGTGAGTCTGTGCTGGGTTAGTGTATGCAGAAGGGGAAGGTTAGGCTTCTTCCTCTGCCTTTTCTTACATTTTGTGTGTGAAATCAAGACCCCTCTTGTTGCCTCATTTTTGGGGCAGAATCTGGAAATATCTCTCCACTTTAGTCTATGGTCTACCACATTAATAATTCCAAAGAAGCCAGAGTTTTGATTACTCAGAAAGCCTGTGTTTTTTGTTTTTTTTTTTTTTAAATAACTCTCAAATCCCCAAACTTGTGGATTTTTCCTGAATGTAATTTTTTTGCTTTTGATTTTCTTAGAAAATGGGGATTCTAATAAACAGCTACATGAGATCACGTGTAGGCAAGGGACATGTGAACCAGTTAACCCAAGGCAAATAGAGCTGTCCTGATTTTTGAAAAGCAGCAAAACCATCACATGACCTGAATACAGCTTGGAGCTGTCCCAAAGCACTCTTGGATGAGTCAGGGTTATGTTTCTTGCATGATCAAATGTCTGTCTTTCAGCAGGCAGCTTGTTTCTGTCACAGGCTTTCAAATGCATGGTCTACTCCTTTCTCAGGTGCTGCCATGGTATGTTTTTTTTTGTCCAAATACATACCTGCAGCACAGCCCCTTTGATCATGTAGCCAAAAAAACTCAGCTAAGGGGCTGTATAACTGCCATGGAAGGGCTTCTGGAGTTTTCTACCAGTCTGACTGAAGTCAAAACAGCAGCATCCAGAAAAGCACAGCTGATATATTTTCAGAGTGTTTTTGTTAACAGTCTCTTGATCAACATAATTTTGTTATTTTTTCTCCAAGCTAAGGGGGTCTGCTTTTGACTCTTCCTACTCAGTGCAGTGGGATGCAAGGTCCATCATCTCTTTTAAGAGGAAGAGGACTATCCCTTTTCACCAGTGGGAAAGTTGCAAAGAAAATAAAGATATTTAACCTAAGTCATGTTCGTGAGAACCTGAACATTAGCTGTGATCTTGTTCTTTCTCTGCATCCATATGTATAATTATTTCTGAATAATCTTTGCTTTTTATGGTGCTAAGTAGGAGCTTGGGAACTTTTCATAAAACCTAGGTAATTTTAATGGCTACTGCAGGTAAGTGCCTAGAGTAGGTCTGGAAGTGGTAGCAGATCATATTTGGCACCATTTTGTACCAACAGCTTGATCCTCTGAATTAAAAAAAAAAATGAAGTTTTCATGGGTTCTGCTTGCAAAGAAAACCTCAGAAACTTGAATCAGAAGGAAGAGAGCAGACAGCTTGCAGCAGTAGTTCTGAGAGGTGTGAACGGTCCATTGATTTCAGCAAGATAACTAAGCTGGCTAGTAATGGTACTAAATGTCACCACTGATAACAGTTTCATTCCTAATGAAAGACCAGGCTTTATGGATAGCTTTACTGGATAACTTTCCTGATAAAACCCTACTAATGGAATCATAGTTATACTAGCAAAAAAGTGCTAGGGCTAGCAGAGTTTACAGTGGTTCAATGTTTGAAATGAGCTCTACTGACAAAAGCACTTTTGGACAATATAACTGCTTCTATGGTACCCAGCAGATTTGTGGCAGTGGATTAAAACTGCACACAAGGGTTCATTGCTCACAACTTTGTTTTAGGTCTATTTCACTGCCTAGCAGCATCAGAGGGACACTTGGGTCACCTGATTTTGATTTGTCGTTATGGGTGTGTCAGAACACCAAACCAGGACTTCTGAAAGCAAAAGAATTTTTACAAATTGGATGCCCACCGTTGGATTTAGTCAGTACAACTAATTTCTTAACATATTTTTATGTAAGGAGGTAACCATACGTTTGTACAATGCACTGACATATGGTCATGTAAGTGGTATGTTTGCTTGATGTCAGAAGTGGTATTACTCTTTCCTGATAAATAAGGAGCTAAGTCAAGAAACCCAGTGGAGCTACTGAATACATTCAAGCTGCACTCATAGGCTCTATCAACACAGCTGTAACCTGAGCATTTGTGTAGTACACAGAATATAGTATGTTAAGTAGGCAAACTACATGGCTTTTGCCTGTAATGTATAAAGAAGAATTTGCTTCTACACTGCCATTAACATCCCACTCTAATATTCTGATTATTTACCTGACATTGGCTAGGTATGCCTAAAGCTTTCTGTTAAAATGCAGAGGGGAAACCTAGAAGCAAAGCTGTCTATCAAAGTTGCTTGCATTTTCTGGTTTGGTGAAAGCAGTGTGAAACCTAGCATTTCTGAATCTGACTTTTCAGGGTGAATGTTTGGATTTGCACATCCATAAAGCTGAAATAAATCTACCTTGACATACTCTATACTTGAGTTTACCCTCCAAGCTGCTTTCCAAAGAAGGCAGATTTTCTGTCTTCTGTTAAGAAAAGTCATTTGAGATGTGACTGTACTTTATGGTTGGATTTTACAGATTTTGTTTCCAGTTCCCAGTGTGCCTTTCCTCCTGTATTTTATATACTAACCTGAGTCTGGTTTCCTTCCTCTATATCACATCACTGATTGAAAATCTAAGTAACCTCTCCTTGCTTACTAACTATTCCACTCTGCAGGTCCAGTGGTAATGCAAGGCTGAAACTAAAGAGCTTCAGTACAGCTCTGCCTCTTCCCAAGCTTCTTCCAGAGGGGGTCCAGGGGTACAGCTTAGAAATAAGTGTCAATACCCTCCAATAATGAGCAGCAGTGTCACTGAGCTAATCACTCAGGCTGTATCACAAGGGTAGGATCTCTTTTCTCCACAGAGGTGTAAAAATTAGTCCTGGGCACACAAGTAATTTCAAGCAGAGCTTCCACTCTCAAGGGAAGCCCACACATACTACTCTTTGTTGTTCACCTTCAGGGCTGTATCTGTGACCCTCCTTCTTTTATAGTAAAATAATAATTTTTGCTAAATTGGTTTCCAGTCTTACCTACGATCAAAGCAGCATGGGAACAAAAGGAAGTGGTGTGGTTTATCTGCTAAAATATAGGACTGGGATTTGAGAATTATGTATTTCTATTCTGGTTTTGTCACAGGCTTGGTAGGTGAGATGGCAGCATAATAACAAACTTCTCATGCTATCTGTCAGAGGAAGGGAAATACTACAAATGTCTTTATGTTTTCTAAAACTTGTTTTGGATATCGATTAAACATGTTGCAGAGTATTAGGCTGTTAGATTTTATAAAAAATGATAATAGAAACCAATTTTTTTTTTTCCTCAAGCAGCTATTTAATTTAATTTTCTTTACATAAAGCATGATTTTAAGGCCAACCACTGTATATTGTACTGATTTCACCAAACACTGACATTTTATTTAATATTCTTTTATAGAGCAGCAGTCATGCATGAATTACAGAATACCTTTCTGAAACTGAAAATACAAGGCTGTAGTGTGCAAATGTTTGAAGTGCATGACTTTCATTAGGAATTTTGTTTAGTGGGGTGAAATCCTAACTGTGTTAAATCACCAAGGCTTTTGCCATTTGTTCCAGCAGGCTATTAAATTTTCAAGTGGGAATAGTTTACCAGATTGGGTGCAACCTTTTTAGCTTCTTTGTGGTTTTAGAATTTTGTCCAGCAGACCTAGAGTCAACAGAATATGGCATTTAAATATGACTTTGAAATGCTCTACTAATTTCTATATCAGCTTCTGTGAATGAATAAGTGTTATTCCCCTTTTAGGAAGAAGAAAATTGAATAAAAACCCACTACAGTTGTCCAGAAGAAAGGGTCACAGGTTAGACAAAGATCTGATCAGTCACAAACTCTTGATGATTCTTGATGCAAGAACTGAAAGGATGGATTCATGCCTTTTAGTGTCAGAGAGGCTGGAATCTGAATCTGCCTGTAACTTTCAGAAGATGTGAATAGCACATTGAAACATGGTGTACATATCTTTCTAGTGCTGATTTCCTAGTTCTTATTGTCCCTTTTCATTCCATCTTAGCTCTATATGTTGTTTCTTTTATGCTCATGCTACTGATTTTAGAAGTGTTTTGTGTATTTAAATAGCACTGGAAAATCTACCGCAACTGTTTGTCAGTAGGCATAAGTGATGGATTTGGAGAGCAGAAAGGTTAGAGAACTATAATGGTTAATATATTTAAATAAGACCTACAAGCAATAGAGAGTTGTTTGCCCTCTGCCCTTGGAAGTGGGATGGAGGTGGCTGCAAATCAAAACAATAGAAATTAAAGGTTAAACAGTACAGAAAACACATTGTTTCAAATTCCCTTTTAGCAGAAAGACCAAACAGCTGTTTGTTTTTCTTTTTCTTTAAGTTTTTTTAAAGTATTCATTTCCACTCAAGCCTTCTAATGCATAATGTACAAGTCTCAAAAGGTCACAGCTGGGTGGGGAGACTGTATTTTCCTTTGGTACTTTAAGATTTTGTAGCTTCTTCTATATCTGGCTCTTATAGGAAGAGCTGCTATTTAGAGAGCCTCTAGAACCAAAGCTCTGAAGCTCAAAGCATTGCTGAAGGCTCACAATTTTTAGAATAAAATGATGTCTTGACAACTGCCATCCCTGGATTTTATTTTTTTTTTTTCAGTGAGTTATATGAGGCTGGCTGAAACTTCTTTGTGAATAGTAGAATCTTAAACAAGGCTTCTTCAGTTAGGATCTATTGTCTGTGAGGCTCATCAGTATTAAACCACTTTTTGTTCATTGGCCTGTAACAAAATCTCCTCCTCATGGTACAGGCTGTGGCTTTAGGAAGTGGTGTCGGAACTGAATTCCTGTAAAGAAATATTGCTCAGTTCCTCACTGTAGCACAGGGAGGCTTATGATAGAAATATGCTCTTTAAAGTGATCTTATATTTTTTTCCTCTTACCAAACCATAGCTTTCTGAGACAAAAAAAAACCAAACAAAAAACAAAAACAAAAACAAAAAAAAAAAGGGAGAAATGCAAACCTACAACTCAGGGTACATTAATGCAGATCCATATGGTTAATCTGTCAGCTCTTGCTTTCTCCTCCCATCTGGTAATAATCAATACCAGGCAGAGTGTGAATAACCCACCGTGTGTTTTGTGTGTATGCACGTGTGCATGTGCTCATGTGTGTGCCCTGTACTTCTGTTCCATTTTGAAACCACATCTGTACTTTATTAGGGAGTTACTTGGGCACGATTGTTACCAGCACTTTAAATTCACAGCATTGCTGTCCTCCACAATGATAAATATTTAATGTGTTTGACTGTGTGTGCAATCAGAATAAAAGACTGTGCCAGAAATGCAGTCAAATCAGTCAAATCCATAGAGGCCATCTCTTGCAAGGGAACACATGCCTGCCTACACACACACAAACAGGATCACCCTCTGTCTCTCATTCAGTCATTGGATTTAATGTTTATTATCATGGGGAACATTCTTATCCTATTTAATCCTGTCTAGATGGCTCTAGAATTTCAGACAAATACTCTGACTGAGAAAATGTAATCCAATAGGACTTTATTTTAGGGAGCTGTTGAATGGGATGTAGCAGACCAATTCTGTTTTAGCTATTAACTTTTTCCTGTTCATCATGCTGATTTCCTTTTCCTTCTTTAACAGCTCTCCTCGTTTTCTTATATGCTTTTGCTGCGGTGACAGCAAAAATCATAAAGATTGTGTTGGACCTCAGAGCTTTCCGGTTTAGTTGGTCTATTAATTCAAGTTATATTTTCTGAACATAGATGTGCAGCAACAGGGATCATGTTGCATTTAACTTTTAATTGCTTTATCAGCTTAAGAAAGGAATGCTGGAAAACAGAGAGAAGGTGTGATATTCCTTTTGAGTGTCTGTCATGGGAGTGTTGCGGAAATTTAAGTTATGCTATGACTGCAACCGTAAATAATAAATTTTTAAAGGCAGCATACTAGGAACAGCTGAGCTGTGTGGTGATGAATTTATGGTGAGCTAAGCAGCTTGTCTGAGAGAGAACTGAGACAAAATCAAAATAACCTTTCCTTCTCTCCTCCCCTCCCACTGGTATGTCATACTCAAGGGGAAGAACCATTCTTTTGTTTGATAACAGTGCGCACAGTATGTCAGGTATTAGCTTGGCAGAGAATAAAGAAAAGTGCATTGCTGTAAATCAATTGAATATATGTTGCAAAACACAATAGATTTGAAGGTCAATTGATCCAGCATTCAGTCTAGCAAACAATCTATCCAGCTTGATTTGTCTGTCAATATTTAGATCTAGTTAATACTTGCTTTTGTAAAGGAACATTTATGCTTTAAAATGTTGTTTAACTAAATTAGTTTCACTTGGAGAACAAAAAATAATTGGCAAAAAATCATATGTTCTGATGTGTGAAAATATCAACTCGCTTCATAGCCTACTACAAATACTTAACTGTGGGCTAAGGTGCATTGAATTTTATACTATTCAAATATAAAAATCAGAAAAGAGTATTTTTTCCAATTTTCCCCTTAAACTTCCCCCCCAGCAAAAACAACAAATAATTTGCTCTATTTCTTAGTAGAGAAAAAATTTCAAGAAACATCAAAAACCTAAAACTTAACTTCTCTGTACCTATTTACATCCAGTAATAGGTACAGAGAAAAAAGAAAAGATAGTCATTGATCAACTCAGAGCACGTATGTTAGTTTACGGGGATTAAATACAGTATTGAGATTGGTGATTTGTAATTTGAAATGTCAAAGGAATACATTTCCTATCTGCTTTTACTTTGCTGTTGTCATTGACTAGAGTGATAATACATCTCAGCCTTTGTATAGACGACTCATTCCTTAAAAGAAACAAAGAAATGATGCCACACTTCCCCTGCTTCTTATAGCACATGGAATAAAAATAGCAATTTAAGCCTTTTGCTAGTTCTTTTGCTAGTTCTTTTTCTGAAAGCATTTATCCTATTACTGGAAAAAAAATCTCAGTCAATAATTCATGGCAAATACACCCATAGTTCACATTCTGACCTTCCATTTTGGTAACAGATCTCCCTCCAACTCTCACAGGGCCTGAATGAAAAGTTTTATCCGGTGTGCAGGACAGAAGCCTTCTGCCACAGCAAAAAGGAACTTCATTATGTGTTTTGGTCTTTTATTCGAGTTGTACATCAAAATTGTATGTAAGGTTTTATATTAAACAAATAGCGTTGCGTGCTGGTTAGGGCTAACATGACCAAATAGCTAATTTCTGTGATTTTTTGTCTACTGAAATGTGTTGAAAGTCCTGCTTTGAACATAGTAGGAAGAATTCTATTAGCCTTCAGTGCATGCTAATATAGACCAAACAAGCAAGCCTCTGGCAAAAAGCTTTTTTAATGGGAATGAATGTCAATTTATATGCCTTATTGATCTGTCATAAACTGAGAAAGGAATCTCAATTAACTACAGCTTTACACAATTGCTTCTGTTCATCCCAGAAATTAAAACATCCTGGAATTTTAAATTTATTCACGGGCTGCAGAAGAACAAAAATTTTTTTTTTTTATTATAACCTTTTAAATTATTTTTTTTTTCTCATTATTTGGTCATATTTGGAGGGTCTCATGCAGTGGAGTAGGGTAGTCTCACTCCTGGCAAGAGGAACTCTGTGTCTCCCTGTTTGTTACAATATCCAGGGTTTAGAACTTTGGAAGGCTAAAGTACCATGTGGAACTTCTAGGCATTTTGGGGAATAGAAACATGAAATCAGTACTCCCTAAACATCAGCTGTAATCAAACCTTGAGATGCAGGTGATGGGCCTAGGTTCAGAAACATTAATTGTATTTCAAAGCCAGAAAACTTCTAAATGTTGGCTGCTCAACACAATATGCCTAAAGAAGTTTATTGCTTGCTCTTGCAGGTTTAGTGTAAGCATATGCTCTATCTTGTGCCAGAGAATTCTTTTCCAAGCATTTTTTTTTTTTTTTGGTAACCTAATAACTACTTGTTAATCAGTATCTAAAATAATTCCAAAATATTCAGTCACTCCTGTTTATAAAAGAAACAAAGTGATTATGGAACCTAAGTCCACTAGCATTAAGTGGGTCATTTCCTTTCTGATTTAAAAGGGTACTGCTTTGTTGAGGTCAAAGGACTTCAGAAGTTTCTCTCAGCTCTCTAGCTATAAAATATGTACTTTGATGATGTAACATGATGAAGGGCTCTTAAAAGTTTATGTCTATGGTGCAGTAATTCTAAAATATGAGAGGATTATTCTGTGATCTGCTAATATTGCTGTTTTTCAGCAACGTGTAACTTTATCAGGATAATCATTGAAGGCTATTTTTTTCCCCCTGCAGTAATATGCTCCAGATGTGGGGTTACTTTAAATAAATGACAGGCAAATAGACATTGTTAATTCTATTCTTACACACCTCTTCTGTTATACAATTATATGATTATAATGCCCCCCAAATGTCCATATATATATTTAAAATCCAACCTTTAAAAAACCCACAGAGAATTAATAATTCAGATGCCAAGACAACAGAGATATTTCATGCTACCTGCATGTTTACAGTGATTGGAATATTTATGTACAAATGTTTGTCCACAGTTGTTAATATGATGTACTATTATTTTTCTTTGGGGTTAGTATAATGCAAAGGATGGGGTGCCTCCACAGGAAGGCAAGATGTCAGGGAACACCATACAGAAACACTCTGAGCTGTTGCAGTTGTCGCTAGGCCAGGTGACCTCTACTATATAAGTGTGTCTTTTTGGCATAATAACCCTACTACTTAATTTGTTCATTCATCTTAGATATTTATAAACTCTCTTTTCAATAAAAAGAAATTAGAGATCCATGGAGATTAAATTTGCCTGTGAATTCTTGAGCTTCATTGATGTGCCACCTTGTATAACCTCAGTGCTAAGGGGCTGAGGTGATATTATTCATGTTTTTAGTGTGAAGAATTATATCATTGTCATGCCAATCAGGACAGAAAATGGACTTCCTGAGATGAGTTTGCTTTGTCATGCTGGAGTCACAGACCTCTTGGGTGGCTGTTGGCAAAAAAAAGAAATTCTGGAAGAAGAAGAAAGTTTTGAGTATGACTGGAAGTCACACTTTATGCAGTGTCCTAATTTACTCACCTTTGTCCTTTCCTTTGCTACATAAAAATATTTAAGAACGTATTAATATTTCTGAAAATATAGTGGCAGAATAACTCACAAATCTCTTAGGGAATGCAACAGTCTGAGAAGTACATGCATTTAGATGATACTAATTTTGCCCTAAAGGCAAAGGGACCCCAATCTGTTAAAATCTTTCATTCCTTAGCCTGGGAAGGCTCTGCACGAATCTTCTGTAAATTCTTAATCTCCATAGGAATGGTTACTACCCTGATATTACAAGCCAGTGTCCTGATCTAAAATTCCAATTATGACTAGTATCCTTACGAATCTGATTGCTTATGCTTACTTTCTGACACATCCCTATCCATGTTATATAGAGTTTACATTTTAGTCAGCTTTGGAAATGAACTTTGAGCTTACTGGATCATTACTAACAAGAGACATTAGCATCTACTTGAACCCAGCTCACTGGTAACAGTAATAAAGATTATTTTACATCTTTTCACTATTTTAGTAATTTGCCTGTCTAAAATGTTTCATAGTGGGTGGCAAAAGACAACTCATCTGCATAAAGCACTATTCTTTATTTTGAGTGGTAGATTTATGTCCCCTGAATCCAAGGGAAGTCTGTGATCTCTTTTGTGAGTTAAAGACCTGTAGAAATGCTAAGCCCTTTGAAAAGCTACCACCAGACAAATGTCTGTTGACCATTTTTAAAATTTTCAATACTTGCTGTTTTTTTAAATACACAAGATCAGTTTAATGTACAATAGTAAGAATGTACATTTACAAAGAAGAAAAAAACCCGCTCTGTTGGTTCAAATTAGTTGACTTATTCATTGCATTCTAGGGTTTATGGATCCATATCTCTCATTAGCCTCTAAAATAATATTGACACTGGCTTGTGATTGTCTCCTCCCATCAATTCTCCAAGGAAGAGAAAAGGTAAAGGCAGGTAATATTAAACACTGTGTAGGACAAAGCAGACTAAACTGTCTCTGGCTACTGACATCAACTCAGGAAAAGTGCAAGTCTTAAAAAAACAAAAACAACAACAACAAAAAAACAAATTAAGAAAACCCACAACCCAACCCAAACCAAAACCAAAACAAAAAAACAAAAAAACAAGCAAAAACCCCCCTTCCAAAACAATTAATATACAACAGAGCTTTACTTTCAGTCAGTTAAGGTCCTCTAGGGGTTGCAGGCCACTTCAATAAAACTTGTTAGTGTTGTGTGTTCTACTAAAGAAAAGTGTAAGAGTATCCCAGCCAACTTCAGCATAGATGTCTCAAGGACTAGTCTGATTATATGTGATAACCCAGAACAGAGGATAAGCTTGGACAAACTATTGACTTCCTTTTCCAGTACAAAACTCAAGTGGCATTAAATGAACTTTGTATCAGTACTACATGCCTTTCCTGTTTCTTCACTTTTCCAGGCATCCACATTTGACCACTCTTGGAATAAGGGGACTAAAATGATATACTGCATGGGAGTTTTGTGTAGTCCGAGCACAGGCTGGAAAAATCTGTTTTTTGTGATAATTGTAGGAAAAGAGGCAAGGATGAAAGACAACCTCGCAGTAGGGTTGAAATAAGCATTTATGACAATATCCTGGTGAGCAGAAGGATGCTAGAGACAATAGTGTGGGATAAGAAAGAAACCAGATCCCTAGAGCACAGTCTTGGGCTGGCAGTCTCCAAAAAAAGGCCTGGACAAGCTAAGGGAGCTCAACGTCTCACAACAAACTGATGGGAAAATGAGTCCTGAAGGCTACAGAATGATATAGGACCTATAATGAAACAAAGTGTCTGTCTAGAATTTAATTAGCATTTCATTTGAAAGTTAGACTAAATTGCTCATTTGAGACCTGAAACCTGTCACTTGACTGCTGAGATTTTAAGGAGTGACATTTCAGAGGAGGACTGAGAATGATTTCCTGAAAAATACTTTCTTTTTAGAAAATCCTTCATTTGAAGTTACACGAATATTATGTGCAGTATTAGTCTTTAAGAACAGGCAGCAAGTGGAGTGATCAATGACTTACTGTGAGAGTCTTACTGTACCAATGTACCCAGTCCCTGAAGAGGTCAATGTTCTTACTACTGAGATGGTAATTTTTAGTCCAGACTGCTCTGCAGAAACAGTAGTGACTACAGTCAACACATGTACAATATTGGGAAGAGGATGGGGTTTTTCCTCTGCTGCTCACAAAGGGCTGTGACTATGCACTTGATCCAGTGGGTAGAGCTTTGAGGTGTTACAGATTGAAAAGCTCAAGAGCTGTGAATGAAAACCGAGACCTTTGGTTAAAAGAGCTAAAAGGTCAGGGGCTCAGGATACTAGATAGTAGTAAAAGCACATATGGTCATTGAATTTGTTGCTAGCGTTAGCTTTACTTTTATTTGGTTCATTACTTTATCCAGGCAGAAGTGTGCTGAAGGTATATAGAAACCCTGTCCTTCATATAGTATTTAGGATGTAATTAAGGAAAAACTGCCACAGCTCTTAGATCCTCAAATGCTCCTGAAGAGTAAATATTGCTACGAGACAGAAGAAGGAAATGACAGTGCAACTTGAGCATTTTCTAAAACTTCATGATATGCGAATTTGGGGATGATCCACTGTTGTATTTGTTTCGTTTCCAATTTTAGTGGATTTATGACAATGTGTACCATCTGGTGATCTCAACTGTCTTTCATGAGTTTCTTGTTGCCTTTCTACATGCTCTGACAACATCCCTATAGATCTCCCTGGTCGATGTGACCAGGCACAGGCATGTGGAGATGTGGCAAGGCCTGGTGGAGGAATAAGGAAAAGGAGAGCCCTTTTTGAGGCCTTCCCACAAAACTTTTGCTTCACAAAGGCTCTTACCAGCAAACTGTAGCTGCAATGGGAGCTACACTCCTAAAAGGGAGTTGATGTGATTGGCATAGGAGAATTAAGTGTCTCTGTCACAAGTATAACTTACCTGTGCTAACTATAAGCCAGAGTTTCAAAGAAAGGGCTAAACATACACAGATGCTACCAAATCCATCAGAAATTGAGACTTTGCACAGAAATAGCTATAACGAGGATAACTACTCTAAAAGAAAACACCGAACAACAGGTACTACTCATCTCTGGTAACACTCCAGTAAATGCTTTTCTTGCCAATCTCTAAATTAGGTAAAGCCCTTCTGCCCACCACACTTCTAATCTCCCTTTTCCTGGCAGTAGAAATGTGAAGTTAAATTCTATTTTTCTCAAGTATTCACAAAACTCAACTCCACAACTCGCCTCCCCCCCACCCCCCCCAAAAAAAAAATAATCCATAATGAAGCTAATAACTTTGTATTTAGAGCATGTGCATCTGTTTCCTTCATATTTTATAATAATGAGGACTGATTATTCCTTTTACAGCCCCTTGTATAGCCTGATAATTTGTTGCCATCAGACATCATACCACATATCAGCCAAAGAGCCCTCAGGTCTTTGTTAAAGCCCCAAAGAGAGCACCTGCTTCTGTCTTCTGACAAAACCAATTCACACATTTTGCTTTTCTTCAGTGGACATAACAGCATTAGTCTTTCTTCATTCTCCTAGCCCCATCTTTTGTGTCACATACTTGCCATTCAGAACATGTTTCTCCCTGACCCCAACTAATGAGCTGAAACAGAGAACCAACTGAAGTCTTCAAAAGAAGGCTTCTGATAAGGTGTACATACATTACTGCCTGAATTCACATAAACAGATTGCATGTGTTTCATATTTTTAGGATCAATACTCTTTGAACTCAAGCTTTGACAGCAGAAGTTTGCTTTGACTTATTCTGACCTTGTCTGTGTTAGACTGAAATGCCCATGAGAATTCTGTTATCAAACCCTGTTCAAGGTTCACCTTCATTTTTAGATTTTATGATGACAACAAATATAGCGAGGAAATTAAGTCTGTTTTGAGCACAGAAAATTTAATAGTGACCTTATCTTCTTTAAGCCTTGCCTATAGCAAGGAAACTGAATTTTCATCTGCTTGAAATCATGCACTACACTAAATTTAACATACCAGCTTTTCTTTTCCTTAAAATGTGTACAGATGTCTCTGGACACATGTGATCATCATACAGGATTCTGTTGCTGTACGGGTTGGACCCTTTTAGGACAATTTTAGACCCTTAAAGTTTTCTGAAAACAATTTTTCTTGGTATGATTTTCTGTTTATAAATTATCCCTCGATTAGATTCTGAGCCAGAACTTGAAAAATATTCAGCTTTTTTCTCATTGTGGGCTGTCCAAAAGCAGGCTTTCGAAGTCAAGTTCAAATGAACGTGTACTGTCAAAGATGGACTGAAGAAATTATATCATGTTGCTTCTTTTTATTAGATGAAATTGTAAGTGAAATTTCAAAATCCAGTCCTCATAACAAAATTTTGATTATAATGCCCAATTTAAAATTACCAAGACACTTAGGAAACCTATGTTGAAGTGCTTTAATGAAACAGCAACAGAATATAAAGGAGAGGCTTGCACATTACCTGATTGTTATTCAGTGTTATTAATGAAATTCAGAAGAGCAAGTGAATACAAAATCATAACCCAAGCATTTCAATGCCTCTAAAATACTATGTCACTCTCTATCTGCAGAAATTTTGTTTGCAGCCTCTGAAACTAAGTTTGGTAGTTTTGAGGAATGTGTCCTGGACTTTTCTTAACTGATAGGTCACCCTTTTATCAGGGTTGGAGAACCATTACCTTAAGTTCATCTCTTTCAAAGTGTAACAGTCTATAGTCCTTTATGGATGTTACTGTGGGCTGGCAGTGGTTGGCTTCATACTCATGCATAAATGTTGATAATTTCAAAGTTCAGCTTCTGCTTGTTTGTTTACTTTGCTGTGTCTTGTCCCAGGAGGTCAAATCTCTTTATGATTTTGAAAAACTGAAATCCTTTGAAGATCGCTGTCAAACACAGTGAAAAAAGAAGTCTGCAGGACAAAGTATGCACATGGGCAGGAAAAAAAATAGCAATGTGTTAACCACAGGCTACGTAGGCAGTGTAGGCAGTACTTGGGAAATGTTCTAATTTATTGACAATAACCACTGTTTCATTCTTGGCAAAGAGCTTCTGCTCAAAATTTCTGCTCAAATTTTCAGT
The DNA here is from genome assembly GCA_023637945.1 of Phaethornis superciliosus. NCBI lineage: Eukaryota > Metazoa > Chordata > Aves > Apodiformes > Trochilidae > Phaethornis > Phaethornis superciliosus. The sequence goes on from JAJQWJ010000002.1 coordinate 74,623,190, forward strand.
CTAGGTTTTATGAGACAAAGTAAAAGCTGTTGAAATACTGACTGTCACTATGGCTTTGGATGGTATCACGATTTGCCCTTCTAGTTCCCAGTTACTCCTTGTCACTCTTTGTATGAGTTCAGGGCTGTTTTAACCTGTTGCCTCATTAAAGGGGGTTGAGAACAGTTTTTGGTGGCCTTCTATTCAGTATAGGAGGTTTAACTTTGTAGTATTTCTTGTCTTGCCCATTTCTTCCTTGCTTATTGAGCTTTAGAGTGCTAGCTTTCACCTAATACATATTTTTAACTATAAGTTTAATACTTATGTTTCTGATTTAAAAGGGTTTTTTGTTTGTTTAGGGTTTTTTTTCCTCTTTTGCATTTGCAAAGTAATCATGGCCATAACTAATTTCTGCCTGTTAGGGATGCTAGTGACGTGGATACATTGTCAATAAAACTGAACTAATATGGCACAAAAATAAAAAATACTAGCTATTTATCTGATTAAATCTCCTTGACCACAATTTCCTTTATTCTTTCCTAATTAGGTGACACAGGCTGTCAAAATGACAAAGTATTATTGTTTAATTAAAATTAAAATCATTTAGTTACATACCTGTTAATTAAGTCTACTTTTAATTCTTCAGCATTTTCTTTTTAAAACTGGGGCTTTGATATAGTAAGGCATCCTGGGTCCAACTCCTCTCAAGGTTTACATAGCTGAAGCCTGGGTTTGGTATAAGGCTGATCGATATGGTTCAGCATTTTTTTGTTCTTAGACTTGTATCAAATACATAAAACAGTTATATATTTCTTTGTCTATTTGTTCTGTTAAGAAGTGGTCTAGAAGTCCATCAAACAGACAATGAAGGGAAGAGTGGGATTTCAATACTGCTTGAAGAACCTTGAACATATTGAAGGTCACTGGGTTAAATTTATTCATCTTCCAAACAGGAGCAATCAATGATCTGGAGAAATACACTGAAATGCTAAATGAAAAGAAATCCTGAGCATACATAGTTTTTCTTTCTTTGTTTCTTAGCCTTTTTAATTTTTTCTCACAATTTTCTTCTGAGTTGATATAGCTCTCTACTGCTTTCCCCCCTTACCCCACATACATGTTGCATTTCAAAGTCTGGGAATCCTGAAAATCTCCCAGACTTGTCCTTACTGAGAGCACTGGCAGAGAGATAGGAACTTGACAGGAATGCAGACCTCACAGCAGAGCAGCAAGACTAACAGGCAAATGCAACGGGGAGCAAATAAAGAAAGGAAATCTCCACTGATGTGATGCAGTAATGTGTGCTGCACCATAAGAGCTTATGCTCCTGGAATTTATTGTTATGGTGTGTTATAGAGAAGCATATAGTGATGCTAGTCACAGTAAGACCAGAGGCATTTACAGCCTTTGGTACCATGGCTGTGGAGTGCCTTGAAGCCTTTAGCCTTTCTACAGAACTGTGATCCAGGGTACAAAGGTCCAGTTTTGCACACTCATGTGGCCATGAAAGTCCCAGCCATGAACCACCTAAGGACTGATGTTTTACTAATGACTGACTCTGCACCATACAACTGAAATAATGACTAAGTATTTAAAGTGCCCACCCTGACTGAATAACATAAAATTTCCCAGTGTGATCATAGTTGAATGTTCCACTGAAGGTCATTTGAGCTAAACCCGTTATAGATGCTTTTGATCCCATAACTCTAAGCTGGCCAGGTGCTTCCCTGATGTCTCTGTGACGTCTCCAATATCTTCTAAATGTGGACCTGGTTAAAAATAGTTATTCCTTTACACTGCAGATATTTTCATGCTTTCAAACTATAGAAGGACAGTAAAATAAAGCCTAATAATTTGATGTTTTCCAGAGATTCAATTCCACTTACTACTGTATAACTGTATGGATATATACACGTGAGGGATGTGTGGTTTTCAATCAGTGTCAGGAATCAGTAGGAAATCTCATGGAATTTTTTGTGTAGAGAGTAACTCACTAAAATAGATCTTAGGTGAGAGGTCTGAGTACCTGCTGGAGAACTTCGCTTTTAGTCAAAGCTGAATACCAGATCTTTGCCCAAGGCCTTATCTGTAATGATGAATCCAGACATGATAACAAATGTTAGGGGAAGTTTGTAGGTGGGAAGAACATGATATCTGTAGAATATCATGTCAGTCCTGAAAAATTTGCCTGAATAGACAGTTTTATGTGGTGGGTTTTAATAGTATATGCTTTGGAAACAGGAACTAATGCAGTCTATGCCAAAGTATTAATTTAATTGGAATGTATATATTAATTTAAAAAAAAAATATAGTAAATTTAGGAATAAGTAAATGTATTGATGGTTTGGTTGTAATAAAGACTTTTTAATGTAATTTAGTTCAAACAAGTGAAAGAAAATTATAGAATAGCTTGCTAAGCAAAATAACATCACTAGCTAACCAAGAAAAACTTCATTTTGTAGAGTTTTATTTATCTCTTTTAAATAAAATTACGTCCTGTCTGCTTCCATTCATTATATTTTTTGAGATAAAAGAAAGATTTTCCAGAGCAATAAGTAGAAAGTTGTTGCAAATGGAGCTTGAGGTACAGCAATGATAACACAATATTGCTTTAAATGAGTTGATTCTTAAAATTATGTTCTATCTGTCAGTATTTTGTGAGAAACTCATGGGAATAGAGATCAGCCCTTGCAAGGCTTAGAGAGGAATTACAGCTCGGGGACAAAAATATTAAGGATTTTTGGTTTCATGGCTTAGTGGCCACATTTGAAAAATACTTGGAGACAGAAACATACATGTAGGCTTTTTCATTCTTCATTGAAATAAACTGAATTAGCCTTCTAAGAATATTTGAAAACTCCTATGGGTGTTAGTGCCTTGTCTGGAATTAAGTGTCTCAGTCACTTAAATGGGTGAGTCCCTTTTTGGACTTACTCAGACAGTTCTATCATTTGGCCCACTTTTTCGAAGATAAATACCAGTATGTCTTGGGGAGAACTAAACCCCTTGGAAGGATTGTAATCTTTTATGTAAAACTTATGGGCTGTTCAGCAGAAAAAGAGAATTGGTCATCTTCAGAAATGTGGGTCTTAGTACAAGAGCAGGAACATGTTTATGAAGTTAGCTACCAGGACAGGCTTAAATCTTCCCTCATAAATAAAGAAAACTTGGAAAACAGGGAATACAATTCCATCAGCTGTAAATTAATAAGACTCTCAGGTGTGCCAGACTCTTAGACCTAATATCTTTTTGGATGGAAACTCCAAGAAGCAAAGGTAATAAAAATCTGTGTACTATGTAGACTAATGAAACCTCCAAACTGCTAGCTGATAAAATTCTACACGATGCCTTATCAATTATTAGTGTGAAGGCGTTATTTCACTCTATACAGCAAGTCTGTGCATGATCATTGTGAACTGTCTATGTGAAGAAAACTGAATTGTTGAGGGAATTAGATAAGACAAATCAAATCCCATGCAGTAGGAACTAGTTTATTTAGTCAAATAATTAAAAACCAAAGTGTTGGCACTGGCTTGGTCCCCTTGGAGAAATATGTTTCTATTTACAGAGTGTGTAGTCTGACTACAATAGGTATTGTCTCCAAGCAGAAACCAAACTATAATGTGTACAGAGGGAGTTGCCAAATAATTGATTGCAGAAAAATAACTGCACCAGACTTGCCTGGCACATTTGTTACACTGTACCTTTGGATAGGATTTCCTGATCTAGCACTTTGGAGGTGGCTTGTTTAGATTGAAAGAGTGATTGCACAACTACACAGTAACGTGGATGCTCATTTTAAGGGCAGCTAGGGGTTATTTGAACTTTTGTACATACTTTTTTTGCTGAAATAGTTGGGTTAGGAAAATATTAAATATCTTCCACCTGGAAGTCCTATACAAGCCATGCTTATTCTGAGACTTTTCCACACAAGAGAAATATATTGGTAGCCAGAAAGACAGATATTTGGTGCTGATGCATAGGAGGAATGCAGCCCTCTAGTCCATAGCAAGGAAAGAAATAGCCAAGAAGTTAATACGTTTTCCCTGGTTTTTATTTTACCTTTAGTGAGACTGGGTCCTCTGATCCTGGGATAGGGAACAACACTGTTACAATGTGGTAAGGGTGTTTGTTGATTTTCAGCGTGGTGGAGCTCAGCAGAGCACAACCAACACATGGATGAGATCAACAATTGTGGCCTCTCATATGCTCTAGGATAGTGAAAATGCAAAAGGACCACACGGATATCTAGGAAGGAACCCCGTAGGAAGGAAGATGACAGGGAGGAGGAATAAAGGGTCATTCCTCAACTGTGACTGGTAGAGTTCTGTATTTTTTTTTTTTTGTTGGAATTTTCCAGAATATAAGAAAGCAAATGGAAACTTTTTTTTCATGTCAGGTTTTGAGTAAATGTTTGAAAAGTGATTCTGATGTTTTTCACAGTAGGTCAACAATTCATTGTATAAAGGGCACTTCAACTATTCTGCATATTAGGGGGAGACAAGCACATGTTTATTAAGGGCCTGTTAGAAACACAGATGAAATTTCAGGATAATTTAAATCTTCCCCTTGCAATGTATGTACAGGCAAGGGATCAGATTTTAGGTTGTTTACAGTTGTCAGAGATCTAGTAAAACTCTGAAGGTAAGAAACAGGTGTATAGTAAATGACCAGTCTGGAAATAGATCCAAGCCTGTAAGGGAAAATTATAGTTAAAAGCATCAGAACTTCCTATCATATGGCACTATTTCAGATGCAGCATTTTACCTGCCTCAAAGGGATGGTACATTTTATAACTGTTTCTGACAGTAGTGTATCAGAAGAGAAGGTTACCAGCCAGAGAATTTTGCACATAAATAAACTGATAAAGTAAATTATTAGCATAAGACACTTTGCAATCTGAATACAAAGTAATTTTAACTTCGATGTCAATTCTTTATAAAATGTCAACACCTTGAAAAATGATGTATAGGAAAACTGTGGTTTTCTGCAATAATTTCCATTAATTTTCTTCACCCATTGATTTAGCCATCAGATGGTGAATAAAGACTATAACTGAAAAGTCAAAATAAGCATATATCAAAATTTACATCAAGTTTTTATAAATTTCATAGAATAGGTCAATAACGGACACAACAGAATTTTAATAAAGTACCATTAGAGAGTCCTAGAAGTCCATGCATAATTGATAAAAATGCATTGCTTATAACTAATTATAGACATACTATCAATGTCTGTGACATGCTTGGATTGCTATTAGAATCTCTTAACTATTCATAAACCATTTGTAAATGGGATAATAAATAATACATGCCTGAACATTTTCTTTATTCACAATGACATCATCTTCCTCATAAGTCAGTTACTCAGTATTGTGAGTGTTGCTTCTTTTGTTTAAATGGATTTTAGAGCTTTCCAGTGATGTGTAATTTGGTTTTAGCTGGAATGTTGATAGGAAGTGCACTGCACATTTTCAACTATAGTCAGATCCTTCTAGTCCTCAGATGGAGTATTTGTGTGAAGTAAATTTATATCATATTTTCTTCTTTGTGAGAATGATACATAACAGTAAGTACTGTTTTAATCTCTGCAAATGTCTGCAGCAGAATTACTCTGAACATAGATACAGATTTTGTACATCTCCACAACAATGTATTTAGCAATGTCACTCTCTGAAAATTTTGACCTAATATCCTCAGCCTAGAGCAGTCAAATCATTGAATGTGGACAATTCATGCTGATTTTTGCTTATTTCTCACACTTTTTATAGCAGAACTTTCTTATTGACCCTTGGCGTCCTTCCCTCTACTAAACTTATTATGACCGCCATCACCTCCTTCAAGTTCCTCTACAGATTTTATCTTCCGGTTCCTCTCTCTGGTTGGCAATTTCAGTCTCCAGAATCTGAAGAAAGCAAGCTCTGATCACCCTTGCCACCCACCACCCACCCCACCCCTCTAGCCACCCCCCAAAAAAACCAGACCCAAAATTCAGAAGATCCTGTGTTGAAACAGGTACATTAATAATATTTCTATGTGAAAATGAGAATAAAGATGGTTCATTCAGAAGTGCCTTGTAGGTTGTCAGAAGTTACATTTAATCCTCATCAAACTGGATTATTTTCCATCTGCTGGTGTGTTGGTAAAGGAGTCAACAAATTATTAGAAACATCCAAGGAAGATAGTTTCTTTATAGATCAACATTAAATAAATCCCTCTCCTGGAGTGGTGGGGTTTTTTTTGGTAGTTAAAGCAAAATATTATGGAGAAAATATTAATGAAACTATAACCAGTCTGTTCACAGTCACTTAATCTTATATTAAAAAAAAAAATTAATAAGTTTTCAGACATATACCCACAGGTAAAATCATTAGTGTCCATTTCAAGCACTACTGCCTGGATGCAGCTCTCTGTGCTCTGCCCCTGTGCTGGGCAATACTGTTCCTAATGCCTGCTCACCAAGTAATAATCTATATTTCTACTTTCCATGCTCCAGTTTCTAATTGCCATTTTAGATCCTCCTCAATTATTTTAAGAAAAGATTCAGGAGTGACTGGAACATAGACATAATTGCTGTGGTTTTTTTCTGCTGTTTGCTTTTTTCCCTTGGGCAATGACCTCTAGGAGCAGCAATGCTGGACTGCCATTAACTTCATGGCCTGTCCTTGAGCCAGTGTATGGGACACCCTCACTGCTCCAGTTCTATCTTAGAAGCTCCTTCTCAGAAAAATCAGCAGCTGTGCATTCTCCTTTTTAATTACAGTACCTTACCTTGAAAATCAGGGTTGTACAGCTTATTTTGAAGAATGAGCAGAGAATTATGTTTGTGGAGAGTTCTTATTTGTTTGAGTTCATCTTCCAAACAAAAGCAATCAGTGATTGTACTTGTTTCCTATGGGAACTGATCCTAAGACTTCATCTTTTGAGAGTGTTGAGGTTTTGTTATTTCAGCTGAAAGCCTTGAACTCTTCAAAAGGATGTGGTACACAGCCCATAAACTCCTGTGTGTGGTAGAGGTGACAGGAAGCATGTGAAACTTGTGAGATACAGATTTGCCTTTTAGTTCAATTCTTTCTTGCCTGAAATGCTGCAAGACAAACTTGTGAATTAGCTGTTACATTGAAGGCCAACCAAATTCTATTTCCAGACGTGTTTTTTAAATAGCATATTTAAAGTTAATTTTCTGTGGAAAAGAAGCAAATGCATGTGACAAAGAGGGCTAATGTATTAGTTTGTAAGGAAGGTGCTGAAGGGCAAAGGTGCAAACAGCAGCCACAAGAAGTGCTGTTGTCAGGACTCATGATTTCTGGCCTTGGGTTTGAGAGTCTGTTCCTGTAGATCCATCTCCAGGTACACTGGAAGGGGACTCTGTGACACGTGAGCTTCTCCACGTCTTCTTTCTCTCCTACTCTTTTTCTCTCACTCCTTTTGCTTTTAAGACTGATGTGAAAACTGTCAGAGCAGAAAGTAAAATATTATTGTTCAATTTGTAAGAGTTAGCTAAGGTGACAGATCCAGTATTCCTGTTTTAGGCACTGCCTGAAGTTTGTTTACTATACACCTCAACCAAATGTGTATATGAAGTGTGTACCAAGAAGTGGCTATGAAACATGTCAAAATGTAAATTTGGCTTATAATAACTGGAAAAAAAAAGCTTTATTTCTTGTTCTATCTATCCATTTAAAATTCTAATTTATTGTGAGTTATACTTTAATACCAGTCTTAAGCATATAGGAGAACTTTTAAAAAATGCACTTAGTTATCACATTTTATTTAAAAGTATTTGAATTTCTTACTCAAAATGTATTGCTTTTTTAATAGTTTCAGAAATTAATGTGCTGCTTAGATTGAATGATTCCTCCAGAATTCAATGTACTTTGCAACTGAATGTACTGACATAATGAACAAATCTTTGTGAACTGTATTGTATGAACAAATCTTTAAAAAAAAATGAAAATTCCTTAATTGTTGAAAAACTGTACCTAAAAGTATTTGAAATATAAAATCCACCAAGACTTGACTCTATGAGAGCAAACAAAAAAAGAGTCCTTCAAAATGTCTATTGTCTGTCAATATATTAAGTGGTAATGTTAGAAAACTTAATTCTAGTAGTATGTTCAAATAGCTAAAGGCTTGTATTAGAAGCAGAACTAACTGATATGTTTTATTTAATCTGGAATGACTTCTTAGGATAGATAAGGACAACTGAGTTTCAAAACAGTTTAAATTTTAGTTGTCATCTTTACTATTGAGATACATTCTTCAGTATTCTCCCATATTCTACCAATATATCAGTATTAGACATTTACTTTAGTAGTCTTCTCTTGGAATCACAAAGATGGCACAAGAAAAGTAACAGTGGGTCAAAAATTTCCTGGAGAACAAAGTGATAATTATATTGCAGTAAATTTAAGATTACAGTAGGTGATAAATATCTATATATATACATAGACAATACATATATGCTTTATATAGATGATAATACAGTTAGACAGTAGCAAATCAGGAACAAGATAAGAATGTTCACTGTTCCCAACTGTTTCCAGTTTTATCAGAGAATTAATATGAAATGTTGCTCTCCTGCTTTTCTTATACAGACAGACTTGTATTCCATTCTTGTTTGTAAGATAGAAAGTATCTTACAGTTTCTGACACATGGCTGAGTGGTTGTTGTGACTGCTTTAGTGAAACTGGTTGATAATAAAAATAAACTAAGAAAGGTGGATATAGTTAATTTTTTTTCTTTTTTTGGGTGGGGGAGGGGAAGGTTGGGCATCCTTTGTAATACTTATTTCAAGATGACCTAGAGGATATCAAAAGTAGGTTTCCTGAGCCTTTTCCTGAGACACAGCTGGCCTGAAATGTAGTGTTGCTCAACCTCTTACAGGTTTAGCTACCTCCAGTAGCTAGCAGACTTGCTTAGAGACCTATTGAATCATTTTGTTGTGCTCTGCTGTATGACTTCAGGATTAGTACTTCAAGGGACATTGCTTTTGTCTTAAGTCAGGTTGTTCAGCAACAGTTCCATCTTTCATACTTCTGCACCAGGCATCTCTCAAGACAGTCCTGGAGGAATCCCTGAATTACTCTGGAGTTAGGCTTGGAGATGGTTAGATTTTCTTTGTGTAAAACTTAACCATTTCTAATTCAGATAAGTCTGAACAACAAATAGTAAGAATAGATCACAATTTAACTTTCCTATTGGCTTCAGACTCAGAAGGTGATTATATAGACTTTTGTGGAGGCAACAAAAACTTCTTTCAACCTGAAAGCTGACATAGCATTACTTTTACTTCTGGGTTTAGCGTGAACGTAAGCATTTGTGATTTACTGACATAAAGTAGGTCAAGGATTAAAGCAAAATTAATTGTATGCCTCTTCTGTAGTGAGTCCCCAAACCCTGTGGCTGAATGAATTCCATTAGGTATATAGACTCTTTTTCCAGCTTCAGACTTATTTTTTATCAACAGACAGTACTCAGAGTTCCTTAGATCTCTGGATTGATCTACCCTGTATTCCCCTGCTCTGTCTACTGAGTTTCATTTTATTTATCTGTCTTGTGGCAGATAAAATAATTGGCATTAATTTTTTATCCCTCAGAGCTGAAAACAATTTTGTTACTAGAAGTTATTTGGCTTCCTAGCAACAGTTCTACCAACACATCTTTACTATAATAAAATGCAATAGGTAGGCAATAATTTAAAGGTGAGATTGTTTCACTTAATCATTGCCCTAAAAGAAGGAAATGTTTCCCAGCATCATGAATCTACCCTCTTGCAGTATAAGGCATCACAATATTCTGCTTCTCAGAGTGATCACTGAAAATTTCAATGAAGTGGAATTGCCTAAAGTCTCTCTCTCTACCTTAAACATCACCAGCAAGTCCAGCTTTGCTGAACCTGGAGCTCAGAGAGGGCTAAAGTAGGGCTGAGCTCCCCTAAATGACAGAGCAAGTGGTCAGCTTTCACCTTCCGCAAGAACCACAGCCACCCCTGTGCTCTATGGTTGTCACAGGGCAGGCAAAAGCAAGTGTCAACTCATCCCTCTCCTTGCTCTCTAAATAGACATTTTCTTCTGCTGATGACTCTTTCCCAAGGGCAGTGATCAGGGTGCTGGTCAGAGTCTTTTTGCTTGGTCTGGTCTCTAAGGAAGGAGGGGACAGAGGGGGATGGAGGCTCCTTATTTCCTCTGCTCATCACTCCTAGCTGCATCTGTATCACACAGAGCAAAAGCATTCGTCTGTGTACATACATCCCACTGTATGTGTAATGCCAGAGTAAATATGTCTGTGCCCATATGTGACCTTCTGCTTATGCTTTGCAATTTTCCCATCCTTTACTGCACACTGAGGAGTGCATTCCTACTTCTGCCTGAGTATGGTGCTTAGTGTAGCATGTTCAAAAGACCAATTTCAGTGAATAGCTTCTGGGTCTTGATGGTTTTCAAAGAGTTAGATGAGTGCCATGGAATTATCCTCAGAATTCTGCCCCTTCTTCTCAGCAGAGATGATAAAAAATGTTCACAAAACGTAACTTTTTTTCACTAATGTGTTGAATTTTTGGAATGTTTACACTGGCTCCACTACTGAAGTCTCATCTGTTGTAACTTCTCTTCCTGGGCAGGAGAAAACCAAAAGCTAGCCTTTGGACTGGGAGCTAGTGTATTAATTTGTAAGTTTTCCAAGTGTTGGGTGTTGCAAGACAAAGAGATTTTGTAATAGTGCTGGACATCATATAGACTTTATGAAAAAGCTCTCTTCTTAGAATTATTACTTTCAGAACTCATTCAGAGAATTAAAAGCTCTAGCTTTCTCTGTCTAAACAGAAACCTCACTGCTGGAGAAATGATCTTGTGAAAAAGCTCCAAGCTCTTAGTTCCTATTTTTACCACCAAATTTGCCTGCAGCTGCCAGATTGAATTACTTCCATCTTTTCTCTACTTAGAACAGCCAAGAGAGAAGAGGAAAGACAAAAGGAGAATTTTTATAGATTTTGATTCTTTAAGAAGCAATGAGAATTTGTGTATCTAAAAGCTTGATAGGCTCAGAGCCAGAATGGAGAGAACAATTGATTCTTGCCTACATTTGTTTGTGTTGCTTACTCCCTTTTCCTCATGTAATAAATTGGCTTATAACCATTGCAGTATAAATCTCTAAAATGCAAGTAAGTTTCCAACAGTCATTTTATTTGACTCTTATGCATCATTGATTTATATAGGGTTGAAGATTTTGGGATTTGGAAAAAAAAATCCATATCCTAGTTTAAGAATCCAATCCTATGTGTGGATTGATAAAACTAACAGTTATGCTTTTAAAGTTTTGAGTGATGAAGAAAAGTATAACATGAAATAGTGTGGGGTGAACCCCTGTGGTTTTGATTTATAGAGTTTGATATGTGTTGACCTCACTCTGTCTACAAAGCAAAGGAGTGTGGGGTTGTCTACTCCTATCACTTATATTACAGTGATCAGTCGACTGTAATTTTTGTTTCCTGAGATACTGGCAATATAGTGTTTCTCAGTTTTCACTCTTCTGTGATCTAAAAGGTGGTGCTAAAATAATCGAGTGCCAATCTAAATTTAATGGTTGCATTTAAAAGTAGATGCATTTCTTCCTAGGGCATGTTTTCTTATATATTATTTTCAATATTGTTTCTAAAAAAGAAATGTAATAGAATTTTCCAAGTTTTATAGCAAGCCTTTCTCAAGCTTGCTCATGTCTTGCATTAAATTTAGTTCCTGAATTTTCTCAGCTGTGCCACAGAAGGAGGACGGATATGTGGTTCTGTAATAGTTTAATGCTGGGCCATCAATTACCTGTATGACAAATGCTCTCTAATAATCCCCCTACCCTCCCTAATAAAGAAAGGAGAGAGAATAGGAGAGAGACTTATGGATTAGAAACTAAACTACACGTCTTTAATGAAATGTAATGATAAAAAAGGAAAAAATTATGGAATATATACAGAAAAACCGATACCACGTTCCTCCCCCCATTCCCCCAGTAACTCTCACGTCACCACCGAGGCTGCAGGGCAGCCCTGGGAAAGTCCAGGCTGGAATCCTGGAGTCAGCAGCAGTCGGGAGCTGGAGACAGGAACACACAGATTCAGGCTGGCACGGATCAGGACCACAGGCAGATGAATGGGTTTGACCCTTATCATCCCTCAAATTTATACCAAGTATGATGTGTATGGGATGGAATACTTTGGTCAATTTTGTCACCTGTCTTGTCTGCTCCTTTCTAAAGGAGGGTTGCAGGTGTGACCTCTTTACTTCCTTTCTCTTTCTGGAGCCTAAGATGGTCCTCAGAACTTAGCAGTGGCCTTGGTTCTGCAGACCATTCTCTTGCCATAACTATAAACATTGAATGTTATCAGTCCTAGAAGCAGACACAGACTGAGAAACTTGCTATTAATTTCAGCACGTACAGCTGACAAGGGACTTAGCTGATAGCAAAATTACAAGACAGAAAATTCGCTCTATCCTGTCCCAAACCAGGACAGGTTCTCTCCCTTAATGCATTCACAGTAAGAATGTTCAATAGCTGTTAATTTTTTTCTCCAAATTCCAGTCGTGTGACTGTTCTAAAAATAACTGCCTCTGAATTCTGGCTTTGTGGATTTGCTATACTTGCCACAAGGGCTTGGAGTCAAACATGATTGCTTAGTAGTGGGTGTCTCATACTGGAACTGTGAAATCTCATGTAAAGAAGTAGATACACATTCACAGAATTAATTTGAAGCAATGCTATTTTTTTTCACGTCCTAATAACATCTTCCATATGTGGATGGATTGGCAAAAGTAATATCTCTTTAGAATACTTTGAACTTTACTTCTGAGTGCTTCTATTTTAATGACGTAAATTTACGTGAAAGGTGGTGTTAGGAGGCTGTTTACATAATACGTTTACCTTCTTTCCCAGGAGAATGGAGTAAGGCTTATGGCACAAAACCCTTCAGATTCTCCTTCACCAAGGCAACAGCTTGACCTATGGCAATAATACAATCATGATAATGTGTAAAGTTTTGGTGTTTTTTTGTTTTTGGTAGGGAGGAGGGCGGAACTCTGGTAGGTTGATTAAGTAAGATATTGCAGAACAAAAAACTGTAAGCTAGATTTTTGAAATAAACTGGAAGGGGGGCTATGCTTTTGTGTGTCTGGGAACTTTCATAGAAAGGGCACAAGACACAGCAGGCAGTATCCAAAAAGAGAAAATATCACCTGGTGAGATACAGCTTTACAAACCAATAACCTACTGTTTTCAAATAGGAACTATTTTGTTTTGAGAAGTTCCTGCTGAATTGACTGTCAGCCTGAGGCTTTGTATTCCCTCCCAGCTGAGTGTTTGCCATCAATTTAATGAAAGCCAAGACCAGGAAGAAGGATGTATCAGGGCTGATCAAGAAGTTAATCTGCCACACAAAATGGTTTTCGGTCTGCTCCTATTGAAATCAATATAAGACTGTTGATCTGAGTTGAGCAGAATCTGTCTCCTCTTTTAGGCAGAAGATTTGATTTTTCAAGCAATTATTTTTTCATAGGATCCAGGTTTCTAGCAAATAAAACACAGTGTCTAAATTTAATTTATACTACAGTGTATTATATTATTATGCACTATTGAGGAACCTTTTTCACTAAAGCTCTTACATGTGGCCAGTGTAATATAAAGGGGTGTCACTGTGAATTGAAAGCATATATATGCGTATTTATTTTACTTGTAATCTTTGCATTTTCATACTGATATCTCCTTCTGGTGGATAACACCATTTTTCAAATGAAACTCCAGTGAACGTTTTCCCAGAAAATACTTGTTAGTGACAGTTTTTTGCACACATCATAAGTGAATTTTGATGATTGTGGCAACTGAGGAAAGGCATACATATACATATACATGTGTAACATGTAATACACTTGGTGTTGTGATTTCTCTATTATTAATACATTCAAGAACTTATCTGTCTTCTCTCTTGCATTACCTCATAATGCAAGTCTCAGAAAAAGTAGCACAGCACTGGAAGTAAAGCAGCTTTATCTCTTGATGATCATTTATTTGCCTGGAAGCTCATCTGTATGAATTGACTTCTTTCTCTCTTTCTCTCTCTCTCTCTCTCTTTTTTTTTTTTTTTTTCTTCTATTAAAGCATTTTTTCAAGTCTGAGTTCTCCAGAGAGATAACTGAATGACAAAGAAGTACTTAGATGTGAAGAGATGCCTGAGGTTCTGAGAAATTTATTTAGCTGCAGAGAGCAGGCATAGAAGCAAAGTTTAAATGACTGGTGGTGACACTAGGAGAATGTTCTGTTTACTGGTGAGAAGCCAGAGGAGGGAAGAGGAAGGATTCTGGACTCTTTGCAGTACTCTGACCGAGCCCTGACAATAGCTTAGTGTGCAAAAAGATACGCAGGAAAATATTGAAGGGAACTTTTCCTGTTGCAAAACAAAAATTACCAATCAATTTGCTACTAAATATCCCTGTAACTCTGGTGTGTGTGTATAACTGAAATTATGGGGAAGACAGCTCTGCTTAAAAGACATTGACATATCAACACTGGGTGTAGGGTCTTCAGATGCCTTGGTTAGGAAGTGCTTTTTCCACAAATTAGAAACTGAACTGAAGGTAGTAATAAGGGCACTAAGAAAAGAAAATCTATTCAACCTTACCAAGGAGAGAAGAGAGAGAAAGCTGCACTGAGAACACCTTGCTTTTCTGTTACTCTTTATAATGTCCTGGATCATATTATTTTTGAGCAGAATTCTTAACATATTAGTCAGAGTTTTCTGATCTGTTTTCTTTGGGTAAAATTTCTCTCTTACTGTACCTAATAAGGGGTTCAGAGCATGTCCTGTAATTTTATTACTTTGAAGCTCTGAAAATAATCTACAAAATCTTGAATATTATCTTTGCAGAAAATACCATCACTGAAGTCTCAGTCCTAGAAGAAAAGTGTAGGTGCTGGTTCATACTGGTCAAACGCATTATGATATTATAGAAGTATTCCTTTCAAGAGCCAAAAATGCAGGAGTAATGCAGTAATAAATCTTACATTTTATTTTAACAGCTTCCCAAAAGAGAAGATATATTAAATTTACAGATTATATTAAATTCCAAGCAAACACAAGACTGTGTGCAGAAGAATTGGGGAACAACACTGAAAGGCTATAATATATGTAATGTCTGACCTTTGGTGATATAGGAAAATGAATATATACAAGAGACTAGAAGATCCAGATTTGTGGTGATAACGTTTTGGAAGTTTATTTAAAATCATGATTCTGTCCCTAAGTCTAATAAAGATTAGGACCTCCTCATCATAGGAAGCAGTATCTCATTTGACTCACTTGGGCTTTTTTTGCATACCAGCATATTGCATACAGACTTTTGCAGGATCCTTTTTCTGTCTTCTGAAGGATCTGACCACTGTCAAGTCCCTGGACTAGGTGTACTCCTTGATATTCTGTGGCCATTCCTATGTTTCTGCTATGTTTGGAACCGCACATTACCTAGAAAGTCATGTATGCTGGGACAGAAAGCTGGTGATTTCAAACTGAGCCATCATCCAGTCCTTGTATCAGGCCCATTCCAGCCTTTATTGTCCATTTCATAGAATCTTTTCATGTTTTTCAGAGACAGTTCTGCTGTTACTCACATATTTTTTCCTTCTCAAAAGAGGACAAGGTAGATTTCCTTTCTTCCCAAATCATCCATAGGTCTTCCTTGAGACAACTGAAAGCATGCTGGGAAGATGCCTTCACTCTGCTTCAGATCACTGAGGACACACTGTCCTGTATGAAAAAATATAAAGAGTTGAGCAGGGATGTTCTGTGTGCTGGCTCCCTGCTCTGCCTCCTTTGCACTTTCATTATCAGTGTCCAGGGTGATAAGCACAGTCTAAGTGATGTGGCAGGAGAGGGGTCATGTCACTGGGCACTCTGCATCTGTGTTGCATCTATTGTTGCATATGGCCCCAGATTAACTTGAGGTGTTCTTGATGTTTTCCTATCAGTAGACAGCATGATCTAGGTCCAAAAAGTTGCACATCAGGAGGCACGTAACATCTGTGCAGATGGTTATGCACACTGGAAACCTTTGAGATCTGGGAATTGCCTGCTTACTTCCTACTGCTTTACTCTCTAGCCTTACCCTAAAGCCAATGATGACTTATGCAGCCTTGAAGAAAATTTGTCTTATACTATCTACAGAAGCAATCATACATCAAGAATCTTCATTTGTCTGTGATTTGTAGGAATCATGTTATGTCTTACCATGGATAACTTTCTAAAAGAACTCCCAATCTGGGTTTTGTTGGCAACATCAATTAATAAAAGGCCTCTGAAACTACAAAAAGAAGAGATAAGATAGCATCCACCTGTTTACTTCCTATATGAGATGTCATCCTGCAGCAAGGAAATGAAAAGACTTGATAGATTTTGAATGGATGGTGAAGTTTCTGTTGCCTGATCTCACTTTATGTGGTAGGTTGGAGAATTCAGTATATTGGAAAGTGTGGCTGATGATAAAGATGAGGGGCAGAGAAGTGTAAGTGGAAATAAATCAAAGCAGAGGTGACATGTTAAAAATGAATGAAAGAAACTGAAAGGAATTCATGGGAACAGAAATATGTCCTTGCCCATCCTATACAGTCTTCAAAACAAAAGAGTGCCAAGAGACAGTTCAGAATGAAGGAACAGTTGAGAGTCTATAAATGAAGCTGTAAACAAGGAAAAAATATCCAGTGCTACAGCAGAACTGGACATTGTCTTTTGATACAGAATTTTTTATTTACAAGAGTCAGATATTTAATAACTAAGACTCCTTTCTTGAGAAACACTGAAGTTGTGCTCAAATCAGGGCTTTCATGGACCTTAGGAACATGGTCGTGTACAACTGAGTCATGGGGAATGGGTAGAAGAGAAAACATGAAAAACAGTTTATTCAGCTCTGGCTCAAAATAAGACTGGGTCTGCTGAGGAAATGGGGCAGGCAGGGCACATAAAACCAGAAATTGTTAAAAAAGATGGACTGATGCAGACAGAACAGAAAGTTCATGGAAGCCACCAGAGATTTTTAGCTGCAACAAGTTTTTTTAAAATCATATCACAGTCTTCAGAGAGTACTCTGTCTTTAAAGTACCATCAGAAAAAGAGCCTGTGGGAGCAGAAGGAAAAACATAGTTTAGAAAGTCCAAGTCCACAGGAAACATTTAACAGAACATGTTTACTGCATTTCCAACTGCAAAGGTAAAACTGGGACAAACCAAACAAAAATTGTTCCTTATTAATAATTAATTATAATTAATAATTATTATATATGATATGCAAGAAATGAGACACATCCTGAAGACTAACTGTGTGACTCTGAGACTGGCACTTGCTCTGTTTACCCGCTGTGTGTGTGTATTGTGTTTCTTCTGACAGCCCTGCCTTGTCATTCCTAACAACAGTAGGGAACAAACAATGATGTGTTTTATGAGAGTGCTACAGTTATGAAATTCAGAGCTGATTTTCTGTAGGCATAACACACTAATGTACTGGATGCCAACAAACAAACAAAAGATTTCAGGTAAACATAATCCTGTGAAAAACAAGGCAGTTTGTTTCTAAATTCTGGCTTTTCCCTATAGATTTCGCTCAACATATTCTGCAGAAAAGATATACATTTCCTTCTCTAAATTGATAAATCATCCTGGCTTAATTCCCTTTTCTGGAGGACCAACTGTAAACCTGAGGCTGCAAAGACTTTTCTGAAATCTGTGTAGTCAGGGAAATTATGATGTGGTGAAGAAGTTTTTTGGGCTGTAGATTTCTACCTTAAACTTTGGCTGGTAAGAAAATATTGTTTTCAGTAATGCCCTAGGACATTACTTTATTTTTCTTGGTGTTTGTATCATGAATCTCAGAATCTCCAACCCCTGCAATTTTCTTTGCAAGTCTCATTGATTTTTAGCTTGGGAAGGGGCCAGTTTTGTAATATTATTAATTTTTGTGTAACTCAATGTGGGGGGAAAACCCCTTCTAATTCTGATCTGCCTTACTTCCTCTTTCAGAGAGCAGTCATGCCTACATCCTTGTAGATATTTAGATACATAGCTCCTAGCTAAAAGCCTTTCTCTCACTGAAATAAACCCCCCAGTTTTGTTATTTTTTGGACTCTGGATTTTGTTTCATTTTATGTTGTTGATAATTTTGGTCTTCTTCTGACATGTCCATTTAAATGTTTGCTGGGCTGAAGATCACGATGTCTGACCCTTTCTGCAAGGCTCTATGAATATTTTATCTGCTTTGCTTTGGCAGAGCAAAGGAGCTCTTTATAAAAGGCAAACACACAGATCTTGACTCTTCATGATTTATCCCATTTCATAGTATTTAGAATGTATAATGTTTTAGTTCATGGTGTACATAATCCTGGCAAAAATTCCAGGTCATATGGAATTCTAAAATGCATAACTTTGACCATAACTCACAGAACCCAGATTTAATCTAAAAACATGAACAGAATGAGTTAAAATAAAACTTCCAAACATGTCTCAGTGTTTCCTGGGCCTGAAGTGCTCAATCTTTACTCTGCCATGAATTAGACTGGGGAATGGAACATAGAATACACTGTGAAAAATTATTGTCAATAATCAGCACCAGAATATTTAATTCTAGTCTCTCAAATTGATGGATTGATATATAAAGCCTGATAGTGATTGAAGAGCTATGGAATAAGTATTCAAGCTGGGTTAACTGCTTTTTTTCTTCATAGTCCAGTTTACACATGACTTTACAATATAGGGACACTGGAGTGCAGTGAAGTGATCTGTGCTGGTCATCTTTCTGCTTTCTGTAGTAGAGCTGAGTTAAGAAGAAAAATGGTCTAGCCTCACTCCTTCCTTCTTTTCTTGTCTTCTGACATATAGGTCTAGGCATCTTTGTACTTACTGATCTTGGAACAAAAAACAAATCCCTTCATGCACTCAACAATTCAGCTATGGTACATAACTAGTACAGATATGTCTAGAAGCTATTCAAGCACCTTCAGCTATCAGGAAAAATCCTGGATGTTCCATCTACCAGTTGTAACACCTGAGAAGCCCAACGTCCAGACATCCGAACACAGACCAGTATTTTTCTACTTAGTTGACTTTCCCAGTTCTCTATCACCTTTTTTATGAAGGTTTGTCTTTACCCACTTCTCACATTATACTTCACTTCTTGTTCTGCTCCTTCCACACTGTTGGTTGTGGCAGGCCTACCTGAAGCTCCCATTTACAGGGAAAGCAGCTTGGTTTATTGCCTAAAAGATCTCAGAGCTATGCAAAAATGTCAGTCTGGAAAATATTCTGCTGTTTTCAGTAACCAGTGATTTGAAGTTATTTCATTGTCCAGAAAGTCTGGAGCACATTTTTTTCTTTACATTTAATGGCTGAGTCATTGCAAAGGTGGAGTGGAATCATAGGATGGCTTAGGCTGGAAGGGACCTTAAAGAACATCTTTTTCTACCCACCCAGCTTGGAGAGGTTGGTGGGTAGGCAATACTTTGTCTTGCAGATTGCTTGAATTAGTTAATTTACTACTTTTCTTCATGATTTTGTGTTTCTTGTATTTAAGTAAATCTAACTCACATATGTTCACCATTATAATGTAGGAATAAAAAATAAATATTTAAAGATTATATTAGAGTATCCTTACACTTATCAGATATGTCTTGATAAGTGTCATTAATTTCAGTGAATCTAAAGATGTCATTATTTAGTCCTCATTAATTTAGCACATTAAATTTTGCATTCTGAAGCACACTGCTTGAGTTTCATGTAGCAATTTAACTGTTGTTCAAATATTGTGTTAAAAGATTCTAAAGACTAATCTGGCTACTATGGTTCAGGCATCTGGCTGTGTATCTGAGGCAGGGAGACACTCCCAAAGTACATTTGTGTCCTGAGTTTCTCTAGTAAATTTGAAATGTGTGTTCTCTCTCACAAATGCTGGGAAAATAATTGTGATTTTTTTTAAAAAAAAGTCATTATGTCTAGTCTAGGTAAATGGTGGAAAAACTTGGCTGTAGCAATAAGTTTTTTAAAAGAGCTATGCAGAGCAATTGAAAAGTTTTTAAAGAGTTATATAATAATAGGGGAGCAAAATCAGCAGTAGAGGTGATAAATGATGTCTTCCTCTGTTTGCAGGTCTATAGAAGACTTCCTCTTTTTCCATTTCATCAATCTAGCGGTGCAGACAGCAATAAGGCAAAAATGAGGTTAATTCTGAGATAGACTGAAACTGTCAGTGTGCACTAAACTTTGGCAGGATTCCATAACATCCTGAAAGTTGGTGAACTGAGATGAAGCAGCACTTTCAGCACTGTAAACTAAACTTGTCAGCATACTGATGCTTAGCACCCAGAAAAAAACCCCGAGCTTTCAAGAGATACCACACCTGCTTCCTGGTAAAAAATGGCATGTTACTTCCTAACTATTCCCTTAAACTGAACTATGTTTATATTCTACCTGGCTCCATGATAACTTTGAAGCATGGATTAAATGTCTTTTCTAAAAGTAATCCCCATTCATAGGCCAGAACTTGATAGGCAATAAATAGAACCTGGCCAAATAAACAGCAAATTTCATCACCAGTTTGCAATACTCATATAATGGTTTTATCCAGGCATAGGAATGTCAATGTTTAAGCTCACAAATGTGAACTTAATAAGTGTGTGCAGAATAAAAGCACACAAAACAGCTATACTGGAATGATCTCTTCTGTGGACAGTTTGTTTTGTTAAAAAGATAATAGAATTGGTTTGTTGTTTGTTCTTTCAAACAAATACCACTGTGTCTGTTACCTTATGTTCCAACTTTTAATACTATATCTTGGCAAAATGCAATACTATTTCTGTTTTGGTATCCAAGCGGAAATATTGGTAATAATGACATAACAAATAAACATGTTTTCAGCAGATCAGCAGGTGTGCTAATTCATCAGCACCTTCAAGTATTTTTAGTGAGCTTTGTTCAAGTCTGTTTTCACAGCCACAAAATTTTGTAGTATCAAAAAATCATGGCAAATATAATGTATAAATTCAGGATATTACAACTAACATCTTGTGTCATAAGGCACTGTTTGGAAAATTCATACAAACCATTACAAAGTCACGAAAGCAAGAAAATACACATGGAATCGGTTAGTAGGTTATTCATCTAAGTCAAACAGGTCACTTCCTTTTAATTTTTCTGTTTTCTCAAAAAAATTTAGAAGGATTTTTAAGAATTTTTCTTGATAGGAGCTTGATCATCATTGAGAACTGAATTTTTATTTATTTATTTTTTTAGTTTTCTTTTATTGCAGTTCTGAGAGGTGGCTCAGGAGTAGAACTTATGTGTGCTATTGAAACAAATAATGGAATCACAGTAGCTCAGTCACCTCCCTCTGTTTTTGTCATACAGTGAATATGCTTCATCAGGTTCTTCTTCCTGATTGCCTTGTAATAATAGAGAGGTTTTAAAAACATTTAGTTTCTCTTAGATAGATTTGAGACTTTTTCAAGAGCTTCAGGGAGAAATACTTCTGGCAGCATATCTGAATTAGCAGACTACAAAAAAATTCAAACCAGGTGTAGGAGGCTGCATCACCATTTACTTCCCTGAATTTACTGCTGTCAAATTTGATTCTTTAAGTCTAGAAAACTGGGCCGGAAATCCAGTTTGATACTTTATGAGCATCTCAGTATTCGTTTTTCCTTTCCAAAACTGGAGGCACAAAAATAAAGACAAAAACGAGATAAAAAAATTAAGGTAATAACGAAAACTCTGATCGCCAGCAAGATTTAATTCTACAAAAAGACTAAGGAGACAAAACTGAGGCTTTTAATATGATAATAAATATTCACATATCCTTTTTTTCTTATTGTTTTTTTCTGTTTCAGTATGAAAATTCATAAATAAAACAATATAATGTAAAAAAATTTGCAAAATAGCCATAAAAATGTTTTCAGTCCTTGGTTCCATAAACAGCAGTTCTGTGCTCCTCACCACTCAGATAAATTTGCTGTAATGCCCGAGATGCTGATGTTAACCTCATGAGAGCTCTGTTAACTCTTCTGCTTCAGTTTGCTACTTATGGTGCTATTAAGCATCATCTCCTAACATTGGAGTGAACATTCCTTCACAGCTACATCAGATAAAAAATATTCATAACCATTATGAACACGATTTTTGAGCCTTATGTTAGGTGACATAACTACAAGCATTCTACAGCAGATATAAAATAATTGATAAGTTCTTTTGGAGAATCAGCTTTATAAACCTCATAGATGGTTACAGTTCTGAAAAACATTCTGAATAGGCAGTTTGTATTTTCAGTTTTTCCAAATGATTTATCAGCAAATCAAAGAGATTTTTAGACATCTCTCACCCAGTCTTAGTAAAATTCTGTAAGGGTCCTGTAAATCTGAATTCAGTAACGAAAGTGTTGTCAAGCAAACACCCTCTTGCTCTGAAAAAAACCCCTCTGTGGTCTTTGTTACATGAAACTGCATTGCAGAACATCATCTGGAAGAAATGGTTTCCTGACATCAATTAAAAATACCCTTGAATTTTAATTTCTGCAGATTTTGCTCAAACAGATTTTGGGAATGTTAATTTCAAGTTTATAGGTCTCCACGATTGCTTAATTGTGTTGTGGGTTTGGGTGGGCATTTCTGGGTTTGTTTTTGGTTGATAGGTTTTTTCTTTCCAGATACCAGAATGAATTTTCTCTCTTTTCTTTAATTTCATGGGGGAGTAGAGTAGTGGACAGTACTATGCAGTGCCACAGTTTGTGAGTCCATGAGAGGCTGAGGGAATATTAACATCTGTTTAGTATTGCCTTCATCCTAATTGTGCCAGGCTTCTCTGCTTTCCAGGTGGGACATTAAACATAATGTTGCTGATGGCAGCACTTCACAATACGTTTGTAAGAGATACATATATGTGAATACATTTCTGAGCCTTTATTTTCACTTTATCAACCTTAGTGACTTTTACAAAGAGTTCTGTTAAGAGATAATCCTTTGGAAACTCTCTGTGAAATCACATGGCTGATCCAATGCCTAACTCTTGCTACTGCTTAGGACAAGCCACCAATCTTTGCCTCAGTTCACTCTAAGGGTGGTATTTCCCATCATACTTGTGTACATGGGGAAAGATTAAGTTTCTCATTCAGTTGCCATGAAATTTCAGCCCATGGTTTCCCTTCTAAAGTTTAGTTGATTTAGGGAAATAAAGCTTTAAAATAGCTCTGAAATATTTCATTGGCAGGCTTTTGAAAAAGTGAACTGAGTTCCGTCTGCTTACAACATTTGGGCACTCTTCAATGTGCAATGCAGTCCAATGTAGGTTGGCAACACTGGAAAAATTCACAGACTCTTCTTTTCAGTCTAACAGTTCAGAACAATGTTCCTGCAAGGAAGAGGGGAAGCCTGTGTCTATTAATGGTGTGCAGCTGGGAAATACACAGATCTAAGAGCTTGAAGGGTTCCAGTGTCCCATAACGTACATGTATTTCCCATGGGTCAGATGTTGAACTCATCTCAGTGTTGTGCTGTTCTTATAGTTGCTGAATCTCAGATGCACCAATTCTTTTTGATTTGAAGAAGTGACTAAGCAGTTTTCCTATGTTTTCCTCCTCCTCTAAATAAAAAACCTTTACCTGACATACTAGTTGCAGCAGAGCTTTATAGTGGCATTATGCAAGCTGCAGAACTAGTACCACAGCCCTCCTGGACAAATCCTTTATCATGTTTGCTATCTTCTCCCTAGAAAATCTTGACTCAGTTTTAGAGTAAAATCTATATATAACTGGTATAATATACCATTCACAGAAAGAAAGTGGAACTCTAAATGGAAATCTGTTGTTTCAGATGTTGAAAGACAGACTGAGAGAGAACTAGAAAGCATTTTGGCTGACAGGGCTAGATGAGCAAATAATATTTTCCATCTCTGACTTGTGGAAACATAAGTATCTCCACATATGAGAGTAACCTAATACCATTACCCTGAGTATAAACTTATGAACTGCATGGCAGTGTTGAGATTTTACATCTGGACTGGGGGCTTTATAACACTACTTTGTGCTTCTAAATTCAACTTCACCCTAGTATTTACACACAGTTTGTTATTCAAAAAGCCTTTCTTAAGAAAGAAAGAAAGAAAAAAAAAAAGCACTGAGTAAAGGGAACTGAACTTTGCATTCAATAGTTAGCCATCTCATCAGGTGGTTTAAATCAGGGTAATTCCTTGGATTTGTGGCAGCTGGACATCTAGCACAGAGATTTGTCTAATCTGAGACCCAAGCCCTGATAGATAAGGAATTCCCATGAAAGCTTTTGAAGCTCACGTTCTTTTTTTTTTTTTTTTTTTTTTTTTTTTTTTCCTTCTTAATTAGGAAGCATCTACAAAGTGGCTGGAGAAAGCTGAATGGTCTAGATCTCTTCCTAATTATAATCTATTTTCCTCTATTGCAGGTACTTTTCAAAGACCTTCTAGATCTATTTCTTACCTGATAGCTAGCATACACCTTTATTTGCAAAGCAAAATAGTGAAATATGTGTATTCTTCCACTGGATTCCTCAGAAAAGGGCACAGGGGTAATTATGTTGCCATAACATCAGCCAAAGAATTTAGTCTTTCATTCTGCTAACCCTCTGTTTCAGATCCTTATTTAGCTTTTTATCCAGTCCTTTTCTTTCATCCTGTAGTCATGGTCTCTCTGAACCATGGAAATAACAGATCTCGTACAGAATCCATTTTTTCTGCATTTTTGATCAAAAAGTATGTAAACAGCTCTGAAATGACATTGTGATTCATCATGGCACTTACATTTCAAATGTTGGACTTATGTGACAGTTAACTCAGAACTTTTGTATGTTGTAATACCCAAATATGCAGCCAGCCAAACATTTGCATTTGTGTCTGTGCATATAGCAAAACACTCACAATCAAAGCTGAAAACTCAAAGCTACAGACACTATTCTATCCTACTTTTTCCAGAGATGCTGAATTCCCACAATGAGAGGGATGTTAAAATTGTTTGAAATTAAAATGACCTAATTGAAAGAGGGTATTAATTTATTCACATCAGTTTTGCAATGACACAGGAAACCGAGGATTTCTTAGAGGCTAGAAATATGGAGACATTTTTAAATTGCTTTCAATCAATTGTCTATTTGTGTTACCTGCCTGCATAAAGAAAAATAACAGGATCTTAATTTTTCTACTTTTACATTTATATATATATAATACACAATTGACTGTTGCACACAGTCATTAAAAATATAATTTCTGAGCAAAACAACCCATGTCAAGGGGCAGCTGAAGAGTGGACACACATCTGTTCTGCCACCATCACTGCAGCTGGAAGAAATAGTGTTCTAAATTTGCTTCAACTCATCTTTTAAACCCTGACCCTGTAAGATTTTAAACTTGTGCTTGATTTCATGCATGAAAGCAATAGAAAAGTCAATGAGATGGTTTACAGCATATGAAGGTATACGGGTATATAAGTCTTCTTAGTAATGGACTCCTTGTGAATAGATATTCTTGCCTCGTTTCATGGACCAGGTGATAGAATGAAGTCTGGTATGCTAATGTTCCCAGTCACTGTACTAAATGAAAAATTGCAATATATCTCTGACTATCACTATGAAATACTTGGGTAGTACTTGTGAAATTGGGCCATATTGCTTACAGGGAAAGGCAAAGAAGGAGGGAGTTGCCATAGGCAAATGGAGGACTTGGTGAGTACATTTTAGGTGCTTAAGAAGTTCTGGGTAGCTGATGTTTAAATAATTTTTGAGAGATTTGCTATAGTATGTGTCATTTTTCATGGAGCAATGTCAGAGAAGGATGTCTTAAAAGAAAATTCATCTGCAGTGATTAAACAAACTGTTCAGCTAACATAAAAGCAGGTACCAGGAGATTTAGCACAGCACAGAAATATACCATGAAAAGGAAATCATAAGGCAGCAAGGAATTCTACTTGTAATCTATTGCTAAAAAGACATCTGAAAAATGCTTATTTCAATACTTTCTGGACTACAGAAATGATCAAACGTGATAGAAATATAATTACCTATTGCTACTTTATGCTTTACGACTGTTGTTTGACTGAAGAAGAAAGGAAAGTTGGATTTCTATGGGTACAAATTCTCTTTGAGAATAATTCTGCAAGCTCTTTTGTGAAAAGAATTAAAGAATGAAAGCTCTTTTTTTTTTTTTTAAGGCATATTTTCTTCAACATCCATATTGCTGGTGGCACAAACTTTTGGTGAGAATGTTGAGAGTGAAATATTTGGTAGAAGCGTATCTTTGTCTCCACAGATCTTTTTCTTTTATGCTCACTATTGCTATAGAAAGCTCCCTAAAATCTTCTTTTCTGTTTCCTTGTCTCTGGTGAAATTCCAGGAAGCTGTTTGCCCTCCAACAACCTTCTTCCACTGAACAGAATAAGCTTCTCATTCCCTCATGCTTCCTATAAGGGAATAGATAGAAGAATGGACTCTTTTTATGCGCTCTTTCATCTTCTCCTATGACTGAATTTCATTAACTCCTACACTGTTAGCATTACAGGTTTGTATCCACTTTATCGTTAACTCTTGCAATTAAATGTCTCTGTAATTATTATCTTTATTTTTAATTATTTTCCAATATTAGAAAAGATAGTGTTGTAATCAGCTCTTCACTAGATTTAAAAGGTTGCTGTCAAAAGGGAATTCTCTTAAATATAAGAACTGCTCAGTAACACATCAAAACTAGCATTATTTGAATTGACTGATACATGAAAGCATCAGTCATTAAATCAGCTCTCAAACAGGACTGAGGTTTAGGCCATAAGTGAAAATTTAAACCAGGGTGTGCATAGCAGACTAAATTTAGTAAAGGTTAAGAGAGAGGAAGCATTTGTACATAGAAAATAGCAGAAGTGCCTGTTTCCTGAGCAGTTTCCAACAACTTCCTGGTGATGCCCAAGTAAAGTCACTGTTGCCTGATTTCTGCAGATGCTGAAGGATCTTCCATAGCTTTCAGGTGGTCTTTGGCTGTTGATATCCATTCAGTCTTACTTCTTCTCCAATTGCATAACTTAAATATTGTATAGACAAACCATGCAGACTATCTCTTGTCTAGGTATGTTTTGTATAAGTTAGACATCATAATGGATACTCTTCCTGGGACAGTCTTTATTTGGTTCCTGTGAGGTTTCATGTGGAAATGGAAAACATAACAACACAAGGAACAAGGCAAATGACAAGTCAAAGATTTAATGCAAAGAAAAGCATAATAGGCTTTGCCATTTTTTCAGATACTCCTAATAATTCTTGGATCTAAGGCAATGGCAGCCAGTAGACCTAGTACTCTGTACAGCAGTTTACCTCGAGAGAAAACTAAGCAGTGCCCATAGGTTGAAATTTTGGTCTCTCAAAGCTTTATTTCAGTGGGAGTAGGAGCTGACCCACGTCAAATAATATATATCTGCTTTTCCGGTGTGAATGGGAGATGGTGTGAGTTTGGAAGCAGCAAAGAGATGGCCTTGAGGGCAATGAATCTTGTAGCTTAACCTGTTTGCGGTTCATATTATTGCAAAGCAGGTATTGGCATGGCCCTTTTGAAGTCAGCTGAGCTGCATATAATTAACATGTATTGAGTGAGAATGTGATTCTTTAAATTCCATTGTAATAGCTGTTTTTTTTCAATAATATCATTGTTCACTTCAAGTCCGCCCGTCCTTCCTTCCTTCCTTCCTTCCTTCCTTCCTTCCTTCCTTCCTTCCTTCCTTCCTTCCTTCCTTCCTTCCTTCCTTCCTTCCTTCCTTCCTTCCTTCCTTCCTTCCTTCCTTCCTTCCTTCCTTCCTTCTTTCCTTCCATAAACTACTACATTTCTCCACTCTAGGGTTTATCTGAAAATTGCTTTTGTCCTTTTTCTAGAAAAGTCAAAGATATTGCTGACTTGCAGATCTCCAGCTTCAAATTTTTTAAGGAATTCAATAATGTCTAGTCTCTTAACATCACTTCTGGGTGGCTTGTTTGTGCAAAATGTGGAAGATACATTAATTTCCTTGAGAAGAGATGTTCACAAGGACAACTTTTTATTTGAAAAACTCAGGTATGTGCCCCTAGACTGAAACTCACACAATGCAGAAACAGTCACATACCAAACATTTTTTTTCCCCCTGCCAAACATGACTTTAGCCATTTCACACTTTTGATCTCTAATTTTGCTGAAAATTTTATCTGGAGTTCTTGGACATTAGTAGCTTATGTTTTACAACATTAACACCTGTTGCTACAACAATCAGTACAATGGATTTACCAGAGGAAATGTTAGTCTGGAAATAACATGAATGAAACAGAAATTCCATTAACCTTCAAGTGGATAGAAAGATCTACCACAGGGTTAAGGATCTGACTGTTGTCCCATTTTAACACAATTTAATGAAGGTCTATTGTCATTATTTTAGGAGAATTAGTTATATTTTAGACTAGATGAGCCTTCAGAGGTACTACAATTCCCCGATTAACTTCACTCCACAGTTTGTCTTATTTTGATTCATTAGGAACACCTATCTAGATAATCGGTATCATCTCTTTTGTAGAAAAGCTCTGTTGCTCATAAATAGCCAATGACCATTTTTTTAAAGGCAATACTGCCTTTAAAATACAGCCAATTAAGCTGACAGTGAGACTAAGATTCAATATGAAGAAAATCAAACCTTTATTTCTTGTCTTAGAGAGTCAATAGATCTTAGCTCATTTTTAAACTACAACTACTGGTTTATGTGGTTTTCATTTTTTCTCCTCCTTTGTAATTAGTACATGCAAGATATTCTTGACCTATAGAAGGTCCCTCCCACTGCAGTTCCTTATCTGAGTAAAGCCTCTAAGTTATTTGCCCCTGGCATGACCTGATGATCAAAGAGGATCATCAGAATAATTTACAATATCAGTAGCCCAGTCCTGAGAGAAAGGTGGACAGGCTGCAGGGAGAAAGCTGGAGCTGGATCTGTTCACTTGGACTGCACTGAAATTGCTATAGAGGCACTAGTATGCATAGAAATTAAGAATGTATCTCTTTTTCTTGAAAACATTGCTGTAAAAAAGCATCAGTCCTTTAAGATTTTTATCTGTTCATACAAGAGTTGGAGTGCCAAAAGGTGCTATAAACTTTTGGCCAAAAATGTGTTTGCAATCTATTCATAATCTCAAATCCTCACAACACAAGGATAGGTACTTTCCACCCCTTATACTTTGCTCTATTGTCTCAATAAAATTCTATCACAGCCAACAAACTCTGAAGACTATGAGGAGAAGGAATAATCAGAGAAAATAATCAGACTAGCACATGTATAATGCCTTTTGCTGACACAGACGAAGTATGTCAGTGACACTTCAAATGTTTTTGTTGAAACTTCTGGCTCTGTGAGAGATTCTGTTGTTTATAAATCATCTATTGACTAAAAGATGCTATTGTCTTTTATTTTTCTGCCAAATTTATGGGCCTCCAATTGCAGACACACTCAAGTTCTGGCTCTAGATGCCCCTTATTCCCTGTCCTTAGATATAATCAGATGCCTTGATATGTATAAGCAAAAAATCTGTGCATTCATGGCAAGTCCAGAACATCCTTACAGCTTGGTCTGTTTGCAGCTGTGCCATATTAACAAGTTTGCAGTGTGTCTATTAGGACAACATAAAAGTAAGAAGGTTCTGATTTTGACATAGGAAAAAAAAAAAAAAAAAAAAAAAAAGATTGTTCATTTTTTTGATACATTCTGAAAAAGTTCTATTCTAGAGGGGACATATCTGGTTAATGTACAGACTCTGCAAGTCAGAGATTTTTTGGCTTTTCTCCTTCATCTTTACACAGAAACGGCCACATGCAAGAGATATCAAACAGACCTCTTGTAAAATAGCGAATGATGAGCTCAGACTAATTTTTTTTTCAACTACTTGGAATTCTGTCTCTTGTTTTCTGTGCCTTGATAGATAAAATGAATCTCACATAATTTGCAGCTGTTACCTGAACAGGAACAAAGTGAATTTCTATTTATCCAGACAGCTCGTGCTCATTGCACTCTGATGAAAAAGCCATATTCCCTACCTGGATTAATCTAAGATACCCTCATTTGTTATTGTAGACTTCTGTAAGAGGTGTCTTGAACTTAGGTAAGACTGTATGGAGTATAATAACAACTGAAGAGCTTCAGGAATATTTCAGGAGGTATTTTCTTCAAATGGATTTTTTCATTTTGAAAGAATTTTAAGTAGCTTTAGAGGATTCCCATGGTTCTTTGTGTTGCACTAAATATTCCAGATATTTCCTTACCATGGTCTCTACAGTTTTATCTGGAAGGAGTTAAAGGCATAAGTGTTCAACTTTAGTTTGAAGCATGTTACTTGCATTTGTTGTGTTCAGCTGTACACAGTTCTATCTTCTTAAACTGTTTGCTCAGCTGTACCCCAAAGTGGTTCAGTAAAACAATAGGTGAATTATATTTACATAATCTTGTGTTAAGTACAAGCAAGAGTAACTGGTTTATTCGGAAGAATCTCCTAAAGTAACAGGCTGAAAGCTGTGGTTTCAGTGGGAATTACTTTTAAATATAACCTTAAAAAATTCTGTGTGTATTTCAGTCTTGTCTGTTTCACTGCAATGCCTCCCTAGCTAAGAAAAAAAGAGAACTCAGTCTACTTATTTTTAGATGATATGAATTGCCCTCCATCTTCCAGTGATGAGAGAGACCTTAGGATGTTTGATGGGGATGTTTGATGATGACTTTAATCTTTAGGCAATTAACAGTTTGTGAAATGAACTCTTTCATTAAAGATCTCCATCTGTTATGGGAAATTTGTTTTGGTAAGAAATGTTGATCAGCTAGAGGTAGAGGCTGGTGCAAATCTTTACTTAACATGAATAGTAAATAAAGATGTGATTTGTGAAGAAATTTATCCTACCAAAGCAGACAAACTGACTTAAAATGTGTGCACTTGCATTTTCCAGAAACTGACCTACACCACAAAACAAAACCAAACCATTTTAACTCTCCCTAGTTAAAAAAAAAAAAAAAAAAAAAAAAGTTATAATCATAGGGAGAAAAAAATCCTCATTTTCACTGCTCTGCATTTAAAAAACATGAAAATGAGCATGTGATGAGAGCTGCTTGTGAGAGAGATAAGACAGCTGATTTTACTTCTGCTTCAGAGCAAGACTTCTAGGCATTCAGCTCCACTCTTTTTTTCCCCACGGTGGTCCTGTAGACTTTATTTCTCTTCTCCTGCTTCACCTCCTTTGGAGAGAAAGAAAATACTTTTGGTAGCATCTTATGATGAAGAAGAAATTAATCAGATATGAAAACTTTTGGGAAGTGATATCGAGTTTTCTGATCTGTGTTGGAAATTTTTTATGGGGAAGATTTTTAGGGATCTCTCACAAATATATGGATGAGAAAAAAGGCAGCTATAAGTCTTCTGGAGTCTCAGTCTGACATCAGAAAATACTGGAGTGTCACACTGTTCCTTTTTATTATTATTTGGCTTGATGCAGTTTTCTCTTCTTCCCTTTTTCAGAATCACATAACCTGAGAATATATATGTAAAATCCTGGAGCTACATATTATATTTAAAGCAAAGCAAATCTAGGTCTTTGCCTAAGAGCTTTTAGCAGGTACATGAAGTTCATGTAAGCTGAATCTGTCAGTGTAAAGCCTCCTTGCCAAGGCTAGAGATTGCTTGCCAAAAATTGTGGAATGAACAAAGCTGCTTTGGATAGAAAGGAAAGATCTCTTTAAAACTTGGTTTCCATGGCTATTTGCCTGTTTTATGTTCATATATTGCCTTTGGAATGATGGGCTCCTGGTCTGGGTACTGAAATCCAACAGCTACTGAAGGAATTTTACTGAATTCAAAAGAAGGTAGAAAGAAGTGACTGCGAAAACAGTGTCTGTGCTGGCATGTACAGATGGAAATGAACAAGCTCTGCGTGCCCTGCTCCTGCCAGCTGTGGTTTGAAAAGCATGTTAGGCCTTGCTGAGAAGGAAGTACACCAAAAGCCATGAAGCTGTACTAACTCTCATACAGGTGCTGCGTAGGCAGGCGAGCATGGATGCCTCTCTACATTCCTGCAGAGGTACCTTAAGAATAATATTTAATATATATGCCTTAATATATGTATGAAAATCCTTTTGGTTTGATTTATATTTTCCACACATACTATGTTGCTATACTCCCGTGAAATTCTTAGTCTTGGAGAGATTTTTCTTTAAGTATCATAATGCAAGAGGGACCTACCATAAGTGAAACTTACTCAGTATCATAGATAATGACACATTAGAGAGCCTAATAATTGATTTTTCTTGCACTGTAGAACTTAGGTTGCTGCTTGGGCTCAGACATCAGGTTTCTCCAAATTATAGATTTCTTCAGGTTCTAGTTGCACAGGAAGATCAATATCTGTGTTTACTTTGTTCTTTCTGTAAAATTAGTATTTCTCTGTGCCCTTCCAACACCTGCAACAATTACATCTAGCATCTAACACTGGATTAGCAATAATTTATAGATTTTTCTCACTTTGGAAAATACTTCCAAATATCTTGTCTCCTTCCTTTAGCTATCCCTCTAACTGCTATTGTTAAAATTGTATTTTCACTACAGTTTAATCTGTTTTTCAGTGCTTTCCAGTTTATTAAAAGTCATCTGTCACAGCTTCTGAAACATACAAGACAGGGCTTTTGGCTGTGGCACTGAAAAGCTTTTTGCATCTTTAGAGAAACTATTAAGTTTAGAGGACAGGAGATATTATCCTGTAGATAGCAAATAAATTAATACATCTTTAGACAAATTTGTGATGTCTTATTAAATGTCACAGAATCATAGAATTGTCACGGTTGGAAAAGAATTATTAGATCACCATGTCCAACTGTCAACCCAGAAAAAATCTCACCAGGCCCATTAGAGCATGTCCTGAAGTACCACGTATACAAGTTTTTCAATACCTCAAGAGATAGTGAGTCCAGCACCTCCCTGTGCAGCCTGTTCCAGTGCCTTACTACTCTTTCAATAAAGAAATTGCTCCTAATATCTTGTCTAAGCCTCACCTGGAACAGCTTCAGGCCTTTTTCTCTTGTCCTATCACCATTTACTTGGAATAAGAGCCCAGTCCCTCACCTCTCTACAACCTCCTTTCAGGCAGTTGTAGAGATTAATAAGGTCTCCCCTCAGCCTTCTCCAAACTACACAATCCCTCAGCTGCTCCTCATAGGATTTGTACTGTAGACCCTTCACCAGCTTGGTTGCTCTTCTCTGGATGCATTCTGGCACCTAAATGTCCTCCTTGTAGTAAGAGGCTGAGAACTGAACACAGTACTTATGGTGTGGCCTCAGCAGTGCCAAGTAAAGGGCCACACTCTCTTCCCTGTTCCTGCTGGCCACACTATTTCTGTTGCAGGACAGGATGCTGCTGCCCTTCTTGGCCACCTGGGCACACTGCTGGCTCATGTTCAGTTGGGTGTCAACCAGAACTCCTAGGTTCTTCTCTGCTGGGCAGTTTTCCAGCCACTCTTGCCCAAGCCTGTATCATTGCTTGGGGTTGTTACCAAAGTGTTGGACCTGGCACCTGGCCTTGTTAAACCTCATACAATTGGCCTCAGCCCATCGATACAGCCTGTCCAGGTCCCTCTGTAGAGCCTTATTATCCTTGAGGAACTCAAAACTTCCCCTCCATTTGGTATCATCTGTAAACTTCCTTAAAAAGCACTCGGTCTTCTCATATGGATAACTGTTAAAGATACTGAGAAAGAGTCACCCCAAAACTGAGCTCTGGGGGAAACCACTAGTGACTGGACAATATCTGGATTTAACTCCATTCACAACTATCTGGGCCCAGACATCCAGCCATTTTTTTACCCAGCAAAGAGTATACCTGTCTATGCCATTACCTCTCATCTTCTGTAGGAGAATGCTGAGGGAGACAGTGTCAAAAGCTTTACCAAGGTCCAGGTAGGCAACGTCCAAAATCTTTCCCTCATCCAGTAGGTGTGTCACCTGGTCAGAGGAGAACAAGCTGTTCAAACGGGACCTGTTTTTTCTCAGTCCATACTGTCTGGGCCTTACCCTCTGGTTGTCCTGCATATGCCATCTGAGAGCATTATATTTAATACTATCAAATATTTATAAAAGTGACATCTATTGAAGGGTCTTATACAATTCACCGAGTGTCAAATTCTGCTTAAAATCACAAACTTAATTATTTCTCTTGGCACGTTCTAAGTATCTTCCTAACTGCTATATTTAAATCCTTTGCATCAGTTTAAAGAGGTGTATTTTTCTCAGTTTTTGACAAGAAACAGACACAGAGATGAAAATCAAGCCAACTGAGAAACACAAATTTGCAAACATATATATTTGGAATAAATGAATTACTGTACACCTAGATGCAATATGTTTCAAGAAACCAGTGCTAAACATTGGGTAACACAGGGGGTCTAAATTTTTTCTCTAGTTTCATTTGTACTCTAACACATTCCCGGTTTGTACACATGAAAGAATAGGTAAGACATTTTAGAGAAAAAAATGAAATAATTCTTCAGAAATAATCTGAATTGTGAACCACAGAATCATAGAATGGCTTGGATTGGAAGGTACTTTCCTCCCCCCCCCCCAGGGAATTTTTAGATACCTTGGGAGTTATCCAGTTAAACACATTCCTTGCTACTATGGACTTTCTGATTAGTCCCCACATGAGAAAACTAGGACTGTAGAGAACACTTAGAAAGGGAGCCTGTTTTGGATATTAGAAATAATGGAGCTTCTGTTGTTTTTAAGTTGCAAGTATTTGAGCTGTGAGTATTTTTCTGAGCTGAAATCTGAGATCTCTTGTGACTGGTTCATCTCATGCTGTTTTTCTTATTCCACTTCTGAAACTCAGAAGTTTGGAAGGATTCATAGTTTATCCGCAAATCCAGACTATTCCCATGGAGAATGGCTGCTACTTAATTATTACCTTCTTCTCTATTCACTGCATCATATTGGCCTATGAAACATAAATGGCAAATGGGGGTATGACATATTTTACTGGACATTTGCAATCCTGCCAAGATATATGCAGTTGAATCTTCATTCATCTGTAGACATGTGGTCTAATAATTTAAATTTTGTTCTTTTACGTGAAATATTTTTACCAGCCCATTTAATAAACCAAACATAAATATTTTTTTCTATCTTACAGCATTGCATTTACACATCCACATAAAATGTTGTAATCAAATGTGGCTTTGCAATAAGCAGAACAAATTAAAACCTGAATTTTTAGGTTCATGGTGGACCACTTCTTGAGGAAATTTTATATGACTGATGCCTATATTAACACAATTTTACTGCAAGATCAGAACCTCACATTAAAATTGCTACTAATCTTTTTCCTGCCGTTGGCAGTTGTATCATCAAAAAGAGCCCTATGCTCAAAGGTGGTGTGAAAATATATATTTCCTAAGCCTTACTTTGCAGTTGTAACTGCTTACAAAAGTTGAAATGCTTACTTTTAAACCTAACTTGTAACACTAGAAAGAAAGAAAAAAAAATGTGACTCCTGTTCTGTAATGTGATAATTGAAAATATATATTTTCTTAGGTAATTTTAATGTGCAAATAATAAAATGGCTGAAATTCATATTACTGCAGTCAACTACTACACTGAGGATATTCACAGTATATATAATTTTCAGCATTTTTTCAGCTATACTTGTATTTTTTTACATATTTTCTAGTGCTTCTTTTTACTATAACTGTGGATAAATATTCAGTAGTAGACTCTGAATTTCCTCTCTGCCTAGAAAAATAGCCTCCTGCTCCCCTTGGAGTGAAGAATTTTTTCTCTGGCTTTCAAATTTGAGGTCTTGGAACTTTTAGTCAAATTAATTTCATATATGCAACATGGCTTTCTACTCATAATGAAATGATTATTTTCCCTTTCCTAAACTTCTGGACTTCTGGGGCCATTTCTGTTCAAATTATGTTACAGATGAGGAGTCCAGTGGGATACGAAGGTTCAGAATACACGGTTTTTGCCTTATGAAATGTAAGACCTTTCCAAATTGTAGTGGTTCCCCTTTTAAACAAACGTTAAATATTTTTTATTTGGAGGAAAAATAATCGGAAAATAAAATAATTTTTACCACACACAGAGCTTTCTGCCTCCTTTCAAAGTCATATTGTTGAAAATATTGTATTGTTGATATTCCTGTTTTGATATTTTCATGTCTTGGAGTTGGAGCTTTCAGACCCTAATATAAAAAAATCTTCTGCTTTTATATTTTCTCTGTTTCTGTCATCCTTCCATGACAAAATAATTCTGTTTTTCAAGTACACTTTTGTCAGCACTTCAGAAAAATCATCATTCAAAGTCAAGTTTGTGAGAACACACAAATATTCATGAGCAGTTCAGTTCTAATATAGCCCACCTGGTGCTCTTCACCCCTGTCTTGGGTGGTGCAGTGGTGCTTTGGAAGTGGGGTGACCCACGGGGGTGCCTCTCATGAGCAGCTGCTGGAAGCTCCCACA
This sequence comes from Phaethornis superciliosus, assembly GCA_023637945.1. Classification (NCBI taxonomy): domain Eukaryota; kingdom Metazoa; phylum Chordata; class Aves; order Apodiformes; family Trochilidae; genus Phaethornis; species Phaethornis superciliosus. The sequence goes on from JAJQWJ010000002.1 coordinate 74,659,722, forward strand.
TCTCCTGTTCTGTCCCCTCCTCTGGAAAAGCCCAGGTATGGGCAGCTGGATGCACCTCTATGAATAAGATAGTGAAGAAAGGGGAAAAGAAATTGCAAAAAAAGACTTGTAGAGCAGAGGAGAGGTGGGGGTAAAAGCAGTGCTAGAGCAGAGATACCAAGGTTGATGAGAAAGAAGGGGAAAAAGGTACCCGAACAGTTTTCTGAGGGGAAAACCCCATGGTGAGGTGGCAGGCTGTCCCCCTGAAGCCCATGGAGGAGCACAATTTATCAGTCTGTACGGGACCCCCATGAGGCAGATGTGGATCTGCAGCCCATGAAGGATCAAACTGTAGGATCACAGAGGGACAGACATTCTCAGCCTCAGAAGGGATACTGACTCAAACAGAAGCTGTCATTTACTCTTTCACCTCAGAGGAAGTCCCCTAAAGATATGGTTGAACCATATTGTTTGAACAATGGAAATAAGTTTGAAATGTCTTTGCCATGGACAGCTACAGAGGTCTAGCTTTTTGTTCTGCTGGTCTGGTTCATTTCATCAACAATAAACGTATTTAAAAGAAAAAAAGAGGAACAGAGGGTAACTGCAATCCTAGTTTGCTTCACAAATGAATGAATTTTAAAAATATTTGCACTCCTTTCTGCTTTTTTATGCCATTTGCTGATCCTGCATGTCAAGAAGCAAATTTAAAAAACACAAACACCTCTTTGTGTATTAAAAAAGGGAGATGCATCCCTATCTAGCTATTAATAAAAGAAATATTTTTTCCTGTGTATCATGAGACAAAGTAGGAGTTATGATTTAAAACTCTGGCTAGTATAATGCATCAATGCAGACAGCACTCTACATAAGGCCTATTAACAAACAATGCATTCCTCATATAGTATTTCTCCTTAATAAATAGTAGTCTTATGACTGGTCTATACTTTCACGTGACTGTAGCTGTTTATCATTAAGCTTAGTATCAGATTTTTAACTCACTTAATAATTAAAACAATAGCAAGAGTAGCAGCAAATCAAAGTGGAGGTTTGTAAGTATAGGGCTAATAAAGGATAATTTTTTCTTTATACATACTTCTGCTTGTGAGATAGAGAAATATTTTAGCTCTCTTTCAGAAAATGCAAGGTAACTTTTATGCCTTTGAAGGACTATGTTGGAAATCAAATAGTATTTGCAGTATGTGATAGTGTATCAGTCTAAAACTTCTAAATAGCACCACAGAGAGCAGTGCAGTTGTTTAAGGATGAGGAATTGTAGAAAGAAAGAAAGATTTTTGTTCCTTTTTTTCTTGCATCTGAGAGAGCTTTCAAATACTGCACAAATGACAACATTGTCAAATGCTTAACTAAAAAATTCTCCAAAGTACTATTCAAAACAAACTAAATATGAAATGATAATACAAAAATGAAAATAAATGTGAAATTTCAGCATCTGACTCAAATTACATTCTGGGATGAAAACTATGTCAAGCGAAGAAAGCACAGCAAAGAAAAAACTGGAAAAATAAACCATAAACATTTACTCAAAATCAGCTTGTACAAGCAGTAACATACTTACTAATTTGAAGCATTTACATAATTTTGCAGAATACTCCCCAAAATATTCATAAATGTCTCTAAAAAGTATTTGATCAAGATTCACAGTGGATCTATGCAGTTTCTGCGTAGCACTTGCCAAGCATTTTTTGTATCAAATTACTTGGCCAGGATGCCCTTTCTTGGCTACTGTTAGGTTGTAGTGTATCTCAATAATTCTTATTCTGCTAGATTAAAGAATGTTTGTTCTTGCAGAACAAATCTTCAGAAGTGGTCAATATCTAAGAAGTTTTGTGCCAGGTTTTCAAAGAGGATCTTAGCAACTACCTGGACTCTGAAGTGAGTGATTAGAGCTTTACAAGAGTCCTACAGTACTGTAAGATTTTTCAAATTGTGTCTCAAAATCCCACAGTGGGGATACTAAAGATCTTCTTAAAATCTAGACTTGTTTAAAACAGTTAATCTATTTTGAAAATCTGGTCCCATTGTTGTATGATTTGATTAATGATAAATATAGTCTTAACAATGGCATGCAGATAGAACCACAGCCAGACAAACATCTGTGCAGTTTGATACATCTGAGTAGTTCTTTGAGATAGGTCAAATTTGTAATTTCAAAGTATATGATTAATGATCTGAAGAATTAGACTTAGAGATGAACTGTATAAAAATGAAACATTCTGCTGCATTGCAAATATCCTGTATGAAGGAAGCAGTTCTGCTGCAAGACACTAGCTATAGGAATACTTACCAGCTTTTGAACTAAATGATTCTGAATATTTAGAAAGTATGTTTTTAGTGCTTTTAAAATTTTTTTTAAATTCCACTTTTATCTAAAAATATGGATTATAATCTGAGTTTAAATTTATTTACTGACTTTATTTTTTGCACTGTTATATTTCACCTCCTGTATCTTTGTAGTTCAGTACCTTGATCAGTATCTGTGCAATTTGCTGTTGAGAGTAGGGATCAACACAGAAAATCTTGTCAAAAGAACTTTATTTGTTTACAGTGGGTTGAACTAGCTTCTTTATCTTTCTGTGACGTATAGAACATAATTTTTGATTGTTCTGCCAAATTTCTAGCCACAGTATGCAAGCTTAATAAATTTAGCACTAGTGTATCATCCTATTGAATATCTAGACATTTGCCTATTCCTTGGTGTGCAATCTTGTAAGAATATGACATCCATAAATCTGCAATCAGCTTGATTAGGATTTGCAAACATTGATTGAGAAAGAAAGGCTCTCATCTTAACTTGCTAAATATAGAGAGGTAAATGACTTTTCCTTATGCACTGTGAGAAATTAATGAAAGCTCGTAGCCTTTCCATAATTTGTTAGAAGAAATCCTCTTATAATAAAAAGTTAATCAGTTACTGGCCAGCTTCCCAAAATCCTCAGAACTGCATGGTCACTTTCAAGCCATTTGCAATGTATAGGTGCTGGATTGCATCCTTCTGTCAACTGTCACTATAATCCTGCTGCAATCAGTTAAATTCCAAAATATGGTTAAGTGGAACATGCCTGTATGTTTCAGACAAGGCTTCCCAAATTCAAAGCCCAAATTAAAAAAAAAAACCAAAACAGCAACACTCAAATAAACAAAAAAGCTTAAGGTGTTTAAATGTGTAAGCACTGTCTGGACCTACATCATGCAAATCCTCTTTTTTCCTGCTAATAGATACACCTAGAGTGGTCCTAGGTTACATGGAGGTTCCGTATAAATATAAGAAAAAAGTGTTTCACTGTGAAAGTGACAGAGCACTAGAACAGGCTGCCTAGTGAGGTTGTGGAATCTCCTTCTCTGAAGACATTCAAAACCCACTTGTGACCATCAGTAGGTGATCCTGCTCTAGCATGGAAGCTGGGCTTGATGAGCTCTTGAGGTGCCTTCCAACCCCTAACATGCTATGATTCTGTGATTACTGAGTTAGGCAACACAGTCTCTTGTCCTGATATTCACAGAGGGTGACCATGTTGCAGTTTCTTGAAGCCTAGTCTCCTGACTTCAGCAGACAAATAAAGGAAATAGGTTTGAATATGTAGATTTTATTTGGGCAAATGTCCCTCTGAAATCAGTAGGGAACTGTTAAATCCGTGGCTATGGCTTATCTGAGAGTCAGATTGTAATTAGTATTTGCAGAACACTTGGAAATAGGTGGATCAAAATGGTTTCAACGCATTGCCATTTGTACTTAAGGTATGAACATGTTTGTACAACTCTCTAGCCTGCTCAAGGTTAAAGTACAGCCATGGTGGGCTGTGTTTGTGGGCAGGAGAAAACTCCTTTTAGTAGAATGTATAGTATAGTCTTGCCTTTGCATTGCATCTTCACTCAAGCTTCACCCATTATATCACCAATAAATATAGTGTCCATTTTGTAGTGTGCACACAGTTTCTCTGAGGTTTATTCTTAATGATAAGATGGACAATTAAGAAAAGAGAGAAGAAAAATCCTCACTGTTGCCTAGGTTACTGCTGCAGGCACACTTGAATTGCTGGGGGAAAATAGAGAGAGTGAAGAAGTTCCCACTTGGACGGAAAGTATAATTTACAGCATGGCAAAGAAGAGCATAGAAGCATTAAGCACATGGAGTACATGAAGACACAAAGACCCTTAGCTGTTGTTTCTTAACAGTAGAATTGCATTCAACTTGTCTGCATTTCTAGCACAATACTTCAATGTTTTCTGCCTAAAGAGATATTGTAAATCAGCCTGTTGCTGGATGGGGTAATACAGGTACTGTTATTTCACTTAATGTAGGAACTTGTTATTGAAATTGGAGATCATGGTTTATATGACAAAGCCCCCCCAAAAATCTTGGAAAATCACTTACTTCATAATTTCTTTTCAAGAATGTGAATTGGTTTTGTTTTGACATTGAAGAAAAAACAGATTGAATTATGGAAGAAGCTTCATAAAATCATTAAATTTTGACAGTTATTTACCTCTGTTGTTTTTCAGGTAAACAGATACTGCTAAACCTGATGGCCTGAGGTAAATTATGAACTCACATGTTTTTATGAGTATTCCAAATTATTTTCTTCTTATTTTGTGTAAAATAATGCCCATATATAACCCTAAATAAATAAGCAACACACCAGTCAGGCCATGTGCTATAACAAGTAATAATCCTGTCAGAATATTGAATTTACTTCATTTTGAACATCTGCAGTTTATATGTATACGCATTGCAGAAAATGGTGGTGTATCTCCAGTTCAACTCTTGGTTTTCTTTTTTTTTTTTTTTTTTTTTCAGGTGGTGGACATTTCCTTATGTACTGATTTTCTTGGCATCATTTTGGCTAAAAGTCTTAGGAGGCAGCTAACTGGTGGTGGTCTTCCTAACTTCGTCCAGGTCTCTCTGGGGACAAGATGAGATTTCTGATCTTTATACACAGCTACTGAAACCATTCCACTTTGTACTTCCGTGCCAAATGCTCTCAATGTGTTAAATGTCATTATCCCATGTGTGGAGTTTGATGCTGCTTTTTGTATACCTTGGCCTCGCTTTCACTACAAATTACACTAAGCAATATCTAGGCTTTAAATTGAATCAGAGAGTTAGTGGGGGAGGGGTAGAGAGTCCCAGCTTCATGGCTGCCTTTCGGTGAACTTCTTTTTAGCAAGCAATTTTATGTAGTCTTCATCTTCTTGGAGGTCTGTCTTGAAAGGTGAACTGATGGATCCTTTCTCTGCATAGAAAGCACTTTTTAAACCTGTAGTCAGCATTCACCTTTTCTTGACTGAAGAGAGAAAACTAGATGGGAATGATATATTATTTCACAAGAATCCAAGATCAAGACTGGCCTCACTTGATCTAATGAATGTGTTTATACATTTCAAAACACTTCAATTTTTTTTGCATAAGACAAAACTTTCTGAACATAAATCACCTTTTGGCAAATGTTTTACTTGTCTTCTCCACAAAACCCTATGGCAGGCTGAAAGAGATGGATCCTTATCAACTCTTTCTGATTGCTAAACCAGGAAATAAAGACTGCTACTATGACATGGCCTTGTACAGGGTCCCCAGATGGAAAAGATGAGACAAGAAGGTAGACTGTCACTATACTCAGTCTCTCATTTATGGACATTTGTACAGCTCCACTCACAGTCAGGCTTTAATCTATCATATATAGACCGTGATAGCGATAACTGTATTTTATAGATACTTACTTCATGATAAATCTCATTTAAATCAATTGTAAGCACTAAAAACTCAAGGGGACATATAAAAGACCTTAAAAATGACCAAGACCTTAGGCATCACTTTTCTGACTTTGTTCCAGTATTTTGGTTCTTGGACTGCATTTGGCATTCCTTTGGGGTGAGGTCACTTTAATTAGCTACCTTTTTCATACTTAAAACTAATAAGGTCACTACTCAAATGATATACTTCCTAATTCTTGGGACCATCAGGTCAGCATATTAATTCAGAAAAACAAGGACAACAGGCGAAAACTTCATTTACTCTTGTTTTACTTTTTGCTTTATAAAGATCTGATTTTTCTGTCTTTAGCTTAGAAAGGTTTATTTTGGAAGGAGACAATCAGTTCTTCTATTACATCATAGATAGGCATAATCATCACACTAATGGTTTTAAAGATTAGGACAGCTAATCTATATCCCAGAAAAGAATAAAATTCAATATGTTGATGTACAACATCTGTTTCAGTTATCTTTATTCATTATGCTTGTGGCACAGAACAACCACTTAAAACCTCTTACTATCCCCTGTAAAATTAGAGGCATGCTGTAAGCATTCTATATGTGGAGATGAAGTAACAGTACAGTAATAGGAACAACTTCACCAAATTCATTACTAATATGTTGTCACAGTTTAACACTGCACTGGCAATTAACCAAACGACAGATGCTCTTTATTAATCCCCCTCCCCTCCCTGATAAAGAAAGGAGAGAGAATAAGGGAGAGAGAGTTGCGTGTTGGTAACTAAACTACACAGTTTTAAGTAATGATAAAAAAGGAAAAATTATTAAATATATACAAATATACAGAAATTGATATCATGTTCCTCCCCCCATTCCCCCAATAACTCTCACATCACCACCGAGGCTGCAGGGCAGCCCTGGCAAAGTCCAGGCTGGAATCCTGGAGTCAGCAGCAGTCGGGAGCTGGGGGCAGGAACACACAGATTCAGGCTGGCATGGATCAGGACCACAGGCAGAGGAATGGATGGAATCCTCCCAGGATGCCAAAGCAAACAGGGAAAGGTGAAGAAGGGCCAAAGGGAAGGGCCAAGTATGAAGAGGAAGGCGTTTGACTCTTATCATCCCTCAAATTTATACCAAGTATGATGCATATGGGATGGAATACTTTGGTCAATTTTGTCACCTGTCTTGTCTGCTCCTTTCTAAAGGAGGGTTGCAGGTGTGACCCCTTTACTTCCTTTCTCTTTCTGGAGCCTAAGATGGTCCTCAGAACTTAGCAGTGGCCTTGGTTCTGCAGACCATTCTCTTGCCATAACTATAAACATTGAGTGTTATCAGTCCTAGAAGCAGACACAGACTGAGAAACTTGCTATTAATTTCAGCACGTACAGCTACTTACAAGGGACTTAGCTGATAGCAAAATTACAAGACAGAAAATTCGCTCTATCCTGGCCCAAACCAGGATTGGTTTACTTCAAGTAAACAGGTGTTTACTTCATCATTGAATGAAAATATTTAATATAAATCAAAGTAAGATCTTTAACTACACAGACCAGCCAGAATAATCTGTTATTTTATATTTTTCTTTCAGAAATTGATGACTCCATATTTTACTTTAATTTACTTCTGTTTTGTGGTTTTATCTCTGGAGATGCAATATTCACTGTCTGTCACCAGTAAATTCTGGTTTTATGTCTCACAAGAGATGCTGTTGAGCAAAGTCAGTAATGGTGACTTACCAAGCACTTGAGTATTGATTTAAAATGATGTAAAGTGAATGCAAAATACAAGTATAGAACTGTTATTTATTGTATTTTAAGATAGCCTTATAGGCACAGTAACCTGATGACCTGATTCAAGGGAAGTCTAAAATGGCAAGATCAAGCCAGAGCCTCTGTCTCAGACTGCAGCTCCAGGATAATGATCTCCTACAGCCATACAAAAAGGCAAAGTCTGAATTTCAGACATTTCAAAGCAAGAGATAATGATGCTCAAATCTTCTTTACTGCTGTTTAACTTAAATGTGACTTTGCATGATGAAAGCTGGTGCAGAAGAAAGAAATGTGTCTTCATACACTACTAATTGTCCTGCCAGTCTCTGAGTGAGAAAAAACAAATGGGTACTATTCCTTGTTCATTTTTCACCAAACTACTTCATTATTGTAAAACACAAACACTGTAACTTTCTTTAATAGAAGACAGAAATCAGAGTTTGGGCAACACAAGTGCTCTAAACAGCTGTAACAGAATTACTTGGGCATAATAAAGTGGATGATGTGCTTGGTTACTAGTGGGACTTACTGCTGTACCTAACTGGTACAGCACAAAATCCTCGTAACAGAGGCTTAATACAAAAGGAGATGATGCCTAATTCAAACAAGTTCTATTCAAAGCAGACACTGAAATATGGTATAAAACAAATGAATACCCATGGTAGGCAGGGGGGAAAGGAACTAATGAATAAACACTTATAATGCAAAGACTTAAAGACAGACAGCTAAGTGATTTAGAATTAGTTGAGCCATCACACTTTGACTATATATATGTAGCATTCTTTCCCCTCTTCTGGAAATAGCATTAAACAGACCAAAACATCTTCAATTGCATCATACCATAATTGTATCCATGTATCCATTATAATCCATTTTTAAAAATTTCTGTAATTGAGAAGTATATTACTTTATTGCACTTGTCAAAAATGTGACACAAAGTAGTTTCTGCTCTGTGACTGAATGTACATACAAATGTTTCTTGCAAACAAAAGGCTTGCATGTATTTCTTACCTGAGCACTAAAAATATGAGATACCATTAACTTTTTCTGGAAATAAAATATAAAAAATATACCTTTTATAGGAAGAAATCACAAGACCAATACAGCTACAGTAAACAGGACATTAAATGCTTGACAATTCTTTTTCATTTCTCAACCTACTTTAATTACACACTCTAGCCTTTGGAGAATCAATAGGCCTCTATAAGATCAATATGTGTGTATATAAGTGCATTATTGAGGGAATATATTCACCTATTAATATAAATAATGGGTTCAGTTCTCGAGGAGGTGTAGAAATGGGTATAGAGCTTCCAGTTCTGCTGCCTTAAACTACTAGGGAGCTGCAGCTGAATAAAAATGCACAGATTACAGTGGTGTACAAATGCAGACAACATTCAGGCTTCTTTCCCACAAGGTAACACTGAAGGTGGGGAGGGAAGTGAGGTCTGACTCCACATGAAGTCCAACTTCTCTGTCAAAAGCTTATTATCTCCATGAGGCCCATTAGCTAAAGAATAACACTTGGATAAAAGCAGGTAAAGCCCATTCTGATCTGATTTAGTACATCTGTGACTTGAACTGAACTGCCTGGCAACTGTGGTTCCTGAGGGAGCTCCCCTTCAAGAGCCCTGCTTTCAAACAAGGTGTTCAGAAGCAAGTGGACCAAAAAACTGTGAGCAACCTGTGAAACAGTGGAAAAAAATACAAACAACAGAGAAGGACTAGTGTGAGATATGGTGGTCAGAGGCCATCTTGGGCTCAGTGATCATGAATTGGTCAAATTTTCAATTCTTAGTGATGTAAGGATGAGGCTTAGCAAAACCTCTGCCTTGGACTGCTGGAAGGCAGTCTTTGGCCTGTTTAGAACACTGGTTGAGAGCATCCCTTGGGAGATAATCCTGAAGGGCAAAGGGGTCCAGGAAGGCTGGATCCTCTTCAAGAAAGACATCTTAAAGTCCCAGGAGCAGGCTATCTCCATGTGTCACAAAATTAAAAGACAAGGAAAATGGCCAGCCTGGTTGAACAAGGAGATTTTGATGGGACTTAGGGAAAAAATGAGGGTACACCAACTTTGGAAGAAAGGACAGACAGCTCAGGAGGAATACAGAGATCTTGTTAGGTTATACAGAGAGAAAATTAGGAGGGCAAAAGCCCAGCTGAAACTCAACTTGGTCAACTTGGGATTTTTAAAAAAGTTTTTATAAATACATGAACAATAAAAAGAGCTTCAGGGAGAATCTCCATCCCTTACTGGATGCAGAGGAGGGGAACATTGTAGCCAAGGATGAGGTTTGCCTCTGTCATTAATAGTCAGACCAGCTACCCTCAGAATATTCAGCCTCCTGACCTAGAAGATCAGGACAGAGAATAGAACAGTTCCCTCATAATCCAGGAGGAAGAAGTTAATGTTCTGCTTCTGCACCTACACACACACATAGGTCTATGAGGCTGGGTGGGATTCACTCGAGAGTACTGAGAAAGCTGGTGGGAAAGCTGGTGTCTCTCCAGCATTTATCAACAATCCTGGTCAACAGGAGAGGTCCTGGATGGCTGGAAGGAGCCAATGTGATGCCCATCTACAAGAAGCACCAGAAGGAGGACCCAGGGAACCACAGGCCTGTCAGCCTGACCTCGGTACTGGGAAAGGTCATGGAGAGGATCATCTTGAGTGAGTTCTCATGGCAAGGACAGGGCAGCCAAGGGATCAGGGCCCAGACAGCATGGGTTTATGAAAGGGAGGTCTCACTTAACCAACCCGACCTCACCAAAGAAGGTGAAGCCTCTGACACCATTTCCCACAGCATTCTCCCGCAGAAGCTGGTGAATCGTGGCATAGACAAGTGTACTCTTCACTGGGTAAAAAATTGTGCCCTGAGAGTTGCAATTTATGGGGTCCAGTCTAGTTGGTGGTTAGTCAACAGTGGTGTCCCTAAGGGCTCAGTCTTGTCTAATATCAATGATCTGGATGAGGGGATTGAGTACGCCCTCAGTAAGTTTCCAGAAAACACCAAACAGGGTGGGAGTGCTGATCTGCTTGAAGTAGGAAGGCTCTACAGAGGGACCTGGACAGGCTGGATCAATGGGACAAGGCCTATTGTATGAGGTTCAATAAGGCTAAGTGCTGTGTCCTGCATTTTGGTCACAACAACCCCAGGCAACGCTACAGGCTTGGGCAAGAGTGGCTGGAAAGCTGCCCAGCAGAGAAGGACCTGGAAGGGTTGGTGAACAGCTGGTTCAATGTGAGGCAGCAGTGTGCCCAGGTGGCCAAGAGGTCCAACAGCATCCTGGCTTCTATCAAGAATGATGTGGCCAGCAGTAGTAGGGAAGTGATTCTGCCTCTGTACTCAGATGTGATGAGGTCATATCTTAAACACTGTGTTCAGTTTTGAGCCCCTCACTACAATAAGGACTTTGAGGTGCTGGAACACGTCCACAGGAGGTAGGAAGTTTGGGTCCTTGGATGGCAGGTGTGCATCCTGCATTTCGAGTGTGCCTCTTTTATGCTGCCTGACCCCATCATTTCTGGAGGGGGATTTGGCATATTTTGTGCAGCCAGGTGTTCACTTGGGCCCCTCCAGCTGGGCTGACACAGCAATAACCCTTATTTCTGTGCATGTGCCCTCTCCAGTGGCTTTACCCGGGGCACAGACAAGATGTCACAGCTTGTCTGCCCCTGTCCCTTATGGAATAAGGACAGTGTCCTGCCTGTCAGGGTGGCCATCAGACAGAGCTCCCCTTGTAGAGACAGTGTTCAGCTTGTTGGGATGGCCACTGAAGGAGGGGCTGTTCCTGAGGGAATAGGGTTCTGTTTATCAGGGTGCTTACCCAAATGGGGGTCTCTCCTTGAGAGAAGAGAGTCCAGATGGCTTATCAAATGAGGCCGTCACCTGATTGCAGTGTCCATTTTCTCAGGGTGGCTGTTTTGATAAAAATATTCTTTTCATGAGTCTACACTATCCCTGGAGGTATTTAAGAAAAGTGAAGAAGTGACATTTCAGGGCATGATGATATTGTAGGTGTTTTGTTTTTTTAATTGTTGCATGTGTGAATGGTTGGACTTGGTGATCTCAGCGGTCCTTTCCAACCATGATGATTCTGTAATTCTGTGAAAAAATCTATTCTTTTTGGTACCTTACTTCAGACCTAATAATGTCTGGAGGTCACTGCAGGTATAAAAAGTTGTTCAGAACTGGGACAGGATTTAGGCCCAAATTTTTAATGATAAGGCAATATGTTTTTATTATGTGAAGTTTACCTTTTTAATTTTTTTTCCATCTAGTTTCCTTTTTTTATGTATAGTCTTATAAATTCTTCCACAGGCAAAATTCCCACTAGCTTGAGGAAGAGATTTTTCCTATAAAGATGCTGTAAGTAGGCAATGCTTGTCCATCCAACAGGCTGCTGGTTGTTTTTAAATTCTGATCAATATGTATAGTGAGATACACGGTTATTTTCAAGCAAGCCATCTCTGTATGCCTAAGCTGCTATGAAACCTTACAGAAAGTTAAACAGAAACTGGGCTCTGAGCCCAGGAAAACCAAACCACAGCTGCCAAAAAAACAAAACACTGAAACATTATACATCTGACACAATACCAACTAGTTTCATTAGCTTTGTGTTTGCAAAAATCTTTTCCTAGCAATGTTGTTTTTTAAAGCCTCCTCAAACTGATTCTTCTGTAAGAAAGCATAGAAGAGAAGCCTCTAAGCTGTCCTGTGCTGTTCCAGTTCTCAGGCCTATAAAACATTATACTTACTTATCTTTTGCTTATGAAATATACCTAAAGTCATTTCTCTGCCCTTGAAAATGATTTAAATACCTACACTGCTCTCTCTCAGAAGAAAATGAACAGCAAGCACTACACATGGCTCAGCCACTTTTCCCAAGGGAGAATCCAAAATGTGTGTTACCCTTTCCTAAGGTGCAAATGATTTCTTGGTTCAATAGAGGGTAAGGGCTGTTACAGGCACTGCCAAGAGTGTACAGGAAAGATCTTGCTATGGGTTTTGTTCAATTAATAATTATGCTCCTTTTGCATGGCTTCTTTGAGGCCTTTGATCATAAAAATTAAGCCTGTTCTCTCTATTAATTTGTTTTTTTTCCTCTCCTGTTTACAAATGTCTGACTCACCACTGTATGATCCTGAGGGTGCACAATCCAACAATGGAATGAATCAGCCAAAACAGAGTCATGTCCTGATTTAAAAGAGCAGATCATGCTTATCCAGAAACATTTCAGATTCAAAAAAGCTAAATGCTTACATTGCTGAATTTTAAAGCCCCAGTGAAAGGAGTTTGCCTTGTGATAAAAAACTGGTGGTACACACTTCAGTAAGGATTTTGATATTTGTATCCTAGGTTATCTGGAAGCTACTGAGAAGTCATGCGGGAAACAGATATTTTCAGGTGTATTTGAATATATGGAAACCTCACACAGTCTGTCACACAGTGTGAAATCAGGTTAAATGGAAATTCTGAGTTACAGCAGTGGAGAATGCTGAACACAGAACGGTGTTATTTAAACTGTGTTGGTGGTAGACAGGGAGGCAGGCCGCGTCTGACATGGTTTGATTTTACAGGAAGAAAACATAGTGCTATTTGTGACAATGTCATTTACTTCTTGTTTCAGCTCATCTCAACATTGTGCAGGATTTTGAAATCTCTGCACAGCTAAAACACAGCAACGAATGTGTAAACTTGAAATTTCTTGATATGGTCACAGCAGAGCATTTCACACAGTTTTAGTCTTAAGATCTATTTTATTTGTCTGATTCTAACATTTGCAAGCATTTCAGTTATAAATATCTTCATAGGCACAGGGTGGATAGGTCAACTGTGGATTAGTTGATCAGTAGTTTATTGGCACTACATGGTAACACTACCTGGGACAGGATACAAGTAACAGCATCAAACAGGATATCAAAACCTGATAGAAGAGAGGCACACCACCAAAAGAACATAGCACAGCAGGGACTTATAACAGCTTTTATTAACAACCTATAACAGCCTTTAGTGTGAGGGTACTGAGACACTAGAAGAGGATGCCCATGGGGATTGTGGTTGCCTCATCCCTGGAAGTGTTCAAGGCCAGGTTGGATGGGGCTTTGAACAACCTGGTCTAGAGGGATGTGTCCCTGTCTATGGCAGGGAGGTTGGAACTAAATGATCTTTTAGGTCTCTTCCAACCCAAACCATTCTATGAGTCTATGATTCTAATTTCCCTGGTGTCTTGCACCTTGTCGATTAATGTTAAGCAAACAAAAGCTACTGTGAAGTGCTGCTTATCAGAATATAAATATTTTACAGAAAAGCAGTAATAATAACAGCAAACCCAATTTAAAGAACTGGATTACTTGGCCCATCTTAAAAAGACTGGTTTTGGAATGCTTGCAGCTTCTGGAATTAACATTACACATAGGGAGATAAGCATGTATTTAGTAGAGAATGGCCATAGAGACTGAACAAGAAAAAAAATCCTTTAAAGCACGGAAATGGAACTCTTCTGCTGCTTATGTATTCTACTTAAAGGTCTATATTCATGCTGGTAGGTGGGTGCTTTTGTATACAAGTTTTATGAAAAGACTGGGAGGATGACATAATAAATGAAAATAAATCCCTGAATGTTTCTGGTATGACTGTGTAAAGTTCAGTGACTTTAATTAATATTACTGTAATTCCTTAGAAAAAAACCCCAAAATCTAAACCAAAACAATAACAAAACCCAAACAGCTTAAAATATTACCTCGAAGACTCTGGGTGAGCTATCTCCACTTAAATCCTCTAACCAGTGTAATATTTATATCTTTACATTTCAGACACTTTGCTTATTTAATTTTATTTTATTTTTTTATTTATTTTATTTTATTCTTTTTGTAGAAATAAAAATATGAAGGACTATGATTCAGAGATACTTATTTAGTAATTTCTGGACTTCTGTTTCAGTGTGCCTGACAGCCCTTGGAGGCAGTCATTCACCTTCATCTACCTTTTTCCTCATTAAATACCAAGAACGACTACTTTTTAATTTTAAATATTAGGACTATGAACAATTACTTTACTCACTATTTAAAAAAACAAACAAAAATATAATTAATTAGTGTTAGGTCTTACTGTTAATATGTTTTGGGTTTTTTTTGATTTTTCATGACCATATGGGGAACTCAGTCAAACAGGATGACATAAAGAAGCAATACTAGCCCCTGTTATGAAGAGCTTACAAGTCACAGGCAGATAGTGCAGACAAACAGGTGAAGAAAGGACTTGTGGAAGGTGTGAAGTTATATTGGCTAACACAAGTGCAGCACCAGTTACCTGGAAACAGTGAAACAACAGCAGCAGTTCTCATTATTAGGCTATTGCTATATAAATGTGTGAGCAGGGATCTTTTGGAGCCCGTCCAATCTTTGGTTAAGCTGTCTGTAGAGTTCATATGCTGGTTCTTACTTGCTCACTGAAATGCTGCTTCTAGCAGATGGCTTGTGTGGTCCTTCCCCTGTCCCAGGATCCAGCTGCCTCTGGACTGAGCTGCAGCCCTTAGCAGGTCCCTTATCAGCCTCTCCTAATTCAAGCCTGGACCCAGGAAACCCTTTTTGGCCCTTGCCATGCTCACATGTTCTCCACTTCCTCCTGGGGAAAATGAAGTGCTCTGTTGCCTGCCCCCAAGTGCTTTTTGTAAGTCAGTTGCTCCAGCAGAATAATACTGCATTATCTAATTGCAATCAAGCAATCAGTCTTCTGTGTTTCCAAATCTGGTTTACATCTTGCCAAGCAGAGACAATGCTTTAGGATGAGCTGCAAGGTCTTCTGTCGGGCTGGTAAAGGTTATCTGAGGACATCCAGGAGAAACTTTCACAGATATTAACTATCACTGAATTAGTTTTTGAGGCCATATTTGCTTATTTGGGCTACAACAGCACCTTGAGCTACTGAATAGGAGAGTACAGCCAGACATAGTAAGAGAGACACCAGGGGTCCCAGAATCTAATAACTCCAGAACTGTTGCACTAAGAACCTCCACAAAATCTATCTTATGGTTAATTTGTTGGGGTTTTTTTATTGGTCAACTACTTACAGTTACTAGTGCAGTGGTGTTTTTCTTTTCTAATTGCTATTCACTATTTGAGACTAACTTTCTCCAAGAAGGATTCACTGGAAATTTTATTTCATTGTGCTGGCTCAAGTCACAAGCAGTCTTCTTAAAAACCTAAATAATACCTTTTAAAAGTAGACACTCCAGTGTGTTTTTGTGAAGCAGTATTTTGCAGAGATTCTTTGTCAGCAGATGTAAAATACCTCCTGTGAATTCTACCTTCCAAGTCTGTATTTCTAGCTATTGGATTACATAGCATAGTCTAACAGATTTAATTTCCCAAATCCTTGTGGAATTTGTGTAGTTTTTCTTGCAGAGCATGAATCAGGTTCTTTCTACCTTTATGTATTTAACTTTTCTCCTGTCATTTTTTTCAGCATTTTCTACAGTAGTAGAAAAGTATGGATCACTGCAGCATTTTGTGGTCGCAAAAAAAACAGATAGAGTCTAGTACCATTCTTTTATTCCAATAGCAACAGACTTCAAAAGAAAAAGTAAGAGTAAGTTACAGTTCTGAGTAGTCTGGCTCAATCTTTGGCTCAGTTTGCCAAAGACTGTTGTTCTACCCATACCCCCTCCATCTTCTATTTTGTAAAAGCAAACATTTCTTCATTTAGATAAGTATACTCACAATCACCTCTTTTTTGATTGTTTCTTTTTTTTTGTTCTCTTTTAAATAAAATATTTTTAATCTTTAATGAGCAACACATAATCTGTGTGAACTGAAAAGATTCACAACCCTTTATTTTTAAAACAGTGTAGCTGGGGCTACCTTTCAGCTGAATCTTTTAAGGACTTCTGGCAGAAAACTAAATTGCATAGTTTTAGTGCCTTTGGCCACTGCAGTGAATTCAATCCGTACATCTCCTTGGTGCTCTTGATAGGACTCTGTCTCTGAAGAGGCATAATTTAGCTACAGTTGAGTCAGCCTGCTTTGTAGTATTTGTCTAGACTGAATTATCATCTCTGCAGGTGGTCTGTCTTAAGCTACACTACACTGAAATGGAAAGGGGCTAAAAGCAGCTCAGAACACTAATAATTCTTCAGGGGAGGCAGTCACACCAAAAGTACTCTCTAAGTGGTAGAATTTCCTCAAAAATCCCTGCATGTTTTTCTGCATCACAGCCTTTTAGCCTACTACTTGATGAACTACTGGTATTAATCTGTGTGCGTTAAAACTAGATCTTCTACCCAGTCTCCTCTTGGAATGCATAACTAATGAAGACCTAACTGGGAAAAAAATTTAGACATCTCAGTGCCCCATAGTGTAGGGGTTTTATTTGTGGGTTTTTTGTTTGTGTGGTTTTTTTTGTTTTTTTCATTTTCCTGTAAGCCTGTACTAGTTTCACTAAGCTATTGGAAACACCTCACTAAGATGGCTCTAAGAATGGCCTCCTGACAGTCAGCAGAAGTGGAAAATAAAAAAAGTTATTTTACAGCCCTTTGAACTCATAATTTGAATCAGTATAAAGTGAATTTAAGATTCATAATGTTATTTCGTAAGTTAAAAGTTGTATTATAGATGAAAAACCAAACTGCTTAACAAAAATTATATGTGAATTGTGAACTCTTAAGCATAAAGAGTATAACTTGACTTTTTTTGAATAAAAGTGCACTGGTTTTATAAACTAAATTGGATAGGTCAACAAGTCTTCCTCTGGGCAGAGTAGGGCCTATAATCCAGAATCTGAATAGTAGATCTTAAATATTTTGTTTTTCTCTACATTTAATATGTTACCTGTTGTAAATTTTTAAAAAGCATTGAAAAAGAAATTATTAGATTCTTGATAAGTGTTACCTTAAACACTGAATTATCTGAAAGCCTCAGAAATATTAACTTATATAACAAACCTTTGCAATAATTTGTATTTTTCATATATTTTACATATAACTTCCTAAAGCAGAGAGAATATTAAGGCCTTGGTTCTGTTTCCTGAACACAGGCATTTAGAAGAATCAAAGGGTATACAAGATACTCACATTATGGTAAAAAGACAATGTATGCCTCTCTGGACTTGTGTTACAGGCCTTGGATATTTTAAGAAGTATTAAATTAACATGGATAAGTGAACCTCAGTTTCAAATTTTCCTTTAACTTGAGCTGTCAACCTGAAAAATACCTATAACCCAGTTTTGACAGAGCAGTTTGAATCATATGAACACTTAATTAGTACTCATCACTGCTTCTGTTGGTTTTGATTGCAGGTATGAGTACCAAGACCCAGATGCTCAAGGCTTTGAGGGAAGCATCCAGAATTGCTCACCCATGAGCATCCTGGTCTCTAAACTAGACTCCATCTGCTCTTTTGGCACCAGCAGACTGAAAGATGGGCTTCCCAAGACTCTGCTTAAGAGTTATCCAGACCCCAAAACACCTGAACATATCTGCACAAACTGCAGTAAACATTGATGTACTACCCCTATTAGTGTAAAGCATGTCCCAGGGAGTAAGGACAAACAGGGTTCAGGGGCCACAGGAGGCAATGGATGTTCCCATGCTGCATCCCTGGAGCACAGGCTGCTTCAGGAACTCCTAATGAAGAAAGAATGGAGCAAGGAGGGTGGAGGTCTATGGATATACAGCTTGCACATTGTGCTTGTCTGCATGCTTGATGCTTCTATAACACTCATTGCAAGGTTGTAATTAATCACTGGGCTTCATTACAAATGTTCCATTATTTCACAATGTTGCCATTTTGTAGAGGGAGATGACAAATTTCACCCACAGGGTTCTCTCTTGGGACTGTAAACCTGTTTGATCAGTGATCATTTTGCGACTGTCAGCTCTGTGCTCCCTGGGTGTAATTTCTATCTTCAGGGCTTTTTTTTGTTTGTTTGTTTGTGGTGTTTTTTGTTTTTTTTTTTTTTTTTTTTTTTTTTCTTTTCCCAGTACCTTTTTTTCATGGTTGCTACCTGCATATCTCAGGCTTCCAGAGCACCAACAGAGACTTAGCAGCTGAATGACAAATGACATTCAGGGCAGTGTGTATGTTTAGAGAAAGTGAGGAGGTCTGATAATGCTTGATACAAAGGCATTTTTCATTTCACAGAGTGGTAGGACACAATGCACATATCATCCCTTGAGATTCATGAGCTTCAAAGAGTTATTTTAATGTTGGCAAAAAATTTTGTACAACTAAAACCTTACATTTGCTTTGCAATAGTAACAATTTTCTCTGAAATGCAAAACTGCTTCTGAGCATGCCAGTTTCTTTGTGCTGAAGCTCTGAAAAGGACACACTGTAGCAGTGATTGTTTTCATGCTAATCATTGCTGCAAGGAAGGACTTAATTTTGTGATTCATAAATATCATTAAGCTCTAATTTATAAACACGATCCTTTCGAGATATAAAGTAACCAATCAGGCCAAAGCAATTAGCATTTCTACATTGTTGTGTTTTTAGTATAAATTCATTATGTCTGTCTGCACATTCTCAATCTTATTGGTGCCATTAGACCGTATTAATGAGAACACGACACTGAGCCCATCTTAGCAACAGCAGCTGTACCAACAAAATGCTCTCCTGAGGAGTATTGATTTCCCTTCTCGGATTTACTTAAACAGAGGGTGGTATTTCAGACATCTTAACCTGTGTGTGCTTTAGTCTTTTGAATATTACTACATCATTACCTTTTATTTATGAGAGAGAATTATTCAGCATTTTGACAGAGGTGTGGTCTGAGATGCACAGCCTTAATAGTTTGTGTGATAGTAGCTAATATATGCAGATAAGCAGAATTAACCATTTTTCCAAAATATGTTTTTGTAATCAGACTGCTTCAACAGTTATGCTTTTGACATGAAAAAAAAAAAAAACAAACACAAACAACAAACCACAAACTGAATGTTGGTGGGGAAGAAAGGCAAGCACGGAACACACAATATTACTTATCTCCTGAGAGTGGAACCTCGTCTTTTTCTCATTTAAAATGTGTGGTGTTTCTGTAAAAGCTTCAGAGAGGAAATGACAATGTCTGTTTGGGATTCTCAGTGCTTGCTGCAGGAGATACTATCAATTATGCCTGTGTTTAAAGACTGTTGGAGAGCTGGACAAAGACAGCAGAGTGAAAATTTGTTACTCTTCTTGGAAGTTCAGCTCATGCATTTGTCTTCCTGGCATTTGTAAAATTCCATCCTCTGAATACATTTTGGCCACGTACTATTTTATTTGATAACAGCTTCATGAGATGGAAAAGCTTGATGTACTCTGCACAGGTATTGAAAGGTATGATCTGTAAGCAGTTCACTGAAGAAATGAAAAGCAGTTCTGGGGATGTTCTGAAGGGCGAGCATCATCAGAGTAGGGCACGGAGATGTGCTCATTCTTATATATCTGTTTATTCACACTTAAGAAAAATTTAGTGCTTCTTGCTGAACTACAGAGGACAGAAGTTCAAAGTCATAATTTGCAGCAAAGACCAGGTTAGGAATTGACTGCCAACACAAACAGTTATGGTGATCATCTTAGGCTATATTTTGCAGTTGCAGTACGGACATTCTTGTTGTATTTCATGGATTAAATTACTTTTGTCCTAAGAAGCCCATCTGAGCTCTCTGGCAGCAGGTTAAATACATGATCAGCAGGAACACCACTGCTAGAGGGAAGGCATGAAGAGAGCTGTGGAATCTGCTAAATGCACTGGTGGACAGGAGGAAGGACAAAGTGCAGGACAGATGTCTTTGCTGCTGTCTAAAGTTACATGCTCAGGACTTCTGCACAGGTAGCACAGGTTCAAAGGGTCCATTCAAGTGATGGAATTTCATAAGTAGGTTCACTCTGGTTACTGTAAATTTTGCATCTTAGCTTTTTTATTTTGTTCTACAATGCTTGTTCTTAATGAGAAGCTGGTGGTTTCTTGTATAGCCTTCTGGAGGGAATGGGAGGTTCACCCTCCAAAATGAACAACTGTGCATAGCTGAGGGGTACCCTTGCTGAGGGTGAAGTAGGACAGGCAGACCATGTGAAAGACAACAAAGAAACAGGAGCCTGCAGCAGAGCAGACAGTGGAAGACAGCTGAGAAAGACAGAGAGCAGAAAAAGCCAAGCCCCAAGGGTCATGAGACTTTTCTCCTCCAAGAGGCCCAGAGGGGACTGTGCAAACTTCAGTACTGTGCAAATCTCAGTGTTGTCCAAAAAGCAACTGAGTTATTGAACTAAGAGCAGGCCTAGAGCCAAAGAATCTCACTACAAGGGCACAGTGGACAGGGAGATACTCGTTTATAAAGAAATTTTTTTATAATCTGTCTCATTCTGAGATTTCTTTGTTTGAAAAAGGTCTATTCTTGTTCATGTTGTGATGTAGCCTGGCTCTAGAGTTTGCAAAGCACAACATGGCTCTAGGAGCACTTGCTCTGAGAAATATCTGCTGACAGACCCGCCTCGGGGTACTGGCAAACTTGGGGTCCCTTCACAGCTATGCAATTCTTGATGACATCCTTGGAGACTGGCTCCTGCTTCAGAAGGAGCAGGGTATCAGGTGAGGAAGTAAAAAAATAATTTGAGGAAAGTTCCATGGCTGTATTACTGGGCTTACTGATTTTTATTGATTCAGGCATGTGATTACTTAAATATTATATGAAATTTCATAACTACACCTATTTAAAACAGAGGTTCAGGTCTGGGTTTTAAATGCTTGCCTTCAGGGGTTGAATTGAGTCTGTGCTTGTTTTTATTTTCCTATAAATATCTGGCTCAAGATATACTGATACCATTGTGTTTTCATTTAGGACATAGAATTTTATTATTCTGCAATTTCAACAATTGAAGTCCTTATATGATAATTTTACAGATTGTTTTAAAGGGAGTGGCTCTGACATTAGATATTAACTTTTCCAAAATTAGATTATGTTGCAACAGCCTTTTGAATTTTTTCCAGTAAAGTCCCTTTAATACTAAACACTGACTTCACAATTTTATTTTATAATCAGCTACACTACAAACTTCTGTGATGTTCTGTGTTTTCCTGCCTATTTTTTCTGCCATTCTCGTAAGCTTTGTTCAGTTTTTTTGCTCTCTGAACCCCATGAGTGATTAGATGTAGTGTGCATAATTTTTAGTTTCAAAGATGGTGTATAAAGATAGGTCTATTAAGAAGATTAATGAGGTGAATACAGGTAGGAGTAAAAGTAGCTGCTGGCTCTGGTATACATCATCAGATGGAAGTAAAGCCCTATAAATTATAGACATGAATTTGCAATAATTCCAAA
This sequence comes from Phaethornis superciliosus, assembly GCA_023637945.1. Taxonomy (NCBI): domain Eukaryota; kingdom Metazoa; phylum Chordata; class Aves; order Apodiformes; family Trochilidae; genus Phaethornis; species Phaethornis superciliosus. The sequence goes on from JAJQWJ010000002.1 coordinate 74,681,505, forward strand.
TAGGCACAATACTTGTTTGCCAGCTTATTTACCCAAGTATCTTGAGCAAAAAAGCCAAAAGAAGACAAAACTTTCAGATAATGCCAGCAGCCCTTAGATCATTCTTTCCCCAGCAATAAATGAGATGACATATCAGTCAGTGGATGGAGTTAGTATTACAAAATGTCACATCCTAGGTAATTAAATTAATCCAATGGTTAATAGGTGTTTACTAGTTGTGCTTCTGTAGAAGCTCTGGGCTCCATCTCTGCTGGTTCAGTGAACCCAGAGACAAGCGCCATGTATGGCAGTGACATCTGAAGTACCCTGAGTGCATCATGGTTTGTTAAAACCATGTTTGTTGCTCATTTATCCACATTTCTAGATTGCAAGCCAAGCCCAATGGGGAAGGGCTAAAACCTCTGCACTGTGCTCTCTGAATCATTATTTTCATAAAGCTTACAACCCCAAAACAATGACTAGTTTTCCCTGTACTACAAACCTTTAAGTCTTTCAATTTTCCCCACTTACCAGTGAGATGAGCCCTCTGAAAACAAGAGGTATACCTGTGTAATCTGAAGTAGTTGCTATACCTTTCCAAGGACATCCCACATAACAGATTTGGGACATTACCTGAGATATGTTCTGCTTTTCAGCCATGACAAAATTTCTGAGTAATCAATTTCTGTACCTATGATCTTTACTCTTCAAGAAATCAATATTCTTCATTAAAGAGGAGTCATTAATCCATTTTATATAGAAACCTTCTGAAATATGTCATAGGCTTTTACTCAAAGAATATGAAAATGTGTCATTGTAGCACTTTAGATCTCTGTGAATACAGTTCACTAGTCTCATGATGGACTTTTTAGGCAGTGCGAAAAGATGACACTGTTAGTAATTTCTCTGGAAAAATTGTGTCTTTTCTCACATTTACATTCTCCAGCATTTGATTTATACAGTAAAATATTTAAGAACATCACAGTGAAGAAAAGTATTGTGATGCTGTTATTTTCATTAGAGTACTTAGTATTCTGGAGTATGTTTTTGGTATTTCTATACACCAAAAGCAATTACTGTGTAGAAACTCTCATTTTACTTCACAAAAATGTGCATTTAGTCTAATGAAAAGTTGAAAGGGTTGTTTGTTCTGGACACTATTTATACACATAATCAGCTCTCTGTATCACTCTACAGTCAGTTCATTTTTGTCTTCTTTCATTTCCTAATCAATCCTTGTTCTTCATTCAAAGATAGTTAATTCCTGTGAATAATCTCAGCTCTGTAGGCAGCTAAACCACTTGCTTCTTCTCCCCTTAAAACTGAATAAATCTATAAATACTTATTCCTATTTCAATGCGTAGGAGTTGCCATGCTGGACTAGATTTGTGTGAATGTCCCATTTTAGACAATTACCAGCATTACACGTTTCAGAAGACAGGAATCCCTTAGCATACTGGCAGAGCATAGCTCATATGTCTCTCATATGGACCTCCATGATCTTCAGGAGAACAACCTGCCTCACCATGGTCTTCACTGTGGGATGCACGTATGTTCTGGTTTGATGAAACCATGACAATATAAATCTCTGCTTCAGTACTTGGAGCACCTCCTCCCCCTTTTCACTGACCTTGGTGTCTGCAGAGTTCTTTCTCTCACTGGTGCTGTTTCAGTGGAAGTGGTTTTTCCCCCCTGCTTAAATATGTTCTCACAGAATTGCTACCACTGTTAGAGCTTTGGGCAGTGGTGGGTCTATCTTGGAGCCAGCAGCATTGGCTCTATCTAGGAGAAGATTCTAGCAGCTTCTCACAGAAGCAGCCCATGTCATGCCCTGCTATCAAAACCTTGCCACACAAACCCAATACACTACCTCTTTTTGACTGTTGCTTGAGAGAGATTGATATGAACATTTAACGCTCCCTTCACCTGGCAATTGACTATGGCATCACTGGTGCCAAACTACCCTATGTGAGAGAGATTCAAGCTAGTCAAGGAGTGTCAGCTGTTATTTCATCCATCACACTAGCTGCTTTCCAAAATTGCTTTTTCTTCTATTTTGTAGTTCCAAATTCTTGAGCTACTGTGTTCCCTAGAGCTTGCCATGTACTGTCTTAGACTAATCCATGGTTTCTTTACTTTTATCTCTTAAGGGACAGAAAGAGGAGGTAAAATTGAGAACACTCCAATTCTATTAGTGTCTTTTTATTATTTATTAAAGGACACGATACTGAGACTTGCTCCAGAGCTAGGAGTCATGTCTGTTGGCTACTATTGCTCCTTGGTACTCAACAAAGGAATCTGAGGCGGCTGCAGTGTTTATGTATCTGCTTACACTTGAAGAGATGGTTCAAATGCAGTCAGCCCTCAGACTTTTAACCTAAAAGCTGGACAGGACATTTAAGCCAGTTTTTAACAAAAACCTCATCATCTGTGGCTCAGCTTTGCAACATGATTGGCATAGTCTCCTTGTTTGGCAACCAGTAAGCAGTATTTTGTCCAGATAGTCTGAATTCAGATTGAAATTCCAGAGGAAACAGCCTCTATTCCAGAGTTTGAGCTAAATTTTCAAGCTCAGCTATTTGAGTAAAAACATCTATAGGCCATACTAGTAAAATAACTCACCAGCAACAGTGTGTATAATAGGTTCATGAGGGAAATCTGTTTATGTAAACTGACATAATTCTTTTTATGGAGATGGAAAGTTCAAAAATGAAAACAGATTTTCTGGTTTATACATAGCAAGTCCCTTCTTTTCACTTAAATGGAAGCTGGTGCTTATTTTACCTAAACTGATGTGGAGTTCCTACTGAGTGTTTTTTTTCTGAAAATGAAACAACTAAAATTTCTTTAGGATTCTGAGTAACACCTTTGCCTAGCAAGGTGGCTCACAGCAGTGAAAAGGCTGATGGTGAAGGAAAAATAGAAAGATAATTAGAATCACCTCTTTGCAGGTATGAAGGCAGTAGTATATACCCTGAACTGGTATCTTTTCCTTATCCTAGAAGCAGCTAATGGAAAACAACCTGTGATAGAAAGTACAATTTCAATGATACCATGTTCATAGTAGTTTTTGTTTGTTTCTTTGTTTTTTAAAAAGAGATCAGGAAGAAATTCCCACAACAAAATGTCCCACAGAAGTATTTCAAAACATAGTACTCTGTAATAAAATCTAAATAAATTTATGATCTTGTAGAAATTATTTAATTTGGCTTAAAATAAAAATTTTGAATTTTGTTTTGTAGAATTAAAAAATATTTTTTTTTTACAAACTGGATTGAAACAACATTTTTATTTCCTCTAGATATTGTTATACAAGTTTTCTGCCTCTATCTTTTTTTTCAGAAGAAGCAAACAGAACTGTTTCCTAGCTAGCCCTGGATAAATCTTTCAAAACCAACACTGTATTCAAGATTTCCTAATTGAAATTAAGAAGGTACAGTAACCCTCCCCTCAGAGCTGTAATGTCTCAGACAAAATCAAATGAACACACTATGAAACAAAACAAACTAAAAAAATATAGTTGCTGGAAACAGTGAGAGTACTGGCTTTGTAGCAATGAATTGGCTTTCTCTCTGTTTCTGTTCTGTTTCCAAAAGATAGTCCATCTGAACCCTAAAGAAAAAAGGAAGCAAAGAAGAAGCAAGTCAAGGATTAAGTGACATAGACAACATTCCCAGTGGAAAGAATGGTACCATGCTGATCTTCCACTAGAGAGTTCTTTTCTGAACTCCTAAAAAACCCCAAACCAATACCTTTTTAGTAAAGTAAAGGAATTATTTTACTTTACAAAATAAATAAAAGACGTATCTTTAATTTGGGTGATAGTGATTGAGAAGATAGCTGAAATAAAATATACAGCAATATTCATTGTGCTGAAATTTTAAACATCTCTTCCATAATTAGAAAATTGTCAGTTGTCTATAGACTGTGGCTAGTATTTGACATGTTTAATAGACAATAGAAAACAGACAAACTAGATATACTAGAAAACATACTAGAAAAAAAAACACTTCTCCAAGCAGACTTGACAATATTAAAGGTTGTGGCCTTTTTTTTTCTTCTGTAATAAATCTTCCAGGACAATTCTCCAGGTTTTTTTTAATAACATGATGCTTAGGTAGACTTCACTGAGTTTTATACAAACAGATTACAAATAAACATGGAGGGATTCCTGTTACTGATGGCATGAGTCTTTTTGCAGTTTGTACCTATCTATTGAGTTTATAATGTCTATGCTTATGAATGTTGGAAGGCCGCAAGTTCCTGTTTTTCTTGTGTAGTCTGGAAAGATTTTTTTCATTGTAGAAATATGAATATTATTCTACATTTAATGCTAGAAATATTTTCTTTGCTATGCTTAATTGTCTTGGTTGACACATTCATGAAGAGAGGGAGCATATAATTTGTCCTACTTCACGAATAAATGGTAGTTGAGGTAATATGTTACAATGTATCCAGATACAGAATTTACTGGGGCATTTCTGAGTAAACTGACATTATCTGAAGAATATGTTCCTGTGGTTGTCTTGATGTCTGTAATGTTTATTGTAGACAAATGGGGCCGATATGCACAGGCTTGTATCTGAAATCTTGTTAGTAACTGATTTCAGTTCTAAGAAAAGTACCTTTTTGTGTAGATAGTTAAGAAGTGGAATCAAATGAAATAATGACTGCCTTTAGCCTCTTTTATCTATAAGGATAATTGGGTTTCGGGTTGCTGGTTTGTTTTTTTTTCCCACCGATTTCCTGTAAACTTTTTTCTTGAAGCTTTTTGCTATTTTTTTGCCACAGATGTAGCTGGTACTTGTCTAGAAAGTCTGGAGTTGAAAGAAGCCAATGTTAAATGTTCAAAAGCAAGATGATATTGAATAACTTTGAATTCTTGACACACTCTAATACTACTTCCCTTTCTAAATTCACGTTTTATGAAAGGATAGCATCATTCACATGTTTCTACAGCTTCATTTTGACATGTCGTGAGGGGAGCTAAGACCAAATCAAGATCTTTTGTTTGACAACACTGAAATCAGATTTATGATGTTGACCTCAGTGAGAGAGAGAGAAGTGCCTTTCATAAACCACTCTAGCCTCTGCTGAGATAGAGCCACATTTGGGGTAAAAAGCTACCACATTGTTAAGTTCAAAGGACAAAACCCAATTTAGAGTAAAGGAGTTCGAACCAAAATAGGAACACAAAGATCTTTAGACCAGAATGGACAAACCCCAGAGGCAAATTAGAAGGCATGATTTCTAAAATTGTGGTATCCTTTAACTGAAAGGAATTTCCATTTATATTTATCTGAATGCCACTGCTGTAATATATGGTATTACAAGGCTATTCATGAAAGGCTACTGCTAAACTAAAAATTCTCAGTTAAATGTCTAGGAAGCAACATTTCTGTGATGAAATACATACTATAATTATTGACAATAATGACAATACTTATTATTTCATGATGAAGATGAAGGCTGGGATGAAGGCTGGTGTACTGAGTACACCATTATTTTGGAGTACCTTGCTTTAATCTTTGAATTTAACATTCATTGAAGAAAATGAGAGACAAATGAAACTGTGAAAAAAGTTTTCCAAACATGTGTTACTTACAAATAAAATTTCTCTTTTGTTGAAGTTCTTGTTTTAGCAACTTTGAAACAATGTTCAGTATATGACATATTAGGTACTTACAGGCTCAGGCCTTTAACAGTGAACTTCAGTGTAAATCAGTTTGCAGAATCTTCAGATACTTTTAAAGGGTTACATATCTTAAGAGATATTTTAATGCTCACATTTTGCAAAAGTGCATGAGTAAAATGTAATAAATAGTAACTAATTTCTCCAAATAGCATTTTTTTTTTTCATTACTCAGATTTTTAAGCATCCTTTCTGACATTCCTGTTTATCTTTTATAGTCCCTTCCAAATATAGGAAAGATAAAGGCCTATGTCTATAAGGTGTATTTTGAAATCCATACCAATTAAGTGCCTTTTTTGAATTACTTAGCTTCCTTCCCCTTTGTATTGATTTACAGGCTGTAAGTGTTATATGTCCTCAGAAAAAAACTAAGCTACATGTTTTAGTAGCATTCCTGATGGAGTGCTCCCTTTTTCAGTTCTTTGTAGTTATTTTTTCACTTCCTGCTCTAAGCCATTGTGGGTTGTTAACATTTGCTATGTTTAGTTTAGATATGTCTATAATTCAAAGTAAGACAAGGTGTTTAATCTCTATGTCATCAGTGAAAGGTTGTAAAATCCTTTTAGGGACACTTTTTTTTTGGAAACCATTAGGCAAATGTTCTACCAAATATTTAAGTACAGGTATTTTTACGTTTTTAAAGTCAGTCCTCATGAAGAATGTGAATTATGCACTTCAGAAAGTCAAAATGTAACACTAGGGATAAAATGAAAACTTCCCTATCTGAAGTTTAACCTTGTTATTTCTTTTTAGGTAGAAGAGCTAGGTAGTTGAGGGGAGGAGTTGAGGATGGTAGCCAGATAAACTTATTTCATCTACATTTTCATAGGGAAAACATAACAGTTTTAGCTCTTTTAAACAGTTTCCTTGGTAAGAAGTCCTAACTTGTTTTTCAGTCTGTCCAGTATCCCAGGATCTCTGTCTATACTTTTCACAGCTGTTGGTATATCTCTGGCTTTCTGTCAGTACTTGTAGGAAGCCAAACTTATTTGGCTGCTGCTAACCTAGTTTAGCTAATTATTACCCACTGCTCTTCATCAAAGCATTCTCCAGACAATCAGTTTGATTTGTCCTGTTGGGAGGAATTTCAGTCAAAGAGCCTTCAGAAAAAGTTTTGTACAGCAGAATGGGGGCAATAACCTCAGAGTGCATGGAGACAGGTCAGAGCTGTAAGAAGCAGAGGCAAGAAGTTAATCCAGATCAGTTCATAGCTAAGGAGGACATAATATTTCTGGTTTTGTTAGCCTCTAGAATTCATTTCAATCAACTGGTGAACCAAGGAAGGTTCTGTTTTCTCTGTGTTAATTAGCATTTTTTCAGGCCTTTCCATGTGGTTCAGTGACTGAACAATGCATTCTTTGGTTCCAGCTCTCCCCTTTTCCAAAGAAGCCTTAATTATTTCTCCCATTAGCCAACATGTCCTTTTGTTTTGGAGAAGTTTGCGACTGCCCATAGATCAGAGATGGTTTTGTTGGCAAATACCAACTACCTTCAAAACAAGACTGCTTAATAGATTGGAATATATTACAGCTAAAACTAAGATTTGTGAAAACTGGATACATGGTATACAGTCTCACATGCCTAATGAAGTCTTTAATAACTTGAAGAGTTAGGAGAACTGGATTTAATTTTGTCTCTCTCTTAAAATACAACCTCAGGAAAAACTGAGGATTTCTTCTGAAGTTCTATGTGTGTTAATGAGGATTAAATGTGTTGTTGTTATGCATCAAGAGTTAATTTCAGTTTCTGTTGTAGTCCAAATATGTATTCTTAATAATCATAAAAATAGCTGTTATTATTCTTGTTATTATTATTTATGATTACCAACTTTTAGCCGTGCATTGAAAAATCCTATGTTTATAAAGGATTTTTCTTTTGGTTTTCAATCTTAAAAATAAGCAACAGTCCTAGAATCAGAATTATTGGTATGTGTATGCTGATAGAGTATGTCATCATTACTCTTCAGAATGGCTGGAGAAGACTCATGAACATTTACTGCCCCTTGGTTTCCTAAAACTGCTTTTATAGTTTGCCAGCAGTGAAAAAAAAAAAAGGATCAAAGAACTGAAGTTCTGAAATATATTCTGAAGCAATATTTTATATCCTCTTGACTTTGCAAAAGGTCTTAACATGACTGAGATAATTAGAACCATTTTGATTTTATGAGTAATCTGAATACAAGCATCATTTAGGGTTTTCAAGTTTTTTATTAAATTCATTTTTTCCCCCACAAGTATCAAAATAAGGAAGAATCAAATAACTGAATTTTTGAAAGTAATGTCTTTAATAACAAATAATTTTCTCCTTTAATAGTATTGGACTATTGGACTTTTTTTTTTTTTTTTCCAATACATCGGACCTGAAATGAAAAATGAAATCCTTATTCATAACTGGAATTCTCCTTGTTTACAGGATTTGATGAGACAAAAACTAACAGATCCCAGCTGAAAATATTTTGGAATGACCATTAATTTGAAACGCCTACCTCAAACTCATGTTATAATACTACCGAGAGGCAAGAAGAGTGTGATAGCACTGTTTCTATTGTAAATTAGTAACCAGCTTGCAGCTGTGTAGCTCATTAAAAACTCTGTCATTTAGGGATATTTTGAAAACACAGAGGTCCATTAAAAAGACTGACAGTGTATGGTTGTCAAACAGACATGCAATTATTGTCATAATATTGCCATCCATTGGATAGAAGAAATTACATGATGAACTAAAGAAGCTGGTTTAGATCCTTTTGATATTTCCCAGCACAATTTTCCCTTTGTTCAGACCAGCCATCACCCATCTTTGAATCTTCAAATGTGAAGACTCAGAGGGTTTTCTGGAAACCTCCATGAGTACTAACTTCTTTGCTCCAGTTTCTGAGGAAGACAGTATTTTCCTCCTGCTTTCATACTGCCTATCTACATCCATTTACTTTACCCTGTCCAGTCACAGTGGTTAACTTCTGGTTGTCATTTAAAAATCTGGAAATCTCTCTCCTTGACTTCCACTCCTTTCCCCAGAGATGTTATTCTCTTGCCATGCTGGGGTTGCTGGGGGTAACCAAAGGTAAGAATCTTGCTTCTTCCCTCTATGAGACCAACAAAGCACACAGAGTATCTGAATCATATAGCACGGCCCTTGAATGACTACAGTGCAAGCTGTATTTTTACAGTGCAAGGTGTGATTTTTCCAAGAGTGAGTAAAGCTGAAGAGTGAGCAAAGCTTGTTAGCTCTATCCAGGCACCAGGCTACAGCTGCTTCTCACCTCCTGCTGCCCACTTGGCAGTGTGGCTGTTGTCTGCATATGTGGCCTCAAGGCATTCCCTTTCCAGGGGCCTGTCCAGGGTTCCCTTTGCTGACCAGGCCCTGCTTCTGCTCACTGGAAGCTGAGGTGTGCTTTATGCACCTTTGGCTCTCTCTATTATTTATTATTATAAACTGTGTTACACGGCAAGCAAAAACTCCAGTGGCATCCAACTGACTTCTGGCTCCTGCTTTGAGACCTCTAGAAGGTGTTTGGATCTAAGGTGGCTGGGATGGGTCACAGGGGTGAGCTGGGCTGGGGACAAAATCTCAGACTCATAGAATTGTTTTGTGTGGAAGGGACCTTAAAAGATCATCCAGTTCCATTAGGAAACTCTAGGTAAAGTGGCAACATCTCAAAACCTTAGGTCACCTGCCTTTTCTGTCCCCTAGGACCACCTTCACTTTTCTGCTCTTTTTTGTACAGGACTTCTGCACTCAGTGCCCTCACCCTTTCCCCAGCAAGGACTCAGCATTTCTCACCCCTCATCTGCCACAAACACTGGAACCATCCTTCTTTCCCACCCCAGGGCAGCTGCTGTTTGTTGTGATCTTTCATCAGCTACTAGGAGTATGATGCTCTACTACTAAGGAGAGATCTGCTAAGAGTAGTTAAGAGCTATTAGAATACAGGGGATAAAGCCAAGACTCAGATCTGCTGTGTAAGACAAAAAATAAAAGGCTAAGGTTTATGGTGTTTTTTTTTTTTGTTTGTTTGTTTTGTTTGTTTGTTTGTTTTTTTGTTTTTTTTTTTATGTTTCATCTAGAAGGTGTAATTTGATTCTGCTAAAAAATACCTTTCTCTTCCTCTCATTCTGTGGCTGTTACCTCCTCCTCTCTCAATCGATTTGCATTCACTAGCAACATCAGGAGGGAGTTGAAAATGGGCTTAAATACTAATAGAGCTATTCTTTCTTAGCTCAGTCAAAATAAGTATCTGCTGACTTTTCCCTTGTACCTTGGTGTGGCTGTGCTTCAACAACTCTTCGTGCAGAGGTGGAAGAGGAATCAGCATTTTCTGTCAGTGAATGCTGCATCATGTAAAAGAAGTTTTGCTAGAAGGAAGAAAAAACATTTTTTCTACCTTGTGTTGCTGAAAATGAAATTGTTTTCTTCAGGTAAGTTCCTTGAGTAAAGACTATAAGCCACAGCAAGGACATATACAATTTGTATTTGTTTTAGCTATTGACATGGCTTTTACCTGTAGCAGGTGAACCCAAAGATGGCTGCCAAACTGATGAAAAAACCCCATTTTGTTGCACAACAAGTACTTCTTGCTTGTGCAGTATTACCTGGGTAGCTACAATGTTTTTCATATCTTAAAATGGATTAAAAATGGATTAAAAATGGATGGAAGTGCAAGCTATATTTCTAAGTATAACTGCTGTGATGCAGATATTACTTAAATATTTCTGCTAAGAAAGCGTTGTTTTAACCTTGTGATTTTATGAGAATCACAAGTTTGATAGTCAAATTCTCTTTGTGGACTTTGTAACTGTCTTAAAGAGCAGCTATTTGTAGTGTTGATGTTGCAGAAGATTTCCTCAAAATGGTAATAAAAGGATCCTTTTTTCTTTTTCTTTTTTGGCTAAAATAATTTGCTACTTCTACGTATATAAACTGGCTAATCTCTCACTAGAAAAGTTGCTAGCATACATTTTATGTCTTCATTCTTTGTCCTTTTGTGGGGTGTCTTGGAGGACTAGGAGCTGAGAGTTAAGCCTGTGATCCTTTTTATCAAGTGCTGCTCATTTTAGTAGATCACCCATTTCAGCTCTATACAATAAGTAGGATTTTTTTTTTTTTTAATTGGCATTTCCTTTCTAAGGAATCTATTTTCTAAATGCAGTGGACATACTAAAATGTGCTGTCTTATCTTCCTTGTTTTCCCTCTGTAGTTTTGTTGAAGCAGAGATTCACAATTGAAGGATGTAGATACAACAAAATCATACCAAGTCATAAACTGTAGTTCTGTCTCAAAATAGAAAGAGATTGGATGGACAGCTTAGGTTTTCTAAGATGAAGAAGCATTTTCAGTGTTCTGAGGATCCTCTGAGATCTGAGGGCCTGTCCTGCTGTTGAACAGTTTACCCCAGACAAGAAATGTGTGTTCTGTCCGACACTAAAAAGCTGCATTAGATGGGTACACATTTCAGGAGGTGAAACAAGCATAGGCAGGAAAGGAGAAGAAAATAATTGGACAGGATAAGGCATGAAATTATTTCCATGGGAAGTAGGATGTCCACCTTTTATCACATCTAATGGCTCTGGGTAGCTTTCAACAGTCTCAGCTCTTTCCAGAAATAGTGGTGGCAGAGCACAGCAGAGGTCCATAACATGCCTGTTCTCCTAATATCACTTTTAAATTAAAGGTTTGAAATTTGTTGAGAATGTTGGGAAAAGACATTATCAGGACTTATGTATGTAAATATTGTCACTTCCTGAGTGATTCATGAACCATGTGAATGCAAAGTAGCAGGATGGAAATGTAAAATAAGAGGTTATAGAATCTGCCTTCAGGGATCACTTTGATGATTTGCTTGTGCATTTTCCACGGCACTCTTAAAAGTTATAAAATTTGACCACAACTGATACAGCTCACTAGTCAAACTGTCACTCCTAAGAAATCCAGGGTATTACTTCCAATATATAAAATGCAAATGTATAAGTGAAACTGTGAGACTGGTAATTCTCTGTTAATCCTCATATGGTTCTGATGGGTCCTCTTTTAAAAAAGATTCGTCTTCTCCTCTAAGCATCACCAGTATTCTTTAATTAGGTGTGGTTTATTTTATTACTATTATTATTTTTTATACCTACCTCCAGTAAATCTCACTGCTATGGAGCTTGGGAAATAGATACAATCTCTGCAGCTCCTATGTATGTATTCATCTGAAAATGTCACTTTTTTAAAAAATTTTTTTTTATTTAATTTTTTTTTCTCTTGTACCTAATAGCTAGAAATAATATGTCCTTGCTGGGAAGATCTGATATAATCACTACAAGAATATTATGATATGGTCTTCCTCATTCTGGAGAATAAACATTTCAGCTGAACACCCCACTTAAAGGTACAGTCTCACCTTCTATGTATTGATGAAGTATATGTTTCCAGCTCAGCTTTTTGGGAAGGAACAATACCTAAATGGCACTCATCTGTATGCTCAAGCCCAAAAGTTCAGAATCCAGGACTCTCTCCTACTTGCACTGTGTTTTCATAAAGTTAGATGGTTTGAGGCCTGTGAAGTCTGGCAATTCTCAGTGTGTCTTATTATGAGCATGGTTTTTGAAAACCCTCCAAAGGTGCAATAATGTTCAACAGTAGGTAAATTTAAGTAGATGAGTTCTGTGGTTTTGAGCAGTGACCATGCCTTGGTTGAGAACATGAAGGTTAGACAAAAACGTACCCACCAACTTTCAGAATTATAACTTGTGACACATCTGTCATTTGTCAGGCTCATAGCATCAATCAAATCTTGCAGCCAGTGACTGGAGTAATTATCTTGTCCAGTGCTGTCCTATCTAATTACTTTAAAAGACATTTTCAGGGCACAAAAGATGTAAAATGTTTTAAACTACAGCTATATGGAAACAAATGCTTTACTTGTACAATGTCTTCAAGATTTTGTGCTTTTTTTTTGTTGTAATAGGTTGAATTTCACCACCTGTTTGCTTCAGAGTCACTGATTAGTAATGCAAGCATACTTGTCTCTGCCATTACCACTTTGGCCATAAATCTTTCCCTCTACCTGTTGGGTTTTTTGTTTGTTTGTTTGTTTGTTTTTGTGGGTTTTTTTGTTTGTTTATTTGTTTTTTCTCTGCCAGTTGTATGTATTGTGCAAACAGAGATTCTTCCCAGGAAGAAGCCTTCTGCTTTGTATATTCTCTACTCATTTTGCCATCCCTTGGTAATTGCCATACTATGGTATTTGGGTTTAATATATTGTATTTGAGCAGTACTACTGTGAAGTGTTTGACAGAAAATAGGATTATACTGCCTACTTGAGCAAAAACTAATAGCACTTTTTAAAAAAGCATAAAGTGAATTTGTCCTACACAGCAAGCAAAAATAGCAAGTGTTTTATGTTAGTTTCTATTTAGTATACATCAGAGTAACAACAGTTTGACCAAGTTGTGGAAAAAAAAAGACAAAAAAAGATAAACTGATTGTATCTGGATTTGTAGCTGGAACTTATTCCACCACGTGGAAGAGTCCTCAAGCAAGAAGGAGGCAGAAATCTGATTTCAGCATTTTGGGACTGGACCCAGTGAGTATTTACCAGAAAGAAGTGCTACTGTTTTCAGAGTTCAGAAGCTCATGATACTGTAGCAATTAGGAGGATGCTGGTCCTCCCAACCTTCTTTTAAGCAAAGAGGAGGAAAGAATGTTGCAAGGTATGTTTTATGGTGCCAGGTTAGGCCCTGTAGATGGAGATTAAAGCTAGAAGGGTTTGCTTAAAGAGGGGTGAGAGGGATCTTGGTGTGTGAACAACAAAGTAAGTGTAAAAGTAAAATGAAGTGGAATTGATTTTTTTTTCCTATCCTGTTGGAATTTGTTACCATGTAACTTTTTAAAGTTACTGGACTACCACTAGAATTAGTATTGGCAGTTTGAAGTTAGCAGTTTATCTGAGTAATAAATACAGGAATCACAGAATCATAGGATGTTTTATCTTGGAAGACACCTCCAAGATCATCCAGTCCAACCTTTGACCAACACCATAAACCCTAAGGACCAGGTCCAAATGCCTTTTAAATACCTCCAGGGATGGTGACTCCACCCCTGTCCTGGGCAGGCCATTCCAATGCCTGACAACCCTCTCAGTGAAAAAATGTTTCCTAACATCCAGCCTAAACCTAAACCCCTGGAGCAGCTTACAATGCACAGTAAGATTTTATATAGCTGGAAATAAGGTACACAGCAGGGGCCAAACTTTGATAATGCCTGACTGAAAAACTGACTTTTGCAGAAAAAAAAGAAGGAAAAATTTATCTGCAGCAGACTTCTGACTCTTCACAAGGGAGTGTGCTTATTTAAGTGCGTCAAGGGAGAAATTAAAAGTGCTGGGTTTGTGTGGGTGAATAAACAGTAGTGATATAATCTCTTAGGCTGGGGTAGCTTTTCTCTTGAGTGAACTTTGACATTAATAAAGTGGGATTTAATAATTCAGTGATAGCTTGCACTTTAAGGATTGAAGACCCTCTTTCCTGGCTCTTTTGAGTTTTGTACCACCTCTCTTTTCTTCTCACCTTCCCAGTACAGGATGGAATAATTTGGACTGTACTGTCCACCTTATTTGCAGATTTTTCTCAGTTTACTTGGCTAAAGGGAAAAATATTGTTTGGTTTCTATTATTATTTTAAAAGAGAAGTTTAACTACCTCTGGCAATTTTGGGTTAGTTTCAAAGCTTAATAAAGAGTATATACTCAGGAAGCATTATATACATATCAGCACTAGAACTCTGGCACTGCATTCATTTCTACCTACATTGTAAACATGTGAACTAAAAAATTCATTTTATCATATCACTCTGATTTCTAGATTTCATTTGAGTGCTTCACAGAGTGATTTATTTCATCACAGGATTAGAGAAGAAACTGGTTTATAAAACACAATTTCATTTTCATAATTTTCATGTTTCCATCATTTGGAAACATCCATATAAGATGGAAAATATTTTGCAGTCTTAATATATTGACTTGTATCAGCAGGAGTGCAACAAATGGTGTTTTTTTATTCCATTGTCCACACTTGCCAGATCAAGACTTTATAGACCTCTTCAGACGATTCAGTGTCCAGAATCTAGCTACTTACTCATCTTCAATATTAGCTGCAAATTTATTTAAAAAAAGATATCTCAGTTTTCACATCTTCAAGGCCAAACCAGGCCAGTCTTTGTCCATCTATGAGGAAAACATTCACAGCAAGAAAGAAAGCAGGAATTTCTTTGAGCAGCATTAGAGTAGAGGACTCCTGCCATGCTCACCAGTTATGTGCTCTGCAAAGCTTCCTTCCCAGCTAGGGGCTCTGAACCAGCACTGTGATAACAGGCAGAGATGACCATAATGGATTAGTTCAACGTGGCTATTTTCTTCACAATGGTAAAAAGATGCATTCAGATAGTACCCTAGACTTCTATTTTCAGTTTGAGTAGTTCTTATTTTCCCCTATCACTACATAAATCCAGTCAACTGAATGTGTCTTGACTGTGTTAGGGGTGTGATCTTTGAACAGCTTTGCAGAAAACAATAAAAGCACAGAGCCATTCATCACAAAACTCATGTGTTTTGGTTTTTCTCAGAAGAGTTTTATCTTTCCCTCCCTTCTTGCATAGCATGAGTTTTAAAATATTCTTGGTCAAATTCTGCTCAGATGCCAAATATAGGGCACAGAAGGGAAGAACATGAAACTCATGTTAATCAGCTAGAAACTATTTGGGTAGGGTAAATCTCTGTCATTCAAAATCTCCTTGCTAAGATCTTTCCTGAGCGGTCAAACAGGGACACAGGAGATGAAATTTGGTCTCAGCATACATTAAGCATTTACACAGCTATTGTGTAAAGTAGTGGCCTATATTCTTTACTTCTGAATCAATTACCTTTACCCTTTACAGTCAATGAAGAGAAAAGAGTATTTTTAGGTGCTATCTTTCATCTGAACTTTGGAAGTCTACCTTCAGATGCAATGATTTATGTCTAATAAGTTCTCCTTTTCTGACACTAACTGCAATAAAAGGTGAGATTTAAAATGTCTAGATTAGGTGACACCAATCTTTCCTGACCTTCTGTTACTTGTGTATTCCTACTTGTCAGAGAAATCTTTATTGTATAAGCAGGGGAAATTCTTCTCTTTGTATGATATTATACAGGTGGTTGATTGATAGATATTCCTTTAGAAATAAAGCAGTTGCTCTCTCTGTAATGAAAAACACAGATGGGGCACAACTGAATAAATCCCCAACTTGCCCACCAAGTCTGTAGACAAAATATTTCAGGTCAGGCCAAGACATACAAATATTTGAGAAGGATCTGATAACTTTTCTTCAATGTCTTTAAGTGTAGGCTGATCCTGTTGAGTTTAGTGGTGAAGATCCACTGGATGTTGTCACAGGTTTTGAAGGGCTGTGGAGAATAGAGTATCTTTTCCATTGTATATTTTCTACAGTAAATAATAGAATTTTAAGTATACCTCTTTTGAAACTAATTGACATTGAACTTTTATTTCTAGATGCACCATTTGTAGATATACATAAACATTATCTATCAGACTAGTTTTTGTCTTCCACTTATACTGATTACCTTATTGCACAGCTGGTGTTAAATTTTGAGGTATTCTGAAGATGGGATTTTTTATGAGTACATGCCATTGGTTTTAAAAAGACTTTATCAGATATGTACAATGCCAAACTTGGAAATCACTTACTGCATCATTATGGCCTCAGATTTTGGGTTATATAGATAAAAAATACTTAAGTAACTAACCTTTTAAATAGAATTAAAATATAAGTAATATAATACTATATATCACAATAAAAATATTAATATTGCATAGTAGTATATTATGCATTATTAATATAATTAAATATATTTAATACTTTTTAAAAAATGTGGTGAGAATAACTTCTACAATCTATACTTAGGAGGAACTTCCATTCCCAGTCAACCATTGTGATGTGTATTTTCCTGAGCAAGCTAACTAATGCTACCACCAGGAAAGTTCTCTGTGGTTTTGCCTTGTTAATTGTGAAAAGGGATGAAAAGTATAAACAATGTGCCCAGCAACAAGGGCATTAATCTGGGCCTCAGGAGACCTTGTTTAAGTTCTTGCTCCAATATGTATTCCTGGTATGTTATGCACTCAAAGTATTTGTGTTTGGTAAATCCTGAAAAAAACAAGCAAAAATTAGTTCTAGTTTCACTTGGAGTTTTGGTTTCATCACAAGACTGTCACACAGTTCTCTTTTCTGATTTCTACCCAAACTTTAGGTAATATTCCACCCCTTAATGAGATAGCTTCTTAGTACACAATAAGCAGCTATAATAATTCTTGTGGAAAAAAAATAAAAGGTATATCTGTAGTCTTGCAAGGCATATCCTCTTGATATCAAACGTATTAAGAAAAGGAAAACAAAGCCCAAGAAACTTTCAACCCTTTTATGGCTTATTTGTTATTTTTTCTCCCCATAGGGCTCAAACTTACTATTTGTTCTCGTACCTCAGTTTTCCTTACAACCTTTTTGATCTTAGTATTCAGAGTTCTTCACTTTTAGCCTGCTGCATGTGTATGAGAAGTGCCTTGCTGCGTAAAGGGGCTTTATAGCCTGGGATTAACACGCTCTTGTTATATGCCAGCAACTTCATCTGCTCAAGAGGCAGGGAAAAAGGAGAAGAGAAGCCATGACTGTGCTGAGTTTATAAATCAGTGTTGGGATACACATACACCTGGTGTCAGAGGACAGTTCCCACAGCATTTCTGGATGAGGGGCTATGGTAGAGAAACAACATACTAAATACATCTCTGCTGTTGGTCTTTGTCAGATGTCACTTTCAAATACTTATAAAGGAATTGACCACTACTTTATAAAGAAATTAAGAGTAATTCTGTGTTATAACAATATAGAGTGTTCCTGAAGCACAGTCAGTTGCAGGACTCTTATGTCCATGAGGCAATTCCATGCAGGCTGCAGATATCAAACACAGAGTGGGCTCTGAATTCCTGTTGCTTTTCAGGTTTGGCTAAAATCAACCTGGAGATGCTGCAAAATGAACTATTCTGGGATTATAAGAACTGGTTTGGGTTTATAAGAACTAGAAGCTGGCATGTGATCTGCATCCAGACTACTTCAGACTCTTATGCTGGGGCTGAATCCTCACAGGAGGGTCCAAGAAGAATGTAAAATGTGTTCAGGTTTTTTGTACTTACTAAGAAATTGTGGAGAAAAGCTGGAAGTTCACTCTTAAACAGAGTTGAGGGCATGGAGAGAAAGCCTCAGAAAGGGTCAGGTGAGAGGACCAGCACCCTGTGAGGTCAAGAAAGTGTCAGAACAGATCACATCAGCAGGAGGCAGCTCATAAGCCCCTGTAAGGATGGGAGAGTGCACAACATACCCCTGTTTCAGCCTCTTCCAGCTGGGAGGAGACCTTTTCCTTCTCACTGGAGTGGCTGCAGATCTGGCAGGACTGTGGGGAAGGAACTTTGCTCCCTCCCACCCCTCTTTGCCTTCTTGACTGCTGCAGTATCTCCTCTGCTTTGAGAGTTTCATAGGGCTGAGCTACCCAGCTGCTATTTATTTTGCAAAATATTGAAGATAATTGCATTCATATATAAGTACACAGATAGATTTTGAGTGTGTATCAGTGCACGCATGTGTGTGTAATATTTTAAGCTGTCTGGCACATTAATTTAGCCACCTGTTCTAGCCTCTTTCTGCTGCACAAATTAGATTGTCTCAAGGGAGCCTATGCAGCTGATTGGGTCTGCCTTGTTACTAAGGCAACCCTTTTCCTCTCTGCTATATGCTTTATAACAGATTCACCAGGCAAAAGATGGAAGGGTAAAAAACCTAAAAATTGCTTCAGACCCTGGGGATACCAGTACTTAATAGATGCTCTTAGCAGAGTTATTTATTCAGACAAGAATACAGTTTCTAAATGTGGCAGATTGTTGAAGCAAGCAAAGTCAGATATAATGGTACTGTATGAAGGAGATGATAAAAAACGAATTAAGGACTTGTGCAAACACCATATGAATCTTAAATTAGCTATACTGTGTGTAGCTGCTGTAAAGGTAACATGACTGTATATATCCGTGGTTGTTCCTTTGAAGGTCATGCCTGATTAGGAACAACAACAAAAATTCTTTATGCCAAAAAAGCCACAAATGTAGGGAGGAGTCCTTATGTCAGACAGTTCTAGCCCAGACAATATTTTATGCTTATTTTTCAGATTAAAGTTATTAGTTTGTTCCTGCTTCCTGCTTTTAGGGGATTTGTATTGATTGAATAGACCACAAATGTGGTATATGTTTTATGCTGAAACAAGGCATGAATTTGTCTTTGAAGAAGGACTTCTTGACCTCATTAGTTCTTTGACAACAAATCTAGCAAAATTCTAAGCAAATTAAAGGTGACTCCAGGATGCATGACTGATTAAGGGAATGCTATATATGCATATGGGAAGAAGGGATGGACCTTTAAGCATTATGGTCCAACCTTTCCCTCAGTGAGTCACATCCTAGGGTGTGCATTTGTGTTTAGGTTGACACAGACAATGTGCACAATAGGTATAGTGTAGGATTTACATGTTTATCTTTGTCTTGTGTCCAGTACATCGACTGAAGGTAATGGCCTCTAATTTTATGCTGAGGGGATCAAGTGGAGTGTTGTTTGGACATTCAAAAATCTATGTGTAGATAAAATTGTAGCAAAACATTTCTAAAGTAGGTTGGTTTGTAGATGGATTTAGATGCCTTTATCTCACTGTAAGGCCTACGCACTGTAGCTGCTCAGAAAAAAAAAAATAGGGAAAATAATGAATGTCTTTTTATTTGTTTGGAAGACATTACATGATAGTTTTAATAAGATCTTTCATTTTCCATGCAATATAAAGAAAATAAAATGCTAGTGGATTAAAACTGCTCAAATATCCCTCTTTAGAATTTTCCACACATGTAAATTTGACTTCTGCTAACTCTGCTTTCCCTTTCCATTTAATGCATCGGCTTTTTAAAAACACTACAAAGAATATAACACGATTGTGAGTGAGATTCTGCAACTTGTCTAGTTTTTCCTGAATTAGTCACAGTTTTATGTTTTGTGGATTTCTTTATCTTTGGCTCTAGCTCTGACAATGTGAGAGACTCAGACCTTGAAAACAGTAATTGAAAGCTTGTTTCCTTTTGACATTAGTAGATTTTTTATCTTGGATTATTTTGTTCATTCTATTTTTAAAAAAGTCATTTGTATACAGGAGGACTATATTCATTTAGGCAATTAACTATTGTTAGTGCCAACGGATGGAGAAAAAGAACTGGAAAAAACCTCTGGAACTGAATTTTAAAATATTAGTTTTGCATGAAGGATTACAATTCTACAGTACTTGGTATTCCACAAAAATATCCTGAAATTTAATGTTTTAATTGTCATTCTGTAACACCTACTTTTGTTGATTAAAGCTGCACCTCATCAAAGATTTTAGCAGTTAAACTGGTTGGTTTTATCAGGGCAGAACAGACATTATAATATGGCTGCCTTTTGAAGTATGCTTCACTTGTGTTTGATGAGAAGTCCTCTACAACATCCAGTTGTCACGTACTCTAATCCATGGTTTAAGGCCATCTTCAAGGGGATTATGACTTTTTTTTTTTTTTAAAGTTATTCAACATGAATATCATGATGCTGTTTTCATACATAGATTCATGTGCACTTTCAATTTTCTGGAAAGAAATTACTTTTGATAACTTTGTATTTCATGGTGTCTATTGGCATATGTACATTCAATGGTGCACATGTCCTACAAAATATAGGATTTTCTTTATGATGTGCTTACCATCCTACATCCCTCATTAGAAACAGATGATACTAGTTTTTCCATCTCTTCTGGTCCTGCTGGCTTCTGCTACCTTTTTTACTCTTACTAATTTTCTAGTGTACTGTGAGCTGTTCTGTCCTTCTCCCTTCTTGCCCTACACTGTACATAGTTAAATTAGTCCTTGAAGCACAAATGTGCAGGCTGGTGTGGTTCCTAGGGATCTCCAGAAATTCCTGGCACCCTGCAACAGCCTTGATTTCCATTTTTCTTTGTCCTGCTTCCTCTCGCTGACTGGTGCTACTGCTGCTCCCTTCTTTTCCTTTCATCAAATCCATCCAGCAGTTTTTCAGACTTTTTGTCTCCAATCCAACTGCCTCATATAAGTCTGATGTCTTTGTGGCAGGTTTACTGTTTCACTTCAATTTCCTAGGCTCTATAGGTAACTGTGTTTTCACTTTGCTCAACACTTATTTTGGCAGTAAAACTCCTAGCATCACTTATCTTTTGTCTTTAAAAAACACAACACCTACAAACAAAACCAAATACAACAATTTTAATCTCCTAGAGAAGCATCACTTTCTCCTCTGCTTCTGTGGAGCAATAGTAAGAACATAGCAAAGGCACTGCTGATAGATATGTTATCTGTTTTTTTTCAGAACGGAATGAAGTTGACACTTTCAAGATCATGAAGAATACATGTCTGAGAAAAAATAATTCTCTGAAATTTGCAATAAGCAACTTCAGATGTTTGGAAATAAAAAAGTATTTTCTTTTCAATAGAGCTATATTGTATTTTCTTGCAGGATTTAAGCATTCATACCATGTTAAACTATAGACTAAGGATATTTATCTGCTAGATACCTTTTTTTCTTAAATCTAGCATGTTTGCATTTCTGTAGGTAATATGGTTTGCTTCTTCAGTATCTCACTGCCAATAGAATTTGATTTATTTTTTAATGAAAAGATGTACAGTGCATAGATTTTCTTATTTTTTTCCCTACTTGTCTACACACACTTTATGAAAAGTCTTGGTGACTACAACTGTATGTTTTGCCCAAGTGTGTTTTTGCTGAGCTTCTAATTAACTGAATTTCAGAACATTGCCCTTTCATCTTAGAAGAACTTAGAAATGCCCTTACTACAGGCAATTTTTGTTTTAAGGTTATATTTAAACTCTACTTCTATTTTGAAAGTAGAGGAAAAAAAAAAAAAAAAAAGCTTTAGAAAGCTACAGGTGACTGAAATTCACTATGGACTATTAATGAGTCACGAAGTAGTAACTGTAATGATTGATACCATCTTCCAAACAGGCACACCATCTATATATCATTCCTAGTCTGATTTCATTAGGAGAAAAAGCTGACAGCTGCTTTCAGAAAAGTATTGAAAGTGGACCACTGCTAGATATTTTGTGAGGCTAAAGCAGTTAATGATGACTGAGGCATTTCCTCTGTATATTCAGTAGAGGAAGATTTATCCACAACTCTAATGCAGTTTGTTAAAGTGATGTTTGCTATTCAAATGTACATGTGTTATATTATCTCTTAACACATCTGTGCCAAAGGAGGCTATAAATCTGAGTTCCTGATTCCTTAGTAAATACTTTTAACTCTGAATGAAGCATTCTAATTTCTTTGTGAAATGCAGATTCAATTCAGATACAAGCCTGAAAAAGAACTGGAATGGTGGAACAATAGTTGTGCAGTATTTATAGAGGTGATTTAGCAGAGCAGTGTGGAAGACCTCACTTGGTATCTGTGGCACCACAAAGGTGGGAAAAAGGAAGAAAAGAAATTTTAATAGATGATGAGGATAGTAGCAGTAAGCAGATCCCACTGGGGAACTGTGTGATCGTCAGGTAAATACTGAAAAATAGTAGGCAGAACACTTTAAACTCTGTAGACAGTGTTGCTTGGAGATATATCAAACCATGAAGTCCAGTTTTATTGTCCATATTTTATAAGAGGTATTAGATGACTCACAAATCACAGAGAGAGATGCAGAAACAAATTTTACACATGGTGTCCCAAAGAGCTCATCTGGCTTAACTTAGTCTCAAAAGGATGTTGTGGTTTAGAATTAGGTTAGAGTGCTTTGACTAATTTGGACATTCAGTACAGAAATCACCAGAAATCTGTATATAGAAAGTAAAAATAGTTACTAGAATGAGTACAAATAGGTAACAGTATGATAAATTTCCATTTGGGACACCTATTGTACACCTTAATTTCATCAAGGCATGGTTTTGAAGAGAAGTCTGTGCTTTAGTAGTATATATATTATTGGGTTTAATGTAGTGGAAAGTGATATGTGCTGATGTGCTGTACAGAAAAGACCAAGCTAGATATATTGTTCCTTTCAGACCTCCCATTCAATGAACATAAATTCCTTTTCATAAGGGTAAATGGAAAAATCTTCATTTTCTGTGGTAATGAAGATTCAAATTATGCAAGTTCCATTCCCAGTGATCTTAAATTAAATGCAGTTTAGCATTAGCAAGTCTGTGTTTTTTATCAGAAAAATAGAGTCACCTTGCAGAAATCACACTTTTTCAGTAGAGTGTGCACCACAAGTATTAAATTGATGCCTTAAAAATTGGAAGCCCTTTTCTCTCTGCACACTGTTTTTATGTAGCACTTTCATGGAGTTCTGTCTTACGTAAAATGTCTATTTTTATCAGAGGCATTTACTGTTTAGCAGCATAGATATGTAATGAAGCAGAAGCAGAGACTCTGGCTGAGGGTTCAGTTACTTGCTGTTATATCCTTCTCATAATGTGATCAAATACTACCTTGAAAAGGTATTTGCCATGTTTCTTGCCCTCCAACCCCTTCTGGTCCTATAGGGAAACAATTGTACATTTTTTTGTTCTGTTATCTAGAAACCATGTAATTGTCAGTTTGCAAACACTTCTTTTTGTGTCAATATAATCTTTTAACTTCTCCCTTACTTGTGCTTACTCATTTGTTGTGTCTATAGAGACCAATCAAAGTCCTCTCAGCCCTTAAGCCTGGCCTATAAAATGGTTTATCCGAATAACCCAAATACATCTTCAGGTTCAAAGTCAATCAGAAACTCACACAGCACTGATGGGTCTTAGTAATGTCTGGTCTACTTACATAAATATTCCTCTAAGTCTACTGGAAAATAATCTGATTTATGCTAAGGTGCTGAGATCAAAATTTGTTCTTCACTAGCCAAATTACATGTTATCCTTGCATTTATGTTCTACAGATCTTATTAGTTAATGACCTCCAGTAGGCAAGTGCCCATAATCACTTCAGGATGTGGCATTGGTATAATTTAGTGCGTTCTATTTTCTGCCTTCTCTTGCTAAGGTGAGCTCCTTTCATTTTGTCACCTACTAATTTCAGTAGCAAAATCTTACTTTAAAAATCTGGGTGAACAGTAAAATTATTAATTAAAGCTTGGGTTGTGGCACTGTAAAAATGTGATCTCATTGAGCTGGACTAACTGTATTCTGAAGCCATTCAGAGAGATATTGTCATTGTCTTGCTATTTGCAACCACTTTGCAGCACCTTCCTCTTGGTAAAACTGAAAGTAAAAAATCCCACCAAAACTGGTAAACTCAGTCCTAGTAACTTTGTTTCAGAAGCAGCTTCTGTAGTTTGCCCTTTCATCCGGGTCCTTGACTGCTTTATAAATTTAGCTGTCTGATAATCTATGGTTAATAACTAATTGTTTCCCCTATACTGAAGTGTTAAACCCCTTCTTGAAGTTCAAATGAAATCTTAACCTGCTTTATTTTACTTAGTTAGTGGTTATTTTATCAGACATGCTTAAAGGCACTGGTATGCTTCATCACATTTTCCATGCCACAAAATGCTGGTTTTCAAAATTTGTTCTAAAGATTATATGCTAGGGAAACTACTTCAGCTGTCTTGCAGTTGCAAGTTTATTATGCTTAACACTTTTGGGAGGCTCTACCAAAACGTGGGAGGCTTTACGTAACCCAAGACCTATATTGATGCTTCCCCTTCTTAATTTAATAAGTCATTTAAAATATTTTTTCCCAATTTGCAGGAATATGTACCAGAATATCCATTAAAAAATATTTTTGTATCCATCTCTCTCATTTTTATCAGCAAAAACTTCTCAGCTTTGTTTCCACATCAGCTTCGATGATTCCCATGTTGAGGTATGTTATATTTGTGCTTCAGGTTCAGAATTACTCTTACTTAAAAGCTGAAGTAAAAAGTGCACTTCACATTCATATACTGTCTTTAATTCATTTTCAGTGCATGATGGTCTATACTCCCTTTCAGCTTTTAATTCATAATAGCTATGACCATTTTACTGATTCTTTTTTTTTTTTTAATATTCTTAGCATGATTTATTTCATGCTGGCTTCTACTTATTCATAGTTTTCTACTCTACTTTTTGACCTCTGGGGTGTTATTTGCCATTTCTCTGTATTTTTTCCCTACTTTTTTCATGGCAGTTATTAATCCTGTATTCAGCTCCTTGAATAATTTTTCATTTCAGAAAAATATTTGTACTTTCAGTTTGAAGAACATGAAGCCTGAAGCCTAAATCCTTGAGCTCTTCATTCTCCTTAATTCCTCAGAATGTTTATTCCCAATAAAGTAAATTGAGCTATTGGCACAGTGAATTAAATGAACTAAGCAGAGTATTTTGTTGCCTATATAACTGACTACATACACTTTAAAGTGTATTTCAAAGAAACATAAATGTCTTATGGGAAAGTGGTCTTGCTTTACCAAAACCATTACTCATAGGTACATCAAATTAATTTATTTTTATTCTATTAACAAAAGAAGCTGTTGAAAAATTCTGTGTACCTTTAATATACCTGTAGTCTATCTAACAGAGCCCAATTTAATGTTTCAGATGTAGTCAAGAATATCTTTTCAAACAAACTAGGAAGCATCTCTCTCCTAGAATTCAGGGGCACAGGGACAATGTCGGACAGTGACCTGTTCATCAGAAGAATAAATGGTTTAATTTACTCCCTAAAGTTTGTCCTTGGCTACAGAACTCTTGCTCACAGAAGACAGGAATGAACTTAGACCTTGGATGAGAAATATATGCCAAAACCATCTTTGACCTGACTTTCTCTAAATTTCTGACATTCTTTTTTGCTTATTTTTCAGACATATTTAAAAAAATTACCTTTTTTTTCTTTTTTCTTTTTTTTTTCCCCTGGTGCTTGTTTTTTGGTGGTTTGGTCTGCCTTGGGATTTTTTTGTTTGTTTGTTTTTTGGTGGTTTGGTCTGCCTTGGGTTTTTTTGTTTTTGTTTTTTTTTTTGTTTTGTTTTGGGTTTTTTGTGTGGTTTTTTTTTTTTTTTTGTGGATCAGAATGGTGTATGAGTGCTACTGTTGAAAACAAATGCAAAGAGACACAAACCAGTGACCCCAGACGATAATTTAGTATCGATACGCTTTAAGAGTTAATCAGAGTGGTTTAATTAAATTCTAGAGGAAAGGGGCTTAAACTTTTTATTAACCAGAAATTTATGCACAAAATGCAAAGACAAAGGCAGTTTGCATCAAACATGGATTTCTTTTAACTAAAGAGTCATGGAGAGATTGATTACATTTGCTTAAGAGGAAGCAGTGCTGAAAATATCTTCATTCAAGTGGCTTCCATTTAATTGTTAAGTGGTTCCAGGAAAGGATGACTAGTTGGGCATAAATGAGGATTCTGCAACCCCTGAGCACTACAATAATTCTTCCTAAGAAACCTTTGTTTCTGCTTCTTCCCGAGAACCCATTTTTTAATTACAGTATGTTGAAGAATCATATATTGTAAGCAAATGGAGCTTATTGGCTTGATGTCTAAATATCTCTTATCAGGCAAAAGAAAAACAGAAGTGTATAAATCTATCTGTATACATTGCTTCTTTGACCACAGAGGGAGAATATTTCAGCTGCAGGAGGTGGTTATCTTTTTCAGAAGCCCAGGATAAACTTTCCTGTCAGGCATATTTTCTTTCATTTTCTTTCCACAGTTTTTAAGGAAAACACTCCTCCTGTGTGAGGGCATCATAGGTGCCTCTTTTAGGGGCTTGAATCTGGGACTGCAGCCACACACAGCTTGCAACTTGAAGACTGTACTGCAGCTTACTTAACCCTTGATGTAACCAGAGATATATTCAGTAATGTAATTAGTTTCTGCACAATAGAAGCTGCTGAAGGACAAGTTCTTCAGTGAGAAAGTGCCAAGAAAATCTTCCTCCTTCCCAGGAGTGGCTAGCAATGCAAATCACAAAATAAGGGACACTGGGAAGAGACTGATGCAAATCTACTTGGAAAATTTCTGTTACTGCAGCTTCAGTAATGCAAAAAGTATAGCATGTTACCATGATAAAAGGTATGGGGAGAGCAATTATAACAAAATCCTCATTCTTGTTGCAATTTTACATCTGACATGAAATGAGCTGACAGGTTCAGGAATGTGATTATATCTGAGCTTGAACTATCTCTGATTTCTTCATTCAAATCCTGTAACTGACAAAAAAGATCCACTGATTCAAAATGGAGCAACTTAAGATATCATTGTTGTTGCTGTACATATCTATTGATTTTAAATCCTTCTGTCTTCACATGAGGAGACATGAAAAGACACTCATGATTCCAGTGAAATGTATCCTTTAAGAACTATTGAAATACTACTACTCTTATTAAAAACATGATAAATATTCAGTATAGAAAACTTTCATCTCTGAAAATCTGAAACAAATCATTGTCTAAAAGGTACTCAGCTAATAGCAGTATTTATGAATTAATAGATAGGTAGTTCAGAAAACAATGTAGTAAAACTCAGACTTCACCTTAAAGTGCTCCATGGGTGAGAACAATGTGGGCCGTGGGCTAAAAATAGTATTGATACTGGTAGAGGAGAATGTTGGGCTTAGAGACAGGTTGTACCAATCTGAGACCATTTTTAAGAGTCCCAGGGTTAACTCCCTTTGCCTTACTATGATTTGGGACAAAGTCCACAAATGTCTTTTGTACTCCAGCTCCCCTACAGTTATGGACTTTCTCATGCATTTCAGTGAAAATTCAATGCTCAGTAACTTTGTGAACCTGGGTTTTAGATTTGTCTCCCTTTTTCCTTACCTTACAGGGAGAAAAAAGAAAGAATTATTACTTGTAATCTAATCTAGTTCATGACTCTTTTGGTAATGGTGTTTGTTTAGAATCCAAGATATTACTGATCTTCCTAATATCTGGTTGGCTAAAATACAAAATCTTCTAGATTCATTTGGCTTCATATTTCTGAAAGGCACAAGACAGATACATGTGCTTGCTGTATTCTTAAATAAGTGTACAATGCTAGGAAAACCTTTTCAGGATCAATGATCAAAATAGGAAAGCATCAACAGTACTGGCATTTGCAGTATTTATGAAATGGGAAGGAATAATACTTAGCTAATACTTAGCTCTTGAGCTAACCTGAGCCTTGTAAATTTTCACATTGGTGCTCAAGCAATAGTCAAAATGGAGCTTAGTACTCAGCAACCCAAAGTTCTTAAAGGTCAGCATATGTACAGTCCCCTTGAGGAACCTGCAACATCTGTTTGTATGTATGAGTAAAAATAAATATACATTAAATCCCTTTCTTCTACCTTCTCTTTAATTAGATGGTAACTCTCAAGGGAAGAGATTGCCTCCTTTGTCTGCTCATGCACTGACTAGCACAAGAGGTCACTGATCTCAGCTGTAACCTCTGTCTCCCCTAGCGCAAACTTCATGAAAATGAGTATTTCAGACTGACCTTTCAGCATAAATGGAAAAGAATTTTAATGAATATAAGAAGATTATATATTTATATACTCCTCCTTTTGGCATTTAAAAACTTCAGTATTTAATATGCCAGCTATTTTTAAAACAAAAGGCCTGCATTTATGGAGCAGGATGCAGTGCAGGCCAGTAGGCTGATGGAGTGAAATATCTCTTTGGACTCTGAATTTCTCTGCCACTTTCCAATGTAAAATCCAGCTGCTATAATCTCATCTGATTCAAGAAAGAAGATAGCTGAATGAGCTGTACAGCCAGATGGTCACTGTTTGCTTAGACCTTTCCTTCATTCCCCATGGCTAGGTGATTTACAAACATAAATAATGCAATTTCAGTATGTACCCTTTACAGAAGAGACAAGTGATTATAATCCCTTCTAGCCTTTCCCTTTTGTATTTGCTCTCTTGCTTGTAGTGTGGATATATTCTATACGGATCACTTGAACCTAAATGTACAAGGGTACATTTTAGAAGGGTACATTACCATAAAGGTAATACCTTTATGGGTGTAAAGTGGATGAAGGGAAGGGTGGAGCAACCACAGCAGATCCTCAACTTTTAGAAATAGATGAGTTGCTGCAGATACTGCTGATGTTGACAATATGTGTGCAGTGTAAACAAGAATTTTTGTGAGCAGCTAATGAAGTAATGAAGCCAGATTTCCTACAGATTTCTGTCTCTCGATTGACTTTTTAACTGTGACAGAGTTTCACATTGTGCTTAAAATGTTTTAAATGTGGAGAATATCAAGACACAGTACTGGTTTCTTTACTCATTTCCAACTGCACGTTACCACCCCCACAGATCTAACAATTATATGGTCTCAAGGTGAATTTGAAACTTAATTCATTTGTGTGTGTATAGGGTGTTATTCCAGGTGGATCAATGAGATGGTTAGCTCTAAGATCAGTACTTCTGATAAGTTTGACATTTAGTCAATAAACTCTAAAGATTTTAGGTAGGGATGTGAATTTCTCTACAGGTATATGCATGGGTTAGCTGTTTAAGTGGTATGACTGTGTGCTGCAACCTAATTTTTAGAGCTGAACGTAGAATTAATATAGTAATTCTGTCTTTGATATGTCTCTATAACCTATAATCTGTAACAATTCACACCAGAGAAGTACAATATGAAGCATTTCAGGAAAAAGAGCCATGGTTATCTATGGTATGACTTGGCATGCTGTTAAGCAACACTTCAAATCTCTTTGGTGGGATCCATATAATTTTCAGGAAAGTAAGTAGTATGTGTTCACTGCACATTGATGAAATGAATATGTAAATGGGATATGTCAAGATGTTATTTCACTGGATGCATATGTACAGCAGGAGTTGTTGAAAAGGGTTTGTATTTATTGTGGAGTCCACACTAAAATCAGTACTATCTATGTTGACTAGTAATATGTAGTCAAAGTGACTAGCCAAAATATCTTCAGAGAAATCATAGAGCAGGAATATTCAGCTTCTCTGAGGCTGATAAATGAATCATCTGTGGTACTCACTAGGCAGAAAAGCAGACAAGTGTCTACACTTTGATGGATTTGGTTGAAGTATCTGCATGTGGATCAGTGAACTATCAAACTGTTTTCAGCAACTGCCCTCAGGTACGTTGCTGTGTATGTGATACCTAAGGTATTTTGGGAAACATTAAGTTCATTTTCCTTGCATTTGGACATGCAACAGAAAGAGTGTTGGGATATATGCAAATGTGCATATCGATAACATCTGAGGCCTTACTAGCTCTGTCCTTATTCCCTGGCCACTGCTTATGTTCTCACTGTGTTTGTGCTTATCACTTGCTCTGGTAATTGTTAGGACATCTTGGTGGTGCACTGATTATCCCAGGCAGGTGTTCACCTGGAGAGTTGTTGCCTTATATCTTTTTTGGCTCCTGCTGTACATGTTCATGGCTCAGCCACTGAACAGTGAAGCACAAAATGACAGTGCTTTCCATGTCCTGTTCCACCACCCCTCACAGGCTGCACATCTCTGAGCTGATATGTGCATCACAGTCTGCTGCATAGCACAGGCTTTGAGGAACTGATTGCAAACCCATTGTCTTATAGTTTTGATGCCTAAGATGTTAGTTTTTAGCTTGGAGCTAGATGACAGCTTGAGCTCTAGTGACTCCAGGACTTTGGTGCTGAGCTGGCATGCTGAACATCTGGACTTTGGTTGCCAGGAAAATACAATGGCTAATGGTATGGATTAAAAAAAAATAATATTTATATTGGCTCCATTTCTGTACAAAACATCTTTCTGAAGAAGATAGTTTGGAAGGTTAAATATACCTAAGGCTAGCAAGATTTATCTTTTCACTGTCTGAAGGTTAAGTGACAGTATGTTATATGGAAGCCATTTTAGTAATGATACTCTTCATTTTGTGCACTCCAGAAAACTGCCTGGTCAGTAACTCCATCTATACAATGAGATTTTGTTAGCATTTGAAACTCTACCTGTAAGTTCTTACAAACTATTTCAAACATGTTTGTAATTTATTGTAGCCATCCTGGATGTTGCAGGAACCAAACAGTCCAAAATACTTATTCCATGAAACAGAAAGCTGGAGGATCGTTAATGGCATTATCTTATCTCAAGATCAGAGGAAATTTGACATCCATTGACCCAGACCACAAACGATATACCTAGAAGCCTTAAAATTTAAACCATGTCTGGTTTATTTAGCACATGTGATCCCCATTTTTCCACTTCAGAGTAATAACAATCAAAAATCATTATTCAGAATCTTGAATTTCTCTCATTTCCAGTTTCATTGTCTGACCAAGTGTCGTACAACTCGTACATTCCATGTGAATTTTGCTATCAAAGTTTTCAGATCTTTAAGCACTGACAGAACTACAGTGGCGTAGCACCTACTTCTGGCAACACAAACTGCGCTGAGAGAAGATTTATTTCATTCTTCACTGAGTCTCAAACAGAAAGGAACATAGACTGCAGAACATTTAACAGTATGGCAAGGTATGCTATACAAAATATTTGTTCCCCATGCTGTGCTTGTTTTATCATTCAATTCACAGACTTTGCAAGTCTAATGGTTTCAGCAGTACTGGAGGCCACAGCTGACGTGATGGTTCAGTTCTCCCTTACAGCCTCCATTATACATGGTTTCCCTAAAACTGCCTTTTGTTTTAAAATTTCTCTAATTCCTTTATTATAATATCTTTTATTTTCTCAAGTGGAATATCTTGGAAAGCTTCAAATAGATGTATCCCACCCTTTTGGAGCCAATAAGCATTTGAAATAAGTTGTTCAACAGTTTTAATTTTTCAAATTCCTTCTTTTCTCTTTGTTTTCAAGCAAGTAAAACGATTTTAATTTAGACCTTTGTCATGAAAGAAGGCATTACTGGGGATAAAAGGAACATCTATTCTGATACATCTGTGTGAATGATAAAATATGTGCATGATCTACTTGATATTTTTGCTGTCTTAAGTAGTATGTGATACATTACAAAGCAGTCCCAGTGTGACATTTCTGTATGTCATTTTACTTTTGACATGATTTAGGAAATGATTAGGTAAAACCTGCCAGGACTTTGAATGCTGGCACTTGAAAATAAAAAAAAAGTCTTTCTTAGTTATCTAGTGCTTAACATTTATACAATTATCAGTTTAATGATCAAAGATAAACTCATATTAAGCATGAAGAAACAGAAGTAATTAAGGTCTGTATGTGCCAATAGTAAGAGAATCAAGATTAATTAATTAGTTGCCATTTGCAGATACATATGTTCATAGTATTCCAACGTCCAAGTCACACCACCAGAGTTAATTTCTGTATCTATGATAGTGCTCATCAAGTCACTGTTTCTTGGGATGGTGTATTTAATGGCAGTAGAGACCTATATATATTCCAGCCTGTTTAAAAAGGCCAGAAAAAAAGCATGCAGGGTAGCCGTATTCACAGGAAATAGTCTCTGACTGTGAGATATATTATTTCTGTTACAGATTTTGGGAAGGATGTCGAAATGCCTTCAAAAATCTTTGGACGTGTACCCATTTTGGCTACATTCAAATTGATTAAAAACTTAATCTGTATCTTGGCAACATGACTTATTCAGACTTATCAATGTTTTCTAGTTCCCATGGTTGCTTTTAATTAAGAGAAAAGCAGCTTTCCTAATATTAGGTTTAGATAATTGTCTGAGAATCCTCCAAAGGCTCTTTTCTTGAATAAGAATTAGTTTTCATTTCTCTGGTAAAACATACATAGATAAATTTTTACTAATGTTTCCACATGTGATATTGTGAAGTTAGGCTTCTAAATATAAACTTGGGCACAGAAATTGAAAGAAACTTATGAAAGTTGCAGATGTTCAGGCACTGAAAATTAGGTGATGGAGCCACCTTTTTTATGCTTGAAAATACTCATGTTCTTGAAGTGAAAAATTATATATTTTTCCCACTTCATTGTTTGTGGTGGACACAAATCAAACCTCGATATGTATTTCAGATATGTGATTATAATTATGTGAAAAGATTTGGATTGCAATATATGATATGTTAAAATATTCTGAATACAAAATTCGTCCTTACTGAGCTTTTTGCAAGCATATATTTACACAAGTAGCAATCAAACAAGGTTTTGACAGGCCTAGTCATCTATTATTTTTTAATTTTTTGTAGCTAACATATGAATTATCAGTCCTTCGACAAAAGAATGAAATATGTAATGGGTGGTTGCTTGCCAATATTTCTCATCCCACCACAAGAAAAATGTTTTAAATTGGTTAATAACTATATTGGATATATTTTCTGTGCAAAAATATAACTGATTTAAAGCCCTATTTATTAATTCCTTTCAATCCTGGACAAGCTCTACCAAGAACTTTGAAGTCCAGAATTAAAATGAGTGTTGAACATTATCTGTTTTATATCTGTCTCTCTGAAAAAATAATTATGAGGAGAGATTGCCACATATATTACCAATAGAAATGCAATTAACAATTGTTTAATCAGAACTTGATAAACCCAATAAAGGCCAAAGGAATAAATTACTAAAAAAATTCAAGATACTTTGACATATGATGATCCAGATCTGGAAGGGACCAAGTATTCTCAATTCATTGCACCAATGGGAAAATGAGGCAGTTGATAGTCAAAAAAGTTTTTAAAAAGTCATTGGTTTAATCCCACATCTTCTTTAAATTTTTCTATGGTTCCTTTAAATAGATTCAAATTATGTGCTTTTTGGTTTTTGTTAAGGCTGATGTTTTATACTCCTTTAGGAAGGCTAGCAAGAAAAGTAGTTACGTATATGCAATGTTATGCACCCAGTACCAGATCATGATGATTTAAGAATCATTATCTGTAGGAATGTAGTTTCCATGTGACTGGCCTTGAAGAAATCATGCTAGCATGAAAGAGCTTGTGAAGAAAATTTGCAGGTGAAACAAAGGAAGAGTACTAAAAAAGGGAACCCAGGCAAATAGCCTATAGATTGATGCCACACAAAGAAGGAAAAAGAATGCGTACAGTGAAGTTGCAGTATTGTTCCTGAATGTGTAAAGTCAAGCAAATCCAGCTTTAACTAGTCACCACAATTAAAAATCCATGGTGCAGAAGTAGCTAAGGAAAGTTGTAGTGGAATAAATATTTGTCTTCCATGGTGGTTACAGAAGATGATTACTGATGGGACTATTTTTTGATGCTTATGTGATCATTAATCAAGAATGAAATAATTTTTAAAAAATTAATATTGTAACCCAGTAGTTCTAGAAATAAAATATATTTCAATCTATCATAATACAATATGTTCTTCAGTGCAGTAATCTGTGTTGGCTGAAATATTTATCATTATATACCCAGTCTATTTAGGACTAATTCTTGTGACCATGAAAATGTGGATACAGTGAAGGCTAATGGTTACGTTGATATTCTTCTGTAATCCCCTTCTGAATATATGTGAACAGCCCAGCTAAAAAGTTTGTGCTGAAGGAACTGAAATGTGTCTTGTGTCAGTGAAGAAAGCAGGGAGGCTGTCAAACACTGAATGTATCTAACCAACTGCCCTGAAGAAGGTATTGACTGGAATGCATAGGAGTAAATTGACTGCTGGGTATCTCAGGCTGGGTAGGTGTGTAGCTATGGAAAATTCCATTTCCAGTCTGCCCGAACCAAACTCACTACAGCTGACTTTAGTCTGCAATCTTCACTACAGTAATGGAACAAAGATTTCAAACTAACAAGCTTTGTTTACAAGTATTTGCATATGCATACATGCAAAAATGTGTCATTATGTAGAAACAATTTTTTTTCCTGAAATTATTTACTGATTTACTGCATAAATTCTAGGCAATACTGACACAGTAATTTAATAACAATTTAACATGGGGAATCTTTTCCTCTTTCTATTCATTTCAGAAGACCACAATTACTCCTCGCTAGTTCTTTTTGAATCATTGTTATCAAATTGACACCAAAGCATCATTTATTGATGCATCTTATGAACTGAGGAAAATATTATTGAAATAAAGATGATTATTCTTTCTGGAAGAGTAAAGACTTATAAAAGAGTCAAAAATGATTAGTACCAAATCTCTTAGTTTTAAAATAGAAGATGGAAGCTTTTGCCATGGCTGAATTTAAATTTACTGATTTACTGATTTACTGCTATGAATGTCAGAGTAAAAATACTTATTTGAATTGCAGATTATTATTTGCTTTTACATAGAAATACAATATTTTTATGTTAACATAAAAGATCAGAAAGTTCTAGTGACAGAACCAGGCAATCAAGCTACAGTTCAGGGAATTAAATTAGTAGGGTTTTCCCTGGTGTGTTAGAGAAAATAAACTCTCCTGTAACCCCATTAACCAAGTGGAAGGAGATGAAGGTGAGAAAAACTGAAATGATGTGATATTTATAACCAGTAACAGGAGTCAAACCACCTGGCTCTGAGTGTTCCCTTTGCTTAAAAATACAGGATGGGGTTAAATGGGGATGCAAATGTGTTCAAAAGTGTACTTTGGGTTCTTCTTGACCCTAAACCTCCATATGTGGTGGTTTTAGTCAACAAAAAATCTGTTCCATGACTACATTGGGTAGTAAGCTAATTAGTACCCATACAGTCATCCAGTGCCACTGGATGCCAAAGTTCTTCCTTTTCAGCAGAACTTATTTTACTTCATTGTACTTTTAAAACTGTTGCACTATCTGAAAAGGGCAAACTTATTTTAAAGCTGAGGTCTGTCTAAATTTGCCAAATATTTTATGAACACTGACTAAAGATGCATTATTTGCAAACAGCTTGGCAATGTCACAGCACCCACTTTACTGCAGTCTGAGGTGATACAGCACAGTCAAGAGGGGTCCTTCGTCTTATATCATCTGATCAACCTCATTTTTATGGAACCAGTTCTCTTTATTGA
This sequence comes from Phaethornis superciliosus, assembly GCA_023637945.1. Lineage (NCBI taxonomy): Eukaryota > Metazoa > Chordata > Aves > Apodiformes > Trochilidae > Phaethornis > Phaethornis superciliosus. Next base: position 74,717,179 of record JAJQWJ010000002.1, read on the forward strand.
GACAAGATGAAGAAGAGCACTTCATAAACAGGGAGAATAGAGAAATTATGATAATGGAGGGACCAGAGCATTTCTTCTGTAGGAAAAAGCTGAGAGAGCTTAGGGAAGTGAAGGCTCAGGGTGGACCTTACCAGTGGATATAAAATACCTGATGAGAGGAATCAAGAAGACTCTTTTCAGTGGTATCCATTGACAGGACAAAAGGACATGGGGACAAATAGAAATACAGAAAATTTCACCTAAACAAATAATTACTGTGAGGGTGGTAAATTGCTGGAGCATATCTCTCAGGGAGACAGTGAAGATTTCATCCTTAGACTTATTCAAAACCTGACTGGGCACAGTTCTGGACAACTTGCTGGATTTGAACCTCCTCTGACCAGGGCAGGGTTTGGGCTACACAGTCTCATAAAATCACTTCCAACCTCAACAATTCTATGAATTTGTAAGAAAAACTTTAGAAGGTGGTGTTGAACATGGAAATGAAGAAGTGAACTTTATAGATCATATGTTGTTACTAAATTACTACAGCTGTTTGTTGGGGTTTTTTTCTCTTCCTCTGTTGACCAGCAAGTTTGATTCCCTGAGCTTCTGGCTGTCTTCACTGTTGATGCCCAACACTGTATTCCTCATTTCACCATATAACATATCACCTTTTTATCTAGCATATTCACAGTGTCTAAGAAGAGATTATTAACATCATAACTTCCTTTAAATATTCAAATAGAAGTATTTCAGCTTAATGCATAACATAAGCTGGCATTACCTGCAGATATACAACTTAATTATTAATAATGAGGTATCAGAAGCTGGAAAGCTAGTTATATTTTCATCTTTGCTATATTGTTTGTAATAAACATTTGATATTGAGATCTCTTAATCTGAATCCAAGATGGAGGAATACTCTTTATCATCACAATTTTTATGAAAATAACATTTTGACAAAAGTTGTATCGAACACAGCCAAACTCAACATGTTACATCAGTAGCACATATTACATCAGCAATATGTCACCATGATTCTGCCTTTCTGTTGCAAACATAAGTCAAAATGTTACTTTCTGGATGTTGTGCTTACTGAGATAGAACACCAGGCATGCCACAAATAAATGTACAAAATGAGGTGCAACACAAAATATTGTGAAAGCAGAACTGTATTTTTTTATTATTTAGTTACTTTTTTCTTTCTGCCAAATGCAGGCTAAATCTAAACGTTTATATAATTAACAGTTTTGTCTACTGACAGGAATTACTGGACCTTATTTCTGATTTTTTTTTTTTTTTTTTTTTTTTTTTTTTTTTTTACTTTCATAAGCACAGGAAATATTGTTCCTAGTCATTAGAACCTGAAAACTTGAGTAAGTGTATATTCCTGTTAAAGACAGCACACAAAAATATATTTCCTCTTATGTATCAGCCTAATAACAATGGGAACTATTTACTAACTCTTAGATATAGAGGTATTTCATTTGCTGAAGACTGACAAGGCTTAATGACGTCAGAAATAGTTTATTCATAGAGGCTGGGAGCACAAGCTGGTAGTTGCTACATAAAGAGCAAAACTTGTACAACATTCAGAGACTGGTGTTGTTTCTAAAACAGACTGAAGCTTGATTCCTACTGTCTTTTTTAGTATGACATTTGATATTTCTTATAAGGAGTTCCTCTATTCACTGACAAGAAGTCAGAAAATGAATATAGTGTACCAGAATGTTAAAACATGAATGCTTTCATTCAGACAGAGATGACAAAGCTATAATGAGACCTACACTCACTAAAGCTCTGGCAGTTAAACTCAAAAGTTCCTCTAAAATCATGCCTGTAGTATTAATTTTGAGACAGGTATGCAAAATTCATATTGACAACAAAAAATTAGAGAAAGAAGTGCTCTGTTTGAGTAAGAACAGGGGAAATGTATGCAGCCATGTTGTGGGTGAGAGGAGGAAAGACAAGAGCATGACAGAATGGCTTCTATACAACCAGAGGTGTGTGCTATTGAATAGGAAAAATGAAGTTTCTTTCTCTTCATCTCCCTCTTCGTGTCCTCAAAAGACAGAAAAAGCTGTTACTACTATCTTTTCTCCATTTTCTGAAGGAGTAAACCATGTCTTTCCTGGGTCTTTTCTAGGGAAGCTTGACCATTTCATAGGCTTTCATCTTCTGCTTCTTTTTTTCCCTTTAATCTTAAGCATGTTAATATTTTTTTTACACCTCTTAATTTCTTTGTTGTATTATAAACAGTTACAGTGTGTTCTCAAATATTTAATTGTTGTCAAGCTCAGATATGATTTGGTCATCCTGGCTAAATTTTAAAGGCCTTCATTGGAAGAGAGAGAAGTGCTTGGAAAATGGAGGCCAAAATAATACAGTATGATACATAAGTAAATATGTGGAGCAAAATTGCCCAGCTGTGGAGGCTTTCTGCAGTGAACATCCCGGTATCTCAGCAAAACTTTAATACAAGCAAATAAAATTATTGACAGCAAAAAATATGACATATCTAGCATACTCTGCTTTATTAACATACAAATTTTGCTCAGTTTTGTTAGCAATGTTTTATGTTGTCCTGCAATTGAGACAGCAGGCACAATATGTTGATTGTGGATCTTGTTCTTCTCTCAGTAGGGATGAAAATTAAAGCAAAAAAACAGCAAAAGAGATTTTTCTCTTTTTTTCTCCTGCATGTATTTTTGATTGCATATCTGTTGTTATTGGTACACTGATATTTTTCAAAATATACTCTAGCCAGCCTTTGTCCTCAGTATCCAGGTTTAACCAGCTTCGTGTCCAAGGTAAACTGAACATATATTTATATATTTCATATCAGGCTACCATCCTTTCTGTTATGCTTTGTCTTTGCTCCCTTTTAAAACTCACAGATCACCTCAGGACTGCTTTCTTGCACATCCTTGAACTATGCAGAAAAAACAACTTTCCATTACATTTGAAAATCAGACTGCACCTTATTGTGTATCAGACAGCTCTATGAATTTAACTGTAGACAATCAAGTTTTAGAGAGACTTTTTTTGCTGTGGAAGTGACTGTATAGTATTTCTCCCTAATTGGATCATTTGATTGTGGAAGAGCTACAGCAGAAATGGAATGATGTCCCTTTAAATATTTCAGCCTAATCACATAAGGAAGCCAGTGGGAATAACTGGCAGATGATAGGTAAAATTGTGCTGTATTAAATAAAGACTTGCATGTAATTCAGTAGGAATAAATATTTGACTGATCACAATTTAGGGATAAATATTTGGGGCTGACACTTCATAATTGCATGTTGAATTCAAACTGAATAAATTCATGAATGAATTGATTTCAAGTCCTTTCTATTGATCAGCTCCTGAATTTTCATAATTACACTATTTTGCAATACACTGGTGAGGGCCCATAGAGACTTGCGTTCCAGCTCCAGTAATGATAACTCAGCACCAGATTTAGTCCTTCAATTGCCTTTGTGTTTTTTTCCTGTGTCTGCCAGAAGGTGAATTCAGATTCCTCTAGGCACTTAACTTTCCAAATCAGAACGATTGCTGTTGCACAAACATTGCAGAGGAAATTATTTTTATAACTGATTTTTGCTGCTTTTGTTACTGACTGCTCAATAGTTCTCAGCTTAGTGAAAATATAGGAGATTTTCTGACATGCCCAAATGAATAAAAATTAATATTGCTGTTATTTTTATTTTTATTTTTTTCATAATAATTATAGAGAAGGAAATGTGGCTAGTCTTGTAGCTATCCTAACATTACAGTGCTAGATGACAGAAACAAAATATATATTCAGGATGTCTACTTGAAGCAGCTGACTAATGAGTAATCTCAAGCACCCACAGACAAGTGGAGATCTGGAGGAGATGGGATTTGAAACAACTAACAGATTAGGAAAGCAAAGACTGATTTCAGAGATCTAAGATTTTAGAATATCAGATCAGTGTCAGAGGGGAGTACTTGAATACTCAGCTGGCATCAGTAACATAATTTCAGTCATAGAAACGAAAGGGATCTGACACGGTGAACAGGGAGAACTGCAGAGAGGGACTTTTTGACAACTTCTGTTTCTCAGAATTTATGACAGATTTGGAAAACAAAGCAATATTAGAAAAACAAATAAAACCAAGTTTTTCATTTTCCCCTCAGCTGTGAGGGGAAAACTACCAAAGAAGAAAACTGATCTCTTCATCAAGACTGAGATCAGTGAGACTGGAACTCAAAGGAGCTGATCTTTGGGGAAAAGTGGGTAAACAGGCCTGAGGAAATGGGACAGCTGGTAGTCTCCCAGAAGGTGTGGTAGATTTATAAGGTCTAATACCTATTTTCTATATGTAAGTAAGAGAGGGTTGAACAGAGATAGTCCAGCTATTGGAGAACTTAATCAGCAGTGGTGTTCTGTGGGGTAATGCTGTTTCCACATCACTGCCCCCCAAATTCCTCATCCTTGCCAATGCAATATAAGAGCTTCGACATGCCAGGCAACAGAGAAAATCTTATAGATCCAATAGTGTAAACTGGCTGCATTGCTCATATAGCTATATTAATCTAAAACTATTCTAATTAGATAACTTTTTTTTAATGATAGAAATTTGTGTTTGTTCACAGATTGTTCTACAAAATCTTGGCTAACACAGAAGCAGTTCCACCCAGCTTTAGGACAGGTTGAGACCTCTGTCATACTTCCAGTTCACTTCAGGAGAAGAAAATAATTTTAATTTGGGTTAAAAAATCTACCTGCCCCACTGAACACAACATACAGAAATCTATGAACAACCTTTTTGAAAATATCTTGGGAACTTATTCAGGTACTGAGGCTAATAATTTGAATTTAATATATTCTTTTCCTTAAAGTAGTGAGTCTTTGAAGATGCTATTTTTTGACTAATGACTAATAATTAATAGAAATAACAACGATAATACTGATGATAACAGTGATGAAACCACCTTTTATTTTTCTAATTTGTGCTTGACTTAAATTCAGATTTTTTTATTCTAATTATAATTGTACCTACAGGATTAAAGATCTGTCACTTCCTAGAATATTGTTTTCTACAGCTGCTTAGACTAAGGTAACCAAATCATTCTCTGCACTTTGTTTTCTATATCAAATATCATAAATTCAGAGAGGTAAAATCAGACTTAAGGCTTTTTCAAAGCAAATATTGTTCTTTGATCCCAAACTAGACTCTTAAAGCAATACATGTATAGTTTGCCAGATACACAGTTTAAAGTTTTAAATACCTTTTATTATTCAAGAGAAAAAATTCTTAGCATGATGTTCTATGTAAGAAACTGATATGAAGGTTTTGTAGATCTAAAAACAGGCAAGCTCATTGATACATTTAACAATAATATGCATTATTCAAAAATTCTTGAGCTCTAAATATTTACAAAGATATATGTCATTTATGGTTATGATGTATTACAATTGCTTAGTTCAATTTCTATTCAGTAGCTTCCTGTTACTTTTCCTATTGCACAAGGTAAAATACTAAAAAGAGAGATAGATTTTGTTATCCCAGGCTTCTTTGTTCTCCAGTCTGTTGTCTTAGCATATTGACCAGAAAACTTTATGTGTTTGCACCCTAGATAATATGATGCTTTGACTTCTTCCAGTTTATGCCATGTTGGTCATCAGCATTTGCCATGCTTGGAGGGCTGGAAACATTAAAAAAGATATCCCAGGGGAACTGAAAATAGGAAAAAAGAGTCAGAATTACAGACTTAAGTTAGACAAGAACAAAAGTAACAGAGAAGAGTATTTGTAAAAAAACCCCAAACAAACAAACCCCCACAAAACCAACAAATTACACATTGTTACTAGAATTAGAAATTAATACACTTTAAAAAAAAAACTCAAAGCACACAACAGAACTAACTGAGAAGAAGAAAAGCTTGTAGACTTACCTGTTTTCTCTTTATTGATACTGTTGCTTTAACCTTCTCTGAGGAGTATACAAACACTGTAATGACAAGTAAAGTCAGAGGTTTTAAAGTAGAATGGGACTTTCAGTTTGCTTGAAACATTCAGTTTTTTTCAGCTAAACTCTATCCTTATTACCAATTTCATGAACTCTGTATGAATACTTTTGGTAGCCAGGGTGAAGTACGAGACTGTAATTCCACTGTAAGTCTTCCTCCACTACTGCTTTGTTGCCACAAGTAGGTAATGGTGCCTCTGATGCCTTTCTGGTAACTTATTTCATAAGAATTCTGTATTTCTGTTTCCCCTGCAAATCCTTTGTATGGGCTAAGATGACATTGTACTGGGTACTATTATATGAACACAAGAACAGAGATGCTGATTCATGTCAATTTCTAAAGTAAAAGAAGAAAGAACTGATGGGGAAGAAAAGACAAATTAAGTCTATTGACTTAAGACAATAGAAAAGACAAATTAAGTCTATAGAGTGTGAAATAAGATAATGACATCTGGACTCAAGAAAGAACAGAGAGCAGGGGATAACTTTTTCCATTCCTCTGGGAAGAGACAGATGTGGAAACATTTTGTAATGGGTATTTTGTCATACCCAGAAGATACAGCTCTGTTTAGTTACCCTATCTGACCTCTAATGGATTTAAGAGGAGGGACATATCAATAAAGGGCAGGGAAGGCTCATTTAGGCAGGTGCTTACCTTAGGTAAGTGGGGCTATTCGGGAGCTTCAGAGTGTGGCCTACAAGAGGCATCATCTGGAAGAGGATGGAAATCAGGAGCTGGAAACAAACCACTTGAATTACAACTGTCTCCTTCCTGAGGAAGAGTTGAGATAAAGGGTCTAAGAAACTACTGAGAAGCAGCTCCTAAAAAATTGATTTTTAAACAGTTGATTGTACACGTGTGTGGGAAAAATGATTCTACAAGAACAGAAAAGATGTATAAATGGTCCTGGGAATTAAAAAAAAGTCTGCCTCACAGGTGTCCCTGTGCTAACAGAGTAGTGGGTGATTTGGGTTTCTTCTATTTATCTTCCAAGGAAGGTGATCATAAAAGACCAAGAGACCTCTCGAGATGCAGAGATGCAATAATAGCCCAGTAAAAGCCCTGCAGGTGGGTGAGGAGATGGCTATATCAATTTTGTTGGAAATAGACCAGGGCGGTGAATGTGGAAGCCCAAAGTAAGCTTGGCTTGGAAAAATTTTCAATCAGAGCTTGAAACAAGCCCCTTATTCTGTGTGAAAATTCACTTTAAAACACTTTCCATTACATTTGTTTTTATTCATACACAAGGATTAGTCCTAAAAGTGGATTCCTTTGAAAGCAAGAGTGGAAAAAATCAATATACTCAAGCTAACACATCATCTATTGGACCATCAATTGTTCACTTTGGACATCTTTGTTACTTTTATCTTTTGCTTTTTGTAGGTGCATCCAGAAAAAATAAATATATGTTGAATATTTTTCTGTAGCTTCACATAGGAGTTGATTTGCTGAAAAAGGATCTCTTTCATTTTGATCACTTAACTTGGCTATCACAGCCATGATTTCTGTGGAAAAGAGGGGAAACACTGAGGTCTTTTTCTTACACTTTCTCTACAGTCCAAGCAAGTTCTTGGTGAAGAAGCAGAAAGAAGGAGTATGAGGAGGTATATTTTCTGGTTGCTTCTTGACAACTATGTTATTCTTTTGTGTATATGCAACTGAAGTAATTATTAACACAATGCTAAGCAATGCCAATTACATCTGTCTTGTTTAAACACATGGATTATGCTGTCTCTCTGTTAACATGTTTTCTCCTAGGATTAACATTACACATCTGGCTGCAACGGAGTTAATTTTCCTCATAGCAGCCCATACAATCATGTGCTTTGTATTTGTAGCTAGAACCACATTGATAAAACACCAATAGTTTGCCTACCGATGAGCAGTGATTGCACAGCATTGAGACTTTCCCAGTGTTCAGGGAAGGAACACTGCCAGTAAAGCTGAAACAAACTGACCAAGGGGATATTCCATATTGTATTATCTGCTGAGCAATAAAAGCTTAGGTAAAGGAAGAGGATGAAGAGATATTTTTGGTTGTATAATTTGTCTTCCTAAGCAGATGTACAGTGTGTGCATACTATGTGTACTGAGGCCCTGTTTTCCTGGAAATGGATGGCCATCTGATTGCCAGTGGGAAGTAGTGAATAAATTCCTCTTTTTACTTCGCTTCTGTGTGAGGCTTTTGCTTTTCTTATAAAGTTGTCTTTATCTCAACATGAGGTTTTCCATCTTGTTTGGTCTCCCGATTCTGTCGAGGATGGGCAGTGAGTGTCTGGCTCTGGTAGACACAGTCAGCCCTCTGCACAGTCTTTAAGACTATATCTCAGATTAGTAATTAAGTAAAGATTCAGTTCTACTACTGCCTTGTGTAATATTTTTCTGCATTCCAATTATTTCTGTCATTTGAATGATATAACCTTATAGTATTTTTTTTTATTTGATAGTATAGCAAGGACAGTATTAGGTCCTATCAGCACACAACTGTTTCAAATTCTGATTATGTATGAGGATTTTTGTAAGTACGTTTTCCACCTTTTCTTGCAGTCTCAGTTAAATCAAATTGTAAGTAGTCTGTTAAAATTTGTATTGTTTTCCTACTCTTTCCTGAGATTTTTTTTTTATGTCATAATGGATTTTTTTAAGCTCTCTAAACTAAGAAACACAGTATACATAGAAGTATACCTATATACCTATACACTACTAGGCATGCTCCTCTGCTAAATACCTATTTGCTTATGCTATTAACATATCCCACTATCTCCTTTATGATCAGGTTCTGAGGTCACAGAAGTATATGTATGTTTTTTGCTAATGAATCTCGTTTTACATAATGCCTCTAGTGGAATGTTTGTAACTTCAATATTGGTAAACAGTGACAGAGGAGCTGATGTCTTAATTCAAGTTCTGCAATAGCAAAAAGGAAGCAAGAGTGAAAGAGCTGCATATATGTAATTCAAATACTTGACTGCCAAATAAAAGAATGCTTACAGTAAACCAAATAAAATGATGTGGTCTTAAAGTCACTGGTGGGTGTGCTGTTCATTTTTCTCTGCTATGTTGCAATTATATCCTGCTGACGGCATGAAGAGTTAGCCAACTCTCAGTCTCCCTAGAATAAAAATCAGCATGTTGCCATTTTTCTTCTCTACCAAGATGTCATCATTATCCCAAATTCCTGCTTGGTTCTCGGGTGTTTTCTGTTTCATATGATGCCTTGCATCATGCAGAGACAAACTTGGGTTACTTTCTCTGTTATCTTTTGCACAGAATAGGAAAGTATCATCTGTGTTCTGAACTTTCATGGTGTTTCTAGGAAAAAAAGTAAATGAGGTTTTAGTATTTTTCTCTAACTATCCCCTTCAATACACAGACCTTTTGCAACTGTACCAGCTTACAATAGAAACAGATAGAATGCATGTTCAGTGACTTGCTCAGTGTGGCTGCTGGCTGTGAGAGTGGCCTATGGTTTAAAACAAGAAAATTGCAAAATGTGGGAAAATTATTATTAAAAGTGTGTTAAAGAAAGTGTTACAGAAATGTTCTGCATGTAAAAAGAAAAGCATCAAAAAATGAAGTTTTATTTGGTTTGTGGTTGCATTTTGGTTTTTTTTTTTATTGTCTTTTTTTTTTTTAACAGGTATTTTACACTAATCAGAACTTGAAGAACTTGATTTACAGTCTAAGTTCATCTTAGAATAGGATTTCAAAATGCCTTAACGAGTTTGCAACTGTAATTTTTATTAAGTAGTATTTTATCTAGTGATAAAAGTGACAAAGAAACACCAATCTTTTCCCCAACTGTAGTAGCAGTAGTACTAAGAAATGGCCATGTGAACTAAAATCATGTCTTAAAATGCATTACATCTCACATCAGTTGTTGCTGCTTCCCAAGTAAGGAGAAGTGTTTGACCTTGCAATCACTGAAGAATGCACTAACTGTATGCTAAATGATTGTTATCTCCAGCTGTGTAGTCACATCATTAAATTCTGCAGGTGCTTAAGTGTGTGCAGGATTGGAATTGATTTCCTTCCTTCTAAGTCTTTTAAAAATAGACCTCTCCTTCCAGGTTTGTTCAGTTTTGGAGGACTATTCTTATAAAAGCCTAAGTGTCCTGTCTAATGTTGTTGGTAGGTACACGTATTAAAAATAAGGCAAATAAATATTAACAGTTTAAGAAGTGTCATCCAGAATCACTGTGTGCACAAGTACAGCTAAAATTCCCAAGTCACTGATGTTACCCTCTGAATGCTTTATGGCAGAAGGCACAAACAGCATATTTCCTATGACAAGGAATACCTGTCCTACCCCACAGATTTCGCTTTTTTCCAAGGAAACAGACACTGTGCTCAATGAGATGGTTTAACTAGAGGATGTGACCAAAAGTTGGGGAGGTGTTATGAAAGCAAAAGCAGTGGAGCACTTATTATCTCTAACATTTGATGTTCTCCCCCTACCCCACAAAAAAGAAGCACTGGTAAAATGGAAAGAAGCTTACTTCACTCTACTCCTAAAAATGTTGGTTTTATTCACACCACTAGAAGAAAACATCCAAATTTTAGATTAGTCTAATTTTCTCTCTCTCCTGTTCAAACTGTGGCATGTGCACTTGTACTGTGTGCGCTAAGTAGGAGGTCAGTACAGTAATGGGTAATACAAAATAAAAACTTGAAAAAGTGCAGATTTTCATAGCCCATATTTTGAAGGTCTAGTTTTGACTTATTTTATATCAGAAACTTATTTTAACTCTTTTTTGGAAAAGAAAAAATAAAGGAAGTTGAACAAAGCCCTCGGAAATTAAAGTCTGTTGACACAGAATAATAAAGTGAAACTACTAAAAAAAAAACCCAACTCTCCCCTAAAAAAACAGCAAAAACCAAAATCCAAATAGTTTGCTAAAGGGAGACCAGGAAAATAGCATATGAAAGAATTAAACAGAGAAAAAAAAGTTTTATATTTCATAAAGTTTTTAATTGTATTCTAATTCTGCTTTCTATTATCTCTTCCTTAAGAAAAGCTAATAACTGCCTGCTGCAAGTATGCTAATACTTTTCAGTTCTAGTGACTCAATAAAACTGTGTTATTTGGATGAAGAAAATTTCAGCAGTGTCTGTGAGCCCTGGCATTTATTCTAGGTAATTCAGTTATGTATTTTACTACAGAGTTTTTATTTTATAGCTCTATTTTGGCCATTATTTTACAACTCTAAAAAAACTGTCAGATTCAAAATTAGGGCAATGATTGTTTGGCTACTCATTTACCATATTGAAGCAGAAAACTCTGTAAGTAAAGGTTAAAGTGAGAGACATAATTTCTCTTTAATTGGATACTCTAGGTGACAGATAGTAGACAACAGGAAGCCTCAGGTGGTCAACTATCGATATTCAATACTGACCCCTGAGATATTCACTTGCTGAATTTAAAAAATTCAAGAGGTTTCTAAACGCTTTTAGTAAAGTAACATGAGAAGACTGACCCATTTCCCAATGGACAACTTTGCCTCTGTGAGGGATCGAATTTCTTTGCCTGAAGAAGTTTAAGCTCTCAAATCTTGTTTCCCAGAAAGCACCCCAAATGCTAGTAGTCTATAGTTCATTTTTCTCAGGACCTCTGTCACACGTTCATGTTTGATATGCACCTATTGATGCAGAGTCTGGAATCCAGCAGAGCAGGGATCATTGTTACAGTTTCCACCGTAATCCTACTTGAATGTCTGAGATGATAAAAAATGTAAGTGGCACAGAACATGCCAGCCCAGAAGTAACCTTAAGAAAAAAAACCTGCAACAAACCAACATTGGTTTAACTTGTAAGAGTACAAAAAGAAAAGGTCTTGATATTTTTATAATACTGCAAGTGGAAAAATGTTCTTAAAAAATTGTCAAGTAATTTGTCTATAATATTGAACTAAATTAAATCTAGTTCATACTCAGTTGAAAACCAATACATTTCATGTTGAACACTTTGATGTTTCATTTGAGAATCAGCTGCTATCACTCCTCATAGGAACGTTTCAAACAAATGCCTATGACAGTGTTCAAGAAGCTTCCCTCTCCTGGTTGAACTGTTACCCACTTCTATTGTTTCAAAAATGTATAACTATTTTAGGGCTTTTTTTCTCTGGTAGCAGTTTCTAGCTCCTTATTGGGATGCAACAGCCAAATCTCAACTCTTGCTTTGCAGCCTGCTGGGCAGTCATATCTTTAAAATTAGCCCTACCCAGGAAAGGTAGGTTGCATAAAGTCAGCTCCAAAGTTTCCTTTCAACCTCAAATGTTCTATGAATCTATGATTTACCATTGTCTTTTGTTTCTGTTACCATTAGATGTATCTCTCTTGTTTCTGTTACCAGTGGATGTAGTGATACTTACCCCTGTGTAGTATAAAGTATACTATGAATGCAAATGTTTGTATGGAGGAAGTTCCTTTCCTTTAGTTGATTGCTCTGCTTTTGGGAAATTTTTAGAATGAGAGAGGTAAAAAAATTATTCCCCCACATATATTTTTTGTCAAATGCTAAGAGGGAGTTCATTAAAAAAAATAAATGAACAGGTCTACTTATATTTTAATCTTTAATGAGAAGACTCTATAAATTGTAATTATAGACTCTCGACTCACTTATTAAAGATTACATATGAAGGACTGAACTGCTATGGTTATTTAACTTAGACTATTTTCTGTTTTTTTCACTATATTCTAACACCAAGGTATAGTCAAGTCAAGCCAGGTAAAAGAAATTCTGTTCTTTCATAGAAGAAATTATGAGCTCATGTCTGTATGTATTAGAATAAAGTTAATATCATTTAAAAATGTTTGCACCTTGAGTTATTCCTTTCCCAGGACTATGTAAATGTACAGCTTATAGTAGTAAATTAATTTGTTTGAATAAGTTAAACACTTTGCCACATAGAGTAAGCTGAACTGCCTAAAATTCTTTTGCCAGTGTATCTGTTTCAGTTCTTAACTAGTTCACTATATTATACAAAACATATATTCTATAAAACATATATTATACATATATTATATAAAACATTCAAATGCAAAATAGGCCTGGGGAATTCATTAAAATTATGGTGCACAACTGACAAACATGATCTATCTTGTGTAGAGTGTAAGCAAGAATTTTTTTTTTTTTTTTTTTTTTTTTTTCCTATCACAAGTTGTTCTTTAATTTAAACAGAAGAGATAAAAGCCACTTCACACACAAGTTCTTCCCAGGATAATAAATAACACATGGCCGGGAAGACAAAGGAAGTCAAGCCTTTATCCAAAACCACAAAAATCTCTTCATTAGTGCTAAAATATGCTGTTTGGCTTTCAACAGAGAGGTAATTTTTCAGCCAGCAGCTTATGAAGCACGAGCCAGTTCATCATGAAGAGGAGCAAGTCGAAGAATTCAGGCTAAGAAATATGATGCTATGTCTCACTGGGGCAAACGAGAGCATTCTACCCACCCCATTTTTCTGCTGAAATTCTACTTGTGTGTGGAGTATGCTAATGTCTGATGGTTGGCTCACTCATACTTTGTGGCACTTTACGTCTCTCCACTTCTATTAAAACCATTGCTACATTTATGACAGAGCTTGGCAAGAGAAAAGGTAGAAATGTTAATCCTCTCTGGCTTTTGTTGATAGGCAATTACCTACCAGATTTGGGAACCCTTATTGGTATTTGTGAGTTAAATCACTGAAAGAAGTAGTGGACACTGCTACTGTGCTGTGGTTTTATACATACAAAATGAGTTTTGGACCTTGACTTTTCATTACTGCCTATGCTTCTGGGATATGAGTTGACAGAACCTGCGATCACGGATTTTTGGTACATTTAAACATATGGAGCTGTATTTAGCTTACTAGATAGTCCTGTTAAAATTAATAGAACTGTTTACAGAGGGAGATACTATCTAATCTCTTCTTTGTCAAAGGAAGTGATCCTTTGAAGGTATAATATTCAAACTCCACAAGCCATTAGAGACATTGCCTTCTCGAGTGATTGCTTTGAACCACACACATATTTCTTAACTGTACCTCCTAGGACAGGAAGTGGAAAACTTTGCCCTAGACGCTAGGAAATCTTTAGATACTGTATATCAGCCCTTGTGCTTGATTTTGGAGAGGTAGTTGTATAGTTGATTTTAAGAAGGAGCCTTAGAGGTGCCTAATTCCAATTCCTGCTCAAAGCAGGTTTAACAGCATGGTCAGACTAGGCTGCTCAGGATTTTATTAAGTCTGGTTTCAAAAACCTCTAAGGATGGAGACTACATAATTTCAGTCTCACTTGCTAAAAGTTACCAATTATATTATCTGATCTCAGGTCATTTCCACAATACTTTCTTTTCATTTGGTATATTTACCAGAGAAATAAATCACATTAAGTCTGAAAATCTCTTTGAGGTTGAACTTCACTTATTTCCCCACTTCAGCGAGTAACCCAGAGGTTATCAAAAAAACTATCTAGAAGATGAGATTTCTCTTTGCCGTGAGCTTTTGTGTAATTTTGTATATCATGTTTTTTGCAACATTCCTGTTTTCCAGGTTTCACAATGAGTTGCAGATGTCCTATGCAAGTATATACATGCAGTATTGTAAGATGCCAGGCAGAATGGGAATTGGAGCCTTAGAAATGCTTGAATTTTGTGGCTAAATGGTTCCTGGGCTCTTTTTGTCACTTGTGTACCTTTTTAAGAAGGAACTCACCTTCATCTGAGCTAAGAGAAACACCACATAGTAAAGGAGCAGATTCCTTTGTATTTCCAGTTCAAAGGAATATAGTTCTGCGTTATTAAAATGTTATCAACTTTTTTGCATCTGCTCAGTGCACCTTTTAAAAGTGACAGGATTTTTTTTTCAATGTCTGGATTATGCCACTGCCCTCATCAACTTCAGAATGTGTATTACTAGTTAGCTAATCAGTAAACTAGGAATTAGTGTTTTTTACAGATATTACATGAACATCTATTTTATTTTAAAATCTATAATGTGCTAAGTCCCTCTTTCAGCACTTAAGAACATGCTTTTCTCCCCCTCAGGTCAGCTTTTCTTTCTCAGCTGTGCTCCACAATTACTTTCAGAATTGATTAACTTCTAGTTTATAATGACACATCTAGCAGTTGTGAAATAACTAAAGTCAGCACTTCTTCTAATGCTGCATCTCTGTGAAGCTGATTCAATCCATTTTATAGTTACTGAGTTGGACTTTTTCTCATTAAACAGGGGCTGGTGCCAACCAAAGGCTGTTAAAGAACCACAACCTCTAAATTAGCCTTTATTTCTTTTTTTTTTTTCTCCTGGTGGTTTTTTTGTTTGTTTGTTTGGGGTTTTGTTGTTGTTGTTTGTTTGTTTTGTTTTGTTTTTAATATATATATATATATATATTTCTTTTTCCCCTAAAGCTGTTTTACAACTTTAGGTTTGTTTTTTGGTGTTGGTTTTTTTTTTGGTGGTGTATTGGGTTGAGGTTTTTTGGGGGGGCAGGTGTTGTTTTTTTAGTTTTGTTTCATTTTATAATTATTATTATAATTGGGGAGGGACAGACGTTTGTGACAGTGACATTACAGTTAGAAAGAAAGATGATGTTTCTCATTGCAGGAAGAAAGTGTGGGAGTCCTCCACAGGACTTGAACTGTCCTCCACAATCTAAACTCCTATAGGCAAGAAAGTAATATATGGTTGAAAAAGTGGAATAAGCCACCCACATGACTTACCTCGATTCTGCACAGCTTTCTGTTAGTACTGTAGTGAGAAGGTTTTTCTTATGATGAATTTTTGCACAGCAGTAGCTCACCGTACAAAGTTCTAAATTTAACAAAGCTCAAGAAAAGATCATCCCATTTTAATGAATAGAAGAGAAATGTCATGGTAAAAACTATGTACACTTTAATCTCTTCTCAAACATATGATAGAGTTAATTCCTATGTTCTTTAACTTTTTCTGTTATGGGCATGTCATCCTATCCCCTTGTGAAGTCCTCAGTGACTTAATCCATTGCTTAGAAGGACCAGTCAGCTGAAAGGATCAATCTCTTGCTGAGACAATAGACTTGAAGATATTGTTACAAAAATATCTGTGCAGAGTGACTTCACTTGAAAGCAACAGAAACTGTTTGCTCATATTGAGTTACTTTGAAACTATGCAATTTTTATTAGGCTAAGAATGGTTCCTGGCCTTACTTTCTTACTGTCCTCTAGGCTATAGAAAGAATAAATATACAGAAAAAATCCTTAAGAAGAATTTTTAGCAGAATTTGTTTAGGAACTTTTATGAAACTAGTCTGAAAAAAACTACGTGATAACGTTTTCTACCCAAAACTAAAGATCAGACTTTTTAATCTAAATATTTTAATGGAATTGGGTGGAATTCAACACATTGTTGACCAAAAAAAAAAAACCAAAAAACCAAAAAAACCACCCAACCCCAAAACAACGAAAAAACCCAAACCAAACCAAATACCACTAACTAAATTATTTATAAAATGAGCAATTATATCCAACATTTCTTGTCTTCAAGTTTATTTTCTATGAAAATCATCATAAATGTTCTAAAACTATTGGAAAAGTCTTTGTGTGCGTGTGTGTGTGTGTCATAATTTTTTCAAATGTCTGTAGGATGAGGAAAATATTTCTTTCACTCCTTTTTCAGCTGTCACTTAAACTCTTTCACTTTAAAAAAGTAGCAATTCAATGTTATAAACAACAGTAACCATCTTCTTACTTGACTGACCATGCACAGTGGGACCTTCCACAGGAGACAGATTCCGCAGAAGGTAAATGAGGAGGAAAGAACTTCAATAATGAACTGTGAACTACTACTTAACTACTCACAACTCTTTATCAGGAAACTACTGTGTTATTTCTATTGAAGAAGTAGAACTGGGTAAAGAGTGTTATCTTTTGGTCAGATCTAAAAATAACACATGTAGAAATCACAGAATTGATTTTGACAAATTTTTACCCCTGTAAGGCAGAA
The DNA here is from genome assembly GCA_023637945.1 of Phaethornis superciliosus. NCBI lineage: Eukaryota > Metazoa > Chordata > Aves > Apodiformes > Trochilidae > Phaethornis > Phaethornis superciliosus. Next base: position 74,734,121 of record JAJQWJ010000002.1, read on the forward strand.
TTTTTTTCCTGTTTTCTGCTTTTCAAATGATGGTGAACACTGTGTTCTCTTCGAAGCTGAGTTGATGAACAGAAATCAGTGTCATGTTGTAGTTTCTCAAATTTCCATTTGAGAGGAATAGTACTTTGTATGGTTACACTTATGATCAAATCTCCAGGCTTGAACTAAAACATAATCCTTGCCCCTCTGTGTACATCCAGAGTTCAAAATCTCACATAATTCTATGGCAATTCACTTTATTAAGAAGGATCTTCTAACAAATCTGCAAATTTATTTCCTTAGAATTTTAAAAATATAAGCCTCTTCCTGAAGACTACTGTGAAAACAAAAAGTATCCAGTGTAGCTCTAATCTACACTATTCAATATCTGTACATGTATTAATCTGGATTTTTTTTTTTTATTTTAAAGAAACCTACTGAAGATATTTTTCATCTTTGAGATTTCCAAACAATAATTTTATTTTATTTATCCAGGCTACTGCTCCTTCCATTGTCTAAAGGGAGAGTGAAAGGCAATACATCTTGATGAGAGAATGTAATATAAACTCCTGCAGATAAGGCAGAAAGATGAGTTTAGCGATTCTTGCTGAATTAGTTTTGATTAAAAGTGATGTTTCAGAATCGAGAGCTCAGAAATTTTGGTAGTTTAATATAATGTTGCAGTTATAACTTGAGAAGAAAATACAACAATTTACAAGTGTTGGTATCACAGCTGATAATTTTTTTTTTACAATTGGTAATACGAGTTTTATCTGTTTCTTAAAAAAATCTCATTAAAAACATTCAACTTCAGCAAAACGAGAGCTAAGTCTTATATTTTGTATGGAATAACACCTCCAGTAGTTACAGGTCACCCACAATTATTCTAGAAAATAACTTTCAGTGGACTTACCATTTGCCTGGAAGAAGAACTTCTTTTTAATTTATTTTTTTTTTTTTTTTTAAGAGTAGAATTATATATACTATATTTCATCACATGAAACATATGTTGCTTTTGTGAGATCCTTTGAATAAATGTTGAGGAAGATCTGATGCACAACAGGCAGGCCTTAAGACTTCCATAGAGTACCAGTAAACAAGTAGATGGATAGACCCACTGTGTTCCTGTTCTCAGCATTGTATGTATATACATTGTATAGATATATACACAAACAAATATGCACAGTTATGTGTATTTGTGTAAGCATATGTGTATCTGGTTTCTTTTGGTTTTGTTGGGTTGTTTCATGTTCCAGGTAGCAGCTATAACCACCCTTCTAAACAAAACCAAGTTTTCTTGAAAACTGATTTTAATATTTTCTGCTCTTTTCAATCTGTCTTTGAAAAGACACGGGGAATGAAGGTCTTGAAAGAAGTCTGACAGGCAGAAGCAGTAAGTGCAGATTTTCCAGTCTACATCAGCATTTTGACAAATGGCAACATGTACATAATCCTGCTTTCTATGCAAGCCTAACCACAATGACAAATGTAAATGTTTAAGTGCAAGAGAAGAAATAACATTTTAAATGATGGAAAATGTCTTTAGATAAAATACACATGTTAGAAAGAACATATGATCTTGCATGAACACATCCCACATGTCTGGGTGCTCTTCACAGTGACATACAAGTTGAACACGTAAATGAAAGCCAACAGAAATTTCTAGATTATATTCTTATACTGTGTGGAGCCTTTCTAGTACAGATGCAAAGTTGTGAGTATTGAGGATGTCTATACATTCAAAATAACATTTTTTCATGCAGTATCTGTTCTATGCTTCTGTATTACAAATATACGTTATCAGTTGCTGATAATGATTAAACCAGTATAAATTTGCAAGCAGGGAATGTAGCTTTCTTTTAAAGAACTAAGAAGATTGAAATTCATATGGTATCAGTTATAATGAAGACCAAGAAATGTACTTTAGTCAGAAAGTTTCAGGTAGTAATAAAGCATTTAACAGTCTGGATTTTGCTGATTCAGGTTGCTTATCTTATTAAGCTATAAATATATGTTTCCTTTATATACAAAATTCTGCTTTACTGATTATTTGAAAATTTATTTGAAATTTGAGACAAAATACAAATTAAAAATTTCTCATGAAACAAAATTTTTTGAGTTATCATTGTCTATAGTATTTTTCTTACAAAGGAACATTTTGCTATTAAATATTCATCTTCATCATGTTTAATTGAATGTCATAATAACTAGCAAATACTGCATTAGTCTTAAAATTATTGATTATCTCTCTGTCTTTAACAGAATTAAAAATCTTCCCACAAAAAAATTCAGAACACTTTCCCACCAGATATTTTAGTAGTAGACAGAGCTGTCTCTTCCAACAAAAGTATTTTTCTAATTGATTTTTTTTTTTATTTCAGTGTGTTTTCAGATATACTAGGGAAGTAACCATTCTTCTTTAGTTTTCTCATATATCAACAGAGTTAAAAAATGTTATCCAAATGTGTGTGTGTCTCTCTGTAGGTAACGTGCAAAAGAATTTTTCTGTGTTGATGTTGGAAATAAAAGAATTTAGTAAATATGGCCTACAGCTAACAGGCTTCCAGCTAAATAGCCATACTGTAACCATGATTACCACTTGATTCTGTTTGTGGCTTCAAGGTGAAGAAATGTATTTATAACAAAGGTAGTTTAAGTTGATTCTGATTTTAAAATTCTTTATTAAAATACATAAAGGAAAGTTTAATCCTTCAAAACTGTACTGATAATGAAAAAGACATCAAGTAAAATGTTACTTGATGAAGCTAATCACTTTCACTTTCAACATTTACATCAAAACAGGGGCAAATCTGTAGCATTTCCATAACTGTGGGTGATTCTAAGGAATCAAAGTCACAAAAATGAGATTTATTGATTGAAACCATTGTCCTACAACCTCATCCATCCTTCTTTACAGAAAAAGCATAGCTGATTCACTTTGCTCCTTTTATCATGGACTAGTGTCAGCATGATGAAGTAACAGCTGAGAAAGAGGTTCTTCTATTAACAGAAAACACTTGAATTTAAAATGCAGCATATTGCACGAGTAAAACATGGCCATATTTTTATTATTTTAATTATAATATTAATATTTTTATTATTTTAATATATTAGGGGTTTTTAATGGTGTCAAACTGTTATTCCAACCTGTCAAATTCTGTTCAAAAATACCATATTCATTTGGTGAAATTAAAGTTCATGTGGGTCACCTTGGTCTTTCTTAAGCTCATCATGGTTGTCATACATATATTACACATAAGTGACTAGAAAAAAAGGTCAGAAATCATCTGTCTGAACATAGCCTGAGAGAATAATACTTGAGATGGGTAAAAGCCAGAGCGAGGGCTTATTTTATTACCAAAAAATTGTGTACTTATAATAAAACAAATTTTATCTTCCATAGAAATTACTAGAAATGGTGTAACTGACTCTGGCCTGTGTCATCCACAAAACCATACTTGGAAGTCTGAGATGTTAGTTGTCATGATCTTAAATCATGCCAGAAACAGTGCTAAAAACCAAATATAGCACAGTCATATTACTCTTATATGTATGCATAAACAACTATGCCACCTGGCTCCTACTCTGGCACTGCTTAGATTACAAGAAGTTTGTCCATAAAGGCCAGCAGCATGTGCCAGATGAAATCTCCATGGTTTATTGTTGTGCTTTGTATGCAGCCCTCCAATTCAGCTTGTTGACAATACGATACAGTTACAGGGTGCACTAGGCACTTCTCTGCAGCATCTGTCTCTTGCTGCCCTTGTCACCACTCCTCCAGATCTATGCTGACTTGTTCTTTGATTTTGTTTGCTCTCTCGTCTGTGCAGCACATGCAATTATAACAGAGGCAACCGAGAGGTGATTTCTGATTGCAAAGGTGAATTATCCCATTTAATTACATGCTGACTTAAGGTATGATATAAAATGCAGCCATTATGCAGGCTGTGATGGGATTTTTTAATTTTTTTTTTTAAAAAAAGAGAATTGGAGTTTATAAGGATGAAGGTGCTATATAGATGTTTGATTGTTTTGTACAGGATGTTTCTTCGGAGCCTTCTTTCTTAGTCTTCACCATTTGTATTTAAAAATAGCAACCATAAAGCTACTTGCACTTACAACTGTGCACAGGTTCAGAGGCTGTAATGGCTCTAAAACCACTTGGAATTACCACTTGGAAGTGTAACCACTCTGAACTGGTTTTTACTTTCGTTTCTTGACAATTTTTGTGTTATTCCAATTCTGAAGCTCAAAGAGAGAGTTTATAGACATAAAATGTAGATGAAGTGTTGTAAGCAAGAGCAATAGAAATGGTAAGGTTTTATCAATACATGGCAGTTCCAAGAAATGAATGGCATTGTGTGTTTGATTTGTACTCCCTTGCTTTAGGCTGGTTTATATTCTGACAGGAGAACTGCCTCCTTGGATTTCAAATCTGTCATTTCTTCCTTTGAATATATAGGGGAAATTCCACCTTTATGATAAGCAGTTGATGTGATGCAAACTTGCACACAGAAAAACTCCTGGTTTTGTACACTAAATGCCACTGGTGATGAAATTATCTAGTTATTTTATAATTTTTACAAATCTGGTTTTTTTATAGTTCTGTTTGCCAGTTGTGAATGGGCTAACTGTGCCATACCATGGGACAGATTGTGGAAGGCAAAGTAAGTGAGATTAATTATTATATATCTAAAGTGTAATCAATTTATTTAACAACTTCTCTCAGGACCTGCTTTATATAGAACTCCCTTAGAGATCACTGCAGTTATCATTAGCCTTCAATGGACTCCTCATCAAGATCATTACCAAAATGTGTTTCTGATACTGTGGAACCACTTAGTTAATGTTCTAGATGCTACATGGGACAACTCAGAACCTCAGCTGGTAGATATTATAGGAACAGCATATATATTAAGTTAAATATGAAGTGAAACTGTATTGCAAGATTTAGTTCCCTTAATTACATTGCAGGGTTTGACAGGAATAAAATTAAACCACATTTTCTCTATTCATATTTGATAAAGTGAAGTAATTTAAAGATCAGAAATTCTCTCTAAGTGTTTCATCATCACTCTAAAGTTATATAGTAGAATAGAAGAGAGTTGTAAAATAACTTTATCAATGCTATTGTGCATTATCCTATTTTGGACTTTACCAAGCTGAGAAAGGATAGTTTAATAATGTGACTGAAAGCCATTGCTTTCTGAGGCTTTGGGTTTTTTTATTTCCTAAGTCTTCTAATAATCTAGAAATCTACAGTACAGTTATGTCTTAATCTATCAATAGCAGTTTATGAGAATATGTTGTTTTAAATTAAAGAGGGCGTTGATATACAAAGATTGGATTGTGTTCAGTCCTAAATATCCCATTTTTCAGAAATGTAGAGAAACTGGATGGAAGAAGTTGTTCTCTATCATCATGCTTTGATTTCTTTCCTTTGGTAGTTTTCTGAGACAATACAAGCTCTCTCAGATAAAACAGTGAAAATAAAATGAATGCATATGGTCTGCCAGCTTGCACTGAAAAAACCACCAGAATTATAATGCTCAGCTAGAGCTAGGCTGCAAGGAGTTATGCAAGAAGGAGTTTCACTTTTTCTTTCTTTCTCTTTTTTTTTTCTTTTTTTTTTTTTTTTTTTTTTTTTCCCTCCACATGCTTCTGTTACTTCTCCAGATGTTATTCCCTGGAAAACATCTAAAATAATTAAAGATAGGATTATCTTTTTCAAAGACTATTTTTATTATGTACATATTTGTTACAGACTAGGTAGGATGTGACTTCAGCTACAAAATGGAGTATCTATTGAATACTGTATTACATATTAGAAATGAAAACATTGTGACAGTAGTGCAAGTAATGGCCCTCAGGCTGGGAAGTAGCAATGGAGATACCATAGAGCGGAAGTGAGATAATTTGATCACTCAGCTTCCTAAAATTCTTGCAATGAGCCTCTCCTGTAGAGAGATGTAACTGAAAAATATTCATAATTATGAAAGGGCCAGAATTTGCTCCTTGTCCTTTCCTGTTACAGGGAATCTCATCTCACTGGCAATGAAAATTCTCTCCTTTAATTGTACTGAGAAATATTGTACCTGCACATATCTGGAAGAGGGAAGTGCTTTATTATTTAGCAATACCATATTTTATTTCTCTTACAAAGATTTTCTTCTGATGCATCCTTTAAAAAAGTCCATAAACGTTACCATTTGAAAGTAATATCATCACTGGCTATTGCACCATGACACAATTATATTGTCTTTCAGACCTGCTTTTTCAATTGAAATTGTTGATAAAGGCAAATTACGTACATAGAGATGCTTTTTTTTTTGTATGTGGGAATAAATTATTCCCTTTGAGATGAGATGTTATCCATTGCATCTGAATTTGACCTTTTGTTCATTTAAGCTTCAGTGAAAGGCCTGAAGACTTGTTTTGAAAAGCTGGGTCCCGCCCTTTGTAAGAAGTAAGAACATGTCTTTCCTAAAAGAATGAGGAATGAAAAGGGAAACTTTCTGGAGGAACTAGGATAGCCAGATAGTCCAGGGTTAGATAGCCAGATAGCAAGAGATGATCTGGGAAAATGGAATTTAAAGGTTTCTAAAATAGGTGAATTTGAAATGGGAGCAGGGCAGAAGGGAAGAAGGGGAAAAAGGGTAACATAAAGTGGATAAAAGTCATTGCCAAATGCAACAGGAATAGTACAGATGCTAGAAAAATTTACATGTAAAGCAAAAGTATAGAATAGTATTAATGGTACTCAGGGTAAAGAATTCATCAAGTCAGACAACTAAAAATGCATTCCTGATTGTCTGCTGTAGGATATTTGCACATCTAAAGAGTAAAAATATGTGATACAATTTTTCAGGTATAGACCACACAGAGAAAATATGTTATAATAGCCTATGCCATTCATACAAATACCAAAATTTGGGCATTGGGTTGGTTACAGTTCACACAGTAAACTCTAGCAGAATGTAAATAAGATGCAAAGGAGAAGTACTATGCTGCTGATGTAAATGAGAATATGTGAAAATTTGTGTGCAGTGAGGAGTAGGACAATTAATATTTTTACAAGATAAATTTAAGTATCCTGACAACCACAAAACGTAGTTTTGAATTACTTAGATATCTATTACTTAGATGCAGGGAAAATAAATAAATAAATAAACAACAAAAAACATGTTTGTTGATTAATTAAATAATATCCCTAATGCTCTAACTAAACATCTTATTATATTTCTATATTGTTTTCAGTCCTAGAATATGTCAATAAAGTACAAGGTGTCAGTGATTCTGCACCAAAGTGCTCAGTTTCCTTTATGCTTTCACTTTGACAGAAATAAGGTTGTACAAGAGGACAGATTTCTAAAAAGAAAGCTTATTTATAGGTGCATGCTAATGGATTTTGCTGCAACAAGCACTCTAAGAGATCAGTTCAAGTGTTACTGCCAATGCCTGTCAGAAATAGACTACTAGAAAATGCAGCAGTACTGGACAGCTACCAAGGGAAGGTAATACCTTTCTGGAAGCAAATAGGAATTCAAATTAGTTTCTAACATGCAAAAAAAAACAATGCAGATAAGGACATGTTGCTTGGTGTTGTAGGCTAACGATTTTACATTAGAAAAATGATATATTGGTAGAGAGAATTAATGCATATACATGCACATGCACACATATCCTTGTATGTAATTATATAAATTAGACCAGGCTTTTTGGATGCACAACATTCAAGAAACAATTGAAAAATACATTTCTTTTCACTTGACATAACATGAAAGGAAAACAAATTCAGGTTTCAGATATCTTAGAAATAGATTATGCTATTCAGAATGTGGCTGGCAGATTCCACATGGTGACAAAATATCTGGTTCTACATATATTTGTAAGGTTTGCATTTGAAACCAGGCCTTGTTATCCCTGATTTAACTAAAACGTGTCTTCCTGTGGACTGAAAATGGGAAGAGAGTTACCATTAATTATTGTTATAGGTCTACATTAGTATAAAGAATTCCTTTCTGCATAGAATTCCCACCTCAACACATCACCATCCAGAGTTGAATATCCACATGGAAAGAATATTTTTTCTATATTCCTTTCACACTGCAACCTATAGCACAGAGACCACAGATGAGTATAAATACAGAGATTGTCTTGCTGGGGAAACAGTTTCTAAATTAGATGTAAATTTCTTTAAACCTTTAGATTCCATCATATTATTAAAAGAGTAAACTGCCAAAACACAAATATTTTGGTTTCTCGGGCAATCTGATTTTAAAGTATTAGGGATGGATTGAGGATATAATAGCTCCAATTCATGAAAAGAGTCATGCAACAAAATCATATGTTGCTGACAAGTGACTGATGTGGTGGATGTGATGGGTCCAGGTGCTCCAAGCATTGAGATGGATCTACCATGGTCTCCTGTATAGGATTCTCTTCAGGGGACATAGTTCCTGCCAGGAGCCCCCTCCACAGGGGGCTCTCCACTGTCTGCAGCTTCCTTCAGGGTACAAATACCTTCTCTGATTGCTGATGAGCTTAGGTTGGTTCAGCAGCCAGTCCATACCAGAACCAGCTCGAACTGGCTTTGTTTGACATGGGATTCTGGTGTCTTCTCATAGAAGCCATCACTGCAGTTTCCCCCACCCTATTCTGGCTACCAGAACCTTGCCACACAAACCCAGTACAAGGCTCCTAACTACTAGCTGTATTTTCTTGCATCTTGCAGCACATTGGTTCTAAAGCTTTTTACTGAAGCTGATATCCAGAAGAAGGCATTTCCCCTTTTCTTTAAGAAGTTTCATCTCATCCAGTCTTCTTAGGGAAACAAAACACAATTATGAACAGATATAAAAATAAAGTAAACCAGAAATACACTAAAGTTACAGGACACTAAAGTCTTGTCTTCTGATTCCTATAAATTTTGATTACTCCTGGAGGAAACCTAATCTGAACTATTAGAAACAAAGAGTCAAGAAATCTGGTAGCAACTGACAGGGACAAAGACTTCTAAATGAATATTTAGAACTTTCTAAATGAATATATTCGAACCTTTCTTATAAGCTTTAAAATCCCAAAGAAACAAAAAGGTGTGTTTACACTTTAACACCATATTGGCAAAGTAAAGATCCAGTTCATAGGCTGAGGAAATGCACTCTGCAGATGGCAAAGGCAAACCTTAGTCCCAGTTTGTACTCTAGCAGCTGGTATCCCAAGTTTTGTATCCCTCATTGGTCTCGCTTCCTTTCATTTAACAGCCAGGCTGTTATTTATTTTCCCTTTTAACTAATGGGGCTTTTGTTCATTTCCTTCCTTCAAGCAGCCCCTTCAGTAGACTTTGTTTGTTCCTGAACTTAGGACCAAGTTACTGAATCATCTTTGACATAAAACAAAGCGAGGGTAATGTATGCAAAGCAAAGACCACTGAGTATAGCAGTGCTAAGCACTTGCATTTGTTCCTGAGAGAAAAATGCAGCTTGCCACTGTCACAAGAGGCAGAAGAATTGCACCAAGGGCTGCATCACAAATAAACTGGCACCATAAACTTACTGGCTGTGATCCTTTATGGGCACACTCAGAATTGGAGGACGGGTTTTCTCTTTCCAAAATCACATGTTAACTCTTGGAAAAGGGAGCAGCTGCCATGTACACTGCAGAGCAGCCTGGTGACAGTGCAACAGAACAGATGGCAGAGCAAGTGTCTCTATCTTTGCATTTAGGCTCTCCCCTTCTCTCCTCCTGCTTCTCTCAAGCAGCCTCAGTGAATTTTCTTCATGGTATCAAGATATTAAGCCTTTTCTTTTCACTCCAGGACACAATCGTTCTTTGAGGAGTAAAACAAAGAAGGGAAAGAATAAAGGGCTGACTTTTTGTCACCCCCCCACCTCCTGGGTGGGGTCAGGCAACTGGTCAATCAGCTGAAAAAAAGAGATGAACTTCAAGACATATTTTTTCCTGATCCTGTGGGGTTGATACATAGACAATCATAACAGCATTTGGTAGTTGCTTTGCTGCACAGAGAAGCAAAGCTATCATAAAATTCAAACTAGGGAAAAACTGATATAGCCATTCCTCACCTTCTGCACCAATGCCAGAAGTCTTTCCTTTTGTGTCAATAATCTGAAATGGTCTGCCTAATTTATAGATAGAAAAATGGCTAATTTATGCAGATATAAGCAAAATTTCTTCACGGCATACATTATCTAGTGACTCTTCTGTGTTAAATAATACTAGATGAGGAAAAAATGTATGAATAAGAAAGAGATTTCAAGTATTATTTTCACTGTGATTTAGATGCACAAACCAAGCTATTGAAAATTGTGCAATGACTCGCACCTGCCAAGAATATAAATTAATTTGGAGGTCATATGAAGACTTTTAAATCCAGTGTTAGGGCAAACTCCACAGGGATCAAATTAGCATGGCTAGGTGCTCTGCTCTTTTGTAAGAGGAGTCCACTCAGCCGTTCAGAGTCTGCTGCTGACAGGAGTGCCTGGAGCCACTTCCCTTGGATGAGAGATGCTGGTGGTGGGTCACCACGCCAAGACTGATTCATTCAGACTGTCTGCAGGCTCACTCAGTGCCACTGAGTTGGCTGCACTCTCTTTACCTTTGCAGTTGTGAAATCTAGAGATGCATGCATTTTTTAAAAGGCAGTTTCTGATTCTGACATAATTCCAAGACCTCTGGGACTTCAGACACTCTGTAGGCTCTGTAATGCCTAGGCTTTGATCCATACTTGCTGTCCAGCCTCTATTCCTCTGAGTATAGCTGATCATATAACTTAGGGTCCCCCATTCAGAAAGACTCAAACAACAACCTAATGCAAAACTCAAACTATAAGTATTTACTGAAGCAAACCAGAGGATCACTTATTTCTCTACCTGGTAAATATTCTGTTTCCTCAAAAGAAAATCTTAATTTCAGCTCCTGATATGCCATGTGTTAAGTGATTATAGATATTTTCCTATTGTCTAAAATATGCAAAAAGTTGCATGGAGAAGAGCTTCAACACATTTGTTGATTCAATACCCCTACAAGTGAAGTCTTGTCCTTTTATTTCAAGGTCTTAGAAACTGTTTGTGATTATCTCCTCTTTCTTGTAAACAGCCAATCTCTGTGTATTTCATTAATAGGTCTTTTGTATTGCTACAGATGTATCTGAAGAGACTGGACTCTGGGAGACACTTTTAGTTCTGGTCTGGTCTCTTCAGGGCTTTGTGGAATGTCACTTTGAAAATGCAACATGATGGAAATTGGTGAGCTGTGCTCTCTCATGCAATAGAGTTTACATAAACATTGAAACATTATTTCTGGTTGATATAGCCTGTAACTTCTAGGAGCATTGTCCTCAAGGTACTATTCTTTAACTGAGGGAAAACAAAAAATATTTTGCCTGGCTGCTCTGTGTTGTGAAATCACATAAAGTTATTAACTCAGTTGTACATTGCTTGTCATTGAGGTGGCAAAACCAAAACCACAGCAAGAAACCTCAGGCCACAAGGCCAAGATAGATAATATTCCAAGTACCAATAAAATATTATAGCTCTTTCACTGTTCAGGAAACATGCAGCTAAGTTTCAGTTTGTTTATTTGGCTTGGGTTTTTTGGCCATAGTGTTGAGTTTATTGAACTCCTAGTCTGGACACTCTAGATAGAGAGACTATAGATTTTTTTCTTGAAAAGTTATTAGATCTGTATTATTCTATAACTTGTTCCTGAAGAGGTGAGTAGTGCAACTGCTCCTGATGCAGGCTAAAGCTCTGTGAACATTTATGCTAGCTCACTGCTTTCTTGTACTCTGGATTATATTAAAGAACAGAAATAATTACACTGAGGGGCCTGTCCTGCATTCCTAACATAAGCAAAATGCTTACTGGATTTGCTGTATAGGTCTGTCTTTTGTTTAGGAAAAGATTTGAAGCCAGTTGAACAAGGACCAAGTCAAAACCTTTAAGTGAGACCCAAATGGCATTCTGCATAAGTAAGAAATACACTTCACATCTATGGAATATAATTATTTACATTTGTACTCTGGATTCTTTGTAATCCGTATTCCTTTGACATGTGGAGATTTCATAAATATGAACCGAATTTTGAGATGGCAAGAAAAACAACAACAGCACTTCATACACAGGCGTTGCTTCATATAATAAAAAATGAGTGACAAGCTTGTTAGTGTGTAAATTCACCACTGTCCTCTACTGGCTGAATTTAGAACTGTTCAGCTCTGTGTTGAGTAATACTGAGTAATCGAAAAAATTTGCTGTGCCATTCATTCAGATTTGAAAACTAGTCCTGAGTCAACCATGCTCGTAGCTGTTTTGCATTAATTTTCCCATAAGGTTAAAAATTAAGATATTTTTGTTTGTTTGTTTTGGGGTTTTTGCTTTTTTTTTTTTCTTTTGCTTTTTAATTTTTTTTTTTTTTTTTTTTTTTTTTTTTATGATCAGCTTTCAGGTTTCTGAGTGTGAGCTAGTATCTTCTCAGCTAGGGTTGTAGTTTTAAAAAATGGACTAGATTTCAGACAGAGAAGGCTACATTGTATCTGACAAGGACAGAAAAACATGAAAAACATGCAAGTTAGGCAAATGTTAGAAACACATGAAGTGAGTTTAACCTAATTGCTAATCGATTGTTTTCCTCAGAGAAAAGAGGGAGCTGATACCTTCAGGGCTGTAGTGGCAGACACGTGAGGTCCCAGCTCCCTGTGAAACTGAGACTCTCTGGCTCCCAGATGCTCTCTAGAGCACTAAGGAAAAATTAAATGCTGAAATTAGGCCATTTAAACTCTGCTTTTTACAGCTGAGATTGATATGCAGTGCTTTTGAGGCATTACACTTTGATTTCGTTTCAGTTGCTCGGTCCATTAGTTCTGTGTTAGCCAGCAGGAATGCACACAACTATTTCCCTTTTAGCACTTTCCTTCAATGAATGAATGTTAGTTTGTCTGTTACTCTATTATACTTAATTACAAAAGACGATGAAGGCTTTTCATTCATTGCAAAGTATATTATGTAGTTCAGTGTCTTACCACAAGGATTTTTTTTTTCCAGAGATCAGATACGAAGAGGAAAAAATACATTTTCCTTTTTCACTCCTCCATTCTAAGCATTTCTGTACCAAAAGAAGCTGAGTTTGTACCCATAGCAAAGAAGTGAAAAAGGAAACTGACCTTTTCCTTTATCATGGAAGCACAAAGCGTTTGCTCTATTTGTGCTCAGAAAAGCTGTATGTGTATGCAGCAGCATTTGGAAAAATGGCTGCTTGGAGACATAAATCTGCCCTGAGATCTCATGGTGGTAGTATAGCTCTGCTTTCTTTCCTGAAAATACTGTGTGCTCCAGTACTGCCTACATTCCAAGCATCTCCCTGCTTTATTTTATTTTCCAGGTTGGAGGGCAGAAGAGAGGAAGAAATACTTTTGGAATGATTTTGTTTCAGAAATGTAATCCTGATTATCTGACCCTTTTACACATCAATTTCAGTGGCAGAGCTGGGGCTAGTTGAGAGGGTAGGAGTGTCAGGGCCACCCAGCCTGGAACAGGGCACCCTACAGCTGAGCTGCCCCAACATCAAAAAATGGAGGAATGTCTTCATAGTGGTGTGCAGAAACCTCAGTGAAGAAGCAGTCTGGTTCTCATGGTAACCAGGATTTCCATATACTGCAGGGGTACACATAGTCAGTCTGACATCACTTTGCTGCAGGGAGGATTTGTGTGCATACTCAAGGACTAAATTAAGCCCTTAGTAAATGGACGATGCATGTCCATTTTCATGTCTATCAGTGTAAAAGAGAGAGAAAGGAGGATGCAAAATTTTATTTAAGTAGAAATGGGAATAACCCTGACACAATCAGCTTCTCATGTTTAGTTTGTATCCCATTTTAAAAAGCAGTTATATCTTGCACAGCTGGGAGGCAAGAAGGGTGGTAGCAGCTTCTTTAGGTCTAAAAAAATTTTCTTTGCTAACCAAAATCACGGGGAAATGCATTTACTGAATTTTAGGCGATGCTTTTTCCTGCAACACCATATATTCATATTATATCAGGGAAAGACTGTGATGAAGATGTGATTTGCATCATGTATGATACAGTGACATCTGGTGTAAGACATGCTGTTGGGTGCTGCAGCTCCCAGCTAGGTAGTTAATCTATGTGCTTTGGCATTATCAGACTCCATTGTGGAGCCAAGTGAGAGGTTTTCTTGCCCCTCATTTAAGATGAGCCGTACTTACTGAAATATCTTCCAAGGCCCCATGTTATTTGGTTCTGTGTATTTATTCTGTTCTGGGTAATTATAATAAAATAGAACATGTCATGAAATCTCAATCGTTCTGTTAAGGAAATTGGAGCTTCCTGAGTGTGAAAAGCCTAGAGTTCCTTGTAGATCATTTATAAAAGAGCTTAAAATTGGCTGAAGGTTGCAGGCATTTTGTCTACTACATGATCTTTTCCCTTTTCAGCATTTTTTTGCTCGTACCACCAACTCTGAACTGAGAACATTTCTCGTACAGCTCTTTTGGCTTCTATTGATCTAAATGATTTTGAACCCTTCCACTTACAAAGTATGGGTTTGTGTGAACTTTGACATATGGAGATCTTGCATGGCTAAAGCAGAGAACAGTTATTACAATGCAAAGCTGCAGTTCATCCATGTTCCTCACTACAAACTTTGATCTTTCTAAATGAAGTTTAGTGGAGTTCTGCATAGGAGCCTGTCCACAGCATAGGATCAGCCAGTAGCAACCAGGTCTTTTCTCACTCACCCCCCTGCCCCCACTGTGGGGTAGGGAGGAGAAAATCTACCTAAAGGCTCATTAATTGAGACAGGAATAAACTGGTTTTCAATCGCCAATTATGATAGCAGGAGAAAAAAAAAAAAAAAAAAAAAAGACTTGGCTTGTGGAGAAAAAAATAATTTAACCTATCAGGTGAAAGAGAAAACATGACCAGATCTTAATATCTCTCCCCCCAACTCCTCCCTTCTTCACAGGCCTAAATTACACCACTGCTGCCTCCCCCTCAGGGCACAGGGAGGGGCAGGGGGGATTTAGGGTCAGTTCCCCACACGCTGTTTCTGCCGCTCCTTCCTCCTCAGGGGGAGGACTCCTCACAGCCTTCCCCTGCTCCAACATGGGGTCCCTCTCACAGGAGAGTCCTTCAGGAACCCCTGATACATGAGTCCCTCCCACAGGTGCAGTCCCTCAGGCTCCAGCCTGGGCTGCACACAGAGTCATTGCCTTCTTGAGGAGCTGTCATGCATGGGATCCTCTATGGCTGCAGATCCAAGTCTGCCCAACCATGGTCCTCCATGGCTACAGATCCACATCTCACCCTCTCTATGAACCTCCACAACTGCAGCTCCACATCTGCGCACCAGGACCCTACGTGGGTTACAAATCCATTTCTACCCCACCCTGATCTTTCAGAGAATGCTCCCCCATGCTCCTCCATGGGCTGCAGGGGCACAGCTGCCATCTCACCACGGGCTGCAGGGAAATCTCTGCTCAGGCATTGACTTCCTCTGCTTTCTCACTGACCTTGGTATCTCTCTGTTCCAGCATTTCTCTCACCTCCTCTCCTCTGCTCTGTAGGTCTTTTTTGCAGTTTCACCTTCTTGAATATGTTACTCTCAGAGGCTCATCCAGCTTTCCATATCTGCTCATCCTTGGGCAGAGGCAGGATGGGAACTGGGGGAGCTTCCAGCAGCTTCTCACAGGATCCACCCCTGTGCCCCTCCACTCTGGCTTTCAAAACCTTGTCTTACTAAACGAAGACAGAGCTGTATCCACACCACCATCTCAACTGCATAATAAAAGGGCCTTTGATTTGTTTGATTTTTGATCAGGAATTTACTTTGCAATGAATATGGCGTTGAAAATATTCCCAATGATCAGAAATTAAATTACAATGTTAAATAAACATCAAGATATTTTCTTGTGAATCTGATGTGCTGTTAAGTGACACAGACCTTCTAACAAGTTTCTGCTTTTGCATGTTTCATTCAACAGATTTCACTCTTCTTCCAGATCATTTTTTTTCCTTGGGTATGAATCACAATTTTATTACATTGCTGTACTCAAAGTTAAACATAAGAGGTGCAATCACCAATCTAATGATAAATGTTCTTTCCTGGTCACTCACATGTGGGGAAGTAAAAAAGAGGAGAGATAAAAGCCAGAGCTTGGTATTTTAACTGCTGTATTCTCTAGTGAATCGTTTCCTTGCTGGCAACTCCTGGTAATGTGGAAAACAAGATTGGTGGTTATGTAATGCCTTGAGAGGAGAGAGAGCCTACTTTGAACTGACAACAGTCTTGACAGCTTGAATGTTGAAGCTAGAAATATCTTGTCAGAAATATCTCTAACACTGCAGAATTTTACTGGAGTCCCTCACTCTAGGAAGGAAAGATACCACTTTCGCATATAGCTGCACCGCAGCAGTGCAGGGCCACTGACCACAGTTAACAATAAATAATACCTGAGATGCTGCTTTGAGAGAAGTAAATAATGTGGTCTCACTGTCCTTCTGTGCCCCAGAAGGTGCTGATTTTCCTGGCCTTTGTGATGGAATATGATATAAACACTGTGACAGTGAAATCAAAGGGATGTCTTCTTTAAGAAGCCTATCTGTGTTTTTTAGCAGCAGAAATCCTTTGCTTCCTTTTTTTCAAGTACATCCAGAAGTGCACTGATAATTAATTATAATTTTCTATTTGATTGTATAATAGAATCTATTCATCACATAAATAGAAGGAGACCTACCTAGGCTGAGTGTGACAAAAATGAGCTAATTCATCTGTCTCCACCCTTCCCCATATAATTATTAATCAGTATATGTCATTTTAAGTACTATTTTAATTTATTTTGTATGTGATAGTGCACTACAAGAATGTATGTTATTTATCAAATTGTAATCATAAATTAATTTATAGGTCACACACTTGGAATTTGCAGGGATGTGCAGAGTATGCAGGCATTGTCATCAACTTGTAGATGGCATTGTCCTGGGACAGATGTGAGCGGATGTGCTCTCTAAAACTAGTGAGGTAGAGAGAGCACCAGTGGGAAAATAAAACCAAAGAGAAGGTCTCATTACTTCAGTGAAAGGAAATACGGGAGAAGGAATCACCAAAGTGTTCCCTTCTGTTTTTAGGATCTCCTCTGTGTTTAATAGCCCAGGCTGACAAAGGCCCTTGGCTGAGTGCACTGACCAGTCCTGACATCCTCTCTGGGATGTTGCAGCACCCAGGTAATGTGTCCCTAATAGTTCTACAAAAGCAGCCTGAAGAGTCAGTGCCCCATGTGCTGCTCCATAGGCTCTGAAGAAGCTGGCGTTGGGATTTCACATCAGCCATATCCTGATAACTTGTGTTCTTGCCTTCTTAGGCACCATGCATGGCAAGTTCCCTCTTTCCACAGCTAAGAACCAGAGCAGAGATGATGTCTCCAGCTCTGGGAGGTTGAGAGATGTAAAAACATCCAGTGCATGAACTGTATAAGACTGTATGTGTGTATATATATGTTATATATAAAAATATACACAGAATGTGCTTGCCAGTTATCAAAAGAGACTTGGTTCAGTCTTTGGCAGGTTAGTTCCAACATTATTTCAGTCTCTAGGTCTTTCTTGCAATACTCAAGGAAACACTAGTTCTTATCCTCCATTAGTTTTCAGATTTTTATAATTTCCTGCTCTGTTATAAGTCAGGATGATAAATTTAAAAGCTTATGCATACCAAAAATCTCAGTGTCTCTTTAATTAATTTCAGAATAGTTTAGCTTCTTGGTTCAGTTTTCAATAATGTTTTAGTATGGGTTAAATTTTACAAGGTATTCTTCAAAAGTCAAAAATGAGAATTTTCATACTACCAATATATTTTTCCCCTAATAGACAGTCTCATAACTGAGTTCTGGTTAAAGTCAATATCCTGGCTATCTGTGGTAAGGTAGAGCAATCCGGCTAAAGCTTTGGGATCAACACCATCCCACTAAGTGTGTTGATAGTTGGGTGCCTTATATACACTCTACTTAGACCACCATGTAGTGTCACATTTCAGATTCCTCAGAATAGGAATCTTATAGACTGGTTACAGTGCTACATTACGTAG
This sequence comes from Phaethornis superciliosus, assembly GCA_023637945.1. Taxonomy (NCBI): domain Eukaryota; kingdom Metazoa; phylum Chordata; class Aves; order Apodiformes; family Trochilidae; genus Phaethornis; species Phaethornis superciliosus. The sequence goes on from JAJQWJ010000002.1 coordinate 74,752,216, forward strand.
TGTGTCCTGTAAAAATGGTCTTTCCTTCCTTTTGCTATTTTCTTATTTGGTCTTTCACTATCTTGATTATTTTTTATTGTTTGAATGTTGTTTGTCATATCCTATAGTCCAAGGCACTACAGTGAGCATAGTACATCAAATGAAACTTTTACCTAGCAAATACATGAAAGAATAGGAAAAATAAAACCCCAACAGAACAATCAGCTTTGCCTCAGAAAGAAGTAACCTGTCTGGCAACAAATATTCAGTAACACTCAGAATTATCTGAGATTGTCTTTTACATGGGATTTCCATTTCCAAGATGACTAATGGATTGGAGGTTTTTCTAATTTCTTACATGATACCAGCTCATTCATGCCTTCTAGAATCCAGAAATATCTGTACCTAAGGGTTGAAGTCTCCCACACTGCAGCATACAATTAATCTACAGTGTTTCAGTGGTATTTTTTTTGCCATACACAATTTACCTTAGTAGTTTTCAGATTAGTATTCCTGAGGAAGGAGTTGCATGCCATGTCAGAAGAAAGCAGTCTGAAAGCAGCCAAATTCACAGAAGTGATGAAGCTGATCAGTGTCCAGTGCAACAGGTCCTGTTCTGTCATGGGCACTAACACTCAGTGATACTGAATCCAGTGGACCTAGAAGCCCAGAAGAATAAGATGATGAAATCAGCAATCAGCACAGGACTAAGTATTATAGTGATTATTGCAGGAACAGATATCCAGTTTTTATATTGTTATTTATTATACATTACTCCAGGACAACACAAATCATAATGAAACTTTAAAACAGTTTGTGAATTACACAAACAGGAAATATAATTGTCCCCTCTTTTTTTTTTTTAATATATATATATCAACATAAATCTTATAGGTGTATTAATCTCAATATTCTTTGTTTAGAAAACTGGCTACAATGAACTTGGGGATACTTACAAATACTGTGTAAAATCTTATAACTAGAAAATCAAGACAAGAGACGATGTCTTTCTGGTCCAGATTCAAAGACTGCAACCACTTATAGTAACAGGATTGACTTAATTGTTTTAATTGATTTTCTTATCAGTGAGGGAACAGTGTCTAAGTCTTAAAAGTCAGATACCAGTACTGAGAAACCTAGTTCTCACAATTACATTTGAGATGGCAGTTTGCTCATTTTAATGTGAAGCCACAATCCTTCTCAGTATATTTTTCCTAAACTAAGTTGTGAGGTTTTTTTAGCTACCTGTGCTCTTGCCAATATCTTACAAGTATTGATATATGTCTGTCAGTGGTGGTGGGGGGTAATGGTGACAGTTGGACATGAAAATCTTAGAGGTCCTTTCCAATTGAGACAGTTCCATGATTCTGTGATATAATGTTAATCATAGACTTCCATGAGAAGTTAAATTACTTTTGAATATTTTTATGAAGATTTTTATGTTTCATGGAAAGACTTCTAGATTTCAGATGCTTGAAGAGATGTGTACATAACATGCAGACAGTAGGAAAGTTTCTGAATCACAGACACTCATATTAAATGATAGCTAGATACATTATTCCTGTATATTACAAAGAGTTGTTGGATAAATAGTGTGGTGAAATTATTATCCGTAGTATTGCTGCTAAAAGATATAAAAATGTACTTTCAATAAATTGTTTCTATCATAACCTGAGTGAGATGTCTGTTAAGAAGCAAGGATGTTCACAAACTAAGTTTCAAAGCTTTATTTGAATGACATGGTTTACCTCAGTCCCTGGAAAAGTGATGGAGAAAATAATTCTGGAAGCCATTTCCAAAATACTAAGGACAAAATTATTGAGAGTACTCAGCATGGAGCTACTAGAGAAATCATGTCTGAACAAACTGATGACCTTCTACAATGAAGTGACTGTCTAAGTGGATTAAGAGAGAGAGGTGGGTATTTATCTTAGATTCAGGGACCTTTCAGGATTGTTTCCCAGAGTATCTGCTCTGAGAAACTGATTAAGTATGGGCTAGATCAATGGAGAGTGAAGTAGACTAAAACGGGGTAAGTTGTCAGAGTTTTAGGGTTGTGATCAGTGGCACGAAGTCCATCTGGAAGCCACTCACTGATGGTATACCATACACATAGAAACTGTCAATACTGTTCAATATAGTTGTTAATGACCTGGAATAAGGGACTGAGTGTACCCTCTTTGAGTCTGTATATGATACAAAATGAGGAGGAGTGATACAACAAAGGGTCATATTGCTGTTCAGAGAGACCTTGACAGGCTGGAGAAGTGGGGTGACAAAAAACTTGTGAAGTTCAATGAAGGAAAATAACAAGTCCTGCACCTAGGGCTGAACAATCCCATGCATCAATGCCTCCTGGGGGCTGCAATGCTTGAAAACAGCTTTGCAGTCAAAGACCTGGGATGGACATGAAGCTGGTCATAAACCAGAAGTGTGTTCTTGTGACAAAACACACCAAGACCATCCTGAAACAAGTCTCTTTTCAGTGGCATGCAGTAACAGGAAAAGAGACTATAGGCACAAACTGAAACAAAGGAGGTTCCCTCTGAACATCATCAGTAAATGTTGATGTTTTCCCAGAGAAGTTGTGGAATCTCAAACCTTGGAAATATTTAAAATTTTACTGGACATAATCCTGAACAAATTTCTTTCCTTGGCCTTGCTTTGAAAAAGGAGCAAGATTAGATAATCTTCAAAGCTGTCTTTCAAATTCTGTGATTCTATGAAGATACTTTCAGTCCTCCCAGCACATGCTGAGTAAGCTTTCCATTATTATTATTTATTATCATTATTGTTATTATTATTGTTATTATTATTGTTATTTTAATCTGATTAGTTAATTTATCTTTGAAGTATTGCAGAGTTTTAACAATGCTTTGATACCAGAGTCTCTACAAAAGTATTTGATTAAGTGCAACAACAAACTTCCCACACCCACAGCTACTCAGAATAAAATTTCTTTGGCACACAGAACAAATTTAACTAGTATATCTTCCTCATACTGTGATGGATGCTCCTGCCACATCATGTATTTACAACTAAATTGCTGAGGCAGCATCACAGAGAAGTTGGTGCCCTTCCCCCTCAAGAGAAAAAAACCAAACAAAAACACCCCCAATTTTTCATTATTTCCTTTGGATCTCTTCTAGAAAACACTTCATCTAGTGGGCAAAGAGGAATCCATAATCCTGGCTGCTTATGTTTGCCTGAAAGGCTTTATTCTAGAATTAACTGCTAGTTATCATCAAACAGCTTAACTTAAGCTTGAGCCCTGAAAGTGATAGGATTGTGTGTGCATACTTCAGGAGCTGTGCCCTGCCTAGCCCTCCAGATAAATTTCAACAAATGTTTCTTCTTCAATCTGGACAGAGACATGACAGAATCTGAGTGAAATACTAGTAGTACTTCAGCAGTATTTATCTGCAGAAGTATGCTTTAACACTCTTTCATTTTATGATTTCACTGCAAATAAATCAGAGCAGGGGAGGAGAAATTATTTTCTATTGGGCTCAGAGGCTGAAGGTGCCCCTCAGCTCATTTACTATGAGTCACTGTGTGCAAATACAGACCCCAAAACTTGTGTAAATCTTCATTTGACTTAGAATGATGACAAAGAAGATATTATATATGTAAGTAACAAAGAAACAGCTTCTAAGATGATCTGTAGATCAGTAGTTGAAAATACTCTGAGAAAAATGTGGTTACATTAGTATCAGAAGCTGGAAATATTGTTCCCCATGGTCTAGCTGTTATCCTCAGAAGCCAAACTAAGGGCAAATATAGGACACCAAAGCTAATGTGGAGCTTGGGCTGTGTGAATATGGGCTTGCATCCCAGGCCACTTCATTTAGAGATCAGACAAAACAAGTCTGAATGCTGGTGCCTCAGGATTTGCTGCATGGATAAGATTCACAGTCCTGTCTGCCCTCCTGTTTCAATTAAAGGGGAAACATTCATATTGATTGCAGAAGCTGTTGCTTAGATTTAGTTGATAAACAATGAGAAGCCAGGAGAGCTGGCTGTGAGCCTCATCTGGCCAGACACATTTCTTGAGAAAACGTAGCACCTGTAGGCTTGTTGATAAGCCCCAAATCATCATTCTTCAGGAAACAGTGAATTTGGATACTGGCTGCCTGACAAACAGATGTTGCAGGAAAAGAAAGAGCTCATTTGGCATTGTCCCCAGTCTAGTAAGGGCACCTGGAAATTAACCTTAAAAAGACAAAACTGCCACTGGCTGTGAGCCAATGCCTGGGAAATGTTCTAGTCTTTCTTTCAATATGTCCTGCAGCAGATAGTGATTATGGCCAGTAAACAGAAGAGCAAAGATACAAAGCCAGCTCATATAATTTTGCAGTCCAACCAAGGAGGGCTCAGGGCTATCCAGATTGTGCCTGTGATTACATCTGGAATTTTGTGGAGGATCATCAGCCCTATAATGCATAATTTTATAAGCTGAACAATTAGGATGACGTTTTTATTCCTTTTCTCCTTCTCAAGACTATTTGCAGCTTCTGTTATTTAAGTGCTACAAACTAATCCTACAGAAAATCTAACATCACATTCATAGGCATAAATAACTGTAAAAGGAAAGAATGTCATGTTTGGCCTCTTTTTTTTTTTTTTCTTTTTTTTTTTTTCAGATGGAAAATAGACTGCACTCATCTAGATGTCTCTTGAAAGGATAAAATTATTAGCTGTTCTGAGAAACTTTACAGCCAAGTTTCTACTTATAATGAACAGGTTGCATCTTTATTAATTTTTACAAACACAGAATAAATTTCTGTAGAAGCTATACATCTAGTATGTCATGACACTGTCTTAGATCATCAACATGCAGCACATACCTCCTTAGGGCTGCCTGTATGTGGGGTAAGCTATAGAAAGATGGAAAATGTATGTGATTTAGTTGAGCATCATGTTACCAAAGCAACTTAGTGTGTGAAAAGCTTATTTGCAAACTGAGGGACTAACTCAGGCCCTGTCTTTTCAGCAAGGTTAAGTGCCTTGTGTGCTCTGCCAGGGTTGAACTTCTCTTCTGTGTGTCCATTTGGTACTAGCACAAGGTCTTGGCAATATTCCTGCAGAGTGATGTAGAAAACTTCAAAGCATTTCCCAAAACAACGGGGGGCCTCTACCACCTGACGAAGGAAAGCAATGAAAAAGAAGTGCAAAAATGATTTAATATGTTACTTTGGCCACAGAGTTGAAATACAATAATCCTGGGAGTGGTTGGGGGAAGGGGTGAAAGGAGGCCTAAATGGTGGTGTGTCTTTGGGAAAGGAGCTAGAAACATTTGGAAAACACTGCTTTCAGTTGTCAGCACACAACTCACCATGATTGTGTGAGAAAGGTTTTGAGATTTTGCCTCCCCAGAGCTAAACTACTGCTATCTATTTGGAAGTGTGAACTCTACAATTGTATTGAAAAATGCTTCAGTGAAAGAGTTTGGAAGAACATTCCTTCCTTTGCAAAAAGCTGTCAAAAGGTAGGACAAGCTGAGGGCTGCTGTGGTTACCTGACAGGCAGTAAATTGTTAGCCAGCTCTATTTAGTTGCATCTGATTTGTTCTCTCTTACCCTTACCATGTAGTCTGCCCATAACATGATTTGCCCTTTAATACTTCCAAGTATCCATGAAGCCCGACTTATCTGTGAGAATAAAAATTATTCACAAGGAGCATTTTAGAAATGGCGGAAAGCCAGAATGATTTTTTGAAATATCATCTTGATACAGCATGCCAGCAAAACTCACTGAAGCCTGAAAATATATGGAGCTTGCTTATTGTAGAACAAGATAAATAATGACACATCTAATGTGTTACACTGATGTGATAATGTATGAGTGGTTTACAATAAACAAACAAACAAACAAAAATTTCAGTTTTGCTTTTTATCAAAATAACGATTCATTATAACATCCTTACAATGCTAATGATAGGATCTTGCTCTTTTGGGGAAAAGAGAATTATATTTCATTTATTTTATTTTCAGTTAAGCATCTGTTCTGCTTATTTCTCCTGGGATGCATGTATTAAAATTTGTAAATGATCACAGAAATTTTTACTGATTTAATATTTTTATGTACCAAGTGTATTAATGTTCTTGTTTTTCCTGTGTCCCTCATTCCCAAGATTTAGTCACCATTGCTTAAATTTCTGGGGAAGATGTTTTGCTGTATGCAAATTGGCAGTTCACTGCTAAGACAGTTTTAGAATGTAACATGAATTTTAGGTACTGAACTAGAGAAGAGACCAAAAAAAAATAATTCTGGGAGAATACCTGAGGAAGGTGTACAAATTCAGAGACTAGACACCTGTGTCTAAACCTGAGTTTGCTGCTATACTAGATGTCATCTTAACACATCTCAGCACTTTTCTGTCGCTGCTGTTTCATACAACAAATCTTTGACTGTTCAGGGGTGACTAGTTAAATTCTCCTCCTTCCAGTTTGCTTCCCAGAAGCACTTCTGCCCTAATAGGGAGTCAGTGGCAGGTTTGGGTCAGTCCCTCCTTCCCTTATATGCTTATCTGAGGAGGAACAGCTGGACTGAGCAGTCACAACTGCCTTCCTCTGGCAATGTCTGGCCTCCAGCAAACTGTCCTGTGATGCTCTAGAAGAGATTTTTTCCTAATTGAATTGTTGAAAACAAAGTTTTGTATAGGTGTGTGTGATACACTGAGGAAGGCTCAAACACCAGTTTTGATGGTAGACCTGTTACTTATTAGGATTTTCTCTCCCTTTTCATGCAGAAGGTGCTTTAAGTATTGTAACTGCTATTTGCAATAGATGCCCTATGGAAGGTCCATAAAAAATTGGTGTTGCTAAAGAATAACCTTTAATAAGCAGCTAATTAGGACTTCAGTCTTAGCAGAGAGCATTATGACACATTCAGGATGTATCACCCATTTGCCATGAGACTCCAATTACAGGTATAATTATAGGGAAAAAATTACTATGAAATATTTTCAGGTTAAGTCTTTAATATTTGTAAGATTAACTTATGGTTCTTCACAATTCTTACAGATACTCTAAACCCAAGACTTCTCTGACCTCTGAAACATACATGCTAGGATTCAAATACTAAAAGCAACGGGGTTTTTAGCAACCTTTCTGGACAGCAGCATCCAGTTCCAGTTACTAGTTAGGACTGGAAGTCCTGGACGCCTGCTTTTACCTAGCTAAAGCTATGAAATACATTCTCTGTTGCACTCTTGAGAGGTAGATCAAGCATTAATAATACAAACTCCTCATTTTTTATTGTTGACCTTACATGCCAAGGCGCTGAGCTTGTCAAATGGCAGATATATATTGTGAAAAACAGTTCTGGAGCACTCCTAAGTTTCCTTCCTAAATCACTGTCTGCTCCCATTTGGTTTTGGTTATTTCCTTCTTCACCAATTTCCTTCCCAGTGTGGCACATCTGATTTTTTGTTAGTGACCCCATGCACTGTCTCCTCTCTGCCTAATTCTGGCTTCAGCATGGAGGGACACAGGGAAAAGCTGTGCACAGTCATAGAATCATAGAATCATAGAATCATAGAATCATAGAATCATAGAATCATAGAATATGCTGAGTTTGAAGGGGACCCATCAGGATCATCCAGTCCACCTCCTGGCCTTGTGTAGGGCATCCCTGTGCTTGAGATCACCATCCAAATGTTTCTTGAACTTAGGTGCTGTGAGCACTATGAGCAATGGCTGCAAGCAGTCTCACCTCCCACAGCAGCCAGGGGACCCTGGAAATCTCCCAGGGGTGACGCACAAAGCACAAGGTAGGGAAAAGGCTCAGCATTCTCTTCTCTCCTATCACGTGTGCCTGGTGGCATCTCTGGAGATCATCTGATCCAACTCCTTGTTCAGGCAGGGTCACCTAGACCTTGCTTACTCAGGATCATCTCCAGATGGCTTTTGAATATGTCCAAGGATGGACATGCCACAACTTCTCTAGGCACCTTGTGCCAGTGCTTGCTCGCCCTCACAGAGATAAAGTATTTCCTGATATTCAGAGGGAAACTCCTGTGTTTCAGTTTGTGCAAATTGCCTCTTGTCCTGTCACTGAGCACAGCTGAAAAGAGACAAGCTCTGTCCTATTTGCATGCACCTTTCAAGTATTTATATATTAATGAGATCACCCTTGAGTCTTGCCCTTTACAGGCTGAAAAGTCCAGCTCTCTCAGGTTCCCCTCATATGTGAGAAACTCCAGTCCCTTCATCCCTTTGGCACATCTTCTCTGGACTCTATCCAGAATGCTCACATCTCGTACTGCAGAGACCACAGCTGGACACATCACTCCAGGTGTGGCCTCAGCAGTACTGAGAAGTGAAAGCTCACCACCCCTGACCTGCTGGCAGTGTTTTGCCTAATGCAGACTTTTTTGTGGTAAGGGCATGTCAGTGGCTCATGTTCAACCTCTTGTCCATCAGTACCTGCAGCTTCTTCTCTACCAAGCTTCTATTCCACATAAGCATCCCCTAGCAAGTACTGGTTCCTGGGGCTATTCCTCCCAGTGCAGGACTTTCACTTCCCCCTGTTGAACTTAATAAAGTTCTTGTCAGCCTGTTTCTTCAGCTCTTTTTGAACTCTTTGGGTGGCACCATGACATTCTGGAGTGTCAACCACTCAGTTTATGTCATCAGCCAACTTGATGAGGATACACTCTGCTCCATCATTCAGACATAGAACAGATTTTGACTGAGGAAATTTCAGTTTATTCCTTGAGAAGAATCCAAGCAACAGTAGAAATAAACATGGGTGTTATTGCGTTAGTACACAGTAGGAAACCTGCAGGTTAAAATCAGTTAGAACACATCAAAGAGGTGATATAAATAAAATAAAATAAAATACCTGCAACTTGGATGAAAGGACTAGATAAGTTCTGCATGGTTTTTTAATGATTTGTCCTTGACTATTGCCTTCTTATACCTTTTTCTTTAGAGAAATGAAGTTGGGATTGAAAAAAAGTCACTTCTTTGCTTCTAAACAGAAATTGAGAAATTAAATTGTTTACTTCATGTTTTTACAAGACATGCAAGGTATAAAATCCAATACATTGACAAAACATAGTTACGTCTATGGTGCTGCTGCTCTTTCTTAAAATTTGATGTGTTTTGAGTTTGAGCTATCAGCCCTCTATTTCTAAAGAACTGGACCAGAGCTCATAACAATTTCCTTTTCCTAACTACCCATTCATATGCTTGGAATTCAAGCTTGTGCATGCAAATATCATTCCAAGCCAAAATGCTTATACATAAATCTAAATCAAGGCTGGCAGGGAATCTTGGATGTGCTTTTGAGAATACTTTGACTTGATTTTTGGGAAGGTATTTAATAATAATATTACAGGATTCAAAAGAAGGTCCAAAGATTCTATCCTCATTTTCTGTAATCAGTTATGTGCAACAGCCCTTCCTCATTTCTTTAGAGGAGGATATTTTATAAAAGGGTAGTAAATAATTGCAAGTCTTACTGAGATAATACACTTTTAGCCTATAGCTATGCAAGTGTTATAAGTAGAAATGTTTATGTGCTTAAGCATCTTGCAACAGTAAGTCCATATCTAGAACATTAATGGAAAAGCCTCATCCCAATGACTGATCACCTCTAAACTTTCTTCTTGAAAACTGTGGTTCAAATATTGATAACTATAATGATGTCCAGAGCAAAAGAGATTCATATTGAAGTTATTTCAGAGGCTCTGGCATACAAAAAGAAAAACAAGTCATTGTGTAGGAGGAATCTGCACAGGTGAAGGGAAATGGACTTTAAGGTTTGCACAAACCTCAGTATGTGAAGAAACTACCAGGTTTATCAGCCCAGATTAAGATGTCTCTTTGATGGTCCATCAGTAGTTTACCAGACTTTCTGTGACATTTCCTTGCTTGATGTACTTCTTTATGGGTAATACCTTCATAGTGGCTCATGAAACAAGCAGCTGCTCTTGAAACCTGATGGAGCCCACAAAGCACAATGCATGAATTTCTAGAAAAATAGTTCTTTTGATTTTGATGAAACTACTACTCTGGGCTATGGGATCTCCTTTGCTTTATTTTTTTAATTTAATTACATTGAACTTTATTTAAAACAATCATGTAGAGAATTTTCTTCAGGTCAGTGGAAAGAAATGAGAATTATTTTAATCATGTTCAGAAAGAAAAGTGGTTGGGTGCATTTAAGAATTTGGACAGATTTTAAAGTGTACTTAAATATACTTAAGGGGGGCTGTTTCCCCTTCCCAGCAGTGGCCTTTGGGCCCAAGTTTGTTTTGTGGTCTTTTTAGTAATTCAGTGTTGCTGAAGTAAAATTTTCCTACTCTCATTTGTTTGCTTGCTTTGGATTGAATATTTTGTCTGAAAGCTTTTTTCTCAAATATTTCTAATTAGGTTGTGAAAGTGCACGGTACACACAATTATATATACCGATTGCTTAAAACTTTATAAAAATGTTTTTGTTTAATTCAGCTGAAGTTAGGAAATCAGTTGTCCCTACTGTAAGCAGACACTTGTCTGGAAACTTCCCAGGACTGAGTTCCAGGCATCTCTCCATACATCTCCTTTTGGAAATAGAAGCCATCATTCTAACTCTGCTAAGGAGGGGAAGGCACACTGATTAAAAATCAGGCAATTACTTTATAACTCTGGGCTTTATTTTCTCCCAGTTGCTCTATGAATTAAATTAATAACTGAACTTGCCAGCTCTATATTTCATGCTTTCCTCTAAATCTTTACTATCTAAAACACAGAGAAATAAAAGACTACATTTTCCTCTAGTGTATAGATGAAATGCCCTTAGCAAGGAGTTCTGCAGTGTAAATGAGGCCAAGATGGAATTGCTGTGTGGGCAAGCAATGTCTAATAGCTTAGGAAGTATCTCAGAAGTCAGAAACTTTATAAAGAGTATCTGGCCCATGAAAAACCTCTTGCTCTCACTGCATACTTGAGTAGAATTGTTACTTTTTCATTGAACAAATTCCACTGTAGTTCTCTGACAAAACACCCACTCCTACTTGGCAATTTTTGTGTGTTTCCTGTCAATCTCAATACCTATCATACAAATCTTGTGTGTAAATGAATGTGCATTGAGTCCCACAAGAAAAATATACTTTTTATCTCTGTGGTGAACTATCAACACTTTGGAATTTACTTATATATACTTTTATCAGAAATGCTGACTGGTGAGGAGATTCAGCACTGGTAACAATGTCTCCTCCCAGCTTGCTTCTCCTCTACTCACTCCACCCCACAAAAAGAAAAACAAACAACCCAAAACAAACTCTCCCCTACTGATACCCAAACATGGTTAGAGCCCTGATCTTGACTAAGGAGGAGAAAGAGGTGGAAAAGGGGAGATTAAGGCCTGAAGTTTGTGTGGAAGCAAACAAACACTATTCTGCATTCCTTTTTCCCTGTTGACATGATACAGCCAAAAAGAACAATGAAAAACTGAAGCCAGATTTCTTTCAAGTATTCTTTAAGGAAAAGTATTTTTATTGCCAGTGTAGATAAAATGTTTAGTATTTCTACTAATAATTTCCTGTTTTAGCTAGTGCTTAATGGTTAGAGGACCAAGGTGTAATAATTCATTGGAAGAATGCAATTATCATGTCTGAGTCAAAAATTTCCCTAAGTAATTCACTTTATACCTATAAACCCAAAGATGAATAAATCGGTAAAACTGTGTTAATTAAGTTTCTTTTAACTGCATTGTGTTAAATATAGAGGCTTTGGAATGTGCCAAATCTCAATGTTTCTGAATGTGGACGGTTTCATTACTTTGGAAGCTCTCTAGCATGTGGTATTTTAAAAATTAAAATAGTGTACTGTACAATGAAGTATTTTTGGCTAGCTGTACTTAATGTGTCTCAAATCTTTAATGGTTTTGCTTGCTATTCAATGTTAATGAACACTCTTTGTAATAAAAAAAGAACATGGGAAAGAATATGCACCTGAAAGAATAGAAGTATTGTTTCTATTTCCTGTTACTGCAAACTCTATCCTGAGCTGTGACGAATAAGAGGACATCTTGCATGGTATTTGTTCCAGTGAAAGTTTTGAAGATCTGATTATTTTATTATTTTTTTTCAGACAGAAATCTGTGCACAACCATTTTTCTTCTGGATCTGTACAGGGTACCCCACTTAGCTGGGGTGAGACATGTGAGTCAACTGATGGAACCAGAATTGCATAGCTCTTCAGTAGTCTTCCCTTCTCCTCCAGCCTCTGTTCCCCCTCCAGCAAATTATATCTCAGCTTTAAAATGAGATAGTAAACTTGGTTTCTTTCTGCCTGGGGCAACTTAATTTCCCAGACGTCACTGGGTGCTTCAGCAAATCAGGTTTTCTTGATGAGTGCTTTGCAACTAAACTATGTTGCCACAGATTCTCTATGGATAAAGTGTAGGTCCTATATTTTGACTTTTAACAAAATTGTGTAATACTATGTGATAAAACACACTAGAAAAAAAATTTTACACAATTCCATTGAATTAAATTGCAGAATTTGTCCTTCCTGTTCCCCTTTGTTTTCCTTCTTTCATGCTACCATGCATATAATAATTTTTCTTCCTTTTCTGAAATAAATTGCCATTTCTGAAGAAGCCTTCCTTTCCTTTGTTATAAGCTGCTTACTGAAATGTTACTAATTTTGCTCCTCAATGTACTGTATTAAAGACGTTGTCTTAACATCATACTGTACTTCAGAAGCGGTAATTTTTTTAGAAGCTGTAATTTTTTTCTACACAACTTGCTTTCTAAGCAGTCACTGTAATTTTAAAGCACTTGGGGCAGATATGTGTGCATAGATTCTTACTTGGTCAAGCTAAAATCATATTTTTCATTTCCTAATGAAAATTGCATTAAATTTTTCATGTTAGATGCTCGGCCATTTATGGCATCAAAAAATTTAAAATGTTTGCATTTTTGTTGGGCTCTATGAGAAATATTAGAGAAGATGAATACTGGTGTTCAATTGGAAAGTAATATTCTATAATATTAGGCTAATATGCCTCATTTGAAAACAATTCAATTTTTTGACTGCTGTAGTTTCTTCAGTAAATTAGGATCAGAAGGCACCTTTTCCACCACTGACTTTACCTTTTTGCTGATGAAAGCAGCCTCATCACAAGAAAATTGAAGAAACTTAGAAGTCTTCATTGAAGAAATTGTTCCACACAACTCTTACCAGCAGAGTGCTTAAGAATGCTATTCTTCTAATTATTAGAACCAGCACTGTGTCTGCCCTTTTGCCTGAATACCTGTTCCCTGTTGCAGTCAATCTGCCCTCAGATGTCACTGCAGCAGCTGCCCAAAACTGCATGCAAGAAGGAGTCAACTGACCTGAAACCTGTCAGCAGCTGCTGGCGAAATTTTGGGGGATAAAAGAAGCAGATCTCTAGAGACAGGGAGGTCTGCAAAGGCTGAAGGTGAGTGGGATGTGGGAGGTGGGGCCTTGAGTGACCTGTCAGCCCCGGCCAGTGGCCACCTCCCAGGGTGCCTGGCCCCACCTCCCATCCCCAGCAAATAAAATGTACTGGGTTGGTATTTTGTTGTGGGTTTTTTTTTTTTTTTTTTTTTTCTAATTAAAAAAAAAACAAAACAACAAAAAAACCTGAATTTAGGCATCATGTAGAAAAGGAAAAGAAAGGGGAAAAACCAAAAAAAAACCAGATTCAAACCCGAAGTGTCATATTCTGAAGAGGAAATAAGATAACGACTACATACCAATGCTGTAGCAATCAGAATAAAACAAATTAGAATTTCTATACTAAAAAACCTCAAATATCCATTTGAAGCTTGAAAGCTTGAGATAACAGGTCTTTGAAGTTGAGCTTTTATTTTCTAATTTAACTTGCAAAATGCAAAATTTTTACTTTTTTTCTGTATTCAGTTTCTCTGTTCAGTGATATTTGATGAACAGTATGTGTAAATAAACCAACAGGAATCCTTGGGAAGGAACCTTATTGTGTTCTCAGGGCAGATGGAAGAACTTCAGAGAATAAATAGATCATGCTCAGGCATGTAAGTCATATATGAAATATTAACTCCATATATTGAAACATACAAAAATGCTAGCAAAACAGTTATTTGTTAATTCTCATTGATAATATTCCTGGCAATTAAAACCACTGTCTTTGGGAAAAATTGTATGTTTTTTTTCTTTATTTGTTTGGTTTTTTTAAATGAAGGAATAACTAACTGTCTCGGAACCTATTAATACCTGCTAAATTGATAGTAATAAAGGTTTTTTCCCTTAAAAGTGCACACTAATAAAAAAAATTTTTTTGATGCTTGAGTACTTTATGACTATTTATTATGCATTCTACAAATTTCAAAAGAATATGCAATTTTTTGAAATTACAGAATTTGTTTTTAAATCTTTTTGTAACTTATCAAGTGTAATCACAGGGCCGAAAAGTACCTGAGGAAATACCCTAGTCAATTTTGTTTCCTCAGGGAAGCATCAAGTATATCTATACCATTCCTGATTAAATGTCTGTATAATCTAGTCTTCAGTTACTTTTCAGTTACTTCAGGAACTTCAGTTACTTTTCAATACTTTAGAAATCTCAAAGAAATGATTGCAGTGCTTGGTGTCCTTACATCCAAGATTCTATGTCACTGTGTAGTCCAAGAGAGTTTCAGAGAGGATGTATTCAATATATTTCTCTTTTGCTCCTGTGAATAGCTCATTCTACTGGATGTAACAAGAAACAAATATGAAAATCTTCCCACTGTAAGGACTATGGCATTGCACATATAAAAGTTTTCTATAATCTTAGGAAATCTGTTAAATTTTGGTAAAACTTATTTTGGAAATAAACTGACATCCATGGGCAGTTTCTACTCTTAGGGTGAGTGATATTTAACATGATCTAGACATTGAGAAGATCTTCTCTGTTTTTCTTGCTGTCTTGCAAGTGTAAACATCTTAAAGGTTTCCAACAATAGGTCTTTAATCTAGGAAGGACTAGCAGAGGGTAGACTTATACTGGTAATGAGTTAATTATAGAATAAAAAGGCATGGCTCTGTGATAAAAGCATGTATTTTTGAACATCGGCCCCTAAACAAATGTGTTAATGTTTACCAGAAAATAAAAATAATATTTGAGGTTATAAAAGTTGGGAAATTCATTAAAAGTAAGCCTAGCAAAACTTTTGCTATATTATGTGCTAATGGGCATTCTGTAACAGTCCCTTTTCCACACCACAGTGCTGCCTCCCAAAAGGCAAATTTGGAAAATACTTTTAATTCCTTTCATTTGAGTTGCTTGATTTGAAGTCATTAAGCCACTAACCATTATCAATACCTTTCAGCATGTGTTTTTTCCTGAGATAAGAGTTTGTCATACGCTAACAGACAGGTTGAAAACAGAGATGTCATTGAATCCACACTACATTTTCAAAACTTCTCATAGGAGGTCACTGAGTTGGTAAAGTATGGAGAAAAACCATCCTGCTATTGTTCTCTCTTGACTTCCACCACTGTATCAACTTCAAAACTTGGTTTTAAGACTTGAATTGAAATTGTCAGCCTTACTCCAGGGAAGATGAGTACTTTCAGTGTGACTGTAGGTCCATTACTGATGTTCTATTTTAATTTCCTAAGAATGTTGCTTTCTCCTTACTGATACATTTTGCCTATATATTACATCAAGTAAGGAAATGGATAAAGAGTGGTCTGAAAAGTTTTGAAGAAAGGAGAATTCTGAACACATGCTTTGATAGAAGAGTCAGAGAAGTCTTGTAGTTCCACCTGGCTTTTCCACAGGTTGCACGCTATGAATCTGTCCAAGCAGATGTCTGTGTTTTGAGGTTTATCATTCTGTTCCTCACATAGTCAAATTTTAACTTATATTCTGCTATTTGGAAAGAGCAAGAGATAACTGATTTATATTTTTGTAGTGCAAGTAGGTTTCAAAACAAACCTGAGAGACTAATGAGGTCCCAAAGATGGAAAGAAGTAGACAGTTGTAGGCAGAAAATTATATTGGAAGATCATGATGGTAGTGAGGCAGAGAGACATATGTGACTCACACAGAGAAGCCATGAAGTTTACAGAAAATAAGGACAATGAGTTATTTTATGACCCCAATCCAGGTTTTCATGGTAGCATTTGTCCCATATTATGCCACAAATAGAACTTTTTTGGGGATTGAATTCTGTGAAAAATATACCTGGTCTGCTTGCTTAGGTAAAACTCTAACACATTTTTTTTTAAAAGGCTGGGTTCAGACAACCCTTTATAAATCTTAATAGACTAAATCAAACAATTTAAGTCTGGATTTCTAACCATTTCTCAACATGATCCCATGAAATACAAAAAATACTGTAGACTCTCTGCACGGGAACATAGATCAGAATATGACTAGAAAATCTTCCACATATTAGAAAAAATGCATTTTTTCCTCCCAAATAGTGGGAACATTTATTTTTGTATAATGTAATTTTAATCTAATCAGAAGAAAAAGTCTAAAGTATTTGTTATGAAATTGCCAAAATAGGTATTTTACAAATATTGCTGAAATACGATCTCCTTTGCTTCAGAGCCCACATTCTAATGACATTACAAGATTTTGCAAAGCTTTTAAAGAATGAATCAGTCTAAGGAAAAAGAAGCTTAAAGGGAAAATCTGAAGCACATCTGGATGATAAGATTTTACTTTATGTGCTTTTTGGTTGCCAATACACAACAATGCATAAAGTAGTTTCAGAGGGAGACATCTGATCCTATATGCTGCACTTTGCCAAATTTCATGATTTTTGCTGATGTCCCACAAATGTTCTAGAAATGAAATTTAGAATAGTGTCTAATCTGATCATTTTTATTTTCCACCCAGCCCTCCAGTATTTTGAAATAACCATCTGGTTTAGAGAAAGTTTTTAACTTTGACTTTTACAGAGCTGTGGGTAATCCTTATTTTAATTTATTCTTTTCAATTTCAGTTTCATGCACAGGGAAAAAGTCTTCCTAAAGACATAGTAATTTACATTTCAAACACAGCAAATGGTATAGTATTTTCAATAATTTATTACCTGTAGATATACTACTAACTGGATGACAGTATTATAGCCTCTCTAAAATTTCTTAGTTACTAGCTTTGCTGAATCTAATAATGATAAAAAACTGTCATGTAAATTTGAACCCAGTGCTGGTATTCTTGATCTCGAATGTCCTCAGAACCATGCAAGCTGGAAATAATTGAATTAGTATGAAACATGGAACAGATAATACAGTACACTTCTAATTGATTATGCCTTGGAAAAAGCACTAGTAATAAGTAATCAACCATATTAGCTAAGAATTGTGCTATTAAATTCTCTAATTAAAATATTTATCAAATACAGTTGAATTTTTGTGTGTATAAATGGGATTATTTTGCAAATTATACTGATTTGTAGTGTCTTTGCGATTCTAACTGAAAATAAAACATTCTTTGACTATCAAAAATACTTTCAAACTTTATATTGAAAGTCATAGATGAAAGATATGAAATGATGCATGGAGATAAAAGTAATTCATATATCTAAATGATTCCTCTTTTCCTTTTCACCACTATTTAAATATTAGCAGGCTGTAAATATTGGGATCATGTTCTCCTCTTTTGTGTGCATAATGGACTGTGTGCTGGACACTGAACATGCTTATTTACTATAAAGAAAAAAATTAAAATGAATAGCAGCATTACCATCCCAGAGCATTAATGGCTCATGATAGGCTTCAGTAAAGGGCTTGTGTGCCCAAAATCTTGACCTTTTTTTTTTTTTCTGACTGTGCCATTTGGTCTAATGGAAGGTATTATCTCTTTCTAGATGTTGATTTTAAAAAGTGCTGTGCTTTCCCCCAGCAGTAGTACAGGCTTGGGGAGAAGTGGCAGATCTTGGCAATGATTTTGTTATAATGTAGGGTAACTTAAAATGGAAAGAGCATTAGTGCTAATTTCCATGGCCTTAGACTCTTCAACCTAGACTCTTGCTCTCTACAGCTTCCTTTGCTCTCTTCAACTACCTTAAAAGAGGTTGTAAAGAGGTAGGAATTGGTCTGTTCAATGAAGTTACAAGTGACAGGACAAGAAGTGATGGCCTCATGTTGTGCCAGAGGAGGTTTAGATTGGATGTTAAGAATTTCTTTACTGAAAGGGTTACCAGGCTGTCACAGTTTAACTGGCAATTAACCAAATGACAGATGCTCTCTATTAATCCCCCTCCCCACCTTGATAAAGAAAGGAGAGAGAATAAGGGAGAGAGACTTATGGGTTGAAAACTGAACTACACAGCTTTAATGAAAAGTAATGATTTATAAAGAAATATTACTAAACATATACAAATATACAGGAAAATTGATACCACGTTCCTCCCACCTTTCCCCCAGTAACTCTCATGTCACCACCAAGGCTGCAGGGCAGCCCTGAGAAAGTCCAGGCTGGAATCCTGGAGTCAGCAGCAGTCAGGAGCTGGAGGCAGGAACACACAGATTCAGGCTGGCAGGGATCAGGACCACAGGCAAAGGAATGGATGGAATCCTCCCAGGATGCCAAAGCAAACAGGGACAGGTGAAGAAGGCTGAAGGTGAAGAGCGAAGAGGAAGGGGTTTGACCCTCATGATCCTTCAAATTTTTACTGAGTACGGCACATATGGGGTGGAATACTCTGTTTGGTAAATTTTGGTCATCTATGCAGTCCACTCCTCCTTAAAGGCGGATTGCAGGTGTGACCCCTCTACTCCTTTTCTCTTTCTGGATCATAAGATCTTCCTCAGAAATGAGCAGTGGCCTTGGTTCTGCAGACCATTTTCTTGCCATAACTATAAACATCGAGCATTATCAGTCCTAGAAGCAGACACTGACTGAGAAACTTGCTGTTAACTTCAGCAAGTACAGATGCTGAGTATGAGAATCTTCGCTAAAAGCAAAATTACAAGATAGAAAATTAGCTCTATCCTGGCCAAACCGAGGACAGAGGCATTGGAACAGGCTTCCCAGGGTAGTGCTGGAGTAGTACAGACGTAGTACTTAGGGATTTGGCTTACTTCACCATTCCTGGAGGTATGTAAGAGTAGTACAGACGTAGTACTTAGGGATTTGGCTTACTTAAGGAATTGTCGGTGTTAGGTTGAAGGTTGGGCTCAATGATCTTGAAGGTCTTTTCCATCCAACTGTGATCTGTGAAAAAGGAGAAGAGATGGTGTCCATCTAAAGTCTAAAATGGACACTGATACCTGTAAAAGCCTGGTAAAATTAGAAAGACTGTATTTTTTAAAATTTTTTTTAATGTCTGCTAATGACATAATGAATGATCACAGACATTCCTCATTTTTTTCCAGACTAGTCCAGTAGTTATGTAGGTAAAGTACCATTAGCCTGCATGGGGGAGATCAGCTAATGTGTAAAATCTTTCCTAAGCTTCACTGGTTAGTTTTGCATTTTTCAGGTGTTAGATTTCCAAATCAATAATTCTCTAAATGCACAGAAGCAGCTCTGGTGAAACAATCTGATATTCTGCTCCTTCAGTAAGACAAACTTCATTTTCAACAGATGATGTTGAACCTGGAGAAACTATGTCCTTGCAAATTCTCTTGCCCAAGGCTAAATGATGAAACTGAATGTCCAGATCATTGTGACAGACAACATATGCCTTGCAGAGAATGGAAGCACTATTATATAGACTCTATTTTTTGATATTTTACTTAAGCTTATGTTAGTGGATTTGTGTATGTGTGTGTGTGTCTGTGTGTGCGTGCATGGCGGGTTTTGTTTTGGTTGGTTGGTTTTTTGGGTTTCTTTGTTCGTCTGGGTTTTTTTCCTTCTTTTTTTATATATGGATTTCCAGTCCACATGGCAATGCCAGTGGCTGAGGTGTGTCGCCGTGCTTGGCGCTCGCAGGATCAGGCTCCAGAGAGGATGCTGCGGCGGGGCAGGGATGTGCTGCTGCCTAGGGAGGAAGGGAGGGAGGGAGGGAGGGATGGGCGGGCGTTGCTATGGCAACCGCCTCCGCTTCCCTGCAGCCGAGGGGCGCTCGGAACTCCCCTCCCTCTCCCCATCCTGCTGTAGCGAAAAAAGGTGACGCCTGCAGTTGAATGTCAGTCAAAACATTAAATTACATTTTTTTTTTTTTTTGGCTGCCTCTCGGCGTGTGATTGAGCCGAGATAGTTCGTAACAGCAATAACACAAGCGAACGGTTTACTTGGTGTTTTTCTGGTTTTTGCTGGTTTGTTTGTTTGTTTGGGTTTGTTTTTTTTTTTTAGCAGAAGAATATGTCTGTCTGCACGCATTTCACACAATGTAACATTACAGTCTTCACACAAAATATTGTGGGTATGGAACATGGAGGGAAGGGCAGGGTACAATAGGATAGGAACTGAATATGAGGAATATGAACACTATGAATATGGGGAATATGGACTTTTTTATCTCAGAAATCATAGAATCATAGAATCAAAGAAATAGAAATACCAGGGGGTGAGCAAGATGAGGGTAAAGCATTTGAAAATAAACTAATTATCTAACAATTATCTAGCAATGTTATTGTTTTGAAACTATCCATGTCCTCAGTGTATATCTTAGAGTGTATTATTCTTCTCTGTGTACGTACTCTCTGCACTACAATACAAAATGGCTTGTAAAGGTCTTTCATGTAAAAGTATAAAGCATGGAAGCACAATGGGCTTGAGGAATTTTTGAAATGATTGTACATGGAATCAGCCACTGGTTTAATGATGTCCAGTGGAGCTGCTGGGAATGTATTCTATTCAGGAATATAATCTCATTCAAAAACTAGACTGGTAATTGGAAATAATCAAGATATTGCTCAGCTACTTCATACTACCATGCAATTCACTGGCTATTCTGTTCTTTGTGCTCTTGTTTGTGGATATCTAATTTGAGTAACAATTTTACAGTGACTTTTTATTAACGTGTTGCATGCTGAATATTACTGTTGGTTATGAATTTCTTGAAAGTGATGAACAATTA
The DNA here is from genome assembly GCA_023637945.1 of Phaethornis superciliosus. Taxonomy (NCBI): domain Eukaryota; kingdom Metazoa; phylum Chordata; class Aves; order Apodiformes; family Trochilidae; genus Phaethornis; species Phaethornis superciliosus. The sequence continues at coordinate 74,773,160 of JAJQWJ010000002.1, forward strand.
TTCTCAGCATCTTCAGTTTGAGCACACAGGATCCTCTAACCTCATTGCCACCTACTCTGAGAATGTTCAGGCAGGTGACCAGTGAAAAATGTATCTACCTTAACTTCTTTGCTCTTTTCCACTGAAGTGTGCACTGATGAAAATTTACATGAAAGAGAAAGAAAATTAAACAAATCACACTGTTTCTTCACTGTTAGTTCACTATCCATGTATTTACAACACTGGAGATATGTCTGGCTCTGGAAGTTCAGCATCTGTGTATGCATGCCCTTGTGTGTATCTTGTGTATGTGGGTGTGCAGATGCTTATCTTTTTAACCTCTAAAGCTTTTTCTTTCTGCAGCTATATAACAGGGGGGAAAAAAGATGAGCAGTCACTGGTTTCCATTTCATTTAATTAAAAAATAATTTAAGACCAATTAAAAAAAGTGTTATGAGGCTGTCCCAAGAAGAGGAAACCATACTTATCCAGTCTATCCATACTATCTGTCCGGAGGTCATCCTGGTGTACACTGCCATTTCAGCTGTACTCATGTGATATATTTGGAGGAGACTGATTAGCTTGCTCCAGATTGCTCTTTCTAAGAAGAGAGTTAAGAAGAGAGACAGAGGGTTTATGTTGTAATCAGCAGACTGTGAACCAGCCTGTGAAGTGAGCCTGATTGATAAAGTAAACACATTCAAACACAAATAAAATTAAATGATTTGGAGCAAATGATGCACTCAGTTTAAGTAGCATCATGGGATGATTCTTGTTAAACATGTTTGTTGGGAACTGAACCCTGCTGAAACTGATGTTTCTATATATCCATATGATAACAGTGGAAACCAAGATCTATGTCTATATATGAAACCCAGTCTTTCTCACTGGGCAAGGTCTGAGATGGTACATGGTATGGTCAGTCCAAGTATTTTGAATCATGAACTGACATGTAATTACCATCTTAAGAATAGGGGCCTTAATAAAGCAGTTATGCTGAATGAAAAATGTTTTGTCCCAAGATTATGGTTCCATGTTAACATCTTTGGAAATGTATATGTTTTTGGATACAGATAGCATCTAAATTGAAAAGTGTCTATTTATCCTGAGAATAGTTCTAGCCTGCTAACTGGATGATAATATCATAAAGATTTGTACTTAACAATGAGTGTGTTTGTATTTTCACACGAGAAAACACAGATTAAAAAAAAATAATCTCCTGATGCGAAAGAAAAATTGTGTAAAAAGGCATCTGAGGCATTAAAAACAGACTCTTGTGTAATACCCAAGTCTTTGTTGGTAGTGAACAGATGCTACACCAGCAGTCCTGGGACTTTAATGGAACTACTATGAATATGTTCACAGCATGAGAATATGGGCAACATGCTGATAAAATGCTGCTTCCCAAATCCCAGGACTGCTATAGTGCTGTTGTAGTGTCTTCCTTAATTCAAAGCATGATTAAAAAACACCCCTTGTGATGTAGTGTCCTGAAATTCTGTCAGTGATTTTATAGTTCAGACTGTTTAGGACTAAAGGGCTGTATCTAACATTCTATATCCTGGTGTAGTTGAATCTGTCTTTGAGTTTGACATTCTTGGTTCAAATATTAATAAAGAACCTTTTCATAAATCATGGGGTAATTTAAAGTTATGATTGAATTGGCCAGTGTTATCTTGTGCTGTAAACACATACATAAAGAAGCTAACACTGTAAAATGACACAAAGAATTTTCTATTTTATTAACCATTTTTGAGAAGAGATTAATATTTTGGGGCAAAGACTCTTACACTGAAAATATGAAAGTTTTATTTACTTTTGTTTTTTGAAACCTTTTCAGGAACTTAGTTTTACCATGTCAGTTATGCTTGAGTATATTATTTGGTCGGAATGGTAAATACTGTAGAAGAGAAGAAAAGTAAAGGATCTAAAATAAAGAAAAGGAGAGACTGAGGACTGTGATTAATTAGCAGAATATTTAAAAACCTGTTCTTTTTTTGTTGATATTATTTAATGATAGATACAATGTCAGTGACACTGAATACCTACAAAACCAAGAAGAGGTAAGAAAGAATTAGAAGAGGTTAGACCTCTGGGCATGTTTTAACTTGGGTTATATATTATGTAGCTTCTATTTCTTAGTCCTCATGGGGGATGGAAGAATACAATGACATAGAGGGGAAACTAATATGGTCATTTTTACAGTGACCACTTTTTATGTTGTATTTCTGGCTTTCTAGTAGGGCAAGTACAAGTGTACTGCACTTCATGCTGCCATGTTGAAGTTCCCTCATGTTAATCTGTATTTCTGTCTCCATAAAGAATAAAAATTAGGAAATTGCACTACACTTCAGTTGCTTCTGCAATGAGTGCAGCATAAATATATGTCTAATAAAAACCAAGATTTTGGGGAGAGGGAGATATTCAAATATAGTTTTTTCTGATCCAAAATCATAGAGTCATAGAAAATGTAATAGCACGTAATAGCACCATCTGTCTATACCTCTGGTCATAGCGCTTTCTAGATGTAGTTGACATAACTGGCTAACACCCTACTAGGGAGTTACTTGGAAAAGCCCTAGTAGTCCTGCACACTTGAATGATCATTAATAGTTGGGATGGGACAGCCCTGGAGAGCATCATTGCATTTAAATTATTCCAAAACAGTTACAGTTCAAGCACTTTCAAACTGTTCTGCAACATGTACCAAAGCACACTAAAAGGGGATAATGAAATTAAAACAATATTCCTCATCTGAAATGAAAAGTAATGTAAACATGACCTAATACATCTTATTACATTTATTATCATGACAGTCCCACCCTGTCATAATTAGATTCATAGTGTCATTGCAGCTCACTGTAAAAATATTTAGGACACATAGCCTGGTGTCATGCATATATGGGCACTCCATAATAAAACATGTATTTTATTTTGTTATGTCATGTTTTAATGCTGGCCTGGCAATTAAACCAAATGACAGATGCTCTCTTTTAATCCCCCTCCCCAACAAAGAAAGGAGAGAGAATAAGGGAGAGAGACTTATGGGTTGGAAACTAAACTACACAGCTTTAAAGAAATAGTAATGATAAAAAGGAAAAAATTATTAAATATATACAAATATACAGGAAAATTGATGCCATGTTCCCCCCCCCCTCCCCTCCAGTAACTCTCACGTCACCACCGAGGCTGCAGGGCAGCCCTGGGAAAGTCCAGGCTGGAATCCTGGAGTCGGCAGCAGTCGGGAGCTGGAGGCAGGAACACACAGATTCAGGCTGGCACGGATCAGAACCACAGGCAGAGGGACGGATGGAATCCTCCCAGGATGCCAAAGAAAACAGGGACAGGTGAAGAAGGTGAAGAGGGTTCGACCCTCATGATTCCTCAAATTTATATTGAGTATGACGTGTATAGGATGGTCAGTTTTGGCCATCTATCTTGTCTATCTATACATATGTATATTTACATTCTTCTTGTGCTTATATTCCCTTACTTAGCAGAGCTATATTTCAGTGGCAGTGTATAAATTTGTATAGACATGCACAAACAAAATATGTGTATATATATTTGTTACTGGTAAACTGTCATGGTTATTCCATGAAGTCTCTGAGGGAGAAAGGAAAATGAAATTGGATTGCAGCAGCCGTTTTGAAGAGGAATGGATCCTACTGCCTGAGGACAACTTTGAAGAAATGAAGAGCTGTTTTGCAACCCAAGTTGTAGTCTCTCCTGAAGATTATTGTGGATTTCACAGGACTGCAAATTCCCATAACCTTAACTGAACTTCTGAGATTTTGTCAGTGTTGTCTGAAGTTTTAACTCTTATCATCATGCATGCATGACTTCATATGTTTGTTTGGTTGGTTGGTTTTTGTTTTGTTTTGTTTTGTTTTGTTTTTTTCTGAAACCTTGATGCAGTTCAGGATTTATATTCTGTCTTTCAGTGAAACTATTGTGGGTTATTAAGAAGCCATTTCATTGTCATCACTGCCATCAATATTCTGGTACTCCTCTGCTTTGTTCTCTACCCAGCCTTTTTCCTTGTTTTTTCATTTTAGCACTGATAATGTTATCTGTTGTCAGGTTGTTGAAAGGAAATGAATTCAGGAAGATGGAAGTAAGAAAATGGAAAATATTTCAAGTGACCAGAGTTATGTCCAATTGTTAGGTGTTCCATAAGCAACAACTGGAAAATAAATAAATAAATAAATAACTCAGGTTTGCTTGTTTTGTTAAGGGAAACATTTTATTCACTTTTCAAATAGTGTAGTCCTCAATTCTGTTATGTTATATCTGGACTGTTTTCATATGATTTGTCATATTTGAAAGACAGGCACCTGTAGAAGAACAAGTTTTAATTTTTTAACCTGCTTTTGAAACAGAAAAAAAGTAGGCTTGGTTCAGTGCTTTATATCTGCAGAAGACTGGTTCTGATTTTCAAAGACAAGAAGAGATGCACACTAAGACTGTATTCTTTAGACATCTTCTAGGAAAGGGTCCATATGTCTTAGAGAGTGCTTCAAATGAACTTCTAATGATGATGAAAACTGACCTCATTTTTCTGTCATAAGAGGTGAAGCAGTTTTGCAGAATAAATACCTGCACAACTAAAAAGGAATGAATAGCAAAAGCTAAAGTACTACTCAAGTTCTGAAATTATTGCCTAGACATTACAAGACTGAGCAATGAGGGAGGAAAAGAATGTGAAAATGCTATCCCAAAACTGGGTGCAGAGGTGGTGGTGAAAATTAAACTTAAGGGTTTCTCTTTATTAAAATCTATTATTTTGAAATTACTAAAAGGGAAAGCAAATGCAAGAAAGATTTCATAATGTAAGATGACCCAAAGCAACTGCCTTTACAGTAACTCTCATTTCAGCATGGTTGACTGGATCTATGGATAGTTCTGAGGATTTCAGCACGAACTTTAGGGATCATTAAGCTTAAAATTATTGTTATCTTTTTTTGACAGCCAGACTTTTAGAGAAACTGTAAAAAATATCTCAAAATCCCTCAAAAAGGTTTCTAATGAAAGAAAACATATTTTCTTAACTACTTGATTTAGGGAGAATAAACAAATAAGCATTTGGAGACAGCAACACATCTTCCAACCTGCTACAGCAATACATAGCTGATTTGATATTAAAACTACTGTATCTCTGCTAATGATCTATATTTTTTCCCTCCTACAGTGCAAATAACATAAACTGGAGGTTCTTAAGATGAATGTGGTGCAAATTCAAAATTTTTTTTTATTTTTGAAATCTGATACCTTGTTCTGATTCAGCTAGTGATTTCTGAGATTTCTTAGACATAATAAAAAGCCTCAGTTTTACAGAAGATATCTTATTTTCTGACTAACTGCTGTATCACTTTGCACTAATTGTCTCCAACAACTTTTACTGTTTGTTTCTGGTTAAATGTTATCTTGTCTGAAAAATAAGATTGTGCTATCATCATCCTCCTGTTTCTTCCTAGAATTGTAACAAGCCTGCATACTATGACATCAATTTTTCAATTTCTACAAACAAGTATCTTTTCATAAACCAATGAACGTGCTGACATGAAACCAAAAGTAGCACGAGCTTTTTCTTTTTACTAAGTCTCCTTGCAGATGAATGAAAACACAACACTAATAGCCATCCTGTGTTAAATATCCAGTTTTTGTTTCCCACCACAGTCTTCACTAAGAAAAAAAGGATGACTGCATCAGCATTTAACACTTGAGTTTAAAGTAGCTACTACTAGTTTTATCCTGTCTAGACAAAAATATTTATAAGCATATTTAGAATCTCTGGATGAGGTGTCTTCTCACAGAAACTCGAAAATTACTATTTCTTCTTCAGGTTTTGAAATAACTTTGGTTTTAGATAGGAGACAATTACAGAGAAAATAGTGTAAAATTATCAACTGGGAAGTAGTAAATTTTTTTAAACTTGTAAATACATTTTGGAAGATTATTATATTTTGCTCAGTTCTTGGTTAATTCTGCAGGCTAGATATTAAAATGCACCAAAGGAAAAAAAAATCTGTAGATATTAAATGTTTATTTCCAAGGATTTTGAACCACTAATATGTTACAGAAATAATTGGTGAGCTACTTGAACAGTGGTCCATAACATTCTTTTGGGTAGGAAGTGAGTTGGTCAAAGTATAAGTTGACCTGTTTCCCATGCATATGACAGATGTTAATCGATCGAAGCAGGAGAACAATGAGCTTTACTATGAATGGTTTTATAAGTTTTGGAATTATTAGATGTGAAAGCTTGAACTTCAGGGAGCTCTTTCAATGTCACCGTGGATATTACAGGAACCAGTTGAAGTCTCACAGAAGTTATGAAGAAGGCAAGTGTGTCCATAGATTTTTCATGTCTGAGAACAATAATAATAATAAAAAAATGTTATGACTACAAGAATAAACAGCATAAATAAAAGTTTAACCCATTCATTTTTTTTTCTCTGAGTTGAAATATTTGGGTTGTGGTTGAAATTTGATGAATGCAGATTTGCTGTGAGGTATGAGATGTACCCCTGCATGTGTAAGCACTGGCAAGAAAAGCACAGATTCCTGTATCTTAATAAGATACATATTCAGAAATCAGTAAGTTCTCATAAATTCCCATATTCAGTAACATGTGGTGTCCTTCAGGGGGTTCATACTAAGACCAATACTGCTTAATATCTCTGTAAATGACACAGAGGGTCTGTGTGCATCCTCAGCAAGTTTCCAGATGACACCAAGCTGAGTGGTGCAGAGGAAAGGGATGGTATCCAGAAGGACCATTAGATGCCTTAGAGGTGGGCCCATATGAACAACATAAAGTTCAGCAAGGCAAAGTGCAAGGTCCAGAATTTAGGTAGGGTCAGTCAGTATCAGTATCAGTGTATCAATACAAACTGGGCAATGAGTGGCTTGAGACCATCCCTGCTAACAGTTATTTGGGAATATTGGTGGGTGAAAACCTGAATATGAGCCAGCAATGTGTGCTTGCAACCCAGAAAGTCAATCAGATCCTGGGCTACATCAAAAGAAGCATGACGAGCAGGTCAAGGGAAATGATCCTCCCTTCTACTTGACACTTAAAGGGAAGAAAGCAAACCAACATAGGGGGGCTTTTTTACTAGTACTGGTACAGTAAAAGGGGCAGGAAAAGGGGCAACTTTTAAAATGAACAAGAGTAGATTTGGATTAGTTATTAAGAATATATTATTTCATGCAAGGGTGGTGAGACACTGGAACAGATAGCCTGGAGAAGTCAAGGATGCCCCCCCATGCACACACCAGAAGTATTCAGCATCAAGTTAGATGGGGCTTTGAGCAGCCTGGGGATTTGAGCAGCAGGTGTCCCTGCTTATGATAGGTGCAGAGAGGACTGGGTGATCTTTAAAGATCCCTTCAAACCCAAACACGAGTCCATAGGAACTGTGTGGTTATGTAAACTATTCCATCTACATTAGAAACAAGTGTATCCCCTGGGCTGGAGACCGAGTTTAAAATCTTAATTTTTGTTTAATTTACAGTTAATCAGAGGTCTTCTTCTCAATATTAGGTTTAGAATTTATAGGGATTATTTTACTTTTTGGGAAGTTTCTGCTGTTTGCTTTCCCATAGCTCAGATCACCCCTTTGGATTAAAGATTTATTTTGTTAAAGCTTCAGAAAAACTTGATCTGCCCTTTTTGAAAACAGAAGAATCATTTTCATTAGGCATGGATGTTTAATTTTTGGCTTATTAAATACAAAATTTTGAATTTTATTGTTTGTGGGTAGTTTTTTAATCCTGAAGTAGAAACTAAAGGTTATCAACAACAGGTTTTTATGCTGAGTAAGCTAATTCTCATCATAAAAGATTTATTTTTTTTCAAAATACTAATAAGTTTTGCCTTTGTAGTTATGCTCTCTCATAGACTATAAGTAAGGAATTTGCAACTAATATGTCTCATGAGTATCTTTTGTAAAAGATGAGTGTATACCAAAGAAGCTTAGAGCAACATTTTGTTACACTAATTTCTATGAATATAAGTTGAAGCTTTTCAAGTTTGCAACTTGCAAGATTTGGATCTTCTAGTCCTGATGAGATTTTAGGTCCAGGAAAAGACACTTCACAAATGTATTAGATAGAAATGTCAATTTAAGCTCCTACAAAATGTTCATACCATTCTCCCTCTTCCCCTCAGAAGTTGCTGCTGAAAATGTCATTTTTAGTAGTCAAGCTTGCAGTTTTAGATTAGAACTCGGACATTTTGTGCTAGAAATTGAAAATATTAACTGTACTCCCATGTCATTCTCTATAACAACTCATAAATCTGTGACTCCATGACTTTTGAGTCATTTGTGATCCTAAATATTACCTTTCACTGTCTGTACAGGTCTTGCAAAATGTACTAGGGGTGAGATATGCCAAGATCACAGAATTACAGAATGACAGAATCAAAGATCTAAAGATCTAAACTACTAAGTTGGATATGTTGACTTTTTTCATAATTGGTAGATATAAGCCATAAACTACACTGCTCCATGCCCACTAGTTCTCCTGAGTTTTGAGGAATCTCCAGAATTATGTGCGATGTTAGTCTTCAAGCTTGCTCACCCACATTTAAAAAGTTCTACCCTTTATACTGAGGATAAAAACTAGATTAAGTCTACTGTTCATCAGTCAAAGCCTGAAACAGCAGCTGGCCTGAGGCCCAGGAGCACCCTGTTAATGGCTAATCCTCAACTTCAAAAATCTTTCCACAGTTCAACGGCTTTAGAGAGCTGCCTTTCACTATGCTCACTTAGTAGTAGATTTGATTTCATCTGGTATTCCCACTGTGGGGCAGATGGCAGAAATGGCTGATATCTGTGCTACTCAGGCATGCTGCCTTCAGATCCCTGCGTCAGAACTGCATAATGTAGAGGGAAGAAATTTTTGGCTGCTCACTCAAGACAGCTCCCTTGAGTGATGAGGCATATAAGCCTTCAGGCTCAAACCACTGAACTGTTTTGTTTTCTTTGGGTTTGCTCCTGTCCTCTTCTCTCCCCTCCTTTTTTTTTTTTTTTTTTTTTTTTTTTTTTTTTATGAATTAGAGTTAGCTTAGTAATTCCATTCTAAAACACTACTGAGTGCAAATTAATATCAATGTGCTGATTTTATCTTCTTTCAGTAATTGGAACAAATTATAATATGAATCTCAATGTATTAGATAACAGGTGCTGACAGAAAGCATACTGGTATCAAAAGGAAATGTAGAGGCTGTACTCAATCTCCTTTTTAGCTTTCATGTGTAACATACAAAGCTGTAATGATGATTCTAATGTAAAAAGAAATCCTTAATGTGAATTTTCTTTACTTCAAGTTATTATTGCTCTGTTTAATCTTTTTATCTTGCTAGTGACTGTGTTATAACAAACACTACAGTTTTCTCTCATTTTCTCTAGCACACATTCCCTTCTGTGGACATCAGGCCCCGTGTACGCCCCATCAAAAGTCTATTTAAACCAATGATTTCTACTGTTAAGTCCAAAACCTTAATGGTCCGGTATTGGTCTTTTAACTAACATTTGTTGAATTTTAATTTCATATATTTTCCACTGAACTTCAGTTTTAAAAGCTAGTGTAAGATAGTAGCTTTATGGGAATATTGTAAAGCAATGAAGTTCATTCCATGTTGCTTAAAGGCCTACGTGTTCTAAAGTTACGCAGTTATGGCTGTGTCAGCTTTGTCTTTAATGCTTGCAGAGGGTGTATGATACAACAAAAGTCTTTTATTTCCTCAGGCAGGCATTTTAGATCCCTAGGACTTGGGAAAGTATCCTTTCTGTGATGGAGAAAGATGTTACATTGTTACAGTTCTTTCAGCTGAGTCGTTTTATCATTGATAGGCTATGAACAGAACTGTACCGAGCTAAATTGACAGGAAAGTAATCCAGTGTGTGCTTTGGTGTGAAGGTTGTTACCCCATTCCAAAATGCTGAAACTCTTGTAAACTATGTAAATTACCATGGTTTGACTTATCTCACTGTAGAAAATCCAGGGAAGGAACTAAAGTCTGAATTCCACAGCAATTACTCTATTTTTTTGTGGAATCTAGTGCCTCTTATAGCCTCCAAAGAAAATGCAAAGGATGAGAGAACAACAATGGCACTAGAGAGTACCTTCTTTAATACCTTTTTTTAGAAAGTGTTTGCACTGATTTTCACTTGAATCTACAGAAATCAATTCATGGTTAAAGTTCCCCTTATGAATAAAGTCTCTCTCTTCATTCTCCATGAGCTTCATGGTGTACATGCAAAGTATGCCTGCCAGGACAGCTGCTTTTCTGAAAGCTCATAAAGAAAGAGAAAGCTGGTCTTTGCTTTTGTGTCTTCCTCATATGTCATCATGGTGAGAACAGGTCCTCTGGTGTAAGATTAAAGGAGAAATTTGTGTAATGAAAGAAGATAAAAATGCAGGGAAGAGAAAAACTGGTTTGTAAAATATGAACATTTGTCATAGATAAATGGGTTTTCAAAGGAAATTACACTGTCAGTTGAATATTCTTTTAAGTCCAAATTCACACCTGTGGAATTAGTGTCAATCAAAATACTGTCCAAAATTTGGTAACTTTCTGAAAATTAAATACTTTGAGGATTCAGAAAAAATTGAAGTTCTTCATTGTAATAAGGATTAAAATAACTCAGTTGCTGTCATTTGGAGATCATTCTTGAAGGAGAAAAGGAATAAAACAAGTAAAGGAGAGTTGAAATTACTAACCAGGATTTATAGAGTTTGATTTAGCAACTAGATCTCAGATTTCCTAATTTGCATTTCTGATCACTTTACAATGAAAGCCATAATCTTTTATCAGAAAGTCACATTTATATCAAGTGAACCTAAGAAGAACCAGTAAGATATAAAATTCTACATTGTGATAATGTGAACAAGCACACATTAGCCAGTCTGTTAGCATTCTGCTTTTAAAAGCAGACAAATATTTTAAGTTATATATTCTTTAATGATTTTTATTGTACTTATTTACTTTTCATTTGTACTAAACATTCAGAAGTCAGGCTTTACATTAAACATGTTCTTGGTCATAAAATCTTTGGGAATCTGAAGATTCCCTAAAGTTTTTTTAGTATAATTTTAAGATGCAAACCTTGTGTAAACCATTTATCAATGGAAACCCCAGGAGGCTTTGTGTACAGAAAGAAAAAGCAGAGTATTACTAAGTATCAAATAATATGTCATTCTAGACTCCTGCCTAGGGTTTGCAGACTCTGACAAATAGTTTCAACATTTTCACAGGAACAAAAATTAAAAGTTAGAAGAGCATCTCACCCCCTCTTCTTTGGCAGCCCACAGCCCTATAAGAATGCTTGTGCTGTTTAGAACATTCACTTGTGTATAAGAAATAGCTAAGCAATATTTCAACCTTCCTTTAGCTATTCTATTCCTATGACACAAAGCCAAAGATCTCAAAAATTCTCTTTCCTTTTCTTCTTATAAAGAAGCTCTGCAGACTTTGGTTAATTCTCTTTGTAGGTGTAACTTGGGGCTGACACTCTTCATCTTCAGCTTAGGTATTTTAGCTCTTTTAAAGTGTTATCACCCCTGTAATATCAAGGGATAACAGGCAACCTGGTTCTTTACTTAAACAGACCTAGAAAAAAACTATATTTCACTATGCATAGTATTGGTGTAGGATATAAATTGTGTATTTTTTGTTTATTTTTAGGTTTTTTCTTTGTTTTTTTTTATTTTTTAGTCCATGTTTTGCATTTCATTTTTAAATCTTGATATTTATAGAGAGTTATCTTCTAGCAAAATTTTCCACAATAGGGAAGTGCTGACATTTCAAGGAAAGATTTATAAGCATCCTCACCTAAAAGCGAATACAATAAATGTATATAAATAAATAATAAAACTATAAATAATATAAACAAAATTCTTTTCATGATGCTGTGAAGCATAATAAAAGGCTGTTTATTTGGTGTTAACTTTAAAATAGTATTAAAGTCTTAGTGGATAATTGTGAGTGAAAAGAAAGTAGGAGCAAAAAGTAAAATGCTATTGCAAAGGGAGTAGAGATTAAATATATAAGGCAGGAGAGGAAAAGATAGAAATTACCTAACTACATTACATGCATAAATATCCAGATGACATTAACTATTCCGTTAGGACTTTATTCTCTCAGGCTTTACATGATGTAGTGTTAAGAACTTGAAACTTGCTAAAATGTCATTTTTTTTCCAGAACCATAGCTAAAGAAAGAATTTAATAACACAGGTGAAATACAAAACATTTTATCAGAGCACTTGCACAATCACAACATTCAACACTGTAGCCATTGTAAGGAATGAAACTTTTGGCAATTAAACAAACAGTAGTATATTTATGATTTATTAAGTCTGAAATGTTGCTAGCTTTCATTTTTATCCACACCCTACTTTTAAGACTGAAGCCTTTAGAGAATGGAGTGTGTACACATACACAAGCATGCACGTACATATTGTGCAGGTTTAACCACACATCTGAAGTTTGGATTCCACTAATCTTTGTTAAAAAATATATTTTGAAAATGTATATGCTCAGAGCTAGGTTTTTATTTTCACTTACCTTAATTAGTTTCTTTGAAAGTAAAGTTCAGTATTAGCACTATTTTTAATATTTATTTTTCTTTAGCACCCTCACCATCTTATCCGGAGTATGGGAACAAAAATATTTTCTTTTTTTTTTTTTTTTTTCCAATTTATTAACTAAAGTATGGTTTATTGTAATAAACAACAGGATTTTAAGAAATCTGCTGTCTAAATCAAAGATTGTTTTGTGGGGTTTTTTTAACCTGTTTTCTGGGTCAAGGAAGATGTTAATTGTGTTATAAACCTCAGACCTCTAAGTTACCTCTTGCAGAGACCTGAAGATCGGTATCGGTGAAAAACCTGAATTACCTTAAACTGGCTGGCACCAAATGCTGGTACCCAAATCTTTGTGGCAAAGCACTCATAAGATGCAAAATTATGAAAGAGAGCAAAAGCCACGTTTTCTCTGAGCTTTCAGAACTTAGCAGAGACATGGCATTTTCCCACGAAAGTGCTGAACATGAAACATGAATAATCCCGTAAATGTGCTTTTCTGCTTTCAGATTCTCTTTTTTTCACGCGATAGTCATGGTGTCCTGTATTACAATATAGGGTGAGTTGAAGTCTCTACATGACCTTTTTTTCTTTTTTTTTTTTTTTTTTTTTTTTTTTTTAACAATGCAGCTATGTAATTTGTAGACAAGATTTTCTAACTTCTATCTCAGATTATGTAGAAGGTGAGCTTTTATCAACTCTATAATTGTGTGAAGATTAAGAACAGATTACTCTTTGTCACGGTTTAGCAGCTTGGGTCAACCAAAAACCAGAGAACACAATTGCTCTCTATTACCCCCTCCTCCACCCTCCCAGAGGAAGAAAAAAGGGGAATAGGGATGAGAGACTTAAAAGGTGGAAATTAAAATGGGAACAGGTTTACCAGAACAAGGGAATGGCAGTAACACATCGGACAAGGAACAAAAATACAAATATATGCAAATATACGTATACAAGCCGATGTTGATGCTGGCAGGGAGAGGTACCTGAGGGCCCCTTGCAGCAAGGCCGACTCAGAAGAGGGATCCAGGATCCAGCGCTCTTCCCAGCACCCGATGGATGTGGATTCTGAAGAGCAGGTGGTGAGCTGGTGGTGAAGGAGTGCAGGGAGGGGGCAAAAGAGAGGAGGGGGCTTACCAGACTGCTTGACTTTTAAAGTATGGGCAGAAAATGGGAGGGAATATTGACACCTCTGTGTTCTGCCCCTCTCAGATCTCTCAGGGTTTTAAGAGCCTCCTTCTTTAGTTCCTCGCTCTCAAAATTCAGTTCCTCCACCCAAGCTATGACACTGTTTGTGCTCTTTTTACTTAATTTGGCTTGCCAGGAAGCAGTTCTGACTGTGCTCCACAAAACTTTTCTCACTGGAATCTGCAGCAGAGCTTCTACCTTTTTTTCCTAGGGAGCATGGTAAAAAATATGTCAATGCAAAAAAATGCCTGTTAGACTTGGAAAGACTGGGCAAAAATTGTAAGTTATATGCCCGTAGAGTAATTTAATGTGGACACACCTGGAACGGCAGATCTGATATAATTTTTAATATTTCAGATTTCCATATGGTATTTGGACCTCAGCCAGACTAAAAAAGTTACTTGTTACTTTGTGGTGTCTCAGTAATATCGAAGTTTTACATAAATCCCATTATCTTTATTGCTAAAATACTTGAGACTTTTCCAATAATGCATCAAAAATGTGACTAATATCTTTAATGTATGTTTCCCAGGAGAGGAAATGAGGCAGTCTGTGTGCAGTAGTGTTTTGATTTGAGAAGGAGAGCTAACTCAATATTCTCCAAAAGCCAAAAGAATCTACCAGAGTGAACATATTGACAGAAGAAATTATATTTTCACCAAAACACAGATAAAAATGGGATTCCTTTTACAGTATCTTTCTTTAGCTGAAAATTCTAGATGAGATGTATTTTTTTTAGTGTATGTTTACAATGCAGAATATATATTAAATAAAGCAAAGCAATGAAGTTTTCCAGATTTTGACTGCAAACATTTATAATCTCATTTTGACGTACAACGGTAATAAAACAATATTTTAGATGTTTTTACCAAAAAAAAAAAAGAAAAAAAAAAATCAGAACTCACGAGTAAGTCTTCAAATGTAATTTAAACAAGAAATAAGAAGCATGTTTCGTTACTTATAAAAATAGTGTGTTAAGATACAGACTGGGTTACTTGCTTGGATTTGGTAATATGTAATGGAATCCGTTAGCTTTTCAAAAAATATGGAACATCTTTATTGATGGTTTGGATGAGAGGATTGAATGTACCCTCAGTGTTTGCAGAGGACACTAAGCTGGGTGGAAGTGTTGATCTGCCTGAGGGCAAGGAGTCTCTACAGAGGGATCTGGGAAGGTTGGATTGATGGGCCAAGGCTGGTGGTACGAGTTTCTACAAGGCCAAATGTCAGGTCCTGCACTTCAGCCACAACAACCCCCAGCAGGGCTACAGGCGTGGGAAGGGGTGGCTGGAGAGCAGCCAGGCAGAGAGGGACCTGGGGATGCTGATTGACAGCCATCTGAACATGAGCCAGCAGTGTGCCCAGGAGGCCAAAAGGCCAATGGCATCCTGGCCTGTATCAGGAATGATGTGACCAGCAGGGCCAGGGAGGTGATGTTACCCTTGTACTCAGCCTTGGTGAGGCTGCACCTGAAGTACTGTGTGCAGTTTTGGGCACTGCAGTATAGAAAGGAAACTGAGGTGCTGGAGAGAGTGCAGAGAAGAACATTTAGTCTGCTTAGGTGTCTGGAGAACAGGGTTATGAGGAGAGGCTGAGGGAGCTGGGGCTGTTCAGCCTGGAGGAGGTTGAGAGGAGATCCTATTGCTCTGTACTGCTACCTGAAAGGAGGTTGTAATGAAGTGGGTGTTGGCCTCCTCTCTCAAGTGACCAGCAATAGGACAGGAGGAAATGGGTTCAAGTTACGTCATGGGAGGTTCAGATTGAATATTAGGAAAACTTTGTTTAGCGAAAGAGGGGTGAAGCATTGGAACAGGTTGCCCAGGGATGTGGTGGGGTCGCCATCCCTGGGAGTATTCAGAAAACAGATAGAAATGGCTCTTCAGGAGACAATTTAATGGTTAAGTTGATGTAGGACTGATGGTTGGACTTGATAATCTTGAAGGTCCTTTCCAAACATGATGATTCTGTGATTCTGTGAATTCTATGAATTATTTTAAAAGTCTGACTTTTGGAGAACCAGTGCTTCAATGTTTTTAAAAGACCAGATCTTGAAAAACTTGCTAACCAGTATCATTGGTTTCTCCTGGAAAAATTTAATGACACATATGTAAAGGCTATCCAGGAAGAAAAAAATTGCTCTTAAAATTTGTAGAAGTTTACATATTTTTCCAGAGTAAAAGGAAATGAGATGTGCAGATCAAATTAAAGCTAGGATTGATACTCAGTTCCTTTAAGATTAGTCTCAGGTTTTGTATTCCTTCATACTTAATTGTTTTCTGTGTATAAAGTGATGTAACTTGAGTATGTAGTATTTCAGAACAGCAGCAGATACTTGGAGGGAAAAAAACTATTTGTCTGGACATATTGGCAATGTAATTTTTTCTTGATACAAAATCACCTTCTGTTTCCATGGGTGTTAATACTGCTAAACATGAAAAGCAAGCATATGATTGCTGAAAAGACAGGTTGACTGTCAGCATTGTTACTATTCTGTTTATCCAAAAAAAACCAGGTTCTTGAGAGACATGTAACAGGTATGGTACTCTCTTATATGTATGACTAACAAGGAAAGAGTTGAATGAGGTTGTTTGACATATAGTGGCAAAGACTTCCACAGTATAGTTCAGCACTAAGAACCCTACTGGCAGATAAAATGTCAGGTTTTTACATCTCTTTTTTTTGAGAGTATTTTGTGGCCTGCTGCTGAACATCATTTGTTAATAAAGGGTTTTTCTTAAATGTGGTTACTTTTTTTTTCTAATCTTCTAGAAAGCTTTCATAAAACACTAATAGCAAAAAAAGAGATACTTGGGCATTCCTCATAGAAAATTAAAATTCACTCTCCACACTGTTTCAGAAGCCCATAAAGCTAGTGAAATTAGGGAAGAAATTACATTAAGGAATACTTTATCAGTGCTCATTGTATCACCTGTTTCTCTGCCTTTTGAATCTGTCAAATGCTCATAGGCAATGCAGTGATGTATAGGGCTAGTGTTTTCTTTCCTATCAAATAATATCAGTCATTACTTCATTAGCACTTTCTTATTCATCAAAGATGGATATTCTGCTGTTTGTAAGATCCTTGAAGCATGATTTAGAAGTAGAACTCAGTATGTTTTTCTCTCATAGTGAAATATGAGACTGTACACCTTACTCTTAAATTTCACCAAAGCAAAGCCTTTCTGTTTATATCCTCTCTATTTGGATTTTAGCTGGATAGGTATTTTTCCGGGACTCATGATTGAAGGGGTTCCTGTCTTATGTTAGTGTAGGCTAGATGTTGCTACAGAGAGATCATACACTCAAATTAGCTTAAATTGGTGTTGAAGTAATATTGGAAACATGCTTATCTATAAGAATATTTTGTTGACTAAGGACTATAGGCATTACAAAAAGGTAAGATATAATGTTTGAAATATAAACAATACATGTCACAAGTATAGATCAGTAGTCATGGAAAACAAACAACATATAATCCAGAATTAGGAATTTTTCCAAACTGCTGATCTTTCGAAAATCACATAGGCTTAAGCATGTAAAACTTGATAATTGGATTGCTTATATACAGAACTTTGTACAATCCTTACTTGCTTATTTTCAAAAAGCATGTTTAAAATAGATCTAAAGTGTGAAAACTATCCAGAATGATTTAAAATCTTGTTTATGAAACATTACAGGAAAAATATATTTTGAAATTATGATGAGATTATTTTTAATCTAGAACAGAGATCTTGCCTTGCTTTCTATGTATTTCTTTGTTTAACTGGTAACTTTTAAAAGAAGATACAAAAAGTTTGTTCAGTGTTCTTCAAACAAGAGGAAATTGGCGTTTTGCATGAAATATTGTGGCAGTAGCACTTCTGTGCAAAAAAATATCAACCAAAAAACATACTTTCTTTTAACTTGCATGGTAATTCTTGTACCTTATGATACTAGATGGTTTGTGTATGGGTGAGGATATGAAGACTGAAGCCAGTTTACTCAGAAACTTGGGATGCATTTATGCTTTAAAGAACTTATTTTCAAAACCAGGGCCCAGTCTTCAGAAGCTCAAAAAATTTAATTTAAATAACAAAGTATGAACTGTATTTAGCTAATTATAATAAACTATACTTAGCTTATAAGATTGGATTTGTATGCATAAAATAAATTTGAAGTGTATTAATAAAATTTGTTCTACAGAATAATAGAACTATTCATACATAGTTGTCAAAATATTTCAAAGTGATTAATTTTAAAGCAAGAAATATCTGCAAAATTAGAATACTTTTTTCTCTCTTCCTACTCATTTTTATTCTCTATTACTTCTTTTAGTGATGTTTTTAGATACAAATGTCTTGAATTTCTGAGATGCTAAACATATCCAGCTCTCTAAAAATGAATTAAGTAGAGAGGACTAAACTTTCTTCTGCTTCACACTAGAAATGTGACTAGAAATAAGATATAAAACATGAAACTAACAGGATCTTATATAGGTAGTATCTCACAGATAAGGTTACAGTTTGTCTACATGAAACAGTGACTCATATATGCCCCAAATTATGTAAAACTTCTTTTCCTTGATTTAAATAATTAATTTATGTTTTGTGATGAATCTTACTTCTATAATACAGCATATTCTGTTTTTCCTGAGTTTTCTGTCATCATTCTTCCTGAAGAAAATCTTACTGTTGACAGTACAAGCATTCATTAAAATAATACATTTTACATATGACATCCACTTTGTATTTTACTGACTGATCTTCTATGAATTTAGAAACATAAGATAATAAAGTAGCATAAATAATTTATCTTCTTTTCTTGCTCTTTTACATTGTTCAGATTACATGGATGCTCAGTTAACTGCTTAGTGTTTTAACTCCTGATACTTTTTAGAGAGATGCTGTTCTCAGGCCTAGGCTGAGTGCAGGTATAATTAAAAGCAGGAAGAGATCCAATGTATATTGCTGGCCCCCAAAAAATAATCCTACCACACACTGCATACGTAACTGAGAAAGGAATCTTCATGGATGACTGCTCCAAAAGGGAGCACAAATTGTAGGGTGAGTATCCATTCTGTGTACGTGGAACAATCAGTGAGATAGTAACTGACATTTAGTATTTTAAGCTTAAGTAGAAAAAAAAAATCTTTACTTTTATGTTAAGGAAAGGTAATGTTATGATTTTGTTATCTGAAATGGTAAGTATATACTGAAGAGTTCGGTGTTTGAATCTCTTTCCTGGTTTTTTTCTTTACTGTGTAGGATAGAAATAATAAGCACTGAAAAGCAGGCATGAAAGAAAGGTCAGTAGTTTTACATCTGCAGTTCTATATTTGCACAGGTTGCTAGGCAATGTGAGAAAATCATAGCTCTTAGCTGCAAGATGTGTTTTCAGACATCAGTTATTAAATAGAAATCAACAACTGTACTCAGTAGCACAATTACTTTTCACTAGTGTTAGTAGTCCTCAAAAATTATAAGAGGTAATTAGTATTTTATAATATAGATAATAATCTGTATTTACTTCAAAATGGGTACAGCCCTCCTTTCATGGAACTTTTTTTTTTTTTTTAATACCATGATAAAAATACTTTTTTCCCTCTTTGAACATAGGAAATGGATTAGTTTCTTGTGATTTTGCTTCAACAGCCATTGAGTGCCATAATTTTTGTCATGTGAGTTATTATATTTAAGAAGCATACCCTCTTCTAGTGCTACAGCTGTTATTGAAACAAATCATGGTTCTGGCTGGAACTTGAAAGCTGTGAGCCATCTCATGTATTTCTGATAGGGACTGAGGAAAGCCTCTTGAAACGTTTACAAACTGCTGTGTCAAAATATTTGGCCTGATTTTAGGGTGGGGCTGTCAAAAGAACAGAGAAAAAGAGAAGACTGGAGTCAAGGGAGGAAGATGCTGCCTGCCCTGGGGCACCATCTGGGGCTCTGCCTACATAGATTTGGAAACACAGTGACTCAGCAGGGTGCTTGGGGATAAAAATGTGGTGGGGCAGAAGGTGAAAGGAGCTTCTTTTCTGGCTTATAGTGTCACTTTGTATTATACAAAAAGGATTAACATGATGAAGCACAAGATATAATATCTCAGAGTCTGCTTCACCACAGAATTTCTGATTCTGTTGTTGGCAATCAACATCAATGCCTTTGAAAGCTACAGAATTGTACCAGTGAAGGAAGAGGAAATAGGTTTATGAATTACGTCCTAATTTGGTGTTTCATATTTTATATGAATAACTAGTTGTAAGAGGAGAAATTAAAGTGATGGTTCAATGTATTTCTGTGATATTACACAGATTCTGAATGTTCTTTAATCCTTTTTGCCTGCTCACTGTTTAATTCAATAACACATGTGCAGATTATTTTCTGCTAGTAATCTAGATTCTGCTCATTAAAATGAAATGTTATCCCAGACATACAATACCTTCTGATTCCTCTCAATTGCAGCCTGAAGCTGTTTAGTTACCACTCTGAAAATGTATTCCTCTATGTACCAGGTTAAATCAATTTTAAACAGAAAATTTCTGAATATGTGAAAAGCTTGTGCAGATACATAGGTTTAGAGTTTTCAAACACTTCAGATCATGTTAGTATAATCCAGAAGAGAACATGCGTTTTCCATTCTGACCTGATCCACAGTTCTGGAAATTTACGACTAGGAAGCTTGAAATGTAAATCATGGAAATCTTTCAGGTATTTGCATAACATAGCTCAAGTGTGATTTTATTTGCTGAGGAAATAGAAATGAAGCAGAAGTGAAAATTATATTGTATTCTACAAAAGGATAGAATTGATTTTGGGGATGAAAATCTTAATGACATAATATAAGTCAGTGCCCAATGAAGCCTCAAGTACAATGCTAGACTTTCTTAAAGTTGTATCAGTGAGCAAAAACCTGGCTGCTTTGTTTCTAAACTTAACGAAAGACTAATGCCTTGCATTTATTTAGATATTCTCAGTATAATAAAATGTAAAAATAACTGAGAGTAAATGTTTGATCCTCTTAAATAAAGATCAGATATTACAGTTGTGGTCAGCAGAGCTTTGTTAATCACAGTTTTTGTTTTTCTTGTGAAGTCTACTTATTTTTTTATCAAAATAAGTAGATTTGGCTTGCTAAAATAACTTCTACACTATTAGAGAAACATGTTTTAATTGTTTGATTTTGCAATTTAAAGACAAAGTAAGCTTGTTTTTTGTGTGCGTACATCTGCACATGGGTGCAGTGTTTTGCTACTGTGATTTGTACTCACAGTATCTTTCTAAACAAGAGGAACACTTTATTCTTATCAGTGACTGCAGAGGGCTTCACAGTTGACATGTGGGTAAACAAGATGCGCAATAGTTGCTACTATATCATCTGCATGATTACACTGACCATCCCACTATCTGCTCTAAATTGCTCGTCTTGTTGACTTACGACATTCAGTCCTATTGGCTTCTAATATAGAGGCAAAGTAAATACAGAAAATCATACTAGAAAGTCATGTGTGATTTATTTATTTTCTTCATTTATTTTAGCATCATTTCTATAGCTTCATTTCTTTTCTTCATGCCTTCTAACCTGCCACATCTAACTTTAGATTTGAAAGACAGACCATGCAAGTAGAAGTGGTCAGGGAATGTTTGGAAAAACTCTCAATGTGGGGCCAGTTACCAGTGACTGGACATTTCAAGCAAATTCGCTATGTGGAAACATACTGTGTTGCTCTGTTATGCATCTGCTTTGTCATTATCCCAGTTAAGGAGGATAATACCCAAATTCCTTCCCTTTCTTACATTCCCCCCTCCAGTTCAGATGTTTCAGCTGTTGAAGGGTATCTTGGATATCTTCTAGATGGAAGACCAGCAAGGTATTCTTGGTGTGTTGTCAGCTATGATTTGCCTTTGTGTCTTGGGTTAGTGAAGAGATGTTTTGGAAGCAGGGAAGACACCCACAGGGGTGGCTCCTGTGAGAAGCTGATGGAAGGTCCCCTGGTTCCACTTCTAGCCACACCTCTGGCCAAGCCTGAGCAGATATGGGAAGACAGATGCACCTCTGAGGGTAACATACTCAAGAAAGGGAAAACAAAACTGCAAAAACTATTAAATAAAGGATCTGTACAGCAGAGGAGAGGAGGAGGAAAGAGCAATACCAGAGCAGACATCAAGGTCAGTGAGGAAGGAGGGAGAGAAGGCACTCAGGCAGGGATTTCCCCACTCATGGTGAGATGGCATGATGTACACAGAAATTCAAGGAGGATCATAGTGGAGCAGTCCCTGAAAGGGACAACGTGTGGTAAACTTATCCTAAACTCCCATTTCCCAGCCCCCTGTGCCCCTGAGGGGGAGGCAGGAGAGAAAAAGTCAGTCCTGGGATGAAGGGAGGTATAGCAATAAGGTATTAAGATATGGTCTTGTTTTCTCTTTCTCTGTCAGATTAAATAAATTTTTTTTCTTTCCAAGTTGAGTCTGTCTGGTTTTGCCCATTACCATAGTTGGAGAGTGAAAACCTCCCTATCAATGTCTTCATTAACAAGCTTTTATATGGATTTTCTCCTGCCAGGGTGAGTGAGTGGAGTAACTGCTTGTTAGCGGCTGGGCCTAAACTGTGACACTTCACAATTAAGTAAATTCAGAGAGTAAATAAGGTAGAATTTTTTGTCTTTCACTGTTTAGCTAATTTATTACTAAGAATAAAACTGTTGTGGCAGTTTTCACTAGATTGTGTGTTTGTAATTCAAACTACCTCCAGAAGCTCTTGTGAAATGATAGGGATATTTTTCAAGGAGGAACCCAGTTCTCATTTTAGGCAGATTTTTTTTTTCTCTTTACTGAAGCTGGATTAAGGGAGAGTAATGATTTCTTGATTCAGATGTTGGAACATCCATTCTCTCACTTGCCAGGAACTATTAATGAAATAATCAATAAGGGCTCAAACAAAAATGGAATGGAAATTAACAGGTCTTGAGTATGAAGTCTGAAGATGGAAGTGATTAAAAACGGGTAAATTAATCTGTTCTAACATTCAGGCAGGAAATTAAATATGTATATAGATTTATCCAGCCATCATTTTTAGCTTGCTGTAAACTAAAAGCAGCAGTTCAAAATTAGAATTCACTGTATAATAATTTTTCAGTATAAATACTTTTCTATAAGTGGTATGGGACAATTTATCCTGACCTTGTTGCTGTCTTACCACTCTGTATCTGTGAAGAATCATGTTTCAGATATACAGAAATATGTCACTTTATAAGGGTATGAAAAGGGAAAACATAACGTTTACTAGACATCTAATTACACATTTGCAAAAAGAAATGTTATTACGATATTTAGGAAAACTTAGAGGTGCAATTATTGGACATGACATTATTAAGTTAGTTTGTCCCAGGTAGCAGCTGAACTTCTGAAAGCAGTTATTTATGGATGCTGAATTTATTTTGTATTGTAACAACGTATGCATTAAAAGAAAAAACAGCTTGTGGAATCAATTTGAGATATCTATTTAATGTTAATCATGTTAAATGAAACTTGCTTACTGATGTGTGATTTGGTTACCTTGTAAAGCAAACATTTGGGTTATCTCCCAAGAAAAAGCTGAAAACATGGAAAAGAAATCAAGATACTGATAAACATTCTGGATACAAACTTCTACTTCCAGAAGTTTTATACTGTTGTATAAAACATCTCCCCTCTGTTTACACATTTTTTGTTTGTTGTTGCATCATACAATGCTTACTTCATTGTAACTTTTTTGATCATCTTTGTTCTTTAGAAACATTATGAAATCAGTAATTTCCACCATGTGGAAACAGACCAGATACAAAGCACTGATAAATATTTATTTTCAGTAGAATAAGACAGAGTCTGATATGTATTTCTTACATATGCTAGTTATTTCCTTCCTCATCCCGCAGGACCAAGAAGTTCCTCGAATTCTGAAGATATTTCGACGTTGCAACATATACATTTGGAGAGAAGGTTTCAAATATTTTTACAAGTCATTTTTAAATCTTGTTGCTACTAATATGTCTGTCTTTCTTGGTGTTGATGTAAATAAGGAAGAAAAATAAAGTAAATAAAGAAGAAAACTTGGAGGAGATTTCGACACAAGTTATCATTTAATTCTCTAAAGTAAAGCATTCATTTAATTTTCTTTCTCTGTGATTTTCAGCTTGTGCTAGTTGTAGTAGCAGGCATGATTTCCTTCAACTGACATACCAAATTGCATTGTACTTGATATGAATCTCTCTATTGAGTCAAAGCATACAGCCTTATCTGTATCAGCCTGAAGTTGCAATCACCAATGCAGATAGGAAGTTTCTGACAAGCATGTTTCATTTTTTATATTCTGATCAAATGTGATAATAATTCATCAGGGTGGTTTGTTTTTTTTTTTTTAAACCTTAAGGCTGCATAAGTAGATACAGATAAATGCGCATGGTTCATAACAACTTAATAATATTTGCAACAGCTTTTCTCTTCATCTATATAGTAGCATTGCAAAGGGAAGACTTATGTTCTAGAGTTCGATGTTTATATATATATACTGAAAAATAAAGTGTATAAACCTGCCAATCAGATTGAGAAAGCCACAAGCAGTTGATCTTCCAATCCCTCCTTTGAGTTATTCAGGAACCATCTGTATATGGTCTTGGGTTCTAGGTTGCCTTGCTTGACCAGTGAGAATTGGATGAGGTGACCTGAAGATGTCCCAGCTTCAACCATTTTGTGGTTTTGTGAATCTGTGAAATTATTTTATTATGAAGGAGGTTGGACGTTGACTTGGAAATACTAAACACACTTTGATTTTACTGATAGCTGAGTTGATCCAACAGCTTTCAGTTAACTGACTGCTTATACTGACACACAATAAATAACACAATTTGTATTTGGTTTAGTAAATTATGGCACTGATGTATTTGAGAAGCAACACTTTTTGGCAGCTATTTTGTGAGAACACTTTAATGT
Organism: Phaethornis superciliosus; assembly: GCA_023637945.1. Classification (NCBI taxonomy): domain Eukaryota; kingdom Metazoa; phylum Chordata; class Aves; order Apodiformes; family Trochilidae; genus Phaethornis; species Phaethornis superciliosus. Next base: position 74,797,866 of record JAJQWJ010000002.1, read on the forward strand.
ATTTTAGTGAATGCTGTGAGAATTCCTCACTATGGTGTCTGTCAATATGGTCTTTTCAGAATAGGATCCCAGGGGAATTTTGCAAAGATTAGAATAGTAAGAGCAGTATATGTAAAATCAGTAGTAGAGTGAAACCAGCTGGATAGCTGAGAGTGCAGAGAAGCAATAAATACTTTTCTGCATCTTTTTGTAGTGTAAATCATATTTCCAAGACTATTTTAACAAGCTTTTCTTCTTTGCATATAAAAACTAGTGCTGTCTCTTCTAGGCAGACATACAATGTTCATTATATGGAAAAAACTATAAGGTCTTTACAGACTCAAATTTTGACATCACTACTTTGTTACAATATTTTAATACTATATGAAGCTTGTGCATTTACTTCTTCATACAGCAAAAGATTAAGAGGTCTTTTGCATGGTTTGCTTGCTGTAGATGTATAATGCCACTGTGGATGAAAATCTGAAAAATTTAAAAAATCTTAAAAGTACAGCAGTCATATTAAAGATCCAGCTCTGGCTCCTTGGTGACCATTGAACTTGTGTGGCAGATGGTTTCTTCCAGTCTTGTCTTTGTCCCTGACTCCTGCCATTCCTGACTGGAGTCTGTTGCACAGACCCTTGGACTCGCTGCCTTGTTAACTTTGCCATGTCTAGAAATGCAGATACACCCTGTTATTGTCATCTGGTGTGGGTGTTGTGGGATAGTGTCTGTCCTATCACTGAGAGCCCTGCCTGCAGAGGGTTACCCTTGGCTCCCGGTTCACTCTTCTTCTTCTAATGGCCCTGTTTTTATTGGTCTCTGATAGTTGCTATAAAAATTCGGTGAGTGTTTCCCCCCTTAGTCTTTTAGCATAAAGGCTGGAAATCTCCTGACATAAAACTGCCTTAAAAAGAAGTCTAAGACCTAAGTTAAGCATTAAGGAATATTACAATTAAAAGTGTCTGTAAAATCCTAAATTGCCAAGTCTTTTGAGTTTTCTAGCTATGCCTGTTGCTATAACTGCTGTTCTATAACTTCCACCTGACTTCTTGTCACGTGGACAAGATAAGGGGAAAAAGTTGCTCCTGGGGGGATTTCAATCATATACAAGAGGAAAATTTTTTGCTATGAGGACAATCAGATAATGGTATGGTCCCCTAAGGGAAGTGGTGGATTCCCCCACTCTGGAGGTTTTAAGTTTCATCTCAGTGGGGTGCTGAGATGTATCATATCAACAATAATATTAGAAGAGGTGGACCAGATAATCCTTGAGGTCCCTACCAGTCTGACATTGATTCTATGATTCTCCATTTTGCTTCATGAGCAGTAAAGCGTATTCAGAACAATCAACAGTCATTTTTTGTTATTCTTTACTGTGGCTCAGGCCATTTTCCAATCACAGTATTTGAACGTGGAGATATGTGAGGCTTAATTTTCATGTACTTTTCAGTGCTAATCACTGCTATACTGCATAGGCACTGAAGTAATTATATTAGACTTAGCTTGAATGTAATTTGTTTTTTTTCTTGCACAGTAACTGTCCAAATGTGCTTAACAGACAGAGGTTAAGCTAATTCTTTTTAGTAGAAACTAAGCTGCTTATGTTTGCTTCATAGAAAAAGCAGATTCATGAACACTTTCGGTAAAGCTATTGACATGCTGGAAGTTGTTGCTTTTCCTCTTTATATGCACCTTCAAGGTGTTTCCTGACCAAGAATTTATGCATTTTTAGAGCACTGCATTTTTTTCTTACTTCTTGCTTTTTAAGTCTATCTCCCACTAACCTCAGTTATAGGGATGAATTTTTAGAATTTTAGCAAACTGAAACTCAGGCTCTCAGCATCAGGGAACTAGAAATACGATAGTTGCTGACCACTTGTGAAAAGTTTCATTTAGATGCATAACAGAAACCCAGTCTCCAGGCCTCTTGGGCACAGTTAAAAGTATTTTGCCCATGACCTCTCTTGTTTTGTGCAGCTATCTTGTTCCTTTATCCTATTCCATTCCATTTCCAGCACTTTTAAGAAAGGAGTCAGTCCTCTTCTAGGAAGTCTTGTATTAAGCAATATGTATTTATTAATTTCTGAGGTAATTCAACTGGGTGTACATTCAGAAAAAGACTCCTCAGAGAAAGATGCCATGCATTTGTGCCTCTGACTGAATGTTTTCTTTCAGCTGTTCCTTCTATGTACTGCAGAAATACGGACTGGCCGTGCATGCCTAGGGAGGTGTTATGCAGTTAGAAGAGGTTGTACAGAAACCTGACCTCTGTGTTTCTTTAGTAGGTTTATTTTCTAAGCAAGCCAATGCCTCTAGGTAAACATAGCAACTTCTGTTAGATGATCCTGGCTATCAAGCATGGTAATGAGCTTTGGTCTAAGAAGTCATTAGTGGTGATCTCTTGGTAATAGGAGGAGCTGGGTGGAAAAAGAGAGGCTGAAGCAGTGTCTGGTTTGGCTGATATGTGGGTAGCAGCAGATGCAGGGTCAGACGGTCCAAGGAGTGGGAGGTGTGTCAGAGTGTGAGTTTGAGGAAGTATTGTTATCTCAGGAGAGGAGACAAAAAGCCATCTGAGTTGCAAAATCACATCTGTAAAAGCCCACTGGGTGTAAATTCAGGGAGCAGCCCAGAGATTTTGGCTTGGACACCTTTCTTAAAAGGAATTCTGAGTGATCCTGAACTGTGTGATACTGTCTTCTGAAGCTGAGCTCCTTCTGTACCAAAATGAGAAACTGCAGTGGCCCTCAGAATCTCCTGCAGCTTCAGTCTTCTCTATGGCTATAAAAGCTTGCCTCAGAATCCTGTAATGTGTAATTTTCTTGAGCTAGGCTTGCAAATATCTAAACCCAATGAGTAAGGGTTACAGCAGTATGCTGTGCTGTTTCTAGGAGCTGATCTGCTGGCTTACATATCTGCCTTTAGATGTGATGTACCCAGAGAGAGTAATCCCTTGTTAATGGCAAAACTGTTTTGTATCTCTTCCTTTTGCAGCTGTTTCTTATAGATCTCTGAAAAATGAGAGTCCTTTTCCATCTGTATGTACCAGATATGAAGGGGTACTATTCCCGTGAAGCTGGAATTTCTTCAAATGCAAGTTCAGAACAGTGATAAATGGAATACCTGAGTGTTTCATGTATCTGTTGCCTTCACTTATTTTACATATTCCTGTATCTTTTCCTTTTGTATGCATTTCATATGGATAGAAGTAATGACAAAGATTTTATAAGGAAAGAAGGACATTGGAAAGTGTCAAAAATAATTTCCTAAATACCTTTGTAGATATCTTATACTAAGAAGAAATAAAGAATCTACTTAAATTCTTTGCATTTTGGCTAATGTTGCATTATATTTACAGTAACTTTATGATGGAGATCTTCCAAACCAAATACTTTTAAAAAAACAGTGGCAGTTTTAGTTCTGTAAGCACTTAGGGTGGTTTGGTGGATAGATCTGGTAATACTTCAGCTAGACTACTTTTGTCTTATTACATTAGTTCTTTTCTTCCTTTCTTGAAGAAGAATATCTCAAATATTTAAAAAGGCTTTCTCTTAAAAAGAGAAACTGACAAAATTAAACAAAAACTACTCATATCAGATGTTCTGGCTACATAAACAAAAAGGCAGGAAACATAGAGCTCACTCTGTGCTTCAGTATTTCTTTCTTTTTAAATGACAGCTTGTATATTTGTAGGTTTCTTTTCTGCAAATATTTGATTGTATGAGTCAAGGATTATTTTTTTTTTTTTTTGCTATTTTACATGCATTTTGTGTTTATATTAAGTTTAATGTGAGTGCTTATATATGAGATTTATTCAGAGAGTTTGGCATGTACTTAGTATTTTTTGATTGCATTTTCTGACATTTTGCACCTTCCTCTGATAACACTACCAAGCTTTAAAATAACTGGATTATAAAGCCTGATAAATTGAAGGTCTACTCTGTACAAAAATTGTCATGTTACAATTCCTTTTTTCTACCATACATTCATATGTACTGAAATACCAAATTTGGTTGTAAGAATGCAAAACATAACCTTTCTCCCTTTTCTTTTAACAGAATGACATCCTCAGCTTTGTATATTTTAAGATGACATGTGGCTACCAGGAAAGGAAGAGTGATATGGCAGTGTTGACAGCTATGCTAATGAACAAAAAAAATATCTTTAACAAGGCTTTCTGCAATAATAATTCCCAGTGACTTGCACTCAGTGCTTTCATTATTAGAATTACTTATGCAGCAGTTCTTGTTGCTACATGAGCCTCAACTCACACTACTTAGCAGGGACATTAGGAGTTTACTGAGGAATGTTTGTGACTGTCTGACGCTTTGTCAAAAGATGCCTGATATTAATGATGTTGGACTGTTACTGCCAACATTAAGTTAAAGTTAATGATACACTTCTGTAATTGCTTCTTTGAAGGAGTTATCAGTGTTATGAGCTTAGCTCATGCTGTAGCCCCAGCCCAATAAATACAAGGGGATGGGGAAAGGGAAACTGTGAAGAGAACTGAGACAGTAGATATAGCTGCTTAGGTTTTTGGCTAGTTCATATCCAAGTTTATAATTCCTCATCATGTTTGCATTATGTATTGATGCTTATGTGGTTTGGAAATGATCTGGAAAGGTATATGGATGTTTTTGTGCGGAATAATCAGTCTGAAGAAAAACAGCAATTGTCTATTTTTTGTTAGAAACTCTCTCACCTTCTCATTGAAATGTCTGGTATTAAAGTCCCGTATATAGCCTAAATGGCAAGAACACTGTCAGTTCAAACTCTGACCTCATTCTGGTAGATTGTGGTGACTGTCCAGAGGAGGAAGTAAATGTATAACAAAAAATACATAACTGCTCTCTATTTCATGTAGGTCAGGCTATAGAATATGTTCATCATTAATAATTTATAGCACTTTTCAGTTCTGTAAGAAATTAAATTAATATCTCTACTATTCAAGTCTCTGCATACTAATACATGACAGTTTCAGGAATTTGACAAAACGCTTGCCCAGTGTGAAAATGGTGAGAGAACAATTGTGAAGACTGCATGTCTGTGATCAAGAGAAGAAGCTGTTGTATCAAAAATTAACTTTAAAAATAATTTAAAAGTTTGAATTATTGAGCTGTAATAGGTTTACATAATCACAGAAATGTTTTGGTTGAAAAAGACCTTTAAATCACCCAGTCCAACCATTAACCTGACTCTACTGAGTCCAGTGCTGAACAATGTCCCTAAACAGCACATCTCAATGGCTTTTAAACATCTCCAGGGATAATGATTCAACCACCTCCTTGAGAAGTCTATCCCAGTGTTTAATAACCCTTTCGGTGGAGAATTTATCTAGCCTACATCTCCCCTGGTGCAACTTGAAACAATTTCCTCCTGTCCTGTTTCTTGTTACTAGGGAGAAGAGACAGCCCCCCACCTCACTACACCCTCCTTTCAGGTAGTTGCAGACAGCAATAATGTCTCACCTCAGCCGCCTTTCCTCCAGCTAAACAGACCTAGTTCTGTCAGATGCTCCTCATAAGGCTTATTCTACAGACCCTTTTATAACATTTATAGGTTTAGAGAAATAAATCCAGTGACCATCAATAAGGTTGTAATGCAGGTAGTGAAAATCTAGTCCAGCTGTTATCCAAATAGCATTCCGAACAGGTTGTTTCAAGCTGCAATTTGAATATTCTGATGTGGGATGATTATGTAGCTCAACTGGAACAACTTGCTACTATCACCATATCTAACATGGATACAGGCATGTTCTTAATGAAAATGAGAAAAACTACGCAGTTAAAAAAAAAAAAATAGCAGTAAAAACTAATCTTTCTCCACTGCCAAAAACGAGATCACTATACATACTTGCTAATGTCTCACTGAAAGAGCTTAGCATTCTGGTATCAGATAAAATACTGAGGAGGACAACTGGTATAGACTTCTTGTCTTTCTGGAAATTTCTTTTTAAAAACTAAAGGCATATAGACTTTTCCTCTGAAAAGCCCTGACATGTTGTCATTAAGAGGCGACTTTAAATATCATGGCCTCTGGTTGTCCCTCTGCTGACTAAAAGTGCCTGAATTTCATTCTTGCTTGTTAGAGAACCCTTTGCCTTCTGCAGTTATAATAGCAGAAAAAGGTTGGGGAGAGGGTGCTTTGCCTGTGGTGACTTTAATGGTGCCCTAAACAACTCAGAGTTCAAGTCTGTAAGATCCTGTCTTTTGAAATAAGAAATTTTGAAATTTGTTGCAAAGACAATTATGATGGAATTAATTTAGCTAGAGGTTAATATAGTATGAGATTGGCTATCCAGGCAGTTATGAACAAACAATATGAACCTTGGGGGAAACTATGCATTTTTTCTTAAAATGAATTTTCTTTACTCTGTGTACATCTTGTCTACCACACAGTTATTGTCCATCAGTCTTCATGCAAATAATCAATGTTTGAACAATAATTCTTTCCAAAATACCAATCTCATTCCTCTCAGCCTCTGATATTAAAATGCTTCTGTTCATTTGCATAGGAGGTCACTTGTTGCTTCCTAAAAAAAAAAAAAAAAAAGCCTAAATAAAATTGTTTATAACTGAATAAATCTCTTTAAATAATCTACATATAAAATGTAAGTAGTCAAACTGTTTGAAGAAATAAAAGAATTTGAAACCACATAAATGTTATTATTCATTCTAAAGAGAATTTTGTTAAATAGGAATCAGATGCTGGGATGCGATGCAGCTGAACAGCCCAGGTAGTGACCCCTAAAGGTTAGGAAGTACTCTCCAAACCTACCTAGTCAGAAAAGATTTGGGAAAGGTTGCATTTGAGAGAGAAACTGTCTTACTTAATAAGAATTAATATTTGGCTGCACTAAATAAAGCTGAACAACTCTGGTCTAAATCTACTGAAAGACCTTTAACTTTTTCTTCTTTTTTCTTTCTTTTATTTTTATTGTGTGTGTGTGTGTGTGTGGTTAATATCATAATTATTGTTGTTGTTAGCTTGTTTTGGTTTTGTTTATTTGTTAGTTTGTTTGATTTATTTTATTTATTTTGAAAGCTTCCTGGTGTCAGAGTAACTTTATGATAAATTATGTTAGGCTCCATCAAACAGTTCTATAAAACACTGAACATGCAGTTTTGTGATGTGTGTCATCACTTGTAAAATCCCTTCTCTGAGCAGCTTTATTTTTCTAGATGTCACAGTAACAAAACAAAAAACCAAAACACCAGACCCTATTATGCATCTTTCTGGCCTGAAGTTTGGAACAAGACTTCACTGTAAAGTAGCAACTGGCTTAAAAAACTGTATATAACAGTATTATAAGACTTTATAAGATATATAAGACTAAAAGATAATAAGACTGCATATAACAAGAATTATGTCTGTCTAGAGATACAGAATGTATTAACATTAGAGATTAAGAAAAGAATATGTGAAGAGCAGGTAAATCAGTTTGTTGTCAGAAGCTCTAATTCCTATTTTTGAGCAGAGGAACTCTTTTCAACTTGGTAAATGATTGAGTAAGAGTCTTAAATACATGGCTATGCTGTAATGATATGACTGAATGCTATTTGGAGTAGGAGATAAAAATCTTGCAGTATTCCTTACAGTTCCTACTGTAACAGAAATTTGATATAGGGAGATGACTGAGATTTCATTGTTGACTAAGTAAAATAATTTAATTTCTTCAGATAAATACAGGTCTGTTGATGTGTTAACAAAGTGGTGCTTCCTCTGTCTCTGTGACTGTGGGAAGTCGGGCAGAAATTAGCAACTGATTTCTAGTGATCTCTGTTGTCCTTAGACCAGCCCTCAGAAATAATTGTTATTCCTCTGATACTGTTATTTCTGTGTAATGTTATTTTTCCGACTGTATTTACATATTGCTTCCCGTTTCAGGTCATTCAAGTGGATACATTGTTCAGTTTTACAATGAACTAGCTTGTCTGCCTCAGTGATTAAACATTTTTTTTTTTTTTTCCTAAGAAAAAACATCTATCTACCTCTGTTACTATTGTGCTGCAGGAGGTAAAATTCTTGGGATAGGAAGGTAACTTGGTATTTTACACATATGTAACTTGTGGTACAGGATGAAAATGTGAGGTTTTCAATATATGAAGGAAGCTGTAGACCATCTTCTTTCACTGGAATATTGTTCGTTGCTAACTAGCATGTATAAACTAATATAAGTTTTTTCCTTTGTAAAAAGTGCTGAAAAGCCTCCACACATTTAATGCAATAAGATTGTGGAAGCTTATTTCCAGGTCACGATCAAACAATTTTAATTTTTTGGTTTTTTTTTTTCGCTTTAATTCTGTTTTGACATTTACCAAGGAAGCTGGACACTGGAGCTGGCAAGCTAAGGAATATTTCTTCTTCTCTAAGGAACTTACAGATCAAAACTGAACAAGGCATGGCAAGGGTCATAAAAGAAAATAAGAGGAGAAAAGGATGTTGAAAATGTCGTGGCAATTTAGCAAGGCGTGCCTATATCCAGCTTGGATTTTTTTACACTTTTTTTTTGTAGTTTAAGGCTTTTGAGGGCTTAGAGAGCATGAACTTTATATGAACTGTGATTTTCTTGGGTGCCTGATGGCTGAGCTGCAAGGCTCCCAATCTGCACGTAATTGAAAAGACAACGTATATTGGTGTGTCAGGAAACATTACTTACATCTTTTCATGCTGCATCACTTACATCTTTTTATGCTGCATTTACCTTAAAGAAACTTATCAAAAGACATTCCCTTGGGTCTAGAATAGCCATTATGAATAGGCTCCTATAAAAAAAATTCAAATTTCTGACCTTTTTTTATTATTTTTTTTTAAATTACTTTCTACTCTGGAAAATAAAACCATGCTTTAATTACCATAGCTGCATGAATAGGAGGAAGAATGGCAACATGCTCATCTTTCCACATATGTGAACTCTGACATCCTGTAAAAGGCAAACTTCTTCAGCAACACAACAATCAAAGGACTGAACACTGCTTCTCTATTTTTCTGGGGAGATACAGTTCAGTTTCTCACCAGTAAAAATTTGAATTTACCTCTATCTAATTTGCTGATTTTTCTGGGCGTGTTTGCTGATGATACCTGGAGTATCAGACAGGGTCTTAAGCATGCTAGGGTTACAGATTTATGCAGGGCAAAGCGTGTAATTAAATGTCTTTTTCTTTTGTCTCATAAATTATTTTCCAGCAAACAGTAAAACAGTATCATATTGGTGGTTCCTTTTTTTCTGGTCAGTCATTAAAAAATTCAGAATGATTCAGGAAAATAATTTGAAGTACAGAGGTGATGCAACCTTATGGTTTGAAATGCCCTAACAATCAATTGCAGATTAACTTCCTTTTGAGGCATCATTGACTATCCTAATAACTTGATGTTATTTGTAATGAACCATCTGGAGCTGTCCAACAGGAATAAGAAATATTGTGAAGACATAACACTAAAGAAATACCTGAAATACCTGACACTAAGCAACTTGTATGCAGTGTATGACGCAATTAAAGCATTGCCTTTATGCCTTATCTGTCACTTTCATTTCTGGACGAAAACAATCAAAAAGGAGGGACTATAAAAAAAGTATATCTGATGGAATTTTTAAGGATTACAACAATAGTCTTACCTGAGAATCCTTTCTGAATGACATTTTTTTTTTAACTTTTTCAAATCTGGTTCATTCACATACCCCAAAACTGTTGCATGTGCTTGTTTCTCAAATATATATAAAAGCAAAAAACAAAACAAAACAAAAAAAAAAGCTTGATGTATAGATTATAGATCGACAGGGATGTTACCTTAAAGTATGATCCATTTGATTTGACTGTTCTTAATTTTAAGTCTTAATGAGATTTAGAACATCGTGTACTATGAGTATACTACTAAACATATTAATAAAAAGAACTTAGAGCCATTATCACTTGGTGTTCTTCTTCACATGTAAACAGATAACTGCTTAGTATGAAGTATTCTGCTGAAGTTATTAAAAAAATAAAATATTTGCTTTCTAGCACTAAGGCCCTAAACTTCATTACTTTTATCTCTTCAGTTTTTGCATGTGCAAAAGTATTCAACTTGCTTCTGTGCTATTTCATTATTTGTTTTGATAAACTCTGGTATGCACAATACAGGATTTGTTCAATCTTTCCAAACTCTGACAAATCCCACAGTTCAATAGGAGGGGCTACTTTTTTTTATCCTTGTGGAAAACAGTGGTTTAGAAATAACTTCATCAGCTGTACCCATTTTTATGCTCAACTTGCTGATGTGAATAACACTTCATATGATATTATAAAGGATGGAAGAGAACTAATAGAAAAACTGTTATGTATGAATTGGATTCATTCTGAGGTAACCAAAGTTTTTCATGAAGGAAGGATCATGTAGGTGGGAAGCTGCTGATAAAATTTAAAGGAACCCTCCTGGGATTTACGTTATTTGCTTTGCAGAAAAAAGAAGGTGTATGGTTATGGTATTTTTTAAGTGTATAATGTATCTCAGGTGAACTACAGGACTGTAACAAAAGTTCAGTGGTGCTTAATGTTATGAAAGGCGAATACATGAACATAAAAACTCTTTCTTGAATTTCTGCTGTTTATTTGGAGCTTATTTCCTGAAATTAAATGAAGAGAGACCTGTGATAGGTGAACCCAAAAGAAACCTGCAACACAACTGCAGAAAGTGTAAGAGGAATTCAAGGTTCAGATGATATAGAGGTGGTGGTGTTGATACGACATAAAAGTCATGAAACCTTCTTTGTGGCATGGCACTCCAAGCTGTAATAGGTGCAATTACATCTGCAAATGGCACTAGCAAAAATGAGCCATGCTTCTCACAAGTGTGGCATGGTCAGATACAGCCAGTGCTGAAAAGGATTAAGACTTTTTTTTTTTTTAAGAAAAGGAATCCTCAAAATGTTGGAGTAACTAAGTAATATGGGGGAAAGAAGGCCTATCAATGAAATACTGTATGAGGAAAATTTGAACAATGTAGTGATAAGACGAGAATTTTACTAACTTGTTTCAATTGCCCGGGACTGCAATTAGGTTGTGTGAATCTGCATTATGTAGGAAATTCCTGACAATATTTAAGATGGCAATTGATTAAGATTTAAGATTATGCAGAAGATTGCATGATATAGTGTCTGCTCTGGTGGAGCAGTTGGTCTTTGTCTGTGAAATTTTTTGTAGCCTTGTTCCTATGTTAGTTTGCCTTGTGGTATCATACCAAACATTCACTTTGTAGGAAAACAAGGTATGAAAGCCCATGCTCTCATAATTTCCTTTCCTTAAGGAGCTGGTTATTTTCTTCTCTGAGGTTTAAAATAAAGGTGAGAAGTGCTATTGCACTGTAATTCGTACAAGAATCCAGTAAGAAAATGCAAGAATTCTAACTGAATCTTCTTAATCTTTAATTAATTTATAGAAACTAATCCATCAGAAAGGGAAGATAAACATAACGCTATTTTGTGTTGGAAAAATTATGTAAAATGACCTTATCATACCTCATGTTAAAGTGAGTTTAATACTATGCTAAACTCTTTTAAATATTACAAAGGAAAATGTTCTTACTTATTTGTCCCCTTATCTATCAAGATAGACTAGTGGAGAAAAAATTTAACAGCTTAGGGAAAAGACCGTTTTAACACATGTTGTACAGAAAAGAAACCTAACAGCTTTCTAAAATGTCTTTCCAATGAACTGATTTACTTATTCAAGACATGAGGCAGAGTAAGAAAATTAATAATGTCTTTCATATATCCACTAGGAAGCTCAGCAACAGGTTACTTTTAGCAGTCTTTGAGAAATAGTCAAGGATACTTTGAAAGTTTCTCTGAATAAAACAAAAAAATTTGGCACTGAACAATAGGTTATTTCTCTGTTCTTTTAACCTAGCTGCAATTAAAAATGTTAAATCTTATTAGCTCCCCAAGTAAATATTGCAGAACACCTGAACAAATTAAAAGACAATCAATGTAGCTTAGAGTCCAAGCCTTGAGTTAAAATTGTCAAGATAGGATTTTTTACATGTTAGGAAATAACTAACCTGTGCTTTAGGCTCTTTGGTGCTTTTTTCTTTTTTCTTTTTTTTTTTTTTTTTTTTAATTCTAATATTAGTGAATGCTTTGAGTGTTGGGTGGGAGAAGGATTTTTGTCTTTTTGCTGTGAACATAAATGATATTTTCTGACATTTACAGCAAATGCACACTGGAGAAAAGTCTGAAGGTGGAGGAAGAAACCTTTTATGCTTGTCATTTCCAAAGTTCATGCTCAAGTTTACATGATGATATAGTCAGTGTCTCAGAGTCAGTCTGAGTTTCTCAGTAACATCTGAATTTCAAATGCATACTGTCTAGGTAATCCGTGATGACTACAGCAGCTGTCTTTGAAATATTCTTTAACTTGTGCATAATGAAATATAAGCATCTGTCTAAAGAATTGATTTGCCTAATTTTGGTAAAGGAAATTAGGGGAGAGGACCAGAGAAGCAAAACAATAATTAAAGGTAATCAAGAAGAATTTTAGTTTTCTATACTGTTTCTAATAATAATTTTAAAAATTGTATAAAAATAGTGAATGTCACTTTTTAAATGGTTTTTCAATTACTGGACAAATCTTGAAATATCTGTTTCTTTGATAATAAACCTGAGTTTAAATACCTGTAATAACCAAGCAGGGAGTCTTCTGAGGTACTTTCACCCTTCACATTAATTAGGACTATGTATTCTTGTCTAACATAACTTCTTCTTCTCTGGTTTCAATAGAAATGATGATGTTGACTTTAGGTAATTCCACTTACAAGGAATTACTGGAGAATTGTCTTACTTCTTGGTAGCTTGTGCAAAGCATTTTCTTTGAACTTGTAGAGGGCATAAGAGTTCTAAAAAACCCAAACCAAAACAAAAAAATTGAGGCAAAAAGTTAATGCAGTCTCTGTTCTAAATCCATTATTTCTAAAAGTTGTTTTTCATGGTGGTTCAGCTGATAGCAGATAACTGTTGATATCTCTGCTGACATAGGCTTCCACTGAGAGAAAATATCTGTGCTGTATAAAACTTTCATGCTATAATAACTTTTGAAGGGCAAAGGGATAATACTTTTTAAATGGTTTTGTTAACAAGACTCCCAACAAAAGTTAATGGAGAGGTATTAAATAATCAGCCAAAACCACCCTCCAGTGTTTTGGCAGTTATTTTAAACTTTCATGAAGACAATGTCTGTTGGTGGAGGGAAGGATCAAATATTTTAAAGCAATGCTAAAGGCTTTTGTTTTGAAGAATTTAAGTGCTGTTTGTATCTCTTCTTTCTTGTGCTTTTTTATTAATGAAAGTAGGAAAGTAATTTCTACTCATAATAATGTGATTACATCTTTCTTGGGGATTATCTTCCCTTTTCACTTTATCAAAATATGATTAATGTAGTCAAATGTGAAAGGCTGGTGAAGATTCAATGTCATATCTTTTACAATGGGAGCCAGAGACTTCTGAGAAACATTTTTAGTATTGGTAAATAGTACTACAAAAGACACATGTTTTGACTATTTTTTTTTCTTTTTTTCTGTAAAGAAACTTTGTCTCAGTTATGATTTACCATGAACAGAAAAGCTTTATTTAATGCACTGCTTCAAGCAAATTTTTCAGGTTATTAGACTAACACATTTATTTCTTGTCTCCCAGTGTGGGTTTAATTGTGGTATTGATTTGCTTTTTCTGTCTGTAAAATTGATTATAGGGCTTGGGGTTTTCTTTGCTATTGGAATGTGAGTAAATTGATGATGAGTACAGCATATTCCATGGAAAACCTTGTAATGTTTTGAGACATAGTCATGCTGTCAATAAAGGCATACCTGTGTTGTTTACAACTATAATTGCTTTAGTGACAATTTCTGTAGTCATCACTAAGTTGATCTGCAAGTCCATTGTAAAATTATGAACTCTTTATTAACTATATAAAAGGATAAACAAACTTTTTAGTGTCTTAAAAAAAAACAACAAACAAACAAAAAACCATCAGAACTCATTCCAAACCCAAGTAATGTATTTGTATTTTTCTTTAAAAAATCTTTAAAGACTTTAAAAATCAAAGGCAGAAACACACTGTGACAGCATAAAGTGTGAAAATATATGTGCCTCTTCCATAAAATACCTAGTTATACCTGATCTGGTTGGAGAAGATTTGTTGTTTACAACAATGAAAATTCTTAGTCTCACTCCATGGCTATCTATTGACTATTTAGTTGTGAATTTTGACTTTTACTGCAAAAAGTTTTTACTAGGACTTAGGGAAAAAAGGAAAGTTTACCTCCTCTAGACGAATGGGCAGGCATCTCAAAATGAGTGCAGAGATCTAGTTAGGTCATATAGAGAAAAAATTAGAAAGGCAAAAGCCTAGGTGGAACTCAGTCTGGCTGCTGCCATAAAGGACAACAAAAGGAGTTTTTACAGCTACATTAATAACAAAAAGAGAACCAGGGAGAATCATCCCTTATTGGATGCCGGGAAACATTACAACTAAGGATGAAGAAAAGGATGAAATACTTAATGCCTCCTTTGCCTCCATCTTCATTAGTCAGACCAGGCACCGCCACAGTACTCAGCCCTCTGATCTGGAAGATGAGAGTGGAGAGCAGCATTTGTTGTCCACTAGGACTCCAAGATCCTTCTCCATGGGGCTGCTGTCTAGCAGATCACCTCCGAACTTGTACTGGTGCATTTTGTTATTCCTTCTCAGGTGCAGGACTCTACACTTGTTCTTCTTGAACCTCATTAGGTTCCTCCTGGACCAGCTCTCCAGTCTGTCTAAATCTTGCTGAATTGTCATATAGTCTTCAGGTGAATCATCCAGTCCTTCCAGTTTTTTATAATCAGCAAAGTTGCTGAAAAGGCACTCTGTCCCATTTTCAAGGTCATTGATAAAGATGTTGAACAGGACTGGACCCAGCGCTGATACCTGGGTGACTCCACTAGTTACAAGTCTTCAGCTAGACTCTGCACCACTGTTCACCACTCTTTGGGCTCTATTGGGTAGACAGTTCTTAATCTATCTCACTGTCCATTCTTCTATCCCACATTATCTGAGCTTGCTCATAAGGATTTTATGGGAGACTGTGTCAAAAGCCTTGCTAAGGTCAAAGTAGACTACATCCCCTGGTCTCCCTGCATCTACCCATTCAGTCACATCACAGAAGGCTATCAGATTAGTCAAGCATGATTTCTCCTTGGTAAATCCATGCTGACTATTACTGATACACTTCTCTTCTGTAAGCTCCAGGATGACCTCCAGAACAAGCTTCTCCACCACTTTTCCAGGGATGGAGGCGAGGCTGACTGGTCTGTAATTGCCTGGATGTTCCTTGCAATACTGGAGTGACACTGGCTTTCCTCTAGTCTTC
The DNA here is from genome assembly GCA_023637945.1 of Phaethornis superciliosus. Classification (NCBI taxonomy): domain Eukaryota; kingdom Metazoa; phylum Chordata; class Aves; order Apodiformes; family Trochilidae; genus Phaethornis; species Phaethornis superciliosus. The sequence goes on from JAJQWJ010000002.1 coordinate 74,813,229, forward strand.
AGGCACCTTTCCTGTTAGCCATGGTCTTTAAAAAATGATGGAGAGTGGTAGGGTGATAACATCAGCATCTCTCTCAACACTCTTGAGTGCATCCCATCAGGGCCTATGCGCCAGGGCCCATATTCAATTTACAGATCTCTCACCCAGTCTTCACTGACCAGTGATGAGTCTTCCCTCCTCCAGGCTTTCTCTCTTATGTCTAGGGTCTGGAGTTCACAAGGGCTGGTCACAAGAGTAAAGACTGAAGCAAAGAAATTATTCAGCAACTCTTCCTTCCCTGCATCCTCTGTTATCAAGGCTCCTGCCCCATTCAGCAGTGGGCCCACACTTTCCTTATTCTTCCTTTTACTGCTATTCAGGAGGGAAAAGCGAGGCTTGTTCAGAAATGAAGTAGAGAGGAAATCTTTTTTAGCCTGCCTGAACTGAGAACTATCTTGTGGAGAAGTATGTCTGGAGTGAGATTAGTAGAATCAAATTTTGTGGGTGTGATATGATTTCTTCAATAAGAAAAGTGTTACTGAATAATGCAAGAATCTGAATGGCCTAAATCTGGGAAGGATTGAAATATTCCAAGGATGAGAATATAATTAAATTAAGGTATTGGTAGGAACGAAAGAAGTCAGTAGATGGCAATGGTACAGTTATCAAATCATCTGGGGAAAAATTATGTTGTAATTGATAAATCAATAAATAAAAATTAATGAAAGATAAAGCAGTAATGCAGAGGAGCAATGTATAAAATGTTAAAGCAGAAAATTTTTAGTGGTAAATTAAGCTCAAACAGATAATATAATAAATCAGTTAATTACAGGGAATTAAAAATGCTCACAATTAATTATGGAATTAGATATGCAGGGAACTGAAATATCTCTCTTCCATTATCATACAATTTTTAAAAAATTCAAAATATTAATTATTGATTGAATTAATCATAGAGAGAGGGATCAAAGATTTAATGTAACTGGTACCCAGTGAAAAGCCTGACTGCATTTTTTTGCTTTTTTGTTTTATTTTTTTTCTCTTTATTGTATATTTCTTTCTTCAAGGGATATAGGTACTATCAAGAAATCTGAGACTTTCTGTAAAACTAAAACTAGATTCATCAGAGTTCTCCTATAGTGAAAATTTCCAGTAAGAAAAAGTATGTCTGTAATGCCTGGGCAGTATAATTTTAACTGCTTCAGTCTCAGAGTGTGGCATGGCTCACAGAATTACCAACTGATACTGCTAGAATGACAGACAAGTTCTTATTCATATCCACTGGTGTAACTGTTAACCATGAAAATATTTCCAAATCCATACATAAGCAAAAGTTGGTTTTTCCTCTTTAATAACTGAAGGGCAGAGTTCCCCAAACTTTGTACATATTTTTCTAGTAATATTGCTTCAGTTAGTGGAACTTGATTTTTCCTACATGTCTTACCTTATCTCTGATAAAGAAAAATTGTATATGCTTCTGAATGCCAGAGTGTTTCTGTTGACCTTCTTACTAATAAATTCTTCCTCATGGGAATAAACTGGAAATGATTTGAAACTGTACTTTCTGTAAAAATCTTGACTGTACAGCTGATACATTGCAGCTGATTATAAGCCAAATTTTGACACCTTTCTGCTCTGCCTTTATTTTGATTTTCTCCTGCATTTCTCTTCTGAGTGTTTTCCAAGCTGATTAAAATCTCTGTGTAGGCAGGTAGCTTCCATACTATAAGAGAATTGTTGTACTTGATAAAATGAGGCTTAAGGAGCTTAGTTACTGGTAAAGCAATATTAGAATAAGAAATTAATTAAGCTTTTACATAAGTGCACCACTTCAGAGTCTTTTTTATACAACCTAGCTGGTTTGGATACGTTAAATTCTTCTAAAATCAATACAGTCTATAGTAGTTTAATTTCTTAGGTTGCAGCATATGTACAAACTGCAACCCATTTGCAGGTTTCATGACTGAATTAAAGAAAAAGTAATTTCCAGTAAAGCATTTGTTGTGGAAATTGAAGATGTGACTACAGATTAGACTATCACTGCCTGGAGCAGGTACTGAGCATGATAGTTAACTGAGAGTTGACATGATTAAGCTTCTCCTTCCTTACTATCCTTCAGGTGGATTTTAGTTTCACACAGGTACAAATAAATATATAAAGGAAAGGTATACATGCTGTATTAACAAGCTATTCCAAAACCTAGTGATTTTTATTCTCTTTCTGAAATTGTATCTGTGCAATCAGTTAAATGTTTTTGTTTTCATGTTGCAATTTATATTACAAGCTTATTGTTTTCTGGCTTTTGTTACTGTTTTGCAGGGAAAAAGAGAAGGGAAATAACACTAGTATGTTTGCTTTAGAATAGTGAAAGGCCTGCATAAAAATAGATCTGTTCTGTTGAACATAGAAGACAGAAGAAAAGAAAATTTTAATATTAGTTTGACTGATCACCACAGTGTAACCCCTCAAAAGCACCACAAATTTCTTCAAATTATACTACTACTGCAGAATAAATTGTCAACCCAAACATTTTGGAAATAGGCTGAATTTGCTAAATAAACTCTAAACCCAGTCAGTGGGGAGACTGGCACTAAGCCTGAAAAATCAATTCTTATGTATAAGTTTCATCTGGTATCTATTTGAAAAAAAAAACAACAGGAACTAATCAACAGCTACCTGATCTGAATACAAATACAGATCTAATTAAATTTTCTATATATTACTAAGGATTGTCCCAGCTTAGTGGGAAGAACACAGCTTCCTGCTTTCATTTTTAATGGTTGCATTTAAAGAGTTGAATTATTTGGGGTTCTGTGTTTATTTGTTTGGATTGAATTGTTTGCAGTTTTTTGTTTGTTTTTTTTTGTTTGCTTGTTCTGTTTCAAAGAGCTTACTCCTACAAGAACTTCAGCATATGGATGGTTTTATGTTCTATATATTGTGTGGTCTGTATCCCATTTTGCATTTCTCTGCATCACCTTAATTCTCTGAACATGTGATCTTGTATTACTTTCTGACATGCCAACCTAGAAGGTATTTAAAACAGTTTAGTTGAGAAATTAAACCTAGATCCTTTCTAGCTTGACCTCAAAGACAACAGTTCTAGCTTAACTGTACTTTTTAGAAAAATAAATCTACAAGGGGAGATGAGAAATCTTAAAGTGGTACTCAGTATCCAGTTCCTGAAACTTGTGACAATTACTTGATTATTTTTTAAGTCCATGATGCTGAACAATTTTCTTCAATTGTCATACCCCAGTTTTCAACGTGTATCAAATATTCAACATTTAGGTACTCACTGCAGTACTTAAGAATAGGTTGCAAATCTGACAACTAGACTAGTCATATAGTTGTGGATGCACTGAAGTTGAGATTTTTTTCCAGATCCAGTTACTTACAATGATAACTGGCTTCCAGCCACCATGGATAGGAAGGTTATTGTTCAACTTTCATTATTACTTTCTCCCTGCTTACATTTATTAAATTTCAATAGGATGTTAATTTCCACTGTTGCACACTGTATCTTTTCTGTAGTTTTCTTCTATTCTAAAATTACCTGTGTTAAAACAGGTAAAAAATGATCACTGCATAGACTGAGTGTTTCAATTTATTTGGAGAATTAAAACTTTGAGAGGAACAAGAGTTGGATCTGTCTCTCTTCCATCTTGGTTTAGTTAAATTTTGTTAAACTTTTAATGTGACTTGGGTGTATTACTTGAACTGTTTCAGTTCCCTGGATGGCACTGTGTGACCATCTATGTCCCATATAAAACAATGTCAAAAAGGGTAGAAATCATTAAGGGGCAAAATACTGTGGTTGGTCTGTGCTTGGAGGCTTCAGGACAGTAAGCTGCTAGCAGCTTTTATTATTACCAACTAAATTTTATTATATTTTCCCATTTTCAGTTGTTTCTATAATTTAAAATTCTTATACTTTTTCTGTAATACAAATATGAGAATATAATTTATCTTCCCAGATAGAAGGCTCATAGCTATCGAGACTCATTTTGGGGGAATAAGAAGATGGCAACTTCAAAACTCAGGCTTTTATGCTTTTATGGAAGTACTTGAATCTATTCTTTTGATCATCTGTGTTGTTTTCTACAGTGAAAGAGTTTATAATGTTTGTATAAAACTTTCTGGAGATGTGTAAAAATTTTTTCTGGAGATGTTCAACAGAACCTGAACAAGTGCCACAGATTCTGTTATATGCTTTTTTCCTCTCTCCCAAGAATAAGCATTAGGTGTTGTCTGGAAGAAGTCTACCAGATCTGGTTTTTGCTATTCAGGTACTGAGCAGGGTATATTTTAGTGACAGATAGAAACCAGTGGCAAAGCTGGAAATGGCAACAAATTCTGCTGATCTGAGCATTTAAAACTCTCAAGACATTTGAAACTGACTTCTTGCATTTGGGACGTGAGGCCATGCAAAAGCAGAACTTTCTCATTCCAGGTTTCTCATTTTTCTTCAGTTCTGTCACTGAGGCATTACTCATTCCCCTTCCAACTGAAGTCAACCAACAAGTGTAATCCTAAAAGAACCCTTTTTACCTGTGTAGTGAAGAACTGCAGATTTTATAAAAATACTTCAGCACAATAATAGTGGCATCCTGCTGTAGTATTGAAATAAGGGGGATTTTGAGATTGTCCAAACAATTTAAAAAGTTACCATATTTCAATGGAGTAAATCTACATCAACGTTAGTCTATGTATAGTCTAGGAAATGTGTTAATTGCACATTTAATCAGAATCTGTTCTAGTTGAACTTGTCCTGGCTAGGCAATTGGACTAGATGTTCTCCAGAGGTCCCTTCCAACCCCTAACATTCTGTGACTCTGTGTGAAAAAATATTACCTGTTGTACCTAGCATAGGTAATGAGATGCTTATGCCAGAAGCAGTTTAAAAAACAAATCTAAAGCAAACAAACAAACAAAAAAAAAAAACGTCAAGACAATCCAAACCAAATTCAAGAAAAAAACGTAATTCCATGAATGGTATTTCATCCCATTAACTTTGAATGGCAGATCCTTTCCTCATATCTTTGTTCTTGGTCCCATAGTTAAATAAAGCTCTCCACAGTCTACCACTGGTCAGTAGAAAGTTGAGGTCCTCAGCTGAATGACAAACTGGATATGTAGAAGGACTGAAGTACCTGTGCCTGGTATGAGACACTGGTACTTGCATGGAATCATATGGTTTACGCTGTTTCTTTTAACCTTCTTCAAATATCGTTTTCTCTTTTATATGGACAGAATGAAATAATTTGAAGATATTTTGCTGTTGTCCTTGTGATTTCAGAGTAAGTTTTGCTAGGAACAGAAACATATACTAGATAAGGTATTTCTTCCATGCTAGGAATAAAATTTTCCAAAGGGTTCTTGGAATTTATCTTTTTGTGTTGTAAGAGTATAAGCAAAGACAGCTTCTCTTGACATTGTTATATATTTCTTTCCCTTTCTTCCAGACCTGTTTGATAGGCAACCCTGTGAAAAGAATGCCTTCAGCTGCTGCCGACTTGACTCCCCCTGCACAAACCACTCCCTCACACCATTCTCACAGCTTCCAGAGTTCTGTCCTTAGAAACACAGAAGTCTGTATATTGAGAAAAAAATATCATATTATTCTTGTCACACTAAATATGTTTTATGGAATTACTTGCCATTTCTAGTACTGATTGGGATAAATCAAATCTCTGTTTACTTCTATCCACATTTCACATTTTACATTCAAATGGAGAATCACCTACTCCACAGTCACCTGCTATTCTTTCTACTCTAGGACTTACACTTCCAGTGTTTGTTGCATGAAGTTAGTTGTGACTGTCTTGTGGACCTCATTTTAAAATGAAATCTGAAAGTAATAAACTTACTATCACTTAGTAGTATAACTAAAAGCAAAACAAAACCCAAAAAAACAAACCAAGCCAACCAATCAAACAAACAAAAACAAAACAAGGAATAACTCCAGTCTGGTAAAATTGTAAGCAAGAATCTATTTTGGCAAAAAGAGAACAAAAATATGTTCTTTTAACAAACTGTTCTGGCTTTCAGTCAATTTTCTTACTACGTATTTTTTGTAACTGTAGGTATGATCTCTACTTTTTTACTTTCTCAATGTTTAGAAAATTTATTTGCTTAGTATCTTACATATTTTAATTGCTAGCTCATTTTGGTGTCAATATAGGCTTTATATTAAATACTTCATCCTTTCTAATACTGCTGCTACAGCAAGCCTCTCTGTAGGCAGCCTTCTGAGACTTCTGTTTTCAGTGGTGAATAGGCAAAATCTTTTAAGATATATATATATATTGTAGATTCTCTGATCTCCTGAGCTGATTAGTTGAGTGGTGGCTGCTGAGAATGTGTAGAAGATTTAAAATTATATATACTCATATACCCAAAGCACCGTCACCTTGGCACTCAAGCCACTTTTAAGGGTTGCAGGAAAGGACAGGTTCATTCGGTACATGATGGAGAAAGAGGCATAGAGCCTTGAATTTCAACTGGAGAGAGACCTAGAAGGACAACAACATTTCTTCAGTATCTGGTAGAGGATTAAACTTTCTGGCAAGACATGGTGTGGCTCATGACTGCAGCAGTATCAAAACAATCTGAAATTGTTTACAGTATAGAAACAAAAAAGTGTGCTGAGGGATGCAGTCACTGATAGTCACATCTGTTCTTGTTTGGGCCATGACTGGGGCTGGTGGCAGCCTTGCCAGCATGGCACAAGGGAGCTAAAGCCATGAACAGCAAAACAGATTTGAAAAGTGAAGGACTCTATTAAAAATTTCCCCTACTAACGATGACTCTACTGCATAATACTCTGTGTTACTGAGCTCTTTCCAGTAAACTGAAACAAGGTGGGTAGCTGTTACATTTTTCATGTCTTTTCATGAGGAGGTGGCAGACGAAGACCGAGTTACTACTGCCTCGGTGTGCTGAAGTTATGATTTACTTATCCAAATCAGTGGACTGTAAAGTCTTATAAGTATTTTACCATAGATGTATCTGCAGATTAAACTGTATGGTTTTGCTTTCAAGCTTTTATTATGCTACTGGTCCTATGAATATTCATAGTAAGTATACCATCAAAGCAAATTATAGAGCATCTTAAAAATTGTTGAAAAACTCATATGCAATCACCTTTTAATAAGTCTCTAAATCATCTTAACCATCCACAATGATTCAAGCACACGTTAAGGCAAGAAGCGGGCAAAAATGGCATTTTTGTACTGAAACTAATTCCATATTTAATAGAATAGCCCAGATTAAAAAGATTAAATGTTCATCTTATGCTGAGATAAAAACTCTTCTGGTGCAACTTATCCTTGTATCCCTTTGTCTTCTCTCTCTTCCCCTCCCATTCCTGCCCTTCCCACCTTACCTTCGTACTATCTATGTACTGTCATAAAAAGGAAAAAAAAGAGAATAAGAAAAAAATATTTAAAAATATTAAGTCTTGGTGTTCACAGGACATGACATTTTGCACCAGTTTTTCAGGGAGTTATTCAGTCCATAGAAATATGTTAATAGACTATACTTCAGGTATACTAACAATCAAACATAACCAAAATATGCATAATTACTCCTGTTTATTATAATCAAAATCTATTTTAAACAGATGAAACTGTGAGTAAAGGTTGCAATTGTTAAGTCAAAGTCAGATAGCATACAAAGCCTTCTGCTGTCTTGGATCACTCATTGGTTGACCTGAAATCACTTCATACTTCAAACAATAGGGCAGATAAAATTATATTCTTAAAAGAAATTTGAAAGCACAGTGAGAGCCTGATTCTATGATTCTTGCCTTAGAACAACTGAATATACAGCATCTGGGGCTCAAGGAAGGGAAGGAAGAGAAAAAAATAGTTAAGAGCTCCAAAACAGTACATTTGCCTTTATTTCGATGAATGTGTTCCTCTCAGACTGGAGTTACTATATTATGCAGAACAGGGATTCAATACTCACATTCCTACTAAAGACAGTAAATTGTCATGTTAGAAGAATTCTGGTTGACCTATAATAAATAGAAACTGCTTGAAATACTTTTCCATAAAAATTTTCTAAAGCTATTATGTTATTTCATGTTCTTTGCATATTTAAAATTGTTTCTTGGAATGGCTTCAGAATATATTTTTTTCTGGTGAAGGCTGCACTAGCCAAGTCTCTCGTTCTATTTCAGTTTCTGGGTCAATAAACTCTGAACAATTGAAAAAATGGGAGGATTTGGTTTAAAATCTTCACAAAAAACAATGTATCAATTACAACCTGGAAAGGTTGAGGAGGGAGAAGCATAACAAGCCTACTTTGATTATAAGTTGTAGTCCCATTTGCCTTAGATCACTTTCTGTAAGACTTTCAAAACAGTCCAGATGTCTCATTAGAACTGTTTTCATTTTTCAAAATTCAGTTTTGATGACTTAAATTCAAGGATATTTTTACTTGTAAGACAGGTTGTAACTAGGTCTCCTGCAATCTGTCATGACATCTATTCTTCTTGGTGGCCTGTATTGAGGATATTTTTACAAGGATCTTTAAGATTATGCCAAACTAGGTAATTTTAGTAAAATCTAACCTTAATTAACTAAAGATTATCAAGGAAGGAGAAGGAAAAAAGAAGTGTGTGCTTGTGAGCACTTTTCGTTGAAAACATTCATCAAATTTTTATCTTTAGAAAATATGTAGCTTAAAATAATAAGGTAATTGGTAAAGTACTTCTACTGCAGTTCTTACACATAGCATGGAGGCAGAAGAAAGAAGAGAGGTTGGCTGTCATTTGTTATGAGTATAAGTAATAGGTATTGCATAATGCTATGTTCAAACATTAAATAAAATTAATTATGTATTTCAGTGTAAGCCTCTACAATACTTTCTTTGTAGTTTGTGACTTGCCTTCCATATTACTTTAAAAATGAAATTTGATCTCAATTATCAATATCATCTTGCCCCCCTACTCTCCCCCTAAATTGCACCTTAAACTTCACTTCCACTTGAGTGTTGAACTGAGAGATTTTTACTATTGCCAGTAGAAACTTAGCATCATGTCAGGAAGAAGTAGTAGATAAAACAAATAATTTTTAGAAAACAAGACCATCTATTTCAATTGAGGACTGAAAGCTACTAATGTATTTAGGCATTTCAGCTTTCCAAGAAGACTTTGGAATGAGAAATTGCTTAGTGTTCAATAAAGTTATGCCAAAAGTTAAGGAATGTTATCTGTCTAAAACAAGCAAGAATTTTGGTATCTGAAATTTAATTTCTGAAAAATTATATTTACTAAAACCACAATTTTTCAACAGCTTTCTGTCTGATGACATAATTAAAAACAAAACAAAACAAAACAAAAACAAACAACTTATCCAAGAAACTATGGTTTGCTCAGACCTAGATTTTGATTTTGATATAATTAACTCCTTGTTCTGGTGGTTTATGAAAACTTTATTTGAGACTGATTTTTCTTACACTTCAGAATTAAGATTTTTGTTCAAACTGGAGAGCCTGGAGGAGTGAGCAATTTCCTCAGTCTGGGCTTATAATTATGTAGATCTCCTGAATTTACCAAGAAACTCAGTTTAAGAGTTTAGAAACATCTGGAAAGAACTGAGAATTGCAGAATATGATCTTTTTTTCCACTTCTGTAAAGTATTTTTTTTATGTTCACTACAACAGTCAGAACTGCTTTGTATAACAGACAATCATTAAAAAAGTATTAGAATAAAATTTCCACCATTGGATCAAACAAAAATTAAATGTTTTTACAGTCTGTGTATTTTCATTTTTTATTTACCTCCTTAAAATGGAGAAAACCTTCACTGGAGGCTCTACTACTAGCTTTTAGAAGATTTCTTGTTTTAGGTGATGTTTTGCACTTAGTCCTGGATCAGCCTCATTTTGACTGGACAGGCTTTTTTATATATGTAGCAAAAACACTGAATGTAGATATAAATTTTTTGTAGAGATGCACAAGAGTAGGGAACAATTAAACATTAAAAAATTGGTATGCAAATTTTTAAGTAGTTACAGAAGTACTGCAATTTAGAGGCACTTTTTTTTTTTTTTTTTTTTTTTTTTTTTTTTTTTTTTTTTTTCCCTACATAATATAGCATCCTTGGCTTGTTCTGCATTATAACCTTTCAATGAAATGTCAAAGGTAGCTCTGACCTACATGAAAGGGCATACAGGGTTTCTTATGTTCCAGATGCCTAATGGTAGATAAAACATTTTGAAAGGAATGTAAAATAAGGGTTTATTGAAGCAGGCATGGTTGAGTCTGGGTGATTTTAACCAGTCATATTTTAAAATAAGTAATCACAGAAGACATGACAGTACAGAAGTAGTGGTAGGGTTGGTATATGCACTGACAAAGTTGTCTTGTCTTGCAAAAGAGCTGAAGTTGTAGAGGGCTGAATGGAAAGTGGCACATAAACATAGTTCAGAGTGCTGGACAGCAAGTACCAGAATGGAGTTGCCGTCTGGTGCCTCACTGTTATGGTATACAGAAAATAAATTAGACAACACATTTCTTAGCAACCCTTGTGTTGGTTTGGTGACATAGCTGAGTAAAGTTAATTGCTGAAGTGAGAAATCTAAGATAGTAGCAGCAACTTTACATTATAAGGCCAATCTTATTTTGCTTTATGTTTTTTTGCATGCATGACATGCTAATACTTTATAAAAAGTTAGCAGTAAAAAGGAGTATTTCAATGAATATCATTATTATAACGACTGGATTTTTTTTTCTTCACAAATGTAATGCTGGGTGTAACTGTAAATGCCTGTGAAGAACTGGTGACTTACTCCTCATTTAGTTTGATTAGAGACAACTATAATGAAGGTACATTCATGGGGCATACAAATGCACACAATAACATTTCAAAAGTACTTACATAAAATAAAATGAGCAGACCGATTCTGAACATGAATGTGTCTTGTTTGACATGTTTGAAAATAATTTCAAGAAGATGAAAGTTTTTGGCACTGAATGTAGCTTAGGCTAAAAAGAACACTTGGTCCTTCCTGACTTTAAACTTCACACCCAAAAGTTTAATTTAACTTATCAGAGTTTAATTTCTTTCTTTTTCTGAAGGAATAAATTGTAAAGATTTAAAATAGAATATTGAAAGTGGGAGTGGTAACAAGCTGAACTGCTTAATTTGAGATAACTGAACTCATTATAGAATGCTTATATATTTCACAGTCTTGTATGTTGCTACTGTTAAACATATGTTTCTGATAAATATGTTTCAATGAAAACTGCTGAACAAGAAACAATACATATTATTTAGTTATTTTAAATTATTATTAATAAAAATAAAGAGCAACTACACAGTGATATTATTTGTTAAAAAAACAAGGAGAAATAAGTACCCACTTAAATCTATGTCCTTTTTCAATTTCCTCTGTGTGTATGTGTAAAATTGTTTAGATACATCATTCAGTAGCTAACACTGAGTATTTGCTCACATACTTTTTTGTTTTGGAAGATTTGGTATGCCTTTCTGCATCCTAAATCACCAGTACTGATTCAGTCATGATAGGAGACTATCTTTGCAGTCTGTAATTATACATTTGTTGTCTTAACTTCAACTTTCTTTTCCTTTCCTTCCCCCCTTTTTTACTCACAAAGTGCTTACAATTAACAGTAAAGATGAAGGATGTCACATTCCCTCCTCCCTGGACAAGGATGATGTCTATGAGTTAAGCTTAGGTAGTGCCTTTCAGCACATTATAAAATTGTGCTTTCAGACCTGAGATCTTTCAAAAGAGGTAAATAGGACTGAAGCATCTCTTTCTCCTTTTTCACTATGCACTGTAGCTTATCGTAGGAAATATGCTATTGTACCAGAAATTCTGGCATCTCAACTAAAAATTAAAGTTGTTCTGCGACTTGTTAGAGTTTGCTAATGAACACTGAGAGCACTCTTATTACACACTATTAGCCTCTTCACTGTCTCTTACCTTTTGGTACAGTAACGTTATACAGTATAGTAATACAAATCAGGTGTTTTTCAATTGGTTAACATTTTTCTAAAGCTGGACTATCACTTTTGAAGCATATGGATTTAACAAAATAAAAAAGTAAAATTTTAGCATTTTTTATGACACGATAGTAAAGAGAAATCTATAGTAAAATTTCCTTATAACCAGACAATGGTCCCTCAAACTGAAATGTTACTACTGCTAGTTTGTTTCTCTTACGTTATGGTTATTCTGGTTTGGTTTTTTATTTGTTTTGTTTGTTTGTTTTGTTTAATGTTTGTTTTGGTTTTGTGTCTGTTCTGTTTTGTTTTTTTTTTGTTTGTTTGTTTGTTTTTTTAATGAATGCATTTTCCAGAGCTGAGATGTTTATCCCAAATATATGTGCATCCCATTTTCTTTTGGAAAAATCATTCTGTGTGAGGGAAAACAAGTTAAGATGATAATTTTATAATTATTTTATAATTATTTTATAATTATTGCAAATGTTTTATATCAGTGGGTTTCATAAACATAAGTACCTTAACACGTGTTGAAAACATTAAATTAATATTGTAGTCACATTTTAAACATTTGCATGTAAACCCAATGAAGAGATAGAAATTTTGTTAAAAGACAAATGTAGAACTTTTAATCTGTCATTACTCTATTTAAATCCATGCTTAGCATAAGAAAGAGTTTAATTCATGTTGTGAATAAAATATTTAGGTAAGTAGTAATTTAGAAGTAACATTTGATGAAGGTTATATGTTGTTTTTTTTTTTCCTCATCTGATACTTGTATTTTGTGGAATAGAAAAAAAAAAAAAACCAGTGCAGACAAATATTATCATAATATATACTTTCCTGAAATGCAGTGATCTAGTTTTGGGAAGTATCTTAGCAAAGTATCATAGATATATTTTTTTCAAGGTTCTTCCTGAATAAATTCCCAAGGCATGTGATATGAATGACACCCCGCCACAACTGGTTCATGTTTTTCCAGATCCGGAGCAATAAGACTATTGAGGCCAAGGAGATCAACATACAGAAAATATGTAGAAGAATTAATTACCACAGCATTAACATAGCTATGAGTGTTATTCTTTAGCACCCATCTTGGACATGGGAAAGCAAATTTCACAAAAATACAAAGAAGAAAAAGGTGGTGAAAGATTAGCAAAGAAACTATGAACATGAACAAGAAAATCCTGGACTCCTAAATTGCAGAGGACTGAAGCATGGTTAGTAGTCTGGTGCAAAGACATAAAAGCATATATTTGATAATTTAATCAAAGTCTGTGTTCAATTTATGATTCGTAAGCTAAGGTCCCATAAGTATGGCACCCTTTGAGACGGTCGTGCTTCTGGCGTGGCTTTGAAAAAGTAATCTAACTGAGCAGTTAAAATTTTCCAGCCATTGCTCAGAGGCATTTGATGAAGTGTTTCACCTAAGTGTTTTACAACAATATTGTTACGGTCCGGAGGTAACATTTAAAATTTATTTTTGTTTGGATACGCGAAACAAAGTCCAACCATAAAAAGGTCGAGTGCAAGCAGATTTTATTTGACAATTAATACAGGCAAAGATATGGAGCAAGGCAAAAGAGGGAGAGATGAAAAGAAAATATAAGAGAGAGAGAGAGAGGGAAGATGGTAAGAAAGAACGAGATAGAAAAGTGTAGAAAAAGGTTAAGATAGTGGGGAAAAATGAGAGAGAGAGAGAGAGAGAGAGAGAGAGAGAGAGAGAGAGAGAGAGTCACCACCAGGGGTCCGGCTGTCCAGCGAAGTTTTCTTCGGGAAGGTGCTGATCCTGGACAGGGTCCGATGCAGGAATGGTGGTGGGTCAAGAGACAACAAAAAGGCCAAGCATGGACAGCCATATATATACCCCCAGCCAAAGTTGCAGCTGTCAATCATCCAGGTTCCTTGGGAGACAGGCTGCCCAGAGGGGAGCAGAAGGGTGTAGTCCTCCACCCAGTCATCAATTCTTATCTTCTTTCTGGTGACATTCCTCTTCTGTTTAGCCAGCACATCATGCCTCCAGGAAGGTCCCAGAACTGAAGGCTGGCCCTCAGGAGAGGGGAGTAATCTCCACCCAGTCATCAGTTCTTATCTTCTTCCTGGTGCCATCCTTCAAGCCACCACAGCCAGGTACTTCACAAGTACAATGGAGGTGGCTCTGTCGTGCCTGGAGGGACCACCCAGCATTGCAGCTGGTGCTCACAGAAGAGTCTCCACCCAGAAGGTCTTATCACATTCCGGAGGTGTCACCTCCTGCTCTGTTCTGGCCAGACAAGTTCTCCACCCCACCCAGGGCTATTCATTCTTTAAAATTGATTCTTTTGAGACAATTATAAATCTGTGGTCAGAACCACACATCACCCCGTGTCTCAAAGACAATTTTAAAGAATCACTGGCTAGTGGTTACTGAGAAATGAAAAGAGAAGGAAAACAGAACAGAAAATGAGAGAGAGGAGGAGAGAGGAAGAGAGAGAGACAGAATGTTTGAAGAAATAGCACCCCCATAACCAAATATTTAATGGAAGAGAGAAAGAGAGAGTTTGAAGAAATAGAAATGAAAATTCAAAATATTATATAACAAGCAAGTACAACTTAAGTCACCCCGTGACCAAATTTAAGTACAAAAAAAAAAAAATAATTAACCAGAAAATGCAATTTAAGTACAAAAACAAGCAAACACAATTTAAGTAACAAAAACAAAAAGAAAAATTTTAACAAGCAAATACAATTTAAGTCATCCCCCCCCCCTGAACAAACTACTCAATACAACAATTTTGAATAAGCAAATAAAATTAAAGTCACCCCGTGAAGAAATTGTGCAATGTAACAATACTGAATTAAGAAATCACTTGGATACAGGTGAAGCTATGGCCACCACTTAAAAGTTTCACTATAGTTGAGAACTTTAGTTAATTGTTATTCCAAATTCCCCACCCCCTTTTTTTTTTTTTTTTTTCATCATCCCATGTGCATACAGTCAATCACGCACACAGGGCTGAAATCTAGGGAATTATCAATGTTGTGCAGGCTTGTGTGTATTTGCACACAGCTAACACCAGTTGCTTTTGCATTATCCTAATATTGTGGGGACCATGGCTTCGAGCACTGTATCAGTATGAAGGACATCAATAGGTTTCTCTTTATTGCATAAGGGAATATAACCAGTCAGGTAAACCCAGAGTGTAACAAGCTCTGGATCCAACCAGTCACAGTCCAAACCAGCCAAATATTTTAGAAAGCCAGTTAGCATTCATTGATTCTCGGATTCCAAGTGTGTCTCTTGCTACTTGGCACATCTTCTCCAGTCAGGGATCTGAAAGAAAACACAAAGAAGCATATTGTCTGTTTCACCCCGTGAAACAGCATGGATAGGTTAGAAGAATGGAATGATCCACCTAGGATTACTCTTGTTCCTGCCTCTGGGCATTTAAGGCCTTCCAGGAGTAGGTATTTAAGGGGGTACCTCTCCCAGTAAGGGTTTGGATCAGGCCAATGACATAATGTAAGATGAGAGGGGCAGAATAGAACAATAAGGTGGGGTGAGGTGAGAAGAGGCCCTGCTGGGAGTCTTTGCACCACCATGTTATCAAAACATGATTTGGTTCCCAGCTGGCCAGTTTCTCCCCCAGTGTCACCCCCACCCCCTTTCTTTTTCTTTTTTCTTTTTCTTTTAGGGATATGCTTTTGCCAGAACAGTGACAGACCCATAACTTGGCAAAGCACTTTATTTACAGGCCTTTTGATCTGGATTAGAGAATTTAGAAATTGTGGGGGCAAACAACACATTCTCCCCTTCCAGGTTCCCATAATTTTAGCCTCTTGGCTTGGGGGTGGCTGCTTTTCTTCAGGGATCTGCATATCTGATGAAGATGAATGTTCAGTGATCCCATCATAAGTGTCCTGTGCAGGAGAAATTTCAGACATTACAAGTAAATTGTCAGTATGCTGGTTAAAGTCCACCTTTTCAGGAGCAGTGGCTGATGCCATCTCTTCACCTAGTGAGGAATGAATGTTTTCCACTGAATTAAGCTCTTCCTTCTCATTTTTAGTGAGCCTCCTTATCAACTCCTGCCCTCCAACACCGCGCCCACTATGACGGGTGGAGGGATCTAGTTTCCCTGTAGCTCACTGGGAGGCGCAGAAGGATTGATTACATTAGGAGAATGCATATTTGTTTTATCATCTTTCACTGTGTATTGTTTTGGCCAATTGTCTACAATCCTTTGTAAGGACTCCATTGGTTGTTTGTCCATGATCTCTCGGGGAATTCCCTTTCGGAGCCCCTCTAGCCACAGACTTGATCTTGACCGCTGATATTGTGGGGAAGAATTTCCAGATAAGTCCAGGGTTTGAGTTCTGCGGATAGCCCTTGGCTCCCCCTTATCCACAGGACCAAACTTCCTGCCATAATTAATTAGCTCTTGAGCTACTTCTCCCCAAGTCCAAATCTTTCTCTCAGTCCCACAGCCAGGGTTGACCACATGGTCCAACGCAGCTAGCAAGCGGTCTTGGGGGGCAGTAGCTCTGATTTGGCCCTGCAGTTGGATCCCCATGGGTTTTAATGACTCTGGCAGACCCCGAATCAAAGGGGTCATCTGTTCTGGATCCACTGGCAGCAACATGGGGGATGAGAATCTCACATCCAGCTTACGCTCATTCATCATTTGGAGACAAGCAGCCTTTTGCACACTTTCAACCAACTGATCCACTCCCCCTTTAATAGCCAAGGGGTCTCCCCGCTCTAATGGGCTGAGCCCACCGGCCCAGTAGGCAACCCGCTGGGTCAAGGACCAAGGAGCACGCTTATCTCCTGTGTTTAGAAAGACACCAGGTCCCCAAAAGCCTCCAGCTTCCTGTTCAGTAAGGAGAATCTCATCTCCACCAAACAAGGACACACGCCACACATACTCAGTCTCGGATTCTTTCTGAGTCCTGCCAAATTCCCTACGGAGTTTAGCCAGCTCAAGTGCAGAGAAAGGAATCTCCTTTGTTAAGACACGTGGGTGATTATCCTCATCATCCTCATAAGTATATTCGGTTTTAACAAGAGGACAAAGTTTGGAGGGTTGAGACAGTTCTAATTTATCAATTCGCTGTTTTAATTCTTTTAATTCCTCCAATGGGTATGTACCATTAAGGTCACTTTTCACTTTAGCAGAGGCATGATCTGGCACCGCCCCAATTGCAGTGGCAGTTTCTGACAGGTTACGCCCTTTCTCTATTTTATGTTTAAGGGCCTCCAGCTCCACGTGGAGAGCTACAGCCTCTTCCTGGGCAAACTTTCCAGCCTCCGCCTCCCTGCGGAGAATAACCATCTCCTCATGGTCAGTTTTAAAAGCCTCTATCTCCTTACGGAGAGAATCAGCATCTTTCAGAGCAGTATTAAGGGCTTCTGAATGAACGGCTTGAAGAGCTGCTACTTTTGCCCTAAGGGCGAGAACCTCCTCCTGGGCAGCCTTTAAGTCTATTGTCTCTCGTCGGAGAGTGCTAATTTCTTCTTGAGCAGCTAAAATGGCAGCACCCAGAACTGCACAAATCACTGCTTTACCTTTGCCAATTTTTAGTTTTGCCTGTGATTGCAACAACATTATGCGTTCCACCAGTGCAGAGGGGTTTGACCAATTTTTCTGGGCCCATAATTTTCCCTGAGGTGATGGTTTAGACTTGAACTTTTCTAAGAACTCCTCTAATGAAGGGAAGCTATCCATTTACACAAAGCACACACAACTGTCTGCCAGAACGGTTTTCACCCCCGACCCGGACTTTCAACACACACGTCCGCCGAGCGGTAGCACCCTGGCCCAGACAAATCTGTCGGCACAGTTTCTGTAATCCAATGACCCCAGCACACTTGCCAGAAACGGTCTTCAACAACTACCTGCACCCAAACAGATCCAGGACAGCTTCACCCCAACACACACACAACAAGGAAAACACACCCAGAATGATTTAACCCCTTACACTAGAACATTAACTCGAGGCTGGTGAACGGCTTGTGGAAGATCATGCAAAACCCCCTTGCTTTCTAAACTCCTTCACGCTTGTGAGGAGCCTAGGTGCGGCTGGGTAAAGCCTTTCACTTCCCTGTTACAAGTCGCACAGCAGCTGCACCCCTTTGTTTCGCGTATCCTGCCGACTACGCCAGAAATGTTACGGTCCGGAGGTAACATTTAAAATTTATTTTTGTTTGGATACGCGAAACAAAGTCCAACCATAAAAAGGTCGAGTGCAAGCAGATTTTATTTGACAATTAATACAGGCAAAGATATGGAGCAAGGCAAAAGAGGGAGAGATGAAAAGAAAATATAAGAGAGAGAGAGAGAGGGAAGATGGTAAGAAAGAACGAGATAGAAAAGTGTAGAAAAAGGTTAAGATAGTGGGGAAAAATGAGAGAGAGAGAGAGAGAGAGAGAGAGAGAGAGAGAGAGAGAGAGAGAGTCACCACCAGGGGTCCGGCTGTCCAGCGAAGTTTTCTTCGGGAAGGTGCTGATCCTGGACAGGGTCCGATGCAGGAATGGTGGTGGGTCAAGAGACAACAAAAAGGCCAAGCATGGACAGCCATATATATACCCCCAGCCAAAGTTGCAGCTGTCAATCATCCAGGTTCCTTGGGAGACAGGCTGCCCAGAGGGGAGCAGAAGGGTGTAGTCCTCCACCCAGTCATCAATTCTTATCTTCTTTCTGGTGACATTCCTCTTCTGTTTAGCCAGCACATCATGCCTCCAGGAAGGTCCCAGAACTGAAGGCTGGCCCTCAGGAGAGGGGAGTAATCTCCACCCAGTCATCAGTTCTTATCTTCTTCCTGGTGCCATCCTTCAAGCCACCACAGCCAGGTACTTCACAAGTACAATGGAGGTGGCTCTGTCGTGCCTGGAGGGACCACCCAGCATTGCAGCTGGTGCTCACAGAAGAGTCTCCACCCAGAAGGTCTTATCACATTCCGGAGGTGTCACCTCCTGCTCTGTTCTGGCCAGACAAGTTCTCCACCCCACCCAGGGCTATTCATTCTTTAAAATTGATTCTTTTGAGACAATTATAAATCTGTGGTCAGAACCACACAAATATTAACTTTCACGTTGACACTAGAAAGGCAATTTTGCTTACTGAAAAGCCGTTGTTCTTAAATTAAAATTTTGCTTTGAAACCAACAAAAGTATCATATAACAACTCTTTCATGTATTTTATAATTTAAGTGAGAGGTCGAATCCAATTTAATATTTTCTGAACTTTCTGTTGAGAAAAAGACTGAATTTAATGATTTTTACCGATATATACAATCTCCATACTATCTCCCTAATATGACATGACAGCATACCAGAAACATTCCTTGGAGAGAAATGCTACACAGTATTAGAGGATTAAAAAACCTAAATGATTGACTCAAGTTGACAGACCAGTTATTTTTAAAACAGCTTTAGATAACTTCTAAAATGCAAGCAATGCCCTTGCTGCCAAAATCTGTCCAGTGCTAGCTATTTCAAGAATATGAATAACTTGGTTTCTCTTCTTTATCAAGACGTTTAGTGTTTTTCCCCTTCTATTTAATAAAACTAAGATTTCAGAAAGGTATATTTCCAAAACTGCTCGGATCAATTTTTTTGAGGGGTAATCTGGACTGTTAAAAATTATGTAATTTTTGCCAGGGTTGAAATTTACAGATACAGGTTTCCTTATGGATGATTTTACAGAATTTATCAACCTATCCCTAATTTTAGCTACATAATACATAATTTTGCATTTCTTACTCGAGAACATCTTCTCCAAATATACAAGCACAAAAAAAGAAGTCTTTTTCAGCCAAGATAATATCTATATGTACATAAGTGTAATTTCACTGAATACTTCAAACCATGAGGAAATTAGGTTTATTATTAGGTTTATTATTATTATTATAAACTCAGGAGAGTGAATTCACAGAAAAAAATCTGCTTGTAAGAAAGCTTATAAAAAACCCACTGCTGTAGTTGCTACAGATAAATTAATTTAATTTAAAAAATATGGCTAATTTGGTTGGAAAACACCAAAGAAGAAATAAAAGAAAATTCTTATTAGTTATGGCAAATAATTTACTCATTTTTTGGAAAATTTTAATGGTGCTATTTAATCATTACTTAACCCTGCCTTTAAATAGGGAAGTAGGGAATTATGGGTGTCTAGAGTATTATCTTTCCTCTTTGTTGTTTAAAGTTTTCCTGCACTTGTAAATGGCTTAATGTGCTCCACTGGAAGACTGTTCCTTTATTTTTGCATAGTATATTGTGTGATGAAGTCCTTGGTCATACTTTTTTTGCTTGTGTGTTTTTATTTGTTTGGGCATGGTTTTGTTTTTTGGCTCATCTTACTGCAGATGGTAGGAAAAAAATGAGGCTGGTTCAGAGAGCCATCTTTCAAAAAAAAAAAAAAAACGGATTAGTTCCCGGACACTTTTAATTGTCTTAAATGCGAATTTATTTCTGTTGTTCTATGTGAGCTATTGCTGCAATATAACTGGCATGACTGTGAAAGAGAAATGTATCCAAGAAGAAACTTAAAGGTGGTCCTTTTTTTATAAATCTGCTTTATGAATTCCCTATAACATCCTGGGCATTCTTTTCCTATGGCACTTTTTCTTTTTTTTTTTTTTTTTTAACTTATGCTTTTCAGTATATCTTGATTCCAAACTATTTAGTGCCATACTACATCTGTTTCAACACAGGTGAACTGAGTGGGAATGAGGTCTAGGAACCTCTCCTTTTAGCAAACTACATGTGGCATTTTGGTTGCCTGCAGCCATTAAAGAAACAAGGAGTGACACTGATGGATTTAGCAGGCAGCAGGGTACAGCTGTCCTAGCTTTGCCCTTATCAAGGGCTGCTGCTATTCTAAAGAGGCCATTGCTTCCATTGCTCAATTTCCTTTCTCTCACCAGCACTTTGTGTGCTACTTCCTTCACCATTTCTAATTAAGAAGCTGCAGGGACAATGTTGCAATCTCAAGGTTTCACAGCTGGTTGGGCTATTCAGAAATTCTACTAGATGTTCACACAGCACCATTCAACAGTTCTGGGATATCTAATGCAGATCTAAATAGAAGTCTAGTTTTTCCCCCCCATTTGTCATTTGAACTTCCAGTTTTCAGTCACCTGGAGTAGAATCTGACCCACCATACATTTATTGGCAAGTTTCAATTGTTTTTTGACAGTTTATTCATGCCATGGGTCTGGCCCGTGTTTAAATACATGCCTGTACTTATGAATGGCTCTCTGATTAAATGTGGAGGTCTAAACACAACCTCAAGAAAAGTTTTTTGTTTTTCATTGTGCTTGGATTCTGACTGCATTCATGATAGCTTAAAGATGGAAGATATATCTCGGGGTTTTGGAAATGCTTGCTCAACTGAATGACTGCCTGAGCAGAAATAGGCTACATATGCTATACCAATGCAGAAAAGTAATGCTGTGCATGGCTATGTAAGGAAAGCACAGACCAGAGGTGGGCCCTGCAGTTGCAATGTTGCTTTTAGCTAACTTGTCATTTGCCATGCTACTTGCAGGACATCAAATGTACACAGTCTTAATATTTTAGATGGTTTTTGCTATGGGTGTTGCTAGAAGCTATGTAAATAAAACCCCATCTCTGGGTAAAAGTAAGGCTCACATCTTTGCTGCTGCAGATAACAAACAAGGTCAATATCTAATATTATTGCACTTTGCAGAAGTGCAGACTAAGCCTAAGTTAACTTCTTGTGTATGGTTTGGTTTGGGTTTGGGTTTGGGTTTGGTTTATTTTTGATTTGTTTTGGCTTTTTTTTCCCCCCAAGAAGCTACAAAGTTCCTTGCTAGTATAAGGACGATGAATATTCATACAGTCCTTTTGTCATAGCAGTAGACAGTAAAGGACTGCCTTTCATCAGCATACTTTTTCAGAATGGTCCATTCTGCCGTAATTTTGGGCAATGGTTCAAAGAAATCTCAGAGGTTTTCAATATAACTGCATTTGTATTCCATGTAGGAAAAAGCAGGTCATTTTCCCCTTAATTACTGCCTAGGTAGTGAGTCCTAATTTTTATATTCTGCATAAACAGTAGAAGAAGAATAGAACTAATGACCTTCAGATCACTCTTGCCACTGACTTGCACTTCTTTTTGGGCAACATAGCCACCAAACTTAGTATATTAGGTCCTGTGTCAGATGCTGCTTTTGCTTAACACAAATCTTGTCCCATGCCCAATTAGTTCCTAAGAAATGCTGGAATAACTGTGTGACATCTTTTTATAGTATAGTTCTGTTTCATGCTGGAAGTCTTTTGTTAGAGGTGAAATATTTATGATTAGGTTTCTCTGTTACCAAATCCCCATAAAACCTTACTTAAATCCTAATAAGCTCATTTTTACTGTATCTCTAAGTGTTTTGTTTTTTTTTAATTTGACGGTCTTGGATTTTAATATGAAGTTCTAAGTGGGAGGGAAAATGTTATTTGGAGTCCAATCGGAAAAATACATTTTTTTTTCAGCCATTCTGAAAGGTGGACATTTTCTAACTTTACTTGTTGAGGCTGAAAACCAATGTGGAGATAACAAAAGATCAAGCTTTTTTTTTGATACTCAACATTTTAATGAATTGCATCTATTCTACAGTTAGGGAATTTGTTTTATTACTCAAAACTCATTTTTTGGAAATTGTTTTTGAAGCTCAGTCTGCCATAGAACTTATCACATTACTCATGCACCTAGAAAACACTTAATCAATATACAGACCTATCATTTTGCTGAAAAAGAAAGTGTCAGCTGAAGAACCCTTTGAAACTCCATTATTTACCAAAGCATAGGCTTTGTTGTTGGTACTGTCTCACCTTTCCAGTAGTAATTTCTTCTTGTCATGAAGGGAATAATTATTATAATTTACTAGTTATTTTACTTCTTAAGTGCTCTAATATTGGATGGAATACAGCCATCTGCTTGACTGACCCATCTTCCTTTCCCAGTTTGAAAATGCTATATATAATTTGTGACTCATTGAATATGCTACATTTTGTGCTTTTAAAACATGCTCATGCTTACTGCATCGTGCACATGTCTGGATACAAACATTTCACTGCTGAATGATAAGAGGCAATCTAATGAGAAATTATTTGAGATCACTTAATCTAAGGCTTCTAAGTATAGAATGTGCCCAACTTAAATATTAAATAATAAACTATGGGGAAATTGTAAGGTAGTGTTCAAAGAAAACTATAGTCATCAGATTTTTTGAAGCATACTATCAATCCAGAAATATTTACACATCGAGAAGAGTAAAATGATGCAGCTTTTTGGTGTTTGACTTTGAAGTTGACTCTAGTGACTTATGACATACTGTTTCACCAAATAGAAAGCTCTTGAAAAGCTCTACACATTTACACAACTCCCTCCAAAGTTGTGATTCCAGGTAAGTTGCTATTAGACTGTGGATATAGCAGGCAGTATGTGAAGTGCTATATCTGTGCCCACCTGCATGAAGCTCCAGTAAAAAGAAATGAGAGTGCAGAAATATGAGTGACAAGGGATCATAAACATTAGAGACTTAATTAAACCACAAAAGATCCTGGAAGGTTCAGGCTGGTAAACATATATCTTCCTTTGCTGAAATATGATAGGAAAAATTATTCTGGTTGCCTAGCAACTACATTGCACAAGGTAACTCAGTGGAAAATCTTTAGGTTTGATAGCAAATTCAAAATGGACATTTTGTATAAAAAGAGTAAAAATTCTCCAGAAACTTTAGTCAACTGACAAATTTATTGTGTATAATTGCAAAGTCAAATGGAAATGGGTCTAGAAATATTTTGTGGGGCATCGCAGATAATTAATATTGCCTAACATTTTAGCAAAAACCAGTGAAGTGGCTTGTAAGAACAGAATATCAGGTGCATCCAAAGCACACAGAGGAGGATAGGCAAAGACAGAATCCTAGGGAGAAATAGATAATTTTGGAAAATCTCATTTACAGCTTCCAGTGTATAAGTGCATTTTCTACACCCATTACATGTTTATTTAACAATTCCTTTTTTCTTTATCCTTGAATAGAAAAGGAAGAGGAAAATGCTAGGGAATTTGTGTTTTCAAACATCAGCTTCAGAAAGCTGTATTGCAGCAGTGAAACTCTCCATTGCTGAGAACACACCTCCAGCAGAACTTGCTGACAGCCCAAGCTACAGAGCAGTTCCCCCTGTCCTTGGGTGAGAAGCAGCACAAGCTGTCCTGAAGATGCAAGGTGCTGTTTGTATCATGCTGGGTTAAAAAAATGTTATATTAATATAATGCTCATAGCTGATGTTGCATATACCACAGGTAGCTGTTTTATGGTTCTTTTTCTTCAGTAGCTAGAGTTTTCTTTCCATACAAGTCCTCTTCCGATCCAGTGCAAGCCGGGAACGTTGCTTTGTTTCAGTAACACCCTTTCATGATACCTGTCATTACACCTTATAATCAAATTAATGGTAAATTTGATTATTTTTTTTAATCTGTGGGCAGAATATATCAACAAAATTACTCTGGATCCCACCATAGGATGGTGGGACCTAAGAAATCCAAATATGGGAATACAGCATTAGATCAGAGATTAGCCAGGACACCTGCAACAGCCCATAGCAGGGGTCTCTAGAGGACTGTGTGAAGTGGCTCTCTGTAAGAGGCTGTGGCCGGTGAGCCCACATGTATGAGGGACCTTGTATTTACCACTCTTAAGCCTCCAAAGCTGATACAGCTCATGGGCATAATCTGCAACACTGCTTCAAACTTCATCAAGTTGTACTGAAAGTCTTCTAGAACTTCCAGTGGAAAATTTTTTGCAGGGTTGCTGTACCATAACAGTGTTTTACAAAAAAACCAAACAATAAACAACAACAACAAAACCCAAAACAAAAACAAACCAAACAAAAAAACCCAACAAAGAAATAAACAAAAAAACCCCCAACAAACCCTTCGCCCCTCCCCAAAATAAAAAAAGAAATCAGCCCTTCATCTCTGCTGAGTTGCTGAGTTTGTCTTCAGAAAAGTTGACTTGTGGCTCATGAGCAGTTAGGGCTCAACTCAACCAGAGATGTGGGACAAAAGCTTTCTGTGCTGGTCCTGTTGTACAGAACACAGAAACAATTCCCTTCATACAGCTCTAACCCAATAACAAGGTAGCATAGATAACATAGTTCTCTGCATTACAGCGCGTTGTCTTTAGCTCCTACTGCCATTCCAGAAGTCACAGTTACTTGTCAAACACCTATTCATCTGACTGTAATCATGCTGTCACTTTGTATAGTCATGAAGAAATATGTGTACTTAGGAGAGTGAAAATTAGGCATATAGGTGCATGATTATGATAGGATAAGGCATAACCCTTCGTCATGTGAAAATTTTGTTGTTTTTGGTTTTTTTTCAGGAATCTTGTTGCTGTCTTCCCTACCTATATTTGTTTTGCACATTAATATTCAGTTAAAAATTAGACTATTAGAGTTGGATTTTAGAGATTATCTGAGATTTTGTAACAGTCAACACAGAGCAGCTAAGCTAGCCTTCTTTCTGCTCACTGTAAAGACTCATTATTGCAAAACTGCATCTGTATACCTTTTGACTTTAAGCTGAACAATATTCCTCATTCTTACTGGATATGATGCCTGAAGCCACTACAGTGTGCTCATAATAACTTTCATGTTTCACTTGGTGGATGTCAGTAATGCTAAGACTAAGCTGACTCATGCAATTAAGACAGTTTATAAAATACTTTGGAGACCTTTGATACATGTACCTTAAGCATCACAATTTATCTTCCTTACAGATTCTTAGTCAGAAAGAAGACACAAATATTTTTACTATGCAACATTTATTTGCTTTTAAAGCATCAGGGAATGTTGCACTTTTATCTTAAACTAATTTAAATTTAAATAAGCAGATAAATATTTTAAATAGATGTGCAGGTCACAAGCTAATAAAAACCAGAACTGACTGTACCTGTGTTAAGTTACAAATAAAAAACCTGAATGAGCTTTTCATAATTAGATGAGTCTGTCTTATATGTCTTACCACCTACTTTAAACAGTCAAGTTCATCACAGAATACATTTGGTTGGAAGGCACCTTTGGATGCCATGAAGTTCTGCCCTCTTGTGATGATGTTCTTCTCTCTTGTGCACCAAGGTGAGAAGAGGGGGAAGAGGAGCTGGAGCATGTGTTTTCCTGCATGGAAGGAAGGAGAAGCAGAGAGAAACTGTTGTGGACCGACTACAACCTTCCCATTCCCCCTGTGCTGCTTGGTGTTCTCACTTCAAAAGCTACAAATCCACATTTACCCCACCTTGGCCCTTCAAGGGCTGGTCCATTGGGATTCTTCAGGCACCGGTCCACCATCCTCCTTCACGGGCTTCAGGGGCACAGCTGCCATCTCACCATTGATTTAATTTAATTTAATTTAATTTTATTTTTGCACTTCTGTTTTTCTTTCTTGAATATGTTATTCACAGAGACAAATCCAGCTTGCCATATCTGCTCACCCATGGGCAGAAGTGAGGCAGGGAATGGAACTGGGATGGCTTCCAGCAGTTTCTCACAGGAGCCATCCCTGTGGCTGCCCTTGCTTCAAAAGTGCCACTGCGCTAACCCAAGACAGTATGTTTTACCCGTGATGGCAACTGGTAAGTGATATCCTTGACTTTATCTTGACACTGGATTAACTTTTTCTTATTATTTTCTGCCTGTCCGTCTGAGTAGGAGGCACGAAAAAAAAAGGAGGTCTGGCTGCCAGCCAAAATCAACCCATCATAGCATTGATAGATGGGTCAACTTCAAAGTCACATAAGGTTGCTCAGAACCTTGCCCAGTTGATTGTTATTTTCTTTTTTAACAGTCTCCATGTCACAGCATACTTGCTTCAGTATTTGACTTTTCTCCTTGCATAAAGAATACTTTTCTTCCAGGATACTTTAATTTCCAGTTTTTACTGCAACATGACAGTTTGAGAGGACCGAAGAATATTCAAGAAGAATATTCTTATTTTCTAAGACTGCCCCATAGTGCAGATGTCAGTAATTGCTTTAGAGTATGTGTAACACAACTAGGAGCTTTTTGTTGTCTCTGTAACCATATTTAAAAATATAAATTTTCCATATTTTTTTAGTGTAATATTATCTTTCTTCTTAAATTTGCTTTCTACCCCAAACAAAATCAAAACATTCCACACTTTAAGTCTCTGTGTTCATTGTGGTTTCCCCTCAAGTAATTCCCACTCTGAATACAATACTCATGGGCTTGGTACATTCTTTTGAGAGTCAGAGTGAGAGTTAAACTGAGGAAATGGAACAGGTTCATTGGAAAACAAACAAAAAAAAAGGCTAGCCTTGGCCATAAGTTCTGATCTTACATTTTCACTGTTTTGTTTTGATTTTTTTTACCATTTTGTGGTCACACGTAGGTTTAATCAGTCTGTTCACCACATGCAGCAGCTTGTTTACACTCTGAGTAGGTGGACTGATCTTCAGTCCCTGCTTTCCTGATTATGGTTGCCTGGAATCTGGTGAACTACATGGGGGACAATCTAAATCTCCTTTGCAGGTTTCCCTGACAATCAGACAGAGCTGATGAAAACAGATCATAAATGTGAGAATGATCTTTTTAGGTTTTACCTCGCTTTTGCCAAACATTGAAAATAAAGTAATAAATCTACTTATCTTGTAATTAAGTATCACCAGAGCTCTTCCTCCTAACATCTACTGAAAATCCAATTTAAAAGCATGGCGGAAGGATCAGGTTCAGCTGCTGACCTACACCTGTAACCTTGCAATGCAATTTACAGTATCTGCAGTTCATTAGCTCAGTAATACAGGAGTGCAAATAATTTTGATTGTTTATATTGATTGTTATTTTATCAAGTGTTACATACATTAATAAAATAATCATATATATTATATATACATCTATATAAAATTAATCAATGTACCTATTAAGTGGTGAAATGGTTGGAAAACATTAAAAGTGCAAGTAAATTACTCTGAAGATAAACAGCTAAAGACTTACAGTAAAAGATTACCTATTCAGAAGGTCCCACTTGGAGAAGACTGTGATCCAGGTATTGACTTAGCAATCTAGTCTGAACATTACTCACAGTATTACTTTCCTAGGAATCTCAATACCTTAAAGAAGTTCAGGCTAGTGTCTGTTGGTAGATTTTCATTCCATGTTACCAGCTTTGTAGGTCAGAAAAGCTTTTAAGATTTTTTTTTTAATAGATATTACTTTTAAGTAATTCAACTCACTATTACCTTAATTACCTTAATTTTTATGCTACTTAGACTTATTTGAAAGACTAGGGCACTACCTGAATAATTTGCAATGATAGACTGGGTTCATCCAACTTAGTATAAATACTGTGAAGACTGAAATGCTACACTCAACATGAATAAGAACACCTCAGTAACCAGAAAAAAAAAAAAAGAAAAAAAGTTTTACAAGAACTCGTAATCTTACCCTCAGTCTTGGAAAACAGATGCAATAATAGTGTGTTTTAATCTTTTTCATCCTACCCACTGTTATGATCTGCTTTGATGGCATTATAAAAGTAGTGAGTGACAGAGAATATTAGTTAAACAAACTGACAGGTTGAGATTAAACTAAAATCAATTTTGTAGTAAGACATACACTCTTGTGATGGGAATCTGAAGATTTGTTTGTTTGTTTTGATGAGTTCAAAGCTTAATAACATAGTCTTTTTTTGTAATGAAGCTTTGCATGTGTGGTTCTGAGCAGGATAATGAAAACTAACCTCAAGCATCCATCATTAGGTCATTCAGATAAGAACATCAGATTTTTTTTCCATACTAGTCATTAGTCACCAGAAAGTGGGTAAGCATTCCCCAGCTAAATTTTGTCTGAATCACTTAAAACAATTTCAGTGTGTCTGATGAAATACCCTAGATAGAAATTAGTGTTGACATTGAAACCAGACAGTCATACTGAAGGTTCAGTGGACATCAGCTGTCTGATTATTTTGCCTTAAGCTGCATGCTCCCTTTTTATATGTGGGATTAATTTGTCATGTAATGTCAGCCCTTATTCAATTTTAGTCATGGTTTGCTGAGTAGAAGTGGTTTATTTGGATTTTTTCCTAACTTTACAAAGTACCTTAGATAGAAATTTTGAATGTGGCAAAATTCAACTTTTATCTTATCCTATTCTGTGTTCCAGCAGCACTGAGTTCAAATCTGCAACAAACATGA
The DNA here is from genome assembly GCA_023637945.1 of Phaethornis superciliosus. Taxonomy (NCBI): domain Eukaryota; kingdom Metazoa; phylum Chordata; class Aves; order Apodiformes; family Trochilidae; genus Phaethornis; species Phaethornis superciliosus. The sequence goes on from JAJQWJ010000002.1 coordinate 74,842,403, forward strand.
ACTGTCCATGAATGCAGCAGCTACCAGTATGTTGGGGCACAGTTAACAATTTCTGATACAGCAGAATCATGAGAAAGCAGGGATTAGGTAGATGGGTATTGGTTGGTTGTAACTCGGTGGTAACTTCTGTGTTTTCAGTAACAGAAATCAGAGGGTCACACCCAATGTTTGCTGCAGTTTCAAAAAAACACTGAGTCCCAGCTATGGGACTTGAAGTAAGACCTGCCATAAGTACACAGTGTGAAAGGGGAAGAGATTCTTTTTAAACATTTTCTGTTTGTGTTTTCTGTTTATCTATGTTATTCCCCTCTGAAATGAAATTGGTATTCAACTTCTTACTTACAGATAAATTATGTTTACCTGAGGTTTGTTTTGTTTTGTTTTGTTTTGTTTTGTTTTTTTAAATTAATCTCTTGTGTTTAAGAGAAAATTGGAAAAAGTAAGTATAAAATATTTTCATAATACATGTTGAAGTAAACATGTAAGCATCTTTCACCCCTAGTCCTTTATTCAGTTTGCATACACCTAGCCTCAGTACAATTTAAGAATCTCAAAAACTCTGGTGCAACCACTTCTAGTAGTAGTTTTAATCCTATATATTTAATGATTCAAGGTCTTTGCATCTGCTGAACCTCTATTTTTTCTCACCTCGGATTTTCAGTAGAAGGTGTCTATTAGAATTGTGAAGAAAAAAAAATGCAATCTCTTCCTTCTTGAATCAAACTAATTTTGCAAGACACATTCTAGCAGAAATACTTTACTAATGCATTTTTCATTGGATTATTTGCAGTTTATTCTATACAAGTAATATGTGAATAGATATGTGTAAATTTAACAACAGTTTTTTTTTTTAATATATATGCACTTTCAAGATCAGTCCTAGGGAGTTCTTCTAAATTCACACTTTAAGAAGCTTTAGTATTTGTTTTTCTTTCTCTTGAAAAGTCTTATTTTGCCTTTCTTCATAATTTATTTTCATTCCTTAATTTTAAGATTTCTGTTTATTTTAATAATTAAACTTAAATCAGAAGGGATTAAGTTTAATCCATTAAAAAGGACTAATGTTTCCCTTCTACAGATTTATTAGCCTTTCAAAATGCATTTTTTTTACATTTTACCTTTCAAAAGTCTGTAGCTAGGCTTCATATCTGCCAGGCAGTAAAGACAAGAGGGGGGATGAGTATAGCTCTTGATATCAACATTCAATTAGAGGTTTGTCTCTCTGCACTTTCATTTAGAATGCTGAAAGCAGACTATTGTAGAATCAACTTGTAATAACCAAAATTAATGTGTTCAACATGACAGTTAGTTTTAGGAGGTATTGATCTTCATAAAGCATATGGTACAGGGGGACATATACCTCTAGATGTACAATTACAAATGTTTGGAGTGCTCCAGATCTCCTGTTAAAGTTGTATGGAGATATATCCTAAAGAACTGCAACAATTTTCCTGAATTCTCTTAGCATATAACTTATGCTGTATGACTTCACTGTCCCCTCTTGTGCTTTAATCCAGAATACCAAAAGAACAACTCCCTCTCATACAACAGCTGCGAGTGGCAAACACTCAGCACTAGCAGATCTGCATCTGCCCCCTGCTACATTCTCAGACTTATCTTTTGGCCGTTCTGGCACTTAAATTTTGCTCTTGAAACTCTGGTGTGGGTGAAAGTTATCAGTAAAATTGAAGTCAATGTTTTCCATGTTTCTATGTCCATCTCAAAGATTGCCCTTTCTGATAATACTTGCCATATGGGATCACTTCAGATATGACAAACAACATGTCAACTGTCTCTTCATTCCATCACTTCAGTCACTGGTGTTGCAGATCTGATGCCAGGAATTTAACTTAATGTATCACCAGTTAGCATATATAGTCAATTACTGATTTAGGTACTAGGGAAAGAAACAAACCCCCTGAACATTAAAAATACCGGTATTTTCCTTTGTTTTTTCCACACTTTATGCTGCATACCTCTTCTTCCCCCTTAACATTTTATCCTTCCTTGAGGCTAAAAGAATCTCAGAAGGCTGTGGTCAGTATGTTGTTTTCTTCTGATGTTACTTCTATTTTGCTCTTTTCTTACTCTCTGTCATATGTTCTTCACAAGTCCCTTTAGGGGTGTGACTGTGCTCTCAGTGATCAACTCATCCTGTACTGTGCTTGGTGTTCCCTCTGCTGTTTCTAAATCTTTTGTTGCCTCCTCCACTGCCTATGTGATGTTTTCTGCCCTTTCTGACCCAGGCTTTCTCTCAGGTACCTCGGGTCTGTTGCTGAGAGGCTCAGTTGTACCTTGCAGTGGAGCTGTTGGAGTCTGCTGGAATAGAATTATTTTTTTACAGACAGTGAATTTGAAAACAGAACTGTAAATATCACTTTCTGAGCATATCACAACACATCGAGGAATCAAGTTTGATTGTTTCAAAAAGTTGCATGGAAGGCAAATACTGTGCATTAGAACTAAAGTGTATTGCAACAGGACTAAAAATTCTTCATTCCAAATTTGTGTAAATAAGCCATTCTGAAAGAAAGAGCCCCAGAAACCCCTTGCATTTGATGTTCTAGCCTTTAATTGCTATTGTGTGGTAACTATATAAATAGTATATAAATAGTGTGCCATAGTTCCTCCTCAGTATGGCATCACTGTCTCTCTCTCTCCAATTACCCCAATTGCAGCCTAGTAGTAGATGTTTGACCTTGTGCCACATGAGAGAAGTTTGTTCTGAGAATATGAAAGAAGCACAAGCAGAGTATCTGACATAAGAACTATCATTTTTGGGGGGCTTCACTTGATGTTAAGTTCATTTACAAGGGACATGCAATGTAAATTTTCAAATTCAGTTAAATATGTCCTACTGGCTTCCTGTTCTAGGTGCAACATGAGAGCTGACTCTCTACATTTGACCTGAATCAGAAAGACAAAAAACAGAAGCACATTCATTTTGTTCACCCTCTCAAAGATCCTTTCCTGAGATCATCAGGTCATGTTTTTAGTTTTCACTCACCAAATTTATCAATGTAATAGTGGTTTCACTGTACAGCCTCCTCCAAAAGGAATCTTTATACATCTTTAACAATTGTTGAGCAAGCTGTTTTCAAAATTAATGATCCTACTTGTTTCTTGCAGCCTACTAAAACAGCTCTCTGAATTCAAGCTCCATAGTATATCACAGCCTCAGTGCCCAACCACTTAACAGAAGTGCTGTTCTGTGTAGTTTTCAGAGGGAGAATTTAGCATTCACTCAATTCTCCTAAAAAGGACCTTAGCTATTAAGTAACTTTTCTTATTCCCCTCTACTATTAATTTGCCTAAAAGATGTATAGATTTGCAGAACTCTAGTTTGTATTTTGTCTATATGAATATATTCTTTCAAGATGTGATCCTAAAGTTATGAGAGTGGTCACTACTGATCAGCAATATTACTGTTTTGATAAAATTGGAATACACCGCAGACTAATTTCATGGTTCTCAATCTAACAGTCATTAGATTCAAAACTGTTGTTCAAAGAATATCTGACTTTAGTTCAAAAAATAAGGAATTTTTTTTAAAAAAAATTACACAATTTTAAATTGATTGTGCAATTCTAGAGAAAATATGAGTATGAACAAAGACAGCTGTGAAGAGAAACTAAGCTGTGTTACATTTCTTATCTATTTCGTCAAAACAACTTAGTTTTGTCAAAAAAACTTCATCACTCTCTGCCTGCCATTTCCTGCCTCCCCACAAAGGGATTAGGTTCTAAGTCACATAGTTCAAACCAAAGCGAATACGTATTTCATTTGGTTTTATTCATTGTGCTTAATATTACTCTTTCAACAGCAAAATGAATGATTGTGACAGAGGTTTGTTTAGTCTCTTAAAGCTCCTGAAACTGTGATGGCTGGGGTGCTGAGTGCCCCTCTTATCCTAAAATTCAACAACCTTCCAGTGTTGTGCACTGAATTAGTATGTCTGTTTTTGCTATGTACCCACAACAACATTTTAAAACATCAGGTAAAATAAAGATATTATTAACACAGACACTAATTTAGTTACACGCAGCTTGATATTAAAGATTTTGCACAAGATCAAAGTTGTACTTGTTTTCTGACAGAGTGAAATTAACCACAGCACTAATTCTGCTCTTTGAGATAGCACTAATTCTGATCTTTGATATATGAATGGATATCTTGCCAAAGAAGATCATAAATTTTTGGCATTTCACTATATTTTAGATATTATGATGTTTTGAAAGTCCTAAAGGGGACAATCTTTTCCCATTGTGGAATACACCTTCTTCACTGTTTTGAGCCATTTGGTTAGCTGTGTTCTTCTAGTACTATCTTATTCCTACTATGCTAATATGTATCTGTCTTTTTTTAGCAGAAATTAAGATTAAATCCCAGAAATTATATTTGTTAAGGAACTTTCTCAATTTATGTATTCATATACATATATATCCAGGTATTACCCCTGTGGATCATAAAAGCTAGAGTTTGCACAGAAAAGCGCAGTAAGTTTGCACACTTTTCTACAAAATCTGTCAGAATAACTGCAATGAATACTGGATTTCATTAGTGCATCTCATACCATAATAAAATACAAACTGTATTTATGTCACATTTTTGGGTGTCTGGTCAGCAGTCAAAACACTTTTAATAAGAAAGCATATTTTAGGACTGATCCTGAATTCTCCTATATTCTTAAACAAAGAAAGGCATATTGAAAACATGCTTTGTATGATTTAAGTACTTTAGTAAAAACTTTCCTGAGGTTTGTTGGTAAACAGTAAGTACCATTCCAATTGGAACTCCCTAAATCACATGGTATGTGGAACAAAGGGTAAGTGTACTTTTACATCTCCTCAGACATGCAGGACTCATACAAATGAGAAACACATTCATCCCATCTTAATTACTTGAAGATGCCAATTTTCTATTAAAATCATCACAGAAGTAGAAAATATCTAGAAGTAAAGTGGCTTTTTGTGAGGATCAGAGTAGTTAAGTATTGCTCTGGATTTACACAAAAACTTTCAGTGTAAGCACATGATGGAATTACCTATCATAAAATTACACTTATGCAAGCATTATATGGTTCCTCCTAGGTGCTGATTCCTTCCTATGATCAGTATGTCTGATACAGGCATCATTCTGCCTGTAGTATAAGCTACTTAGTAGAGTAGCTGTGTTAGCATAGCAGAGTCCAAGTGAATATATTCTGCCCACACAGCTTTCCATTCAGTTCAGAGTTGTGTTGCATGTAGTTAAATATGGGCAGAGGGAGCCTGCACCTTTCTCCAGAGTAAGGTTGATGTTTCCTGTGGCAAGCACTTAACAAACTCTAAGCAATGATTCCCATATTACACTGTGTGAACCCTTAGCACAGGGTTTACTTCAAAGCACTCATTGCATATTTCCTGGGCAATAGAACTTCTCCTGCATAACACCTAGCCCTGAGCTAGAATAAATTGCTGCTGTTGCTGCTAGTATGGGAATACTTACATCTGAGAGTGTGGGAATCTTCTCAGCATTTTGAGCTGCACATGCTGTATATCTTCTGATAATGTACCATGTATTGTAGTGAAGTGATGTTTATTAATATAATAGAAACTTAAGGTTTAGGAATAAACCTCTAAGACTTTATACCAATTCAGCTAGTGAGATTTTATGTTTTGCTCTTCTTTTGAAGTGAATGCTCAGAAGAAGACAAATAAGATGTACAAAACTGATGAAAAAATCTGTATTAAGTTGTGCTACCTTGCACAATTGCAATTAGAGATGATACATGCTTGATTTGGGACAGCTCAAAGAAAGACTCTTTTGTCAGATTTTTTTTAGTTACTATTATAAGCAAGAAGAGCAAAGTTAAACTAGAACTGAAATACATTGCATACCATGAGCTAGTATGAATTTCAAAAATAGTGTTAACCGTGGGTTCTGTAATTTGGCTTAAACATAACAATATTTTTTTTATATATATAAATTAAACACACTGCTGCTCTCTTTTCCAAATTAACATGACATTACAAGTGAGGTGTTATGATGATCTGAATGCAGGGGTAAATATTGCATAGGTAAGCTGTCTCTGAAAAAATAAGTGTCTGAGAATTAGGTTTACCGAACTAATTATGAGTGTCTTGGTAAGCCTGTCAACTTCACACTGTTAATTTATGTCCTGTGAGTTTGTTCATGTAAGACTAACTGCCTTTTTTGGACCCTGTATGTAATTTATTGCTTTCCAATTACTAACTCAATAATTCAGCAGGTTTTGATTCTGCTACACAAACCGGTCACAAAACCCAAAATTCTTCACTTACACTTATCACCACAGAACTAGGGAAGTGATCATCCCTTTGCATTCAGTACCGATGAGGCTGCACCCCAAATTCTATGTTCAGTTTTTGGCCCCTCAATACAAGAAGGACATTGTGGTGCATGTCCAGCAAGAAGAGCAGCAAATCGGGTGAAGGGCCTAGAGAGCAAACCTTATGAGGAGTGGCTGAATTTCCTCTGGAGAAAAGGATGCTGATGGAAGACCTTATCTCTCTCTACAACTACCTGAAAGGAGGCTGTAGCAAGGTGGGGGTTGATCTCCCAAGCAACTGGGCCATAGAACAAGAGGAAATGGCATCAAGTTGTGTCAGTGGAAGTTTAGATTGAATATTACAAAAAAATTTCTTTACTGAAAGGGTTATCAAACACTGGAACAGGCTTCTCAGGGAACTGGTTGAGTCACCATCTGTGGAGGCATTTAAAGATGTGTAGATGTAGCATTTTGGGACATGGCTTAGTGATGGACTTGGCAGGGTTATGTTTGCAGTGAGGGTCCATAATCTTAAAGGTTTTTTCAGGCCTAAATCTATAATTCTATGATGATAACAGTATTCTAAAATATTTCTGCTCCTTTATTTCCACTGAAGGATCACCTGTAAAATAGCCAAAAAGCAAAAAAGGAAATGTTCTCAGCATATACAAAGTTGATACAGGTATTATGCTACATGTATCTGTTTGGTCTCAGATGAGTGCCATAATACTTTACAGTTGCTATGGTAACTAGAGAGGAGCTGAGGTTTCTATTCTCTATATTTAGGGAAAAAAAAAATATAAACCAATTAATCTCAATACTGCTGAGAAAATTTTACCTAGAAAGGATCTAATGCTTACATCATAAATCTATCTAATTCATTGTTCTGAAGTGTTTCTAGATAGGGGCACATCTGAGGAAACCTGTAGACCTGACTGACAGCTGGTGTAAGCTGCATAGCCCATGGCCATGACAGGTCATAGGAATTCAGGTGTAGCTCCAGGCTATCTTTAACTTCTAGATAACAGCCAGCATGGCAAGTTTGTCCAAGGCATAGGCTAATTATGCTTATTTTTGACTACTCCTGCCCATACAAAATGCTTCAAAGTTTTATCTGGGCTTCTACATTATGAAATAGTTTGTCTCCTAGGTTATTAAGGCATTGCAGATGTATTAAATCCAGCCTTCATTTATCAGTATTTGGTATAGACAATGTCACAGAAGACACAGTGGAAGGGTTACAGGTCTCAGTCTCTATGGACATGTGAGAAAATCCTCATAATGGTGAAAAAGCATGGAAGGTAAGGTGTCACAGACATTTTGACTTCTGATTAATTCCAGATGATCTGAAGATTTGTAGGGAAAAGCTGCATGTTACATGTTTTTTTACTCCCCCAAAATAATATGCAGAAATATCTTAATAAAAATTTCAATTTTAAATCAAGCATGAAATGAAAATCAGTTTATGTGAGGCTGAAGGGCAGTGCCAGTTGAAAATCTCTGCTGTACTTTCTAAAAATCTGTTTGCTTACTTTTCCAAAGGCAAATGATTATGGTTATTGGTACTTTAGGTATTTCCCAGTCGTTTCTTTCAGTTCCTGAGTTACTGAAACACAGACTAAGACTGAACACTGGCTGTTCAACTTCTATTATCTGTGTATAAATACTTGTACTGAAACTACATATCTTGTAGGAATTGTACCTTCAGAAGTTTTATGATGGAGCAGTTAAGTCAGACAAATTTGTGGATTCAGTTTAACTTATCAGTACACAAACACTGAGTTGTACAAAATCAGCTTTCTTCCTTAAATTTTACTGCAGGTCTGCAGCTGAAAGCCTGCACAGCAGGTTGTGCAGCTATAGCTGCGTACTGGCTTCTGTGCTTATTACTAAGCTGTTTTGAAAAAAGATCTATGTCCTCTAGTTAAAAGATGTTCTTTATATAATGATTTTCATTTTTATCTCCTACTTCTTTAATAATTTTTGTTGCCTTATTTTAAAGGTCCATATGCCTGCATTTGTGATATACTTAAGACATACTAGTACTGAATTATTTGATTTCTATTTGACGATTTTTTTTACCAGTAAAAGGCAAGGTTAAAAAGTAATAATAGAAAATAATAGAAATTAGCCAGAATGAGTGCTTAAATTTTAATTATAGTTAGCACTGGAACCTTTAAGACTGCTATGTAGAGATCTAAAATATAATTACCATCCTGGTAAACCTGTCAGTCCACTTTGTTGGCCAAGTCCAGTTTTGCATGCAGTGATGTGTTGGAATACATGGATCTCATTCTCTGAAGGATGCTTTCTTTCTATATTTCAATCACATGTATGCTCTGTAAATTACAGAAAAGTAGAGAAGGTCCATATGAATTTGTAAATAAACATCACAGAGTTCTGTTCATTTCTTGGTTTGTAGCTTCTCAGAGCAGTTTCAGAATCTGTGTCCCCATACTTTCAATACAGATTGATACTGAGCAGAGAGGAATTTCATTTTGAGGAAGGGAATGTGACTAAATTTGCTTTACATAAAATTTCACACGGGTTTTAAATGCAATTCTTATTCCATTAGAGTGCAGGGTTTTTCACTAGAAGAGCAATGAAGAAATGTGTGAAGGGAGTTTCCTCTGTCTCAGGATCTTTAATCAGTTTGGTGGTCTGAGTTCCAACAATATTAGTATTTGTCAGATGGTGGCTCTTTTCTGAACAGCTTTCCTCAGTAAAGTGTATGACAGTGACTGTATATACAGTCCATGCCCTATGACTGTATGTTTCCCTTGTATCAGTGTCCATGCTTATATTCAGCCTACGTAGTCAAAAAAAAAATCTGTGTGCCAATTATAATAATTAGGAGAGGCTAGTGTATACATTCCTGAAAAAAAATGTGCAATACTCTTGTATCTTATGAAGTCGTTCCAAGCCATTGTGTGGAAGTGGAATGTCATATACAAGGCACTGTGTGCAGAAGTTAACAAATTATCTAAATTTCCCAATCCTATCAAAGCTGATGTTTCTTAAGTTATTTTAGAGATGGTGAACTTGAACCACTCTACTAGTAGTCTCAGTTTCACAGAGTTACCTAGGAAACTAAGACTGCTATAGATTTCAGAATTATGAGGAAGTAATAGATTTGGAAAGTGCAGCTGCTTTCCCTCCATAGCTGTTGAACTTGTCTTTTCTCACTTGTAGTTTTTAAATGGACAAATTTCTCCACCTGCTGGCTCTAAGGAAGGCACTGCAGCCTTCCAAGTAGAAAACTGCGTATAGGCAATATGTATTATGCAATGGATTACTTGTGTAATAAAAGCTTGTTTGGGATTGAAAGCAGTTTTATTCTGGAAAATGCTGCATTTGTAGTAAGTAGTTTCAGAGTAGGATAGCCTATTTTTAATTCATTCTGTCTAGGGATTTGGGTATATTCCAACAGATAACATTTCTCTACATATTTCTGTTGTAAATCAGGTAATTATTGTGAAGGCAGCCTATGTTCAATTGAAAACAAATTACTTAGGAACAATTCCTAGGCCTTTCCTGTAGCTCAGAAGCCTAGTTGTATGGACACTCAATTGTACAATATGCAGAAATATTTATAGCCAGTAGGATAATATCCATCAACTGATAGGAAGGATCATAGTGAGTGATACTTTCATGTGTATTTTGAAATGTGCAAAGCGTAGAGCGGTAGACCAAAGATGTGAAAATTAATTGTGGTTCTAGCAGCTGCAAGCAGAACATAAGGAAAAGACTACTCTACAGCCTTTCTGTGCCTAGCTTGCAGACTAGTTTTTGAAAATGCATTCATTCTTTAGGCAGCAATTTGGGCTTCATGGAGAATACCTAAATGCAAGCATAATTTGAAATTTGGCATAATTATGTAGAAAAAAACCCCAACCTTTCTTATAGGATGATGATCTTTATACAAGTTGATTTGCTTCCCTAATTTTCCCCTTCAGGAGAAAGATAACATACAGGGGTCCCTCCATATACGAAAATGTTTGAAACGTAAAAATATTTTCAGATATGAAATGAAGAACCATTATGCTTGGCAGTAGTTGATCCCAGGTGACTTTATTAACAAGCTCAGTCAGTATATTTTACTAAGAATATAAAAATCCTTTCTTCAAGAAATAGGAGAAAAAATACAGAAAATCTTTTGTTATCTGACTGGCTCTTTTGAGTTTCAAAGTTACCTCTGTGCTCTTACTTAATTAGTTTCTGCAAGCCTGAGGTCAAACGAGGTGCAGAGCTGGCACATGAAAAGAAACACCGGAGGTCAATTAACATCATTAAGTCCCTATCAGACTCATCTGGAAAAAAATGAAAGAATTTTTTTTCCTTTGGCAAAGACTTTTGGGGAATAACCATATGCTGAAGGGTGCACATTTTCTTAGACTAGCAAAGACAAAGTTGCTTTGAGTAATGAGTGAGTTTTATGATGATACATATTATTACTTAGTTGAAATATAAATGTGAAGTCTTTCAGGTATTTTTTTTCTCATCTTAGGTTTTCTATTTTAATTTTTTTCATGTAACATTAAAATCTATCTGTACATAAAGAATAACAGAAGAAATATCCTTTTCCAGGAAATAAGTTATCTCTCTCTGATATTTTGTCTAAATATAGCTGTCTGTCCAAACACAAGTTTACAGTAATCTTAAAACATTTCTTGTTGCCACAGCCTTTTGAAATGTGTCTGCAGATAACTCAACTTGAACAATACTTTGTCTCTTTCTGGGTGTCAGATAGATAGTGAAAACACTGTCTCTTCTGTGGTGACCTCTTTAGTATATACCAGGTATTAATGCTCACTACTTAATAGATATTTTTGTGGCTTCAAATTGGAAAAGTTGAGTTTTGCCCGACTTATCTGCTGGAGGCAGACTTTGCTGATTCCAGATTACTTTGTTCATTCTCTGAAAAAAAATATGACAATTTATTTGAGCTGCATGTCCTTGGCTGTATATATATTTTTTTTTGATAGTTTACCTGTATTTTCTGTAGGTGAACTCTATAAATTTGAGAACAACGCGAAATTCATAAACCAAACATTTTGTTCAGGAAAATAAGCTAGTTCATGTAATCTTTTGAATGGGGCAATTTATGGTGAGTGTCTGTATGTGTGAGTAAAGGTCCACAAGAAAAAAAAAAAAAAGTGGTATCTTTAAAATTCTTTTAAAACATTTTATTCGGAGCAACATAAAATATTTATTTTGGTTTCATTTATCAGGATGAATGAGGACAAATAGTAGATTACTATCAGAAGGAGTTTAGAATATCCTGGATAGTAAATTTATGTACAAAGAATAAAATGTTATTTCTTTATCAGGAGAATTTTAATCTCAGATCTGAGCCCAGATATAAACTAAAAATTAAAATGGAATTAAGTGAAGTGCAGATGTGTTGAGAAAGGATAAGTACTTTATTATTTAAAGACTTTGGATAACATAGAGTATTCTTTAGTAATAGTATTTCTGATGGGAAATGCTGAAATTTTCAGTCTCATATGAAACTGGTGAAGCTTCTGAAATACCATTCTGCTCTGCTTGGTCAAAAAATAGTTCTAACCCACTGTTCAGAAGCCTGGTGAATTACTACTGGATTGATTGATTCACAAAAACAAAGTAAAAAAATTAAAAAATTTATTTTGGGAAGAAGATCCCTGTATACTAATATATTTTATATTTTTTCCTAGAAAACTTAAAAACACAAAGATATGTTGTCTTTAGTTAATATGCAGTGAGCAGAGAAGTCCCTAGACAGCCCATATGGTTAGTATCCATAAGTAAAAGAAAGGTAATTATATGTTCTTTAATTCAACCATTGACAAGTCCTAGAGTACAAGTTTAAAACTAAAGTCCTTTACAGCACTCCTTATACAGAATTATGAGAAATATTACAAAATCATTGAAAAAACAGCAAAAACCATCTCTGGGGGTATCATTCTGAAGGTAGAATCAGTTGCTACTTGTGTTTATCTAACTGAACTTTGAGTTAATACATTACCAGTACCCAAAGGAAATTTACATGGGAAAGTTATGAAAACCCAAGTGTCAAAATAATGTTTCTTTTATTCCAGAGAATCTATCAATTGTTTTGCTATGGACAAATGTCAATGCCACCTTTTTAACCATCTTTTGACATCACAGATTTTTGACAAATGAAAATCAAAACTTCACCAAAATTGTATAGTTAAATGTTCCTGTCTTAACATCAATGCTTTGGCTTCCTGGGTTTTGTTAATTTAGTAACCTTGAAAAATTATTGACTTTTCAAAAAGCCTTCCTTGCAATACTGTTTTCCTCCATTTTCAAAAATGTATTAGAATTTCTCATAAAATTTGGTCTGTTTCTAGTTCCCATAAATTTTTGCTTGCTTTATGGACATTTTGAAAATGGAAAAAATGGACTTGGAATTATATTTACAGTACTTTAATGAGCAGTTCCTTTTAGTAGATACTTCGTTCTCATCACTTGATGTCTTCTAACATCTCTTCTAGTGCTGAATTAAGTGTCTTTTTGTGTTACAGAAAGCACTTGAAGACAAATCTAGCACCTTCTGTTGCATGATTATTTTGGGGTGCAACTTTGAATAGTGAAAACATCTGATCTAACTACTCATTTTATAAAAGTAGTGAGAAGAAGGCTGAAGGATGTTACCTAAACTGCTCATGGCAGTTTAAAAGCTAAGAAGTTTTAAATGTTTTTGATGTGGTGAGTAAACTGTTTTGTGCATGTACCTCAGGCTTGTAGCCCATTTAAGCATGTTTCTCACCTGAGATATATTTAATAATTCAGTCTGCTCCCCTCATCTAGAAAGGCAAGCACTGCACTGTAGACATTTTAGTATAGCTTAAAGCCTGACCTACAGAAGAAATTGGATGTTCCAGTAAAGAAAGAAAGATAAAAGCATACACATTTTACAAAATGTCATAATAAATCAATGCTAGGTTCCTTCTAACAGGTTTCATTACAGTAGTGGTAAGACCTGTTGCTGTGTTGGATCCCAACACTGGATTGTGTTTTTGCCTGTATAAATAATACTGCAGGCAATTAGTGTTGTATATAATGAGTGTTACATAATCAGTTTTCATTCTTATTATGATTTCTGTAGTTTTAGGGTCTAATTCTACAAAGATAACAAATTTCTGAGTTTACAGAGATGACACATGAAAACATGTGTGACTGTTTCCCAAACTGTGCCTTTACTTAGACCATTGGATGTGTGGCTATGAAAGAAATTGCAAAAAAACCAGTTAAATTTGAATCATGGCGTGGGTTAAACAATATCGCTCTATTTTACACTAGGACATACTATTGGTACATATGCAGTAAATCTTGTTTCCTCTGCTGAGTAGGGAAAGCAGGTTATTAAACTCTCTGAGAATTAGTTCTTGGTAGAAAAGCTTGTCAGAAAACATAGTATTTTTTTATGATCCACTTACAAAGTGTGATTTTGAACCCTTTGAAGTTAAACATGTTAATTGTAAACTGATGGCAGGACAGAAGGGATAATTTAAAGATATTTAATAAAAACATTTGAATTTTGATTTAGTGTTATCTTAATATACAAGCAGGCATCTCATTAACTTCAATCAGAGGACAAAATAAAAACAAGATGTGTTTGACATTCTAGAAGAAAAAAGCAAAATGTTCTTACACCACAGTCCTGTCAGATGAAAGCATTAACTAAATAGAATTCACTGCTGATTATTCAAATAACTGGGAATTATGTTCCACAGTTGTCCTGTATTCCTCATGGGCTCGAGTTGAATAACAATGAATATGTAACTTGCTACTAAATAACTTAGGAAAGAAAGTCTTAGTGGGAGCAAAGTTATTCTAATGAAATAAAAGAAAAAAAATGTCTTTTGTTCATAGGCACTGGGGGCATATATTTGAAGAAAAGAAAACAGTGCATTTGGCACTTGATAATCAGGTCAGAAAACCCCGAACTTCAAATACATACACATGTATGTAAGAATAGAATTTCCAATGTGAATCTACTGTAGTCAACTTATAATGTTTTATGCCATGAAGAATGAATATATAGTTTTTGAAGTTCAAATGACAACAGCACTGGAAAATATTTGACAGTCTGTTTAGACCTCAGGCTCAAAAGGACTGGTATTTTCTCTGGAGAAAAGCTGATATTTAAATTTGCTGTATGAGGTCAATATAATGTAACACTAGACAGCTGAAATTTGGAGACTTTTGACAGAAATACTCTTCTGTCCATAAAGAAAAGTGGAACCACTCTTCTCATGATGCACAAATTTATTATTTTAATTTGTCAAATAAATTGCAAAGAAAGGCAGTAAAGTTTTATTTTTCTTCAACATAAAACTGCAGGCACCTGATAATTCTACAGCTGGAGCAAGAGGTTTGTTGAGATCAGATTGGTATGTTCACATATGAAAAAAAACCTCAGTGTCTCCACCTCAGTATTTACACACTCTTTTGGGATCGTGAGCTTTAAGAAACAGGTCTTGATGTATTTCTTAACATTTAGCCACTCATGCAAACAATGTAAAGTATGAACGGAAAACTTGAATATTATCCTTCATTTAAACAAACAGATACAGAGTTTATGAGTTAGAGTTTATTAATTAGGTCACTTCTGTCATGGGAAGATATTAGGCACATAAATTAGGAAGGTTCAGATAAATGGATAAATAGTGGTGCTGAATATCCCAAGTTAATAACTAAAGGACAGTGACTATCCTATGTTTATGAATATACAGACAAAAATGTGACTTGAAACTGTTTGGACAGGATATTGGAAAAAAAATACAGGAGAACAGTGCAGTACAGGAACAGTTTTCTAGGAAGCTGTTGAGTCACCATACTTGAAAGTTTTGAAGACTCCAGCAAAGCCACAGCTACCTTTATGATGTTGTTTATCATCTTGTAGACTGAACTATGAAACCTTTGCCAATCCATGATTATTGTAGTATTCAAACATATTTGCCTAACACTTTTTGGAAATACAAACCAAAAAATAATGTTACTTTGAAAAGAGTACAGTCTAATAGATTTATATTGATATGCTGAACTGACAGCAAAACCAAAGTTTGTAAAGGTTCTAATTTTCAAACTAGTGAACTAATCATTCTACTTCAGCTAAATTCTAGTATGACTATTCTGAATTTTATTTTGGAAGTATTCTTACCTTTTTGCTATTTTGCAAATGTTTGATTTTAATCTCTGACGTAATGCTGATGTTTATCTTCATTATGTTCTTTATTGTTTGTCAAGCACTAATTTACAGTTTCAGTATGTAAATTTCTGATAATTCAAGTTGTACAAGCACGGACCATTTATTTCCTCGTTATAAAAAACACTTCATTTGTGAGAGGGAAAGTCAGGTGTCAGCAGCAATTCTAAGATTTCCAACTAAGCTTACTTTCTGGTTTCCTAAATAATTGAAGTAGTTCAATATGATGGAATGACTACATTTGTGGATAATAGAAGTGCAACTAATGTTATTTATCTTGACTTCTGTAAGGCTGATACTGTCTTACACACACAACATTCTTGTCACCAGATTGGAGATACATGGGTTTGACAGACTGTCCAAAGGATAAGAAATTGGCTGAATGGCCATGTCCAATGAGTTGAAGTCAATGGCTGTGTCTAAATGGAATCAGTGTCAGGTCCCTCAGGGTTCTGTATTGGGACCAGTAAGGTTTAATATCTTCATCAAGTAAACAGACAGCAGGATCGAGTGCACCCTTACTGAATTTGCATATTGTACCAAACTGTGTGGTACAGTCAATATTCTAGAAGGAAGGGATGCCTTCCAAAGGGATCTTGACAGGCTTGAGTCCTCAGTGAACCTCATGAAGTTCAAGAAGGCCAAGGCAAAGGTCCTGCACTCAGGTAGGGACAGTCACAGGCTGGAGGATCAATGGATTGAAAGCATCCCTCCCAGAAAAGGCTCACTGTGGTGCTGTATTAATCATAACACTATATTACTTAGCTTTAATTAGACACAGATTAAAATTTTCTAGGTTTTTACCTAGATGGGGTTCCTAGATGAGATAAAAAGGATCTAGCTTTCCCTGCAAGTGATACTACATCTCCAACTAGTCATTTGACTAAGATTATTTTTTTTTTATCCTCAGTTGCAAAGGAATATCAGTTATAAGTTATCTATACCGAGCTGTCTTCAAATGTCATATCACCAAGGCTTGTGAAGTTTTCCTATATGAAACTGAGGGTAAGGTTTTAGACTGTTTATAACCTAATTACATTATTTCTTTCATTTTACAATATTGAAAAGCACTGCAGGCTGTTTTTCCTTTTGGCACACACTCAAAAAAACTGGAAAAAGAATTTTTTAAACAGAAATAGACTCCTGAAAATTATCAGAGAACTATAATCTTGAGCAGCAAAATTGATTTTGAGAGACATTTTACTTATAACTGTCATCAAGGGATTAAAGCTTTGATAACATCCCCTGAATTTGTCAGAAAGTTAAAAATAAGATGCAAAGGATGGAAGATGAAATTGGACAGATTTTAAAAATGGTACTAAGTGCAAATATTTTCAGCAGTAAAATTAATTGATGGTTGAAAAGATAACAAGGAGATGCTAGGGTGTCCTATATGCAGAAAATTATTTTTTCAGTATTGGTATTTTTTCACTAGATATTACAGTACAGTTGGAATTGAATTATTGTAGTTCTCCTACACTAATATGTGCCCCAAATTATTCTTTCCAGTTTTATTTTTGATTTATGAAATTGGGATAGGTTAAGAAATATTCTCTATCTATCCAGACTCCTTTAGTGTATTCACTGGTCATCTCTAGTATCAGACAAGACCCTGACTTTCTCTGCTTTATTGTTCACCTTTTCATAGCAGCCTTCCAAAACCTGAAGGGAACCTGCAAGAAAGCTGTGCAGGGACTTTTCACAAGGACATGTAGTGATATGATGAGGAGAAACAGTTTCAATCTAAAGAATCTACCTAAATCTAAATCTACCTAAAGCAGGTAGATTTAATTTAGATATTAGGAAGAAATTCTTTACTGTGAAGGTGGTGAGACACTGGAAGAGGTTCCCCAGGGAAGTTTGATAGATATCTGATATTTTGTCAGAAACAGTAGTAGAATATTGCTTGAAGTATTCAAAAGGTGTCCAAGGAATTTGAGATGAATGTTGGTTAGACAATAAGCACTCAACAGAGGTAATACCTAATGAGCCGAGCCTTTCAATCTTGAACAGGAGAGTAAGTCAAACAGGTTGCACAGACAGAGGCACCTATTTAAAAAACAAAGGTAAAATTCCAGTCAAGGGTGAAGGTCATGCCCTGTAGCTGCCATTGTTATGAACACCTTTCCTTGTTTTCCAAAAATAAGCTATATAAAGAACATTTATATGGCACGTGGAATTGTCAGGGCAGTGAGAAAAATGTTTAAGCTAAATTCAGGGAGGAGCGTAAGAAAATTATAAGAAATCTCTGAAAACATTTGTAAGATTATTCTGCATTCATAGAATAATAATTTTAAAAGAATTAGAATTTCAGGAAAAAAATATGAAAACATGATCTTTGGGAATCAGAGAGGTTTATTTTGTATCCACAAAGAGTCTCTTTCATATATATACTTCTATTGAGTGTGTTAAAAAGTAACATAATATGAATGAAGTACTCAAACACAGTTATTAAGGTTATTTTTAAGGTGCAAGGATAAAAGAAAAGTGAGAAGGGCCAAGTTTCTTCAAATAAAACAGAAGAAGGACAAAGAATTTTTAATATTGTGAATTTTGCCAGTGTTATAGACAGTAGTTCTTTAGTGATAGTGTTACTTATGCTCTAAAGTGGATTTATGACACAAAAACTTCTGGGATTAATCCACTGCTCAGTAATACTCAAATAATAATCTTTTTCTATTTAATAATCGTATAGTGTTTTCTAGGGAGATACGTTACATAATTTCAGAATATTGTGTCTTGTATTTGGATACTTGTCAACATCACCAAACAAAATGGCAACCTGTGATTATGCAATTTTTATAATAAAATTCAATGTTTCCTCAAAAGTGTATAATCACCAACATCTAGCATCCCACCACAACCTAACAATGAGTTTGTCTTTCAGTCTTTACTGTGAGATAGTCTGACAGCCCTATAGTCTATATATGGCCCTGCAGTCAGGTGAAAGAGAGAGGTCTCATTTTCCCAAGGATACACCCTATTTTCTCAAGAAATATGCATAGTATACTTATAATTGCATATTATTTGTATAATCATAGAATGGTTTGGGTTTTTAGGGACCTTACAGATCATCTAGTTCCAAGCCAAGCCCCCTGCCATGGGCAAAGGCACTTTCCATTAGAAGAGGTTGCTCACAGCCCCATCCAACCTGGCCTTGAACAATTCCAGGGATGGAGGCATCCACGACTTCTCTGAGCAGCTTACTCTAGTGCCTCACCACCCTCACACTAAAGAATTTCTTCCAAATATCTAATCCAAATATATCCTCTTTTAGCTTAAAACTGTTACCCTTTTCTCAGTTGCTATATACCCTTATACAAAATCACTCAGCCCTTTTCATGTGCTGGAAAGCTGCTATAAAGTCTACCCAGAGCCTTCTCTTCTCCAGGCTGAACAACCCCAACTTCCTCAGCCTGTCTTCACAGGAGAGGTGCTCCAGCCCTCTGATCGTTTTCATGGCTCTCTTCTGGTCTTGGTACAAGAGCTCTATGTCATTTTGTGTTTGGATATGGTACAGATATGGAAACAGATATGGTACTCTCAGTGGGGTCTCATGAGAGAGGAACAAAATAATGTATGTGCATGATTATTTGGAACATTGAGAAAAAATCAGGAGAATGACTAGTACTGGAGAACTGTGGTAAGAATGAGCTGCAAACTCTCAAAAAGTTTGAGACTGAACTGTACGTGAACCACAAGTAGCATATATGCACATATCCCTCTTTCCCCACCCTCCCTCTCCCGTGTGTATATGAGTAGCTCTATGCAGTATTCCTATGTATTATTAATATTAAATAGTGTTATTAAGAAATAGTCATAGAAAATTTCCTTTATAAATTATTTCCCTTGGGAAGAACCTTCTTAAAATCTGACATACAAAAACTGTACTAGAGACAATAAAATATTAAAGGACATTACCTAATTCTTGGACTTGGTGATAATTTTCTAAGGCTAGTAAAAGTAACCTAGAACTTTTTTCTAATATTACGTTTTCGTGTTCATTGTAGCTAGAGACAGAACCATCTGTACTGTAACACAGTATTTTATGTCTTTAAAAAAAATAAGATTCATGCACCAGTAAGGAATTTATTAATGGCATTTTTGCTATTCATAGTTCATAAATATACTGCTTCTGCTACCATGATGTAGTGATGACTCTGTAAGCCCCGAATGCATGAAGAGTTTGTTCGTGTCTATCTGAGCTCTAAAACACTTCATAAACATTTCAGATTGTCACTTGTTAAAGACAAAGCTGTAACCAACAGCAGGTAGAACGTGAAACATTTAAAACTGCAAATAGTAAAATGATGTTGCATTATCTTGTCCCGTGAGACATATGGAGGAAAAAGAAACATCTGAGAGGACTTACACAGATTCAGAATTTTGAATGAGATGTTAGACTCATGTTAGGATATGCTTCATGGCTTACATTGTTTCTGAGACTCGGGTTGCATGCACATGGGAAACCCTTTGAGTGTTTCACAAGTGAAGCCACTAGATTCTGAAAGCTTTCGAATTTTAGTAAATGCTTGGAAAGAAATTAAATACGAAGGGTAGGATGTTTAACTATGCTTCTCGTAGGAGTACTTTTACAATTTGTTGAATCAATATTTTAGCTTTAAATCTTACAATAGAATTGTAACAAGTTGGTTTGCATACTTTTAAGAAAACACTTTCTTAGATGGGTCAGGAAGTTGAGTGTCTGAGTTCTAGCCACATTTTGTGAGTGTGTTCATATTTGTAGGCAAGGTGTGAGCTAAGCACAGTTAAATATGACAATTAGCTGTAGACTAAAGAATGTCACTGTGATTCTTTGGAGTATAGACATGTAGGCCTAGAAAGGGTGAGGGAAATATATTTATTATAGACATCTAATAATCCTAAGGAAAAATTTAAAATCCATAGAAATTTCGGCTTGTTTTTTGTCCTTTGCTTTGTTCTTGGGTGAGAACTGTGCTGTTGCAACACAGGTGTTAGGAGAAATCTCTTTTTAAAAAAAAGTAACTGTGGTCAGGATGAAGGAAAGAAATCTTTTAAAGAGTGAAACATAAATAAAACCTCAAAGAGGTATGGCTTATATTAATGGCTTTTATTTCCTACAAATCTGTTATATGATCCCTAGTTGCACAGACTGTAAGTGCAGCCTACTATCTCTTTATGCTTTGAGGTAGACTTGCTCTACATGGGAAAAGTGAAATCAATATTTTCATATAAATAACTTTTTTTTTCTAAATATTAAATAAAAGAAAGTCTGATGTTTTCTTTGAGTTTGTCAAAGATGTTGGATAAAGGAAAAGAACACCCTTGATTCTATTAATAGGTATATTGGTTATACCTCTGTAAAGCTGAGTACTTATTTTTATTGACTTTTGGCACCAGCTTCCATGCTATCAAAAAAACCTACATAAAATTTGTACTAAATTTTTCAAGAGATGTAAAATGTATAAAACAGAAATGCTATAGCATTAGCAATTTTTTTTTTTTAATTTTTTTTTTTTTGGATAATAAATTTATTCCTTGTGGAAAGGATGGGGTTAACAATCAAATTTTAAGGAGGATGTGCTCATCAGGGCTTTGATTCACTTTCATCTTGTTCTTGGACGTGTAATAAGGCAAACACACATTAGTAATACTAAAGAATACAGTTAATGTCCAAATCTATTAATAAGGAACTGTTCGACTTGCATCTTCCGATATTTCTATTTTTAGTTTATGTGAAGACTGATACCTGCAGGTGTAAGAGTTTTGCCCTTGGTTATCAAAAATGGTTTCACAGAGAAACTGTGATGTGCTTTAGAATAAGATGCCATGCCACTTCCTCAGTGTTTTTATTATATTTACTAGCTACTTCCTTCTGGTACCTTAGCAAAGTTGTATCATTTCTAACCTGACATTTTCTACATAGAAAATCTAACTTAAAAAAACCAAACCAAAGCAAACCAAAAAACAAAAACAAAAAAACCCAAACCAAAACAAAAAAACACAACAAAAAAACCCCAAAAAAGACTATTAAGCTTAATTTACATTCTAGTCTCATGGTCTTTCAAATTTATTTACAATAATTCTCATCTTTATTTCTGCTCTATCCTACATGCATGCTGCAGTTCATAACTATACAAAATATCTGCGTTACCTGCCTAACCAACAGTCCTCCAAACCACCATTTTTTCTTGGGCCTATGAAAATTTCCTCTTGCAATGTAGAAATAATTATTTTTTTCTCTGACGGACAACAGATTCCTATTGTTGAAGGCATCTGACTCCTTCTTTTGTCTCTATTCAGTACTGACTATTTAGTTTAAGAGCATTCAGATATTACACACTAATTTTTGAAGCCTTTTTATTCTGAGAAAATATTTTTCCATGGCCAATGCAAGTAGAAAAATAATTTTGTAGACTCTATTCATATAATTGTACAACTAAGAACTCAGAGTTGCTACAGGGAAGACACTACTCCTATAATAAAACAATCCAATTTTGGAAATTAGTCTTCTGTGATATGAAAATATGTATGAATATTATTTAATTTCATATAAAGAAGTGTCTTAATGACTGAGATATATTTAGGTGCTGAAATTCCACTGAATTCCTTAAGTATCTCAAGAAGAAAAAAGCATAGTGATTTTAGCAGTTTAAAGAATAGAAAAGTAAATAAGTCCCAGTAAGGTTTTTGTATATATTTATTCATAGGTGAACTATGTCTCCTGAAAATATTCTTAGACTGAAGGCTGGTATTGAGAGATAATGGACATGTGGCAAACACTGGTTTATTAAATAGGATGAAGTGCATAATGTGAACCGCAAAAGATAAAATAAAGATGGCAAAAGCACTGTTTTGGAAGAGATGGTAGAATATAAAGCCAAAGGTGAATAAACACAGGGCATTCAAATGTTTGTGCATGGAAATAGGTCACAGCTGACAGTGGCATCCAGTGGCTGTGGGAATAAACTACAAGGGCCTAGACATTCAGAAGAATCTTGTTTTAGTAGAAAAGGTGTGGGAAAATAATAGCCAAAGAACTGAAACTTCACCATAGAAGTTAACTGATGTCCATTAATAGAAACCTGAAACCTGGACATTGGGTCACAGATCCCCGCTAACACCTTCCTGGCAAATGCTTTAGTTTGGTCATTTGCAGCTTTAAAACTGCTATGTACCCCTTAGACACATTAGACACCTGTTGGTCCATATCACCAAGCCCCTTCTTTGATTTTTGTCTTTGTAACAGTTATTTATTCATATGCTGCTTCTTAACTCACTGGACTCTGGGAGGAGTTTGTGACAAAAACTGGGATCACTCCATCTTCAACTGCAGCATATGAACTTCACTGTGTTGCAACACAGTGAATAACATAATCATAATTCTCAGATTGTAGATAATTTAATTTTGAGGTCTTCCTTCTGAAATTGCTGGTGTACATCCCCTTCAAGGTCAGCTATGTGAACAGTATTAAGCAGTACCTCAGAAATAAGTCCATAAAAACTTTAGACTCTCTTAGAATGTTAGCAGCTATTCCTTTTTTCCTTCAGTTTTTGTAAGACTTGATAGTAAGAACACTTCCATACTGGTATTTGCCTATATCGAGAAAACAACAATAATTAATAATAATAATAAAAAAAAGTTTAGTGTCATCATGGAAGTTTTTGATAGAAAAGTCTGCAAGCTCCAGAATGAAATTTTTGTTTATAGCCTAAAGAAAGTCCAATCACCTTGATTTAGGCAATTATATACACATGACAAACATGACCTGTGTGCAAACTTCAAATAACATTCAGACAGTATAGTGTAGAGTCAGGTACTGAATACTGTAGCACCTCAGTGGCAGTGTTTTCTGCCTGCAATTTGATTCAGAGCTCAGAGAAAGCAGGGATTCCTGCCTACTTCCTGGCTCTAGTGTCTGAGGTAACTGGAGATTTTTAACCTGGAGAAAACAAAAGATTCTTCTTTACTGTCTACAAATACTTAAAGAAGGATTACAAAGACAGCTGAATCAAGCGATTCTCAGGTGCAATGGGGTAGGATGCAAAATATGCAAATCATGGTCATAAATTGAAGCAAATAAAAGGTTAAATGTCTGTTAGGAAAAATATTTTCAGAGTAAGAAGGAATTACCATCGTTGGAGATTTTCAGAATTTAACTGGATAAAACCTGAGCAACACAGTCTACTTCTGACTGAAGCCAGAAGTCAGACTGACATGACTGCCAGATATCCTTTGCATCCTATGTTTTCCCATGATTCTATACTCTTTGTGGGAGCCTATGACTCCAAGACCACTGTTTTAGAAGTTTATCAAGTATAGAAGACAAACTACATTATATATTTTTTCACTGACTTTCCAGACTTAAATGTGGTGTTGTTACCACACTGTGTTATAAGGAGTATAATGAAAACCCCCCCCAAAAAGTAATAAGTGTTGGCTGCAACTTATTAAAACTTTACTGTATATCTATTTAGTTGGAGTGAGAGAAAATTATGACTGAACAATCTGGTTGCTCTCTAAGCTCAGTTCCATTTAGGAGCCCAACATCAAATTGCAAGTTAAGAACTAACCAAAGTGAAAGAGTTACTCAAGGAGAATGGGACTAACAGGATACTAAGCTGGAAGAGGTTGTAGTTGGGATAGCCATCAGGAAGAAACTTTAGTACGAGGGTGGTGAGACACTAGACCAGGTTTCCCAGAGAGGCTGTGGATGCTTCATTCTTGAAAGTGTTGAAGGCCAGGTTGGATGGGGTGTTGAATAACCTGGTCTAGTGGAAGGCGTCACTGCCCATGACAGGGAGGTTGGAATTAGATGATCTTAAAGGTACCTTCCAACCCTTCTATGACTCTATGGTATATCAGATTTTCCTGATGAAGATTTAAACATGATTGAAACTGTCTGCCTTTTAACTTTCATTATACATGAGAACTATTTCAGAGAAACAGGACAAGAGCTGAAAGTCTCTCATGCCAAAACGGGGTCAACCCCATTTTCAGAAAATCAAGCATTAGTACACTATTTTCAAGGCAAGACTACCATCTTGTGGTCTTTGTGTACAATTACTAGCTGAAGACATTCTGCAGAAAGTCACATGAAGAAATAACACTTCTGATTATTTCTGTTTACTGCTAATGGTATAAATCTTCAGATTTTTACAAAGCTTATATATCTTTCAATAGACATTGTTTACAATCAAATGAAGACCTACTTGACTTTATGTATCTCTGGCATAACAGATGCCAGGGGGGTTGGAACTGAATGATCTTAAACATCCCTTCCATCCCTAAAAATTGTATGAATCTATGATCCAATGAATCTCAAATGTGGGAAAATTCTTTATCAAGACTATGCTACAGCCCCTGTTGGACATCCATGAGGTAACTGGGTCCTGACTTTTTTTCCTGGCAGTAATACTGTTAGGTAAATTAAGATTCAAGGCAAATATTCAGCCGATTGTCCTCACTAATGCCAACATTTGTTCAGGGTGAATTGCCATGAGTATCTAAAGCAACAAATTTAAGTTGTTTATAGTTTTATCTTAATGCATTTAAGTGCACCTACTGCAGTGTTGGGACATAATTTTCATTTAAAGTGGAACACCTTGCAGTACTTCATCTGTACTGTGGCTGGAAAACCTGTTATCTTAGTACAAAGGAGAACAAAATTAAGAGTGAATTTATAAAAGCTAGGGGAAAACTGCCTTGATCATACGTAGAAAAAGGTTATAGTTACCCTTTACAGGGCAGCCAAATATACTATTATTTTACAAGTTACTATTGGCTATAATGTTACAAATTACAAAATTATAGAATTAGAGAATGATTTGGGTTGGAAGGGACCTTAATGAATTTCTAGTTTTCACCTCCCTGGCATGGAAAGGGACAAATTCCACAAGACCAGGTTGCTCAAAGCCTCATCCCACCTGGCCTGGAACACTTGCATAGGGCAGGTATTCACAGCTTCCCCAGGCAGCCTGTTCCAGTGTGTCACCACCCTCACACTAAGCAACATCTTCCTAATAGCTAATCTAAGTCTATCCTCTTTCATCTTAAAACCATTACACCTCATCCTATCATGTACACGGTCTTGTAAAAAGTCCCTCCCCAGCTTTCCTAGAGGTCGCCTTCGGATTCTGGAAGGCTGCTACAAGGTTCCTCTAGAACCTTCTGTTCTCTGGGTTGAACAACCCCAACTCTCTCAGTCTGTCTGGATAGCTGCTCCAGCCCTCTGATCATCTTTATGGCCTGGACTCACCCCAACAAATTCATGTCCTTCTTGTGTTTAAGGCTCCAGAGATGGACACAATACTCCAGGTGGGGTCCCGAGAGGATGGCAGAGAAGGGGAGAATCATCTCCTTCAAGCTTCTGGCCATGCTTCTTTTCATGCAGCTGTAAGTGCACTTTGCAGGTTCATGTTGAGCTTCTCATCAAGCAACACACCCAAGTCCTTCTCCTCAGGGCTGCTGTCAGTCCACTCTCTTGCCAGCCTGTAATTATGCTTGGGATTGTCCCAATCCAGATGCATCACCTTACACTCGGCCTTGTGGCTTCATGTGGTTGGCATGGGACCTCCTCTCAAGCCTGTCCAGGTCCTTCTGGATTTATTGATTTTTTTTATTTATGTGTGTTATATGTATACAATTGATATGGTTTACCAGGTCATACCCTTGAAAACCAAGGTTTACACCTAAGTAAGAGCTTGCTGAAAAGAGATGAACATTTTTAAATCCTAACAACATAGGTATTACTCTGCTATCAAAGCATCTAATGTTCTCTGAATTGATCCTCATTTCAAGGGAGGAATCTCAAGCTTCTTTGATCCTCTTCACTCTGCTACCAGATTCAGGAATCCGGGCAGCCCAAGAGTAGATATTTCCATCAACAGCCAAGGGAAAATAATTTTTTGTGGCCCTTGGGCTTTTTCTTGCCTTTTCACAGCCCCATAGAATCATAGTATATCCTGAGTTGGAAGGGGCCCATCAGCATCTAGTCCAACTCCTGTCCCTGTGCAGGGTACTCCCAGGATCACACCATGTGCCTGAGAGCATCATCCAAATGCTTCTTGAACTCAGGCAGGCTTGGTGTTGTGACCACTTCCCTGGGGAACCTGTTCCACTGCTCAAATGCCTTCTGGGTGAAAAACCTTTTCCTAATATCTAACCTATACCTCCCCAATTCAGTATCCTACCATTTCCCTGAGTCCTGCCTTTGGTCACAGGAGTGAAGAAATTACTATCAATACCATCTCTTCCCCTCATGAGGAAGTAGTACTATGAGTTCACCCCTCAGCCTCCTTTTCTCCAACCGAATGACCCAAGTGACCTCTGCTGCTCCTCATAAGTCATCACTTCCAGACCCTTCACCATCCTTGTTGCTCTCCTTTGGATGCTCTCCTAATAGCTTGATGTCTTTTCTATACTATGGTGCCCAAAACTGCACAAGGTTCTCAGGGTGAGGCTGTACCAGTGCAGAACAGAGTGGGACAATCACCTCCCTTGACTGGCTGGTGACACTGTGCTGGATGCACACCAGTACGTGTTTGTCCCTCCTGGCTGCCAGGGCACACTTCTGGATCATATTCAGTCTGCCATCAACCAGGACCCCAAGGGCCCCCTCCACTGTGCTGCTCTCCAGCCATTCATTCCCATCTGTACTTACCACCAGGATTGCCCCATCCTAAGTGAAGAATTCAGCACTTGCCCTTGTTAAACTTCATGTGGTTGGTGATTGATTGGTTGGTGATCTTCTGTCATGAGATCACCTGTCCTTGTTTCTTTTGTTTTCAATGTAAGGAGAGCCTGAGGATTCTAAAACGCAGTGAGAGCAAGATGTGGCCCCATTGTCCTCTTCAGAGTGACTCAAGCCATTTGTGTCAGTCTTCCCTTATATACTCTGCCTGCTCACCTGGGCCTCCTGGGTATTTGCTGTATTTTGCTAATGGCCTTGCTGGTGTAGTGAGTACTAGAGTAGACTCATCCCTCCTGCTCGGGTCTGACAAGTGTCACAATTGACTTCCCCAGTGCAGCTGGCTTGAGTCTGATTAAGAGCATGGAGAATGGGGCGTGATGGAACCACCTGCCTGAGAACAAGGGGGATTGAAAAAAGTGGGTGCAGGCTTTAAGGACATTACAGTAACAGTTGAAGACTATGCAAAATGTCTTGTTAAAATTGAGATATTTTCTCATGTCTTATTTATGAAAAGAATTATAATCCTTAATATGAATGTGTATATTTCTTTTTGTACAAAGATTTTGTTGTTGCTTGGAACCTGATATGATTGATCCAAAAAACATTTATAGCTTAGTCTCTCATTATGACTTAAAAAAGGAACATAATGCACCATACTAGCAAAAACAGAAACCCCATTTGTCTGGAGCTTGAAAAACCACTTCATGCATAACACAAGGATGGGCAATGTATTTTTATCTACATATGGAATACATATGTTAATGAAACATGTAATGATAGTGTTAACGATCATTAGCTCTCCAAGGCAAATGATTATTTTCAGGAATGCATTGTCATATGAAAAATGAGCAGACTAGTTATAATTGCTACAAAACTGATGATTTTTTTTTTTAATAAAGCAGAATATGACATTTCATACAGTCAGAAAAAAATTCCATGTGTTACTATAAATAAAATATACTGTATGTCAGTAAAATAAATTGTTAACATGATCCCATAGAGCATTAATGAGGTTTTGTATTTTTATTCTATTGGGAAGATATTCTTGATTGTCATGAGCATGAGTCTTGACTGTTTTAAAGATGGGCTAGAATTTTAAGGTTGTTTGTTGGTTTTTTTTAAATAGGTTAGCTACAAAACAAAACAACAAAACCAACTAGAAAAATCTAAGGAAAAGCAATCAGAATATTTCTCTGTACACTTTCCATTACATGTTTTCCTGTAGCTATTAAATAGAAGCTTTTTTCCCTCCACTGAAATGTAGACCTGTCCTAGTCCCATATGTTGTAATGTTAAATTCAGTAGTATATATTCAACTCATTTTCCTTTACAGAGACATTAAAAATTTCTTGGGTTATCATAAATGCATGTTTATGTGCTTTTTGTAGGAAGATGTAAGTTCCAAGCATTTAGCTATGTAGAGTGGATTTCCGCTTCTCTGTAGTACCTTATATCTACCCCAGGGATCTTTTGTCTTGGATGATCAGTACTGAGCAAAATATCAAAAATATCTTCTTAGGTCTGTGCCAAACAGGCCTTATGAAAATAAATCAGTAACATGCATTCACAACTCTTCTGGGACCATGAACCCCATCTGGGAAAAAAAAAGAAATCACTTTAAAATAATATATTACATCTAGGTACCCCAAAAAACATCCAAAGGAACTTCTTCTAAAAGTACAATTGCTGAAATACATACAATGATAAACTAGAGTAGTTTTTTCTGGACTGTGTCCAGTAAAGTTTTAAGCAGGTCCAAGGATGGAGAGTCCACAACTTCTCTGGGCAACCTGTTATAGTATTTTATGACACTCACAGTTAAAAAGCTTTTTCTTATGTTTAAATAGAATTTTCTTTATTTCAGTTTGTACCCATTGCCTGTTGGCCACTCAGAGAGAACCACTGAGAGTAGTCTGAGTCTACCATCTTTGTTCTTTGCACTACCTTTCTTACTGTTTGTCATTACATGTCCAAATAAATTTGAAAGTAGAAATCAAAAAGATGGAAATTCAGAAAATAGTTAAATAGCAAACAAGAACTTTACTATGAATCCAGTATATTTTGACCTTAGTAAGAATCAGTCCTCAGCTTCTGAACCTCAAATATATGTGGTGGATTTGAG
Source organism: Phaethornis superciliosus (assembly GCA_023637945.1). Classification (NCBI taxonomy): domain Eukaryota; kingdom Metazoa; phylum Chordata; class Aves; order Apodiformes; family Trochilidae; genus Phaethornis; species Phaethornis superciliosus. Next base: position 74,871,706 of record JAJQWJ010000002.1, read on the forward strand.
AATGGAAATGATATTGAAGTCTTTTGTAGTATTTTGTTTGTGATGGTGGTAGTGATTAACATCTTGGTCTGCTCCATCCCCCTTTCAAAAAGTGAAAAAACCTTTTTAATATATTTTTTTTTAATTTGGTTTTAAAGATGACAATTTCTGCAGCCTATCTAATTGTGCTATAGAACTTGTTCATGAGAGAGCTCTGTATGTATTTGAAATGACAGGTCACATGCACATTCATTGGCCAGGTTGTTAAAATGAAATAGTTATCCTGTATTAGCTTTTTAATTTCACCTTCACTCAAACTGGTTTTATCTTTGACTTGTGTTCAATAAAAATAAACCTGTCATGTCCACAAAGTTCAAATATTTTTAAATAGTCTGTTCTTTTCTGACAAAGATGGAAACTCTATTGCAAATGGATTATTTATTGTGGTATTTCCCCTGTTCCTCCTCCTATCTTTTCTGTCACCTTTTAAAATTAATTCTTTCTTCCCATGTTCTTTTACAAATCCTTGTGCACGGAAAATATTGTCAGTAGACAGATACCAGAATTTTAGCTCTCTACTGTGAGGCTAATAAGATTAAAAGCAGGAAAAACTAGACAAATAAACTTGTAAAAGGAAAGATTTTTTGTTTTTTTCCTTACAGAACTCTCCTGATAGATACTGGTCATTTTTTCCCTACAGCTGTTCTAGACATATTAAAAGAGATTATCAAGCTCCTGTACATAAAGTATTGCATTGGCTGTCCACAGCCTGACATTAGCAAGAGATCTACATAATTTCAATATCATATTTCAAAGTTAACTGACCTATAAGAGACTCACATGTTCCATATTATCTATCATTGGTAAGATAGATAAAGAGATCACAAATTATCTTACAACCAGCATTTCTTATCTTCTAACAACCATTCTAATGACATTTCCATCTCTTCTGACTTCAAGCATACAAATCCATTAGATATAACTAAGTTTTATCCCACTGATGAAGTCTTCAGTGTTAAAATGTCATATGTGCAGTTCCAGAAATACCATCAGATAAAATAAACCAATCAGTATTTGTACGCTTTGTATGATACTACTGACATGGGGTGGAACTGTTTTCTTTATCTGTGCATTAACGCTGATATTAAATGCATCAGAAATATCTACTAATTTTTAAATTTATTTGGTTTTTCCTTACTTTGATGAAATACATCTATTCCATAAAATTGCATCTAAGTAATATAATGCATTTAGAATTAAAAAATAGAACTATGTTCTTTGGAGCTGAAATTCATTGTGCTGCTTATTATAATTGAATCAAATATTGCAGACTGCTCGATTACCCGCAAGTTGAAGGAAGTTCATATACATGGATTATGTAAAGTCTTGTTGTCTCACAATATGTTGTACTGAATATTTTGCATCCTGGTTCCAGCTTCCCTTCCTCTTAGTTTTTGTGTTCCATCCTCCAAAAAGATTACTCCACCAGATTACTTCTTTCTCCAGATCTGACTATTTCCCAGCTACAACTGATAAATATTCATTTTCTATTCCAGGATTAAACCTTAGATTGATAGTAAGAAGTGGAGATGGGAAGCTACTGGCCAAAGAGTTGAATTGACTGGTGGGCCAAGGTATTTCTGTTGCTTACTGGCCATCAGGGTGCTTTATGGTAAAATGTGTTCCTTTTTAGTATCCTCAACTCATACATCAGTTCATCACTAGTACTCTCCTGTTTCCTAGTTAAAGCAAGGTGAGTGGATCTAACTTTTGCTTCTTTTGCCTATTTTCATGAACTGTAGATGTCACTCTAGGGCTGACCAATTTTTGTGTTCTTCTTATCAAAGTAAATTACAGAGTGGTGGAGGAAGGTGCTGAAGTTTTAATTGTTTATTCCTGGAATATTTATGCTTTTATACCCCAGCCTGAACATAAAGGAACTGCAATAAAACTCCTGAACTGGGTTACAAATTATAGATCCTGGAGAGAAAAAAAACCCCAAACCCACCACATTAGTTTTTCATTAACTTAGCTGACTGAGTTACTTAAGAATTGATATACAGTGCCAGTGAATACTAATTTTATTTCATTCAGGAAACTTCTGCACCTGTATTTTATTTTAATCACTAACAAAAAAATAGGCTTTTAGACAGATACTTTAAGACAGCTACCATGAGAGGTGTCTAGAAATTGAATGTTACTTAGGTAGGCATTTAAACTGACTGGACCTCAGTCTTTGCATTCACTTATGTACAGATTTGGTAGGGTGTTCATATTGCATTTAAAACTGAGAATTCTAAAGAAAGTCAATTACATTTGGTAAACTCAGAATCTTCTTATGGACAAAAGTGGAACTCACCTGAAAAGTGGGAGCCAACAATTTACTGTTACCAAACTAAAATATCTAACAATATCTAACAAACAACAATCTAATATAAATACAAACAGAAATTTTACAATAACATACCAAATTATTACAGACAACAGGTCCTGATGTCCAGGTTGTCAGGGCAGTACAGAGACTTGAATTTTCTAGTACTGTTAGCAAATATAGATTTTCTGAACTATAGACCAAATATGTGGAAAGTCATCCACAGAGACATGTACTATCCTAAGCACCTAATTGCATCATATTTTGACAGCAACTTCTGTAGCAACCTTCTTTACTCCACAAGAGACGAGATGACTGCAAAGGGGATTTTGAAGCCCTAAACTGGGCTGCTGCCCTGAATCACTTCTTCAGTAGCATCTTTCTCAGCTCATTAGACAATATGTCACGGTCCTGAGGGTACCGCCAGCCCTTACTGACCCTGCCCATTTCCTGGGTCTGTTGCCATCCTGTACATGGCCCAGGACCCCAGTTCTGCCCCTGGGGTTATCAGCCCCAGCCATGTTGATGTTGCAGCAGGGCCACAGTCTGCAGCTCCCCACAGCTCTGTCCTGCCTGGCTATGGGCCCTGCTAAGGCAAGCCCACCCACTGGCCCAAGCCCCAGTCAAGCCCTGCCAGGTCCTTGTTCCCAAGGAGCTGCTCAGTGCCTGGGGCTGGAGATGCACTGGTTCATCACAACTATGCTGCTTCTGGATAGGGAGATGAGACAGGCCCTGCCATGTCCTAACAACAAACAGATGTCAGGACTGAGAGAGGCTCTAGGGACCTACTGAACCCCTCAGTACCCAAAACGTATCTCAGACGGCTTCTATATACCTGAAGTTGAGCTGAAATAGGATCCTAAGCCATGGGTGCAGTGATACATTAGGTTAGGTTGAACAAGGCCAGGAAAGGTTTGTGGTACCCTCATAAGTTTGAAAAAAAACAACCTGGAAATTCCAGCTACCTAAACAAGATACTAAAATCTGGGTGTTTTGAATACAAACCATGTTTCTTCCAAGTTTTAATTTGCGTTATGTTAAATTATTAAAATGGCCACCAACGAACTTTAGGATGCATTTGTTTTTATTCTATTCCTCTAAGATTTTTGTCCAGGGAAGAATAATATACAGCAGTTTAATCGTCTGCCAAAGATTTGTAGGTTTATGGATAGAATGTTCCTTGCCCCTCCACAATATTAACTTTCTCATTCTAATACCTAAAATTGATTTCTGAAATCCGCCAAGAGGTTCAGATGCACTGTTGTATGGATTTCGAATATTTGAAAAGATAAGAGTTCGTAGCAAATTTTGAGCTCTACAAAAGAGAACACAAAATTTGAAGCCTCTCCTTAAACTGAAGGAAACAAGAGAGCTTTGGCAGGCAAGTGACATGGCTGTATCTTAACCAAATTTACCGGACAAAATGAAGTCATGAAAGGATGCAAAATATTAGCACAGCATACATTAAAAATAACCCAAAACCTATATACTAGTTCCCTGGAGTATCTGAGGAAATCACTCTAGTACTGCATTAACACAGTAGAATTGGAGTTAATAACTGTTGTGTATCCAAGTGGATGACTTTTCTAGAGAGAAAATGTGCCTTTGGAAAATTGCTTCTCATTTTGAAAATAAATGAGGGTACACTACCATTTGAGTACATAAATACAGCCAAACAAACTTTTATGTAGCTTAGTCATCTGAGACAATCTGGATTGATTCATGTGGCAGATAAAAAAGCACCTTGAAGGAGAACTGTCATCTGACTTTATCTGTCCTGCCAATGGCCTGAGTAGTGCTGGCTGAATTGCCATATAAATATAACTTTCTATTTTGCTGCTAAACCAGAAGACATGGTATCCTGTTGAAAGGTATGAATTTATTTTTAAGAGTACTTCTCAAAGAAAATCAGTATCTTTTTAAAATTCTTTACCTCACTTATTTTTTTCCTTCCTTATTGGTCATTCTATTTCCATCCAGAATCAACTTGTTTATTCTCAGTTCCTCTGTAAGTATAATCATATTTTTAAATGCTCACATAGGTCCTTAAAAAACTAGTTGTACAAATCCAGTAGGAAAATTGAGGAAAAAAGCTCTTGCAAAACAGAAAAGTGCCATCGTAATAGTGAAAAGGCTATGAGTAGAAACTCTGTATTCAACCTATATTTGCTCCTCCCTGATCAGGACCACAAAGGCACCCTTGAGGGCCCTAAGTTGGATGGCCTGTGCTTCAGGCCATCCGTGGCACAGTCCAGTTGTAGGTCTTTGGGTCTGACTGGGAGAAGACGTCTGAGAAGCAGGTCTCTGGCTCAAATAAATATTGCTTTATTCTTAAATGAACATACTATATGTTTTCTGTGAGTCTTCTTATTTTTTTAACCTTGGAATTTTTTAGGTCACAAAGACGAATATTAAGATGAACTCTAGATTTTTGTTTAAACTGAATGTGACATTTTTTACTAGTATGTATGTGTTTAATAAAAATATGAGTCCTACCTCATTTTCCAAACCTATAAATCATAAATAGTAGTCAAAAAGAGATTTCCTTAGGTTCTGTCTATTGTTTAATTATAAATCTGCTAGAACACATTTTTACTTGTTATTCTTTCTGAGATTTATGGGAATCTTTTTTACTGTATGCTTCAATGGTAGCATCTTTGGCAGATACATGTAAATTAGAGCTGTTGGCAGGGAGGAATGTATAATTATAAAAGTACTATTAAATGTTTTTCAGATATGGAAGATGGATGTGATTTTCTTTTGCAGTTTAGATAAATAGTGAATCTTACCATAGTGTTATTAAAAAAATAACTTTACAGTACATCCTTTAAAAATATACAAGGTTCTTATTTATTTAGAAAGAAGTTGTGTTTAATGAGTTTCTTTTTTTAAGGAAGTGACAGGGATTTTTTGTACAACAATTTGTCCGTGTTGTTATTCTTAGTGTCAGTCATTGTTCTTAGATATTCTACCAAAGAATGAAATGTCAGTGTTTGCATTTAAATAGTTAATAATTTGAAAAGTGCAAGTCTTGCAATCAGTCATTTTCTAGATGTTTTATTCTGTCTCTACCTTATTTTCAAGATTGGTGCTGTTGCCTGTCAAATGTCACACATATTTACTCCAATACACTTCATCTAAAATCCTCTAATTTACTTTCAGAGGAAAATATTTGAGGTGAGGTAAAAGTTAATTGAAGTCGGTGATTTGGGGCATATTTGTGAAAACATATCTTTTTTCCGGTCCAAAAACAGAAGTTATGTTTAAAGTGGAACTATGGTTATGTTTAGAGCAATATATTTTTTAATCTGTTAAGGACAGGTCAAAACTGATATACATTCATATTAACATGCAGGTGTAAGAAGGTTCCTAGAACACATTTGCAGATAATAGGGCATAAATATTTGTTTTATGTAGATGATTATAATGTTGTTCCTATCAAGCTGTACAGAGGAAAATTACTTCTTTACATACTATACCTGGTGAACATGTCTGTCTCACTATATTAGTGAGAATTACAAAGGTACCTGTAACTTCATATGTGTAAGAATTATGTTGAGAAAGAAAAATAATCTATTGTTACAATAAACTCCAAAGGATAAAGTAAAACTGTGTCCTCTGATTAGTAAACTGGAAATTTTCTGCAATGATTTGCATATTCTGGTTAAAGAATTCACTGGCTTAGTGTTTACCTGTTTTTACAGAACAGAGTTGACGTTGTGACACAGCTTTGCATTACCCATTAATGTATGCTAAGTTTATTACAGAAACTATGCTATTATCTTTATATAACATTCAGTAACAGCTTTTGCCACAGCTGAAAGAAGGGAAGTCTTCTGTTAGGCATTTAACACAAGTACATGATAGCACTGGAAGAGCAGTCAATCTGACATATGTTCTGAATTTTGCTTTGTAATCACAATGACCATATATGTGACCCTATCAAATACTTTCAGGTGGCTGTAACTGAACAAGTTTTATATTTTTTTTAATTCTGTCTGTACATTGAAACTAACTTTGTGTATGAATATGTGGTTTGACAGAATCAAGGAATGCAAATATTTGATATTTAACTTCAGAGGAAACAGCTGCAGGGGCTATTACTCTCACAGAAATGCCATCAGAAATTACTAAATGTTCTCCAAATAAACCAGCAAAAGGAATAGGTTAGTATTTGTGTGATTTCTGAACAAGTAAACATGCTGCCATGCAGTGACAGCAGTAAAAAAACAAACTGCAGCACCCAATTAATTTTTGTGAAGATATTAAATTTTTATCATTAAAAGAATATTGTAATTTTATTACTGGTGGTCTATGGTTCCTGCTACTAGTCAGTTCAAGCATCATGCATACGTAATTTAAAAATGAAAAATGTTTTTATATATGAGCTGTATAATGAAGTTCTTACTGATATTGCAGAACTTTTCATGTTCTATTACACATATTAAAATATTGATATTATGCTAGATAGGGTTATAACTAGGACTTTATTAAGTAAATATATCTTAGTAGACATTACTTTCATTTAACCTTGGGGTTGCAGTGTCTTATTTGTTTTTAAAGTAAAAGGGCATGGCATAGGCATTCAGCCAAGAAGCCTATGTTGTTAGAGAGCTGCCAAATTAAAAATAATATAAGGTACCTAAATTTACCTGGAGTAAAAGAAAAAGGAAAAAAAAAACAATATTGTGATACATTACAGTAGTATAACATTTAATATTTCCTTTCCACCTAAGAAGTATTTGAAAATTTTCAACTAATATACCCTTAATCTAAAAAACATCAACTTAAAAACCTGACAGTTTCTAAAGTTAGCTTTCTTTGTAAAGAAAGGAAGCAATCAAGAGCCAAAGTTCCATAAAATGTAACACTGATACAAAATATGAAAATTCAAATTATTTTATAAGCTGTTCTCAAGGTGTCCATGTTGATTCGTGCAAAAAATTATTGATAAAGTGCTGGAAATTATATTCAACTCATACTGTATACAAAGCATGTCATAGTTTCACAGAGAGCAGCTTCCTTGCTCAGTGAGGAATTCTGCTTTAAAAAAAAATAAAAAAAAATTATAGTACCATATGGCTCTAGGCTGCTCAAAGCCTCAATCTCCACCTCAATTGTTGGAAGTTGTTATTGTCAAAACAGATCAAGCACAAAGTCACTGAAGAAAATTTCCTTAAGATACATCTATTATATAAAGCAATCTAGCACTTAAAGTGACAATTTTCTTATGCAGTCCATATAACATTATTCATATGTTTTAGAATTTGAGAATCTGTGGCTAACACACTAAAGAAAGAATTAACAGAAGGAGTCAGAATCTGAAGTAATTAACATTTTTTCTGTTACAAAGTTATTCCCTATAAAAAGATAAGGGAAGAAGAAGGGGGATATCCGTTCTCTGTTTTCCGCAATACAGAGGTCAAGCTACATTTGCAGAAAAGTAAATGTGATGACCCACTGGATCTAAATATCATCCCTAAAGCCTACTCAGTCCCATGATAGAACTTTGAACAAAGACTTCGTACAACTTTTCTGTGGTTCAGTGACACCTGAAGCTGTCAGTAAACTTTATTCCTTCTTTTAGAAAGTATGCAGAGGTTCTGCTTCAGCTCTGAATGTCCCTGTGACAGCACATGAGGAGCAATAGCAATTGCCTCACAAAGGGAACTTCCAGAGGAAGAAAAGGCAAGAAAAAAGGAATCAGTGTCCTGATCACAATGGTGTTCATGAACCACTGCTCAGTTTTGGCAAATACCACCCTTGACTCCATAATATTCTAGTCTTTTGCCCTAAATGAAGTCACATTATTACATCCTGAAATAGCACAGTATTCCTCATTTTTATGCTACATAAATAACTATTCTAATATTTCATCCAGTGGAAAACAATACCTATTAGCAATATCTATAAAATAATTAGACTGTGGTCCGGACTGCTAGACAGAATTGCTTGCAATCTCAACTTGTAAGAAAAGAGTACCAGGTATGAGTTGGCCTCTGATTACTTCATGTTGCACCAGAAGTCAAATTGTAATTATGTGCTTGTAACTTTGATGCAAATATTTTTTAATTTCCTGGTGTAAATGGAAAATTTTATTATATTTTTATATTAACTTCTATTAATATATAGCTAGTTTAAGTTTCATGCTATATTTCTTTATGTCTTGGACTACATTCTTAGTTAAAATAGGAAATAGGAAAACCATTTTTCCAAGGAAAGAGAAGTGTTTTGCCCATGGTGTTTATAATTCTCTTTTCAACATAACTCCATGTTCGTAAACTGAATTTATGAACTTGCATCAAAGTAGGCTGAATTCTTTGATATTTACAGTGCCCAGGAAATCTAACTTTAGCAGTTCAGTCATGAATCTTTCACATTTTGTATAATTTAGTCATCAGTGTATCAATTTCTTGATTGATTATCCAATATTCTATTATGTATTATATTAGGCTTATAAATGGGATCTTAGATCACTGTACACAGACTGTAAGTTGTTCAATTTTGATTACAGTAGTCAGAGAAAGCTACATAAATAATTTTCTAAAACCCTGTAAATTAAATTATATTTTCCCTTTTGCACTGTAAACAAAAATCTATCACCATGAAAAAACAAACTCTTTTAGTTACACTTGTGTGAATTGGATCATGTCCAATAATTGTAGATTTTGGACATAGCAGTATCAGCTTATAACTTTAGCACATCATAATTTTTAAAGAAAGGGGAAACACAGGATTAATATGGAGAAATCAATACTTATACCTGAAGGAAAAAAAACCAAAGAAAGAAAGAAAGAAAGAAAGAAAGAAAGAAAGAAAGAAAGAAAGAAAGAAAGAAAGAGAGAGGTGTTTTTCAAGGAGTAGGACACCAAGTCTCAACCTTGGGATCCTGACATTATTTTTGTTGGGATAGGGTGTGGAAAAAGCTTCATTTAAACGAGTCTAACTGGTTTAAATAAATGTATCAAGCTCTTCCATTTTTAAGGGAAATTTGCTGCTGAATAACCTGAGGAATTGTTTTAGTACAAGTCAGATTCATTGATTTTCTACTACTACATTGGTTTATACTACTGAAACCATTAAATTTTTTACTTCTTGTATTTCCTCTCAGAGCAAAGAGAAGGTAGAAATCCAAGTCTTCCGACATCTGCAACCTTCCCATGTGGACCAACAAAACTTATATGAAGTATTATATGAGTGTTTTAAAGACTTTGCTAAAGACAAAGTGTCCAATGTTGTCCTCTCATCCTTGAAGTTACTTAGCTCATCAGAGAAGAGACTGACATTTGTGAATTCTCACTAATTCTTCTCAGTTAACTTCTTTTCTTGCTTATTGTTGTTTGAGTACAAGTCTAATAAGAACTTGCCCTTTCCATTCAAAAAACCCAAGAAAAAACAAACCAAACCAAACCAAAAACCAACCAAAACAAAACAAAAAACAAACAAAGAAACCTCACTATATTTTGTAAATACGCTAGTAGCACTTCCGTTACAAAACGTTGCAAGCGTATGATATTATTACTGATTCAATGAATTCAAGCCAAGGATCTATTAACTGTGTAATTGAAAACTTTGAGAATTTGCATGTGTAACAAATGATACCTGTACTTTGTCAATAAATGACAGATACAGAAAATCTATTTTAAATACAATGCTCTCGTGTGTTTCCTTTTACTACATCGTCTCACAGCAATTTCACAGGTCTAAATGGACTAAAGAAACATAGATATTTCAGAAGTAAATGAGGTCAATAGTCAGTGTGCTAGTAAGATTTTGAAAACAGCTAAAAGTGAAGTTGAAGCATCTGAACTGAAATTGTATGTTTAGAATAATAGTATGTGGCTTGTTTCAACGAGTCTTTCACAGAACGGAGAATGCATTCCTGTTTCTGTCAATGGGCTTGATTCTACATTCATTAGTGGCATTTGATGCCCTATTTTGTATGTATTCTCTTGTGAAATTAAATCCGCATAATTATTCACTGTGCATAAAGGTAATAAATTTGAGTCCAGTGAGATTGTCTCAAGAGACCACCTATAATTTTTTGTCGTATTAACACTGGAATTGATTGCTTGCTTCCATCTGCACATCAGTTTAAAAAATAAAACAAAACAAAAAAAACAGGTTCTGTTTGCCAAGATTCTATATGTTCTCCTCTCAGTTTGTGAAAATAAAAATGAAAATGTAACTGAGTGAAACCATAGAAATGACAGTATAGGATAAAAGAAGGATAAAGGAAGTATTTTCACTACAGGCAGTTTATGGTTAGTGAAACTTATATTCATTAATCTAGATTCTGTAGAGATTAAAAATGGAATATGTTTATTCCTAATAGCCTTGTTTCTGGTACTGTTCTCAACATGTTATTTAATACAATATATTTTTAAATCATGTTAAACATAAAGAGTTTATACTATATGTTCAGGAGGATTCTATAAAATCAGGTATTACAATAATGAGATTCTGTTAAAACATGATGAAAAACTTGAGATACATTTTTTCAACAGCAGTGCTTCAAAATAAACCTGAAGAAATTCACATATTTTATGTCATAAAAGACCAGACTCAAGTAACTTAAACCAAGTCTGTAATTCTCTCACTAAAGAGAGATCTCATTGCTGTCCAGTGAGATATAGACAGCCTAGAGAGCTGTAAATTTTTGAACTTCATTAAATTCAATAAGGACAAGTGCAGTCCTTCATCTGGGTAAAAACAACACCAGGTACAGATTAGGGGATGTCCTGCTGGAGATCAGCTTCATGGAGACAAACCTTTAAGTCCTAGTGGACAGGCAATTTTCCATGGGTCAACAGTGTCCTCTAGTGGCCAAGAGGGCCAATGCTATCCTGCAGTGCATCAGGAAAAATGTGTCCAGCAGATTGAGAGAGGTTCATCTCTACCCTGCCCTGGTGAGACCACAGCTGGAATACCGTATTCAGTTTTGGGCTCCCCAGTTCAAAAGAGACAGGGATCTACTGGAGAGAGTCCAATGGAGAGCTTTGAGGATGATTAAGGGTCATGAACATCTCATCTCTGAAGAAAGACTGAGACAACCAATTCTGTTTATCCTTGAGAAATGAAGGCTGAAAGGGGATCTTGTTGATGTCTATAAATATCTGAGGGGTGGGTGTCAAGAAGAAGGGGCCAATCTCTTTTTGGTGTCTAGTAACAGGACAAGGAATAATGGGTTTAATCTAGAACATGGGGAGTTCCACCTCAGCGTGAGGAGAGATTTCTTCACTGTGAGGGTGTCAGAGCACTGGCACAGGCTGCCCAGAGAGGTTGTGGAGCCTCCTTCTCTGGAAACTTTCAAAAACTACCTGGATGTGTTCCTGCATGGCCTGCACTAACTTATGGCCTGCCCTTGCTTTGGCAAGAGGATTGGACTAGATGATCTTTAGAGGTCCCTTCCAACCCCTAACGTTCTATGATTATATGATTTTATTATTCTATGGTTTTACAAAGAACACACCCAACTCTACAATTTAATAGACAAAGCCATTGATCAGCAATTAAATAAACTTCAAATTCAGAATGGGGAGCCAATACACATAGTTGTAATGTCAACATGTACCACCAAGAACTCTAACACATGCACTGTTCCAGCTGTTGAAGCATTAAGGAAGGTATTCATGCTTGAAACACATAGTTGCTGGTGTGAAGGATTGTAGGGTATATAGCCATACTTGTTCATTTTGGCCTCAGGCCTTTTGATCCTAGCCATAAGGATTGTATTATTGAACTCCCTTATGAATTATAATTCCCTATTATTCTATATTAATTATATAGACTATAATATTATTAACATTATATAATTATTTTCCCTTTTGCAGGCACATTTTATATTTGGGTGTTAGGTGGGAGCAAAACGGAAGAGATAGTGGAGGAGAAAGGCAACTGTTAATGTGGGATTCTTAACTTTACTGGCATGCAGCTTTCCTTGCTCTGCTGATACTTTTTTAACTTTGAGCAAACATTGAGAGTGAACCACAAACTTGTATTGTATAAATAAACTATGTATGTATTAGCAATATAGTAGCTGTATATTTAGTAAGAAAACAATTATATAATTTGCTATAGGTTAGTTGACAAATGTAAAGACTGATTTAATATGTTTGAACATATATTTTACAGATACAACCTGAAATTTAAAAAATTGTACTTTTAAATATGGAACGTGTTGCATTTGGCTGCAAAAATGTACAGAAATAATTCATATAATATAGAGAAAATATCTTTAAATAGTTCTTACCCCACTTTTGCTATTTTTTTGTATCAAAGTAACCCTTTTCAAATCTATAAATATTATGACAAAAGGCAGAAGAGTATAGTTCTGCAGATTTCTGCAGAATATGCTCAAAAAATAATCAGAATTATTGTTTTATTACTGTTTAGGATAATGATTCAATTATAAGTTTAAAAAGTAATGAATGATAAAAGATCAAAAGCATATCTAAAAAAAAAAAAAATATTTGCTCTAAAGAGTACACTATGGCCTTTGTAGTTACAGTTGCTTTAATAATGTCATTTGAGCTTCTACAAAAGATGTCACTGTCCATGGAGTCAAGTAATTCTACCACCACAATACCAGACTTCTCAAACCTCCTATTTTAGTCTTAAACTCATGCCTGGAGAGTTAATCCCTCCCTGGAGATACCTTCCCACTACTTGGTTTATCTCCCTCAGCTGCATTTATGGCAGGAATCACCACTGGAAGGCAGGCTGGCCCCTTCAAATTCATCTGCTGCAAGGACAACAGTGCAACAAGAGACATTAAATGTCTCTTCCCTGGTGACATGTAACGTGACTGGGACACAGTTCTTGTATGGGAGGAATACCAACTAATGTACTTACTTTAATGTAATGTAATAGGATACTAAACCTACCCATTCTTTCACACAGAGAAGTATTCACGAATGATTCTCATGCCTCTTTTCAAACAGTATGTTGGAAAAATATTTCTGTGTCCTTGATTACCACTCTGCATACAGAACGCAACTTTCTGGAGTAAAAATACAGCAGTACTCATCTTAAGTAATATAATATAGCACTTCAAAAATTAACTTGCTCATTTTTGCCAGCAGAGAAAAGAGGAAGATTTTAATTAAGGAAAATATTTATGCTTCCTTAAAAATCCTTAACTTTAATTTCTTTTATTCTCTGTAAGTTTTCCTGTATTTTTTCAATAGATCTTCATATAAGAATTAGAGTTTTGGAAAACATGCTGCCATGCAAGGTATTTTTTTTATTTATTCTAAATACTTACTGGCAACTGTAGTGTTCTGAAAGGAGTCCAGTCTGAAATATATAATGCTGTTATGAGTCTGAAATAAAGCAGTTGTGCCACAGAGAGAAGTATATCTGAAGTACATAAATTAAATTGATTGCTAACATGTATTGCAATTGTGTGAAATTTATGCTTTCAAGGCAATTTCACATGAAGGTAATGATGCATTAGAAATAACTCCGAAACAATATTGCACCGCTTCAGAAATAAAGTGGAATGTGGGAAGACATTTATTCGATATTTTTGGTGTAGTTTTCAAACGTGTCCCAGGCCACATACTATCTTCTAATCACTTTTGTTCATCTTTCCCTGGGTTAAGTAAAATGGATTTAATAGAGGTTAAAAAGGTATTGATTCCTTGCCCTTGATGGAACAGATCTGTCTTTTATCTGGAGTAATCTTTGATAGTCTTTACAGAATATGTGTGTATTTCATTTGTTCCTTTGAGTGGAATACAAACTTTAAAGTTTACTTTCATTTCTAACAACTCTTTCTATTTCTGTTTTTAAAAGTACCTTTAGCTAAGATGTAGAGCTGGCTGCAAGCACTGATTTTTTTCTGTATTTTCTCTTAGGAAAAATATCTGTTCACTGAATTGATTACATTAAAATATTTCTAACTTAACACACATTAATAATGTTTTGGGGTTTTTTTCCTAATTTTTTGCTTATTGCTGGAGTAGAGAGGGAAGAGAAAGCCATGAGAAAGTTGTTCACCCAAGTTAGACTTCTTGTACTGCTTGGCTGCTTTCAGAAATGCCTCATAAAGTGTAATATGTACCTCCTTTCTTTATTTACTATAAATCTCTGAACAAAATTTCTGAGGCACATCAGAGGAATCCCAATGAGGAAAGTAAATCAGGAGGATCTGAACATAACTGCAGAAAGAGTTGTGTTAACTAGTGTTCCTAATTAACACTGTAGTATGAAACAAAAACAAAAGATCAGATAAATTCTACTAAATGAATTCTCAGTGAAAATAAGCTTATTTATTAATATAGTATTAAAACTTGAGTAGTATTAAAACTTGAGCAGGTGGAATTCGCTGATTTCATAGAAATTTGTAAGTTTTGAATGAGCAGATTAGTAGTTTAGAGATATTTTATATTATATTTGTTTGAGTACTCCAGTATACAAAACATAAGTACTGATATTCTAAAATTTGCAGTTCTTTTTATGATTCTGTAGGCTGCTCTGAAATTAATTTCACTGAACCTTTGTAAGAGTATCTATTAGCATTGATGCTTTCATAAGGGAAAGGAGATGCAAACACTTCAAAATTACCAACTTTCTAATTAAAGTGAATATCTACCTGAACTTGATTATAGTATTTTCCTAATACTAAAATTTTACATTGTTTTTAAAATGTAGCCTTTCATCTTCTTTATATTTTAAGCCCTGGGTGTAAAATCAATCAATTGAGGATCCATGTGAAAAGAACTGTACCAGAAATATGTAGGTATTATTTGGTCTACAGTTCACATGCCTGTAAACAGAATATGCTCAAATAATCATCTTAATATATTTTCCTTTTTAAACCTGTTCCTTTCTAATAGCCCATGTTTGGAAATGCCAGTGGGTAGGTACTTCAACAGCTCGTGTGCAATAGGCATCCAACATACACATCTGAGACACAACACTGAACATCTTTTTCTATTTTATCAAAAGATGGGATGACAATCAGAGCAAGTATTGCTGGAGGGCAAAGTGTCAGAAAAGCAATCAGCAGATGAGTAGATAAAATGGTGGTGGAATAGTATCACATATCAGCTAAATCTATGAAGTAATGGTCAAACAAGGCTAGAGAAAAATGGAACGGATGTGGAGAATATTTTTGTCACTTACTCCCTCACATGGCTTACAGTATTTGACACAAATCTGCTGAAGAAAAACAGTTTGACCATATACTAGGAAAAACTACACTTGATGCAAACTAAGCTTTAGAACTATATAGTATGACATTCCAATATATCTCATCTAATTATGCAAGAGCATCTTCATTAGGTGAATGTAACATTTTTTGAATTACTTGTTAGTATCAGAAGTATGTAATGCATGACATGACACAGATCATTAATACCAAAAAAACCCCATCCTATGCAAAAAAGCAGACTTAAAATTCTTATATAAGCTGAAAAAAAAATTTTAAAGAACTTGAATTTGATTGAAAATTTACATTATTTTCTTGGTGAAATACTTTATAATACTGCATGGTTTTGTGTTATCAAGGCATTGATAAATTATATCTGCAGCTTTATTTTTAACAGTTTGCTACAGTCTGCAATAATTAGCTATTTTGGTGTCAGTTTGATTTATCTTAAAGGGCTATAAATCCAGACAAATTCTAGTGACTGACTCTGGATACAGAGAACAGGCCTTTCCTACATTTTTCCAAATAAAGAAAAGCCGACAAGCTGTAATAAAATATTCTGCTGTTTTTCATATTCTTTTGATTATATAATACTTTATAATATAAGACCTCAGGTAAAAAAAAAAAAAAAAAAAAAAAAAAAGGTTATAAAAGGTAGACCTATCATGCAGTGATTTTCTTGGATTATTTATTTTTTCATAGAATCGTCATGGTTGGAATGGACCTTCAAGATCATCAAATCCAGCTGTCAGTCCTTCACCACCTTAACCACTAAATCATCTCCTGAAGAGCCATGGCCACCAATTTTTTAATACCCCCAGGGATGCCAACTCTACCACCTCCCTGAGCAACCTGTTCCAATGCTTCCTGTGAGGAATTTTGTTCTAATATCTAATCTGGATCTCCCCTGGTGTAACTTGAACCCATCTCCTCTTATCCTATCACTAGTCAATAAGGAGAAGAGGCCAACACCCACATCACAGCAACCTCCTTTCAGGTAGTTGTAGAGATCATTAAAGTCTCCCTTCAACTTCCTCAGACTGAACAGCACCAGCTCCTTCAGCCTCTCCCCAAAAGACCTCTAGTCAGCCACCCTACTTGCCCTTCTCTGCACACTTTCTAGCACTTTGATGTCTTTCCTACACTGTGGGGCCCAAAACTTCACACAATACTTGAGGTGCAGTCTCTCCAAGACCAACTCCCTGGCCCTGCTAGTCACAGTGTCCAGGTAACACAGGCCCTTTTGTCCAGCTGGGCACACTGATGGCTTATGTTCAGCTAGCTGTCAATCAACACCTCCAGGTTCCTCTTTGTTGGGAAGCTCTCCAGCCACTTCTACCAAAGCATGTAGTATTGACAGGGGTTGTAGTGGACAAAGTGCAGGACCCAATATTTGATCTTGTTGGAACTCATACAAATGGCCTTGGCCCAATGGCTCCAAGCCATGAGCAACCAGCTTATCCAGAAGAATTGTGTGTGAAACTGTCAAAGGTCTTGATAAAGTCAAGGTAGACAATATCCACAGGCTTTCCCTCATCCAATAAGTGGGCCACCCTGTCATAGAAAGAGATCAGGTTAGTCAAACAGGACCTGACCTCATGAACCCATGCTGACTGGGCATGATCACATAGTTATTCTTCATGTACCCCAGAGTAGTACTCAGGATGATCTTCTCCATTGGCTTTCCCAGTACTGAAATCAAACTAACAGGCCTGTAATTTCCTGGAGCATATTTCCATCCCTTCTTCTATATGAGGGTGTGATTTTTGGCTGATTTCCAACCTGCTGGTACCTCTGCAACAACTGTTGATAAATGATGGAAAGTGGCTTTAGCAGGTCTTTAGAGCACCTTTAGCAGTTCTTTCAGCACTCTTGGGTGCATTCCATCTTGCCCCAGGAGTTTCTGGACATCTATATGATATAGCAGGTCACTGACCATCTCCTTCTGGATTGAGGGGAGGTCATTCTCCTCCTGGAAGCTGTCTCTTAGGTTACGGAGTTTGGTTTCTTGTATTTCAATGGGTTTCCCTGGAGAGATTTAGTACAATAAAAGTCCACATGTGGAGATTTGTATTGAAGTATCTTTCTTCTAATTATTTTTTTAAATAAAATCAGTACATAACTTGAGTGGCAAATGCCAGTACTACAACAGTGGTTGAAAAAGATAAAACAAAGGAACAGTATAATGAAATTCTTGTGTAATGGAATGTCTATTGCAAAAAAATAAAAAAATTTCTTCAAAGTTAGGTTGCAAAGAGAGAATTTAGTAACTTGCTCCATCATTTATACGGTTCAGAGGACCTAGGACTATGCATTCAGAATTTCCAGTGTAACTCAAGTTGCATTTTTCAAGTTAGGGATTTGTGAGAAAGGACTTAAAAACTCTGGAAGACATGTCATTGTACTGGTTAGTTTAGTGTTTTAGGCAGTCACCCAGAAGATTAATAGAACTTCATATACCTCATCTATCTAATGTACATGTTTAATATGTTAGCTATCATATGTAGAAAATTCAGGGAACAGTAGCTTTCTTAAGAGTTCTTTTGGAATAATTAACTGTCACGGTTTAACACTGGCCCAGCCGAATAACAGATTTAAACCGAATAACAAACGAGAAAATCACCTTTATCCTGGCCCAAACCAGGACATTAACAATAAAAAGTATGGCATCAGTCAAACAGAGCACTCCCAAAAGATGTGGCTGATTCTGAGTAAGATGGCATCCTCTGGTCTGGTAATAGCACCTCTGAACTTAGAAACATAGAAACAAACCATACAATAATCCAAGTTGAAGAAGATGACTAAAGACATGTGCTTCAACCTTCCATGGGAAAGAGGGCATGGATGAGATTATCCAATCATGTCTTGAAAACTTCCAGTGATGGGGAACTTTCTAGTTCCTGGGGAGTTTGTTCCAGTGAATGGTTTTTCTCACTGTAAAAAAAATTCTTTCATATATTCGGATAAAATCTTGATGGAACTTGAGGACTGTAATGAGAAGCTGATCAAAGTTTTCCTCCAAGTTTTATCTGAGATGAAAACATGGGACAAAGTGAGGAGAGTCAATTTCAGGCAAAAAAAAATGAAAAGTGTCAAAATGAATGTATCATTCAAATAATAAATATTTCTACAGCCCAAAAAGAAAAGGTAATATGCAATTTAATCTTTTACCCACCTGTTTTGATTAATTTTAAAGTAAGGATGATTTAAAAGAGCCTAGACATTTGCTTTTCAAAAATCCACTCCCTCCTTTCTTTGAAAATCTGGAAAGAAAAAAAATAGAATCCTTTGACACTTTCAAGAAGATTATTTTATTTGCTGGCTTCAACCTAAATTTATTTCTGACTTCAGCCTGAATTTGTCTATAATATTGACCTTCCAAATACGTAGCTGTTTACATTAATTTGTCAGAACCATAGGTTAATTAAGTCAAACTGAATGCTTGTCCAGCCAAAACATTCTCTGGAAGCACTTCTGTTTAGGATGATATTATATTCTATTAATACTCTGTTTTCTTGATAGTAAACTCTCATTAAAGACAGGAAATGCCCAAGTTCCAAGCATTTGTTCTCATTAGTGTTTTCTAATTGAAGACAACAGCAGGAAACTTTAATGATACTCTGGCAGTTAATGCATTTTTGAAAGTTGGAACTATGGCTTCAAAATCTGTCAGAAGAGAGCGTTCATCTGAAGACTTTAACACACTGGCTAGGAATACTGCTCAGTATTTATAAGGTGAACAAGAGGAGAAAAGACATTTTCTTCTTACCTGGAAATGTACTGCATGATCTCCTATTTTTTCACTGAAAACAGTATCTCAAGCCAAATCTTGTTCTACGGAAGAAAGCCTACAGAAAAAAAAGAAGAAAATATCAGTACCTAACATGGAAACTTTAAGATTTTTTTTTTTCTTTTTTTTTTTTTTTTGAGCTGATTTTTTTTTTCATAATCTTTGCTTATGATTTTAAATTAATATGAAAGTTTGATATATTTTGGCTAGAGTTATTGCACACTGAGAATGCAGCCAGCTATTTATTAACTGATGGTTACTTTTGGGTTGACAGTGGTTCACGCATTCATTAGAAAAAATGTGAATATCCCAGTTGCTTTTTCTTCAGCTATAGCACAGTAGCCTTTGGGAGGAATGACTATAGCTTGAACGTGGAGGACAGAAAAAGAGCTGCCTCAGGCTTTGTTTGTTAGCATGTATTTTGCAGCTGTTTTATTTAAAAGGGGCCCAAGGATGTTGACTGGAGTCATCTGACAAACACAAAATACAGGCTTATCTTATGTTAAATAATTAGGATTACTGTCAAATCTGGTTTCCTTCAGAAAATTGCTATGAGACAGTAATAATTAATTTTGCTGCTAAAGATGTGCTTGAAGTTTATTATAAATATGTGAGAGAACAAATTGATATATTGTGGACAGTTAGAAAATAATTATGATTTTAATTTGTCAATGGTAAAAATTAGTATTATTAATTTTCAATCAGAGTAAATTTTTCTGTAATAACCATACTGAAACTTTATTCACCTTCACAGTTTTAACAGACATTGAGTCGTAATTTGTAGGATGTAGCTGGAACAGACAAGAATAGCATTTTTTACTAGTAGTAGTCATGGTAATTTTATATATGTTAGTCTTCACTTTGATGTAGAAGTTACCTAGAAGTGCTTTTTTCCCTCCAAAAAAAGTCCCTGCCAGAATGTTGTGTAACTTAGTTTTAGGTTTTCAGTTCCATTAGATGGCTTTCTGGACTAATTAAGGACCATGTGTATGATTTCCATTCAAGAAGATCTACATTGTAACTTTTTTAGTAGGACATCACCTTTCACTGTACATCTTTTTTTTCTGGGGTAATTTTTACTTAAGAGATAAAGCTCATGAATGGGTGACTTAAGAGAATAAATAGTTTGTGTTGTGGTGAATCCTGTACTGTTCTGGAGTGAATATGGACTGAAGCCAGGAATCTGAGAATGTTCAGATCAAGAACACAACAATGCTCAGCTTGAGAATTTTTAATGAGTAAGAACTGTCTGCAGGCAGGAAAAGCCTTTCTATTTTCAGTGATGTTTCTGTTTTGAGTTTTCTTCTAGAGGAAGCATCTGGAACTCCCATAATGATAGGAATGTTTGGAGGCATGTACCAAAATACCAAAAGTATTGTTGGCCTTGAGGATTTTCAGCCCTCCTTGATCTCAGATAGAAGTGAATTTGCCACCAGTCTCCAGATCTACAATTTATCTTTGCTGTTGGACATCCCTTGAGGGAGAACTGGAGATGTCTCTGTTTTTTGCCTCAATCATCTCAGCATTCTAACCTGTGGAAAGTGGAATTTTGAAACGGATGGGCTAAGTGTTTAGCCTGTCTTGTTTCTTTTAATACAAAATATTAATTAGCAGATTCCATTTGTGCTCAGCAGGCTATATGTACCTGCACCCTTTGAAGCAAGGTTTTCAGTTTCTGTGGCATAGGAAAGAAATAGCTATATGTTGCAAATGACAAATATTCGATCTTCAAATACGTCCTACTTGGTTATATCCACAGGAACATTTTAAATAAGCTGTGTTCTATTGTTTCTGAATTTTATTGTAGAGATGGTGCTTTCAGTTGAAAGTAAAGAAGACTCACAGTGCTTCTAGTGTTCAGGAAAAAAACAAAAGTGCAAGCTGTTCAAGGCTGTGTGAAAATGCAGATTGATATAAACTGAATCAGTATTACAGAAACCATTCATGCAAAGCAAACAGTAATGTCATGATAAACAATAGAGTGAATATAATGAAATGACTGTTTTATTGATAATGACTCACAATATTTTTTTTTAGCTATTTGAATATTAGTGTATATTTTATTAAACACAGGAATTTTGGACACCATTTTCAAAACAAAACCATTTCCTGTAGAGCAAACAAAAAATTAAACCCAAACTCTGACACTTAGATTGAAAGGCTTGAACTATGACATAGATAAATTATCCTGATCAGTAGAGGAAAAGAAATTAATTTGTAGGAGCCCAGAAAATCTGATGCTTTATTCTCATCATGTAATAAGGATAGTTACATGAACTGAGGAGAACCTCTCTTGACCTACTAGACGCACACTTTTTAATACACCCCAGGATGACATTGGCTTTCTTGGCCAAAAGGGTACATTGATGGCTCATGGTCATCCTTCTGTCCACTAGGACCTCCAGGTCCCTTTCCTCTATGCTGCTCTCTAGCAGGTCAGTCCAGAACCTATACTGATACATATTGTTTTTCTTTCTCAGATGCAATACTCTACAATTACCATTGTATTTCATTAAATGTCTCCCCAGTCAACCCTCCAGCCTCTCTAGGTCTCACTGAACGGCAGCACAGCCTTCTGTTGTGTCAGCCACTCCTCTCAGCTTTATGTTGTCAGCAAACTTGTTGACAGTGCACTCTCTTTCCTCATCCAGGTCATTGATGAATATGCTGAATAGTGCTGATTCCAGTTCTGACCCCTGAGTTGGGGTGAGACATCCACGGTCTTTCTTTGAACTGCATCCTACCTAGTGTAATCCAATTATTTCTTACAGATTTTGCAAGAGGGAAAAAGAACTACAAGGGGATCATAAATGAAACTTGCAAGTCTGGTTTGAAATTAATAGAATTGTTGATTCATAGAATTGTTAGAGTTGGAAGGAGCCTTAAAGATCTTACTTTCAACTGCCCTGTGTGGGCAGGGACAACCTCCACTAGACCAGGTTGCTCAAAGCCCTGTCCAGCCCAGTCTAGACCAACTCCAGGGGTGAGGCATCCAGTACATTCCTGGACAACCTGTTCCAGTGTCTCATTACCCTAATAGTGTAGAATTTGTTCCTAATATCTCATGTAAATCTACCCTCTTCCAGTTTAAAACCACTACTCCTCATCCTTTACATGCCCTTACTTGATGTAAAAAAATGTAATTTCAGTTCAAATGTTCTAATGCAAAAGCTTTGGTTAATAACTTTGGTTAAAAACCTTGGTTAAAAACCTTGGTTAAGGATGGAAAAAGATCCTCCTCTTAAGCTGAAACAAAGGCCCATCTAAAGCAGTATCTTGTAGGCTCATGACAGTGAGGTATGGTAAAGTAAGACAAGAACTTCCTGATATTCTGCCCAGAATGCAGCATATTTCAGTTCAAGATTAGATACTGTCTTGATATTTTTGTTCTTATGAGGAATAAAGGGAACAATATGAAGGTTATTTTTAAAGGTATTTTGTAAAAAATAATTTTTAATTTTTTAAAAAAATTTGCCCTAAAAACAGCATTTGAAAAAGCCTTACTATGTATCAAAATTATAATTGTTAAAACCTAGCCTTGCACAGATTTTAAAGTTGTTAACTAAGTTATCTAGTGTAGGGTTTTTTACTAAACATTTTGAAGGAATTAGAGGTCTTTATGGATTTGTACGACTATTGCTGAAGCATAAATTTACAGATTAAATTCTACATATATTGCTACCAATAATATTTTCTTAAATAATTAGAAACCAGTAATACTAATGGCTAGATTGTATTCTGATGAAGATCACCTTCCCCTTTCTAAAAGTGTATTTAGCAGTTATCAGAAAGGACTTGAAATTTTTGCTTTTCTCTCCTTAACTGCAACTAATAGTATCAAATAGGCTTAATCCACCTGGGTGTCAGGCATTAATTTTGTGGCCAGTGATTCATGAAAAGTTTTTTTTTTATTATAATTGCATTAAAATTGGGATTATGATGACAAAAATCTCTAAAAAATGAATAATACTTGAGTTCTTTCTGTGAGCCCGAGCCAAAGTTTGCATTTTTACAAAAAAAGAGCATTGGAAAAATAGGGATAGATGGTGACAAACTGAAACTCAGGGGCTTCACAAATCTGTGTCTTTGTCATTTCTTTCTTTGAGAGAGAGGACCTTTGGGAAACACCTTCTTACCCTTCTCTATGAAAAGGAATACTGTTCATGAAACATCCATAATTATCGGTAAAAGCTTCTTCCTCATTATTATCTGTAATATCTTCTTTCTCACTAATTTTAGACCTCTACCAAAAATACTATACTAAACAAAAATGAGAATGACTAATAATCAGGTATTGTTCACTCTCATAAGAGAAACTATATACAGTAAACAAATAATATACAGCTTCCTTTTCTTCTTCCTAATATGGAAGCACTTATTCTTTGTGTCCCTTGCCATGTTCAGCTGCAGCCACACCTGGGCCCTCCTGGACCCACCTCTACACAACAGGAAAAGTCTCTATAGTCTTCACAGGATACCTGTCCCTGATGCCACTGCCTGTGCATTTCTTCTTGCCCATTACTTTGATCAGCAGGTCTTGATTCAGCCATTATGGTCTCTTGCCTTCTTTTCCTGATTTCTTACACCTGGGGATCAAGAGCATTTTGGGGTCTATGATAAATATCCTTAAAGATCTTCAAGCTCTGTTCTGCTCCCAATGCCCCTGAAGCCTGATTGCCAGTGGATCCTATTGACTGACTCCTTGAACTGATGGAATTTTGCTTTCCCAAAATTCAGGGTCCTCGCTTTACTCTTTGCTTGACCACTGTCCTTCAGGAGTGTGAACACCACCTGTACTCTGACACCTGATGGTGTCAGAGTAGATGCTTGCTGTTGGTAGATCTATGCCTGTGGGCATATTTCTGTAATAATAATTTTGCATAGCTGTATACTGAACCAGAGTGAATTAGAGTGAAGAATAAGAAAAGTACTGGACTACCAGAGTGTAATGGCTCATTGTCATTCAGCTGCAGTCAATTCCTAAATTTAATATAGAAATGGTAATTCCTAAAGTGGAGGGATGTGTTACTCAGGTGTGAGCCCAGTTATTTTCACATGATCACCATTTATTTTTAACAGAGTGTGAGCCCAGTTATTTTTACATGAGCACCAAAGACATAGATCAAAAAGGGATTTGAGTAGAAAAACAGTGAGCCAAGTACAAGTTCAGTCACACTTGTATTTAAAAACAGGATGTTGGGTTTTTTTGAAGCTGAAGGGATTGAACAAGAAGCAGAACTACTGAGTAAAATGGGGATGGGAAGGGGTAAAAGGCTACAAGGGCAACAGAATGGAAATATTGAATGTTGATGTATAGAAACCAAGGACTACAATAGATAAGAACAAAGAAAAAACAAAAAAAAAAGATTACTTCTCTTTCATCACGTTATGCTTTAAAAAATGACTTTGCAACTCATGACCTTGCAAGTAGAGTAGTGTTGATTTAATACCACACACAGCCACTCCTCTGCTCTCCTTATTCCCATATGCAGCCAAAAGGAGATGGATGCAGCAGTGAAGGGCAAGTTCCAGTTCTCCGGTTGCTCAAGGTGAACAGCATATAAGAGGACATGAGTGCTGCAGTAACACATCAAACATGTAATCTAGATATAGAATAATCAATTACCTTCCTCTAGGTACCTCCCAGGTGTGTATGTTAAATTTCAAGTTCATCAACCAGCTTAGTTCAGGACATCATTCTTCTGTGTAGTACCTGTTCTGGGAGTCTCAGCTCCTATGCCCTACATACCCATATGCAGTTACTGATGTGTAGGGAGCAATCTTTTTCTTTTTCTTTTTTTTTTTTTTTTTTTTTTTTTTTTTTCCCCTAGTCATTGTATTGCTGTAAAAAGACTTAATCTGTGCCGACTATAAGATCAGAGAAAATACTGCTTTTATAATTTCCACTCTATTTTACCTTTTCAGTGCAGTCTTTTAATTGCTCACAAGGTAGGAAAGCAGGGGAAGGATTCATACCAGCTTTGTATGAATTATTAATATTGGCAAGGTTAGTAGCTTTATTTGAAACTGTGCATGTACTTCAAAAGTGAGTAATTGATGTTTAATGTAAATAAGCTTTAAAAATTTCTATTGTGCCATAGTTCTTTGATCTGTTGAGTTTTGCTCCACAACATAAAGCAAGTGTTTTAATTAGGAAAATGTATTTATATGTCTTATTATAACATTATGATAGTATAGATAATTACTGGGATGGAATGAAGGCTTGAACACAATTTCTTCTCCCCAAAAGATACTATTTAGCTTTGAGATAGGAGTGGAGAAAAACGTAATTATCTTGTTAAAACTCTGTGGCAGGAACCAAAGGGCAAATGTCTATCAAAGTGTTAAAAATCTCTGAGTTACTCCATATGTAAGTCACATTTACTGTAATTGATCCCAACATAGAGCTTGTAATTTCAGAATAAAGACATAATTCATATTTGAGTTTGTTTTCAAACTATTGAATTTATATTATTAAATACACTGTATGCAACTTAGACAGACAATTATTTTTTTAAAAAATCACCTTATAAGAAAAAATGTCTTCTGTGCTGCTTCTGCCTGTAAAATTTCTTCAGAAGATGCCAGTGAAGTTTAAAATATTTTCTAGATCTTGATCAAAGAATTGTGGAGTTTACATAATAGATGAGATTCCTAGATTAAGCTCTTTAGTAACTGCTTGATAAATTTAATTTTAAATTTGCTTCATCTATAAAGTGTCTGTTCACTTTGAATTATTTTTTTTGTGATGAGATGAATATTTATATTCATACACTGAAGAAATAAAAGCTGGCATAATATGTCAATTACTACTACAGAATTTACAGGAAATACTAGAAACATGCTGATAACATATACAGTTTTTACGTGACTTAAAAGCTGTTCCTGAGAAACAACAGAATGGTCTTGACATTTAGATACTAGATCATAGTAGCCAGCTATATTAGGAAATTATTAAAATAGTGTGAATCTGGCAAATGCAAAGAAACTGTATATTAAGTATTCCCCCCCTCTGCCCGCCTAAGTCATTTCATTCATCAGTTCTTCGGAGGTGCAGTACAACACGTGTTGCAGGCTGGCAGCTTGACAACAATTAACCTTGAGTACTGTGTCCAGTTCTGGAGTCCCCAGCACAAGAAGGACATTGAGATCCTGGAATATGTCCAGAGGAGAGCCAATAAAATGATCAGAGGGCTGGAGCACCTCCCCTGTGAACACAGACTGAAGAAGTTTGGGTTTTTCAGCTTGGAGAAGAGAAGGCTTCGGAGAGATTTTATAGTGACTTTGCAATTTCTAAGTGGGACTACAAGAAAGATAGGGTAGGGCTTTTGAGATGGGTGTGTAGTGAAAGGATGAGGGGAAATGGTTTCAACGTTGAAGAGGGCAGATGTAGGTTAGACATTAGGAAGAAATTCTTTGATTTGAGGGTGGTGAGACACTGGCACAGGTTTCCCAAGGAAGCTGTGGCTGCCCTCTCCCTGGCAGTGTTCAAGGCCAGGTTGGATGGGGCCTTGAGCAACCTGATCTAGTGGGAGGTGTCCCTGCCCATGGCAGGGGTTTTTGGAACTAGATGATCTCTAAGGTCCCTTCCAACCCTACCTATTCTATGGTTCTATGAATTAGCAAGCACTGGGGTGTCTGTGTGATGTCAAGTTATATTTATTGAGACTTGACTTCAGATGGTGTCAGCGTAGACGCTTGCTGTTGATAGATCTATGCCTGTGGGCATATTTCTGTAAAAATATAGTAGAAACATATTTCTGCTATCACAGTTTCTCAAGAGAGTATTTTTTGGTGTAGTACTTAATCAATTAATACAGAAAGACTATAAACAATACATTCTAATATAAATTTTAACTACTCTAATTAAGAAAATATTAAAGTCCTCATATTAATTCCCACATTAGGGATAATAATTTTTCATTTAAGCATTGGTTCCAGACTCTTACTATCACCTGAGGAAGAGGGAGACTAAATAAAATAATTTGTTTATTCTCTTATTTGTTCCCGTAATTTCCTTTGCATAACTTTTCTGGAATAAATACCAGTGAGGAATAAGATACAGATATTATTTTTGTCAAAATCTCACAAAAAAATCTATCATATATCAAAAGTCTAAATTCATAAACTTTTATGAAAATTACCTCATTTTTAATTTTAGTTTATCCAGTGTTTCACATATAGTTTATCATGAAACAGATATTTTATAATTGTAAGCATCTTTCATATTTGTTTTCCATGAGCAGTCCCAAATGAATTTATTCAGAAAATTAAATTTCTTGTTCCAAAAATTAAATAACCAAACTGCTTAAATATTTAATAACTGTACAATGTTTTCATCATGGTGATTTTTTTTGCAGAAACAAATAGATGCATGATAACCAGGAATAAACATAATCAGGAAAATAATCAACTTCTAATGCACAATTCATGAGAAGATAAAAAGGACAATTTAGAACAATTTGTTTATTAAAATGTAAGAAGTGTCATAAAAGACACTAGGCAAGCAGAATTACTGATACTAAGATGTCTGAATCTCTATTAATGTAATACATATTTACATTTTAACCATCTTTGACCTTGGATTAAGTATATGACAGTTAAATTTAATGGATGTGTATGTACCAGGATGTTAAGCACATATGAGCTGCTTTCTTCTTTTTTCAGATTTTCATGTAACTGTCACTGTAGTTTGTAAGTGATTTGTTATGACTCCTTTTTCCTCAAAGGGGGTTAAGAATCTGTAAAGTAAGGCTGATATCTGTGAATCGTCTAATGTACAGTTAATGATATGAAACTGAGATTTTGAACAAAGTCCTCTCAGATCATGCGAGTGCATACTGATTGTATTTCAGGAAGGACAATAATCTCTGCTCAGTTCACAGTGGAAAGTACCAAAGATACATCAGAACAGACTCTGAGGAAGTGTTACTCATCTATGATGAATTAGTAGTGAAATCAAAAAACCTTGACCAGCTTCCTCAAGATATTGTTCTTTGATAGGCAAAATCATTAGGATAGTAATAAAAAAATAGAATATCGAGAAGAACCATGAATATTACTGTTTAGTTATATCCTAAGTATGTCTTAGTATATCTTAGACATATCTAAATATGTCTAAGTACATCATCTCCTGGTTGTCTTGTACATGCCACTTGATGGCACTCAGGATGATCTGCTCCACAACCTTGCCAGGCATTGACATCAGGCTGACAGACCTATAGTTCCTGGGATACTGTTTCTAGCCTTTCTTGTGGCGGACATCACATTAGCCAGCCTCCAGGAATCTGGGAACTCCCTGGTTAGACAAGGCTGCTGATAAATGATTGAGAGCGTCTTAGTCAGTTTTTCTGCCAGCTCCCTCAACACCCTAGGATGAATCCCATCTGTTTCCATAGACTTCTTAGGATCTGAGAGGCACAGCAGGTCACTAACTACTTCCTTCTGCATTAGAGTAGGGATATTCTGCTCCTTATCCTGTCTACTGGCTTAGGAGCCTGTTGCCCTGAGGATAACCAGTCTTTTTTTAAGAGACTGAGTCAAAGAATCTATTAAGTATCTCAGCCTTTTCTTTGTCTTTTGTGACTATGTTTCCACCCTCATCCAATAAGGAATGGAGATTTTTTCCTGTCTCTCTTTTTGGTATTAATGTATTTATAATAGCACTTCTTATTTTCCTTAATAGGAATTGATAGATTAAGTTCTAACTGAGCTTTTGCATCTCTAATTCTCTTTCTGCATGACTTTACAATAGCCTTAAATGCTTCCTGATTCATCTGCCCCATATTCCATAACTGATGCATGTTTTTTGTTGTTGTTTTTTTTTTCTTCCTGAGTTCTTGCAAAATCTCCCTGCTCATCTAGGGTTGTCTTCTTTCCTTATTTTTCAGCGCATAGGGACAAACTACTCCCACGCCTTCATAATTTCATTCTAAACTGCTGGGCCCTGCCTCTGTTTCCTTGCTCTGGGTCACTCATGCTCCTTAGAGCTCTTTAGATCTCCCGTGTGCTCTGCATGCTCTTTCCCATGCCTGATTGGACTGTATCAAGAAAACTAAATGATGTGAAGGAAAATTTTATTTCGAACATGCAGTAGCTGGTGAAATCACGGTGTTTGGCCTATAAAATGAATGTAATTTCATCTGCAGAAATGAACCCTCTAGCTCAGTCAAAATGTATGAATTTTGTTAAAATACATCTTGAAAGGTAACTCCGAGTGTTAAGAGTTGTTTCATCTTTGAGGTCTTTGAGATAGACTGAGGAATATGTAGCAATCCAGTGGCAGACTGAGAAAGAAAATATGAGGATAAACCAAATTTATAATGGAAGGCACCTAATTTTAGCTAACATTTTTCTTCTCAGTAACCCAGAAATTTGAGCATTGATTGGGGAAAAACAAACCAAACCAAACCAAACCAAAACAAAAAAGTACACTATCCTTTCTGGTATTGAAATATTTACCACATCTACTCTTTTTAGGTAGATCCTAATACTAGCAAGGGTCTTGACATTATCAAGAAATACTGATGTTAGTAAAAAAAAAAATCACGATTAGGTATTGTGACTAGTTCTGACGCATTCTGTTCTTTTTTTCAGAGTCTCACACTAGATTCAGAATTTTAAAAAGTGAGTTACCATGCAATATTATGTATCTAACCTACGCGAGAATGCATTTTATGATTTCCAATAACTTTATTCCCAAATAACATGCATATCCATGAAAAAATTAAATATAAGTAATTGTTATTAAATGGCAATTATATCTCACCAAAAGATGGTCATTTGGTAGCAGGAGAACCCATAGCACCAGCATAAGGAAAATTTTCGCTGTTCAGTATTCTTTCTTGTGTCTCATACTCCAGGTTCTGTTGTATTGTTGAATTTATTTTTACCAATTTCCATAAACAATAAGATTTTTAAAGACACTTAAAAGATTCTAATAATTTCATTTGTAATTTCAAGATCTCTAAATAAGCAAATCTATTGCATCAATCAGTATACTGAAGCAATTATTTAATTTGCAGTTACACATCAGATTACATAATGTTTACATAATTAGAGGGCTTAAACAAGAAATAATTACTTTATGACAGAAATATTATGAATCTGACAGTAATAAGGAATGCAAACATTTCCTTTTGTAATATGCCAAATAAATGAATGTAAAATGCTTACATGCCTGGAGGTAGAATGGATACTTGCCTCTTACTTATTTCTCACTGCTGTGATCAATACTTTAACTGAATAAAATTAGATAAAAATATATTAATGAATGACCATTCTCATAGGTGTCTTCTCTTCCAGCAGTTAAGGATGTAATGAAAAATTTTAATATATGTACTCTGAGTACAGAGAAATTATTTTGAATAGTAAGAGTCAGGTCTATGAAGCCTGCTTTAAATTCATCTTTGCTCACAATAAGCATGTTTTTTTAGAGGATTTTAGTACCTAGCAAAGGATTTCTAGTGATACATTCTTAAGAACAGAACATTATTCGGAACAGCTTCATTTTTGTCTATATACCTGCAATTTTACATTCACAGATCACACTGAAAATGCATATTAAATTGCTGAGCACTTTAACGAGTACATAACTGGAAGGCAGTTCTGAAGGGCAAAGGAGTCCAGGAAGGCTGGTGCTCTTTAAGAATGAAATCTTAAAGGTGCAGGAGTAGGCTGTCCCCATGTGCTGAAAGATGAGCCAGGTGGGGAAGAAGACCAGCCTGGATGAACAGAGAGTATTGGCTGGAACTTAATAAAAAAGGAGAGTTTGTGGCTTTTGGCAGAAGGGGCAGGCAACTGAGGAGGACTACAAAGATGTCATTATGTTTTGCAGGGAGAAAATTAGAAGGGCCAAAGCCCAACTTTAACTTCATATGTCTACTGCTGTAAAAGCAAATTAAAAATGTTTCTCTAAATACATTTGCAACAAGAGAAAGGCTAAGGACAATGTCCATTCTTTATTGGATGTGGAAAGAAACAGTGGCAAAGTCTGAGGAAAAGGCTAAGGAACTTAATACTCAGTCTTTAGTAGTAAGATGAATTATTCTCAGGGTATCTAGCCACCTGAGCTGGAAAACAAAGATGGGGAGCAGAATAAAGCCCCCATAATCCAAGTGGAAATGGTTGTGAACCTGCTACACCATTTAGCTCACAAAAATCTATGGAGCCAGATGGGATACACCCCGGATACACACAAGGGTACCAAGGGACCTGGTGGAAGTGCTCACCAAGCCACTTTCCATTGTCAGTCAGCAGTCCTGGCTAACTGGGGAGGTCTTGGTTGACTGGAGGTTGATGAATATGATGCCTACTTACAGGAAGGAGCAGAAGGAGGATCTAGGGAACTACAGCCTTGATGGCCTGACCCTGGTAAAGAGGAAGCTTATGGAACAAATAAGCTTGAATCCTATCGCTTGGCACATGCAGGACAACTAGAAGATCAGGCTCAGTCAGCATGTCTGTCAGCTCAGTCAGGGAGGAAGTGCACCCTCAGTAAGTTTGCAGATGACAACAGATTCATCTGGAATGTTGATCTGCTTAGGAGTAGGAAGGTTCCACAGAGATCTGTACAGGTTGGATTGATGTAGCAAGACCAGTGGTATATTCAACAAGACCAACTTCTGAGTCCTGCACCTAGGTCATAGCAACCCCATGTAGAAATACAGGCCTGGGGAAAGAATGGCTGGAAAGCTGCCTGGCAGAAAAGGTCTTGGGGGTGTTGATCAACAGAGAGATGAATGCAAGCCATCAGTATGCCAAAAAGATGGCCAAAAAGGCCAATGACATCTTGACATATATCAGAAATAGTGTGGTCAGCAGGACTAGAGAAGGGATTGTCTTTCTGTACTCAGGTACTGTGGTAAGGCACACACCTAGAATTCTGTGTTCAGTTTTATGCACCCTAACTACAACAAGGACATTGAGGTGATGAAGTGGTTCCAAAGAAAAGTGATGAAGCTGGCAAAGAGTCTAGCACACAAGTCTTACAAGTAGTGTCTGAGGGAACTGGGGCTGTTTAGCCTGAAGAGAAGAAGGATGAGGGGAGACCTTATTGCTCTCTCCAACTACCTGAAAAGAGATTGTACCAAGCTAGGTGTTGGTCTCTTCTCCCCAGTAATGAGTAATAGTATTAGAGGAACTGGCCTTAATTGTGCCAGGTGTGTGTGAGATTTAGATTGTATATTAGGAAAAAATTCTACAACAAAAAGGTTGCCAGGCACTGGAACAGTCTGCCCAGGGAGGTGATTGAGTAACCATTCCTGGACATATTTAAAGATTTGCAGACATGGAACTTAGGACATGGTTTAGTGGCAGACTTGGCAGTGTGCTAGGTCAGCAGTTGGGTTCGGTCTTTAAAGACATTTTCCAATAAAAAATAAATAATTCTAAGGAAATTAAATTTATTAACCTAGATAGCCAAATATAAGAACAAGGATTACAGGGCATGAAAATTATTTGTACTTTTATGAAATATACTGAGTAATGAAATTTTTTCTCATTAGTGAGATGTAATACGATTTCATTCTTTTAAAAAAGATAAAGAATAACCCAGATTTTACATATGTACTAATTCATGACATATGTACTAGTTAACCTTTTCAGAGGTCAATGGGAACAGCCAAATCATTAGTGTATTCTTGTTAACAAATATTACTGTCTCTTCTGTGGCATTTCCCTTAATCTTTAATTAGCAAAAACATGCAGTTGAGCTCAAATAATTGTCACATTTTGTGTTAATTTCTGAGCTAAAATAGATATCTGGAGCCTTGTATCAGATTGTATACTGTAGTACTTCTCTGCAATACAGCCAGATAGGTTGACTGAAAAAAAAAAACCAAACACAAATAAGAAAATATATAGATATGTACAAAGAGTAAAATATGAGGCCCAAATAAAACATTCTCCTGGGCTGTGTATGCTTAAACATCTGCTCCATTTCCACTGTTAATTGTTTATTATAAAGCAGATTCTCTCTGATGCTATTTGTGCAGTTGATTTGTCTTATCAGCTCCCCCTTGTAGCCTTTTCACAAGGAACTTAATAGGAACTTACACATCAGAAATTCTTTTACATATAATAAAGCACATAAGCAATACCCTCAGCTACTCAGATAATGTGTATATGTAATAAATTGTAGAACAACATTCCCTTTAATTAAGATACAAAACATTTGTAACACAACTCAAAATAGGTTGATTTGATTGAAAAAATACAGCTTTTCCTGCTATTACCATACCATAAAGCCAAGAGAATTGAAGAATTCTATTTGCTTTATAATTATCCAAACATTTTATCTTACTACTGTGCCATGTAAGTCAATGTCTACCATCATCCATCTCCTTCATCCACATTCCAGCCTAGAGAGCAGTTCCCAAGTTGTGTCACTTAAGAAATCAGGCTCAATGCCATGCTAAAATAACTACTCATTCCCCACTGTGATACTGGCACTGCTGATAGATATATAGTTGTCTGCTCTTGTTCACTCAATGTTTCCTTTACAAGCTGCAGACTTGAATTAAAACCTTGGTGCCAGACAAGTGCAGGAAGCAAATTTATAATTGTGAAAGAGGTATCTACTGCAAAATTTTCCTCTGTCATTCTTTCATCTTAAGTAAAGGATTATTACTACTTATATGATGCTTACTCTCAGAACTCAAATGTGCTATATGGATGAAGTTGACAATTCACTGCAAGCAGTAAGCATCACTGGCTGAATCATTTTCCTTCTGCACTTCTGTCCTGGCTGTATATTTTCAGGTTCAGCATGCACAAATAGGCCATTGTCATATCACTGGAAATATTTCATTGGTTGACAAACTATTTTTCATCTGGGATGATGATCTTTGTGAGTCTTCATTGATCTTCTAGAAGGAGAAATGCGGCATACCCCGTGAGGAAAATAAATTAGGCAATGAAAGACAGCTGAACACCAGCCAGATTTATAATCCCTTCTTCTGTTTAACCACTCAGAAGCTCTTTGTCATCAGTGACCCAGTGACATTTGCATGATGCATATGACTAAACTGCCCTCTTTTTTTTTTTTTTTTTTTTTTTTTTCCTAGAATTGTCTAATTATGCTCCAGAATCAAGCAGTTCAAATAATTTGAGTATTCATACACCTATTTGTCCTATTGACACATGAGGGTAGTTCTTATGTGATTTTAAATAATTGTGTCCTTGTTCCAATAAATCTCCTTCTAGAGAACATCAAAGCCTTGTGTTCATCTATAGGGAATTTTGGAAAGACTGACAGACAATGAGGCATGATGAACCTAGTTGTCCTTGTGAATATAATACTAAGAGGCAGAAATTTGTCCAAAATGATGGCTGACATTACAACTGCTCTTACTAGTTACTTAACAGGAGCAGTCAAAGTGCCAAAAATTCTGTTGTATCAAAAGTGTTCAAAGTCAACCTAATACAAGATCCTCACCTGTCAAAGCTGAAGCTTTCTCTTCATAGTAGCTATGTTCTTTTAAAAGAATACTGGTAAAACTGAAAGGAAGTAGTAGAATATAATTATTATATTAACCATTATATTTATTTTTGTAAGACAAAGTGAAATTTAAAAGCCATTGTATTGACACTACCCTAACTAAAAAGTAATTGCAGCACATATAATAGCAAAATGGATAACTCATGGTTGGCAAATACTTTAGGGTTTTTTCACTCTAAACTATCTTGATTTATACTGTAGAGGTAGGTGCAAATGCCTTCATTCCACCCTAGATTTATGATGATTTTCAGGCATGGTTCATGAGTCTAAATATATAGTATCAGAACCTCTGTTTGTTTTGGGTTTGTTTTTGGTTTGTTTTTTTTTTTTCTGAAGCCTCAGTAAGAAGCATTTCTTCTGGATCAAAAAGAGTATTTTTGGGAATAATTTAAAAAACATCTGTTTCTCCATGTTGTGGGATATAAAGGAGTCAAGAATGTGCTACATTTATTTTATTTACAGAAGGTCAATGTAAGCCTTCAATATAAAGAATCATTTCACCACTTCACAAAATGATATATGCTAAAGATATCAGAAGACTTGTTGGATTTAAAAAAAAAATAAAAATATTTAAAGATTAAAAGATTAAGAGTTCATGTCTAAGAACTTCCAGTGTAGTTTTTTTACTACTGAATCCTCCTTTCCGACAGATTTTTAAATAATTGTGCCATTGATATAACATGGATTTAGGGCTTTCATAAGGTGTGTGGAGCTATAAATTGACGCTGTGTCTCAGAAATTTTGTGGGTTTTTTGGTCTGGCATGTTTCATTGCGCAATCATTGACAATGCACAATCAGAGTTCATACAGAATCATAGAATGGTTTGGGTTGGAAGGGACCTTAGAGATCATCTTGTTCCAACCCCCCTGTCATGGGCAGGGACACCTCCCACCAGACCAGATTGCTCAAGGCCCCATCCAACCTGGCCTTGAACACTGCCAGGGAGGGGGAAGCCACAGCTTCCTTGGGCAACCTGTGCCAGTGTCTCACTACCCTCAAATCAAAGAATTTCTTCCTAATGTCTAACCTACATCTCCCCTCTTCAACGTTGAAACCATTTCCTCTCATCCTTTCACTACACACCCATGTCAAAAGCCCTACCTTATCTTTCTTGTAGTCTCACTTAGAAATTGCAAAGTCACTATAAAATCTCTCTGAAGCCTCTTCTCCAAGATGAAAAATCCAAACTCCTTTAGCCTGTGTTCACTGGGGAGGTGCTCCAGCCCTCTGATCATTTTATTGGCTCTCCTCTGGACACGTTCCAGTTTATGGTGCTGGTCAAACGTTGGACTGGATAATGTTGGTGGTCTCTTACAACCTAAAACATTCTGTGATTTGGTAATTCTGTAACCTTGCATTCTGTGATGTCTGTGGGTGAAATTCTTTATGCATAGGTCCAGATTCAGTGTAGGGAAGGCTACTGAAAGGTATACTTTACCATGCCTTAAAGGCGTACTGATTTCTTTCCCTATATATTAGCTGGAGAGGTAAGTGAATTATTTTGTTAGAGTGTTGGGGTTTTGTTGTTGGTTTTTTTTTGGTTGGTTGGTTGTTTATTTTGTTTGGTTTTGTTTGTTTGGTGGTTTTTTGTTTTTGTTTTTTTTTCACCAGTAATTGCTTTGTAATCAGCTACTGCTGTATTCTGAGAGAATATTAATGCCTTGACCTTACTTATCTTTCATATCTTTTTCTACCAGATTCATTTCAAAAGAAACTCTACAGTATAGAATGATTCATAGTTGGTTTGTTGGATTTGTTGATTTTTTTAATTTTTTTTTTTCTTTTCTGTCATTAAAGAGTAGATTCCAACTGTACTTCGCCCATCCTTCCAGCCTTTAATTCTCTTTCAGTTATAAAGCTATAAAGGTAACTTTATAAAAATATAAACTTGAGATGATTTATTCTCCATCAGATACTGCAGTCCTTGAACCTGATTCTTGTCAGACTCTAATCTCTGAGGGCCAGGCTGAGGACAGAATCAAGGACTACCTCTGCACTGCCTCTGAGGGTCCATGCACAAGGTTCAAGTATCTACCTGTCATAATATTACTTGCAGCATTGCTCTTGGTGACAGTTCAGTGACACACAGGTGTGACCTATGCATGAACTAACATAATAAAAAGAATTTAAGTGTTTTGGAGGGGTTGAAAAATTCATGCAGCCTGCAGCATTCTCTGACCTTGCCATGATGATGTTGTGCAGAGAAGACAACTTAAGACACTTAACACAGGTTCTGTTTTTGACATTGGCTGCTGCAGAAGTGTGAAGAAGCAACACACAAGATTAATTCAAGTTGCCAACAAAGGACACTTTTGGCATGTACAGTGTCTTAGTGACTGGCTGGACAGTGGAGAGCTTCCTGCACACTTTCTCTGTCTGGCGCATTAGCATTGCAGATAATGAACCCTGTCAGACAAATCCCTGCAATTTTAGATGTTTCACACTCCCTCATCAAGATATATCAAAAAAGATAAGAAGGATGTGACTATTATCTTAACTTTCACATACATTGTTTCAGCAAAATTTGTTTGGTTACCACCTACTTTTCTACTTTGTAGCAAAAATCTTAAAACAGATTTATTTTCAGCGATTGTACATACAGAAAACTCCAAGGGAGTAGTGGGCTTCCATCCATGTATATAATCTTTGTAATATATAAAAAATACTTATTTAGTGAATGAAATGGATATTTATGCAGAAAAAGTATGTAGTATGATTGATAGAGATATTTAAATAGTAATAGGATGCTTTAGAAAAAATATTTTATATAAAATATGTATATATAAAAAATATCTAAATTAACTGAGAAAATAGATGTAATAATCTTCGCTCCTGTGAAAGTGATGAAGATCTGCTTGTTCACAGCAGAGTATGTCAACATTACTTAGAACTTGCTTGAGGATATTTTTCTCAAGATGTCACAGCAGCATTATTGTATGTTTATTATTTAAATAGTAAGTTTATTTTATCAATAAATCTTAAATTACATGAATCTCTCTTGAGGGCTAAGTTGAAATTTATCCATCTTTTGATGGATATATATTCCATATCATCGTTTTTTACCTAGAAGTCTCCCAGAACAGAAAAGAAGAAAATTAACTCCCTTGAGAAAATAAAATAGAGATATTATTCAATTTACTTTACAAAATAGTACTAAATATTTTTTCACATAGTTAAGAAAAAAATACTTTTCTTTTTTACAATGGAATAGTAGTTCTCTTCACCTGAGTAATACAATTTGGTTTTTCTATAAAGAGAGCATTCCTCATTTAATTGCAAAATATAGATTGCTTTGCTAACTGTGAATTGCATTATTTAAGCAACATGAAAGAAAATCAAATTATTACTCCAGAAGGATAATTAAACGTTTGCAAGTACAATTCAGGGTACTAAATTAAAA
Organism: Phaethornis superciliosus; assembly: GCA_023637945.1. Classification (NCBI taxonomy): domain Eukaryota; kingdom Metazoa; phylum Chordata; class Aves; order Apodiformes; family Trochilidae; genus Phaethornis; species Phaethornis superciliosus. Next base: position 74,909,902 of record JAJQWJ010000002.1, read on the forward strand.
GTGCACTATTCACCCTGCTTTGACAAGAGGGTTGAACCAGATGATCTTCACCAGTGATCTTACCTCAGTGATTCTGTCATCAATAACTTGAAGTGCCAGCTAAGTGATAAATGGTTTTGGGTTTTTTGTTAGTTTGTTTAGTTTTTATTTTGTTGTTTTGTGTTTTGTTTGTTTGGTTGTTGTTTTTGTTTGTTTGTTTGTTGTTTGGGGGGTTTTTGGTGTTTGTTTGTTTGTTTATTTGTATTTGGTTTTGGTTTTGTTTCCTGAAGCTTTTCCTAACGTTTGCTGATCTCCTTCATGCCTTGTGCCTTCAATAAATAATGAGGAATAAAGCTGATATGGAGAATAGGTGTTGTAAATATGTTCCTCCCCACATGTGCAAAGTAGGCATAATGCCAGATACAGAAACTCTAATAGTCTCATCAGAGACATATGTTCCTGCCCTGGCCCATCCCAGGGCTGTCACTGGAGGGCCATCAGCCACATGGTCTGGGGGTGACACCCTTTACCATGAGTCAATGGGAACAGCTCCTCAGAACATCTCTCAATCTGACAAGGATTACTGTTTATGGAGATATGGAGAAGATATGTAGGGGAAGAAGATTTTTGGATTGCACAACATCTTGGGATGTTTAGAAGAAGAAGCAAAGGAAGGGAAGGAAGGGGTTAAGGTTATCTGGGGAGAAACAAGTGTGTAGGAAAAGAGATAAATGGGGCCATGCATTTGTAAGCAAGTGGCTTATCATTATGCTTGTCTGATCATGACCTACATATGATCAACAACGTCTGTCTTGTCTCCTTAGTAAACAAAATTTCTGACTGTTTTGCTGAGAAAAGGGACTCTCATCTGTGAGCATATGTGTGTATGGAGATCTATGTGACAACTGGAATGGGAACATGTGTCCCAGGGGACCATGAGTTTGGGGTGCCAGCAACTGAAGAGCCTGGAGTGTGTGTGCATGTCACAGTGCGCTCTCTGCTCAACATCAAGATGGCCTAACTGGTGACTGGGATAAGAGGCTTGGGAGCCAACTACTGGAGGGGCTCTAAGTCTGGTACAGATACTGGAAAGATAACAGGATTTACAGGTTGGCTACTGGAGGAACTAAGGGACCTAAGGTAGCTATTGGAGGGACTACTACTGCTGTTCAGTAGTCATAAGGCCATAGATCTGGACTAGATGTTGCATAGAGTCAGCTGCATGTGTGTGAGTGGCCAAAAGGCATGTGTGACTGGCCATGAGGCAACGAGGAGACCAGGGGATTCAGGGGCCAGCAGCTGGAATAGACCCAACTAAAGCTTGTTTCTGAAGAGATCAGTAGTGCATGTGTCTGTGTGTGTGAGAAGAGGTCTGAGTATCAGTAAATGGATTGGGGCTGCAGCCTCTTGAATTCCCACACTCAAATACCTGCACGTGGGAGATGAGGGGATCCAGTTACTGGCTAGACCAGTAGCTGACAGGCTCCATATATTAGACAAGTGTACATTTTCCACTAGGAAGTTTTCATTCTGATCAACCCAGGCACAAAAAAGGATGAAGCAATTTGTGCTGTTTGTGATTGTGCTAGTGCTATGTTTCCTGCTTGCATTGATCACTGCTTATATATGCATACATGGTGTGTATGGTAGTTGCTATGTGTGCGTGTATTTGTGTGTGCAAATTTTGGGACCCAGCAACTGAAAGCTGTGGCAGACATGCAGATGTCAGGCTCCTGCATTTAGTTGTTCCTAGCAGGCATAAAATCCCTTACAATTTTATTCTTTGTTGGCTAAGGGCCCCCAGGTAAATTAATAATTTTTTTTCTGAATGAAATGAAATATTTTTTTCTGTAAAAATGTGTAACTTTGGTCAAAGTTGTCTGGTAAGAGGTGAGCACCACCTGGCCAGAGTCCTTTCTGCTTGCTCATGTCGAGCAAGCTAGATATTTAAATCACTTTGTCTTAGGAGCTGCAGATACTTGTTTCTGTCATGCTGTGACAAAGCAGATGTGCTCTCTTAAAAGGCTACACTCCTAATTCAGTCACAAACTGACTAGAACAAGGGGAAGGTCTTGTGAGGCTTGTCTGGACCAAAGCATGCCATGCTGTAGTGTCTCTATATCTGTCTCTCCAGACATGGTTATAGAGGTATTTAAATCTGTTGTGGAAGCCTGAGGGACAAAATCTTACTGGTACAAAACACAATGTGAATTTTGGTGAACATATTATTTCAGTTCTTTGTTCTTTGAGAGATGTTTTTTGGTGAGATGGAGGAATTCAAGACTGTAACTTGAGAAGTGCTAAATGTTTGCCTGAAATTATACATAGCAGCACTGTGAGCTGTTTTCTAATCACATCACTGAGAATTCTTCTGGTATTTATCATTGGATGTTGCCTATTCGTTGCTGAAATAATAGTGCATCTTTATAAAAACCAACATACTGAGGTATTTCCAATCCCACTAAGCTCAGGGTTATCACACAAAACTTTACTTCTGTCTTTCAGTCACTAAGATCTTCTATTTCTGCTGCAGATTAATAGTCTTATTCTGTATCTGTTTAAAAGATCTGTTTATGCAGCACATTATCTTTGATTGACATTTGGATGCAAATTCACCAGGTCTGTTTATGCTTACTTCTTAACCAGTAATACATGAATAATAATCAAATTCAAGAAGGTAATTAATTTATGTATTGCTTATGTTTGCTAAATATCTTTACAAACTGAAAAAAGTGAATCTAACACTCAAATATTTCAGCACTTATGTGTATGCTCTGGGCTACCTATGAAAGTACCCTACTTTCTATTATGAGCTTTCTTGAAAGAAGGATCATTTGAGAATTACCTAGATTATCTTCTTGTAGTTGTTTCATTTCATATTTAACATAACACATTATATTTCACTATTGGTTTTGGTAATATCTGGGGTTTCCCCATGAGTCTAAAGCTATTGCAACAGGCATTAACCCGTAAACTGATTGGATTAAGAAGTGATAGTCTTGATGCAATAATATATTTCATAGAATCATAGAATGTTAGGCTGGAAGGGATGTCAAGGATCGTCTGGTCCAACTTTTCTAATGTTATTGTTTATATGAGATATCTCACCAACCTGTTGAGCTGAGACTTAAAATTTTCCAAAGTGGAGGAATCCACCACTTCCCCTGGGAGATTGTTCTAGTGTCTGACTGTCCTCATAGTGAAAATTTTTCCTCTTGTATTCAAACAGAAAATCCGTAAGCAAAACTTGTGCCCATTGCCCCTTGTCTTGTCCATGTGACACCTTGTAAATAGGGAGTCTCCATCTTTTTTACTCCCCTTTAGTACTGGAACACTGTATTAAGGTGTCTCTTAAGCGTTCTCTTCTCAAGGCTGAACAAACCTAGTATTCTCAGACTCTCTTCATATGGCAGCTGTTCCAGTCCTATGGCCATCCTCATGGTCTTCTCTAGACCCTCTGCAGCCTGTCAGCATCCTTTTTGTACAGCAGGGACCAAAACTAGATGCAATACTCCTGATGTGGTGTGACAGGCACCAAATAGAGAAGGACGATGACTTCTTTGTCTTCGCTGGTGATGTCTTTTTTGATGCAGCCCAGCATCCTGTTGGCTTTCTTTGCTGTTGCAGCACACTGTTCACTCAGTTTGAGCCTGTTGTCCACCAAGACCTCAAGGTCCCTTTCCACAAGGCTGCTCTCTAGCCAAGCGGATCCCAGTCTGAACTGCACTCCTGGGTTGTGTGTTCCCAGATGCAAGACCTTGCACTTCCCTTCATTGGACTTCATAAAGTTCCTATAAGCCCACTTACTTAGTCTGTCTAAGTCATCCTGGAGAGTGGCTTTCCCTTCTGGGGTGTCAACCTCTCCAATCATTTTGTTTTCATCAGCAAACTTTGTCAGGGTGCTCTCTATTCCCACATCCAGGTCGCTTATGAAGATGTTAAAAGATGTTATTTGCTGAGGTTTGTTCTAGTTGTGTTATTATGATGTTTTGTCAATTAATTTGGCTAAATATTGAGAGTTCAGAAGGGAATTCTAAAGGTCTGAGTAAATTTCTTTTCCACTGTTGACAAGTCATGCATGGAAAATGCTCAACAGCATGGAAAAGTCCTTACAAAGTACTCAGTATTTCTTGATCTTAAGATGTTATTTATACAGTATGACCCTAAATCCTTGATCTCTCTGTATAAGAGAATTTATTGAGTCTGCAAATTACAAGTTTCTAAAAAAATTTCGTTTTAATATATCTTCCTAATATGTTTCTTTTGTTTTCCTTTAAGGTCACAATCAAAAGAGCGTATGGACTGTAGCTCTGCACTTGTGTGTGGAAGTTATGCATGAAGCAGTTTCTTTGGGATCAGAGCAAGAACAGTTATTAATGTCAGGTCAAGAGGCGTCTATGCAAGAGATAATTAAGAGTAGAACTCTTCAGCCTGGAAAAGAAATAATAGAGAAATATTGGAAATAGATATAATGATAGGGAGTAAATTGGACAGGTTTTCATTGCTCTTTTTTTCTTATAGTAGAATTAGGGAGCACTAAATGAAGTTTTAGGTTAGTAAGTTCAGAAAAACGAAAAGAGAAAGTCTTTTGCACAAATTTTATGTCAGCGATAGAACTTGACATATGATGCTATCAATGCCGAAAGTCTGCATGGAATATAAATGGTCCTGAACAGGTCTATGAACAAGAAATCTGTTCAAAGTTAGCACTTAGAAACATTCTCTGTTTTAGGAAATATTTGTGGAAGGTACAAGTGGATGAAGGTTGGAACAATAAAGATTCTTACGCTCTGTAGGATTATGCTGCTGTTGCAGTTTTTGCCTGACCCTCTGTTGTTGTGGTTTTTGTTTCTCTCACATATTCCTGCAGTTTTACTGATAGGATTATTATCTTACTTTTGGAGGGTGTGCCTGCCTATTCTCTTACCTATTGGAGGGCAGAGAGAGCAAAAGACAAATTCTTCCTTTCTCTGTGAAGCATCAGGTCTCAGACATCTGTCAGTTCCTACGATTCTAATACAGCCTGCAGCACAATTCTATTAGTAATATTCTTAACATGAATAATAGGAATTTTGGAAGCATTTGAAACTGGAACCAGAGCATAGGGTTCTGTCCTTTATTATTGCAGACAACTATACTCAACAATTCTCTTAATAAACTAGGAACTTAATAAACTAATATTTTTCCTTTTTGGAACTAGACAGCTTTTCTGTCTCTATTACTCAAACAGGCAAACTGCTCCTAAAATTTGTTGCTTTGAAGTCTGTTTTGAGCTCCACCCTTTCTTTCCATGCAAGTATTGGTATTGCATTTGGGTATTTACTTTCCATTAGCTATCTTTTGTTGTTTTTATGCAGCGAAGTATTCCCTCTTGTGCTGGGATATAAAACTTGAATGTTCCTCTGTTCATTCCATAAACCAAATCCCCTATACTTATAATCATGCTGATAGCTGTTGTCTGTTCCTCACTTCCTGTCTAAATACATCTTGAACTCAGATTATCATTATTGCTCAGACTTCATTTACATACCAATGTCTTGCGTTTTTCATATTAATACCACTGTACGTGTTTGTATATTTTTCACACACTTTAGGATTAGATCACATTAACATTTTCAGTATCATGTTGTACTAATGGCTCACATTCAACTATATTTGTTTCTTGACAATCCTGGTCTTTCCCTTCCTTGGGTTGCAGTGGAAAAGTCAAGTTCCTTACAGAAATGCTTGACATTAAACTCCAAGTGTGTGGCCTGGCATTTTTTTCTCAAGTGTCATCTTGTAATACTTTTCTCCCTCTTCATTGCAATTCTTCCCTTCTAGGTGATGATTTCTCCAAGTGTTTTAGTGTTCTCTGTATCAAATCATAAACATCAAAAATATGTATTTAAAGCAAATTCTAATAATTTATTTGAGTCTTCCTTAATTTCTTCAATTCCTTCCCTACAGTGGTACATATATATGTACACTACATAGTCCACCATGAATCAAGCATGGATGCTTGATCATCATTCCTTGCGCTGCAAGTAGAATAGTGTGTATGTGTGTCACGAGAGGGATTGGAGTAAATGCTCAGCGCATCCGCCACACGGTCCCGCGGAGCATACTCTCCAGTGCGGGGGCAGCACTCCTTCGGCTGGCTGTCTCTCCACCCTCATCCGAGGTCTCCTTGCTGTGCCGTTCTTCAGCAATACTTGGTGAGTCGGGTCCCTCTTTGGGCACCACTTGTCGTGAGAGGGATCGGAGTAAATTCCAGTACGACCGATACGCTCGAAAAGCAAGTCTCATTTATTTACCTCAACAACTGTGCTTATATACAAACAAGCATGTCTTGCTAAAGACATGGCATTCAGTGATTGGTCATCATGCGGTGATCATGGTCCTGACATTTAAGCTAATTGGGTGATTAGCAGTGTCCACACGCAGATTACGTAAGGCTGTTTTGGTCAACAATTTTTCCGTGCCAGCTTTCTCTTGTCCAACTTCCTTCTCCTCTGCACAGAGCCCATCTTTCAGTAACCTTTCAGCCGGCCTTGCAGCTGGGTCTCAAGGCCCTTAGCTCATTCTGGCTAAAGCTAAATCAGCACGATTTTGTAAAACAGCATGTCTGACACTACCACCCCATTGTACATGGCTTGTTCAGTACCTGGCCGTTCTTTTGCAGAAACCCCACATATGCGTATATGTAGTGTGTCTATGTGTGTATGCTCCAGCTGCTGCTGGTTAAGGACAGTCCTCCAGTTGATCCTATGACATGAATAGAACAAACATATCTGTTTACTTCAGGAACTCCTTATGACAGAATCATCCACTTCTATATTTTCCCTTTAAAGCACAGCTTAAATAAATCTATAAAAGCACTTAACAAAGACTACATTTACAATATAATATAATTTTGTATTGATGAGTTTGACAAAAGCTTTTTGCAGACAAAAAAAAATGAAAGAGAAACAGGCCTGTTCTTTGAAGAAGCAGAAGGTAGTCATGCAGTGAACTGGGAAAAATCACACTGCTGGAGGAAAATAAGTAGTATTTACATTTTTCTTAGATGTGTTTAATTTGTTAGAGGATTTCTGTTGTTTTTCTCACTTGGCACATAAAGTGTTAGAAGAGAATGTTGTTTGAACAAAATGAAATTTCCCTTGTTTGTACTGAAAAGTGTCTGGATTTGAAATGAATACACATAATGAAACTAGACAGGAAAATGAACTTATCTTTGTCCCTAGAGAATACTGTTTAGAGTTCTACTTAATTGCTTCTGTACCAGATAAGAAAAGATAGGTTTGCAGCTTCAACTGATAGAATATTACATTATTTCAAATAATGTGAACTCTTAACTTTTTTTTTGTTTGCTGTAATACAGTAAAGACGAAATAAGATTGACATTGCATTCTACATATCTGCTCTCAGTGCAAGTTCCAATAAGACTATATAAACACTGAGGCCAATTGAATTAATTTCCAGGATATTTTTTCTTTCTCATATGTAACCATGCTGTTCTGTGTTATTAAGAACAAAGATCTGGAATTACAGAAATCATAGAAACTCTTTTACAGTCTTGATCACTCCAGCAAGACTTGACCATTCTTAGATATCTGTTTATTAATATTTTGAAGATAATAGGACATCTACTTGAAACATTTTTTTTCCTAATCATATGTCAGAGTCCACTTTCATCAGCCTTGCAGACACTTCAAACTCAAGCTTCAGTCCTTGCCCTCATTGGAATATTGTCACTTTTAATCTCTTCTGTCATTTAATTCTTTGACAGCTGTGATCACACAAGAACTATTCCCTTAGTTGGTTTGGGCATGATTCACCGTGTCTTTATTCACATTATAGACAATAAGTTATATTACTTTGAACTGCTGCAAAACACCTATTTTAAATTCAAGTGCTCTCAGTACTTGCAAAATAGAAGTTCATAATGGAGATTTTATACAGTGTGTTTCTTTCCATGTACAAATTGACTTGCATTTGTCACTGTACACTGTAAAATCACTACTCAAGAGGAAAAGAAAGCTATGTGATATACAATACTAGAAAAATAGTTGACTGTTTATGACCCTTATCTCTCATTTTACATAGAAAGTTGTTACTATAATGTTAAGTAAAAGAATAGAAGTTCAAATTTTATATCTATTCTCTGGAAAACAATACTTAAGAAAAACAAAACAGAACAAAAGTTTAGGAGGCCTTAATTTATTAAACCATACAAACATTACTTTGAATGTATGTGGCATTTACAGTAAAAGCCTAACTGGAAAAAAAATCCAATCAAAAAAAGAAAAATTTTCTTCAAAGCCAGTATACACATTTTCTGAAGAATAAGACTGTACTGGAAAGCCAAAGATGACTTCTGATAACTTTTTTATATATACATATATGTATACACATTATGTATACACACATATACACATGTATATATCTATATTTAAAGAGGGGAGATTTAGGTTAGATGTTAGGAAAGAATTATTTCTGAGACACTGGAACAAGCTGTCCAGGGAGGCTGTGGCTGCCCCCTCCCTGGAAGTGTTTAAGACCAGGATGGATGGGGCCTTGAGCAACCTGCTTTAGCAGGAGGTGTCCCTGGCCATGGAAGGGGGATTGCAACTGGATGATCTTTAAGGTCTCTTCCAACCCTAGCCATTCTATGATTCTATGATATGATACATTTCAGTGGTGTCTCATAAAATATATATCTAAAGCTAATGACAACAACAGCAAAAGGTAAGCAAAGAGACAGATTACAAGCCTGCTAATGACCAACGTTTTTAAAATTAATTTATGCATAATTACTGATTTATATGGTAAGAAGGTTTCAAAATCTAAGTTTTATGGAGTCTTAAAACTGCTTAAACTTTTTACCTAGTCCTTTAGTTTTATCACAGATACACAAGGACTTCAGAATAATGATCTAAAGTAAATGTATATGAAAACATTGATTTTTCAATTGAAAAACAAGGCAGGAAAACTATAGCAGCAGAGGTATTTGATATGGAGCCTGTTCCTACCCAAGTCAAAAAATAGGTTCATGTTTTTTTAAGTGTAAGTAAAACTCACATGAATAGTTTAAACCATTCCTGAGGAAAGGAAGCTTTTGATCCTTATAGTGGCTGTGAGTTATGTTGCCGTTATGAAAAGGGTATCACAAGGCAGTTATTAAATTAACAGGAAATTTAGCTCAAAAAAACCCAACCACCCCCCACACTTGTTGATAACTTAACACATAATAAATTATATGATGATAGTGACCCATCAGGTCGTATTTGTAAAGCAAATAATTTCACTTTGACTATACAAATACATATTTTTCCTTCTTTTGTGAATTACTTAAAATAAGGTTCCTGTTTCTGCTAGCCTACAGATAATTGACATGTAAACCCCATATCTAAAGTAGCAGAGGAAGAAGGTAAAATACTGATCATATCAACACTTTCTTTTTGCTGGGAAAAGTGTACATTGACTGTAATGGACTCTTAAGAAAAACACTGCGAAATTTACCATGCCTGCAGAGAAGAGTCCTGTACTCCATATTAAACCCTGAAAGTTGTTCAATGAGAGCACACTTCTGAGGAAATAATAAATAGCTGAAGCTTTTTTCTTTTCATTTGCTACCTCTCAAGGTTGTGGTATTGTCATGTTTTAAGGGCTTCACAGCTCCAACAAATATCAATCAGATGAGCTGTGTTGCTGCTACTTTCTCCAGAAAATTCACATGTCGCCTTATCTTCCTGCAGGGAGTCTGAGCAATTTATGTCTCTTAAGGCTGAACCACTTGAAGCCTCATTATTCCCTTAGTTGGTTTGGGCATGATTCACCATGTCTTTATTCACATTATAGACAATAAGTTATATTACTTTGAACACCTATTTTAAATTCAAGTGCTCTCCCTTTTCCCAGTCTATGAGAATTTCAACAGACTGCCATGACTTTTCAAATATGATGGAAGGTGGCTTTGCAACTTCATCTGCCATTTCCTTCAGGAGCCACAGATGAATACCCTTGGGATTCCATGTACTTATACAACTTCAGGTTCTTTAGATGATCTTGAGCCTTCTCTTCTCCTACAGTGGGGGGAACTCCCTTCTTCCAGTCCCTGCCTTTGCCTTCTGAACACAGGTGGTGTGACGAGAGCCCTTGCTGGTGAAAGTCTTTGAATACCTTTCCCTGTAATGACTGTAACAACCCCTTCCTCTAGAATCTTCATCTCTGAAGAGATACCTATATATTATTTTTTCTTTATGTATTTGATAATGCATAATGAAATTAGGAAGATATAAATAAAGTAGTTTCCCTAACTCTTTGTTCCCTTTTCCTGTAGCACTTTTAAACTAGGAAAACAGTTGTTCTGATTCCAGGTGATAAGTTATTTTGTATCTAGCTGAGGGCTGAGATGACAAACAATCCTTTTTTTGTTTGTCAGGATATATCAAGAAAACTAAGGTGCCTGAACAGAAGAGGGAATTTCTGTATCTTGTAAATTATCTGAGAGAATTAACATCCAGGCATTGCATATGAATCACCTTTTCCGCTTCCTAGGCTTAAGACTTATTTGCAACAATTAGTATGATCACTCTAACAGTAGAAGAAGCATCTTTTTCTGTTTCTCCTTTCTCCTCAGGTTTCTTTCTGTACCTGATTCATCTGACAGTGATTTAAGGGGATCACAGATAGAATTTTGTGGCTTACTGAGATATATTCCTGGATACCAGACTGAAGAAAAACCATCTTCTTTGTCTTCCTTCTTCCTACTTTTCTAAACCAGACAAAATACTTCCCTCTGTGTGTTTTCCTGAGTGTTAATTAGTGTTTAGCTATGTTGATGGTGGGTTGCATATCAGGGAAGAAATTTGATTTAATTGGGTTACTCCCTTATTGATCATATTTAAGAGCAGTGTGTAGACTCAATGGAATCAGACACCAAAACATGGCAATGAGTGATATATGCAGTTTTATGAATCACACAACTTCCTCTGGTTTAGAGGCTGGCATAGTGGGTCCTGCCACGGTGTATGCAGTTGAGTCCAGGATGCTGGGTATGCAGAGGTCTCTTTGAGCATCTTGCCATTCTTTGTTCTGGGATTTTACCTCTTTAATACTTTGGAGCCTTCCTCTACTGACTGGTGTAATTCGTTATGAGGGCAGGTAGAGAATACCCAACTCCAGACTGGGATATGCGTGTCCCCAAGACACTTGACACTGATCGGGCTGTAGCCTCCAAAAGGGTCTATAGGGTTAGCAAATTCTTATATAGGCCCAAGCCATGACAACCATCACAACACTGAAGTCCTAGGCTGAAGATATTATTGGTTACTTTGATGGTATTGCCACCATCCTAAGTATTTCTGCAATTTTTTTTGTGGATATACTTACTTTTATATAAGTTCATTAAGACATTCTGTCTTATTAAAGGGAAGCAAGCAGCTATGGCAGCTAAAGTGAATTCCTTTAGAAGTTCATTCTACATAGATTTGGTAATTTCTTTCCATGGCTCAGATCAATATAAGAAATAATGAACACTGATTACCTGACTTGCTTAGCTTTTATTCCCACATCAGTCCTCTGACTTATTGAACATCTATTACACATCTTCAGTTTACTGAGCTTGGTATTGAGGTATGTAGAAAAAATATTCTTCTTCCCTTCCAGTTCACATACTCCTTTAAAACACTTTGTCTCTTTTTCCTTGTAGTGTCATATGAAGAAGGAGGAAAATCAAAGAAAAGACAAAACAAAGCAGTGTGAATATTGATGAAGCAGGAGAACAGCTATGACAAGAAAGCAATACTAGTGTTAATCAATTAATAAGAGGTACCAGACACTTTCTGCTGCAGATATGATGATTTAAATGAGGGGATGCAAAGAACTAGGCTTGTGGCTAAATAGGACTAATGTAGTTGTCACTCACTGATCTTTAACATCTCCCATGAAGATACACTGGAAGTATCAGTTGCTTTACAGTACATGCCTGTCTTGTGCAGAAGATGCGTTGGACTTAAAATTTAATTTTGAACTGAATTTTTGTGGGTAGGAGGAATACAAATTCATTGAACATTAAAACTACATAAAATAGTACATAAGATATATTAAAAATAAATACCTGTATGTATGTTTAGTCACCTTTAAGGAATAATTTAACATGGGTGGTGTATTGTGTTGGCATATTTCCATTTGATATAACTAATTTAATGGTTATAAAGCAGAAAAGAATACATTGCAAATGTACTTTTTATTGCCAATATATTTTGAAATTCAAGTATCTTAAATATGCATTTACACAGCCCTACTTTCAAGAAATTTTCAAATAGAAATTCTTATCTGTAAGTCTTAGTTATAATTAAACCACCACTTTGATAACTTAGTTATAACTAAACCACAACAATGATGATACTAAATACATTTCCAGTGTAAATTTCTTAGTTCTTTTAATGTAGAATTCACTTCAGTGAACCAAAAAAATACTGTTAGAATATCTTTTATATTGCTTTCATATTCACATAGGAATTTAACCTTTAGACATACCACAGTTTGAAAGAAAAGGAAGGTACTTAAACCATAGAAAAAAAATTAGGAAGTCAGAAAAAGACAGTCAACCTGCAGCACTGTTTCATAGTTTTTAATATTCACTGGGCAGTCAAACTTGGGATTCATAATTGGCTTTTGTTGATGAGGTTCTACTATGCACAGGAAAACAAGTCATGGGTAATTAAGCAGGTGAGAGAAGCTGCTTTATTCTGTTGTCTGAAGTTTCAAGAAGTGAAATACACAAGAAGGAGTTAAAAAAAAATTAATCCACATGATACTCTCTGAAAAAAAAAAAATAATTACACTGCAAACCAAGATAGAAGGAAGTTTTGTCTCTACAAAATACCTGACAAATAAAATATAGTTTCCAAAGAAAAAAGTTTTAAAGATGGGAGGGACAAACCACAAATAATCATCTGTGGAGGAGATGAGGTTTGAAATTTTACTGTCTGTATGCAAACTGTGCAGATTTGGAATTTGATTAAAAAGCAATTCAAATATAAAAGAATTACAATTCCAATGCAATCTTGCAAGAAACTACATTAGAACAGTGCACATCCTTTTTGCCTAGACTGTGTACACATTCATATAAAAGGGCAATTATTCTTGCATTATTCTATGTCAATAACAATACATATGATTATAATTATACATTGGATTCAGTAAATCTATTAACTCTCATACATTCAACCACCACAGTTTTAGTGGAAGAGCTCTAATTGTGCCTTCAGAAGAATTTTGTTACCCAGTAAAAAAGTATTTCTCAAAGTATAAATTTCATACCTCAAATTTTCTTATGTACTCTAAAGACAGGGAGATAGAATGATTTATTTATTTTTCAAGTCATTATACTAACACATCCAAGATCATTCTGTTAACACTCTACTATTGTTCTTTTTTTCAATTATGAATTTACCTGGATAAGATCTTGAGCAAACTAGATGACCTTCAGGGATCTCTTCCAACCTACTCTACTGTATAACTCTGTCATTCTTTCTCCCATATTCTAATATACTTGTTTTAAAGGAAAACATACACTAAAATGGTTGTAAACTGAAAATTTCACATGTAAATATTCTATGCATATTACACTTTAAAAAAAAATTCTAAATATATATATTACTCACATCAAATACCTCAAAGATACTGGAAAATATCCTCATCATGTCAGAAGCATCACTGCCTTTACCTAGAAGATATGATTTTAGGTGAACAGGGAATTTTTATTCATAATTCCCCACAGTACTAGAACTAGGCAATACAAATAAAAGTTCAGGAAAGGAATTAGGAAGATTCAAGGTACAGCTATGTAGCTAACTCAATAGCTGCTAGATACAATAACCACACTGTTGCCTTTGGCTCGGGAATTCATAAATTTCTGGTTGCAGGAAACTGAGTAGCTTAACCCAGGAGAACAGGTATAAAGAACAATGATGCTCTCTCCTTGCTCCATTTCTCATTCTTTTTGCTCCATTCTGTCAGCAATGGACTTCTGATCTGGCACAGCATAGGTGTTTTGCAAAAGCAAAAAAAATGCCATATAAATCAAAACGGCATCATGGAAAAAAAAGAGACAGATGAAAAAAATATTCAGGTTCTTAATGCAAGCTATAGACAAAATAAGGGATTCTGTCTGAAAAGTTTCAAGCATCTTTACATTAAGCTTGAGCCTGAGGCTTGCCAAGACCTGGGAGCTTGGAATTTTTCTTGTTAATTCCCTGTGGATAAATGAACACAGTCCTATAAACAGTCTGAAAGCAGTGGTTGCTTCTCTCTTTTAGAGGAATTACAGGAGGTGCCTCCTTAATCTTTTCCTTTGGTATAAAAAAATTCAGGAATGGAGTATTCAGGAGTGCCCCATACAGAAGCCTTTTGGCTCCTTATGGACAAGATATATGTGACCCTTTGAGTGAAAGCTGCTTTACAATGCCAAAAAGATCTGAAGACTGGGAAACAGCCTGTGAAACAGAGCACAGATGTGTGGCTTATCATTTACAGAAGGATAAATCCTAGGTTACGATTCCACACTGACCACTACTTACACATTTTGCAATGTGTGTATAATTCTTGAAAAAGGACTAAAAATTAAGTCTTTTGGCCTTTGTGTGAAAAAAATAAGAGAATATTCAATATAAATGCTCTCAGTATATTTCCTATTAAGTTCCAGCTAGATTTACACTGGGTGTATTGCTTCCAGCTGACTGTGGGAGTGTCTGAAGTGTGTGTGTCTGTTGTGACAACTTTCTATAGGTCCCTAGAATTGATTATTGTCCTCTGGGAAACCTTGACCTACAATTCTGGGAACTCCTTTTCTAGGAATTATTTAATGCTTCCTGATAGATTCACCAGTTAGGACAGAGTAGCCTTAGGAGTCAAACACACATGTACTAGGTTCAACTGCTATGTCCGTATCACATAAGCAGTAACTAAGAAGAGCAAGAACCTTCTTAATGTTTAGGAGCAAACTTCTCCTATGAAGACAAGCTGAGAGAGTTGGGGTTCTTCAGCCTGGAGAAAAGAAGGCTCCAGGATGTCTTTGTATCACCCTTCCAGTAACTGAAGGGGGACTACAATAAAGCTAGGTAAGGACTTTTTACAAGGGCATGTAGTAATTACATCAGATGTAGTGGTTTTCAGCTGGAAGAGGGTAGATTTAGGTCAGACACTAGGAAGAAATTTTCTCCTGTGAGGCTTGTGAAACACATGTTGCCCAGGGAAGTTGTAGATGCCCCATCCCTGGAAGTGTTCAAGGCCAGGTTGGAAGGGGCTTTGAGCAACCTGGTCTAGAGGAGGGTGTTACTTCTTATGGCAGGTAAGGTTGGAATTACCTGCCATGATTTTTGAGGTCCCTTCCAAACCAAACCATTCTCTGATTCCTACTTCAGGTACATGGATTAGAAGCAGGAATGGCATGTGTTAGGATTGTAGTACTGTTTCCCTGATGGCTTCATCTGCCTTCAGAGGCTTGCACCTCCTTTATAGGCACAGATCATCTATTGAGCTGACAAAATTTTTTAGCCCAGAATTATAAATAAAACTATAAATAAAATTATAAATAACATTGTTTGGTTTAACAATGCTGAAACTGGCAGCAGAACCCAATTGCTTGGACTGTGTCACCTGAAACAATTCTGCAACCGCTGAAGGGACAGGAAACCCTGAAGTCCAGCTGAGGTTTCCAGAACCACAGCTTGCTTTCACTCTTTCTGAAACAATGGTCTTAGTCAATTTATTATACTGCAGCAATGTAGACATTTATCTGGATCTTGGTTTTCCAAAGTGTTCAACTGACGTTGTAATAGATTCAGACAAAAGTTTATTCTTTTTTTCCAAATTCAGACTCAAGATTAATACACAGATAGTGTTAACTAAAACTTTCTGGTCAGGCTTGGTTAGTTAACTTTTTCCCCTTCCAATTTTAAAGATATTTTCATCTTAACAACTCTATCTAATAATTATTCTAATGTTTTTTTTTCCCTTTCTTCCATATTCCTGGATGAAGTGGCTATAAACTTCACAATTTTCCAGTTCTTCTGCAGCTTACAATTCCTACCTATTTTTATACCACAATTCATTTAACTATTTGGGAAAAACAAAACGAAACACCCCCCCCCCCCCCCTCAAAACCCAAACTAAAACAAAAAACCAAAACCCAAAACAAAACAAAAAACCCAAAACAAACAACAACAAAAAACCCACCAAACAAAAACAACAAACAAACAAAAAACCCCACCAAAACCCACAAAAACCAGATTTTACTTCTGTTCCTCAAGCTTTTCAGGTTAACTGTACCAAAACTGCAGGAAAGCATACGAGTCCCCAGATTAATTGTATGTGGTATTAAGCAATTAACAGAAAACAATAATTTGCATTTTAATAACATTGTAACCATCGGTTAAATGTATCCATTAATCTTGATTAGCTGGGTATCAGACACTGGGTTGTAGAATTTACTGTTGTGTGTATGGTATAAAAGGAGATTTTTAAGTCACATTTAGAATAATTTACTCTAACAAAAGACGACACAGGGTAAGTCAGGCTTGACTAATATTATGTAAGATACTGATCTATACAGTCAACAAAAGCTTTAAAACCTATAAGGAAAAGATTATAGGTTTAAAAAATATGTGGTTGTGACACAGAAACTGCAGCTGGATCATCAAAATTAAATTGTTAATTTCCATCTACATTATGAAGATTAAAAAAAAAAAGAAGTAAATGTCTTGCATCAGAGGTAGATTCGAACATCCTAGTGTTATCAGAATTGAATCTAGGTAAAATTAGTCACTGACTGAGAAGCTCAGGAAAGTTATGGAATTAGAGTGTGGTACTGCTTGGGAAAAAGGTCAGGCTGCTATTGATCTTCCATACAGAATAAATCAAAGCTCCCCAGATGAACAGCATGAAGTAAATTTATTACTGTGAGGAGGTATATTATTATTACTATTTTCTCTCACAGGCTTTGCTGCTGTATTTCCCACATATTTTATTCATTGTAGTCACAGTTGCACAACCCAAAGTTACTTGTTAAATACCCTTTTTTAAGCTAAATTTGTGTTGCTGCAGAGGGTATGGATTTTGACAATGCAACTATTAATGCTACAATTGGAAAGTTTTTGTGATTATCTCCAGTGTTTGCATCCATGCTCATTATTCTTTCATTGCTGCTTACTTCTCAATTAGTCACTTTTCAGAGGAATTACAGGAGCATCAGATTGTTGCCAGCACCTGTGTAAGATCCAATGAGGGCAACTTTAGTCCTCGTTTCTTTACTGATACTGAAATGTAAACTGAATACATGGAAAATAACACATACACAGCTTTTCCTCTGAAAAGTTATTAAATCACTTTTGGCCCTGACTTTGTGATAATAATAAGTGATCTCAAGCTTTTCAATCTGATTCCTCTCTCCTCCTCTATCCTGTTGAGGAGTGAGAGAACAGCTGGTTGGGCAACTAGCAGCCAGCCGAGGTCAACCCAACACAAAAGCTTGGTATCTACTTTGCTTTATGAATTACTGTTGAGTATCAAATTGCATTTTCATGGAAGCAGCTATTAAAACCCCCAGGTATCCTTAATGGCAGTGGCTAGGTGGCAGCACACTACTTTATATGGGAAGGTAAGATTTTTTTTTTTTTTTAACTTTCTGCCTCATTGTACAACTATATTAAATTTCATCTGTTTCTGTGATTTTCATTCATATACAGTAAGATATCCCTACAGTTTTTTGCAACTGGTTCTTATTGATACCTAGAGAAACTCATTCATCTATACTAATTTTGACCTTGTTATTCACTCATTTTTTCAGGTTGTCTAAGTTATTGGTTATAATACAGCACATGCTACAGGATATATCTCTGGAAAGGTCTGTAGTGACCTCCTTTGTCCAAATGAAAAGGGTACTCCTTCCGTGTGCCTACTTCCTTTCTTTTTACTGATTATTTTTCCCATCCAAGGGCTTTCATTATTTTGCTATGATTGCTTTTTGTGCAGAAAGCTTATGCATGCCTGAATTCATTGATATTCTTTAATGAGTTTTAATGACAAAAAAGGATCATGTAATGAGCTTTAAAACTAAAGTTTAACTTAAAAGCAGTTCAGATGTTAACAGCCTGTGTGTATATGTATATGCGCATATATACACACACACATATATATGGCAGCAAATAAAAAGAGAACAAGGCATAAATTTTATTATTTCCCTCTAAATGCATCATTTTTTATGAAAATGAAAAGACTGGATATGGTAAATCTTGCATTTTTTAATTTATTTTTCCCAACCACATATGTTGTTTTTTTCCTATCCCTTATGAAACAGTAACTGCTAAGTTTATAAGTTTTGTGTCCTTTGCACTCAAAAGTCATGTCATATTACAGTCACTGCGATGCACATTGTGGAAAACATTTTGCTGTGGTGTGAAAGGTTGAATACAGGGATGAATTCTGACATTTTTTGTAACTTAAAAAGTAGACGCACCAGAAAAGCAATTTCCCTTAAGGTTTGGAACTTAGTATTTTAATATACTTCACTTTATAGACTTTCACCCAATCACTGTCATCTTATTCATATTTTCTTTGTTATAGGATGGAGTATTATAATGATACTAAGGAATGCATTATTGGGTGTCATTTCAGTTTTGTAATTCAGTGGATAATCATACATAGTTGGAAGAGAAAGAAAGAGACAAAGTGAAAAATGTCATTCCTCTATCATCAGATGATAATATCATGAAATGTACACATTCTACAAACTACTTTGAGCACATTATTTTCAAAGAAAACATTAAAGTCTTGCAGCACAAAAATTATCATGAAATCTGAAGTGGAATTGAAAACACATGCAGGTAGTTCATTTCAGTTTTCAGAGTATGTACCATGTAGTATTCTGAGAAGCTTCTGTACAGGTGGAAATTTAGCTTTATTCAATGCACGCCATTCTCCAATGTATTTTCTGACAGAATGGTTTAGAATTTAGTATTGGTTTTATTAAGCTCATTATAAAATATTTTTCTAGTTTAACTTTATTACCGATGAAAAGTCATCAAGAACAAAAATCTCACATTGACTTTTTAGACCACTAGTATGGATGTCATGACAATTCATAGTCGTTTCTGGTCTTTGTCACTGGCCTGTGTCAGAATCACAGTTAGTTTCTTTTTTATTATTATTATTTCCCTTGTACTTTTTCTCAATTTTGCTTCTTTCTGCTAGCTTTTTGTAGCTGTTCTTAGTAATTATTTTCTTGTTGTGTTCCTCAGCAGGTTATTGATTTCTGCATCCATCAGTCTTGAATATGTCCAAAAAAAGAAGTTGTTAAACAAATGAGAAACTATCTGCACAACTTGCAGAAAGCCTGACCTTTCCAAATATAGCTATTTTTTTTTCCCCAATGCATTTTCTACTTGTAATTACTTCAAAGGTAGTTGAAATTCAAGCAGACAATGAGATGGGATTCCGTCTCCTGTTCTACTCTTGTAAAAGAATCTTCTCTCAACCAGTGTGAGTTTAATAAATTATGCATGAGAACATGCAGCAAAGTGGAAATCAGTGGATATAGTAGGAAAATTAAAACACCTGGCCATTTTAATGGGTAAGATTTTACATATCTTAACTGGAAAAGGAAATATCACCTGAAAGGATTTTGCATGATAAGGAGGGTAGGTCTTTCTTATCAATTAGAAAACAGTGCTGCATTCAATAATTGTGGAACCTTGTGTCTTAAAGCAATAAAAATAATTTTAATTCTGGGAAGATTTCATATGGTTTGGTCAATGCATAGTGTTTGACAAGGTAAGGTGTTTTTCTCTGATGAGGATGTAAAAGATGAATTAAAATGCTTTTTTCATCAGGAGATTATTCATTTTATTCTGTACAGTTGTTTGAGGGTTTTGTATTTATTTTTTTGGGGAGGTATTTTGTCTTTTCTGTTTGTTTTTTAATAAATTACTGACAGTTCAATAAAACAATTCAGTTGTGTGTCTGTGTTAATGAGCCCATATAAATAGCTAATTTGCAGAACTATGTGAATAGAACAAATACAATCACATACAAATGAGACAAAGAAAGTACATAATAAATTATTAAAAGATCAGTGTTTTACTAATTTTTAAGACTATTTATATAAAGTATGGTGCTTTAGGAGCTAACCTGGGTCTTCAAATATAAGCATATAATGGACTGTATGGTAATATGGTCCCTTATTTCAATTCAGCTTATAAAGAAAACATAAGGAATAGTCCTCGAATTCTTGGTTCAGTAACACAGACCATGTCAGAAAAAAAAAAAATAAAATAAAAAAAAAAAATCCATGTGATAGATGTCAGAAAATGCAGCACCTTGAGTTTTATTCAGAGGGTAGCAGAACTGCTGTATGCAACTAAATCAGTAGGGATGATGTAGATATACACAATAACCAGCAGAAACCTCAAGAAAGATGCTATTATCCTTACTAAGAACTTGTCTACAGTAAAGAAGTCAGGGTAGACTCAAAGCTGTACATCTATACTGTAAAGATACTGTGTTCTGGATACCATGAAGCAGTTTCTTATGTGCTCTTAGCTAACTATTTCTTACTGGCACAAAATGTACACTAAAATTGCATAGATAACAGAAACCACTAAGGACATACTTACAACTGAGACTGCAATGTAAGGTAACTTACATTTCCAATGTAAGTTGGAAATGATATAGCTTAATTATAAGAAACATTTGAGTCAGAATGACACAAGCAGATTTCACTGTTTCCTGAACAGGGAATATCAGCAGTCTGCTACCACCATGCTGAGAGTTATGAGGCAGGTATGATCTGAACACAACAAAAGAAAGTACAGTAGGTCCCTGGGAGCAACAGTGAATTAATGCATGCTGTTTCACCTATTTCTAACTTCCTGTGTCACTAAATCCTAAAATTACCTCAAATTAGCCAGGTGGGGGTTGGTCTTTTTTCCCAGGCAACTATCAGCAAGACAAGAGGGCATGGTCTCAAGTTGTGCCAGGGGAGGTTTAGGTTGGATATTAGAAAGAATTTCTTTACGGAGAGGGTGATCAGACATTGGAATGGGCTGCCCAGGGAAGCAGTGGATTCTCCATCCCTGGAGATATTTAAAAAGAGACTGGATGTGGCACTCAGTGCCATGGTCTAGTAACCAGAGCTGTAGTCGATCAAGGGTTGGACTTGATGATCTCAGAGGTCCCTTCCAACCCAGCCAATTCTGTGATGATTCTATGATGATACCTGGTAGGTGGAGAGCTGCCGTGAAAAGTTGGGACTTCAAGATTCTTAACATCTTTTCAGTTCTCGGACAAACAAGAAAATAGACATTGACTTAGAAACTGAATAAGGACTGTTCATGGTACTCTCCTTTTTCATAGAGTAACTTTGTGAGACACATGGTAATAGAGCTCTTTAAGAAGTGGTACATGGAGACGAGAGATGGCAGAAGTTTCATGGAGGAGAGGTTAAAGCATAATAAATCTCTTCCACACAAGTACTCAGAAAGTCCATAGTGATGAGACAGGGCCAATGTCAAACCAGGGAGTCAAGTCAGGATGTTGCAGGTATGGATCAAGAAGTTAAGAGCTGGGATTTCCCCAAGCAGAGAGCTGCTGCAGACACTTCTTTTAGCTTTTTTTTTTTTTTTTTTTTTTTTTTTTTTTTTTTTTTTTTCCCATTAGTTCTTAGTTTGGCCAAACTCGAATGAAAAAGCTGTCCTTGCACACAGCCTGTTAATTAGGATTTTTAAAAAATCCTAGTTAATTCTCTTGTTCAAGAAATAAACTAATATAACTTTTATTCATTTCATAAAAAGGACTGAAATGAAAGAAACTTTTTTGTGTCCAAAAGCTCATCTATTTTTGGTTTTTGTTTTTTTTTTTCATTTCATCATTCATTATTTATAACAGGTGTTTCTTGAGGCAAAGAATCTCTGTCAAAACTATTATTCAGCACCTCTAGTCTCACCATGATCTCATTCTTCGTTAAATGTGTTGCCCTTATCTAGAGAATGTATTTAGGCTGGATTCTGACCAGTGTTAAGAAAATCAGTTTTCAATATCTGTATCTATATATCAGTATCTATACTTCTGTTATTATCCCATTTGATATTTACTTTTTTTTCACCATTAACTGAAGTTCAGGTCCAAATCCCCTGGAACACCTGCAGTTATTTTACCTCCGTTCCATTAGCAACACCTGCACTTGTCACCTTGTTATTCTCCTGATATTTACTTGGTGCTAAAATTGGCTTTTTAAACTTTAATTCAGGAGAATATTGCTGTCTCCTCTTTATGACACTATATGAGCTAAGTTTCTTTAGGAGATGCTATCTCCCGATGACTCATAGAATTCAAGTCCCTGAAAGATGTATGGTTTTTGTTTGTGTGATTGATACTACTTCTAGGATGTGACAAAACAAATATCCCATTTTAATCTTAAAAAAAAATAAAAATAATCTATTCAATTTACTTTTGCATGCTCTGTTTTCAGTTTCAGATCATTTTTAACAGTCTTTTGATAGAGTTGCAGTCCTCTGGAACTGCTATTGTTAGGAATCATAATAAACATTCTCTGAATGATGGAACAAATTATTATACTTATACTGTGTGAGCAAATAATATACTGTGTGAGAAAATAATTCATATGAAATACCAGAAAGCTCACAATATCTTACTATCTGAGCTGGGTCAACAGAAGCACATCAAGGAAACTGAGGGAAGTTTTAGTGCACTTTTTGGTACTTTTTAGACTTCTGGAATATTATGTCCAATTTCAGGCACCTCAAAGAAAAGATATAGTAATAAACTGGAGTAAGTTTAGCAAGGGACCTGCATGCTGGTGGGGGGTGGAGCACTTGCTGCATGAGGAAAGTCTGAGAGACCAGGGAGCAAAGATAGCTCAAGAGAAATTTATTGAAAAAAACAAAAAAACCACATCTAGGCTCTCTACTGTTGTGTAATGGCAGGAAAAAAAGGTAACAGTTACACATCTAAAGTAGTAGGTTCCAACTGGACATGATATCAGATTAGATACATTTTCCTCTGTATTAGGTTGGTCTGCCTTTTTTTGAGATTCAGAGGATGCTGCATATAATGCCTTCCAGATTCCCTCTTATTCTTTGCCCTTCAGATCTACTCCCACATGATCACAGCTGCCTGGTCCCTGAGCAAACAACAGGCTGCTTGCTTGATTTCTGTAGCTTGGTATCTGTGACTCTATTTGGTCTTTCTCAGAGATCTTCATTTCATCTCTCCATGCTCACTACAGTCAAGGCTGCTACAAATTGCTGTATCATCACTGTATTATTATTATGTATTAAAACGAAGCTCCTCAGTGTTGATGATCTTATTGCTTGTAAAATGTAGACTCAGAATATAAGGAATAACCAGGAGAGTATCTTCTGCACAAATTAATGTGAATGTTGCTTTGAGGAATGTTTACTCAACTGTAGAAAGTAGAACAAAGAAAGGTGAGTGGAATCTAGATGTACACTTGTGGTTTTATTATTTCTTTGTTTTTTGGGTTATTTTTTTTTTTTATTGATGGAGAATATCAGATTAGTTCTTCTAGTAACTATTTCAAATTTCCCCATCTGTGCCAAATTTAAAACTATGCATATCGTGCATATTTTAAGCAATGCATATGGTAATGGAACTGCATGGCCTCTGTTCAGTATTGTGACTCTAGGTTCTACAGTCCTGCAACATCCTTTGCTCAAGTCCCCCTGGGATTGTTTGACATAGATCTCAAATTTATGCGCACGGCACGTACACCATGTGTTACATTGGCCACAATGGATGAAAAGGCCACTTAAAAGGATAAGAAGTGACTTTTAAATAGGCTTAAAAATGGGTCTGAGAATAGTATGTAACTTAACTGGAATCATGACAACTTGAAGACTGGCAAGTGTTTTGCTTCTTGCATGGAAATATTAATTTTAAAAGCAAGACTATTAAATGGTTGAGCTTTGTCCTGTATTTTTCATCTCTCTCTTGTCCAACACAAGATCTTTAATCAACTAATTTTGTACCATCATGATTAATCTCTTGTTCATTTATGAATAAAAACCTTCAAAAATAAACCTTATAGTTTAATAACGCTAAGAGTTTGGCTTTGCTACTCTGGGTCTTATGATGCCTCTGTACAGCCTCCATGCTGTTGCCATCTATTGGTCCTTCCAGTCTCAACAATGTGGAAGGAAACTTCATAGTAGGAAGTAGTTTCATTTTTTCGCTTTATTTTTAAGTTGACCAGAGAGATGTATCTGCAGATAGGTGCAGAGAGATCTTAATGAGCCTCCTTTTATCTAAAGAGAGTATAGCCACATTAACAAGGCTATGTGCTTGATTTTAGTACACCATAATAATAATTTGCACACTTATAAAGCTATTCAGAATGATATAAAGTAACATTTTTACTGATAATGTATGTGTTTCCATTGAGTGGCTTTTCAAACATGATTCAGTGCATGTTTATGCGCAGTCTACAACACCGGTAAGCTTAACAACTATGTCTTAGAAAGGAGTGGATTCTACAGAAGAATATATGAATTATGCTATTTCTTCAGGTTTGCCATTAGTTTCTTGGTGCTGTGATTACTTTCTTGACTTCCTTTTATTTTAGTTTTTGTCAGGAAAGATGAAGAAGAAATAATCTTGTGAAGCTGAACCAGTTCAATATTCCCAGGAAATTTATACAATTTGAGAGGAAAGGTAAGTTTGTTTGTGTGATGTTAGCTTATATCTGAGACGTAACAGAAGCTCTCTTAAAAATTGAAGATTGATATTGTAGGTTGGAGAACCTGTAAATCATTATTTTCCTAGAAAAACAAGATTCTAGATGCCTTTTAATCACAGGCTTTTATTACAAAATCACACTGAATGCCTAGCTGACTATGTCTCTTTTATGGTACCAAAATATCTGAGCATTTCTGATTGGAGTTACTTCTTCAAAACCCTGGAAATAAATCAGAGCTATTATTATCATTTTACAAGACAGGTTCTGACTGACAGAGAAGTAAAGGGAATTACTACAGTTTATATTAACAGGCTATGGATGAACAAGCAGCTGAAGCCAGTTTTCTAAGGAACATCAGTTCTCAACAGAGAAAAAGAACAACAGTTCTTTGAACCATGAAAGAGTCCTTTGCAGTAAGATGTCATGCTACAGTAATTCATCATGTTGGAACTGTGCTGATGAGCAGTCATTTACTGATGGAGAATAGCCAAGCTGTTGCTCTCATCTACACTGCTTGCATAGGCTCAGAGGTCAGACTGAGATCTACATTTCTCATTCCTAGCCTGAACAGAAGTGGAGTTGAGTTATGAAAGGAAAATTCAGCCTCTGAAGGAGTGAACCTTTCAAGTCACTGTCCAACAACTCCTTTAATCAGAATAAGGAATGATATAGGTTTCTGTAAGAATAATATCAACAATATTGTTAAAAGGATAATTCATTATAAGGGAAAGTAGGTCATTCTTTTCATCTTAGAGAATGTCTGTGTTTTTTATTTTCTACGTGGATACACCTTGAAGTTTCAAAATATTACTGGCACTACTCTAGTCAAATTTGTAGTTTCATTTATTTGCAGAAAATACCTGCCTGATTTTCAAAATCTGTATCATGACAATGCTTTTATTACCTCAGCTCCCTTATAATCCCCTCAAAAAGAGCTAATGGTTATTGCTATCTAATGGAGAATTATAAAAAAGCAGAATCACAATAAGAAACTGCAAGTCCCCACAGTCTACTGCATCTGCTTACTTACTTTCTCACTCAAGAGCTAACTCTACATTTAATCTAACACTGAAAGCAGAACAAATATTTTGTAGGTGTATTGCCCTAGATTTTACTAGGACTGCTCATTGCCACGGTCTGGTACCGAACATACCCATCTAGTGGTTCAGCTAATGGTTTACCTAATATATGAGTGCAGTCAGCTAACATAAAGGAATTGTACTGGTTTTAGTTGTCATGTTTCCCACAGCTGACTCTTGGGACATGAGAAAATACAATTTATTTTGTGATATAATGTGCCTGAACATCCTCCGGCTTGTTCTAAGAGCACTTCTGCAGAATGCAATGTGAACAAGCATAACTATATCCTTCATAGAGATTAGTGTGTATTAAAATCTTCTCTGCAAATTGCCTTGCTCCATAGTAAATAATTTGTGAACAGATGCTAAGTTATTCATCTGTGGGCACCATTTTCCCCTCCAGGATATTTCATGATGGTTTATGCAAATTTGGCAGGACAATGCCACCTGCTTTCCTGGTGTCCAGAGGGTACATAGGGGTACACAAACCCCTAACTCTTCCCTCCACTCCAAACAGAATAGTTCTACATGAAATATTAAATATTACATTTGTATCTGTGTCTCTTCTTAGACTTGCCACAAATGGAATAAAAAAAGGAAGCTTGATGTTTAGGGAAGAATTAATGGAAGTGAACATGAAATATTCCATTTATGCGCAGACCTCTGTGTTTTGCCTTGGCACAGTCAAAAGTGATAAATGGCGTCAACTTTTAATTGTTTGCTTATCATGGTGTCATTTGAAGTAGGATAAGTATCCACATTACAACATCACCTCCCAGCTCCTGCACACTCCTTTTCAGTGCAGAACTGGATGTGAAATTGTGGATAGGAATGAGACATGTCAAATGTCAGCCATGGTGCTAGAGGGTCACTAGAGGAGTTCACACGATGGTTGGTTTTTTTGATTGTTTTGGAGCTTTTTAAGGAGGAGGAGGTAAAAGAATCATTCCTGGGGAACAGTAGGGCTGTCAGCTATGGATCACGTGCCAATGAAAGACGTTAGGCTGGAATATAGTTACATTTCCATTGATAATACCTATGTGTTTTCATTCTAAACTAAGTAGTTACTTGAATTTTTTCAGTCACAATTTCCACTTGCATCATATAAATAAGTGTTGCTCAGAAAGCAGATAGATACAGTGGTCATCAGTTTTGCATCTTAATTGTAAATTAGTCAGGTTTAATCTTTTAGTGGGGAAGGAAAAAATCAGGGGATTCTACACTCATTAAGACATTACAAAAAACCACAAACAAACAAACAAAAAAATCAGACATTTAATCTGGACTTTGAATTTTAGTTTATTTAGTGATTTTAAGCAGGGACAAAGCTGCTAGATAATAAGACAAATTTTACCTTTACTTGGACAGAGTGATGGTGGGCTACCACAGCTTATTCAGTTACATAGATTGTTGTGTGTGTCAGAAAAAGCAATTTCTAGTTTGTAAGAATATAGTTTCCACTTTTGTTGGATTTGAGGTCTCTGTCCCCACAGGTCCTGGGAATCTCTCTTCTTTGACAGACTATATATTGACAGAGATCTCAATATTGCTTTATTACATATTCTCTATTTTAAATATTAACTTTGGTGAGGATGGTAAGTCAGAAAAAAAGATATGGGAGGATCACTGGTAATCAATCCATTGTGAAAACTCTCTTTGATGTGTCAGAAGTCTCTTACTTTACCTCTAACCTACATCTCATGTGTGCTTTGGTTACATAGATTAGTCAAAGAAGTGTTGATGCAGTTGCTAACCTTTTTTAAGTTACAAAAAACTTCTTATCACTGTTTCCATAGTGTTATACTTGGTATAGTCAGGTGTAAAAATATCATTCTAATAACATTATCTGTAGCTATAATAAAAGCTGTTCTGTTTATCTAGGAAAATCACTATCTTTGTAACTATTTCCTGTCAGGGACTGTGGGACTATACAAATACAAATTGGAATTATCCATCACTGCAATGGGAATTGTTATCTTAAAAATACATCATCCATAGAAGCTGTTTCCCTTGTCTATGAACTTCAACAAGTAAAAAAGTTAAGGCAAACCATTTTTTTTTTTTTTTTTTTTCTTCTTTCTTTATTCTTTTTCCTTTTCTCTTTTTTCTTTTTTCCTTTTTCTCTTTTCTTTTTTCTCTTTTTCCTTTTTTATCTTTTCTTTTTTCTCTTTTCTTCTTTTTTTTTGTCTTTTCCTTTTTCTCTTTTTTCTTCTTTCTTTTTTCTTCTTTCTTTTTTCTCTTTTTTCTTTTTTTCTTTTTCCTTTGTCCTCTTTCCTTTTTTCTTCTTTCTCTTTTCTACTTTCTTCTTCCTTCTTTCTTCTTTCTTTTTCTTTCACCAGTTTTGAATGAAACTGTCTGAATTTCATTTGTATTCTACATTTTCTTTGTATTCATTTTAATTGTAGGAAGTGACTATAGTGGAGATCATGAGGACTTGTAGATGCTTTTTCATGTCATTTCTCTCACTCGTTTATTGTGTCATTAACCAGATTATTTTCCCTACCTCTTCTGCTGTGGTTTTGTTCTGGTTTTCCTGATTTTAAGTCCCTGAGAAGTGCGTGTGTCAGCACTTTTACAATCAAGCTCTCATTGGTTTACCCATCATTCAGAGGAGCACTGTATACTGAAAAATATATCTACTAAAGAAATGTCAGAGATTAGCTGCATATTTTTGAAATCATACATTGCTGTGCATTTGAAGATAATATAAATTTATATTATTAAATGTTATCTCATTAAATGGTTGCTTTTCAACCAGTAATTGTTTCCACAGACATCAGAAATGACAAATGAGAAAACAAAGGTGTCAGTAGAATTCTTCTTCAAAGGAAAAAATGAAACAGAGATAAACTGTGACTAGATAAACTAGCTAATGTCCCTTATCCTTTCCCACTTAAGATTAAGGAACCAATGAAATACTTTTCATATCTTTTGATGCTGCTCTCACTGGAGAATATATTCCTTCTTTTTATGAACTTTGCTGTTGTTGAACCAAAAAGAAAGAAAAGCAGAGTAAACTAGATAAGTTTCACCTTTAGCTCTTCTTGTTGTAATATACTGTATTGGTTCCTTTTTTTTTTAACATGTAGTGTTAAACAGTTTTAAGTAAGGGTGAATGTCTCAGAAACTATAGTATATTCATCTCTGCCTGGGGGAGAAATCACATTTCATCACATACTTTCTCATGGATTTAGTGTATCTCTCACATTTTTTTTCCCTTCAGCCTCTTCAGTTGGTGGTGAAATGATATATCTGGAGAGGTGGCATAGTGGAAGATGTTTGTTTCTAAGCTTTTTTTACAATCTCAACCCTTTAAATATGAAAACAGAGGGAGAAAAGAGATTTGAAAACTGCTTTGTGTTTCTGTTGCCTTTAACATGAAGATTTATATTCCTTTTATCCCTTATATCATTTGTTTCCCATACAGAGGAAAAACTATTACAAATCTGGAGACATACCAATATTTTGTCTAAAAGACTACATAATGTGTTTGACAAAGCTATTAAAATTTTCCATCCCCTATATTGAATTCTGCTGTGTTTATCCTGATTCTAACATTTCATAATATTAATTTTTTTTTTCTTTTCTGAGGCTAGAGTGAAAATTGTAGATAAATTAAGAAATGTTATTGCTGTTAATAATTTCATGTTGTTTAAGCGTAAGCTAATTAGATCTAACAGTGGTTAATCCACCCGTAAACATAAGAACATTCACCACTGATTAATTGCATCTCATAAAGATTCATTTGCTGCACATTTGAGTTAAAATGTCAAGAAACACAGTAAACATTTATGAGTTGTTTTTTTTTTTTTAATAAGTATGCAGTCCTTCTAGAGGAGCATCCATAATTCATTCATTCCCCCTCTAAAAAACGACTGTATTTAAGAAAATTTCTGCCAGACATTAAAATATTTTTTACTCTAAAATAACTTCTTTACACTGTGATTGCTTTCAGAGATTAAAAATTCTAAGAAAAAAATCATTGGAAGACTAAAATTAAATTTACAAAAATAGTAGACTTAAGTAGATTTAAGTGCACTTTCTTGGAAGTAGGTTTGAGTATCTATTGGGATTTGCACTGATTTATATACAAGTTTACAATGAAGTTTGCAAGCAAACTGGACATTAAGCCCAATTAAATTCATGTGTTGATGAAAAATATCAAATATTTTATATTAGAGTAAAAATTCAATTGTCTGAATATAGTAATTTCTCCAGAATAAACTTGAGTGCTTCTAATATGTTCTTTGTAATTCACTGATAGTTATTTGCTTTTTATGTATTCTTAGGTTTGCTCCTAAAAAGAGAATGAAATTACTGTGACCCCAAATTAGAAAAGAGAATACTATATATTAATGTGGCTGTTCTATTCCCTTTAATTATAGGAAACACAGAATGGTATAGTAAAATATTTTTAATTACTAATAATGACATTTTGGATCAGATCTTTGTGATCTTTAATCACAAGGAGTCTGACATCACAGCTCACTATGATTTGCACAACTGTAATTTCATTATAAATTTGACTTGTATACAAAAGTTATCCCTCTGTTCCTAAGCAGAGGCTTCCAGTCTTAAAGCAAAACTTCCCCAGCCAAAAAAGCAACATACTGGTCACCTTGGACAGTGTAATTTAAGAGTCTTCAGTAAGGCCAGCTATTTACAAAACATTATTACCTGAAAAACCTATGTCTTAAGTTATGCATGCTGTCAGAAGACAGAGCAGAAGTCAAAATATCTTTCATGTTATTACTGTATTTTGGAGCATAAGAGATAAAATGGGAATAAAGCACATCTCTGGATTCATTCTGGCATCATAGGCATGGCCTCCAGGTGCGAGTTTCACATTTGTGCTATGCATTTTACTGACTGATTTCCAAGAATGAGGCATGTGTGAGAGGAAACATTCCTTTACATCTGGTATTAACACATCATCTGTGCAAAGTGTTTAATATTTTTATTTTCCCCTCTCTTGCCATTTGTATAAAGACCTAAGGATATTCAGCAGGTAGTATTCTCTCCTTCTATTACACTGGTCTTTGCAGACTGTGGTTACTCTTAAGGAGTGGTTGAGCTATGAAGATGTGCGATTCTTTGTTAAACCTTGTCATCTTGCTGGTGGGCTTTTGGGGTTTACTCATAGATATTTAATCCTCAGACATTTTAAGGCCATTGGTAATTTCTACAAGTGGAGGAGCTGAATGCTAGATAAAACTAACCTGGGTACATCAAGAACTGTTTTTTTGCCAGACATGTATCTTGTATCACATAATTATTCTTTAAGCAGTTTCTAGTTGATATGTACCTTAAAAAAAAAATAAATATATATATATATATTAGATTATGGTTGGCTAGATCAGATTTTTAACTGTGCAAAATTTAAAAGAGATTAGAAAATTTCAGATTATAAAGCAAAATACATTTTAACATATATCTGTATTACTATACAATTGTTTAAAGCTCCAAACTCTTTGAGGACAAGTCAAGTGTTACCTGTTTGTTTTGGTATTTTTTCTGATGTTGACAGTCTTTACAGAAAGTGTATAGTATGAGCTAACAAGGCAAACTTTGTTCATTACCATAGCATAAGTTAATATTTGGGCTACTAATGAAACATAGTATGATGAAGAAGGAGATAGAATACACTATCTATAGAATATTTACAAAGTATTTGCTCTCTTACTTTTAGCTTTGGTTTTATTATGGTGTGCTTTCTAGTTGTAACTTGTCCCTGTGTAGCTTCAAGGTTCAGCTTTTGCTCTGCTTTTATACCAGACATAAAATTCAGAATCATAAAATCAAGGAATCATTAAAGTTGGAAGACACCATCAAGATCAAGACCAATCATAATCCAACTACCACAAGCACTGAACCATATCCTAAAGTCCCACATATAAACACTTCTTGAATACCTCCACTGATGGTGACTCCACTACCTCTCTGGGCAGCCCATTCCAATGCCTCACCACTCTTTCAGTAAAGAAACTTCCTAATATCTAACCTAAACTTCCCTTGGCACAATTTAAACGCATTTCCTCTCATCCTATCACTAGTTACTTGGGAGAAAAATAGATGCATAGAGATACCAGGGGGAAGATATAGCAGATGTGTCATTTAGAAGCAGTCAGTCATTCTTCATCTCCATCTGAGCTATGCATGAAAATTGTACACAAGTCAATTGCTTTGTGTACAATAGATTATTCTTTTGTATTAACAAAGGATTTCCATTTTTATTTTTCTCACACAATTTTCTAGTGTCACAGAAATCGGCTGATTTACTAATACATCCTTTCAGCATTTATGAAGTACTGGAAGGCTGTAAAAAAAGCCTACTAAAAAATAGTCTCTGCATTTTACCGGCCTCTACATATTGAAATTTCTGCAAAGTAGGAATCTCTACTACTAAGCTCTAGTATGAACTTTAAGCTTGGAAAGCTGTACGGTCTCTTGTACCCCAGACATCTTACTTCAAGTTACTTGGGTATTTATCTTCAGGGACATACTGTAGTGTTTTATGCTCAAGTCGTATTGGGGAAAAAACAAACAAACCAAAACAAAACAAACAAACAAACCCAAACAAACAAAAAATCAAACATACAAAAAAGCCCTAGTCGGCAACCAGTGCAAGATAATGTGTCAAAAACAAGTAGTTAAAACAAATTTAGTATGAATTGTGACTGGTCTACCATGTAGGGCCCAATCCTGATCCAGCTCATGCTTCTGTCTCAGTTGGGAGTTCTGCTGCTTCTGTCAGAGTAAACTCAGCTAGGCACCCTTCATTATGTATGATTTCATAAAATTTTCCTCCTTGGTTAATAGACTACTAGGCTAGTCTAGGAATAAATAACTTCTCAACTGTTCCACTCACCTATTGGCTAATCTGAAACATTTTACTTTCTGCCTCCCATCCTATTTTTTGAAAATAACTTCAATATTCTTTTCTTTCCTAGAATGTTTTGCCATGCCTTAGTTAAAACAACTAGGATCAGTCAAGAGTGTGTGAAGATCCATGAGTTAATCATGGCCTATAAGAAGCTGAGAAGTAGAGCATGAGTTTTATCCCTATAGAGATGAAAAATTATAAGGAACTTGAACTTCTGTGGGTTCTTTTGATCATTTTTACCTTAGGCAAAGAAAGTTTTAAAGGATTTTATTGAGTTAACTTCTATTACTATCATTCTGAAAAAAAAATCAGTTAATTTTCATACTGATTAAACATCTTCTATGTCTTTCTAAACTATTTTGAACAACAAAGGCTGTTTCCATAGCTACAATTTATATCTTAATTTCATAGTAAATTTCTTTCCACTTATTCAGCTCATTTCATTTATCTACCTTATTTGTTGTTTGAACTACACATAAACTTCAGGGGTGCTTATCTCTTACAGCTTTTGAGAAGGAAAAAAATGTATTAAGACAGAGATAAATGTGTTTAGTACACAGCTGGTTCAATTACCACAGAATATAATTTAGAATTCTCTCTTTAATGGAGATATAGGCCTTTGGAGAAAGTCTATAAGAAAATATGCCAAAAATCAATTAAATTCTCCTAGAATTGAATGAAGTACAATAAGCATAATTTAAGATCTGTAATAAAGTTTAACTAACAGCCATAAATATTTACTAGTTTTGTGAGACACAGATAAATCATAGAGGTATTTAAAGCACTTTTAAATAATTTTAATAATTAAGAAAGCCCACTAAGATTTTAATTACTTGAATAATTTTGTTCACTCCTCTTTATTATGCTTATTTCTTCACAGAGAACAGACTTTGTGGCTGTGACTTTTTTCTTTGTATCACCTTAGATCCATTGCATGCCTCAGCTGTATGATTAAGTCACTTGTGTTAGTCTACCTTGAAATACTTAACTACATTTATCATGTCTTTTTCTTTTTTTTTTTTTGTAAAAGAGATGAACTAATGGACTTTTAAAATCATAGAATAAATTATGTGAACAATATTCTGCTACTTGTAATTCCACATACACATATATCTGTGTAGATATATATCTGTAATATAACACATTAGACATGATTTTTATCACATACATTTGGAAATGCCACTTCAGTCCTTACCATTAAGTGATTACCTTTAGCAGTAATATTAAAAAGCAAAGCAAAATAAACATTTTCCCTTCAGAATTTTCACATAGAGAAATTTCCCTTCTAACACAGAGGTTTGGATTTTGTTTTTGTTTTTGTTTTTCTCCTTGAGCTGAAACATAAGATAAATGACGTGCAGTCATGGAAAAGTTGTTATCACGTTATTTTATTTATTTATTTATTTATTTGCTAAAACTGTTAATTCAAAAGTCCAGCACTACACTAACATGTCTTTCTGGGCCAATGATCAAAATACAGGTTTGGCTATCAATAAATATCATTTGCAAAAATGCTTTCCCCTTGACAAGTAGAGGGCCAAGGGATGTAGAGGCTTTGAATCTACTCTGGATATGTCAGAGGAACCCATCTAAGTCTGGTCACTTTCACTGAACACTTCATGTCTTTCAATACCTCTTCTGTATCAGTAACAGGTTCAGCCACTCAGTGGGTAGTTTTCTGTTTTATATGCTACAGAAATAAGGGATGTCAATTCTCTTTGTATTGGCAAATAATAGTGGAAAACTTTAATTTGCCGACATAAGGTCTCTTCACATGACCGTCTCATGGCTATTTTAATTCTCATGGTAAAGAAACATCCATTAGAGGAGTGTTGGACATGAAAACAAACAATACACATGCTATAGTTTCAACTTGATGAGAACATATCAAATTTACAGAGGAGTTATAAGTGCATCTGTATGTTTGCAGTGAGTGAATGCTTGCAATATATCAAAGCTGATCAGAATGTATTGAACGATAACCACATACACATCAATCTTCCCACCACCAGCTCCATCCCCTTAGGATAAATAGATTAATGTCCTGGATAAATTAGCTCTGGAAGTTTCTGAAGATTGTTTTTTCTTGACCTTTTTTTAACATTCACACAATTAGTCTTATTTTATTTAGCCTATCTTTTAGAAAAATGTTGCATGAAGCTATTCTAACATAATTACAAAGGACTGCCAGTAAAATTGTGCAGTAACAATTATTTAAAAAAAAAAAAAGTCCTGTAATTATTTAGTGTCTTTAAATGTGAAGTCTACTGACACCTACTAGAAATTACCTGACCCCTTACTTGTGAATAACACATTTATTTTAAGGCTGTGTATAAAAACTTTACAGCCTGCTTCATCCTTGTTGCTACACAGAACAGAAAAACAGCTTTAAGGTTATTTATTTGCTAAGTTTGTATACATTAAATTCAGTTTTTAGCAGTCTCAGCTGTTTAATAGTGCAATGCTATAGTCCTTGTTCAAACTGGATCTAGAAATAAGACGCTTGAAACTTTTTTCCATACCATGAAGTGACTTCCTGAGGTCTAAAGGTTTTTGCTGCACATTTTCGTAGACATAACCTTTATGATACTGTGATATGATATGAATAAACTGGTTTAGTTTACAGCATAGCAACAATATTTATTGTCTTCTGTCTTCATTTTCCTGTTTTTTCAGGAAGTCATTCTATTACACATTTAGAAGACCTTACCCTCTTCAAAGTACCTGGATTTTGCTTTAGGATGCACCCAAGTCAAAAAGCAAAGCCTCTGTTCTCTAAACTGCTTTCTAGTCAGCAGGGAGTAAAGGGGAGACAATCAGTTTTATCCAAAATTGGCCAAAGGTAATGAACAAAAACAGTTTATGCTTATTTTGTTGTCACATAATCCATGGCATTCTTAGAATTGCATGCTTGTAGCCTTATTGTCAGTTTTTGTCAACTGTGATGTGCTGTCTGAAAGTTTTTGAAGACAAATAAGGTATTCTCATTATCGTGAATTTTACATTACTTGCATTTCCAGTTATACTTAGGATTACATCATACAAAGAAAATCTTCCTTCTCCTGAGACCTGAAAAGGAAAGTGGAGCAGTTTTCTCCAAGGTAAAAGAATATCATGTATAACATTGCAGAGTAAAAATTTGCACCTTATGCCTTCTTCTCATAGCTTCATATGACCTTTGAGACTAAGTAGTTTATAGAAATAGAATTTAGATTAAATTATATATAATTTCTTCTTCCTGGAGCTTTTATCTCCAAACTAATTATTTCCTGTATTGTCAGTTTGAAAGACATGACATTGAAAAAGCTGTGGTGTGAAATGTAAGCAATGTCCCATACTCTTTATCTCCGTTAAATCTAGGTGACTGTGTAAGGAAGAGGGACTAAATAATCCTTCTTCAAATTTTTTTAATTTGTGTTCATGCAATGCCTTTCTAATATCTATGGGTTCATATAAGAGTCATCTATATACTGGCAAAGGAGTAGTGGGTCACAACCTCTTTATTTTGCTTAATGATTGGACAGTCCTTTTATTGACTTGCAGTGAGGCCCTTCAATTGAGAAAATGCAAGCTATGTGATTCAAATGTCTTAGGTTCTTTAAATTAAGACAAGCCAAGGAAGAATAATCCATAAAATATTTTTTCTCCTCACTTTTGTACAATTTTTACTTCAATCCTTTTATAAAAATAAAATGTAATTCTCTTCTGCATTCAATGACTCATTGCATCAGGAACAGAAATAAAAGAATGCATATCACTTGTGAAAACCTACAAAGTTTCTGTTCCACATGCCACTAAAGTCAGTGGAGGGTTTCCTAACCACTCTATCAAGATTTGGGTCAGCTTTTATTTAGCGATTCATGAGGAATGGCAGACATAATCTGTCTTTCAAGAAAGTTGCATCCACCTGTTTTCACAAACATCACATTTCTTTGGGAGAGGTCACCTCTCTCCTACTCCCTGGCTCCTTCTTATCACTATCTTATCCATTGTCCTAACACTTCTGCCACCAATTATCTCTCTTACTGATCCATTTTTCTCTAGGGTCCCAGACAGACTCCTTTCTGGTTCTGGCTTGTGATCCATCCATCTCAGTAATAGTTCACTAATTTCAGCTTTTGTCTCCCTAGTAATTTGCATCAATTCCCTCTAAAACAGTCTGAGTTCTGATTAATGTACATTAAAGCAAAGACCAATGTGCCTCCTGGGTGTCAGTTTCAGTTCCACAGGTTCCCAACAGCCACTGCAACAAAAGCCCAGTATGCCCACGTCTTCCTGCTCCATGGGACTAGTTTCTAATTGTATCTGTTTTTAATAAACATGACTGATTTCAGATGTAGTGAACTCAAGTTCAAAAGTTAATTTGCTGTCTCTATAATAAGTAACAGATTTTTCCTATTGAAAGATTTTCATTATTTATCAACCTTTCCTCTAGTCCTCTGGCCCCAGTCTTGTATTTGAAAACAAACATAAATTCAAATAGACCAC
Organism: Phaethornis superciliosus; assembly: GCA_023637945.1. Taxonomy (NCBI): domain Eukaryota; kingdom Metazoa; phylum Chordata; class Aves; order Apodiformes; family Trochilidae; genus Phaethornis; species Phaethornis superciliosus. Next base: position 74,947,091 of record JAJQWJ010000002.1, read on the forward strand.
TTACAAATATGAATGCATCTCTTTTCTTCTCAGACCTCTCTCTCAAACCCTAAATCTGCCCTGAGAATTACCTTAGAAAATACAAACTGAATAACTGAATCCTGATAAAGTCATTATCAAATGCAAATAAAAACCTGTAATTAAAAACATTAGACAACAATAATAGGTGATAAAACTATGAAAATATGTAAATTTTTTTCTGCTTTTGGCAATCTATGGATTCTTCTGTTAGAAAAGTAGCAGGATAACATCTGTCTTGTAGCCACACTAAAAGCTCCACCCTTCTCTTGCAACTTTTTCTTTCCCCCACAGGAATAAAAGTGCCTAATTCTTTGTCCAGTTCTGCCAGCTGAAGTTATTTAAACAAGCAATTCACATCAAGTTACGTATTTCAAAATACAAGGCCTCTGTCTCGTATCATAAGCAATTTTCTTGTCACATCAACAGTATTATGCTATTTGTTAAGAGAAGACAAAACATTGGCAGATTGTTCAGTTTACTGTGATTGAAATTGAAATATTACCTTAAGAAGCTAAGAAATTTATATCTCCTTAATGAGTTGCAAATACTAATTATGAACTGCCTGTCTTTGTTTCAGTGGAATACAGGCTAAAGAGGAAAATTGAGATTTGGCCTCAAAGCAGATATCATTAAAGTTCACTTCAAGGAAACAAACTTTCTCTGTTATCTTCTTCAGAGTGATGATTGTAGCCTTGGTTTCATTTAACTTCAAGACCTTCAGTTGACAAAACTGACATCAAATTGACAGAGAGAGTACTTTATCTATTTTGATGTGGAAGTAGTTTGGGTTTGGTTTTTTTTTTTTTGTTTTATTGGAAAGACATGATTCATGCTAAACCATCTCATAAATTCACTTTGCCCTATTCATCTTTTGCTCTAATATTTTAACTGAACTGACATTTAAGGAGTCATATCTTATCTACCAGCCCAGATGAATTAGTTCAGAATGTACATTGAGCAGTTAATTTATAAAAGACTGCCTTTATCACTGAAGAAAGTTGACTATCATCTGGTGAAGCTATGTTCCTAGAATTAACCGGTATATGATGAAGTGTCTCATATTCTTAGTACATTGTTTCATGTATCATTCACCCTAATTCTCTTTTTTCCTAACAGGGATAAGGTTGTGTGTAGGCCTTCAAGGCATAGTTGTCAGTTTTCTTACATGTACTGTGTATGGAAGAAATGAGAATGTATGGATTGATTGAACATTTCAGTTTTGTGCCATTTAGACAAAGGATGCTGTGACAGCTATGGGTCTAAATCAGAAAGAAAAAAAAGAAGTTGAATTTTTCCTACATACATAGTAAGAGCCATTTTATGTCTATTTTTTTGAATCTGACTTGGGGAATAGAAATGTGTCGTTATTTTTAGCTGAGTGTTCTCTGCTGCAATTTGTATGCTATTTAATTATCTAAACCCTGGAAGCTGAAGTGAACTGAAGTCATGCCTGAAATTTTACCTACTCAAGTGTATGTGAAAGCTAAACTATAATCCTGTCCATGTTCTACATTACTCTATGCATATATATATGTATGCAGTGTATTTTCAGTATTGAAACTGAGAAAAATAGGCACATTAATCTTGAAGTATTTCATAAATCTTTTAAATATGGATTGGTAAGTACAAGATACAATTCATTCACCATTCATTCACTTTACTTTGGCTTACAGAAAGTAATTGAGCTGCGTTGCCTGTATGATCTTCATCCACATAAAATAAAACTTGTTTATGTAAGCTATAAAGTCTCAGCTGACAAGTGGAAACTCATAAAATGTCTGGAATATGGCCCTTCATTAATATAGATGAAAAAAAAAATGGTACTTGAATGGATGGATTATGGTTTTTGGGGGATGGGTGTTAGACTTCCTTAGTGACTTCCTCATTCTTACAAATTGTAATTTTTTTTTTTCCTGCTAATAAAATACAGTAAAATAAAATCCTGCTTCCCTACACAGCTTTTGCATGACTTTGAAAGTTTGTCACGGACAACTAAATGAAGCCTGTAAGGGACTACTTCATAACTTACTTGTTGCTTCTCCCTTTCAATGAATGTTTTGAAATTATGCTGAAGGTATCTATGTATTTCTCTCTGTTTCTCTCTACTCATTTTAAGTGGGAATGGCTGTTTTCATTTTATTGAGGAAAAAAATATCATTGGAGAAGAATAACTGCTTAAGATTCTGAACAGTCAAAGAATTGTACAAATACAAGGACTAAGAACTCAATTAGGAAAATACACAAGTGAGTTTCTTCAGAAAATCTTGCTAAGGTGACTTAATGTTGTTTATCAACAGGATAGGTGAATACCTTTGCCATAAACCCAGTAACATTGTTTTTCAGGATGCCTCCAGCATAAATTTGTTTTTAAGGAATACCTGCCATGTGGGGGAGGATTTTAATAAATTTGTGGTTAAATTGTTAAGTTAGAGGACTACTCTACAATGTGGAGTATTCATTTCATGGTAGCTGCTTAGGAGTGCTGATTTGGCACACTAGGACAAATAAGAAAATTAGTGAGTCTAGTAATTGTAAAAAGGTTTTATGAAATGAGAAAGTCCATTTATTTCTCATGTCTGGTAGGTTCTTGGGACCTGGGTTTTCTTATTAGACAATTATTTCCCTATGCTTCCCTGCAGTCTTCTCTACCCTCTCATGTGCTTTATATTTTTCAGGAGTTGCTCACAACTATTAGAAGCCAGTATGTGTAACTGCAGACTGAGATGCAGTTACATATTTTCACTGCTAGAGATACAAAATAGTTTAATAATTAATGTTATATTTTTTTCATCTAGCTGTTCTGATTTCCATGCAGGAAAATAATGGTTTTTTGTGTTCTGTAATTGAATACAATTCATTATTGTCCAGTAGGAAACATATATATTGCAGAGAAACATTTTAAAAATTATTTTATTGCATTTTTTAGCTAAACTATTTAATGAAAAAAAATCAGACTCTTTGAATTTCTAGGCCCTATACCTTTTCTTTTCTATTTTTTTCTTTTTTTTGTTTGGTGTTTTTTTTTGTTTGGTTGGTTGGTGTGTTTTGGTTTTTGTTGTCTTTTTAATGCCCCAAAAGGAGCAACACTGTTGGGTCTCAGAATAAATAACAACTAGCACAGTGCCCTAATGAAACTTCTTCAATATTGACCTTCATAGGTTACTGTAGGTTACTTGCACAGTCTAAGTGCTGGGAAATAAAAACTTTCAGTGCAAGGGGCCATCCTTTTTTTGGTCTCTGTATATTGCAGAGAACTCTGCGAATGCCCCTGGCATTGTTAAAAATTTTATCTGAACCTATGCTGAGCAGGTGTGTGTCAAGGTCCTTTCTATCACTAAGAAATTCTCCAAGCAGCTGTTGGCAGTGCAGTATTTGAGGTATCTGCCTTAGTTTTGAAGAAGGCAGTTCAGGAATGAGGAGCACTGTAGACATGGTGCAGTAAGTGCTTAAATTACCCAGGGCTTATGTTCACACAGCCATGGTTAAGCTACTTCTAGTATTCAACCAAGATGGTTTTCAGCAAATTCTGATATTTCTGTGCTACAGTTAAAACTACATGTGAGGCCATTAAGATTTCAGAAGTTAGTTATTAAGGCAGTAATTAACATCAAAGACTGATGAATTTTCATTACCTTTTTCTGAATTATACTGCTTGGAACCAGCTTAAATAAAGCACAAGCTATGTGAAGATTCTAAGGGAAGTAACTTTAAAACCCCAAATCATTGCACATTAAAACATTACACATTAAAACATTACATAAGTCTACATATATACATATATACACACATATAAAAATGATACTTGTGTATTATATTACTTTTGCAGGTATTTTAAGAGGTTTTAACGACATTTATTCTCATTTTGTTGAACATAACAGTAGCATTTTATTGATCCAGTTCTAATTTCCATTACTTGACTGTTTCTCTTCTGCTGTTTCATTTAACTACTGGAGAGAGTCCAGCAAAGGGCAACAAGGATGAGGAGGGGATTGCAGCATGTCTCTTATGAGGAAAGGCAGAGAGATGCTGGATAAGAGAAGGCTAAGGGGACATCTTGTAAATGTCTACAAGTATCTGAAGGATGGGTGCAAGGAAGATAGATCTGGACTCTTCTCAGTAGGTCCCAGTGACAGGATGAGGGGCAATGAGTACAAGCTGAAACACAGGAAATTTCGTTTAAACATAGTAAAAAACTTTTTTACTGTGACAGTGACAAAACACTGGAAAAGGCTGCCCAGGGAAGTTGTGGAGTCCCCTACTCTGAAGATATTAAAAAGCTGCCTGGAAATGTTCCTGTGCAATGTGCTCTAGGTGATCCTGCTTTAGTGGGATAGTTAGACTAGATGATCTCTAGAGGTCCCTTCCAACCCTGATAATTCTGTGATTCTGTGAGAAGATTTTTTTTTCTGAGTAGTTCATAGCCATACTGATGAAAAACTGATTCTATTTCAAGGTGTGTAAAGGTTAGTTTCTAGATGCTCAGACAGATAAGATGGGGTATGGATTTTTAAGACAAGTTAAAGGCTAGTGGATATGTATTGCTTATGACATTGACCTTATAATTTTTTTTGTAAAATTTTGTGTATTATCAGCATGTGCCTTTTAATTCCTTGAACATCCTGTTGAGTGTCTGCTTTTAAAATATGTTTGTGTCAGAATAAGAAAATATCTTGACAACAGTTATAGACTCTAATTTTAAAACTGAAGTTATCAGAGGTAATTCTGCTTATTATATATACTACTGATGATATATACTACTTTTCAGTATTGGATATTATTTTTGTTATATTAGTAATGTTTTCTTTATTCTTATTATTTCATCATATTACATATGAGTCCAATACAGGTTAAAATTTCTACGTTTGTACAAAAAATTCCACCTATTTTGTTGCACTCATTTAGAAAATACCTTTGCATTACCCAAGTGTGGAAATTATTTAGTATAGCACATTTTTATGTGTCATTAACTGTTGTCCTACTTAACCTATGTATTATCAGCCTGACTCCATGTGTGAAAGCCACAGTGACCATTTGTTATGTGGTTGTGCTGATGTCTGTTGCATTTAGAAAGATTAAGGACTTGTTCTTTAGATAGATCTCAGATAACATTCTGGGTCTCAATTGCTGCAGTTCTGCTATTGATTCCTGATACTGTGAACCTGGAGGGAGGAGCTGGAATGAATCCCATTACTGGTTCCACAGAATTTTACATTGGATGTAGACAATTGAGATTAATAACTGCCCAGCTAAGTGTCTTGATTTTAAGGTAGAGGTCTATTGCAAGCTGTTCTCTGATGTTCTTACCAACTGCCCCTTCACAGACTAACATTTTACATGGACGGTGACCACAGTTAACAAGAAAGTGTGCTTTTCCACAGAAATGTTATTTGAATTTACTTCTTAAAGACCCACTCATATTTCAGCAAGCACTGCATTCAAATATTTGGCAGTGTCATTAGCATACAGTTGAGAAAACAGTGTGAGAACCAATTAAACTATAATTCAGAATGTAAATATATGTCCTATCTCCCCACACTTAGCTGTTTTTAGTATGCTGAAGAGGCTTCTACAATGTCACTGTTGGTTGTACAGAATCTCTTCCACCTTTGATCGTATTTTTCCCTCTTGTCTAAATTTTATTCACTGTGCTGTATCCTTTTGAAGGTGGGGCAAAAAATATTGGACCTGCACAAAATTTAAGGGTTGCCACCACCAGGAACTTAAGTCTGTAATGATCTTCTACTTCTTATGAAGTTCCTTTTTAATTATCCTTAAAAACTGATTTACTTCTTAGATTATTGCTTCACTCTGAATTGATGCTTCTTTATCTGCTGTACCCTAAAATCTTTTCCCCGAATGTCATGGGCTAGCTCAGGGAGCATAATTTTATATCAAAGTAGCATGGTTTGGTTTTTTGGGTGAAAAATACTCCCGTAATCTCTAAAGTTTATATTTAGTCTCCTACTGAATCCTGCAGAAACCCTCTGCACTTCTTCAGGGATTTCTTTTAATTTTACTGATATGAACTACATTACCAGCAAATGTGGTGATCTCATTCTTTTCCTTTCTCAGTTTCTTTACCAGTCTGTTCAACAGTACTGATCCCAGTGCAAATAACCATATAATCCCACCAGAGATTACTTCCACTATGAAAACAGGTAGTGTGCTATCACTTTGTCTTATCACCAATTATTTATCCGTGCAAGATTCTCTCCTCCTACGTTGTAGGTACTTTATCTCCTAGAGAACCCTCAATGAAAGATTTCAGCTAAAGCCTCTTATAAATTGAAACCACTACAGTTTCTTCAGTCTGCATTATTCATAAGCTTTCTGAAATTTTCAGAGAAATCCAGTGATTTTGTGACACATGATTTTAATTTTCTGTATCTTTCTTGTAGAAGGCCAATGGCATGATGGCTGTATCAGGAATAGTGTGGCCAGCAAGTCTAGGAAGTGATCGTGCCCCCATACAGTGCACTGGTGAGGCAGCATCTTGAATATGGTGTTCAGTTTTGAGCTCCTTACTACAAGAGAGAAACTGAGGTTCTGGAGAATGTCCAGAGATACTACCTGAAAGGAGGCTTGAGTGGGGTGGGTGTTGGCCTCTTCCCCCAAGTAATGAGTGATAGGACAGGAGGAACTAATCTCAAGTTGCACCACGGGAGGGTTAGATTGGATATTAGAAGAAACACCTTCACTGAAATATCAAACAACAGAACAGGATGCCAAGATAGGTGGTTGAATTGCCATCATGGAGATTTTTAGAAGATATGTAGCTAAGGGAAATGTTTTAGCACTGGACCTGGTAGAATTAGGTTAATGGTTGGACTCAATGATTTTAAAGGTCTTTTCCAACCAGAATGATTCTGTGATTCTGGTGTGTCATATTTAGTCAGGCAACCAGACTTCTGTACTTTATTTATGTCTTATTATTTGTTCTCTGTGAATTTCAGGCTGAGGAACCTTCAGTTTCCAGAGCCTCTTTGGCTATTTCCCAGTTTTCTTCTACAATAGCATTATGACAGGAGACTTTAATAGTTTATCTATTTTATTTTTGAGACCCCTAGATTATGGCCTTGACAGTTTATTTCCTTTTTTTTACTGATTTATTTCAAACCTCTCCTGCCATTTCATCTCCTATTTTACTCCTGCACATAAGGAAAAGATCAACAAGAACTAATATTACTAATTCTGCTTCTTAAAAACCAGCTTTTATAACGGGATATTTACTCTTATTCCGGATTCCCTGGCATGTTTCCTTACGAATTAGATACAATTATTATTACCTGGATGTCCTGGTTTGGGACAGGATAAAGGTGATTTTCTGGTTTGTACTTTTGCTTTCAGATAAGTCTCTTGTAAGTAGTTGCACTTGCTGAAATTAACAGCAAATTTCTCAGACAGTGTCTGCTTCTGGGACTGATAACACTCGATGTTTATAGTTACTGCCAGAGACTGGCATGCAGAACCAAGGACACTGCTCAGCTCTGAGGAACATTTTACCTTCCAGAAGGAGTAAGGAGGTCCCACCTGAAACCCTCCTTTGGGGAAGACTGGACAAGATAGATGCCAGAATTGACCAAACAGAGTATTCCATCCCATACACCTCATACTCGGTATAAATTTGAGGGATCACGAGGGTCAAACCCATCCTGCTTCTTCCCTTCTTCCTGCCCTCCCTGTTTGCTTCAGCATCCTGGGAGGATTCCATCCATCCATCTGCCTTGGTCCTGATCCGTGCCAGCCTGAATCTGTGTGTTCCTGCCCCCAGCTCCCGACTGCTGCTGACTCCAGGATTCCAGCCTGGACTTTCCCAGGGCTGCCCTGCAGCCTCAGTGGTGACCTGAGAGTTACTGGGGGAAAGCGGGGAGGAATGTGGTATCAATTTTCCTGTATATTTGTATGTATTTGGTGGGTTTTTCCTATTTATCATTACTGTTTCATTGAAGTTGTGTCGTTTGGTTTCCAACCCATAAGTCTCTCTTCCTTGTTCTCTCTCTTTTCTGTATCAGTGAGGAGAGAGAGATTAATATATAAACCTGTTGCTCAGTTTATCTGCTGGGCCAGTGTTAAACCATGACAGTGTTGTATCTGAATATGTGTGCATATGTATTTTTATATATATATATATGTATATATATATATATCAGGGAATTAAGGTCTGCTTTGGTGGAAGTAATTAAAAGACAAATCATCCAAGCTAAAAATAATAACTATCAACTATTACATGCTCAAACAACTATAACTTAACTAGATTGTCTTTTATTAGTGGTGAGGATACAGCACCAGGGGGCTGATGCTGGTTATCACTGATGATTGATGTCCTTAGTGGTCTTAGTCATGGAGGTTGAGATCACCAGGCCTGTGAGCTGGAAACAAAGCATACATTATCTTCCTTCTCTTTCCTCATCCAGATTGTTGTCTTGGGTTTTGTTATATTTTTGTTGGTTTTTGGTTTTTAGTCTGGTTTTTTTTTGGGGGGGTCGGTGTGTTTTTGCTTTTTTTTTTTTTTTTTTTGCACTGCTTGTATCCTCAGAAGAAAAGAGGGAAATCCACCTACTTCCAGCCTGGTTCACTTCTTTTTCTACTTTTGCCAGAAATCCTTCTTGCTTCTTCAAAATCATTAGGGTTTTTATTACACATTTTTTTCCTGTGCTCTGCCTGTGCAGTTGTACCACAGGTCCTGTTAATATGAGCAAGCTGTAGTTATAAATTACTTAAACAACATCCTCTTTAAAGGTCAACTGACCCCCTGCTTTAGTTACATGTGTTATGGAGCTCCTTATTCAGGCTTACAGGCAGCAGGGGATTCCAGGGGAGTCCAGATTGATGTGCCTACCTTGTTCCAGCCTTCCCAGGTCATGACTACTTTAAATGTTTAAGCAAAGGTAGCTTTCACTCAGCAATTAAATAAATAACTCAAAATCCGTTGCAAATTTAGAATCCAATAGCTGCTCAAGAATTACTCCTCTGTAATTTCCCAAGAAACAGAATTTTTCTGCCTTCACATCCACCCCTAGTTCTATATCTCTTATTCTCAATATGCTTTTATATTTCCATAACCCCTGTATACTGATGCCTTCTTTGGCATTTGAAAAAAAGAAGTAAATAGATGATTTTTTTTCTGCACACACCATTCCTATATATATATATATATATATATATAAAATTTCCCCCCAAAAAAGACATGGCTGATTTGGAATTGAGTGGGATGAACTTTTTAGAACATAAATTTAGGAAACATTTTATGTGTACAAATTAGTCTGTTACTACTAGTGCTACCGGTAGCTGTGTTTCATCTGTCTGTTTTTGGCTTTTCTCTTTTTCTTTTCTTCTGGTCTTCTCCTGCTGACCACTATCTCTGGCTAGTATTTAAGAAAGATTATAGTACATGGATATGAATAGAGTACCATAAAGCGTTTTTACAGAAGTGACATTTGAGTATACATTTAAGTAATGATCACACTGATTTAGTCCTAGTGTAGTCTTCTTTACTCAGGAAAATATTTTGCTTTTATATTTAATGATTCTATTGTGGATATATTAACCCTATGTTTTATATATAAGTTTAACTTGATGAAAGCCTTGCATTTCTCACAGTGTCTTATAATTTTGTTCTTTGGAAATGTCTGCATCCCATGAAGAGAAATGTGTAATAATCTTTGCTATCTTACATGACATCATTTCCTTTGTAAGACAGGAATGTTGCCTGCCCAGTATAACATTTTACCAGCAACTTGCTTAATTAAGTTCTGAATTTTCTAAGGTGCTACTCACTACCAGAACTTTGCCATTGATTTTTAAAGGCCATCAGTGTCGTTCATGTCCTTAGTAGCTCATATTTATTTCATGAGTGAGCAGTAGAGAAAAAGTTTTTTGTGACTCAGCATTTGGAATTCAATGTTGTTGGTATGTATATCATTCATCAAAGGGTATCCTAAAATTCTTCAGAAAACATATGGTTATAGATAGTAGATTGACGAACTGGAAGGAGTGTTGCTCATTACAGTGTTCTGGATGAGCAGAAATTACCCTTTTCAATATACACTCAAAATGCTCCCAGAGCTTTTCCAGGTATGTTATACAGCAAATGCTAAGTATGAAACCTAAAGAGATCTGTGGATCTTGCCAACAGTGAAAACCTATCATGTATAGAAGACTTTTGTGAGGAGTCTTACTGCTATTATCACGTTAGCTGACAGTGTCACATTTTGAGTTGCCTAAAGTTGTGTAGAGGACAGGTTTAGCCTATCAGTGTCTTAGGGCATTCCTGCTTTTCTTCTGTTTTCATTAAAAAGTTTGCCGTCCTGTAATGCCTCACATCTGCCCAGTCCTTTAGATGAAAATTTACGTAAGAAAAAAAGCAAAAGCAATCCACACTGGGTTACCAACAAGAATCTGTAATTGATTGGTTTTGACAGACTCTGTCAGAAAGTGTCAGTGTGATCTGAATTTTTCAATGCATCATTAAAGTGGTATTCTAGCTTTAAATTCAAAAAATCTCTAAGTGATTCACTGATACACTTGACAGTATGAATGAATTGAAATTTGACTGTAAGTAACTTGAAGCTTTTCCACATGACTTGGAATTTCTTTTTCTATTCTCATATGAAAATACACAAATTATAGAAGCGAAGAATAAGGTCTGATAAAATGAAATGTATTTTTTTATAAATAAGGCTAATAAATGAAAATCTAACTGATTAAAAAATAAAGTCTAAGGATAAAATACCAGAGTAATTTCTTTTTCTTTACATAGAACTCTAGAATATTGCATGGAGAAATTCCCTTAAAGGTGATTTTTTAAGATTGTTCATACAGTCCTTAGCTTACCATTGCAGGTGACTGTATATAGGTAGAACTTCTCTTTTGCTATCTATTTTTGCTGGTTTTATTATTCTACTGTTTTTCTGTATACAGCATAATTATTGTCTCTTTCATATAAAAATTGGCTTTTTATGTATTAATAATCATAATCATTATACTATCATAATCTAATATTCCACTCTTTAGGAAACAGAATTGAAACTAGCATTATTGAAGAAATAACAGCTGTGTATTCCTAAGCATGATGTCACAACATATATACTTTAAAAATGTTTATGTCTTTAAATATCTACAAGACAAATCCATAAAAATATGGATTAATTTGCCCTATCTGTTTAGGAAAATATTCTCATGAAAAGGCTTAAAAAATAGGATAAAGACTTCAACTATCAGTTTTAACTACACATGCCCAGAGTTGTTCTGTGCCTCTCATGACATATCACTGCTCATAGTTGTTTTTCCTGCTATTACAGATTCACAGAATGTTTCGCCTTGCTAAGGACCTCTGAAGATCATCTAGTCTAGCCCCCTTAGAAAAACAGGTTCACCTAGACCAGGCTGCACAGGAAAGTGCAACCTGGTGGGTTTTGTATGTCTCCAGAGGACAAACTCCACATCTTCCCTGGGCAACCTGTTCCAATGCTGTGTCACACTCAAAGTAAGGAATTTTTTTTCTGATGTTTAGATGGAACTTCCTGTGTTCCAGACTGTGCCCATTTGCCCTCACCCTGTCACTGGGAACCACTGAAGAAAGGTTGGCTCCATCCTCTTGACTTGCCTTTGTTAAACTTCATTAGGTTCCTCTCTGCCCTGTAGAAGTCTAAAAAAATTGATAAGATCCCTTCTCAGTCTTCTCTGCTCCATGTTAAACACATATGGGTCTCTCAGATTTTCCTCATGAGAGATGCTCCTGTCCTCTAATCATCTTAGTAGTCCTTCTTTTGTCTCTTTCCATTAATTCCTTGTGTTTGTTGAACTGGGGAGCCCAGAACTGGAAACAATATTTCAGATGTGTCCTCACCAAGGCAGAATAGTGGGGGAGGAGAACCTCACTTGACCTGCTGGCCACAGTCTTCTTAATGCACCTCAGGGTGCCATGGGTGTTTTTGGCCACAAGAGCTCAAGATTAACTTCTTGTCCACATGGATATTCAGATCCTTCTCAGAAGAACTGCTTTGCAGGAGATTAACCTTTAACCTGTACTGGTGCATGGGGCTGTTCTTTCCTAGGTTCTTTGTTGAACTCCACTAGCTCCCTTTCTGCCCACCTCTTTAGCCTGTCCATTGCTAAATAGAATAAAACAGAAAAATTATTAATTTTCAAGCATATTGCTTAACATTTTTTCTTCTTTTTTCTTACACAATTTGATAGAATCTTTCATGCTTAGTTCATTTTAATTTTTTTAGTCTTAACTGTGTATAAATCAGTATTTTATAGATCTGTAGAGAAGCAAAGTCTGTGCAAAGCCCAATACCAATAGGTTTGCATGTCTGTTATTTTATATACTACCAAAATTAATACTCTTAACCTTAAAGGAGATTTCCAAATTCTACACAGACTTAGTCCAGTATATTTCAGTAACATTTTCAGTCTGACCCAGTTGAAATAATCTACAGTTTATTTGTAAGGTAATACCTGCAAAGCAAAAAGCTTAATTCTTACTCTGTGCTTAGGTAATAATTTTTTTTTCTTTGAAATTTGAAATACAGGTATACTAAAATTTCGGTATTAAATTTGAAATGTTGTCCTTTTTTTTTTATCTACCAAATGTTATCTGATTTAAAAATCTGCAAAGTTAGAACTCTACTCAATGTGTTGAATAGTTGTCTCAGCAAAAACATTATTCAAGAGTGATTCTAGTCGCCTCAGAATCAGTAAACTGGATTGGCACAGAAGTGACAGATACTGTTAATAATGTATGTTTCTTAATATAGATTTCTGGATCAGTGTGTTCAGGTAGTTATTTACGTTTTGTAAGGAAATTTGTGTGTAGTCAAATGGAAAGCTGGTGTGAAATTGCATGCATTGGTATAGGGTGAATGAAAGGTTGGTAGCCATACAAAATTCAATCTTGAACAGTGACCCTTACTTTCCATAGAAACGGCCATGTGCTGTAGTATACATCTCCAAAGCAAATCATAATTACAGATAAGGAAGTGATATAGAAATCAAGATGCAGATCATTGAAAGAAATTGACTTGATGATGCTGAATATGCCCAAGTACAAGGGTTATCTGAAGCTCAAGCCTCTATCCTCTCATTCCCTACTGATTCTGTTGTTTAAAAAAGCCTTTGCTGTGGCAATAGCTGAATGCTGAATGCTGTCAATGGTGAGGCAGACTTTTGTGAGTGAGATGCCTGTTAAATGCATGTAAAATATTTCTGCTTTTTTCTACACATAGCACCCAGACTTTTTAAACCTATAGCACCTCAGTGGAAAAGTTATAAAAATTTTGTGTTTTCCACTGCAGGCAGAACATAATTCTAAATATATTGTATGCCTTTAAATCTAAGAAAAAAACATTACAACTGTTCATAAGAGAACTTTTGCTTTTGAGTGGAAGTATATGTGTTTTTGAGTGGAAACCATCACTACTCCTTTCATTCTTTTTATTTTGTTTGTCTTGAGAAACATTCTTTATAGTTTATAAATGTTGCATTTTTAGTGTATTTTGGGAAAGCCTTATAAGGCTCTTCATTTTACTTGAGTGTGTTTGTTCTCTAAACTTTTTATATTTAATGACTGAAAACTCAGAAAGTCAAATCCGTTTGAAGGGTAATTGAAATAAATTACACACTGAGCAGCTTGCTCTTTCCTAAAAATTTCAATGAAAGTTTTCATCTACCCAGAAATAGTTTCTTGGAAATGGCTCCCAATATCATACTACTATTAATGCTTACTATTCCAGCCTTAATAACTCAGTCATTATTGCTCGTGGCCTTTACACCATTTACTGCCTAAAATGAGTGTTCATAAGTCTTTGGGCTTTAAAGAACTCCAGGGAATTCTAATGTCTTTGCAATTTGGAAGAAAACAATGAATCACTGAAATGACAGACTCAGGTTATATGCTTTTACCATTTTGAGAAAAAAAATTTTTAGATACACATTTCTGTAATGCTTCATGCTTTGGAAACTTATGGATAACATCTACAGCTACAATTCATATAACATATATATTTGATTCTTTCAAAAGTCAAAACACTCCTGTATCATGGTTTAACACTGGGCCTGGTATTAAACAAGTGACACATGCTGTCTGTTAGCCTCCCTCCCTTACCAGAAGTGGAAAGGAGAAAGAATAAGAGAGAGGGACTTACAGGTTGGAAATCAACAACACAGCTTTAATCAAGCAATAATGATGAAATATAGAATAATTATTTATATATATATATACACACACACACACATATATATAAAATCTTTATATAAAATCCATATTGCTCCACCCCCACTCCCCCAGTAATGCTCACATCACTACTGCAGGGCAGCCCTGAGAAAGTTGAAGACTAGACCCCTGGACTCAACAGCAGACAGAAACTGGATTCAGGAACACGTGGATTTAGGAATGCACACATTGGGATAAAACGCAGAAGAGTGGATGAAGTCCCCTAAGCATGGACAAAAAGAGTCTGACCCTCATGATCCCTCAGCTTTACACTGAATATGATGCATATTGTTTGGAATACTTCATTTGGCCAATTTTTGGTCATCTGTCCAGTCTGCCTCTCCCCACAGGGGGGTCACTGGTGAGAATCTTTTTCCTCCTTTTAATTTCTGGGGCATAACAAGTTTAGAGAAAGCAGTCAGTGACCTTGGATTCTGTAGGTATAAGCAAGAGCCTTTCTGCATACCTCTCATACCAATAACTCTGCAATAACTTTAAATATTGAGTGTTTCCACTCCTAGAAAAAGACTCTAACTGAAAAACCTGCTGTTATTTTCAGAGAGTGAAGCTGCTTAGAAGAGACTTCACTGAAAATTAAAATTACTAAAATGAAATGTATTTCTCTCCTCCCTCCTCCCATTCCTCCCTCGCTCCCCTTCTTCCATTTAAGTTGACACAGATAAATAATTTTTCATATAAATGAGGAATGCTGTGAGCACAGAAAATGAATTGCTTTAATTTAGCACAAGATTAAGGTCCTTGGAAAATTCCCTTTCATGTATCCAGTTTCAGTTTTTCAAGGGAAGTCTCTAGCTTCTGATTTTTGCTACAGTGTTAATATTGCATGTGGATCACTGTAAGATAAGCTACTGCTCATATTTGGCTTGGCATAAAACAGGTTTACTAGTTTTAAGTGATAAAAATGTAGTAAACTGATGTCTTTGTAAAGTCATCTTGTGTTCATTTGCAGCGGTTACACAGAATTGTACATTGTGATTTGGTCTTGGCATTTTGCCACCAGAGGCTATTTAGTAATATTCTCTCCTAAACATTTGCAGCTGCCATGTTACTTTACTGTAGATGGATCTTTCTAGAAATTAATTCTAAAAGGCAAGTTGATTGACCTCCTTAGACCAAGAGCTATTGAACTATTATAGAAAAATTTCTAATTCCAAGAGCTTTGGTCAGGTTTTGCACCCTCTTCCTGGAGTTTTAACTATCGCTAACCAACTCTTCTGCTACTTGCAAATGTATTTCTAGCTTAAGTAAAATCAGCTGGTAATTATTGCTTCCAGTTTCCTGTGCTTTATTTTTAATTCTGAAAGTTATTTGCAATTACTAGCTGAGCATTTTCAGATGAGAGAGAGGGGAAGATATACAGGAAAGGCAGAAACTGCTCCAACTATGTTGCTGAACCACATAAGAGTGGTAGCTGAGGTAGTACAAAGTAGCCAAGAAGGCTCATAAATTTTGAACTATGCTTTTTTTGCTTAAGGGTGAAAAAAGGGTATTTTTAAGTTGATGCAGTTCTCCTGTATTGTTGTTATTATTATTTTTATTATTGTTTCACCCAGGCTACAGTTTTTAGAGTTGCATGTTTGGTTATCTATGTTTTTTCACAATGGACACTTTATGATAAGTGTTCAAATAGCAACCTGACTTTTTTGTCTCTTCTTTTAACAATGGCAACATAGACGAGGTAGAGGGAGAAGTACTTAGGAAATAAAATAGTCGAAGTTTTATACCTGTTTCCAGGAATAACATTAAACTAGCACCTTCTCAGCCTATCAACTTGGCATTTTCATGAGTACTAAGCATTGCGATAGCACATGAAGTGCTGGTTATATGAGGAATGTATTAAGGCTTGATTACTAGAAGACTGTATTGTAGGAAGTGGTAAAGATAATATAAGTGATAAGAAAGGAATGTGCTAATGAAGTCACCTCCTTTACCAGAGGGATGGTGGAAAACTACTGAAAAGCAGTGGAAAACCACCAAAGACCTTGGTGGGAGGTTCCTGGGGGTGAAGGGCCCAGGAAAGGCTTAGAGTATAAATGAACCCCCAGATCAATAAACATTCTCTCAGCAAGTAAAACTTCTGAGTCTATGAATAGTACACCACACTATATTAATCCAAATTAAAAAATTTGGGGTTGTAAAAGTTGGATTCTTTGATAGGATGTGATTTCTTTCCCATGAGAGGGACCCTACCTGGGTCAGGGGAAGAATGTGAGGAGTCCTCTCCCTGAGGAGGAAAGAGTGGAAGAAACATCATGTGGGGAACTGATCCTAACCCCCCCTGCCCCTCCCTGTGCCCTGAGGGGGAGTAGTCCAGGCCAGAGAGAGGTTTTTTTCCTTCCCAAGCTGAACCCATCTGTTTTTTGCCCTTTACTATAACTGGGGAATGAAAACCTTTTTGTCCTTGTCTTAATTCACAAGCCTTTAGGTGGATTTTCTCCTCCCTGTTGTACAGTGGGGGTGGAGGGTGTGCGAGTGGAGGCCTGGTTGGTACTGGCTGCGCCTGAACTCTAGCACCCAAACAGCAGCCAAGCTACACTAACATCATAATTTGTGCCACTAGGAGTCAACAGCAAATTTACTACCTGTCCAGAGCAAAAGGAAATAGGAAAGGAAATTTCAGAGATGTAATTCTTCTCTTCCATTGCTTTCAGGACAGCACAGGTAATGCAGACAATTTATAGCAGGTTTGCTGTCACATTCTTAAACTGCCAATGTTGGCAAGATGAAGGAAAATAGAAAAAAAAAAAAAGTACTTATCTTCTATTTTTGAAATATGTTGCCAAATTAAAATGAAGAAAAATGGTAATGCGTTAAATAGAGATTTTTTAGTACTTTGATGCTTACTATGCAACTTGAATGACCCAGAAGTGTAATGGGAAAATTGTTTGAAGGACAGCATTTTTCATGTTATGATAGCATTTCTAATTTAGTATCATTTTGGGTTTAACTCTCTTTGACTTTAATATAAACAAAGGTGATCACTTTGTTTCTCTGTAATATAAATCAATCTTTCTCTTTTTAAATAAACTAAAAGTAAAAATAATTATGCTTTCCATTAAAGGTAAAACTTGTTTCTCTCCCTTTTTTGCCTTTCATTCCTCTGGCAGGGTCTGCACCAAATGTTAATTTCACTTAATAGAAGTATTTGAAAACTAAATTAATTTTTGTTTCATCACAAAACTACGTGGGATGAAGTTGATTAGCACTTTATCAATTGCATACCAAAATTCTAATCTGAGCAAAAGACACAAAATGAAAACATCATACCTTGAGAAGAAGACATTATATATTTCAGTGGAACTATATGATGGGATGATTTACCAAGCAAAGCAGGATAATTCTTACCATATCCTTTACTTGTTCTTAATGACAGAGGTTTAAAGTGATCTGAGTAGCCTGCAGCATCACAGACCCATCACTGGAAAATGAAAAAAAACCCAACATATTATGAGAGCTGTGATTGTCTGCTTCTAATGTGTAGCTCCTATATATGACATTAGGATTAATTTTATTTAATTATTTGTTCATTTATTTATTCATTCATTCGTATTCAGTCTTAGTACACACTTATTGCCCACCTCACACTTTATTGCTAAATGCCTGTCTCTCTTTTTCCTTCTCCATCCCCAGAAGATTTTAACTGTCAGAAGGAAAGAAGAAACACATTAAAAATACGTGATCAATAAGCAGAACAACTCATCTAACTTGACAAATTCAATGTCTGCATTTTATGAAGTTTATACTTCAAAGAAAATGTTATACCTTTGGGGAAACTAACTGAAAGCCTAGACTTTCCCACTTTTTTCTAACTATTAACTCACTTTTCCCTTGGTTGATATTTTGGGGCCAGTGAATATTATTTAAAATACACATTATAATATCAAACAGAATGTCCTTAGGCTAATGTTATTTAGCTTTAAGAGTCGCCATTCCCATGCGTCCATCTAGACCTAGAGTATTCAACTCTTTCTTCATTAGCTTCATTAGATTCTTTCAAGTTTCACTTTGCAGGACAATGAAGATACCTTAATGTGATAATCATTATTATTTCACATAATATTTATGTCATTAATCGTCATCATCATTAACTAAATAATTATTTACAATACCTATAGGTATAACTATAACAGATTAGCATGCACCTCTGTTGGTCTGTTGAGCATCATCGTATAAAGTGAGATTCATGAGGCATTCTTCATAGTCACTACCAATGGAAATGGAAATCTGAAATTATTTCTGAATAAGATTATTATTATCCTCCAGGCTTTTCAGCATACCTTTTACCTGGCCAGTGTGATAAATTGTAAGCCATCTACATTTTTCTAAGTAGTTTTATAGCAATTTTATAGGAAAACATTATTTAGAGAAACATTATTGATTCATCACAGATTTCTCCTTTCAGTTATGACAGTGGCATTATATAATATCCCAATGTGAAGTATGTTTAAGGTTCATAATATCGAGAAGTGTGTGGTGATGGGTTATAAAGAGTTTTTGTGATAAATGAGTAAAAGAATGTCAGAGAGGAACGAAAGATTTTTTAAAAAGATGGAAAAAAAACACAAACATTTTAAGTTTAGGAGTACAGCAGAGCTTGATATTTGAGGTGAACCATACTTCACAGAGGGGACATGATTTGTTAAACACTGTTTTTGAAGGAGATTTTAATTACAAGTGAATTGCTAAATTGATTGTATTTTTATGAAAATTATACAGATCTTTTAAATTATAATGTAAGTACATTTCCTCAAGAGAAGCATGAAATTAATAGAAAATTTGCATGTTGATGTTGAATGCACACTGAAATTAGCTGTTGGTCTTGCTAAATACAACCAGAGTAACAGGAAGAAAATGTTACTCTTCAAGTTTTCATCTAATTACTATTTTTAACTTGCAAGATTTTCCTTAGCCATTCCTGATGAGAAAATAGTCCATACCTTTGATAGTCCTTGTTTTTCTAAGCCCTTCTGATCTTCCATTTCTATTGCACAATTTTTCAGATGGAACCAAGCTGCACAAAGTTTTCTAGGGGCAAGTTAAGCAGGTTTTTATTATAAGGGTTTATTATAAGGCATAATTATATTCTGGTTTTCCTTTTGCTTTTTGAAATATTTCCTAGTATTTGATTTGGGTTTTTTATTGTCAACAGTAAGCTGACATTTCTCGTAGTGCTCTATATTGTAATAATAAAACCACATTTCCAAAATGGTCTCAATGTGGCCTTTTTCTGCATGAAGAAAAGACTTATTTTCCCACATGGATGTATCTTCATATATGATGGTTTTTTGCTTGATGTTTTATTGTCAAAGCATTCAATTCATTAGTTTCTCCCCCTGAGTTGTTCACACTTGTTCTCATTTTCTATTCTGAAAAAAATAATTTTAGTAGAAAAATCTGTCACTCCATTCCTCACCCTGTTTTCCAAATGTTAAACACAACAAACTGAAGAGAAAATTCCCCAATGGCTCTTCTACACTCCTGAACTTTGCTTCCCTACATCTTAGCATCAAAAGAAGAGGGATTTTTTTTTCCAGTGTTGTAACTTAGATCATCACAGCACAGAACAATTTTTTTATATGCTGTAGTTTTTGAGATGAAGTAAGTATTTTTTTTGTTACACTAACACTCTAATTGTCCTACATATCACTCTTTATATCCAAATGACTCGGTGATTTGTGAGTCTGTTCAGAAGGCCATTATTGTACCTTGCCACTTGCATAAAAGATGAGTTTTGCTTTTGGTTCATACTAAAACAAATTTTAATTCTTTCTGTATAATTTCTGACTTTATAATATCTTATAACAAAGGCTCTGGTAATAAGCCTTATCTATACCTCTGTATAAACCAAATTAGAAATAAATCAGAGAAATGAAGATGGGTGCTGAGGAACGTGCAGGGTGGTAATGTAAAAAGAAAATACAGAAGAAAAATGGAAATGTCTTTGCCCAAAGGTTTGTATTTCCTTGCTATAGGAACACTGACAGTCTGGAGCAACTTTCCAGTAGAAAAAAAAACTACTGAGAAGACTGGATAGATTTGAAATTTGAGCTTGAATAGAGGTCATCTATTTTCTCAAAGTTATTTTATGTGTAAGCCTTACTGGAGAAGATTTTAAAGATCCGTTAGTCCTGGAATTTTTAAAACCTCATTTTACAAACCAAGTATCTACCTAATTACAGTCATTTTACTATAATTTTTTTATTAGAGCAGTAGTAGTATGGGGAGCGAACAATCCCACAGAGTGGTAAATGCTATTTAAACATTTGGGATACGGAGACATTGGGGCATTGAGACCATGCAGTGAAGTTATTTTGTAATCTCAGTTCTGCAGCTTACTTTATCTAAATTCTGTTAATGCTTTTCTCAGTGACCCCTGAGTGGCATCACTATAACTTTGATAACCATGACTGACAGTTCTAACAAAAGGGCTAAGAGATGCATGCTTAATGAGGCTGAACTTTTTCCATCTCTGAGGGTAGTCCTCTTCAGGTCAGGAGTGAGACACATTGATGAACTAGTCTAAGGGAGCTTGCATTATCACTCCTAATATAATATTAATTCTCTGGATTTATTAATACAGAAGTTATTCTCCCAGGCTGTCAATCTGACAAGTCTCATTAGTACAAAATATTATTTACTATGTATAAAAAAAAAAAAAACACATTTATTTTCATTTACACTCTTTGTAATATAAGACAGAGTAAGCTAAATACTAAGAACAAAAATGTCCTTCCAAGTGGTTTTGCATTTTTTTTTCCAAATGACAGTTTTACACTTCTGAAAGGCATATGAATCTTATGTTTTTAGCTGTTAGATTAGGTGGCAGTTTTGGCATTCAGAAGACTGAAAGTCTTTGGAAGGACTTCCCATTATAATCTTTGTATGCTGCTATGAAAGAGTTTTTAATGCAGTGACTAGGTCTATAATTACTACCTGTTCTAGCTGATGATAAGATTTAAAACACAGTCTTATCACTCTTTATCACCAGATTCTTAGCATGATGATTCTATCTAGAATGAGACTCCTAAAATCTTATCCTGTCAAACCTGTAGCTACATTGTGGCAGAATCTTAAATATAAAAGCAATTGACTCTCTCTTTTTAGTTCCTATTATTTAGTTCCTTTAGATCCTATTTTTCTGTATTAACACCTCTTCAGTCCTGCCCTATAATTCATACATGTTCCATCTTTTAGCTCTTTAGGATGTCAGTGACACATTCCTTACCACAACAATTACAATCTCAGAATTTGTTTCATGTGTTTTGTGAAGCATCAGAGAATCCACACATGCATTACTCAACTTATAGTATCCTCAGCACCAGCTTATTTCATGCAAATTTCTTGAAAATGTTAATTGTACATTTCCCTGGTTGAGGAGAACAGTTTCACCAAGATGTTTTGGGACAGCAGTTAAAGGGATTGATTTCATTTCAGTTCTTTCTTTAACATCCATGGCTTCAATTCCTTAAAAATTTATAGAAGACAGAATGAATTAGAAAACATATCTATTTTCATAATTTATCCAAATTAATTTTATTCACTTAGAATTGCTTAAGAAGTGGTGAGGATCCACACACATTAAAAGACTAACCAGTCTGAGGAGTCCTTAGGGTGGGCAGCCACAATTAGAAAAGTAGGAGTAAAAGTATTTCACTGCTCTCTGAGGTTTCTGCAGTGGTATGAAATGGGTTGACAGAGGTTGGCTGAAATAATCCTAGCAAACTACTTCTGCTCTCAGTAGAGTTCTGCTCTCAGGAGCAGGCAAAACATTTCAGTGAATTCAGCTCGTGATATGGCAGTATGTTTGCCATTGAAATTCAGAGCAAGTATTCCCAAGGTAAACACTCATAGTCACAGGTACCTAGCTTACTGACTTCATCTCCTCTGGTATCCTGTAACTTTGACCAGAATCTGGTGGTTTAAAACAAGAAAATAGAGAAATGGGTAACATAACCTGAGTAGCCAATTTGGATTACAGGGAGAAATGTGGGATTTCAGTGTACCAAACAAATTTGAAAACAGACAGTACAGTTTAAAGATCTGAGGCTTCAAAGAAAGAACGGAGATTATTAGAAAGTTAGTTATTGATAAAATTAAAGCCAAACTGAAGAAGAATAAAGCATTATGGAAATCTGATGAGAATATAGGGATCTTAGTGTCAGTCTTCAACCACATTAGTTTTCATTATGTCTTGTGCCTGGATTTCCCATTGTGCCACCTAAATATAATACTTTATGAACTCTACGGACTGGAATTGCCTATTATTTCTCAACCCAGGGAGAAAGTTGTGTAAAACCAGCTAGGAAAAACATACAAAAACTAAGACTTGCACTTTGCTGTACATCCCTAGATCATGTTCACTTATAATGTTTTCCTTTAACCATATCACTATATCATCTACTGTAGATCAGAGTCAGTGAAGCAGAGGTGGGAGTCCTGAAAGAGCAAATATGGCAGATTATGTTATGAAGCTCTGAAGATATCTGAATGTCTCCGTGATAATTACCTCCTAATTCAAGCCCTGTCCCTACTTGCTTCTGTTCCTTCATGCTGTTGTCAGTTCATCTCAACTCTTGGCATCATCCTCCCCTCCCCTAGCTCTTTCTCACCTCCACTCTCACTCCCCGCCCTTATCCTTCATTTTTCTAATTTCTTTAGAGGAGATTTAGATACTTCCATGTTTTCCACTATTTCCTTACTCTTCTTGCACCAACTCATCTCTGTTGGCATAGAAAAAATTAAGCTTTCTCTTTTTTGAGGCCATACTGGGTATTTTTTCTCCATGCAATATGACATTATCCCTATAAGCTAAGTTGGACGGGGTCTCCCATATGTGACGGGAGATATTCACATATTAAAAAACTCATCCACCCTACTGACAACCTTTTCATGTCATAGCACGTGCCAGTGAGCTTACTACTTTGTCTTTTTAAGCCATTTTTGTCTTAGATTTATTTCTGTTGCTAGGAAGTGACTGTAGCAACAAAGATGTTTATGTACTTGTGCTTTGAAAGTAAACCTGAATTGCTAGAAGTCTTTGTTCCTTGCCCCCTCTGTGCAATGTTATTCAAGTCCATTCATAATAATGAGGATTACAGGATCTCATTATAATAACTGTCTGGTCATGAATCTCAGCTTTGGTATACCTTGTAGCTCAGCTTTATATGTCTCAGAAGATTTTATCTCCTTTGTGTTTGTACCTAACATCTGAGCCACATGAGAAGTCTTCCCATAATTCATCTCGTTATTGTTATAATTATCAATATTAAAATGTGGTTATTTTAATGATTAGATAATGATTCCATTTCATTATATTGCCATTTGATATACAGTTTATGTCAGTATGAATTGAATGTTTTTTAATCAAATAAGGGTTTCTCTCTCATCTGGTGATTCTGCAAAAAATTAGTGGTATATCTGCCTTTGGATGCAGAAATGCAATTTAGAAACATTAAATAATTTGCTCCTCTGAAATTTTATCTAAGAGTCATAATTTAAAACCCCACTAGAATGGGCTGCATCAATAAATAAATAGCATATCAGCCACATATGCTATTATACCTAAGTATTAATATTTTATTTTAAATATTCATGCATTTTCAATTTCATGCATGACAGATCTTTATGCTTCTCCAAAATTCACTTTACATTTTAGTTTACTAAATTTATTAAAACAAAAGTACTTTTCCTATGCTTTGTCATTGCAGGCCCTTCCTTAACTGGTAGAGCTATCTAGTTGCCATTTTTAAACAACCTATGCTTTTATTAAAATAAAATACAAAATAAATCAAACAACTGTGGAACCCCAGGAAAAGGACCAAAAGCAACTATGGAAGGTCACCCGTGCTAGCTGTCACAAGTTTTCACAGATGGCAATGAAAAATGAAGAAGAGCAAAGACTGAGAGAGAAAAGTCTAGCTCAAAGTGAGGAAAGATGTTTTTCCAGCATTTTAAGTAGAGCAGGAGACAAGCTGTAACCTACTGTTGAAGAGGGTTGGAAGCACAGAACAGGAATTAAAGACTGTCTTTTCTCCAGCTGCTCCAGGTATGAATTGTACCCTGAATTTTTACTGAAGCAAAACTGGAGTTTTCACTAGGCTGTTCTCATACACATATCTGCACACACACTACATACATCAGATTCAGAGCTTGCAAGAGAGATACACATGTTCTGAACAGGACCACAAGGCTGGACACCCAGAGTCTGAGATTCAAGACTATTTTGTGGTGTGTGGGTGTGTGCCATTGGTCAACAGGTTTGGAGAAGGAATGACAGAGTCAGGGATACAGCAGTCCTTGACCCATCCATCATTCATTTTCTATCCTCTTTACCTACTAAGGCAATATCAATTGTGGAAAAAAAAAAAAAAATGTCAATGGGAACTGGCTAGCCTGAGGTGGTATGTTGTCTCTTTTGCACAGGAACATGATCTGATCTGGGTTGGTAAGAGCGTGGCAGGTCTCCTGTATAAGCAGCAAATAAGAGTATAAGGAGTATGTCACTACTTTTCCTTGACTTCTATTTTCAGAAATTTAAGTATCACAGGAAGAGGAGAACATAGAGTTAGAAGTTGTTCATAGTTCAAAACTTTTCTTCTGCACTGTTCTTCACCTGGGGATATCCATCTCTAGGGTATTATTTTGCATGTATTTGCAGTATGAAGCTGTACAACTCATGGATGAGCAGAAACCTCTACTGAAAGGACAGTGAGAGTTCGCTAAGTAAAAAGTAGGTAACAAGTAAAATTTGGTCAAAAATTTTAACTTCTCTGCCTTTTAAAAATTAAATATTATGCTGAGTCTTTTTTTTTTTTTTTTTTTTTTTTAAGTGGCAGTGCATAAAAGTTTAACGCTCCTTTAAAAACATGAATAACCTTTTGGCATCTATGACAGAGGATCTTGCATTACTGCTGCAAAGATTAAGAAACTAGATGTGCTGAAAATTCTTCCTTTCCCAAATGTATTGGCAAATTTCCATAATCTAGTTTTAGATTTCTGGTATTTGAATATTTTTGTAGACAAATAACCAACTCTTTTACAAATTTTTAACAGTTTATTTGGAGTAAAGCAATAGTCTGCACATTGTTAACAAGTAAGAACAAATTGGGCTGTCAGAGCTTTTTTTAGTTTTTCTCCCTGGAAACACTTCTCACTGTTAGGCAACCTATTCCAAAATTATTTTGTGGATTTCCTGAGTCATGATAAACTAACTCTTCATGCTATTGCTGTTCTCTCTCCACTCAGAAAAATTACATTAGATCAGAGAGAATCTGAAAGGCAAGCTACTCTTTAGCAGTACTGACACTTGGGATGTTGTATTATGTGGTATGAATAAGAGCATGAAAACAAAAAGGAGTTAAAAGCATATGTAAGAAGAGATGATTTGTTGAAAGGAGATTTGTTTCAGTGAAATATTGTGGGGCTACTAGTGGTTTCCTTCTGTGGAACAAAGTAAGAACTGCGGAGAAAAAAGCAATTATAAATTTAACATAGTTTTAAAGTACCAAAATGTAGAGAGCTTTCAGGGTCTGTAGGGAGTATTCAGGGTCTTTATGAGCCTTATCTACATTGGTTATACATACGTACACATTGAAACTTAAGAACCAGTCATCTCTGTTGCCATAGACCTGTTGTTTCTTTCCAGATGCATGTTGATCTCTGTCTCCATTGTGCATTGGAAGGATGTAAGGAAATTGATTTATGTCCTGTCTTATTTTTCAGATGGTGGTAGCATTTCTTTTCTTTGCAATTTTACTCTCAACTTAAACACTGTTAATAAGGCATTGCTGTCCAGATTTTCAGAAAGTAGATTTGTAAATGATATGGAAGTTACTGCAATGTACCTGACATTTTGAATTCGACCATGCTGTACTCCTACACTGAGGTCTGTGTTTAGTGTCACTTTTGCCATAGTTGTGCTGTCCTTGCTGTGCTAGAAAATACTTTCAAACAGATGTGTCAAATACCAATAAATGATGATATAATGTAGTTACCATCTTTCTGAGTGACATTCATTAAACCAAAAAATTCCCTCACTGATAAGCACTCTGTACATATAAGCATGTTTTCCAGGATAAACAAGGATGACATTTTCACCTCTACTGCTGAGTTTCATATGATGAAAATTTCATATTGCAGAGAGCACACAGCACAAAAAGTCTTCAATAAACTAGGTCTCATTCTGCCTGATGGATTGGGGCAGTGAACCAAATAATGCCACTTCTGAACTCATGCAAGAAACAGAAACATACCACTCATGGTCACAGGTGTTTGCTTCTGTGACTCTGATCCAGTACTTCTGTAGCTGATAAGCTTATGTGTGATGTGTCTCAAGTTGCCTTTTTCTCTTGGTTAAATAGCATTCAGTTGTAATACTAATACTTCTGGCAGAGGGTTGTTTCTTTTGTTTGATTTTGGTTGTTTCCTTTTCTTTTTTATTGACAATAACATATGTTGTACCAGTGATTTTTGTAAAGATCTTCAAAAAAGTTTTTGTTACAATAGATGGCATCATATGGATGAATAAACCAGAACAAAACAAATATTAAAAAAAGGACAAATGAAAGTTTAAAGGCATGAAAATGGAAAAAGGTTTTTAATCTAAAAGTATATTTACCAAATAAATGTCCTGTGGATGTCAGATGTAAATGAAATCCTATTCTAACCTATTAAAATGATTGTTTCAGATCAAACTATTTCCCATTATGACATTATTTACATCCCATTAAGAAAATGATCACAGAAATAGATTAAATGCAGCCATGACTGAAAATGCAAATAGAATGCAAACCTGTTTTGTTTTTATAGACTGCTCTTGCTAAAATACTTTCCATGTTTCCTTATAGAAACAGCCACATGATAATTAGTCTTACTTTATCAGTTCTTGAGGTTAAGCAATGAATTAGAAATATTGTTATACATTAGAGAACTTTATCTAAGTATGTATAATAAAAAACCATTTAATTTCCTGGTCTCTGTAGCTTATATGGGTTGATGTGGAAATGTACATGATTCATAAATACCTGTATCCCCTCTCTCCCTCCTTGCCTTGAGGTGTTCAACAAAAAGAAATGCAAAATTATCTTTTAAGATTTCTCTGATTTCATATCATAATTGCTTGAAGAACAATGTGTCTATATTTACTATGGAGATGTATTCTCTATAAGAAGAGATTTATCAAAATTCTTTATAGCAACTCACCAAAATGCAAGCTACTCTGATCAGAAGAATAATTAAAAAAAAAAACCAAACATTGTCAAAATCCAAAACCTGTGCAGAATACAGTATTAATGTACTGTAGGTATTAGGCAGCCTGACCCTACAAGACTGATCACACCAAATTGCCAAAAAAATCTTCTTATACTCAAATATGCAATGACCTGAAAGCCCTTGAGGGCTCCATCTGACTGTGTGATGGCTCATGGGCAGGTACCAGAGCTTGCCTTAAGAGTGGAGTTAGGTACCCTGATAAGACAGCCTGAATGGGGCACCAAACCAGATGGGTGCTACGCAGTGGTTACACCTTTCTTTCATTTTTTTTTTTCTTTCTTTTTTTTTTTTTTTTTTTTTTTTTTAGGTTTGGGTTTTCCAGAGTCAGCACTTTAATCCATGTTTGCTGTCATTTCTTGTGTACAGATAGTCACAGCTTTCAGCAGTGTGGTAACAATGAATACAAAGCTGATGGCTTACTGGCTTACTGTAGTAAGAAAACATAAAAAAAAGTCTGAAAATCCATATGAATAGAAAAATGTAACTCTGTAGTATATGTATTGGTAGAGGGCATGGCATAAAGCCAAGCTCAAGGAAGGAAGTTATTCTTAACAAGGCATTTTGTAAGTATGCGCATAGTCATTTAATTTGCAGTATATCTTTATATCTATATTTATATATAAATTATTTTATATATATCTCCATATATGTCTTATTTTATATCTTCTTTTACATCAGCATATAAAAGAAGTGTCTTAATTAAACTCTCTTTTGTGACCACATTTTAATTTTAGTGTTACTGTTCCTATTTTTCAGATAAAAAAATAGATGCTTAATGTACTGCAGATGCAGCCTTGTAACTCTTATATTACTATAGTTAAAATTCCATACCATCTGACATAATCTAGTTTGTACAAATGTTCACTGAACAAAATGTTGCAGTCTAGAGTGCTGTCAAATAAAGTACACATAACCTCAGTAAAAATAAAAAGAACAGTTTAATTTACCAGTTGCAGGGAAATTGTCTCCAACTTTTGCTTTTTCAGTAGTTTGTGTAAAAATAAAAACAGAAGTATAGCTCCTCAGTTAATCACAGAATCATGGAATTTTCAGGGTTGGAAGGGACCTTTAAGACCATTTATTTCAAACCCTCCTGTCATGTGCAGGAACACCTCCCACTAGGTCAGGTTGCTCAGAGACCCATTCAGCCTGGCATGAAAAACTTCCAGTCATCGGGCTTCCACCACCTCTCTGGGCAAACTGTTCCAGTGTCTCACCATCCTCATGGTGAAGAACATCTTCCTAACAACACATCTAAATCTGTCCTCTTGTAATTTGAAACCATCCCCCCTAGTCCTATCACTACTTGACATCCCCAAAAGTCCCTCAAAAGCTTTCTTGTAGTCCCCCTTGAGATACTGGAAGGCTCCAATAATGTCTCTTTGGAACCTTCTCCTCTCCAGACTGAATAATCCCAACCCTCTCAGTCTGCCTTCATAGGAGAGGTGCTCCAGCCCTCTGATCATCCTCGTGGCCCTTCTCTGGATACATCCATGTAAAAGGGGCTCCAGAACTGAACACAGCACTCCAAGTGGGGTCTCACGGGAGCAGAGCAGAGGGGGAGAATCACATCCCTGGACCTGCTGGCCACACTTCTCTTGATGAAGCCAATGATCTGGTTGGCTTTCTGGGATTCAAGTGTACAGTGATGGCTCATGTTGAACTTCTCATCCACCAGCACTCCAAAGTCCTTTCCCTCAGGGCTGCACTCAAACCATATTCATATTGTTGCCTCAACTGTCTGAGCAATTTCTTTGAGGGTGGAGAACATTAGATAAGTCGTCATACTCTGTCCTGTGATCCTGCTTGTAACTGAAAAGTATAATTTTTTTTTTTTTTCAGAAATGCCATAAGAACAAGCAAGAAGGAGGCATTTACAAACTTACAAACTTTGATCATTCTATTAATAAAGCCCTCTGTCTGCCACTCCTTCTCTTGTTTGCAACTACTTCATTTTACACTGTCTATTTATCGCACACAGTTTTTACCTCATATAGAAGTCACTATTTTGGTGCCTGCATTTGAGGAAACCCACACTGCAGTACTTCCCTGTCATTCAGTTTTTACAGACCAATGTTTATACCGTGTCTTATTTCTTTGAGTTCATTAGCTGAAAAGTAGTAAAAATCCTTCATTACTTTAAAAAGGAGTGTGAAACAAACATCTATAAACAAAATATTAAATATATTTGTAATATATATAATTCTATATAAGCAACATAATTCTATCATATAGTTATAGAAAATACTTTAGTATAATTTAAATAATATAAACATAGGAAATAATATACAAAATAATTCTTTATAGATTAATATACTTTATATTTGTATATATGCTTTTTTCATTTACCACAGATAACATAAAAATATTTTATAAGCCCTATACCCCCAAGGTGTTGTTCGTAAGACTTGCATATTCATAAATATTTGATTTTCTTTGCAGATGTTTTGTATTAAAGAGACAGAAAAAAAACAAAATATATTAATAGTGGACTCTACTTATAATAACAATGTTTCTAAGTGTGATGTTGTCCAAAAATAACATGCTTGGATGCAGAAGTTCATCTGAGCCACCAGTGCTCTTACTTATGTCTTTATGAGGACTGCAACATTGTTGAATTCCTTGAAATGTTTCTGACTAATGGAATTCAGTACCTTTCATCTTTTCCTATGTGTTGAGCACTGGCATGGGTTTTTCTGCTGTGACGGGTTAGACTTGACTGGTAGCCAAATGCCCACTCAGCCAATTGCTCTCGCCCCCTCCTCAGAGGGACAAAGACAAAAATTGAATAAAAAATCTTATAGGCAGAGATAAAAACAGGGGACAACTTAGCAATTACCATCTCAGGCAAAACACTTAGGAAAATTTAATTGACTTAGGGAAATTTAATTTTGACTTAGGGAAATTTAATTGAATTTATTGAAATTAAATTATTAGAGTAGGATGGTGGAAAACAAAGACAAAAACTAAAACACCTTCCCCTCAGCCTCAAATTTTTCGCTGTGTTAATCTTAATTTCTTCATTCTCAGTTTCTCTAATTCTTGCACCATGAGTGGAAGGCATGAGGAAATCCCAGAATGGTTGAGATTGAGAGGAACTTTTGGACATCACCCAGGTAAATACAGCACAAACCTGAGGAAGAAGAAGGCAGCTTATTAATGAATCTATGTTTGGTGCCTATGAGTCATGAGGAGAGAGTACTACATAGCAAATATAATCCTTTTTATTTTACTTTATTCTTTTATTTACTTAATGTAATTTAATTTTTCTGGAGAGGTTTGTTTTTTTTTTTTTTCAGGGAAGCTATTTTGGAGTTTTTGGGGGGATTTTGTTATTTATTTTTTCTTTTGAGGGGGGGCAGTGCTGTTTTTCTGAGGTTTCAAAACAGTTATGTTCTTCTATTTGGTATTATCTTTATTTTTCTATAATTCTGGCATTATGATTACTTCAGTGAGCACCTAGTGTTTAAGATTATTTCAAAAGATTTGTTTTGTTCTCTGCTATATGCAGCCATCTGGAATGAGATGACAAAATTTTCACAGTAGCAGGCTAAGACTATGTCTCATAAGCTGAATTATTATTATTAGAAGCATAGCTGCCAGTGCAGCAGAAAAGAGTAGAAACTGAGGACAGAAAGGAAGAGAGACAGTGAAATAACATGTAGTTGAATGAACAAATAGTACAGCTAGGACTGAATGTAAAGCAGTCATGTTTCACAAATATATTGGAGAAAAGATAGTAATGAAACTAAGCTAAAAATTCTTGTTCATAACATTATATCATTATCCCTAAGGAGCTGGAAGGACTTGGGAGTTATGGTGGACCAGAAGCTTAACATACGCCATCAGTGTGCACTTGCATCCCAGAAAGCCAAATGTATCCCGGGCTGCATCAAAAGAAGTAAAACATCAAGGGAGCTGATCCTTCCCATCCTCTCTGCTCTTGTGAGACCCCACTTGGAGTGCTGTGTCCATTTCTGGTGTCCCCAGCACTGGAAGGACATAGAGCTCCTGGAATGTGTCTAGAGAAGAAGCACTGAATGATCAGGGGGCTGGAGAACCTTTCCTATGAAGACAGGCTGAAGAAGTTGGGGTTCATCCTGGAGAAGAGGGGGCTCTGAGCTGACCTTATAGCAGCTTTCTAATATCTGAAGGGGGCCTACCAGAAAGCTGGCTTTTTGCACTAGTGTGTAGCAAGAGGGGAAAAAGGCAACTTTTTAAAACTAGAAGAGGGGAGATTTAGGTTAAACATTAGGAAGAAATTCTTTCCCATGAGGGTGGTGAGATGCTGATACAGTTTACCCAAGCAAGTTGTGGATGCCCCCACCCTGGAGGTGTTCAAGACTAAGGTGTCAAAGTTTCTTGACATGGAATGTATACTTCTTCAGTTTCCAAAAAAATACATATTTTTTTTTCTATGCTAACTAGCAATAAGCTTTACTTTCTTAAGTGTTTTCAAGGACTTTTCACTCATAGTTCAATTTTCCAAGTCACTGGTGTAAAAATTCACCTGTATAGCATGCATTCAGATGAATAAGCAGAGAGTAATTATATTAAGTCACTTATTTTAGAGGCCATCAAGTGCTGAGGAAATTTCCTTGAATAATTGTCTGTGACAAAGTTGTTGAAATTTTCAACAACTATTTCTCACAAGCAGTTATTTAAAAGTTGTACTTTGTACTTAATTCTACTATTCTTTCTGCATGCAATAAAAAGCAAAGCCCCTAGTATTTTGAGACACTTCTCCAAACACATGTAGAGATATAAAGGGTTTCAGACTATTTGCACATATGATAATATCAAGCAACTAAAAAATAAGTTTGGATTTTCATTTGTTAAAGTTTTCATAAATACAAGTGGCTAGATTTCCCCCAGCAGAAACCCCACTTCCTTCATAAGACCAAGACTTGGGAGAAGGGAATAGACAGAACAGAATAAACAGAATTTCCAACCAGTGTGATGAACTTGCTGATGTATATTAGTAGAGGAGAAAACAGCTATTTCTGATGATCTCCCTAGAGTGATCTCCAAATGGGGAAAGCAAACAGACAAGACTACTGGAAGAAGCAGAAGCAGGAGCACAGGCAAAGTGATAGATGAAAAACAGAAAGAATGGAGAAGATTTGACATATAAAATTGTGTGGATCAGAGTGAACAGGCTGATTTGAAGCAGAATGTAGTGATCATGGCATACATAATTTTCAGTTTTCTTCAGCAGCAACAGAAGAACTTCTATGATGTGATTAACCTTAGAATTTATTCTTTTTTTTTTTTTTTTTTTTTTTTTTTAAATAAATGCAATAAATAGAAGTATGGTCTTGAAGCATAAGCTACACATTGTTATCAGCTCCCTTTTTATTAGAAAAACTAATGGAATGGAGAAATGAGGCATTTTTCACCAAATCTCTATTTCTTAATTAAGTTGTTTTCAATACCAGTGAGTTGTCTTTGTCTCCTTTCATTTTCAGAAACAGAAATGGTTCTAAGCATCTAGGATACATAAGTTGGAATGTCCTGGATGAAGCTTTTCTTTCAGGTGTTTCTAAAGAAAACATTGGGACAATCTGACTGAGCCTAACTTTTATAAATTTTAGTGAAGTAAGGTATAATCCTGTGCTGTTTGTTGCTAGGACAGTTAATTTTCTTCATAGTCTCTGGTACCAGCCTATGTTTTGGATTTGTTCTGAAAGCAGCATTGATAATGCAGAGATGGTTTTGGTTTTGCTGAGCAGTGTTTACACGGAGTCAAGGAATTTTCTCCTTTTCACCTTACCCCACCAGTGAATGGGCTGGGAGTGCACAAGAAGCTGGGAGGGGACACAGATAGGACAGCTGACCTCAAAAGAATGAAGTGATATTCCACGCCGTATGATATTATGGTTGGCAATGAAAAGCTGGGGGAAAAAGGAAGGTGGGACTATAGGAGTGATGGTATATGTCTTCCCAGGTAACCATCATGGGTGATGGAGCCCTGCTATCCTGGAGATGGCTGAACGGTTGTCTACCAATAGAGAACAGTGAATGAATTCCCCGTTTTGTTGTGCTGGCATGCAAAATTTTTCTTTACCTGTTAAACTGATTTACCTCAAACCAGGAGTTTTCTGTTTCACTCATCCAACTCCCACCCTGGGGTGAGTAAGTGTGGTGCTTAGTTGCTTGCTGGAGTTAAACCCCAACAAAACTACAACAGCTTTTCTAAGAGGTCCATCACATTTTCTCTCCAGATGACTGATTATTATGTACATTTAATCCTTTTCCCAGAAGAAAATCTTGGTAGCGTTTTCAAAAAGTAGATTTTGAAAACAATGTTTTGGAGATTTCTCTGTAAAATCTTTAAAGTTTATGTAAAGGAAAAGTAAAAAATTATTCTTCTATTCTTCTCTCTGACCAAATGCCAGTTAGACATAGCAAATGTACATTAGACATAGATGGTGGGATCCTAGAACCCTACGGCTTTTTTTTTTTTTTTTTTTTTTTTATTAAGGATGAATTCTAAGATTCTTCTAAAATAATTATCAGCAGATTTTAATTCTGAGTGAGAGCTGCCTGTAAGAAATTATTATTGAACTTCAAATGGAATGGAAATGGAAACTTTTTTTTTCCTCATGTTAAATGCACCCTAGTTTTCTAATTTTTAAAAAGCAAAACTGAGCAACTGAAAAAAGACAATGTCTATGAATAATACTCTTACCAATTTTCATTTAGGAGAAGCAGAAATTAAATGTCATGCTTTTTTGAGTAAGGTAGATCAAGAATTTTATATTTACATATTATAATATTTTTAATTAAGTATGAGATTCATTATCAAAATCATGCAACAATCTACCTTTATGGAAAGTTATAAAGATAGATTTCAGGTCTGTAATTTCTTATTGTGTGCTATCTTCACAAAATATGAAGGCTTGTATGTTTCTTTTAGAATGTACAGGATAAGAAAATCTATAAAGCACTGTCTTTTGCTCCAGGGGAAAAAAATAAAGCAGTTGTCACAGTAGACTGAAATATGTCATTCTCATGCCATGTAAAACCACATGCAGTAATAATTCATATTCATATATCTGAAGCCCTGACGAATTGCATTTAAAAAAATAATCTCTCCCCCCCACCTTTTAGGAATACATATTTACTGAACTCTTTCAATAGTTAATAATAGTCTCTCTTGTTTTAGTTCATAATTTAATGCTACTTGTCTATCTTGGTATGAGATATAGTTCTGCCAGGCATGTGATGATAATGAAAGGTTCATCCTGCTTTTGCTACCTCTTTTTTTGTTTTGTTTTGTTCCAAGCACTTGACTCTGAATTGTAATGTAAAAATATAATTTTTGTAACAGAGTTTGTGTTTTATGCTTATGTACTGGTTCATCAGAATCCTTTTTTTTCTTATCATGGGGGTTGGTTGGCTGTTGCAAGCACTGTTCTCTTTTACAATAAAAAGTCAGAGGCATAAAATTGAAAAGTCACACACTAAGGCACAGTTGAGATGAGATGTAAAAAATAAAACTCATTTTTGGAACATAAAAAAGTGAACAGTAATATATTTTTTATGTGTAACATGTTGTCTTTTTATTCCTGTAATGTTTCTCTCTCTTCTATTATTTTTTGTCATTTTACATAGAAGGAAATGAGAAATAAAGAATCCCAGGTGAACAATTTTGAATCCTCTGTCAAAGTATCAAGGAGATGTATTTTATATGGAATTTTGAACTCAAATTGAAAAAGAGAGGTAAGATGTAACTTTGCAGTTGTGACTTCTGCCATAAGTAGAATTAGCAAGACTGGTAGAAATGATATATTTAAGAGTAAGATTTACTATTTTCTTCCCTTTTATTTGATTGTGGTCTAGTTTCAATTGTCATGAACAGCTGAGGCAACAGACTGAATACCTAAGACTGTAATCCATAAAAGACCAAATACATGTTGTATTGCATTTTTGTTTGGTTGGCTTTTTCCCCAGTTGATATTCATGTCTCACTTAAATACTGATACTTCTTATGAGTATGGTTGAATCTATTCCAGTGTGTATTTTCTTTGATTCTGCTGCTAAAAAGCTAAGTGGCTTTGGTTTTTTTAATGCTTGAGTCAACATAGCACAGAAGATTTAAGAGCCGCTTCCAACACATTTAATAAAATAAAGGCTTTCTGAAATGAACATTCCCTGTGTAAGACATCAGAAAGTATATAGAAGTAAAACTGTAAGAACCATTTTCCATTCTATGAGCAGGATCAAATGTGGGTGACTAAAAAGTGTGAAAAACAGTTTGCTCGTCTTAGCATAGCACCCCTAGTAGAAATTGTCAATCTCTTTCAGCTGAATGAGGTTGCTAGCTCCAACTGTATAATGACGAAAATTAGTCCAAAGAGCAGTCTTTTCTATTATTTGTGTAATATTTCTTTACAAATTTTTGGATATTTTATTTAGATTGTGGCATAGTGAAGCCAGAGGGAATGGGTATCTTCTTATCTGTCCTCATTAAACTTCTTCTAGTTTTCTTTTCTTTAAAATAGGCAGGATCCTCTTATATTAATGGAAAATTACTGCATTAATACTGACATCCATGGAATTTCACAAATGTGAAATACTAGAAGAAACTTCACTGCTGCATTAGAATACTTGTAGAAAGAGTTCAGTGATCATGGAACCCAGTCAATAAAGAAAAGGTTTTAAAGGTATACAGAATTTCCCTGGAATAGCCTATGCCATAGGTACAGAAGAAAATTGGTATCACATTTCAGCTGAGGCTGAAATGAATAAACTGTGTGTCAAATGTTTATTCATCCTTAGACAGTTTAAATAATAGTGTTATATTTTCTTAGGAATGTAAGGCTATTCAAGTCATGATTTTAACATGGATATCAGGGATTTATTTCAGGGAATCTTGATTAATGCTGATGATAGAATAGGAGACATTTTTAGAAGTTCTTTTTGGCTACTATATTACAGATATTACAATCAAATTCATGTCAGAAGCCTATCAAATAGAGAAATTATTCTTGGAGAAAGGACACAAAAATCAAAATAAATGTTGATCTCAGATTTGGTTCAAGGCTTGAGATTCAAGGGAAGGTTTCTGTTGATATTAGAAATGAGAGCATGGTCTTTCACATGTTTTATGATGAGCAGTAGAATTTAAAGGCTGACTGCTAGCCTTGATGTGAAGCTAGTGGTTTTAAATGTAGAGCCTGTCAAGGAGAAGGTTAAGGCTTAAACTTTATTAAGAGTGAGGACCAGAGGGTTCTGGAAACTATTGTGTGTACAAATACAGGGCCTGTACATGTCTTGTTCATTGACTAGGTTTTTCTCTATAACTTTTACAGAACTCTGAAATCATGCAATAGGATTAAGTATAAGTGTTCAAGCTGTTCTTTTAAATTACAGCCAGAATAAAAATTGTAAGAAAGGAGTTACACAACTTTGTGACAAATAACATCAGTGTTATACCAGCATTCTGTTCTTTCTCTCTTCCCTCAGACCCCTCATTCCCTCTTTTCCATTCAGCTGCTTGAGGAGAATCATTAATTGATTCTATACCTATCCAGAATTTAAAATAGTAGGATGAACACTGTATCCTTTCTATCCTGGTTGCTAATTGAAGAGATACATATCTAAACTTATTTCTAATTTTTTTCCTTTCCTCTTTTAATCCTCATAGCACACTAGACAATTTATTGAATTAAGCTTCATATTTTAACACCAGTCTGTTTATAACTAACTTGATCCTTCCTTACTTAAAAAAACCCCTGCTTTATAATTATATAAATCACTGTTTTCTAGCAGTTCAAGTAATAATAAGATGATGGTAAAGGAAAGAAATTTCTCAGTGCTGCATTTTATTGTGGTATGATTAAATCCAATCCTTTTTAGTGAGATAATCCCATAGGTTGTAACAGAAAGACAGAAGTAAAAAAAGAAAGGGGTAAGTTGTGATATCAACTTATTTGACATATAAAAGCTCAATGCCTCTTTTCTAAAGAAGCTGATTTTAGAATTTGATTTCATCTCAAAAAGAATTGGGTACAACTAGCCTAAGGTGAGACTGGCTATAGCATAAAACTGTATTCCTATTCCTCCTAGAAATGTCTTGGGGATATGACACAAACTGCATTGACTAGATACACCACTGCTGTGGAAAACAAGTTATGATCTTATCATTTACATTAGCTGGTGGATATTGAGTAGATGAAGTGGCAGATGGAAAGGGAAGGCTCTTATCTGCAAGAGTACAGAATAGCTGTGGGGCATTCCTGATCTTTCAAGTATAGCCAATGTTTTCTTCTGCAAATTTTTTTAGAGTCCCCCAGTGGTGACATCTTGCTCCACTGAAGTCTCTGCTGCCAACCTGCTTTCAGCAAGTGCACAGAATGCTATGGCAAAGCGCAGCTATTTGCCAAAGAGTAAATACTTACAGCTTGCTTGTTTTCATGCCTTTTATTAGAATTTGTAGTAGCTATTATCCACCAGATCTTGGATGTACAGTGGTACCTTTTTAAAGACAGGAAGTATCACCAGGTAAATATTTTCAAGTTATAAGAGACAAGGAGAAATAGATATTTTTCTATCACAGCAAAGTGAGCAACGGTAAAACTTCAACTGTGGCAGTTTTGGGGTTTCAACACATCATCACCCTCTAGCCACTTGCACAACCCCTCTCCCTGGCAGGTGCAGAGCAAAAAGACAAGTGAATTTTTTTTTGTGCACTTCATTCCATAACCTGGAAGTTCACCTTGAGTTGCCACAAAAGCATTTGTTTTATCTCCTGGGTGGAGTCCAACTGCTTAAACTACTTACACCACTGTTTGTGGTGGTATGGGTGTCAGTCTCTTTTCCCAAGTAACAAGTGATAGGAAGAGAGCAAACATCCTCTCCTGAGGGAGTTTTACATTGTATATTAGGAAAAATTTATACAACAAAAGAGTTGCCAAGCTTTCTTAACAGTCTGCTCAGGGAGGTGGTCAGGTCACCATCCATGAAGGTATTTAAAAGATGTACAATCATGGTGCTTAAGAGTAAGGCTTAGTGATGGGCTTGGGAGTTACATTAATGGTTGTATTTGATAATCTTAAAGCTCCTGTCCAACACAAATGGCTCCATGACACCATAATCTTTAGAGGTCACTTTCAATGTAAACCATTCTATTGTTCTATATTCTGTATGGGCAGAGAGACTTCAAGAATCTAAATAATTCTTCCTAGACTTTGTTTTTACTTTATAGTCCTTCACAGTGCAACACTAAGTACACTAGTTACTTATGTGGTGCCTTCTGGGCAATAAGACTGACTTCAGTGTTCTTCAAGAATAAATATTTCAGGGTACAAAGATCATGGTAAGGAATAATCGAATAAAAATTTGTCTGTGGTGATTTGCAGATGGGATAATTTAAGTGAAAAGGAATCTTTCCTCTTACTACAGTGTGAAATGCATATTACAAAACTTGAATTTTATTTCCCATTATACCCTTCTCATCAAATGTGCACTTCCAGTAAAAAGAAGAATGTATGCAAGATTTACTACATGAGACATAAGTATAATATACTCCTCAGTAAATGTGGTCATTTTAACCCGGTAAGCAGGTTAACTTAAAGCCCTAAAGCCACATTAGGTTCTTTTGGAGAACTCCAGAAGTCTAAGTGTTTTTGACTGCAGATAGAGCAGAGGAAGTGCAGAGATAGGGACAGTGTTGGCAAGAGTAAGAAATAGGTTATATGAGAAAGTCTCAAGGGAAATCCTAGGCAGTTCCAGCATGATGTTTCAGTGAAAGGTAGAAAACTTCCATGCCTTTAGGATGATTTAAATTTAGGATAGAGGAAAAACCTTGCCTGACCCCAGATTTACTGCTCAGGTTCTCCTTGAGCAGGACAGTGTGAAAAGTGTTAAAAAAAGAATTATTCGGAATTATTTTGTACATCAGAACAGGAGCACATCATTTGGCAGTCCTTCATCCAGCTGTGTGAATCACCTGGTACTTCATAAGAAGATATGTGAATAAGTCATCTTAACAATTTTGAAGGTAGATGATGTAGATTCCTGGTCCTTGTAGAAGCAGCTGAAGTCTTGAATTGTGACATGCGGATACCATTTCCTTTTACAAACCATAAAGTTCAGTTTTGTTTCCCTGGTCTGAAATGTGTGGGTGAACAATAGAAATAACACAGCTCTGTCTTTGTTCATTGTTTTATGAACACTTTATTTTGCTAAAAGTCCACTAGCTTATCCAGGGCTGATCCAGTGCTTAATAGCCCAGTAAGGGTTAATAAGACTTCTCACAGTCATTGAATGACAGATTTGTGTGTCTTTCTTGCCAAGTACATTGACAAAATAAAAACTAAAAAACTTCATTCTTTGCTCCTGAGGCAAGGGACCAAGTGATGAAGGAAATGAAAAAGATCGATACGCTCACTGATTTATGTGCCTCCATTCTTACTTGAAAGGTGCACTCTCAGGCCTACCAGGTTGCTGAAACTTCTGACAGAGGCTGGGGGGAAAGGTGAAAACAAAATCCAAACCAGTACAACATGTCTCCTGCCCAGGGATGACTGGAAGAACTTTGTATATGAGTTGGGGATGAGAATTATGCTTCTCAGAGCAGTGGGAGAAAGAGATGAGGTCCTTAAGAGAATTGAACAGACACCTATGAGTGCAAATGTAGTGGTGATAGAGCTCACTAAGGTTGATGTGAGGTTGCTGCTGCTTAAAAGGTTACAGTAATGAGGGGAGGTTCATGGTGTTCCAAAAAGGCAAGCATCACATCTTTTTCAAGAAAGAGAGAGGCCAAAGAAACAAGACAGTAAATTTTTACACTGGATTCTTTTCAGTTCACATATAACCTGATGCAGTACTATGTGAGTTTCCAAATGATAACACCTGTTCTACATAGAAGGTATATATATTTTTGAAAATTAACACACATGTATATGTTCTCTTTTGCTCAAACACAAACTGATGTAAATTAAGCCTTGTATAGTCTGCTGAGAATACACTTGTGTTGTAACTGCAAGGAGTCTTGTTTTCTGAGTTGTATTCCTATCATGTCTCTGCTCTTCTTTTGGGAGCACGGGAGGTAGCAGTGTTGTTGCTAAGCATCAGCTGTTGCCAGAAAGTTGTATGTGTAATGTTGTTGTAGAGGATTAAGTTCCACTGAAGTACATCACTTCTGAAGCCTTCTTGTCTGTTATCTGTTGAAATGATTTATAGCCACAGCATTCAGCCCAATGTGTATATCCATTTTCCCCTCTCCACCCATCCATAATTCCTGTGATGTCTGGTGAGTTAAAGGCTGTCTGTGTTTCTCATTGTTAGTATTCTGAGGAAGTCTGGCACTAGAGAGGCAGTGTTGGAGTAGAAGTCTACCTGTGACTGACTTGTTCCTGGTAAATAGGATCCCTAGTCCTATTAAAGGATCTCTAGTCAATTGTTGATCAAGGAGCCTTTTAGGAAAAATAAAGTTAGCCATATGGATATGTCCTTAATCCTTGTCTTCTCTTCCTGTAGACAATCTTTCTTTCCTCAGAGAGTTGTTATGACCAACTGCCAAAATACTGGTTACAGAAAATACTTTTGAGAATACTTTTTTCTGCTTGTGAGAAAGTTATTTCAACCACTGAAATTTTCATTTTCATTTGTATGGGCAAAACTAAACAAAAACATTAATAAAAACACGATAATGTAAATGATACCTAGGGTGAAGAAATAAACAAATTTGTGGCTTTGGATAGGGGGAAAGGGAAAACAAAATCAAAAAGAGTACAACATGTCTCCTCCTCAACTCAGGTGTTATAGTTCTCCAGTTACCTCCTTCTTTATGAATAGATTCAATCTGAGCTGCTCAGTCACTTGTCTTTATACATCACTCTTTATACATCACTCCCTAAAATGTCAGTCATTAAAATTGGAAATACACAGATTGCCATGCTTTGGGAACAGAAAATCACAAAACGTAATCAGGTGATGTTACCTTGTTTTCTGGTCTTCTGAAACCTGGTAGATGTGGGCACAACCTGATGACTATCCTAAGAAAGAAATTTGGCTGGTATCTCCTAGAACTGCCAATCTACTCGTGTTTGTATTTGCATTTCAGAGCATAAATGAAGAGACAAAATCCCCTCATAGCAATTGATGATGAAATGCTCCATTAAATGATGACCTGTTTATTTTTAGAACCTCATGTTAGCTCTTAGATTTTAATATATGGTCAAATGAAAACTAATCAGTTGTAATAAATGTCAGTGTGAAGAAGGATGCAAATAAAAAAGAATTAAATTTATGCTGGCATGAAAAAAAAAACCAACAGTCATTAGTAGCAGACAAAAGGATACATACTAAGGCAACAAATTAGAGTCCTTTTCAGAGTTTCTTCATGTTTTATATTGAATACTTGTTTCCATTTGACTTAATGAAGAAGGTCATTTTGTAAGTAGCACTTTCTGAAATCAGCAAGAATATACCAGCAGCACTACTGATTTTAACGGAAATAAATAGAAAGACATTGTGATGATTACTTATTATCAAAGCTTATTAGAGTTTCATCTCTGTTGGTTTAGTGTCTTTACTGATACTCATATTCTTCTGTGAATGCCTGTTTCTGCCTTTGTAGCCTCCC
This sequence comes from Phaethornis superciliosus, assembly GCA_023637945.1. Lineage (NCBI taxonomy): Eukaryota > Metazoa > Chordata > Aves > Apodiformes > Trochilidae > Phaethornis > Phaethornis superciliosus. The sequence continues at coordinate 74,989,213 of JAJQWJ010000002.1, forward strand.
AGTATTTGAATATGTTGAATTTGTACATTTATTTTTTAATGAAAGACCAAAAAAATAGAACACCAAATACATTATAAAGATATCAGCTTCACATATGTGTAATATTTCTTGAGACACATTCTGTCACCTTTGACATGTGTGTTGCCCAACTCTGAGTTGTGGAACATAAACGAAAATTAGTGCCAGTTGGCAGTAAGAGAAAGAACAAGACAAGAAAGGAGGAAAAAAAATATATTTAATCTCCTCTTCTTCATAAGCACTAGACCAACTTTTGCTTCTCTGTAATGTGAGGTTTTTGTGCACTGTTGTGTCCCTCTTGCATTTAGATATAGTCTCCACTATTCATTCACTTCCCAGCCATACTGTCATACTGTCCAGGTAGTACCCACTAGCTGCTGAGACAGTAGCTGGTTATCTTAGGTTCTGAACATCATCTCTTTGCTTTACAGCCCCATACACTTCCCACCCACTCCACCACTCCAGCCTCCTCCCCACCCCCCACCACTCCCTCCCACCACACTTTGTCTTTTTGGGATTAGGATGGTGAATAATTCATTTCAAAGGTACCAGAGTTCTGCAAGAGAGTAGTGTCACTGGTGTTTCTTCCAACTTGTAATGTTAATGGTCTAGAAATAAAATTTGCAAATGCAATCCTATCATCTTAGTTCTCATTTAATCTGAAAATTAGCCTCTATGATATCACCAAGGGTGTTAAAAATGGAGTAATATTAGTATGCACATTTACTTTGCCTCGTCATTGTAGTGAAACAGTAAAGTCAATATATAGAATTCAGGTCACCACCAGTCTCATGAAAGTGATAATATATATCGATAACAAACAAGGTGCAAATAGGCAAATAGAGTTTCCATTTAAGTTATAGTATGAAATTAAATATGTAAAAGCCATATGAAAAATTAATTCATGCAGTTCATATGAACCAGAACTATTAAATTTCTTGCAGTCTTTAAATTTGCAAAGAAAGGAAAACTGGTATATTATTTATTGGAATAAAGATATATGGGTATGAATGAGTTTTAATGGCCACGTGTCTTACTACTGAGAATACAGTATCCTTCCAGATCAGATAAAGCTAGATAAAACCTAAGCCCTTCTGCAGCTAATGAAATAGGAATCAACAGGAAGTATTTCCTTTGTGTTTTTATAGTCATAGAATAATTTGGGTGGGAAGGGACCTCTACAGGTCATCTGGTCCACCCCCCCTGCAGTAAGCAGGCACACCCTCAACTAGATCAGGTTGCTGAGATCCTCGTCAAGTACACCCTGAATATCTCCAGGGGCGAGGCCTCAACTGCCTCCCATGACAACCTGTTCCATTTTTCTAAGCATTTGAGAAAATACTGGATAACATTTCCAAGATGCCAGTATTTTCATTTCAGAAAAGCTATACCACAAATCCCTGAATACTAGAAAAGATTCAGTCCTTGATGAAGAGATTGAATAGGCCTTTGAACTATGTGGATATTATCAAACATGATAACCTTAAAAGCTTTGAGTATTTCAACAGAAACTTCAGTTTCAATTGGGAGAAGTGTAAAATCTTGCACCTGGGAGCAGAACTACTGGAAGTCACTGGTTGAGTATCAGTCCTGCTGGAAAGGAATTGTTGGCTACAGAGGACACAAGCATGAGTAAGTCAACAATGGGCTCATTGTGAATAAAATCAACTACACACTGTGCTATTTTAAGAGGAGCATAGGCTATCACATGGAATCATAGAATCATAGAATGGTTTGGTAGGGACCCTGAAGATCATTTAGTTCCAATCTCCCTGCTCTCACTAGGTCATGGTTCTCAAAGCTTCATACAATTTTTCCTTACATTAAGATAAAATTTCACTTATTCTTATTTATTTGGCAGTTGGAAGGCCACATATTGATTGTTGCATCCAGTTTTGGGAACCTCAGTTTACTGTTTTACAACCCCACAGGGATACAAAGATACTTGAATAGCTCCTAAAGAAGAACCTAAGATTGTCAGAGGGCAAGAATATCTATGAAAGGCATGGGATTTTTCTTGAAAGTTTTCTTTTTGTTGAGCTTTTTTTGAAGGATGGGGATTTTGAGCTTCTTTAAGTCTGACAAAGTGTAGGCAACTATGTGATCTAGAGATGGCACAGGAAACTGGAAAAGTTAAATTTTAATCTCTAGTGTTTTTAAAGATTCAGCTGGATAAAGATATGGATGACTTGATCTTATAATATCATAGAATATCTCAAAGACTGAGTTGAACTCCCTGATTGTTTTTAATGGTATGTTAGCAATGGCTCTCCTTGAGCTGGGAGGCTGGAATAAGTGACCATCAGAGGTTCCTGCCAGACAATGTTTTGCAATTCCCGTCATCTGAATAAATATACTGATTTTTTTTTTTTAAAAGAGACCATATATGGCTGTGAAAATTTTATAATTTTATCATTCTTATTTATTTTACCAGTTATATTAAGTGTATATTTACCTGATAATATCTTACATAGATCTTTCTGTAATTAACACCCACCAAGAATTTATAAAGCCTCTTAAATTCTTGTATTTGGTAATTCAAAGGCAGAAAAAAGTGTTGTGCAAGAGATAACATTGTAGTTTTTGAAGCTTTTAAAAATTTGTTTTATGGAAGCCCATGTAGCAGTACGATGTATGTATAGTAACAGTTGTCAAAAAATAATTAAAAAAAAAAAGTGAGTGGTGCCAATTTCTCAGGGCTAATTTTCCTGGGGAAAAGATGTAACGGGTAATGATTTAACTTTTCATTGGATGTAGTAACTTATTTTGGAACAACAAACAAATAATGTCTTTGTATGCAAATAGACAGTTGTGAGTAGGGAAAACTGCTACATTTAATTAATTTGGACCTACAGCAGTCTGGTCTTCTGCTTGATTTTGACAGGACCTTGACTGAATTGTTCATTAGCATATGTTTCTGGAGGAAAACAGAAAGCAAGTACGTCTTCAGCTCGGTTCCTGAAACACTGATACAAAAGCTGTAGTTTTTCATTCAAAGCATACAACTTAAAAATGAATGGGATGTTCAGTGGAAAACATGAGTAAACTCTCACTTGTAATTCCAGGGCTGTGAGAAAAGGATAAACTGCATAGGGTCAAAATTAGAAAAGATATATTTTATGGTGTTTATCCTTAGTTCTATAACTAGTTATTAATAAGTGAGCTTAGATATCCTGAAGCAACCTTAACCTGATTGAAGGTAATTGTAGTTATACTTGTGTCCTTAAAAGGTAAGAGAAATCAGCAAATCTAATGTGTGGAAAATATGTGTCTGAAGTATATTACAGTGTGTTAGATTCTGCAGTCCTTTAACTTTCCTTCTTCCTGCGAGTAAACAAGTGTTTATCAGTCAAACTACACATAAGCAGTGTTTGCTGATTATGAGCAATTAATACGTGTTTCTTGCTTATAACAATACTTGTTATAAGCATTAATACTTGTTTCTTCTTTGAGATTTGCTATTAAGCTTCCTTCAGAAAGAACTTTTGTTGCTCTCCCCTTTGCATCTTTTGGACCGGAGTTATTTTTTTCACCTTCATGTGATGTTTACGAAAATCTGTGGAAAGACCCTTGAACACCTTACATGAGGTGTGTAGTAATGATGCATTGTGTAGTATTTCCATGGATAGTGAGAACTTGTCTAAGATAAACAAAAAGTATATAGTGCTTATAGAATGAGGGGATGATCAGAAGGAATACTATAAGCTATTCTCTTTATTCTCATAGAAGAGATCTCTATACAGTTTATGACACTTTTATGGTGGGAAAAGATATGAAAAAACCTTTTAACTCACTTGCACTTAGCTAAGATGTTATAGATTTCTTTTTTTTTTTTCTGATCTCTGGCATATTTCATGGTTACATTCTCTATCAAAAACCTGAGTACCATTAAAACAACCTGTGTGGTTCATACTTTGAAATTCTGCATTGGCAGAAGGAGATTACTTCTCCTATGCAATTACATTTTCCAAAGATAAAATATCAGTACTGTCCTGTAATCTGTCTGCTATTTATTCATTCATTATCTGGGCACCTGAAAGTGCCAGTGTTAGACAGAAGAATCTTTGCTTATCAGATATTTAGTAGTACCTTATCTGGGATGTTTCTGTTAGATTCAGTGGAACCATACCATGAATTTCAAAATGAGCTCATTACTGAGCAATGCACGAGAGTTCATGAAAATCCCGTCTTAAACTGTTAGTGGTCATGGTTTCCCCAGGTACTATAACAACTCTTTTTTAAAAAGGGTTTATTTCCCTAATTTCAAAGGAGACCCTAGAGATAAATTCATAGCTTTCATGCAATGATCTGCTGTGTGAAATCCTTTTATGTAACATCAAAGTTTACACCTGGTGTAGAAGACCAATAGAGATGAGAAGGGAGCAACCCACAAGGTAAGTTTTGCCTATTTGAAAGGCAAAACAAGAAAGACAGTTCAGTGCTACAGTCTATGCATCACTACCAGAGATAGAGGAGGACGGCAGAGTTTTCTCAAGGAGCAAAAAAAGACTGTTTAAAGTAAGGAACAAATTGCGTCATTTGTCATTAATATTAGAAAAAAAAAACCAGATCAAATAAAAGTCACAACATGTAAAAGTTGTAAAGATTCAAGTGGAAAGCAGATTTCTAAATGTGATCTCAAGAAAGAAATAAAGATTAAAAAAGGCCTTTGACTGAGGCAATAAATTTGGAATGAAGAACTAAAATATGGAAGTAATAGGCTTCAAAGTGTGCCATGGTTTAACACTGGGTTGGCATTTAACTGAGTAATAGATGCTCTCTAATAATCCCCCTCCCCTCTCTGATAAAGACAGGAGAGAGAATAAGGGAGAGAGACTTACAGGCTGGAAACTAAACTACACAGCTTCAATGAAACAGTAATGATATATACTAATGATAGCACATTCCTTCCCCCTTTCCCACAATAATGCTCACATCACCACTGAGGCTGCAGGGCAGCCCTGGGAAAGTCCAGGCTGGAATCCTGGAGTCAGCAGCAGTCGGGAGCTGGAGGCAGGAACACACAGATTCAGGCTGGCATGGATCAGGACCACAGGCAGAGGGATGGATGGAATCCTCCCAGGATGCTGAAGCAAAGAGGAACAGGTGAAGAAGGGCGAAGGTGAAGGGTGAAGAGAAGGGGCTTGACCCTTGTGATCCCCCAGACTTGTACCAAATATGGTGTGTATGGGATGGAATATTTCATTTGGTCAATTTTGATCATTTGCCTTGTCTGCTCCTCCCTAAATGAGGGTTGCAGGTGTGACCTCCTTACTCCCTTTCTCTTTCCATAGCATAAAAAGTTCCTCAGAAATGAGCAGTGGCCTTGGTTCTGCAGACCATTCTCTTGCCATACCTATAAACATCAAGTGTTATCAGTCCTAGAAGAAGAGAAATTTGCTGACTGAGAAATTTGCTGCTAATTTCAGCAAGTACAGCTATTTATGAGACACTTAGTTGTAAGTAAGTTTACAAGACAGAAAATTATCTCTGTTCTGTCCCAAACCAGGACAAAGTGACAACATTTAATTTTGAGAGGAATACCAGCACTGCTAGAATGTAATAGATATTGCACTACACTAAAATATGGAGTAAAATGCCTCTTACTATTTTATGGAAAGATATGTTTACGGTTAAAATGACAGAACTTAATTGTACCAAACAGTACAATCAAGAGACTATATGACACTACTTAGGGAATGCTAAACTGCTGTTTCTGACAAACCAGTGAAATAGATGTGTTTTGTGCTGCAAATTCAATGAGTTTTAACATGATTTTAGCAGTCATACTTTTTCCTCCATTCTGAGGAAATCAAACACTGAAAAAAAGTGCCCGACTCTATAACAGAATTGTATTACATCAGTGGTTAGGAAATTGAATTTCAGAGTAAGGTATGTCAGTGTCAGTTCAGAACTGAAAGCACAACAGAGGATGTTAATGAAAACCTAGATTAAACTAAAGCCCACATTATTACCTTTTTTCTTACACCTCTGAGTTTTAACAGTAACTTTCAGCACTGCTAACAAAAATCAGATGAGAATGTATTCAAGAGTTAAGTACTGCTGTCTCACTTGAATCAGTCCTCTAGCAGTTTTCAACCATTTTCAGTCTGTGAACCTTTAAAAAATACAAACTAATGTACAAAAAACATCAACCTTTTGAGATCCACTACAGAAACTGTATGTGGACCCCAACAGGTCTATAAGATGCAGTTTGACAGAAAGAAATTCCTTGAATATGGTAAAACAGGGAATCTATTTGTAAGCACCTTCAAAGTAACGAGTAACTGCCAGCATGTGGATCTGCCAAGAACATCTTGTTATGAGCTAAAAAGCTTTTTGGAGAGGAACAAACCAGCAGGTATCACAGGCATCTTGACCTTAAATAATGCTTCTGAAAGTGTCTCTGGTGTCTTTCTTAAAGACATTTTCTATCGATCAGCATTATAGCACAAAGGAAACACTTGCTGCAAAAAATAAATCTGAAGAGTTTAGAAGATACACTGTCAAAAAAGAATACTATGTCAAATTCCTTTTTTAAGAAAGTCATCATTATAGACACATAGAATTATTTATTAATATTAATGGATGGGGTGAAATGTAAATGAAATATAAAGTATTCTTACTAAAATTGACATTTAAAAAGCTGAAGGAAGATGTAATTCTGGGAGGGAACAAGTTAAATTGTGACACCGGGAGGAGAATGGCTGTCAGCAATATTGGAAGAAGTATAAACACTCTATTGGGATACCACTAAACAGAAAGATACTCTGCAAGAAGTTTGAGATAATGCTTCTGAGAAAAAGAGATGGTAGGTACAGCCTTTCCACAGATATTTTCTGTAGAAAAGAAAGTAGCAAAAGTACCGAAAGGCCAGCAGTGTTTCCCCTTTCCAGCTCTCCCCTCTCGTCCTGTCTTGGCTGCCTATGTAGCCTATACATACCCAGGAGCAATGGTTAATGCTCAGTACATTGTTTTTTTGTCTGCTCAGGATTTGTAAGGCTTTCCTGGAAACATTGTAGCAAGTTCTAGGCATGGCCCTGTGAAAGAGTAGAGACTTTTTTGAAAAATGTCCAGTGAGATCAATGAAAAGAATCAGAGCAGACATGAGGAAGGATTAAATGTCTCACAGGACTAAAAAGACCAGAGAGGGGATGCAGCAGTGTTGAAGCATGCAAAAGGCTGCTGTGAAAGGGAAGTAAGTAGTTTTCCTGAACACCTTTGCTAGCTAGAAAGGGAATAATCTTGTGGTAAAGGCAAGTAAGGTATTAGAAAAGGTATTAATTAGGCACTGGAAGTTCCTGGGGAAGGTCCAAAGGCTCTCCACCTCTGGTCATCTGTAGAGCAAGCTAGAAAAGCAAGTACTATCTGACATAGCTGATGCTGTGTCATCTACTGTGGAGGAGGGAGTACTGCACTCACAGGCATGTTTTTTCATGACATTTGCTGGAATTTACTAATTCTTTTTTTGAAGTATAACCCCAAAATTCTGTCTATTATCTTTATAAGGGGATTTTTGTTAACATCAGGAGTAGGTCTCAGAGTTTTCTTAATTTTGGTAATTTTTGTGGCACTTGGGATACATTCTCAGCTCTATTGGTCTTCTATACCAGGTATAAGCTTTGGTGTTAGATAAAAGTATTTTCACCCAGCAGAGGCTTGCATGAAGCTATGAAGTTATTTCTAGGGTCTCCTTTGAAATTAGGAAAATCCAACAGAGACACGTAACTGTAAATTAAAACAATTTAAAGCATTGGGAGACCTTATGTTTCAGAAACAGATGTCTTCCACCTCTTTCTTACTGGGCTTTCCCATATCCACTTATATACTTCAGATAATATATTTTCAACTTTATATATGACATCCTAGAGGCACAGAAACAATTGTGATTAATTTTTTATTTACAAAGTCTTACTATTTGTAATTATTTTTCTATGGATGAAGTTTTCCAACACATATTACTGTTATTTTCTTGTGTTTGGATGCCATTCTTTAAATCTGTCTCTCTTTCAGTGTCATTCCCCCAAACGTCTGAAACATTTCTGACACTAATGCCTATAAATCTTCATATTTTCTTCTTTGTTAAGCATTTCCTTCAGAATGTTTATTCTCAGACTGTATTTTACTGAGAAATTAACTTTTACGACAAGACAGAGAAATGTTGGTTTAAAATACCTTTGCCTAAATTAATTTTATTTAATTATGAAAGTCATAATTTTAAAGATCATTTATTTCCATTAGAAGTGTTATGACACAGACAATGTTCAAATGCATAACAAATTAACACATGTAGTCATAGCTCACCTGAAATGAGCATAGTTTTCTAAAGGGTATAGAATTGTGAAGCTGTGTCTGCTAGCTCTAGGGTAAGTTTTTTTTGATGTTATCTATGTTTTTTATTTCACATGAACTAATATTATGATGGAAATGAATTTCTTTTTTGAAAACGTATGTTGGATGAGAAGATCAGAAATGCTCAGTTAAAAGGCAGTCTCCTTCCCTGCAGTACTCTTACTTTCATTTTAAGGTTAATGTAGGTAAGTTTGAGTAATAATGTGAATCATAGAATCTTTAATCTTGTTCATGTCCTTTACTTTCTTCCAACACTAGACACCATCTACCCATGAAAAAGACACTGGGTTTCCAACAGCTGGAAACCAAAATCATGTGGGATGAGAGTATGTGCATGATTTTTGGTGCTATCTTTCCAGAAAAAAAGAACAAACCCTAGCCCCCAGCTGCAGCACCTTCAATATAAAGTAAATATACTGCACTGTAATGCACTGTAATGTATTCTCTAAGTGTCATAAGGGAATTTCCAGTTAAGCCACTGAAGGAAGAAATCTGCCAGAGTGAACTGGAATGTTACAGAAGAAAATCTCTTTTCCTAATCATTTTAGAAAAGAAAAGTTAGGAAGTCCAGCCTGGTCCTGAGGAGAATCCAGGAGACTATGTGGACTGAGCAGCACTCAGGTGATACTAAAGCTGAAAGAGGAAAATTGAAGAGTTTTGATATTTTTTTAATGCTCATTTTTTTCAAATTATTTGTTAAGAATGGTAAGAGTCACAACTTTGCAAATGCTGTGCATCATTTTCATTGATGTTTATGTCTTTGGGGGAGAAAAAGAAACCAAACTTGTGGATGAAATAACAGCGTTTCTTTTTTGCAGGAATGTATGCAGGTAAATCTGAGTTTTCCTGGGCATCACTAATTTTAAGCTCTTTAAAACCACAGCCTGCTATCCACCTTTTAATGACATTTTTACACTTATAACTCTCTTGTTTTTTTTCTTTCAGCTTATATATCTTTGGGATTCATGTACCCTCTCCTCTCATCTTAATGCATTAAAAATAAAATGGTAATTGAAAGCAAAAATACACGCAGGGTTTTTCAGGTAATACCTGAGTTATAGGGCGTATTATGTTTTGTATGTCATATAATATTCTAAAATTGATTATGAGTCTTGTCCAGGCTACCATGTAGTCTATTGCATTCTACAGTCTTTGAGGTTGTTCCGTGTGAGGAATTAATGCCTACAATAGAAGTGAAGCTACTACACAGAAACAATGAGGTGGTTAATATTCTGGACTGTTTATTATTGTTTTCAGTTGGGTGAGATACAAAAAAAGAAATCAGAAAGTAAGGATCCTTTATTTACTGTAAAATAGATTACGTATCTTTGATATGACTTTTCCATAGAATAAAATAAACTATTTAAACCAAATAAACTACTATTAGAAAAAGATGTTCACTTCAATTTGTTTTTCTAGGTCCTGCTGCTCTGTATAACATATGTAAGAATATTATAATATATAAAATTTATTGATATTATTCATACAAAAATTTATATATGTATTATATGTATATATAATATATATGTAGAATATATAGATATTCTGTATAGTATATATAAAATACATATGTTGTCTCTATTATATATATATATTAATCACTATGTTATGTTTTTTCTTTTCCTCTTCCCCTATCACTACCTTAATTCTCTTTTCCATTTTTCTCTAAACTTAGACAACTTAGTTGGTGCTAATAATTTTGAGTTAAAGTTTTTATTTATAGCTTTTGCTACTTGGCTAATCACCTGTGTCCTTGCATCTCAGCAATATTTTGAAACCTAGGAGGGTCATGTACTTGTGTATGTTGTATGACTCTACACTATTACAGGTTTTATTGAAATATGGGAGAACAAAAAGTCGAAGACAATTTGATCCTCATGACATCTTGCACAGAACAAATTGTTCAGTGGATATCAGGGTTACTGAAGCATGGCTTTCTTCAGTTTTATGGAGTTTTTCACTCCCTCAGTAGTTCCCTTCAGTATTCTTAGCTACATTGTATTTTCTCTAACACTCCTGTTAACCAAGAACAACATAAGCTTTGCAATTACTCTGGAGGAACATAGATATTGATGCTCTGGTGAGTATGCTTGTATTGCTAACTAACACTGACAGTGTATTCTGACTGAGTATATCTTATCTTTCCTTTGATGAGAATTTTTCCATCCAGCAGTCTTTTTTCATAAAATAGGAAGGTGTCATTTTTAAGCTTTATTTTTTGTATTTTGCTAGTATGATTGTAATTAGCAAACACGAACTATGTGGGAAGTGGATGGATAGACGGGCATGTTTTTAATTAAGTTACTTGAGGAATTCTGTGGAATGTGTGGAGTTCTCATATTTATTTTGAAAAACATCCTTTTGTGTGATTTTTATCACCAAAAAGAGTATTTGATCATAATATAAGTTTTACAGTAAGCTTTCTTCTCTTTAGACTTATTGTTTACCTCTGAGAAAAAGTGATGATTCCTATTAATCTTTTTTTTCTCTGCTTTAAGGCTAGTTTTCTCTAATTTTTCATTATAAGATTCTAAAGTGAGAAGAAAAAAAATTATTTTTTTACATCTGGTTTATTTCTCTGGTTATAAATCATGTAACTCAATATCCTTCATTTGTGAGTAATACAGATGATTACAAGGAAATGGCAATAAAATTTTTGTATTCTATATCATGATTTTCAATACTTTAATACACAAAGAACTACTAATATTTTGCTGTTTATTTAAATTTAAGAAGGTTTATTCCTCTCCCTTTATATCTTACCTGCTGTGAAGATCTTTGCAAGGACCATAGGAAGCTCTGAATGATTAAAATTGGTATTTTTGTACACATGCTTTTTTGATAAAGATAAATGGAACATATTGAAGCCTGGAAGGAAATCCTTTTGTGAATCATTCAAAATCTGAGCTTCGTCCCCTTTTCTGTTGTAAAATGACAGTGCACAAAGCCAAGTGATACTGTGTCACTGGCTCAGAACAGAAACTTCAGTGCCTTAGGAACACCTCCTATTTTGTTTATTTGGTTGGTTGTATTTTAAATGCACAAAGGAAGTTAATAAATGTCTTTCCTGGGTTCCCCTGCTGTGGTAGCTATTTTGTGTTCCATTGAGCATCTCAAAATTACTCAGGATCTTTGCATCTCTCAATGCCAGGTGATGTATTATTGCAAAGACAAGATTTCTGAGCAGCTTTCCACCACATAATTAAACACAGGTAGAGTCCATGTTCATAGTCTGAATATATTTTATCCCGCACTCTTAGAACTCCATAAAAATGTAAAAGTGAAACATTGCCTTTGGGAGAATGCACAACTAGGTAGGAAAATATGACCCTATGCCTAAACCCTAAAGTAGCCAGTCCAAGGCCCATTCTGGCCTGGAACTTGCATAAAGAAAGTAACATTACACTGTCACCGAGACACTTGTCACTTGTCAACATACTGGTGTTATTAATACTGATACAATACCTTCATTTCATTGAGTTGTGCAAGTCATCATGACATAACAATAACTTCCCAGCTTATTTTTAACCATTTAAAAGAAGATATTTTTATGTCTGATTAAAATTTTGTGTATGTCTTATAATAGCTAAACAATTTTTATCTTTTTTATTAGGTTTTAAATAAATGATGCAATACATGTTTTCAGTATACAGAAGTGGGTATTTACAAGACAAGAAATGTACTTTTCAATAAGGAATTATTTTTAGATTTTGCCAGGAGTCCAGACATATTTAAGAATTTTTATATTATGAGAAGATTAATCTATTATACTTCTTCTTAGTCTTTTTTTCATAATTCCTTAAGACCATGTCTAAAATAATGCTCCACCAGAAGAATTTTCCTTAAAATAATTCAGATCTCCTCTCCTATTTCCCCTACTGTTATTGATAATGGTGGTTTATTTTGCTGGTCAGGTTTGTACAGGAATTTGGTTGATTTTTGTTTATTCAAAATTTAATGAGGATGCTAATTTTAATTGTTTAGCTTGAAAGGGAAAACACAATTTATATTAATATTACCACCTCCATAACTAATTACAATCTCAGCCTTGTGGCTATGCTTTTAGACATCTTTGCACATTAATGTGACAATAAAATACTGTTCGTACTCTCGTGTCAAATTTTATTCTGATTTATTTGTATTATAAGGGCATCTTACACTCTGAAGACTAATGAAACTTAACTACAGATTTCATACTCAGCAATGCTCAAAGCTCTTACTGGATGTACTGCTGAAAAATATTATGTGCCAGAGAGACTTTTTTTCCCCTTCCTCCTTCACAGCAGTTCTATGGGTAGTATTACTGGTGCATTAGTCAAGAATTTTTAAGATTAAAACAATATTTAATAAAGATCAGAAGAAGATAGGTAAAGAAAATCTCTTATGTGAATATAAAGGTCTGTAGAAATAATTAATTGGTTATCAAATAGCTTCATTACTCACTTCATAAATGTATATACTAATAGAAAGAAAAATTGTTTATCTTCTCTTGTTAACAAAATGGAAAGTGTTTATTAAAAAAAAACCAACTAATTATAGGCATGGGTCTGATGATATGTATGAGAATAACAACATAGGGGACTTGTGGGTGGAATTAAATGGTGATGGGAGAAGGCTTAGAGGCTTAAATCAAGATGGAACGAAACCCAAAATAACTCTAAGCAAGCTGGAAACAATATAGGGAAAAAAGGAGCTGTCTCATTCAGTTATCAGAAAACAGGGCCCCATTTGTTAGTCCTTCATGTTTTAAACTATGTTAGGGAGGGATATACTAAGTTAAGAACCCACTCAATGTTCCTTGTGACAGCCTAACAATCTAAGGAATGCACTCTAAACTTAACCCAATGTCATCTGCAGCTCTGCAACTTAACCTTGACTGCTAAAGCTGATGGAGTTAATGATTTGTGTTTAAATGCTGACAGATAAGAACCAGCAAAGATTTTTTCTTTCTTTCTTTTTTGGAAGAAGTCCAACATTTTCCATGTTGTAAATAAGGAACAGAACCGGAACATTACTGACTTTGATATGTGGCTTTTATAAATATAAATTCAACAGCAACAAGTTCATTGCCTGGAATAAATCCCTGTAGCTGTAGTTTATTACCTCTAATAATTGCATCAAAAATTATATGAAGTTGGAAAAATTAGGTTAGATTAAGGAGGTTTAATAGCATACAATTTATTTTCTATTTCTTTTTATTTGTTACGTATTTTCTTAACATTTCCTGCTTCTATACCATTCTAATTTCTGGCCATTCTAACCACTATAATTTGTGTACTTACTTATTTCACAATAAAGAAGACAGTATTTAATTCCCTATGTCCTTTCTCAATCTCTTTTCAATACTAATTTTTATTACTTTGTTATTCCTTGTTATTTTCTCTTCAGATATTCTCGTAACATTCTTTCTTAAAGCCCATATATTTTACTGGTTCCATATTTCTGTGGTCTATTTAATCTTTCCTCTGCTTCTACAAGCCTCTACTTCTGTGTTCTGATCTCTGTTGATCTTGTAATTTCACAGCTTCTTCCAACTTCACACAGTCTTGTTAGCATTCCTCTCAGTGTCTTTCATTCCAGCCTTTTCCCTCTGTTATTGTCTTAATTTTTTTCCTTCTTTTTTTTTTTTTTTTTTTTTTTCCTCTTGGATCACATCCCAAATTTCAGTCATCATCCCCAGAAAAATTATGCTTTTATCAAGCTGTTTATCAAGTTTCAACAGACTAAAAAAACTTGGAGAATGCTTTAAGTTTTCTCTCTCTTTTTGCAAAGTTTTCTTTTTTGTACAGCTTTTCTTTATTCTATAATCTGCAGACAATTGGAAATTTTGTGAGGGGAGTTGTCTGATGTACAGCTTGCATGTATATTTGTTATGTGTCTGTGTCTTGTCAAGTCAATTTCATTGGTTTCATGAAAGGGTAGAAAAAAACAGAAGAGACTGGAAAGGGTAGAAAAAAACAGAAGAGACTGGAAGGAGTCTATGAAGAAAGTGCCTTTATGTAACAGTAAAAAGTCCAGATGAAGAAAAAAAATGTGACAATTGTTAATAATTTTTGTTCTCAAAGCAATTGTGGTGTACGCTGTCATTCAATTTTCTTTTAACTTAGGATGCTTAATTTGCTATCTATATCTGTCTGGCCATGAATTATATTACTTAGTAAAGTAAATAGTTGTTAAGCTGTTTGAAGTTGTTTTGATAAGCAGTTGGGGTCTGGGTGACTTGAATCTGTTCCTAAAGGCACCACTGATTTGTAACTAACTGAACAGGCATATGAGAACACATTAGAGAAAATTAATTTTTTTTTTAACAAGAGCATGTAGAAAAAATAAAAGGAAAAGAAAAGTAAGCGTATTTTAAAATATCTCTAAGTATCTGTCATGAAATAATACTTTAATCATTCTTCTAAACCAATTAAAAACAAATTATGCAGTTACATATTGACTGCATAAATGAAAAACTTATTTTTCAGTATCAGCATATTATGAATTTGGAAACACCTTAGTAGCTCTTCTATTTTGATGGTGAAACTGCACTCAGTGCTGTAGAAAATATTTGGACATAAGTAAAAAATGTTCTGGTTTAATGGAGCTGTGCCTGTCGTATTAAAAATGCTTCGGCATTATTACTAATAATTAAAAGCCTTACCTGTATAATCAAAGATTTATTATTAATTTGATCACAGGGATATTAACATCCCAAGTTCAAATTATGCAGATTTTAAGTGACATACATCTAGTACTTCTATACAGCTTCGCCTTCTGGTGAATTTTCCTTTTCTCTGGTGTCATGTTCAGCCCATGCAGGTAAAACCTTGAATCTGGGAGTGTTTAGCAAACATCCTAAGTATGATGATGCTTTTAATTGTTTCTCCTTCCCACTGTGGACATGTTTGAAGGCATTTCTATGTTCACAGCGTGTACTTCCATCTTTCTTCATTGGTGTGTAAGTTAATACGACATCCAAATTTACATCTCTCATGTATTTTACATGTGAAATACGTTACAGAGCTACCAAAGATGCCTTTCTTTGACTGTTGAGTAACTGCTGGTCAGTTGTTCATAGCCCTGCAGCCTCACTCAGTGCCTGTAAATTCAGGGCCACCACTGTCATAACATGCTGATTTTCTTCCATGCTGCATTTATCAGCATCATAGATAGCTGATTCTTCACAAAGTGGCTCCTGACAAAAAGTAGGCCTGACTTCGCACTACAGTACAAATCTGATCAAAAGCTAAAACAAAGCATGCAGTAGTCAACTGGTCATAAGATAACTCCTGTAATAACCTAAAACAAATCTCCAAGTTGCCACAAATGGGTCCATTTAAGGCCATTGTGTGTTAGACTACCACTAAGCCTGAGTCCTGTTACAAACTATGGCAAAACCAAACCAAACAGTAAACCAATTAAAAAAAAAACCCACAGATTTACTGGGCTATGAAGCTACAAATTAAATTCCTGGATTTCTATATTTAGTCATCACCTGCTTCAGTGTGTGGTGAGATGGAAATATTCCCGTTCCCTACTCCATATTTTGCAAATGCCACCTGAACTTCAAATTGACCAATATTTGAACCTAACACTAGACTCCAATACTTGTGAGCATCTGGCCAAAGAATTTGAGTCAGACTCTTCACAGTGGTCCATGAAATGAGAATGACAAGCAGCGTAAATATGGTAAAAAGAGGTAAGGTTCAGAAAGGAAATGAAATTTTTTCTTGTTGGGGACACTCAAACAGCAAGAAAGATTTTCCAGAGATGTTGTGCAGTCTCTGTCCCTGGAGTTTTTCAAGATGCAGTTGGATAAAGTCCTGAATGACCTTGTCAGACCTCAGATCTGATGCTGCTATGAGTAGGATTTTGCCCAAGAGACCTGAAGTAATTTCCAGACTGAAATTTCCTGTCACTCCTGTAATCTTCTGTCTGAAAGAACAGAACAAAAGCTGCATTTGCAGAAAACAATGGTATTAAACCATATTTTTTTAAGCAAAATTTAGAATTATATCTTTAAAATTTGCATATAGACAGAGACTATTGACAAAAAGAGATCACCTCCATGGAATTCTAGTGGTAGTCTCCAAAATATGTGATTTATAATTCAACTAAGACTTTTTAGATATCTTCATTCACTTTAGGCTGAAGTAATTAAAACCTATGCAAATTACCTGAGAGCAGAGGTCAGTATGTCAGGACAATGATCTGTGCGCCAAGGTACATTTTAGTTTTTACAGTGCTCTTGGGTGCTTGTTTCTGGTTAAAAGCATTGTTCGATGTACTGCTTAGAAGCAAGAACACATGATTCTATACATAGGTGGGAAACCTAATGTTTCAATTGTAGTAATGTCTCTAGATTTTTCTTGCAAAGATAAGCCTGAATGAGTAAACAAGTATAAAACAGTTGATAGATTTGAAATGATTAGTGCACAAGAGCTGGAAACTCAGTGCAGAGTTAAAACACATGCACATTTACTTAGAGTATCAGTTACCTTCAAGAGTTATGATTGAAAAAATACCTTGCTAAACTCACTGCAAATGCTGAAGGCAGCCATGTATTCTAACCTGGGGGTCTTTTAGATGATGTCTGTTGAAGGGTTGATTAAAAAAATTAATTCTGAGCGTAAAATGAGGTATGTGGTGCTCATTGAATAGGACTCAGGATGCAGCACTCATCACCACTTCAGAGCAGCAGTTGTTCAGGTAAAGTTGCCTACTGAGGGACAGAGGCAATATTGTGCTGGACGGCAATACTGCAGGGCTGGCTGAGTGAATGCTTTTCTTAGCATTACATTTCTGTTGTCTGTGTGATAAAGCATGTAAAATGATGCAGCTTGAAGGAAACTAATGAACAGACACAGGAACTGAATTGCAAAGCAAATTTCAGGAAATTACTTCTTTCAAACACAAGAAGAACTGAGTAATCAGTCTGAAATGGCAAAAATGTATTGCATTGTGGCACATAATTAATACCGCAAGAGTTCTGGTGGCTGTTTTGTTACAGCCAGAGGAAAAGACCAAACTGGTGATTTCAGCCCTGGTTTGTAAATCTAAATTCTGATAGCATTTCAGGAGTGGGATAAGAGCAGAAGAAGAATCAAGAAAATCTCTTCATATTGGTTATCCCTCTTTGCAAGTTTACATGAAGTCTGGCAGTATTGTCCCTTCCAGAGATGTTACTACAAACCACCATCACCTCTTTTGAGATTCTTAGATGTTGCTATATAAATGCTAAGTGTTATCTTTCTTTTTAAAAATTATTCTAGGCTATTTAAACAACAATCAGAAAACAAAGAAAAAATACTTCACTGTCTCTTCATTTATACTCTGAGATTTGACTAAGTATTTAGGCTGATTCCTGTCTCAATGATGGGATGTACCTTGAAAAGCTTTTCCTTATAAGAGACAAATTTTTGTAGCTGTTTTCCATCCAAATAAGAGAAGTTAGCAACTTCAGAGAAATCAGAATATCTGACTCTAACTCAAAGTACAGACTCCTGGGTAAGGGTTGAATTTTTCTAGTCTACTACTTATTTTTGATAGACACTTAGTGTCACATGAAGATGACCTTGAAGTCATCATGGTCTAAGAGGTAAAATGATTCATACCATTCATACTATTCTTGTTGAAGTACAGCAGTATCTCCAACTTAATAAAATAAGTCTAACCTAAAATATGGAAAGGTATGCTTCCTTCTTTGAAGCAAAAGCATAGGCTGGCTGTTTTTAATGAAGTCACCTACAGGAGCAACTGGAGTCTCAGCATCAGCAATGAGTGAGTGGAGGGGTCTCTGCCTCCAGCAATGGTGCAGGCTCTAGGTACAATTCTTTAACAAGTGCTGGGAGGGGCCAACGCCAATGAGACAAGTGATGGGCACAGCAATGGTGGAGGGAGTGGGACATCAGGTCAGAGCATGTGTGCCTGGTGCCTGCTGGGCACTGGAGGGCACTTGCTGCTCTGCGAATGTTTGTACCTTTCCCAGTCCTAGAGTTCATGGGGTGTGCATGGGTGCCCACTGACAAGCTTCAAGCTGGACCAGCTGGCAGGGTTATTAGGGAGACAAGAGGCTGTACTGGTAACCATTGGAACCCACGATCATGAGGTGTCTTTGAAACATGTAAGCACAGGTATTTGTCTGCTGCAAGCATCAAGCTGGACCATCTGGTGAGTAGGGACCTCCTATGGAGAACATAAGGAGGGTTGGTATCCAGGCAGGGGTATCAGACAAGCTGAGGGACTTTACAGTACTTGGGGTCTGAGAGTGTTTGTGTGAACCTAGTGCCATGTGTGTGTCTTTACTAATGACCTTCTGACTCTATCAAATGCAGTTTGAAAAAAAACCCCAACCTTTAGAACACTAATAAAAGGCATAGTAAGTAGTTTGTTAAAAAAAAAAGTATTTGCCATGGCATTCAAAATAGAATTTTGCAACAATTATTAGAACTTAAGAGTTTTTGGGTTTTTTTCTATCTTCAAACTCTTTTGAAGTTGTAAATTCTAAGTTTTTACTTTCTTTCTTATCAATTACTTTGTTGATACTTGAATTGTGGCACTGGCCGCCTCAAATTTTCTTATATGTTTTGTAACTGATACCTCTTTAAATTTGACTAAAATATCTGCCTCTAGCATTTCTAAGCAGGTAAGTCAGCGAGGGTGAACTGTATCTATCTCATGATCTTTGATAGGTCTTTGAAGGCAAAAGGGAGGTTTTATTATGAAAAACTCCTCCTAAAACTGTAATTAATTGCGCATCTGGATCCTGCCAAAGTCATTGATGGCTTTATTTCTGAAAATGTTCATGTGATTTATGAAGTTAATTACTACCTACTATGCTGGTTTTGGTTGTACAAATTCAGAGGCAGTGAACAAATATCTAGAAAGAAATTTCTGTTGGGAGCATTTTTCTTCCACTTTCATAAATAAAGAAATCATTAATAATCCAGTTGTGTAAAATGAAACACCTAAAGAATTCTGGCTGGAGGCTTCTTCTTTGTCTGTTAATCCTGTTTGTGTAGAAAAATGTGAATTATGCTTACAACATTTTAATTGCTTAACAATGAGTAGAATATATTCCAATAATATGAATATGAAAACTTCCTTCTGTGAGTCAGACACAAACAGAAGTTAAACTTTCCTTCATCTCCCATGGCAAGATTTGAGATAAAGGGTTCTATTAAGTGTTCTATGAATGTGAATAGTAAGCAGTAATTACAATGTTTAGAAATAAGGTTACAAAACATTAATAAAATAAAGTAAAACTTTCTGTAAAACCTGAAATATTAAATAGTTACTGTCACCAAGAATCCCCATTTTTCATTCTACTGTACAAACAGGTGCATTCAGGCATGAATTCTACATCAAAAGATTAAAACTCTCATTTTTTAATTAGACCTTAACACTTTTTAGTAGAGTCTGATTTGGTTACACAGATAGCACAAGAAATTTTGGAAATAACACCAATTTCAAATTAACGTACAATGGACAAGGGAAAAGTGAGTACTTTTAAAGGTAAATGTCTATTTTAAACAGAAAATAAACACTTTCCTGAAAGTGCTGGGTGCTTCTCTAAAAAACAAACTCACAGAAGAGCTTTCATGTAAAGGAGTTAATTTAAAAATCATGTCTTTGGCTCATTCTTGATTAGAGATGTTCCTTAGTAAAAAAGTTGCACCAAGTTCATATTGATATTCTGCTAGCACTGTACTGAAATCCAGTGTGTAGACACTGCAGTATTTAAAATTGCTGGTTGTTTGTCATCCACTGACACTTGTGGTGTACAAAAGAATTCTGAAATATTTCTGTCAGATTTATTTGCAATTTCTTTTAACATATGCAACACAGTGAAGACAGAATGTACCTGTTTTTTCTTCACAAACTTTTTTCCTCACACTCAAAATCAAAGAAAAATAGAAAATTTTTATTACAATGGAGAGCTGGATAAATCTTAGCAATAAAGGAATCATTCTTTGCATTTTTTTTTTCTTACCCAAGCAGAAGGATTGTAGCTGTTCTCTGGAGTCATTATGATTTAATGTGGGAGCATCTTAATTACATGAGAGGTAGTAATTATCCATAGATTTTGTTAATTATGTACCCATTTAACTTTTATATTAAAAATGTAAGCAGACAATTATTATAAACTGTATGCTGGCACTTCTTTTTTGTCTTGCTATTTTATTTATTTTATTTTACTTTATTTAATTTTTTATTTTATCTAAATTTGGAGTTTCTTTCTCTGCAGCATGTAAATTTTATTCATTTTTTTGACACAAGCCTACATTATTTGAAGGTAGTTTGAAATTTTAGTGAGATTTTTCTGTCAATGGAATGCAATCTGCCATATTAGGCAAAGATCATAGCAGATATTAATGTGTGGATTTCCTTTTTCACTTGAATATTAGCTAGTTTTCTGAATTTACAAGGATTATGTCACATTCTAATTGCCTTCAGTTTAATATTTATCAGGGAAGTAAAGGTGCAATGAGATTCATGATACATGAGAAGAATTTATTTTAAAATGATCCCCGCTTTAATAAAAATGTTATCTGGCATTAGTAACCTTATCTTTCATGTTTAATAAGTCCAAAAAATATTTTTTCCATATTCTTCAAAAGCCAAATGAGATAAACTAAAACAGTGGCTTTCTTAGAAAATTACATTTGCGCAGAATTATCTGGTTTCTTCACCATAGAGAAATGATTGCCCTTTTATTCTATAATTAAACTTAGGTCTAATTATAGAATAAAAGTCTGTGCCAGCATCTCATCAACCTCATAAGAGAGAATATTTTCCTAATGTCTTGCCTAAATCTCCCCTCTTAAAGTTCTAAACCATTGCCTCTTGTCCTCTCACTGAGCACCCATGTAAAAAGCCCTACCCAATGTTTCCTATAGGCATAAATATGCTAGTGTATGGAGAAATGAGATCAGTGCTCTTCACAGCTCAGGAGCACTTAACTTCCTGTGTCCAGAGAAAAAGGGACTTTTACAGTAGAGCCTTGGCCCTCCAAAAATGGGCCAGTGTTACTGATGTAACACTTGAAGAGGGAAATTTTCAGGAGACATTTGAATAAAAGGAAAATAGTTTGATTGATTGAAAGAGACAATTCTGTGAATATGCAGTTCAGTATTTATCAAATGGTGGTGACCTGAGTCTAGTCAGACAAAAGGTTTTATCCCAGCTTTGCTCAGGTTTGAGACCTGATATATCTAATTTTCTACAGAAGATCTCATAATCTTTATGATTCTCCAGTCTTCTAAGGAATCACTCCAGTTGGAATGTAGTTTTGCCTGCTAATGGAATATGTAACGGCCTGGTTTAGCAGAGCTAGGGTTAGTGCTCCACTTCTATACTGACTTCAGCAGAATTATTCAGTGGTTTCTACAAACACTGGGTATATTTTTCTGGGACTGAAAATTTGTGTTAGAATAAAGGGTGACTACAGTGTGCCAAACAATACCTCTCTTGTTAAAATTTCTCCATTTTGAACATAGGAAAAAAATTAGCAACATGGCATTCAACTTGTCCCCCTTAGCGGTCAGTTCAGAGCTCACTCTATTCTGAATATCTTTTATAAATTTTCCAACAGATTCAAAGACCTGGAAGATGTGACTGTGCTGGTCATATATAAAAATACCCCGTGACCTCATAGTTAAGGGAAACAATATTGCTAAGAAGCAGCATTCAACCTTTAATCCCTGCGCTAACCTACCCAGAGACTTTGGTCAGTATCTCTTACTTTCAACTGCTACTCAGTAGTTAATATACCCCAGCACAAACCTAGCACTACAATATTCATTAGCAGTACACTGATCTATATCTATATAGCCTTGGTGTTAGGAGTGTTAGAATTACTTTTTCCTTTTTTATTATGTCATAGAAAAGTCACTTGTGTGCTGTGGATGTTCAGAAGCATCCCTTTCCATTGCAGTATTACTTCTAACTGATTTCTGTCTGTGCCTGAAATTTTTATTATACTGTCAACAACTAAACTGCAATCTATTTAGTAACTGAAAAATTCGGAAGTAGTAGTGTACAGAGCGTGTAGAGTTCTGTGGCACAACACAACTTTCACTAAGTACTTCACACATTTTAGGCATACAAATCTGACAATGATTTCTATAAGGCACTGTTAACAACTTCTTATTTGATTAGGAAAATGAGTTGGTTAACCAAATTTTGGTACCAGAAGCTTCTGAAGTCACCTATGCTTATGTCTACATGGACTCTCTTTTGAAGAAACAATGTTTACAACGAGTGCTATTTAAGACATATAGGCTAAAGGATATTTTTATCGCATCTGCCATTCCTTTTTTCCTCCCTCTTCCTCAGAGTCTCTTACAGTTGCAATTCCAACAGCAGAGATGGTTCAGAGCGTGCTTTCTTTATGTATTGTGATTCTCTCTCAGTTTCATTAATTGGAGAAATATGATCAGTACTTGCTGTACTTACAGCCTTCTTCTAGTGCATTTTATTAAATTACGTCTGTTCCTCCTTACTAATATTTGGAAAACCACTCCAATTAAATTTCTATGCAAAGAAACTGCAATCTAAACTGTAAAGCAATACCGAGTTATTTTAAACTTAAAAAGACTTAATAATCACTGACGAGATAACATTTTCTAATTGCTTCCTTAAAATTCTAATTTTTTCTCATAGCTTTTTTTAACAAAATAACACTAAATATTTAAAGGTTGAGTTAGCATCTTGCTTCTGTTTCAGTATTTCTTTATTAAAGTTAATTCTGCTTTTTCAACCATGATATTTCTGGAGTGCGTTAGTGGTTTTAGTATTCAGTGCCTCTGATGTAGCACTTTAATGTATAAATTTGTATTGCACATTGAGATAGATGCTTCTTACAGTAGAAGTTTTTAATTGTATCCATCTTAATTGTTCTAAACTTTCTTGAAAATTTATATCAGGGGAAAAAAGAAAAAGAAATTGCAAAACTAATGGAAAAACTGCATTGGTTTTGGCACCTTTTTTAATATACTTTGTACTACAAATATATGGCTTTTGTTGGGTTTTGTTTGGTTGATTGAGGTTTCTTTTTGTTTGTTTTTTAAAGGAATGACAACAGCATGACTTCTATTTTTGAAGTTCTTCAATTCATTTCATCTGATGCATCTATCAATATATATTATTGGTTTTATGTTCCCTGAATAAACTCTTTCAAAGACTTCTGTGAGAGTCTGATCCCACTGATTTGAAATTGTCTCAAAAGAGCAATTTTAAAGTGAATAGCCCTGGCTAGGGTGGAGGACCTTGCCTGGCCCCACTGAGCAGGGGGTGACACCTCGGGAAGAGATAAGAACTACTGGGTGGAGACTCCTTCCCTTTTCTGAGGGCCTTCAGTGCTGGGACGTCCCTCCAGGCACCATTACCCTGGCCAGGGTGGAGGAAGCCACCTTGGTTGTACTGATGCTGATGTACCTGGCTCAGGGGCTGGAACGGAGCGGGGAGTGGCCCCTGGAAGGAGATAAGAGCTGTGTGCTGGAGGCTCCCCTTCCAGGCAAAGCTGTTTTAATGGTTCTGATGCTAATGAACCTGTCCTGGGCTGAAGCAGAACAGGGGTGACAGCTGGAAGGAGATAAGAACTGATGAGTGGGTGGGGGACTGTCACCCAAATCAGGACAGGGACTGCACCCTCCTGCAGAAGCTCCCCCCCTCCAGGCAGCCTGTCTGCAATGGCTCTGATGCCAATGCCCCTGGCTTCTGTGGCAGCTGACTGACAGCTGCCCCTTGGGAACAAAAGGGACTCAGGGGTATATATGGCTGTCCAGGCTCTGGATGTTTGGTCAGCTCACTGACCCACTGCTGTTCTGCATCGGGCCCTGTCCGGGATCAGCGACATCTTGAAAAACTCAATAGGCAGCTGCACCCTCCGACTCTCTTTTTTTTCTCTCTCTCTCTCTCATTCTTTCTTCCCACTTTCTTACCCTTTCTCTCCACTTCTCTCTCTCTCTTATATCTTCTTTTCCTCTCTCCCTCTTTTGCCTGGCTCTATGGTTTTGCTTGTTTCAGTTGTCAAATAAAAATCTGCTTGCACTCAACCCTTCTATGGTTGGACTTTGTTTCACAGATCCAAAACAAAAATAAGATACAGCTTTAGCTTGATGTATTTAATGGATTTTAGCATATTGTATAGTACAATTTAAATATATCTTGTTACTAAGCAAAACTGAGAACTTCAACATAGATTATAATTTACTTTGGGAAACAGATATAAATTATTGACTTGAAGACTGGTTTTGAGTGTTGTTACTAAGGGTTTTACATAAGATTCTCCATTTGACTTCAGGTCATATTTTCTCTGTGCTTTCGGTTCTAAAATGAATACAGTGTAATAACCATGTAAATATAGAGGCAAGATGTAACAGATATTTAATGAAATAATTCCCCAAGCAAGTTAGAATTTCATATTTTTCTAGATTTGAGTTAGTTTTGGGTTAGAATGCAGAGTTAAAACACTATGTGCAAAACCTCTGACTAGATTGACCCTTGGAATAAGGACAAAAGCAGAATGACTTTTAAATGGTCTATTGTAAGATCCTGTTCTCTCAAAAATATGGCTGTATCTTTCATATGCATAAATTATTACACCTCTTCACAAACATACAAAGAAATCTGAATTTCTGTTTCCTCACATGTTAATAAGAAAGATTAATATACTCAACATGGGTATTTGAGCAGTTCTGTGCTTATCTTGAGACTGAGGAAAAGTTTTTCCTATTGTGCAGTTGGTGATCTAAGAGCTTTCATGGTTGGTCGTTCCCACATAAAGGCAACTCTAAGGCAGATGGAAAGGTTTTAACATCTTTCTGAAAAATAAACAGCTGACAGCATCTCTTGATAGTGATGTTTATGATATGGATTCAATGAACAGTCTCATTTGCTTGAAAATGTCAGCAGCTGGAATTGGGAACAAGCTGGTGACTAATAAGTCTGAATTAATTGCATCTGTTAATTTTAATTGAGATTCAAAATGTTCCAGTTTGGTGTACATTTAAATTACTAATTACGTTTTACTCTGTATACATCTCACATAAAGAATTACTGATAATTTATATCTGAGGTAAATACTTCAAAACTAAGCAGAAGAAGGCTTATGATTTCCATCTTGAACTGTATAAATTTAAATTTGGCATACCAAATGTCACTTATCAAGACTCTGTAAGGACTGGGAAGATATTTTTTAAAAATTGTTGCTTGAATAAAATCCATACCTTTATTGGAAGAAAAAAATATATATATTTATGGATTACAGGGATCTCATTAGGTCATGCAGAGTAAAAATTAGAAGAGCAAAAGCTTAGCTAGTACTCAATCTGACCACTGTCACAAGAGAGAACAAAAAATATTTTTACAGATACAAAAACAACAAGAAGAGAACCATCCCTTTATTTGATGGGAGTTATATGAAACAATACCACCATAAAAGTTATCCTCAGGGTACTCAACACCTGAGCTGGAAAGCAGAAATGGACGGCAGAATAAATACCCCATAATCCAGGAAGAAGCAGTTAATGACCTGCTACACCACCTGGACACTCACAAGTCTATGGGGCTGGAAGAGATCCACCCAAGAGTACCAAGAGAGCTGGTGAAGGAGCTTGCCAATCCATTCTCCATCATTTATCAGCAGTCCTGGTTAACAAGGGAAGTCACAGACAACTAGAGGCTTAGCAACATGATGCCCATCTAAAAGAAGTGCTAAAAGGAGGTTCTGGGGAACTACAAGTCTGTCAGCCTGATCGCAGTATGGTGGAAATTATAGAGTGGTTGATCTTGAATGAACTTCTCATGGGAGGTGCAGGACAACCTGGGGGATCAGGCCCAGCCAGCATGGGTTCAGGAAAGGGAAGTCCTGCTTGACCAACCTGATCGTCTTCTGTGACCAGGTAACCAGACTAGTGAATGAGAGAAAGGATGTAATGTTGCTTTGCTGGAGTTTAGTAAAGCCTTTGACACTGTCTCCCACAGTGTTCTCCTAGAGAAGATGGTAGCTCACATCTTAGGCAGGTGTACCCTTCACAGGGTGAAAAACTGTCTGAATGAATGAACCCAGACAGTTGTGATGAAAAAACCTAACTCCAACTGGTGCTCAGTCATCAATGGTGTCCCCCAGCATTCAGTATTGGGGCCAGTTTTACTCAATATCTTTATGGATGATCTGCACGAAGAAGTTGAGTGCACCCTCAGTACGTTTGCAGGTGACACCAAGTTGGGTAGGAGCAATCTACCTTAGGATTGTATGGCCCTCTGGCTGGAACTGGACAAGTTGAATAGATGGTCATGTCAACAGCATGAGGTTCAAACAGGCCCAGTGAAAAGTCCTGCATCCCTATCATTTTATATAAACCAGGTTTTAACCTGGACCTGGTACTCTTAATTTATTTAATAAAACAGTGAAAATGGTAAGTAGTTAAGAACATAATGTCAGATTGGATCCAGTCATTGGTATAAGCAACTCAGAGCAATTATGGTCTGGGGGATCCAGAAGATTACTGATTCAGTCTTGCCAATGACTGCAGTGTCCTTTTGTCACAGTTTAGCACTGTCCTGGCAATTAAACCAAATGACAGATGCTCTCTATCAACCCCCCTCCCCTCTCTGATAAAGAAAGGAAAATAAGGGAGAGCGACCTATGTTTTCGAAACTAAACTGCATAGCTTTAATGGAGCAGTAATGATAAAAAAGGAAAAATGAATATATACAAATATACACAAAACCAATATCATGTGCCTTTGTCCTCCCCCCTCCCCCCCCGTAATGCTCATGTCACCATTAAGGCTGCAAGGCAGACCCTGGAAAAGTCCCAGGTTGATGTCCTGGAGTCAGCAGCAGACATGAACTGGAGGCAAGAGAATCAGGATGGCAGGGATGTGATCACAGGCAAATGGATGGAATCCTCCCAGGATTCTGGACATGGATGTAGGACAAAAAGGAAGGAAGGGGCTTGAACCTCATGATCCCTCAAATTTATACTGAGTATGACGCGTATGAGATCGTATACTTCATTCGGTCAATCTTGGTCACCTGTCTTGTCTGCTCTTCTCTAAAAGAGGGTTACATGTATGACCCCTTTACTCCCTTCGTCTTTCTGGAGCATAATATGTCCCTCAGAACTAAGCAGTGGTTCTTCATACTGTTCTCTATCCATAACTATAAACATCAACTGTTATCAGACCTCGAAGCAGATGCTGACTGAGAAACTTGCTGTTAATTTCAACAAGAGCAGCTACTTAGAAAAGATTTATCTGAAAGCAAAATTACAAGAAAGAAAATTAGTTTTATCATGTCGGAAACCAGGGCACCTTGAGAAACATACTTGACAACTAAACCATTAATGCTTGCTATTGGTGTTTCTGTTCTACTTCACATGGTACTGAAAATATTTAGTTGAACTATATGGCCTTCTTTCTATAAGAAAGCACACTCTATTTCTTTTTTATATACTAACTTCTCAGCGAATCTGCAGTTTTATTGTGCATCCACTGATAAAACAGATAAATGTACCATCAATAGTTGACTTCCCAAGAGAAAGGAAAATAGAAAATTTTAACTGTATATTTTCTATTCAAATATCTATCTTCTGTCCTAGAGAGCAGTTTGTCTTCTAGAAATTACGTTGAATTCTATGAGCACTGGAGGAACTCTGTACCACATCAAAAGTGCTTAATATTTTACAGAACTTGAAGTCTGTGTCTTCTTGCTCAGGGTCAGCCAACAATATATGATTCTTCTTTCAGTTATATTTCTTGATGAGGTGTGTAATTGATTCAGTCACATTTGTCAGTGACTGGTAGCAGTCTTAAGACACTGTAAGAGAGCTTTTTTCCCCCAGCAAGCACTTAATTAGAACATCAATGCTTTTCCAACTACAGGTCAGCTTCTTGTGCTACCAAGTAAGTCCACAGGTCCTCATAGTTTAATATCTTCTTCATACCAAGAGAATAAACTAGGTTTTCCAAAATACTTTGATGATTCTGAGCATTAGATAATATCAGCTGTAGAAGATTTGTAGACAGTGAAGTCTTTGAAGTATCTCATCCTTTTCTTATGCTGTTGGCTTCTTCTGGAAGGGTATTTTTATCTTTTTTTGTCTAATTTGAAGGATCACTTCAGCTGTCTAATGAAAACACAAAGACAGTCCGTGTATTCCCCCTTGTTCCCTGAGTGGATGTCTCTATTTGAAATGCATGCATGTATATAAGATTGATACCAAAATAATAAATTTCAGATTAAGTGACCATTTCTTTCATTTCTATTTTTTTTCCTTTCAGTTTTATTTTCCTTTCCCTTAAATTTGTGCAGCTGCATTTGTTGTATAGCTCCCTTCTGGTTTACTTGTTTTGTAGATGCTTTTTATGATGTACTTTCTTAGGAGTTTACACTATATTGGCAGAAGTAGTTGAAAAATAATATTACAGAATATGAAAATGTAGGAAATTTTTTCTAATTAAAATTTCAGCTTAGACATGACATTTGTATTTTGCCACACTTTACTAAGATAATAGTTGAAAAGATACATTTAAATCTTATCTAAATAATAATATAGTCATTGAAACTATTTAGGGAAGAAAATTTGAACTGAATTTAAACCAGTTTCATTATAACATGATAACAGCGTCATAAGACATCATTGTTGGTTTATATAACATGACTTGCTTCTGGTTTTCAGATGAAATGTTTATTTCAGGTCTTGTTGAAGGAAAATTTAGTTCTATGTATAACAGGTGAGAAAAAAAATAAAATTCCTGTGACTAAATGTATGTTGTGTATGTGATGGCAAAATATTCTGTTGTAACTCTCAGATATAGCGCATGTTATATTTTCTTTTCCTTGAGTACAGTGAGGAAATGAAAACTTCTATGCACTTTGTAGGGCAGGGTGGCAAGCTTTCAAGACCCTAATGGGTAACCTTTGAAAAGCAACACTGGTAAAATTTTACCAGATTATTAGGCCTATTACAGCAATGTTATTTACTGCCTGATATTAATTAACAAAACTTTTAGTGTCTGAGCTTATTGCTTTCATTTTAACTTCATTTGTGGTACTGTTTGTATTTGGGGTCAGGAAGGTGTGTTTGTGCATAATTTATTTCTCTTATTTGGTTATGGGTTTTTTCTATGAAGCCCTGACCAGCCTTATTAATCTGATTTTCTCTCTCCGTGCGTTGATATGGTTGAACTGTTGCCAAGCTACCTTGATCTTTAATTATTCTATTAGCAATGTCAGCATTATCCTGAATATATGTCTTAGGAGAAGGTTGTGTGTGTTAGTGTTATATTTAAATTACTTAAATTAAATGAAGAGAAAATATATTCTTCTTGATAGTATAAGCTGCAAAAATTTCTAAAGAAGGCAACAGTGAAGGGATAAAACAAAAAGGCATTATTTCTTGATGGTCATATTTTGTCATGTAATTTATCATCAGTATTACGGATTTTTCTAACATTTGTTTTGTATTTGTACTGCACATATTTGCTGCCTCCTTCTTCTTTCTTGTAGAGGAGGATGTACTGAAGTGGCAAAGAATAAAACAAGTCAATACTTCAGTCGTCTATAAAAGACTCTTCTAAATTATTCAACAGTACTAATACTGTCTGGTCTTACTCATACAGTTCTAATAACTTGGAGTGTTAGAGATCTAAAGGATCAAGGAAAATTAAGCCCTTTTATTAATGAAAAATTACCTCTGCAGTTAATTTCTACTATCTCAAGTTAAAACAGTAAAATATGTTCAGCAATTCTATCTATGCTATAAGTGTGAATATAAAAGTCCATATCATGTAATAAACTTTCACAAAAGAGTATAAAGAAAATAAGACTTTCGGATCTTTGTTTATATTAAAATTGTTGTTTGTATTGGCACTGTATTATCATCTTCTGGTCTAATGTCCCTTAAGTTCACAGCGGTAGTCGATCAAGGGTTGGACTTGATCTCAGAGGTCCCTTCCAGCCCAGCTGATTCTATGATTCTGTGATTCTATGATTCTAAGTTAGTGAACAGATTTTACATGGAAAGAGTTCTTTCAATTTTTTTTTCAAGGAAAATTTTTATTTGACCTTAAATTTTATTTTTTTATTTTATCCTGGTTGGATTAAGAGGCCTGCTGCCAAAAAGTCGAGCTAGATGATCCTTCCTGTCATCATTGATGAAGCCACACCTGGAGTACCTCTTCCAGTTCTGGGCTACCCAGTATAAGACAGGCATGGACGTATGTTATTATGTAACTATGAATTAATTTTGTGTTAAATATTGTGTTACTGAGGATATAGAATATGTGAAGTGTTTTCTAAATGTTTTCAGCCATAGTAGAAATATTTTCACTTGTTCTACTGAAATACAGTTGTTAAAAATCTTGATTTTCTTATGCAAGGACAGGAGGTCAGTAGCCTGAACAAGAGCAAAACACTTGAAACACATGCATTTTATTTACTCTCCTTTAAAAAATATAGTTTTAAAGAGGCACAACTTTTCTAGTTATTTTCAAATAACCCATTTTATTGTCAGAGGGCAAAGTGTCGACATAATTTATAACAGTGAAATTCAGAATACATCAAGCAAAGTCAATTTTATTGACTTCAGTAGTGTGTCAGATTTATGTGCTTCATCTAAGAAGTAAAGATTAATTTATTGTTCTGAAAATTAAGGAAAAAGGGGAATTTGTTGTATTTTGGTGAGTAAGAATATCTTCAGAGAGACCAATATTTCCTCTTTATCTGTAAGTACATGATTCTTATACAAGAGTGAAAAATTTCTGGAAAATTTATGTTGCTGTAAGTCTATGTTTTACTTTTATATCAGCTCTGTCCTAAAGACAGAGTTCTATCAGTTATCATGGATTGATGATTTTCTGAAGAAAGGTAAAAAACAATCTTAATTGCAGGTGAGGACATAGAGGTCAGCTTGTACTATTAGGGCATTTTTTTACGTAAATATAAAACTACTGACATCCTTTTTTTAAACCTTTAAAATGCCATGTGATTGACTGAAGACAGTTTTGAGCCTTATCTCTG
The DNA here is from genome assembly GCA_023637945.1 of Phaethornis superciliosus. Lineage (NCBI taxonomy): Eukaryota > Metazoa > Chordata > Aves > Apodiformes > Trochilidae > Phaethornis > Phaethornis superciliosus. Next base: position 75,020,599 of record JAJQWJ010000002.1, read on the forward strand.
TATGACAAAATGAGTGTGATTACAAAAAATCTCTCATAAAGCTGGAGAGTTAATAAGGACAGAGAATGCCTAGCTTGATTCTTCCTCTGACTACCTGGATGTCTGGCAAACTTATTTCTAAAATAAGCAAGACATTTTTCCTGAAGAGGCATTTTAATACATATGAACATGGTCAACTATTAGTAAAAGTACTATCTAAAATGATGTTTTCTTTAACTTCCTAATATTTTTTAAAAAATAATATCTACCTTCACTTTGCTCAGTTAGTTGGGAATAGTTCTTTCAGCTCTCAGCTGTTCTGTAGAAAATATTTTTTTTTCAAAATGGAATTCAGGAAATGCTGCTAATGAACTATGATATATATTAAAATATAAGCTGCTTTGTTTTATTAATGGTATCGTTCAAAATAGTATCTAATGCTGTTTCTGCAAATATTTTTTTTCTTAAAGTGCACATATTCTAATGACCAATCATTTTCAAAGACATTTGAATTATTAAAACAATAATGGCAAAGTCTGGGGAATATATTGATCTGTTAGATAGCTAGTAGTTTTCTAGAGAAATTAAAAAGTCTATTAGTATGGCACCTATAAATCAGTGTTAGATCATATCATCAAAGAAGGTACTCAAAATTACCACTATAATAATAATTATTACCAGAATACTCTGATAGGAACAGAATTATTTATTGAGAGTGTTGAAGTAAATTAAAGACCTTAATGGCCAAGATATGTTGTTGGAGAAACTCCGAGCAAATACAAAGTTTATGCAACAGCCTAGGGCATAATAAATTGAAGAACTGGTAGTAAAGAGTAATGAGAAGCTAATAAAGACACTACAGCTTAATCTATATTCATAAATTGTGATGCTGTGAACAGCAATGACCAACAAAACTGAAATGTAAATGATACATAGAACTGTATCGTAGAGCCTCAGCCAAATTATCCTTAGTTAAAACTAAAGCATTATAAATGAAAGGAAAAGCAAATAAAATTGTCATTAGCAATGTGTTGCACTAGTGAAGATAAATTTAATAAACGTTCAATAAGCACCAGGTTAGACTTAACATTGGGAAAAGCCTGCTGTTCACTTTCTCTGTAGCTTTTGCTCTTTTTATTTTTTTTTAAGATTGTTTACTCACTGTTACAATTCATAATAAGAACTGAAATGGTAACAGTAACAAAGCAATGAGATTTTTTTTTAAAAAAATATATTTATAATAAAAAGGAATGTAATTAGTGAATGTCTGTAATGTTAATTCAGAAGATTCAAAGCATGACTCACAAAAGCTGAGCTTAACTCTGTGGTGCCTGACACAAGAATGACAAAGACCTCTTAAAGCATGTCCAGAAGGTGCTATGAAGATGAGCAGAGGGATGGAGCACCTCTCCTATGAAGACAGACTAGGAAAATTATGGTTGTTCATCCTGGAGAAGAGGAGGCTCCTGGGAGCCTCCTAGTACCTGAAGGGGACCTACAGGAGAGCTGGAAGGCACTTTTTACAAGGGCCTGTTGCGAACAGAACAAGAGGTAAGAGTTTTAATCTAAAGAGCCGTCATAGCTCTCTGTAAAGAAGTCAACAGTACTTATGGTAAAGACCTTGCTATTTCTTTGAAGACAAAAAAGAAACTTTGATACATAATTTTATGTATTTAATGTGTTGTGGATTGTTGTATTTTTTGTTTTATTTTGGTTTTCTTTTTTTTTTTCTGTTTTTGTGTTTTTTCATCCTGTAAAAGTGCACAGAAATATATCTCTACGAAATATCTTTGAAAAAAATATTATTTTACATTATTCTTTTCCCCCCTTACTCTCTATTGCTTTATACACCTGAATAGTTCTGTCTTCTCCAAAGAATTGCCAATTATGAAAGGTCTTAGTATAAATAAAGTTGAAAAAAATGCATATTTCCTGTATTCAGGCCCCTATAATACTTTTTGTCAACACATTTTCGTCATTAATATCACTACCTTGGTCTAGCAAGCTGAAGGGATTCTATGTACACAGTCTTTTCCCAGACATCTGTGTCAACAAGGTATGATGAAAACAGACTGGTTGCATGTAAAAATATATATCAGAAGCTTAAATCATTATTCAAAAAGCATTACCATGGATAGAGTAGCCATAAGTAGTGTATTGCATGGGGGTGACCATGGTAAAAAATATGGTACACAATTTGTTCTTCTTCAGCCACTACAAACATGTAAGAAATATACCCGTATTATATAAAAGCACTGTAACCATCTACAGTCTAGATGATGTAATATTAGAGAAAACAAGTCCTATAATTTTATCCTCTAAGGGAAAAGATTAAGCTATCAGGTTAAAAGGTATGGTTTTCCGTATTGTTGAACAGACATCTAGAGACAGGGGAGGCTGGTTTTTGGTGAGGATTTTTTTGTTTTGAAATCATTCTCTCCACTGATCAAGCAATAATTATGAAGTCTGTGAGCATGAAAGATATTTTTTTGCCTCTTTTCATCCTTCTTAGAAAAATGACACTTCCTTATAAGAATGTACTTACTGTCAGATTTACAGTTTTCCATTGTTTAATTAATTAAGTGAAAATTCTTCACACAAACCTGGAAACATGCTACAGAGATCATGTGAGTTACAATTAAAGTGCCAGAATCACAAGTATGCTCATTTTAGTATTTTACCCTTTATTATTAAAATTCTGTACTATTTTAAGTTAAAAGGAGATGCAAGAGTCCATTTGCTAAGCTCTTAATTAATGTATAGTCCTCAACAGTCCTGGCAATTTGAATTAATTAATCCATGGATAAAGCTACTAATGTGTAACAGTCTTTAATTTGAAGATGATTAACTGCAAAGTTTACTAATTTTTGAGATATGAGGAGCAAATGAATAAGCATGTTCAAAAGTTGTAGCTGTCTTTGAAGAAATTAAAAATATATCCTATTATTTAACTAACATGATTTTGAGACAAATATGTTGTACACTGCAAAAAAAGCCCAATTAACTTCTCTTTCTGTATTATTTATCATGAAAGTTCCTGCTACCTGCGTTTAATTTTGTGGGAGAGGTGATTAAGTCCAGATGATCATTTATTCCTCACAAGAACTAAATGTGTTGTTCTTATAAGGTTTTTATTGCTATTAGGTAATTAGTGATTAGTACATATATATACCTATTAGAAAATGCCATAATATTTATTTAGTATTTACAGCCTCCCTCCTCTCCTTAAATTTACATATCAATACTACAGAATAACATACTTCAATAAGAGCAGAAAGGTTCTGAATATGAAGGGGAAAGTTGGATGCCACCTTTTTTTTGGCACATAGAGTCTATTTGGAAGCCACTGCCTGCTGTAGTAATTAAAGTTTTATCACTCACCGGTCTTCTGCAATAGAGAGTTAAACAAAATAAACCCTGTTAATGAAGGAATTATGTGCACATAATATAACAAAATCAAACCAGATCAAAATAACGCTAAGTAAGTATAGCTTTAACACAATTATTACAGTTTCATCAGAAAGCATAATTCATTGGACAACTTTTAAAATTTTCAAGACTAGGACAAGATGAGTTTTTAAATATTTTTAATCTAATTATCTTTTAAAAATATAGACTAAAAGAGAACTTGAGGCCAAACAGTCCTATCTTCAGCCCAGAGCTAGTGAACTCAGATCAGGTTGCTCAAGGCTTTATCCAGCTGAGTGTTGAAAAAATCCCATTTCTTTCTATAAATGTTAAAAACTGAAAAGAAATTCGAGTTGTAAAGACTTCATAACTTCAAGTTGCAGTGTCTTCTAGTGTCATCAAATTTAACTGGCAAACTAAACCTTCAGAACTCTGCCAATGAAGCTGAATAGTCTCTCTGTAAAATGGACAGTTTATTTTTCACAATTGTTTATACAGTATTCTTAAAAAATCTTAGGTAATTAAAAAGTTGTTCAACAAAAAATGTTACCAAAAAAAAAAAAAAAAAAAGAAAGGCAGTATAGTCTTTTTGAAAAGAACAAGAACTAAATGCATATATATGGATTTCCATAGATAAAATTAATTTCCTTGTTAATGTGATAAAAGATGTTTATCTGCATCAATGCAGAATATGACTAAATATTTGCTAAGGTTAAGTACATGCAGTGTTTAAATGAATATACCAGCTGACATGTGGAAACTGCCCTGCAGATTTATCTCTGACCATTTAACAATTTTGGTTTTGGAAAAAAAAAGAATCCAGTAAATTATTTTAAAAAAAAAAAGAACAAAACAATGAAAAAATACCAACATTGAATGAAGACAATATTGACTCCCTCTAAGAATCTACTTGAGTCATAAACCAGCTCTTTGTTAGTTTCTCCTGGCATTTTTTGGTTGGTTGGCTTGGTTTTGTCTAAATTGAAAAATAAAATAAATAGAATAAATTCTCTGGGAGCTAGCATAAATACTGCTTACCAAAATTTTCTTTCATCCAGATTAGCCTTTCTTTCTTGTAGGACATATGGTAAATAACCTGCAAGGTACATGAATTCTCATAGTGATGAATGTGTCCTCGGTTGACAATCAGAGAAGTTGCTTATCAAACAGTGACAATTTTCCCTGACTGGTTGGGAGTGCTTCAGTTATACAGAGGGGGCACAGTCTGGGTTAAATTATGGCTGAGATATGTGGTTGTACAATTGTATATCTCTCACTATATACAATGTTTGTACATCAATTGTACATTTTTCAAGAAAGAACCTAAGAGTATGTTGATCATGAACGATTATTAAGTGGATCAAAAGTCATGTGCTTTACTGCAATATGTACTTTAATAATTTCTCTATTAAAAGAAGACAGGAATTCTTATACTTAGTAGCTTGATTGCCTTGACAGATCATCATTGAGAAAAAACATTCATTAAATGGATGGTAATCCTAGTTGATATTAAATTGAGAATTCAAACTGCCTAGTTTTCAATACTGATTTTCAGATCATAAAGGGTGCAACTCTTTTCCATCTCAAAAGAATAATGGACCTCTTCTGGAAACTGTTGATCATATCACCTCTATTCCTGTTCTGAATTGTCCTTGGGAAGAACCTTTAATTTCTCAATAACATTTCATATAGCCTCAGTTCAAATTTGTCATAAAACAGAGGAAGACCACCAGTATCTGTTAACAGAGAAGAGGTTTGATTCTGCTTTCAGATAGAGAATGAGCCATTTGTAATATATTATCAGTTTCTTTGCAATAAAACTTTACAACCATTACATTAGACTTTAAATATTCATATATTATAAGCTTCATAATTTATATGAATTATTGGAAACCTTCACATTTAAAATTTTAAAATTTAAGAGCAATAACTTTTTAAGTCTTTATGAAACATTCAGTTTTCTGATTGGGACAGTATTGTTAATATCTCCAGGGAAAAGAATCATCTATTTATAATTTTCACATGGTGAAAATTTCAGTTTAAGACTGAAATTTTCAGTTTAAGACTGAAAGTTTCCTCCTCTGAAAGTTTTACTTAAGAAATTGTTATCAAATTATTTTCCTTTTAATTAAATTAAACACTAACTACAATCATTTTGCAGAAATTACTGTCATCTGTCTGTAGTGCCTCTCCATACAAATGTGAATCCATACAGTAAAATGTAGGAGGAGTTGTCAATTAATTTGTGTTAATGAGATGTTTTGTTGTAGAGCTGCAAGGCCAAAGATGGGAATTAATTTTTTCATGTGACACTGTAAGTCTCTCCATGAGACTATGACCATATACCAAAAAGCTTCACTTCCATGCTTCCTTGTGTTTGAACTAATTCCATTTGTATGGCAAGTGTCCAGACAAGGGCTCTGCAATGTAAGTCATAAACAATAGGCAGCTGAATGGTTAGCTTATCTTCTACAACACCAAGTAGTGTATGCCAAACACATAAAGAATAGAAGTAACAGGGAAAGGTGTTTAGCTCTAATTGTTTTAAAGGCACATCCAGCTCAGCAGCCTGATTAATTCTCCTGAGATCAAGGGAAGACATTTCACCAGTTTTGACAGAAGCTGAATAAATTCAATATAAGCTGGATTTCATGCTGGTAAAATATGAAACATACATACATAACTGATAAAATTAAATAAAAGAGAAATCAAAGTTTGTGCTCCTAGTAAAATAAGTTTTGCACTAGAAAAATAGCAGCTTAATGATTAAATCTTTGCTGTGGGAATTATGTTTGTTTGGAGGCAAGTTAATATCAGCAGCTGACAAGGCTTTCTATTATTCCAAAAAGTTTGCTAATTATTTACCTAAAAGTTAGAGGGTGGTAGCTTGCCATTCTAGAGACTGTTGAGATACAAAATGTGGGCTTAATAACAGCAATATACTGAGTACCACTGGTACAGATGATATTGATTGAGATTTACTGTTGTGTTAATGTTTTCTGTATGTTTATTATTGTTTTGTTATATGATCACAAAAAAGTAATTTTATGTCTCACTGAAATAAAAGATCACATGGTGTTAGAATTTTCTTGCTTAGCTAAAAGGCACATTAAAAAGGTAATAAAGCCTTTGCTGTCCTTTCACTTAAGAAGAAAATGCTGTGTGCATTGCCTTCAGAGAAACTTCCAGAGAAGGCAATTGATATAATCACTAAATTAATGACTGGAAACCAATAGTTTTTAAAATAATGAATGGAAGCCCACAGCTGTTGTTATCTGTGCCTTTTATTAATCTGTGTTGCATTACAGAAAAATGCATAGAGTTCATAGTCTTCAGGGAGAGGTCAATCTTCCTTTTAGGTGTATGTGAAGATATTATCATTAAATAGAAAACTACTTTGGCATCAAATTTCTCAGTAAGCCATTTTTATATGTTAATGATTTAATATACTTATGTTATTTTATGGGCAAATAAGATTGAACAGTGCATACATTACATGACTTAAAAATTATATTCACTGAAGAAGAAAATCATGTCTTTAAGATAATTTTAAAGTATTTACCAGGTAGAAATGACAACAGGGGATCTGGGTTAGAAATAGAGTGGATTTCATTGAATGGTTATTTTTTTGGTTAGACAAAGTTATTTTTTGAAACTTGGGATCCTGAAATCTATTTAAATTATAAACACCTGTAGTAATGTAGGTTAATTAAAATCCCTGCGTTTTTTTTCTTACTTGCTTTTATCTATTACATCAAGAACAATGAGTCTGTTTACCTAAGATTTCTTCAAATGATAAAAACAGTCTTAATATCAACAAAAATGGCAGAAATTGATAGTTGAAATGTAGACTTATTCTGGCATTTATGTGAATTTTTATTAATTGTCTGAATAATTACTTTTTTAAATAAGTACAAAGATTTCTAAATACAAGCTTCATCTCTGTATCAAGATAATGTGTATTTTCCATGTAGTTTAAGTTATTTTATCATCTAGATCATAGAAGACTGAAGCTGTGATCAGAGTTTAGTGAAAACACTTCAATGTGCATATTTCCAAATCTTGAGTCTCCCGGGGATTAAATAAAATTAAGATAGGAAGATCACCTGCTCTTTAAAGATAATTCCAGTAATACCTCTGATTACTTGTCAAGACTGTGAATATTCTACCACTCCATTTTGTCTTTAAGTCTTTTGTGAACACATGTATAATTTCTGGTTTACAAGAGAAGCTTACAATTACTCAGGACTACTGAATTCACCTGAAGTACAGAAGCAGAGCACTTCAGGCCACACGCAGTAGTGAAACAAGAACTTTTAACTTCAAATCTTTCGAATGCGGTGGTTTTATGCTTTCCTAGGTTTTGAGAGAAAAGAACAGAGGATTTGGGAGAACAACAAGAAAGACATAGGGATTTAGAATCACAGAATCACTGAGTCTGTGAAGGACCTCTGAGATCATAGAAATGATTAAGAGAAAAAACATTGATTCAAATGCATGTGCTAGGTAGTGTGTTATGAGACAGATCAGTAATGATTTATGTGTCTTTTTTGTGCAAAGATGGTGACACTCTAGAGAAAACAGAAAATACCTGTATAATATTAATTTATTTCATGTCCATTATTGATGCACTACAGTGGCAGTTCAGTGTGCTTTTTTTACTGAGGCACCTGTGAGGCAGAAGGCGTGATGGTGTATGTCATGATTCTACAGGCTTACAAATGTAGGGTGTTGGTTTTCAAATAAATTCAAATAAAGAATTCACATAAAGCACTATGTAAGGGAACTGCCAAGAGAGCTTTATCTTCAAATATGTTTAGCATGGGCAGAAACTGCAAAATAATTTCTGCCACAATGTAGTGTCACTGATGGATGGGAGAGGGATAGTATAACCACGTGTCTGCATTGCGTACTAATTCTTTTTTAAAAATGCATTATCTCACACTTTTCATGAAAACATGGCTGGCTATATTATGTGTTGTAGTTCAAAGAAAACTCAGAGTGCCACAGGAGGCTGTTCCCTCAAGTAATGAAGCTGATTATGTACACTAAATTTGTATATGGGTAGCTTTTCATTTGCCTAAAAAAAGCGGAATTGGTGTTCAGTAGTGTCCAATAGTGTGGACTGACTAGCTTCATACTTTTGAAAATGTCCTTATAAGGGGTATTCAGGACAAAAAGGAATTGCACGCCTGCAACTATTGTTTTACAGTTTTATCTGTAATGTAACATTGTCCTGTCTGATGCTTGATAGAAGCCCCGTATTTACTGAAATGCACTTCTGAGTTGGTTATAAATTCTTATTGTACAGATTAACAGGAAAAACAAAGCAAAAACATTTATTTAGGTTTTATTTATATTAATGAAAAATCCATTAAACTGGATTGCAAAGAGTAGGTGGAAGTATGCAGAACTGAAATAGTAATTGAATATATGACAGTAACATTAATGAGCAGATTTAAATTGACAGCCCTGGAAAAAACAGAGCTTCCTCTTCACAAATTAAAAAGTCATTAGCTATATTTTTCGCAAACAAAATTGTTTTGTTCTGTGAGTCAAAAAAGTAGTTTGAGGGAGTATGTTTAACTGCATTTTTGGTGACACTGTCAATGAACATTCCAATAAAAAGATACCATATGTGAATTATTTTAATATATAAAAACTGTTTCAAAAATTTTTTTACTTATCATGAAGTACTAGTAACTGAACATAGCATATCAAGGACAAGGAAAAAGAACAATACTTGTAATTGTTTCTCTTTCTCAGGACAAATCCCACAAGCATCTTTTGAACTTACGTGCAGAGATGTGCAAAACTGCAAAATGCATCAAAGCATGCCTAGTGACTGTCTGTCATTTGAAATGCCGTGGCAGCAAGGTAAAGTCCCTAGTGACTGCAAAAAAGTGATTATCACACACATTTTTAATAAGGATGGTAAGGAGAACCCTGGGAACTACCCACCAGTCAGTCTCACTTCCATACCCAGTAGTATCATGGAACAGATATTCTGGAAGAAATGTCAAACATCTGGAAGACAGGGGGGTTATTAGAGACAGCCAACATGGCTTCACCGAGGACAAATTGTACTAATCTAGTGGTGTTCTACTATGGAGTGAACAAATCAGTGAACAATGGAAGAGCTATAGATGGACATCTCTAAGGCTGATGATACATTCCCCCACAACTTCCTTGTTTCTAAATGAGATATATGGGCTTGATGGATGGACTGTTATATGGAATTGGCTGGATGGCCATCTCCAAAGAGTTACAGTCAATGTCTCACTGTCCAAGTGGAGACCAACAAGTGCTGATCTTCAAGTGCCTGTACTAGGATGAACACTGTTAAATATCTTCATCAAGGACATAGAATCACAGAATGTCTCTGGCTGGAAGAGACCTTCAAGATCATCCAATCCAATCTTTGACCAACACAGAGAGCTCACAACTAAACCATGTCCCCAAGGACCGGGTTCACACACCTTTTAAATACCTCCAGGGATGGTGATCACTTCACTGGGCAGACTATTCTGATGTCTTTCAACTCTTTCAGTGAAAAAATATTTCCTAATATTCATCCTAAACAGCCCCTGGCGTAGCTTGTATCCATTTCCTCTGGTCCTGTCACACTCCACCAAGAAGAGGCTGTCTCCCCATATAATCCATCCTCCTTTGAGGTAATTGAAGAGAGTGATAAGGTCTCCTCTCAGCCTCCTGTTCTCCAGACTAAAAAACCCCAGCTCTCTCAGCCATTCCTCACAGGACTTGCACTCTGTCCTCATTTCCCTTTTCTGGACATGCTCCAGCAATTCTATGTCCTTCTTAGAATCAGCTGTCCAGAATTGAATGCAATATTGGTATTGAATGCACCTTCAGCAAGTTTACAGATTACACCAAGCTGAGTGGTACAATTTATTCACTTGAGGGAAGTGCTGTCTTTCAGAGGGATCTTGACAGGCTTGAGAAGTAAGCCCATGTAAATCTCATGAAGTTCAATAAGTCCAGTTTCCAGGTCCCAAACCTGGGTTAGGGAAATCCTAAGAAGAGAGGGCTTTTTTATATTGACACTGAATGTAAGGAAGAGGGATTTTTATCCTGAGGATGGTGAGGTACTGGAGCAGGTTGTTCAGAGAAAGAAAATTTGAAAATTTAGCTGGGCAAAAATAAACCACAAATTTTTTTCCTCCAGCAGAATAGACAGGAAAATTTGTTTCATTCTCTATAGAGTCTAGAGAGGTCTTGTCAGAAATGGTGATTGTTCACTAAGTGTTCAGTCCACTTGAAATATTTTAGTTGTTTATTAAGTAATTAAGTAGGAGTGTTGCTCCTTAACAACTCTCATTCCTTAATTAGTAAGTTAATGTAATTCAAATTGCTCTCATGATGTATCACTATTTGCAGCAGGAAAAAAATATGTTCAGTTACTCTTCATAAAGTGACCGTGTTTGTAACAAAGATACGCTCCATTTCTCTAAGTTAATGTTTTTAGTTGTGTGCTTGTTTTTTTTTTAACTTTACTTGCAAAATAGTGATCTTGATTTCATAAAACCTGTTTTTCACACAATCAGTGTGGCTATTATTATTCATCACAATTCATAGCTCAGAAAACAATACCCTTTCTATCTCAATAGATACTTACTTTGTCACTGTAGATAGATGAAAAGCACTTCCATATAATCTCAATATCTTTCACATGAATAGATGAGACAAGCCCAGCAGGGACCGTTATTTGTTGTTTTAAATACAGTAAATTATAGAATGTCATATGTATGACAGAAATCCACTAGTGTAGTACAAAGTCATTAACTCAGGCTCAGACTTGGCTTATCTCCAGTGATTTGAATGGAATTAAGTCAGTGCTAAATTTGGGCTGTTAACTTCTCTATAATTTCTGCAACATGTATCTTTGCACATTCTGTATTGAAACATTTTAATACCAAAATTAATAGACTTTCTGCTCTTGCATTAAGAATCCAATAACATAACAAGAAAAGGCTGGTATAATGCAAAATGCATAAACTCATTAAAAATAACCAGTCTGACACAGTGAGTTGTGAAGGACTCAAGTCTATTAATTGCTGGACTGGCAAAACATAAGAGTTCCATGGGATCTCAGACAAAAACAGTCAGCTCTCTGCATGCTCTCTGTACCTAATGTGTAAATATTACCTGGACAGTTTCTTTCTTACCCTAAAATTACTGTCCAGTTCTCATTTGTGGTACAACAATTGCAGCAGCAATATGACTGGGTAGTTCCAAAGATTTTTGGAAGGTTATGAGAGACTTACTTTTTGATGCTATTGGCCCTGAAGTTGTATTAGATGTATTAGATGCACTGTATTAGGTTAAGAAATACTTGACTTAAATGTGGGGTTTAAAATATCATATTAGGTTCCTATTTATACTATAGCACAAGAAGGCATGGTCAGTCTTGAGACAGAAGTACCTAGTAATTAACGAAAACCTCCTTGGGATTTATTTTTCAATACCTTCCTATACCTTCCTGCCAGTTGTGCTGAAACCAAATATTTAGAATAAGAAGACTTAAACTGTCAACCCCTGCCACAATGCACTTCTTTTGCATCCACTCATCACTATGTCTGCTCTATTTGACAAATGATTAAAAAGTCCAAACCCTATGTGAATTTGTTTAGAGAGGAAAGGACTGAAGAAAGAAATGAACAAAGAAAATACAGAGAAAATGTACATGGAGATGTACTAACTATGCTTGAAAGTGCCTCACTACAACTTAAACTATCAAAATACTCAAACATTAATTGGTTTCTAAAAAATAGAAGAGGTAAAAGACAACGCCCCAGAAGATGACCTGCCAGTATCTATATGTGTCTGATATTGCCAAAGGCATAGGGTTCGTCTGTAAAATTAGTTTACATGAGAATCTGATTTATATTGTCCAACAAACAGAAACTTTGCTACCTGTTAGGTGAGTGCAAACACTGCCATCAAGAAACCCCTTTTCTGAAAAATACAGGTTAATAGATGGAAAATATTCAGAACAGGTAGAGACAGATACTCAGTACCTTCAAAATTTCTACTATGTTTCTTTTTAACAATCCATAACTCTTACACATTTTATCCCATCTGCTTTTTGGTTGTATTTTGTTTGCTTGTTTGTTTTAAAGGTTTCCTCTTTGTAGGCTGTCTTTTAATTTCAAATGTTATTTTTTGCTGCACTCTGCTTGCTTCTTAGATTATGATGAGAAAAACAAAACAAAACAAAACAAAACCAAGGATCTCAACATCATAAGGAGTGTTTCAAGTGTGTCTAAATACATGCTTAGCTTTTCTTTAGGTATATGAAACAGGACTAGATATCCAAGGCATTGCACACGACTAGGAGATGTAACAGAATCTATGGAAGGTTAAAAACTTTATGGAACAACAGCTAGATAGCAGGCAGAATACTGTATGCTTTAGGGAATCAGTTCTGCTTTCCATTTCAGTGGAGGCGAAGTTAAGAGAGCAGCAAACACTTTTATACGCAATTATTATTTTTGTTGAGTATCATATATGATCCAAAGCCCATATACAAAGGTAACATATGTAAGGAGATAACCGTACTGTAGTGAATTATAAAATATCGGAACTTTATATGTGTCAGCACTTTTCCACTAATAATTTCAAACCATAACACTTCATGTATTGTAAGCTTGGTTTGTTTTCCAATAGGACTTTTACCCGAGTACTGCTTTTTTAAAACCATAGGAATATTTTAGGATGGAACAGGTTGTAGTGCCATAGTAGTATATACATTAGCCTGACAGTCATGGCAAATGATTATCAAATCACAAAAAAGAATCTGCCATGTTTGGATCACCCTCTGTTTTGCTCCTCAGTACTCATTTACAAATTGTTCAAATGAACAGTGCCCAGGATCCATTCTGAAGGGGAACTATACCTTCCTGTCTCTAAGCAAAAGTTAAAAGCAGTTTTATAGACTGGATTGCCTCAGCATGCACTTTAATAGACAGTACTAACAAAACAAACCCCCATATCACCCAGCTGCATAGCTCCAGTCTTTTCAAGCACTTGGTTAAAAAATCTTATGTTCTTCCACAATGTCAGCTTCTTTGCTGGGGGAGATCAAAACAAATAGTCAAAAAAAACCATAAAAACCCCCTAAATAAATAAAAAACAAACAAAAAACAACCCCCTCTCCCCAAAATAAATTACCAAAATTCAAACAACAGCAACAACAACAACAAAAAAACCCCAAACTAATACAACAACCCATACAAAGAAACAAGCCACCCAAACTCAAAACTTAGTATCGTATAAAATGCAAATACAAAGTTTTGTCCAACAGTCCTAATGTTACCTGGGAAATATTGTAAGAAAACACTAATTATTAAAGAATGTATCCTCAGCAGAAGCAGGTTTGGACCTTTCTGGAAATAAGTCCTCACCTATAGCATGTGCTCAGACAGGAGGGAAGTGTCCACCAACCTAAGAATCTGTCTTTTCCATACATGGCAGAATAGATTTTCAGAGGTTTTCAGACCCCAGCTGGTGCCTCTCACAAGAAGAGCAGAGCAGTCTCTGATATCAAGATCCATACAGAGAACTGCTATATTCACATAGCATGTACGTAGAAAGAACACAAATGTTACATCTTGATTTTGTGACATGAATGAATGGTGTGACTTTGTATAAATAGACCCAGAGTTCTTCCAAATAGATTTTGACCCAATTACTGCCCTGTCTGCTGTGCTCTGTGGGCACAATCATTCCACACTAGAGGATGCTGGAAATAAGCATGATGGATGTAAGTTAATTTACTTTTAAAAAAATAGGATTGTTCTCAAGAGCAAGTTGTAGATATAGGTTAATAGAAAGCATGAGTAATCAGTTTGCTGAAATACTCATAAGCTTTGAAACAGCGAATAAGTTTTTTAGTTGAAAAAGTAAAACGAAGATGGTGAAAACAGTTCATGCCTTAGTGTTTCAAAGCATACCTCACTGACATGATTCCTTCCTCAAAGAACATAGAGACAGACTCTTCTCCGTAGTTCCCAGTGACAGGAGGAGGTGCAATGGGCATAAGCTGGAACATAGGAAGTTCCATTTAAACACAAGAAAAAAAATCTTTACTGCAAGGGTGACAAGGCACTGGAACAGGATGCTCAGGGAGGTTGTGGAGTACCTTTCTCTGGAGATATTCAAAACCCACCTGGATGCAGTCCTGTGCAATCTGCTCTAGGTGATCCTGCTTTAGTGGGAGAGCTGGATTAGATGATCTCTAGAGGTCCCTTCCAACTGTGATAATTCTGTGATTCTGTGATTTTGGTTATTATGAATATAATATATTCATATTCACTGAATATAAACAATTTTTATTGAAATATTTGAATGTCAATGAATTTGCTACAATCAGCCATTCTTGATTTTAATGTAATGTAGTACTGTAACTAGACGAACACTTAAAAGATTTTCTTGTGTTGACATGGCTTTACTTTTTCTGACATGCATTTGTATATAAAACAGATTTCACCAAGTGTAGTAGCTATTCTAGCTTCAAATTTCAAACAGAGTATGTGATCCATGATGAAAATGCTATCCGTTGATTGGATTTTTAGGAGTAAGCAGCAAAGATGCATTTAGAAACATTATGACTATTAAAAGAAGTCTCAAAGAGATGAAGATCATATATAAAACGCATCATCCTTACAGGACAGTGAAAAATCATGCAGAACATGATGAAATTAAAAGTAGGGAAAAAATCAATAGGTAAATGAAAATTAAGTGAATGGATTTAAGTTTACAAAATTGAAAAAGTTGATCATTGAAGGTTTTCTATAGCAAGATGATTAATGTGATCATCTTGTTGTTGTTTTCTAAATCTGCTGATTAACTATCTTTACCTCCATGCCTAGTAATATCATGAAACAGATATTTCTGGAAAGTACATTAAAACAAATAGAGGATAGCAAGGTAATTACAGGATGATTTTTAGTTCCAGCTGTGTTACAGAACAGAAAACATGATATTATCAGTTCTTGTGCTTAATAATCTATTGCTTGTGTCACTAAAACTATTCTATTGTAGCTTGTATCAGGAAAGTGTTCAGGAGACTATTTTGGTTCACATAGAAGAAGTGAAGACTTGCCATTTATCAAACCTAAAGTGGTTCAATACCTGCTCCTTAGCCTACTCTGCTTGAAGGATAATTCAATTAATTTTTTCTTTGTGTAGATGGTGTTCAACTTTGACACAAACACGTTGTCTCGGATTCTGGTCCCGATTCAGTCACCCCAGTTTACATGTCTACAGTGATGTCAATTGCCTGTGAGCTATATCACATGTGAGATATATATCTAAGTTCCTGCTCCAGTCCAACGTCAATAGTTACTTAATACACTCAGTGAACCATTAAATCTAGTTTACGGTGAAGTTGAATGGTCCCCCATGAACAGATCTTCATCTACTAAAAGCAGGGTGCTAAAATTTATACTGTAGTTTAACTCATACCTGAACTTGGGTGTCTGGATATAGAGATAAATTCTGCTCACAGTGGTAGTCTCATTGCAAGGGTGCAAGCTACAGTGTTGCATGGTACAATCGCTTGTACATTTGTAATGAACTTAACCCTGTGGCAGATCTAACGACTCACAAACAGAGGAAGAACTCTTCCAGATTTTAGTTACCCTTTGATGATACTTTCAAAATATTAGAAATCAAAAGCAAGACTCTAACAAGCCCAGGCCTAAGGACACCACATTTCTTGATCTCAGATTTTCACAGGTCTGTCAGGACTCAGGCCTTGGGTATGATTTCTTTTCTAGTGGCCTCTGCTTGGAATCATGTAGAGTCTTATCTTCAAGAGAAGACTAAGAAAGGATAAACATTGAAAATTCCTTTATCCCCTCTTACACCCAGGGCTTCCTTCTTGTCTAGGGAACTAAGAAGTCAGCAGACACTTCCATTTTTAAGTCATTTTCAATATAGATACAATCAATACTGCAGCATCATCAATTGCTAAAGACAAAGCCTTTGTAACTAATGCTGCTCTCCTGCCACAAAGAGAAGGAATAACCTGCTTATTTGTCATAGTCAAGGTAGTGAATAATTTTTTTGTGTTGTTAAACTGATTTCAGTAGGCATGCAGTAGTTATTGCACAGAGTTCAGAACATTTCACTTGTTTCCTGGTCTTGATACGTTATTTTCTCAGGGTGTAGAAATAAATCTGAGCACTGTACTACTACATTGGGGTATCTCTGAAGTTAATACAAAATCATGTCATCAGAATTTAGAGCAGGAAATACTTCACTCTGCTCACATAGATGTTTTAAAAGGTCAGACTATCAATTCATTTTAAGAAATGTGGTTACTTTAACTTATGCCAATAAAATTTTTTTTAGTTCCATGTTCCCAGTCCTATGCCATACAGTAAGATTCTCTTAAAGGTGAATTTATTAAGTAATAATTTATGTCTGTACACTGCCTCAGCTCTTGACCTTCAGTCTTACACTTAACACAATAAACCTGAATTACTGTGTAATGCGTTGATCTTTAGAATGGTTTATTCCTCAGCCATAATGGTATAGGTGAAGGAAGGACCTGGATAATATAAACAATAATATAATCACAGTAAAGAACTTACCTGAAGGTAAAATAATGCCTTAGTTATAGTGAATCTTATAATTTCATTATAAAATTTTATGTATATAGATAATATGGCAAGACGTGTCCTACTGATCAACAATGATGCAACATAAACCAAAAATGTTTTTATTTAAAGCTCACATTCCTCTTTAGGTTCTATCTGGGAACTGAATGCTTGACAGCTCTGATCCTGCACAGTAAATATATTCCATCTTTATAACTTTATATGCATCAAAACCAAAACCATTTCCTTTTGTTTAAAAAAGCATAGTATTGTCTATTTTCATTTGAGATGCAACTTCATTCACACAAACTATTAGAATCTCTACAGAAGCTACAAACATCTATGTAACATTTCTGGACTTTTAAAAGTACCATTAGCATTTCCATAGAAATTCCTCCACTATGGAGAAATCTGTGTTTTCTGCTACCTTTTTTGGGTTATTTTGCTTTTATATATTGTTTCCTGAAATGAGTGATCCTCATTGATTTATTAGCTATATCTCCAAACACAAACCATTTTTTTGTTTGTTTGGTTTTGGTGTGTGTTTTGGGTTTTTTTGTTTTGTTTTGTTTCATATGCTGAAGTATAAATTTGATTAACTGTGGACCAAAGTACTTTAGGCACTGTAGAACACAGGATACCTTGGTCTGTTACTTTGGGAAACTCTCATGAGATACATCTCTTCTTTCTGTCTCCCTAGTGAAGTTAGCAAAAGGGTCCTGAGAGTGTCATTGGGCTCTGCAGCTGTGGATACAGCCACCTGAGCTTCAGGCTAAACCTTCATCTGATGCTGCTGTGAGACCTTGGGTCTGACTGCTGGGCAAGAATTATGAGAAGAAAGGGCTATCCATGAAAGATCTGTAGAAGCAATGTCTTTATTACTGTGTCTCCCACTCCCATGTAAGCAATTATTCTCCTTCCTGCCCACTTACATAGAAAAAGACTAAAATAACATCTTGTTCCTTTATTCACTTAGGTAATTAGTGGTTTCAGCCATTTTTGTTTATCTAATTATGCAAACCTTTTGTGGTTGTGGTCTAGTTGAAAATTAAGCAATGGTTCAGGATACCTCTGTAAGCATCTTGTTATCAAATATTGACAAGTCTTGTAATTCCATTTATTCTTTATTCACATCAATATGCTGTAGTTGATACAGTTTAAAGTTAGGTTTATGTTGGGAAGGTCTGCTTTGGGCTGCAGTGAAGAGATGAAAAGATTGAAGGTACAATAGCATTTGGGAAATGTCTTTCCTTACCTCAGGGATTGGATGTCCCAGGAACAAAGAATCTCTTTTATTTGTATTTTATTTTAAAAAAAAAAAAAAAAAGTAAAAAGTAAAGCAAAACAAATATTAAGAAATTCTGATGATGTTAAGAGTAAGAAGGGTGGTAGTACTAGGATTAGTAGTAGTATACCTTAGAAAACTCAACTTTGATCAGAAATACCATTGAGGAACAGAGTCACACAATCCTGGATATTCAATCTAAGCATTCTGTATATCTGTAGAATAAGATTTCCTATCAGATTTCTATGAATTTTTACCATAGCTCTTTAATAAGAACTGTAGGAACTTGTGAGCTACGTAGAGGCAAATGTTCAAGTTAAAGTATAAAAAGAAATGTTCATCATGTTAACAAGACAGTTATGAGAGTTTTGCTCAAACATCTAAAAAATTTCTCTCTCTAAAACCAAGCATAGGAAAGTAGTATCTCCCTACACAAATTTCTCTTGAAATCCTCAGCAACCTCAACTAAAATTAAGACGCTGGGGAGCAAAACTAGAAGTAGGAACTCAGTCCTAAGCATTATCATCAGAGTTTCATTTGTTATCCACCAAAATCATAGAATTATTAAGGATAGAAAGGACCTCTAAGATCATCAAGGCCAACCATCCCACATTTTTTTTAACACCTCCAGGGACAGTGAATTGACCATTTCCCTAGGCAGCCCATTCCATTCTTTCAGTAAAGAAATTCTTCCTATAGCCATTCTAAACCTCCCCTGTTAAAACTCAAGAACAGTTCCTCTCATCCTATCACCAGTTATATGAGAGAACAACCCCCATCTCACTACAACCTTCTTTCAAGTAGATGGAGAAAGCAATAAAGTCTTACCTCAGCCTCTTCTTCTCTAGAGTGAAAAAATGCAGTTTTCTCAACCACTCCTCATAAGACTTGTGCTCAAGGCCCTTCATCAGCTTTGCTGCTCTTCTTTGGACACAGTCCAGCAACTCCATGTCCTTCTTATAGTGAGAAGCTGAAAACTGAACACAGGTTTCAAGCTGTGGACTCACCAGTACAGGTACAAGCGCACGATCACCTCTCGACTTCTAATAGATGCACTATTTCTGATGCAGTCTGAGATGCTCTTGGCATTCTTGGCCACCTGGGCACTCTACTGGCTCATATTCAGCTGGATGGCAACTGGCACTCCAAGTTCTTCTCTGCTGGATAGATTTCCAGACATTCTTCCACAGTTCTGTGGCATTTCCTGGAGTGGTTGTCACTCAAATGCAGCACCAAACAGTTGACCTGGTTGAACATCATGCTGTTGACCTTGGCCCATTGATGCAGCCTGTCCAGGTCCTGATGTAGAACCTTCCTAGTCTCAGGCAGGTCAAAGCTCACATCCAACTTACTGTCTTATTAAGAGTGCATTATTATGTATTGAGAGTGCACTTAATTGCTTCATTCAGGTCATCTATAAATATGTCGAAGAAGACTATCCTCAAAACTGGGCCCTGGTGGACACCACTGGTGACCAGAAATCAACTGGATTAATTCCATTGACTGTGACCCTCTGGGCTTAGACATACAGCAATGTTTTAACTCAGGAAAGAGTTCACCTGTCTATGCTGTGAGCCACCAGCTTCTCTAGAAGAAATGTAAGTACAGGGAACCCAAATATTACCTGACACAAGTCTTGTCAATGACAACCAGTTATATATGGGATATATGTATCTAAAGGTCTTCATGAAAATATGTATTACTCTTTTGGGATTCTGCTTTATCTGGTATTATTTGACTTACTGGATACATGTTTTCTGTTTTTTGAAAACCACAAGTTCAAATTAAAACATTCAACCTATATATTTTTATTTTCATTTTGTAAGATAGGTATAACTATAACATCAGTCCTTAGTTTTCTTTATCATCCAGTACCAGGCTTTGCCTGACACATTTCTGCAATTTTTTTTCCCTGAAGGAAGAAGTGAGCTATTGAGCAAAATGACTTGATTTCATAGGAAGGCAACATAATCTCTGTAGAATTCTTTTTTTCTTTTCTTTCTTTCTTTCATTTTTTCCCTCCCTTGGGGAAAATCTATTTCAGCTGTCCCTATGGTATTTTTTGCTAAGAGGCATTTACTTAACATTTTAATAATTATCAATATTTATAAGGCTATGAGAAGTACTAACACACACTGGGGTATCTAATTTTTAAGTTCGTTGGCTTGCTTTGCTAGAGCATTTCATGAGTGGCTCCCGAAACACAGATAATATCAAAATGTAGCCTTGAGTGAGCAGATCCCCTTTTTAATTCTTCAGTGAGAAACAAGGAGTAAAAACAGAATTCCTATTAATATGTACAGGACTAATAATGTTTCAAAAAGTAAAAAACGAAACTATAATCAAAGCACAGCTAAATTTGTTTTCTTAACAAGTAATCATTATTGGAATCATTATTTACATTATTCTATATAAATGAGAGACTTCATTTAAGTCACTCTGCTGCTATGCTTATAAATACAACAGAGGAACAGAGAAGTTAATAGCAATGTCACAGTGTAGTAAGAAAAATACTGAGGAATATAAAACTGTCTCTATGCTGAGCACATCCCTGTAAATCAATACCATACAGTTACAATCCGTTTTGCTATGGTGTTGTTTAAGGGATTTGTGTGCCTCTACCCAGGTGTTGCTTTGGTGACCCCCCTGATGAGGTGACACAAATAAATGTAGACTTTGCATTTCTTCTGTGGCTATTGTGGCTGTTCCTGCACAGGCTTACACAGAATATAAATTCTTGGTAGCATAATAAATGCTACCTCTTGGTTAGCAGAGCCAAAGGCCTCTTAAGCCTCAATCCTCAAGCTTTTGGTCCTGGGACCACAAGAATGTTTAAATGAACTTGAAATAGAGTATGTCTGATGTGCAGGTGGTAGAGAGGTGTTCAGTACTGTGAAACCCAGGCCCAAAAATGTGACATCACTCTGTTTTAGTTGTAATTCACACAGAGACATAAGAAAGTGATGCTGGTGTGAAATCCAGGAGAAAAGTGGAAGAGCAATGATTTAGACTCAGTTAAACAACATGGTTTCCTGAACTTTCAAGATAGAAAAAATAATTTCTGCATTATCCTTCCAAGGATGAAAATAAAGTCTATGAAGATATACATAAGCATTAAAACTCTTCATTATTGTTTTTGCAGTGAACTCCTTTTCTTCAGAATGCTGGTAACATGGTGAAATTGAGTTCAGTGTAGGGAGAGGCAGGAATCCTAGTAAAGATCTTTGCTACATAGTCCAGATGTGAAATGTGTCATCTTTATGAGTATAAGGAATGGAAAATCTGTAACAAAATCTTCTATAGTTATGCTCAAAAGAGACATGTAACTTGGACTCACTAATTAATTTTCCTTTTAGGTTAATATCTCTTAAACTGATAGTTAGAGACAGTAAGCTTTCTAAAAGCTTTCTAAAAGGCTTTCTAAAAAGAGAATAGATCGTGGCTCTTCTTTTAAAAGAAGTCTTATGTCTAAAAAAAGTCACCTATTTGAGACATTCCAGTTGTACCAATACTTATGAAGTTCTCTCAGTGACTATCCCCATGAGTTGGATTCTTGCTACCTCTGTGGATACGTAGAAAGAAAAATGATGAGGCACATGCCCAACCATCTATTCTAAGCACCACACCAACTAAGTGAGTGCTGCATTCAAGACATGTGGTGAAATTTCTATGCTATTTCAATCTTTCTTTCTACCAGTGTTCCTCCTGTCAAAACGAATTGTCTTTTTAACACTCCATGCGTGATATGGAATAACTTTTATGTTTAAGCAGAAGCAATATCTTTAACATTCTATGCAGACAATTCAGTAACACATTGCATACAATTCAGTAGCACATTGCATATGGGATCATGATGCAAGATGTGACAATTTAATAGTGTCTTTTCTTTTGAGTCATGTAAGAAATATCAACAATTAAGATGTAAATAGATAATGTATTCATTTCCAATAATGTATGAGAATGGCAGCTTAAATTACTATATATATATATTTTATAACTGATTGATTTTAGGTGATTCCATTAAAAAATATTTGAAAGTTTCAGCTTCATCTTATCTTCATATGAATGGTTAAAATTTAAAGTGTTTATCCAATTTCACCTTAGTTGTTCAAAAGACACTGTGAAATATCCTTTTGAAAATCAATTAGTAAAACTATCTTTCTACAAAATCAATTCAGACCTTTCTAATCATCACAGAAATAAAGGCAACCACAAACAAACCTCAGAGAACTATTTATACCTTATTATGAGACACAGTTTTTATGTGCTCAGATTGCATCTATGAAAGTAAAATATTTTCCGGATATTTTCTCAACAGTTAACTACTTAATAGTTAATTGAAACTTTTGCCTAGTTAAAATGTATAAAAAATATCAGTGAAAATTTTAAAGTATCATATTTTCAGATTTGTAAAAAATGCCACTTCCCACAATTTTTAATAGTGTTCTTAATAAAATATTTTGTTTTAATTTGTTTCATAACTATTGGTCAACCCTTAGTTGAAGAATGGTTCCCGTTTTCAATTATCCACATTTATATTACTTCAGGTATTTGGAAACAAATATCCTTTTTCTATATGAATATACCATTCATTTTGTCAGAAACATCTGTAATAAAATATTTGTGGTAATCTTTATGTGCTTTTGATCATCTAGACTGCATTTCTGGAAGGCAGTCTTATTCACTGTCAGCTTAAACATGCCTGAAGTGAAAAAAACCAAAACAAAACAAAGAAAAAAAAACAAAACAAAACAAAAAACAAACAAACAAAAAAAAGCCAAAGAAGATGACCAAGCACAGAAAAACTCAAACAAAAAGACCCAACAACAAAACACCAAAAAAACCCTAACAAGCAAAAAACAAACAGGGGCTCTAGAATCTTGATTTATGCTGCCAAACACAAATACAGAAATTTTTCTAGCTTATCAGTGAAGAAAGAGGAAAAGGATGAGTTTGCTTTTACATGAATCACCTTGTGGAGATGTATTATTAATGAACAATTCAGTAGGACTTCAAGCCTGTGTATGCTGCTTAGGCAAAATCTTCAACAAAATTACCAAAGTGCTGCAGTGCTTATAATATATGAATGCAAGTTCCTCTTGTAACAGCCTTACAAAACACACACTTTCAGCCAGTGAGAAGGTATTCCTTGCTTGTTTCTATGGAAATTAATGTCCCCAGATTTCATCTGATATATTTGTGTTCTCAAAAATTTTAAGTATCAGAAATAGATTGCAAATTGTTTTTCAGGTTTTCCTTGGATTCCTCTTCTTGTTGCTGTTGATGTGTTATTGGTCACTGGTTAAAGTACACTTCAAATACTAATAGTGCTCTAATTTTACTGTGTTCTGTGTCTAAAAAGGCCTTTCAAGAATTTGCTGGCAATCACTGAAGAGCTTAATTCTCTACAAAAGAGTAAAACCTTATTGCTCAGGGTCTTTCCCTGTATTTGAGATAATGGATCTCTTCTCTGTCTCTTATGGATTATTTTAATCTGTATCTTCTACAGTACAAATAAATGCCTTAATTACAAAGATATTTTGTTATGAATCTCTAGTGTGATTATTTTTTTCTTTGCGTAGAATTTCATCAATCTTGAATAATTTAAATGTCATCATTTCATGTTAAATTTATTGTTGTACACAATGAGGTAATCTCCCTCTGTTGTTCAACTGTTAATTGTTGATGAAAGAGTAAATGTCACGGTTTAGACCTAAACTGGTACAAACCAGGTCTCTACTCATTCACCCCCAACCCCACTGTAGTACCGGGAGGGGAAAATCTACCCAAAGGCTTGTTAATCAAAACAAGCACTGTGAGGATTCATTCCCCAGTTTCAGGTAAAACCCAGACAGACTCAATTTGGGAAGAAAAAAATCTAATTTAATCTACCAGGAGAAAGAGAAAACATGGACAGATCTCAATACCTTACCTCCTACCACCAACCCTCCCTTCTTTCTGGGCACAAATTTCTTCACTGTTCCTCCCCCTCAGCAGCACAGGGGGACAGGGAGTGGGGGTTTAGGGTCAGTTCACTTCATGTTGTTTCTTCTGCTTCTTCCTCCTCAGGGGGAGGCCTACTCACAACCTTCTCCTGCTCCAGCATGGGGTGCCCCTCATGGGAGAGAGTCTTTCGTGATCCCCTCCAACCTAAGTCCCTCCCATGAGGTGCCGTCCCTCGGGCACAGACTGCTCCAGCCCGGGCTGCACATATAATCATGATCTCCTTTGGAAACAGTCACCTCCTCTAGCATGATGTCCTCCATGGCTACAGATCTACATCTGTCCCTCTCTATGATCCCGCTTCACGTCTCCCCACTTGTGACAGTTGAGGGCACATGATTCCACATTTATCTCACCATGGTCCTTCAAGGACTGCTCCACTGTGCTTCAGGGACTCTTCTTCCATTCTCCTCCATGGGCTGCAGCAGGCAAGCTGCCATCTCACCATGGTCTGTGGAGAAATCTCTGCTTGCCAGACTTTCTCTCTCCTTCACTGACCTTGGTGTCTCCTCTGGCTCTCCTCTCCTCTCCTCTCCTCTCCTCTCCTCTCCTCTCCTCTCCTCTCCTCTCCTCTCCTCTCCTCTCCTCTCCTCTCCTCTTCTCTCTCATCTCTTTCTTTTTTATATATTTCTGCACTTTTGTTTTCTCTTTCTTGAATTTTTTACTCAAAGTGCATTCAGCTTCCCATATCTGCTTGGCCTTGGGCAGAGGCAGGGTCAGAATTGGAAGCAGGGCAGCTTTCAGCAGCTTCTCACAAGAGCCACCACTGTGGCACCCCCGCTTCCAAAACACCCTTGCACCAACTCAAAACAGTAGATCAGCAGCAGTAGGAGAGATTATTAAAGATTCATTCAGAACTCCAGTAGTTAAAATAGTCAGGATTTAAAAGACTAGTGTTGTAGTCTTGGTGAAACCATGCAATCTGAGTTGAGGAATATGATGTATTTACTGCCAAAACAGCAGGAAAAGAGAAGCAGGACAGGTTACATGTATCAGTAAATTGCAATAGCTATACTGAATAGTTTTCCATTGTACAATGTGTATCATGATGGCATGGTACTTGAAGGTCAGGAACAAATTGCACAGTCCCTTGTAGTGAACAACACACTTGGGGAAAGCAGGGCTTGAAATACTTAGAAATAGAAAGCTAGAAATTATTGTGATGGGAGTGTTCAGAAGACTAGTAAGTCAGACCAGTTTTAAACTTTAAAGTAAACTTTACTGAACTAAGCCATCAATGACACTTCTAATTAACAAGGTAGCTCTTACAGACTGTATATCATGACCACATGAACACAAAAATGTGTTCTTAACATTTGTATCTCAAATTACTTTGAGTATAAAATACGTATGTAGGAAGTCTGAATTATATTTTTTCACTAGAGTCGTGTAAAAGTAAAGCAAGTTAGGTACAATTGCATACAGCACAGAGAAACAATGTCATTTGTTGTCTAGAAGGAATCAGGCAGTTGATGAATATTCTCAAATAAGGAATGTTATTGTTTAAATTGTTTCTTAAATTATATTTCCTGACAGATCATGAGCACCGTTGTGTTTAACAAGACATACATTTTTATATGGTGAAAAGAAATCCTACAGAGAGTATTTGGTATTTTTCTTATTATGGAGTCATATATAATTCCATTGGAGTACATTCTATTCCACAGTGTATTCCATTGGAGTACATTTACATTCCATTAAAACTATCTTCGGTTCAAAATTATTTAGTGTTATTTTGAAGGCTAAATTTTTTATATTTCATATTTTGTATTGAATACAAACATGCTTAATATGTCTGAGTTTAAAACATCATAACACAAAGATCATGTCAGTGAGAGATACAGTATGCTAGAAGATAGTAGTAGGACTGGCAAAGGGAATGAATCTTTGGGAAACTGTAAGAATTAGGATCTGTGTGAGTAGAGGCTGAACAGGTGATGAAGACAATGAATCATAGAATAGTTGAGGGGTTGGAAAAGACCTTAAATATCTAGTTGCAAACCTGCTTCATGGGCAGGGACTCCTCCCACTAGACCAGGTTGGTTAAAGCCCCATCCAACCTGGACATGAATACTTCCAGGAAGGGGGCATCCACAACTTTTGTGGGTAACATGTTCCAGTGTCTCATCACCTTCACAGGAAAGAATTTCCTCCTAAATCCAGAGAGAAGCCTGTTAAAAAGTGAAACAAATCAAACTACTAATGTAAGGTGTGATGAGCATGGAAAATTGGCTTGATTTTTTACAGAAGTCTTTATATGTACAACATTTTAATCATATCTCCCTTCCTATGTTTTCTTCACCATACAAAATAAACCTCAGTTGCACCTATATAAATAATCTCAAGCATATAATTTCTCAAACTTCTGATAATTCTCCTTCTTTGACTTCCCCTTTGACTTCCTGGACTTATACAGAAGTGTGTGCTGGCTCATGATAATATTTCAATTTTTTCTGTTAATTCCTCTCAATATTAACTTTGTTTTCCTCTGCTAAATAAAATGGGTTTTTTGTGTTCAGTTTGCAAAAGACTGTAAGATCCAAATCTTCTGTGTAATAGCTAATGAAGTCATTTTCCACTGTATTCTGGTATCATTTCTTCCTGAGTCTTTTGTCCTTGAACATGCAATCTGCATGCCTCTGATAATTTCTCCAATTCTAATCCTATCATTGAAAGTAATTTCATTCGATTTCTTCATTCTTCTTTCCTCATCTGCAAGTTTAATAGGTACCTGTGCTTAACAAACCTAAGTCGTATTATGTGTATGGAATAAAGGCAGAACAAGCTAAAGCAGCTGCAGTGTAGTTCCAGACCTCCACTGAATTTGGTAAGGAAACATAATAATTCAACAGATATTATAAATGAGCAGAAAAATGTTGGTTAAGCTAATAGGGAAGAAATCTTACTTAACTAACTTAACTTATCTAAAGACTAAGTTTCAAAACATCTTTTTAGGGAATTTTAAGATTGGAGATGTTGTATAAACACATATTCAATTTCTGATGAACTTGGTCTTTTAGCAGGATTCTTTCCACTTGTTTTTAAAATAAAATTATTTTAATTTATTTAGTGTTACCAACTAATATGGAATAACTCTTTATAGCTTATAGGGGGATTTTAGCTATTAATTGGATAATCAGCTGGTCTGGAATTCTCTAAGGCTTTCTATTCACCTTAACAATTATAATATTATAAGTATAATAAATATAAATAAGCACAATATAATATATCATTATAAGTAGAATATACTATTATATTTAAAGCTAGGTTGAATGTATACTATCTGCCGTTGTTACATATAGTTATGTATCTTATCATCTCTATCAAAATTCATGAGTTTATTAAAATTTATTTTTTTATGTTATGTAATATGCTAAGGATTAGTAGAAAAGATTAAGTCACTGTCTCAATATACCCTTCCAATCAATTTATCTTCTGTCATTCCAACTGGCTAGTTGTAATATTTTTTCTAACATCAATAATAATTTGTTTTGAATATTTGATGTATTAATCTAGCTTCTGTTCAGCCAAATAAATGCTTATTTTTAGATGCTGCTATTTCATTTAAGACTATCTCACTGGTGGTCAGAGATATAAGAGTTTCTTCTGTATGAAGCTTGTGAGCCCAGATCAGGCAAGTGAGGCAACAATATAAAGACATCAAAGCCCTTACAGATGACTGCATATACTGGCAGCATTAAGTCCTCACTACAAGAATCTATGCTGGCTAAATACACTGTACATCGAAGAGGTGATGCTGTTTTTATAAGATCAGACAGAGCTCTGGAAATCTGAGGAGCTACTGATGGGTATTGAGGTTAACTCAAGAGCAGTTTCTCGTCTGCTGGTTTTAATCCAGCACTCCTATTTTCTTCCTCTTGTTTGCCCTGCCAAGTTTTAAATCCCTGTAGATTCTCATGATTTCCATGCCACCCAGCTGAGTTTCTGAACTACCTTCTCTTAAAATTAATCCTTCACATTATAAGCCATTTCTACCACCTCCTCAAACATGAGGATAAGGAAACGGAGATGCCAGAACTCTCAAGACAAAGAGAGGTGTGCCAAAAAGAATGAGTAGATGCCTCACTAAATGTATACTTGGAACCGTGGTAGAAAAAACAGTTCGACAGGGGTGTCCACAAGACCGTTTGACACCATTTTTAGACTCCCACTGTTTTAGACATCTTTGATGCTCAGCCTGCATATATACATATATATATATATATGACACTTCAGTCTGCATATAGCAAGTAGGTTTTAATGTGAGATTCCCTTTTTGTTTGAGCACACAAACAAGAGTGAGATTACTTCTAACAATCCAAGGTAGGTCAAATCTCTTCTTCTGAACCCACAATGCTTTGGTTCGTATTTAAAAAACCAAAACTTTCTGAGTGAAAAAAAAAAAAAATAGAAAAAGAAACTTTATGCCTAGCTCACACTTTGATACATACTATTGGCCAGAAAAGCAGGGAGTTAGTTTTCCTTTCTTTTTTCAGAGACTGTAAAATTGGGGCAGAAGTACTATTGCTCTCCTAATTTATGCACTTGTGGAAAAGAAATAACGTTGAATGACTCTGTTCCTTTCCCAGTGTCCTTAACTTACCCATTTCTTAACATTGCTCCATCAGTACTTGTATCTGCCTTAAGGCCACTTGCAGGGAGAGGAAGAACATAGAAGCAGAATTCAAATAAGAAAAGCAGAGATTAGTATTTCCTAATGAAACAACATAAATGACTTTATCTAGGATGTATGTGCGTCAGTGCATTCTTTTAACTGTACATTTATTAGCACAGAGCAGAAAGTTCTTTAGTCCATTAAGCCTTTATATGAGAAAGAAAAATATCTCCTATGCAAGCACATGCAGATTTAGTCTTGCTACAATGAATTTAATATTTCATTTGAAAAGACTGCTGACTCATTATTTGGTGTTTTATTTAAGCAGCTGCAAACTGTGGATAGATTAAAAAACACTGTGTTCACCAAGTCCCCTAAATACATAACCTTTGCATATTATCAACAATATTCAGATGCAACTTGATGGTGGCTGGTCAGATTTCTCTTCTACTCAGAGCACAGGTTGTTCCAGGTCCTGCACTATATGTACAGTGAGGATGAGAGACAGTAAATTCTAGTTGGCTTGAGCACCAAAGCTTTGCTCACTAGCAAGATGGAAAATACAGTTTCATTATTAAACAAGTAAACAGTTAAATCTCTGTAACAGATGTCTACTTAGTTATGTATTATCTCCAAAATGTGTTTTGGGAAGTTTGAGAATATGGGAGATTTAACATATAGTTCAAGTGCTAAAAAATCAGAAAAGACATATAATATGAAAAGCAAAATAGTCAGGCAATGTAGTATTAATTTAGAGTAAGCTATGTGATATATTAGAGGCTGATTTTAATCTGTTGTTAACCTACATTTGATATATTGTAAAACAGTGTTTGAATGAGACTAAAAAGATAAAACCAGAAAAATTTATCTTTTCTCCTTTAAATAAATTGTTTCACAGCAACAACTTTTACCCAGACATGGAAAAGATGAAATATCTCTTAAATTGTGGGTAGTATATAATTTTAATTAACATTAAAAAACATATCTTTCCATATTTAAACACTGTGTTATTTACACACTAGGCACTGATTAGGAAATTTTAATGTGTGAAGATGATAAAATAGTACTGAAACACATATTTTCATGTTCATTTGCTTTCTAAAAAACCCTTGAAGAAATGCATGTGGAAAAGCTGGCAAAAGAATGTTTTTTTTCTTCCTCAGGAAAATTACTGTACCTGTATGGGTAAAATTTGCTAGGTGCTAAGCCACTATTTAGGAATCCTAGGTGCAATTTCTTTCTCTCATACAAGTGTCCTGTGTGACTTTAGATGTGCCATGTAAAGGTCTTCTGGCAACATCCTGTTTGATGCAACAGACTCTATGTTCATTGAAAATACAAACTACAAAAGCCATTTTCTTAAGGAAGCTTCTGCTTAAGTAAGTTAACCATCAAGTTACACTGATGATCACCAAAGGTCTAGCATACATAAATGTCAACATTTGTATTAGAAGACTCCTACATTTCAGTGCAACACTATTGGGGATGGTCTTTGGTTAGTGCAGTGGTATTTTGGAAGAAGGGGGGGGGCCCTCACAGGGCCAAGGGTGGCTCCTGTGAGAAGCTGCTGGAATCATAGAATGATAGAATCGGCTGGGTTGGAAGCTCCCCTGGTTCCAATTCCAGTCCTGCCTCTGGCTAAGGATGAGCAGATATGGGAAGCTGGATGAGCCTCTGTGAGTGACATATTCAAGAAAGAGAAAATGAAACTGCAGAAATATAAAAAAAGACCAGAAGAGAGAAGGAGCAGGCAAGAGTAAGCAATGCCAAAGGAAAGACACCAGAGTGAGTGGAAACAGTGGCAAAGGTGGCCAGGCAGAGATTTCCCTGTGGTGAGATGGCAGCTGTTCCTCTGCAATCCATGGAAGAGCAGAGTGATGAAGCACAGTGTAGTCCTTGAAGGACCACAGTGGTGTAAAATTGGCTTTGAAGCCCCTGAAGTGTCACAGGCGGACAGATACAGAGCTGCGGTCTGTGCAGGACCAACTGAGATGGGCAAATGTGGATCTGCAGCCGTGGAGGATCCCGTGTCAGGGAAAGTGACTGCTCCTGATGACTCCATGGGCAGCCCAGGCGGGAGCAGTCTGTGCCTGAGGGACTGCACCTCATGGGAGGGACTTATGTTGGAGGGGCTCATGAAGGACTCTCTCCCATGAGGGGCACCCCACGCTGTAGTGGAGGAAGGCTGTGAGGAGTCCTTCCCTTGGGGAGGAAGGAGCGGCAGAAACACTGTGCGGGGAATTTACCCTAAACCCCCACTGCCTGTCATCCTGTGCTGCTGGGGTGGAGGGGGGCATCAGTGAAGCAGAAAACCTTTTGGGCTCAGGAAGAAAGGGGGAAGGAGAGGGGGCTAAGGTATTGAGATCTGGCCATGTTTTCTCGTTCTCCTGGTAGGTTAAATAGTTTTTTTTCTTCCCAAGCTGAGTCTGTCTGGTTTTGCCTGTAACCATAACTGGGGAATGAAAACCTCTCTATCCTTGTTTTGATTAACAAGCCTTCAGGAGGATTTTCTCCTCCCTGTACCACAATGGGGGTGGGCAGTGAGTTAATACCTGGATACTACCATCTGGGACTCAGCTGTGGCAAAGACCTCCAGGGCCAGGTGTCACAATGACTATTGTGGGATTTCCAGGCTCCAAACTCCAGCTGTCCCCAAGGGAGCCTCAATGACTCAATGGCAGCTGGGATCAAATGGGATTATCAAAGGTTTTCAGAGCTCAGATGCAGTGCAGAGAATTAACTGCCAGATACAGCTGAGTCTCTTCATTTCAGGCATCACCAAATATATCAGTTCCATAACTCCAAAACCAGAAAACACAAATTTTGTGGCAGTGATGTGTTTGACAAAAAATCACCCAGCATTTCCATGGATGAATGCTTCTTGCTTTGTAGAAGAAATTATCAAAACTGAAAGGCTTTGGACTAGCCATTTTTATATTGAAGGACAAGCAATTTAAAGTAAAACTTTGTTTTCATCGAAAACATTCACACATCCTTTTTGCCTGATTTCTCAGGAAATATTATATCAGTTCTGAGCAGACACTGAGACAGGAAACATTTCTGAGAGTTGCTTTGGACTCTGGTAGAAAACATGTACCTTTACCACTTCTTGCTAAACCATTTTATCCTTTTACTTTGGGCAAATCATTATGTCCCACTACTGCACAGTGAAAAAATGAAATGAATTAGTGCAGTTTTCAGTCACTGGAGTTGTCTCCTAAATTCATAAGTGTTTCAGGGTATACATTTAACATAAGGGTACACAGCATTTGAGTAGATATTTCAAGGATTTTAGATTAGAGAATTCTTACATCTGTGTTATCAATTAACTATCCAAATTT
Source organism: Phaethornis superciliosus (assembly GCA_023637945.1). Classification (NCBI taxonomy): domain Eukaryota; kingdom Metazoa; phylum Chordata; class Aves; order Apodiformes; family Trochilidae; genus Phaethornis; species Phaethornis superciliosus. The sequence continues at coordinate 75,052,855 of JAJQWJ010000002.1, forward strand.
CCTGGGTCAAAGTGAATGAAGTCACTGCATGCATAACTTCATAGGAAGATCTTGACTTTAGGCTCTCTGAGATGGGTACATAAGGAGTAAATCCAATTAGACAAAAATACTATAATATTTATAAATTCAAGGCAGAATCCATGCAAGTTCCCTGAATGTAAAACAGGTAGCAGGAAAAAAAAAAATACCTGCAATATAAAATATTAAGTATATTTTAGAAAAAATACATATAACAGTAGACCCTGGGAATAAGAAAGTTATGTCATGAGGAAGTCAGTATAGAAAGAGCCTGATAGGAGTCCATTCACAAGTATTATAGCAAATATATCTGGTAAATAGTGGAGAAGATAGAAAGTTCAGGGTTTCAGGTGCCTTGTGATTCCACTTCACTTCCCCTCTCATCAATTTCTGTAACACAAAACTGTCTTTTAAAAGACAAGATAAAGGTATGAGGTAGACTGTAAAGTGTACATATTCTGTATATATGATATTTCTTAATTGATGTGCTACAGAAAAAAAACCTAATCAAAAAACACCTAATAAAAAAAGACCAAACCACCTAATCAAACTTTTGTGTAATCACTTTAATTAAAATGACCTCACAAAACAGTTGAGCAAGAAAGGTATGGAGGGTTATACCCTGAAATGAAAGGCATTTATGCATTTACCATTTACTTTATCAAAATTCTGCATATCTCACTGACACTGCTTTATACTAAGTTTTTTCATAGGTGAAAAAGATTATACAAAGTTTAAGTAACGACATCAGTGATAGAGACTAAGTGATGAAAAATTTCCACAAAGATGATGAAACATGACCCTACTGGTAAGGTCAAAGGAAAAACAATTTACCTCAAAGGAGTACACAAAATTAGAAGGTGAATCTTGCTTTTTCCATATATTTATTACATCAATTTGAACTTCATATACAGTGACTGTTGTCTGCTTGGGATTTGTTTAAAATACTGATGTCTAAGTAACCTGTTCTAGATGCTCTGCAGGAAGCTACGACCGCACATCTCTGAAAGCAGATCGCTTTGGGGATTTATTCCTTGTTCCAGTTCAGGCAAAGTCAGCTGGACTAGCTCGAACTGGCCCTTAAATTATTGAAATTAACACAGCATGATTTGTACCGGAGACGTTCTTGTGTCATTTGCATGAAGATACGCAGTTTTGGGGGATGGCAATAACCCACAGCAAATATAAAATAACAGTCTAGTGTCTGTAAACTCATAATACCAACACAGCTGTTTGTTGGGGGCATCTGTCAAAGCTTGGCTCCTGCAAGTCAGAAATCGGTAGTTGAATTTTACGATTGATCTGAGATTTTCTAACATTTTGATTTTTTCTTTTTTTTCTTTTTTTCTTTTTATATTTACTATCTGAATAGCCATAACGCTTTATAATCCATGTAACGTTCCCAGACCCTGTCTAAATGTGCGGAACAAACACAGAGGAAAAAGACTTTTTGTAGACCAGTATCAAACTATCTCTGGAGTTAATTGTCTATAACAAAGGAGAACAGATGGATAGTAACAGTAACAGACAAAAGAGCAAAATGAAATCTGAATAGAAGTATTGACTTTATGGAAGTTATAATATATTTGCAGTATAACTTCTGCTTCTGATATCTGAACATATTGGAATGAATTTTTCATTGTTATAATACTTTGAATTGTGACACATGTAAATGGCATGACACTCAGATTTTTCTCTTTGGGTTGTTGCTTTCCCAGAAAAATATGCCCTACTAAAATGAACTTCTAATTGAGCTCACTAATAGTGGTGTTCTATTAGCATTGTGTTCCAGTGTTTTTCATGAAGGTGCATATGCATGTTAAATAGTTCTATAGCATGTTAGCCTAGAAAAAAATTAATTGGATCTCTTCCGGACTTGGATTAGGTGCTAGGTTTGTGAACAAAATTGGTATTTACACCTATTTACAGCCCTCTGTAATCCCTTCAATAGAAATTAGTTTTACATCGTTCTGCAAGCAGAAATTTAATTAAGGCATTCCTGTTTAGCAGAATGTTTAAATACTATATAAAGTTGTCATGGGCTTTAGTACATCCACTGCTTAAACAAATACAAGCATATACATATTCAAATTATTGCCCAAATCTGCTTCAAAGATTATGTACATAACTCAGGAGTCTCCAACTGTAACTCCTCACCTAGCATACATGGAAAGATTTGACTTCTTTTTCTTATTTATTAACAACTCACTTGACAAAGTATTTTTTTTTAACTTTTTCATGGGAGAAGATATAGTTGAATAACACAGTGAAATTTGAAGACCAGGAAGAACTGTGTCTTTAATATCACAATGACAGCTTTCTGACCTCCATCACTAGCTTTTTTCTCTAGTTTTATTTCCCAAATTGCTCAAAAATTTTACTTCTTGTCTTGACAAACATTGTCATTTCTCTGTTGTTGTTCAGAGGTCAGAAATGGTTTCTTACTGTTTTTGGAAGTATCACAACAGAATATTTCACCTGGAGTAGTGGTACATAATTCATTTAAAAGCAAAATTTTTAATATTTCTTCTAAATTGCTCAAAAAAATTATTCTGAAACCACTTTTAAAATCTATTATAATGGATATTTATACACATAATATGCATGCAGTAATATTTGTTCCTGAGAGGTAATCTCCCATAGTTGATTACAATGCAAATAAAAAATTATCACTTTCAATAACCAGACGTTTATTATGAATACACATTACATTTCATCAGTGTGCCTATTATTTCATTTAAATAACAAAGGAACATTAATTTTCTGGGTAACATGAAAAAAAATGTTATTTTTTAGCTTATTAACAGTGATCTTCTAAGATCCTCCTATTTGCTCTTATTTTTCTCAGTGATATTCTTTGCTTCAGGATTTGAGTTGAGTAGCTGAAGGACAGACTTTATAGGAGGAATAATGATTACTTCAGATGGACTAGCCTGAGGAAACACTGAAGTATTTGAAATTATTTAAGTTAATCTTTTGTGTCACATTCAAATTAATTTAACCACACCATTTTTTGATTATTCCACAACAATTAAATTTGTATTGTGGCATATCTAAAACCTTGGGTTTGACTTTGTTTATCTTATATTGCTAAAGTTATATTCATGCTGTGGTTTATATCTGTGTGAAGATGCAAAAATAAAATCACATTCATTTACTATAAAAATTAAAGAGGATGGTGTGTCCTGTAAAATTAAAGCGTATAAAGTTCAATTGAATTATGACTATGCAGTTTTGATATTCCCCCAGTTGCAGCTCTATCACTACTCTTAATTAAAACTGTAAGCTGCAGGTACTCAGTGCTGCAAATAACAGATGAAAATGTGATTAGCATCAAATGAAGTCAAACTGAATTAATTCCTCCTGAGGCAATATGGCATATGCAGCATATACTCCATAATCCCAAACCTTAACACATTGCTTTTTGCACTATTATGAGAAATCCCTGAAATGAGAGTTTTGGCAGAGAACCAGAAAGCCACAAGGGAAATTCTCCTAGATTTAACACTCAAAAAATACGTATGGTGCATAACTTTTTATCATGTTTAGAAATTCTCTTATGCCTATGACAAGATGCAAGATGTGTTATGTTATCCTCTGAAAGATTTGTTTTTAAAAAAAAAAAAAAATAAAGGAAAGTGTGTAGGATACCAAACAGCAGGATATCAGCCCAGCACAGAAAAGAAATTTCAACAGGCTGGACAGTACATCACTACTCACATCTACTGACAACAGGGCTTTGTAAGATGTTGGAAACCTAGGTCAGATGTAACTGTTGTTCCATCACATGACTGAGGGCGAGGCTACACCTGCATAGAGTCTGCTTAATAAATCCTTACCTGGGTGAAAAAATGTGGCAACATAATTAGTAAGACTTATATCATGGTGTCATGCTGTGATCTAATTCTGTGCCCTTATAAGCACCTTACCTCCAAGCCGTGCACTGTTTTGAAGTGTCTCCTTCCTTTGAATCTCTGACATATGGGGTACTTATCTTCCACCTTTCAGGTACTCAAAATTTGATCTGGAAAAGCTGGCTGCTGAGGTGACAGTCACACTGCTTTATATGTTGGTCTAGCTAGATGTGAATCAATGGCAAAGGCCTAGAACCAAATTCCAAGCTGACCAATGTAATTCTGGTGCAACTTTGCTGAAGCACTGCTGGTACTGTGTATTTATAGAAGGTAGCAGAACAGTACGAACAAATTTGTGTTAGAACTGAAACTTTGGTTGTGTTCTAAGAGCTTTCACTATCTTTGTATAAATGAGAAAGAAAAAACAATAATGTAGTAGTAAAAGAGTTTCAAAGGAGGTAGCTTACTTCAGTAGTAAGTTCTTACTTCTCTTTTACCGCTCTTCCTTTAAAGGTAAGTCACACAGTAGTCAATCAACCTACAATGATTAGTTAGCATGACCGGTGTTCACTAACTGTCCTGTAGCTTCTATATACAGAAAAAAAGAAACAGAAAAGAACAGGAAAAGGAAAAAAAAAGGAAAAAACAAAAAGTTTTGTTTTACATAGTTTGAGATAGGTTCCTTCACACTTATCAGTAGTAGTTGGAAAAACCATATGTCACTGCTGTTTATGAACATGTACATTTTAAAGCACATAGGATTTCTATAATAGTGGTTGATTTAGCTGTGTAACATCCATGTGAATGAAGGAAATTTTATCTTTTAGTTTAATAATTTTCTTCAGCTTGTTCTGAAATTAAAAGGAAGCAAATGTCAAACATACTTGCTTGCCTCATTTGCTATCATGAAAAAGAAGCATGACTCACATTGCTATTTTCTCATTGATTTTTTCCTTAGGATCTAGCAACTGTGAAAACTAATCAGTTATATGACATGTAAATCCAATGGGTTTCATAGTATAGTCCCATGTAGGATTAATGTTCAGCTGCTGTTTAATTTCTAGTATATGCCTAGTTTCCATAGACAACTCATGGTTGATAAAACTACATATAAGGCTGTTGAAAAGAGTAGCTACTGTGGTAACAAGACTGGGTTCTATGATATTTGAGAGACTGTGAAGATCAGGGGACTCCTCAATGTATGAAGGAAGCAAAATGTTTCTCCCATCTTCAAAAAAAAAGGACAAAAGGATGATCTGGGGATCTCTCAGCTAGTCAGCCTCACTGTCTCTTAGGAAAATGATGGAGAAAGTCCTATTGGAATTCATTTCAGAGCACATGCAGAATTGAAAAGTGACTGGGAAAAGTTAGCATGGATTTACTAATGGTAAATCATGTGTGACCCATTGCTTTCTGTGATTCACCTTGTCTTTAGCAAAGCTGTTACAATATGGAAAACTTCGTAACTGGGTGGATAAAACAACTGAGTAGATAACTGAGTCCAGAGATGAATGGTTAATGGGTCACACTTAATATCTTTCACAAGGGAAGTACTACAGGAGACCTATACTGGGACCTTTCCAGTTCAGTGTGTTTGTCAGTGTCCTAGAGGAGATTACAGAATTAAGTTACATCTAGTAAATTGAAGTCCCCCATAAGAAAAAGGGCTAGTGACTGTGTGACTTTTCCCACCTACTTAGAGAATATTTTGTCTGCCTCTTCATCTTACCAAGAGCTGGAGTGTTGACTTAGACTGTTGGTACACAATGAGAAAATAAATATAATTTCTCACAGCTTTTAATTTTCTGCTTAATAATATTGTATTTTGAATATTAAAAACAAAACTGATTTGGCTTAAACTTAAAAAAGGTCCATAAATCATCTCAGAAAAATGGTAGGGTAGCAAGTTTAGCAAAAAAAATAAAAGCCTAATTTTATACTTCTTTTCTTCTGAAATATGCTGAATTAATGGCACATCTGTGCTAAGCAAGTTTTGCATATTTCTCTTACTTGTAATTACTTCATCGAGCATATTACGAGAATATATAAAACAGCATATTACAAGAATATTGAGTAAATCTCTGTAATGTTCTGAATTATGATTGTCATTGTAACAAAGCCCATTTAAAACTGGTATTTTAGTATGTTTTATAGTCATTCATCCATGAATACCTGCCAACCTGCAAATTTTAGCAGCGTGGAGTGTAGCTGCAGAAAATGCAGTCAACAGTGCTGATAATTCTTTAGTCCACAGAGATTAAGTCTCTTTGATGCAACATTAAATCACTTCAACATTAAAAATCTGCCAGTAGGTTATGACACTGCTGCTGACATCTGGTATGCTATGTTATTACCTGCTTCACCTTTCCTAACTGAAAATATTGGAACACCCATAGTGTTATGAAGTTCTAATATTTCATGATCTTGTGACCTATTTTTCACATGGGTGGTTCTCATCACTAGTTCAGTGATTGAACAGCTATTCTTATATAGAGCTTGGACAACATAGTAATTTTTGGTTGCTAGGAAAATTCTACAGCTTCAAGAGGAATTCTCTGTCACAGAATAAAAAGGTTCAAATTTACAGTCTTTTCGCTGCTGTTAATGACAAACCTACACATATCTCTTGAAATGCAATTTCCATAGGCCCTGGAAACCTTGTATTATCTTGAACATATCTAGTATGTTCAAGTCATTAAAAAAAAAAAAAACTAAAAAAAAAAAAAAAGCCAACCAAAAAAGCAAACAAAAAAACCCCAACCAACCAAACAAAAAACCCCAGAAAAATAAGTCAGATTAAACGATTTCATCACTTTGAAAGTGGGATTCTAAAGAAATAAATCATAGAATCATAGAATGGTTTAGGTTGGAAGGGACCTTTAGATGTCATCTAGTAAACCCCCCCTGCAGTAAGCAGGGTCATCCTCAACTACATCATGTTTCTCAGAGCCTTGTTGAGCCTCACCTTGAGTACCTCCAGGGATGAAGCTTCAACTACTTCCCTGGGCAATCTGTTCCATCTTTTCACTACCCTCATGTTAAAGAACTTGTTCCTAACATCTGATCTATATCTACTCTTCTCTAATTTAAATCAAATCAACTTTCCTCTCACAGAAATCGTAACTTGCTAAATCTTCCCATTAGTGTAAATAAGTAGTGTTTGAAAGATCAGCCAAACTAATTGATTTTTAAATTATGTACATAAAATTATGAATTAATTTATAAGTAGCAATCTACAAGTCAAATTCATTGAGCATAGCAGCTTTTACTGTTGAGATTTAAAATCTACCAACTCCTAATTCACAGGAATCAACTAGAATTAGGGGCAAGGCAAACGTGTTTGTTATCTGAATGCCATGGCATTTGCCAGTTGATGTAGACATTGTGAATACCATTATATTTTCATTCCATCTTATTCCTAATGAAACCCATAGTTTATTCTCACCAACGCTAAATACTAAGTCATATTACAGATGGGAACCATATCTTAACTAGTTCATTTGATGGCTCATGTTAATGTTACCAAAGAAGAATAACTATTCAGTGCGATTAAGAAATAACAGCTGCTTTCTCCTTGCAGTACATTGTTCCATTATTTAGCAAGTGGACTAAAGTTTGATGAATAATCAGGTAGTTTTTCAGCAGAACGTTGAAAGACAGCACACCTATCCACAAGACTAATCCATTTTCATAAGTATCAAAGAATACAACTCTTTTTCACATTTTTTCCTTTGTCTGAATGGACTTGATAGTATGAAATTAAGATAGGGTGTTTATGTCATGCCCTGATGTTGCATATCAAAGCAGTGAAAACTAGAGCACTATACCTGTAAAAAGGAAATTAAAATTTTAAGTGTTGGAAATTAAAATTATTTTAATAAAATAATATCAAAGGAAGTGAACATTTAGGGTGTTGATTTTTTTTTCAATAAATACATAGGCAGAGATGAAATGCTATAAAATAAAGAAGACTGAATTTTATAAAATACTATATTAAACTGATGAAAACTGTCTCAGCATTTAATGTAAATAACAAAAAAAAAAATTTAAAAATTTAAGGATGAGTTCTATCTAATCCATTTATTGAGTGCTGCTCTTCCATAACATTAGTTCTATTGTTATGGTTGAATTTGATATTATTTTGCAGTAGTATTCCATGCTGACTTGAGTAGATTTATTCTATTTTCATGCCAGGGTAAAGGAAAGTAAAATTTCACTTTGTATTTCTGTATCATCCTATAGTTCTTCGTTACAAGTAAGACTACTAAAGAAGCAGTGTCATTTTGAAAGTTAAGTGTTTATCTAGCATTTATTATGTATATCAGTAACCATTTTCCAATTTGATTGTCAAATACAATATGCATCTGAAAAATAAATTAGGAATTTTGTGTATGTTATTTTCTCATATAACTATTGAACTGGTGGCATAATATCAACATTGGCATTCATACCATGTCACAGTTTGTATTCTAACATAATATTTCTTTTTCATTTTTCCATAAAGGATCTTTCTGTACTAAGAAAACTCCTTTTTTTATTAAGCATTTGTTTGGTAGATACAAAAAGGTATAAAATTATATATTGGAGGAAAATCTTATTATTTACGTATTTTTCTATTCTGATTTTGTTTTCTGACATTGCCACTTTTGATATTAGATTCAATAATAAAAATGAACTAAGGAAAGATTTACATGCTCTAATAACAACCATAAATTATATTCTAATTATACTCTGCATTTATAGGATTTTTGAAAAGCATTAACCCATGATGCTTACATCTGTATTGTTTCAACATGGATTTTTCAGCATACAAATCAAGGCTAGAATACAAAAGCATAGCATTCTGTTTGGTTTTCATTGAAGGATTTCTTATGATTAAAATCATGGCAAAGCTAAAATATATGAGAAACCCAGTTGTCTGTGCATTCTGCAAGGGAGACGGAGCAAATAGTAGACTCCATAAAAATAGTCACATTTATGGGACTAGAATGCATGAGACAAATTAGAGTGTCCTGTGTGTGTGGTTATACTGCATCCTTCTGTACCTTTATGCTCCAGGCATATGGATTTTATGTTGCTGACTGATACCTTTTAGGATGCACTTAGTCTTCACATAGAACAGCAGACAATGTTCCTTACTGTGGTGGATGTGTCACTGAATTCATTTTATTCAATTCTTACCAATTGTCAAGGGACTGGCGCTAAAAGTGAGACCTGTTTACCCTTTGCAGAAGTACAACAAATCAAAGTAAACACAAGTGACATTTTTGCATTTCTTACGTATTGCAGCTTGTGCTGACGTGTGACCACTGATAGTTGTCATCATGTCATATGCTCACGGCAAGCAAGGATGTGTTTTGTGATTGTGCTGACAATGCATTCACCCACATATTATGTAAGTGAAAAGCATGTTACAATGGGGATCAACTGACTTTAAAAATTGTCATTTATTCCAAAAGGTTTTGTAAGACTCTAATATTGAGTCTTACAAATTAGAGTCTTACTCAATATCATTAGGATAGAACACAATTTACCAAATAATTTTCACCTGAGACTGGTTTAGGAAAGTTTGGCAAATAATAGGCATAATAAAAAAAAAAAAAAAAAAAAAAAACCAACTTATTGCATTCATTTAAGAGCCCTAAAATGAATTGTGCCCTTCTGATTCTTAGATTCAAAATTAAAGTAATGATGAAATAAAGCCTACAGTATTAATGACAGGAAAGATGGAACTATTTCAGTTTTAGTTGAATGATAAAGGTCACAGGGATAGATAGATAGATGTAGATGTAGTTCTTGGGCTTTTGTGAGAATGTCTGCAGCTTTCATGTTAGCCTCCTGAGGGCAAAATGCACTCAATGCGAGGATTCAAGATGCACTGAGGAACAGAAAATAAAGTGCTTGTTTGGATCACCTTTGTTTCCTACACTGTCAAAGATTGTGAAAGGAGTCTCTTGCCTTTTTAGCAATATTGATTTGTGTTTTACAAACCCAAGTAAATGGTTCAGCTTGACAATGCCAACCTGCATTTAAGCTTCTACAGGTATAGGACAAATTTTCATTACTGTGTTATGCTGCCTTCATTGCAATACATTGAGAAAATTGTCTCCTTTGGTTATTGTCAAGCACAAATTGCACATTCTTATTTAATTCCTATTAACAGATTAAGTTCCTAAATGTTTTTTTTTGTTTGTTTTGTTGGCTTGTTTGTTTGGTTTTTTTTTCCAGGATTTTGTGTCAGTGCATGACTTACTTCACTTGCAATGCTGTTTTACCTAATCTACAGAATTTGTCTATAAATTATATGCCAAACAAACTTGTAGACACTTTTAATTTTCATTTTTATTCCAAAAATACAATGTGTAAAATTATGTTAGAAAATTGCTCAGATAATTTGCAGATTAACTGGGAGTAAGCATGTTCCCAACTTTGCAGCAAGCAGTCAGTAATTTTATTTAAATTACATTTGGACAGACCAGAACTACTATTACTTAGCAGCACTTAACACAAGTATATTGTGATGTTGAATTCTTGCAATTGAAAAGATAATGGGGAAAATGTCTGAATACTGAAGTCTGAATTCCCATACTAGGATATTAAGACTTGCATTTACCACTTTGTGTGTTACATTCAAAGAATTAAATGCATATTCAGTACCTGCAAATGAAGACAGTATTTTGACAGGTCCTTCCACTCAAACACATGCTTATTAAAAACAGAATTTTAAATCCACGTCTTTGTTATATACCAATATGTATTTAATTTTCTTATTAAAATAAAGGTAAAGAAAATACAAAGATAGTCTTTCAAAGATATTAAAGAAGTCAGTATATATTCAAGACAGGTAATCTAGAGAATTATAATATGGAAACATATACTCCACTGATTTGAAAACATTTTCTGTTACAAGAACAAAATATTAAACCTTTCATTCTTAAGGAAATGTTCAGCAGTTGACCCTAGTCTCCAACTTCATCTCTCTTACCTATTTTTTCCAAAAATATTCTTGCCTTTCCTATGCAGAAAAACACACTCAATATCTGCAAATTTATAGTCTCATCTAAATCTCTGGAATTTTGTTCCTGTTGTGCTAATAACAATTTACAGTCCTTAAAATAGTACTTTACTGACCTTAGTTTTTCTTCCTTCGAGTTTCCCATATTTATTCTTAAGTCATTTTTTTGTCATTTGTTTTTTCATTTTGTTTGTCATTCATTCCCTAGCTATTTGATCACCTATTTGATCTTCCTAGGTGTTCTTTATTAAGAAATATGATCTATGCTGTATGATAAGACATCCATATCTTGGACTTGAAATCTGATTATACTTGTTTTCTTTGTCATTGGCCTATAGCAAGTTGTTTGGTTTCCAGTTTGCTTAATTTCTCACTCTCCTCAATTTCTTTTTCTGAAGTAAAATAGTGGTAACTGTCTTTCCTAGACCTTCTTCTGTCTTTTGTCTTCAGCCTCTAAGCCAAAGTGAAAGAAACAGTTTTTCTCCAACTGTTTTTGCATGATGTTTGGCAAAACAGATATTAAGTCTTACTCTGCTGCCCAGCCCAGTGTGGGACTTTTCCAGATGGAAAGTGATTATCAACTGAAAAGAGCCAGTTCCCTATTTACATATTTTTGTGTACATTTATAATTCACAATTACTATGTCATTAAACCTATCCTAGTCTTTCTTCCAACCTTAAAGTCTCTTTCCCTTATTGCCGCCTTCACCTTTCCCTGGGAGGGTAGTGGGGACTAACAGAGCATCTGACACCTAATTACTGTCTAAATCTACAACAGCTTTACTGGTACACAATGTGGGGCTCAAACCCACAATACTAGGATTAAGACTACTGTGCTCCACTGACTGAGCTGTCATGGTTTAGGCCCATCTGGTATCAACTCACTCACCCCCTACCCCCATTGTGAGAGAGGGAGGAAAAAACAAAAAAAAGCCACCTGTAGGCTTGTTAACTAGAGAGAAAAGAATAGGGAGGATTCATTTGACAATTACAGTAACAAGCAAACGCCAGACAGACTCAACTTGGGAAATACAAAAAAAATAAAAATTTACTCTGCAAGGAGAAAGAGACAATATGATCTTAATACCTTCTCCTTCATATACCCCTCCCTTCTTCCCACACATGGATTACTTCTCTCCTGCCTCCCCCTCAGCAGCACACGGGGATGGGGAGTGAGGGTTTAGGATCATTTCACTACATGTTGTTTCTGGTTCTCCTTCCTCCTCAAGGGGAGGACTCCTTACATTCTTCCCCTGCTCCAATGTGGGGTCCCTCTCCCGGGAGAGTCCTTCAGGAACCCCTGGGCCATGAGTCCCTCCCACAGGTGCAGTCCCTCAGGCACAGACTGCTCCCGCCTGGGCTGCACACAGAGTCACGGCTGCTGCGGGAGCAGTCACCTCCTCTGCCACCGGCTCCTACATGGATGCAGAGACACATCTGCTACTTTCCATGATACCGCTTCACGTCTCCCCAGTCGTGACACTTCCAGGGCCACAATTCCACATTTACCCCATCATGGTCCTTCAGGAATTGCTCTACCATCCTTCTTCAGGGACTGTTCCACCACGTTTCGCCATAGACTAGAGGAGGACAGCTGCCATCTCACCATGGGCTGTGAGGAAATCTCTGCTCAGGCATCTTCTCTCCTCCTTCTTCTCTGATTTTAGTGTCTTTACTCTGGCATATCTCTCTCACCTCCTCCTCTGCTCTGCAGGTCTCCTTTTTATATATTTTTTCAGTTTGCTTTCCCCTTTCTTAAGTATGTTGGTCATAGAGGCTCATCTAGCTTCCCATATCTGCTCAGCCTTGTCTAGACATGGGGCCAGGATTGGGACTGAAAGAGTTTCTAGCATCTTCTCTTGTACCCCCCCAATGCTTCCAAAACACCACCACACTAACCCAAGGCAGTTCTTTATTCCACAAGCCAAGAATGAAAAGCATCATTTCCAGGACAGTAATTAGACAGCTTCATTCAAAATCCACTGAAACTAATCCGAATAATCAATTAATTTTACTTCTAGATTGAGATAATGTAGAGAGAGAGAAAGGTACCTATATCCTCTGGAAAGAAACCAGAAATCCAGAGCTTGTTGAGCTTTGTTCATCATGGCAAAAACCGATTAACTGTAGGAAAAAGTTGGAAAGCCAAACATAACTTCTGAGATCTATAAGTATCATTAATCATGGTTATTATGTTAATGCCTAGGGACTAGCCAGGTGTACTGCATCATTGTGCTAGGCACTGTAAAAACACAGCCTTATAACTTGTGTTTGGGTAGTAATTTACTGTGGACTTAGCCATCACTAGCAACCCCTTTAAGGCTTATTTGAGTGTCTTCAACCCTCTGTTCCCTGCAATGGGAACCCAGTTACAAAATGGTAATGTTTTATTTTCATTTTTACATTTTTTCTAATTTTTAACTGACTAATTTTTACTTAGAACTTTTAGCTTCAGATATTCTGGTTTTTGTAAATACTTTTGAGGTATATTTTCTGTGCTGAATATGCTGGTTTTATGTGCCCATTATTTTTGGGAGCGTCAGCTTCATTAAAAAGCTAAGGTATTTTGCATGAAAGGATCTTGTGATCCAACTTCTAATAATGGAATTATGTTTCTAGAAAACTGATTTTTGTTATGGCTTTTCTACAGCTCCTGACTGGCAGGTCCTGCTGATTTCTGAGCTTAGAGGGTGGCTGGCAGCTCTGTGATTCAGAGGCATAGGATCTAATCTCATCTTGTGGTATCAGCCAACTGTCTGTGACTGTGTTATATTTTAAATGAACAGAGCTTACCAACCCAAGTAAGTGAAGGCCATCTCTTATCCCTTCACTGTGCAGCTAATGCTATGCAATAGAATAAACCTGAAATCTAGCTCCCAATGGCACTTTTTGTGACAGAATCTGGGGCATCTGTCCACCTTGGTAGGCAATATCTCATTATTCTACATGACCGCTATTACTACATCACACTATTTTTGAGCAGGTTATGAGGCAGGCAACAGATGTTGTGATCCAGTAGACATTGTTACTCACTGGGGACTGCTGAGTGCTAGTAGCCTCTGACAGATATCAGATAATTACTCATTAATTGTTTCTTGTCTTTCTCCTGGAAAGCAGCTTTTTCAGTCTGCCTCTTAGTTGTTTTCTCCCTGAGATACAAGGTTGTTCAGTTCCCACAGAATCTGTCACAGGAGCAAAAAGACAATTTCAGTCAGTAGTATCTTGCAGTTGAAATGCTTTGACTGTTGAATCATAAAATCTACTCCCACTCAGGAAACTAAAATCTTTCTTCCCCAAGAAACAAAACTGAGCTCAAAAAATTAAGAGCCCTTGAATCGCAATGAACAGATGATGACTAGCAGAGGCTTTAGCTGAAAGGCAAGCAATAGCTCTTGTGAGGATTCTGCTTTTAGCTTCTATCTCCCATCAAAGAGTTGCTAATTTATTAGGCATCAGGAATTCTCAAGTTACTACTCAACTGAGTTCTGATTGATGGCTACACATTGGCATTATCTTACTTCGGTGGAAGGCAGCTTAGTTTCTCTACACCTTAAAGTTTAGGGGGAAATATTGGTTGACTTAATTTTCTCCTGTGCTGATTAATCACCTATGTTTTCTCTGCCTGCATCAGTACATATCATAATTTAAATTTTGGCATATGAATAGTCTATTGAACTGTAGCCTCTGATGTGCTTAAGAGTGATTGTTTTGTGTCAGAATATGAAAGTTAGACTGTATGTAACAGTCTGCTGAAGAAATTAATGAATCACATGAATGTCTAGTAGAGGCCATTTTATAGCAAACTAATAATAAATCCTCAGAATAATGGTGCATCCCTAGTGAACTGTGCATTTTATTCAGAGTTCTGTCTTGGTTGAGAGACATTATCATGTAACAGAAAACATGTGATGAAGGAGAAGTACTGAATATTTTGAAAAGCTAACCTTAAGCTTGTTCTACATTTGAGGAAATTCACATGCTAAGGCACTACTGATGGTGGTAATTAGAAAATATCAGATATTTTTATTATAAGAATACACCTACATACTGAAAAAAAAATGATAACCCCGAAACAACAAAAACTTTAAGTTCCTTCTCCTTGTGATTTTATGACAAACTATTATATAGTAAGAATGAATGAGTAGAATAGTTTGGGAAATCTGTGGAATCACTAAAAGTGATATTAGAAGGCTTTGCAAACAATCAAGACAGACCTCTGCAGTTGATAAAAATACACTGGATACTAGTTCAGGATAGAATATCATAGGCCTGTAATTCTGTGATATTAATTTATTGTAATATAAAAGATGTGAGAAATGAAGATGCTGTGGTCAGGCTATATGAATAATCATTCCTATGGTCCTGAAATTCATGTACAGTTGACTATATATTAGCATTAATGTATTGAATATGATGAAATAAGATCACTTTCCCTAGCATTTTTTATTTCAGGAGTTACCTAGTTCATACATAATTCAGAGTTGAACTGCTACATAACAAAACCTATGTGATATATTCTCCATCTTTGCTACAGCTGCTTTTTTCAAAAAGTGATTTGTGCGAAATTTGTGACATCCTCGATCTCTTGTTCTTACATGTCTCATAAGAATGAAAGAAAAAGCATTTGGAAGTTATGAGGGAAAAAAAGCAACAACAAACAAACAAACAAACAAAAAACCCAGATTCTCCCCCTGCCCTGCTATTTTAGTCCTCCACAGAGGACTAAAAAGCGCGAAGTACCCTTACTGTAGAGAGAAAACTAGGAAGTGTATAAGGCTTTTTATTAATCGTGCATGGGGAAGAATAAAATTGTGCTGTATGAAGGTGCTTTTTAATGCACTGTCATTTAAAGGTTTTGATCTTAGCAGTAACTTTTAAGAATTAATTTTTTTCCTAAGTTTGTTCAGTGAAAGTACCAAGAATAAAGTTTTCCTTTCCTCTTCCTTCCTTCAAAAAAAAAAAAAAAAAGGTTATTTTAAAATATATAACAGAATTGCATAACATAAACAAACTATTTTAGAAAAAATTCTACCACTGGGGATCAACTTCAACAGTTCTTTTCTCTTACTATCTCATACATTTTACAACAGGCAATTGTTTTTTGGAGTCTGCACACCGGGAGGACCAACATTCCTTAAAGCTATTCCACTTCTATTTCTATTGTTTCTTATTTTTGTATTTCTACTGTTGCCCCTTAGGTGCAACTGCTGTTTTGTCTTAGCTATAATCACTAGGTAAAATATGGCTATAACAAATATTTTTTATTAAGTCAAGGGTATAGAATGAAGACATGAATAAAAAAAAAAAAAAAAGCAGAGTAATATCTTAAAATTAACTAACTTAGAAATTTTAAGTTTACTTTTTGTAGTCTGAAAAGAGTAAGCCCAAGGCACACATTTTTAATTTATAAAATTCATTGTGGCAGAAAGACATTCAACATGATTTGTCTCCTGACAGCAAGTAATCTCCAGGTGCTTAGCTCCCTTCAAACTACAACTGCCAGGTTTCCTGTGTGTTGTTTGCCTGAGGCTTGGAAAAATCTGAATAAATCTGGCATCCTCTAGAGGTGAGGTAGTACATCAAGGCAGATGTAAGGTTTCATTATTTAATTGTGTCTGACTTGCCTTTGCTCAGTTGTTTCCCATGCCTGTAGCTTTCTCTTCAGTTCTCCAAAGCTGACATATTTATCTACTGTTTTGGGTTTGGTTTTTTTAAATCTATATTTTAACCAGAAGAACAAAAAAAATGTCATAGAGCAATCATTCCCTGGTGTCTAATATTCTTAAAAGGCGAGAGTGGGAAATATAAAGAAGTTACAGTCTCTTTTCTGCCTACATGTAGGGAGAATGGCAAGAACAACTTCCCATCCCACAGAATTCTTATTTATGTATTTAATGTACAAAAAACTTTTGTTCTGTTGCTTTTTTTCAGTTTGTGTTGCCATGGGAAGGGCTTCTGTAAAATTGCACAGAAGATTTAGCAGTTCACTGGATAATGCATCAGATAAAGCTGCTCTGGTTGGACACAGCAGAAATACGGTTCAGATTAAAGCTCTATTAAGTGCCAAATCACGTGAAAATAAAATCACATGCATACTTCTTCCTAGTAAAATAAAATGAGTACTCACCTATAATATAATGATCCAGATTATTGAGGTGCTGAGAACCCTAAATACAGCTACCTCACACTGGGGAGTTCATCAGATTCACATGGTTAATACATGCCAGTTTATGTAACCAGCAGCATACTATTGATATCTGCAGCATCATGTATCTGCTGCATTTGATTTTGAACTGATGAGATATCACTCATATCTGACTACCAGTAAGCACTGCAGAATTAGGTTTAGAATGAACCAGACCATTTTGCCATGCAAAGGCTCATTGAACACGTGGCCACAGACAGCACCAATGAGAAAGACTACACAGACTAATCTCTGGTTGTATAGTAACCATGAGATTAGGAAATCTTTGGTGAATTCTTAATTTCATTTTCTGTCCTCTGTCTTAGATCTTATTAAGATCTTATCTTTGTTTTGTTTTGGTTTGGTTTTAAGGTAAAAAAAATAGTTAAAGATACAATAATTACAAAAGAAAAATTTTCAAATTTATCTTGCTTGAAAAAGCTGTAAATTTGGCTGTCTGGTAGATCAGTATCAAAATGTTCCAAATTTGGCATATATGGCTACAGTAGGCTTAAACCAGTGTGTAATTGAAAGCAACTTGGACAGCTTCACTGTACTGTACCTACAGATCTGGAAAATGCTAGAAAGCAGCTGGCACTGTTTGGTTACATTCCCAAGGCTCTGGTGACATCAGCATTTAGATTGAGGCATGCACATGCCCCAGAGTTTATGCTCTTAACTCTTAAATTCAAGTGCCAGATGTGTTTCAGCCCTAGTCAGGGAGTTTAGAATCACAGAATCATAGAATGGTTTGGGTTGAAAGGGACCCTAGACATCACCTATTTCCAACCCCCCTGCATGGGCAGAGGCACCTTCCACTTGACCAGGTTGTTGACGACACCATCCCACCTGGCCTTGAACACTTCCATGGAGGGGGCAGCCACAACTTCCTTGGGCGAGGAACACAACTTTCAGTGTCTCACCACCCTCACCCTAAGAATTTCTTCCTTATCTCTAACCTAAATCTCCCCTCTTCAAGTTTGAAACCATTAAACCATTTCCCTTTGTCCTCTCACCACAGACCCCTGTAAAAAGCCCTACCCCAGCTTTCCTGTAGGCCCCCTTCAGATATTGGAAGGTTGCTATAAGGTCAGCTCTGAGACTCTTTTTCTCCATGCTGAACAGCTCCAACTTCTTTAGCCTGTCTTTATAAGGGAGGTGCTCCAGCCCTCTGATCATTTTAGTGGCCCTCCTCTGGACACATTCCAGGATCAATATGTCCTCCTAATGCTGGGGTCTCCAGGACTGGACACCGTACTCCAGGTGGGGTCTAACAAGAGCTGAGTACGTACAGGGGGAAAATCTCCTCCCTCAACTTGATGGCCATGCTTGTTTTGATGAAGCTCAGGACACAGTTGCCTTTCTGAGCTGCAAGTGCACATAGATGTTAAGCTTCTTATCTACCATCACTGCCAAGCCCTTCTTCTCAGGGCTGCCCTCAATCCTTTTTTGTCACAACCTGTATTTTTGCACAGGACTGCCTCAACCCAAGTGCTGAGCCTTGCACTTGACCTTGTTGAACTTCGTGCAGCTTGCATGAGTTCACTTCTTAAGCCTGTCAAGGTCTTTCTGGATGGCATCCCTTTCCTCTAGTGTGTTGACTTCTCCACACAGTTTGGTGTTGTCCACAAACTTGCTGAGGGTACATTCAGTTCTACTGTCTATGTCACCGACAAAGATGTTAAATAGCACTGGTCTGAGTACCAGCCCTTAAGGAACATAACTCACCACTCATCTCCATTTGGATACTGAGCCACTGATCACAAGTCTTTGGGTGAGACCATCCAGCTAGTTCCTTATCCAACAAGTGGTCCATCCATAGAATCCATATCATTCCAGTTTAGAGATCAGAATATCATGGAGGACAGTGTCGAACACTTTGCACAGGTCCAGGTAGATTACATCTGTTGCTCTGCCTTTACCCAACAAAGTTGTGACCCCACTGTAAAAGGACACAAAATTAGTCAGGTAGGACTTGCCCTTAGTAAAGCTGTGTTGGCTGTCACCAATTACCCCTTTCTTATCTGCATGCCTTAGCAGAGCCTTCAGGAGGATCTACTCCATTATCTTGCCAGGCACAGAGGTGAGACTGACTGGCCTGTAGTTCCCTGGTTCTCCCTTTTTTTTTTTTTTCTATTTTTTTTTTTAAATGGGGGTTATGCTGCCTATTTTACAGTCATCTGAAACTTTACCAAACTGCCACAACTTTTTGAATGTGATGGACAGTGACTTTGCATCTTCATGTCATTGAAGATGAAGCTGTGAAACTTAAAATATTTTTGTAAGTAGAAATCTCTTTTCACTCTCTCCTATGATTTGATTCTCTGTCACAGAGAAGATAACAGTGTAATTGAATATAACTTCTTCTTTTTACCCTTATTCTCAACAAATTCCAACTAACATTATTGATAATAGAAGTTACTGCCATCCTAGAAAGCATGGCTTTCTGAGCCTCTGCTGCTTGACCCAGCACATCAACATGTTGGAAACTTTTTTAAGAAAAAATCTTTATTTTTCATTTCAAACACCTCAACTGGCCACTACTCTTCCCAGTCCGAAGCCTCAGAGAATGGTAGCATTCTTTATGGACAAAAAGCAGGGAAGTCAATAGCAACTAGGCCATCTGGCTGACAGATGGAAGTCACAGAGGCACATAAGAATGAATGTGAGCAGCAACAAAGTAAGCAAAAGTGGGATTCCCTACATTATTATTGTAATCCATATTTACTCAAGTAAAGAAGCAATGTCACCCCATATTGATTTTTTATGTCAGAAATACCCACAGGAAGGATATAGGAAAGGAAGGAAAGAGACGGGAGTCAATAGATGTTACTGACCTATGTCTTAAGAGATGGCCTTAAAAAACTGTTCACAATACAATTTGTTCATATGTCCAGATCTATAGATTTTGTTCATTTTGAAATTGATAGAGGGAAGAGTGCTGTCCACATAGCTAATATATTTTGATTGCCTTATATGTATTTTATTGCTTAGTAAATGTGTTAGTTTTCTTTGGCTTTGAAGGAACAAGTCTGCAGGAACAAGTCTGCAGAATTTTTTCTAATTCAAACCTTTTTTTTTTTTTTCATTTGCTGTTTCATCAGTTCTGTAATTTATTTTACTAAGATTTTTTTATTATTCTTTTATTTGTCATCTATGTTTTATTTATCAATGTCTACTGCTTAATAATGAAGCTGTTAGGGGTATATGTTTCTTGTCCAGTTCTGATAAGAAAGGAAACTCTTGCCTTGATAATGGTCCCTATTAAAAAACTATGAAAATAAAATAACAATCACAGTCTGTAGATTAATAATAGCACAAACTATTACCGAATTCCATACAATAAAGTAATTGAAACAACTCAAGAACATTTTAAGAGACACAGCAAGAGAGTTTAACCTTTCTTCTCTGATTGCTACGGAACTTCTCTTGTGGTTGCCTAGGGCCTGTTGAATCAGGGAATATTGTGACTGGAGAGTAGCATGGTTTTTTCTTTCTTTAGGAGTGCAGACTGCACATACACTGTCTGAGGATCTATCACAGAGAACAGAACCAGGAGCTATCTTGTTCTCCAAACTCATCTCAGAGCTACAAAACTCACAGCTTAGCAGAAACATCTTGGACAGTATGGAAACTAAATGTCTAGTAGTGCTATCTCGATAGTTGGCTTGGCAGTAGCAAACTGGTTTTCTGGAACCCAATAGCAGTCTAAACCTATAACCATGCACCCTGTGAAGGGGTCACATCTCTTTAGCATTGATATCTTCTAACAACATTGGAAGATCTGTGCATGTTTTTTGCTTAGATGCAGTTGCTTCTTCACAAAGAAATTCTCTGTGATTATTATGTGTTTGCAGAAATAGTCCATTCTTATACCTTATGCCAGCTTCTCTATCCAAGAAATGTCACTTTATAGTTGCTGCTAGGGTTGGAGAGCAATGAGAATCCACATAATCAGAAACTTATTATGCATGTTTTTGCTTCCACAGCAAGATGTCTGACTGTTTGTGCTTGTGGCCACTCTGGATGTTCCCCTTGACTGACATTACAGACCTGCAGAAACCAAAACCTCTCATGCAGCATTGCCAGTTCCTTCATGCTGCTGCAGCCACTCCAGACTGAGCAGTGCAGCTTTGAAATGACTCATGACTTGTGACTGGGATTTCAGACTATGGAGTATGATAAGGTACAAATTAATTCCTAGAAAGCTTCAACCTTGATAGTGTGCATAGCCATGCATGTGAAGTAGAACTCCAGATTCATTCATAAGTGCTATAAGATGCAATAGAAAATAAGGAGGGAGAAATATCTGGGCCTGGGTTTCTTTCAAATGAGTCTGCATGTATACTAAGATGTCAGATAGACTATCTTTTCTTAAGTTCACTATTCACCCCCTATTTGCAATTAGTTGTTCTTGAAATAGTTTGGATTTATCTTTTCTGTTTAGAGCATCCTGACTTTAAACTGTGGGGAGGAAGTATTATGCAATGGCAACTTTATGAAAGCAAAGATATTTTTGCATTTTAATAACTAGGTATGCTTCTCTCCTTTCTGCAGAATGAGAGACTTGGGATGTGCAAAATTTTCCCTAAGAGAAACAAGCATACATATATAGCAATAGCAAAACCCCAAGAAAATTAATATAGCTGGTTTGCGGGGTTTTTTGGGTTTGTTTTTTTGTTTGTTTGGGGTTTTTTTTTGTTTTTTGGTTGTTTTTTTGTTTTTTTTTTTTGTATATTTAATTACTGAGCATAACTAAATTTTCTTCTCTGTACATACTGTTTTTAAGTCTCAACCACCTTACAAATAATTTTGGAGTAGGTGTATGTAGGAGTAAAACAAGGTTGTATTTGAATGTATATGCCTACCAGCAGTAGAAAATAATTTAGCTTAACTGACCTGCTAATTATCTGCACAAATTTAACGCCTGCATTTGAAATACAAATTACCCAAAGTATTCTTTTGGGTTTAGGCCAGTTATAGACTCATTAGCATTTGTCTTCAGTCTCATAAAATTGTGGTGATAGGTAAGTAGAAGAAGAAGAGCTGTAAAAACAAAGACAAAGACATAAAACTAGATGTTTCTCAGCCGTGAGTTGGACTTTCTCTGTCAAATTATTAATAATTTTCTGCCTTCTCTACCTCTTCCTCACCATCTAATTCTTCAGTAAATATAATGACTGGTGATTATTTCTGTGGGAAGTCTAGTGGTGACAGAAATTAGTCATAAAATTAGCTACTCCTCCTGCACTAGCACTGTAATGAATACTACCTAATTACCATTGTTTCCAAAGACATTGCTGACAAATTTTGTAAAGTTTCTGCTAAAAAATTTGAGAACTTTCCAGCATATGTACAACTACATGGAGGATGTCTCTTGTCTTCTCTGGCTGGTATGCTGTCTGGGTTGGGGTTTAGTTGTCACAGGTCCTTCTGCTTCTTTATATTCTCACTGAAGATCAGTGTTCACAGAGACAGATCACCTCCTCCTGCCTTCCTAAGTAGGAATGTCTTAGCTGCTCTCAGGCTGCTGTGGACTGTCACTGGAACCCTGGACTTGGGCATCCCCATCTGCTGCCAAGTCCACTTTGAGACTTTTCTGATCAAGAAGTAATTACCAGCTGAACATTGTGGGTTCCATAGTTACATACTTGTATATATTTATATGCAATACATCATAACCATAATTATTAATAATACTATTTATTATTTCAAGCAGGTAGGCTAGAAAGGGTCTAGAAAAGGACTAAAAGAATGATCAGAGGACTGGAAGACCTGCCACATGAATAAAGGCTGAGAGAACTGGGTTTATCCAGTCTTGAGAAGAGAGAGCTCAGAGTAGACCTTACTACTGTATACCAGTACATAAAGGGTGGCTACCAAGAAGATGAAGACTCCCTTTTTACAAGGAGTCACTGGGAAAATAGAAGGGGTAAGGGACAGAAGCTATTCCTGGGGGGATTGTAATTGGACTTCAGAAGAAAATTTTTCACATGGGAGCAGTTAGGCACTGAAATAATCTCCCGAGGGAAGTGTTGGACTCTCCTACATTGGACAGCTTTAAGACTCAGTTAGAGTGCTGGGCCATCTCATTTAAACTATATTATTACCTTGAAAAGTTGGACTACGTGATTCTTTAGGTTCCTTCCAACCTAATATTCTACAATTTCATTAAACTGCTTTGAGGGTTTTTTGTTTTTTTGACCTCAAAGTCTCTTACTCTTTTTTATCTTACCCTAGGAGATTAGTGAGGGGTTAACAGAGAGCAACTGTTGCCTGGTTGTTGGCTAAAACTATGACAGATGCTTATGTCTTATTAAAACAAAAAAAAAAAAAACAAATTAAAAATGTCCAGTGAGTAAAATACTGATTTCCAAAGGTGATATATATAGTGACAGTTTGACATAAGGCAATCCAAACTGAATGATTTTTGCATAGTTTTGTTTCAGTCTCTCAATGAAAAATATTATTAGCCTTTGAAAGTAAAATACTTCCAAAATTTACACTTGCTTAAAGAAAATTAATTTTAAGATGGTTTGGTTTTGTTTTTTTGTTTGTTTGGTTTTTTTTTGGTTTGGTTTGGTTCTTTTTATGCTGAAAATACTTGCATGGCATTTGTCTCTGTGTTTCCATGGTACTGAAACTCATATCTAAGGAGATGATTCTTGATAGACTTGCACAAACTATAGCGGAACTTTATCCATGGCTCAACCCTGCATACAGAAAAAAAAAATACACATTGTGCATATCAGTGATTTGTTTTGCAAAGGTCTGCAAAAAAGAGAAGTACCTCAGCTGATGTTTGAAATCTCCATACATTTTTATGTTTAAAAAGATAAGATTCATACTTTGCTTATGTCCAGAGAAGAATAATACCATGATTTTATACGTTTCTCCATTTGGAATCAAAGGTAGAAAGTTTCTTAATATAACTTTTTTACCAACTCTTCAAAGGTAGAAAAAGTTAGCTGCTAATTAGCATCCAGATGCAGAGTGACTTTAATACTTCTTTAGTCAGGATCTTTCAAGAATTAAATTAGCATACAATTTTCAATTTTGTTTCCTCAGATACAGTGCTAAACAAATGATTCACTATTAAATTACTTTTCCTGAAAAGAAAGAATGAATCTGCTGTTGTTGCTCTTCTGAAGTCTTCTGAATTCACATGGTGACTAAAGGAGCCCATAAGGATGGGTATGTACTTCTGAGCAGGTAGACAAGAATAAAATAATGCATGGGCGAATTGCTTTGGATGG
This sequence comes from Phaethornis superciliosus, assembly GCA_023637945.1. Classification (NCBI taxonomy): domain Eukaryota; kingdom Metazoa; phylum Chordata; class Aves; order Apodiformes; family Trochilidae; genus Phaethornis; species Phaethornis superciliosus. The sequence goes on from JAJQWJ010000002.1 coordinate 75,077,181, forward strand.
AATAAGGTTTCCCCTAACCTGAGGACTGAAATCTTAACCAAAATCAAATTAAGTCATATAAAGGAAACAAATGTTTACATGTGATTCATATGTTTTGCTTTCCAGACCCAGAACTGAAATACTGTAAAGCAACACCTGCCCCTTTGTAACATTTCTGTAAGTCAGGACTTCTCTTATTCAGGAAAATGAATCAGAATGGCAAAACTGGTTATTTTAGTAAATATAATTAAGGTGAATAAACCCTTATCTGGAAATTTAAATAATCCTATTAAGGTAAATTAAAACAACTTTATTCTTAAATCAGCATCCATACAAAGATTCCATGCAGATAACCAGCTTTCCACCCCAGATTAATTTGGATCAATTTTACTCAGTGTCCCTAAAGATAGCAGAGTTGTTATAAATCCCAGTAGAGAACCTTATCTTCAGAGATTTTCACTTTGTAGTGTTACAAGAAGTTCAAGCAAAAATCTTCATTACTGCTATTTGTACTGAGATCTGAGTATAAAGTTTTCAAAAGTCATCCCTTCTTACTTTGTTTCAAAACAAAAGAAACAAAACCAAATTTTTCTTATGCTGTTAGAGTGAACTGTGTGACCATCCAGACAGTTTCTTGTCCACTGAGTAGTCAGCTCATCAAACCCATGTCTTTACAATTTAGAGACTATATATGGGATGGGGTGTCCATAGTGAAATATATGTATTATGAAGTAATAAGAAGAGAGGATTAGATGGTTACAGTATGTGTAGAAGTTACAATTTTCAATTTAAACATTTTTTGCTTGTTTGTTTAGGTTTTTTTTTAATTCTTGAAAGTAGCAAAATGTAGTGGAATCTAGACACAAGTTTGCTTACCAGAAAGTTGGTATTTGGAGCATTAAAAATTAAAATAATGAAGTAGGGAAAAGGGGCCTGGAAAATGAGCTTATGGAAGGACTATTCAGGCATGATGCAAGGAAGCAGTAATAACAATCCAAAATGTAACTAAGCCATTCAGGATTAAACTTAGCTACACAAATATTCACAAATGACACCCAGAAGAGGTGTCTCTAGGATGCCTTCTTCACAGATGTTTGCAAGATAGTCACTGTGTGCAGCAAGTGTTAAACTACAGCAAGCTGCTTTTTTCATTTGCCTATTGTCAAATCTTCTAGGGGTTTATTACTATTATTATTATTATTTTTACTATTAATTAACAACAAACCAGTAATCATATATTTTAAGATGAATCTGGATATGTTCAGGACCATATCTAAAAGTGATACGGAGATTTGAAATTAATGTTTCTGTTTGTGTCCTTGGCCTATCACAGTTATCAATTGCTAACATTAATCTTTTTCTTAATTCCACTTGAACACTATTTCATCTGCCTGTAAAAGTGAGACTTAACTACTGTCCTGGAAAGGGACTAGCAATTATACCTGCTCAATTCAAACAATTAGGCTAAATGGAAAAGGCTAAGTGAAGGTTTGTCTGTCTTCTTTCTACTTTTTCCTGTAATGGCAAGTAAACTCTGCTCCTTTAAAGATTTAGATATCACACTGCAGCAAATCTGGGTCCCTCTTTTGAAGGTGACACCTGCTGTGAAAATCAGGTGCTGTGAATCTCTTTTTGGAGAGGTTCATTTCTTTGAATATGGAAGAGAGTATAAACTTCTAACACTCTAGTTTTAGTCATATATCCCTTCTAATAACCACCCTAGTTCATTAATTGCAAAATAAAACTGAGGAATATCTAATGAAAATGAAAATACAGTAGCAAACAAAATTAACAGTTTGCTATGAATAGAAATATTTTACTCAGTGGCAGTTTTAACACTTTAGAATTGGATTGTTTATCTGCTTCCAAGCTGTTTTCTGAGCAACAAACCCAATATTTGGTCTATTCCCATCTGGAAGGGAATAACAATTTTTTTCTCTGCTTTAGCTTTCTCATTGGATTAGTGCCCTGCATAGAAAATAGTTAACACTTTTTAATGAAAGCTGGTATAAAATATTGGTTAGGGATTTTAAAAGTTTGAGATTTTTATAAGTTATTATTTCACTCTTTTCTTCTTCATGATTTACTAAATGAACATATCTCTCAAACCCTTCTTAAATATTTGGCTCAGAAGTAATCATAGGCATGACAGCAGTTGGAAGTCTGAGATTGGGTACTACTGCCATCTGCCTCACGTAAAGTAAAATGAGATTTTGAGATTGTTCATTTACTCATGGCATAGCAACAAGTCAGTTTGGGATGAATATTCAGAGTAGGCAGTTAAAATTATATGACTGTATTTTAGACTCTGATTTGGAGTGAAGCAAAAAGGTATTTTAGAAGAAAATAGCAGAAGTAAATAGCAGATTGATATTCAGATTATCTGTACTGCTTTTATAATTTTAAGTGAGTTTCCAAAACAATGAAGTCTTCTTCTAGACTGAAATGCTATGATAAGCAAATAATCTCTTTATAATGGTTTGGTTCAAAACTTGATTGAAAACCTGAAAGCAGTTCTGAGTAACGTAAGAGCTAAAAGTTAATCAACAAACAAATGCAGCCACCATGTTAAGTCAAAATGTTAATCTGTATATATCTAAGGGTTAATTTGTGTATAAGTGATAGAATGACAAAAACCAAGCACATAGCAATTGTTTATAATACCAGTTGCTGAAAATTAAGGAGTAGAGTAAGAGGTATTTACGATAATCACATCTATTAAAAGACGGTAAATCAAAACATTTTCCTAAATAGTCGTGGAGGTGAGTGTTAATTAGGGCTTCAGGAAGGTCTGTGCACATCAAAGGCAATGTATTACAGGAGACTATTTGTGATAGCTTTTAGCATTGCCAAGATTGAACAAACTATAAAATCTATATTTCCTTTTTGTCAAATCAGGCAGTCATCTACACTGAAAAAAATATAAAAAGAACTACTTCGTGATTAATATAAATCTAAAATTTTTGGCTGTTTGGACAGACATAAGTAACAAGACTGATACAGGTTTTTTCAAGAGAGGTCTTGAATCCTGCAGCAGCAAAAATTGAATTAAGAAGTTTTTATTATATTTAACAGATAGAGGCAGCTGTGTGAAATGCTCATGAAGTCATACATTATCCTGCTGAAGCAGATATAAGTGTATTACAAAAATGCAAATACAGAATAATTGTCTTTTATGTGTATAGAAACTAACATTTGATGGAACTTAGGCTCATACAACAATAGACTTAAAAAACTAACTTGGAAATAGCTGATATGAAAAGCAGGAAATTTGTGTTTCTGTGTGCAGAGAAAAAGATAAAAAGGCAGCTTCTAAATCAGTAAAAAGCTCCATTTTGGCTCTGTATTCTCATGCCTGAGGTTTTTCTGGTTTATTTTATCTGTTCATCTTATTTTACTGCTATTTGTCATTACACAGCTTCTGAGTTGCACCAAATCCTGTCCAGTTCATAAACTAGATTCCCTGGAGAGAATTCCTGCATGTCTAGGAGCCTACATGTCCCTATCCATTAGCAAGTTTTTTAATTGTAGTACCCTCAAAGTAGGACCCTTTAGTCCTATTTGGCCCATTGATGACTTCTACATATGATATGGTCTTACCTGTGAAGATGATACATTTCAGTGAGATTAGTCTGGGATTTGGGAAATGAGCATTCATTTTATTCCACCATCCTATTAAAATCTGAAGCAAATCTTCTGGCCTTCCCATGACCCCTGGGATTAAAATTATCATCTGGAGACTACACTCAAACCCTTCCCTATTTAAGTGCCACAAACCATGTAATTTTATACTGTGAGGATAATTCAACTTCAGGTAGTATGGATCTGATATTTCAGAAAACTCTGTTGATTTACCACAAAAATTTTCCTTCTGTAAGAGATGATGCAGACTTCTCTTTTAACCCTCACCTTCTCCTCTCCTTCTTCCTCTGGAAGTAATGTTAAAGGAAGTGTTTGGTAATCCAGTGCAAAGAGAGAAGCTAAAATGATGAGCAAAAAAATTAATGTAGGAAACCAGAAAGATTTTTGTTGCTTGGAGTAAAAGTTAATATAGAAAGAATGACAGTTATGAGAAATGCTCTGCAATAGACTTCTTATATATGCTTTGGGCAAGCTGATGATTCAAAAATATATACACTACGTACTCTTTTAAATCTCCTTTAATTATGATATTTGGGTAAAAATCACACACACGAATTTGTAGTTACAAAAAAGAAACAAGGTAGGAGTCATGCCCCAAGCTGACTTCTCTCTAAAAATTCATTTATTTGCCTTAGACAGACAAGAAGGCTACTTGTGTTTCTGTTGCTGCTGAGTCATTTTATTTTATCATTGAGAAACTTAATGCATCATATGACTGGTGGATAATATTTTTTGCTTTCTATTTTTCAGCTAATAATTATGTAGTGCTATTTCATTATTTTTATTTAAAAGCATATTACTGGAATTCATGGCAGATTAGATTCCAGTCACAAAAAAATAAATACCTGGGCACCGTCACCAAATAAGACTACTGCATTATTCTTACTGTCAAATGAAGCATTCAGCACTCTAACAAAACTGAAAAGAAAGAAGTGAGCTGATAGAACATAGGAACGGTGAAACTTAGCTACAAATTTTGTGTGTTGCTAGAAGTCATAAAACTTGGATTCTATCAACAGTCTAGTAGCCTGTTAGCTATTATGACTATTCATCTGAAAGCTGATTATTTCTGCATATTGCTTAATTCAGCTGACTGAAAATTAAATCCACAAAACAATAGTTCTTTTTATTTCCTATTACAGTTCACTGCTTATATCATAGTCATTTTCTGTAGGGTGAGCTGAGCAATGACTCAAAGTGATGTGCAAAATGGAGCATAACCTGGAACTACTCATCACTGTATTTTTACCAGGTAGGTATTTCTCTATCTCACATTAAATTGGCAAATGTCGCATGAGTCTTTATCTAGTAGTTAATCTGCATGTTTTAAATTTGCACATCTAATATATTTTTCTAGACAAGCCTGGATATTAAAGAATTTTTAAAAAACCTATCACAAAAACACCAAACAGCATTTCCTTCATGTATTTTTGAAAGCTCTAAATTGCTTTAGAAGATAAAATAAAGTAATGATAAAACTGGCATTATCACAGCATATTTTCTCACTCAGAAAATCACTTAAAATTTCAGATTCCTTTTGTCTGTCTGCAGAGGATGTATTTGGGTCTGTAGAGACTCATTCCCTCAGCATAAGATCATCAGGTCCAATTTAAATTTGCTAGCTTTTTCTGTTCGCTTAAGGACACTTTCAATGAATATTACCCAGAGCTATGTGCTTCTGCTAATAGCAACTGGAAATCCCAAACATGCTGTTACATGAAATCCACCAGAAGCACCAGTTGTGTCTGACTAATTCACTCCTGCATGGGTAGTGCACAGGTTTAGGACAATGCCATGTAGAAACATTTCCAGAAGTTATGAAAGTTCCAATGGCTCTTTAGAAAGCAGGTGGGTTGATGCCATCTTATCCTTTTATATAAAAAGCCATAAAGAAACTTTACTGTTCAAAGGCCAACGTTTTTTGAACAAAGTCTAGCTACAAATTTCCGCTGGATCATTTAGTTTCTGGCAGCTTTGAGAAGATAATGCCTGTAAGAAAAGTTAGAAGGTCTCACCACATTTCAAGTTTTCTAATATATTCTTTTTATTATAGTAACCCAAGACACAGACTAAATTTGCAGTCAGCCTTGACAGGGAACACATTCTGACATTTATGGAAATAATGTCAAGCTTTTCAACAAGAGGTGAGCAACACTTCCCTGGATTAGAGTACCTCTCTCCTAAAGTCATTTTACTACAGATTTACCACATAACCAAACTGCAGACATTGGCATCATGTGATCATATCTTCACTGTACGTTGAGCCATTTTAAAGAGAAAAAAATAAAGGGAGGAAACTTAACCTGTAAAATCATTGTAAGCTCTCTCTAGCATCTCATGTTTAATAGAGCTTTGGTTGCTTTTGTTTTTTTTTTAATTGCACCATGTTCAGGAACAGATTGAAAGGAGGATTGTGCAGTTGCTCTGATTAGCTCACATCTTAAAGTTTTTAATAACACTTGCTCACCTTTTTTTCATAGTGTCAGTTTTTAATTTCAAGAACTGTGTGAACTTTTTAATTTCAAACTGTGTTCTCAACCTAATTACTTACTGTAAAGCAAAATAACATAATTAGTTTAGAGAGATTAATGCACTCGTTGATTTAAATATTACTTCATATAAGAAGTGCATCAAATGAAGCCATTATTACCTCCAAAAATTAATTGCTGTGATGTATATTATAAATCCAAGGGAATTTTGCTGTATTTCCAGCATAGCTGAACTTTAGTGTATTTAATATGCTACAACAAGGGCAAGTGTAAAGTCTTACATCTGTGAAAGAACAACCCCAGGTACCAGTACAGGCTGGGGACTGAGCTGCTGCAGAGCAGGACAGAGGAAAGGGACCTGGGGGTGCTGGTGGATGGAAGGATGACCATGAGCCAACAATGTGCCCTTGTGGTCAAGAAGGCCATTGGCATCCTGGGGTGCATTAGAAGGGGGGTGGATAGTGGGCCAAGAGAAGTTGTCTTCTCCCTCTACTCTGCCCTGGTGAGGCAGAGTATTGTGTCCAGCTCTGGGCCCCTCAGTTCCAGAAGGACAAGGAACTGCTTGAAAGAGTCCAGGACAGAGTGACCAAGATGATGAAGGGAGTGGAACATCTCCCTTATTAGGAAACACTGAAGGATATTGGGCTCTTCAGTTTGGAGAAGAGGAGACTGAGGGGTGACCTCATCAATGTTTATAAATATGTAAGGGATGACATTGAAATACTAACTCTAGAAGAGATTTTCTGTATGATGAGAGTGAGAAGGGTGAGAGGAGGAAGCAGAGAAAAAAAGCAGGAGAAAAATGTTTCAGGATGGAAAGAGCCGTTACAGCGTACAGACGTCTAGGGAAACATCACAAGGCATACTACCAGCACAAGCTATAAATAATTTTTTTTTTTAAAGCATCATCCATCTCTTTCCCCTAGGTTTATCACTGCTGGCTATAATGAAAAAAAAAATAGAAAAAGAAAAGTAGATCAGATTTATATTCATAATCTGCAAACAATATTTCAAAAATTTGTTGTGCCTCTGAATCACCTGAGATTTTAGTATTAACTCCTGAGATATGACTTTGTTCAGTGCAACAAGCCTGATCAGCTGCAGTGGAGTGTCTCACTACTATTTTTACAAACTGGACCAACAGAAGGGAGGAATGAGTCTCACTTTTGGACTCCTCTCTCCTGCTTGAGAAAAGAGGCAGGACTTGAGTCTGTGCTGGATATGGCTTCTGTTCAGGCAAAGGAGGAGGAGTGTCTTCAGATCTGTGATGTCCCCTCCTGTTACATCTGCATCTTCCAGCTCATTGCCAAGCCATTCACAAGGAAAGTTATTTGGCTTTTAGGGCAAAATCTGCTTTCCAAATACCTGCTCCAATTTCATCCAGAAAATAATTAGCCAGATGAATGACTTTATTTTGTAGATGGGCTTCAGTCTTTGAGTCACCTACTGCATCCCACTGAAAAATAGTAGTTAGCATTTATTTTCTATGATGCTCGGCAAAATATTCAGGCTTTTTCAGGAATTAAGAGTGGCATCCCTCCCCAGTCCAGTTCACTTTTATTATCAGAAGTTGAGTGAACAAAAATGAAATAATAACCTACATAATTATGGAGGCACAGGAAGAAAATTGCTGCTGATATTAGAAGGAATTCTGATTTCAGCCTGTGGATACTGTGGCCAAAAGGATAATTATCTACAGGGGAAAGGGGAAGGGCAAAAAGGAAGGTGAAGAGGAAGGGAAAGGGGAAGGGAAAAGGAAGGAAATGGAAGGGGACTATTAAAAAATACTATAGAATTTATGAGCTATGTATTGTTTATTAAAAAAGCTGCTCAAGAACAGTCTTGCTTACATAGCCTATGAAATCAACAAAGAAAAAATATTGCCATTCCAATCATATTTCAGTTTGCCTATAACAATTTTGAAACCTACTCAACTACTCCAAACTGCCTGGAACTACACGAAACTACTCTGGAAACTGCCCTCTCTGCCTTTCCATAGTGCTCTATGTGTACCTAGGATTTGTTTTCAAAACCAAGAATTATTTTGGAAGTTGATTTGCAATACTTGGATTATCAGTATATTTCCTACTTGTGTAAACTGATCTCATGGATACTTCATCAGCTCATGTGATGTCCTTCATATCTGTGTTAAGACAGTGAAAATAATAATGACAGGAATGTTTTGAAGTGCCAGACATGGCATACCAACCAGTGGTTTGGCTCAGTGCTCTAATAGGAGCAACTCAGCATGACTAAAGTGAACAAGTCTGATACTGCTTCCATTTCCCTGTTTGAGCTATGCTGACCTCAGCTCTTCTGCTTTGTACATTCAGGTGGCAGTAAAAGCATTCCCTCTGGACAGGTGAGACATGCAAAGTAGAAGGCAAGTATGATAATTCTACACAAGCGCAGGCAGCTTTTTCTGTACACATGTCAGCAAGTAGTTGACTTGACAACTGACCCATGCCAAGGTTATGTCTTTCTACCCATTGCTTGTAATCCAGTGCTTGTGTTAGAAGTTTAGGACACAGTTGCAGTTAGCTGATCTAAACAGACTTCTGTTTATAGTCCTAACAGACTGCTGATCTAAACTACACTTTATCACTCTGCAAGGGTGAGTGCTTTAGATTAAGTTCCCTGTTTGAAACCCCATGGTTATTTGGACAGAGAAAATGTCACTTCAGCAGATGGTGCACGACAAACTTTGTTCTGATATATTTTGCAACCCCAGAGTAGAAGATGGGAAAAGTAGCAAAATGGAACTCAGTTTGGCATAAATGGCCTTTGCTAAAGGTTTACTTTTTAACTCTAAATCATTGGGTTTTTTGTTTGGGGTGGTTTTTGTTGTTTTTTGTTTTTTAATTTACACCCAGCTGTTTTCTTGCTTAGCAGCAACTATGTGTATTGTTCAGGATGCTGTGATTTTGGATAACCTTCATAGCACACTGTTAGAAGATATGAAGGTCCTTACCATGAGGGTAGTGCAAAAATGGAACAGGTTGCACAGGGGAGATAGTTTAGGCCTCATCCCTGGAGATATTCAAAGTAAGGCTTGATGAGACTCTAAGCAACCTAATCTAGTTGAGGATTTCCCTGCTTCCTGCAGGGGCGTTGTACGAGGCGAGCTTTAGAAGTCCCTTCAAACCCAAATTATTCTATGATTCTATGATAAAATACTCTAGCTGGCAGATAGCTGTGTTCTTGTCCATTTTCTGTGATGGTTGTTAATGATATTACTTAATATTCTAAACTTGTAAGCTTGGTCTTTGCATTTAATTTTTTTCCATCTTTGGTGTATTATCATAGGATTGTTATGTATTGTAGCATGCCAAGGAATTCTTTTCTTGCTGTTTTTATGTATTTCTTTAATCTGATTTTGTTTCTGGTTCTATCTGGAGCAGAGCTTGCTTTCAGAAATTCCTCAGGGGACTTTCCTGCAGCAGCCTTTTCTTGCTCAGAGAGGCTGAAAGTGTCTGTACTGTCACTTCACCATCACTGGCATGCCAGCAGATGCATCCAGACCATTTTGATATTTCTTTGACAGGTGGGAGCAAAATACCGCAGAGTAAAAGCAATTTTTTTTCCTCTCTGCAGCGTATTGATTATATCTTTTTTTTTTTTTTATATTTTTTTCCTTAAAAAATATATCAGTGACAACAAGGTTACAAGACTGACAACTGAGGTTACAGATGCTGACTGATAGCTCTTAAGGCTTTTTTTTTTAACCAATAAATGCATTTGAAGTACATACAAGCTATGATACTTTTATCATTGATTGACTGAACCAACCTATTTCTAAGATTTTCTGTCCTCAAATACTCCTAGTATTCATCCACTGGAAATTCTATGCCTAAAAAAAAGAAAGTGCTCCGAATAACTTCATGAACACACTTCTGTCTAGAGCTCTCACCTTAGGTATTCTTTAAAAAATAAATAGAAAAGCAATATTTCTATTCACAACTGAATACTTTTCTACATTCTATCTACCTTCTCTTGTGTCTTTTAATTAATAAATCCATTATTCTGTGAATTAATCTGATCATTCATGATCCTTTTGAATAAATCTGAGGAAAGATTTTTGTTCTCTGTCTCTCTAGAGGATCCTAAAGAATTTAAAACACTAACACTACTTCTAAATATGTTATCACTACTTCAAAATACAAGCTAGGTGAAGAAATTAGACTTGTCTGAAATACCAAGCCTTTATAAGTTTTTAGGACTAGAACATTGAAGGCAAAGAACACAGTAAAAAAAAAAAAAAAAAAGCTAGCTGAAAATATAAGCATATATACATTATAATAGCAGTCATGCTTATTTGATGCTTTTTAAGTAATGATACACAGAAATTAATGTATTTTATCTTGTTAGCTGAAATGCTAGTAGGGAAAGGAAAAGACAGAATCACTTTTGGTGAAAAAGTTTTCTGACTGGAGGAAAATGGAATAAAGACTGCTATTAAAGTAGTCCTTAATTTTGCCCAAAGTCTGATCCTATCCTACTACTATATTATGGTAGTCCCAAGAGAAGGTAAAATGCTTTAATAAAGATTGAAAATTTCTATGCATGTCAGGTTGCAGATGGTCTCCTGTGTCCCTGTTAGGTGCTTGCACAGAATTGCACCATGATGTCTAAGTCTCTGTGTCTAAGCCAGTAGAAATTGTGTGAAATTGGATAAAGCACAATCAGAAAAGCAACTTGTCCCCAAGCAGTCATTAAACTATCTGCCCCCACAGCACACTTTGATCTTTTCATGGTGCTGTTAGGTGCTGAAAATACAACGGCACTTTTAATGTTGTTTATTCTCCTTGCAAAGGAACTATAAAACAAGAGTGTGGGAGGGAAGTTTTGTGACAAATGAGGTTCCTTTCATCTAATAAGAAGCCACAATCAGAGAAAAGGACATGATACATGCTAAAAGTGCATGAATGTTCAAAATGTAAATCAAAACCAGGTAATCAAACAAGAAAAAACAACCAGCCAAAAACCAACCAACCAAACAAACAAAAAAACAGCAAATGGGGATTATGGGGAGAAAGGATTATAAAACCACTAAGATATGTAGAGAATTCAGTTAGTCTCTAGAATAAATCACTAGCTACTAGCAAATTACCCTGGAGAAATACCACTAGATGTTTGCTCTATTTCTCCTTCATTCATAAGGTGCTCATTCTTTTCCAAGTGTTGTAAACAGATTAACAGGCTAGATGGACTTCTCAACTAATCTATTAGTGGCTAGAGGAATAAAAAATAAAGGCATATATCACCAGTGGCAGTTGGGATGGCAAATTGAGTTGATCGTTAAACGAATTAATTCAGGGCTAAATTAACTAATGGAATTAGGGATGTGTAGTTGCACACATTTGCTCCAAGGTTTCCTGAAGAAGCGCTACTGCCCCAGCAGCAGAAGAAATGGTCAGGAATAGAGTGCTACCAGATGGCCATTCCTTTCTGTCTGCATCTTCCCCTTCTGCACTCCCAGAGTTCAGTCCCAGTAGTCACCAGAAGTTTTAAAGAAATAACCTTTAACCAGTGAGAGCAAGGAATTGTATACTGTGGAATGGAGGAGGAAGAAGCAACTATCTGAAGAGACAAGTAGGGAAAAACATCTGAAAAGGACGCACCTAATGGGGAAGTAGGAGAGCTAGTGTGTGTTTAGGGAGGGAAACTTTGAAACCAGGAGTAGGATCTAGGGCTGAGAGGAGGCTGGATGTTGGAAGGGAAATTAAATGTCTTGAGAGTCCAGTCAGAAGAACTGAATGCAAGGTGTTCAGAGCAGCTATGCTAACACTTACATGGTCATCCTACGTACCTACTATGTGTGTTCATGAATAAGTAATTATTCTATGCTTTAAATTTTGTACATCCTGCTGGCAGAATTGCTTACACAGTGTAGAAGAGACCAAAGAAAGAATGATCCAGTGACGAAGGATCATTCTTTTTCCTCTGTATTTCCCTTATCAGCATTTCTTTCTTACAGGTTCCCATGTGGGCCTTTTGGGGACTTTCTGGCTTGCAGGAGACGTTACACAGACCTTGCTGCATCCCCAGGGAGTCTTTTTTTCACTGTTGTCTCTTATGTTTTGGCCAAGTTTCTCTCTCTTCTGAGACTTTCCTATTCTCTACTGTTCTGTTAAGTCACTGCTGGCTGTTCCTCACACCTAATCTCCTCTTTTCATGAATGCTCTACCCTCATGCTCTGGAAACTTCTCTGAGCAAATATTTGTCAGTTTTTCTCAGAAGCAAGATTTGATGTTTCTCCTTCATATATTTATACCTCTGTCTAGCTACCAGTACAATGCAAAGAAACAATCATTTTAACAAAACAGAAGCTAGTGCACGTAATAAACCACAAAGAAAGCAAATGGTTTTTCAGTATATTGCTTAAAGATTGGATGAATCCTTAGATTTTGTTTTGGTGTCTTTAACCTGAAGTAAATTCTTCTCACACCAGTATATTTGCATTTATATGTCCACATTTATGTTCCTGATCCAACACAGGCTATTGCAAAAGGTTTCTTTGCACCACTCATCTTTCTGTATCAAGGGATGCCTAAGAGCTAATAACAGAAAAAATGAATATTTGTTTCCATAAATAATTATTTGTACCTCATCACTTTTTTTCCTTTAGAAAACATTAGATTTTGAAGCAACTGTACATTCAATATTGTATTTTCTCTATGTCTTATCATTCCTGGTTATTGAAATGTAGGTGTGTATAAAAATAATTTATTTTTCTAGCATTCATTTGCTTCTACTGCCTCATAATCATAACAGAGCATAATCATAACAGAGGCAATAAAATATATACATGACATAGTTAGTAGGTAAAGTCTAAAATCTCCCATATGTTTTCTTTTGCTTATTGTAAAATGATGAAGATATTCTTGTTGGCCACAGAAAATGTGTGGAAATGTTCACATTCATTTTGGTGTGCAGCCTTTGGTGTTCTGCATTTCTGAATCTTACATTGCACTATCCATCTCATCTAGTGGATTAATCTGCACAGTAGATGACATTGTGTTGCATGCCAGACTCCTTAACTTGTGGGAACCTTCCTTAGCAGTGGTGTGGACATGAGCCTTGTCAGTTTTGCTGTCCTTACCTTCCTGAGCCAGAATCTCTAACCATTTCATAACATTTCTCATAGAATACAAAGTTTTTCTAAAAAGATTAGTAAGATTTTTCAGTGTCACAAAAACATGTCCAAGTATGCTGAGCAGTTTGTTATCAGGAGATGTTTGTTAACACCACTGCAATTGGATATCATGGAATTGTGACAAACTGTCACATCAAATGTGAGATGAACACAAAAACTCTTTTGGGGTAACTCTTCAAATTTTTTTTATTATCTACAAATCAGGACAAAGTTTTCTACTGAAGGAAAGAAAAACGTGGTGTCACTGGTAGCCTGTGACCATCTGGGTCTCAGAACTGACCTGCATGTGAACACAGAAGGATGAATCTTCAAAATCCAAAACTCAGGGTTCAAGGCCATGTTTGTCATTCGGCATCAAGGACAAAATTGAGCTGAAGCATCCCTCCTGCAAGATTTCTACATTGCTACTGAAGTATTTTCCACAGTCAATATTTCTTGTTACTACCAGGAAAATCCTTGTGGCTGGACAGAAGCCAGCTCTGTGAATGAATGACTGGCTGTAATAATAGTTTTCCAAACATGGAGTAGAAAAGTGAAGGTGAAGACGTGAACTGTGGTGTGTGGACATAGACTGGGTATTGGTCTATGCTAAATGAAGCATCACAAGTCACTCTAGGAACCAATGCAGAACATTTTATTCTGTTAAGTATGAGCAAATATATTCCCCAGTTTTAATTTTATTCTAGCACTGAAATTGTAGAAGCAGTAGGGTGAGGGGTTAAAATTGTCCTGTCTCTAATCTGTAGCTGACATTAATTACAGACTCCAGTAGGAGGCTGAGGATTTTCCCTGTACCATGAGTAAGAACCTTGGAGAGTTGTGTGGTTCTTTATCTGCCTAACTCTGCAACACTATTTGGAATAATAAACCACCAAATCTGCAGCTGCTGGTATAGATCAGCACAAGAACAGTTTCTACTTGAGAATGAGTTTTAGCCCTTCACTCAAGCTTTTACTTTTAATATAAAGGTACCAGTAGCTGTACATGCAGTTCAATCTTCCTTAGAAAGAATAATCTAAAACTTTTAAGGGATTCTGCTTTTAAGTATTTATGTCATCCATGGCACTGTTGCTTTTTGAAATAAACCTTTTTGGCATTAGTTGCAGACTTGGTAGATACAACACTAGTAGTAGCAGTACAACACTGGAGACTGGAAAGTTCATAGAATCATAGAATTGGCTGGGTTGGAAGGGACCTCAGAGATCATCAAGTCCAACCCTTGATCCACTACCGCTGCGGTTACCAGACCATGGCACTGAGTGCCACATCCAGGCTCTAAACAATTCACAATCCAGTTCACAACAATTTCCTCTTGCGTGATTTATGCTTAATCCTTTCAGCTTGGAGAGCCTGTTCATCTTGAAACTGATGAAGAGAGAACATGCCAGTCAGTCATTTTAATCAAACAACCTGCCAAAAAAAGAGAAAAAGAAAAGATCTCTGCTTTTCTTGTCTGATCACATAAGATAACCATAGACCATCCCATTACATGTTATCTTCTCACATAACTCTCATCTTCCGGCATCAAATGACTTGGAGACCCCTCTGAGCAGCAGAAGTCAGTCATGGTACTGTAATTTAACTTGTTTTTCATTCAGGGAGTAGCTTATACTTGCCTTGAGTAAGTAGTACTGTGCATTGTTTTTCAGCCTATATAAAATGCAATAAACTGCATGTTGTTTGGGAAAAACAAATCAAAGACTGTCTACTAAAAAGTTTAATAAGCATTTTCATTGCAAGACTGATTGGATATATCTCTAAGAGATTTTTTTTATTTGCATACATTTTTCATGTTTGAAGTTAGGAATGTATGCAAGACAGGGAATGAAGATAGGGGATTTTTGTGTTTTGGAGTGGTTTTGTTTGCCTGTTTCTTTGTTTTTCTTGGGGTAGTTTTCTCAATCTGTCCATACAGATTCATGGACCCTCAAAAGCTGATAAAGATAAAATCAAAAAACCTGGAGTAACATAAATATGATTTCCGTATTTGTTTGAATTATCTTGATTTTCTATAATTATAATGAATATTGAGTTAATGTCAGCTATTTCCAAGTCCACATAAGAAGATCAAGAAATCATTTTTAAAAAATAGAATAAAGATGACATATTTTTGGTAATGTCTACATCCTGTTTACAGTTTTCTGCTTTCTAGATGTTTATTCTCAGGGTTATCATGTAGGAAACCATTTTGAAAACTGAATGTCTGAATAAAATCTCTATATTTAGGTGAGCAAATGCCACTTTATTAGCCAGGTTTAGTTAACACTTCTAAGCTATGTGAGCATGTACAAAAATTTATTTTGGTAACTCTTTCATTATTTGGAAGCATGTTCTGCACTGAAATTTACTGAAAAATATATACTTATGTATTTGCAATCTTTTAAAAGATGCAGAAAGGGCAAAATACCACTGTCAATGGTTCAGCCCTGGATGTCAGCTAATCCCCATCCACCTGCTCCCTCACTTCCCCCTTGTGGGATGGGTGAGAGAATTGGGAGAGTAAAAGTGAGAAAGCTTGTGGCTTGAGATAAAGGCAATTTAATAGGTAAAGCAAAAGCTGCGTGTGCAAGCAAATCAAAACAAGGAATTAATTCACTAATTCTCATCAGCAAGCAGGTGTTCAGCCATCTCCAGGACAGCAGGGTTCTATAATGCATAATGTTTAATTAGGAAGACAAATACCACCAGTCCAAGTGCCTTCCACTCCCTTTTGTTCTTTCCCCAGCTCTCTATGCTGAGCACGTTGTTATATGGTATGGAACATCCCCTTGGTCAGGTGGATTCAGCTGTCCCAGCTGTGTCCCCTCCCCCCCCCTGTGCACTCCCAATCAGCTCACTGGTGAGGCTGTGTGAGAAGAAGAAAAAGCCTTGGCTCTGCATACAGTTACTCAGAAGTAACTATAACATCTTTGTATTATCAGCATTGCTTTCCACAGTATCCAAAACACAGCCCCATACAAACCACTATGAGGAAATTAACTCTATCCCAGTGAAACCAGTAAGGCAACAAAATTATCACCTGAAAAATTTTCACCTGCTTTAAAAGGAAATGTAAAGCTTGATCATGTTTAACAGGCAGGACATAGTTTAACATAAGAATTTCAAAACTTAATCCAAGCAGTCCCAGATGCCTATCTTTGAGGGTTCTACTTTTGTCCTCATATGCCACTTTACACTGAAAAATCATGCACTCTGTCAAATGCTTAAATGTACATTCATAAATGCCACCTGACAGTGAAAATCTTACTGCCAGTAGGATACAAAAGTGATGACCAAACAGAAGCCAAGCTGCAACTTCTGAAAATAAAAATGAGACTTGAGTGGCTGTTGTGGTGGCAGCTTCTTCGGTTGGTTTTTTTGTTTGTTTTGGTTTTGTTTGGTTTTGTTCCCCAACTGTTTCTACTTTTCAAGTCTTTCAAGTGCCTCTCAGTATCATCTCTGATGTTTCAAGATTAATATCAGTATATTGCTTTTGTTGTCCTTTGCTCGTAGTTCTTTGTGTACAATATGTTGAACTGTACTGAGAGAGTTAAATTCCTTATGAAATAGAATGTAGCAGTTTCTTGTGTGTGTGTGGTGCAAATGAGGAATCATTTGAAGAAAAAAACATTTTATGGACCTATAAATAATTAGAAAAAAAAAAAAACACAACAAAACATAATTACACCTTGGCCACATCAAGTGTAAATCATTTTGCCCAAAATGAAATTCACATATGTCAGGTTACATCCAAATTGAATTGTGACTCCTGAGAAAGAAAACCTTAAAATTAGGCTTTACTGTAGGAGTACCAGATATCATTCTACTCTGTGCTTCATTATCATGATCAGTGTTTAAAGCTATAATTAATCTGCAAGCTGAATTAAAAAAGAAACATAAATGTAAAATTTTAGCTCATGCTCTCAGATTTAGAGCAGTATCCTTCCTGGACTGATGAGCAGGATAGATCAGGGGAAACCAGCTTGTGGTTCTTGGTCTACTTGCATTTCATGAGCTCTGAGTGCTTTAAAAAGGACCACGGCATGTTCTGACAATCACTGGCTGTTCTGCATTGTGAATGCTTTCTTATTCTAATGCTCATTAAGAGGAAAATAGGGAATCAATGTTAGGAGGAAACCTTATAATCAGGTTGGAATACAGGAAACATTTTAACCACTGTATTTCTATCCCTTATCTGTAAGCACTTCCCAGAGATATATTTTCCTAGGTCCTTCTCTAGGATATAGATTATTTTTTTCTTAAATTATTTCTTCTGCTTTTCTTGCAGTAAACAGCTAAGTAACCTTCCAGTATGGCATGTTGTCAGGCTCCAGAACAAAAGCAAACATCTAGGAAGTGACATTCCAGGAAACTAAATATATCCATTCAGAGCAAACTCAAAACTAAAAATAAAAATCTACACAGAGCAAAACACAAGTGTTGATTGACTCTAACCTGATCTAAAACAAATCTTTTCTTTGCAGATACCAGTTCAGACTCTGCTCCACTGAACTTATGATAAAATAGCACAGTGTGGGAGGAAGGCTGTTCTCAAGGGGCTGGTTACAGTTCCCCAGTTTTCAAAATGGATCTCATGCTTCCTGAACCCTGGCAAAGGTTAAGACTAGTTAAAATAAAGTATGTCAGACTGTGTCAGCAGAATCAGTATGATTAATATAAATGATAAGCCATAAAATTAATAGCAATAATCAAGAAAGCCACAAGTTTTTGTTTAAAACTCCCTATCGGGTTAGTGCAACATTGCAAAATCAAGTCTTGCATGAAATTTGATGAAGTCTGTAAGAGCTAAATCATTTCAACTCTGCCCCCATGCTGGAGGTTATGAAATAAAGAACTAGTTCCACTGCTTGAGCAACAAAATATGAAATTTATACCATATAATGTAGTAACTTACAGTTTACTTTAGCCAGATTATTAAAAAAATCAAACAAACAAAACACCCAAACAAAACAACAACAAAAAACCCAACCAGAAAAACAAACAAAAAGCAGAAAAACAAACAAAGAAACATAGCATCTCATAAAGGCGTGAGAAATAAAATATTTTGGAATTCACCTTCAAAAGCAGGCTTTTCTCACAGTTGGAATGGTTCTTGAACTACCTCTTTTTGTGGCTTAATGTCTTCCTGTGTAGAAACTGAAGAGTTAATGGTAATTAAAGGTGACTGAGAAATTTTTCAGTTCATTGTTTTCCTCTGCAAAAGGTTATCACAGATAACATGTTCAGTCCCACTATGACAGTCATGCTCAAGGTGGAACAGATGATCATTTCTAAAAATCAATAAAAGTAGAAATGAAAGCATTGCCTAGACTAATATTGCAGGCTTGGCTTGCATTTCCTTTGGTATTTCCAGTTGATTTGTTATCAGGCAATGACACTGTATTCTCTGCAGTTCTCCGGAGCAATTTGACCACATCTCATCAATCAAACTGTCAATGCATTTTAGAAGTTCTACATATTTTTCATATGCTTGCCCTTCACAATATAGTTGCTAGAATATTCATTGTCCTCCATTAAACTCTAAGGTTGTCATTAGGATCACTTCTGAAATCCTTCAAGATACTTGCTTTCACATAATGAGTATTAAATGCCAAGAGACATTCAACATATAACAAAAATTCAGGGCTTTAGAAAGAATGAAGGGAAGGTAATGCATTTTAGAGAATTATTCCTCTGAGAACCATTCCTTTTGTTAGTTTCTAATGAAAGAACACAGAGATGGATGAAACTGTTTTTTGTGGACTTAGAGAGTTTGATTAAAGTCATATTTTAAAATATGTTCACTCTGCTTGAGTGTTTCTCCTTTAAAAAAAAGTACGAAATTATGCATTTTTTCTTCATTTCTGAACTAGTGTTTGTATTTAAAGTAGCAGCCAACTTTTGATTGCATAATTTATTTATTTGACCTTTTTTGGCGCTTTTTTGAGACAACAACTATATTAGTTTAGATACGGTACCAGACAAAGTTAACACTTTCTTGGCTGCAACTGATTTACATTCAAACAAGGGGGAACATCTGCCCCTAAACAGTCTGCATACCTGAATCAACACTTCCCAGAAATAAGCTCTGCATAAGAAATTCATTTAATGAATTATGAAATCTAGCTTGCAGTCCTCATAAATGCAGCCACAATAGAGCAGAAATGCTTCTGTTGCTGATCACAAAAGTGTGTAAGCTATACTTTCACTTCAGAAATGGTATCATAATCATTGAGAAACATACAGCAAATTATTTTCTCATAAACATATATTTCCCAGTGAACAATCATGCATTTCAGCCTGAAATTGATCTTACTTTATGAGCCCAGGGGCCAAATTTTTTTTTTTAAGTTGAATTCTATCTTTGTATCACCTCCATCTGTATCTTGTGATTCTGGAAGTGGTAACAATATCTTTTTTTCTCACAACAGATTAACTTTGTTCTCATTAAGTGGCTATGGCTAGATACTGAAGGTTTTTTTAATAATTTATTTCATCTGTTGGTTGGTCAGCTTTCTTATCTGGCAGTTTAGAACGAAACCTTCAGGTTGACCTGAGGTCAAGCTAGCACAGAAAATTTTTTTTCCCAGTTAATACACAGGTCTTCCTGCATTTGCACTCTATGATATCACTAACCCCCTGGAAACAGTGTAACTTTTCTAGAGGAGGTTGTTCTTACTAGAAACTGCTATAACATTTTAAGATTTCATAAAGGGAACTTGAGGCTGTGATATGAAGAGTTAAATCAAAATGACACCAACAATTCAGATTGCAATTTAGTGCAATCTACCAAGGAGATTCTCAGGTGAAACAAGTAATGAAGTAAACCTCTGCTATTCAAAGAAGAACTCAGATTAGTACATCTAAGTGCTTTATTTTATATCAAAAGCACAATTTCTATATAAATCTTCCAGTTTTTCTCATTTGCTACACTTCAGTTCATGATGCAGAGTTACTACAGAGAATGTGAATAGGTAAAACTATACTGAAAGGTGTGCTGCAAAGTCATATTTAACATGCTTATAATTTAAGATCACAATGGGTATCCAGTCCACAGGAAACATTCCAGTTAGTCTACAGTAAAACTTTCCAGAATGGATGCATTATAGACACTGGGCTCTTAGTGTATTAAAAAAAAAAAAAAACAAAAAAAAACAACAACAAAACAAAACCAAAAACAACAACAACAAAAAAGAAAGAAACAAAAAATAAACAAATGAAACCAAACCAAACCAACCAAACAACAACAAAAACCTGAAAAAACAAACCAAAACCTACAACATTTTCCCAGTGGTACTGTAAGGTTTAAATGAGACAGTTTTTATTTTAGGGAAAAGCCAATGTAAAGAAAAGAAAACTTCACTACCCTGCACAGCAAAATAGGCTTTGTTATCCAAATATTTTCACAAGTTAAAATAAACATTTCAATTCAAGTGAGCATACCCAAAAAATAGATGCAAAGACTTTGTAGAGGTGCATAGATGAGAACTACACTTTTAAGTCTCTCTGCAGGAATTCATATCATTCATGTGTAACAATTGTGTTACATACGTAATAAACTATTTTGTATAAAGGAATATTATAACCTCAGCTCAAAACATGAATATTAGAAATCATGGGGAAGCTCAGTCATTAGTAAGCAAGATAATCACCTCTTAAATTCTTCTTCAAGATTTGATGACATATAAACCAGTTTTCACTTTTATGGGTCCATAATAATTAACTGAGTTTAAACAGTTGGAATCTGGGAAAGCACAGATGAATTAATTTAATGAACAACATTTCATTAGAGAGAGAAACTCGGTAATGTAGATTAACTGGGTAACACTCAATATCTGGAGAATTCTTTCCTGAAGTTTTACTATTTACATCCCTTTTCTTTTTGGTTAAATAACTGCTGCACCAGTTATCTGTTTCTCATTTTCTGTAATAACAGCCTGTGTATGGGGAACTCTGACCCACTGAGCCTGATGGAAGATGAAAGATAATTTAGAAAATAGCCCTCAGACCTGAAAGTGGGGAAATACTGATTCTTGCTCATGATTTTACTTTATGGAAAATGTATAGATTTATAGATTACTTATAAAAGAAATCCTATTTAGAAGGCCCAGAACAGCCACTCTGAGCGCAGGCAACCGTTCCTGATCTCTTTCTCAAAGTGAAAAGCATCCACTTCACACTTTGTAAACAACACATCAATCTCCAGTTCCATTAGAAATATAACATTTTATATCCTATAATTTCAATTTTAAACAGCCTACCTGAAAGAAATAAATTTATAGAAGAACAGGGTTGCCTAATAAAAGCTATGTTGTTTATCTACTTTAAGAGGTGCAAACACTTTGGAAATTTGGATAATAGTGTAGACACACAGTTTGCCAGTACAATTATTATCTTACAGAATACTGCGTCTATCACTAAATTTTTAGGGCCAACAAGCACCCAGGTACATATAGACTTACAGAACAATTGAAAATACAAATAATTCATATCTGTGTCTGCAACCAGCTGTGCACTCATATTTAAAGCTGAATTCTCATAATCACATGAGTCTTCAGGAATCGACATACTGCTAAGCACTGAAAACATGGACAGTGACAGTCATCACACATCAGAAGCAAAATAGCTCTTCAGAGCATGGCAGTAGAGGAGTGACATCAGGGAATTACATGAAGGGAGAGGATTCTTGTGCTGTGGAGAAGAGCACTAAACAAAACAAAACACTGCAGAAAAAGAAATGAGGACAGCTATTTTAACTTGAGCAAATTGCCAGTAAAGAAGTCAAGGGGAAATCAACAGTATCTGTCAAGCTAGGGAGTGATTATTGACAGGGGCAGGGAAAAATGGTATGCCAAAGACTCACTGATGAATATACGAGCATCCACCTGCCAAGAGCAAGAAACCTGACAAGTCATTTAAAGAACTAGGAGGAAAAATGTCAGGACTGAAATCTGTCAGGACTCCCCAAAGTGTCTGGAAGTCTATTCACTCTTTATAGATCTTGTCTTTCTAAAGATAATCTCCCTGTACAAAAGAATGTGGGAGAGGCTCCTCTTTCCAGGGAACTTAAATATGTCACTTGCAATGCAGGCCAAGTACATGTAACTCTATATGGAAATTATTCACCATATTGTTCCATTTCTATAAGCCATCATTTTGGTATATTAGAATGAACATTAGGATTTCAGGTGATACAGTGCTATCTTGTTTTTATCACCCTCTGGTTCATTTGATACTTTGTCCCAAGAAAAAATTATAACCTGATACAATTATTTGGAAAAAAAAAAGCACAAAAAACCCAAACAAAAAATCCCCCAGCAACTTATTTTGAGACATGAAGCGCAGAGCAATATGTAGCTGGGAGGTGGTATCAGCATAGTGAGGTTATGTGATTATGAGTGTTTAATGAAAAAGAGAACTCTTATTTGATCTTGTTATATTTGATATGAATAAATTCACCACTTGTATTTATTTTTTATGTTTTTATGTTTTTTTCATTATGATAGGCACTACACTAGCAAAATGAATTTCACTTTTTCTCCTAGAAAATTTTAATGTTATACATGTATTTTCATATTTATTTTCACATTTCTGTGTGATTTTACTAAAGCTGAAAAAAGTTACATATACTTTGCATATTTTTAATTTTCTTTATGAGGAATTTTAATCAGCATATCAAGAATGAAAAAAAATAACTTAAGTAAAAATTATCAGCATTGAAATATTTACACCAAAATTCTGAATGTTTTTTTTTGGTCATCTGTTAAACACATAAAGATAAACATAGTTTTCAGAAATTTGCTTCAGTTTTACCAGTTTTCAGGGATTTGGAAATGATTCCTAAGGTGATGCAAGACAAAATAATATTTAATCACTTTCATTGATCTCACCACAAGATCCTTTTTGTGAATATTTAAACCTCCTTATGTTCAGTGGAAGCCTTCCAGAGGTTCTTCTATCATTTACTCCCATTGTCAATGTTGAGCCAGAGAAATGTAAAAATTTATGGTAAATTGTGTCCATCTATTGAAGTGCTGCAGTACTTACTGAAGTAGAAGACTTCAGATTTTCATCATCTGAGAACTGGTGCAGTTTTCTCAGTTTACACATATAAGATCCACCCTATTGGTAGATGTTCTCACAGATCTGAATTTTAAGTAACAAAGTCCAGCCATGAAGGGTCAGGTGGAAGCAGAAAGTTTCATTTGACAAATGACACATGCAAAGTGATATTAACCCGTGAAGATCATAGAATCATAGAATAGCTAGGGTTGGAAGGAACCTTAAAGATCATCGAGTTCCAACCCCTCTGCCATGGGCAGGGACACCTCCCACTAGATCAGGTTGCTCATGGCCCCATCCAACCTGGCCTTGAACACTGCCAGGGAGGGGGCAGCCACAACTTCCTTGGGCAACCTGTGCCAGTGTTGCACAGAAAGATAAAAAAAGCAGCCAACTTCTGACAAGAAAAAATGCTGAGGAAGAAAAGGTTGGAGTCTTAGAAACTTGAGGCTGTCTGTATATAAGATACTGGTAAGGTAGACAAGAATTTAAACTTCTTCATTATTTTAACAATAAAATCAAGGACTGTCAAACTGAATTCTGGTGAAGCAAATAGTCCCACTTATTTGTATGTGTGTTCATGTGCATGTATTATCCCTCTTCTGCCACTGTTAAACTTCTAGTCAGTCAGATTTACTTGCATTTTTTTAGAAATAGAGCTCTCAGAGATAGCTGAGTTTCTAAAAATTCCTTGAACCTTTTCTGTAAATAAAGAGCCATCTCTTGCATTGTCACATGAGAGAGAGGCAACACTAAGAGGGTATTTCTTGTTAGCTACTAGGTAATCCCTTCTGATAGAGGAGCAGAAGAAAATCAGTTTGCACAGAAAAAGAAACTCTCCATCACTGGAAAAAATTATGTGGTGCACATCAGTTCTTAGACACTTAATTCCATTGACAATGATGGATAATGATAATGAGTCAATAGGAAGCAAAGCTTCATTTATTGCAGCAAAACCTTGTTGTTTTTGAAATAATTTCATTCTAAATATATTGAATTATCTCTTCAACAAAGGCTGTGAAATCTTGAAGGTATTTCTTAGATGCTTGTCATACTAGGAATATAGGACAACAGAAGCACTGAGAGAAAAAGGTTTACATTTGCACTGGTGTATAATCTTTCTGAAAAGTATACTGACTTTGTGAAGGTAAAAAAAGTCTCTTCAGAAAATAAGCAATAGTGCTTGTTACACATGGATTGCAGAGAACTGTGCATTTTGGAGAGTCATACATACTGACTATTGTGAGAGGTAGCCTATCTGCATCACCCAGATCAAGGTGAAGAAAACAGTTGCTTTTCCTTAGAAATTGTAGCACTAGTGCCTCTGCAGTGTATCTGGAATATACCATATTCACAGAATATATCTGCATTAGGAGTATTGCAATGCTCATCGTGAACTTATATTTTTTCAAGATGGGAGTAGCTGGAGTTTAGAAATTTCAAAAAAGTAGACATTAAGAGATTTATAAAATATTAATGGCGTGTTTGGCTGTTTCAGGGGAGAAAGGAAGGACAGTCAAGATATAAGATTTAGTAAAAAGCAGGATGGTAGCTAACATGGTCCCCTGAGATCTGGAAGATGCATGTATAAGCATCCATAGATGCATATATCAAGTCAGCAGAACAAATCCTGTCATCAGGCTCCTTCTCTTGTGTCGTGCCATCCTAGCTGTAACTCAAAGCTCTGTGACTTCTCACCATCTCCTTCAACACCAAGAAAATAAACTATAACAGAAGGTACATGTGTGTGTTTTATTTTTTATGTTTTATTTTTAATTATGTCTTAGATCTTATCAAGAAATAGTATGTTGTTGTAGTAGAGGCTGCTGAGTAACAGATGAAGTTATCATCCAGCTCTGGGAACCTTCTGTTATCATCTCACATTACCTGACTCGACCACCAGATTATCTCACCAGATTATCATCTGTTACCTTCAGCTGAGTCTATTGACAGGTCTGGCATGTGCTTCTCTTGTTTTACTCATAGTTGTACTCTGAATCAAATACTCATGACCTTTTGTTTGTTTGTTTGGTTGTTTTTTTGTTTTGTTTTTCTTTTTTGGTAGAAAAATGCACGTAAACACTGAAGGAAGTGGCTGGGTGAAATGGGTAGTAGGATCTCTACAAGTCTTTCCTGCTGTGGCTCTTAAATAAAGTCATTGTTTATTGACTTTTTTCTGAGATAAGGCTAAAAATTATTTTTTCTGTTTCACTGCCTACTTTAGAAAATGCTCCCATGGCTACTGAGTCTCTTAAAAGCTTTAAATTTGTTTTCAGTTTTATTGCATACTTTGCTTCCCTTTACCTTATTCAGCCTTTCATTTATTTGTTTAGGTTTGGTATTGTTTACTTTGTTTTCCTCTGTTGAATCTTTCCCACTGTGTTTTTATGCCCACATACTTTCCTGCTGTGCTGCTCCTCTTGCTGCCGAGCCAGAAACCAAAGGAAAGCAAAAGCATCTATTGTGAATAAATCCACTGCTAAAGAAATATTAGTAAATACAGTTTAATCTCTTTTTCATTGTGGATAAGTTTACATTGGTCATTAAAAGAGTAAACTTACTTTCCCACTGCCACAAGCTAACACCCATCATTTATTTCTCAGTATCAAAGCAGTCCATCAACACCTTCAGAATAGTTGGGAGCTACAGTTTTGACTTATGTCTTTTTCAGAAGGAAGGGCTCTGGAGCAGCATGAAGTTGGACTGGTTTGGCCTGCAGCGTATCTAAACTAAGTATAAGTTTTTTCTCAAATAGGGCTGATGCCAATCAAGTCAAACTAGGTTAGATACAAGATAGAGCACACAAATGGGTGACTGAGAAAAATATATTTTGCCTCAAGTTCAGAAGTAGAACACTTCTGCTACTGTAGTAGAATATAAGGACAACTGACTTGTATAGGAGCAGTAACTGCTGCCTCTTCTTGTTGTTGTTTCTTCTAAATGTTCAGAACATCATAACCTACATTTCCTGCTAAATGGTACTTCCCTTGTCAGATGAATTCTATTTTGGTACCTCAGGCTTTATTGATAGGTTTCAAGGAACACTCATGATTAGCAAAGAACAGGTATCTTATATTTGGAAAAAGTTTAGTGCAGTATAAAAATGTCTTGAAGAGAACTATAAAATAAAAATACTGAAGGAGGAATTCTTTCTGACTTATACAGCAAATAAAGCAATGAAATGCAACAGATTGAAGAGAAGGTACAAAATATAATCAAACCCTGCACAGGCATTAAATTAATACAATTTTTGTTATTGATTAAAAAAACCCAAAAACCTGGATACATTATGCATGCAGTTAAATACCATTGTCATTTTTTTTTCCGCTGAAGACTAAAATTAAAATGTTGGAAGGTGTCTGAAAGATGCATAAAACTTTCTAAATCTTTGTCAGATCATAGAAACAGAATGATAGAATGGTTTGTGTTGAAAGAGAACCTTAAGATCACCTAGTTCTGGCCCTCCTGCAGGGACACCTCCCACTAGACGAGGTGACTCAACATCCCATCTAACCTGGCTTTGAACACTTTCAGGGATGAGGCACTCTCAGTTTCCCTGGGCAACCTCCTCTACTGTCTCACCCATCATACTAAAAGAATTTCTTCCTAATATCTAAAGTAAATCTACCCTTTTTCAGTTTAAAGCCATTACTCCTTGTCCTGTTGCTACATGCCCTTGTGAAAAGTCCCTCCCCATCTTTCCTGCAGGCTCCCTTCAGGTACAGAGAGGCCAACTACATAAAGTCTCCTCAGAACCTTATTTTCTTCAGGCTGATAAAACCCAGCTCTCTCATCCTGTTTTCAAAGGAGAGGTTCTCCATCCCTCTGATTATCTGAGTGGCCTCAAACTGCTAGTCACACTTTATGATACTCATTGGGCCTTCAACAAATTAATTATCCAAGCTTCTCATATTTTCCAATAATCTATCTTTACACTGTTTTTTATAGTATTCCCCTATTAACTTCTAATTTTGGTATCTTCATTTCCTAATCTGAAACATGAAATTTTCATTAAGCCTAGGGTCACTTAATTAAATTTCATAAAGAAAACTCCAACTATCAGCATAAATCAAGTGAAGTAATGTAAAGTTTTAATTTAATTTCTGTTAAGTAGTTCTTCATACTATATAGAGACTCCTCCTTTTTACTAGTACTCTATAATAATAACATATAGCTGTTAATAATAATAGCATACAGTTGTTTATTGAAGAGTCATGATGAAAACATTTTTATGAAAATATTATTTCTTATTCTTCCTGTCTAACTCTTAAGCTCTACTGAAAGACTGAACAGAAAGTGAGTGATGGAAAAGGCAAAATGAGAGGGAAATGGAGGCACTAGCTAAGAAGTTTAAACTTCTTTGTATAGCCAAAAAATATTCTGGATTTTGCAAATTTGGTCGTAACTTTTCCTCTTTCACATAGAAAGTCTTTAAAATCTCAATTAGTTCAAGAGAGCAAGATAGTATTTTCCCCTTATTATGTTCTTCAGACTACGTTTAAGAGATAGAAAAAGAGATTTCAAGGGAAATCCCCCCAAAATAAAGACAATAACATACAGAATATACCCATGTACTATTTATTTTTCTTTCTAATTTTATCATATACATGGCATGTTCTCCGAGATAGGTAAGAAAATTTATTTTAATTTTAGGATTTGAAACACTGGATTTTCTCAGTTATTGTTTGAAGTTTTGTATCTCCAGCTTTCAAAAAGAGTTTCACCTATTTGGAACAAACTTACTTTTTTATGGAGATAGGAATTTTATCTTCATTTTATCCCACCTTAAAACTGTCTTTGTTCTTCCCCCTCATAAAAAGTGCTTCTGATACTGTATATTAAGGACAGAATAAAAAACAAGTGTTTACAACATCATGTGAAGAACAGCTATGTCAATCTTCAATACCAGTTTCTTCATGAAAATAAAAAAGATGTTGAGCAAATTTCTCTACCAAACAAACTGTAATTTATAGGCAACACAAACTGACAGGTTCATGTCATAATAATAAATCAAAAAGAAAAGAAATTGCAGAGTACACAGGCAAGAAAAACAAAAAATCCTAACATAATGCAAAACATGTCAATAGAGAAAAAAAGTCTGTTTTCAATTTTCAAGCAAGAAACAGTTGATGTAATCACAATACATTTATTGATGCACATGCAAATTATCAGCCTGGTGTCCATGGTGAGAGATTAATTCTTACAACAGATTGACAGAATATATTTTCTTTTAAGAAATAAAAAACAACAAACAAAAAATTCTTATAAAATTAGGAATAAGTATGCTCCCAAATTATTTTTGTATGATAAGTTGTAATGTTTACAGTAATTCCAGTAATAATTCCAGTGTGATTCTAAACCAATAAAGACTCAAATTGATATATTAAAGCTCTCTGAAAATCAGGACCTTCAATTTTCATTGCACTGCAGTTTACCTCAAAGGAAAAGGGATTAATTCCCTGGGAATCCTTGAAGATGTCAAAATATTAAAAGTGTCAAATCTTCTGCCTGCAAAAAGATTTGTTATAACTTTTACAAAATCAAAGTCATCATTAATTTTGGCTGTGCATGACTGCCATCAATATTTCACTGAAATACTTTCTGTTTAACTAATCTATTGCGTTTTTCTGAAATCAAGTGATATTAATACATGCTTTTTTGTTTATGATCATGCTAATATGTATTATTTCTTCTTTTTATTTGTGTTATTTTGTACAGATAAAAAGATTATTAATCCTCAAGAATGTAATTAAATTATGCATGTAATTATAATACTTTATTAGCGACATAACACACACAAATTTCATTTCTGTAACTTTTCAGTTAGCTTTGGAAAGTGTTAATGGGGTAAAAGATTCATTCTAATTTCAGTTCATGGTCCCTCAAATGCTTTCACAAATCATTATTGAAATACATGACAAAAAATTTTCTCCTTTTTTTTTTTAATGAAATAGAATCAATGGAGATTTTTAATGACTAATCCTGAAATGTTAATCTAAAATAACACCATATCATGTAAATTTATTATTGTTATGGAATGAATGAATAAATAAAATAAGCAGAAAAAACATGCATTTAGAAAACAGGGTTCCTAAACAAAAAACAACTGTCATTTGAGATATGGGATTAAAGGAAGGGGAGAAGAAACAACATGTATCCTTCCATAAAGCCTGTACTTTGTGCAGAGATGTAGTCCTTCACAGCTTGCCATCTTTAATAGCTATTTTGGTGATGGATAACTCTTTTTTTCTGTCTATCTATGAATTTATGTATCTGCTTTTGCCATCACATACACAGTAGCTGTGTTTAAAATTACTATTCACTTGCCTTACCATAAGGTTGCAAAGCTAAGTTTCCAGAGAGTTATTTAAGTTCCTTGAATACAGCTATGCAAAATGAATGGCACAAAGTAGTAGATTACATTTCAGGGTGAGTCAAGGTCTAAGTCTAGTTTAGATTCAATTTGATTAGTTTTCATTAAAACAATGGTCTGGGAAAAAAGTTCCCTTTTCATAAGTTTATCTTTTTCCCTTCAGGCTTCTATTCTCTTACAACAAATTAAAAAATGAATGGTTCTTCTTGAAACATTAGAACCACTCAAAGAAGAAAAAAAGCAACTTTTCATTTGGATTACACCCAAAGTAAATGCTACAACATAGTGTCAGCCCTGGCTCAAGGTTGCTGTGTCAGTCTTTGTTTTCATTCTCAGACTGGAGAATGAATACAGTGGCAGCCGGAAGATACAGCCTTTCAGAAGAGTCCAATTATCTTAATTGCTGTACTTTGTCTCTTTGTGAGGCAGCAGCTCCCAGGTTTTTTTCTAAGTTTGAATGTTAATGGAAATCTAGAAAAGCAACTTTTTCTCATAGATGCAACTGTCCAGTATCATTCTTTAGTGATACATGTCCTGATTGTCATTTAAAAATCTGCCTTAGACAAATCCTGATGTGTTGTCTCAGGCACCTATAGTGCCTGCCAGTAGCCCCTGATACTATATCAGCTGCTTGAAATATTTCTCATTGTTATATTCAAAGATACTTAAACAATAAAATGTTGTGCCAGCACATCTCTCATGTCATTGCCATTTAAATATACTATAATGCAGTTTTTACAATTCTAGTAAAAAAGATGTTGTTGCATGAAAAGCAGAAGTCACGAAATTCAAATTTTTGGGGGTAGTGTTCTATGTTTCCTAGTCATTCATTTCTCCAGTAGCCCCATTCCTTTTCATATCCCTGAAGCCCTTTCTCCCTTGCACTATGTTTTGAAGTCCTCTCTCCCTTGCCCTATGTTTCCCCCTATTTCTCCTTAAGTTTAATAGAAAAAATGCTGGCTTCAGTTCAGAGTTGAAAGTATATGGATTAGACAGATGTTTGCTGCATTCTGCAAGAAATACATAACCAGAGTTACAACTGCTTTTCCTCAACTAATGTCTCTCTACTCAGTTACCAATTTTTTCTCAATTAAAAGTAGTAGAATACCCTTGAAAACACCACTCTCAGCCAACTTTAACTGAAATAACCAACATTTCTAAAGTTAGTAGGAGACATTTACAAATATGCAATGGCTGCTGGACAGAATTAATTTTCCTTCTAGTAATTTTATTTTCCAGTTAAGTCGCTCTTAAGAAAGAGCGACTTACTTACTTGCTGAAAGTAACAGTATGTTTTTCAGTCAGGGACAGCTTCTAGGGCTGATAATGTTCAGTCTTTATAGTTACTGCTGGATAATGGTATGCAGAAAGTTCCTTCCTTCTACTTATTCCAGTACAAATCAAGGTCATTTCTTGCTTTTGCTAAACTTCTTATGCTCTGGAAATGGAAGAGCAGAAAAGTGGTCACACCTGTGCACCTCCTATGGAGATGACTGGATGAGACAGGTGACAACACATGACCAAGTGAAGTATTCCATCCCATACATGTGATACTTGGTATAAATGTCAGGGGTCATGGGGGTCAAGCTTTCTTTGTCCATGTCCATCAGCTTCTTCCTTTTGATCCTGATCTATGCATTCCTGAATCCATGTATTTATGCATTAAGTTCCCATCTGATGCTGACTCCAGGAGCCCAGCCTGGGATTTTCCTAGGGCTGCTCACAGTGATGTGAGCACTAAGAGAGAGGTACAGATGAGGTTGTGCAATATTGGTTCTGTATATTTCATTAATTTATTTTTCATTACAATTGTTTCATTAAAGCTATATCATTTAGTTTCCAGCCTGTAAGTATCTCTTCTCTTCTGGGAAGGGAAAGGGGTTAATATCATCTGGCATTTGTTTGATTTCCAGCACAGTTTTAAACCTTTACAATGGTTGCATACACTGCATTTCTTCAAGGAACTAGGGTAAAAATACTGCATTAAAACAGTTTGATATCACAGGCAGTTTATGAAATTTTGTGCCAAGCCCCATTCATGGAGTTTTCTGATGAAAACCTTACTGAAAATAATAGATCAGAGGAACAACATTTAAAATTTTTAAACCCAGGCTGATCTATGAAATCACATCACCAGCTGAGAAGCTTGTTTCTGATAGTATTATAACTAGCATAGAGAAAAGGTTAAAAATATTTTCTCTATGGCTTACAAGAAATCTATTTTTATAATATTCTAACTAGGTTCATTTACAGTGTGTGCTTCATATTTGCTCCCTTAGAGGAAAAATCATCTTAAAATAAAAATTTGCAAGAGCTGTGGATAAATGACAAAGCTTAAAAGAGTTTTGTCTTTAGGGAATCCCTGAGGAACTAGAAACTACTAAGTAAAACTCTGAGGTGGACAGCTCAGTACCAGAGACAGTAGCTCTGTGTGTCATGTTTAGATTTTGGAATGGTGAAATTAGCTAAATATGAAGTTATTTGCACATAGTATTCCTTTTGGGAAAAAGTTGTGATGTAAGCTGATATAGAGAGGTGAAACACTGGAGTTGATTGAATAATTCATGCAGATTTTCTCCCCTCTAGGATTCTCTGTGGTGAATGTAAACATGATAGTTCTTTTGGGGTTCCTGAATAGAACAGATCAGGTGAATATCCATGAGGTGGTTTGTAGATTTAGCAGAAGAAAATGAAATCATTTTTACTAAGTTCCATAGGATCAGATTCCTTGTTACTAATAAGTGTTCAAAGGGTAAGGAGTACTAGTAAAGATGTTTAAAAGTTGGATTGAAACTATATTTTAAATGCAGTTTTATTCAAAGTCTTTGTTTTTCACCATATCTGTTATTCAATACTCACTGCTCACTAGGTACGCAATTCAAATTTAAATTCAATTAAAAATTGAATTTTGTAGGTATTCAAAGGTAATACAATTTTTTCCCTATCAAAAGGTTATAAAAAGAATTGAGGAGACTTCAGGATTCTAAAAGAGGTGTTCAGTTAAAAATAATAATAAGAGAATGTGAGTTTATTTTTTGTCAGTATTTCAAGGCAACAGCCTTGTTTTCCTCTGTGAAAAGCACTAAAGGAGATGTGATCTGTCATATGACAAAGAATTAGCCCCAGAAGTCTGTTTTCATGAGACCTGAAGAAGTCAAATCCTATTCTGTCTGTCTGGGATCCTGGATGAAAAACTGTTACTAAATCTCTCTTCAGATTAGAAAGTTATGAAGTCAGAAAGGTGTATGGGGGAAAGTAGAGGACATGGGGGAATATTTTTGGTTTTGACAGATTTGTGTACAATCAGTGATATCATCATCTGAAAAGTCTGATTGGACACTGGTATAGGCCATATCTACACTAGTAAATCAAACAATTTCAGGTATTGTTCCCAAGTAAAGGAAATCTATTTTTTGTGTGTGTTTTTAAGTTATCAAAATGGTCTATGGCATAATTGTAGTCTGTTCCTTTTAGCATCCTTGCAAGAAACTCTTGAGTGTTGTTGGTGTATTGTCACAGCCTAGAAATAGACAATATGGTTGCATTCACCCTGTTCAAAGGAAAACATAATTTAATACCACAGATATGGGCCATTCTGTGCCAGATGGTCTCATGTTCTGCATATACACTGGTATTTATCTTGTCCCAAGATAGATATTTGTCTTACACAAGAAGAAAGTCACGTTTCACTTGTTGAAATGTACTCATAAAATTCTTAATGTTGTTTCAGAATTAGGGTCCACAGAGAACATTAATCTCCATGTTAACCTTCTGTATATATTATTCTATATGGAGCAGTATGTGGAAAAGACCAAAAAAACCCACTATAGAAAAGTAGAATGTAGTAACTCCGATGATTTTTAGAACTGTGAATTAAATTGGAAATTTCTTTAACTATTAGCTCTATAGCTCTCTAGGTGCTCTTTTGACCTGTAGGACACTATGGGCTCATGAGCTAACTTGTGAGGAGCAGCTTTTTTCCCAGCCTCATTTTGCCCCCGTTCAGAATGGCAAAAATAATAAGCTTTGAATAAGAGTGAGGAAGAAGCAATTAGGGCTTTTAAATTTAAATTTAAAAAGCATTTAAAAAGAGGATATAAATTAAAAAAAAAAAAACACAACATATTTATAAGGTTTTAAAAAGTTGAAAGATGTACTGATACTTGTCCTCTACTGATACTGATTTCAGAAATATGTTTTCAGTATAGCAGCCATAGTGACACACACTAGTGATGCAAAAATGATATGTACTGGCATTTTTCTAGATTCCGATAGTTTTTTCTATAGCAGTCCCTTTTAATAAAGAAAAAATTCCTTCCCAGTACAGAAATCCACTCAGGCCTAGGTATCATATTAAAAATAGAACATAAATTATACACTAGCCTTTCATAGTAGAGTAGATTTTATGTGCAGAGGTTAAAGGAAATCATTAGCATGTTATTGAAATCAAACAGAAGAAATTGAAGAGAACCAAGGGGTTTCAGTCCATAACTATTCCTACGCTAGTCTTTATTTACCTTTAGAGACAAAATGCAGTTGCTTTGTCTTTGAAATTGAACACAGTATAGCTGTTAACTGTAGCTCAAAGAAATAAAAGGCAGTTACAAAAAGGGAAGTGAATCTGTATTTGAGCAAGTGACAGGACAGTTAAAAATATTTTAAGTGGAGGATCTAATGTTCTATAAACTTTAAAATGCTAATTATTAAATCTACTCTGTAAGTTGTTTTCCTAAGGAAAAATAACTTACACATATTATGTTTCTGCCGGATTTATCCTACTATATTTGAACCCAGTATCTAAGCACAGTAGAAGGATACAAAGGACTAAAAGCCTACAAAAGGTTGCCCCTCTATAAGCTAAGTGAAAATTGACATCATGTTAAAAGAAAGACATATCATAATGCTGCTTTGTGAGAACAGCTAGATTGTGAGATCATCTGTAATCCTCATTCATGTGACTGGAAGTTCCTAGGCAAACAGGATATATTTATCAGGCCATGCAGATGGAAAGTAGCTTTACACCAATATTTGGTCATTTTGTCACATGATGACTGTCATTTACTTGACTAGACATACAAAGAAAGATAAGGAGCACATAACAACTGGACAAGGAGTAACAGTTTTAAACTGTCAGAGAGTTGATTTACATTAGGTATTAGGATGAAATTCATTACCATGAAGGTATTGAGACACTGGAACAGGCAGAACAGAAAACTGTGAATGCCTCGGTCCTGGAAGTGCTCAAGGCCAGGTTGGATGGGGCTATGGGCAACCTAGTGTAGTGGGAGGTGTCCCTCGTCATGCTCGCAACCTGATGATAGTTAAGGACCCTTCCAACCAAACCAGTCTATGATTCTATGAGTATCGAAACAGCTAGTGTATGTCATTGAAATTCCTAAACATTTGGAAGGGACCAGTGTTTAGCGTGGTTAGTGACCAGAGAAAAGTACATTTCACAGACATGGTGGAGAGTAAAGACCATTCTTGTGACAATGACACTGCAGTGAGAGAACTTTAGTACTTATTTATAAGTCTGTAGGGAACAAAGCTTCATTAGATCTGCTGTTTGGGGAGCAATGAAAAGGGAACAGTTATAAAACTGAAGTATAGGTGTGAAAAATTAGTTGGTTTGTTAACCCTCATTATGCCATCTGAGTACAGAAATCCAGACTCATAGGTACTCATTTGATTAAAGGATTCTGTCCAGGCATCAGGAATCTACTCCACATAAGACCTTTCAGGGTCAGAGCCCGGTATTTCTGCCAGTGTATTGTACTATTACTCTTATGATATTGATACAAAATATTAATGGACATGGATATATACCAGTGAAGTCAATGAGACATTTCCCATTGAACAACAGACTGAGCATTGGCTCCCTGGGCACTGCATTGTTTGAAATCCTAATTTAAATGGTTAGTCATGCTCCATATGCATACAAAGAAATTACATGTGGCTCAAATAATTCAAAATTACACAGATTTTTTTCAGCTGGTACCACATAATTTTGATTTATCCTTTTTTTTTTTTTTGTGAATTAATTATAGCTAAAAGTTCTATTTTTATTAAAAAGACTATCTTACGACATTTAAGCTCTGAATGTTTTCTAGATGCTTTTACCAGTTACATAAAGATAGAAACTGATTGAATTAGTTTATAACAGAAGTAACTGTTGAATGTTTAATGTATTTTTTCCTCCAGAGTTATGTTATGAACATTCTAAGAACACTGAATGCAAGTCGCTTGATTAGCTTAAAGCTTAAATGAAATATAACTTTTTGCCTATTAAATATTAATGTATGCCACTACTTCTATTTGTTTATTTAGCTACTTTAGAAAAGCATCTATTAATGTGGTAAATATCAACTTAATATTCAATCTGAAACTTTATTTTACTGCTGTTGTTTCATCTTGTAGATGGGGAAGTTTGCAATCTAGTGAAATAGAGTAAGTGTTTGTTTTTCACTGGGATGAGAATATGATGCAAGAAAAAAAGAAGGGGAAGGGAAGTGTCCTAAAAGAGTTTGCCCTAAATCCATCTCCTGAAAAGCACCACTGTGCTTCAAATATAAATATAAATCTGAGCTTATAAACATCATTAAGTGACCAGAGCTGCAGCTGCTGCCGTGACACATGAAGTAATTGTTTTCCTCTTCTGACAGATGCAGCAATGAATGCAAATTTGTGCACCCCACAAGGATAAGCTTACCCCACTTTCATCTTCTATGGGTCCAGCTTCTGGGAAGAGTTTGGATTCAATGGGTCAATAGCAATATATTTTTGATGTGAAGCCACGTGCACTTAATTTATATCTAACCTTTCTCCAGAATTTTCACTTTTATTATGAGTTCAATTCTGGGTTATAGGGATGGTAAAAAGTGCTTTTTTGACATATAGAATCTAGAAAGATGTATTATTTTGTATGCCTTTTGTTAATGAAAATCTGTGGAATTAAGATTTATTGTTTTACATTAGTAGTAGTATGTCAGGTATTATCTATATAATAAGGATAAAGTCTATATAATATATAAAACATGGGTGGGAACAGACAACTCATCCAGGGATAGCATATTTCCAAATGTCAGGTTTAGATATGCCACCTGGTGTCATCATCATAAATCATCCCTTCATCCCTTGGTTTTTTTTTTGTTTGTTTGTTTGGTTTTTTTTAATGTTCTTTATTCTCTGGACTTAGCAATTATGGGAAAATCAGATGAGTAGAGTTATTTTACATAGTTGCCAGCTGGAAACACACCAAATGATCTAACATTTTGTCATATTGATGTAGACATAGAATCATTCTAAGATCCTCAAGTCCAACCATCAACTCAACACTACCAACCAACTAAATTATGTCTTCAAGTGTTATGTATGCACATTTTTTGAACACTTCCAGAAATGGTGGCTCAAACACTTCCCTGGGCAGCCTGGTCCAACGCCTGACCACTCTTGCTGGAAAGAAAGTCTTCCTAATATCCAATCTGAGCCTCACCTGATGCAACTGTAGGACATTTTCTCTTGTCCTATCACTGGTTATGTGGGAGAAGAAACCAACCCCCACCTCTCTACAATCTCCATTCAGGTGGTTATAAAGAGTCATAAGATTTCATATCAGCCTTCTTTTCTCCAAAATAAAAAATCCCAAGTCCCCTAGCCACTCCTATTAAGACCTCTGCTCCAGACCCTTCACCAGCTTTGTAGCTCTTCTCTGGACATCCTCCAGTAACTCAATGCCCTTCTTGTAGAGGGGGGGGCCCAAAAAACACCATATTTGAGGTACAGCTTCACCATCAATGAACACAGGGGAACAATCACCTCTCTAGTTCTGATGGCCATACTATTTTTGATGCAGGCCAGGATGCTGGCCTCCATGGCCACCTGGAAACAGCACTGTCTCATTATTTAGCTGATTATCAACCAGCACCCCCAGGTTCTTTTCTGCCAGGCAGGTTTCCAGCCACTGTTCCCCAAGCCTGTAGTGTTGCCTGGGATTGTTGTCACTGAAATGCAGGACCCAAAACTTGGCCTGGTTGAACCTGATACAATTGACTTAGGCCTATCCATCCATATGCCTATGATACAGGAATAGGACAACAATGAATTAGTATCTTGCAAATATACTGAAAAATCTGTTCTTTTCCATGGTATATGAAATCATTCACATACCATAACAGTAAATAAAAAAAATGAGAGTGTTAAGGATGAATGTATGATCTAGAATGTCTTGATTTAGAGATAAATTATATTATTCTAGCAATTTTAACAGTGTTCATTGAAGCTGGTATGTACTGTAAACATTGTAATTTTATTCACCAAGAATACATTGATTTCATATGTATATGCATAATTTCTTTTTTTCTCTATGACAGATATAAAAAGTAAACTTCTGTTCTAAAATGGAATTTTGTTAATACTGAAAATCTTGGAAAAAAAAATTCTGAATAATTTTAAGGAAATTTTTAATTATTAATATTGTAGAATGAAAAATACTGCAGTGCAGTAACCTTCAGGAATATTCATGCTCATCAGTTTACTACTTTGTTGTTTTGAATTATTTATACATGCATGAAATAGGGACAAAATCATCAGGGGTGACATTCTATAGAGTTTTATTGAAAATAAATCTGCATCATCTCTGAGGCT
This sequence comes from Phaethornis superciliosus, assembly GCA_023637945.1. Lineage (NCBI taxonomy): Eukaryota > Metazoa > Chordata > Aves > Apodiformes > Trochilidae > Phaethornis > Phaethornis superciliosus. The sequence continues at coordinate 75,115,504 of JAJQWJ010000002.1, forward strand.
GAGTTAGTCTGTGTATCTACACAAGAAAAATATTTAAATTTTATTGAGAAGCTCCCACTGCACACTATAAATCAAACTGCTTTTCCATGTGGAAGCAGGGACAGAGGATCTTTCTCTTTGGATTGATTGAGTTACTCATACTGTTGCCATTCAGGTATAGATCACTAACATGAAACTGGATGGGAACTAGTATCCTTGATTTGAAGCCTAAGTTTGGAAGAATGTGTCATAAGAATTTAGACTCTAAACTCCACAGTCTAGGGACTCTGAACTGTAGGGCATCTGCTCAAAAGTTTATTCCTGCCTCCTGACATTGTAAGTTTTATTCTGCTCTGCTATGGCTCTAGCTAGATTTCACTCACCATCTTCACTGTTTTTCTACTGCTAAACAGAGCCTCAAGTCTCCCTGACAGAACTGCACAGTGCTAAATAACATCTGGGACCAGAGGGGTCTTTACCCTATGTACACACAAACTACACAAGGAAACACACAGCAAAATCTTAATACCCCACAAAGGTTATACCTCCATTGGATACTAACAGAGTAACAATCATATAGTGACTTCTGCTCTTATATGAAGGATAAATATGCATAATGAGCTTTGACTTCATTAAATGTGCCATTTAGCAAGAATAGAACAAGAGAATCAAAACAACTAAAACCAAGACCAGCACACAGAGCTGAGATTCAAAGGCACACTTTTCTTTTCAGGGAATCTCTTATAGCAGTAATGGTTTGTATTTACCCATTCAGCATGGTAGGCTGTGTACCCACATCTAAATAATTGAAGCCATAATCAATCAATTCATAAACAAAATAAATAAATAAAAGCAAAAGCAATCAAACAAACAAAAACCTAAATCACTAGAGAAATTCAGAAAGATAATCACAAATTATATGGCAAGTTCACACAAAGCATTTTGCTGCACAGCCTGTCATTCAGTTCCATGTGATTTTTTTTTCCTGGTCTAAGGAAAATGTACTATAGGATTCAAACTGCAAATCTATTGTTACCATGATTTTAACTCACCAAATGGTATCAGCATTTCAATTCCATCTTCTAAAACCTAAAGTGGAATTTGATCAAGTAGCAAATTGATTTTAAAACTGCTTTTTTGAATTATGAAAGCATTGCTCAATTTGGGCACCTTTGAGTATATTCATCTTCAGTTCTGTCTCTGCACTCAGTTCTGTGCTGCTCTTTGGGAACAGTCAGCTGTTCTAAATTAAAGGAGTGTACACTTGTCTTTGCCATGTACTGATTTCTGACTTTAGGTTGAAATACTCACCAAAACTCAACATAAAAAGAAACCAGAAACCTATTTTACCTTTTGATATCAGTGATTTATTTATTTATTTATTTATTTATTCTCCTCATTTGACTCCTCTGGTGTCACTGACTTCTAGATTCCACAGAGATCACTGTCACAAGAAAAGGTCAAAGCTCTAATCTCAGCATAGGTCAACAAGAAAGATTAGAAAACTACAGGAAGCATTCATAGAACTACTGGAAATATTGAAAATAAAACATTTAAATATTTGTAATTCAACTTAACTGGCAGTATCAATACCATTCTGTGAAAATGAGATTAAATAGAAATTTCCTTACTGTCACCCCAATCCATAACTGTTAGGATACAATAAGGATATAATACTTTCAAAAATGATTCAGTATTGTCCACATCAAAATAGTTATTAGAATTTTAAATTGGTTAAATTGAATCATTGTGACTACCTCTTTTAAAATAGGCAAAAATGAAGTCTACTCCTGGGAAAATATTTTAAATTTGAGCAATCACAGATGAGCTTTAATTGTGTTTTTGCAGTTTCTGCATGCTACTATTATAATACTTAATTAGTTTCACTGGGTTAGTCAATACTGAAGTGCAAATGTATTGACTTGAAATCAGAACAATGTAGAAAAATTAGTCTTCTGAAAAGATTTTGAAGCTGAGCATTCAAATTAGATAGCACTTGCAGAGACTGACATCCTTCATGCCCTGATGTCTTCTGTGCAGATTGGAAGTAACTGAGCCACCCAGTCTGATAATGATCACCCATAATGTTTGTGATTCACTCTACTATTTCAGTTAGAGTGCACTAACATTTCTAAGTAAGAGAATAATTGTGTGGTAATTTGGAGAGGATAAACAAACACTTAGGACTGCTCAGTGAATAAGGAAGATGAAAGAAATATTTAATTCTTTCTTTAATGAGGCACTGAGGCATAATAACTCAGGTATGTAGTGTGAATTAAAATTGCGCAGCCATACTACATTAAAATCTTAAACTAGGATACCTAGAAACATCATGGAATACTCCAGTAGTTTAACCTGCTTGCTCCCAGGTGTTCACCAAGCTATGCTCTCACTCCTGCTCTTGAGCAAAGAGGGAAAGCAAAAGATGAAAAAAGCTCAGGGATTGAAAGAAGAACATAGAAATCACCCACAAATTATCATCATGGACAAAATAGACTTTATTTAGTGAAGTATGTTTTAATTCATTGCAAATTAAAAATTGAGCAAGAGTGTGAGAGGCAAAAATAAACCTAAAAATGCCTTCCTTCAACTACACTTTCCTCCCAGGCTCAACATCACTCCTGACCCTTCTACCTCCCCACCTCCTTGAGCAGAACAGGGGTGAAGGGAAGCAGGCTTATGGTCAGTTCAGAACACTTCATCTCTGCCAATTCTTTGACCTCACACTTTCTCTTCACTCCAATGCAATGTCCCTCCAATGTGCTACTGTCCTTCGTCAACTGCTTCAATGTGGGTCTTCCTTATGGGCTGCAGTTCTTCAAAAACTGCTTCAGTACGGGTGTCTTCCCCAGGGTACAGTCCTACAGGAGCAGACTTCAGCAGCATGGCTTTGTCCCCTGGGGGTGACGGCTCTTGCTGTAAAACCTCTTCCTGCTTGGTATCCTCTCCCTGGGCTGCAGTTAATTCCAAATGCCTGCTCCAGTATGTCCTTTTCATGAGCTGCAGGGTGGATGTCTGCTCCAGCACCTGAAGGGCTTATTTTCCCTTCTTCACTGACCTTGATGTCTGCAAGCTTGTTTCACGTTTTACTCAATCCTTTCTCTTATGACTACTGCATCATGGGTTTTTTACCCTTTCTGATGTATGTTATTAGAGAAGCTCCACCAATTTTGCTGATAGGCTCTGTAGATTACACTATAACATCTTTCTCTATTTACTCTTTCAAAAGTAGAGACTATATATGCATCAGTTCTTGTTGCTAAGGTTTAATGTATACTGGTTAAACTATACTGACTGGAAAATGAGGCCATGCATGAGAGGGGTTACATTTTTTGTCTATTACAATGTGTGGCAGTATGACCGTAACAATAGTGCTATATGATTCATACAGCTGAAGTCTTACAGAAATAATTGTAACAGAACACCCCAAAAGACAAACACATTTATTTTTTGAAGATTATTAAGAAAAGCTATGACAAAAAAATTCAGAAATAGAAACAATATGTTATCATATGGAGTGCTAAAACAGTAGGGGATTATTACTGGCTTAATTCCAGCAACAATAAGACTTTCAAGTTATTCTTAACATTACGTAATGCCATTTAACACATTTAAATATAGATATGCATTACATTCTACACTAAGAAGGCAATACAAATAAAGATAATGCAGAATCTAGTATACTGAAACAATTGCTCAGTGTTATTACATTAGTCTCATTTAGTCAGTTATTAGCCCATGAAATTCTCAGGCTTTTTTCTAGCATATGAAGATATATCTTACCAGAAAATCAAGGCCCAGCTTACGTATCATTGAAGAAAATATAAAAATGCCTATTGAATTTGACAGGTTTTGTATTAATATTTCAAAATGCAGGATTAAAGTTCCAGAAGTTCACCTCTTTTGAATAACAACAACATTAGTGTTAGGAAATTTTATCCCAGAAGAGACTATTATTGGACTAGCCTTGAAGAATGGGGTTCTCAATGATGTCTTACAGCTGCACATATAGCAGCATTTTTAATTGCAACAGTGGAGGTTTTTGCAAAAATCCTCATTGAGGATTCTTGAATATGAGTCCCTTGCATTTTAAAAAACATATTAATATTTAATATCTGAAAGTAATTTAGGTGAAAAAATAATTACAATTACAGTTCTCAATACTATTTACAATGCCAGCTGCATTTTTAGTGGATGCAGGAAGTGGAAAAAGAGGAGCTGTGTAACTACACCAGTCTACTTTGGTCATGCAATCCAGTAGTGAAGGGGAAGGAAGATTGTCTTCCTTAATACAATTCACCCTATTCTTCATGTTCACTTCCAGTAAATCAGTCTTACTAGGTTGCATAAAACATAATAAGTGCTAGACTTTTTACACAATAGAAAGGAAATTATTGTCTTGGAGAATTTTATTCCTGCTTTGTTGATGTCCACTAAAGTTATAAGAAAATTGATTTAAAAAAAAAAAAAAAAAAGAAAAAAAAAAAGTGATAATAGGAGAAAGAAACAAAACATAGATACCAAGAAATAAAAAACAAACACAAAAATATCCAAACAAAAAAACCAACAAAAATCACCACCAACAACAAAAAAACAAAACAAAAAAAACCCCACAAACATTTTAGGAGTCAAGATATATGGGGAGAGAAAATGAAGTGTTAATCAGTAAGTGATCAGTAGAAAATTATGGTCAGTTATCAAAGAATAGTTATCCTACTGTACCTACTGACAACAAATGAGATAAATCTGTTGGATCTTAGAATTTATTCTAAGATAATATAATAATAATATGAGAGGAAGTTCGAGAGTTACTGTGAAAGTAACGTCCTCCAGTGTTGCTTCTGGTCTTTGTAAGTGCTGCTCTGAGGCTTCCTTTAGTCCTTCAACCACCTGTCAACAAGTTACATACCCCATAGCATCTGGGTTCTTTGCAGTCTTATATGTAACTATTTTCACAAAGCTATGGCACAAACTTCACAAGTAGGAAACAAAGTCCAAAAATCCACTGACTACAGCATCAAACAGTTAGAGAAACTGTACCCTTGAGAGTGGCTGTCCTCATCATTTAGGCTCAGGAGAACCAGTGGGGAGGTATACTTCCAAATGGTTGCCCAAGTACCTTCTACACTAATAGTAGATAGTAAACTAGGAGATGGAGCAGCAGACACCTCTCCTTTAGCAGAGAAGATGGGGGGTGTGCAGCAAAGGCCATCTCTTTCTATTAGCTATACACCTAATTCCCACATTGGTCTCTTGTGATGATCTGCAGACTCCTGGATTTTGGCAGCCATTGAAAAGACTGAGGTCAGATCTTTGTTTTCAAGTCAAAGAGAAATTTTGTGAAGTGTTTAGGTCTCTTGAAGCAATACTCAGAAAGGTATCTGGATTTCTACCAATGCAAGTTTCTGACAACAATTTGTAGCTTTTAGGAGAGAGATAAAGTCCCTCCTGTTGGGGGCTGAATGAGAAAATAAAGTTACTCTGAGGTATATGTCACTCCATTATTATGACTTAGGCTAGGAAAGATAAATTTATATAAATCATAATGCTCAGGAAAACAAAAAAACCCCAATCTCTCTAAAATTCTTAACCTCATTCTTTATGAGCTGCCTTTTGTACTAGGAAGACACCATGCAATAAGCCACAAAACAATAATTGCTTCATTTCTCTCTTTCAAATTCTCCACTCCTTGGAACAGAAAGTTATTTTTGAACAACTAAATCCATTCTGTGTTCCTAGCAACATAGGTGTCTATGCAAGCATGATGTTATGAAAATGACAATTTTAGTTGGAGCGGCAAGCATGCAGCACCTCTGAAAACCCATCTGTTTTTTAACATTAAAAGGATAAAAAAATTCCAGTGGTGAGCTCTTGTAAATCAAATATATTCCAGTGTATTGATTAGAAATTTATCTTCTTCAAAATACAAAATTAAGGATTTTATATGCTATAAAAAGATGATTAAAGTCATCATTGATTTCCACTATTAAAGATTAGGAGATTTCATTTAGCCAATCATGAATGGAATAAGTACTTAAAACACCATATTCAAGTCATCTCTAGTTCTCTGCAGTGTTTAGTAGAAGTGGAAACAGATATGTACTGATGTCTGGTTTAGATTGTTAATTTCTCTGAGGTAAATGAACAATCTTAGGCAATGCAGTAGTTTTTACTCTTATACAAAGGTTTTGTTGTGAATTTTGCAACAAAAAAAGAGAAACAACACAGAGAATGTATTTGGGAATGTACTTGTACTTCTACTATGAGAATGTACTTGCTTTTCCAGCAGACTGAGAAAGGCAATTTTCTCTCCTACAGTCACACAGGAATTCTCAGTAAGGAGTACAACAGTTGGTAGTCTGCTAAGACAAGGTGAATTAAAAGATATGAACAAAAAATGCAACCTGTCTACTAAATTATTAAGATTAATATTTAAATTGCTTTTAAAGATTCAATGGAAGCAAAGTGTACCAAAAAGCACTTTTCAATAAGAGACAATACTAGCTGAACTGGATTATCAATAAAACCTAGTCAATACATCAATTGACATAAATCATATGTTATATTGCTTATTTCCACAGTAAACTAAAGTTAATCGGTGTTTTCAGCACATTTATAAAACTAGAAAGTTACAAACACTAAGCTTAACATCAAACTTGATCATCATAATGGTATCTCATGAAATGCTGTTAATGCAGAGAATTATTTGATAAACTGTTGACGAAAGCCAGAATTGTTGCATTTCAACAGTGCATTTAAATGTTTTTTTTTTTAATACACAAATTTTAAAATGACACAGAATCACAGAATCATCCAGGTTGGAAAGGACTTCTGACATCTTCAAGTCCAATCCTTAATCCTCTACTGTGGTTACCAGACCATGGCACTGAGTGCCACATTCAGTCTCTTCTTAAAAACTTCCAGGGAAGAAGAATCCACCACCTCTCTGGGCAACCCATTCCAATGCCTGTCTCTATAACTAATTTCTTCCTAATATTCCTAATATCTAACCTAAACCTCCCCTGGAAGAGCTTAAGACCATGCACTCTTTTCCTACCTCTTTTCCTCCCAGCTGCCTGGGAGAAGAGCCCAACCCCCCCCTGGCTCCAGCCTCCTTTCAGGGAGTTGTAGAGAGCGATGAGGTCTCCCCTGAGCCTCCTCTTCTCCAGGCTGAACACCCCCAGCTCCCTGCCCACACCTGCCATCCATTGCAAGAGAAACAAAAATAAATTGTCATCAGTTCTCAAAGTTCCTTCCAGAGAACCATGCTTCGACAAATATCTTATGGTGAAGATGTAACCCAGGCATTTTTGCAGAAATCATTGTACTGCCTACTTGCCCCTAAATGAGAGAATTGTTTAGCTCATATACCCTATGTACTATACCAATGACATCATGGTGTCAATTTTCTACCAGTCTATAAAAGCAACTCAAATTAGGCTAAATAAAAAAAAAATCCTAGAATTTCAGTCAATCATGATGTATTAATGAAGAGATTTATGTACGAAAAGAAGTGAATGTCAAATCAGACATCATTAGCTGCTTTATTTATAGGTCCATTTTTTCATGTTTTTCACAGCAAAAAACAAGGAAACTAGTGAGGAAATGTAAGAGGGCATAAATGCAAATTATAGTTTTACTTCACTTGCATATCCACTTCTGTGATTTTGAGGAAATCACAGTGGGGAAAAAGAGAACAAATTATGTCAGGAAACATAGGTGTCATTACTCCAGACTGAGGGCACAGTTAATTCCAGGAATCAGTGCATTTGGTCGCCAAACTATCCAGAGAGTCCTAGAAGTACTTATTCCTCTATAATTTACACAGATGAAAATTCTGACCTTGCATGACATTTAATTTAATTAGCACTATATATTTAACAGTAGTATTTCCATAATAAAGAGAAAATACTCTTCTGGAATACCACAGTGAAAACTGTTTCTGTCCTGAGCATGACTTTTGACTTTAACTGACATTTTAGTAACATTATATTATGTATATTACTCTTCTTCTTGCTTTGTTTCATTTTTCATGTATGAATACATACTATGATCTGAATAATTGCATATTTCACTTTAGGCAAAGTAATGATATTCTGTATTAGTAGTCTGACAAACTGAAGAAAATGCATTATAGAGATTCCCTTTTGAAAGAAAGAGGGAAAAAACTTTTGCTCTATACTAAAAGTTATATTCAATAAGCTAAGGAAATTAAGAAAAAAATTATTGTCATTCATAGTTTGTAAATTATAGCAAGTTCCATGTAAAAACAAACAAAAAACCTCACTTTGGTTATGTCAGCATTAAAAAGAAAAAAAATAATTATTTGTCTCAACTAAATTTAATATAGCTTACTTGAGTCCTGCTACCAATTCAGATGAAGGAGTATTAAAATATAGCATAACTTTTTGAGGGTTTATCCAGGACATTGAATGGATTTTACATATTACTTGGAATGCCCCACTTCCTTAAGTCACCATTACATTTCCTGGGTGTTCTTAATGTTAAATTAGACTTATCTCTATAATCTTCATTTGCACCTTTAGATTTCATTGAATGCATATTTAAAGTCTAAGAATTTCAGACTTTTCTAATATTTCCAAAAAGACCTTTCATAACTCCATCTGTTTTCATGTCTGTTTCCACCATTTAGTTCATCTGAGCCTTTACCTTGGCTTAATAAGCTTCTGGGCTACTGCTGATCTGCAAAAATAAGTCAAAGGCATGTTCTTCCCCTGGGAATGCGTTAGGGTTCTTATCCACCAGATTTCTCCAGTGCGCAGCCCTCAAGGTTTTAAAGATCACTTGTTTTAAGCTTTGAAACACAAGTATTTATACAGTCAACAATAGCCCCCTCAGAAGCAGCAGCTGTGCACACGTTTCAGCTTTCAAGCCTGACTTTCATCTTGCACCTTGTCCTGCAAGAGGGTTAGGTTGAGGTGCTATCAAGAGTATTATAACAGAAGTCAGTTTAATTTGTGGATGCATGACAAATCTGGTCTCAAGTTCTAGTTCATGCAAGAGGCTGTCTAGCAAAACACCCCGTATGTTATTTATTATATGCAATAGTTTCATGCCAGGTATTTCAGTGCTAACTTATGCTATAGTTCCAATTCTGAGGCATCTGTATTGCAGAATAGTCTAAAGACAGACAAGTTTCAGTCCCTCCTGTTTCATAGCACTGCTTAATACACACCTAGACATACAAACCTTAACTTTCTAGGTAATGGTAACAATTCACCCAGCTATAGGACACTCTTTTATTTCTTTTTTTTCTTCCTTTATGTTGAAGTATTGCACATATTATCACTTTTTACTACCTGTTGTTGTTTTTGAGGCTAATAGTACCATCAGTTTCAGACTCTGGTTTCAAAGCAGACATTCATAAGAGGCCTTGATTTGACTCACAACACTTTCTCAGACTTTCTCTGCTTTCAACATTTTTGTTATAACCATACAAATACAGTATCTCTTTCTCAGCTCCATTCACTAGGGCTAAGATGCATTGTTGAAACACTCCGCTATGACTCCTGTTCAATGCAGAATCTTGACCATTCAAAAAAACCCAGAATCAAATGTGATCTTCTTTATACAGTAACATCTAAAACATACAAAATTCACACCTTTGCACAGTTTACACATGAAAAAAAAGAACACTGTTGTTTAGAGGTTTGTTTTGCCTGTAAGCATTTGACTATATTCCACATTCAACACAGAACTCTCAGTATGCAAGTTCACATAGGTTATAATTCACAAGGATTTGCATTTGCTTTAGAATGTAGGACAGCAGAATTTTGCATATCAGGTTCACAGGATGTCACAGTGTGACTCATCAGTATTATATGAAGACAACAGGCTTCATCAACTGCTGTACCAGCTCTTTAGAAGTGATGGGCTGACTAAGTCATGAAAGCTGCTGAAACAGCTACTTGAAGCAGGGACTTAATATTTGAAACTAACTGGAAGAGTGGTTGGGGTTTTGTGTTGTTTCTGCAGAGCATTGTCTCCTTACATAAGCCAAACACACTCCACTGCTTTCCAGTTTTTGGGGGCTTTTGACGGGCAAGTTGTCTGAAATCCAAAAAAAATACATTTTGGACTTTTCTTTGTAGAATAATATCTGAACCTAAAGCATTATTTTGAACTTCGACACCCAATCACGTGGCACCTTCTACAACAAAAATTCATTGTCTAAAAATAGGAATAACTTACTTTGACTAAAGGCAATTATTTTTCTCTATTGCAGGATTGTGTGACTAAGTTAGATAAGGTATATTTTAATTGTAAAATTAGTTGAATTAAAACTGAACTGACAAACAGTATGAAGAATTATTATTTTCTTAAAAAACAGATGAATGTGAGTTATTCATCATAGTCAACAAATCACAATTATACAGAAAACTGACATTTTACCCCCCTCATGTGAATGTTACATGTATAAGGCAACTCTTACTGTGTCTGCATTATGAAACAATATGGAGCAATAAATGAGTATCTGTGATGTGAACGGCTGTCACTGGGAACTTCATATTGACACTGCACATCCTTCATATGATAAAAAACAAAACAAAACAAAAAAAACAAAGAAACAGCCTAGACCAGCATAGAACCGTGGGGGAAAAAATGCCCTATAGCTATGGAAGTGCATTAGGTGCATGTCTGGCACTCATTTTCCTGTTTGGTCTCACGCAAAGGGAATCAAAGACAAACTCTTGAAGTCTGTTTCATTATTCTCCCCAAAATATCATTCACAGGACTATCTGGGATATTTACTTCTCCCAGTCCTAATAATAATGCTACTCTAGGTACACCCACTACTTATTAAAGTTTGCCAAGTGATCTAGTATTTTGGCTGTTCCCTCTGATCTCTCTTGGTGTATGATCCAGCAGCATTTCTTCCACATCACCACCATGAATACTTTTTTGTGAAACGTGAAGCTTTGAAGACCTCAGAAAAGTTATAAAAATTCAGTAAGTGGAAATTGTACCTACCTGCAATAAACGTGAGTTAAATATTGTTAAAGAAATGGCAAATAGGAGGGAGATAGCAGTTACTTATTTGAAACCACTAGTATGTTCTTCTTTCCTGTCTATCCATGGATAACATTAAATTTAAATAAATGTCTGCATGTACATTTCTGCTCCTTCTGTGATATGCATAAATTTGGTTGACTGAAGTCTCATTGCACTTTCAAAACAGAATTTAGCTGTCTGTTCCTCTGAGTTGCATGCCTTAAAAGCTTAGGAGAAATGGAAAATCTGAGGCAGAGACACACATACCAGCACTGATCCTACAGGAAAGAAGGAAATGCAATTACAGTGTCATCCTGGCTGTAACTCAATGCTGATAAACCTTTCTCATACTTAGTGCTCTGTTTTCTAATATGAATCATATACTGCATTTGATGCAGCAAAATAAACAGATCTGGATCTGAGTTATTTCTCAGATATGTTGGTATATACCTGAAAACAGTGGAGCTGGGAGAAACAATTTGCTAAATAAGGAAGATGAGAGTGTCATTATATATTAATTATTCAGAGGTGTGCTTGCTAAAGCACAAAATAGCAGCACTAAATAAATTTTCATGACATGTAATTAATTTGCTTACCTGAAGGCAGTTAATCCAATAAGTAAACAAATTCAGTTCTTATTAGGACTTTAAACTTATGGTGAATTCTTAGTTCATATAATTAATATTTAACAAATACCTTACAGTTAAGTGAATCATTTCACAGCAAAGCAACACCAGATGGCATTTATTAATCTATTTGCAGATGCTTACTTAACAGCTTTTAAATTATTTTTTGAAAAAATATGTGAAACGTAACCATCTCTTTTGGTTATCCTGATTTTTCAGAAATTTTTATTCAGTGGTCCTACCTGAGTCATTCTTTCAGTGGCATGTCTTCCTTTTGGAAACTTCTTGGTTTTGCTCTTGTGCCTGGACTTGCTAGATGTGGTACCAGTCCTACAAAGTTAAGGAAATATTTCAGAAGTCTGAAGGAGACTGAATATGACTGTATTATAATTTTCCAGGGCAATAAAGGAGTATGGAATTTGATTGGATTTTGTTTTGCATAATTTTTCATTAAGGAGAAAAATCCCAAAACACAGATATTAGAATTTGGGGCGTTTTCTGTTGTTTTTTTCTTAACACCATATTTTTGTAATGAATTAGTAATCATCCTATACATCTACATATTACAACTGACTGTCTCCTGTGTCTTTTAGAGAGACCTCAATTTCCTGCAGCACCTTGGTTAGCAAAGCCCATTTGTAACCCAGAAATAACACTGTCAGAGATGATGAAAGCTTGCAAGAAGCTAGCGCCTGTACTATGAAAACAGTTCTACTTTTAAAAAAGTTAGTTATGTCTGTCAAACAGGGAACTAATTTGTTCTACTTAAAGTAGAACAAGTTAAAAGCAAGTTCAGGATTTCACCAACGTTTCCTTTTTTTTCTTTTTACTTTCTTTAAGAGATATACAGTTTATCTTTACTGAGTTAAGAAATTAAAAAAAATGTGTGCTTGACTCAGCATATGCATACCAGTGTATTAGAAAGGCTGGAAAGCCATCTTTAGTGGTTTTCCCTCCTTCAGCCTATCTGTCACTGTAGCAAGCAGTGTTTAACATTTAAAAATTCACTACTGAAAGGATGATCTGGGGCCAATATATCCAAGGTAAAGAGCAACATCAATGTACAGAAAATTGTCAGTGGTCAGTATGGAATATATTCAAAACAGTGTCCACGGGCTGAATATCTGAATAGGTCAAATATTTTTAAGTCTGACATTAATATCTGTCATTAGATACCACCAAAACACTACATTTTTTCCACTAGAAAGTCCGGTCAGTTGAAGTTAGAAAAGATATGGTCTCATGCAATACTAGTTATGGATATGGACAACAGAATTATGTCCTTAATAATTCTGTCTTTCTAATCATGTTGTAAACTTAAAATGTTTATTCTGCATGTAGTGTCTGTATATGTGCATATTAAAGAGCATCTACATATCTACCTTTACTGGAATTCAGGGGTGGAGACACTTTTTTTCTTTTTAATTTTTGATAAATGGTGTATTACCAGCATTCTCATGATCTGTTTCAATCATCACAGAATTATATGGACTTACTATTGAACTTACTTTTATAGAGTTATGTGTATCCATACAATTTTAGGCACCTTACATCATAGTCATGACTTATTTGCTCATATTTTTTTTTATTTACAGTAGAAACTTGAACAGTCGCATTGTAGTTTTAGTATTGAATAGGACTGCTTCAAGGTGAAGTAAGATGTTTTCTTTTTCTCCTCTCTGCCTCTCTCCCTTCTTCCCAAACATGGAAACATTCTCTAATTGTTGTCATGCTTTTTTGGGTAGTGTTTTTTTTCCTAGCCTGATGGGAAAAGGAAAGGCTAAGCCTATGGGATAAAAAAGCTCCTCTCATCTCACTGAAAGTTCTAATACAGGCATGATCACCTTCTGCTTTGAAATTATACAGTTCCAAAAATGCAAAATGAACCAATTCACCATTATGTTTTAGACTGCACCACCTATCCTGGTGTCATAATCTTTAATTTAATGGTGCTGTTAGAGGAACCAATGTAAATCAAGGCTCTGTGCTACAGCATTTTATCTCAAAGACAGCACTGCATCCATTCAGATTTCAGAAGGCTGGTTTGGATGATTACAAATACTAGCAGCAATAGCACAATGGACTACATACACTGTTGGAAAGAGGAAAAAGGACTTGTGACACTTCTATGGTTCATATTTTTAATGATATTCAATCTAGGCATATAGTCTAGTTTTCCTCTCCTCTCCTCTTCTCTCCTCTCCCCTTCATCTCTTCTCCACTATGGCTCTGCAGTGAGCTTTTCTAGATTCCAGAAAGTGTGGAAGAGATTCAGTTTCTTGTGAAAACAAACCCTTTGTTGACATGGACAGGATTGATTGCTGGTGCAATTGTAATCATCTCATAAATTAGCACCTAAGAGAAACTACATCGGACAATAAGGAAAGATTTTCTTTTTTTCCTGGAAGTATGCAAGGAAAGAAAAGAAGTAGTTTACTGTTTTTTCACCAAAGATTGGCATAAATTGGCTTGACAAACAACCTCAAATATAATTGTTTCTGTAACTAGAAAATCCTCCTCAATTTCTTTAAGTCCAGTTTCTGAGCATAATAAAAGCCTCTTCAAAGAAATTGATCATTATTTCTAAGACTGACACATAAGTATTTCAAAATTATTCAGATAGTAATTCAAACCACCAGGTCAAGAACCAAATAAAATTACTTTGCTGGGACAATGGGATAGGCCTTGTCTGACAGGGCCCCTACTCTGTCATTACTATTGATATCCAGTATTTTTCCACTATTAATATTTAAAAGTCATCATTATTTTCCAGGACATTTTAGCAGTAGTCAAAGGTAATTTGTTTTCTCTTTTCAAAGAAACTAGACAGGAGTCACAGAAACTTGGAACTAAATTCATGGCATGTCTTTGAATACTCAAACATAACAGTTAAGAGGTAATATTTCAGAGACTTTTAAGATGATTTAGCTTAACAGCTACTACTGGCTTTATCAGCAAGGTGCATGCCTTAGCACCTGCTCTACATTCTGAATATTTGTTCTCATTAATATTTAGGTTAAGTTTTATGTTAAGAGTTCCCAGGGTAAAAGCCCACATAAAATTTCTTGAAGGGGGATATATTGTATTGATTTTTATGGCCATGAATGGGTATGTAACATGCATACTTGAAAATGTGATATGTTTTGCAAATTTACAATAAAAATGGTGGAATATATAACTGTGCTATGAGGAGGTATACTGACTGTTGTTTTTGAGGAGTGAATCTTCATGTTTCTGAGAATACTACTTTATTTTTCTCATTTATTTTTCTCATTTCTCATTTTATTTTCAAATCTCCAATTCAGGATTTGCTCAGTCAGCAGAAGTGTATCTGCACTCTGAAGAAACTAAACCACTACCAACAAAGAAGTTTGTATTTTCCTGGTTAATAAGATTATTATAGCAGCAACTTTTCTTAATTATTGCTGTCTGTGAACTAACTTTTTAATAATTAATCTTTCTTTTTCTAAAACATGTGACCCTTTCTGAACCTCGGGTATCATGACACCCAAGCTTAGAACAACGCATCTTACTCTACAGAACTGACTGCATTATAACATTGTCAGAGAAAAAAATGGAAGTGGCTTTATTCTGATATACCATCAGAAACTGAATTATTTAATACTTTTGTTTTTTAAAAGCAATTAACACCATATTAATCACCCAAAAGATACACACAGAAGTAGCATGATAAAACTGAAAGCAAACAATTGAACATAGTGTTGGAAAGGAAATCAGTGTGCTTCTCTGGTATCTTTGTTCTAAAATAAGAAGTTATAAAAAAATCAGGTTCCATTAATAGCTTTTCTTTAGAGAAAACAAAATAATCTAACATCGTTAGTGTAATCCCATTTTTTAAAAAGTATATCTAAAATCCTCTGGAACCTTGCATGATGAAGTTATATTTTTGTTAACAAGTCTACATTCCTTTCAACTTGCACTTAGTAGATTTTTCATATCTGTATTTTTCACTTTCTCAGTTATGCTGCTGTCAATTCACCCATTTCCCTGATACTTTCTGAAGTTCTTTGTCTTTTCATTTCATTGAATAGTTTAAAAATATTGACCAAGAGAAGTTTTTTATTTTGATTTGGTTTGGTTTGTTTTTTTTCCTTTAGATTCACTGTTGGATAATGGCCTGCACTTCTCTATGGGACAGGGTCATCAATCTCTGTTAGTTTCTTACAGCTGCCATAAATGGAGAACAATAATTCCACTCAATCTATAAGCAGTCCACCAAAATAAAGGCCACTTTTTCATGCCATAAAAAAAAAAAAAAAAAAAAAAAAAGGAAAAAAAAAATAAAGGCAATGTCATTGTATGGTGGGTTGACATGGTGCTAGGTGCCAGCCAAAATTCTATTACTCTTCTCCTCAACTGTAAATAATAGAACATATGGAACTTATTATTTGTTTCCTGACTGATGGACAAGATATAAAAATAATTTATTGTTTTCCTTGGACAATTACGTAAGTAACTGCAAGTGAAATATCTTTAAATTCTAGAAAAAAATGTTTTTTTCCCATTTGCATTTAGAGTCATCCATGACAGTTTTACAGGATTTTTCCCTAAAGAAAATGTTTTAAGTGAAATATTTGAAGTGCTGCCTAATCTTTAAAAAAATGAAGACTTATAATTCTTCATGGACACCAACTTCACTGTCAGACTTATTTAAAAAAATTAGCATTTGAATAGCCTTGCAGTGTAGAATAGTTTGTTTCTTGCTTGTGAATTTTTTCATCATTGACAGACTTATCACAACTTCTGCTTCACAGTCTCTGGGGATGGATTGGTTAATCAGTGGTGTCCAAATCAGGAATGTATTCAGTCTTCTGCTGGATGTCAAGTCCAATGTACTCTCGTACCCTCGTACCTATGTAGTTAAACACTATGGAAAAAAAATGCCCCCGCTGCTTCCAACAGACATTAACTTCACAGGACCAGAACCTGATGCAGAGATGACTATTTACTCAGCAAACTGAGTGAACACTTTTGCTGAATCCAGAATAGCATGCTGGCAGATTATTTAACTCGTGTAAAAAATCTGATTTTGCTCCACATAGGGAAAGAAAAAACGAACAAAAAACCAGCAAAACAAAACAGAAAACTCCCCACAAAACTAAGCAATACAAACAAACAAAAAATCCCAACAATATTTAATAGACTAGCCCTACAAAAAAACCAAAAAAACAACAAAGCAAATTCCCCAACATTGTCTTATATTCACAATTTCTTTCACTTGAAATGAACATGAAATAGAAAAAATAGCAAAGATCTCGTAATCAGAAAAAACCCAAACATCTGAAACCATCTCAGCACGTGGCCAGGTATGCACCTGAATTTTGTACACATTCATAACTTTTCATATTAGCAGAAGCACTTCAGTCACTTGACATATCAGTTTGAAACCACAACTATCTCAAAGCAAATGGTGTAGACTCAAAGTCATGCTTAAAAATTCAGTGGTCCCATAGGCACAGTGATGACCTACATCCAAGCATGGCATTTTTAGCCCTGAAGTCTTTGAGTAGTGGGGTCAAAAACAGGCCACTGTCAGAATGAGTTGTATAAAATGTCTTCTTCAGTGGCATAACCTGTGAGTCCAGTGTGACCAGAGAGTATTAAGTACAGGCTGTTGGGCTGGTCTAAGACTAATACAGTGCCTGGAGTGCTCTGCAGCACAAGGGTGTTACTGGAAGTGCACAGCAAACCTCTGCTATGCAGCATCTGTTCTCTATGGAATAGAAATTGTCCCCA
Organism: Phaethornis superciliosus; assembly: GCA_023637945.1. Taxonomy (NCBI): domain Eukaryota; kingdom Metazoa; phylum Chordata; class Aves; order Apodiformes; family Trochilidae; genus Phaethornis; species Phaethornis superciliosus. The sequence continues at coordinate 75,132,879 of JAJQWJ010000002.1, forward strand.
AATTGAGAATGAACAGTAATAGCTGTCAGATTTGCATGGCTGAGAGACCAATAGGAATATATATGGCTTGTACTCTGGGTCTCACAAAAATAGTTAATGGTGTCAAGACGTATCATGGAGAAAATGTGTTGCTTCACAGGAAGAGAACTGGGTGACAGAAGGAAAGCTACTTTCTGAGGTGCAGGAAATGCAGTACATTTTACCATGAACCAAAAAGAGAAAGTAGAAAATCATAGTTACTAGAGTGAGATTTAGGTCAATGAACCAAACTGTGACAAAATTATTCTTCAGACAAAACCTTGTATCAGGTGTTGCAGATAAGCCTGAAACAGAATTTACTGGAGAGCCACATAGCAAATTTGAGTATGCAAGAAAAGTTTATCCTCATTTCAGGACTGAATTTATTAAGAGCAGCACCAGGGTAATTACAAGATCAGGTGCCTTGAAACCACTGATATCACGCTTAGCTCTGCCTTCCACCTTGGTTCCCTTTTTTTTGAAGAGTGCCTTGTCAACATCCACTCAGAAGATTTCCTTCAACATACAAATGAACACTCAGAATCTTTAACTGCAAAAGGAAAAGTCTTTCTGTTTGAATTCCTTGAAATAACAAAACAATGCCACTTTATTCAATGTGCACACTTCCAGCTCTACAGTTCTTTGTGCTTTCATTTAGTCAGAAAGTGAATGCTGTTTTACAAAAATTCTTACATATTGCTGATGCAGCTGTAATATTAGCCAGAGTATTAACACTAATTCTTATTTTCAAGCAGAAAAAACAGTTTTGGTATCATCCATTTCCACAGCTCCAATAAAAGATATAGTTTTCAATACAACCATAGATGATGAGATCATTTCTGTTAGGTTTTTTCCAATAATGCTAATCACATCTGCAAGACAGTAAACTGTGGTAATTGTTAAAAGCAGATTAATTGCACAAAGCACAATCAAATCAAGATGTGTCATTTTTCTTTTACTTTTTCATATCAGTGTAAGATGTGATAACATCTGCTTATGTCAGCTTTACTGACATCATATTCATTAAAATATTATATTATTCAGTTGCAAAAGAAGCACAAATCCAGGACACTAAATCCAAATACTCAGAATTTCAGATGGAAGTTCAATTCAAATTTTTCAATATAAGCCCTTTTTATGCTTTCACTTATGGTTCAGAGCTAAAATCAGAAGTGTAAATGTCATCCAGATACAAATGCCAATGATTCAGCTAATTTCTGCTTACAATACAATAAATGCATTTGATATTAAAAGATATGACATATTTGATATTACATATCAATATGCGCTCCTGACCTTCATATCAAAACATACTTTTCACTCTTGCTTATGAGTCAATGGGGAGGAAAAAAATGACAAAAGAGGAAAAAAGTAGAAAAAAGTAGAAGAAAGAAGTAGAAAAGAAGTAGAAAAAACCCTGAACACTTTAGTGTCAGTGGAGAGCATCAATTATCAATTGGGAATTTTATCACTCATCTCAGTTTTTACTTCAGCTTACTCATTTATGGCACCAAAATAATTTGATCTAGGCTCCATAACAATTTCAAAAAGTTATTTTTCCTTGAGCCTAATTTCAAGATAATAGAAAGAACCTTAGAACAAAATTATTTTCTAGCCTGACTCTTCGTGTCACTTTTAAATTAGTTTTAATATCATGGAAGAAAGTAATGAATCTCATACAGTAAGCACAATGACAACTAATAGGAGCTTTTGCATTTCCGCATACTTCCTCTGAGAGAATTACACCCATGAACATCCTTTCTATTATGAATCCTAATAAAATTAAGTGATAGTAATGACTTATCAGCTAAAACTGGAGTGATTTTATGCATCTGTATGTGTGAAAGACAAAGATGCTTCAGAAGAAGCAGTGAAAGCCAAGTTTATACATCTTGCCTAAGAAAGTATATTTTCTCCATATTTGTATGAGGAAATCAGATAATTTGGATCATAAAGCTCATATTAACTGGTTAAGTGCAGTGAAGTCGTGCTAACAAACCTGTAATTTCTCCCCAGAAGTCTGAAGTGTTTGAATCCGAAGAGTACTATAACCCTTGTAAAGGTAATTTTTACAAAAAATGGAATGGATAGATCTGCCTTTTAACATATAACTCCATTAGTTAAGAAGGACATTGTGTGGTTTCATTGACTATGAGAGAAGAAAAGTAGCTGACAAGGTTACAACCCCACATTTGGATACACATGAATTTTAGAGACCTTCATATTCTGATATGAATTCAGAGATGAAAATCAAATTTGCTTCATAACTTGGCAATAGGAGCAAGAGCAGAGATGCCATTCTGTCCTGTTTAAATTCCCTGAGTGCTGAAGAAACTCCACATCTCCTTCCCCAAGGGATCTCTAGTCTTTTATAGTCTCTGTCCTGGAATGATTTCTTTTCTAAGCCACTTAGATGAAATATTCAATACCAAACAGAACAGCCCAGAGGACAAGCTAAAATGCAACTAAAAGTATAAACACTTTCACGAGCTCAGTCACTGCTCTCTATTCATGGTAGATTGGTGACAGCATCTTGACTTACTAGAACTAGAAGATCCCTACTAAATAAGAAAAAGAAATAATTAAAATGTCTCTGGCCTGCTGCCCTCTGAAGTCTCCTCTGAAGCAGACTCTGGAAGACAGTGATGTTCATTTGGTTTGTGATTACATTTGCATACAAAAAAGAAACTGTCAACCTCCTTTTCACATGAGGTAGTCTCAAAGGATCATCTGTTCCCATTTACACTCATTTAATACCTGACTATGATAGCAGAGAATAGCAGGACAGTGATATTTAGGATCTGCAAAACCGTTTTATTATTTTCCAGGCTAGTGTGGAAACTCACACAATTAAAAATAATGCAATTAAAATAGTTCCCTGAAAATTTAATTAGTAATAGAGACCTCCAAGAACCCCCACATTTCAAAGCTGTATTTCAATTTTGAAGTCCATGGAGTATTTTGATAACAAGATTCATGGATTATTTAATTTGTTCATAAGCTCTGGCAATAAAAATATTAGCAGTACATTTTAAAAAAATCACAAAAGAAATAAAAGGAATTATTTTATCGACTTTAATCTCAGCACTCCCTAGTTTGAGAATATTCTGCAAAAATTCTATCAGTTCCTCTTTGTGATTTGTGGTGTTGGGAATTGCTGATCTAAAAAGTTATGAAATTATGTCCTCTTTTTCCCCTGGTTCCTCTTGCAGTTTCATTTTTCACCTTTCACATTTAAGTCTTCAGTACTTCTTGTGTGAGGATTAATGGAGAAAGCTGTGATAAGAGTAGTCAGAGGATTAAGTACCTCTTCATGGGTTTAGTCTTGATTAATATTTTCTAATTAATATTTTCCTATCCCTATTTACATCATAAACGTCTGCCCTAAGCACTCCTCTGTTCAGTGGTTTCTGATTTTCCTCGTTCCAGAAACAAATAAACATAATTCAATATGAGGGGTTACTATCAAATTAGATACACAAGTTTCAGGTAGAAGAAACCTGACAGATGGAGCAAGTGACTCACAGAAAGTCCCTGACCCAGTTTTCTCAGGAACTCACACTTCAAAGTTTCTCTCTGAATTTCTCAACCACATTTTTGTCCATGTCTTTACAGTTTCTAACAAATAACTTTCAAAATCTCCTTCAGTGTCCTCAGTAGCTCAGTACATTCTCACAGCACATAATATAGCCTATTAGAGGATGTAAAATTTTTCTGTTTATAAGTAGCTGAGACAAATATCTGAGTAATTCCAGTCATGCCCCCCATCTAGAAAAGGCCAGATGTTCACAGTAGGTGCTGATTTTAAAGACGTGATCTTGATAGATTCTGTTTGAAAAACCTATCTGGTATGCAGACTTCCTTGGTCTTTTGCAAAAGAGCATGCAACGCCAAAGGTGATGAGGTTTTTCTGTTTGCCTAGTGATTAAACAGTTTTCTAACAAGTTTTATTCTTTGCTTGTAATTTCCATGCTTTGCCTGGAGAATATTTTCTTTAAAATACAAAATCACAGATATGTAGCTGTATCTAGGGTTTTGCTTCAATACTGATGCTGGGATAACATAAGAAGACAGTCTTCACATCTTTTTAAGTTTTGTAAGGGTTTTTTTTGTTAAACAGCTGTGCTGACATGTACATAGAAAACAAGACATTTAATCACAGGTTGCTGCCTATCATTTCAAAATAAATTTGAGCCCTTAATTTTCATTTCTTATGTTTATTTGATACTAACCTAAGAGAAATTTTTAAAATGAGGAGTTCATTGTCACTTGCCAGGAATTAATTGTTTAAGTTACTTAAATTATTAATAACTAATAACCTTTTTAAAAAAATTAATAGAATATTAAACACAATTATTAAGATCTGCTTTTAAGTCTCAATATGTTTTTTACAGAACTTAGAAATGTGAATCCTTAATAACACAAGAACTGAATGTGAAGGCAAGCAAAACCATTTCCAGTTAGTAAGCATTGGGATATTTCACTCAACAAATCGATAATTCAATATAATTCAGTATTCAATATTCAATAACAAGAGATGAATTTGACAGATGTAACATACCAGTTCTTCATTGCTGTGCATTATATCTGCCTTAGAAAACTCTTTACTAATAGACTGAAGAAAAGAATTCAAGAAAAGCTGACAGAAAAAAATTTGTTTTTGTAGTGTCTTAGCAGTTTCCTACTTTTTGAAGAAAAAAATAAAAGCAGTGATCACTTGAAACATGAGTCAAATAAAGAGTCAAACTGTGTGTCTAGTACAAATAAGTGATTAAGTTATTTGCATTAAACTTTGTAAAACAAAAGTAAATATTTTTTTAGTATTCCCCAAACTCACTTTCCAAAGGCGGCTGCTGTTATCTTAGAATGTAACTTGTTGAATAGAAAGCTTTTGGTTTTATAACCAGAAAAATAGTTAAAAAAAATATTGCAGCTAGGAAAATGGGATTCCCAAGCTCTTATTTTTGTGGCAAATGAAGCATAAAGCCTCTATAGTTACCTCAAGATGATCAGATCACACAGTACTCTGACAGATAAATGTTTTATCTGCAAAATTTTTTTACTAATTGACAGGCAATTTTATTCATTTATAGTATTGATATAAAATTTGTTCTCCTGAATGTACCCCCTACAGAAATGAAATTTCTTATTCTCATTTGTGTGCTAACTACAAAGGATACCAGCAATCACACACAGTCTTAAGCTTTTTGAATATTTTTATAATAGACCTCAAGTATGCAATCAAACACATTTACTAATATCTGCTTTGTAAAACTGGGATATAGAGCAACCTTACATTTTTTAAGGTCAACATTAAAATTTCCCCTGAGAGGAAAACAATTTGAAGAAAAGTAATTTATTTTACAGAACTTTAATCTTCTGTACTCTGTTATATTACAAGGTCCTTTCTGTAACTCAAGTCTACTTTTATAAAACTTCTTTATCTACAATTTCCATTTCTAATAACATCAGTAATCTGAGTAAAAAAAGAAATACAGAATCTGCAGTTTATACCTCTGGGCATCAAATTCTGTAATTACTAGAGATATCTCTTTATATAATTGTTTTTATCTTCAAGAATCTGAAGAGAATGTAAACTGTTATACCCAGAATATGTCATTAATGAAAGAAAGTTCTTATCTTAAAAGTATCATCTGTATTTTAATGCCTTATCTTCTCTAACATGATACATTAGCATTCCTTAAAGACATAAATTTATAATGGTGCTGAAGATCTATTTTAATAGGACTACTGTGTCTGTCTTAACTGTTAAAAATTAATGTTCTTTAGTACCTAGCCATGGCCCTTTATGATAAACAGGCAGCGAGGATTACCTGTTAGGGGACTTATTGTACTCTTTAAAAGGTTATATTAATTTATTCATGTGCCATATGTAATTAGTCAACAGTAGATATTATCACTGTGAACTTGTCAGACACATTTTCTTCAAATAATCTCAAATATTTATGAAGAAAATTAATAAACACCCAAAATAAAAATGAAATTTACAAAATATACTTCATTGTTCTCTATTTCTTTTTTTACTTATGTTGAGTGAACATTAGACGTATTCTTCGTATTTCTCTTACACAAAAACAATTATATTATTGTTATTATCATACAAGAAGATTTAAAAGCTGATGCAAAAAGAGGCTGACATACCATCCCTCAAATCTAAATGTTAGTTTTTGTTGGAGCACACCATGAAATGTACCAAGTTATTACTATTTTTCAAACTTAAGGTTTGTCTAAAAGTCAGTTAATTCACTTGAAATGGCAGATACTAGAAATAGCTTATTTGCAAAGCATAACCCCACAGTGTGGGTTTTGGTAATCTTGTTAATATCAAATATCACACTACTCATAAGTTCTGATTATACTGTATGCTAACTTTCTTATAAGACTACATTTCAATTCAGTTTTGAATTTCATGCACTGTCTCTACATGGTTTTTAAATTTTCATTGGAGAAACCAAAAAATAAGAATGAAGCAAAATTGTGCATGAAGCAAGGCATGTTGAGCTAGATTGTAGGCATTTTTTGGCAGTCGTTTCTAAATGAAATGCTAAATTTGGAATTTTCCTCTTTTGCTTTTTGACAGCAGTGAGTATCATTAGAACAATACACAACATTCAACCTTTTAGCTTCAGAAAATAATTTCTTCAGAAAGCTCAGTTTAAGAACAGATGCTGCATGGTGGTTTATGTCAAAAACTATTGAATGCTTGCTCTTCACAGAACTTAAAAGTAAAGAGTACTGCCAGATAACACAGAACAGCTTTCTGAAACTTGCAGATAAAAGGATTAAAATATATTCCTTAATATGTATATTTAATAAGTAAGCAGCATGACTGTTCTGAGGAACATTCTATTTCTGCAATAAATGTTCTTGTTAAGAGATATGCAGTACTTAGATCCTCTTTTTTTTTTTTTTTTCAAGTACTAAAATGAAATTCTTGCCCATGGGCAAGTTTAAATACCTTTACATAAGTTTAAATTTGATCTTTAAACAAAATTTCTGCGTGATACATTATAAAAACATCTTCCTTTACTGTTTAATGTATGATTTAGAAATTCATTTACATTTCTGCTTATGTTTTATAATGATTCTGATTTCTACACCCCAACTCCAAGGAGACTCATCCTGACCATACTGCAGTGTCTGACTTAGAAACTTACGTTATCTATTTATATTCTTACACATAGCATGTTCTTTTAAAAATAATGAGATGAAAATAAAATAAGCCATAGACAATGGCATAAGCCATATGCAAAGTTTAACATAAGAAATTTTTTCCAGATATTTAGGTGGAAATACATCAGATTAATAAAAAGTGAAAATTAGCAGCCACAGTAAATTACCTGGGATTGGTTAATGGAGGATGGTCAACTTAATAAAACTATTTGGGATAGCTATTACCATAGTTGCAAAGTCTGTTCTTACAAATTAGGTTAAGAAAAGAAAAAGAAAAAAAAAAGATCCTTTCCAGAGCAGAAGAGCCCTTGAAAATTGCCGCAGTGGCTTCTTTTTCTTTCCTGGGGCCTCATTCTGATTTTATGGTTCTTTTGCTTTCTTAGTTTTTGTCTTTTCCTGTTGAGTGAAACTGCACACATGGTATTAAAGAAACAAATAGTGCATGAGAACTTATGCTGTGAGCATGAGCTAAACCAAACAGAGGCCTGTACCCTGCTTCAGCTTTTTGTCACCCCCCAGTATGACTGTGACAGGGGAGACATTGACATATGGAGACACCTGTACTTCAGAAAGACAGCCACAGTGTAACCATAGAGCAGCAGTGAAAGTCTGACTGACACAGAGCAACATCACTCTTGGCCAACATACCTCTTGGGAGCCCTCTCAGAGATATCAGCTAGATTTTCAGATTCCTGTCCCATCTTCTGCTTAATTGCTTATGAAACAACCCAGACTTTCTGTTTACATGCGATCACTAAAAATTTTTTCTGGTCTCCTGAGGGATACGTGCCATCTTTTTTTGCCACTTTATCACCACAGCTTCTTTTCACTCTTGCACTTTTCCCCTTTGAGGTGTGCAATGACAACAGCAGTTCCATATTTTTTCCTGCAGGCAGATACAGGGACACTGAGAGCCCCAGTCTCTAAATGCAAGACTTTCCTTATGATTTGTGACCCACAGGTTCAGAACAGGGTTTTAACTCTTGATCTTCTTATAGTTCAAGGAAATCCTGAAAACATGTCTGTCAATGCTATATGTCTGTGGTTTTTTCTTGTCACTTTTTTCATTGACAAAAGAAATTGGTCGCTTACATTTCATATGAACTTGCAGTGTTGCAGTGTTTTTTTATGAACCAATCTATTAAAATGAAATTTAAACAAAGGATATAGCAATACACAGCTACTGTATTCTTCAGGGTTTAAATTTCAAATATGAACCTCATGCACAAATGGAAATTGTTCCTTATTTGCATAATAAAGTGGGGAAAAAAATCAACCTGTTAATTCTACAGAAAAAATAGATTATTAAAAAAAAACCTTTCTGAGTTCCAAATTTTAATTTGTCTTCCATTGTTTCAGTTGCATTATTTTGTGCAATTTTTCTTTATTTTGAATAATTGTGATGAAAATATTTTATTAGTAAGTTGATTCTTTTCATAGAATCATTGAATTATGGAATTGCTCAGTCTGGAAAAAACCTTCAAGATCACTGAATCCAACCCCTTCCTAACCCTATTACCCTATTTCATTTTGCTCCACTGATCAATAACACTCTGTGCACAAATAAGTATGATCCCAGATAACAATCTGTGCATTTGCAATTATATCTGTTTCCTGTAAGATTAATTTATTAACATGCAAGTGAAGCTCTTTCCTTCAGCTATGTTACAAATGCTGCCTTCCAATAACTTCACTGAAATTAAGTGTGTAAATTCTGCCTGCAAAATATGTAGGAAGACAACAAATTGTGGACTAAGAACTAAGCTCACCTCATGTGCATATCTATATGAGAATAAAGATACTATTATATTATTTGCGGTATTGACATCCATGATTTTCTTTGTTCTGTAACAGTAGCTGCTTTTGGCTCTTCAGGACAAAATGAACTTGATTAAACAAACGTATGTGACACGTTTTCTAAAACGTTGGTGCCCATTCATTGAGAGAAGAGAGGAAGAAAGGAAATGGTAGGGCTGCACACATCCTCAGCCATAAATTGAATCAGAGTATCAATTTAGATCAATTTAGTATCAATTAGAGTATCAATTAGTATCAATTAGAGTATCAATTTAGTATCAATTAGAGATCAATTTAGTATCAATTTAGAGGTATCAAAATACCTCTACACACGATAGTCTGGATGATCTATATCATACAGGTTCTAAATTGTAGTTTAGCATTAGCTGAAGACAGTGATTGTGTTAACCTGGGTTGAACTTGAACTGATGTGAATAATGTAACTGGAAATTTCCTAAAGAAACCTAGCCATAGTAAAATGCTGTAAAACGTGATACACTTACAGATTACAGGAAGAGAAAAAGGCTTCACCTTTCTCAAATCTTTGTAGCGTTGGAAATTTGTCACACAGAATTCCCAGAAGTCTCAATAGCCTGTTAATTAAATTCTGTCCTTTTTTGAATGACTTTTTGTTACACAGAAATAATGAAACATTTTAATCTTTTATCTCTTTATCAGAAAAAAAAATCTGTGTTAATTCTTGTGAAGAAATAAATGGAAGCTCCTCTGCTAGAGGCAAAGACATCAAGATCAAGACTTATTTAAAAAAAACATGAGTCACTTGTTTATTAGATCAGTAACAGAATTCTTCTAGACTTATTTTTCCTTCTTTTTTCTCATATAATTTTCACAGTATGAATTAGAAGACTTTAATAAGTATATTAATGTTATATATGTTATTAATATATATATTAATAAATGTATAAAAATAAAAAAGTACAAAAGGGCTTATAATGAACCTGTCAAAGAGCTTGCTTGTAACTTGACTGAAAGGATATTATTTCCTGAGAATGAGATTCTGTGCTCATACACTTCTTCCTGAGATGTTCAGTGAAGTACCCTGAAAATGGATGTTGAGAGTTTTGAGTATCCACTGGTATCTGCTATCATAATATGCTGTCTAAAATGCCTCAGTGTAAAGTTCGGGTAAAAATCAACTTCACCTTGCAAAGAAAGTGTTTTGGGTTTTTTTGTTTTCTTTTCTGAAATAATCCTTTCTTCTGAAATTATTGAAACAAACAATGAATAAATGTATCTTCCTATCTGTTAAAATATTTTTAACACAATTTAACTATTATGGTTTAAATTCACTCTACCAGCTTCTAACTGATTTTGTTGCAATACCCATCACAAGAGTATCATTGGTATAAGAGCTGAGTTGAATAAATACCATATACTACAATTCATATTACATAGGCAGATATTCAACTGGTCTATAAACCAGGAATAATTCTTTGCCACCTCTTTCAGTGCAGCACACTTTGTTCAGAGAGTTTCTGGAAGTCTGTAAGTAAGGCTGGTGCTTCTCTCTCAGATGGACTGTGGGGAGCAAGAAAATAGGGAGATGATCTGTTCCTGTGCAGCAGTCCTTACATTTTGTAAATCCCATCTTATACTCAGCAAGAAAGAGAATGTGGCTGCTTACCCTTACCTTGAAAGCAGAGCAGGAATGATCCTTCTCTGTTTTAATTTTAAAAAGAGCAGAAGAACACAGTGTTGTTTTTTGCTTTTTTTTTCCTGTAGAACTTCCCTCTACTAGCCATTATACCTGGTTCTACCTGCCTACACTTTCTTGTTTCTGAAAATAACAGGATTCTTTGTGCCTGTTTGGTTTCCTCAAGCATTAGAAAGCATCCCTGAAGAAAAGGACTCAGGAGTGCTGGTGGATGAAAAGCTGGACATGAGCCAAAAGTGCATGCTTGAAGCCCAGAAGGCAAATCACATCATGGGCTGCATCAAAAGAAGCATGGCCAGCAGATCAAGAGAAGTGATTCTACCACTTTACTCTGCTCTGGTAAGATCTCACCTGCAGTATTGCATCTGACTCTGGATCCCTCAACGCAGGAAGGACATGGATGATGGAATGGGTCCAGAGACAGGCTAGAAAAATGATCAGGGGGCTGGAACACCTCTCTTATGAAGACAGGCTCAGGGAGCTGGGGTTGTTCATCCTGGAGAAGAGAGGTGTCTGGGGAGATTAATAGCAATCTTCTGGTGTCTGAAGAGGGACTACAGGAAGGCTGGAGAGGAACAGTTTGCAAGGGCTTGTATTGATTAGACAAGGGACAATGGTTTTAAATAGAGAAGAGTAGATTTAGACTGTATGTTAGGAAAAAGTTCTTTACAATGAGAGTAGTGGAAAAATATAATTTGTTACCTGGTGAGGTAGTTGTTGTCTCATCCCTGGAGATATTCAAGGTGAAGCTTCTCTCTCTTTGCAACCTGAAGAACACCAAGACAAGCAACAGCTGAACCCTTCTGACAAGGCAGCCTGCACATGGGAGAGATAGTCACATACTCAAGTGTGTCAATACCAGAACTATAACTCTCCCATAAGACTTTTGAGTGCCTTTTAGCACCATATATGACTATTTTGAAAACCTGAGTATTGAAGTGTGTCATGATGTTGTGGAATCTGTGGATAGTTAAGTGATTAATAATAGCATGTATTCTGAAGCATTTAGTTTTCAAAGCATAAACTGCACCTTTTCACTTTAAAGCCAGGAGTAGTTTAAGAACATTATTACTGATTAGGCATCATGTAAACTGTGGAAGAGCATATAATCAGTCTCTTATCAAAACTTGTGAACAAAAGTCAACATTTTTCCCGAAGAACACTACAAAGAAGAACAATATTTTCACTTGAGACAAAGAACTAAATGTACCTTGATCAGATAAGATACCCAAACCCCTGAAGCAAAAATATAAATTATGGCTAAGGGTAACACACTTTGTTTATAAAAACACAGATGAGACCACTGAGTCAATCAGAGATCTAGGAAAAAGTACATTCAGACAGGAGAGATGTAGAAAAAGATGAAACTCTTGTGCATTTTACACAAGTTAGCATTTCTGTATTTGCTTTGCATTCTTGATAAAATATGACTATGGGTAGGGAAAGAAAAATGGAAGATAACTGCTATTGAAAATGTCAGACATCACCACAAGTGGTTTTCTTTTAAAATCTACTTTAACGAAGAGGGTGAGAGAAGAGTCATTCTTTTATGGGAAAATGTACCATTCCTCATCCAACAGAGAGAGAGGGGAAAATCTGCTGCTGCTCCATGTCCCCAGATGCAAGTGGTGATACTGAAGAGGTATTCCCAGCAGGTATGCACACACAAAGCACATGTATATGTTGTATATAAGCTGAATCTTATTTGTGAGCAACATAGAACAGAGACATAGCCTGTATTCTTATAGGAAAAATTATTATACCAGATCCAACAGCCTTAGAGGGGAAAGACTGCTGCAGCTCTGTGTCCCCAGGTCTAACTAGAGGCTGAAGATGTATTACCAGGGCATTTGCACAAATGTGGACAGCACCAATGGTCTTATCCTCCTCCTTACTCTGTCTGAACAGTGGAAGTCCCCTGGTGAGATCATATATACATATGCATATTTACAAAGTGATTCCCTCCAGCAGCTGGGTTCACTCAATCTCTCCAGTTGCCAGCTCATGGATACCAGTCTTTTCTGCTGTCACCTATGCATACAAAGCCCCACTCCAGTTGCTTGTACACATTGTTGTGCATATACACATACATAAACATATACATATACATACACATACACATGCACACCTACCTGGGTCTGATGGGGACTGCTCTGGTCCCACAGCCAACTCTGCTCTCCTCTGAACCCTAAAGATACCCATGTGCTTTCATAGCAAGAGAAAGGAGCATTATCCTACAACCTAAAACACTGTATCATGCAATTTTCTATTCAAGCCATTGAGAACATGAAAATAACTCTTTCTTTTTATGTTGTTTTATTTTGTAGCGAAGCACCAAAGAAGACTTCTGGGGAAACAGAGAAAGCATAATGTTTAAGAAGCAGAGGAAAAAAATAAAATACTGTTAAAATACACAAGAAACAGCAAAATGTTGAGACTCCTGGTTAAAATAATATGAACAAAATATATTTGTGTGCTAAAATAGTTTATGCAAATCTGGGCCAGTTATGATGTTCCTGACAGATTTTTAATGAGAGATTAGTTCAACAGCAGTGCTTTGTATCATTACATTATTTTTGCTATTTATAAACTTGTGTGCTTTTTTATAAACTTGGATCTAAAATGCCTGTCAGTTCCATTTGCTTAATACTTTTTATTTTTAATTGGGTCATAGAAAGCATTCGTTTCTTTTGATAATGTATTTTCTTTAGAGTTTTCAATAATATAATAATTAGACTCATAAGATTCATACCATAACCAATTATAGAACTCAAACTTTAAACCATAAATTCTTCCCAAAATCAGGAGAACTTTGATTTAGTCATTCCTGATTTATATCACCCTTGATTATTTAGGCTACTACACTGCTACAGAAATCTCCAGAGATGACATTATGTAGGCTGTAGCATTTCCTTTCACCTTTGTTAGATGGCCTTTCTCTGAATGTTCATACATCTGTTATCTGTCACATTCTTAAGAAGCAAAAGGGTGACATCTAATTTATGTCAGATAGCATTTCAGCTGAACAGAAATAAATCTTGTGGAATCATTTTATCTTCTTCTCATTGCTTTCTTAGACATCCAAGTGTCTTATGTTGAAAAATACGCATTTATTATAATATAGGATAAATCTACTTTTAATTACTTGTCCTTAATTAAATGTTTGTTTTCTTTAATTATGCCTGAGTGACATATATTTTTAAAAATTGTACTGGATATCCCAGAACATCTCATTTTACATTTAACTTACCTTCTATTGTAAGCAGACCTAGAAAATTAGAAGAACTTCACATGTTTAATTTGTGTTTTGGGCCAGGTAAGAGGGATCTTATCCTACAGGTAACGTGCATATTCATTAGGGTTCCTGTGATGAAAATTTCCAAAGCAAGCTGGAACATTCAGCAGGGACTTCTAAAGATTCTGCTTTCTCAGACTGGATCCTTCCCCTGAAAATTTTTTAATCCTCATAACCATGTTAGAAAGGCTGAAAAACAGTATATTAAAAGCATACAAATTTTAGTTGTTTGGGGTTTCATGTCTAATATATTGGGGTTTTGCAAAATTTTATTGAAAGTATTTCAGTCATTTCAGAAGACAATACAAAGGAAATAAGAAGAAATTGTTGTAGTTTTTTTCTTCACTAGTAACTTTTAGAACTTCTCTGGGCTTGTTTCTATATTTTCAAGTTAAAAATCATAACCTTGATAAACATAAAAAGGATTTTTGAAGCTAGAAACTTAATTTTTTCTCTCAGTATTACTTCAATGCAGGCCAGGGATTTAATTTTTTTTTAATATCATTTTGACAGTAGTTTACAGTGTTCTAGTTAGCAGTCATTCTAGGATGCTGATCTGAGATTAGGTATCCATCTTTCCTGCAATGTTAAGGATGACTTCAGAGGCTAAAGCAGAAAAAAAAGCTGTATTAAAGAGGAAAGAAGTAGAGAAATAAAAAGCATGTTTGGATGTGACTGTGGGTTTGAAGGACAAGGAAGGTTAGGGGTGTTTCTTGGGGACATTTATCTAACAGTATCTGTAAAATATGCTTTCTCTAGCTCAGGAAATCCTCAAAGAGCTGAGTACCAGAAATATAAAAAATAAGAAGGATCACTTTAATAAGCTTTTTGGTCGCATTCATCCTAAATATCTAGTACTGGCTATTCTTCAGTAGCTACAGGAATGAGATAAGTATTGGTTTAGTAGGGCTTTGTTAGGATTTTCCTGATCTGCCTTTGGTCCTAGCCCTTTTCTTGGCTGGTTGAATCATGGTGAGACTGCACCCCACCAGGGAAACAAGGAGCTTTCCTACCCCCTGTGGCCACCAAACAGCCCCTGCCCAGCCTTTAGGATAAAATGGGATTGTCCTTGTAAGGATAAGAAAGAAGTATTTGTGTCAAGCAGAACAAACTTCTGGACAGAAAATCCTTTTCAATATCCTTTGCTTCTGATCACATTCTTTGAAACATACAGGCAAATCATTGCTTTTGGTCTTCTCTATAAAAGCTAACCACTTACTTCTGTTATTATGTACCTTATTAGGCCAAGTAGCAACATTCTGCATGGAGCAAAAGGTTATAGCACTGCTGATAAGCTGTTAAGTTGCAAGGCTATTTTACAAAATGGAAATAGTTTTCTTAATGTGAATTTTAAGAAAAAGCTTAGGAGATTGTTAATAAAAATAATTGATGTTAGTACCTCAAACACTCAGAAGCTAAGGAATGCAACATTTCTTCTCCTAGGTATTCTTAATTCATATTCTTAATACTTATGCATCTTGATTCAGTCTTAATTATGTGACTGCAACAGTCTTATCCCCAGTGTTTAGTTCTGTGCACTGAGAGGATGATGTTTAGTTAGCAAATTTATTTTCAGCCTTATGCAATGTGTTGTTCTATACTGTATTTCAGACATTTTAATGCTTCTATAAAATCAGTTATTTATTTACTTCCAAGGTTTTTATATCAGTCACCATTAAGCAGTATTTGAGAATTACTTATGAATTTGTTAAGAATTTTCACAACATAACTGTGACATAAAGAGATAGTATTTATTATGTTATTATGTTATATTATGTTTATTATGTTATACTTGCACATGGGGACAGATAGTTTAAGATAAAACATCTTGTTCTTTGACACCTGTCTGAAATGCATTGTATGTGATCTCGCAATGTACTCTTCCTTTTTACATCACTTTACATATTCAGAGTATACCCCTACTTGTTTCAGTAATGGATTCTAGGCATTTTTATAAAATTGCAGTTAGGAATTTAGATATGAGGAATCCTCTTCTGTGATAAAATATTATTTTAACTACATGGCTCATCAGTGTGAAAGAATCCAGTGAAAATGTCAGGAAAACAACCTGATTCCTAGGGGTAAAACACCTTAGCAAACATTTGTAATAAGCACCTTCCCACTAATTCCATGAGCTCACCTTTTTCAATTGTCTTTTTATTACTCATATCAACATTTGTTTCTGAAGAATTTGATTGTATAAAGGATAACATACTTTTCCTCATCACCTCAAAGGCAGGGGAAGGGAGTGAAGTGGGAGAGTAGATGAGACTAAATTGTAGCTGTAGGAAAAATCTTAACTCCTGAATTTCAGGACTTGAGAGCTAATTCAGGTGCTTAAAATCTTTAAAATTTATTATTTTAGTTTAGTTTTTGGATGTGATATCTACTCATATTTTATATACCACTACATCTAGAAAGGTGCAGAGAAAAATCTTAAGTAGAAACCAAAAGGACCAGCTTTAAGGTGAAGAAACTGACCTGCTCTGTTATGGATGAGTTCATGTCTATGAAAGTTTAGAAGGTTAAAAAACAAATTCCACTCCTTGGAAAAGACTCACAGGGGATATTGCTACATGAGTTCACAACATGAATTTCAAATTATGAACTTTTTCAGTGAACACACTTGCCTGTATGGAAGATTGGAGGCAGGGTAGCAAAAAAATAGCAAAAAGAGTATGGATGGCAGTTCTTTAAAAGTACTTTAATACTGTTTATTAGTTTCATAAGGTTATTGGAGAACATACAGAAGAGAAACAGGAAATAGAAATGGGGTAGCCTGAGGATTTCAATTTCTTATCCAGGTGACAGGACAAATTTATGCAGCCTGTGTAGAAATTTCCTGTTGATGCTTTTGGAATTCTATGTATACAAGGATAAAATAATCACCTTTATGTTTTCTTCTGTTGTCAATAACAAATGTTCTTCTCCAGAAACAGACATAAAGAAACAGGTCATTCACACATCTCAATTAAAACAATCTTTATTTTG
Source organism: Phaethornis superciliosus (assembly GCA_023637945.1). Classification (NCBI taxonomy): domain Eukaryota; kingdom Metazoa; phylum Chordata; class Aves; order Apodiformes; family Trochilidae; genus Phaethornis; species Phaethornis superciliosus. The sequence goes on from JAJQWJ010000002.1 coordinate 75,149,849, forward strand.
TTGGTGACAGATTGAAAGTTCATGTTTTTGTGACTGATTTCAAACCCTTGCTCCACTAGGAGGCAGGAAAGGAGACAGTTTACAAGAATTACATTTAAGCATGCCAGTGAATGAACCATCATTCTAAAATATGGAACATGTCACTGTAGATCAGAATGGTGAAGATGCCATTGATGTCTACTCAAGTATATTTTGTCTATGCATCACCCTTCAAGCCATTAAAAAATTCTTAATGTTTTCAATACATTCTTACTACCTGAATAATTTAGGGAAAGTAAGATCAACACTATATGTGATCTTTTTGAAAGATTACAAAGCATACTGCATTTTCTCCACTGATGATTACTAAAAATCAAAAAAAGCATACAACTTGTAGCTTAATCCTATGGATGATTAAAGTACTTTGTATTACTAGTGTACACAGCATGGCTGTGTTTTCCTTCTTAGATCTAAAGCTACGTACTCTACACCAAAACCACCCTGAAAGCATTTGGATTCTTTTCCAAGTTTTCTTATCGTTTATTAACACCAGATAGCGAGGATTATGTTTACAGGCCTTTCAGAGAAAATGTCTTGCCGCCTCAATTTCATCCAGTTGAGACTTAATGGATAGCTGAGCAAACAAAAGAAATATCAGGAAACACAAAATGACAGCTATTTTATTAAAAACATGATAAAAGATCTGGACACAGGCTTACATTTGCAAAAGCAAGCAAACTTATAATTAGGACTTGAATTAAAAAAATAATTAAATGACAAAAACACATGAAAAAAATTCCCAAATAAAGAAGGTTAAGTGGGATTATGCATTAGAAAAATGTGTGTACAAGTGTACCCAGCAGTAAATTGGGTAAATTATAGCAGATTAGAGGAGGTACTAATGATCAAAATGTAATAAAAACTTAGTACTGCGGTTTATATCTTTTTGTCTCTTGTATAAGTAGGTAGCTGCTACACATGTGTCAGCAGATTACTATACCACGATTTTATTCCATTAGATTCACTGTATTAGTAGTTCATATCTAATATGTATAGAAAAATGTGTAGATATATAGACATATATATGATATATATGTTTTATATAGGGTATATATGTGGTTAACACCTAACTTCAGAGTATAATCTAAGTTATAGTCATTCACTTTCTAGAATTATTCAGTCCATTTCATGAAAAATAAATTCCTGCCCTTTGAAGCAGAAAATCTCACTGAGAACTGGGTTATCTATGAGAAGAAATGTATCAGAGAACAAATGGATCCATCAGCCTTATCCCTATCACGGCCTTTGTTTTAACCAGCAAATTAAGTGGCAGGAACTTCCACATACTACAGCTTGATGGAAAACTAGGGCTGCAAACCTTACAAGGATTGATAGTATTGTTTCTTTCAGCTAATCAATCTGTAATCTTGTCCTGATATTCAGGGTGCATATCAAAGCCTCTTTGGTTTGTTTTCTGTCAATTTTTTTACCCTTCTCCTTAAATTTTACATTAGCATTCTTAGTTAGAAGGCCCTAAACTCATCTGTTATTGCTCACCTTTACACTTTCTACAAAGTGCAATTCATTTTACGCATTCAAATCTTTTAATAGTTTTATGGGAGTACACAATTTTTTTCTCCAAAATTCTGTGTAAAGACACATTTAACCAGATATCTCTTGTTACCTCAGAATTTCCTTCTGAGACTTTCTAGACCACTTCCTATTCAATTCCTATTTATATTTCCATCCTCACTGAAGTATTGTGTATTTTGAGTAGATTTTATTGCATTGTGCTGCATACACAAAACCTTTGTCATCTCACTGTAGTCTTTGAAAATACAAAAATATTTATTTAGTAGAGTAAGGAAACCAGTTCTAAAAAAAGTCAGAAGGAATTTGGAGATACATTTGTCACTTACACAAGAGACAAAAAAAAATAAATAATAAATCAATGGAGTTTTGAGAATATAGAAAGTATTTTAAAAATATGTAATGTTCTTAATCAGATATGTTAGCAAACTTCAGACAAAGTCATAGTTAGATAATTACTAGTTTTTAAATGTTGACAGTATGGTCAACACCTGGATTTATCCCTTAAAATGACTGAATTTTAGACTAACATAATTGTAATAATTGATTTGGTAGAATATTGCTGTCAATCATAGGATCATAGAAAGCTATGGGTTGGAAGAGAACTCAAAAGATCATCTAGTCCAACCCCCCTGGCAGAGCAGGGTCACCTACAGGAGGTCACACAGGAATGAGTCCAGCTAGGTTCTGAATGTCTCCAGGGAAGGACACTCCACAACTTCCCTGGGCAGCCTGTGCCAGTGCTCTGACACCCTCACAGTGAAAAAATTATTCCTAATATTTACATGGAACCACCTGTGCTCCAGTTTATAACCATTGCCCCTTGCCCTGTTGTTAGCCACTCCTGAGAAAAGCTTCAGTCCATCCTCCTGGCACTCGCCCCTTACATATTTATAAACATTGATGAGGTCACCCCTCATTCTCTTTTCCTCCAAGCTGGAGAGCCCAATGTGCCTCAGTCTTTCCTCATAAGGGAGATGTTCCACTCCCTTCATCATCTTTGATGAAAGATGATCCACTCTGCGCTGGACTCTTAAGCAGTTCCCGGTCCTTGAACAATTCCAGATTAGCATCTGGTTAAGTGGTTGTGGATCTGCTTTATTTCTTGAAGGATCAATGACATAAATAGACAGCTAGTCCCAAGTTGAAATCAAACAAACTTTTCTATCATAAATACTGTGCACACTGGCAAGGAAGAAATTCTTCTAGATAAAGGATAAGATATCACCACATTCAGAAATAATGTGGTGCTATTTGTAGGTTTTATAGGATGCACGAACTGGTTCTGTTGCTCTCCAGGAATTTTATTTATTTTTTTTTTCCTGGTAGTTCTTTAAAGACCAGGAAAATTTTAAATTTAGATGTTCTGCTGTCCATAATTTTACTTCTATGTGTGCAACTTACACTTGTGGTTGTTGCAAAAGTCTGCCAAAAGAAAGTTATGGTGTTTTACTTTCCTTTTTCACAACCATATATGACTACAGAAAGTGTATTCTACAATGAAACAGTCCTAGGTTACTAGATGTGGCATTATGTCCCATATCCTTTCACTACGTATACCCACTAATCACAAATCTCTGTGCTTTTGATGAGTCATGTAAAGAAATTTATTTCAATGGAATTATATGCATAAAAAATATTAGGCACACATGTAACATCTGAGTATCAGTGCACTTCTGACGCTAGCAAATTAAAAAAATCCTAATATTGCTCTATGCATGGCTAGTATTGCATTTTCAGACAGTTGTCATCATCACATTTTTGAAAATACATTAACTTTTAAAAATTACTTTCTGAATATTTACTGACCTTAATTAACATAAAATTAATCACAATTAACCCAGTCACATTAAAGATGTTCAGAATTTCAGAAAACACATTGGCCTCTACAACTGAGAAAACATAAAAAAACCCTGTGAATTAGAAATAGTCTTTTTTTAATAGAAGTAAAAAGAACAAATTTAAACCTGGTCAGTTTTGTTGTGTACTCTTGAGATATTTTTCACTCTGATGAAAGTAGCTGTGATCTTAGCAAATAACTCTCTTGGTTCCTTTATAAGAAATACATACGTGCATAAACTTTTATTTATATGGACTTTGTCTTTGGTAGATCTGCAAGCATTTTAGTAACAAGATGAACATCTTTATTTATACTATGCAGATGGATAAAGTGAGATGTGATGACTTTCCTTCTCTGTTTAAGACCCATGTCTCAGCATTAATATACATCTGTAAGACAGTTCAACATGAAATATTTTTTTTAAATATTTACTGTGCCACAAAATTAGATATTTTGCCAGAAAAGTAGATACTTAACTTCCAAAAATGTTTGTTTCCAGTATAGTTTTATGCAAGAGCATCTATATTAATGGCAGCATTTTATCATTATAGTAAATATTGAAGGCAAATATGTGCATCTAACTTTCTAAAGATATTTCAAATTCCACATCACAGGGACCATGGCTGGCATGTTAATTACATAGCTGTATGAAAACTGACTTATCTTTTAGCTTTTGGCATTTTTAAAGTCTTATGTCTTTTTATTGAGAAACTCTAAACGCAGTAGGAGCATGAATATGGAGAAGCATTTACTGAAAACGGATAGCCCTTCATATTGAGTACATTTATTCCTTGTTTAGTCATGCAGTAATTTTCTTTTTTCTTTTTTGCAGCTACATCTAACCAGTTTGAGACTGACAGTTACTACTATGACTTGATACTTCTCACCTGATAAAAGGTAGAGATTATGACAGTAAATTACTAAATACAAATTTAATATACATTAAAGAAAAATAATCATACTTTGAAATGTGACAGTATCAGATTTAAATCATATGACAACCAAGGCTTCAGCCAACCAGAAAAACTATATAACAAAAAGCTTTATTCACTACAGCTTTGCCCTTTCCTAATAGCCTGTGCTGATGAACAGTTGAGTGAATCAGAATTAACCTGTTTTAACGAGCACCTTAAAAATATCCTACATTCATGTCAGCTATTGCATAAAGCATAGCACAAAAGAGCATTCACTCTGAAATATTTTTATTCTCTATAAATTTCTGAATTAGAGAGATGTGTAACTCCTTTCTGCACTTTGACTGAGGTTCTCTTTTGGCAGTAGTAGGACCACAGTTAAGGGGCAACATTACCAAGACAGCAAAATCACAGCAACCTACAAAAAAGGCACAGTGAGAGTGAGTTAGAGGGCAGCTTCCTCCATACTCTGAGATAAAAGAGACAATTCCTGACTAATAAGAGATGTCTATGACTCAGTGAGGATGGAGATCTGAGTGACAGGGGCCCAAGCCCTGTCACCTACAGGAGCAGCCCTCACGGAGTGCATAGAACAGGACAGACAAACATGGCATGGCACGTCAGAAGGGCATGGTGCAGAAGTTTGCCCAACAGATCATGAGGATAGGGCTCAGCTCCACGCCCTCCCCCCGGCCTCCGGGTGCCGGTGGTGCCTGGCAACAGGACAAGGAATAATGGAACATAGGAAATTCCACCTCAACATGAGGAGAAACTTCTTTACTGTGAGGGTGACAGAGCACTGGAACAGGCTGCCCAGAGAAGTTATGGAGTCGCCTTCTCTGGAGACTTTCAAAACCCACCTGGATGTGTTCCTGGGTGCCCTAGGTGATCCTGATTTGTCAGGGGGATTGGAGTAGATGATCTCTATGGGTCCCTTCCAAACCCTAACATTCTATGATTCTATGATTCTTTGATATGACTTGCTGAAAAGCTGTGGAGACTTTCGTGGTGATAAAATGGTGTCTGGAGTCTCTGTCTGTCATCCATCTGCAGAGCTGCATATGAGGAGTGTATGTACTGCTGTGCAGTATAGCAGGGCATTTTTACAGTTAGAAAACCTAATTGATGTGCTTCTGCACGTAATGTCCTGTATCACCTGGAAGGTATGCATAGGCTGTACCTGGGGCTGTGCTCACAGTCTCAAAGCTTGGATAGCTGCAAGTCTGATCACTTGGACAGCCTCAGGACAAAAACATACTGTTATAGTAGCCAGGCATGCACTCGAAGAGCGACAGAGCCTCTATTTTCCTCTTGATATCAAGAAAGGTAACTGTGAGGTGAAAGTGCACAGAAATGTGCTCAGCAGCTGACAAGGAATTAAAGCCTACTTGGTGCCAAAAATATCTGTGTTACTGATAATGCATGGCAGTGATGTGTGTGTTTACTAGTGCCCTGACAAATTCTAGTACCAATGTTGACAAATGGAAAAAATATTCAACATTTTCAGAAACAAAATTTTAAGCTATTTTAAAGTTTGTATGTTAATCATGTGTAAGAAGCATCAAACCAGTGTTGTTTTAACCCATGATTTGGTTCACTTTTTTGTAACACTTTCATTTAGTTGAATTTGTGTCTGGCCATCCATATTGGTAACAGCTGGTTTTCCAGTTGCAGTCTCAGCAGCTGGAATATAAGCCCTACCCATAGTATGTTCTTTCAAAGGAAGGTTTCTGAGTGAATATGTTAGCAAGCAACAATTCTATTCAACCTGTGTTTGCTGAGAACTGCTATGATCTGATCCACCCTGTGCTCAATGTAACTTATTATTCAGATCCTACATGAACAAAGTCCAACCACAAAGGGTCGGATGAGAACAGGAAGTTTCATTTGGTAAACATACATACAATATGAAGTAACTCGGTAAAGATTTGCAAGTCTGGAGAGAGAGACAGACTGAGAGAGAGAGAGGAGGAGAGAAAGAAAGAGAGAAATGAGTATCACCATCTGAGGACTCCATGGCATCCTGATGATCCTTCTTCATGGGGTGGTGGTCTGGTTCTAGGCAGGTCAGCAGTCCTGTCCTAAGCAGCCCAGAACATACACGTCAGAGTTCTTTATATACTCCCCGAGTTTCTGTAGCCCAAATTTTCCTACAGCGCTTCTTGTAGATTACAAAATTCAAGAATGTTGCTTCTTCAAGATTTCATCATTTCTCCCCCTCCGTTGTATATTAATGTCTGGAGTGGCTCTTTTCCTGCCCAACAGTCTTTAGTCAGTCTCTGCAGGGGAGACAGCTCACTGATGACTTTATCTGGCCAAGACTCCTCACCTGATCTTTTCAGTCTAGGTGCTTATCAGGAGTCCATTACCAAACAGTCAGCTGTCAAGTTTGTCATTTGAGGCTAAGCTTAATGAACCTCACACACTGAAGCCCCTAGGACAACCTACCAAGCAATAACATGTCCTACGTTAAACTGTTGTTATTGATTTTCAGTGTTATTAATTTTAAATCTGTTCCCTGAAAGATATCTCAGTTAAATGGATTTCATACTAAAATGTATCCTGATTAAATGTCATTTTCACCTGAATTTGTGTCTCTTGTGATCCAGCTTAGCTGCAGCTCGGGTTTAAGGTAGAGTATCACACTCAAAACTCTTATTTTTCTCTCTCTGTTGGTGATATAACCAACTTGTTTCGCTAAAAAAAAACCTTTTTTTTTTAATGTTTATTTGTGTATACTACTTGGTGCAGCGCAATTTTACTATAATATTTAAAAAAATAGCAGATAGATCACAAGAAAACACTGTCTAATTTATAGCTGTTCTATTTACTATACTCACACATTCATATTAAAATATTTGATATTGCTTTAACCATTTGCAAAAAAATACTGGTAACTCTGACACAGCAATGGAAAGAATAAAATAATCTGCATTAACATTCCATAATATTATCATGTCTTTTGTTGCTGCCATATAATGAGGCTAAGTAGTATCTGAAGCTGAGCACATACAACACTCAGAGGAAGAATCCTTATAAGTTTTGTTTTAATCATGCATCAATTCGACAGACTATTCATGGATTAGGTTTCACAAGTGCTTAGAAACATTAGGACCCCTAGATGGAACACAGGGTTTTGCTGATTCAAGTGGGCTTGAACTGATATGTTAAATAAAAATAAATACATAAATGTAACACAGTCAAAAGGCAATTATATAGTGGTTAAAGTGCCACAGGTTGTGAAAATTTTCTGCACACCTTTTTGGTTGCACTGATCAAGTAATTTAGCCTATCATAAAAAAAAAAAAAAAAAAAAAACAAACAGAACAAAACCACCAAAAAACCAACAACAACAACAACAAAAACAAAAAAAAAAACAAAAAAACAAACAAAAAAACCCAAAAAAACCTAAACAACCCCAGTTACTTCAGACACTTTTCATAAGACTGGTGGTCTAGAACCTTCAGCAACTTTTGTGTTCCTTCTTTGGATACACTCCAACACTTCAATATCTTTCTTGTAGAGAGAGGCACCAAACCAAATACAGTATTCAAGGTGCTGCCTCACCAGTCCAGCGGGACAAGCTCTTCCCTAGTCCTGTTGGACAAACTTTTCCTGATATAAGCTGAGATGCTTTCTTGTGCACATTCCTGGCTCATGTTCACTAGGCAAATGACCCTTCTTGTGGTTCAGTTTTCCAGCCACTCTTTACAGCATTTCCTGTGGTTGTTGTGACCCAAGTGCAGTAGCTGACACTTGACCTTGTTGAATCTCATCCAACTGGCCTGTGACACGAGGCTTGGAGACAGGTGTTGGTATTCTGTCTCTCTATGTTCCTTCATCATTCCCTGCTACTGGAGGGTCAGAGAATACACTTGTGCTCCTAATCCCTTTACCAGTTATCTCAAGACTCTAAAGTCTCTCTTGATTGCCCTCAGACTTCTTGCAGTAACTTCTTTGCTGTCTACCTGAAAAATCAATAATGGATCATAATCTGAGGTCTGTACCAGGACTGGAAGATTTCTGTTCACACTTTTAACACAGAGAGAAGGTAGGGAATCCTTATCATACATTGTATCTACCTCTTGGGCCTTCTTCAGGGAAGGCATTGCATGATTCCAATAATCTCTCACACAGTCCCAGCTACTCCTTGGAGCTCCGTCACTAAGCGGAGGAGTTCCTCTCATACACCTCCCACAGGTGTGCTCACTGCTGCCATCCTGTCCTGGTGTGAGAGCAAGGCAAAGACTGTGGCCTGGCACCTGTGTGGTTGTGTGTTCTCATCAGGGCTCTGTCTGGAAAGCTGCATCAGTTCTGGTAGGTGCAGAGCTTAGAGAGGTCATGGCTTTCTGCCAGGTGTATACCATCGCTCTTTGGGCAAGTTGGTAGAGCTCCAGCACCCTTCTTGTTCACCCTCCTGCCATTAAGAATGCTAAAACTGCTACTAGACTTAAAGCTAACTTTGATGTTGATTGAAGTTAATTTTTATTTACATTAATGGAATAGTTTCTATGGTTTTTCTATTTTTAGCATTCAGTAAAAGAGTATTTGTTGACACTTTAAAGATATGTAACAATTTACTTGTAACTGTATTGGTGATATTTCCAATGTGTGAATGCTACGTTGATGATTATTTTAAAAGCTCTATGTCAGACACCATGTGTCCACCTTCAATGACACTTTTGGCAAAATAATCTTTCTTAATCCTTTTGTTTCGGAAATATCACTGGAGTGTATCTAATATAATTGAAAAGGCACAATCATGAACCATTGCTGCATGAAGTCCCCAAGCCAATAAGAAATCTGCTGACAAAGTAAGGCTGTCACTAACAAAGTTAGACAATTCACTACACTGTCCTCAGGGAGAAGTATTGATCCAAGCATAGGCGAGTCCATTGTGAAAGAAAGTAGTTGCAGCGGTGGTTGGAGAATTCCTGAGGTTTCAAGACTGAAAGAATGTTTTTGCAATAATTTTTGCTTGCCGTAAGGGTCTTCACTTTTGCTCACATTTCACAAAAGGGCTGTCCTCTGTAGAGCCATTCTTATAAGGAACATAGATACATTCTACAAATAGAAATATGGTTGATATAGGAGCAATCCCTCACAGAGTCATCTGTAGCCAGATGATGGCTGCACAAATTTTCAGTCTGTAGAACACATAGAAATAGCAAAAGAAAGAAAGAGAGAAAGAAAGAAAGAAAGAAAGAAAGAAAGAAAGAAAGAAAGAAAGAAAGAAAGAAAGAAAGAAAGAAAGAAAGAAAGAAAGAAAGACTATATTTTCCACACAGTTTGACTCTACCCTAAATCTCATAAGATAATAATCTATTGTAGGAGGGGGGGGGAAGATTTGTTGGGGTTTTGTGTGTGTGGTTTTTTTTCTCCCAGTTAATTTTTTATGATTATATGATCATGTGACCACGTGTTGCTTGAAGAAGAAAAAGGGCATGTGTTTGTTTTTGGTTTTTTGTTTTTGTTTTGTCCAATAACTCTGGAGTCATCTCTTCTTACAGATTATTTTTTTTCCCCTTGGAGGGAGTATCAAGAGCAATGTGTTCAGCAAGGAAAAGGAAATGGAGGCTGAGCTTCAACACAAGGTAGGTGAGACATGGGAAGTCTCATGGTACCTGAGCAGGGTGAGCAGAACCAGACTGCTCATAGCAGTAAGATCGCTCAAGAATCTTGGTCACCAGATTCTTGGTCACCAGGCATAACTATCACAATCAAGTAGCTTGATAGTCAAGTCAGGAACATGAGTCAACAAATCAGGGTCAGGGTGTGCAAATATAGAGGAGCACAACTTTTCAAATTGTCAGGGGTGAAGCATTACTGACACATCTCTATCTTTGTTTGTCTGTTCTTTAAATCAAAATCATGACTCTCAGCTGAAAATAAAAGATGCCAGGGGAAATGAAACAAAAGAATGAATCTTCGGTCTGTACCTATATTACTTTTTGAGAGCCTCCTCTGGGGTGCACTTGCTAAGTTTTCTGCCCAGGTGCAATCTCTATTTTCAAGCCCTTGAGCAGCAGTCTAAGAACCACGTAGCTGAAAAGTGGAGCAAAAATCTTTTGGATATCTATCTGCTGAGGTACAACTTCACAGTATATGTTTGTGCCATGGTCTTCCTGTCATCATGCTTTTAAGGCCACAGGATGGTAGAATCACATTGTGTTCATGCAGTGAATTCCTAGGCAAAACATGCTGACAGCTGACAGCTGGTATTTTCCAGGGCAGAGTTCTGACTTTGTTAGTGAGTATCCTGTCTACAGCTTCTTACTAGGGAAACCTGCAACATAAGCCATCTACTGCCTTGCCACCATAACCACATGCATGAGCTGGCAGATAACAGATTTTCCATTTCTAATGCGGATTATAAAGTTTACACGACACTGTCAGCCAGCACCAGATTTCTTAGTAGACCCAAGTCTTCCTGGCAGCCAACCACCTCACTACCTGGAATGACACCCAGTTACCCTAGATGACGAGTTTGCATGTATACCTAACTCAGCACTCCTGGTCACAGCTTTTGTTCTACATGACTTCCTCACACACTATTCCCCAATCCTGTGCCAAGCAGGGAGGCTGTCTCAAACAACTATGCCATTTTCGAACAGCAAATGTACAATCACAATCAGCGTACCTACAAGCAAGTCAAAAATTGAGAAAAAAGTAATATTGTCTACTTAAAAGGCATTCTGCAGACTTCATTAACTCATTTTTTTTACTAGCATAGAAACAAACAGCATCAAATGCCAAAGTAATGGTGGATGGAGCCTGTGACATAGACCTGGAACTTAACTTTTAAAGTGTGAGAGAGGCAGCCTGTTCTGCTTTCCATTTAGGCAGGTCAAGACTATGGATCCCAGTGAGACGAGAACCATCCTATGGGGTGTGATAAGCCCCAGAGCATAGAGGTCTCATAGCTCAGTACTGAGAGTTTTTTCTAAAGTTCCTGTATAGTCAAAATGGCCTGCTTTTCCCTGACTTTTGCTGCATCATTCTGGAAGGAAACAACATCAGTCACTCAGTATCCTGCATATAGTACTGCTTCTGACATCCACAGATGTGGGTTGGGTGGCAGCCTGGCATTGCTTAAAGAATGAAAATATGGCAAATGTCTACTTTAGAAAGTGTTTTGGTGCTGTGGTACACCTTAGCATGAAATGCTATGGAGCATGTCAAAGACTCAAAAACAGTCAGTGAGGAGGCCAAGTTCATATTTGTCCTTTCAAATATTTTCCTCATGCCAGGGCCATGTCAATACAGTCAGGCCCAGTTACAATTTACAATCTGAAAACAATTTATTCTAAGTGTGCTGGCTAGATAAAACAGAAACTGCTCTTGGATGTTCCAGCTTAAGCAGTGAACTCATTGTGAACTGGTCAGTCTAGTTTTGCAGATTTCTCTGACTGGAGTAATTGAATAATACAGCAGATGTTTATCTGTGAAATATCAAATATCAGATCCTTAGTTCACCACAGTTTAATTTATGATTTTATGCTTGAGCACAAATATGTTCTACCAAATAACATAATACTGTTGCATTCTAGTTTAGAGAACTTAGGACTCAGCACTTTATGGTTTCTGTTTAATATATGTTTCATTACTACTACTGAGAAGGGAAAACTGTGTTTTAAAATACAACAGTATATAAAAGAGAGAAAGTAAAAACATTTTTCCAAAGGTCTATGATTACAAGATAGATGTAACTTGAGCTTAAAATCATGCAGCATTTTTTAAAACTTAATTATGTGAGAATCCAAGTGGTAGAAGAAAACCTCAGTGGACAAATGATCTCCATTTTGCATACCTGCAGAGTTAGCATATAGTTTCTTAAATATTAGCATTCAGTTGAAAAGGTGAAAATGGAGACAAACTTCAACAAATCTGCCTTGACCTGTGCAAGTTAACCATATAAAACTTCCATAAAATCATCTGATTAGTCTGTGAAACCAAAACTTTTCTTCCATAATTTATTCTCTTAATAAAAAATAACTACTGTTCTATATTCTCTGTGTGGTAGATTTCAATAGCATGAGCTGCACAAAAGAGGTAGGGAAAAACATATTAAAAAGAAGGAAAAGTACTTTTCCCTTTAAGTTCTAGGAGTTCATAAGGTTTGCATTTCAATCTCCAATAGGGAAAATTGACTTCCTATCCCTAAGAGAAATAAGAAAATACATTATCTTTGCTAGGAAATAGGAATTGTTTAATCTTTTTTCATTTTAGCCAAGTGGTTCATTGATTGCTAAGCAGCACCCTGTGCAGCTCATTGTTCTCCTTGAAGTTTTCTGTAGTCTCCAGTTTTGATATTTCATACTGTCAGACTCATGTTAGTGACAGAGTGTATATTTTCTCATTTTCACCTAAAAATGTGCAAACACTAGATAACAGGGTAATAGTCACAGTTATGATGGTATGTCTGGCTGATTGGTTGGTTTGGGCATTGCTTACTTTGAAATCCTTATAATTACACACTTATCTACATGTACATTATTGTATTATAACTTTTTTTCTCCCTCTGTAACCCTTTTTCATTTATTTAATAACAGCCACTGTGTCATTCTGTGTTTTTATTATATATTGAATATAATCTAATTTTAAAAGTCTCTTAAAATACAGGCATTGACTCTTGGTGGTTGCTTTTGTTCCTTCTTTACAATTTGTGACAATGAACGAGTGACACGTGATTCAAACACATAGTCCAATGCACACCAGAGTGCTGCGTGTTACCAGCAGTCACTGAAAGACATTGCTACTATGACTGATCATCTCCATGCTGCCTCTGCCACAAGCTGATGCTGCTAAAATTAAGAGCTCTTTTGCTACCTTTTGAAGATTTAAAAATGTGGAGAAAAGAGCTGGGGTAATTCATGGGGTGTTCCATCACTCATGGGTAAGAAGACTGGTGTTCTCCAATTCCCTTTATTTAAGACAAGTTAAGATAAATATGCAAATGCAAAATTTCATTAATAGCATCCAAAATATAAAATAAAGTTCTAAAGGTTTGCAGAGGCATAGGTACAAGTGATTGAAAAGCTATAACTAATCTACTTACAATAGGGTGACATATTTAAAGCCTTTTTGTTGTCTGCGGAATATGGCAGATTTAAGTTAATTTCTGTTTCCGCATCATTAGTTTATTCTCCCAAATTGTGACTACTTTTATTCTTTCTGTACCTAAGGGGTAGTCAGATCTCTCACCTGTCTAGTTTGAAGTAATTTCCCTTCAGTAGCTACATGAAGTCTTTCTGTTGCATTAGAAGTCATGGCCTGTATTTTAATAGCTAGCAAACACGAATTTACTTCAATTAATATTAAAAGTCTAATTCTCTCTTTGGTGACTGTTTAGTATGTTTTAGTCAGAAAGTATCTTTTTTATCACTTTATTCTTCTATATTGAAGTGAGAGTTAATGCAAATAATAACACTTTCTAATTGTATCTACATTACTAGAATTCTTGACTGACTCAAGATGACAGCAATCAACCACTTGGAGTGATAACAGATTTAAGGAGTCAGCTCTTGATCTCTTTCTCTTAAAAATGTATGACTGGATAACCTTACTAGAAATCTGCCTGTTATAAACATTGCTATGGGACTCAGAACCACAGTATTTGGACAGAGAAATATTTTACTCATTGTCAAAAAAACATTTAGTAATATAACGAGTTTGGAGAACAAACACTTTTTAATACCAGGGAAGAAATTTAATCTTCAAATTACAAATCTTAATGAACTACCATAAAATTACAATGCAAATATTAAGATATTAACCACAAGGTAAAAAATAAATTACTCAGTAAATTACTAAGTACTAAGTTGTATGCACATAAACTGTTATGTCTTAAGTTACTGAGGAGATTTTGATTTAACATCGCCTATTAGACAAACATGTTACATCTTTCATATCCTTCACTCATGAGAGGACTGAAAACAAGAAATCACCTCAGGTATGGAGGAAACAGAAAAGTATTGATGACCACATTGATAACATTATAAGAGAACACAGAGGATTTTCTTCCCTAAGTGAATTTATACATCTATATCAAGTAGTTCCTAGAGTTCTTACCATCAAGGAAAAACTAAGCACAATGTACTGAAGTGCTGCAATTCTTTTTGATGAATTGAGCTCCCAAAACTGCCTCAGGAAAGCCTGTATTCATGAAGATTCCGAGGTCCCCAACTCAATGCCATCAATTCTGCTATTCATCTATGCTTAAATATTCCAAAAAACTATCTGAATGGGATAAAGAGGACTACTATTTTGATAACAAAGTGCTCTATAGACATGAGATATACTTCCAAGGGCGACTGGATAAAATAAATGAGAAATTATTTGCCCTCAATATATCCACCCAAAAGAAAAAAAAAAAAACAGGTCACTGTTTGATGATCTGTCTAGCACAGAAAAAGACACAGTAGCTGAATTTTCTCCTGCCTGAAGACAGAATCTCATTCTGTTTTCTCAGATGGTATGAAGTCTACTTAATTTTAAACAGGTTGCATTCTGTGGGTTAATAGTTTCTTGATAACTGACAATAACTTGTCAAGTGTTGTGAGACTGATCAGTCTTCTAGGTAAAGAACGTGCAACTTGGACCATCTTTTTCTTCTTCTAAAAGCTGCTTTTTCAACAGACTTAAACCTTGATTTTTCTTACATTCATCATATGATATCACATAACCATTAAATATCAAGAGCAATAGTCATTTCACTTTGTTATTCAGTAATGTAGGTTTCTTTGTTCATATGACACATGAAATCCTTAAACTTTGAAGCCAGAGTATGGAGAAAATGAGCCACAGATAACAGCACTCTGAGACCATTTTCTCTGGTGGCATATGTGAGTTAATTTCTCCATCATTTAAGAAATCATATAGAAGGTAAGAATCTAAGGGATATAAACATACTTTAAAACTAAGGGTATGTTTTGGAATCATGGGGATTCTTTGAGCTGGGACCATATCAATAATGTCTTAAAATACACAACCCGTCATTTTGTACAAAACAACATAGTGGTTTTAAAAACCAATTAATTTAAACACATGCTTTCTGGCAACAGTGATTCATACACGTTCTGTACCAACCTCTAAATGAAATGTTAACATCTGGAAGCATTTATGTTTTTCAGTGTGACATTTGTGGTGGTGGTTTGTTTTGTTGTTTGGGTTGCTCCTTTTTTTTTTTTTTTTGCATGTATTTTTTTAAATAACACAAAAAGGTTTATATAAGCCATGGCTTCATCCTGTTTGCCGTGTGTCATAACCTTATCTTCTTAGCAGATTTTCTAGGGCTGCAAAGTGTGTATCTGTGACTGAGACAAAATCAATGTTTACAGATTTAGTTGTGAAATCCTATAATTTTTCCTCTTCCATATGATTTGAAATTTAAAGTTTGTTAATATTTAAATGAACTTGAAGGCCTAGAGGAGTTTTCAGTTTCTTAAAGAGTAATCCATTTCTTATCTTTTTTCCCCTGCTTGTCGCTGTCTTTTTGTCTTCTTAATAATTTAAGACTCTGAAACACTCAATCATACCCAAACATTACATAGAAAGAAAAAAGCAGAAACTTTGCTAATCATGCTACTGATAGCTTCTTAAGTTTGGGGAATGCTTGAATTCTCCTCTGTATGAATCAGGGTTAGGGAAAGTGAAACAGAAAGAGAGTAATTGTCTTAGAGAGCTTTTGTCATAAAATCAATTAAAATTTAGTTCCTCCACACTACAGACAACTGCTCTTTTCTCTTTTGAAAAAAACTGTATGTTTTTCTATGATAGTCTATCTTACCTGCTTTCTCAATAAATATTTTAATAAACATGTAGAAAACCATTTTTTTCTAATTCTCATTTTTAATGGAAAATATATACCAATGCCAGGTGAAAAACAATACCTGGGGGTATTTGGAGATAAAAATTCTCATATAAATTTGTAGAAGAGGAAGGCAAAATAATTCTAGGACTCGTTGCAAATTTTCCTAAACCTGCATTTATAACCATCTGTTACTTGTTTGGATTGCATAAGTAAGGAAGAATCTGAGTCTTCTGCTGCATATTTTTCCAATTGCAAGCTCTTAAAGGGAAAATATCATTTTTGGAATTAATTAAAAATATCTAATATTTTTACATAATTAATCCTATGATTTACTACCTCAATATCTAATGGAGGGACAATGTGACATCCTGCAAACAATCCAGGAGATTTCTGGAGACTCTCAGACACTTGATGATAATTAATGAACCAATGAATTGTTGATTGGTGGGTCAACTATAGAAAGTTCCCTAGTTGGACTGACTATTCATAAATGAAGAAGAATGGATAGATGTCACTTTAAGAAGATTTTTGACAGAGTCTCTCATACTATAATTACTACTAGACTGGTAAGATACTGATAGGAAAGTTGAGCTATGAGCAAAATTGAATGGACTACTTGGCTCAAACAGTTGTGACTAGCAGTTGCCAGATGGTTATTCATATTATTCATCAGAGGTTGACACTGGGAATGTGTGGTGGTGAAGACCCTGAGCCCCTGGGCCACATGGCAATGTCAGCACCAGTCAACATTGCTCTTATTTTTATTATAAGTGCAGTGATCTGGGACAACTTGGAACTTTTTGACCTTTCTTACTCAGGCAGTGAGTTGAGACAATCTAGCACCTTCATGTCTTGCAGTGAGTTGAGACTATGAGGCATAAAAAAGGATTGAGCCTTGTGAGAAAAGGAGTAATTCACTGCTAACCATATTTTTCAAAAGAAGTTTGAAAAGGAGATTGAAAGAGTAATCTGTTATAATTCACAGAATCACAGAATTGTTACATTTGGAAAAGACCTCTAAGATCACTGTGTCAAACTGTCAACATTCCTCCTGATTAAAAGATATATAACAGTATCTGTATAACCACCACTCTCTGGTGGCCTCCAGACTAACCCAGCACAGAGTGCCCCTGTCCAAGCTGTGGGCTGACAGCTTTTTCAGGAGAATGCTGTGGGAGAGGGTGTCAGAGGCTTTGCAGAAGTCCAGGCAGACCACATCCACAGCCTTCCCCTCATCCACCAGGCGGGTCACCTGAGCATAAAAGGAGATCAGGTTGGTCAGACAGGACCTGCCCTTCCTAAACCTATGCTGGCTGAGTCTGATCCCCTGTCCATCCTGCAGGTGTGTGTCATGTCTGGGTATGCATTCTGAGACTTGCCCAGAGGGATAAAACACAACACACTTGAAATATGTGATGACTGAAGGACCAAAACCTGGACAATTTATTTTAAGAAGAAATCACTTAAATAAGTATAGGGTCATAGTATGATGAAATTGTTTAAAATGAAAATTACAATGGTTATGAAAGTAAAATACCAGTAGCTTTGGGAAATTATTACTGACCTTTGAATGAGCCAACATATTCTAGTGAAAATATTTGGAGTAAAGGATATTTGATTTAACCATATTTCTCTACTTAAGAGAGTGAAATGATGATTTATAAAAGAAGAGAGGATGCAAGATAAAGCTGATGCTTGGCATTACATCTTTGAAGAGATTTTGACTTTAGAAATAAAAAACTTCCACCCCCCCCCAAAAAAAAGACAAAAAAAAACCCCAAAAAACAAAAAAAACAAAACAGAAGACAAAAGAAAAAAAAAAAACAAAAACAAACAACCAAACAAGGAAAAAACCCCAGAGTTCTGAAATCACATGCTGCTTTTCCAGTACACAGTAACATATGTCTTTTCATCTTTGACATGCAAAATCTTGTTCTATGTGCTCAAAGTCTTTGCTCTGAAGAGAACACAGTTTCCTGGTTATGGTCTACTATACATGATGTAGCATCTATGAAACAACAGACACTTTTTCTGATGAAATGTAGACAGCCTGATTCAAGAAAATTAGAGAAGTCCTTATGCTCTGACAATTCCACTTATCTTTAGTCCCTGCTAATTTAATTATTGTTCATGAGGAGATTCATCCATTGTTCTTCAGCTGGCATTCTTGGTTCAGTGGGTAATTGCAGGGTTCAAGCTGCATCTATAGCTTCATTCTGGCAAACACGTACCCTTGCCACGCACCCGTAATGAAGCATGATTATTATTCCATGTTAGAAATGATGCAGCTCTCAAGATGGGAGTAGCAGATGTTTGCAGAAGGGCCTGGGGACCAGTAAAATGAGGAAGATGGAATTAGGGACTTTGAAAGAAGAAAGCAGAAGGGAGATTGTCTAGTCCTTAAAGTTTTATTTCAAAATAAATGCCAAGGCCAGTTCTTAATTAAATACTGCAGGACTTGTATCTCTACTACTGTCACAAGATATTTTTTATCATCTTAGTTGATGAGACCACCACTGCTTGTGATAACAAAAAAATTCAAGTGAAACAACAGATAAGGATATAATTTTAAACATCAGGATACTTGATTACCTTTCATTAAAATGTTACTAGCTTCCTTCATCTCAAAACTTAACTTTTACTGGTTCAAATTAGGTCCCAAAAACTAAAATTTGAGGCAGCCTATGTGAAAAAGTAGAAAATATATTCAGAAGATATAACAAGCCACAGGTTTTCATTTAAAGCTCCTCCTGACTGGACTGATGCAGGATTATCAATCTGTAAAATGTCAGATGAAATTTCCTAGTATGAGGTAAACTATGGGGCTTCCAAATATGAAGCGTACTTGTCCTATTCTCAAGCCCTGTCTGCATTAGGAAATTAACACTGGTGCACTTTATTTGTTACTGCTATCCAGTGAACCTACACTGGTATACACAGTTCCCTCAGAACAGTATCAGAGTAGATTTTGTGAAGATAATAACAATAAAGACCATCATAAGCAGAATAAAATAACAATCAAGAAAAACACAGCAAAGACAACACTGCAAAAATACAAACAAAACCAGATGTTTACTGAATGAGATACTAAAGCATGCTCGCAATTTTGTCTTTTTTCTTCATTGAATGATCTCCAATGGACTGTGGCAACCCTATTATACTGTAGAGGGATGTAAATGCTCTCATTTTAGATGTCCTAATGTCTTGGGTTACTACAGTGGTGTTTTGGAAGTAGGGGGAACACAAGGGTGGCTCTTGTGAGTAGTTCCTGGAAGCTTCCCCAGTTTCATTTCCAGACATGCCTCTGGCCAAGGACAAGCAGATATAGGAAGCTGAATATGCCTCTGCAGTAGTATATTCAAGAAAGAGAAAACATAACTGCAAAGAAAAGAAAGGGAAAAAAATAACCCAAAAAACTGCAGAGGAGAGGAGGCGGTGAGAGAGCAATGCCAGAGAAAAGACACCAAGACAGTGAAGAAGGAGCGGGAGAAGGTGCCTGAGCAGAAGTTTCCCCACAGCCCATTGTGGGATGCAGGCTGTCCCCCTGCAACCCATGGAGGAGGATAGTGGAACAGTCTCTGAAGGACCATGGTGGAGCAAATGTGGATTTGTAACTCTTGAAGTGTCATAGGTGGGCAGAAAATGGAGTTCTATATCCACAGGTGCAGGATTGCAGAGAGGGGCAGATGTGTATCTGCAGCCATGGAGCACCCGGTGCCAGAGGAGGTGACTGCTCCCGCATCAGCCGTGACTCTGTGTGCAGGAATAGACCTCATGAGAACAAATCACACCGGAGGGGGTTGTGAAAGATTCTCTCCTCTAAGAGGGACCCCATGTTGGAGAGGTGGAAGGCTGTGAGGAGTTCTCTTGAGGGGAGTTCTCCCCCTGAGGAGGAAAGAGCAGCAGAAACATGTGATGAACTAAACATATGATCTCAATCCCCATTCCTCGTCCCCCTGTGCCACTGAGGAGGAGGCAGGAGTGAAGCAATTTGGGTTTGGGAAGAAGGGAGGAGTGGGGGACAGAAGTTATTAAGATCCGGTCATGTATTCTTTTTCTCCTTGCAGATTAAATTATGGCTTTTTTTTCACAAATTGAACCTGTCTGGTTTTTTTCCTACTACCACAGTTGAGAAATTAAAAACTCTCGATCTTTGTCTTGAGTAATGAGTCTTAAGGTGGATTTTCTCCTCCCTGTCCCACAGTGGGGTTGGGGGTGAGTGAGTAAAGGCCTGGTTGACACCAGCTGAGCCTAAAACACAACAACTGAATAGTCTCTTAGCAGAGCACATACGGTCAAGTGCCAGAGAAGGGTCAAGGATGAGTTTGGACAGCTCACATGATCTGTTCTACAATAAGGCATCCTACTCAGGCAGATGGCACAGGTGTTATATATGCCAGGTACTGTGAATACAACAATTCTAGAAGAGAATGATCTCTGAAATGCATGGACACAAACTTCTCTATTTCATCTGACTTTCAGGCAAGGCAATCACTCACTTAAGTGGGTATCTGTTCTAGTGCAGACATAATACTTGTCTTTGCTGCTTTTTTAGATGTCTTCTTGGACTGAGTAGCTAAACCATTATCACTCTTCGTGAAATGGTCTCAAAGGCATGGAGTATTAATTTTTTTACCATGATGTGGCTAGGTGAACAAAATGACAGATGAAATGAAAACTGAAGGAAAACCAATTATCACTAGGGAGCTAAAACCAGACATGTTACTAACAGTGTTTCACATCAAGGTAATTATAACAATGTAAATAAATACTATTTCCAGTGAACATTAAAAAAATATAATTATTTTTTAATTAAAATTTCTATTCTGAAGGACAAAAGAATAGAAAATGTCTAGAAAAAAAATCATCAGAAAGAGAAACTGTATAGTTCAATATCTGATTGAAGTTCTATGAATAAGAGGCCCACTAGGGAATCATCTCTATCTACATGACGCACTGTGACGGTATACCAGGCTGAATAAATTCTATTGAAGCAGTTGAATGATTATGAACATCCTGGTTAGTCTAGGACATCACTGGTGAAGGAAAAAAAAAAATGAACCATTTGCTAGAGGAAGAAAACAAAACAGTAAAAGTATCTCTTTTGTCCTTGTCATTATTGTGAGCTGTAGCTGTCAAGAAATGAAAGTATCTTCTCATTTAATTTCCATGGGTACACTGGATCAAGTATATTGGAATTTTAGACACTTAATGTGTCCATCACTTTTCTGAAGTTACAGGCAGAAAATTGGCATGTAACTCATTCCAAAGCAGATATTTTTGCTTTCGCTTCTAAAAAAATAAGCTTTTCCTCCTAAAAAGTGCATTTTGGGTCTTGTTTTTGCTTTCCAGCATATTGGAGTTATCCTCAAAGAAATCCTCAAAAAATCCTCAAAGTAGGTGCAAAATGACCTTAATTTTTATCTTTCGGTTTTTCCATATTTGTCTACCCTAGTTTGAATTACAATTCCCCAAAGCACTGTATATCTGAAGTTATTTGTTCCATAGTACAGGACTATGTTTTGTCCATTCTGGCTGGTAATAGTTATAAATCATGCCTCTTGGACAAAACAAGAGGAGCAACAGGATATGGGTAAAAGAAAATCTTGGTGCTCGACCTCTGGTGTCAGAACTGCTATTGGTTTCAGCTGTCTCCCTTTTTTTTTAATCACAAAATGTACTGTGAGAAAAAATTCAGAGTGCATAGAGCAGGCATTAAAGCGAGGAGGATAAAATAACTGCCCATGAGACTCATCAAGACAAAATCTTGCTGTGATTTTGAGAGCAGGGCAAACTGGCTGTCCAAGTGGGCACAGTTATGACTCATATAGCAAGTAATGAATCATCACATGATGTGACGAAGCTCTTTCTCCCCATCAACTCTGCACAAAGTGAAGAAACCATATAAAAGATTTTGTTTCATGATTCTGTTTCTTTTCTAAACTTGTTAAGATTGAAACATCGTCTACTAAGCAGTGCAAGTGTCTTCTATGCTAAACATGATTATTCATGAATCTTCCACAGGCTGCTGCAATAGAAATAATGTATTTGGATTTAAAATCACTGTAATCGTGTTGTGCTGTGGTTTTAAATCTGAGTGAAGATAGATACGTTTTCCTCCTATTCCTTGAAAATAGAATCCACCACAGAAAAAGCTTCAGTGAATCACCACAACTCTAAGTGCACAGGACAAGTAACATTTTGTAAACAACGCACTTAATTTCCCTTCAGAAGACAACTGCAAATGTTGCATTCTGTGATGGATGACACCTGTTATGCTCACAGTTAATCTTTTATATTAAAGAGCATGGCTGGCTAGAAGAGTCTTTCTGTTTTCCTCTTTCAGCCTGATAACCTCTGCAGCCAGCAGAAACCCTCTGGGAGCAAGGGGGAGAAATGTCTCTGCAAAGCACGCCTGAGACTACTCAGGTGGGTGACTTCACTGACATAGAGGGGACCAGGCAGTAGCTGAAAAAGAACACAGAAAGTGAAAGAGCACAAGATAGAGAACAGTGAAACAAACAAATAGTCAAATGTTAGAAGTGAAAGAATTAAAAAAAAAATTAAAAAAAACAACTCTGAGAGAGGCAAACAGGGATGCAGCAGTTTGCTCAAGCCAGTTCGCACAAGCAGGGCAAGAGGCAAGACTTTGAGAACCTGTTGGCTCCAGAGGAAACTGAGCTTGTGGTCAAAGTGTCAAAATTATTGTACAAAATTAATTATCAGAACAAATAAGTTATCTGATGACAGTAATTTGTAGATGAATTTGAAATGAATTTGAGATGAATTGGTGGCACAAGTGACTCTGAAATCCTGGTATCTTCTTTTCATTTCCATGACTTATTCTCTAGACATCTGTTACTAACATAACAGAAAGTAGCCAAGAGGAATTGTTAGCTTCTGAGGAAAAAAAAGTGAAAAAATAAAATACAACAAAATAAAATTCATCTAATTTGGCCTTTGAAAGAATCAGAAGTCTTCATCTACTTCTAGCTTCTGTAAAAACAAATAAATAGAAAGAAATGAACAAGGACCAACTGGGGATCATACATGGGATTCATAGTATATATATCTTGAATTTCAAGTTACACCTGCATGCACCACTCAAAACTCAGAGGAAAAATGTTTAAAAGTTACATATAGACTATAATTTTTTTTTAAATGACCAGCAAGGTAAGACATTCAGATACTTCATCTCTGCAAAGCTAAAAACAAGATTCTCAAACACTCAAAAATTTCTGTGAAAGTGACTCACCACCAGAACATATCAATCGTAACTTAATGGAGATGTTTTGTAATTTAATGAAATTAAAAGAGGTTTAATGCTTTTGATCAATCACGAATACAGATTATGTCCTCAAGGCTAGGTCATCATGCTGATAAAATTCAAGACTATGTGAAATACAAGTTCCTTTATAACACATAGTGAAATTTAATGGGATATTGAAAAGTAAATATTATATGCAGGTAAATGGGTTTATAAATAATAATTGAATCGGTCTAAAAGTGAGATACATATTTGAAATGAAACATTTTACTCTGTTGTTTTGCACCCTGTAAAACCACTTGTGTATCGTACAGAGCAGGTAACACAGACCTGAAGACATCATAAGCATAACTGATTATCATAATATCAATTCTATCTGTGTCACTGTACTTGAAAATGTAGTGACTCTGGGTTTGGCAGCACATCCACCTTAAGAGTTTCTCTTTCTTTCTCTGCCTGCTTCTGTTTACCCTTATGTGCCCCTCATTTTTTCACAATTGTATAAGAGGCTCATTTGTAATCCAGACCTTGGATTACACTGAGGTGATCTTGGTTAAAAAACAAATCCAGAAGGATAAAGAAGGGTTAATATTACTCACTGTATGTATGCTCACTGTAATATTACTGTTTCCTATGTATCTGTTTCATCTCTGCCAGCAGAGATAGGAACGAGAAGTGGTGAGAATTTCTTTAGTTGGTGTTACTGTCACTGACAATGTTCATGTCTCATCAAACTACATCTGGAGACAGGAGTCCTGGGATGCTTGTACTGCACTTTGTGAAGTTCTGAACCAGGGCAAAACTGCTGAAGTGCAGTATAGTTCACAGTATGGTCTTGTAACATGGCTGTTCATTTTGTCTTGAAGTGACTGGTGGCAGAAATCAGAGAATATGGCACTATACACCAAAAATATTTAGACCAATTTGAATTTTCTTGGAGAAGAAAATGCTTCAGTTCCCTCATCCATCTTAAACAAACCTCATCCAAGTAGTCTGAAAGTTTTAAGAAGAGTTAATTTAGCCTGATCTGTGATTTTTCAGCCAAACCTCTGCCCTAATAAATCCCCATATGTATACATCAACACCATGTAACCATGATTAACAGAGAGGTTTTCTTTGCTTCTGCACAGAGTATAAATACCAGTACAAAGTTTTTCTATATCACAATATCCATGCAGAGATAGGGAAGACTACATAACTTGTATTGTAATTCTGTTCATCTTCCTGTCAACAGACCAAAAGGCCTCATAATCCTACAACACCTTGTTACATGAATCTTTTATCTTCCTTTCAAATACTTTTTCTTGATTAGCAGAGATCTATTTCAGAGTGGCTTGTTTTGCCCCTCTGTTCTTTTCAGTTTAAAACAAGGCTTGGTACAACTGGCCTTGGCCACTTACCTTCTGTCTGTTTTCCTTCTGCAGGAAAATCAGTCTCCAGGAAGAATCTGCCTGCTGCTCCACATGGGATAGAGAATAAATTGGCATTTTACTTACCCTTGAAGTTGTTATGAGTAGTTAATTGTTCAAGATCCCATGCATGCAAGGCACTGTATATGTGTAAATTATTAGCCTAATTGCAGCAACAGAATGGTAAATGGCAATGAGCAATGAGGAAGTTGCTGCATAGATGTCAGATTGCTTGTATGCAACAGCTGTTGTAATTGAAATTGTGACAAGACCCTGGCATCAGTATAATGATTCTAATACATGGACACATGAATGAAACATTAATGAGGAGTTGCCTCTGGCAGGAAAAACTAACTCAAAACTGCAATTAAATAACACACTGAACAAAATAAAAGTACCAAATGCATGGAACCATAAAAAAGTAAGTTTATGGAAACAGCATACTAAAACATTAGACTTTTCTCCCTCCTGTCTTCTGAGATTCAGAGCTCCCTCCCATCCATATGTATGAGGAGATGCATTCCTCAGGGTTACATTTCTCTCTCTCAAAAAAAAATAAAATTTAAAGTAGAAGACCTCTAGCCTTCTGGTCTCAGAAGAGGCTGAGTAAAGTGCTAGTTCACCTAATCTCATCCTCCTCGATGGAAAGACGATCAATAGCTCCTTGCTACAAAATGTAGTCTTATATTCAAACAGTGTTATTTTCACTATTTATTTTCTGGACAGCATTGCTCTAATGAGACTAGGTTATTTTCAGTGAAAATGCAGAAAGTAGTAACTGAAATGTAAGTAAAATTTATTGTATCATATTTTGAGATGGTGGAATGAATAAATTTCTATGACTTCATTTATGACTTAAATGAACTTCATTAATGAATTCATGACAAATTTCTAAATTAACAAATGTCTATGACTTCATTATAATTGGGTATCTTTTAATACACAAAGTGAAATTCAATGAAATGCAGATATAGTAATAGTGGAAGTAAAGGAGCTAGAGCTTCCTTCTGTAAAAAAAACAGTAATTGCAGTTAATTCATACAAAATTTTAGTGCAATTTGTCATGGATTTCTTAAAAAATATTTGTGATATTTATCTGTAATTTTATTTTGGTGTCTGATTCACTTCTTTTTGAGACTATTTTATCACAGTACCTATGAAACAAACTGTATCTATATGCTAAAAAAAAACCATTTAACCTTAAAAATTCTGTGAATATGTAGTTCAGCCACAGCTTCAATATATATAGGTTTTTTGGTTTTAATTTTCTAGCAAGTGTATTACACTCATGTATATTAGTACTTATGCAATAATGTCAGCTTTATAATTCTCTCTAGTAGGAGGTGTGTAGACACTACTTAGGTGCAGCATAAGCCAGACATTCAGTGATGATATGGTAATGAAAGCAGTCTACCAGCTGGCAGTGCTGCTGCTGCACCTAGATAGATAGTCGTAGTTTGTCCAGATTCCCTCTCCAAGATGCTGTGTTCATCATCTATTTTCTCATGACAATGCAAATCTCACTGCAGCAAATACATTTTTTATTACCTAGGCTGTTCCCCTGCCAGTGAGTAATTAATACTGTTATCACCTAATCAGCTGTAGTTTAAATGCAGAATGTAAACTATGTCCTTGCATTGTTCTTTTCACTCTGTGCACTGGTAAAAACAATAGGCCCTTCAATAAGGTTTCCCATAGCTCAGGCTCTTGAAGTACAATGCACAGAAGTTAAAAAGAAGAAGCTGTGTTACAAGAACGTACACCTTGGTGTACCAAGAGAATTAAACAGCTTATCGGTCTTTTTAAGAGATTTCCAAATTCACTTTTTGAAGACCTCTGTGAGAATATTTTTGTTTTCATAAATATTTCAGTAGACAACTCGAGAACCATTCAGCTCTTGCCAGGAGATTGCGTTTGCTCTGACATCGTGCAGTTAAATTATAGTTCATGCTAAAATCAGTGGAATCTTTTCATTCATTTCACAGGACTTCAAGGAGGTGCTGATTGTAGGTGATTCCTACTCCTTTTCTAGAGCAAAGCTCAGCACTGCACAAAGCCACAAGATCTTTAGTAACTGACAGCATCAGCATTAATGGGGAAGCACACCCTAGACTCCACACTGGGCCCAGGCACAAGGACTCTTAAGTGGGATATGGAAGACTTTGCTGTTCTCCCATCTCCCACATTTCAGCTGAGTCTCTTATCTACTGGTCAATTTACTTTTAATTACTTGCTTGTAATGTAATATGTACGTTGCACCATTTCTTAGATACATCTGGAATAAGACTTAAGGGTTATTTTTTTTTTTGCTCTATTGTGTCTGTTCTAATCTCTGTTTCCTCAAGGAAGTTTTCATAGTGAAAAAGCTTGTTTATTTCAACAAATAATTGTACTCTGTTGAGTGAATAATGCTCTCTGCTATACAGTCACTCATCTAACAAAATTTACTCTTACAAAATATTTAAGTGCTCCAGTCACATTTCAATAGGTAATCTGAGGGTTCTTAAACAAGGCTTTCTGAGTTGTGAAAAAAAGCTTGCTAGTTATAACAGAAATAACTTTTCTGCGTGTTTGAATGCAACCTTTTACGGTCAGTGACACTGTAAATGTAGATAAAAAGTGCTAAAATAAAAAGAGAAGAAAGCAAAACATGGATTGTCTGAAATATACTGTTAACCCAACAGAGCTGGTGATTATGGGCCTGGTCTCAAGGATGAGAATCAGATGCAGTCATTTGTCTTGTTTAGCTGTTTGTATGGCATCTTTTTCTTAACTTCCGGCATGATATTGTATGGTATTGATTTAATGAATATGAACATTTCATATGAACAGACATTAAGGGATTTATCATTTACTTGTTAGGAAGATGTTAAATGATTGCTCATCTTGAAAGGTCAGCATGCTTTGAATGTGAGTTTGGATTGTCACTTTTCACTTTTGGATTGTCACATGTCACTTCCAAAGTAAATTTTTTTGTGAGCCTACAGAAGAAGACAACTGCTCTGTCAAACCTGCACTGCCAGGAAATTTTTCCAGCATTTCCCAGGTAATTCAGAAGTTGTAATTTTAGGTAAATGCTTGCCAGAACCATGCTTTGAATGAGTACAAATGAACAAATTTGGGACACTATGCCTACATAGTTGTATGTGAGATATAAGGGGACTATTACCAAGATAGTTTTATCTTAAAATTAGGTTGCTTTCACAGAGAAATAACCTATTAGATAGAGCATACAGAATATCCGCACAGGAGAACTAGGAAGGTATCTACACAAATCAAATAAATATCATAATGCAGATCTGGTCTTTGTTTAAAATAGATTAAAGTACAGGTCTCTTATTTCAGTTTACAATTGTGGTTTTGGATAACTTTTACACTCAGCTGTCTAACAAAGGCTAAAATGCCAAACACCCTTGAAGCTTTCAGCACATTCTAGCTGCTGCTTCTGTCTGTGACAAAACTAACCTTTAAGGGACATGCAGTTATCAGCAGACCAACACTGTGTGTAAAAGCACAGAAAACTAAGACTTAAAGACACAAAGTATGTTATGGTGAGAATAACAGCTATCTCAAAGGACAGAAGTTGCTAGAGGCTTCAGAGTAGACAAAACAATGATAAAGAAAATCAGGAAAAACTGCCAGTACAGATTGGGAATTGAAGTGTTGATAAATGTAATGTTGTCAACAAAGAGTACTTCTTTAAAGGTATTACAGTGAAAATATATCAATGAAATATACTGCAGCCAACCTGAAGTCTTTCTGTTCACATTCAAAATGGTAGGCTATAAACCCATTTATTTCTGAATAGGAAAATAAACTCTTACTAACATACTTTGCTTCTCAGTAAGACTGTTATGGATCTAATACCAGTCTATATGGCTTTTGAAACTCATACAGAGTTTGCTCAGATGTTTTTGTAATAAGGAACTTGAACATATTCTTGAGATCTTTCTTAAATCTACAAAGGAGTGGTGTTAGCAAGGGGAAGGCTCTGATCATCAAAAGGGAAGAAAAAGTTGAGGAATGTAACATTCTTGATAAGTAACAATGATATGCTAGGCGCTGTACGGAAGTCTCTAATGGGATTACACTAGGATTCCATTCCCATCAGGGGACAGCAGCAGATGGCATGAAGTGTACAGTTAGACAGTGTAAATAGGCATATAGAGGATGACTTACCAACAGGAGAGATTCCACCAATTGCTAATGGTAAGGTCTCAGCTTACAAGGTTTGCGTGCTTCTATTTGTTAGGATTTTGAAATTTATTAAAATTTTTCTTATGGCTATTAAAATTTTCTTATGGTGAAGATGGACATCCATGGAAAGATTCCTGTCATACAACCTGACAGGGAGAAGCAAAGAGGATCTTCTCCTGGGATGTAAAACCTTTATCCTGTCCCTGGATCAGCCCTGCATCAAGCGGTGAGCAGTGTATGTATCTTCCTTGTGACTGCTCCTGCATAAGACTTTTCCCTTTCCCCTCTATGTGTCAGCTGTGCAATATTTCTTTTGTAAATACAATAAGCCAGGCACGGTCTGGGAAGAGGGCCAGTAGTGGTATTTTGGGAGAGAAGGCATTCTGCTACTGGAAGTGAAAGAGTGAGTGCTGCAGACAGGTAGAAATATTACAAAATATATGATGGCAAAAAACTGGAGTGTTATTGGCATGGCTGCTTAGTGCTAATCATAGTATGAAAGGCCCCTTAATTCCACTTGTCCTGGTTTCAGTTTATGGGTACAAGAGATGCACCGGAACATCAAATTTTATTGTGCTGAAATTCACAGTACCATTATCGAAGGTGATCCAATGTTCTTTACCTTATGCTCAGAGGTTCTTCTTCAGTCATACATATATCATTGCTTGTCAAGGCCATTCTTGTTCAGAGGATATAGCCATTGTAAGGAGCCATTGTAAGCCATCTAATGTGGTAGAAGATGGCACTCTCATTTGTATTATAGGTATCAATGTGGTCACATCTTTAGCTGCTCTGCAGTAAAAAATGTAGAAGGAGAAATAACATTACTGTTACAATTCCTATTGAGAATCTTATACAGTGATCTCGTGTTACACTCCTTACTTGACAATCATGACACCTCTCTCCTCTCTAGACCAAGGCCCTCTTGACACATATTTTGCCAAATCAGAGGCTTGTTGCACCAAAGCAATTGATAAACAATATTTGCACTATTAAACACAGACAAGCACATTAAATAGTGTAACTGGCAGTAGTACACTAGCATAGTGTTCCCATCAGAGCACTGACTGCTGACTACTTCATACTCCATATACAGTCAAAGCAGACATCCTGACTCTGTTTCTTCTTGGTCTACAAATCAGCCACCAAAACTGCATGTGCTGTTTTTCCTGACACATATATTTAGTCAAGACACCTCTTTTCAGAACTTACAGAAAGTATTACAATTGAGATCCTTGCTTTCTTGTACCATACATAACAATTTTACCATTAATCTATCTTTTCTTCAGTGGGATGACACTAGCATAATTATTTGCAGGAGAAGAACAGTTCTGGACTGCATAGTTTCATTTTCAAAGCTGAATTGATTTATCTGACATTTTCCCTAGTGGGTTTTCTTAGGAAATATTTTACGAAAAAGATCATGTAGCAAAACAAAGCTAAAAAAGAAACTGGAGCTGAAGAACTGTTTGTCAAATAAAGTTTTAGTCCCAGGAAGTTAACTGAGATCTCCATAAATAACAAGAATCTAAGATGATTGCCAGCATCACAAACTTCAACAAGCCCAAGTGCAAGGTTCCACACCTGCATTGGGGCAGATTGGGTGGAGAATGGATTGAGAACAGTCCTTAGGAAAAGGACTTGAGGGTGTTGGTAGATAGGAAGATCCATGTGTGCCAGCAATGTGCACTTACACCCCAGAAAGCCAACTTTATCCTGAGCTGCATCAAAAGAAATGTGACCAGCAAGTCAAGAGAGGTGATTCTCCCCCTGTACTCTGCTCTCTGGGGACCCCACCTGCAGTACTGCATTCAGTTCTGTAGTCCCCAGCACAAGAAGGACATGGAGGTGTTTGAGCAAGGTGAGAGAAGGGCCAGAAAGATTATCAAGAGTGCTGGAACACCTCTCCTGTGAAGATGGGCTGAGAGAATTGGGTCAGCTCATCATGTAGCAGGCTTTATGGAGATCATACAGCAGCTCTCCTGTACCTGAAGGGGGCCTAGAGCAGTTCTGGGGTGGGACTTTTTAGTAAGGCCTATATTGATAAGAGAAGGGATAATGGCCTTAAATTGGAAGAATGCAGATTTTTATTAGATTCAAGAAAGAAATTCCATAAGGGTAGTGAGATACTGGAAGAATTTTCCCAGGGAAGTTATAGATATTTTCTCCCTGGAAGTGCTCAAGGCTAAGTTGGATGGGGCTTTGAGCCCCCTGTTCTGCTGGGAGGTGTTCCTGCCCATGCAGGGGGAGTTGGAACTAGATGAACTTTAACATCCCTTCCAACCAAAACCAATCTATGATTCTATGAGAAAGCACCTTCTAATCAAGAAATATTTTTTCTTTTATTTTTTTATTTTAAATAGTCCACTGAAATATGAACTTATTTTTCTAATGAGAGACAAATAGAAAATATATCACAAACTCATATCTGGTTTGTTTTTGGTTTTTTTTTGTTTTTTTTTACAGCAGAGCCACTGAAAGGACTCTAACTGGTGCTTCCAGCTTCCAGTGGGAAGTAAAATAGCCTAGACAAGTCGAGAAATTAAGACTTAGATCCAACACAGAAATCTGAATAAGTGGATGGACTGTGTGATCATTGACTGTGGAAAGCATTATGCTTTTCCCCTCAGGAAGACTATTTGCTGCAGCTGAGAAGAATGCAATTCCTCCCCTCAAGAAAACATTACAGCAATTTTGGCTGTAAAAATAATATGAAAATATCATATCTTCTTTGTGCTTTTTCTTTCCATGAATTGAACTCATGTCTTATCACTGCTTTCCATTCTACTCTCCCCAGTATTGGAGCCCTAACCATATAAGAGACTTCAAGTTGGAGACTTTCTCAGCTGCAGGGTGTAACCAGCTGGCATCCTCTGTGAGCCATAAGGAAAAGATCTGCAACACATCTGATGGGCTGCCTCTACTCCTCACAGACTGCAAAACAGGATTTGATAGAAAAATTCTGAAAGATCAACAAAGTGAAATCCCAACAGAGCAATGAGTCACATTCACATGAAACTGAAGATTTTTCACTGTAGTCTGAACCTTTAGTATCTTAGAGTATCTTCTAAATATACAAGAGTTCAGCCTTCTTGGAGGAAGAAAGCTCCTTAGAGATACATGACATTTTCTGTGCAGGCTAAGCATTCTGCAGCATTAAGGGTAGAATTTCAAGACCCATGGACTGGATGAAGTAATATATCATGATGAAAAAATTTATAGAGAGTAATAATTCACACCAAAAAAATGAAAACATTTCGTCAAGCTGATTTTTCTAAGTTTGCCTTCTTTGAAGAATGCTAGTTCCTCTCTCATAACGCTGGCAGCCTTTTCTTCAGACTATATAGGTCAGTATAGATACTGATGTAGAAAAATGAAAACATGTGAATTTTGACTTTAGGAAAAGGTTAATGGTAGCAGTAAGGTTGCTTAAATGAATTATTTGATTTAACCTATCTTTACAGCCTTAATGCAGCTGCTGCACGAGGTTTCCCAGCAAGCTAGCTGTACTGAATAAAATAATCCTAGAGCCTTTGAGATCCCAGAGTAAAAATGTCTTTATTTATATGCCTCCAAGTGGTGTAGCAAAGCCCTGTATCTTCCTCTCTGTCCAGTTAGAGTAAAAAGCAAGTGGTGTATTGTTTTGCTGCTTTCTTATTTGAGATATTGCATGTCCCAAAGCAGTTATACATACAGTTCTAAAAGTCCACAGATTGCCCTAGTACTTAGCTGCCATTCACAGGTTTATCTTGCCCCTTTTAATTAATGAAGATTAGCAACCAGCACCTGGGCTGTAATTTGCCAGTCACCTGGAGACGTGTAGGTGAAAGCAAGAAAACCAAGACTACTACACAGCACAGAGCATAATTGTCTTTGAGTGAAGAAGAATTCAGTATATGAAATCAGGTAAATGAAAGAACAAAGTCAGGAAAGCTAAGTTATGTGCAACTAGGTCATAAGGGTTGGTTTGAGGGTCAGCTACCTTCAAGATGTCCTGTTTAAGAATACCTGGACTCTTTTTGTCTATGACCAATCAATATCAATTGATCAAAGATAATTTATGAACACCATAAAAATCCATTATACTTTGATTAAAAATGCCAGCAAAATTAAGAAGTTTTACTGATTTTTTTTTTTTCGTATTTGTTCATTGGTGTAGTAAACCTGTTCCTTTTTCATAACAGATTTTTCTGCTTGCTTTGTAACAGTAGTTAATCCTACTGCATAAATTAAGGCATCAGGACTGCACAAACCCCCAAACCAATTAATATGCCTAGTGGCTAGTCTGTCTAGGGCCTATGTATAAACAAAAGAAAGAGAATCATCTGCTGAACAGTTTGGGGCACATAACTTTGTCTCTTATCTCAAATTACTCCTTAGAGGATTCTCCCTGTCTTTCAGCCATATGTGCACACTAGCTTCCAGTCTCAAATTGCTTAAATCTAGGAGTCATGAAACTTCCCTGTGTGTTAAAGAAAAAATTTTCTACAATCTTAACTCTTCATTTCAGTTCCAAAGCTGTATTTTCTAATTTTTGATTAGTGATTTTCTAGGTTGAAGAATGGATCTAAGGTGTTGGCTTTGGGAATACAATAGCTGCTGCATTGTAGCCTGATGGTTAAGTAATACTTCTAGATGCAACGATAACCAAAAACTATCAGTAATATTACCTACATGTTAAATTTTGCACAAAACCTCTAGAAGCAGTTTCTAAATAATCAATTCCAAAACAGAACTGCACTTAATCTGTTTTGGTAACATTTCCACTCAACTACAGACACGAATTCTCATTACTGGAGCTACTTCTAATGCTCTAAGTGACCGATAAGCTTCAAGTCATGGCTAATTACTGAAGAAATGTTTTGAGCAGTTACAGAAAAAAAGCTGTCTTCTTCATTGATCACAGAAATCACAGAGTGTTAGGGGTTGGAAGAGATCTCAAATGATCATCGAGTCCAACCCCCACTGACAGAGCAGGACCACCTGGTGTAGGCCACACAGGAATGCATCCAGGTGGGTTTTGAATGTCTCCAGAGAAGGAGATTCCACAACCTTACTGGGCAGCCTGGGCCAGTGTTTTGTCTCCCTCACAGTGAAAAAGCTTTTTTTTATGTTTACAGGGAACCTCCTATGCTCCAACTTACATCCATTAGCTTTATCCTACTACTGGTCTTCTCTGAGAAGAGTAAGTGGTGTTTGTTCTTGATGTTCTTATTGGTGTACTGTTGTCATACTGTGGCCTCAAACAGAAAATGAGAAAATCCATAGAATTATTTACATGAGGCAGAGAAAATCATCACACAGGCACCACACTGATTTTTTTTTTCACCCATCTCCTTTTCTTGTTGTTGCTGTCATTTTTTTTCTATCTACAGTTTAAGTTGGATCTCATGATTCTTCTGAATAATTGATTTTATAGTATATAATTCCAAGTCCATCCTCGTTTCCTGATTCTCTGCTTATATACATTCATAATTTTTTATTTTCTTTCTAAAATGCTAAAGTCTTTTACTTGCTTGTTTTTTTCCCTACAGCCTTAGTATTCAAGAAAGAGTTTCACATGTACTGCTCAAGGATAATGGTAATAGGGAAAGAAAGGTAAAGAGAAAGAGATGTAAAATGTATGTTAATTTTCTGGCTCCTGTTAATTTTTGCTTCTGGTGCTCATCTTTAATGCTTCACAAGCAAACAAGTTTTATTCCAAGAATCTCTTCAAGTCTCCCCACACGCTGAAGCTTCTGTCAATCACTCCCTACATTGTGGCCCTTACAAACCAGTCTGTAAACAACACTTGAATAAATAAAGGTCTTGCTCATCCCAATTGCTCCTTGGACGTGTTTTCCAGAGAGAATGGAAGAAACTGCTATTCCATCTCTGCCCACTGATTGTGGACTGGGTTTATTTTACAGGTGTTTTATTGTTATCAACAATAGATAAAGAAAACTAAGACAGTGCTGTGCATTGGTGGGTTAGATCAATTACTTCTACACGTAGCTTTATTGTGTGACAATCATTTTAATTCCTGGGTACCTCCAGAAGTGCATTAAGGAATGCAAAAAGGCCTGCCATAGGTTTTCCTTCTCAGCTTCAGCACCTGCCTATTGGAATGCTGCAATAATAGGGAAAAGCAAGGTTTGATTTTTTTAGGATTGTTTTGGGGGGTTATTTGTTTGTTTTCATTTTTAAAATAATAATTAAAAAAAAAAGTGTCTTAAGATTTACAATATATTAGCTTGATTGATTCAGTATTTTGTTTGCTACATGTTTATATCCTTGCAGAAGCTCATTGAGTTAGTCAAGAAATTCTGATGGACATGTTTGTCATCTAGTTTTCTAAATAGCATCAGGCCAGGCTGGAGAGAGTTTAGATATAACTTACATACTGAAGTATTTCCAAATAGTATTTTCCAAATACTATTGTTCATCTTTAAGGAAGGAAATGAGACTTTGTGTATTTTCAAGGTTTTCTGAAGAATATGTTGCCATATGTTCATATTTGTTTACCCATATGAGTTGAGAGTTTAGCTAATGCTACCCTAAACCAGAAAGCTCATTGTTAATGTACTGTAGATTATTTACTTTTATTGTTTGTAAAGTGGGATGATCCCTCTTCAGGAACATGTCATGCAGCTCAAGTGAGTCTCTTATGCTTTGCATAGTTAATAGAGAACAGTCCAAGTGATTAGTTAATAAACATGTCACAGGACAATATTTGCAATCTCTCCTTGCTCCCATCTGCATATTTTTGTTCTCTGATCTACTCAGGCATTTGAAAATGAGACTTGGGCTTCTTTGTTTATTACATTTTTTGTACAATTTGCCCTAAATATTTTTTAAAATCTTTTCCTGGAAATAGCAGTGAATATATATATATATATATAAATAATATTTTTTTTTCCCTTCTGGCATGATTATTTGACAATATTTATACAGACATATTACAGAATTCTAGATTTCTTTAAAATGCAAATTGTTCATAAGAATTCTCTGTATTCATTACCTTACATAGAAGGAATATCTAGTTTTATATCTAATTGCTGACAGTTTCCATAAATCATATCAGGCACTGTGCTAAAACAGTTTTAATAATTATTTTTTTGTCATGTCTGCTAATTAGGATGAGCACAATTGGCATTTACTTATATAAAATTAAGAAAAAATAATATAGTAATTTTTTGGTCCCTGATAATTGTTTCAACCTAGGTTGAAAGGTACTCTCCTAAATGAAAAAGTTTAAATGGTGTTACAACATGACCACATTTTTGTTCCTATTCAACAGATTATATTTTCCTTCTTTGGGAAAAGCAATGGGATACACATGTGTGACACAACTGAGCTTCTAAATTAATTGCATCATCCCATAAGGTTACTGACCGAAGCACGCACACAGAAATTACATTAATTTATCCAAAGCGAAAAATAGTCGCTACTAATTTTCAGACATGTTTGTATGTGACAGCTCACTGCTGACTTTGCAACACAATAATGAATACTCACCAAAAGAAAAAGACTCATTCAAGTCTGTAACTCGTGAACTTCTCAGTGTCTTCAAGTCAAATCACAA
Organism: Phaethornis superciliosus; assembly: GCA_023637945.1. NCBI lineage: Eukaryota > Metazoa > Chordata > Aves > Apodiformes > Trochilidae > Phaethornis > Phaethornis superciliosus. Next base: position 75,186,421 of record JAJQWJ010000002.1, read on the forward strand.
TTTTTTATCCATGATAGAAAAACAATTTCTTTTTTAAAGAAATCTTAAATCCTTTAGCTTCACAAGAAGACATTTATAAGAATCAAACACTAATATTATATAGATGAATTCTTAATAACTTTCTAAATATTAAAATATGTTATGGATTGATGAAACTTGAAAGGGAAGAGCATATAATTTGTGAAAAGAACATAATCTTTTTGAGTTTTAATTTGTAAAGTAAACCATCTTTTTTGGATGCAGAAAAAAAAAAAACAAAAAACCACCACCTAGAAAATATTATTATACTTTTACAAACTCCTATGAAAATAAAAGATTCATAGTCTACAGAAGATTGGACTGCCAAAAATAAAAGAAATAAATTATAGTGGAGTTTTTGAGTTTGGAAATATTCTTATGAATCTATATAATGCATCAAGTTTCTGAAATTTAGTTGAGCAGTGTAGTAAAAGGTAGAAGTGAATTCTGAGACATGGAAATACAAGTATTTGTAGTTACAGATCTGGAGAAGGTTGTTTTGAAGGTTTATACAGTGTAAATTACCTTTTTGAAGATTCTTCACCACACCATACTATTCACACACAAGATTTTGTATTAATTTAGATGTAATATGATACAACAGAAATTTAGGTTCCTGAATCTAGTACTTTCAAAGGAAGCCATATCTCTGTATAAAGGAATTAAAGGATCAATTTCCATAGCCAGTACTCATGACAAAACCAAAATACTAAAGTATTTTAGGCTCAGGATTTCCTCTTAGCATATTTTCTTTCTTAGATCCTGTTTGATCTGCTCCTATTAGTGCATTCTTTTACAGTAAGTTCTGTAATTATTTAATTCTCCCTTGTGACTAGCTATAGGACAAGAGGAAATGGGTTCAAGTTATGCCGGGGGAGGGTCAGACTGGATAACAGGAAAAATTGTTTTACTGCAAGAGTGGTACAAGATAAGGACCCACTTCCAATACCCCTGGGGTTGTGTTCCCCTGGCAATACTTGATATTTTGTCCTCAAAATTCAAAACAGCTGGTTGAAACTGTGTACAGAAGTCAAGATTTACCTGTTGCTGTTGATAGACATTAACATTACAAAGAAAACATTAGTGTTCTGGAAAGTTTCTGCAACTATTTCACTTGGCTGTGATGTATTGCATTGTAGTCTGGGCTTTAGTATGAATACTATCAAATAAACAATTTTTTAAAAAGGCCATCCAGTGATTAATATTGGTTAACAGCACAGTGATATATCTTTTCAAGTGAGCCTTCTCTAAATCAATATCACTTTAGAAGTCCCATCTATTATAAATAACAACCTTTTACTTATTCAGTGTTTTCATTCCCTTGAGTTTGTTGCAACTTTACTTACTGTTTCAGCAAACCTGATCTGACATTCCTAACATTCTATCTGGTGAATGCATAATTAACAGTAAGTAAACAGTGCTAGAAAAATTAACAGTGACAGTCAAAACACCAAGACCATTTACTCACCTCTTTTGCCCATATACATCCAGGAGTCTTTCTAACAGTCTAATGTATACATAGCATAGTATCTGAGAATCTTATGGCATGGGATGTATTTCAAAGACAATAAAATAATGAAGGGACTTAATGGAAAATGTGTCCATTCCTTCAATTTAGCTATACATAATGCAGCTATTTGAAATTTGAACTTTCTAAATATATTCCTTCTGGATCTTACATACAAAGCAGATGTGTTTTTAAATTTATTTCAAAAAAATCTGAAAATCTATGGAACTTCCAAACTTCTTTTTTTCTAAAAATAAATAAATAAAAAAATAAAAAACAGAACAAAACCAAAACAGAACAAAACCAAAACCAAACAAAACCAAACCACTGAAGGCTGTATCTTTAGTTCAAAAAGCAGCCTAAAGACAGAAGAAAAACTGAGGACAAGAAACAATCCCAAAATTTATAAGCTGCTGCCTAACTCCTTTGAGCCTACTTGTGGATGCTCTAACCTGGACAAGTGTGGTAACAACAATTCATGTGACAAAATGTATCTGGGCTTTTGGAAAAGCATTCTGTGAAATACATGGTGACAGACCCCTGATAAGCCATGAAGCATGAGGCATTCAGGGCAGCTTAGCAGTCAAATACACTGGAGGCAGAGTTTGTTAAAGGATTGTAGTGAAACATAAGAAGTGAGTGAGAAGTACAAAAGGGTAAAAAACCTACTTTTCTATTGATGAGCCACTATCTCATCTTCGATGATTAGGCTCTGGAGATAAAGTTTTATGAAGACCATCTGAGGAAACTGGAGTAGTTTAGGCTGGAGCAAAGGAAGCACAGGGGATGTGTTATTGCTCTCTAGAAATACCTGAGAATACCTCTTAGTGAGATAGATGTTGACCTCTTCCCACAAGTAGCAAGTGATTGAATAAGAGGAAATGACCTCAAGTTGCACCTAGGAAGGTTTAGATTTGATATTATGAATTATTTCTTTACTAGAACAAGGTGTCCAGGGAAATGGTTAAATCACCATCCCTGAAGGTATTTAAAAGACATGTAGATGTGGCACTTAGGGACATAGCTTAGTTATGGGACTTGGTGGTGTTAGGTTTAAAATTGGAACTGCTGATCACAGAACCACAGGACAGTAGGGATTTGAAGGGAACTCTGGAGGTCATCTAGTTCCACTCCACTTCTAAAGCAGGTTCAGATGAGATGTTTCTCAGTTTGTGCCCATAGCAACTTGTTCTGTTACTGGTTAGTACTAAAAAGATCCTTGCCTCCTTCTCTACACATCTGCCTTCTAGATCTTTGTATACATTGATAAGACCCCTTGTCAGTCTACTTCAGAATAAACAGACCCAGGCCGCACAGAGTTTCCTCTTTAAGAGAGATACTCCAGTTCCCTAGTAATCTTTGAATCATATCATAGAAGAGTTTTGCTTGGAAGGGACCTTAAGAGGTCTTTAATGCACCCCAGGATGCCATTGGCCTTCTTGGCCACAAGGATATATAGCTAGTTCATGGTTAACTTGTACACCAGGACTCTCAGGTCCTCCACAGAGCTGCTTTCCAGCATGATCTTAAAAGTTTTTTCAAACCTTAATGAATCTGCAATTTTGTGATTCTAGACCATCCTCAAGAGGATTTAACAAATATTTTTACATTGAAATGACCTTCCTGAGGAAGGAATGGTGTCAGCAGTGTCTGTAGTTCTATCTCCAGACTTTTGTTGCCCACAACCTCAGGTCATATTCAGGTTAACAGTACCAACACGGACATGATCTCATAGAGTAGATACTAATCTCTGGTTAATATATGTAATTTGGCTGCTGTATATATATTTTTATTATGGTTATTGAGCTACATCAAAATATTTAATTTAATATATTTCACTCACCAGTGCAGTTCTAGAGAAGAAGACATGACTGGTAAATTCAAAATGTTAACATTTCAGAAGTATGCTGCACTGGGTGTAAAATCGAAATGTTTGTACTCACAGTCTAAAAATACTCACACAAAGGCATATATGTACATGTATTTTATATATGATATTTGCACCTTTAGATAACAGTCTGCAAATGTCTTGGCTCTCATCAAGCAGAATAGATAGAAAAATATTCACAATTATGAACTCTTAAGTGAATTTCTGGGGTAATACCTTTGAACTGAAACCCCCTCACATGATTTGTTTACTCAGAGGCATTTTTCAGTATTCATCACTGATACAGTCTACTTCATCTCATCACTCTTGAAAGAAGAAACAAATTTCATTTGGATAGCTAAATTAATACTTTGAGGACTTCCAGGAAAAAATTCTTCTTTCTTTATTATTTTAGAAACTATTACAAGTAGCCTTCATTTATTTTCTAACAGCTATTCCACATAATACATTATTTATAACAAATAATATCTACAACATATATAGACCCTGTGAGGTGCACTTTACACTTCCATCAATAATTTGACAAAGTTCTCAGAAACATCTCTGGCCAATGCAGTATATCAGCCACATGCAAAAACTCACTTGAATCAATTACATTTAAGTAAATGGACTTAGCATAGTATTGGAAGCTTATTACACAGTTTGCATGTTGTAGAATAAACTATTTATTAGAAAAAAGTGCAAGTCTATTGAATTTAGAAAGAAAGGCAGGTTATAATATTGAACTGCAAATGAGCACAACTGCTAAGATCCCAGCTCAGGCACAAACTTCAAGTTTGCTGAGTTGCAGATCCTGCAGAGGCATGTTGTCGTGCCTCTATATGGCTCCTTGGAGAGCCTATCCAGTTTGCAATGTGAAATAAGAAACACAAAAAAAGTAGCTCTTGATGGTATAGCTGCTCTCAAGATATTACTGAAATTACTATTTAACATTAATTTTGAGGAAACAGAGGACAGCAGACCAATTCATGGCCATTAATATCTCAAGCAGAAGCATCCACCAAACAGAAAGAAGTCATGTGTAAAAGGTTAAAGACTGCTAAAGAGATGGTTATAAAAGTGCCCTCGATTTGCCACAGCAATCCAGGAAGCGAAGAGGGAATAGATCTGAAACACTATGTGAGGTGAGAAGTAGGAGAGGATGACTCAGCTAAGGAAGGAGAGAATTACTTTATCTTTCCTGTGGAGCTCATCTTCACTGCCTTCTTCCTACTAAAACTTTTTAAGATGTCTTCATTCTTCTTGCTTAACAAATACTGTTTGAGCTACACATCTGACGCTCTTTTATCCTCTCTATATCTACCCCCCTACACCCCATTACAATGAATGTCTCTATTGACTGTGTCTGACATTTAATAAATGTTCACATCATAAAAAAACCTTTTTGAACTTATTTTTACTTCTTTTTGTTTACACTTCTTCCAGCTGTGCTGGAAGCTCCACAAATGGAATGGTTCTATCGAGCCAGTTTTAACTGTATCTTCTGTTCTGCTCCTGAATGGCAAATCACTGTAGCAGAGGTAGTTTGTGTTGTATTAGTAAACAGTTGTATAGCAAGTTTTTCAATAACTGGGGCAAAAATTAACCAATGACAACTTAGAAAGTTTACCAAAGTACGGTGTTGTCAGAAGGACAAAGGTATATATCCTGTTTATATAGCTAATGGGTTTATCTCTTTGTGAACTTGGATCTGATTTAGGTTTAAAATATCTGCAACTGCTGTAAACAAATATGCTGTATATTTTGTTGTACTCTTTCAGGTGTTAGTGGCCAGTGACCTCTGGCAGGACCACGGTGAAGAAAATCATTGAAATGGATTTTTAATAAATGTGGTATCTGTACAACATTTTTTTTGTCTGGTAATGCTCCTTCTTTTTCTCTCATTACTATATAATATACTATATGAAAGATGAAAAATGATATTGAAATAGAATAAAGAAATAGCTCTGATGATGAAGGATTTTGACCGACTCTTAAACTGCCTCTGCAATCTGACTCAGAATTCCAGTATATCATCCTTTAAAAGTGCTACTACTCTTGCAAATATTACATCTGCTTTTGCAATTTTTCCTGCTTTCTGGTGAAAAGATATGAGTAGATCAACTTAACATAGAAAGAGATTGTAGTGAGTCCTAGCTCTCAAAGAGGATCTGTAACTCAATTCCAGTTTCAGTTGAAATGTCTAACCTGTGTAAGACCTGTGGTCTAGTCATTTGAGTTACTGTAATTCAGAGGGAAAAAAAAAAAGATCATTTAGTTAGTGTCTGATTTTTTTAATGTGACAAATGCAATATATTCTTAGAATCATAGAAGGGTTTGAGTTAGAAGATCTAGATCAAACCCTCCTGCCATGGGCAGGCACATCTTCCACTAGATCAGGTGGCTCAAAGCCCCACTCAGCCTGGCCTTGAACACTTCCAGGGAGGGGGCAGCCACAACTTCCTTGGGCAACCTGTGCCAGTGTCTCACCACACTCACGGTCAAGAATTTCTTCCTAGTATCTAATCTAAATGTAGCTTATTCCAATCTAGAGCCATTCCCCTTGTCCTATCACTACGTGACCTTTAGAAAAGTCCCTCCCCAGCTTTTCTGTAGCCCCCCTACAGCTAGGGGAAGGCAGCTATAAGGTTTCGATGGAGCCTTCTCTAGGCTAAACAGCCACAGTGCTCTCAACCCATCTTCAGAGGACATGTGCTCGAGCCCCCTGATCACCTTCATGGCCTTCCTCTGGACTCACTACAACAGTCCCAGACCCTTGATTTTGTGGGGGGTTCCAGAACTGGACACAGTACTCCAGGTGGGATCTCACAAGAGCCAAGCAGAGGAGGAGAATCACCTTCCTGACCTGATGGCCATGTTTCTTTTGATGCAGCCCAGGATATGGTTGTCTTTCTGGAATGTATTGCTGACTCATGGAGCTTTTCATTAGCCATCACTCAAAAGTCCTTCTCAGAGTTGCTCTCAATCTATGCCCACCCTATAACTGTTCTTGTAGAGATTGCTCACAAACAATATGCTTTACATTACCTTTTGGGAAACTGCTTGATTTTGGACACTAATTTAATTATTTAGGGTCTCGTCCATATTTTAAATTGCTCATCCATATTTTAAATTGAAATAGGTAAAATTATCAAATGTACCTGATAATATTTTAGAAGCCTATTAATAACTTCCAGGAGAAAACCAACTGATATTGTTTGAGAAAAGAATCTTGGTTTACACGACATAAAATAATTTGAAATACTGTCATGTTGGTAACAAAGTGACACAATATATTAAGAGGAGTTATGTAAATTCTATTACTAAATTAGCATATTTCATCATTCATTTTCTGAGCACACATACTCTGCAAATTGCAGATAGCATATTCAGAGAGAACAGTACTTGACACTATCATCTGCTGATGCTCTGTACTATTTTTTCAGGTAACTTTTGGCAACAACCTCAAAAGCCTATATATGTTGTTTGGTCCTCAGCAAAGTATAAGTTAGTATGTATGAAATCTAGGATTTTTTCATTTTTAAAATTTATTTATACATTCACAATTATACATTCTTTTTCCATAATGTTTTGTTTATACTTCTAAAGATAAAGCTAAAGCACAACTGAAATCTTTTCCAATCCTACTTCTATCAAAATGAAACAAAATTACACAGAGAAACTGTTTGGTTTATGCATTGCCTTTGCATTTTAAAGGTTCGATTACAAGGTCACAGATTTTGATACTACATTTATTTATCTGCAAAATGTATGAGCTTTTTTGTGTGTGTGTTTTTTGTGTGTATTAGATACAGGGCTCATCACTTCTGGAAAGAAATACAATCATGATCAATATTTCTGCTGGCTTCTTAAGTTCAATACTAATGCCATACCTTTATGGAAAATATTTCAGATGTGTTCTGTTCCCTTCACAAAAGTATTTGTCCTGGGTTAGTGCAGTTGTATTTTGGAAGGGGGGGCACCACAGGGATGGATCCTGTGAGAAGCTGCTGGAAGCGTTCCCGGTTACAGTGCTGGCCCTGCCTCTGGCCAAGGCTGAGCAGATATGGGAAGCTGAGTGTGCCTCTGTGAGTAACATATTCAAGAAAGGAAAAACATAACTGCAAAGATAATTAAATATATAATAATAATTTTTAAAGTCATGAAGAAGAAAGCAATGGTAGAGCAAAGATATCAAGGTCAGTGAGGAAGGAGGGGAAGACAGTGCCTGAACAGATATTTCCCTGTGGTGAGATGACAGCTGTGCCCCTGCAACACATGGAGAAGCATAGCAGAGAAATCCCTGAAGGATCATGGTGGAACAGTTCCTGAAGGACCACAGTGGGGCAGACATGTATTTGTAGCCCCTGAAGGATCAAGGTGAGAAGATATGGAGCTGAAGCCAAGCAATGTCAAGGGTGGGCAGACATGGAGCTGCAGCCTGTGCAGGATAATGATGAGGGGTAGAGGTGTTTTGGCAGCCATGGAGGATCCTGTGCCAGTGGAGGTGACTGTTCCCAAAACAGACCATGACTCTGTGGGCAGTGCATGCCCAAGCAGTCTGTTCTGGGGAGACTGCACCTGGTGAGAGGGACTCATGTTGGAGGAGCTCATAAAGGACTCTCCCATGAGAGGGACCCCATGGTGGAGTGATGGAAGAGTCCCTCCTCCTGAGGAAGAAGAAGTGTCAGAAACACCGTGGTGTGAACTGACCCTAAACCCCCACTCCCTGTCCCCCTGTGCCCTGAGGGGGAGGCAGCAGTGAAGCAATATGGGCCTGAGAAGAAGGGAGCGTTGGAGGGGAGGTATTACGATCTGGTCATGTTTTCTCTCCTGATAGACTAAATTAGGGTTTTTTTTTATTTCCCAAGATGAGTCTGTCTGTTTTTTACCCATGACTGTAACTGAAGAGTGAAAACCTCTCTGTACATGTCTCAAATAAGGAGCCTTTAGATGGATTTCTTCCTTCCAGTCCTCTGGTGGGAGTGGGGTTGGGGGTGAGTGAGTGGAGGCCGGGTTGATACCAATTGGGCCTAAACTGTGACAGTATAACAGGTCTTTAAAACCAACAGGCATTTGGAGTAAAATATCTGTGACCAAAAGCCAAGAAACATTTAAATGTAAAAGAACAAAGTGAAATACTTGTAATTTTGAAAGCATATATAGATACACTGGGAAAGACCTGGAATAGTCGAGTATCTCTCCATCCATTCCACAGCTCTTTTCAGTGATCCATGAATGTTCCTCCAGAGATTTTTATTAATCTTTATGTAAATGTTTCCTATTATTATTCAGCAGTCAATCAAACTGGTTGCTGTAAAAAATTGTGTAATGAAATATTTTTCTTGCTTTCACTGAAATAGTATATTTCACTAAGCCTCTAAAAAGTTATCGTGTGCCTCCATGGTCAAGTTTATTTTCTATTTTCCACAGTCCTGGCTGACTGGAGAGGTATTTCAGATTGGAAATCAGCCAGTGTAACCCTCATATATAAGAAGGGACAGAAGAATGATGTGGAAAATTACAAGCCTGTTAGTTTGACTTCAGTACTGGGGAAGCTGATGAAGCAGATTACCCTGCACACTTTATTGGGTACATGCAGGAGAACCAAGTGACCAGACCCAGTCAGAATGGGTTTATGAAGGGCAGGTCTTGTTTGACTAGCCTGATCTCCTATGACATGGTAACCCACTTATTGGATGAGGGAAGGGCTGTGGATGTTCTTTACCTTTACTTTAGCAAGGCCTTTTTATACAGTTTCCCACAGCACTCTTCTGAAGTAGCTGGATGCTCACAGCTTGGATGTACACACCTTTCACTGGATAAAATACTGGTTGGATGGCCAGGTCCAGAGAGCTGTTTCCAGTGGAGATAAATCCAGCTGGTTGCCAGTCATGAGTCGCATCCCCCAGGGCTCAGTCCTTGGGCCACTCCCGTTTAAAATCTTTATTGATGATTTGGATGATGGGACAGAGTGCACCCTCAGTAGGTTTGCAGAAGACACTAAACTGTGTGGAAGTGTCAATCTGCTTGAGGGTAGGGAGGCTCTGCAGAGGGATCTATACAGGTTTAATCCATGGGCAAAGGCCAATTGTATGAGTTTCATCAATGTCAAATGTCATGTCCTGCACTTCTACCACTCAAATGCCACCAGCACTACAGGCGTGGGGAGGGGTGGCTGCAGAGCTGCTCAGCAGAGAGGGACCCGGGAGCGCTGACTGACATGAGCCAGCTGAACATGAGCCAGCAGTGGGCCCAGGTGACCCAGAAGGCAAGCAGCATCCTGGCCTGTATCAGAAACAGTGTGACTAGCAGGGCTAGGAAGGTGATCTCACCCTTGTATTCAGTCTTGGTGTGTCCTCACATTGAGTACTGTGTGCAGTTTTGGGCATAACAGTATAGGGAGGACATTGAGGTGCTGGATAAGGATAGAGAACAGGTCTTAGGAGGAGAGGCTGAGGGAGCTGGGGCTGTTCAGCCTGGAAAGGAGAAGGTTGAGGAGAGACCTTACTGCTCTCCCCAGCTACCTGAAAGGAGGTTGTAATGAGGTGGGTGTTAGCTTTTTCTCCCTAGCAACTAGCAATAAGAGAGGAGGTAATGGGTTCAAGTTCTATCAGGGGAGGTTCAGATTAGATATAAAGAAAAATTTCTTCACTGAAGGAGTGGAAAAACATTGGAACAGTTTTCCCAGGAAGGTGGTGGAGTTGCCCTCCCTGGAGATAAAAAAAAAAATGAGTAAATGTGGCACTTTATGGGATGATTTAATGGTTAAGGTGTTGTATGACTGATGGTTGGACTCTACAATCTTGAAGGTCTTTTCCAAACATGATTATTCTATGAGTCCATGATTCTATTCTGGAAATGAAGGGCATGGAGATCTTGGAATGAATTTAGAGGAGGGCCTCAAAGATGATCAGAGTGCTGGAGCACCTCTCTTATAAGGACAGGTTGATAGAGTTGGGGTTGTTCAGCCTGAAGAAGAGAAGGCTCCAGTAACACCTTATAGCTGCCTCCAAGGACCTGAAGGGGCCTACAGGAAAGCTGGGGAGGGACTTTTCACAAGAGCATGTAGTGACAGGACAAGGGGTATTGATTTTAAGCTGTAAGAAGGTAGATTTAGGTCAGACTTTAGGAATAAATTCTTTCCTGTGAGGTTGGTGAGGTACTGGCACAGGTTGTCCAGGGAAGCCATGGATGCCTCATCCCTGGAAGCGTTCAAGGGCAGGTTGTAAGGGACTTTGAGCAAATTGGTCTGATGGGAGATGTCCTTGCCCATGCAGAATGGGCAGGTTGAAACTAGATGACCTTTAAGGTGCCTTCCAACCCAAACTATTCCATGATTCTATGAAATTTCACTGGATTTCTTTTATCCCTGCTTTAGCCCATTGTAGTTGAATTTGTATCAGCTAGACACCAAATACCAATCACTCTCATAAACAGCTGGGCTTTAATTGTATCATTACATGACTGGAAGGATTTTCATCATGATGTACAGTTTCTCTCATGACCTGCAACTCAAGTTGCTCTCAAGACCTGCATCACAAGTCTCAGGGAAAATATTCCAGTGATGTCAGTCACAAGTATTCCTTTTATTGCACTCCAAATATGTAAATTATGTAAATTTCAAATTAAGTACACCCTCCTATTTAAAGTATTTTGAGAGTCTAATTCAGTACATGTTGGTCCTACAAGGCATGCCATATAATCCCAGAATCCCAGAATCCCAGAATTACAGAATGTTAGAGGTTGGAAGGGACCTTGAAAGATCGAGTCCAACCCCCTGTCAGAGCAGGAAAATCTGATGTAGGCCACACAGGAATGCATCCAGCTGGATTTTGAATGTCTCCAGAGCAGCAGCCTCCACAGCCTCTCTAGGGAGCCTGTTCCAGTCCGCTGTGACGCTCACAGTGAAAAAAGATTTTCAGTATGTTTATTCAGGACTCCTATGCTCCAGCTTAGTCAAACTAATTGACTATATCCTATCAACACTATTCAGCTCCTAGCATAGCTTGACTGGTATTATTTTGTGGGTTCTTGTCATGTATTTCATTCCCTGAGCAGGTTTAAACCTGCCATTTTGTAGGTTGGTTTTGGCTTTTGTTTTGGTTTTTTTTTTTTTCTAAAAGAAATTTTATTTGGGCAAAACAACTGTATCAGTAGTAAATATAGAGAAAAACAAACAAAAGGGTAAGTAAGGCAGAAAATTAAAAGAGAGGAAATAAATTATGAGAGAATAATGGATAACAGCAAAGTATAGGTTTTTTTCTTCTTTCCATTGCCACTAGGCAAAATTTCTTCGGGTTGAAGCAGCTTTTCAAAACAACCCCAGGAGAACAGCACAGGCCAGAAATGCTGATATCTGGAAATGTTTAAGGAATCTAAACATCTGTAGCTCTTAGACTGTGATGGGCTCTGTGTAGCAGAGCATTGCATGTTACCTTGGAGACTGAGAAGGAAAAACTGTAAACTTGGTTTACTGGTGTAAGATTGCTCAGAGAAATGTGTGCATGAGGAAGGACTGTCTAAAAGTGAAGAGTAACAAGAAGAAGCATAGTAAACTCATACATCTTAGGCAGGAGCAAACATACACTGATGTGTAACATACTGGGTCTGGGTAACATAGAGAAAAAAAGAGGGACCCATGCACCTTAATGCAGAGCTGAAATTATAACCTAACTGGTTCAACCTTAGACTGGTGATATAAATTGCATGACCTGATTGCTGGCTTAGAAAGCCTCTATTTCAGAGCTTCTTAGGATAGGGAAAGAAATAAGACACAGAAGGGAGTGAATGCCGGGGGTACATCATTTTGCATGAAAGTACAGAATAAAGAGGCAAATAGATGTTATGAAGGAATCTGAGCCATAATAGATAGTGTTCCTTACTTAGAAGGAATGAATCTAGAGTGAAAAATTATCAGAGATGGCTAAGAATTACTCAAAGAAACTATATTAAAAGCATAGATTCATAGTTTCCAATTTAGACGAAAGTATGGCTGCATCAGAAGCTTTTCAGAAATATCAGATTAATACAAACCACAGACAGAGTGCATAGAAGGATCTACTAGGAATAAATGCTGAGACATAATACAAGCATTAGGAACAAAATCACAGTAACATCCACAGTCACAAAAAATTCATTAGAAAATTCACTTATTACTTTTATAAGAAAGGGCCAAAGCTCTTTCATGTCTAAAAGTTCTACCTAATAGTTTCTATTTTGAAAATTAAAGAATATATAACATCTCAGACAACTAGAAATGTTTTGCCTGTCAGGAAGGAAGGCAGGAAGGCAGGCAGGCAGGCAGGCAGGAAGACAGACCAGCTTCCAAATAGTGTGTATCATTCAGCTCTCAGAAAACATTTTAAGCCAATAATCCTACAAACTATTTGTAATCACTTTGAAAAGGAAAAAAAAAATAATAGTATCAGCCAACACTGAGCTGGTGAAGGTATTTCTCTGTCTAATCAAATTTCCACCTCCCACAATGAATTGTCTGAATGAGCAAAGAGGTGTCACATACATAGGGACCATTATAGGCTGGGATACTATTTTTTATGACATTCCAGGGCAATTTAGAGGAACATAACTTGGGAGAAATCTCAATCAATTGGATGTGGAACTGGACAGAAAACAGTGTTCAATTAATTGCAGCTCGAGACCATAAACAAAACTGAAAATAAGTATGTCAGGAGATTTTCGGCAGGAACTGGACCAAGGTCGTTTACTATTCAGTAGTTCCAAACACAGTAATGATGGAATAGCAGGTACACTTCCCAAGTGTACAAACAAAGGTATTTCAAGCCGTATTGGACAGTAACTATTTTATTTGGTTTTTTACACTGTTGTTAGGTGTTCTACATAATACCTGCTTCTAGTGCCATTAACCAATGCTTTGTGCACAGCCATACTATGACCAGCAATATGCAGAACATAATCCCTCTCTCATCCCCTTGTTTAATTCTTTGAATTTTCTTTCACCTTTAGTATTATACAAATAACTTGCCACTCTGGTTCTGTCTTCAGCAGGGAGTGATATAGTACATGGCAAATCACTACATGAGCTTTTATTTCAGCAAATATATTTTTTGGCTTTTTTGCTTTACTTCTTAATTAAAAGCCTTTAATAGGGATTAGCTTTTAACTGAAATCCTCACTCAACATTTATTTTTTATTTGCACTTGTATTTAAAATTGAACAAAAAATTCCCATACTAGCACATAAATGCGTATAATTTATTGAATTCCTAATACATAAAGATAATTCTGTAATCATACAAAGGAACACTATAAAAAAAACCACTGAAATCTTTTAAAAAATATATCAGACCCATTAATAAACTCTCAATCCTGAAATCAATATCAGGTGAAAGGCCACATTCTAATCAAGCCAACTAATGGATTTTAAAGATTTTGGCTACTTTCAAAAGCACAAGAGGCCAGCAAGTGCACAGAAACATGGAGTTTAAAATCTGCTGGTGTAATGAGAAAAACCACTGTGTCTTTTGTAAACACATCAGTGAAAAAGCAAGGAAATTGTGTTGTTTCAACATACAAGCATGACTTAAACATCAGTTTTCATGAGTATTACGTGTTTCTATCTGATATATAATCAGGGATAAATATAGCAGGATATATATTTTGTCTCAACTTTACCTTTGAAAATCTGTACAATTAATTATCTGCTGAATTTTACCAATTTTTACTCCTTAAATCAGTGTATTTAGGAAAGTGGCTATGTTTTCCAGAGTCTGAGATAGGAGTTTTCTGAGGAAAACTATTTAAGGAATCAAGCAAGTTTTAAACTGCTGTAACAGGTAAATTATTTATTTTTTTTATTTTTGTTTTTAAGAGCTAGATATATAATCAAAGCAATTCTTTCTAATCTATTTTTGCCTTTAAAGTTTTGTGGTTTTTTATTTGTAGTGATATTTTGAACAGAGATGGACAATGTAGCAAAAAAACCCCAAAACCTAACAAAAAAAAGAGCAATTAATTTCACACAAGACTAATTACAGTCTCAAAGATCAATTTAAAATAAAGTTCCTCTCTTCAAACAGTAGGAACACCCACAACAGATTTAAATTGCATATTAAATCAGTATAGCCTTAAACACTTGAGCAGTAAAGAATTTTGATTTCCTCAGCTGGTAGTTCTAGTTGTTCTCATGTCTTGCTGTTGAAGAGGCTTAGCTACCAAATTGCCCAGAGGCTGTTGATGCACCAAGAATGTGGGCACCTTTCCTGGAATACCAAACTGATATGAACTGTTTTTTCAAGGCAGATAACAGAACTACCAGTGTCAACTTGGAAAGAGCATCCATAATCTAAACAAGCACATTCCTTTAACATTTTCAAGACGACACACAATTTGATGGCATTTAATAGTTCATTTTAATGAGATATTAATGACTGGCATTAGTCTCCACTTCTTTATCACTGACACTAAGCTAAGAGTATGCGGATGAAGTAGGATAAGATCCTGCTGAAATAACATTAATTTTGGGAGGAAAAGCTAATGAATGATAAACCAATGCAACTAGGTACCACCTTGTATCTTTCTCAGATAAGATGGGTTCCTCCAGGGCAATGGGACAGCCCTATGAGTGGTGGTTTAAGGAACTGCTGACATGTTTGGCTTTTTATTCAGCACACCTGCGTATAAAATTGGACAGATGCTGACTGAAATCCTTAAAAAACTAAGTGGTGCATTTTTCAAATCAAAGTCAGAGAACTTCACTTGAAATCCAAATGTCATCGCTTTTGAAGCCATTTTACTGTGCACTGTTGCATCTTGACAGGGTTAATATGTAAAGACTTTTCCCTTCAGTGCAATATCTGAATTTTATTCAAAGGTAGTATTTTTTATTGAATCTTGTTCAAGAGTAAATAAAATGGACTTTTAATTCAAGCTTCAAATGTGCTGCATGACTACTTAGCTAACACAACGCATGGGAATAGTAATCTCTATCAAGTGAAGCAAAAATGACTGAAACTAACTGGGAAGGGCTACAAGAGCTTTTTTTGAGAGGCTTGATTACTCTTGTGGAAAATGAGAGGTAAAGGAGGAAATGCTTAAAAAAGAAGTAAAGAAATAATTTCTAGTTACCCTCAAAAAATGTTTCTAGTTTACTTGTACTCTACAAAACTACCTGGAGTTTTATAGAACATTTTAAACAATTAGATTTAAAGGCATAAGAAAATAGTATCTTTTGCCATGCCTGAAATAAAAAGTGCATTGTCTTATGGCAAGCACCACAATGAATAGTGATGTCCAGAAGCAACTCGCTCAGGAAGCAGATCATGTACTATGCACCAAATATGTATTATGCAGTATTCAGCATTTTCTCCTTTTTAGTACTGCTGGAAATTGCAGCACTGGCCAAGGCTCAGGGAACATAGTTTCAATATAGAAGTATATATTTTTTGTGTATGCAGTGTCTTTTATCATTCTAAGTTATGTTTTAGAGATTCTCCTATCTTCATTCAAACTGACAATAGCACTTCTATCTGTGCTTCTTCAGATTCAGTTTGTTTATAGGAGTGGCAAAATCAAGTTGCATGGAAAGAATAGAAAAGATTTTTTAGTTCTGAAGTCTTGCTTGGTAGCTAAGTTTCGTTAACAAGCAGAAAACCTATGAGTACATTCTCTGAGTTGACGTATTAAATCCCATCACCTGTCCTCAAGCTCTATTCAAAGCAATAAAATAATTAGGTAAATGTTGCATCATCAGAGAGAGCTTAGTGTTTGACTATTAAACGTGAAATAATAAATACTTTTCTGTTTACAGAATACAGGTTGTAGGCATGAACATCATGTTCAAAACCCAGTTGAAAAGGGCACTAATGCTCCTACTGGCCTTTATAAAAAGTTAGATTGGACAAGCTAGGGCTGAGATTGGAGGAAAAAGAAAAAAAACCTTTTCAAAATCATGCAGGACCTGGTGTAAAATAAAAAAATAATAAAAAAAAAAAAAAAAAAAAAAAAAAAAAAAAAAAGAAAAAAGAAAAACAAACAAAACCAAAAACCAACCAAAACCCAACAGAGACATTTATTAAAATCACAGAAGAATCACAGAGATATATTGGGAGAAGATTCTAGAGCAGCTATGTAGAATGCAGGTTCCCCGGTGCTGGAGGCAGTGTCAGTAGTATTGGGGGGATGGCTACATGGGTCAGTTTTGCCTGTGACAGCTACTTCTTGGTGATCTCCTTGTCTTTATCTCTCCCCAGAGGCTTTTCCATCCTACTTTTCTCTCCATCTTGTTGAGGAAGCACAGCTGGGTGGGTGTCTGGCAGCTGGCCAAAGTCAACCCACCAAATCAGCCTACCAAGATCAATCAGGAAAACAAAATAATTAAAAGCAGGAACTTGGTAAGTGTGAAAAGGATCACATGGTATTGTTGATATAATTGATAATTCACACACTGGTCTAAGAAGGGTCTTCTCAGGGTGCTGGGGGGACCCTGGGTGGATCATGGCACAGCCTGGGAGCCAGGGCCTGCCTAGAAGCAGGGCAGCTGGGGACACCAGACAGCCCCAGCCCCATGCAACATCCCTGGGAATGAGGACAGTCCAAGAGCAGGACAGGATGTGTGCCTGTGGGAGAGCCTGGCTCTGTAAAGCTCATGCCAGGTAGGGCAGGGCTGTGGGGAATTGGAGACTGGCTCTTCTGTGGTGCTGCTGGGGCAGGGGCTGACCTCAGTGCATGGCTATCACACTATATGCACAAGAACACACTAACCAAGATCATTAACTAATTGTCTGCCCAAATTTGATATCAAAAACTAATCCTGAGATTTTTTTAAAGCCTTTGAGCTACCAATGATTTCTTTTTCACTAACTGAAGAACAGAAGAAAACCAGAGGAGTTCATGTAATGTTTTACTGCTCTTGAGTTCCTATTTACTTGTATTTCTGCCATGCCTGAGAGTCAGCTCTTGGAAAATGTAGTAGGTTTAAATCAAATCTTCTCACAAATAAAAATCAAATAATAAAACGATTCAGTGGAATTGCATGAGGGGAGCCTAACACATCAGTCTTTAAGCCAACAATGAAATTAAGTCTCCTATTAAACAGAGGTCTAAGTGCCAGATGACCTAAATGAATACTTCAGCTCCCAGGAATAATGATAAGGAGAAGGCTGATGAGAACAGATTGCTTACTCCTTCAGAGTGCTGCCTATGTTCCTGCTGTGAAGCATCCTAAATTAACGGCCGTGACTCCCAAACACTAAACTGGAAGAGTTCTTTGTAATCAATTGTAAACAATTGTGTGACTTGCAGCAAAATTCATTTAGAAAGCCCTGGCAAGAAACAGTTTCACTCCATCCAGCAACATACAAAAGATAGCTCATCATGCACAGCTGCATAAAATTTAGGTTTCAGTAGTAGCAGTATCTTGATGTAGGTCAGCCTGGCACTGTATTTCTGCAGGAAGAAGGATAAACCCCATCATTATATCTTCTAATCTTCTAATACCACAGCCCTGAGTTGTAAGTAGATATCTGAATTTTGGTTTCTAAAGAGTGGTTTGAATAAGAAATTCTTAAATAATAGACATTTGAATCTCACACAACAGTCATATTTTTCCTCTACATAATATTCCATAATGCTCCATAAGGCTCTTAGGTAATGTAGGGACATCAGCCATACATAAAATATAGGTCAGAACTGTTCCTGCCCCAGGCCTTTTGAAACAAAAATAAATGCCTCTACCACATACTGCTTACTGTCATTTCTCTCTAATTTGCCCCCAGTATCTTGGAATGCAAAGAATTTTCCTCACAGGAAAAATATTTGGGTAGTGTCTTTAAAAAAAGAGATATTCTGAGCCTATTTCAAATGTTCAAATGCCACCAGGCCTGGCAAGCAGTGTCAGAATGGAGTTGTCTCTTCAGAATTACAACTCATGCAACAATGCTAAAAGTCAAACACAAACATGTAAATATAGATATATCATACAGAAATAAAATAATCTAGCTCCAATGCCATACCAAAGGACTAAGAATTAGTGTCCTAGTCAGTAGGTATAGATTCCAGAGGTCTTGTTTCATTTGTTTCAGCTCTCAATAATTTTCCTACCTTAATGATTTCTCTATACGAGACTATTTATCACCTAACACAAAGATAATTTTCTTTGCTTTTTTTACTGTTTTCAGTTTGATGCAACAAAATCCCTTGGTTTTACAAGTAAACACAATGCTAAATATGATGAATTGAAGCTTTCCAGTACAAGGGTAAAAGCTATTTAGTGTTGACACAAGTGTGTGGAGTTTGTTGCTGTGCTGTGACTTACTGCTTCTCTCTTAAAATACTCTTTCTAGGTACTTTAAACTCTACTCAAACCAAACTATTAATTTTACATATTAATTTATTTTTTAGTGAAAAAGTATGTGAAGGTTGTGTCTCTGTAGTGTGAATCTGTGAGAGGTGGGGATTTGCTTTACTGAGTAAAATTGGATCTATAAGCAAAAATTTGTAGTTTAAGGCGTTTATTTTTCTGGTGTTCATAGAAAATTCTAAACAGCCAGAGTTGTTTATATGGGTAATATTTTCTCTTGCATTTAGTGAAGAAGCACATTAAGTGCCATGACCTAACTGGATTATACAACTATTGTGGCCAGTATCTTGGGGTGAGTTCAGCATAATTAAATAAATTTTTACCCATGGTGGTAGCTGTCACATTTACACATGACATTGACAGAATTAGTAAAATAATGTGATTAGATACAAGTTTATATATCCTGATGAATTTAAAATACAAGAAACAAATGCTTTGTGAAGTAGGTAGGAATACACAGCTCACTGCAACACAGTCAATGCCCCAAAATCTTAGTCTATTATTGACAAATGCTAAGTATGCATAAAATGTAATATTCATTCTGCAAAAGGAAAATAAGATTTATAAGGTACAATATATTTACTTTAGGGCAATGGATCTGGTTCTCGTCTAGAACACGAGTCTTATGAGGGAACTGGGATTAATTTAGCCTGGAGAAAAGGAGGTTGAGGTGAGACCTTATAATTCTTTACAACTACCTAAAAGGAATCAGAGAATTGCAGAATCACAGAATGTAAGGGGTTGGAAGGGACTTCTGGAGATCATTTGGTACAACTCCCCTGCTAGAGCAGGATCCCTTAAAGCAGATTACACAGGAACATGTCCGGATGGGTTTTGAATGTCTCCAGGTATAGACACTCCACAGTGTCTCAGGGTAATTTGTTCCAGTGCTCTGTTACTCTCAGAGTAAAGAAGTATTTTCCCATACTCAGGTTAAATATCCTGTGTGCCAGTTTGAGACCATTTCCCCTTGTTTTGTCACTGGACACTATGAAGTCTGGCTCCGTTCTGGCATCTTCCTCTAGAGATATTTATAAACATTAATCAGATCCCCTTCAGCCTCCTCTAAGCTGAACAGCCCAAGCCCTGTTTCCTCAGGGCAGAGGCTCCAGTCCCTTAATCATCTTAGTGGCCTATGCTGAACTCTCTCCAGTAGTTCCTTGTCCCTCTTGAACTGAGGAGCCCAGAAGTACACGCAGTACTCCAGGTGAGGCCTCACCAGGGCAGAGTAGAAGGGGAGGATAACTTCCCTCAACCTGCTGGCCACACTCTTCTGAATGCACCCCAGGATGAGTGCCCATTGCTGGATCATGGAGAGCCTGATGCCCACGATGACTCCCAGGTCTTTTTCCCCAGAGATGCTTTTCAGCAAGTCAACCCCTAACCTGTACTAGTGCATGGGGCTGTTCTTCCTTAGATAAAGTACTCTATATTTGTTAGCAATAGCATTAAGTTAGGGAGCTATAGAGAGATGGGTGTTGGCCTCTTCCAACAAGGAAAAAGTAATAGAACAAAAGAAACTTATCTCAAGTTGCACAAGGGAAGGTTTAGATTTGATATTTTTCTTTGACAGGGTTGCCAAATGCTAGAACAGGCAGCCAGGGAAGTGCTTGAGTCACCATCCTTGGGTATTTCTCAAAGACATGTAGATGTGGCACTTAGGGACATGGCTAAGTAGTGGATTGACAGTGTGCTAGGTTAATGGTCGGGTGTGATGATCTTAAAGGTCTTTTCCAACCAAAATGATTCTATGATTCTATACATAAAGACCCTCATACAACAATGTATAATCTAAGTTCCTTACATACATCTTATTATAAATAAAATTGTTATAGCACATTCTGTTAAATTTCATGCTGACTTTTGTCTCTAAGTAGCATTTGGACTTTTTTTAATGAAAAATGATCTGTTGTTGCATGGACAGGATGAATAACTATCAGATAATATACTTAAGAACAGTTCCTCTAAAAAGTTTAGGTACTGGAAAAAGAAGTAGTTCTAATAAAACTACTCGCTAATTTACCAGTAAAAAGTAAATGTGTTTTGGTGGCACATCCCTTTGCTTATGTACAATGTGAAGAATTTATTTACTTATTATATATTATATAGGTGAAGGAAGATGTATAGGTTTTTTGGGTAAAATATTTATTTTCTTTCAAACTATCACATTTTTAACAAAAGCTGTGATAGTTCAATTCATTATTTCCAACAACAGATGGATTTAAAAGGTTGGGTTTGCTCTGAATGTCTTAAATTTTAACATATAAAAGCACATATTTCAGTTTACCACGTAAGAATTTTATCATCTACAGTCCCAAGAGTAATACAAAAGAAGTCCAAGAATTTTAGAGGAGATGTGATTAATAGTAAATATGATGGTTCATGTTTTATTTCTCTTTAAAACTGATTCTGTGAATCTTTTATGTTGCTGCTTTGAAATCTCAGTTTTAAGTAATTTAATTAAGCAATTACTCACTTCAGAGCATTTTGAATAGAATAACAGATGCCTGTGGACAGTGTAGGATGAGTAAAGGCCAGCAGTTCTTTGACTCCAGTGTCATAATTCATTGAACTTTAAATGGACTTGTGGGTTCATTTTCCTGACTGGCATTATCTAGAGATG
Source organism: Phaethornis superciliosus (assembly GCA_023637945.1). NCBI lineage: Eukaryota > Metazoa > Chordata > Aves > Apodiformes > Trochilidae > Phaethornis > Phaethornis superciliosus. Next base: position 75,207,775 of record JAJQWJ010000002.1, read on the forward strand.
AACCAAGTCAGCTGAGCTGATTTTAACCAAGAAGGTTAATGAAATACATCTGTAACTAGGTGACAGTCAAATTTTAAAGATACAGGAGGGCACTATGGCAGGCATTTCAGGGTTGGAAATCATTTGATGGTTTCTTAGTGTTCCAAACCATTAGGTATATAAAACACATTTATTAGACACTGGAAACAGTCTTAACCCCGGAGTGATTTGGTGTAATTTTCAGTATTTCTTCTCTTTGCCCTTTTTTTCATTGCCGCTAGGCAAAATTTCTTTGGGTTGAAGCAGTTTTTAAAAACAAACCCAGGAAAACAATACAGGCTAGACATGGTGATGTCTGTACTTAAAACCAAATCGCAGCTGTGTAACTTTTAAAGCCACATCTGACAAGGAAAAAAGGCTCTAGCAGCTCTGCATCCACGACATGACACTAAGCACTTGGTTGCATATCATGTGAAAAAGTATCTACTTTTGTTTATTTTAAAATCTGTTAACTAAAATATGCATGTCATAGCTCCTACTTTTTCTATTGTGAAAACCCATAATTTTCTGCTTATTTCCTGCATGAGTTTTAATTTTATAATTTATTAAATATTATTCTCGTCAGTCTCATATTGAGAAGTACTAACCCTTAAAAACTTCTGAGAAGTGTGTTATTCCATGTCTTTGAACACTGCTGGGAGCCAGTGTATCCTGGGATTCATCAAAAGAAGTGTGACCAGGAGGTCAAGGGAGGTGATCCTGCCCTTCTACTTCACTCCTGTGAGAGCCTCTCCTGGAGTACTGTGTGCAGTTCTGGAGTCCCCAACACAAGAATGACATGGAGCTGTTGGAGCAAGTCCAGAGGAGGGTCACACAGATGATCAGAGGGCAAGAGCACCTCTTCATAGAAGACAGGCTGAGGAAATTGGGCTCGTTCTGCCTGGAGAAGAAAAAACTCCAGCAAGATCTTATAGCTACCTTTCAGTACCTGAAAGGGGCCTACAGGAAAAGCTGGGGAGGAACTTTTTACAAGGACCAGTAGAGATAGGACAGAGTAATCACTTTAAAATGAAAGAACATAGATTCAAGTTAGAGATTAGGAAGAAAGACACCGGAACAGTTGTTTAGGGAGGTTGTGGCTGCTCCCTCCCTGAAAATATTGAAGGCCAGCTTGGATGGGGCTTGGATGAAACCTGATCTAGTAGAAGACGTCCCTGCCAGGCACATTGGGGACAGGGGACAGGGGAGTTGGAACTAGATGATCTTAAAGGTCCCTTCCAACCCTAGCCATTCTATGATTCTCTTATTTATTTCAATTTTGTCCAGAACTTGAGTACATCCACTGAGTATCCACTGATTTCTTTGCAAGCCTTCAGTTTGCTCTTCTAGATTACCTTTGATTCTACTGAATGATTAGGCATGATGCCTAAAATCATGCACTACATGCACACTACAAAACCTTATAAACTCCTCCTGTACTTTGTTTCCTGTTTTAAGTCAGTTTTTAAGATGCCATTCCAAAACAGGTTTGATGAAGGTCGTCGTCAAAACGTTATTGGAAAACCAAGTGTTCTAAATCAATCAAATTATCCTTATGCAAAAGCTTGTTCACACCTTCAAGAAATTCTAGTGGATTACCCTTCTACATAAACCAGATTTATTTTTACTTCATATATCCTATCTATTGCTTTGTCTGATTGATTTTGCTGCTTATGACAGCTGCTAGACACATTTTTTTAATACTTGAAGAACAGAACAATCAGGTTTTGAATTTTTCTAGTGCTTTCATCACAGGTTCTTGAAGTGCTTAGCAAAATGGGATTTACAAGCTGGACATTTAAGTCAAACTCCTAAATCTCCTACTTCTAAGATTCCAGATTATTAGTAGAAGTAGTCACCAGGAAGCTTCAGCACCTTTCATTTTCGTGTCTTCAGTTTAGCATATATTGATATATTGAGAAAACTGATTCCAGACAAGCATATTTGAACAGTTGGGACTAATTGGTTCCATGCTGGAAGAAATATGATTTAGTTACTTCTTTAGGTATTTCTACTGAGGCAGAATTAAAAATAAATCTTAGAATTTCCCATTTAATAAAGCCATTTAATTTCTGGCCTTTACACTATATAAAAGTCCTGTATACTGTGGGTCCAGTAGTGGGATTTGTTCATATTTTTTTCTCCAACAGATCTATAATTATTCTTTATTACCAGTGGGAGTTTAAAGGCCACTGAATGGTCCTCCACTTAAAAAAAAAATGTTTCTACCTTTGGTCCTTACCTCTCATACGACTCATACTATTATTGTCATAATGTCTTTATATTATTTGACCATTTTCTTTTATTTTTTTTATTGTGAAATGTCTTGGCTCATGGATAAATCTTAATTGCATGGTGAGAGGAGGTGAGAATTTAAGCTCTATTTTATATAAGTAAAACCAGAAAAAAAAATGGTTACATTCTCTAACCAAACACAACAGGCTTACGTTGATGATTTCTGTAAAGGTTTATTTAGATTTTGACAGCTGCTCAGGCATGACAGTGTCCCGCTCCAGTCTGGAAACACTGCCAGTGATGTACCAAGGATGGGAACTGAGGAAGGAACACGATGCTGAACACAGCCACAGTGCTATGATTTGAAAACTGGGTAGGCTTGCTTACAGGAATACTTGTCAGATCCTCAAGGTCAAAGAACAAACTGAGAATATAACTTAAGAGCAGACAGGAATATGGTGATCAGACTGAGTGACTATCTCTTTGGCACTGCCATCACTCAAATTCTCTGTACTAACACTGAAGTGAGATTACAAACTGATTTCACATAAAGAAGCAGTCATTTGGGACTACTAATGTTTGCATTTCTCATTTCCATTTCCAATATGAACTAGTGACATTGAACCGAAATGCTTAATATTTCCTATTATTTTTTTTAACCAAATTTACCCTCATATTTTATTAAGTCTGTCAAAAATGGGATCTACCTTGGCAATAGCAAGCAACATACAGACTGCACCATCAAAAGCAGACAGTGCAAGATGCAAAGAGACAAAATTACTATCACAACTTCTCACACTCAGCATCAATCCTTTCAGGTTGTAATAATATCTGACATAAACAGCTTGCAAACACAGAAAAGCATTTCACTTTCAGAAGGCAAAAGTTTTCTCTTCCACAGGAACAAATTACAGCAGCATGTTCTTGGCTGTCAGAATCATGTAAAACTTGACAAGACACCAAGTAGCCCTTCCACATACTTAAACTGGGACATTTCTATCATCTCACCTATGTTTTCTCACAATGAGTTCTTTCTTTCTAAAAAATAACTTGGCAAGAGGTAGCCTGAGTCCAAGTCTAAACTGCTCTAATGGGAATAGTAATAAAATATTGCATATTAAATCATAAAACTGTGCAATAAAAATCATTACATGCTACTGGGAAATATACTCTTTATCAGTATGTATTTAAGTGTTTGCATGGCTCATATATGATAATTTAATCAACAATTATATTTACCCTGTGATATTTGTTATATACTCTACTACCCTCCCATTGCTCTTCACACTGACTACAATTCCCTTTTTTCTCTTACAAGTCTTTACTTTGAAACACTAGTTTCAGAAATTGTGCCTTTTAAGACAAAAAGTCTTTAGTGAAATATGTCATTTTCTATCAGACCTAGAACACTCGGGACATGGCCAATATGAATGCTTAATAAAACCATGATTGTTATTATAGAAGCTGATTTGAATATGGTCTTAGGCACTAGAGAAAGATAAAGAATTCAGCTGTCTTAAGGTCCCATTAAAATACGTGCCCCCGAGTAAAAAATGAAGATTAGTATATTGGCATCATTTGCTGATGTAAGTATTTCCATTTTTCAGGGACATAAAAGTTTTATTACCCCATTCCACTGATATTTTTAAGACTAATTATCATACACAACGCTCCAAGTATCCAGCAAAAAAAGAGGGTTGGTGGGAGTACCAAAAAAAAAGAAAACAACATACAACAATTAAGGACATAAAGTGACCAATATATAACTCATGTTTTCAGAATCACTCATTCCCACAGTTTGACAGAAAAAAAAAGATTGGTATTTTACTCAAACATACTAATTAAGCAATCAGTAAAAAATTCATTAAATTTGTGCACTGAGATTATGAAGGGAATAGTTGAACTGGTAGATCCTCATCTAGTTTGCTGCTCTGAAGCCAGTTTTTCACAGCCATGATAAAGTGCTTTAAACTGTCAGTTATTGATTAGTCCTTGCAGATTTTGATGATAAATTCTATCCTGGACTTCGTCAAAGAACAGTCCTTCTGATAAGACTTTCTATCAATTCAACAGAATTTACTTCTTAATTTACCGAGGGAATTAGGAGAAAGTTTGTGAAAAACATTAAAATGTTTTTGTCATTTGAACTTTTCTTTGAACTTACATCACAGAGATGTCCCCCTTGTCAGGTTTTAAACATTTTAGATGCTTTATGACAAAAACAAGTAACAAAGAACACAAACATTATTTTTATTATTACTAATGTCATATGCAAGTGACTTGTTTCTCAGTGGTGGTAATCCAATTTATTTCATAAAGAAACATGTTTTGAATTTGTCTTTTTTTTAGTAGTTATAGCAACTGGAGATGAAAAAGATAGCAATCTGATTCACTCTCCTCAACGTTACCATTTCTCAGCTGAAAATTTATGTAGCATAAAGAGAGTACAACATTTGTCAAAAAGAGTACATTCTAAGAGGTTTAAATAGATCTGATTTTTAGTTCTTTTTAAGTGAACCAGATATGGCTTTACGACACAATCAGGATGTGTATATTTTCACAAAACTTTACACTTCAAACATAATTTTAAATCAACAGACCTACACAAAGAAAGCCTGTTTAGTAAGAGTTAATTTTACTTTAAGTACACAAACATTTGATTATTTCACCAAATCCTATCATGAAAATTGGTTGTTACATATGTTGTGCTTGTGACTTTAAAACAGTGCTGCATTTTACTTGTAGGTGCAGATCAGTTTCAGAAGATACAGAAAAGAACTTTTAAACATGGAAGACGAATATTAATTCAGATTTTAAGTAAACAATGAGCAATCTTCAGAAGGTCAAGAGCAATACTATTTGTTTCAAATTAGTTACTCTGGCAGGTAAAGATATGTGTTAGATCTGCAGTATGCATCAGAAGTATTTTCACAACAAAAGCCTAGCAAATGCATTAAGACTGATCCATTCTTATCTAGGACTCTTAACAGAAAATGTTACAGTTCAGATATTTGACTAAGTCACCTATTTATTAGTCTTTCCACTGAATATATCATCTATTTAGACTACCGATGAATGTGCATGATGACAAGGTCTACTATTGGACTCTGATTTTGTCCAGGCTTGGTGAGGAATCTAACACCTTTCAAACTCTGTGTGTTTTATGGTGCACTAAGAGTCCTAATTCCAACATCCTTTTTCTCTTTGAAGGTTGCTTTGTTGGATGAGGATTCTGAAATACTGACAGCCCATTACCTATAGTATGCTCTGTCACACATACTTCCAGAACAAACCAACTTCAGAGGCACTAAGTGTGAAAGAAGTTTGTTGAATATTGTAAAATTTGTTTCTTGAATAATTAAAGGTTGAATGTGTTGATAAGATTTGTGAGGAGTTATACAACACAAAAATGCTACATGGAGTCATGAAGCCCACAAAAAATGTCTACTAAACTTACACATAAAGCTTCTCAGCTTTTGAAGACTCTCTATTCCCAAATACTTTTGCTGCACAGAAGCAGTATTAAGGACTTCAAGTAATATAAAATTTAATGTAGCAAAAAGTGGACAATAAGTACTGCTAGGAAAGAAAATCAATGTTCAATTAATCCTATGGATTAAAGATGATCTCAAACCTTTATAAACTTTCATCAGAAAGATCAAACACCTTAAATGAGGAACAAAACGAAAATCACAAAGCCACTAGTTCCACTTCTGAACTTGCATTCAGATTCAGGCTGACAGTATTTGTCTTTCAAATATTGACCTATCATGTTTTTGCTTTTGGCTTGGTTTGGGTTTTCTGGGGGGGGCTGGGGTGTTGTGCTGAGGAACATATGGGAATTGCATAGCTTGGTGGTACAAAATCTAACTTGGCTTATGGACAAAAAAGTAGAGCAAGTAGGGTATTATGAAAAAATTATACTTTTGTTTACTGTCAACCTCAGTATTTTTTAATTTTATGTCAGTCTGGGAAAGAATGTCTTCCATGACACAAGTTCCTTCTGAGCTACTGTACCAATATCTTCTAAGAAGTAATTTGTTGGTAAAGCTTGTTACTTCCTTTGAGAAAGAATGAGTGATACCTGTACACTTGTATTGAACATACTTGAGCTTGATGACTGTGAATGTCTTTGCTTGTTTTTTCTCTTTTTTTTCTTCTGTGTCAGCTTAGGATAATAACCCTGGCTGTTACCACCAATCGGGATGCATACATGTGCACATCCCTAACTCACTCCTGTGGATAATGTATTCATCCTATAACACTGTATTTCAGTTTCAGGACAGTAATGGTTGGAGTAAAAGTAAAGGTAATGAACCATTTAGCAGTGACATTGCAGTCTGTTGCAAAGTATCTCCCGGTGTCTCTCTCTCTCCCACCAATCTGTAGCAATAATCATCAAAGATAGTCTTTAAAATAGTGACACCACGCTGTGAGTATACCAACCATTAAAATCTAGTTCAAGTTACCACACCATTTCTGACATCAACCTTATTAATACTGCTGCATCATGTCTGATTCTTAAAGACAGAGTACCTATAGATAATTATATCCCTTCAGTGAGTATAAAATACATGAGTGAAGAGAAAATAATCCATTCTAGTTGTGATGAGGAATACAATAACCCATCACCATAGCAAAGAGTATATTTTATTTGAAAAATACGAATAAAAGATTTTGTCCCTTTTTTTTATTAAAAGAAAACATAACAATTTCTATCAGTAACACTTGCATAAGGAGGTATACTTTACATTACACTTCTGTTAAAAAAAATATATATATTTTTGGAGACTTTGGAAAAATAAGGATGGCCCAATACTTGCAACACACTCCAAATGTTCCTTAAAATATACCATGCCATTTATCTGTACTGCAAATACAAGGTCTTAGCACTTTATAATCCACAAAGTAACCCTAGGCAGCATAATTTTGCATTTCTCTCTGCATTTAGAACTTCTCCTTTGTTGCTCTTTACGTGAGTGTATAAGTTTGTTAACTCCAGACTGGTCCAGTATTTGTATTTTCTAAAGGATTATTTTAGAAAGCTTTAGACCACATAAATTTCATAATTCCTTTTAAATACCAGGAAAATATATTCACTTAGACATTTTCTTGCAGTATGCACAACTAAAACTACTGCATAATAGAATTTAAACCCCAAAATGCTTACTATTAATTTTGTTTTAGAAGAAGAATGCAAAAAATAAAGTGCATAACAGAGTGAAATTACTTTCAACATTTAGTCTTCTGTGCTTATGTAAGAAATTTCAATATATGAATCTTCATGTAATGAAAGTTGAATTCAAGCTCTCCCTTCACTGTAAAGTGTATTAAGTTAAATTTTTGACTGGTTTTAGGTTGACAAAATATTTTAACATTTTAAAATACTCATACAAACCATTTTCTCAAATGACATATTGAGATTATAGCATACTGAGTGTCCCCAACATTACAAGAAAGAAGTTTTATTTGAAAGAATCCAACCAATTAATCTGGTGTACATGTATTATTAGGTGAATGGCTGTTGCAGAAATAAAACTGTAAATTGGAAAGCCCTTAAGCATCGTTTTTCTATGTGTCATTTAACTTAGTATCTTCCAGTTAAAGTCAAACTGGCAGTTTTGAGGGTTTAGTTGTTAATTTGCACCAAGATTACTATGTAGGCTAATCGGAAATTATCTAAGAATTATGATTACACGAAAGATCCATGAAAGCTTTAAGCAAAGTCTATACAATCAGATTTAAACAATAAACTAGGAGTTTCCCATAATACTTTCACAGAAGGTATGCTTCATTTAAATCAGCAATGCTACAAAATGATCATGCCCTCCATGGTGCACAGTGTTAATTTTCTTCCAGTTTGCTCAATGTTAACATAGAAATTCTCAAATATAGTTTAAGTTTATTTCTAGAACACAAATGACCAAACAAAAAAATTTGTGAGATCAGGCAAACATATCATTAAACCTGTTCGTTCTGCACTTTCTGAAGCCTTTTTCTGTGGCCCTGAAGATTTAATAGTCTGCTATTAGTCATGCAAACAACACGGCACTGTGATGTGTATTTGAGTAAAAAAACAGTAACCATAGCAAGCATGCAGACATACCATGACAGAAAAGCATACTGGCAATCACTGTGGATAGGGCATACCAAAAAGTACACTCTGCAGCATCACTGAAGCAGTGTCTCAACAACCCTGCAGTGTTTTGGAGGATTCGGAATTTCTGGAGTTGTGGGTACGATGCACGTGCTGTACAGCAGCAAAGAGCACCAGGAATGGTGAAAAGGGCATTCTTATTTCTCTGAGATCTGACCTCTTTCCCTCAGTAACATTAGAACAAGAATGCAAGGAGCAGTTATTTGCTTATGTCATTAAAATTCTGTTGACTTTAAGCTTGCAAGTTCTATGATGCAAATAAAAATAAAACAATGACGGGAACACTGCTTAAAACACAAAATACAATTGATTTTCCCTTCTTCAATGTAGGGCCAGAGGGAGCAGACATGTTGATAATTAATACCTGGCTCTAGAAACTATATTACAACAATGAATGCAGTTTTCATGCAGATGTGGTATAAAGTATTATTGCCAATGTTACAAATTATGTTGTAAGATTTTCTTCTTAGCACTCTACAGCATAAAACTCTACATGTCGGCATTAAGAGAGTGTGAGACAAGTAAAAAGAACATTTCTCCTCATAAAATCCTGCACCACTAGTTGCTTCATTTGGAACAAAACTGAAACATATCCTAACTCTACTCCCAAAAAAGACAGCCCATAAACCATTCTAATCTTGAGGATGATACTGCATTAAAGCATCTGTCTTACTTTACAATTAGAATGTCTTCTTCAATGCACTTCTAAAAGTTTCTGTATTTGGTAAAATTAAAACAACAGCAACAACAACAAATATAAAAAAAAAAGATAAAAAACAATAAAAAACCTGAACACAGGTTATTAAACTACTTTCAAATCATCAGCAGAACATTTTAGGGTTCAGAGTTTTTTCCCCTCTAAATTGCCCTGTGGGTTCAGATGTTGAGAGAAAGGGAAACATTACAATTTTCAGGTTGCAAACTTGAAACAGTAGTAAAAAACAATTCTAGAACTACAGTGCAATTAACACTTTAGAAGTTTTGAAACGTTTCTTAAAAATTTATCTGCTAATTTTTCCAGAAGGCTGTTAAAAACAGAAGCAGTCCACTAAATCTCAGAAAAAAAAAAAAAAAACAATTAAAAATTTAAAAAATGTACAAAGTAGAACTGATCAGAAGGTTTTGTCATGTGTAGGAACTACCCAACCATACAGTTAAGAAGGGAAGGCATAAAAGGTACATTTTCTCTACTAAACTGAAGGTAAGGGGCCACTAAAATGCATAGTGACGAGTCTAGTGGAGTGTACAGATCTGTATTACACCATTCCAGAGAGTAAAAAAAAAACAAGTACACAGTTTCTGGAGAGTTTCCCTAACAGATGCATATTTCAAGATACCCACTTCCCTAAATGCAGCTACAATCTCTTAGCAGCAGAAGACTGCAATAGATGGTGAGCCTTTAAGGTCATTATATTTCATGTGGTATTATGAGTGTCTTCTCTCATAGTAGTATAACAAGAAGGAAAAATAAAAGGTCAAAGTTTCAAACAAAACAGAGGAAATCATGAATCTGCTGGATTAGGTGTTAAATAGCCTGCGATGTTAAGCAGTTCTGCCACACTAAAATGTTAACATGAATTAATTTATTTAATTGATTCATTCTAATAAATCAGTGCATTTTAATTTTTTCTTACTACATTAACTTAAAAAGTTCCTGTTCCTATGGTGTTTGAAATAGGGAGAGAAAAGCTTGTTCTGCTTAGATGGAAATTACTCTAAGAGAAATTAAATCTCAGTAGATTGAACTAAAAAGAAAAAAGCATCATAATCTTATTCTCTTTGTTTTTATTTTCTCTATTCTGATGTTTTCTCAGCAGCTCTGTTTTGGTTTTAGTCACACACAGAAATAGAGAGACATGATTAAGAACTCTGTGTTGTAAACTGACTGTTGTAGCTCCTGGACTCAGACCAGCAAAAGGTTTGAAAAGCTTCATCTGTTGACATAAATGAAGCACAGTGAACCAAACAACTGCATAGTTCAATGGTGCTGCCATTGCTGTTTTTATTGAAAAAGCCTATGCTTCATCTGTTTTTCTGTATAAAAAGTACTTTGGACCTGTTCCATTTAAATGAATGATGTTCCTGTGACAAGACACAAAAAAAAGCACAATACTGGAAACAACAGTTCCTCTAACACGCATTAACAGAGAAGGTCTGGGATTATGGGCTTGAGCCATGTTTGCACTAATTATGCCCTTCCACTACTAGCTGGTTATGAATTAAAAGATTACGAAAGAAATAATGAAATTACATTATCTCAATGCAACCTGCCAATTCATTAAGATTAAATCATCAAAGGACCATTTATTTAAGTGGACAGGTGTGAGTTATCCCTTCTATAGAAGGAAACAGACTTAGCATTTCTCACACTGATAGTAATCCCCATTAGCTACCTCACATTGGGATCACAAGGCCTAGAGCACAGCTTGAAATGCAATCACAACCACCTTCAAGAGATTTACTCCTTTATTAGCTATCTTCTTAAACAGGCATGACTATAAACTTGCTGTAGCTTGGAGATGTTTAGGTATTGTTACAGATACAGTATCATGGACTTTATTGAGCAATTAAAAAATATACACAAGGGACAACAGTTCCTTTTTTTCTGTATTTTTCAAAATTTTGCCTTCTTCCAATTGGAGAACCCAGTTTCAAATATGAAAAGGGCACTTGTTCTACAGTAACTGCATACAACTTGCTCAGTTCCAAGTACTGTATTCATTTTTTGTTACCATTGCTGTTGTTATTTCTCCAGTTGTTTATGACCTTCTCTTTTCTAGGAATTGTAACTAAGTTGTTCTTTCTGATTCTATTTCTCCATAGAGTTCAGCCAGCTTCTTGAACTCGGGTCCCCAGTCACCAAGGTAATTATAATCCTGGTCAGAGTGTGTTGTGGCTGAATCCAGAGAGCTGATAGATCCAGCTTCTGATCTATGACCCTCATAGGCATATGTCTGTAGGGAGTCATAGGGGGGCACGGTGGGGTCCAGATCAGCCTCTGCCAATCTTTGTTTAATGAACTCCTGAACATCTATACTGTCAAGGCTTGAGGATAGATGATGCCTGTGCACAGGCTTTACTTCAGGACGAACATCTCTCCGGTATTTTAGCTCCTCAGCAGCTGATGGGTTTCTCAGTGCTGTGATGTCAAATGCTTCTGTGTCTTCTTCTCCACCACCCTCATCATCATATGTCACAACATTTTCCCGGACATCTTCTTCTGAAATGATCAAGGGCTCCTTCTTGCTGCGTCTCAGGGTGATGAAAAGGACCACAATTGCTAAAGAGAAAACTGCAGATATTAGAGGAGGTTTAAAGTTTACAGCTGAATTAAGTACGTACAAGCTACAGAAAACAGCAAATACTAAGTTATGAACACAGAGTTTTAATACTTTCAGGATAATGGTATTTGGGAACATTATGTCAGGCACATATATTCCTAAGTGAGCAGTGCTTTTGTTCTATAGTGAGTTACCTGAAGACAGATTACTGCATGCCTGGAAAGCACCCACAAAATATATACAGTTCTGTTTTGATATAGCAACATGTGGAAGTGCAGTAAGTTGAGACCATGCAATTGAGGAGAAAATTAATAATGCTCTACTAAAACTATGAGCTCCTGATAGAGCCTTGTCTTCCCAAGGGACAGTAAAGAGAACTTTGCTACTAATATTTTCTGTGGGGTTGCTAAGGTTTCTTGAGCCAATAATGAAATCCACTAGTTAGATTATAAGAGATCTCATAAAGGAGATAAAAGAGGTTAACTGAGAAACTAAGGCTGACATTTTTCAGGGCTTTGAATGCTTCAATAAAACTTCAATAGAAATTTAGTGTATACACTGATTTAAAAGTAAAAACAAAATGCTTTCCTATGAGTATTCAGTGTTGGATGATAAGATGTAAGATTATAAATTAAATGTATTACAATACATTTTAAGACAGTTTTCTGACAAGACAGTTCTCAAGTAACCTGTGAGAAAAGGAGTCTTTAGAAAATGTACAGTCTTTGGAAAGAAAAAATCCTCAAAATCTCAATTCTCATTACTTCTTGCCATTTCTATAAGAACGCAGGAAGGCAGTAGAGAAATATGTAATTTGTGCCTCTACCAGGAAAAAAACAAAAAAACAACAAAAAAACCCCTCTTAACTAGTGAGTAACATTAAAATTGGTCTAAGAAAAAAAAAAGTCAAGAGAAAATGTACTTGCAAGGACATTTATCTAATGGAGTTATTTTATAGTCTCATATGTCCCTTGCCCCTGTGGATTACGTTGTGCATTGCTATCAGCTTATCCCAGAAAGGTAATTAAGAAATGGCTTTTATATAGTGCTAATGGTGCTCCTTACAGTGCAATGCATTTCAAAAAGCTTTCCTCATCTCTTTTCTATTATTTTTCACACTGTTCTAGACATGGAATTAAGAGTCGGTGGCTTTTTGAAATCTTTCCAAATTACAGAAAGAAAGATCTGCAGTGCTAATTACTTGATAACCTCTGAAAAAATAATTTCCACATTTGCAAATGTACTTAAGAGGCATTTTTCTCTATTAATTTTAGCTAAACCTTTCCCCCCTAAATCACAGCTGTTTTTCTAATTACCTACTACTAACAGCCTCTGGTTCAATACAATATCATATTAAAATTTTCTGCCCTGTCACATTCCAGGAGCCAGTGGAAGGGTAACAATTACTTAATCTTAAAAGTGGCTTACCAAGAAGAATGACAACACAGAGCAGGATTGCAATTAAAGCTCCTGTGCTCAGTCCAGCTGAGGAAAGGAAAGCTTCAGCATGGCAAGTTCTCACCCGTCCATCTCTCTCACAGGCACAAACTCTAATTGTCAGAGTGCTGCTGCTGCTGAGAGGGGGCACTCCACCATCAGAAATCAAAACTGGGAGGTAATAGATGTCCTGAGTGGTTCGACTGTATCTCCTTCGTCTTGTCATGATACTGGCTGTATTATCTACAAGGTGAAAAATAGAATATCATTTTAATGAATCAAAAATTTAAAAATGCTATTGACTCTTCGTTACCCATCTAGTAGAAGCCCAGGGCATCTTAAAACTAGACAGTCCTAGAAAATGCACAGAATTAAAACTTGACAGGAAGCATTTATGGCCAACAGAGAAAAAGAAGAGACAGATAAAAGCATTACATAAATAATATTATTGAACCTCACGGACCTGTCTTAGAGTCTAGATGAATTATTATAAGCATTTTGGGCCCAGTTTGCAAGCATTTTAGTCCTATGTTATGCTGTTGGTAATACATGAAAAATTAGAAATGTACCTGGCATTCTGAGAATATCTATTGTGAAAATCATCCACAATATAAAATCCTCTTGTTTCTCAGAAGAATGTTAAAAGGTAAAATGTAAAAGTTAAAATAAGACTTTTACGTTTTACACATAGATGAATCAAGTCAGAAAACAAGTGAAAGCACAGTGGCCAAATACTGATGCTCTGGGGAGGTCAAGAGAAGGAAGAAGCAAAGGCAAGCTCTTCTCCACAGTTCTTTATCTCAGTAATGCTGATATTTTTTCATTACCTTATTATTAAGAAATAAAATATTTCCACTTTAATCTGGAACTAGACTAGGTAGCAAAGTGTTCTGTCACAGAATTGAGTCAATTGATTGAATAAATCAAGCTTGAGATCACTGAAATTCAGATTGCATTGCCCCTAAAGCAGACTTAGATGTGGCCTTAAGGCCAGAATTTCAGGTTTTGCCCATCCATGACAATCTTAGTAGGCTCTGCCAGCATGTTTTTTTTTCTTTCTAAGTTACACTTCAATGTTCCAAGTCTAATTTTACAAATTTAAAGCTGCTTGCTCTTTGACATATTTATGGTCTTCTGCTATTATTTAATTAAATACAGTTTATAAAAATCTCAATAATTTGGTTTAAAATACCTCATGAAAAATCAAATTATCTTACTGAACCCAGATTACTAAGAGGTAGATTGCATGCAATTGTTTTCTCAATGCATATATTGGTACATTCAGGGAGTAAAGTAAGCCTTTCTGCTACATAATATTTCATAAAACACTTTCCCTTCTTTCTTTTTTAATAATATATCATTCATTTGACACAATTTTTTTTTTGTTTTTTAATGCTACACTCTCAGTGCCAACTTCCCTTATGCTGCTGGAGGACACATGAAATATTCAGTAGTTCAGAGGGAAACCACCATAGAATACAAAATCATCTTTAGCTGGTCTGCGTGTTAGCTGTCAAAGCAGTGATAGACTGAGATCTACTTCATCCCAAGAGCAGAAATAAACTTGTATATCTGGAATTAGTAGTGAATTTTGAACATATTTAACATAAAAAGAAGCTAATGTCATATTTACAAGGTGATGACTTCTGCCTTTGCCTTTCTACATTTATAAAAAAGCTTCATCATAATTTCCACATATGCATGAAAAACTCCACTGACTTTCTGACTCTACAGAATCCAGTTTATAATTGCTTTCCTTACTTGATATGCAACATTTTACAGATTATCAGCACAGCCCCCATCTAACAACTTCTTTTATTTTCTGCAGCTTCAGGTTGTTAAACAAAACAAGTTTGGGGAGTGTGGTCTCTGGAACACTGGTTGGTCACCCTACGGAATTTTTAGCACTCTTTCTGGCATTTCATTGGTCTGGACCAACGTGTTCTCTCACATAACACCCAATTGGAGCTAATAACATATGTGAGGGACATTTTTCCAGCAGGCAGTATGGACAAGAGTGAAGCAGGTTTGTCTCTTCCCATTTTACACAGTGCTTCAACATTATTCCAACAGACTGTGGATCCTTAAGCAGCCCTAAATAGCCTCATGCTATGCACTCTGCAGCACATTACTTCTTTTGTGAAGTGAGAACACTGCAATACAATTTTCACATTATTTCATAAAATCAAAAGATAAAAAACCCACATAAATCTGAAATTGGAGCTCCACTGGGTACCACACAGGATCTAGAGGAGATAAAAGGCTGAGTGGTATGTTTTGTACATACAGTCAGCCTGTGGTACTAAGCTTCACTGAGAGAACAGTCACAGTCCTGTTTTTCTTTACAAGTAGTTGCTCTATTTTTCTATTTCTTCTACCTCAGCACTAATACTGCCACAATAAACTAAAGTCTAAGTGGTCACCTAGAAATCCCTCTGAGGTCTACAGAAGTGCAACACTCTCATATGCACTTTTTAACACATGTACATATCAGCAGAAAGAAAACAGCTGCAAACAAGTGACAGTTCTAAGGAGATTTATATTTCAAGTTACCAAAATTGAGATGATGACAATCACACAAAGATATCCAGAAAGAATACCTTAAAACTCCAAGAATATGTTCAAGATCTCAGCTTGAAATGTAATTTCCTATTGGTAGTAAGGGAAACCATATATACATATGTGCTAAGCATTAATATGAAAATCTGTCATGTCTCTCAACCTGAAAGAAAATGTTACCAGATCTTATATTGCTAAATCCAAAAGGCGACCAAGAGGTGACAAATAATAAGAACAGCCTTTCATTAAAAAGTTGTACAAAATTTTCTGCATGTGAATCTTCCTGTGCTTACACTCAAAGAAGACACAGAATTCAAATCTGAGCAAGAAAGCAGAACCACCTCCTTCTGTTCTCTGGCATAAATCTCAGAATGAATGATGTAGTATCACACAATATAGCTACAGTAGCAGTGATGAAAATGCATGCTGGGAAAAAAAAAACCACAACAATCAAAAAACAAACAACAAAAAACTCCTTCAAAGACCAAATATAATGAAGACAAATTGAGAAATCCTGAGCAGGAGACTAGAAATAATGAAAGAATTTAAGCACAGAGACTACTGGTGAACCTGTAAAAGAAAGAGAAGTCAGATGTGACCATGTATGCTATAAGGACAACTGTGGACAGATAGGGGTAAAACTTGTAAGGACCGTAAATAAAAACTGTTAGAAAAGTAAAAAAGAGAAGACCAAAATGGAAAAATTGGACAATTTAAATGTTACAGTGAAAAAATTTGAAAAAAAGCTACAATTAAACCATGCTTGGCTAGGATGGAAGACCTTGACAATCAAAGAAGAGACAATTTTATACTGTACAAGATAAATAAAAATTGAAATAAGTAGACATTTTTTCTTGTAAAGTTTTATTTGTTAAATTAAATTGATTTTATTTTATTGTTAAAATCATATAATTTAATTTTAGTCAAAGTAGGAGACAGAATTTCAAAAATTTGGAACTATGAATTTTTTTCCCATTCTTTCTCTTTACAAATTAAATCTTTAACATTTTTTACGGAGAAGGAAACTGCATCTAAGAACTGATTTTTCAAAGGTCATTGAGAATCAAGGATAGTGGAAAACTATCAAAGCCAATGACATTGGCATAATAATCATGCTCTAGTCAGAGCTGTGTTCTTGAGGGCAATGGTATGTAAGGGCATACCTGCAAAACTGATTGATAACAAAAGCTTAGCCAAGCTGCAGTACCATCTGCATCCTGACAGCCATTCTGATGTTCTAAACTTCCCTGTTTTAATTGTTTGCATTCCTTTTGAAAAACTACTGGAAGACCCTTTGAGAAGGGAACTAAAAAGACAACAACTTTTAAAAGAAGGATCTTAATGTGAAGCAAAAAAAAAAAAAATATCCCACAAGGTAGCCAGGTATGAAGACAGATGCTGGTGACCTATGAACAAGTTTACTAAAGTGAAAAAATACCAGTTTTTTTTATCAGGAAAATTAGTTTGAAAAGGAGGAGCAGGGATCAGGGATCATGTATCAATAAATTCCTTTGATACCTGAAAACAGATGCAGCAGACTGGCACAGGAAAAATAAATTTTACAAGGAATGGAAGAAAGGACAGATAGAATGGGAGGCATATAAGGAAGCAGCCCAAGCAGCAAGAGACCTAGTTAGAAAAGCCAAAGATCAGTTAGAATTAAATCTAGCCAGAGAAATCAAAGGGAATAGCAAAAATTTCTATAGGTATATTAATGGTATAAAGAAGATTAGGGAAGGTATTGGCCCCATCAGAAAGGAAACAGATAACTAGTAACAAGTGATATGGAGAAGGCTGAGGCCCTCAATGGCTTCTTTACCTCAGTCTGCACTGGCAAGGGCTCCAGTCACACGCCCAGAGTCACAAGAGGCAATGACAGGGGCTGGAAGGAAGAACTGCCCATTGTGAGGATCAGGTTCGTGACCACCTGAAGGACCTGAAAGTGAACAAGTGCATGGGACCCGATGGGATATACCTACAGGTACTGAGGGAACTGACAGATGTGGTTGCCAAACCTCTGTCGATTATATTCCAAAAGCGATGGCAGTTTGGTGAAGTCCCCACTGACTGGAAAAGTTGAAACACAATCCCCATTTTCAAAAAGGGAAAGAATGATGAACCAGGGAATTACAGCCAGTCAGTCTCACCTCTGTGCCCGGTAAGATCATGGAGCAGATCCTCCTGGCGGCACTGCTGAAGCAAAAGAATAATGAAAATGTGACTGGGTATAATCAACACAGATTCACCAAGGGTAAATCATGCCTGACAGACCATGTGGTCGTCTATGAAAAGGTCACAACATCAATAGACAAGGGAAGAGTTACTGACACCATTTACCTGGACCTGAGTAAAAACCTTCAACACTGTCCAGTATTACATCCAGGTCTCCAAGATGGTAAAATATGGGGTTGATAGATGGACAACTCAGTGGATAAAGGACTCGCTTGATGGCTGTACCCCAAGAGTGGCTGTCAATGGGTCCATGTCCAAGTGGAGGCCAGTGACAAGTCCTTTAGTCCCTCAAGGATCAGTACTGGGACCGGTGCTGTTTAACATCTTTGTTGGTGACATGGATGGTGGCATTCAGTGCACCCTCAGCAAATTTGCTGATGACAACAAGCTGTGTAGTGCAGCTGACACACTGGAGGAAAGGGATTGCATTCAAAGGGACCTTAATAGGATGGAGAAGTGGGCTCATGCCAACCTCATGAAGTTCAACAATACCAAATGCAAGGTCCTGCATCTGGGTCAAGGCAATCCCAAGCACAGACATAGGCTGGGCAGTGACTGGTTTGAGAGCAGCCCTGAGGAAAGGACTTTGGAGTGCTGGTGGATAAGACGCTCAATATGAGACATCAGTGTACACTTGCAGCCCAGAAAGCTAAACTAGACCCTTGGCTGCATGAAGAGAAGCATGACCAGCAGGTCAAGGGAAGTGATTCTCCCCCTCTACTCCACTCTCACGAGAACCCATCTGGAGTGCTGCATCCAGTTCTGGTGCCTTTATTACAAAAAAGACATGGACATACTGGAACATGTCAAAAGACAGGCCAAGAGGATGATCGGGAGGCTGGAGCACCTCTCCTATGAAGACAGACTGAGAGATGGGGTTATTCATAATGGAGAAGACTCCAAGAAGAACTTATTGTGGTCTTCCAGTATCTTAGAGGGGACTACAAGAAAGCTGTTGAAGGACTCTTTAGGATCTCAGGTCGTGGTAGGACTAGGGGGAATGGATTAAAACTAGAGTTGGGTAGATTCAGATTAGGGGTTAGGAAAAAGTTCTTCACCATGAGGGTGGTGAGACACTGGAGCAGGTTGCCCAGAGAGCTGGTGGAAGCCCCATCCCTGGAAGTTTTTTAGGCTAGGCTGGTTGGGGCTCTGAGCAACCTGATCTAGTGGGAGGTGTCCCTGCCCATGACAGGGGAGTTGGAACTTGATGGTCTTTAAGGTCCCTTCCAACCCCAACAATCTATGATTCTATGACAGAGAGGGAAGACAAGTGTCTAGGATTGCAGCAACAGCACTAGGATGAATGAGAACACAGATTTGAAGCTTTTAAACTTGGAAAGAAAGACATCTTTATCAAAATAGGCTTAAACTGTGAATTTCACCTCTGAGAATCATGAAAAAAGAACAAGGATTCACTAGAGATGAAAGTTCTGGCTGTTAAGGGAAATTAACAAATCCAGCATAGGGAAAGAAAGATTTATTTGATCCTTGTGGTGAACACTGCCCCATTTCATGATGTGAACTTTGTTGCATTTGGGCTATGCTTTGCAAAGATGATAATCAGAACTAAGATTTACCTCAAGAAGGTTACACATGGGAAATTCTGCATGGCTCCAACTCAGCTGCTCTGTAAATTACTTTGACACACTATACATTACAGCCAGGCACAAGAGAAATGGAAGCAAAAAAATGAAGTAAAAACCAGTTTATATCTTCAGGCATCTGATAATTTTCAGCTTTGCTTATATCAGCAGTTCAAGTTCCATAATGTTTCAGAGAAGGCATAACCAATTAAAACCAAAACAAAACATATTGGAGTAATTTGAATTTCTTATATTTCTAAAGTTAGTGGTTAATGGTTAATTTGTTTTCATGGGACTATACTGGTAGGCATATCCGTTTCATTTCTTTACTGATAACACTTGCAAATATTTCCTTCTCTTATGCTGGTTGCAAAGCTATTGACAATGAGCTTTTTTTCTAGCTCACTAGATAGCAAAAATGGAAAACAACACATAACAGAGTTTCTGGACTAAAACACAATTATTCACTTGTGGATTGGTTTGTGAAATGTCAACCGATAGCAGAACTGAAAACAAATATGAAGAAACTATGCACTATGGTCTAATTTATCTACTTCATCAATCTTAAGTTCCATTTTTTATCAAAAAATATTGAAGAAGTTCACAGAGCTGTGAAAGAAAAATGTCTACTGTCCTAGCCATTCTTTGTTTTCTGTTCTGTTCATTTGTGGTGGAATTCCTTTTTTAAACTTCATATGATTCTGTGACAATACCTACTCAGTATGCAACCTGTTTACATTAACATCACTTCTATTGACTGTACTTACAGACACTATGGATAACACTAACTTCACACTTCCTTAGATACAATTTTTCTCAAGTTAAAACTTGTCTTATTTAGAGGATGATATTTCATGGAAAGCAGTAGTAACTTCAAGTACTACACCACAAGAGTGTATGCAACTTTGACATGCATACATTTTTGCAAGTAAATTTGATGCAAATGAAGGTAGGAGCTATGTTGCTGTTTCCCACTTCTATTTGATAGTTTCTACCTGACTTGTTTTGGTGCCACTTCTGACAAACTAGAGCAAGAAAGATATGATCTGGTACCTGGACTGCTTATTTGTAACTTCAAAGCTTTGAAATCAGTTCACTGGCCTGCCATGAACTTTGTGTGCAATATGTTTACAGGTAAGAATTTTCAGCATATCAGGAGAGAGGGATAAACAGAAACTTCTGCAAGGGAATTCATTCTGGGATGGGGTGATTTCTCTCTGGAGGTTGCTCTCTTCCTAAATTACAACAATGACAAGTAAAACTGATCTTTTGTGACCTTTTTTTATCTGAAAGAGAGAAAAATGTTAATTTGCATAACAGGCATGTGTGGACAAACATGTTAGACAATTCATCTTATACAGATGCCATTGAACAAAATGGGATGCAGATTTTATAGAAAAACAGATCTCTGCTTCTGTGGGTATGAAAGTATCTTGTGGCATAACATTAAAAAAAAAGGAATCTTCAAAGGAATAGTATCAGAAAAATGGACTCACTCCAGAATATTCATCATCACTGGGAAATTTTCAAAAGGCCAGATGTATGAGACAAGCAGGCAGAAGCAAAAAATAAAACTGTAACTATTTTTGTGAATTGAAACCTTTGTCCTGAAGAAATAAAAGGAGAAAAAAATGTAAAGCATTACCTGGGGAGTTGTTCTTTGAGAGGAAGGTAAATTTTGTCTATTTTCAGAAAATGGCAGTCTCAATTTACAAAGGTAAGAAAACATACAAATTTTACTGGCAGTGTTGGGGGAAAAAACAAAAACAAAAAAACACCAGCAAAATAGTGCCTTATAGTCCACAAAATTCATAAATATTCCCTTGCACCTAAGTCAACTGTCTTTTGGGGCTTCAATCATTTGCCATCTCCCTGAAAAGTGTGGTGTAACTTCTGGAAAAGGTCTCTAATAGGTAAAAAAAAAAGGGAAAGAGGGAATGAATTTTTTAAACTCGGACACTGAGAGAGATTATGGAAGTGTGCGTTTGTATATTAATATTTGGAGATATCATACCAATGACATAAGCTCACATGCATTTTCAAAAAAAACTAAAAAATTACTGCCACATTATTATCTATTTACTCTGCTGAAGCAGAGTAAAGCAGAGTAAATGGAATAATATTGACCTCAATTATCCACATGCTGGGCTTGTATATTTCTGCAACCTATAGAGGAAGGTAGGGTCAAACTATGAAATATGCCCGTGAAAGTCCTCTAGATTTCAGTCAAAGTGCATATATATGACTGTTAAATTATATGTGGGAAACTTTTACTCAGTATTGTATTTGGGCTTAAAGAACAGAATTCTGTTGTTTCAGGTTATGAAAATAAGGGAAGAAAATATCTACAGAAATTTTTGTGACATGAAACGTCTTTCCTGGATAAATAAAAGGAGAGGATGAGTGGCTTCTATAGAAATATAGCTTTGCAGTGACAGATATAGCTACCACTGACTAACACTTTTAATGTGATATCTAGTTTTTGTTTTTAATCATTCTGCAAAATATTATTAAAAAAATTATTAGGAAATGAAAATGTTGTGGGGTTTTTTTTCCTAAAAGTATAACAAACAAAAAGAAATATAACACTTTGAGAATGCTAGACTTTATGGAATTATTAAATTCAGAGGTAAAGATAGGAGTTATCATGTGTTAAGAGCATTCCTAATTATTTTTAATAACTAATGCTCAAAACCAAGAGGTTTCAAAAGTACAAACTTGTCACAGACAAAGGAGAAGCCTCTTCCTCCTAATATCTCTCAGCTATTTTCTAGACTAGAAAACAGAAAAAAATTAGTTTCTGAATAGGAACAGGTTATATGAATCATATCACCTGAATTTTCATATGAAAACATGAAACTTGCGAATTCTAGATATTGCATATTGTGAATGCACTTTGTAAGAGTTCCAAAGATATTTTACATACATATGATATCACAAAGAAAATGTCTCAATAAAAGGTACTCTTTAAATAGTACAATGAAAGGGTCATGTGCAAAGCAAAATAGTGACAAAATAATTTTGCTATGATTAGAGATAAACTGTAATTGTATAAATTATATGGGCAAATTGGAAATTGTGCTTCTGGGGTCTCTGTACCTGTAGAAGTTTTATACAAGATGCTACAAGAAGTGTAAATCTTCAGCTGTTCCCTTCCCTACTTCCCCATGCCAAATCCAATTTACAATAGTCCAAACTATGTCTTCTGCTGTTGTTGGTAAAGTCATTGTTCACTGCTCTTGGGAAGTAATAAGAAAGCAAATACTGCATACTGTATAGTTATCACTGAAGCATGACATTGCATGACATTTATCATAAATTCTTACCCTCTTATAAATCTGTGTAGGTAAATAACTTATGTAAACATGACGTCTTTAAAGTACAACACGGAATTTTCCTCTGGTAATACAGATCCCAATTAAAAATATGTTCAAAACCATAAAATGTATACTTTATAAAGATCAACAGTTTAAATAGAGTTATTCAAAAGTATGTCTTGATGTAAATAATTGGTACTGAAATGAACATGACCATGGTCTCCACATAAGATCACAGCCTAATACCGAATGAGTTTATTTGAATCTTAGATGCTTCACTTAAGGAATATTTTTAATGTACCACAGAACCATAGAATCATATTGTTTAAAAAAGAGATTTAAGATCATCAAGTCCAACTTTTAACCTAGCACACTACCAATCAATCACTAAACCAGGATGCTTAGTGCCACAGCTACATGTCTCTTAAATCTCAGAAGATATTCCATGTCACTGCTGTGAAATAAAGCCAGCCCACACACACTTCCACACAAGCATAAAACAAAACTACACAATACTTATATACACAAAAGCTCAAGCTTAATTTTCATTAGGTAACAAAATGAAAACCATTATGTAATACTCAAGAAATACTAAGGCTGATACTAGGTTTTGTCAGAAGGGCTGCATCACTCTTCAATTCCAGATATGTTCAGAGACACTTGGCTGGGTGACTCTGAAGGTCATTTTTCTTTTGGGCTTATCCGATATGATTTTCCTATTGTGCTTTTTAGGCACACTTTGTTAGAAAGGGTGTGAAGCAAGAGACTTAAAAATCCAGGAAGCACTGAATGACCTGCTCTTGGAATCAGAAGTAAGCACAAATTCAGCTTTTTATGCCCCTTAAATTCTTTTTTTCCCCTTTAATCAATGACCAGCAATAACCTTGACTCTACCCACTGTTATTCACCTAAAAATGGAAGAGATTGCCAGCATCTTTTTCATTAAACACTTCATAAAAAACATTACTGAATGTATGAAATAAAAATGCTAAAATAAAATGAAATATAAAAGTCACATGCAATATCTGATTATTCATAGTTTGCAATATGTTGCTAGCCATTCCCTTGGTACCAGCCAGTTTACTGATGACATATAAGTTTTCCCCTTTGTCAAAGAAATGCATAGAAACTGTTCTGTTCAATGAGACATCCAAGACAAAATAGAGACCAAATTCTTTAAGGTTTATATGTTTGATTTACCTTCATTGTCCCTTAGAGTAAAGTTGGGATTCAATGAAATCCCTTCATCAAGGGAAAAATGGAATCTTGCCCCATTTGCAGAGTTATCTTTGTCAGTTGCAGTGATAGTCTGAATTACCTGAAATAAAAATTAACAGTGAGTGTGTTGAAATTTGAACTTGACCCAAGTAATACCTGGCCTCAGCAGGATGCTCAGATATCCCTTATTTTAATTTTCTACTTGGCTGCTGATAAATTCAGCTGATTAAATAACTGGGCCATTAGCTTGATTTTTCTTGCATGAAATATTTCAGGAAGCACATTTCAGACCTGGATAAAAGCTTCTAAGGCATCTATACTTTCTGACATTCTAATATGGCCAGGACAGTACAGAGATTTTCATCATCTACTTTGCTTCCTGGTGACTTTCAGAATTACAGTTTCACCTAAACATGTTTTTATAGAGCTTAAATTTATACTGAGCTACAGTGTTCTATATGGAGCATCATCTGCTTGACATCCCAATAATTACATGCACTTCAATATTAGTTAGGAAAAATTAATAGTTTAAACAAAATGGCAGCTGCTTAATAACAGATTGCAGTTTAAAATTCTTGCTAAGAATCAGGTTTTAATGCTGGAAAACAGAACAGGCAGAGCAGCAGCCACTTCTTGTTTTATTTTGGTTTCCCCAAAAGGAACAGAATTAGATATAGCAACCATACTTGAGAGAGATATTTTTGAAATGTAGGACCTTTGGCCCCAAAAAGTCCTGGTAGTTCTTAAAATTTAGTTTCAACTAAAAGTGAACTAAGCTTTTGGAATGTGTGACCAAGTAATATTTCTATCTCTGCTTTCATTTTCATGCTGCACCTGGAACCTCAAGTGCTAAAGTAGAATTTAATAAAAGTTGTTCTTGTGTTACAGCCTGTGAAGCCCACACAGGCTGCTGCACAGAGCTCACAGATATCCTGAGGGGATGGTAAAAGGAGAAGGGAGAAGTGGTTTTTTTCATGAGAATTTTTCTGTTCAGTGTGCAGCAGCAGTCTGTCTGGACTGAACCTGAAGCATAAACAGTGTGGGCTCAAGTGGTTTGTTCTGTTTTAAACTAATACTAAAACTAAGCAACAACACAGAGTTGCCTATCTCCAGTCACATAAGAGAAGCAGAGCAAACGCATTTTAAAGCCAATGGAGTCGAATGCTTAATTCCATTAACTATATGCACTGTAATATATTTACTATACACACCAATTATTAATAATAAGAGACAATTAATATGAAAATTACTGATGATAATTACTGAGAATATTTTAAAAGTTTGATGTAACATTTTTTTTTCTGAACTGTATCAGAATAAGATCAATCTGAAATGTCTGTAATCATGCAGTTTACCAAAGTCATGGCAATATTAATGAAAAAGTTTGCCAAAAGCTAATTGTTCTCTGTTGGATTTTGCAACGGTGTTGTATCTATTATTGAAACAACTACTGTGTAAAAGAGAAATATAAGTTTTTCTTTTCATGTTGAAATAGCATGAGGCAAAGAAGAAAAAAAATGTTGATAGAAGAATATTTTCAAGAGAATCAGTTTCTGTTATTACTCAAACACACAAAATCTTGTTAAATACCATACCTAGATGTAAAAAAACCAGATAAGACTTTTAAAAAGCATGAATTATTATATATTTTTTATGTCCTCAGTGCTGATTATCAGTGATATATATATAATTTTGCTATGCTTCTTCAGCTTCTTTTTGACAGCCTAATAGACAAAGTTTTGTCTTGTTGCCCTTTCTTACCTAAAATACTTAGTGACGTTTTACAGAATATTGCTTCAAGAACATCCTATTTTGCAACAAAATACCTTTGATCAAGACTTCAGTACCATAAGACCAATATAAAAATTTTTTAAGACTAATTTTAAAACTCAGTAAAATACATTCCCTGATTTCACAAATAAAATTTGATTATCCCCTGATTTCACCAGTGTATGTAAAAAAAAATATTGCAGCAGATGGCTTAGAAATCATGTATTTCCATGTAGAAAACAGCTATTGTATGTATAATAGGACAAGTCAAAATGATTTTGACAGAAGTGTTTGACAGAAAAGGTTCACAGAATCTCAGGGAAGGCTCTTGCTTTGTAAGGAAAAGATCTTGAAGATTTGCGTTCAGAGGTGAGGAACCAAAATACATGTCCTCTTGACATTCAAAGGTATTGTTAACCCTTTTCAAAGTAACAGACCAACTAATGGCATCTTGGCAAACTTGCACTGTACTGAAGCTGATTAAAATAAAAATTTAGACACAGAACCCAAGCTGCTACAAAGCTCTCTTGACAACACTGAAGTGATGAAACTGAAAAGTTATGCTACTTTTCTAACAGCAAGAGTTGATGAGAAAAGGAAAAATTTCAAGAATGTATGAGAAAGGAAGAGGATAGAGAGCTAGTGCTACATTCTATTCAGATCCTTTTCAGAACTGAATCAATAAACCAGTAAAGATATACATGACAAACTTATAGCAGAAGTGTTCCTTGCCAACTAACATAGATTTCCTTTGGCTATTAGAAATTACAGCATCTGGGGTAAGGTAGCTCATATTGGCAGCACAATACTTATACACGTTGATTCTGAAAAACTGTGTGTGTATGCATAAGCACAAGTACTGACACCAGTGAGCTTATTTACTTTGATAGATAGTGTCAGGGAAATGACATTTCACTACTACCACAATGTTTTCTATTTTTTCTCTAAAAACATCTAGAAAAATTGTTATCTTTGGAGAGCTATAGTGAATATAATTAGCAGATGTAGTCAGATAACTTAACAAGTTCATAAACTGCCAGGACAAACAGAGAACTTGGAAACTTTCAGAAAACTGTCAGTACTTCACTCCTTATTTTTTCAGAACACACTATTTAAATTTCTCTTTTTTTTTTTTTTTCACAACACTATTTGCTGTCATTGTCTTAAAAGTAATAAAACAAGTCACATTCAAAGCAAAGGAAAAATTCATTTGTAAGTTCACTTTGTGGCAGACAGCAAAATTTAATTTTCCTACATTACTTAAGTTCCAAAATCATTCACAAAACCAGTATATTTATAAAAGCCAGAGTTCCTTAAATCTGGCTACCATCTAGGCTAAAATTACAGTTGTTTTATCTACTTAAATATACAACATCTACCAGGCATCACGTGGAATCCCTTGGAGAGACTTCTGACAAGTATTTTCTGTTTGAGATGACTGAAGTTTATTTTAAGTTTATTGGGGGGGGTTTTTGGGTTTTTTTTTGTTTGTTTGTTTGGTTGGTTGGTTTGGTTTTTAAAAGTAAATAAATCAAGATGTGGAGAATCAGAATCAGGAGACAGAGGCCATACAATTAAATGATGCTGTGATTTCTCTCCATAGATTCCTCTTCTGAGAATAAAGAAGCAAAACCAAAATGTCTTCCAATGACAAACTATTGGTTAGTTTATCTTGGACATAATAAATTCAAAATAAATGTGCTGACACAGGAAATAAGGACCCTTACAGGGCAATGCCCAACTTTGAAGTACTAGCCAAGCAGAGGTGCACTATAGCACCTGACAGAATTTGTTCTTCAGTTATACATCTTATGAAATGCTGACATAGGAGGATATAGAATTGAGAATAAATACTGGATTTTCAGCAATTCAAACTCATTTGTCTGGACACACTTTTTAGCATATGGAGCAGCTGTATTGTTCTCCTTGCTTATTTGTCCCTCCTTAATATTTGTTGAACACTGTTATTTTCATTCTTAAGGTGGACAGTTCTATCTTCTGAGTAAGAGACATGTATTTTGTGTTTTGTGTTTGGGTTTTGGTGTATCGCAATGGTAATATAATCTTTCCTGAAGGCTTGTTATTCAACACACATAGAAATTAGTAAATGTCATGTACATTGTGCAGCCCTGTTAGCTAAAGCATTCAACAACCTGCTTATCTAGCCCTTCATATTAAATTACCACTTGTAGAGTCCTTCATGGAATCATAGAATCATTTTGGCTGGAAAATACCTTTAAGGTCATCTACTGTTAATCTAGCACACTGCCAGTTCACCACTTAACCATGTCCCTGAGCACCACATCTTCATGTCTTTTAAACACACACAGGGATGGTGAGTCAACCACTTCCCTGAGAAGCCTGTTCCAGTGCTTGACAATCCTTTTGGTTCTTCCTAAACCTTCCTTTCTTCTAAACCTACCCAGGGCACAAATTGAGGCCATTTTCTCTCACTCTATTGCTTGTTACTTGGTAGAAGAGAACAACCTCCACCTCACCACACTCTCCTTTCATGTAGTTGTAGAGAGCAATAAGGTGTCCTCTCAGCCCCCTTTTCCCCAGGCTAAACAATCCCAGGTTCTTCAGCCATTCCTCATAATACTTCATAGAATCATAGAATTGGCTGGGTTGGAAGGGACCTCAGAGATCATCAAGTCCAACCCTTGACCACTATCACTGTGGTTACCAGACCATGGCACTGAGTGCCACATCCAGTCTCTTTTTAAATATCTCCAGGGACGGAGAAACCACTACTTCCCTGGGCAGCCCATGGTAGCATTAATCTTGGTATCAATGCTAGACAGGTCGAGAGTCATTCACAGTTGCACTAACTAGGAGAGAAATGCAGCACTGATCCAAATCAGGAGCAAAGGCTGCTATTGTAAAATTTATTTTTATCCTTCACCCATTTATCACATAAATTTCCATATGCAAAGCTACTATTGGAGAATTAAATATTTGCTAACAAGAAAGATGAGCTGCTTACCAACAACATTCCTGGCAAACAGAGCATTTATGAGTTAGTTTTATTGTATATTTTAGCTTGTTATTAAAAATAAAAATTATTTCACAATTACTGTTAAGTAATACACTTTTTAAATTTCAGAATATGTTTAAAATCTTTTTTTTTCTTTTTTGGTTCTATTTGAGGTTTTTATAGTATTATCTTTAATGAGAATATTAAAAGGAGCTATTCAGTTGATGGAGGGACCAACTTAGATTTTTCAAAGGCTTTCAATAAAGTATCTCAACAAAAGCACGGAAGAAAATTATGAGGTAAGAGAGAAGGTCTTTGCACAAATTGCTCAAAAGACAGGAAATAAGGTCTCTTCTGTAAACTGTCTATTCCACAGGCAAGGAAGACACAGAGATTTCCTGCTCCACTGAGATTTATGATGGGCCACTTGTTGGTCAGTGTAATAATAAAGGTTTCATAAAATGTATGAATAATCATCTTGTCAAATCTACTAATGATACTGAGATGTTCAGTGAAGTAAAGAGGAAGGGCTGACACTAAAGACTTTCCAATACTCACTAGCCAGGCAGTACAAAGACAGGTGAAATTAATTATACATAGACCTAGAGCCTTAACTTCATGTACATGATGATGATCTCTGAGCTGGCCATTACTTCTAATAATATTGGTGTTATGGCAGGCAGTTTTTGCATTCAGCACTTATTAGTTATTAAAAAGCAAAGCCACTGTTAGAAGTTGCTAGGGAAGGAACAGAGAACAAAGCAGAGATCATCATATACTATGAAGCATAAGCTATACTTCATAGAATTATCGACCACTGCATACCTGTATCTTGAATCTTGATTCCCAATCTCAAGATGAATAGAGAGGAGTTGGAGAAAGGAGGACAAGATGAATGATCAAAAGTCTAGAAGGGCTTTATCACAGGCTATCCAAATTAAATAGGACTCTTCAGTCTAGACAAGAGACAGCTGAGGGGCAATGTGCTAGAGATTTATGACTGGTACACAGATAATAGGGAACAACTTCTCTCTCTCTTTCTCTTCCAACACAAGAACTGGTAAATATCAACAGAAGACAGAATGGGAAGGAAAAAAAAAAAAAAAAAAAAAAAAAAAAAAGAAAAGGAAAAAGAGAAAAGAAGAAGGAAAAAAAGGTGGTAGGTCTTTCCAAAACAGGCAATTAAACTAAAATTTCTGCTGCATGAGATAGCAGATATCAAAAGTATCAAAAGTTTATGTTTGTTGTAAGAAAAGCTAGACAGAATCAGATAAGATGTTTATTAAAAGATTAATGAAAACATAGAAATGTTTTCATTATGTCCAACATCCTTGGAGAAGGATGTAATCTGCATATGATCTGAGACATTGAAAGTATCTGGGTTAAGTATCATACACACTTGCCATTAACCAGCCATTTCACTGCATTGAAATCTTGCATATCATGTGATACATAGATGAGAGGTGTTAAATCCGCTTCATCTACTTCTTTCAGGATAGTGACTTGTCAAATTCCATTTCTTTTCTGACTAGATTAAAATTTTGCCTGTCTTTACAGAAGAAAGTTTTGATATTTTTTGTAGCAACAAGATACATTGAATGAGTTCCCAAAGCTTCTCCCTCAGCCTAATTAAATAAGTTGAATCAAATGTGACATATGAAAATGAAATCAGAAAGTATTATGATATATGTTTCCCGAATCAAACTTTTTATATAGTAGCATTAAGAAATAAAGTCATAGTTCTTTCTTACTGAGAGAAAGACAACTGTGAGAGTTACCTGACCAGGCTTTGCATTCTCGCAGACAACTATGTCATATTCTCTGTCGAACTCTGGAGGGTTGTCATTGACATCCAGGATTCTAACACCAACTGGAACGTGGCTCACTAGCCCAGGATTGTCTGCAAAATACACAAGGGGGTACTAAGCCTTTTCAAATATTCAGTATTTGGTGACATCCTCAGCTTAAACATGGCTTCTTAACACATTAGCTGGATAAGAACTAGATGCAGACATTTAGGTAGCAAGATATTAAAAAAATATTGTTTGCTATGATTCATTAGCTGTATTGAAGAAATAACTAAGAAAAAAAAGTGGAAAGAATAGTATGAGTTTTAAGTCACTGTTGTATCAATGACTTAAGTTGGCAATAAAAATGTAAGTTACTCAGGAATAAAAGTGGGATAAAGCTATCACATATTATCACATTGTATGATAAGGAATTATCATAGAGTCACAGAAACATCAAAGCTGGAAAAGATCTCAAAGATCATCAAGTGCAGCTGTCAACCAACACCACCATGCCAGCTAAATCATGTCCTGCAGTGCCACATCTACATGTTTTTAATCAGCTCCAGGAATGGTGAATCCAGCACTTTCCTGGACAACCTGTTCCCATGATAAATTGTTTTGTAATGAATGTGAAAGTGTCATCATAGTACTTAAGAAAATCTAATATGGAATATATTACAAACTTCTCTTTTTCCCAGTCCATTAAACGAGTTTATGAAATAAAATACCAAAATATTAAGAAAATATGAATATATAGGCACATATAAACTTCTCCCAAGCTTGAGTTCAACTTCACCACAAGATACTATGCTATCACACAAAGTATATGATTCTTGCTTTAACAGTGTCATATTAGTATGAAAAAAATGTCTAAGTAACAGTGTCTTAGGCAATGATCTGTACTTGCATGAGCTCAACTTCAAAAAGAGCTCTCCTTCATGGAGCACAATAAACAGAATCCCTTCAATGAGAATGCACTTTCCATAATAAAATGGGAAAAAAAAAAAAACAACCATATTTTAAAAAATACATAATTACTTTATTCTTAATACTAAGGAAGAAAATAATTTAAGAAACTTAATTTGAATGATATTTTTAAATTAAACTATCATCAAAAGCCAGGAAAGCCAGTCTTTCAAACAACAAAATGGAAGAATTGATCCTTAGAGTCTTACGGTTTAAAAGTGCATGTCTCTGTGTGTGCTCATGAGAATGAAAAATAGAAAAAGAACTATTTGTAGTCTAAATCTCATTCACCTTGGTTATTATGTTCTTAATCAATCCATTTATTTTTTTCTGTCAAAAATGGTCACTTTTAAAAAAATGCCCTAGATTTGTCAAACTGGCTTCTACTCAGAATTCTGTGAAAAAAAAATATTAGTCACATATTAGCATTCAAAGCCACCAGTAATGTAGCTTCCCAATGAAAGACTATGTGAGAATGTTAAAGTTTGTTCTGACAAAGTTAGAGATACCTCCCTGGAAGTATTAAAAAAAAATACAGGTAAATGTGGCACTTTGGGAGAGGTTAAGGTGGTGTAGGACTGATGGCTGGACTTGATGGTCTTGAAGGTTCTTTCCAACCATGATGATTCTAGGATTCTATGATCTTTATAATAGGTGAATTAAGGGACTAAAGCAGGCTACTTCAATTCTGTTCATGCAAGACTGAGGCTTACCATTGCTATATAGAAAACACTTTCAATGGAAAAATGTGAGGAATATTAAAATACTGGGAATGCATGAAGTGAATGTGAGGAATAACGGCACTTGGTTGTTCACTAAGAAGCTGGCAGAAAGGAACTATTTACCAACCTTTACTCTTATTACTGAAGAAAGCAATCTTTTGTCCAGGAGAACCTTTGCAGTATGACAACACAAAATACAATGTTTGAGCTTTCTCTGGAGGAAGGTCATGAGATTGTACAGAACAGCACAAGCAGTGAAGACTGAATATTCAGTCTTCAATATTCTCTCCAAATATAACTTACAAAATCATTTAGGTAAATTCAATGGCAATGTCATCAGACAGTCCAATTACAAAAATCCTGTAATTGTGATTACAGAACATGGTTTGTAGCAATAGATGATCTAGAGAGATGATCTGCAGCTCAAAGGAGCTTTGTTCTTGAGGGTTCATTCACAAGGCTTTTGCACATAGTTTGTGACGTATGTGAACTAAAAATTGGTATAAATTAAAGCAGAAAAAGAGAGAGCATGTAAAAGCAGAGAAAGGAGGTGGGAAGCAGAGATCAAAAGGGTTAAGGATGAATAAATACATTTGGGAGTGGATTCACTACATACAGTGAGGGAACTGAAGATTTTAATACTAGAAAAATCTCGAAGATGCTTTTGCCAGAAGGCTAAACCAGCTGTGATTGTCAGATAGCCATAGGATCACTGAAAATATCTTAGTTGTAAGGGACTTCTGGAGGTCACTGGTTCAGTCCCCAACTTGAAGCAGGGCCATCTTCAAAGCTATAAGAAGGTATAATACATATTGAAGGAGCGGAGCAAAAGAAGCAGGAAGAAAGCAGTGAAGGGCAGCAGAGACAGAATGGTTCTGTAGGCCTGACAAATTTGGAATAGTTACTGGGGAAGGAAAATCAAACTTTTTGGTCCAATCTGTGGCATAAAAATTGTAAACACTTTTATTTCAGTACAGCACATTAAACATCTGCCCCATCTTGAATGTATCCATTTGTATTCCTGTCATGGATACCCAGTGCCATCTGACTCTAGTTTGATATATCTGCATTATTTTCAAAACAACTTCATGGAGAGGAAGCGAGTTTACCTTTAGTAGTTCTACAGTTGCTTTGCAGTATGAAGAATTCATGAATACCTTACCAGTTCAAAAGAGTTCTTAATGCACAAGGTATTAGTATTTTTCTGGAAGCAGCCACCTCATCAGATCGTTAACATTTAAAGGCCATATTGACAGCCTACTCACTACAAAATGCTAACAGGGAAAGTCTTAACACCATTACTAAAACAATCATGAAGCTTGTCAGATTGTTTATACTAAGCAGATGTGCAGGCAAGGTGATAGCACAGTTTATAATGGGAGGACACAGTGAAAATGAATTAAGAGGGGCCTCATAAATGTGTTTTGTTTTGTTTTAATTTGTTTTGGCTTTCAGGTTTGAGCTCTTTTTCACAGAAACATAAAATTTTTATTTATTACAAAATAAACTCTAAACTTCTTCAGCTGTAAAATTCACCTGCAATCTCCAAACAGCTCTAATAACTGGTCCTTTTAGTAGTAAATTGCACAAATTTCTTGCAGAAATTTTGCAAGCTTCCAGTTTAAATATAATTAGTGTTGACATATGTTTCAGGTCTGTGCATTATAAAACAGACAGATCCAGTCTGTCTCTTATTAGCATTATGACTCAGGACTAGATTTTTCGAAGTGAATGCTTACTGTTTTAAGGGATAGTTGAAGCAGAAATATTGTTCTGATCCACCTATGCTAGATACTTGCTTGCTTATGCTTTAGACTTTTCCCAGAATAAACACTTCTCCTGCCAGAATAATAAGTATCTGTCAAGTGAATCGATTTTATTATCAGCCCCTTCACCACCAACTCCTTTGTGAATTGGAAAAGTTCCTGCCCACAGCCAGTCTGGATTCCTGAACCTTCTCTTCCATTAACTTCTGTGGTCAAACTTTAAAACTCCAATTTACCAAGAAAGATTTTTAAGACAGAAAATGCTGTGTGAGACTTCCTCTTTATATTAAAAAAAAATAAAAATCTCCATGAACTTTATGAAAATAAATTCTACCTGAATAACAATCAGAATAAAAGTCCTGACATCAGTGTTTTGTGGTTTTGTACTTTAGTGCTTTAGGTTTTTGCTTGGTTTTAGTGGCTTTTGTTGTTGGTTTTTGTTTGTTTGTTTGTTGTGTGTGTTTTTTGTTTTGTTTGGTTTCTGGTTTTTGTTGGTTTTTATTTTTGTGAGTGTGTGTTTTTGTTGTTTGTTTTAAATTAGACTAATATAGTTAAATATAGGATGTTGTCTATGTTTAGGCAGTTATTCTATCACCCCATGAACCTTTCCCACCAGATAAAGGGAATTAGAAAAAAGGAGAACAATGGGTTGAAATGAAAATGGGTTTAATAAAGTAATAATAATTACTACTGTTATATAATAAATAATAAAAATTACTACTGTTAAATCCAATACTAATATGAAATATAAAGTTACACTCAACCCAGACAGTGGTCACAAGCTCTGAAAGGTGAATAATGAACACTCTGAACACCACACTCCAGTGAGAGCACGATGGTCTCAGCAAATGGGAGAGAAGGACTCAGGGACAGAATGATGAATAAAACCCTCCAGGGACAGTGACCATTAAATAAGAGACAAACCAGGACATCATCAAATTTCCCAATTTATATTAAGAGTGAGGTTTAAGCTACTCCATCCACTAATCTACTGACCAGCTGTGGTGAACTTCCATGGATTTCACTGCTCCTAATACTAGCACTTGGCTAGCTCGAGATTGCTGAAGATCTTGAACACTATGGAAACCCACATACCCTGGCTGGCCATGAACTGAAACACAGTGTCTTTATCAACTTTGTTTTCACTTAAGTGAAATCTTTCAAAAAAATTGCAGCTTCCGTGAACAGAAAATTGATTTTATCATTCTATCTCAGCAAAATCAGGACATAAGTTCAACCAGCTATCTATTCCAGTACTTTTTAAAAGAGAAGTAGAAAGCACTCACCACACTTTAAAAATTACTAGTTTTGATGCATAAGAAGTCGAAGAATAATATATCCTACAAAAAAAACAGAACTAAAATGGTGAAAAAATATCTACTATGTAAGTGGAAGAGTTAATATTAAGAATATACTGGATTCAAATTCAGGATTGTGTGTATGTGACAAACTAGATTTCTTGTCAGGAAAAAAATTATTCATAATAAGTGTAATCTCCTACTCTGCTTTTTTTAAGATAGTGGGTGTTTTTAAATATTGTTTCTTGAAGTTGGCTAGAAAATATTTTAATATTTCTTATAGTAGAATTTGACTTTTCGACTGATGGACACAAACCTGAAGGCATTCATAAATTCTCTTGGATCCTGTTAGAAGTTGTAGCACTAGTAGCAGCAGGAGGAAAAGTAGTAATAGTAGCACTGCAGCAGATTTTTAACAAGTAGTCCTCTCAAGTTGGCAGCTCCCTCGGCCTCAGTGAAAGTTCTGCTGCTCATGGACAATGCTGGTGCTCACCTCCTGAGCAGTTCTGGGCACCACAAAATGCAATGGTTCTGTGGCTAGAAATATCTGTTTTGAGATTCTGGTGCTGATTTACAAAGGCCTGAGCAGGGGTAGTGGCAAAGTCTGTCTCTTCTTTGGGGACCCATCTTTTTAGTCAGAAAGAGACATACCCTATATCACCTTCAGATGACAAGGAAGGAATATCTTCATAATACTTTTCCCCAAAGAAACAGAGGACAAGAAAACCCATCATATCTAGAAGGCAATGACTAAACAAAGATAAACAGGGAAATAAGCATGAATTTGAAATTAGAAGTATCCATTTTTTAGTAGGAGGAAGAACTAGCTGCCTTTTGACAACTGCTGCTGTGTTTTGTTTAGGTTTGTGTTGGGTATTTTAAAGAGCTTTGTGTAGGCTTTCCTACATGTATAAATACATATAAAAGACCAGCAGATCCTGATGCAAATAATATCATTGTGATTTTATGTTCTATTAGTACTCAACCTGACAAGGCTGAAAATGAACTGTTTATTACTGGAAATTTTGGAAATAACCACTTCTGTGTCTTGCTCTCATCATTAAAAAGATATCAAATATCCATTTTGTCAGTACTGCAAAATAGTTTTAGAACTCAGACATCGATGCTTTTAAAGTCGGCTTTAACGTGGTCCTCATTTAGGGAAATATTTTTGTTGCAAATTCTGTTTCTTGGAAATAATAACAAAACTTCTGAGATAGCAGGCAGAATGCAAGTAAGGTCAAAGATGATGAATTAATGCAATTTCTTTCTTGATGATGGCAGGGCTTAAAGTAACACTTTTATGTTTGGTTCTGTAATGCTCCTGTACAGATAATCATAAATATAGCCAAGCAGCATGTATGACCAAATTTTCCTATACTAATGTTAAAAAAATTGAGTGAATTTCATTATTTAAGTGTACTCAGCATTGTTAAAAAAAACATTAGTTTTGAAGAAAAAATTATAGACTGCAAAAGCTATGAGGAAATTCTCTATCTAGTGCAAGAAAAAATCACTTCAAGGAAAAGGTGAGACATAAAGCTAGACTCAAACTCGGTGTTACTAATCAGTAATCCTGCTGTCTACCAGATCCAGAGAGTAAGGAGATTTTAACAGTGTAAGAGCACTTTGTTCTGATTTACTTACTTCCTTTTAGATCTTGAAAATATTTCCTTTGTCTAAAAATTAATATTTGACGCAAGGCATTAAAGTTATTTTTGATTATGGAAAAAACTTAAAATAAGAAAATAATCAGTTCTTGTTCTTTTCTAATTCTTTCTGTGCTAAGGGTTAGGAAGCTATTACTCTATTGACTTGTTTTCTTCAGGAAATACATATGTTGTCCTCTTGTGTTTCAAAATAAAAAAATCAATTATGTGCTGTTGTCTTTTGATTTTACTATTTGAAAAATAAATGGAATTTTCTTCATTTCAATTTGTGTGTATTGCCTCCTGTCATTTTGACTGGATACCACTCAGATGAGTCTTTCCTCATCTTTGTTCATGATTTCTTATCTCACCTATCAAATATTTTAACACACTGATAAAGTCTTCTGAGTCTTCTCATTTCCAGGCTGAACAGCCCCAGCTCTTTCTACCTGTATGACAGATAATCCAGTTCTTAATTATTTCATGCCCCTTCACTGGACTTAGTCCAGTTGCACCATGTCTCGCTTGTACTGGGGAGCCCAGATCTGGACCCAGCATTCCACATGTGGCCTCACCAGAACTGTGAAGAGAGGAAGGATCTCCTGTTCCAACATTCTTCCTCACGGAGAGCAGGATGCAGGTGGCCTTCTTTGCCATAAGGGCATATTGCTGACTCATGTTCAACTTGCATCCACTAAACATACATCCATGTCCTTTTTTGAAAAGCTGCTCTCCATCAAGTTGACCCTACATGTGTATTCGTGCATGGGATTATTCCTCTCCAGTTGTTGCATTTCCTGTTACTGACATTCACAAGGTTCCTTTTTACTCATTTTTCCAGCCTGTCAAGACGCCTCCGGACGGCAGCATGATCCTTTGGTGGATCAGTCATTACTCCAGTTTTGTGTCATTTGCAAACTGTGTGAGCATGAACTCTGTCCCAACAACTAGGACATTAACAAAGATTTAACAGTACTGCATCTGCTGTCATGCTCTGGGGACACTCCACCAGACTTGCCTCTAGCTGCGTTTTGGGCTGCTGACCAAAACCTTTTGAGCCTGGCACTTAAGACAATTTTCAACAGAATTCATCATTCATTTATATAGCTCATACTTCAACCTGTCTTGTTCTTACATGAGTTTATTAAAAGGCTCTGAAATTCTTAGCAACTAAGGAGGTTTTTTTAGGAGGGAATTAGAATCACTTCCTATTATGGTGCAGTATCATTACAAAGAATTCTAATTGACACATTCCACATCAGTCCTTAAAATAGCTTGGCCTTGACTTTTTCCACTCCCAAAGGAACAGCTATTCACTGTGACAGTATTTCTTTCCTCTTAAATCAGTCTTTGTTATAAAATTTTGTGCACTTGCTCTGTATTTTCCTATTTCCATTACTCTTATCGAAGACTTGGTCAAAAGTCTTTAATAGAACTAAACAGTTTTTTATCTCCTTCCTCTTTCAAAAACTCTTTGATAAAGGTTTTGAAAGAATTCAAACATGCTAATGAAATGTGAATAATTCTATGTGAAATGTATTTTAAAATCCTATTACCATCAATTTGTAGTCCTTCCCACTGCTCCAAACATAGCCTGTAGATCCTTCAATATAAAATATAGTCTCACTTTATCATTTTTCTTATCCCCTAATACCACAAGGAGTTTTCAGGAAGTACTTGTACTGAAACAATCAAAGCCACATCTCGAGTTGTGTGCCCTGAACACCGAATTCCCACTCTTCCCACTCCCACAGAGTAAAGTAGTAAAATTTGCACTGATTTCAGAGGGGACATTTAATCAATGAAGAGCATATGTCACATACTGAGGTTAAAAGTGAAAGAAAATGTCTTATGAAAGGTTCAAAAGCAACAGCAATGAAACAAGAAGATATACATTTGAGGGTAGAAATATGAAGCTGATTATAAATTTCTTTTGCATCAAACAGGTACATCCCAAAGGATTATCCTAAGAAACTGAACTGTCAGTGAAGTGTAGCTTCAAGACAAATGAAGAAAATACTTCATGACACTTACTGTAGATAAATGTTTTGGATCTGTGTGGTGGAGCTCTGTTAGTGCTGGAGAGGCTACAGGGGCAGAAGCTTCTAGAAGCTTCCCTGGCTCCAAATCAGAGCCACTTCTGGCCAGGAATCAGCCCATCAGTGATGGTGGATTTGAGTCTGCATTCAAGATATTTAAGAGTGGGAAAAGAAGCTGCAAAATTATCTGTAGCAGAAAGAGAAGTGAGATGTGAGAGAAACACATATGCAGATACCAGGGTCAGTGAGGAAGAAGGAAAAGGAGGTGCATCAGAGCAAAGATTGCCCTGCAGCTCATGATGAGATGATAGCTGTTCCCTGCAGCCTATGAAGGGCCAGTGGACTGGTGGAGTAGACTGCAGACCTGCAGCCTGTGGAAGACCCCATGCTAAAGCAGGTGGCTGCACCTGAAGAAGGCTGTGACTGTAGGAAGACGGCACTGCAGCAGTTTCTTTCTGAAGGACTGCACCTCATGAGAAAAACCTACACTGGAGCAGTTTGTGAAGAGCAAACAGCAACCCATGGGGAAGGACTGACGATGAAGAAATTCATGGAGGACTATCCCCTGTGGGAGGGACTCATGTTGGAGCAAGGGAAGAGTGTGAGGAGTCCTGTCCCTGAGGAGGAAGGAGGGTGTG
This sequence comes from Phaethornis superciliosus, assembly GCA_023637945.1. Lineage (NCBI taxonomy): Eukaryota > Metazoa > Chordata > Aves > Apodiformes > Trochilidae > Phaethornis > Phaethornis superciliosus. Next base: position 75,247,427 of record JAJQWJ010000002.1, read on the forward strand.
AGGAGGAACTGACAGCAACCCTGATTCCCTGTCCCACGGCACCATCTGGGGGGAAGAGGCACAGAAATCAGAAGCAAAGTAATTTCAGTCTGGGAAGAGGAGTGGGGTGAAGGTGCTTTTAAGATCCTATTTCACATCTCATTATCCTGCTGTATTTTGATTGGTGGCAAACCAAATTGATTTTTGACCCCGGGTCTGTTTATCCTGTGATGATATTTGGTGAGTGATCCCTCCCTGTCGTTGTCTTGACCCAGGAGATTTTCATTACATTTTCTCCTTCCCATCCCACAGTGGATGGAGGAGTAATCACAGAACTGCATGGGTCTTTCTTGCTAGCTGGGTCTAAGCCACAGCACCATAACATTACTATAGGAGAGCACCTACTCTTGTTGAAGCCATACAATCTTTCTGGGCCTTGCAGATACTGCTATGTTTCTGGCTAAGCAAATAGTGTCACAATCTATAAATGCCTTCCACCATGTCAGATGAACTTGGAGACTGACACTCTCATTGCTAAAGAACATTTTAGTCATAGACTTTTGCCTACTTTTCAGTTTTAGTCTTAGTTCTGCAATTTCTTGTGCGTGGACTTGAAAACGAATGCCATAAGAGGCTATAGATATGAGATAGATAGCACATTACTTATAGCCTTGATGCTGCATACACAATGTATGCTCCTTCTTCCATTGTAGATCCAACCATGGATTTCACAAGGCATTTGGAAGAGTACAGCAGTGTTGTAATTTTGAAAGTGCCTGATATCCATCTTTTCACTGCTGCATCTACCTTCTTTCATAACCAAATTGTTTTTTAAACTGACATTATAGATTTACTTATCTTTCCAATCCCAACTTTAACAGTAAGAAAGGCAATGTAAGGGAAAAAAATTTAAAAATTAAAATCTCCATTCTCCTGAAAAAAGTTGCATCTGGAATAGAGACTTTTAAGCAGTCTGTCTTATAGAAATAAGGCATTTCATCCTCATTATTCTTTCCATTCTCTTTTACTTATAATTCTTTTTCATTCTCCATACCATTCTCTCAGCATAATAAGTGTACTACCACTTATTTGACTGTGAAATAATGTGTAGAAAGCTACATTTAAGTTTAATGCTACTGACATTTATTTCTGCAAAATAATTGCATTTGGATGGCTTGACCATAAGACCAGTGACTGCTTTTTTCATTATGTCCCAATGTGGCTTTTAGATCTTAATTCAAATTAACACTTACTATTCACATGCTTATAATTAGGCTTACATTTTATTTTCTTTCATGGCACAGTGAATTAACACATTATATATGAAGACACTGTCAAGTGTACTGAAGTGTAACTGGTTGCAATTTTTAATGGACTAACCATGAAACTCTGGATTTTATTATTTATAATGAAAAATTAGTTCAAGAAGTCAGTTCAGTTGCAAAAGCTGGTACAGTAACATGAAACAGTTTGTTTTCCCTGTAAAATATGAACATGTCTATAATTCTGTAGCATGTGCTAGTGATGTAGTGGCAAAACAGATCCTATTCTAAGCCAGTGATGAAACAGATGAAAGCAGAAGGGGTCAAAAAATGTCAGTGGCACTTGTTAAACTGCCACTGAATGACAGTATCACAAAGAGTACTTAGAAGGACAGGATCTATTGATCCAGGTTGGGATATTTTTATTTGCTTTGTTGAGTTTTTTGATTTTAAAACTTTAACTGTGCCAAAATAAGGACCCTGTAATAAAAAGTTAACCGAAATGTTCTTTAAAATGTCTTTGCCTCATGTAAAAATATTTATCTGGGACTACTCAGTCAGACATTTCTTGACTGTTCCGAGGCTTATCTGAGGTAATAAAAATTAATCAGACTTTACTTTTCAAATGCACAGGCAATTATTCATTGTATCTTTATTTGGCAATTTGACTATTAAAATTCCAGAAGGATAATCTGACAGCAGCTACCGGGCACCTGTCAGAAGTAAATTAATACTGGCATATTAGCATGCAATACACTGAAACAGGTAAGTATAAGATATGAAGAAGGATTAATTTCTTGTTACTATATAGTGTTATCTTCTAAGATACATGAAATATGAAACACAAGCAGAACAAGCTGTTGATTCTAGGACACTGAATGCTTGGAACTCATCCTGGGTAAACTGGCAGCTTTCTATCACATACAGAAAAACCTTTACGTGGGTGGAATCATATAGGCATGTGGGTATTTGTTTATTTGTTCTGTGGAATTAGGGAGTGTTTATCCAAACTGGTTTTAAAACTCCATGGTGTTAAGAACATTATATCTCAAAATAATGTTTCTTAAAACCTAAAAATAATTCTTTTCCTTTTCAATTTATTTAATAGTATCAGTTAAATATATTAATTTACCTATCTCAGAAGCAGCCACTGTGATGTTGTACCAAGGTGACTCCTCTCTGTCAAAGATCTTGGCAGTCTTAATGATCCCAGTACTAGCATCAATGGTGAAATACCTGTCTTCTTCTGTGTTTTGATCAATGAAATATCTATGAAAAAAAAAAATATACATATACTGATTGTAGTATCATCCAAAATAACCAAAAGTTAGAAGAGACTCAAAAGACTATTCCTGTCAAGCTTTTAAAATAACAGAAATTTTTAAAAACATCCTTAGAAGAATTCTATATTGTGTTGACAACCAAAGTAACACCATGTTTCATTTATTTCATAATGATACATTTCTTTTAATACATAACAAGTTTTTCACTGAGTGATGAAGATATAAATTGCAAACAGGTGGTATTTTGCACAGCAGTATACAATCCTCTCAAAAATACACAGATGTTTTGACTAGTGAATCATAAAATGGAAAGATGGAAAACAGAAAGATATAAAGAGATAATTATCCTGTTTATTTGCTTATCACTGCAAAACCATGTACTCAGTCCCAGCACCTTTTGAAGCATGTCTCTCTGACATGAACTTGATGATATGTTGACATGAACAGTTTTGAACATAACTGCTAGAGAGATGAGCTGCAGAAAGGGCTGATTCCCAGAGCTGAAACTGATGCCACCCTAGAAGCAGAACTAAGCAGTGCTGCTCAGTTCCCTTGCTGTCTGGGCTCTTTGCCTAGCACAGAAAGAAAAAGCCTTGAAGTTACTAATGGATGGAGAGGGAGGGTACACAAAATAGGAGACTGAAAAGACAAATTTTCTCAAAGCTGGAATAATTTACAACAGCTTTTAACGAATGAAGTAATTACAGACCCTTATCAAGCCTTCTTCACTAACTTCAGACTCGATGAAAAAATAATAAAGAAAATGCTTCAAAATCTTTTATGTAAGATAATTGCATTTCCTGATAGTTTGTCAACCCTGCTTTCATTCTGTGAAGTTTTTAATATATGGAAACTATATATAGATTGAAATAATTTATTTGTCCTATCCAATTGCTCTTATTTCTACAGCAACAGAATTGTAATTGCCAGCTAATAAAAAACAGTCATGCATATACAGGCTGCCAAGCTCAAAACAAAAACCCAAACCAAAACCCAAAAAACAACAAGAACCCCCCAAATCAAACAAACAAAAAAAAAAACCCACCACCAACAAAGCAACTATAAAAAATCCTCCAACAAAGCACCTCAGTTTTATTTATCTCACAATGTACTTATTTAGGCTATTTTTAGAAAGGAAAAACAAGCAAGCAAATGAACATGTAACTGAATTATATATTAAATTAAGATATAATGTGTGAAAAAGCAAAGTAGACAAAGCACTAGAGGAGAAGGTAGCAATTTGTGTGAGTCACCTAAACTTGTCAAAGGATAGGATAACTCAGTGGAAAAGACAACTGGGACTTGATGACTTAAATTATATCTTCCATGTTGAAGAGAATATGAATCTACCTCTCCCACATTCAGGAAGTATTTACATCTGCCTTAGCACTCAGCATTTTCTATTTATGCTTCCAGTTGTTTCAGCAATTAAAGAACTGTTGGTCAGACTCTGGAAATTAAAGCAGCCAAAACTGAGTTAGAAAGTCTTTCTTTTCAACACTGTGAAGAGTGAAACAGCTCCCATACAGCTGTGGGAGCTGGTGGTGAAACAGTAGACCTCAGTGCTGACCTATTTTATGGTTCTCAGCAAGAAGGATTTAAGTTGCTTCTGAATCATATATGTTTTTGAGCTGTAATTAGAACCAATGTGTGGTTCATTAATGACCAACACCTAAGAATACCTCATTCTAAAATTATCCAGAAGGGCTCAATACACCCTGATGTACAAGGTGGCAGCTGAAGTTGCTTCCAACAGGTAACAGACTCAAACTGTCTCCATACTGACAGCAGATGAGCAAGAACTTGACCATGTAGGGCATGGGGCATTTTTAATAATTTAAAACAGGATATATTTTTTTCAGGGGAGATAACTTAATCAATGTGCCTCAAATAGGATGCGGTGCTGCAAGGAGAAGAACAAACAAACAAACAACAAAAAAAAGTTGTTTTGTTACAGCTATCCAAGACAATTTATGTTGCTTCTGAGGAATACTGGAATCATCTGAGGACCCATTACAAAGCAAACAAACAAAAAGCATCCAGACAGCTCTCCTACAGGCTTTTTTTTATTTTGCAGTATTGTTCCAGGCTAACCAAAGCTCTCTATTTGGGAATCAGAATCTGCTTTTCAATTTCAGAACAACTAATTTTTCCAGAATCTCTGCAAATGACAGTCTTTCATGAGGCATTTCAGTTTTTCACGATTTTCAGTTTCTTCATATGTTTGTCACGGAAGTATTTTGAAAGATCATGACAGTATCAGTGTAGATGTATCTACTTTAGCCTTACATTTTACTTATCACAAGAACTTGGAGACAGAGTGGAATCACACTCTAAAAGTCTGGGGCTTTTTAGTCTGGGGAAAAGACTGAGAGGCGATCTAATAATTTAAATTATTTCCAATTTATCCACAGTAGTACTCCCCCTTCATGTGCAAACTTTTGCTTATAGTTACAGACATACCAAAATATTAATAGTTTGACAGTTTTTCTGGGTCATAAATAAATAAGTGTCCCTTTCTTATGCTTTTCCACTAAGGTAATGTTCATTTCTCCTCCATTACTCCAGATTCTTCCTTATATATCTGTATATCATACCTAAAGTCACCACTTCTGCAATTCTCATCTTTCATGAGTGTTTCTGTAAAAAAAATTACAGGAGGTATTTCCACAGAGTAGAAGAATTAGAAATGCTAGTCTAAAGCATTTGTCCCAAGTACTCTATAAATATTTTGTGCTAGAAACTCCCTCTGTAAAGCCATTTTTGTGAGATGTAAGGAGATATTTAGAACAATTTTCATTAGATTTACAAAGTGCTTAACATTTCAGGCCTTTAAGAATAGACAGCATGTATATACATAAATACACCATACTCCAGAGCTAACAATGCTTTTTCTAGGCTTCTGAATTTGATCTGGTAAAAAATTTACTTTCAGAAGATAATAGCGGTAACAAAAATAATCATACCCTTCCCCTCCTACTCTTCTCTCCACCTCTGCTGAGAAAAAGATTTTCAATACTTTTCTTAGACTGCAAAGAGCTGTAGAGCAAGTTTTGAATTTCAAAGAGTTATCTCAAAAGTGAATTTCCCCCTTAATTCTGTTGACTATTTATTCTTACTTAGAATACATTCATTTAAAAATGAATTTATAAAATTCATTGCAGATATTTGTTGACAGACTTACAACAATTCTGAGTGAATTAGCATTCTTTTAACCATTAAATTAGACCATCTGATTAGCACATGCTAATAACAAGACTTAATAACAAGATCTGTCTGGGTAAACAGCTCTCCATAAACTGTCCACGTCAAACCAGCAACAGAAACGAATATTAAAGAAAATACATTTAAAAGGATCATGAATATAGAAAACCTATTATTCACAATATCTGCAGAGAATCTGAAGGGAATTAAAATACCAAAACTAAATCCTGATAGCACTGAGAAATGTAACATGCCATCTTTTTATTAAGTGGAGTTATTCAACAGAAGGGCATTCCCAGCTTCCATCCATGGCCTTATTCCTGCTCTGACCAAAGCAAATCCCTGGCTCCTGTGATTTCATTCCTCACTTCCTGATTTTTAGCAGTTCAGTGTGAACTGGTACTCCCACCATTTTTATTGGAAATTAAAAGCATTTGCATGAATTGCATATATGTATGCAAGATGGGTCTTTCACAAAAGGGCATTCTAGACATGTATTTCAGGTTTCAGTGTTAAAGTAGTCAGGCTTTAATAACACAGACAAGGCCTGCAGATGGAAAAAGTTTTAAAATATGCTAAAGTGCTTTAGGAACAATAATGACTACCAAACCATATAGAAGGGCTTCTGAAGCTTCAACCCATAAGCACTTTTAGCACCCCTCTCCCTAAATTATTCACTCTTAAAATAGTATTAACATCGATTTGTCACTTGACATAAAAGTGACATAGACTGTCACCCACATCTCTATCCAGTTATTGCCTTTAAAGAAGAGCCTTAAGTTTGAGTTTTTGAATGGTTTTGAGTTTTTAACTTGTCTTTTTTTTTTCTTTAATCAAATTTTTAGCTTATCCTTTAATTATGCTATTTTTATTTATCATCCTATTCACCAACTGCAAACAAGAACACTGTTACAAATTTTCACGCTGGCAACAAACCTGCTATTACTAATGAACTTCTAATGTCACGTTTAAACCATATGTTGATCTACAGTTAACAGTACTTCTTCTGTTTTTTGTATTGAATAACTCTTGTTACAAAGAAGCACTTAAAAAACCCCATTTATAAGAGGACAAAAACCTCTGTCAAACCAAATATTCATGACATCTAAAGACTTATCAATTAGAAATCGAATGCTATTATAAGGAAACCCATTTAGTTAAAAAATTGAGCAATTTTTTTTTTTTTTAAAAAAAGAGATACTCAGATTCAAAGTATAGAGATTTATTGAAAAAAAAAAAATACTTGGGGAAAAAAAGTGTAAGCAATGACTGCAAAAGGTGAGGGAGGTATATCAGAATGAATAGTGAGAGAACTGACCCAACTGCAAGTCTCTGCATTTGGCCAACAGTACAGCAGCAAAAAAATGGTCCATGGTGGTACATAGATCTGGCACATTCTTTTCATCTTCTTTCTGCCTCACAACAGCAGAAAGCTGGGAACATGCAGAATCCTCTCGAAGCCAAACGAAGTGGTGGAGAAACATTCTGTTGCCATGACCATCTTGCACTACACTGCCTCCCTTTCAGGGCCAATCTATTTTCCCCTAGGTCGAGTAAATTTCTCCAGAAGAGAAAAGCAATTGTGAAGTGTGAGTCAGAACTTGGCTGCCAAAACAGCAGGTAACCAATTTTCTCCCTACAGTGTGTCTGGTAGATTAAGGAGACATTAGGTGTTCCAGTGCTTCTCAGCAGAAGATTACTACTGAGAACTACAGCCTTCAACTGTGCTTTCCAGTTGTGAAAATGAAATAAATTTGAAGACAGCTTGGAGAAGGTAATCTCTATTAGCATTCCTCTGCTTTTTTTTATCAAACAGGCATAGCATAACTTTGAGAAAAAATCTTTTACTCTCAGAGTACTTGCAGGCATCCAGTTAGCTCTGGTGCTGGCTGCCAGATGACATCCATCAGCAAATTTGCAGTACCTTAATGTCTCCCTTATGGGACTCCTGGCTCACCTCTCATGCTGAAATCTCAGTTCAACAGCAGGAACAGCCTTCCAGCTCTTGTCCTGGAGATATGAGCTGTCAGATCTTGGGAGGTGTGGGGGAGCAAAACCTCTGAGAGACAGTCACTACTGGTTTGTATTTCATGCAGACGTTGGCATCCTGTTCCCATTCACATCCCCAAAGCTATGCACAGCACACTGCTCACCTTGGGAATTGGAAAATGGGAATAAAGCTCATTTGAAGAAAATGAGCCATTTCTGTACATGCATCCTTTCTAGCTGACAGTATCTGTCCACTCACATTAACTACTGATCCTCTTTTCTAGCTAATTCTTCCAATAAATGTAGGCTAAAACAGCCCACACCCTTAGAGGCGTGATTCATAACTCCAAGTAAGATAAAGGTTTGTCTTCTTTTCCTGCCTTTATGAATCTCTATACAGGATTACAACTATCCAAATGCATTTCAAGTAGATGTTTTGATGACAGAACTGTTATTCCAAAGTTGCTTTTTATTCAGAGAGATTAACATTCAGAATCCAGTGTTGCTAAGACATAAAGTGCAGTCCGTGTTACATGAGAACTTTTTGTTCTTAAAAGGTTTACCTGATAAACATGGGTATTCCACCTGCATATTATTTTTTTTCTCTTCATAGTGAAGACTAAATGAAAGAAAACCGAGATGCTACTTGTTGAAGTTGGATGGCTTTACCAAAAGACTATACTACAGAGCTATTTAGATATAAAGGCTGACTCCTGAAACCCTAAAAGAATTTGAAATGGTAGAGGCAATCTGGAGTCAGTATAAATCATAGAAACATAAAGATGATGTCCTGGCATTAAAAATCAGGCTCTCTGAATCACCATATAAAGATGATCTGTCAGTTCTTTCTTTCACAGCTCTCAGTGAGGGATGGGGGTGGTTCCATTTGCTGTGAGATTTTGACCACCATCCCAAGCTGGATGCTTCCTAGACAGAACAGCTGTCAGAATAGCTTACCAGTTCCTTCAGAGAAATAGACGTTTTTGTTAGTGGGAGTTCTTGGACAAATCGCTTGACAAGAATCAAAAATAATTTTTGGCCTCAAGGAAAAAATCAGCAACATATCTGCCACCTCAACACTATGAAGAGATGTTTTCAAATAGTTGCCCCCTGTAAGGACAGAGACTCAGAGAAGAAAGTGGACATAAATTACTCTTTCTCTCCAGCCATTAAAAAGAAAGGTGTTCTTTTCCTTTTTTTATGTACTGACAATCTAGGACAAGAATAATACTTGAGGAATACAGGCAGCAAAAATATAAAGGAGATGAGATGGAGGAGAAGGACACAGCTCCTCTCTGCTAAGTGACTGTGAGCCATTCACATACCCTGGGAATATATTAGTGTCTCTGTAGATGATGATCACAAAGTGCTGATGACAGTGTCATGCTTTGTGGGTCTGAACAGGGTCAGGGACAGATGTCTGCCTTTGTCTCCAAAAGTGTAGGGTTAGCAGGGTGTGAGGGATGCTTGCCTATAAGGCATGTGAGGGAGGAATGGTCAGTCTGCACAATTGCACTCATCTCATCAGTTTGTCCTAAGTTCAGCTAATAAAGCTTCCTGTGCACAGGAGAGAAGAAAGGAAACTAACCTTATTCCACTTACATGACATTCAAAGAACAACACAAATGAATAAAACTAGAGGCTTTTACATTTTCCAGCCTTCAATCTTATCTCTTCTCCCTACTGGCAGTAGGGAGGAATGGTGGAGGAACTGATACTGATTTCAGAGGATGGGGAAAAAAAGTATTTAAAAATACCATTGGCATTTTCAGTCTCTGAATTGATCTCACACAACTGTCTCCTACATTAATATGCTGATTCTTTATGACTAAAATTCAAGTGCCTGAGTTTGAATGAAAAGCTCAGGTTCTATTCCACCTCCAGTAAATATAAACTTTACATCAAAAAATAGTCTATGACCAGGCTGTCAACTTGAATCAAAATACGGTAAGGCAACTTTAAATTCTTTATAGATTCTAGATACCAGATATGGTGCTGCAAAGCACATATTTGTACTAATTAGTATATACATGTATGATAACCAAGTGATACATCATGTCTTATAAAGGAAAAGAAAAAAGAAAGAATAAAAAAAGAAAAAAATTACTTTCTTTGGTTATTTTTCTTTGATACTTTGTTTTTATTGTTTTGTTGGTTGTTGGTTAGAAATAAAGTAATTGTTTTATTTAAAAGTCAACCATGTGAACATTTATGTTTCATATTAATTTCTTCTGTGCATATTTTTTTAGCAGTAGTGTCAAGAGCACAACGAAGAAAGAAATTAATTTTCTAGTGACATCAGGAAGGCACTATAACTACTTCAGTTTCCTATAGCTAATAAAATTCAGTCCCAGAGAATAAAATTCATTATAATGAGGTAGACTATTGACTGATTAGGTTCCAGCACAAAAATACTTTGGATCCCAGTATATTAATATAACAAGACATAATTAATCTTCAAGGATCCTACAAAATATAAGGTTATTTTTTAACCAAGCCATGAGAGACATCAGTCTGAAAAGAAAAGGTGCTTATATTTCTTATCATTTGACACTACCATCACACATAGTGTGCTGATCAGCACCCTGCTTGACATGAGTCTTCTGTTAACTAGCTGGGAAAAAAAAACATTCCTGCCTAGAAATGCAAACAGCTTAAGTCAAACACTATAAGTTGGAGTAGCAAATGACTAGAAGGCACAAAGGTCCTGTCATTAGTATTTGGAACAGTGATTTGCATCCTGTACCACTGCATGACAAAGACTGCACAGCAGCAGTAAGAGGAGTGAGCTGCTGTTACAGTACTTCTATACTAGCATGGCTTAGTTCTCAAAAACTACTCTTTACCAGTGTTCAGTGTTAATAAAGACTTTCAGTTCCTAATAGGACAGTATCAAATTGGATGAAGTTAATGAGTGAACTTGCCCATGCCATGCAACTATTTTTAGTATTATCTCAGTGTTTCAGAAAGTACCATTGCCATTTACTCTTTTCTCAGTCATTAACTTGAAGAAGGCTTGGGGAACAGCAGCAACATTATTTTTCTGACAACGACTCCAGTGACAACAGACTAGATGCAGTCAGATAGGTCCAAGGATCATCTAGAGTAGGCTTTGTGGCTAGACAGACCCACCACCTAAGAATTACTCACAGGAAGATCTCAGCATTTCAAAAAGCACTACTGAAACCCTGAGGAAGTCATACAGCAGCCTAGGGCTATTCCCAATGCACATATGCAAGCTGCCAATTAAAAGCTGTTTCCACCCCTCATCACCATGGAAATCTTCTGTGTATGGTTTCAGGAGGAAAAAAAATATCACTTCTAAGTATGAAGATATTTATAATGAACAATATAGTAAAATAAAAATTATAATGAGAATATTTAATGGTCATGCTTTCTTTAATACTGTATAGAAAAATTTCAAAATATGCTTGCTCATCAGATGTTATTATAAGACATAACCCTCAACTTTTCAAGCAACAAAAGATTTTGATGCTGAAGCAAACTACCTGATACTGTGCAAAGAAGGGGGTTACTTTCTCACAAACAATCCAACAAGGCAGTAATTCCTGTAAATGAATTACAATTTGGGATGTTTTCCATTGATTTAGAATACAAGCTTAAAGTAACAGCTGTTTTTCAAACCACTCAAAAATTTTTATCTTTAAAATTAGCACACTATGATTTTTTTTGCTTTTCATATTTTAATAAAAAGTTTATATTGCAAGCCATACTATTTTTTGTTTCCTTCAAAATACATTTCTACCTATTTGAATAAAACAAATACTTAAAAAGAAAAATCCTTTAAAACAGCCCAAATTGCCAGCCAGATAATGTCTAAATAAAAGGAACCTCTCATATCTACACTTGTTATTACAGAAGTTCTGTTGCTTGGGTCGAAAAAAGAAAAACAGTAGTACAATTATTGGCATGAGGTCAGTGCCCTCTGAAGACTGCTCAGCTCAGGAACAACCTGAAATCACTGTAATGAAATTTTAGTGATGAAATAAGGAGAAAAAAGCCTTCTGCCCCTCTTTACTCATACTGACAGAAGTTTTGTTTATTTTGGGATTTTAGCTCAAATAATTTACTTTAAAAGATTTGCCTTCAGCATTGTTAACTACTTTAACTACTCCTCTAACCAGAAATCTGGTCACAAAAATTCCTGCTACGAAAATAGTGTTACTTCATTGAGCAGTGAACAAAATGACAGCACTGTATCTCTTTTAGCAGCTGGACAACAAAGGAATATGGGTTTTATTTTTATTTTTGTAACTCCTATTTTTATTTTTAATGAACTTGGAATTGTGTGGAAATGAAGGAGAGATGAGATCTCTTAATCTTCAGACTAACTTCAGACTCTTTAGTGTTTCAGACAAACAGTGGAGGTGTTTCTTGCAGACCAGCAAAGAAGCGCACAATGTGGATGCTACTGAGAAAACCAGTCCCCTGAGGGGCACCTTTACTGGTTGCTCAGTGGAGCATGGGGAATAACCCTGCCTCCAGTGGAGAAACAGCTCAGCCCAACCAGCCTGCCCCACTTCTTAGCTTGTGCACCACTTCCAGCCTGTAGCATCCCCAGCTGCAGCTCTTGGAAAAAACACAAAGCCCTTCTGCATGGTGTCAGTGTTTCTGTGCAAAGTGACATTAGGGAAGATGCGTTTGTCCTGGTTTGGGCCAGGATAAAGGTAATTTTTCTGCCTTGTACTTTTGCTTTCAGCTAAGTCTCTTGTAAGTAGCTGCACTTGCTGAAATTTCTCTTCAAGTTTCTGCTCCTAGCACTGATAATACTCGATGTTTTTAGTTACAGCCAGAGACTGGTATGCAGAACCAAGGACACTGCTCAGCTCTGAGGAATATTTTACCCTCCAGAAGGAGCCACGAGGTCTCACCTGAAACCCTCCTTTGGGGAGGACTGGACAAGATAGATGCCAGAATTGACCAAACAGAGTATTCCATCCCATACACCTCATACTCGGTATAAATTTGAGGGATCACGAGGGTCAAATCCCTTCCTGCTTCCCCCTCTTTGCCTGTCCCTGTTTGCTTCAACATCCTGGGAGGATTCCATCCGTCCCTCTGCCTGTGGTCCTGATCTGTGCCAGCCTGAATCTGTGTGTTCCTGCCTCCAGCTCCCGACTGCTGCTGACTCCAGGATTCCAGCCTGGACTTTCCCAGGGCTGCCCTGCAGCCTCGGTGGTGACGTGAGAGTTATCGGGGGAAAGTGTGGAGGAACATGTTTGTTTGGGGTTTTTTTTTGTATATTTGTATACATTCAATACATTTTTCCTTCTTTATCATCACCATTTCATTAAAGCTGTGTGGTTTAGTTTCCAGCCCATAAGTCTCTCTCCCTTATTCTCTCTCCTTCCTTTATCTGGGAGGAGGGGGGGGATTAATAACCATGACAAGGTTAAAGTTTCCCAGTCCCAGAGAGGCCTTTATCCTCCCGCAGCAAGAGGCTCAAGGAGAACCTGAGGGCACAGCTGACTGTTCTGGTGCCTCTTTAGAGTCCCATGTGCCGGTGTGTTATTCCAGGCCTTTGAGGATCAATATATTCACAGAAAGCCTGCACATTCACAAATGATAGTCATAGTCAGATCCACAGCACTGGATAAAGCCTGGCTAGACAGCGGACCCAGCCTCAGTATAGTGGGCTCAGAGTGTTCAAGGTCAAATCTGAATGCTCTTAAATTTCTAAGAATTCAAATGAATATCCACATGAATATGTTTGGTGTCAGTTTTTTTTCAAATTTGCAGTGAGGATATTTCCACCTTGATTTCAATGCCTTAATTCAGCCCATGACCTATTTCCTATCAAGTTCTGTTATTATATAAAGCATTCTTGCCAGAGCAGCTACACAGAAATATTTATTTTTAAAATAAAAATATTTTCTTTAAGATGGAATTTAATCAGAATGACTACCAGTATCTTTCATTTCTGGTATGTTACAGATTCATTTAGTTTTCAAATCATGTATCTGATGCTACAAGTGCTTGCTTCTCAGCACTTTGACCTAGACCTGGCAATTGGAGATCATGACACTGTTCTGACCAATGTTTCCACTGATGTAATAAAATAAAAGGCATAGTTTCATACATCACAGATCTTATTAAACCTTTAGCAAGTGGAATTCAGACCAATATAAATTGGATTTACTATACCTCACTAAACTGTTGGCAGTGTCAGGATCTTGTGCTGTTACTGTACCAACAGTAGTCCCAATCTTCGCATTTTCATAAACTTCCATGACATAGGAAGGCATAGTGAAGAGTGGAGGTTCATCTACATCACCAACAATGACCTTCAACATTGTTACATCTTTGAATGGTCCCAAGTGCGAAAAGCGGAAATCAAGGTGAGTGTTTGCGCCTTCTATGTTAAGTGTGTATGACTTCTTTTTTTCATAGTTGAGAGGCTGTTGGCAGAAAAAAACCAAAAAAAAACTATCAATACCATTCTGTGTTTCAGTTTAGCCTGCTAGCAATCTAATTATTTTTATGTGTAACTTAAATCACATTTCTTCATGTTACTGGAAAAGCACACTGGCAGCCACTGTCATACCTTGTAAATAGAGGGATATATGTGAAGCAGGATGGATTCAGGTTTTGTCTACAGCAGAACTGTAGACAAGGTAGCAGTTTTGGAAAAACTCAAGGTTTAGAATGAGGGTCAGGTTCTTCTTCTGTGATAATATAATTTATCTGAATTTTATTGCCTTTTGATTTTTATCAGTCAATGCTAAATACTGAAAAAGGTAGAGACTGATGTATCCAAAGATTAACTTCACATCTTTAATTACACACTTAATAAACAGTGATTGTTATACTAAAATTCTTTGGGTCATGTCTTCTCTTAAATCCTCCACTGAAAAAAGCAACTCTTTGCAGGAAAGCAGCTTGTTACTGTATGATGCAGAAATTTATATGTGTAATAATAGCTTGAACACGTTTGTGTGCTTTGCTTTTTGAACCAGAAATCATTCCTGTATTCTAGAACACTTTCTTTTAAATTCGTCACCAGCAATAATGAGAGACAACTCTTCAGCCTCAATCTCACCATATAATGCTGCCCTGCACATGGATTATGCTATCATAAATTGGGAAGAAAGTCTGCAGCTGGGGGATGTGCTATCTGCAAGTTCTGTTCCAATAAGGCCCAATAGAAAGGACATCCTTGGCTGTACCATCCAACAGAAGAACCAGTGCCACTTGAATATTTCCCTGTTATTTAAATCAACTGATTCCTACTAGAAATCCTACCTCTCTATTAGAAAGAAAGAAGCTGAGGGTTTGACCCATGTATCACACAGTATGGATAATTTCTTTCTCAGGAGTCTCATTTCTAGCTTGCTATTTACACATGTCAAATTTTCATATCCTTAGTCTAGCTGGTTTTCAGATTATTGTAAAGCAATTTTACTGATTTGATATATTTATTTTAACCCTATATTAGCATGCTGTTACACTGTCTTAAGCAAGATACAAGGGAAAGCTGAAAAAGTCAGTTATCAGCTCTTCCAGTGATATAGCTATGTTCTAGAGGGGAATATTAATAGTTAATAGTTAATTAACAGGATATTAAAGTTAAAAGTACATAGCTAATTAAGTTCTATTAGCAGATATAGAATTAAGAATTTTTTTTCTTTTTTAACCAAAGGCCATGTTTATGCAATCACATCTATTTTGAATGGGTTTCTTCAGTCTCACTAAAGTAACTGACTACTTTTCATAGACAGCCCATTGAGAATTTCATGTAAGAAGTTATTTATTCCGCATATAGTCTGTTAGTTCTAATTACTGAAATGGCTATAAAAAAACACCAGTTACTCTAAATGTATTAAACATATTAAGAAACTGGTCTCAAAAGTCATAAGCAATAGCAAAAAGATGTGTTATTTGCTGTGCTGTGAAACTCTAATTTACCCCATTTTATGGTCTGGGTAACTACCATTTTCTTGAATTTGCAGAGAAAAATAAATGTATAAATGAAGAACTGTCAGTCTCTTCCTAACTCTTCTACAATCTTAGCATATGCCCACTTTTCAGGTCAAGCATAAAATAAACCCCAGGTCCAGAATTGTACTATACTGACTGCAGGGATTGACTGAAATTATGATGACAAGGCCAACGGGAGAAAAACCTGACAGAGCTACCACATAGTGAGGCACATATGATTGAAGCTGTTTGAATACAGAAATACAAAGGAGAATCCTTTTGAAATTTTTGAAGTCTTCTTAGTATTGGTCTACACTTCCATAAACATAGGCAAGTTTCTGGGAAACAAGTAAGCCCAAGAGGACGTAAAGCATGCAGAGTTGCCAGTTATTTGTTTCACAAAAATATGCCTGACCATGTAGACACAGAACAAATTTCAAGTTTCAGGCTGCAATTTTAAAAATGTGTTTTGCTGTGCAAAAGCAGCATTTCTGGATAACAGACACCTGTTACTTAGTGGGTTACAAATTTCTGGCTTCAGACCATTTATAAGGAAAGATATATAGGTTCATATTTACTTTTGCACTAAACAAAGAAGTAGTTGTACAGGTATGCACACTATCACTAAGTTTCTAACAGCATCAGAGCACTTGCGTAATTCTAAAAGAAGTTGTATACACACTTAAGTCTTCTAGGTACAACAGAAGTTATCATGATACAGAAGTTAGCATGGCAGAATTCCACTACAACCAGTAATGTTTTATATGGGCCTGCCTAAACAGAACCCAGTACAAGTATTCAGGTCTTTGACCACTGATACACTGGTATTTCCAATCACCCTGAATAATGGAAAAGTAGTACTTAGGGCAAGAAATATGAGGAACTCATTGTGTTTTGTCAATGTTGGTATGTACTTTGTAGGCAAAATCTACAGGAAATTTGACTAATGATGTACAAGAAAAATAGTTGGTCAGGATTTATATGTGCTAGATATTCTTTGATTTCTCCTCTTTGTATTGAAGGACAATTAATTCATTCTTTTCTCTTCTGTTTCTTTTCTTGTCTACCTTCCATTATGTAAACAGAAATTTTAAACGTATGGATTTACCACAGCTTAATAATCGTATTACTACAAAAAAAGACCAAAGTATACTACTCAAATTAAATCAATTCATAAAGAAATATACATTTAGGAAATTCTAAAATAGGAAATTCTCAGGTGTTGTTCATTAATTTATGTTGCATTTCACTTGTGAGCAGGGAAATATTAAATATTAATTTGCAGAGTACATATTCTAAGCTTAAAGAAGTTTATAGGGTTGCAAATTGTAACTATGATGTCTTTTTGGAATATTATGTTTATACTGATAATTATTAGATTAGGTTGTGTAGGAAGATCAATTTCTTTAAGATAACACAAAAGGACTAATACAAAGTCTGAAATATTGTTTTCTTTCTTTTGTAAAGTTACTCAATCAGGTAATACTAACAGTTTTTGTGTGTCCAGAAATGCAAGAATAATCCATTTAGATAACCAGAAAAAGATGACAATTTAACCATAGCCAAAGCAGTTTTTTACTTTTTTCTTCCTTCTTCTTGTCTCCGAATTAAAGAATCAGATATTGAGACATAAGAGAAAATAGCTTACTCTCCAGCACTGTAATTCACAGAGGTCAAAAAACCAACACTATTTTCAACACTGAGCTACTTTGGACAGAAAAAAAAACACATACTGTACTCAAGATTATTATTTTAAAGGGTCACAACTAGTAATTGTCCTAGCAATTTTAAAGATAATTAACTCTTTCCTGGAAGGAAAACAAACCTTTTAAATTTTAGATTGGCCTAAACAGTATTTTTGTTCATGTTTCTTATTTTCCCAAAGCACAATCTCTTTTTATGACCACTGTCCACACGTCTTTAGAATGTATTAATTGGTTATTCTGATTTTCATGCAAAAGTGAAAATACTAAATGAAGCTCAAGTGACCAGCCGTAAGGCTAACTGGAAAATACTGCTGTTCATTATATTGTGGCTTCTGTTTGTAATATCAGAGTCACAAAAGGAACAGCAGAATTTTTCCAGAAGTTAATATGTGCTTCCTGAACATTTCCAGTCTCAATATAAAAAAAAAAAAAAACAAACAAAAAAAAAACCCAAAACAAAAAACAATGGAAGAGACATAGGTTGTTCAGGAATTTATTTCTGGGAAGCCTGAGCATGACTGACTTGACATCAAGATAGGTGTAGCATACTCCTCTGAAAATCATAAAGGGGGAAAACCGCTGACCAGTCCTTCTCTGAAGGACACAGAGAGAGTAATGGCTTTCACTGTGCTAGTTTCTTTTGATTTCCTCTCGTCTCCCACTCAAGGAATTACATAAAAGCCAAGGGGAAGGAAATCCTTCATGACAGTTTTCAGTCAAGTCTGTATAGCAGAACCTTTTGAGACCAAAGGGTGGCCCCACCAGGCTTGATCGGGGAGATGATGAAAGTACTGTAGGAGAATGAAACTAGCACTCTATAGAATAAGATTCGAAAAGATTCCTTCCAAGACTCACAGGTTTTACAATCCTGTTCATAAACAGGTTTTACAAACCTGTTCATCAGCCTAGCACAGGAGCACTGAGAATTTTTTTTTGCATTAGGACCTCAAACAAGTGAAATTTTAAAGGGTTTGAGGAGGACTTCATGTCTTCAGACACAGTAATGTATTAGCTTCTGGACTTTCTGATGTGTTTACAAGAAATTCTTCCAGAGATGTATTAGAAAGAGCACAAATAATTTAATTCTGCTGTTATTTAAAGTGCTAAAATCTAATATATGAAACAACATCTATTTTGTTCTTAGTGAAGATTATCTGTTTTGGGTAGGCTATTCTACTAATTCAGATTCAAACACTTTTTTTTTTTTTTTTTTTCCAAAAAATAAAGTCATTATAGCACAAAGTAAATGAAATATGTACAAAACTGCATACAAAACCCCCAAATAATAATTAAAAAAAAATAGATTACCCTTTTGCATTGTACAAAGGGATATGAACGGAGATATTCCACACCCCATCATGTAGCTTTAAGTGCTAAATTTCTGCTCATTTGATCTATAACATTACCTAAGCAAAATGTACTTCTTCTTCTCATGATGGGAAAATTACAAAAATCAGTCATGTATTTGTATAAGAATAGAACACATATCACTTTGTCATAACCAAAAACATGGTAAAAATTATCTGAAGCCATTTTGTCTGTCAAAACCATTAAGAAATGTGATTTTATATGTTATTACAGACTTTTTAATTGTGTTGCAAATTATTCCTTTCTGCTTCATTTTTTCAGTATGCATAAAGGTTGATTTATGTTGATAAATGTTATATTTAATGTTGATCTTTAATCACAATGACCTTTCAAACAACATTTTTCATTTTGAAGAGGAAATAACATATCATGGCATTAGCCATATTAAAGCCACCATGAAATAACTTCAGTGGTTTAAAAGGCAGAGTTAACATTTATGTGGCTGAAAAAAGTGGGTATTGCACGACCTTTTTAAAAGACACTGAATTAAAGACATTTAAGATATCGTGTGAGAAAAAAACTCACTTAAAACTATTTTTAATTATAAAAACAACATTTCCTTTGGTTAGAAAATATTTAAGATATTAAAAATATATATACATATGTACCTATTCAGATGCAAAGCATGAAGTTCTCTATAAAAAATTTATTTATTCTCTTTCCCCACTTTTTCTTTGGTTCTCATCCTCTTATTGCTAATTAAGCCCAGAATACATATTACCAAATATTAATACAAATTCAAAATTCAGTTATTTTTTTAGGGTGCTTAGAGATAATTGATGCATACAAACCCCAATAACAACAAATCTACATGAGAATTGTTAATTGATGTCTGTTAGTCCAAATGAAAGCTGAAATGAATAAATTATTTCTTTTTGTTGGAGATGTTTTCTAAAAAAATATTGCTAAGACATAATAGCAAATCCCTCTTCATATTATTATACATTATTATATATTATTATATATTATTATATATTATTTATTATATATTATTATATATACAATACATATATAAGTTATTATAAAAGTAAATTTATACCTAGCCATAGAATATTAACATAAGTTGTCAGACAACTCAGGAAATGTTTGCTATGAACTTAATATGAGTATTAAATTATTTATGGAATTAGATGTGTGCACGGAATTCACTTAAGAATAAAAGTAAATGGCAAGAACACTTTATAATTAATAGCTTAAATAAACTGGGATAAATATAGGAAATTCGTATAAATGGTAACTGTGTGATGGATTGACCTGTTGCATTTTGGGTCTTTCTAAGCAAGTTGGTATTTACATTACACAGAGAACAATACTTTAGATGCCAACTGGCAAACAAATCAAGAAATAACAGTTTGCAAAAACTGAATTCATTGCCACAGATAGCTTTCTATGTAGTGTGAGAACAAAAGTACAATTTTTCTTCTTTCAAATAAATGTAAGTTGCAAAATCATAATTCAGAAAAAGTAACTATCTATTCTAAATTTCAGCTACATTTAGTTTATTATGATTATTATGATTATGTTATTATGATTATGATAATTATATTATTATGATTATTAGACCTGAACATTCAAAAAGCATAGAAGATATAAATAATAGTTTCTTGTCTTGAATTTTAATCCCCGCCTTTTCTTCAAAGATTTAAAGTGTTTCAGGAAGTTACATAAGGAAGGTCACACTGCTGAAGCTCACGGTTCCACAGGTTTGCACTGTAAAATACTTTCTTCATATTATACAGTTACTCAAAACTCATAATATTTTATTACATACAAAGGAACATTTAAATTCTATTGCTTACCTTTCTCAAGGAAAGAATTCCTTCCCTTGTTTCTTTGTCAGTGGATATGGAGAACACTCCAGACCCATCACCATTTATAATTGTGTACTTCATGTCTGCATTTGAACCAGTATCTGCATCATTTGCTTTGATTTTACCAACTGCTGATCCAACTTGAGCTGATTCAGGAACATATAGCTGATAGTGTTCTGAAGGGGGAAAAAAACAACACAATGGCTTGGACATTTTCTATCCAAACTAAATTAGAGAACTATTATGTGCCTGACACACTTCTGAGTAAATAGAAGAGCATTTCATGTGCAAACTTGACAAATAAACCTACAAACTTCTTTAGATTCCTTAAAAAATTCAAAAGGCAATTGCATTTTCCTTGGGATGTTTTCATACCCTATTCAAAATCCAAATAATCTAATGCAGGGGTTTGGTTTTCAGGGCTATTTTTGCTCTCATTATGTAACACAGACATCAACTCTGCTTATTTCACTATGGTATTGTTGAAAGTTTATCTTCTCCATAAAAACAACAAAAAAAAATCTTCACCAACTAAACATCAAATAACAGTCAAATAAGAATATATGAACTGGAGAACCTTTGTATGTTATATTTATAATTCTTTTTTTCCATGAATTCTGCTTCATTTTGCAACATTGTACCACATTTTGAAAAATTAAAAAAATTGTAGTATTTTAGCATTAGAATTTTGTAGCAGTTTTCATTGTGGCACAAAACCCATTGTGCACAAATTTTACTTGATATCCATAGTACAAGAAAATATACATAACGAATACACAAAAGTATTATACAATTATGCACATCAAAAGAATAAATAACAGATATGACCTCCTTTAGGTGTTCTTATAACCTGTTATGTTGAACCTCAGAAAATGAAACAGTTCTCTTAAGAACAGTTTTCTTAACTGTTTTTTTCTTTTTTGTTTAAATCTCTCAACAACAGTTAAAAGTTTGCCTGAGGAAGAGGAAGGTGTCAGAGTGAGAAAAAAAATAGCAAACAGACACAATGTGATTAAATAAACCTCAATTTCAATCTGAAACTAGTCCAGAAAGACAGCTAAAAGACTTTTTTTTTCCAGTAACCCTAGTGCTGTTACACAGCAGGGATGCTGAAGCCTACTAGCACTAAAAGGAAAAAACACATTCAATAGGAAGTATACACATAAAAGCAAAACAAAAACAAAACCAAAGCCAAACAACCCTCCGCAACAGCCTGCACAGTTAACATCACACACCAACTGCCATCACAGAAAAGAGAACAAAAAGCCAAGTTTTGTTATTATAGAGCTCCTGAAGCTCTACAAAGTTTCCTAATGTCCTAGGTTAGTGAAGTGGTTTTTTGGAAGAGGGGGGAGGTGCGTGTCACAGAGGTGGCTCCTGTGAGAAGCTGCTGTCATGTTTTACCTTTCTCCTGGTAGAATAAATAATTTTTTTCCCTTCCCAAGCTGAGTCCGTCTGGTTTTGTCCATTACCATAACTGGGGAGTGAAAACCTCCCTATCCTTGTTTCTGTCAGTGAACCTTTTGGTGGATTTATCCTCTCTATCCCACAGTGGGGCTGGGGGGTAGGTGCGTGGAGGAGTGGTTGCTACTGGCTGGGCCTAAGCCACGTCTGACATATTCTTCTTAAAAATTCCATAATGGTGAATGCCATAATGAAAAAATGAGGTGTAGAAGAGCGGATCAGAAGTTACAACATATGAAATCTAACACGTTATTACAGTTTGACAAATTTAAACTTCAGTAGGACGACTTCAGAGGTACCAGCAGTAAGCATGTAGAAAAACAAAGGCAAAATTTAAACCTGTGCTGTGGCTGAAAAACATTAGTCGGAGGAATTAAAGAATATCATTAATCTTATGACTACTATGAATATAGAGAAGTTGCAATTGCAGAGGGAATGATTGCTATCACTAAAATACTAAATAAAGTCACTAAATAAGTCACCTGCTAGAAAGTAGACATTTTTCTAGCAAATTTATCTGATGCCTTCTATAATGGTTCCTAAACATGTTTATAGTCTTGAACTCCTATTTTCATAATACTAGCCCATAATACTATAATAACAACAACAACAACAAAAAAAACCAAAACAAAAACCAACCAACCAAACAAATCAATGTAGTGTGAAAAGGAAGTGCATTAAACTTTGTTGGGAAAAGGAGAGGTTTCCTACGAAAAAAATTACTATGTAATAGATAAAACTCAAGGAAAATAAGAAATGTCCCAAGAATAATTAAAAAATAATAATTTACCATGTAAACAAGAAAATATCAACACTGATATAATAGGAAAATTATTTCATAGTTTATTCAAATAAAATGCATTGTAAATTATTTGATGCAAATCTTTGGTATGTATATAAAAGCTGTATTTTCAGATCTCCAAATAATTGCTCTGACATGTATTCTCTTGCAATTCTTCATGCTACAGATTATGTCAACTGGCACTTTCACATTGCTACTTGTTTTATTTCATACACAAAATTATAGTTATAGTTGGAGATTCATTTCAGCATTTACTTATTATTAAAACAAATGTGAAATGTGGACTTTTGACAATTTTGCTCTCACTAATGCATTTCAAAAAGGAAAAGGTTGAGGCCATAGAGAACATGTTATGTAATCAAATCACTTCAGGAACTGGAAGTGTTATAGCCATATGATAGGGTGAAGTAATTAGAGACTTCTAAATAGTCAAGCTAGTTCAAATATATCCACATGACACTACAGTCTGCTTTATAATCACACCCCAAGTGTTAGCCATCTGTCTCAGAAAATCATTTTAATGATACCAGCTTCAAAAATTGTGAAATACTAAAACTTCAAGAAAAGCAAATATTTGAAATCACTAATTAATTATCTAGCAGTATTTGTACAGCTGAAATGTTTCAAAAAATGAATGAATGAAAACTGTTAAAAATAAAACCTCCTGGATCATAAGGTCAGAACTATCTTCACAATGAGGATATAACTATTGCTTCACAGAGACAACCAGAAGATGACTTATGCAGTCATGAGCCAAACAGGTAATTACAAACAGTACTATCTAAAAGAAACAAACACATAAGAGGATAAAATTCAGCAAAATGAAGGTTAGGTAAAACAAAGACTTTTTGTAGACTAGTGGTGGAAATTGGAAACATTCTTACGAAATACTAAACCATTGCAAACTTTATTACTGGTAAGTAGAGAAACTAACTACTGGAGCAACTGAACATTTCCTTGGGTATTGAATACATGTTCATAAGACACTAAAAAAAACCAAACTGTGTGATGGATACACTGTGAAGTTATGATTCTTTATTGTAAGCTATGAGTCCCTCTCAATTTTCTACAAATTTATTGGGAATTTATGAGCGCTGAGCATCAGGTATTGGGCTGCATCAGAATTATTCCACCATATTGAGTATATTGAACAGATTGTTCCTACACTCCCAGCATCTCAGCCTTCTGGCAAATGTTGTAAAACAAAAATTCCAAATGGCTCAATTGTTCTAGAGAAGATATCTATTGGTTTACAGACCAAGATTATGCAGAGGTTGATTTGGCTCTCGATATTTATGTTAACATTTACTCAGATGCGCTCACCTCATGAAATGACTAAATGAATACTCTTTCACTTAATGTGCTGCATAGGATAGTTATACCATGTTGCAGGACTTTAATTATGCTAATTGAACCATTGTTCAAGTAGATATAGGTGATCTTCATCTTTCAGTGAACTATATGCCTTATCTGTATTTATAGTACAGAAAAAAATTATTGATCTGTGAAACAATTTTCTTCTCATTTCAGTTAGCCTACAGGCAACATAAAATGCTGTGTTTTACTCTCAGAAAGCAATTTCTCTGTCTAAATCTCTCTCTCAAAAAAAGTATGACATTATTTAATGCAACTCAGCAAGAATGTTAAGTGTATTTTGTTCATTAATCTATTTTGTAGATAATTTTTACTGACTTCTGTAGGTTGCAATGTCCTCTTGCATAGTAGGAATTACCTTACTTAACAAGTGAAGAGAGAAGATGAATAATACTATACTAATAGAGAAGGTCTCCTTGTTGTTTACCCAAGGTATAGTTTTAGTAATATGAGCATAAATATTGTTTGGTGATTAAACAACAGATGCATTCATTCATACAGCACAGCTCATGGATTTATGCCTCTTTCTACAAGCAAATTGATAAATGTGTCAACTGATTGCTTTAGTATAAAATACCACCACATCCTAAAGGTATATTACAGTCCTAGGTGGGGAATTTTTCTTGAGCCTACAACTAGTTCATTGCTGAATATTCAGCCATGAGTCAAATTCAAAAGCTATGAAGAACAGAAGAACACTGAGCCAGGCTCAAATCTGATGATCACCAGTACAAAATTCATCTGGCAGCCAGTTAACAGTAATTGTTCAGGAATAAAACCACCAGCCCATACTATTTAATGTAGGTTGCATGTATGTGGACAATACTAACTTGGGAAAAACTGGTATGATAGAAGGCAGAGCTGCTGTCCAAAGGATCTTCTAGACACTCTAGAATTTGGCTGACAGGAAACTCACAACGTTCAGTACCAGCACGGATGAAGGAATAATTCCATTCATCAGTATACACTTGGGGCCAACCACCAATAAAGCAGCTTTGAAGAAAAGAACCCGAGAATGACTTCAAAACTTGACTAGACAAGACCCTTAGCAACTTGATCTAACTGAATATGATTTAAGCAGCAGTTAGGGTCAGATGACTTTCTGGGGTCAGATGACCTTCTCAAAGTCTCACATCTGTGGGACTGTGTTCCTGGCTTATATGAAGCTACATCTCATACCTTAGTGCCAGCTATCTTTGATAAAATTGAAGCACAGCCCTGACTATGGACCGTGCTCTGTCTTGCTTGGTGGCTTTCTACTACAAAATTATTCTTCATTCACAGTGCCATTTGTTTTAATAACATGTTTATTATTTATTACTCTGGATTTCTCATTTAAGATAGAAGATTTTCCAAGTCAGTTTCACACAGTACTTCTTGGACGCCTGTCACATCTTTTTCCACGATATTTATTATAATGTAATGAAATAAATTCTAATCCATCAGCATTATGAACACATAAATTTTATGACTGCAGAAGCTCAGTCAATTTTGTGTCTACTGTCTTTGTTCTGATTATTCCTTTTGATGACAAATTCTCTTCCATGCAGCTAAACTAGAGAAGAATTTTTTAAGATGTATGTTTGGCTTATTCTTCTTCCCTGCCAAGCAAACAATTCTTTTGGACTTTCTAAAAATATTTGAAGTGTGAGGTTATATCTTATTTGCAAATAGGACACTAAACAAGTCTTCAAAATTCAGACATATTGCTTGCTTGGAAACTTTGGAGAAAATAACACTCTTGAGGCAATTTTAAAAAAACATTCTTCTTAGATGTAATAGTCTCTTTGGGTTGAAAGAGACTTGTGCATCACCATGCCTGTGGTTTTTACACCACAGTGCAAAAAGGGAGTTATGTTTCTGACTAATCTTATCATCAGTGATGAGATTCATTTGTGTTCTATGACTGACTCTCAGAGATGAAAAGTATCCTGACTTCTTGTAAAAAGTGTGAAGTTCATACTCATTTATGGGTTAAAGAGAAAACAGGAAGAAAACTTGACTTCCTGGATTTTCAGATTCAGTATTTTCCTGTAGGTATTGAATAACCAGTACACTTTTTCTATGCAAATGATGCAGGAAAAATAACATATACATTCCATAATCATCACTGATGAGGAACTTAATGCTTAGGTGTGATCTGTAGCAGTCTCTAGAGCTGTGCTGTGCTGAGGATATACTATGCCTAGTAGGTCCAGGGGGGACCACAGCTACATCAGGCACATTAAGTCAGCAGAGAACAATACCAACACCTATAAAAGGGAATCACTCAATTTCAACTGTGTTTGCATTTGTTGTTCAATTGTTTGATTTTCCCTGGAATTAGAACAGCTTGGATTGTGCTCCCATTGGGGTTTAGCTTCATAGAGGACAGTTCTGATGAACAACCCTTAAAATTGAGAGGTCCTGCTCCCAATTCTCCACTAAGCAAACAAACAAAATAAGCCAACCCCCTAACTGGCAACCCCCTTACTGTCTCATTCAGATTTCATATGGAATTTTTTTTCCTATCCAGAGTATTTCAGAATTATTCTGATATGTATGATATATGTAATGAATAATCTACCTCTTTATATATAAATCTTCATAGACAATAAGCAATTAAGTGAAATTGAATATACTGATAGAATCCATTCTACTGTCAGGAGTAAAGTTGATGCGCATAGCTGGCATTAAAGCTCGGAATACTGAACACATATTTTCTATAAATATTAAGTCAGACTTTGACATAAATATATTTTCACCTCTCCCAGCTTCCCTTTGTATTTCATTCTGTGAACAATTACGTGACAAAGTTTTATGGTAGTGAATTCTTGTCAAAAAAGAGGTTTTAAATCAGATATTTAAATACTTGGAAAGTATTACATTTAATTACCTTAATTTTTACAGTAGAAAATCTTGATTATAGGAATCACACTTATTGCTCTCAGGAAACAGGATAGTGTAAGACTTCCTATTGGATCAAATATTGTTAAACAACTTACGTCAGATTTCAATGATCAGTGAAAGACTTTGGCAGCTTTAACTTCAAATATGAGAACACATCAAACTTCTCACAAACAGAAAAAGAACACAATTCAACAAATCACCTTATACAATATTTGCCCAGTCTACAGAAGCATGTAATCAAAAATGCATGTACTGTATTTTTTGTATCTTAATTCTCTTAGATACTTATTAATCATCATAATCTTTTAAGTAATGTATTCATCTTTCACAAGTCCATCTCTTGAAGTACATCATAGATTAATGACTGATTCTAGTTTATTAGGAAGATACAACATAAGAGAAAACTTAGAAAATCACTCATATCATAGATGCTTGTCCTCTTTAACAGTCTATTTCCTCAGGACACGATTGCTGATAGCTTTTTTTTTAAAGAGCCAGTTGTCCTTGTGCAGCAGCCTTGATGGGTAGGTGATTCTAAATACTGTTGGAGAATCAAAAAAGCGCCACACTTCTTTTAATTTTAAGACTAACAGCTGTTGTCTCTTGGCTTGATATATTCAAGTCACAAACCTTCACCATGTAATACAAGCATGTAATAGTGGTTTTGCCCTTTATGTGGGCTCCTGGCTGTCACAGCAAGAAGGAAACTCATGTTCTGAAAATTGACAGAAATAGAAGATTGCTAGCTCATATTTGCCTGCCCCATGTACAGCTCCTGATGTGACACTCTAGCCATTTCAGAACAAAGAACAATTAATGTCAAGAGCCTTGGAAATTTACTTGTTATTATTCTCTGTAGAGGCAAAAAATAAGTATATTAAGCACCAACAGCATTCATAAAGGAAATGTCTCTCCCGAGTCATTCATTTTGGAACCTGAGTACACAATTCATAAACAGAATTACTTGACATTTCTACAAATATGAGAGAAACAAAATACTCATTACGACCAGAATCATGCCGTGTGACTATTATGTGCATGCTTACTACAACCAATTTTAACAGCCTTTTTCTTTAACTAAGAATACAGCTTCTAAAAAATATACAAACCATGAAAAAGATTTTTCAGATTTTTTGAGCAACCTTAAACACAGTCCAAAAAACACTCAACAAAAGAAAACCTTGGTACCTTTCTTTCCTTAGACAAGTAAGTAGAACCTGATTTATGTAGACAACATTATTTTAGAAGTCTGATCATCAGTAACATTTAAATTTTCTAGGTTACAAGTAATTATTTCTAATTATTTTTAACTTAAATTTTTCTCTTTTTAAAAAAGATTTCCTAATAATATGTTCTGGATTAATCTGTATCTCAAGTTAGCCAAGAATATTATACTGGACAATAATTCAGTTTTGTAGAAAACACTCAGTATCAACTAGACATATTTTAAGAATGCAGCAAAAAGAATCAGCCTTGAACAACCCTTACATCTTCCACTGAGAAACCTTAACCCTTTAAATTTCATTATGCTGACTCAGTATCACTGCAGTACTAAAAAGCTACATTTATTTTTTTAAGTAATACCTTCTTTGGACATAAAATGAATGCAGGCTTCTGTTCTTCCTTATCTCCTAGAAATATTACATTTCCTGGCATTTGCCCTGACCTGTGCAAATATGTTGCCTTTTAATGACAAATTAACAATTGCCTTTCAGTACATTGATCATGGGCAGCAGGCTTATCCTGTCTACTATTTATACAAAGAGCTGTTTTTGAAGCCAACTTTGTCTAACCAGTAAGAAGGAAGAATGATCCTCCCTAAATCTGAAAGATGGAAAAAATAATCAAATTATATGACTATAATGTCTTCCTTTAGATAGCCTGGAACACATAAATAATTATAAAAAAAATGTGGTAATATATACACTATAATTCTAGAAAAGCATTATAAATTGTGAACCATCTGAAGAAACAAACAGCAAATACGGTAGTACAAAAAACCTGTCTGTGAAACACAGGAATGAGAAAAAAGAGATAATAGATGGTAAATTGACTCCTAAAGAAAGGGAATAAAGCTATATGCATAAATAATTATTTTGAAGAATACAAATAAAATCATGTAACACTTTTGGTTGGAAAAGACCTTTAATATCAACAAGTCCAACCATCAGCCTAGCACACTTCCAAGGCCACCACTAAGCCATGTGCCTAAGTGCCACATTTACATGTTTTTAAATCCCCCCAAGGATGCCGACTCATCTGTCTCCCTGTGCAGCTGGTTCCAATGCCTGACAACCCTTTGAGAAAAAAAAAAAAAAAAAATTACTAGTGTCCAATCTAAGCCTCCCTGGGGCATAATTAATTTCCTCCTATCCTATCACATTTAACTTGGGAGAAAAGATCAGCACCAAAGTACTTAAATACCTTCTTTCATGTAGTTGTAGAGAGTGGACAGGTGTCCTCTCAGCCTCCTTTCCTTCACAATGAACAATCCCAGTTCCATCAGACATCTCTCATAAAAATTGTGCTCCAGACCCATCACCACATACTTTGCCCACACTCCAGCACCATCTTTCTTGTAGTGAGGGGCCCAAAACTGAATACAATATTTGAGATGTGGCCTCACCAGTGCTGATTATAGGGGAACAATCACTTCCCTAGTAAAGGAAATACTTTTTCTGATACAAGCCAGGTTGGTCTTGGCCTTTTTGGATACCTGGGCATATTGCTGTCTCATATTCAGTCAGCTATATAACAATACTCCCAGGTTCTTTCTGGACAGGCAGCTTTCCACTCACTCTTCCCTAAGCCTTTGGTGTTGAATGGGATTTTTGTGACCCAAGTGCAGGACCCAGCAACTGGCCTTGTCCAGTCTCATTCAACTGACCTCAGCCCAGTGATCCAGACCATTCAGGTGTCTCTGTAAAGCCTTCTCAGGCAGATGAACACTTCCACCCCATTTGGTGTCATCATGAAATTTAGAGGGTGCACTCAATCTCATCATCCAGATCATTGATAAAGATACTAAAGAGAACTGACCACAGCACTGAGCCCTGCAGAACATCACTTGTGACTAGCTACCATTCATCACAACTCTTTGGGCACAGCCATCCAACCCTTTTATGTCAGCAAAGCATACACCAGTCCAAACAATGAGAAGCCAGATTTTCCAAGACAATTCTGTAGGAAACTGTATCAAAAGCTTTACTGAAGTCTAGATAGTCAATCACAGTTTGAGTATGAAGAATGAAAGAAGGAGGGTGTTAAGACTCTGAGAGGGGCAGAACACAGAGGGGTCAATATCCCTTCCCATTTCCTGACCATGCTCTATAGAAGTCAGGCAGACCAGAATCCATTCTCTTTTGCCCTCTCCTTGCTTTGCTGCTGTTCCCCTGAGCTCCTTTACCATCAACTCGCCACATGCTCTCCAGAATCCATATTCATCTAGTGCTGGAAAGAGCTGTGGACCCATGTCCTGGGTCAGCCCTGTCACAAGGGGCCCTCAGGCACCTATCCTCATCATCATTGAGATCAGGTTGTGTATATTTCTGTGTATATTTGTTCATTATCACATGTTACTATCTTTCCCCTGTTCTAGTAAGCCTGTTTCAGTTTTAATTTCCAACTTCTAAGACTCTCGTCCTTATTCCCATTTTACTTTCCCTTGGGAGGGCGGAGGGAGCATAATAAAGAACAATTCTCTCCTCTAGTGTTTGTTCCCTCCAAATCACAGGGGGGGGGGGAATATGTCAGAATAATTGGTGCCCAACGTCAGGCCCAGGCAAGGAGGAAATGGGTAAAATACAGACTGAACAATGCTAGAATGATTTATAGGGAATTTTGGTTGTTATAGTTGTAGTGATGGTATGAGGGTGACTTGTGTGTAGATAATCCATTCTTGCTTGGCATTGCAATGTTATTTAAACACTCCCTAACATACAGGGCCACTACACCATCTCTCCTTTCTCGACTCTTTCTTCTGAGGAGTTTGTAGCCATCTGTTGCAGCACTCTATTGATGCTCTAATGCTATGTAAACTGACCCATTCTCAAAAAAACCCAAATCCTGACAGTGACCCCAGGTTCAGAGCCAGATATTGATCTGGTGACTCTTCATGTTCCTTCCCTCATCATTCCCTGCTACTGGAGGGATAGAGAAGAAAATCAGTTTTTCTCCTAATCCCTCAACAGGTCATCCCAAAACCCTCAAGTCACTCCTGATTGCCCTTGGACTTCTTGTAGTAACTTCACTGCTCTCTACCTGAAAAATCAATAACAGATAATAATCTGAGGGCTGTACCAGGACTGGAAGATTTATTTTCACATCTTTAATATGAGCCCCAGGGAGGCAGCATCAGAGTTCCTAAGAAGAAGGTGTGGTGCACATATTGGGCCTTGTGTTCGTGTTAGAACGGGGTCCCTGACTTTTTTTTCTTTATGGAGCCAATTTTGATGGAGAGTGTAGGCCAATTTAACCTGAGACACCTCCAGGTTGGATGACTCCTTATCCTCTTTATTGTTCAGTGCCACTTGAAGAGTCTTATAACTGTTTTGCTGAGGTACCTGGGAAGCTGGGGTGGTCACAGAGGAGACATGCCTGCTGTGTTGGGCCAGAACTTGTCACCATTTCTCCCTGTACCTTTAGACACTGTGTCCAGAAAGGCAGAGAGAAGATAGGGAATCCTTAGAATCATAGCATTGGCTGGGTTGGAAGGGACCTCAGAGATCATCAGGTCCAACCCTTGACCCACTACCGCTGCAGTTACCAGCCCATGGCACTGAGTGCCACATCCAGTCTCTTTTTAAATATCTCCAGGGATGGAGAATCCACACTTCCCTGGGCAGCCCATTCCAATGCCTAATCACCCTCTCCGTAAAGAAATTCTTTCTAATATCTAACCTAAACTTCCCCTGGCACAACTTAAGTCCATGCCCTCTTGTCTTGCTGATAGTTGCCTGGGAGAAGAGCCCAACCCCCCCCTGGCTCCAGCCTCCTTTCAGGGAGTTGTAGAGAGCGATGAGGTCTCCCCTGAGCCTCCTCTTCTCCAGGCTGAACACCCCCAGCTCCCTCAGCCTCTCCTCACAGGACTTGTGCTGGAGTCCCTTCACCAGCCTGGTTGCCCTCCTTTGGACCTGCTCCAGGACCTCAATCTCCTTCCTGAACTGAGGGGCCCAGAACTGGACACAGGACTCAAGCCTGTTGGGCTTTTTTCAGGGAAGGCAGGGTATGATTCCAATAATCTCTCTCTCTCTTGCAGCTTATACTCCTCAACCTATTCAGCTCCTGCTGGAGCTCAGTCACTAAAGAGGAGTTCCTCTATCTCACACACTTCCCACAGATGTACTCACTGCTGCCATCCTGTCCTGGTGTGAGAGCAGGGCAGAAACTGTGGCCTGACACCTGCGTGGTTGTGTGTTCCAACCAGGGCTCTGCCTGGAAAGCTGGATTGCTCATGGTGGGTGCAGAGTTTAGGGAGGCCATGGCTTTCTGCTACGTGGAGAGCAAGGCTCCTTGGTCGAGCTGGTAGAGCTCCAGTGCTCATCCCTGGACTCCTGCCATGCCAACTGCTGTGCCATCCCCCTCCTGACATGCCATGCTCTTTCTGATGTGCCAGTCCCTGTCACCAGCCTGTTGCTGGTGTTCCCTAAGGTCTTTTTTTATATGTGAGGGATCTGTACTTGGTCATACAGGTCATTGTTCCTGAGCCTGCCCAGGTCTAGTCAGCTGCTCCTGTGTGAGCTGTGGGCTCCTGGTGGGTATCTTGGCTCCCCCTGTGGATTCCCTGGTTAAGGAAAACTCCCCGTGCAATGTGCTCCACTGCAGGGCCTGCCAGCATGGAATCTGGTCACCTCGACTGAAATATTAGGGTTCTGTGCAAATCTGGCTTTAAATCAACTTCCTACATGACCCTCTACCCTGATTTAAGGATTTACTAAAAGACTTAAGCATCTTGTCAGCAGTAACTTTTACTTGGGATTATTCAATTGCAATACATCTTACCTTTGGTTTGTTATAGTTGGTAGCTATTGGAAATAGTGACAAAGGTAGTAATAGTTGTAATGTGAAAGATGAAAAAGGTATTCCTGTAATTATAATGAAAAAAAATCTTATTAAATAAGCAGCATTCAAATGTAGAACAATTTCTGGAATTAAAAGCTTCCTATTACTCCCTGGACACCAGATAATTACAGGACTCGTCATCACATAAATGCCACGATGAACAGGAAACTAGATTACTAGGTATCAACATAGCTAATTTACAAAGGTACAGTTGACCAGATGTCAGAAAGCTTAAGCCAAATAATTTATCAAGGGTTTTTTGTTGTTCTTGTTTTGTTTTGTTTTAATCTGAGTTTCCTGAGGACACAAAACTCCTGTAATCATTTTAATTCAATACTCTTCAGCAACTTTTAACCCTATCTAATTTCAGTCAAATCTAACAAAATGGCAGAGGCCTCAAAGACATTATAATTCTTCAAGCCTCTTAACAACTACTGGTGTAATAGAGGGAAAGCCCCGCTAAAAGAAAGTCAGAGAAAATTATACTTTACTCATCTCATTTGGCAGTAGACAAGTGGTCAATCAGCAGGCAGGTAGCTCTGGACTATTCACAAGAGTACAGTGAAAGGAGATGTAAAAGGAAGCTGTCCATTACATATGAGGATCATAGGAACTGGATGTGGAATATATGGGGAGTATGTGTGGATAGCAAAAGGTCTGTTTTGGAAAAAAAATTTTTTTGCAGATATCTTTGCACTTAATTTGCTAAAGAGCTGTATTAACAAGGCAGGATAGTAGACACCTTAGTAGAACAGAACAGAGTTAATGTTTGATGCTGTAATGTGAACTTACTTTTACAGGACCAACTGGCATGTCTTCATACAACATTCCTATTTTTAAATATGGTTCTGTATATATGAACATAATTTCACATTATGTCTATATGCTACCATAAAACAACCAAGACTCAACAATCAAGTTTTACAAAAATGTTTTAAGCCATTACTTGTATTTAAATGCTGATTTACCCTAAAGAACTGAGCTAGAGGCATCAAAACCCAGAATCTACAAACATGGTATCTGGGAAATAATTTCCTTGTGAAATTAGACTCTAAAGACAATAATTAAAGGTCTCCTACACAGTATCTGAAGCATCATCTCTAGCACTTGATGTAGAAAACCTGTCAGTGGAAGAATCTGCTAGCATGCTGATCTTGATGCAACCAGAATCTATTCATCCTAAACAAAGCAAAACATACAGAATCTATTCATCCTAAAGAAGACCAGAGAGAATTAAGGAAATAAAACTGTACAGCAAATTTTGATGTAACTCAAATCTGGTAACAGTGTCGTCAGTAGGTGGAACATTTTCTATCATTACTGACATCTATGAATATGAACTATGGAGGGTTATCAACCACTAACTAAGTGTATCCACCAGTGGTAAAACTAATAAGAACTGTGAGATGCTGATTATTGAACAGCAAAAATTTTCCCATGATGAGAAATGTCTGCTATCTTACATTAAATAGGTACTTAATTTATAAGTGGACTCTAGAGAAAGGAAATCTGTGGTAATGAAGAAAAAGGAGTAAGCCATAAATCAGTTCAAGATGCTCTGAAGTAATTTATATACAAAATGTACTTGAGATTTCAGGTTATTCTCCTTCTGATTTCACAATCCTGTGCCTTCTCCTAGGACATAATACTGTGTTTTGCAAGCAGAATTTTTCAGCTATTTTTCTTATTCCAGAGAGTACTGTTACCACTTTTTTCAGAACAGCAGCCATCAGGTTGATAAGTTCATTCAGTAATAATTCATAGTTTTTCTTCGAGACTTTTTGATACTTTGGATTACTGTAGCTCTTCTGTTAGTAATTTATTTGAAAGAAAGTCATCCATATTTAGAGTGAGTAGAGAAAAAAAAAGAACATTATATTTGTTTATGCACAGCCATTTGCCATGTCTATATCTAAGTCTTAAGAAGATTTCTAAAGTGTTTCTTTAAAGGGGAAAAACCTTGCATACCTTACTCCATATGCATTCCTAATGAACACTGATCTATCAAAGACACAAAGATAAGATCTTTCAAATATGTACCGTAAAACATATTTCTAAATAAAACAAATAATAAAAAAAAATCCATCAGATGTCCTTCTCAGTATGTTCTGAATTAAAGTGCTTATACAGTTAGAGTCTGATTCAAACTGCCAAGTATGGTAATGGAGAAAAAGAAACTAACCAAAGGAGAGTCTGAGGTTTAGGTGAGGCTCAGCCTGTCCCAAGGGTTATATACTTGATATATGCAGTTTGGTTAGCACGTCCCTTGAATTCAGTTCTGAATGTGACAAGACTCAGTAAGTCTCATTTAGCATTTCATCTAATAAGGAAACTGAAGAGAAATTGAACTGAAAATCATGGCATACAAAAAAGAAGAAAAATAAGCATAACATTATTTCTCTCAGTGCAGTACTTTGCATTATTCTAATAGTTCATAATGCTAAGATGGCCTGATTTTAGATTATCTGTACTTTGGTCTGTATTAATAACATATAGCTACTATTCTGCAAAGAGTTTAAAATATACTTGTTGAAAAGTAGTAAAAAGCCAACGTTATAACTGTGGTGTACAAATCCTGTATCAGGAAAAATGTACACTACAAGACTAGTTCTAGGATTAATATTTTTTGTCAAAAATATTAAATGTTAAAATACCTTTTTTACTTTGCTTGTTAAAGGATATTTCATTCCATGTGAAATTATGTTTTGTGGTTTTCAATGCGATTGAAATTTAGTGTTTTTCTTCTGCAACCATTAGAATTTGTACAAACATATAAAATGTAGCCTGGACATATTATCTTTCCCTCATTTATGATAAAAAATACAAATAAAGAAATATATGTGCCAACATACATTACTGTTTAATATCCCAAAACCTTCTATTCAAAGCAAAAGAGGACAGTTCCTGAAACCTGATACATAGGAACCCATTTAATTCTGAGTTTGCAGGAAACTTAGGACAAATTTTCCCATGTTAACTATTTTAGATGTTTTATTTGTTCAAAGATGTGCCTCACCTTTTACCTTTTCAATAGTTAGGAAGAATTAAATGGAGTGATGGACACAATGAAAATTCTGTGGAATGCAAAACCAAATATATGTTACTTAAGACTGTGTTCCAAAGGCTTCACTTTTTCATGTGTTTGCAAGGCATACAAAAAAACCCTAATAATTTCTACAACAATTTTAATGAGCCTTATACTGTTTCACCATATTTTACATGTGTATTGCAAGGGAACTTTCCCCATAGCTTTGTGATCTCTATTATTATTATTTATAAATTCGTTCAAACAGCTTATCCTGATGGATGTACCTATAGCTACAAGCCTATTATGCTCTACAACAGCTCATGCAATGTCTGAGTCCAAATTAGAATACTTATTGGCCTTGAGCCAATCTGCAAAGGAAAGCAGGTTTAGCTATGCAATTATATTACAGAAGACTGCTAAATAAATTTTCAACTGAATTCAGAATTTCTGCAAGACTCCAGCTGCTCTGTCACATCAATGTGCAATCAATGAGTTGGATAGAAATGAACAGCCAATTAATGGTCATATTAAGATATTCTAAGAGTATTCTAGCATATACTTTTCTTAAATGTATGTCAGAACATTCAGATGACAACAACATTAACAGTTTTTTTCACTAAGATAAAAGCAGACTCCACCATAGCTCAGCAACAGAGAGAAACAGCTTAGGTTTTGACCATCTGTAATGTAAAAAGTGATCTTAAAAGTTTGCAAGGGTATAGAGAAAGAAACAAGAAAAAAAATTATAGATGTGTGTGGAAGCAGCCAAAGGCATGCTGGATTCAATCTTTTACTGTGTTACCTTTTGTTATTGTGTGCCAAAGGAACAACACCAGTCACTACTGGGATCAGAATCTCACAGCTATTGCAATATGAATTCAAAATGGACTGGAGAATAATCCACATGACAGAAGGATTTCTTTGTCACCCCTCTCACTCTTACTGAGTGTTTAATTGAAAGAAATCATCACTGCTTCAGTAGTCTAGCTATGCCAACTCTGTGATTCATCTGAAAACACTGGAAAACTGAAAAATAATGGTGAATCCAAATACATCCTTCTGTGCCTTCTCCCAAAAATCTAAGTATTAATACTTTACTTTGCTGAAAATCAACATGATTCTCAAACCAATTATATGCTGAAATTATACATACTCTGAGGAAACCTGGGTGGATTGTCGTTGACATCAGTGAGTGTGATATTTACAGTTGTTGACCCTGACAGCCCTCCGACCTGCCCAGCCATATCTTTGGCTTGAATGACAACGGAATAATGCTCTCTGGCTTCCCTGTCCATGTTGTGCAAGGCAGTCCTGATGACTCCTGTGATGAAAGAAAACAAACAAACAAAGAGAAATGTCAGGCTTAGCTTGTTTTAGCAAGAGGAAAGTCTGAGCATTACCACTGTTTTCAGAAAAGGTGGGGAATGGCAGATCATCTGGAAACGCAGAGCTTTTCTACAATCAAAATAATCTGGCTTTAGTTATTTGTGGATTTTGCATATAAAATATGTATAAAAATAAGAATGCCAGATGCTGCTAGATGATCAACTCACTAGAGGATATGAAGAAATTAAAATAATATATATTAAGCAAATATTAAGATAATAAATAATGCATTCAATTTATATAGCTTTCCTAACCAAAATGTACATTGCCAAAACTCCAGTGATTTCTCATACATTATATCTGTTTAAATATTGACTTAATAGAAAGATAATAAATGGAAACTCTTACCCCACTGTAGAAGACATCAATTCCCTTTTAAGAAAAGTTAATTTCTAAATTAAATATGATATACCTCTCAAAATTACTCCAAAGTTAAGCTTTCTTATTTGACAAATTTTAAAAAACTATACAAAATTATACGTTCCTATTTTATACATGTCAATCATATACTTTAATATTTTTAAGTGTGACTTATAGAATACTTTTGGGTCAAGTGAAAAATAAGCTGTTCTTATTTTCTTGGTTTTACTACAATACAGAGAGAAAACTAAAATTGAGTGATCTTAAAAGTCTACTTGTATTAATCACCACCAGCAAGTTTTTTAATATGTTGTCAATCAGAGATGCAGGAGGAGAGATTACACCAAAGGAAGAACAATCAACTCTGTGGGCTTATAGTTACGAGATATTTTTCATTTATGATAATGCCTGTAAATTAGTCCCTGATAATTCATTTGATTACAGGCTGACATAAGCCTCATGGAGTTCAGTAAAGGGAAACCAGGTCCTGTGCCAGGGAAGGAGGACGTGCTATGGACAGACTAGCTGGGAAACATCTTTTCAGGAAAGGATCTAGAAAGTCCTCAAGTTGGAAATGAGACAGCAACGTGCTCTTGCAGAAAAGGTGGTCAGCAACATCCCAAGCTGCATTATGGAAAGAGTGGTCAAGGGAGGAGATCCTTCTCCTTCAACCATTACAGCTGAGGTCACATCTGGAGTGCTGGGTCCAGTTCTGAGCTCACTAGTACATTAAAGATATTAACAGATTGAAGTGAGTTGCAGAGAAATAAACAAAGATGTGAAATGCTAAATTTATTAACATTATATTTTCAGAACACTATATTTTTAACATGATTTTGGATCAAACTGAGTGATGGTTATAACTAGTAAGAAAATATATGATAGCATGATCAGATTGAGTTTCTGGGTAAATTTTAAACATACATAACAGCCATTAACAAACACCAACCTAAGAAGAGAGCCTTGCACTTCTAGTATGATTCTTAAAGGGTCTGGTTCCCACAGGTAATGAAAAATTGATTTCCAGAAAACTGTTTTTCTTGTACTTTAAATTAGTTTATTTGCTTTTCTTCAGTAAAATAGTTTAGCTGTTATTACATATGAAATAGCATTTTTTCATTCTATTCTGTACACAAATCTCACATAAACAAGTGGAATTATCCAAAAAGAAAAGTGCTCATTAGAAGAGTAAATTCTGGACAAGCTGGCAAAATATAGTATACCAGTCTGGTTTAGTTTATCAGTGGTTTTTGTTTTTTCTTTTTCTTTAAATGATGCAATTATAAACAGATTTTTTTTCTTTTTTCACAAATTTCACCATAATATACTGAAATTAACCACAATTTCTACATAAAGTAATGGGTACATTTGGATGAAAGGAACTGATACAACTTAAATACGCAGTTTCATCAGAATCAGTATGGTTCACATTGGTGAACCATATATATATGGTATATTTTTCTAAAAATTCATTTTATTGAAAAATAGGAATATAAAAAAAAATTAAAATATCCTGTTTTTACATTTCTCAAATAAATCACCACAGTTTTTCACATTGATACCAAATTTACTGGAACATTTACTGCTTTTGTTTATTTATGGAGAGAGTATGGGTATTTTTTTAAAAACCACAACACAAAACCAAACCACTTTAAAAACACCTCTTAAGAAAGCTTTTTTTAAAAAAAGTAAATCCCAAACAGACCAAATTCTACACAGTGGAAATCCTATGTTTTATAAAATCCTTATAAATATAATAGCCACATTTCTAAACTCAAGAAACAAAAATTCCTCTAAATTACAATTACTTTTTTCTCTTTTCTGAAAACTGAGTAGATGAAAATGGACAAGTTTTCAACTCCAAAACCTTGTATCCACAGTTTAAAGTAAAAAGACAGGTTTTGAGCTTGGGATATGCTGAAGGACAGGAGATAAAATTTAGTTCTCTCTGTTTTCTTGGTTGCATATACATACATACACCTTAAAATTATGTCACCAGTATGATGTATGCAATTATGAGAAACCTAATGCTCTATCCTTGTCACTACCAGCTTCACCAACTGTTCTGGCAGCATAACACATGTATCAAATAAAATTTCAAATTTCTCTAATGAGCCCAAGAAGTGTAGGGAGAGCTCTTTTTATTGCCTTTTATAATAAATTGTAGTCCCTGTAGTTCATTTTAAAGTAGAAATTGTTCCTGAGTATTTTCAGTATGCTTGTCGAGGGTTCCTATACATCCCAAAATAAAACAGAAAGTTCATATTAAGGAAGACATCTCCCCGCCTAACACAGTGAGGAGACAAACTAAAGAAGAAACTTGTCACAAGATTTTTAAATTTCAACACAGGCTTAATTTAACCTCATACTTGTTGTGCAGCACTGTGACCCTGTTGATTGAGTACTTTTCAGCTATGTTTACAGTATCTGTTAATCTTTACCAAGAAAGAAAAACAAGACAAAAAATGCAAGATGTAGACATCATTACAGAGACATTCACCTTTATTTCTGGTATTAAACTAATAAGTTTTACATAAGTTTGACTACTATGTAAAAAAATCACATATAAAATGTGGAGGTTTAGATCTACTGGAATGTGGCTCAGGAAGAAATGCAGTCTGGATTTCTTCCCTGCTGTGTTTAATCATATCTAGTTCCATCTTAAAATTATGTGAGATGTGTTTTCCTACATGGAAGTCTCTCCTAGAAAAAAAACTTTCTTCTATCTTCTTGTCTAATTTTAT
Organism: Phaethornis superciliosus; assembly: GCA_023637945.1. NCBI lineage: Eukaryota > Metazoa > Chordata > Aves > Apodiformes > Trochilidae > Phaethornis > Phaethornis superciliosus. The sequence goes on from JAJQWJ010000002.1 coordinate 75,288,074, forward strand.
TAATCTCTAAAGCAAACCATTTTTTTTTTTTCTCTGACAATTTCTACAGTCTTGGAAAATACATTTTAAAATTTTAATTTATCTTCCTTGACAAGAAGGATAACCAGAAACCTACCTCACCTTGAGTACTGCGTGCAGTACTATACAGGGCACTGTAATATAGGAAAGACATCAAGCTACTGGGAGAGCATCCAAAGGAGAGCAACAAGGATGGTGAAGGGTCTGGAAGTGACGACTTATGAGGAGCAGCTGAGACCACTTGGGTTGTTAAGTCTGGAGAAAAGGAGGCTGAGGGGTGAACTCGTTGCAGTATATGGCTTTCTTATGAGGGGAGGAGATGGGACAGGTACTAATTTTTTCACTCCTGTGACCAAAGACAGGACACAGGGCAGTGTTAGAAAGATGAATGAATCAAGGGAGATGTAAGTTAGATATTAGGAAAAAGTCTTTCACCCAGAAGGCAGTTGAGCAATGGAACAAGCTGCCCAGGGAAGTATTCACAGCACCAAGCCTGCCTGAGTTCAAGAAGCCTGAGTTTGGATGATGCTCTCAGGCACATGGTGTGATCCTGGAGGTTCCCTACACGGTGTCAGGAGTTGGACTTCATGATCCTGATGGGTCCCTTCCAACTCAGCATATTTTATGACTCTACTTACATTCCAGATGAGATTTCATCATCACCTTTTCTAATTATGACATGTTAATTTTTTTTCCCCCCCAGATTACATCACACTGGCAATTCATCTGTGATTGACTAATATACCCAGGACATTCTGCTCCAATGACACTTCCAAACTAATGAGACTAGAATTACTACAGAAGCATAATAATATCTCAAGGTGGAAGGGAGCCATAAAGCTCATAGAGTCCTGCTTCTCATAGGACTAACTAAACAATATGATGTAAGATCAAAATCCAGATAGTTTTATAATTAGTCATGCAACATGGCCTTTACTATGTAGTGCTATTAAATTTCATTATTTTCTTCTTGTACTTGTCCTCAAGCATAAAAGCTTCTTCCTCTGTACAGTTACTGAACTTCTTTCAATACAGAATTTTCTTCATGACTCCCGTGCATTTATCCTCAGAACATCAGACAGAACTTGACTGAGAAAATCATCGAGATGAAAAATTGATACATGTACTACTGTGGATAACTCCTTTTCTTTCCTTTACCCAACACCTCTGGATTTGAGAAAGCCCTGAAAATAAGCTTGCCAGAAATAAACTTCCTTCACTACTCAGGCACTCTTAATTCCTTCCCAATACTGAACTGCCTAGAATTATTTTTTTCCCCAAAGTTTTCTTTTAAATACTTCTATGCTCTGCAGCATCTGACTATGTGTTATGCTGCCTTTTTTAGCATGCTGTGAATGTTGCCTGTACGAAGAGCAACAACAGAAGGCTCAACTGTAACTGAGACTGTAAGAATCAGGACTTAGTAATTCAAGTACAGACAATTATTAAGAGAAGTCTGCCACAGCCAAATGCCTAACTATGCATATACCAAACTATCTGCATTTTCCTGTCAGTCCGGTACACTTTAAGTAATTTATCTTATTACTTATACTAAATAAAATCTTATTTTAGAATCAGTAACCACTGAAGAATTTTAGTCAGCTGTATCTTAGAGTCTGCTCCTACATGATGTGTGAATGCAACCTTCCCAGAATAAATCATAGCTTATTTTAGCATTTTGAGCTCAAAGGGTTTTTTATCTAGTGGGGAGAAAACCACAAAGCAATCCATTTTCATGTCAGAGCGGTCAGCCATGTGCAAGATAAATTTATTTTGTTTGGAAATTTCCATTCTGTTGATGATTCATGAGCCTGGTCACTAGAGATTTTATGAAGGGTCAGAAGGTCATACTGGATCCCCTGTATTCTAGTTTCTTATGTATGTATGTCTTGTAATGATCACCACTACAAAATGGCTAAAATATAGTTTTAAATATCTCTTTCATAACTAATTAAATATGGGGTTTTACTAATTACAGAGGGAAATTAACTCTCTCACATGGTAATGTCATTAATATTTTTACTTGGAGCATTAAAGTTCTATTTTTAGCATTGCTTTGCTTTAGGATATGTACTTAGTTTATTTTATTATATCTTAATAACCTCAATATGTTTCATATCTATAAATGCATTTCAAAATCTAATAGCATTCTAAAGTGAAAAGCTTACTCTTTTAAGAGAAAGAAATGTTTTTTGTAATTTTTGCATTTTAAGACAAATACTGACCAAGTGCAAGTCAGTAAATGCATTTTTTCTTAAAGCTTCAAAATTGAGAATTTTTGAATTGAGCTTTGAATTAAGAATTCACAATAGTGTTTGAAATAAAATACACAAATCCAGCACTGAAAGACAACTGTTGTAATAGAAATTGCTGAAAAATAAGGATATTTATAAAAATAGTGAGGCTTTAAAAAAAAAAAGCAGTTTCAAACAGTATTCATTTAGTAGTAAAAGGTGGGGAATCTGTTTCTCCAGATTGATTACAATACATACTCCTGGGGGAAAAAAAAAATAAAAAAATTAAAAGTCTTGTGCCGAAGCCTCTTGAATTAGGGAAGCCAAAGAAAACTCACTGACTGAGTGGGAAATTCAGCAGTTTATGTGGCAATTGAATGTATGCCAAATGTAATCATAGCACCTTCCACTACTTTTATAATGCAAAGCACATTCAAATGAGTTAAATGAAGAATTTGCTGCCATGCTGCCTTCCATAAAGTAGAAAATAAACTCTAATCTGCCATATGCAATTGCTGAAAATCAAAGGAATATCTGTTACAGGAATAGCATTGCAAGTGACCAGCCTGTTTGAGAAGGAATCTGTCTGTTTTCCTGTTCAAAAAAAGTTAAAGAATATGTATATGGATCTACCATGGTTTACCAAACAGTTTACAATTTCTATTTCAATTAGTGTGGTATACTATTTGTACAGTACATTTCTCTGAGCCTTATGTAGACTGCTTTGATCAGCAGAACATAATTTATTATTAGGGATGTTTTTCCCTGAAGTGTTGTACTTATCCAATTGTCTTCAGATTGCTGATACTTCCAAATCACTATGCTACAGAAGAAATATTTTCTGCATTTATTTGTAGTGGATTGTTGCTTTACTCTGTGATTACTGCTCTTCCTGTAAACATCAGATTTCCACTTTGGCCTTGACATTTTCATCAAACTTTTCAGGTAATTCAGAATTTAAACAAAACTGACTTTTTGTTGTGCTGACTTTATTATCTAATCATAAGCCAAACTCTTTTAACAAACCTATGCTTGGTGTGGCTCTATATGGCTGCAAAGATATAGGTGTCTTATTGTTTTTTCTGTTGGATTGTACAGACATGGTTCTACTGTCTGAGAACTTCTGTGGAGGCTGGATCATAAACCTGAGTTGATATGCACTATTCTGGCAGTATTTGGCAAGCTGTACGGCTGCAAGTTGAAGTAATGTTTGTAAATACTTATGTCCTTGTTTAAAAGAAGCAGATAAGAGTTAATCATGGTAAGTAAAATAGTTGGTAGATTGTTACACAGACAGGATGGAAATATATTTGAACAGAAACAGCAAGTGGAAAAGGAACAGAATAAAGTGCTTCAGTCATAGTAATGATAAAGTAAAATACAGAGTCAATAGAATAAGCTGGATCTTGTAAGACTTCCAGACCACCCACAGAACTCAGGACTTTAACTGAACTTACACTGTACTGAACCTAACAGTTTGATTTTGGCTGAAGTACAACTTCCCAAAACCATGTAATTTTAAACTGAGTTGATCAAGAAGTAGAAAATACCACCTGTTTCCTTGACTGAATATTCCTGTCATTTATTATTCATTCAAAGGTTGGCCCTTTATTTGGTAGTATGCACTTCAAACCACTAGCTGTTGTTACCCTCTTTCAGACTGCTAGTTCCCAGTATTTCTACTCATAAAGGTACTACTATGTTCTCATGAATCTAACCATTCTGATAAAGAGTAAAAAACTTTTCATTCTAAGATATGCCTCCCACTTAAGTGTTATTTGCTCTTTCCAGCTTTTCAACAATGCTAACACACCCCACCATCCCCTCATCCCACCCAACCCCCTCACCACAAATATCAGTCACTGTTGGAAATTTAACTTTTCTAATCTTTTACAATGTCTAAATAATCTATGTAAGGCTTGTACTGAGCTTTTTTCTTTTTGTTTCTTTTCTTTTCTTTTTTTTTTTTTTTTAATTTTTTTTTATTTTTTTTATTTATTTTTTTTTCCTTCCTTCTTATTCCTGTTTTGGGAACTCATTTTGAGTTGTTTCAGTACCATACACCTCAATTCCACTTGCAGAACTTTGCATTTATTGCACTGAGTGGCATAGGTTAACAATCTGACAGAATGAGCTTTTCTCATCTTTATGTGTCATTCAGCAGTATCAGCAGTAGTCATATTTTGTCTTATATATGGTGTATTTTATCAGCAGTAGTCATATGTTTACTTTTAATCCATACAGAAAGAATCTGAGCAGATTCATATTACACGAATCCTTGTAGAGTCCTGGTGGAATCTCTTCCTTTCATAATGACTCTTCCTTGATGACAATTTTTTGCTACCGCCCTAGTGACTAATTCATATATATATATATATATATACACTAACAGTAAGTAGTAACTTACTGTTATCTTTTTAACTTGAATGGCCTGTGACTTGACAGTTACTGTTTTTCACTATAACTCGCCATTTCAAAAGATACGTAAACCAGGTTTCTTTACCATGAACTATTTTCCAGAAAAACACATTGCAAGGAAACAGTACGACTTCTATTTTTTACTGGCTAATTTCATTCTTGGATCATCTATTCTTCTTTTTAATTTCTGCCTGGATTTGCCAATCACATATTACCGATTTCATTTTGCTTGGCCTTTGAGAAAACTGACACACATTTGCATTCTGCAGACTTCCATACCTACTTCCTTTACTCAGGAAGAATCTATTATCTTTCCAGTTTTGGGACTGGGCAATAATCAAAATTCTCCATTGATTTAATAACATTTCTAGAAGAGTCAACATTTCAGGTTGAAAAACAGGAAAATTCTGTCAATTTTTTGATGTGCAGATTCCAAAGCTAGTTCACAAAGGGGCTAATTCCTCCATTTCCAGGTATCATTTATCAATATGTTATGTTCTGAAAAAGTGAGTTACATCTAACTCAGTGTAAACTGAAAATAAATTGCTATGACTTTTCAGACAGCAAAGTAAAGTGAAACATTCTTTCAAGCAAATTTCCTATCTGTACAGTTTTGACCTCTCCTAATATTACTTCACTGTTTTTGAAGATTTTATCTTTTGCCACACAAAATGTTTGGAGATGAGGTATGAAGGAGTGGAAAAAAAAAGCTTAAAGATAGACTTTGACTTGAATACAAATATGCTTGTGCCTAGTAGTAACATTCATATACAGGTCACCACATGCTAGTCACCCTATACTAATTTTCTACGTAAGTTTGCATGATGAAGCCATTCAATATATAACAGAAACTGACATCATGACTTTTGCAGTGACTCATACGGTTTCCTTGGAACTCAATCTGAATTAGTGGCATTTCTGTAGTTATGAAGAAACATAACATTAGGAGGAAAGAAGACTAAATGGTCAGATTGTCCAACTTGAACAATACAGTGGTAAAATTTCATTGTGTTTCTTTTAATACAGTAGGAATGCATCTTGGGTAAAACAGCATGAAGTCAGCCTACAGAAGTATGATGTTACTGATGTGATGAAAATTTATTTTTTGTTTTTTTGTTTTTTTTTAAATTTCATTTAAAATGTATTTTAAAAACACAGAACACTCTGCACCTTAAGTAAGGTGGTGGTGGGGATGTAATAGTTTGCTCAAAGCTGTTGACATGTAACTGCTGGTTGTATAATGAAATACTTATGTATAAAACACACCTAGCTGAATACATGACTAAGAGATAAATTAATGCTGCTTAGCTATTGAGGACTTCTCCATTACAGATTACTTGTCAGGTAGGCAAGTAGAGGTATCAAGAAAATTACACGAGTGTGAAGATAAGGGAAGTGCAAAGAATACTGGAAGGGAGAAAATAACTCATTAAGTTAGGACTCAATCAGGATGAATGTTTTCCTCATAGATGCATTTTATCCTCAGTGAAAAGAAACAACCTTATCCCACAAGACTAACAAAACAAGTAAAAAGGGGATGCCTCCAGTAACCTCTGAACATAGCAGATGGGAAATAAGTACAAAAATCTTCTCAAAGTAAATCCCATTTGTCATGGAAGAGCTTAAAACTAACTACTTACATTGATAAGCTTGGAATTATTTGTTGCTAAAATAAAAATAGTACTGACTTCCGGTATCAAAAAGTGCTTCTGTAATTTCACTTACCTTTCAGCCTACATAAAAATGCATATAACCTATAGTTTGAATGAAAATGAAAAAGTAATACTAAAGGTGCTCATAGTTCACTTACAAGCCATAGCACCTTTTTACATCCTTCACAATGAAAAGATAAAGATGGAGTCACATGCTTGGCTTCAGCTTTCTCATCAACCATTATTGAATTAGGCTTATATGCAAATTATTTTAAAAATACTTGTCTTAAATAAATACATTATAATATCTACATAGTTGCAGATAATTAACGTAGTTGCCCATTACGTTGAATCATGTTGAGGTTTCTTTTGAAAGTAAACCACCTTGATAGAAGGGACAAGAAGAGAAACAACAATTATAGGCTAGACAAAAAAGCTTTCAAATAGGGTCAAATTGACGTCTGGACAAATAAAAAACATAAAATTTTGGAAAGATTCCACATTTGGACAAAATTTCATGTGCTGACTAATTTAATGACAACTGACAGGCAAGGTCTGGACATATGATTCAGCTTATCTTTTAGTAAGAAAGCTTGCTTAGCCAAGAGAGCAAGCATTTACATGGTGGTTGTGTTCTTTTCTCCCTTTGATACTTTTATTATACCCATGATCATTCCACTTCACTGCTATGCTTCGCTGACCCATGTATAACATGCAAAGAATCTTATAACAGGGTATTATAATTTATAAGTAATTGCTATAAATAACTTAAGAGTACAACCTTACACAGCATTTAAGTATGGTTTTTTGTATAATGCAAATGAAAACCAATAAGGCTGATGTCAATTTAGAAATTTGAAACACTTTTTTTGTGTATCCTAGGTACCTGAATTACAATGTAATGATTTCTGCTTCATGTGTTACGGTAGTGGTTATGCAAGCTAATGTCTGCTCAAAGCAAAATAATTACATTATAAAATCAGTAAATATCATCTGCAAAAAGTATTCGTTTTTGAAATTGTTTTAGTGCTAGGTCAAGTATATCAGAATTTAAATATATATATATATATGTATATACGCTACAGTAACTACCTTACAAATATGATTAATTTGGCTTGTTACAGGTCCCTTAATGAAAATCACAAGAAAAAGAAAACTGCAATATTTGCTGGAAAAATATTTAATCAACAAAGGTATAAAAACTTACGGGATGCTTAGCACTTGTAACAAAATCCCAGTCTATTCTCAACATGAAAAGTATTAGCTCATATCTTGCATGGGAGGAATAAAATCTAAGTGCACTCTGGGTAAACAGAGCACTAAGTAAGGAAACAAAAGTACATCACAAATAGGGATTTCTGAATGCTAAAAATATGTTTGTGGTAGCAATAATGTGCCACAATTTTCATAACTGATGCACACAATAAAAAATGATGCTATATAGATTTATTTTTTTTTTAAACCCTATAATAAAACTTCTGACATATGGGTTCTCAAATGTATTTTCTTTCATAGACCCAAGACCTACAAAGTCTTTGCCTGTTAGATACCTATTAGACATAATAGGTAGCTATAGACTTCAGTTGAGATTCAATACTGATTTATTGACCTAAGAGTTAGATATTGATTGTGTGAGAGAAAAGATAAATCTCTACCTAGAGACACAATAAGTCTTACAGGTGGCTGAAAACAGAGTCTGTGTTGTTCTGTTGTTACAGGTGTACTGCTATCAAGAAAATGATTACTGAATTAGTGAAGTAGAAAGGCTTCTTCAAAAGAGGCATCCCCACATCATGATAATTTAAAACATATCACAACAAGGTCACAGAGAACATAAAATATTATAACAATATAATGGGATAAAACTTTATAAAGTTGTTTCTCTTTTTGATCTGACTGAACATATTATTCTGCAAAGTGGTCAGCTTTTACTGGTTGTATTAGCATTGAACACTTCTTGATGTGACATTGCAGCTTGCCTGCATTTGAAATTATTCTGAATTTTGATAAAGCAAGCTCACATTTGAAAATAAAAGGGCTCACTCTTGAGTGTTCCTACTGGAGCAACACTTATTTGGGAATAACTCCACACATATTTTCTCATCAACCTTGGGAAAACCAGAACTGAATGTTTTGATGACTGGAATGACATGACAAAATACTGAAAGATATTTTTGAAATACAGTATTGAAAAAAAAGCATGACCAAAGACGAAGAGTTGAAATACAGATTTTTTTTACAGATAGAAATATTGTAAAAATGTAGAATATAAAATAATAGATTCAAATGCTTGCAGAATTCCACCTAGCTTCGTATAATAAGGTTTTCCTAAAAATGCAATTTTACATGGGCTTATTTGTTTGGTGAATTAATTTGTAATCTACACAGAGCAATAAAACAGATCAACATTACTGTCATAGAACTTCTTCCCTTCTCCAGGTTCTAGCTAGTGCAAATTCTTGCCTAATGAGGGCCTCGAATGAATAAAAAAGTGGACTTCAGTAGCTTTTGTCCTTTTTAAAATACAGAATTTAAAAAATATATATTTTCCATTTTCTCAAATCCACATTAAGAAACCATAGCATAATATTGCAAACAAATATAATAGGACTGTCTTGATTTACAATTTGGTACAAAGAGTCAAGAGCTGTTTAACAAATATATGTTCTAACTAATGATATGAAGGTTCATTCAAATCTATTCAAATGAAGTTTTGAAACTGTTACTTAAAAATAAACTTTCAATAAAGTCAAACAGTCAAAGATGCCTTCCCTTAAATTAGACTATTGTTGTATCTTTCAAATATAAAAATGAAAAAAATTACTCATCTGTTAACAGAAAAATGCTTTAAAAAGTGCATAAGGAAAAAGGCTGCCGATTTAAAATCCAGTCCTTTAATTTGCTTAAGCACCCATCCCAAGGATAAATTATTGTTCTTAACTTAAATGTTCTTGAACATTACTTCATGGGCCACATCATAGTCTTCCATTCCTAATTATTCTGACAAAATAAAACAAAGATTTTGAGCATTGTATCAATTTTCAGTTAGAATTTCTTTCAACTTTTTTTTTTTTTTTTTTTTTTTAAATGAATTAAACACAGAACCTTCTCATTTTCCTGGTGTTTTCTTTGTAAATGCCCGTAGAAGTTTTTCCTCTAAATTTAATCTCCAATAGCAAACATTTCTATAAATCTGTAGCTCAGTTTTCTAAATCTCCATAATGACCTGAAGTAATAAGAAATGGTATATGTAAAATAATTTGCATGTACCTACAAACATGGTAGTTGATATGTAGATAAAGAGCATTCCATCTCAGGTACCAGGCAAGACTCTGTAAACATTCCTGGTACCAGGCCAGTCATAAGGAATCGTAATCATAGTAAACAGGAGCTTTTTCTGTGGAGAAAAAGCAGCAATCATGGCTTGTCGTGTTTGAAACGTGTTTTTCTTGTCCACTTTTCTCAAGGTCTTCCTAAAGTACATTTATGATGAAGGTGAGCAGATCACTTTATCAAGTTTGATGTGATATAAAGCCCCATACTTCAAATACAGATAATGAAGCTGTGCTGATTTACACTGGTAAAGAACCTTATCTTTTATTTTTAGGCGAAAAAGCTTCTTACTGTGATTAGGGTTAAACTGTCAAGCTAGTAATCTAGTTGATGAGTTTTCACTCTGCAGGTATTCACTGTCAGGGAAGACTACCTTATATTAGCAAGGTTGCTACTATAGCTCCTGAAGATCTGGCCAATAATAGGACTTTTTTTTCATAATATAGTGTTTCTATAATACCACCTGAAAAATAAATTTTACATTTGTCACTCTCTGTGTGAAGGTCAGGAATAAGAAACACAGACCACGTGCCTATTTGGGCTATTCACTTCCCCTTAGGAACAGGCAAATAAAACCAAATTTCCCTGCTTCCAATTCCAAACCACAATTTCTTTAATACTTATATTTTCAACGTCCAGAGTCCTTTACCAACTTATCTAACTGGCAAAAGCCCGGCATGAAAGTGCAGCCCACTATCTGCTACAAGCAAAAAGTGGTGCTCCCATATACAACAAGCAATAATTCTAGAGAAAGACTTTATATGCAATGTATTTGTGCTAATGAAAATCTTGTGGCCAAATTTAGAACTGCATCTTCGGAGACAAGTTTTAAATAAACCATCTGTGAGATTGTAACTGAAACAAAATTTTGACTTCTAAAGCTCAGCTATTGTAAATTAAACCAAACACTGAAAAATGAATAGGTCTAAGTCAGGAGATACCTATCAAGAACAATGTCTTTTCTGGTGCTAATACAGTTATTTGCAAAACTTAGTTATAGCTGTCAGGAAAATGAAAATTGAAAAAAAGTTATTCATATTTAAGGTATTTCAGTTATGAATAAATGACATGGTTATTTGCTGAATTTGAGTAGCTCTGCTGGTTATGTTAGAAAACATAACTTCCAATATATAATTGACAAGAAAGTGGCAATGGTGCATCGCAGTTGGTTTAGCACCAGTTGAGGTTACTTGTTTTTGTCAATAATTTCTTCTTAATTTTCATTAGGACTTATTTTACGCTTCTAAACTCACTTTTAGTGAGGAACATTGTCCTCTATATAGGACAATTGCCAGCTTGACCTCAGAGAATATAATACCCTGATAAATCCTTTATAATATTTTCCATCCAAGATTTTGTAAAACATTGTATTCCATTTGTCTGAACAAACAGTCTGAACAGTAAACCTTAAAAACATTATTTTGACATTTATAAAACTTTTGCATTATGATCCATTACAGTAGCACAATATCTCTTGAGTTTTATTATGAACTGTATTGCAGAAGCCATTTACCCAAAGACTAGAGAAGAGACCTTTCTAGAAGATATTGTTTATCAAATGGACAATGACACCTATATCCTTAGAGTCCTGAGATGATTTAATGGTTTACACACATATATTTTGAAAAGGACACAGCTATGTTGCTGTGCTTTGAACAAATTAATGTTTTTTTTTCAAGAACAAGAAACTAAAAGTTTCTAAAAGCTGTCTTAAAACACTGAATCTTCTATTATTTCTCTCATTCTAAGAAACAAACAAAGACCTTGCAAAATAGTTTTCTTTACACAATCACAAAACAATATAGATAAAAGGTGTAATTTTCAAACATAAATGCTTGAAAACAGTAATTTAAAAACATGGCCTGCAATTATATGCGCCCACTTATTCCTGAGAAATCATACCTAACGCTGCCTAATAATATTTCAAAACACTGACTTCACCAATTTCATATGTCCAAACAATTGATTTTCAGAATATAAGGCACATTTTGGAGTTTCTGTCCTGCTGTGTAAAACAGGGGAAAGTGATTAGCCTTTCTTAACCCTACAGCAGAAAATGGGATAAATAGGTGTTGCGTAATTTATTAGGTTATATTTGGATAAAATTACCATATATTAAGGATCTGTCATTAACAACTCCATGAATAATACTAACAAAATATTCAGCGGTACATATAGGACCACAGTCCAAAGAATCTAGTGATGGCCTTTCATTTGACTCTCAGTTCATCCTCCCCATCAGTGCTGAGTGGGAATCATATACTAGGACACATCTGCCCTGGAGACTGAACAGATGCCCAGAAAAGACCTAGTGCTTCACAGAGTACTATATGAAATTGCTATTTGCTTCACATACTTCTGGACCAGAGCTCCTTCCAGTTTTCACTGCAGTACAGTCATCAAGCACAGCAAATACTTAGTGATGATTAAAAAAACAACCCTGGCTTGCTGACTGTGGAGCAACCACTTTGCCCCATAGCTATTCTCCCTTTGAATTTTCAAGCTCTAGAAATGTATTGTTCAGAGTATGACTGCTGCAGTTCATACACAGAATAAAGTGACATCTTGATTTCAGGAAAAGGGTAGTGCTTCAGAATCTATAGGTACAAAATGTCTTTACTTGCAAAATCTCTGATTGTAACTCTGTGGATTTTACAAGTTATCAATATTTATTTGAGTTTTACATATCTAACAGAGATGGAACCCTTTTAAAGTTATCCCAATTCCACATAAGTGTTCCTAGCGATATTTTTAAGTTTCTAGCAAAGGACTGAAAATATGACAGTACAAATTTTCATAAAACAATCGAAGTTTTTTTACTGAGTGCAATATTCAAAAGTATATACTTGAGAAACAGTAAGAAAATATATGAAGAACTTAACCTTCTCTCAAACTCCAGAAAGTCTGAATTTTCCCTTGCCAGCATATAATATCTTAAATGCTGATTTTCTTTTAAGTCCTTTCATGAGCAATGATCCACAGGCAACAGTTCTGTTTCTCCATGTTTTACTACAGAGTACTCAAATCTGAAGCATAAGAACTAATACCCTGTGGATACATGTCTATCAGTTTCAAAAAAAATGAAAGTTGCACACACGAACTATTCTACCAGTATTACTCTATATCCACCCGCCAAAAATTCCAGGTTTGCTTTCAGAAGTGCTAATCTTATAATTTCTCAGTGTGTAGTTGAAGAACAAGCACAATTCCCAACAGCTGAACATTAAAGGATAACCCTCAACATGAAATATAACAAATAATTTAGATGATTTAACAAGGACCGTAATGTAAAAATGCATCATGCAATTTTATTTTAAAAGTCCTCAGAATGAATTATTTGAAATGGCTATGAAAAACATCAACAACTGTGGTAGTCATGCTACCTGACAAGGCTTGGTATATCAGAGCAGATAATAAACATCACAAAATATGAACACTGCTCTTGAAAAGTGAAGGAAAAATAGGGACCTGCTTGATGAGTCATCTATATAGGTGAAATCTGTTCCTTTAGAAAGGGACTTCAGAAAAGCTGTGCCATAGAAGTGTGTCAGGATTGTACTAGCTTTTTTTTTTTTTTCCTTTTTTTTTCCTTTTTTTTTGTTGGTTTTGTTTGTTTGGGTTTTGTTTGTTTTGTTTTGTTTTGTGTTGTTTTCCCCCTAACAATTTTGTGAGAAAGACTGATTTGATATCTTATATGGCAGTGTGCCAGCTATAACTATATTTCAAGCTTTTCACACCGGTGTTAGGTGACAATAGTTACCTGTACCACACACCACATTCTCAAATACAGCTACTCAGCAATTCTGAAATAATTTTCTAGACCATTAGGTGCATTCCCCACCTAAAAGACTTCAGAGATAATTAATGAAGAGATAACTCAAACAAGTGCATGCAGGTGCAAACCTGTCAAATGGCAAACTGCAAGGCTAATGGGTTTTCAGTCATCACTTCTAATCTACTTGAATATAGTGTTTGCGTTTGGTATGTATTTCTCCTGTGCAGCTGGCATATTATTGCCCCACAATAGCTGAGTACTTGCAGAGCCAAAAGAATGAAAAAAAATTATGGTTAAGTAAACTGAATTCAAAAAAGAATTCTGGAGGAAAGGAGTCCACCCTATTTTTAAAAGTTAAACGATACAGTTTCTCTGGTATATACAATATGACTGTTTATATGTAAAATGAACACGAAACTAATCTAGAAATGGCAATATTTCGTTCCATGCACAAATATGGCTTTGTGTCATTATGTCTATTCATCTCTGCAGTGATTCAAAGCATGTAAAGGAAATACAATGTCTTGAAAGGTACCTTTATGAAAAAAGAAACAGCAGAGATCAACTTTTAGTATGTGGAAATGATGTGTAGCAAGAAATCCCCAAAACTATAACTTCTCTGAAGCATTATCAGAGAGAAAAATGCACTCAGGTCTTTAAAAATGTAGAAATAACCTAAAATTTCTGAAGACTTCCATAATTCACTTGCTAAATGTCATAATTATCACTTTGCAACAGACACTGCAGCAAGAGTAATACTTATTTTGATACTTTCAAGAAGGCCAACAGCATCCTGGCTTGTGTATCAGAAATAGTGGCCAGCAGAAAACAAGGGAAGTGATTTTCCCCCTGTACTCAGCACTGGTGAGGTCTCACCTCAAGTACTGCATTCAGTTTCAGGCCTCACTACAAGAAGATATGGTGCTGGAGAGTCTAGAGAAGGGCAACAAAATTAGCAAAGGGCTTAGGGAACACAGTTTATGAAGAGGGACTTGAGGGAATTGGAGTTGTTTAATCGGGAAAAGAGTTATAGGAGACCTTATTGCTCTCCACAAATACCTCAAAGTAGGTTGTAGTGAGATAGATCTTGGCCTCTTCTATCAAGTAAGAAGATAAGAGGAAACAGCCTCAAGTTGTGCCTCGAGAAAAAAATTCTTCACTGAAGGCATTGTCAAGCATTGAAACAGCCTGTCCAGGGGAGTTCTTAAGTCACCATCCCAGCAGGCATTTAAAGGATGTGTAAATGTGGCACTCAGGGACATGGTTTAGTGGTCACTTGACAGTGCTCTAAGGGTTGGACATGATGATCGTAAAGGTCTTTTCCACCTGAAATGACTTTGAATTTGAACAGCTCTCCACATGAAACATGCTGTACTACTCAGGAGCTTTTCACAATTTTGACCATAGCTCACCCTTAGGGAACAGAAATTAATTCACATTCCTTAAGCCATAATTGCGCAATAGAAATGGAGCTGTCTTCTGCTCTGTTCAATTCCATTATTTACCGTTCAGTAGAAAAACTAAATCAAGTTTTCTCCAAGATATGGAGGAGACTGAGTCTCCCTTTCCCTTTCAACCTTCAAATTTCTTCTCAACTATAGAAATGTATTTGCATTAAATTATTAGCTAGATATGTTGAAAGTTGTGAAAACAGACATGTTACAAAATTTCATTTACACCTAGTTATTTCTTACCAGTGCTTCAGTTACTGATATTATCCATTCTTGGACACTGAAGAAAATGGAAATAAGAGTGTAACTGAGACTCTTGACATCATTTCTGACATAGGTCTATTTTGAACAAGCTTTTCTTTTCCTGTAGCAGTTTGAAATAGCTAAATATTTCCTCATTCACAGTCAGGACAAAAGTAAAACAATCTCAGTAATCTTTATGAAACAAATTCTACATTTCACTATACTACAGACCTTTATTTTAATAATGCTAAATTCTTTTGAGTTCTCACTTTAAAATACAAAAATCAAATGTATTTCAAATATAATAATAATAATATTAATAAAAGAGAACAAAAAAAAGAACTGAATAATTTGTATGAAAAGTTTTCGTTTCAGTTATCCAGGCTTTTCGAACAAGAATGTATTTTCTATTAGAATTGTAGTCAGCTGTCATGGAAAACTGTATATATTCAAAAGTATGAGAGGGATTGCTTTAGTCACAAAGTTCTTTGATTTATATCTTGATGACTTTGTGAGAAAAAAAAACATGCACATAACTAAAACACAAATGAGTATTTCAAGTTCCTGGTAGAGGAGACTGTTGGCAGCTTTGCAGTAATTTTTACAGCTAGTACAGAATATAGCATGCCAGCTTGAAAAACTGTTCAATCATCATGTCTGTCTTTAAGACTGGCTGCTTAGGAGGTGGTAGATTAACTTAATATTGTTAAACTTACTTTTAGTTAAAAGCTTTTGATAGCATAGCCTGTAGCTATATGTCAGACTTCTTCAGTCTTGTCCTGAGTTGTGACTACGCTTACATAACCTTGCTCTTTACAGATCATACTTAAATCTCTTACTTTGAAAGAACAGGTGATATTATCTGTGCTGCCACCTTTGTTTAGATTTATCACTCCTGTCACTTTCAAGTCACCTTTCCCCATCTTGCAATTATAATTATTTTCTTTACCCACCACATTATTTTGATTACCAGTATTGCTTAGCTTTTAAGCTTTTTGAAAAAGCAGTAGCGATGAGTTGTTAATAAAAGAATTTTTCTTCCTAGAGATGTAAAAATAATAGTTGCATTGGAACATGCAATATTGAAGAACTATCCATATATAACTAGACCTAGTTTTGCAGCTAGATCCTATTATTGTCTCTCATACTGATTGCACTTTAAAGTCAGAGGTCCAAGAAACAGTAAAAGCAAAGCTTGTGCAGTATCTTTCTCAGTGACTCTCAGGATTAAATCCAATATAAGAGCATGGACATAGAGTTATATAAACCTGAAATTAATGGAATAAAAAAAAGACTCTGTAAGTTTACTGCCAATCTGGCCATGAAGTGTATTAGAAACACACAAAAAACCCTTTTTGCTGGTAAATTGCAATGCAGTCTGTGGGAATTAAACCATGTACAGGCTTAAAGTGGGAGTGAACAGACTTGTAAAGACATTTTATCCTGATTATTCCATTATACAATGATTAATTTCAGCAATATTTGGCTTGACTTTAATTTTCCTTGCCAATATAAGTGTATTTGTTTGAGGTTTCTGCTTTTCTAGTTTGTGGTTTGTTTTTTTTTTTTAATTTTTCTTTTAATAGCGAATGCATCATGCTATTTATTGGAATCTGGAGGAACATTACCGAGGAAAAAAATTTGGCTTCTTTTCCACTATCTTTCTCATGAGATCTGTATCTACAGAAAATGTTGGGTTTTGGGGTTTTTTTCCTTTCAGTTTAGGGGCAGGGATGATGGGACTGTATGCATTGACTAATGTCACAACACACAGCAAGGGAAGGTGTTCTTTAAAACCAGGTAGCCATCAGCCACTGCAAGTATCAGGTCACAGTACTACTCTGCTCTCAGTACAATGTAGATCAAACCATCTGTGCATGTTTGGGAGAGAAAAGAAGGGAAAAGGGGCTGATGTGGTGAGTTTGTTTTCCAGCAGACCACAAGTTGCTGAGACTGAATTCCAGGAGTAGAAAAACCTGGTATTTGTTTACAGAACATGTAACATCTTAAACAGGTATTCTTCGTATATAAGTATCATACAAGAGACATATATCACTGGGAAAATACATTATAATATCTGGTTGATTAAAAATGCTTACACTAATCCTGGTTAGAAAACAAATCAGATTTCATTTAACAATATCTAGGTGCTAGTTTCTAAATAAACCTTTACAATGATGAACATTTATATTTAGTCTTCCTTGTCTCTCCCATATAGACTCTGCTTTTCCTCCTGGGGCACCACGGCACTTAACTGTAAAATCCAGGAAGTTAACCAAAGGCAGACACTGGCTGATATATTCATCACACTAATTATCTGTTACATGGTGTGTTTCTCCCATCAAGTGCCTCCTACATATTTGATATAAGCCTTTCAAATAAAAAAAAAGAAGAAAAATGAAAACAAGCCTCAAAGCCAAGCTGCATGATTGAGAGAATCACTTATCCTAGTGTCACTGAACTACAAAATCAATTAATGTCTTCTATCATCTCCAGAAAGTGCTATGTAACAGGCAGCCTGCAACAAATTACACCAGATATTTCAAAAAGCAATTTCTTCTTCTATTTAGGATTAGAATGGAGGTAAATTGACCCTTTCTCTACATGCTCACAGTGTAAGGAAATAGGCTACTTCCACGGGTCTTTCAGAAAGATTTGGAATGGCCTAATAGGAAAAACCAAGATGTAATTGAAATTCTGATTGAAGAACTTAAAAAAATATATTTAACTGAATTGTAATTTCTATGTAAAGTGACTTTTCCTAGATGCTTTAGTGCTTCATATAATTAAACAGTGAAACTGACCTTGCCTTTAAATGGATTTAAAGAAGAAAACCAACCCACACAATGTCTTTTCAAATAAACAAATCTGCGCAGTTATTTCATTACCATATTCAGCATATGTTTTCTGTGGTTTGGTTTCCCAAGTGTTAGTAATCATCCCAGCATCATGTAGGTGTCCAATTTCTTTTTCACATTATTCCAAAATTCAGATGACACTATATCAAAATTTCACAGTCCAGACTACATCCTAACAATAAATCCTTCTCCATTACCTCTGCCAGTTTTGAAATAAAATGTTTTTCAAACTAAGTGGAAGAGTATCGGAATTATGTCAGGAAAAAACTGTAGGCTTGTATCAGATACTTAGACACAACTTCTTTCTGAATATGAGAGTACTTTTATTTACCTTTACATTTGTTCAGAAAGTTTTGTTTCTCACTCACTTATGAACACTGATTACTGACAGTCATAAAGAATACCTTGCTTTCATTCACCATTTCAGTTAGACAAGTGATCTAAGATAGTGTTCACCAACTTAAATTAGCATCTGGAGCTTAAAGCTGGCAATTTTCAGTAGAAGGTCATTGACTGGAAAGTGCATGAACCAAATGCAGTTTCATTGTTGCATATAAAATGCTGCAAAGGCACTTTACATAAGCTTCCCTTGTGTGAGAATTGATTTATGACTCCAATTTCTTGTTTACATTGTGCAGACTACTATGATTCCATGTGGAAGGGGAATTAAGGAATCTGAGCAATGACTCATTTGCTTTCCTTTCTTCCTACCAGGGCCCAGACTTTTTCTTCTTTCCAGAAACCATTTTCCTGAAGTTAGTCTGTATCATAACACTTCTGAGATTGTCATCGACAGGTTTCCAGGGTGATACTATTCAGCCTGCACTCTAGCTTAAAAAAAAAAAGAAGTACCACTCCTTCATTCCTTATTCGTGTAGTCAGGGCAAGGTAAAAAATTAAGGTCGATATCTACTCCTGGGACCCGAAGTACTCCACTAGGGGCTAGCTTTAACATATGATCTACTCATATTTTGTATTCAAAGCATAAATTCATTATTGAATGAGGAAGTAAAGCAATCCACTTTTGACTTAATATTTTTAAAAAGACAAATATGTCACCTGTGTTGACTAAACTTTGAATAACAATGGTATTTGGCATCTAAATATCCTGATAGAGCTCAAAAATACAGAGCATCCAAATAGCTACAAAATTAGCAGACTGAAAAATGTAGAAAAGAACGGATTTTAGAAGCCTTTGTATAATCCTAATTTTGAATATGTGACTTGTGCATTTGGTGTAGATTTTCCCTGTGCAGATGGTACTTTACTGTCCCAGTAAAGGAATATCTTCAGAGCCAAAAAGCAAATTAAAAATTCTGAGAATATTACACAGCCTTAAAAAAATGTGACAAGCGAAAAAAAAAGGACAGTATCCAAAAATAGTGTAAGTTTGCCATTTTTCAGCCACTAAATAAACAAGCAATGGTTTAGGGAAATCTTTAATTCTCTCTTAATTCTTCTTCCTTCTATCCCTGCAGCCCCATATGACTGTAACCATCCTCCCAGCTCAAAGAGCTTACATACAGCATCGGGTGTCTGCCAGAAAATGATGCTGTCGAATGACACACAGTATTCCTAAGCTCTTAAGGGTACATTTGGTTTTTCTGCAGTAGTGAATATTTATATAAAGGGGTTTTGCTGCAGTGGAACAGGGAAGAAGGAAATGCTGCTATGACTTTTTGCTGGATTTTTATATTCTGTCAAAAATTATATCCATTATCATGGAAAAAGCAGTACACTAAATAATGTATCTCATTATTTATACACAAGCTCTAGCTCTGTTCATTTACTTTATTACCAATGACTCTGACATGTAAATCCTCTCATTAGATTCCATTCTGTTTAGAGCCACTGTATTTATTCTTTACATGCATATATAATATATATATACAAGACACAACATACTTTTTTTCCTTTTGATGCTTTTAAGTACCCTCTGAAAACCTTTCCCTAAGCATGAAAGTGTGAATAGTTACTGGGAAAACCTGTAATAGGATTAAAATCCTTTTGTGCTTTCTATATGAACATCTGCAGGTATGCAAAATAAGGGGATATGAATATTCCATGTGACTGATTGCTTAACTATGAAGTGGATGCCACCTACATCAACAGTTGACAGTAACTCTATTCTTAGTACAAAAAGCATACAAGTCAAAATTATGTCAGGCTGTTTCTTGGGTAGACAAGGATTGTACTGCATTGATCTTCTTGTTTACAGAAAACTAATGCCTCTCAGGTTGTTTTCTGGGAGGTTTATGTTTGTTTTGTTCTGTTTTTTGTTTTGTTTTGGTTTGTTTTTCCCTTTAATTTTCTAGGCTATGGTGAGATATGAACTGACACATATCTTAATAAAACATTCTTCCAAGTCAGCTGGGGCTCAATCTTTTTAAGAACTGACTACTTGACACATTCATGTCCAGGAATGAAATCTTCACATGTGGGTATATCCATTTGAAAAATCAGGCAGTAAATCTGAATTGAAATGCTTTCCTTCAATGTAAAGGAACAGCAATTCAGCCATTAAAATCCCAGATTTTTCTTTGGTTTTGTATTGTTATTACTTGCAAATAAATATATTGTAGATATATAAACTGAAAAGGAGAGGTTGCCTTACTGGTCTCATTATTAATAATGAAGGTCTGTTATTCAGCAGATATTCACCTAATTGAAAATCTCACAGTGAAAGAGTTAGTTCATTTTTCCACCATGCTGATGGAAAACTATTTTGTTAATAGTGCATGCAAAGTATTACTGAGCAAGCTGAAACACAGATTTATGAAATATTTTTAGAATACCTATTACTAGAATAAACTTCTTGTCTTAGAGGCCATCTACCCAAATACTTATGTGGCCATAATGTAGAACTAAAATAAAAATACAGGCTATAGATACATAAACAAATTCCCCTCACATGCTGCTTTTACTGCAGTATTAATATGGTAAGGTCTGTGGGCTGCAGAGTCTATCCAGTAACAAACTTGGGCTTTTGCAAATCTTAAAAAAAAAAACCAAAACCACTGTACACTGACATTGGTAGTACTGTGAAAGGGTTAAACACTTATTCACAGTGAATATTCAATGTATTTCTTTATGACAGATCAAATAAGGAGCTATGGTACAGTATTTGGCATCGCACACAAGCAGCCTGTTTCTCATTTCTAATGCTGGTATTTCATGTATTGCTTCACTATTAGAAACAGCACCTCTACCAAATAGGCTTATGTAAACCACATACAGTAAATAAAGTACTTGCTGAATTAATTCACTACTGTAGTTGCTATACTATTGTCAGTGGTATCTTTTAGAATTTTAAAATGTTATCTTGTAACTTGTTCATGAACTTCATTCTTAGTGTTGCTTTTCTATTAATACTGCTGTTAATGTCATATTCAGTGATACATTTAAACAAGTTTATCCAAATGCCAGTTTTGCCAAATGCCAAAAATACTGCCAGAAAGAGCATGCCCCTTTCAGTAAAAGGTTTTCTTCATAGTCAACCCACTACAGTTCTTGTAATTACTCATTTTTAATAACAATTAGCTTGTGCCTCTTAGCTACACCAGTACTTTCCACTCACTATCTGGCTTCCTCTACAATTAATTACCAACTAGCATTACACTAAGCTTGGAGAAGAGGAAGGTTTTCCTTCCATGCTGGAAGCATCCCTGCCAAGAGGTGCTCACTCTTCTCAGCAACAGCTTCACACTCCAGTTGCTCTCTTCCCCACTACACACCACTGCACACATGTGAAGAGACCCATGTCCTCAAGTGCAAATTCAGTAAGCGTATATGAAGGATTCTTACCAGATGTTATTTAACCTGATTTTTGATGTTCCAATGGAAAGAGGGTTCAAACCATTCTCTATTCCTGTTTGGTTATTACAAGGCTTTTCTGTAAAATATAAAGTGTTGGGTTTGTTTGTGTTTTGGGAGTTTTTTCTTTATGGCAGTGTCTAAAATTTAAATAAATAGTATTATATGAAATCTGGCAATAAAACTTAATTTATAGTTCCATCTGCAACATATACCAAAAATACTTATTTTCTTTTTTATGAAGTTATATCTATCTATATAAATATATATATATGAGGACTCATAACTTCTTTTTGCAGTCCTTTCTTTATTCTGATGAAGCAAGGTCACTTTAAACAGTGTCTTAGCTATCCTTCAGTCATCATTATATTATAAATTTATTCTGTATTAGTTATTCAAACTCTGCATTGATACACAGTACTGATAATGCATTTTAAAAAATAATTTTCAACTTAGAATTTTGATTCATGCTATTTATACAGTTATGGTAACAGGTAACTTCTATGCTCACATTCACATATTTAGGCAATACCACTGTCTAACCAATGGAATATCTACATACTTAGAGCATGCTGCAGATTTTCTGATGAGATGAAACATGACAGAAGTACACATTTCCTTCACCACACTATAAAAGAAGTTGAGACTGACGAGCACAGACACAGAAAGATCTGCTTAAAGAGATTGACATATATAACTAACAGAACTTTAGAAGACAAAAAACTTTCCAGAAGATAAGGAAAAAAATGATTCAGAATAAAAATGTAAGTTCTGCTAAAAGACATTGTTTTCAAGGATGTCAGTGTTCCACTGATGAGTCCTTCTGGGCATGAAAGAAAACAGATTTTAAGCTTTTAA
The DNA here is from genome assembly GCA_023637945.1 of Phaethornis superciliosus. Taxonomy (NCBI): domain Eukaryota; kingdom Metazoa; phylum Chordata; class Aves; order Apodiformes; family Trochilidae; genus Phaethornis; species Phaethornis superciliosus. The sequence continues at coordinate 75,310,727 of JAJQWJ010000002.1, forward strand.
ATCTTTTTTTCCCTTGGCATTTCTAATGGGCATTTTTAAAATCCTTTCAAAAGATTACATGTGCCTATGTAAAACAAGCAAACACAAAAGATGCAAGGAGGTTTCCTAGCTAAATTATTAAATAATTTGATTTGGTAGTCATCTAGGCCATGTAAAAATTAATAAAACTGAAGGAAGTTGAGCTCTGCAGTTTTAGAAAAGCCATAGAAAAAGAAGCTATGAGCTTCAGTTTCTAAAATCTAGTTTATTAACAGCAGCAGAAGCATTTGTATCAATGTTACTCACTCATTCCTTCAGATCTAATAAAAAGTAGTTTATGAAGAAATTATAGAAATGTATTGGTTTTGATAGGTTTTTTGTTTGTTTTGGTTTTTTAAACAAATATAATTAAAGACTACTAAAGAAAAAAAAATACAGGATTTTGGCTTATTGGCTATCACCAAGATTTTCTTTATAAAAAGTTTTGAATTTTTGGGGAAATTCTGAACTGATAATTCTTATTCAAGTGAAAATGCACCTGATACCCAAACACATCATGGACCAGTGCATGATAAAGTCAATGAAAACTCCTGTTTCCATATCAACTGGGCATTTCTCTGCAATAACTAAGATTGCAATGGTTGTTTGCATTTTCCTTCTGACCAATTGAGAGAACTATATACTTTGGATGCTTTAGATATTTCAATAAATTCACATTTCCCTCAAACCATAAAAGGATTTGAAGTTGACTAGTACAAACACAGACAGTTGTACTTGAACTGGTGAATCCCAACTTCACCATTGAGATTATGTAGGTACTAGTAACAGATGCAGCATAAAAATTATCATTAAAAATTAGTAACAAACAGTAAAAATTGAAAAATATGCATGTGATGCTCTTGGTTTTACATTCAGTGGTATTTTAGCTTATGTCAATTTATCAAGCATTCAACATGTTTATGTCAGGGTCCATTCTTTCCATTAGTTTCCATTTGTCAATATTAGCTTATCTTCATTGATGATCACACAATTTCTTAAATCCACTTATAAGTTTTTATTAATGTAAATGATCTGCAATCAGATCACATTAAGATCCATTACCACAGCTGCGACTATTTGACAACACAACTTTTACTAGTCTACCTCCCTGGAACAGTTAGTAAAATCAGAAATATATCTAGCTGAGTTCTACAAGAACATTGTAGTCTTCAGCGTGAAAGATTACACATCTTAAATTCCACTAAGAGTTATATAAGATACAGAAATGAACAAGTAAATTGATTGTTTGGTGAAGGTCCTTTATGAGAAAGGACAAATGAGGCTGACATTCTTCAGTCTACTGATAAAAAGCTGCATGAAGACAGGGTTAAGTTTTAAAGAATCAGGAAGGTAATATATATTCGTACAGGAAAAGTAGCATTGCCACATCATGTTATTTTTGCCATTTTATTTGTACTCAATTTTGTTACTCAGTATTTCTGCCAAAGACGAAGGAGTGTTAAATGAAATCCCAAAGTCAGTCGGTGACACTAAGCACTTCTGGGTTAACAAAATACAAGATAAGATAAACAGTGAATTATTTTTCACCAAATTCATCATCACTAGAATTGAGGACAACCAAAAAAACCACATAAAAGTGGATGGCTTAAAACATACAGAAAGTACTTCTTTAAAACAGGTAGTGAACATTTGGAACTTCTTACCACCAGAATGTTCAGAAAATGATTAGATAAACTAAGTCAAGGACAATAGATGCATAAATGGATACTGCAAGGAACAGGAAAGGAGCTAGCTCCTTATAACAATGGTTATGGATGCTGGTGAAGTATTAGGGGAACAGAACACAGAAAGTGCCCAGGCTAATGTATTCTTCCTAGATGCATAAACCCACTGACAGGATACCTGGCTACATGTCCCACTACTGATTTTGTAAGAATTCTTTGCTCAATAGTGTTTACTAGAAGTCATGTAGATTTTCTTTTTTCTATCTTACCAATCAAGAGTGAATTATTCATGTCTTTGTTCAAGTAAAATCAAACAAAATATATCTAATAAAATGCAGACTTAGATCTGAAAGGGAAGTTCAGTTATAAGATAAGATGTCAACTTTTGCCAAAGGCAAGAACCGCATGGATTTTGAATTTCATTCACTCAGGAATCCAGAATATTGTGATGTTTTACAGTAACGTCAATAATACTAACAGGCTACAAGATTAAGCAACATATACAAAGAGACAACAACTTAACATTTCTACATCACACTTGGGGAAAAAAAGGAAAGAATACTAGAAATAGAGGAAAATCTGTAGACCTGATTTCATCTAACCATTTCCCTTGGGAGCTAATACTAGTGAAATAATAAGCCAGAAACACTGTTTTTCAGAAGCAGCAGCAGCTGATACAGGAGTAGTTGAGAATAAAAATACAGCACAAAATTACAATAAACACAGCAGGTTTATTGTACAGGACATAAACACAGCAAATAAGTATGCATCTTATTAAATCAATTAGCTATTTTTTTCACATGTACTTAAGTCTTTACTCTGCCAATAACTCAAAAGAGAGCAACCAGTTCAGTCAGAAATTAATTAATCTGGCTGAAGCTGAAATTGAATGGAGTGAAATAAATAAATAGTACTCATTCTATCCACTTTATTTTCTGCTTGTATGAATTAGTACAATAAAAGTCCTATTATTAAGAAATGGATTTTCAAAAATTGTGTGTTCTCTTGTGTTCTCTTAAAGTCTTTTCTCTTTGATACAATGAGCAACTAAAAGCAGAACTTGAAGCAGCATTCCATCTTTTCACGGAGCAAGTCATAGAATCATAGAATCGGCTGAGATCATCAAGTCCAACCCTTGATCCACAACCGCTGTGGTTACCAGACCATGGCACTGAGTGCCACATCCAGTCTCTTTTTAAATATCTCCAGGGATGGAGAATCCACTACTTCCCTGGGCAGCCCGTTCCAATGTCTGATCACTCTCTCTGTAAAGAAATTCTTTCTAATATCCAACCTAAACCTGCCCTGGCACAACTTGAGACCATGTCCTCTTGTCTTGCTGATAGATGCCTGGGAAAAGAGCCCAACCCCCCCCTGGCTCCAGCCTCCTTTCAGGGAGTTGTAGAGAGCGATGAGGTCTCCCCTGAGCCTCCTCTTCTCCAGGCTGAACACCCCCAGCTCCCTCAGCCTCTCCTCACAGGACTTGTGCTGGAGTCCCTTCACCAGCCTGGTTGCCCTCCTTTGGACCTGCTCCAGGACCTCAATCTCCTTCCTGAACTGAGGGGCCCAGAACTGGACACAGGACTCGAGCTGTGGCCTCACCAGGGCTGAGTACAGGGGAAGTCTTAGGATTCCTCTTATTCTGTTGTCCAAAAAAATGGGTTAATTACTGAAGTCAAGAATGCAAACTAAATAACACTTATTTATCATTATTCCAAATGTTGTAATTCTTCATCAGGGTAAAAGATAGTAGCCTTTATTATGCTTTTTAAATATTGTCAGTACTTCTTAAACACAAAACAGAAGAGCTGATTTACTCCAAAACAGCAGATATCCTTTCTTCTTTTTACCTCCCAGGTTCTCACAGGCAGCTGCATCAGACTAGAAGCCAAATGCTTACTCAGACATGAGTATAGCTATCCTGATTCACATCATCTCAGTATCTTGGCAGTACTACTGGCACAGGGAAACATGTTCTTTTAAAGTGTATTTCTAGGTTTTCTTCTGTTCCCTTATCCTTATATTTATTTATTTATTTTGTAACACAAGATTTTGTGTCATTATGGATGCGTCTAAATGTGCACTATGTCATTAAACATGTGAGTTTGATCTTTTCAAAATCTCAGAAATACTTGCTTCCACAAAACTGCATGTGAATTACTGTTTTCTTGTAACTTGCCTTTAGAGTTCTCTAATTCAAACAAGCAAACAGACTGTAGTTCTGCGGTGGTTTATGCTAAAAGCATTATGAAATTAATGTGAATGGAAATAACCTTGGAGTTCCCTCTCCTTAATAGTATTAATCTTTTTCGTATGTGTCCAGTTTACTCCTTTTCCTTCATAGCTCATACCTCCACTTCCCCACATCTGTTCCTGCTTTATGTGGTCTGCCTGAAGAGGGTAACATTTCAACAGAAATGTTTTACCTGAGGATATAATTTCAAGAAATATTACTCCAAAAAGAGACAAGTGTTATAACTTGGGAAAAAAAGATTCTACTAAGGACAAAAACGAAATGTATTTCCAAAATTTAAAAAGAACATTTTTCAGATGAGAGCCTTTGAAAATAAGTAAATTTGCAGTCCTGTGTCATGGTTGGCTTTTTTAATAATTTCTGTTTAAAAAGTTTTCCAACTTGCTGTATAATTTTTGTGGTGTCAAATACATTATTAATACCTCACACTTGTTTCAGTGTTGTTTCTCAGTAATTTAAAAGGATTCCATCAAAATGTTCATTTTAAATGCATATATTAACAATTATCAAAACTATAAAAACAAGACTTATTTATAGAAATATAAATGGATCTTAAACCAACATTATTAATTTTAGAAGCTACACATTGAATAAGGACATATAAATTGAAAACATTATTATTATATCAAAGATAGTAACAATTGATGGTTGGACTTGGAGATCTTAAGAGGTCTTTTCAAACCACGACAATTCTGTGATTCTGTGTGATTCATGTAGAAAGTACAGGCTCAAACATCCCAATCAATCAAAACCATCACATTCCATCTTTTACATAGTTGCCTGATAGATAAAAGACAATAAAATAAGCACCTTCTATTGGCAGCTTTGTAAATGTATCAAGTTTTACATACTTTGTTTTCACTCATTCTAAACAAATGATCAAACAGAAATATTAATATTTTTTTTCTAGATTTGTGTTCATGGGATGATGCTATTCTAAAAAAAAAACAAATCAGATTAACATGCATTTCTTCCATTTTTTCCTATCTAATCTGTCTTTCAATGAAAATAAACACATTATTCTTTACCCCTGAATTATCAACACTGAAGGACTAATCTTTCCCTAGGTCAGATGCAATGTCTAGTGGTTTCACTGATGCCTACACTCTCTTCTGATACAATTCTGAGGAGCTAAACAATGATGCATGATCTATTTGAGTGAAAAGAAATATTTAATTCCTTCCTTTATAATTAACTGCAATCTTTATTTTTTCAAAATTAAGCAAAAATGTAGCTAAATCAAAGAAAGAATAAATAATATTTGACTGCTATCGACAAAACAGGACAACAAGTATACCAGCACACAAACATTTGGTCAGCTTCTTTTCTGCATGATTTTCTGCATCAGCTAATCAGTTAATCCAAAACAGACCTTAAGAGAACTGAAAATACAAATATTCTACATAAAAAAGAAAGTTTTACCTCAAAATTATTTTCTAAAAATAAACATTATCTTTCCATCATATAGGAGAGAGGTTTACTCTCTCCCTGTGCCTATACATATTAAATTATATCTTGTATATATTTCAAAATATACCTTTTATTATCTGTTTAAGAAGAAATGGTAAACTTAATTTAGAGCCATGTAAGTACATTTCCCAATAATTTGGCAAGAAAAAAAAGGCAGAAAAAACTTAGTTAAGGAAAGAATGATCTAAATGATGCATGCATCCATTTTTTAAAATACTGTGGATGCAGCAGAGTATGCTAACACTTCTCTGGAAAACTAAACTGATGTTCTGAACCATGACAGTCTGGTGATGAGATGTCACACAGAGAAATATACAAAAGATAGTACTTTAAAATGAAGTAATTTTGCCTCCAAATCATTAAACACTAACTTTATATCTTTTGGGGGGAGAAGAGCAAAGTCAAAACTACAAGTCTCTTTCCACCAAAAAAGCAGTGATTTTTACCCTCAATGCTATTACAACTATTAACGGAAACTCACAAGAAAAAAAAATTGTAAAATGTCACCAAAGATGTGAAAGTAACACTTTAAATACATTTTAAACCTTTTTTTTTTTTTTTCCCATGCACTTCTACAGAACATCTAAAGGAAACTTCATTTTTCCTATACAAACATCACATTGTAAGCAACCAAGCAAACCCCTGCTCTTGAATGGTTTAGAGAATATGACCAAGAAAGCATAAAAAACCCACCACCACCACCAAGAAACAACAGTAACAACAAAGCCCCTGAATTTTTCAGAAATCTGCAGATTTTTTTCAGAAATCTGCAGATTTTTTTCAGAAATCTGCAGTTGTAACACTGCACTAATGCTATCTGGAATAGCAAAGAGCCACAGACATACTGAACCTGTCACTGAGTACAAGTCTTTTATTCATATTCATCTATATACACAAACATCTCAATCTGCTACACTAAAGAGAAAAATGAAATATAGGAAGAAAAAAAAAGTGTAAGCACTATTACACTTTGCAACAGCAGGAGAAAAAGCAGTTCTCTAGGAAACACTGTATTTGATATTTGCACAAGATTTCAAAACTGAGATGAGTTCATGGCTGAGAGAAAATGTGTGATTCTACTCTGATTCATATCGGTACATTACTAAAAATATTTAACACATGAACTAGGGTCTTGTCAGTATGACATATCCCTTCTCAATCCTGTCCTGTATGCTCATCCCAAAATACTGGGATTTCTTCATCAGCATGCAATAATACCATAAAAATCAGTGAGAATCAAAGTGCTCCACAGGAGAGGGAATATTTTCATTATGTTACAAAATGTATCCTCTATTATGCAAAGAAAATTTAGCAAAAGTTCAAGCATAACACTTCCACCTTTATTTTAGTGAGACAAAAATTAACAAAGGGACAAGCTAAAGGCACGTGCCTCTCCATATTAGATTACAAAAACAAAACAAAAACCAAAACAAACTTGAAAATCTAAGCTATTATTTTTTTTTCATTGTCTCATTAGATTTGTAAGACCATCAAATGTCTACCAGTCTCATTAAGAGTCCTAAAGTGAAATTACCTATTAACATAAAACATGAATTACAAAAATGATAGCTGACACAAGGATAACTGGAACATTCGTAACAGGAATAAATAAGAGCAACTATTATAAAATCAGAATAGTCAGACTCTTCTAATGATACATTAGCATGGCTCTATTTGCTTTAATTAGTAGTGCTTTTTTTTTTTTTTTTCCAATTTGTCCATGTGAACAGGAAACTGAGCTATTTTTAGTGCAAAAATGATAAACCATTTTGTATTTTACATTAAAAAAAAGCAGAAAAAATGATAGTGAGAATGATGATGTGCAAACTCATTTTCCAAGAAATCAATACTCAAGTGTTTTTAAAATGTCAAATGAAATCTCCACATGGTTAAGATGTCATTTATATAATCTACTGTATCATCCAACCATACCAAAATATTTCGTGAACTTCTGAGATGTGAAAATGTATGCAAATGTTCATCACCAAAAAGACATTATAGACAAACTGATGTCATGCCCAAATAAGATCAGTTCTGGATATGTAACATTTTAATTATTAATAACAGTCAAAGGGAGAACTGAAATAACTTTCTCAACAAAAAATGTACTGGAATTTTCAACAATAAGGCATAAACTATCTGCATTGAAATGATGGATGAGTTCATGGGCCAACCCATGTGAGATGGCCAACACAAAAGCGTCCCCTCATACAGCAGTAATAAATAAGGAGTGCCTGGATTTTGGATCAGTACTAAATGTACTACTAGTCATCAGAATTTAAGAGTATGTCAGAAAATAAGATACCAGAACCTTTGGTATGACCAACAAACAGTTCAGTTAGTAAACCTAAGTGAGAAAAATGAGGAACAGGGATAAAAAAAAATTTAATTCAGTGGCTTTTTTTCCTTTTTTACCAGATCTGATAGGCAAGATTTTTATAAAGGTACGTTTGGGGGGTTTTGGTGGCTTTGGGTTGGCTTTTTTTGTTTGTTTTGTGTTTTTTCATTTCCTTGTTGTTTTATTTTGTTGGTTTTTTGGTTTTTTGTTAATAAAATTAGAGTCCCAAGGCGATGTGTCTCTAGCTGCAGAGACCAACAAATTATAGGTATTAAAATGAACTACTTCAATTCTTCTTCAGCTAAGATCAACATTCATTATTTTATTTTGTCTTGCTCAGACTAATGCAGTAATTTCTTTCACTGTTTCTTAAAATTACATTTTTTAATGCAGACTTCTGAAATTCATATTGATTCCCAAAATAATTCTTATTCCTCTTCAACATCACATTGCATACCATTTTTGTTCTTACAGTCCTGAAAATAATAGCTTCTTAACTTTCTCAAAACGTGTATTAGCTGGTTTTTGTACCTCCCTGTTCACCCAGCCCCCATTTTATACCTTACTATGGTCATCCGGTTTCCGGATATATCTAATGTTCCACTCTTTTAAAATAAGCTTTTCATGATTCTGTAGTTCATGGCCTCTTAATTTTATGAACCCATGCATAGTGTTTAATCTCCTATTTATAACTGAGAAGGCAGAAAATTCTGGGCTAATGTACAAGAAAATATTTCTCTCATTTCCGTGGAATGTCATTAGGACTCTAAGAATGTATTCAGTGCAGGACTTCACATGTTACACTCCATACTGCAGAAGTTAAAATAATTCAGTTGCATTATCTTAATCTATTTCATATACATTAAGGCATTAGCCAATGTAGCCAGAGACTAGTACTAAAACTAAGCCTTAGTGTAACTGCTCACATGATCAGGTCTTTATCTTGGAGTTACAGAAATTAATATGCATAAGCAATAGCAAAATAGAAAAAGCTACATCTGCAATTTCAAAAATTGTATGTATGTAAATTTAAAAGTATGTAAACATAGATAAAAGTATTAAAAATATAAAATTATATAAACAAAAATATATACAAAAATATATAAACATAAAAGTATATAAACAAGATAGCATATTACCAGTTATCAGAGCTTTTCACAGTTTGAGTACCAGGATAAAAATTGCCTAGAGTGATAAAAACCTGTATACAATATACCAGTAATTCAAGCATTTATTCTCTCTATATAATGCTGTTGTTTTTCTATAAACCAAAACATTTCTTTCTGAGTCCTGAGACCCTAGTATGAAGGAGGATCTCCTATTATGTGAGATTGTCCTCTGTGCTTTCATAATTTCTTAATCGCAAGTCTCTCTGATTCTCTGATGCTAAAAAAAGCCCAAACAAAAAAAGAATAATTTCCATTTTCTTCAGTGCCTAAATGCAGTTCTATTTCAGATACACACAAGTAACAGTTATTTTCATTTAGATTTGTAGGTACATGTCCATAGACTTCTGAAGTACTACATGGGAACAGTTAGGTTTTCCACAGACATGCACTTTTGACCTGTCTGTTCTATTATTCTAGAAGACACTAGCAGAAACTAGTTTAGATTTTGAAGTTATTTAAGAAAAATGAAAAGTCGTCCTAACTGGTCTCTCTCCCATTTTTTTTTTTTTCCTTTTGACAGTGGCAGAAGAGATCCTCTGAGTACTTTAGGTTTGAGCAAGTTCATGCTGGGCAGTGTTTGTCAATTGCTCTGATTTATCTCCATGATTTCCAGAGCTGCTTTACTGAAGTTTCTCAGTCATGTCATCCATAAAGGCCTTAAGAATATCCTTTTGTAGATCTGCTCAGTATAAAGGCTCTGGAGCTCAAAATTACCAAAAGTCTGTAAAAAAAACCAAGTAAAACTGGGATTCGCTATTTCCTCCTACCTGGTCAAATAAATTACAAAAAATATTGTTCAGATGTAACTCTGTTCTACAGCTTCAGCACAAGGGCTTAGTGCTTGTATTTAGCCCTGTTTAGTGTGGGTGGAGGCCAGTCAGGAAATAAAATGGCAATGTTTTTTAAAGTGTTTTTGGACACATTCAAATGGTTCTTCTTCAAGAACTCTGTCAAACCTCATGCAATCTTATTATGAAAACACAACCTGTCATCTTAGGTCCAGTTATAGTTTTGTCTCAGTTGCCACACTCTCACATAAAACCAAAATATACCAAAAAAGAAAAAAAAAAAAACACCCCACAACATAAAAATTAAAAAAAAAAAATTACCTTTACCAGCCACATATCACAAACTGGTTTTCCTGGACTATTATAATCACCAGGCATAATAACAGTTACCTAATAGATCATTTCATCTTAAAAAAATAAAATCTAGCAAAGTCTCCATTCCTTATAATGGAAACTGTTACTCAGTCTCAACTACAGGCGCTGCCATCAGCTTTGCCCAAATTATATTTAAAACCCCGTACTTCTGAAAGCTATTATTTGCTTCCAATTAGCATAATTCCTACTCTGCATATTTGATTCAGAGAATTATCAGCAATCTAACTTGTCAACTGCAATTTTAAAATGTTAACATGTTGCCTCTTATGTTGTGTGCTCGGTACTATACTCAAATTTCCCACACATAGCAAATAAGAAAGTTACTGAATCATGGAACATAAAAAGATCCAAATACATGAAAACAAATTGTCTACACTGACAATAAGCAAACCAAACATACACAACAGAAAAAAATAAGTTGGATTGAAATTTTTCAGTAGAAGTTTTTAAAAGATAAATGCAATGTCTTCATACACTAGAGCGTCTTTATGCTTTTTATTGGGGAGGGAGGCAGGCAGTTTAGCAGAGGTTCCTTCTCCTCACTTTTTCACCAGAAAGTAAACTGTGAACTGGCACTAAACTATCTAAATAACACTGTGATTACCAATTCTGATTCCTTAGGTGTCCCGCACTTGCCATGTAAATGCACTCAAGATGAACCACTCCATGATTTTCCACAGTACCAAAGTCAGGCTGACAGGCTTGTATTTTTCCAGATTCTCCTTTTAGCCCTTTTTATAGATGGGTATCACACTGCCAGTCCTGCAGTCATCCAGGACCTCCCCTGTTACCAAGACTGTTGATAAATGAAGAGAGGATTGGCACGTTCCTCCAGTTCCCTCAGTACTCTTGGGTGGATCCCATCCAGCCCCATAGACTTGTGAGCATCCAGGTGGCATAGCAGGATGTTAACTGCTTCATCTTGGACTATGGGGGTTTTCTGCAGCTCTCTGTCCTTATCTTCCAGCTCAGAAGGCTAAATATTCTGGGGATAGCTGGTCTGACTATTAAAGACTAAGGCAAAGAAGAGATTACATATCTCAGCCTTTTCATCATCTTTGGTTGAAATGGTCCCCACTGAATCCAGTAAAGGATGGGGATTCTACTTGGCTCTGTTTTTATTGATAATGAATCTATAAAAAAAATATAATTGTCCCTTATGACAGTGTCCAGATTGAGTTCTAGATGAGCTTTTGCCTTTCTAATTTTCTCTCTGTATGACTTCACAAGATCCCTGTGCTCATCTTGAGTTGTCTGTCCTTTCTTCCAAAGGTAGTAAACTCTCCTGTTCAGCCAGGCCACTCATTTTCTCCACCATTTTGTCTTATGGCAGGTGGAGGACAGTCCTCTCCTGTGTGTTTAAGATTTCCTTCTTGAAGAACATCCAACCTTACTGGACCACTTTGTCCTTCAGAACTATCTCCAACCAAAGTCCTGAACAGGCCAAAGTCTACCATCCAGAAGCCCATGGAGAAGGTTTTGATGTCCCCTCTCCTTACTTCACTAAGAATCTGGAACTTTACCATTTCATGGTTGCTAAACCCAAGATGGACTCCAACAATCACATCTCCCACCAGTCCTTCTCTGTTTTGAAACAGAAGATCTAGCAAGGCACCTTCCCAGGTAGGCTCACTTACCAGTCTGTCAGCCTGACCTAGGTGCCAAAAAAAATTATAGAGCTGTTCATATTGAGTGCGCTCAGATGGCAAGTGCAGGACAGCCAGGGGATCAGGCCCAGCCAGCATGGGTTCAGGAAAGACAGGTCCTGATTGAACAACCTGATCTCCTTCTATGAACAGGTCACCCGCCTTGTGGATGAAGGAAACGCTGTGAACATTGTCTACATGGACTTTAGTAAAGCCTTTGACACCATCTCCTACAGCACTCCCCTATAGAAACTAGAGGCTCATGGCACAGATGCGAATACTCCTTGTTGCATTAAAACTGGCTACACGGCAGGACCCAGAAAGTTGTAGAGAGCAGAGTTAAATCCAGTTGGTGACTGGTCACCAGTGGTGTTCCCCAGAGCTCAGTTTTAGAGGTGGTCCTGTTCAATATCCTCAATAATGATCTAGATGAGAGAATTGAGGGCTTTCTCAGTAAGTTGCAGATGACACCAAGTTGGGTGGGAGTGTTGATCTGCTTGAGGGTAGGAAGGCTCTGCAAAGGAACTTAGACAGGCTGGACCATTGGGCCAAGCTCAATAAGAGGAGGTTTAGCAAGGCCAAGCACCGGGTCCTGCACTTTGGTCACAACAACCCCATGCAATGATACAGCCTTTGGAAGAAGTGGCTGGGAAGCTTCCAGGCAGAAAAGGACATGGGGGTGCTGGTCAATAGCCGGCTGAATATGAACCAATAATGTTCTCAGGTGGCCAAGAGAGCTAACAGCAGCCCGGCATGTATCAGAAAGAGCATTGCCAGTGGAAGTGAAGTGACTGTGCCCCTGAACTCGGCATCGGTGAGGCTGTAACTCAAGTATTGCCTTCAGCTTTGGGCCCCTCTCTACAAGAAAGACACTGAGCTGCTGGAGTGAGTTCAGAGAAGGGCAACTAAGACAGCAAGGGTTCTGCAGAACAACCGCTGTAAGGAGAGGATGAGGGAACTGGGAATGTTTAGTTTTGAGAAGAGATGGCTTAGAGAAGACCTTATCGCTCTCTACAGTTACCTGAAAGGAGATTGTAGGGAGGCAGGTGCCTCTTCTCTCAAGTGAACAATGATAAGGCTAGAGGAAATAACCTGAAGTTATATAAGGGAAGGTTTGGACTAGATCTGGGGAAAAATTTATTTACTGAGAGAGTGGTTAGGAGTTGGAAAGGGCTACCCAAAGTGGTGGTGGGAGCATTTAAAAAACATGTAGATGAGGTATAGGACATGCTCTAGTGGCTCATAGAGATATCGATATATATTTTTTATTCAGTTGGGAGGAGTGGGGAGGAGATGTTGACAGTTGGGTGCAGTGATCTTAGAGGTCTTTTCCAACTGTGACAATTCTGTGATTCTGTGAAGTTATCTTCCATACACTTGAGGAACCTCCTACTTTGTCTCCCCTCTGCTGTGTTATATTTCCAGTGGACGTCTAGTAGGTTGAAGTCCTCCATCAAAACAACTGCTGACAATTTCAAGACTTCTACCAGCTGCTTGAAAAATGCTTCATCTGCTTCCCTATCCTGGTTGGATAGTCTATGACAGATACCCAACAGAATATCCACCTTATTCGCATTCCCTCTCATACTAACCCACTAACACTTGACACATTACTAACAAATACATTTTGATCCAGAAAAACAATTAAAATTTCATTTTTCACCATTTCTGGTAAGATGGTTATTTAAAGTATTCTCAGCACTAATCAGTTATTTTCAGTTAAAACTATAAATATGATAAAAGACACTATAGTATTGCTTTAAGTATGCTATCATATGGTATTTTTTAAGATGTAGGAAGGGAACCATTTAAAAAAAAATAGATTCTTTTCTACTTCAAATAGACTTGACTTTTTTTTATCTCTTCATCTTTCTAGTGGGAAGAAGAAGACACCATGAAACAAAGAAAATAAATTTTCACATTAAGTACAATTAAACCCTGTGCTGCTGTTTTAATAATTTTCATTTTATTACCAAACAATTAAGACTCCAGAAGCTTAATGCAAATTTCGATGAATAGTAAAAACAGGCATCTTTGACATGAGCAGAATTTAATCATATTTTTAAAAACTGACTTGTATTATGTCTGAGTCACTGAAGCAGCCCGTCACCATGGAACAAAAATGTAGCAATTCCACCATATTATAATCTGGGCTGCAATGTGGTCTACTATGGTCCACCAAGCCATTCTCTCAGAATAGTAATACAATTATATATAAAAATATATTTATTGCTCTACTTGTAAAATTAAATCTGTTTGAAACTGATTTAGAGGGGAAGATCAGAAATAGTTCCTATGGAACCAGATTACTAGATGCACGGGTACTAAAATGATCGCCATCAGATAGGAGACACTTTTTGCCATGACTGTAAGGACTAGTAATCTTCAGACACACTTACCACCATTTGACAGATGGGTATTTCAGTATCCAGGTTAAAAGGAACTGTCAGCACAAGGAAATAATAACACAGATTCATAGAATCACTGAGGTTAGAATAAACCTTCAAGATCACTGAATACGTCTACCTATTGCTTTTCACTTTCACTAGTCAGAAAAAGAGAAATGACAACAAAACCTTTTTCTATTCTCCTGTTCAATTCTGTTCTCTAGGCAAGGTCTGCAAGCAGAGAATATCTGCAGCAGCCCAGGCTGTAGAGAACAGCAGTTCAGAGGCTGGCTGATCCCTTCAGAAGTCCCAGAACTTCACTAGATAGCACAGCTGCCTTCAGACCCTACTCGCCCCTATGGATAGGAAGCATGTATGCAGTCAAGAGGACACTGGAGGATTAGAATATGCTGTCATGTCCTTCTGTTCAGGTAAACAGAGCAAGGCCTGGAGAAGGCCCCAGGTATAAAATGAATTGAGCTAACTATGGCACTACAAAGACAAGAGCTGATATCCTCTTGAACCAAAGGCAGCTTGCAGCACAACCAACATCATGGGCTACCTTTAAAAAGTGACACAAAATCTTCAAGTACTGAAAAAAAATCTGACTGCATATTCTCCTGAGCTGTAAATCTTGTAATAAAACAAAAACATTTCCCTCCATAGGTTTGTGCCAAGGTGTACTTCATATATTTTACAGAGAGGAGTTATTTGTCATAAAACAAATGGTGCAGAAATCTATCTATAGATAAAAATAGACGGTGAAAAGATGAGGTAGATTAAAAGATCCTAGTATTTCACATGAGTGTAAAAGCATTGTTCCTTTTTTACCTATTACTACTTATACTTTTGCCGTGTGGTACTGCCCAGTGAAATTGAAATTTTCACTAATAATGTAGGATCTTTTAAGTAAAATAGCTGACAAGAGAAAATGTAAAGGACATCTAGCTTTGATTTGTTGTTCTGCTTCTTCCTAGCAATATGTGTCAGCAGTTACATGAATAGTTTTTAATTTCAATGCCTTGAAATTCACCCTGAGGACTCCTGTCAGAAAGAACGGATTTTCAGGACCAAAAGAAGAAAATATTAAAAACACAGCAACACTGTGTTTGTCATCTGGCAACAGGTGTTAGTCATTAAAAACTGAAAATTAATCAAAGACAAAAACAAATCTTAGACTTTGACAAGGAGCCTAATCAGTAATTTGTGAATGCAGTAGAAAAGCCACAACTAAGGTTTGTGGTGTTGCTAAAGTCTTGCCAGAGTCTCTATTCAAAGAAAGACAAAATTGCTGCAAAGTCAGGTTAAACCACATCCAAATGCAAGATATTTCTTGGTCTTTCTCCTCTTGCATGATTAGCTGATTGAGATAAAGTAATTTCCATTTGTTTCAGTGTTTGTTTTAACAGAAGATAGGTGGTAAAGGTATATGACATGTAAGCCAGTAAAAAATTACTATCCCTGGAGGCCATTCCTATGAGGCACAATAAACTAATTGCTCCTCATATCTTTAAAGAACAATACATTCTGAGAGAGGCATATGGATGGTAAATATCCACCACCCTGTCTTCAAGCCACAGCAAAAAGTCAAGCAATCAATCTATGTTTAAATTTGGATTTTAAATGTTTTGCTTTGTTTCCACTCTTCTCTGAAAAGACAACTCCAGAAATGGATGTTTCAAAAGTGTTTAAAGTTATAAGTTATTAATTTTATGTACATTTTCTTCTTTTATTTCAGCAATCCAGATTTTAAAATAACAAACAACAAACAACATCTTTATCTGTATATCACTTTATCTTTATAATACTACCAGGGAAAAAGAAGGTTCTACTCGTGAAATGGAAAGTTACAAGGATGATGAATAGGCAAAAGTTATGTCGAGAAACAGTATTTTGAAATTAATTACACAAGCCAAATTCAATTGTACTACACATGTACTTCATATTACATCGCAATTTATGCTACAGAAGGGTACTGTGTTTAAATAAATGCAAAGGATTAGACAAGTAAATGTGCTTGGATGTTCTCGCAGTGATTCAGTTACTTTTGCAGAACATTATGGCTCAGATGATTAACACATTTCACTATGATGTTAACTTTTTATCAGAACTGATTACAAAATGATAAAACTAAAATTTGTGAAATACATTCCAGTGAAAGTACCTGCACTGTATTACCAGGCTGTGCCACTTCATTTTGAAGACAAAAGCCTAGAGAAAATCCCATCATATGGTGAAAATTTTTCATGAAAGAAAAGCCTTAGATGATAAGTCCATCATTTTATTTCCATCTTCCCTTTAAGTAAAGTGAAGCCTAACTCCCATGGTAGTTAAATACATAGGGAATTGTTACATTTTCTGCCACAACACTTTTAGATGCAATCTATTGATCTAAAATGTATTTCTTGAACGAACAGTTAGGTAGAGGCCAAAACCTCATTTAATCTCCTCTTTTCCTTTAGGACTGCTCCTATGATAGCTGTATTTGCTTCTGTGACTGCAGGTGTTTTACTAAATTCCAGGAAGGCTTACAACTCATATATCTTCCCCAATGTTACAGATGGAATTGAGTTTTTTCTAGCAAACAATGTAAACATGCTCTCAAAATACTATGTAGCAGAAATACTGAGAATTTTATGGACCAGATAAGGAAAAAGTATAAGGAACAGCATCTTTAGAGTACTTCAATATTATAATCATGACCACATATTTTATTAAAAAAAAAATTAAAAAATCACGCTTTAACCTTGATATGTGTACCGAGAAAAAAAAATCAAAGTATGTGAAAATAAAAGACTTAATTTGTGACCTAAATCAGAGACTTCAGACAGAGCTGTACTCCTTTGTATTGGGTAGCAAACAGAGCTATGCTTCTCACTCATCTAGAGAGAACTGTCTAGTGTGCCAATTTTCAAGGACAGAGATTATCTAATGTTTAAAATATTGCATGAGGTACATACTTCCTGGGAATTTTAAAACTTTTCTGTTTGCTTGTTTTGGGGATGCATTTATAAATGTGAATAAAAATGTCTTGCAGGCCTTTGTGCTTCACACCACTTGCAGTGGTGTCAGGACACCACAGGTTCTGGAACCTCCCTGAGGCCAGGTGCTGGGGGCTCCCCAGATGGGCCTGACTACCAGGACCCACCCACCCCCAGCCAAGAGCCGTGTAAGGGAGCATCCCTGGCCCCAGGCATTGGGCACCTCCCTGGGGACAGGGACTTTGCTTCATGGGGTCCGCAGCCGGGCAGGGCAGGGCTGTAGGGAGCTGGAGACTAACCCTGCTGCAGCACTGCCAGGGCTGATGGCATGGGGTCCTCTGCAAAGGGAAGAGCAGGGTTATCTTTCTAGTGGTCTCTGGACCCTGAAAACCAGAATGGCAAGTCTATGTGGAAATTTGGGAAGAGCAAAGACAGAGCCCTTTGTTTGATACTGTATCTGTGTGATCTTGTCACATAAACATTCCACTTCCAGATACAGGGATTCATCTGACACTTAGAAAAAAAGACTTAAGTCTAAGTATCACTCACCAATTAAGTCACAAAATGCATGTGTATGCAAAGATAAGTAAAAGAAACCAATACTGAGCACTGTCCTGTTCTTGAAGTGAAGTAACAGAGTCTCAGGAAGTCTGGTTATAGGCTCTCCTAAATTTAAAATTTTAAAATATGCTGACAAATCATAAAGATGCTTACAAAAATATGAGGTTACATTGCTACTTGCTGTATTCCAGCAGAGCTTATCTGCACTTGTAAAGACCAGACAAAACCCACTGTACTGCTTTTGTTGCTGCTCTTGGGCCTGACAAAGGGAATGAAGGGAATGAAAATGCACTCTGGGGAAAGTTCAGTAAAGATGAACACCACTTAAGGGAAAACAACAAACCTTACTGTCTGGATTTGCGTTACTCATTCACGAACGCAGTGATGGTGTAAAGGCTGCTAAGCTGATATCAAGGGCAGGACAGATGTTGACATAAGGTGGTAATTTAATGGTAGTTTCTGGAAGTA
The DNA here is from genome assembly GCA_023637945.1 of Phaethornis superciliosus. NCBI lineage: Eukaryota > Metazoa > Chordata > Aves > Apodiformes > Trochilidae > Phaethornis > Phaethornis superciliosus. Next base: position 75,328,867 of record JAJQWJ010000002.1, read on the forward strand.
GTTTCGATTTCCCTTCCTATTCACAGAAGAACGGAATTTATTGTTTTCATATTTTAAAACTGTTGCAAAAAAAAAAAAAAAAAAAAGGGTTCATCAACAGCTTGTGCTTGCTTTTTAAGTGATGGTCAATAGTTATGGTACCTGTGTTAATTCTATAAAGCTTTTGTTCATTTTTTCTTAGGAGGTTTCTCAACTGAAGATGAATAGCTTTTGCTGGACAATATTTCTTGGGAAGCAAGAAATGTCTTTCTACATAATAGTTGGAAGAAAAACTTCACCATATTAAGTTTGTTGTTCTGTATGCTTTATTATAAGACAATGTATCAGTCACTTTTATCCAGATGGCAATCTAAAATGTATACATTGTTCTAAACGCTGAAGATTGATGGGAAATCAGATCCATGCATATTTATCAATCTAATGTAGATTCTATAGACTATGTATTAATTCTGAGAATAGCTATCATTTTAAAATTGTGGGATTTGTGTGCATTATAAAAATCTGAGTTTATATGTGAATACTGAACAGTATCTTCCAATAATTATGTATGCCTAAATTCTTTTTCACTTGTCTACCACTGTTTCTTTTCCCAATGTGAATTAAAATTCACAAAAATTCACAAAATTCACAAAAAATCCTATTCTCAAAATAGGAAAGACAAAAATGTGAATTTACTCAAACTTATTCTTAAAACAATAGCATTGTAACACAATATATTTATTTAAAATATCATAAAATAGAGACACAAGAAGGCAAAATATTTAATAAATAAACAATGTGTTTCTAACCAGAAGCAGGAACCTTAGCATTGCAGAACTGGCAGATAGCATAACTCTTGGAATAATGCCTCAATATTGCTCCCTCTCCTTTGCAGTGCCACTGCAAAGTTTCATTGCTACCCTTTAACTGTATTTCTGAAATCACTATCCTCAATAACACCAACAGCAACAACAGCTTCTGAAAGGGAAGATTACAATGGGAAAGGGAATAAGGATCAAGAAGCAGAGCTCTGTGTGAATTAGGACACCTCTACAAAGTTCAGCTTAATTCTTTGTTCTATATCTTCATTTCAGTCCCTTAGCCAAGAAATTAAAGAAAAAAGAAAGGGAAGATTCAATATCTAAGTAATTCTTTCTTGTAGAACTAGAGATACCAATATAACCTATTGTCTAGGAAAAGGATACCTGTTGGCACAATTAAAGGCAATAAAGTCACTGCTTAATTCCACAGCAATAAAGAGTAATCTGTAAAAGTACTGCTAACATGTGGACTGCTCCTTCTGGGCAGAGTCTTCAAAGAGTCTAGTGCACTAATCTTTTGAGTCAGTATCCTGGCTCTCATCCCAGTTGATCTAAACATTACAGGAGCATATTTGTGGCTTTGGGGTGAAATCTTATTAATTCCCTTTCCCTGAAGTTACACACATTTTATCACACATGCAACTTCCATGCTTTGTTTGGATGGAACATTCACCTTCCCTTTTTAAAAACAAAGAACTTACAATTAATGGTTCATATAACCCTAATAGAAAGCTCAAGGACATAGAGGGAAACACCTGTTCATAAAAGTAATTCCATTCTGGAAAAAAAGGACATCTTACAGACATGTGCAATCAAATACTTTTCTCACATCAATATTTTTAACTTCTGTAATAGACACAGCACAGATATTTTAGACCTTCAGAAAACAGATGGTTCTTTGCTATCCTCAGTATATCTGTAAAGATGCGAATCTCAAGAAGTATGGAAAACCAGGATTTCATAGAAGGTAAAAGCAAAACCTGGCAATGGTGAGCAGGCAGCAATTTTACACCCAAGGGAAAGTCTGTAAAGGATGTGGCAACAGAATTCAGACAATTATGGCCATGTGCGTATCACTGCTTTCACATTAGGACCTTAAATATGGTTGAACAAATGAACTTAATGCTCCTATGGTGCTATGTTTTGTGACCAAAACAGTGTTGATATAACAGGCATATTTTCATTACTGCTGAGCAGTGCTTACACAGTGTCAAGGCCTTTTTTCCTTCTCACAGTGCCCCACCAAAGTTGGTTGGGTTGGGGTGCACAGGAAGTTGGGAGGGGACAGAGCCAGGACAGCTGACCCCAACTCACCAAAGGATCAACCCAACTATCATATGATGTCACACTCAGCAATAAAAGCTGGAGAATGGAGGAAGAGGGGGTATTCAGAGTTACAGAACCTGTCTTCCCAAGCAGCCATTACATATTGACCCTGCTTTCCTCAGCATGGCTGAACATCTGCCTGCTGATGGGAAGTACTGAATGAATTCCTTATTTTGCTTTGTTTGTGCACACATTTTTTGTTTTCCCTATTAAGCTGTCTTTATCTCAACACAGGAGTTTTCTAACTTTTAGCATTCCCATTTTCTCTCCATCAGATTGTTGGGGGAGTGAGCAAGTGGCTGTATGGGGCCTAGCTTCCTACTGGGATTAGCTGACAATAACTAGGCATTATGTTGCAAGTGTAAAAATACTCATGTGTATTTACAGATGAAACATTAAAATATTAAAAGTATGTCTACCAGCAAAAGCAATGTAGTTGCCATATTACAGTAGTCCTGGTTAGGAAACCAAGTTGGCAGCTTGCCAAATCAGCAGTTACAGAAGCATGCACTATACAGATATATATTTTGTTATTATTATTTATCTGGTTTTCTTTTTATTTTTTTTTTTTAATGGAGGATAACTTGTGGCTATTCAACACAGATTGCTCATAGTAGTTCACAATAGCAGATAATTAAAGAGGTTTTAGCCTGTGCCAGCCAGTACTCTGGCAGACACATGGCTGAGTAAGGTGGGTGCCAGAATTCAGTCACAGAACACAGTATGTATCAACAGGCGTCACCAAGTTTGTCTCCCAGCACCTTACATGGTTCTTCAACATGATCCTTCCAGGCTTTTCACTTTTGGGCTTTCCTAATGTGAACTCACAAATGTATAGAATAATTTAGTCTGAGACACACTTCTGAGGGTCATTGAGTGCTGCTTCCTACTCAAAGCCATCTGAGGTGGCACAAATACAGTTATCTTGTAATAACAGTTCTACAGACATTAGCATACACAAGCAAAGAGTCTTAAATGTAAATAAAAACATTGCAATGAAAACTATTTACACCACAACGAAATCACTTAATCACATTTTTTAAATAATTTTTCTTCCCTACAGTTAAGTGCAGGCATCATTGTATTTCATTCTTTCCCCACCTTATTAAAACTGTGCATAGACAGGGAAAAACAGTTACAAAATTCAGATGAAAACTGTATTTTCTTAAATTGTATTTCTTCAATATTAAGGACTATGAAAACATACTAAAAATACACCATCATATTATTACTTAAGTCTCTTCAGAAAATCCAAAACAAGTAACAAGCCCATCCCCAAAAGAGACTTCTCTCTTTAAAGAAACCAATTTGGATCGTTAACACATAACTTACACTTTTTGTAAAAAAAGAGACAGCAATTCATGGAGTTTAAGCAAAAATATTTGAGCTCACGCAAATTCCTAATTCATAAAACAAATTTTCCATAAAATGGCATCACTGCAGTTTTAAAATAAAAGAATAACATTAATTTATTATGTTATATGCGTTGAAGCACAAATTCAATAATCCTCTCTAGCCTACCCTTCAGGCAAAACAAAGCATTTAAAATTATAATGTATTAGGCACACTTGAGTGGTTTCTTAAACAGAGGCTTCTAAAAGCAAAAAAGGGCTGTTCCAGTTTGGCTGACTGTCTCACATCATGGTATGATGAAGAATTAATTTCATAGTGCTAAAGCCAGAAGTAGGATATAATAGGTATTTTAAAAAATGTAGGCTCACCCACCTGAATTCTGTACTTTGGATTTCCCCTACCAGATTTGGGTAACTGCAAAATATTAGCCAAATCACACTGACAGAAATAGAAAGTACTCACCTGTTTTAGGGTCAACAGAGAAATATGGCTGTCCCTGAAGAATACTGTACACCACTCTGGCACTGTTTCCGTATGTAGGGTCATCTGCATCTGTGGCTGTCACCTGTAGAACAGATGTACCTGTATTTACAAGAAAATGAAAGTTAATAATAAATATAATTTTTCTGACAAATATAAATATTTTAGATGCATTTTTGAAGCCTCTACAGTCCTCACATTTTGCAGTTGAGAGATTAATAACATTTTCTCTATATGTTATTATCCTATCTTGTTTTAAGGAGAACTATTTATAGTAATTTAGAAAAATACCTCTTTCCCTATACATATGTATATGTAATGTGATTAAATACACGTAAAAATAAATAGCAACTACATAGCATGCATATTTATGAATGTTCAGATATATAGACCCTAAACTTGAATATTCCTTAGACTTCTGAACAACCCATATTTATGGACTTCAGGATTATCTTCGTCCACAGTACAAAATAAATTTGAGGTGCATTATTAAAATAATTTGCATGAACACCCACAAATCATTAAAAGATTATTAAAAGTCTAGTTTTCAGGAGGCATCAAAGTTCTGAACATGAAATAACTACTAGAATCTTGTTGGAATTCCAATGATGGATCCCAACTAGACAGATAAGCGGTTCAAAAGACCGATATTTGTATGCTACTAATAAATACCATTTGAAAAATAAAATCTCACTGTCTAGCATGGCACTCAGGGGAATAACCTATGAGTAATACTTTGCAGAAACCAAATGAGTAAGTACTACACAAACAGAATAGAAACAAGTGATTTTACATTCAACTGTCTTTTTCAAGACATTTAACTATGAATGGGGTTTTTTTGCTGTCACTGTCCAACACTTCACATCAGAAATCAGTAAATGAAAGACTGGCAAATTACCAAAGGTTCATTCTTCATTCCACTAGTTTATCCTACCAGACATTAATTTCTAAAGAATCCTTTGCTCCACTATTAAAATACAAGAACAATAATAACAGAACAGGCTGCTTTGCTTTCATTCAATTCTGCATTTAAAAGTGGCTTCTCAGAAAAATGAACCAAAGGCATCACCTCCACTCTGGGATGTTCAACTTCAAATTTTTTATGTGAGAAGAATCAGACTTTTGAATTGAATCCTTTGGTCTCCCCCACTGTACTTTTATTTGCCTAATGGGACAGTTTTACAGAATGACAACTAGATTCTTCTGTGTTCATTGGGAATAAAAATACCTGATTCACAGGGTCTCACTTCACTACAGCAAAGATAACATGCAAATCTTCACAGATTTATATAATTTGCTGGTTGATAAAGCATTAATTCATTTGTGATAGACTAACTAGGATACTAAAACTTGTTTTTTGTACCTACTGGAGAGATACAAATTAGTAAAAGGTAAAGCAAGGGTGACTCCCATACTTAAATATAGTGTCTTGTGGTCTCTGTATAGCTCAAATGCATACAAGCTCATAAGTATATTCACACAGCAGATACAAGGATACTTTGAAGAATTTGAATATGGAAATTGTAATAAAATCAAGCTGGAGCTAGTAGTCTGTTCACAGTATATCAGGAGTTACTGGTAAAACTGACTAAATCATTGTATTTGTATTTATGTGGCAAGATAAAAAAATGTGAATTAAAGTTAGTGTAATTATCTTAAAATGTTCTAGGAATCTATTCAGTCATATTACCTAAATACTGCAAGGATATATTTCCGTTGCCCAGTTTGGCAACAATTTCAAACTTGAGTGTTTGTTGCACGAAAGGGTCAAGTCCTGACCCATTGATTTGTTGTTTTACCTTTATTCATGCTTTCATTATTTTATTCTGGAATCCTGTGGAATCATTGAAGATTAATAAATACTGATACACATTAATTTTATTCTAATTCCATACAACAAAATATGCCTATCCAATAGATACAGTCAGTTACCTAACAGCATTTGCTACCCAGTGTCCTGGTCAAATTCTATACCTTTACATATATAGATTTTCCTGCTTCCAGGAAAAGAGTTACCAACAGTAGGTTTTGGAATGGATGAATTAATTTGTGAGATGCATGGACAGACTTTTTGCCTGTTTCAAAGGAACAAAATACCAGAAACACTGATATTTCATGGTACTTAAAAGTTTTTCAGAGACTTTCTTATTTTGAAAGCTAGGAGATAAAATCTGAATGCTTGAATGGCTCATTGATGTGGCACAAAGAAACAGGGCTAGTGAAAGGTGGTATCTCACATAAGCAGCTGACAGGTCATTTTAGCATGAATGCAATGCTATTATACCTTAAAATTCACTGCAGCAATTTTCTAATATATCTGCAGCTCTCTAGGAAACACCGGGCAATAGTAATTTAATATTGAACAGTGGCAAGGTGTTCTCTTTCCAGTCAAAAGAACACCTAGGATCACAAGTTTTAACTCATCCCCAGACACTATCTCTCACACTCTCATTCAAGTGCAATGGAGACAATCAGACACATTTTTTTTCACCCTATCATGCAAGCACACTCAGTGCCTTGTAGGATATACCCATACTCTCCTTTTGCCTAACTCATCTGATTTGCACAGAGAAACTGCAGCTTGTGAAACTTCATTTTTAGAATGCATTGCAAGGAAAAAGGTAACAGAGGGTCAGCTCATAAAAATAGCAGACAAACCACAATTCCAAATATATTTGTACCATCCAGATATAGCATCAGTGTTTGCTGTTGGACTATGTGTAATGAAGAATTTAGATGGAAAAGTATACAGTACAGCTGCTTCGCGATTTTTAATAATTCTGAAGGAAATAAGCTAAAACAAATAATAAGGCTCTCACTGCAGACCTCAGAACAGATATGAACACTGGACCCAAAGGTATACCTTCTATACGTTACTTACTAACCCATTGTGAAAGGGTCTGTCAATGAAAATTCAAAATTTTGCTATGAAAGCATTTTGACATTCCACTTAGGCAATAAAATAGACTTTATTTCCCAAAGTGAAAGCTCTGCTAATTCAGAGTACAACTACCATTCCACACGATTTCCTGCGACAGCTGAGAGATTACAGTTTGGAAATTGTGTTTTCTTAGGTAATGCTTTATACAAACCTGTAAAATAATTCTGTATGCTCTAAACAGCACTCTGTAAACCTAACATTTTTTCTGTTATAAAAAATAAGGATCATTTCAACTGAGAAAACAAACTATAGTTTTATTTCAAAATCCCTTCTTTTGTCTCATTTTAAAATTGTGTTTACAATTAAAATTTTGTAGAGTTATATATCAAAGAAAAGATGAAGGGAAATACTTCAACCTATCTCTGAAGACAATTTTTTAATGTTTAATGAGGCAGTTCAACAAAACATGTCTGTTGAAAATGCAAATCTGAATGCATGAATTTCCATAGTTTGCTGCACTGCTAAAATTTCAAGGGGGTCAATATTGAACAAAAAGTAAAAGAAGTGGAAATAAAGTGGAGTTCAATGAACATAGGGAATTCCTGCCTAACTAAACTAATTCTTAAAATTGTCTTAAAACACTGGCAGTTCAATATAATACATTTTAGTTTCATTCTACATTAGAAAATAATTATTTCTCCAGGAAATGAACACTTTTGAGTCCAGTTACTATATTATCAATCTATGTTCTCATTGAAGAAAATCTCAATATTTTTTGTCATCCATCTTCATTATAATATAAAAATCAAACAAGATGAGGAGATAAATAAGCACTTTCTACACAAATCTTATTTATGAACAACATGAATATTGTCTCTCAGATTATAGGAAATTATGAGTACTTCACATTATAATACCCAGGGAATAAGTCCAGAAAATCCAGTGTGTCTATTCTTTTCCTAAATAGAACTTATTTGGTCTACTTTTCTTATACGTGACCTCAACACCAAAAATATACTATGCAATATTTCCCTCACTTTGAAGCTATCTGAAAATAAGCAGAAATGAGCTTCTACTGATTGAAAATGTTTTATTTCCTTTAACATTTAGATAATGATGACTTTCTCATAAACACATAAAGAGAGCATAGTTATAGCTCTCAATGAGACTGCCTATTTTTAAACTGCAGGAGAAATAATTTCAGATATAAAACATGTTCTTTTGAGCCAACTTTTAGGAAAAAGGTTCAGTGAAGGTTCTTCCAGCATAGTGCATAAAATATAACATGTTCACTTCATAACAGTGAACACTGTCATCTAATATTTGGCAGATAATTTAACAAACCTCAGATGTACTTTCTTGTTGGTAACTTGAAAAAAATTGTAGCCATAAAGGTCCTAGAGATTTCACAAGTAGATCAAGAAAGGCAAAAGTTGTGGGAAAAATATGTTAGCTTCTTAAGGAGACAAACAGAAACCTGCTGCTGCAACTAAACAGCATAATGGAGATCAAAAATATCACCTGCAACCCAGCATGAGGGCTGTTACACAGAGAGTAACACTGAAAGTTCTTTACATGACTTTGTAAAAAAGTAGAGGAAAATTTTAATTTAGAAACGAATCCTTAGGAATTAATAAAAAAAAAAAAAAAATTAGAAAGTTCAGTCATATATAGACTGCACAGCTAAATGTCAAAAAGAAAAAAAATGCTTGTTACAGAATGAGTGGAAATGAGATAGGGATTTTCCCTATTTGAAAGACAGAATGTATCCTGTGAAAGCAATAACAGAAATTATCTTCCTGAAACTGAATGCAAAAAAATCCATTTTGGTTTATATCCCAAGATGCTATTCCAGAGCAACTACTTGGAATTGTTCTATGGAAAACAGTAACTTTTTTGGTGTAGTTGTGCAGTAATACCAATATTTAGACTACTGCAGAATTATAACTAATACTATGTAATAATACATTTTGAGAGAATGAAAGGGGAGAACTTCATAAATATCATGAACAAATAAAAAATAATTATATTAGCTGTTTTTCACTTAGAAAACAACATTACCATTATTTCCACTGTCTCTCCTCCTACGCAGAAAATCAAAGGCTTCATCAGGGGAAGGATATATTATATTAATATGGTCTCCATTAAAGACAAAGAAAACTGAAGAAACAGGAAGAGTTATGTATTTCTGGAGACAGATGATGAAGGAAATGAATTTCACATTATGACAGCCAGTGGTGTGACAACCAAGATGAGAGCTCAGATGCTACAGAAATGAATTGCAACTTCAACAGTAAAGCACTGTGCCACAGTGAATTATCAAAGACAAGTGAAGAGGTTTCACAAATTATTCTAACTGGAGGCTCTATCCCTTTACTGTAGTATTTCCCCAAAAGATGCATTGCTTAAATAATCCTGGTTATGACATAACTAATAGAAATACACTTCTATACTTCTGTAATTTTTTTCTTGGGGATTATATTCATGATAGAATGCTTAGATTGTTAAAATGGGGAAATCTACATTAAGGGCATGTCCTTTTCCATACTAAGGAATGAAAATGTATTTGATCTATAATCTGAAAATCTTTATTAGCTATATAGTGATCAAACAAGAATGACTAATGAAGACTGTTCCTCTGATAGAGAGCCAGAAGAGGTTATTAGAACCTAGAATGTTAATAAATAATTGTAATAAAATGTGGAAGGAGAGGGGAAATAGAAATTAAAAGCATGGATGGTGTAGCAATTCTCAGAGGGCAACAGACTATAGAAAAAAGAAAATTCAGAAAAAGGAAGATGAAGGATAATATGGGAACCTATGAAAGACAAGGAGAGAACAAAGTAAAGGAGACTAAAGAAAGATGTTTCTCCCTTCATGCATTTTTGTTTCTAGAGGGATCACAGGGAAAAAAAGGCTTAGAATTCTCCATGGCTGGGAAGAGATATATGAAACAGCACACTCTGGGAGGACTTGGAAGAGATGAGAATACTGGAAAGGGAGAAAGCTACAAGTACCTACAAATATTGGAACACAATAATCATGACGTAGACAGGTAGATTATTTTTCAGAACATCATGTATGGAGGACATTTTAAAACATGACATTTGCTATGCTTGAGAGTCCATTTAATGCAACATATGATTTTACATGGTACATAGGAACAAATCTACTTCATAGAAGATTAATGCCACTTAGGTCAATGAAGAAGCCACTGTTGTGGCTGCCACAGTTCTGAACTCCATGACTCAGGAATAAAATGTAATCTATTCCAGCCTTTCCAGGACTGGTATGATTACTAAATATTTACAAATATTTCCTATGCCTCTCTTTATTTGTATACAAGACAAGAATTATACAAGAAAAAAAATAGAATGCACTATTTTTAATACACAGCTATGTAATGAAAGCTGTGGTTTGATCTCTTTAGTCTCTCCATGCAAAATATGTCTTTGCCTACTGTGAATCTGTATGCAATTCAAACAGCATGCCGACTTCAACAAACAGACTAAACTTCCCGCACTTTACAACCACATATGTCTGAACTCAGCATAATAATGTCAGATGGTACTATAGAAGATAAAATGCAGAATCCTAGTTTAAAAAAAAGATTCTACCGATCTACACTAATAAAGCTGGATAAGGTACCCTCCCATCCAAAATAACTATATTACAAAATATCATATCTGACTTTTAAGTATGGAACAATACACTTCTATTATTTTCTGGTCAATTCATACCATATGAGTTAACATTACCATTCAAATAATCAAATTATGACAAGTTATCAGTCATATATATATGACCAATATTGTTATGAGACTTCAGTATCTACATGTATTTTAGTAATTTTCCTATCAGTTTTTACAATTATATTCTGCAGAAGTCTATCACCTCTTTAGCAGACAAAGAGCAAGGAGTCAAGAGTAAATCACCTCCTTTTTATCTAGGAAAGTTAAACACATCTTGCACTTGAATGTAATTTCCTTTTGGGGATGTGTTGAGATGTGGGGGGAAAAGTGAGTTCTCGAGGTAACTATCTGCACTGTCGGTTCAGTAATAAAAACAGAAATATTTCACAAAGATCAGTTATAACAGTTTCAGTTTTCTATAAAAAATATATATCTAGCACATGTCTCATTTCCATCTGTCTCTCCTGGACTTGTTTTTCTAGCTTTGATGTTGTAATAATAGAGGAAAGTTATAAACTAATTTCAACATCAGTGATGAATAAAGTAAACTGATTTCAAAATGTAATATCTCAAAGATTAAGATCTGAACTACATTTCTAATGGGGAAAAACAAAGATCGGGACATTTTGAAGTTAAATTTCCTTTATAAGAAACTTAATAAAAGTAAATTAACATATGAGGCCATTGTCTATAATAATCTGGAAAATTACCATTCCTTTGTTGTTTTGTATTTTATTAATTATAGACATACAAAAATGCCACAATGTCTATAGCTGAATAAAGATATAGGAATACTAGAATGGAAAGTAGCATTTGCTCATTAATTCCTTTTAAGGCATCCAAGAATAAGAGTGACTTCCCTCTACCCTGTGTGTTTGGGGGGGCACGTCCTGTTTTCTTAATATGAACGTCCTAATTAACACACAAGGTTGTACTTGATGTCATCTTTTCAACTCTTCTCAACTTTAGTATCTTATACATACTATCAATCATACAATAATGCGCCATAACTTTGTCAAACAGTATGCGGCATTTTCATTTTTTTAAAATTATTGAACAGAACCGTTTGTTTTCCTTACCCATTTCAGACATCTCTGGCACAGTAACAATGTATGGTCCATCTGTAAATTTTGGTGCATTGTCGTTGATATCCTGCACTTTGATAATAAATTCAGATTCAGGCTCGAGCGGCTTGTTTGTCCGTCTATCAATAGCTTGGGCATGAAGCACATAGTGTGTCTTCTGCTCTCGATCTAGACTTTTGGTTGAATGGATGTCTCCAGTTGTGTCATCAATAATAAATATAGTACCCGCCCCTTCTCCAGTAAGAATGTATTTGACTGATCCATCACCTTTGTCGGAATTGGAGTGCAGCTGTAGAATATACACACATAAAATCATTAAAAATTACATATTATATTTCATAAAAGGTTATTGCACATAAATATAAAAATCATAATGTTACTGTTTATACCACTCTCCTTAGCTTTTAAACTTCTCATCTCTTGTCATAGTTTTTTTATATGCTATTTCTGGCAGTGAACAATTTTGTTCAGGGCCATTCCTACCCCAGCAGAGTTAATTTTTTAAACCAGGATTTCTTTGGTTCTACATCCATTCTACAAAACTTCCCAAAGTACCGACTTTGGGAATAATATTCTAGTAACTGAGGTGTTTAACTGAGGTGTTTTAATTTTATTTTGGTTGGCTACAGTTCATCTAGTTGTTATCTTACAGCAGTCATTGCTAAAAACTCTGCTTTAAGCACTAAGCTTGAAGCAGCCACACCAAGGATTAAGTTTGCTTCAATGCCTGTAGTTCAGTCCCACCACCTGTGTTATCTTCTGTGGCCCAAGAACAGCATCATTTACTGATAAAGAAAACTGCATAGTATGTCACTGACCGATGCCTGTCCAGGATTATTCTATCCCTCAACAAAATGTAGTAATTTTATCTGGTTTTGTCTTTAATTAGGCAGCCACCTAATTTACTTATATTTAAAGTCTTTATGATGAAATAATGAACTATGAACAATATTTCAAGCATTTTCACTGTTCCTAACACAGACTTAGTGCTATAAAATATATATTATGTGTATTATGCCCCCCTTCACATAGAACAAAGCTGATAATTTACTGGGAAAACAAAAAAAAAAAAGAAAGTCACTAAGTACGTACCCTGGTGTATTAAGCACTAACATGATATATCAGTCTATTCAGTGTCTCAGTCATTTTAAACTGACTTTAAAGTGCCTGTTTAGATTGAAAATGAACGTGTGTTCTCTGGGGAGGCATGGCCTTTTATAGATTGAGCAGCTTTGTTTTTTCTGTTTGCTTTTTGGGCTTTTTTTGTTGTTTTTGTTTCATTTTTTTTTTTTTTTCTGAAAATGACTTTGAGAACAGAATGCATTTATTGAGGTGCAAAATAAGAATAAAGAGATAATGCTGATATGAACAGACTCAGGAACTGTGCACCTATATTATTGTTTAAATAAGAAGGGAAAGTTTTCTAATTTTAACAGCTCAGTCACTCTTATTCTGATCCCACTGCCATGGCTTTCTCTCAGTATATTCAATGAGGTGTTTCTAAGTTTCTATACAGAATCAGAGAAAAATACAAGTAGAATGTGAGATATTATTTTTAACTAATGGAATACACAGTGTCCGTTTCTAGACTCCTTCCAATTCTCAGTTCAGAAATCATTTAGTGTTGGATAGAGAGAAAATAAGACTTTAGGAAGTTCAAATAATCTTTTTTTCTGAATTAAATAATATGATCTAGATGTGCTGCTGTTTTCTCACTTCCTCCTTGTACTTTTTTAGCCCAGTCTTTGTCTTGCTTTTAAAATTATCTAGCTTGCTATTGGTAAAAGGGTAGGTCTTGATAGGATATATAGAGCTTGATGCCATTCTTCACCTCATGCATTAGATCTATGAAATCATGGTGTTGCACATCCACTTGTCCTGCAGTGGATCCAAACAAAACTGGGTCAACACCGTGGACCTATTTTTTGTTTGGTTGGGTTTTATTTTGAAAATGGAAGAAAGAAAGAAGCAGAAAAAGGGACTATTTATAGGATGGCTTTTATAGGATGGCAGGGCAGTCTTACACCTTTCTTTTAGAGGGGTGATGGGCAAAATTCTGGCTGTATCTCTTCCTATCCTCAGAATAATACTGTATTGAATTAAAAAAAGGAATAATTCACACAATGTAAATGCCAGTGATCCAAATTCCCTATAAAGTCCAAAATGTTCTCTGAAGTGATTTATTGTTAAAATCAAGAATAGCAGGTATTCTGACACTCCAACCCTGGTTTCCTGGTATTCAAATGTTTCAGAAACAATCGGATTTTTTTTTCTCTTGCTGCAGGTTCCATTTTTGATAAATAAATTCCTTAGTGTTAGTGTTTGCAAATGTTAACATTTGCTTCAGAAAGATCACCTCTAATTTATGGGAACACAAACATACACACATGAAAAAGAAGAACCCCAAAACCCCAACAACAAACGTAGGAGAAAATTTGTAAGCCCAGGGAAATGGCAAATTTGCTGAGTTTATACATCTGTAAGGAACTCAAGTTAAAACTATCCCAAACTGAAAAAGACAAGAATCTCCACCCTCATCTTCATTATATCTGCAAATGCACATTCAGGTATGCTGCATGGAGATGCCAACAGAAATCACTGTGTTCATAACTAGAATTATGAAATTATGAACCAATTAAGAATTTGGTTACATACATAGGTAAGAGATCAACAGAACAGAGAATGACTGTAGAACTTCAGAAGAAAGTGTTATTCAAAAAATCCCAATATCAACATAGACATGATGTTCTAATGCCAGACTGCAGAAAAGCACATTCAGCAGTTCACTGTCAGAGCATGAAATGCATGAATTTTTTTTGCAAATTTGTAACATTAGATATATTTTCTGTTGCCCAGAAACAACTATTTGTACTTGTTAAGAAAATCCAGACACAATATATTGAGTCAGAGGGTTTTTATATCTAACCAGTAATAAAAGTTAAGGAACACAGAAGGTCCTCATCTGATTGCCCAGCCAACCAATTATATGTTATTCCTGATAAACATCATGTTCCTCCCCATGCTTCAGTTGGAAAATACAGGAAAGAATGTCAGTAGAAGCAAAGTGTATGAGTATTAATAAACACTGAAAGCCTGGTTCTTTTACACTGCATCTGTAAGGAAACAACTGGAAACAAGAGAAAGATAACAATATCTTGCTTTCCTACTTTCTGATATTTCCTGTATTGTTTGAAATATAACACTTTCATTTATGCCTTTTGATTTCTAATGCTGAAATTTAAATGTACATAGGCGGATTTGCATAGCACTTCCACTGCGTAGAAGGCTTTTCCTTTTTCATTTTGTTTATACTTTATACAGATTAAATAGCTGTTTGTCTTCTTTAATACTTTCCTCTCAGTACAAATTAGCCCAAGTAGAAAAATATCAAGCCTTCTCTCAAATGCTTATTAGCAATATGTGTTGTGCTGAGGAGAGCCCCTGGGAGTCCCTGCTTAAGATGATGCCGACCAGATTAATGAGAGATTCATGTCACTGAGCATGGCTCACTTCTTTCTTTTCCCTGTGTACTATTAAATAATCTCCACACCAGGTGGTTTATTCCACAAAAGCATTCCTAATTACAGTAAATGAGATTCACCACTTAGGCTACAAAGACACAGCTCGTGAGACAGTATTTCTGCAGCTATGTCTATAATGATTTATAAATGAAAGGAAGAAAAATCTAGCTGGACAATAGTGGACTCTCTCTATTTGTGACTGCTATAACTATTTCTCTCTCAGAATACTTTAACAAAGAGAAGAAATGTAGCTAAGCATGGCACAATCAAGCCAACTCATGTTCTTTCTGTTGACCAGTTCAGACCTAGCTTGTATGACCTGGGGAAGATCACCCAGATCATTAGAAAGGGTGTGCACATTTCATTTCAATGAGATGTCATCATCTCTGCCAATTACTTCTCCATGAGCATGTACACATTAGAGGATGAGACAATCATATGCTGTAGAAATGTGAATAAATAGCTCAGATATACACAAAATGTGGTGTTATTTTTTTTCCTTGCTGCGCCAGTCAGAGACAGAAAGTAGGAAGGCTGCAGAAGTCTTTTAGTTTAAAAAGAAATACAAATGCATGACACACCGAAACATAATTACTCATAATGTTGAAATGAATAACATGCACAGAAAAGAAATACAAGGGAAATATACCAAACATCAGAACACAGCTCTGTAATTTCTGTATCAGAGGTTTTAACTATGACTATGAAAACACTGCCTTTCAGCAGGTCTTAGTTTCTATGTCCATCTGGTCTTATGATTTCTGATCCCTCAACCTCCAGACACTGCAGACTTCTCAGTTCTTTGTAAAAAGGCTATTTTACATGATTTTACATTTTATTTTTAGTTTCCATCCTAAATTATAGGCTGGCTTCTGAAAAGATTACTTATCATTGATGATTTGGTTATGCTCCTAGCATATCTACTAAATATTCTCAATCTGTCTGCAACAAGAAGACACTAGAAAGTATTTAATTTTCATCCCCTATTGGGCATCATTCCTGTATTTATTTCTCTGATTTTTTAGGGAAAGAAGAAACTGAAAATAATAGCTGAAGAGCATATCTGGAATGTCACCTTTATCAATACAGTGGGCTCTATTTCTGGAACTATTTAGCAACAGGTTAGATTCAGGATGACTTATGACAGTTCCTCAAGCTTTAACTAGCCTGTATCAGAAGTGTAAGACTGATTTAGCAGATTAATAAGCAATGTGCCCTTGTTTTGCTAAGACTGAAGTATTTTTCCTCCATCAGTCCATTTAAAGGTTTAACTTTTAGTATATTTGACAACAGCCATCTGGATATGAACCAGCAGTGTGCCCAGGTGGCCAAGCATCTTGGCTTCTATCAGGAGTAGTGTGGTCTGCAGGAGAAGGGGAGTGATCGTGGTGAGGCTGCACTTCAAGTATTGTGTTCAGTTCTGGGCCCCTTGCTGCAAGAAAGACTGAGTTTCTAGAGAGAGTTGAGAGAAGGGAAACCAGGCTGGTGAAGAATCTGGAGAACACGTCCTGTGAGGAGAGGGGAAGAGCAGGCTGAAGGGAGACCTTATTGTTTTCTACAACTATCTGAAAAGAGGTTGTAGGGAGGTGGGTGTTGGGCCTCTTCTCTCAAGCAGAGGAAATGGCCCAAAGTAGCACCAGGGGAAATCTAGACTAAAATACTAGGAAGAATTTCATTACTGAAAGAGTAGTCAGACACTGAAACAGTCTGCCCAGGGAGGTGGTGGGATTGCCATCCCTGGAGGTATTAAAAAACCATGTAGCTGAGGCACTTCAGAACATGAGGGGTGGGAGCTGGTGGTTGGATGCAGTGATCTTAGAGGCCTCTTTCAACTATTACAATTTTATGATTCTGTAGCTGGTGCACCAGCATGAAAATTGCTGTAAAATGAATGCACAGATTTTAGGTTTATTATCCAGTTAACAGCAGTATTGTTACAGCTAGCAACTGCAAAGCTACCAGGCGGATAAAGCCTAAACACAAAACCAAATGGTCAGGTGGCTACTGCTTTTATCTAACAGTTTTAGCTAACGCTTAACCACATCATACATCCAAACATTTAAGCATACATACATGTGAAAAGTCAAGCAAATGAGAGAAATAGGCAGAAACTATTCAGCAATATAGAAGCAGGGAAAAGCACACCAACAGACTCTATAAAACCAATTAAAAAAATGAGGAGGAAGCCAACAATCTGCTCCTGCTGGGAATGTGGGATGCTACAACTCAAGAGTAATTACCATACTCTCCTGTGATTGCCTACTAAAGACAAGCTATGATCAGAAAACCATGCATGACCAGAAGAGTGAGCAAGAAGCTTGGATAAAAGGGGTAGCTGCAAAATATAAGGGCTGTCTCTTAGTGATTTAACTGTATGACTGTTTCCCCTCCTTTGCTCTAATCGAAGAATTTAGATTCTTGGTGTACTGTGTGAGTGGCAGTTTAAGTGGACTAGTAATGACTTTTACAACGTTTAATTGGACTACCTATAAATTCTTGGATCTAAGATATGTGTTGCTCTGTTGAAAACAGATTAAGGCATTCCCATCCACATGATAAATTCAAAACTGAAGCTGATTTGAAAAAATCAAGGACTGCTAATTAATTTAATCAGAGTACAAGTGGTTATGAACATGTAAAATTAAATTATTTTAAAATAACTGAATAAAATTAATTTTAAACTTAAGTTGACAAATAATAAAAATAATATGCACAGAATTCCAAAAACAAAACCGGATTTCTGGTACTGACACCATCATTATATCATTTGAATAAAGTATTATCTTCTGGTTGGGTAGCAGCATGTTCTTTCAAGGAGAGCAGTAAAACTTCCCCTTCTCAATTCTGTTGTCATTGCCAATCAGTTTAAACAGACAATAGGAGGCCCCCAGCACAACACTATCACAGCAAGGTCTACCAATGTGTACCCGACATAGAGGAATGACAAAATTATTCCCAAATAATATGAGCTATGATCTTTAGCAAAGCATATGAGAATATATTAAAAAATAAAGTACTGGTTTTACTTTACTTTTGTTATGGCAAACTGTTTAATATTTCACTAAAAACATCAAAATGTAGATGCATATAAAGAATTAATGGTACAACACTAAAACACTGAGTACAAAATATTTCAGTCTTCTCTTTAATAAGAATAGCAATCATTCTGATGTCTTTTAATGTTTATGTAGACACAACATATAATTGAAAAGAAATGATACGATGACTTAGTAGTAGTAAAAAACACAATTCTGAATAGTGCACACTGCAAAATCTGCTGCTACTGAAATGTTGATTGTGCCTATGCAGTAAAAGCATCCTCAGATTTGCTGCAGGCTTGATTCCTTTGGTTGGAGCTATGGAATATGTTGTAATAAAATATACTGCTCTGGGCAATGTCACACTTTTTGATGGAATTCTCAGAGGGAATCGTTAGTCCAGGAGATAACTGTACTAACCATACTAGTGCCTCAAATTGAACAGAAACTATTCTACTCCCTTGTTAAACAGAGGAAGGGAATATAAAACTGCAGTTGCCCCATGTATTGGTTTTGCATGACAAGATTTCAGTAACAGGAGACTACATGGATGGCTTCTATGAGAAAGTGCTAGAAGCTTCCCCCATGTCTGGAAGAGCCAATGTCACTGGCTCCAAGATGGGCCTGCTGCAGGCCAAAGCAAAGCCCATCAGCAATGGTGGTAGTACCTCTGTGACAACTTATTTAAGAAGGGGAAAAAAAAAACAAACCTGTGCAACTGAAGATGGAGAGAGGAATGAGAATATTTAAGAACTACTCTGCAGACACCAATGTCAGTGAAAAAGGAGGGGGAGGAAGTGCTTCAGACACCAGGCAGAGATTCCCCTGAAGCCTGTGGTGAAGACCATAGAGGATTCTGTCCCTCTGCAGCCCACAGAGGGTAATGATGCATCTGATAACCACCTACAGCCACTGGCAGCCTCTTCCTCAAGGACTGCACCCTATTGAAGGGATCCACACTAGATGAAGAACTGTAGCCCATAGGAAGGACTTGTGGTGGAGAAATTCCCAGACAAATGCCTCCCATGGGAGGGACCCCATGTTGGAGCAGGGGAAGGGTGTGTTGAGTCCTCCCTCTGAGGATCAAGGAATGGCAGAGACAATACAAGATGAACTGATGGCAACCCCCATTCCCTATGCATCTGAGCCACTGGAGCAAAGGAGGTAGAGAAATGAAGAGGGAAATTGAGCCCAGGAAGAAGGGAGAGGCAGAGGGAAGTTTAAAGATATTTTTTATTTCTCACTATCCTGCTCTAATTTGATTGGTAATAAAATAAATTAATATTCCCCGAGCTGAGCATGTTTTGCTGGTAAAGAGAACTGCTGAGTGATTTCCCTGTCCTTATCTCGAGCCATAAGCCTTCTGTTATATTTTCTCTTCACTGTCCAGCTGAGGAGGGAAGCGATGGAGTGCCTCTGGCGGGCACCTGGCATCCATCCAGGGTCAACCTACCACATACCATCTGCTGAATGTTTTTTTCTCAGACAGAAAAAATAAATGGATTGCAATCATCCAGGAAAAGCACAACTGAAATTGTATTAACTTCACAGTATAACCCTTCAGCATACAAACATCTGTTCTTGCAAGATGTGCTTTTCTGAAGTCCACTCCTTTGCTGCTGCTTTTAGGGAGACTGGGTAATGGCTGAGGTATGCAGGTGAATAAGCAATCAGATCTGAAATAACAAGTGTACTAAAACTGACACAAGTGCACTATTTTCTCTCTGTACACAAAGAAGGACTCCAGTGAATGGCAAGCATAGAAAATGGAATCCTAAAACAACAATACAATAAATGTTTATGTATAAAACCATTTCTTTTTGTTTTCAAAGGGCACAGTATATTTTCATGAAAAATGGAATCCAAAATTGTAGTTTCAGTGTAGTATGTGTCTAAATTAATACAGAAGATAAATGCTTCCTCTCTGCTGAAGTTTTCATCTAAACTCTCTCCACAGCAGTAAGATACCACTTCACATATCTTTTACTTAGACAAACTCTTTGTTTGGCATAGAAACTATATTTTTTTCAGTAAAACAGGATTAACACAGCACATTTGTTTTACAGGTTTTAAAGAGCTAGACAGGCATTCTGTTGCAGAACATGCTAACTAAACTCTTCTAAAAGTAGAATTATATAAATATACTTGTTTGGACGTCCCAAGGCAAAATTACGACATCCCATTGAAATACTATTCTAAAAAATGTCTCTTCTTGTTTGGATCTTATTTGGAAAAATATTATTTTAAAACAAAAAAACAGATGAAGACCCCTCATTGCCCAGTACCCTCTATAGCCAGGAAAACTGTTTCAGAGTGGAAGCGCACTGCCTTTAGCCCAGGAAATGCTCACCTACAGAATGGCCACAGGATACTACTGCAAGGTAAGTGCTTGACTTAGTCATATCATATTACCTTTACTTCTAAGCAAAGAAAATCATAAGTGGTCTTAGTGACAGACCTTTTGTGGTTTTAGATCTCACAGTCTTCTTGAAGGGCAAGTATTACTATCCTCTTTCAAGGAAGAGTTATCTGAGTTTCACAGATTTCAGTTACCAAATACATCCAGAAACAAGAAAAGTGATTAGATTTTAAAAGCCCCAAACCTAACTTTGGTCTGTCCAGCTGTGATAACAATAGACAATGCTGAACTCTGTAGTTCTCTGAAAAAGTGGAAGAGCTATAGATTTTCAGGACATTTAGAAACTAACCTTTTCCATGGCACCAGAAAAACACCATCAATAGAATCAATAGTATGGTAGCTAAAATCTGATTTCATCGGGTATGAACAAGTAATTAATGCGCTGGCCCATTAATTCATAGAATTATAGAATCTTAGGTTGGAAAGGACCTCAGGGATCATCTGGTCCAAATCTTCTAATATTATTATGTGAGATTTGTCAGCAGTCTGTTGAGCTGAGACTTAAAACTTTCCAAAGTGGGGGAATCCACCACTTCCCCTGGGAGACCATTCTAACGTCTGACTGTCCTTGTAGAGAAAAGTTTTCCTCTTGTGTTCAAACAAAATCTCCCCAGGGGCATCTTGTGCCCATTGCCTCTCATCTTGTCCATGTGACTCCTTTGTTCCTTTGTGCCCCCCCACCCTCCCCCCTTTAACTACTGGAACATCATAATAAGGGCTTCCCTAAGTCTTCTCTTCTCAAGGCTGAACAAACCCAGTTCTCTCAGTCTCTACTCATTCCTATATATGGGGACAAAAACACAACAAAAGAGCTTCAGATAATGGTTCTGCACTCTGGCACAGGCCTTGCAGACCTCTAATTAGGTAACTGAAGAACTGTGATGTTTGTCAATGTCCTACTGTCCAGCTACATAGCCACCGATCCATTAAACCAAAGATGGGCTACTCCTAGGCACTGACACTGTGACTTGTATTACCTAGAGAAGCAAGACTGCTTCCATACAAAAAGAATGTTTGCTTAAGACATTGAAAAAGGTCAAGGTCTAACAAACAAATGCATTTAATGTTTGAAAACACCAGGAAATACAAGAAATGGGGCTTGGAACACCACTGAAGCAATGGAAAGCTATTCTTAACTGCAAAACATTGCACATTTGAGACAATGTAAACCAGTTTTTGTTTCCACACACTGTTTCTGAAGACTTCCTACGGAAGCTCTTGACCATAATTTCTGGTGCTTGCTCAGTCAAGCTACTTTCATTTCAGTTTTTTTATCTACATTTTTTATTTTGTATTTCTTTAAATATGCGTAAAGAGAGAATCAAGTCTGCTTTTTCTTTCCCTTTACAATACAGAGGGACAAAAAGGGAACACAACTGTTGTAAAAGGATCTTCTGAAAAGAAAATACGTATCTGCCCTTACCGAACAGCAATACAAACATAAAATTTATTTCATATTTTTCCACGTGATAATGATTAGTTCCACGTGATTCAGATTAGTTCTCTAAAACCCTGATCAATGAATTCCACTGTATGTATGATGTCTGTGTATATCACTTCTGGTATTACCAGGTGCAACAGAAATAGCTCACTGCAGCAAAAACTTCTAAGTGCAATAGTACTCAGATTCTTATGGAAAGTAGGGTTTTTTTGTTTCCTTGTTTGTCTGACAGTGCTACAGAAAATACTGTTTAATGTATGGAATATCTAAAGATACCATATTCATTTTTAAGCTCTGGAAAAAGACCTCTGCAACGTGCCTATATGATATTCAAAATTGCTTCTTTCTCCCTTGCTCTTCTTGAATCATAGAATGAAGATAAAAATAAATGTGTGATTTTCTATTGTAGCATTTGTGAGCCATGGAAAATCAACAAGAGAAAATGTAAAGTCAATTACTTACTCAATTACAGAGTTTGATTAGGAAAAAAATACTATGGAGAAAAGTTCAAGGAGAGCTAATTAATTTACCAGCTTCCTTTTATCCCATCCTTCAAAAAAAACTTTCACACATTTTGGTCTTTGAAGGTAATTTGCTGAGAAATTTATAAGACTGTGGAAAGAGAACAGGTTAGCTACTGTACAATGGCTTCTATTTCAGGTGAAGAAATGTTTCCTTCTGAAGAAACTGAAAAGAACGCACTACCATGCACAATCAAGGACTGCAGAGATCATTATTTGAAAAGTATTTAACCTCCATACTTCTCTGAGCTTCTTATCAACTTACATTAATGCACTTTTTCAGCCTAAACAAATGCAGGGTTTCATTACTGAGAGTTTTCTTTTTCTGGCAATTTTGTTAGGAGTTCTTTGCTATATACTTTTTAAATATTAGAAAGTGGTATGACAATGCTGAGTATAAGAATATTGATTTATTGGGGCATTAATTAGCTGATTCTACAGTAGCATTTTAAAGGCATGGTTTTGGTTTGCATCTGGAGTGCCATTTCAACTTTTATGTGGCCTACAGCTTATGCTCTTGTTGAGTGAAATTTAGATTTCCAAAAAAAATTTCTTCTGTATAGAGATACATCTCACAAGTGAACATGTTTCCTCTGTATCTCCCTTAAAAGAGAGTATGCGTTATAGTTTTACTCTCATAGACACTTTTCTTCTTCCCATAACACAAGTAATTCTGGCTGTTTGCAAGAAGCAAAAAGTACTACATGACAGATGAAAAGAGCCCCATATTGTCATGATGTGGAAATGAAGAAAACATCATCACCCACCCTCGAAATCCATGGATAATGGAGAATACCGACTATGCTACTCTTGAAATCTTAGTTGGGTAAGATCCATTTTCACAGCAGAAGCTTATCACTAGCTACCTCCACAGATATGTTTTATAATGATTAAAAACATGGCGAGTGCTCATAACTATTATAATGATGACTATGCTTTTACAAGTAAGAATAAAGAAATGGGAACATATCAACCTCAGTGAATGAGAATGTAAACAGCTACCCTTAACTTTAGCATGCTTTTATGAATACTTATAAAAGCTTTCTAAATATCCGAAGCATATAAATGGGGAATTTCTACAACCCTTTTTGTTCATTTCTCTACTTCTCATGTGCATTGTCACAAAGCTGTACAGTTTATGAGCTCACGGTCTTTTAATCAGGTAATTCTGACCAAGAGCATTGTTTTTTCAAAGGGGTAGGGTGATACTGCTTATGTATTTTTCATAGAGTGATCATGACTCTCATCTGCCCATAAACATCTCTAGTGCCACCACTGCAAGGCTTTTTTGTAAGACAGAATAAGCCTGTCATTATTTATATTTGGTTTTGTATAACACCTGAACAAATAGAACACAAGTTTTGAAAATGTTTATAAATAGATTTTATATCACAAATTTATATCACAACAAGCCCTCCACATTTCCAGAAGTCAACATTTAGATTTGAAGTACACTTAACTGTTTCTGCATTGAATCCATGAAATGTCTGTTTCTAAAAGCAGCTGTAGTATGTTTTTGTTTAGAAAAATACAAAAGAAAAATCTGTGTCCGTGGATCAATTATCTGTACCTGAAGTTGTGATGTAAAATCATCTAACATTTGATATTCTAATATTCCTGAGAAAATATTTTTACCTTAAAATTCTCCAATATCTTGAAAAAATATGTAAAGTTTGCTGAAGAATTTATCTTATGTAACTGGAAAAAAAAATGATATTTAACAATTAAATAAAGCCTTCTCCTCAAAGTTCTGAATTCCTCACTGAAAAAATATTATGTTCTTTGCTGTCCATTGTAAAGCTAAATATATTTCATTTTTGTTTTCATTTGTTATCAGGGTAGACATATCCTGACCACAGAATTATCTTGAATTTATCGAAAGAAAAAGCTAGTTGAGAACTTCTTGCTTTTATGGTTACCCTTTTATAGTGTTTCACAGAAAGTATTTCAACAAATACAGTCAGAGCCTCATCAATTTTCTAAAACAAGAGTAATATATTTTGCATGTTATATTAACACAGAACTCATATTTCCCAGTACCCAATGTCCTGTCCTATATTGATCGTCATCTAATTCCAACAGAGAACATTAATGTTCTCCTTCTGTACATGTAAGGAATCACAGGTACAACATTCCATTCACTACTATCACTTACTAAAATAATTGATAAAAATGGTCTGATAAGATTTTGCCCTTCCCCTTGACCACTATTCTAAGTATATTGAATGCCACAGACAAACTATCCACACTTGGAAGAAATTCTTTCATGTTTCTTATTCATACGCTGACATATCAGTACAGATGTCACGTATCATGAACATTTCAGTGATCTTTCTTCCTAGAGCCTCTCTGACACCTTCTACCCTTTCAAAAATGTACAGGCAGAATAGAATTGCAATCTCTAAAGCTATTGTCTGCCACGGAACAGGTGAAAATGGTGCTTTAAAACAGAATGTGTAAAATAACAGGGAAATCAGTCTAAAAATAGTTCATCTCAGGAAATAATTAAAATTACCATTAAAATATCAGCTACTAGCTATACTGCTAGCAGAATAAGGAGGTGTCAATACAGAGCTCCTATAGTCTCCTTTGGATGTAAAGTGTATTCATCAACATATTTTCCATAATAGACTGTGTCTTTTACATTTAAGGAGTCCACAAAGAAGTTCCCATATGGCCTCGCAGAAGACTCAGAAGTCAGTATCTGTTTTCTAAACAGTATCTGTTTTCTAAAATAATTTCACCAAAATGAACTTAAAATGAACTTTAAAAATATTTATTACTTGTTAGGAAAAAATAAAATAGTTTGGCACTTTAAACACCTAACTGAATACAAGCTTTCACTCTGGCATCCTCAAGTGAGTAAATATTACCTCTATTGCTAAAATCCAATTTTTTCCATGTAAGGAATTATCTAGTAGGTTATCATGTTCACTTTTGCAGAATAAACCTACCACTAGAATTCATAGAAATGAAGTAGACTGCTGCATAGGAAGCAGAAATACAAATATAATTTTTATAAGAGCTATATTTTTTTTTCTTCAAGTGATTGTTTTTAACATTATTCAATCAAGCGGAAATATATTCCTTTCGACCCTAATATTTTTATACCAGGAGACAAAATGAAAACTGAGTTAAATGTTGGAAATATAGTAAATATCACATTCACTAAAAGTGCTCAAGAAACCTCTGGAGGAAAATTGAAACTACTTCCATGCTCCACCCTTCCTGTTAATACAAATAAAATCTTTGCTCAGGCATAGATCCAGACGTCAGAGAATTTCCTGAGCCTGCATGAGCAGCAAACCTACAGAATAAGTATCCAGCATCTTAACAGAGGCTGATGAGAGAAGTTAAACAAGGAAGATTGTCTCAAAGCTATTCTTCTGTAAATGCTAATGAAACACATTTTGTCTTCCATAAGAAGGGTAAGTTCCTGAGTTGACCTAAGTTGTACAAAAAAAAAGTACCTCATTCTGAAGAACAGGCACCAATAATTTTCAGTATTTTGATAACACCAGCACTGAACCTTTGTTCAGTGTATAAGCATAACGTTATTAAATGTTTAAAAAAAAAAAAAAAAAAAAATCATAAGAAGTATTTCTGTACAGATATCCCTGTGATCTGAATTCCAGAGATTCTTATGTTTTACATAAGGTAGAGGAGTTATTTCTTTGGAGTGGATTCCAAAATGCTGCTTATCACTTTCATTGACACTTTTTCTTTCTGTTGAATTTTGACATGCAGAACATGAAGGAAATCCCACTGATGTCAAAGGAGTTTGGATCAAGCCATTAAAGCTGGCAGATAAAACTAAGGAAAACCGTTATTGTTTCAACAATAAACAATAATGTACATATTATGTATTTTATAAATATGCACTACAAGTTATAAATCTTAAAACAAAACTAGGTAACATTACAAAGGGAGAAAATTGTAATTTCAGACTGAATTTTCAGAACTGAAGAGGGAGAGGATAAAATGAGGCAGTGATAGTGGAACAGTCTCCTGTATCTGCAGTTAGATGATCTGAAAAAGAGCACTAAATTATTTCAGTCTTTGATTATGTTTTACTTTCTCTGAAGTGTGTCACTGTTCAGATGCCACTGGAGTAATGGCAAGGTATTGAGATACAGGTATTAAAATAATAGAGTTGCTCTCTATCCAGACTCGGGACTAAATTGAAATGGAATAAAAAAGGAATAAAAGGAGTTAATGTGTCCTATTCTGAGAAAGAAGACTTCATGAGCTAACAAATTATAACCCCTCAGCTATTAGCAACATCTGCAGACATCATGTAGCTAGTGTACTACTTAGGCACTAAGAAACAAAAGTCCCCATGGTGTCAGTTGACACCAGGTCATGAATGGCTGGATTAATTGCTTGCTCAGACTCAGCTTCTGTGTAAGTAAGGTCAGGGTAGAAGCAGTGACCTTCAAATCAAGCTGAATTCTGAGCTGCAGAGTAATTGGTGTTATGGGAGATCAAAGGCAGAAGTGTTCTGAAGTGAAGAGTTCAGACAGAGTTTTCAGAGTGGAATTCCCTTTATGGTTTTTTTTTTCCCTCCCAGAAACTGCAGGTGGTTTGGTGTATTGAACCTTTACTCCAAAAAGACAGAAGCCCCACTGATAAACTCATGATACCACATCCCCATCTGATCAAATTCTCTCCTCGAGTTCTTAAGACTATCTTGTTTCCTTTTAAGTTTCAAAAACTGCTATTGTGCCTCTTCACATTTTTCTGGATATCTCTCTTTGCCTTGTGTTCTCCTGTGCATCCTAGCCTTATCACACTCATCTGTTTCTACACTTCACATGCACTACTGTTCTTAAAATCCCATCTCCAATTGCATGCACACTGAATGCACTGATAAACTGTGATGCCAAGGATACATGAAAATTTAAACATCAGCCCCTGGCATTCAAAAATTTTTGCTTGAATGAGATGGAAAATTTTGGGACAATGATTAAGTGAAAAACTCTGCAGTGAACAGAGGGTTATAGAAACATATATGGCAAAAAAGCTGTACATTTACTGAAATATAGAGATAATATGCATTAATAATGGTAACAATTTGTTCCCTGGCCACTCCTGTATGATTTAACAGGAAATTTTCAAATAGACTTAAAACCAAAACTGTTTGCATTTACAGCTAGTGCAGTCAATGTGGAATTTCCATTGAAGGAAGTAATACAAAGTTAAGGAGCAGTCTGTCTACATAGTCTTCAAATGAATTATTGTCTCAAAACAAGTACCTTGACAAACTGGACACTGTGCTCAGTATTTGCAGGGTTAGGGCCCTCATTCAAAGAGCTATCTGGCACTGTTCTCTGTATTTGCACAAATGAAGTCCCTCAACCAATTGCCACCCTGATAAACAGGACAATCCTTATTTAATGAGAAAGCGGACAGCAAGAGGAAGAATGTGGAGGCAGAGCAACACCTTTAAAAATATCATTTTCCTGCCTAAGGATAAAGTGCATGAGTGAAAAATAATTGCTCGGTCAATTCTGCTAGAGGAAATTGAGTGAGCGCCTGAACCCCCCATTTCCCACCAGCTCTTGTGCAGAACATTCTTGAACCCAACACTGAGTTTGCACAAAGCAGTCCTAGTCTCATCCAGGGAAGGAGAGGCCAGATAGCATAAATTGGATGCACACACCTGGGATGGACCACAACAATATACTGAGATTGTTGGTGGATCCAAGATTGAGGGTATCTTATCTATTTTCTTCATATCTCTGTCTCTCTCTCTGTTTCTGACCATATTCTCAGCACACAAGTTTAACATCATTTCTAATTTTGCTAAATTCTGCTAGTTGTAACCTGCTGTTTTTAAAGTAACATTGTGTGGGTTTTTTTATACAATTGTATTTTGTTTATACTGCTGGAGTAATGGCCTTTAGTCCTAAGTACCACACAGAGAATTGAAGATGTAACAGGACTGTTCAAAGAGACCAACTAAGAGAAGTTCAACCTTCATCAAAAGTTAACTCTACCTGAAACCTACTTTAACTTAACTGAGTGGGACAGGACACTGTCTCAAGGCCAAGTGTGCCTGAAGCCTTTCATAAACCCATACAAAAGCTCCATGGCTAGGTAATAAATGTATTTTCAATTTAAAAACTTGCCCTGCCCATCTCCACTAAAACATCCACATTTAATTCTGTGAAGGAAGAGGTATATTCATTTTTATATACAGTGCATATGCAATCTTGAGCAAGTTGAGAAAGACAGCTCAGAAATATACATATTTTACAATAATGAACTCTCATTTTTCCTTTTCTTTGGAATGGAGAAGTAAGGCAATTTTCACAACTCTACAATATATCTGGTATTATGAAGAAAGCTTCCGACAGTCAACATAAAGCACATGATATGGCTGTGTTAACATCTTTGCAGAAAGACACCAAGGACACAGACATTCAGTAAAGCATGAGTTTGCATGCTATATATTTCTCCCCTGGAAGTGAAGTTTTCAGTACCATGCTGTTATTCAGAAAATTAGTATTTGAAGGGAATACATGCTTGCGAAATTCTCAAGGATCTGAAGCCTCATGAAAGCTCAATTAAAATTCCATTTGTCTTACAGCAGTAATGTTATAGCTTTACCTCTGTGCAATTTTACTTCTTACATTGCAGAAATACATCATGCTACGTTTTGTGAGTTCTGTAATTTTTCCCTCCTCATTTAAATATTTTTTTTTCAAGTTTCATTTGGTCTTTAAAATGTCTCTTGAAAAAATGAAAGCCTGAGAAATAAAAGCAAAGTATTACCTGGCAACAAATGAGCAAATTTATTGTAAGAAACATGGTTTTTTTCATACCTACTCCTGACCACCAGTAAACATGGCTTAGTGTTTATGAATACATCCAACAAAAGATTTTTCAGCTATCTTTTCACTTCAGATCCAGTATATACTAAGTAACCAATGGAAGATTTTTGCCAGGCTGGTATGGTCAAGAAAAATATTCTTCTAAATGCCATTCTGGACAATCCTCTCCAATAATAATAATGGTATTCACTTTTTTGTTAATACTGTCCAACTGCTAGTGTAGTAGTTGGACATCATTATCAGAAATACTACCTACTAACCCAACATTCAAAATAACCTTTCTTTGTAATAGTCTATGTACATGTTCTCCCAGGATCCTATGCACAGAAGAGGTGTCTGCTTCTTAAGAAACTGTATAGGCTTAGGGGCTCCACAAAACAATTAATGGGCTCTAGAATGTGCAGCATAGACCTTAACAGACTGGTGATTCTTGGGACATCTTCTGATATCCTATGCACTTAGTAACTGTGTACTTAACAATCATGATAAAGCTAGATGAACTTTGCTAGCTAACTTGTTCATGTACTTTCATGAACAATCATCTTGGAAAAAAAAAAAGGTTAATATATGTAAGTGGAAGAGAGAATGAATGAATGAATGAATGAATGAGATGATGCAAAAGAGTGATGATTAAATGAGACAGAGTAGACAACAATCTTAGCAAAGTTTTAGTTATAGCTGGGCTCAGAGTGGGCTATGCTTGTGGACTGGATGCTGTCCAGAGGTTTCTTCCTGATCTAAAATTCTGTGACCTTTTAAATAAGCATTTTAGCTATTTCACATATAAATCACCTCCCTATAATCAAAAATCTTGCCCGAATTAAGCATAAGTAAACTAGTTCAATCCTATGAAGAAATAAGACTCCAGTGTTCAAAGTTAGAATTTGGAAAGCAATGAGACAGGGTCTCATTTTTCAAGGGAGCCATTATATCACTGTGTATCAGCAACACCTTATTTACATTAAAAGCAGGAGTGCTGAAACACATCTTTCTTTAGTCAAACAAAATCTGCAGAAAAACAAGTATCTTTTAACAGTGGTTGGTTTATATCAACGATTGTAAGGATTAACTAGTAACATATTTTTCCATTTTCTTATATTTCTTTAAAAAGTTGGTTGTATTATGTTCAAGATTAGCCTCCATTAGAACATCTTGCCATAAAAAAACAATGTGTTTAGAGCATTTATCATATGTTAACTGTTCTTTTTTCTTTAGCATATATATCTACCCATATCAGGGCAATATTCTGTTATATTATGCTCGCATAATTTACAAACAACACATGCTCACCAAAAGACCTACATCACTTTTGAAAACAACAATAGAAGTTTTTACTGAGGTGAGGCTTAATTATGGAGGAAGATTTTAAGAAAAGAACATATTCAGAACTCATAAGCATAGATACTTATTCATTATGCATGTACTTTTATCTCTTGCTCACCATTCCAACAGAGTAGGGAGACCTCTCCCAAAGTATTAGTGAAAGTTAACAGGAAAAAAAAAAATTAGTAAGCATACCCAATTCAAGAATGTTAGCATAGAGAATAAAGTAGCTCTACAGAAGTCATATTCAGATCCAATGTAAAAAATGCCATATGAAATATTTCATAATAATATTCTTGACATCTTTGACAAAAGAAGATATAAAAAAAAAGTGAAAGATATATAAAATCTAACACTGGTGTTGTTGCACATTTCTAAGAATCTCTTTTCCTACAACACATTTTATTTTCCAGTCATATTGTCCAATTTTGCTTTGAACTGGACTTCTTCATTCGGAGGTTCATACACACATAAAAACAAGTATCTTTGGTGCTCAATTTCCTTCCTTGTCAGGAAAATAAATTCACTATTAAAGTTCTTTCAATACTTGAACATTCTCTTTCTACTGTAACCTGTGTTCTTTATTTCTCATACAGTTTTTCTTCACACATGATATTTTTCAAGTGACTGAAAGAAGATAAATCAAGTTCCACATGTGCTTCCTAAAATATCTTACTGTATGAAGCTGATTCATGATCACTCCTCTGGAAGAGAAACAAAACCACAGGCTAATCTTGTAACTGGTTTCTGTGAGAAAATCTTCAGAGTGCATGAAATAAACAGCAACAAGGGCACAGACCTCAGCATACAATTATGAGGTATAAAATTCTTCTAGATTCTCTACAGATATGGAAAGATCTTAAAATACAATTTACAGAATAAATCCAATGATTTGTCATTTGCATGAGCTGAGAAGTCAGTCTGTGAAATTCACAGTATTGACACATTAGCATGGTTTGTTACCACGAGTTGTCCAGAAACTCAATCTAACCACAGAAAATGCTTTAATATGTTAATATTAATATGTTAATTAAATATGACATTAGGTGTTATTAATTATATCATATTAATATATAAGAATTAGCCCCTACTCTCTTGTAGGCTGCAGATCTCCAGCAATTTAGTGCTTATGTCCTGCTAAATTGAGACAGTAGAGATATAGATTTCTCTTGGGTCTAGGGCAACTCTCTGCACAATACCTGCACATAGAAGAAGAAAACAAGGAAACTGCAGGTGCAGAGTCTTCTTTCATACTTCAGGACTACCTGTTAATTATGGGTGGTTAATAATTCAGTGGTGTGATGAACAATTCAGAGTACAACACTGCCTGTTAATTCCCTTATTTTGTGTTCTTGGATTCTGTATTCAGCCATGATTGAGCAAATACTGGTAACAAGTTTGCATCTGATTTACAAAAGCGTTTGCCTGTTGTGGTGCCAGGAGCCAGTAAAACTGAGAACTGCCTCTTCATGGATACTCAGGGGTTCTAGGTTATAGCAAGAGGCCTGGAAAGATGCAAATCAACTGATTCAAAACTGAGAAATAAAATTCAAGTTATTTTTTCTTTACTTTTAAAAAATATTTATTTATTTATTTTGTTAATGAGAGGAATGGAACTCTTGTTATGTGATCTTTAGGAAGCCAGTTTACTTTCCAATTCCTCGGTTGAATTCTTCATAAAATTCAGTTTTAGAAGCCTGCTGTGAAGGTGAATTAACTAGATTCCAGGCAATACAAACCAAAATTGTTCACATTTCTTTTCCTATCTTGCTTCCCATTAGAAGTTTGTGTAATATATTAAACATGTGAAACATATTAAGTAATATGTAGTCTTGAAACATACATTATCTTCCTAATTAATATGTCTCACAATGAGAAAAGTTTGAAGAAAAGTGAATCAATCAGCTTTCATTCAGATTCTAGTGCCCACATTCATACACTATTCAGTTCAGACAATAGTATGATCTTTCATCATCTGCCACATAGAGCTAGGACAACATGAGGATTAAATCATCTTTTCACCTCCAAAGGATCCACATGAGGTCAGAGAACAAGGTGCTCTTTCAGAATCACAGGTTACACCACCACAAAGAAAGATCAGAAATAC
This sequence comes from Phaethornis superciliosus, assembly GCA_023637945.1. Lineage (NCBI taxonomy): Eukaryota > Metazoa > Chordata > Aves > Apodiformes > Trochilidae > Phaethornis > Phaethornis superciliosus. The sequence continues at coordinate 75,361,690 of JAJQWJ010000002.1, forward strand.
CAAATACAATCACAAATTGCTGGCAACTGGTAATTGCTATCCTACAGTGAAATTTAAACACATAAAGGAAAACCAGTTGAATAATGAAGAGGAGAAAGTATTTCTGCAGAATCTCAACAACTTTTACAGGTTTACCTCTAGTTCTTTAACAGCATTACTAATTGGGCTGTGAGGGATGCAGGAGTAGAGAAAACACAGTAACTACTGACTGAAAGCAAATCAGGAGAAGGGAATACCATGAGAAATGTGGAGTACTTCAAATGAAGATTATTCAAGGTAAAAAAATGTCTGAAAAACTGGAATACTCTTACTGTCCCATCTGTAAATGATCTTACTGAAAAGATTCCTTTTCTGCACTTACCTGGTTCTCAATAGACTGGAACATTTCAGATTTTTTTTTTCTCGTAGGAAAAGCATTATCATTTAGATAATGCCTCTTCAGTAACCCAATATTGCATCTACAGATGAATATTCATTTTTTAGATACCAGAAGTGGTTCTAGTAATTCTGAAGAAAAATTAAGTTACACAAGTGTCAATTGAGAGAGAAGGGAAACTTCTACATTTTGCCTTTGTAGATGTATGGTTTGGTATTGTATCACATTTCCACCCAGGGATTTTTTTCCCATTATGCTTTGCTACAAAAGGCTTCCAGAGAAAAACGTTGTTTGCCCATTCAACACAAGTAAGTGCTAATATAATATAGGTTACAACACTTTCAAGACATGTAGAAGAACATCTATTTCCTGTGTAAGTGGTCAGGACAAGCCTTCTGAACTACTTAAGTTATGCTGAAATAGTAGCTTCAAAGATAAGAATTACTTATATTACTGCAGGACCTCACTGATGCAATTTCTCAGATAACGTAACAATACACAGTAAATTGATGTCTCTTCTCCAAAAGCTACATCTAAGTAGATGAAAAAGTAGCCATGATAAGGTTACTGTGTACTACTACTTAATAGTATGTCTCTTTTTTGAAAGTATCCATAACATTACTCAGCTTTTTGATTTCCAGTTAGGTGTATTCCTATATGCTGCTTAATTAGGTGATATGCATTCTTTCTGCTATTGTTAACCACTGCAGTAACTATCACCATACACAGTGAAGTCAGAAAAGTCATTATATTTGAGGAACACAACACTGTCTCTTTAATAAAAATATTGCTTTCTTCAGTGGTTTCACTAAGAGGAAAATTATATATAATAGATGAAAGGCAGAACAGTACTAGGTAAAGGTTATCAGCTGTGTTAGTAAGAAGTTGGCTACAATTAAAAACTTTTCTTTTTTTTAATAAGATATCAGAGAAAGAGAAGTCTAGCTATTAATAATTTGAGGCTCCTTCACATAGGCTCCTCAATGAGATCGGAATTTCCAAAAGTCCCAGATATCTACTCCCTGAAGTTAAAATTGGGTAAAGAAACAAATCATCAACTAATTCAATTCCTGAACAGTGCACTACATTGAAGCCACTTCCCCACAAACTGTAGTTAATGTTATAGGCAACAGTACAGTGCGTATATTTCAGCCATTTCAGCCTTTACCCGCAAGAAAATCTGGAATACTACGTTTATGTTTTTACAGGCTAGTATCTTCCACTACAACCGGAGGGAGAAAAAAACAAAACAAAAGAAATCACTATGTATGTTAGAAATTAAATATTTACAAAGGTGTTTAAGCTTTGTTACTTTAGTCTCATAGAGTGTAGATGTAAACCTCACATCTTCTGCTTTACTTCTTAGTCTGCCAAATTTTTAATTGTAATTTAAAAATGTGAAAGTGTTCTAGAACACAAAGAAATGCAATTTAAGCATTTCACTTTTTCTTTTTTTTTTTTTTTTTTTTTCATTTCACATGTGAAAAAAAGACAAAAAGGTATCATGCCTTACCCAACACCCTCCCTCCTTTCTCCCAGGCTCACCTTCACTCTTTTACTCCCCACTCCTCTACCTCTGTCCCTCTAGAGGCAGAGGACGATGAACAATGGTTGCTGCAATCATCCCCCAGCCTCTCCTCTCTGCCTCTCCTTCCTGCCCCTCAGCCTTTTCCCTGCTCCATCCCGGGGCCTTCCCAGGGGCTGCAGGGAAACCCCCGCCCCACCGGGGTCTCTCCCGGGGCCGCAGGGGCATCTCTGCTGGGGCGCCCGGAGCCCCTCCTGCCCTCCTCCTGCTCTCCGGAGCCTCGGGGCTCGCAGGGCTGTTTCTCCCCCTCTTTCCCTCAGCCCTGGCTGCCGGGCAGCGTTTTGCCCTTTCTGACCCAGGCTTTCCCCGAGGGGCTCAGCTCTGCCCTGCGCTGGGGCCCTTGGAGCCCCCTGGAACCCGGTGTGTCCGGCGGGGGCAGCTCTGGAACCATGGAGCTCGAAGCGGCCGCTCGTTTCTGGGGCTCAACATTTTGCCATGTGAAACCAATACATGACCAAAACGAAAAACAGAATAAAGAATCCAGCAAGGCTCAGTAGGAACAAGGCCATCTTTCCCTACAAAAACAAAACAGACAAACAAACAAAAAAAACACCTAGCAAGAGCAGTTATTACTTTGACATATCAGATTCAAGGTTGCTGTTTTGACATAAAACACCGATTTTCTTCCTGGTGCAATTCCACATTGGTTTAACTGAAGTTCAGCTAGGTAAACACTTTATCCTGCGTCTTTAGACTAGAATTGAACTTCAATATGTTTATGCTTTTCTGTTTGTTTGTTTTCCCTTTTGAGCCAAAATGCCTTGTCGGTCTCAATATAGCCATTTTCTGCCAAAGAACTGTAATGGAAGTACTGTGCTTCGAGGCAACTTCAGATATGGCTGAACTTGCCAGCAGAAAGTCAGATTGATCAGGCTGATGAAAGCACTCTCTTATCTTGAGTCTGATTTTTCTCCAACTAACCTTTGAATGTTTTGAAATCCCACTTAAAAATAATAAAGAAAATGTAAAGGTACATGGAAGAAAGAATTTTCCAAGCAGCCAGAGATCAGGTTGGGAAGGATAAAGCCCAGAGAGAATTATATCTGGCTAGGGACAAAGGTTACCTTTTTGTTACAAAGGTAACATTAAAAAAGCTTCTACATAAACATCAGTGGTGAAAAGAAGACTAGAAAAGAGGTGGGCCCACTCCAGGAGGAACCAGGACACCTGGTTATTTGGGATATGGAGGAGGCTGAAGTACTCAATTACATTTTTTTCTCAGTCTTCACCAAGGGTTCTGGCCACATAACCCAGGTTGAAGGAGGCAAAAGAAGGGATTGGAGAAGGAAGAGCTACCCTCTGGAGGAGAAGGGCGGGTTTAAGACCATCTAAAGCATTTGAAATGCACAAGTCCATGGGATATGGTAAGATCCATCCTCAGATCCTGAGGGAACTGGTGGATGAAATTGCAAAGCCTCTTTCCATCATCATTGAAAAGTCATGGCAGCCTGGTGGAGTTCCTGCTGACTGGAAAAATGGAAACATAACCCTCATTTTCAAAAAGGAAGAAAAGAAAGACCCATGGACTACAGGCCAGTCCACCTCACCTCTGTGTCTGGCAAGATCATGGAGCAGAAATCCCTGAAGGCTCTGCCCATGGAAAATGTGGGGGTGGTTGGTAGAAACCAGCATGGCTTCACTAGGGGCAAATCATGCCTGAGAAATTTAGTGGCCTTTTCTGGTGGGGTCACTGTGCTGGTTGACATGGGGAGAGCGAATAACATCATCTACCTGGACCTGTGCAAAGCATTTGACACTGCCCTGCATGACATCCTGGTGTCCAAATTGGGAAAATATGGATTCAATGGATGGATCACTTGCTGGATGAGGCAATGACTGGACTGTCACACTCAAAGAGTAGTGGTCAACAGCTGGGTGTCCAAATGGGGAACAGTGATGAGTGGTGTTGCTCAGAGGCTGACACTGCGACCAGTGCTGCTTAACATCTGTCAGAGACATAGACGGTGAAATTAATTGCACCCTCAGCAAGTTCACTGATGACAACAAGCCATATGGTGTGGCCAACATGCCAGAGGGAAGGGATGCCATCCAGAGGGACCTTCACAGGCTTGAGAGGTGGGCCCAGGCCAACCTCAAGAAGTTCAACAAGGCCAAGTGCCAGGTCATGCCCATGTATCAGGGCAGTCTCATGTACAAATACAGGATGGGAAGACAATGTCTTGAGAACTGTCCTGAGGAGAAGGATTGGGGGTGTTTGTGCATCAGAAGTTCAACACAAGCCAGCAATGTGGACTTGCAGCCCAGAAAGCCAGCTGTATCCTGAGCTCCATCAAAAGAAGCATAGTCAGTAGGTCGAGGGAAGTGATTCTCCCCCTCTACTCTGATCCGTGCCAGCCTGAATCTGTGTGTTCCAGCCCCCAGCTCCCGACTGCTGCTGACCCCAGGATTCCAGCCTGGACTTTCCCAGGGCTGCCCTGCAGCCTCAGTAGTGACGTGAGAGTTACTGGGGGAGAGGGGGGAGGAATGTGGTATCAATTTTACTGTATATTTGTATTTTTGTATATATTTAGTAATTTTTTTTCTATTTATCATTACTGTTTCATTAAAGTTGTGTAGTTTAGTTTCCAACCCATAAGTCTCTCTTCCTTATTCTCTCTCTTTTTTTTTTATCAGTGAGGAAAGAGAGATTAATATATAAATCTGTTATTTGGTTCAAATCTGTTATTTGGCCGGGCCGTGTTAAACTGTGACAGGCCCCCAACACAGAAGGACATGAAGCTCTTGGAGGCAGGAGGCCCAGAAGAGGGCAATGAAGATGATCAGAGGGCTGGAGCACCTTTCCTATGAAAACAGGCTGAGAGAGTTGGGGTTGTTCAGCTGGAGAAGAGAAGGCTCAGGGGAGATCTTATAGCAGCCTTTCAGTATATAAAGGGGATCTACAAGAAAGCAGGGGATAGACATTAGTAGGGTATGTAGCAATTGGACAAGGGATAATGGATTTAAGCTGTAAGAGGGTAGAATTAGATACAAAACTAGGAAGAAATTATTTAGTGTGAGGGTGGTGAGACACTGGAACAGGTTTTCCAAGGTTGTGGATGCCCCCTCCCTGGAAGTGTTCAAGGCCAGGTTGGATGGGGTTTGGAGCAACCTGGTCTGGTGGGAGGTGTCCCTGCCCATGCAGAGGGGTTGGAACAGGTGAGTTTTAAGGTCCCTTCCAACCCAGACCTATGATTCTATGACTTGTAGAATTCAGGTAATGTGTCCTCAGCCTCTCAAATAGAAAAGAGTAACTAACAGCTGATAAATAAAGATGAGGTTACCATCAGCATGACTGAGGCAAAGGAGGCCAACAGAACTCAAGAAAAGCAAGTAGACAAGTGCAAATTTCTATTTTGAGAAGCTTTTGGAATGGCAAACAGGCTTGAGTTAGCTTTGTAAAAACACAGTAGAAAATGAGATGGCTAACATGATAATAGGACCATACAATTTTGCACAATATCGACCTCAGATTTCATTCCAGCAGTTAAGATGGAGAGGGCACATTTACTGTTTCTTGGTAAAGTTGCTCCCTGAGCAACAGTGTGAAACAGAAGAATAAAGAAATAGACAGTGTCCAGTATGACCAGTGTGGGCTTTCCATCAGCTTCAGTGTCACTGAATCAAAATGTTATTTAGTAACTGTAAGGGTGACAAGAATTAGGACCTGAGTAATCACAGAGCAGAAAAGCACAAAGATTGAAAAAAAAATTTAAAAAGATAAAAAGTACTGTAAAATCTGAGGTTAGTGACCTCATGCAATGAAAAATGTTGTAACAGGCAAAAAGATGATTTTGAGTAATCGGGAGGCTATTGACCTATGGAGAAAATGTAACAGAATATTTTTTAATTAAAAGGGATCTAGGGATCTATTAAAAATAGAAACATTTGCTTTTTCAGTGCAAATATCTATAATCTCAGTCTTTCATGGATTTGCTGAGAGGTCCTTAGGAAGACACGGGAGACATTTGAATCTTAAATTGAATTAATTTTTTAATGCTAAACTCTTTGCTCAAATATTAAGTGTATTCACAGAATCATTGAGGCTGATAAGGATCTCTGAGAACATCAAGTCCAGCCTGTGAGCTAACACCACCACATCAGCTATACCATGGCACTAAGTGCCACATCCAGCTGCTCCTTAAATACCCCCACAGATGCTGACTCCACCACTTCCCTTCATTATTGGTCACACCTTTTTGTGAAGGATTAAGAAGTTAATCTTTTTTTCACTAGACACATAAAACATATGACTCCTGCTGAGACAGAATTCCTCTCCATTTATTTTATTTTCTACATAGGTCTATTCTAGCATAAAAATTTAAAGAAGCAACTAAAGTCCATGAAAGAACAGCAAAATCTGTGCTTGCATATTTAGTTTGTTCTGCTATTAAGTTTTTGCTAGCTATAGGGGAAAATTATTTTTATCTAAATTCACTATTTGTGAAACTAGCAACCTAAAAGCTAGAAAATGAGATTCACATTACCCTAGATATATATATCACTTGTATGCCTTTACACAAAGACATGAAGATGGCTAAAGAATTACGCAAATTCTTTAGATTATAACATTTACAGTTTTATTTTTCTTTATCATAAAAGAAAAACACTTTTTAATCAGAATAAATTTTGGAAAATTTGCTTATGTTTAAAATGCTGAAACATCTGATATGTTTTATGTAAACTTCTAACATTTAATACAGGTATTTTAATTGTAAAACTCCACTTTTGTGTTTTCCTTAGCACTTACTCTGAAATATACATATTTTCCCCTTACTGTCATTAAATCTGAGATGTGAGATTGTCTTGGTATGATCAGGTAAGATTAGATTCACTCTTCTGCATAAGAACTAATTTACTTCAATGACATGTCACCATGTTACTTTGCAAAACAGTTTTGAATGACAAGTTTTTTAAGCTGCACTTTCTTTTTCAAGAGTGAAATAACAAATTAATAGAATCACCACCTTGAAAATCTAATATAACACCTGGGATTTCTTGTCTAGTCTAACTTTCACTACCGTTTCAGGACATTTAAAAAGCTGTTACTTTCCTCTTCCTTCTCCTGTATTCACACTTATTTCCAACTGTTCCATACTTCTTTATCTCCCCTATCAACATAAACCTGAAAGTTTTTTTCAGTCACTGGTTAAAATGTAAGAAAGTGTCACTCCCCTTATTCACCATATTTCACAAGGAAAATACAGTTGAAAAACAGCACAGAGCAGTATACCTGTAAATCCATTTCTATTTACCCTTCAGAGGACAACTGAAGTGGATTAAGAGGTACACGTTCAGTACTTCAGAGATCAAAGAGGACCACAGAGAGATCAAGTGTCAGTCTTGTTCATGAGATTTCTCTGCTATTTCCTCTAATAACACGAGCCACTAAGGTTCAAACCAACACTGATCTTCCCATTAGCATTGCACATTCTCCAGACTAAGGACAATGAATATGTAAGTATAATCTGCTTCCATTGCAACTGATTGTTTAAATAATATCAGAACAACACACTTTCTGGAGAAAGAGGTGTGAAGCTTCAAAATTATTAATGTTACAAACTGAAACACATACTATGTTATTCTTCTTTCCTAAGATTATTTACTCATTATTTGTTTCCATGTCCTAACACTTCAACAATCTAACCTGGAAGCATGCAGAAAATGCAAGGAAAAGTATGTCAGCCATAGCAATTGAGAAATGTTAAAACTTGCAGCTATACAGCACAATTTTTTTCTAGATTTCCTCAGGAGAATCTCCATTTCTTTGAGCTTTTGCAGTCAGTACCCAATTCCTCACCAGGCCATGGTACATTCACTTGTCCTGCCCCTTCCAGAGCTCACAGCTATGTTTTCATCAGGGACACAAAAGCCATGGAGCTGAAAGCTCAGTTCCATGGATTCAAGCTACTTATTTGAGACAAAGATATTTGCTCCTGCTTTATCAAACTTCCCTAACTTCTATATTGCACGCACACACACACATACTTCCACAGATGAGCAGTCAGTTAGAACTAGAATTGTTAGATTCCACTGATCACTGTGAAGTTTTCAATTAACCCTCCCCAGATAATTCATCAGTTTAGAAAAAGCAGTCCCTGTGGTTTTAAATTCTCTAAAGACACCTTTAAATACAAAACTATTTCTGGAGTTGTTTGTTCAGGAAAATATACCCTAAAATACTGAAGACTTACCCCAAGTGCAACAGCAGTTCAGTAATTCCAGAACCGAAGAAAGTACTTAAGATCTACAAAAGGATCATTTCTAGAATTTCTCATTTCTTCCACAACCTCACATTTCCAAGATCTGTGTTTTGCCATGTTTCTATAAAAACCTTCTGAGTATGGCTAATACAGATTAATTTTATACAGATTTCCAGTCTCCCAATTAAATTTTCTTAGAGAAATGAAATCATTACTGAGGAATGGGGATATCATTGATATTAACTATAAAGATGACTTGTTGTCCTAATACTTGTTGTGTAACAGATGATAGAAGTAAATTAATACATCCTCTTGACAGTCATTTCAAGGTAAAAATGAGAAACCATACCAATAACATGCAGGTCCACTCTATTCTTATCCTCAATGTGCATTTCCATTACAATTATTGTAATCATTACAATGGCATTGTACATAACGACTCTGCTTTCTGTTATTTTAATCCTAAATTGGATGTGAAAAATGTGGAAGGACAGATCTCAAATGGCAAAACTCTCACTGGTGAAGCAGAGTAGTCTACAGAATTAATAATTGACAGAATTGATAACATGCTGCCACCAAACAGAGGCTTGGAATTAAAGGGCACTGCTTACATGGCTTTCCTTCATAAAGCGAAGGGCATTGCATGAAAAGCTGTTGTCATATTAAAGGCACACAGAATGAGTTCTTGATGAGATGTGTACACTTAAACAAAACACCAGTAAGTCATCTGTTTTTCAGAATGAAAAGGAACTCAGGCATGATGACCACTAGTGAAATTTTGCTGATCACTAGTATTATGTCAGTCTCAGCCAGGAATTTATTTTTTTTTTCTTTGTTAAAAAAAAGCCTGAGCTAATATGAATAACCTTTGCAGCAAATCAGGTCATCAGAACCATACCTACAAGTGGAAAATAAAGTACAGATGCTTTTAAGTCCCACAGAGCTTCTGCAAAGATGAGTTTTCTAATGTTGTGAAGTAAGAGGAGTAGAAAATTATGACCACCACAGGACATTTTTTAGAGGAAAAGGGTAGAAAAAAATGTTAAGTAGAGAGGAAGAAATGCCCTCGAACAAGACACGTATTCCCATCCTGACCACAAAGAATTAAAGGAAATCCTGTTCATTGATCTCCATAAATTTAGCATGAATAGAGTGCTCAGAGGATGAAAGGAAATATGTAATGCTATCAGAGGAACATAAAATTGAAAGGAAACATTCTTTAGCTCACTGAATCCAGGTCACTGTTCTTGCATGCAACCATATTTATGAAGACTTTCACGAAGTCAAGCATGCTTTACTTGTAACCCCCTTCAGATTTTTGTTTCCACTCCACTAATAGACTCTTTCAGAATCTCACTCATTTTATTATTTCTACTCTAAATTAACTCGTGGCTACCAAAACTCATTTTTTGACGTAAAAGCTGAATCAACTTAAATAAATAAATAAATGTACCTTTTTGGTTTCTTCTGAAGCCTATTTATAGAATAATACATTCTCTCCACTATTATATGAGGGAGTAATAAAACAAGCATATAGGTTAATGTTCTTTTTCATGATGGCTTCAATACCACTATTTTCATTATCTTGTCTTTTATAGCTTGTTATCATATTTATCTCCTTTAAGGTATGACAGTAGAGGCAATAATTGCTCTGGTGACCAGATCTTTCTCTTCCTCTGTCATTTACACCTGACAAACAGTGTATAAGAGAAATTCATGAAACTCTAAGAACCTTATCACATTGTGGTTCTTCCTATCTCTCTATCCAAATCTTGTTCATACCATCCAGCTCTTTCCAGACAATGTTTTGATTCTCCTGCATAGATTTGCATGAGCAACTTGTTTGTAAAATGTTTCTCCTATTCAAAACTAATTCAAGAAATTTTTAATCAGTCCAAGATGGGTCTGGACACCCATCTCCTTATCCCCTTTCACATTATACATCTTTCTTTTTCAATGCAACCCACTATCTACATTCAGAAAGGTCCTTCCCCAGTTGCATTTCCAGCACAAATCTCAACAATTTTCAGTATGCTGAAATAGTTGGTATTTTACTAAGGTTGGCATAACTAAATATTTTTCTTTCTTAGTCTTTTTGTTAACACTATCTTAAACACAGATGCTCCACTTCTTATTTTTAGTTCAGATGATACTGCTCAGATTAAAGCCCTTGCTTACAGACATCAGTGATTTCATATGGTTTTCTTGGATATTTGTCATAGTCTAAGATAAAATTTTCAGGATTCTCAACTTGTAGGCAACCTAAATTGAAATAATTCCTTTTCCATACCTTCATTTCCATTAACCATCTTTCTCTACCCCTCATATTCAAAGTCTTTCTCCATTTTTATTAAGGAAATTGAGATTCATCTAGATCATGTAATAAAAAATTCTATCATAATGCTGAAAGACAGAATTCAAGGGAAGAAAAACTCCATCTATACAGTCAATGTTACACATAATAAAATAGACTTCAGTTAACAAGCCTACAACTGCATGAGTATGAACTTTATGTCTGAAGCTCACTATTTATATCAAAATATAAATGCAGGCATTTTTGTTTTCACATGCTTCTGAGGAACTGTAACAAGTAACACACCTGCTGCTTTTTATGAAGAAAGTCAGAGAGAATTTCGCTTTGGAGGAGCCCTTTTCCACCCTGTCCTCAGAATAGAATGGATGTTCTGTGGAGCCTAGACTATATTTATGATATTTCCTGAAGCAGAGCTAAATCTTATTCTGAAATAGTCTGGAAAAGTCTTTAGCAGTGATATACTTAAGCCCCATGAATTTGGGGTTCTAGAATCTGATGTGGGAGGATCAGCTGCACTTATGCCTTGTTTAGGTGAGCTCAGAAGAAATGCTATTTTTCCATGTTTTAATTTGTTTGTTTGTTTTTATGTAATCAGGACAGAAACAAACAACTGCGAACTACACTGCGAGATTTCATCTAAGGAGATACCTCAGTTTACTCAATTGGTGCTACATTTCAGGGGACAGGGAAAAAAAAAAAAAAAGGAAGACAATGACCTTACCTTTCCTACATACTGAGGATCTGGTCCCATGTGTTCTTCTAAAACAAAGAACTGATTCCACACCCATCCACGTTTGGGACGATGATGCACTTCTGTTTCCCCTTCCATGTGTTTGGTTTGATTTCTGGTCACCTTGATGGAACCATGGTGAGCAGCTCCATAACACCTCTGCACAAAACAGAGACAAACTAGGACTGGACAGATACAAGACGTGCTTGTAATTCTCATTGTAGGATAAGCTTCCTGTTCAAGATTTTCTTTCTCTTGCTTTTTTTTTTTTTTTTTTTTTTTTTTTTTTTGTGCTTGTTTGTTGGGTTTTTGGTTTTTTTGTTTGTTTGTTTTCAGCTGTAATCCTTTTAATAAATTCCCAAGATAGAAGGTGAAGCCTAGTCCAGAAATACAGTCCAAAAAGGGTTTTTCTGCTTGTCCATGGTTTAGCTGCCCATTTGGGAAAGCTCAGATTATATTTACATTATGAAAAGCTGACTGGAAAAAAAATGATATTTCTTCTGAGGTCTTCACAATAGAGATCCAGAGTCGACCATTTTCTGTTTAATAGGGAAAGAAAAGAAAGACACTTACTCATCACTAAACTCAGCAATTTTCAGGTTTCTGACCTTTCATTACACTCACAGCTGCACTGACCAGTCAAACAAAGACTCTCATTGTAAATAAAATGCCTTTTCAATCCTTCCTGTAAAAGTGTTTTCAGAGTTTTTATTAAAGTACCTTCAGACTTTGCATGACTCTTACAAGCTATGAAAACATTCACATTATTAAAAACCAGATGATTCAGGACAGTCCCTTTGCCATTTACCTGAAAATCACTGACCAGGTCTGACAGTAAAATAAAATCACTGCTTCAGTGTCACAGAAAAGTAGTGACCACTAATTAATTTCACATGAATTTTTAATCTTCTGTAAACAGCACAGATATCCAGCACAGTAAGAAATACCAATGTTAAGATGGATTTCAAAATAAAGCCCTAAAATGGGCTTTAAGGATTCTGTTAGTATGAGAGCATATTGATAGGAACTTCCAGTCAAAGTGTGCAACAGTTTTACATCTTGTGCCTTATATGAATTCCAGTCTGTATCACAACAGAATCTCACAAAATTATCCTTTCGGAAAGTTCAGGCATTGTTTAGATTCTATAGAAGCTTCTAAATTCCCAATGACATTATTTTCTCAGATTCCAAATGGAAAATGTAACCTTTTATACTACAATAATAAAATGTGAATGGTAGATGATGTAGCAGTTAAAGCAAAGTATGTTGAAAGAAATAAAATAACTCTTCAACCTCAAAGAAATAGTTACCCTAGGGTAACTATTTGTTAAGTTATCTGAAGACATCAAAGTCAATGAAGAGACTCAAAACATGCAAGTATATCTAAAAAAAACTGTCTTCCAAAATTGGCTTTGCCTAAGTATCATAAAGCAATTACAAATTCTATAAACAGAAACACAATGAAATTAATTTTGTTGCTAAGTTTCACGGGAACCCCAAAAAACAAATTCAAATCTCCAAAGAATTATCAAACAAGAAATTAGAAATCAGGTGGGAAAATATTGCACTCGGAGGAAGTTCATCAACTGTTTTTTGGCTGCAGATTTTTTTTTTTCTTTATGCTTGTTTCAAATCCATATTCCAAGTACCAGAAGCCAAACTATACTTTTTTTCTGTATTTCTCTAAGTACAGTTTCTCTGTACAGAAAAGATAGATTTTTCTTTGGTATTACTCTGCTTAGAAAAGTGGCTTATATGGAGATAAAGTTTTTGCAGTGGGCAGGAGTTAGAAAAATAGACTGTGTATGGTATTTTCACTGAAGAAATAAATTTTTAGACATTTAATATTATCCATCTTTGTTTTTTCCATATCCATGCAATCTCCTCTCATCACCTACAAAGACCAAATCACTGGTCTCTTATAAAAGCATAATACTTTTCAGAACATATTCATACAACAAGATATATTATTACCTTCTTTAAATAGAAATGTGATTTAATAGGAATTTTTCACAGGTAAATGTTGCATGAGGTTAAAGTTATGGCATGGAATCCAGACTTTCTGGGTCTCACATTTGTTTCTAACTATATACTCTTCTTCCATGGTTTCCTTGTCTTTCTGCATTCTTTCCTGATTCTTGCTAGAAATCAGTATTTGCCTTGAGGCATTCAATTTCCTCCTACAGATTATTATATTTACAGATGAGCTGTTTAAATTCATTAGTCATTTTAATACTTCAGATGTACATTCAAATTAAGCAGTACCTCACAAAATAATAAGGCTGCAGTTTACTCATTCAAGTATTATTTTTCTTCCTTTTGTTTGAATCTTGGGAAATGCCTAGAAGCAGTTCATAAAACTATAAACAGTGCATAATAAGTTTAAAAATGTTATATAAATGCAATGAGTTTTCTAAGAATGGCACATTTTAAATGTATTTGAAATCCTTACTACTGAGCTTCCCTTTATAAAAACAGTGGGCTTGGTGGTAGAGGTGGAAAATTCTTGCCTTATAAAGGAGTAAATATAAGTAAGTGCAGAAGATAAAAACAAATCAAGATTTATCATATAGAACTTTGTTTCTCCCCCACAGGTCATCCACAGAAAAACAAAACAAAACAAACAAACAAAAAACAAAACAAAAACAACAAAAGACAAAAAAACCCCAAAAAACCTCAAAAAACCCCAAAAAAACCCACCCGGGATGGACCCTGTAAACTGTGTTATTTTACAGTCTGTCTCATATATAACTTAGAAAAAATAATAGAAAAATAGTGGTAAACTATGGTGATTTTCTTCATCTCAAAAATATCTGTTCTTCATTAGCTAGGAAGCATTTAAATTTACAGTTCACCAAAACCATTCTTATTTGTCTCAGTTCAGAGATTAATTGTTAAAGACCTGCCCACAGAATAAAGTTTTAAAATTCTTTATTCCAAACAAATAATTTCATTAAAAACAATGATAGTAATTTAAAAATATATTACATTGGGGTCTACTTCCTATTATAATCATGCTTAGAAATTCAGGTCTCTACTGTTCCTGAATTGTGTGTAAAGCCTGGAAAATCATTTCCACTATGACATTTTCAGCAGTTAAAATGGGAAGGATTTTAAGTTAATATATTTTTTAGTGTTTTCATTCTGGTAAAAATCTTTAAAACTAAAGCTTAATTAACTGTCAGTACAAAGGTTCTCATTCTTACTTACTCAGCATCCTCCTACTAAATGTGTAGCATAAATACTCTTTAAAAAACTGTCCCAACCCCCCAAAAGAAACCTCAACTCTGCTACAAAGAGTTGACAAAGCTTGTCTGCAGGGATGGAAAAGACCTTGGAGAGATGGTTAACATACCAAAGATGGTAAAGAAAAGAATAGACAAACTTGAACTCTGAATGACTAAAAAAAGAGGACTGAACTTTCCCAGAAATTGTTGCCTTAAGCTAACATACTGAGATTCTGACTGCTCCGTGTTCTTGTCTGCAGCTTCAGATTACATGTCCTGCATTTTGTTTTTTGTTATAATGATGTATGCAACTGCATAGACTCGTGTTACTGCTGCCTCCTGGGAGCCCTCATGAAAATGAATTGTGTATCTCCAGGGACACAGTATCAGTGAGTTAAAATTAATAATTAAATAATAGGAGGTGGGAAAGTTCTACTAGCATTGCTGGAAATCATTACAGTACAGTAGTTACTGCTTAGTGTGTCAGCAGCAAGTCACTATAATGAATTCCCAGGAAACTCGTATGAGCACAGCGATGCAAATTGTGAATGCTTCACCGTCATGAGGAGATGCATCCTTAGTGGCAGAGACTTGTCCTGAACCTCAGTGTCCCTCATCTCCCATACTTAAAATGACCAAATGTTTGAATGCACCTGAAGGATTCAGTTTTGCAGATGCACATACAGCACAGTTCTGTGCATCTTCTGTCACATTCCTTGGGGAACTTTTCAGTCCCCTGGCGATGGACTGACAATTACTTATGAACTTGTAATAAATTGCAATTCTTTTGTACTTTCTGACTTCTTCCTCTGTACTCTGCATCTAGAATTCCTCCCTGTCAGAAAAAAAAATTCTTCCAATATCAAAATCCAACCAGCTTCAAATCAACATCATTATTTAAATATAAATAATTAGGCAGGAAAATATTTCTTTCTTCCTGTGTATCCTGTACCTAGTCTATTGCCAGTGTGATATCCTTCAGCACTGCAGAAATAACAGTGTATTGACTCGGAGACCAAAGACAGCATAATGGGCTAGTATCAGAAAGGAAAACTGGATGCTACTTTCTGTTTTATCCTTTTGAAGAAATGGTTGATAGATTGCCAAGAGAATATACAGTACTCCTGTGGACCTTAGGTAATTGTCAGGAAAAAAAAGTTACGTCTATAGGGAAATGGTTAATCTAATGGTTAACTACGAAGTTAATCTCTATTCTTTTTCCCCAATGGTGGTAAAGTTGAGCTAAAAGTCTTTACATAAAAATTTGAGGCACAAAGTTTTTCTCAGTAAATGCAGTACAGACACAATATATTATCACCAGTATTTCATATAACAACCAGTGTCTTCTGCACATCCCAGTCAATTTGACAGAAGTAGTGACATAGAAGTTTTGAAAAGCATTTAAATATCACAGAATCATCCAGATTGGAAAGGACCTCTTGACATCATGAAGTCCTTGAGGACTTCATGACTTGAGATCATGAAGGGTTGAAGTCCAACCCTTGATCCACTACCACTGTGGTTCCCAGACCATGGCACTGAGTGCCACATCCAGTCTCTTCTTAAAAAACTCCAGGGACACAGAATCCACCACCTCCCTGGGCAGCCCATCCCAATGTCTGATCACCCTCTCTGTAAAGAATTTCTTCCTAGTATCTAACCTAAACCTCCCCTGACAGAGCTTAAGTCCATGCCCATGTAATATGTATTACATGTTGTTGTCTTGCCCCTTCGTTGTACCTGTATTGTAGCTATGTGTATGAGACTGAAAACTAGGGAAAAAGTATTTAAATAAAATGTTCTTAAAATAGTTTAATAGTAACTTCAATAACTGAAAATGCTTTAATCCTTTAGTTCTATATTGGCAGATCTTCTAGAAATAGAAAACTGAACTACTTTTTTACTTCAATAGCTTAAAGAATTTTTCTTTAATTTATAAGACACTTGTGTTAAATATAGAACACCTAAATTATTGATACATTTATTTGTAAGTATATTAATATTCTGCAAGCTAATCATCCTAGAGCTCACTTAATTTCCTGAAGAAACAGAAAAGAGCAATGGATACCTCCCTTCTCCCCCCTTGAAGCCTACAAACCCAACTGATTGGTGTAAAGTGTCAAGGGGGTGCCAAATCTTGTTCTTCCTTTCACACTTAGATGCAGCCTTAAGGACCACTTCTAATCACTGAAACCCAAAAAGTGTCTATGGTACTCTAGAACCTAGCAAATTTCACCTAGCAAATTATTTTACATAAAATCCCTTAAAACAAAACAAACAAAAAAAAAAACAGAAACGAAAAAACCCAAGCCAAACCAACAAAACAAATCCTCCATGAAAAATATTGTTCTTTCATGAAGCGCAACAGAAGTTCTGTGGTGAGGAGAAAGGCATGGGCAGGAGGGGGAGTAAGAAAATAAAAAAAGAGATCCAAAAATCAGACATCATAAAAAGATAAATACCAGAAGAAAATTTAGAATAAGATACAAAAAAGACACTTAAAATCACTGGATAAGAATATCAGGGCAGAGAAGCAAAACAGAAAGCTGAAGTGAAAACAGCAAAAGCTGTAAAAGCTACTACGTGAAGCTATGAGAAATGGTTTTCCTCTCAGCCCTGCAACCATGTGTGGAAAAAAAAAAACAGCAGTGTAATTTCTGTGAAATGTAAGAAACCAATTAATGTGCTTCAAGAGGATGACAGTTAATATAAATAAAACATTAACTGAAAACAAAAATCATGAGAAAAAATTGCTCACCAAATATGTGTATCTGTGAATAGGTATGCTGAAATTGGCAAATACAAGCCCCATAATTATTTCCCTATGTTTTTTACTTTGTGTACTCAAAAAGCTCTTCTAAATTCCATGTTTCCACATATAACTGAAAGAGCAAATCAACTGAGGATACATTTGATACATAAAATACATACTTTACACATGTAAAAGCAATTACTTAGATGAGTAGACCCCTCTTGCTCACGCTGCCCAAATAAAAAAAAATCAAGAAAAGTAAAGGAATGCCCTCCTTTTTTCCGTGGGTTTTTTGAGATTTTTTTTTTTTCCCCTTCTCCTCCTTTACTCTTCTAGCCTTCAAAAAAAGGGACAGTCATACCAAAAGCCAAGGAAGACACAGAGAACAGCCACTGTGTCCTGGCATATTATTAAGGAAAGGGAAATCACACATTCACGGTCATTCTAAAACTCTAGAGACAAATTCTTTTGGGAAAGCAAGCTAGTCTGCTGCAAAGTAAATTATTATACAACATACCGTAAAGACAGCATAGGCAGGGGTTTTACATGCCCTAATGTAGTCAGATACCTAAAAATGGTAATTACTGAGGGAATAACCAATAACTCTGTTACTGGTTGATCGGAATCACGATTCTTTTAAAGGTAATAGTAGCATTTAGCTACAGAGTTAGGGTTAAATAATATTCAGTTAATTGAATTATTTCAGGTAGGAATGTGGGGTGAATTTTTCAAAAGTATTCTGACTTACAGACATGTATAAAGTAGTCTGCTTTTATGAAGCTACATTCTGGCTGCTGGCTCAGACATCCACAGAGACAACGTAAGAAGGCTCCATCAAATCTACATTTCGTTTTACAAAGAATTTCTTCCTAAATGCTCATAATCCAGGCTACTTTTAAATCTAAGAATGTCTTTTTTTCTCTCTCTAATTCTTCCTCGACTCAAGACAGATGTTATTTCTAAATATTCTTTTTACCATTCATGATATACTTCATCAGGAGTATTGCTAGAGTTTTATTATTTAATATTTCTTGTTTTACTGACTCGACTCTATAAAATTTAAGTAGCTTATAATTCATAGAAACCAATATACTATTACTGTTCTGTGAAGATTACGAAAAAATACAGCTAAGACATCCCTTTGGGTTTAAAATTGTTGAGAAGCTTTTTTTATTTTTAAACTAATTTGGATTTTAGAGGCTTAAGTGAAACAGTTTATGGGAATGCAAACCTATTTGCATTGTAGGTTTGATTTTAGACAGTTCAGACCTAAAACTTCAACACAGAACAACCATGCACTCCTTTTATCTAGAACAACTTATTAATCTAATCTTCTCTGTAAATGTATTACATTTAAAATATCTTCATACTGAAAAAGGAAGAAGATGATGCCAGAGATGAGTTTTCAGCAAGCATTAACACACTGCCATTTCTAGCCTTTTTTTAGTTCTGACTCTTTTGTCAAAATGGAATAAACAATTTCAAATATTCCTTTTAAAATCCTGGCTACAGCTCTAGTAGTTTGCCAGCACCGGTTTGATTCAAGTTCTAGATAAATCCTCATCTTCATTTTTCCTTGACTTTCATCTCTAATACTAAAGCAGTTTAGAATCCAGACTCCCTGTTAGCTTACCAGGCCTTAAAAAGTCACCTCGCTGGCTAGAATAGATTGCCTCACTCAGACTATCTGGACAATAAAACAGAACAGACATGGCATGAATAAAGCCTTTTGTGATTATTTATAGAAATGGCTCTACTCTCCTTATAAAAGGATGCTTGTGAACTGTAATTCAGATTTTTGTGGTGAAGAAAGTGGGAAGTAAAACCTAGCAGCACTTGCAATTAAAAAAGAACAGAAACACTGAGCTAGTGCTAACAGCCCTGGGAAGAACTACTTCCTGATAACACCTTGGTTAAAGTGGATTACTCATGTTTTATATCCACATGGGCTTCTTCAGAGAACAAAACCCCATCAGAACCCCAACTAACTAACCATAAGGATGAAGGCAGAGTGTGAAAAGCTGAAATAGCCTTAGGAAAGGCAAAAGGTTTTAATGTTGCTTGTGACAAAAGGAACTCCTGGATAGGTACTGGGCTGACACCTGTTTTTATCATTCCTTTTCTTTAATAAACAAGATTGTCAAGTCTACCTTGTACAAAAGTCTTAAAATAACAGCTTTAATAGGGCTTCAAGGAATTTATAAAAAAGCAATATGTACGAGTGATCAAGGTACTCTGTTCTAGCTTTGTGTATCTGATCACTAAACACAAGGTTTAATGAGTTTCCTAAGGGACAGCATCAACTGAGGGTCCTTTCTTAAAAGTGTAAAAATTAGCCATGTTACAGCTAGATAGCTAAATATGGCAACAGATTGATACCGCATAGACCAAATAAAGGATTCTCAGCATCAAACGACACTCCACATGATAGAAAAATAAAGAAAAAGATCTATTTAAAAAAAATGTTTTTCAAAGAGGAATGTTTCAAGTTTTAATAACTTATTTTTTTAAAATAGATGGTATCCAGTCTTCTATATAAAAATAAATAAATTAAAAAAGAAAAAAATCAAATTTTTACATACAAACCACCCTACCCCATAATAAAATTCTCTCAGACCTTGAAATTCCCATCAGAAAAGAGGTTATCATAGCTGGGATACAAACAGACAGGTCACTTTAGATCTTCCAGTGAAGAAGCATTGGTATGCTGGAAATATACTAGAACCAGTATGGAATTCAAGTCTTACTGTCAAAACAGGATTTTTAAAAATGTATCTAATTGATGATGTGTTTAGATGCTTTTGTGCAAGATAAGCTGTGATCTGCTATGACACCTTTAACAATAACAAGTTCCAGTGAGTGGTTAACTGTAGAGATGATTTAATTGACTCATTGATTTGAGAAAAAAGGTTGAGGAGGGTTACTACTATAATGTTATTATTATATTCTGTCATAGTATATATATGTATATATATATATGTCATATTCTTATATGCATGGATGCATATATGAAACTACTAAATGCTATAAACCAATGGATTTGTTCTCCTGTTGAGCAAATACATTTTATGCAAGAAAGTGTAAATTAGTAAAGAAACATGATCTCTTCCTTGAACAAAGGAAATTTGCAAACAAAACAGAAAAAGGACTAAATTTGCAAACAGCGCTGCATGTAGATAGGCAAATAACAACTATAACAAATAGTTGGTTAAAATAGGACATTAAAACAAGATTAAATTATTCAAATCCTGTCCTCAGCATACAAGATTATTTCGTAAAAAAAGGCACAAAGCAACTTACGAATAAGAGAAGTGCTCTTCCACAATCAATGACTGAAGATACACTGTTTTGAACTTATGGTTTCCACACAGAGATACTGTCAGAACCATGACACAGCAGCAGTACAATTAGTCAGATAAAATCCAGCCACAGTTTCTGTAACTACAGTGGCATATGCAGCCTTTTTATGCATCTGTATGCCTACTGTAAAAGGAACAACTATGAAATGCAATGAAATTAATCTGATTCACATCTTTCTCTTCTTCAACCAGAGATCAATCCATCTACATTTATATCTGGAGTCCACGTGGCTAGTCAAGAATAACACAGATATGCAAGACTGCACAAGGGCCCTTTTATATCCCCAAAGCAGCAGATCTTTTTCTGCTGTTTCTGTTCCCATGGATCTTGACAGCAGAACAAGAGTCTCAGTCATTTCTTGAGTTGTTCCTCCCTTTTATAAAGGTCAGGTCACCCAATCAGGGAACAAAGCAAATACATGAGACTGATGAGCAATTACCCAATTTAGATAGGGAGAACTTGCAACATCCCACTCATGTAATTTACAGGCACTGTTTTTCCTAGCAGATTATTTGTAAAAAAGGAATAGCTAAGGTTCCTCTGAGTGGTATGGTAACACACCTCATGACTGTAAAAGTAAATGAAGGAAGTTAAATGAAGGAAGATCCACTTTAGATATTGGATGCTTAAGAAACAGGTAAAGACCTTTACATCCCCTAATTTGTTGCCAGTTACTGTGTACTTGAAATTAATTAAAATATTTATTAATACATTTTTGTTATAAAAATTTTGACAATACATAGTATACGATGTGCATATATATATAAATGTTATCGCTATTTTTTTACATGAACTAGAATCACGGTGCTCTAGAGAAAAATAATAGATGACCAAACCTTTTAAACAAATTTTACTATGTATGCTTGAACTTTGAGAATACTCTTTTTCCACTGTGTCAAGAGCAGTGAGAAAGTATGCCTAAATGTGCTATATTTCAATATAGAAAATTATATATTTCAATATGGGAAGTAAGTAAAATAAATTTTTGGTGGCCATTTTTTCCCTTCCTTTTGAACCACATAAATTGCCACCACTGTTTCTAAGATAATTTTTTTTTTTCTTTTTCGTATTTCACAATACAGAAAAAAAAACCCCAAAGAACTTATATTCTATTTTTAATGGAATAACATCACTAAAAAGATAAGGAAAATAAAACTGAGTTAACAGAAAAAGCCACTTTTATTTAATAAAAATATAATGTTTTAAAGTAGAATTTTGTAACATTTAAAATCAGGTAGAATTTAATGAAAAAGTAACATAGCTTTTGAAGTATTTAAATGGCACAAGTAAATAACTGAACCTCTTTTCCTGTTGAAACACCCTTTCTATAAAGTTTTATTTTTCACACATTGAATGACTTTCTAGTTAAAAATTCTCAATAAGCTCTTCATTTAATGCATATGACTAATAGTTCTTTTTTGTCAAACACTACTCATGTTGAATAATTTATCATTGTCTATCATAATTATGACTGACTTAGCAAATTTCTGTATATTAAATTCAAATGACAAAACTCCAGTTCCCACTAGATGAATTACAAAATTCTAAATTTCTCCAAGATAAGTTAAGATTCAGTGGTACTCAGATACAACTGCCTTCCTCAACTGAGAGCATCTTCTATCTCTTTAAAAATTTTTAATCTATATTGATAAGTTTTTGAGTTATAAATGTTTTAGGAGCAAAAACACACAGTAAAAATATGTACAAATCTCTAATTACAGAAATATAAACAAAAGAGAATTTATGAAAAAATATTTCAGTATTCCAAATGCATTTTATGCATTTTTGAAAAATCATCATTAAGAGGTCAAATTGTGTCCAAATTCAGGTTAGATCATCTCTTTGCATCAACTATGGCAAAATAATATTTTTAAAAACATGTATTCTTTGTCCTTGTTCTTTGCAAAGAAGAAATAGTGATGTGAATTCTATTTTGAGTTTGAATTTGTTTTGAGCACTACATGAAACCAAAGCAAAATGCTCTTGTCTTCTGTGAAAGTGGCATGAAGACCTATTTTACCTATTTTGCAGCATCCTGACACCATGTGTGTAGTGTCACAGAATCCTATAAAAGAGGCTGGGAAGGATCTTTGGGTACCCCCTGGTCCGATGCCCTGCTCAAAGCAGGATTAGCTTCTAGACTGGGCAGGACTGTTCAGCTGCAGAGAAGCTTGCAGGAAAGGGGATACTTGGGATAAAGCTAACTCAACAGGAGGTCACGAAATGTATGACAAAAATTGCTGAAACGAGCATTTCACAATGTGAGAAGTTACAGAGAGAGCCACAATTAATGGCTGGATTACAGAGATATGTATGTGAAAAGGAGCTGAACTTCCCAGACCATGCAGAGTCAAGTCTTCCAAGCCCCACACTTGCTAGGTATCTCTCTGAAGAATACATTTTTCAGTTGAGACTATGAAAGACACTACCAGAAATACCAATTGCGCATGTATGGGTAGAAAAGCTAAGATAAATAAGGGAAAGGTAATACGGAGGAAGTTTTTTTTGTTTGGGAGAAGAAAAAAGTGGAAGAGCCTGAAGGAGAAAATGGTAGAGGTGGGGAGGAAATATAAAATGCAGGGATCAGTGTTATTTGGAAATCTCTGTCGAGCAGCCCAGTGCCTGACCACTGCCATTTGGAGCAAGGCAATAAGCATGTGATAGTAACCTAGTTTTACTCTATGTTAGTGTCTAACTCACTGAAGCGGGTACAGGTCACATCTTCCCTTGGAGCTGTTAAAGAAGGGCTGGCAGACCTTTTCCTTGGAATGATGTAGGATATCCTGGAGGGTAGGGACCCTCTATTCATTTGAGATCTCCATAGATTCTATTATGGTTTCTGAAGGCATAGATTATTACAAATATATTTAATTCAGCCAGTAATATGTGGTAATAGTTCAGTTAACCACTGTTTACTGTTTCACAGATGTGTGAAGTGAATCAGCTCCTGCAAGGACTGAATCAGGCCATTCCTTGGATTTATACACTTCAGTTTAAATAAAAATGAATCATGGAAGCCACAAAAAGACCAATAAAATAAAATATCTATAATCACCCAGGAAACCAACACTGGAGAAAAGGATTAACTTTAAATGACACAAGGGTGAAAAAGAGCTCTGTTAAACAGTAATTTGCAGTTCCAGGATTTCTCTTATGATAATATAGGAAAAAATATCATAAGAGGAAAGGAGACATTCATCCATGTTAAGAATAAATTCAAAGACTATTTAAAAACATTCCTTTTTTCATCACACTTTAGCTGAGACCTACTCAAGCCTTTGATTTCTCCTCTGACATTACTTCTGCCAAACATATGTTGCTGTCAACCACAGAGCAAAAAATGTTCTTCCACAGAGGAACAACTAGATTTGTCTTTTCATTATTATTAGCTTTCTCTGTATCTCTGGAAATGTACTGAATATTTATTTTTTTATTTTTTTTTAATCACATCTTCCTGTCGTCTTTTCTCTCTTTTTCAGCTCAGCCAGTGTTAAACCATCAGGCTTCTCAATATATCACTTCCATCAAAACATGTATTTGGTTCCATATTAGACTCAGTTATTAATAATTCTTCAAATGGAATATCACACCTTCCTTTCAGATAGTGATAGTAAAATATGTTATCTGCTAAGTGCAAACAATACAACTTAGCAACTCATTTTGCAAAGCATTCACAAGTCAGCGTATACAAAATGGTTACATAACTTGTAAAGGCAGATTTCCTCAGATGAATGGATAAAGACACATAAACATGCATGTGATTGTGGACATGTAAATTGGAAGTGTCTGCCTATAAGTAAAAAAACAAATAACAAAGTAAATTAGTATACTTCAGTGCTGGAATTTTTTGTGGATAATTACTGTTACAAATACAGAAATTTACTCTTGTTATTTGTCAAGAAGAAAATTTCTGATAATTAGAAAAATATCAAGTGCCTTACAGAAGGCTGTCAACAGACTGAGAAAATGCAATTCTGCATGTCAGATTTTAAATGTTCTTTTACTTTGAAAGAAATTACAGCTTTGTAGCAATAAGTATATTTATTGTCACTTCATATCCATCATATCCATCTCACTTTTATCATCTAGGCATATACATGATGCACCTTTACAGTGAGCTTTTCTAACCCAGCAGCAATGTCTTGCCAGAGTTTGTCAATCCAAATAGGATTTCAACTTTAAGCAACCCCACTGTGGAGGTCACCTGAAAGGCCAGGCAAAGTATACAGCTGTTCTGCATTCTCAGTCTCTACAGCTGCTATACCAAAGGCCTATCAGTACCTTTTTAGGTCCCTTGAGGTAGTCAATACAAGGATGCACGGAGCACCTGGACCAGTCACTATAGAGTGCCTATGTGTGAGATTCAACTGACTGGAATTCTCTTTCCCTCAAAAGACAATTCTAAAGTGAATAAAGGTGACTGGAGCAGATCTAGGACTGGTACCTCAAAGTAAATAAGGACTGATAAGGGGGGCCTGTCTTCAATGGCCCCCTTGATGCGGCAGTGGACTGCCTGGGAGAGGCGACGTTCCTGAGGGCCGGGCTGCAATGGCTCTGTTGGTCATGGAGACAACTTGAGTGATAAGATGGGTCGGGGTTCACTCAGATGGGCCAGTCTGAACTGAATGGGACACCTGCCCCCATCCCTGTTGCAACTGAGTTGGAGGCATATAAGCAAAGCTGAGGTCCCCATTTTGCCATCATCATCATCATCCTGTACGGACCCACCACTCGACATTGGGCCCTGTCCAGCACTGGGCCATCTTCCTTCCTGCCTTCCTGCCTTCTCTTTCTCTCTCTCTCTCCTTCCCTCTCTCTTTCCCTCTCTCTCTCTTTTCTTTGTATCTTCTCCTTTTCCTCACCCTCTCTCTTTTGCCTGGAAACATATTGGCCATTCCTTCACAGGGTTCTGTCCCATTGCTTGTGTCAACTGTCAAATAAAATGTTAAGCTTGCACACAACCCTTAGTGGTTGGACTTTGTTCTTGCAGATCAAAAAATTTTAACCGTAACATTTGGTGTAGTCAACAGGTAAGAACCTGCAGACTGTAACAGAAATATTTTCTGATTTTTTAGCCAGTGGGTCTTTGGAACCTGTTTTCTGGTTTTTAATATTTGGGGAAAGAAAGATATTCCATACATAAATCTTGATGTATTTAATGTTACTTCAAACCGAAACAGTGTGTCACCACATCCCAGTGAGGCTCACATCAGCCTTTAAAATACTCAGTCCTTGAGATACACCTGTCAGATCCAGAAATACCAGAAATTATCAAAAGCCTCAAGCATTTCCTTGTACTTTTCACCCTAGGGGCAAGCTAGACTAGTGGAATGGATTTTTTTTTTTTCCTATGTATCTTATTTTTTAAGATCTTATGTGGGGGGATTACCCAAATCTAGATAATCCCCAAATCCAGTTTTTCTATTATGAGACATCAATATTAAAATACAATTATTTGTGCTTTATAAGAAACAGCATCTGTATCTTCCTTTAGTGTAGTCACTACAGGTAGTGAAAAATTCTAAAATATCAAAAAAAAATATCTTCATAAGTTTTCTAGCTTGCTTTATTGCAAATTCAGAAAGGAGCAGTGTAGTAAACTCAGATGCAATCCAAACAAATGAGATAAATGAAAAAGATCTCGAAGTGAGTTGTAAAAAGAAATTGAAATGACTGTAGTATTTTACATTATTTCTTAGGAGAGTGTATTTAAATGGGCATGCATAGCTACATGAGAAGTAAAACACGGTCTTCCAATTAATATGTCTTACCAGAATTATCCTTTCTGCTATTATAATAAGAGAATATCTTGGATACTTAGAAGTACTCCTACATGTGATCACTTCTTCTTTATAAATTTATTAAACCTATCCCATATTTTTCTGAAATTTACACCCAACTATAATCCAGGACAAAATAATATGTATGCAAAAAACTACAAATCCACTGGAATCAACAGGAAAACAGTGACTTTAAAGAAAAGACAACTAATTTAATTCTTTGCCATGAGTATTTCTGTAGTTCTAACATTCATTTTTTTCTAATTAAACACTAGGACATAACTACAAGATAAAGTAATTATTTATTTGACTCTTGAAAGCTGTATAAACACACATATGCACAGCCTCTACATAGATGTACATGTGGATGTGTAAAACAGGTGAAATTAAGGGAACAAAATCTCTACAAGTTCCCATTTCTCAGTAGTTGCACTGGTTGCAATTTTTAACTAAAAGTTAACTTATAAATTTGTTGTACTCACTTTCAAAAACAAAAACAAACCAAATAAAAAAAAGCAAACCCCCCCCAAATCATTAAAAACTGTTCACAGTTCATAGGTGACATTAAAAAAATTCAGTTGAAAAACTGAACTCTTCATACCTGAGAACTTTAATCTTCCTTTTCCTAATAGAAAGTAAAAATGCTCTTATATCCATATTTACTTGCATTGTATACTCATATGCATTTCTTCCCTTCCCTTTCTTTAATGGAAGAGAATAAAATAAAATGATGAGTGGAATGTCGGGTTTTTTGCTTGAGGAAGCTTGTGTTACATGTCATGGTATTTGAAAAATAAGATAAAAGATATAAAACATAATGTTAAAGTATATAAAAAATAACAGTGTAATTTGGTAAATAGCTATGTCCAAATACCAGTGGAAGTTAAGGTTGACATGAAGAAGGTGGTAACATGTTCTTTTGCTCTTGAGAGTATCTGGAACCCTTTTTTTCCCAACAGCTACGCATATTACCATTTTCTCAGGAACGCAAACCAGCAGTTTATCACAAAAGGACAACAAAACAAATTATCTAACTCTCAGATCAAATTAAAAATAGTATATACTCACAATTGAGTAGATAGAGTTATCTATGATGATATCTCTATCATACAATCTCTATCATATCATCAGATGATATGATAGAGAACTATTCAAGGGAGAAGTTGAGGTGATTTGTATCTAGACAAAAATCACGGAGGAATAACATAAAACTTCAAAATATTTCAAAAATGAAATATTATGAGTTCAAAGATACCAATACGTGATCAGGACTAAGTTAATACATCATTAAAAGCTTACTAATGGCCTTAAGAAAAATTCAGGTTTTATACAGTTGACAGTTTTCATGTACAAGTTTGCAAACAGCATAATTAGTTAAATACACTAATCCCACTGAATTGATATAGACTTTGTAACTGCAACTTCATTGAATTACTGTAAAAAAAAAATATGTTCCACTTCTGTTCAAGCAACTCCCCAGGAACAGCTAAACAGACAGATAAATTGACATTCAATAGCCAACCCATAACACCAGCAAATCCTCAGAAACAGAAGGGGAAGGAGAATCAAGGTTAATCAGTAGGATCATGTCTTAGGTTCTAATTGTGCCAACCAAAAAAGACTTACTTAACTTTAAGCCTCTTAATGAAAAGCTCATTCCCAGTAATGGGATTGTCTGCTTAAAACTAAGCTTAAAATTGAACTTTTAAAAGATTGGGTCATTGGTGTTTTAAAGGAGGAGCTGGAACTACAGCTTCTGTAGAAAAATAACATTATACACTTATCACCAAGAAAATTTAAGAATGCAACATTCAGTCACAAAATGTGTTTGTCTTCCAGTAATGTATTAATAGTAGTCTAATGACATCTGAAGCATTATAAGACTATTTTCATCTTGTTCATAAATAAGATTCTAGGCTTTCTAGTGTCACTTGAAGGGCTTGAAGAATTCATTCACAGTATGCTTCATAGAAATAAATAATAAGAATAAAAAATTCTTTGCACCCAGAGGGGACTCAAACTGTACTTTACATGTTTTCTGGAGCTTAGTTTTGTTTCTGTAAGTGATGAGGATGAAGGTTTTGCACTCATCTAGGATCATTAAAAGGACTAAACAGCCAGAAAAAACTTACTCTCACTGCAAGAGGCACAGCATTTTCACAGAAAATACCAGTTGCTTACCCAAAACTCGTATCTCAGTCTCATTTTGAGCCTTATTGGACAGTGCTTACAACTACACTGTTCCTTGATTACCCTACTAAAGCAATTCATAAGGTCCTAAATGCAAAATGTAAGCGTTTTTAAGACAAGATGAAATAAGCCTTATCCTGTTTTTGAAAGTAGTCATGCAACGGAGTGAGTAAAGATAACTTAATTTAATAAGTAGTAGAACAAGGAAAAAAAATTTAAAATGTAGCAGCTTCTAGATTATTTTTTATGAGATCTGGAATATCTGCTATGAAAACTGTCAAGAAAAATAATAACTCTAAATTGCATACATGTAATTTTATCTCCAGCCACTTAAAGTGAGATTTAAGATTTTCATTGCTGGTGGCTTTTTCACATTTCACTATTTTAGTTTTCTTCACTGGCTATCGGCATTGTTCGATGAACGTAAATTCATATTTCATCAATCAGAATACATACATTTCCACATACTTTAGAACAGATTTATTATTATTAGAAAGAGACTTCCTGATGATGAGGCTACTACCAAATCCTCATCACCCTTTGAGAATTAAACAAGTGCACAATTCCCAAGATTAACTGCCACAACAGAACAGAAGTATCAAGAAAATAAATTATACTAAGTATCAGAAAAGCTTAAAAAGTTAATAAAATTTCATGATCCTGATCTTATACAGTTAAAAGGCATTAAGGAAGATTCAGGTCTATCTCTTCTTGATATAGAAATTATTTGCACAGGAGGCTAAAGCAATTTAGCAAATAGGAGACTAAGGGACTCTGCAGGCATATCTATTATGACCATCTTTAATCCCCAGGTAATGGGAAAGATGGTAATAGCCAGCAGAGTAACAGTGCTCCATCTGAAAGCCCACTTCGACTCAAGAAACAAAAGTGAAATACTTTGCTTCTTGATTGGTTTTCTGGGGGGACCTCTTTCCTACAGTCGCAGAACAAAGCTGTGATTATTTTAATGATGAAGTAATCTCCTACACAATACCATGGTGCTTGCTGTACTTTTAAAATTAGAATATCAGTTTTCTTTCTGAAACTCTGAACTATGAAGTGCTGACATTTCTGGAATTATATATCTCAAGACTGAACAGATTCTGTAAAATGTATTTAAGTCAGATTTAAGCACTGCTCAATGGTTTTTAATTCTTGTGCACTCATCTTGCATAAGGATGAAAGGTTCTTATGTAATTATTGTAATAATGCACATTTCTTATTAATAAAAGGGTAAACATACAAATAAAAAGATACCTTTGCACATACACCTGTAAGCATCCAGTAAAGAATGTCACATTCAGAACTTAATCTGAAGGCAAGGAAAAGATTCTTGTAGAATTACCACAGTTCTGAATCAATACTGATGATGTACTAAAGTAATAATATACTATTATTTTGACTAATAAAATAGAGTATAAAATTAAACCCACCTGTTCTACTTTTCCAAAGAGTTAAATATTCTTTTTCCCCCCTTTAGAGTGTCTTTTAATATAAGGCATGAAGTTTAGAAAATAGTATGTTATAAATTATATAGCATTATATTAGCTTTTGTAACAATTTAACTATGACTTTTTATAACATTTTATGAAAACATATTTTTCACTTCAGTTAATTAAATCAATAGAGAATAAATAACAAAGATTAGTTCAAGATGAGATTATACTATAAACATTACTCTTGGAAAACACTGGAAAAAGGATTTACAGGAGAATTATTCATTAAACAACAGTGCTACTTTCTATAATTCTCTTAATAATTAATTATGTTGGTCAATTTGGAATCCAAGCTTTAAACTAATAAAAACTAAGTCATTTGTTTATTTTTTAGATTTTATCCTTTAAAATCTGAATTTATATTTACTGTAAAAGTAAACAGTTAAATTTAATAAGGTGTATAAAAAAAAAAAAAAAAAAAAAAGAAAAAATAAGAAAAGAAAAAAAGGAAAGGAAAAAAAAGTAAAAAAAAAGTAAAAAATGAAAAAAAAAAAAAAGAAAAAAAAAAGAGGGAAAATATAAACAGAAACCCAAAATGTTTCTAATAGAGCTGCTTCCTTGATGCTTACATTTCCAGGAGTTCTTCTGTCTGTAAATAAGGAATCAGGTATCAGAGCTGTTAGTGTTACCTTTTGCAAAGAGCAGTTCTCCAGCTCTGACAGCAAAGGACTCAGTTTGGGCTGCAAAACAGACCAGGTATCTGAGTAAAAATGCAAAAATTGCTCTGCACTGTTCTCAGATACTACATGTACACTGATACCCCTGTAAGTCAATTTTCTTAGAGCCTGTTTAAGTGCATCTGCAGTATACTGGAGACATTGCCATTCAGTGACATCTCTGTAAGAAAGGTCAGTAACAGACCACTGCATTATTAAGTGACAGAATTCAACCCTATTTATTTCACCATGTATTTGAACCAATGTCTGAGAAATCTTTCCTACTATGAGGATACAAGAGTTTTAATAGATGAACCAGGGCGTTTGCTTTATAATCCTCCTACTTAAAACATGATTATTAAAGGTTAAATGTATACTATATATACATTATAGGATGAATCTAAGATAGATATGGATAGTAAATCATTAAAATATGTAATCTTCATACCCTACCAAAAGCAACAATTAATTTACTATATCTATTAGATGAAACCAGATGCAAAGCACTGATCCACCTCAATAACACTAGGTTATAACATTGAGTGTCCATAATTTTTTCTAGCATACAACCTATTAACTTTTAGGTCTTTTGACATACACAAGCATGAACAAAGTAATCGACTTCTGCCAGTAAGTAAATTTTGCCATAAAGAACAGTATGGCTAATCTTGTGGGGTTTTGCTTTCATCATTTACCCTTAAATACTTTTTATTTATGTACTTCAGTTAATAAAAATAATAACATTGTTATGTAAATACATTTTAAAAATCATCTTTAGATTCTAGACATAAGCATTCTAAGTACAGGTAGATCTCTATTTGTGAATTTCTAAAATCTAGTTTATACTGGGTACTGGTAACCTCTACTGATAGTGAAGATAAAAATCACTTCTTTGAAACCCAGGTCAAATCCAATTTGAATAAGCAACTCACAGGCTGATGGAGCTCCACCCCAGCTTCTACAGCTGCTTTAGTAATACCATTATGAAAGTAACGCTCCAGAGACCACACTTTCTTCTTATTCATTTTTTACTGCACTTTGACCATGGACCAAGCAAATAGGAATCTAGAGGATCTGACTACACACTCTGGTAGTAAGATATAGCCCACAAGGCATTATTCCTGTGATATGCACTAAAATAAATGACTGAAAGAAAAGAATTTATGAGGCAGTTGTTCTTCTGTCTATTTTGACACTCAACCATAAAATGCAATGCATCAAAAACGTACATGACAGAATAACATCCACCACCACAATGACATCAACAGGTAAGAACAACAGCTTATCTTAATTTTGTCAGTATTTCTTAAATAAACACAATGACAGTTATGTACTAGTGGTGTCAGTGTATTCCCACTCTGCAAAATTACAGACCATCAGAATAAGTGTTCATCTCTGATTTAAAACTCTCAGTACCTATGGACCTTCTCATATGCATAGGCAAGACCCCAGACACCTTATGTCAATGTAATCCTTCTTTATTCCTGACACAGGCTCACTCACACATGTTGTAGTTCTGTCCTGAAAAAGTCTTCGTGGATAATCAGAAGAAAACATCCTGCAGTTCTACAACTAGTACTACTTTCTATGTCTGACATACTACTTTCTATGTCTTCCATAAAAATCTGTAATGAGAATTAAAAGTGCCAGCTGCTTAGAAAATCATTTGGTAGGACTCTTCTGATCCTGCTGGACTAGGTAGGATTTGTATTAGTAACCTAAGATCAGAATCACTATGTCTGACAATAAGGTCATCAGCTATCTTACTGTACCCAAAATGCAGGCAAAGACTTTAGAGGTCTTATATTCTTCACAATTCTTTCAAATATTTTATTGAAAGCTTTTATTTTTACTTCTATCATTCTTACAGTTCAATGACTGATGTCTGTCACATAGTCTTGGCTTTGATTTCTAATACAGTAATGCAATTATATTCCCATGGCAACTTGTTTTGAGATCACTTCTCAAGTCATACATCTATCAACTGCAGGAGATAGCCTATATTATTGTACAATTATTCCTAAAATATATATTTATTTTAAAAATGTATCAGCCTACAACCCTTATGGTTTGTGTAATTTATTGATTGTCTTATTTTCTCATTTCTTTCCTTGCTTTCTAGCAAACAAGCATTCATTATTCAGCACTTGAAGTTAGTTCTACCCAAAGTCCAAGGATATGGCAGAAGACTGTGTGCAGTCCCTCAGAGACAGAGGTATTGAATCAAAATTGCATGGATGGAGGAAGGTTGTGGCTAGGCAAGATAGATTATTTCCTCTAGCACTACAGAGCTATCAAAATATGAAGTCCACTTCCTCTGGTTTTGTTCTAGTGCTCTGCCATGTCTCTTCAATCTAGCCCATTTAATAGACAAAAACCAGTGAGTCTTTCTCTGGTTATTGTACTGAACTGGCTTCTCAAGGGTGAGTGAGCATCAGACATAGTATCATAAAGGAGAGAAGAACACAGCTGGGAGCTTTGCCTCTGGTAGCAATGAGCTACCAGATTGGTTTGACAGGGTCCAATCTATGTGCCAGTTGCATCCACATCAAAAAACTTCTGTGCTCCTTCCAGGTAGTCCTAGTCCACTAAAACATGACACAATTCTTTTGCCTCCAAAACTGTTGTTTTCTTCTTTAAAAGGATCAAGATTCTGTGGGTTCAAAAAGCTGCACTGAGCAACTTGTCCCTGGAGTCTGAAATATCCTACAGCATTTTCCTTTCCTGCACACATGTATTAACAAAATACACTACAATATATTAAAGTAATGTTCATAGTCACTAGGCTATTAAAACAACAACCTAGTACAATGAAATTCTTCTTCAGCTGCTTTCATATTTTCATTTCTATGAAAAGCAAAAATTTCATTTTAAACTAGTTTTCTGAAGTAGTGAAGGTTCTAAAGATATAGTATGTTAGGTGCAGAGTTTAAATATTCTTATGTGACTGTCCTCAAACAACATCAGAAGCACTAAATGCACTTGTAAATATGTCTAAAAATTTTTACATTTCTATGTGTGAGCTTCATACATTAGCATTCCAGAGTAGCTTCTCGCAGCCAAATCTGCCCTGTATGATCCATTAGTATACATTACTTTTTGCTACAGAGATATTTTCTCCTGGGGAGAAATAGGAAGTAATTAACACCTGCATTTTGAAAAGGAAATTTTAATGTGATGTGATTCAAAACAGCACTGGAGTTAACAGACAAGCATGCTGCAAATAATTCTGACAGTCATTTATAGTGTAAAACAGAGTGGCATTTTTAGTAGCACGCACATACAGATGACAGGCATGTCTTTATTCAATTAGTTCCTAGTTTCCAAGGGCAGAGTTGTGTGCACACATCCAAACTGTACCCTCTATTTTTAGAGGCTTTCTATATTAAATATTTAAAATTACTTAGTATCCAAATCAATTTAACAGAACGTCACTTAGTGTGCTTCTCAGTTTCAGCTTTCAATAATTTACGCTGTATACCTCAAGACTGTTCATGACCTGATCCATAATTACATCTAAGCAGATCACTTGGTCTTTTTTTTTTTTTTAAAGCATTTCAGTTTCAGAAAATATAGGCTTACATGTGTGTACACTTTTATCTGCTTTTCAGAATCATAAAAATTTCATACCAACCCATGTGAATATCCTACTTACTTCTGTGGCTAACATAGCAGGTAAAACAGGCACTTACTGCTTAGCAGTTACAGGGCACTTCTCCACTCCTCCGTTGTCAAATGACGTAAAATCAAACCTTCTGCTGCTGGGAAACAAAAAACATAACACCCCATACATGTCAGAATTCAAGGAACTGAAGAAAATGATATTTTAATTAAAAAAAAAAGAACAACCTCTTTCATTTGAAATCAAAAGCAGTGTAACAATGGTGTTAACATTTAAAACACTTTCTCTTAAAAGCTAAGAATCTCTGAATGTGAAATCCTTTACAAGAACACTGCAGCAGTGCATACTGTTAGCATTTTTAGGCAATAAAGAAAAAAGCCACAAGAAGCAATTATATTAAAAATATATACATAGAAAAAAGCATATAAAAAAGCAAATCTGTCATCTTCACATTAGCTCAATTTTATCTTTTTACCATACTGTGGACCATGAATATTTCAACAGTGAATTAATTTTTTTCTCATGCCTTCTGCATTGGTCTACTGTAAAAAAGAATTGAACAGGGTTTGTGCCTGCCAGCACATTATTTTGACACTTCTTTTTAACATTTTCCTTTATTTATTTATTTTCAAGGCCAAATATGTTGCCTCTTCAACAGGCAATTAAACTTCTTGGAATAGGCTTTTGATTTTTTAATACAAAAGCTGCAAATGTTTGTTGGAGAAAATGCAGTTAAAAGAAGGAAGCTGTAAGAAACTTCTTCTGAAGTACATGATAGCTGCTGATTACTTTACATTTCCCAAAGGTATCAGTATCAGCAAGTAGTGCAGTGCTACCAGTGGCAATTCAACAGTTATCAATAATTGCAATACTAGCACAAACCAAATGTACTGGAATTATTCCTGTAAAGCTAACATGATGAAGCATTTACAATTTACAGTAAGTCTCATTTAGAGTAGGTCTCATTTAGAAGTCAGCAGATAGCATCTTAGAAAATTAAAGTTTAAACAGTCATTTCCAACCGAATGCATGTTAGAGATGTCACCACATTAAACAGTTCTGCTTCACAATCCATGTAAAACTCATAACAACTAAAATATGAGTTAAGACCAATTTTCTCTCTAAAAGGAAGCTCAGTGATCTTTCTCACACAGCTTTTCAACAACAGCCATAGTTTTTAAATCACCACTGCCTATTACAAAACTGTTGTCTATTTCCATTATTCAAAAATAGCAGTGGGTTGTGATGCTGAGAGATTACACATTGCACTGTGCATGTCCACCCCTTGCAGTCCTTGCTGCAGTGGCTAGAACACAGCCCCTGTACTGCACAGGGGAAAATGCATTACAACTGTATTTTTGAAGAAAAATATTCTCTGAGTGAAAACAGGTATTACTTCCATCTTACAAATAGAAAAAAAAAAAAAATGAGGCATTCAAAATGTCATGGTGTAGAACCTACTTGAAAGCACTACTTGGATGAACCAAGGTCTGGACAACTTCTACCACTCTACTAGAGTAGGTACACATAGGTGAGAAACACAGATGAACCAGTTTTATATCCTTCCAGTGCCTCTGGGGCAGGACACTACAGAAAATCTGGAGAGGGACTTTTTATAAGCTATTTAGTCAGAGGGGGGGGGATGGTTTCAAGCGGGTATATTTAGATTAGATGTTAAGAAGAAATTCTTCACTGCGAGGGTGGTGAGACACTGGAACAGGTTGCTCAGGGAAGCTGCGGATGCTCCCTCCCTGGAAGTGTTCAGTGTCAGGCTGGATGGGGCCTTGAACAACCTGGTCTCGTGGGAGGTGTCCCCTGAGAGCATTGGCTCTGAACATGTGAGAAAGTCAAAGAGACTGTCTGGAGGTGAGAGGATCAGTGAGACCCCTCCTAAACACCCAGCCATAAAGCCATGAAGAGGTGGGAGCAGCTCTCCAGCAGGAGGAGGCATCGACTGCAGGGAGGGAGCTGGGCTGGGGTAGAGCAGCTGGCAGCACTGAACAGGCTCTGACCAGAGCCTGAAGTCTTGACCATGACCATGAGCAGGGCTGCTGTGACTCTGGCAGGTGTGAAGATGAGCACTGTACTGCAAATGGAACTGTATCATACTCCTCCACAAGCACATCCTACCCCAGACATCCTCTAGCAATGCCCAGACAGTGCAGAAATGGGAGCAGAGAAATTCTCTACTTGTGGCCGCCTAATACTGAAATTCCCCATGACACCAAGCAACCTGCAAGAGTACAAGACAGCTGTCACTGAACATGAAATAGGTTTTCGAAATATATATAGTGTATACTTTAGCTTTCAACTTCCTTTCCAACGGTTATCCTTTATTTTCACTGGAACCAAATCCTTAGTAATACCTTTAAACTTAGTAATTCTACAATTAATTTTTATCAAGAAAATATTTTTTTTTCTGTTTCTTGAGGAGTACTAGTTTGTTGTTTGGCTTTTTTTATTTGTGTTACTATAATTTATATTCTTGCAGTGCAGTAAACCCCCAGTTATAGATAAGAAACCCTGTAATAAAAAAATAATTGTTCTTGTCTGAAGCAACCAAGCACTGTGTCAAGTTGCTATATATACTCCCTTCCTCACCCATTTCACATTAAATTAATCTTTCTCATCTCCAGAATGACACCTGCCAGTATAGCTACTCTGCTAGGCATTTCTGTGTGTGCTCAAGTCCTGCAGAATGAAAATGTAGTAGGAGTCAAGAGACAACACTATGGGGTGGAGAGGGATGGTGACAAACTAGGACACTGCTAGGTTCCACTATTCTGCTTCCCAAGGCCAATCCACAAAAAATAAAATAGTACCACTACAAACTTTACAGAAGAGACCTAGGAAGAAAGGTCAAGGAATAGAAAGGGCAAAATAATTTTCTACCCTCTTTTTTACAACCCAGGGAGATAAAGGGGAAGAAGATTGCAAACCAGTGACAGAAAAGCAGAAGAGGAAAAGCAAGACCATGAGGGTACAAACCAGTTTTCCTATCAGATCACAGGGAACACTTCCATATATAAGATTCCGTATTCCACAGAAACATCGAGTAGTATCTGCCTGAATGGCTGCCTGTCTCAAATTCTTCCCTTGCTCACTTTCCCCTGCTGGCTCAATCCAATTAATTTCATGGCAACTCTTAAATGGAGCATGTATTTAAATATTTGTATGGAAAAGTACAGTATGGAAATACACCAGGTGATATAAAAAGGCTGCAGCAAGTTATAACTTGTATGTAAAGGGCTACTCTTTGAGAAGTATTTTTAAATGTGTTAGTAATACCTTTTGAAGAATGATTGATTAGATATCAAGCTGAAGACTACACAAAACTGATTACTTTGCAAAACAGGTTAATAAAGGTAAAAATATCTCAGTAATAAAATTTCAAACTTATAGTTTGAAGTACCATGTTGTTAGCATACTGAGCACTACAGTTTCAGTGTTTTTAAAGCATCCCAACTGGTAAGTTCATTAACTAGAAAAGAAAAATCCCAAATCCCTTTTTTTACACAGATATTAAAAACTGTATTTTACTTACCAGAGAATTCAAAGTTTAACAGATTTCACTTTCTACATAAAAAAGATACATAAATTTCTCCTGTAGCTTTTGATTTTCCCTATGCCTCTGCAAAGGGTAAAAATCTTTTGGAGAGGAAAAATTTCTTGCTTTTTATTGTTTTACTTTGCATCCCACAATACCAATTGCACAGTGAATTTGAAACTAATGTTTTCAAATACATAATAAAATACATTTTTTAAATAACTTGAAATAAAAAGTATTTTTTCTCCTTTCTAGATTGCGTTATAATCTCCTAGGGAAAAAAACAAAACAAAACAAAAGAAAACAAAAAAAACAGAGTCATACATAGATGTCAGATAGTGTTTTCAAAATAATAAAAAACAAAAGTTTATTAATGCTGGTTTTATTATAATGAGGTTATTTCTCCTTGAGATTATAGGGAAGATCAATATTATACAGACTTATTTCTTACTGGTATCCCAGTAAGATTCTATAGACTCTAGAACACAACTGATGCATTACTATGCAAATTCTGTAGTAAGTTGCTAAACTTCCCAAAATCTACAGTTTGAAGCAATACTGTTACTAACAGTAGTTACAACCAAAGCAATGAGCTTGCTCACATTTACATATTTAATAAAATGCTTTTGAGCCATAAAAAATAAAAAACTTTCTACAGAAAAATGATGGGAATGTGAAAAATATTGGTGATTGTTCAGTGTGATCACTGTGGGAACAAGTGCTTAGTGAAAGCAAACACCTAAGGAACTGATCAGTAAGACCTGGAGCAGCAAGACATTGGGTCACCTCAATGGATTTAGGAGCCCAGGACAAACTGTCTGAATACTAAACTGTCGAAGGACAATCTGAAAAGGCTCTCATCAGCACTTTGGTATTTTCTGATTATTTTTTTTCTTTTTAATTAAATGATGAAAACAGACTGTGCAAAACAATCTACCTGACAGTACCTGGCTCCTAACACTCAAACTCTAATGCCTGGACCTTAGCCATGTCTGCTACCTTTTATATTCCAATTGGTGCTGTGTATCTTTTGCATTATAAGGGCCTGAATGAATATTTTTAAACAATTTTTAAACTAAGTAACTTCCTCTTTCTTTAGCAGTTCAGTATAGGAAATTTATTTTTTAACAACGAAGAATTGGGAAAAGAAAAAAATAGAAAGATTATATTTACATCATTGAGCTCTAACAAAATAAAGCATAACAAATTCCATCAGAATTACTGCAACTACAACCATTTAAATCAAATGCAGACACATTCAGCTACCCAGAGTGATAAGAAAAGACATGAGTAATAACTCTGTAAATAGTGGGGTAATTCCTGCAGGTTATTTAGGTTGGGGTCTGGGATTTATCTATTTTTTAAAGATGAAAACATGCTCCATGGTTTCTAGTAGACACTTGTAACACCAAATATATTGGGTCTATTTAGAATACTAACCCATTAACCCATGCTTATTCCTGTCAGTTCTCAAGCTTGCCTTCCTCATCCTGCATCATCTCTGTTGTATAAGAGTTTTATCGATATTAATATAATTAAGACTAAAAATTAAACTGTAGAAACTTATCTCTACCAGTGTCGATTTTATTCTCAGGAAGACATAAAAATGCTGTTAAGTGATTTCAATAGCCAATTGTCTTGCTTCAGACCTCTTAGAAGCTAGTGAATGCTCTGGATTCCTACAAATGCCCCTCATAACATTACAACTTCCAATAGCTCTTAAAGAAGAATAACAATTTGCTTGTACTATTATTAATATTTTACCAGTTGTTTTGTAGAAAATTACAGTGTAGTATCACAAATCCAATTACAATACATAATAATAATCACTGCTAACAAAATGACCCTTGACAGTCCTCTGGAAGTCTGAAATATTTATGAAATGTGGGCACAATAAGAAGAAAACAATTTAATTAACAGAAGTATTTTCTGTCCTAGTTAAGGAAAGGCTACTTATACATTCATTAGTCCTGACAGTGACTGATAGAGCAAATGTTTAGGAAACAACCTTCTGGGAATCAAATTAAAGTGCTGAAATGCTGGTTCTGAAATGGCTATTTCAATTATTTCTAAAGTCACCTCTGCCATTGTACTGTGGTTATTATTACCAGGGAGGAACAACCACTGTATACAGTTACTCCTTTCACTTGTGATTTAAAGGTTAAGAAAAAAATAAATTAAAAATTGTCCTGAACAATTTAGTACATCCTTTGATCAATCATTAGGCAAAACAGAGAGTGTGTAATCAAAGCCTTAACTTGAACTGTGTGAGGTTTCATCCCTAATGTGTCTCTAGCAATTGTAGTGGGCTTATAACAGGGGCACGCTAAAACGCATTGTACAGAGAAGAATATACATCACTTCATTTTGTAAACTGCTAAACATTTCTGATCAGAGCAAGCAGCTACGTTTTCAATTCATATTCCAGTTGTGTCAACAGAAAAGCTCCTGGAAGACTAAGAAAAGAAATTCAGCACTACCTTCTATATCTTGAAGCAAATACAACAGACAGCAATATAAAATAATAGGAGAGTTATTATCAATTAAGTTTGGATTGTGGCTGTTTTCTGCTTTTCTCTAATTCTTGCCAGAGATGCAGATCACTAACTTTATTTGACATTAGCAAAGCTTAAGGTTGAAAGCTTCAGATCTCTGTTAGGTGTGTGCATTCCCCAGTGCACTGTTCATGTTTCTAAATTTAGCTGGAATCCCACTGAGCAAATGGATTACATGTGCAAGAGCAGAATGAAATCAGGCATTTTAGTGCAAGAGCTTTTCTCCTCATGCTGGCTGGGGAGAAATAAAGAACATCTAAAGTACAAAAGAATAAATACAAATAATTTCAGGGAATCTCTTTACTAAGCAAGTGTTTGTTTTTAGAAATTGCAACTGAGGTTTAAATGTAACCAACATTAACTTAATACTTACCAGAATATATTATTGGTGAAGTTCAAGAAGTACAGAAAAATAATTAGCTGATAAGCTGCTTAACTTCCTTTTCAGCAGTGTTTAGTCACCAAGAAATCAGAGCAAACAAAACAAGCTCAGTAATGTGAAATAGCTGTCACCTGACGTCAGTATTTCTAAATTCTTGGTCCAGGAGAGAAACAGCCAATCCAGGGAAAGTGTGCTTGTAACATCCTGGATGTGCTTGCATTCAACATACAGAAATTCAGGAATCCTGAAACTCACTTGTATTTTGGTACGTCCTGCTATAATACTGGGGTATGAACACATGAGGTAGACAGACTTCCAAGTCTGTAGATATAAATTGTGCAGCATCTGGAAAAACTCTGCTCTGCAACAACCTGATATGAACTCAGGCAAGGGTTCACAAAAATTAATACAGATGAATCAAGCAAAACATGTCTCTGATTAAGCATTTTGACTTGAAGTACTAAAGTCTTCCCCCTTAAGGACAGTGTCAAAATCAGGAGTAAGATGGCAGAGAATCAGGTAAGGGAACTTATGAACAACCTGGATATATATAAATCCATGAAGGTCCCACAGGTACTGAGAGAGCTGACTGATGTCACTGGGAGGTTACCAAGCTCCTTTGAAACTACCTTTGAAAGCTTGTGGCAATCAGGATAGATTCCTGAATTACAGAATCACAGAATTTTCACAGTTGGAAAGGACCTCTAAGATCACTGTGTCCAACAGTCAACGTTCCCCCCTCCAGTAAAATAAATAAAATATGTGTATCAATTTCTGTATCATCTTGCCCACTACAGCATGTCCTGAATTGCCTCATCTATATGGATTTTAAGTACTTCCAGGATCAGTACCACCTCCTTCGGCAGTCCACTCCAACACCTAACTGCTCTCTCAGTAAAGAAATTCTTCCTTGTATCTAGTTGAAACCTTCACTGGTGCAACTTCAGGCCATTTCCAATAATCCTATCGTTGTTCACTTGAGAGAAGAGCAATAAGGTCTTCTTTCAGCCTCCTGTCATCCAAACCACACGTTCCCAATTGCCTCAGCTTCTCCTCATAGGACTTCTCCAGACCTTTCACCAGCTTGGTTGCCCTTCTCTGAACTAACTCCAACAGAAACTCGATGTTGTTCTTGTATTGAGAGACCCAGAAGTGAACATAGTACTGGAGGTACAGCCTCATTTGTGCCAAGTACTGGGGCACAATCACTTCCCTGCTCCTACTGGCCACGCTATTCCTGATACAAGCCAGGATGCTGTTGCGTCTCTTGGCCACCTGGGCGCACAGCTGGCTGATATTCAGGTGGCTGTCAACCATCACGCCCATGTCCTTCTCTGCCTGGCACCTTTCCAGCCACTCCTCCCCAAGCCTGTGGCACTGCATGAGGTTGTTGTGAAGACTGGGAGAAAAAAAAATGTAACTCCTATCTTCAAGTAAGACAAGAAGAAGGATCCAGGAAACTACAAGATGGTGAACCTCACCTCAATCACTGGGATACTGACAGAGCATCTAATCTGGAAATTATTTTCTGAGGCATGAAGGACAAGAAAATGACCAGGAGTAGTCAGCATGCATTTATGAAGGGAAAATCGTGGCTAACCAACCTAATTGTTTTCAGTAATGAGATGGATGAAGGGGGAGTGGTGGATCTTTTTTACTTCAGCTCTAGGGAGGATTTTTACAGTCACCTGTAACACCCTCATATACAAGCTGATTAAGTATTGGTTAGAAAAGCTGGGGGGGGAAGGGGAGGAGGCCAATGCACCAGATAGGTGTGATCAGAGAGACCTCAAGAGGATTGAGAAAAAGACAGAGAGGAATCTCAGGAAGTTTAAAAAGAAGAAACATGAAGCATTGCATCTGGGGAGGAATATGTCCACACCAATGACAGATCATTCATGGAGATAAATATATAAGGCCTAATTCACTGGGACAAGTGCAGAGAACTGTGCATTCTCTTGATACAGATGTTGTTAACTAAATGTACAACCTACCTGCAGAGGGAAAGCCTTGTTCTGATGGTGCAGACCCTTAGTGAAAAATGCACTGAATGGCTGAAGTGAATGATTTCCCCACAGATGCTAGAGCTTCAAGAAAATCTTGCACTTACAAAGAGAAAAGTGAACAGATTTCACAGTTAATAGTACAATTAGACAGTAATCAAACCTAAATGTTCCAATGTGCCTGTGTAAATTCTGCAGAATCAAACATCTTAGTGCTGTGCAGGAAGAAATTACTCAGCAGTAGTGCAAATAAAAATACACAAACTTGCAGTTTCTTTACAAACTTTTTTGCACATATTCATACATTATGAACACTTGCTGCTGTTTCTGGTGCTCCTGCTGGTATACTTCCACATTACATTGAGGGAGGGGAAAAAATTCTAAATGGATTATTTCAGTATATATGGTCTCATTCAAATGTTCTAAGTTACCACTCAGACCTTGCGCAATGAAATGTAAGAAGCCACCAAGTGTGCTTCCTAAATTATCTTATAAAAGCTTCTCAGCAACTGTAAGATAATTTAGGAAGCACACTTGGTGGCTTCTTACATTTCATTGCGCAAGGTCTTTCATCAGATGTTAACATTCTATAGCAACAAGTACTTTAAAATTCTTCATGATACCAAGATTTCTGTAGGATAACTGAGTGGAAACTTCCTGTGTTCCAGCCTGTGCCCATTGTCCCTCATCCCCTCACTGGGGACTACTGAGAAGAGTCTGGCACCATCCTCCTTGCACAGAGCCTTTAGATACTTGTAGACATTAATTAGGTGTCCTCTCAGCCTTCTCAGCCAGGTTAAATGTCCCAGCTGTTTCCTCATAAGAGAGATGCTCCAATCCCCCAGTCACCTTTCTCACCTCCACTGGACTCTCTTCAGTAGTTCCCTGTCTCTCTTGAACTGGGAAGCCCAGAAATGGATGCAGTATTCCAGCTGTGGCCTCACCAGGGCAGAGTAGATGGGGAGAATGACCTCCCTCGACAGTACTGGCCATAGTCTTCTTTATGCAGCCCAGGATTCCACTGGCCTTGTTGGCAATAAGGGCACACTGCTGGCTCATAGATAATTTACTGTTCACCCAGATTCCCAGACCCTTCTCCTCAGCACTGCTTTCCAGCAGGTGCCCCCTAACCTATATAAGGTGCTTGGGGTTCTTCCTCCCCAGATGCAGGACTCTGCACTTGGTCTCGTTGAACTTCATCAGGTTCTTCTCTGCCCAGCTCTCCAACCTGTCCAGGTCATGCTGGATGGCAGCACAAGCCTCCTGAGTGTCAGCCACCCCTCACAG
Source organism: Phaethornis superciliosus (assembly GCA_023637945.1). NCBI lineage: Eukaryota > Metazoa > Chordata > Aves > Apodiformes > Trochilidae > Phaethornis > Phaethornis superciliosus. Next base: position 75,405,752 of record JAJQWJ010000002.1, read on the forward strand.
TTTTTTATCATCAGTGAACTTGTTGATGATACACTCTCTCCCCTCGTCTAGGTTGTTGATGAACATGTTGAACAAGACCAAACCAAGTATTGACCCCTGGGGGACGTGGCTGGCTACAAGCTTCCAATTCAACCCTGCTCCATTGATCACCACTCTCCGAGTTCTGTAACACAGCCAGCTCTCAATCCACCTCACTGTCCACTCATCTAGCCCACATTTCTTAAGTTTCCTAATGAGGATGGCATTGCAGACAGTATCAAAAGCTTTGTTGAAGTCACGGTAGATAACATCCACTGCTCTCCCTTCATCTGTCCAGACATTAACAATGTCACAGAAGGCAATAAGGTTGGTCAAGCATGATTTCCCTTGTGTGAATCCGTGTTGACTTCTCCCAGCGACATTCTTTGCTTTCACATATTTTATGATGACATACAGAATAAAGTTTTTCAACACCTTACCAGGAACAGAGGTGAGACTAATGGTCTTGTAGATGCCTGGCTCCTCTTTCTTGCCCTTTATGAAGACTGGAGTGACATTAGCTCTCTTCCAGTCCCCAGGCACCTCTCCTGTTCTCCATGACCTCTCAAAGATGATGGAGAGTGGCCTAGCAATAACATCTGCCAGCTCTCTCAGAACTCATGGATGAATCCCATCAGGACCCATGGATTTACAGATGTCATAAAGCGGCCTCTAACCTGGTCCTCCTCTACCAAGGGAAGTCTTCCTCCCTCCAGACCTTATCTTTTACCTCCATGTCTGGGACTCAAGAGTATGGGCTTCTGCAGTGAATACTGAGGAAAAGAAGGCATCTCATAACTCTACCTTCCCTGTGTCTTTGGCCACTAGGGCATCTGCCTTATTCATCACTGGGCCTACATTTCCCCAATTCTTCCTTTTTTTTATTGATGTACTGGAAGAAAGCCTATGAATAAAAACCCTATGAAAAACCAAAATGAATACATAGAATACAATTATGTAAAGAGTTAGTATCTTTTCTTAACAATATGGGTTGGTTGTTTTTTCTAAATTATGATTTTTGCCCTGCCTATAAGTGTCTTTGAGGAATGTGATTTATAGTGACAATAACTATTTAAGAAAGTCCAAATTTAAGTATCTTTGCTAATCCTCTATTTGCATGGCAAAAGGATTTTTCTGATGTCGATTCCTATTTATTCTTTTGAAATAAAGCTAACTTATTCCTGTATATAATTTCTGGTAAAAGCTTGTGCTGCAGATCATTAAGTGTAACAAAATATTTTCTTTTTTATATTCCTCAGAAAGCATCATTCATCAGTCTTTTTGAAATTCTAGTGGGAATAAAAGACAATCATCATGTCAGCAAGACTCATTACATTTACATTATAAAAAGTTCTGCTGCCAACAAGGTGTAGGTGCCTTCAGTCACGTTCTGAACATGGAAAGACTGCTCTCAGTATCACAGAGCTACATATGTAAGTTCAAAACCACCATCCAAAACCTATTTCCCTCTTTCTCCAGGGTCACCATATATATAAAAAATACAGTTAAATCCTCTTCATTCTTCTCCTCCACTTAGTTTCTCATAATGTATGACTAAGCCCAAAGAATGACACAAGTGAGACAGCCAGGCAATCATGGAAGATTATGAGGCACTCACTTCAACACATTGCCTAGAGGTGTGAACTTGCCAGTGTTTTTCTGACTAGAGCTTTAATAAATCACCCAGAAGGGAAAAGGAAGAAAATTATGGTTTAAAATATTAAAATAAAAATTAAAATTTCTCTCTACAAAAAATTCTGAAGATTCAAAGGAAACAGTTGATAGCATAATCAACATAATTGACAATTTTCCAGCATAATGGTTTTTAATACCTCTCTGATTTTGAAATAATTTCATTTTCTTTGTTAAATATGAAAGACAGTTTTCTTGCAATGAAACATTCAGCACAATCAGGCAGTTTGGGCTTCCCAGTTGTTCTGAAAGCCTGGAGATTCTCCTGTACACCAAGAATTATCCAAGACAACTAAACTAAAAGACAGAGGGGAAAAAAAAAAAAAAAAAAAAAAAAAAAAGAAAACAAGATAAAACATCCCTTTTCTTTGTGATGGACATGCCCTATGCTGTTCCTATGTAAACAGTGTGCAAGTCAGGAGGAAGAACAGTGACAACACTTCAACATTTTCTTTTCATCTGAACATACAGTTTCAATTGAGATACAAATGGGATTTCAGTTTGAATCTGCACCCTTGGAAGTTAACCTATCTTGCCTCCCAGTATAGGTTATAATGCAGCAACAGTTTTCTGAAAGATCACACAAATGAACTGCTTATGCTCAAGAGATTTCCTGAAAAATGGTCTTAAATTATTACTTTGATAATTCATAAGAAAAAGAGTCAGTTTTGACCAAAGCAAGTAAGGAGATATAGTAGAAAAAATACACAAAAAAATAGGTACTTTTCCTTTTGAGATGTGGCCCTCAGAAGAGAGATAATTACACAGATAGCTCTAATAATTAATGCACATTGGGTTTTGTCCTAGGGTTTCTTAAAAAATTAAAATACACAATCTATCCTACAAAATATATTCATTTTCTAGTTGTTTATATCATGCAGCAATATAGAAATAAAAATAGCCCATTGATTTGTAAATTACAGGCAGGAACTGTTATCCCTCTTTGGTCTTCATAATCTAGTGTCCTGGTTCGAGAGTACCAGGAAAAGATTGCCTGTGACCATAATGACCTTAAGACAACTCAGACCCCACCAGCTGCTGCCAGGCAGTGGATGATGCAGTCAGAACGTGGGGGGAGTGGCTGTGTCTATGGGGAGGAGAGGATGGGTCAGGTGACCCAAATGGACCCATCACAGCGTTCCCTCCCATGGTGCTCAATATAAAATGGTTCCTAAGAGAGCTCTTTTCTGTATGGGTTGGGACAGTTCGTTATTTTTTCTTGTGCTGTGGTGTTCTTGCATTCTGTTTTCTCACTTGAGAACATCATGGACCGGGATATGTCACCTTCCCTCTTTCCCAAAGCAGGACAGCTGTGGCTGCTCTAATGCTTCTGTTGACTGCTGTGGGGATGCTGGACACAGGCAACCCTATATGCTGCTGAGTCCAGTCTGGACTTTTCTGTTTAGGAAACAATTACTGACTGAGGATGGAAGATTCCATATTTAAATATCTGTATATATTTGTATGTAATTCACCATCATAAGCATAACTTCATTAAACCTATTCTAGTTTGGGTTTGTTTTGTTTTTGTTGTTTTTTTTTTCAATCTTAAAGTCTCTCTCCTTTATTTCCCTTTTTATTTTCCTCTGGGAAAGTAGTGGGGGGGATAATACAGATCATTTCTCACCTGCTTACTGGCTGAAAATGTGATGCCTCCCAACAGTTCACCTTCAGTCCTGAACAAAATGAAACAGAGAGCCTGATCTATCTTCTTTTGCATTCTGGGTGTCATTCCATAATGATTGGTGAAAATCATTGTATATTCTATGGCTTATATACATACATATAATCAATTATCAGGACATAGCTCAATGGAATAAACAAACTTTAGATTTCCCACATGAGGCAAATATGAAAGGCATTTACCATTCCCTCCACAAATATAATCTCCTCTGATCCCAAAACCCATTCCTTTCCCCCAGCTTACATCCCTGTCAGAGCTGGATCCACTTTCCTCAGTACAATTCAAGGATAATTGCCATGGATTTTTACAGCTGGATTTTGGCATTTGTGACTGGAATCACTGAGCAAGAGAATTTCACATTCTTCTTGGAAAAATTTGAGCAGTTACCAGTTCACAGAGGATGTAACCAACATAGCATAATAAGACTATCAGCTGCCAATCGCAAAATTCCTCCCCCAAATCAACTAATTCCTTCCCCAGATGACAACAGTCACTACAAACATGTAAAGTCAATTAATCAAGTTTAGTATTTGTGACACAACCACTTTATAAGAAATTATTAGAGGATTCTTGGGTGCGACACATTCTGAATGTTTTGTCTGAAAGTCATTTACTTGCAAATGCTTTACATAAAATAAAGCAAATGAAAATTAAAGAATATGGGAAAAGTGTAAAATATAATTATCACATGCTGCTTTATATTAGAATAGTCCCTTAATATGTGTAATTACATGACTATTTCTTGTTTCATCTACATTTATATTATATTTATCCCACAGAGGTTATGTTCTAAGAAAAATTCCATTCACTCATAGAGGGAAGTTTCATGGGCTTCAAAGTACTTATTTCTCCTCCTCCGTGTTATGATTTTCATGGACCTGTCAACTGAGTGTGCGCAAACATGTAATTTTAGGCCCTTTTATAAAGAAATCTGTGAATAAGACATCTTTCCAGCAGATTTCCAAATGACAGCTAATGGGAAGTAAAATTATAGTTATAGTCTGATCCTCTGTCCTGCAGCAGTGTCTTACAATAAATCTCAAAGAAGGGTCACCTCCTTTAGTCCAGCTTTAGGTAGAAAACAGCAACAACACAGCTATCAACATGTCCCTGGCTTTAGTTTTGACAGTCAAGCCCCATAAGGTTTATCAGGATGCTGTTGATGCTGGAGTTAACTATATATAAAAATATGTTTCAACTACTTTAATATGAATATCAATAAAATTCTATAAATCATTTTCCTTTTCTTAGTTGGCATCAATGTTTATACTCCTGTGATGACACAATGTAAGTATGCATCACTGCTTATGTATTTCATGTACATTGAAAGAAAAGTGGAATTTGTATAACTGTGAATGGAGGGAGATTAAGAGCAGTATATCAACTACAGTTAAACAGAGGTGTTCCCAGGACTTACAGTTAGCATTTCGCTCTTCACAGTGTTGTAGACCTCTGGTTTGTATTTATGTGTTTTGTTAGAGCCCAGAATGCTTGGCAAATTAATAGAACTGGAATATTTTGTCCAGATGAGAGCAAACTTTTCAGTTCAGTGGATTTTAAAAACAAAATAAAATAAAAACCAAACAACCAAAAAAACCCCCTCTCCTTTAAAATCTAAGTAATCTATAATTATCACTGGGATCTTATTTTTTCATATCTTCAGATATTCAGATACTTATCATAGGAGCACAATATGCTTCTACTGCTAGAAATATTAATAACTAAGAATACTCACTGCAGGCTCACTTTCAGGTTTTGTGGTTGGTGGTTTTGTTTTTTTTTAATTTCTGTTTAACTAGTGCAGTGAAATGACAAAGCAATATTAAGGTCCTGGTTTTACTTCCAATAAAGACATGAGCTATTTTAATAAAAATGCAGAAAACATATTTTTGTGAAAGATGTCCTTATGTAAAAAGAAGTAGATTAAAAGGCTACTGAGACATATCATATAAACTATAATATTAGAAGGGTAGGACCAGATGATTCTTGAGGTCCCTTCCAACCTGACATTCTATGACATTTTCTCCCACCCTCTACTGATTATGATTTGCCTTACCTAGGTGCAGGACCTTGCACTTGACCTTTTTAAACCTCTTCAGGTTGACATGGGTCCACTTCTCCAGCTTGTCCAAGTCTATCTGGATGACATACCATCCCTATGACATGTCAATTGCAGCAGTCATCATGTACTTGTTTCCTGACTAGCTCAGTAAATCCTCCTTGAATTTGCTCCAGTACATCAATGTCTTTGCTGCCATGAGGCACTCAAACTGGACGCAATACTCCATGAATAGTCTCACAAGTGCCTAATAAAGCGGGAAAATTACTTTCCTCAATATGCTGGCTACTTTCTTGTTAATACATTGTAGAATGCAGTTGTCTTTCTTTGCATGACTTGCTTTACCAAAACCTGCTCATGATCTTTTCTGCAAAGATGCTTTCTGTCCTGCTGGCATCAAACATGTATCTGCTGAATGGTAAATCATTCCAACATAGATGCGAGACTTAGCATTTGCCTCTCTTAAATTTCATGCAGTTTCTGTCCGGTCATTTGTCCTTTCATGGTTCCTCTGCAATCTTCCTGAGAGTGCAGCCAACCATGTTTTCCAGGTTGTGAATATAGATATGAAAACAATGCTTGCTCTAGCTGCAATCTTTGAGGGAAATCACTAGTCCCTGTTCTTCAACTGAATTCTGCACCACTTATCACAAACCTCTGACCTTGATGGTACAGCCAATTTTCACTTTACAGTCACTATTTGCAGTCAGTATCTCAAAAAATCTGTCTATGGGAATAATATGTGAGAAAGCATTGAAAGTGTTGCTAAAAAGAAGTATCTAAAACCCAGAACACCTATCCCCATTTTCTTCAGACCAATCCATCACAGGTGATTTAAGTTGGTCAGCCATGGTTTGCCTTTGGTCAAAGGCAAAAGCAAAAGTCATCTATGTCAATTGATGCAATCACTTTCTTGCCTTTCACATGTTTACACATGGCTTCTAAACTTGGTAACTTGCCCAGGAACTGAGGTTAGGCTGACCAGCTCCTTCTTGAAAATAGGTGTGTGCCTTCCTCCAGTCAACAGGAATCTCTTCTTATCATCAAAACCTTTCAGAGACAAGACGGAGCAGTGTCACTGTGACACTGGTCAAGTCCCTCAGCACCCTCAGTCAGATAGAGTCCACTTGGTCCCATGAACCTGGGTACATTAATAGAATTGTAGAATGATAGAATGGTTTGGGTTGGGAAGGACCCTAAAGAAGTGCTAAGAAAGAAGTTAACGTTTTTTCATATTTTTAAACTATGGTTTCACGGTCACTGCAGTTAAGCCCAACAGGGACCTTCACAACTTTAGATGCCAACTCTTCTTTGTGAATAATCTGTTTGCAGAGCAACTGACCTTATTGGCCCACTGATCATCTGTGTCTGAATATTGTCTTCAACATGTGACAAGTACCTCTTGTTTTGCCTGCCATGTAAAGTTGCCCTTCCAATAGATGCTAAGGTTGTTAAACTCTTTCATGATTTAACAGTCATGCTGGTCAGAGACATGCAATTTGTAGCAAATATCTACCACTATATTAGTCAGGTTGGTCTGCCCCATGATTATTACCCACAAGTCTTTACCGGTTTGTTACCTGCACCAAGGCAAAGCTCTGTGCATTCAAGCCACTCTTTTGCCTAGAATGGTACAGTCACTTTTATGTGTGACTGATAACATAAAATGGCACAGTGGTCATTGTTTATGGAGAGAACTATTTCTTCACTAACTAATTGCCTACACATCAGAGTGCATTTTTGCTACTCAAGTTATTGATTTTGATCCTACAATTCTATGGTAAGAATAACCTCAGGCCTTGTTTTCACCAATACTTTGAGATCCACAAATTAAATACACCATATAATCTCATGTTATTAATTACTTTTCTCTTCCAGCAGAACAAGAAAATCCCATTTGAAGAATATTCCATATACAATGGTTTCACATGTTATGTGAACTGATTTACTAAACCAGGTACATCACTGATCTGAGGGAACTCTTTTTTTGAAATGCATTATATCACTTTCTATGAAGATATGCTGATGGTCCACTACAGAAATGGAAAAAAACTAGATCATTTTTCTTTTATATTTTTGCTTTCTATTTGGTTGGTTTTTTTTAAAGAAAGTATTTTTAATTTGCATATAATTATGATGACAGCTTTGGTTTACTAAAAAGAAAAGAAATAAGCAGGAATCTGATCTGTAATAACTAATAAATAAACACGTATCTTCATACTGCCTTATACATTTCATATGTAAATACTGTTTTCCTGTGAAAAACATAAATACACTTTCATTCACCTTCATTTTGCATATTAAAAAATATTAATGTTTTTAATCACAGAAATATGACTTACCAAGACAGTAACTTTTGTTTAGATGCCCCAAATTTTAGTGATTCTTACAGAAGCTTAATACTGAGAACCCCAATCTCAAATTACTAGAAGTGAATTTTGAAAAACAAACAAACGAAGACAAACAAAAAAACCCCACAACACAAAAGCCCAACCACAATGAATTTTGCTTCTTTTTAATTTGCTTTCTGAGCAGGAAGATAGTGTTTGAAATCTTTCTTACATAGCAAAGGAAGCAGGATCCTGCTGATCCCCTTTTTTGGATTTCTAAAATAAAATACTTTGTTCCAGAATCTTCATCTTAAGAAAGCATATATAAAAGGAAAAAAAGGCATCCATGGAATGCTCTTCTCTCACACACTTTCAGAAGGAGCTGACTAGCCTACAGATCAAATGATTATTTAAAAAAAAAAAAAAAAAAAAAAAAGCCTTTTAAAAAAATAACAAGAGGAACTGAGTGACAGTATGGAAAAAGGTTGTCAAAGAGAAAAAAGTTTATATGAAGTCTATAAACACATCAGTTCTTCCTCTTTCTTCACACAGTTGTGCCATATTTAATTTGGTGTTCATTCATCTGTGCAGGCTGGAACACAGTCTCTGTCTTTGCTATTCTTTGGTATTCTGTCTCGGACAACCAAGACCCACTGTAACTGCAATACGGACAGGCTGAGAGAGTTGGGGTTGTTCAGCCTGGAGAAGAATCTGGGAAGACCTAATAGCGGCCTTCCAGAACCTGAAGAAGGTCTACACGAATCCTGGGGAGTGACTTTTTACAAGGGCAAGTAGTGATAGAACCAGGGGTAACAGCTTTAACTGGAAGAGGACAGATTTAAGCTAGACATTAGGAGGAAATTCTTTAGTCTGAGGGTGGTGAGACAGTGGAACAGGTTGCCCAAAGAAGTTGTGGATGCATCCTCCCTGGAAGTTTTTAGACCAGGCCAGATGGGGCTTTGAGCAACTTGGTCTAGTGGAAGGTGCCCCTGCTCATGGCAGGAGTGTTGGAACCATATGATTGTTAAGGTGCCTTCCAACCCAGACCATTCTATGATTACATGAGAAAATATATATTTATTTCAAAAATCATAAGGAAGCGCTCTAAATGTGGGATATAAAGTCTATTAACTATGAAAGGAAGTCAAATTAAGTAGGCTTACACCGTTTCTTTGTTTCTTTTTCTGTTTCTATTGAATTCACAGTCAGTTACAAAAATAAAAAGTAATGTTTTATTATACCTTTATAAGAAGATAATTTCTCATTCACTAAGCTAGTATATACTTCTTCACAGAGTACCCTTTTCTTTTTTTTTAATGACTTAACATTTTAAGAAAATTATAACCTGAGGATCCTTTTTTATGCAAGTATAAATCAAAGTCCAGTGCAAAATATCTTCTTTCTCCTAAGGTCATTCAAACAAACCCTTCACGTATGAAATGCTAATGAAATAAAAAATTCAAGCATAGTATCAGTCAGTATTGAAAAAGATCTCTGTATTGAAAAAAAATCAGTATTAATCACTCCTATAAAAACATCTAAATTGACTTTCTGTGCTGAATGGGGGTTTTTTTTGCTTCTTTAAATACCTGATGTAAAATAAAATGAGATAATCACACAGGAAGAATATTTTTTTTAACTAATCCTTCAACTTTCACTGTATACAAATACTAGTAGATTTTGAAACATGTAAATAGTGGCATAGGAAGAAGGGAAAAATAGTAATAAATATGGTTCTGTGAGATTCAGGCTCCTACAAAATATCAACAATCTTCTTCATGCCTCAATAGTTTCATCATTTCCACAGTGTCTTTGATGCAAGCGTGGAACTGCAAGCTCTGGACCATCAATTATGTCAAAAAAGGGAAGATATAATGCCTGTGATGGCCTTGCCAAAAGAGATGAGCAGCTCTTTACTGAAGAAGAAGAGCAATCACAGAGACACCAAGGAAACAGCTGGAGTTTTGATGGCTTTAATAAGTGGGAAAAAAAAAGTCCTTTTGGAACAGTTAAACAGTATGTGTATGCTTAAGCATTATTATAACTGGTATGATTCAGAAAGCAGCTTCTGTCATCCTTTTTTATACACCCTGAGATTTCCAAGGCTCTCAAGATGCTTCTATGAAAATTATAATAAACAAGAACGTTGTAAAAAGAGGAAAAATAAATAAATTTGAATTTTATGAGTTGGTGGAGAAAACCAGGAGTATATGCTTGTCACATTTGTTATCAGTTTGATTTGTGTGATTGACTTCAATAACACTAGGTTTACATCTCTGATTCCTGCAGGGTTTGTTGGTTTTGTTTTGTTTTGTTTTTTCCCTCCTTCTAACAAGTTCTGAAGAAATAGCTCAAAGCTTTTAAATAAATGGAGCAGAAAACATGCATCAGAATGAAATATGTGACTTAGTTCAGAAACTCTTTGATCCATCAGAGAAAAAGGTCATGCAGTTAAGGAGGATTCCCAGCCTTGTGTTATTGTACTCTCAAAGTTGTTTTTTTCTGCAAAACTCAGAAAATATACTGTGTAGGAGACACCCATTGAAGTCCTACACATTTCTTGTCTACAATGGTGGCAATTTTTCAACTTCTGCACAGTTAAAATCCCTACTTTCTCTTTCAGTCATGACTCCATGCCAAAGGGAATCAATGAGGGTGTAGAGATGGGAAGGAAGGAGAGCAAGGTAAAACTCCTTTCCTGAAAAAAAACAACAAACAAACAAACAAAAAAAAAAAAACCACTCTACCTCTCTTGAGGTTCTATGTCAAAGGAAGATGTGCCTGAGATGCTGGGAATCATGGCTGACTGCCCAGTGGTCACAGAAATTCTGGAAATTACTCTTGCTGGACAGATAAAAGAGCCATTCTACAAATAAAACTCAAAAAACATTGCCTACTGATGAAGCAGGCTTTCTACCTATCTGTTCTCTTCTAAAATAGGTCCTGGAAGTGCTTTATTACACTATGTCTGAATTTAAAAACGAACAAATGTTCAGTCAAGCTAAACCTAATGAGCTCAGAGTTCAGAGCACTTGCATGAAACTGAGCTAAGCAGATAGAATTTCAGTTCTTGGCTGGAGACAACATCTGAGTTCAACTGTCCTGTCCTGCAAATGTTAGTCCATATTTATTCTTCTGGTGCTTTGAATTACAAAGAATGTAGCTTAATACATAACTATGTATACTACCTTTTTTACATAAACATACAGAAATAATTTCAGAGATTTTGATTGTATTGTACCTTCTCTTTCATTCTTATGTACCTTAAAATATTAACTAAGTTTCAATAACGAGGCCACAGAAAAGCCAGAAAAGAATCCCAAGTACTACTTTGTTTTAATTATAAGAGAGTGAACATATTTACCTTACAAGAGAAAAAGCTTCCTAAATTTTCATAACCAACCCTTCAACTGCCTCACTTCACACTTGTACATTAAGACTGTTCTGAAATTAAAGAATATGGTTTCTTAGAAGGTAAAAAAAAAAAAAAACAACCCTAACATATATGTTTATGACTGCACACACTTATAGCACTACTTTGGATCTGTATTATCTTCACGGTATGTTGATACTTACAATATACTCTAATAATAATAATATTTAAAACACTTAGCATTTAATCTTAATGTAGGTAGATTTAAAGAAAATTTGGCTTCCAAACCTGTGACATGCTGTATAATTAAGAGATTTTAGTTTCCCCTTATTTGGCCTAGATTCTGAGTTTCATCAGTTTAACACTGTTTGGTGGGTTTTTTTGTTTGCTTGGTCAGTTTTTTGGGTTTTTTTGTTTTGTTTGCTTGTTTGTTTGGTTTTTTTATTTATTTATCATTAAGCATTCACATGGAACACCAGAAATCTGAAAAGTTTCTTTATTTAAATAAGCTACTAATTGTTAAGGCTATTATACTAATCATGAGGTAAGTTTTGTTCCATTCTACAATTCAGGATGTGGAGGAGAAATAGATGAAATAATTATGAAGAATCATCACCAAAGATTCAAGAGCAGAAATTCATGAGCAGAACCCTATGCATTTTGCTAAAGATAAGAGTAACTCTCACTATCTGCAAAAGAATCTTACTCCAGAGAGCTGGTCCCAGAAAGCAAAACTCTTTCTGCTTTCTACTCATATGCAGAAATATATGTATTGCTACAGCTGAAACAAGTTAGAATGTTTTTGTTGTACAGGAAATTACTGTTGATGACATCTGTATCAGAAAAAAAATCCATGCTATATTTTTTTTAATTAATGTATCAGAATATTTGAAAATATGTAATATTAATCATATCATAAAAAAAAATTTAATAATCAATGTTTTGAGGATTACAATGCTTAGAAACTATATTTTACATTTTAAATTTTGTTTTAAAACAAACCTTTTCCAAAGTTTAAAAAGAGATAAAAATTTCCAGTCTTTAATACACACCTTAAAATGAAGAGCACAGCTTTGACAAAAAACAGTAAAAAAAATAGCAATATTAAATAACAACAAAAATATTTAATAGTCTATAAGATTCAGACCTCTTAGGATGGGAAAACTCTTCCTCACTGGAGTCTTATAATACCTAATAATACTTTTTTTCCTAGACTAACAGCAAGGTTATATTTATTTATTCAGTAATGTATGACAAGGTGCATTGTTCTTCCGAATAGCTGGTTGCACTCTGTTACACCACTGAATGTCAGAGAAATGAACAAAGGAAATATAACAATACAAGCGGAGAAACATATTCGATTGTAGAAAAAGTTATTGCTGTAAACTAAAGCTCTCATTGGTAGGAGATAAAGAATTAAAGGAAAACAGAAGACAATCTATCTGCTTAGGGGTTTTGGGGGTGAACATTATACTGGCATATATAAACTTAGAGAAGGAAATAATGTTCAGAGTTTTGGGTTTTTTTTTCTCTATCAAAACTGAGATGCAACATTGTAAGTCTGTTATTAAACATATTATTGTTCTGTTAAAAGAAGAGTGGCTGCAAAGACTTGATGCATATGCAGTTTTTAGGCAGGTGATAACAATGCACTTGCTTTTTCTATGCATGACTCTACCATTAATTATAAGCATCTCTACTATATCCTGGGATTTTGATACTAATCAGATCATCCTACCAGAACCCACACTGCTCAGTGCTCCAAAATGAATGGCTGAGCTGGATAAATGCCAGGAGCTTAAGGTATCTGCTTTCTATCTTCATAATTGGTGACAAGGCATGAATTGAATACTTAAAGTAGTGAAAATATTCTTAGGTTGATTCTTAGTATACAAAAATCATCCTACTAAATTATTTTCTTGGCTGGCATTGAGAAATGTGTGATCTAGCACAAGGTATTGCTCCAGCTCTGCCTAGATGAATGCATTAACTCCCACAATGTTACAGGAATGGAATTATAATATTCTGTGATGGCCCTGAAGATAAAGGGTGTCAGTGTCATGCTGAATTATTTAATGCATAGAATGCAGAAAAGAACAAGCAATTGTTCAAAGTGTTCGGTTAATTGCAGAAGAAACAAACCCCAAAATAGAATGGATTCTTCAGTGCATTCATTGAGGAGGCAGATTAATTTTACTACTGTGATGTATTTCACATTTAAAAAAATATTAATTGTATATGGCATTTTGCCTCTTCTCCCACTCACACATTCTGATCTGAAAGGAAACATTCATACAAAACCTTGCACTTCCTATGATACAGTAAAAGTCATAATAAGTAATCAAATCAGCTATGGACAAAAATGCTTCCTAATATGAAGAGTTTGATTGCAATACTAAATAGGTACTGCAAAATGACTTTTTTTAAACTTGAGAAGAGGTGCAAATACTAGCATAATTCTTCCCAAATAAATATATTAATTTCAAAAATTAAAAAAACAAAACAAAACAAAAATAGAAAAAAAGAACCACAAGTTGTGGAATAATTATGATAATTGCTAGAAATGACTTAGATTATATTTATATTTTTAAGTAAAGGTACAGCATTTGGAGCTGATGGAATGTGGTTAGTGTACCATGACTACCTTAGACATTGGCATTATCAAGGGAATTCTCTTGGTATTTCTCCAAGAGAAACTGCACGGAGGGTGCAGCAGAGCGGAAATGCCACAGCCATGCTCTGTGGCAGCAATACCAATAACTGCACTTTGGCTGCTCTGGGCCAGCAACCTGCCACCCTTAGACAAAATCCTCAAAACTGTGTTCATTATAATACAAAAAACCCCCTCCATCCCTAAAGCTACCCACTTCCAAGCTGCAACTACCCCTCAACTGAGCCTGCGCTCTAAATTTTCCTTTAAATGTGAAGCAAGAGAAGTTTGCATGAATCATAATAAGGATATAGAATCATAGAATGAATCATAGAAGGCCTGGGGTTGGAAAGGATGCTAAAAAATCATCTAGTTCCAAACTCCTGCATGGGCAGGGACACCTTACACTAGACATATATAAACATTCATGCAGAGTAGCTGATGATCTTAAAAATGTAGCCAAAACAATCTTTGCACTCCACTCTCCTTCCTTTGTAAAGTTTGATACTGCGTTTCATGTAATCTAGGGCCAAAACCGTAAACTATTGAATCTTCTTTTCTCCCACTTTTATAATCAAGCACATTAACTCCTCATACAAGTGAGAATATTTTTTTTTCTTTCTACAATGAAAATAGCACTCAAGAAGTATTCTAAAAATTAACAAAAGTATCTATTTTGGAAGACATATAGTATTTCACATATTTTTATATTTATGTATTATATAGGAAAAGTTGTCTGTAACTAGTGTTGAGAATATGAGGATTTCTCTTTTTTTTCTTCCTAAATGAATTTCAACGAAATATGATGTTTCTTTCAAATTAAATCTCATGAGTTGCAATTGCCTTGCATTGCAATGCAATTGACATACTACAGTCATTTGTTTTTATTGGTTGCTATGGAAATGAAGTGGAAGGCTAATTCCATTGTATTTTCTTTTTATTCTCTTCTTTATACTTTACTAAGAAAACTGGTTATCCCACTCTGCAAGCTATTTTTCTTTCAGATGGATATAGCAAGTAACTGAGAAAGAGAGCTTTCCTATTTCCTTGCTTCAGTATTTCTCATCTACTTATCTTGGCCAAGTCAGATAGTATATCCGTGACTATTCTTAAACCTATTTGTCAGAATACTTATTATTTCCATGTCCAAGGTATGAATATCATGGAATCACAGAAAGACCTGGATTGGAGAGGACCTGCCATGGGCCGGGACACCTCCCACTAGATCAAGATGTTCAAAGCCCCATCCAACCTGGCCTTGAACACTTCCAGGGAGCGGATATCCTCAACTTCACTGGGCAAATTCTTCCAGTGTCTTATCACGTTCACAGTAAAGAATTCCCTCCTAATATTTAATCTAAATCTCTCCCTGAGCTGATGCAGTTCAGCCCAGAAAAGAGGATATTGAGGGGAGATGGTATTGCCCTCTTCCACTACCTGAAAGGAGGCTGTGGTGAGGCAGGTGTTGGCCTTTTCTCCCTAGTGACTAGTGATAGGACAAGAGATAATGGTTTTAAGTTGAGCTAGGGGAGGTTCAGATTAGATGTTAGGAAAAATTTCTTCACTGAAAGAGTGTTGAAGCACTGGAACAGGCTGCCCAGGGAGGTGGTGAAGTCATAACCTGTGTAGGTATTAAAAAACCATGTAGATGTGGTGCTTCAGGAGATGACTAGTTAAGGTCATGTAGGACTGATGGTTGGACTCAATGATCTTGAATGTCCTTTTCCAACCTTGATGAATCTGTGATTCCATAATTCTATGAATACAAAGATTGAAATCATGGCAAGCATACCTAAATTATTTCCAAATGCCTTAGATGTATGTGTTAAACACATTAGCAGTGATAACATAATATTAATGATCATGCTTCACACTTCGGGCACAATTCCAGCCCAGTGAGAATGGGATTTCCCTTTTTGGGGAGAAACCTGAACTGCAGCGGTACAACATAAGCTTTCAGTTGTTTTTTATCCTGAGATCTTGACTGAATTTTTGTGGTTTAGTAGAAACCATCCTTTGAGAGGAGAATTCTGAGGAGTCTGTCCCTGGAGTACTATTGCTAGTAGCAGCAGTGTAAAACAAAAGTGGCTACTGAATTCAACCCCCTTCTGCAGAAAATATTTGGTCTTTATTCTCATTGTCTCAAACTCTGAGACCCCAGAGAACCTTTTGGATCAGAGAACTGAATGTTAAACTCATAGGGTCTCAAATTATTAAAGCACCCTTCCCCTCATCAAGCAGGCTTAGAAAGAATATGGAGTGAAAAACTGCGTATTTCCTTCTCAACTCAGTGTATCAGCAAGTAACTGTACAGAGAATAGCAGAGAAAATAAGCTAAATTATTATCTGAGCTGAAATAAATTACTTGTTCCACACAGCAAAAGAAGGGCAGATGTTCTTTTGGAGCAGAGCAATGTGCTCTGGCGTGAGCTTTTTAAGTCAATTGGATCCTACTGAGACAGACTGAAGAATTCAGTTGCAATGTACCTAAAACCAAGAATTATTTATCTTATATCCTCCAAATACTTGTATCATGTTTATCAAGGCTATTTAATATAAATAACTCCTCAGGAACCAGACACACAGCCAGCAAAAATCTATAACTATATGGGTGGCAACAGATTTACAAAGCCATCAGCTCAGCATTTGTATATCAAAGTCATAACAAAAGGCTTAAAAATGGATTTGAACATAGCACCCTTGCTACTTTAGCAAGAAGAAAAATGTAGAGCAATACAGAGATTTGCTGAACAAATACACGCCCTAAAACTATGTTACTAAGGCATGCCTGATAGAAAATTAATATATTCCACCCAACACTCTCAACATAAAACTGATTGTTCCCTCTATAGCAGACGATCCCAATTGCAGAGGTTATTCCGTCTTGTAGAGTGGAGTAATCTCTTGTTGCATAATGAGTAGCATTAATGATAGCCAATAGGTGAAATTTATGAACTACAGTGTCTTTATCCAACCATTTCTCTCCCAGAAAAAGCCAAAAAAATCACTTTTTCTATTCTGAAAATAAATCTCCTTGCACAATGTTTGGTTTAGGTTTTTGTTTGTCAATACGAGTCAACAATGTGTATTGTCGCCAAAAAAAGTCAACTGTATCTTTAGCATTAGTGTGGCCTCACCTCAAGTAGTGTGTGCAGTTTAGGGCTCCACAATATAAGAAAAACATAAAAATATGTGTCTTGTGTCTGCTGACAGGATGCAAGGGAATGGCTTAAATCTGCATTAGAAGTTCAGATTGAATATTAGAAAAAAATTCTTCATGGAGAGAGTGGTCAAGCACTGGAAAAATCTCCTCAAGGAAGTGGTCATGACTGTGGGCCTGCCAGTGTTCAAGAAGCATTTCGACAAAGCTCTCATACCTGTGGTTTATCTTTTAGGTTGCCCTGTATGGAGTCAGGAGTAGGACTTAATGAGCCTCATGGGTCTCTTCACACTCAGGGTGTTCCATCATTTTGTGAAATGTAATGTCTTCCAAAACAAGTACCTTCTTTTCTAAAATGCATCGTGTACTTGATGTAAAACCATGTTCTCAGAACCCTAGGTTGGTTGTTTTTTTCAGGTACATTTTAGTAAATAGTTCTGAGAAGGTATTATTTCACATGAGCAGAAAACAAGGTATTTTCATGTGGCAATACTTTCCATTACAAAGAAATACAAAACTACTTTTATATTTCGCAAATAGAAGATTTGTCATGCCAAATATTCGATGTGCAAAGGCTAAAGAAGTCTATTAAGAAATATATATTCTTTATGTGGTGGCAAATAGCATACACAAAATCAAGAATTAAAAAAAAAGGAGATCTTTAGCTTTTATATACTTGGAGCCCCTTCTACAATCCAGGGATGAAAAAAAAAAAAATTAATTTTGTTTAAGCCCTTAAACACTATATTAAATGTTTAAATTAAATCTCAAGAAGTATATTGCTTTTTATCTACATTTGTTCAAGTTGTGTCCATCTATTTATAAAGCAGTAGCTTTGTTATCAAAAGTCTGGCAAAACAAAATATTTCAGTGTTGAGATGCATAATTCATTGCCTTTTCTGGTTTTAAAAACCATCTCAATACTGAAATACATACAAACAATGTGTTTGTATGGTGCCTGCAAAAAAGCTTATTGTTTTATACATACTGCACTCCAGAGGGAATGGGAAAACATCAGTTCATCAGCTAAACAAGGTACTGAAATCAATGCTATTACAATGGCTCCTTGATAAATACATAGTTCATTATTGCTTTATACATTTGCTGGTTTACAGCAACTAGCTGGTCAAAGGCATTTCTTATGCAGTTGGCTGCAGAAAGAATCTTTTTTCTTTAATGTAAATATCTTAAATAAGCAAAGTTGGTATGTTAGAATGGATCATCCAACAATACCTATTGAAGCAATATTCTCCAATGCTAAAATAATTTACCAGATTATTTAGAGGGTTTAAATTGTTTATTTAATACACGTGCATTTCAGAGTTAGAAAAGAAAGCAGATTACTCCAGATTCTAGAAGAATCACTCCATTGCCATTGAGACTGGAGTGATGTTATTTTGGAGAGGTCTAGTTGGAGAGATTTTTAACATTCTAATTAAAAGCAATTATCAAGATGTAGAAGTAGAATTTGGTCACAAGGAAAATTTTTATTCAAATTTTCTGTTCCCTTGAACACACACAGACCACTTATGACCAAAGAAAGAAGTAATTGTCAAGTAAAAGTGAAGTCCAAAGTGGAAAAGTTTTCGGGTACTTAAATACAAAATAACCACCATTGTTACTTCCTGGTTTATAGCAATTACTAGTTTACTGAAAGAAGTTACATCGCAATGATCACCAATGGGCCGTTCACTGAAAAGCTTAAATTTTCAATCTAGAGAAAAATCCCTGATTATGTAATTTAAGTATTGAATAAATAAATAGTCATGAAAGTTTAATGTTAACTGGAAACTTTCAAACTCCTCCACTAGCAAGATAGACAAAGAAAAAAAAAACAAGTCCCGGTGTTAATCTGCATCAGGTCATGGGAATGAAGTGTCATGACATGAGTGGTGGAAGGTTTTTAACAATACCTAAATGCTCTAGGTCTTTAAGTTGTGTTTTCAAAAAATAAGTGGCAAGAGCCTAATCACTTTAAATTATAATTTGAAAGCTTCAGATTTTTTCAGGTCTGATACGCTTCATAGTGAGAACAAGTTCAGATTACTTCCTTGCAAATATTATTCACTGAAATCATCCTAAATCAATTTTCTCTTCATGTCAAGATTCAAGTTCTTGGAAGCAGAATTTTTTCTGTTTTCACCAGTACTTTTGTTCAGGCATTGAAAAAAAAAATCCACTCACTACATATACATACACAAAATCTGCTCAGTTTTCATCCTATATCCACAAGGAGTTTGTTGTCAGAGCTCTATTCTGGTAAATGAGTCTTGCTTTACTTAACAGTCAGTCTGTGAACCACAGTTTCATAGTGTTCGAAGTCCTCCATAATCTGCCAAAATACCATTTATCAGTCCAGTGTTGAATTTTTGTATTTCAGACCAAGTAGAAAAAATCAGAAATAAATTAACTATTTTGGTGAGGCACTGTTATAGCACTGAACAGAGCATATAGTCCAGGAATTAACCAGAAAAAAACAAAACTTCTTTACGTAATAGTCCACCAGTATATTAAAAATTTTGTAAAATTGAATTATTAAATCATATAGAAAATTTTGTATCCAATCATATATTTACAGCAGAACTGACAAAAATGCATCAACTGCAGTCCTTGTAATTGCAAAACATTTTAACTTTGAAGACTGTCCCTTTGTGACAAAATTAGCACTCTCTTTCATCCTTCACAACATCCCTAGAAATAAACATCCTTCAGAACACTATAAATTAATAAAGACATAGATCTATATCATAAAATCAAAATAACTCAAGTAGTTTCCTGTTTATGAGATATTTAGTAGAAGATGTTACTACACAGCAGTGTTTCCCCCTAGAAACAGTACTTATTTTTGTAAAATTTACAGGAAACTTTATATCTTTGAGACTTCTAGCCATCTGTGAAATTTGGCAAGAGTTGGACAATGGATTACAAAGTTGTTAGCAATGAAGGAGAGCAGGATAACACATGCAGACTCAGTATGTAGTATTAGATTGCGTTCCTTTTCGTTTATATTTTGCAGCAGAATAAAAATAAAAAATAATTTTAAAAAACATAAAAAATAAAAGTAACAAAAATAATAAACATTTTAAAAAGATAGAGTCATAAAATAATAATAATAAAAAATAATAAAATAAATTAAAATCATTAATTAAAAAGTATTTAAATATGCACCCCAGATTGTCTCTATTCTGTCTAAAATTTAAAGTTTAGATTATCTGGATGGAAATCAGAATATGGCATACATGACATATGAATGTTGAGTATGTAATTCAACTTTACAATATTAAATCTAAAAAGCGTAAGAGGTGTTGCCCTGCCTACAACCTATAAAGGAAGCATCTACATATGAAATTACTTTCTGTATTTTGGAAATTACTGTAAGGAAATATATGCAGCTCCTTCATTTTTCAAACACAAACACACAAAGTTAGATTTCTGCAGAAATACATTGTCGGTCAATGCTCAGCATTTCCACTGTGTAGAATATGTGAAGAATCTTGTGTCTATTTATTCTAAATGGCAATGTGTCCAAACTCAACCTTAGATGAATCAGCTCTTTCAAAAAAGAGATTAGAAATGTACATATAATGACACTAGAAAGATGCCAAATACAAAATCTTTTTTTTTAGTTAAAATTACTTTTTACTGGCATATGGAGGTAATTCTTTACAGACATGCAAAAGTTCGAAGGAATAAAATCACTGCTCACACACATGGTCTAATTTGGTTGTGCTGTCCCCTCCTTACAGAAGAAACTCAAAATAAAGACCATAAAAGTATTCTAACTGTATTCATTAAATTACGAACCAAGCATTGGTACAAGATTTTTACAGAAGAATTTACTGCAAATGAGATGTCCAGAACCACAATGGCTGAACCAGAAATAAAATGAGTAATTCCCTTTAGTGATAAAACATCTTCCTGTGTACAGCTAAATACTATCTGATCAATGTATGTGCAAAGTGGTTGAAGTATCACTAACTACAGCAATACTCGATGAGAATGAAGGATAACTAGTATCCAAACCAGTCTGTTAGCTATCCAGTAAGACCTTATAATGATCTTTATTATGCATAAGAAGCTACTAAGAAGCTATATTTAATATTGGAATATCTAGGTAATACATAAATGTATCAAGTGCTTGCCAAGAAATGGGTTCTACTGGTAGAAGAAACAATATCTGAAATTTTATTTCAATGCTGTAAAATAGCTGAATAACTGATTCTATTATCAGCTTCACTTTGTTCATTAGTCAGTAGAAAACCCATAAATTTTATACAGTTATGTCAATAAAGAGTACACATTATTTCAAGTTATAATTATTCACTAGTTATTATTATATTCCATGCCATTTAATTGGTTTAATAAAGTTGGCTTCTTCAATAATAATGACTCTCAAAAAAAAAGTCATTGTAATATACTAAGACAAACTCTATTATTCTATAATTTCCAGGACAAACATAAAATCAAAGTGTAAAGAGATTACTATTTTCCTGTTTCTTGAGGGGAAAATATCGAAATATTTTGTACATATATGGCATCATATTACTTACATCACCTTTTCATTCTATCAGAGCAAAGATCATTAAAAAATGGAATAATAAAGAAATTATGAAGGAATACAAGGATATAAGCATATAAATCGTGCCTCATAATTCAAATGTACATTAAAATGCACAACTGAGTGACTTGGTATGCCTAACATAAACTGGCATTCCAAGGGTAAGAAAAAGAGGAAGATGAGCAACCAACACTACATAGTATAAAGTGTTAGGTTATGCCTATCCTTTAAAATTTCTCAACATAAAGATACACTTGGTCTGTAGATTCTGTGGACTCTAGGTAGCATGGTTTGGCAGGAACACTAATTTTTATGAGTATTTGGAAAGGAGATTAAATCTTTCAAATGTCATTTCACCTATATTTTCTGTCTGCTCTTAGTGAGACAATGTTCTTTGGAATAAACTCTGCACAGATTCATGCATAAAAACTTGCAGCAATGGAAACTATTGCAGAGTTCAATTGATAAACAGGATACTCCTCACACTATAAATTATTTCAAGTTCACACTTTCTTTTTCCACCTCTGAAAACTGATATACTTTGCAAATTTTATCTGCCAGACAACCTACCTCCATCTCTTTTCATAAAACAGTATTTGTCATGAACACAATTTTTTCAGCTGAAAAAAACAAACTGTCTCTTGCCTGTGTGACAAATAACAGGATATCTCATGTGAAAAATCTTTTGTAAATCACTTCCTTTCTAGCTCTGATGACTCACAGGACACATGGCAAAACTCTTTTCCCAAGCATAATGGACAGAGTCAATGAAGAAAAGCAAGTGTGAAAAGGTGTAAATTACGTTTTTATTAAGATATACTCCTTTATCTATTCCTTCCTAGTAGTGCAGTACTACAGAGGATTACAGCCACATCATATCATCTAATACAGACTCAGTATCTTTTCAAGACTCACCAGTTTCTTTTGACACATAAAAAAAAAAAAATAATAGGACAAATGGAAATAGCCTCAAGTTGTGCCAGTGGAGATGTAGATTGGATATTAGGGAAAAATTCTTCACCAAAATTTTAACGAGCATTGGAACAGACTGCCCAGGGAAAAGGATTAAGCCACCATACCTGGAGATATTTAAAAGATGTGTAGATGTGGTGTTTAGGGCCAAGGTTTAGCGGTGGACTTGGCAGTGCAAGGTTAACTGCTGGATTCAATGATCTTAAGGGTCTTTTCCAACATAAATGATTCTGTGATTCTCTGACCTTTCATGTCTGTCCCTCAAACGTTATACCTGTACCATCCCTGACCAGAGGCAATGGGGAATGAGGCAAACTGAGGAAAAGAAAACAAACTAAGAAAACAAAACAATCAAAACCCAAATAACTTTTCTCCATCATTTCAGCTAATTTTTTCTAGTATCACAAAGATCTGTAAGATCTGTCTGAAGCAGCCTTCCCTTTCAGAGGACATTTCTCTCATGCTCCCAGCTCTTGCTAGATGAGAGAGAAGTAGGCATTTCCTTTCTTTTCACTTTATTTTTCCCTTTTCACTACTCTCTCTTCCATTAATCAGTAAAGCATTTAACATTTGCCTTAATATCAGTCTTGGTCCAACATCCATCATCTATTTGATGAATTACCAAATAGATCTCAATGAATTTTTTCTCATGTCTTAACTCACACACACAGTTTCTGTATAAATATTACTTTTTTCTTCATCTTAAATCTATTCTTTAGGGCCATGCCAAAAATGGCATGATGCTTACAAATATATTTTATTTTCTCATGCTCTCAATTCTATAAGCAACAATTTGTTATTCACATTTAGCTGTTGATGAATAACTTTCTAATAAATTCAATAATCAATTTTCTTTCAGGCTCAGATAAATTATAATTTTGACTCTTTTCAGCTGTTCTGGAATTATGATAATAAAATCAAAACCAAATTAAAGCATTCACAAGAGGAAACCAGTGAAATTTTAAGTTTCAGATTGCATTGCTTCATTGAAAAAGAAAAGTAAATGAATTGGGCAATGTGGCACACAGAAATTAAAGTATCAAGCAGGCACTACATGGCTTTCCATAAGTCATTTTATAAAGGATATGTTGCAAGTTTTCAGAGATCTTATTACTGGTAATGTGATGGTTTATGAAAAGTAACACCAAGAGCTATTCAATACTTTCAATACTAAGAGGGCATGAGATCAAATTAGCTATAAATTTACTCAGACTGCAAAGTTCTACTAGCAATTTTGTATTAATTCATTCAAAGTGGTGTTTTTCATGGCTTTATAAAAGAAATTATCTTATTTTTTTAACTCAAATAAAGCATATTTACTCAGCGGTGGGCTCCACAGGATGAAAAACTTAACCAACTGAGTAATTCCTAAATATTGATTTTTCTTCTTTGAAAACATGGTAACATTTGTGTGCAGACATTTCCAGCTTAGTAATGTTTAAAGTAGCCCTACTGGAAAAGGAAGGATAAAACTCTGTCATGTCACACCCCTGTCACTGTTATGTCTCCGGCTTGCCAACAATGTTGAGGAAGGTGATCTTCCCCTCTATCCAGTACTGCTGAGGCCATACCTGAAGTGCTGGGCCCAGTTCTGGGTTTCCCAGCACCAGATAAATATGGACATAATGGAGAGAGTCCAATGAAGGGCCACCAACGTGATTTCAGGTCTGGAGCATTTCTGCTATGAGGAAAGAGAGAGACTCCCTATTTACAAGGAGTCATATGGAAAGATGAGGGGCAATGGGCACAAGCTGTTCCTGGGGAGATTCTGTTTGAACACAAGAAGAAAATTTTTCACTACAAGGACAGTCAGACATTGGCATGGTCTCCCAGGGGAAGTGGTGGATTCCCCCACTTTGGAAAGTTTTAAGTCTCAGCTCAACAGGGTGCTGAGACGTACCATATATACAACAACATTAGAAGGGTTGAACCAGATGATCCATGAATCGGACATTCTATGATTCTATGAAACGCTGAGAGAGCTGGCACTGTGTAGTTTGGGGAAGACTCAGAGGGGATCTTATCAATGTGGACAGACACCTGAAGAGAGAGAATGAAAAACAGAGAACTGGAATCTTCAAAGCGGTGCCCATTGACAGGACAAGAGACAACAAACACAAACTGAGACACAGGAAATTCCAGATGAAGAAAATAGGTCTTTACTGTGGGCAGTCAGGTTGCCCAGTGAGGTTGTGAAGTTTTTATCTGTGGAACTATTCAACACCCAATTGGACATGGTCCTGGGAAACCTGCTTTAGTTGAACATGCTTTTTTGGGGGGAGTCAGTCTAGATGATCTCAAGAGGTCCTTTCCAATTCACATCTTTCTGTGAATCTCCAATCTGTAAAAGGTCTTCTACCAAATATACATGAAGTTATATTTAGGCAGCCACATACACACTACCACACAAGTAATCATATTAAAATAGTGAATGCTGTAACACTAGATTATAAAGAACTATGATATACAGCAATTCCAACACAGACTTTTACTTTTCATTCTATCAGTGCAAAAGCCAGCCCCATGCATTATCCTAACAATGGCCTGTAGGTGGTATCATAATGCAAGTTATATATGAAAGATAATATTAATGACCATAAAGCAAAATATTTTTTAAAAATAATTTTTGTCAGTTTAACATTTGTGAGATTGATGCAAGAATGTATGAATGCAATTTTTTTGCTATAACTAAGATATCTTCTTTCTGACACCTCTACAGGGCTCTAAGTGATAATGATCTGATGTTTAGAAATCTGCAATACAGGAAAAAACATAAGGAAAAAAAAAATCTTAAAATTTCTTCAGCGTTATCAGAATCCAGCTGAGATTTCTCTGAGCTTTGCTGGTACATGTCAGAAGTTTCTCAAACCTCATAGATAAGGTTTTAGACGTGTACTTATGCATAATACTTAACAGTACCACAGATAAAGAAAATGTGAATAGCAGCTCCTCACAGTGAGCTCTAGGTAATTAATTAGCTTTTGCATTTGGTATAATTATCTTGTTAGACATTATGGAGCAGTTGCACTGAGACTGATGAGTACTGTTCCCTTCTAATAGGAAAGAAATAATCATTCTGATCATACTGACTGACATAGGCAAAATATTCCTGAGGAAAATTAAATAAAAAAGGCAAGATACTAAAATACTAAAATGAGCTTCCAAAGATAAAACATACAAACAAACATATAGTGGTTAAAGGTAATTACTGTGACTGTTGGATACATGACTATGTCACTTCACACAAACAGGCCTCAAGCATAAAATTACAATCTTATTTTCAATGTTAAAATATGGTTTTGTACTCTAAGGTGAACTCAAGAAAGTAAAAACCATCTAATAGTTCAAGTACACCTGAAACCTAAACCCAAAAATATACTATCTGCAACTTTTACAAAGCACAGCTTTTAGATATATGAACACATCACTGCACTTTTAAGAAGACAGTCAGCTGTGAATTCTGTGAATCTTGCCTTACAGATTAGATAGCAGAATAACACCAACATCGGAGAGTATTTAGCTAGGTGTCTGCTGCCTGTCACTCACGTTCATCATAAATATCAACTTTATACCTATTGTTTTTTTCCTTTCATAAAATAGAAATAATCAATAAGAAAGTCCAAAATCAAAATTGTTCATAAGAGCACCTTATTACCTCATAAGCTAAGATATATTGACTACATAGCTACAAAACATAATACATCTTTTACTTGTAAATCAAGATGTTGCATGCTACAATGTTGTTAAAACCATTATGTAGAAATATTTAAACTGTTTAAAATAGAAAGGACCCTTATTTACTATCTTAATGAGAAACTTTAAATCTTAAAACCACAGGTGGATGCTAATTACTTGAAAAACTTGAAGACCTGTGGAAAAAAATAATTGCACAAGTGTCCTAAATCTCCCAGTTATAGACTCTATCTATGAGATATGTTACCACACATTGGTACAACTAATCAGCACAACAAAGAGATTTGTAATTGAACAAATATCCTTGTAACAGTTAAATATGTAATCAGATAATTTACCATGAATATAAAATATTAATTTCTTTCATTTTTTTAAAACCATTGTTTAAAAGATGGGCTGGGGTTCTTTTTGTTTGGTTTTTTGGGGGTTTTTTGTATGGTTAGTTGAGGTTTTTTGTGGAGGCGGTATTGTTTTGTTTTGGTTTTTAATTCACTTTTTTCTTTTTTTTTTTTAACCAGAAGAAGTGTTTCACAGTTATAAGGCAGCAAGTCATACATTAGTCTTTCTCCTGGAAAAGCTTCATAAAACAGGTACTAAGGCCTACTCTAAAATCTTAACTAAAATTCTACAATGTCATGCCAAAAATTTATTCCCTACAGCCTAGGTTATTTTTTGCCGTTATGATTAAAAATTTAAAAGTCAAAAGTAAATATATACTGCAGCCAAATCCTGAGATAATTGCTGAGTTTAAAGACAAAAAGAATTCTTTAATGCATCAAACTGCTTTTTGCAAGTGTGAAAGTATACACTGAGGTCCATTTTCTGCCTTTTCTTACCGTGATTACTTAGTTGCCATTACAGCCACAGTATAATACCAATTAGGCTAATGACCTAAACTGTGAATATTTTCTAGGTCAATAGTTACTTTCAGACTTTGACTTTTCCATCTTCTTTTTGATCCTCACATAGTATCAGATTTCAGGACTTCGGGATGTTTGAATTTCCTTCTGTGCTGACCTTAATCAAAACATTTTTTTTCCTACTAAATATCCCACTTCGCAGGAATATTGAAATGTACTCAGTACAACCTAAGTCCTAGAATAAAGAGTTGCATTTCTCCTTGCCCACCTGGACAAAAAAATTATGACCGAGGAATCTGGTACTTGTTTGAGCATTTGAAGCTTCTGCAGAACTGTAAAAACCTCTTTCTATGTCCCAAATATTCCTGCATGTTAAGTGTTTTGCATATGCATAAACATCTGCTTAATGATCACTGGAAAACTTCTTTTCTTCAGCTACCAGTCTACGTGAAGTCTTTTGTCTCTGAAAATGCTACAGAGTATACCCGCGTGTGGTGACTTGCAATCCCAAGCCAGGGTAGCATTCTCAGCAAACCAAGGTTATTTTTTTGTTTTAATTTTCCCTTGGTTTTGTTCTTTTAAATACAAAGGAAATGAAATCCACAAAAAACAGGTAACACTAAGGTAGCTATAAATTATATACTTAAAAACAAATATTTAACATGTTTATTGCAAGACTAAATCTGAACTACAGGCAGCTGACTTGCTTTAAGCTCTTGCTGTATTGTTGGTTTAACAAGTTAAGAATCTGTGAAAGCAGAGATCAATACCTAACTACTAGTCCATCTACAATTTCCAATAAGACTGTAACACTGGACAAGCACAGTCAGTAACCATTTTGAGATTTTCTTCATAAAAGTTCTCTGTCAGGAAGCTTAACTTGATCAGTGTATTAAATTTTCTGCAGTTACAGTGGCAGCAAAATATTTGTCTTCTGAAGAACCGTAAGCTAAGAAAAAAAATAAGCATTACTGTACCTAACTAAGGCAATGAACTGATGTGAACCAGGAAAGAAATCTATGGTCTTATCAGTTCCAACCAGTTACAAGTATCTACTGAGAAAATAAATGAAAGCAGAACAACCTCGCAGAAGTGCATGACGTATGCACAACCTCTTTTTTCTTTAATAAACACCTATCAACAAAAGCCTCTCTATTTCATTATCAACTCTAGACACATTAGAATATAGCAACTATGTATACAAACATTACTTCCCACAGATATAAAAAAAATTACTAAATAAATGATGAGCATAATTTAAAAGAGCTCTTATTATTATTGAAAAAATAAAACATGGTAGGATGTAAACAGTGTAGCATCCATGTCTTTGCACGTGTATATTTTGTGAATGTTTACCAGAAAATAAGCTTTCATATGGTCACAGATAACCACATAGTCATATACAAACAAACATCCATCTAGATGCATGCTATTTTTTATCTTCCCAAGTAAGTCTACATTTCTGAGAGTTATGCCAAAGACCATTTAACCACATCGCTACTACACCAGTACTGGAAACAACTATGATCCGTGCCTCAGAACTACCAGAGTATCATTCATCCAGACCTTTGTAAAGAGAGAAAAAAAAAATAAAAATCTTCATTCTTAATGGACATTACTTCAACCGCACTACCTGCAGGTCCAATCATGACTTTTGACAGCAAAAATGTAGACCTTCAGGAACTAGGAAATCCTTGAAAGAACTCCAAAAATTGCCAAAGAAAGATTTATGCACATGTCCACAAGCTATTTCTAAGTCACACTCAGTGTAATAGTTTTGACTTCACTGATGCTGAGTCAGGCATCAATCAGCAAAATTTCTGGCTCATTATGTTCAGAGTTAATTTTAGTGAATCCTGATCATTAAGCAGGGTTCATTTCCCAGTGCTCTAAGTTTAGACACTTGAATTCAAATAAAAAATAACTTCATACTAAGGCATCACTGCCCACTTGCTTACTGGATAAAAATGCATTGTTATGAGGAGGAAAACTTGTATTTGAGGACAACTCCGCCAGACAAGTAAAAAAGAAAGCCTAGGAAAAAAAAAATCTTAAAATCTATGACATATTTGCTAGCTTTCTACCCATCTTTTCACGTTTCTGAAACTAGATAGTTTTTGTTAGACACTTTTTTGGTTGACAGTGAGATATGTGGAAAAGTTACCATTCACAGCCTACCTCAATTGTTCATTAACATCTTTGTTTTCCTTATGTTGTTGCCTCCTCAGATCTACTACCTTAAGCACATGCATAGACATGCACTGGCACCAGCCAAAATTTTTAGTATCAGATTAAAGTTTGTTTATAAATGCAGGTTGTTTGACCAATACAAGTTAAGTAGAAGCTACAGATACAATTCTACTGTCAAGCAGAAGGATATAATAACTTCTGGCAGGATGTGGTAAAGAGGAGCTGAAGTAGGCTTCGAGCAGTTATCTTTCCACTAAGATTAGTGGCAACCAAAACAGCATTGCAGACCACATCCTTAATTTTGTGCAGGATAGATGAGAAGCAAAATGCCACTAACACAACAGTAAACTCTATATTAGACATTGGCTGTGGCTTTAAGAAAAATCTCTAACTTATGTAATTCAAAAACGAGAACTTTTTTTTTTTTTTTTCCTAAGTTACATACACAAATTAGCCAAAACCAATAAAAATATGAAATGGAAGGATTATCACAGGGCAGGCGGTGGCATTCAATAAAACTGTGTCCTTTAAAGATAAGATGTGCTTTAGAGCAATGTTCAAGCAAGGAAGTAGCTGACATGAAGCACTTGTTGAACCCAGCAGCATTTAAATTTAACAATGCAACTGATAAAGGTATTGTCATTAAGGTCCCTTAAGGAGACATTTCAGATTCTTCTACCTTGGGGCTTCCCTATTCTTCTCCTTCCTCATTATTATGGCCACAACACCTGGCTCCAGAGTTATGAGTCGAAGGCACATAAATCCTGTCTCTGAGAGCATATTTGCTGCAAGTTCTAAGTACCCTTTTGGACATGTATCTAACCAAGACTCACCATGAAAGTAAATGTTGATTACTACACAACATAAAAATTTTTTTCTTGCATTGAGTAAGGAAACAGTGAAATTACCTTCTTATGGGCTCCAGACCAGTGCTCTATCCAGAAGGCTTTGCTTCTCTCCATTTACCTCAAATAAAATTCATTCTCTGTTCATTTCACACCTAGAAATAAAAAGGAAGATCTTACTGAGACAGCATGGGAAATATTAATTTAATTTTATCCATTTTCAGTAACTGGATTAGGAGGTGTTTTGGGGCCTGGTTCTGTACAAGAGAACATAAATTTCAGAGAGGAATATTAAAGTTGCTTGCAAAGCAATGTTACCGGGATGATAATTCTGCATATTTAACCCTTCAAATTCTAAAGAAGACAGGTAGCCACTCCTGAACACAAGAGATATGTCATAAGAGCAAGGAGGCTGGTGAAGGGACTCCAGCACAAGTCCTGTGAGGAGAGGCTGAGGGAGCTGGGGGTGTTCAGCCTGGAGAAGAGGAGGCTCAGGGGAGACCTCATCGCTCTCTACAACTCCCTGAAAGGAGGCTGGAGCCAGGGGGGGGTTGGGCTCTTCTCCCAGGCAACTACCAGCAAGACAAGAGGGCATGGTCTCAAGTTGTGCCAGGGGAGGTTTAGGTTGCATATTAGGAAGAAATTCTTTACGGAGAGGGTGATCAGGCATTGGAATGGGAGCTCGTGGATTCTTTGTCCCTGGAAGCTTTTCAGAAGAGGCTGAATGTGGCACTCAGTGCCATGGTCTGGTAACTGCGGTGGTAGTGGGTCTTGACCCACAAGTCCCTCTCTTGGGTTGCACTTGATGATGTCAGAGATCCTTTCCAACCCAGCTGATTCTATGATTCTATGATTTCTTTCTCCATAGTCAACTATCTGTAATAAATCAAACAGATGACACACGGCTTCCACAACAAAGAAAGGTTAAGAATGAAGTAGCTACTTTCATAATTTCTGTCTCAATAAAACACTCTAATTTGACTTCTTTGATGGGGAGAAAAAAAAACAACTAAATTATCATTTCTCCAAAAAGGAGAAAAACAATTAAGGCTGTCTAGGATATGCTGCAACAGTAAAAATGATAGGGTAGTCTTTCTGCTTCTAAGAAATAGAAAAATTTAATTATTTTGAAGTAGCTGACCAGAGCTGGCAGTTGAACTCAATTATAATTCCATAAGGTGCCGGGTGATACATTCAATAGCTTTTGAGAGAAGACAAAATATAGTAGTCTATGCAAATTATAACAGAAACAAATCTCACAAATCTGAAATTGAGCTGTTCCTAGGTCTCATTTTCCAGATAAAGAAAATTTAAAACATAGAAGGCTGAAATCACCACAGAAAAATAATTTTAAAATACTTTTGTTTTAAAAACATATTCCCGTAGAACTTAAAGCATATATATACATAACATGGTATTATTCTTGAAAAAAAATCACATCACATCTAATGAAAAGGTGTTATCTTGGTTAATGCATTGTCCACATTTTTTCTGTGTCCATGTGCAAGAGATTTATTTTCTCCACAATATTTTGCATATATTAGGGGAGATCATAACAAGGTGGTCTGAGATTTCTCCAAAGGCTGCACAATGAACTGCACACATGGCATTTACTTAGGATTATCAAATGCAGCTGCTTTGGAAATTAGGAAAATATTAAACATACACAGAAGTAAAGCAGCAGACTCAGTCATTCAGGGCAGTTGTTGCTTCCTTTTGCTTAATGTCAACTAGGCCCCAACCCACTGAGAAAGGCACTACAGATCATTATTTTCTGCCAGGCCATGCTGTAAATTTATGTTCTTAATTGTAATGGCATGCTACTTGAGGGGAAAAACATAATTTTAAACTCAAGAAATCAGGACTTCAAATTTTGTCCCGCTAAATAAGAGGTTTGTCTTAAGAACAAGATATTTTAATCATCCAAAGAAGGTTTTTCTTATTTTCTAGAACTCTCTGCTGTCTGCTTGAGTAATTTTGCTTCATGGGGCTTCAACTTCTTTCCTTTAGAGGCTAGTCCATAGCCAAACTGATCTTTGATCCTCCTGGTAATCAGACTATGTTTTCTGTATCTCACCCCAAGATGTCAAAAACATTTATTTTCAGCTTCACAGGTTCATCTTCACATTTGGCCTCAAAGCCATCAAACTCTATAATTCAACTCTGCTTTTGCCATTATTACAAGAAAGCCCTATTTATGATTCTTCTGGTTCAGAGTCTGTATTTTTCCCATTCACTAATGCTCTTACCACAAATACCCCTAAATCTCTACAAAAAATATTTAATTCTGGAAGAAGGTGACTTAATTTCATAATCAATGCAGATAAGAAGTATCCTCCAAAAGTGTGTCTATCTAACTCTCTAATGTGGTTTCTCCAATTACTGAAGTTTGGAGTGCACAGTCACATCCAAAATTATTAGAAATGAGCACTTCATAGATGCCATTTGCTCCCATATCAAGACTATCAAAGAAGCATATTGCTAAAGACTTAGAATTGCATTTGATACCTGTGAAATTGCCACATTACACAACAGAACTCAGCACACTGTTTTGGTTTTGGCTTTTTGTGTTTCATCTAGTTCCAGCCCCCCTACATGGGCAGGGACACCTCCCATTAGATCAGGTTGCTCAAGGCCTCATCCAAGCTGACCTTGAACACTTCCATAGAGAGGGCAGCCACAGCTTCCTTGGGCAACCTGTGCCAGTGTCGCACCACCCTCACAAGGAAAGAATTTCTTCCTAATGTCTGATCTAAATCTCCCCTCTTCAAGTTCGAAACCATTTCCCCTTGTCCTCAAACTACACACCCAGGTATAAGGCCCTACCTCAGCTTTCTTGTAGTCTCCCTTCGGATATTGGAAGGTTGCTATAAGGTCACCTCAGAGCCTCCTCTTCTCCAGGTTGAACAACCCCAACTTCTTTATCCTGTCTTCATAGGGAAGGTTCTCCAGCACTCTGATCATTTTAGTGGCTCTCCTCTGGACACATTTCAAGAGCTCTATGCCCTTCTTATGTTGGGGACTCCAGAACTGGAGACAGCACTCCAGGTGGGGTCTCACAAGAGCAGAGCAGAGGGGGAGAATCACCTCCCTTGAGCAGCTCTCTCTGCTTCTTTTGACTCAGCCCAGGATACAGTTGGCTTTCTGGGCTGCAAGAGCACATTGAGAGCCTACCACCACTCCCAAGTCCTTCTCCTCAGGGCTGCCCTCAATTTTTTCCCCTCCCAACCTGTATTAGTTGATGGGATTGCCTTGACCCAGGTGCAGAACCCTGCATTTGGCCTTGTTGAACTTCATGCAGTTTACACAAGCCCACTTCTCAAGCCTCCCAAGGTCGCTCTGGATGGCATCCCTTCCCTCTCGCATACTGACCTCACCACATGCTTTGGTGTTGTCAGCAAACTTGCTGAGATTGCATTCGATTCCACTGTCCAGGTTGCTGACAAACATGCTAAATAGCACTGGTCTGAGTAAAAGATCCCCACAGCTTGGACAGGATCACCCTGTGCTGGGTTAGGAACTGGCTGGAGGGCCGGGCCCAAAGAGTGGTGGTGAACGGGGCTGCATCCCGTTGGCGGCCGGTCACTAGTGGTGTCCCCCAGGGATCGGTGTTGGGCCCAGTTCTGTTCAATATCTTTATCGATGACCTAGATGAAGGGATTGAGTCCATCATCAGCAAATTCGCAGATGACACCAAGCTGGGAGGAAGTGTGGACCAACTGGAAGGCAGGAGGGCTCTGCAGAGGGACCTGGACAGACTGGAGAGATGGGCGGATTCCAACGGGATGAGGTTCAACACGGCCAAGTGCCGGGTCTTGCACTTTGGCCACAACAACCCCATGCAGCGCTACAGGCTGGGCACAGAGTGGTTGGAGAGCAGCCAGGCAGAGAGGGACCTGGGAGTCTGGATTGACAGGAAGCTGAACATGAGCCAGCAGTGTGCCCAGGCGGCCAAGAAGGCCAATGGCATCCTGGCCTGTATCAGAAACAGCGTCGCCAGCAGGTCCAGGGAGGTGATCGTGCCCCTGTACTCAGCGCTAGTTAGGCCACACCTCGAGTCCTGTGTCCAGTTCTGGGCCCCTCAGTTTAAGAAGGATGTCGAGGTCCTGGAGCAGGTCCAAAGGAGGGCAACCAGACTGGTGAAGGGACTCGAGCACAGGCCCTATGAAGAGAGACTGAGAGAGCTGGGGCTGTTCAGCCTGAAGAAGAGGAGGCTCAGGGGAGACCTCATTGCTCTCTACAACTACCTGAAAGGAGGCTGTAGCGAGGTGGGAGTTGGACTATTTTCCCAGATGACTTTCAACAAAACAAGAGGACACAGTCTTAAGTTGTGTCAGGGGAGATTTAGGTTGGATATTAGAAAGAATTTCTTCACGGAGAGGGTGATCAGGCAATGGAATGGTCTGCCCAGTGAGGTGGTAGATTCTCCGTCCCTGGAGACATTTAAAAAAAGACTGGATGTGGCACTCAGTGCCATGGTCTAGCAACTGTGCTCCGGTGGGTCAAGGGTTGGACTTGATGATCTCTGAGGTCCCTTCCAACCCGGCTAATTCTATGATTCTATGATTCTATGAAAAACCCTCAAGAAACAACATTCATCACACTAGATCATCTAGTCCAGACCCCTCCCAGTCAGGAGCTAACTTTCGTGTTAGCTTAGATTGCTTTAGGACTTTGTCCAGATAGACGAGTTTCAAAAACCTCCAGGGATGGACATCTCTTTCTAAGAAACTTGTCTCAGTGCTTAAGTCGCTCCTTGTGAGCTTCCTCCTTACATCCAATGGGAGTTTCCTTCATTGCCATTCACGCCACTATCCCCTGTCAAACCAGATGCAGGACTCCTGCTGAGATGTGTGTGTGAACAGTATTTATATGGAGTTTCAAAACAGAGAGTCCGGTTCTCAGAAACTTAAGCCTAAACCAGATGGGACAAATAGATGATACAGGATGAAAAACTGTTAAGGAAAGCAACCCATTAAAAAAGAGGACAGATAAAGTTTTGAGCAGCATTCAGAGTAATCATAAAGACAAATGCAAATTCAGAAGCCTCTCTTCAAGGTGTGGGAGATGGATAATTGAGAGACTCAAACCTAGGAACGGGTACTAGGGATAAATACAATAATAGTATTAGAGGATTATCTTGCCATAAGGCATAAGAATAGAAAGATGGTTGAAAGAAAAATAAGATTAGATATAACTTTTGGCACACAACTCACCTTGTCTTTAGTTATTTATTTTTTCACTTTTAAGATTCCAATTAAGTAACATCAAAGATACCACAATCCACTTTAGGTATAAAAAGGTCTTCAAAAGAAAAAGTACTACTGCAGTCTGTTGGAGCTACCTAGCAAAGAAGAGTTCAATAATCCTCTGTCGCACTAAGGACTGCAATGAGGAGTGAAACTAAGCAATGAGGAGTGAAAAGAATAACCTTAAAATGTAAATAATGGAAATAAATAGATATGTGCCTGCAAGGAAATTTCAAATTCTTCATCATGCTTAGCTTCCAAAGACAAACTTTAAACAAAATGAAGATAATTGAAAACAC
The DNA here is from genome assembly GCA_023637945.1 of Phaethornis superciliosus. Lineage (NCBI taxonomy): Eukaryota > Metazoa > Chordata > Aves > Apodiformes > Trochilidae > Phaethornis > Phaethornis superciliosus. The sequence goes on from JAJQWJ010000002.1 coordinate 75,441,384, forward strand.
CTATTCTTTTGCTTGTGAGAAAAAGGAGTTTCTCATGACTTTAGGCAGTAGAGAACTATGTGGTTTTTCAAAATGAAAAAGTGCAATCTGCAAAGGATCAGACTGAATAAATGTTAAGACGCCAGTCTCACGGGGCCTCTGGAAACCTATTTAATAACAGTATTTTTGAGATGTATAGGAATAGTGTATTTGTTATAATTATTTACACCTTGAAGAGTAACCTAATCAAAATGAAAGGATGTGTTTATGCATTAAAGAACACACACAAAGGAAATATCTGCATAAGAACACATAACACATATAAACAGGGATTTTAAGATAAACTGAAAAGGACAAAAAAAAAGAAAAAAAAAGAATAAACTGATAAATCCCAGTTGGACCATATGATAAAAAAATCATTGTTTTCCACTTAGTATCTTTCAAATGTTGAAAAATTAGTCTTCTTAGTAGGGCTCCTTCTCTCACCTTAGGCAGAAAAGACTTGAAATAAAGAATTTAGTCTTCATAGGAAGAAGAAACCTCCTTAACATAAAAAAGGCAGAGACAAGGAATTGAATGGAGGAACAGTTGCCTTAATATGTGAAGATGATTCTATCACTGATATTACAGATGTTGTAGATGGCACAAGGTTGGTATCCAACATCCAAAACTGAGATTTATACATTTGAAGAAAGCTTCTTGAGTAAGTCCTTGTATCAACTCTCCTGCAATGACCTGCTTCCTGAATACAAGTTTTCTGGGCTTTTTCAAGCTACAATAGTGATAGTAGCTGTAGAGAAGTCACTTGGTCAGCATGATGTTAATACCAACAGAGGCCGTCTCCATAGCAGAAGTTCTTTCTGTGCTGCTGAGCAGGAGTGCCAATAAAAAGCTGAGGCCCTTGCTGAAGATCTCAGCACATCTAAAGGTTTACATACCAGCCAGTATGTAAATATATTTTTCCCTGGTGAGACTATACTAAGCAGAAGATAGGTGTAATTTTCAATATCCAGTATATTTTCCTAAATATAATGTATAAAAGCTGATTATTTGGTCTAAACCTGTAATCCTCTTTAAGAGTAAGATACATACTGCATAAAAAGGCTCTTGAGAAAAAAATAAAAAAGAATTTAATTATATGTCAACCTGTAAAACTAGCTGCATCTTCTTGTGAAAAGAAAAAATAAAGAGGCATAAAGGAACTGACTCTAACTGACACCTCTACTGCAATAATCTGGAACAATACTTAAAGAGTAGCAAAAAACAGGTTCAGTCATGCCCTTATTTTTTTGTATGATATTAAAAAAAAATTGTTTCAGTCTCTTTCTCAAATTACATACTTTACTTCCCTATTTAAACCTTTATTTCGTCTTGTCCTTCCTGCTTTTTTAAATCACTCAGCAGAATTGCACACCAGGTATATGACACCTCCTCTCATTGGCATCACATATATGGAGGACAGGAGCTTAAATGGCCGGTTATTATGTGCAGCCCATAAACTAACATTTCCTGCAGAAAAAAATATTATATTGAAACTATGCACTTACAGTCCTTTTTTCTGCAACCAATAATTTGTTCCAAACACACTGTTCTCTAAAGTCAAGCATATTGAGGAGTCCACCAAAACAGAGGAAAGAACTTGGACCTCTACTGTAGCTGCTGCTAAAATAAAAATTAGAAGTGAAAATACAGAGTGGACAGTAATGAAAACGTATAAATATTAATGAAAAAGTATGAAGACATAAGTAAAAAAAGTGGGAAGTTTGGAAGACAAAAAATTAGCAAAAACAATAACTGCACCATCCTTGGCAGCAGTGGATGTTCATGCTTCCCTGCCTGGTTGGTAACCATCTGGTGTGCAGGGACTCACCAGAAACCTCCATCCAAGTTAGTAGGCATTATAATGTTCTGCCTAGGAGTGGGTTAGCTTATTTATCTATTATTTGTATCAGCCAATAAATAATCATTGTGTACTATAAACGCAATAAATTCCTACTTGCAAGTCCCTGTGGATAGTAAAAGATGTTCAAATAAAAGTGACACAGAAAACAAAACTACGTTTGATGTAAAAGCCATCTCTCCGTTTGACTTTCCTAATAGTGCAGCTTTTAAAATAAGAAAATGAGGGTGGCCTTCAGGTTTTTGCAAAGGATAAAGAACTTCTCCACAACAAAAAACCAGTTCATATTTTTAAGTATGAATGAAGATAGAACAGTATTTTTCAAAGACTCTGCCTCGTTTTGAAGATGCTGTGTGGCAACATCAGATGATAGAGAAGAGCAAAGTGCTTCCCTTTAGGGCTAACACTGTATGTGGACATTACAGGAATGTCATTATCAAAAGCTTTGGTGTCACAGAAAGATCACCAGCAATCTACAAAGGTTGACTAGGCAGACTGACAGGCTTAAGACCTTGAATATGAATAAATTTTTATGGCATTCAGCTTATAGTCCTCCTTTTCCTGAAGAGCGTGATGTCATTATGTCAATGATCCTCAGAAGATTCTATTTTCAAGTTCCACTATTTAGATTACAAATTCCACAAAATTATTTAAATATTTATTAATATTAAAAAAACAAAAAATAAACAAAACCAAAAAAACACAACTTGAGACAGAAAGCTCTAGATTTGGAGGGAGCCACATACCACCTCACATTAATTCATGAGCTTTAATTTTAATGAATACATGGAAGTCCTGAACAAAACATTTAGAAGCTACCCTCTAATACAAGAGTCTTTTAATAAAACCACTCATCTTTCACCTGGTATGAAATATGAATTGCTAAGTATAGAAGGATTCATGGTTTTGGTTTTCTGCAACATTAAGAAAAGTAACACCATGGTTTTCTAAGCAAAATTACATCTGTATTTTGCAAATACATAAGTGTACTAAAGTCCCAAAGCATGTAACATATTCATTTAAATGAACCACGTGCATTGGGACATTCTTGAGTTTTGCTCTGCGGGGGAGTCACAACAGTCATTAAAATATAATACGCTCCATAATGAATAGAGCAAGTGCTCATTATAATGTAATGAGCAATAATTGTCACACAATGGTCCTGTGGAGTAAACTCACTGTATTCAAAGAATGTAAAGAATGTTATACCCTTTCTTTTTCTTTTTTTTTTTTTTTTTAACAAAACAAAACACAAACAAAAACAACAAAAAAAGTATAAATGTGAGCTTCTCCCATCTTAGTTCAGAATGAAGAAACACAGAGGCATGTTGGCATGGCATGGCATGGCATATTTGACCAAGCAAACTACCATAATGTAGCAACAAAAGACAAACCAACTTCAGTAGCCCAGTGGGCATTGATCCCTTCAGGAAATCAGTCCTCACCTGACCTCATATGGTCTGAAACAGCTCAAATTCATAACTCTTCAAGTCACAACACAAGGCTATATAGTTAACAAAGCTATTCCTTCTGGCTTTGCTTGAGAGGTATACATAAACCTCCTGAACAGGTGTCTGTCTAAGAAGCTACTTTTCAAAGGTATGTGCAAAGGCACACCCCCCTGGTCATCTTTTCTTCTAGAGGAAGATAATTGAAATAAAGGTGCCCTACTTATCTTCTCTCACATCCAGCCTGCTGTTTCCCCCATCTTCACGGCATTAAACGAGATTTTGCCAAGCCTCCACATAAAATGACAAAGCTCTCTAATCTAGCAGAAAATTAACCCTAAAACCAAACCAACAAACAAAAACACAGAAGAAAAAAAACAACAATAACAACAAAAAAATAACCAACAAACCTAGAAGAACCAAGCCTTGCAAAAAAACCCGCAACTTGTTGGCTGAGTCATCTGGCACAAGTTCTCCTTAAGCTCCTCTATGCTGCCAGGGGCTCACTTCTCCAGAAAACATTCATCTTTTGACTCCTTAAGAGGTCAAAGGTCTCCAACATCAGGTTTTTCATTTAGAGTATAAAACGTGGTTGGTATTAGCACTTGATTGATCTGGACCCGAGAGACAGAAAAGCCTCCTCCCTGACAATATTCATGTAACAGGACCAATTCCTTTAAATCCTCTAAACCTAGGATGTCCAAGTTACAAACACTGTCAAGCCAAGGCATTTACATCCCAGCAGCACGACAGGAACTGACTGATGATGTTCTACTGCCACTGGGGACTCACTCCCCTTCTGTAACCCACACACAGCCTGCATGCCCATCAGGTGCCTGGTAAACACCTAAGAAGAAGCTGCTGCTGCTGCTGCTTAAAAGCACTTTTGGTAGAAGGTCATCTCATCTGCTCCAGGAACAGTACCCACCTTCCCAGCACACTGCTCCCTGGGGTAACTCTGTGACACTCACAGTGTTAATGTCCTGTGAACCTCACGCCTAGGGTAGCTGTCCAGAGAATACACAGAACAAAAAATAAATCCAGTTTACTCAGGAAACAATAGACCTTGCAGGAAACAATTGTACCGTGGATATTTTCAAGTCTTTACCTGACAGTGAAAGAAACTCAACCAGCTAGAAAGGTTCAGCACAACTGGAAAACATTTGTTTGCTTGCAGATTGTCTTGCCACTTTCCAAAACCACTTGAAAGGGTTTCTAATGCAAAGCTATGTTGGTTTTCAAAAGCACTAGCTGTTCATTCATTGGAAATGAGTGAATATAAGAATGAACATTACATGTCTTCAGTACTTTTCTAAAAGAAGTATTAAATGGTTCAGAATTTAAAAAACAAATACAAAATACCAACCAAAAGAAATACAACTTAACACGTAATGCTAAATGAACCGATTATTTTACACCTTCTACCTTGAAAATACAAAAATATTTCACAGCTCTTTAAACTGAGTAGGCAAGATAATAATTTTGAGCTCAGATTCCCTCGTATGAATGCAAAAATTCGTGCTTTAATGAATAGTAAATATATAAAAAATTTTCTTCATCAGCAAAGTGTGTAGAAATTGCATGTAACAAATGATGTGTAGCTTTTTTATTTTATGACTCCAGTAAGAAAGCTTATTGTTTATTAGAAAGAACAAAATGTAAAACATAAAAGAAATGGTGATTGAGGACTGTAATCCAGACATAAATTAGTTTCCTCTTTATTTTTAAATACTGACAGTTCCCATGGGCAGTTAATAGCTGCCGTGCTACAGTGCTGCTCATGTGCCCTAGTTTTATTTCACCTCTCCTAAAAGCCAAGATTTTACACTTAGAGGAGTCAGCAGTTTCCAGGTGCTAATACCATCTATCAGTGTTAAAAAATACCTTCTTACAGTCAAATAAAATCTTTCTCACTATTGAAAAAACTAAAGCAGCTACCTCCCTTTTAGACACTATTTTTTCCATCAAATATGCACAAACACATGCACACACATTCCAACACTCTCAAAATGAATAGCAACACTTTTCGTGTCTTGCCACCAGTTTTAAACTATTAAAGTTTTTAGTAACTAGAGAAAGGTTCTCTACTGAAGAAACACTTGTACTTTAAAATTAGTACAGAATTCTTCAGGACAGGGCCTCAATCCTGGTTCTGAATATCTCACATTCCAGCCTTGCTATACAGAGATGATCTCTGTTTTTAAAAAATTTATTCTATCAATTTGAGTACCATCAACAGTAGAAAATTACCAAATTCTAGAAGTCCAAACATAGGAAGTGACACTGCATGCCCCAATTCCAAATGTCAGCTTGAGCCTCATTCTAACATTATTATACAGAAATGGTGTTTACAAGGAAAAGAAAGAACATAAATGTTTCCTCTTGGCAAGATGCAATTATTGATAATGAAAGACACTTCATAGTCTGATGAAAAGATTAACAGCTCTCTCACCAACCAGTAAGATGTGAATTAAGCAGAATTCAAATACAAATGTGTAACTTTGGTATGACAATATATTACTCATTCTGTAAAGTAGACTAATAATAGAATATTATTCAAAATAAAACATTTAATATAATTATTGAAATGCTCATTTCCATCTGTGAAAATGAGAAGACTTGAGTCAAAGAATAACTCATTGTGCAGCCACACAATGTGATCTGTAACTTGCACATGCTTTTAACGATACCAAACATAATTCTTTTTTTTTTTTTAAAGCTGACTTCTTTTTTTTTACATCATGCATATTGATATATATGTATATGCATCCATAAATGTGTCTATAAGGGTTTAATGTCACTTAATTATGAAACAATAGAATACATGATGGAGACACTGGAACCATTTGGTGATTCTAAGATACACTTGGAAATACCAAAACAGAGAGTGAACAAACTACAGAACTGGTTGTTTTCAATGGGAATACTGCACAGGAAGAAAACATAATGCGCAGTATTTAGACCACTGATATTTAGGCACATATTTCAGTTGAAGCTACCTATGTCGCCAGCAGGGAGAGAAAAGCTTCTCCACAGACAGTTTCAACATTATTTGAATACAAGACCCCACTGCAGCACTTGAAAAACCCAAAGCTGGATGACTTGCAATGCCTAGTCCCAGCTGATGAGGAAACCAGATGAGGACACAGCGTTCTCCAGTTCCACCTCTATCAGACTGTCCTAAGGAAACATATACTCATCCTACAGTCTTGATTCTCTTGTTTGCTAAATCAAGAAATAATCCCTCTTGGAAAGTAGTATGAGGGTTCAGGATTATATTCTGTGCAGTGCTATACAGACCAAAAAAATCTCCCAGGTTACTACAGTACCATAGTAAGTACCTAGTCAGTACCTGACCTAGCTTGGGTATTTTTACATGACACTCCACAACTACATTTTAAAAGTTGTCCATGTAAGCACTAGATAAATTACATTGAAACCTTGCTAAAGGAGAATTAGGATTGAAAAAAATGTCTGTTAAGTAAATCTATCTCCCTTTGAAATACTATTTGCTTAAAAGAAGCAAACAGTTTCATAAAGGGTGGGGAGACACGTTTGTCTTTGTAACATAATGTTCTGCTTTTCTATAACAAAGCCAGACTTAACTCTGCTCAGGTTTGGGGTAATTCCACAAAAACGTAAATGACAATTGCTATCACGCAAAATAATGATTCTTACAGACCTCAGGCATCTATGAAATGTGTTTTCCTTATACAAGAAATACAGATGTGCAAATGCCACCAGGTCGCTTATCAGTTCCTTACAGAATTATATTACTGTGTTGTTCCTGTTGTGCTCCATCCAGAGAGAAATTAATTTTTTTTAAATGATGCACACCAAAAGACCCAATCCCTTCCCTATGGGAAACAAACAAACCAAAACAAACACCCACAACACTCAAATGGGAGATTAGACTTGTGCATGACACCTGGGGGACTTGAAGAGAGTAGTAGTAACTGTATCATGTGTAGAATTACCACACGCCCTTCAAATCCCCAATTGGCTTTATTTAAATTCCTGTTGATTCTCCATCTGCATATTAAGACTCATCCAAAAGGTAATGGCTCATTACCTAAAGCATTTCCATATCAGTATTTTGTCTCATAACGCCTAATTTTTTGAGGGAAAAAAAAAAATCTCATTCTGTCAGCCTTTCTTCTCCCTTACAGGAGACATAATTTTCATTTTTGGTCCCAAATCAGGAGCGTGTTTAAAATTCTGCTTCCATTCTTGGACTGAATTTTCAACTTCTATGTACCTTTGTGTTCCAGAAATGGATAGAAGACATGTGTTTATAATAAAAAAAAATTTTAGATAGTAATGGAAACACAAACATATTAGCATTAGGCTCTGAAATATTTCTTTAAAACAATATTGTACAATATTTGTTCAGTATTTATCATGCAATGTTCATGTCATACATGAGGCTACAGTGTGCTTCAGGGATTTGTCTGAGATTGTCCACCATGTAAGTAGTGAAATTAAAGCAGGTCCCCTGATTTATCAGTGGACTATACTTTCTGAACACTATTGACTAAGGAAAATAATTTTTCTACCATAATTACTGCTTGTGAGATTTATGTACTGGATTATATAAAGCTTTGTTGGCAATTTTGGCATTTTCAAACTATTTCCACTTATGACCTTTCTATATGCATCTCCTTTCTCTAGAAGAAGATGAATCTCTTCTATGAATGGAATCTCTTCATATTGATTTTTTTTTAATGTATTTAATACTCTTCCTGGCATATTAGCTGCCACTTTTATTTTGCACTGCCTACAAGGAAATTGTGTCCCAGTGTGTCCTAATGGCTGATTTATCTTAGGTCCCTTTGTAGGACTGGTCTGCCACAGCTAATTCGCGGTTAGCTGTCCAAACAGGAGCTCATCTGCATGGATCTGATGACTCACTGGTATTTAGCTGGTTAGGTTCCATCTGATGACATTGATAATTAACTATTTTTGTTAACAGAAACGTAGTTCTTCACCAGAGAAGGAGCTTCTAGATGTGGAATGGGATTTTTCGTACCCATCAAAATTGATTTACTAGCCTGAACTCTAGGTTGAAGTCTTCTATACAACTACACTGAGAAATAACAAATAAGATTTTAAATGTGTTCATTCCTAGTTGTTTGTAAATATTAAGTCCTTATTAAAACCTGTGCTTAAAGCTAAGGAGACAAAGCTCAGAGAAAAAAGTATTGTTTAAAAGATTTTTATAATAACTTTTAAATATAGATTGTTCCCTGCAAGGTATTACATAAATGTTATGCACCACAGGAATATCAGTACTGGTACAGTAAAAAATGTAGCTCTCTGGCATGCACACATGAACTCACACACATTTGTTTGGGATGTTGAAGACATTTATACCCTATTGTTTCATAACACTGCATGTTCACCAAAACTATTACCATGAGCTAACACAGCATACACCAGCAAAGTGGTGGAGTCAAAAATACCTGCATTGCAGGACAAAAACAGTAGAAAAAAAACAATTTTAATGTGTGTAGTAAAAAATGCTGCTTCCAAATTAAACTACCTGGGGTATTAAACTAATCAAACTATAAAAACTTCAACTGGTGTTTTGCCCTAATAGCAGGGTCAGCACTCATATGTTGTTGAAGCCTTATGGGATCCTCAGCACCTAAAAGTGGAAGGAATTTAGTTTTGAATCTTGTCAGCAAATGGTTCACTCAGAAACACAGTGCCCCCTAAGCCACATCTGTACACTAGATATGCTCCTATTTAAAGGAAAATTCTGTCTGACACACTGTTTCATCTGCCATATTTTTAGAGGGATAAGGTAACACCAAATGGGTTAGTTGTGTTTGCTGGGTGGTTCTTTTTTGTTTGTTTTTTTAAGTAGACATGAAATAAAGTTACTTATTGGAGTCCTTAAGTAGGATGACAAGTCATTTTAATTAACTACAAAAGAAAACTATTACCATGTTTCCATAGAGCCACATAAAAACCAAAACCAAATCAAACCAAACATCCAAGAAATCAACAACAAAAAAATCCCAAAACAAACCCATGACCCACATCTTAATTTGCATTATGTCTGAAATATTCTGTCAAAGGCAGGGTAGTAGGTTAGGAAAGCCTTTGGGTTGTTTCTCTAACTCAGCCTTCTTACATTTACAGTTATAAAAAATGCAAAACACATGCCAAAATTTTAAATTAATATTTCTCCTGAAGATAACTATTAACTATCACCCAGAAGAAGAAAAATTATTGCAGAAGGAAGGCTTCAGTGTTTTCACATAAGTGTATATGATTGACTGTAGCACAGAAATCAAGCTTTGGAAAAGTAGGAGCTATGCTTCATCTCTCGGAATGAAAAATAAAATCTGTACCTGGAACAGAGGCAATGATTTTATCACCTCTGCTATCAAAGGTAATAGTTTTGCCTGTATTTTACATTTTGCTTCTTTAGATCATGAAAAACTAATGGGGCATTGATGATCATGAAAACAGATTTATACTGAACCCTTATCTGAATGATGAACTACATCAAAATATAAGAAATGTTGATACTGTTTTACAGAGACCCACACAGAGAAACACATGCAGGGGTGTACATTTGCCACATTTCATTGGCTTCCATACCATATCCTCCTTGTATCTTGTCAGTCATGTAGACAAACCAGACTTTAAGACACACACACAAACACACACTGACAGAGAGAGGTTCCAGTCTATCTTGCTTTCAAAGATACACGTTAATGCAGTCATCCTAAAGAACCCTTTGCTTGTAAAAACACTCAGTTCAAGAGCATGGGCAGTGCAATTAATGACAATGTGAATTAAAGACACACAGTAGTTTTTGTTCATTAAGAAGGGTATCATGGGGGTGAGCTAGGAGGCAATGAAGAGAGGATTAATTTCTGCATATGCATTATTTACAGTGCTCTTTACACAAAGTAAAGTTGGGTCACTGCTTAAGCTTTAACAAGCAGATGAAGGTAAATCCGCAAGAGACGTTTTCTTTTTGGCTGGGTTTGTTGTGTTTGTTTGGGTTTTTTTCTGTTATTTCAGTCCCCGGGTATAGCACGCTACAGATATGAGGAGGAAAAAATAGAAAAGAAAAAACCAAAACAAACAAACAAACAAACAAAAAAACCCAACCAAAACTGAAATTGCTATTCAAATATCATGCTTAATGTTCTTCACATACAGTTTCACATGGCGAGCTTTTTGTATAGAAAGGCTCACGTACGTGAGTCCAGCTAAAGCACCTGCCTGCCATCACCATTAAAATGCATCTGCACATTATTCCCCTAAGTTAAGCAGCAGAACTGTAGGTATTACGAACACGGTCACACAGAAGCACACAGAGAGCGCCGCTACCTTTCTGTGCCTGGATGTTGCGGGTCCCTTTGTAATTTGCCTCGGATAAGCATCCGCGATCCTACAACACCCCGGCAGGGTAAGGCTTAGGTATCAACCATAACTTTAAGAAAAACCGCAGGTTGTGGACCCGCTGCAATAGCATTCCTGCACAAAATATTCTTGCCCTGCTTAGAAGGCTGTGTTAGCAGCACCGCTGCCGAGAAACATCCACGCTGCCACATATTAAAAGTGTCATTTCATTCAAGCCTTACCTTGGCTGACTTGCCCTAACTGGTGACAAGGCACTTTTATACACAAGGAGCAAACTGGGACTTTTCGCAGTGCCGGCGGCACAGCTGCTCGCCGTCCTCCGTCAGGGACCCGGCCCCACGTCCCTCCGAGCCCCCGGCCCGGCGCCTCCGCTCCTGCAGCTCCGGAGCCCGGGGGATTGGCTGCGCCGCCCGCCCCCGCCCCCTCTCCCGCCCGCCCGCCTCCTCTCCCCTCCTCTCCCCGCCCGCCCCCGGCCTTCTCCGCTCCGCGCCCTGTTCTCCCTCCGTCTCCGCTACTTCGGGGCTCCGCGGAGCCTTCTGCCTGCAATGGCAGAGCCCGGCCAGCCTCGGCACTCGGAAGGAAGTGCGGTCCGTGCATCCATCCGTCACAGAACCCACCCATCCATACATCCATCCATCCATACGTACGTACGTACCGATATAACCGGCGCGTACGGGCACGGGTACATCTTTGTCCGGCAACTGCAAGGCTGCGCAAAGCCTCCCTTCCGCGCTAGAGCTGCTGAAGAAGGACGGCACCGGCTTGTCGACAGCAAGCCCCTAAATTGGGTTCCGGGAAGGGACGAGAGGGCTGGGCTGCCGGGTGCTGTGGGAGTGGAGTGACTGGGTGCACCGCCGAGAGTGGGCAGTACGGGACTGGTGTAGCGAGCCGGCGACAAATTTTCTGTGTAAAGTCGTCACAGGCTGGTAAGCATTCCAGTGGTGATTCGTTCGCCAGCCACCAACATGGTCCGACGGCTGCTGCAGGATTCAGATTAAATTATGTCCTTTATAATGCCTCCTTCCCAACCTGCCGGGGCACTGGAGGTTTCAGACTGACCACCTGTCCCCTTCTAGATCAGTCTCACTTCTTTTAAGATTTTCTGCCTTTTAATGACCCCCTCATTCATATCACTACACCATAAAGTGTAAGTTGGTGGGGTAATTCATGTCCTTTCAGGTGGGTCTGGATCAAGGCAGTCTGGCTGATGGGGAAAGTCATGCCAAAATCTGGACCTCAGATGACATCTTTACTCCAAATACACCTTGTTTGGCATTAAGATTAATGACATTCTCCGAATTCAGTTTTTCAATACCTGAACAAGTGTGTCAGACACTGATTATCCTTCCAACTAAGGCACTGTATTAAAAAAAACACTTAACACAGAAGAAAGCCCTGGCACATACCCTGCTGGCACAGGAGGACGCATGCCCTGGGGAGAGCCATGAAACCACAGCCTGCCTGATTCTCAAAGCCATGGCAGGAAGTGGCAGGATGTAAGAGGAGAAAGCTACTGGTTACTGGTATTATGGGTCAGAAGGGATATCCAAAGTAGAACTGATACCCACCCCATGCATAAATCTGTGTTGGAAGAGAGCTGAAGAGAGTAATTCCACAATTTAGCATAACCAGAAGGGAAGCTGTTACACTGGATTAGATGGAAAGAACAACACTGCTCGCTGAGATCACGTAAATCAAAGATGTGATAAAATCCAGTGCTGGATTTTGGGAACTTTTCAAACAAAATCACTCTGAGCTGCTTAGTGATATACATTAAAAATGATTTTGCAAGGAAGGTAGGGAGCTGAAGGCAAGAGGCAGCTAGTTGTTTGAATCTAGGAGATGTAAACCCTTGGAGGGAATAAAATAGAAGCTGTTTCAATTTGCTATTTATATGTCCTCTGGCTTGCAACTGCAGCACATATGAATCAATGCTTCAATACACAGTCTTCAGAATGTTCTTTCTCATGCAACTTGTTAGGTTTTGCATAGCTTCAGATTCAGATTTTATGATCAGGGGGATGGGCTGTTTTTATCCAGACACTTTCACTGTTTTACTGCATTATGGGATTAACAACTTTCAAATTGCGTTTTCAGGGAGGTAATTGCATTAATAACACAGAGGCAAAAAAAGACCCCTTCTCGTTTGGTCTGTGAAGGTCCACACAATTCCACATGAAAAAGAACTGACAACAGCAACCTCTCACTGCTTAAAGTGGGAAGAAAACCACAGAGTTACCTTTCTGCCTTCTGTCTGTCTTACGAAATACTGCTTAGGGATAACAGCACAAGGATACAGCTGAAAACAAAGTATTTAATTTCATTTTAAGGTCTTTTTTCAGCAATTTTCAGTGAATAAGGCAGAGTTATGAATATTCACTAGATACTCAGAGAATAAGTCATCAACTCACTTGTTTCTGCAGTAAGAAGTATATACGTTTTATATACGTTTATAAATGTTTATATATATATATGTGTTATGCATTTCCTGTTTATGTATTTCAGACTTTTCTCAGACAGGAGCAAAGAATATCAAGTGTAGGGAGATTATAATCAGTATTGAGGGCTAATTTGGTATAAAATGGTCAAAGATTTTCTTAACAATTTAAAATGGTGCCATTTCAAGCATGAGGCTTACAGTTTGAAGAAATTAGCCACAATGAACTCTGACATTTCTTTTAAGTCTACATTTTAAGACTAAGCACTGAGATTTGGTGTTACTGATGTTAGGCAGATCCTTTCATCATTTTGAATGTTAGAATCTAAATTCATCATGGGAGAAAAAAAAAGCCTCATGAAAAGAACCTCAAAATGAAATAGTTGTCTGGGACTGCAGCAGTATTGCCAAAGGGATTCCAGGACAATTTCAGTATAGCATGTGAATTCACTGTGTAAATAGGGTTTACTTTGGGAGTCCAGCATACTTACACAATTCTAGCAGTATATAAAAAAGCAGGATTCTGCAGATTGCATTCTGAAAAATCCCTTGCCAGAACTGAGAACTTGTGACAATGATTACAGTGGGTGCAAAAAAGAATGTGCTTTTTTTTTTACCTCCTAACTTGTGGATTTTTTATATGCTTAAGAGCAATAACGAAAAGATGGTGAACTAGTTATGAAGGACCATATATAGCTTCCCCCCAAAGTACCCAATTTCTACACATTAAAAAAAAAAAAAAAATATACTTTTACTTCTGTTGAAATTCTGTTTGTTAGATAAAAGCTCCAGTTAATAATTTATAGAATATGCCTGCAAACCCTGTCTCTCTTTGTTGGTGCCTAATATGCTAAACATGTATTGATCATCTTGCAGGTAACTGCTAGAGAACTTATCATTCAGCTAACATTCAACCAGTTATAAAAAGGCTGAGTGGCTCATTAATACATAAAATGATGAAAAATCCAGGTCAGCTATAGATTACAAATTTGCCATACCTTTGATACCTTAACAGTGGCTAAGAATGCACTGGGAAAAGTTGTACAAATTCAGTCTAACTCTTCCTTGTTCATAGGCATGTGTATCCTATTAGCTGCTGCAAAAGAAAATTAACACAGTCACTGCCAAAGACCTCTGCTCACCCACCAAGAACATTTATATCAGAATTTTTCACATTCTTGTTCAAAAGCACTAGAAAATATTGCAGTCACCCCCCACTCCCATCAGCATCTTTCCAGTCTTACAAAGCACTTCTCTCTTTCCTGGAGTGAAAGACTAGCAGAAAAAAGTATTCTACCATTGCATGCCATGAGTTTCACAATGCATGAAGAGGAATAACACCACCTCTGAAAACAAATAGTAGTTAACACTGGCTGTGTTTTGTTTTCTTCCTTGTATTTTTTTTTTTTTTAAGTAAATTAAATTACTATTTTACTTCTGAGCAGCAGTGCACAAGAACCAATCCCAGCAATGTGCCTGAGAATAGTGAATCTCCTCCAGTTGCTATTAATCTCCATATTTGCAGAACAATTTACTGTTCAGAGTTAATAATAAATATTCCTACAACTATAAATATATGCAGAAATGAGTCCTCTTAAGTTTGTATGTGATCTTCTAATGCCAGTTCTTTAGAAACTATCATCTAAATATATTAAAATAAGTGCAATTGGTTCTATAGAAATTAAAAGCAACATATGTCAAGTAGAAAATAAAAATAATGTCCATCTTTTGATGATACAGCACAAGTGGACAAAATGGACTCACCGCATCACCGCTGTTTCTATGTAGAAGAGGAGCCAAAAGTAATAAAAAATAAAAATGCAAAAATAAATTTGAAACCAAATGCAAAAATATTGTTGTTTTTTCCATCTTTAGATTGCTAACATAAAATCCTAACAAAATTGACCACAGCAATAAAAATATAATTTTTATCCAGACAACATTTTCTGATACAAAATCGTGGGATAGAAATTTTAAGTCTGCCCAGTGGATGAACACATGACTGAGCTATCTTCATGTTCCTGATGTAAACTCTCTTCAGGGTTGCCAGATCATGCCTACTGTACCTTTTGTTGTTGTTGTTTGAATTTGGTAATGTGCACAAATATTCAGAGGGAATAGGACTGAGACAATTTCTTTTTCATATGGTCTCTCTGAATATTCTTTAAGCCATGCATTTCCTCTAAAAAATTAAAATGGTTGATTAGAAAAAATAAATTTTTCATACAGGTTAGCAAATTCTACACAATACTAACTGCAGAGGGAATGGCAATGCTGCTGATACTGCCTTGGCTCCTTCTACACTGAGCATCACTGGAGTATTTTCTAATAAAACAACAACAGCTGTTCCTAGATACATGATGCCAATAACATTTGTCAGTCACAAAAAACTTGTTATAATATAGTCATATGCCTTTAGTATTGCATGAAATGACAGGTAAAACATACTGACAAGATTTAGAGAAAACAGCATAAAACCTATCATTTTACTACCTGTTACCATAAAACTGTGAGCTAATCAGTCCCTCTGAATGGAGAAAAGCACAGAAAATGTATAAAAGACAACAAAGGACAAGTGTGATGTTTCAGTCCCTCAGTCTCTGCATCACAATATGAAGGGGAAGACAAGAAGACTCAGCTAAAGGCAATGAAGTGATTGACTCAGAAATCAGTGAGTCCTGCCCATCTTGTGGAATTTCTCACTAGTATATATAATAGTCACCATTCAATCAAGAAACTTGCTTAATTGGGGTGTTTCCTAGGAAACCAATCTAACTCTGTGAGTGTATATAATGCAGTGACCACTGTGAAATAGGATGCTTTGTGGTGAGTATATAAAGTTTACATGCAATAGACAGCATTTTTTAAAGTTTGAACTTGGTAAGGAAACTATCAAGATGTTTCTGAAACTCACACGGGCAAAAATAATATCTTTTTTTTTTTTTTTTTTACTCATGGGCTGATACTAAATCTTCATAGGTCAAAGTTCTCTGGATTATTGCAAATAGCTATTTAGATACTCTATTTTTAAATAGCATATTAGCTGATTACAAAGATATCTGATTTCAAATTATGAACATTATATTTGGTAGAATCTGAAAGTTTTGCAGCTGGTAATAAGGTACAGCCTTCTTCCCCACTGTAACAAGTGCTTTAATAAATTTTTGCTTAGAGGTAGGTAAATACTAACAGGCAAAAGCTTCTGGGACATTCTAGAGACAGATTTTCATAATATCATCCTAAAGCATATGATTTCTGGGGCATATTAAGTACTTTCTATCATTACTAAGATAAAGAACTTGCTTCTCTTAGCCTTTAATAGTCTTAACAGCAGATCAAAAAAGAAAACTCTAAAATGTTAAAATATAATGATGAAATTTCTATTGACGTTAGAATGTCTTCTCCATTGAAACCATAATGCTGAAACATGCTGAAGATGTGTTAAATGGGGTAATTTTTTTAGTACTCCTGGGACTTGGGAGTCCTCCATGCCTTCCCCTGTTCTATTTCCGTGTATGCTCTTCTTTTTTACC
This sequence comes from Phaethornis superciliosus, assembly GCA_023637945.1. Classification (NCBI taxonomy): domain Eukaryota; kingdom Metazoa; phylum Chordata; class Aves; order Apodiformes; family Trochilidae; genus Phaethornis; species Phaethornis superciliosus. The sequence continues at coordinate 75,458,067 of JAJQWJ010000002.1, forward strand.
ACTTATTATTAATATGAAGATGTGACCAGATATTGTTTTTCTCCTTGCAAAAATATACAGGATCGGCAGCTTTAAAAAGTAAAATACCTTTCACTGAGTCACTGAGGCTAGAAGTGACATTTGGAGATTGTCTAGTCCAACCATCCCCTGCTGAGAGGAGGATCAACTGCTGTAGTTTATCAGGGCTGGGTCCAGTCAGACTCTGAATATATTCCCAAGGATGGAGAGTTCACCACCCCTCTTATTAGCCTGTTCCAGTCTTTTTCTGATTAAATAAACCAGTATGTACTCATTGCTTCATGCCCTGTCAGAGAGCACCCCTGAGAAGAGTCTGGCTTGCTTTACTTTACCTCTCATCATCAAGTATTTATATATATTGGTAAGATCATTTCAGAGACTTCTTTTCTCCAGGCCAATCAGTGCCTCCTTTCTGCTCCACCTGATCTCACACATGCTCTAAATCTCTTAATGATCTCCATGGCCCTTCACTTGATTTGCTTCAGTACATGCATGGGTGTCTTGTACCAGGGAGCCAATAACTGGATGCAGAACTCCAGGTGAGTATCACCAAGGCTGGAACAATGGGTCACCTGCTGATGATGCTGTTCTGAATGCAGCTCAAGATGATTTTGGTCTTCTTTATTGCAAGGGGAAAAATTTGCGCAATATATGTAGTAGTTATAGTTTGTGATTACATTGAATGCTTACATAGGACTGGAGTTGAATATCAAAAATTACTGAACTATTTAGTAGAGATTTTAGTTGCTGAATCACCCACAGCTTATGGAACAGCTGCATTTAGAGCAGCGTTGCAGAGTAAATTAATATCTAATCCTGGTGCTTCCATAATGTAATAACCTGGGTTCAGATTAGAGCAGGAAAAAAGATAAAACTGACTAGATTTCTGAAAGAGGAAAAACAATGAGGGGAAGTGAAACAAAGGATCAGAATTTTGCTCACTTCAAAATTCTGAAAGCTTGAATTGACAGGATTTTCATTCAGAACTGTCAAACAAGGAAACAAGGTTGAAAAAAATGTAGCATAGTCCACAACAGCAGCCTTAATGTGCAGTAGACAAAGGGGACCCTCCTTCACTAAGGGATCACTAAAGGCTACTGTGTAAGACCAGTATCCCACCTATTCTGAAGTGCCAGGCTTGGTGCTACCACGTTCTCCAGCAGAGTATGGTGTACTTAGCTCAGGTGGGAAATCATAAGTTACTACTAAAGGCTTTAGAACTCCAGTGGAAGTAAATCTCTGATATCACCAAGATAAAAGCCCCACCTCGTTGGTCCCTTTCCCCCATTTTGTACTCCTCTAGCCTTGCAATGAGATAGCTGTAAAGATGGAAACAACAGTCAATAAACAAATTTCATCCTAGTCTTCTTGGTTTTCTTTGAAGAAACAGTCCAGCTCCAACAGCCAATTACATGCTCCCATTTAGAAATTTAACAACAGCTATTTATTTAGATTTTAAAAACCTGAAAAGAAACCCAAACCAAACCAAACACCAACCAACCAAAAAACCCCAATACAACCAAAAAAATACAAACATTCCAGTACCCTATGTACTGGAATGCTTCTCAGGATGTGCTTTTCTTCTGTCACTTACTTATACTTCTTTACAATTAATAATAAGGAAGAATAACACTAATATGATCTGTATGATCTGTTCCATAGTTTAAATTAGCAAAAAGAAATAAACTCATACTAGATGGTCACAAACAATGAAGCAGAGACATATGTTTGCTCTGTTCCCCAAACATAAACAGAGCACAGTGTTTCATTGATTAATAAATTGCTTTAATTTTAATTACAGGAGAACATTCAGTTATCTTTCCTCTATTCTGTCAGAGTTATTAGATAAATACCTAGCAGGGGAAAAAATTACATTTTCTTTCAAATTGTACACAGCATCTATTACTACCCATCTGTTCACTAACAGTGTAGGAATGACACATTATACAAAGCCTCAGTCCCATAAAAAGTCTAGCTAAAGTACTTAACTTTTGATCCTGTATCTCACAAAATGAAAGAAATTTTTCACAAAGCATAGCCTGTCAGTTCTCTTTCAATTCAACATTAGATAAACTATTGTTATTATTTTACTCTACCAATTCTTTCTGCCATTAAATCAAAACTACTGAAAAGTAGCTTCCTCTGAGGAAATGATCACTATGGCAGCTCCACAGATTCTGACCAAGAAGGTATAGTCATGGGCAAGAAAAGACAAAAGGCTCCACTCCAATGCATAAATACTGAGTTTTAATTCATGCATATGGACTAGTTTTGCTCTGAGGAATTCAAGAAAGAGATAATCTGCACTTCCCTTCGTAGTTTAATCCAGTGGTTAATGGTTGCTATATTTGGTAATCTTCATTTACTATCTCATTGTAGTTTTTAAGAAAATCTGTGCCATCTGCTGATAATATGTCCCATTCTTCCCATCTACTCATTCTTTAAAATTTGTTGGAGATATGCAGGTGAACAGGGGAAATACAAAATGGGACAAGATTCATCCAGCACTGAAGGGGAATCACTGCCATCACTGGGGAAATACTCCCTGCTATCTATTTAAAAAGAGAAATTCCCAGCAACTCAAACATGGCAAGTAATACTCATCTTCCAAAAAGAGTAAGAAAGAAGACTCACAGGATTACAAGGCTTGTTAACTTGTCAGCCTTGTAATTCTACCTAAATTCTACCTAAATCTCTACCAAATTTACAGAGCAAATCCTCATAAAAAAGATTTCCAGGCTCATGGACAGCAATTAGTTGACCTGAAACACCAAGTATAGATTTACCAAGAGCAAATCCTGCCTGACCAACTCTTGCCTTATATTCTATGATGAAATGGCCAGACATACACGAACAAAGCAGTGTTGATATCTTTCCCCAACCTTATAAAGGATTTTGACATATTCTCCCACATTATCCTCATAGCCAAACTAATGACTTACGAGTTGGATGGACCACAATATAGTGGAAGTTTGACTGGACTATAAGACTCCAGGAGCCACAATTCTCAGAAGTCAGCATTGCTCCAGGTAATATTTATCATCTTCATCACCAGCATCAACAGTGGGATAGTATGCAAGTTTTCAGGTGATACTGAATCATACTCTACTAGAAACAGAAAGAGAGCAGTAGAAGTTACACAGTCAGGATCTTCTGGGAGGTGCACAACAAGAAGACAGGAGAGTGGTTACAAGTGGCAAGAGAGGAAACTCCCATTAGACATAAGGAGGCAGCTTTTTACAGGGAGTGACTGTAAGCACTGGGCCAGGTTGCTCAGGGTTTACTACAGGATGATTTTTAAAAGATTTGTGGTTTTTCAGAACTCATCTGGACAAGGTCCTAAGAAGTTCAGTTTATATTTGAAGACATGCCATGAGGATGGAAAATAATATGGAAAACAATGAAAATATTCTCCCAACTAGGAACCTCCAATACTTCTGTATTCAAGAGAGTCACATAAGGAAACAGTCAATCACTTTTCTGTTCTCCATTTGCTTTACTAAAGACAGTCATCTCCATTTCTTGGCTTTATAGGATCAGCAATGACAAAAAGCAAAAATAGCAGAAACTTGTTTATCCTACTAAAAGAGTTGGAGTTAGCAATATACATACAGAGATCAGATTTACTCATTAAGAAAGATACTATGTTTACAATCCTGATTCTTTCTGTAGCAGAAAAATGTGATCTAAACCCGTAATATTTTAAATTACAATTGATAAGGAAAAAACATTAATATAAGAAAGATTTATTATTTATAAGGTAGAATTAAGTAGCTGATACTTAATGAATTTTTAAATTAGAAATATTTAACAGCAAGTTTTTCAAAAGTGAAAGTTTATTTTTACCTTCCAGTTCTTTTTAATATAGGGCTATAGATTACTGATCCTTTTTAATTCTTCTAAATGCTTCAATAAAACTGGAAGTTCATTGCTGTAAATGTAAACTGGATGCATGTTCTGCATAAATTTACACATCTGACATGTTACCTCAACACTTACAATATGTGGATTTTTTAGTGTTCAGATGATTCCAGTTCATACTAGTTAATATTAATTTCATTTAATATTAATTGGACTTTTACTTTACTTGCATGCTACACTGTACAACATCTAAAAATATTTTTATCAGTGGCATTTAATGGAATCAGTACATCACCATAACCTAAATGGACAGGAAAAAATTTATCTCCAGCATTGCCCTGCTCTTTTCTATTGTAATATCTGTATTAATAAACAGACATTATTAAATTCCAGTCCAGACATTATTAAATTTAAGGGTTTCTTTCCATGGCCAAAACCTCAGTCCTTTAATATGCCTTTTAATTAATAATGTATTTTCAAATTTTTTTGTTTGTATTGTAGTGCAGGTTTTTTAACGCTATCCATTGTAAAAGGTTCATAAGTATCACCACATTTGGAAAATAAACCACTCTTAAGTCAACATTGCAGTTGTTAACATATTTCTGCTACTTTTATGGAAATATTTAAGTCCAAAGAGCTTGTTACAAAATATACATTTTCAAAAATAGTCAAAGAACAACTCAGACTTTTCTGTCTGGAAAAAGCAGAAAGATCTCTCTAAGATTGTCATACTGCCAAAGGTAAGGAAGAAGGATCCAGAAGCAGAAACACTGTTTGACAGCAGCTGCCTTCCAAGTCTGTCCAAACTCTTTCTCACACCTAGAGGAGGAATCTGGAGGATGTGCTGGGTGAACTGAGGTGATCCTAAGGGGTGCTGCAAGCCTGAGGGTAACAGGATACCAGGAATCAGACAAGCATCTTTCTCTGCATGTAGAACACCAGCTACCACAAGAGTAGATACTTACAAGCAAAAGAAGCTTGAAGACCAGTAACCTATGCCAGGGGCTTCAGAACTTCAGTTCTTTCTGACATTATAAATTTTTTTTTCCCTAGTCATACCTCTACTTCCTCTAACTTCAATTTTCTCTCAATTCAATTTTTTTTTTTTTTTTTTTTTTTATTTTTTTCTTTCTGGGTCAGATTTACTCAATGAGCTCAACAGCACAACAGGACCAGGAAACACACAGCCCTTGGCACCTCCAAAGGTGAGCAAACACTCAGGATGGTTCTGGAGGGGAACACAACCAAAGACAAAGCTGTTTGGTTTTCAGACCAGCAAAGACAGGCTAAAGAACTGACAAATACCTTGGCTTTAAGCTGCTGATAGTACCAATAAACATTCATAAATGGATGAATTTCAAAATACTGTAAATGTCTACAGTCACCTTAAAAAGCCCTGGCAGAACTTTGACATGAGTTATGAGAAGTGATTCGAACATTTTTTTTTAAAAAATGTCCTCATTTCTTTCATTACACTCTTCCCTCAAACAAAACCAGTGATCTATAATGCAATAAATTTATAGGTAAAACCAGACACTAGTGCCGAGTACAGATAAAAAACCTATTTTGTTACTGAAGTTACCATCATTTAGTGTTTGAAGCATCTTAAATGCAACTAAAGCACAGTAGTAATTGCATAGTAATCACATGGAGACAGAAAAATCTAGAAATGGAAAGCTTGCTGAATAGTTCTTAAAAAAAGCAATACCTGAAAAGCAGTGTACTCAAGGTTTCCTTCTTATACTCAAGACAAGTGTTAGTTTAATTCTATGGAAAGAAAATTAATCAATTTTATACTGCAATTGCTTCTGGGCTTGAATTTGCAACCTTCTTTTTAGTTCCTTCTACCTTTACTGCTGTATTGATAGAATGTCTTGTATGTTACATGGCTTATCAAGACAGTATCCCTTATCTTCATTGCTGATGCTGTCTTGTAAGTATCTAAAGACTTCATAAAAGAAGCCATATTATGAAAAAAAAAAAAGAAAAGAAAAAAAAAAAAGATTGAAACACAGTAAGTTAACATTTGGGACTCTTAAATTGATGATTCATGTCAGTATACTGTGATTAAAATTGTTGATTGACTTGTAAAGTGAACTGTATTTTACAATGCCAGGAAAATATCAATAAATAGGCATCAGTCATGACTGATTATATTTATGTATTGAAATCTCATTAATGCTTCAGAGAAACCACCATTTTTTGTGCTCGTTGAAGTGACATCCCATAAGCCTATTAAGTAAACCCAAAACATTTATTGAAATAAATTTCTGGCTTATATTAACAGAGAGAAAATGTGTTTATAGTATGTTGCACTTTTCGGTACTTTTTAAGCACTACTCTGTCTTTTCAGCTAGTATATTTGCTTTGAAGGGTAACATGTTGAACTGCTTTGAGTGAGAGGCTCTAGAAACAGAATGATCAAAATACTCTTAATTTTAAATGTTTAAAAGAAAAATAACATACTGAAATGATTAAAGAGATCACACTCCTGTCTTACCTGATAAATTGGATATATCTGTCAATGTGAATGTTGAAAAAAAGAAAGAAGTTTAGTGTCAAAGCCATCATCCTCAAAATTTAAGACACCTCCCCCATGTTTAATAGCTGTCACCTAGAAGATGCACAAGCACCAACATACACACATTTGCTCTTTCTTACAGAGGCAATCTGTAGACAAACTCTCTGAAATAACTGTATTTCTTTTATTTAATTAATGAAGAAGGCAAAACAAGCTTTGAAAGCTCCAGTTATGGAATTCTTACATCTATAGTATCTGCAGCCTCATTATGATCCCTTCCTCTTCCCCATTCCCCCTTACCATAATGGGATCCATTATGACCTCTTACCCCCTTCCACCCTTGGAGAAATTCTTTGGTTTCTCACAGTATCAGTGTCTCCTGTACTCCATTGCTTAATAGGAAGCATGATCTTCAGTATCAGTTGTTTAATGCAACACATGGTCATTTTTTTTTTACTTTTTAGAGTTTATTTCATTTTGGCAATAAAAACATTTTCCTTACATTCCACTGATGTCAATGCGAGCATTTGTGAGAAGGGACAAGTACTTTTAGAGATGATAAGACTGATGATTCATGCAGTTTCAGTTTTTGTGATTATAATAGCAGATTAGTCCCTAGATTCTGCAAAGGTTCATACATATAAATTAATTATTCTACACCGAGAAGAGTCTGGTTGGTGTGGCCAAAAAATATGTGTTTGACAGATCTTTAAAATATTACCTCTTACAACAGTACAATTTTAGGACATTTATTTGGGTTAGATTTTACAAATGTTATCACGTATTTTAACTTTCAGAAATGTGCTACTATTTATTTTTAATTAATTAAAATAGTGGTTTTATATTTAGTAGGAATTTCTTGTGAAAAAATAAAAGCTTTTATTGGAATGTGTGTTTCCTACAAAGCTAAGAGAATAATTAATACATTCTGCAACAACAATCTGGAGATTGTTTGGCAGTGAACACTAGAGACAAACTAAAACAATGTTTTACAAACTCATGATCAAGACCTGTAAGGTATTACACAGATGAGCCCTATGACACACTGAATTCTCCATTAACTTGCCTGAAGCTACAGTAAGCAAACGTTCAACAATCTTTACTTCACAACCAAGATTTAAGTCATCTAATTTGAACTGTGTCAACATGATTAATTATATAAAAAGCTCATTAGTTGGACCTTTCAAAAATACAAAGATAAATGGAATGAGAATTGGGAATTAAATTCTGCTACTGTTAACAAATTTCACTACTGTTTCTACTTACCATTTACAAATTTACATTATAGTTGATGTTCCATCTAGCTGTTGGATCACTATAGCAAGATGGCAATTTGCTGTCAGATTAAAGATAGCCAAACCAATATGTCTTCAGAGTACAATTTGGATGGTTATTACTCCTACTGTGAAGATTTATTTTCTGTGCATGAAAGGTATTACAATGTTTTGCATGTTCTAGGAGTAAATTTCTCCCCCTCCCCCCATCCTAAAATGTAACTACCTTCTCTGGTTTTCTTTCCTAAAAGCAGCAAAAATATTTTTAGAATTGTCCCTCTACAATTTCTCTGTCTTTCAAGTCCCTCATTTTGTATGATTGTCCATAATATACAAAACAGTGCCTGCTGGTGAAACCACAGAAGTAAACTTCTCAGACACAGGGTTTGCTAGTTTTTCACTTCCTGTCTCATTTCTAGGATTTAAATAGAGATCCTGTGATATATTTGCATTTATTCCCTTGAAAAATTCTCATTTAATTCCCTAATTTTTCTTCTTTTAATGGAGCTTTTTTTGACAGAAACAGTAAAACCTTGCTTTTAAGCCTCTTCATCTGCAATTAGCTCTTGCAGAACAACAGCGTACTACAAATATCCTTACCATTAGAATGTCATCTGTCTTTGTTTTGAAACTTTAATATGTATTAAATTAATCTAGATTCAGAATTTTTATTTTATTTATAATGTATTTATAATTTTTATTCATAGTAAGCTCTTATTCATAATTAAGCTCTTTGTTATTTTCATTGTAATTTTAAAATTATTTATATTTTTTTTAAATGGACTTATTTTCTCATTCTTTCCTGTTTGCATTTTTTTTCTTTGTTCTCAGTATGTAAAATGGAAATTTCCATATATTGACTAGTGTTTGTTGTGGCCATTTTTTTTGCTTTCTTTCGCATTTTTAAATTCATGTAATTAATATACTTTCTTGAAATGCATTTGCAGTTGTGGTACATTTTTTACCCATTTTTTCCCCTGCCTGAATAAGACCACTACAGCATCTTTCTGTAAGAGCTATCTTGGAATAAAATTAATATTTTGAGCTTTTTTACATATGCACTTACTTTTCAAAGGACTGAGTAGACTAAAAGTGAAAAGAGAAAGGTTCTGTCCCTCTCCCCTCTCTGTAATTTTGGCTTCAAACAACTATTAGTGAATACTAAGATTCTTTAAAGCTGTCTATATTGACAACTTTTTTTACTCAAGCACAATGGCCCTTTCTACTGCCACAGTAATGTAGATTCTCTGTGGTCTGTGCAGAGCTTTCTTGAGAATTGATGGGCACCATAAAGTGAACTACTACTTTCATTACATTGCACTTCAAATGCAAGGCGTATTTCTTCAGCCGCATCTTCAACATAAACATAAATTTACTACTGCATTTCTACACAAAGTAATACATCACACACACTTGCACAATAACAAGTGACAAATAAGCGAGAAACACTGTTCTTCTGGCATAAGTAAAGCCTAACACAAACATAAATGCATCTGAAATTGGTTTAAGGCAACTGGTCTTTGGAAAATGTCATGACTATTTTGCTATCAGAAAAGCACAGAAAATTCTCTATTAATTTTTTTTAAAAATCAAGGGTGGTAATTGACTGATGAGGCAAGAATTATATAAATTTCTTTTAGAGAAAGTGAATTAAACTTGTTCAGGATGATCTAAGAAGACAGAAATAAGCTAATCATCCCGCATGTTACCCTCTTAAAAAAAAAACAAACAACAAAACAAATAAACAAAAAACCCCCCAAAATCTTGCTATTAACCATGACTAAGGTTTGAGTATCTGTTGCCCACTTTACAGGTATGTAACAAAAGAGTAAAAGTTTACAATGTTAAAAAAAGTTCCATTTTAAATGGAATAACTGAGTGTGACCTTTGATATTGTGGCTTACACTCTTCTTCAGATGAAAGCCTACAGATCAGATGGTTTGGGGTATTTATTACCTCTTATCTCTGGAGTATAATACTGATGCTTATTGCTTGATATAAACGGTATTTAAATGGTATTTAATGGTATTTGAATGGTTTTTAAATATTTATTTAAATTCTTTGTTGAACATGCAATTATACATGTTTTATAAAAGAGAAGTGGGAAAAAAAACAGACAAAAAAACCCCAAATATACAACAAAAGACACTACAGAAAAGGAAAATTAATCCAAAATTATTTTCTTTATCAAAATGAGCATTAATTCACAACTAGATATAACCAATAGGAGAAAACAGCTGAATGATGAACGATACAGTGATAAATAAGATATTTATAAGATATATAAAAATACCATTGTATTTTTATAAGTAGATCTCCTTTTCCATGCTTTCAAAGCACTGGAGACCAAGGTTATTTTATCCATTCATATAAATACCTGAAGAGAAGTTGCAAAGAGGACTGAGCCAGGTTCTCTCCCAGTGTCAGGACCAGAGGCAATGAGCACAAACTAAAATACGGAAACATTTTGTTACTGTGAGGGTGACCAAGAGTTGCCCAGAGGGCACATTTTTCCCAGAAAGGTCATAGAGTCTACATCCTTGAAGATACACCAAATCCATCTGGACATGGTGATGGTGTGCTTTTAAAAAACTTTTTAAGGTCATCAAGTCCAACCATTAGCATAACTCTACAGAGTCCAGTATTAAAACATGTTCCTAAGCACATCTACATGTCTTATAATAAATGCCTCCAGGGATGGTGATTCAACAATTTCCCTAGGCAGCCTGGTTTAATAAATCTCTCAGTGAAGAAGTTTCTTCTAATAGCTAATTGAAATCTTCTTTCCTCTGGTCCTGTTTCTTGTTACTAGGGAGGAGAGACCAATATTCACCTCTCTAAAGCCTTATTTCAGGGAGTTGTAGAGAGTGATGAGGTCTCCCCTCAGCTTCCTTTTCTCCAGACTGAACTACCCCAGTTCTCTAATCTGTTCCTCATAAGACTCCTCAAGACTGATAGAAACCTCATAACGTGTTTAATGACTTCAAAGTACAGACACTTTGAAATAACTGGAAAGTGGTAAAAAGGATTGACTGCACATATGTAATCCTTTAGACAAAAAAACATTGACCAAGTCTGTGAGTGAGCCACACACACCTAGACTCCTTTCTGAGAGTTTAGAAAGACTCAGTGGGAGGCTCTCCATGACAGTTTGCCTGATCCTGTCCTCTTCACAGTGAATAATTAAGTGCACTTTGCCATTGAATCTTATTAAAGCACAATTCCTATAAAACTTTGTTAAATCACTTTTTACATCAATGAACATATTGCTGCTTCTCTCTTAGGAGTCAAGTGAATCACACTTTCCACAACACATGGTCTTGGGGTGGCCCAAGCTCAAGCTGGCCCTGCTTGAGCATTGGACTTGGGACTCCAGAGATCCCCACCAACCTCAACAATTTTGTGAGCCCGAGATTCTGTTCTTTTGATCTCCACATTACTTCTGTTTGTCACAAAAATGGTCCACTCTAATTAGTCTTAATATCCTATTTATTGAATGAATTTCAGTCATCAGCACATTAAAAACTATCCTCTTTTTGGAAAGTCCCAGCAGCTGTGGTGTGGTCTGCATCTGTTCCTCACCCTTATTCTGATACTATCTTCCTATTTTCTCAAATATGTGAGGCAAATAATTTAGCAAATATTCCCCACCATATTGGTAACCACTACCACTTGCTGACACTACTCAGATCCATGTTTTTCACCACATTTGCACATCACTACTTCTATCAAGTCTTTAGTCCTTTAATTCCTCTATTTCCAGCAATGCTTGCCTATCCATTTCCCTATAAAAAGCCACTCCCTTCTCTCTTTCTTTTCAGATCACTTGTACATTATAGGAAAACCTGAAATTTAATCATTTTAGTGTACCAGTTCCCATAGTCTAGGTGAAATGCCAATACAGAAGTTATTTTACAGCAGGCACCAGTCAACATTTCTTGTATGCACTATTTACTGCACTGGGGCAAGGAAGGCACTTTCTTTAAAACCTGGGTAAGTCAAGCACAGGCTTGAACTTGAATGCTGGAGGTGAAACTCTAGTTGTGATCATGTTCTCCATATTCTGCCTTACCAACCTGATACCAAGAAACTCCATCAAAAGGTTCTGGAAAAGAGACATGATCTCAAAGTTTTAGTTTTGTTTCAAAGTGTAAGTATTTCCCAGTCCTTCTTCTCAGGATTGCTGCTGTCTCCCTTGACCAGTTGAAGTTGGCCAATGAAGTTGTCAATTATTTTTGATCTTTACATATATTCCGTGACATTTAAATACTTTCTGTATCCAAGTTTCTTAATTTTAAATGTATTAAAGGTATTTCTATGGCTACTACACTATGTACACTATGACAGAACAAGGACACTATGAAAAAAAAAAAAGAAAAAAGTTAAACAAGACAAAGAAAGGTTAAAAAGGGATAGCTTATTCAGAAAACCTACAATTGCAAACATTCCCTCTCATCCAGTTCTTTAACACTTACCATGATGCAAATTTCACATAATTGGAGACTAAACCTGAAATACAGCATGGGTTCTTCAGGAAAGATACCCTGTCTTCCAACATAAAAGCACTGACAGTGGAGATATCCCAGAAAAGCAAAACGAATATGAAGATTTTGGGCACTAGAGAAGTCAACCATATTCCACATTTAAGCAGTGCTGCTGTAGTATGTCGAAAAGCTGAAACCCATGGGCTCAAGCTAGTAAACAAAAGAACAATAGGAAAAAATGAACAAATTATAACTAGTGAAAACAGACAATGAAACGCACATTGAATTGCATAGTCCTGGCACTCTATGGCTGCAATGTAGATCTGCACTGTCACAATAGGAATAATTAGATTTCCTAATCTGACCTTCTGTAAACTGCAGATTAATGTGTGTGTGTAAAACAAAGCACATAAGACTGAACTCTTGTAAAACAGAGCAGAAAAGAGGAGACCCCTGAGCCCTACCAGAAGCTTGAAAAATCCACATCAGAAACAATTGTTTAGATGCACTTGGGTGAACTCCAAGGGCAATACATATCCTGGGCTGAAAAAAACACAACTATTTATCACTCCCTCAAGGTTCTTTACACAGGATGAGATGAATTAAAATTATCTTTGCTTTCTAGCTGTAAATCTGCTTATTAGCATGATCCTGGATGTATAAGAAAGATACATCAATCAGATACATGACTATAGGATTTTTTATTCCAGTTCAAAGTACTGGACCAACCTTATTCCACCTCTTATATTAACCACATCCAATATAAACCAGAGAAAAGTCTTGGAGAAAACATCTATCTGTGTTCAGAAAATATCTTGTTCACTGGTTCTGCTTTGGAAACGACTCCTTCCCGAACGCAGAAAATAATTGGTTAAAGCCCTGGACCCTTGGACATGTGATTGCAGTGCTCTTATCTAATGAGTTGGAAGAGTTTTGATGAGCATGTCAAGGCAGAATGGAGTGATGTGATTTTCACCAGAACTTTTAAAGAATGGCAAGGGTAACTCAGATATTGAGAAGACACAAGGCTTAAAAAAAAAAAAAAAAAAAAAAAGGAAATTAAAAAAAAGAAAAAAGGCAGAAACCTCCCCACAACAAATAGAACCCTTTGTTCTTAATCAAACAAAAAGCAAAATAATGGCTTAAAACTTCCCTTTTTGAAATACACTTAATCTTTACAGCAGTAGTATAGTTTCTATTTTCCTACCTTCACTAATAGGGTTTCATTAATTCCTCTGACAGCTAGAATGAGTAAATTAGTAAAATTAGGATTTCGACATAGCTTTCAATCAAGTATGTTGTTACACTTGTCAACAAGGCTAAAAACCCTGTAAATTTCAGCTATAACTGAAATTGTACATATATCTAATGATAATGTTGCAGTAAACTGAACTAATCAACTCTCATTTCAGAAGACTCCTTGTATCATCTTTTGAAATTCTATTGCCTTCTTTTTAAAAGTACTGCATAGCACTCTGCACATCTCTTTGGCAATAAAATCATCATAAATTCACAATGTTTTAACAATGTCTTTTCTGTGTGTGTGCAGACATAAGATCATTAACTCTTTTCATTTATTTGGTCCAATTCCTACATATTCAAGGCCTAATTCAGTCTTTTTTTTTTGCCATAGTAAGGTACTGAAAATTCTTATTGAGGCAATTTTCTATAATGACTCATTAGAAGTTTCTTGAGAGAGTATTTAAAAAAAAAAATGTCTACCATCATAAGGGAAAACTGGATCATAAAGAAACTTAATTTTGCAGCATTAAATTTCCTTCTGTTAAATTACTCTCCTTTCATTGAAGATAGATTAGAGGATCACTCTACAAGCTGTGTCTTGCATTCCTCATAATTTACTATATAAACAATAGATATTTCACCGGCCTACTGTCCCAGCATTTGGTTGGAAACAACCAATGCAAGATTGTGAAAAAACCTTAATTAACTAGACATCTAATAAAAGTTATAAAGTTGTATTAATTTTTAAGTAGATTTTTTTTTCCCTTAGGAAATCCTGAAGTCATCCATTTAATGAAAAGCTTTTAGTATTTCAATTTTGAATCTGCCTAGTATGAGACAATAATTCTATATTATCTATAAAAAAAAAAAATAGTTGCTTGAAAAACAGTATTACTGGTAAAGCAAATAATTTTAAAAACTGAGTATGCTGCATGAGCTCACAATTAATCACAGGACTGATACAGCAGAAACTCTTGATGTGAAGGCTTAGTTCTATACATTATGGTGGATTCACACCAATGGCAAAGTATTTTTTAAACTGTAGTATGACACATAAATGATTTCCTGGGATATGCATCAGACTGTCTAGTCTATACAGATCCTAAAGTTTATCCCTTTCTTTACGCTCTCATAATTTACTTCTAAATATTCATCTTTGTTAAAAATTAATACTAGCAGTTTAACAATATCCAGAACTCTCTTGAGATACATGTAATGTCATGTTTCTCCTTGGCTCCTGTTCTGAGTACCTTCAATTTTAGCTAGTATTCTTCATGTCCTCCTTCATTACAGACGAAATGTTTCAGTCATGAGAAAGAGGCAGCCTGTGCTTCTTTTTACATGTTTCTGTCTAAACGAATGAGCAAGTCTACATCTGACTACCCAGTCTACATAACAGCTGTTGAAACAGAGCAGATTCTGTATTTCCCTTGGTTTGTCCAGTTACAGCCTAGTAACACAAAATTTAATCCTGACCTTAAGGCAGAGAACAAGACAAGACGTCAGTACAGAGATGAAATAAAAGTTTCTAAGTGTGAGTCAGTTCCTCTTCTGTCAGTTCTGTCTTCTCTTTGAAGAAAACTGCTATAAAAATATCACAGTCCAATATATTTCTCTTTCAAGATTACATGGCCAAAATTTTAGGAGACATCATGTGAAGTTGAGAACACATTTTTGTACAAATTTCACTTCACAAGAAAACAATGCTATTAACATAATATTTAGTATAAATTCTATTGATGGAACACCTGTTTTCAAAATATGTTGACATTTTCAATGTAGAAATTATACAACTGAGAAGCCCATAAGCAAGAATTTCAATACAGAGTTCACTTGATTGAGTGTTTCTTCCATGGGCTCCTGAAGCTAATGCAAAAGATGTAAGAGAGGATGTAAGAAAAGTAAGTGAAATTTACAGAAGTCAAGAGACTATCCCTTGAGCTAATAATAAAAAGCGAAATATTTCTGATATGAAGAGTTCTTTTCTTTTTTGCAGTAAAATTCAATTCAGTCTTCAGTCAATTAAATGATGTTTAAAGGTAGCATGTGCAATAGTTTTAAACTTATAATTAAGTTCCACATAATAAAGGTTATGTTTATCAATTCTGAAAGAATTAAGTATGAAAATATTTGCTATAGTTACAAAAACATTGCAGAAAGTGGTTATGTCTGACTGAACTCTCAGGTTTTCTCTTCTCCATATTCAAATCATATAGGCTAATTTCTGTCTGCAAAACATAAACCAGCCAAATCCGAAAGGTTATACATGACAGACATCTCAAGAAGACTGCTCTACAGGTACAGGTTCAGCTGTTAGAGAAACTCAAACACTAAAAAACATACATATGTATTTGAATTTTAACCACAGTTCTATTTTCTTCCAGCACCTCTTAAGACAGATTAGTCCTTTCCTGTAATTTATTTTCTTGATGATGGTGATGATGAATATTATTATTATTAAATATTAGAGGGCGAGCTAATTACCTCTCAGTACAGGTATGAATGGTTGTTATATATTGCTAAATACCAGATGGTAGTTGGCTTTTATGTTTTTAGACAAATTAGAAATTATTAGCAGCCTTCAATCTCTAGACAGTGTCCACCACTGCAGTGGCTAGCTTCTTACAAGACATGGCACTAGGATTTGAGCTTTGCTATTCAGCTGTAAAAGAGATGATATTTCCAGAAAGCCTGCAGACTTTAACTAAAACAATTCTGACCTAACCAGAAAGGGGCATCTTGCTGGACAGTGATTTCAGGGTTAAGAGAAAAGAAAAACAGTGCTACGACTTTCTCTTTTTTTCTGGAAAGTGCCAAAGAGAAATGCATTGTAAAAGGGTGAGGGCCCAATTATTGTAATGTTGCACACTTTACAGAGGTGTAATAAACACAGTGGGCTTCCACCATATCTAAAATGTGAATTTGTACCTTAAAAGTTCATTCTGTTTCATTAAGCTCCCTAACATAAGTTTATTCTTCTCTTCCTCTTCCCCATTCTTTCACACTCACTCTTCTGCAAACTTGGAAGTGTGGGAAGTGGTAAGGAAAACTATAGTATGTCATCTCAAAGCAAAAACTGCCACTAATATAACAGCAGTAAATACATGGTAATTTGGAAACAGACTATAATGTACTGGGTTTTTATTGTAATACTCTGGATTTATTTGGACTGTGTTCTATATCAAAAACCTGCTGAACAATGAAGGGCAGGATCTTCAGTTTTAATCAGTTAATTACTGTCAAAGTAAGGGTTTTGCCTGAAAAGGATTTTGATAACACATTACATTTGCCGTTCACACTTCCTTCTGATGAAGCAAGTTTTTTCTAATTTCTAACATTTCAGGAGGTACTTCTTTGGAAACAATCAAGAGCAAAGCACATCCAAAGTAAATATGATTTTAGAAATAAATCCAAACAGATTAGTGAACATCTTTAATACATTAATTTAATCAAAAACCAGTGTATTAGCTGATGTTCCTACTACTTATAGGCACGGAAACTGTAAATCTACCTAAGTTGTGGCTAAATACTACACTGGTGGAGATACAAAAAAACCCCAAAAGACCAAAGACTACCAAAGTGATTAAGCTGAGCTGAACAGCTGTAGCTCAAAATTAACTAAACCAAAACAAGAACAGCAGCAACAAAAAAACCCAGCAATACTGCATGTAACCCAAATTATCCAGAGATCAAGAGGGACATAATAAAATTTCATATAATTGGAGAAACCAGCTGGCAGGTCTGTAAGTTCCCCCATCTCAAACACAGAGTTCACACTTGCTAACAGCCTTTCCTGATACAAAGCCAAGGCTCAATCAAAGGAGTTGCACTCAGTGTACATTGAAAGGAGGATCAAATTGAGATGTGATGACTTGAGCACATAAAACTGCTTCATGCTCCTGTCTCACTAGTCCAGCTTTATGTTTTTCACTAAGTCGTGAACAACAGATCTGCTTCCTCCAGATTCTTAACATCTTGATGATTAGGAATTTTAAGAGATCAGCAAATGGGAGAGTTTAGGAAAACAAGAGGATGACAAGGAATTACATCAAAAATAATAGCACTATTTAAGTTGATGTTATTTTTGACACAAACTCCAGTGAAGCTGAAATTCCATTCATGGCTCTCATGCCCCAAAGTGGTTAACTACAATTAGGTATTTACAAAAATGTGTCTGTTTGCAGAGCTGCCGCATACCCACTGACATTGAATACATCAGTCTTGACATGTACATGTTCCCTTTGATCTCAAGGTATCATCTTAACAGTATTCTTTATACCTGCATTTGAACAAGACTCCTTCAGCCTATGAATCTTGCCTGTTCTTTTTAGTATGTAGAGAGCAAGAAGATAGAGAAAAACAGGAAAGTGCAGCAATTGCTCAAAGGTCAAATAAAAAAACTAAGGAGAGCCTGTTCTTTCAATCGCTGGGCTAGCTCACTAGCTGCCATCTGTCCAGTTTTTAGCAGGAACTGCTCAGAACCTCCCAAGACAGATTGCTTGGGAGGTTTGGCTTAGACTTTAAATTTTGGCTTAGACTTTAAACTTTTCTTTAACGTTTAACAGCTCCGGGTACTAATAATCTATTATTTTGGGTAAATGTCCTCTGTGTTTCAACAGTGACAGACTCCTGATAAAGAAAAGAATTCTACAGGCAAATCTTTTTCCCCTCCTGGAGGAAAGCTGGGGCTTTAGTGTTCCTCTGATACTATCCAGAATCAATTTAACCTTAAGCTTCTCCTGCTCTGTGTCACTCATAATTTTTGATTTTTAGCTGAATGAAAAAAAAAAAGAAGCATTCAAAGAAAATATGATTGAGAGCCATGCAGGTTATTTCATTTCACTGAATTACGAAGTGGTTTTTAATACTTACAAATTTATTCTATAGAATTTATTTATAGAAAGATGCCTATCTAAATTGCTATATTCATAGCAATATGAATTGCACACATATATATAATAGTCATATTGCACATTCACTAAACAAATAATCAATACATACTGATCAGTTTCACTTATTGATGCAAAAAGTTGAGAAAAGAATTCTCATCTTCACATGATAAGGATGCAACACCTGTGCTTTGATATAGTTATGATGCAGCTGAGGAGAAAGGCAGCATATGACAGCTGAGATTTAAGATGTAGAGATGTTCTTCTGAACTATACTCATAATAAATGGGTTTCTAATATTCAGCTCAGAAGTAAAAGTTGGAAACTAACATAACTGTAGCTCGTTCATAAGTTATCTTCTCCAGTAAATACACATCTGCATATAAAACCTCAAGCATGAGAAAGAATTCAAAGAAATTAATAGAATTTTCTGACAACTTGTCTGAAAACATGCAAGAATATTTTTCCTGCAGCACACGGAGTCTGCTATGCCTCTACTTACACAGAAACTTGTTCACTGGACTAAGCCTATTTCTGCAGTCCTTGGGGATAACTGAAACTTAATCTGTGCCAAATACAGAAGTCTACTTAAAGTTTTTTGAAGTGAACATCAAATACATTTTAGGAGGTAAACTGTCTGAATCAAACTAAAAGCAACAATCTTTGTCCTCCTGCATGACTAGGTCACTGCCAGCGTTAATTAAATGCATAATTTATTAAATGGTCTCTTTGAGCACTGAATTCTGTCAAAACTTAAACAGGTTCAGTTTGCCATCATAATTTTGGAAGGACATTAAAGAGGCTGATTCTTAAATTTTTTTTCTTTTCCCTACACTGTCCACAGGATCATTTTTACATAAGTAAAATGATCAGATTTTAAAATTTTACAGTTCAGCTGTTCTTTTATAGGGGAAAATGAAGCGTGGTGGGTTTTTTTTCCTGGGACTTGAAATTCAGGTTCTTCAAGTTCTGTTTCATAAGTACGCAGGAAAAGAGTTTGTAAAACATTTTTTTGGTCATAATGTGCTAATTACTTCATTAATGAGTGACTACATGCTGCAGACAGGTTCAGAATTGATCCTGTATTCTTACCCTATCCAATTCTCAAAAGCAAAAGATAGTCCTTATTCTGTTAAGTAAAAAAAATAAAAAAAGGTAACTTCAATATAATGACTCTTGCAAACAATAGTTTTCAAACTAAGCCCTGTTAACAATGACAGTAGTAACATTCAATTAAATGTAAAGACAATACAACCCAATAAGACACAGATTGTTTTGATGTAAAGAACTCCTACAGGAGACAAATATTGCTCTCACTGTTGGCAAGAAAATTAAGACAAAGTTTTATTAATGTTTTTAGTTTCTTTGAGATTACTTTTTTCTTGCTGCTATGTAGATAGACCCTTGCTGATGCTTGCCCTCATGAAAGCACCTGCTTTCCCAGAGAAAACTCCTGAAGAGCCAGCACTCTCGAGTTAGCAGCTGTCAAGAGAAAATAAAAGGAAACACACTAAATCAGTGCACCTCCTGGTCTCCCTTTGGGGTGCACCTAGGAAAATTGCCATTGCTTTCTTTTGCTGAAATCCAAGTCTTTCTGCTGCTGACCTTTTACCATCTTATCTGTTATAAGGCAAAACTATGAGCTCAGATCACTGATCATTTATATAATGTCTCAAAGGCAGTAATAAATTTTTCACATTTGGTACAGATGATGAAAACACGTGCCTGGTGTTAACACTTAAATTTCTTGCTGCACAATCTTGTTTTAAAGGATATGCATACACCCATACAGCATTCTTTCTGGAGAATAAGAGAATCCCATTCATATTTCACAAAAAAATTACGTATGAAAAATTCATGTGAAGACAACACTGAAATGAAAGCTTAGTATTGGGTGCAAAGCTCATTGACCATAGAGCCCACTTTTCCTTAATACTTTTTAAAGAAAAGGACTTAAAGATTTAAAGAAATCCAGAACAGAGGAAGGAAGACCAAAGACTGAGGAAGCTACCTTCACCTACTGTTCCTCTCTTTCTTTAGGCTTATACACGTCCTTCTTCCATCATCTGGCAACCCTTCTAAATATGGGTTATTAATAGGATAGAATCAGCCCTGCAAAATTGGTCAAAAACTCCTTGCAACATCTGCATGCTCCTTTTCAGAGGCAAATCCCACAAATTCCCAGATGAAGAAGTGAATTTTGCATGGGAGTAGTTCTTATAACCGAGTCCATGTTTACTTGCTTTGCTGTGTAGAAGAGCCACATATTCTGTCCTCCTTAAAAAAAAGGCCTACCTTTAATATTTTTTTCTTCATAATATGATTAGAACAAAATTTAAAATGTATTAATACATTGCTCTTATCAAAAATGTTCTACAAGAGTTAATGATTAAGAGGAGGTGAAAGAATTTATTTCTTTTCCCAAGGAGATGCAAAGACACTGAAAATTATACTGGATTTTTCAGTGTCTTTTAAGGTCAAGAAAAATAACTAGAAGTTTACATTTATCCATTGACAGCCCTAGGCAGCACTAAAATGTGGCAGTCAAGTAGAATGATTACAGTGTTCTTATTATGCCCCAAATAAGACAAAAGTAACTTCTATAACCATTATATAACTCTTTTCTCCTCCATGCCGACCCTCTCTTAAACGTCAAGACACTATCTGGCATTTTACTCAGAGGGTAATTTTCTTCCTTCTGTGGGTAGTAGGAAAACAGAATTGTGGGATTTCTTACTGTTGTCAAAAAGAGAAAAATGCAGGACTTTAAAGTCATTTATTAAAAAAAAAGCAAACAGAAACCTTTATATCTGAAGAAGAAAGCATCTTAGTTATCTTAGTTTTATCACAGACTGTGAATTTTACAGAAAGAGACTAATCGTATGTTATATTAAGTTGGCCAACATTTAATCAATTTTGTGTCTGTATGCATATGTGTGTTTATTTTGTGTGTATGTGCATATGTTTGTTTTAAGTATAAAAAATAAAACCAAAATATTGTTGTTTTGTATTTTTCATTTAGACAAATTGTAACAACTTATCTTCTGTTTAATTCCTCTAAAGATGAAAGCATCATTGTAATGGGTGGGATAAGTTATGCATTTGTCTTAAAAAGTCTGAAGGCCTGGAGAAAAGCTACCTTGAGGAGAGATAAGAGCGGGAGGCCATAAAGCTTCTTTGACAAGAAAGGAGGCCACAAAGCTTGAGAACAGACAGTTCCTTTGTAAAAATTCTTCACCATGAGGGTAGTAATATACTGGAATAGGCTGCCCAGAGAGTTTGTTTGTGTCCCCTCCCTGGAAGTGTTTAAGGCCAGGTTGGATGAAGGCTTGTACAACATGGTCTAGTGGGAGGTGTCCCTGCTCACGCAGGGGGGTGGGATCTTGATGATTTTTAATGTCCCTTCCATTCCAAACCATTCTATGATAAGAGGGGAGGCCATAAAGCCTGAGACAAAATAGAGACTCTCGATCCTGGTGATGCAGCAGATGGCAGAATCAGTGACTTTTGCAAACTGGCTACTTGGCTCCCCCATCCCACCTCCCCCCCCCCCCCACACACACACATACACACCCCTGCCTTGAGACCAACAAGAAACTGATGGATCTTTGTATAGTGACTTTCCCTTCTCTTTTCTCTTCTAACTCTATCTTTGAATGGTACCTTAACCTCTTTATTTCCCTTTCTTCCTTTCTTTTTTCCATCTCTCTCTTTAAAGAATTAGGTTAACAGCTATGGTTTTATGCCTACCAGCTCTGTGTGTGTTCAATAAAGTTGTGTAATCGCACCCAGTATTGTGTTTTCTTTGTCCTTACCAAATGCAACAAAAACCTCCACGTTTTCAGTATTTGGAATGGGACAGTCATATACTTTGACTCCCTAGATCAAATTCAAGCAATTTTTTTTTTTTTTTTTTTTTTAATGGCTGGAATAAATAACACTTGACTGACAAAGTACATGTATTACCTCCTACCTATTAACAGAAATACATATGAAATTAAATGCCTTCTGTCCTGCACAAACTGTAATACTTTATACTGGATCCAATCCAGTCTCAACAAGAGCCAAAGAGATGCTTGCTTTTCTAGGGTTTTTTTTCTGGGAGGTCTACAGTTTACTACTGTTTGGGGTTTTTTTTTCTGGGGTTTTTTGTGGTTTGTTTTTTTTTTGTTAAGCCATTTTGTGTTGTTAGGCATAAAACTCTACCGCTGTTTTCACATTTATGCTCTAGAATCATAGTTGTAAAGAGGTGAAGTATCTAAAAGACCTAAAAGTACAATTGCTTTTAGAGCTGGAGCCTACTAAATTGCATAAATTTTGCATACAGACACTACTGTTTTATAGGAAGCTTCAGATTACCCTTATTCTGTATTTCTTTGTGAGAAAGTGACTACAGCAGGAATCATATCTGCATCTCTGATCTGTTTATTCACTTTATAACACTGTTCATTTCTTCTGCTTCATTCCTGTAAATGTATTCTAGTTTTCTGTAACACTAAACCTATCATAGTGTTTTCCAAATAAGTTTAACAATCTTTTCACACTGAATGGAACTGTAATACATTTCTCTTATTGCTATTATGAAAATTCAAATTGTATTGTTTGTTACTACTAAGACCTTCTTCTGGAAATCAAGTAACTTCACAGGCATTTTTCAGTTCAAAAAAAAGGAATGCTGATTCACAAAAGCTTTCGATATAAACAGTCTACTTCCAGGCTGCCTGAGAATGTCAAATTGAAAATTTACCCTGTCTACCACTTTAACAAAGCAAATCATGCTCGCTTTACTCTCTACACCAGGGCAGCCTGCACTTGTCTTGCTTAATATCACTACCAGCATCTATTCTTACATATCCTGGATAATACTACTTCATAAGATTGTCCTCAGCACAACACACCATGCTCTGATTTAAGCTTCATCAAATAACTCAGTAAAGTGCAAAATAATTCAACTACACTTATTGGTTCTTTGGTAATTTTGGATGTGGGAATATGTATGCTACCAGTCCAATTATTACTGCAGTCTATGCATGTGCCTGCCCTCTCCACTTTAGATACACAGCATTGCATTGCCTGTTCTAAAAGTGATGCTTCCAATCACTTGTGTTAAGCCAGAGGTCTGGTGTAGTGCTGCTGAAATTCCTGAGAAAAAGGAAACACCATTGCAGTTGCTTTTGACTACAACTTTTTGAAATTTAAAATATTTTGAGACATTTCTTAATAGAAAGATTTT
The DNA here is from genome assembly GCA_023637945.1 of Phaethornis superciliosus. Lineage (NCBI taxonomy): Eukaryota > Metazoa > Chordata > Aves > Apodiformes > Trochilidae > Phaethornis > Phaethornis superciliosus. Next base: position 75,481,589 of record JAJQWJ010000002.1, read on the forward strand.
TTTTTTATTAGTAACTCCCCATCCGCAGGATTACTTTCACTCTCCACGTACACAGAATTCCTGTGGCAATGCTAATTCTTCACCTCGAAAAGCTATTTTTAATTACTAGTAGCACAAATAAACTGTTGTAAACTAGAAACCACCCAGAAGTTCTATGCAATTCACACACATAAGGGTCCCTGGCATGAGTTTGAGGAAATGCCAGAAAAGAGGTCTCTCTTGCCAGATGAAGCGTTCTTGTATGTATTAGGATGGACTGATAATTCTCCTTCCCATAAAGCCACCTGATTCTTCCTGTTATCTTGCAATTTACTAATAATATTGACCAACAGTAGTTATAGTGTGGATATTTTCTGCATCAAAGACACTCATTAAGAATGTGGGAGGATGCATCAAACAGCATATGCTCATGTCTCAGAAAGTACCTATAAAAGGCAACAAAATGTAGTTGCATTCAGCAACCTTTATTCTGAAAGTTTTTAGAATTTAACAGAGCCCTTTACCAATCACATGACTTAAAAAAAATATCAGCTAGGATAATTTCTAAGATATATCTTGCAACTCATGTTGCAACTACATTGCAAAACTATATATTATCAATGGTTACACAGAACAAAATTTAAAATTAGTCATGGTAGATATTTGTAGAAAAAGAAATTTGAAACCTCAAACATTATCCTAAGAAATCTTCTCAAGAAATCATGCAAACAAGGAAGAGTAATTTACCACACAATTTGTATGATGGATAAAAATAATTAGCCAAGTCAACTGTCAAATCAAACAAACTAGCAAATCAGACATCAGTAATTCATTATAAAGGAATTATTAACAAAAACAATTCATGTAGCCTACCATAAGTGATCCCCTAAATTTCATGTGGCATGACCATTAGAGGTACAGTAACAACGTGAAATATCATATAAGCACTAAGAATTTGACACGCTAAATGAGAAAATTACAGAGCAACTGAATCTCCATTCACTGGAACAGTTCAGCTGGTTTAATCACATTTAAAGAAATTCATGCAAATTTGACCATCAGTCACTGCTTATGTTTGAGGTGTTAGAAAAAATTTAAAAGAGAACAAAATTCAGATAATTATGTATGTCAAAATCACAGTGTATTTTGCAAACCACCTATTTTTAGAGTGCAGGTGTAGTAGATTATGAAGATATTAAACAATGAATTTTACTTTAGAGTTATGTCCCTATTGTGCTTAACAAAAGAAAAGCATTTTTGATGTCAGAAAACTGGATAGTTAAAGAAAAAAAAAATCACTGTAAACCCTTTGAGGTACATCAATAGTTCCTATATCAAGTAAAGTAACACTGGTATGAATTTTAATAGGCATTGATTCAATAAACAGCAGCATTTTGAATTCTGGATGCAGTGCCACAACTGCAAAATTAAGCACTAGATGTGAAATATGTTTTTAAATTTCCATGTATTAAACCTATATGTTTGAATGCTTTTCAGACATATAAGAATGGTGAGGCTGTGCATAGTGAAATCTCAGCTTCAAATAGGAGCTGAGACATATCAATTGGTTAGAGCTCTAAGGCATTCCCACAGTCTATCAATTTTCAGCTCAGAAAACTAAATTCCTCCCTCACTGTATGAAAATATGGAAATAAAATACAAAGCAGCAATCCTGTAACTGAGATAAAATATAGTGATTATCAGTCTAAACTGTCATTTAGCCGCTCAAGATTTAGAAAAGTCCTTTCAGGGAGTCCATAATCACATACAGGATTTATTTTCTAGCAAGGAATCGCTTATCTTTGGGTTGTTTGTGCTGCTTTTGAACAACACCTGCTATCCAGTTCTGTCCCTGATTTTTCGTAACACCTAACAGACACTATCTGAATCACACTGACCTAGTTTTAGGAAATAATCCAGAAAAAAATAAAAACAAAAATAAACATTAGGGTGTGATAGGGTTTAATTTCTTTTCAGTTTGTCTTTTTAAACCATTACAATATGGTGCCAGAGGAATGCCAGCAGTGTGGAAAGTGACACAAGAATAAACATATGGGAAAGAGAACAGTAAATTACTCTTTTCACCAGCAGCCTCCATTTTACTCTCAGTTTTACTGTAGAAGTACACCAGAGAATGATGAAGTACCAAGAGACACAGAAAGATCAAGTGTTACAAAGAACATTCTTCTGTTAGTTTACATGCTCTCACTACTTCATTTAGCCACATTTTATCTTTTTCTTTTTTTTTTTTTTTTTTTTTTAATCACTGGGCAGTGGCATCTTTGTATTAATTCTAGCTTTAATTACTTTTTAGCAATTTAATTCTAGCTTTACAAATCATCACAGTATTAAGAACATACCATTGCCTTTACTACTTCTTCAGGCTAAGTAAACCTTAAATGCTCTGAGTACTGAGGCATGAATATAACAAGCTTCAAGAAAGTCTTACGCTAAGAAGTTCTGAGTAAAGCTATATGTGCCAATGCTGCATTTTCCCTACAAAATAATTGATGTGACATACAGAGAGGAAAAAGTCTTCCAGAAATACTCAGAAATAAGGCCACTTTTTTTTTTCTAATTCTTGTTTATTACTGTTTTCAATTAGAATGATCTTTTTTGCTCTATTTTTTTGTTATATTGTTTAAAAAAAAATTAGTTACTATCTATTTGCTTTCCTTATAAGCCCTAAAGCCTAAAATATCTGGCACCTAATTTTTTGTTTTTCCAAAGTTTTATTTCAATTTAAATGTTTGCATGCTTTTTGATTTACAATATATTAAAAAAGAAAAAATCCCAAAACATCATTTATATTCAGTAAAACAATTAGTCTTTCTTTCCATAATTGGCTACTCTGACAATAATGAAATCTTTAATGGAATTTCATAACTATTATCAACGCCTAGGTCAGCACTATGAATTCATACCAGACAGAATAACCAATAGGAGAGGAGGAACACCAAGCATGCAGCTTCTATGTTTTCTGAAGTATTTATTGAATATGTCTACTGAAAGTCAAGTTTTCCTTATTCCTTCTTCCCTGGTGATATTTATAGAGACTATCTATCTCCAAATCTGCATACCTCAAGGACTCTGCCATAGGTTAAGAACTATTTCTGCAGCTAATCCTTGACACTGTTTTATGGATTACACTTCTTGCACGAATTGCAACATGTAAATTGCTAGGAAACCATAGAAACAATGACAATCAAACTGTCTCATAAATAGTACTCATGAGATGGAAGCTATCACCATAAATAATAGTTGAACAGCTGATCCTTATTTTTGTATAAATTTTCTTCTCTCCTGCCACTGTGAGGTAGTGAATTGTGGTGCTCAAGAAAAAAAGGAAGGAAACAATGAAGCCCAAAGATGAAGCCTAGAAGACATATAATCAAGCCATATTCTTCTACATAGGGTTAACTCATATAGAAGAATTCGTCTTCACTTGTATGTCCCAAGATAACAGCAACATCAATAACTGCATAATAGAAATGAAGACATTCACATCTATCTGGCACCTCCAGTAGTCTGCTGGGGGCAAAAAGGAATGAAAATATTTTACTAGCAAATTCAGCAACATGATTGCCTATACAGAAGATGCAATGACTCGATTACAATGTTTTTCAACAACAACAACAACAAAAAAAGACCAAAAGATACTGAAGTATAATGCCACATATTAAAAGAAATTCCAGAAACCAGAATTACATTTGCCCTTTTAATTACTTTTAATAATTATGCTCAAAGATGTAAAAAAAAAAGCACAAGCATAGACATAAAGAAGGGTTTTTTATCAACAAACTACCCACAAAATTGCCTCAACTTCAGAGATCTAGCTACTTCTAAATATTTAACAAAATACTTGTTAGTGATCTGACACAGTTAATTGGCATAAAAATAAACATTTTCTGAAAGTTTTACAACATTTTGCTGAATATTTCAATAAAAGCAAAAGCACTGACATCTGATGTAGCAGTCAGTGTTTTCCTGCTGAGCTCTAAAAGGCAAGCTATTCAGTTTCCATCAATTTAGTGATTCTGACTATCAAAGAAATTTATATTAATCTGAGATCAGAAAACATTTTTCCATGGCATTTCTTTAAACTTCTATTGATGTAACAGGACTAGAATGTGATCACCCTAGCCTGCTTCAGCAAAAAAATATCCTACACAATGCAATAAGCACAAATCCAACACCATCTGAGAGGACTGATGTGTATTTTACTGACCTTGTTCTTCCACCTTCCTTCTCCAAATGACAAATCTGATTTTTAAAAGATAATTGATAAAGTGGGATCTCCAGCTCTGACAGTCTGACATGAAATTATATTATTAACGTCTGAAAGAAGCAACCTGCATGCTTGAATATAAAACAGTTTGATGACAGTGGTAACCTATGCCTTCACTTCTGTCTTGTGATCCACAAAGGTATGTAATTTCATTTCCTGTGATTAAATTACACCTGCAAATACAGATGAACGTTCCAGTCTTACCTGTGTGATTGGCTTACATTTCCCCATCATCCACCTGCCATGGGGATCCCAGTGAAACACTAGCCTCCATCAGAGGACCAAAACTTTGTGTTACAAGCATAGCAGATACCTATTGTCAGAGCCCTGCAGGCATCAATAGGCTTTAATTGCCCTGACCACCTTCACCAGACTCCCACCCGTTCACAGTGGCACACAGACCTGGCCTGAACTATTTTGGGACTTACACATCTTTCCAGTCCTGCTCCTGGCTGTTCCTGCACTGACATTGAGATTTATCAAGCATCAGACCTGTATGGTTACCGTGGCTTTTCCTGGGTCACTGACTGCTTGGCTGTCACCTGCCACTGACCCTGACCTGTTCAGCCAGCTCAGGTGCTGTGGTGTGGTGCTCCCCAGGTGATGGCCCTTTCTGGCCAGCAAGGGGTTTCCCTCTGATGCCTCAACCCTTGGGGACCAGCCCTATAGCCCATGTTGGAACAGCATGGAGCTAGCTGGCTTTCCAGTGTAGGAAGGCTGTTTGGCCACTGTCTCACAAGGTATTTTACCCTACCTAATATAAATCTTACTATGCTTTGCATTTTAACGTGACTTTTCTTGATCTGAGCTCCTTATTCACCTTTTTGTAAGGAGAAAAAAAAAAAAAAAAAAAAAGTCCTTTCAAAAATAAGAAAAATATATATACATATATATACAGTATTCCTGAAGTCTTTGATTTGTTAAATATGCTTTTCATCCTCATTTTAAAGTATGAAGTACACGATAGTAAAATAACATATTTAAACACTTTGTAATTGCAAAAGAGTTTGTTATTTACACATAAATCCAATGCTAAAGGTTATTGTAAGTTATTGGTGACCTTGTGCAAATATGCATTAAAGGCTTTAATGCACACTGCTTGTGACTTACATGGAATTGTCATAACTTCAAATTTTTTTTAAAGGTTAAGAACAACTATATTCTAAACTACTTTTCAGGTGATGAATACAGTTCCAGTGAAAGAAAGAAAATGCTATTAAGATCTGCCAAACTTGAAAAATCTTCATATCCAACTTGCACACATCACAAGTATTTAGTATCACCTTACAGTCCATGTAAATATATTTCTTAAAAATTGAAACAAATTTAACTGTTACTGAAACCCAAAAGCTTCATACAATTTACCAAGAGTGGAAGGAGAAGGACAAGATGGATACAAGAGTTCATGTCTGATGCCACTGCAGTTTGTATAAATAGTCCTGGTACCCCAGAGTGTTTCTCGGGGTACTTTTGTGGAAGGCAGAAGGCTGGGATCAGTTTTTTTAAGTCATAATCTCCAACTTCAAGACAATTTCTCAGTACAATCACAACCTCAGGCAAGACCTACAGCAGTGACTTGGATGGACAGAAAATACCTCATATTAAAATTTTGTGGCTGTAGAAAAATGGCAGGGGCTAAGTAGTCAAAAGATAAATCATACAAGAGATAATGACACTGTGATGCTTACATTTTTCTGAAGGCCAGAAGAATCTTTCCCATCTCTACCCAGTAGTGAAGAAATACATATAAGACTCCAGAAAAAGCTGATGTTTTATGGTCTTCCTATATTTTCACAGATATTCTAAATAATGTATGGCTTTCTTTATAAACAGGCACACCTAGCATGCTAAAGATTGTAAAATTTGAGTAAGATTTAATGGGAGCTTAAAAACATCCTGTTCAGTGATTTGTATTATATTTTGTGGTAATGGTAAGGGGCTGCTCTGAAAGCACAAACAGCAAGCGTACAGCTAGTTCCCATTTATTGCCTTTGTATATAGGGAGTGCTTTAGAGGACTAGGGAAAGAATATCACCCTGCAAGGCTGCAAAAACCAAACAAGTGATGTCCATTACAATCCCATCACATTCTGGTCGATTTCTACTGCTTTGATCAAAATTCCATTAATGATTCTGTTGAAATCTCAGTCAAAAGTGAGATAAATGATGATGAAAAGTGCCTGAATAAAGATAATATCCTTCCTCAGTTCTTGAGATATTTTCATGCTTGTTCCTTAAAACTCCAAACCATGATCCTGCATGAAGCCACCACAGGGAACTGCATCTTGCAGCTCTGAAATAGCAGGAGTGTTGGGACTCCTGTATTACAGAGAGAAGCATCAGTCTCTCTTACTCCTCTCTTGCATTTCAGTGTTGGTATTGTCCACTTGGAAGAAAGTTAAGGAAGTTCAAGAACTGTCATTAAATCTAAGAGAAAGGAGAAAGCTGGGAAAAAAGTCCTCTTAGTCACCCTTTCCTTCAGCCTTCAATCTTTTCTTCCTTTACAACTATACTTTATTTGTCTTTAGAATCATTAAGATATTTCTGCAAGATCTTTTCAATAGCATCTCCAAGAAAATATGGACAAGCAAAGCATCTGCCAATACATTCAATAAGAATTTATTAATAGCATCATTAAGGCTTAAGAGATTGTTTGAATGTATAGTTTCCACAGCTTTAAAACAAAATGACCACAGCAGTAAGTGATCAGTAAGAGTACTTGACTTTCCAAAGTTAAGCTGGCCAGTAAGTGTCAGAAAACCACTTGTCAGTCATTACCGTAAATAGTGTCCTCAACAACCCACTAATGGAAAATTTACAGAATTAATCAGTTTCACACTTGTATCAGTCTGTAAAGCGGGACACAATTTTCACACAATTGCTAGATGCAAAAAATCTTAAAACAATGCAGGTTGGGACCTCATCAAGTATAACTCACTGAAGCAACATCAGTAATAGAAATGGGTAAAACACAGCATTTAGATTTACATTTTGAAAATGCTCTATTCCACAAAAGTAAAATATTTAATCAATGTAAAATTCTTCTTGCTAATCGAAACAGGAAATAAAACTCCTATCTCATTAACTGGTTAACCTGAAATGCAAAAGCAGAGTGTACTGCACTGTGCATTTTTAGCAGAACTAAACATGGAGAGTGGATCTGATTCTTCCTTAAAGTACTACAGCCAGGTAAACAAAGAAAGAATTCCACTGGAAGTTAAGTTCCTGTTGGTATTTATGATTCGCAGCTCAATTTGCTTCTGTTTTCTGATATAATATTATCTGCTGAATAACAGGAATTAAATGAAAACACTATAGTGACTAATGGATAGTTTATTTTTAAAAACAAAAGTACAAATTCTTTACTAATAGTGTTATTCTGTAATGAAATTACGAAGACTTAAGACACTCCATTCTTAACTGGATGTTTTGACACAACTGATGTTTCCTCATGTTTCTATTCATCTGAGTTCTGAAATATGGCAAGTATATAAACATTGCTTTACTGCTGTCAGTCACTTACTGAAAAAAAAAATTATTTTATACAAAAATAAACCCCCTATATGTACAGACAAAATAAAGTTAACAAAAATTGTAATATTGTTATGTGACATTAGGATCTAGGCAGTGTGTATACGTAGAAATGGTTAAAGATTTGTTTACCATTTAATTTAATGCAGAAGACTGGCTGGACTTTTTTTGTTGCTTCTCTTGATAAAAATCTTCACTGACTGAAAACATCCAAGGAGGTGACTTCTACAGTAACGCAAGCATATGAATCTCTAATTAAGGATCTCAGCTGTTTCGTGTGAAAAAAAAGCTACTGAGGAGTAATATCAAAATAAAATTCATCACTGAAAAAGGTCAACATGAGCATAAACCTTTTAAATATTCATATTACATGGATAAATACCTTATAAAACTCCAGAAAATCTTTGTTCTTAGCATTTTATTGCAATGCACTTAGAGAATGCTCCCTATCATTGAGGCATGATCGAGATCTACAAAATGCAGTTACTATAAGTGGTCCTTTTACCAAACCCAGTCACTTAGTTGTTGATCAAAACACAATGTCTTTTCATACTCAAACTTCTCTACCCAGGAAACATCAATAAAGCTATCTCAAGTTACACACACCTTGTGATTAAAAAGCACTTTGAGCTATGTAAATCAGAACAATCTTGTACAGCAGTTTAGCAATAGCATGGTTACAACAGGGAGAAAATGAATGTTCAGGGCAATGAAAAATCACAAATGCTACAAAAGAGAAATAAACAGCTTTCATTAGTTATGCAACTTCGTTTACAGACTGCATGCTAGATTCTTAATTAAATTTTAAACCCTCCTGCTTGGAGGGTACAATAGCAATAGTTACAGATACTGGATTTGTTAGAAAGTGGAATAGAAGCACACCATGGTGTGAAGCTATAAACACTGTGGTCCCTATAACCACAGTATATATCTTTCATGGGATCTACTTCTACTTTGGACCTGTGAATGCAGTACCACATAACAGCTGGAAAACATGAGGACATTTGCTTCCAGAGCAGATCATCTAAGTTTATTGTTCTCTATGAAGAAATGATAATGAAATTGCTTAATGATGCAAAACAAAAAGTGAGAGTTGTTAAAGACAGACCTGCTTCAAACACGTTCCTACTAATATTCTGCAAATTACTAACAGGTGAAATTTCAGAATCATCATATTTAAGCTAACAAATCATATCAAATCTAAAACCTGGTAAGAACGGTGTATTTAATGACTGATTTTGGTATGTCTAAGTGGAGCTCACACCTGTGAAAAGTAATCTGACATGTACATTGACAAAATTTATCTAAAATTAGAGACTGAATTCTGACATGTTCTTAAGAAAAAAATTCATCCTTATGTTAGAATTACTATTACAATAAACAACAAATGGAATTACAAGCATCTTCGATAATCCTTCCTCTGAATATGCTTTCTTACAAAATATTTATTTTATATATATATATATATATATATATGCTTTTAACTTGGGTGTTTTAAAACAAGGATGCAAGAGTTAATCATAGAATTCTCTGTCAAAGCACCTAAGGAATTTTATCTCAAAGAGCAGATCAAGGACTACCAAAATATCATTACTTACACATCTGAGAGTGAATATGGTGAAATGTTATTGCAATGACTTCATGTAATCTGGCTGATGGCTTGCAGATTTTCTAGTCAACCCCTGAGAAGACTAATATAATAGATAAACACTGTAAATTGACTTAATAGTAATGAAATTTTAAGAAATATTTTAAATTATCTTCCCGTATCATAGTTTGGCACATTAACACATTGATGGATTTGCACAAATTAATATTTCCAAAGGCTGAAATTGTCTACAAACTTTGAAAATATTTTTTATACTTTTTGCTGAATTTTTCTTCAATGACAAATTAAAAACAACATCAGATTTTAAGACCTAGTTAAAAAAATGAAATCTTCTGCACTACAGAAAACATCCATGTACTTTAGCATGCAATTTTTGCTTTTAACAAGCTAACCTTACAAGCAAAGTATAGAATGTATAAAGTATGCTTATTACGCGTATCAGAGAAGCTCTGAGAAGATTCAGGGAAAAAATAAAGCTAAAATTTCAAAGCTAAATTCCAAAATCTCTGAAATTCTTAGAATTGAAATAGCAAGTTGCATAGAATTTTAGCTCAAAACTAGTTTCCAGTTCCCAATCCATTCAATTTTGTCAACAGTGAGCTTGAAGGCACTTTCACTCACCCTCATGTGATCTTGAATCTATAGGCACACTTTGATTCACCTATGATAAACAAAACTATTTGACTATGCAAATTTCTTTTAGTTACACAAAAATATAAAACTTTGTACTCATATTTTTCAGTTCTGTGAAAAAAGAACATTTTCACAAGAGAAACAGTGCCATCTTGTGTATTATGGACTTTTTTTTTTTGACAAAATAGGAATATTCTTCCCTAGGAATGTTCACAGATCATTCCTCAAGACCTTCCCACAAGAAGAAAAAAAAAAAAAATTAAAAAAAAAATAAATTGCGATTTACTGATGAAAAATCATTAGTCATTCACAAAGCCCTGTTAAAATAATATTTTCCATTGAAGCAAGCAAAGTGATAACCAGTTTCCAAGTACAAAGTATCTCTGACTCCAGTCTTCTTGTAAAAGAGTTTAGATTCAGTTTTAAGAGTTTCAAAAATTAATTTATGTATGCTGAATCTCCATCTTTTTACTGTCCTTTTGTACCTGTGTAAATTTTCATCATATAGTTTTAAAAGTATCAACAACCATAATTAAAATGAACAAAATAGATTTTACAGATGGTACTCTAAACCTTTATTGTTTTAGATAACACAAAAGAATTAATTTGCACAATAACATTCTAATATCATACAAGAATGAGCAAATACCAGTACAAATTAACAGTTCACATTTGCACTCATTTAAATGCTAAAAAACCCAAACAAGATAGCTATTTAACAAATACTAATATGGGTACAGAATAATTAGCAATTCCATAGCAGCTCCTGTTGCATGTTCTTTTCTAATTTTAAATGCAGTGACATATACTGCCTATAGTTTTGTAGACTCATGCACAAAATGCAGTTGTCAGCTGATTATTTGATACTTTTTACAATCATAAAATTATTAATTCCTACTGACCATCTCTAACTTTGCTCAGAAAAGCAGACTGAAGGACATTGCTGCTCATAGAACAAGTAGGCAGAAGTGTTGAAATGTATATTTCTAGTCCATTTTAAAAGTAATATAATCCATTATGACCCAACCTCTTTGTAAATTGCCACAAATGTTACAAAGCTTTTAAAACATAATTATATAATTTTTAAAATCACAGTTCCTCATGTGAGAAGAATAAAATACTAAGTAAATGGCAAGACTGAATGTCAAAAACTGGTACATACCAGAAAGATGATGTGAATGTGAATGATGATTACATTAGGAAATAAAAATTGTATTCACAGGGATAATCTCAGAAATACTCCATGTCACTTTTTTAACCTGCTTGGCTGAAACTGATGGACATGTAACTGTTATTATAAAAATCTGTATTTCAGGACCAAATGTAATTTGTCACACTACAACGTAAGCATTTTTTACTGAGATTAAAAAATAAAGGAGAGAAACCTTTATGTCTTCCATTTATTTCCCATGCACTGTGTAATGTTCCAGATTTTGTGTCTATTTTCAGAAAAAATTCCAAACCAATGAAAGGAAAGTAAGCAAGACTTATTTTCTTCGTGTGCTTTATTTTTCCATCATAAACCTCAAGGTCTTAAAAAAAATTTCAGACTATAAATCTATTGTCTTAAGGAGAGCTCTCAAAAGGTTCAAATTCATATGAACAAGCTTCAAAATATTAAATACGTCACTCATCTGCAAGAACCACTTCTGAGAACCGCAGAAAAGCCCCAACACTGGTACAGTATTTCAAGCACTAGCCCTGGGCACAGGTTGGCAATAGGGCAAGAAGATACTCAGGCAGAGTAATGCTGAAATTAATAGCAATTGCATTCAATGGGGGATGATACTTGCTTTATGTGAATAAAATTGCTTTTATACAGAAGAGATGTTGCACATGGGGAGAATAAAATCAAGTGTTTCTACGTGAGGACTTAAGAGACCTGAACTTAGTTCTCAATACTGCTAAATTTTTATCACTACATTTGATACATTCACTGTATATCTCAGAGGTCCCTTTCAACCCAGCCAATTCTATGATTCATATGCATGCACATACATCTGTGAATATTTAGAACAGGTATGAATATTAAGTCACAATATAAAAATGATACAACTTAAACACACTGTTTTCAAGCAGAGTCTTGTAGAGAAGGCCACTAATATAGGGGTTCAAAGTGGTTTCAACAACTTATATGGCATTTTACCATAACCCTGTCTTACCTGTGCCTCTATTTTGCAAATGCAGATATGTCTTATTAGGCCACCATTTTCCATCTTATTTCTGTGATGTATATTTAACTATTCTAGTGAGTGTGTGATTCAAAAAGAGTAATTTTATACAAGTTTGATGATAAAAATGAACAATTATAAGGAAAAGGAGAACAACTCCACTCAAAGCTTATAGTTAAAGAAAGAAGAACAAGCTTTGAAAACTTCTTTCATACACATCACTAAACCAAATAAAAAGTCATCACTAAAGAATGTATCCATTATTAGAAAGCAAATGGCACATCTACAGAAGTTAGATTTTAAATCAAAATCTCATCCTAGCAACATCTACAGAGGTCATGAAATTGTTAAGATACAGAAGTAAATTATTAAGAACTAAAAGCCATATAGGTAAGCAACATGCCTGTACTGTATGTAGTAGTCCACTCCATGCTAATCTACTCAAACTTGTTTACATGAAGTAAAAAAAACAATTTCTAAATTTCTTACTGTGTCCCAATATTATCAAACACACTTATGTAAATAAATTCAATAACAAATTACATTTTAAATACTTTAGAATTACTGGGGCTTTTTTTAGTTTGCATGCTATTGTTTGAAAGTCACATAAATAAACGAACCTATTATCTGTGAATTTTAATTTGAAAAGATTTTGACACACATTAGAGAATACATGCTACTCCACAAGCATGTAGTGACTGCATTCAGATTTCAGGCAAGCTAACATTAAAGTGAGAGTTCCATGTTATGATTAAAACACACAATATTTTCTGTATCAGCAGCAAAATAAAACTTCATCACACTAATGAGCAGAAGACAAAATTTTAATTACAGTGTACACATGCGACTAGGACCTCAAAACATGACATCCAAATATTTGCATAGTTCATATTCAACCTAGTGACTGGATCAGGAATATTTTTTATTTAAACTGTTACAAATATATCATGTAGTACAGTCTTCTAACATCTTTTTTTTTTTTTCCTGTAAGAGGAATTAGTATATACTTATATTACACTTTGATTACCAATGCTCATTTATTAGTAGTTCCTAGAGAAGTCATTACCATACCAGTCAAATATTCACAAAGTATAATTTTTCTCTATCATTTAAAAATCAAGTGACTAAAAAAAGATAGTTCTCAAAACATTGTTGATAATTTCTTTAACTTTTTTTACATCTTTCAAAAAATGACAGAGCATCCAGCCTGAAAATTCAGGCCATTTGGAAATAACTCTTGTCATAACAAGGTAAGGCAAACTGCACCCATTTAAAAATACAGGTGTGCCATCAGACTCCTCTATGGTTTACCCAATATAGCTCTTTGTGCTATCTCATCAATCCTGCGTGAAAGGTTGACACAAGGTGTGATAATAAACAAAGTAAATGAGGCTATACCAGCTAACAGAATACGGCCTTTGTCTTAATGGGAGTGGCAAATTATTGGTAGAATGACTCTTCAATACAATTTAAGTACCTGAACGATCAAGAGAAATTCTTTATCTCCAACTAATTTACTACCTACCCACATCCACAGTGCTAATTGCTAAGGCAGACAGTTACTCTTTCACACGTTTTCTAGGTCTAATCTCAAATAGAAACAAATTTTTAAAGAGAGGGTTTTGGGCAGGAGGTTGGTAGGAGGGAATGGTAAAATATTTTTTCCATGTAATGGAAATGTAATCTTCTTTTAGGCACAGTATGTAAGTGCTGGGTTAACAAAATAGTGCTGCAGATATTGTGAAAACAGATTTCAGCATGCTGTCAATGAGCCACACATTTCAGATGAAAAGGTACAGTGACATTTAAACCCATGATACTCAAAGAAAAATATAGCCTGTAACTCCAATTGGCAATAGAAAGAAAAGTGGGCCAGGCCCTAGAGCTATTAAGACGACTCTGTTTTAACTGAATGGTTAGCTACTTACTAACAATCCCACTTATTATTTTAATTAAAATAATTATTTAAATAAATTTTATTTAAACATTACATTTTTTAAAATTTATTTTCAATATTGTTTAGAATATTGTCCTAAAACTATTCTGAAACATGTGAAAAATGAATAGGACAACTCACATACTTTAATACTTCAATAATGCACATACCTATGGAATTTGTTGATTAATTTTTGAAATATTTAGTCAAATAGAATATTCATTTTATGTGACTCCTAAAATTACAATAGTAAAAGTATCCATACATGTTTCTTCAATATTTAGTTCTCATCCCTACCCTTATGGATCATAATGTGTCAAGGAAGAAAGAAAATCATTTTATGAACTGATACTGTTGACTCTAGCTATTCTGCAACACCAATTTGTATCAATCATCCCCATTTCATTACCTACTCAATGTCCTGATATACAACTTTTTATCTCCTATTTCTGCAGTGTGCCTCAGTAGTTAATGCTAGCCTTACTTTCCTAGTAGTCCAAATGACTACTCATTAACAATCTGTCATCCAAATATAACTGCTTTATTTATATCACTCCTGATTAAGACAAGGGACTGCTCACATTGCAAACATGTAGTAGGTACAGGTCTAGTGAGATATGGTATAACAGGTCCATCTATTTATAAGGATCACTGAAAGCCAGTTTCAAAAACCCTGAGGTCTACTGTCATATGAGAGAACACAAAAACTGCCATACATGATAAACATGGAGAATATGAAAAAATAAAGCTATTGGACGTGTTCCTATGTACAGCAAGTGGCAAAAATACCTCATGCTTCATTATATCTGGTTAGTTTCACTAACTAGAGAATAAGCATGCTGACCAATGTGATGCACTAGGTTTCTGAATATTCATGGAATCTTTTGTACAGATACTTCGGGATCAATTAAATTTCCAAAGCATAGGTATTACCGCCATTTCAGCTATTCTGTGTGTGCTCCAACAGGAGCACGGTCACACACAGAACCTTTGTCACATTGCTCCCTCTCCTCCCTGTCTGGAGGTGGGCAACAGAGTGCCCTGAGATACCCATGAATAGCTGAAAGGTGTCTCAATACCTGCTATTTAGGGCAATAAAGAAGAGAGCCTGGCACAGTTACAAACCAACAAGCAACAGGCACAAACTGAAATACAAGAAGCTACATTTAAATCTAAGAAAAAAGGTTTTGCTATAGAGGAGATTGAACACTGTAACAGGATGTTGCAGAAATATCAACATCCTTGGAGATATGCAGAATCTGAGTAGACAGTGCCCCAGGCAGCCTGCCCTAGACAACCCTTCTCTGCACTTTCTACTACACTTTCTCTCCTCATTATCCTCTTTATGTTTTATTGTGACTAGTAGACATGGGCATTAACAGACACACACAAAAAAAGTGGAAACAGAATATTTTGCATAGTATGAACTCCTGAAGCCCTATGCGAACAGTTACCAACTTAGGCACCTTCTAAATACAAAAAATAGACGGTCATTGTTTTGAACCTCAGTTATGAGGTAATAGGTTTTGGTTGCTTATTAACAAGACTACTGCACAAAGACAGCTAGAATGTAGTTCTGATAATTTCTTTCAGTGAAGACCATTTCTTTATTATTTTTTTAGAATTCAATAATTTGTCCGTAGTAAAGTGGCATTCCACCTCTGCTCACATCTACTTTGAACACTGGCTACTATTTAAAACATGGATCAGCGAAAAAACAGCAATATATCAGCCAAAATGATGTGTCTGGTGAATGCTGCTGGGATGACTACTAGGTCATATTTTAATTAAATTCCTCATTACAGATCTGAAAAAGAGCATGAAAAGCATTCTAAAGAGATTCACTTATCTAAATTGGAAGGTGCCTTACAGTACAAACAACACAGACAAGTTTGGAATATGGGGATAGAAAATCTGTTTCTATTTTGAAAATGTTCCATTATTTGGCAGGTGTTTAAAAAAAAATAAAGTGCAAAAATGAAAATCGAACTCAGCTTTTTGGTGGTCGGTTTTGGTTTTTGTTTGGTTTTGTTTGTTTGTTTTTAATGAACAATTGAAGCCTGTTCTAATGCAAGACATTTTGGAGACAGTAATGGTAAACAGAAAGTTAGAGAAGATTTTTTCAGTGCCATTACTAATAAAATTAAAAAATCTCATTACAAGAGTATTGAAAGCTGTATTAATTTTATCAGTTATTTTGAGTTAATAAGTATTTTTTTTTACTTTTGCTTTTGTTGTACACAGGTGATGAAAATGAATTTTTAAATTTCTTATCATTTATAGTTTAACCAATCTCCTTCATGTTACAAGAATGTGGTTTGTGCTTAAGTTACCTTAAGCAGGACCTAAATTTCTATAATTTTCCCAGTTCGGCTAATGCTTTTTGCTAATCAGGAATCTTAATGAATTTTTCTTTCTACCACTAAATTACATGGAACTGCATTTAATTATAAGAGCACTTACTAAATTAAGTAATGTGTAAATGAATTCCTATTAACATTAATATCATTTGAAAACCATAGATGTCAAAAAGGTTTCAAAGCTTCAACCTTCTTTCTCTAGAACAGCTGGTCTATTAAGAAGAAACACAGTGATACACTGTTCAAATTTGGAAGACTATGCAACTGTGACAAAATATTACTTGTTCTTCTCTGAAAGGTAGTGAAGTGACCATGCAACTTACAAAAATTTAAAATATGTGGGCAATTATAAAGTAGCAGGTCACATAATGTTAAGATTGCATGAGGAAGATCTTGTAGAAGGTCTTCCTTGGAACCTTACCTTGTTCCAAAAAATACTGAAAATGGAATCCTGGACATTATATATTAATTAGAAAACTCTCCAATAAGAGACTAATACAGCATAAAGAAAAAAAAAGTAACTAGACTGATTTAATTTTCAAAGGTTTTCCTTAGCATTTGTATACTTTCTCTTTTCTTAACCTTTGCACCAAATATAGGAAAACACCAGAACTTAAGCAAGTCAAAGTACCTCAGAGACAGAGTGAAACAATGGTGCTGAGTGCAGGATCTACAATTAATTTGACTGGTTTTATACTCTGTAATGTAATTATTTAACAATGTCATTTTCTCATTTCAATTTATTGATGTTCTGTCTCTGAAACATAAAAACTTGAAAACAGACGTGGCAGTTTACACAAAGAAGGAGCCAAATGTTTGTTGAATGGAACATCACGGTAACTGTCAAATTCCAAAATCAATGACCTTCTAAAGAAATGCTTCCTGAAAACCACAAATAATAGTAGAGGGTTTTTTACAACGAGCCTAGTTTTTCACAATTTGAAGTTATGTATATTAATATAATTTCATAAACAAATATTTTAATATAAACAAATGGATCACAAGGTATTTCCTTCCCTTCTAAGTCAAATACCATTCTGCAGTTGTCAGAGTGGAGAGTGTGGGACTAGATACACTTGTGTTGTGCTCAGAATACTAACAAGCTGCAAGTTCCCAAACTAAGAAAAAAAACCAAAAAACAAACAACAAAACCAAATAGAGGTGTAAACAACCCTCCTTTCTCAACTATCCCTTGCTAGCAACATCCTTACTCTATAATATATTACCACTTGAAATATATTATTTGAATGCTACTTGGAAACAGGAATAAATACACTACTGAAAAATTTCTGGGTGGATGGATTTATTTTCTTTTGCCTTCAAACACTTCAGCTGTAATATTCAATTACCTGTCAATTACCAGTTGTCAACTATTGTTAAAAACATAAGACAGATTGGTAAGAGAAGCAGTATAGTTATTTTTCTGCAACAAAATTCTATGTATATAAAAATACGAGTGGGTGCTCACTTGGGGATGATTACATTCTAGTCTCATCTGCATCACTGACCTGCTATTTCTCAACAAAATCCTGTATGTCTATCCTTAAAGTATTGGTATTATCCAATTTTTTTTGCTTCATAAACCTACCCTCCTTATTATCTTTGAAAATTAAGACTTGTTAGTTTCCAAAAAAATATGGTCAACCTTTCCCCTAAATTTGAGTAACAGTTGTAAGATAATGTACAAATCATCTTGGATGATGTTTGAAATACATGTGCTTTACCCATTATTAAGTAATATTAAATTCTTAATCACATCATGTTAGGAAAAATCCCAAGAATAATTATAGTGAAATTTAGCAATTCAGATTTATAATACAGTTTAATATGAGCTGTCAATTATCAGCAAAGATCTTTTTAATAGGAATGACAAATGTCTATCAATGGCAAAACAGAATATTAAACTCTTTATACATAATGCATTTTTTTGTCTAATTTGGATGATGTATTACTTTGATGATGTATTATGATTAATTTTACCTGCTTCTGAAAATGATAACTTTTGTGTACCCACTTGCTCTTCTTGAAACATGATGTCCAGTGGAATTCAGTGGGACTGAGAGGCAAGAATTTATGCAATTTCATCAGTGGCTTCTACCTTCTAAAACCCATGAACTATTTCACTGATAGTTGACTGTTGCAGGGCTGAACACAGTCTCCCAATTCAAGGTCCTTGAGGAATTTTAGGAATTAAAAAGTGGAGAACTAATACTGCCTACATACTCTGGAGAACTCTGACATGAATGAAAATAAGAAGTTGCTCACTGCAACTCTATAAAAAATGTAAACCAAACTGTTCTCTGGGTTCATTCGATGAAAAAAATATTCAGTAAGCACTTTGGCATGCACTTTTTTCAGCTTAAAAATATTCTTTGCAGTAATAAGAGATTAATATATAGGTAGAACAGGACCTTTATGGAAGCACAGCCTGTGGGATCATATGATTCCTTCAGAATCTACTTTGCATGAAAAAAATGAAAAATCAATATGAAGAAAATTGTCACAAACATTGCAAAGTGTGCCGTCAATCAGGGTGAACACATAAAACTAAGCTGCTATGGAGCTAAAACTCTGTGCTGGGACTTGCACTGTACAGAACAGTGCTGATATTAGCCTAAGACAGCAAAAAGGATGCGATGAAGAAATGTCAGTAGAAGCAAGTGAGGGTGAGTTATCAGGAAGAGTCCTCACAGAGGGGGAAGAAAAGAGGATGATGAGAAGGCTGGAGTTCAGGAAGAATGAACTATTTAGGAACCACTGCTGTAGAAAGTAATTAAAAAAAGTGAAAAACATCTAGAAAAAAACCCCTGCATGAATTTGGAGTTAACGTGAAAATAACAGATTCATTTACTTCTGAAGTGCTAGTACAAGGCACTCTGTATAAAAAGATTTGTAATGGAATAAAACCTTGCCTGAGTAGAGCAGAAGATATTTACTGGTGGTTGACAAAGATCAACGATTTCTCCATTAGTTCACACATCATGTGCTTCAAGAGTGAAGGAAGAGAGTGAGCTATCTCCCCATCCACACATTTGTTATGTTCTTCTGTAAAGTAATTCTTAACACCCCTGAAAGCCATAGAAATTGAACTAATGGTGACACTTATTTATCCCTTCTCATTAAGATGACATATTAGACAAACTTTTCACAGAGTAAAATAGTAATATCTCAATGTTTATAGTAATCTCCTTAGAATCTATGAAGTTTGAAGCCTATCTCTGTTTCATCCATTCAGAGTAATGTACAGCTGGAAATCCTGGGGGGCAGCTGTCTTCTGACTCAACTATTTCTGCTTACAAGTTTTACTATGGAAGCAAGTAAGACAAAAAAACCACCTCTGGCAAATGACCAATACAATGATTTGCCAAGGGTTGTTAGTATCTACTACTTTATGTATATAATATATATAAGCAGTGATTTATAGACAAACATATTGCTCATAAAATCAATGTAATTTTAGAAGAGACTATTTTCTGAAGCAAGGTTGTTTTACTTAAATTCATTTCTGCTTTCTCTCACTCTGAGGAAAACTACAATTTGCTAGATTTATTATATTCAGATCTGTTATTGAGCCACTGGCTATCACAGAAGTTCATCGTATTTTAAATATGAGCACTAAAGGGGAGACTTGATATGTAAAAAAAAATATGCTAATGAGATTCCAGCATTAAGAATCAAATGGATGCAGCCACTTGTTTTAAAACTGAGATACACTTAGTATCTAAGTCTGCCTTTTTCCCCTGTCAGATCAGGGTCTAGTAAACCATTCATTTTGTTTGTTACAGCCTCTGTATATCTTTGGATTAGAGCTAGCAGACTTGGATTAAGCCTATTCTTAGTGCTTCTAAATCAAACCTGTGTATTTAACTTCTGTTAGGAGCAGTAGTGTACCAGGATTTCATAGCACTTTACTACCATTTTCTAAAACAAGCCTGACACTAAGACCTCTCAACAGAAGTAACTTGAAAACTAACACAGCTGTTAAAACAAAATGTCAGTGCATTTCATTAAGATCAGAAATTACAAATAGTAAATGATATATGAGTTTAAACCTGTATGAAATAATATCAAAATTTTATTTCCACCACTTTTCCTAATAGTCAAGTTAGTCGCTACAGATAAATGTATAACGATTCCACTTGCAGTAAAAAACATCAAAAAGATGACAAATCTTTTGCTCTTAGCACTTATGAACGAAGTTCCAACTCACAACTGTATTAGAAATTTCTGAACCTCAAACTCTTGCACCATGACAGAAACGAAAAAAGATTATTCTGTGCTCATGACTGTTGCACAAATACATTTTAACATGCAAGATGAGAAAAATCACTCTCAGTTTTTCTTTTAAAATTCTTTTAACAACAAAACACCTAAAATTGCAAAAGTAATGGTGTTTTAGGTATTCCATCTTATAAACTAAAATCAGTGCTGGGCAAATAGTATCTCCAAAAAGGTGAAAGAAATTCTGAAAACAAGGATAGGCTTCCTGACAACAAATCAGTAAAAAGTACAAATGATGACATCCAGCTGCACTGTAGAGCAACTTGACAGTAATACATTTGATAAGGCTAAGTTAAAGGTTACTACTGGTTTGTAAAGTTTTACATAGAAACAACATTTTATGTTCAGCCTGAAATGCGGTATCTATTTTTTAAATAAGATGTACCATTGTAAACTGTATCTGTTACTTTATTTGAGTTTTAAAAATACAGAAATATGTATAAGGCACACTTCTCAATTTTCAGTACACTGCTCTTCTGCCATGCCAAGATCTTCATCCATTTGGCTATGCATTATAATAATCATCTTACTTCACCTCATAGCTTATTGTCAGTACTTTGTCTTACTTTTTCTGCTTAAGAACTTGAAAAGTGAGATCATTTAACTCACAGTTGTTTCTGTCCCAGACTACTCCTGTCACTGTCTCATTAAACCAAACCGTGCACATGGGCTTCCAATGCATTTGTGCTCTTCCCACATGCTCCCTGCGCTCTCCTTCCTGCTAGTCTCAATTCCACTGTTATATTGGTAAAGAATTCAAACAAAATCAAGTCTGAGACTACTTTAATTAGTTATATTTCTCTGCCCAGGAAGTAGAATTCTCTGTGTCAACATCTTAATCCCTAATAGGGAATGAAGAGTGACGTCAACCAGGAAGCTAAGTGCTGATATCAATCAGTCCTGTGACCTAATTACAGACCCATTAAAATTGACACAGAATACAGAACACAGAGAGATGTTCTGAATATTGCACATATTTCCTTCCTGGTTTTCCCTTTTCACCTCAAGCTAATTGTATGCTATCTATAGATGTCTGAAACAAAAACTCAAGAGCAGGGACCGATCAGCTTCAGTATTTGAAAACTGCTCCATTAAAAATAAGAAAAAATTCTACTAAGTGTGGGCCAGATCTGGACACTGTAATTTTAGAGTATTTGGAAGATATAGAACTAGTCCATATTCTTGTTCAAGCAATGCTATAGGTTAATTTAAACACTATTTTTTCGATTTTGATTGTCTTTTAAACTAAAATATTTTCACTGTGAGACACAGAAATACCAAGCAATCTTTCCTGCTGAAGAGAAGTTCTTTCTTAGACATAGAGAAGGTTATAAAAATTTAGCATACTCCATGTATAAACTATTTCATGTATTAACTTTTATAATGTAGATACACCAAAAGAATGCACTATGCATTTGGTACTATAGCAAAATCATACACATGCTGTATGTATAGCCATATATAAAGACAATATATGAACAGGACCACTAGGAAGGTAAGTAACTTCATTCGAAAGCAGAGAAGTAAAATTAAATCACTGCATTTGCTATTTGTTTTCCATTACCCACAGGTTCTGCTCTATCTGAATATCAAAAATCATCACACAAAGAGAAGCTTAAGGATTCAGAGTGTCTGAACTCTACATTCCTAAGTACCTAGAACAGACAGATATAAGTTGGAGTATTATACATGGAGTAACTAACAGATACATAAGATAGATTGAAAAGTTTCACACAGCATTTGGGACAGAGCCTCTGTAAGCCAGCAGTAACATACACCTTGGGGCAATTAGGAACACGAATGGTTTAAACGCAAGTTTCCATTTATCATTTCATTAAGGTTTAGTAAGGCATAGCACTCCAAAAGCATCAACATGAACTTTTCTAGTAGTCCTTGAACTGCTTGCTAAAGAAGGACTGCATCACGAGGAGAAGCTCTTAAAGCACAACTTCAGATAACTAAAAAATATTTAAAGACTAATGTAAAGACACTGAGGAGGGACATATATTTTATATATGTGCTTGTAAAAAGATTAATTGTTGGCTAAAAAAATTCTCTCATTGTTATCATATAACAAAGGTTCTCCCACAGGAAAGTCAGTCCTCTCTGCCATCAAGGACTATATTTACCATGGAAACTACTAAGTAATTTGAAGTCATTTGGGTAATGTGACCAGAACACTGTTCTGTAAAGTGTCAAAAACATTGATCTGCAGATTAAATAATCCACTCAAATTACATTTGAAATCATACGGTAACCTGTCCATCACATAACTCTATGAAATGACAGAAATACAAAACTGTGAAAAAATAAATAATCTGAAAAATTGAATGAGAATGGACAGACATTTTCTTATTAGGTTTTCCTCCTAATATATTACATTTTGCCTGGTGCTATACAATTACATATCTGCAACCAAGAGAAAGTAAAGATTTTATGATGGCTTACAAAATTAAAGAATAATGAAAACTACATGGGAATGCTGAGGCATCAGACTTGGCAAAAATATATCAACTTCAGAAATTTGTGAAGCATACTGATTAAATGTTAAATATTTTATTTGGCGTCTTGCTTCAACAGATCCAGTAAAATTAGATCATTTTTCTTTACACTTGTTTCTAATAGCTGAATATAAAGGTATTGACTTACCATGCTTCTGAAAGCTGCATGTATTTTACACTGATACTATGAATTTTCTTACTGTATCTTCCATTATTCAGTCTACCTACTGATGACTTATCATACCTCCTACTGAGTTACTTGTAATTTATTTCTATATGATGCTTTTCTTTACATCTAGCTGATAGAAATGTTTCTTTTATCTATTTAAAATATAGCAATCTTTATTGCATACAAAATGGAAAGTGTTTACAGCTTATTCCAGAACATTTTTATTTGGAAATTTTTCACAGTAACTATGACACATGAAGAAAACTGTAACTGTAGAACATTTACATTTTTTAGCTTGGCATCTGGCTATATCTAATTTTCTAGACAGAAAGGTGGTGACAGAAAAGAGAGAATCACATTTATACCTAGATCAACATACTTATCAAAGAAGAGAGGAAAAAAAAATATTTTGGAGTGTTCTTTAAATTGAGCTACATCTAAGGATGTCAAAAAGTCACTTAAGTTCAAAAGCAATCACCACTGCTTTTATATATAGCAGCAAGATTAATAAATAATTAACAGCATTTCTAAAGCTAACATACCTCAAAGACACCAGTGTCTTAATTCTTCCAAATAATTACTACCTCAGCTGCCTTTCTGTATTCTGGTCTTGAATTTGTTGTGTAGACTAGGGAAAAAAAAACCCAAACCACCTCAGCTTACTTTTAAACTGAAAACAAGGCTAGACTCAAGGTGAGAAAAAAACCCAACAACTTAATACCATTGCAGCTAATTCCTCTGTAATCCTACCTCATTATCTTAAGCAAATAAATCTCTGAAAAGGATTGTCTTATTAAAAGTGAATTAGAAAACTGAATGTCATCTGTGCAGGGAGACATTCTCTTAAAATGCAGTCAGTAAGGAAGGTAATAAATAGGTCACTATATAAAAATGTTCCTATCAGGCAGTCCTTAGCAGATTTTCAACAGATATGTAACTATGATTTCACAAATTCCTAAAATAAAATGCATTGACACCATTTACCATGAACTTCCAAGAGTCTAAAATATGTACTCATATTCTACAGAGAGACCAATATTATAAAAATATATAAAATGGCATAAGAATGGCTTTTCAACTGTCATACTTCCTATTCTTGCATGTCATCATAATATTTGACTTACATATAACTTGAAAAAAAATATTTCTATAACCACACAAAAGTTAGGTGTCATAGCCCCTAAGTACATCTCAACACACACCACACATTTTTAGAAGTGCACATGGAGCATGTAAGCAGTGAAGAAGTAGTCTAAGCTATAAAAAGAAATCTGATAAAAGTAGTACTGCAGTAGTTCAAAAATTATAAGTTTTCTCAGGAGATATTTACTAATTTGAACTTTACATATACATATTAGTTAGAAATATAAAACATCTATTATCCTTGGAGAAAAAAAATCAATACTATTACAACAAAGATTTTTTCATTATTTGTTACTGTTGAACTTCTCAGCTTCATTTTAAAATATTCTTATTGGGAAATGGATTTGTGCCAATAGTTAGTTCTAAGTCCTTTAATATTTCTTAAAAAAAAAAAAAAAAAAAATATATAATCATACACACAAGTTTGAACACATGTAATACAATGCGTGCAACAGAAAAAAACCCCAAGGCATCCAGCATCCAGAAGGCATGTTTTATATTACACTATCATGTAAGATTCTTTAATAGCTAGGAGACTGTTTGAGATTTTGTATTTCTTTTTCAAATGGTAACGCAATGCAGTGTGTGATATGATTTTTCATATTGCTCCTTTTGATAACAATTTTTGAGACTTGCAGGTTTCAAGCTGAACCAATGTCTCTTCATCCAAGGTGTATTTTCATCAGAATGCTATAACAATTTCATGGTCTATTGAAAACAAGACTATAGAGTTACAGTGGTAAAAGTAACACTTTCTCAAATGACCTATCATTTAATCAACGTTTAGGTGAAAAGTGAGCCAAAAAAAAAAAGTTTTTGTTCTTGCTGCAATCTTTTTATTCTTTAGATACACTAACAAAAGTTTTCGAATATGTTTCTTCATGAGAAAAAGAACACATTTAAAAGTTTTTTGTAGTCTCTCACACAAATCATTATACCTTTGTACTCTACATTGGATTGAGTATATAGTCAGATTTACTGGTTTGACAGTGTTTACTGAGAACTGAGAAAATAAATTCAACCTTTCAGTCTAATAGGTGGGGGTTTTTTGGTTTTTTTTTTTGTTTGTTTGTTTTTAATTATTTCTTTTTGGTGGAGGTTTTTTTGTTGATTGTTTTTTTTCCCCTGACTTTGGTTTGTTTTGATGGCTCCTACTGAGTTGGCATCTTTGCTGCTTATGTTTTGTTAATCTGAAATCTGATGTTTTCTTCTCTACTGTGCCTTAAGATCCTCAGCTCCAGTACTATCTGTATTTGTCAAACATTTTAGGAAATTGATAAAATATTAATTCTTCCATATACTAGATTTAAAGATATTAATGAATTTAGTATCCTCCTGCTAGACATTTGAGAGACCATATTTATTATCAGAAAGATTTTGCATTTGCAAACTGACAGTCTTAGGTTAGCTTTCTCCAGTGCTTTTTTTCTGTAATGCATAGCTGAGAACAAGATTGTAAAGAATCAGTGATCAATTAGTACCCTAGTTGTACCCAATTTCTACACAATAATCACAGAAATTGAATTTCAGTTGTATCTAGAGCCATACCTTTTTTAAGGGTATCTCTACCACAAAATCTGTACCAAGAAAAATTTTTTTAATAAAACCCAAAAACCAACCACCTACCAGTTTATTCATGACACAGAAAACTCAATAAGTAACATTGTGTTATGAAGTATGGGCACATAAGTTCAATTCTTGTCACTGTGGTAGTGACTGAATTCTTGGAAATCCTCATCTGCAGGTTACAAGAAAAAGAGTGAAAAGAAACCAAACAAAATACTTTCCTTACAGGCTTTCCACTGTCTTGGGTCATGTGAAATGCCAAGTAATGGCTCCCAAATTATAAACACAACTAGAGACAGGCTGACTAAATTAATAATTCATTTATTTTTATCTACAAAATAATTAAGTACCCTCCACCTCTGCCCCAAAGAAACAAAACAACAAAAATCTCAAAGAAACAAAAAAACCCACAAAACCCAAAACATTCTACAAAACAGAAAATAACACAGCTAGTCCGACTATAGGAATACAATTAACTATGTTATTATTTTGATACTGTGAGGACTAACTAGTGCCAGCAGTTACTATTGTCATTCACTTTTTCATTAAATCTCAGTTTCTTTGAAATAATGTTAATATGGACTAATAATTATTTGTGGTTTTGTTATAGTACTCCGATGAAAAAAATTCCCAAAGATAACAACATCTAGTAAAGAGAAGACCTCTTTAGAACCTGGATTTTCTCTTCACTTTCCCAAAGAGATCAATACTCAATTTTTTACCTCATAAACATGTAGGGTTATCTTTACCTACAGAAAAAGTAAACTTGCAGACAATAGTGACAATGACCTAAATCTTCAGCTTACAGATTAAGTATTAAGCTTTGTCTTGCCTGTAATCTAAAAATCAATGACTTGGTCTCAAATGATTCCAGCTCAATTAGAGATTATTCACTTTCTGGATACAAAGAACTAAATAATTTTTCTCTAAAAACTCGATTTGCAATCAGCAGACAAAGGGGAGAGAAAAAGAGCTTAAGCACCAGCAGAAGAATAGTGTTTGTATAGGTGTCATTAGCATTACTGTATAAAATGTCTATATAAAAAAGACATAACACATCTAAAAAGCAAAGAAGTCTGGTATCATTAAAGACAAAACAAAGTAATAAGAGAAAATGAAACCCTCCTCAAACATTTTTGATCAAAGCTGTTTTCCAAACAAGATAACCAAGCCAAGGACAGGTAAAGTTACTGTGGACACTTATTCAGCCTTAATCAATTTTTCGGACATCTGGTCTCAACTGACCAAAGACATATTCCACACCAAAAGATGTCATGCTCAGTATAAGAAGCTGAGGGAAGAAGGAGAAAGGAAGGAACATTCAGCATGAGGGCATTTGTCTTTCCAAGCAACAGTTACAGGTGATGGAGCCCTGTTTTCCTCGAGATGGCTGAACACCTGCCTGCCAATGGAAAACATTAATTCCTTGTTTTGTTATGCTTGCATGCACAGTTTTTGCTGTTCAATAAGTATATTGAACTGTCTTTATCTCAGCTCATGAGCTTTCTTACTTTTATTCTTCTGATTCTCTAGCTCATTGCATTGGGGGGTGAAGGAGATCAATGAGTGAGCAGCTGTCTGGGGCTTAGTTGACAGCTTGGGGTTAAAACATAAAAAAAAAAAGTTGATATTAAAAAGTTCCATTTCAGTGTTCAAGGTGCCTCATATCCATATTTTTTCTGCTATCAGCATAACTTCCTCTTATTTTTCCATTTTAAGTTGGTCTTTATTAAATGTAGAGTCAAACTAGACAAAGGACTTAAATCTTTCCATTTCTGAAGTTCAGGGTAATACTATTGGTATTTCCTTTTCTGTTTCTACTTCGAACAAAGAATATTTTGATGTTGATTGTAAAACAACTTGTTTTTTTTAGAGCTTAGAGAATGTTCCAGTTTGCACTCTAGAAATATATTTTCTGCAAACCCAAAGAATGTTATTATACCCAAAAGCAAAATGAGGCACTGCACAACAAGGACCCCAAGGTGTAATACTTTCAAGACAACTTTGCTTGTCACTTTTCAGCTGACATATTCAAGGTAATTCCTATCATAATAAAATTGAGATTCTAGGAGCAAAAGAAAGACATTTCTAGGGTAAAAACTGCTGATCTTAAAATCAGATTTTACTTCACTACTTGATAACAGATCTAGTGCACATACTTAAACATATGCAATTATTTCTTAGATTTCTAGTTCCACAGAGCTTAACTATAAAGTTGAGCCTTACCTGATGCCTATCTTTCCTGAGTAAAAGACCTACAAGTTAACTAGCCTGTGGTGCGTAATTTCTCCCTCTTTTATTTTCAATTACATGATTAAGGATATTCACTATATAGGTTGAATTCCAGTAGACTATACTTTGATCTTTGTAAGTCATCAGCACCTGTGTGGGCATAGAAGTCTCTAATATGGAGAACTGCCATTACTCCTATTTCTTGACTGAAAACAAATGCAGCATTCAGGATTTTTCACCTGTACCTGTTAATGAATCCTTAAACATTAAGTAGAATTTCTCTTTATTGTGAAGAGCAAATTGAGAAGCTCTCCTGTTTCATTAAATCTTGTATTTCTACTCAGTTCTGAACTAACATTCTTAAGAGTTTATTCCTATATACCTGCTTCTGTAAATGTTCATAGAAATACTAAGTATGAAATTTATCTATACCACTACAGCATTTGAACTCTAAGTATGTGACACCAGGGCCAAAGTTTTGGTGCCTATAAATGCCACTATAACACTGAGGTGTACATACTATTCAAATGAGTATAAAAGGGTTCTTGAAACCACGTAAAAACCGGTTCAAGAGGAAAGCAATAACAACATGGAATCAGTAAAAAAAAAAAAATAATAAAGCTGTAGAAATCAAAAATATAAAAGTATTAAAAACTTTATAACCTCAAATACTTAAGACAAGTCTTGTTTCATCAATATTATTTAAGAATGTGCTACACTTTTTCCATAATGTCCTTATCTGAATTAGATCCATTATAATCCACATAGCTTTCCTTTATTCCAGTTTCCGATATACTTTTCTCATATAATGGATAAAAATAATAACTAGACAATCTTCACTGAATAAAGAGCGATGCTGTTACTCACTGGAAGAACATACCCCTGCCAGAATTCTGCCTCAAATTTGGGCCCTGATTTTGTCTCTGCTACTACTTCTATTTGAGGACAGGGAAGCTGTATTATTTTTGTTTTGTCCCTATACATAGGCTCAAATTTACATTCAGAAGTATTCAAAGAAGAAAGGAATTTGAGGGTGAAGGAAATGCAAAAAAATCTTTAATAAAATAACAATTAAATATGATAGTTATACAGTTCTGCTCAACAAAACCAGCCAAAATTTTATTGAAGTCTTATGAAAATTACACTTCCAAGTGTTTAATAGTATTTTACTGTTTAACAATAAATTGTACATGGTAAATTTAAAGTGTTATTTCTAGTTTTACAGAAACTTGTAATTTACATTATTCATCATTTAAAATGCTTATGATTTCAGTACCAGAATGAAGTATGCTAAATCTCATTCTCACTTGAATACTTTGATTAAAAGAAATTCCACCACCACTTAAATCTCTACTCTTAAAACAATTCTGCATAGTCTATCCAGACATCCTTTGGAAGTGAAAAACTGGATAATGTGGGCATAGACAACATTTTTCCAGTATATGTCACGATACAATTTACGAGAACAGTCCTAAGGTGATTTGCACCAGCACTTGCTCACATATGTACATCAGCAAGCAATTTCTAAAAATCATATTGGATCTCCATTGGAAACAATGAGCCTTCGTTCACAAGCATTAAATCTAATTTATGAGGAAACCATAATAAATTACTTAGCTAGAACTCTGTCTGAAATAGATCAGAAATGTGTCTTATAAATTACCCCTTCAACATAGAAAACCCCAAACTGTTTCTAGTAATTCTATTTCCAATTCATTGGAAATGGGAAGTGCTCTCTTTCATGCAGTTCAACTTATCTACTGATACCTCATTTTTTTTCCAAAGTTCTTCATAAAAAAAAGATGGAAAGATGAAAATATATATTTTAAATAGAATTTCATTTCTTACCCAATTAGGAGTTCCTATTAAAAAACAGTTAGTGGGAGCAGATAATCAAAGAATTAGCAATACAAACTTGTGAATAAATGAGAAGTTCATTGGAATGCTTCATTTCAATTTACATCTTGTGTATGTTGTAGATATAAGCACACATACATACGGAAAACCACCATATATTCTCCCATAACTTATGGTTTAATAACAAAATCAGGAAAAGCAGGAGTATTCAATACTGCTATTATCAAAACATTGCACATCTTCCCAATGCAAAATCTGATTTTTTATAAATCTTGCTTTAGCAAAGTTGCATTTTCTGACACAAATATACTCTTTTGTTAAAATTCCAGACAACACTAATCGTAACTTACATTCAATTCAGACAACAGTCTCAAATTTCCAGCTGCAGTAACATTTTAATTTATATTACCATAAGGAAAAAAAAATGTCTTGCACCAGGAGAAACTTAAAGTACTACTTACTAAACAAGACTAAAAAGTAAATATACAAGAAAGATGATTGCAGTTTCATTAAACAGAAAGAGGACAAAACAGAAAGCAGAGAAACGGCTTTAGATTCACCCTAGTAGCATCACAAATTTTCTTCAGAGAATGACAGAAAAAACAAAAACTGCTAAGAGATTATTTTCCTGTCAAGCAATCAAGAGTGATAGCATATAGCTCCCTTTGGATATATAGAAGTAAAGGCTCTGCTTTCCTTCAGATTGCTTGAAGTCTGACAATGTTCTTCACATAAAACAGATACTTCAAGGTAAAAGTAGTAAGAAATATTTTATAGTGACCACTTAGAAGATCATTTCTGAGCTTACAGAGAGTCCCACAGCATATTTGCAATTGCACACTGACATACAATCCGTTCTTCATAAAATATAATCAGGTCTCAGTATGTTCAGTAAGGTTAAAAGTAATTTTTATTTCCTACAAATTGACTGTGTTGAACACAATATTTGACCTGATGGAGTGGAAAGGACTTGAAACAACTGAGGGACTTACTGAGTGTACAGTGGTGACTGCAATTGTTTGTGTACCAGGACAACAGATCAGGCAGCTAGCGTGGCTATGGAGCAAAAAGAGATAGGGATACAACAGTGCCTGCAGACAAAGACTTCATTTACCTTATCCAGGTTTTATCTGCGACTACAATATTGTTTAAATTCAAAAAATATAGTAAATAAAAATGTAAAGTGGAAATCAAGAAACTCCTCTGTCAACAACATCACAATATTACTGAAGAGCTACCTGTAGGTCCACATACCAAAATCATAAATACAAAGCAAAGGGTAACTATTTCTTGCAATAGATTAAAAGCCTGTATTCAAGGATGAAATGTGCTGTCTCGTCACTGATGATACTGAGCTCATTTAATTCTAAAGCCACTGAAAGGAAAAAACCAACCAAACAAACAAAAAAACAAGTCCAGCTGCTAAACAGATAAAGGAAATGTAATAGATCCAGGAAATGGTTTTGAAGTGTTGCCTCTTCCATCTTCCAAAAACCTTCATTATTGTATTTCTGTTAGTCACTTTTTCCAAAGGAGTGTAAAAGATTTGAGGAATGATAAGCTTCAACACGTTAATCTTCAACAACTGCTGTACTACTCTTCTACCAAAACACTTAAGAACTTTCAAGGGAGTGCATACATGTGAAAAATTTTGCTCTTTATTAGTAATTCACCTTTCCTTAAGTGCATAAATTACTGCTTTTCAGACTGCAGGTAGTTAGCTCAATTCCCAATAAAGTAAGACTTTATGGACATTCAAGAAGTACTTAAACTAAAGCAACTGATTTAATGTTTCTGTCTGGATCATTAGTGTACTAGCAGGAGACTCCCAAATCACTAGTTTAAGAATTGCTACTCAGTTGATAAGACATTTTTCAAAGTGCTGCACCAGCACTCAGGGAACTTCAAAACATAAATAACTTGATCTGTCTCAAACTACTTACTAACACTTCTCAATTACCATGATATTTTATACACATTTTCAAAAGTGCAAGAACTGCACAATGTGAGGAAGCAGTGAAACATCAAGCCTTCATTACTCATTTAATACTGTAATTACAACAGTTGTAGTTACCTGGATTGTTCTGTTTTGAGACAATTATGTGACTGCTCCTGAGGGTTATGCAACATTATAGTAAAGTAAGGATCATCAACCTTAAGCACCTCATCCGGGATGCAAAGGACAAAATACAGATATGAGTGGGGCACAGTTCTCCCAGGCTACATCAGAGTACCTCCTGATTGTGGGTAAACTCTGCCCTTCACATACGCAAAACCATAGAGACTTATTAGTGACAGCCAAGTTCTCTCTCAGTTCTCATTGGTACTGAAGCAGAGAGAAGCTCTGTACAAATCTTAGCAAAAAACAAACAAAACAAAACACAAACAAACAAAAAAACAACCCAAACAAAGAAACAAATGGAGTGAATTTACTGGTTTCTTCTAATAATTAATTTCCTGGTCATTGCAGCTGTTACAGTTTGCAGTGTGTTTATCTTAGTAAGGCGATTTTAAATACAACATTATTAGCATTATCACATTCAAACGGATTTGGAAATAGAACTTGGTATAGGTTACATATACACCCATTTTCACTTTTAATAGCTTAGAAGTGGGCTAATCTGTCAAAATTTAAAACTTTATAATATCATTGGCTTGTCATTTAGAATCTCATTAGGGTCAGTGGAGGGAAACAGACATCTGAGCAATTCATCCTAATCTAGACATCTGTAACATGTTGGACGAGTTGCTTACTTCTTTGCATCAATGTTAAAGCTATGACCAGTGCCATAGTGATTTTTAGGTAGATTTTCTAGTCTTCACGCTAGGCCCTGGAGACTTTTTTCAACTTAAGTTCTAGTTCTACTTCCCAGGAACTTCCGAACAATGCTACACCTACAGTTCTGCTATTTTGTGTTGCCTCACATCAGGTTAAAAGTTTCCAGAAATGAACAGCTGAGACATATTCTCATATATTCTTCATTACATCTACCCTCAGTCGTGGAAGGCAAAACACTTGTAGACAAATTACTCCAGTGTTACATACCTTGTCCTGCCTCTAAATGACAAACTTCTAGAGGTTTTCATGAGTGCTGATCCTCTCCTCCAGTTACTTTACCTAGCATTGTGTTACTATCTCTTTTAAAATTCTTATCTATTTTTGTTATAACTTAAGTATGATTAAAACAATGTAAAATATTCCTCATTCTGTAAACTTTGTCTGCATACCTAGAAAGTCTTTCTAAAGAAAAAGTAGCTCACCAGTTGTTTTTTTTTTTGATGGGCACAGAAATCTGCTAAAGCAAACCAATTCTAAAGGCCTGATTTCTTCAAAAATTACTTGATGTGCCCAATGAAAACACAGTAGACTTTATGATAGCTGTAAACAGTTACCACTAAAAACACAATATAAGCAAGCTGTTCCACTGAGAAAAGTATCTAAACTATTCTTCCCACACATTTGTGTTTGTTCCTATTTTTATGACATAACATCAGCTCTCCAACATCCCTATCACGCTTTTTCTGAATAGAAGATTGCACATACTGTGCCTGCAGCTATTTGTGCACTGAAAGGATAGTTAAAATAAGTACTGTGACTGGCTGATTATATGCTACAAACAGCATGTGTGATGCTCAAGTCCTGTCCTGTCTGCTCTCCCTTCAAGGGAACAAAAATGCTCCTCTCCCATACAACCCAGAAATCAGTTTTCACATAAATAATGTGCAGAATCTGTGATCTTTGAGATGACTTCATTACTTTCACCTTCAGCAGGAACTGGGAAACCAATTCAGAATGCAGGAAGGAGGCACTGACAGTTAGAAGCAAGCAGCATCATAAAATCACATTTAAAAAGGAAAACAGGATGAGAACAGCCTAAGTATGTAATGCAAATACAGATGAATTAATTTTATGTAGAATTAGTAAAACAGTTGTCATAAATTAAATTGTAGGACAATACACAATGATGGACTATAATAACTATGCAGATTCTGCTCTGCTGCTCTGCCAAGAGTGTGTTGACTGAGTGGGCTCAGTACAGCACTGTGCATGAGAACTAAATATATAATTGTTTGTCACACTATGCCTGACATACGTGTAGGCTTTTTTGCTTAAATAACCTATATGAAGTATCAATATAATTTCAGCACACTTGAAAACAGACTGCAAATTCAAAGCTTATGGTTGCATCCTGATAACCATATGATCATAAACATGGAACATACAGGGAATAAGTCTAATAGTCAGTCCAAAATTTTCCCAGACTTGGAAATATTTTCCAGCTTGGAAAATAATCTACCACTTGAATTTTAATTAATCAGTATTTTTATTGTATGGCACTGGCATAAAACAATAAGTCAATACAATATTCTAAGTAAGAACACAAAACTTGAAAGAATAAGTACAAATCTAAACAAGTCTCAAAGTGTAATAAAATGCAAACATTAAAAAAAAAATCTAAATTTCTGGCTTGGAATGATTAAGAAATAGCAGGAATATTCCTGATATTTCTTAAATAATTCATTTATATTTGTTTTTATCTATTACCAATTTTAGCTGAATTTTATTTTTGCATAAACATTTTAAGAAAAGTGAGTTATTGTAAATAATGGAAGTTGAACGTTGTGGAAAATCGTTCTTACATTATACTACAAAGAAGGTAAGGAAGACATTAATTAAAGAGTGAAAAGGAAAGATGGAATGGTATTTTCACTTCACTATTTTCCAAATGATTGCCAATATCAAGTGCACTCAAGTCTTAAGACACTTTACCTCGTCTGTTCACGAATAAATATATATTTTTTGCAATCAATACAAATATTTTGGTTTATGATAGTTGTAGTGAAGGCCAGGCACTTGCCAAAGCCTCCCTATTACTCCTTTTCTTGTCTGGACAGGAGAAAGAGAATAGAAAAAAGTGCTGATGAATAGAAATAAGGACAAGATCATCAGTCAGTATTTACCACCACAAAAAAACCTGACTGATCTTGGGGAAAATAAATTTAATTTATTATCAATGAAATGAGAGCAGGGCAATGAGAATTAAAAAACAAATCTTAGAATGCCTTCTCTTTCCACTCCCCTCTTCCTGGGCTCAGCTTCACTCCACATTACCATCTCACCCCTCCCCAGGGAGCAGAGGAGGATGGAGCATAGAGGTTGTGGTCAATTTACCATAGGAGGTCTCTGCCAATCCTCACCCCTCAGGATGACTCCTCACATGCTTTTCCCTGCTCCAGTTTGGGATCCCTCCAATGGAAGGATGTCCTTTATGTACTTCTATGTACTTCATCAGCAGTCCTACCCATAGGCTGCAGTTCTTCACTAACTGCTCCAGTCCTGCCAGTAAACCTGCTCCATCATGGGCTCCTCTAATTCAACAGGTCCACAGGTCCTGCCAGGAGCTTGCTACAGCACAGATTCTCCATAGGCTCACAGCCTCCTTTAGGCATCCACCTGCTCCAGCAAAGGGTTCTCTACAGGCTGCAGATGTACATCTGCTCCAACACAAGCCTCCATAAGCTGCAGAGGTTATGATCTTCATCATGACCATGATCTTCATCATGGGCTGCAAGAGAATCTCTGCTCTGGTGTCTAGAGCACATCCTCTCCTCCTCTTCTTCACCAGTGTTGGTGTATGCCCAGTTATCTTTCAGGCTGCAATTGTGTTATTCTCTCCCTCATACTCCTTAACTATGTTATCACAAAAGCACTACCTCCGTTGTTAATGGCTCAGCCTTGGCCTGCAGAAGGTCCACCTTGGAGCCAGTGGTATTGTCTCTATCTGACATAGGGGAATCTTCTGGCAGCTTCTCAAGCCACCCCTGTAGCCCACTGTTAGTAAAACCTTGCCACTCAAAGCCAGTATAGTAGTGAAATAAATGCTGCTTCATTATCAACTTCAAATGGAGACAGTAAAAAAAGAACATCACAATCAATTGTTTAACAAGTTGCACAGAATTATCAGGCTGACTCCCTGAAAGACTTGATCTATTAAGAGTAAATAATGATATTTACTCTTCACAAGTGCTGAATAACCAGCTTACTTCAGAAACTCCTGGGATCAGATGCCATTTCTATGAGACAGCCACAGTGGTAGCCTGGAACAATACAGCAGCTTTGAATTTTCTTCTTCCTATTCTCTTCTTGTAAAAGGAAATCTATTCTTTAAACACCCTGCAACTTCTTGTTGTTATATGCAGGTAAAATACTGGCTTATTTTCTCTCTTATTTTCCACTTCCTAGGTTTTCCAAAGGATACTCAAAAGTGTTTCCTGGCCTGATTAGGCAGTTCACTGAAAACAGAAAAACACATCCCAGGAAAGTACCATTCTGATGCCATTATAAATAAATATAGCTTGCCAGTCTTGATTTGCTTGATTTTCCCAGTTAATAAAGTTTTTCTCTTCTGGTCCCAAATACACCAATATCAACATGTTAAATGTACATATTATGCCATCCCACTTACTACAAGCTGAAGACACTTGTCTTCAGCTGTTTCTCAATCAGTCAAGGTTAATGACTGTCTTTTCCATGGGAAGGAATATCTCCTATGCCATTACCTCACAAGCTTAAAATAAATAACTCCTAAAAATAGTGTGTTTACATCTTAGTCTAAAATCAGTTTCTTTGGGTACATTATGCTCAAATAAATGCACAGCAGATTCTGGCAATAGTCGTAATCAAGAAGTACCCAGTAAATAATCTTATTTTTATGAATAAACATTGAGCATGAGGAGACAAATGTAGTAGTGCTGTGAAAAACAAAACAAAAACCAGACTTCAGGAGTGAAGTAAAACAAGAAGCATAACAAGAACTGTTGAGGTTTTAAAAAATGAAAAAATAAACCACTAGACACCCCCCACACACCAAAAAAACCCACCTATACTTGTACCTAGAAAACAGTCCAGAAAATTTAGAGTAGCTTTTTCCCCAGACACAAACTATAAGGCTAATGAATGCAATTAAAGCATCTCATCCATTTAAGTACTCCATTTTCTAAAATGTGATCAGCAGTTGAGCATATTCAAGGACAGTCTGAACTTCAGACTGTAGCTCAGGTAAGTAACAGCATACAATGTGGGGAAAGCATACCCTCAATTATACTACATTTGATCCACAACTAGCAAAAGAATTAGCAGCAGTTGCAACCACATTGGTTTAGAGCATGATTTTAGTTTGTCTTGCAGATGAACCATGTTTACAATTGGGCCAGGTACAACAGTTAGATGTTTTATTTTGCACTACACAGAACTTACAGCTGAGTTGTTAAAGTTTTCAGCAAATTTGACTCAAAATCTTGAGACAAAGGGAAAAAAAACAGTCAAGCTTTGGTAAGTATGTCTATTCTTAATTACCAATTAACAGGTTTCATGAGCAGTTCTCAGGTCTTCGGTTACTTCATTAGAAACAGCATTTCTACACAAAGCTAAGTATCACTTCTGCAGAGCCCCTTAGACACCAGATTCAGAAGTATAACATTCTTCAAACCATCTTGCAAATAGCATTGAAGGACCAATCAAATTAATTGCTGGTTTTATTTTTTACTAACTTATTTACATTTTTAGGAAAAGAATCATGCAACTTGCCAAAATTCTTACTGCTGAGTATGGGTCTCTTTTCCTAGAATGACGTTAAAAAAGATTTTTTATCTATTACCTCAAGTTTTAATACCTTCTGAAACTTTCTATTTGAACCTTTGTTTAGTGTGTCCTTTACTTACCCAGGAAGATTCTTCCATCCAAAGTCTGAAGGTCTGAAGAAATAGCATTTATTCGCCACTGCTATTTAGTCCCAATTTACATCTTTAGTATAATTAGTTTTTCTCTAGCTATAAAAAATTGCATTCAAATAAACACTGCATTGTATAACTGTCTTTTTGCATATG
The DNA here is from genome assembly GCA_023637945.1 of Phaethornis superciliosus. NCBI lineage: Eukaryota > Metazoa > Chordata > Aves > Apodiformes > Trochilidae > Phaethornis > Phaethornis superciliosus. The sequence goes on from JAJQWJ010000002.1 coordinate 75,519,731, forward strand.
ATAATTTCTTACATTTATTCAAAGATATGGGGAATCTATGTCTGCAAAATATGTTAATATGAAGGTATGTTTTTCCCTTGGTCACCATTGATAGCAATAGCTATTTTAACAAACATCCAAAACCCTGCACAGCAAGGCAAAAGCTAAAGCAGAATTCTCCCAGAAGCTAGAGTAAGTCTAAAGTAAAAAACAGCTCTCACCTACCCTCTTTTATACTCTCTACATGGCATGAAAAGGAGGGGGTGTTGCAGCAGCTGTTGCTTCTTTCACATGGGTTTTCATTAACAGGTTAATTTACATGTCTGCTAAAAGACCTTTGAAATCAATCTGGACTTAATAATTTAAAAAGAAAAAGGAAAAGAACAACAACACAACCTATCTTCTGGAACCAAATTCATTCCTTAACAAATGCATGTCTTACACTTTTACAGATATTTGAAGGCAACAAGAGTATGAAATAAATTTTCTTCTACAGGCAAAATGTGTGACAATTATTTCAGCAAAATGTTAAACTTATTCTTTACTTTCCTCAATCAGACCACTATGCTACTTTATATAAACAAATATTCAGTAATGTCTGAATAATTATGTCTGAAATTCCTGTTAGTTGCATATAGGAGGAACTGGAAAGCTCTAAGTTCTGTTTTCTGAAGTCTATCTTTTCTCAGGATTTTCCAGCCTATTTGAACTGCCTGTCTGAATGCTGTAAAAGGATATATTTTGTTAAGGATTCTCACTTAAGACAATGGTTTTTTTTCACATAACTGACCAATAAACTTATTCAAAGTTTTGTTCCTGTCTCTTATGTATCATTTGCTTGGCAATTTTGAGATTCTTTGAGTAAAATACGGACCTTTCCTTCTCTATCAGTAGTGATATTTTCTTTGCAAAAGGAATTCAGGAGCTTTTCAAATTCATGTCATCTTGCTCTATGACATAGGAATGTTAAAATACATCATCCCTTATCTGTTAATACTTGGAGTGGTTGGAGGAATATTAGTTACTCTAGAAGCCTGTGTTGTACAACTCTTGATTTAAACAAATGTCAGTATCAGTAAGCAAATGAAGCTTCTGTCATAAGCCAATGAAGCCTGTGCCATAAACAAATGACTGAAGAGGAACTGGAACCAATGAATCAATCAGACTGGTTAGAACATGAACAAAAACTCTTCAAGTGGTGAATTTAGAATTAATGAAGCCTTGAAATAATATCTAAATAAATTATTTGGAATTTCCTCTAAGCAAGCGATGGCAACGCTAATCCTGTTCTGGTTCACATGTTGCATTGCTTACATCTCTCGAAATCTACAGCCTATTGAGATCCACTTATTCAAAGCTTTTGGTTTTGGTGGTGTCACACTGTTATATACCAACAGAAAATTAATTCATTAATCACAATACCTGTTCAGATATTTAATCTGAAATTCTGCAGAAATGAGATGGGTACTGTGAGGTTCCATTCAGCAGTTGCCTCAAATGACAAAGCTGCTCCACCCTTTTAGGGAACAAAATATGTGCTTACAATGGGAGGTGGAGAAAGGTAGGATTTGGTTTCAAACGTGGCAGAAACTCCTGACATATAGGGGGACGATGATGCTATATAAGCTGAATGGCAAAAGATTGAAAACAGGGTAGGGGCATCCAAACAGCATTGATCAGAAATCATCAGGACATGTGCAGGCAAGAAGCACTGCCTGGCAAAAGCAGGAGATTCTCAGTAGGTGACTGGGACACTCCTGAGGACTGCAGTCATCTGGAGAAGCTGTGTCATTACTAAGGGTCAGGCAACCTTCAGACAGGTCAGGTTTTTGTTCTAGAATTCTCTCTCCTGTTGACCATTACCAAATATTTCTTCTTATTCTGCTTTGAACAAAACCGCTTTTAGGATTTTCAGGAACTTTGTTGAAGTAACACTTCTTGGTGAGTTCCAAAAGACATAATGAGTGTCCTGGTTAAACCGTGACAGTGAGTAATCTGTTTTCCTCATGGAAAGTAATAGTTTCATTTTTCATGTTTAAAATTTTAAAAGACAAACCAGAACTAAAAAAAAAAAAAAAAAAAAAAAAAAATTTCTGGAAAAACAGAATGACGTGTCCATTTCTTCTGTTTCGTTTAATTTGCTTAATTTCATCTGTTGCTCTTATTATAATTTAAAAATACTAATATAAATGTTCATTGAGGTCAAACTTTTTATCTGGCATCTACTACACCTTGTTTAGTTTAGTTTATCTCACAACTGGAAATAAGTACAAAGTTTTGTTTTGTTTTTTTTTCCTTCAGAAACCATGAGACTACTATAAAAAAGAAAATAGCAGCATTTTTCACTGAGGGAGATTCCTGTATCTTCACACTGTTTAAAAATAAAACCCCACCAACTCAGTAATTCTAACAGAAAAAACCCAACACCTTCCCCCCCCCCCAACAAAATAACCAAACAAAAAACCCCACAAACAAACAAACAAAAACCCAAACAAAACCACAAAACCACAAACAAGAAGACCCAAAACCCCAAAGCAGTGTTCAAATACAATTATGAAAATTCTCATGAATGAGCCACGAAATTTCAGTGTCATGGGAATAAAGTTCATAAAGTTTCACAGCCTGAAGATGTGATTAACTTTCAGATATAGTCCCCTTTTATTAAAACACGAGATATTAATTCAGTGCTGCAAAGTGAAGAGTTTTAATGTGAGAACTGTCAAATTACAGGACTGGACCTCTCTGAGATCTCTAATGAAATTTGTTGAAGTCAAAGGATGTGTCATGTCACTACTTAATCCTTCAAAAACCAACCAGTCCTTCAAATAACATTCTGCTTATATAGTCCAATCAATGAAATTGCATCAATCCAAAGATCTTCCAAATTGATGCCTCATGATCTGAATGCTTTTGGCTTTTTTCCTTTGAGCCTGGCTTCTCATTACATATTTCAATAACTTAGCAACTAAAGAAGTGCACCAGTGCTCCTGAGAAACTGCAAATCTTTCACATCTGTTGAACTAGGCAGTTTGTTTTATTATATGCACACATAAGCAGGAGATTTAAAAGCAGTTTGGGTTGCAGTGTTGATTTTCACCCCTGTCCAAAGAGAAATATATTTTTCTCCTTTTAAATGGCATATGGATTATTCCCTTCACGGAGACATTTCTTTCCTTCCTGAGCTATTCCTTTAATTCCTAAGTAGTTAGTGTCACAGGTTGAGGATGAAGAACTGAAGAAGGACTTTCAGGTTCTGAGAGAGGTGGAACACAGAGCGGTCCATTCCCTCCCATTCTCTGCCCATACTCCATAAAAGCTCAGGCAGACCCCAGCCCCTCCTCTCTTTCTCTCACTCCTTGCTTCACTGCTCTTCCCCTGTGCTCCTTTACCCCCAGCTCTCCACAGGTTCTGCAGAATCCTCATCCATCGGTGCTGGGAAGAGCCGTGCAGCCCCGTCCTGAGTCGCCCCCGCAGCAAGGGGCCCTCAGGCACCTCTCCCTTCCACAACTGAGATCGGGGTGTCTGTGTGTGTAAATATATATATATATATGTATATATATGTATTTTTGTTCTTTATCCCTTATGTTATATCCTTTCCTCCATGCTAGTAAATCTCTTTCCAATTTTTTTATTTCCAACTTCAATTCTTTAGCCTTTGTTCCCCTTTTTATCTTCCCTTTATGGGGGTGGGGGTAAGAGAAAATAATTCTGTCCTTTGATTTTTGGTCCATCCCAACAGATAAGATGTGACAGTTGGGTTCTAAATTTTCCTCCGCCATTTTCAGTTTGTGTTTGTAATGCAAAAAGTTGAGTTGAGCTCGAATTCATACAAGTTCTGAGGGTTTTTCCTTCCTTTGAATTATATACTATAAAAAGGAAGATTGTTATTAATTATATGCATTATATAATATGGATTTGAAAATGTCACAAGAACTAATCAGTCTCATATTGAGTTTATTGTAGCTGTAAGAAGCAGCAAATGAAAGTGAAGTAACAATGAAGTTACTCCAGCAAACACAGATTAAATTTGAGATTGCTAATATAGGTCTCACTGCTACCGGATGTTTTGGAAGCCAAAAGTATAACTGGGCTCAAATTCACAAGAACAACACTGTCATTAACTACTATGTTGGACCTTTTTCACAGAAATACAAGAATGTATGGAGTACAGAAGTTGTAACAATTTATAAGGAAAATCTCTATGTCCATGCTCTTTTCTTGTATTCTACAATCATTAACTCCTTCTCACTGCTACAGTTACAGTAATTGCCTATACATGTTAGTTTGACAGTTTCTGGCAGGTCTTTTGTTGCAATCCTTCTCCCCTGCTAATGTCATTTTTATAAACTTTATTCAGAAAAATCTTTGTTCTATACACTCAGCTCATAGTAATAAAACTTGCTGTTTCATCAATATATTTTAATTTGAGTTTCACTGAGTATTTATATGCCAAAGGTAGAGAGACAGAACCACATAATTTTAATTCCACAAATGAGAGTCCAGCAGAGGAGACACTTAACTGTATGTAAATCATCTAGGTTTTCCCCAGGTAACTATGTTTGAATGTCTCCATAGCTCCAGATATCTCTGAGGCAAGTCCATCACACAAGGTGGAAATGCCAAAACTACATTTTAAATTTGTAGAGAAAGACACATACACAGGGAATCATACTATGATTCAATAAAGGATTTTTTTTGCTTTTCTTTAGAAACACTTTTCAGTGCTTTTTCAACTATGTCAAAAACTTAGTGAGAATCCAGCTCTATAAAACCAGAATTACTAGTCCATTAAAATTTCCAACCTCAGCTGTTCTGTGGTCAGTAAGTATGCTCATTAATAAAGGAACCATAGTTTCCAAATATTAATATTTTTGCTGAAATACTAGATCTCTCTAACAAATATTCAATGATGTTGCTAAATGACCTATTATAGACAGGAAGTATTAATAATTTTTACCATTACCAAACTAGTCTGTTAGAGCTGTCAGCAGTTAAAATCAGATTAAATTTGACAATCAGGATTTCAAATGCAAGCTAGTCATTAGTAATCCATGTAATTAACAGTCTGAAACACAGAGAACAATGTACTAGCAACGAGAATTTATTGCTTGCTCAAGTGAATAATTTTTGTGTTACTATGTAATTGATATGACTTTTGCTTCAGATACACTAAGATTACCGTATCATGTTAATGATAGGGTAGTAGAGTAAAATATTGGCTAAATTACTGTCATTTTTTTAAGGACAGAAGTTTATTTAACAATTATGAAAGCTCCCTACTCAGTAATACAAAGAGCTGTACACAAATGTTGAGCATCTAATCTATATCTGAAAGTCGTATTTTAACATGGAAATACCAAACCTTGCTTAGTGCTGCCAAAAACATACAACATATACAGAATATTGCCACCAGCCTGCTTGTAGAGAGTGCAACCCTACAGAACTGGAAAGGTTAACCTTCCTGTTGGAGAAAGAGCATTTTCTAGAAGGACAGTTATTTCAACAGCACTTAAGATTCTGGAAAATGGTAGCAGAAATCTAATACAGTTAGACTTCCCAAAAAGTCTCAACTCAAATCCAATAAACACATTTCTTGATCAGAAGCTGTGCACATTTTAGAAATTTTTCTTATCTTTAAGAGAATAGACAATCTTTTATTCCAAAATAAAGTGCACTATGGAAAGTAAGAGTATCTTCAAAATGGATTACAGATAGAATTTTTTAGAAATTCAGGCTTTTATGTTGTGTTGGAAGTGTGTATATGTGGGTTTGAGAGTCTAAACTAGTTCCAAATTGTGTCAACATCAACTCAAGAGAATAATGACCTTTTAAAATAGAATTATATTATTTTCATATAGACCTTAATTCCACAATATCTCCTTTTCCAGACAAAATCTTCCATACTAATACATCATGCCACTGCACCTGCATGAGCTTTCTAGATGTCCTTCATTTGATTCAAATTCTATTATTATGAACAGAAAGCCTACATTTTGCCAGAGGCTGCACTGGAGCAATTTACAGATGAATCTTAATTCTCTTGCAATAGCCATTCCTTATCATGGCCTTCCATGTCACTAACATGTAGAATTCAGTGCAGAGACCCTCTCTGTGTGACTGGGTAGTTTCATATATTTGCAGTGGTGAGTTTAACAAGCTGATGTTCCCTCCTGAATCTGTGTTCTGATGGTAAATTTCATTTAGAGATTAAACACTTTGCTGAACTGGTAAGAAAAGGACACTGTAAAGATACTTTGAACTCCACAAATTAAAAATGGAAAGGTGAGGAAAGATAGCAAGACAGTGAAACTATAAAATAGTTGGTAGCTAGGAGACAATTTATTAAGTCAAGTATGACCATACATTCCAGAAATCAACAATTAAAATAAAAACCTAATTAAACTTACTTTAAAACAACAACCACCAAACTATATTTAGTTTTCCAGAAAGACTAGGGTTTTGCAGCAACAGCAAGATGAAATACCCTACAGGAACTGAAGACCTGAAATACTAAATTGGCTATCCTCAATGTTGTCAGAAGCTGATTTTCATCTCTTCATTTTGCTGATAAAGAAAGGTCAGAAATGCCTATTGTTTTCCACCCACAGCTTGGAAAACAAGGCAATTTGAGTCTCTGAACTCAGCGATTTTTCTTCCTATCACAAATGATCTATAAGTTTCATTACTCTATGATCTTTGATTCCTCCGGCAGAAGTTCTGTTATATAAAACAAGCCTCCCAGAAACTGAAACAAAACCAGACATGCTCAGAATTCCCAGCAAACAAAAACATCTCACACAGTTATTATTACAGTTTTTGTACTTAACCATTCTTTGCCTGCAGAGCTACTACTTATTTTCAACTTGCCAGCAAGTGCTATGTTTATTCAATCGGTTCATTCTTCTTCATACACAGTCAAAAAGTGAATAGTTTTCTTCTTTTTTTACTTAAAAAAAAAAACAAAACCAAACCCAAACAAACAAACAAACAAAAAAACCACCCAGAAACCAAACTACAGTAAACAAACAAAAAACCCCACCCAAATTCCTCACAAGAACAAAGCAATACAAACATCTGCCTCTGGCAGTATAAGCCATTTTCTTTTCATTAGCTTCCATGATGAAAGCTAACATTCAAGTAGCTCAGATGTTTGTTTTCTTGCTGCATTGCAGGACAGGAACAATGTTGTAACACTTAAGATGGAGGTTAAAAAAAAACCAAAAAAACCTACAAACCAACCTTAAATATTTTTTTGAAAAAGAAAACCTGTAAAATAAGGCTTCTGGATTACAATTTTTCCTAGAGAGTTTATGAAGAATAGATCCAACATAGATCAACAGATTAGCTCCATAGATTAGTCCTCATTATGGAAGTGTCATAATGAAAATAATTTTAGATAATTAACAATTCAAGATGAGTTTTTATTACCAATGACTTTTAATTCACTGTGACCCCATTTAGAGGTTGCTTGTATGATTAGTGAAGTAGTTAATTATTCTTTTTCAGCTGTTGCTCTCTGGGGATAAATAAAAGAATTAAGTAGTTAATAATGTATGGATGGATAAGTATAGCAAACTAATGAACAATAGCCACACAGGTAAGCAATGATTGCTCTTTTTTTGTTTTTTTTTTTTTTTTTTCATAGCCTTCGTGAAGCCCACTGACCAAATCAGAGAAGACTGCTTTTTAATAAAAGTATGAGAAGGTAAAAATATTGAGGAAGTTCCTAGTTCTTCAGTTTATAACTTTAGACATATTTCCATTACACAATGGAAAAAAATATAAGTAAAAATAAAACCAGCAGTTTTACCAGAACAGGCAGACAACTTGAAACAGGCAAATTACAGGATTTTTGGGGGTTTGTTTGTTTATTTATTTTTGTTTAAAGTACAGTATGCTGTAACATAAAGCAGTTAATGGCAACATGAAATGACAATGAAATCTCAGGAATAAGAAGAAAATCATTGGCCAACTTGTTTCAAAAGGGAGAAGAAAATAAACAAAAAACCCAAACCAAAACAAAAATTGTGATTCTAAACTGTATTTGCAGTAAGCAAAAAAATGAAGCAACTCCAGAAAACTAGAATGGGTTGAAGCAGTAAATTGTGCTTTAATAGAATTTGATTTTAAGTAGCTGTCTGCCTGTTTTATTATGAAAATTTGAATGTGCATTTCCCTGCCTTCAGGAATTTCTTAATTGGCTGGATGTTATTTCATTTTCCTATTTCTCGCTTAGTCTAATTGTTATAAATTCTATTAAAATATGAAAAAGCCAGAAACAAGAACAGTCTGAAATATGAAAATGAGAATATCAAAAAGGAAATTAATGGAATGCTGAGGAAAAAAAGCTTTGAATACTCATTCTCTCTGTTTCAAAGCAGTAAACTTGAAACTAAGTCTTCAAGATTCTTGTTTTGATTACAGACTGGTTTAGTGTGGAGGTGCTTTCCACCTACAACCTAAAAATTATTTCCATCAAAATAATTTTTTTCTTTTTTTCATATGTCTAAATACATTTTCCTATCTACTTACTTTATCTGCCTTTTGCCCCATTCAATTTATCAAGAGTATCTGTATTGTCAAAATACTAATCTAGAACCAAATGTTGTTGCAGCTACTACTTTCATAAAATAGCATTTTAAAATGGTAGTGACAACAGGAAGAAAGTATCTGAATATGAGGTTAACTATATATTAACCTTTAAAACTGTGGCAGAAATACTCAATAAAAAATTACACCAACCAACCAAACCACCAAACCACGTGAAACAGCATATTTAATAGGAAACCTTAATTTGTGTTATAAATGATTCAGAGAACCTATGTTACTACAGTATTTTTAATGGGAAAAAAGTAATTAATGCACCTTTATAAAACTACTTTCCTTAACCTCACGTTACAAATGCAATCATGCAGCTGGCACTGCCAGCCCTGACTGTTTCTGCTCATTCCTCTGAGCTTCCACTCACCCTACAAACAGACCAGGATCCCATTTTATAATTCAGATTGATCATTAATTTTTCACAGAACTTTATATCAAGCATAGAGTTAGCTCCTGATTATAGCTGAAATCAGCTGAATTGACGTTTCAGTACTTTCTATTTGAAGGTCATCCTCTCTGCCACTTAAACTATTTTTTAAATCTATTATCACTATAATTTTAGGAAGCTGTGAAAATTCCAATAATCAGTCAGAACAATATACAATTACAACCCCAGTTCCAGCCCTCTAACTAAAAAATAAACTGCTAGTGCTCTCTATTGAAAGCTTTACAATCACTTTATCCAGGCTTGATATATTCACTGTGAATTTTCTTCTCTCTTTATTTCTATACAGTAAGAAAGGCCAGCAAAATCTTTTCATAACTGTTATCTAAATACTAACACCCCAAAATGTTTTTAAAGACTTGCTTCCATCTTTTAAATTATAATTATTTGAAGTTCTGAATAAAATTATTTGAAGATTAATGAAGTATACCCTCCAGGTGTTAATTGTATTGAACAAAAGCATAGATTAATAGATATTCTATATTATTTGTTTAAGATAATAAAATGTAGTTAGGCAAAGGAATAATATTGCAATGCTCTAATGTGAAGCACGTGCATTATTCAACTTTTATTTAGAAAATTAGTTGAGAATATGGCACATCCCCAGAGATTCGTGATAAAATAATAAACCTTACATTTCCACAGTACATTCTGAAATTTTACATGGACATTTTTGTCAAAAAAGACAGATATATATTCACACAGTGTTTTGTCACAGAAATGCAATCATTCTTGAAGAAAAATAAAAAGATTTCTACTTTCTCTCAAGCTATAAAGAAGAGGCTAGATGGATTGTCCTGAAGAAAAACAGGACATTTAAGCAGCTTTCCAGCCTCTTATGCAAAAGAAAAGCAGGTAGAGCTAGAAGCAGGGGCTTCCCTGTATATTTAATCAAGGATCAGCAGTAACACTTTTCTGTGGGTACGCATTTATGCCTGGTGCATGCAGTTCACAACACACAGTGACAAAATAATCTCTTGTAAAGTGAGAGCAGCTAACTAAGGAAGTAAGCAAAACTGAGTTCAGCTACAGAGAGTTGGGCAAGGCAGCACTGGTGAAGGAGAGAAATAGCAAACAGATGAGTTTTTGAAGAGGCTATGTAATGCCAGCATATTTAGCACTCTGATGGACAAGACAAATTTCATGGCAGTGGACACTGAGCTATTGATAGAGCTGCTCCACTGGAAGACAGTCAGGCACATGTTAAACAGCAAAGACGAACCTTCAGATGTTTTCTCATTTTAAAGAAAATAATTTCTTATTTGTCTACTGTTCTACTACTTAATGATAAAAAAGGGCAAGATTAAAAAAGGAACAGTTACACATGAAGTGCTGTGAAGCACAGTTGTGGCACTGGAATATATGATATTATTCAATCTTTCAACTGAAATATTAAGAGTTATTGAAACACATGCCTTTTTTATCCATAAACTGCTAGGATCTCTCAAACTCTGTTCTATGACTTTTCAGAGGAAATTAAAGAATTTGGTTTCCTGTTATAAATGCAAGTGCAACCAAGCCTTTTTACAGTAATTTCTACCAGATAGTCCCTACACATTATCTACTCACACTGCTGCATCCTCCTTTCCCATGGCTCACTCAGCATGTTGGATAGTGCAGGCTGAGCTGCCTGCAGCCTCCAAAGCCACGGAGCCAGGACAAGGCACTGGGCAGTCACCTCAGTGCTGTGCTGCAGAAGCCATCACATCGATGAGGTGAGTTATGGACTCAAAGTAGTCTCATAGAAAGAGTATTTCTCAACCGTGCACTTATGCTCTGACTTCTTACATGTCTCAGAAGGTCATGAAAATGCAACAGTGATCCATAGGTCTTGATGGCACATGGATTAGATCGTTGTCTGTCATATGGCCATTAATGTAGAAAGTGTAAAATCTGCATTTACTGATTTTTTTATGGTCTTTTTGGTTGGTTGGTTTTTTTTTTTTTTTGTTCTGTTGTGTTGTTGTTGGTCGGGGGTTTTTGTGTTTTGTTTTTGTTTATTTTTGTTTTGTTTTGTTTTTTTTAAATCAGGAGGCATTTTAACTTCAGATGCAAGTCTGGTCGCCAGAGCCACTAAGAGAAAGGAGTTTCTCAAAAGGTGAGTGTAAAATTACAACTATTGTACTATGTATGTTCTTTTCAGTGTAACCTCTCTCACTAAACAAAAGTAACCAAATGAGAAGCCCTTTACATCTTTAAGTAGAAAAATTAATGATGGGAAAGGAGCAAAGCTTTAAAAAAATTAATTAGGGTAACATATTTGGTATTATTATCTGTCAGGCTTTTAATCACATGTAAATGTCAAATTCTCTAAATTTCAATTTAATATTAACAAAGTCACCCATTTGGTAATTTACAACTTGATGGCACAATGTAGTGCTGAATTGTTTTGAATTAAGGTATTTAACAAACTACAAATCAAGAACATAGACTTTTGTGGTATTCTTAAAATAGAAAAGATATCCTTCATTATTATTCCTATGATTATCCACCTTTAAACATACTGTGTTTATATTGCATTCCTAAGTTTTCTGTTGTGACCATCAAATTTGTCAGTTACAGAGCAAAAAAATAGTAAAGTCTCTTAAAACTACCAACATCCTTGCCATCTGTGTTACACCATACTAAGGAATAACTGCTGTCATATGTCTGTTTATGAGACATTTTTTTTTTTATTTTAAGAACTTCAGCCTATTAATAAACCAACAGAGCAACAACCCATTTCATGTGAGATAGTATCTAGTTCGCTCGGTATAGTAACACTTATTTCCATAATTTCAATAAAATCTAGGATGTGAGGCATGCCATATCGGAAAGATCAATAATACATCTAGCACTGTGAAAATGTGTAATTGAGGATGGTTTCAGGAGGTAATGGTTGGGAGGAGCCCATAATTCACCAAACAATCACACATAGTTCTACAGCTGAAATCTCTTCCAAATACCAGCAATGTATGAAATTATCACTCTTTATACAAAGACTGAAAGAGCTTTTTTTTTGTTTTAACTCATGTTCAGGTTCTCAGATAAAAAACTCAGCTACTTAGAAATTTACTAGATGTTATTACATGTGACAGTGACTCCCCCAGATGATTTTACATGCTGCCTAAAGAAACATTTCCATTTACTTGGAATGTGATATATTTATTGGAAAGTACCCTATTTAAAAAGTGTAAAGAGAAGGGTTGTTTTGTATGGTTTTGGTAATATATTAAATCTTGAAACATGACTACCGCATCTACTGAAACTCATGATATTTAACATTTCAATAGTAATTGAAAGGTTAAATGTTCCTAATTTTAAAAGTTGTCAGTAAAAAAAAATAATGAGAAGACACTTATCCCATTGATAAGACAGTCTCTGGACAAGTACATTTTGATGAACAAATATAACTTCTAATATGTGGATTATTTTTGAGAATCCTCTCAGTTGCAAGGCATCGTAATCTTCTGGGGGCATACCTCATTATTTCCTGACATTCAGAGTTAATAAAATGAAATATCTCCTGCAATTCTGAAACTGTTTTGGCAGGTGGGGAAAAATGATTGAAAACTTTAGTTTCAGAGAATTTTCAAGATCAAATGGTGGATTATCTCTGCTGTACTTCACTATATTAAGCAGTACAGAAATTGAGCAATTAACTGTAAGCAAATATTCATTACAGTTCTCCAGTAAATTATACATGGAACAACTTCTTACAAAGTCAAATATACAAGTTTGATATTTTCATCATATTTTTCTCATATTTTCAAATATTCCCCATGCTCTTACTGCTGTCTTAAAACTTTTTAGCTATATTCCAACATAAAATAATCTCTATTATTTTGATACTTTTATTGGAAGCATTAGTGATGTGAAAGAAAAATATTCTCTTTCCGCCAAATCTATCATAATTTTTGTAACTAAAAGAGAAGCTAATGTGTTTATGCACAGAACAGTTCCTCACACATCCACCATCATCAGAAGGTTTTTTTTTTCATTGGTTAATAACAGAAAATAAAACTAGATGTTTTGCCACAGATTCATGCAGTAACCATGGATCACACTATCATATGGTTTAATCATGTCTTCAAAAAGATACATTATTTTAGGTATTATCACATTAGTTAGAAACAGAATCTTTCACCACTTTGTATCTTAAAATATGCATCAGAATTATTTTTGTTACCTAATTCCATCTTAGAGTCTACAGTGCAGACAAATAATTTGTTCCCTTCTTCAGGACAAAGCACAGAAAAAGCCCTACAAAAGCTACTGCTTTCTTAAATGATCCACTCAAAATCTTTTTTTTCCATTAATTAAAAAAAAAAAAAGGTTAAAAATTGCAAACATTCTTATTGTTACATATTGGCGGTAAAAGTAGAAGGAAAAAAAAAACGAAGAGAAAAAAAAAAAAAAAAAAAGAGAAGGAAACCAGATGGAAAGGAGGAAGGAAAGGAGGAAGAAGAAGGAATGGTTCACCTGGAAATGCAATTTAACCAACAGAAATGGAGAAAGCTTTGGACTCAATATTTAAGGTCACACTGCTGAGCATCTTTTATGTGGTAGGATAATATAAAGCATAATGTGTGTCTGTATTCCATCACACAAACACTTACCTGTGCAAAACATGCAGCATAAAATAAAAAGCCTGATTATAAAATGCAGTCATACTTACTGGTCTTGTAGGTGGACTGAATATACTGGAAAACACACTTAAATTGTTTTTTCATTTTGTTTAAAGGCTGAAACCACTTTTACCTGAAATTTCTGATGATATAAAGAGTCTTTGGTTTTATAGCTCCTTCACAAAAATATTTTATGCCTAGGTCACAAGTTGATCTAAGGATTAGCAAGTGGTTCCTGGGAAACAGCAAAGTAGCTCAGATTCATTTATAGAAGTCCTTCAAAATAGGTAACAGTTGCAACACCTTCCTCCATTATTCCTACCTCTTTGCATCACGCACTAGCTTTTCCACTTTTCAAGCAGTCTGCCCAGGTTAGGGCATGGATCAATCTCTACCAGTTCTGGAGTCTTTCACCTCACTTTTTCTTTGATACATGCACCAAGTCTCCATCTTAAGCTCAATGTAGTACTTATTATTTCCCAACTCTTCTGCATAGCTTTAGTCCCTCCTGTATTTTCCTCAGTACCTGGAAAACATTCAGATCATATAACAGTGATACAACTAGCACCTTCCTTCATTGGTATGCTGATGAAAGTCATCAAAGAGCTCTGTTAATACCTTCACCTAGGAACTTCCAGGATCTGGTAGGAAGAGCAGGCTTGCTACCCATCTTTAAAATTCCTCTCATGCACATGAGAGCTTTCTGAGATTGATATCCTTATATAGGAAAGTATTTGCTTGTTACATATGTATACATCTTCTAGAAGTTGTTTTCCTGGCATACCATGTCTTTCCAAGGTAAAAGCACAAAAAAAAAGGCACTAGAATGTAACATGTATTTTACAGATTTAAAAATGTATTTTAGGAGATGAAGAATAAAGCATGAAGTAAATACCATAATTTTATCTCAGATGAAATGGAAGTGCAAAATGAGAATACTTTCTTGATTGATTTGGAGGTTTGTTTGTTTGTTTGTGGTTGGGTTTTTTCAGGTTTTCTTAAAACTAAGTTATTTCAGATATAATTGTGTGCAGAAAAACTGTCTCAATCAACAGTTAGAGGATTCACTGTCACTCTTCAAAGATCTGACTAATCACTACATCTTTTCCTTTATTTTTGTAATTAATTATATAAGGAATGTCTTAGAAATAAAAGACACCTAATAGAATTGAAGGGTTTAATGACAGTTTTGAGTACTACAGGCAAAAATCTTTATTCAACAGATATTAGGCTGGGGTGAAAGAAAAATGTTGAAATGCATTCCTTAATTCACAAGTTGAAGAAAACAAACAAACAAAAAAAAAACCAAAAAACCCACAAAGAACTTTAATCTCTACATCGTCACATATACAAAGTCTTACACTGATATTCTCATTTTTAAAAAAAAATCTAGTTTACGTGTTCCAACTTTCACTCACCCAACTATTCCAACTCACCCCTCCTACTGATGGTGCTCAGAGATTTCTATATAATGTCCCAACTACGTCCGATACTGACAACTCCTTTCCTGCTGTCAGTTGTGTCCAATGCCAATTAATTCTTCCTCTGCTGTCAGTCGTGTCCAATACAAGTAATTTCTTCCTTTCCAAAGGCCAACAGACCAGATATTCTCACCTCACTATGCCCTGTCTCATTTATATCCATATTTTCTTGCTATTGATTTTGTATTCTTCTGTGTGAGCTGGGATTGTAACAATTTCTTTCAGTACATCCTTGTTCCTCAGCAAGAACTGACAGCTGTCAGAACTGACATGAAATGTAACTCTTGCAGGGCTAAACTTAGGGCAAGTAATAATTGTATGCTGCCTGCTGTAGTCTAAAGGAACATGAATACAAAAAGAAAAGGTTGCCCCTTTATTACAGTGTTTATATTCATAATAGTGTGAAAAATGTTTCAAAGACATCTTTATTGCATTCTACCGGTACTGATACATTAGTATGTAGTATGTGCAGGTCAAGTCTATTTCAGGACTTCATATAGAAGTGAGTATTTCAAAATATAGTAGAGTATAACATTTGTCAAATTAAGAAATGTTCTATAACAGAGGATTAACTAATGAGACCAATTTTTTTTAAATTATTTTTTTTTTTAAAGAATAAAACGATATCATTCACATTAGCACTTAAGGCAGTAGAAAAAATTTAAAAAGGGATTTTGCACAGTATTCATTAAATACCATTTAAAGTAATGGTAGCTTATGACACATCTTAATCAGTGTATACATCTTCTTTACAAATTGTATTTACCCCTTGATTGCAGTCTTTTCAACAAGCAGAAATAAAACATAAAGCAAGTTAATATTAGTGTATTCCTTCTGCTTACTTAAAGTAGAGAATAGCATCCTTATTCTCATTTGTCACTGGTGATAAACTCATCACTTCAGACTAGCTCCTGTCCTCCATGAAAGTTAGCTTGAACTAATTTCTACTCAAAAGTATTTGTTTAGCATATTTCAGGTCATATTTTATCACTTTTTGCTTCTTATGTGAATAGCTCTTTGTTACGTATAAAACCAATTTCTAATACTAGATTCTCACATACTTTCTCAAGAGAAAGACTGCATACCACATTCAAATAAATTAGGCAAACCTGCAGAGGTCACAAAGTGGCAGCTCTCCAGAGAAGGAACCTTCTTCTCTCAACAGACTTCCCAGTGGTTCTAAACAGGTTATTCACTGTACTTCCTTTAGGAAAAGCAGCTTCCGAATTAACATGCTTCTCACTGGCAGTGGCACTGTAAAGAACTGGAAGGGTTAATCTACTCTATCATCATTAGTGCTGATAAGGATTTAAGTGGTTGAGGTTTCAGTAAAAAGGTAATAGTGAGTGGAGGGAAATTCATTGTGCTTCCTTTAGATATTTAAGAAACAAAGGAAACCAAACTCTGCTGGTCATTAAAGATAGTACAATGCTTAAAATCTGTTTCCCCTGAGTACCTAGATGTGTGCAACATCTATTTTTGAGTGTAATTATGTGTCATTGCCGAAGCTGGAAAATTTAATCAGATATTTTTGTCTTGATGACCTGTGATGGATTGACTGGCTGGCTGCTGGATGCTCACTCAATTGCTCTTTTGCTCTCCCTCCTCAGCAAGGCGAAGAAAATAAGATGGAAATATGTTCCTAAGTTGAGATAAAGACAGAGACACTCCTTACCAGTTATAGCAATAGAGGAAATTTGGTTCAACTTTTTGCCAATTAAAATGGAGTATGATGGTGAGACATCAAAAGACAAAAAGCTATTGCATCTTTCAGCCTTCCCCTTTATTTCCTGAGGCTCAGCTTCACTCTCGACTCCTCCACAACCTCTCCCAGAGCAGCACAGGGGGAGGGAAAGTGGGGCACTGTGGTCAGTACCTTGTCGCAAACGAAGGACGGGGAGACGGTTTGATGCAAACCAGATTCCGTTTATTGGCACTTCTGCATACAGTTATATACCTTATTTCTTATCACTACAAAGGTGTTGAAAATTTCTCTATTGGACAGTTACTACTAAAGTGGCATTACCTAACACTACTTGATTGGTTAATTAACGATCCTGACCTAATAAGGAGGTCCGGTAATTACCTAATGCTTAGCAAGTTTTATTATCATTAACGTTAACCTTGTTCCTCAGCAATTTCTTAGGTTATCTTATGCTATTCCCACTTAACAAGGAGCCACGTCTCCATGATATCTCATGGTTATGTCTTTGGAGACTTTTCAAAGCAATGTTTAAACAGAACTTTGCTTAAGTGATAGCCAGTTTGTTGCAACTAATTGCTCTGTGCTAACGGTACACGCTGACCTCGCTTCTTGCATATCCACAGTACCTGACAGTTCCTCTCTGCCTCTCCTTCCTGCCCCTCAGCCTTTTCCCTGCTCCATCCCGGGGCCTTCCCAGGGGCTGCAGGGAAACCCCCGCCCCACCGGGGTCTCTCCCGGGGCCGCAGGGGCATCTCTGCTGGGGCGCCCGGAGCCCCTCCTGCCCTCCTCCTGCTCTCCGGAGCCTCGGGGCTCGCAGGGCTGTTTCTCCCCCTCTTTCCCTCAGCCCTGGCTGCCGGGCAGCGTTTTGCCCTTTCTGACCCAGGCTTTCCCCGAGGGGCTCAGCTCTGCCCTGCGATGGGGCCCTTGGAGCCGATTCTGTGGAGCGCGGGGCAGCTCCTGCACCTCACCGTGTAAAACCAACACAGGATTAAAGTGGAAAACGGAATGAAGCAGTGTAATTCCCTCTAAATAAAATCTGTGATTATTTGCATTTGGATTCTGTAGATGAAAAACACAGTTTCAGTGAACAAAGCAGTGACTCCCAGGGAGCTGAATACTTCAGTAAATGGGCATAAGCTTTGTGTCACGGGGCTGCTTATCAGAGGGCAATAGCTAGACTAAATCAGAATCGAAGAACAGTTTATTAGCCTAAAGGCCTTCTTGTTATAAGAACAAACAATGTGCTTTGCTTATCTTGCAACTTAATGAGTTGATTTAATTCACAAAAAAAACCAAAAACCAAAAAACAAACCAACCAACAAACAAGAAAAATACACACAAAACACAAAAAACCAAAAACCAAACCAGCTAGCCAAACAAAAAGCCAAAAAACACCAAAAAACACCAAAAAACCCGAATTAAAACAAACAAAACCACCCCACCAAACAAACGACAAAAAAGAAGCAAACACAAAAACAAACCTTAAATGTCAAAACACTGAAAGAACCCTTGAATTAAACAAATATGTTCCTTACTTTTCTTTAATGGTGACTTCCTTCATGTATAGAATATTAGAATCATAGAATTGTCAGGGTTGGATGGGACCTTTAAAATCATCTAGATCCAACCACTGCCATGGGCAGGGACACCTCCCACTAGATCAGGTTGCTCAGAGCACTGTCCAGCCTGGCCTTAAAAACTTCCAGGGATGGGACTTCAACCACCTCCCTGGGCAACCTGTTCCAGTGTCTTACCACCTCATAGCAAAAAATTGTTTTGCCTAACTTCCAATCTAAATCTATCCTCCTCTATTTTTAATCCATTTCTCCTACGCTTGCCACTACCTGAGATCCTTTAGCCATTTCTTTCCATTTTAAACCATTATACCACTATACATTTCTTTTTTTATTATTGTTTCTTTTGGTACATCATATCAAGTGAACTATCGAAGTAGAAACATGGTTCTCTAGAATTTCCTTTAAGTTATCAGAAAAGAAGTCAACTTTATGTAAAACCTTGCTTCATTTAACCTGAAGTAGGTGCTATGCCAAGCTGCCACCAAAAATTCATTATGTTGCTCTCAGTTATATCTGATATTTTTGTTTATATTAATATTTAGGGAACATGTTAACACTTCAAACATATAAAACAGATCCTTCTGAACAGCTTGCCACTGTCATTTTAGACTGCCATAGTTTTTGAAATTTTCCACAGAAAGTCACTAACCACTACTAAATATAAATGATAATGCCTTCATATTGAATATCTGCTATTTCCAATAAGAATCTAGAAGAGTAACCTAGTTGGATGCAACCATCTTAAAAGGCTATATAAATTAGATGATCTAATTCAAGTACAACTTAAAGGTAAAATACTTAATAGAAGATAACTTCTTAAGTGTTGCAAAAAAATGCTTATTTGAGCTTGACTAGGGACAATCCAATAATGTTTATTAAGTAGTAATTGAATATTGACTTAAAGTTTGGCACAGACAGAAGAGATACAGAAAAAGTAAAAATTCTGTAGTGATAATCAGTAATTTGTATCCATTTGGTTTCCTTTGGAAGTTTCCCAGTTGATGGTCAAACCACAGAGTTCAAAAACAACACCACTTAAATTGAAAGATGAAATATAAGCTGATGGATCAAAGTAAAGTGTTGTCTTCAGTCAGTTTTGTGTTTCATCCTGGTTATATTTTACAGATCTTGCTGAACAGCAAAAAATTATATATATATATTTTTTATTTTATTTTTTTTTGTAAAAGAGAGCATTAAAATACCTTTCACTAGAATTAAAGCTAAATAAATCTTTCAAACAAAGCAAAACAAGATAAAGTAACCTGCATCCAAAAGTAATTGCATTGTAAAATATGCATGAATTTTGCTGATTTTTCTCAACTCTGGGCAAAGGCTTGAATAAGGTTTGGCATAATCCTGACTCAAGATAAAAAAGTTATTGCTCTATTAAATATATATATATTTTAACAGTGAATTGTTATATTAAACTGTGTTTTTAACACTGCTTACACTACTAACAGGGGATCCCCAAAAAATAATTGGTCCTTAAATAAGGAAAAAAGGGAAAAGAAAAAGAAAAAGAGCAGTTTATGCAGTTATTTTTTATTTCAAACATTTCACCTTGACTATCTAAATGTCTGTAGTCAGTTGTGAAGTGGCCTACCAAAATGTCCAAAGCCCAAAAAACTAAAATAATCAACTCAGCAAGACAACTAGTAAAACACTTAAGAAAGCCCTTTACAATGTATGCTGGAAGTAACATAATTTAGATGGTGAGGTACTTTTTTAAACTTGTTTTCATCCCATAGTCTCACAAGTACTTGGAAGTCAAGAAGTGAAGAAATCATTGGAGAACACAAGAGCCAGCAGACATACAGAATTGCTACTCTGAGAAAGTAACATTTCCAAGACGTAATTTTGTAAGATCCAGATGCACTGTTAATATGTGGCAGACATCAATCAGTGCCTTAGTTGTGAGTAGCATCTTGAAAGATTTCTGAACAATCATATTGTAGTTTATTCAGAAAGAAGTATAAAATTAATACATATTTCTGGTGCTCCTACTTGTGGAAATAGTTCTCTAGCATTTATCACTGTTGGAGCCTAAGTGTTGGTTATGATGATGTTTTACTTGCAATAAAATCTCCCCTCCCCCTCCCCTCCCCATACCACAGGGAGGTTTTTGGATGTTTCAGAAATACAAATAGAAGATTTCATAGTCTCAAAAAACCTTGGTTGCACCACAGCATTTCTCAAGAAGTGTCACTGTGAGGAGTAACATTAATATTTATGAGAGGAAACAAATGATTAGATAAATAATTAAAAGAGGTACCTTCTAAGAAATAAGAGGGAAGTATTTTTGCATACTGTGCAACAGTGCTCCCTCCCTGTCCTAAAAAATCCAGTCTTAATAAAAAAGCTAACAATATGACACGAATTTTGACATTTCTGTATAAGCTTTTTTCTTAAAAAAAAGTTACATGAACAAGACTAAAAAATTATCTGTTGATGCAAGCTCCTGATCTAACATTTATGTGTGTCTGCCACTATATGAAAAAAATCTTTTGACTTCTTCTAAAAGAATGAATGACAACTCTCAGTTTACAAATTTATTCTTAATGTTTTAATTATTCATAAACATAGTATACAGCAAGAATGTAAGCAAACCATAAACTGTATTTCATTTATGCAAAAGCAGTATGTATTAAAAGAGGAAAACAATGATATTTTTTGCAGTTTATTTTTCCACTGTTTTTTCGCACATTTGAATCAATTCATTCTACTTCTGTGTCACTTTTTACCTTAGAAGAGACTTACCTAGAAAGTAAAATTACTAGAAATAAAATTGATTCCATCTTGGATGAAACCAGGTGCTTTTCTCTAAAACCTGTTGTTCTGGTAACTACACTAACCTTTCTGATAGTGTGAATCAGTATGAAGAGGCACGATGAATTTTTAGGCAAAAAATACTTAAAGGAATCAGAATATCTGTCCATGTGACAATTAATACTAGTACTGTAATTTTATTTTGTCATTAACTGAGACTGAATGCTACTAGGAAAGATTTATTGTACTTTTCAGGCCAATAGAAATTAAACAAAAAGGTCTACATTAGATAAATTTCTTTTGAATTTTGTAAACAGAAGAGTAACTCTAGCAGATGTTGAAATGACAAAAACTTACTAAGAAGATAACAAGAAGTTCTGAGGAGATTTATTAGTGGTCAGAACTAAGTTGACAGTGGTCCAATATTCATAATTATCAGCTTCTTACATGGCTCTGCAGTTTGTCACCTGATAGGTACTAAATTATGTGATGAATTACACAGCTGTGCAATAAACTACACAGATGCTTTGAAAACCTTAAGCACCAACAGAAAATCATTGAACAGACTGCCAACTTTGGTAGCAGACTGAAGAACATTTGAAAACTCTGAATTAATGAACTATTTCAACCAGGGTGACTTAATTTGTCACTTAGAACGAACACTGCAGACAGTAGAAAAAAGATGAAGTAGCTTTCCCTGCTCTTTTTCTCTGCTAAATTCAATTTGGAACACCAGATTGCTTTGAAAAGTTATGTCTCAAAGCAGCATTAGCTGTGGTTTCAGGTTGCCTTATTGTAGGCCAATTTCATAAGATAAGGATAGAATTTAGCTTTTAAGTTTTACAGAGTTCTAGAGGACAACCAAGGTAGCCATAAAATATATGACACCGATACCATAAATCCATCTTCAAATAATATGAAGAAAAATAAAAACTTTGATTTGCTACCTAGCTGGAGATCTGATCTGAAGAGTTTTTCATTTCTCTGAAACAACGATAGTGTCTGAAAAAGTAACATCCTGAGGGAAAAAACCTAATCCTTTACTTAAAAGCAAACTGTCAAAAAAATTCTGGAGGTTAGTAGTATTTTCTTGTAATGTTAATCGCTCCCTCAAAATTCTTGGCTATCTGCAATAGAAATCCTAAAGCATACACAACCATCATCTAAATGGGAAGACATAAGCAAAATATGTAAGTCTATACTACTATGACCTACGTTTCTGTGTGGTATATTCAACATTGCAAATGAATAAAAATTATTTTTTTTTAAGAAAACATGTTACATTTTCAATGAACACTACTTCAGTACTTGACTCAAATATTGCATGTTAACAGACTACCTCTGGCAGGTTTTGTCCTCCATATTAATTTTTTTAAATTTTTCAGTTAATTACAAAGCATATTAATTAAAATTGTCTAGCAATACTGAGCAGACAATGTAACCTGTTTACTTTCTTGTAACTGAATTTCAGCATCTGTTTCAGTGAAAATAATTAATATTTGACAGAGACAAAACATACAAGAAAATCAAAATGATAAATGTAGCATCTTTGTGATACAACAGTATAATTGCATTATTTAACAAAACATTACAAGAAGATTTATTTTTTCCTTCTGAATTAGATGTCCAAATGAAATTACACTTTACTCAAAGTACTTCATTAATTTTGGCAATTATTTCCTTTATTGAATTCCTTCAATATTATTTGATGCTGAATGTTCAGTAGTGCTTGCTATTTAAGCATTACAGTAGTAATAAATCTTAAATGCCAGCTATGAATTAGGAACAATTAATACTCCTGACTGTATTATGCTTCTCATAGACCACAGAGCTCAACATTATCTTATGTTATGCTCAGCTAAACATACCCACAATCTGATTGTGTTATTTTGACAGATCCCTACAAGTCTAATTTATATAGTTTAAAGAGCACCACAACAAAGAATTTAGCTTCACTCTCTACCAGAGAAGACATTTGTAGAACAAATTTTTCTCCTCCCTCAGAGAACAGTACTGATGAACTATGAAAAGGAGAGAGGCATATAAAAAAATTATTTGGATTCTACATTCAGTAGAGTGGCAGAGAAAAAGAAAGGATGGGAAGGCTTTTTCATTATTTATATCTAAGATTACACTCAGTGGCACAGCTTTTGATTGTTATAAAAATTTGCACAACCTTCATGGCTTTAAGGAAAATGACGAATGACCAATACTGTGTAAAATGTAGCAAATATTAATAATCTTTACTTTGAATAGATGACATGAAGAAGACTGCAAAACTCTGGACTACCAATATTTAATTTGTTTTATAATATTTTTATGTGTTTCTCACATGAATTAAACATTACTCTTTCCAAATTTCACTGCTAGAAACCAACAGATATGAACATCCATAAATTATTCTCATGTATAACCATGAATATTCATTACTAAACTGTGAATGGTGAATTATAGTATTTAACCCTGAATATTTATGGTTGATGTTGAATTAACCATGAAAATAAATGCTGTATCAACCTGCTCACCTTGAAGATTCTTGTATTACAGTATGCTGAAGAAGTATTGACAGTGCATTTACAGGTTTTAGCAGCAAAGTGCTATTTCAGACTTGGGAGACACTTTCCATTCCACAAAGAAATTAATCAGTCCTTTTTCAGGTTTAAAGAGAGCATGGCCTGCACCCTCCTCCTTTTGTCTTCTTCTCATCACATTTGTAGAATGAAAAACTAACAATTAGGCAAAAACAATTCAACCAAATGGTATTTTCTAAAAGCAATGTTAAACAAATCCACTTAAACCCCAACAAAATGCAGTTTTTAAAAGCGACTCTCAGGATTGCAATCTCAAAAAAGGTATTCATAACACATATCATTATCATTAATATCTTATTTCTTGTGTTAGTTGAGTAGCCCTTACCTCATAGTTAATTTTTCATGTTACAGCTTGTGTGACTCTTCAATTGCCCTGTACACACTCATTTTCCTTACATAAATCACAGCTCTGTGAGCAGAGCCACCTTCTCCCCAAGGTTCTGTTCCTGGTGCTGACTGAGCCCCACCTGCTGGGTGGCATGCAGTTGTCCTGGTGGTAAATTGGTATAGAAATCCCCAGCAGCCAGTTGGCAGCTGCCATTTGCTCTAGCACCCTATCAAAAGCAGTGTTTTGAAAACAGTTCCAGGCTGATATAAAGCATTTTCCAGAAGGTACAGCGTGATTATGACAGAGATGCGAAGAAGAGAGTTTTTTGTAGTTATGGTTGTTGTACCACTGTAATTGATGCTGCTGCAGCTATGACAACAAGTTTTTTACT
The DNA here is from genome assembly GCA_023637945.1 of Phaethornis superciliosus. NCBI lineage: Eukaryota > Metazoa > Chordata > Aves > Apodiformes > Trochilidae > Phaethornis > Phaethornis superciliosus. The sequence goes on from JAJQWJ010000002.1 coordinate 75,544,202, forward strand.
TCCTGAATTTCTGCTTCTGGAATTTCACAACAGCTATTGGAACCGTAGTATTTTATAGTTGTTAGAAATAAAAATGGCCATCTATTTTAATTCAGTTATTTTCACTCTTTATTAAGTGAATCAATAGAGCTCTAAACTGATACAAAAAATTATTTCCAGTCAATGTGCTTATCCAGTACCTCAAAATTAGCAGTGTTTTAGGTGTTTACTAATTTACTTTGGTTCATCTAATTTGTCTGGTCTGTATTCTTTCTTTCTAGTTGGTTATTCAGCAGCTATATGCTCTGTCCAAATGGTACTAAGTTTGTGAAATTGATCATTGTGTTGCACTAAATAGAAGGTAACTTTGAAAAATACAAACTAATAGTCAAAAAAGGGATCAAACTACTGTAGCTGAATTGACTTTAAAGGAGGAAGGATGGACCAGTGGTTTAAGGTCAATAAAATGAGGTCTAACAAGGACAAGTGCTGGGTCCTGCACTTTAGTCACAACCCCATGCAACGCTACAGGCTTGGGGAGGAGCGCTGGAAAGCTGCCAGGCAGAAAAGGACCTGGGGGTGCTGGTTGACAGCCAAATGAATATGAGCCAGAAGTATGCTCAGGTGCCTTGTATCAGGAATAGTGTGTCCAGCAGGAGTATGGAAGTGATCATGCCCATGTACTGGGCATTGATGGGGCTTCACCTCGGGTACTGTGTTCAGCTGTGGGCTCCTCACTACAGTAAAGACATTGAGCTGCTGGAGCAAGTTCAGAGAAGGACAACCAAGCTGGTGAAGGGTCTGGAGAGCATGCTCTAAGAGGAGAGCCTGAGGGAATTTGGAATCTTTACTTTGGAGAAGCTGAGACCTTATCATTCGCTACAGCTACCTGAAAGGAGGTTGTAGGGAGGTGGGTGTTGGCCTCTTCTCTCAAGTCAACAATGATAGGACTAGAGGAAATGGCCTGAAGTTGCAGCAGGGAAGGTTTAGACTAGATACTAGGAAGAAATTCTTTACCAAGAGAGTAGTCAGGTGTTGGAACCGGCTGCCAAGGGAGGTAATGGAACCACCATCCCTGGAGGTATTTAAAAACTGTGTAGATGAGGCACTTCAGGACATGCTCTAGTGGATGATACAGATATTAATAAATATATATTTTATTTGGTGGGGAGGATTTTGACAGTTGGACGTGGTGATTTTAAAGGTATTTTACAGCTGTGACGACTGTGTGATCCTGTGATTCTGACAGAACTATACTCATATATTCTGAAAACAAAGTGTGTAACAAAAAGTAAAAGTATTAGTTTTCTTGTTCTGAAATTATTAAACGTAATTAGAATCCTGCAGATGAAGTTTGATTATACTTACATGGAAGTTTTTGTGCATTTGAAACATACAGCAAGAGTAATTGATTTTGGCACACATACATCAATACAGCTACTAAAATTTTAGTAATATCATGGTATTGTGAAAAGACTCCATATGCTCTATTAAATTATGTTTTCTACTGACTTCATTATGTTTGTATGCAGAAAGTAGCATGATATGCTCATAAACATTAGCCCTCACTTTTGTATGCTCATGGCTTATTGTTAAAATATGAAATACCTAGTATACACTGAACTTGTTCTATCACTGTAATTTGTTCTGTAGGAAATACAGCATCATAACAAATAGGTCCATGGATTTTACTTTTCATCTAAGGTTTGAAATAATGGTGGAATGATGCATATATCTTAGTGCTTCACTGAATCTACCCAGTAAATATCAGACAAATGAATATCAGTAAATAAATATTCCATCTCTCCTTCCAGCACAGAAGCAAATTCATCACCATTGGATGTGCTTGTATGCATATGTCTACACGCTGCTGCTGAATCTGTTTAAGCTTAAGACAGACTTGAATAAATCTGATCTAATCATGTATATGGTTCCAACTGTAGTTTTCCAGAAAAATAAGGATTGGATTATGTTATAATAAGTTTTTCCATTAAAATATGAGAACTTCATCAAAGTTGATTGTAAATTGGAAGTGGGGTACATAATAATATAATGAAAAAAATCAAACTAAGTTTAGAATTGCTGTGGATGGCAGTTGACAACCTGTTTGTTTCCGTCCTGCTTCAGATGGAAACAAGTTGCCCTGGTGCTTTAGCTATATGACACAGAGCTGAACCATATTGGATGACCTTATTATAGCAGGTTCTATACAGAGTAAGAGAGCAACTAACTAGCAAAGGAAGTAAAAAAAGGAGAAACCAAAACCACAGGTGTGTGATCACTGATCAAAAACAGTGGAAGGGAACACTGCAACACTGACAGGTAGCTATGACAACACCAGTCCCATTTGTACAGCATGAGACCACGGTCCAGAACAAGAGAGCATTTTGGCACCCCATGCATCAAAGCTGCGTGGTGTTGCAGCTCTGACCAGAGCCATTCCAATGAAATAACTGATGCCAACTTTGTCCTATTTACATGTTCTAACTGAATCTCTATTGTAGGGTACAGCAGGAGGCTGCTAAAGATGACTGTTGAAATAGTATGTTGAAAATTAACACCCATGTCAGAAGCAGTGATACCTTTAGACATATTTCACTATGTGTGTTCAGGGAAAATTGTTTTCTCCATACTTGCTTGCTAATCATATGCACTTTCCTCAACTGCAGAGACTTACAGAATTTGTTCCCCAGAAAGGGCTACTTTTTCAACATAATGGTGCCTGTTCCATTCTGTGCCTCCCACCAAGATGCACGCAGGTGGTCATTTTATGCAGTCCCGATAACCACCCCCTATCACAGGCAAAAGCTACAGAATTAACCTGTGACTGAGATGTCTGCCCTTGGCAGGACCCCTTCTCATTCTGGAAAACATGCACTAACTTGCACACAGCACCTTCCCCAGCACTGCTATAAGAGGGTAATGCCAGTTCTTTGCTAACATATTACCTGCTCTTCACATCTTTTCTCTCATGAGCCAGTGCATAGGAAGCTTTCCTTGAGAGAACAGAAATCAGATATGAGAATTACATGGTTGAAGAACATTGAGATACAATGTTTTAAATCTCCTTATTCATCCCTACTTTTCACTGTGTGTCAAGGCATTATGTAACATGATCAATCTTCTGCTATTTATGAGCACAAAATTTCTCTCAAGTCTTTCATTAGCATAAAATGATGATTGCACAATACTGGTTTGACTCTTCCTCTATCTCAGTTAATATATTAATAAATTTTCATTAAAGATTTTCAATATATCTTCTTCCAAATTAGCATTTTCTGAGCTATATGCCTCAAAGTTTTCTTTTTTTCACAAGGAAAACAATACTTTTTTTTTTTTACTTTTTTTTTTTTTTTTCAAAATCTAGACTTGTAAGTTAAAGAGTTTATAAAACAACTCATTCCTTTTACACAGAGAAACTGCAATATAACATACCAATTTGATGAAATAAAATTAATTTCAAATTTAGAATGACTTTTGCATTCTTGATATTTAAAATAACACTCTTTTATGCACAGGAACAGTCTTTCTTGTCATTTGATAATATTGCATTAAAAGAGACAAAAGCATTTTATTGATAGTCCTCAGCTTTTTCTTAGACCCTTTTTTGTGAAAATCCGAAATATCCCAATGGACAGAATTTTAGTAAGTTTTAGTAAGTGACGAGTCAGAGAAAGTTATAAGAAAGATATTAGTACATATAGTTGTGTAAAACAACATTGATTTTAATGTCTGCATTGTGGAGATAAGCACAAAAATATTTTAATTTTAATTACATTTCAAGCCATTTACATACACACACTTTATTTGCCACAGATAAACATTTTTCATAGGCAAATACATGTTTGCTAGATAATTATATTTAGTCTGAAAAAAAACATAGAAATCAAAGCCTTTTAACTTTAAATTATTTGTGAAATTTAGGTCTTTTAAAATAAGTGAAATGTCCATCCTTGGCAGATACAGTAAATGCAAGAGGGACAAACAAAACTAACTGACTTTAGTTTTTAATCTACTCATGTCTTCAATGCATAACTTTTGCTCTTCATAAGACTTCTCACATTTTGTAATAACAATTTCAAACTAAATCAGACACTCAAAGTTTTAATTAAAATAAATATTTTATAACATATATATTTTATTACTTAATAAACTTTAATTTTCTACAAAAATGTGTTTTCCATTTCTCCCCAGTCCACTCCCCTTCACAGCTGTCCTCCTGTATCCCCCATGCATGGTGCAACAATTCCCTTCAGACTTCCCTTTCTCCACTGACCATGGCTATACCCTGAGGAGGCAGGCAGACCCTGTGTTGGGGCAAGATGGCAGCTCTATGCTGGGTAATTAAACAGGGAATCTGTGTAATTCCCTGGCTGCATGCACCACATAGGTCAATGGTATTCACGTTATTTGAGGGTCTTGCCTGTCACAGCAGGATTTTTGCATTCTTGTCGGAAGGTAAAAAGTAGTAAGAACAATCTTAAAATCAGTATCATTGAAATTACTTAAGGTTTTTTTTTTTAAATTTACACAAAATGAGACTGAAAGTTCAGAAGTATAACAAAAATAATGAAGTTATTCGTAGAAAACCAGAATGGTAAATTTTCACAGAATCACAGAATCGTTGGAGTTGGAAGGGATCTCTAGAGATCATCTAGTCCAACCCACCTGACAAAGGATTTCCCAGAGCACATTACACAGGGTTGCATCCGGGTGAGGTTTGAACATCCCCAGAGAAGGAGGATCCGTGACTTCTCTGGGCAGTCTGTTCCAGTGCTTTGTCACCCTTGAAGTATCCTGGAAGGGTTTTTTCTCCTGTTTAGAGTGAACGTCCTGTGTTCCTGCTTGCATCCATTGCTGCTTGTCCTATTTGTAATGAGTGGGATGAGTTATGCCTTTGTTTTAAACAGTCTGAAGGAAGGCCTTGAGAAGAAAAAGCTAGAGATCTTGATGAGAAGAGAAGCCGGAAAAACTTGAGAAGAGACAGATCCTTGATAAGAGGGGAGTTCAATAATGCTTGAAAAGAGACAATTAGGTGCTTTGTGAAAACTACAAGGAGGGTAACCACTCCACAGAACTTTCCAGACCAAGTCAGGACAAGCAAAGATTGGCTAGTAGCTTTGAATCATAGAATCTGCTGAGGTGGAGGGGACCCATCAGGATCATCAAGTCCAACTCCTGTCCCTGTGTAGTACCCCAAGAATCACACCATGTGCCTGAGAGTGTCAAGGGCTCTTCTTTGGTGCAAGGTATTGATAACATAAGAGAAGAGACTCTGAACCCTGTTCCCTCTCCTAGGATGGGACCACAACCAGCCCTTCTTCTCTACCATGAGACCAGTGGAACATCATTGGATCCTTGGGTGGATGGACCCCTCCACCCCCCATACCACTTCCCTGCCACAAGACCAACAGGACTCCTCTGAATCCTTGGGTGGTGATTTTCCTCTTCTTTCTCTATCTCTTCCTCTCTCTTATCCTCCCCTACTTTGCTTTATTTTGCTTTATTTTGCTTTATTTTGCCTTTCATTCTTCCTCTTTTCTCTTCTCTCTCTCCAAAGTATTAGGCTAACAACTATAGTTTAATGTCTACCAGTTCTGTCTGTGTTCAATAAATTGTGTAGTTGCACTCAAGATTGTGTTATCTTTTTTTTTGTTCTTGTGGGACCCAACAAGATGTTTGGAACCTTTGGAACGTGACACTATTGCTGAGCACTACTGAAAAGAGTCTGTCTCCATCCTCCTTACATTTACCCTTTAGTTATTTATAAACATTAATAAGATCTCCTCTTAGTCTTCTCCTCTACAGGCTAAACAGTCCCAAATCTCTCAACCTTTCCTCATAAGTGAGGTGCTCCAAATCCCAAATCATCCTTGCCTGGGTGGCACCTCCAAGTAAGGTGAGCCACCTTAATCACTTCCGTTTCCCTTGCGAAACATCATATCTTGCAAGGTGATGAGGGAACATGAAAAACTAGTGGAAAGCAATAACTTGTTGCCATTGCTCCCTATCCTCTAGGTTGTCACATGCAGTCAGGAGGAAAGAGTAGCCAGGAGGAGAAAGAACAGGGAGCACTCCATGTCATGAGCCTTTCCTGTTTCAGGGAGGCTAAATCATGGCACATATGGTCTATCTCAGCTATCTCACTCTCACAGTCCCTGATGGTCTAACCTATTCATCTAGTCATTCAACCCTAGTCTTAACCTATTCACCTTTTCCTGGAGCTCAGTCACCACGTGGAGGAGCTCATCTACTTGAGTTGATTGAGCAGGGCACTCCCTACAGCCTGAGACCTGGGTGGTAGCATGTTCCCACCATAGCTCTCTCTGGGAAGCTGCAGCCGCCCTGATGGGCTCAGAGCTTCAGGACACCATGGCTTTCTGCCGGGTGGACACCATTGCTCCCTGGCCAAGCATCAGGCCCTCCCTGCCATGCCCTGCCTGAAGAATCTCCTGCACCAACTGCTGTGCCACTCCCTGGATAATGTGCCATACCCTGTTTGCCATGCTGAGCCTTCCTGGGGCAACCTTAAATGGAGGTAGGTGCTGGCTCTTCTCATGGTGCTGCCTTCTCCCACACCAATTCAGTAGCCAGCCCACAAACCACTGGTCCCCTGGCACAGGCTCAATGGTTTCCCAGCTTCAAAAGGCCCCCAGAATAGCCTCTTTCCAGGTTTTTTCACTATGATTCCCTTCCCCAGTGTGGACTTACCAATACTGAAGCTGGTCTAGGCAAGAAAATTTGTACCAATAATTTCTCTTAAGTGTAAGAATTATTGCATATATGAAAGAATGTTTCTTGGGAAGTAAATACATGTGGGAAGTGATCTGAAATAGTCAGACATAATTTTTAGTGTCTAATGTACATGAAATTGCTATAAAGTAGGATTATAAAGAAACACTGAAAACTTGAACATGCTTAGTTTAATCATGCAGTAATTTACGTCAGTCTGCAGGGTAGAAAAGTGAGTAATTTCATATAACAGGACTCATTCATGTTAATGGACACTAAATCAGATGCCAATTACGATACTTTAAATGTCAACACCATTAACCTTGCTAATTCTTTCACTGCCAAAGGAAATGTAAAAGAAAGTATATATCATATTTAAAAGAATCACACATACTACTCTTGCAGACTGCTCCTTAAGGACAGCTTTTATGGTAGATGATGAGGCTGAAGAAGCAGGAACATCATCTTAATCACCCTAATGCTCAATTTTCAAACAGTTATAAAGTATTACTACATCAGTGAAGTAAAAAAAAATAGTAAAACAATAAGAATGAATTGTTTAATAAGAAAGGCAAGCAGACTCTGTCAAGAATAATTCTGTTTTTTTCCAGAGAAGAGTTCAAGATTTCTTCTTGATTATACTGCCTCTGTGGTTCTTTCAACATCATTTCACTATGCACAAGCACAGACACGCTGTTCTAACATTGTCCAATAACAGGACAAGAGATAGTGAGCACACATGGAGAAACAGGAAATTCCATTTAAACACAAGAAACCAATTTGTTGCTGTGAGGGAGGTCAACCACATAGGTTCCTCAGAGAGTTTGTAGAGAATGCATCTTTGAAGATGAAGACCCATGCAAACCATGGGTCATGGACCTATGCAACTTCTAGCTAAGCAGAGAAGGTTGCCTGAGGCAAACTCCTGATGTCCTCTCAAAGCCCAGTTGTTCTGACTAACTGAAAAAAGTGGTAAAATAGAAAAGAGCATGTCATCTCTTACCTGAATGAAATGAGCCTCAGAGCTGATGAAATGAGAATAAGGAAAGATCATTCTGTCTATAGGGAATCCAGATATGGTAATCATGAGTTTTTAGAGATGACTTTCAGTCCAGTAACTTGCCATACTGAAGGTAAGAATGGGGAAAAAAGAAAAAAAGAACAATTTCAGCATTAATGACAACTTGGGTTAATGTTAAGGGTGTTTTTAAAATTGTAATATTTCTAGAATTCTAGTTATTATACCTAAAGCTACCACAAAACTGAAGAATCTGTAAAAGGTTATCTAATTATGCTTATATTGAATTTGTCTTGAAACAAAAAGACAAGTTCCAACAAAGTCAAGAAAATTGTTTTTAAAAGAAAAGAAGGAAGTTTTGTGTTGGGCCACAAAATTATTAGGAGGAGACTAGACTTGTCTGAGACTTCATCTGCAAAGATTAATCCTCTGCAACACAAGTGGAGAAAATGGAGATATATCCATGCCTTTGAGTCTAGAACAATGGACCTAGATAAGACATGATGGTTGCACAGTAAAAACAGAAAAGGCTTGAAAGACTACAAAGGGTAGTATGAAATGAACCTAGATTCTCTGTGACTTGTACAGACATTAGTCCGGTATGTTCCAAATCAACCTCAAAATTCAAGTCTGAAACCTTTCAGTCCCTGGTAAAGCCCTTTTCAGGATGTTTTTCTTGGAAAAACATGAAACACTCTGGTTTATCAGCAGACTGAGATCAGAGAGCAGAGGTAACATTGCAATGGTAACCTCAGTAAAGCACTCAACAAATTTCTAGGACTCTATCTGTTGATGTTCTGCTGGAGTTTCAAGTAAAGATTATTTTCAAAATTTTTTCAAGTAACAGAGTCTGGAAAGAGATACCTTTTCCTTGGTGAATAATGAGAATGCACATATTTTTGAAGGGACAGAAAGGAAATTATTTACTGTACCTCATTTTCAGAAAAAAAAAAACCCAAACCAAACAACAAACCAAAAACCAAAACAAAACCAACCAAACAACTCTCCCCTGCCCCCCAAATACATTATTTTAAAGTATTAGCAAGTTGCCAACACTTACACAATACACATCTATCATCTCTATACTCTAACCCCACACATTAACACTAGGTTTCCTATCAAGAAGAAAAGACAGACCACATCCCTAACATTTCAGGATGACCAAATCCACTATTGTTAAACATAGGTTTAAAACCAGAAAAGCAAAGAAACAAAAAAAACCCCCAAAAACTCCACACCATCCAGGCAATAACAAATACTCTGTGCAACATTCCTCATTTATACATAGATCTGGGATTAGTCTTGAGGTCAGATTTATTATAGTCACAGCTATAGAAGTAAAGATTCTCAAGAGTGCTGGAAAAATAAAGTAATGAATAGATGTATGTTTATGCTTGGTGTCAAGCACCTTGCTTCTGTGTGATTGTATAGAAATTTTTGTCCATGAACAATCTTAGTTTCAAAAGAGAATGAGTGATTTGTTGTATCTATCTCAGGAAAAAAATATTCAACATATTAATTCCAGAATTACTAACAAGAAACATCATGTCTAATAAAAGTAGTGAAGTGTAAATTTCTTATTCTGTACAGATCCAGAAAATACCTACAAGTCTCAGTAAAACACAATTAAATCACTTTCCAGAAAAAAAAAAAAAAAAAAAAAAACCACAAAAAACCTACACCCAAACAAAACAAGTGGAGAGGTCAGATGACAGTTCTAAGAATTTCAAAAGAAATAAGCACAGTAATTGGTCTGCACTTTATATATAAATTAGCAAAATAAACAGAATTACAGAAATTTAATCTTAATAGAATCCTCAGAGTCTTAGAAGGAATGCTATGTGTGCATATCATTGAGTAAAACAAATCTAGAGATGCACAGAACATGTATTAGAAAGTTTGTGTTCTGTAATGTTTACTTCATAAACTATACATCTATAACAAATAAAAAATTAATGCACAGGAAGAGAAATCCATTCATTATCACCTGTGTGTCATGTTAAAGACTGAATATCAAGCTGATAGCAAATCAGAGGGAAAAGGATTTGGATTCACCACCTTAAAAACAATTTTTATCTATTGAAGTTTATCTGTGCTATCACACTGTATGAATCCTACTTTCTGCCTCATCCATTGACAATAACCAGTAGGAGACTTTGAAAGCTATCTTTAGTACTACACTCAGTTTTCATTAAAATGCTGTAATAATTAAAACTTTTATTTTCCATTACTGTTGGAGTGTCATTCAATTATATTTTCCCCTGCATGATACTTCTGTGTTTGTTCAAATAATCTTGGATCATTATAGAATGTACAGTTGGTCAAGAGTTTTTAGTTAAAATGTCTAGAAGTCCCAAATCCTGAAATATGCTTCTGGATATTTTAACTGGAGAATCTCTATTCTCAGCAACATTCAGACCTTTCTTGAAAATTTTCGTGGGGTGAAATTGCTTGTTCTTTCCTATATCAACACCCACTGATGAACGCTACTGACTTTAGCTACTCATTATCAATATAATCAAATTAGGAAACCCTCAAAATAATGAAAACATGGAAACAGTTAATATAGAATATGATGTCAACATAAGGAAAACAACCTTGAGGAATCTTAATAGGAAACAGTAAAGTCAGATAAATATAAGTAACCAAAACAAAGTATAATAAGGAAAAGGAGGCAAAAGGGTCAAGGGAGTTAGAAGAAGAAAAAGTGAAAAGACAATTGAGTAAGATGTGATTTTTCTAAACTAAATTAAAACCAACCAAAACTATATTCTCCTTAATTTGATCCATGCTATAGACAAATTCTTGGTCTTCAGCTGATAGATAAAAATGCTAATGTCTGTTCTATGCACTGACTCCCTCTCCTGCCTTGTGTTCTTAGGAGTCATGAATGTCATGATCGTAAGTGCTCCAAATTAGTAACTACATATACTAATATTCAGCTTTGCTAAGTGGGTTGTTGTTTTGCTCCTCCAGGTGAGTTTTATTCTACAGTTTTATTCTTGTTGCAGATGATTTGCCAGGTAATACACCAACAAGGCAAGTAGCACTAAACACTACTGCTGTAATCATCCATGGCAGAACCTATAGCCTTAAGTATGTTAAGTGCCTTATTTTTTATGGATTAGTTAAATATGAATCTTTCTGTGAAATCGTGATTTGTGGTATGCATTACAACTAAGCTCTGTTGAGTCTTTCAACTTAATCAAATATTTGACCATCCAGCTCTTATGGGAACCACGTTGAAAATTCAAGAAATCTTTTAAATCAAAATGAGAATGGCAAGGATGTAAGCCCTCACAGGACTTCTGCTGCACCTCGTTACTTCAGATACAGAATCAGTTCTGTCTCTCTGGTACAGTGGCAAGACAATACATGCTCCTGCAATGTCTTCCCTGTCTCCACAGATGAGGGCTTATTCTGATGCTGTCTCTCTCTCTATCTCTCTCTCTCGTTCTTCCCATTTTCTTACCCTTTTTCTCCACTTCTCTATCTCATTCTTTCTTACCACTTTTCCTCTCCCTCTTATATCTTTTTTTTTCCTCTCCCTCTTTTGCCTGGCTCTATAATTTTGCCTGTGTCAATTGTCAAATAAAATCTGCTTGCACCCAACCATTTCTAGGGTTGGACTCTGTTTCTCGAATCCAAAACAAAAAAAAGAATTTAATGTTACTTCGGACCATAACACTAAGTCACAGTACAAAAAAAGAAAGATTTTTTAGTTTCCTGTAACTCAAACTGCCACATGTAGGGATATGTTGTTACTGCTATTCTTCCATACCCTCATAACCAGTAGTTACAATATCATTCACATCTACAAGATACTATTCCTGTGACTGTGGAAATAACAGTTACTACAAATTCCTCTGGTAAAATCCATCCAACGTTACAGATTAGGAGTGGGAGAGTTACTCAAACAAAGGTGCTGAGGATGTTAAATTTGCAAACAAGCAGGTGGAAGGAAAAGAACATTCTCCACCAAGACTGTTTACTATTTAGGATGACAAAACCAGACAATATAAAGTAGAAAAATTCAAACTGACACCCTACACACTTCGTTACTTCTACTAATTTCTAGTCAAAATCTCTATTGATAACATCCTTAGTTATATAAAAGCCTTGATGGTGAAAGGCAGTCCCTACTATGGACTGAAAAAGGTCCCTAGTAGGGCAAATTTCTTGTACACATCATCTGGTCCAATTGTCTGCTCCAGCTGGCTCACCTGCTCAGCAGTGTGTCCAGTACGCTTTCAAATATCTCCAAGGTTACGAGAATCTACAAACTCTCTGGGACACCTGTTTCATTAGTTGGTCACTCTCACAGTAATGAAATTGTTTCTGGTGTTCAGACAAGAACTCTAGTGATTAAAAAAATAATGATATGGCAATATATTTGCTTCAATTGATTTGAATTTTTTTCTCTACCCCCTCATTCCAGGTTGTTGATGAAGATACTGAACAAAACTGGACCCGCTACTGATCCCTGGGGAACACCACTGGCCACAGGTGTCCAGATTGACTCTATGCTGCTGATCTCTATTTTTGAGCAAATATCAATCCACCTCACAGTCTAATTCTCTGACCCACTTTTCTTGAGTTTTGTTATGAGGATGTTATGGGAGACCATGTTGTCGAAAGCTTTACTGAAGTCAAGGTATATGACATCCACTGCTCTCCCTTCATCTACCCATTGGCCAAACCAGGACACCATTTGATCGTGCCTTTGTACAAGGATATCAGGTCAGTAAAGCAACATTTCGCCTTAGTAAATCCATATTGGCTACTCCTGATAACCTTCTTTCCTTTCATGTGGTTAGAGATGGCCTCCAGAATGAGCTGCTCCATCACCTTTCCAAGGATGGAGGTAAGGCTGACAGGTCTGTAGTTGCCTTGGTCTTCCTTCTTGCCCATTCTGAAGACTGAAGACTGGTTTTCTTCCAATCCTCAGGCACCTCTCCTACTCTCCACGAGTTTTCAAAAATGAAGGAGAACAGCTCAATAACAACATCAGCCAGCTCTCTCAGTCCACGTGGATGCACCCCATCAAGGCCCTTGGATTTATGCATTTTCAGTTTATACAAGCGATTTCTAACATGTTAATCAATGTTTATGGTATTCACAAGAGCTTTCTTGCCTGTATTCTACAATCTTGAAATCTAATTAACTATACAAAATCCAAAATTTACTTGACAATTAAATTAAATAGAATTAATCTTTGCTTCAGTAAGGTTCCTGGATTTCTAAACCAAGCTTAGAGTACTCCATCTCACTTATATATTAAACTGTAAGACTCTGTAACTAGGATAGCTTCTAATGGCTCACTTAGCACATGAACAGCTGAAAACTGAGAATGAACAATAGCACTGAATAAAATTCAGAAGCACATGGACTGTTTTAGCAGACATCAGGCTTCTGTGATTAATAGGATCACACAGAATGTAACACAGAGTTCACTTTTTTCACTTGCTTTATGGCCTGAGCTGCTATTTAAGTTTTATATTTGCTTAAATGGAATGCTAAAAAAATCTTCATGCTTATTAAAGGTATCTCTTTCAACGCCATATTCCCACATATGCAATGGAACAAGGCATTCTTTCTGATCAGATACAGTATGCCCCATTTTTTTTTTAGAAGACAGGTGTAACTGAGAAGAAAGTGATCTTGATCCTCTTATATTAAAACTGTAGATATGTAGATGAAAGTTCTTGGACTATTAGCTAATCTTATCACTCCCATTTAAAAAGAAAAAAGTACTAGTCTGCTATTGGAGCTATTACAGTAATGCATATTTCCATTTATTTCAAAGTAAAGCAGTATTAAAAAATTAGGTGTAGCTCAAGTATTCTTGGTGAAGCTGTAGCATGGAAAATAGTAAATGTGAGATAAAATGTAATTACTTTGTGAACAGTGATGCCTGGCAGTTTTGCAGACTTTAATATTTAATCCACTAATAGGAGTGACAGTTTCTCCATTGATACCATAAAAAAAGGCTTCACTAATGCAAGCAATATAAATAAACACTTTAGAACTTGTGTTACTTGCTAAAGAGTCAATACATCTCGAAGAGAAATGCTACCCAATAAAATACACACACTGGCAAGAAGTCATCAGCCTATGCTTAATATCTATATAGTTGTAATTCTTAGGATAATTTAAATATTTCAAGGACACTCATTCTATACCGAATAATCCTTATTAGGAGAACTAAAGTTATTTGAAACTCTGGTACAAAAGAAATCCCAACCTATTAATTACATCAAAAATGACCTTGGTATTACAGATGCATTCACTATCCTCTGTGACATTCAGACAAAGTTGATTGCACTGTATATCAAAAACTGTTATACTCTGAATTGTTGATGTATTTATTGACTTGACAAAAACAAGTGCTTATAGCTTCAGACACCACTATGCATAAACATATTCTGACGAGAATAACTTTACAGTGGACTGTATGTAGTCAGTGAGAAGCCCCAAAGGAGAAACGAAAGACTGTCAGAAATTATCCTTACTACTATGCAGAACCCAAAGGATGCCTCCAATTACCAATAAAAAGTAGTATTTTATATGCAAGATTTTAAAGTCTTTCTGCAGAAAAAAAAAAAAAACCAAACAAAAAAACCACAGAATAATGTTCCAACAATATAATTTTATAGGTTGTTTCAAAATCTGTATTAAAAGGTTATCAGTCCCCACTGAGTACTTCAAAAACAAAGGCAGAAGCAACCTGGGAAAGAGAAGAACAAGGCATACCACTGCTAAGACTGTTAAAATTTTCATATAGTATATTTGCAATTGACGTTTTAAAGAAGGTTAGCAGTATCAGCACAGTCAACAGAAAATCTGTGTGCAACCAATAAGAAAATATTTGAAAATTGTTACACATCTTCATGGTTGAATTATTTCTTTCAATCAATTTATAATACAGAGACAAAAAGCATAATAAAAATTTAAATATTTTACTAGTCTCAAAATCTATCTTTTCTTATAAAATTTTTATTGAACATACAATATTTTAATTGAACCTACCATGGTCAATTAAAATCAGTGTAATCTCTTCTTTATTCTCATCAGTTTGCAAAAGAAAAGAAACTTTTTCAGTACAACTTTCTAGGTAAAGACCTAAAAATTTATGAGTTGGGAAACATCACCACCTACGGTAACATATGGACCAGGTATACAAGGACTTGATTTGAGTTTTACTGATATTAACTGACACACCTTCTGACTCAGTAGAGTTCCATCACACATAGTTACTGCATGGTTGTTGACATTAGAACTTATTCATTTGAGTAATTATCTATTTGTAGAAGATTCACTATCAAGCCTAGATTATAAATCACAAGAGTCTCATGTCTCTATGTTTTTAGGCATGTTGGTTAGCATTCCTAAAGAGGAGAGGCTGAAAATATCACACCTACATTTCTGGCAGTTTAATGTTAGAAAGCAGACTGTGGGAAGCAGTAGCATTTTGTGAAGGGATTTAAGAAACATTTAAGATTAGAAAGAGCTCTGCGGTATTCCGGCCTACACCTTTATTAGTTTTATCATTATACCGCATAGTATCTTTTATAAACTGCTTAAATTCCTTCAGTTTTGTTTCCTTTATTATTCTAAAAATTTAATCAAAGTAAGGACCCAAGAGAGAAGAAACATAAGTGAATGAAGTGTAACTATGGCAAACAAATACTAACATCTCAGGATCATAGAATGGCTAGGGTTGGAAGGCACCTTAAATATCATCTAGTTCCAACACCCCTACCACGGGAAGGGACACCTCCCACCAGATCAGGTTGCTCAAGTCCCCATCCAACCTGACCTTAAACACTTCCAGGGAGGGGGCAGACGTAACTTCCTTGGGTAACCTGTACCAGCATCTCACCACTCTCATAGGAAAGAATTCTTTCCTAAAAAAAGGAAGCCCTCTGATCATTTTAGTGGTTTTCCTCTGGATGCACTCAAGGACCTATATGTCCTTCTTGTGCTGAGGACTCCAGAATTGTACATCGTACTCCAGGGTCTCACAAGAGGAGAGTAGACTGGAAAATAAAAGTGTACAATTTAAAAAAAATCATGAACATTTGAAGCAGATTTAGTGTGTGTATACAGACGTAGTGTGTGTGTATATATCAAATATGGAGCTGTTCATCTCTTCTACCTGAAACCATGTGACTAAGTAAGCAACTTGGTTTGCATCCCATAACCTGCCTCTCAAATATAACCCATATCAACTTTCTGGCTATGCTCTCCTACCATTCATCTTAACAAAAAAACAAAAATGAAAACACAAAAGCAAACGAAAAAAAAGCTTTGGTTACATAAATTTGAAGCTTTTCTCACATAGGTATACACATTTTGTCCTGTGCTCTACTTCTTTCATTTAGCTGAAGCTCACCTGTTTTTTCTGTTATATGCTACATGCTAGAGATTGTTCTCTTTCCTTTTCTCTCATAATTTTGATCATACATCATTTCTCTTTCTCCACTAGTTCTTCTCTTCAACATAGGTTCTTGGGTAATGTTAAGGACTAATCCAATTTTTACAGATATTTATATTTAATGTTTCATTGTTTCCAGCAAATAGCCACTAATTACCACCAATACATTTTCCTACTCTTTATCTTTAAAAATGGATCTTCCTCTCTTACTCTTGCCCTTTATCTGTCTCAAATTCAAAAGCAAATTTCCCTTCTTTCTTCTTTCTATTTGCCTTCTGTTACTGTTTGCATTTTAAAGGCTTTTCTAGGTCAGATCAGACACTTCTAACTGACAGTAGCAAGCAAAATCAGTAAATGTTTCTCATGACTTCTGCAATAACACAAATTATACAAAAATAAAAACAAACAAACCTTTTTATCTTCTTTCTGTACTTGTAAGATACAAGCCTGGCAGCTGTTAGGTAATTCTGTGCCATGCCTTACAGTAAATTACAGACTCCTTCTGCTCCTGAGTTGCCTCATCCGTGCAGTGTGAATGATGCTTCTCTGTTAGCTATTATAACGTACAATGCAGGGAACACTTGACAGAAATCCTAATAAATCTAATTCCTTTTTCAACAACGTTTATGTAATTTCTTAGTGTGTCTAAATATAGACAGAAATGGGATTCTGCCAGCACTGAAAAGACTGACATAGGAAATCCTTAAGATGCCAACAATAGTAAAAATTCCAATTTATATCAAACACATATGAGGAGATAGGCTAGGATTCTGTGCAACTTCAAACATTACTACACCTTAGTGGAAGAACTACTGGAAGAACTGTTCATTCACTGGCCAATAACTTCATTCTTTCACTACAACAGCCACAAAAAATGTGTCACATGCATGTTCATACAAACAAACCTGGAAAGATAATGCAGCAACAAGATCAGATTATTTCCCATGGCATTATTATTAGTCAGCAGAAAAAAAAAATAAGACAACTGAAAGTTTTAGCCCTACGTGTGCTTTTTGTTTCATTTCAAGGAATATGGACCTTCCCCCAAACACTGTCAACATGAAAAAAAAAAATAAATCCTTTTATCTAGTCTGCATCTCTTTTAGTTTAAAACCATTACTCTTTCTCCTAGTCCTATCACTAAAGGCCTTACTAAAAAGTTTGTCTCCATCATTCTTTTAAGTCCCCTTGAAGTATTCAAAGGTCAAAATAAGGTGTTATCAGGGCCATCTCTTCTCTAGGCTGAACAACCTCAACTCTGTTTTTTTCCTCATAAGAGAGGTGTTCCATCCATCTGATCATTTTTGTGGCCCTCCTCTGGATCTGCTCAAACAAGTCCATGTCTCTTCTGCTGCAGACCCCAGAGCTGGACAAAGTACTCTAGGTGGGGTCTCACCAGAGCAAAGAGGTAGAATCATCTCCTTCAATATGCTAACCACACTTCTTTTGATGCAGCATAACATACAGTTGCCTCTCTGGGCTGCAAGAGCACATTACCAGCTCATGTACAGCTTTTCATCCACTGGAATCCCCAAGTCCTTCTCTGCAGGGCTGCTCTCAGTCCCCCAGATGCTACTGCCCTGACCCATGTGCAGTACCTTGTATTTGTCCTTTTTAACCTCATATGTTTCACATGGACCCACTTCTTGAGCTTGTTAAAGTTCCTCTGGACATCCTGTCCTTCAGCCATGTCAACTGCCCCACTAATCTAAATGTTACTCAGGTTAGTTTTCCTAAGGCAAATAAATGTGATAGACATTGTTTATCATTGTTAATGGTATACAAATGTCTTCCTTTTCCATATAGAATATACATTTTCTTTCATGAAAGCATCATGGTCCATTTTAAGTTTGTTAGTATGACATATGTTCTAGGATTCTATTCCATCTGATTTCTTTTCCCCGCACAATCTATAATTGAATGTTTAGGATTTTTTTTCCATTAATGTGTATTTTCTTGTGAAGTCTTCATTGTATATACAAGGTCACTATGGCAGATGATCTAATTTGCATCTACTCTGAACTAAATATTTTATTATAAAACTTTCTAATCACATCAGAAGTCAAAGAAAGGAAACTGATAAGTGAGTACATTGAAACTACAGTCCCTTGAACTAAACTCTCAACGTCTTCACTAGAAAGAAGAATTAGTCTGTCATTTCTACACCTGCTTTCATCTGCTCTCTGGGGTTCTTCCTGCTGTGAACACCCTCAAGGCTTTTTCTCCTCTGAGTATGTAGATCTCTTTTTAAGCCATCATCTTAAACACTTAACATTCTGTGCACTTGAGTGCACTTATCATTTGGCTTTTGCTGCAGCTATAAATAATATTAAGACAATATCAGCATCTAGATGACTTATCCACACATATGCAGTGGGATCAGCAGGTTTTACAAAACATTTATCAACATAATATTTGGAGTTTTCACTCCGTTTTCCTTTGGAAAAGCAAGTGCTGCTAGAAATGTTTTTCTCTAGACAGAGCAGTATTCAATTATTTGAATTATTCTAGGCTATAATAGATGTACTAAACATTGCTAATTTTATTAAATTAATGGTGAATGCTAATGCTATTAACATCTTAAATAGAGATATTTTAATTCACTGTTTAGACAAAGATTTGTGACTAAATAAAACAAGTGAACAAGTGGATATGTTTAGTTTATTAAAACCAAGCAAAAATATACATAGCTTTGCTAAACTGATAAAATTTTGCTTGAAGCTGAATTATTCTGTTTTAGTCCAGACTGCATATTATGTAATGCAATCAGATGTCAATAATAAACATATTAAAATAGATAGATAGATAGATAGATAGATAAGAGAAAATTGGAGCTTTCCTGTTGTTTCTCTTGGTTACAAAACCATAAAAAGTGAAAAAACAGAAGAAGTTGCTTGCTGTGGAGCAATAAAAAAATGAATCATTTGCAGTACCCTTTCAGAACAAGCATTTTCTGTAAGGGACAGGAGGGTGGAATGAGTTCATGAGATACATGTGCTACAAGCAGGAGACGAAAAGAATTTTGAAAATAAAGCAAAAAATCCTTCGTTCCATATTCTCCCTGAAACTGAATTGCCATATATCTGAATTCATGTCCCTCCTACCTCTTAAGACACCATACACTATTCTGCAAAATGCAAATGATAAGCATGTTTTTCAATACAGAAGTTCAAGTAAGGTTATGGAAATCCCTGTCTTAAAGGAAAGAATTAATTCTTTAAGTTACTCTAACTTATTTAGGCACAAGATTTTACCAGCTTTAGTCAGATAGTACCATATACAGTCAACCAATCTCTGCTGCGTCCCAGCAATAGACCCAAAACCCATAAAAGTTTTAATCAAATATTCTGCCCAGTGGAGTATGTGTATCTGTTTCTGTAATCCAAACTAAAAGTAATCCATGTTTTGAATGGGGTTTTCAAACTCAAAAAAATTACTTTCATTTACACAACAAAATAATCTTCTCCTAGAAAGAACCAAGACTTTTTAGAGTGTCAGTGTTGCTACCTGACAGTTTATAAAGATTACAACCTGAAGAAGCAATGAGATTTCCAAAAGATAACATTCTCATCAGCTAAAAGAAGAGTGAGGTTAATATTATTGAATATATAGGAAAAGTTGTTGACAGCAGTGTCTCCACTCCCCAAACGAATAAATGAGCACCACATTTTCTGTTTTTCTTTTTTTCCTTTTTTTTTTTTTTTTTTTTTTTCCCCTCCAGGTTTCAATCAATCAATCAGAGATATACCATCTTCAAATTTAAATCTTTTTAAGAGCAACAAAAAATATATTAAATGATATTTTTAGATCTATATTTAAAAATTGCAATTGCTTTTCCCTGAGCTGAACCAGTTCTAAAATACAGAATACTAAATATCAAAAATTGTGCTGTAAAGTATTACTTCTTTTGCTACTGTCACTGTTTGGACAGTTGTTCTATCACCCAGCCCCACCTGGGAGGGGGAATCAGCAAAAGGAAAGGAGACCTGCGGGTTGAAGTGAAAATAGATGTAATGGAATAATAATAATGAACTAATATTAACCCCAATGAAAAGATGAGGTACAATGTTATACTCAGCTCTAGACAGTAGCTGTGAACTCTGTTCTTCTAGCAGCGTAGGCTGAATGCCCAGTACTGCGAGGACGATTGCTCAAGTGAAAATGCACATCACAGCAAGTGGAGGAGTCAGCCTCAGGTGTGAGATGACCAAGATGCATAGGACCCTCTTGGGAAGGCAGCCATTATAGAAGTCCCCAGATATGTCCATAAATTTCCTGAATACCTCACCATACAGTGAGATATGGAATACTTCTGTTGGCCAGCTTGGGTCAGCTGCCCTGGGTGTTGTCCCTCCTAGTCCCCTGCAACTGCATAGTTCAAATCTACTCTCAGCCTTGGTCACTACAGAAATCTACATATCACAGCATCTTATCTCTTTTATTCCCATAGAACTGAACTCAGTAGTCTCTCAAAAATATGTTTTTTCTGGACAGAAATTTATTTTAGAATTCTGTCTCAACAAAACCAGGACAATTACACTGAT
This sequence comes from Phaethornis superciliosus, assembly GCA_023637945.1. Classification (NCBI taxonomy): domain Eukaryota; kingdom Metazoa; phylum Chordata; class Aves; order Apodiformes; family Trochilidae; genus Phaethornis; species Phaethornis superciliosus. Next base: position 75,564,912 of record JAJQWJ010000002.1, read on the forward strand.
ATTAAAAACAAAGTTTTTTTAATAATGGTTTCATTCAAATACTATCACTTTGACCTCAGTAAAATCTGATAATAAATTTCATTTAATCATTCCATATATACATTTAATGTGATTTAAAGTGTAGGTATGGTGCTACAGACCCCCCAGTCACAGAGACAAGTTGTGATGTTAACACCAACCAACAGTTTTCTTTCTTTACTTACAAGAACAGTGTGCCCAAAAGTGTTCTTTTTTCAATAGCAAATGCAGCAGGCTGAGACAATCTGGCACTTTCTTTCCTATTGCAGCAGTGATTTTAAACAATTAGGTACCTTCCAGAGAGATCCCCCGATAATCCAGAAGAAGATGGTCAGTGACCTGCTGCACCACATGGATGTGCAAAAATCCATGGAAGCAGATGGGATGCACCCAAGGGTGCTGAAAGAGCTGTCAGCAGTGCTCACCAAGCCACTTTCCATCATTTATCAGCAGTCCTGGCTCACTGGAGTGATTCCAGAAGACTAGAAAACTGCTGATGTCCATATATAAAAGGGTCAGAAGGATGCTCTGGGAAATTACAGGCCTGTCAGTGTGACCTCAGTCCCAGGGAAGTTGATGGAGCAGATCATCCTGAGTGCTGTCATGCAGTACTTGTACAACAGCCAGGTGACCAGGCCCAGTCAGCATGGGTTCATGAAGGGCAGGTTCTGTTTGATTAACCTGATCTCCTTCTATCATAAAGCAACCTGCTTATTGGATGAGGAAAGAGCTGTGGATGCTGTGTACCTGGACTTCAGCAAAGCCTTTGACAGGGTTTCCCACAGCATTCTCCTATAGAAGCTGGCTGCTTGTGGCTTGGAAGTGCATGTGCTCTGCTGGATAAAAATCTGCTTAGAAGGCCAGATCCAAAGAGTTAAATCCAGGTGGTGGCTGGTCACAAGTGGTGTCATTCCCCAGGGCTCAGTGCTGGGGCCACTCCTGTTTAACATCTTTATTGATGATTTGGATGAGAGGACAGAGTGCACCCTCAGTAAATTTGCATGTGACACTAATTTGGGTGGAAATGTCGAGCTTCCCAAGGATAAGGAGGCTCTGCAGAGGGATATAGGCAGGGTTGATTAATTGGCCTAGGCCAATTGTTTGAGTTTCAACAAGGCCAAATGTCAGGTCCTCCACTTTGGCCACAACAACCCCCAGCAGTGCTACAGGCATGGGGAGGGGTGGCTGGAGAGCTGCCCAGCAGAGAGGGACCTGGGGTGTTGATTGAAAGCCATCTGGACATGAGCCAACAGTGTGCCCAGGTGGTCAAGGAGGCTGATTCCATCCTGGCCTGTATCAGAAAGTGTGTCCAGCAGGAGCAGGGAAGTGATCCTGCCCCTATATTCTGTGCTAGTGGGGCCTCACCTCGAGTACTGTGTGCAGTTTTGAGCACTGCAGTATAAGAGGGACATCGAGGTGCTGGAGAGGGTGCAGAGAAGGGCAACCAAGCAGAATAGTGGCCTGGAGAACAGACCTTATGAGGAAAAAATGAGGAAACTGGGGCTGTTCAGCTTGGAGAAGAGGAGAAACCTCATTGCTCTCTACAACTCTGAAAGGAGGTTGTAGTGAGACAGATGTTGGTCTTTTCTCCCTGGTGACCAGTGACAGGACAAGAGGAAGTGGGGTAAAGCTCCACCAGAGTATGTTCAGGTTAGATATTAGGAAAAACTTCTACATAGAAAGTTTGGTGAAGCATTGGAACAGGCTGCCCAGGAAGGTGGTGGGGGCACCATCCCTGAAGGTGTTCAAAAGATGGGTAGATGAAGAGCTTCAGTGGATGGTTTAGTGGTTATGGGTTGGAGGGTGAACAATCTTGATAATCTTGGAGGTCTTTTCCAACCTTAATGATTCTATGATTCTTTAGCTATAAACTGCTGGCCAGATCTGGAGGCCACCTTGTGACTCAACAGAAGCAACCTTGTTACTCAACAGAAGGGCCCTCCTCACTCTTTTCCCTGTGTAAATCACCCCAATCCAATCCTGACTAAATCTCTTCTTATCCCTGTTTAATTTCCTCTGATCTCTGTGCAAGTCACTTCATTCCAAATCCAACCCTTACACATCCCTTCCACATAGTAATAGAATGAACCTTGTTAAGTCATTATTAAATCTGTATTAAAATCACCTTTTCCTGATAGCTTTTTTGGTGATTCTTTAAGCAACCTTAAAAAACTGAAAATAAAAATTGTCCTTATTCAAATGATGTAGTCTATTTCCATAATTTTTCTTTTATATAAGATTTTTAAGACCACCTGTTGATTGTTTCGCTTAACCAGATTGCTAAGTAGCTTTAATATCTATGTTTATCTCAAATTATACATTCCTGTAGCTGATAGGAAAAAATGTGATTTAAGATCAAGTATCTAGAAAAGATTACCTTGGAACTGTTTGCCGATTTTATCAACAGACAAAACAGTATTGTGGAAAAAAAATGAGAATGATAAAAGTCCCTCTCATGAGAAGCAACAGAGGAACACACTCTCATGAAGCAAACAAATGGTAACATTCTGTGCACTAATCTAACAATTTAGATAAGAACTGTAGGACCTAATTATAAAAGTTTTTTATCAGAAAAAAATATTATCTAGGGAACCACTAATCTCATTTTCATTTAGCTCTATGAAAAATTGTGCACAGCTATGTTAATTTTATGTAATAATTTATCTTATGTTACATGATAATACATTTACTTCTTTTTGGTCTTATTTTAATATTTGCCAAATAAGGATTTTTAAAAGACATTTTAAAAATTTTTGTTAAAATTATATGCACTAAACAAAAAAACCCAGTCTGGTTTATCTTCATGGGAGACTTTTTATGCAGATAAGAAATATTATAATATTATTATAATATAAGAAAAAATATTTCTCAAAGTTAACTTTCTCTATAAGGTGCTTCTAGGAGCGTATTTCTCAATTATTGGCACAAAAGTTACAAATACATGAAATTTTAATCTGGGAAGTCTGCCTTCAGTGAACAGCATGGACAGGGTCTTCTGTATGCTTATGCTCATAACCATCTGCTATGCAGGCACTGTTCCCATGCACAAGTTCATTGGAAATTTTCCTTGAAATATTCATTGCAAGCAACAGGAACAATAAGACAAGGCTTTTCCTTCTTCCAGAATTCCTTTATTTTTGATGTTTATAGACCACTGACACTAACACTTCAGTTATCACCTTGGTAAAATAAGTTTCAGAAAGCAATAGCTGAAAGATAGAAAAGCATATCATGAGAAATAGAAGTCCTTCTACCAGTTAGCTTTGTTTTAGCAAATACAGTAGGGAATAACAATAACCACTTCTGTTGAGAAGAAATATAAATAAGAATATATAAAAATGGCAGGGTACTCTTTGCGAGTTAAATCATATGGCATAAAATAACATCAGAAAACAAACTTTATTCTAGAGATGAGGCCAGTTCTCCAGAGAAAACATCTGAGTATCAGTATTTCCATAAATGACTTTGCTATTCTGAATTTTTTCATGTCTGTGTAATCAACTTGAGACTTACAAACAGGTTCCCAAACATTTTAGAAAGGCAGAGCCTCAAAACAAACTGAGTAGGCTAAAACAGAGGAAATAAAAAGAAGCAGAAATCTGCTTCTGAACTTTTTTGGTTGCAAGGGAGTATAACATTAAAGATGAAGCTTGCAAGATGATCAATGTACCTTTCTTCCTTACATATAGTATTACTACTTAAATCAGTGCAGATTGATTGTTTATGTAAGAATATGATATTGAAAAAAATCCTGAACTGTTTCCAATTTTTTTTTTTCTTAGCACCTTCCAAACAAAACCAGGCAATGAGATTAATTAGTGTAGCTGAGATTAATTTGTGAAAGGGTAAAAAAAAATGGAGTCTTTTCTTTTTGGAAAAAATACAAAGATCGGTTAAATTACTTCTTGATAATAAATGTGTACATAATTTAGTTTTCCCTTAGCTATATGGGCTAAATACTGTCAAGAAAAAAGACCAAAACAACCAAATATGAATAACATCTATAAATGCTTTGGGGGAAATCCTCTCTCCAACTGCTATCTGATGACATACCTTTTTTTATTACATAAATACTCATACTGCCCTTAAATATAGTTCCTACTTCATTGCATTCTATATTCAGTACCCAATCAACTTAATTCTCAGAGCACTGCCAAAGAAAGCATTACTAATGTTAACACTTTGACAGCCAATATAAATCACTTTCTGCCTCTGTAAGTCAAAACAGGAGCTCATCAGTGTTGGACCCTGTTTGTATGTATCAAATGACTCCACAGCACAACACTTCATGAAGTACAAAGGGCTTTCATTTTGATTTAGTACAGCTTTACTCTGGTTTGCTTTGTCCTGTTTGAAAGGTAAGGTAGTACAAATTCCATTCTTTAAAATTCATGTTTGTATTTTGGTTAGTAGCCCAAATGGAAGTATGTAGAAGCATTTCACACAGATCAAGAACATGAAAGCAATGCAGGTTTCTTGTCTTATACAGCTTATAGAGGAAAATTAAAAGGACTGATGCCAGTAACTAATGGCAAGTAAAATGGTAAATAAAATTCTACAGAAAAAAAATCACATTTTGGGAAAAATCACATAAAAGAGAAAAAGTGACGTGCAGAATAAAACAGGGCTCACACAGCAGTGAAAGAATTAGACAAAACCAGATTCCAGCTAAAGAAAAACATGTCCCATGTAGTCAACAGACCAGCCTTGAGACAGGCCTGCAAGGCAGATGAAAAAGATGGGAAGGAGTACTCCCCACAACTTGACTACAACTTTGAGCCCTGGGTAGAAAAACACTGAGTAATTGAGTTCACTGAATTAACACATTAGTGAGCTATTAGCATATGAAAATACTTCCCCATAGGCTAGAGAGACCCTTACTAATAAAATAATCCTTACTCTTTGGGCATGCATACCGAAATTTTTGAGTATTGGTACTTTAAATGGAAGCAGGGAATTAGTCATGGGTACAAATGATAGAACTGACTTTACATGGTAATTTTTTTGAAATAATGTATAATAAATAATGTCAAAAACCCAAACTGTGACCATCTCATCTCATCTCATGTCTTACTGCTCAGGGTCAACACATTACCATAGAACATCTCTTAAGGCATCTTACTAAGAACAAGAAAAAACCCAACAATTCTAACCAGCATTTGGCAGAAAGTAAGTAGAGTGGGCTAATGAAAACATATTATGTTTTAAATTAGGTCACAACCTTAAAGCTGTATGTTGCATTCAAGTCAACCTCTTCCAAGAAGAAGGATCTGAACTCTTAAGAAGATCAATAGGCTGTCCAAGAGGACTCTGGTTAGGAAATCTTCACAAAGAAGGGCTTGTACAGGTATCTTGGGTTAGTGGAGTGGTATTTTGGAAGAAGGGGGGGTCACAAGGGTGGGTCCAGTGAGAAGCTGCTGGAAGCTTCCCCAGATCAAATTCTGGCCCTGCCTCTGGCCAAGGCTAAGCAGGTATGGGAAGGTGGGTGTGCCTCTGCAAGGAACATATTCAAGAAAGGGAAAATGAAACTACAAAAATAAAAAGCAAAAGGACCTGCAGAGGAACAGAGGAGATGAGAGCAATGCAAGAGCAGAAAGACTAAGGTCAATGAGGAAGGTGGGGGGAGAAGGTGCTCAAGCAGAGATTTCCCTGCAGTTCATGATAGGGTGGCAGGCTGTCTGCCTGCAACCCATAAAGAAGCATGGTGGAGCAGTCCCTGAAGGACCACGGTGGGGCAGACAGGGATGTCCTACCATGGAGGATTCCTGAAGCAGGTGTTGACTCTGTGTGCAGCCCAGGCGGGAGCAGTCTGTGCCTGAGGGACTGCACTTGTGGGAGGGACTCATGGCCCAGGGGTTCCTGAAGGACTCTCCCAGGAGAGGGACCCCACATTGGAGAGGGGGAAGAACGTGAGGAGTCCTCCCCCTGAGGAGGAAGGAGCAGGAGAAACATCGTGTGGGGAACTGACCCTAAACCCCCCCGTCCCTCCCTGTGCCCTGAGCGGGAGGCAGCAGTGATGTAATTTGGGCCTGGGAAGAAGAGAGGGGTGGAGGGAAAGTATTAAGGTCTGGCCATGTTTTCTCTTTCTCACGATAAATGAAATTATGTTTTTTACTTCTCTAGTTGAGTCTGGTTTTGCCTGTTACCATAACTAGGGAGTGAAACCCCCCGTGCTCTTCCCTCAATTAATGAGAAGTGGATTTTCTCCTCTCTGTCACACAGTGGAGGTGGGAGTGAGTGAGTGGAGACCTGGTTGGTACCAGCTGGGCCTGAACCACAACAACAGGCAGCCTGGATCAAGCCTCTGTCTCAGTAAATCTAATCTTGTTTAAACATATTTTGCACAAAGTGTACATCTGTAAATAAAAAGCATATTTACATAACAAAATAACCATGGTACTTCTGCCCGTTTGTTCTCTGTACTACAACTAAAACTTCATTTTCTGAGAACCAGAGTGCTTCGTATTAAAAATCAGAAAAGTAAGGACACGTGATGAATGTTGTAAATACTCTTCATAGAGCAAGCGTAGCTTATTCAAGTCTGCTGCTGGTATTTAAACATTGGATGGTATATGAAAGCACAATATCCTTTAATACCTGTACGTATATGACTAAACATTAATTATTTTCTTCTCAAAACATATTTGAGCACATATCACAGTAAGTATTCAGAAACAATGTCTCAAAAATGTTTTCAGCAACTGTGGTAACTAGGTATAGTTCAGGAGTTCATCAAGGGATACTAATTGCTTTCAAATAATGAGTTACTCAAAGTCTGAACATAATTAATAATGAACAAAATCCACAAGCATTTAGCTGTTTCCCATTAGTCTGCACTGCACTCTTCATCTTTATTGTGTTTTTATGCAAGTATGGCATGGAAAGCCTAAGAAAGTTACAGAATTTTACAGTGATTCCTCCTGCTATGTTCTCCTTTAAAAGTAGTAAATATTGCAAAAAAATCCATGAAAGTCTTCTCTCACTCTTTATGCTCATCTCTGACAATGAAGTAGAGAAATATTAAAATAGCACCAAAGTACAGTTTAATCAGTTAACTAAGTACATCCTTCAGATCAAGTTGCAGAGAAAAAAGTAGAAGTCACCCCTTGTATTTTTAAGATGATAGTGGTAATAGTATATGCCCTTTTCAGTAGTAGCTCAATGATTTTTGTAGCCAGTTAAAATGAGAGCAGCCTTATTCAGTTCCATTTTTCTCAGCTGATGCCTCCTGATGTCCCAGGAGACCCAGTCTTGAATCAGCATTTGCACCTTATGCTGCAAGGGAAAATTGAGGCCCTTTTTGACAACTTCTGTTAAATTCTGCCCAGAAACCAAAGACTCACAGGGACAGGGAAGGTACTAAAGAATTATAATAAAATGAAAAATATACTGACTTATACTGTGGGGTAATAAACTGAACTTCATCTTTACATGGATTCTTACAAAAAATATTTCCAGACTACTCGAGAAAACTGGGAACAACAGGGGCGAACATTCCTCAGAAACTTAAGAAATTACCTTAACAGATTTTTTAACTTATTCAATTACTTTGCTGCTCTTTTTTCCCCCAACTGCTTCAGTTTTTATGATTGTTGAAATTCACAGTCCTGTGTGGACTTCTGGGTCACACAAACACAGTAAACTTATTTCAGCCAAATTTCAGACAATTTCCCCTGTGATTTGTGACACAAAAAGCTCAAAACACCACATAACACAAAGTGCAGGAAATGCCCGTATATTCCTCTTGTGTTGAATATGCATTCTAGCAGGAGCATTCAATTTTAATTTTCACAGAAAACAAACAAAAAAACAACAAAAAACCCCAAAAACCATAATACAGACAAAATTAAACAAAACGGAAAGCCCCAAACCAAAACAAAAAACAAAAACAAAAAACCAGAATTCTGTCTTTTGCCCTCTTACTGAAAAGGCAGAACATCTATCATCCTTTAATGATCACAGAGATTCCTGCTAATCCATTTCTAACAATTTTTTTTTTTTTTAAATACAGAGGATTCTTCATATTCCTGTAGGAGTACACAGTTCTAAACAGAATTTTTGTCAGTAAAATCAGAAGGGATATGTTAAATAATCAAAGGCCAACTTCTGAAATACATCATTTTCCCCATTCCCAACAAACATTACAAATCAATATTCATTTTGTGTGCTACTCCTGTCACATCCTCTGCACAGTGTTCAAACAGCTTTTAATGAATTCTGCACTCTATACTTATTCACTATATTTTTCTTTTTATTTCCAGAAAGTGCCACAAGAAAGAAAATTACAGCAGACAGAAATATAAGGTGTGTTGGGATGAGATAAGTTACTTTCAGAAAAGTAATTTCAGTTATTACTAACAGTCTGTGCCACTGTTGCTCTGTAGGCTTCAAAGAGTACTTGTAAGAGCAAAGACAACATTTTTCACACTGTCAGCAACTCCAGTTGGGCAGCAACTATCTGATGTGAACCACTGCAGAGATGAACATGGCATCTATACTGGGAGTGCAAAAGAAAATGAGATGTTCTGTTACCAGAGATGTTCTGTTGAATTAACTTTTCATTGGCCTCGCCAAATATTAATCACCCGCACAGCCTGTCTTAATATTGCAACCAAAATCTTCTTCAGTTCTCATAGCATGTCTACCTCACATCTCTTCTTTTTTATATTTGTTTAGAATTGTAGAACCTGAATCAACATGCTTAAGTTTAAACATGAGTCTTTCTTAAGCAATAAGGAATTGCATGTCCACAGTAAGACTACATTTGTAATATTTATCACTGAATATTAACATTCAAACACTCCTATTAGATTTCTACAGGAAAATTTAAACTAAAGTGAAAATACATGTTACAAGTGCTCCCACCAATTTGTAAGTCACCCACACATTTTTAAAATGCATCTTGAATTTTAGACTGTTTACATTTCTTCAGAATGAAGTAGAGCAGCTGAGCAACACCCTGGATCATGTCAATACTTCTTAGACCTCTCAAACTGTTCTGAATCAAAAGATGATCATTCTCTGCCAAAACAAAGTCTTCCTATAAAATAAAGCCAATATATTGTGTACGGACCAACTCGTCCTTCCTGGACAGTGGAGATCCTTAAAAAAAATGTGATTTAACATTTCTTAAAACCATAAAATTTCTCCAGTATTACTAGAAAATATACAGTTTCTAATAGTAAGACAATAGAAATATGTCTTAATTTCTTGCATGGCTCAGTTTGCCTTCAGACTGAAACGTCTGGATTCTGGCCAACAGCTCATTTTCCTTTAGTCTCAGGAGGTTCAAGTTCTGCAGTAGTACAGCTGATGGTTTATTCCCTCACACTTTAGCATGACTTTTTGCTTTTTGTCAGCATAATCTTTTTCTTACATGCAAAAAACTATTATTAAAACAGCAAATATTTCTGAGCGATGGATTATTTTTTCTTTTTTAAAAGCACAAGACAGGTATTTACTGCTCATTTACTGCAGTTCACTGCACAGTACTATTTTAACATCAACTCAGATGGAAGTAGTTTTGTTCTCTTAGTAACAAGGTTCCAAAACCAAATATTCTTCTTTTATTCTTGGTTAAATAAAAAAAAAATATGAAGATAAAGTAGTAGTATTAATGAGATATTAAAAAAATGTTGTAGAGCATTCCAAGAATTATATTACATAAAACTTTTATATGAAAATGAAACTGTTAAGACAATATGAAAAATTATACTGATTACAAACCATTTGCTTCATTACTTAATGAGTCTACTTATTGCTTAAAATCATTCAAGGGATTTGAAAATGTACACATTTTGAAAATGCACACAATTGTAATTATCCTGAAAAAGATCATGAATTTTTGAGTGTGTCATCTGATGAGACCTTTATAAATGAATGCCTTTATTCCACCTCATTATGTTACACTTTAACCTACTCAATGATATCATGAACGTTGTCACACCACTCAAGCAGCAATGTCTTTAGCTGTGGCTCACTGACATCAATCACTCTCGGTTTCTAAACTGGCTTTGTTATCAATAAGAGCTTTTTTGCTTTTATGTTCATATGATAAAATCAAATAACAAAGAAAACCAAAGTTATTAAATTTAAGTGTTGAAAGAAATTAATGATATTCAATGACACTGAAAAAACTCGTGTATCATTCCCTTGCTTAAAATGTTCTACTCCTCTAACTCAGTATTACATATGTGGTACAATGCATACTCACTTACTTGGATATAGTATCACCAAAAAACCCACCCACATGATCTATGTTAATTTTCTCAGGCAGTGAGCAGGTGGATGGGAATATGTTACCTTCTTGAATACATATGAAAATGAAGCACATGGAATCATTTCGCCTGACATTTTGAATGACACAGATGTGCACTCTCATGTAGTAATTTCTGTGCTTGTAAATTTTATTAACTGGTTTTGAAACTAGAAAAAATAATTTAACTTAAAAATATATAAAAATATAGATATTAAGAATATATATACATTCAGGCTGCATTTAAAGGCTTACAGGGATATAAAATTCAAAAAATCTCTCATTAGCAAATTTTTACATCTACTCTCACTATACACTAAATAGCTCCTCCAATAAGAAATTCCATTTTTCTTTCTTTAATTTCTAATAACAGATTTTGTTTTTATCTTTTTCTGAGTTTAAAACTGATTTTGCTTTGCAAATTTATTTCTATGAAAGGTCACTGATTTAAACATTTTCATGATCCTGCCTTCCAGTTCAATTAGTTCAATTAAGAGCTGGGTTTTTTTAGGTTTAAATCAATAAAACAGCATTTAAAAAGTGAGAATATAATTGTCATTTCATTATTATTACATAAGTTAAATTGTAATGAATGACACCATATATTTGATATCAAATTCTGAAATAAATAATCTTGGCACTTGTTTCCTACAGAGAAATATCTATCTGTATTTTTTATTATATTATTGTAGTGACTCATTAGAAAAGTTTTCCACCAATAAAATTGTAATTGCTATTTAATCAAATAGCAAATAAATAAACTCTTCTAGTTTTAATAGGCTGTGGGGGTTTTTTAAGAACAGAAGAGTATTTTGTATACAGATCAAAATATATTTTTTGAGACTACTTCACATAACTGAACTCAGCCTGAACTTTTTCTCAAATAACTAGCTTTTTTTTTTTTTTTTTTTCCAAAAATTAAAATAACACTGACAGCTTCTGGGGGGAAAAAAAAATCACTATGTTTTCAAGAGAAGTGACTTAAAACTTCACCAGTTCTATAAAGTCTACCAGCATAACTTAAAATGTTATGTCTATTTTCTGAGTAGAATCTGTAAGTACTATTTAAATATTGTAGCTACCATCCCATCTCATTTCAGCATTTTTTTTAAATTTTTTTTTATTATTATTTTTCTCTCTAATATCCTTGCTTCAAATATTAAACTTTTTCAAATCCCAACAGCCCAGTTTTCTTCTTTAGGCTTAGAAACAAATCAAAAAGTATAAGAATGAAAAAAAAATATATATATATACCAGACAACAGTTAGAGCAAGATTACAAGAGCATCATCTTCAAGTAAGTAGATTGCTAAGTTCCATAAGGAATTTAAAAAAAAAACAAAACTGAAAGATGATATTGTTATGAAGAACTAAATATCTAAAACAGTAAGAAAAGTGACACAATCTGAAAACCAAAGAGGTGGATACTAATAGAATCTAGATATTCTGATAAAATTTTACTGGATTTACCAGCTCAAGTAATTAATTGCCAAATACCATTCTTGACCACCTCTATTAAGCTAATGGAGCAATATATTACAGACAACCCATTGAATTCTTATTCATATTTATGTTTCACATTCTGGGATTAATAGAGGTCCCTGAACAGCACCAAGAGATGTCCAACAGACATATCAAGAAAGTGCTTTTTTTTTCTAAAGTACTTATGAATGCTGACTTGAATGTGTTATAATCTTTAGAGATACACCAGACATCAGGGAAAAAATCTTTTATAGAGAAGAAAGGGAAAAGAATGTTGAAATAATTTTAAAAACTATTATTTACCTAAAACAACCTAACAATTCATTGGAAGTGAGTGAAAACTATAAAATTATGAGATACTGCTTACCAGCTGATGACTAACCAAGAGATTAGAAATGTTTTCTGTCAGTCTTGTGAGTCTCCATTGAAGATATCAGAATCCTGATAATTCAGCAAATGTCACTGAAACAAAAAAACCCAAGCTTCTGAATATATTCAGGTAATATTTTTCTTTGCATGATACTTTGGTAAACCAGCAACAGCATAGGCGTTGAACTGTCCCTTGCAATGTGATATGAAGGTGTTAAGAGTTTTATCTTGGCAACTCTATGAAGTCAGTGCTAAACTAGTGTATGAATTTTTGTTTTTAAGATGATGTTCAAAACGAGAACTCTTATTCAAACAATTAAATGGAAATTCAGAAAGGGTGCAGCTCAAGAGGTCTCTGCCATAATAGAGGGCACTCACCTCAGAGCTAAGACCAGTGTTTCTACAGAGAAAGTCCTGAGATGTCTGACACTTCCACCTAGATGGAACTGGTGAGGGAGGAGACACCAATACAGACAATAGATTGCAAACAGTGCCCAGAAACTTTTCCTAGGGAAAATGTAAGTACCTGTAGAAGATGTGCACAGGTTGATGACCTGCTGAACCAGGCAGACAAGTTACAAGAAATAGTTAAAAAGCTGTACAGTATTAGCAGAGAAAAGACAAGTGATTTAAAAAACATTCTCCATTGGAAAATACTACAGAAAGTGAGGTACCTTGGATCCTAGAGGTCCACAAGTGCAGGACTCTGCTTCAGTCCCCACTCTTGACTTACAACCAAAAGCAGATATGAAGCTTTAACAGATGTGGACACCCACGAGGTCTGCAAGGAGTAACTGTACCAAAGCAGTATTTGGGTCACTTAAGCAAGCTTCATGTCAATAAAACCTGGTTCTTATGGGCACATAGATACTTGTTGAAAAAACAATACAGCACCTCAAGTCACCCATATGTTCATAGAATGCACAGAGGACTGCTTCCTTACACAAATATCAGTTATGCCCACCAGGAATGAGGCTTTGCTGGACTTGCTAGTCACAAACCAAAAAAAATTTTGCAATAATTCAGTTAGTGATAGCCTTGGCTGCAGTAATTATAGTATTGTGGAGTTTGAGATCCTGATGAAAATGATGAAGTTAAGTACTAAGATTTTAGAAGCTCAAATTTCAGCTTGTTTGGTGCTCAGATGGGAGGGATTCCATGGAAAGCTAATAAAGAAGCTAACGAGTGAGCTAATTTGGAAACTTTTTGATTTTAGAACGGTAATGAATTGCTGCCACATGGAAACAAGGAAATATTGATTCTGAAATAAACTGTTCAGAACACATGAAAAATACTCAAACAACAAAAATGATCTAGTCCTAATCTTATTTGAATCTAGAACTAAGTCTCTTTTAGATAATTCCCCATTTATACTTATTAATTACTTACCAGTCATTTTAAAATATACACTATATTGACACAATCTCATTAAATGTTTTGACTTTTCATAGAAATCATCACCTAACTAATCTCACAGTTAATGATCCTAATAAACATGAATAAGTCAATCAAAGTTCAATAAAGACATATCACAACACTAAGGACAAATTTTTGCATTATTTCTGTAAGCACCCTGACAGAAAATCCAGTGATACCTATGAAGTTTTGTAACTAATATGAAATCATAAACAGAATTTAGGTGTAACATGGAAAAACTGGGTATTTTTTTAATGTTATATTTTTATTTGATCAGCTTTAATGTCTATAGATCTATGACACTGGAAGAGTATACTATATATGGAAGAACTAATGAGTTTTTGAAAAATGCATGTGAGGAAAAGCATCACTCATTGTACTGTAAATTTTACCTGTAAAATATAGTTGTATTTGAACTTCATTTACAAAGAATGTTTTTAGCTTTCTTAAACACAATGTTCACTTTGACCTAGTCATGAATCTTTCACGATAAGAAACATGAAAACCACAAGCAATCCTAGATGTCTGTTTCACACCCAAGTGTTTTCTTTTACCCTACAAGATACCATACTCCAAGTCAAGAAAGGCTTCTTGTTTTAGACAGACAAGTCCTCAAATATACCCCAAAGCCCCTGAACGAATGTTTGGGTCAAGGTGTTAGCTGGAGCTGCAGACATGTCTCCTCAACTATATAATTTTTACTGTTCTCTGCTTGCTGCCTTACTATATAACTGGTAAGTATCAGAGATCTCTAGTCAGCTCAGAGGAATTGCAGCCAGTACCAGCTAGATTTACTGAAAACAGCAACAAAAAAACCCACAGCAGTACAGATGCTGCACAGTGTAAGCCAATTACAGATAAAACGTCAACTGTCCTAGAACCAGGCTGCTCATTCTTGGTTAGCATCTGACCTGACTTTTTGCACACAAGCCTGCAGCACTCTTCTATATGACAGAAATAATTGTGTTGAGTTTATCTTTTAAAAATTTTATAAGGTTCAGAGTCCCATGTGTTCTGCTTTCACATGCTCTTCTTCAGAATCAGGAAATTTCTTCATTGCTAGATTCTCTGTTTTCACCTTTGCTAACTTTTTCTGGGTCATCTCCACTCATCTCACCCTTAAAAATTCTCCTGCAGTGAAAGCAAGAAGATAGATTTGCTTTCAATATCCCACTGGGATAATTGGTCTTTGGCTAATCTTTGAGAAACTGCTTTTTGAATTATACTTCCAGTAGAAATTACAGCAGTATTGTTCTTCGCATGAATGATCTTGATGTGTTTCTTGCTACTATTAAGCTTCTGGTTATACATTGAGATACATACAAGTAATAATAATAATAGCTATTATTATTATTGATTATTATTATTATTGTTTTTGTTGTTGTTGTTGTGGTTTCTGTTGTTTCTGTTGCCATAATTCTCCTCTGTTGCTGCTATCATTGTTAATTAATTCTGTCATCTTTTTTGCTTCTGTTTTCAGAGTTTGTTTCCACTAAGCTACAGAATTCACATTCAGTGGAACTAGAAAAAAACACATTAGGAATTTGTAATTTTATTTATTTATTTATTTCTGTTGATGTTTTTTGTTAAAATCCCAAATTTGCCTAGTTTTTCTTACTCTTATATGCTAATTTTGGGAAATCCAAGAACCAACTTTTGTTCTCAATGCAATGTGTGACTAGTTACCTTATAGTGGACTGCTTGTGATCTGTAAGAACCAAATTTTTTCTGAGCTTTTAAGTGTTCAGCTCAATGGGACAAAAAAATATCAACATGGATAAAAAATTCTTGTAAGTATGATAATAGAGTAAATCTGTCAGTACATAAGTAATTAGAGACTTTCAGTTAAAAGGGCAAAAGGATATCAGTGGCCACCTACCATCTTCTTTTAGGCAGACATTAGAATCATAGAATCATCATGGTTGGAAGGCACCTTCAGATCATCAAGTCCAACCGTCAGTCTTACACCACTGTAAACATATCTGAAACGCCATCTCTACCCATTTTCAAACACCTCCAGGGGTGGAGACTCCACCACCTCCCTGGGCAAATTCTTCCAATGCTTCACCACTCTTTCAATGAAGAAATCATTCCTAAAATATAATTTGAACCTCCCTTGCCACAGCTTGAATCTATTTCCTCTTGTCCTATCATTTGTCACTAGGGAGAAGAGGCCAACCCCCACCTCAATGCAACCTCTTTTCAGGTAGTTGTAGAGCAATAAAGCCTTCCTCCTCAACCTCCCTTTCTCCAGGCTGAACATCCCCAGATCCCTCAGCCTCTCCTTTTAAGACCTGTCCTACAGACCCCTAATCAGCCTAGCTGACCTCCTCTGCACCCTCTCCAGCACCTCAGTTTCCTTCCTATACTGCAGTGGCCAAAACTGCACACAGTACTCAAGGTGCAGCCTCACCAAGGCTGAGTACAAGGGTAAAATCAACTCCCTGGTTCTGCTGGTCATACCGTTCCTGCTTCAGGCCAGGATGCCATTTGACCAAGATGTCACCTGGGAACACTTCTGGCTCATGCTCAGCCAGCTGCCCATCAGCAACCCCCAAGTCACTCTTTGCTGGGCAGCTCTCCAGCCACCCCTCCCCAAGCCTGTATCACTGACAGAGTTTGCTGTGGTCAAAGTGCAGGACCCAACATTTGGCCTTATTGAAACTCATACAACTGGCCTTTGCCCATGGATAAAGTCTGTCTAGATCCCTCTGCAGATCCTCCCTACCCTTAAGCAACTTGACATTTCCACCCAGTTTAGTGTCCTCTGCAAACTTACTGAGGGTGCACTCTACCCCATCATCCAATGATCACACAGGAGATAAAGCAGCCCTTCTGTTCTGGATTGGTGTGATGCCTTTGCTGACGGGGGAGGAACCCCAGGCATGGCTCTTGTAAGTAGATGCCAGCGGCTCCTGCAGTTGCGGAATTATCGGCCGCACCTTTGGATAGTGTTGAGGCCATTGGTGACAATGGATGCGCCTCTGAGATTAAGGGGAAATAACTGCTTATCGGACCTCAGGGCAGAGGAGAGAGAGAGAGGAGAAAGAGTAATACCAGGGAAGAGAGAGATAACCGATAATGCAAGTGCAGAGATACCAAGGTCGATGAGGAAGGAGAGGGAGAACAGTGGCCTGAACAGAGGTGTCTCTACATCCTTAGGTGAGATGGCAGGCTGTCCCTCTGCAACCCATGAAGGAGCTGTTGTGAAGCAGTCTGTGAAGGATCCCAGGGGAGCAGTTGTGGACCTGAAGCCATGGAAGACCCCGATGACTGTTCCTGAAGCAGTCCCTTATTCCATGGGCCACCCACACTGAAGCAGTTTGCTCCTGAGGAGCTGTGCCTTGCAGGAGAGATTCACGTTGGAGGAGTTCATAAATGACTTTGTCCCATGGGAGGGACCCCAGATTGATGTAGGGGAAGACTGTGAGGAATCCTCCCTGAGAAGGAAGTAGGGGCAGAAAACAACCTGTGACAAATGGACCCTAAACCCCACTCCCTGCTTCCCTGTGTTGTTGGGGAAGAAGAAGGTGAAGATACTGGGAAGAAGGGAGAGGTGGGATAAAGTATCTAAGCTCTGGTTTTTTGTTTTCTCTTTGACCCGTCTTTATTTGATGAATTAAATTTCTTTTTTTCCTCAAGTTGAGTCTGTTTTGCATGTGACTGTAACTGGTAAGTGGAATCCCACAAGTCCTAGTCTTGACCCATGAGGTTTTAGGTGGATTTCCTCTTAGACTTCATGAAATGGGAGAGGGGGGAGTGAGCAGCCGTGTGGTCCTTTGTTATCAGCCAGACTCGCCAGGATCAAACCACAACACCCACACAGATACAGCCACCTTTATTGGAGGCTGGAACAGCTTCATAGTGCAATCTGGCCAAAGCAAGTATGGCTGGAGCACTGGGCCCAGCACTAATTATCTCAATTGAGTAGATTTAGTCTCAACTGTAGCCTTTCATGGGTACACCAAAAATCAAGACATATTTGAAATTTTTCTATCAACTGAATATTATTATTTCCCTGGAAATGTCATTTCCTGAAGTATGTCACTGCATAAATGGCAGCAATTAAGAGGAAGTCCCTTTCTCTCCAAAACCATCAGCTGACAGTTTATTTACCTGGAAGTGACTGAATGGATAGGAAATTATTTCATAAATGGTCTTTATAAGAACACTAAGAAGACCTGATTATAGAAAATAATTCAACAGCTATCTTGAGAGCCTGAAGGGTCTAACGTTGCCAGGAACATAGATCCAATCCCTGAGCCAAACACCCTTACATCTCAAGCAACTACATATTTGTAGAGAAAGACACTTCACTAATGAAAGCTTAACTTCATAATAAATCCAAAAAAATACATTTCTGTCACCTCAAGCCATAGGTCAAACATATGCATTATCAAAACTAGAGATAAATTTTGCAACAAAAAGGTTCTTCGTACACACAGAATCAGAGGAAAAACTTGAGGCTTATCAGCTACAGCAGAGTATAAATTACAAGCCATGATTCCCAAAACTAGATTGCATCTTTTCTGTTCAAATGCAATTAATGAGGCTGACAGCAGGGAAGTATGAGTAACAGGAATTACTAGGAACTACCATTTTCAAGATGAAAAAACCAACTTGATATTATTAAGGCTTCGCTATTTCTATTCTACAATCTGAAATAGATAGTATATTAATACATCAAAGTAGATAATGTTACTTTATCCTGAAAGCTTTCTTTGATAAGGCAACTGATAGGTAGAAAAAAAACCACAGTTGGTCTCACCTATCTAGGTTTCAGTGATTTGTGTGATACAATCTGGCAGGAGAACTTGTTACTTAAATGGGAGAATATATTAATTAGTGCAAGAATTTTAAAATTAGTAAGGAACTGGTAAATGGGTTAGTAGTGAAAATTAAGATTAGAGAAAAATTCCTGCTAGAGCACCTTAGGGACTTCTACTAGGATTTGTATTTTTCATTAACCTTCCTCAAAATGCAGGACTGTTTTAATGAAAAGTGCAAATTACATACTTAGGATTTACTGTCAGAGAGGTGGAATACCATCCCTGCAGAACTAAACAACCTTGGAAAAGATATTAAACTTCTGTCTAATACAGAATTTTTAGTTCCTTGCATTCAGCTTGACATTCTTGCAAGAGAAAAAAAAATAAAAAAATCCTATCTCCATTCTTGCCTTACAGCCCCAAGACATTACTTATATTTCGTACTATGTGTACCAGAACCCATGCTATTCTTTTTATAGATAAGAAATGAATCCAGAATTGACACTTTTCCTGATTTTGGTGGAAATAGGGTTATTTTTCTTCCTAGTAGCTGGTAAAGTGGAGTACTTTGGCTTTAGTATGAGAAGAATGTTGGTAACACTCTGATATAATAGTTTTTGCTGAGTAGTGCTTACACTAGTTGAGGACTTTTCATCCCCTTGTGTCCTGCCAGTGAAAAGGTGGTAGGGTACACAACCAGGACAGCTGACTAAAACTGACCAAGGGCTATTCTATAGGATATGACATCATATTTTGCAGTTAGCTTTGGAGAGCCAAAGCTCAGGAACTATCTTAGACATCAGCGAGTGGTAAGAAATTGTGTTGGGCATCACTTGTTTTGTATATTCTTGTATCATTATTATTACTGTTATTAATCTCTCTCTTTTCTGTCCTGTGACAGAATCCCATGAGTTTTGCTTTTAATTTTTTTTTTCCCCTGCATTTCACAGGGGAGGAAGTTAAGCTACAACACACTTAACCCGCAATGCTACACAGACTGAACAGGTACCTAGGTAGTTAACATGGTATATTTTCTTGAGGAGATCTGTAAACAGTATTTTTCACTACATTTCACATGCCCTTAAAACACAAAATACACTTGAAAAAAAAAATTCAGGAAGAATGCTATACAAACACGGAATAACGGTTTTATTAAATACCTCTTATTTATTAAGTTTTGTTTAATAAAACAGATGAAGCTAGCTGAGGCAACCAAACATTTGGTCACTCTCGCTGCCTTTATTTTAATATGGTAGTAAAATATTTCTGATGAAACTGTCACTTATGAATAACAGCAAACCAAACTCATGATTAATTTTCATTAACAGATTATCTATCTGCATGCTGCAGAAAATATGTACTTAGTTTCGTATCTAAAATCAATATTCAGCTCAACTAGAAAGGAACAGCAATAAACCCCTGCAGAACCTGCTCAAGGACAAATGATGCAAGTGTTGAATGCAATGAATACTTGCCTATGACTCTTATTTGTTTTTAAATGTTTCAGATTAAAATTTGTATCAGAAATTAGTATCAGTATAGCTTACTAGGAAAGACATGCCCTGAGCAAGAACACAAGTGTTACCTTAGAAATATAACACCATAAGTTTTGGTTAGAATGTTCAGTCATACTCATTAAAACTGTGATACAAAGACTTTCAATAGCAAGCAAACATACATGTTGTAAGTTGCAAACATACATGCTGTAAGTTACAAACCTGTTCTCTTTTTTTATGTTTTACATTGTCTTGTAAAACTTATTTCCACATACAAACACACACAAAACATTCATTTTATAGAAATTACCAAGAAGAAGTAAGTTCTAGAAAATGTTAATCTGTATTCCTTAATGAAATATGTTCTCACAGTTCCTGAACAATTCAGTAATTTTATTTCATTTTCCTTTTAATATAAATCTTCAAAAAAATTGCTTATAAAAAGCTCTTAATGGTGAAAGAAAAGAATCTCAGGAATCAGAGTAAATAAAGAGAGTTTGAGCTGAAAACATGATGAGGATTGCTGGTATCCAAAAATCAGAAAAACTGTTCTACAAGAATATTTTTCATTGTATAGCTAAACTAATATAATAGAAACTGACTAAATAGTAACTTATGACAGAGTAAGTGCTCCTCATGCTGTTAGTTTATATAGACAGAGCATTGAGATTGATTCCTACATGTGATATAATCTTCTTAGAGAAAAAAGCTATAGACTTAGTTTTCTCTTTCTGCTTCTCCTTCTTTCTCTCTGTGATGTTAACACTGCTTATTTGAATGTGAAAAGAATGGAAATTGAGTTGATCTAATTATCAGAAAATTCTATCTGGATATGTTTGCACCAGTGAGCTAAACATGACCAGTGTGCAGTATTGGGCAATGTTGTACAGCAGCACTCACTTCAGCATAATTTTAATTCATGTCCACCAGCACATGTAATATCCTGAAATTAATTTACTTCAATATATTTTATCACAAGAATTTGATAATTTTTAACTGATGTTAACCATCATAGCTGCCCTTCCTTCTTTTGTCTCAATTTGAACTTCATAATGCTTCCTTATAGTGCTCTGTCATTTAAGATGATGTAAGTATGTGTTAAACATATGATAAAACAGAGTGGGCAGGTTTTAGGAAAAACCTTGTTCTGAAATTATGGCAAACTTTTCTTTGATCTCCCTATCAACAGAGAAAAAACACAAAGACCAAAAAACCTGAATTCCCATTTGTTATTTCTAATTTAGTTCACAGAAAAGATGTGTGAATGCATAGATCACCTCACAAGAAAGAGAAAAAGTGAAGAAACCATCACAAGAGATTACAGAATAGAAGTGTTTCATGGCATCATCACTGGACTAGAGGAAGTGTAGAGTAACGGTGTCAGAACAACAGTTATTCTTGAGTATAAAATTGAAAATATCAAAGATTTATAATGAGTAAGATTATCACAATTTTCCCCCCCAAAAAGCACAAAATGGAAGAATAAAAGCTGAATTTTCAGGTCATGTTCTTGGTTTAATACTATAAAACTTTTGAAAAAAATATCCTTAAAGCATTTGAAGCTTAGGTGAAATATTAGTGCAGAGGGAAGAACCCCAGTCACAGATTAAAAGAGATAATTAGTAAGCATAAAACCTAATTGCAACACAAGCTTAGTTGTAATTTCAACATGTGTATAGGAAAAAAAAAGAAAAATGCATTAGGTTGCTGAAATAAAATAAAAAATTCTTAAGTATTAAAAAGTGTAAATGTCTGATAATTCAAAGAGGATCACATTAGAGACTGAACTATATTAATATTAAATTACCATGAAAAAAAATTGAAACTCCACTTGAGCACTGGAGTCCTAATTCTCAAAACAGCTTATTGAATCATAGAATCATTTAGGTTGGAAAAGACTTTTAAGGTCACCAATCCAATTGTTAAGCTAACACTGCCAAGTCTACCACTTAACCAGGTCCTTAAGCACCATGTCTATATCTATTAAACATCTTCATGCATGATGACTCAACCACTCCTCCAGGCAGACAGTTCCAAAATAAGCTTCCAAGATTATTGAATTACACTTTATTAATATATATACATATACCCACAGAGCTTTGAGGAATATCAACCAACAACATGAAGTAAAGCTTTTCAAGCGCATTTCCAGTTTCGTACCATTCTACCAGGTCCTTTTTTCACATCATCACAAATCTATGCAGTCTTCTTGATCTGATAAACCACTGGTGAATTATTAGTAAAAACAAACCAAACCAACATATTCAAGTCAGAAAAGAACACAGCACAACATGCTAGAACAAATAAAAGTGCTTTATAAAACCTCATAAAAACAAAAGCAAAGAAGACAAACTTGCACAGTCCATTAACTTCTCAAAGATGTATTCTCTTCCTCATTTGTTTTTCATTTGAGTTATAACTGATACAACAAAACCAAAATTGCCTGAGTGAGGATTCAGTGTTGTTTTGGGTTTTTTTCATCTTAATTTCCTGTTTTCAAAAAAAAGACTTTTTTTTCCCCTGAAAACGTAAAAAGCAATCAAGTACAGATAAATACATTAAACAGAGTCAGAAAATCAAGAAAATTTACCTATTGGTGGAGTATAGCTATTTCCCACAATTTTTCATATTACTCTAATTGTATGTTAGACTACATAGTGTACAGCTAATGACATAGTACTAAAGAATAGACTAAAATTTAAATGAGCTGCTAAATTTATTTATTTTTTTTAATCTTACAAATCAGGAATAACAACATTCAGGCTGTCTTGCTGAACACAGGAACTTTCCTACCTCTGTGCTTGTAAATTTTTACTAAGAGACCCAAGGAAAGCATAGTTATATATATCACGGTTTGACACTGGCCCGGCAGATAATCCGAATAACAGATTTATATATTAATCTCTCTCTCTCATTGAGAGAATTGAATCTCTCTCTCTCTCCTGGCCCAAACCAGGACAATACAATGGGCAGTTCTTCCTTCCAACCCTTGCCACTGTCTTCTATAACTTCAGGAGGGTGGCTGGAGCCCTTGCCAGTGAAGACTGAGGTAAAGAAGTCATTGAGAACCTCAACAACTTCCCCATATCACCTGTCACTGGTTCACCTATTTCCTATCTGAAGGGGCCCACACCTTCCTTAGTGTTCCTTTTGCTGTAAATATACCTATAGAAATTTTTGCTATTCCCCTTGATCTCCCTGTTTAGATTTAGTTCTGACTGAGCTTTAGCTTTTCTAACCAGGTCTCTTGTTGCTTAGACAGCTTCCTTCTATGCCCCTCGCCCTGGATGTCCCTTCTTCCATTCCTTGTAGAGATTTTTGTGATAATGTGTCCAAGAGCTCCTTGTTCATCCAGGAAGGTCTCCTAGAATTCTTTCCTGCCTTCCTCTTTTTTGGTATACTTTGCTCCTAGACACAGAAAAGGTGTTCCTTAAGTACTAACCAGCTGTCCTGGTAGTGTATGGAAAGCATCTTGTTCCACAAAGGTCATTAGACTTTGGCAATTTTAATTCATTATTAAAAAAACCCAAAAACTAAAAATCAAGTATATCTTTAAACTGTATACAAAAATATGAATCCCAATTCAAATAATTCTATTCAACTCATACCAGGAAACATTTATTTTTCACTTTCATCTCTTTAACATTAAAGAGATTTCATCTCATTAACATTTATCATGAAAATGTTCCAGTTGTCTTTATCAGGAATCAGAACATGCAAATGTGCATCCTTCAACCATGGTCTTTGTGCAGAAGCACAAAGTTCTCAATGATTATTTAATAACCTGAGCCCAGGCTGGCATTTCCTGTTCTGCTTCCACTGTGTCACACAGAAAACAGTACATGCAGTGCACAGCTACACAGCAAACCCAGCATCATTAAACTAGGACAGAATTTTAATTTAGTAACATACTCTGTAGACTGAATGACTTCCCACGTTTCTTCCCATTTTAGTGCTAATGCACAAACAATTTTTGTCAGCATAAGAGTTAAATGCCATTGCCACACTTACTTTTCCAGAGTAAAGGGAAATGTTGCCATACTACCTGCATAAATGAGCAGATATATTTAGGACTTTCAAATAGCTTCACAGATGAGAGAATATGTTGCACCTATGAAGACACCATTGGCATGCAAGAGAAAATGTATTTTTCAAGCTGGTCAGTGCTAAACTGACTTTTAAATTTAGTCATCTGAATCAAAGATTCCTTTAGTGTGTGGATATATGATGAGTATTTATTTAGTAGCAGTGAAATTCAAAGCTTGTGTTTCAAAATGTGTAGGGTTTAATGTAAATAAAAACATAATTTCTCACATTTTAAAAGGAAAAAATATTTTCATTCATACGTCATGAATAAGGATTTTTTTAAAGTGAATTATTTTTAATGAATATATATCAACAAAAAGACATAGAGGTGTATTCCATATATTGAAATTTTTCCTAAACCTTCAAAAGAAGGAGAAATATAAAATTTTCCCTGGCTTCCTGATTTACTGCAAGTTATCTTAAGAGCTGTTCCATAACATGGACAAACAAAGTTCAATTTCTCATTAAACAATAATTTAAGATTTAGCTTCTGAATAAAATAATTCTTAATTCTTCAGCAAATTTGTACAGTGCCCCTGTGGTACCTCAGCATATTTAAACTAAAATTAGTACTAATATCTCTGTGTGTATATCTCCATGTCTATATTATAGATTAAGTTCAAATTACAGTATATCAACTTCTGTTAGTAATTGAAGTAAATGCAACCTTTTGCTAATTTTATTATTTTATTATTATATTTATTATTAGGAATTAGGATGAAGATGTAACTTTATGATAGATGTGCAACAAAAATACAATATAAAGACTGCAGTGACTAAAAGTCTTTCCTTTTATGAATTCACTGTCGTAACTGACTTTACAGATACTGTATCAGTTTTTGTCCTAAAATGCCTTATTCTTCAAACACAGAATACTCTAATTTTTATTTAAAAAAACCAAACAAACTAAAAGTGTCAAAATAGAAGTATCAAACATGCTACGGTTATAAAACACTGTTTTAATACCTGTTTAATTATCTTTGCTTCAGCTGCATAACACAGCATAAAGGCTTTTGTGGACTGACGCTAGACTCAGGCACACCCATCTACTGCCAAGTCCAGTTTGGGACTTTCCTGATTGGGAAATAATTATCAACTGAAGAGTGTGGTTTTCATATTTATATGTTTGTATGCAATTCAGTGTTATTTATTATTTAATTTTAAAAATATTCTGGGTTTTTTTTGTTTTTTGTTTTTTGTTTTTTTTTTCCAGTCTTTAAGTCTCTCTCCCATATACCCCATTTTTTCATCGTCTGGAAGGGTAATGGAGGGATAACAGAGAGCACATGTCATCGGGTTATTAGCTAAAACTATGGCAACAAATTCAGCAGATCTCAATAAATTCCACTGATACCTTTGAATAGATATCAGTCACTGTCTTTCCAGCTCTCATGCTTTCTAATATTTAGAAAACAGTCTTGCATGCAATGCTGTGTTATCAGACCCAGACTATGGGTGTACTAAGTGCAGTGAGTGGGCATGCTGTAACTATACTAACCACTGTCCCAGTGAATCACAAATGGTAGTAGACAAATATAAATGAATCCTGACAAGTTCTGTCCTTGTTTCATGTATCAGCAGTTTCTAGCTTTCTTTTGACAGTGAAGATGATGGTAAGCCAAAACAACACCTCAAGCTGACATCCAAGTATTTTGTAAAATTAGTCTCATGGTCCACTCAAAAATGTTATTTCACAACTAAACTGTGTATTGTATTTTAATTACCAACCACACCGAGCAATTGTGTATTTCCAATATTTACAGGTTCCCAGTACTGCAAAAATTCTCGGTTTTATTATAGAAAGAGTTCAAGTTCAATTACTAATTTTAGTGAGTTTATGTTAAACACTGTTTATTTTGAAGTTATTCTGAAAAGGTATGAGGATGAAGGAAAATCAACTTTCTGGCTCTAAAGCCTCTTTCAGAGGATATCAATGCTTTTATGAAATGCAAGCATGTCAAAAAGAAAAATAACAAAAAAACAAAAACAAAACCAGACCACCACACACAAACCCACAAAAAAACCCGAACACAAAACAAAACACAACCCCCCCAAAAATAAACAAAAAAAGGGTGCAGAAGTGGCAGATACAAGGCACCAATACTAACACTGTTGTCACTTCCCATTTGTCAGACAGTGGTTCACTACTGACAAAGTCATTCATTACTAGCAAATTAGATAGACTTCATCTTCTTGTAGAGAAGTGAATTTACAGACTATCATTTGCTATAACCATATGTGGAATTCATTCTTCTTTTGCAGTACAGCTAATAAAGAACATAATGAAAGAGTACAGATGTATTTTGTGTGTGCACAAATCCAAAACCATAAATAAATTCTACAAGAAATAACCTACATTTTTGTAGCTTATATTGTATGCAATTCAACGTACAGAGAGAACAAGAGATGGCTGAATGTTAGATTAATTACAGTGGCAATGAGGTGCAGATCTGATCTCAATCCCTTCTTTCACTTAGAGACCAAAACAGAGAGAACAACGAGTTATAGTGTCTAGATTGGGTGTGTGTTAAAATCCATCAGGGAGAAAGAACATTTTTTTTTTTCCCCACACTTTACTATTTTGAATCCTAAAACTAAATAAAAAAGGAGAACAATGTACTTTCCTTCAGAGTTTTAAAAGTGGTGGAACTCTTCATTCTCTTTTCTATCAATAAAACCCTGAAATTAGAGATGAACATGGCAAACAAGAAGACTAACTGGCTTGCATTGAGTTGAAATAATTTGGTTCTTAAAATACACCTAGTTATTACTGATACTGAGTAAAGAAGTATAATTAAGCTGTAATTCGTTCAGGAGAATAAAAATTAATGCATTATAGATTATGCAACAAATCTTTCCCTTTATATGCTAACAAATTGGCTACAGACATAATTTTTTTTTCAGTGTCTTCTCAAGTAATTCCTTTACTAAAACTCATTTTGAACACTAACTTTTTTATTCAAGGAGTTTTTGTCTGGATGGAATTCTACATGGGAAGTGGACATTCTTCTCTGAATGAACATCTAATTCTGAGAATCACATTCCTAGTGTAATTACTCAAATTTTAAAAATATAAATTAATTTTTGGGAAAAGTCTGATTAATTTTTCTGTATTCACTGTATTGGGGAAAAACCACAACGAAATAAAATAATGTACATGCTGTATAATTCAGATCAAGGAAAGTTTATTGAATATAATAATTTTTGAGTAAAGGAGTAACAGTTGTCTTAGTAAACTACTATTTCTTATACAGTACCGTGAATACCTCTATGGGCTTTTTCCAAAATCAGAAGATGTAAATTAAAAATTAAATTAAAATGTTACTTTCTTCTTTAAAAAATAATATATATGGAATATATACTATTTCCTAAGTTGTTCACAGTTTTTCCTCATGTCTGCATCTTCAGAACAGAATTCAACGAATACCTTGGGAACAAATTTCAGTTGAATGCAAACATTCAATAATTTATTTAGCTACCTCATCATTACATTGTAAATGCTGAACACTCAGAACAATGCACTTTTTTAAAAGTAAAAAGAAAAAAATGTTAATAAAAATATCATACATTTGCTAAACAATTTACAATGTTACATTTTTTATTTTATTATTTTATTTATTGTATTTTATTATATTTATTATTTTATTTATTGTATTTGTATACATGTTATATTTTTCCCACTCATCAAAAAAAAAAATTCATTGCTAATAAACAGTTAACATATTGATTTAAAAATCTAGTAAGGAAAAAGCACGTGCATATTGATGAATGAGAACCGAGAAAGAGAAAGGAATCAATGTCATTTAGATAAATTTTCAAAGACTAACGAGTTTCAAAATATTTCCATCATATTTACAGCTAAGCTATAATTAAGCGACAATTTATATTAGATATACTAATTTCTCCCCTTAGTTCTTAGTTGAACTGACAGATTTTCTTATATATTTCTTGCTTATACATGAAGGAAGTACTGATTCTGCGCAGCTGTGCTGCTTACCATCATTGCAACTGGTCCCTTTCTAGGAGATTCCTTATCCAAAACATTCAATGAATTAGAGTTCTAGGCACTTTATTTCCTGAAAAGGTAGAAGATGGAAACACAACAAATTTGGATGTATAAATGAAGATCCATGTCTACTGCTAGATCTACTTAGATCTGTAGACTTCCTGTCTACTTAGATCACTGGGTCTCACTTCTCAAAAATGCCTAAAATATTTTCAGAATAACAGTAAAAAATAAGATGAATGGTTGATTGATTTGTATTTCTTCCACCTCTTTTATCAAGAGAACAAACCACAAACATTATTTCTGTCTGCTCCTATGCTGTAGAAATTTCTCTGCTTTGTTTTAATTGGCAGGTTATAGCGTGGTAGTCTTACCAATGCATTAACTTTTCAGGTCTATTAACTACTGACCAAACTCACATAAACCAGATATTCTACCTCAGGTCATTGCTCATGAAAAATTAAAAGCACTGGCCTAGAGAAATACCAGCTAAACTTTTCTTTGTAATCAGGAGTAAAAAATGGCTCATGATGTAAAATGTGCTACAGTAGAGAGTCCTTACTAACAACCAAGTAGATGATACAATTAGAGTATGGAAAAATGAATCATATTCTCAAATTGCAAAAGTAGATATTTAAACAAGTTGAACAGTCTCTCATATTGATTTTTAAAATTTGTTTATATGCTAAATACACTGAGATTTTTATACAATCAAAGGTAAGACAAATATCTCATGAATAGTTATATTACTGTAAAATGTATAGGATAATTAAGCTTCTGAACTAAACACCTCACAAATTACTACAATAGTGGTGGTCATCTTTCCACAGTGGTACCAGCTTCATCAGTGAAACATATTTGGACTGTCACAAACACCAGTAAATTACAGTGTTGAGTAATTGTGTCACCAGTGGCCAGCAAGATTAGCCATTGCTAGCCTTACATGTTGTGTCCACTTTGTCTGAATACCACGTGCCCATGAACCTTTCTCCATCATTCCTGCTTCACAGTGAGGACAGGTGAAAGAAAATATAACAAAAGACTCATGAGCCAAGATAAGTACAGTAAGAGATTATTCATGAGTTACCAGCATGGGCAAAGCAGACTTCAATTGGGGAAATTAATATAATTTATTACCAGTCAAGTCATAGAAAAATAATGAAAAAAACCCAAAACAACCACCCAAACCCTAAAACACCTCCTTTCACACTCCTCCTTTCTTCCCATGCTCCACTTCACATTTCTCTACCTCCTCCCCTGCAGAAGCACAGGGGAAACAGCGAATGGGGGTTGTGATCAATTCATCACATGTGGTCTCTGATGCTTCCTCTTCCTCAGATGGAGGACACATCATAGTTCTACTCAGCTTCAGAGTGGGTTTTCTCCTATGGGAGACAGTCCTCTACAGACTGCTCAAGCACAGGTCCTGCCTGTGGGCTACAGTTCTCCACAAACAGTTCCAGCATAGATCCCCTCCATGGAGTGCAGTTCTTCAGGAAAGGACTGCTCCAGTGTAGGTCCCCAACAGGATCACAAGTGCTGCCAGCAAACCTGCACCAGCCTGGGCTTCTCTCTCTACATGGTTACACAGGTCCTCCCAGGAGCCTGTTCTGGTGTAGCCTCTCCACAGGATCACAGTCTCCTTTGGACATCCACCTGTTCCAGCATGCAGTCCTCTATGGGCTGCAGGTGCATGCCTGCTCCACCATGGACCTCAATATGCTGCAGGGGGACTGCCTACCTCACCATGGTCTTCACCATTGGTGCATGGGAATATTATATATATGCACATGTTGTATGCGCAAGGATGCTTTTTATGCATACACATGTGTGGAGCACACCAGACACATATCTGGAGTACATGTGTGGTGTCTGGAGCACATCCTTTACATCCTCCTCTGGCCTTGGGATCTATAGAGTTGTTTTGTATATTCCCACTTCTCCCACTCCTCTCTCCATCTGCAAAGCTGCAAAGCTGGAGAGAAGGGTTTTTCCCCTTTCTTAAATATGTTACCATAAAGGTGCTACCGCTGTCACTGATGGGCTCAGCCTTGACCAGAGGCAGGTCCATCTTGGATCTGGTTGGTATTGCCTCTATTGGACATTGTTCTAGCAGCTTGTCACAGAAGCCACCTCTGTAGACCCTCCACTACCATAT
This sequence comes from Phaethornis superciliosus, assembly GCA_023637945.1. Taxonomy (NCBI): domain Eukaryota; kingdom Metazoa; phylum Chordata; class Aves; order Apodiformes; family Trochilidae; genus Phaethornis; species Phaethornis superciliosus. The sequence continues at coordinate 75,594,966 of JAJQWJ010000002.1, forward strand.
CTCTCCCACACAAACCCAATGCACCTTAGGACAGAGGAGATTAGTATGTGCCTATCAGTTTTGATGATGCATGGGTCTGTTTCCTTTGAAATAAAATGTTATTTCTAGGTCATTGTGTAATGCACAAGGAAGCAGCTAGTCACTGAATCTGGTAAAACAATTCTTGTAAAATGCTGTTTTATGTGAAAATGCATCATCTTTATAAAGCTAATTGAAATCTAAGATGGAGTTATTCTTATTTCTTTTAAAGACATTAATTCCTGTATTACAGAACAAAAAAAATCTGGAAATATTTGTTTAAAACAAATGTTTTCTATGATGGGGCTACAAGTTGGTGGATAAAGGAAGAGTAACTGTTGTCGTCTACCTGGACTTATACAAAGCATATCACACCCTGGTCTTTAAATTGGAGGACTTGATGGATTGTAACATTGTAACATGGATTGTAAACTTGGATTTGATGGATTGAATCGTCCACTCAGTGGAAAAGGAATTTGCTGGTTGCTCACACTCAAAGAGTTGTGGTCAGTGGCTCAATGTCCAAGTGGAGATGTGTCACAAGTGATACCCAGGGATTGGATCAGGGACCAAAGTTGATTAACATCTTTGTCAGCCACATGGGCAGTGGGACTCAATGCACCCTTGGCACGTTTGCTGTTGAATCCAAGCTGTGTGGTGCTGTCTGCACACTGGAGGGGATGCCATCCAGAGTCTTGAGAGGTGAGGTGGGCAAGTGCAAACAACATGAAGTTCAACAACGCCAAGAGCCACATTCTGCACCTGGGTCAGGGCAATCTCCAAGCACAAATACAGGCTTCCAAGCCAAGACCTTCTATGACTCATGTCAGCACGTTCCTAGATATTAGATTGGGAAAAACCTTACTAGGAAATAGCATGCTGAAGAGAAAAAATATATTCTCAGAAGCGGGTGTGTGAAAATATAATGTGGACACATCAGTACACTGAAAATAAGAAAATTGTCTGTGGAATCAGCAAAATTACATCCAAGCTGGCATGAGGCAGCAGTGTAGTACCATTTCTCTATTTATACTCTTTAAAATGTATAAAAATTATTTCCATCAACAGACCCCCCTCCACACCTGCATGGCCTTTCCCAGTTTACACTCTTTAAAATGTATCAAGACTAATCTCATCAACAAACTCTGCTCCTCTGACAGGAATAAAAAGATAAAATGCCAATCAGAATGGCTCCAGATAGAGCTGTCAGACAGGTAATGCAAATTGGTATCAAATACAAGAAGTAAAGAATTCTAGGAAAACCTGAATACCAAAGGGAAGGCCTGCAGTTACCAATTTGCAACCTCTGGCAGTAATTGATGAAAAGAAGAAAATTTTTACTATAAAAATTCAGAGGGAAATGGAGAAAATTCAGCAGTGAGCAGCAGCAAAAAGCAGCAGCAGCACCACTGGCTTTAAGGAGACAGCGACCCCTTTCTTCCTTTTCTTTTCTTAAAATTTTCTCCTGGGGGTGATTCATTAGTTTAAAGACCGGTTTCCTTGTGTTTTTCTCCTACTATTAACCCCTTCATAAGACTCCTTTCCAACACACTGTTTCTTTTTTCCCTAAATAAACTAATATAACTCGCTTAAATCATAAAGCTGTTTACTTTTGCCATTGGTGCAGTGTATATGTGCAGTGGCTAATATTTCCTCACAAACAAAATATAATAATAGTTGCAGACTGTGATAGAAATTTTCTCAAGGACTGATAAATTCTGCAGAGTACAACATCTATTGATTCTGTATTTACCAATAATCTGAGGAAAGCAGGAATGTTTTGAATCCCTGCAGGGCATGCACAGTACTAAAAACAGGTTGCATTTCTCAGACCATGTTCAAGTGAGTTATGATTAAGCTCTGGTTTGTGTTTCTCTTTGCCCTGTTTTGGTTTGGTTAATGATAAATTAAATTGATTTTTTTTCCCCAAGTTGAGTCTGTTTTCCCTGTGACCATAATTGGTGAGTGAGAACTTCAAAGTCCTTGTCTTGATTCACAAGGTTCTAGGTGGATTTCCTCCTTGACATCTTGAAATGGGAGACGGGGAGTGAGCTGCTATGTAGTCCTTTGTTATCAGCCAGTCTCAAACCACAGTTTGTTAGGATCAAATTTGTTTATTGTATATATTATTCCTGGCCTTCAACCAGGATAATCTGGTTTTATGCATTCTAGCCATTACATGGCCTCTCTTGCTTCATGATTTGAGCATCTCCCAGTAGCAAATATTTCCCTGAAGGAGTTGTCTCAAATGTGGCAGTACTCATAGCCATATTTTACTGTTTGAAAAAATTGATTTATACAATTTCCTATAGACTGTATGTAGGCAAAACAGTGAGCTTACTTTCAAAGGCTGTATAACAGGCTAATCAGTGAGGTTATCCTTCCTCTGTATATTGTTAAATATATGCATCCCTAAATGGACAAATATTAAAAACTAGCCTAATATATCAGTGAAATATAACCACTACAAATCTGATTCTACTCTTCTCAGCAGCTTGAAAAGACCTTAACTCAGTCACAGCTGCTTTACAAGCCCCAAATGTTCATTCCCCTCATTCTCTGTGTCACAAAGGTTAGACACATGCATATACCTTTACTGGGCATACATGGTGTCAGCCTTCAAGCATGGAAAAGTGGCATGTATATTTTACTCTCAGCAAATTTAATCATATTACTTTCATTTAAACATCTGTTTCCTCTCTGATTAGAAGTGAAGGAAACTGTGTCAAGAATGAAAATATCCACAACATTTTATTAGAGCTGAAAGAATTGCTAAACTCCATCATGCATGTCAGGAACTTTTTTTTCTTTTATGCAGGATGACTAGCAAGTAATTGCACTCTCTTCAGCTAATATAAAAATATTTTCACTAGATAAATCCACTGTACCAAGAGTATCACTCTGATGAATTACATTTGACAGAAATTCAACATCACTCTGAGAAACTAAATTTAAAATAATCCAGACACACTGGTAGAATGGCACAGATAGATACATCTAGTACAAAGCAGCCTACCCTTCAACTATGACACACATGCTTGGGAGAGATAAATATGAAACATATAAATTTATTCTGTTTAAATCTAGTGACAATTTCTTACTGACTTCAAAAGTCATACTGATCAGTAGCAATTTATTTGTAGGGTGCAAAAAGCAGTTCCATGGAATCAGAGGCTGTTGCAGAATCAAAAGGGAAGCAGCATCTCAAACACATGTTGAGAAAGAAAGTACAGTGTTCTGTTCACAAGCAGATGGATTCTGATATTCAAACTCACTCTTCTCAAAAGTGCTTCCAAAAGTATACCTGGATGCAAAATGTTACTTAAGCTGAGAATTAATGATCACTATGAAACTAGAGCCATTGTGAAAGACTGCTATGCACTGGTGGCCCTCTAATGCAGTGTTCTAATAACATTTTATACTGGTATATTCTTTTCAGACGCTCATGTGAACATGTACTACCCCACAAGCTTAAAAGGTAGTGATAACTATGATATAGCTTTTTTATGCAAATACTTAATTCTATGTCCAAATGACACATACCTTTGTATTAATAATCAAATCTCCTTTCAAAGTTTTGTATGGTAAAAAGCTCTTGTTACATTTTTTCTTTTCTTTTTTTTCTTTTTCCTTTTCTCCTTTTCCTTTTTCTTTTTTCTTTTTTCCTTTTTCCTTTTTCTTTTTCCTTTTTTTTTCTTTTTTCCTTTTTATTTTTTATTTTCTTTTCTCCCAGTTTTTGTTACTATTTTTTTAAAAAAGCTTCTTCACCTTCGCAGGAACAGATAAAACTTTGGTCTCAGACCTATTTTTCAGAAGGTAGATAAAATGACATAATTGTGCATTGATAAGTTTAAACATTGGCCCAAAATATTTAACAAATTCATCCTGTGGTTTCTAAGGTCAATCAATATACGCACAGTCTGAAATCCTCTACAGGGACTAGGAAACACTGAAAAAGCTGAGGAGATTGCATTCACAGTCCAGTGCAGTTTTTTCCTACCTCTGTCTTCCTACTACATCTGCTCAATTTAATAACCTACACTTTCAGCTTCATACAAGATAATCACAGTGATGCATTTTTTTCTGGTTCTCCTGAGACTGAGATGCTTCACACACTCAGTGGAAATGAAAAAGGGTTCACGTGGATTGGGTGAGATGGAACTTGCTAAAGCTACAACCTCATTTCAGGTAGTTGGAAAGAGCAACAATGTCTCCCCTCTGCCTCCTCTTCTTCAGACAAAACAATCCCAATTCCCTCAGACATCCCTCATAAGATTAGTGCTTCAGACCCTTCACCAGCTTTGTTGCTCTTCTCTGGACATGCTCCCACAACTCAACAACCTTCCTGTGGAGAGGGGCCCAAAACTGAAGAAAATACTCAGGGTGAGATCTCACCAGTGTCAAGTACAGGGGAACAAACAACACCTCCCTGCTGTCCACACCATTTCTGAGACAGGCCAAGGTGCTGTTGGCCTTCTTGGCCACCTGGGCACACTGCTGGCTCGTGTTCAGCTGCCTGTCAACCAACATCCCCAGGTGCTTCTTTTCCAGGCAGCTTTCCAGCCACTCTTCCCTAAGCCTGTGGAGTTGCCCGAGGTTGTGACAACAGAAGTACAGGACCCAGCACTTGCTCTTCTGGAATGTCATACCAAGGACCTTGGCCCATCGATCCAGCCTGTCCAAGTCCTGTCCAAGTAGAGCCTTTCTGCCCACAGACAGATATACATTCCCACCCAATTTAGTATCATCCACAAACTGAGAGTGCAGTGCCCTCATCCAGATCATTGACGAACATGTAAACAAGACTGGTCCCAAAACCATATACTGATAACTGTTGGGGGTTTTTTTACCATTAATCTGTGAACACTTAACTACTGAATACCTTTTAAAAAGCTCTCCTGGTTCACTTGAAGGCTTCCCCAGAGGTTTTAAATCAAGATACCTTGACATTGTGTATGGTCAAGTACCTCACTAAAGAATTAAAAGTCCTTTTGGCTTTACTTTGCCCAGCTGCTCTCCCAGCTTATCTCTGCTCCACTTATTTTAACTCTAGCACTGACTTAACATCTAAACTTCAAACCAGAATTTTCTACTTTTCTCTTATCACTGTAAAAAAGTATCTATGTGTATATCTAGAGAAACACCTTAGAGTTTTTAAAAAATACTTTACTTATGCTGTTTGCTCTCCTCAGTAAAATTGTGTCCCATCTTCTTTTTACTGACTTTTATAGTTGTTTCTGAAATACATGAAGCAATGTTTAAGTTCCTTAAAACTGAAATGTGTTTTGATCTTTTTAAACTAGATTTAAACATAACAGATGAGATTGTTCTTCAAATTATATTTCCATGAAACAGAGACCTGAATTTGTTTCTCACCTGTTTAACCCTTCCACTCTTCCTGGGTATTTAAACAACTATGCTGCTATAATACTGGAAAAATAATTCACATAATTTGCAGAACGGCAATATATATTTATTACCTAGCAAAACAGTAACATTCCTTTCTTTTCCATTGTGAGAGACAGTCTACTGACACTCTGTTTACCCTCCAGTTCCCCAGTTTTTGTTCCAGGTCTCAGGGGACTTATCCAGAACTACTTATAAAGACCATTTTTCTATAAGATGCCAGTATTTCCAGTTTTGGTTCCTATTATAGAAATAAGATGAGGAAAGAAGGATATTCTTGAGATGCTGAAACCTGTAAGTCAGAAATTATTGACTGCCTAAAATTTGTTTATGGATGCTCCCTGAATTTCAGAATTCTTTGATTCCTATTTCCTTTTCTTTGCATTAATAATGTAACCAGAAGATACAGATAAGTTTTAAACATAGAAAGATTCCTGTTGAGGTTAAACTGTAAAAAAAAAAGACTCAACATCAGGTTCAGAAGCATCACGATTACCCCATTTTCAGGAATGCAAACAGGCTGATGTTTTTCAGGTCGTTGAGACCTTTGTTTCCTCTGAAAAATAGAAAAAAGTATTAAGACAGTTTTGGGCGTGAGAGTACTTTAGCTCAGGAAGCTGCAGAAGAACTTAAGTGGACATTACTTTCTGTATTAGACAGAGGCTTGCTGGTGATATTTGAGCTAGCTCTGAATCCCACACACTCAACTATTCAGTTATCACACATGACTGGTTTTGCTTTGGTCAGATTAGATAGGGATCTTTTGCAATGCTTTGCTGAGCCTACTATGTGGCAATGCAACTACAGCTTCACGGTTCTTAGAACTTAAATAATTGTATATTATAAAAATCACCTTCTGTATTAGGTTTGTGTAGCAAAGTTTTGATAACAGGGGGGCACAGATTCATGACTTCTGTGAAAAGCTGGTAGAAGCTTCCCCTGTGTCCTATAAAGCTGATGCCAGGTGGCTCTAAGGCAGACTCTCCACTGGCTATGGCCAAGCACTCCAGCGATGGTGGATAAACTGTTGTGCAGTTTCATCTGAAGAAAGGAATGAGAATATGTGACAGAATCAACTCTGCAGAAACCAAGGTCGGTGAAGAAGAAGGGGGAGGAGTTATTTCAGGAGCCAGAGCAGAGACTCTGCAACCAATGGTGAGTCCATGGTGAGGTAGGCTGGCTTCCTGCAGCCCATGAAGGTTAACAGTGGAGCAAATATCCACCTCTAGCCCATGGATGGCCCCATGCCAGAGCATGTGGATGCTCAAGGGAGGCTGTGACCCTATGGGAAACTCACACTGGAGAAGGATCCTGGCAGGACCTGTGGACCCATGGGGAGAGAGGTATGCCCTCAGGAGCAGGTTTACTGTCAGGACTTGTGGATGTCCCACACTGGAGCAGTTTGTGATGAAGTGTAGCCCATGGGAAGGATTCATGAAGTTCATGAGGACCTGTCTCCCATAGGAGGGACCACACACTGGGGCAGAGAAAAGTATGAGGAGTTTGCTCCATGAGGACAGAGCAGCAAAGATCATGTCTGATGAATTGACCACAACTCCCACCTTCTTTCACCCATGTGCTACTGGGTGGGAGAGGAGAGGTAGAGAAAATCAGGGGTAAAGTTAATCCCAAGAGAAAGGGGGTAAGGGAGAAAGGTGTTTTAAGATTTATATCCTTATTTGTTATTATCCTACTCTGATTTGATTGGTCATAAGTTAAATTAATTTCCCCAAATCATCTGTTTTGCCCATGGCAGTAATAAGCAATTGTCCTTACCTCAACCCATGAGCCTTTTATTTTATTTTCTCTGTCTGTCTGAGGAGGAGAGTGATAGATCAGCTTTGGTGAGCAGCTGACATCCAGTCAGGATCAACCCACCACACCTTCCTAGAGATTTATAAATTGTATAGTATCATAGAATCACAGAATCATAGAAGTGGTTTCGTTGGGAAAGACCCTTAAGATCATCAAATCCAACTGTTAATCTAGCACACTGATAAATTCACCACTGAACCATGTCCCTAATACTGTATCTACATGTCTTTTGAATACCACTCAACCATTTCCCTGGGCAGTCTGGTCCAGAGCCTGACAACCTATCAGCAAAGACATTTTCCCTAATATCCAATCTACACCTCCCCTGGAAAAACTGGAGGCCATTTCCTCTTATCCTATCACTTCCTGCTTCACAGAAGAGACCAATCCCCACCTTTTTACAAACTCCTTCCAGGTAGCTGTAGAGAGCAATAAGGTCTCCCTTCAGCCTCCTCTTCTCCAGGCTGAACAATTCTAGTTCTCTCAGCCACTTCTTGTAAGATACACTTGCAATACAATCTCTAAGGTGCTCTTGGAATGTGAGAGTGAAAAGAGGAAAAGAGGAAAAAGCTTCTTAGTATTTTTTTTTCAAATAGGAAAAAGTGATAGAAGTTGACACTTTTCAATGCATTTAGGAGCTCTCCTAAACAATGTGACCTTCATTTTTGTTGTGTCACCCCAAGTAGCAAGAATAGGTCCCAGACTGTCAGCTTGGATTTCTTTAGCAATAGTATTTATTCAGTACCATTACATCTTTTTGATAAAGAGGATGACCTTTGTGTCTGTTCCACTCTGTAATCAGTATTTTTTATTGCAGTTTATCTGCCCTTAAAATATGAGTTCTCTTGCATGGCAAAGCAATGAAGGTATAATAAAGACCACAGGAGAAATTATCTGCATTTCAGCATGCTTTAATTTTGTATAGCAATTTGTATATTTATATGATTTTATAATTTGTATATTTATATAGCTGTATTTGCACAGGTCCTATGGTCTATTCTCAGTTCACCATGTTTATACTTACATTAAGCAACTAAGAATCTGTTGAGATGCACAGCTGGAGTGTCTGTGGGTTTAGACAACTGGTTAATAGACTTTGTTATCATCTATCATGGCAAGTCCCCATACAGTGAAGGGGAAAAGAGGAGGGGAGAAGAAAAATAGATGGGAAGTGAATGAGGAGAAGGGAAAAATCTAAACTAGAATTACCCACGTTGTAGTTAAGAGTATCATGCTAGTTTCGTACAGCCAACAAGCTGAAAAAGATCTCTGAACAAAAAGCTTCTTTCAGTAATTTCCATGCACTAATTCAATTCAAAAATTTTGCAGTAGATATACACCTAATTCATTAGAAGAAACAATAGATTCATATAACAAAAACAACTACTACTGCTGAATATTAGAAGACAAATTTTGCCCTGGAGAAAAAAATCTGTGAGACCTCAGGGACAGACAAATGCATATCTTCTACATCCATAATAAATCTCATCACGTATTTCTTTCAGAAATCAGACTTTGCATATATATTGATAAGTGCTTCTTTGCCACCATTTGCATTTCAGATCCTGATGTACTTTATGATATTTCATTTGTAAAACACAAAAATCAGAACTAAAATGGCTCATATCATGTAAATTAACTCAATTAAAAAAAAAAAAAATTAAAAAAATTATATCTTCCAACTTTTCAGAAATTCATTACCACACAACTAGCAGCAACCTGCACAGGATACCTTCTGACATCAGCATGGGGAAGTATCTCCCTGACTATATTATATAGCCCTATCCAAGTATGCTGTTTGCTCTCATGAGGGTAGAACTTCCATGCACCTTCAAAACTTTTCCACTTTTCATTAACTCATTTTCACACACTTTTCATTAAGCAGCGACTTTCTTTGAAGCTACAGTCGTATGCGTTTTGCTTGTTAGACACATCTGTCCTATCCCAAACAGAAAAATACTTGCTTCCCCAAGAATGCCCAGCTCAGTATTAACATAGAATATAAAATCTGTCAGAACACTGTGAAATTTACTTCTGTAGTTGGTGAGCATGGCCACAATTTTATCTTCAACATGAAGTGCAATGTCAACTTTTTCAAAAGGAAATCAGCTAAATAAAGACATAGGGAAGAATAGAATTGTCCCTGCAGGCACTGCATAGTACAACACCTACTTTTACTGATACAGAAGAAATACAATCCATTTTTCAGACTCTTCTTGGATTTTATGTCAAGTACTAAATTTACACCTGATATACACTCAAATAGGAGGGAACAAGAATAAAAATCTTTGTCTTTAGTTTTTAAATTTTGCTTCCCCTCCTGTCCATAAAATAGGACCACTTAAAAATACTGTGACATTACCTGAGGCAGCATAAGCTAACATAAATCACTAGAGAGAAAATTATCTTTATTTTTACACAAAATGTCAAGTGTTCCAATGTTTTAAATATGCTGTCATACTGGAGGCTGGTTGAATGTATCACCCTTGCATTCTTTTTCACTGCATTGTAATGATAGTGAGATGATACTAAGCTTGCATTGAATACAGTCCACTAGCAAAGGATATTAAAAGTTTCTTTCCTAAGAAATTTTATTTTCTGTTACCATGTTCAACAAAAAAAATTAATTGGAGTCCAAATCCAGCAACTTTGTGTTTGATTTATTTATTTATTTTTCATGTAATTTATTTTAAATTTATTTAATTACTTATTTATTTGACTTGTGACAGAGAGATCAACTGTCTTTTTGAAATTTCCACCCTTTTAACTAGTGAAATATTATGAGAATAGTTTGCTAACTCTAATCATCAACAATGGTTAAACATCACAGGTTTAAAATGAACTATGTTGTAGGATTTTCAATAAACTCATCACATGCTTTCTGTTTTCTTTACATACCCAAATGAAAAGTCTAAATACATCTTAACAAATCAGGTCTATTATCACTTCTTATCTTTGCAGACCTATTTTTTAACATAGAAGAATCAGACTTTTACTTAGACAGTGGTGTTACTAATTTTAGAACCTGCTTTGGAGGAAAAAAATGAATCTATTTTCATTTATTTGTCTTCTAGCAAGTAAAAAACAAAAAACTTAGCTTCAGTAAAGCTTTCAACATGGTCTCCCATAACATCCTTATAACAAAACTCAAGAAATGTGGGACAGATGATGTACTTTGAGGTGGATTGATGATAACTGGCTCAACAACAGAGCAAAAAAATTATATGTGATTTTTAATTCTTGTGCACAATGGTGCAAGAAGGTGGATCTCTTGCTTTTAGCCCAGATCCTTAAGTAAATGAAACATGTAGAATTATGTTATCAGTGGTAAATAACTGAATAATTTTTCATCCTCCTGGTCAGTCAAGTTTAAAGGTAGGCAGATAATAAAAATCCCACAAGCTGTTTGAAAAATCACTTAGTAGCCCTATATTGAAGTGAGAAATAAATCAGTGTGCTTCCTGAGAAAAGGTAGGAAAGAGGGTAAAATCCAGACACATACTGAAGTTGTCAAAAAAACTAAGACTTAATATGATCTATTACATTTCTGCAGACAAGTGTCCTAAAGATGTAGGAAGATAAGTTCTGTTTTTAAAATGTGCTGTCTGAAGTAGCACTTGAGGGCATGACAACAATTTCAAATTTTGCAAGAGTTTGAGGTACCTGATAATGAATCTTCATATGGATAATGAGAATTCTTCGGTAATACTCCTATACTGTGGGATTAGGACTTTGAAGCATTTGGTTGTGTTGTATGAAATACACATACAAAAATTGAATACAGTACAGAAATAGAAATAAACTGTTTGTGTTTTTTACGTGATTGATATTGATTGTAGCTGTTCTTGCACAGAGTCCAGCAGACCTAATGAAGTCCACATCACCAAGGTCTGCTGTATGAAGATTTATGACATACAATTATAATAGTGAAATTTGCAGTTTTGTAGTATTTTTACTGATATCGCAAGAGGGCTGAGACATCATCCACACTGAATCCTATACATGAGATTTCCCTAGTTGGCCTTTTCTAGACAAGCCCTTTATAATAACTGTGTTTGACCACCTTAGCGAGCATTCTCAGCAGGACATATCACAACAAAAGCAAGCAAAACAAACTGTGTAATTCTGAACTTCATGCTCTAGCTTGGCACTGCCTCTTCTACCTCACAATTCTAACCAGCTAGATGGAACCATCCCTGTGTATTCTTTCTCAATTTTCTGCACAAACCTTACTGATAGCCTCATTTGGCTCTCCACTTGCAGATTCATTATGGGTACAACCAGCAAATTCCACTAAAAAGGGTAAGGGAAAATGTGAGGATTTATATCCCCATATGAGATTCTAACTTCATATTTTTCAAAAAATATTAGAATAATTGTAAATCACACACTGCTTTTCTAGTAACAATTTTTGGAATTTCAACTTATGACTCTATTTCTCCCTAATGTAGCTCCAAGAACCTGAATTTTGTGATCTATCCTTTGTAGAAGTACAGTTCACGAAAATGATACCAAGTAAAATCCTGCTTTCTTATACTATTGTTCCTCTTCACAGAGTAAGTCAGTAAGCTATTAAAATGTTTGCATACAATTACTGAGTCTGAAATGTTTTTTTTCCCCTAAGCAATTTCCTATGTTTTAACAGTTTTATAACACAAAGAACATACTATTATTATTTTTACATAGTTTCTATCTCCAGAGAAATATTCTGGTCAGAAGACTGGAATCAGATTATACTGATAGATGTGGATTTGGAAATTAAGGTTTTTATTTTTATTTCTATTTGATAAAAGCACTAAATAATTCTTTTCAAAGGAGGACATTACTGTTACAAATCATGTTAATCTTTGGTTCCTTATAGCAGGCTGCCACTATGAAGGTTATGTTTGACATCATTTGTACATTCTAGGCTAACAATCTTCAACCTGGAGTTCAGGGGCTACTACAGACTGGTGAAATATCAGCCTTGACAGTATTTTGCTGCTGGTAGGTGGGAAATTATGCATATGGAGAGGTGGGTATAAGTTCATCTGGCAGTCAGTTACTGGTAGTATTCCTCAGAGGTTGATACTAAAGCCAAAATATTGTAATATCTTTATTAAAAACCAGACAGAGGGACAGAATATATCCTTTAGAAGATTGCTACTGACACTAAATGTGACAAAGCAGTCTATATGTTGCAGGATTCAGAGAGAATTCAGCAACTCAACACCATAAAAAATGAAAAAAAAAAAAAAGAAAAAGAAAAAAAAGAAAAGTAAACAAGCAAAACAACACAAGAAAGCAAACAACAAAACCATGAAGCTATATAGACAAATGGATAAGTAGCAATACTGTAGAAAACCATGTGAAGTTTTAGAGAACCATTAATTTGACATAGGTCCCTGGTGCCTTCCAGCAGTGAAGACTGCCTACTTGCTGAGCTGCTTTAACAAAAGTACCATCAGCTGTCAAGGGCAGTGATTTTTCTCCTCTACCTGAAATGCATGAAGGTAGATGTGGAATATAACATGTATTATACACAGGTTTGGGGTACTCCAATACAAGAGATAGATAAAATAAAGGAGAGAATTAAATAGAGGGATAGTAAGAGGGTGACAAAGCTAGAGCACAGGAAACAAAAGAAGAGGCTGAGGGAACTGTTTTGCCTCCAGAAGAAAAGGCTATCTGGAGGCCTAATTGCACTCTTCTGTTACCTAAAGATGAGCTAAAAACAAGATAGAAGCAAACTTTTCCCAGAGGTATTTGTTGTTTTTTAATAGGCACTGAAACAGCTTTCCCAGGAAGACTGTGTAATCTCCATCATGGGTGACAATTACAGTTTAGCTGAACAAACCCTGAGAAAATTGACCAAACTTTGAGTGGACCTTTCCCAAAAAGAACATTTCACGACTTGAAACTTCGATCATTGTAATAGAGAGGCTTCTAAAGGGTATACCTGAATTATGGAGCCAAATCCATAACAAAGGTGGCAACTGAACACCACATATATGGCTACATTATATGATTCTGTAGTATTTCTTTTGAATTTTTAGACTATCCTTAGTGAAAGAATTGATCTTTCATTAATGTCAGTCTGACATTTGCAAAATTGATTTGTTTTGACATTTAGAGCACTTCTGTTGTAATGTGGACTCATGTCTGACATTAAGCAAACTAAATTACAGTGGTTATTCTTAAAAGTTTCCCATAAAACACTGTTATTTTACAATGCAGACAACTGTTCTAGCAGAAACAGGCATGTTTTATAAAACAGATCAGGTACACTGACTTATCTGGACAAAAAATCCTTAAATGAAGAATATCTAAAGCACTAAATTTTGGTCACTGAAAGTAAATGTATGCTCCCACAGCTTCAAGGCTTAGTTATAAAACCTGGAATCCAATTAAAAGTTTGAGGAAATACATCAAGAACCTTACTTGCATTTGAAGAGTAAAAAAATTGTTTGCATCATATAAAGAAATAGGGATAACCTGAGAGAGTGCAAGAGAGACTAGCTCAGGAATCAGAACTCTTTTTTAGCAGTACTAAAGGGCTTTTCATTGTCCAGTTTACATTTGAAATGCACTAATCCATCAAAGAAGCAAACCAAATACAATTGAAAGAGATGTCTAATTTCCCTCTGAGTGTTTCTTATGTGTGGATGTTTATCTAATATTAAATTTTGTGGTTTTCTTCTGATGCATTATAGTGGTCCAAATGTTATTTTATAATTCAGTTGTCTGCTACTTAATCACTATGTAAAATAAATCACAGAGGAGATCTGGGATTTATATTTGAAAAGTGCACAATACAGGATCCAGGATTGTAATCCACAGTATAGCAGTCTTTTTCTTTCAGGAAAAAAAACAAAAAAAACAAAAAAACAAAAAACCAAACACCTCCAGGAAGTAAGTTCAAGTAAGCTTTATTATTAATCATATATACCCTGAATATCCGATTGCAGAACAATGCCAGCATGCCTTCCTTTTTCCTCAGTTTTATCCTACTATGGTAAAGCTGGAATAATGGCATAAAAGCACTAATGGTAGCCACTTGGGGAATTCCCACACTTCGTCAGATCCTGAGTTGACTACAACAGGTTTCTGTTCAGTGGGCACCTCTGGAGGCCACACCTTCTATGTTATATATTAGGCAATGTATTCCATCACATTTTTCTGTTAGCCCAGCAGCAGCAGCAGAGACAGATGGACCTTTTAATCTCCTTTGCTTCCTGTATTCTCTCCCTTATTATGATACCTTGGCTTGTTTGACAGTTTCCCAGCATTTCCAGATGGTCCCTCAGGACTCCTAGATCCCAAACTGCTTAATTTACAAGATCCGTCAAAGTCAAACTTACGCATCCAATGTGCATAGTGCACACGTGGATGCTAAACGTGTTCACACATTCCTGTCCTAACCATGCAGCTTGATAATGTCAATAGCACAGAATTCTATGAGCTGGAAAATTCCAGCTGAAAAGCTGGAAATACACTTTGGTCTGTTTCTTTCTTTCCCAAGATAAACAGAGCAAATGAGGGTGTGCGTGGTATTCTTTCGCATGCTGATCTTTACTACATTTTATAATTTACCTCTGTTAAATGTTGCTCTCATTTTATATCTTAAAATGGGTTTTGACATAAACATGGTATGAATTCCTGTCATCAGCTCTGTGACATTTTCACAACGGCTTTCCAATTGTTCTGTCTCCATTCTAATATTTCTTGTCTTCTCTTTCACTAAAACTATCCACTTTGGCATATAGATTTTTAAAATAATGATTGTATTTAAATGTAACTTACACCTTGGAAATACTTATAACTAATTAAATACTTTTTCTGAAGCAAACTGCACTCGTTAACCCTGTAGACAATCACAATCCTATTCTCTTTCCATAGAGATGGAAAGGTTCCTCCATAGAGAGGTTCACACTTCCCTCTAATCTTTTTTAGATTTTACCAAAGTAATAATTTTGAGAAACCTAGAAGTGCTCTAGAGGACAGCTCTAGAACCCACATTAACTATAGTCTTCCATAAGCTTTACTTCTCTTGTGAAATGCCTCAGAAATATCTATCAGGCTTGCCTTTTTATGTAATTTCTTTTGCAAATTTGTACATATATCTTAAAGGTGTATATATGAAAAAAAAAAGGAAATTAAATTTTTGTCCTACTAAATCATTAATTTAAACTCACAATTAAATTGTATTTTTTTCTATTGACTTTACATAGGTCCTTCATTAAATGCACAATGTTTATAAGTGGAAAATAACAGCTTTTTTAAAGCTTTTTTTTCTTGTTTTCTTTTCTTATTTTTCTTAGGAGTGGAGTAAAAAGTTTCAAGGGCTGGATGGAACACATGAATTTGCATTTTAACATAGTTCTGCAGATTGATATAATAATTCAAGGGCAGGAATCATGATAAATTTACTCAGACACAAAGAGCTAACAGTTATTCAAGTTCAGTTTTAGAGGGAAAGGACTTCTATCAACGCTGTTTTAGATACTTCTCTTAGTTTACATTTTTCACTTCCAGAGTCTTGACTGTAACTGAACTTCAGGCACATGTGAAACCTTAAAGGAACATCATCTAATATCAGGAGATAAGTCTATAAAATTGTCAATTAACTGCATCAATTAAAAAAAAGGAAAACCAAAACCAAAACAAACCAACAATTTGGGAGGTTTTTAACCTGCTGTTTTAATTTCTCTCTAATGAAGATGTAAGAAATCAGTAGTACGAGCATCACTTCCACCACCGTTAAATTATTGTCCTTGAGAATAGTTGCCTTGATAAGGCAAGTAGCACTGTACTTAATATGTGTTTGCATTGATTTGAAAGAACAGTAACATTTGTATTTTCTATTCATGCTAAGAAATCCATAAATATTAAAAATGTTCCAACTTATGCACTATTGGTTTTCTATTCATCTTCATTTCCAGTGACTCATGAACATCAAAAGCTAGGGAATAATTTCAAAGTCCTCAGGTAATTACTGGCAAGCAAACAGAATTATTAGTATGTGACTTCAAATACACTGAGTAAACTGCTAAGTACATGATTTCCATTGTTATTCAACACCTGTAGTTGCTTTATCACAGAATCAATAAGAATTTTCAGTCTATCAATTGGGCAAATTTACACACTGATAATGTTCAAAATGTGTATTACTAATCTTCCAATTACATACAATACTGTCTTTAGTGAAGTAGCACTTCTACACACTATGTAATAAATGTATAATATCTTCAGGTTAGTTAAAGTAGCATTGTGTCACTCTCTAACCAAATGAGCAGGTCATGCAACAAATAAATGTATAGATAAAGACAGACTTTTCAGTGCTACAGAAGATGAATGCAAATGATGATAGAACTTAGAAAGGTAACCTCTCTGTTTACACAGCTTCAAAAATATCACTTAGTCTTAATGCTTCTTCAGAATGCATAAGTAGTAGCTTTTGAAGTACCATGAGAATGCTTAACTACAAAAAAGTAGTAAATTAAGAAAAGACATGGTGAAGAGTGAACCAGCTCTAAAGACATATCTTGCTCTGAGTAGAAAATCCAGAGTCAAATATTCTGAACATTCAAAAAAACTCAAAATACTTAATTGTAATAAACACAAATTCTATTCCATTATGATTATTTCTTATTAGAAACACAAGCAATATATTTTACTTACAGTAAAAACTGAAAAAAACAAACCATAAGCATTGATTCTTATGTTCTTTCCTCTGACAGCCTTGTGAACTTCTAAAACTGTTATTCAAAAGCTACCAAGAGAAACTTCCAATTCTGATTACTGTATTTTATATAAACACTAAGCACATATAAATAACGTGTATCATAAGAAAGTAAACAGGAAACTCTCCCAGTTGTCCAAATTACAAGAAGAGGTAGAACCTATTTCTGAGAGAACATTAGGTACAAAATATAGCACGTCCTTCAATAAAAGGAAGGGAGAAGCTGTGGTAGGCATCTTTCTGACACCTAGAGGGTTTGAGTGCATCTTCTGCATTGCAGGATGTGCAGTCCTAACAGAATGCATATATGCCTTCTCACAGCCAATAGATTATTTTCTTCACACTAACAGACTTCAAGGGCTTAAAAAAAAGCCCACAATGAACAAACCACACAAAACTCTCTTTCCACCCCTAGGGGATAAAGTGAAAGGGTTTCACATGACTGTGTATAAGCAAAATCAAGACACTTGGACTAAAGAGATCTGGTTTAAACCTGTGGAGATTTTCTTCCCACTTTAAAATAATTTAAATATATAAATTTAATATAATACCTGATATTCAAAGATCATTGAAAATACAGGCTACTCTAGGAGATTGACCAAAACATGTAACCAAGCAGTTAATTATAATGGATTAATATGTATTGATATTGAAATAAAATGAAAGAAAGAAAAGACATAATACACAGAGCAGTGATGGGAGGTGGGGGCTGGTTTGAAGCACGTGGAAATGGAGAAATTATTCTTTTAGGAATTCTTTTTTTTTCCCATGAGAAATCTAATCTAAATGAGGTTTTTTTTTCCCCCTAATACAGTTCCTGAATAACTCAACCTTCTGAAAAATCAGCTTTGGCCTACTGCCACCCACTTAATTTGCTGATTTTTCTTACTCAGCACTTCACTCTGTAATGGCTGTTTACATGGCAGGAATTTAAAATAATGAGCAGATATTAATGAAGCCACTCAAGAATATAGTACGTCTTTAGTCAAAAGCAAGGTTACTCAAGTCAATGTAAAATTCTGACACTAGGGGCCACATTCAAAACCCATTGACACCAAAGCAAGTATCAGTCTTTGTGTTTTGCTTTATGTCTATAAGCCTCAAAATATAGCTGTGTCATGACAACACACTGACTATTTTGTATTATAATCCAATTAGCAAGATTAAAGAGAAATATTGCGATTATGTGAGGAACAGCAATCGCCTTGTTAACATTTTTATGTATATAATTTTTTAAAAAAAATATTCACTAACTGAAGAATAAAATTTTAGAATGGAACAAAGAACCAGAAGACTCTAGGCTTGTCAGGCTGCAGCAAGTGAAAGATTAGTGACCATTGAGTAAGATAAACACCAATAAATAAAACCTCAGTCCCGTACTCTTTTCAGACCTTTCAGGGAAGGCTAAAAAGGTGTCTTCTCAGACACTTTCAGGAAGGTTTGTTTCTCTTGCTCTGTCCACATTCCAAGATACCAGGAAGGACACTACTGAAGGACACTAGTTGCTGTAAAAAACATGCACACAAAACTACTGAGACATCATGGCACAGAAAACATAGTTGGTCTTCAAAGCTCAGTGGCATTGCTCCAGTAATCTAGTATATATGAAGTATATATGAACAGAACATGTAATGTAGATGGTATCTCATTAAGGATTCCATTCCTTAGCCTTTATATTTTTATTTAGAATTTTATGTTGCTAAGTATATGGTGGGTTGGGTTTTTTTAAACTCAGTTGGTTATGAAGCAAAAATTCCTCATCACAGAATGCAAGGATGCCCTACACAGGCTGGGCACAGAGTGGCTGAGAGCAGCCAGGCAGAGAGGGACCTGGGAGTCTGGATTGACAGGAAGCTGAACATGAGCCAGCAGTGTGCCCAGGTGGCCAAGAAGGCCAATGGCATCCTGGTCTGTACCAGGAGCAGTGTGGCCAGCAGGTCCAGGGAAGTGATTCTGCCCCTGTACTCAGCCCTGGTGAGGCCACAGCTCGAGTCCTGTGTCCAGTTCTGGGCCCCTCAGTTCAGGAAGGAGATTGAGGTCCTGGAGCAGGTCCAAAGGAGGGCAACCAGGCTGGTGAAGGGACTCCAGCACAAGTCCTGTGAGGAGAGGCTGAGGGAGCTGGGGGTGTTCAGCCTGGAGAAGAGGAGGCTCAGGGGAGACCTCATCGCTCTCTACAACTCCCTGAAAGGAGGCTGGAGCCAGGGGGGGGTTGGGCTCTTTTCCCAGGCAGCCATCAACAAGACAAGAGGGCATGGACTTAAGTTGTTCCAGGGGAAGTTTAGGTTAGATATTAGAAAGAATTTCTTTACAGAGAGGGTGATCAGACATTGGAATGGGCTGCCCAGGGAAGTAGTGGATTCTCCATCCCTGGAGATATTTAAAAAGAGACTGGATGTGGCACTCAGTGCCATGGTCTGGTTACCGCAGCGGTAGTGGGTCAAGGGTTGGACTTGATGATCTCTGAGGTCCCTTCCAACCCAGCCAATTCTATGATTCTATGATTCTATGAAAGGGAATTACATGCTTTACTAATAAGTGAACACAAGCCTGCCAAACTTTTGATCATATAAGGAAATCTTACATTGTTACTGAAGCTCATTAAAATGAAACTCCTTCAGAGAACAAGTTCTGGATATGTCAGCTGTTCTGAAGAGATTTTGCCTGCAGTTCTTCCTAAAGCATTAAAAATTCCTTATGAAACAGCCATATTGTTTCAAAAAAGCGAAACCCAACACCAACAAAAACCCCAATTCCACTGCAAATAAGGAAACAAGCAAATAAAAACACAAACAAAATGGGAAAGCACCACCACCTCAGCATAACAGATTATTTCTTTGCCTTCTTTGTGATTATCTTGCATGTTAACAGAATAGGGTGGAGGTGTTAGTGTCAGGACATATTGTTAACTGCTGCCAATTATCTCCATTTCCGATAGAGGGAACGGGAGCTGAAAGCAGCTGGCACCCCAAGACACTGGAACTTTAAATTAGGCACAGATTGCAATGCAGTAGACAGGAATTTCTGTCCTAAGAGTCTTAATAAATACTGGCAAGAACTGAAGTTTCTGCTACCCACTGCCTTCCACCACACAAACAGCCTGGCACTCACTGGTTGCCACAGAAACCATAGGAATGTTCCCATAACACCATGCTCCTATTTTAAATTCTGCTGCAGTGCTGAAGCATCATTTTTACTGTGCAACAGCACACATGTCTTATGGAGAATTCTACTACTGCATTGTCTCATTGTAAGGTCACAGAAATAAGGAAATTTAGAAAACACAAAAATGCTTTTCAATTTTTCAGGCATCTGCCGTAGAGACATCATTGTTTGAAGGAGAGTTCTATAAACAGAAAAATTGTAACACTTTAAGTGAAAAAACATACATACCACTCCTTTACTTTCTGTGCAGAAAGAAAAGCTGTTCTCCGTTGTTTAATACATATTTTATAAATTTCAGTGTTAACAGACTGCCTGTACAGTGTCATGCTTTCACACTTGTTAAAAATAAGCTAATGCAAAGAATATATTGTGGAAACTAATGAAAACTGGTATTACTCAAAAAGGGGGTATGCGTGCTGTACAAGACCCCTGAATCCTCAGTGTTGACACTATAGCCAGACTCTCACACATTCTATGGTCATAAACAGCAGCTGAGAAGAGAAAAGCAGAGAAGACCATCTTAAAGACTGAGTAGCAAGCATAATATAAGCTTTCCTTACATGGAAAAAGAAAGCATACACCTCCTTGCTATTCATTCATCAGAAATAACATGATTTTTTTATAGAAAGCTCAGGTCATATCTAATAGGAATAATGACTCTGAATGAAACAAACATGCACTTTAGATGATCTTTAAGGTTTCTTCCAACTCAAACCATTCTGTGATTCTCTAGAAACCTTTCTAATGTGTCACAGTGCTCCAGGTGGGGTCTCACAAGAGCAGAATAGAGGAGGAGAATCACCACCCTTGACAGGATGTCTATGTTTCTTTTGATGCAGCCCAGGACAGTTGTCTTTCTGGCTGAAAGTGCACATTGGTGGCTCACATTAAGCTTCTGGTCCACCATCAACCCCAATTCCTTCTCCTCAGAGCTGCCCTCTTATCTTTTAGAACAGGAATTAGCTTTTTAATTCTCTCTAGTGTTCCCTTTCTGATGAATGATAGTATTCTTAGCCCACTACATCACCATTTCATGTTAACAAACTTCCAGAACTTGAGAGTGGCAATAATAGTTCTGACACTGAAGACAGAATATTTTCCAAGTCACATTCTAGAGCAAAACCAGTAATAGTGATTGCATTGTCACTGCTCATGGCATAATTTCTATAGAAGAAATGCTAAAAGATGTTTCACTTCTTTTACTGTAAATGGTTGAGCATGCTCTAATTATTGCAGCAATTATAAATTGCATAAAAAACTTGGGAAAGGATTTTGGAGTTCACAATATTAAATGAGAGAAAACCCCCAGAATGTATTATGATATGCATGTATCCATATTTGGCTCTTTACTAAAATAAGTAGCTGTCAAGTCTTCAAGAGTCAAAATTAACATCTGAATTTATGGCTCAACTGATCATTATTTTTTTGTGAAATTTCAAATGTAAATAACCCACTTGAAGGCAAGCTGCTGGCTGTCTTTTTCTACATGTTTTTATCTGTAAGAAGAAAAATAAAAACAAGGTGAAGCCAGAGCACATTTCTGAATTGCTGCTTATTTTTGCCCTTGCTGTCAATCAAATAGCAATGCAAAAGTCAAAAAAGCAGTTTATGTTCATGTGAAAACATCCAACTGAACTACTCTTTCACTGTATGTATGATTCCAAGAGCTGAAAACCAGTTATCTATATAGGTAATCTCCTATGCAGCAGCTTCTTTTAAGGTGCCTTAATTTAAAGATGTTATTTGACAGCCTCTTAAATTTACATATCTTCAGGAACTTTCACATGTGAAGCATATCATACTTGCAGACACTCTGCAAGTAGCTGCCTTGTAGCATGATATCAATAAGAACCATTCTGAATGTATTTTAGACTACTTGAGAAACAGCACAGTGATTTCTAAAGTTGAGCAATAACAGGGCATATATCTATTGTTTTTCTCCTGACATGGCAGGTATTGCCTACAAGAATTTGTAGGGTTTTTCCTTTCTTTTCAAAATTTTCATCTTCTGCTTCCTCAAATCATCCCTCTGTACATTCTTCTATAAGACAGTGTGAAGGAAGAAGGCAAAGTGTAGCTCTTCATTTTGTCTTCATCTTCTCTCTTAAAGGAAGAGCATGTTTCTGTAAGGGTGCTAGCTTCAGAGCACAAGTCAGCAACAATCCTTCAATGAGCAGTTTTCACTGTGGAAACCATCAAATAGGATGAACTGACTGCCACCTCTCAGACCTACAACACAATTTGACAGGTATGTTTGCAGACAGTGTTAATCTGAAGCTTAAGACTCTACCCATATCCCATATCATGACTGCAACTTGAAAAAAAAGTGTGTGGGGGGGGGGGAGGAAGGGAAAAGGGGAGGGACTTATCTCAAAGAGTCAAACAAATATTTGGGGCTAGGCTGGCCAGCTTAGTCAAAAGGGCTCTAAACTGAATTTAGCAGGGGGTTGGGTCAAACATGACCACACACATGAAACTGATGAGTGCTTTAAACTAAAGGACCTGGATGGAGGGATCCAAAGTGGCAATGATCACCCCACCATCACTACAACTGATCTGAGATTAAACCAGATCAACCGGAGTAGTGCAAAGTGTGGCTCAGCTCTTTCCTTAAATGAGAAGAGCCACGAGGATGATCAGAGGACTAGAGTACTTGCCATATGAGGAGAGGCTGAGAAAAGTGAGTGTGTTCAGCCTTGAGGAGAGAAGGATTAAAGGAGATCTTATTATAGTGTTTCAGTACTTTAAGGGCAGAAGATGGAGACTCCCTTTTTACAAGGAGTCACATGGACATGACATTGGCACAAGTTTCTCATAGGGAGATTCCATTTGAATATAAGAGGAAGATTTTTAACTCTGAGAACAGTCAGACATTGGAATCGTCTCCCAGGAGAAGTGGTGGGTTCCCTCACTTTGGAAAGTTTTGTCTCAGCTCAACAGGGTGCACAAACATTTAATATAAGCAATAGTATTAGAAGGGTTGAACCAGACGATCCTTGAGGTCCTTTTCAACCTGACCTTCTATGATTCTACCATTCTATGATTCTATGATTCTCAGCTTCTCAATTTAAACTCACATGGCCATTCAGTAAAACCCTGCATGAGCCATCAAAATACAGTGCACAAAGTTGGTCCATGGCTGGTCAGCCTTACAGAACCCTTCTAGCTTCTGAAGCCTGTGCACACTTTCCAGCTTCATGTAAAACCAGTTAACTGTAACTCACTAATAGTATTTCTGTCTTCTTTACCTACACTTTCTCTACTGTTCATAAAAATAGATGAAATCTAATAACCTCCAACATGCTTCTTAGAAGGCGTTTGATTCCCAGAAGAAACACATGGATATGGAAATCTAGATGTAGGCTATAAGCTGCAATTACAATGACAGCAAATATTCAAGTCTTATCATCCAGAATTCTGCACAGAATTGCCTAGCCTCTGTTGTTCAACTACTTATCATCTTTTTACAGTATATACTGAGTAAAAGATTCTTCACTCATACTCTGGGATATATTAAACACTAAAACTTCATTAAAAAAATTTATTACAGTGGGTACCAACATATCAATGAACAAAAATATTCAGTTATGCCTCAACAGTACATATAAATACACCCAGATCCTTTTACAGAGCTTTTGCCCTTCAGCTAAATCTGTCAGCTTTAGAATAGATCTGTGTAAACCATTTGTTTCTAGTTACGCAGACTTTTCACTTGAAAATACTCAGAAAAAGAAAATAATGATATATCTAAACCTTGATCTCAAGCCAGAGAGTTCATACTTGACAGCAGTAGTGAAGCGTTTTAACAAAAATACAAACCCACATTCCTGTGCTGAATTAGTGGTTGTTAACAGCTTCCAAAACCATTAGAGGACATTATGATATTTTAATGTTGTGAGGGCTAAAGTAAATCCTCACTGAAGTTATTTCATACTATAAAGTCGCATTTGACCTTTTGTCCTACCCTATAAAATATTTTTTTCCTATCAAATTTGACAGAGAATACCTTTTCTTGTTTGCATTTTTAGTAATGCATACTATTAAAATAATTTTCTAATGAATCCAGTTTTTATTCTTTATGGTCAATTTAAATATAAATGTTGTTATTGCACAGATATAGGTATGCAAGGAATTATAATTTTCCCTTTTATTCTAGTGTCTTAAGAAGGACCTACAAGAAGGGCAGAAATTTGCAGTGCTAATCAAGTTGTATAATACTGTCATTTTTTTAATTTGGAACATCAATACTGAATTTACATTTTTAAAGAGCTCCAAAAGCATGTAAAGTTATCAGTGTTGGAATGCTCTATTAATTCTTTAAACAAGGAAGGCAAGAGAAAACATGAGTTCAAATTCCACACAAACTGGAAGAAACACATTTTATACAATGCTTTCATAGTTCTGAGAGATCATGACATGGGAGTTACTGTTATATACAGTATGTCTAGCTGGCAAAAGATTCTGTAGTAGTTAAACCTATACAGGAGATGCTTAGTGTGATTTATCTGAATTATTAAGCCACCACAACTGCAGACTTCAGTTAATGCTGAAAAATATATATCTGATGTAAAACAACTAACCAAATTAACCTCTATTATTTGCACAACTGCAGTTTTCATGGTTTGAAATAATCAAATATAAAGACATTTTGTAAGATATGCTATGAAAATGTGAGAACTTACTGAAGAAGGGATCAAAGAAAGAAAAAACAATTGCAGAGCTTACACAACTGAAAAACTTGTGTGAGTCAAATACTTCCTAACTTTATTTCAAGTTTTGATAAAGAGAGCATTTGAGTATGACAAAAAAAAAAAAAATGTTCAGAGCGGTATATCAAATAAACAGATTTCCACCACACATGTTCCTTCATGTACATGTATAATGTTCTTCACCCCTTTACATTCCTATATAATTGTGCCTTGATTTTCATAGCAAGACATTGGAACAGTAGTTCTCCTTGTTGGAAGACAATCTGAATTAAGGAACAATTTTCAAGAATCCTAAGGATCAAGATCACTTTAGGCATTGCATTACAGGTTGACTAACATCTCTAAGAAATTTTCAACTTCTTGCCAAGAGATTAGACCCCTTTCCCTGAAACCACATAGGAATACTTTTCTTTCCCAATATCAAGTTTATTAAATTCAAATTACAACACTATTTTCTACCCTCACATTTGATATTTTCTGCCCTCACATAGCTCCCAGATGATGGTATGATGCCTGAGGTATTGTTATTAAAGTAGCAGTTCTCATTTTACTGGGGAGACGGATGGGACATAGTTGCAGTTGGGACACTTTGTAAACAGTTTCAAATCTGTCAAAAAAAAAAAAAAAAAACAAACCCACAAGCAATCCCAAATAGACAAAAAGCCTCCTCTCCTCATTTTTCCTTGGTATATAATGAGCTTAAAAATCAACATATTGCATTATAATGCTGGTATTCTTAATGTTAAACACCATTATCTTGAAGTCAATGTGAAATTGTTTCCACTAAGTTCCTTTGATTTTAAATTGTGAGTCAAGCCACACATGGAAACACCTTTCAAGAATACTTTTGAGACTCTCAAGAATAAATAAAACATTACGCTATCTAGAGACTGCAATGAATACCAAATGCAAGTAAATTATCCTCAACATTTATTTCACTTTGTAGGAAATGTTAACGAGATGTGCACAGACTATTTTCTGAGGTGTTCATAAAGAAAACACATTAAAGAATTCTCTTCTTCACTATCTGGACATTGACAAGGCTTAAAAATAATCACATACCAGAATAGCATTTGAACCTTAGTGAATAAAAAGTTGTTTATGCCAGTTCTTCAATTTTCTTGTCCATGGAAAGACAGAAAATGACTGGTGGGGGAAAAAAGAGCTGGATGAAGGAAGGTAAACCACTCAGAAAAACAGCTACAAACCACGGATTTGCAGTTAATATTTTCTGCTTACCTCTGTAATTAAAGCAACATTTCTTTAAAGAGTTTTCTTTCTTACAAAAAACAAACCTTCAAAAAAGGAACATCATTTTTTGTGCTGGATTATTCCTGCCAGCATTGCAGTCGAAATAAAAATTAAGATCTGAACCTCTGTAACGTTATGTTAATCTTAGGGCTGTGCCCCAGCTCATGTAGTAACTTGACTGTTCAGTTTGTATCTATCTGAGTCAGGTTCTTGTATTTCAATGGATTCATAGTCCTGGAAAATGTTCTGGAGATATCACTCAAACTTATTTCAAGTAATCAGAAATTGATAAAGAGAAATATGGTTATGTTGTTTTTCTTGCTATGTTGAAGAACAAAAAATAGTACAGTCTCTCAGCATGATGTAGACTATATTTCCCTCTTACCTATTAATGCTTGCTGCAGTCTACAGTGAAAACAACTGTAATAAGATATTTCCTGGAAACTGAATGATGCACAGAAAATTGCAATCACCATTTTTACAAGCCAATTTTTTTTCCAAGTTTTTTTCCTTTGCTTTTCCAAGTTAGTATTGTAATTAGACTTACTACAACAAAGAGAATACGGGGGTACCAAAGAAAACCATATAGAAGAGTAAAACAAATATGAAAAATTAATTAACTGAAGAAATTACTCAAAACTCAAAAGGACCACAGACAAGCTTGGCCTCAGAGGAATGCTAGATTACCATCAATATTTTGCTCATACCACTTGGAAATAATTTGCAATTGTTTTGAAAATAGACAACCAACAATATGTAAAATGTTACACCTTCTGCTTCTCAACAAGGAGGAAAAAATGATCCGTCAGACTGCAATATGTCTACTAACAGAAAAGGCCAACAGACCACCCGTGAGCACAATAATTGTGCATGAGATTATTTTTCTGTTTTGGCATATATACTATCACTGCTCTTAAAAATTATAATGTCACAAATCAATGAATTACATTAATATAAAATTACATTCTCCAAGATGATAGTGGCCAGCTAAGTAACAGAAGACACTCATAGATCCATTAGAAAACAAAGAGAATCTTACAATTAAGCCTTTAATTAGCTGGTGTTATATGAGAGTGGACACAATACTGGTAAGGATCCTAACATTGACTAATTGTTATTGAGATACTAGCTGACAACCTACAGCAGAAAATGAAAATATAATCTTCTTGGTTCTAATTTTTTTAGTTTTTACAAATGCATTTAAAGGTGTATTCATATTTAATGACCCATGAATTTCCTCCTCTAATGTACAGAAAATGGTTTCTTCCAAAAGTTTGTCTATTCACTGGTGTAAGTCCAACATAACACAACTGCTCTTAGGTCAAAGCTTTATTTAGCTATATAAAAAACCCCAAAACCCTACAGTCTTTCCAGATGAACCAGTAACAAGAGCAGAATGGCTTCTGTCATCTAGTGAGAAGTCTAAAATTCTATTATGCCTTCAGAATAACACATTACATACAAACAATAATTTATTCATCTTAATAATTTATAGCATAATAATGATTTGTAAAACTGAATTATTGATAAAAGTATGTTGTTCTTTAAAGGAATAATAAATGAGAACATTCACTCCCACATACAGTATTTTCACCTTATTTACAGAAATCATATTATACCCAAATATCCTCCTTAGGACAGCACTTACTCCTGGGGAAGACTCTTCTCAATAAGTAAGGGGCTACTGCCTGCAAAATGTGTACTTCCACAACAAAAATATATAATGCACTATCCATGTTTTCTTTATGAAGTAGTGTTTTCCCATCCCCACTGTTCACATACTTTCACTGTTACCATTGATACTTCTTTTTCAGATTTATTCTTCACACTTCACTCCATGTGCTAAGACATTTTCTACTAAAAGTACAATTTACCTTGCTTTGGAGAAAAATAAGGTTTTTTACTGATTGGTTTTACATTTCAATTCATCAGTCACATGCATTGGAAGCAGCAGAATACAGAAATACTCTTGTAGGGGATAGGCAGGATGTTCATATTGATATAAGATGGTCTTGGCACTATGTCTGTGGATGACTTCTACAGTCCACTGCCCAGTTCCCAACAGTTAGTGTTAGTCTTAGGGTCGTGATAGGAAACTGAAATCTTTTACAAAGTCATGAAAAATACTCCAGATGAGATCTGTCATGGGACAGGCAACCCTATAGATCAATAGCAAGGTGGAGAGCTGTGAAGGCAAACACAACTCATACGGCTCTGAATTTGACTTAGAAGATACCAAAAAGAAGCCAAACAATTTCTACTTCCTGCTCCCTTACTCCAAGACATCACTGAGTTAATACTGCAACTCTATCTCTAGTCTTACCATAATTCAGAGAGTAACCTATCTGTCCTATCTCTAGCCTCAAAGCACTATCAAAGTCCTAATCTGAATAATAACCTGCCTGTGCCAAGTGATTATTTACTTGGCATGATGCATTCTCCATGCTAGACTCTATATTTCTTCCTAATTTAGTAGTCATATTACCGTCTTGCCTACTATGTATAAGTTCCTGGCATACCCTGGAGCAGAAAGAATCAGGAAATACGAGGAAAACAAAGGCAAACTCACAGACACTCGATTTTGCAGGGAGTAAATACTATAGGTACTGGTAAATATAGCAAGAAATTCATAATTTAAGCACACCAAGGAGAGAACAATACACTGGAAAGCTCTCTGTCTTCATAGGGTAAGGTGTATCACGTCACCTTAGTGCCTTCCCCCACCAGTTAAGAACAACAGGACACTGGCCCAATCTCTGGTAGGTTATCATTAGCTTTAGTACACAGTTATTTTATCTGAATATCAACAATCCATGAAAGGCAGCATTAACAAGCAACTTAGCTATACTTCACTCATATAGAAAACTTTTACTGTTTTGAACAAACAGATCAACATAAAAGAGTCTGAACACATGCCAGCATGTTGTGCCCTTCTTAAATGACATCAAATTTCAACTAGAGGTTTTGTATCAACTAAAAATTCTTCTTCCTATGTTTTCAAGCTATATATTTCACACTATAACGTGAAGATATAATCCCAGCTGTGAGCTATATGCAAAATATAAACAGAACTCCAATCATTAAAGATCTGGAAGTAAATAAATACATGAATTTCATATAAAAACTGCTTTTGAATATGTTTGAAGGGGTGTTTCGAAGGAAGGTAAATACATATATAAAGAATTAAATATTTGCAAAGTTATTACTGTGGCAATTATTATTAATTCATGATATAAAATCATGCATTATTTGCAAACCTTTATTAATAATTCAGTTTCACTTAAGTTTTAATTAAAATAATATCAATATAAATGGGTTTTTTCCCTTATAAATAATCCTAATTGCAAATACTCCATGCAAAGTCAACAGCATTATTTGTTCAGAGAGTAAGACAAAAGTAGGTTTTTTCTTACAAAAACAATTTCAAATTATAGCACATACCTTATACTCATATAAAGTAACCTGAAATGTTCATTACATCACAACAGATTCCTTAGTCTATTTTCATTCCCTCCAAAATTGCAGAAAAGCCCATGAAAATGATTTTTTTTTCTTTAATTATTTTTATTATTAGTCTTATGCTAAGCAACTTGGTCCACAGAGAGACAGGTATTAATTCCTTCTAGAGGTGTACATAACAACACAATGCTTTATTCTCCATTTAAATTCACTGGCCTTTAAATCCTCTAGCCAAAAAACTATATGGTGTTAATGAGAACATGCTGCTCCTCAGAGCCTTCCTTTCTCCAGGCTGAACCACCCCAGCTCCCTCAACCTGTCTTTGTAGGAGAAGTGTTCTAGGCCCCTAGGCATTTTTGTGGCCCTCATCTGGACCCACTCCATCAGGTCCATGCCCTTCCTCTATTGAGGGCTCCAGAGCTGGATGCAGTGCTCCAGATGAGGTCTTGCCAGAACCCAGTGGCAGAATCACCTCTTTTGATCTGCTGGACGTGCTTCTTTTGATGCAGCTTGGATGCAATTGACCTTCTGGTCTGGAAGTGGATACTGTTGGCTCATGTCCAGCATTTCATCTACCAGCACCCCCATGTGCTTTTCTGCAGGGCTGCTTTCTAACACCTCATCCCCCAGGCTGTACTGACAGCATGGATTGTTCTGAGCCAGGTGCAGGACCCTGCACTTGGTCTTGTTGAACCTCATGACGTACACCTTGGCCCACCTATCCAGTTTGTCCAGGTTCTTCTGGATGATATCCCATCCCTCTGGCTTATTGACAGCACCACTCAGGTTGGGGTCATCTGCAAACTTGCTGATAGTGCACTCAATCCCACTGTTTATATCATTGATAAAAATTATTTCTCTCATTGATAAAAAGATTAAACAATACAGGTCCCCATATGGACCTCTGAGGGACACCACTTGTCACTGGCGTCCATCTGGACTTCAAGCCACACTAAAAATTCTTCTAGCACATGTCTATTAGGTTTAGAGGACCAACATCTAAAACACTCAGGGTTACCTGCGTGCCACAAAGATGTATACACTTTTTAGTTTTAGCATTTGTCCTCTATCTAACCATTTACTCACCTTTAGCATGGCTAGGAAGAGTAGGTTAACTTCCCTGCTTCTAAGAAGCACTTGAGAGAGCTCAGACATTTGTTTGTTTATCTTTTTTCCCAAGGCTACCTACTATACCTGAAAGCTGGGTGAAGCAATGTTCAGAGATGGTGCAAGTACATCCATTCCTCTAATGCAAAGTGTGCAGAGGCAGAACAGATCATGCACCTGCCTTATTCAGGCGGTGACAGTAAATGTAGTCTAGGGAGAAAAAACATGATGAAGCCTAAGAAACTGCCCTATGATCTGCCAGTAAAATATATGAGTTTTGCAATCTCCATTCAAAGTTCACTTGGCCTCAAGACACCAAATAAATTTTATGGTTTTGTTAGTTTTTCCCTCCAGTATCTTCTTTTGACTAACAGTGTTCTATGCTTCTTTTTCACAAAATCACAGAGTCATCCAGTTGGACGGGACCTCTAGGGAGCATCTAGTCCCACACCCCTGCTAAAGCAGGATTGCCTAGAGCATATTACATGGGGTTTTACATGTCTGCAGAGAAGGAGACTCCACAGATGCTCTGAAAAGAGTCTGGCTCTGTCCTCCTTTCATTTGTCCTTTAGATATTTGTGTACCTCACTTATTGATAAGGTTTCCCCTTTAGCTTCTCTTCTCCAGACTAGAGAGTTCCAGCTCTTTCCTTGAAAAAGAGATGCTCCAGTCCCCGAATCATCTTTGTCACCCTCCATTGGACTCTCTCTAGTATTTCTCTGTCTCTCTTCAACTGGGGAGCCCAGAACTGCAAGTGTTCCAACTGTGACCTCACCAGGGCAGAGTAGATGGGGAGAATAACCTCCTTTGACCTACTGGCCAGACTCTTCTTTATGATTTCTTCATCCTTCTGGGTCACAAGGGAACACTGCTGGATCATGGTTAACTTACTGTCTACCAGGACTCCAAGCTCCTTCTCCTCAGGGCTGCTTTCCAGCAGGCCAACCCTTAACCTATACTGATACATAGGGTTGTTCCACCCCAGGTGCAGGACCTTACATTTGATTTTGTTGAACTTCATCATGTTCCTGTCTGCCCAACTCTGCCCATGCTGAATGGCAGCCCAACCCTCTGGTGTGTCAGCCACTCCTCCCAGTTTTGTCATATTAGTGAGCTCACTGAGGGTAAGGTCTGTCCCCTCGTCTAGGTCACAGATGGTTATGTGGAACAAGACATGACCCAGTACTGACCCGTGAGGAAGACTGCAGGCTACAGGCCTCCAACTTGACCCTGAACTATTGGTCATGACCCTCTGAGCTCTTTCACTCAACCAGCTCTCATTTTGCCTCACTGTCCACTCATCTAAGCCACATTTTCTGAGTTTCTTAATGTTAGTATTATGGAAGACAGTGTCAAAAGCTTTTCTGAAGTCAAGGTAGTTTACATCTACTGCTCTCACCTTGTCTACCCAGACAGTTATGACATCACAGAAGACTATTAGATTAACCAAGTATAATTTACCCCTGATTAATCCATGTTGACCACTCCAAATAGGTTCTCCTGACCCTTTAACCAGCTGTCCCAGGGCCCTGGAGTCTCTCTTCATTGTCCTCGGACTTCTTGTTGCTACCTCATCACTGCCTACGTAAAATATCAGGAACAGATATAGAAACGTTAGCTAGCTTGTTGTTCCTTCATTAGTTACACACACTTACACACATCCTTGAGTGATTTGGAAGGGGTTTTGACTAACACCAGGAGTTTAGGGTGTAAGGTATTCAATACCTTACCTTTGCAGACCTACCACTACTGAAAATTGTAATACTAAATATTTTAATCTTTAGAAGTACAATAAACATTATCTAGATCATAAAAATATATAATAGATATTAATGGAAATGCACACATTTATATCTAGATAGTGCATTCAGAGCTGATATTAAATGTCAGAGAGTTTTCAAATGTACCATGAGCTTCATAAAACGGGAAAGGAATAATGTTAGATCCCTTATTGATGTTATTTCTAACAAAAAGTGACTTTCCATTTTGCTCAAAATAGCTTAACTTGATCAAAAATGCATCAGGTATTCCTGAGGTAGACAGCAAGACTAAGTTGATGTATTTTGAAGATACATTCTGATTATAGTTCTTGATTTTGAAAAAAGATGGTGTCATTGTGTAATCAATGGCAAGTACCTCCATGCTGTAGTAGATAAAAGCATCTTTTAGTGCTTTAGTGCTGCAAATTAATTAATTGTTGATTAATCAATTGTTTTCACATTTTTTCCTTAAGATCTGAAACAGAAAAAGCAATTGAAAATACTATGCGACTTACATGAATTATTTCGCATGTTAACACATACTATCATGTTCCTGCAGTTAAACAAAGCCACAGTCTTCCTATACAGATGTCTTTTCTCAGACAGGTTTCTACACAATTCAAGACTTACTTAGGTAAATTCTACTCTGTCCAAACACCACAAGTTTAAATAGCCCTGAGCTGTCTGAAAACTTGAGCACTCTTTTTTTATTTCTTCCCTCATGAGCAACCATATAACTATGGCATTTGTTGGGTAGTTTTTGATCACAGGATAACAGAAACTACATGCTGTGCAGTAGTGTGTTTTTTCCTCTACCTCTTTGATCATTTTGATAGACTTCAGAATTAGAAGATAACCACCTGGAAAAATTCATTACTAACTCCAAAAATATTTAACTATCTTCATTAGTCAAATAACAATTGTTTAATTAAATACATTAGAAATATTAATGGCAAAATAACACACAAAAACCCAAAACAAACAAAAAAACCAGAAACAACAAAGAAAAATATATAACAAACTGAATCATAAAAACTTGGAAAGACAAAAGCAAATTCAACCTTTCTTGTTTTTTAGGGGGTGTTGCCTTTTTTGTGGGACTTTTTTGTGTGTTATGATTTTCTTTTCTTGTTATTTAGTTAAGTTTTCTGCTTTTTTGTCTTAAGTAGATTTAATACCTTTATCCTCTAAGAATATTTCTATTCACTTTTTTCTGTTCATGATTCAGCTTACTGAATGAAACCTATTGCTGCACAGGAAGGAACAAGATATAATGCCAAGCTAAAAAAGTAATTCTCAAGACTTTTTTTTGTTTGTTTGTTTTTTGTTTAGACATTATCTATCTTTACAAGTTTTTTTCTATCAGATGGAAAGCCAAACAAGATCAAAATGTTCTTTGCTTCAAAACCAATATGTTATCTTACAGCTCAGGTCCTATAGCGTTATGAATTTAATTCCATATTATTTTTTTTATTCTGTTATTTTTTTTATGTATACCTTGTGACACAAATTATTTTATCAGAGACATATACACCCACACAAAATATCAGAGAGGTCTTATTGGCAATGCATGCCTTAAACTCAGAAATATTCACTGCTGCAACCTTTTAAAAGCAATTACTTATTTCTAGGCACAATCACAGTGATCATCTTCATGCAATTTCCTAAAATATTTTACCGAAAACTATTTTCCTGTTACCTCTGCCTGCTTAAGTGACTTCTAATCTTTTTCTTTCTCAGCTTCTCATTTATGGCTGAACTCAGAGAAACGTTGCACTTTGTGGTCTAAATATGGCCCAAATGTTTACAAAATGCACACAATCTTGTGAAAAACAGTAATTTCTTCACCATAATATTTTTCTGTTATCCAAAGAAATTACTATTTATTTCTGTGACATAATGTAGAGCAGTTACAGCAAGCTGTATTTCATCTGCTAAGGAAGAAAGTACCTGTTTGGTATACTCATATGAAAATTAGTACTTCACAGAAATGTAGAATGCTTTGAGTTGGAAGGGATCTTAAAGATCATCTAGATACAACCCCACTTCCAGAGTTTAAGCTTTATTTAAGATTCAGTGCAGCCTTTGTATTGACACACTGCACCTTTCATTTCATTGATCACCACAGAGTTTTGACATCATGTCCAAACATGGATTCATCTTTAGTGTTTGGAGTCAAAGTTTGAAAAGATGGGAGGAGAGTAACCAAGATGTCAACCCAGTTAAGCACAGTCAGTAGCCTACTGATAGCAGAAAGGAAGGAAAACAGCAGAAGGACCTAGTGTTCAGTGAGTGTCAGTTTTTAAACAAATAGCTCTACTGAACCAAGCCAAACAGACAGAATCCTGGAGGAAAAAAAAATTCACAGAGTAGTTATTTGTCAGCAAACGCAGTTTTGGAGAGAAACCATTTCTCAAAAGAAAATGAGGTCATTAGGTTTACTACAAAAAAAAAAATTAAAAAAAAGACTTGTGTCAGAAAGGTCTGACCATGGTCTCTAGCATCAAGTAGAGTTAATACCACTGTGACATCAGAAGCTTTGACTCAGAGATCCATGAGGAGGGTGCAGTTTCTGAAGTCACAGGCAGGAGAAAATGGCTGGAACCACTGCCTGAGTCTAGGGCAGAGGAAAATTATGTGCTGTCCTACGGATGCATGACCTGATTGAGGAACTGTGTCATTGACTCATAGATTTGTAGGAGGTAAGTAGACTGCACAGCATCAGAGCAAATGATACATCTTCTCCAAGACCTCACAGATATAAGAGTTGGAATCACCAAAGGCACAGAAGGAGGAGCAAGGCTGTGCTTTTGGGAATGCCAAATGGACATTCCCAAAACATGGAAGACTGAAGGCCTATGACTTCTCATAAGATTTACAGGACATTCCTTCTCCACCCAGAGATTCATAACTGGAGAACATGTTCAATTCCTTGATAACAGATTTGGAGAGCAGGAGCTGGGGATAAGGTTGTAGGTATAGAACATCATAGTGTTCTAGGGACATGAAGGTCTTTAGAGAAAGCATCCTTCAGATGCAAGTAGAGTCCATCCTGATAACTGGGAAAACAAGCAGATGCCTGAGAACACTGACTGGGCTAAGCAGGGAACTCCTGTCAAGTTTCAGTGAAAAGGGCACAGCACACAGGAGGTAGGAGCAGGGGCAAAGCAGGAATTCAGACATATAGGAATGGCATTAGGAAAGCCATAGCTGAACTGAAGTTTAAAATTTCAAGGGTCACATAAGCTAGTAAGAAGAGCTTGTACTGTTAAAGGATGAACAAAGAAAATGCAGGCCTGCAGCTGAACTTTTCAGGTGATTTAGTGACTGCAGACACAGACTGACTTACCTATGTGATCTTTTCCGCAGTCTTCACTAACAAGGCTTATCTATTTAGTGAAAGGGTTTAAGGAAGAGAGGAGCTACCAGCAGCTTCTCTGCTGATAAGCATCAAAACACTCTTCCCCTACTCCAACATGGGGTCCTTCTCCCGGGAGAGTCCTTCAGGAACCCCTGGGCCATGAGTCCCTCCCACAGGTGCAGTCCCTCAGGCACAGACTTCTCTCTGTGATCCTGCACATGCTGCTGCTTCACGTATGCCCACCTGTGAAACTTCAGGGGCTGCAAATTGACATTTACCCCATCGTGGTCCTTCAGGGACTGCTTCACTGTGCTCCTCCATGTCTTGCTCACAGAGGTTCAGAGACATTTTCTAAAGGCCTCAGCCTGGCCCAGATGGGGCTGGAACTGGAACTGGGGGAGCCTCCAGAAGCTTCTCACAGGACAACAGGACAGGTCCTGGTTCCAGTGAATAATTTTAAACTAATAAAATCTCAAAATTAAATTAATTTTATTAATTATTTATTATTTATTTTATTAAATTAATAAAGTCTTAATAATCCTATGTTTTATCTTTCCTCTTTGAAAAACATCCCAATAATTTGCAAAATATCTGGAAATTCAAAAAGATTCTCTAAAATGGAAAAAACATTTTCCATATTGAGATGTTCCTGTTCAAAACCACTGCAATCAAGTGTGCCTGGGACATGAAAATGGGACTTAGAAAGTAAAGCCATGCTTTATCTAAATTCTCTTTGCTGCCATGTCCACTGATAGTCACGACATCTTTCCTAGTGAATGATTTACCAGTCACTACCAAATCTGAAAAAACTGTAAAACAAACAATGCCTTCACTGATAACCACTGAGTTTCTGTAGTCTAAGGGCTTTGAGTGATGTAAATTATACCAGCATTTAACTTCATTTTACAGAGTAACAGCAGATTGAGCATACTGTAATACAAACCCGGAAAAATCTGTACTATCAATTTTTTTTTTCATATGAAATGCTTCACCTGCTTCACTTTTTCATATGACATGCTTAATATATGTAGTGTTGCAAATATGAAAACTTTCCCAATCATCAAAGGAAACCCTGGTTCATCTGTTTTCGTTGGTTGCTTGCTTTTTTTAATTTTTTGGTTTTTGTTTGTTTTTTGGTTGGTTGGTTGTTTTTTTGTGTGTGGGGTTTTTTTTTTTTGTTTTGTTTTGTGTCTTTTGTTTGTTTATTTTTTGTGTGGTTTTTTTTTTGGTTGGTTGGTTTTGGGTTTTGGTTATAAATAATGAGCCAATTTGCATGATTAAAACAAGAAGAAGACTTTGTACATGATGCATAGTTTAATTGAATCATAAATCATGAAGCTGGTTGTAACTTAGAACTATTATAATAATAAATTATCATATTTTCTCTCATTGCTTTGCATGCTTATTATAAAACTAAATTAATGGTCATCTGGTAGCCACTACATACTGGTGGTTGCAATCTGCTGCCAAAAGCTATTAATCTATCTGCCAAGTGGTTCTGAAATTTGGGCAATCTATGCTTTTTAGGAAAAATTAATAGTGAAAAGACAGAAAATCCTCTTTTCAGTGAATATTTTCAAGCCTGTGGTTAATTCTAAACACAAAGGGAGTCCTACTGTTTTAGTAGAGGACCTAGGCACATATAATTTTCTCCATCCATGTACTCGGAACTGTCATTTAATGATGTGGCAACAAAGTCATTTGTTTTTATATACTCAAGTTTTGGAATCTACTACATTTCATTCCAGTTTGTTGTCTTGTAGCATGTACCACAGAGACGGGATGGTTTAAAATATGCAATGCTCTCTAACACAGCTTTATGGGGTTGTTTTGTAGCAAACTGGAAAAAAACATACCTAATTGTGCGCTCTGTAAGCCAGACAAGGAGGAAGGTTCCTGAACTTTACCCATTGTTCATAGCTTCAAAACAGTCCCCAGATATTTTGGAACTTTTCTTCTAAATGCAGACCGCATGTACAGAAGAGAAATTTCTACATTTACAGAATGACAGCAGTTTCCTTTCTATCACAGAAAAGCATATCCATTAAAAAAAAAACAACAGGATTTTGATAGTACTGTTCTGCATTATATAATAGTGATAATATCATAACAAAATACTTTACTGGTCTGTGACGTCTTCTGCTTGTACTAAACTGCAAATGGGATCCAAACTTAAGGTCAACTGAGGAATTGCAATATCTATTGCAATTTAAGACTAACCCCAGATCCAGATCTGAATACGTTGTTCCCTCAGTTATTATTAGTAAAACCTGCTCTAGCAGTAAGAACCTCAGCAACTTCGACCAGTATGAACACTGAAACCTTGGGTCATTAATTGTAAAAGGTAAAACTACAGAATTTTTCAGAGCAGAGCAGTACTCAGTTATGGAGGAAAGGTATATTAGTCACCTGTCTGGTAGAGAGAATTCAAATTAAATTTGAAAAGGGAAGAGGATAAACCCAAAGATCCAACATCTGGATCCAACAGCACCTGGACTCCTCTCTGAGAAGGAATTTAGAAAACAAAGAAGTGGCTGCCACCTTGCAGACTCATACCCTTTTATGTGACAGGGTGAAATGCCAGTGTTTGTGTAACACATTCCACTGATTTTTGTTGTTGTTGTTGTTAATTTTAATATAACAATAGTCACATGAAACTGCTAAAATTAAGTAAGAATATAGCACTGAGCAAATTACACTCTACTTACAGATCAAAAAAGTCTACTAACTCATAACACAAGAATTGGGTAAAATAAAATTATTTTGTTAAAGGAACATCCTGCCGGTACCAAGAGTACCGTGTTGCCTAGAATTCACTTTCTAGATTCTTAGGTCATTGAAATATGAGAAACTTAAAGGAACGTTTGAAGAGTGAATAGCTATGCTAATAGAAGGAATACAGACTATTTTTATATGATTATAAAATACAGCAAACCACTAGAGGAATTATTTAAAAATTCAGTCATTATCATTATTAACTTCTAGAAATACTGAAAGACTGTCGTGTTTAATTAATGTGGACGGTTTCCAGAACATGAACTATAGGTCATACAATGACTCAATTGCAGAGGTAAGAAAGTTTTAGATTATTAGTTTCAAATACTTTGATCAGACTTTTCCATGACATGGAAATTCACTACTTTTCCATGTAGTATTTCTGTAGTATTCCATGTAGTATTTCCATGTAGTATCCATGTAGTATTTCTACATGCATGTAGTGCATGTTCTCTGCAAGAAACAACGAAACAGTGCCTAGAAGTTTCCACAACATTCACTCATATAGAATTATTATTTTAAAAAATATTTTTTTATTGTCAAAATGCTAAAAAACCTTTGAAGTTATTAGAATTACTTCTGACTAGCAAAAGCTTTCCAATTTAGGTACATAGAGTGCATTATAAAGGACATTCTCATAATCAAAAAACCTCATTTATTGTGCCACATATAAAGCATTTTTGAACTTGCAAGTTCATGTTACATATGTAAACCTTCATATCAGAGTTTGTGCATATGAACTTTTGCTTTTATTCTCACTCACAATTTGTCCTTCATCAAAATCAATTACAGGGAACTTAATGTCAATAATCTAGTGTCTATTATTTTATCAAACCAGCATATATACTACAGAGAATAAGATTTCTTTGAATTAACTATTCAGAGAATATTTCACAATTCTCTGAACTAACCAAGCTTATATCCATGACGTATATAGAGTATCCCATAAGAACGTAGTTTAACTTGATTTTACTGTTTCCAGAGTCACAGTATTTACTGTAAGCTGTCCCTATCTTCATAGGCTCAGATAGTTCAGATGAACTCCCAGTGCACTACATTCTATACTATGAGCCACCAGTGTATTAAATAGAAACAAGCAGAGATCAGCACAGTTCATACCATATTTTCATACTCACATCAATGTGAAACACACATTAATTATGACAGATAATGAAAAGATTATTTTTAAAAAGTCAGTATTGTATAGCAAATCCTTCTCTGTAAGCAGCAATACTTAACCAAGTTCATTTAAACGGATATATATTTACAGGATACTATATTAGGAAACTAAGTGGTCTAACTTTTATTGAGAGTCCCTGGAAGATGATGAGTTCTGAAAATGCCTGAATGCTGAATTTTGGAATGTCACTTTAAAACCCTCTGGTTGATGTGAACCAGTCTGTTGGGCTTACTCAAATTGACAGCTCATGAGGTAGTGAAAATAAAAAGGAATTTTAGAAGAAAATTTTAGATATTTAAAAGTCTACCAGTACTCCTGGATCTTTTTATTATTACATCTGCAGGTGGAAGGTACCACACACAATGAGATACATACATTTTGTTGGACATTTTCTTAGAAATTTATTTATTTGGTAAGAGTGAGCATTAGCATAACTACAGCATATCAGGTTGTATTTTTAGGCTAAGAGTAATTATGGAGGATGTGTATGTACTTTTGTACAGAAATAAGCCCTGTTGGAAGTTGGGTTTTTTTTTTTAAATTTTGTTTCATTTATAATATTTTGTTTAAATTTACGTGAAAATAACTTACAAACATTTTCTTTCATCCATCATTCACCAAAAGACACATGAAGTCCTATATTTTAAAATGTGTGTTACACAGTTTCAAATATTCCTTAATAGGAATTTTACCTACATCGAACATTGTAAGGTGCTCATTGAAATGATCATGAATTTGACATAGTATGTAGCTCATAAGGGAACTTGGGAGAAAGAATGTAAACTTAATTATTTTGCAATCCTTCTCCAGCTCTGTAGTCTGCCTAAATTCCTCTACTATTGAAAACCAAAAAAAATAAAACACAAGTCTCCTGAAGCTAGTTGAAAACACATCACCCTTCCTGTTGTAAGGTAAACAAAGTGGCTAGCTAAGTCATTCTAGAAAGGATGATTTAGTTCACTCACCTGTCTTTCCCCTCCTCCTCTCTAATTAATACATCATTTAATGACAACTTACATGGCACATATGTCCTCAAAATACAAATTCTATAGTGGTGGAACCACTTGTACTAAACAGCAACATGTAAACAAGTTTTTATGGAGTTGACCACCTTAATTATTTTGATTGCAGAGATACTTCTCTCAACTTTTTTCTCACAACAAAAGTCTGAATCACCTCAGCAACATCCAGTTAATACAGTACCAAGGACATACTATGCATTTGGAATTTGCACAGTAAATACGTAATTTCTGTAGTGTCTGGAATTAGAGGGTACTTATTTGTGGTATGAAAACAAGGTGATCTTAACTATTTATTCAGAAGCACTGCTAAAAGACTTGCATTTGACAAAAAATACCACTATTTAACATTAACCTCTAATATTACATCATTCATTATGAAATTTCTTTGCTCAACTGATGCTAAAAAAAATCTAAACTAAAATTACTTTGAAGTGAGACGACAGAGTCTCCAAAAGTAGTTTGAAGCAGTTAATTGCAGTTATTTCTTTTTTTACTTTCATTGTATTCTCTCTTTAATAGTGAATTAATATTTTAAAATAGAGCTATTTCAGATCTGATACATTAACACTTTGGATAATTCA
Source organism: Phaethornis superciliosus (assembly GCA_023637945.1). Lineage (NCBI taxonomy): Eukaryota > Metazoa > Chordata > Aves > Apodiformes > Trochilidae > Phaethornis > Phaethornis superciliosus. The sequence continues at coordinate 75,636,293 of JAJQWJ010000002.1, forward strand.
ACAGAATAAACCACAACTTACACATTTGTATTAAAAGTGCATTATTTAAAAAAAAAAAAAAAAGGTAAAAAGTTAACCTTTAGGTTTTTATCAAACTGCATGGATGAAGGCATATGTACTTAATGCAACATCTTATCCAGAATAATGACAGAAGAACTACTGGGGCATGAAGCCACAACCTGCAGGGAGTTAATTGCAATCATTAATCACTGCACCACATTCTTTATTTTTGTTTTGTTATTTCCAAGATGGAAGTGCTGACAAAAATAGATGTCACTTTCTGTTTACTGTATACATTAAGTTCCAAATACTTTCACATATTTTGGTGAGCTGGAGAGAAAATTTAAGTGTTTGTCTTTGTTTAAAGACTGAATGTCTTGTGAACCTGGACATTTCCCAAGATAAAAAAGTTTTCCAACTCAAGGTTGCTGGTTTGCAGCCAGATTGGGCAACATGGCATCCAAATATATCTTTATTTAGTACTTCTAAAATAAGACAGGTGATAAATATCCATGTCATGAAAAAAAGATGTCCTATTGACAAGAACATACTTCAGCTTCCTAGGTATTTTTATGCTAACCAGTAGAGGACAAAGAAAAATAAAAATGGAAGACATCACATCCTTCTTGACAGGGATGAACTATCTGTACAGATAAACTGACTCTTGTCATCACTCTTGCTATCCCTTTTAGTGTATGACAAAAAAAAAAAAAAAAGTTTCTGTCTTCTTAAACAAAAAAACCAAATAGAATTTATAGTAACAACAACAACAACAAAACCCTACGTCATTCTAAATAATGCACCTCTGTATTAATAAAAGATTTGTATAATTTATATAGCAATACTAATGCAACTTTAAAAAGAAATTTTTATTTTAATCTTTGAAAGATTGTATTTTATGAAGTTTGCAATGGAATGTACAAAAGAGGATGGAGCATAATTTGGGATTTTTTGTGGTTTTTTAAATGCATGAAGCTGACCATTAATTACATTGCATTAACCATGACAACTGTGAGATTCAGATGTGCTGTGAATACCTCTGAAGAGGAAGACTTATCAGTGTATTTGGTTTTGTGTGGGTGTTTTGTTGGTTTTGGGGGGAATTTTTTTTTTTTCCTATTAATTTTTCTCACACTGTTGAAGAATCAAACTGACAGCCATATACAGGAAAATACCTCTAGTAATATATTTGTGTAAAAGCATGTTTGCACTCTGGTTGTGTACCTGTCTTCCAGATAAACTGGTGAACTTCAGATCAGGCCTAGGAATAGTAATACTGTTTCTATATGAAGAAGGAGCTGTTGAAATCCCAGTTAAACCATTTTCTTCCTCTCAAAACATGCTGAGCATTTTCATCTCCAGAATTTCATTTGTTTTCACAGTGACTTGTACCTTTATGTTCCTGAAGTTATAATATAATTTTTTATTAGATCACCCTTAAAAGAAAAGCAGAAGGAAAATCCAGATAACTCCAGTATTTAGACATGCAACTGAGGTACTAAAGTCTTTGCCTTTAAAAACAGTACTCTGTGTTGGCATCAGGTTCAAAAATTATTTAACAGCCTTTTAGCTCTAGACAACAATTCTGTTTTATGCTAGGAAATAGATGCTGTTCATGAATTGGTTGAAAACCTTGCAAAATGAGGATGACTGCAGTCCTCTTTGACAGACCTTTCTGAGGCAAAATTACAATCAGAGAAAGGGCTAAACAGTTACTGGATATAGGGAATTTAAGCCAACATATAAATCAGCAAAGATTTCCACAAGAGTGTCAACAATCATGCATTAGTTATGGCAACTTAAATATATTTATCATTTTACAAAGTTTTTATAAAGGAAGATGAAACTCCTGTAAACCTCTTACATATGCGACTAATTTGTCTTTAACTTCTTGGAATAAAAGCAGACGACTTTTTCCCTCTAGTTCCTCCGTTATTCCTTTAGTTCTGTTTAGCATTTTTTTTCCTCTTGTCAAAAAGATTAAACATCTTTTCCTCACCACTGACATTCAAGTGTTGTACTATTTCATCCTCAGGCAGGGAGGAGCAGGGACAGGAGTGGAGTAAAGAAGTTTCATAGTAAGAGAAAGAAAACCATATTCTGAATTCCTGCTACATTACTGAAATCTTAGTCTAATTTTTGTATAAAGCATATAGAGGAAAAAACGCATAAGACAAAAACTAAATTAAAGAAAGCAGTTTGAGACCCCAGCATCCATTTCCAGCCATTCCAAAGTAGTTTTACAGAAGGGGAAATTTAATACTAATGAAGAATACACATTTAAGTTTGCACTAACTGTACAGTTCCATTGAGCAATAGGCAAATGTGAGCTTAACAAAACTATTTTCACTTAATTTTTATCATAATTTAAAACAGTACAGAAAAAAAACCTTCAACAAAACTTAAAAGTATCTCTGACATCAAAATGTCACACAGACTACAAATGAATTCGGCAATAGCTTTCTTATGACTTCCCAGTAATTGTAGGTGTGACAAAACCCAGACATTCCAAATAACAAAAGTTATTTACAAGACAAGGTTCAAAGAGCAGATATCTAAATATCTTTATTACTCACCATGTTCTTTCCCAAAGCATTTGAAATGGAATGTGACCACTGTTTCCTTGAAATAATCCTAACAAACATAGCACCTACTGGAAACTTGCAAAGGTGTGGAAGAGAGATGAGTTTCCCATCATTCAATCCAGTAATAATTTTAAATTATTAGAAATTATAAAAAATAACTATTAATTTTTAGAATCTCCATCAATGTTCAAATTCACAGTAGCCACTTTTAAACTTTCAGTCTCTACCCATCATGTTCCTAGTGGCTCTTTCTGAAAAATCATAACCTACTGCCTCCATATGATTTAAAAACAGGGGAATTAGTGTCAGCAAGATCACTCATAAAACACAACTAGGAAATTTTATTCAGTTGCAGGGAGTCACATTTCTGATTCTAGTGGCCACTTGATGCTTTCTTTACGATGTAGAATGAGAGAAAGGAACTTCACAGGATCTGTAAATGAATGCTGAAAAAATGGTATTATAAGATAAATGATAATGACAAGATAAATGTCTACGGCACTTTCCACAACACCTCCTCTTCAATCTTATCTCCCAACCGTGCTAACCTTTTTCCACAATATTGCCCTGTCACCAAAGAGTCATCTTTTCTTAACCTGTACGTGAAACACTTATCAAGCTCTTCTTAGACAAAAATTCCATCTTTAACAGGAAAGGCTAATTCTCACAAAACATATGAAGGTGAAGAAAACTATTCTAATTTTCTGCAGTGATAGGGCTGAAGAATCAATGTTGTTGGGGTTTTTTTGTTTGGTTGGTTTTTTATCTTCTGATTTTCTTTTGTCACGAGAGGCCATATTCTCTCTGTGTTTCCAGAATTTCAGTATCTCAAGATTTGTTTCTAAGAAAAACAAACTGTCTTGAGGATGTCCAACCCGAGACTTGTAAAACCTGGAATTGCTTCTTTACATTGAAGATCCCATTTGCTGTACAAAAGCAGCAAAAAGTTTTTGAAATAGAAGGAAATAGCAAATCCCGTGGAACCAGTCAAGGGATCATAAATGGACTCCTGTCCTCCAGGCACCATTTGTGAGTTTCTTATTTGAGAGATGAAAACACAAGAAAGTTTTCCTTTTCCTAGTAGCAGTTTCTGTAACAAAGTTACTACATTTCTACAATTTGCAAATGCCCAATGATACAGTTACAAGAGCAGCCCCCTGAACAGCTACAGCTATTTTTAAGTTTTTGCTTCATTGTGCACAGTTCTTTTGCTTGTTCTAATTAATCCCAGTGCTACAAGTGTCCACAGCAAAACACAACATTAAGCATGAAACACACAGTATCAAATTCCTAAAAATGCTGCTGAAACTGAATGCATTTTACAAGTGCTCCTTACGTGAACTGTCTTTTCTGATAATACAACTACACCTGGGAAGGAGAAAATTCCACAGACTCTTTGAATATATGGAGGGCACCCAGTACAGTTGGGGTTTTTCCTCCACCCTAAAGGTTAATATGATGTCATCCTGTGTCCTTCTACATAAATGCAGACATATTTTCCTGTCTGCCCCACTATGATCATCTTTAAATCTATCATAAAACTTAGCTAGCATTCAAATCTACACTAATAGTAGAAAAAACCCCATATTTTTCTAATGGAAATATGACATAAAAAAAGCAAATTCAATGTTCTGTGCCTTGCAAGTATAGAAATAGCAATTTTTTTATGTACTTGCAGAGCTCATTTAGATTTAAAGAACTCCTGAATTGAGAAAAATGAGCTCAAAATAAATTTTTTCCTCACAAACACAGGAGTTCTGCTAATGCTAGACTGAAAAAAGTCATAACTTTTGCAAAAAACTCCCTCAACAATAAAAAGGCACTATTTCTCAAATATTTTCATTGTTAGGGAGGAAGCTTAAGTGCAGACCACAGGCAATAGTTTCCGAAAGTCAACAACAACTTGAAGAGTAATTTCATTATAGCTTTTTATATGTCTGTAATTATGGAGGACATAATCATAATTTACCTGGACTGATCTCTTCCATAACAAAAACCCTGAAACAAACAAACAAAATAAAAACCAAACCAAACAATAATAATAATTTAAAAAGCCTCACCAAAACCAGAAGATTTAATCTACTCTGCTCTATATGAAAAAATTTGCAACACATTATTTACTTAAGCTGTACTGTAAATCTGGGAAGATATTAAGTCTTTATGTAAAGTTGTCACATGATGAATAATCCATCACATCCCTTAGGAAGAAGCTTAATGATATTAATAGTAATTAGAATTAAAGTTTCAGTATCAATACATGTTTTCATATTTATATTCCACACATAGCTCAGACAACTTTTGTAGCTAGGTAATATCATGGCTTTAAGTGTCATTAATGCCTGTATTGGTGACATAACTATGCAGTTTTGCCTAAGAATAAATGTTAATTTGTCAAATGTCAAATCTTCTCTTATAAAGGGAAATTTCACAATGTAAATTTGTAAACATCAAAATCTTACTATACTGATTTCAATTAAAAATTGATGACTGCTCAAAATCCCCAAATCTATGCAACATAGTTCATGGATTGTATCATACCCTGATATAAATTAGATTACAATTTTAATACACAGTCTGCACCAACTTGGAACTTATACTGTATTAGAACAACTCCATTACCTGTAGGAAACCACAGGCTATTATCTAATGGTTTTGCATTATAAGATAATATCCCACAAGCACAGCCAGAAAATTTTGTTTTAAGAGCACACAAAAACCTGAGAATAAGATTTGTTGAGGGAATTTTTCTAAATAGTCATTGTTCTTCCGTACACCTGTTCAACTTTCCTACTAATTTGCAAAGAAAATCTTTTTTCATCTTCCCCTAAGACTTTTCCTATGAATGCAATCTGGGATACTCTTTTCTTGACTATCAGGGGTATCCCTAACAGGATAACAAAATCTAAAGTACAGTGCTCTCAGAAAACACCACAATGTATCTGGGAAAGGAAAGAAAGCATTCCGTTACAAGTCAAAAATATGGGCAAGACTTCAGAGCAGAAGAAAATTAAAACAGCAAACAGCCCTATAAAAAGCAGAATAATATGAATAAGTAAGAGCTCCTATGGTGACTATGTCCCACTGGTAACTTTGAAAGAACAGATGGCACAGAGCCCCAGGTACTTCTCTAGCATTTGGTCATAATTCACAATGTAGTTTTGAAAATTATAATTTGATTGCTTCACTATTGTATTGAAATTCAGAAGAGAATGGAAATGCTCTTAAGAATAAAGTTCTTTGTCTGTTGGCTCCCACACATCTTCTGGACTCTGCACAATTTGAATTCAGTGAATGGTTGTATATATTAGCAACTGTTAATTAAAAAATACCAGACCCAATTGTGCTTCAGCAACCTGCAAAGAACAAGACAATGCAGTAAAATGCTCTCACTTGTCAAATAAATACCTAACAGGATAGTTTCAAAAGCCACCAAAAGACCTTCCCAAATCGCATTCATCTTGTCTTAGAGTCACAGGAAAAAAAAAAAATCCAGATAAACTGACTTTGCTCAGAAGACAACATTTTAGAGCCTTCCTGAAATTCATAAAAAACTTCAGTGACTTAGAAGAAAAATTTTAGACTGAATTTTTTGGTATCTTACATGCAATTTTGTCTGGTTCAATCAAGACAGTGACCAAGGAAAATGGCAATGCATCTTGGGAATGCTTGAAGTAATTTCAACCATCTGTAAATCTCCATGTAGAAGGAAACTTCTCTATTACAGGACATCAAAATTTTATTTTCTCACTGAAATGTTTATCATAATCTGAAATTCCAGTGAGAACCATCCCCAGATAATCTTAATGTTTAGAAAAGTTGGGCAGATTAGGTAGATGAAATAGAGGGTAGAATTTGGTACTACGCTTAGATTTAATGTAGAATTCTTTTTTTCCAGTTATCACATACGAAATATCTCTAGAGTTAAGACAGTGTCACTCAATAATATTAATTAAATTTTAACAAATTCTTGAAGGTAACTAATTGACTAAATTTGACACTCCACACCTAGGGAAGGAAAACAGGAAAAATTTATTTTCACTCCCATAGCACATTTGTGCAAACAACATTTTCACAGCAGCAGTTCCAATGGGATCAGTTCTTTCCTGGTGAACTTGGGACCTGCACCTATCTCCAGTTCAGATATTATCTATTTTGAAGTCAGCATGACAGATTGTTCTTCAGAGAGGGTACCAAAATTGATCTCCGAAAAGAAATTGATTCTATGAAGCCACTGTCTTTCCATAATGAAATGCTGTTTGTCCATCGGTTTTCTACTTTTTTGCAACAGATTGCCTGCTTGAGTTAAAACAAGCAAACAAATAAACAAAAAGAATTCAGAAAACGAAAGACTTCTGCCACAAGGAGGTCATGGATAGCCAAAGGAATTCCATGGGAATTTCCTGCAACAGGTCTGGCAGCAGTGAGTAACAACAGCTTGTTCAAAGGCTACCCTGGACACTGGCAATTGGATGGCAAGATTCCACAAGTCAAAGGCCAGAGATTCCCTCCATCTGCCATCAGCCTAGCAGAATTAATTCCCAACACTGGAGTCCCAGAAGTGCTTCAGCTGCACTTCTCTCTGAGGCTCTGTTGTTGTTTCATTTAGATTTGCAAGCTGAACAGAGCACCCAAAGTTTGAAACATCTCCAGCTTTGCTCCAATTAGGCTGCTTTACCATCAATGTAGGAAAGCATGCTTCAACAAGATTTAAGATCGGGGTAAAAAAAGAAAAGTGGAATTAAATGCAAACCTATACAGTCTTAGTTTTCAGAACTGAATACTTCTTTATATGTAGATATATATATTGCAGACCTAGAGTTAAGGATCAACAATGTTTCCCTTTTCTGCAAATTGTAATATCAGTTACAATTCTTATACTATAACTCTGGTACTACAGCACCTCAGCATCCAACTTGTTTCCCACCACATCCAGGGTCTCTCCTTATATCCCCCCTGTCCCCCTTCCTTTCTCCTACACTGCTTCTTCTGGTCTAAACAAAAATGCAGCCTTAACATGTTTCATGTCACTCACCACTACCTTCCAGCAAACAGGTTTTGGATGCAGTGTCCCAGGAGACTTTCCCTGAGATTTTACATTCTGGATATTCAAAGGCCTTGTTTTGGCCCCTCCAAGCCTGAGTGCCCATCACCAGTCTCAGCCAGTACCACCATCACTCTATTATAGCAAACCCAACAGAAGATCAAGCCCCTGTCTTCCCTCCCCATGCTGGCATGCCCAGCTCTGTTCCTCAGTCAGCTCTGTGGATGGCACTAATAGCTCTGGTCCAGAAGGTTCTGAAGCCCACCACAGGCTGTGACTGAAACCAAGATCTGCATTAACAGCCGAGTGTGAGAAGTTGTATTGGGGTACTATCAGAGACCCCAGCTTTTTGCAAGTCTGTGAGTTATGTTCAGTTATGCTAGGTGGAAACGTGGAATATTTTTTTGGTAATCTTCCCTTTGTTTAACCAGGATAGTGGTGATCAATTTTCATGTTGCTTTTGTCATATTTAAGTCATGTTACCTGACTTCAACTGCTGTCTGACACCAACTTCCATTATTTTAAACCAGTCAGGCTATTGAATATATCTATCAGAGTGAAGAAGGTTAAAGATAGATTCTTGTTGCTGCACTGTGCAAAAGTTGCAGATGCTGGAGGAATTTCTGATTTTTTGGCAAATGCTTATCAACAGCAGAACAGATTTCTTCAGCTAGAAGAAAACAGCAAAGACTACTTCATCCCATAGTCGGTCCAAAAGGATGAGCGTTGTAAATTACTTTATTGACCCATGGCTCAGCTCAGCATCCTGCACTTCATTGAACTGAGCAATCAGCACATGCTAAAAGCAGAAAAGCATATTGCAGAACAAAGTGTTACTGCTGAACAAGCATGCCATTTTTACATGATGCACAGTTTGTACCCATTTTCTTTTTAAAAGTCCTAAATAATGGGGACTTTGCAGTTTTCAAACAGAAGCTTCTAGATTGTTATATGGACATGGGATGTACAGTGGTATGTATCGACATGCACTTGTTTGTATATATTTGCACATAAACAAATTATAAATCTAATTCCCATGGCAGTTGCATTGTGGTGTGTCGAATACAATTCTCAATCTAGGTTATATGTAAGAAAATAAGTTGTTGATCTACTTATGACTGAATAGAAATCATCTGCCATAATTCTTTATGGGTCACAGGCTACATGCAGTGGTGAAACAAACTGTGGAACAGGAGCAGTCAAAAAATATGAAGATATGGAATATAAAAGGAACATGTCTATCCCCTGGGTATTCCCTCTGGCTTGCAAAGTGATTTCTGCATAACACATCTGCATGGACAGTCTTCTGGATATTTAATCCAGTAACAATTTTGCTTTTTTAGTGGGAACTGTAGAGCTTTCATTCCTTGGTCAAGCTTTGCTAGTTATAAGCATCGTCATAACTACTATAATTCTGTCTACCAATACTTGTTTTATTGGCACAAGGTAATAAAGAGTATGTACTGATTGCATCACTGCAATTTTGCTACTTAAATTCTATACTTCACTACAAGAAACTTTAATAATCAAAGAGTTGCTTAATGTACAACAGTGGATAGTGGATAGTATTACAGTGGCAAGCATCCAAGTTTGGAAAGCTCAAACTTCATGCAATCTTACTTGAAGCTACTTCAAATTTTCCATATCAAAATATGGTTGGAATCTTGAAAGTAGTTTGACTTGTAAAATGCATACTTGTGATTTCACATGGATGTTCAGGTTGAGGGCAGCTTAGGCTTTATTGAACATGACAGGCTAGAGCTTAGTGTTTTTATGGAAACAGGGTAATAAGTAAAATCTCTACCCAGGATTTTAAGAGGGCTAATTTTATCCTCTTAAAAGATTACTTAGAAGTGTTGTGTGGGATAGAGCTCTAGAAAGTAGAGGGGCCCAAGCAATCAATATTCAAACACTACCTCCTCCAAGCTCAACATAAGTGTATACCCTTGAAAAAAATTAAAAAAAAAAAAAAAAAAAAAGTAGAGGAGGCAGGATACCTGCATGGATAAGCCAGGAGCTCCTGGAAAAGCTCAGAAGGAAGAGGGAAATTTACAGTATGTGGAAAAAGTGTTTCCTTTATTGAAAGGATTATAGAAATGCTGCCAGAGTATGCAGAGCCTCAACAAGAAAGGCTAAGGCTCTCGTGGAACATTGTTTGACTAAGGAGGTGAAAAAAAAATCAATAAAAGAATAAAAGCTTCTTCAAATACATCAATGAGTAAATAATACATTGATGAAAAAGAAGTGTGTCCACTGCTAAATGAAGTGGGACATATGGTAACAGAAGATGATGATATGGCAGAGCTGATGGATGCTTTCTTTGCCTCAGTCTTTACTCCAATGACCAGTCCTCAGGAATCCCAGTCATCAGAAGTAAGGGAGCATAAGTGAAGGGAGGACGACTCTCCACTAGTCAGTGAGGACTGGGTTACAGATAAAGTGAAAACATCCATGGGCCCTGATGGGGCACATTCACATGTTCTGAGAGAGCAGGCTGATGTTCTTGAGGACTGTAATTTCTTAAGGACTGAAAGAAAACCACTGTCACTCCAATCTTCAAAATGGGCAAGACAGAAGACCCAGGAAACTCCAGACCTGTCAGCCTCACCTTCATCCCTGGAAAGCTGATGGAACAGCTTATTCTGGAGGCCATCTCTAACCACATGAAAGGAAAGAAAGTTATCAAGATCAGCCATCATGGATTTACTAAGGGGAAATGTTGTTTGACTAACCTGGTATCATTTTAGGAATCTATGACCAAATGGGTAGATGAAGGCAGAGCAGTGGGTGTCATATATCTTGACTTCAGTAAAGTTTTTGACTTGGTTGCCTATAACATCTTCATAACAAAACTTAAGAAATGTGGGACAGGTGATTGTACTGTGATGTGGACTGATAACTGGATCAACAGCAGAGGTCAGAGAGTTTTGATCAGTGGAACAGAGTCAAGTTGGAGGCCTGTGGCCAGTGGTGTTCCCCAGGGATAAGTACTGGTCCCATTTTGTTCAATAACACCAGCTGACACACCAGAAGGTTGTGCTGCTATCTGATGAGACCTGAACAGGTTGGAGAGCTGGGCAAAGATGAACCTCACGAAGTTAAATAGGTACAACTGTAGAGTCCTGTACCTGGTAGGAATAACACCAACCACCAGTACAGATTAGGGGATGTCCTGCTGGAAAGCAGCTCCATGGAGAAAGACCATGGAGTTCTAGTAGACAGTAAATTCTCCATGGGTCAGCAATGTGCCCTTGTGTCCAAGAAGGCCAATGGTGTCCTGGGGTGTACCAGGAAAAGTGTGTCTGGCAGATTGAGAGAGGTCCTTGTCCCCCTGTACTCTGCCCTGGTGAGACCACACCTGGCATATTGTATACAGTTTTGAGCTCTTCGGTTAAAGACAGACAGGGATCTACTGGAGAGATTCCAGTGGAGAACTATGAGGACCATTAAGGGCCTTGAGCATCTCTCCTATGAAGAAAAACTGAAAGAACTGAGGCTGTTTAATCTTGGGAAAAGACAGCTGAGAGGGGATCTTGTTAATGTCTATAAATATCTGAGGGGTGGGTGTCAAGAGGGAGGGTCCAATCTCTTTTCTGTGGTTCTACTAATAGAACAAGAAGTAATGAGTTTAATCTAGAGCATAAGAAGTTCCACCTCAACATGAGGAGAAATTCTTCAGTGAAGGTTATAGAGCACAGGAACAGGCTGCCTGGAGAGGCTGTTGAGTCTCCTTCTCTGGAGACTTTCAAAACCCGCCTGGATGCATTCTTGTGTGGCCTGCCCTATGTGATCCTGCTTTGGCAGAGAGGTTGGTGTAGATGATCTCTAGAGGTCCTTTCCAACCCCCAATATGCTATGATTCTGACTGAGATGATAATTTCAAATGTTGGTTTCTCATATGGTATTGAGAAGGTGTAGTCTGTTGTATGTTAAATCACAAAAATATGAAGGATGTATTTATACGATTTAATCTAACTTAAAAAAAAAATGCAAAAATGCAGAAAATGTCAAGTGATGTAAATGAAACCCAAAATAGTAATGACCATTCACTTAAGCTACAATTTTCTTGTGCTTGTGTACAGGTTGATATGATTGTTCTTATTTTCAGCTGAAAACTGCCACATTTCAGAACTCTCTGCATACCCATCAGTAAAGTTATATTTCATAGAACTAAAAACTGTTTATGCACCTTAGGAAGCAAAGAATGGCAAAGGACTATGACGTATTTTCAGTAGATTTTAGAACTCGGTGAAGTCTGTGCAATCTTATAAAAAACAGAATTTTAGAACAATTAAAAGTAAGGTAATGTGCTTTTTTGCTTTTTGGAATATTTCATTTTTATAAACCATGAAATATTTGTATTGTCATTGTTAAATATTCTGGGCCACAAAGTACTGTTATTACTGATTACTGCATAGTATTTTCATACCTTTTTTTTTTGCTATACTCAAGGAAAAAATTACTACAGTAATTTTGACAGATAATTGTGTTCACGTTTCACTTTTAACATCTTGCCCAAAGGCGAATTGTAGTTTATTTTGTTCTGTGTTTTGTTAGGTTGTTTTGCTTTATTTTTTCCCTTTTCCTTTTTTTATCTATTTAAATTCTGATAACTGGTGGGAAACTTTTAAAACTGCACAGTTTTATCTCATAGATGAGTTACAAAGTGTTCAGGAGGAAAAAAAAGAAGTATAAAGGATGTATATTGAGAGGTATAAAAAATTAAGATATTGCCATTGCTTTGTTACTGTTGCAAGCACATTAATTCTCAGTGTTACAAATCTGCCAGAGAAGGACACTTATTATCATCTGCTCTGCAAGAGGTTTTTTACTTACTTCATACTCCACAAACCAATGTTAGTAATTGCTGTTCAGAGAATGATTTGTCCATGCTTTCTTCCAGCCTCAGACATAATCAGTATAATGTAAAGCAACAGCACTTTTGGATCAGTTCTAAATATTTAATTTTCAATGAAATGCTTTCAATATCTGGGAAAATAATATTTAGTTGTTAGGATCCTGGCATATGATGGTCTCCATGCTTGGTGATACCTTCCTCATAAATTTTACCCTCAAGTGGCTTCAGGCTTCAAGTGCTAAACCTTTTTTGTCTATGGAGCACAGAGAACCAGTTTGGGTTCTACATGGCTATATTATTAAAAATTTCAAAGTCCCTGTAACACTTGTATACACATCTACACTGATAGTACAGCATAGGAAAGGATAAGCTTAAATACAGACACATTTATATATATGTGTGTGTTTGTGTGTGTATGTACATAGAAATTTCGGATTAACCCAGGTAATGAAAATATAAGGAAGAAGCAGGATGTTATTGCAATGCAAATTACATCAACAAGAATTGGGAAATACTTCCACTTGCTAAGTTATGTTAATTTTTACGGTAAAAAAATTAAGAGCAAGAGCTTTTGCTTTTTAATACATGATTTTTTATTTAGTTTGTACTGTTACTATTAGGCTTTAAAATGTTTTGACAATGCATACATTAATTACTTTGATAAACTACTCTATTTCTAACATCTAGACATATGAAAGATTCCCTGCATATTTTATAAAAAAAAGCTTTAGTATTTCTTATTTTACTAACGCTAAAGAAATATTTTTCTCAATCTTTAATTATTAATTTGAAACTAATTATTTATTCATGCATGATAGAGCATCCTAGAATGCTTCAAGTATTACTAGCTGAAGTTTGAATGACTTCTCTTTTCCATAGTAATACATTATATTTATATAACAATTTGCATTCAAAAGCATTTCAGAGTCCTTTGCATAACATGTGCATATAAAGGATAAATTAACCAACCAGTAAAATAGAGTTAACACTGGAAAGAAGCACTGCAGAAACTTTGTGGTGTGACTCTTGCATGAGTTTAAATTTTATTTCTTTTAATGACATTTCATTGATTTCAAAGAAACAGAACATACTATTGAGTTAAACTGTGTCTGATAGAGGAGAAAAGAGTCTCACAGTTAGGACACGTGACTCCAGCCAAGAAGTGCTCTCTGTTACTTATTTCTTCCCCAGACTTTCTGTCATCTTCAGACAAGTTGCTTAGTTTTATTTGGGCCTTAAATAAAGTCAGGATAACTAATAATCATATCAGGTTAGCTTGGGGTACTGTTCATGTACACAGTTATTTGATGAAATGCAAGAGTCACAGTTAAATTTAGCTGCCTTTCAAAAACAATAAAGCCCTCTCCCAGTCAGGGTAAGCTAATTTCTATGATGCTGTATTTGCTATTTTCTAATAACATAGTTTCTGAAGATCAGCTTCCATCAGTCTAAACCAGCAGTTACGTTACTCAGAAAAAACACTTGATTTATTTCAGTTTTGAAAATTTTGACAATATTGCTTGAAACTCAAAGTAAGTTTCCCTCTCTATGCACAAATAAACACAAGGTTTTCAGATTCTGATTGGAATTTCTAGGTGCTGTTTAACAGAACAAACCACTTCTTTACATGTCATAAGATAGTTCCTTTAGCTTTCTTGAAAGTAAAAACCCACAAAAAACAAAAAAACCCCAAACCCATTATTAATTTTCAGTATATATACAAGCTTTTTTTTGTTGTTTGTTTTTTTGTTTGCTTTTTTTGTTTGGTTGGTTGGTTTGTTTGTTTTTGGTTTTTTTTTTCATGAATTGAGCTGGTAGTATTGGAATCTCTCTAGTCTAAACAATGTAAAGTAGGTGAGGATGGATAAAGTAATCTACTGACATGAGATTTGTTTCTTTCAGCATTGACAGTAATAGGAAAACTCTTCAGAATCATAATAGGTGGTCAACTATTTTTAATGTCTTTTATGTTTCTGCTGACATCACCTCAGTATGTGTTGCATTGTTTGCAGCCACCTTGTTGCATTTTTTAAAAAAGGTATTATTTTTTATTAATTTGCCCTTGGCGATTCAGCCGTTATTTCTGACTCCTGCAACTAACTTGAGGTACAGCAATGCTGTCCATCTACAGGAGCTACTATGGGCAGAGAAAGCAGAACAAAGGATGTTAAAATTTGGTCTACAGTAACTTCCGTGCAGCTGCTTATATGAATAAATGCTTGCAGAATTGAAAATTACTTTCGGTTTTACTTTGAGCAATGAGCAGTCATCCACCAATACTAGTGACACACTCTGCCTTTCTCAAATTCTGTGTACAAGAAGAATAAAACTGCTCTATATACTTCAGGTTTGTATCAGTACAGTCTAATAGCACTCAACAGGGTAACTTTTTCTCAAAAAAAAAAAAACCCAAAACACAAATAGTAAACAAAAAAAAAAAAAAAAAAAAAAAAAAAAGAAAACCAACATAAAGCAAACAGAACCCCCCCAAAACTAAACAAAAAACAACAACAACAAAAGTTTTGTATCTGATTTGTATTATTAAAATGGTCTATACTCAAAATAAATTTCTCCAAGTATTATATCTTTTTTTGGTAATAAGACTAGTAAACAGCTACATCTGCTAAACATAGCTTGCTGTGTGATATCATAGGAGGAAAGAGCCCTCTAATGGCTTTATGTTATTGAGAAAAATAAAAGTAGATATAACTTTCTTAGAATTCAAGTTGGAAAGCAATGCACATTTACTTTCAAAAAGGACAGATTAGTCTTCCAGAGAAACAGGTAATACTACTGAACTAATTTAAATTATTGTAAAAGCTCCAGATCAACAGCATTATAGGCTCAAAAGAAAAGGCACAATTTATAATATGTAAACTCTTATAATCTTTCTGATTGGAGATGCTTAAAATGTAAATGTTTAATTTAGAAATTAATAACATATCTCATCAGTATAAACTTAATCAGATGTTTGGGCTTCTGATTTTGTGGTTTTGTGTTGGGTTTTTTTGTTGTTTGGTTTTTTGCTTGGTACTTTTTTTTTTTTTTTTCTTTTCTAATAATGTTCAAATAGCATATTTCCTTTGCAAAAATTCATTTTAGCAATATTTGGAGTTTCATGGTTAGGATGTAAGATGTAACCTGAACTGATGCAAACCTGGAGTGATTCCTATAACTCTCTTTGAAATCATAGAATTAGCATTATTTCATTTCCTATCACAGAATTAAAAGATGTACACTTTTAGGTCACACTGTACTCATGTGAGCATTGGTATAGTAAACATAGTATTTCAGAGACAAAAGAGAGGGATGGATAATAAGTTTAAGAAAGTTTTTGCACAAATTCAAAGGATTATTTTTGTGGTTCAAACTGCACATGAAATACCTTGAGACAGGCCCTAGGTTTTGTAGTGAATTATAGAGATAATTACCATACCTCCTTATAAAATTCTGTTTACAATTCCTAGATCTAACTCTACATAGCCAGGTTTCTTTCCATTATACGTGGTCAGATCTTGACAATTTGACTCCATAGTCAATGGATGTAATCCTCACTTCTGGAAGTATTTTATCAAATAAAATATGGAGTGAAAAATAAGGTGGAAAAATGTGTCCCCAATTAATTTCCTTGGTACCAGAGGAGAATATTAGGAAGAAATATTGAAATTGCTGACATGGATCAATTGTGTATATAAAAAGAAACACAGGTATTATTATCAGTTTACTTCTTATTTTGCTAGTTCTTATTCATATAATCTATTATAGAAGACGAAGCTATCTCTTAAACCTTACATATTTTGTTCATGTGGTCACTTATGCAACCCTTTCATTCAAATTATTGTTAATTTAAAAAATATATATATGCCTGAGCTCTTCAACATTTTAATGCCCTTCAAAAATTTCAAATAATAATTTTGTAACTATTGGAATTTCACTAACATTTAGGCTTTTGAAAAATCAGAAGTTTTCGGCTTTGGTGCTTTATAGGATTTTATTAAAAGTGACTGGGTAGAAGAAGATGAGAAAGTACTGTTCTGCATTTGTGATGTGTTTGTCATCAGATGGAAGGGATTATAATTAGTTGTGTAGTCTAGGATAGTTTGCTAAAAGAAATTTCTTAACTGGGAAAAGGATCTGAAAGTTGTACTTGGCTAGGTGTATAGCTGCTTAAATGCTTGGGTTAATAGGCCGCTGCTTCTACTTCACCCAAAGAGAGCAATAACAAAGGCTGGCTTATAAAAAATTCTTTTAACTTTGGAACAAGGAGCAGAGTGCATAAACCAACAAGGAAGAGTATATATTGTCACAGTTGGAAGGAATGTGTTACTAATGAAGTAGCAGTGCTGCCCTCTTAGCATTATGTACCCATGTTCTGTAAACCCTGTATCAGTCAACATCCTGACTTCCTATGTTACAGAAAGATGGGTTATTACTGTTTTAGCCTATCAACTTCAGAATCACAGCAACCTATCACAACCTCTCACCTATCACAGCAATACTATTTCCAGCATAGCAGAAGAAAATATTAGAAAGTTTATGTAGAGTTAGTCATTTAGGAGGCAGTGCTGTCAATGTCACATAGAAACAAGTAATCACTCCACAGGGTGGCTACTTCAAACATGCAGTACAGTGTAAAAGAACATCCTAGGTTTCATATTTCAGGTCATAATCCTTGATCTTAGCTTTGCAGGCAGAATGTTAACAATAACTACTGTATCTATTAAAAGATGGCAGTCTAATGCCATATTATTTAAGGCAGATTATATTTGTGCAGCAGAGGTAAGCTTGCAGTCAAAAGACAGATTGTGTTTCAAACTACTGACAAACAGAGAAATCCCCTAGCTGAATGTTCTCTCTACCTGACTTCACAACATGTATTATAGAGAATAATATGAGAGAGCTTATGTGCTGTTATTATTTCAGAATGCTTAGCATGTTTGGTACATGTTACATAAAAACATCTGTGGTTACAAATCATATTTTCCGACTGATTCATTCCCATTTACTTGAAGGGTCAAGCATAATAAATATAACGCACAAACCATATTCTGTTCTTAATTTTCTTTGTGTGTATGTAATTTTTGATACTTGTCATTTGCGATTAAAAGAAATTTCAGTGCAATAAACGAATTCTACAAACAGACTCCAGAGCTTGCATTTAACACACAAGATACAAAAAGAATTACTACTCTTATAGCTGCTCAGAAAAGCAAAGGATTATTTCCTTACCTGGAGGATCAAACTCCATATACCATTTGCGCTATGTGAGCTGAGGGGACAGGATGAGTTTTTGTCTTCTGTAACAAGCCCTTCTTCAGAGATGCAGAATATTAAGAAATGTAATTATAAGCAAAATGAACTATTCCAATGTCCATTCTGATATCAGTTGCACTGGCTTAGAACTGGCATCTTCTTGCAGATGGAAAAAGGTAGCTCAGCAAGTTGTCCACTGAAGGAGCTCAGTATCAGTGTTATCAGGCACTGGCAGTCACATACTGATGCTTCAGTGTGTAGAGTCTCCCTCTATTGCGTGCTTTCTCTTGCTTGCTCTCCCTCTCTCCCACACTGACGTTCACTCAGCTCAGAGTCTGAGCTCCTTCTGCTGCTGTATAATCAGTCTACCCTGTCTGAATCTAATAGGCCTCTATTTAACAAGCCAATAAAGAGCACAGATTTTGCTGCTGTTCCCCAGGGTCTTTTCCAGCAGTGGCACAAAAAATTAAGAGTTTGGCCAGCAGTTTAACCAAGTATTTTTCATTGCTTTTTTATCTTAAAAAAATTGTTTAGTAGAGCCCAGGTTCAAATCTATCTTTCTCTTTGCTTTTTTTTCATGAGAATTATATAAGCACACACATCTTATATATGCATTATATTGCATTGCACTGACATTCAGAATGGTTTTAATTTTTTACACATTCTATCTGTTTTAGAACACATATTAAAAAATAGAAAGAAACAAAATTACAAACATGCACTCCCTCAGCCCCAGTCTGGAAATGAACCTACACAGCAAGACTCAGGCTTTGCAGTCCAAAAAATCCAGTAGCAAGTTCTGTAATTTAGACCTGTTTCTGTCAGGTATGGAAATATTGACATAAACCAAAACCAGGAAAATTGCTTCATGGACTTTGCTTACAACTTTTGTCATCTTAAATTACCTTCTTTCCTACACTGTTTATGTATATTCTGACACTTAATTTTTTTGAATTTGTGTGTATAGAAAAAATGTAGAATCTCATACTGAAGAATCTGTATGTACAATGTCTATTCAGCCACAGAGTCACATAGGACAGGATTTTTTCTGCTAAAACGGTGATCAGAACTAACTGCAACATATATTTACATTATGTTACATATGAAATACCTCATTATTTGCAGCATACAAAACACATTCAACAGAGACCTCAAATGCTTTGAGTGGCCTGCATGATGTTCATGGCTGGAGAAAAAAGATTAAAATGTGTAAATAAAAATGAAGATGGATAGAATTATGATTATACAATTGTATGACTGAATGTCTGATAGTGAAAGGGTGTAAGTCCTGTGTAGTCCTAAATCTTACAGGAAGAACAGCATGGGTGGATGGTGTTCTGCCCTTGGAGGGACTGTGAGACTGGGGAGGGGTAGGGCACTACACAGTTCATTCCAGATGTCAATGAGAAAGGCCCCATAGCAAATGGTGTAGTAAGAGAGTTTCAGAAAAGGAATAAAGAGGACAATAGATAGAGAGTAAATCTTACATCCCCTGTATGCTGTCAACCCTTCCTTCATTTGTCACAGACCATGGTGTCATGGACAGAAGTGAAAGGTCTTTTAAGGTCACTTAAAGAATCACCAACAGCAGTATCAAGAAAACATTATTTTAATATAGATTTATGAAAGTGTGACTTAACAGAACTTGATGGGAATGTTCACTGACTTACTGTGTGGAAAGGATTTTAAATGTTGGGATTAGATTGGAGTGACTCACGAGGGTAAGAGCATATGAATTATACAAGGATAGGGGAGACGGAGACAAGGCTCGATTGGAGTGATTTGCACAAGGATCAGGGAAAAGAATAAGAAAAACCCTCCCACTAAGTCATGACATTCAGAATGGACCCCCTTGCCTTCTAAACTCCCTCTCAGAGAGGAGTCTAGATGCAGCTGGATCCATTCCTAGTCCCAGACTTGGTCAATAGTTTATGACTAGTGTGTTCACATGCAGCTCTTTCAGTGTAGGCCTTTAACATCTAGCTATGGGTCTGGTGTGACTTGGAATAGCAGCAAACTGAGGTTGATTGATACTATTATAATGAATCACAAAATAAGATTATATGGTTTTCTAGCAATACTTAATAATTAACAGTTTGTTATAAACAACTACAGTTATTTAATTAAAGATTTGATCAACTTTCTAAGCTAAATTGCTCACACACAGACACATCTAGAGGTTAACCTATGTTAAGGTGTTAAATTTTGGTACTTATTGATCCTGAAACTGCATGAAAAGAAATTGCTATAAAATATAAATCTAATTAATCTGTAGGATTAAATAATGTAAGGTAATATAATCTAATCTATTCACCACATGTATGAGAAGTAGTAGACTACTTACTCTTTCCCATCCAGTAGACCAACTTATTTCATGACTCACAGGGCAGTAGTTTACTGTGATCCAAAGTGCCTCATTTTAAGACGAATGTTTGTAGGGTTTCAAGATGATTGACTTCGATCAATATTTTTCCATTGTGACCACAATGTGAGTAAAGTAATCTTTGGAAACCTTCAGAATGCTCTTGTAATCTGGGCAGGAGTGGTCTCAGGTATATTTCTCAGGTAACAGTAGTTCCAGGTGCATTTATAAGTGCCTGGTCACACTGGTTACCAAACTGCTGAATTTGCATGAAGACTGAAAGGTACCCAGTTGTTTCAGCTCACTGTTCCAGTAGGAAAGAAAGTTCCAGGTTGTCTCAGCCTACTGCGCTTGCTATTGAAACAAGAACAGTATTGGGACCTTGTAACTAAAACAAAACCAGCTTTGGCTGGTGATGACATTGCTGTGTGGCCCAGGGAAAGGCAGTCTGCACCACCACAAGAACAGATTTTCCTAGAGCAGGAACATCTCCCTCCCATACTGTCATGCCTTTTATTTTGTGTAGGAAACAGAATTTCATACCATCTCCTAATGTGCTGGAGTGTTATCTCTGTCATAACACTCACAGGGCTGCACAGACTGGCATGGAAATGTCAACAGGTTTCCTTAAAGAAGTTCTTTATTTCAAAATATGGGATGATCAAACCTTAATGTGGAACACAAGGTCTTCCACTCAGCTCCTAATACAGATGGGATAAACACGGCTGCAGAATCTGGAGTGGAAGGAACTAATTTTTCAAATACTGTTACTAATTTTTATTCTTAACAAAGTCCTAACTTCTTTCTGCACATAATCTAATCTAGGACATGCAAAGTAAGTAACAATTATTATAAAAATTATACACTGTGCACTTTGAAATAATATTTTTTTTGGTTTTGCTTTTCTGCTGAAGGCAGGCCAGTCAGACATATTTTTTAAAAAGAGGATGACTGTCCAAAACTCAGGAACTGGCCTTCTATGCAAATACTGAATAAATCACTTGAAAATATTTAATGAAATTTTAATTTTACCTTACACAGAGTTGCCTACAGGATAACTTGAGATGCTACATATCCTGTACAGAACTTGTCTGTATTGCAACACATTTGCACTGAAAGTGTGTGAAAACATATTGTTGGACTTTTCATTTATTATTAAATGTAATTGTCTTTGAGAAATTGTTATTCGCCATTTCCTATTTATTTAACAAAAACATATTTATTTAACATATTATTTAACAAAGCTTCCTACCTCATGCCTCAAAAAATAATCAGGGTATTTCTGTAATGAACTAATCAAAGAAAAGCTAGAATATGCAGGTCTGTAAGACTAAATCTGGTGAATATCTAGTGAAGTATAGCAGATGTTTCTTATTCATACATGTACCTTTGATGGAAACCCTCATGACAAAAAATAAAAAGGAACGTCAGAATTGTACTTTTTACACATTCCTCTGGAAAGAATGAATCAAATGGTCTTTCTATACTGAACCTCAGTGATGGTTCTATTAATTGTGCTATTGATGAGCCCTATTTTAGAGACACAGGTATCATTCAGGTTTCAAGTCCTGCCAAGTTTCAACACATTTTAAAAATGCTCAGGCTATTCACACACTTAAAATTGTGTACTATGTAGTCAGATATGCAAAATATTATTTATAATTTTAATACTTTGGAAAAAA
This sequence comes from Phaethornis superciliosus, assembly GCA_023637945.1. NCBI lineage: Eukaryota > Metazoa > Chordata > Aves > Apodiformes > Trochilidae > Phaethornis > Phaethornis superciliosus. The sequence goes on from JAJQWJ010000002.1 coordinate 75,658,074, forward strand.
AATTTTTCCCACAGATGAGTATGAAACTGTCTTTAAATTTGGTTATAAACACTTCAATGTAAATGCCAGGATGCTGAAGGTAGACTTTTAAATTTTGCTTCTTTTTTCCTTAGAAAAATTCACTTTCAGATCCTGAAGGGCATGCTTAGGAAAGAAGCCCAGATGCAGGCTATGAGAGATAAAAAAGATAACAATACATGATTTCTTGTGTCTGGTATTTCTTGTGTCTTTCTCTTTTTTTGTCATAGAATAAGTAAATGTATTACAAGAAAGCTTTCTTTTTATTTCAGGCTATGGAAGGTAGTATTTGAGTTTTATGAGTACTCAGTTCAGTTCCTTTAAGGAAGGTAAATTTTTGTTAAAGACCATGTAAGCTATGTATGCAAACCTGACACAATGGAATACATGTTCGTAAAGCACAAAATACTTATTTTCTACCTGAAGGCTCTACTGAGCTTCAGGATGAACACTGTTATAAAAATGCAAACTAGTATAATTGCAGTTATTTATTACCACCCCTCCTAATAATTTTTCTATTATGATGTTTCTAGGTTGTGCAAGCAATTCTCCAGAAAAGGCAATGATACTCTAGCAGTGAGGGGAAACATGCTTAGGGTTACAAAACAAAAATTAACATGTAGCATTTCTAGGGATGTATTTGTCTTCTGCTTCTCCATGCAAAGATTTGAGTGATCCATTCCAAAATTAGAATATTTTTCTCAGCATTTGCTTTAAAATCATACCTGTTTATAATGTATTTAACACAATAGAAATTGGTCTTTTTAACAGAATTAAGAACCTTCAAAGAGCCACACCAATTCATTCAGTGAATGAAACGGACTGTATTAGCCTCAAGGTCACCTAAACGGTTTTGTTCCACAAAATACCATGGCCACATCCAAGGAATCTCTTAGAAATATTTTTCACAATTTCTGAATTTTGCATAACACTTGTTTAGAAGAGTTAGCCTAGTCCAGAACTTTTTTAGACATTTAAAAATATAGGTAATATCTGATTAATTTATGCAAATTTTCCATGTCTCAGTATGACAATTAAACTTCCTCACGTTTTCAGTAAAACACAGAAAAAGTATTGTCTGTATTTAAAAGAATGGTATTTTCATGAAAATTCACAGTTGCTCCAGGGCCTCTAACTTCACAAAATAAATATCGGCACAGAGACCCAATTCTCATTCCAAGTAGTTTCTGTTCCATAAAACAGTGACAGTTGTGAAGTCTGCAGGTCATTTCAGTAATATATATACATCACCAACATATGTTTAATCTAGCAGTATGACCTTCAGTCACTGAATGCAGATCCCAGTGTGCCAGACAGTTTTTAGTTTTGGTTTCATTTATTGCTACTGTGCTTATAAAACTAAGGTCATGATATACAAAGATAAACACAAGAAATGAGCTATAGATATGTGGTAAAGAAAAAACAAACAAAAAAAAAGCCACAATATCTAAACAAGCTAAAACAAATCTTGGGTTCAGATAGAGGAAGCCCAAAACCCATCAGTTCTGAGAAGCAACATATTTAGTATAAAGTTAGAGACCTGTCACCAGCAATGACAATGGGGCTGAAGATTATAGAATTTTTCTCACAGCCCATACTTCCGTAGTTTCATTGGCTTTGATACTGGTCTTGAAAAATACATATATATTAGTCATTCTGTTATTGTCTTCAGTTTCAACTCTGAAATTAAAGAAGCACTTACTGAAAGATCTTTTATTATGACAAAATGTAGTGCAGCTGCCTCACACAGCTGTGTACTTCTGGTGATGAGAACAGTCTGTTTTTATTAAGGATCAATAGTCAGAGACTATAGACCAATGGGGTGGGGTTATGGTATTCAGCATTGTCTTTCAAGGCTTAGAAGTTCCAAAGTGGTTACAGCATTGGAAGGAGGAACCAAACAGTTCAAGTGCTGATTTTGCATGGAATGAAGAAAGCTACTTTTCCTGCAATAGCAGTCATTAAAAGCAGAATAATTTCTTATCCTGGTTTCAAGGGAACAGAATCACAGGCCATCCATTGCCAACAGGCCATTAGTAGCCCTGAGTCAGCTGGGAGTTTAAATCTGGACAGCTGACCCAAGCTGAGTAGCAGGTGTATCCCATACCATAAATACTACACTTGTTATAAGAGCAGGAAGTGTGAAGAAGGGTTATTTCCTTTTGGTCTCCTACTTGTTCTGCTCCTCCTAAGGACCAGGTGGAGGGTAAGTTTATATACTTTATGTTTGTATTTGTCTTGCTATTTCAGTTAATCTGTTTTCATTTTATCCCTTGAGGTTTCTCTTTTTTCCTGATTCCTCTTGTCTGGGGAGGAGACATTGAGTATTATAGAAATTGCCAGAGTTTAGCCCTGAATACAAGCTAATTGTAGACACTTCACCATTATGTCATGAGGTTGGTTGGTGCTGTTTGCTTGAAGGATCTCAGTCCCTCCTTGCAAAGACAGGGCTGTGTCACCAAGAAGGGATTTTGTATTTTAATTGAATGAATGTTATTTGGTACTTGGAAGGAAATATTAATTTATTGTGCATAGTGTATTATAACTACTTTCATGCCTTTCAAAAATGTTTTTAATAACAATGAATTTGAAGATTGTGGCTGTCAGTCTGCAATTTGTACTAGTTTTTTAAATCGATGTAATTGATTTGTCTAGTACACAAGTAAAGCTTACATTTCTGAAGAAAATGTATTTGGAGGAAAGTGTTACTAACTTTTGTAAGTGGTACTGTAGTAAGTCAGGTGGATATGCACTGTACATTTCTAAATTAAACCATAATTGTTGCATAAAGAATTAACTGAAATGTTTTTATTGTGCAATTAGGAGCAAGATATAACTAGCTATGCAGCAAAAAAAAAAAATCTCCTCCTATGCTGTGAAAAATTTATTGCAATTTGCCATTGAATTAGGCCTGCAGACTATGAACTATGAATACTTTAAAAAAAAACATCTATGAGATTTTGTTGGGGTTTTAAGTTCTGGCAAACAGGCCTATGAAAGAGAACTATCTTTAGCCTGTGAGATTTCTGTCATCCAGTATTTAGACTCTCAATATCAAAATATTTTTCAATTAAATAATGAAGACGAGAAAATACCCAAATGCACAAAGGCACAAAGTTCAGAGGAGATGATAACACAGCTAATACTCAGAACTGAGCTCTCAATTATACTATAAATTTGGATGAGTTACATATTTTTCTTAGTGTATCTCTAAAAAAAAAGTCAAACCCCAATGTAATTATTTTAATAAGTTTTTTTATTTATTTCTGTAGCTTGCCCAGAGCAAGCTCAGAAGAATGTTACCTGAATTGTTAATGGATGGCAGAGTTACACTGCTATTGGAAATAAGGCTTAAAATGTGAATGCTACCTCTATAGCGAAGTAGAAGATCAGATATGCAGTGATCCATTGTATTTCCTACTGCAGGAGATGTGTGCTATTTAGCACAGTGGACTGTAGTCAGATGACATAGGGGAAACTATAGCCTTCCTTCATTGCAAGTGTTCAGTGATTTTTTCATTTATTGGACTCCTTTAAGCAAATGTGTCCAAGGTTTCTTTGGAAGCTTAATTTACAATAGTAATAAACAAATTAGACTTATTTTAAATAAAATCAGCTGCTAAATGAAGTAGAAGCTACCAAGTCATAATATGTTTCAGTGTAGTAGTAACTACTTATTTAATACTGAGAAACTTACAAACGTAACATTGAAAATCCTTCTGAAACATCTAGTAATTTTCATTGAATATGAAATACAATGGCAGTGAAAATAAGATTTGATTTTTCTTAATGGACTACATTTGAATTTTAATCATCGTGTGTGTATTGTCAAAAGGACATACTTTTAGATAGTCAGGAATATGTAAGAGATGATGGATACTTGCCCATCAAGGAAACTTCTGAAAGTTTAGTAGAGTTTCTAAGCCACCTAGAAGTCTCTCCAGGGTCCAGTTATTATGGATTTAAATAATCAGAAACAAGGTTTGTTCTTTTTCAGTAAAAGGAAAAAAAATAATGACTAAGTCAGAAGAGTAGCAGGATTAAGAAAAGAGTAATACTTAATATGGGAGCCTGATTTTTATTTTTTTTTCTCTCTTTGTGACAAAGATGTAACTGAATTTACTTTTCTGGCTTTGTGATTTGGACATAGTCATATTGAATGCTGTCCAACTAGTTACCAGCCGGTTTTGGTTGCCTAGGAGAGTTCTTTTCCTTCTCTGAAGGAAATGCATTTATCTTAATGGGAATTCTTATCTTGTGTCAGGATCTGGAGTCCACTTTGATTCTTTCTTCAGCTGGGTGTTTCCAAGCTAGCTTGCTGAGTGTGGAGAGCTGGAAGAACCCTCACCAGATGACCCATTCCACTGACTTTGCTTTGTACCTTTCTGGAAGCCCCTTATGTAAATTATACTAGCTGCATGGATACTGCATCTGGACCTAGTTTTATAGGTTCCTGATCCTGGCCTGTAGATTTGACTTACTGGTTTAGTCTTGGCCTTGTCTTTGCAATGTAATATCATGGGGTGATTGCTGACACTGGTTATCACAGAACCATTCTCCTTGCTCAGACACTATAGGACTGTTCCAACACCAACAGGCTGTGTGATGCTTTCTCTGCTCCTGGTTTGCCTTCTTTTGCAGACAAACCCACCCCTTTTCTTTTTTTCAGGTAGTTCTTGTGGGAGCCAGGAACCTCAGCTTAAAAGCAGCTCCTAAGCAAAGGATAGGGGAACAGCTGTTGAGGTTTTATATGGCTCTTCATAACAGCTTTTCTCAGCAAGATGATGCTGAGCACAGCAAGGTAATCTTGTAGGGGAAAATGCCCTTCTGACCCTGACAATGTGTCACATCAGCATTTTCTCAGAGCAGATGCTGGAGATGGTAGCAAATATTTTTTTTGCTTGCCAAGATTTTTTGAAGTTTGATTTTATTTTTTTTTTTCTTATGGATAACTTTACAATTTCAGAAGCTTTATATTTTGAAGTTTTTAGAATTTATTTTTATTCATGGAGATTAGTAGAAAGCTTTTCATCTCCCAGTTAGGATCACCTTGAAGTTACTAAAATACTGTCTTTTCTTTTGCTGTTTTACCAAAGTGGGAAAATAAGAATAGGAAGGAAATCATTGCAACAGCCTCATCAGTTCCTTATTTCCTTTTCCTTCTTCCCTCTGTCCCACTCTCCAAGGTTCCTCTTCTCCAGGCTTAACAATCTCATCTCTTTGAGCCTCTCATGAGATAGATTTTTCCATCAACTCCATTTTCTCAAGAGGATTGCTACAGCCATAAAAGCAGCCATTTCAGATGTTGTGGAGGAAATTTTACACCCTTGTGAGGGAGACAGGTATGTTATATATGCAATAAAGTGCAAATCCTTTGGGATGAAGGTCCAGCTCATGTTCAGTGTCTCCAATGGGTTGGCCAGTAAGTCTGCAATCAAAATTCTGTCTAACAATGTGAAAGAATGGGAAGAAAGCACAGGTTCAAGGGAGTAAACAAGATGTGCAAGTCCTCTCCAGTGTCATGTGGTATCATAGGAATAAATTATGTAAGATTAATATAGAAAACAATAATTAGACAACTATTATTGATAAAACATTTCTTAGTAATGTGTTATAAATGAAAACCAGTGTTACAGTTGAGCTGTACTCAATCTTTTTTGCATTGCCACACATTGTCTTCTTGTAAGATTGATCTATGCTAACTTTACAGAAACTACAAATAAGTATTGACTTTCACGGTACTATTATGCCTGATTAAGCTGTGCAAGCAGCAGTACACATTGTATGTGTGAACACTAAAGACTGAATATCATTTTATAAATACTTAAGACTGAACAGTGAAAACAAATAATCTTACTAGTAGATTTTTATCAGATCAGTTTTTCTTGGTATTATAATGCTTGTAAGATCATATTGATTTTGACAATTCTTTCAACAATAAAAGTAATTATAGACCCCTAATGCCAGGTTTTCTACTTTTCTTCAATTTTTCCTGTGTAGACTATCCTAACTTTGATGTTTCAAGACTAACAGGAGGGGAACCCTTTATAGGCTCCAAGACTTCTGTTTCTCCATCCTTTAATCTTTTCCCACAAACAACATTACAGATGTGTTTTTATTTCCATATTTATAATGCCCATTTTTCAATACTTTTAATCAACTTTTAAGTTGAGAAGTGGAATGTTTGTGTTTTCTGTTGTAATACAGAAGTTTTTGTAGTGGGTTGACTTTGGCTGGATGCCAGGTGCTCACCAAGCTTCTCTCCTTCTCCCTCCTCAGCAGGACAGAGGAGGTAGAAAACAAGATGGGGAAAGAAAAATCTCTTAAGTAAAAATAAATGCATTTTAAGAAAGAAACATAAAATGGCGTGCAGAATCAAGGGAAAATGAAAGGCTTATTCTCTATTTCCCATTTGTAGATGTCTAGCCAGTTCCCAGGAAGTAAGGATTTAGTACACACAGCAGGCAGTCTAGGACAAAAGTCTGCTGCAACCTGCTCACAGCTGGAAAACTCTCTGCCAGACACTTCTACACTGCTCTTCACAAGGACAACTATAGCAGATTAGCAAAGGGTGCTCATTTAACACTGTGAGCAGAAGCACATCTAGTACCTTTGGAAAAAAAACTCGGTGAATGGGTGGTTCTGCTTGTGGCACTTAGATTTTTTTTTTTTTTTTTTTTTTTTGGTAAGGAAACTGTAGATTTTCAGTGTATGAGTAACACAATTATTAATGTGCTATCTGATTAATCTCCCCTTTTTGTTGTGCTCAGCCTGAACATAACTGAAAAACTGTTTTGATGTTTTTTAAAATTACATTTACTATACATTACATTTAGAAAATATCTCAAGTTTGACTGACGTCTCATTTCTCCAATACCTCCAGGTCCTTCTGGATAGCAGCAAGACCCTCTGACCTATTATTCAGTCCTCCCATCACCTGTAAACTGGGTGGTGTCATCTGTATTCTGGCTGAGTGTACACTTTGTCACACTGTGTAGATTACTTATGGATGTTACACTACTAGTTATTGCTCTCCAACTAGACTCTGTGATATTCCTCACTACCCTCTAGACCCAGTTTTTCAGCCAGTTTTCAGTTAATCTCACTGCTCATCTATCCCATACATTGAGACCTTGTCAGTGAGAATATGGGAGTCATTTCAGCATAGGAATTTATCATATTGGTCAAGAATGGCTTCCCCTTGATGAAGCCTTTCTTACTACTACTGATGGTTTTCTCACCCTTAAAATGTTTGGAAATTGTTTCCAAGGTTAACTGCTCCATCCCTTTCCCAGGGACTGAAGTGAGGCTGACTGGCCTACGGTTCCCCGAGTCCTTCTTTTTGCCCCCATTAAAAATGGGAGTGATGTGCTTTCTTCCAGTTTCTTCCAGTACTTCTCCCAGTCACCATGATACAGCAAAGAGGAGTAACAGTGGTCTTGCAATGGTATCAGCAAGCCTTCTCAGCACTTGTGGGTGCATCCCATCAGGGATTTGTTAATTATGTGTGTCCAGTTGCCTAATTATTCCCTGACTCAATTCTCTTCCACCATGGGTATGTCTTTCTCATACCAGAATTCTCTCTGGTCTGTTGGCCTGAGGTTCCTTTAGGCCAGAGTCAGGACACTTAGTCATTTACTGATAACGTTTCCTAGTTGCAGATTCACACAGGATTATTTTATAATGTAAAGCCAAAGATTCATGCATCTTCTACACTGAGAATGCCCAAATAAGAAACAAAATAAGTGAGGATAAATAGTTCTCATGAATTAACATCCTTCCACAAACAAATCTCATTTCTGATTCTATTTTGAAGTTCACTAACTGCTATACCTATTACTTGGGTTTTAAGGGACAAGAGGTATGAGTTTTACCTTTTCTATATTTAGGTAATTCTGGCATCTGTCTTTGCATGGATGGGTAAATAAATTCTACTTTCAGTTTCTTAAAATATGACTATTGGATGTAATGTATGTGTTTATAATTTTGAGAACTCCCTTTAGAATCTTGAGAAATATTGAAATAAAATGAGGACTTCTTGATTTTTCTACAAAGTATTTCCATTATTTAAACTTATCAAAGAAAGTTCAGCAGAGAAAGAACTCTGAGTTTCACTCTATGAGTGAAAAAGTAGCAGAAACATTAGGTGTACTAACCACAATTTGTAGTGTTATCTCTTTACAGACTTGGACAAAAAAGTACCTCTCCAAGTCTTGTATTGGCTTTCATGATCCAGTGTTTATACAGTTACCTTTATGTCAGTGTCAATACATCAGCTTTTTCTCATCTCCATTTAAGATAGTAAAGATTTCTCTTCCTTGCTGCCTTTATTGCAAGAATTATGTTCCTCTTTAAATCATTTAGTCTATATGCTGTATATTGCTGAAGACATAAAGCACACACAAAACAACATTCAAAATTCTGGGGTTATTTTTAGATTGTCTTTAGCAGTCCTCTACCCTACCATCATGTTATAATTACCACAAAGCACCTTGTATAAAAGTAGCAGGAGGCTTTTTCCCCAGGTTCTCTTCATTCATTGTCCCATTGTAGTTATAATTTGCACTACGTAATATAGGCAGAGGGTACAGCAGAGTTTTTTATGAAAAGTACTTGAGTTTATAAAGGTCTCTCTCTTAAAATGAGACAGAAGGCAAAGCGCTGCTGTCATTCCTCATTGGAGTTAAAATATTAAAGGATCAGGAGCTTGTACATGTCCTCAGAGTTAACAATAGCTTCAGGATGCAGAACTAGAGAATTAGATGTGCTTTTTAAGGAAAAGAACATGAGGTTTGTTGTTGAAGAAAAAATTGAGTATATGGAGGTTTTTCAAAGGTTTTCTCTGAGAGAATGAAGAATATCTGAGCAATGTTGGGGCATTCCAAACTGAAAAGGTAAAGGTACTCAGTCTTTGAGAAGGGCATTCTCCTGTATCAAGAAGGATGAAGAAATTTCCCTTTGGTCCCCCAAGATTTAAAAAAAAAAAAGAGAGAAAAGTACAGATACTTAGATCCAAATTAGCATTAAAAAGGTTTATACAAACATGTTTAAGATTTTTGTCATAAGCACTTTCTGTACTTCTAGTGATTCTGGACTAAATTCAACAACTCCCTCAGGAACATGTATAGAATCAGTAGTCATATCTGCCTGAAAAATATGAGCCACACAGATCCAGAATGCTATGTCAGCTAGGTGGGGCTTAAATTAATCTTTTCTGGAACACATTGTCTGCTATCACATATTCATTTTCTTGACTCTCACATGTTTATTAAAATGAGTTTTCTTTGTCCAGCTTTTTTTAGCCTCCAGAAATCAGACCTGTGTATTAAATGTTGGAAGAATTAAAGCCACAGAGGCTATATTTTAAATCAAGCGTCTTGAAGCTAGCAGCCAGTTTGTAATCTTTTTTTTTATGGGTGGATGGGGTTTTTTTTTATTTGTTTGTTTTTTACTGTGAGACTTTTTTTTAAGTTAACCATAATTCATTTAAATCAGAAAAGTTGCAAGTATTTTTCATTTTCATAGCATGAGTATAATCATTCAGATCATTTAACCAGCAAAGTCATTCAGGAATAAAGAAAAAGGTATTCAGTTGCATGGGTAAAATCCTGAATATTCTTTCTATCTTCTTGACGCAGATAGATAAAATATTGCTAATAATCTACTAGTGAAATATGACTGTAAAAGACACACCTTTGAGAGGAAAAAAGGGGAGAAAAAAGCAGTAATTTGTTTATTTTGAGGAACTGATGAAAGGTTTCTTACAAGATACATAACAAAACAGGAGCATGTCAAATTCAAATAGTTCTTCTAGTGTATGATGAAAAAAAAGCCCACACCAGAAACATGATACTCTACAGGCTGTTAGATGTGGCAGTAGGCCAAACCTATCAAGCATCTATCTTTGGTCTCAATACTTGAATCAGAAGGCTTCCTTGAGAAATCTGAGTTTTATTTTTTCTGTAGTGATGCAAATATAAGCAGGTTAGTTACCTTCCTTAGACTTCCAGCTCTGAGAAGAATCTTTCACTACTCTTAAAGCCATTAGAGTACCTAGGAAATAGGCTGTAGTACCTCAGATTTTTTTTTTTGTTTGTTTAATTTTATTTTTAACCTAGCGTTCTGTTTAGACATCTTTCCAATCTAATTTTCTCTTAGTTCATTCTGGGTTATAAGTATGGACTGACAATGGTTGTTTTGTGGCAACATCTAAAGGTTTTATTCCCGTACTTGTCCTTCCGCATTTAAGTTACACTCAAAAGTGAGTCACGCTTCCATTCATAATTTCTTTGTCCTTTCCTACAAGGAGTCTGTGTTTAACTATCTGAGTTATTTTCTTTCTAATTAAACTCCAAAGCCTTAAAATTTCAAAACATACCTTTTTTTTTTTTTTTTTTAAATATGAATAATCCTTTTCTTTTTTAGTTTTTGTACCTCTTGCACTAGAGTAAGTCTCCTCTTAACAGAGCATGGTAGGGAATAACTCAGACTTAAAAGTTCCATGAAAGAATAATCATACTTAGTTTCTTTCAGAGGTTATGTCCAAGTGTTCCTTTCTTAGCTCCTTTAAGCTTTTTATGCTTTCTATTTTGGAAGAAAAGTTCATGACCTACCATACCATTTTATTAGTTGCAAGCCTCATTAAATTTATTTGCTTCTTCTCTTTGCAGATCTCTTTGTCTACCTACTACTCAGTTTCTCATGGTGAAAGCCACTCAACCTACACTAAATATTAGCAAGATAAAAATTGTTTTCTTACCCTCTGATTCTTTGCCTTTCCTACTGACTTTTGAATTCTCAAAAACTGAGGGATTTTTTCACATTTTAGGAACATCAAATGAAATCCTTAGTCCATTAAGATCTATAGCAAATTTCTCTACAATTTGAAATGTAGCAAGATTTCACTGATAAACTGTGGAAGTATATGCCTTGGGGAATGCCATTATTTACTCATGTCCTAGGCATGACTCATGGCTTTGTTTCCAAATGGTACTGTAATGTCTTGAATTTTATTCTCAAAATAAAATAGGTTTCCTTTAGTAACAAATGAAGTTACTCAATTTTTAATACAGAATTATGATATTTAATAGCCTTATTTCCAATCAAAACAATGTGTTTAAGAAAATAATGGTTTATCCAGTACTTCAGACTTCTACAAGATGTTATTGTACCTCATCAAATATTAATATATTAAAATACTATAGCAGTATCAGTTTTTCCATCACCTAGAAAGCTGGCACAGCTTGTATAAGAACAAGCTTTGCAATGTCAGTTTTTGAGATATGTAAGAATTTGTATTTTTGCAGTTCTATGAGGTAGCATCTCTAGAGTGTTCTTGGGTCACTAAAAGACTTCACAAATTTCAATAGCTTCCTTTAGCAGGATGCATTATGTTTACACTGAAATTTTTAAATCTAAAACAACTAAAGAAACTGATTCTGTGATTACTCCTGGATACTCAGTGGTGACTGCAGCCCAATGGAATATGAAATGTCAGCTATTAAAGGAAAAAAAACCTGTGATTTTTGTTTGGCACAATGCCTAATTGAAGGTTTACATTCAGCTGTGCATTCTAGGACAACAATTTCACTTGCTGAGGTCAAATATTTCAAGCATCATCATATATAAAACATAAACATTGAAGTTCTAAATTAAAAAGCTAATGAAACACTGAGATATATGTAAGCTATCATGTGATTCTAATTTTCTTACAGGTATGCACAGCACAAGTTGGTGTTGCTCCTTAGGTCTTTTTTTCACTTATCAATGGGGACAAGGGCAACAAACACAAAGGGCACTAAGAGAGACTGACCTAGTTTCCACTCTGCACATTTCAGCATTTAAGAAGCTTCATATTAGTGCTTACATTGACATTATTCCCTCACTGAAAATGTGTATTTTCTGTTAAAACTTGGGTGAGATACACATCAGAAACAATGTCTCACAAGCCAAATGTGAAATAAGATTCTGGAAGACATATTTGCTAAATCTCATTCCCCTTTTGCATTATTCTTGCAGGTGACTCTATCTTCTATTTTCTACCAACTAGGAAATCATTAATGGTTCATTTTCTAATTCCTTTCCTGACTGGGATAATTTATTTAATTTTCCTACACCTCTTATATATGCAGGATGCTAATTTCCCGTTCAAATCCAGTTTTGCTGAAGACAGAATGGATCTAAACAAATGCAATTCTTTTAAACAATGTACTCCCTGTGGAATAAAATCCAATTTCCCTGAAATGTCCAGACAGTTAAATGCTTTACCTATGCCTTTTTCAATGCATTTTTCATCTGAGACTTTTGGTTCAATATATTGGCCGTATAGTAAGTCATTGCTAGCCACAATCAAGGGGATTTTTTTTTTTATCTGTAAGTATTAACACATATTTCTATTTTTCAAAGATTTTTAAAGTTGTCCAAAAGAACCTTTCTGGTGTTTTGCATGAAACTTGATAATGTGACACTTCTTTACACTAGCCCAAAAAGAAAGTCATCAATAACACTCAATTTGCAATGAGGAGAGGAAATGTGTATGCATTCAGTTTTTGATTTAGCAGGAGTTTTTTTCTATTAAATTGCTGCATGGTATGTCTAGGATGATATAAGCAACTCAAAAGCCTGTGAATGTTTTTCTAAAGATACCAGTCAATAAAGATGCTATTTTAGACAAAGCTGGATTGTTATACCTTTAAATTTTTTTTAGTGGAAGTTTTGGATTCTAGGCTTGATTCTGATGTATTTTTAATATATAAATAATTTATATAACGATTTTTTTTTTCCACATCACTAACACAAAACTGTTAGACAGGGTATATACAGAATATGTGAAATCAGGCACAGGCTTGAGCTGCACTGATGAGATCCTCATTGGAGTTTCATCAAATTTCAAGGTTACACTAATATGGCTCATGTCAGATACAGAGAATAGAGCTGAAGGCTGGTTCTGTGCTAGTACTTAAGCTTCTGCTTTCATCTTGCATTTTGCTTAGAGACATTATCTTGGGGGTTTTAGCATTCAAATTGTTTGAATACATAAAAAGGTTAGCATCCCCTTCTACAGAGATTTGTCTTAAAGGCCTACTTTTAATTTTCAGAGAATCACTGGGTTTTCTCTAGGTTCATGGTGAAAACTTCAAAACATTTTTAAAGGCAGCTGCTTATCAGATATATAAGTTGACTTGATTTTTTTTTTTTTTAGAGAAAAAATAGCATGACACATTTCAACTCTTCTCACTCATTGTGTATAGTACCTAATGCTAAAGACATTTAGTACAGGAAGAGTTTCAGGCTTTTCTCTTGAACCCACAAAACTGTCAATACTAATCATGTAAATAATATAATTTTATTGTAGAATTTCAAGGCACTTCTACTTTTTCTTTGTAACATGACATTGTTTTTAAATACATATGCTATTATTTTATTAAAGTACTCACAGTAATGGGACATCAACCAAGGCATCACCAGTTTAAACAAAGTTACTTGACCATGATTCATTAACAAAGCTATACCTAGTCTCTAATACTTTTATGTGTTTTTACTGCTTCCATTTCATTGTATGTCAATGTTTTTGTAGCACTCATGAAATAATATCCACAGTGTCAGGAAATATTTTCAGCACTATGTAGCAAAAAGGCCCAAGATGCAAAGAAATTAAGACTTCCAAAAGACTTTCAGGCCCAAAGAAACAGCTGAATCATTACTGATGCTTTTAAAGTTATTATTATTATTATTTAATATTTTTTTCTTCTCTATTTTTTGAACATCTGAACTGGCTAGAGGCCTAAGTACCCTTTAGATCTGACTAGCACCTCAGTCTCTTCTGTAACCACAAGACATCACCATGCACATGAATGCTCGCCACAGGCTCTCAATGCATGTTTGTATTCTACTCGTCAGCCTTGTGGTGAACTCTTTGAAAATTAGGAATAACCCCTCTTGGAGATCTCCAGTGGGATGGATGCAAAGAAGGAGAGGAGTGGCTGGGAAATGTGTTGCATAAATACAAATGTTGAATTCATGTTGGACATATTTAGGGCCTATCCACTTGTCCCTGTTCACTCAATTTTCTACTTAAACAGTAGGTCTGTCATAAAGTACACAAAAATAGCTAGCTAAGCAAAGTTCAACAGCATAAGCAGCTAGTGATTAGTGGTAATTAGGGAGAGCAGTTGGAGGAGCAGGACTGGTGGTTTCTTCTGCAGCATAGTGAGGTTTTGCTGCTGACTAGGATCCAGGACAGAGCACACCCCACTTACCATGGGGTGAGGTGCCATTGGAGGCATTGCCATAACTGAGTATAGAGACCTTTTTAATATTCTTTAAATAAATTTTGCTACTGTGCATTGGGGAATGAATAGTTTTATACTGGTCTGTTCAAATCCCTTGTTATCTTTTCTCTTTCTTCAGTTAAGTTCTGTTTTATTGAATAGTTTAACATATGTGAAGACAGGACTATACTTTCTTGTTAAATTTTCCAGATTTGTGGCTGAAAACTTCAGCTAGTAGTTTTTACTGACCAGTAAAACTTGAAGTTGGCAGCGGCTGCCACTGATTTACTCTTGAAAAAAACCTGTTTATTTTTCATTTAGTTGCTTTGTGAAGATTCTTTTTAAAAAATTATTGCATATCTGAATTTGTTATGCCACAGCTTACTAAAATGATAATAAGCATCCACTGGAGCATACCAGAAGCATGTGGAAGATACTTCCTTACAGTTCAAAGACCTGGTAAATAGCTTTTCCCTATGCTTTGGTCAAAGGAAACTAGATCTCTGTCTGTGACAAAGACTGTAAACTTCACTATCGTTTGAGAACCTAGTGCAGAAATGGGATCATTTTTCTTGTCTCTGCTGCAAAAACTCCATTCCTGGAAAGACCAGGCCACTATCTTTGTGATTTGTGAGTTGATTTTGTGACATATTAAGTGGTATTATTATCTGCAATCATGAATGATGCAGTTTCTGAGACAAGATTTCTCACAGGAGAAGTGGGCAACATCTAATTTGACCTAGACACAGAGAAAGAAAGAATGTACAGTAATTTTAACTGTCTTTGTAACTAGGTTTTCTCTCCTACATAGTATCTCTTCTGCCTGTAACCCAAGAAGAAGCAAATTCTTTCAAATAACCATCTTGCATGTCAGCAGCTAGAAAGGGAGAAAACTGCTGCACATGTGCAACAAATCACTACGTTTTCAATCAAGCTTTGATCAAAAGTTCTGAGATACACTTTTCAAGATTGCAAATATAAGGTTTCCATCTGCTTAATAATAAACTGGTGTAAATGGCAGGCCTGGAAGGAAAAAACACTATCTCCTAAGTGTATCTTCATCATCTCAGTTATTCATGTACAATAGATTCCTTTTTATCTATACAAGAATTGCAATCAGCATTTATTGTGTTCATTGTTAGAGCAATCTGTGCCTGCATGCAGAGGCAGTTGTAAGATAAATAAGGGTTTCCAAAAGAATATTTTTCTAACAAATAGTACATAAATTCCCAATGACATTACAGAAATATAGCTGTAGAGGCATCCTTTGTATTATTGCTTTAGGTATCTAGATCTTGTGATTATGTTTGAGGATGACTGGAATAACAACTAATGCACAATGAGGTATATGCTATTTTATTTGATGTCTGTTCCCTATGCCATCTCCAAGGTGTACAGTTAACAACCCTTCCAGTTCAAACACCACACTTATCTCTCATTATGGGTCTTTGCAAAATAAAAGCTATTATTATATACAGAGAAATTTGAACAGACTGATATGGTTAAACATTGAAATGGCTTAAAATTATGTATTGCTATAAAATATTGTGAAGCTTTACCAGCATATACTATTTGAAGATCCAGGTTAAACAGGCATGAATAGTGTATGTTGGTGGTTTTTTTTTTATTTATTTTGTATTGGGTAGGCAATAGAAGAACATGTGTAGGAAAAAACACACCACACATAGGCATAGGAAAGTAGCAAAAGATAGCTATCAGGAAAAACACTGCATCAATATTTATCAATAAAATCTTAGTTGGAGGCTTACTTCTTGAATTTGTTATACAATGAATCACTTTCTTGAAAATGGTCATTTATGGTGCCTCAAATCTTATTAAAATATCATACCACCTCTTCTTAGTAGCATAACAGCTATGCCCACAGAACCATCCAATGCCTTCTGAATTCACAGCATTCTGTTGTGCAGTGAAGTAAAATATCACAGGCAAAATATATGAGGGAATTAATTTATTCAGCCTGGCTTGCACATTCCACAGGCATAAAAGGGTTTGGCTTTTCAGACTCTTTCCAAGAGCCTTGTCTATATTACCAAAATTTCTTCTGAAAGCCACCAATACCAAACAAACTCTGTCGTTACTATTTTAATCATAAAAAAGTGAAGGCAATGTTCAAAAAATGTGGTTGGTGACAAAACCCAAATGTAATTGTTGAAAAAAATAAAAATATCAAGCAGTGAGTATCTGCAGATTTCATGTGTTTCCTGAATAATATTCTTGTCTAATAGTTTTAAGCAAACAAAAGGCAATTTAGGATAATCCATAAATATGCACCAGTCAAACTATTCTTTACACTTGGCAATCTACGTCTAAGAACTAGCTGGTAAGTACCATATAGGTGTGTCAATCACAGGCAAATTCTTTGTTGACTTTAAAGTGTTTAACTGGGGATACCAGATACAGGGGTTAGAAGTATACTAGCAAAGTCAGACATTGAGAAGCTCACTGTATCCTTGGATAGCCAGATTATATAATTAACAAGCATCTATTTTTAATTAGGCAACTCATCCTGTTTGTAAACTCATAGGTTTACATAATACAAAATCTGTTACACAGTGGATTTTCAAGATAGCATTTATCTTTGCAGCTTTTCAGACTCTCATTAACTTTAGTAACAGACACACTCATAAATACTATGTTTGCCTACAATTAGTGTACTTGAAGTGTCCTTAATACAATACATCTTTGTGCATGCTTTATTTAATTTTCAGCATGGAAATGTTGTAAAAGAAGGACACATCATGTGGCAGATGTGTACTGAAAAACTGTTTTGTAGCAACCTTATATATGATTGTTATATATATTTATATTTCACTAAATGCCAGTGATTAGGTTGAAGAAGTTACAATAAAAAAAAATTTAATACCCTGGATAAAGCTTATCATATGAACAACTACTGAACTGGGAGTAAGGATTTGATATTCTCTTCCAAGTTCTACTACAGACATGATCTTAGGGAAGGGAACTTTAATTAGGTATTTTATAAACAAAATACTGTCTTTTAGTGAGCACTTCATTTGTTCTTAGAAATTTACCCTGGGAGTATAAGTCGATTGAGATGTGAAAAGAAATTATTTTCCATGATAAGCATATACAAAATAATGAAAGGAGGAGATGAAAAACGGATATTTTTTGCCCTAATTTTATTATGAAGGTGAGGGTTCACCTATGGCTTAAGCCACTATGTTGTACTTAAACTGTAAAAAGCACTCATTCTACTGAAGTCCAGAGGAAGTGATTAAGATTGCTCCTGTAACAGAAATTTTAAAAGGTAAAATCAGGCTGAAAATTGTGAAGTAAATGTAGAGCATTGTTTAACTGTTTCATAACGCTGTATACCTTAATTTAGTCTTCAAATTGTGCAGGCCATATGTATGCAAGAAAATCTTTCTGTTCTCAGAGAAAATTCTAACCTTTGCTGATTGTATACTGGTGTCTGACAAAGGACTATTTTAAGTGGTATTTTGGTGATTATGGTACCATATTGTATCCTGATGTTCTGCAAAAACACTTTTTAAAAAAATGCATCCTCTTGTGATTTTTTTGTTTTTCCTTAAAGCTAAACTATTTTCTTACCACACCCACTGCCATAAGTATCAGTGCAGTGGCAGGAAAAACTTCATCCTCACAGCAGTGTGCCACAGTCTAAGTGTACATTTAAGAAAAAAACTCTAAATTTTGACTGAATAAAACGTTTTGTGGAAATGTTTTTACACAGCTGAACTTTTAAAGTACTTAAGCCATATTGCCAGTGATATTCAAAGAGGCTTTGTATTGGGGTAAGTTCCTCAGTGTGCTGCTCAGTTCCAATGAGCTGTGAGGCTGAAAGAGTCTACAGGAATTAAAGAATCGGCTGTAGAAGTAAAAATTGAGATATTCTGCCCAGATATTGTATAAAAGCCTATTTTTAGATATCAGAGCTACATGAAGCTTCTAAAAGGGAGGGTACGTACGTAAAATTCTCTGCATATAGTAAATCTACATGTTTTTTTCAGACAGACAAGATCATGAGAACATTTTGGACATACGACTATATGATGCAGTAGTGTGAGGTGGCAAAGCTGGTAGCAAAAACAGGTAGCAAAACTGTCACACTAGCTCTAAGTTTATCTTCAGTGTGGCATAGAAAAAGACTAAAGACAGCTTTAATTAGTTTGTCTACTTTTTTACTTCAAATTTAAACTTCAAACTGTGTATTCAGATGCACGTGGAAAGGGAGGTAAGGTAAATGATATTCATGTCTTCCTTTTTTTTTTTTTAATAATCTCCTGATCTTCATAAAGTTCCTATCCAGAGATGGAGAAGCAGTCTTCAAGAAAGGATTATAGTAATGATCCTAATTAGTGAATTAGAAGTTCAGGGACCACTAGGAATGGGAAGTTTTTAAGAGCTTCACTGAACATTTTTGCGCTTACCTCATTCAACCCCATTAAGGTATTCTCAAAATGGTTAAAGCCAGATGGCTATATTATCTATCTTGTTATTAAGAAAAATGTGAGAACAGTGACCATTTGGAACATATGTTACTTAGGATGCAATTTCACTTTTTTCTCTAAATCATTATTTGAAAATATCATGTCACCTATGTTCTCCCATTATTGTGAACCTACATTTCATATGCCAGTGTTTTCTTTGTCTTTCCTGCTAAGAGCAGCTTATGGGGTTTTTATTTATTTATTTATTTTTCTTTAGAGGGGTACTATGCTCTCAGAATATATGTATCAGTAATGTTGTAAATAGCCTGGAAATTAAAATGTTCAAACAAAAAGCATTAGCATCCATACGTTTCAAACACTGAAAATGTTAGCAGATTTTTATAAGTATGCCATGATTCTTGTGTACCAAAACATGAAAGAAAGTTTAAGAGCATGTATCTTCTATTTTATCAATAGGCATACAAAAACTCATTAAAAAACCTTGTTTGTCAATGCTTGCTGCATTTGCTTATTTTTTTTTAATGAGTACAGAAAATAATATAGCTTAATCATAATAGTGATTTACTACACTATTGTGTACTGCACATTCGACCAAAAATATTTGTATATGCATTACTACCACCTCTTTCTACTTCAGATTTTTGATAGGTGGCACTTTGTTCCACAAAAGCAGATGAAATCAATCTAAGTATGTACCTGTAGCAAAGCATTTATATTGCAAATGTGTCTTAAATACTTTGCATCCTTGGTACTGCAAATTGCCCATGACTGCTGGATCAATGCAATCTCAGTGAAAGAGTGGTTATCCAGTTAAATGTATGGTTTGTGTTATGCAGGCTGTAAGTAGAGCATCACTCTATGAGTATTGGACTGTGAACATTAGGAAGTGTAAAAAATTATAGAAATTGTTTAACATGATACTACAGAAATACAGAATTAAGCCATTCCTTCAGCAGAGAGATTCAGGATTTCCCTTGCTTCATCCTCAGAACAATCTTCAAAAAGTTCTTTCCTGAGTAAATATGCTTATACATGTTCTTCCTTATGAGTGGCCCAGATTTCTTCCAAGAGTAGTAAAACCCTTGTTGTTTCTGCCTGTTTAGTTTGTTTTAAAGTGAAGGGTTTTTTTTATATTTTGTTTTAGTAACAAGGTTCAAGGTAAGAAAAAATCTACCACAACCAAACAAAACACCCACAAAAAAACCCCACACACCAAAACCTCAAGATTAAAGGGAAAAGAATTCTGATATATGATACTGGTACCCAATGCAGACTTCAGAATAAATATCTGGTTACCTATGGCATAATCTACTGTCAAAATTGTCAAATCTGACAAATATTAAATTCTGATATTGTTCATTTTATAATTTATTTTCTCCATCTCCATGTGTTCTTTTCTTCAGATTTTAGTGATTAAAAATACAAACCCTGCTTTATCTTAAAACTAATTTTTAAAGTAGTTAAAATTTTCTTAAAACCGTCTTCTCCAATTTTTTGTTTTGCACTCCCTCCCCTCTCTGTACCCCAAGATGTTTAATTTTGCATTATTTATTATTGTCCACAACAAATATGAAAAGTGATGATGTTTTCCATGGCATCCACTTCAAGCATCTGTAGACTTGTAACTTAGTCACCAGACTATGCCTTAGAGCACTGAGATTCAGTTTTCACACCTAACAAAAGGAGATTTTTTGCTACCCTCAACTTATTTTTTCTCTGTTGCCTTTTCCAATTGCTACCACAGACACAATAATACAGTTCTTAAGCCCAAACATTGCCATGTCTATTTCTGCAGTTATTTCTGGTTATGCTGTTAGTAGTGTTACAGCACTGTTGAGTATTATGTTATTTTAGTGTGTGTATGTCAGGGACTAAGGCAAGTTAATGTTAATTATAATATGCTTGGTCAATTTCTACTTTATGGGTGTAACAGTTCTATGCTTTGGCTACAATTTATATACATTATCTATATCATCAATTCCAAATATAATTTTCAAAAAATTCTGATACGTGGTTTGTCTGGAATATTTCTCATAAATGATTTTCTGATTATTTTAGTCAACCAGAAAAGATTTTCCTCTGCAAATTCCTTTTTTTTTTTTTTTTTTTGCCTGTGCTGTATGATTCTATGCTGTGCTGCCAAGTACTTTTAAAAGAAGTATTAGTAACTGCAGTAGTTTTTAGTACTCTAGTACTTTTGAGTCCAAAATTAATCTATCTGCCAAGATAAAAGGCAAAAAGAAAATTTTCTACAAATATATTAGCAGCAAAAGAAAGACCAGGCAATGCCTCCATCCCCTTCTTAGATACAAGGGGAAACACAATAACATGGGATGAGGAAACTGCTGAGGTGCCTAATGCCTTCCCTTCTTCAGTCTTTAGTAATACCATCGTTTACTGAAGGAGTTCAGCTCCTCTAACTAGGAGTTGGAGCAGAATGACCCCACCCCCCACCTCAAAATCTGGCAGGAGCTTCTCAGTGGTCTGGTGCACCACATGGATATACACAAATCTATGGGGCCGGATGAGATACACTCAAGGTTACTGAAAGGGATGGTGCTGACCAGGGAGGTAACAACAGACTGGAAGTCAGCCTTCATGACACCTATATGTAAGGGAAGGATGATCTAGGAAATTACAGGCCTGTCAGTTTGACTTCTGCTCCCTGATGGAGCAGATCATCCTGAATACTATTTTACAGTATGTGCAGGAAAACCAGGTGATCAGGCCCAGCTGGCGTGGTATACAAAAAGCAGGTCCTGTTTGACAAACATGATCTCCTTTTATGACAATGTGACACACTTACTGGATGAAGGAAAAGCTGTGGATATTTTCC
This sequence comes from Phaethornis superciliosus, assembly GCA_023637945.1. NCBI lineage: Eukaryota > Metazoa > Chordata > Aves > Apodiformes > Trochilidae > Phaethornis > Phaethornis superciliosus. The sequence continues at coordinate 75,679,652 of JAJQWJ010000002.1, forward strand.
ATATTGACTCAAGCAATTAATTTGACACAGTTTTCCATGGCTTTCTCCTAGAGAAAGTGGTTGCTCATGGCTTGGATGGACATATGCTTTGCTGGGTTAAAAAGAGGTTAGATTGCTGGGTCTAGAGAGTTGTGTTAAGTGGAGTTAAAAACAGATGACAGCTGGTCACAAATGGTGTCTCCCAGGTCTCAGTACTCAGACCACTCCTTTTTAACATCTGTGTCAATGTTCTGAATGAGGGGATAGAGTACACCTTTAGTAAATTTGAGGTATGAAGGCTCTACAGGGAGACCTGGACAGGCTTGATTGGCGGGTCAAGGAAAATAACATGAGTTTCAACAAGGCCCACTACTGGGTACTGCACTTTGGCCACAACAGCCCCCAGCAGTGCTACAGACTTGGGGAGGAGTGGCTGGAGAGCTGCTCAGCAGAGAGGGACCTGGGGGTGCTGATTGACAGCCAGCTGAACAGGAGCTGTCAGTGTGCCAAAGTGGCCAAGAAGGCCAATGGCATCCTGGCCTGTGTCAGGAATAATGTGGCCAGCAGGATCAGGGAAGTGATCTTATCCTTGTACTCAACACTGGGGAGCCTGTACCTCAAGTTCTGTGTCCAGTTTTGGGCCCCTCACAACAGAAAAGACATTGGTCTACTAAAGTGTGTTCAAAGAACAGCAACACTGATCAAGAGCTTAGAAGACAAGTCTTATGAGGAGAGACTGAGAGAGCTGGCATTGTTTCGCTTAGAAAAGAGGAGGTTGAGAGGAGACCTCATTGCTCTGTGCAACTACATTAAAAGAAAGTTATAAAGAGGGGAGTATTGATCTGTTCAGTAAAGTTACAAGTGGTAGGGCAAGAGGTAATGAGATCAAGTTGCACCAAGGGACATTTAGAATTGGTATCAGGAAGAATTTCTTCACTGGAAGGGTTATCAGACATTGGAACAGGCCGTGAAGGGCAGTGGTAGAGTCACTATCCCTGGAGGTATTTTAGAGTCATTTAGACATACTGCTCGTGGATGTAACTTAGTTAAAGTCTTGTCACAGTTAGGTTATCATTGGATTTGATCTTGGAGGTCTTTTTCAACAAAGATGATGTGATTCAGTATTTCAGCCTTACATTTTTACAGAACACTGATTGCAAATTCTTGGAATATTTTAAAATATTAACAAGTAATCTTCAAAATTATAAAGTGAACTCCAACAGAGAGTTAGTTGAAGTGTCATAAATTGATATGTGATAACTCAAGATCTCACCATACAATTTTCAGAATCCAAAGAGTTGGATCACTCCTAGCTCACTTACAGAAAGTTAAATCACAGTCATCTTCATAGAATCTGATTTCCTAAGATAACCAGACCTGACAGGCTCACAGATCTGCAGGCTATAGTACCATAGTGCTGAAGTTGTTCTGATGTTCCAAAGCTATTTGATACTACCTGGTTTTTAAACAAGCGATAAAACTAGTTACAGTTTGATGGATTCTGCATTAAGTCCACATTCATTAAATGAATGCTAAGTGCTAAATAAAGTCTAACTGTATTTCTTCTTGAGATATTTTCCACCTTTCCCTCATATATGAATAATTTTTAGAGCAAATACTTTTATACCGCTAGTGATTAAACAGTAGTTTACTGAATACTAATTGCTAATTCTGGTACATAGCTAAAATATCTCTTAAAGCCTTCATCAGCAAAGATGATTTCTAAACATCTGGATTTCTCTCAACTAGAAAATAATTTACTATTCCTCTAAGGCCTTGTGCTTCCCTCAGTGGAAGAAACTATACCAGAAATCAAATAACTTTTGAAATGCTAGTTATTTCAAATATGTTTGTAACAAATTCCTTCCAGAAATATTATTTACTTTAACTATATTAACATAGAATTACAAATGTTCAATTCTGCCTTTTCTGCATCTATATAAATGAATGTGTCACTTGGGAAGTAAATATTAAATTTCATTATTTTTTTCAGGTTATATTATTTGTATATATTGTAATAAACATTTAGCAATAAAAGGAGCATAATCACACATAGAATCACATAGAATTGTCACAGTTGGAAAAGACCTCTAAGATCGTGTCCAACTGTCAACATTCCCCCCCCCAATAAAAATATGTATCAATATCTGTATCACTCACTAGAACATGTCCTGAAGTGCCTTATCTATATGGTTTTTAACTATTTCCAGGTATGGTGGTTCCACCACCCTGTACATCCTGTTCCAATACCTAACCACTCTCTCAGGAAAGAAATTCTTCCTCATATCTAGTCTAAACCTCCCCTGGTATAACTTCAGGCTATTCCCTCTAGTCCTACAATTTGTTCACTTGAGAGAAGAGGCTGACACTTACCTCCCTACAACCTCCTTCCAGACAGTTTTAGAGAGCAGTAAGGTCTCCTCGCAACATCCTCTTCTCCAAACTAAACATTCCCAGTTCCCTCATAAGGGCTTGTTCTCCAGATCCTTAACCGGTCTGGTTCCCCTTCTCTCTCCAGCATCTCGATGTCTTACTTGGAGTGAGTGGCCCAGAACTGAACACAGTACTCAAAGTAAAGCCTCACATATGCAGGGTACAGGGGCACAATCACTTCCTTTCTCCTGATGTCCACATTATTCCTAATACAAGCCAGGATGCTGTTGGCCTTCTTGGACACATTGCTGGTTCATAGCCAGCCAGCTACTGACCAGTGCTCTCAGGTCCTTTTCTGCCTGGCAACTTCCCAGCCACTCCTCCCTAAGCCTCTAGCATTGCATGGGGTTGTGGACAAAGTGCCGAACTTGACACTGGGCCTTGTTAAACCTCATTTTATTCATCTTGGTCCAGCCTGTCCAGGTCCCTTTAGAGTGTCTTCCTATGCTCAAGCAGATCAACACTCCCATACAACTTGGTGTTTTCTGCAAATTTACTGAGGAAGCACTCAATCCCCACATCTAGATCATTAATCAAGCTATTGAACATGACCAGCTCCAAAACTGAGCCCTGGGAACACCAGTGGTGACCAGCCTCCATCTGGATTTAACTCAGTTGACTACAACTCTCTGAGCCTGGTCATGTAGCCAGTTTTTAACCCAATAAAGAGTAATGTGTCTGTGCTATGAGCCTCTAGCATTCTCTAGGAGAATGCTGTGGGAGATGGTGTCAAAGGCTTTACTGAAGTCCAGATAGACAACATTCACAGCTTTTTCCTCATCCACATGGTGAGTCACTTGGTCACAGAATGAGACCAGGCTAGTCAAGCAGGACCTGTCTTTCCTGAACCTTTTCTGGCTGGGCCTGATCCCCTGGGTGTCCTGCATTTGTCATGTGAATGCACTCAAGATGAACCGCTCCATAATTTTTCTGGGCACCAAGGTCTGGCCAGATTATTCTTCTGTCCCTTCTGTAGCTGGCTGTCACATTGCCAAGTCTCCAGTCTTCTGGGACCTCCCCTGTTGACCAAGACTGTTGCTAGATGATGGAGAGAGGCTTAGTGAGTTCCTCTTCCAGTCCTCTCAATACTCTCAGGCGGATCCCACCCAGCTCCATAGACTTGTGAGTGTTCAGATTCCATAGCAGGTTAACTGCTTCCTCCTGAATTATGGGGGTTGTGCTGGTCTGGCTAATAAATATGGAGGCAAAGAAGGCACCAATTATTTCAACCCTTTCCTTATCTTTGATTGTAATGTTTTCCCCTGCATCCAATAAGGAGTGGAAATTCACCCTGGCTCTTTTTTTGTTATTGATGTATTTGTAAAATCTTTTTTGTTGTTCTCTATGTCAGTAGCCAGAATGAGTTTCAGCATGACTTTTAGCTTCTTAATTTTTTCTTTACATAACTTAACTAGATCCTTGTAGTCTTCCTGAGATTCCTGCCCTACTTCCAAAGGAGATTAACCCTGAAGTCATGGTAAATGACAAAATGTACTTTGAAGGACAAAAAAAGTAATTGCAAATTGCTTCCTTCGTAACTTAATCAAGTATAAGCAGATAAATTTTAGTTATTATTCATAGGGACAACAAAATATCTCAAATGAAATTCAGTTTTCCCTGTAACAGACATGTATGATCAGAAAAAAAGAAAGTTTCTGTCCAGAAACACATTTTCAGTTTAAATAAATAGTAGAGATATTTTTTATATCTGTCAGAATGAGGAAACACACTCTTATGACAAATGGAATCTCTGTGTGCATACATTTCTACCTCTGTGTGAGGACATGATACAGGCAAAAATTTCAGTTCAACATACCAGGTCAGAAGTATTTCACTAACTTGGAACTTCTGAGGACATAGCTTAAATGATTTTTCTAAGTTTACACAATATCAAAACATTGAATTAAACCAGATCTCTTGAACATCTCTTCATAATTTCAGTTGAATTTCTCCAGATACATAGGTTTGGCTGAACTGTATATTTCGCATGTAAATTCCTAAGCAAAACTCCTTTTAGTGTAGATCAAGGAGAAAATGTTACTTTTATTTTATTCTTCTGTGTCTTAGAAATATGTACAATGTGCACCAAAAAAAAAAAAATAAAAAAAATCAAGCCTCGCTCTTTTACAGAAAAGTGACGTATAAAAAAACTTAAGAAGCGTGGTTTTCATGTAATATTTTATACCCAAGTTCTTTGGAATTGATAACTCATACAGGATAGGAAAATTTTCTATCTCATTGAGTACGATACTTACCTACAATAACCCCTAAGTGCCAGTAATTTACTTGCTAGATTATGGGGTATTTCAGTGGTTTCATGTAGAATTCCTCACAAGATTGTTCCATATTTTCTTTCAGTCAGCTCAATGGCTTCCTAAAAGGCAGCAAACCCTGTAGAGCCTTATCTGGTGCCTGGGAGGAATGTCAGCCAAGTCTAGCCACCTGCTGCCTGCGGAAGACTGCTTAAATGGAAGGTCTCAGATTTTCTGCAGCTTACTTCTTTTACCAGTTATCTGGCCAAGAATATCTGTCTGAACTCCAGACATCTGATTCCCTCCCTATAACTGCCAGTCCCCGGGATCCCTGGAAAGTTCTCTGATTTGTACAGATAAATTGTCAGTACAAAAATATGTCTTTTCCTCTCCTTTTGGGATACCACATGGCTTAGCTCTTTCTTAAAAGGAATGAATATCTATATCGTACAAAATTGAGGAAAAATACCAAAACCAATTTTATCAATTAAGTGGACAATTTTTAATATAGATTTAAAAGAGCTAAGTTAATGTATCTTTGAAAAGACAATATATTAGGTATTTATGCATAGTACTGAAGGCGGAAGGCTGTGAAGCACAAATAAATATATGTGTTTATATTGCCTCCAGATAGGAAACTCAATTTTATTTTTAAGTTTCAATGATCTATGGGGCACAGTTAGTACGGACAGCACCTAGGCCATGTTTGTTTCCTTTTGAATTTGGAGGGAAGCATTTTTCCAAAGCACTCTACAGGTACATACAATTTTCAGAGGTCTAACTGCTATTTCCTGTGGCATGTCTTTGGAAAAGACTATAAGTTGGTGAAACTGTCTACGTGGAAACTTCAGGGATCTCTGGCTACTGCCGTGTAAGAAGTGCAATCTGCTTCTACATAAGTAAATTTAGATATAAGAAGCAGTACAGCTAAAGTGGTTTCTAAACTAAATTACTCCTTTCAAGAAACACCAAGCCAAATAAGAAAGAAGGTTGCATATCTCTATGGCAATTACCTAATCATATGAGTTAAGACTGTATGTGATCATATTGTATCAACCCCATAAATACAGGTTTTGTTTATTATTTTTGCTACTGCATTTAAGCAATCTGGTTTTGAGATTGTGAGGAATACAGCTAATTGTGAGCCTTGTTTCTGGAATTTAACTTGTCTAAAAATACAAAAACTCATCTTTTGGGGGAGACTTTTTTCCTTAACATGGGTAAGCCTTTGAGTTTCACCTCCTAATTTCAGTCTCGCATTTAATGTAAAAATAGCTTATTTTAAGTCAGCTTCATTCACTCATCTATTGCTTTCTATGACTCTCTTTTTCTTAAACTTCCAAGATTTATGAAAATAAGCTAAACTTCCATTAACATTGTTCTTGTAATTAGTTGTAATTAATTCTTAGTGTTATTGATTGCCAACACATTCCGTGTGTTGCTGTGGCTGCCTTTCAAACTAATCATGATCCAAGTTTATCTTAAAAACATTGCCCTTGATTTTTTTCCTTCTCAAAATGAACACATTAATGCATAATTGTGTTTCATTTGCGATTTTATTTGACCTGGTAACTGATTTATGATTTATTACTCAATGATACCTTGCAGCAGTAGTTCTATAAGTTTTATTAACCATGATCCTGGTCTTAAATTTACAAATTTCCTTTTTTTCTTTTTCCTTTTTTTTTTTTTCTTTTTTCCCCCTAGTCACTGCATCCTATTTCCCAGATGGTTTTAAGGACCTTTTTATTATCAATTATGTCACATACCTGACTACTATAGACCCTGAAAGAACACATTTGTTCATCTTCATTACCTTTGCAGTAGAATTTTAGAAAATTATCATGTTTAATGCAGACTCAGCCCCTGCCATAAATGTCTTCTGCGTTATTTCATTTTTAGACCTTATCTTCTCCATTGGGAATCTGATATTAAAATTTGTTCTAGCATGCAGAAAACTTTGTGTCTTTTTTCTATTTTTACTTTCAACCACACATCTTGGATTTTCTACTATCACCTGGCATATCTCTGTATACCTATGTGTCCTCTGTTATGAAAGAGTTCTTAAAGAGTTCTCAAGGACTCACATTTAAACTATTGCACCTACTTCATTCCTGTAATCCTTATCATATAGATAAAGCTACCTTCGTGACTGGAAGAAATTAGTATACTTCCGCTGTCCAAAATATTTACTTTAAGAAAGTCTTCTCTTGCTTAAAGTAAAATTCTCAGTTTTGCAGCCTCTATTTGACTAGAACATTGGGTTCAAAGAAATGCTACCATTAACATGTATTTCATCTGTTTAGGTAGATATGTTGGTTCACAAAAGTTCATATAAATGTAATTATACCTTCTATAACAATGAACAGGTAAATATTAATTTTACTGATTGTAACATGTTCTATACTTTGATCTTTTTTTCTTTTTCTTTTTCATTTTTTTTTTCAGCCTTGCAAATAAACTCAGAATTATTGTGAGCTAAAAGGAAAAGATAGACCCCATATGATAACATAACTGCTAGCAAATTTTAAGGCTCATTTGAAACTCAGAGACCTTTGACATTCCCATCAGCCTTTCAGAATGTATCAGGCTTTGGCAGTCATGTAGTTTTTGCAAATACAGTGTCTAGTAGCACTGATATTTTAGGTGGAATTTGTCTGCAGGCTTGATAAGGAAGGCATTTTAGCCTTCATTTTAGCAAATTGATTTTTCCTCAAAGAGGTACAAATCGAAGCAATAAAATTGCTTTTCAGCTATTAGTTCTGTTGCTATTTCTTGTTTTTTTCTATTGTTTTTTTGGTATGGTTTGGTTTGGCTTTGTTGGGATTTTTGTTTGTTCCTTTGTGGGTTTTTTTGGTTTTGAAGTATTTTCTTTTACTTTTTAAAAATTTATTTTATTTTGGTTTTGTTTTTCTTGAATAAGTTCCATTGAAACTCCAGCTAAACCAAGCTATTAACCACATATACTCTATGACAAATATACTTCTGTATTTAAGGCTGTAATATGTCTTTTTATTACTTCAGTAATAAAACTTTTTTAGCACTTAGCATTCCTTCTAGAATAGAAGGCTAGAATGGCTGGTTCTTTATCTCATTGTAAAAAAAATAGGTAGCTTTATAGATCTACTATTTAGTCCTGATTCCCGGGCCGGCCTGAGAACAGAACAAAACTGTGACTTTTTACAAGGGGATGCTGAGAGAAGACATTAATGTTCTCTGTAATTACATGAAAGGAGGTTGTAGGGAAGGGGCTCCTGGCCTCATCTCCCAGGAGAACAATGATAGGATAGAGGAAATGGCCTGAAGTTACACCAGGAGAGGCTTAGTCTAGATGTGAAGAAGAAATTCTTTACTGGGAGACTAGCTAGGCATTGGATCAGACTGCCCAGGTGGAGTCACCATCCCTGGAGTTACTTAAAAAATGTTTAGATGAGACACTTCAGGACATGCTCTAGTGGGTGATACAGATATATATATATTTTATTGGGGAGAATGTTGACAGTTAGACACAGTGATTTGAGAGGTCATTTCCAACTGTGTGATTCTGTGAAGGGGAGTCAGCAGGTCAGATTTTATTTCATTTATAACAATGGAGGAACTAAGTATTTCCCCTTACTCTAGACAGGTATAGACATCTATTACAAGGTCTATAACCTAGATAAAATGAGAGCAGAAGCAGAGGAAACCACGTTTCCCTGGAAAGAGCAACTAAGCTGTGGAGGCATTATAGAGGTACCAAGGTAATGAAGGACACTAATTTACTGAGAAAGTAAGAACCATTCCATGGAAATGGGCAACAGTCCATGGACACCATATTTGATTTTTGAATAAAAGGGCATAGCTGAAAGCCAAAAGAAAAGCTGTACTTAAATTTTCCTGCAGCAATAGAAATTGAAGTTCTGCATGAAATATCTTAAGGATTCCTTAACCTGCAGAGGTAGAAAGCTCCCTAATAGCAGACAACTTCCTAAACACTGAGCTTTGACTTGGACTCTGTTGTTCATGAAGTTGGAGACCTAAACTTATTACAATGACAAGCGTTTGTCAGAGAAGATTGAATATGAAGCCTTACAAATGTGAGTATTTTCTGGTACCACTATAACTGAAAAAAACCCAACTCTGCACATTCTTATGTTTTTTGTATGTAGAGACAGCAGAGCATCAGTGTATCAAAGCAGCAGTCCACTGCTCTTTAAATAATTTTACATTTTTATCCGCACTATAAAGGGAAACTTAAGATGACTGGCAGGAGTAACATTACCATAGAGAATATATGTCAACTATAAAATGCATCACTGGTTTAAAATGAAAGAAAATATTGTTCTCTATCAATAAATTGATACGCATGTCAGGGACTCCATTAATCACTGATATGGTAAAAATGATACTTTGTGTCAAAATGTTAACACTCAGCTCTAGAAAAAAAGTGAGCACAAAACTTGACCCAAATTTGGCAATTTGATCTTGCAGCTCTGAGGTGTAAGAGCTCTTTGTAAGCTCTTGTACAAAGCCATCCAGATCTAAGTACCCTTTCAGAATTTGGAATACTATGCCTCACATTCTCATACAGTCTTCAAAATGTCTAAGTAGAATAACTTAAATTTATTTCCAGGCATATTTGCTTTAAGGGAAAATTTTGCATACACCAGATGTACACATTAGTCATGTTTAAGCCTGGTTTAAATGCAATCAAGCTGAGTTTGGAATGTTACCTGTTCCACCTAATTCAATTTAGAGAGTGACAAGCAAGCTTGAAGGGTAATTATAGAGAAGAGGAGCTTTAAACAATGTAGCTGCAGTCCATGGTTTAGTACTTTAATGAACAACCTACAAGTTTTCACTTGACTAGCTCTGATTCATATGCATTATCTTTTCTTGAAACCAGAGTGGGAAAAAAAAAAAAAAAAGGCACAGATTGTGCTTTTCCTAGAAGAAGATCTAGGTTTTTTAATTTGGGGACCTGGAGGCATCTGTCGCTTTGGGGAGCCCCATAAAGAGTTCAAAGCAACATCACCTCCGGGCTGTTTCTTCTCAAGTAACTTACCTGAGTTGGAACTTCTTGGCTGCTCTTCCTGGCACTCATCTCTCCTTTCCTTTTTGCATTCAAGTTGTGTAATGTCTAAAGTAGAAGTTAAAACCTGTGTGCTTTCATGTGAAATATAAATCAGATGAGGAACCCTGCAAAGCAGTTAGCCTTGCAAAAACAGTAAACAGATCACCATTACTGAAAATTATATTAACTTTTGTGGTTAGTGAAAGGAGTCTAATAATATTCACCTTGGCTGACAAAAATTTAAATTGGTAAAAGTAGATTCCACACGTGAATGAAAGCACTGAAAATCTTGAAAATTAATTGTTTGTGTGCATTATGGCCTGTGTATACCAAGCTAATAATAAGGATGGTATGTTTTCTTGCCAGCCTTGCAGGAAGAGAGAAACTCAAAACCAAAATAAGAGATTTAGAAACATACTATCATCCAAGGTTATCTAAACTGTCCTTCAGATATCACATATATGTGCTAATCATTCTTCAGAACTACAATTCAACCTTATGAAATAAACTGAAGCGAAAATATTGAAATTCTTTTTAACTAGTTTGATTTAGGATTCTCTGGAAGTAGGATGTATATTTGCCTAAACATTACGTAACTAGTAATCTAATATTTTATTAAGGAATTGTTTCTTTTCCTAAACTTTAATTTTAATACAGTTACTCCCTTATCACAGTTTAATTAGCCTTTGCATATCCCTACATATTCCCAAATGATGTTTGCTGGTGTTGCTGCTGAACTGAAGCCAGAGTTGTTACAGCATCACTAACTTGAGACACTAAGATTTATATGAAATAATTTATTTATGCAGTTATAGTAACCAAAAAATTGATAAAATATATAGTACTGTAAAAATTTCAGAGTAATTTTAATCCTGGCTTACATCCATGGTATCAAAATTAAACAGCCACATGATGGACTGATGGGAGATAATAGATTGTTATAACAAGGATTAATAACTGCGTTGTTAGATGACATGCTGTTTCAAAATAACTAAATATATGCTACTGTTACACAGTAAGAATTCTAAGATAATTTTCTTTTTTGAAGTAAAGCAATAATATTCTGAAAAAGTTTCCAAAAGCATAGTACACTTGAACCAAGGAAACTATGGTCAACTAATAGTTCATAAACTCAAGACAATGCATTTTAATAAACTATAACTGTGAATGAATTACTATAATTGTATATGAGTCCATAGCTTACATAATTTTTGAGTAAATGCAGCAAACATACTCCATGAAGTATTGAGAATGAAATGCAGCTCACAAGTTTATGTATGTAATTTGACTGTATTAATTGTTTAAATGACACATTACATCTCTGCTTCTTGATGCAGAACCTAATTCAGAAGATGTTTGATATCTTAGCTATGTTTGTATTTTAAGATTGTTTATTTAAAGCCACCTGTTGCCTCTATGATCTTCAGAGTGTTTTAAGCAGACAGTAGAAGATAAATATCAAGAACAAGCTTGCATGAAATAATGAACTGGAGTCAGCATATGTAATAACAGTTTACATTTACCCTATTAGAAACATAAAAATATCAGTGGACTGCATATAAGATCTAGAGAACTTAAAAGAGAAACTTACCATTTACAATATGGTGAGTAGTACTGGAGGTGGGAAGGGAGTATATGCCTGCAATAGTATGAAAAGCCTATCTCATTTCCAATTGTATGGTAATATCTGTCATCTGAAGCATTTCCATCAGTTTGGAATTATAGTACAGAAAAACTCACATTCAAAAATAATACAAGGTGTCTTAAAATAGGTTAGTTATAGTTCAAAAGGTCTAAATGCATTTTTTTTAATTACACAGAGTGCTTTATTTTATCATGTTAATATTTTTGTAATTTTGTAGAAACCATTGTGCCATTGCATCACTTTTAGCTGCTGTCTCTTAATGTAGATTTGCCAATCTGCATCCTAATCTACCGGAAATTATGAGCAAATTGATGGCTGCTTCATAAGAATAAGCAATCTCATAATGAATTGTTGTACTATAAATGAGTGCAGTATCCTAATCTTGATTTGTTACATACAAAAATCAAACATTTTTTCATCTTTCTCTGAATATATTTTATTTTCTCTATAGGTCACTCCTTATTGCTAATGGTGCTCAGATGGTTCTCAGTGATGAGCCTGTGCTTAGGCTGCAGATGTTATCTATAGTAAGAGTTTTATCCTGAAGGCCCTTTATCTAAAATTATTCTGAATTGTGGGAACAGTAGAATGCTGTAGAACTTGTCAGTACAGTAGAACAGCAAATGTTATTGTAAGACATGTCGCAAATTTTATTTAATTAGTTTTTCCACAAAGTTTCTGTCACTGGAAAGCTATTTTCTTTGATATTTTTCAATTAATAGTGAATGAACTAATTAAGTGTTTGGATATTCTCCGCTTGCTACAAATCAACAATGATTTAGTACCACTGACGTGATAGATAATTTTCAAAATCATATCACAGAGGAAGAGTTATGTCTGCAACATATTTAACAGGAAAACAGTGATACTACACTTTACCTTAATAGTATAGATTTCATTCCCCAATGGAGAACAAAACGTCATTATAGAATCATATATAAACAAATATTTACTTATATAAATATGAATAAATAAATATTTATACAAATAAATTTAAAGGCATTTTAACTAGATGGAGAGAGGGGCTTAGAATTTTTCTTTGACAGTCTTTAAAGTGGCATGCTAAACATATTAGCTTTTATTTTTTAATTTCTCTGTTGTTTGATTATATAGTTGTAACATGCACTGAAAAATGTTCCTGTACAAATTGTGAAACTTTCTATGCTCTTCAAGTGAGAAAAAGTCCATAATTCCATTATAATATCAGCTATTTTGATGTTTATAATGAATAGCAGTATGAATACTTCCTTATTTAATTGACTAAAATGTGTTACAATATATTTTTAAACTCAAGTCTTATAGTTCATCGAAGTGAGTGAATCCCCCTCCTGGCATGGGTTCTCCATGCCATCAGAACATCATGGATATAAATCTGCAGCTGTCTGCTGCCCCTCTTGTTTTATGAACAAAACTTCATTGCTGATTCTGAGCCTGAAAATTTTAACACAATAACATAGAGAAAAATAGCAAAATAGTACAGTATTTACTATCATCCACAACCACAGCTGGAGCAAATTTGGATAGCACTATTCACATATCTGAAAAGCAGCAGGGTATGTGACCGAAGAAAAGGTGTATTAGTGCTTGGTAAAGAGTATTTACAAAACTGCACGCCAGTATTTAAGCAGAACTGGGGACAAAATGACAGGGAGACATTTGAAAGAGAAAAATATGTTACCCAGACTTCGTTTCCTGGTGGATCAAACCCAGACTATCTGTGGGATGACGAATTACATCTCAGTCAGAATAATGCCCAAGGCAGCTTCTTTGAAATGGGGATGCTAGCTAACTGATGCACAACGTGACTGCTATTTATATCTTTTCTGCTTGTAATACTTACCTGTTTATGGTTCCCTAAATCTGTTGAGATTCTAAGTATAACTGCCTCCAAGAAAAGCTTATCTGAATTATCCCGACCAGCAGCAGAGTCAGATCTTGGTGCACAGATTTCCCTCAGATGGGGACATGCCATGTCAGTGGACAGGCCCTCCAGGGGCCACCCCCTCTCATGAGGGATGCTGATGAGGCATGGTCACTGCCATTGCAACTGTAGCTACCCTCAAGCTTATGAAAAGCTGCCTGGGGAGTGCTAGTGACTACAGAATGCTGCCAACAGTGTGAGCAAATGTAGCATGGGGGGTCAGCCAGGATGTGGGGGTGGCAGTTTGTGTAGGGTGTGCAGGAAGGGTGGAGTGACTTTACCAGCTCAAGAAATGACTTCTATTGGTAGTCATCGCCTTCTAAGGAGCTTAGCTATGCTATCCACCTGGCAGAAACCTCTGTAGTCTGCACTCACCTGAACTGATTTGGTAACAGCAACAGAGCTCCCACAAAAACATGCAGTTGTCCAGGTCTCAGTTTGAAGGGATTCCTACAACCTCCCACTGGAAATGGAAGGCAGACGTCAAGACAGCTGTGTGAGCTATGAACAGGTGGATGATCTACTCAGTCCAGGGGCAGATCTACGAGAGCAAGTAGAAATGTTAAGGAGCATCAGGAAGACCAAGAAAGAGAGACTGCTGGAGCCACGCTCTGCTCTTCCTGAGGCAGAACAGCCATCAGCCACCGGTAAAGAAAAGAGGGTCAATGGGCCTCTTCATCCTCCTCCCACCAGGTATTTAAGTGAAAGGAGTGAATGGAGGCAAGGCTATGCTCTGGGCCAAAGGTGAACCTCCTCCTTGTCTGCCTCATCTTCCCAAGTCCCTCTGTACAACAAGTATGAGTCTCTGGATGTATGACATCAGTCATTGGATCATAAGGATGAGGGTCCACCTGTATCAGAGGTTATGTATGTTACTGCTTTTCATTTAGCAATCAGCCTTTTTTGAATTCGAAGAAAACTCCAAAGGGGGTCATCCTGTAGCATGAATAAACTACAAAGCTGTGCATTAAATGTTCTGTATCAAGAAAACCATAATAGTTCTCAGTACAAAGCTCAGAACTAAAGTAATACAGCTAAAAAACCAGCAGTTCTTTAATGACTTACCTCCAGCTTTACTGTGCTTTCCTACATCAACCTAAGGGGTTTTTAAGACAATAATCCATGAAGATATCATGTGTTCTAACATGACTTCCATTTTACCACGTAGTCACTGTATTTACTATATATTGCTGTAAGACACACAGCCATCTTTAGATTTGCTCAGCTCTGTGCATTCCTTTTCCTGGGTAATATATGTGTCATTTTGCTGTAAAGAAAGTTACTCCTACTCTCTAATAAAATAATTGTCCTGACCATACTAAAAGCATTATCTTTAGTGTGTCTGAACATAATAGAAGAATAATTAGAAGCATAATAGAAGAATAATTCCTGTTTAGTCAATGAAGAACAAAGCATAGGGAAGGCAGGAGCTAAGGATATGGGTTAGATGTCAGTGTGTGCTTGCATGCATAACAAATTCATCTTCATCATTTGATTTGCCAATCCAAAGATACTGAAATAAGGAGAGACATGAAAGAAAACACATTACAAGGTCCTGTTCTACATCACCCCTTTGAGAAATAATATACACATGAAACTATGTACATTCCCTTATAGAGAAAGCTATGATTATTTTACTGGTTCCCAGGATACCTTATATTTTAGCAGTATGAAATAGTTGTATCTTTCTTGATTAATACTGCAACTTCTAATACGAAACCTCACAAGGACTCTCAAGTTAGATTGGTGCGAATAATTACCTGGTGAGGCCATAGAGAGAAGTTTTTGTCAGAATTAATACCGCTGCTAACCATATTTAGAATTTCAAGGTATCATTTAAAATGTTCCTATTCATATAAAAGATTCCATTAGAAAATCCTAGGTAATTTTCATGAAATAGATTGTGTTTTGCAAATAGCAGAAATTTTTATGTTTAATTTTTTTAAAATTACTGGCTTGAGGTTGTGAAAACAGGAAGCTAAATTTTCAGGATCATTTTGCCACATGAGGAGTTTTGGTATGTTTCAGTTAAAAATCTTTGAGAGAAGTTACATGGTATGTGCATTTATTACCAGGTGATATTAGATCTAGAAGTAGAATCACATTCTGTGATCTGCAGCTCTACACTGAAATTGCCTTCTGGCTAGTGTGAAGCCCAATAATATCAGAGTTTGAAGGAAACTTTGCTGTGATACAACATTTAGATAACAGTATACTCCTCAGTGGCTATAGGCATTTTAGAGTTGTAGGTGCCATAAAAGAAATGTGAAGGATATTTTAAAGGCAGTAGTTGCTTAAAGTAGAATAAAGGATCCTCAGGTGTTTTTAGTAATAAAATGTCTTGTTGGTGTTGTTGAAGCTGGTAATGTATTTGTGTTCTGTCTGCTTGTGTGAAAAATTACTGTGTTTACATGTATATATGTTTGCACATGTATGGCACAGTGTAGTAATCGTATATTGCTTAGAAGAGAAAAAAAACACTGAAAAACAATACCACTTTCACTAAATAATTTTTTACTTGTTTGCTTGTTTAACCTATGATTCTCCATTTTCAAATAATCTATGTGTTGTGTGGAATTGTTATCATTTTATGGCTCCAGGGAACAAGTAAATGTTTGATTAGGTCATTCAAGCCTTTGGAGGAAAGATATCCTGTGATGGATCAGAGTAAACTGCAGGCACATAACAGAGGCATCCTTTCTCTGTGAAAATTTTATCCTTAGTTCTGTTTTTTTTTTTTTTCTGGATTTTGTGTTTCCAAAGGATTTTTTATTTTCATTTTCTTGGGGAGAATTTTTGGGTTTTTTTTTTATTTGTTTTGGTTTTTTTTTTAATTTTTTTGTTTGTTCTTTAATAGATGATAACTTCAAAAGGAACAAAAAATGAAAAATGTGGGTTGGGGAGTCATTTATGTTCCATGGTGTAAACTCAGGAAAAGGAAATGCTTTCTATATCATTATATTTTTTTACTTTTTTTTCTTTTTTTTTTTTGCTGTTGTTTTACTTTTATTTAGTTTAATTTTTCTGAAACACTGAAGGATGGGAAATGAATCTTTCTTAAAAAAGAAAAAGTTCAGACAAGCCAGAAATATAATGCATTTCATGAATGTGGAAGACAATAATAAAGATTTTTCTCTGGAGGACACGATAGCCTGCTACAAAAATTCTACTCAGTGCCTATCAGGCCATGCATGGAGTAATGTGTCCAGTTCTAGTCTCACAATGCAAAAGTACACAGACAGATCAATTGGTGTAGGTTTAAATGAGGGACACGAAGATGATGAAAGCTGAAAAGCCTGTCCTATGAGGAAAGACTAAATGAGATATGTCTTTTCTCACTGGAGTAGTATTCCAGTACTTAAAGGGCAGCTACAAAGACAACAGAGGCTCTCTCTTAGCATGGAGCCACATGAAGAAGACAAGCAGCAAAAGATGCAAGTTGCAGTGGGAGAGGTTTCATCTTGATATGAGAAAGATATTTTTTTTTTAAAGTGAGAACAATCAGTTACTAGAACAACTTCCCCAGTTATGTGGCAGTCCCCATCACTAGAGGTTTTGAAGAAGTGATCTGTGTTATATAATCTCATATAAGCTTCCTTTTCTATGAAAGATTGGGCCAGATGATCTTTAAAGGTCCCTTCCAACCTTTACTGTTCTATGAACATGATTAGAGCATCTGTCCAGAGGGTTAGTTATAGAAAAATCCCAGAAAGAGAACACCATGTTTTGGAAAGATTACAGGAAGTAGCTACTATATGCAATTCTGGGCTCCACAATTAAAGACATGTTGAGATCCTTTAATATATTCAGTGGAGGCAACAAATCTGGTGAAAGGGCTGGAAGGAGTGTCCTATGAGGAGCATCTAAGGACTTTGGGCTTGCCCAGTTTAGAGAAAAGGAGGCTGAGGGGTGAGGTCCCCTCCCTCAGGGTGAGATTCCTGAGGGGAATAAGAGAGTGACATTATGATGTTTTCTCCCTACTATCCAGTGATAGGACACATGGGAATGGTTCAAAGATACGACAGACTTTTTTTTACCAAGAGGGTGGTCAAATGCTCTAACAGTCTTACTAGAGGAGAGGTCAACAACCCAGGCCTTTCAGTGTTTAAGAGACATTTGGACAATGTCCTCATCAACATGCTTTAATTTTGGTCAGCCCTGAATTATTCATTTTGTTGGACTAGATCATCATTGCAGGTCCCTTCCACCTGAAAGTATTGCATTGTATTGTAATTCTATTCTATTCACTTCTCTGCTGTGCTACACTATGATATGCTGTGCTACATCACGCTACACTACAGGATTGGAAAAAAAGTTATTGTTTCTGCAACTGACTTTTATGTACTCTACTGAAAACTTCTGCAACAAAAAAAATCGTATAACTTAAGCAATAAATGTGCAGATTAACTTTTCACCTTAGTACAGTTTTCTGCATTAATGTGACTTGTTAAAATTGTGAATGTGAAGAGTGTCCTTGGAAGAAACATTAAAAGCTTTCTTGGAGTGGAACTGGAGGGAGCTTGTACTAGATAATATCCAGGGGACCTGGTGTAATTAGCAGTAAAACCAGATTGGCCTCAAAACCAAACATCTAAAGAATGGTCAGTTCTGTGAATAAAATCCTTTCAAATAAAGTTACATCAGTTGAAATAAAAGTGGTTCTGCAAAGTAATGTATCAGCTGTGAAAATAGACAGAATATTGCTTTTTCTTTCCTCATAGGAGAGAGGAATGAATGACTCAAGCAGTCATAAAATGGCACAGGTATCCATTTTATTGGTCACTGAAAGAATTTATAGTAAATCACTTCTTTATCTTCATGTATATGAACCAAGAATTTGCACAGTAGGTGAAATTCTGTCTCGGTTCAAGGTAGTTTCTGTGCAGTAATTGTTTTCTTCATTTTTTCAAACAAGATAGGGGTATGTATTTTCAGTTCCTACTTAATTACAGGTATCATGTTATCCCATTTTCACTGGCATAGCCTTTTAGTTGGCTTAAGAAGCACATCAAAAGTTAAGATCTAATATTTCCTGTATATGGTTTGATCTCTCATCATTTCCCAACACGTTTGTTTCATATACTCCACTGATATTAAGGGATTATAAAATTCTCAACTTTTTCAGTATTCTATTTGTTAACAATCCCTAGAAATACATCAGGGTTTTTAATTAATTCATATTAGTATTTTGGATGAGACTCTGGAGACCTTTCTACATATCTAAATAAATTATTTCAGATAAATGCTTTTATTTTAGCATTATTCTGTAAAACACATCAAAGTCTGGACACCAAAAGAGCTAATGTTTGGGGTTTTTTTGCTACATGTAACTACTACACAAAGAGTGTTAATGTTCATTTTTCTTACAGGTTATTAGCATAAATCATAAATTAACTTCAGTATAAAGAAAAATGTTTTAGGTTTTTTTAAGCTATTGGCAAAATCAGTAGTCTGAACAAAATACTGAAATGAAGTCCATGGAATTAAATAAATCTGAGAAATCTGGTTGTGGAATAGTTGCAATAATAATTGATGAAAATGACCTAGACTACACTTGTACTTTCTGAGTAAAGGTACAGCATCTGGAGCTGGTAGAATGTGGTTACTGTACCATGACTATCTTAGCTGACATTATCAGGGGTACTCAGTGTGCTAAGTGCAAGAGAAATTGCATGGAGGGTGGAGCAGAGTGGAAACACCGTGGCCATGTTCTGTGGCAGCAATACCAATTAACTGCACTTCTGATACCCTAGGCCAACATCCTGCCATATGATCCTTGCTTCATTGAAAATATTAATGACATCTTGCTGACCAGGAAGCTTAAATAACAGACATTAAATATCCGTAAGATTTTCTGAACTATTAAGCTAGAATTTGCACAACAGCAATACTTAAAAGGTATTTGTGTCTAATGTTTATGCAGCTGAAAACACCATTAGTAAGACATTAGTAATTCTTAAAACCTTAATATTAAAAATACATACTTAAAGTGAAAGGCCTTTGTAAGTCAAAAATTATATGCATTCATGTAAGTAAATTTTTTTGTGTTAGCAAGAAGTTTTATTATTAGAATTTGCTTGTCTAAAAAAAAAAATTCAATACATTTTACCAAATATTTTATCACCTGCTGTAGTATAGACGTTTGTTCCATAGAACTATGAAATCAATTTCAATGTGACAGTTATAGGGAGATGTTTTTCTTTTATGAAACCTGAAATTACTGAGTTCACAGATTTGACCAACAAGCCAAACAGTAAAAGACAGGAAATGTAAGCAGCATAACGACATGTTAATGGACAAACAAAGAAAAGAATTTTTCAGTTAAAGTGAAAATGTAACAGGCATTTTAGGAAGGAGAAGAGGGTTATTTTTTTTTTTTTATTTTTATTTTTTTTTAGCTGTTTTTCTTCCAGTACATACAATTTCTTTGCCTTAAAAACCAAAATCCTCAAAACCATTTTTTTGAGGTGCCTTTCACTTTCTTAGTCTTTGTAAATCAAAAAAAAAAAGCTTTGTAAAGTAGTCCTTCTGTATTTCTTCTATCTGAAGAGGTGTGTGAATTAAAACATTCTTTGAGGGTGAAGGTAGAAGGAAAAAGGAAATAAGATGAGTTCAGAGTCCTTCGTTCAGTTTAATTTGTTAGAGTTTTTAGCTGATTTTTAACACCTTAATGTTGACAGTTGAATTAAACAATGCCTCTGCAAAATTCCCCTTTTAACTCTGCTTTTTTAGCCATTTGAATTTAATTTCCTTTAAAAGGCTAGTGATACAGTACCTAGGAGCTTATTGCCACCTACAAAATTTGAGATAAAATAGTTTAAGAAGGGTGAATCATAAGTAACAAATTCCTGAAAATGACCCATGACTTTTCCCTTAAATGAACAGATATCTTTAGTAGAAAAGAACCTTTTTAAATTTATTTTTATATATTTCTGTTTTTACCTTTTTTTCCCCAACAATAAATACATTTAAAATATTTCAGCTGGGCACCCCTTAGCTTTCATTTAATTAATTCCTATTCCCTTAATTTTATTCATTCATATTGGTCCATTTCCTTCCTAGTATCTTTTCTGATAAACTGTCTTTTTCTGATTGAGTAGAAATTTCTGATTGTAGTAGAAAATAAATTTGAGATTTTTCCTTCATTCTCTAAGAAATAAGAAGTGTGATCACTTCTCATTTCTCTGTGCAATGCTATACTGATCCACGTAATGATCTGCTGCTTAAACCACCATTAGACTGAAAATATAGAACTGCAGTTAGTCTTCTCAGCAGGAGTCACTGAAATCAGATGTGCAGGATAAATCCAGGTTTTGTATTGAGGCTATTCCTGGAATTACTCAGACCCATCACCTTCCATATTACAGGAGGTTCTGTTGTCAGACAAGATACTGTTATGATATTTCTGCTAATTATTCCACTGGCTGCACTTTCCTGATCCAAAATGGTCTATTTCTCAAGTTATTTGAGAACAGATAAAAGCCAGGGCAGATCCTTTGGTTCATTCATGACATATATATTTTTTCCCTTTCTTTCCCTTTCATGTTGATTTCCCAGATGCCTGGTGGTAGTAATTACTATCAACATGAGAATGAGGATGTCTCATAGAAAGCTCAGAAGTCATGGATCCACATACTAGAATCCTGGCTAAACCTTCCCACTTGAGAGGCACAAGATCCTGAAGAGTGGAGTGAGTGCTTCTGATGTGCTTCCAGGTTTGACCTGGTTCACTGGCCTGCTTCAGCTCTCTCTTTGTAAAACAGCCCTTTCCTATGAAGTGGAAATGATCATTTCCTAGGCCCATAAGCTCAGAGAGGTTTAGTTAGTATATACATTGGCAGATGGCAGAAATATGAGGATATAGAAACTGGCATAAATTCAATATAACATGGCAGAAGGGACAGATACTAAAAGAGGGAGCTTTCTAGAACAATTAGAAAAAATATAATTATGTGTCTGTATGCCTATGTAATATCAATATATTCATTACATTCCTTTTAGTAATATTGGTTTAATTTTAAAACAAAGAAAAAATCCTGCAAAACCTAAGTAATTATGTAAGTATTATGTAATTATGATTCATGGTTGGCAAACATAGGAAGATCATGAACTAGCTTAGACTTGGCCATTAGAAATGAGGTGAATAAGATTCCTTCTCCAACAATCCAATGATAATTCCTTGGGATGAATGAATTTCATAGAAGCTCTTTTCTGGTCTCTGTCTTAGGACTCAACAATATTGGCATTAGATGAAAACATTTTGGTAAAGCAGATGCTGGTTGAGAACATACACTGCCATTAGCCTGCTCTGAATGCCTCACACAATGTCTGCATGAAGTCACTGCCTACATCCTGAATGCCTAGTAGGCTATTGTGTTTTCTAAACATCTTGCTAAATCACTCTCTCCCTTCAGGGACAATGTTTGTCTTCAGGCCAGTGCTTGTGAATGTTTGAAACATTACTTTGATATTTTTTGAATTGTCCCATTGATCCACAGTACATTAATGACTGTGAGAATCATATTGCATAGTCTGGGGTGCTCTTTATACTACACTGAGTTATTGTCAGAGGAAATAGATTTTAAAGCTGGGAGAAATCATTAGATCATTAACTTGTTTTCACAGTATATCACGGGCATTATATTTCACCCAGTTATCCCCCTAAGATTTCTGAGATTAAACATTGCTAAAAGGCAATGATTCTTTTGGAGGAAACCTCAGTGTTCCAGTTGTAAAGACCTTTGTAATACAGAGAGACTCCACATGGTCCTATTCAGCTTTGCAGTTAAGACTGTTTTTCTCATCACAGATCAGAAGTTCTAACTCACAGAGAGCATGTCCCCACAGATGCTAATTAATACCTGAAAGAACATTAATAAGTTGAGATATTATTTAAATTGTCACTGATTTTCATGCAAACAATATATTCTAACTCAATTAGAAGTTACAAAAAGTATTACTAGCTGAACATTTTCTCCGTTATGTGGAATATCTTATTAAATTGTCATAATAGTTTTTTTGTCTGAAACATAAACAGCTGAAACTTCTGACACTAAGAGAAATCAAGAAATATCTTCTTTTCAACAGTTTCAAGAATTTAAAATTCAAATTTAGGCAAAATAAACTGTAAAAATCTTTACCTTCAGCCACTTTGGTAGCATGTTAAGCCATTTGTCACAACCCACAAGGCAGGTGGGGTGCTGTCACATCACAGAAAGTCAGCACGGATCCCCATAGGTGGGGGCCCAAACCAAATGTCACATCCCACAGAGTGGGTACAGCATTACGTCCCACAGAATGGACATGGGTAGAATTCCCCAGAGTAGGGGTTGACCCAGAAAGATTTGGACTGGTTCCCCTTGCTTTCTAAACAGATTCAGAGAGGAGCCTACATATGGTTGGACCCAATCCTCCTCTTTTGATTAATCTCTTTTAACAACCCATTCAGCAAAATTAAGTTTTGGAATTCTCTATGCAGTACTCTAGGTGTAAGATTATTAGCCAGGAGGTTTGTACAAAAACCAACCTTACTTAAAAGTGATTAAGATTATAAAACATGTCATATTACACCTAGCAGAATTATAAATGATGGTACTTTCAAAGCAATGGATTACAACTAGCAGTATTTTGCAAAATTTAAGGAACTTGTCAAAGCAACAGGTTACAATTAACAAAATGTATCAAAGCAACAGATTGTAAAACTTGACAAAATTGGAAACTCTGTTACCCTTATGTCCTGAGATAACATTAGAAACAGAGAGAAGTAAAGAAAAAAAGGAGATACAAAAAGATATCACTACCCTTGGATCCAGTGATGAATAGGAAATTATGGTCCTTGGATGACAAGTGTACACCCAGAATTTTGAGTGTGCCTTTTTTATGCTACTCAGTCCCACGTTTTCAGGCAGGGGGCTTTGGCATATCTTGTTCAGCCAGGTGTTCACTTGGGCCCCTCCAGCTGGGCTGACACAGCAATAACCCTTATTTCTGTGCATGTGCCCTCTCCAGTGGCTTTACCCGGGGCACAGACAAGATGTCACTCTGCCCCTGCAGGGCACAGCTTGCCTGTCCCTGTCCCTTATGGAATAAGGACAGTGTCCTGCCTGTCAGGGTGGCCATCAGACAGAGCTCCCTTTGCAAAGACAGTGTTCAGCTGATCAGGATGGCCACTAAAGGAGGGGATGCTCTTATGACACCAGGGACCTGTTTATCAGGGTGGTTACCCAAATGGGGATCACTCCTTGCAAAAACAGGGCCCCATTTATCAAGGAGATTACCCAGTGAGGGTCTCTGCTTAGGAGGAAAGAGTCCAGGTGGCTTATCAAATGAAGCCCCCACCTGAGCACAATGTCATTTTTTTCAGGGCACCTGGTTTGAGACAATTATTCTTTCTGGAACTCAACATGTATTCACAGGATGTTCAGGAAGGGATTTGCCTCTATCAGCAGTTTGTAATACAGCTGCATTTGTGCTGTATTTTGCTATCTTGTTGGGTGAGGGGAATGAAAGTAAAGAAGAATTATCTGAAAATAACGAATATCTGACTCAGCATTAAGTTTAATGAGAGCATTGAGAGGTACCAGGAGCTGTTAGAAGGGTAAAATAGCACAGATGAACTTAGCCACCTCCCTCCAAACTAGCTCTAACAGTAAATAAGAATAGATGTTCAGAAATGGCTATATTATATACCTTGAAAAAGAAGCCAAAAATGAAAAGTACTGAATGATTTAGTATAAGGACCTGAAAGCCAAGTCAAATGGCTTTTCTTTCTGTTTGCCTTTTACAGACAAGAAATTCTGTATTTGTGGTTATAAATATACCTTTAATTTTTAAAGTACTGAATGAAGGCTGAAATCATAATATTTTAATCTTAATGCAGTCTTTTAAAATGAGGTGGTTCACAGTTTGCTCCTCCCAATGTCCTCGCCTCTGTCTTTTCTGAAAACCCTGTAATGTGAAATCCTGAGCCAGGGGTGTAGCTGTGCTGACTGCTGCCATTTGAGCTAATGATTTTACAAAGGTTTTTGAGAGAATTAATGTGCTGGGGTTTTTACCTCAAGTATGGTAAATGCAAGGTATGCTAAGGATTAGCTCATTTTCCTTGTGTCTGTAATTTCCAAACTTGGGATATCTCATCCTTCCTCCTTCAACTTCTTGTCCATTTTTCTTTACTCACATAACTTAGTTTGAACACTTGAATATTTGACACATTTCCCTTCTCAGGAGAATAGATGCATTGCAGCTTCTCTGTCAAATATTCCATTTCAGTAATATTACATAAAATTAAAATTTAAGTTCTGTTTCAAATGTATTTCTAATGAAAAATATTTTACAGTAAAAAATTTGGTTTATAGTGATTATGTTCAAAGGCATTTTCTGAATTTAAAGTTCCTTGTGGTTTGCTTTTTCTTTTTGGTGTTCCCTGTTAATCCTAGTATTGCAATCATAAAATTGCAGAATCATAGAATCATGGAATCGTAGAATGGTTTCAGTTGGAAGAGACCTTAAAGATCATCCATTTTAAACCCCCTGCATGGGGAGGGACACCTTCCTCTAGGCCAGGTTGTTTAGAGTCCCATCCAAACCTTGCTTTGAACACCTCCAGGGATGAGGCATCTACAAACTCCTTAGGCATCCTGTTTCAGTGTCTTGCCACCCTCACACTAAAGAATTTCTTCCTAATGCCCAACCTAAATCTAACTTCTTCTAGCTTAAAACCACTACCCCTTGTCCTGTCACTACACACCCTTGTAAAATGTTCCTCCCCATATTTCCTGTGTGTCTTTCAGGTACTGGAAGGACACTATAAGGTCTTCTCAGAGCATTTTCTCCATGCTGAACAATCCTAACTCTCTCTGCCTGTCTTCATAGGAGCGGTGCTCCAGCCCTCTGATCATCTTTGTGGCCCTCCTCTGGACCTGTTCAAACATCTCCAGGTACTTCTTGTGCTGGGGACTCCAGAGCTGGACACAATACTCCAGGTGAGGTCTCACAAGAACAGAGCAGAGGGGCAGAATCACCTCCCTTGGGCTGCTGCCCACACTTCTTTTGGGCTGCAGCCCAAGATATAGTTGGCTTTCTGGATGCAAGTGCATATTGCCAGTTCATGCTGAGCTTCTGATAGCAAAGTCATCCTCAAGACTGCTCTCAATCCATTCTCTGCCCAATCTATATTTGTGCTTGGGATTTCCCTGACCCTAATTCAGAACCTTGCACTTGGCTTTATTGAACTTCATAAGGTTGGCATGGGCCCACCCCTCAGGCCTTTCAAGGTCCCTCTGGATGGCTTCCTTTTCCTCCAGAGTAGCAACCATACCACACAACTTGTCAAGAATTTTTCTTTTGTCTGTTGTTTTGTTTTATCTGTTGTTATTCCTCTCCTGTGAAAAGAAAATTTATTCTTGATTGAAACAACAGGTATGTTTTTCCAAGCTGAGTTTGACTTGCAGATGCTCACAGAACACTGTCCTCCTCCTCTGGGTCCCTATGAAAAAAAAAATAAATATATATATATATATATTTGGTAAAAAGACCTGTGAACATGAAGGTTTGTCGTCTCGAAATAAAAAGGAACTGTGACACCTTTTGTATTTTCTAACAATCGTAGAGCAATTTCTCAACCTTTTGTGACTGTGCTTTTGTATCTTATGTCAACAGGAGAAGCTTTGAACTCTGCATGGATTGCAGAGCCAAGCCTCATTTATTTCCGTGGGGCTTTGTGCTATAGTAAGGAACTGTCTTCATAAAAATTTGTTATAGAACTGAAATCTGATGTACAAATTTAATTGAAAGATTCAAGCAGAGGCTCTATTCAGCTGTCTTTACAGTTATTCTGTTACTGCTATTATCAGATTTCCTGCCCTCTTAGATAAGAATGCATTATTCTGTCACTAATTTTTACCTAAAAACTGTGTGTTACAGCAAAGTCAGTGGTGGACTCAGGTTGTGAGAAATGACAAAAAATAGTAAAGTCAGCTATAATGTGGTTGACTATGCCAGAAAGTGTCCCAGTCAGAAGATGGACACCTGTATGGATAGAGCAAAGGATAGTTGTCTCTCTGTCTTCTGAGCTGAACTGAGCTCATGCCATGGTATGGAGCTACAAAATATTTTATCAAATGCCCATAAGTCTGTTACAAGAGTAAGAATGAAAACAAAAATAATGTATGTGAACAGTTTATTACCATAAAGTAACAACACAAATGCAGAGGTATTTATAAATATTCATACCATAGAAAAGTCTATCCCACTACCCATTTAATTTCTGCAGAAGCCAAAGTTATAAAGGACTCAGTTTGTAGATAAAGGTCAAAACTTTAGTGGTTGGATTATGATTACTATTATTATTATTTTTAAGGAAAAAAAAATAATTAGAGGGCTTCATTTCAGTTCATTCCAGGATGCTCATACATAGCCTTATGCTGTGGTTCTGCTGGAGTTTGTTTCTGTCTCACATCATCCCTGACCTTAGTCACTGAGCTTTCATGGACTGACCTTAGTCCTGAACCATTAACCTTGCTTTTGGCTAAAGGCCACAGGGCTGATGTTGGAGCCTGTTGCTTTCACCATCTGGTGCTGCTTGTCCTGCTCAGGTGCTGCAGGACAGCCCCCCTGGCAGTGAAGGCACTGCTTTTGCAGTCACAGCCTGCATCATTCCCTGAGCTTTATGAGCACATCACCCTTGCCCATCTTCTCTGAACTTTCTTTCATTGTCACAGGCAAATCAAGTCATTTGAACTTGGACAATGTTTGTTTAAGCAGTGGAGTTATATTTTTATATGTTGTGATTTTGGTTAAAGCTTTCCCCCTCCCTTCAACATAAAAAAAAAAAAAAAAAAAAAAAAAGTTAAAAGAGTTAATAATACCTAACCAACTGGAACACAAGTGATTTTTTGGACCTTAGATATAAAGTATACCTACTTTTTGAACTAATATAGAATTTAAATCATGGGAATTTGGTGAAGGAAAACTGTGAGACAGCAGGGAAAAAGTGTGGAGGCAGGCAATGTCTAGTTTCAGTGAAGTGCGCAAACACTGGATATTTTTCACCCTGCTGTTTCTCCTAGGAGTCCACTCTAACATTGCCCTATGTTTTGGAACCTTATCCTTGGCAACCCTTCATGCTGAAATACTGATGTTCAAGTAATTCTGGTGCCTGTCACTCTGCCACCCCTTAGTGAAGGCAGGCAAGTCAAGCACTTTTTTGAGCCCTGCTCACAGAGCACTCTGCAAAGCACGGCCGTGAGGAGGTCAGCAACTGTATCACTTGTGACACTACATTTAGGCTGGTGTGGTTAGTTTTGGACTCTCCAATACAAGAAAAGACAGTGTTGTTCAAGAGTGTGTGAAGCAGAAGTCCACGAAGATGGTTAGATGGCTGGACCACATGACATGAAAGCAGAGACTGAGAAAACTGGGCTTATTCAGTTTTAGAAAGCGAAAGCTGAAAAGAAATTTTAAGTCTGACTACAACCCCCTGTTGGGAAGACATCCGGAAGATGGGGTTTGACTCTTTGTAGAGGTGCATAGTAGAAGGCCACAAATATAAGTTTCAGTGTGGAAAATTTGTACTTGATGCAAAACTTTTTTTACTGGGACAGTGTTCAAACACTAGAATGAGTGCTTTAGGAGGTTATAGGATCTTCAGAACTCAATTGAACATGGCCCTGAGCCACCTATTGTAACTGGACCTGATTTTTTTTCAATAGCTCAGACAATATGATTTCTGGAGGTCTCTTCCTAACCTGCAGGACTTTATATCCATTCCCTTTCTTGCAGAAATCTGAGAGGCCCGAGGTTCTCTCTCAGTGGAAGTAAATAACAGACAGAATTAATCTTGAAAGGAGGAACCTGGAAGAGCTGAAATTAGAAGAGAATTCTGACCTATTTGAGAAACAGTGGGGTTTGTGAAGGTTTTTTAACCCCTCAATAATTTGCTTGAATGAGAAGGACAAAATTTTAGGGGAGAATAGTAATCAATGGCAAATTAATTGAATATTTACGATATTTTAAAACTGAAATTTTTAGTAATGGTACTGTAATAAAAACCAACTGCAATTCACAATCCCTGTATAGAGTGAAAATATTACCATTTTCATCAAGAATCAGCTTTTGTATCATTCTCCACAGATGTCTCTTTATAATTTATTCTTCAGTTCTTCACTTAATGTGTACAAAATTTAGCATAGAGTGACTTTACTTGCTTTGAAGGAAAACTTGTGTGAACAGATAGGTTTTTTTTAAAGCCTTTTACTTTGAAAAGAAAGCAAGTTAGCATCAGTTGCCTGGGTAGAAACAGCTGCTAGCAGTGTGTCATATTAAGTAAATAATTTGCTACAAATAAAAATATTCTCAGATCCCATAATGTGCTCAATTTCTGGTTTGAATTGTATCTGACTGACTTTAAGGAATTACATTGCTTAACTATTCCAAGCATTTGTGTAATATAGTAAGTAAGGAAGAAATTTTACATTTCAGGGAATAAACTTGTAATGAAAGATCATAAGAATTTTGTCTCCAGGTACTTATAACACTCTCATAACAATACTAGGAAATAAAGGAAACAGTCACTTTCTCAGGAAGGGGAATATTTCTCATTCCTGAGTCACTTTCTCAGGAAGTAGACAAAGCATTAAACAAAAAACAGTTTTTGTGCAATTATCTCTGCTGCAATGTTTAGAAAATCTCATTATGTCAAGTGCAGTGATTTAGTGAACAAATATTTACACTGTCTTTTTCCATCTCTTTGCTAATGACAACACATTAAGTTCTGATTAACTATTCTTTATTGGAACACTCACACATTTTTCATATTTGAATGAGAAAGAACATTTTAGATAATGGAAGTTAAAAAGAAATAAATAAAAATGAATGCTTAATTTATGAATCTTTGTGTTTTTTTCCAGAAGGAAAGCTTCAGGCACCTTATGCAGATTTTTTCTAATTTTTAGTTTAGAAAGTTGCATAGGAATAAACCGTTCAGATAGGTGTTCAAAGCAGAATTATAGATACAATTGATGTTTGTACGCTTGTATTTCATTTGGAATCATTACTACTTTACTTAAGGCTTCTAGGCTACCTAAGAACCTTACCTACCAGAAATGTGAGATATGACAGAGTATTGTAAGGGAAATTTGTTTAGTTCTCAGTTACTGGATGTCATCACAGGCAGGAAGAGAGACAGAATATCTCATTTCATCCTTCAGTACAACTCCGAAACCCCTGTCTCAAAACTTATTCTGAAGAATAGATGTGGTCAAATACTATTATGTTTTCATCCAGGTTTTTAACAACCTCCTGCTGGTATTTTCTATCACAAGCAACTATGATAGGTACCAAGGATGGAAAATTACTTGTGCAGTAAAATGTGACAGAAATGGGAACAATATTAATTTGAAATTAGACTGCTTTTGCAGTCTATTGCTATTGTAAGCAATATAACCTCATGTTGTACAGTCTTAGAATCAATGTATTTCTCAGAAGAACTCTGCACATAGTAATATGAACCATATGGAAAACATGAGTATACTCCTCTTTTTCTCTGACAAACTGTGTAAAGATGGTTATACAAGCATATACTGAACTCTTCGTACCAGTATATAATAGATCAGTACCTCAATCTGTATGAAAATAATCTAATTATTTTCAATTTAAAATTCAAGGATTTTAATCAATACTTTAAACAATACTTTCCTGAAACCATGAGAGTTTGAAGAGGCATTAGAACTTACCATGGCACTGTGCTGAAAAAGCAAAATTATTTATCATTCAGTGGGCAGCTATAAAGGCTAGTCTGTGGCCACAAGAGTTGAGATAATAGTATCTTTTTAACTGGATTATATGAAGGACTGGGGGAGCTGGGGTGCAATCCGCTGCAAACCTTATGGTCAGGGACTGAAGAAAGAAAATAAAGATATAAATCCTGCTTACTAGTTGTAAATATCTTTAAAATACTGTCAACAAAAGCTTAATACTCTGTTACCATTGTAGTATCAAATTTATGGACTACGTTGATGAAAGGCTCATTCACTATACTGTGCTACAATTTGAGCATTCTGTGGGCCAAAGTATCCCACGCTATATACAAAGACAAGAATACTGTTTTAGCTTAAAAGTTTTAAAGATGTAATTAAAGAATTTATATGAATCTAGTTGCAATGATGATAGCACTTAATGTCCAACTTTTATAGCATTAACAATTTATACACAACATTACTATCTATTGCTTCTATCTACTTAACAACAAGAAAAAAACAGAGGAGGCAGGAGATGTGCATGGATAAGCCAAGAGCAGTCAGTTCAAAGGAGCTGCTTATCTGCTTTGTTTTCAATTTGACATTAAGAATGATGAATGTTAAATAAAAGTGATTTTTACCTGGTTTTTTTTTTTTTTTGTAATCACAAATTCTCAGACTTACTGAGAGATAATTTTTTTTCTCATTATGGTAGACACAGAGAAACACCATTTTAGCTTGTGCACAATACCAGTTTCCAAAGGTTTAATGTATTAGTTTTCTCCATGTCCCAGACAAGTTGCTATAAAAAGCTGACACACAAATTAATTAGAGTATTTCTGGCCATATGCCTGTTAAATTTCACTTGTCAACCAAGAATTTACTATATGAGAAATTTATGACTGGTTGTAACATCTTTCATAGTTGTACAGTGTTAATGCTTAAAAAATTACATTTTTTTTGTTTCATGTCTTGAATTAGTTTATGTTCAGTATTTTCTGCAGATAGCCAGAGACCTTAAAATTCATTAAAAAAAAACCCAAAACATCTCTATGATATAACATACTAAAATAATTTCTTTTGGTTTTACTATTAGGTATTATTCTATATCTTTTCCAAACCTAATTCTGCTCTCTGAAAAGATTTTTATAAAGGGTGCATACACACACAAACTTAGATTGATCGAACAAAAATCTATTATGTCTGTGACTGGTTGTAATTATATCCCTAAAACCTAATTATTTCAATTAGACATGAGATATTCAATATACAATATGATTACTGAAGCAAAGTCAGATGTATCTGCAAATCTACCCTGTATCTAGTACATACTCTCTTCAACTGTGGTTACTCTAAAGTACTCTCAAAACTGTTGATTTGGTGTTTCCTTTCTTTCTGCAGTGAACTATATTTGTCTTTAAAATATCAGCAACTACTTAGCTATATATCTAGCACCAGTGTCAGTTTAGCTGAGCCTGTTTCTTTATTTATTGCTTGGCTTTATTCATATAAGGTTTTGCCAAGTCTCTTCATCTTGGAACTGTCCAGTTTTATTTCACAGAGAATATTGAACTGTGGTTATTGCAGTCCAGGTTATCTATAACTTTTCAGGAAAGTTGTATAGTATTTTTTCCATTCCTTGTCTAGAATTTTATAATTCATAACATTCAGAAAATTTAGCATCTGGCTTCTGAACCTCTGAAGAAAGAATGTGAACCAAACTGGGAAATATTCTAGCTTTAAAAGTTTTCCTTTTTTCAGACAAACAGTGGTATGTGATGCATCCCTTCTGAAGAAAAACAAAGGAGTCCCTCAAAGAGGGACTTAAAAATCACTTATAATGTGAGAGGTTGTTCCTAAGAAGAATTTGCCTACAGAAGGGAGTATAGAAATGGACTCCATTATCCTTATGAGTCTTTCCTAAGTCTAGATATTCTCTGACACTATATTGTCTGAGCAGTGCCTTGAACATGAAGATGTCAGGATTTCATCCTCTTCCTTCCTTGCTATACATATGATGTCTAGTGCAATAAGATTTGAATGTTGCCTCAGCCATCATTTCCCCTTAAGACGCATTTGCGTTGTGGGGAAAAAAAATCCATTGTCCTTCACATCTCCACCTCCAAGGTGTGTGATCTTCTCACACCTTCTTCTGTGTAATTTTCTTCTCCCTGGCATCTTCTTCATCATGTATATTCTGTACAAGTCCCCTTCACCTAAGCACACAGTGGCAGGAGTGCCTTGAGTTTGGAGCTAGCTGGAAGGCATTGTGTCAATGTTTTACCTGAGTGATACTCTGAATTTATTTATATTACTATCACAACTGCATCTTCCTGGCTGCTGCCTTGTCTCAGTGGTTTAGCTACTGTTATAATACTGCAATACAATAAGGAGTTAGACCTGTGCTCTTCAAGCATCAATTTTAATATTGAATTTAGTCTAATTGGCAGATGAGGATACAAAACACATACCAACGAAAAGAATGGTCATAGTACTGGTAGCTAGACACACGGAAAATGGGACAATGAGTTTGCTTTTCCTTTGGATAAAGTTTAAAAAAAAAATGAAACTAATAGGAATCGAGTAACTTCAAATAAGAGCTCTTTGAAGGCACTTTCTGTGATATTTATCAGTGCAGGCAGATTAGGAACTACTGTGGTTGCATTTTTTTACAAAAAATTTCCATTATTATGTATGCTAGCACACCTGCTGTGATTGTTAAGAAACCTGAATGTTAATCTTGAGTCAGGTCACACATAGATCTAGTCTGCAGCTGTGCAGCTTCTCCAGTCCACAGTTTCTCTCAGGCATATGCCCCGAGTAAATGTACCTCTCCAGGACCCAGTGCACCATCACACTTAAATCTATTCTTGTCTGAAGACTAAAGCTTTCTTTCTCCTAATTTTACATGGAAGAGTGACATTAAAGGGCTTCTAGGCATACTAGATAGAGTATCTTTCCTTTCTGTAGAATGGAGAAGAGAAAATAAAGCGGAAAAGTAATTCCAGCAACAAACTATGATGTTACTCACTCTTGGATGCATGATAGGCCTCAGGACTTTGGCACTATATAAAAACTTTGGTATTATATACAAACCTCAGTTTTAAATGGTGAAGTAAAGGATGCATGAAGTTTCATGTAAAATACAAAGGCAAATAATTTGCCGTTTTTTTAAATTAACTGCTATACAGTTTCAGTAATTTTTATTTAAAAGATAGCATTTCATCAGCTTTTCAGGAAGTGTATCTGAACAGATTAATAAATGAAGTACTTCCATTGTGTATATGAAAGTAAACAGCCATGGTTACAGCAGTTGCATGATCTTTATATCCTGGCAATGTTGCTGTATGGGAGAAAGAAGAAATGGGGATGAAAACTATGTGGTACAGGTTTGCAGAGAAAACCTTAAAAGTTATGAAAAAAGAAAAATCTTTGTAAGAAAGTTGATTAGAATTGTGGTGGTCAAAATAAAATTGCTTAGAGTACATTCAGGAGAGAAAAGTAGGTAAAACTGAAGAGATTACATTAAGAATGAAGATTTTAACTGGAAACTAGGATCTGATAACAGCTAAAAATAGATTTATATAACATGAACAAAAATATGAATTGAAGCTATTCTGTATCTTTATGTATGTAAAATAGCAATGTAATCCCACACTGTGAAAGACTTCAGACTCATTCTATTCAGATCCTCTCTTAACTTGTATTTAGAAGCTCACCTTTCTTAAAAAAAATGAGGTTAACACAACCTCAACAGTATTCTAAGATGTATTGCCTTTGGAAACATCATAATACACAATTTTACTAATACTAAGTAATATACTTGCATTTACTAGTCTTGTGGGTATTCCTGTTTTATTTTAAAGGGGAAGATAAGCTTTATGGTATTTCTTATTTGCTACTTACACACTTCAATAAGCATAGTTTTATCCCTTTTTCATGAAGCATACAACTACAAGTACCTATGCTTTTTATTTGCAAAAGGAATTCACTCAAATCAGGGAAGTAAATGAAAAAAAAAATCAGTTAATCTTGGTGCAGCTGTATTTCTCTTTGGTCCTTAAGGATTAGATGTCAAAATATTTAATGAGTAATTTAATAAACCAGTGAGCAAGTTATATCCAGTACCAAGCAGATCTATATGAAATAGAGGAATTGTAAATAGCATTACATAAATCATCTTCTACTTAAATTCGTTTTGCTCTTTTACACAAAAAGAAAAGTTCTGTAAATAATGGTGGCCTTGTTTTGTGTATTATACTTCAACTTAAAAAAAAACATGTCAAATAACGAAGGAGTTTTAAGGGAATACTTTGTTTCATTTCCAATAACAGAATTTCATGGTATGCAGTAGCAAATGGCATCAATATGTGGCATCAATAACTAGCACTTTCAGTAGGAAGATTTTTTGCAAAGGTCTATCCCACTCACTAAAGTCTAGTGGGATAGTGGGAAGACTAACCCACCATTAATTCTTGAGAGCTAAAGGTACCATTCCTGATACCGATAAGATTTCTCTTTCTTACTCTGGCAGAGTAAACGCACAATGAATATTAATGCAGAAAATATGTAAACATTTTCCTATGCTGCAAAGGAAGAAGCAGAGTTAACCTTAACTTTCTGTTTTGGGACTTGGAGAGAATTTATCTAGTAGCTGAAAGGCTGAACAAGGGCAAACGGTGAATCTTTCAATATGAATTAAAATGGAAAATAAATAGTTTTAAATTATATATATATATTTAATTATTTTTTTTTTTTAGGTTAACAAAACTCATCATCTTCCTTAATGAATGCATGGAGGAATAGGCATGTGCTAGGGACAGTACTAGCAGTAAGTAATGATACAAGCAATCCTTTACTGAATATTTTAATTTTATCAGCACTTTTTACTACTTTTCCTGTACAATAGTAAATGTATGTGTATGCATGCAGACTCACACACTTTCTAAGGGTGCTCATAAACCACTCCATTATGAAGGAAATCTCAAGCTACTGGAGTGGGCGTATAAAATCATGGGTTGCTATTTCATAGTTGTAAGAACTGAGATGAGTAAAAGTGTAGTTATAATGAAGACACCACATTGAGTACTCATGCAATATTATCTGCACTTTGTTAAAAAGCCTATTTCTGGTCTTATTCATTTGATCTTGTAAAGACTGGATTATTATGTTACCTGTAGATAAGAAAGTCTTTAGGTCCCCTTCTTCCAGTAACAACAGCCACATTTTAGTCCAGAGGTGGACCTGACACCTTGGAAAGTATCAATTAAAATAATATCTAAAAAAATAGAATGACTTCCATTCCTACCTTCCTTCTGTCTCATGTAGAACTCCTAGCTGGAGAAGACAGGAATGATAGGCTATCTAGTTCCTGTTATGCAAGAGATAAGTAGAAGGAGCAGCTTTCTTTTGCTTTCTTGGAAATTAGAACATAGAAGCTGCTATCTCATTGGTGCTTCTGTAATGGTTCTGTTAGTGTTGATTCTAACAAGAAATCAATTAGATATTTCTGGTTTTGCTTTCCCAAGTTGAAGCATTTTGTGGCTCACTGTTTTGCAAGGATTAAGATCAAATGACTTCTCTGCATTGTCACTTATGGTCCAATTTACAGGCATGTTCTCTGTTTTTCATCCTGCTCTTTCTCAGTGAATTGAGTTCGCTATCTGTCTCTACTCTAAACCTGAGATGTCTTCATCATGATAGCTTTTAAATTTTTTAATTAGTTCTTTTTGTTTTGTCATTATTTACAGGTAAAATCTGTGGTTTTTTCACATCATCAGTCAAAACAATATAACAATAATAAAAGAATCTCTACTTGCTGAATTCTGATTGAAGCATACTTTAGCAATTTTCATAAAACATTGGCATGACAATCTGATGTACCAGATTGATGGCATATTCAAAGTACACAAAAAAGGAAATGAAGGTGAAGGGAAGAAAGTATTTTGCCTTGTAACCCAACATTGCAGGTATAAAATATCTGTTACTCCTTAAGTAAGATGGTTGCTTGCTGAAAACTTTGAACTTGAATCCAAATATGAAAGGCATTGACTTTGAAAAGACCCAGGCATTCAAATAACTTTCATGTTATGAACATTAATATTGATTTTGATGAGACTGGAAGTTCATAAAGTCCTGTGAGTGCATAAGGTTTAGGATCCAAGCCCAAGGACAGAGATGTTCTCATTTATTTTAGAGCCTGAGATTCTGTAAGACACTGAAGAAACATACCTTACAATTCAGTTCACGTTTAGCAAAGATATTTTCTTTTATTACTTTTTGTTTCCAGGATTACAATTTCAGTTTTAACACAAATAGACTGCAATAGAGCACAGGCCAGAATTTTGTTTTATGGCAGAAATAGGTCATAAATAAAACCAAACTTTTCTCCATATTAATACAAACATGCAAATGATTCAATTGTTTCTAGTCTGCCTCTGTTCACAAAAAAACCCAAACCAAACAAAAAAAAAACCTCTTTTTTTTTTGTGGGTTCACTTGGATTTTCTTCCTTACAACCAGCTTTTTAGTAAGATAGGAGTATTAAAAAAGCTGGAAAAACTATATGCTTGAAAGGCAAGATTTTTAATTTTTCAAAGTTTAGGTTTTTATAACTGTCCATTGAATAAAAATAAACCTATTACTAGTGATTATTTATTAAGTAGAAGACAAATTTCTTCTATTTACATCATAATATGCATTCAAAACACTGTAGAAGTTGTTATTAAAGTCATACACTTCATCTTATCCTGCAACCTTGCATTATATAGTATCTTTGTTTTTCTTAGTTTCCAGAGGGATACTGCTAACCTGATTACCAAGGATGCAGAGGATGCTGAAGTACTCAATGATTTCTTTGCCTCGGTCTCCACTGGTAACCACTTGAGCCACACCAAATAGTTAGTGGCACCATCACAGAAGGCAATGGCTGGGCCTGGGAGAGTGAGAACCATCCAGAGTTAAGTGAAGGTCAGGTCCAGAAACACTTAGAGAACCTGAAAGTGCACAAATCCATGGGACCCGATAAGAAACATCCACAGGTCCTGAAGGAACTGGTGGCTGAAGTTACTAGGCCACTAGCCATCGTATTTGAGAAGTCGTGGCAGTCTGGAGAAGTTCCCACAGATTGGAAAAGGAGAAACATAACCACCACTCTTAAAAAAGGGAGCAAAGAAAACACAGGGAACTACAGACCAGTCAGTTTCATGTCTGTCAGGTAAAATCATGGAGCAGATTCTTGTGGTACATGAAAAGTCACATGAAAAACAGTGAGGTGATTCTTGACAACCAACATGGCTTCACTAAGGGCAAACCATGCCTGACGAGTATGGTGGCCTTTTATGGCAGTTACAGCTCTGGCTGATATGGAAAGAGCAACTGAAGTAATCTATCTTGACTTTTCCAAGTCATTTGGAAACTGTCCCACATGACATCCCTGTCTCTAAGATGGAGAGGCATGGATTTAATAGATGGACCACTTGATGGATAAGGAGATGGCTAGAAGGCCACACTCAAAGTGTTGTGATCAACACTTGGATGTCCAGCTGGAGACCAATGACAAGAGGAGTTCCTCAGGGGTCTCTTCTGGGTTCAGTGCTGTTTAAGGTCTTTGTCAATGACATGGACAGTGGTACTGAGTGCACCCTTAGTAAGTTTGCTGATGACACCAAGCTGCGTGGTGTGGTGGACTCCCTTGAGGGAAGGGATGTGATCCAGAGGGACCTTACCAGGCTTGAGAAATGGGCCTGTGTCAACTGCATTAGGTTCAACAAGTTCAAGGCAAAGTCCTACATTTGGAATGAACCAATCCCAGGCACAATTACAAGATGGATGCAGAGTGGGTTGAGAGTGAAGAAAAGGACCTGCGGGTATTGATTGATGAGAAGCATAATGTGAGACACCAGTGCACACATGGAGCTCAGAAGACCAACCATATCCTAAAATGCATCAGGACATTGGCCAGCAGATCAAGAGAGGTGAGTCTTCCCCTCTACTCTACACTTGTTAGACCCCCCTCAGATACTGCATCCAGTTCCTGACCAAATATGAGATAGATCTGTTGGAACAAGTCCAGAGGAGAGCCGCAAAGATGACCAAGGGGATGGAGCACCTCTGCTATAAGGAGAGGTTGAGAGACCTAGGATTGTTCAGCCTGAAGAAGAGAAGACTCCAGGTGGAACCTTATAGTTGCCTTCCAATACCTGAAAAGAACCTACAGAAAGGCAGGAGGGGAACTTTTCATAAGAGTGTTCAGCGATAGCCAGGGGAAATGGGTTTAAACTGAAGAAAAACAGGCTTAGATGGGAACTTAGGAAGGAGTCCTTTAGTACGAGGGTGGTGAGACTCTGGAACAGATTGCCCAGAGAAGTTTTGGATGCCCCCTCCCTGGGGGTGTTCATGACAAGGCTGGATGACGTCTTGAGCAACCTTCTATGACTCTGACTTGTTTTAATGATTATGAGAGTTTTCAAGTAGAATGGTGGAGAACTTTTAACTATTTTTTTTACCTTCTCTTTTTCTACATTGTTTTTCTTTTTGAAAGCACCATTACAATTTCATTTACAGAAAAATTTTCCATTTGACCTTGAATAAAATTCATAAGCACATTTTGAGTTGGTGACTGAAAATTAATTCCTTAATCCCACATTCATAAGTAAATGAAAATGATATTAAAAAAAAAGTTGAAAGGACATTTCATATTTGAGCTGAAATACTTCTTTTTGGCACCTTGTGTTGGAAACTAGGGCTTAGGGGGTCTTTTCCATTTCCTTTCAAGCACTCTCTGCATATTTTTATTGAACTGGAAGATGATGTCAGATTTCATAGGTAGCATTTTATTCACTCTTTTTTACTATCAAGTAACCCAAGTGCGTTTTAGTGGAGATTGTACCCTTCTGCCATACATTTTTTGCTGCAATTTTTGTTCAAATATGTTACTTTCAGACTGAGTTTGAGTCTGTGCAGCCACTAGGGTTTTAATGAGGATAATTTTTGCAAGTCACAGACTTTCTGGGAAAAATAACTTGTCTGTGCGATAGGTCTCAAGAAGTCACCACTGCTCTCCTTGATTTTAATGTCTCAGGCACTCAGAAGCACCTCAAGTCTATATCAGCTGTGTGTTAGGTATAGGGAGCTAGGAAAGAAGCTAAAACCTAATGAAAAGATAATACTTTTTTCTGAATATCAAAATTTTAAAACCCTCAGATTTTACCAAAACAAAGATAAGACAGTCTTACTACTGAAAATATCAATGTTTTGATGGAGGAACTGTAAATTCTTAAAAGCAATGACTTTAGCTCTTTTCATGCAATGCAGTTTCAAGAGGAAAACTCTTGGCAGGCACAGACAGTAACACAGACATGTGTAGCTGCATTAATTGACCGCCTCTTTCTGTTGAAGTAGTATCAAGCAATTAAAAGATTAATTACAGCAGAGAGAGGTAATGCATTCAAAAGTCCTATAATAAGAACTCCACACCGTTGCTGAATTCTTTGGATGCAAATTGTTATGCATCACAAAGGAACAGTTACAATAAGTGGAAGGCAGGCTGTTGACCTTGTTGAAGATTAAAAATATATTACATTTGACAATGACCTTATTATAAGATAAAAAAGAGAGCACATGAATTAGTTTGACTTCATAAAACTATTTTTTAGAGTATTTCAGCATGCTTTCTTCACCCAGTGCACTCCTCCTTAATATGGACTTATGAACCGTACTATTTATTAGCTCTAGTTTTGTACTTCAGCTTAATGTACCTTATTAAGAAATATTCAGTACCTAGGGAACATTATGAATTTATCGTTCTGGTTAGATGTTCAGTTCAAATTGGAGTTGGACATCTGGTATATATTTTACATTCTTTCTTTTCTGCATGATTTTTAATTATTTTTGAAAACCACCTTTTATTTTCTTCATAATAGTAATGTTGAGCATTTCTTGTCATCTTTTCTAATGTCACCATATCTGGGAAAATATAAAAATTTTATAGTGATAAACAGATTTTAAAACACTGTCTAGGATAAATCATTTTATTTTGCTAGGCCAACCTTTCACCTCAGGAGCTTTAAAACAGCTCAGAGATGATGTGCTACTACATTTTTATAAAAGTAGTTAAATTTGGCTCTCCAAATGTGAGTTGAACTCCACTTTTAATGAAATTCCACACCATTTTTTTTTGTTAGATAAGAGTTAATTTTCTTCATAGCAGCTGTGGTTTTGATTCATGATCAAATCAGCATTGATAATGCAGAGATATGCTTGCTACTGCAGAGCAACACTGCTCCAGAATCAAAAGATGCCTTTTCTGCTTCTGACAGCACCATACTAGTGAGTAGTCTGGGGGTGCACAAGAAGCTGGGGTAGCTGACCCCAGCTGAGCGAAGGGATGTTCCATACCAAGTGATGTCATGTTCAAAAATAAACTCAGGGTGGGGGAAGAGGGAGGAAGGGGAGTGGCATTTGGACTGTGGTATTTGGGGTATTTGTGGGGAGTGGTATTTGTCCTGCCAAGGAACTTGCTACATATGATGGAATCCTGTTTTCCCAGGGACTGCTGAACCCCTGCCAGTAGGAAGCAATGAATTATAATTCCTTATTTTGCTTTGCTGGCACACACAGCTATTTCTTTTCCTATTAGTCTTTCTCTCAACCAAGGATTTTTCTCTTAACCTTCCCATTCTCTCCTCTACCCCATCAAGGGGGAGTGAGTGAGCAGTTATGTGGGGCTCAGTTATCGGCTAGGTTTAAGCCAAGACCAGTTCTAAATGAGGAATAAACATTTCAGACTTTGACTGTAGTCAGAGAGGATGCAGTTAAAGTTAAGTAGAAATTCAATTTTTGGTTTTTTATTTATTCAAATTTTAGGTAACTTGAATAGTTACTAAAACAAGTTGGATAAAACAGCTTATCCTTGCCTCTGTTATATCTGTTCATACTATCTCTTTATATAAATTAACAGAAATTTACACTCAAATAAAAAGTAAATATCTTTTTAATAAGATTTCTAATTCTAATAGATTTGTTCAAGCAGTTAAGATTGCTATTTGGTACAGCCTATCTCCATGTCACCTTAACAAAATACCTTACTATCTTGGTCTTATTCAAGCTTGACTCTGCTGGACTGTCTGACAGATATAATGCAAAAAATATTTTGGTACAGTGATAAGAGGATCTTGACATAACCTTGCGTTTGCCAGTCTAGACTCTTAGATGGCCACAATAGATACTTAGTAAATCAAATTAATTATGAAAATCTATGTAATTTATGAAATAATAATTAAATCAAGAAGCTAACCTGTCTTTAGATCCTTGAAGTACCACTACTTTTTTTTTTTTCCTGCACAAATTGGTACTTGAAATGTAAAGGTAGCACTTCCTATGGTACATCAGTTTCAGTTATTATACTTAAAAGCTTCTCTATATGAAACTTTTACTCAAAATGTAAGAGAAGAGATGGTGCAGAAACAGCATTCTTAAAACTTTAGAACTATGAGTTTCAAAATTATACATGCTTTCTCTGTAAGAGTTTGCATAAGCAGAAGTATATTGCATTTTGGGCAATAACTCCTCCTCTTGAAGTCAGTCTTCTTACTTCCCATTGTTTCTGGTTTATGGGAAGGGATTGTGACGTGTGGTAAGAGAATGCAAGTTTCTGTGCTTTCTGTACAGATGGAATCCCTGTAGTTTCCTTATATCAGATTATATGTTTTACCCCAGTTTTCCTAAAGTCAAACAAGAATCTGCAGCTTTGTTGAAACTGAATGCCTGGAATGATGTAAATCATGGTATATGAGAGAAAGAAGCCACTGAAGAAAAGTTACCTACATGAAAATTGTTCTGTTTCTAAAGCTACAGTAGCTTTATGCTACTAGTTTATACTGCACAGTGATTTTTCATTTTGTATTGTTAACAAGGATAAAAAGACGTGTTTTATGGTAAATTGGTAGATGTCAACAGTGGTTGTATGGATGGTTGGTTGGTTGGTTTGATGGCTGAAATAAAAAAAAAAACTTTTTTTTTGTCTTATGGGTCACACAAAGTACCTCATTTCACCCAAATGAAATGTATAAATTAGCAGGTATTTTATATATTTATTTCTTCTGTGAGAAATTGTTCTATTCAGAAAGAGGTCAGATGAATACATTTCCACTTTGGGCAAATGAATTATTAATATGGAAGTTTTCTCTCAATTCTGATTAGCACTGCACAATATTAGAATCCTGAAGTCCAAATATACTAAGCTCGATTGCTTTGGTTCATACCTGCTGAATGATACACCTTCCCTGGGAAACTGCTGGGTACAAAGCACAGCAGTCCCATTCTTTAGCAAGTCAGATTACTGTGAATGCATGGCCAAAGTTCTTTGTACACTGCTTTGGTTTTCCACAGGGACCCCTGAGAGGATTTTGATTTTAATATTCAAAGACCTTTATGAAACTAGACTGTGCTATTTCTGACACCTGGATAACATTTTTCTCTTCCTCAGGTTAACCCTGATTATCAGTGCTGCCGGATGATACAAGGTTAGAAAATTGAAGAAGTAGTGTGATGAATGTCAATTTTGTCCTTGTGTCTCTACTGTAATATCCTGTCTATGTTATTAAGGAGGGATTGTGAAGGTTCAACAGTTTTCTGTTGTTGTAGAGAAACATGTGAGAGAAATTCATGTTACTTGTTTGATTTTGTTTATGATATCCATATATATATATGGATAAAAGCCCCAGACAAGCATTTATTTTCAACAAAAATTAGTCACAAAACAGAGTGGGGAAAATGTCTTCTTAATTTTTCTGCTTAGATATCCTGATATGTTATCTAAAAAAAACCCAAAAAAACCAAAAAAAAAAAAAAACAGGGCAAGAATTCAGCAATTTTATCTTTCATTGGGATATAAGATTTATTAGACAACAAATAGGAGTCAGAGGTTTTCCCTGAGGCTTCTCACAACCTTTCAAAATCAGTCACTAATGGTCTTATTCTAGGTGATACTAGCATCTGACCTTTGTAAACTTGGACACTGGAGAGAATTTAAAAAGTAAAGTGTAAAAAGAGATGCAATCTTCCATTTCAAAATGTTCTCATTTGTGAAATTAGCAACTATTTCATGACACATGAAGTTCAAAGTTGTGCTAACTTACTTTTCCTTCTGCTTTTCTTATCTTTTAACCTGGATAATTGCTTATTCTTGTCCACATTAGCTGCTGATATGTCACACTTTAACTGTCTTCAGTTAAAATGTCATTAAAATGCATTCAAATTTCTCCTGGTATTTCCTGAAGTGTATTCACTTTTTCACACGCTGCAATATTTACACAGTACTAATATCTACTGCAGCACACTGTAATCATTTTATGGGATAGAAATTTGCCCGAAATCCCCAGAGGACTATCCTGAGCAAGGATGCACAGAATTTAAAGTCTACTTTATAGAGTACAAGGAGGAGGAGAAAAACTGTTAGACTGACGTTGTGCTACTTCCAATGTACTTTATGTAGGTTAAAACAAATACAATATGTTGTGCATATGTTTTTCTTGAATGCACAGATTTGGTTTCCCTGTTAAGCTATTTTTATCTCAGCCCTGCAATTTTCTTCTTTTACCCTTCCCACTGTCTCTACCATTGCACTGAGGATGAGTGAGCAAGCAGCTGGGTGGAGCTGAGGTGTATACTGGGACATATCCACAGCATTTCGACAGTAGTCCACAATAGAAGCCAGAGCTTCTATCATAACTACCAAAGGAATAGTATAACTCAAACGTTATCTGGATACTAATAAAAAAAAAAATCAAAACCCAAACCCATTAAAAATTTGTTATAATTTCTAGGCGCTACTGTGACTCAGTGTCTGTGAGATAAATATGCACAAGGGTTTGATAAAAGAAAATATGTCATCAGAATTCAGCAGAATTGTAGCTTTTCCTGATATTTCATTTGGAAAATAAGGGAAGAACATAGGATGGATGGGGAAACCTACATTTTTCTTCCAAATGGATGTTTGTATTTTGAGCATCTCTCTATCTAATGATGTGGTAAGCATAAGTGGAGAAGAAAGAGCTAAAATCAGCTCCCATCAGAGTGGTATTAGTTCCTTGGAGAGAGACTTCCTAGACTTCACAGATGTGGTACTTGTTTTTAAAAGTCTTCCTGCCACCTTTCAGGCATACTGCTGTCATCTTCTGTTTCATAGAAGAATAGTATGGGTGAAGAAAATGACTGGGCGGTTAGTTTATATTCTGGCTGGAGTCACACCCTTGCCTATTTATTTATTTGCTTATTTATTTTCTCCCTTTTTATTTTGTTTTATCAGTGTTCAGATGTTTTGCCCAGCTTCTGGCATGAACTCATGAGTTTAAGTTAGTTCATAAAGTGGACAGTGATCTACCATGTAGCCATCTGTTATCTCTGAATGTTTTCTTTCTTCTTTCTGTGGGATTTCTATACTTTTAATTCCTTAATTCCAAAGTTCTATCCCTAAGGCAAGTCATTATATGTATGACAATGATGAGAACTGGAAAGAACTGGTGACATGTAATTTTATACTTGTATCATGCATCCCCTGCTACTATGGAATTCTCACTTTAGAATTCATTCTCAGTATCTTCTGCAATTCCTATAGAAGTAAATGATG
The DNA here is from genome assembly GCA_023637945.1 of Phaethornis superciliosus. Lineage (NCBI taxonomy): Eukaryota > Metazoa > Chordata > Aves > Apodiformes > Trochilidae > Phaethornis > Phaethornis superciliosus. The sequence continues at coordinate 75,724,297 of JAJQWJ010000002.1, forward strand.
TATGAAATGAAACATTTGTGTTGACTGATTGTACCAAGAATTGAGAGAATAATGTTCTAGTCACTGCTGAGGCAGATTTATCTTATTTGCCATAATACTTGATATTAAGACAAGCTGTCAAAAGTTTACTTGGATCATAAGGGTTAGAGTAGAAGGGCAAAGGACTTTTAAGGCAAATAGAGTGTTCTGAGGGAAAGCAAAAGGAAAAAAAAAACATTGTCACTGAACAATACAATTGTTAGATCTTGTCTCAGAACTAAGTCATGTTTTCTGAGGAAGAGTGTGCCTTAGAGGTAGAGAAATGTAAGGTTGATTCAGGTGTTATAAATACTTACTTTAAATAAAATTTGCACCTATTATGAGAAGCAGGGGCTAGAATCTATAATTTGTAATTACAGTTATCATTAGAACAGAAACAGCAAATTCAAAGAGATTAAGAGCTTAATGCTTATTTTCTATATGTAAACCAGTGGCTTCTGCGATTTACTTTCTTGTTTCTCTTTATTCAGACCCCTATAAGCTTTCCTTTTTGTTTTCTTTTGAAGTTCAGAGAGCTGTAGGCTCAAAGCAGCCTACTGTCCATAGGCAAGTTTTTCTTCATCAGCTTGTGTGAACCATTCAGATTTGAGGAACAGTAGGTTTAAAATCATTGTTTTGGTGAAGTCTGTCATGATGCTTTAAATGGTAACTTAAGAATAGCAAAATATTTTATTCTAAATTTTATTCTAAACCTTTAGAATAAAATGCAGAACACATGAAGAACTACTGATATCTGCATTCAAATTTTGTGATATAATCTGATAATTCGATCTGATCAAGTTCTATCTTCACAGATGCTGTGACATATTTAGTGTTACTGCTGCTGAGGTACTTACTGATCTTACTTGTGTTCTCTGTTGTTCCTCTTTTGACCTGTGCACTTGAAACTCTAAGACAAGAAAAAAGACATTTTTTGAAGAACCCCTGCTTCCTCACTATAATTATTTCTCCTTACCTTGACTAAATCAAGCATTAGAAAAAGAGGCAAAATGAGGCATGTATAGATGCCATAAATAACTTATGGTGAAGCCACAATTTAGTTGTTGTTGACTTTCTGCAGAGGCATTAGAGTTGTTTTATAGAGGAGAATGCTGCTTATTTAATACTGACCTCTGTGTTTTTTCTCCCCCTCATGCTGACTCTCAGTAAAACCTGGGTGACTTCATCGTTGTGTCTTTAAAGTAGTCAATATATCTACTGTGTTTTAATGATACTTGCAATATTTTCTGTAGAAATTGCCTGCTTTGCTGTTCTATGAGTTCATGACTGATGTCTCATTATGGAAAATCTCTAATTATAAGAAAGCAAGTATTGTGAACTGGAGAAACGTGGGAATGTTCCATATTTCCTTCAGAAAGATGACTTTTATTAGCTTAAGCTTACTGCAAAATGTACATTTCTTATCCTGCACATTTTCTGGAATGTACGGACTTAAACTAAAATGGTAAATTATCCAGAATAAATTTTCCATTTATATTTTTTTCTCTTTTCACACAAAAGTTAAAAGATCTGTAGATTCCTTGTCAAAAAAAAACAAAACAAAACAAAACCAAAACAACCCAAGAAACCCACAACTGATTCTTAACTGATTGATAGACTTCTGTCTTGTTACTAGAAGAAAAGAGCATAATTTAAAAAAATCACAGAGCAAGATCTCACCGAGCCCTAATGTGCAATTTCTCACCATTTTTACTGAGATGCAGACATACTTACTTAGCATCTGAATAGAAAGGACAATGAAAAAAAAAATCAGTTTTATTCTTCTTGTTGTTCCATAGTTTACTCTCTTTTTACTTTTTTTTTAAACTCTTTTTATTTTAAGGCATGTTTTTTCTGCTCTTCACCAAGTAATAGCTGATGCCGTATTCTGATAAACTTTGTCTCATTAAGTGCTAGTGTCTGGTACAACCCCAGTAGCCCTCAACAAGACTCATTGGAAGCACAGAGCAGATCGAAAAGCAATTAGCATTCTGGATTGTGATAATTATCCACAGTATGGGAGGATTATCCAAGATGTAGTTTCCACTGTGTCTAATAATAGGATTCTTTAAGCACTGATATATTTTCACGGACACACCAGTGCTCTCATTTCAATTCTGTCACTTATGTCAGATAGAAGAAATAAACATTCCTCACACATATTTTTTCCTTCGTGAAGTAAGGTACACTGCTTTTCTGACAACTTGTAGTGTCACCTAAAAGTCACCTTGAATTGTGTTTTAATCAGCTGGAACAAGGCAACATCTCATTTATTTTGGTAGTTTCTTTGCTCTGCAATACTCTGATTGCCAGCAAATAGAAATCCAAATTGAGCTCTGATTAAAATGGAATGAGGATGCAGATGCTGCTGTTGGTTCAGAGGGGCACTCTGCTCTGTGCTAGGAAAGGTCAAGGTGATTCAAGTTCCAATTAAAACAGAATAATTTGCCATAGTTGAGGAATATGTTGCATTGTAACAAATTCATGCTGTGACAAGGCAAATAGTTTCTGAATAATTTGTCTTTGATCATTAGTTTTTATTAGCTTACTTAAAAACAAAGACAGTATTTTTCGCATACTGCAGCGTGACCTAATCCACTTCTCATAAAGTACCATTTTAAAAGCTTGAAAATTATGCATCACCTCCCAAATGTAGCTAATACTATAAAGAGATTACATGTTTTGGGGAATTTTGAGTTGCTGTTGAGTTTTAGCACCTAGAGAAATACCTTATTAGTTCAAAAAACACTTCTGTTTTGAACTAAATGTACAGATACAATGCATAAATCAATGAGTGGTTGTCTCGGTGTGCTAGAGATGAAGCACCTGCACTGCTTTTAACTCTTAGCTAAATATAGCTAAAGAAGAAATGATTACAATAATAACCCATGCCACACAGAGATTTTAAAAATAGGCACTGATGGTTGAGATGCAGTATACAGAACCTCATTTAGAAACTTCAGGATATGTCTGTTGCAAGACAATTTGGTTGTTGGTAACATTTTACGGTGGATGAAATTGCCTGTTAATTCAAGTTCACTCCTGTTAAACAACCCTATGGCCACAATTATGAAATTGTTGTATTGTTCTTACCTGCAGAAATAATGTTTTCAGTTCTGGGAAAGCATTTATGTCATATTGTTGAGTCAGAAATTTTAATAATGCCAGGTGATTTTTAAATTTATTATCTGGAAATTCTAGAAAATATTAACAGAAAAACATTGAGGGCTAAAATAAACACTGATTCTACCTGTAAACTAAAAATAGCTAATGTGAGTAAATAGTAGTTATTAGAATTTTCTAAATTTTTGTTTTTAACAATAAGTTTTTGTATTGACAATACTGACAATATTGTGTTGGGATGTTTTTCTGAATTAGTACTGCACAGCCTCCTTATTTTTACAACTTACCTGAAATAAAGAACTGCCTCAGTGCAGTGCCTCACCCTTACGCTGGAGGAAGCAGTAAAAAAAAGGAAGAACAATACACCTGAAACTGCTTCATAAACTGCCCATCAGACTGAGAATTTAATGACTTACTACTTAGTCAAATCTTAGAGCAACTCTACATTTGTGTATCAAAAGTATGCAAAAATACTAACCAGGAAACTTTTAGGAACTTGCTGAAGACAGCCATGGGTATGGATTTCTGACTATTGCTCCTTACAACAATGCAACAGTGACCCAGTAACAGACAGTGATTTCTGAAGAAAGGGAAGTCTGCATGCAGGGCCACAGAGAGCCACACCGTGTTGCCACAGGCTCTTTGCTTGGGGGAGATGGGTAATGGCTTTGTGGCAACCTGGCAGTATACCCACAGAGTAGTCATGTGTGCTCCTGTCCTTGAGAGGTGAAGAGAGTCTGCTCAGGGGCACAACAAATGGAAAACCATTCTGACTTTATTTACTGTCAGAATACAACAAAAAGATTATTTTGTCACTTTTTAAGCTCATATCTGAGAAGCTGGTAGTTGAAATGTTCAGCCTTTCTTTATGACTTCACTTGGCCAAGTGCATCTTAGCTTTTGTAGCCTAAATATGGTGAGATCACTGACTTGGGCTGATCTGTATTTTCAATTCATAACAGAGACCATTATTCAGAGAAACCTGTACTTATGCTGTGAAAATAAAAGTGATCCATCACACATTTGTTGAAAGGTCTATCACCGACAAAAACTGCAAACAACAAACAACAAAAATGGGCTCTGATCTGGGTAGGCTTGAGAAGAGTAGTGAATGCTGGAGGTATGCAGAGGGTAATTTGTCATCTAATGCCCACTGTGCCTCTGAAAATCTTTTCCTTATCCTATAACTATTTTGACATTATAACATATCTACAATATCCTGTTTAAATATTTGAGTATGCTAAATTCTACTTCATTTTTCTAGATGCTCGATAAGTAAAAATAGATTTCTTGGATCCGCAGACATTAACAATGGAAAGTCTATTCATTATTCAAGTAGAGAGTTTCGTATGCCTTTTTCCAATGTCAATGGAAAATATTTACCATACAGACATTGTAAGTGTTTCTATCCATATTTAAATATCATCAATGATAAATGTGTTGAATATTACTGGAAATTACCATATCATATAGTCCAAACAGTTTAATAGTATTCATGGGCTTTAATTTTGAGATGGATTTCATGCTTTTTTTTTTTTTTTTTTTAATTCAATATCTCTGGTTGTTCAGTCAGATTTTTCAGTGGTTTTCCGCTTTACTGAGTCTACAATGCAGCTCATAAATGCAGCTGCCTGGAATTCATTTTCTGGCCCTGACAGCAAATGGATTGTTATCATTTTTATGTGCATCCTTTCCACACTGCGTTTTTAGGGAATTGATAACACCGTCCTCACGTTTTAACTCACCTCTCCAGCCCATGCAGTTCCCCAGTCTATGTACAGGTGTTGTCTGAAAAGGTGTTTATTTCGTGTGCTCTCATGACAAAGAGAAGGCCACCAGTTAGATAGTATAGATGATCATATGCCAGCACTAGAGGCTAGAACATGGACATGTATATTCTACTAGAATCAACAAAGCCTGAGAGTACAAAAATTTCATTATTGTTTTTTATGAGCCTAAGAAAAACTCAAAAAACTTTTGGTAGTTTTTTTGTTTTTTTCTTCTTCTTAAGTGCCTTAAAAACTTATTTTTATTAAAAGTTTCTATCATATTCTGGCTTTGATTTCCCTCAATGTGAAATGAAATCTGTTGCCCTTCAAATCCTGTGATGCTCACTAGCTATAATCAGGGAGGAATTATATTGACCAATGACAATAAATTTCTTTGAGATTTTGTATTAAATATTCTCTGTTTTATTAGGTAGTTTTGTAGAGTGAGAAGACTGTATTCAATTTTATTGTATTTATTCTAATTTGTAAGTCTGGACAATCAACTGTAATATTTTTTGTAAAATAATTAGTGTCAAACTTAAAAACAGATGGTGCATTGTTCCTCTGTTACATAAAGGACTTGTCTCTGAAGAAATAACAGCAACACAATTGCTTATATACTGAATATTCAAAATGCCAGTTGCTTAGGGAAAAACATTTCTTAAGAAAGCTGATATTAAACCAATTTTATGTCAAAAATTTCCCTCATCTACTAGTTTACTATTGCTTCTGATATTTCATTTGCAAAAGATGAATTGCAGGCTTTAGAATAAATTGGATAATGTTACTTGCTGAACAAAAAGATACGAACTCAAGGTTAGGTCAAAGTTCTTGATATGTTACGGATTTGTTATAGGATTTGGGGTTAGGCAGCACTTCAGTTCAGATCCTCAGGTGATTTTTTGCTGAATCTCCACTGATATGAGATATGAGATGAATATATTGCATGCTTTTTTTTACAGGTCTTAGCCTCACCAGGTATTTTTAAACTGTTGCTTAAAATGTGTATGTTGAAACTGAAAACTGGGGTAGAAAAAAAAAAAATCCTGAGATCCTTGGGAGTTTTGTTTTCCCTTTCCTGAAGGCTATTAGACACTCTTTATTTAAGTTCAGAGTCGCTATGCTGCAGAGTAACCTGGATGATCTTCTGATGCTTGTTATACCTGGAACACTTTGAGCTCATTCTTTCCCTGTCTGCAGTACACTTGGCATTAGAGGGAGGCGGAGGAGGAGGAAGTACACAGACTGGGGTCGAATGGTGGGGGAGGAAGAGAGGAAGCATCCTGGGGAGCAGTTTTGGGGGCAGCTCTGGGCACAAGGGGAAGCTCATCACCTGAACACTGTCTGGTGGGACAGCCTCCCATTTTGTCAGCCTCAGTTTGTTTTAATTTCTCTTTAAATTGAAGGACTTAGAGGCACAGCATCTCACAACCCAGCATCCCATTCTCCTCAGTCCTGAGCAACCAGGAACAATTAATTAATAATTAATTAACAATGCAGTTGCAGCTTTGTATTTGATGTAGCTGCCTTTATCTCCTCATTACCTTTATCTCTTCATTAATTAATCCTTAATTAATCGTGTATAAATTATCAATGTTGGGGTGATGGAATTCCATGCCCTTAAGTCCCTCATTTTAATAGATCAACAACACTCCCTCCAGAAAAGGAAGGAAAAAAACCCCAAAACTTGTCCTCCACCTATGTGCTGCTTCCTCCTCCCCCTAGTGCCATGTGTGGTGCAGGCAGAGCAGGAATGAGTTTGCTCCCTCTGCAATGGGATGGTTCTCCCTCTGCCTCCCATGAGAGACAGCTCACTGTCAGGTGTCAAGTGGAGGCTGCACAGAGCCTCCACCCATGTTGAAGGACTTTGCAGCTCTAGCCATGATGCAGGGAGGGCTGGCATCATCTGCTGACCCACATAGAAATGTTCATTGTGAAGAAGCTGCATGAATTTGTCCCACAGAGAGTTGTCCTGGACCCCGTTGCACAGGTTCCTTAAAGGACCCATTCTAACTTCCCAAGGATGGTCCTGTGTTCTCTTGGTGAAGAGGTCTGACTGGCAACTCTCCAGAGTATATCATTGTATGTAAATGGATTCTGTGTAGTCTTTTCTTGAAATTTCTGTCATTTTATTTTGCCTGGGATTCAAGCCCATGATCTTCATCTCACTTTGCATTTGTGCTTGTTGAAGCAGTTGAGCTTTTACTTCTGTAAATGTAAATGATATGGTTTACTTTCTATATAGAACAAAATTGTGTCATTCTGTCTTATACACTGTGAGTGGATGACTTAACAAACATAGCCACTGTAATTTTTTCTCTTCAGGCACTACTTTAGGACAGAAAGGGCAAAATGACTGGCTCTTTCATATTTATATCTCTTTTGGGCTGTCAGGTGCTTTCAGATAGAGCTTCAGTAATTTCAAAGCATCAGATTAATATAAAGTAAATCTTGACTTAGATTACTTAATCCTTGCACACTTCCCATAATAACACTATTTTTCCAGTTTTATTTTGAACTGTACTCTTTTAAGACTCAGAATTTCATTTTATTTGTGTAAAGAATCAGAAGGAAGGAAGAAGTGCATATGTTTTCATCATTGAAAACACTTGTAAAATTCTTGACTTTTTATTAGCACTTTTGGCTGAAAGACTTTTTTTTGGCTTGGGAATAGATCTACATTTCCAGTACTTCTGCAGAGAAAAAAAAATGATCTTGGGTTAGAAAGCAGTCTGGGAGTCCTAAAATTTTCAGCTTTAGATTCCAATGTTTTGGTAGTTCTTTTAATTATTTTAGTGGATAATGTATTTTAGAAAACTAACACAGGAACCTCTATTATCTGCATAGTCAGTGAAGATTATAAGGGAGTAATCTCCTCAGACACGTGATTCATGGGTACACCTCTCTTCATAGAAGCTTTAGGAGGTCTTAGTTCCTAGCAGAATAGATACTTAAAGCAAATAGTATTGTAGATTCAGAGATTTTAAAACTGACATGATGAAGAATTGTAAAAGGTGGTAAATTATGTGCAAGTAGTCATACTAGTTTCTGTGTAAAAAGAGCCTTTACTCAGTCTTTTTAGGAATGGTGTCTTACATCATGTTATTACTTCTTGCTTCATGTTATTACTTACATGATAATTAGATTAAAAAGTGGCAGATAAGTCTAAAAATATGCTAACTCCATTATTTAAATTTTACTGTATTACTAAAACATTAAGGTGAATGTAGATACAGGAATAATGTCATTTTTTAATAATGTTACAAACCTTTCAGATATCGTGACTTTTAAAGGCATAGTAAGGTTAGAAGAAAAAAAAGAGGCAAAAGACTAATTGTGAATAATTCAATAAAATTTGCAGTGTACAATAGCTGTCAACGTTTTAGATACTTAAATACATTTAGAAAACATATATATATATATGTATATATATCTTTATACATGTAAACATAACTACCTTGTACTTTGCTCCAGAAAACTTTTAGTTGTTCAGTCATGTACTTAATCCCTAACATTTAAGAAAGATAAGTTTGAAAATGGGATATGGCTCAGAACATAGTAATGGAAGTAATTTCTTTTCTAAATTTAAATAAAACTTAAGGTAGCATAAAAATTAAGAAAAGCTAACTTAGATGTGCAAGTCTAAGTTTGCTCAGTTTTTCATTATCCTAATGTTACGGTCTGAGGTAACATTGAAATTTATTTTTGTTTTGGATACGCGAAACAAAGTCCAACCATAAAAATGTCAAGTGCAAGCAGATTTTATTTGACAATTGATACAGGCAAAGATATGGAGCAAGGTGAAAGAGGGAGAGATGAAAAGAAGACATAAGAGAGAGAGAGGGAAAATGGTAAGAAAGTGGTAAGAAAGAATGAGATAGAAAAGTGTAGAAAAAGGGTAAGATAGTGGGAAAAATGAGAGAGAGAGAGAGAGAGAGAGAGAGAAAGTCACCACCAGGGATCTGGCTGTCCAGAGAGTTTTCTTCAGGATGGAGCTGATTCTGGACAGGGTCCGATGCAGGAATGGTGGCGGGTCAAGAGACGACAACAAGGCAAAGCATGGACAGCCATAGATATACCCCTGCCGAAGGTGCAGCTGTCAGTCATCCAGGTTCCTTGGGAGACAGGCTGCCTGGAGGGGAGCAGAAGGGTGTAGTCCTCCACCCAGTCATCAATTCTTATCTTTTTCCAGGTGCCATTCCTCCTCTGTTCCAGCCACTGTAGCCAGGCACATAATCATGCCTCCAGGGACATCCCAGAATTGAAGGTCGGCCCCCAGGAAAGGGGAGCAATCTCCACCCAGTCATCAGCTCTTATTTTCTTCCTGGCACCATCCTTCAAGCCAGCTTAGCCAGGTACTTGGCAAGTACAATGGAGGTGGCTCAGTCATGCCTGGAGGGACCACCCTGTATTGCAGCTGGTGCTCACAGAAGAGTAGCTCCACCCAGAAGACCTTATCACATCCTGAGGTGTCATCTCCTGCTACGTACTGGCCAGACAAGTTCTCCACCCTACCCAGGGCTATTCATTTTAAAACTGCTTCCTTTGAGACAATTGTAAATCAGTGGTCAGAACCACACACCTTTATATTCTGATGCAGCATAAAACAATAAAGAATGTTTTAAAAAAAATGGCAGCTATTGTGGGGGTAGGGGAATAAGGAAATTTCCCTCCTGTAGGATATAATTTGGCCAGAGAATCACTAATTCTCCACGAATCATTGAGTACAGGAGGATGTATAGATTTGAAGTGTGTCTAACATCAGAGTGGTGCAAATTACATACAAGCTAGTGAATGCTCATGTTTCATAGCATTAGATGATCACTTTTTAGATAAAGATTTTTTTTCTTTTTGCAGACCTGTACATTTTGGCTAGCAAGATTACTAAATTAAAAAGAATTTAATTGTCAATTATACTTCAAGTAAAAAAACACACCAATTTTCTCCTCATTATACTGTTCAAAAAGACTGAAGACCCTGGATTGTTTAACAGCTCAAGGATATGTAAATGTGTTATTTTCATGGATCTAAGAAAACAAGGACATAGGTGGGGGAGCACCTATAGTGGTAAGTCTACCTCCAGTCTATGCATGGCTTTCTCAATAAGCCTTACGCGTCACACAAATTAAGCTCAATTTGGTGGTTGTGGTTTTTTGGTTTTTTTTTGTTTGTTTGTTTGGGATTTTTTTGACTTCTGTAGGAGGCTCAGGAATCCTTGTGTGCATTCTCTTCTTTGCCTAATAGGTCATGTTCTTCTTCTTCTCAATATATTAGATTAATATCTGTTTGAGAACTCTATTGTTCATGATAAGAAACCATTTTCAAATGTACTAACTGGTATAGAAGTTCACTTGTAATGGTGGCTTTTTCTAACTGTCCAAAGACAATACACAATTTATGACCTCGTTAGAAATATATTAATTTAAGCTTTGTAAAAAATTTGAATACTGTGGGAGATATTCTATACCTTCACCTAAAAAAAAAATAAAATGTGACTATCTAGTTTTGCCTTCAAGTTCTACAGATTAGTTTTTATCTTCATAGTGTACTGAATTACTACTGAAGCTGACATGAATGTGCCATAACTCTTGTGTTTATTTGGCTTTACAGCTCCACTGGTCAAGGGCGTCTTTTGCTCTGCCCAGTAAAATTGACAGTCTGCAGAAATTTCCATTCCCCAATTGGATGTAGTATGGATATTTCATATGTTCCTTAACCTTTGAGGAATTCAATGAAGCTTGCCTGTTTCGACGTTTTGGAGGGAAAGGTTATTCTGTTAACAATATTTTATGTAAATACAGCAGATAGCTATTCTTTTTTTCTTTATTTTTTTTTTTTTAACTTGGTTGGAAATCATTACTATTTGCTGAGATATAAAACAAAGACCATGAAATACAGTATTGAAGAATTTGTTTACAAAAGTTCTGTCAAATTAGCATTCATATGAAATGCAAACAAAAAACTCCTCCGTGTATTTCCAAGAACACCCTTGATCCAGTCATCCTGAAGAAAGCCCTCCGCTATCTCTGTATTTCAAAGGTTCCTGTAACATCTGGAGAGATTGATTTCACTACTGATCAGGTATAATTAATGGCTGCTTGTTTTAGAATGCTATTGCTGAATGCTAAAATGAAAACCTTTCTCATAAATCTTATTTTTTACTAAGAACTAATAGAAAAATATTTTTTTAAAAACAAGATTGTCTAAGCCATTTAAATGTAAAGTTACTTACTAATTGAAATATCTTTGTCATCTGTATATTCCTGGGAACAGAGATTTTACAAAGTGAACATACTTCCTTCCAAGTAAGATTTGAAATAGCTAAACTTTTCAAAGATATTTCCACAAATTCTAGTTATGCACTTTTTCTTTTAATGTATTTTAAATCATTCATAAACGTAAACTGAGTAAAAAGATTTGCAGCCATGAATAGATTCTTAATAATAGTCTTCACACAAAATGTCAACTCCTATTTGTGATGCAGCACTACTTATTAAAAGAAAGCCTTAGAAGAAAGCTGTTTCTTTGCTTGGTTTGGGTTTTAACTATGGTAGGGACAGTGTGTTCTGCCTCAGTATTTCTGTTTATAAATGACTGATGTCAAGGTACATTTTTGCCTATATTACTCCTTTAGGTTCTGGCAACACGGAAATGTATTTTAATATAACTTTGACTAGTCATATAGAAATTCAGAGTGACCCCCCAAAAAAAAGCTTTTTAGGAAGAAAATGGTTTTTTACTCCAAACCATAGAAATCCTCATCTCCAAATACTTTGATAAATTGCTGCTTCAGATTTGGTGGGTCAGTCAAAAAATGCCGATGCATTTTTAAGATCAGCCCAAATTTCTGTGATGTGTCACTTTGCAACTTACTTTTTCATTTGATAGCTTTGCCTCTTGAAGTTCATTGTACGCATTTGAAAAAAGAGTCATCTGGTTATCAGCCAGAAACTGGGAAGCTGCCAAATATTTTTTCATAGCTGCTATCAGCAGATTAAACTGCTAGCAGAAACATATCCATCTGTTTATTTACATTCATGAAAACTATAAAAAGGACAGCACAAAAAGTCAGTATTAATTTTGATGTTTGCACTAAGTGTTCAGCAGGGATGTGTTTTTATGTATGTATATCTATTGACACACTTGTATAGAAATTTGTGTTTATGTGTTTGCATTTTTTTTCCTATATGTCAAAATTCAACTCTTCAGGCAATTAGAGCTAAGGAGGTCGAGCCCCACATTGGGAATCAATAAATATGTCAAGGTTTAATGCTAAGCCAGCAATTAAATGAATGACAGATGCTCTCTATTAACCCCTATACTTCCTAGAAAAGGGAAAGGGAAGAGAATAATGGAGAGAGACTTATAGGCTGGAAACTAAACTAAACAACTTTAATGAAATAAGAATTATGAAAAGAAAAATAATCAAAAAGACTATACCCCCCCAACCCAGCAATGCTCATATCACCACTGAGGCTGCAGACTGAGTCAGTGGCAAACAGAAGCTGGATGCAGAAATGCATGGATGAGGAAGATAGGGATTGGGATCAAAAGTAGAAGAACAGATGGAGTCCTCCCAGAATGCTATCCATTGAAGAAAAGATCTTGTCCCTCATGATTCTTCAAATTTATACTTAGTATGATGTGTATGGGATGCAATACTTTGGTCAGTTGTGGTCCACAGGGGGGTCACAGTTGTGAACCTTTTTCCTCCTTTTCGTTTCCAGTGCACAAGATATCTAGCAGAACCAAGGTGCGACCTTGTTTCCTATGGGAGCATTATTAGTCCTAGAAGCAGATGTTCACTGAAAACCTTGATATTTATCAATTTGATTTATCGATAATTATTTTATTAAATATCAAGTTAAAAACTTGATATTTAACATGGAAGACTAACTGCTGCACCCTCTGGTGTGCAGGGAATATTCCTCAGGGAATATTGCTCAGATTCACAGCTGAGCTGGGATGGTAACTATCCAGGGCTCTAAGACTTAAAGGAGAATATGTCATGCTTGGTCTGGTACATCCCTGTCCAACACAAGTAAATGAAAAAGAAAAGTAACTTTAAAAAAAAATAATCTCGCCAAATAATTTAGAAAATTTGCAACCAGGGAAGCTGTGACTGCCCCCTCCCTGGAAGTGTTCAAGGCCAGGCTGGATGGGGGTTCATGAAACGCAATCTAGTGCTGGGTGTCCCTCTCCATGCAGAGGGGTTGGAACAAGATGATCTTTAAGTCCCTTCCAACCCAAATAATTCTGTCTCCAAACCTATCCACATCCTCTAGCTGATCTTCTCCACACCCCACACAGTCCTATATTTTTGTTTTTGAAAAAGAGAAAAAGAAAAAGACATAAAAATTAAGTAGGAAAGAATAAAAAAGTAATTTTCTACCTTGCCAGGCAAACAGCATCCCAGTTTAAAAAAAAAAAAAGTCTCATTCCTTCTGAGAGTACCATTTGGTAAAAGCAATCTGATACAGAAATCTCAGGCAGCTCTTGGTAACAAGTTACCCTAATAGCAGTGCCATATTCTTGGACCCACCACCCCCTGCCCTTCTTCCTCCCCACCGTGTGTCTCTGTGTACCACAGCTGCACATGCAAGGGAGAGCAGCTGGGGATGTCCCACCTCTGCCTCCTCTCCTTCAGAGTCCTCCTTGGCTGCATGCTCTGTGCATGTGTGTGTGTTTTTATGCTCATGCATTCATTTCAGAAAGTGGTTACTTAAAAGTGATTTCACTGAATTTTAAAATAACTAGAAAGAAAACTGGTTCCTTCCTGACTCAAACCAAGAAAGCTAAGGAGAGAATTGATTTCCAAAGCACTTGGCATCTCTGGTTTGTTTTCCCCCAGAATTTGCAACATTGACTCATGATATCTTTAGACACACAGAAGTACTATTTCTTTCTATTTATAAAATCATAATTAGTGAGAGAATGCAAAGTATTTTTATCTGTTTATACAAACCATTACAACTTTTCAGACTTTATCATGTGCAAGTATCATATGAATATTCATCTAAATCAAGTGTACATTAGGTGTGTATAACTGAGTAGTTAATAACTGACTCACTCACATGGTATATGAGAAAACCATATCAACAAAACCATCTTTGTAATTTACAGATGCTAAAAAAAAGCCATGTGTACCTCTGGAGAAAAAGAATCCTTTTTCTGAGTACTGATGACAAGTTCAAATGATGTTCTTTCAATTTTAAACCAAAAGTTCATTTTTTCCTCAATGTCACCAAGTTCAGTTCAGGAATAGTAATATATTACATAGTAGATCAAGAAAATCCAATGGTCATTAAACTAAGTGGATGTATTATCATTTTGTAGAAAGCACTGACATTAAAACTGATAGAAAAGTCAACTTACAAGAGCAAAAGTGTAAAAGAACTCTGTTTTCATGGAATGTAGTTGGTGAACTAATGATGAAAAAATTATTACACTTTAGCTTTCTTTATTGTCAGCAACTCAACAGAACGTGTAAGAGAAAGGTGTTTAAGAACTATCTGCAACTAGCTTGTAAATCCTGGACCATTTATGTGAAAATTGCCTCTAGTCACAATACATACCTGTTTGACAAAAGAGGTTATAAATTTTTAAATTTGTTCCTACTAGCCACCTCTGCACATGTTCCCCTGGGTGAGCTACAAGTAAAAGAATTTTTTTTTTCATTCCAGCTGGGAAAGACACTTTGTAAAAGCACAACTGATGTAAAGAACTGTTGATTATTGATGCTCTTTGTCTTCTAGAGTGAACTCAACTGAGACTACAAATGACAATAAAGCTGTAAGAAAAGACTATAGTGGAATCTATTTAATTCTGGAGGGATCTTCTGGTCCTACCCTCAGTGATATAATAATTTTTGTGATGTAATAGTTTTAAAGAGATATTTATACATGTTTTCAAAAAATGCTTCCCAAATCAAAATGGAAGATTTAAATGCCCGTATATTTAGTTCATGTTTTACTAGAGACATTTTTCTGGTTGTTTTTTTTTTCTAATACTTCATGAGAATCATGATTAATCAAAGCAACAGATAGTTGGGATCTGTGGCAGAAGCTGAACAATGAAGGGGGATTATTTTGAACAGTGTTTTTAAAATTGACAGGAAGAACACAAAGTTCTAAGAAAATGAAACTTTTTTTCCCCCCTCCCCCCCCCCCTTAAGGTAGAGTAAGTTTGCAGATGATGAAAAACTGCACTGGGACAAACAACAGAATAAAAGACCCAACCAAATGGTTTTTCCTTTAAGTGCATGGAAGGTGAGCTCAGAAACATAGGCACACATATTGGGGCGGAGATAAATGTTATGTGTAAGAAGTAGAAACTATTCCTTACTTTCTCAAACATTTTGTTTTATGTTAATTAAATCAAGGTCTTGGTGTTTATATGTGGAAATAAACAGAAGTACTGTCTTTGGCTTTGAAACCACTTCCAGATGTTCACAAGATTTTTTCATTTTTCCCTTTACTGAATTACAGAAGTAGCAGCTCAGTTCTTGGCTATGGAGTAAAGCAGTATTAAAATGTTAATATGTATATGTATCAGCACATTTCCTTTCCCTACACAGACTGTTTTTACTGATACTTTCAACTTGGCTGAATGAAGGAAAATATTTGGATATAAACAGATGGTGTTAGCTGAGTGAGAACTACTTTCAAAAACAGTGCAGTGTTAGCAATATGAATGTTTCAGTACATTTACATTAAAGGCTGGAAATGGAATTAAAATTTTGAATCAGAACTATTTTGAGTGGTACTTAGCGCTTTATACTGAAATGGCTGAAGTTTGTTGCCATTCCATTAATGACAAGTACTGATTCTTTGTAGGTGCACATGCTATGACAATGTGCACTATGACAATGACTAATTTTTGTCATTAGTCTCTGAGTCTAGTAGTACTCAGAGACATTCCTTGCCCTGAAATGTTACATTTTTAAAGAGACTAACAGTCTCCTAGACTACAGAGGAAGCAAGAGGTAAAAAGTAGTTTGTTTCAAGAGAATTACAGGTAAAAAGTTATTGCATAAACTAGATTTATATTTCAGTTATGAATGGCATATAAGCTTCCTGCATTCCAGTGGTGTCTGTAGTTAGTTCCTTTGTCAGCTTTCATAAAGTTCTTCTAGTCAAAAATAGATGAGCATTTCCCATGGGTCTGCTTTAGTAGACCTTTGCTATAGACTATCAGATTTGAATGAACAATTAGGAAGGTCAGTGCTCAACTGAAACCTTAGTCAATGTCCAATATGTTGACAGTAGAACACAGAAGACAATGTGAATTCAGAAGGTCTGCTTGGGCTTTTCTGAAGAAAGCAGTTCCAACTTGGGGAAAGTATAACAGGAGGTAAAAATTCATCATATTCTCTGCTTACTGTAACCATTGAGCTTTTTCACAGCTGTAGCTCCAACAGAAAAATCAAATTACATTTAGAATTCACTTTTCAATTATGCAGAGTTGTGTTAATATAGATAACTATAAAACGGCACAATTTCTTAGAGACTCTGTGATTGCCAATTACTCTTCAATGCTGTCTAGATAGAAAACAGTATTTCATTGCAAATTGTTTCAGCATGAGACTAAAAGTTTGTCTTGAATATTTTTATCCCAAAGGATACTGAAAGTGTACATATGTCTTCATGGATTGCTACAAATTTTGATCAGGACAAATTTCACAGTAAGTTTCAGCAAGAGTTTTCAGCCTTGAATAGTTATTATTGCTTAGAATGAAAATATAAAGCTCAAATTGTTGAATAGAGCTGAATAGGTTGTATGAATATGAGAAATAGATTACCATGTGACCTGCACGATGAAAAATATGTGGAACATACATATTCATAGCTTGTTCATAGAAGGCCTTTTAATATTGGTATTTTTGCCTTTCATATTTAAAAACTGCTTGCAGAAGAGTTATTAATAAGGCTGCTTCAAGTCAGCTTTAGGAATATGAAAAAAAAAAGTAGTTATGTAAAGTGTACTTACTTTATGCAAATTAAGTACCAACTCATGTGTTCAAAAATGTTATTACTTTCTACCAAATATTCTTAATACCACACAAACTATTAAAATTACAGGAAAGACACCAGAATTGTGTTCAGTAAAAGACATAAACAATCTAAGATAAAAGATATCTAAAAGCACTTGACAGCTAGACCAGCTAGACCTACGTTCTTATTATCTGATGAGGCTGTTCTATCCAGTATCAACTAAAACTCATAAAATGAGTACAAATAACCATGGGACTGACGTTAAAATGAGGAAATAACTTTGACTTGAGTGTGCTAGAAATTGTTTCAGAAATTACAGATCTGGGACAAAGCTGAGCATTCACTATACCGTACTTTTCTGGTTTGTTTGTTTTTGGTTTGGGTTTTTTTAAATTTATTTTCATTTTTATTACTCAACCACTTCAAACAGTTGTTGCTAAGGTGAGTGGTTTAGTCAGGTAATTTATTTATTAGAGCTGGCTTTTTTTTTTTAATTAAAAATGTCTTTCAGGACATGCTGGTACCTTCCAGGAGCTTCTGCAGGGCATCTTGGTTCATTATGAGCAAACAGTGTGCTGCAGCAGCAAAGAAAGCCAACAGGATGCTGGATTGCATCAACAAGGGCATCACCAGCAGAGACAAAGAAGTCATCATTCAGCTCTGCTCAGCATTTGTCAGACAGCACCACGAGTATTGCATCCAGTTTTGGTCCCTGCTGTACAAAAAGGCTGTGGACAGACCTGAGAGGGTCCAGAGAAGAGCCACAAGGATGATCAGAGGACTGGAGCATCTGCCATATGAGGAGAGGCTGAGAAAACTGGGTCTGCTCAGCCTTGAGAAGAGAAGGTTTAGGGGAGACCTTATTACAATGGTCCAGTACTTAAAGGGAAGCCTCCAAGAAGATAGAGACTCCCTATTTACCAGGAGTCACATGCAGAGGATGAGGAGCAAAAGGTGCCAGTTGCTCCTGGGGAGATTCTGTTTGAATACAAGAGGAAAATTTTTCACTATGAAGACAGTGAGACATTGGAATGGTCTCCCAGGGGAAGTGGTGGATTTCCCCACTTTGGAAAGTTTTAGGTGTCAGCTCGACAGGGCGCTGAGACATCTCATATATATATTATTAGAAGGGTTGGACCAGATGATCCTCGAGGTCCCTTCCAATGTAACATTCTATGATTCTATGATTCAGTTACCCGGGAGGTTCAAATGAAGCACAGCTTTACTTAAAATCGAGTGAGATTATAAAGCTTACCAAAACAACACAGCAATGTTAATCTCAAATCCATCAACCAAGCCACCCCAAATTAGCAATGGTGTTAACCTTACGTGCCAAGAGTAAAGTTAGAGAAAAGTCATCACAGGCCTTCTGTTACTAAATGATTTTTGGGAAGGAAAAAGAGAGAAGGAGAACAGGAGAAGAAAAGTTAGATCACCATTCCTGCATCCAGCATTGGGCCAGCCAACAGGGACCACTGATCTTCATTGCTTATCCCTATTTATTGGACCTAGCACTTCTGGAACCTTCTCACTTAAATACCACATGTTTTACTGTTGGTCAGGTTGTCCATGCTTGCTATGTAAATTAGCACGCATTCTCCTTGCATGTGTGGTGTGGTGGGGAGGTGAGGTCTTTTTGGACCTGATTTGGTTTGGTTACCATGATCTCATGCATTTTCCTCAGCTACTGCAGATTTTGCTGGCTTCATGCCATGTGGCACAATGTTTCCTTTATTATCTCTCCTGTTTCCTCGCCAGCTCGCTTCTTGCAAGGCTTCCAAGGTTGTCATATAAGCTCCTAATACTTCTCAACAATCTTGCCTTTGTTTCAATTTGTCCCTTTCCAAAAGGTTTCACTTCAGAGAAAAGTTTCTGTGAGTGCTTGAGACATTTTTCTCATTTCCACACTCACGTCTCAGCAAATGGTTCTTTGTTTCTGGGGACCACAAGTTTATAGGAGAGTCAGGACCACTAGCTGGGTGAACCTGTCACTTCCTTTGGTCTCCTACACTGTGTTGATATCTCCAGTTGCCCAAGCTATGTTGGTCAATGCTGTTTGGGCTTGTTACCTCAGGAACAAAGTATGGCATAAAGGTCTTTTATCTAGTGTACAGTGTTCTGATACATTTATATATTGCAGGGTGTTAGATTAAACTCCAGAAATCGTGAAAACATGCCCACATGGCTATGGATTCCAGTTCATTAGTCTGGATTTTCTATGCTACCTTGAAGTAGCTATGTTGCTTTCAGTTCCAAAGTGAGTGTAGTAATTTAATTGCTATTGCGTTGACACAGTCAGTTTTCCATCTTACTGATGTGACAGGCTAAGCATAGAAAATTAAAGCAGCTAATTATGTACAGAGTTCTACAGTGATATGACTTATGACAGAATACTTCAAAAATCTGGTTGCAGATCTGAGAGTTGGCTTTCAGTCATATTAGTACTTGTCAAAATAATTCTGTATAATTATCTCTGCAGAAAAGAAGCTATCTGCACAATTGAAAAGCCAAGGTAATGGCTATTATGAGGGATTTTTGAAATTGGTTTGCATCAGGCTAAGTGAATTTTGCATTACATTTTTAATGTCAGTGTTTACATAAATGCTCTAACAACTAAAACCACTTGCAAAAATGTCTATTGAGGCTTAACACTCTTCCAATGAAAAAATAAAAATAAAATACATGCAATTATTTCTAATACACTGTTCCAGCTATGCTACCAGTGTGTTCCAGTTGTAGGATGTGACTTACCCTGGTTTACCTGAATGTCTTTCCCGGGTGTGTATTCTGTGGTTCTTAAGAATCAACTCCTGAACGGGATAGAGTGCTGTGCTATAAACTGCAGTGATTACAGACTTGCAACAAATTTGTTGCCTGATTATACATACCAGAAATCATATGAGATGCCAATGGTATCCCATCAAGCTTCTGCAGGCTATTCAAAAAGGTCTGCTGCAGGTCCTGTGAAATATCAGGGAGCCTGTGGCAATACAGCTTCATTAGGTGCTGTCTGTGCTGGTTTTTGGCTGGGATAGGCTTAATTTGCTTCATCGCATATGGTGTTATGCTCTGGATTTGTGACAAAAACAGTGTTGATAACATAGGGATGTTTTAATTACTGCTGAACAGTGCTTTTTCTGCTTCTCACAACACCAACCACCAAGCAGGTTGGGGCTCCACAAGAAGGTGGGAGGGCAACATATGGGATATCTGACACCAGCTGACCAAGGGATACCCCACACCACATGATGTCAGCTTAGCAATAAAAGCTGGGGCGGATGTTTAGAGTCATGAGGTCTATCTTGCCAAGTAACTCTTATGTATGATGGAGCCCTCTTTTCCTGGGGAAGACTGAAAACCTGCCTGAAGACTGGAATTAATGAATTAATTGTTTGTTTTGTTTTTCTTGTGCACAGAGATTTTACTTTCTCTATAAAGTGCCTGTATCTCAACCTATGCATTTTCTCAGTCACTCTTCCTGTTCTTTCCCATCCCACTGTGGGGGGAATGATTATGAAGATGTGTGGGGCTAAGATGCCTGCTGGCCATCTTAATCCACAAATAATTATTATGATTTTATGCCCAAATTCACCATGTATGCACTGTGAAACTGTGAAAAAGGTAGATGGGGGAGCTGATACATAAGCCCAAGTTTCATATATCTGTGAAGACCCTGGAGTATATTTAAAGGCCAGATTACATCCTCCTTGGTAGATGATTCTTAAAATTAAAAAGAGAACAAATTTAAAATTAAAACACCTTTAATTACAGATATGAGACATCTAATCAAATTTCATAAATAAGTATCAATTTTCCTTGTTGAATGCATATGAATTATAATTCTAAGGAATAATTTATATCTGTTTACTAGGATTTATTTGCTTCATTCTTTCATACTTCAACTGGGTTCCAGTTCAGCTGAGAATTATCAGGATTACTTATATGTAGAATAACTCATTGTGTATAGAAATAGGACTGTTATGTACATCAATACGATTTAAGGAAATGAAAATAAATGCTTTAAATACTCTTGTTCTGAAAACAACTCTTTCTTTATTCTTTAATAGTTCTCCAATCCCACAGTATTAACAGTATTACTTCTTCCTCTTATGTGGTGAATTTGAAGAGATAATGATTAAATTAAAAAAATCTTTATATAGAAATGTGTAAGAAAAAAATTTAACACTGCCATAGGTTGTGAATAGGAAAATGGACTGGAAAGAAAAAAAAATCCTTGTGCTTTAGAAAAAATATATTAGAATTCAGTAAATCTGCATAAGCCAGGATACTTTAGATAGGTGTAACATTAACTTTCACATCTGAGTTATTTAGACTCTGTTTATAGTATCTGCTTGTCCAAACAATTTTAGAGTACTTTATCTGCCTAGTCACCTACTTCGTTAGGTGACTTTTTCATTCAACATACTTATTTATCTCCATTGCCTGC
This sequence comes from Phaethornis superciliosus, assembly GCA_023637945.1. Classification (NCBI taxonomy): domain Eukaryota; kingdom Metazoa; phylum Chordata; class Aves; order Apodiformes; family Trochilidae; genus Phaethornis; species Phaethornis superciliosus. The sequence continues at coordinate 75,745,647 of JAJQWJ010000002.1, forward strand.
AAAATAGTCTGCACAGATGCCTGCAGTGTAGACATTGACAGCAAAATACCAGCCCCACTCGGGAGATTTTTGGATTTTTTCTGGGATTATTAGTATGTCGAATAGGAAGATGATCTTTTGGGCTGTGTGATCATTTTGGACTGTATTTTTTTTTTTTTTCAGTATTGTAATTTTGAACCCTAAATCCTTAGTCCTGAGGAAGTTTCCACGGCTGTGAATGAAAATAACTCCTCAGCATTCTGCTGCAAAGAATTACAGGCTTTCCACATGTATTTTTAAAAGCCTGACAGCAAGCACCCAAGAGTTTCTGTTCTCTTTGTTATTGGTAGATCATAAATTATCTTGCATTCTTGCATTTCTTTTATTATGCAACAACTCACTTTAAATCAAATACCTATACCTGCTCTAAGTGACATCTCATCCTTTATATAAAAAGGAAAGGAAAGGAAAGGAAAGGAAAGGAAAGGAAAGGAAAGGAAAGGAAAGGAAAGGGAAGGGAAGGGAAGGGAAGGGAAGGGAAGGGAAGGGAAGGGAAGGGAAGGGAAGGGAAGGGAAGGGAAGGGAAGGGAAGGGAAGGGAAGGGAAGGGAAGGGAAGGGAAGGGAAGGGAAGGGAAGGGAAGGAAAGGAAAGGAAAGGAAAGGAAAGGAAAGGAAAGGAAAGGAAAGGACATTTAGTTTGGAAAGTTTGGAAAAGTTTGGATTTATCTCCAAACTTACAGACTTCTAGAGGTTTATTGGATGTCTAAAAGAAATGGTACAGATCAGACTGCATGGAAGTCCCAGTCTAATTCTAGAACTGTAACCTCATTCTGTAAAGTTCAAGTTTTTGAAATGACAGTGAGTGAAATGCCATATGAATTTCTAAATTTGCTTCAGTCTAAATTTCCCCTGAGACAGAGAAAGATCTAACTATCCTGGTGGAGCCTAGTTTTAAGTCCTTTAGCTTTTCATGCCACTGATTATATGAAATTAAATGTGTATGAAAGGAAAGGCTAAAGCAACTTGTAGGCAGAAAGCTGTGTGATAAAGGTATTAGCTGAAAAATGATGACTGTATCAGGGAAGGAGGAATAGAAGCTGCTCTTTAGACAGTTTGGGTCATGGTTCTGGTATAGTAGTTTTAAATGTATATTGTAAATTCTAGCCACACAGTTGTTCCTTGATGAAATAAAACCTGTATTTCAGATTAATTTGTTCCTTACAGGTATACATTTTAAATTCTAATAATTAAAAATTATCTTTAATATTAATTTCTATGTACATGTATGCAAGATGGTGGCAGTGAAATTCTAAAGTGAAATTTTAATATTGAAGCTCAGTACAGGGGAATATTAAGCACTCTTTCCCATGAGAGGGACCCTGAGTTGGAGTTGGGGTGGCTGTGAGGAGTCCTCCCCCTGAGGAGGAAGGAGCAGCAGAAACAGCGTGTGGGGAACTGACCCTGAACCCCCACTCCCTGTACCCCCTGTGCCCTGAGGGGGAGGCAGCAGTGAAATGATCCAGCACTGGGAGAAAGGAAGTGGTGCGGGCAAGGTTGTGTTTTCTCTTTCTCCTGGTCAATCAAATTAGGGTTTTTTTCTCTTCCCAAGTTGAGCCTGTCTGGTTTTGTCCATTACTATAACTGGGGAGTGAAAACCTCCCTGTCCTTGTCTCAATTAGTGAGCTTTTGGGTGGATTTCTCCTCTCTCTGTGACACAGTGGGATGGGGAGTGAGTGAGCAGAGGCCTGGCTGATACCAGATGGCCTAATCTCTGATGAACTCTAATGAAAAAGATCTGAAATCTAATTTTTATAGAAACTAAAGTCAGAATCTCAAGCTTTAAGACACTGACAAAAAAAAAAAGATTTTAACTTCTCAATTTGCTATGACTTTACACAGTGATTATTCACAGTTGTACTGTAACATTATTGATTTTTGTTTATGTAGGAAAAGTTTGTTTTCTAGGTGTGTATAACTTGAAGTATCTGGAACTGGCCGTGTTGGCTAAGATGGAAGTCCAGATGCTAAATCTACATTTGGCTATATATCTTTTACAGCTATTGTTGAGCTGGCGTTCCTCCTACAAAATAGAGCTAGCAGCAATGATCTGAACATATGTCTCTGTTTTGAAAGTCTTCCCCCATCTTTATTGCAAAGTTTGGGGTTTTGGAACATGCAGTCTTTCTAGGTTGGCTGTTGTGAAAGCCACAAAGGGAGAAGTGTCTGCTTCCAGCTCTCTGATAGCCAGCTCTCCACAGGATACTTGCACACCACCAACTCTCCATGGGGACAACTGCAGGAGATCAGCAGATGGTGCTCGTTTAGCAACATGAGCAAAGCCACAGGGAGCAGGTTGCTCTGTTCAATGTGCTCTGACTTTTGTAAGGAAACTATATATATGTAAGGGAGTTAAACTGATGAGTCACACAATTTGTAATACGTGCTAGTCAATTAATCTCATACCTTCATTGTGCTCAACCATGAGAGGTGTTCACATTGCTCTGCAGCTGGTTTTGATTAGATAAGGGCAACTCAATCAAAAGAAACAAAAAATTCATGCTAAGATATGGGTAACTCAATTGAATGTCTTACAAACAGCTAATTTCTATTTTCAGTCCTGAATATCACACTTAAACACCGTGTTTCGATGTTTTTTAATTGCACTTGTTTAGTATCTCACCTTCCATTGAGTTGCCTTTATTTTCTCATGAATTTTTCGTTTCTCATGAGGAGGTCTCACTTCTGGCAAGAGCACTGTTTGAGGGCAGGTGTTCATTTCATCATTTTGGGGATTGTGTTTTTTGTATTTAGCAGCTTCTGTGAGGTTACCTGTGTAAAGTTTCTCTCAGTAGTATGAATCCATCATCGTTTCTGGGTTTGGGGTAACCAGAAGATGTAGCGAAAACTCAGAATAAAAGGATTGTCACAGTAGATATCATGGTACACAAGGGTCTAAATCCACTCTGTCAGTATGTTACGTGTTTTGGTGAAAATAACATAGTGTTTTTTCGGTGTGAAATCTGATCTCCAAGATAGTATTTGTAGTCTTAGAGATTCACCCTTCTTGCCTAAAACTTACCCTTTCTAAAATATAGAACTTGCTCTGGAGTCTAATAAAATCTTTAATGATGTTCTTTTCTATTGTTGTTATTATTATTACAGCAGGGGTACTCTTCCCTCGCACTCAACAGAATCCTGCTGAGACACATGAGACAAGCTTCAGTGGCAGAAAACTTCTTACACGTTTACTGAAATAATCTGATTACATCCTGAGTCAGAAGAGTAAGTTTTCTCACTAAACATCTGTTCCACATTTGAAGCTAATATGTACATCCTGTTAAAAACAAAATCAACCCCTTATCTATAATTATGTGTTAGGGAACACGAGTAAAATAAGGAGAAACAAGTATACCAAACGAAAGAAAGTGTTTCAGTACAATATGCTTAATGAAACTACACAGCTTATTGCTGCAGAATATTATGATATGACAACAGTTAGGACAAATGACTACACAAAATCATGTAGGAAAAAATATATTAAGCTAATGAATGTGGAGGTTGGGAGGTTCGATTCAGTGGAATTTTGAATCTTCTTTGCCTCAGATGACAATGTGGCAAATGGAATATTAGGGCATAGACTCACACTGACTGAAAACTTTGGGTTGAGGGTCTTGTCCAGGTGGAGCTGGCAAACTGGCTAATGACTGCTAACAACTGAGGGCCTACCAAAAATAGCCTTTTCAGTGGGGCAGGGGGGCCTTCCTCAAAGGAGAGATTCCAGGGGCTTGAATCAACCTCCAGAGCTGTGGGAAACCTGATGTGTGTAAGGAACACTGAAATGTTTATTCTCAATTGCCTACAACTGACCTGCCACCTGTACCCTACACTTTTGTCCCTTCTGGAATTGGATCGCTGTCCTGAAGAAGAAAGATTGCCAGACACTGCTGGATGGTGATATCCCTCTCTTTCTCTCTCTCTCTTTCTTTCTCTCTCTCTCTCTCACTCTTTTCTCTCTCTCTCTTCCTCATTCTTTTCTATCTCTTCCACCCCTCCGCCCTCTCACTCCTTTCTCTCTCTCTTTTGCCTTCGTAATATATTGCCATATCTTCATGGGGTTATATCACTTTGCTTGTGTTATTTGTCAAATAAAACTTTATCCTTGAACCCAACCCTTGGTGTTTGAAGTTTGTTCTCATGGATCCAAAATTATGTTACTTCAAACCATAACAGGTGTTTTCTACATCAGACTTATTTCAAAGTTCTTTATGCAGGCAGTCAGTATAATGAACCTTATTTCACAGCATACTCTGATTCATTAAGAGACTAGGAGACTTGTTAAAACTGTGACCATGTAGACACGAAAAAGGGATCTAGACCCAGTATCCTTGCCCAGTGGATCACTACAAGGTTTATATTATATTTTATGCCACCAAAATCACACATAATCTGACATCCATTGTCATCCAGGTTGTCCTTATGTATGTGTTGTTCACAAGACACATTCTAATTATTCTCTTTCCCAGTAATAAAAACTGCTAACAATAGTGGTTTCAGATATAATCAACTCACTGTCTATGCATATTGCTAATATTTCCTGTCTTTGCCACCATGTCTTTTAGCAATGAGATATCAAACTCACTTCCTGGGATTGCTGCCCCACTTTCATATCTGTTATGTATTGTACTTCTGAGCAATTGCATTTTGACAAAATTCAGATCTCAAGCTAACTGTAGCAGAACACTTATATTAAATTCTTTTTGCAATATAGACTTGGGTTGGCTATGATACCATGAAAATTCAAAATATGCCACTGTTTTTACTGAACCATATGCTTAAAAGAATCAAATCAGTCTGTATGTGTAACCTCAACTCAAGTTCACATTTGTTGCAGATAGCCTATTTGAAAGCCTTAGTCAGGGGTTTTACCCCAAAGCCTGTTTCTACCAGATATTCTTATTAACAACCCTTGAAATTTGCCTTCAGTCTAGGAATGGCTCAGATTATTCCTGTTTAATGAAACCTCTTCATTCACGTCACCAGTCTCCTCGTGAAGTCTTTCAATAGTTCAAGACATTTCTTTCTGAAGCTTATTTTTTCTGTCCTGTTGTAAGAGATAGCCTGATAATTCAATTGTTTCTCTTAAATATGCAGATACATCTTTATTAAAGAAGCAGTCAGCAGCTCAATTTACTTGGCTAACAGTGAGATTCTGTTCTGAAAAGCCTTTGTTCTTCCCCTTTGGGACACTACCCCTCAGTGGGCAATATCTTAAACTCGGATGAGGCTTTTCCCTCTCTATCAGACTGTTAAGTTTACTTAGTTTATAAATGGCATAAATATGTGTGTCTACCACTAACTTTTGACAGAACACATACATAGTTATAATTAATCACTATGGAGAGGCAGTGGCTTAAGGAATTTTGATCCCTAATGTCCATCTTAGAAGGCTGTTATACGTGCATGGCATTGCCTTGTTGACTTTAAGGATTATAAAAGAAGATTATACTTAATAATGTAAAATTTGAGTGACAATGGGCTCATATCCTAGGGAATAACATCTTCTTGTTGCTCGAAACATTTGAAAATAGACAGGGCAGCTTATATTTTCGATATCTGACTTCTGTATTTCATATTTTGCTTGCAAACAGTCTTGACAGTCATTTGTCAATATTTTTATTTTGAGCAATAAATTTTTGGTATTCAGCAGAACTTAAGAGAATACACAAGGAGAAATTTTTAGTTTATCTATCTAAATGTAATCAAAATCTCTTTTGGCTAAAGGCGTAATATATTCAATGCTTGTATCCTGATTCAGGAGAAACAGTTAACTGAAAGGAAGCGTAACTTTATTTCAAATATAAAAGGAGTCTGCATGTATTATGTTACTATTTCATTTTTTAATACTGCACTTTTTGGTTTTGATACCTTAAGACCTCTATTTTCTGATTGGACGTACACAGAATCACAAAATTGTCATGGTTGAAAAAGATCTCTAAAATCACCAAGTCCATCTGTCAACCCAGAATAAAATACCATGCCCACTAGAGCGTTTCCTGAAGTGACACATCAACATATTTTTTTTTAATACCTCCAGGGATGGTTACTCCACCACCTCCTTGGGCAGCTTATTCCAGTGCCTGACTACTCTTTAAATAAAGAAATAACTCTTAATGTCTAGTCTAAACCTTCCCTGACACAACTTCAAGCCATTTTCTCTAGTCATGATTTACTTGAGAGAAGAGTCCAACACCCACCTCACTACAATCTCCTTTCACATAGTTGTGGAGAACAATAATATCTCCTCTCAGCCTTCTCCTCACCAAACTAAACAATCCCTGTTCTCTCATAGAACTGTTCTCTAGACAGTTTACTAGGCTGGTTATTTTTCTCTGCTCTAGTAAATCAATGTCCTTGTAATGAGGGGCCCAGAACTGGACACAGTTCTTGAGGTGCATCTTCCCTTGTGCTGTGAACAGGGGCTTTACAGTAATTAATTGCTTCCAGATGCAAGCTTTATCATGGAAGAAATAACGCCTTGGGAAAGTAGAAATTACAAAAAATTATATGTTTAAAAATGAATTCTAAAAAAGAAATTTATTTCACTGAACATGTGTTCCTTTCCAAGTCATCTGGGTTAAAGAAGAGAGGATGAGCTACTAAAATCCCCACATTTGCATCATAGAATACTGTTTTACAGATTACATCCAGCTGCAAACTGATGTTAGTGGTTTAAGAAGGGTACTTCTGAGTATATTCATAACAGAGGAAAATGTCACTGTGCAGAAGGTAAGAATTTCTGTAAAATGCACTAATTTCTGTAAAATGAAGTGAATTAATCATGATTTTGGAACTGCAGAAACAAAGTCAGAAAACAAGCATAATAAAGGACATTCTTTGGAATCTGTAGGATAAGTAAAGAACAGAATTATAATCATAAAGTCTATAGGGTTTTTTTTGCAATTGTAATTCCTCCCATCACCCATGGTGGAGAAGGTCTACTCAGTTCCATGTTTAAAAAATGAGCAAACCCAAAGATATAGAAAGACTCACAGTTCATACAAAATATATGTGCATATTATGAGCCTGGTCAGCATATGAGAGTGACTGTCAACAGAATCTACAGAAAATGAAGAGTGAGGACATAGACTAGCTGACGAGACAGACAAATGAAGTAGATTACAAATGGAATGTATGACTGCATAGTATAAGGAGAGATTGATTAGGGATACTTTCTTTCATGAAAATAATAATCAAAAGAAATGGTATTCCAGCTTGCCAAGTACAGTCAGTTGTAACCACAAACTCTGCAATATGCAAAACAAAGCAAAACAAACAAAAAACCCCTAACCAAACCAAACAAAAAACACTGGAAAATGTTGTGATCTCCTTCTGACACAGAAGATTCCTAGACAAACTGTGCAGGTCTAAGGCTCCAGTTATGTAAAATTTATGTCCAGCCCATCCATTCAGCTAGAAAATGGCATGAACAGTGAATAATACAGCTGCATTTATCTGCATTTGATTTCTTTCTTTCACTTTCTATGATTCTATGATTTAGCTTGTCTACAAATGCAGAGGTGATATGTTCAAGTTACATTAATGGAAGAATGTTTGTGGAAGGAACTCGCAAAAGGATTTATTTTTTACTTTTTAGTAAGTTTTAAGCCTCATTAGAAGGCTCTGGATTGGGTATTATGGTTGTGATTATGGGTGTTCACAACTGCTATATTTAAGGATTCACTTTTCACTTGAAGGTAGTAGAAAATATCTCCTTATAAAAAGTAAGAAGGGAAACAAGTGAAGAGTGAGATTAAGTGTCTGACTAATGTTAACCAGGAAAGTTCTGGATTTGGTGGAATAGTTACCAAGTCTGGGAGCTGGAACATGTGAGATGTTGTTAGGATTCTGCTATGTCTAAGCAAGCAGCCTGTGAAGTATCTCTACCATATTCTATTTTACCTTCATTTTTTTTTATTAAAAGAAAAAAATATTATTTGCAGTGATGTTTTTCATACAGGTTGATTAATTTATTATACATCTTTTATGCAAAAAAACCCACCAACCCTGTCTCACTTGATTTCCTTAAAGAGAAGTCAAAGTTAATTGACATTAACAATTGTCAACTAGACAGATTACTTTATCCTTCTGTAAAATTACTGAAGCCAACAGAATCATAAAATCATAGAATTCATTGGATTGAAAGGGACCCTTAAAGGTCATCTAGTCCAACCCGCCCTGAAGTGAGCAGGGAGAACTTTTAACTAGATCAGATTTCTCAGAGCCCTGTCAAGCCTAACCTTAAATGTCTCTAGAGAGGAGGCTTCCGCCACCTCTTTTGGCAACATGTTCCAGTGTTGCAACACCCTCATAGTAAAGAACTTCTTCCTAATATCTAATCTATATCTACCGTGCTCTATTTTAAAATCATTGCCCCTAATCCTCTTGCTATATGGTCTTCTAAACAGTTCCTCCCCAACTTTCCTGTAGGTCCCCTTCAGATACTGTAAGGCTGCTGTAAGGCATCCAATCTTCTCCTCTCCAGGCCAAACAATCCCAGCTCCCTTAGCCTGTCCTCACAGGAGAAGTGCTCCAGCCCTCTGATCATTTTTGTGACCTTCCTCTGGACCAACTCCAAGTGGACACAGTATTCTAAGTGGGCAGAGTAGAGTGGCAGAATCACCTCTGAATCTGCTGGCCATACTTCTTTTGGTACAGCCTAGGATGGGATTTGCCCTGTGGGCTGCAAGTGCACATTGTTGGCTCATGTCCAGCTTTTCATCCACCAATACCTCCAAGTCCCTTTCCACAGGCCTGCTATCATATCATCACCTAGCCTGTATTGATAACGAAGACTGCCTTTACTCAAGTGCAGGACCTTGCACTTGGCCTTGTTAAACCTCATGAATATCACATGGGCCCACTTCTCTAGCTTGTCCAGGTCCATCTGGATGACATTCCATTGCTCTAGTATATCAGAACCAGTTAGCTTACTGTCATCAGCAAATTTGTTGAGTGCACTCTCTACATAACTGATGAAGACACAAGTCCCAGTACAGATCTCTGAGGGATACCACTTGTCACTGCTCCATCTGGACATTGAGCCATTGACCACTACCTTCTGGATGCAACTGTGCCGGCAATTCCTTATTCACCTCACTGTTCACCCATCAAATCTGTATCTCTCCTACTTACAGTGAAAGATGCCATGGAGAAGAAGAATGCTGTGGGGGAATAATGTAAGACATTAATTTACCCACAGTGATGCTACATTTTTCTATTGCATGCTATTTTTTGCCATGTCACTAGGGATTATAAATCTTTTAATTTCCATGATCAGATATTCTTATACACTCTTTCTGAGTGGAAGTGCAGCTTCATATTTATTCTTGTCGCTTTGCTACTCAATCTGTACACTACTGTGTTCCTTTAAATAGACAAAAAAAAAACTTGTTGCCTTAACTTATGAAAGAACTTTCATTCCCCTCAAGGGCATCAGCCATACTTGCTTAAGTTTTTTGAATTAAAATAAAATCTCTTATAAGACAAAAAAACCCATGGGGTTTATCTAGAATCTGGGGGGAGGAACAGGGAAGAGAAGAAAGCCCATGACTTCCTATTTCCAACGAGACATGGAAATAAACAAAAAAATAAACTTTGTTACTGCAGCATCCCTGCTGGAAGGATCAAAACAGAAAGCACAGCAATTGCCACTGTTCTGCAGGAGCCTTAAAATCTTGAGTGCCACTTCGGATTTTCTCCTCAAAATAAGTGTGTCCCTGTGGCAGTTATGAAACTTGAAGAGCTTTGTTCTCAGCTGGAGTGACAGACTTGTCTTTCTTATTGATGTTCAAATATTTCTTTGCAACTCAAGAAAATGTTTCTTTAAGAAGGCTCATGGGGTTTTGCGCCTTCTGACAGATAGATGAAAATGGCAGCCACACAAAAGTCTCCTGTCAAATTTTAATTGTAATTTAAAATTTGAGTACTGTATAATTGAAATCTATATAGAAAACCCTTGAGAAACATTTTGTTTTGTCTTAAGTGTGTCACAAATTAAAGAAGATGCACATACTTTCCATGAAAAATGTGAGTTTTCCCAACTGTTTTTAATCCCCTTGCCACAGCATTTTCGCTGTATGTATTTATTTGAATCAATGCCATGAACTAATAATAACTATATTATGAAAATGTAAACAAAGCCTGTGTCTTTAGAATTATAATTGAGAGGTAATTACAGAATTTAGGCAGGTACAAATTGCAGTATTTTTCTTCTCAGAGTAATTGAATTCAGAAGAAAGCGATGTTAATAGCTTTTACTATTACTTTACAGTAAGGCAATGATTTCCTTTCTTGATCTCTCGCTATGATACATATAAATCCTCTATGAACTCGTTTGGACCAGGGTAGAACTAATTTTCATTATTATAATTTTTACTTCTAGTTAAGTCTCTTGTAAGTAGCTGCACTTCTTGAAATTTACAGCAAGCTTCTCTGTCAGTGTCTACTTCTAAGACTGATAACCCTCAATGTTTATAGTTATATCTACAGAATGGTATGTAGAATTAAGGTCACTGCTTGATTCTGAAAAACATCTTATGATCCAGAAAAAGAAAGGGAGTAAAGGGGTCATACTTGCAACCCTCTATTAGGGAAGAGTAAAGCACACAGGTGATTAAAATTAACCAAATGGAGTATTCCATCCCATACATATTATACTTGTTATAAATTTGAGGGATTTCTTCCTCCATGGACAGCATCCTGGGAGAATTCCATCTGTTTGTCTGTCTTTGATCACTATCTGTACCCTCCTAAATCCAGGTATTCCCACATCCAACTCCTGTCTGCTGCTGACTCCAGGATACCATCCTGGGATTATTCCAGGGCCTGCTCAGCAGCCTCAGTGGTGGTGACATGAGCATTTTCTAGGGAAGAAGGTTCTGAAAGTACACTCCCTAATAAACTTTAAGGTAACAAAGTCTAATAGGCTTTGAAATTTATTTTATGATGTCTCCCTTGAGCAATGGATTAAGTGGGAAGAGTACAATTTTAAGATATCTGACCACTGTTTCTGAATTATCTGTATCCAGGTATATTGGAATGCTGAATTTTTAAATTTTTTTATATGTAGCAAACAATAGTCTACCTATTTCAGTTGTGTTCAAAGTTCTGGGTTATTTTCAGCTATTTCAGATGATATCAGCATGATAACTTTGAAAGAGGGTGTCTATAAGGAGTTGTATCTCTTTAGCTTGTTTTAGGAGTATAATAAAGCAAATTTTCTGTAATTCCCTTTCAGATTTTTAATATTGTGATTTCGTTATGCAAAATGAATACCAACCCTATAAGATGTGGTGTTAGTGCTTACTATGTTTAAAGCCCTGCTAATAATTTTAAACCTAGACCATGATTAGTTGATTTTGGATCCATTGAATTTAAACATTGTAAATCCCTAATCCTTCCTTTGGATTCAGTTGAAGCATATTTCTGATTGATTTAAGGTACATTAAAACAAACTCAGCTTAATTAGTAATAAGAGTTTGTTGAGCTTTTATAATCATAGCATCATTTAGGCTGGAAAAAACCTTGAAGATCATCAGCTCCAACCAAAAACCTAACACTGACGAGTCTACGGCTAAACTATGCCCCTACATGCCATTTCTAAATCTCTTTTAAATACCTCACCAGTGCTGTGGATACGGGTACAATCCCTTCCATAGTTCTCTTGGCCACATGATTTTTTATACATGCCAGGATGCTGTTGGCCTTCTTGGCCACTTGGGTGCACTGGTGGCTCATATTCAACTGGTGTTTGCCAACATCCCCAGCTCCTTTTCTTCTGGGCAACTTTCCAGTCACTTATCCCCAAATCAGTAGCATTACATGAGATTGCAGTTGACCCAAGTGCAGGACCTGACACCTGGCCTTGCTGAATCTCATACAATTGGTCTTAGGTTCATCAATCCAGCCTGTCTAGATCCCTCTGTAGAGTCTTCCTACCCTCAGTCAGATTTGCCCAACTTGGTGTCTTCTGCAAACTAATTGATGAGGCCATACTTGTTTCTCTCATCCAAATAATTGATAAGGATGTTAAAGAGAACTGAGCTCAATACTGAGCCCTGGGGAACACCTCTTGTGACCAGCCATAAACTGGATTTAATTGTGTTGTCAACAGCTCTTTGGGCCTAGCTATCCATTTTTTTTTCACCCAGAGAAGAATATACTTGTTTAAGGAATTAGCAACCAGTTTTTTTCCAGTAGAATGGTATAAGAGTGCTGTGTGATGATTTAGCTAAATGCATTTTAAAGAAAATTTTCAGTGGAACAAAAACTAAATGATAAAAAAAAAATAAAAATCCTTCAGACTTCACAACACTGAGCACCATAGGAAATATCAACTTAGTGCTAGCATAAGGGTTAATACCTTAATAAATCAGTCTTTATTGAAGAGTTTATACCTGTCTTGTCTACAGAAAGAAATGGTCAGCAGAAGAAGCATGCTTTTAATACACAGATCAATAAAAATATTTTAGCCAGGGCTCTATAGCATGTCAGTTTTCTAAAGCAAGGAATATTTGCAGTTTAATGCTGTAGAGGATCTGAATCCTGCTAGAGGCCATTCAACTTCAGTATTTCCTCAGCTGTAGCCCTTGTCATTAATATTGCACTAGAATTAAACAAAGTTGATTCTATACTCTGCATAAGCTATCAGCAATAGATTTTTGACAACATATGTTACCACAGCATAGCTTGGTACAATTTTCCCTTAAGCCAAGATAGTTATATAGAAGTTCTTCAAACCAAATTTGAAGGAATAAAAGGAAAGACATTTCAGGTTTTTATCTTCGGTGGCAAAGAATTAAGATTTCTAGCCTTTGTCAAGCTATCAATTAAAAATTAATATTATTTCTCTAGATATTTTTTATGTGTAAATTATATGAGTGGAGCTATCCTCTCAACATTTACATTGTTTTCATGTTTGGAAAACAAGAATAAATGCCCAAATGCAAATTAAATTGTTCCATCATAGAGGATTCAAGTATATGCTAAGTTACTAGAGTTCATACAATCATAAAATAATAGTTGATATCTTGTAAGTACATATTTCATGTGTAAATAAGACATTTGGGATCAAAACTGGTGTGGCTTCCACAAGAAGATGCCAGAAGCTTCCCCAGTGTCCTATAGAGCCTGTTACAGGTGCCTTCAAAATAGACTTGCTACTGTCCAACGCTGAGCCAACCAGCAATGGTGTTAGCACCTCGGTTACAACATATTTCAGCAGGGCAAAAAAATGCAGCAAAAGAGCCAGAAAAGAGGAATGAGAATATATGAGAGAAATAACACTGCAGACACCAAACTCAGTGAAAAAGGAGGAACAGGAGGTGCTCCAGATGCCAGAGCAGAGATTCCCTTGCAGCTCATGGTGAAGACCATGGTTGTCCTCCTTTGATGGAAGTACATGAAAACAGCTTCACACAGATACTAAACTTAAGCAAATTAATTTATATCAAAAACTGAAGAACTAAAACCAACAAGACATTCTGGAACCTTTTGTGAAAAACTACAGCCTGTGGGAAGGACTCACAATGAAGAAGTTCGTGAAGGTCTGTCTCTCATGGGAGAGACAGCTGGTATCAATCAGGCCTTTGATTGCCTTTGCTTGCTTACCTGTGGGACAGAAAGGAGAAAATCTGCCCAAAGGCTCATTCATTCAGACAAGGACAGGGAAGTTTTCATTCCCCATTTACAGTAACATGTAAAAACCAGATAGATTCATCTTGGGAAGGAAAAAAACCCCTAATTTAACCTACAAGGAGAAAGAAAATCATACCATCATATCATAGAATGCCTAGAGCTAGAAAGGACCTTAAAGATCAACTAGTCCCCTCTGAAAGGTGAGTCATAACTTGTCTGACTTTTTTTGTTAAGGATAGAAGGGACAGGTTAGGGGAAAAAAAATGACCCCTTGAGTGACCTCCTAAGTTCTTGCAAAAGGAAAGAAAGAAACAATTATTTTTTTTTAGTGGATGTAATACCTTTTTATGTAAAAGTTCACAAAATCTAGTCTATCAGTTAATATGGAAACTAAGATAAAACCTTAGAAAGAAAAGATGACAGAAAAGGCAGCTTTTTCATATCACTCTTCAGTAAAGAGAAGTGAAGAGGAAATTACTGATGGAGAATAGGAAATATTAAAGAACTTCGAGGGGACCTTCAGAGTTATGCTCCTGAACAAGTGAAGAATTATAACATCAGTCCTTTGCTCTTTGCCTGTCTTCATCCACAGAAGCTCTTTGAAAAAAGGCTGTTTTTTGTCAAGATTTGTGTTTCAGGTGCTCGTGGTTGCCATATTGACAACACTACGCAGAGGTTTCGTCAGATGCATCTTAACATTTTAAAGATTTACTTGTAGTGTTCATGGAAAGTGGTAGCAGGATCAGATATTTATTTAATTCTCAGGATTCTCGACAATATTCAGTTCTATTGATAATTATTTAGCAGCATGTATTTTCAAAAGTGCTAAGGCCTTGAAGTTAATGTTTAAATTGCATGTTAACCTTGGAGCACTGTAGTGCTCCACACAAGTTCTCTGGATCTATTAATATCCCTCAGAAATATAGGAAGATATGGACTCTGTATATTTAGTACAGAGACTCACTGAGGGTCTTCACCCATTTTGAGATAGCTGTACTTTTGCTGCTTTGTATGTGCCAGGACCTCAAAGGCGGGTGTGGCACCGTCACATCTTATAAAGTGAGCACAGCTCCCCAGAGACATCAGGCATCTCCCTTCAGAAGGGAGCCTACATGTGGCTGGGCCCAATCCTCCTCTATTAATTGATCTCTTTTGACAGCCCATTCAGTGAGATTAAGTTCAGGAATTCTATGCATGGTAATCTAAGAGGAAGATTATTACCAAAGTTTGTACAAAACACATCTTTACTTAAAAGTGAGTAAGATCATAAAGCATGTCAGATTACACCTAGAAGAACTAGAAATGGAGGTACTTTCAAAGCAATGGATTATGAATCTCAGAATTTAGCAAAATTTAAGGAAAATGTCAGAACAAGTTACAATTGACAAAATTTATCCAAGCACCAAATTCTAATACTTAACCACGTTAGAAATCATGCTACCCTTATGTGCCAAAATAAGGTTAGAAACAGAGAGAGAGAGAGAGAGAGAGAAAGAAAGAAAAGAAAATGGGAGATAAAAAAGATATCACCACCCTTGGATCCAGATCTCAGTAGTAAGTTGTGATCCTTGGATGGTGGGCCCTCATCCAATATTTAGTGTGTGACTCTTTTATACCACTTGACCCCACCTTTTGGGGGAGGCTTATTGTACCTTGTGCAGCCAGGTGTTCACTCAGGCCCCTCCAGATGGGCTGACACAGCAATAACCCTTATTTCTGTGCACGTGCCCTCTCCAGTGGCTTTACCCGGGGCACAGACAAGATGTCCCTCTGCCCCTGCAGGGCACAGCTTGCCTGCCCCTGTCCCTTATGGAATAAGGACAGTGTCCTGCCTGTCAGGGTGGCCATCAGACAGAGCTCCCCTTGCAAGGACAGTGTTCAGCTTGTTGGGATCGCCACTGAAAGAGGGCCTGCTCTTACAAGACGAGGGCCCAGTTTATCAGGATGACCACCCAAATGAGGGTCTCTCCTTGTGAGAACAGAGTACAGGTGGCTTATAGAATGAGGACTCCACCAGAATGCAATGTCCATTTTGTCAGAGTGGCTATTCTGAGACAATTATTCTTTTTGGGATGCTGTAGTATGCCTCTCTTAAACTTTACTCTTTTTCTGATTTCTGTTTGACTATTTCAGTTTTAAATTTCCACTGCTATGTTCTGCCTAACTCTATTCCTGAATTCATGGCAAGGGAGTAGACAGAAAAAATGGAGTTTTAAAAATGCTCAGTAGGTTCACTCTGACATGGATCTGATATAGCTAGCCAGAATTTTGGAATGACATTACTGCAAAGAAAGAGATTTGCAGCTATTTACTTTCAGCAGTCATGAAATATGTATCATCTCTTGGGATGTCCACAGTCCCACTTGAGGCAACAGCTAAATACAAAATCTCATGATAATACTGTTATGAGCAGGCACAATAGGAAGATGTTGGGCTGCTGAAGCAGAGCAATTGAAAAGCCTTTCGCTATTTCACCTAAGAACTACACAGCAAACTTCTTTTGTTCCCTGGTCTGCTCACAAATTCCCATATATTAAATCAGTTCCAGTGAATTTTCATGCTTTAGATCTGTCCTTAAATTTCAAATTTAAATCTTGTCTAGTTGTGAAGATTTGCTAAGAATAACAGTAAAATTAAGTAGATTCTCATATGAAATAAACATAAGATATAATAGTATCTTATGCAGTGATGTTGAAGGTACTTGTAATTATCCAACTGATAATTTCTATAACAAAGATTTTTTCAGCTGATAGATAGCTGAGCTCTGAGAATAAAACCATCCACAGACCTTGCTTTTGTAACTCTGCATTGTAATTGAAGACACTGAAGTAACTCTGCAGTCCCCTGATTTTCTATATTGTCTTACAAATCTGTTTCATTGTCCGCCTGTCAAAACCAGCAGAGCAGGAAAACTAGTTTTGAACAGCATTCTATGGTGCAGAAAGAGAAGTTGTTCTATTTGCCACAGAGATTATAAAGGTCTCAATGTAGGCCTGTTTGCACAGTAGTTTTGAAGAGACTTATATTGTTTTTTAAGATAATACTAATTTTTAGCTAGAATAATGGAATTTTGACTTGTCATTTGTATTTATTCTTTGTTATTCAGTGAATGTTTTTGTTTGTTTGGTTGGTTGATATTTCACTTCAGGAATGATTAATGGTGAAATTATTCAAGGTCAAAGGCAAAAATATCCATTTATAGGATATGCCATAAACTTTTTATCTATTGGAACTTAAGCGAGTGAATTTATTAATTATTTTTTTGAAGAACAGTGCAAAGGTATTTGTGTCACATATGTGTATGTATTTCTATGCTATTTTCCTGAATAAGTGAAATGCCTTTGTCTGGTTTTTTATAGCAAATATCAGGTGGAATTTGTGGAACTCTGCCTGGAGATAGATGATGAGCCATCAGAGAACTGGTGGGTCAGGATTAAAGGACTGACCAACATGTGTAAAGTGTTAAGACCACCTGATTAGGAGGTAGTGTATGAGGCCTTCTTCACACAAGTGGAAAAAACCTTCTGTCAGTTTACTAAAGGTGGAAGCAGATCATGTGATCCAGGAGAAATATAGAGTCACTGCATTTATAAAGAGTGTTTCAACTAGGTCAAGAGAGGTAATTCTTCACATTTACTCAGCCCTGATGAGGCCCCTTGTGGAGTGCTGAGTTCAGCTCTGGGCTTCCCAGTACAAGAGAGAAATGATACTGGTGGAGAGAGTGAAGGGCCACTAAGTTGATTAAGGGACTGGAGTATCATTTCTATAAGAAAATGCTGAGATAGCTGTAACTATTCAGAGAATAAACACACAACACATATATTCCAATGCTTACGGTTCCACTCCGGTGTTAAAATTGCCCTGTGCTGCGACTACTATAACTATTGGCAAAGATAATTGTGATGAAAATGAAGATATGATTTTATCCTGTTCCGTACATTTGTTTGATCTGTCACTCATGTGTCTTAGCCAGGAAGCTGTAAATGATCTTACATTTCAAAGCCTGGTCATATGGTCAGTAAATAGATGTTTGAGTTTATTAGTGTTAGATGAGAAAAATAGTATGAAAGAGTATCTGGAAGAATATATTCTACACTGAAAAATATTATATGAACTAGAAGTTACATAAGCTGAAAATCCAAGAACTCAGAAGTAAGCAAACAATACTGGTAGTATCATTCCTGTTTATCTCACCTGTAGACACACATTTAAACCATATGGTACACTTTTATCACAGTTACTTTGTCCTTTTCATTTCACAAATTGTCATCTGAAAAAGTAAGTGTATGAGTTGCAGAAGTAATTGAAAATGTGGCATTACTAATTCTGAAATACTTAGATACTTAACTTTGGATATTTACTACTTTATCTAAATCCTATCAAAAATTGATGGCTGTAGCGTTTGTGTGGAAGATGTATATGTGTGTAAAACATAGCACAAGTGTGTTTTTCTGCAGGAAACAGACTGAGTAGGAATATGACTTTTGAAGCTTTGCTCTTTTTTTACCACCCTGAATTCTAAACTTAACAAGCCGAACAGGATAAGCTAGAGGTTGGTGTCTGTGTTTCTTTAGTCCAGGTTAAGTAAGCATGTTTAAGTGATCGTCAAGTTACCATTTGCTTTGTTTTATCTCAAAATATTCTACACATGTACTCTGAAAGAATGCCAGTTTTTAACTGACAATTACTTAATTAGGTAGAAAACAAAATCAGTGACAAGAATGACATCCTACATTGCTTTATAACTTAAGCCAGTTTTCCTGTTTTTGAGCTTCATTAAAAAAAAAAAAAAAAAGAGATAGTTCTACTTGTATACACAAATATTCAGCTGGGAGCGATTCCAGTTGTTCTCTTTGCTAGCACACTGGAACAATGTACAGACAAAGTCCAACACACATAGACTTTTGCACCTCTGGTTCTACACTGATCTGGAACTTTATTATGTACAGGGATTTCCTTCTTTTTTTCTATTCTTTTCTGGAAACAGCATGTTTTCCATGGTATGTGGACTCTGTGGCCAAAAATTCCTTGTCTAAAAAATTTTCAGTCTGTGACAGTCTTGAATAGACTCTTTGTTGAGGAAAATCAGGTATTGCACAAAAGTGTTTTTTAATTGTTCTGAATGAAAAGCATTGCATTTTTTACTTCTAAGTGAAGGGTTGTTTCTAGGATTTTAAAAACTTTTTTTTTTTCAAGTTTGGTTCTTTCTGGAAAGATACTTAAAGAATAGTGCAGAGGAGTGAGGACAGTCCACGTTTTATTTTGTTATTTTTCTTATTGTGATAAACTCTTAGTAGGCTCTAAATAGCCAAGTGAACCACAGTCTTCTAATTATCAAGTCAATAACAGGTTGACTGCAAGGCTTACAAATTGTTCTGAACTTCTGTGTTGAGACAGAAGGTATGAATGGGTTTAATAGCCAGTGCTTCATGCATCAGCAGGTAGGGCCTTTGGCTATTACATGGCTGTAATTTCAAAGATTAAAAGGGATGTGCACTGTCTTGAAAACTACAGGAGATAATAAAATGGAAAGGGAGGTTTCTAGGAAAAATGTAGTCATAATATGTATCTGAATGTTTCGGTGAAAATTTATCTGAAATACAAAGCATGGTTTCTGGTCACCAACCATACACTAGTTGACTGGGAATGCATAGCTCCGCACTGCTTCATCATATGCTCTATTAAAAAAACAAAACAAAAACAAAAACAAAAAAACAAACCACAAACAAAGATTACAGAGCCCAGAATCTATATTTCTGGTCAAGGTGGTAAAACTCTTAAATGTTTATCCAGTGGTTTTTAATGTTGCTATTTCAATCTACTAGTTCAAAGGAGTTCTTCTGAGGAAAGATATGAGAGAAGATCTGTCGGAGGAGGAAACACTGTCAAAAGAATTATACTGTATTCTCCTATTATAAGAGCTATGTCTCAATTTCAAAGCAGATCCCTTCTGTGACATTCCCTTGCCATGGTTTAACTGCTGGGCTGGCAATTAACCAGATGACAGATGCTCTCTATTAATCTCCCTCCTCTGCCTGATAAAGAAAGGAGAAAGAATAAGGGAGAGAGACTTACACTTTGCAAACTAAACTGCACTACTTTCATGATATAGGAATGATTAAAAGGAAAAATTATGAAATACATACAAATATACAGAAAAAAGATACCACGTTCCTCCCCCCTTTAAAAGTCAGTACTGCACCAGATCTCTCTCTTTCTGCCTACTGCCATCCTCCAACACAAATCAACATGCAGCTGCCCTTTCAGCATCATGCTATAGAAACACAGATAGCCTTTCCATTTTGAGGTGTTATAAGGTGATTTAGAGGATACATCTTTTAAATGCATCAGACCCTTGAAGTGTTCTCAGAAGGGGATCACAAGAATGTGGTTATTGCTGTAGTCTACCTGAAGCTATCTTGGAGCAGAGAGAGAGATATCTGTTGTTACAAATCTGCCTTACACTCCATAAGCAGAGCAATTTGATGCCGAGAGTGGAGTGGAGCTCTGAGCAATCTGAGATGAAAATAAAAAGAACTGTTAAAAATAGCATGTTAATAACTATTATAAAGTGACCTAGTCACGTGGAAATACAGGGAAAGGAAATGTGTTGCATAGGATATGACTGATATATTACAGACGTTTTCGAGTTTTTGCTGAATCTTACTATGCCTTTCTATGTCTGATAATATTAATATATAAAGAAACAATTGTGATATAAAAGAGGAGAGTTAATTTCTTGCTTTCTCTTCCATTCCCTGTGGAAAGTGACCTAATTTCACCTTAAATTATTTGGTATAATGAGAGCACCTACATGCCCTAGAAGAGATTGTGCATACAGATTAGAGGTGGAAGAATAGGATTTCAAATGGGAATTCAAATAGGGCAGCTCTAAGCCTAGCTGAATTTGAGAAGTAGGTGAAAAAAAAATGGGTGGAAAAAAGGGAAGGCAATGTGTGAATAAGAAATTTAATATAATATTAGCAATTTTATGCAGTGTAGGAATATTAGCAAGAGATCAGCTGATTAAAAAAAGAAATGGAATTTATAAACATAGTAAAATGCATAGAGGTGTGTGTGTAAATAGGATTAAAGAGTTGAGTAAAGAAAGATAACATGCACAATGCACAAACTAAATTTCACTAGATTATACTTCTAAAAGGCTGTCCCAATGAAATATCTTCTGAGTAAGAGTTTGTTTAACATCGTGAATATTAGTTTTCAAAAGAAGAGGAATTGAATTACTTTCTACTTTCTTGAGTTAGAATTCAGTCCCTTTTCTGGATAATGCTATCTTATTGATTTGTTTTCTTTAAAAGTGTGTTAAAGAGTAGATTTTGACTTTTTGATAGATTACATCTGAAGAGCAGCTTATGTTTTTTCCCCTTTACATATAATAACATATGCCAAAAAGACTGATCATAGATCTTTAAATTTCTTCTCTGTAGTTACTCCATTTTCAGAATAGCCTTTAAGTCACAGAAAGCCTAGAGATTATTTGGAAGACAAGAAGGATCAGGCGAATAGGAATGTGGCTTTCTTATTAACATTTTGTATTTGTTCACTCAACTAAAGTGACACCTCACAGGCTATTAATTTTCAGTGCAAGCGTATTTTAGTATACCTCAAGTGCCTAAATTGATACATAACAATGGGAAATGGCTAATGCTATTGTCTCCTGTTGCCACAAAACCCAGATCACTTTAAATGAGAGAAATAGGCTTAGTCTAAAAAAGCATGTGAACTGTTTCAATTTAAGAGGCTTTCCTATCTGCCCCTGGCAAATAGCTGATTTCAGATATTACAAATGCAAAACAGAAACATTTTTTTAATGTAACATGAGTCATGAAGTCACAGCACTAAAATTAACAAGGGAGAGCCATGAAAAATCAGATGTTGACTGCCAGTGCTGAAAGATTATATAAATTATCTGTATTGTCATATGGGCCATGTCTACCTCATACCTAAGAGGAGTTGAGACTGTAACACTGTTTTATTGAAGGCAATCTTATTTTTAAAAAGTATTTCTTTCTCTGTGTCTGGTAATGTTGTATTTTAGTTGGAATTTTTCTAATCTGAAACTTAACTGAATTTCTGAATTTATTGTTTTCAGAAATCTAAAGGCTACTTGTCTGCCTATTTTGGAATGACTGTGTATTTTCTCAGGAAAAAAAGATATTTTTCAGCAATAAAAAAAGTATTGACTTAATGACGGCTGCAAAGTGACTTATTAAGCTATTGAAAAACTGACTTCATTCAGCAACACTAAAACCTTACATATTTCTTGAGAATAATTCCACATAAGTGAAAATTGCGAGGAAGTGAAAAAAAAACCCAAGGTATAGAAAAAGTCTTAAGACTGCAAGTATCATATACTTCTGCACAAGTGTTCAAGTAAATATGAAACTTCTTTTTTATAAGTATGGTGAGGGTTTTGATTCATAGTGAGAGCACACTTTTCTCATCAGCTCCCAAGTAGTATACTTCACTTAACAAAATACTCTGGTTTTGAGCAGTGTTAAAGGAGAAAATAAATTAAAAGAGAAAATAACTTCTAATTTCTTCCACTGTGTATTTCTGTGCTTATCTATTCTCTCAAACGGCCCTCAATCAGATTGTTTTTTTCCTTAGACTTCTGGGAATTCTGAAGAAGAATGCATCTTCACACTGCAATGTACTCTTCAAGTCTTGAACAATTTAAAGATGGAACTGTGTATTAAAAATTCGTATGTAGAGGTCTTACTATCTGTATTGTTTTAATTTACAGAATATCACATCCATCATGACATACATCATCTAAATTCAGTATTCTCAGCAGTGATTGATGACTTGTGAAATGTGAAAAAGCTGAAAACAAATATTTTCTCCCTCTTTGTAATTTAAGTGGTTTTTTTATAAAAAAACATGCTCTGTTAGAATACAAGAACATTGACTGCTGTTGTGCAGTGATACAAGCTATAGGGAAAATTTTCATCTGTTTTAACACCCAGTTCAGCCTAACGTATAGTTTAGTATCTTAGTTATTAGCAGATGAGGGTAGAAGAAAAAACAAATCCTCTGAATGGAGGGTAACATTTCTACTGCTGAGATACACAACCTAAATAAATATGATATAGGCTTTGTTACAGTTTTCTGTATGATACTGGTAGAACCCTGAGCTAAATCAAGATCTCTTCTAAAAATCTGAAGCAGTTTGGTGTTTGCAACATGAAGACCCTTTTAATTTTGGATGTAGTTAGGAATGTCCAACAGAAAATGAATACTATAATTATAGTCTGTAACTCAAAATAGCATTTTAAAAACTCAGGAAGGAAACTTCTGATGAACAGCAATACACAATAGCAATTTTTCCTTCCACTGATCATCTTAAAACTTGACTTCCTCCTAGTACAACAAGAAGCTATTTCAGGACAGTTTAGAAAATCTTTTTAAAACATTTGATACTATAAGAAATATTTTTAAGTATGGTAGGTTTTGACAGTTTTTTGATTTTTTAAGTTCATTTTGAAATATTCTATCAGTAAAGTCCTTTCCAAAAACTATAGGTTCTCAGTGATGCTTGCTGTCAAATTCACATATCTTCTACAAGATTAGATTTCATTAAGTCAAGAGCTCTGTTACTCACAGAATTTTCATCATATCATTTATAGCTCAAGTGCATGAGAACCAAGTTTTGCCTCCAAAAACAGTTTGATGAAGTTGATTTCCAGAATGCTGCTTCTGCTTTACTCTTATTAGACATACATACAATCAAATTTTCATTTTTAGTTTCTTTGAGAGTACCCCTTATTTTCACTTCCATTAAGTTCTATTGCTTAACTTTTTCTAAGTTAAAAAAGATCCAGATAATTGCCTTGGGAGAAAGAAGAGGAGAGAGAGCCTACAAATTTGTTCATTAATTTTGAACTAGGGCAGCAATTCAGAAAAAGGTGGGGGTGTGCCCTTTCATAACCATATTCTAGTTTGCTTTGTCAAAACAGAAACTGTGTGGATAACTGAATTATATAAGCTTTTATGCCTTCTTCTGTGCTTAGTGACACTGCCTACTGCCTCCCACCATCACTGCTCATAGAGTAGGATTCTTCTTTCTGTTCAATAAAGAAAGAAAAAAGATTTTTGTTTGGTTGGTGTGTTTTGGTTTTTTTTAAGCAGGTACAAGTACTAGGAATGCTCTAAACAAAGCTATTCATTTTCAGGGAGGTTAAAAGTTGGTCATTTAAGTTTTGTGAGACTTTTCATCTGTAACATAATCATCCTAGAAAACAGAAAAACTAGAAGAACAATGATAAAGTGGTATTTGAAAACTTGAGAAGAGCAAGTAATGGAAATATATTTTTGTCAGATCTCTGAGGAAACAACAAATAAAAACTAACTAGTATTTAGAGGGAGTGGTTCAGGGGTGAGAATTATAAACAATGGGAAGTAATAGGTAAAAAAAGCAGCAGGTGGCATAGAGCATGTTCAGCCTTTCAACCTTTGGTGGTAATATTCGGCATGTACTGCATTTCTAGAATATCTTGTGACTATGCTTTGAATGAAATTACAAAAGAATGAAAATGGTAAAGGAAATTACCCATATAGTTAGTTAAGAGAGAAGGTTAGCAACAGTAATATAATCAAAGCTTAAAAAATGTCTCATAGATGTTTTGAAATTAGTATTTTAAAAGAAATTGCTTATCATAAACCCTCTTGCAGTCAGTGTTAATGGATTCAATTAACACAGAAGAGCTATTCAGAGCAATTTTGTATAACATAATACCTGCACTTCTGTTGTTCGGTGCAGAACAAAAAATGAGTCACAGTCAAGTTGCATTCCAAAAATACAGTATTTAATGGCTGTGCTCATTATTCTGCTTTGACATTTTCTGTGTTACCTACCTGAATTGTTCGTGTTTCATCATGCAGCTTGCAATCTTCAGGGTGGAACTGGGGATCTTGAAATGTATATAGGAACATGTATTTAAGCAAGACTTTTACTACTTTTTGTTTCAGTGGAATGTCATAGAGAATAAATTCAAGGGAGAGTTTTCAAGACGGTATTTTTTGTGACAAGTATATGGATCAGAATAGAATTTGAAGGCTTGATATTGTGAATGACTAGCACATTGAGGCTACTGGTTTTGGTGATATAACTACACCAAGGCTGCACAGATCCTTCTGCTGACTCCATAAAGTGCAATAGAAATTATGTACATATTTTATACCTGTTCCTTGAAAGATAGGCTACATCAGTGTTGGTGTTTGTATCAGTAATGTCATGTCATCAGTAATAGCCTACAGAAGTAAAGTTCATGTTGATATTTCTTTTGAGAGATTTTTTTTTCCTCTTTTTTATGACCTTAAAATTATACATTTAGCAGGATACATCCAAGTTTTGGAAACTATACAGAGCTTCATTGAATCTGCAGTCTCTTAAAGTAAGTTTGGTTTGTTTTGGCATCAGTGCAGTCACTTTTTTTTCATCAGTTCTCTGTAGTAAAAGCCCAGTTGTCTTTCTACCTTGAATGATATCAGAGGTTCTCTTAATTTTTATTTTAGTCTTTATAATTTTACTGGGACTGATAGCCTATCTTGATTATGTATTTTTATGATCCCATTATGAATCTAATTCACATTTGAATTGGATTTATTCCTTTAATGGCAATGCTTAGAACTGCTTATCATAAAATTTAGATTCTTATAATTACGGCTATTCTAAAGCCACCATAAAGCAATTTTTTTTTTGTTTGGTTTGGGGTTTTTTTTGTTTGTTTGTTTGTTTTTTGTTTTTTTTTTTTTTTTTAATTTGCAGTGATTCAGAAATAGCAGTTTAGGAAATGAAATTAACAGAAATTCTGGGATTATGCACATTCTCAAGCAACATTTTTAGCAACTGTGAGAATAATGTGAATATCATGTCATAGTAGCTAAGAACCTGTTAAGCATGCTATAATTCTAAAATGTCAGGTGTCAGTGATTTGTGTAGAGATTTGTAATAGAAATGCTGTATTTACATGAGTAGATAAAGAAGGGGATTGTCTGCTTGTGAGAGCACCATATGTGAAAATTTTCAAGAATGGATAGCTTTTAATAGTACCTCCATGTCAGATTCTTATCTTCTACTGTTTCTTCTGATTCTGACCAAGCTAAATTTAGCAGATGTGATCTGGTCATCCATAAAGCATCTGGTATTTTGTCAAATGAGAATTAATGGATCAAACTGAAGAATTAATATTCACTCAATTTCTGTGTGAGACTCAGTTTGAAGAACTGACTATATGAGAAAATAAGGTATTACAGTTAAAGGAAGGTAGAGGGGAAGACTCCTAACAAGTACTTTTAAAAACTTACTCTTTTGCAAGTGTATTTTCAGTTAAAAATGTTCACACTAGAAAAAGTAGAAATGGGCTAAACATACCTGAAGGCAAAATAGTGGAGTTGATTTCAAGGTGTTTTCTTCTGCCATGGTTTTAATGCATATTTTTAATGCATATATATATATATATATGGAAAAACAGACAGAATTTAGATGGAGTCTTAGATTTGAAAAGTGGCTTTCACAGCCATCTAGTCCCTCCCTAGGTGGAATGCAGGAGAAGAAAGTGTGTGTTGAAAATTGTTTTTTCTTGTGTCTGTACAAATTTAAACAGGATACTTTAAAATAAACAAACCTATAAACAAGCTCCTCAGAGTCAGATTGTCTGAGATGGAACAGAAATGTTTTGAGAACAATAGAAATACATTTGATATGCAAGTGAGCAAAAAGAGGATATGTGCAATGGAAATTGTGCTAGAAAGGGAATCAGAACATATAACCTATAATTGTAGTGTTCCTTTCTATGTGAGCAAGATTGATTGCATCCACTATAATATCAATGGTGCCTTTTATGTTAAGCAGAGGTCTTATTCTGTGTATGAAATGCCTTTACAGTCTACAGAGGTACATTTTATGTCTTATAAGAACTTACAAAGCTGAAGAAAATTTAAAAATCTTTGGTATTTACTTTTGGTAAAGGACATGACAAGAAAATCACAGAATAGTGTTGCTAGAAAAGCAAAGGACTAAATATTTATTATTATTAAAATATTAACCTTAATATTAAAATATTTAAAATATTTTCTGTAGAAAAAAATTGATCTGAACCTTATTTTTTGAAGAATGTGGTAATGTGTATGATATACATTGAACATATCTGTGCAATGAAATATGGCCAACACAATGATCAGTATAATTTACTTGGCTTTAATGGATAACTACTTGGCTATAATGACATTTATGACCTTATCTAGCATACAAGTTGGAGTGTTATATTAGTATTTATTGGGTATCTCATTAGAAAATATTGTTTAATAATATAATTACACTAAGGTCTTTGCCACACTAAGTTGTTAGAATCATTAATATACACTGCGTAGAAAATGCAGAATTAGTATCTACTCCAAATTTCTTGCAAACCAAGCTTGTCCTCTAATATGCTGTGTGTGCTGGGTTTGCTTGAATTATAAACAGAACTCTCATGAAACGGATTAGATTATAAATCTCAAAGAATATTGTGTTAATAATACCCTAGTGGTTAAATCTGGGGATTATTTGAGAAACAACTTTAATTGGAAAGTTTAAAATAATTTGAGGTATGGTCATTTAATAAAATCTCATTTTATCTGCAGCAACATCCACAATGATGTTTTCCTGGAAACATTTCTGCTTGCCAGAAATGTGCTTGTGTGTTAAGAATTTAGATAAGGACATACAGTCCAGGATACCTGATCATAATGTGTGAGATACAGGACATTTAAGAGCTCCTACTTAGACAGTGAGATTCTGAAGCTAAGAAATTATATGGAATACAGAAAAAAAAATCCTCACTTCTGAGCTACTTTACAGATTACAGAGCTAACCTAATTTCCACATTGTAGGAAATTTTATTTCAGGAACTTTTACCCCATTTTTATAAATATTCTCTTTGCATGCCATAAAGAGTCCAACAGGGTTTGGGTGAGACAGTACCTTATGTTACTAGTAAAAGCACAGTGTGTAGTTGTTGTTACTCAAATGTAGTATTGCATTCCTCAAGTTAGAATCTATTTTGGTCTTCCGTTACTACATTTTTGGGTTTAAGTTTAAAATGAATATGTTCATACTAATTAGAAATTGGAGGCCAAAGTAATATCACAGAGACTTCGTCTTCTGAGATTTTGTTTCCTAGAGCCCAAGCTAAAGAAATGTAATTTGCTTCATTTATTACTAGTGTCATGTGACAGCTCACTTTGCAAATCAATATTCAAATTCCATAGAGTTTTTCTGAAACATGATTACTGCAAATGGTTTGGTTTGTTCATTTGGTTTTTGTGTGTGTGTGGTTTTTTGTTTGTTTGAGTTGGGGATTTTTGTTTATTTAGTGGTTTGGGTTTTTTGTGTGTGTGGTTTTTTGCTTGTTTGGGTTGGGGTTTTTTTTATTTATTTGTTGTTTGGGGTTTTTTTTTTGGTTGGTTGGTTTGGCTTTTTCATTTTTTTTAATTAAATGGAATTTCTATATTTAGGAAATAGTAATTGTGCAAAGATTTTTCATTAATTTTAATGATAAAATTTTAAATGTCCCATTTTATATGTTATGGTTCAGGAAATATCTAAAAATTCTATTGCCAAGAGAACTGTCTTCTATAGTAGAGCAAATTTTTTTAATGAAACATTCCATTCCTAAGCTAATGTTCTCATACTGCTACACCATTGTTTTCTGATAATATTGTGAGTTGCTAAATTTTATTTATATTGCTTTGTGATTTTCTGGATTTTTCATTAATGTATCTGTGGTCATTATTATGATATAGTTAAACCATAAACATGTTGAAATTAAACCTGTGTCTATCTGACTGAATAATTAATAACTCATTTTTATGGCATAACTACACAAGATGGTTGGACTTCATGATCTTGAAAGTCTTTTCCAACCATGATGATTTTATGATTCTATGAATTCATGTATGCTCCCCTGATAAGAGGTAGAATTTCTTTTTTTATTCTCTATTCTGGAAAGATTTCTAACAGATTACTATTGGAGTTCTGAGTCCTGGTCTTGTACACATCCTGTTCAACAGGTGTTGGAAGGATTTGGTGTAATCCAGATACTGCATATTTGGGGTTTTTTGTAAACTTTTGATATGTGATCAGCTGAATTCTGCAGACTACAGTGGGGGTTGGACTAGATGACCTTTAGAGGTCCCTTCTAACCCAAATCATTCTACTCTTCTATGGTTCTATGATTTGTTACTTAGAAAATCTAAATCTCTTCTCCATAATTTACCATGATTCAAGCAAGATAGGTGATTCAGCAGATACAAAACACTTATCTGCCCTTCATTTCATCTTCAAAGCAGCTTCAGAGTTTCTTATATGCACTTCTGTCATCCTCCTCTAAGTTGCTCAGCAAATGATTGCATACTATTTTTCTAGAAGTTTTCTACTTCAGTGCCTGTGTATGCTTCTTGATAGTGCAGGGTAATAAAAGACTCAACAAATAGAAGTTGCACTAAGGAAAATTCCCATTAAATATACAGAAAGAATTCTTCTGATGAGGGTAATCAAATTTATTGGAATAGATTGTTAGTACCGACAGGAGACTATCCATCCATAGAGATGTTTAAAACTTGTCTGAATAAGGCCTCATAAAACCAAGCAAAGAACCAGACAAGATGGCTTCCAGTGGTCCCTTCCAACTTAAATTATTCTGTAATTTCACCAAATGTTAAGATAAATTGCTTAAAGCAAGATTTGATAGAGGGACATAATATTTACTTCCCTTGTTTTGGACGTGCATTATTTAAGCGGATTTTTTCTCTGACTGGAACAAGAATATGAGGGAAACTTTTACTGAATTAGAATACCTGGGACCTAAGTAGCATAGGTATGGGGTAATCATAGCTTCCACTGAGAATGGCAGCTTTGGGTGACCAATAATTCTGACAGAATCTATACTTTTTAATTTTGGAATTTAGTCCCCATAGCATTCAAACAATTGTCAAGAAAGTACACAAAGACCTTATGCAAAAATTGAAGAATAATAACTTCTTGCTTAGTGAGTGTGTTGTGGATATTAAACTTCTTAAGTTATTAGCTAGATACAATGAGTATTGCAATAAAAAAGCTAAATAGAAAATTATTATTTCTATTCTTAATCCTGCATTACTATAGGAAATAATAAAGTCTGGTTGAACATACAATTTATTTGAATGTGTAGGTATAATCAAACACCTTTTGGTGGCCAACTCTGAAACAATATTAAAGTTCTGTTATTATTTTAATGAAATACTCTTCTGGGAATCATTTCCTTATTATTGCTTATGCTGCTATTAGAATCCTTAGATAAGCCTTCATTGTCTTTCAATGGCTGAGTGGTCCAAAGACTTACAAAAGGAATATAATTACATCTACTAAGCAGTGCCACAGATGTTTCCAAGACCTCTGGCCAATCAAGACAGAACACCCCAAAGATGCATGAGCTGTGCTTTTAATATCCAGAGCAGACAGGCTGCATAGGAACTGTCTCTTGGCCGTCTTTTCTGGAGCTTTCTTACTTTGAAACTACACCCAGGAATTGTTTCAGTGAATCTGGGTTGGCATGGAGGCAAAATCATACTAGGGAGTGCTCTGATAATCTAACAGTATAGGCAATTCTGTTGTTATTTAGGTTACCTCTTATAGTAGTAAATATTCAATTGGTAAGGAGCTTACCTGGGCGTAAATATACATAGAATTCATTCAGTAATTATAAGGATGGCATGACCATGTTGTACAACATGTATCTGTATCAAAACCAGATTGTTTTTACCCAAATTCAGGGCTCTGAATGAAGAAGCAGTTTTAAACCTTTACAATATAATATTTAAGTCTGCTGGAAGGTTATGGTTTTTCAAAAGGCAGATCAGTCTGGGTAGAGCTCCATGTTGTTTTCACTGCCTGATCTATCTTGGGTATCTTTGTTCACCCTTGCACTGTAGCCTGAGATGAACTGTGTCATTGCTTGAACAGGAGGGACTAAAGAAGGAGGGCTTCTGAACTCTGAGAGGGGAAGAACACAAAGGGAGGGATCTACTCCCTCCCATTTCCTGCCATACTCTGTAAAAATCAGGAAACTCAGCAGCTCCTCCCTCTTTGTTTCCTATTACTGCTGGCTGTGCTGCTGTTATTTACCACCAACTCTCCATGTGTTTGTCAGAGCCCATATCTATCGGGTTGTGTATATATATATATATATACACACATACATATATGTATGTATTTGTATTCTTTCTTACTTAATCCCTTGTGTTATTACCTTTCCCCTGTGTTAGTAAATCTATATCCAATTGTTTTCAGTTTCCAGCTTAAAGCCTCTGGTCTTTATTCACTTTTTATCTTCCCTTGGTCAGGGCAGGGGAGGAAGTAGAGAGTAGTTCTGTCCTAGGTTTGTGGTCCACCAAAACTGCTAAGCTGTGACAAACTGAATCCCTACTTCTTGCAGCACTCAATAGATACAGGGTAAAGGTATGACAAGGCATATTACTGTAAGTGTGAAATAGGTGTGGTTTATTCGGGTGGGTCATATTGCAATTTCCATAATTTTTTATAACAATCATTTTACACTCTTTTCAGAGGGTCTAATGATTATATTGCATTAGAAGAAATTAAGCAGAATGGAGTAAAATGGAGGAAAGAAGATCTTGTTTTAACAAAATCCCATGGGCAGTTGCTGGCACAGGCAAAGTCACTATGATCTTCATTGGATTTGAATATGCTATTGAGAACTGGGGTGGAAAGACAAGATCCAGAAATAGGAACAAAAACTAGATGAATGATTTTGCAGCTTTTAAGAATAATTTGCTTTTGCTAATATCAGGTGTTAGAACAGGTAATCCCTGGAACAGATTTATGAATGGGCATGTGGGTATATGCCACAATAAGTTTTTAATTTGCAGTTGTGTGAGCAGGTAAATAATTTTACACCTCTCTCTCTTTTCACTTCTCTATTTTTCCTTTCTTATTTGCATAATGACATCTTCAGGTTAAGGACATTTTCTTTTGTGTAAAATACCTAGTATAAATTGTAAAGCCTTTAGGAGCTACCATTGTACATGGTAGCTAAAAAAAGTAAATAATTAGAAGTCTTAAATGGTACAGGTAATAACCTGATTTTTTTCACAAAATGGACATATTCTGTGTTCATATGTAATACAGATGTGCTACATACACTCCCGTTTTTATAGTATATTCACACATAATACATTCTTAAGATAAGTATTTTCCTAAAATTTTATAATGAAGAAAAAGGAAGAGCAAAAGCTTATAGAAAATGACTACTGAGAGGGTGTGTGCTTTGTTGGGTACAAGCAGACTTATGGGTGAACATTAATATTGCAATATTTCTATCCAGTTTTCTTCTCCTTTTTGATTTAGATTTGCTCTTCAGCATTTCAATAATGCCTCTATTTATCTCTCCCTGTATATTTTGAAAATGGCTTTCAGCATTTTGGCCAATGTGTTTTGCAGACGTGGTGTGACTAAAACCACTGAAAAATTCATAGTATTTGTTGTTGTGTCAAGGTGTATATGTTGATATATTTAATGGAGATTAAGAATGCACCTCAATACTCATGGTCTACTTTGCAAAAGATATTTCTTAGAATATAAACAAATTCAGTTTTATATTACTTAATCGTGAAGTGTTTGGATTTTTCCATAGCTTACAAACTGTAATATAATGGATCTTTGTAGCAGTTTTTTTGTTTGTTTCTTTGTTTTCAGCATGCATGTAAATTTTGGACACAAGATAATGGTTGTTTTAAAGATTTTTAGATTCAGGTTGAAACCTTTCTGTTTCTAGTAGTCAACAGCTGAACATGCAATGCTTCATCTTCCTCCTGCCCTTTGCATGTTCTTATCTAATCTTGCATGATTTGATTCAAAATAATTTGAACTTTATAACAAATAGTCTACATAGCTTGATATATGTAGATTTGTTTTAAATGTTAATATGACCATTCAGAAGGTCAAAATTGTATTTCTGATGTGCAAAGATACCAGTGCAATTAAACAAATCCACTTGGCATTTTAAAATGTTAACTGGTCTACACTATTGTCCAGTGTAGTGAATTAACTTGCCCAGAAATATAAGTAGATTTTTTTAGTGCATGTATTTAAGTGTGAATATGACTGCATGAATTATAGCATTTTACAGAAAAGCACTATGTTGAATTCTATTAAGAAAAGAGATTGCCTAATGTTAAAACTTATAACAAAAAAACATAGACAACATTCAAGATCTAAGAAAAATAGTCTACATTAAAGGGAAAAAGTATAGGTTTTTTTATTGCCTTCTAATATAATATATCATTTTCTGTTTGTAAGAAAAACATGGTGTAGTGTAGCTTCTGTTGCCTTTTGAGATTTCTCAAGGGTTTAGGAATTTTTTGTACTCTGTTTTTTAATCACAAATTACAGAGCAATTTTAGTTCCCACCTCTTTTGATGGTATTATGCTTACCCCTCCAGTGATCCTATGGTTCTAATGTTTACAGTCTCAAGTGTTCTTTAGGAAGTGGAATTCTATTTAATTACTTCATAATACCATGCTACCTCCTGATTTTCTTTCTATGGATACATTGAAGAGTTATTTGTTATCACTAAATTCAGTTTATCTCAGTTGCAAAAGATGTATTCCTAGAATTATTAGCAACTTTTAGTAACTGACCACTTGTAACCAGTGTGTAAAGTCCTAGAGTGCCTGAAGTCGTCTTCTGCTTCTACTTCTGAGTGGCCCTGTTACAATGAATACTGGGCTAGAAATTAAACAATGGACAGATGCTGTCTATTAACTCCTCTGCCTTCAAAGAAAGACAAAGAAGATAAAAGAGAGTCATGGACTGGAAACTAAACCACACGACTTTAATGAAATAAGTAATAATAAAAAGGAAAACACTGCGATCTGTATACATACGTGTACACAGACATACATGTATGCATACAAAACAAATATCTCACTCCCCCCCAATAACATGTCACCACTGAAGCTGCAGGATAACCTTGGGAAAGTGTTGGACTGGACTCCTGGACCAAGTGGCAAATGGGAGCTGGATGAAAGAATGCACAGATTCAGGAACACACAGATTAAGATCAAAGGCAAACAAATGGACAGTGTCCTCCCAGGATGCTGAAGATGGAAGAAGAGAGTTCAGTCCTCATGATCCCAGAGATTTATGCTGCATGTGATGCACATGGGATGGAATCCTTCATCTGGTCAATTTTGATCACCCATCCAGTCCACTTGTCCTCATAAGCACATCACAGGTGTGACTCCTTTTCTTCCCTTTCATTTCCAAAACACATGAAATACAGAAGAGATGAGATTTCTATGGAAGTAAGTATAAGGAAGAACCTTTGTACATATCATTCTCCAGTGATAAGTGTAAACATGGAGCATTATCAGCCCTAGAAGCAGACACTGACTGAAAACCATGTTTTTAATATCATAAAGTGCAGTTATTTAGCAGAGACTTCACTGAAATGTAGAACTGGCTCAAACCAGAACACCTTATTCTGCAACACCATGTCAGTAGACACAGTAGCTGGACATGTATTATGCAACAATTAAAAAAAAAAATGTTTTTTTTTTTTTTCTATTTTACAAAGCATTTCAAAGTAAAAAATCTGAATTTTGTAATGACATCTTCAAGGCAGATTTTGCTGTATCACATATAACCCTAGAGCATTAGGTAGGTAGAACTTACGAGATCACTAAGGTGTACAAGTAATTGCTTGCATTTCACCTATCTGTATGATTAATTTTTCTTCTCTAAGGATGAATGTTATTATTAAATAATTATTATCCATTAATAGAAATCACATTGCATGAAACAGCTTTTAAGCAAGACATCAGTTTTGTGCAAACTTTGCAAGAAATAGGAATGTTTTGTTCAGTAACCATATTAAGATTTGTACTGCAAGCTGCATATAAAACCATGAGAATTGTCATTCTTACTACATTGTTTTACATTTTATCTTCTGTACAAACTGGAAGAAAATTACCTGAAAAAGATTCTTGTACAACTGTAACTGCAACCACTGTTATTGAAATGACTACATTTCCATCACTGCAGAATGCATTGATTTATTTTTTTTTATGGTCAGCAGTACTTAATGTGGAAAAAATTCCAGCTTCATTTATCTTTGAATGATGGTGGAACATCACTGACTTGCCCAGATGTCAGAAAGAGTTTGTGCCTATTTTGTATTTTAGAAGTATTATTTGTCACCAATTTTCATTTGTCCCTGGTCTGACCTCACTATTCAGCTACTGTATGTGGGTCTGATTACTTCCATTTTCTTACAGTGCCAAATTTTACAGCAAAATCAAAGTGGATATCAGTGCCTAGGAAGACTCAAACAACCTGAATCTGAGCATTAACACCAATGCATGCAATTTCAGTTCTCTACATACCAGCTTATTTGTGTTATTTCTAGTGCTGTTCCCAGAATCTTCCCACTGAATGTAAATCATAATTTAATATTTTTCTTTCTCGACATTTCTGAACCAGCTGTAAACACTCTCTCTGAAATAACTTTCAGTATTTTCCCCACTTCCACTTTAACATCCATTCTTATTTTTTATTTTTATAAAGAAGTGATTACACTTTTTTTTTAACTTCTTTTTTTACTTCTTTTTATAAAGAAGTGATACACCCTGGTATTTTAGTTTTCTGCTAAAGAAGCTGCTTCCAAAACTTAAATCTACTGGGTCTCCATTATGCCTGTATTTCTTTCTCTTTCCCCAGTAACTCTTTTTTTCTCAAATGGCTGAGTTGTCTATTAATTTCCCCAGTGTTTGCTTTTTTTCCTCTCCTCTTTAATTTGTTACATCTCCATGCTCTTTTACTATTGTTAAGGCTTCGTTCTTTTCCTTGGTCTTAGATTACTTTTTAAATTATCATGTCTTATAAGTTCTACTTTCTCCAGATTCTCTTAGTATTATTTCCTCATGTATCCTATATCGTATTGTCCTAAGAGAGCTAATGTCTGCCTGCTTCCTTTATTCTTTCACTATTCTTTCAGATATGACCCTGTTTGATATGCACTACATCCGAATTCAGTGTCTTCATTACTGTTTAGTGTAAGAAGGAGTGAAAAGAAAATTAAAATATATATAGGTTTTGGTTCAAAAAGAAAATGTGCCCGCATAAGGACTATAGCTGCAAAATTTAAAGATCCTATTAAAAATTATTATTTTCTTCATTTTAGTAGGAACATGGTAAATTTGTAGGAGAACTCGTACTACTTTTGCTGGTTGACAGAGGTTTTCAGAAGGCTTGTATGAGTTGCCTGCTGCTATTTTGTTCTTTTCTTGTTTTTTGGGGGGGTTTTAATGCTTTTTTTTTTTTTTAAAGAAGTGTTTGAAAGAAATTAGTAGTTGATAAATTACATACTAGCATTTTATTCATTAATACAATTGCTTTAGAAATGATGTCACAAACCCTCCGGTCAGTGAAGCATATTTTATTATAATTCCTGTGTACATCCTTCACTATAGTCATATGTTTTTTTAGCTGTATGTTTATGTTTTTTTTCCTGATTTTGATGTAAGGCACTATGTGACTATGTACACTTTGTTACGTGTGACATGACGTGACAATAGATCTGGTCTTGTAAATCAGTTTTTCTTTTGAAAGTCCTGAACATAATATACTTTGTCTAGCATTTAATACAACTTAATCTTTACTTTTTCTAAAAATGCAAAGATTTATAAACTTCAGTATATTATACAAGGACCTCATATACTCTATCATTAAAACAAATAAAAGGATGAATTCTTTGTTTTGCATACTCTTCTGGACAGAGAGGACAATGAATTTTGTTCTATCACTTAACATTTCCTCATCTTATATTTGTTCCTGACTGTCAAGATAAATGAAATTTGCTATGATAAATGTTTTATCTTCTTTCTTCATAATTCAGTTCCAAATCTCTGACCAGTTTCCTTATTGAGCCCTGGAGATTTATAACAATTATTTTGTTCATTTTTTTTTTGTTTTTCCTGTCAGTTTGATCTATCTTCCCAGTTTGGGTAGAGTCTGCTTTTGTGGTCATTTTGTACAACATAAAGTTCTGAATCGAGGAGCTGCATTAGATGTTATTTCTTTCTGTCTATCTTTCCTTTCTTCCAAGCTGTTCATTGGACTCAATTGTATCTTGTACAAACAGCTTGGTGTCAAAAGCAGCTTCTAGAAACACTTCATCTCACAGAGTCATCATCACACAGGGACTACTCACTGCAACTTATGGAGAAGATGATAAAAGTAATGCTGAGTCAGACCAAAAGATCAATTTCCCAAGTATTTTCACTTTACAAGAGAAAGCCAAGTCGACCCAGTCCCAGCTGCTGCAAGGGTAGGGAACACAAAAGGAAGGAACTACCTCTTCAACCTTTTCTCCAAGGAGATAACTATCACTTACCAGCACCATGCTGTAATCATGTTAGGACAGCCAAACCCAACTGGAATTGACTCTGGTGAGGGGCACAGAGGGCAGTATGGAGGGTTTCTGCGAGTACATCAGCAAAACAGAAACTAAGTAAAATAGCAATCTGCTGCTGTGTGGGGCAGGGTGTCAAAGGAGATATCAAAGCCTGAAGTTTTCAGTGTTTTCTTTGCATTGCTCTGGAGCAAGAAAAACAGCCTTGATGGAAGATGATCCAGTTAAGGAACATTCAAACCAATTAGACATAAGTTCATGGTATGT
The DNA here is from genome assembly GCA_023637945.1 of Phaethornis superciliosus. Lineage (NCBI taxonomy): Eukaryota > Metazoa > Chordata > Aves > Apodiformes > Trochilidae > Phaethornis > Phaethornis superciliosus. The sequence goes on from JAJQWJ010000002.1 coordinate 75,783,063, forward strand.
GACAGGAAGCACCTCCAGTGCCAAGGGAGATGGTTGCTGTGATTTCAAGGCCACTCTCAATTATCCCTGAAAGGTCATGGTGGTCATGAAAAGTCCCTTAGGACTGTAAGTAAGCAAATGTCATTGCTATCATCAAGATGGCAAGAAAGAGAATCTGGCCAGTCAGGTTCACCTCAGTTCCTAAAACAGTGGTCAAGCAAATTGACTGAGATTAGTCATCATGGATTTAGAAGGGGGAAAATACATTTAAACAATCTGGTAGCCTCCTCCAACTATCAGTATTTTTATTATTACTCATAATCATCATTGCAAAGGCCATATCTGGCATTTCAAAATGAAAAAAAAAAATATCATATGTAGTGTGTTGAGCAAATAGAATGCCTAGGAGCATTATTGAAACCTACAACATCTAGGACTTTGCTCAGTCTCATCTTATCTTTGTACACCAGCTGACATACACTGACAAAAGAATTTTCTGTCTCTTGTCTATATAGTTGCACTGTAGTTTCATGATCCCTTTCATTCAGGAGAATGACAGTTCAAGCTTGGCTCTAGTTTAAAGAGCAAATATTTGCTCCAAAGACATGTGAATTCATGCATAAGTAGATGCAATAGAAGGAAATATCTAAGTAATGTATGATAAGAATGTCCCTTCATTGACCCTCCTCAAACCACAGGGTAACCTTTTGTTCACTCGTACTTTTGCAGGAAGCACAGTCAGAAGAATGGACAGTCCAGGATCTCTGTACTGGTAAGATCTGTCAAACATATGTTACTAGTTTTCAGGAACTCAGGCTGGTCAGGTACATATATTCCCTACTGTTTTCAGACATTGCAATTTCAAGTACTGATGACAATTATCATTGCTGTTGCCTGTTACTGGAGCAGTAAATGAGACTAAAGTATCACTGGACTTGCATATCAAAGTCCATTAAAGAATGTTATGTTTTCTGTCCTTAAAATCGATTTAATCCATACTTGCTTTGAATACGTCCTGCTAATGATTGGTAGTGAATAGGAAATATCCAGTGGCAACATATGTTGTTACTGAATGTCAATCCAGTGTTTTGAAGTGTGAAAGTGACCTGTGTTTTAAACACAGCATTCTCCAAGTCACTCCTGGATAAATATTTTTTCACAATACATGTTCTTGTGACAGCAGCAAAATATTTCCCTTGAATTTCAGTTATCTTCAATCAAGTGCCAGCATGCAGATGCTTCCTAGGATTAGACAGTAATTCTTCCTTCTTAGTGAGGTACCCTTTTTAGTTGCAAAACAGAGTTAATCAGATAAATCTAGCAAAACCAATGGAAGAAATCTGTAGATGTTTTTTCTTGTGATGTAATTTCCCCAGAATCAAGCTCTTCCCCATAACTAGTATAAAAAAATCTAGCCAGTTGGTTCAGTAAGCAGCACTATAACACTGGCTTTCCAAAGTAAGATTACAGAATAGTATTGCATTTCCTCATTGAAAATGTTTTTTTCAAGTTTACCTAAGTTTCACATGCTATCTTAGGATGCTAATCCGTAGCAAGAATATACTTGGATATACTTCCTGTTCAGCATAGTCTGTGAATCCATGGCTACTTTCATAGAATCGGCTGGACTGGAAGGGACCTCAGAGATCATCAAGTCCAACCCTTGACCGATCGCTGCGGTGGTAGACTATGGCACTGAGTGCTACATCCAGTCTCTTTTTAAATATCTCCAGGGATGGAGAATCCACCACCTTACCGGGCAGCCCATTCCAGTGCCTGATCACTCCCTCTGTAAAGAAATTCTTTCTAATATCTAACCTAAACCTCCCCTGGCACAACTTAAGACCGTGTCCTCTTGTCTTGTTGAAAGTCGTCTGGGAGAAAAGACCAACTCCCACCTCGCTACAGACTCCTTTCAGGTAGTTGTAGAGAGCGATGAGGTCTCCCCTGAGCCTCCTCTTCTCCAGGCTGAACACCCCCAGCTCCCTCAGCCTCTCCTCACAGGACTTGTGCTGGAGTCCCTTCACCAGCCTGGTTGCCCTCCTTTGGACCTCCTCCAGGACCTCAATCTCCTTCCTGAACTGAGGGACCCAGAACTGGACACAGGACTCGAGTAATTTTGAAGATTACTGTAGCTTATAATCAAAGGTTTGTAAGTGGAAATCCCCTCCATAGAGGTAAATCTGACTCTAACTCTGTAACAGTGTACAAAAATGTAAGTTAAAAATCCTTACCTGGGTGCAAAGGTATGAACAAATGCATACAAGTTGAACTGTTGAGTAACTGGGAAGTATGTGATATTTTAATCACTGAAGCCTAAAACCAAAAAGATTAATCTAGAGTTTCATAATGACTGAAAAAAATTACTTTAGGACTTAGACGGCATTGTGGAAAAAACAAACACAAACATTGCAAGTTTTTTATCCAAGTCATTTCAAAGAAAGTTCATCACTAATTCAGACATAAATTAATTTTTTCTTTTTTGTTCTAATGCTTAAAAGATTTAATAACATGAAATTCAAATAAAAAGATGTTGATTAAACTTGTCTAAGGTAGTGCTGGGATGTTGCATTTTTTGTGCCATTTAATCAACAAAGCCTTGTAGCATTCAAACATGAGCCACCCCAAAATACATTTATTCATGAAAACATTCTGTGTGTTCACCACTGATATCAAGTAAAGGAGGTCTACAGCATTTTAAAAAGGTAACGTTTTATATTTATTGTGGAGAGGGGTGATTGCTGAGCAGAACAAAGAACTTCCTTCTGAAGTTTAAATTGGATTTGGATTTCTAATATTCTAATGAGGAATAAAGAAAATAATGGAATATTTTAGCATACTCTTTTCATAAGAATAACTCAGTCTGCAAAAGACTTATATGCTTTATGTTGGATCATATTCCTATCATGCTTTGGTAATACAAAGATCACCACCTATATCATAATTATTTATGAATATCCATATTTATACACTTGCACTGTTATTATGGGTTTCTCTTAAGTAAATACAATGCACCCTGCAGGTACATTTCTCTGACATTTACCTGTTTTACAATATTTTCTTTAGCTGATCTTCTTTTATAAGGACATTGCTAAAGACAAAATTTTAAAGTGATCTAGGGTAATGCATAAAAAAACCCCTAACCCTGCCATGACAGACTGATCTAACATTCTTTGTTATACTTTCTTTTAGTATGCATGTTTGAGACAAATCTTGTGAAATCCATTCTGAGTACAATTTGATAAATAACTGTAGAACTCTTAAAAAGTTACTGGGATGCCTTCAGCAACAGAAATGTTTTATGCAAAATCTGATTTTTTAATCTTAATATGTTTGATTGATCACAATGTCAAACAAGAAGAGATCAGGATACATCCTTGAAACTTATGCAAAGTTTCTTTATTTAATTTGTAACTCTTAAGACTGAAGTTTCATAAGGACTTATATAATTATTTGTTTGATTACTTTATTGTTTTTTCATGTGCATATTGATTTGTAGAGAAAGGAAAAAAAAACATGTAACAGCATGCGTGTTGAGGACATGAAGGAACAGGGAGAGATTTGTACTTCTATTTCTTTCTTGAAAAATGTAGTTGCCCTAGCTTCTGTATGTGGTTTGCAATAATGGATTCTGTTCATTCAAAGCATGAATTAGTATATAATGGAAGAGAAAGAAGTATTGGGTAGGTTTGATGAGAACTGAAGGCTTTATTGCTGCATGAGAAAACCTGGAGAAAAAAGGGATTAGTTTTGTTTTGAAATAGAACACTGAGCTTGTTTCAAATTTGTATTTTATTTGTTACCCTTAAAAACTTCTGAAATTAAACAATTTAATGATTGAATTTGAAACTTTTTGAAAAATTGTATCAGCAAAATATCACCACAGAAATACTAAACAGCTGCAGGTGTCTCAGCCTTTCCTCATCAGACAGATGTTCCAGTCCCCTGATCATCCCTGTAGCTCCTGTAGAAGATACTGTAAAATGGAATTCAGCATAGATAAATGTAAAATTACACTGATGACAAAGAGCGGACAAACCTAACTTGTCATTTAAACTAGATTGCAAATCATTTTAGTCAGATCTCAAGGAGAAGTGAGCCTCAAAAATACAAGCTTTTCTAGATGATGCATACGTTGTACAATTCTCCATTAGCACAAGATAAAAGAATGATACAAATTTGGAAAATTTAGAAAAGTATGGTAACCACAGAATCATAGAATGGTTAGGGTTAGAAGGGACCTTAAAGATCATCAAGATCTAACCTCCCTACATGGGCAGAGACATGTCCCACTAGATCAGGTGTCTCAAGGTCTCATCTAACCTGGCCTTGAACACTTCCAGGGAAGGAGCATCAACAACCTCCCTAGGCAGCCTGTTCCAGTATATTACTACCTTAATGGTGAAGAATTTTCTCCTCATATCTGACCTATATCTACCCTCTTCCAGTTTAGAACTATTCTCCATTGTCCTATCACTACCTTCTCTGGTGAAAAGCTCCACCCCAGCTTTCCTGTATGCCCCTTTCATGTACTGGAAGGACACTATAAGGTGTCCTGAAGACTTATTTTATCCAGGCTGAGTAGCCTCAACTCTCTCAGCCCATCTTCATAGCAGAGGTGCTCCATCCCCTTGATCATCTTTGTGATCCTTCTTTGGACCCTTTCCAACAGGTCTGTATCTTTCCTGAGCTGAAGATTCCAAAGCTGTATGCAATATTCCAGGTACAGTACAACAAGAGCAGAGTACATGGGCAGTATCACTTCCCTTGCCCTGCTGGCCATATTTCTTCTCATGCAGCCCAGGATGTGGTTGGCTTTCTGGGCTGTGCACACACACCAGTGGTTCATGTCAATTTTCTCACCTACGACCACCCCCCAAGTCCTTTTCCTCAGGGCTGCTTTCTATGCATTCTCCCCCCAGCCTGTATTTGTGCCAACGCAGGTTCAGGACCTTGCACTTGGCCATGTTAAACTTCAGGCCCACCTCTCCAGCCTGTCAAAGTCCCTCTGGATGACATCCCTTCCCTCCAAGGGCAGGTATCAACCAGACACACCTGTGAACAGACTGTCAAGGGGAGAATTTGGCTGACTGGGCACAAGTCACACTCTCCAGCACATTTTTTGCCTTCCTGATACTACACAGCCTCCTCACTGTCTCCTGCCACTCAGCTATATGGTAGCCAGAGGACTTTGTGGCTCCTAAAAATATACAAAGACTTGAGACAAAGACTAAGCAAGTAGAATAAATTTTTAATGTGTTGTTTGTCTTCTGTTATTCAAATAACATTCAGTGATTTCAAAACAAACTGAGCATTTGTAACTCACGGATTATTCAGACTGATCTGAGAAATGAGCTGTGATTTAAAATGTATACTCAATTTTCTAAAAAGATTTTGAAGTGTGTTGAGAAGAGTGTGTTGTATGTTCTCAACAGAGAAAATAATAAGTAATTTTGCTTTTGTAAATTACTTAATGTATACTATTAGAACATTTTTGGATAACTAAAAGAACTTAAACTTATTTTTTAGGTAACTAAAAGAAAACAAATTTTATGTTTTTATTTTTCTTCATTTACCTTCACAGAACAGAGAAAAGCCTATGCAGTTCTCTGACTGTATTTTCCATCTTTTAACAGTTCTAATGCACAGAATAGCATAAACCTGTTGTTATTACCTATTTCAATTACCTAAGACATGATGACATATTTAATTTTGGGATTTACTTGGAAAAATAAACATGCTCTGCAGTCTACATTTCCTGTTTCATGTATATTAAAATCTTTCTTGATAATCCTTCTCAAAGGCAATAAAATTACCAAAAATATGAGGTAAAAGAACCTCTAAGGAAAAGCAAATAAAATAAACTCCTCTTGTAACAGATTAAATTTAACACATACAAAGCAGGAAAGATGCAGCCAGAATGGAAAAACAAACAACATCAAAAAGCAACAAAGTCAGGAAAACATGGAATTTTTGAGCAAGAACCATTTCCTCCCTCTCCTTCTGGGAACTTCTCACAGAAGCCACCCCTCTATAGTCCCTCTCCAGTACCAAAAATTTGCCATGAAAACCCAATACACACTGACAGCCCATACTTATTCTTGCTTATAAAGAGATTTGTTTGTAGCTTTTTGGAGAAAGAAGTCATGGTGCGGGAACAAAAATCGTGGAGGATACTGCACTTCTGTGTCTGGGGAGGGGATTTCTGCTTGATTTTCTATTTTCATATGGCTTAAGAGAAAGCTTCTAAAACATTTTACTTTTCTTGCCAATTTAACTTTCTAGCACTCTGAAGTCATCCTGGCCAAATTTAGATTGTTTCTTTACATGCATCAGGAAAGATGCATTATATATATATATATATATATGAAGCCTGGGGGATTTTTTATATATACCATATATACCTAGATATGCGAGATCTGATGTAGTATTCTTTTGCTCATGTTTTTTGTTTATTTCAAGGATGCACAAAGTAGTTGTAAATGTTACTGCTAATGCAGATTTACCTGATTTTGTATATTTTTGCAGATTTAAAATAAGAATTACAGAAAAATTCAAGGTGTAATATAATGTGTTCTTTTGGCATTATATTTGATATAGCCTCAGCATTACATAAACTCCCATAGTAATTTTTTTAAGATTTTGTTCTTCCCCTCATATGTAATTATCAATTTTCCATGGGTATTTCAGAAGGTTATAAGAGCTGTATTCAAACATCTGATTGTATAGCAGGGCTGTTCTTTGCAGTTCAGTGCATAGGGTTAGGCAATGATACATTCCCATTTTTCTCTCCTTAGAAGCTGAACTAAGTTATACTTGTTAATTTAGAAGTAAAGGACATAAACAATTTAGTAGAACCAAAAAAAATTTGATTTCTGATATATGTGTTGAAGAATCAGTCATACATTTTAACCAGTAATCTTAGTGAAGGTTTTTCCAGGATGAGGATGTGTGATGGTAGTGTGATCATTGTGAGCTGGAAACATCTGTTTTGTCCCTCTGCTGGGGACTGGTTAATCTGATGAGGTTTTCAGTGAAGCTGAACAGCCCTGGCTGTTGTTCATAAATGAGGTCCCTGATGTCTGGGTCCCATATCTTTTACCACCAAAGTAAGTCCTGAATGCCATCTACCGGGACTAGGGTACACACCGAGCTGTGACAGTGTTATGATGTTAATCATCAGGTTATCTGACTGTTCCATAGAGACTACATAGTAGCCCATGTGTCCTATGTAAAGGAATCCTTTCTTGATCCTGACTAATACACATGATGACAGCAAGTTTCAGGACCCTGTAACTGAATTCCCAGGGAACTTGTAAAAGGACAGGTTCTTTCTCATCTTGCTGCAACTGAAAAATAGCAGTCACAGGAATATCTGTCTCATAACCTCTGTAGCAGCCTCACTTGGCCAAGCAGGACAAGAATCTGAACATTCCCCCTGTAATCCTGATGAAAACAGTCAGTGACCTACTGAGCTGCTTGGGTCCCCACAAGTCTATGGGACCAGATGGGATCCACCCAAGGGTGATGAGGGAGCTGGCAGAAGAGCTCACCAAGCCTCTCTCTATCATCTACCAACAGTCCTGGCTCACTGGGGATGAGGAATGGGGATGACTGGAAGTTGGCCAATGTCACGCCAATCCACAAAAAGGGACGGAAGGAGGACCTGGGAAACTCCAGGCCTGTCAGCCTGACCCCAGTGTCTGGCAAGGTCATGGAGCAGATCATCCTGGGGGCAATCACACAGCCCCTACAGGATGGACAGGGGATCAGACCCAGCCAGCACGGGTTCAGGAAGGGCAGGTCCTGTCTGACCAACCTGATCTCCTTTTATGATCGGGTGACCTGCCTGGTGGATGAGGGGAAGGCTGTGGATGTGGTCTGCCTGGACTTCAGCAAAGCCTTTGACACCCTCTCCCACAGCATTCTCCTGGAAAAGCTGTCAGCCCACAGCTTGGACAGGGGCACTCTGTGCTGGGTTAGGAAATGGCTGGAGGGCTGGGCCCAGAGAGTGGTGTTGAACGGTGCTGATCCAGTTGGCGGCCGGTCACAAGTGGTGTCCCCCAGGGATCAGTGTTGGGCCCAGTTCTGTTTAATATCTTTATTGATGATTTAGATGAGGGGATTGAGTCCATCATCAGCAAATTTGCAGCTGACACTAAGCTGTGGGGGATTGTGGATCAGCTGGAAGGCAGGAGGGCTCTGCAGAGGGACCTGGACAGACTGGAGAGTTGGGCTGATTCCAAGGTTCAACACGGCCAAGTGCTGGGTCCTGCACTTTGGCCACAACAACCCCATGGGGAGCTCCAGGCTGGGCACAGAGTGGCTGAGAGCAGCCAGGCAGAGAGGGACCTGGGAGTCTGGATTGACAGGAAGCTGAACATGAGCCAGCATGGTTCTGTCTCATATTTGTAATAGATCAGTTGATGTTATAAGTTTCTTCTGAGCTTATATATAATGTAGCTCTGTTTAAATTATTAAAAACCAAAGTGGACTAATGTATCTGTCACTGCTACGTTTCCCACTAGCCTTATGTACAGAGTTATGCAAACCAGCTCTCCATGAATGCTGCAGCATCTCTTCTCTGTCACACTCCTTTACAGTCCTTTTTGTATCTGCTCTTAGGTTTTGCTCCTTGAACATGTCCATTTACAAGCTTTAATAGATTCAATAGATTTAATATTTTTGCAGTGTTTCTTTTATGCTATTATTAAAGGTGACGGGTAAAAGAACAGTAAAATGCAAATAATTTACACATTCTGATGAACAAGTTCCCTGGGGGTTAAAGGAAACTTCAGCATTTTCTCTGTAGTGCTGTGACAATGAATCATTGGCAATACCCAGTATGCCAGAGTCCCTGGTGTGCAGCTTTCAAAAACAACAGACACAAAAGCAGCAGTATTTTTTTTCTCATTCATCAATTTCATGAAGCTAAATTGGGTTTCTGGAATCCCCAAAGCAATTTGCAAATGGTGTGTGAAATCAAATATTCCTACCTGCATGGTGCACAGGGAAAAGAAGAAAAAAAAAACAAAAAACAAAAAACAAACAAACAAACAAAAAAAAGTCTTTCCTATCAGTGCTGACATGCTATTTCAGTGATACCTGATATCCAGTGAGACACTGCCAGAAATAAGATACTATTTCCAGACATTGAGAAAAATACCATTTACAAAATTCTTCAGCACATTTTTTTTTTCAGATTTCCTGTTTGTTCTCTCAGCACAGTTAGTCTTGTAGATATGCCTTTTAGAAAATACAGTTGTTCATGCAAGTCTGTCTCAATAGTTTTTCAAAATGTCAGAATGATTTTTCCCTTCTTTTTTTTTTTTTTAATGAATTGTGGCTTGGGAAATTAAGAACTGCATGACCTCTTGAGGTTCATTGCTCTGTTCTGTACATCATTAAGACTTTCCATGCATATTTTTTCTCCACTGTTTTGCTTATATGCTATTTAATTCCCTATGTGTTTGATAAATGTGTCTATAGGCAGAGTAACCCTTTAAAGTGTTCACTGGTATTGTTTTCAGTTTTTCCTGTAATTTTAATAGTAAAATTATAGTTTTTCCTTTTCATTTGAAATGGAGTATTCACTATAAGAGACTGGTCTTTGTATATTAACTCATATTATGTAAAATTCTGCAAAATAATTATCTAGTTTGTACTTAAAAAAATACTTTATTTTTTTATCACCGGCATCAAAGATGACATGGTAGAATTGAATGGATGACAGATTACATATCATTATATATGACAGGTATTCCGAATTTCTTATCAGTGCAAATGCTGTTAATAAAGGCTGATTACTCTGAGTTCAGGTATGGAGAAATGAACAACAAAAAAAAGCAAACAAAAAAACAAAGAAAAACAAAACAAAACAAAACCCAAAAAACCACCACCAAAACAAACAAAAAACCTCCAAAACAACAATATAACAGTACATGAATATTGTGTCTTCCCACAAACAGAGCTATATTACTTTTGATACATCAAAAAGGTTTTTTCAACTTTTCTCAGGTAATTCTTCATGGCATTACACTGTATAGTGTAGCAGAAAAAAAGGTCTGTGATGGTTTTTGCCTTGGAAAATCCCAGTTGACCTTGCAGTATCTTTATCTCCTTTGCTTTTTTATTCAGCATTAAGAGACATGAGACATTTTGAGGAAGGAAAGATTTTAGGCTCAGTGGCTTGATTTATCTTACATTTAGAATCAGTTTCTCCTTAACTTCCTCTCCTTCCAGAGAAAAATTAAGTCTTTATTGTAACCACAACTCGGTTTTTCACAAGAGGCCCATTATAGTACTAGTACTTTTTGTCTATCAACAGCATATAGAATTAGATTCAGTGTGGCTTGTAGTCTGCTTTATTATCTTCTAGATCCTGCATTAACTATCTTATTTCTATCTCTGTGGAGATAAAGGGGTTTTTTTATACACATGCTCACATCTGCTGCATGATCTCTTTAATTCAGCAAATCCTCTCAAGTGAAGATCTTTTACTGTATATACTCACATCATATTGTACAATAAGATTCCAATATTTTTGAATAGAAAAGAAAATTAAAGGTTAAAAAAGTATATGAAGGCAAGCCCACTCTCATTAGAAAGCATATGTGGTAAAACAGAAATTTCTGGCCTGTGAGTGTGTGAAGATTTCTTTTTTGTTTCATTAATGCAGTGGTACAGAGAGGCAATTTCCATATGGCAGATATAAAGTGAACTTTGAATAGTTACTGTTGATTTTATTCAACTAAAATTTAAGAGCACTAAAGTAATGTGTTAGCTGAGGTTCAGAAGATGGCATTAAGATAAGAGAAAAAAAGATTGTAGTGGGTGAGGCCAAAAATTCATCTAACCTATGAACTTGTTCTCATCGGAACCTATAGAGCAAATGTATAAGAGGACACATGACAAAATTACACTTAATTGATTTGCTGTATCTGTGTTACTATTCCAGCAGATTGCAGTAAGATGTGGGTGTTTCTCCTAAGAGTAGGTTCTATGATCAATAGACCTTCTTAAGTTGTTCAAAGAATAATTTTTATTCTTTATCATCCTACTGGGTGATCTGTAACAATGTCTTATCAAAATAGCCACCTTAATGGCATCTCCTTTGACCCTGACCTAATCCTCTTTGTGTGTGCTTGATCTTTATGGGAAGAATAAGGAAAGTCTTTAAAAAACCATTATCAGTAAATTCACAGAATCACTGAATGTTCAGTCATTTGTATATTTTGAGAACCAGTCTTTGAAGACTAATGGCTAATATTAACAATTTGTAAATTTTGTGAATACTTTACAATATACATTACTAGTAAACCTAATTTTTTAAATAACATAGTATTTATTTACTAAATAAAAATCTGATATCCATGCATCTTGTACCTAATTTGGTTTTGTGTGAAACTCTGGAAAACTCAGTTTAAGCACCGGCCTCAAATTGTATTCAAGTATTTCATTCAGTGGAGTCTTTTTTGCCTGTCTATCTTGCTTTTCACTCTTCCCCTCTTCTTTGCATTTCTCGTCTGTGATTCATTCTTAAAATCCATAGAAAGAGACACAGGGTGGCATTTGGAATGATTATTACAGAAAGTAATACACTTTTCTGCCTTTCTTCTATAACTGTTTTTAAAGATATGAAGGAGCTACTGGTTTTGGTAGTCAAGTAATACAGGGACTCATGAACACATAGTAGCATTATTTAATCTATATAATTAATACCACGAAAATGTTGTTGATAGTCTGAAGTTACTGGAAGATAGTCTGAAACAGCACTGAGTAAAATGTTTTCACATGACTATTTATGCAAGTTTTCATTCATTTTTTTTCTCAATTTTTTCCAGTCATCTAATTGACATCATATCTTTTCTCACAGATCATTTCAAAATTCAAGAGCTCACTTAATTAGAGAGTGTGTTTTCACATGACATCTGGGTCTTCTCTTCCATACATGAAGTGAAATCAAAAGTAACAGTAGTGGCAGTCTTCCTTAATAGAACAGAAAAAAATAATTTGCTTACAAAAAATAATTTCCTTGTGCTGGTTTATAGCAATGAATTAGCATTTTTTCATGCAGTGAAACTTAAATACACTTTTCTGTAATTCTCCTTTTTATTGTTGCAAATAATTGCTGTGTGAAAAATGAACACATAGTAGAAAATTGTTAAATAAATAATCTCATTTTAAACACATTTATTCTATTAGCTACCATTTATTTCAGAGGACTACACAGTGTTATGGTATACACCCTGTGGTGCTAGGAATCCATTGGCATACAGTTTTTGCACAGTCCTTTTATTTAGTATCAACATGAATTTTAGGAGATGCTGGTGTTTCAGAAGTATGTAAAATTCCTATTCTCTGGGAAAAAACTTGAATACCCAGCTGCCTGTTCATTTAATTATTTTAATAGCTAAGGACATGAGAGATGTTAATATTTATCTTGCAAGAAACATCGCCGAACTGTAAGTTTGTACGAAATTGAGCTTTTAACAGTTTTAATAGGGGAGTAAAACCAACAAATGCATGGATGGATGTAATGAAGTGTTTCTCAGATGGTTTAGTGAACCTTTCGTTTCAAAATATATTGTGTGAACTTGAGTTATGTGTGGCATTCAGCAAGAGGATGAGGTGGACCTATATGAAAATTATCTTTCTACATCTTAGGGACAAGAGGGATGGTAAATTGAGGATAAAGTTAGCTGTCAAAGTTGTGGTTTTATGTCTGGTGGCTTTTTTAAACTTCTTTGTTCAGCTGCACTTGTAGAAAAGAGTAATTTACTGTCATTGTTGTGTGATGCCGCGGTTCACTAGAGCTTTCAGAGAAAAGAATTTCATTGAATCATAGAATGGGAGGGGTTGGAATGGACCTTGAAAAATCATCTAGTCCAACCCCCGTGCCAAAGCAGGGTCACCTATAGCAGGTCACACACAGGAATTCATACAGGTGAGCTTTGAATGTCTCCAGGGAAGGAGACTCCACAACCTCCCTGAGCAGCATGTGCCAGTGCTCTGTCACCCTCACAGTGAAAAATTCTTCCTAATATTTGTATGGAACCGCCTGTGCTCCAGTTTCTAACCATTGCCCCTTGTCCTATTATTAGTCACCCCTGAGAAAAGCTTTACTCCATCATCTTGGCTCTCTCCCTTTACATATTTATAAAAAACAATGAGGTTGCCCCTCATTCTCCTCCAAGCTGAAGAGCCCCAGCTCCCTCAGCCTTTCCTCCTAAGGGAGATATTCCACTCCCTTCATCACCTTGGTCGCTCTGCGCTGCACTCTTTCAAGCAGTTCCTGGTCTTTCTGGAACTGAGGGCCCCAGAACTGGACACAATATTCCAGATGTCCTCACCAAGGCAGAGTAGAAGGGGAGGAGAACCTCTCTCAACCTTCTAGCCACCCCTCTTCTAATGCACTTCAGGATGCCATTGGCCTTCTTGGCCACAAGGACATATTGTTGTCTCATGGGCATCCTCCCATCCACCAGCACCCTCAGGTCCCTTTCCCCTGTGCTTCTCTGCAGCAGCTCAGTCCCCAGCCTATACAGGTACCTGGGGTTGTTCTTTCCCCGATGTAAGACTTTACACTTTCCTTTGTTGTAATACATTAGGTTTCTCCCTGCCCAACTCTCCAGTCTGTCCAGGTCCCGCTGACTGGCAGCACAGCCTTCTGGGCTGTCAGCCACTCCACACAGTTTTGTGTCATCAGCAAGCTTGCTGATAGTACACTCTATTACCTCATCCTGGTCATCAATAAATATATTGAATAGTACTGCTCCCTGTACTGACCCTTGAGGGACTCCACTAGAAACAGACTTCCAACTAGACTCCATCCCATTAACTACAACTCTCCAGTTTCTATCCTTCAACCAGCTCCCGATTCACCTCACTACCCGATCATCCAGGTCACACTTCTTCCTGTGGAAGATGGTGTCAAATGCCTTACTGAAATCAAGATAGACTATGATAGATAGATAGGTTCTGCCACCATCCATCCACCTGGTTACATCCTCATTAGAAGGCTATCAGGTTGGTCAGATATGACTTCACCATATTGAAACCATGTTGACCACTCCTGATAAGCCTCTTCTCCTTGATGTGCCCAGAGACGACATCAAGAATGAGTTCCATCACCTTTCCAGGGATGGAGGTGAGGCCAACGGATCTATAGTTACTTGGGTCCTCTTTCTTGCCTTTCTTGAAGACTGGAGTGACATTTGCTTTCCTCCAGTCCTCAGGCACCACTCCTGTTCCTAATTACTTAGCAAAGATGATGGAAAGAAGCCCAGCAATGCCATCCTCCAGTTCCCTCAGCAGCTGTGTGTGCATCCTATCAGCACCCAAAGGTTTATGGATTTCCAGACTCATTAAATGATCCTTAACTCAGTCCTCAACCAAGGCAAACTTGTCCTTCACCCTGATTTCCTCTGCTGCTTTATGGGCCTTAGACTCCTGAGGACATCCTCCAGTAGTATACACAGAGGCAAAGAAGGTATTAACAATTCCACCTCCTTTCTATCCTCTGTTACCAGAATACCCACATCATTCAGCACTGGGCCTACATTGCCTCTAGTGTTAGTTTTATCCGCTATGTATTTGAAGAAGCCCTTCTGGTTGTCCTTAACCTCTTGCAAGGTTTAATACCAAGGAGGCTTTAGGTTTCCTAGTTGCCTCTCTGCATTCTCAGACAACAGTCTTATATTCCTCTCAAGTGGTCAGCCCTTCCTTTTGCAATCTATAGGTTCTCTTCTTCCATTTGATTTTACCTAGCAGCTCCCTGTTCAGTCATACTGGTTTCATAGTTCCCTTTCTTGATTTTCTTCTTATTGGGATGCATCAGTCCTGAGCTATGACGAATTGGTCTTTGAATATTAACCAGCCACCCTGTGCCCCCCTACCCTCCAGTACCGTGTCCCATAGGTTTTCCTCAGAAATTGTTTAAAGATGGCAAAGTTGGCCTTTCTGAAGGTCAGGGTTCTGATTCTACTTGGAATCTGGTTCCTACCACATAAGATCCTAAACTCCACCATCTTGTAGTCACTGCACCCAAGGTTGCCCTCAACCTTCATTGCCTCAGCCAGGCCGTCCTTGTTGGTTAGGACAAGATCCAGCAATGCTCCACTCCTAGTTGGCTCCTCTACCAATTGCATCAAGAAATTATCATCAACGCACTGGAGGAACCTCCTGAACTTTGAATGTCTGCTGAGCATGCCTTCCAGCAAATATCTGGGTAGTTAAAATCTCCAATGAGAACCAGGGCCTGTGATTATGGGGCTGCTACCACCTGCCTGTAGAAGGCCTCATTGACTTCCTCAGTTAAGGAAGTCCCCTGACTTCCTTATTTTCTACATTTCCATGGTCTGTTCAGGATCTTCAAAAAAAGCATTGCAGGTACTTTCTCCTACTGGAATATTTGAGCCTAAGGGATTGATGAAACATTTCCTCCAGTATCACAGCTGTACAACAAGTTGTGGTTACATCAGTATTGACATCTCAGTAGCATTGTTAATAATCCTAAAGATGAAGTTATCTTGAGATATATATAAAAATGAATTAAAATAAAAAATTAAACTTGTATGTCAAAAAGGAGTGTTCAAATCTAAATACGACCTGGTATGTTGAACAACAGGGATGGTCAGTACTGGTAGTATAGTTTTATTGTTGATTGTCATTTCTCTACAACAGCAACAAAGTAAAATTTGGCAAAGTAGAGACAGGACATCTGAAGGGGTTAAGTTCTGTTGGGTATTCATGATATATGCTGGAGGAGGAAGCAATGCGTTTATAAAGAACCTGCAACTAGTGCTGTCATTTTTCATTTTGATATACAGTTATTATTAAGGAATCTTATCTCAATGGTGGCACAATTTAATATCTCCCTGAGATTTTAAGCCTGTGGTTTTGTCTCTGCTGAATCTTATAACATTTTGTATTCTTTTTTTGCCAAGAAAAATGAGAAAAAAGTCATATTATTGCAAAGTTACTTCTCATAAGAAGAACTACATTTTCTTAGACCAACTTCTTACATGTATGTATTTCTTTTTTGGAGCCCAGTTGGTGATTCACATTTGTGTCTACTTTGCAAATCATCCACACTAATAACATCATTAAGAAACCAGGAAATTTAGACCTAAATAAATATACTTCAATATATGTACTAAGCAGAAAAAAAAAAAAACTATTCCATCTTCTTTGTAATATCTTATGGTAAATTTTATATTTTCTTTACCAAAGCAGGACTGATACTACTAGTAGTAGTAGTATATGATACAGTGTATTACTTTTAGACAGATTGGTAGATTGTTAATTAAAGTTGCATTACTCTTCCTAGGTCACTTACGGCATAATTGTATACACTAAACAACCAATCTGTCCTTGACTCTCATAATTTGCTTGTGTACTCATGCTGTCTCATGTTCCTAGCTAGATGATGGAAAGTGTGAATTTTATCTGTGGGCCTCAAGAAAAAAAAAGAAAAAGTATTTAATTTGTTTGTGAGTTGATTTTCTTACTGTTTACCCTACCTCCCCCTTCTTCTAAGTGATGTTCCCCAGAACTCAGTTTTCGGGACAGTTCTACCTAGTACTTTTATAAATTATATATATTTGTTAATTTTATTATTATGATGATTTGTTAATGTTAAATTTCATTTTGCCCAACATGGGACACTTTTAAGATTCAGCTGGACAGGATGCTGGGCCATCTTGTTCAGACCGTACTTCTGCCAAGAGATTGGACTGGATGATCCTTGAGGTTCCTTCCTACTTGTAAACTATGGTTCTGTGATTCATCCTGAATTTTACTTTTAATTTTAAATAAAAGAAATAGTAATATGGTTGAACTCTGCTGTATTTCTTTATCTTTTCAGGGTTATTACATTTAAATAGCTTATGCTTTTCAAGCATAACATTAATCTTGTGATGCAATGGGGCACTTGAATAAAAATATTGTTATTTGAAAAACTAAAGGGAATGCTTAAAACAACAATACAGCTGTGATGTTTCATGGAGTTTCTATATCAAAACTTTTCATTACTGGATTCCCAGTGCTGTATTAGACTGAGCTATGTAGAAACATTAGAAGTGCACCTTTTTTTTTTGTTATGTAGCTGTTGGCCAGTTAATGTGCAGAGGAGCATAAGAAACAGTGAGAGTTCAATGAAACAAGCTTTTATTTCCTAGATAATCTCCAAATTATCCTGAAGGATAATTCATTAGGAGGCTGGGAAGGTGCTCTGTTTGAGTGGAACGAATGTCTGACCTTCATGAAATATTCCTGTACTATTTCCTTTGGACATTAGCAAGGAACGGTGGTCTAGGCAGAGAAAAGTATAAACTCCTCTAAACCCACCTTCGTTGAATTGCTATGTAGGAATGTGGGAGGCTGTTTTGAGAAACCTGAGCAGACTTTCTAGGGGTGTTTAAGGCGAGATTTTAATAATATAGTTTTACATACACCTACATTGTTGAAATAGAAGATAAATGAGTATTACCCTCACAGGTAAGTCAGAATGTCTTATTTATCTATGACATTTTTTCAAAGAAAATGTTATGTAGAGGCACAAAGTAAACTGTAAAAATGTTAAAATTCATAGAATCATAGAATCACAGAATGGTTTGGGTTGGAAGGAACATTAAAGATCATCACTGCCTGGGCAGGGACACCTTCAACTGGACCAGGTTGCTCAAGGCCCCATCCAACCTGGCCTTGAACACTTCCAGGGATGAGGCATCTTCAGATTCCTTGGGCAACCTTTTCCAAAGTTTCTCCACCCTCACAATGAAGAATTTCTTCCTAATGTCTAA
Organism: Phaethornis superciliosus; assembly: GCA_023637945.1. Taxonomy (NCBI): domain Eukaryota; kingdom Metazoa; phylum Chordata; class Aves; order Apodiformes; family Trochilidae; genus Phaethornis; species Phaethornis superciliosus. Next base: position 75,800,846 of record JAJQWJ010000002.1, read on the forward strand.
CCTGAATTTGTTCTCTTCTGGTTTGAAACCATTGCCTCTTGTCCTATCACTACATATCCTTGTAAAAAGTCCCTCTCTAGTTTTCCTGTAGGCCCCTTTCAGGTACTGGACAGCTGCTCTAAGGTCTACCCAGAGTCTTATCCAGCTCTTTCTACTTGTCTTCACAGGAGAAGTGCTCCAGTCTTCTGATTATCTTCATGACCCTCCTCTGGACTTGCTCCAACAGTTCCATGTCTTTCTTATGTTGGGAACTCCAGAACTGGAGACAGTGCTCCAGGTGGGTTCTAATGAGAGCAGAGTAGATGGGGAGAATCACCTCCCTTGACCTTCAGACCACACTTGTTTTGATTTATCCCAGAACATGGTTAGCTTTCTGGGCTGTAAATGAACATTGTTGAGTTATGTTGAGCTTCTCGTCAACCATCAGCCCCAATTTCTTTTCCCCAGGACTGTTTCAATCCACTCTTCACCCAACCTGTCCTTGTGCCTGGGATTGCCCCAGTCAGTGTGCAGGATCTTGCACTTGGTGCTGTTAAATTTCATGAGCTTGGCATGGAATCACCTCTCATGGTCCCCCTGGATGTCTTCTTTTCCTTCCATTGTGATAACCTCAACATACAGTGTGGTGTTGTCTGCAAACTTGCTGAGGGTACATGCAATTCCACTGTCCATATCAACGACAAAGGGGAAGTTAAACAACACTGGCTGTCAGCCAGTTCCTTATAAATAGAGTAGTCCATCCATCAAATCCATATTTTTCCAATTTAGAGACCAGGATGTCGTGCAGGATGGTGTGGAACACTTTGCACAAGTCCAGGTAGATGACATCGGTTGCTCCTCCCTCATTCACCTATGTTGTGAGAAGGTGACCAAATTTGTCATCCATGACTTGCCCCTGGAGAAGTCATATTGGTTACTACCAACTACCCCCACAATTTCCCTGTGCCTTAGCAGAGCCTTCAGAAGGACCTGTTCCATGATCATCTTGGGCACAGAGGTGAGACTCACTGGCCTGTAATTCCCCAAGTCTTCACATTTTCCCATTTTGAAAATGAGATTTATGTTTCTCCTTTCCCAGCTAGTGGGAAGACAGATTGATTTGAGAAATGTATTTACATTTTTGTGGAAGAGGAATTTAATTTTCTCACCTTGCTGCTTAAAAATTAAAAGATGTGGGGAAAGTCAACAGTTATATTGCTGCCAAATAGAAAACATTGCATATGATGTGAGGGAGTCGTTAAAATAGAATACGTAAACTTTCTGCTTAGCTGACTTTCAGTGATAATTATCTGAAATACAGGTGAATCATACTGTCTTAAAATAGAATTAACGAGCATTTCCATTGAGGGTGCAATCTACTAGATTATTAAAGAGCATCTGTGTTCTTTCAATTATGGTAATTTCACTGTTTTAAACAGTGTTTTACATTTCCTGATGGGACTATACCTATAGTCAGCATATGCATATTAAGCCACTTAGCAAATATAGTTGCATTAATAAAATCTAAAGTGTGACATTTAATTCTATATTCCCAAACCTGCAAAATAAAAGCTCCAAATACAGAAGCTGAGTCCCAGATGCAGTGCAGCCTATTCAGGACAACTCATTCCATGTACTGGGAATTCTAGTTGAGTGGCTTTCTTCTTGAATATCTTAGAATATTCCCAGGGGAATTAGAAACAGTAGCCAAGGAGGACCACAGAAAAGTATATGTAGAGAGATTTGCCTGTGTATGTGGAATTTGCTATTCATTAAAATTGTCGCAAAACTATATGTCTTTTTTGGTTTAGTTGTACTTATTAGATATGACCAATATTTACACTGTTGTACATTTTGAGGGGCAAGAGGTAAGAGTTTCCCTTGACTTCAAAGAATCTGTAAAGATCCTCCATACCTTGAAAGCCAGGAGTGTTTAAGAAGAAAATTAAGGACAAATCTCCTTTGTAGCTGTGCCTATGGGACAGAAACTTATCTGCGGACCTTGTAAATACCATCTGGAACTCAGCAATGTTGGACACTGAAAAGGAGAATGTGGTGTCTGGAGAAAAGGAAATAACCCAGTTTTTTTGTATGGCACTTAGAAATCATGACAAAGTGTTGTTTAGTGAAAATTGAAGACAAAGAAACATCTTTGGGTGTCCACGGGTGGGAACATGAGGGGGAAAAGGCTGCTAATAAAGCAGTATTTGGGAACTTCTTTATCTAAAAGACAGAAAATTATAATGCTTGTGGATGTGGACAAACTTTCTGTTTGTCTCCTTATGAGTCAAGGACCTGAATAATGTGAAGGTGTATAAATACAGTGGGCTGATGGGCTAATCCAACAGTGTATAGAAGATATTTTTAATAATGTCATCTTCAGTTCAAGTAAAATTATTATTATCATAGTATGCCTCTTCCATTTAGTACATTTTGTTCCTCAGTTAGAAGTGCAGTTTTAACCATCAGTCCAGCCATAACAGATCTGCAGAGCCAGGACTCTCTCATGGTCCATCAAGAAACTCCATGTCTGGAAGATCAGGCAATGCAAAGGCAAAGCAGTTTGTTTAATAATTTTCATGATATTTAGAAATGTTTCAAAAGACTCAGGAGTTATGACTGATTTGTTGTGGTGATTTTGTATTGTTTTGTTTTTAATAGTGTGGCATTCTGCCACTGACTGATGGCATTCAGTTGAATCCTGACTGCTTATTACAGAACATTATTATATTATATCAATGATATATGGGACTAAAAGACTTTAGAGCAAAACAAACTAAGTATTTTTTTTTAAGGCACACCGACCTGAATGGTACAAATTTGATTTAAAATACCCTATAGCAGTGTTAATTTACGCAGACATATATATATATATTAGACTCAGGGGAAGCTGGTGAGATATGGAGTCACAGTAATATATAAAAATATACATCATTATTCTCTATCTCCTGGTCAAAGTTTTTTTGTTTTGTTTTTATAGTGTATATCCTTAAATAATCTTGTTTCTCAATTTTAATAAAGAATTAACACTGTTATTTTATTGTCAAATGTCTTACCAGGTAATTTAAAGTGCCTTAACAAGTTTTTTGTAGTCTGGACACCTTAATATCTTAGTAGAAGGAGCAGTGTTTATTTCTTGAATAATGCAATTGAGAAAAGATGCAGAACTCAAAATATCCTAGTAATAAAGTTCTCATTTCAAGAACATTTAAAAAAAATATTGTACTGTCTAGAGAGCTACAAATTATCCTTCTACTTGATATGCATAGTTCTGTCTTAAATGCTATAGGAACTAATGTGATAAACTTGTACTGATAAATAATTCACTTAAAATAAATGGTTATGACTATTAATGTTGAAGTGGCTATGAAAACCAAGTTTAAATGAAAAAGTGTTCTCTTTAGCAGTGAGCCACAGGTAACTGTATTATGATAGACAGTACTCTGTGTTACAAAAGATGGTAGTAGATCCCCTCTGTCTGCCCAAAAAGATGAAAAAATAATTTCTATTTTAAGAATATGCTGTTTTCCCCCATTTTCTCCAGAGCTTCATAATTTTAAATATAACTTCACAAAGAATTACAAAAGCTTTTTAAATTTTTATTGAATTGATTCAGAATGTAAGCAGATTTTAGATTTATACAATAGTCAGAGCATCACACAGAATTTTTATTTTAATATAAAAAGAATTAGAAACACAAAATTACAGGAGAGTTACACATGTAGACTTTGCCATGTGATCATGTGAAATGTATTAGTAATCTTCTATTGGGGATATTTTTATAATTCACAGATAATTATGAACAAGGTTATTATGCAGTTTAAAAGTTTTTCTTAAAATCTATGCAAATTGATAAAATAAATTTATTAGAGATAATTTTTGAGTTGTATAACGCATGTAAACCATTTTTTTAACTTTAAAAGGGGAACAAACTGCTTATCCCATTTAATTCATAAATATTTCTTACCCTTATTTTAAGTAGTGTAAGATGCAGTACTATGAGTGCATGATACAACAGACTTTGGAATAAAGTTTTCTTAATTACCTGGCAGTGCAGGGATGGTTGTAATATGCCTTGTCATTTTTGCAGATAAAAGCCTCTCTTGCATTATTTACGTGCGCTGAAAAAAGACTTAACCAGTTCATCCAGTTCAACATGTATTCAAACTGATAGCAAAACTTCAGTACACACTGGATGTTTTCTTCAAAGGAAAGGAAATGCCTCTCATTATTTTGTTGGACTTAAAAAAAATACCTAAATGCAGAAAGGAAGACTGGATGAGGTAGTTCTGAAGTGAATGGCTCATTATGATTCATCTTGCTGTAAACATACTCAACGTGGGATCCTGGGATCCCCTTAAAAAATAATTATTTCTCTTGCCTGTTCGCACTGTTTTTTCTTCATACTATGTGTCTGTCATTTTGTTTTCCTCTGCATTTTGAATTTTGACATCTAGATATGCAGTAGATCTCTTTTTAAAGTTAAAACAGGTGTAGCTAAACAAATATTTTATTGAAGACATTGACAGGAAGTAAGGAGTTATGTTACTGTGTTTGAAGAATTCCTGTAGCTTACAAAACCATGGAACATGAGTTAATTCTGGTCATTTCACTTTGTAGTGTTACTGTCAAAAAAGAACGTAGACATGTAATGACTTGGGAGCATAACTTCAAATGCAACTGAAGTGGCTGGTGTTAGGTAGACTTTTCCAAGTTTCTCATGTTCAACTTTTTTTTCAGGTTTGTTTGGGGCTTTTTGGGTTTGTTTTGTTTTGTTTTGTTTTCCTGGAATTGAGTAGCCAGATATTATCCTGGGTTTGAAAGCCAAGAATTCCCAAAAGTTTTGGTTTTCTGCTATTACACTAAAAGGCATTCTCTAAATATATCTTAATAAAAGTTGTCAGAAGAATTCCTTCAAAACTTCAAACTATGACAGTAGATGTATTGTTTCTCTTTATTCCTCATCATACAGTTTCAAGAGTACAAGAGGACTCAGAGAGTGAAAAATACCTCTGACATAATTTAATTCAAATTCCAGTCTCCATGGCCCAGGAACATATCCCTCACCCATCTGTTCCACTGTGCAAAACCAATTAAAGGTTAACTGAGACAGAAAAGGGAGAGTGAGCATAGATGTACGATCTGGTTAAGACCTTCACATGAGGGTAACTGAGCTTGGGATGTAAATATAGATGCTATGTCAAAAAGAAATGAGAGGAAAAATAAAGATCAGTCTTAAGTGGATGATGCTTTTAGAATATGACTTGTATGCCTCTGAATATCTACCACCTATAAGTAATATGCAATTTTATGTATCTTTACTAATAGTTGCTAGAGTTTTCCTAGCCTTTATTTCTCTACAAAAAGTGTGCTGATTTTCTTATCCTTTGTACTTATTTCTTGTAGATATAAGCAGTAGTAGTAGGATCAAGGTAGTTGATTTAGTAAATACTCACTGGTGTCTACTGTGGTGTTAATGGAAAAGAAGTCCTAAGACAAAAGGTACATTAACATAAATAGGTTTCTGATGTTAGATGATCATTGCTTTACAACCATTTGAACATCCAACCTTTCTCATCTTTCTGTCATGTAATTGTTCCTGGAATTCTGGGAACATTATTTTGAAAGCAGAGCAAAGAAAGCATTCTGTCTCTAACTAGCAACATAACAGCCCTTATACAATTCAGGACCACAAATCTTTTGGTCTTTTTCAGAATAAGGAAAAGAAAATTGTTTACCTTTCAAGTTGCATTTGCATAAATTACAGGCGTTTAATTTTGGTATAGTTATAAATAGGTTTTTGCACAGTAAAACTGAGAGCCTTGTTCTCCTGTTTTCATACTTAGCAATATGAGTGATGTATATGGTTGTAAAAGGTAAGATCATTTAGATTTTTCATGCCTGGATGGACATATATAACCTCTGAATCTAAAAGGCAACATAATTTAGTATGTATTTTACAGCTGGTTAAATTAAATCACTGGGAAGTAACATTAGGGTTCTTTTATGAATTGCTTCATACACCGAGTACTGGAAGCAAGAAATCACTTTTATTAGGGAAAAAATACTAAAGTTTACTATAATCATAAAAGCAGTTTTATGTAAGGACAGTTTATCACTACAAATATTGTCTTACTATATGGTGATATAAAACAAGTTGTGAAAATTAGACATCTTGGGTTAGAATGTTGAGGAAATAAAAATATATTTTTTATTTTGTTCATTTTCCCTTTGGTGTGATGTGATAAATATGAAATGGAAACTTGTTGTGAGCAGGCCTAGGTAGGAACAATTGAAAAGGGGGAAAAAAGTAATCCTCAGCATTTGTGGAGCCTCTATCTTTGCATTTGGCTCAAATTAATTTATTAAATGTGGAGTTAGTAATCTAATATGATAGATTCATCTTAACATTATATAAATTTATATAAACCTTTATAATTTTTATTTTATTTTTGCAAGCTAGCTTAGTGACATTAACAATGTTAAGCCGAAGTTCCCTTTAGAAGGTGAAAAGCAACACCTAAAACAAGAGTTTAAACCAGGAAATGTCTTTAAAATGTTTCTTCGTGTGTTGTGGCAATATTATGATTTTGTGAAGTATGATTGATTTTGCATCTTCCTTTATCATAAAGTAAAAAAACAAACAAACAAGCTTTTTAACATCATGAAGATACAATTTCTAGGTTTTTTTGTCTGGTTGGTTGTTTTTAATTATTTTTTTTTTTAGGTTTGTTTGGTTGGGTTTTTATGGGGGTTTTTTTTTGGTTTTTGGTTTTTTTTTTGTCTTTGGTTTTTTTTTTGTTTTTTTAACTGCAGCAATATTATATACTGTGTGATAGTTATGCATTCAATCTGATATGCAATCTGCACTGAAAAATGTACTTAATTCTTTTGGAGACAAAGAGTGTAAGAATATTTAATTCATAGCATTCATATTAGGAAGGCAAAAAGTTTAATAAGTAAGAAGAGTCATCATGGAGAGGAAACAGGACAGAAAATTGTGATGACTAAGTAAGGAACTACGAAATGAAGAGGACAAATGTCTTTGCTGTCACATGACAACATACTGGAGAACTGAAAAACATGGACATGGTATGCACCTAGCTACTATTATATGAAAAACAGCTAATACTGCTCTTCAATTGGATTGTGGTAAGGATTGTTTCCACTAAATCTAGGTATGTTTGACAAAAGGATTTTGTTAGATCTCTATAACAGAGTAAATAATTTCTTACTCTTAGTCATCATTTTGTATCTCCAATCTACAATTAATTTTTCTTTACTTCTTGGATCATTGCAGTTGAATTTTGCAGCATAATTTTTGAACGTGAACTAAATCTTCCGAAGTCTAAATCAGAAATTAATTGCAGTGTTTTATCTCATCCAGTCACCTTTGGGAAGGACAGTCTCTAGGTGTTGTATTTTGTCTGACTATTGTTTAATGTCATCTTACATGTTCATATAAAGAAACATGGTTTGGTGTAGTGTTGTGTTTGAAAGAACTTTGAAAGAACCTTTTTCTTTCAATGCATCATTACCTCTGATCATCTGATAAACTACATTGCAATGTTTTTTCAGTAGTTCAGTGTATAGTGAGAGCACTAACTAAAGTGCTCATAACACAGAAATAAATGTCTATGTAATAATATGCATTTCTTCTCACTAACTGCATGAGATGTTTTCTTTTCAAGTTTAAATGAATGTAAGAAAGAATAAAATAGCAGCATCCAAAAAAAAACCCCAAACAAACCAAAACAAGTCAGAAAAGTAAAGTACAAATAGATACACATTTTTCTTGAGTTCCTTCATAAATTACAAGTCATAAAATTGTCCTTGGAAGTTACCTGTAATTCCTGGACTCTTATGACAGATACTGCTCCACAAAGTCACACACAGCTGCTTTCTGTGTGTCAAGTCCTGTTACTCATAGTATCTAATAAATAATCTTCTAATTACAAGCTCTACAAGAAGAATCTACTGAAGAGTTAAGATTTTATAGCCATGAAAGTTTCCTGAATTATGAGACTGACTGAAATTAACTCATCAGTTAATATTTTTTCTCCACCAACATTCAATTCTGTAAAGCAAGTCTGTCCTGCAGTAGAAGAAAAAGCTAAGGAAACTGTGAAGGCCACACTTCACTTTTGCTTCTTCTGTGATCCTATCATACAAAGCATCATGTCCTTTGGAATCTAGGACAACTGGACACCACCAGCTTGTCACCAGACACTTTGACACTGCCAGCTCAATGCCAGGACAAATGCACAGTAACCAGCTGGTGCCACTTGCTCTATTCCATGAACAGAGTCTTTGAAAACAGGTGTCTCTGTCTAGGAACTCTGATTTTTAAAGGGAAACTATATCTTGGAGAGTCCAAGTATGTGAGTCACGCAATTTGTAACACAAAAAATTAATTATAAGAAAAAGTCAGTCAAACATCTTATAAGCAGCCCATTTCTGGTAGCAGTTTTGAACATCGCTTTAAAAAAATTGTGGTTTGCTTTGTTTGATTTTTTTAGTTATTTTTTTTTTTAACATTACTCATAGAAAATATTTAATGTTTAATTGAGTTGTCTTTAGCTCATTGTTACTTCTATAATTTGTAATTCATGCTCTCCTCTCTATATACACAATTTCCTTGCAAAAATCAGAGCAGCATTAGAATAACCAACCACTTGCCCATGAACAACTTTTTATGCATTCAAATGAGAATGTTTAAAATGTGCTCTTTTCTTTCTCATGTTTTAGTTGTTTTCAGCTGAACAAGCTGATGTTAAGGTGAGATATAATTATGATCCCAATCTCATGGGGCACTTGAAGTACTTAATTTACACAGACTTAGAACGATACTGACAGAAAAAAAAAGCCAAAGAAGCAAAATTTAATGATATCTCAATACCCTAATTAAAGTTCTCAAGAAAAAGCATTGATACTCATAAACAACTGTTGTATTTCACATTGCTCCATTTTGTTACAATTTTTCTAGTATTTCTTCATTTTCCTGCATGTCTTTCAAGTCACTTTTTTTTGTTTGTATTGTTTTGTTCAGTGCTATCAATAATGGTTTTAGAGAATACTTGAGGCAGTTTTGCCCTTTTTCATGGGTAATGAAACAATTAACCTGTGCTTCAACAACCTTCAAATGTTTTAAGATGTGTTTTTCTTACCATGTCTAGTAATTCACTCCTATGAAACCTTGATCTGTGTTCTTGATACTTTCAATAAAATGGCAAGTCCATGTGGAAAGAGATTCAGTGAAGCATCCAGTCATAAACCTGACCTTTTTTTCATTCTGCTGGTTTGATAACATTTTTACAATATTGGAGACCATTTTTAACTTAGCCAGAGTGACATTTTTACTTTTTCCATGTACAAATAGAACTAGAAATGTAATTTCACTGTGTCTTACTTTTCCATCTAGCTAGGTAGACCTTTCAAATTTCTTCTTGGATTATCAAAAGAAAGAAAACTTAGTGTTTTCATCTGTATTCTTACATAGACATTGGTTGATTTATAATTTAAGAATGCACACTGAAAAAGACTGTAACCAGCCAGCTCTTTCTGACAATATGTTGTGGTAATGAACAGAGTAATAACATCTTCTCTCACGGAACATTCATTAAGGGTATTTTTGTTGGCTTTGTTTGTTTGGTTGATTTGTTTGGGTTTTTTATAATGTTTAGGTCCACCTTTCCATTATTTCAGTTTGTTCTGTTTCTGTGCTACATACTCAAGGAGGACTAGATGACAGTGCTTGTATTTATTCTTGTCATGCTTAAACATTCTTTTTAATTTCTAAAGGAGAGGAAAGTATTACTGATGCTCTTCATTTGTCTCCCTTTTTTTCCTTTTCTTTAGCCCACATAGCTAGGAGTTGTATGTCAGTATAGAGTTCATAAATTTTTAGTGCTAATGTTTATTACTATCCAGTAAAGTAATCTAGAATGATTGAACTTCTGGTTCCTGCTTTTTAATTAAATTATTTCTTAAGGACAACACAATCAAGAATGGAAGTATAAACTATGTGAGTTAATCTCGCGGAACGTATTTTGTTAATTTAAAGATTGATTACCTCTCATTAATAGATTTATTTGGGCAATTAAATACTATCTGCTTAAAATAAATTGGAAAATCTAACATCCTTTCTTAAGCAATATCACTTCCTTATATAATTCAGTTTTCTTTCTCTCTACCTGTCATTTAAAATAATCCAAGAAATTGCAGTTTGAGAAAAGAACCTGAATCTGAAAACTCTTTATGGAACTGAGAAAGCATTGTAAATTCAGTCTTTATTGCATATGAATAATCACAATCCATGGCGCAAGTAATTCCCAACATGTACATGAAAAAGGGTTAAAGGATTGTGCCCAAATGTTAATGAATTTTCCCTTTGGGCTTAGAAGATGCATCAGTAAACATGAAACCTGGTGAGGCAGCAAAATTCGGTTCTGATTGCTTTAATCATCAGGGTTAAAACATAGTCAAATTGGCAGTGATACACATGGCTCCACAGTCTAAAGTATTTTGCAGTGAATATAAAATATTGCTGTAGGGTCTTGTAATGATTTACTATTGCTACAAAGTCTTGCAAATACTTATGAGATTAATCATCAATGCAGTGATAAAAATGAAGATCACAAAACTGGTTTTCTTTCAGAAACTTTTAACAGTTTTATCATTCCTTACTGTACTACAATTTATACATATGATCTTACATATATATTGTACCTATAATCTAGCAACTATAAGACAGCTGCAAAACTGCCTCCAAAACAGAAACAAAACTAGATGCATGATTCAGTAAATGAGTACATGTGACAGCATTTTACTTAAGAAGTACTTGATACACATGCTTAAATATTAGACATGCATTTAGGAACATGTGGAACTGGTGCTTAGGTTAGGCATGTGAAGCCTACATTTCAAGGGCAATGTGTATTTTATGTAACAGTGGATTCATCATCTAAAATAGCGGAATACCTTTAAAGAGGTAGTATTGACTTTTAATATTAAGATTTATTGAGCTAAGAGTCAAATGGAAACCAGTGATAAAATCAGATAATTTTCTACCTCAAAGTGTGATAAATCTTAATTTCTTTTTTTTTTTCTTACGCAATACTTAAAAGGTGGAAGTCAATGCATTTTTAGGTATATAGGTTGACCAGAGTAGTATTTCAAATGAGTGAGGTAACAATTCTTTAAGTGTAAAAAAGGAGCTAATAAGGATTTTCTTCCTAAAATAAAATGGTAAGAAGTGAAGGAAACTGAAAAATTATAAAATTATTTATTTTTTTCCATTGAACAAAGAACTGAATAAAAAGGCAGATTATATTGCATAAGTTTATTTTCCCTTGAACATATTTTGTGTTGTTTCATAACATTATTTTCTTATATTAAGATTTAATAATCTAAAAAAAAAAAAAAATAGAATTTTTACTGTAAGAATCCTGACATTCCTTCCGAAATCTCTCAAAAGATGCAAGAAGATATAAAAATATTAACATTAACACTTTACATCAGAGAAGATATTATTTGGCAGGTAATATTTATTTGTGCCTTTTAGAGTCAGTACATTCTTATGATGAATAAATTAACTTTAAGTCTTATATGAATCTAGTTGTATGATGAGAATTGTGTTCACTATTTTCCATATTAACTTGTTAATATTTGATAGTATACATTCTTTACCTGTAAAGTATAATAATATGTAAAACTTTTTTTTTAATTTCAGCTAGGCTAGTGTTAACTGTGCAATAATAAGACAGGAAATTGTGCTGAGACATAGTTATAGCAAATCCTCAAGTCTTTTGTATCAAAGTAAAGATTATCATTAGTCTCAGCTTCCACCTAGTGAAAATGAGAAAAAAAGGCATCCAGTCTCTTAATATAACAAGACGACATTAAACAATTTCAGATAATATTTTACTCTAGATGCAAATCATGTTTGAATATTACAGACAAGACTAGAGGCAGGAGTGACTAAGCTAACAAACGTAGTGGGCATTTGTTGGGGAGAGTGTCCAAGTTCACAGTAGGGAGTTATGGCATTGACACTGTACCAGCACTCTGGCCTGTAAAACCTCTCATCTCTTGATGGTTTTCTGGGCAAGCTAGAGAAAACCATAAAATATCAGACAGTAATATGAGAGATGGTATTGTTGCCCTGTGTGCCTCATAGATGAATGAATAGTCATGTTTCTTTCTTTCCCATTTCCCTCTCCTCCCCCATGGTGCTCCCCTGTGAGCTCTGAGTGCCAGCATGGGGAGAGCAATAGACTCTAAAGGATAAGTGGACTTCACAGAAAGAAATTTAAGGGCTACATGGCAGGGCAGAAGAAAAGTGAAAGCTGCATAGCTTAGGTGAGAAATTAAAACTATATTCACCTATTAAGAAGAGGAAAGACCCATGAGTGCAGTAAAAGGAGAAGTGGATACTTAAAAGAATTTTCTGGGAATTCAGTGTCTGTATCAAAACATCAGTGCATACATATCTTCAAAACTTATTTTGCATATCACTTCAGGCATTTAATTTAAGAAGTTTACTCATGCCACCTTCAATTTTTTTTTGTAAACCTATTACACTTCCCCGATGAGAAATCTGTTACTCCTGATGACAAGAGAAAATTAGCTCCTCTACGTCTCTGTTGTCATTTACAGAATGACACAATGGCCTATAGCACACCAAAAGCACTAAAAAGCTAATGCCATGTTATAAAAAGTGCATAGCAATGTTTCATCAGATATTGCCAAGGATACTAGGTTGATAGATAAATAATAGTCATTGTAGTAATTTGCATGATGCTCATGGATTGATTGACATTCCAGCTTTTCAGTACTATACAGAAATGATTTTTAGACTATTTTCTTGTGGGCTTAAATTAAATTACAAATTGGTTTTCTCATGAATGCTGATCTATACTCTGTTGCTGAGATGTGAGTGGCTTACACTCATTAGCGAAAATCTTCAGGGGGCACTGTGAAATGGATAGAGTAAAAATTAAGGGCCAATATGTTGGGATGTTTTGTGTTCTCTCCTTCCAGAAATTTAAATATTTTCCTTTCTTTTTTCAGTCATACTATGGTTATTATCATTACTATGGTCAGCAGGGAATTGAGACCCAAATTACTGTGTGCAGCCAGGGAGACAGCAATGTAACTTTGTAGGGATTTGGGCTTAGGGACTTATCTGATTTGCCTCTGATCTTTGATCAGTCCAAAAAAAACCCCATCACAGAAAGATTAGAACAGTCTGACAGTGTCCTGAAGTATGAAGGTTGCTAATTGCTAGAGTGAAAGTAAATTGAATTACTAATCAATACAAGTACCACTTAACCTTTCAGATTGCTCATCTGTCAACACTGAGAGTTTTATTAACTAGTCTGAAACTATGGTGGAAATTTTAATATTCCCTGCAATAAGAAAGATGCTTTTGCTGGTTTTGTTTTGGATGGGGTTAATTTTCTTCATAGCAGCTGCAACGATGCCATGTTTTGGAGTGGTGACCAAAACACTCTTGTTAACACAGGGATATAAACAGCATGAGTAGTGTTTACATATCAACAAGGCCTTTCCTTATCTCATGGTGGATTTTCCAGGGTACCCATTAATGAATAGGGAGGATGATAGGCTCAAAGTTATGGCATTAGCAGTAAAAGATGAAAGAAAGGTTGAGTGCAGTATATTCAGAGCTACTGCATTTGTCTTCCCAAATAAGAACTGCACAAGATTGAGTCCTGCTGTCCTGCCAGTGACTGAATACATGCATGCCAATAGGAAGTAGTGAATTAATCCCCTGTTTTGCTTTATTTTTATCTCAATTTACAAGTTTTCTCACCGTTACCATTCCCATTCTCTGTTCAATCTTACTGGAGGGGAGACAGGGAGCAGCAGGGTGGGACCCAGCTGGGATTAAACTAGAATAGTCCAACAGCCAATAAAGGAATAAGAAATTAATCTCTAAGTACATGTTAAACTGAACTTGCCTTTTACAATGTACATAAGATATAGGGTTGATTTCTGTCTCAGACAGCAGAGTATAAAGTGCTTATATTGTCCACACAGTAATTAGTGAGGTATTGCTACTTTCTCATCATCTCTGCACCATATGTATTTTCTTTAATTTATTTATTTTAAGTGTGGAAAATACATCCTGCAATTTGCTTATTACTTACTGCAAAATAGTAATGAGTTTACTTGTGAGTAAAGGTTTACAGAATAATTTTTGGCCATTGTTACTCAACTTCCTTTAGACTTGATTGTGAAACAGGAGGATTTGAGAGGTTTAGCTCTAACAGCTGTCCACTACTGACGAAACTAAATATCTCATAAAGACATCTTCACAAAGAACAGTGCAAAATGTGCCATTGCAAAATGTCCATATTTCTCTGTGGTTTTAATTTCCTAGATAAATGGAGACCTTATTTTTTAAGGATAGTTTTGGCAGGTGGGAAGAATAGAACCAGAGCAAAATACACAAACACAGGAAAGAAAGAACAAAGCAATATAATGCTAAAATGTACTTTTCTTGGTGAAATTTACTTGAGTTAAGATCTAAGAAATATTTTCTGAATATATCTTTAGTGCTACTCTTTTGTGGATTTCACTTCTTTTATTGTCTCCTCTGCTGTTAGTATTATTTTATGCATAATTCTGGGTGTAAAGGTTAATAGAATTGCTCAGCTGGTGATAACACTCAAATCTGTAACTGCCTCTGAATCCTGAGAAGTACTGAAATTAAACAATTAACATTTGCTTTAATGTTTACCCCAAGAGTGGCCACATTTTTTCCGTAGAGAAATAATTAGTAGAAGAACAAAGTTTATATGTATTTGTGGATTTAAGATGCTTAATCTTGCAAATCTCATAGACAGCTGAATTGAGGTTGGGTGGAAGAAAATATGTTGCCATCTGAGAAGCACTAGGAAGTATTTCTAATTCAAGGTCTGAAATTTCTAAATTCTTTATTATTATTATTATTTTATTAGTATTATTATTATTTTTGGGGGGGGGGAACTTCGTTCCTAGGAACCCAGTTCTGCTTTATGGAAGAGTCAAAACTAATTCATGTTTCCTTGGATACTTCTCCCTTACGGGTAGGTATTTTTCCTTTTTACATGTATTTCTACAGGCTCTAATCAATGTCCTTTGATAAACAGGGAAGTTAAGACTGTATCTTGTTAAACTGTGACACATGTACATGACAAGGATATTAATTGTTATAACTACTTAGAGTAAAGCCTCTTTTTTTGTCTTTAGGTGTGACAATGAAATCCTGATCCAGCTGATAAAATGAAAAAAATTCCCTTTAAAATCAGGAATGCAGAACTTTGCTTAAGAAGTTTCTGTTGCCATCGGTAACAGTAGTAGTAAATTCTGTCAATATGGGAAAGGTCTATCAAGATCAGGTTCTGTGATGTGACTGACCAAATCTTTCTGAAAAACAGAGGAAATATAAGAACAACCTGTAAAAGAGTGCAATGTACTAAGATGGCCTTTACGACATTCCCATCTCTGTTAAATTAGAACAATAATAAAAGTCTGTTTGGTAGAGTGATCCTATTCTCCAGTAGCAACATGCAACTCCCTGCTTTTTCAGAAGACTCAGAATAACCACATAATCATTTCAACGACTCAGTATTACGGTATGAAACCACAGCAGTGGTTTTCCTTTATTTGGGATGTATCCTCACTCCTAAGTAGTTTAACTATGTTCATGAGATAGCATTCTGTTTCTGCACCTGGGTGCTGTGGAAGTAAAATCTGTCCTTCAGAATGGAGAATTAGTCTCGTTTCTCTATTAGTTACTGAAGTGCTTATACTCTTAAAATGACTCACCCTTAACAACCTGCACTGACTGAAGGCAATGCTATTGCAGGTGAGTGAGATTTGTGAGACTAATTTTAAAGCAGGGTTTGATGTCTTCCAGATAAACAGCTGTTTTCTTGATGTTGGCAGGTTTCGTTTGTTTGTTTGTGGGGTTTTTTTGTGTTTTTTTGTGTTTTTTGGGGGTTTTTTGGTTTTGTTTTTTTTTTTATTTTTTATATATAATAGGAGTCTGTACTTAGATACAAAAATTAGGTGGATTAACATTTTCATGGTTGCTTTGTTTAAATTTCTACCACTTGGCAATGAAGTATATTATCTCATTACCACATGTTTTAAGTTAGTGCAGCAGGGTTTTGGTAACAGCTGGAGTCACAGGGGTGGCTTGTGTGAGAAGCTGCTGGAAGCTCTCCCAGCTCCGATTCTGGCCCCAAATCTGCTGGCCAAGGGCAAACAGATATGAAAAGCTGGATGCACCTCACTAAGTAACATAACAAAGAAGAGAAAAACGAAACTGGAAAAAGACCTGCAGAATAGGAGAGGGAGGCAAGAGCAATGCCAGAGAAGATATATCAAGGTCACTGAGGAAGGAGGTGGAAGAGGTGCTTGAGCAGAGAGATGTCCCCACAGCCCATGGTGAGATGGAAGGTGGAAGAACATGGTGGAGCAATCCTTGGGGATCATGGTGAGACAGATGTGGATCTGCACCTGGAGGAACAGTCTGTTCCTGAGGGACCGCACTGCATAGTAGAAACACATGTTGGAGGGGTTGTGAAGGACTCTCATGAAAGAGACCTGGTGCCTGAGCACGGTAAGGTTGCGAAGACTTGTTTCCTAAAGTGTAAGGAGTGACAGAAACAATGTGTGGTGAGCTGATCTTAAATCTCCACTGTCCACAAAGGCAATCAGAAGGGCCAAAGCCCACCTTTAAATCAATCTGGCTACAAAAAGAAACACTTCTATAAATATATTAGCAACAAAGAGAGGGCTGAGAAGAACCTCTATCCCTTATTGGATGCAGGGGGAACAGTGATCAGGCATTAAGTAAAGGATGAGGTACTTAATTCCTTCTTTTCCTCAGTCTTTGGTAGTATGACCAGTTGCTTTCTGGGTACTCAGTTTCCTAAGCTGGAAGACAGGGACTTGGAGAAGTTTGAAGCCTCAATAATCTAAGTTTATGAGTCTGGATAGGATATATCCACAGTTACTGAAGGATCTCACAAAAGTGTCACCAAGCCACTTCTCATTATTTACCATCCGTTCTGGCTAACAATGGAGGTCCTAGTTGACTGCAAATTGGAAAATGCGACCCCTCTCTGCAAGAAGGGAAATACAGGTCTGTGAGCCTGGCCTCAGTGACAAGAAAGGTCATGAAGCAGATCATCTTGATTGCCATCATGTAGTGCATGAGGGACAACCAAGTCATCAGGCTCAGTCAGTGCAGGTTCATGAAAGTCAGGTCCTGCTTGACAAACCTAATCCCCTTCTATGACAAAGTGACCTGTTTAGTTGATGAGACAAAAGTGGTGGATGTTGTTTATCTGGATCTTAATAAAACCTTCAGCACTGTTTCCCACAGCATTCTTCTGATGAAACTGGCTGCTCATGACTGGGACTGGTGGGGAGAAGACAGGCTGGATGGATGGGCCCAAAGAGTTGTGGTAAGTGGAATTAAATCCATCTGGTGACTGGTCATGAGTGGTGTTTCCCAGGGCCCAGTTATGGGGCTAGTTTTCTGTAATATATTTCTCTATGCACTATTGTACATAAATGTACATAGATGGCTATGTACTATTTAGGAAAGATAGACTAGCAATGAGAGGCAATGGTGTTGCTCTTTATGTGTAAGAGCAACTGGAATGTACTGAATTCTACCCAGAGTGGGAGGTAGTATGTGTTGAAAGCTGTGGGTAACATTAAGGGACATGAAAATGGGCATGATACTGTTGTAGGTGTTTACTATAGACCACCAACCCAAGAAGAAGATGTTGATGAGGCCTTCTACAGTCATCTGCAAGTAGCCTCTGGATCACAGTAGCCTCTACAGTGAGACCCTGTCAGGCTGGATGGAGGGGCCAAGGCCATTTGTATGAGGTTCAAGAAGTCCAAGTGTGGGGTCCTACACTTGGGTCACAACAGCCCTGTGCAATGCTAGGTGCTTAGTGAGACACTGGAACAGGTTGTGCGGGGAAGTTGTTGAAGCTCCAGACCTTGAAGGCTAGGATGGATGGGGTTCTGAGCAACCAGATCCACTGAGAGGTGTCCCTGCCTATGCAGAAGAATTAGTTCTGGGTGAGCTTTTAAGTCTCTTCCAAGTCTAACCATTCTGTGATTCTGTGGTTCTACTACAATGGCTTAAAAGATGCCCAGAGTAATAGAAACTGAGGGTGCTGGTTGACACACAGCTGAATATGAGCCAGCAGTATACCCAGGTGGTGAAGGTGGCCAGTGGCATCCTAGCTTGTATCAGAAATAGTGTATCCAGCAAGACTAGGGAAGTGATCATGTCCCTGTATTTAGCCCCAGTAAGGCTGCAGCTCAAATATTGTGTTCAGTTTTGGGCCCCTACTACAAGAAAGACATTGAGGTACCGGAGAAAATCCAGAGAAGGGTAACAAAATTGGTGAAGGGTTTAGAATGTCTGAGGGAACTATGATTGTTCATTCTGGAGACTAGGAGGCTGAGGGGAGACCTTACTGCTCTCTACAACTGCCTGAAAGGTTGTAGTGAGGTGGGGGTTGGTCTATTCTCCCTCGTAACAAGCAACAGAACAAGAGGAACGTAGTCAAGTTGCACCAAGGGAGGCTTAGATTAGATATTAGAAGTAATTAAACACTGGATGAGCTGCCCAGGGTGTGGTTGAATCACCATCCCTGGAAGTGTTTAAAAGACGTATAGATGTGGTGCATAGGGGCATGGCTTAAGTACAGAAATTGGTAGAGTTAGTTTATGGTTGGACTTAGTGATCTTATACAACTTTTCAAAACAGAATTATTCTGTGATAGTCAAGCTGATAAATCACTCAAATAACTGCATTGAATAGTTCTATTTAGACCAGTGAGACTGATGAACTCAGTAGGGCTTACCATGTAGCAGGTTGTTGGTTGCCCACCTCATTTGAAGGATCACACCTCTAATAGGTTTCAGTTTCCTGATACTTCCTTCGTAGTGTTTCAAGTTAACCTCTGTGAGAATGTCATCTACTGAGTTATCCTACAGAAAATGTTTAGCACTGGCGAAGTAATCTTTATGTGCTGTAGTAGCTGGGTCCTAATCTGTGAAATCTAAATAGGGCTTTTCAGGCTACTCTGGAGTCTTATTTGCAATTTTGTCCTCTTTCTCATAACACTCTCACTGAGTAAAGTAACATTTTATTGACTGACAGATCATTGTGCACTTACTTTGAGTTTGTCACATTTAAAGTAAATCTTTTATTATAGTGTCTGTATAAGGCAAATGAAAAGAAAGCCTTTATTTCTATCTGATAAAAATGCCGGTGGGCCTTTTGTATTTTGTAGGCAATAACGCTTTTTTATTCTGCAATTCTAACTGGAATAAAAGTAGATATAAACTAGGTGGTTATACTTGCTGTCTCAAGTAAATCTTTCACTAATGAATTATAATGCTTTTCTCAGCTTCTCATAGGAATTTTATGTAGTGTTGAGAATAATTGTTATAAAGAGTTCAGCAGCAGATGTTCATGTGATTACCATCACCTAAAGTTTTTATCTTGTTTGCCAAAGGATTCCAATCTTAAGAGAACTAGTGATACTTCATATGTATGCATTTTACTAGTGAAGCTGCACTATCTGAAATTCCATCTTCCAAAATGAAAGGAAGAAAACAGAAAGTAGAAAAGAAAATAGTACTAATTTGAACATACTCATGGCATACAAATGAATGGAAGGAATTAAAGCAAATACTTTCACACAGAGTATGCCTCGTCAACACTGAACCACTGTTTTCTACTATTTCCAAAATAAAATCTTTCATTGCATGAAATGTAATCAGATTCATTTCAGGAAATGGTGAAATAAAAATCCAGTTGTAAGGAAAACAGAGACATGGGACTGAGGGCACCTCACGTGGTGGCATGAAGTTCATAGAAATGGGGCAGTGGGGCTCCAGGAAAAACGTCATAAACCTTATTCTGTAGTTGCAAACCATACTGCAATAGTATCTCTAAGCTGCAAAGTCAGAAGGGACAACATGTGGTAGAAGAGTAAGCAAGCAAAAAAAAAAAAAAGCAATGAAAACTGAATATGATGTGCTTGATTTTTAATTTTTTTAATTTTTTTTTTTTTTACAGCGAAACTACAATCTAGATGTGAAGGGAAAACACCACATCACACTAGAGTTTGAAGTGAAAAGCAGAGAATTACATATTTCTATGAGAAGAAGAAATTCTAAGATAAGGAAAAGATAAGTTCTAGCTACCAGAATAATAATTGGTGTCAAACAGTGCTAGATTTTTTGTTTATATAATGGGAATTATATATGTTTGGACAGCATAAACAGATTTATTTTCCACAGCAGCTCTTTTCCTCTGGTGAGATTTCATGGAGACCTTGTTTGTTTAGCACAGCTGATACTTCTGATTGGAGAGTCCAAGCACTGTGTCTGAATGCATTTCTTGTTGAGCAAAGAGCCTATACAGGTTTTGGCCTGTATAGAAATGAGAGGATGAAAGGGGACTGTGCTTGCAGCTGGCTGGCATATGGGTATGACACCATGTTCTGTAGGTAAATGTCAGGATTCATATTTCTCCAATAGATGTGATGCATGGAGAGAAAAACTTCAGATCAAACTAGGATATCTCTCAAAGAATAGGATTGTCCATAAGATCTCCTATTGATTGTACAGCTAAGCCAGGGGTTTTTTTGTGGGTTTTTTTTTTTTTTCACTTTTGTTTCTTTTTCAAAAAGGAAGAGACAAACTCTGATACAAGCCTGAACTGGCAACTTTAGTGCTTTTGAGTTGCACTTTAAATTGTCTAATATGACTCAAAGAACAGTAGGAGGGTTTCAGTGACAGAGATAACAGACATTTTCTACTGGCAGCTTTGTCTGGAATATTTCTTTCATATTGTAGGGTGGAAAAGCAGTTTTATGTACTGTGTTGGCTCTTTCAACATGCTGGGCAGGTGGTTCCTGGCCTCTTTGTTCTTTGTAGTGAATTTTCAGGTTCCTGTGCTCATGTATTCTATCCTCCTTCATAGAGATGTAAAGCTAATATTTTTATAAATGTGTTTTACATTCAAACGTCATTCCCTAATGCAATTGCATTCGTATATTTATGTTCTATAATATTTTATTCCCAGCAGTCACAATTAGTTTTGTAACCGTTGGCCATCCAATACCCTTTACTCCCAGAGAAGAAATATAAAAACTGTACAGGAAAGCATTGATGAACATCTACACAGGGAATCACTCCATTTCAGTCTCATCTGAGCTAATCAGTACTGTGATCAGAGTGTCCTAGTTAGCCTAACCTCGGTGTAAGTATTCCCACAGCAATGCCTTCTGTGTGTTGCTGTCCCTGAACCAATGTACTTGTTTGCCGTGGAGAGCAAAGCCCTGCTGCTTTGTGTTGCAGTGCTCTGGGATTTGTTCCTATGGATCTGAGTCAGCTGTGAGAAAATGTCTTGCCTTTGGAAAGTGTTGTTAGAACAGTGCTAAGGCACTCACAAAATTTAGTTTGTATCTGAAACTACAGCTAAGCTAAAGAAGGCTAAATCAAAGAACAGAATAGCCTTTAGGTCACATATATGGCTGAAAGCCAGTGTGCCTGGGGTCAAATAAGCATATAGTAAAGTTGCTGATACATAAAAATAGAGGTTGGGTGAAAACCACTTGTAAGACTAAAACCTGAGCCTATAGCAGATAGATATTTTTGCTTACCTGCTTTACAACTTGAATCTGGTTTAAAGCTATTAAAAGAACAGTTGCAACAATCAGAAATATGACCAAATGAAGAAGACTTCTTTAGGCTAAAGAAAGCAAAGTAAAAATTACAATTAAAAATCTATTTAGTTGCCATATGCAACTGAAAAATATGGAGAGCCTAATGAGTGATGTCATTACTATTTGTATCTTTTTACATTTATAATAGTGGGTATATTCAGAGTAGTATCTAGGGAAGGCTGATATCTAATTGGAGAACAAACAACTATGATGATGCTGATAGACTAATTTATTGGCTGGTGAAGCTTTTTAATAAAAAGATAATATCTAAGCACTTGCAAATTATAAGCATCCATAGCACTAAATTCTTTTGGAGTAAAATATTTGCACTCAAATGCTAGATAGGAGAATTAATTGATCTTGTACATCCTACTGAATGGTTGAGGCTAAAAGTAAACTCTGGAGACCATCTGGTTCAGTCTCTTCCTGATCAAGCAGGGCCAGGTAGACCTAATTGCCTGGAATCGTGTCCAGACATCTTTTGAATGACAGACCAGTCTACAAGATCAAGAGACTCAACCAGTTCCCTGAACAGCTGTTGATAGTGCATAGGCTTGTCAAAATAACTAAATATCTCCTAATGTTTACAATAAATTTCCTGTGTTTCAGTTCATGCCCATTGCTCATGATCCTGGCACTGGGAACCACTGAAAATTGTGTGGCTTTGTCCTCTTCATGACCTCCCTTCAGATTTTTGCATAAATTGGTAATTTACCCTCTGAAGCTTATCTTCTCCAAGCTGAAGAGCCCCAGGTCTCTCAGCCTTTCCACACAGGAGATATTCTCCAGTCCCCCACCTTTGTGGCTGGGCTCTCTCCAGTATGTCTATGCCCCTCCTGTACCCAGGAGCCAAAAATTTGACACAGCACTCCAGGTGGGCCTCAGTAGTGCTGAGAAGAAGGGAAAGATCACCTCCTTCAACCTGCTAGCAACACTCACATTCATTCATGTAGCCCACAACGCCGTCATCCTTCTTTGCCAGAGGAGTGCATTACTGTCTCATGTTTGTCCTGGTTTGGGACAGGATAGAGCTAATCTTCTGTCTTGTAATTTTGCTTTCAGCAAAGTTTCTTGTAAGTAGTTTCACCCCCTGAAATTAACAGCAAGTTTCTTAGTCAATGTCTGCTTCTAGGACTGATAACTCTCAATGTTTATAGTTATGGCTAGAGAATGCTATTCAGAACCAAGACCATTGCTTGGTTCTGAGGAATGTCTTAGGCTCCAGAAAGAGAAAAGGAGTAAAGAGGTCACACCTGCAGCCCTCATTTAGGGACGACCAGACAAGGCAAATGACCAAAAGTGACCAAATAGAGTATCCATTCCATATGCGTCATACTCGGTATAAAATTGAGGGATCATGAGAGCCAATCTCCCTTTGCCTTTTCCTTCGCCCTTCCCTTCGGCCTTCTTCACCTGTCCCTGTTTGCTTCAGCATCCTGGGAGGATTCCATCCATTCCTTTGTCTGTGGTCCTGATCCATGCCAGCCTGAATCTGTGTGTTCCTGCCTCCAGCTCCTGACTACTGCCGACTCCAGGATTCCAGCCTGGACTTTCCCAGGGCTGCCCTGCAGCCTTGGTGGTGACCTGGGAGTTACTGGGGGCAAGGGGGAAAGGTGAAGGAAAGTGGTATTGTTTTTTCAGTATTTTTGTATATATTTAATATTTTTTTTCTTTTTATCATTACTGTTTCATTAAAGCTGTGTAGTTAACATCCAATTCATAAGTCTCTCTCCTTTATCAGGGAGGGGTATGAATAGAGAGCATCTGTCGTCTGGTTAATTGCCAGCCCAGTGTTGAACTGTGACAATATTCAACTTGGATGTCCACAAGGATCCTGCAGTCCTTTCTGCCAAGCTGCTTTCCAGATGGGTGTCCATTAGCATGTATTAGTGCATGGGGTTACTCCTCTCCAGGTGCAACTTCTCTTGTTCTACTTCATGTGGTTCCTGTCAGCCCATTTCTCCAGCCTGTCCAGATCCTTCTGGATAGCAGCTTGCCTATCTGGTGTATCAGCCAAGTCCCTTAGTTTTGTGCCATCAGCCAAAATGCAGCTAGTATAATGATATGAAGAGAATGACCTAAGTCTTAGCTAGAATGTCCCTAATGACTTACTGAGAAAGATAAGGTATAAGGGCTCTCTTCACATAATGATGAATGAGGTCAATAATCATACAGATAATGTTTTTATGTATAGCAGAATGTTCATAAGATATTATGTTCAATAGAAAAATTACTGTTTAGCTGGAGCTTGTATCAAGCATAAATTCTGTCAGAATCAGGAGCTGTCTGCCTGAAGGGATCAGAAAAAAAAAGGAAGAAATAATACACCTGTAATGGAAAAATGGCATTGGCAAAAGCCTGAAAAGCCTCCTGATAAAATAAAGAAACTGAGATTTGCTGTCATGAAAGGAAATACGAGATAGGATTTTCTTGTTATTACCCTATGAGAAAATACCATTGGTACTAAAAACTAGCTAGATTGTAGGACTGTTGGCAGCACAGTGCTTTTAATTCTGAAAGAAAAAACTTCTAATGTTAGCTGCTTACCATACAAAAGAATAAAAAAAGATCAAAAAAAAAACCAAAAATGAAAAAACAAAAAACACAAAAAAAAAAGAGAGAGAGAGAGAAACAAAGAAAAAACCTTAATGAGAGGCAAACTGGAATGCTTATGTAACTTTGTTGCAAAGTGCTGTGCAATACAATACTCGTAAACATTCTCAGAAATCTGTGGATGACTTATGATTCAGTTTGAAGTTGGAATGTTTCATAAGAGAAAGACTGCTGAGAGACCTCTGTGTGTGAAACAGCAGCCTGCTCCTGACATGGACATGAATGGCTCTAGGCAGAGGCTTGTATTCCCAGGCCCCCATGTGTTTGGGCAGGCAGTCTTTCAAAGCAAGCATGACACTCTTCAAAGAACAATGATGTTCAGCTAGAATATTTAATTATAAAGATTATATCTCTGGGTTATTTCTAAACTAATAAAAAAATGAGAAAATTCTTCACAATGTCACAGCCAAATATCCATATAATTCAGGATTAAATTTGACATTAGAAGGATATGGAATTCAAGTCTAAAATAGACTTGAAATTTTCTACAGCCCCCTGATTGTATAATATTCAATATTTAAAATAATGTTTCATTTATGGTTCTGCAGTTATGTATGGTATAGTATATATTTTTGCCGATGTCATTTCTTTGCAGATTAATATAGTAAACAAAACTTAGAAAAGCGTAAAGTAAAAGGCAGTGACTTATAACAAATTTATTTTTCTTTAATTAAAACTGCACTTAAGAAAAACATGGTTTATGGCAGTGATCCATCTTCTGATCATGTTATATGGTAAATTTCTTTGAAGTTACTAGTGGGTAACAGGTGTGTATATTTTTTTTTTTTTAGACTGAAGTAAGTCTGGAAAAAAACCCCACATATTTGCATACTTTCTGTGAGAGAAAAAGAGAGCAGTGGTTCTTGGGTCTTGCTACTTGCTGCAGTCCATCTGAGACCTTGATATCCTCAGGTTGAGATGAGTGAAAAAGGAAAAAATAATGGAAAGTAGGGGAAAAGATAAAGTTGTCTGAAGAGAAAAGAGCACATGTCAATCACTAATTCTTAGTTTTGCCTTAGTCTGCAAAATTCTCATATATTTCCAACCCATCTGCATGGAGCCGGACACCTTCCACTGGACCAAGTTGCTCGAAGTCCCATCCATCCTGGCCTTGAACACTTTGAAGGAGAGAGCACCCTCAGCTTCCCTGGGAAACCTGTTCCTGTGACTCACAACTTTTACAGTGAAGAATTTCTTCCTAATGTCCAACTTAAACCTACCCATTGCCTGTCATTGTATCACCTTTGTAAAAAAACTCCAGTTGTCCCGTGACAGAACAGGATGGGCAAAAACATTTTGATTTTTTTGGTTTGTTTGTTTGTTGCCTTTTACTTTATTCCCAGTGGTTTCTTTTTATGGTTCTCCACCATTAACTCAGCAATCCACATATTAGAGAAAGAGGACAAATCTTCCCAGTACTTGCACTGCAGAAGCTATGTTGTTTCATACTGCTGAATAAATAATGTAATGTTTCTAAAGGGGTAAAAAAAATCCCTTGTCATTAAAAAAAGGCAGTCTGAAAGTCAGAAGATTTCATTGTGGGGTGTATAGCTATTAAATAGCTAACAGGGAGTACTGTTATGTAATCCTTTAAACCACCATTTATGCCTACCTATTTTTCCCTGGGGGTCATAGATAAATAGGTTGCTGCCATGCTTTCATGCAGTTTAAACTTATAATCCCTAGATACCGAGCCAGAAAAAAATACTCTTTTTTTTGGTTTTTGTTTTTTTCATCCCTGTTTCGAAGAAAGCCAAGATATGATCAACTCTAAATAACCCATTAACCCAATACTGTGCCAGTTGGAGTTCATGGTACCCCTGAATATCAGTAAAAGAAAATGTGAAATAATCATTAATTTTTTATTTCTTTTTTTAAGTAAACTATGAGAAGTATTTTCATGAGTAGATGAAATCTATACCAGCATACAACCCTTCTGTAAAGGAAGAAAACACCTTTTTGGTCCATTGTGTCTGTCTGGGCATTCTTGTAAGAACACTTGTACAAATTCTGTGACCTGCATCAGCCTTTTTATGCATCAACAGACTTAAAGTAGCTGAAAAGATTTAGTCATATAGCACAAGACATGCAGACTGGAACTTTCACTGGATGCCTTGCTGTTATTTCCAAAGAGAAAAATTTGAATCTCCTAAAAGAAAAGGGGATGATCTTGAATTTTGGTAAATTCATGTATTGATACTTTTTACATAATTTATTTTGGGGAAAAAAATCAATCTTAATAAAGGATGAATAAACACATAATTTTGATCAAATCATAAAATACTAATTTTGCTGGAATTGAGATAAAAAGCATGCTATTTGACATCCAGGTGGGTATGCCATCTGTTGGTCTTAAGTGTTAAAATGTGTTTCCATAGGTTACTTTTTCTGCGTTTTAAGTCATAAAGATGTCAGCTTTTCTGCATCTATTAATTGTTGATGTTACTTTACACTGGCAATCCAGACTATACTGGCAGAGGGAAAAAGAGATATTCTTGCCATCAGTACAGCAAGACTGTCAGACCATGTGTGTGAAAGTCCACTATACAGATTATACATTTATATTATGGTGGTGCCTCTCTGTGGATCTTCTAATTACTTTTTTAAATTTCTGGGGGTTTATGTCTATGTTGGCTATATCATAGTTGTTTTCTTCACACTAAATACCAATTTTTCCCCTTCCTTTAATGAATATATCATGGCTGTCTAGTTTTTATTGTGTTCTTCCTTTTTCAGTTTCAAAGGAGGAAATGATACTGAGAGATAATAAACCCTCTCTGGTTTTGCTAGTGGAGAACATGACAGAACAGAAATAAGATAATTTTTTTTCTTCTGTGTAAAGTAGAAGCTACCCTCAAGCTGAACAGAGCTCATCCTTGAAACCACATGGAAAAATATTGGATTTTTGATATTGGGAACCCAGGGGAAATATAGGTTCGTATTGTGCCAAATCCTTCTTCCAGAAGATGTATTTTTTAAAATTAATTTCTGTCTATTTTAGAAATAGGAGAAAATTGAAATTTTCCTGTCTATTTATACTAATGAACTTAACTCCTTAATGCAACACTTGAAACAGTAATATTTTTGAGGTCATAAAGAAGATAAATTAATGTTACTCTTTATCATTTTGGGTTGGGGGAGATAACCATTTCTGATCCTTAATTCCACCTCCATACTTCAAATGTACTTGTTTCATGTTGATAACCAATTATCTTTATTCATCTGGGAAGAAAGTCTGGATCTTTCAGTTGAGCTATGGTGTGTACCTCATCTAGATACTGTCTTGGGGAGAGCAGGGGGAGGGCAGGGCATATGGGGTGGGTAAAAGAGTGAGCACCCTTGGATGGAAGCTAAAAATATTTTAATAATGGAACAGAGATTTTGGAGAGAAGGAAAATAAAAAGCTATTTGATCATGTAGATGTAAACAGAATATACCGTTCAGGTGTATAAACATTTTTTTCTCTATATTTACCTGTTCTTTTAAGCAGCCTTCTCTTAAGAGGAACAGTACAGAAGCTGGTTGTTTGAAATCCAAGAGCTACTAGAACTGGATGTAATTATTCTCCACATAGTTGAAGATTTTCTTCTTCTCAAGTACTCAAAAATGGTTTGTGATAGATTCTAATAGATGAAAAAAAAATTACAGTAGGAGTACACTTTGGACACATCCTGAAGTTGTACTAAAAAAATTTAGTTTTGTGAAAAGTCATTAACTTAAGTTTATTCGCCCACCATCCCATCAGGAAGGTATTCAGATCTTATCAGTTAACCTTTTCACCCTCAGCTGATAACCAAATGCTCTAATACTCTCCATTTAAAAATAAAAATCTCTTTATTCCTTCTTTTAAATAATATGTATGAGATACCCTCACTAAATTACTAAAAATATAATTCCATATAACCAATATATTTAGGCTAAAATTTCCATTTGGAATATTTAGTTCCTTAATATAAAGTTATATGTGAAACTTTCATCCCAGTTACTGACACAGCTGGTCTCCAAACCATAGCAAAGTGTTGATTCAACTTTTACTTAAAAATAATTTTTCTGTCATCAACTGAAGAACAAGAAATGTCTACCAAATCTAGAAACTACCTTTTCTAAAACTATTTACTTATTCAAGTGTTGCTTTTTTTTCACTCTTAATAATTTCACTTCAGAAAACTGAAGCTCTCCTTGGAGATACATAAAAGACTGGCAACAGTCTTCTGTGTTTCTAGTAAACCTGTGGCTTATTTTGCAGTTATATGATTGTTTTACTTTCCAGATGGTTTGGTTGTTGGTGGTTTTGGTTTTGCTGGTTTTTGGTGGTATTTTATTTTATTTTATTTTATTTTATTTTATTTTATTTTATTATTTTGTTTATGTTTTGTTTTGTTTTGTTGGGTTTCTGTAGGTTTCTTGAGACTGTGCTGTAGTTCAAAGGGAGCAGTCATGATCTGTGGACAGAATATTTCACTTCAGGTAACAGTTTTGTTCCCTGTAATTTGTTCTACTATTGGGCTTTCTGATATTATTTTTTTTAAGAAGAGGTATGTAATTTTTAGGTCCTATCTGTTCATCCTTTCATCTATTATTCCTCCCATCAGATTCTACCTTTCTGCAGGCCTGAGACCCACTCTCTTAAGCCACTGTAATTCCCAACATATCTACTTGAATGGAATACATTTTTCTGTCAGTCTTGCAAACAATTCTGTTTCATAGTGGTGAATTTATCTTCCATATCTTACAAATATTAGGTGTTTATCAAGATTATTCAGCTCTACCTTGGTCCTTGTAGTGCTTCAAATCCTGCTAGAGCAATTTTTTGGTCTGTACACTTCACAGTGGCAACACAGTTTTCTCCAGTGATGTTTCGTTTAGTCACATACATTTTTGCCCAAGCATTGTTTCTTCAATTGCAGGAGAATTATTAATTTCAGGAACTGCTATCTCTCCCACTCAAGTGTCTGTGATGTAAATAGGACTTGATTTGTGAATTTCCTGCAAAAAAAAATGAAAATTTAGAATAAAATGGTTAATTTGCAACCTATTGGTATTTTTACTGAAATAATCTGTGTAATAAATTTGAAATCAGTTTTAATCTCACTAATTCCACCAACTACAGGGACTACATACATTACAAAATTGGTAACAGATATTCTGTGTTTGAACTAGATTATCTGAAGGTGAGTGCATATAATTACTGTATTTCTCTATAAAGTATTACTATGAAGAAACACCATGGCATTCAGAATCATATGCAGAAGAAAGGGAAAAATAAATTGCCTAAATTAAATTACCCAAATTAAATATTAAATATGAAGGGATTAAATTTCTTTTTCCTAACAAAGGCATTTCAAGGAGTGGGAGATAAATTCTTCTGGGGGTTATTATATGGGGTGTTATCTGAGATGTTACCTGTTTTACCTGTTTCAGTAAAATGTTCATTAAAGTCATAAAACTGATCGCTTTTGTGGTGTTAAGTTCACATTACAGCATCCATTAAGGGAGCTGGTAATTCCAGTTATTCGTTAGTAATGGGAAAGGTATTATATCTAAAAGTAATTAATTTAGTATGTGCAATTAGTACTTCTCCAAACATCAGAAGACACTTTTGAGTAGAAGTGAGAGTTCAAGTTTCCTTTGATTCATCCTAGGATGTGGTTGGCTTTCTGGGTTGCAAGTGTACACTGATGGCTCATGTTGAGATTTTCATCTGTCAGCACCCCTAAGTCCTTTCCCTCAGGGAAAAGGACTCTCAAGCCAGTCACATCCCAGCCTATATCAGTGCTTGGGATTGCTTCTATACAGATGCAGGACCTTACACTTGGTCTTGTTGAACTTCATGAGGCTGGCATGGGCCCACCTCTCCAGCCTGTCAAGGTCCCTCTGAATGCCATCCCTTTCCTCCAGTGTGTCAGCTGCACCACACAGCTTGGTGTCATCAGCCAATTTGCTGAGAGTGCACTCAATGCCACCATCCATGTCACCAAGAAAGATGTTAAACAAGACCAGTCCCAATAAACTGATCTGTGGGGAACTCGTGACTGGCCTCCACTTGGACATGGACCTATTGACAGCCACTCTTTGGGTAGAGCCATCAAGCCAGTTATCCATCAAGCCTTAATCCACTGAATAGTCCATCCATCAAAACTATGTTTTACCATACTAGTTTCTCATTTTTTGAATCTCTGCAATTTAATTTATCTTTTTTTATTATTATTTTTTTTATTATTATTTATTTTAGCCATAATATTATACAGTATGAGAATTCTGTTTTTTTTTTTTTTTTCATGGGAGTGAGATTTCTGGGTTGAGTCACCATCCTTTAATTGACTGAGTTTGTTTAAATAGTTATGTCAACCTGTTATTAAGCAAGTGCATTATGATGCATAATAGCTATGCTATTCCCAAATATGCAGTGAGACAGTTCTTAAGATGTCATTACTATGAAGGATAAAGCTAGAGAACAGTATAGCTATAGATCCTAAAAATAGACATACATTAAGTGTCATCTGCTCTTTTTGCATTTGAGGATTTATCAGAGAGAAGCCTCAGAGGTCTCATTGTTCCTAAAATTGATGTATTGATCCTCTGTGAGAGTATGGTTATTAGCTGATGTTAAAATATCCCTGATCCTCTTCAATATCAAATTATCTGCTTCACATTATTTATTAAATGCTCTTGTCTAGATTCCCTTTTTCAGATGTTGAGTCTTAATATAATTTGTTTGTACCAATTCTCTGCTATCTAATGTCTCTTTCCTTGGAGTTATTTTCCCCTTGCAAACAAATTATGTTACTAATCTTTCTGACATGTTAAATAGCACTCAAAAAAGGTTATAAAGCATGTTTTTCAGTATAGCAGGTTTTTTTCACTATGATCACGCTCTAGTTTATCAAGAAATTTTTCCAAAAATTATCCTGTCATACTCCAAGATTCTTTTGTAATAACTCCTTGTTTGAGTGTGATATTTCTTAATATTTAAGCTAAGGGCAGGCAGTCAGATTTGAGGTACTCTGTAAGACACAGGGTTTTTTCTAGATGTTACATAGTAGTCTTCTAAATAACCATCTCAAATGTCTGGTTGGCTGACTTTTATTACATTAAAAGTAATGACTTACATTAAACTTGTAGGCTTGTCTCAAAATCTTACTAAATGCTTATTGCATATTTCAGTGCTTAGATACCTTTAAAATGTTTTTCCTTTTTAATGTATGAAAGGTACTAGTAAATGATGGTACTGTAATGATGGTACTAGTAAATATCATACGACTGTACTAGTAAATATTCATAACAGTGGTATATTGTCACAGGAAGATATAAATAAAAGGGTGGAGTTTGTTTGTTTTTTGTTTGTTTTTTCCTGTTAAAGTTTCAGTTGCTTAATTCTGAATACACCAGTTAAATATCAGTTTGGAAAAATTAGTGGTGAAAATGTTTCACTCAGGCAAGTTGCTACTGACATTTGGTTTGGGGTGGTTTTTTTGTTTTGTTTGGGGTCTTTTTGGTTTTGTGTTTGGTTTTTTTGTTTGTTTGGTTGTTTTTTTTTGGGGGGGGGGTTCAGTTACTTAAAGCTAGAAACACTTTAAAAATGGAGATGGAAAAGTACATGAAATGTGGTGGTTACACTTGAGTCAGAGAATAATGCTCTGAATGTTTTTGGAGACTCTTCCCCCTACATACAATATGGAAATGCTTGATAAGCAGTTTTTCACTGAATGCGTTACTGTAGGACTTGTTCTGTAATATTTTCAAAATTATTGAGTTACTTTCATGAGAGTTTGCATAATTGGACATGCAGTCATGTGCAAACCATTTTGAAACTGTAGTGATATGTGTTTTGCTTACCATGAGCAGGACTCTAGGAGGTTTCTTGTCTGCATGCAATAATAAAAGAAAGTGTGTTGGGTCAGTATGGTGGGGCTTTGGGAGAGAAGTTGCAGGCATGGCTCCTGTGATGCTGGAAGCTCCCCTGGCTACAAAACTGGACCCACATCTGAGCCAAGGCCAAGCCCATCAGGGGCAGTGGTAACGCCTCTGCAATTAACATATTTAATAAAAGGAAACTTCCAGAAGACCTGCAGGACAGAGGAGGTGGGTAGATCAGAGAAATACTTAGCAGAGATACCAAGCCATTGAGGAAGGAAGCAGAGGGGGTGCCCAAACAAAATTCCCAGCAGCGCATGGTTAGGTGGTATTTATCTCCTTGAGACCCACAGGGGAGCAGAGTGAAGCAGGCTTGGAACCTGCAGCCTTTGAAAGACCATGGTGAGGTAGATGTGGAGCTGAAGCACAGGGAGGATCCTGAACCAGAGGAGGTGACTGAGACTGCAGAAGGCCATGACTCTGTGGGAAGCCTATACTGAAGCAGTCTGTTCCTGAAGAACTGAACTTTGTGGGAGGGACTCATTTGGAGGGGTTCATAAAGGACTCTCTCCCATGGGAGGGACCTTACTTCAGAGCAGGGGAAGAATCTGAGGAGTCCTTCTCCTGAGAAGTAAGAAGCAGCAGAGTCAATGTGTGATGAACAGACCACATGAGAAAGGTTGTGCTGTCTACATATGTATCTGTGTCAATATTCTTAATTTATTTGGAGATGATTACCTGAAGCTAAGTAGTACTTTGGGACAGTTAAATAAAGTGCTGGAAAAATAGAACTCAGGTGGGCTTTTAATGTTTTATCATCTAATTCTTAAAAGAGCCTCATCAATTTGATTCATACCTCAGCAGATCTCTAGTAATGTATACAATTCCATCTGCTACTGAGTTCTCCCTAGCTCCTGATAAAGAATTTATTTTCTGAAGGGCTGATGATTTTAAGCAGGATTGGCTGCTTAAGTGATGGGGTGATTGATGCAGACTGTGGTGGCTCTAGGCAGGAAAGTCCATTTCCTTTTTTGAAATGAGAACTTATACTGGTCATTATGCAAATAAAATCATAAAGGCTTAAGATCCCTGCAGTTCTCAGTTCACAGATGAGGTATATTAGGAAGTACATCTATCTGGCTTCCTTCATCTCCCACAAAGAACTAACAAGTTGTCATCTGCTGGGTTTATGTTCATGATCCTTGGGAACAGAGCTGCCCGCTGGCACTTGCTGTTGCTAAAGCAGCAGTGGTTTGTAACAGGGGATTTTGACAAGCCTGACTTCTAAAAGTATTGGGGCTCCCTGCTGCCTGAGGTGGTCACAATATCCCTAGGCTTTTTGCTTTTTTTCTTTTTTTTCCCTCCCCTCTTCAAAAGAAGAACCTCCCTTTTCTAAATAAATTAACTGGAACTGTAACTTACAGTCCAGCTTCCCAGTATAAATATTCTTGTATTAAAACTTTAAAATGAAGTTACCTAAAAGCTGTAATAGAAAATTGGCAATTTAGATTCCAAAACCCTTTATGCTCGGTCTCTTCATCCTTCTTTGTAAATGCTGAGATTAGTGGAGTGGGAGCTCCTTGTGGGGAAGGGGGAGATGCTGACTTTTTTGATCTTTCATCACATCTGCAGATAGCAGCATGCAAGAAAAATGCATTGTCAGATAAGCCTAAAACTTATTTAAAAGATTAGAATCTTTTCAAAAATAGTGTATGTTAAATGTCAAACATGACTGAATGGTTATGAGCAAAAAGTAATACCAAGCTAATGTGATAAGATAAATGGAACCATTTTTTCAAGTAATGCTCAGAGGAAATGTGGACTAAAATGCTACAAGCAGGTAGTTATTCATATTACTTTCTGTTCAGGGTGTGTACTATTAATGAAAAATTATGTTTCCTCTTTCTTTTTGTCTCCTGAATTAAAACCTGTTTTATCATACTATGTAGACCATATGTGACGGGCCACCTAGAACAATAACTCAGTGATGGAAGAACACATAGATAGTTTTTAATCTAGACACCTGTGAGATGGACTTTTTTCAGTGAATAATTACAAAAGATAAACCCACAGCTATGATGGGAAAGAGCACCTTGGCCTGTTCTGAGAGTTTTCCCTGTCATGATCTCCAAAGGAAGAGCTGGTGTATACTACTAGTTTTTAAGCATGTTGGTGCTCTTTGAAAGTTTCTCTTGATCAATGAGGGTCTGCAGCTTCCTGGTAGTTTCCTTCATGGTGCAAGTAGTCCAGGGCATCACTCTACACAGCAAATAAAGGGAGTTTTAATTGACTGGAATGGGAACCAGTGCAAGGGCAAGACAGTGAGATACTGCTGTAATACTAGATCTCACAAATTTCTTTATGATGGTTATAGAAAATAAAGTATTGTGGAATGGTTAGTGAGAGGTATGCCTAACTGTTTTCTTGTTTGATTTTGGCTTTTGTTTTTCTTTTCCTTTCCAAGTCAGTGTTATACTACACTACTCAGGAATATATAAAAAAGATACAAAAAAAGATTTCTGACCAGATGAGAACAGCTGAGTCAGCTTTATCAAGCAGATAAGCAATCCACAGTCACTTGCTCACCTTCCCACCAAGTGGAGTAGGGGAGAGAATATTAATAATAAAGTGGGTTGATAAAGATACTTTATTAGGAAAAGCAACAGCTGTGCACACAAGCAGAGCAAAATAAGGAATTAATCCACTACTCAACATCAGCAGGCAGGTATTTCGCCACTTCCAGGAAATCAGGGCTTCATCAAGTGTAACGCTTACTTGGGAAGACAGACACCCCAGTTCTGAGCATAACTTCCTTCTTCCTTATTTTCCCACCTTTTATTGATGAACACAACATCCATAGGTTGATATCCCTTGGTCAGATGGGGTGAGCTGTCCTAGCTGTGTCTCCTCCCACCTTCTGGTGCATCCCCAGCCTACTCACTGGTAGAGTATCTTGAGAAGAAGAAAAGACCTTGATTCTCTACAAGCACTACTCAGCAATGGCTAAATATTCCTAGGTTATCAACAATATTTTGGTCACAAATACAAAGCATAGCAACACACTGGGTTCTATGAAGAAAACTAGCTCAATCCCAGACAAAACCAGTAAAAGAAAAAAACTGAAAAATCTCAGAGAATTATATAGTACATCCTTTTCAATCAAGGAACAAGACGGGCCTCACCTGTCAACTGCACAAACGTGCTGAATACAGAAACATGTCCTGTATTCAGTAAAGGACCAGATTTTTCAGCACTAGTTGGCCAGTGTCACACTGCACCTAGTGAGAGGCTGTTTCAGACCATCACACCATCACTGACTGGGAGGTTTCTTCCTGTCACAGTTTGTTTTATTCAGAGATTGTTTTTCTGTCAGACTTTTTTTAGCCAAATTATCTCTCCTTCCCTGGTATGTTCATTCTGATTTATTTGCAGGGAATATAAATTCAAGAAAAACTAACATGTGTGACAAAATTACAGTGAACACTCTAAACAAGATTTTCCATCTAGCAGTCATATTGTCTTGGCAGAAGAAGGTCTTCTAGAAAACTTTGCGAGATACACCCAAAGATATTTACCTTTTTCATAACTGTATCACTGTTCCCAGGACTAACATGAGCAAAATAAGCAATTTCCTTACTCATCAGACTGCTGGAGTAATAAAAGAGGCATAACATTCTGATAATAGTCCCTTTTTTGTGAACATTTTGAACAAAGCTTGAGCTGAATGACTTGGTAATCAAGTAACATACTACAAAAAAAAAAAAAAAAAAATTAGGACAAAATTGTCAACGGTATTTTCAGCATGCTTTCCAGTTTTTGCTCCTTCCCTGTTACTTACTCTATGAATGGCAACACTTCTTTCAGTGTGCTTTGAAATTTCTTAATTTCATCATTGTATAGGAAAATGGAGTTTCTTTCTCTTAGGTAATCGTGTCATTGGTGTAAAATAGCATCAAACTTAATTTAAGTTGTAATATGAAATACACTTATGTGTTAGTGATTGACTATTTAAACAGTAATATGACAGCAAAAATGTTAATAGGTAACTTGTAGAAACTTTACTTTCATTTTGTATCAAAATGGAAGATGTTGGACACCAGTCACACAAAACTTTTTGAAACTGGTAATAATATATAAAAATTTAAACATAATAAATAATTTAATATAAAATTTAATTTTAATGTTTAATGTTTAATATTAATATTTTTATTTTATTTTAATATAAAAATATAATTTAATATAAAAATAAAATAATTGGGTCTATTATTAAAAGGCTACACAAAATTATCTCGTTTAGATGTTTGAGTTATGCATACTTTTAATACAGGAATTGGTAGAGGATGTAAATTGGAGTGAAAAATGCATTCTGTAATGAAGGATATTAGGCATTGTCACGGTTTAAATGCAGACCAAATGGTGAACAAACACATTTTTGTTAAATGGAAGCAAGAAAACCCAAACAAGTTAAGTAAACACAGTACTGCTACTTAATTCTTAGAACATAACTATACTGATAATATTTTACTGTGTTTTATACAGAGGAAGCAACTGCTAGGTCAGCTACTTACTTTTTCTTTCCTATTAATAATTGGCACCCACTGATCAAGTCCTGGTGGGGGTAAGGCTGCATTTAAGCTGATCTGGTCTATTGATCTCAGCTAGTAAAGATTTTTCTTCTTCTCGTGCTGCAAGCCTGACTGATTGCTGTTCTGTGCTACTCACTGCTCTGTTTCTTATCCCTTTAGCCATGCTTCACACAGCGTGAGCACAGTGAAAAAAATGAGGCAAGAATGTAGGGGAAAAATGCACTGTGAAGCATGGCTACCAAGAGAAGAGATATGAGGCAGAGGTGGCAAGAGCAGAGAGAAAGTTGTGTGAAGCTTTGTTGGTGTGTTGGGTTGGCTAAGCACCCACCTGCCACTTGCTCACTTCCATGCTATGGGATAGGGGCAGAACTGGAAAAGCTACAAGAAAAACTTGTGAGTAAAGATACACAGTTGAATAAGTGAAGGGAGGAGAGGGGTTTTGAAGAAAGAAAAAAAAAAAAAAAAAAAAAAAGCAGGAAACAACCAAAACACAAACAAAAAACCCCCACGTGATCCAAAAGTATTTACTTTTTTTGCCTTGGAAAAGCTCCCTCCTGGATATCGTTGAGTCTGATGTTACATGGTGTGAAGCACATCTTTAGGGAGAATTCAGTCAGCTGTCCCAATATGTCTCCTCCCAGCCTTTTGCCCACCCTATTTGGTAGTGGGGATGGGCTTAGTGAGAAACAGAAGACCTTGATGCTATGCAGATACTCTTTGGTAATAGCTAAAACATTGTTGTGCTATCAGCACTGTTCTGGTTACAAGTCAGTAATATGTGGTCTACAACTGTTATCTGCTACTTGAGATACGTAAATTCTTATAGAATTTTTTTTCCCAAAATTTCAGGTTTTTCATTCTTTAGTCTTTGTATTGAAACACCAGAAACTTAACAAAGATTGCTATTAGGATTTATCAGAGATATAATTAGACACTCATTAGAACTGTAAATTACTGTAGAAACAACACTTGTCTACTCTCCTAATAGAAATTACTCTCAAACAGTATACAGCACATATAAAGCAACAGGGTTTTAGGCTTGCTTATTGATCCCTTCCATTTTCTTCCCCAGTTGTCATTAGTAGGTCCCTTTGCTAAACAGCATCCACTCCTGCAGCCTTCATTGAGGTGAGGAGAGATGTGCTGGAATATTCTTGCACTTCCATCCTCAGCCAACAGACTCTTCTAAGGGAAAAGCAATCTTGGTTTTAACTAAAGGATTGGCCAGGGTTTCCTTAAATTAGCATGATGCTGAAAAAAAATTTGGTCTCAAAGATGAAGTCTGCAACAACTATCTCATGGGAAGAAAATTTCAAAGGGAGTATTTACCAGGAGAGCAAACATTCATCACCATGAGATGATTTTTCCTGTGGGTAAGATTTTGGCAAGCTTTGTAGAAGTTACAGGTGACACAAAGCCTGAAAAACTTTGAGAAGAAAGGGAGGGAAAGAGAGACAGTAAGATAGCCAAAAATGAAACCAATAGGTTTTGGGGTTTTTTTGCTTTCCCTGGTATAAGTACTTTAGGTACTGCATTACATAGCAGAAAGCACAGTTAAGTACTGTGCAATATGCATTCCAGGCGGAGATCCACCAGGGATGTAAACTGTAACATGGTGTCAATATTCAACATTATTTTAATTTGACTTTGTAATACAATATGTATACTTTGAAAAAAAAAATACTAATAGTTCTTGTGCTAATGACTGCTACAGATTGTTGGCTTCCTGGTAATTCACTGCTACTGAAAAAGGTGAAGATTTTAATTTTTCTTCCTCTCCCAAATGACGTGTAATGCAGCTTATGTAAATAAAAGGCTGACTTTAGAACTTTTGATTTAATCACTTGTGTGTGCTATGAACAAAATGTATTACCTGAGTTAAAAAAAAAAATCTATATAAGCAGAAAAGGGTAAAAAAATTAAAAATCACTATTTATGAAAGGTTTTGGAATAGTAGTGTTTAGAGACCAGGGAGTAAATGCAAAAATTTAGGCATGGGATTCTTTGATCCTTTGCAGAAGGTCAGTCAGGGTTAATATCAGTCATTTTGCTGTTAGGAGATATCATTCCTGTGGTTAATAAGATAGGACTTTGTGTTGCATGCCTACATTATTCTGGACTTTGAGGGGTGTCCATTATGTGCTAATCAAATTTTCTTCTGCTTATGCATATCTGCCATTCATTTATTTTATAACTACAAACAATTTCAAATAATATTCCAAACCTTAACTCAAAAAATATTCTTCATATTGTTTAATGTAAGTAATTGAAATAATGTAGTGTCTGAACTATTTTCTTGATTTCTTAATTTTCTAACATGTTTCTCCCTCCACCTCCCAAACAACTAGTTTTGTAGTTTTGGGGCTCAGAGGGTTGAACAACTTGTTTAAATTTGTACTGTGTAATTAAGAACATATGGCATGCTAAAAATACATTAATCATATATTCACCTTTAAGAAGTTTTGTAACTTACTATGCTTCTCTATAGCTTTACACTACTTGGAATAATGTTCCACCTACACATGGTGCTAATAAATATACATTCAGAGAAAGGAACAAAACCACTGGGATTTATGATTCATTGGAAGGAGAAAAATTCAGCTTATTTACAGTAATGTACATCTTGCCTTGCTAAATTGGAAATATATATTTTACATGTTAATTATTTTAAATTTTTAAATTAAAACCCAACCTTTTTCTGTATGTCAAGGGGCAATACTCATAATTTAGCGTATATTAAATAAACTATTTTCTCAAAGATCTAATCCATCTGGTTAACGGTTACTCTAATTCTCTAGTGTTCTGCAGTGCAAGTAAGTACAAATGTAGCTGAAACATGCCCAATTTACTAGCCTGTTCGTGCTCAGTCCAATGAAATGACAAATATGTTTCAAAAGGCCTTGTGTGACAGTTCTAGCAAAGGATGGGGGAAAGTTTATGGAGAAATCTACCTGTAATTGTTTGAAGACGATATTTGGACTCCATGCAAAGTCAGTGGTAAAAAAATGTTTTACAGAGCAAAAGTTTGGAAATCTTAAATTTTGATGCATATTTGAATGGTTAAGCCTTTGTAAACACAGAACACTGTGATTTAAGAAGCTACATACACAGATGATTAGCTCAAGGTCCAAATTTGAGGCATTTTATATTCTGGGAATCTAGGAAAAATCAAAGTCTATTACAATCAAAAATATTTATTATCTTCCTTTATTATCTTCCTTTAAAGAGGAAACCCATATTTTAAAAGGAGAGTTGGCAAATTTTACTGTAATACTTTTTTTATTAAATCAACCAGCCATACTTCTTCTACAGTGACTGAACAGAAAACATCTTGTCATCAAGTATTTTTGTCATGTGCCAGAAAAAACACACACATAATGTTTGTTTCCTTTCTTAATTAGTGTATTAGATATACTGTTTCTAACAACCTTTCTATTTATCATTAGTTCCCAGAGTAGGATACAGAATGTTCTTAGTATCTGGGTTCCATAGTGCTCCTTGCCAGTCTTCTGAACTCTCTCACAAAAGCACTGCTGTGAGAGTGGTCTCCTGATGATTATATTTAAAAGATGTCACATTCAGAAATCGATCTAGCTGAGAGTCAGTGAGCAAAATAATCTTTCTAACTACAGCTTCTTGTAGAAGGAGAAGAGGCATTGGAAAATCTGAGTTCTTTAACAGCTTTTAATTTTGTTTGAACTTTTCAGACTGTCTTTCTTCTTCTGTTGCTCTATGTGTTCAAAGTGTATCTTTTACTGTTATTATTTGTGCTACTGTCTTTTGCCACAGTGTTCTCTGATAGTCCTTTTTGGTCACCAATTTACTTCTTCCTACTTAGTTACTTCCATGATTTTCTCCTCACATGCCATCTCTCTGTTGTACCTTTAATCTCTATGTCCAGTGATATATATTAATAGTTTTTGACTCTAAAATAGGCACAGCTTTTATTAATCCTCTTTTCTAAATCCACTTTTTTTTTTTTTTTTGCCTGCTTTGTGCATATGCTAACTCATCTTTGCCTGATTCAGATTTTAAAATCTTTCCAGGAAAGGACTTTTTCCTTTTATGATCTCTTCATAGATCATGCAAAGTTAGTGGGTTGTATGAATTATTAATAATAATAAGATTAATGGAGATTTATTTTTAATACTTACAAAAGTTCTGCAGCTGCATGAATATTCTGTAATATTGCTGCTTTAAATATTGATGAAAATTCGGGATCAAAATTTCTGAAGACATAGATTTTTTCCCCCCACGCTTCTCTACCAATATGGTGTCTAAATGTACGCTAGGCATTATTATACCGTGCAAAGTGTGCAGGCAGACTCCTAAGTCTGTGTGGTTGCTACCTTCATAAATCTTGCTGAACCCCCTGTAGGCAGAAGGGTTTGTATGTGCTTTGCAGGAGCCTGCAAATCAGTCACATAAATACCTATCTACTCAGGAGTTTTCCTGCAAAATTACAGATACAGAAATGGAGGTTTGGATTTATCTGCCATGCTGCAGTAGAGCTGTAAACAAGGAAGTCATACAGCTGTTCCCTGAAAGAAGCACAATTTTTGCTCCTACCAGACTACCTGTTGTGTACAAGGAATATCAGACTAGCCAGATTTGCTTACAAGTTTTATCTGTTAAACAACTGGATAATTTATTGGCAAGTTTAACATATAAAGGAATTTTTTAGCCCTCTGTCTAGATAAGCTCGGGAATTTGGAAAGCATTTACTGTACTTTCACCTTCCCTTCAGTCAGACCTTGAGAATACAAATCCTTCCAGCTCCCCACCATCCTTTTAGTCCAGGTAGTAAGGCTGAGGAAGACAGACCCTAAATGACTTGTTGCTTTTAAAGCTTGGATGTTGCTGTCTTCTAAGCAGCCAATGGTGCAAAATTTCTGGTTGTTGGGATCACTGTCCTCCAACCAGCTCATGTGGTAGGACTGTCACCACGTGAAAAAGCTGAAAACATATTTTTCTTCTAGATTTGCTGATGTTAGAAAAATCCATAGAATTTTTTACATCTGCTTTCATGAAAACTCAGATTTAAGTAGATAGAAGCATATACAAAAAGCACTGCCAAAGTTAGGATGCAGCAAACACTGC
Organism: Phaethornis superciliosus; assembly: GCA_023637945.1. Lineage (NCBI taxonomy): Eukaryota > Metazoa > Chordata > Aves > Apodiformes > Trochilidae > Phaethornis > Phaethornis superciliosus. The sequence goes on from JAJQWJ010000002.1 coordinate 75,842,763, forward strand.
AAACCGAGGAGGACATTCTATGGAGAATTGTAAAGATTATTACTTAAGGCAGACAATTTAGCAGTCTCTGATAAAGTCATACTTCAGACTTCCAGGTGCACTGGCAATCAGATTTTATGTTGGTTATCTTCTACAAGCAGCACTGTTTCTAGCATATAGCTCAGTCTCTTGAGTTTTGTCAGTGTTGCTGATCTGTTTAATAACAGAGTAACATTTTTAATGTAGTTTCTGGCTTACTTGCTATATCAAGACTGTTGATACTGTCATTTGTGGTCTTATCAATAAAATGTGTTGCAGACCTTGTTGTGTGCTTTGCAAGGTCCTTACAGATGTGCCATATTGTTAAATGTTTTTTGGGAAACAGAATTTCATCTTTTTGTGGACAGAGGTTTTTGAGTACGTACCTTCACAGAAAGATGCAAACAGGACATTGATCTACCTTAGAAAAGGATCAAGATATTATTGATTACTAGTTGACATCCTTTGTGTGAATTTTTTTTTTTTATTAGAAAAGCTACTTATTTCAATGAGGTTCAGTTTTTTGGCATAAAATACCACTCAACATAAGAAACAATAGAGATCAGTGTCAGAGTCTGGCCCATCATTAATGTTTACAATAAGAAAAATAAACATTTCATTTTCAGTTTTGTAAAAAAAGTATAATTTTTCAATATTCTGTAGTACTATTTTATTATGTTTCCTGATATATGTGTGTATCATGTTGGAGATGTTTGCCTAAAATTCTAACACTGTTTTTCTCAGCTATTAATTTTTTTTTGTTTTGTTTTTTCCTCATATACTAATATATAAAAAAGAAATAAAATTGGTTTTGCTATGCTACTCTTCTATGCATCATAATAAACCAGAATTCTGGTGCTTCTTTATTATTCCTATCACTATCCATTCTCTTTAGCAATAAAATGCATACTGGATTTAATTAGATGTTCTTTGAAGTCAAAAGAATAGTTAAATGTAAAAAGAGGTATAAAAAGAAGGCATACTTTCAGTCACTGTACCTAGAAATTATGAATCTTTTTTGGGGCATGGGCGATTTCCCATCTTTCATGTGTTCAGCCTGAAAAGACAAAGAATATGCATGTCTCTATTATGTGTAAGTGTACAAGTTATATTTCTATATCCTCCTATCTGTTGATCTGGTTGCTTTGTTTACGTTCTGCTTTCTGCAGTCCAGGACATCTGCTCTAACCACCTGCACTTTGCAGCCTTTTGATACCTTATAATGATACTCTGTTGACGACTTAATTACCTGTATGTAGCTGCTGTTTCTCAAACTGTTCCAGGCTGTAATTACTTGAAACCTTAATCACATTGCAGCGTTTGAGTGTGCCTGTGCATGCGCTTTTTTGTAAGGATTTGACCTACAGTGACTTCTTGATTAACAACTAGGTATGATTTTTGTCTAACTCAGTAGCTGTTCAAAATAACTAAGGCAGAAGTGTGAGATGAATTACAATTTAGTCTCTTGACTCTTAATAATTGCTTTATATACAATCATCTGTTATGCATTCACATCAGTAAAGATGTCTGTTTTCTTGAATTTTCTCTATCAGAAGGAATTGCCTGATTTTCCACAGAAAACAGTCATGAGAAAATTAATTAAATATAGATATTCAAATATTTGCCTATTGTAATATTGAATTTACAACAAAATCCAAATATTTTGTAAGCATCTCACTACTATTGGGTGGAAAAAAGAACTAAGCACCTTATGGACAGCAGTGAGAGAGCTGTGCCTCTCTGTTTATGAAATGATTAAATGAATTCCATAAAACAGTTATTAAGATTGGAAGGAACACCTGGAGAACATCTAATTACTACAGCTACTTAAGACTATTTCTTATCAAGTTTTTAATATCTTAAAACAAAAAAGACTGAACACCTGCCTTCTTGTGCTTGATGATCTCATAGTTGTGTTGTTTTGGCTCTTTTATCTTTCAACTATAATTTTCTGTATTTCAGTTGGGCTAATTTCTTCTTCTGCAAGGCATCTCTGAGAAAAGTCTGGCTCTGTCATCTTTATTCCTTCCATCAAGTATTTATACACATCAATAAATTCCTTTGAGTCCTTGCTTCTCCAGGCTGAAGTGTCCCAGAACTCTGGGATTCTGTCCAGAATCTGGGATTTTATCCCAGATTTTATCCCAGATTCTGCAGGAGGAGGAAGGTCAGATAGGGATGTTTGCTACTGCCCTGGCAGCAGGGTCCAAGATGTACAAAAAAATCTCCCTATGCTAGTTAAACCCTCAGACTACTCTCTGCTTGTGTTTTTTCATGTAGGCAGTGATGAGATTGTAACAAAAAAACCTGGGGGAATGAAGAGAGATACTGGGGTCTTGGGATGGCTGGTTCAGGGCCTTGAAGTGGTGGCAGTGTGATGGACTGAGGATCTCCTTCCCCTGCCAGTCTAGCTTAAAGTTATTTTTTAATAGATTGGCAAGCCTATGACCATAGATATTCTCTCCTTTCCTAGGAAGATGGGCACAGAGTGGCTGAGAGCAGCCAGGCAGAGAGGGACCCGGGAGTCTGGATTGACAAGAAGCTGAACATGAGCCAGCAGTGTGCCCAGGTGGCCAAGAAGGCCAATGGCATCCTGGCCTGGATCAGGAACAGCGTGGCCAGCAGGTCCAGGGAAGTGATTCTGCCCCTGTACTCAGCCCTGGTGAGGCCACAGCTCGAGTCCTGTGTCCAGTTCTGGGCCCCTCAGTTCAGGAAGGAGATTGAGGTCCTGGAACAGGTCCAAAGGAGGGCAACCAGGCTGGTGAAGGGACTCCAGCACAAGTCCTGTGAGGAGAGGCTGAGGGAGCTGGGGGTGTTCAGCCTGGAGAAGAGGAGGCTCAGGGGAGACCTCATTGCTCTCTACAACTCCCTGAAAGGAGGCTGGAGCCAGGGGGGTATTGGTCTCTTCTCCCAGGAAACTATCAGGAGGACAAGAGGGCCTGGACTTAAGCTCTGCCAGGGGAGGTTTAGGTTGGATATAAAAAAGAAATTCTTTACGGAGAGGGTGATCAGGCATTGGAATGGGCTGCCCAGGGAGGTGGTGGATTCTCCATCCCTGGATTTTTTAAGAAGAGACTGGATGTGGCACTCAGTGCCATGGTCTGGTAACCATGGTGGTAGTGGATCAAGGGTTGGACTTGATGATCTCAGTGGTCCAATCCGGATGATTCTATGGTTCTGTGATGAAATCCACCAGCTACTGTAGAGTAGAGTATTTTTCTTTAAGTTTGTGCCATGGTTTATATAGCCAAAGCACTTGTTCTGGCACCACTTCTGCAACCATTTGTTGATTTTCCCAACATGATTTGCCCTTTCAAACTCTTTCCCTTTGGTGGGAGGATTGATGAAAAGACTGCCTGCGTTCCCAAGTCTTTCAGCACCACTCAGAGGGCTCTATAATACATCTTGATGGTCTTCAGAATACTCCTGGCTGTATTACTGGTGCCCACATGAGACAGCAAGAGTGGATGTAATAGTTGGTAGGATGTACAAGGCTTAGTAGTCTTTTGATGATATACGTGTACCAAGCTTAAGACTTCCATAAAATAGTACACATATTTGTAATAAGCATTTGCATTAAAAACCAAAAAAACCAAATCAAAGCCAAGCCCAGGTTTTTCTTAATATATAACATCTGTCATCTTGATTTCTTGAGTGTCGTACTTGGTTTCAAACTAGCAGTTTGGGGGTTTTTAAGAGTTAAAAAATATGTTAAAATAAATGCCAAGCCTCATTTTCCCACAGTGATCATAATTTCTCTGCCTTATTAGATAAGTGCTACTATCAGAGAACTATTGCTACTGCAATAAGTGATTTATTACGTACCATTGCTAAAGTATATGAATAGTTTACAGTACTTTTTACACCTGCAGTGAGACTAACAGATCTTTTTAGGACACTTTTAGCACAATTGTAAAAAGCCAGTAACAAGAAATTGATTTTTTAATATGTTGCTATAGCTGTTTCTTTATACTTGGGTCAGTAGGTACAGCATAAAATCTGTCCTTATATTGTGGAGATATTATACCCATTCCCTGCACTGTCTTTTCAAAGAGTGATACACAAAAAATTTTTTTCTTCGAGGAAGAAAAAGCTTTATCCCTAAGAAAAGCAGCTTTGTCTTCCTACTTGTTAATTTGAATCAATACAGCTGATATTAACTTCTTTGTAACATAAGGACTTGACCTCCTTAGGTACTTGTGATGCAGAATCACATGAAAAGCTTCTCTGTGGAAATCTCTGCATGTACCAAAAAACCCTAGAAGAGTTAGATTTGTGCAATATGTTACCTATTCTGTACACCAACTGGCATTTCTGTAAGACAAGAGTGTTACCTATTATTTGGCTAGAAACTGTGGTAGTTGTAGAGAGTTTTGTGGTTTCACTGTTTCACTTGGTCTTCACATAGTGTTCTATTATCAGAAGAACCTGAGTTGGTGAGGAGCTTTCTGTATTGGTCTTCAATAGTATAAATCAATATATTGATACTAGAAACATTGTTCTGATCTCAATCCTGTTATCCAAGGTGCAGCAATTAATCTGTCTACCCTGTGAAAGTGACCTTTCATGTGAATATTTCCTAAATCAAGGGAAAATTTCCAAATGATCTCTCTGATCTAATGTTTTAGATTCATGAGATAAGCAGGACTTCTTTTACTTACTTTAAAGCAAATATGAAAAAGTGTCAACTTATTATATTATATTTGTATTTAAATCATACAAATAGTAAGATTTGTATAACTGTTCACCTTTTATCTCTAACATACTGGTTAACTACAAATAAACACTTTTCTGTCTCAAAGAAATTACATCAAGACAAAAACATTATAGTATATTGCACTGTTAATGGGCTTGTGTGAGCAGACCATATATAGCACATTTATAGTTATTTCCTCCTCTAGCTTCTGTCACTACTAATTTTCTGTGTACACTGGATATTTGCTCATATCTTTATTTTATTTGATCTTGCTTTATTACACAATTGCTTCTGCATCTATATTGAAAATGTCCTTACACAAGTTAACTGTGTGGGAGGAGAATTATTATCTTTGTAAGCAAGCTGTTCACTTGGCTCTTGCTCCAAGATCTTTATTACATAATAGACAGTAACATATCTGTATAGTCTACTCTACAACCTGTGCCAAAATCTATGCTGCTGACCACTCTGTGAACTAACATTAAATCATCTTAGACTGTCTGCCTGCCATAGAGGCCTAGCCAAACCGGTAAATTTATCGAGTTCCAAATAAGGTTTAGTTCACAAATAAAATTTAAGTTAGTGTCTAAGACCTTGCTTCTGCTCACACTAAGTATATCTGGTGACTTCTGTGTGCATGAAGAGTCATGAAGTCAAACTATTTGACTGCATGGGCTTTAATATATGCTCAATCATTGCTAGTACCTGAATGCAAAGGATGGCAAATTCTGATGTTAAAAAAAAGTTGTATTGTCCTTCAGTTCTTTTTAGTTGCTACTGCTCACAAAGAGTCTTCTCTTTTGGATTGTGTCTAGTATCCTCTCTTAAGTTATTGATTGGATAACCCTAGGATAACATACTAACTCAAAAATGAGGCAAAGTGAATTACTATTTTATTTCCCTGAAAATAAAGGTTGTCTGAAGACACTCCACTAACTCCCAGTATTTTTAAATGCAGACGTTCTATTCTGCATATTAGAAGTTTTACAATGCGGTGTTTTGTTGTTTTGTTTCTAGTATCTACTTATTTTGGAAGGGCGAAGGAGAGAAATTAAGATTAAATGCAGCTTTTCTGCTACATGCTAAGGCAGGCAGTCATACCTTTTATATAGAATGGCCTTCTAGATGGCAGAGACTAAGATCTCTAGATTTAAATACAACGAAGATTAATCAGTGCATTTGTCCCATGAAATTGATGTCTTTACAGTAAGATGTTAACTAGGGTCGAAGTGCCAGACCCTGGCACTGTGGCTCATGCATCCAATAGGGTTTGGAACCTTGATTTTTTAGTTGAGATGGCATGCAACTCAGGCTGTTCTGGAAGTATCCATTTGTGTGTAAGTGTACAATGAACAATGGTACACAGCATGCAGTTGTAGGCTACTATATCTTTGACAAGACTATACAATAAGCAAAAATAACTGACTGTACATGGAAGAACAGGCTTCATCCAAGTAATCATTGAAATTAAGTATTAAAGAGCCTACGTTACCTAAGAACTAAATTTTAATAGTTTGCTCTATTTTAAAAGATTTTTTCATGCACCTTGACATTTGACTCAATCTAATAAGTAATGTTATGTTTAATAAATCAAACCTTACCCTAATTTCATATTCTAATGAAAATTTAGTACCTGCTGTTCTACCTACTGTTCAAGGAAATATTTTTTTACCTTTTCTTATTTTATTAAAAGCCCATTAACTTGGAGTTATTAAGTTGCACTGAAAGATTACCATATGTTTTCTCATGTCATTGCAACTCTAAGTATCTGAAGTAGAAAAAAACACGTTCAGAAACAGATTGCTTACCTGATTTAGGAAACTACAACCTAATAATACAAGAGATCATGACAGTTTACTTAGATGGAAAGACTCTAAAATGAATAAAGAAGTCCTATCTCAGATAGTCAGTCATTTGCTGGGTTTTGGTTCAGATGTCTTATCAGACAGAACTTTTAATTTTAGTTAGAAACTTTTTATTCTGTCCTCTCTGTCTGATGTTAACTCTGATGTTACATAATATTAAAGACATATTCTATCACTGTTTCAAAAACAATTATTTTTTTCTTAATTTATCCTGTCTTTATAAAATTTATCTAGAAGGTATCTTTAAGATAAAAGAAGAGAGAAAAGTCTGTATTGAGAATTACTTTCCTGACCACTTACTTCTAGACGAATGGCTTTAGGGCAGTGATCATCAGTGTTGTCTTTGTGGAAGATATTATTACTTATGCAGAAATGGGATGACACTGTCTGGAAGATACATTATGCTTCAGGATTATAATGCCTCAAATCTGAGCTAAATCATCATCTTCAGACTCCTAAGCAGTGAGTATAGACTTGTGTTTAGGATACTCTGAACTTAAAACAGTGTGACAATAACATTATTTTAATTGTTTTTTACAGAGTGGATTATGCTCACGGTAACCTGCAGGCTGAGTGAGGAGAGCCAGGTTTCCATAAGTGTTTTTGTCTAAAGATTTAGATGACTTATTTCATACATAAAAATAAATATTCCAAATAAAAAAAATTATTTTGAAATGGTATTTATGTTTCTCTAGATGAATCTGTCTCCTCCTTTGAACTGGGCATATCCATTACTGCTGCTATTGTCCAAAAGTCAGTAATCTTAAATAATCTGTAATTCAGATCAAGTATTTAGAACTAACTGGTTTTAGAATAGCTATATTCTATTCTGGCTGTGGTAACCTGTCTGGCTAAAATTAGAGCTGCCAAAGGATTGTACCACTAAATAATCATGAAAATTTTATATGGGTCTGATGTGATGAAGAATCCCCTTTACCCATAAAACACTGAATTCACACTGCACTTCTCTGTTACTTTCTTGATTCAATAAATATGATTGCTTTCATAATATACTCTAACAGTTTTCTAACACTTATTTGAAAGTCAGGTATGTTTATACCAATTTATATTTTTTTGCTTTTTATGAAGCTTTCAATTTCTTCCATATTATGAGGTGTACCTTTATTTAGCTATTAAAATTTTTCAGAGGAGGTGATTTTTGACATCCTGTGTCAAAGGCTGTCTCATTTTCAGAAGTTTCCTTTTCCTTTAGTAGACTGAGTTTCTCTAAAAATTCTGGCAATTTCACTGTTCTGTTACCTGATAAATTTGGGCTGTATACGGTGTCATTTTTTCTGTCCTTTCATTAAATTTTTGGTGCCACTACAGCCATTGCCAATACTAAAAGAACTGCGATTGGGAGTGAGAATTGCCACAAATATGTTTGGGTTCTTTTAGGAAGAATGTTAAATTTAAACTGTGTGACTTTAGAAAGGAATGCTGTCAATAAAATGTTTTTTAACTTCAATATTCTTTGAGCTGAAGTATGCCTCTAACTAACAATGAAAGAGACAGCAAAGGAGAAACCAGAGGTAAAAAGAAACTTGACTTTACCTGCTCCTTCACCCTGTCCCTTTTGCATACCAGGGCAGCTGTAGTGCTTGTGTGCAAGGTATCACTTACTGCTCCTTCAGAGGTGTTCCTTTGGTGGCTCAGGACATATTTCATAAAATGGCAGGGAAGATAAAAGAAGGAAATAGCTCAATCGTTATTTTAACACAAATACAAGAAGGAAACCATACAGCTACAAAAGCAGTTGTTCCCCATTCACAGTAAGTCATGATCCACCGCATGTGGTCCTTCTTGGTGTGAATAGATGTGAAAAAGACATTTCTAGTAAAACGAGGAACAATATTTCACAATATCTTGTTGAGAGACTGGATCTTTTAAGCAGCCCAAATGAAAAACTACACAACTGACAATTTGTCTTTGAAACACTGAGTATGTACTCAGACAGTCACAAGCTGAGTTTTTTTCCTTCTACGATAGTTTTGAATAAGACAGCAAATTTTGTTATAATTTTCTCCTTTTATTGCCATTCACCCTAAACAAGAGCTTGTGCCATGGACAGCCATGCTTTATGGCATATAATTTCCTTGCACTGCAGAATTAACTTCTCTCTCTGTTTTTCCAGCTTCAGTTTCCTTCCTATCAGTAATTGCTAAAACATAGATACATCACCAGTGACAAGTCAGGTGTCAAGAAAGGGTCCTGAAGTTCCAAAGACTAAATGAGAAAAAAGTTAAAATATTGGTTTAAGTTTATGAATGTGATTAATCTTGTTATTTGTAACAAGGAATTATATCCTTGCATATTTATTTTGTGTTTTCTTAACCAATAGGTTACATTAGTAAACCAATGACTTTCCACACGTGCTACTGTATCTCCATTGATATGAAAATGTGTGTCACCTTCCTTCGAGGTATTAAAGAGCTGTCTAGATGAGGCATTTCAGAACATTGTCTAGTCGATATGGTGGGTTTTTTCTGGTTTGGCGTTTGGACTCGGTGATCCTAGAGGTCTTTTCCAACCGTGACAGTTTTGTGATTCTGTTCTGGTAAGAGCCAGAATTCAAAGCCTGTTACGTTTGAAATATTTAAAACATGGAGAAATGTTGAAATTATTTCACATTTTTAATTTTTTTCTGGGATCCTTGACTCTAAGGAGGTTACTATTACTTTACTTTTTGAAGAATATTAGATTTTTATTTATTTATATAAATTTATTCTGTATTAAGGAATGTACAGAGAATTGGGGAGTTATCTGAATTTTTTCAGCTGATTTCCTAGAAACGGGATCAGATATTTCAGTTCACCAGATGTTGGTAACTGGAAAAGCTCAGAGAAATATTATTCTTAAGATGAAAGGACCAGGAAGAGTCTGATATTTTTTGCTAGAATTTCTTTCACACAACAGTGTCAGAGGGTATTTGATAGAGGAAAAGGAAAAAACATAATGTCAGGTAATACTGGATTTAAAAAGCCAAATACAAAACCACAAAGTGTGCACGATATAAGAACACATTTAAATCCTAAATTATTCTAGGGTGTTAATGAATAGTCCTGTTAACAGTCTTTATAGCCCAAATAAATCTTCTTAGAATTATTCACAAATCTCAGCTACTTATAAAAAATACTTTTTTTTTTTTTTTTGGACATATTAACATATGACTGCAATAAAGGAATACATGCAATGTAATACTGGGATATGCATTTTTTTAAAAAGAGAGGATCTCGAAATATAATCTTCTTCTCATAATCCTATACTAATCCATTCTGTACCGCTAAGATATTTTATTTGAGAGTGGAGCTCTCAAAGAGTCTGGCAGAAATAAAAAATGAGAAAGAAAATGAAAAGTCTTCTGTATATGAATCCCCAGAGCTACACCTATAAAGAATTTTTGCAGTCTGCAAAGAAAGGAACAACAGGAGGAGTTAATCTCTTATTGCATGGATTTCACTCCTTTTGTCCTGACCTTGACTCTTGCACAGACCCAGTAAAGTGTGCCTCTCGCTGGTGATGATCTCATTCCTACTACTACTGGCTCTCAGGGCATGCATTTTCAGCATCAACTTGCTGTTTCATTAATTCTGTACTGAAATCACTCAAGTACTGAAAGGAACTTAGTTTTATTGTCAGATGGACCTACAGAGATGACAAATCAGTAGTTTTTGTGGCACATGATGAAAATGCTCATGTTTAACTATCAATGCTGCTAGTAAACTTCAGAGAAAGATCTGAGGTAAGTGGAGGTGGGATCACAAAGTATTTACTTTGATCTGCATTGAACCTTAAAAGCTAAGAATTCAAAAAATATGTTTGTCTCCAGGTGTTTCTATAAAAATTGGCTTAATGAATGTTAGCAAAGGAGAAAAAACTTTTATTTCTTCTGAAATTTGACCCAAAACCAATTTCAATATTAGAAATGAGCAGAGATTAAATCTCATGTAGAAAGTCTGAGAAGCTGTTCCTAAGGGTACATAATAATCTAATGTTCACAGTCTCTCTCACTATTATGGTCTGTAATGTTAAATACTAGTAGTGGCATTATTTAGACTAGTTTTAGCAAAAAAAACCTAATTGTTTTCAATAATTTCAGATTTTCTTAAAGATATTTCTTGAGTTATTTTTTTCTGCTCAGACAAGAAAATAGTTCTGCGGTAAAGCAGGTTTGTTGCAGCTCTTAGGACATTCCTCTATCTTGGCAAGGCAGCCTGCTATCATGGATTTCACAAAGGAACTGTGTTCACAAAATCCATATTTTCTGTGAGCCTCTGTTAACTGCTTTTCTGTCTCCTCTCTTCTATTGCTATTTTATACTCCTTCAAGGAACAGAAGACTGCAGAGTCCTGTCTGCTTGTACTGAGCAGTATCCTATCATGTATCTGCTTTCACAAATTATTCCTCTTCCACCCTGATAGGTAATTTTGATCAGCTCAGAACCTCTCTTCATCTTCCTGAGCTATGAAACACCAGTGGCATTTGCCACAGCACCACAACATAAGCACGATCACGTGATGTTATATTTTTGTGCTTTTCTTTGCTGTTGAATAGTAAGATTTTATTTCAATGATCTCTATGTCTGTTGAAAATACTTTCTTAGTAACACTGTGCTTCTCTTTATCTCCTGTAGCAACAGGTTTGAATGTTTGCTCAAGAGCACAATTTTGCATTACTCACCAAGATTATCAAGTGAAGAGTCTGGAAGATTTTTCAGCTAATGCTTTTCTCCCACAGTCCTATTTCTCGGTTTGCTGTGAGTGGGCACTAAGAACTCAGAACTTTAATATTTTTAAGGTTATTTTTGCTGCTGCACATTTTTAGACTTTGGCAAACAATACTGCATTTCTTAAATTATCTTTGTGCTTCCTGTTGTTTGCTGACTGATATTTTAATAGGGTTTTTTTTGGTTTTGTGTTTGCTTTTGTTTTTCTCTAGTGCCTTTCTATGTCTGAAATTTGCACGTTTATCTACTTTGTTTGGACATTTCGTATTCTGCAGTTTTCTTCATTAGTAGGGATCAGTTGACACTATGACTTTAGAACCTCAATGAATAATTTACTCCTACCGTGAACTTCATATATATTAGTAAGTATGCACTTTTTTTCCCCAAATTTAGTCATAGCTGGTGCGCAGAATAGAAGTGGGTGCATACATTGAATCACAAAACTTGTTCTAGTCCCTGTCGCATCATATCCATGTAGGCCCCACTGTGTTTCTATTTGCTTGTTGACTTAAAAATCCTGAATAAGTAAACAGTGTTGTCCTACAGCTGCAACAGCTCTTACGATCGTGAACAGTGGGAACATTTTCTCATTTATTTTACTTAGGAAGTCAGAAATTTCCATCTATATCAATGAAACATATGTGATTCTTAGTTCAGTAATACTGCCTCATTTTGATAACTGTTTTTCTAACTGTATTGTTTCTAAGACTATATGAAAATATACTAATTGGACTAGAATTTAACAACATAAACAAAGGTAAGTAAATCCTCTAGTAAATTTTCCTATTCTGACTATTGTTAAGATTTTAAGCTTATATATTTCATCTGTACACAGCCCATGTTGGCTTTAATTTTTTTCTTTTTTTACAATTGTTGACAGAAAAAAGTAGCATAGTAGAAAAAAAAAAGCAAAACAGAAAAAAAAGATGTACTTATAAAAACTTCCTTTCATTCAGTTTCTGTTCATCTTCATCCCAACAATGCCTTTATTAAAACAGTAACTTCTCATAAGGGAGAACCAAAAGCAGTCATTTGAACAGATGGGCTTAATAAAATTTCTGCAGTGTATCTGCCAGAAGTGGTTCGGCACCACTACTAAAACAGGACTAAAATATGACTGAGAATGAAGAACTCCTGAATGTTTTGTGCTCTGAATGACGAAGTTTTAGATTAAAAGGCAAAGTTTGTGATGTAAAGATACATAAATCAAACACGATACACAGTGGAAACTTGCTATAAAAAAGGAAAAATCCACTTTCTTCCAGACTAATAAAATTATACTGTCCTGCAGTGGAAGAACAGAAAACCCTGTCTTTGGTTGGTTTTTTTGTAGAATTTTTTGTAACATTGACATTAACAGCTGAGTTATGGTTTCTGCCCTTTCTCTCAAAATATATTAAAAACACCATTTTTTTTTACAGTGTCACCAAAAATAATGTTATTAAAGCTTTCAATTTTCATAGGTATACTTTATGAATCCTTGTGCAAGGTGGGAAGTAGTTATTCTTATAATTTGTTCTTTGCTATAGACTTTTTTCTTCCCAACAGTGCATGGAAAATATGAATGTTTCCATAGCACTGTGTTTATATGGAGAAATCACTTCAAAGATGTGGTTACTGAATGAAAAAAAAACACAATTAATACAAAATGCTTTTTTTTTTAATTACCACAGCTTGTTGACACAGCTAAGTCTAAACTGTCTTGCTGCCTAAAACATAGTGAAAGATGAAATTCAGCTTATCTGTGCATTTAAACAGAGAGAATGTTCTTGCATTCCCAGGGTCAGGGAATTAGAATAGAAACATTGTGTACTTTTAGTCTACTTGTTTTGATAAAGAGCTCTTCACTGCCCAGGAAAATTGCAAAATAGCTCTTCAGTTCATCCCTGACTTGGCTTGGCTTCTAGGTAAAATTTGGTAATGTTGAAGTTTTCTTTGTGTTTAATTTTGAGATGCAACTTGAAGTCTTGCCTGCTTCCACAAAAAACACCCATTCCATTTGTTTTCAAAATTTCCATAATGGTCACATCTCCTTGAAAATTTTAACAAGACTTTATATAGAAAAATGGGTTTTTAATGTAATTACAAATATTTTAGCTATGAATAATTTTGGGGTGCATCTTGCTTTTAGCTCTTCTAGTGCTTTTGTTTAGAAGCCTTCTATTTAGTACCTGGTTTGAACACTTTAACCATTTTTTAAAAAATATATTCACTATGAGACATCTTTTTTGCTCACATACAGATTTTTCTTCTAATATTGTTAAAACCTTCTGATGTAACTGCCTGGTCTCGGTTACCAACATGAGTTTATTTTGAGAAAAATTTTATTGCTATATTGTCATTGTTAGTTTTTTTATATACGTAATTTTAAATCTAAAAATCTGTCATCTTTACAGCAATGAAAAAACGCTACTATCTTATTAAAAACAGATAAATATTGAGACTGATGTAGCGTACCATGTTTTTTCAGTGGTGTGCATTGCACAAAAATTGTCAGTCACTTACAGGAACTCTCAATTTGTAGAAAATCTGTTTGGCCTTTAGTTTTTAATGAAGGTATCTGCTGCCTATGCGAGCTGAGAAAAGAACTGGAAATGGGCATTCTTGCTCTTTCTAAACAGAGGAGGTCTTACAACATTGCATTTCATGCAGTTATGTGAATACTGAAGTGAATCTCAGGATTAGGTTCCCCTTCTCCCTTTTAGAAGTTTCATTGGTTTCAGACATGGCTTTCTGGATTGACTTTGAGCCTAAGCCATCACTATGGATTTTTTGGGTGCTTCTAGGGCTCTTGGCTGATCCTGGTTACCACCACTGGGCCTGGTCTTGGCTCTGACTTGGTTTCCTGCCTCCTAGGGAGGCTTCTGCTTCTTGACAATGGTAAAGGAAAAGAATCATGGTATTGTCTAAACCTACTTATTTGAAGTATTTGGCTAAGTTTCTTCTCTTTGTCACTGTCACCCAATTACTGAATCTATCTACTTGTAGTGACCTTGCAGATGCATAAACAAACACTTGTGGGTGTTTATGGCGTCACAATTCCATGCTTACCACATTTGAGACACGTTGAGTTACACATGGAAGTGTGTGTCCCTTCACACTAATGGTTATTTGATTAGAAGTACATTGAAATTATTTGGATTGAGTGTTAGTGGCAATGATTTATCTATAGATCAATGTTAACACCTGAGTGAAACATAAGGGAATGGAGCACAGTGGCTGCAGGATTAGCTCCTTGAAAATGACCACAACAAAGAGTATGAGCACTACTGCCAAGTTCCCAATACTTTTATTAGAATGAGACAAAGATACAGCTTAACTGTTTCAATGATTGCAAATATTTTCGGGTGCTGCATGCTTAAATTGGTAATAGTCATTAAGAATTAAGCAGCTAGTACCGTTGCCATGTTTCTTCTTGAAGGCTTTATTGTCTGAGCTATTGTGCAAAAAACCATGCAATGAAAACTACAAATGTTTTTATGCTCTGAATTTACTTGAGTATTCATCCGTGAAGATGCAATGTTGCTCAAAAAGTAAAAAAAAAAAAACAAAACAAAATTATAAATACGAAATTAATTCCTTTAAAACTCAAATAGTCCATTTCATCAGACATTTAAAACACTGTATCAAGATAATTGATTTTAAACAGTTTTTCTTTGCCATTAATATATATGGGATAAGTCTTCATAAAAGCTGCTTTAAACATTTGTTGAATTCAAGGACAGGAAAATTTTTGTATTCATTCTACAAGCTAGAGACGCTATATGTGTCTATTTGCATAACAGAAGAGCATAAAACCCAAAGCATGTATTCTGTTATAAACAAAATAAGATTGTATAGCTATTAGTAATGGGTGAATACAGAACCAAAGTATGTATACAGGACCAGACACTTTATGGAAGAGGAATTACTATATGTTTGACTGTACCTGAATGGAATAATAAAAGGGAGTTGCTGCTAAAATTATACCTATAAATGGTTCTTTTTAGCTGTATGCTTGTATTTTTGGAAAAAAAATTCTAAAGAGGTACATCCAGTTTGATATAAATCACAGACAGGGCTCAAGATTACTTTTTCCTTGTGGTAAGAGGCTGAGGCAAAAGCAGTGTATTCTTGAAACCTCACATGATCACTGTAAATTTTACCAAAAAGTACACCCAAGCCCTACATGCTTTTGTTGTGAAAGGTAGTTGGGTAAACAGGGCATAGAGCAGGGCAACAAAGGACTCAAATGAGAGGAAAGCAGAGGCATTATGAAGTCTTGCAACAACATTGATAGAGAAGAGATGCTTTGAAATCAGTTATAGTGAAGGCAGCAAAGAGTGACTTATCAATGGCTTTTGTTGCTTACTGTTGAGATGTATTGATAATGCAATTCAAGAAAGAATTGTAGCTAAACTGAAGAAAATTCTTGATTTTTCTAGCAGTACAGAGCACTGTTGTGACATAATGCATGCAGAAAAATAACGATACTAAAATCAAGATAGATAAATGCAATAGTTAACATTTCAAGTTACCACAAGATGTATTATAAACGTGACTAAAATATAAAAGGTATTTACTTAAATACGATTGATGAACAGCAGATTGAATGCGCCTATTTAAATGCAGGAGAAACCAAGAAATAAGCTGAATACAGCTTTGAGACCTTTACTAGCCCTGTTCTGAATTTCCTTAGGAATCAGGAGAAACATGAAAAAGGGTTCCATCTTGCTACTTGTGGTAATTGAACTCTGTCTGTTCAAACACCATTTCTGATTAACTCTGATGCAAGATTCATATTCTGTGGTAAATTTGTGTGTCATAGTACATGTGATGCGAAACTATTATAATGGGAAAGAAGAAAAATCTCTAGATGACAGGCTGAAAGGTCTTTTGGTACCAATACACTAAAAATTCTTCAATACTTCTAAACATATGAGCTAACATAAGGAAACAAGAATCATATTTATCCATTTATTAAATACTTTCTACTGCAAAAGACATGCAATTTTATTTCTTTATGAGAAATGCTGATGTTTGTGTCCTTTTTAAATAAAAACCCCATAGCTTTTTAAGTTATATGGTGTGATTTATAAGTAAAACTTCAGAATAGAAAACAGATTGGACGAGATATCAGGAGGTAAGTCACTTTGCAGTAGTGTTTACCATAACAGCAAACAAGGGAATTTATTATAAAGTACTGCTCTATTCAGTTGATGAATTACAAAGGAAAATAAAGTACACATTATCATCAGAAATTGTCTTTTTCTAGTAACCAAAACATAACAGGCATTTCTGAAGACTCTGTGTCCATAAACTGTCTTTCTCCCAGTTTATCTGAATAAATTTTATCTGAATAAATCCAGTTTATCTGTTTCTGAATAAGAGGATTGAATAAGGAGACAGATTTTGGAGTTTATTCTGCAAACTCAGCCTCCAATTTCTGTCTATAAATGTGTACAATACTTCATTTCCCTGGTAGGCCTTGCTTGTTTTTCCTTCAGTCTCTTCAAGATGCAACTTGATATAATAATGACCTACTCTTTTATTTAACACTTAATGATTTTTTGAATTTCAGTATAATAATCAATAAAATAAGGAAGTCTACAAGGACCTGGCAGTATTAAAGTCAAACCTTACTTTTCTCAAAGATCAAAATATCTGATTCAGAAATTCATGAGCACCTTTGACAAAGTTTCCAAAGAAAATTAAAAGATGGCTATGAAGACCCCAAAATCAATTTTTCTGAGCAAAAACTATAGTAGTAAAATTATTTAGTAGCAGTAAAATATTATAGTATAGTAGTAAAGCCAGGTGAATGAGCTGGGTATGTTTCAGAAAGGATTTTATATTAACTTCATGAGCAATATTTACATGTTATTTTATGGAACCAATGCAGCTTCTGCTTTATTGTCCTGCCTTCCTGAAGGGTAGGAGAAAACTAGCACAACAAAAGAAGTGAACATATGTCTCAGTATAAATAAAGAATTCTCACTGAAATTGAACTGAATGTGGTTACACAAATTAGGGTTGATCTAATGTGACAAACCCTCCTGCTGACAATAAACCAAATTGACAATGACCTTGATATTTTCAGAAGCTAACATCTAATGTAGGGATTCAGTTCTTGAAGTTGATAGTAGAGCAGGATTTTATCAATGTCACTTGTGCATGACTTTTTCAGTGCTCCTTTCTCAAGCACCTAAATACATCTTTGTATAACTGTATTTGATACCTCTCCAAATTTACCAACTTCTAATGTGAATTCAGAGAGCAGTGCATCAATTATTTT
Organism: Phaethornis superciliosus; assembly: GCA_023637945.1. Lineage (NCBI taxonomy): Eukaryota > Metazoa > Chordata > Aves > Apodiformes > Trochilidae > Phaethornis > Phaethornis superciliosus. The sequence continues at coordinate 75,860,342 of JAJQWJ010000002.1, forward strand.
TTTATTTTTATAGCTGTAGAAATTTGTGTTCTTCAAAAGAAAGTAATGTTGTTTGATATTTTTCAAAGTGCCGTGTTTATGGTTGGTAACAAAGCTGATTTCATTACCTCCACTGATTACAAATGGCGAGGCAGCAGCACTGACCCCGCTGAGCTCTGTGCCCCAGCCTTTGTTTTTGAATCAAACAGGGGTTTCCCAGAGCCTGGGAAAAACTGAGGGAGAAAGAAGACAGCAGACAGGAGTTGGCAGCTCTCACGTGTGAGCAGGAGGGAATGACGTGGCTGGGGTCATGCTGGGGAAACTGAGGGACATTTAAATGTGGCAAAACCAGAAGCGTCACTCAGACCAGGAATGGTGAGGCGGAGGCTGCTGCTGGCTTTGGAACAGTGCCAGCAGGGCCTGAAGGGAACGGCAGCTCTGTCAGATCTCCAGGTGAATCCCACTGTTGCTGTCACCTTCTGGGAAAGAGATCCACTCCGGTCTGCACCCAACAGGAGATCGTGCGCTCAGCAGTTGCCGGAGTGGATAGGGGAAGCCAGAGAGAGGTGCCACAGAAGGGTGCAGCCATCCATGCCACGGCTGCAGGGAACGTGAGGGCCTTTCCCTGGCAGCGGGTGGCAGTGACGGCAATGGCCGTGTGGTGGTCAGCAGGCGGGTGATCTCCTCTGCCGGGTTATCAGCACTGCAGGAGGTAGTGGAAAGGTTGAGGAGTCTCAGGGAGGCTGAATGGGACTGATGGAGACAGGCTCTGCCCTCACTGAATCAGAAATGGGGGCACCCATCTGAGAGTATTCAGGGTCGGAGGGCTCCTGCATCCTGGCCCGTCAGACCAGAGGCAGTAACACTGATGAGGGGAGAGAATGGAGGGTGGTTCATGGTCGAGACAGCAGACAACATCTTCCCTTGCCTACCTCACCCTCCTGGGTGCCACTAAAAATCTAGTAATAGGTGACTCCCTTCTAAGGGGAACAGAGGGGCCAATATGTCAGTCAAACCCTTTCCAGCCTTCCCACACCAAATTACAGGAGTGGGGACAATGGGAAAAACCCTTGCCCAACCAAATAAACAGATCAGGCAGGTTTATTTAAGAGGAACAGCACCTTCAGTGTCCATGCAGAACAGGTATGGGGCCCTACAGGAGGAATGAGCACTCAGCAAGGGAGATTGTTCTCAAAGGCCAGAAGTGCCACCAAGCCAACTCATTGTAGGGACACTATCAAAACTGACCCTGAAAAGAAAAATAGGTGGTTTATTGTTGTGAGAAACTTCCTTCTGAGGGATGCTGAGGGCCCAATATGCAGACCGGACCCACTTCACAGGGAAGTCTGCTGCCTCCCTGGGGCCTGGATAAAGGATGTTACAGGTAAACTTACTACTCTGATGTGTCATTCAGATTATTACTGGTCCTTGGTCTTTCATGTGGGTAGTGATGAGGTGACAACAAGAAGCCCAAAACTGATAAAGAGAGATTTCAGGGCTCTGGGGCAAATGGCAAGGGATCAAGAAGTGAAGTTGTGTTCTCCTTCATTTCTCAAATGGCAGGAAAAAATGTGGAAATCAGCAAGAAGAGCCAATAGGTTAATTCTTGGTTCTAGGGTTGTGTCATAAACACAGCTTTGGGTTTTTTGATTGTGAGTTGCTCTATAAGTTATCAGGCCTGCTGTCATCAAATAGGATTAACCTGTCCCAAAGGGGGAAAAGGATTGTGGAACAGGAATTAGCAGGACTCATAGAGCTTTAAACTGAGTTTTAGAGGAGGAAGGGTCTAAAACTAGGACTTTTAGGAATAAGGCTGGGGTTAGTTTGCCAGGGTTTGTAGGATGGTATGTTAGAGAAGACCCTCACTCTGCCACCTCAGCTGTGATGGTTGATAGAGAAACAATGGGAAACGAAGATGCAAGGGTTATTAATGGTTTAGAAAGCATAGGAACACCTGAGAAGGGACAGGTAGGAATTTACCCACAAAAAGGTGTTAGGATCATTAGCCCATCTGAAGTGCATCTGTACCAACACACACAGCATGAGCAATAAACAGGGGGAGCTGAAAGCCATCGTACATCAGGAAAACTATGACATAGTGACTATCACAGAAACATAGTGGGATGCCTCACATGACTGGAGTGCCACAGTTGATGGCTACAAGCTCTACAGTAGGGATAGACAAGGAAACAGAGGTGATAAGGTGGCCTTGTATATTAAAAATTGATATGACTGATGAGAACTTGAAAGCAGGGATGAGAGAGTCGAGTGTTTTTGGATTAGGATTAGAAGCAAGGCCAACAAATGTAATATCACTGAGGGAGTCTGTTATAGATCTCCCAGACAGAGCAGTGAGGTGGACAAAATGTTCATACAGGGATTAATTCAACTTCACTGAATATGAGTGTCATTTATATTAGAAATTAAATAATGATACTGCATACATAACATGTACCTTATTATGTATATATAATGAGTGTGTATATGTATGTGATCCATAAGGTACAGCCCTATAAGAGGAGTGTGTTCTTATCTTTTGAATAAATGCTACACAAATGCTTGACATAGTAAAAAATCAGTTTGATTATTTTGAAAAACCTCTTCATAAATTACTAATTGCATGCATTCCTTGAGATACAGCCATTAAAGGTGTTGCTCTTAGCAAACCTTGTAATATTCCACTCAGAAATAGTATAAGCTTTCTTTTGAAGATATTAAAATTTTACTTTTTGAGGCAGTAGAGTGTAAATTCACTTAATTCAATCTTCCTTGCTTATATTCCCTTGGTCCTTCTTTAAAGAAAAAGACAGGATGTTTTGATTTCCCCAGGAAAAAAAATACTTGCTGTCAAATAACATTTTATGGAACAGCTAATCTATAGTTTTTGGTGGGGTTTATTTTCTCCTTTGTGCACTGACTTCAAAGTAAATACTCTGTGAGATCTGTTTGTTTTCCATTAGTTTCCAGTTGAAAATAATGTGATGTCAAGTTCTGGTGAGAAACTGGAATTATATCTATTTTTTGACTGTGCAAGTTATTGAAGCAGTTTCATGATGTGAACAAGTTGATTGAAAAGCTGATAAAATACATCTAAATACAGGTTCGTTTTAGTTTAGATGTACCTTTTAGCACTCAGTTTTAAAAGAGAAAACAAACTAGAATGAAATTGTGCAGTACGTGTGTCAATTTTATTTCTGACAATCTCTTTATTGTAGAAAATCATAATGGCAAGAACTAAGAAATAACATCATTTTTTAAACAGGACGCACACAAGAGATTGTTACCCTCTGGCTTTTTACTTTGTGACATTTGTCTTTTGTATATATATATTTTTAAACAGAAAACTTTCTCTGTAATCATAACCCCAGGATGGTTTGAAGCAGTGACACAGTAAATGTTGTCTTGTACAATTGTTTCTATGCTAAGAAAAAAGGACTTCTTAAATGAACATGGAATAGATTTCCATTGATGGAAAATCATGTCCAGAAGCCTACTAAAGTAGAAAAGAATCTAGAAAATCTGGGAAGCCAAAAGAAAACAGTTCAGATATCTTTTATGATAGGTGAGGTGTTAATTATTTTGTAATTTCCTCACTTGTAAGCTTACTTAACACATTTCTTACTGAACACATTTCTGGTTTAGCCAATAATCTGTTTAGTAGTATAGCCAAAGATGTGCTGAAGACCAGGAAATATAGAATAATAGCTTCATTCTTGCCTGTAAAATCTATTCATAATGAAATTACTAAAAGACATCAAATTAGTTTAGTAATGCCCTGTCTTTTGTAAAATCTTTTAGAGTTTATTTATTGCTAATCTTATAAAAGTATTTAATTAGTTTTTTTAAAAGTTTTTAAAGTGAAACCTAGCAAGTACCTTCTAGACTGATAAATGTTTTCTGCTACTGACAAGGTCTCAGTTTTTCTGAGGACACTGTATATGAACAGAATTCAAATAATCACATTTTAATGTTATACCAAATATTTTTGAAAATATTTTTAAAATTTCTTTTGATTTTTTAGAGTAATACACTAAGTAATAGACATCTTGTCACACGCAGAAAGAATATAACCATGGGTTTATTGTGAATATAGCGTAGTAATTGAAGTCAGTTTATATACGCCTTATAATATACTTCACTTGAAAGCAGATTTCTTGATTTTTGTAAAAGATAGAACTCTGCTTGGCATTTTTTATTATTTTTCCTTTTTTCTTTGGTCTAATGTTTTCATAACTGGTAGCAACAGTGAAGACATGAACCCTTACACACCAAAATCAGAACCTGTAACCAACTGACCATACTGTGCAATAGTACTGTTTCTTTTTCCTGTTTGAGTTAGCACTGAAAATCCCACCAGCCAAATCAACAATTAATGTTGTGTTGTGTGCAGCAGAAGCATAAAAAAAATATATTTTACTTTATAGTCAATTAAAACCTAATATGCAGTATTGAAATAGCCTCTGAATAACAACACAGCTTCTCTTGATGAGTAGGTAGGCTGTTTTTCTGGACTAAGGGTTTTGTTATGGTTGGTGGCTTCATTCATTAATTAATAATGATGGTAATGAACATAGAAGACATGAATTTAGAGAAGTTCATTGTGATTAACATTTACCCTAGAGAGCTCTAGTTCTTCTACAAAAGTTGTCTACAAAAAAGAAATGAAAACCTCTTCCTGAAGTAAGCACTTCAGTCTGCAGAAATGCTGTGGGTAGCCTAACAGAAGTGAATTTAGATATGATAGACCTAGATCTGTTAGGTTATAATTCTCTTATGCAGTATAGTGATAAATTGAATCTGGTAAAAACTGCAGGTAAAATTGAGACCAGTGTGAACAGGAAATCATCTAAAGCAGGTTCACCTAGAGAAGGCTGCGCAAGGTTGCTTCCAGGAAGGTTTTAAATACCTCCAGAGGAGGCTCCACAACCTCTCTGGGCAGCCTGAGCCACTGCTCTGTTACCCTCAAGGTAAAGAAGTTCTTTCTCATGTTCAGGTGGAACTTCCTGTGTTCCAGTCTCTTCCTGTTGCCCCTTGTTCTGTCACTGGGCATACCCTCCCTTTAGATATTTATAATCATTGACAAGATCTCTTCTCAGGGGATCTCCAGGCTCAAAGTAAGGCACTTCAATAAAATGGCATTAAATGTTTTATTTTTTCTGACAGTCACACCCAGTGACTTAAATGAGCATTCTAGCTTCATGTGTCATACATGTCCCTATGAATAACAGCATAACAGATTAATACTATGCTGTATTCTTTTGGGGTGATACAGATATAGAATTCAGCTCATTAAAAAAAAATCAAACAAACAAACAACAAACAAACAAACCCCAAACCCGATGTAGACAGAAGGGTGGGATCCCTCTTTTTAAATTTTTAACTTCTGGGTTTAAGTAGTTATCTAAAAATAATATTGTCACTGTGGAAGAACACACATTTTACTGCCACATTCATCTGACCTATTTTATGTCTCCTTTATTATAAGATTAATTGTGTCCAAAGAATTTCAGGGGTGTTTTTTCATTGTCTATGTGGAGAATCTCATCAGACAGCTCAGATGTGTTCATTTTTGTTTTTCAGTTCCAAATATAATGAGAAGGGGCAGACAAACCTGAATCAGCCACGTTTATGTAAATGTATTTGATGTTATTTTTGCTGGTGGAGGAATATAAGGGGGAGGAGTAGTAGGTGGTGGGCAGGAGTGGCACAACTGATAAGTGGAATATTATTTTCATAGAAAAGACTTTAGCCCTCACAAGCCATCATGAAAAGAAAATCTAGTAGCTTTACTGCAAGACTGAAAATGAACATTGTGTTACATTGTCTGCATGGTAAAAAGCACTTCAATGTCTTTCACAAAAGAGTCTTTTTTAAAAGAAATTTCAAAATTTCTCTTATTCTAGATGTGAGTTAAAATAGAATTTTTAAAGTTCATCATAGAAGAATATTCTCGTTTTAAAAATGTTCTGTGTGCTTGCAAAATCATAATTTCTTTATGATTGTCTTATAATAATATAAGGCATTGTAAATTTAGAAATTTACTTGAAGACACAAATATTAATTTCCATATGTCAAAAGCGAGCAGTTGAAAATAGGAGTTTTCTGTCTATTGTTTTCAAATGACATTTCAGAATAAAATGATGCAGCACCAAGTAGTTTGTTTATTTTTAACTCAGTCATGTATACTGAATACTCTGGATATGTATTGTGACTTTTCTGTGCTCCAGAGCTTTTTCAGAGAACATTAAAAATTATGTCAGCAAAGAGGAAGGGAAAGGGGAATGAGTCTTCACCATTCTAATTCAAGCGGTAAGCTCCTTCTTAACTTTTATTTGTAATTCATACATTCCTCAAAAATATGTGCAATTGAATAAATCTGATAAGACTTATTTATTTATTAATAATTTTAAAAAATAAATTAATTTATTTATTAGACTTATTATTTATGGTCATTGTAAAATGTAAAATGTACCATTGTAAAATGACCCTCTGCAAAATGAAAAGATAAAATTTACCTGAAGTTCAGTTTGTCTTTTTGAAAAAACAAGTATTCCAGTTTCACAGGAACATAGTACAGAGTATATAGTCCTTTTACATACTGGACAGCTGAGCTGAGAGATCAGATTTCTTAACAGAAATTTTCTAACAGATTTCCTGATTCTGACATTGAAATTCTGGCTATGTCGAATAACACCCCTGTGGAAAATTTTCTAAGTTAATTTCAGAAGCAAAATGATATAATAAGGGAAATAGAAGTTATTAAAAATGTTATTTTTGTTACTTGCTCAAACTATTGTGAGCGGGGCAGAAGAAGGTAAGTTATGCTTTCTGATCCAATCAATTGTAATAACTTCTATTATTTTTTCCCAACAGCCTTATCCCAGGATGCCTGTTTACATTCTATTACATGGTAGTTCTCTTTTTATGGGATGTTCTCAATTTTAAAATAAATAAGTAAAAATTCTTGGGCATAATCCAATAATTTTAGGGTTTCTACTTCTGCCAGGTAGGTGTGTTTTTCTTTCTCGCATCTAGATATATAGGTTTTTCTCATATTTTTGTGTTCTTTCTTTAAGTGTTTAGGATAGTATTTCTGTCTGGTCTTTTTCATTATATGGTGCTACTTCTTATTATTCAAGATAATAACCAATCTTTAAATTTAAGAAAGGTATTATTATTCTGATCTTTAAGCATTAGGATGATGACAATGTCAGATTTTAACCAGTTTCTTGAATCTGTTCATTGATAGACTATCATGAGGAAAATTCAGTAGATATCCCTCTGTTTCTCTGACTACAAAAATCTTAGTAATGGCTGAGTCTCAGTGAATGACAAGTTTTAGCCATCTTCAGAATACTGTATGGACACGTATGGTCCAGGTAAAATCTAGCTCTACTTTAGGAAATGCTAAAAAGTTAATTCTTTTACATCGGAAAGAGTACATTTTATTGGCTAATACAAATCAAAATAGATTTTTAACTCTACTCACTGGGGACAGAGATGGTCAAAAGAATGGCATATCTCTGGCATCTAAGTACAGTTTCATTACCTTTTATTTTATACAACAATCACTTACAATTTCCATTAAAATGACAGTGTAATACATATTAATGAATGTCAAATGCAGCTTTTCCCAATATAATTAATATTTTGATGGTAGCACTGGAATATTCTAGTCCATTTAAATGTGATTTTATGCAAGATGAAACTGAGAAATTTTTAACTAAATTAATTGTAGCAGAAAAACTTAGTTTTATTCTGGATTCAGTTGCATCAGTATTAAATATTTCTGGAACTTTAGTGAACTCATCGAAGTCTAACAATGCAAATATCAATGCCCATCACACTGTTAGCATTAAGATTTAGTTTAATTATAGTTTGGGTAGCTGAAATAATGTAATTAATTAAACGCTTTCTAGTGATTAAGGATTCTAATATATGATATCAGCTGAAATCACTGTCACTTCTGATACTTGGAATGTTTTCATTCTGAAGTCATGTCATTGCCAAACACTTCATAAGATCTTTGCCAAGCTTAACCTTTTTTTCAAAATGGAAAAACAATTATAAGTAATGAAGTTTCAAAAGCTTCAGAGATTCAATTAACTCTTTTAAAAATCATCATTGAAGAATTTTCCTCTGGCTTACATCAGAGATATTTTTAATGTGAGAACTGTTAAACAGGGTATTTAGGAATCATCCAAAAATCCTAAATATTTCTCATCTTTTTATTTTAAATAGTGCTAATACTCAAACTAAACTTTCAAAATGGAGTAGATTTCATTCTGTTCTAATGTCTATAAGATGTGAAGTCTGAAATCATCATTCAAAGAACTATGATAGCTTTCAGTCAGCAAAAAAACAAATGTAGTTTAGTGGATAATATCAATCTAACTTCTGTCCTTAAAGACGGGTTTTTTGGCCTACATCAAGAAGTAAGGTTGTCACAGGTAAAGTGAAAGGCATATGCACCTTGCTGCTTTATTTTTATACTTAAAGAAACATTTTTATTTCTTTCTTTTCATTGTAACTCTGAAAAAATTGTATAATGAGTTTAAGAAGATTATATTGTACAACAGGGTTGTACAAAATACCTTTCCGCCTCAGGAGCTTCTGTTCAGCATATATTTATAGAAATGGTTATTAAAAATCTTGACAGGTCAGGAATGCTCATAGAAGAGTGTTAAACCTTTGTGAAAATGTATATTTAAAACATCTTTCTGCAAAAAATTTCGTTTGCCTTTACAATTTTTACAGTTGTAGGTTCTTAGTAACCCAAGGAAGAAAATTAACTGTGAACTAATTAACTTTCAGTGTCCTCAGTCTAAAAAATTCAGCCAGAAAATCCATCTGCTAAATATCACCTGACTTCATGGGAGCTTCTTTACTGTGTAAATTAAACATTTGGTATATGTTCCTGAAATAGACCAGACCCTTTGAAAACTAAAATTAGTTTTTGCAGTTGACTATTATATGTAAGAATGGTAAAATGAACTTCTGGACTTGGTTTCCTCAAGTAAACCATGGTAAGGTCAAGTATAGAATATTTAACAAGACCTCCCCATATGAGAATTCATATCTAATTCCTACATCTATCTATTTTATATTTCTCTCAATTGCTATGCTGTAATTATATCATCCATTAAACCGGGATTTAACATTCACTTTCAAATAGATCTTTTTTTAAAACAAAAATTGTCTTTGGAATCTAAAATAAAATTTAGGAGTTATGACTTCATGCACCTTCTACACTTAGAGCATTTTTAATTATCTTGGTGAAAAGAAACCTGACAGTTTTTCTCTTAACTGCAAACACAACATTATAAATTATCAGAAATGAAATTTTTATAGCATTTGTTAGATGTTTGGCTTTGCTTGACTGTGAAGGCAGTATCCCAAAGCAAGTAGATACACATTTACTCAACCGCTATGTTGGTGCTGGTACAAAAGAAATTGTTTTGCTGTCATCTCTGTGGCAGTCTCTGTTATCATGTTGTATACTGAGAAGTGACATTTTACAATTCGTGAATTAGTGATATTAAGTATTGAAATAAATTCAGATAACAGAAGGGCCTGGAGAGCAAGCCCTGTTAGGAGAGCCTGAGGGAATTGGTAATGTTTAGTTTGAAAAAGAGAATGATAAGAGGAGACCTTACTACTCTCTATAAGCACTTGAAATGGGGTTGTAGAGCCTCTTCTCTGGAGTGAACAATGATTAAACCAGAGGAAATGGCCTGAAGTTGCACCAGGGGAGGTTTAGACTAGATTTTAGGAAAACTTTCTTTGTTGTAATGAGGTGCCCAGGGAAGTGGTGGAATCACTGTCCCTGGAAGTGTTTAAAAAAGTATAGATGAGGCACCTCAGGATATGCTCTAGTGAGTGATATAAACATTGATAAATATATATTTTATTTGGGAGGACGGGTATTGACAGTTGAACACATTGATCTTAGAGGTCTTTTCCAACTGTGACAATTATGTAATTTTATGATTCTGCGACTGCTTAATGTCAAAATGGAGATGAGTGGTGTGAACTGACCTCAAGGGTCAATACTCAGAATCAGGTTTCAACAGTGACTGATTGACAGTGAAGGCACATTGGTATCTGAAATTTAAATAAAAAGGGAGTATTTCTGTGCAAGGACCTGGTTTTTTGAAATAGCAGCCTCTCCAATGCACTTAAATGAGAACAGATATATGAAACATCTGTGGCATCAGTGTTATTATGAGACAAAATAAGTAGAAAATTTTGTTTTGCATTTAAACTTGGTAACAATAAAAAATTAATTGTTTCTGGGAGTATTACCTTAGCTACAAAGAGTGAAGCACCTGTATATGAAAAGTTAAACGAACACTAGGTTAGTTTGTATTTTGAATGGCAGGTGTTCCGGAAGGACAAGATACTTTGAGGGCATAGCCCTGGCAGCTTACCCAGATTTGCTGGTTTAGTAGGAACATGATACAATGAGTAGGTGTTCCTCAATAAAGTAATTATTGTTAAACAAAACCACATATTTGGGAGAAAACTTGTGAAATATCAGGTGGGAACTCTGTTCAGATGTTCTTGAACTGTTATTTTGGAGTTGTAAAAAGTTTCCTTCTCCTTTCTGGAGGCAACAGCACCATCAGTTTCTGTAAAGCCTTTCTGCATGCTCCTTTACACATACAAGTTAATTCACATTGCCACCCCCTTCATCTTGCCATGTTTAATTAGTAAATATCTTCACTAGTAGTTCATGATCTTTTGTCTTGCAGGAGTAGTTCCACTGAAGCATTTTAGTACACTATATTAAAACTAGCATCATAAAATCATATTCTTTTTAACCAATACCTTTCACTTTGGTTTCCGTCTATATTTATTTATTTCTTAATACTTATCTTTCTACTTTACTAAGATGAATGTCTTGCAATATTTTGTTTTCTTTTGTTGTCTTCTGTTATTATCTGCTTCTTCTTTTATACTCTTTTGCCCTTTCTCAAGGCTTGCTGCAATAAATTTTATCTCCTTTTTTTCTCTTACTTAGATATCTAACTCTAAAAATAAATCTGAGATTACAGTTTCATCTTTTCTGTACTGATGCTTCTCAACTCTAGCTATTTCACACACAGCCTGAAATTACTGATCATTAAAAATATCCTGCTTGTTTAAACTCCCCATCTGTTAGCTATTACACAGAACAAAATGTAGGTACAAGTGTTACTAACCTAGATAATGCAATAGACAGCAAGAAAAAACATTCATTCTCTTATACAGTGCAATGAACACATTCCAAGTAATGGGGTAGAATACATTTTGAACTAAAACTAATGAAATATCCTTTTTGTATCGCTTATTATTGTGGAAAAGATTTTTTGATGAGTTATGGCCATTCACATTTTGTGAAGTCACACAGTTAGACTGACCCTGCCAGGATTAGAATCATTGTTTGTAATTAAGTTGCCAAATTAATGAGGTTATTTGAAGTCATTACAATAACTACATTACAGTATTGCTATTTAGATACTGGAAAATCACAGGGCAATAGCTTATTGCTGGTAAGGGGAAAAATATTATAAATACTTTGAATTAAGAGAGAGCCTAAAAAAAAAATGTATTTTTTTTCTGTTGTGTTTCTGAACAAGAAAAAAAAAAACAAACAAAAAAAACAAAGTGGCAAAGCTGAACCTGGTCTTTGATGCTGTTCATAATGAAAGACATGCTTCCCTAGGGCCAGATTTCAGCCTTTGATTTTCAGCTTACTACAGTGCAGAAAGATCAAAGTAGGATTATTATAACACCAATGTTAGATAGCAGGCATTAGAAAATGTAAGAAAAAACAGTCATTATACACAGACTAGGCAATTCATCCCCTGAAATGAGACAAGGGTTATTATGTGGTGAAAAGTAATGTTTTTGAAAAATTGATATGTTGTCAGATAGGAAGTCTTTCATCACCTTTTGTATTCAGATCATGAAATATAATTACATATGGAGAATGAAGCTCATAAGTGACTTGATTTCTGCTTTGTTTTCAAATTACTGTTGGTCAAGCAGGTAACAGAAAGGCATTGAGTGTGTTTTGTTTACATAGGAGAACTTTCCTAATCAGACTAATAAAATGTTGTTTGAATACTTTTATTTAAAATGTCAGCATATATAAAGTTCACATAAACTGTATCCTACATGAAATGAGACAAGGTGAAAATAAATATTGCTCATATCAATAAGGTATTTTAAATAAATGAATCTTGAGGGCTGTCCAAATTCACCTGCTTACCCACTGAGAAACAGAACTGTCTAAGGCAATAGTCTTCCATTACAAATTTGTCTTATGTAAATAATTTGTCATGGAATAGGAATGGACAAAATCACAGTCACGCCCAGTGAGTTGTCTGCAGAGACTCATTACTCTGTGGTATATTCATGCCACTTCCTAGTTTTAGCACAGGTGAAGAGGGGATTAGGTCAGAACTTGATATTTACATTAACTGGAGACTTTTTCTCCTAAAGATGTGTTGTGTGCATTTAGGGCCTGGAGGATAGAGTAAGGCATTGGGTTTTTTCCTTTAAAGTTGACTTTTCCTACTCAGCAAGGTTGCAGCTACTTAATTATTGGATTATTCTGAAAAACAGTAACAAATCTATATATGCTCAGAATTTCTTCAAATATGTTTGTCATAGAATTTAGCCCTAATAGTATACAGTTATCTTCACGACAGAGAATATTTCATAAGCATTCTGTGCAAAAAATGCAGAACTAGAGATAGGTAAAAAGTCTCCAAAATCAGCAAAACTTTTTTCTGAACTTCACTTCTCCTCATATAAAGAACAAAACACACTCATTTAAGCAAATTTACAAGAAAACTAAGGCCAGCCCTTATTTTGTCATGGGCTGTAAAGCCACCCACTGTTTTCATTGTATCACATCCTTGCTGCACTGAATCACCTGCATCGCCTTGTCACTCACTTCAAAAAAAGGTTCACTGCTGCAGCTATTTTTCAGCACAGGGGGATATGGTTAAGGGACCAGCCTTTGAAAAGTTATAAAAAGAAAGAGAAAACAAAAGTGAGAGCAATGAAAGAAGGAAGCAGAGAACACACAAGTGAAGGCACAAGGCAGGCTGGTGGGAAACAAAGAAAACTCCATATGTGTGAGAAATGATTAATTTTCTGACAGTTCATAAAAATAGTGAATCTGGAAAGGAATCATAATTAAGCCAGCTCAGAAAAACTTCTGTGTCTTTATGCATATTTCTTGTGAAGGGACATAAGGAGAAATTACCTCTGACATGGAGGCTCCCTAAACCTGGGCTAACATCTCCATCTATGTGTAGCACCTCTGGGCAAAATACTGAGAAAAGATAAATGAGTCCAGTTATTCCTTGGCACTCTGCTATTTCACTGTGAAGTGTTGCATTCTTAGGAATACTAGTACTCAGGTAAGCATTTTTATAATTTATAATTTTTATAACTCTGCTTTTAAGGATAGGCACTTGCTAATTTTTTCCTAATAATAGCTCAAAAGAAATTAATCTGAATATGTTTGCAACTTAAACACAGTATTTCAATGTTAATTTTTCCAACTCATCTTCTTAATTTTTTTAAGTTTTTCTTGGGAAAAAAAAAAAAAAAGTTTTAAGGATCATTCTCAGTGTTGCTACTATGTTTGATCTCTGTTCTTTTAAATTTGTCCCCAAGAGACTGAATGAGAACACCAAATAAATGTGATCTAGTTACAGGAATCCCAGAGTCATAGATAGGCAATGGATTGCAGGAGAATGGGGAAATCAGGGTGAAAGAGGAATCAACTGGGCCATTGTGCCCAGGATGCACCTGCCTGCCCTGTTGAGAACATACCTCTGTACTTACGCAAAACTGGATATAATAACAGAGCATCAATTGAATTTGCATTATGGGGACCTCACTTGCAAATTCTGAGAGTGGATAGATAAAGTTCTTTGAGCCAGCAAGGAATACATAGGTCTTGTCTACATGTCCTCTTCCCTATTACAATCCTGAATGGATTTCATGACAGTGTTGAAAACATATCAGGCTTATATGTTATTCCAGGAGAAGATAGCACACCCACCATCAAGTGCTGAAGTCTGTTACATAGAGATATTTCATCCCTAAGTTATATCATGGCAGGGATTGACCATGGCAGGGATTGACAATATAAAAATGTCTTTAATTTTATTACAGTGTATTTCAAGGCATCTTAGGAACTTCTGGAAGATAATGCTTCACACAGAGTACCTCTCCTTGATAGTTTGTGTCCTTTTAGAGCTATAAGGTTTGCACTTTCATCTTTCTCTACCTGTTACTATGACTTGGTTTATTTGATGGTGCCTTCTGAAAAAGAAAAGCATGTGGTATCTTCAGTTAATTATATCACATGACCCACAGTTTGCTGTCAGTTTTCCTTTACTGTGCATTTTTCATTACACTTGTTACATTGTTTTTGCTATTGATTCTAGATCAGGCAATAACTGAATTGACTGCTAATTTAATGGGGTGAGTCCCATGTTATGCAAAATAACAAACATTTTCTTGAAACTAAGTATCAGGTAAGTGTTGCTGTGAAACTGTGTTTGAGGTTGATCTCTTTGATAGGTTTCTTTTAAATATTGACAGTTATTCAGAGAGAAATAGTTATTTTCAAAATATTTGCAGAAATTTAAGAAACTAAACTAATAAATAAAGAATGAGCAAGTATTCTCGGATAACATACATAAAAACCAAATGGAGACTAGCTAAAGATATTCAGTGTCTTGAATTATTGATGCTAGAAGACATGGTTTAATTAATTTTTCTGTCAGGATGTCTTTAAATAATTTTTTTCATTGAACTTTGAGCATTATGGCAGTTCAGAGGCATCTAAGCATTACATACACTAGTTGGAAAAAAAAAAGCTGGGAACACTTTAAAACAAAACAAAACAAAAAAATATGATTTTTTTCTTGTAGAAAAATAGCAGAATTTAAGTTTGATAGATGTGTCCTGTAAAACACATCATTGTGTTTGCATGTAACAAAAAAGAACAGGCAAGTAAGTCTGTAAGTACAATTTATTTTGATTATACCTATATTAAACCTCCTATATGGGAGGCAAATACCATTATTCCCGTCTTGTCTTTGGATTCAAGTGGCTCATTTAGGTTTTTATTATGTATTCATTAGTTTCTCTGTAGATTAAATCTTTCAGTTGTGACCCTGGTACTCCTTTTCTTCATGCTGTGAGCTTCCATTTATCTGTTATAGAATAGGCAATGAATTAGAAATCATTTCACCCTTAGAAAAATGAGGCCATCTCCTTGACTTAATTTATGATATATCAGATTTTGAGCAGATTTTAAAGAAGACAGACAGTTAGTGTCCTGGCAGCCAAAAAATAATTTGAATAGAGGATGTTTCCAATCAACTGGACATCTGAGCAATGCTTTGTTACTTCATGGACTCCCAAAGCAAGTGGTAGGAGTATATAAAAAAAGTCTTTAAAAAAAGACTGGATGTGGCACTCAGTGCCATGGTCTAGCAACTGTGCTCCGGTGGGTCAAGGGTTGGACTTGATGATCTCTGAGGTCCCTTCCAACCCGGCTAATTCTATGATGATTATGCTACAAGAGTGTTAAAAGATTGTTATTTTTCTATGCATAATTTTCGTTATTCTATTAGACAAATGTTGTTTTAATGATAGGATATTTAAACAAATGTATAAATATTTTGGAAAGGGTGGATTCTTATTATAGAATACCAGCAGCTGTACCTATCTGTATAGAACTTCCTCAGACAGTATTGGCTATAATCAATAACCCACTGTGAGATGTTTATAAAATCTCACACTCTCCTATTTCTTACACATCTGGAAAGGATGCTCTTTCATTTGTAGCTCTGTAGAATTAGGTTTTAATCTTCTGAGGCATGAACTATCTCTTATTGCACAGTGGGACAGGGATTACCTATTCTGTTTACTGTATTTTAGAGATACTGTGGTACAAATAATTTAATAATAAAAAAATCTATTTAAATTAAAACTACTTAGTCATACTTACTTGTACATATTCCACATCATACAAATTGTGGACCTGAATCATTGCCAAGTGAGATAATAGCAATGTAAGCACGTTAGCATAAGAGTTTTTATTAAAACATCAATAATTTCATAGATTGAGGTCTTTATGAAACAAGGGCAAGAAAACTGGGGGAAACAGCTGGGAATACAATTTTGGGAGGAAAACTACAATGATGGCATGTGTGCGTTTTTGTATAATATTTAAGATATGTATTTTAAACCCTTATACACTTTCAAAGACATTCTCAGTTCATTACAGATGCACTCTGAATGTACTTACCATCATCCATGAACAGCAACCAAAGTTTATTTCATTTCATTGTGGCAGATGCTGCTTACATTGAAGAATCTTGTGTTCAGGAAATATAAGTCATGCTCACAAACAAGTCTCAACAGAAACAAAACCTTTTTCTATTTCAGCACTGGCAGACTATTTTTATCCCTTGCCAATATGCAATGATATTCCATAAATCAGAAGTGATCAATATATACATCTTGAGCTGTGCACAGATCACACAGTAGATGGGCATGAGGGCACAGAAAAAGAAAACTAATGCTGCCAGATTACCCTCAATTCAGAAGCACATCTCTCTGAGCCTCATTTTCCAGTGCAGCCCAGAAATTAATACCTTTTTAAACCTACCGAGCTCCTTCATACGCTCTTTGATGTGTTGTCTCCTGCCTTCTCTCCTTCCAGACTGCTGAAGTATGCTGCACATGTTTACTGAGTCATGGTTATTGAGGCTGGGACTAGAAAGGGAGAGAAGGGATTGTTTTGTGACCACCTTACTACTGGATAATTTCCTTATTCTGAGGAGATGATGCTGTGTTTAGAGCAAGGTGGGTCTGTGGCAATGAAGGTGATTGTCTGCATTAATGTAATGTCTGTGTAAAAACTATTTTACCTTGTTATCCTAATGGGGAACTAGGAACATGAAAGAGTGCAGAAAGGGCAGGGGTTCATAAAAGCATTCTTAAAGCAAACAGTTTGCAGTAAAAGTGGGATCAGAAGAGTGAGTTGAGCAGCAAGAGATCTTAGACTACTATTAAGGAAAAGGACAGCATATAATTTTGTTAGTTAACCTGAATATTTCTATCTTTATAAAACTTAGACCTACAGAGGACAGAAAGTGGTTTTGAACATACTTCTTTCATAGAGTTAAGCAGTGTCATCTTCACTATTTAGCCAGATAACAGTTACTTGTAAAGGGCAGGGCTTTTTAACAGCCAGCTACTCCTAGAGCAACCATAAATATGATGTCTGACCATAAACATGGTGGAAAGTATAGAAACAATAGAGCATTGTCATCTGGGGAAATGTATTGTGAAAGAAAATTAAAAGATGAGGATAGAACATAGTCTGAGACATATGATGGATACTGATGAGGAAATTCTTACTTCAAGTTTTTATCTCATTTGGAAACTTAAAGTCATGTAAGGTAAATACCTTCTATGCACTCAGAACAGGACAAGATTTTAATTCAAGGCTCACAGTAGGCATAGCATCTCTACAAGTGAGCATCTGAAGATGTGCTTAAAATGCACATTCTGAACAAGAATAGACTGAAACATGTGGTTTATGTTTTTTTTCTGAAAAACAATCTTATTCTATAAGTATTTATCCAGAAGGAAAATGATGGTGTTTTGCTGATACTTGGTTCAGAATAGGCATATAATGGAGATTTAAATGTAAGGTGGGAAATAATGGACACCTGCTGTGGAGGTCACACAGGGGACAAATTAATAAGAAAACACATTTCTGCATCCTGCATCTTTTTGAATTCTTATTATAGTAGGAGGGAGAAGCCCTTCCCTTTCATGGAGATACCACCCTTTTTCTATTTTAACAGCTGCTGCTTTGGCTGTAAAACCTTGTGAGCTCAGAGAGAGTGAAATAGATTGATGTCTGGCCTCAGAAATCACACTGTAGCTGCAATAGTAAATCCTTCTCTTTCCTCTGTTTTCTGGTGCCTCTTTCTCTTCTATCTCTTTAAGACAGAGCAACTTTCAGAAGGAAAAATTGGTGGTTTTCAACTGATATAACACAATATTAGATTACAAGTAATGAATTAAAGACATTGTCTATGGTAAGTTCCTCATATTTCATTCTGTTTGGAAGGATTCAAGAGGAAAGAAATACTTCTTTTGTCCTCTGATCAGGATTTTGTCCTGTTTTTTTAATAAAAACTGGGAGAGCACCAGCAAAGAATTCCCGGTATTATTAATTCTGTTCCTTCTATCTCCAGAATAATTCCCACAGAAAACAGTTCAGTAGGATGTTGGTTGGCTGGACAACACCAGACAAAGGTGAGTGCTGGGGAACATAATTTCAAACTATGCTGTCAGGGATTTGGTCCTCTTAACATAAAATTCCTCTTAACCTCTAATAGATGTATTTATTTGATCATGTTGACTGACAGATTATCATTTGTGTGTTCCAAACCGCTATGAAAAGTCAACCCATCAGACAACCAGTTTGATTTTAGAATGTTGCAAAAGTTAATGACCCCTTACACAATAAACTGCAATAACACTATCTTGTTAGTATTTGGAATAAATGACAACTCATTACCCTATTACAAAGCATGTAGTGTCAAGTCAAGAACTTTGCCATAGTGCAAATGTAATGACTTTCAGAGCTATGTCACATACTGTCATGTCAAAGGTCCTCACTTTTTATGCCGTTGCAATGAAGTATTAAGCATGTAAGTGTCAGAGATATCCATAGGCATCTCCAGCACATTCAAACAGAAAATGTGCTGGAGATGTGAGGAACACATCTTTTCGAAATTCCAAAATTTGCTTGATTAATTTAGCTGTAGTTGTACTGTAAACTTTATGGGAAGGATAGAGTGAGCTCTCAGGAAACTGGCTGATTATCTCTTAGTTGTCATCTGAGGCTCAAAAACTAAAACCAAAATAGCAGATGTGCTGGAGATGTGAGGAACACATCTTTTCAAAATTCCAATAACCATGAGTTTGATGGATTGGCCTCCATCACAGACATTCAAAAAGAGAAAAAATTGCTCCCCAACTCAGCCTTCTCAATATGCATGAATGCTTTTTTTCGTTAAGCAGTACTGAAAAATTAATTTATAAGCTATATTCCTACCTATAACAAATAATTTTTCCTTTAATATTCCAGTTTTTTTTGATAAGGTTTCTGTAGTAATATTTTGTATTTTCTGTATCATATAACAGAAAACTTTGTAATATACAGCATGCTTTCTTTCCATACACTATTTGTAGCAATATTTTTTAAAATAGTTTAAAGTGCTCTTTGCTTAATAATGGAACAAACATAACGTTATAATTTAATACACTTTATTGCATAAGATTCTAAAAATCTGCATCTGTGTAGATTACTTGATCTTGTCAAATATTTTACAGATTTTCTCAATTTTATTCACTGTGAAGTAGAGAAAATTCATGGAATATATCACAGCTACCCATGAAACTCAGCAACATATATGAATAAAAAGTGTTTTACTTCAAGGTGCTAAAAATGCCATACTTAGAAAATTGTCATTAAAAACTGGTTGGTTCAATCATGAGAGCTAAGACTGTATAAGCAGCTCTAGGACAATGAGCAGTACAGCAGGTGGGCAATGTAGACTTCTGGCTTTTTTACTGCATTCTGTCTTGAAGAAATCCCAGTTATTGATGTGTAAAATATAGCTCCTTGAACTGATTATGTTTTGATCTGTCATCTTGAACTGATTATGTGGTTCTGCTAAAATACACAGAAAGCAGCAAAACTTCTCTATATTCAATATAAAGTCAACTTTCATGAGGTCCTAAGGTTATAAAACACTTTGAAATATGCCTGGCCCTGAAATGCCATCTGATTTCCATGGACTTCTGAATATATCTCACTTCATATTCTGGTGTTCTTTTAAGGGTGATCTTTTAACACTCAAATATTTTTGGTCAAAAGTCAACACTCTTTGTTCAGGGTAAATTCACAAGTCACTAAGAATTTAATTTGAAGGCTGACTTCCACTTTAGCGTGCTTACATTGAAGACAATTAACTTTCTACAATGCTGCAAAGTAACCTCCTTTTCTTATTTTCCCCTTTGCAACTATCTGTCTGGCTCATTTTCTCTCAGTTGATTTGAGTTATAGTGACAAAAGAGAAGAGAGACATGCGACATTTACATACTGATTCATACATAGGAAAGCAAATGTTTTAGTACCATCTCCCAAGGGCTGAAGTCTCTCAACCTTACTTATCTCTTAGGTCTGTTTGTTGAGTGAGATATCACCCAGGGGAAAATAATGGTGAGAATGTGAGATAATACAGAAATATAAACTTTAGTTAGCCTAGGAAACTGGTGACAACATCCTCTTTTCTGACAGCTGTTTCAGAATATTTTTGTTTCAGAAAATCAGCAGTGATGGCTGTCTCTGTTTAACATCTAGCCTGCTGCTTTCTGTGTGTGTTTATAAAGCTAACTGTAGACTTGAACTTAAGATATTATCAATCTTTTGTTGTCTCAAAACAAGCTACATAGTTCCTGATGAAGGATCACCAAGGTTAGATCTCACTGGTTTAAAAAGGTCTTTGGGAATGTCCAATAAAAAAAGATGGTGTGTCTCCTGTTGTTTGTTCCACAAAAGCTTCTTTATAGCTGTGGACCTGTCCTGGGCAAGCTAACTTCAGCTGAACTTAATTATGATCAGGATGTAGTAGCTTCTGAAAATCTTCCCTATCATCTTCAGGCTTAAATGCTAATGTGATATTGATGGGTCATAATCCACTTTTGCATGAACAGAAACAAAAAATTGCCTCACCAGAAATTACAGTCTTATAGTATGATTTGAGACCACAAAAGAATCAGGATATTTCTCTGTTCTAGGTCTCAGTTTTGAAATCACCTTCTCTGCAAATACAAACACAACAAAAAGCCACACAGGTATAACATCACTAACTGAGGAATCAAATCCACAATCTGATCGCAGAGCCTAGTAACAGGATCAAAGGAACTGTCTACCAAATCTTGTTGAAATAGTAAAAATCCAAAGCCTTGCATTTTATGAGGTGTGTTAATGTCCTGGTGGCAGGAGCAAGAGTGATGCTAGAAATGGCAAAGAGAGAACAAAGTAGTAAGAGAAGTGCCGGAATGATTATTTATAGATCTGATGTATGAGCTGTATGAGAAGAAGACTTCTTCTCCAGACCCTCCACCAGCTTCATTGCCCTTCTCTGGACATGCTTCAGCATCTTGACACTTCTCCTATAGTGGGGGGTCCAAAACTCAACACAAGGTTCAAGGTGTTACCTCACTAGTGCTGACTACAGGGTGACAACCACTTCACTGGTCCTGCTGGCCACAATATTTCTGATACAAGCTAGGATGGATGCAGGTGGTCTTCATGAATCTTTCAGACTCCTTTTTTTTCATGGTTTTCACATCAGCAGCTATTCTCTAATTGGATCCTTAACACAGTCTCTTTCCAGTCTGACATTAATCATCACAACATCATGAAAATAGAGTAGATTAATTGTAGTGTGCTCTCTTGACTTATGGCTTATCCAGCTCATTACACTGCTAAGTAATTCACACAGTGTATTCTCAAGGTAAAACTACATATTTTATGTCTGTTCTGAGATTTCTTAAGAAGCTCCTTTTGTCAGATTACTTTCTTTTGTTATTTTTGTCAGAGACAACAGCGAAATCTACATCCACTATTGTATTCAGGCATAAAAAATTCTGAAGTGAAATTTAAGCATGGAAACATGCTTAAATGAAATGCATGACCCATGCAGATTTTAACATTCCCTAATGCTTTACATTCTACTAATATATATTATACACATCTTATGTGAACATTGCATAAAATTCATTTTCAAGTTAATACAATATAGGAATGGCATCAGCTCAGGATTGGGGCTTTTTTTTGGGGGAGGGAGGTTGGTTTTTGGGGCTTTTTTGTTTGTTTTTTGTTTAATATTTCATCCACGTTTTGTTTGGTTTTGTTGGTTTTTTTGGGGGGTTGGGATTTTTTTTTGTTTTAATTGTTTGCTTTGTTTATATAGCAGTTATAGCAGTTTATCATGAATCTCACTAGTTTTGTTCTCTTATAACCCTTCTTTCTATAGTAAAATAATGCATAATTATTTCCCTTCTGTTATTTTCCTCTCTGGTCTGACCTTCAAATGTCAGACATGCTGCTTTTTTATGCATATAATATACACCTTGACTCATTCATGTGAAGCTATATCAGACAAAGATACTTTCCTGATTTAAGCTTTGAGTGAAGTAATCACATGATATCTATCATTTACAACAAAAGATCAGAAATTTTAGCCAAACAGCATCTTTTCAACTGATGTAAAATAAAAGTGGCAGAAACACAAAAAAAATGCACTTTAAAACACAAGAACAAATGTAATATAAGGTCCTTTTGAGATACCAGTGGTTAAACAAAATCATACTGGATAGTCTAGAAGCTTAAGTAATAACCTTTAACCTTATGAGCATAATTCAGTCTTAAGCCTATATTGTGTTTCATGCTACAAGTGATTTCAGAACTGTTTCAATTCCTGTGTGCTGTACTTAGTACCTTTAATCTCTCCAATTATTACATGTTAGCATAAGACCCCAAAACATTATTTTCCTTGTATAACTATTTAGCATCAGTATCTGCAAATTACTGGTCTTTAAGTTACTTAATTATTCAGCTGTATGTCTCTTTACCAATAAGAAGTTTTATACAACCAAGTAAAAAATGTTTATTTGTTCCTAGGAGAAGTCAAAGTAATGTTGTTTCAAATTTTGAAAACCGGAAGATATTAAAGATAGATGGCTACCAAATAAAGCTTATGAATAAAATCTGTTTATTTATCTAGGCAATGAAGTCCAAAACAGAGCTCTCTGTATCATGAAAAATAAGGAACAGCTTAGAAAGCCTCATTTTTTTTCCTCCCATTTAGTTTAGATCAGAAATTACATACTTTATTGAAGTCAAATGGATTACATAGATGTAACAGAGGTGTGAATAAAACTCAGGTCCTGGAAAGATTTAAATTTTTAGAATTTGAATAATTGCTATTACTTCCCTTAATTTTTTTTATAAGTGAATTCTGTTCTACAAAAGCTTGGGATTTATATTTTTTTTCAGGACTGAACATCAAATTCACAAGGATTTCCCAGCATTGTAGCCTGCTGATCCAAGTATCCATTGAGGTTAATACTCTAATGTGTTTTCTCTCAGTATCTGTTGTTGTTGCTCATTTTATTTGGAACTGTTTTATAACTAGAAACTGTTGTTATATTTTTTTATTGCTAGCTCACTGCATTTTAAACACAACTAAAAAGGAAAAAAAAAGACAAATCTTAGACAAAACTAGACAAAATAGTTAAGAAGCTAGTTTATTTTGAAAGCCCTGGGTATAATTATTCACTGTTACAATCTTAATTCTTCATCTTGTTAAACATTTTCATTTACATCACCTTAGCTAATTATAAGCTTGAATTAATGGTTTTCATTAAGAAATATTCTTACACTGTTGTGAATGATGATTAATTCCTTTTTCTTTCAGGAAGGTAATTCTTATTAATTTTATCTAAATTTTTAAAATTTTTTTTTTTTTCATTTTTCATTTCAATATTTTTTTGTGGGTGCTTGTACATAACGGTGCCGTTACTTAGTTTGTAACATATTCATGCCTGGGAGGGCTTATGATAATCCAGTGGCTTAAAATTTCACAGAATTAATAAAATTGTAACATAGAGAAAGTCTATTCATTAGTGCTTCTGTCAGAAAGCTTTCTAGTCTAAGAGTAACCTTAAACTAAATGTGGGAAAAAGAAAACCAAAATGTATGTCCTTAAACTACCTTGAAGAACCAGAATGTTTTAAAGGTCTTGTCCTTTCAAGGGACAGTGGCTGGGACATTTATTTCACCCTAAACTGCAGAACCTAATGTTTGAAATAAGGGGTGAAGACTCGTCTTTCACAATATTCAGAACCATCTGTTTTTAAAAATGAGATTCTGAGCAATTAACTATAAGACCTGTTCATGAAAATTAAAAATCACCTCTTACTTTCAATCAATGTAAACAGTTCAGACATGAGTCTTTAACTCATTTCACAACTACAAAATTTAAAAAAGAAAATTAAAAAAATTTAGTAAAGTCAGACTTTCAGATGTCATTGATTTATTTAAACTACAAACCCTATATTATTTGCATTGTTTCCTAGGATTATTGATGGAATGATAAAGGAATTCAAGTTACACATTCATAGAATCATAGAATAGGCTGGGTTGGAAGGGACCTCAGAGATCATCGAGTCCAACCCTTAATGTTCCTTTTAGGAACATTGCCATAGATCATTGACCCTTGCAACTCAATAGAGCCCGTGGATCTGTATTTCTCAATAACAACTTACTGACTTGCATTTTGCTCTGTATTTTTCATAGGTTTTTGCAAACTTTATTGGGAGGGGCTGATCTGTGCTACAGCTGCTGCTTGTGAGGACTATCACCCCAAGTAAGTCTAGAATGGTGTGTTCTATAGCAAAGTCTTTGAACACTAACACTCATTTGACTAATGGAAGAAGCTACTTTATAAAAGGCAAAAGAAATTTCATTGAAGATGGCAGTTCTCCCAGGCTTGTTGTCACAGGTTATAAAATATATATCCATGTATTAAGATGTGAAAGACCTGTGAAATTGAAGAGGATCAAGAACAGACAACTTAACAGTGGCTCTAGAACTCTGGAAATAGTGTGCTTTAATTTCAGTAAAACTGGTAATAAGTGTATGGCCTTACTCAGAAAGAATAGATATAAATCCACTCAGGTTTGTCAAATATGAAACTGCTATCTATTGTAATGGGTGTAATTCTGTTATTTGCAGGGTAAAACAGACTCATACATTACACATGCAGATTCAGTTTGCATTACTAAACTTTCAGATTAAAGTGTTACTTCATTGAAAAATGCATCCTATTTTTAGCAGTGCTATGTATTTTTCTGCAGGTAAATACCTGACAGGTAAAATTGCAGTAAGTGTCACCTGCTTATATATTATTTTCTTTGTGTACTTTGTAGAATGATTAAAAATAACAAAAAGCTGTGAATGGCTTGGTTTGGTATTTTTTAACCTTTCTATGTTTGGAATTGCATAGATAAGGAGAATATATCTGTATTTTGAGAGACATTTTGCTACATATTTTAGCAATTCTCAATGTTAGTTTTCCCTTATTATCAACTAAGAGTTTCCTGCTTTCTTGTCAATGTATTCTGAAAAATAATATGCGTCTCGGTCCACTTTTGATAATCTACATTTTACACCTCTGTCCTGTGACCTTCCAGCAGATTAAGATTACTCGTATGCCAGGAAAAGCAGACCTCTATATATGAAATGCCTGCAGAAAAGAGTATCACTGACCCAGGTTCATCATGAGAAGCCAAGCTGTTTAAAGTGCAAGGTGAAACTCATAAGAAAAAATAGTTCATGCTGAAAATATGAAACGCTGTACATTTTTTATCTTGGCAGAAGTACAAGGGAAGGCTTACAGCTTCTGTAAAGTTAAAAATAGAAGTGGATTAAGAAGTAGGATGTCTTGACCCAAAGAAAAGTTCTATGGGGTGCTGAAGCCAGCCAGGGCTAAGGATCAGGAGTGATGGGTCTCTCCAAGGGCAGAAGCAGCATCAAGAGCAGGAGGTGTGTGTGCTCGTAAGGCCCTGAGTCACCAGGCTAAGGAGCTGCAGGAGGCAATGAGCAATCTTTGTGCTATGAGGAAGGATGAACAGGAGACTGACAGGAACTTCATATGAAACTTTGCATAAGACCTGAGCCCTGTGATGCAGGGAAGGAGGAATTAGTAAAGAACATGTTTCAATGAATGATGGCTAAAGACTCACAAGGTGGGAGAGGCTTGAAGCATATGAATTCCAGCAGCAAAAGAGAGGCTCCTATGTACCTTTGGATCCAAATTTATAGAATTGATAGTAACATCCTGTGAAAGAGAACAAGCTCTGTAAATGAAGGCCTCAGAGTGAGCTGGACCCACAGAGTGCACTAGAACCAAGAGGAAGTGATGGGTGATGATATTTGTACATCCACTTTGCAGAGATGGGATCACGCTATATATGACCAGACATGCTAAGCTGTTTTTTCTTGCCATAAGATTTGCTGTTTGCAGAGGTACTGGACTGGGGTAAGGAAGTTGGTTCCAGAGAGGCTGCAAAGTGTTTTCCAACTCTCAGGCTCCCTTTCATGCAAACCCCTGCTGAGAGATCTGGAACAAATCGGGAGGAACTACAGAAGTCTGGAGATAAAGTTGAAGGAGATGGGAGGGGAAGGGGTATTCCTCTCAATCATGAAGTGAGAGGTCTAGGGTAGGAGTGGATACAAGCTGTGACTTAGTAACTACCTGGCCTCATGGATAGTGCCTTTATGATCATAGATCTCTCACTCAGGAGTAAGGACTGCTGTCAAGAGGTGAGACCCAAAAGCATACTAGCCTTAGGTATTGCTAGTCATTTGAGAACGATGTGAAACCTGGTACGATGGTTGTCAGTATGCTGAGGAGCAGCTCAGATATGCAGAAACACTGTACTGAGAATTTTTTTAAAGACCACCTGATCAAGGTGAGCAAGTGAACAAAGTCATCTTTAAGGCTGAAGTAGTCAGTGCCTTTTTTGCTATAGCCTTCTGCTACAATGTCTCCCAGGGACTCTGAACATATAGACAAGGCTCAAGGAAAAGAATTATCAGCAGTGGGGGAGGACTGACTGAGGTCTTGAGAAATTTTGATCTACATGCATAAGAACTGATAAGAGGCATCACAGAGTGCCTAAGGAGTTTTATTTTTCTTTCTTTTGGATGTTCAAACTTGTAAATTCTGGTTGCTTCCTTTGATCTGTTCCACAATGGAATTTAAGGCAAACTCAGCCTACAGCAGCATATCAAGTGAAGGGCTGAGTTCAATATTCCATCTACCACCCTTAGAGATGATACAGTAAAACTACTAAAAGCAAATTACTACAGTTGTTGGAATAATTTTAATAGAATATTTGTTTATTCATCTAAATATGTTGGCTTTCCTTGGAATTAGGACACTGAGATAAGAGAGTTAATATCATAAACTAGTTTCACTTTATTAAAAGCACATCAACATGCTGGAAGTATTTTTACTTCCCATGCCAAAGTTTTGTAAAGCAATAAAGCAAACATTGGACAGAAAAGTCATTCATTATCCTTGTCTTACATCACACCACTGTGGATGAGAAAAGGCTCACTTTCTCAAGCCCTGATCTTTTCATTTCCTTATTAAATAAAACTGGACCTTCAGCTTTATGAATGCAAGTAATATTTATGGTATTAAATTACAGGAGATTTTGCTTAAGTGATGACTGACATTTAGAGATCCTGGAAAGTGGTTGGACTTCAAATTAGATATGATTAACTATTATTAGCTAGAAATCCTGTCACATGCTGACCTCCTAGTTCTAAGCAGTGAACAGATCAAAACAAAAATTCTATTCCTGATCTGAAAAACTAGTAGGATAGAAATCTATAACACATATGTATACACCTTAAAAAGTGAAAGAAAGCAATTCTATGATGAAATAATATCTTGACAGTTATGTGAAATACTCAGTATTTTATAAGGAAGTTTTGTGTGAAGAAGAGTATTTATTTCACAGTTTCATTTTTGATAATTTTTTTTAACAAAAAACATATTTTTCTGATGGTTTATGTGTTTTGAACCAATTAGGAGATTAAACCAAACTTTTATTGTCAAAGTTTTGCGCTTTCAAGATGACAGAAAAATTTTAAACAAAAAACGGGAAAAAAAAATTCCCCATTAGAAAGGAATAGGGCTGGCCACCATCAACTGGAATCCACCAGTTAGCAGAGAAACTTGCAAAACCATTTCAAAATTACTACTTCTTAAAAGTTGATTAAAAAGTAAGACTTATCATTGAATGTTTCTGTATTGTAATCTAATGACAGCAGACACAGACTTTTTCAAGTCCACTGTCTCCTTCCATGAAAGGTTTTTCATTCTCTCTGTAAATAACCAAATGACACAGGTTACTTTGCAAGCATAACCAGAAAACATGAATGAAGGATGAAAAACTCCTTTAACATAATGGTGAAAATAAAGACAGATTTACCAAGTCATGATTCTGTATCAGTTTGGTTATATTAAGGGGGCTGGGGTGAATTTCAGCACGGAAACACACCTGTTAAGTAGGTAGATGCACTATGAATGACTTGTCATCTAGGAAACAAATTCCTAGTCTCTTAAGTGGCTGCTTCTTCTTGGTTTTAATCTGTATTTTTTAAGTGAATGGGTGTTCAGCTACCTTTTTTTATTTCTGTTTTCTGGATATTTATAGTTCTTATTTGTGATGCCAGTTTTATGAAAGTTCCCCTTATCTTTCCTCTTATCTCATTCATCAGACACCCCAAATAGGTAATCAATTTGCTGTCATTGTCTAGACTAAGGCTATCACTTAATACTGGGATGGGATATTGTGATATTCTTTGTCAAGAAGTGATGCTGTGTGTGTTTCTCAGCATCCTGTGGTAATGTGCACATCTAGGTTTTCTGTAAGAAAGCAGAGTAGTTAATTAATTTTGTTTCATTTTTTTTTCTTTAATCCAGCTGCATTAGTCTAGCTGCGAAGTTTCAAGTACATTGTTCTGTTTTGTGTGTAGTGTTGCAATTTCAGTGCAATTTTAATGTCTTGATGACCAAAAATTTGTCAGTTAAAGTCACAGGCTGATATTTAATAGAGTACATTTTATCTTCCTATTTGTATCTGATAGAGACCATAAAAATAGTCATCATTTTTTTGCAGATTGGTTCTCTTAAAAGAATGTATCCATTACCTCATATATGAAAAGGCATTTTATTTCTTTATATGTGCACAAATGTGTTTAAACTTAGAATTTTAAGACTATGTTCTGCTTTTCTGTTACTTTTACAATCCATCTAACCATATACTGTTTTGTCCAATACCATTTACTCTATTCAAAGCACCAAAAATCATTGCTCCTTAATTTCCTTAATAACCTACATCTCTCTGTGACATTTCCTTTCTATATTGACTGTGTGCCACTGTGACAGTAAACTGCTGTCCACAGAAGGAGAGTTGGATGCATAGAAAAATCAATTAATATGAGCTGGACCTAGAGTGAGATTGTGAGGGTGGGAAAAGTATTACCAGTGAATGACCTTGGCTTAATGTCTGGAGGTTTCCTTTACAGCTAATGGAGGAAAGAGACATGGATACACACACTGACAGTCCAAAACCTGTGGGTTCCCTCTCTGCATCATCACGCCTTCTCTCACTTCCAGGGAAGTGCCTAAATTAGTTCCCTTCTTCAAAATGCATTTACATCTTTTCCAGATGAGAATGAAAATTAAAAGTCACCAATATAAGAAATTTGTGGTTCATTAGAATAGATTCAGTTAAATATATGGTCAGTTTGGGAGTATGATATTTCTAAAAAACCCATCAAATTGAGCTTTTTAATTTGTCCTATGAAATTTGAACTTTTTTAATGTTTACTTTTGATTGAACTGCATTTTCCCATAGCATTATGATTCAGAAGCTGAGACTTAACAGATAAATCAAATTAAATATGTCTTAGAAGAGTTGAGACAATTTTCACATTGACTGTGAAGAGCAATGAGTTGGTTTTACAGACCCAGGTAGCCCTATCATCCATTGTTCAGGTACCTACACCTGAAGAAAACCATTAGGCTCAGATCTACAGGTATTTTTTTTTCCTCATCTCCTCACCAGTTCTAAAAACAACAAAGTTACCTATCTGGTTCCCCATGATTCCTTTCCCCCTTATATTCATTTATTATATTATTATATTCAGAAATATAATTTGAAATACAGACTGGGACTGAAATTACAAGAAGGTCTTACTCCTGTGCAACTTCATCTAGAGTCCCATAACAACAAATTATAATAACAGCATTAGAACAGTATAATGCCTTGGATTTCTCTGCAATTATTAAAAAAAAATAATAAAAATAGTAAAAAATACTTCAAAAAAACCCACAACACAGAATCTTTAATCTCAGTGGATATTTTTTGATGTAGTTTCCCTGAGATATTGACAAACAGTGCTATAATAAGGAGTTCATTGTAACAAACATAAAACTATTAGACTTCCCTGAGGGTGCTGTACTTGTTCATTCTCTCTGTCATGGGAACCTGGCAACTGAATATTAGACTGAGCATAACACCACTCTGCTAGTTATGCTGCCAATGGTATTTGAATAAGTATTTGAATAAGAAGTATGTTTGAACAATCATTACTAGAATGTATTTAACCTTTTCTGTCCTCTTGTCTCTTAGCTTTTTTTCTGATTAAACAGAAACAATATTGATAATGATAACATTTTTTCCTTACTTATTTTAAATCATAGTGAGAATGGGACGCAGCAGCTCAACAACTTCAAAAAATATTGACCGTGAACTGTTAGAACAGCCTGGTCTAAATGTGGGTAAATAAGAGCTGTTGCTAGTTTAATGTGTTTGTTTGGGGCTTGTTTTTGCTGGGTTTTTTTTGCATGTGTGTGTGTATATGGTTGGACTCAGTGATCTTGGAAGTTCTTTCCAACCATGACTATTCTCTGGCTCTGTGATCTAACTAGCATTCTTGCAGACAATGTTTGGGCATGGTTTTGTGGGTAGCATTAGTCTATGACTGTTCTCAGGAAGAAGCATGAACAGGAACGCTTCAACAGGGGAGAGTTTAAATATCAAATCTTTACACAAGCTTCTTATTGTTTGCCTTGTGCCTTTTTCATGTGCCTATACAGATGTAGATCTTGGCCTCGATTTGTTGGGTCTGTGTAGGGACCTAGAGGCTGATGCCCATACATGTAGATGAAAAAAGAAAATCAACGGAAGCCCTCCAAACATTCCTATAGCATTCACAGCTTCAGAATTTGACAAGGAAACCTGTATCAGCTCACATATGGTGACATTTTCCAGTAATTAACATATTTCCAAGGCTGAAAATATGGAGTTGAAAGATGGACCTTAATTACTTGTGAGTCACACAAAAATGTTCATGCTCTGTGAACTGCAATCGTTCCTCATGGTCAATGAAAAGTCTGTTCTCTGAAATCTAAAAAAAATAATTGATCAGTCTGTATTAGTATGTCCCTGCTCTACCATTCAACATTTATATTAATGAAAGTTGACAAGTTGCTTTAAAACAACAATGTGTTTGCTTTTAGGCAACTTGCAAATAGTGCAAACACATTTTAGGAGTGCAATGGAAAAAAAGGAAATGTCTATTTTT
Source organism: Phaethornis superciliosus (assembly GCA_023637945.1). Taxonomy (NCBI): domain Eukaryota; kingdom Metazoa; phylum Chordata; class Aves; order Apodiformes; family Trochilidae; genus Phaethornis; species Phaethornis superciliosus. Next base: position 75,891,672 of record JAJQWJ010000002.1, read on the forward strand.
GGATCTCTAGATCTTTGAACAGGTCTGACAATGCCATATGTGGTTTCTGCATTGGGATTTCAAAACTCAGCAGTGCCGAGAGGGATAGCTTTCTTCTCTGTTGGCCAGAGGTGCAAGAACCAGAAAACAGATTATTAATTCTACAGATTAAAACTTCTGTTGCACTGGCATACTCCTTTATTACTCTCTGGGTTTATGTCTATGAACTAACTAAACTAACTATATCCAGTTAAGCTGAGGAGGGTTGGGAGCCTTTTTTTTTTTTTTTGGGGGGGGGGGAAGGGGTGGGTCGTGGTTAGAGGGGAGGCTTTGTGACCTCCAGAAATTAGTTTCTGGATTTCAGTTGCATCTCTGTAAAAGAGAAGGGAAAATGTTTCATTCAGTTCACAGTGATTTACAAAGCATAGATATTTGCAGGAAGAGGTCTTGAACAGCATGTTCATTTAACTCAGCAGCAGGGACAGCCTGCAGATTATTAGTTCTGGTCATGCCCATATGTGTCATGATATCAAAAAGTGATTATTATGAAAACTTTTGTGGGAGGTGAGGCTAATTGAGCAAAAGTTTAAATCAAATGTAAACTAATTATTTTAAAATGTGTAAATAGCAAGGGGTCTGGTTTGTGTTTGCCTTATTGCTTTTAAAGGGAGCAAAGTTACACAAAAGCATGCAAAAATCTCTCTATAGTATTATTGGTTCTTATGTGTCACGACTTTCCATTTTAATGAGCTGTCTCTTTAATGAAATACTTAAGGACCAAATTTCGCTACGTGCTATATATTAGAGAGGCCTTGAGAATGTGACAAATTCATTTCATGATGCTTTTTCAAAATTGTGAATTTATTCCATAATGGGTCTCAAATCACGAGTGTTCCAATGTTTTTATTAAAATGGACTGGTAATATTTATTTTTTTTTTCACCCCTGTACAAGTAGTTACAGTTTTCACTTCAAACTTCTTTTTTTCATCTTTCCAGAATGTCCTAAGTCAAAATATGTAGGATTTCTTAGAGAAATATTTCTTTTCATAATTGCTGTGGCTTACTAAGCAAACAACTGCTTTGTAAGTTGCCATTTCAGTCACCATGAAAACAGTGCAAACTTAGGTATTTATGTAATTTCTAAGAGTGCTTACAACACACAAACAATATGTGATTTTAAATCTTCTGATCAAGTCTCACAATGCATAGCCCTATATAAATTATAGAATTTTCTATTTAAAAGCTTATTCATTTTATTAAGAATAACTACTACTCCACTGTTGTTAACCATTATTCTTTATCAACAGCTAAAATATTTGGTAGGAAGTGATGTTAACCCTTGGTTTCCCTCTGTAGTTCTTGTTAGTTATCATCACCTTTGTTAATACAAGTATCTTTCCTTATCACACAATTGAGGAAGATATTTGCAGTGCAAACAGGACAGAACATGTTATAACATGTTGTTTCTGAAAAAGTTTTTTGTGCATACATGATCCTGGATACTGTCTTCAGAAAAAGCTGTTAAAAGCTGTTTTTCACTGGGGAACCTTGGAGAGATGAGTGTTTATGTCCTCCTTCATGTAACAAATTTGGTTGTGTTACCCTGCTGCAGAATTTTTTGGAAAACATAGAAGTAATGTCTGCTTGAGTTTGTGGAAAGGTACATCAAATTGTTCAGACATTAATTCCTCTTTCTTCATAAACCTACCAAAAGAAGTCCTGAATTCTAAACTAAAACTGTTTGGTGTTATGTTTGACAGGAATAATTGCATCTGGGAGAAAAAAAATGAGTATGAGTCCATAATATAAGTTTAAATTTCACTAATAGATAAATGCATGGCGTTATTCCTTCAAGACAGATACACTTGGAGTTTACATGGTCACGTGCTTTAAATCAGTGTGGGGAGGAAATTCAAGAGGGAAGTAATCATGTGCACCATAAATTAGAAATAATTATTTTAAACTGAGCATCATTATCATTGAATAGTCCCAACTGTCTTCAAATTACATGTCCCAGTGCAGGTCTCTCTATACTTTTCAATCTTTACTCAGTCTGAGTGGTTAACTTTCCACTAATAGTACTACTACTATGTGAATGAACTGAACAAGCAATCTGAGAGTTGAAACACTGCATAGTAATTAGGCGTCTCATCCAGCAACAGGACATCTGTGCTCAGTGATTTTTGCTGGGTTCCAGTGGCTGGATAAATCAAATGGTATGCTTCTAAATTCTGCCATCTCTCAGTTGTTATCTTTAGTGATAAAGCTTATGAGTTTGTTTAGTGTTTAGTTTCTGAGCTGTAAGAAAATTATTAACTGAGAGGTTATGGAGACATGAATTTCCAGTGCCTATTATTTTACTAGCACTGCTTTAGCTATTCTTAGATAACAGCTTTTGTGGGAGAAGTTAATGCAGTCACACATATTTCTGACTTCTATTACTCCTTTTTTAAATTGCCCCAAATTACACACAACTCATTACAGGCAAGGTCTTGTGCAGAGGCCATCTGTATACTTGATGCATTGGCTAGAGTATCAAATGAACTAGAGCTATAAAATAAATAAGTTACCTCTTGTTTAGGTCAAAGTGTAGAAATCTGCTGTGTCACATATGCAACTTTTCGGCCCAAGTAATATACCTCTCTGTGTACATTACGAAGTTTTAACCCTAATAGAATGCTTGGAGACCAACCTGCAATAATTCGTAATAATAGAAACGATAGTATTTAATTGAAGCAAATAGCTCAATGCAAACAGCTCCTGCAAAACTAGGTAAAAGAGGGTAGGTAATATGTGCAAGTACAATAAAATCTAAGACTCAGCTGGTTTGAAAATCAGCTCTCATCCTATTTCTTATGTTGTCCTTTTAGGATTAAAAACCTCAAAATGAGGAATAGCTCTATAAATTCAAAATGTTCTGAAAAAGCTTAGGTGGTTTCTGTGTTGATTCATCAGTACCTGAGACAATTGCTTTCCTTAATATCCTTCACTAGAAATAGTTTCCCATCCAGAAATACATTGCTATGTAGTAGTGTCTAAACATCTGTAATCCTGGGTAAATTGGTATTTCTGAATAATGCAATTGGTCCTCACGAAAATAGGAATCGTGTACAGCTCTTCAACACTACTGAAAAAATACAGTATCTTTGCATCAGCAATTTCCACAATGAATGTTATGAGCTTTTGGAAGAGAGAGAAAGTTTTCTAGCAATCTCTCAGTCTGCTCTTGGCTAACTTTAATTTATATGTGTTTTAAGCTATTGTGAATTTGAGAGTTAGCATCAAGACAATTTATACATCAGTCTGAAAACCTGAAGCATCAAGCATTACATAGGTTCTATGTGGGCACAGAGAAGTAACTCTCTGGGGACAAGTTCACCTCCTCCTTTAATCGGTATTAAAACACATTTCTCTTTTGTCCTCTAGAATTACCCATGTCCTGCCCTTATCCCTCTAGCCTTGAATTACTCTACAACCCCTCTGCTCTGGCCCACTTACCCTTTGTACTCTGTTTACACTCTGTGCTGGGTTTTTTTTTGGTTTTGCTGTTGTTTTTTTTTCCTGACAGGTACTTGAGAGAACAGGAGATAATGATGGTAACAGAGCCATGTGCCTCTAATGCACAGTTAAAGCTGTGTAGTTTAATTTCCAACCCATAAGTCTCTCTCCCTTATTCTTTTTCCTTTCTTTATCAGGAAGGGGAGAGGGGTTAATAGAGAGCATCTGTCATACAGTTAATTGCTAGACCAGCATTAAACCTGAAAAGGACATAACCATTATACTGGGAAGCTTATTCTCCTCTGTGTCACTTACTTCTCTTTTGCATTTCACATTGTTAAATAACATATTCACATTTATCAACTGAAATTTTATAATCCTTTTTATTCAGATTTTGTTGATCCATTTGGTGTAGATATCTTCCATCTGATGGTAATTCATTTAATTTTTAGAAAAACTGTACTGGAGGAATATGATTTCCAATAAAGCTGCAACATCTTTGAAAATGTGTTGCAAGTAAAGTTTTACATTTAAAGATTTCATTTTAATTGTATTGTTTTTTCAGAAAATCAGCTCCAGTCATGTGTTATAGCTGACCACAGGTAGTGTCCTGTGTCATAGTCCTTTTGTATCTCAACATTGTAGAACAACATACTCTGTAAATTAACTTCCTGTGATCTTATTAGGAAAGAAAACATGATCTCAATTCCCTTTCTACAGAGTACTATAATATGTGAACTCACTAATTCACTTAATTCATGAGGTTACTAACAGACAAGTTCTCTAACACACAACTTGCAGCTCCTATGCCTCTAAGTAAAATAGTTACAGAGCTGAAGGTGAGAGCGAGTGCTCATCCTTCCCTGCCCATCATGGTGTAGATGTATCACACTGGGAAGCTGCTGCTGAATCTGCTTCAAAAACATTTTGAATAAGCTGATGGCTTTATACCTTCCAGTTTGGAAGCTCAGTCTATATCCTTTCCATTAGCTAAAAGATTCTGAAAAAAACCTGCCAATCAATATGGAAGGTTTATAGCTGCAGGAGATAGCAATCTACAGTTGATATTGGCTGCACAATGACCTTTAGCCTCATTGTGTCTTGCCTACTTGTTGCCCTCTCTCTGACCTAATGTCATTCCTCCTAGCACACAGATCAGCACTTAGCATGAGCTGCATGTTAGCCAATATCTGAGCAGAAGATGAGTGAATAATCACATTTCTGCATTCCTGCCACATGATTTCTGAATTCTTGTTTATGTAAAAATTCCAAACACTAGAAGATGCAGCTGTCTTTTCAGTATATTCTTTATGAAATAAAAAGCCTCCCAGGACCAAGAATTCACCTCTCTTGTCTTCTTTTTCAAAGCACACATCACACCACTATAATTACTTTTTTTTTCTTTTTTTAATAATGTATTTTAAGTAAAATTATTTGGTTTTTTAGACTCTGGATTCCTAGAGTACTTCATAATGCTTGTTCAATATAAACATATTAGAATAAAGTTACCTATGGAATTAAATTGTTGTAAATTTTATGAACAGATTAAAAGATGTACTCATGAAGACAAATGTCAGATAATTTTAAGAGGCTGATAGGCAGCTTTATCTCTCAAAATTTTAAAGAAATCCCATATCTTAAGCAACTTAAAGATCATAATACATCATTACAGAAAGTGTAAACAGTCATAAGAGGAAGTATTTCTAGCCATTTATTAAAACAGACAATAGAAACCACACAGTAAAGAAATAGGAGCTTCTCTGCTTTCAAGTTGTTCTCAGCCCAACATTTACTTCTGGGAGCCAAGAAGATGGTATCAGCTTTTTCTTCAGTTGAATGAGAAAATGAAAATTAGTTGAAGCCATTTATCTGCTTTCCTACCTTCACTGCAGATGCCAAACAAGCCATTATTGTCCAAGGTGTATGTCAGTTTAATGTACAGTTTAGTCAAAATGTCATAAGCATTCAAAGCATAAGGAATATATATAGATAATCCCAGAGAGCACATCACATTTGTTCTTTATTATTAAATGTGTGGGTTGGTTTGAGTGATGGTTTTTTGGGGAGTTTTTTTGTGTTTTGTGTTTTTGGTTTGCTTGCTTGTTTGTTTGTTGTTTGCTTTGGTTGGGGTTTTTTGTTTGTTGTTTGTTTGTTTGTTTTATATAAAGTCATAGAATACTTCAAAAGCTTGGGATAGGAAAGTACCTTAAAGATTTAGAACCAACCCCCTGTATGGGCAGGGAACCTCCCCACTAGGCCAAGTTGCTCAAAGCCCCATCCAACCTGGCTTTGAACACTGCCAGGGATGGGGTATCCACAGCTTCCCTGGGCAACCTGCTCCAGCATTTCACCACCCTCACAGTCAATAATTTCTTCCTAATATCTAATCTAAATCTTTCAGTTTACAGTCATTGCCCCTGATCCTATTACTGCGTGCCTTTGTGGAAAAATATTTCATAGCTTTCTTATAGGCCCCTTCCAGATATTGGAAGGCTGCTCTGAGGTCTACCCAGAGCCTTCTCCAGGCTGAGCAGCTCCAGCTCTCTCAGCTTGTCTTCATAGGAGAGGTGTTCCAGCACCCTGACCATCTTCATGGCCCATTTTCTCTTTGGTACAAAGACATAGAAAGTAAAGCTTTTGAATGAGATGGGTGTAATGTGTGTCCATCAGGAAGCCGAGATCTCACAGCTCATACCACTATGCCAGTGAGAGTCATCTGATTGTTATGGCTGCATTACCACTCTGAGGTAAGAAACATGGTAGAAAGATGTATAAATATACTGAGTTGGCCAAGACATATACATTAAATTTGTGCTAGAAGAGGGAATTGACCTTTGGTTTCCTTGAATTTCAGATACTCCTCTAGCCCTAATAAATCTTTCCTCCACATCTCAGTTTCCTCTTTCTTTCCAGTTATGCTTTCCTAACTATCACACAGAACTTAGAGGATTCACAACTGAAGATTAAAATTGGGAATGCTGAAAAAGGAAATGAGGAGGTCAGAGGTTTTACAACAATAAAGAAAGAGGATGTGAGGGATAAAAAGACTTCCAGAGATAAAAAGACTTCAATATGTTCTTATTTGATATTTCACTACTTTATTTTTTCATACATGAATGTTACTCATAGGGGATTAATCAGTGATATTTAATAAAGGAATCCCCCCCCAGTAGTTTAAATTACTTAGTTTAGTTTTCAAAACCTCAGAATGCAAGCGTTTAATGGCAGCCGTTTCATGGATTTGAGTGTTTTTTTAACAAATTTAAAGATATACATAGTGTTTTAAAAGCTTCAAGTGCTTCTAGATTTTATTCTTGTTTTATAGTCAATATTAACTGTAGAATTACATGTCACTTTCTATTATAGTGACATTTTTGTGCTCTTGATCTTCTGTTCATTTGGAAGAGAGTGTCCTTCAAAAGCAGCTTCAAAGTCTACAAAATGCCACTGGCATGAGGACAAGATTTAACAAGCTGAGCATGAATCAAAATCGACTGAAAATTTCACTGTTTTGAATTCACAAAGAAAAAGTGCAAGGGAAAAGCATCTACATGCCTCACAAAATATCATTCACCCAGGACAGATATTTTATAAATATTTATGTGTTTCTTCTGTAAATTGGGAAAGAAAGTAAAGGCATATATTTTTATTAAAAATATTCTCCAGGATCTTTTAATCTTACCAATAAAGTAGTTCCACATCTACAGTAGTACCACTCACATAAAACTGTATCAAAAGTATTAAAATTGCCACGTCAGAAGGAAATTTCTCTGTGAAAAAAAGTTATTGTGTAGTGCTTCAAATACAGATTGTTATATAATGTATAAGCAGTACAGAACTGTTTTTTTCAGGCAAGCTTTGAGTATTTGAATTTTGAGTCTCAGTATTTATTTATTTAGGTATATAATTTCTAGGGATGCATTTCCTTTCTGTGACACTAGGGATAATTTATCCATTTGCTTAGAACCTCTACACCCGTTGTACAGATTTCTTCTTAAATATACTGTCCTGTTTTGCGCTGGGATAGAGTTAATTTTCTTTTCAGTATCTAGAATGATGTTGTGTTTTCAATTTAGTACAGAATTTGGTATAAGAAGAATGTTGATAATACACTTTCAGGTTTAGTTGTTGCAAAGAAATCAAAGATTTCTTAATTTCCCATGCTTTGCAATTGTGCAGGTGCACAAGAAGTCAGGAAGGAACACAGCTGGTACAGCTGACCCCAAAGGACCAAAGATATATTCCACACCAGTGCTCAATTCTTCCTCATTTCTGGCTCCTTTCTCACATGTAGGAGTTCCCAGTCTCTGGAGTCCCCAACAAAAGATCATAGAGCTCCTTGAGCATGTCCAGAGGAGAGCCACAAAAATTATTAAAGGACTGAAGCTCCCCTACGAAGACAGACTGAGGAAGCTGGGGTTGTTCAGCCTGGAGAAAAGGAGATTCTGAGGTGACCTTATAGCAGGGCTTTCACAAGAAAGTTGGGGTAGGACTTTTTGCACAGATGTGTAGCAAGACGACAAGGGGCAATGGTTTAAAACTTGAAGAGGGTACATTTAGATTAGCTATTAGGAAAAAATTTTTGATTGTGAGGGGTGGTGAGACACTGGCACAGGTTGCCAAGGGAAGTTGTGGCTGCCCCCTCCATGGAAGTGTTTAAGGCCAGGTTGGATGGGTCTTGGAGCAACCTGGTCTGGTGGGAGGTGTCCCTGCCCATGGCAGGAGGGTTGGATCTAGGTGAATCTGAAAAGGGTTTGGCATCCTTTGTATAGTTCAAGGTCTAACTTGAAAACCCTTACAGTGCCTTCCAAGCCTAGCCACTCTATGATGCTATGATTCCATGATCTCCATTATTTTTTCCTATTTCTCTTTAGAAGTCTTGATCTTAATCACCCTATGTTGGCACCTATCTCAGTTCTTGGTCAAGGGCCTCGGTTGAAAGCCTTTGGGGCAGCCTTTCCAGGTAATTTCTATGTAAAATTTCAAGGTTGACATGTTATGCTGGAGAAAGAACACTAATTCTAATCTGTGGGGACGTTCCATATGCTGTTCATTTGAAGGTAGGAGCTGCAAAAGAAGAGATCACGCCCTGTGCAGATGGCATCTTCTGAGGCCTTTGGAACTCAGTACTTAACATCTGTGATATCCTTCTGAGGAGGTCATATTATATATTTCAGAGGTTTATATTGAATATAATTTTTCAGGATCAGCAAGAAATTTATCTTATTCTGAAAAGGATTTGGCATCCTTTGTATAGTTCAAGGTCTAACTTGAAAACCCTTACCTCCACCTTTCATTATGCATAGAAATATGCATTATTATTTTTTTTCCCTCAGAAACAGCTAAAAAACCTTTTTCTTCCACTTCCCCCAAACAAAAATCTGACCCATCCATCTGGCAACTATGGACAAATGTAATAAAAATGGCTAAAGTGGAAGGAGGTGAACAACTAATATGAAATTAATATAAAATGAAAAATGTCTGGGTATTTTCCTACCACTTCTAAGAAAGAAATATTATGATAATATGGATAAATAATGTCCTCACGTTTTTCTATAATGAAAAAGATATGAAGGTTAGTATGCAAAAGAAAAAAGTTATCTTTGATTTTTATGGTTACCATTAATGGCACCGTATTAATTGCAAACATTATGTTACTTCTCCTTTCTTTTCTGAATTTCTGAAATATAAAGCTAGTCTGTTCTTCTTTCTTTTCTTTTACAGTTGAAAGATCAATAAACTATGTTCATATTATTTGGGTTTTATTCTTAGAAAAGTAAAATATTCTGTTTCTACAGCAGTATCTCAGAAGACTGGAAACTATAGAAATGTTAGGTTGTGTTCCCTTCTGCCTTTTGTACCATTCCTCTTCCAGTCTTAAGGGGAATCAAACAACATCTGTATGACACGGTTTGTTACAGAGAACATGCATGAGGTGTAGCCAGTACCATCATACCCAAACAGTTGTTTAAGCAATTGTTCAGAGGCCAATACTTTTACAAGGGATTGGGATTCCTTTCTTTCAGCAGCTTTAATGGTACTGTTTGGGTAAGTCTAAAGTCATGAATTTGAGCTTTGTTTCTGGGCACCATTGAAAATAACCTAGCCCCATCCTCTTGACACCCACCCTTTAGGTATTTAATAAGCATTGGAAAGATCAGTTCTCAGTCCTCCCTTTTCCATACTAAATAGATCCAGGTCTCTAAGCCTTTCCTCGTCAGAGACATTCTCCAGTCTCCTAATTGTCTTTTTAGATCTCCACTGGACTCTTTTCAATAGTCATTTCTCTTTCTTGTATTGGGGAGTCCAGAACTGGACACTGTACATCACGTGATCTCATAAGGGCAGAGGGAGAGGATAAATTCCCTCAGTCTGCTTGCCACACTCTTACAAATACATCCCAGGATGCCATTGATCCTCTTGTACAAAAGCACATTGCTGGCTCATGGTTAACTTGTTGTCCACCAAGACTCTTTCTCCAAAGAGATGCTTTTCAGCAGGTCAACTTCTAACCTTAATTGGTGGATGGGGTTATTCCTCCCTAGGTGAAGAACCCTATTCTTGCCTCTGTTGAACTTCCAGGTATCGCTGAATGGCAACACAGACTTCTGGTATATCAGCCACTCCTACCAGTTTTATATTGGTGAGGGTGCATGCCATCCCTTCATCCAGATCACTAATTAATATGTTGAACAAGATTGGACTCATTACTGACCCCTGGGGAACACCATTAGCTACAGGCAGCCAACTCAAGCCTGCACTGTTGATCACAAAGCTCTGAGTTCTGCCATTCAGACAGCTCTCAAACCACCTCACTCTCCTCTCATCTGTCCATAATTCCTGTGCTTGCCTATGAGGAAGTTATGGGAGGTTGTGGCAAAATCCTTGCTGGTCATGCAGACCAAAAAGAGCATCAGCAGAAGACTTTAATATGGTAGAGTTCTATGAGTTTACCTGTGTGCTTTCCTCCTTAAAAACTGTTGTGATGAAACATAACCAACCACAGTCTATAATCATCCCTGTATCATTTTGAAAAGTATTTTGTAGGGTCCTTATGCTTTTTTGTTATTATTGTGGAAATTCAATAGTTCATGAGCTGTTGAGTGAGTTACTATATCTATGTGTCTTCTGCATTATACTATAATTTCAGTTAATGTTAGAAAAGTTTTTTGGTTTTTTTAGATTTTTCTATATTCAAATACACCGGAAAAGCACAAGACAAGAAGAACTAGAGAAGTTCTTTCAGACACATCAGGATGAAGTTTGTATAGGTTTAAGTGAGCCTTTGGTTAAATTCTGCTACAATACAGCCAACACACTGACACATAAAGTATCAATAAACCCTATGAAATACTAGAAAAAATAGAGTGCTGTAAGAACTGACAGGTTCAAATTTCATACCTGTCAGCAAAAGGACAAGAGGAAGCCAGAAGAGCAGGAGGCTTTGTATTTCATATTTAGCTGACATCCCTAAAATTGGAGTGTGTACATCTAATAGTATTACCAAGAAGAATTGGTTTTAGTCTGTGTAATATACAGTATGAGACTAAATTAAATTAAATTAAATTAAGTACCACTCTATAGGTGTGTCTTCCCTAAATCAGAAAGTTCTGACTCAACCTAGGCAGACAATTCAAAGATTTAGAAAATTATTAAGAGCAAAATACAAGGTGGTAGAAATAAAATCTCAGTTGCTTCCAACATCCATAATATAGTAAGTGCAAATGAAGGATGGTGTTTGCAGTATTTATGAAGCAATTCATTTGTGTGCAGGGTCCTTTTGAAAATGTTGTGAGAGTAAATGATCTGCTTATATGGTATGTGGGATTCTGCTGTGTAAAAGAACCACTGTGATGATGATTTGCTTAGAAAGCACTCATACTGGATAGGGTGCCAAGCTTCAAAATCTATGATAAAATTGTTTGTCTCAGTCTGCAGTTTATTTGCTAGTACCACTAGCAAGTGGGAAAGATTTCAGATTCACATTTTCCCACACCTAGATACCCAGAGATGGTTGCACAGTGATCATAATACTTCCATCCTGCATTTCAAGCTGATGAACAGGAGTAATAATAGTTTAGAAGGAAATGTGGAGCAAAACCAGAAGTTTTGTTGGAACAATTTAAGGAAGAAAAGGTTGTGTCATAACTATGAGTGGGAAGGCAAGAAGAGAAACAGCACTCAGCTGTCAGTGAAGGTAAAGTTTTCAAAATAAATAAGTCTGTGGAATGAAATGTTTTTTTGAAAATCAGGAGATGAAGAACATTAGGTGAACAGCTCAGTTGTATATGAGTTTAAAAATCCTCAGGTTTGCAGAGTAATACTAAATTACTAAATGCTAAATTCAGAAAGGAGTTTTGAGTAGGATTTTTCTAAGCTTCAGTGTTGTGGTATTTTTGGAAGAAAATAGATAAAAGGTGGTTAGGTTGGAGGTTGGCATATGAAATGTTATCCTTTGGGATAAAAGGGAACTGAGTTAATTGCTTGTCCTCTCCCCTTCTCCCTTTTTTTGTACAGCTGGATTGCAGAGAGAATTGATCTTAAAAGACCTGGGTAAAACATGCATACAGCTTTCATTTGTAAAGTACATATTGTAGTTTGTGTTGCTGGCTTCATATATAACAGCTTTAAGTTTTAAACATGCTAAAATCATACAAAGGTAGATGAAGAGCTGTGAAGATTATGGAAGCTCTATTTCTCAAGAAGCATTCTCAAAAAAAAAAAAAATCTTAAAGGAAGCAAAACATGATTATTACTAAATGGCAAAATGGAAAACGAGAATCCATTGTATGCTTTATTTTTATTTTATTTTTTATACTGTTCCATTTCCTGCCACTGGCAAGATGTTATTTTTTGTGGGTTTTTTCTTATTTTGGTTTGCTGGTTTTTGTTTGTTTGTTTGTTTGTTTTTCCTGGTCTATCATTAATTAATGTATGCATCTTGTGGGAAGAAGCCTTTAAAGAGCACAAAATGCATTGAAGTAGAGGTCAACTGGTGTCCTTCCCTTTAAAGATTTTAAACAAAAAGTTCTTTCAAGATTTTATTTTTCTGTAGGGTTAAACATGGAAACCTTCAACTTCAATGTGAAGCTTTAGTTCTCCCTTACATACCACTGGAGATTGTTTTCCCCCTCTATTCCTGAAGTTTGCCTGGTAGAACTTTTGTGTGTTGCTGAGCTTATTATCTATCACACGGACCGAGCTCTTTCTGCTTCTACAGTGCACTCTAGACCGATCATCACTTTCAGAATTGTTTGCTATCTTTGCTGCTTCCAGATAACAAACTGAAATGCCAGAGCTTCATAAAGTCATTTAACTTCAGTATATTTTTTACAATTCTGCCAATGCTGGCAGAAAAGGCAGATCTCACGTCCAGGAAATTAACACTACTGGTGGCAGGCTTATGCAGTAAGTATAAAGTCAGTGCAGCAACAAGCTTCCAACAATAAATGTGTGCAGGTGTTCACCATGTTTATATGTAAGAGACAGAGTAAATACTGGTTACATCGTCTTAAACTCTTGTATTTCCAAATCATCAATTAATTTACTTGGTAATCTTTGAAAAACATAGTTCCAAAAATCCTTGCACTGAGCAAGTGGTGGTCCTAAAATGGCAATGTGCCACAAAGGTCCATGATGGAAATATTTAAAATAAATTCCTTTCCCCTTTTTCTTCAGTACATTATGAGTAAATGGACCTCCAAAAGGTGGCATCTTGGAACACTGTTATATAGGTGGAGTATTTCTTTTGTTCTTTGAAGATCTGCAGCAGTTATTAAGGTGGCAACAGGGACAGCTGTCAAATAATATGGTAGTTCTTTTCTCGAAATTCAGTGGACTTTAAAATATAGTTATTTCAGTTTATCTTCCTGAGGACAATTTTGAGGTTACTGAAGAAGAGCTAAATAGTTTATGCCCAAGGCAGTTTTCTGGTATTAACTTAAGTACATGCTTAAACATGAGTGTTCTGGTTATCTTTTTATATGATGCATTAATACTTTGCTAAACTAGGAAAAATACAAGAAAAGTTCAGCCTGAATGTAATTGTGTGCTGAAAAATCTATGTAAAAAACTTGCATTCATTCAGTCAACTAACTCACAGATGCAGATGATGTTGATGATAAAATTAATAATAGACAATAATAATAATAATGGGCTTGAAAAGACATTCTGCTGTCAGGTTGAAGATTTTTCTGCTTTTGACACCATCACAGTTTGTTACAGGGGAGCAGCAGATGCTATGCAGCTATTACTTACTATGCTCTTATCTGTTTAAATATTTTTGTCAATAACACACTTCGTGACTGACAGAAATATTGATAAATATTCTCGTTAACAAAAAGCTGCAGGCCATGTCATCATCACCATATTTCCAGCATCACCAAATGCACTGCTTTTCTTTGTTTAGGTATACATCTATGAGATTGCTCAGCAATTCCATTTATCAGTTCATATTCCTAACAATCTTCTCCTCCTTTTTTTTCCATTCCCTCTTTTGGATTGTGAGAATGAAGCAGAATTTTAATTAAATTGTGTTTAGAACAGTACATCTAGACAGAGATTTTTTGATAGAGAACTGTTAAAAGATGGTGTCCTTGTATACAATGATGCTAGATTTACTTTGTCTTCTGGTGTTATTCAAATTGGAACACAAAAGTATAAGGGTAAATCTGATTTCTTAAAGATGCTGAAGGTAGCTAGCTGAACACTGATGTAAAAAATCTTCATTAATGTTTGCTCAAATTTCAGACAGATGATTTTGTTGCTGTGGGGTTTGTGTTTTGTTTTTTTTTGTTTTCCCAAATGTAGTTTTTTTTTTTACTCAGCCTTTGTATCTGGTGTTCATAAGTACTTGTAAGAACCGCTTAATTTTTTAAGAATGTATATACAGCTATGGATACAACAAATTATTAATTATTTATTGTTGACTATTCTTCTAAATAAATTTTAAATCAACTGAGACAGAAAACAAAACAGTATCACTTCTCCCATAATACATCCCCAGCAATGAGTACTGCATACACTTAATACACTAAGACCTACCCACTCATATATAATTCTACAATCAATACAGGCACAATAATTCTGTGTAGAGGGAAAAAAAAACCTCAGAAAAATGAACATGAAATTATCAGTTTGTAAGGAATATATAAGCTCAAAGTTGTCCGGATTACTTTGTGGAGAGGTTACTGTAGATCAATAGAACAACAGCTAGAGATGTTCCACATCTTAGTGTTAAAGCAATGTGGCCACTTGACATTTTGGGAGACAGGGAGTTCGACCAAATCAGAAGTCAGCAAACAGGAGGAGGAAACAGGAAGAAATTTTCTCAGAAGATTTGAACAACCCAACCTCCTGTTAAATCCTCTTCATTCTTACAGAATGTCAGTGTTTAGATACTTCTATGACTTTAAGAGAAGTTCAGATAAAACATAAAGGGCTTTCAACATTTTTCCTTTTTCTGCGTACATCTTTAAAAAAAAGAAAATATCTGGATTTTGCTAGACAGATAATTTTTACATTTGTAAGCTCATCAATAGTAATGAATTTTACTCCAAACCAGTGAAATCCCTAGAGAATAACATAAGGTATTTGAAACCTGATGACCAAAAAGAAAAGATTTTAAAAATTTTCTTACACTGATGTCCTTTCTAAATATTTTAAATCTACAGTCATAAAATGCAATGACATCTGTTAGCTCTTGCTTCTCTAGCTTTTCTTTGACTATTGTCAAGTCTGATTAAGCTATTTAATTTGCCCAATAAAAGTTTTTTACTTAAGCTTAGCATTAAGACTGAATTTTATGTTTTGGTAAAGTTACAGTTTCACCTTCTTGAGGAAAATTAGCACTGCTTATACTAAGGGCTTATACCATATTTAAATTGGTCTGTCTTCAACAGGTGAATATTCTTTACATACGGAATTTACTTTCAATTAAACAAATAAAAAATTATCACAAAATGTTATTTCTTTCTTTTTAAATACAAAACTTAAATTCAGGAGAAAAAAATCCAGGTTTGGCATCTCTTGTTGGAGATTAGGTCAAGAACTCTAAAACAGTAAATTCTTTCATAAATCAGGGTAAATACACAGAAGATGTATGTGAAATAACTGAAAGCTAAAATGTGATAGCATTAAGAATTCACCTTTTATTGCTTTGCTGTACTTCTTGTCCTGAGATACACCAACAAGCCTATAGAAGACCCTAGTAAAGATCTCCAAAGCTTCTGATGAAAGTACTTTGCTACTACTTACAATTTTGAAATGGCCAATAAATGCTAAAGCAAAAAGAGAAAAAGCCATGGGTAAAGGGGCAGAATTTTCTACACAATGTTAGTTTGTTGGTTTTTTTTTTCATATAAAACCTCAGAACTGGGAATGACATGAATCTTTGCACATATTTTGCCTTTCTGGGTTGCTGCCTTGCTGAGCAGTGCTGATTCCAAGCCAAGCCTGAGATGCTAGAAAAAGGACAGCTTTCCCTGCCTTCCAAGAGGCAGTGTGGAATGATGAGAAATGCAGAGCTGGTAAAGAAGGACAATCAGAAAGCACGCAGAACACAACAGAACTTGTTTTCAAGTAATTTTTTCTATTTTGCTTACTCAGCAGTGATGTATTTCCTTTGGAAAGCTTCAGTATATGTGACTTCAGTGTCCTAATAAAACAGATTTAAAATACTTGCTATCTTTTCACACACTGCAAGGAAAAGGGAGCACAACTAAGGCTAGTGACCTCATGATGAGTTTTGTAGTCACTCTCAGTGAAACTTTTAAGCCTATCAGCTATACAAGTAACAAGAAATCTGTCTTGCAACTCCAGATCAGGTCATAAATGTAAAGGCATGAAGAGTACCCATGAAATCTTATGAATTTCAGCTATGAAATAAAAATAACTTTTTCCTGATCACTGAAAAAGATTAAATCTCTAAAGAACCTGCAACACATTGTTGATACTGACCATTGCCTGCGGGAAGCAATGAACTCCCCAAAACTTCTGCGTATGTTAGTGATCAGCAACCACTTTATCCTGCTTATGTTAAAGCAAATTACAATAATGCAACTATATTTGGAATTTTACAGTACAATTCTGTAACCTAGGCATACCAACATTTTATGAAAAATAACTTTCAACTTAAACATCTCAGATTCTAGCAGTAGTGCACATGAAAAGAAAGAGAAGTACCATGAGTGATATCAGCCCCAGATTTTGACAATTTACTGATTAGAACTCTCTAGCTCATCCTCAGCAGGGTGGAGAATCACTGACTCAGATCACTGAATAGAATGTGGACGAATGGATTATGTCAGAATTACTGACCATTCTGTTCAAATCATTGCAAAGCTGGAGACTTGAATGCATGAAGAATTATGATAATTGGATATGACAGATCTCTGTCCTGTGTAGTCACTTTTGAGTGGGTTGAGTTTTTCTTTGGCATGAAAATAAAATTTTGATGGCATTGAAAGATGAAATAATAATAAGCTGAGCTTCTTTACTATTCACATTTTATTTTTTTTTTTTTTTTAAAACATGGAGTAAAGTGTTCCTGGAGGCTACATTTCAAAAATCTCAGGAACAGCTCTTGACTCCTGCTTTTCTGTCTCATGATACCAACTATATGGGGATAAATTCACAGAAGAACTTGAGCATTACAAACTTTTGCAGTAACTTCTAAGTTGTAGATTACTTTTATGATAGTTAAAAGTGAGCTACTGCATTCCCTGTGTAATATTTTGGATCAAAGTAGGATCATTGAGTCCAACCTTGAACCTAATACTGACAAGACCTTAACTAAGCTACACTCTGAAGTGCTATGTCTGTGTAATAAAACTCTTAAATACCTCCAGGGATAGTGACTCTACCACTACCCTGGGCAGCCTGTTCCAAGGGCAGGCCTGATAAGCCTTTCAGTGAAGAAATTCTTCCTAACATCCAATCTAAACTTCCTGTGGTGCAACTTAAACCTATTAGTTCTTGTCCTATCATCTGTAACTTCATTGAACAGACTAACTCACACCTCTTTACAAGCTTCAAGGCAGCTGCAGACAGCCATAAGGTCTACCCACAGCCTCCTTTTGTCCAGGCTAAACAATCCCAGCTGCTTCAGTCACTCCTCATAAGACTTGTGCTCCAGACCCTTCACCAGCTTCATTGCCCACCTTTGGACAAACTCTAATAGCTCAATGTCTTTTCTTGCAGTGAGGAGCACAGAACTAAACCCATTACTTGAGGTGCGGCCTTACCAGTGACAACTACAGAGGTAAGATCATCTCCCTTGTCCTTCTGGCCACACTATTTCTTATACAGGCCCTCTTGGCCACCTGGGCAAACTGCTGCCTTATGTTCAGCTGGCTGTAAATCCACATCTTCAGATCCATTTCTGCTGGCAAGCTCCAACCACTCCAGCCCAAGGCTGTAGCACTGCTAGGGATTGTTGTGACCAAAGTGCAGGACCTGACATTTGGCCTTATTGAAACTCATGCAATTATCCTTGGCCCATCAATAAAGCCTGTGTATATCCCTCTGTAGAGCCTCCCAAATTGACTAGACCAGTGGCAAATCTTGCAGAAACTAATATGCCCTAAATGATATTTCTTTCTGTCATGCAGTGCTCCTTCCTAGTTTTAAGGGAATGCTAGTGACATCTTGGGAATCAGAACCTTCATCTTTTTCTGGAACAGACACTTAAAGTTTGCTTGTCTTTGTGTTTTCTAAGGGAATTAAGTATTCACTTTTAATGCTACCACTCAAGACTGCTTTTATTAAATAGTTAGATTGTTTGGGCATTTAATTGTGATGAATGAGTAGTTATCATAGAATCATACAAGATTCACACATAGAATCAACAAGAAAGTTGGAAGGGACCTCAAGGATTATCTAAGCCAATGTTTCTTGGCAAAAATATGATCTAGACAAGATCTAGATAGCTTGATCTACAGTGTCCCGTGTTGGGGAATGCCCCACCTCCCTGGGGATATTATTTCAATGACTGATTGTTCTCATTAAATAATTTCCTCTTGTGACCAACTGGAATCTCCCCAGGATTAACTTGCATCTAACTTGCACCTTCTTTTTCATGTCACTCCATGTAAAAAGGGGATCTCTATCTTCTGTGTAGTCATCCTTTAATTACAGGAACATGGTCTCCCCTAAGCCTCCTTTTCTCAAGTCTGAATGAACTAATTTCTTTCAGCCTTTCCTTATGTGGAATGTTTCTCAGCCTTTTGATTATATTTTTGGTCCTTCTCAATACTGTCTCCAGCCTGTCCATACCATTTTTGTGCAGAACTGAACACGGTATTCAGGGAGAGACTGAAAAGAGTTGGATGATGACTTCTCTGTATCTGATGGTGATGCTCATGTTGATGTAATCTAGCATCTTGTTGGCTTCCTTTGTGGCAGTATCACACTGTTCACTGTTGTCCACTAGGACCTCAGATCCCTTTCTGCAGAGCTACTTTTTAGAAACCAGGTATGTCTCAGCCTGTACCATACTCCTGGATTAGGTTTTTCAGGGGCAAGTGCTTACACTTGTCCCCGTTGAACTTCATAAGTTTCTTCTTAGCCCACTCTTCCAGACTATTCAGGTCTTCCTGCAGGGCAACTCTACTTCCTGAAATCTTCACTTCCCCACTCAACTTGGGTATCATCCTCAAACTTCATCACTATACGCTTGATCCCAACATCCATATCACTTTTGAAAATATGAAACGGAGTTGGGCCTGATATAGATCCCCAGGGAACCCCATTTGTGACAAGAGGCCAATTTGAAAAAGATGTATTTACCACCATTCTCTGAGTGCTGCCTGTCAGCTAGTTCCCAACCCATTGCACAGTCCATTTGTCCAGAACATAAAACTTCGGTACTTATTATTCCCCCCTTGTGTGAGCATGGAATAAATCTCTACCACTGTTAATCCTATAGATCATTTAAACTCAAAGAATAAGTGACAACACCCTTCCTTCTTTCTGTTGAAACCATTTTCTGGACTAAGGATTTCCTTGGATTAGCAAAGGAGTCAGACTTGGAACACCCTTTCTCACATAATATTTTTTTTTGTTTTCAATCTTCATGTAAACATCCCCAGAGCTTTAAGAAACTTGCAAATATTTCTCAAGATATCTAGTTTGTGAATTTATACTACTGTTTTATGTGGCCTGTCTGTGAACAAAATAGCCTCAGGCCAGATACCCAGATAAGTCTAATTACGATACAAAATTAAATGTTAAGATTCCTTGAGCAGTAGTGGAGGGGAAAAAGGAAATAACAGAATCCTTTTCACTGTCATGTGTTCTATCACTGCCCAATAAAAGGTCTGCTTTGCCCTATGTCTTGTGAAGTAGGTAATGGCTTTTTGAGATAAAGCAGGGACTTATCACCCAGGGTGGTGAGGTAGTTTTCTTCCACTATGAGAGTAGGAAATATTTAGAACTATTAAGGACATTCCAGCTTGGTATGGCTTCCAGAGCTAGTGGTACAGCCTCAGAAACATATCAAGATGTTATACTAGGAAACCAAAATGTTTAAAAGTTTAAATTAATCTTAATAATATGTTACTAACTGCCATTGCATTATTGTAACTGTTTTACAAAAATACTTGTTCTTCAAGCCTTTCATTTTTCCTAAGCTTATTCTTAGCAATCTGAATCTCTGGGAACAGGTAAATCCATTACGGCAGACTGTACTAGGCATCTATTTGAGTGTCTATTATGCACAGAGTTGTAGACTTCCAGAAAACTTGTAGTGCAGCTCATTGGGCTGCTGAGGACCTGTCATACATGAGTATGACATGCTTCCCATAGATGAGGTAGGCTTTGCCATTAGCCAGAATCCTACTAGTTAACAGAAAGACAACGTGAAAGGATCCTAACACACTGACCCTTCAGAAGCTGCTGGCACGCTACTGTCCATGTAAAATATATTTTAATTCATTTAAGATCATTGACTTTAATTAAAAAATGTTCACATCATGAGACAATCAAGGCAACTCATGTCTCTTTGACTCTCTCAGTTCATCGAATCATTAGCTATTGTCCACCAAGTCAAATAGCTTCAAGACTACTCCTTTAACAAAGTTTGTTTTTTAATTTTTAATGCATCTTGAATTCCTTTTTAGCATAGCACAAATCTGTTGTTTGGAGAGTTATTAATCCATGAGAGCTTAAATTCTGGAGTCTAGCATACTTCATGGGAAATTTGGAGCTGGAATTGCAGTGGGAAGGTTGACTCGTGAGAGCTGAAGCGTGAATTGAGGTTAACATTTAAGTGAATAAAGGCTGTAGGTGTCTCCAGAGTTAGATGTTTAAGTGGAGTTGTAGTTGTCAACATAAAAATGTATCTTCCTGAGGTACCTTTACTTTACTACCTTACCTTTACTAAAGTAAAGAGTAGTAGGCTGGACTTCAAGTCTGATGATTTTTTTTTAATGGTCTCCTTCCTTGGTCCTCAAAACAGAAAAAAAAAAAAAAAGAAAAAAAGAAAAAAAAAAAACAACAAAACAAAACAAACCACAAACATTTTTCTATCCTGATAATGTGTAAAACTTGCTGCTAACATCAGCAAGCGGTAGACTTGGATCCCATTTTAATCTCATTGAAACCAGCAACAAAATTCCTCTGAGTGGCATAGCACATGTACACAAAGAAGGTACATCCCTACAGAAAAAATAGTGTTGTATTGTGTATATGGAACACATAGCTCATCTGTCCTGGTGCTCAGCATTTCCCCATGACTGATGTATGTTCCACACAGGAGTATTTGCTAGCTTATTAAGATGGCAGAAGTGTCTAAAATTACTCTTTTAATTATTGTTATTATTATTTTATATCAGCTCTTAACACTAATTAAAGGAATGGTTGTCATAATCCAGAAAGAAAATTACAGTACTTTTATTGTAAAAGGGCCTGGGTTTCATGGATTAGCATAAGATTAACTGATTAAAAAGAATGTGTGAATATGGTTAATTGCTATCTGAACTGAGAGAAAGCTCTTTTCTTTTGACAACTGGTGCCAGTGTTAGTGTGCACAGTGTTTTGGCCTCTAGCAGCCCAAAATGTTCATTTCCTCTTGTGCCAAACCCCTGTGACTGCAGCGGTGTGCATCTGTCACTCTGAGAAACACAGAGAACAGTCACACTTGTCTTCTGGGTGCCAAGTTGGCAACTAACTTTGGCTCATGAGCATGTTCCTGACAGTATGTGAGATCCAGCTCTGGGATGATACGGCACCTGCAGTGTGCAGAGAGCCAACTGCTATTAAGAAATGAACAAAGGTGTGCTCTATGAATTTAAATATACTTTGGCTAATTGGAGGGTCTTCTTCTCCATTGAACACTTACAGAAATGTTGCCTACTTTAAAATGTAGTTTATTTTGTAGGGTTCAAATAACATTTGTTGAACCTGGCCATGGTGATGACAGCAAATCAGTTTATGATGTATTTGAAAAAACAAACAAACTAACAACAAACAAAACCAAACCAGACAACAAAAACACACACAGAATAACAAAAAAAAAACCCCAAAACAAAAGAAGTCCGGAAACTGAGACAATTACCTACCTTTGGAGTTACTGTGAGAAAAGATTCAAGCTCATAGGTGGTCCTACTAGTCAACTGATCTCAGGATATTTCTTGGCTTTCTGTCACACTCACTTTCCCTGGGTATTTTGCTTTTTTAAAGCAATTGTCACATATGTCTCATTCTTCTGTAATGATGGCATACCATAAACACAAAAATTTCACAAATTGCAAAGTTACCAATTCCCATATATAGAATCATCTAAATCTGTGTAGAAAGTAAGAGGATGTAAGTTATTAAGATCTAAAAGCATGTGATCATGATTAAAATTTCTGTTTTAAGGTGGCAGATTTAGTTATTAAGATTACAGCCTTATTTTAATCCAGAACAAGAAGTAGGGTATATAATTTAGATATTACTCATTTAGATTTCTTTTTAAAACAGTCTTATCTCCTTTCTTTTTCTCATACATTATGAGTACTCCCTTTTAAGTCTATTTTTAAAGTCACCATGCCAAAGATTTGAATAATTTTTCCTTTTCTCATAGCACCTAATGAACCATATTCTGAGACAGAATATATCAGTTTTGAGCTGTAATGTCAATACCTTCTGGATAACATGGACACAGATTCACATTCCCAATTCATTAGAATACCATATTCTTGTCAAAATTTATTCATTTTCCTCAAATGATAATTCATTATGGCCCGGACTGTTCTACATTACGGTCACATATATATCTAGCAGAGATCTAGCATATCACATCCTTTTGGTTGATACGAGGGGTGAATAGAAGAAAGAATATATAGCAGTCATCTCAAGAAGAGCATCAACTCCACATCTGGTTCTATGAATTGGTGTTTTGATGACAGTCACTGGGAGGTGCCTTTGTACTTTAAGAGCCTAGAACTTTAGTAGTGCAAGGCAATTTTATGTAACTCTATATATTTGTTCCCTGGTGTCTTTCAAATGATGACCGGAAAACTTTAGGCCTGTTGTTAATCCTAGAGTTTAGATATTTGCATGAACTGAGAGGAGTGTTCATTATTTTTTAGTTTATGGTCCTTTTTCTACAATTTGTTCTTAATGCTACAGTTGATTTACACCATTGCTTTCTTTCCAACAAATATGTCTTTTTATCACTTGGTCCCTAGGCTTGGTGGCTGCTCATTTTATATATGTCTCTTCTGTGTCTCTCTATCTATACATTTTGACAAAAGAAAAGGGACTCAAAACTCTGAGCCAAGGATCAGATTGAAAGGCACTGCTGTTGTTGTCAGCCATTCAAACAGCACGGCAGGACACCATTAGCAGACTCAGGTTGACTGAAGAGATTATGCCTCACCAGCCATTTCTTGACCTCTCCATTTTTTATTTTATTTTTTTTTCTCTTCTTTTATCAAATACTGGTGGCTGGCTGCAACTTTATGATCTTCTTCCATGTGCTCTTGCAAAATCTTGACGTGTTCAGTTTTTTGCTACTTCTTTTGCTACATAGTCTGCCAGTTTTTGTCTTATCTCTTTTATTTTTCCTGCTTTTTTGGATCCTAATTTTAAGGGGTTTTTTTTGGTTTTTTGGTTTTTTTTACTTCTCCATTTCCTTTGTATAACAAATATGAGCAGGTGGATCCTATTAGTACAATAGGACATTAGTCCTAAAGATGCAGCTCAATCAAAAGAGTAAGACAGTGTGGGGCAAAAGCCCCAAAACTTTATTTTCCCCCCAAACAACCCTTCCCTACAACCTCACATCACAAATACTCACTCTGAATACCTTACATATTGTGTACTTATGTGGAAAAAGGCTCAACAATGAAAATACACTTCTGAGTGTTGTGGCTGACTTGGAGACAGAAGGCACAGATACTCTTCCACTGTCAAAAATATGGCCTAATGGATCCATATGACTACACTGAATAAATATGCCTAAAATGGAAAGTATTTGAAAGAATTACTAATTATAATACTAATTATACTAAATAATAGTATACAAGGATTTCTTGTATGTCAAATACAGAAATGAACAGAATATATTGTTAAATAAGCTTTAAATATTTTGGAAAATTTTTCTAGGATTCTGTTTGTTTGTTTGGTGCGGTTTTTTGTTCATTTGTGGTGGGTTTTTTGTTTATTTTCTTGTTTTTTAAATCACACTAACTCATCCAGAAAAATGCTGGTAATACTATGGTCTTAGGACCTTCTGTTAAACTCTACCATATCAATTTAATAAAATAAAGGTCTTAGGATTTAAAGAAATACTTTGAATTCACTATTAAAACCCCAGTTTCTCTGGCATTCAAATATAACTGCTCTGTTTTTGTCATCTGAAGTGTTAAAGCCAGGTTAAATTTTATTTGAAGTATTTTATTGCTCTTAATGCAGAAGTTTTATAAAGGACTGGATTAGAGATAGGACGTCTCCTGAGCAAACACGAATGAGCATTTTGTTTCTCTGCCATCTATGTACACAGAGTTAGGAGTTGGTGTAAAACAGTAAACTGCTCACAGGGAGGAAATATTCAGAATAAGAAATGAATGGCAAAAAGTCAGTGAAAGCACAGTAACATTTTTACATGTGTTAGAGAAATGAATTATTTAAAATCTTTTTGTAAAACTAGAAAGACAAAGAAAAGCATGACTTGTGTTTCTATGTGGGAGCAGTGGAAGGAGAAAATTTTTTAATATTGCATCTTCCTTTCCCCTATGCTGCCCCCTTATGTTACAGAGGCATAAATCGTGTTAGAACATATACACACTTGCTTTAGATTTACAAATATCTGGTGCCTGGGAACCTTCTTTTGATGAAAATCTATAAGCTCTACTGGAGCAAAGCTAAAAACAAACAAAACAAAAACAAAACCAAAAACAAACTCAAAAAACAAACAACAAAACAGTCGAAAACCAACTTCAAAATCAACCAAAAAAGGAATTCTAAAAACTATATTTTTTCTTCAAAGTGGGTTGATAGAAGTACATTTCAGTGGAGTCTAAGTGATGGTCAGAATCCAGTACTCCTCTAAACAAAGGCTTAAAGTGTTAGGAAGCCTAGAGAGGAAGGCCCAGACCATTTTTCAATGTGTTCTATATGACTCCTATATTGAAGATTACTTTAAAAAAATTTGACTCACCCTGTAATACTTGAAGTAATAGACAGCATTTTACCCATTTCTTACTCTGGGAAACCATTCTCCTGAGTCTGTGCCAGCCTCTATTTGTGTTAAAACTTCATATAATCACCAGGAAATGTATTCTTTCTGAGTAAAATCTCCTTAGAAATCAGGCAGCAACACAACGCTATAGCAGCTTCAGCTGGAAAAGAAGAAATGAGAGATAATTGGTTGTGGAGTATCTGCATCCAGCTGCTAAAACAGTGTGGGTTTATCTGGATTGCTGACAAGGCACACAAATCCTTAAGTACTGGGTCTCTTTTGGAACTGCAGAAATGCTAAATCATTTGGGCTTAATGGTACACACCCAGTGCTGAGGAGCACATACTCCTATTTCTCTTTGTTGTCACCTTCCTTTATTATTGATGACATTGCTCTAGATGTAGCTGCAAAACTGAAAACAAAACAAAACACAACACATTTCTGGCACTATGTCTTCAACATTGGTATAAAGTGATTTTGGTGGAGCTGTTCTATTTTGTTTATATTCAAGAGCTGGTCCTACATGCTGCTCAACGACCTTAGAGTAAAAACTGTATAGTGTCATATTTACAGTTTTTAACACTGTTAGCTGATAGTGGTTAGCACTTCAGCATCTATCTGCAAAGGACTGCGTCATAGGTGTTCTCATTTATGGGCACCTGTTTATCAAAGAAAATGTGTATTCATCTTCTACCATGGTCTGCAATTATTAAGAAATTAATTATGCCAGAATTCTTAAATTTAAATGGTTTATAAATGGTCTACAGCTCAGAAATAGAAGCTTTTCTAATAGTTCCTCCATAATTACGTTTTTTTACTGAAAAGAACTTATTCTTAGGATCATATTCAAAGCTTGGCCATAAAAAAGAAGGTAAACTATATATTTGATCTTTGCAAAGCTCTGTTTAGGCTGTAGAAGCCCATAAGACCTCCTCACAGCACCATCATAACTTAGAAAATTGCAGAGTACCTAACACAACATTTACCATCTTTTCAATTCGTGCTGGACAGATTTTTTGATGCCAAAAAAACCTGCTGTTACATGATACTTGGTTACTGTTTAATGAACCATAAGTGGAACGAGGACAGAGAAGAATCTACACGAAAGGCTGAAGAAGGCTCCTTCAGTTTGAGCAACTACCAGGGATGTGAAACCAAAGAGAGCAAAAAACAAAAATTAGTATTACCTTTATTCATAGTTAAATGCCTGTGTTGCCTCCTCCACTTGATGATCAGCTCAGACCCTTGTACAGTGCTCTGCAACTATGAACAGAATAGCATAGAAGCTGAAGGCAATAAGTGAGAATGATCAATAACTCCAAGGTACTTGCTCATTTATGGCTGTGGATTTTGGTTCCATATCAAGAAAACTAGATTCAAAGTTCCAAATTAGGCCATCTCTCCCCTTCTTGATCAGTGAGCAAGTGTTTTTCAATAAAGCCTAGTGAAACTAAAAGGGCTGAACAGAACTGATGCTAATGCTGAAGTGTGCTTTGAATATTGAAAACAAAAAGACTAAGGGAGTCTCTGGTATTATGACAGCTGCTTGTTTAGGAAACTGAAAGTAAGCAAGAGGGTTAGGAAGTTTTTTTAATCACATAGCTTTAGTAACCAAAGTGATTAATGAAAATTTTCTTCCACTTAAGTCAGAAATAATTGAGGTAAATACAAAGGTTACATATCCTACTGCCATCTGGTGTCAAAAACTGAGAAGCACGAAAATTAAAGCCTTTTTTTCTGAAAAATGCTTTTCCATGTGAAACAGCATCATATTGCAGATAGAGTGAACCTTTCCAACTGTATAAGAGTTGATTGAATATATTACTGTTTCCAAATTTGGACATGATTTTTTCTATATCATAATTCTATACGCTGTGCTGCTATTCCAAAATTTGTGGATTTCAGGATACTTAGTAGCTCAGCAATTAGAAGAGTTTCTACCTTCATATTATGTACCAAAACAGTTGCTGGAATATTGGAGGTCAATAAACATAGGTAATGGTAAATTATGCCATAAAAATGTATTTGACATTTCAAAAGCTTTTTTTGAAAGCAAAAAGGTTTGTATTTTTTTCTTTTGCTGTGATGCTGACTAGCATAGAAATATAAAGGACAAGGATTTCAAAATCAGTTTTCTTTTTAAGGTGCCTTTTTCTTTCATCATGCTGGAGTCTTAGTTCCCTAGTAATTTACATTAGTGAATCATCCCTGCGACACTACCTGAAAATGCATACCTTAAAGGTACCATACACAAGGTATAAGCAGAATCTATCTAAATGTATGCACTGGTGTGTAGGCTAACAAGGACCATGTGTATGGCTTTAATACCTTCTGGATGTTCAGCTAGTTGTGTTAAGATAGCATTCTGTGGCCCTAGGAAACATAAGGTTCATGCTATTGACTGCAAATTCTAAAGATACAGACACTGTCCCAAAATATCTTGATATATTTTTAAGCACAGGTGCAGATAGCCATGCAGTTCTTTTGTTCCTGCTCTGTGTGTGTGCTGAAACAGAGCCCCAGGTCACAAATCATAGCAGCAAGGCTGGACAGCTTTCAGCTACCTCTGAGCATAAGCAGAGCAGATGCATAGATGTTTGCAGCTGTGTGCCTAGACATGGCCTCAGAGATGAATTCTTTTATATAATTTCATAGCTGTAGTATTGTAGGCTAGCATTCTCAAGTAATTAGTGGTTTTAGCAATTAAGTTTGCTATTAAAACCTGCTATGACCAACTTGGATTACTGGTATCTTAAAAACTAGTAATTGAGGAGATTCTGCCTCTTTTAAATGTGCACAATATTAATAGCTATATAGCAAACAATATTACAGAAATTTATAATGGCTGTATGCTTGGGCTAGAGGAAATAAGACAAAGGGCTGGACCAAGTAAGAGCTTTCAACAACCAAAAGCTACTGAAAAAGGAAATGAATTAACTGTTCTTCATATCCTCTGTGAAGAGTTGTGATGCTCTTAAAACAGAGCAAAAGATATTCAGACCTGACAATAATAGCTTTTTAATGGCAAGAGACTAGGAATATCTTTCTTTTAGGCGTTGTTATAGAGATATTAGTACTTCTGAGACACAGTCAATCTTGCCTCAAGAGCATAAGAAATATACTGACTTGTTGAGCTGACTTCTTTCATCTCAAATCTTCTAAGCTTTTGTGATCCACAAATCTAAAAGAAAGCACATAAAATAGTCACTGATAAAGATTTACAGCCTCTGTCAATCTTACCCTATGAATCACACTCTCCTAAAAGACATCTAAAGATACATTTGTGATGGTAGAGTTACTATCAATGAACTGAGTTGCTCAATCTGGTTTATATAGATTCTTGTCATCTTGATCACAACCTCTGCAACTTCAGAAAGCCTGAAACATATTATCTAGCATTGCCAGTCTTACTCAGCTTCCTTTTACCTTCCTGCTGCTGCCAAAGGTGAGAAAAAAAACAAAAGGATTGCATAAAACTGGGTACTGTGTTTTAACAGGGGGAGATTCTGATGTATTTATGTATTGTATTCACTATAATGTTTA
The DNA here is from genome assembly GCA_023637945.1 of Phaethornis superciliosus. Taxonomy (NCBI): domain Eukaryota; kingdom Metazoa; phylum Chordata; class Aves; order Apodiformes; family Trochilidae; genus Phaethornis; species Phaethornis superciliosus. The sequence goes on from JAJQWJ010000002.1 coordinate 75,920,357, forward strand.
AATCAATTTAACCACTGATACATAAAATAGCTGAGGGGGTTAGAAGATAGGCTTGTTTGGGAAATTTGTAGTAAGGTAATATTTCAGTAAAAAGTTCTTCCTACATAGGACTGAAACTTTTCACAGAACTACGTAGCTTTTAGACTACATGACAGTGCTCTCCCTACTTGCACACTTTAAGTTAAATCAGAAACTCTAATTTTCTTATATTGTATGTTGACTAATCGATTAGTTAATATTCTCTTTATATAAAGCTTCCAGTACTTCAGGCTTAGCAGCCCAACTGCAAGAAAGCCTGACATGTGAATGACATAGAACTCAGTGCTTTCTGACTTTTAGCAGACTCAGCAGTCAATTTCAGAATAAAGAACATGCTTGAATAAACTTCAAAGTGCATTACAGCTGTAGTGTGAGAAATGCAAATGCATACTGACTCTTAGAACAGACAGGACCAGATAGATAGCAAATGACACAAGGTCTGGGGCTTGATCTTCACTATAGCTCATAGAAAAGGAGCTCTGATTCTGTTCTTAAGCTTTACATTGAAATTATTACCAAAGCAGGGAAAAAAAAAAACAACTTATTTTGTTGTGCATAGCGTTTATGTTCATTTTAATGTGCACAAAAGTTTTCACAGGTTTTCTTGCCTATTGAACTTCTCTGCAAGTCCTTTTCTCCCCAAGTTCCATAATTATGTATTTGCTTTACCATGGACTGATGTCTAAAGAAATTTCCCCACCATGCATGAATTACATCTGTAAGCCCCTCAAAGGGCTATTAATACATAAGACACCTCATTAAGGTGGCACCAAAAGACAAGCAGAGAGTAAGGAATTCAGCTTGCATGTTCAGCAAGCTGATTCACTGCTGTATTCACAGAACTACCTCTCTACTCTGTAGAGATGATTTTCAAGTGATTTTCAAGTTGTGGCAGAACTACTTGCTCCTGGGTTAATGTGGTGCAGTTTTTGGTACCATGGAAGGGATCCCTCAGAGGGTGGCTCACTTAAGGAGCTTCTGAAGAGCTCTCCCCACTCCAAAATGCCTGGCCCTGCCTCAGGTCATCAGTGAACAAAAGATATTCGCCTCTGTGATTAACATCTTCAAAAAGGGGAAACACACGATAGTTAAGAGCAGGGCAGAGAAGAAGGGGGAGGAGAGAGAAAGCAACACGTGGAGAGAGAACACCAGAAACTCTCAGCCTAATCAACACAATCATTGAACTCTACACAGTTAAAATATTCCCTAACACACAGAGCCACCCCACGTCCTTTCCTTCTTTTCCTATGCCTTCTGAAGAGGCTATAGGCATCTACTGCAGAGCTCCAGTCATGACACTTATCCCACTATGTTTCTGGGATGACAACTACATCATAGCTATGCTGGCACACAGTGGTTTGCAGCTTGTCCCGTTTACTTCCAGTGCTGCAAGCATCTGTGTGGATGTATTTGAGTTGGGCTATTGATTTCATCCCCAGCTTTGACATGCCACCCCTAGCTAGCCCTAGGCTACTCTCTACTGGGCCTGGTTTTATTCCCTTTCCCCTTCACACCTAGTTTAAAATACTCTCAACAAGCTTGGTTAAATCATGAGTTAAGAATCTGTTTCCCCCTTCAAGACAGCTGAACTCCAACACTTACCATGCAAACCTTCCTATGATAAAAAAATAAACAAAATACCAATAGAACTAGCCTCTATAACTTTTAAAATGTGGCCAGTGAATATTATAAATGTATCTATAATATGCACATATTACATGTTATTTTTATTTAAGAATGAATAGAAAAATAAGGATAAGATACTTTTTAAACAAACAAAAAAGGGGTTAATTAGAATAATTTTGTATTTACATGGATACAGCAAACAACTTTCTTTCAATATTCTTTGCTTACCAAAATATCCTACAGTCTAATTCTGTACATGATCAGAGAAGTTGTGATGACAACATATAAGGTGAAAATATGGTATAAGGAAGCAAAGACATCTATGACAAAAGGATGACCTGCATTTCTTGAAAATTATATGGCCTTTCAATCATTGCTTTGCCTTGTACAGCTCAAGAATCCTTTGGTGCTTTTAGTTGAGAATTCTACACGTACTGTCAAGGACAAAACTCTCCTTAACTGTAAAAACCTCTTCAACAAGCTTCATTGTGCTCCCCATAGATAAGGCAAACCACTTAACACTGACAAAAATGTCACAGTGTACTTCCAGTCATTAGTACAACTAAATGACTGCATAAAAATAAAAAAACAAGAGAAATGTAAGATTAAGTATGAGAAGTTGGCTCTTAGATGTAGATTAATCTATGATGCAAATATCCAAGCAAGGCACATTAGGATGTAGAACATGGTCGAACAGCTTTTTTACTGAGAGATACTTTTTCCCACCAGCCAGACATAATCTGCCATTTTTTTTCTTGTGTTCCTCTCCATGCTGAAAATTCATTCATGGGCATTTGTCTGTGAATACTCCACTCACCGCCCAGATAGAGGTACAGGGACTAAAACCTTTTTATGTACAGAGATGATTTGTATTAAACACGCTGAACAGAACCCAAACCATATATGCAAGGTATATTTCTCATGTTGCCCAGAGAACTCCTCCCTTGAGGTGTTCAAGGCCAGGTTGGATGGGGCTCAGTAATGGGAAGCAGCTGGACTTCATTATCACTACACTACTGCATTTTCAGATTTGAGAAAAAGGGAACCAAGAGCAAAGAGTGTCTGTGATTCCTCATTACCAGAGCACTTTCTTGGGCACGTAAGTAGTTTCTACTGGAAACATGAACTGAAACACTCTCAGAGCTTCCCTCCCATTAAGTTACCTCATCAATTTAATAATCAACAGATCCCCAAATAATATGCAACTGTTGTAAAATAACAGTGTCATAGTTTGAGCCTAACCAATAACACAAGACCACATGGCTGCTTACTTCCCCTCCCCTATTTCAGGATGGAAAGAAGGAAATCTAGGTTAAAAACTGGCTGGATGGCTGAGCCCAGAGAATGGTGGTAATAGTTCTGCATCCAGTTGGTGTCTGGTGACAGTGCTGTGCTCCGGGGACCACTACTGGGCTCAGTCCTATTCAGCATCTTTTTTGACAAGGTCGTTGAGTGGATTGAGTCTGCTCTTAATAAATTTGCAGATGACACCAAACAGACTGGGAGTGTTGATCTGCTGAGGCTAGGAAGGTGCTTCAGAGGGACCTCGCCAGGCTGGGCTGATGGGCCAAGGCCAGTAGTATGAAGTTCAACAAGATCAAATGCAGGGGGTACCTACACTTTAACCACAATAACCAGATGCAGCACTACAGACTGATGGCTGCAGGTCCACAACATCTGCTTCATGATCCTCCAAAGGCTGCAGGTCCAGAACTGTTCCAATGGGATCCTTCATGGGCTGCTTCACAACTGCTCCATTGAGCTCCTCCATGGATTACAGCGGGACAGGCTGTAGTCTCACCATGAGAACGTAGGTAGGGAAGGTAGGTAAAAATCTCTGTTTAGGGCACCTTCCCCCTCTCCTTCCTCACTGACCTTGGTCTCTGCTCTGACACTGTTGTCCTTTGGTGTTTCTGTCTCTCCTGGTTTTGCTCTTTCTCTCCTCCCCCTCTCCTCCTGAGCTATTACCACTGAGTGTTTCCCCTTAATGAATATGTTAATTGTAGATGTGTACATCTATTGTCCCTGATGGCCTCAACATTAGCCTAAGGCAGAACTGGACATTTTGGAGCTGGAGAGCTTTTAGTATCTACTTATAGGAGCCATACCTGGGGTATTGTCCCCTGATACTAAAAACTGTATCACTTCAACCCAGCACAAGCAGCTTAGGCAATAGAAGTGTTTGTTGTGTCTCAGCCTTGAATGCTTTTTGAGAGAGTTCATAACCTGAAATTCTTAATCTGTAAATTATTTCATCCTGGATGAGTTTGAGAGGTTTTGTTATGGCAGACCAGTAGTCAAGTTGAAAAACTTCAGTATCCACTTACAGAAATGCTGGATGTTAAGAGTGGAGGAAGCAAATGTTGGATGATGAATAAAATTCAGTGGTACAATGATACTAATTTTACTAAATTAACTGTGGATGAGAACCTTATATATGCAGTTTATTCCTGTTTTGAAAAGATTGCAGTCTTGCTCAGAGTATTTAATAACAAATTCTTGCTATAAGCTTACCAGGTCTGCACCAAGGATCTAAAGGACAACCTTTCCATGACGGACATGTTTATAAAGGGTTGTTTGCTGTTGGTTTGGTTCTTGTCCTTGTTTGGTTGGTTGGTTTGGGTTTCTTTGTTCGGTTTGGCTTTTTGTTTGTTTCCCCTGGGTGGGTAAAGTTCTTATATAATCATATTCACAAGTTGTTTCACATCGCTTATGAGTTTTAATTAACATTTCTGTGATTAGGTTATGTGTCCCATATTAGTATTAGAGATAAACTTTTATCTACACCATGTATTTTTGGTGTGTGGTTAAGAATACTAGGAACTAACTGCAATTATTTCTGTAAATATAATAACCCACTAAAAGAAAAAAAATCCTTTTTGAGTTTTCAGATATTTGGAAATTTAACAGTCTGCAATTTCCAGAGCTACTGCTACTCTTTAGTTTCTTTCTTTTCTAGTTTGTTGTTTTCCTAAATAGTAACACACATGCCTGACTAATAATGCCATGTGGTATACTGAGTCAAGGTACTATAACTGCCAAGATGATCAAATGCTGTTTCTGATGGTCCTTGACACCTCATATATCCAGATCGTAATTTGCATTTATTCCCATGGGATTTAATGTCTGTCAATATCTGTATGCCCTTTGAGGCTGATGTACTTTAGATATCTAAGTAGAAGAAATATGTGTAGGTGATGAAGCATTTTATTCATAGCCCAGTGAAAATCTATAAATATAGTTTGTCCTTCTCTCTCAGTATATTGTCTCCTAAGTACGACTTGGTTTGGCTTCCTTCCAGATCACATTTTTTGTGAGAATATTAAAAAATAAAAAGCAATGAAGTTTGAAACATCAGTTCAAAAATCACAGTCTGAATCAGGGTTGTAAATAATGATCTGATATTTTCTATACCGTAAGTTTGCTGGAAAGAAGGCTTTAGTCTGCAGCAACCATCTGGAAATGTTGATAGTGTTTGACAAGGCAGTAGGTTCAGGCTCACATTAAATCCGTGTTTATATATCTTATATTTTGTGTTCATTTCTGACTTACTGTTTTTTCAGTCAATGAATAAACAGTTCTGTTTTCTGCTCCTTGTGGTTGATTAAAGCAAGTTGATCAGTGAATGTCCTGGGTTGGTGAAGATTTGTCAGCATCTCCAAAAGATAGTTGTTGAGCACCTCTCCTTTGAAGACTGCTGCTCCCATAGCCCAGTAATCTTTTTTAATATACTTAACACTGCTGGTGGCTGCATCTGTGGAACCCACATGAAACACCACTTCAGAGGTCACGAATAAATGGAACTATAGTGTGAGCTGAACCACAGTATTGCCCAGGACTAGCAAAATTGTTTCCAGTGAGCACCATTTGAAAGGGTGGGATATTGCTAAGAATCAAGCTGTGTTACTGTTGTTGATCTGTGATCTGTTCTTAGGCAAAGACCAAACTTCAATAGTATTAACTTTTGTTTGCTTTTGATAAATTTATATAAATTGCATTTGATAAATTGCATAAAATTTGTAATTTTTATAGCTAGTTCTTACAGAGCTAGTCTCACTAATAGTTTTCATGTTATCATGAAGTCAGTAAGAATTATGTTGCGTAACATAGATTACCTTTCATAAATAGATTTGTTAGAGTCTATTAGGAAAATTAGATGACTAAGCGCACACTGCACAGAAATATTGGTGTAAAAATATTGGTGTAAAAATACAGATGTCTCTATTAGAAAGTTGGAAGCCATATGTATCTCAATTGTGTATAACGCTGAAAAATACACTTTTACTTTTAATGAGGACTTTGCTTAGAGAAGAGATTTTGTTCTTACTGTCTAGCACAGCAATATTTAACTGACTTTGTGTCACCGTTTAGCCCTGTACCAAACAGGGCTCTGCTTGCTCACCCCTCACCATGGGACAAGGAAAAGAAAATCCAACTTCAGTTTTGTTAATCAAGACAAAGATAGGGAGGTTTGCATTCCCTAATTATGGTAACATACAAAAACCAGACATGTTCAACTTGGGAAAGAAAAAAAATCCTAATCTAAAAGAGAAAACATGTCCAGATCTTAATACTGTCCTTTCTTCCCAGGCCCAGGTTACTTCACTCCTGCCTCCACCTGTGCAGCACAGGAGGATGAGGAGTGGGGATTTAGGGTAAGTTCACCCACCTCATGTTGTTTCTAATGCTTTTCCTCCTCAGGGGGAGGACTCCTCACATTCTTCCCCCACTCCAAGGCGGGGTCCCTCTCCCAGGAGAGTCCTTCAGGAACCCCTGGGCCATGAGTCCCTCCCACAGGTGCAGTCCCTCAGGCACAGACTGCTCCCGCCTGGGCTGCACACAGAGTCACGGCTGCTGCGGGAGCAGTCACCTCCTCTGCCACTGGCTCCTACATGGATGCAGAGCCACATCTGACCCTCTGTGATCCTCCACAGGCTGTTTCTTCACACTGGCCCACCTGGGACACTTCAGGGGTTACAAATTGATATTTACCCCACCGTGGTCCTTCAGGTAGTGCTTCACCATGCTTCTTTTTAAGTTCTGCTTGACTGTGCATCTCCATAGGCTGCAGAGGGACAGCTGCCATCTCACCATAGGCTGTGGGGAAATCCCTGCTCAACACCTTTACCCCTTCTTCTTCACTTTTGACCTTTGTAGGAGAACAACAGAGGAGCGGACACTGCAGGGGGACAGAGGAATCTGGTGAACTGCTTGATACTGCCTGACCCTGAAGGAAAACAAAGAGCTGTAAATAACCTGAAGAATTTGCCATCTGGATGATTTTATATATCTTGATACCAGGTGCCTCCGGTGGGAATTGGTTAGATAAGTTTTTTTGTTAGTAGAAAGAGCACTTCAAGGTGCAAATTGTAGATCAGTAGATATCGGGAAACTATATAAGTGTAGCAAACCACACAGTAAACTGATTCTGACTGTGTAGCAACAGGTGACTGTGCTTTCATGTCCTCCGTCAGACCTTGGTGTTTCTCCTCTGTTGTTTCTCTCTCAATTCATCCTCTGCTCTGCTCTGTGTGTCCTTTTCTTGTATTTCAGCAGTTCCATTTTCCCTTTCTGAATATATTGCTCACAGAGGTGCATCCAGCTTCCTGTATTTGCTCAGCCTTGGGCAGCGACGGGGCAAGGACTGAAATCAGGGGAGCTTCCAGCAGCTTCTTACCAGAGCCACCCCTGTGGCTGCCCCTGCTTTCAAAGCACCACTGTACTAACCCAAGACACTTTGGTACATTGCTCTCCCTGCAGAGATTTTTACGGACTTTAGCATGCATCAACTGTGTCCTCTAAATCTGTACACTCAGTATCAAGATCTGCCTTGCAAACTCAGCAGAAAAATGTATTCCTTTCCTGGAGAAAAAAATACCTGAGCTATACGAGAAGGAGCAGATCCTTCTATTTATTTAGAGGATATTTGTGCTGCTAGTCTTGTGCCAGTTCCTTTTGAACGCTGACAAATTTTCCACAGTACCAGCCAAAAGTGTTCTACAGAGGATATTCTTCCCTCTGTTGCACCACATGTATTACATCCTCATTACATAGAATATGTTGTTCTTCAGAAACAATGCAATCTTCACCCTTTGTAGCATGATTATTGTTATAATATTCATAAAGGAATAATAATTATGTTTTCTAGACATTTATTTGATGTCTAGATTTGATTTATTTGATTGCAACATCTGTTACTACTTAAGAAGATATTTCAGGTTGCTAATAATCTATTAACCCATTAAAAACTGTAGAAAATGGAACTGGATTTCATAGCCCCTAAGCAGACATCGCTATCCTGTTCACATAGAAACTGCTTCTGTAAGACTCAGTGTCTTGGATTAGTGCAGTTTAGAAGTTCTTTGGAAGCAGGGAAGTCCACAGAGGTGGCTCCTAAGAGAAGCTGCAGGTTCCAATCCCTGCCCTGCTTCTGACCAAGACTGAGTAGATGCGGGAAGCTGGATGCAACTCTGCAAGTAACGTATTCAAGAATGGGAAAAAGAAACTGTAGAAATATAAGAAAAGACCTACAGAGCAGAATAGAGTATAAAGCGAGAGAGAAATGCAAGAAAAAAGACACCAAGGTCAGTGAAGAAAGCAGGGGAAAGATGCCAGAGCAGAGATTTCCCCGCAGGCCGTGGTGAGATGGCAGCTGTGCCCCTGCAACCTATGCTCATCTTGAACTGTCTTCATTGACTGGTTAAATATAGGGGCTAAAGAGATTTGCTATCCTGATTTCTTGCAGGTTGGAGTTCAAAAAGGGGAAGTCAACCATCTTCTGAGAGTTTAATTTACATTGTACAGAGCTAGTTACATACCTAAGATGTGGGCTTGTGGGTATGGAGGCGAGAATTCTTTTCTAGACATGGAGAAATAGAAAAAACCGTCTACTTTCTCAAATGTTTTTTAACCTAATGTATCAAGGGGTTCTTGTAATTATGTGAATTGACTTATCTATGAAACAAATTATGTAAGCATCATTCTGTGTAGCTTCTGAACTCACCAATATGTTATGGATGTTCATTCTCAAGTGATTCTGTGGCTAAGACTACAAGGAGGGTGAGGGGAGAAATCAATTTCTATCTATAGCAATGAGTTGAGTCTAAAATATACACAAATGAATACACAGAGGAACAATGTACTCAAATCATATTTTAAAAATATTTTATTTGAGTCAATTTCACAGTATTTTAAAAGTAGAAATCTAATACATTTTTGTAGTGGGCTTTCAATCTTGCCTGTTCACTTTTGGGTTTGGTTTGTTTGGTTTTTTCTTTTTCAGTAAGCCAAATTCTCAAGAACTAATGCTTTTCTTTATATTTTGTATGAATAGCTGTACTTTCTATGTAGTGATAATTTGGTATTTGAATTCAAAGCAGGAGTACCCTTCAGTGTATTTTGTCTGTTATTATGTTTATGTTATTATGTTTAGCTAAAGCTAGTGTTGATCCTTTCCTTGAAGCCTTCTTCTGGAGTTCTCAGTGCTTATGTGTGTGGGTGTGATTGCTCCCAGAGGACTCTTTAATATACTGGATGATAGAGTTCTTTGAGAGGAGTGCCTCTTTTATGTATTGTATTTTCTTTCTGTTTAAATTAACTTATTTAAGTAAACAGCTCTCATAGTATGGCACCTTCTCTTCTGTTGCCTCTGATGTTTTATTTAAATCTCCTTTTACTTCCTGACACTCAATTACTGTGACTGTATGTGTAATTTTCCCTCAAGCGAGATTCTAGCACGAGGCCATAGGCTTCTTGCATACCATGTATCTCTTTCTCTGTAGTATAAGCAGTGTAAGGATTTTTTGCAGGAATTGATTTTACTGAGAGAGAGTTCAGAATCCTTAGCTTTTCATCACACTAAATTTTCTCCCTTTGTGGTGGGCTGATCTGAGCCAGCAGCTGAGTACCCACGCAGTTGTCTCCTCACTCCCCTCACAGCAGACAAGGGGAGAGAATCAGAACAAAAGCTGAAACCCACGAGTCAGGAGAAAGAGTATTTAAAACGTGAAGAGAAGCTGCATAAGCCAGCAAAGCAAAATAAGAAATTAATTCATGTCTTCCTATCAGTGGGCAGATGTGCTGCAACTTACCCTTGCCACAATTAGAATTAGTTAGGGTTCAGATGACTACAAAGCTTAAAGCTCAAGGGACACTGGGGCTGAAAATAGAATGTAAAAAATGAATACTGCAGGGACAACGTTGGTCCACCCAAATTTTTGTCTTCCCAGCCACAGATGAAGCTCTGAAACCAAGCCTATATCATAAGAACAGTTCAATGCAACAGTTAGGGTTCAGAGAACCACAAACCCTATTGCCTTAGGGACACGAGAGCTGCAAAACCCATGCCAAGGGAAGCACGACACCACACCAGCATTACTCCTGCCACACATTGCTGATCTGGGCCACCCATGGTCATGGGTACATCAGCCTTAGACCAAAAGAATGCACTATGTTTAGGGTTAGGGTTCAGAGAACCACAAAGCCGACTTCTCCAGGACTGCAGCACTGACAGAAAGTTACTACATCCACAACATTCTCATCTGAGTCTCCTGGTGACACTATGGACTTCAGCCTCAACCCCTCAACCCTTTGCCCCCATCAGAAGTAGTGTTAGGTTAGGGTTAGCTGTAGATCAGTAAATGCTTTGCTAAATGTTTCTCAAAGATGATTCAAGATTTCATTATTTTGAATGATAATATGATAATATAATATAATAATATAATATAAAAAATAAGGAACTTTCATTATTTTTCAGAAAACAAACTATTCCATCATAACATTAAAAAATAATGAACGTAATGTTTTAACTTTTTATTGTCATAGTTAACATTTCATAAATATTTTGTTTTGTATATTTATTTCAGTCAATACTCCTGAAAACTTTTTTTAATCAGAAATGTTTCAGCTCAAAACTAGTTTGTCCTGTCTACGTAATTTCAGCTGTGTTGAAGTGTGCTAGCAATATCAAAACTGAACCAATAGTTGTAAAACAGTGCAAAATTAAATCCTGATTAAGAATATGATGCATTGCATCACAGATGATGCATTAATTAAACCTTTTTTTTTCATTGTCCCATCTTGAGAAAAATAGGATTCAAAGAGGGCATTGGGAATGAAAATTGAAAAGAATATCATGCATGCCAGAGCTTTTTCAATAGAAGTGTAAAAAACAAACAAATAAACAAACAAACAAAAACCTGAAAATTTTATACTAGTAAGCGATTTTATCCTTTGTTAGGGTTCTCAGGGTCTCATTCACTTAATTGTATATGGTATGAAATATTCTAAGCTCAATGAGCCTTGTTTTACCAGCTTTCAAACTGAACTCAAGGTCAGGGGCATTACAGTGATATTATTAAAGCAATTTTAACATCTCTTACCACAGAAATCTAATTGCTGTGTTAATGAACCAGTATTTATTAGTAGTACTGATTGTTACCACATTTCATAGAATTATAAATCATAACTGTGAAAAGGTTTTGGTTTTTACATTATTTAAATGGTGTGGTTTTTTTTTTTACACAAGCCTTCTCAACAACATGAACTAACTTATTTTATTTGCCAAACAATATTGCTCATATTACTAGTAAGATATTTGCAAACACAAGCTTAACTTGAGAAAGTAACACAGCAGAGCTCTAGTTTGTAAAGATGCACTTGCATCACTATTTTAAATCTTAGTGTAACCTGATTTGGAACCAAATCTCTTGATTGTCCCTAAACGTGCTTTGGCTCTTCATGGAGAAACCCTGAATCAGCTGAACTGAACTCCTTTGAAACACAGCTGAAGCAGATGTACTCACAAAGCACATATCATGCACCCAACTGATAACAAACACTGGGACCACAGGATCTAACTGGGTCTGCAGAGCACAACTCTCTGTGGTACAAATGGTGCAAATATCCTGGCCTCAGCACCAGCACTCTGGCTTTGCAGCTCTGCTGTTGCTGTTACAAGCTACTTTCTAGTGTCAGCATAAGACAAAATTACTTAAATGCAAGAAAGTATTATCTACAGCCCAATGTAATGTTAAAATTATCTCAGCTAGCACAGTAAACCAGGAGCACTTTCTTGGAACAGTTCAAGCAGTATTGAATGATATCTGGGGAAATGAGTAGCTGCCTCAGTGGGATGATGCATCATAGCTTATTAGTGCCTTTTCTCAGTGCCATCCAGTTCTAGCTTAAAAGTACTTCAGACACCAGAACAAGTTTGGTCTCAGCTAAGGTATCTTAAGGTACTGCAATAAAAATAACACAATAAAACAGAACTCCTGGGTTTGCAAATGGTGTTGATGAAGGGACAAAAGGGAACTTCTAGTCTGTTACACAATACAGAACTTCACCAGGAACAGGTTTTTTTTTTTTTTTTTTTTTAATTACAATAGCCATAGCTTTTGTTGTTTTTGAGAGGAGAGGGGGGTTTGTTTAGTTGGTTTTGGTTTTCTGGAGCTACTTATACTATTATTGGCTATCAACAGAACTCTGCCATCCAGCTCATCTTCTGCAAAGTCTGGATGTGCAGCAAGAGCTGAATTTAAATTATAGCAGGTTGCTATTAAGTCATCAGCTCAGACTATCTGATAGGCTAGGAAAAGTAACCCAAGCTTTCTGTGGCTTCGTAAACTGATTGTTCCCCCTTCAAAAAACTTTAACAAGCAAAAATTTAAGAAGACAAAGAAACCAAGTATCTAATTGTGGAAGTGTAACTGTATTTTTTTCCAAGCCTTTTATTTGCTGAGACATCCTCTGTGCTGGGTAGCTTTATTTTTTCTGCACTCCTGCAGTATATTTAATTAATGAATTTAATATTGTAAATAGTGAGATCTTGTTTAAGCTGCATTCAGGCTGATGTTCTGTTGGTTGCTTCTCAGTCTCCTACACTCCTCTCACCTACCACCCTTCCTCCCCTGCTGAACTTAGGGCAGCCTTTCCCTCTTATCCACCATTCCTCAAAGTACCTTTTACAGCTTTTCCTACACTAGCTGTTTCCACTAGACTTGAATTGCTCCACTGTCTGCACTTCAGCACACATTGCTGCTATCTCCAACAGCTGTGCTGTGGTATTTTTTTGTTTTACAACTGTTGGAAAACTTCATGTGGCACTGATAACAAAACACTACCTTTTAAGACACAGGTGGTTCTTCAGCACCTTCCCTTGTTCTGCCTTTATTTTATTTATTTGTCACCTTTTGTTGGTGCTGCTTTGTTTTACTCCCATCTAAATTAAACTCCATCACTCCAGAGCTGAAAACATTGATTTAATTCAGCATCACGTCAGTCTCTAGGCATATTCAGAAGCTGTAGGCCTGCACTTCTGTACACTATTACAAATGCAGAGATTTCTTCTATTTGTAAGTAAATTTTCTCTCACTCAAACATAATAAAACAGTATGCACCAACCAAAACCAGCTCCAGACTAGCAATTAGCCTTTTTAATTTGTCTCCTGTTTTTTCCCCAGATAACATCCAAGCACACCTGGTTGAGGCTTCTATCACATCTGGAGTTATTGGAGAAAAGATTTCTTTCATATTGGAACTTAAGCACTTATTTTGCACATGTTTACAGCATAACACCAATTATCTATTTTCCCATTAGCCAAATGAAGATGCTCAATTTAAAATATAAATTTCTGGGGGTTCCCCCCTCCAAAAAAATCCCCCAAACTCTACCAGTGTTATTAAGTATGTAGTTTTATATTCTGAAGGAAAAAAAAATATGAGAAAAGTGTAATGGTATTACAGCTAAGAACAACCTTCACCTATACAGAAACAATTTCCTTGAATAATAACAGAAATATGGTTGAGTTCTAATGTCAAAAGAATAAAACATTTTGTTCTATGTAATGAGACAAAAGAATCCAATATCTACAACGCCTATGTTTCTTCTTTTCTGTCCACAGTAAACCTTCTATAAAGGCAGAAACATACCAATGTAAACATGTAAAATTCAGCACTTGAAATCAAGCCCCCAGGAAAAAAAGGATGCCTGAGGAGAGAGTGTGTCTGCTGCACTTCCTGGTAGTTAACTAAAACAGAAACCAAAGGTAGTGAAAAAAAGCTGCAAGAATTTCAGAAGTTAATCAATACTTCCACTACTACTAATAATTTTAATTTAAGTATGACCATAGCCTTACCAATGCCTTGATGAAGTACCTATTAAAAATAGTACTCCTAAAGGAATTTATAAAGTATTTCATGACTTGGATACTTGTTACAATTTCATTATAGCTGAACTTAAGGAAGTCTGAAAGTTGTGTTGGATTCCTTTGTGAAAGTGAACATAATTAAGTAATTAAAAGCATCATTCTTAATTTGGACAAAATATGACAGTCCTCTTAATATTGTTAATATTTTTAACTGTAATATATCTGTACTAATATCCAACAAACAGTAATTTTTAAAATGTGATAAATGATACAATGACACCAAAATCTACTTTCATCACATACACAAATAAAAAATATTCATTAAAAAACTTAGGCAATCATATATAAGTTGATTTGAATCTTCCAAAGTTACTTTGGTTTGCAGTCATCAACCTACCTCTGTGTGTTTATCATTAATTGTGAAACTTAAACTGTAAAGAAGCTTAGAGGGATAGCTGGCCTAGCAGGGAATTGCTAGGGAGGACTGTTTTTATGTCAATAAGGGTTCAGTAAAATCAGACTATTTAACATAAATCATCGTTGCATTTTATTACAGTTTTTATACAAATAATGGTAAAGAAAATACATATAGCTGGTCTTACCTTCCCAATACCTTCCTGCATCTAAGAAATGGCTGCTATAATCACAATATTCTATTCTGTAGCCTGCTTTTGTTATCTTAGGTTTTAGGATGTTCTGATCTTGAGAGACAGAATTTTGCTAGATAGCAGGGGAAGACTTCTTCCTTCCCACATAAGGACAGTGGGATCACATAACAGACCCTAATGTTTATAATTGCATGTACACTTTATTTGAATGAAAATGACTGAATTTTGGGCTTAAATTTTGGAAAAAATAATTTTCCCTGACTCTAGTCATATTGAATAAATATTCAAAACAAGAGTACGTCTGTCTACAAAAGAAAAAGTATATCACTTAACAAAATATATGTGGATGTGTGTTTTGCTCTTCACTAACATTCTGCAAAACTGTGTTTAAATACATTGTCTTTTAGTATTGTGTATTTGGAGTGAAAGAAGCTACTCTAAAAAGTTATTTCACCTTGAGCAACTCTAATGGTTGTAATGGTCTCTGGATAGGGACCATCTGAATTCAATGAAACCTCATTTTTAAGAACACAACACAAGTCCAAACTTGTTTCTGTAATATAATACAGTAGAAACCAAGATGCCTGATGAATTTTAGGATGTCCTACAGAGACAACATGTGGCTCATACTTGCAAGTGCCATTGTACATCAACAGCTCTTTGTTTTTGTTGCAAAACTGTTCCTTCCAAAGCTGCATAGTAGATTTAATTTTAATAGGAAATGGGCATCCAAATCTCTCAAGGGGCTTTGGAAAAACATGCAGACCCAAAAAAATTCATCTTGATGACTGAATATGCATAATAAATAGATTCCAAACCTTTTCTTCTTGCTCAAGTGAAGAAATTCTTTCAAAAGCAAATAGACCTTGGCAACAAGTAAACAAATCTTTTCCCATTCATGTAACTGATGCAGCACAGATATATGTCCCCACTAGACTCAATTTTTATGAAAACTGGTTAGCAAAGCAAAATTTATTACTAATGGATAAAACATTTAATAGATGATTATAATTTAATTTTCTTTTCTTTCTGTTCTGGTTTCCTTTGTTCTATATCACATGAAAAAGAATATAATTTGTTTAATTACAACCAGTAGATATAAACTGGGGGAAAAGATTATCAGCACTTCATAGTTTTTGAATCTATGTTGAGCTTCCTCTTAAACTTTGTAGAGCAAATGTTTGAGATCCATGTTGTGCATCACTACAAGCAAATTCCACTCGGATTCCAATTCTGTTTCAGTGTTATTTCAACCTCTTTTCAGTTTGTATAACCTTAGAAATTTGTAACATTGTGATTTTCTCTTGCCATGTGTTGCTGTATAGTATTTGTGAATTTCATTTTGGAGTTGGAGACCATTCCAATGTCTGACTGGCCTCATAGTGAAAAATTTTTGTCTTGTGTTCAAGCAGAATGTCCTCAGGAGCAACTTGTGACCATTGTTCCTTGTCTCTTCCATGTAAACTCTATGTAAACAGGGAGTCTCCATCTTCTTTGTTGCTGCCCTTTAAATACAGGAACAACTATCAGTATAAAGTACAATATTTAAGCACAAGTACTGGAACAAGTATCAGAAATCTTGAATGTTGTCAAAAGCTTAACAAAAGCCTTCTGAATGCCATCCCACTGTTTTCAACGTTTTTGTCTGATCCCTTAGCCTTCTTTTAGGTAAGAAACATAGCTGGCAGGGCAACTGCAAATGTGGCAGGGCTTCACAGAAGCTTCCCTGGCACTATACTGGTGTTGCATGCATTTCAGATTAGGGTTGTTTAAAGCTTTCATTCTTTCTGTATAATTTAGTACTTTGATCTCTCTGAAATTCATTGTTTTCTTTTGAACTTGCAAAATGTCTATATCCTTATGACAGTCTGGTGTTTATAATACAATAAAATATTTCCATTGCAGTAAGAAGAGCCATATAGGAACAATATCTCTGAGCTTAATGATATATTGTCTCCGTGTTCAGTATTCACACTTGTATTGGATTACTCTTACTGACAAGTCATATTAAAATAAATGTATAATTTAATATTCATTACCAACTCTTCATCCATCTACCTTTTATTTTCTGCAATATAAAGTGGATTAACGTGCATGGTGTTTAGGCAGGGATAAGTAGATACACTTTATACTGTCAAATTAAAACTAGGTAAACTGCTTACCCACGTGTAACCTTCAATGAACCCTGTTCTCAAACAAAAAGTACTATTTCCATATGTGTCTTTTATTTTGTTATATTTTTCAGAGTATTTGCCTCCCTTACTCCAAGCTAAGCATAACCCGGCTAATTCTATGATTCTATGATTCTATGATTTTCTACTCTTTTTGCATTCCATAGCATTCCAGTTTTTTTCCAAGTGCTATCTGCAGTTCCTCTGAGTAGTGAGTTTTATTTTGAAATATGTCATGAAATGTTTTATTGTAGTCTAAATCAGAGAAATTTCCACTTCTCTTCTAGGAGACCAATTCCTCATATTTAAAATCTAATCTTACCCAGGCCTCCTCATTGGTCATCTGACTTTCTCATTTTAACAACAGCAGTCATTTCCATATAGAGGTAGACTAATGTGATGGCTTAACAATTCACAGAGAAGACTTACGTTCCAGAATAAGCAACTCACCTGTGTAAGCATTCAGAATATCTTCTTGTGGGCTGAAGTATGATGGGTATGTACTGGATCTGACAGCAATAGTCTTGATAAAGAATGGAAGTCTCTCATTTGGACATTGATACATGACATTTCAGAAAACCTTAATGAAGGTATCAATGAAATGTTAAATCAGTGCAAAAACAGCAAACAGTGTCCTGTACACTAGTGATCACTACACCTTTTCCCAGGTGAAAAAGTAGTGGGTAACCACCTACAAAAAAATGTTTGGAGATTTCTGATAAATAAGACATCTTTTCCATTGGCATGAAGTATAGCTGGGTTAAAACAAAACAAAACAAAACAAAAACAAAGAAACAAAACCTGAAGGAAGGATACTTTAAAATTAGAAATATGTCAAAAGTATGTGATATGCAAGTAATTCAGCATCAGAAAATGTAGAGAAATTAAAGAACCTAAATTCTATGCAAGTTTTAAACATAAAAGATCCTACTACAGAAATAATTCATGAGATAAGTTACATGACATGGGCTCTGTGTTGGATCTGTAACTGTGATATTTTTTTTTTATATTTGTCTCTGAGTGCAGTTTACTGCCATGAACACACACACACACAAATAGATAAACTCTCATTAATTTCCTGGATTTTAATACATAAATATTCCTATATTCCTTTTTTTGTTCTTAGGGGTTTTTTTGGTATGTTTTGTGTTGGTTTTTTTTTTTCCTGAAGTAGAAGGGCTATGTCAGACTTCTCGTAATTCACTTTACCTTGCCAATAACAATTTTTATTTGTAAATCTTGATTTGGAATTTTGTCACCTTTTTGATTTTTCCTATGTAAAGAAAAGAGGAACAGATATGGTTATAAGTATATGAGTAAGGCCTTAATACTTGAAATTGAACAACAGTAGCACTAAAGTCAGTGATGTTAAGCATTTTTTTAGAGAAAGCATCTGTAGCTTTTTTTAGTATATCCTTAAATTGTAATTTTCTAAAAAACTACAAAGGTGTTAAAAAAGGTACAAACAAGAATTATGGAACTCTAGAGAAAAAAAAAGTAGTATCAGAGAAGACTGTGAGCTTGGATGTATACATTTATTATCTGTAGTAACACTGAATTTTCTGCATGTAAGCAAGGGGTAAAAAAACTTCATAGTTGAAAATTTAAGCTGCGCATTCCGTCTGTCAGATTTGACTCTTTCCTACTAAAGAAAATTTCCTAATTTCTCCTCCTCTTCCTCCACACCCCATGTTGTGAAGCATCAAGTTATCCTGTACTTTCAAATGAATACTGAACTTGATGGGTCAGCAGTTTTTTTGAGGATGGCAAATTCTATGTTTTTTGTTAAGTAGCATACATCAAGTTTCTCAAAACCGATAGTTAAATTGATATCAAAAAAAGGCATGAGGCAGTAGAGAGAAAACAGAAATCTGAAAATTGTGTTAAGTTTCTGAGTCTTTGACTGCATAGACTACATACTAGGTTTGTTTACTGAGCAGACAGGGTAATTATGAAAAATGATAAGTGTTCAGCTTCATAAAGATGTACTGAATTGCGTATATCTGCAGACAGGGATACTAGCTAAGTCTCATTCTGCTTTTTCCTTTGTCAGTTCATGGTTCTTTGCTTTAACACCAAAGTGTTTTCTATCAGTTTGTCTGGTATCAATTTTTTATGGTTTTCTGTCACTTCCAAGTACAGAATATTCCAAAGATGTCTGATGTTCTTGTCATGAAAGTGTTGCTGACATTTAGCTTACAACTCTCCTTACATTGTGCTACTATATTCTGGCTTAATATAATAATGGAAAAAAATCCAAGTTCATATTATACTATGGGATACACCTATTTTTAGTTACTAAAGTTTAGAGATGAAGAATATTGCTTATTTTTAATGAGAAATTCAGATACAACACACCTCCCCACCCCCCAGCCCCCCCCATACCCCTTATTTTAAATGTTTTATGCATTTAATCTTGGAAAGTTATTAGAGGCTGCACCAGTTTGAAACCCTTATTTTGAATACAGTGCAAATGCTTGTTGTAAAGAGTAGATCTGAAGGAATGCTTTCACCTATACATACCAATTTGGGGCTACACTTTAGGTGCATTATTCATTTTAGTAGCAGTGGTAACAGTTCTATAACTGTTTAAACCTGGTAAACTTTAGTAGTGCCTGTTAACTTGCATAGGTCATCCATAGGCACACAGTGTGGTCATATGTTACCTAATACTTTGTTTTAAATTAAAGCATTCACAATCATCCAAATCTAAACAAAAGGAATTTTTTTGTCTATCTTTTGTCATCTGCATCAGACACCTGTAGTCACAGAATACTCAGTATGCTGTGAGTATGCACTCTGTTGAGGGAAAACGAGGTGAAGGATATTATTGACTGAAAACCAAAGCAGAAGACTCTGTACATCTCTGGATTATGGCATCTCTGGATTCATGGCCACCCTAACAGGTTGCAGCCATCCTATGAGTTCTGTTTCATTCCTTGGATAAAAAAAATATTGTAGGCTGTTAGTTTATTAGATTAAAATGTCAGTTTATTTGACTTTGGAAATTCAGTACAAGTTGAGCAACCTACAGCATCTGGACTGCAACTAGACCTCTTACGGTATCTTATGTTATCTTCAGCCCGTTCTACATAAAAATCTTGTTCTTGATCAACTCTGTCAATAAGAAACTGGTGGTATTGAGTAGCTTTGATAATTTAAAGGTTTTTTAAGGCATATAAGTAGTATGTAAGTAAGTAAGTAGTATGTAAGTAGTAAGTAAGGAAGGGTCTGTCAGACAAAAAATGCAGTGAAGCAGAAAAAAAGAAGTGTTTACATGTAAAAAAAGTGTTGGAGGAAAGCAAAGTAAGCTTCAAAATCCCCCAATGTTTTAATATATGTTATAGAGTATAAGCTTTCCTTCTCATTGTGTAATTGATTAAGATATTCACTATGTGAAATGTGTACACATTGCAGAAGTGAATATCTAGTTCAGCCATGAAACTTGAATGGAGTTATGCTTTCAACTCTGAAATATTTAATTCATTCTGATTCATCTGTATTAAAGTATGTTTTTTGTATATATCAGAGAATGTGTTGATTCCTCATTTTGCACTGCATTCTCAGTAATAAAAAATTTTCATTAAGAAGTGGCAGTTCTGGTTCTCTTAAACTCTAGAACATTTATTAATTGAATAAGCAGGGTAAATACTAAGTGTCTGTTGTCATTGTTGATTGTGATCTTGGTAACAATGTAACATTTTGCAAGAGTATTTCTGATAGCTGTAGTGCATCAGGACCTAATGAGAGGTACACATTCTTCACTGTGATAATGCATATCAAGTTACTGTCTTGCTGCAGCTTGGATGTGATTTATCAAGCTTTGGTGTAATGGACAAAGTGACCGTGACCTGTACATGCTGTTCCTCAGCTACTCTGCAGAAAGATCAGCTAAAAACCAGCAGGTGGTGCTTAGAGATAAGCAGTGCATTCTTGCTGTCCGCAGGTCTTTAGTCTGTCAAGAGCTCCATGTATTCTGAAGTTGTGTAATTTAGTTTACTTCTGTCTCTTCAGTGAAGTGCCAGTGTCTGTGTAGAGAAGCCCAAGACAAACTCTCTGGGAGTATTGTAATTCAAGTATTATTTGTAAAGTACTTTGTTATTATGTAGCCCCTTCACTTTTATAGGAACTTACCATTTAAAAATATTGTAGGTCTATGCACTAGGTGGCTAAGAGTTATCTCTAGTATCCATAATAAATAATTAAGACAGAAACTTGCTAAATGAATATGTCTAAGGTCTTAAAGAGGAAAAACAATATTGACCTGACAAATCAATCAATATACTCTCCATGCATTAAGCATGAATATATTTCATAAAAATCCTATGGCCCACACAAATTAGTACCTGTCTAGAGAGCAGATCTAAAAACAAACAAAACACCCAACCAACCAACCAACCAACAACAACAAAAAACAAAACAAAAAACCCCAAAAACAAACAAACAAAAAATTACTGCTATGTGATTAGCTTGACAGGTTTTTATGGTTCATTTGTAAGTTAGAAACCTTATTATAAATGAAGTTGATCATGACTTAGACAGAACAGAAAGAAAATTTGGAAGACTTTGAGGCTAAAAAGAGACAAATCTTCAAAAGAGCCTAAGTGGGTGGTTATGAATTCCATTACCTTTAGCCAAGTTATGTATGATGCTTGGCACATCTGAAAACAAAGCCCAGTCACTTAAGTTGCACTTTGTGTTGTGCAGTCCTAATTTGGGGATAATTAGCATCTACATGGTACTCCTTTTATTATATTGCTTACTTGTTACTTGCTTACTTACTGATTCCTCCAGTCAAGGCAAATAGACCTAATATGAGAAGTAGGCAGCTAAGTAATCCCATTTTTTTATTCATGTACTTAAAACTGTGGATATGTGTATATAAACAGCTTTTTTGGATCAGGACCAAAAGGCTTTGCACTTGCCAATATATAAAACAATGCAATACTGAAAACTGTGCCCCATGGAGCAGTCTCTGAATTCTGATAAACTTACTCTTTTCTTCACAATTAGATATTTCTCTATGACTAGATTTTTTTTCCTGATGTTTCTATTCTTATTTTAATTAAGATTATGTTCTTTTTAAGTGGTTTTTAATACTAATGTTCTCTGCTGCCTGTTCTATATTGTTCCTTCAAATGATGCTTGCATGGTAGATGGAGAGTGAAAACAATCAGTGTTTTTGCTGGATAGGGGTAAACAACACCTACATTACCCTGCTAATATCAATCCCATTGTTACGTTGCTTGTACACACAGGTAATTGGCTCATGAAACCAATGCAGCCAGAAAATAATTGCTATCTCTCTTTTGCAAAAAAGCTTTGGTAATTTTCCTACATGGCTGATCTATTTTTCTTTCATAGGCTGCTCCTTTTTTGAAAAAAATACAAGGCTAATAAATTTCCCTTGTTTCTTGCTTTCCATCTTTTTAAATTTTATTCATTAGACCCCATAATGGTCTTGTCTATCTTCACTAAGTTATTAGCATGCTTGTCATTTGAAGCCTATTCCAAATTATTCAGTTTATTTCATGAAAATAAATATTTCTCTTAATCCTGGACTGTGGAAAAAGAACTCAGAAGTGAGCAGCAAATATCCCACTGGAGGCAGTGAGGTAAATTACATATGTGATATTCAGGAACAAAATAGGTTTTTGCATATTTGTTTGTTATTCAGAATTGGTTGGCAGTGTTATAAACGTGAAAAGCTGCACATGCCAGAGTTTGGACTAAAAAAGTGTAAACCTCTGGACATGTAAAAGGTGATGAAAAAAAAAAGGAAATACAGTCATTCTCGAAAACATTAGTTATTGCTGCCTTATCCATTTCATATTTATGTATTATCAAAAAAATAATGTTCCCACTGATTATCTAAAAAACTTTCAGGTTCTCTGCTCTTCTGCCCACCCTTATCCTGGGATGAGAAAATCTTTAAGTAGTTACAGGTAACTCTTTCAGATACCTGTTTGATTTTGGTGATAGCTTTATTGCAGTAGAAAAGACGTTTGATTTACCAACATAAAAACTTTCTAAATATCTTGTGCAGACTTACCTGCTCAGTGGCCCTTATTAAAGTGATTCCTATGCATTCTTCTTGCTTTAATTTGGGGGTCAAGTTCTGCCTCTCAAAGCATACAATGCATTTATAGCAGAAGATCAAAAGTGCTATCAGGATAAATTCATAGCTCCTCTCCTGGTAGTGTCACATTTTCTTCTTCAATAGAACAATATTTTGTAAACATATCATCACTATGTAAATTCATTTACCTTTGTGGTTGTACTTGAGAAGACTATAGTAGGAAGAATCCCATTTACTGCTAGGTTTTACAAAAGCTTTCAGTTATAGTTTTGGAGATCAAATTCTCCAAAATATTACTGATCTAAACTTTATCTGATTTTAATATGTTCTTTTCCTATGTAGATATAATCTCTGGAGCAAGCTTTGGAGATAAGTCAATGCTATTACAAAAAGTAATTATCAACATTTTAATAGAGATTCCTGTTAGTCTTTCTAATAATTGGTCACAAAGCCACATACTGGAGGAAATATTTCAATTCTATGATGAATTCTATGCAAAAATTTACAATATGGAAAATAAGCAGAATGCCATAGATTAAGCTGATTTTGCTATTATTAGATAAAGAAAACATTCTGCCTGACCTTAAGTAGCTTGGCTCTTCATCTAATCTTCATCTAATCACAACAGCATTTCGTGCTGTTGCAATTCGATCTTAAATCATGTGTGAAAGCTTCTGCTGATTCACAGTAAAAAGTTTTCTTTAAGTCTTGTGATTTCTTTAAGTCTTCAGATTTAAAGTTGCACTATTATATAGTCTGCTTCTGGAAACATGATGCAAATAGAAACAAAATCAGCAGAATACAACACAGAGAAAATATCAGTTACTACAGAATATATTACCATATACCCTACATTGTTAAACCTTTGCACAGAACAAGAAATATCTGTAGGAGGTGTGTTAGAGTATGGCAGGAGAATGGGTGGGGTTCCTTTTTTGGTTTGTTTTTTTTAGAAGGATTGGTTTCTCAAAATGATACCAAGTCCACTGAATGCAGTGTGTTTGTCACATGTCTGTATTACTGATGTGGCAAGCGGAAGATGTTGAATGTTGTCTGCTAAATTTAACAAGGAGAAGTGCTGGATCTTGCACCTGGGACACGGTAACCCTGGATATTCATACACCCTGGGGAGTGAGAGGCTGGAGAGCAGCCCTGCAGAAAGGGATCTGGGGGTTCTGCTTGATGGCAAGTTGAACATGAGCCAACAGTGTGCCCTGGCAGCCAGGAGGGAAAACTCAGTCCTGGGGTGCATCAAGCCCAGCATTGCCAGCCAGCTGAGGGAGGTGACTCTCCCACTTCTCTCTGCACTGGTGAGGCCCCATCATGAGTACTGCGTGCAGTTTTGGGCACCACAGTACAGAAAGGACATAGAGCTACTAGAGAGTGTCCAGAGGAGGGCTACAAGACTGGTGAAGGGTTTAGAGGGAAAGCCGTATGAGGAGCAGCTAAAGGTACTTGGTCTGTTCAGCCTGGAGAGGAGGAGACTGAGGGGATACCTTCCTGCTTCTTCCCTAGGGAAGGAGGAGGAGAGGGTGCTGACCTCTTCTCTCTGGCAACCAACGATGGGACCCAAGGGAATGGTAGGAAGATGTGCTGGGGGAAGTTTAGGTTAGATATAAGGAAAATATTTTTCAGCCAGAGGGTGGTTGAGCAGTGGAACAGGCTCCCCAGGGAAGTAGCTGTGGCACCAATCCTGCCTGAGGTCAAGTATTTGGATGACCCTCTCAGGCACATGGTGTGATTCTTTTGTGTGTGCCCCACACAGTCGCAGGATTTGGACTTGATGATCTCTTCCAACTCAGCACATTCTATGATTCTATGATTCTGTGATTCTATGGTTCTGTGATGTATGATACCCACTTATAGGCACATGGACACCAGCTCAGCATCATCTGCCACACATGCCACCCACCAATATTTCATTTCTTCTGACCTACCTCAATGTGAAGCATCTCTTTGGACTCCCAAAAAGTGAAAGGCCATGAGCTTTTGTCAGGTACAATGTGACATGATGGGTAACTGTGGCATGTACTAAGAAAGCTGTTTCTTGTTATTTCTATCAAATCTGCCATTTCTCAATGTAGTAAGGAAAAGAATGTTTTGTGCCTGTAACAAAAGAACAAGGTTGATGGGATAAACAGAGATGATAGGTAGAGATCAGGAAAAGATAAGTATGGGGAGCCCAATTGATGAGAGCAAGACGCTTTGGAGTAAAAAGACAGCAAGAAATCATACACCAAAGACAGGATGATAAACATTTGTAACACCTTTCCCTTCCCCAGTGTCATTTCAACTGATGCCATGGACCCTTTTGCCTAGCAACCATGCTCTCATGTAGTTTTCTTGGTTTATACCCTATGTGATTTCCAGAAATCCTCTTTTTTAGGGCTGCAGGGTATGTGGTTCATCCACCCTGTAGAAGTTCTCACTGTGTGAAACTCATAATTAACATTTCTCTGTTCTTCATATGCCCAATCATGAAAAGAAATGAAAATACAAGATCATTATGAATGCTGGCTTTATGTTTCATTGTATGTTTCATTGGACATTCATAAACCAACAAAACTAGTCTTTTGTCACAGAGTGATTCAGGGAGCCTAGCATTTGTCTGTAATGCAAATTATTAAAAGAGCCCAGGCAGTTCTGAGAGAGATAAATGGCATGAGCTATAACTGTTCCAGAAAGCAAGCTAACAATGAAATAATGTTGCAGTTGTTAACAGTTCATAATCAGACCCTTTGGAGCACTAGTATTTAAGTATGTTCCTTGCTGTGTTGTGCTTGCTTTATGTGGAGTGCTTTCCTGGCTCTCAGTGCTCACCAGATGACTCTTCTTCGTACTGGAATGATGCAGTTGGAAACTAGACACTTCTACATCACCTTAGAATTCATTTTTAAGAGTTGCTGCTTTCTTCTTCTCACTGAATGATTACAGGTAACTATATAACAGGTAACTATAGGTAAAATACTTATTATTTCTATCATTGTTTTGCAGAGATAGAAACCACTATAGCAAGTTACTAATGACACAAATTATAAGAATTCAAAAGAAAATAATTGTATTTATCAGTGTTTCAGTTATCTCTGAAAGTTCATTTTGGCATATAAGAGTTGGCTGGAAAATTAATGGGTGCTTCGCAGTCTTCCTAGCAATAGACTGGAACTTCATCAGATTTTTTCACAAAAATGTCTAGATTTGAAGGGGATCTCATTTTACATTATATTATGTAATCCTCGCAACATTGAGGCAATGACTGGTAAGGAAGGAAGGATACTTTTTCAGTATCCAAATCCTTTCCCTTTCTCTCCACCTCTCTTTCCACTGGAAGATGTTTTGCTTATATTGGAAAAAAAAAACAGTGCATGAATTGATATGTTGGATATATTAGGGTATAATTTGAAATCCATTCTTTATGCAAAAGCATATTGTATCATAAGTACACTTTATTACTGATTTTTTGATTGAGACCACAACAAAGACAATAGTCAAGATGGGGAAATGATGTGCTTGAGGTGGACTGGTAGTATTTAAGCAATACTCTTTAATGTATTTACTTCATTTTAATAAATATATGTAGAGCGAAAGTATGATTATCAGTTGCTTCAACAAAAACCTCATGGAGAGCAAACGAAAAGGACATGACACAGGATGGGATGGTTGGGGCCAAGATGAAGACAAGAATCATGGGGTCTTTTATATTTTTTCCCCAGTCTTTCTTTTTCTCTGCAGTGAGATCCTACTTTTAGCAGCCAGGTCACTTCTTTATTTCACTGAAAAATCCTCAGTTTCTTTTTCTCAGTAAAGGGGACAGTTGTCTGTATTAAAATGAGCATTTAGCATCCATCTCTGTGAAAACTACTTTCCATCTGCCCGTTGAGTATTTTACTACAATTTACATTTTCACTGATAGGAACTCTCTTAAATACCTGAGTAAATTAAAATTCCATACCTTAACATAGCACTCTTACTGCTCACAAGAGATATAGCTCTAGGGGTGACTTTTAAAAATATTCCTTCCAGACAGAACATGAAGTATACCTTTTTTTTGACATCTGAAAGAGTAGAAAAGGTTTTTAAAGATGGTATGGCAAAGTCTGATCAGACTCATGAAATGAGCTACTTTGTCATCAAAGGAATAACCCAGCAATTCTGAAAGAAATTAATCTTCCTGTGTTTATTTTACATAGTAACAGGTCTTCAAAACCCATGCTTATGACACCATGGTTCAATCCTCACCCTATCTGTGAGCTTCCTCCTTTTTCAGCACTAATCCTATGCCAACTCTTGTTGCTTCTCTACTTGATGCAATCAAAAATCTTTTGTTTCATACAAAGGTGAAATTCTCATTCCTTTTAACAAGAAATGCATAATATAGTAAAATCAACCTTATGAGTCAAAACTCTAATGTGATTTTTTTAAGAACATGTGTTCAAATATTTGTGGCCCCAAAGAATTAATTAAGCTGCTCTATTTTGCATATGTAAGTAATAAGAAAATACTAATTTAATATAGTAAGCAAAGCAAATATTACTTCCCTTCTTCCTTCTTATGATGGGAGACTGTCCATATTAACTGTGACCTCAGTTTAAGTGATGTGCTACTGAGACAAGTAATCAGGGAACAACACAGGGACCTTACTTGAAATTTTCACCTTTCTACCAAAAATATAATATACAAAGTTTAGGATATGGAGTTTTTTTCATGTGGTGTCTCAGGTGGCTTTGCATTTTCATATTTCAGAATGTCAGAGCAACTACGCTGTGCTCACACTGCATGCTCCAGCTGTCAAATTACTGTCAAGTTCTAATTATGAGATTTTCTAGTTTTCCTATGTGACTGGATTTTCAAACCAGAACAGAGGTAATAGAGTACTGAAACTCAGCAAGTCATTTTCTGATGGTCAGAAAAGAGCAACACAAATGGTCATCATTGGAATACAATCTAAATATAAAGTCTCTTCCTGTCTTCAAGCATTCAGTGTGCACACTGTGTACTCCAGAGCATATCACTTAATTCAAAATTTCAAAGAATTGTATTTGCATAATCTATTCTGTTTTGCATACCTTCCTGTATGATTTACACTCACATTTTAGAGAAAAAGGTTTGTTGCATGTATGAAAATATTATAGTGATAAAGCGGTTTAGAATAATTTTACTAGTATATTAGTAAAGGCTTCCGTAGCAATCTAATACAATTCCTGCATTTAGAGACAAATATAAGTTTTTATGCCTTACATTTCCATAAGAAGAATGCAGAACATGCCCAGGCTTCATACCTGAGTTTGGCCTACAAAGAAGAACAGGATAAACCTCCTGATGTATAACCTCAGTGAACTGAAATCAATCTTTGGAAGTGCTTTCCTTTCTTTTTTTTTTTTTTTTTTTTTTTTTTTTTTTTGACTTAAAGGCAGCAATTTAAACATCTGAAGTCCTTTAAATTAAGTGCGAAGAACTTGGGTCTAAATCATGGATTTTGCAGTCATTATTTTATTGATGGACTTGAGGGAGGATGGTGAATTTTGAATGTCATATTTCCCAGCCACCAGCTCGACCTGTGGTCACTTTTTTGTAGTGTGAGCTGATGTGAGTCTCACCTCCTGGAACTGCACCTACCAAGAAAAGATCTTGAAAACAGGCAAGTAAACTGGATTAGCTGGATACTGGCAGTCTCCTAGACTGCCTCAGATTGACGTGGGATGTCATCCTAAAGTAGTGTCCTGGATAAAAGTGATATTCTGTCTTGAACTTTTGCTTTCAACAGGCTCTGTAAGTAGCTGGACTTGCTGAAAGCAACAGCAAGTTTCTCAGTCAGTGTCTGCTGCTGGGACTGATAACACTCGATGTTTATAGTTACAGCCAGAGACTGGTGTGCAGAACCAAGGACACTGCTCAGCTCTGAGGAACATTTTGCCCTCCAGAAGGAGAAAAGGAGTAAAGAGGTCACACCTTCAGCCCTCCTGTAGGGAGGAATGGACAAGATAGATGGCCAAAATTGACCAGACAGAATATTCCATCCCATACACATCATACTCAGTATATATATGAGGGATCACAAGGGTCAAACCCCTTCCTGCTTCCCCTTCTTCACCTGTCCCTGTTTGCTTCGGCATCCTGGGAGGATTCCATCCATTCCTCTGCCTGTGGTCCTGATCCGTGCCAGCCTGAATCTGTGTGTTCCTGCCTCCAGCTCCTGACTGCTGCTGACTCCAGGATTCCAGCCTGGACTTTCCCAGGGCTGCCCTGCAGCCTCGGTGGTGACGTGAGATTTTCTGGGGGGAAGGGGGAGGAATGTGGTATCAATTTTCCTCTATATTTGTATATATTTAGTAATTTTTCCTGTTTATCATTACTGTTTCATTAAAGCTGTGTAGTTTAGTTTACAGCCCATAAGTCTCTCTCCCTTATTCTCTCTCCTTTCTTTATCAGGGAGGAAAGGGGGATTAATAGAGGGCATCTGTTATTCGGTTTAATTGCTGGGCCAGTTGCTTGGAAATGTGTACTCATGTGATTCAACGTTCATAAACTGATTGTGATGCTCTGAGCTTTTCTTCACATTCAAGGCAGAGTGCAGAGAAACCTTCTGCCATTCTCATTTTCCAAATCCAGAGGTGCAGACAGAAGTGAGCTCTCCAAATTACTTAGCCAGATGCACAAAATCAGCAGGGCCAGAGGACACTGACTGGGTCACTCTTCTATGTTTGTGCTTGGGATGCTCCTTCCTCAGCCACAGGGTCTCAGAGAAGGAGGATTATACACTACAGTAGCTATGATCACCTATACCTAAGGCAGTTTCATAACCTGTCAGATGTACTGAACTGATGCATCTGTCTCTTCGGGATCAGAGAGCAGTGGAGAGGTCTGTGTCCTGTGTCTTGCATCTAACAAAAATTTACATTTTTCTGCAGCAGGGGTGAGCCATGGCATTGTCTCTGACATGTGATCAGTGGTCCTCTCCTTGTGTGACTTCCTATGTAAGGTCTCATAGGCTGGTCCAGAAAAAAAATCGAAGCATCTGTGCATGCTGACAGCACAACTACATGTTGTGCTGAGACTATACAAGAAATCTGCACTTCCTGAGTGTTTAGAATAACAGTACCAAAACATCTTTGTTCATAATATATATTTTTAAAAGTCAAAAAGTTCGAAAAGCTATTAAATACCATATCTTCAGTGCAGACAACAGCAACAATGTCTTATGAAATAAGATAGTAACAAATAAGAAACAACATAACTTTTGATAGCAACAATATATATTATGAAGTAAGAATGTATGTATCTTATATGTAAATATACCTTATGAAATACTAAGTAGATTTTATTTTTTTCTTTAACAAGGGAAATACTGACTACCTATCCCATCCCCAGCAATTTTAGGACTGAGGAATTTTTTTCCTTGCCTTTTCTCTCCTAATGTGTCTGTATTTTGCATGTCAGGTTTCAATTTTAGGAGCTATGAACTACTTGACAGCTTGACATGATGAATTTGAAGTTCAGTACAGGGCTGTTGGTTCTTTCTTCCATACTTGTGAATATAAGTCAGGACTGTAGGGAAAAGGACCAATGTCCTTTGAAGTATCTTAGCAGAAGGAGACTGGTATTGGTGACAGCTTCAAAAGCCCCCTACTAGTAACCTCAAGGCCCTAACTGCTATGCTACATCACTTTGTGGCCTTTGCTCCTTCATATTCATTTAATCTTTATGTGTATGATAAAAAATAGATGTACTTCAGTCCACAAGTTACATCTCAGAGGATTACCAGGCTTATACAAAAGAAATACTTAAACACTCTCATACTCTCATCTTCAAACCACAAATTCCTTTAAGATAAGAATATATATTTTTTTAATTTTATTTTTAATGAAATGCATATACCTTTAGAATTGTAGGGGAAAATGATTTATAATTTTATCTATTTGATGCAGTAAATATATTCTCTAATAAAGAGTATATTATAAACTCTCCCTCAATTTTTTTCTTTAAATTGTCAAAACATCTATATATATCTGCTTACCAATATATACAAAGTGAGGACCTGTACCTTGAAACAGGAGATTGTATTCCTACAGAATTGTGCCAAATGGTCATCCTACCCCTTAATGTGCAAAGGGGCAGACAGTCAATGAGTCTGAAAACAGTACAATTGCTAACTAGAAATTATAGTAAAATACTATATAGCTGGCAACAATCTTTTGTTTCATGGGAAGTTCATACATTTTATGGTCTCATGGCAGTCATCTGAGTTAGGAACTGAAACAGAAATGTACAGAGCATAAAATTCAAGAATAGTAATTCAAGCAAAATGGCAAAGCAGAAAAAAATTAGAACAAAACAATGCAAAAAGCTTTTTCCATCTTGATATGCAGGGCTAAATATAAGTAAATATGAACTATCAAAGACAGCCTTACTGGCGATTCTATACACTAAACTTTTAAATAGGCTTTCATATTAACACCTAAGGAATAATAGTTTCATCTTGCTAAATCATTCTAAAGTTTTCAGTAAAGTTCAGGATTTCCAAGGAATGACTTTTGGATTCTGCACCATTTCATTACAACAAATGAACAGTTCAGTAGCAAGACTGATGGAATTTTTAAAAAATCATTTATATTTCATAACGAACAATTGCTCTTTACATGACTAACTTTTTATCAAACACCTATGATAGCATGTTTTCTGAAGACTCAGGAAAATTATTTAGATAGGACTTTATATTTTGCACTTTTACTTTCTGTTTCATCACTCATTAATATTAGAAAATTTTATTTTGTTTTGTTTTGTGTTTCCTTTTTCTTTGAAATCCTAAACTTCTCATGTAATTCTGTTTCTGGTAAAGGATGGAGTTGAAGCAGCTTTTTCACTCAGACATGTAATTAAATTGCACCTTATTGTTTTTTGCATATGATTGGGTAAATATGAAGCGATGGATTATTTTTTTCCAGTTGCTTACACATTATTCTTTGCCAGCCATGACATTCATCTTGCCTTAGCAGAACAACAGTAACATATATTGCAAGTCTTCAAACCAACAGTCTCACTGTCTTTGCAATAAGACAGTCTTTCTTAACCTATTGCTTGGGAAAAATGTAAGTCTGACACGTCTTACCAATTAGTATTGCTTGCAGTGGCCACTGGGTCACTATACATTGTTTCCATCCTCTGTGTGGAGGTCAGATACCTAAATTAATTTAATCACAAAACAAAAAACATAGAACCATAGAATTGTTTTGGTTGAAAAAGACTTTTAAGATCAAGTCCAACTGCTAACCTAGCTCTGTCAAGTCTAGCAGTAAACTATGTCCCTTATTCCACATCTACCTGGTTTTTAAGTACCTCTGGGGATGATCACTCAACCACTTCTCTGAGCAAAATGTGCTCAGTTCTGATGCTTACCCATTATTTACTGTTCACACAGCATTGTGCCCTCATTCGATGTGAATACTGATAAAGTTCTGAAATAAGTGTTATCTGTAATACCAGCTTTTTACTAGACATTTTAAGACATCTGAAATGTGAGTTACATTTTACCTCCTATTTTCAATCAGTTTTGTTTAGCCTGCTTTTTGGTCTCAGCTATAGAGGTACATCTTCCTGGCCTTCCAAGGAATGGGGATAAAAAGCAATTTTCTGAAAAGAAAAATGTATGCTTGTACAGTCTATCCACTGTGCTGCGTCCTAGTTATTCCATTTCAATGCTAAGGCAACGCATATTCTAATTAAATTATTTGTTCTCAGTCACTGGTAGTGGATATTAACCTGGTCAAGCAAAAAAATTTTTACCATTGTATTCTAACCTGTACGCGGTATTCCTGATAGCAAGTAAAAATAAAGTATATAGCAGGATAACTCTTAAACAGACAGCTAAAATGTAGTTTGTGTCCAACAGTGGTTATAATTTAGATTATGGAAAGACATAATAAACATTAAAGATGAAAAATTATAGATTTGTCCCACACGTGCCTGTAGTACTTGTAAAATTAATACAGCTTTGCACAGGAGAAAGGGATCCAATTAATGTTTTTAATATATCTTTGTGAAAGTAAGTGATTAGGACAAACTTAAAAATAGTATTTTCAGAATTACTTTGAGAAAGCTTCTTACTCATGAGAAGAGGGAAGAGGCAATGAATATATGAGAAGTTTGAGATCTATGTGGTGCTTGCTTGGCCTGCCATCCCTGTGCCTCCTCCAGCACCGAAGGAAGAATGTAGTACCAAGAACTAGCTTTTAAGAGAGCCTTAAATTGCAGTGATCCAAGTTCATTAAAACTATTTCAACAAAATGAAATAGGAAAGAGGAAATTAGAAACCCTAACCCTCCATTTTAAAATATCTGGAGTCTAAAAAGTTAAGCTTCATGGAGGATAGGAGACATAGCAGCTATCAAAACTACATATTAGAAAGAAATAGGGTCACAGGGTGTAATGAGAATAAAAAGACTAAAGTCTTGAAAAAGCTAGATTACATATTTTCAGGGTCAGGCCTAAGGTAAGT
The DNA here is from genome assembly GCA_023637945.1 of Phaethornis superciliosus. Taxonomy (NCBI): domain Eukaryota; kingdom Metazoa; phylum Chordata; class Aves; order Apodiformes; family Trochilidae; genus Phaethornis; species Phaethornis superciliosus. The sequence goes on from JAJQWJ010000002.1 coordinate 75,953,518, forward strand.
ACCTGACAGTACTAAAGAACTAAAAGAAATATCTATACACACACGCACACACATAGATATAACAGCTATTCCAGGGGGAAGCTGGCTTCTGGATCACATTATAGCAGGTGTCATGTGCCATCAAGCCATGCATGGTGAAGCTGGTGCTTGTTGACATAATTCCAGACTGTAGTGGCTTTATTTTTTGATGACTAGAAATGGAATATTATTATACTGTACAAATCATCAGAACTATATTATGGGGACTGAGCAATGCTAAATAAGCTTAGTCAAAAGTTTTATTTAAAATTTCCTTCCACTGGAATCCTCCTTTTACAGGAGTATTTCTGTCAATAAGTGCCAACAGGCTCTGATAAAAATCTATGCTTTATAAAGACATATTAATGTTCAAAAAAGTTAATTTGCCTTTAATAACTATTTCAGACAGGAACTGGTTTTGTTGTAGATGTACTCCAGTTTCTATTTTCTTTTAGAATTTATCTTGCTGTGCTTTTCAATGAAGACAAAGCTGGTTTTGGTTTTTGCATTTCTTTCACTTTTTAGAAGACAGGTGACTGCTTGTCTTCAGTGTTTTCCTTTCATATTCTGCTTTCATACTAATAAGGATTTCTTTTTAATGTCAGAAATTACATTGTAATTTTAAATACTATTTTCAGTCAGAGTTTTCTGTACTAGCAAATGTAATTGCTAGAGGAGAAAACAGTTGTAGCATTTTTTGTTTTTCATAACCATTCACAATACAAATGTGAATGTTCTGTGTAAAATTTTTTTTTGAAAATTGAAACAATCACAATCTGTAAAATCATACTTCTCCTTTTTTTTTTTTTTTTTTTTTTTTAACACCTCTACAGTATATAAATGATAATATGAAAATTTGCTTTTACTTCTTTCATTTATATTGTCTGAGTCAGTAGTTACGCAGTCAAGTATCTTCTCAATCCTTAGCACTGCCTGGCTGCTCAGAGGCCAGCAGCACCTGGGTGTGTAAATTTCAGCCTCCCCAGTATGAATATCACCTTTTAGAGTGATATACTGTATCATATGACAGAATCATATATATGACAGAATCATCATATATGACAAAACAGTTATATATTTCTGTTCATATTCTGCTGTTAAAGTATGTTCTTTTCTCCCAGTGTAAGAAAGACCCAAGAAACAGGCTAAAAAAATATAGTTCAGAAATATTAGTCACAAAGTGGTATTATTCCTTAAAAGAAAAATTCATTTTACTTATTCAGTGTGAATATTCCCTGAGCCTTTACTCAAAACTGTTTACTTAATTAAGTATGTCTGGCACTGAGTCCTGTGCACTGTGGGTTTCTGCTCCCCAAGAAGCCCACCCGTGGCTGAGGGGCTCAGCTGTGCCCTGGGCTGGGAGCTGTTGGAGCCGCCTGGAACTCTCTCTGTCTGGTGCAGGACAGCCCCAGACACCTCTTCAGCCATCCCCCAAAAATATTGCTGGCATCTCTCCAAGTGAACCAAATACAAAGGCACAAGATGAGTTCTTCAGTTTGGCCTCTGGTTCCAGTACTGGCAAAGTTCTCCCACGTCCTCCCAGTCCTGAACCCTCTGGGCAGGCAAATCTCAATTTATTAGGTAAACTCAGGATGCAGAAGATGGAGTGAAACAGGTTGAAATCTTTTGCCCTGTTGCAATGTGTCAGTAACTGAGGTAGCATCTGGAACAACCTTCTGCTCAATCTCACACGTATTGTGATTGAGATATATTGGCTTATTTTTGTAACGATTCTGACAGATTTATGTGTGCCAAAAGGACAGGTTTTACATTCATGCCTGAAAACTTGTTGATATAGCACTAGGTTTGTTACTATTCAAACACTTTTTGGCACTTAAGGACATGCTATAGTGGGCATGGTTTGGTTTTTCTGGGTTGATGGTTGGACTTGGTGATTTTAGAGGTCTTTTCCAACCATGAAAGTTCTGTGATTCTGTGATTCAGTGAACAACATCTGTGTGCTCACATGGTTCCACAAAATTCTCCACAGTAAAGTATCTTGCTGTTTGGTGCCTACTATTAGTTTCATACGCCCATTGCTTTTCACAATTGTTTCACTGGAATATCAAGCTGACTGGTGAAATCCATGTGCTCATTCATCCACTTTTTTTTTTTTTTTTTTTTTTTTTTAGTTCTCTGAAAATGTCTGATAATGAGCATATTCTTCCTTCAGGACTGACCTTTCTTCCTGGTACCTTCCAATTAATACTTCATGCTTTCTTCCTAGGAGTCACCAGCTTTTCTCATTTACTTTCTGAAGAGAGTCAAAATGGCTTTTAATATTCTCTGAAACAGTTTCCAGAGCCAACTTCCTCAGTGGACTTGCAGGGAAAGACATCAGCCAAAGCTGTCAAATCCCTGGAGTTTCTTCTTGTGGAAATATTCATTAACAGTCACAGCACAGGGAAAAGCTGACCCTGTCATTGCTTTTCTCTAACATATTAAGGACAAGCAAAATTATCAAATAAGTAGGCAGAATGCCAAACAAAAGACAGCTAAAAACAAACTAAATGACATATTTGTCTCTCCCACACATGCCTCCTCCCCTGTTTTTTTAATCAGTACCAGAATTTTACAAACCAGGGCACCAGAACACCATAACACAGGAAGGTCCCTGCTCTTAACCACGTTCCCAAACCTGCTGAGTTCCCAAAGTCTGCAGGATGTCAGAAACTGAACAAATGGAAATTATGATTCTTCTGGTGTTTTTATTTCTTTAATCTAATTTTTAAGAGCATGTCAATGCATCATTACATTAAAAAATAATAATAAAAAAAATAAAAATTAGGTCTGTCTAACTCTTAGTAAGTCTTCAGGTCATGCCTAAATGGTGTTCTGAAACCAAGAGAATCTGGAGACATTCTACTGAACCTAAAACTGATGAAAGCAAATGCAATTCTAGTTTCTCAAGAATAAATTAATGGATGACTTAAGTGGCACTAAAATGACGTGTGGAATCTAAGAATGCCTAAAATACAAACCAGAGTAATTTGCACTACTCAGAAGTTATGCAAACCAAATACATTGTTTGGATTGATGATAACCATACCACTAAAAGAAACCTCTTTTTGCTTTATTTTGTGATAAATTATAGAAGCTAGAAAGAAGTAATTAACCACCTATAGTTTTGACCAAATTCAATCAAAATAAATATTATTTTTCAATATATACTTCTGAATTTTTGAAGCCAAACCAGTCCCTCAGTGAAGGTCACTACCTAAACACAGCAGCTATAGAGTTAAAGTAGTTTTTAGAAATTTGTCTCTGCTCCATACGCGAAGGGAATATTCTCTTGATTTAAATTTATTCAATTAATAAAAATAGAATCCTACCTTATTCACTGTTGAAGAGAAGTAGGAAATCCATTTATATAACTATTTTCCATCTCTTTGTAGGTAATTCTGACTAGGAAAAATCAATTTAATCCACTCACCAAAAAGAGTACTTTTCTTAATATCTGTTCGAAATGGTTTAAAACTATTTATGATAAATATAAGTTTACTGTTTACTGGGGATATTTCAAGTGTTTTCATCTTTTGCATATGTTTTTATCATCAGTGACCCTTTAGACTATCAGTCAGAGTAGAGATAAAGTTGCTGCCTGATAATTTGTATTTTTACCATTTTTTTTCAATCATTTCCTAGGGTCCCATCTACAAACTGTAATGACTGAAGCCAAAACTTTCACTGCACTCATCTGAGGTTCTTGCTCTTTCTTTTCACTTCTATACTATATAAGACATTGTGCTGTCCATGAGTGAACAAAGCGGTGGGGTGATTTGTATTTAAATGGCCTTTTAAATATATGTACTTTCATAAATGTACACACACACACAGTCATTGTATCTATATATGTATATATTTCTGCATTTGTCTATCTCAACATAAGTTGACTGTTTGACCTCAGAACTATAGTTAAAGACCAGAAAAATGGATGAGACTATGTGAAATTAGAAAGACCATATTGAATTTTTTTTTTGCCAACACCATTTTCTTTACATTAAAAGTGTGTTAAATTTTAACCTTAACCTGTTTCTTCAATGCAAAGAGATGTGTGATGTTGTATCAAGGTAAAAAATAGTGATTTGAGATCACAAGTCTACTGTATACAAGGGCACACACATTTTTTGCTACTGTGTAACTATTCAATGCCAGTAAAGATGCACTCTGATTTGGAGCTTACCTGGAGTTGCTCATATGAGCAGAAACTAGTCTCCTTTCCTCTAAAATGCTTGTTTGGAAGAATATACAATCAATAATTGATTTCTCTTGATGAGATAATTGTTCTGAATTTCCTTAAGGTGAAAGTATCTGGGTTTCTTTTGTTTTACTTTGTTTTGTTTTGTTGGTGTGGGTTTTTTGATTTATTTAGTTGGTTATATTTTTTGTTTAGTTGGGGTTTTTTTGTTTATTTGGGATATTTTTGTTTATTTGATTTTTTTGTTTGTTTGTTTTTGGTTTTTTTTTGTTTGTTTAGGGGTTTTTTTACTTGGTTTTTTTTTTTGGTTGGTTTGGTTTTTTTCTTGTTGATTCCTTTTGGCATGGAAAGCTCTCCTGGAATTCTCCAGCTTTAGTGTTTCTTGTAATACATGAAAAAAACAACCACTTGTCTCCAGACATTATTACAAAATTTTCAGTGCCCTCCTTCTATTTAAATAATCTTGTTAGTTTTCAACATTAGGTGTTTTGCTAGGGGAATTAAAACAGCAGAGTTTTAGTTGACTGAAATTTTCAAGCTATAACTTTTTCTTATCAAATGGAATAAGAATGTTTCTGAATACAAGTTTTTGAATAGTTCACATTCCCATTGTATGGCAAGAATCTATTTATGCTTCTTTGCATATTTATGATAAAAATGTACATCATAATGTGCATCATATTGCTGAAGAAACATTTATCAGATGCTGAGCTAAAATATTTACATATTGTTCCCTTTAGAAGTAGTTTGAAAGCAAATATTTGCCTTCTATTGCCTCTGTAGAAAACAGAATTAGCAATAATATTTTCTGCTGCATATTTCAAAGCAATGAATAGCTATGAGGTAGATAATGAACTGTGCTCTGGTTTCACATGCTAGTGAATATGTAAATGGAGAGCTCAGCTACCTATAGCATTTTTTAGAGCATGGTTCCACAAGTCTGATTTTTTCAGCAGTAAAACAAACTTGTATAGTTACAACCTACTCTGCATAGCCAGCACCACATGGCTTTTTTATGGAATTTTGTTTTGAATAAATTGTGACTCAGTTTAAAAGAACACAACAAGAACCTTATTCTGATATTGTCTTTCTCACTTCTTACATTATTTTAGAATTTTTAAATTGCAGTTGGAAAACCAAATACACTGACCTCCGCCTCTTAACAGATTCTTATCAAGCTGACTCCTGAGGTGCTCAAAGGCCTTCAGAAAAGATGTCATCAAGGGCCTATCAAATGTGTTTTCACCTCTAAGAGTGCAATTGTTACTGATTGTGTTACACTCCTGCACCATTAGGGTTATTTACAGCTGCACTGCCTCTGATACAGCTTGCAGTTTACTCCATGGTCACTTCCCAGTCCTGATTCACTGTTTCAGTATGTGGCCATTTGTGATTTGTTTTGCTCACTGTGGTAAAGGGAAAAAATGCCTTGAAATGCTATAGAAGTATTATGTTGCTCTTCTAGCATTCAGAAATAAGGGATTTAATATTTCAGACAGCTGTAACCCTTATGAGCACTGTAATATTTGAAACGTAACAATAACATTGTGGAGATCAAAAAGCAAAATTTAGTGCAGGGACAGACAGCAGTTGAACTAAAACTTCTATATAATGCACATTACACAGTTCAAAGCACCTACATTCATTTCTTCTTACTTTGAATTCCAGTTATAAATGGTATTTTAGAATATTTTTAGAAGGCTTTTTAAAAATTCTTGATATTGCACACCTCCAGAATTATGATTTTATAATGCTATTCCTTTTTAAAAATCATACTAAGGAGGAAAAGAGACCTGATTCTTCAAAGCACTGATGTCTGCACTTAAATTGAAATGGATGGAAATTTAGAACTTAGGTAAGAGCTGAAAGATCTCAAGACAATGACATAGATCAAGTGCCAGTATTGACACTTACACACTGTTGATGGAGTAAATCCAAGTGCTTTGCTCAGCAAGCATCCAACAGTGGAGCCTCTTGTGAGGAGGGCAGGATGATTAAATCTGTATTCATGTTTTCAAAGACAGGGACATCAGATAGAAAATTGATTTTATGTAAGTTGTTCCTTTGGAAATTAATCCTCCTTCCCCACTGCAGAATCAAGGAATTTTCTTATCCTCAGCCATTCATTGTCTTACTAAAAAGTTTTTGGAGACATACAGTAAGACCCCATGGAAATGGGTAGGATTTGAGGGGTCATGTTGCATTCCTCTGTAGTATAATAAATCGGGTGATCAGACATTGGAACGGGCTGCCCAGGGAAGTAGTGGATTCCCCGTCCCTGGAGATATTTAAAAAGAGACTGGATGTGGCACTCAGTGCCATGGGCTGGTAACTGCAGCGGTAGTGGTCAAGGGTTGGACTTGATGATCTCTGAGGTCCCTTCCAACCCTGCTGATTCTATGATTCTATCATTCTATGAAATCTGCAGAGAAAGTAATGTGGACTGAGTCACTATGAACCATTCTCATTTCCATGATGCTGGAAAAGAAGTATCAAGAATGACTGCAGAAACTGAGATTCCATCTTCCTAGTTCTAGTTCTGTGGTGTATCTTATACCAGCAATTACACCAGCTGAGGAGGATGAACTTTCTTTTCCCATCTTGCCATAGCTGCAAGTTGTTAAATAAGCAAAAATATTCAATCTTCAAAGAACACTTTCATTAAATTGAGAACAACTTCAGAGTTTATATTCATTATTTTCTTCCCCCTACCTCCTGTGTTTATCTGGGGAAGGAAATAAAAAAAAGTCAGTCTTTGCTCCATATGGTGCAAAGTAATGGTTAATTGGATCCCTTTGGTAGTGCTTTTGATATTGCTACAAGCAGCAAGATCAAAATAATGTATTGCAATAATAATTTTTGAGTTTTACCAATAGAGCTAGTGATGATTTCTTAGGTGACATTGTTAGAATATTATAGATTAGTTATTATTGTATTGCCATGGATTAGGACCAGCCAGTATCAACCAGGCCTACACTCACTCATCCCCCACCAACACTGTGGAATAGGAGGAGAAAAACCACCTGAAGGCTTGTTAATTGAGACAAGGATAGGGAGGCTTTCACTCCCCAATTACAATAACACGCAAAACGAGACAGGCTCAGCTTGAGAAGAGGGAAAAAAAAAACCAACAAGCCATTAGGAGAAAGAAAAAACACAACCTCTCACACCACGCTTCTTCCCAGACCCAAATTTCTTCACTGCTGCCTCCTCCCAGCAGCAGATCCCCACACGGAGTTTCTGCCGCTCCTTCCTCCTCAGGGGGAGGACTCCTCACATTCTTCCCCCTCTCCAATGTGGGGTCCCTCTCCCGGGAGAGTCCTTCAGGAACCCCTGGGCCATGAGTCCCTCCCACAGGTGCAGTCCCTCAGGCACAGACTGCTCCCGCCTGGGCTGCACACAGAGTCACGGCTGCTGCGGGAGCAGTCACCTCCTCTGCCACCGGCTCCTACATGGATGCAGAGACACATCTGATTCTGCAGAGGCTGTGGCTCCATGTCTACTCCAGCGTGCTCCTTCAAGGACTGCTCCACTCTGCTCTTCCATGGGCTGCAAAGGGACAGCTTCCATCTCACCATGGGTTGGGGGAAATCTCTGCTTGGGCACCTCCTCTCCCTCCTTTCTCACCCAATTTGGTGTCTCTGCTCTGGAATTTTGCTCTCACCTCCTCCTCTCCTCTGCTCTGCAGAACTTCCTTCTTTTTTTTGTTTTTGTTTTTGGTTGGTTGGTTGGTTGGTTTTGTGTGGTTTGTTTGTTTTGGTTTTGGTTTTTTTGTGGTTTTTTTGTTTGTTTGTTTTCTTTTTTTGGTTTGATTTGGGTTTTTGTTTGGTTTTGGTTTTGGTTGTTTGTTTTGGTTTGTTTTGTGTTTTTGGGTTTGTTGGTTTTTTGGGTTTGTTTCACCTTTCTTGAATATGTCGCTTGCAGAGACACATCCAGCTTCTAGATAGAATAATTTCTACCTCATATCTAGCCTAAATCTACCTTCTTCCAGTTAAAGCCATTAAGCTTTGTCTTATTGCTACATCTCATTGTAAAAGGGTTAAATAAGAAGACATTTAGTTTATAAAGAGAAGAATTCAATTCTTGTTAGTATTTTAGGTTGACCATTTTTGTTATAAGTTGCTACCTAGCAATAGAGCAATGCTGATGATCCTTGAGGAGGGAATAAGATGGAGAGAGGAACTGTATGCATATTATGTCTCAGATAGTGTCTAATTATTTTGAGGTATTTGCTGCTCCCCTTCCTTCCAAGAACATAAATTAATTTTATAGCTCATAGGTCTACAATGGAAAGGACTGAAAATATAACCATGACTACAAATACAAATAGAGAATTAGAAACCTTTAATAGGAAAGGGAGTCTTGCAACTCCAGAATTTAATTTTCATGGCAGGAAACTAAAATTCTTTCAAACATAAAAACATGGATTTCCTGTATTCAGAAGACAAATCACAGCTGCTTACAGGAAAATGGGTGAATATAACTATTTTATGTTGCTACCTACAGAAGTAATGCCTAAGATTATTCTCTTTTTTAACTGTTAATTTAAATTTTCTGAAGCATTAACATAGGGGCTCTTTTACACACTCTCTTGATATCTGCCACCTTTATGGACATGTTTGAAAGAGTATTCTATCAGAAGGATGCCACATGTGGCATTGACAGGCAGCTATTCAGAGTATGGCAGACAGCCTGTAAATCACTCAGTATTCTGTCCTTAGAGCCATATCTTACAGAATCTACAATTTCTGCCTTCACAGTATACTTCAGTGTTAGAGTTTATGGTATCTTTAAACATTTTTAAGTAGAAGTGACGAAAAATATACACATTCTCTTGCTAATTGATTTTTCCCTCCATTCAGAGCTCAGCTACACAAATCCCAACATGTATTAACAGGTTTCTTGCAGTCTTTCCAAGCAGTCTGATTGCAAAGCAGTTTTTTTCTTCTTCTCTAGGAGGGGAAATTTTTTTTTTTTTAAAAAGGTGTTGGTTTTTTTTTATGAATGAGGTCTTGGGGTCACTCATTCTACCAGCAGTTTGTTCAAAATCTTTTCAAAACCTTCAAACTTGATACAAAATTTTCAATTCTTCACAGAGTATAAACTGATAGAAACAAATCTGTGCCCTTTGCCTATTTCACATACATTCATTTTTTTCAACTGTTCAAATGTTTTTGGCAGTTAGCCAACCATTCTAAGAGAAACTGTTTCAAAGTCTACATTAAATAATCTAGTAAAAGCTTTGATGTGTGTTACAACATATATAAAACACAACCAATTCTACCTGTTCTGCCAAAGGGTCAGTCTACAGTAGAAATTTCCAACATCAGTGGATATACACAAACTTCCAAACAAAAAGCAAGAAAAGGAAAAGCATATATCATACCTACTGTGTTTATACTTTATAACCACATAAATGAATATCATTAAACAGCACTTCCATAAGACCAACTATGCCCTCAGATGCAATGGTGAAACCTGCTTTTAAAAAACACAGATCTCTGCCCCTTTGCAATTTCAAATAGCTCTAGGATGGCTCAGATTGACTCAATACACCCAGTTTTAGAGTATCTAAATCTTTATCACATATCTTCATCTTTGAACCTCAGGAATGCAAATCTGGTACTATATAAATATGAAAGCATCTGAAATAGAAAAAAAAAATTTATACATGATGTGTAAGCAACTCAAAAGTTTGAGTTGCAGTTGTTATTGGAGTCTAACACATACTCTGATTAATTCTGAGACAAACTTAAAACAGTTTGTTGTAGTCCCTTTTCTTTTTCAAAAGCAATTTCATGTAAAAACTAGCAGTATGTGACAAAATGCTAATTTTCTGAGCAGCTTTTGTTTTGCACAGTGGTTTCCAATAGATGTTCTGAACTTAAAGTAGGATGTTTGTTTTCCTTTGCCTCAGATAGCTTCAGTAAATGTTTTTCTTATGCAAACTCAAATTCATTACAGTGAGATGCAGATTTGCCAGTCTTCTTGCCTTCTTTGCTGCTTCGGGGACACAAAACATCATACATGTTTTTCTGCCTAGCCAGAGACAAGGGTAAGTGGGGTTACTGCTGCAGAGCACTCGGGGAGCCTGCACAGAGCCCATCCAGCAGACACAGGAAATGCACACAGCTCATCTCCATGGGCCCTAAACCACATTTTAACTTGGTGAGATTTGTTTTGCTTTCAATGTGTATTCTTAGAAGAATCAGGCTTTAGAAAAGGGTGGAAGTCTACTAGGAGAGGGGATTCTCCAGGGTTTCCCAGTAAGATGCTGGCAGGACAAGAAATAGGAACTTGTCTCTGCAGGCTGTGCCTGCTGTTCTGCCTGTAGCCTCCATGGCTGCTTTTTATAAGTAACAGCCACAACAAGCAGGGCTAGGAAAATGCATTCGTTGTAAATTAATAAGCAAGATGTATTCAAATGCTTCCAGCAATTATTGAACCATTGATTCACAATCATTCCTCAAAACACTGAGCATGAAGAGCAGCAATTCTTTTCATTCCTGCAGAGCCTATCTGCATGGCACAGGCATTAGGCAGACAAGGAGGTGCATAATTATCAGGGCTTGTCCTGGCTTTAATGCATCTTAAGGACAGCTGTTTAAAGTTGCATTATTGGACTGTGGATACATTAAATATGCTTTCTCCTCCTTAAAATGGATCTTTCCTTTGGCCTTTAGCAAATCAATAAAACTACTTGAATAGGACGGAAATACTCTGGTTTGGGAAGTGCCTTGTGTAAGGTGTGCCACCAAGTTACTGGCTGCCTGCTGTAACCTCCTCGTCCAAAAGAAGTCATCACCACTTAGAATTATATATTTCACTGTTCATAGCATTTTCTAAAAGGCTGCTTAGCCAGGTGCAACCCTGATCTCATAGGGACAAAAGCCATAGCTGCAAATAGATAAATAAAAAAAATTTTTAGTGCCAGTGAAACAGGTTTACCAGACGGGAAATTTAGCAGGAAATCTCAGTGCTATTATGAATCTTCCCTTCTTCATTTCTGATTAAAAAGAACACTTGAATGCTAAAAATTATGACTTATTAAATAATTAATATGAATCGCAGGTGGCTGGCTCACATATATCTGAGGTTCTAAAATTACAAATGGCAAATTTAACAAAACATTTTGACATGGTTTTGCTGAAGATATTAGGGGAGGAGGAAAAAGCATATAGCTTTTCCATAGAGCCATCACAATAACTTCCAATGGTTTTGGGAAAACTAGACAAAAGCAAAGAGGGAATTAATACACAGAATCATGTTGATGTACTGTGTTCTGAATAATATCAGTCTTCTGTTACTGATATCAGCTGTTTAGTAATAAAAATTACCCAGCAAATATTGAAGATATGTCCGTATGGGAAAAGAGTGGCAGACAAGCAAACAGATACGGTATCAGGTTAGTTAGATCACTGGAGAATTTTTTGTGTGTGAGTCATATTGTTCTGCAGACAAGTCAGGAAGGGGGAGGTAAGGAAAACAAAGTTGTGGGAATAATCAAAACAAAGTGGGAATAATCTGGCTTTTTGAGGAATGGTGAACAATTTTTGACAACATGATAGCTTACTAAAACCTACTAATGATAGTAGGCAAGTTTGATTGTAATCAAAAATCATACCTGACTACTATTTACAGCTTATAAAATTCACTCTACTGCTAAGAAAGCGAGCAGACGGTATCATTAAGGATTTATTCTTTCCAAAAAGTTTTGTTCTGTGTTCACATGTGAGTATTTCAAAGCATGTGGATTTATAGAGATGCCAGGGAAGTTTTTGTCTTCATGTGTTGTAGGACAGTCATACAGGTACATGCTCTCAGCTGGGTCAAATGTGAAAAAATACAGGGACATCCATTTATCAGTTCAGATCTTTTGGTTGCAATTTTTTACCAATGGAGAAGAATCAAAAAGGTCCTCCTGCATATCCAAGTACAAAGAAATTGCATTGGTGAGTCCTGTGTCCAGTTCTGGGCCCCTCAGTTCAGGAAGGAGATTGAGGTCCTGGAGCAGGTCCAAAGGAGGGCAACCAGGCTGGTGAAGGGATCCAGCACAAGTCCTGTGAGGAGAGGCTGAGGGAGCTGGGGGTGTTCAGCCTGGAGAAGAGGAGGCTCAGGGGAGACCTCATCGCTCTCTACAACTCCCTGAAAGGAGGCTGGAGCCAGGGGGGGGTTGGGCTTTTTTCCCAGGCAACTTTCATCAAGAGAAGAGGGCATGGACTCAAGTTGTGCCAGGGCAGGTTTAGGTTAGATATTAGAAAGAATTTCTTTATGGAGAGGATGATCAGGTACTGGAATGGGCTGCCCAGGGAGCTGGTGGTTTTGTTCTAAAATTATTTTATTTCCTTAAGTAGTACAAAACAATTACATTTCCTCTTCACTCCTTCACAAAAAATACAGATTTCAATTTCCTTGCCCCGCCCCTCAACTTTTAATTTTTTGTTGTTTTTGTTGTTCTGAAAATGAAGTGTTAGGTTATGCATTTGCTGCAAACGCAGAGAAAAAAAGTTCAAACTTAATCTGGGCCAATACAAATTTTAGGAACATTGGAGAATGACCAGGAAGATAACAGTGACTTGCATATATTACCTCCAGCCATGACCTCATCCTTACCTCTATGGAACAACAGTGTCTCCTGGTGGTCAACTGGCAATAACTTCAGGCAACTATTTCTTCGAAAAGTATTCTACTCCATAAAATCTAAGAATTTTGTGTAAATTGTTGCCCCGGGAAATGATTTTGTTAAAAATTCATTCAATTGCTTTATATACCTACAATTAAATATTTAATTACATACTTTGGAAGTAAATAACTTCTTTAGGAAAAAATTAGTAATAAATGCCAACTCCCCATGCCTGTGGTCTTACTCCTCCTTGATTGTAACCCAAATTGTTTTCCCTCCCCCCTGGACACTGATTAAATGCGAGGTTTTGGATTTGTTTGTTTATTTTTTAAAAGGGAGAAGAAAAAGCTTAATTGTGCTGATTCTTTAAATATTATCCATGTGCTTTCGCTATGTTCACTGCTTGTAGTTAATGAAGATTTTAGTCCCTTGTGGAAAGCAATGCTTTCTAAATCAGTCCAATTCCTTCCATTTCATTTTCTTCACTACCCACACAAAAGAGTAGAGAGTAAATGTCTCCCTGTCTTCAAATTCAATATGAGAAATTTTACTTGGTAAAATTAATATTTGCATAAACATTTCTCTCTAGGGATGGCATCTAAATTTGTAATGTGGTACTTGACAGCAGAGTTTTATAACCTTATGTTCTACTCAGTGATCTTTAGCTGCTATGTACAATCCAAGTAATTTCCTATTAATATTTAACTTAAACTGTAAACAGTATAAGGTTCTAAGCCTTATATACAGCAACTCAGTTGTATGAAAATAGTGTGGACTAGATATTACTTGTAAATATGTCTAATAGGTGGAGTTGAATGAACTTAGCATATCTTTCTTTCATGGCAGGGTTACATACTGAAATGAGGTTTTACTTAACATTAAAATATTATGTTTTGCAAGAAGAGTGTGCCAATAAAATGCCTGAATGGGTATATGAAGATGGCTAAAACAGAAAGTTAGTGATATTCCAACATCTGTGAGGAATATCACACAGAACAGGGCAGATGTGCTCCTTTAGAATTACAGATAAGCCATGATTGGACAGGGCTGAGCTAATTTTAGTTTTATTATTAACACATTCTTCTCATTTATACTCACACACACACATATATATGTTATGTATATATTAAGTTATTATACCCAGTTCTACAATTACAAGAAGATGGAAATGTGCTTTTATCAGAAACCTGAAGGAGGACAGAGGATGACATGCAACCAAGTATTACTCAGCTTAAGTAAAATTTTTTTAATCGACACACTAGAAAGTATTGTGAAGGCACAGAAATAACAGATTCTGATTTTATTTAATATAATGAAAAAATAGTATTTGTATTTGTTCTGTGAATATGCTATGAGCTGAAAAAGTTTTATTCTCAACATGCAAAATCACATACATTTTATTTAACACAAATGGAAATGATACGTGGACATTTAAAGATATTTGAGTGATTTTAATTTTTATATTTTTCCTAAAATTAAGATGCTGTTCCCATTACATCTGAGTGCACTGCAAGTGAACTTTGTAAAAATCGTCCTATAACATCATAAAAGGTCAATAAACATACTGAGTAAAACATACTGAATATATATGGATGACAAACTAGCTTATATTAATTTGAATTTCAGACCTGCAGTAGTCTGAGGTATTCCTGTTCCAAAATTCTGGTACATATCACTCAGAGCTCCACACAGAAAATTCAGAGGCTTCAAAGTACAAATTTGGGGATGCTCAGATATTAGTTCCATTTCTACCTTCCCTTCCTGTCCCTTCTAAATAGCTTATATCCATCAATAGACACACTCCAGTTGTAGGATTTGTCCCACCAGGTCTCAGTAACAACCACTATGTCATAGCCATCCAGTAGTATAGTCTCATTGAATCATTGAATATTCCAGTTGTAAGGGACCCATCAGGATCATGAAGTCCAACTCCTGCCACTGTTTAGGGCACCTCCAGGATCACACCATGTGCCTGAGAACATCATCCAGACTCAGGCTTCTTGAACTCAGGCAGGCTTGGTGCTGTGAATACTTCCCTGGGCAGCTTGTTCCATTGCTCAACTGCCTTCTGGGTGAAAGACTTTTTCCTAATATCTAACCTACACCTCCCTTGATTCATCTTCCTACCATTTTTCTGTATCCTCTTCTTTGGTCACAGGAGTGAAGAAATTAGTGCCAGTCCCATCTCTTCCCCTCATAAGAAAGCCATATACTGCAATGAGTTCACCCCCCAGCCTCCTTTACTCCAAGCTGAACAACTCAAGTGACCTCAGCTGCTCCTCATAAGTCATCCCTTCCAGACCCTTCACCATCCTTGATGCTCTCCTTTGGATGCTCTCCCAATAGCTTGGTTTTTTTTCCATATTGTGGTGCCCAAAACTGCACACAGTACTCAAGATGAGGCTGTACCAGTGCAGAGCAGACCCCTGACCAGCTGGTGATGGTGTCCTTGATGCACCCCAGGACATGGTTGTCCCTCCTGGCTGCCAGGGCACACTGCTGGATCATGTTCAGTTTGCCACCAACCAGGTCCCCCAGGTCCCTCTCCGCCACGCTGCTCTCCAGACACTCATTCCCCAGTCTGAACTTGCCACCAGGTTGCCCCATCGTAGGTGCAGAATTTGGCACTTGCCCTTGTTAAACTTCATGTGGTTGGTGGTTGCCCATCTCTCTAACTTGTCAAAGTCTCTCTGCAGGACCTGCCTGACAGTGAAGGAGCTGACCACTCTTCCCAATTTTGTCTTATCTGCAAACTTGCTTAAAATTCTTTCTAATCCTGTGTCCAAGTCATCGATGAAGATGTTAAAAAGGACTGGGCCAAGGGTGGAGCCCTGCAGGACCCCACAAGTGACTGGTCACAATCCTGATGTTACCCCATTCACTGTCACTGTGCTCGACCTGTGAGCCAGTTGCTCACGCTTCGTATAGAATGGTTGTGCAGTAGAACATTTTATTCAGGAGGATTCTGGATCAAAAGCCTTCCTGAAATACAGAAATATTACATCCACTGTCTTCCCTTGATCACTTGGTGGGTTACCTAAGAGGAAATAAGGCTTAACAAGCAGGACTTTGCCCTCGTAAAGCCATGCTGGCTGATCAATTACCTCATTTTCTTTCAGGTATTTTGCAATACCTGTCAGAATAATCTTTTCCATAATTTTACCTAGCACTAAAGTTAGACTGACAGGGCTGTAGTTACCAGGGTCCTCCTTCCTGGCCTTCTTGAATATCAGGACAATAATGTCCAGCTTCCAGTCAACTGGGATCTCTCCAGATTGCCAGAACCTCCCAGAAATAATGGGGAGAGGCCTAGTGATGACATCATCTAGCTCTCTGAGGACTCCTGGATAAATCCCATCCTACTCCATGGACCAGGGATCTATCTGTAGCATCAGATCCCGTACAAGTTCAGGGTCAGTTAAGGGTTGATCTTTATTTTGGTCATGGTCTTCCAGTTCTGGGTATTGAGGCTCCCTTGATCCATCATCAGTGTTGAAGACAGAGGCGATGAATTCATTAAATACCTCAGCTTTTGATGAAGTGCCTTTATACCACCTTTATATCCCTGTTGATGAGGTGACTGTCCTTATGCTGTAAAGGACTGATGTTGTTTCTACACTGCCTTTTGCAGTTAATGCATTTGAAAAAAACTTTTTAATGTCCTCACAGTTCTGGCCAGTTTCAGCTCCAGCTGAGCTTTGTCTGCTCAAATTTTCTTACTACAGTAGTTAGCAGCATCTCTGAATTCTTCTTGTGTCATCTGACTTAGGTTCCACTAGGCATACACCTTCCTTTTTTGCCTGATTTGTTGGAGCAGATCCCTGTTCAGCCAAGCTGGCAGAGGTCTTCTGCCTTGTCTGCTTGACTTCTGACATTTTGGGATACCAAGAGCACAGACATGTATTAAACCTAGCGGATGAGACAAGTTCAATGCCCTCTGCATTTTGGTCCACCTTTCCTTGTAACACTGAAAGCACAGGTGTGTAAGGTAAGTTCCTCTTTTCTTCACAGAGGAATTAAAAATTATCACCAGATTTTATTCTATTTGTAAATCCTCTGGAGACTGTGCTGTAGTGAGGACCACATTAGCTTTGTCTTTTTTTGACCAGAATTTTAATGGTTAAGGATATGAATTGTCTTTTAGCAATCAAAATGAATGGTTACCACTTAGAATTACAAAAGAAATCACAATACAAAAGCAGCTAATGCAGAAGTAATATAAGGAGAATGGGCTATTTTAATTTATTTTATTTTCTACTGAAGACTTACATAGCTTGTATGCTTCCAGCAGCCCAAGACATTAATAAAAATTCAGCCAGCCCAACCAACCAGACCAATAGCAGCAGGCACCTCTCCAAGTTTCTAGTGGATTTCCAAATACCCTCCATTTGGAAGTACTCCATACTTTTGAAGCAGTCTGATTTAGCACTAATCTGGAGTATTAAAAAAAAAAAAAAATTAAACAAATAAAGTACATTTGATTCCTCTGGTTCCTCTCAATGTAAAATGTAGTTTAGTGAATGAATTCCATAGCCCCAGGGAAGGTTATCCTCCAGTCTGACACATGGTTGATAAAAAACAGAGCTTATCTTTCCTGGAGTGACTGCCAGGATTTTACTCAAGGGCATATATATGTATTGACAAAATCTTCACAGCATAAGACACTTCCTTAATAAGAATGACATTGTTTATTCTACTCAGAGGTTAAGACAAAGCAGAAAATTTTTAACAGGTACTGGTTGCAGACTGATTTAGGAAAGAGAAGTAGGGAGGTATTTTTCTTTATTAAAAAGCTCCGGAGAAAGGGGTATTTTCTTAGCTGATCATTTAGTACGTTTTCACTTGGAGAAATAGCAATCTGCTAATTGATAAATCTACCACTAGTTTTTGGAAACACCATTATTTTTTGTCACTTGAAATTTCTGTAGCAGCACTTTTTAGCAGATTTTAAGGGAGCTGGCATTAAAAAGAAGGAAATGCACAAAACCAGCCTAGAGGACAGGAGGCTCCCAGGTGACCTTATAGTGACTTACCAACATCTACGAAAAGCTGGGGTAGGGCTTTTTGCAGGGGCATGTGGTGAAAGGACAAGGGGAAATGGTTTCAAGGTTGAAGAGTGTAGATTTAGGTTAGACATCAGGAATAAAATAATTTCTGTGAGTGTGGTGAGACACTGGCACAGGTTGCCCAAGGAAGTTGTGGCTGCCCCCTCCCTGGAAGTGTTCAAGGCCAGGTTGGATGGGTGTTGGAGGAGCCTGATCTACTGGAAGGTGGAGAGAGGTTGGAATGAGATGATCTTTAATGTACCTTCCAATCCTAGCCATTCTATAATAATCTCTCGGTCCATACACTAAGAAACATTATCACACATATTAAAAATAAAAAAACAATACTCATGCATTTTCCCTAAGGCAATAAACCTAACAACAAGACAATGGATGCATGCACAGACTTCCACTAGTATAAAAACCCCCTTTTCACTAGAGGTAGATGAGAACAAAGTCTAACAGCTTAAGAATTTTTACAGGTTCTACCATATTATAATACATAATTTTAAAATAAAATATATCAGTTTTTGGAAATTCATGATAAAATAAATTAATTCTCATTATTAAATTTTATTAATCTCACTTCAGTAGCAACAAGACTTTTTGTCTGAATTTCATTATGACAGCACAGTTTTCCTAAAATCTTTAATATGCAGAGTTAACTAAATGGTAACATATATCAAAGAAAGACTGCTAAATGATTTTTATTTTTCTCCAGTTATGCACAAACTATATATATAGTCTAGCTACATGTGTGCACATTTTATCACATTTAGTCCTTCACAAAAATAGACATCTTAACACCAAGCTTGAATATTAAAGAACTGGAGTTCAGATAGAGTATACTAAGTGCAGGCAACTGTCTTCTCTGAGAATTTCTCTGCAAGGGCTGCCAAAAAAATCAACTGAAATACAATAATGGGCACTTAGAAATTATGCCTAACTGCTATGAAAATTATATTTAAAAGCTAGAATGTTTTTTAATGTTCAGAAGTTTTCAGATGCTAGACAAAAGAAGACCTGATTCGTACTAAATGATTTACTCCAACAAGCAGTAAATCAATCTACCACAGTAAATTGATAAAACTAACTCTTTAATGCATTAGACTCATGACTTACAGAAAGTGAAAAGAGATGTAATTTAAAAAATGTATAAATAAATAACAGAAACTATTTTCTGTATTATTGGTATGTTATGTAACCTTCAGGAGACATACATTTAGTGAAATATTTTCATGATGCATGAAGTCTGTGTTTTGGAACAGCTTTTAATATGTTATAATCTACCTGAAAGCCACTCATAGTAAAGGGCATCTCCTGATTAAAGAACAAGAGTTAGTAGACCAGGGATAGTACTGCATAATTCAGCCAGCTCCTCTTACTATGAAGGTGGCAGTAGAGACACTGAGACATCTTTGAACAAGCAATCTTGTCACAGGGGATCTAGGTGAAATTTGGCCATTTGAACATGGAAGTACCCAAAAGTTCATTCTACTTACCACACACAAACTGGCTACATAAATCTGGAATAGCATTGCAATCACACAGCAGACAGCAAGAACCAGACATTTGTAAATTGCCAGAAACCAGAGGTGCACCTCAGTTTCCAGTACTAGGTCCAGTTCTCTTCAGAACCTTCATTTATAATCTAAATGATGGAACGGAGTGTACTCTTTGCAAGTCTGCAGATGCCACAAAAGTGTGAAAAATGACTGATGCACCAGAGGGTTGTGCTGTCATCCAGGGGGACCTTGAAGCTGGAGAAATGGGCTGACAGGAACCTCCTGAAGTTCAGCACAGGAAAAAGCTAAGTCCTGCACCTGAGAAAGATTAAACTCCATACGTCATTATAGGCTATGTGTTGACTGGCTGGCAAGCAGATACACAGAAAAAGATTCAGTGGTCCTGGTAAAGACCAAGTTGAATATGAACCAGCAGTTCAACCTCACAGCAAAAAAGGACAACAGTAGTTACTGCATTAGGAAGAGCATTGCCACCACTTCAAAGGAGGTGATCCTTCCTCTCTGCTCAGCACAAGTGAGACCACACCTAGAGGACTGGGTACAGTTCTGGAATATCTAGAAGAGGTTTAAACACTTGAACTGTTTAGATTACAGAAGGGCATGCTGGAGCTGAATCTTATGGATGTCTATAAACATATGATAGGAGGCAGTAAAGAGGATGGAGACAGGCTTTTTTTCATTGCACGGTGACAGGACTAGAGGCAATGGGCACAAACTGCAACACAGTGGTAGACTTCTTCAGAACATCAGGAAAAACTTTCACTATGAATGTGACTGAGCACTGGCACAGGTTGCCCAGAAAGACTGAAGACACTCCATTCTTGGAAATATTCAGAAGGCATCCGGATATTGTCCTGGGCAAATGGCTATAGGTCACCCTGATGAAAAGAAAGTTAGATAATGTAATAATACTTAAGCTGTGCATAGCAGTAACAAATTTGTTAATAAGATTTTGGAAAGTCTTAAAGATATGGCTGTGATGGCAACACTACATCAACATGTGAAGTGGGAAGAGTTTCTATATCCTATATGACAGGATAAGTAAGATAAAAAATCTTATATTTACCTCAGCTTATTAATGTAACAAATTTGTGTTGCACTGGGACATTGACGTTACATTTAAAAGAACAAATAATGTCTCTAATAATATGAAACAAAGACCCACAAAAACTGTTGGGTCTTGCACTTGGGTCACAACCCCATACACCACTACAGTATTGGAGACAAGTGACTAAAAGATGTCCAGCAGAAAATGACCTGGGAGTGTTGGTCAACATCTGTTGTGTTCCCAGGTGGCAAAGAGGGACAATAGTATCCTGGGTATTATCAGAAATAATGTGGCCAGCTAGAAGTGATCATCCCTCTGCACTTGGCACTGGTCAGTCCACATCTCAAATACCATGTGGGCTTCTCACTACAAGAAAGTCATTGAAATGCTCAGTTGTGTTCAGAGAAGAGCAATGAAGCTGGAAAAGGGTCTGGAGCACAAATCTTATGAGAAGCAGTTGAAGGAATTTGCATTGATTATCTTGGAGAAAAAGAAGTTCAGGAGAGACTTTATGACTCTTTACAACTACTTGAAAGAAAGTTCTAGAAAGGTAGGTGTTGCTCTCTACCAAGTAAAAAGTAATTGAACAAGAGCAAATGGCCTGAAGTTGCAGCAGGGGAAGTTTTAATTGGACATGAGGAAAAAATTGTTTAGTGAAAGGGTTCTCAGACACTGAAACAGGCTGCCCAAGGTAGTGACTGAGTTACCATCTGTGGAGGTATTCAAAAGATGTATAGATATGGTACTTAAAGAAAGGATTTAGTGATAGACTTGTCAGTGTGCTAGGTTAATGCTTGGATTTGATGATCTTAAATGTCTTTTCCAACCAAAATTCTATGATTCTATCTGAGCTAAAGTTCCATCAGCAATGTAGGACATTTTTCATCCTTAGTAAATTCACAGATGACACAGAACTGGGGCGTAGTAGGGGTCAGGCTCTTCTCCCAGGCATCTAGGGACAGGACGAGAGGACATGGCCTGAATCTGTGCCCAGGGAGGCTTAGGTTGGATATCAGGAGTCACTTCCTCATGGAGAGGGTGATCAGGCATTGGAATGGGCTGTGAGGAAAGTGGTGGAGTCACTGTCCCTGGAGGTGTTTAAGGAAAGATTGGATGTGGCACTTAGTGCCATGGTCTAGCTGATGTGCTGATATTAGGTTATATACTGGACTTGAGGATCTCAGAGGTCTTTTCCAACCTCAATAATTCTGTGATTCTGTTACCAGCCTATGACCTTCTTTGCTGCAACGTGGATGACCAACCCCATCTTCACTGAGACAACAGACCTTGCTAACATTTTTACCCAGCACTGGTGTGGTGCTCCCAGGTTTCTCTCTAATAAGCCTTGTTTCTTCCCCATCCCCTTTCAAATCTTGTTTAAAGCTCTTTACATGAGCCCTGCTAACTCTTGCCCCAGGATCCTTTCTCCCCTTTGTGTTAGGCTTTTGCCATCTGCTGCCAGCAGGCCTGATGTTCTGTAAATCAACCCATGATCAAAGGAACAGAAGTCCTGCCAGTAACACCAGTCTCAGAGACAGGAGTTAATCTGATGGCTACTGTAACTCATAAGAGAAAATAAATGCTTATATTTTCATTTTAATTTACCTTAGTTCAATAATTTGAGAAGCTTAGAACTGAAAAGATTTAAATAAAATTTTCAGGAAAACAATCAAAGTAATCATGTAAGTATGGTGAAGGAAATAAAATGTAGTTTTAGAGCTCTGCAATTTTTACCACCTATAGTTTCATACTTTTTTATTACACATATTCCAAGACCTAGACACAGAACTGACATTACTTCACCTAGTTATCAAAGAAAAGCTGTATTTCATTAGGAATCTATTCAAGATTTTATGGAATTAACCTCTGTACTTATAACGAGTATCTCCAGCTATACATTTCTAATATAACCACACTCCAAAATTCTCCTGAAGCATATTCCAGATAGTACATTTTCTCTTGGAAACACCAATGAACTAAATCTGAGGATGCAAACAGAAATTACATTAATCCATCTTGTAGCTTACAGTAATGTAAATCTCCTACCCATCTCATTTATATTGCTACAAATGTCTCATTAATCTGTTATGCCCTGAACTTTTATTCTTTATACAGCATATGAGCAGTGAAGTAGATAAACTATGTGCAGTGTATCAAAAGAGGAAATTATAGTTTTGACACTGCTAAACGATTTCCACATTTTTCTTCTATGTATTTCTGCTGCAAGTTATCACTTAGCTATTAACACTGCCATTAAACTTTCAATTGGGCTTTCTCTCTTCATAGAACTTGTGGAAATGGAACAAATAATCTGTTACTTTGTTCAAACTGGTTCCATCAAAGTGTTGTCTCTTGATTTATCCTGGTATTTTAAATTCTGGTAAAAGGAACGTCTCCAGTATGCTTGTATTGCACCCTAACACCATGATCATGAGAGTGCAGCAAAGAGTAAAATAGTACATAGTTATGCAGACTTACAATATCAGAATTATAAGACAACTTGGTTACAAAACGACTAGAAAATTTTTCAGACAATGTGCAACATTTTTTATAATTTCAGCGCCAAGCAGCAAATCTTAAAACATCATGTCATGTGGCTGGGAAGCTATTATCCCACACCTATCTGCTTTGAAGTGTTCAGTGCTTATTTTGGTGGTATGGGGTAGTATCAGATATGAAACATGGAGTAGCTACAAGTGGGTCTGGCAGTGACTATGTTCATATGAAGATACTTCTAAAGGCATAAACTTTTGGAGCAGATTACTAAGGGAATGCTTGGTGTTCCTCCCCTAAAAGTTATGAAAGATAGTTTTTAAGGGTTTTTTTGGTTTGGTTTGTGGTGGTTTTTTTTTTAAGATATTGAAATGCGAGAATAACATGTCTGATTCTTCTGCACCACAAAAGTTTGGAATAAAATACTCCCATAAGAAAGCACTACACTGCATATTCCTTGTTGTAAGTTCCTGATCTTGCATGTCAGTTCCACAAGCCTCAAAGGATTCACAAATTTATATTCACTGCAGTACAGGATCTGCCATAATTTTAAATTTTCATGTTTCCATTGCATATCTTTCGTTTTCTGAGAAAAAAATAGAAATAATAGTAAAATATTCTTGTGCATACCTGAAAAAAAAAAAATGAAAACACAATATGAAAGTCTCTTCTTAACACTAGAAAAATAGTATGGGCTCAAACTCTTTGGAGAAAGTCACACATGAAAGCACACAGAACATTGCCATCATGACTGAGAAACTATTATGCAGAGGGAGAGAAGTCTGTCCTTATCAGAGAAGAGTTGCATAGGAGACAAAATGAGATTTCATTACTGAAGTAAAATTATATATATATAAAGTATATACTATGTATAATTATTAAATGTGTAACTGTTCATTGTTGATAACTTCCTTTGGTGTGCTCAAAACAATCCTGTTGGAAGACTACCAATCCACTGGATTTCCTCACCTGTATCTGGAACAGTGGTAGCAAATGAGATTTCTTCATCTAAAAAACCAAAGCAAAGTGATGCAATTACTATGTAACAAAAGAGAACGAAAATTTCTGGAGAAACATTTTTCTTTGGTGTTTTCTGGAAAATGAGCCCTGATATGGGAAAATGTGTGAAATTATTAAGAAAATAATAAGATACCATTCAAATTAATAATATCCAGAATTTTTAAAAGCTTATTTCAGTCTTCTGTTTCTTTAGTCTTCTGGATATGATATGCTTCATTGATCAAGAAGGCATTGCAGCAGAATATACGTGGCCACTGATACTCTTTGTTGCTATGGGAGCAGATGTCTTAGAATTTTAACTTTATTTGATGTTGTGTCCAGGGAACCAGAAAGAACTAGACACTATAGAAGTAAGTGAAAAAAACTGTAGAACCATATTAAATATAAAAAAGAGTGGTGACAAGCGCTCACATGATTAGGTGATATGTCACTGATCCCTAATATGATGCTGAACCTTCAATGTTCATTTACATCCACAAATATCAACTTCTACCAGCCCTGATATTTTTAAAAAACTCTAACAGAAATCAGTATACTTTAAACACAAATACCATTGCACTTCTATAGTTGACATAAATAGTTCATGTAATACTGGCATGATGGAAACTAAACCTTCTATAGACTGTGTTCAAAGAATGAAAGGAAACTGCATTTAAAAAGTTACAGGCTTCGTTTTTCTAAAATGCTGTTATCTCCAAATGATGCAACTATTCTGCAGGTAGAGGAGAGATACAAAGTGAAGTTGCAACCAAGTGTTTGGTTGGACCTGAAGGACAGTGTAAAGGAAAGAACTTTCAACTCTTACCAGTACCTGAACCTTTCTGTTTAGACTGTCACTGACTGCTAGTTTACAAGGGTGATTAATGAGGTCCAAATAATTACTGGCAGGAAAGATTAAGAAGCACAGTCATCTCCTACAGGGGTAATGAGAAAACTTCAGGAAGTACATCTGGACATTAAGACAATTAATTTTGATGAATACTTGTATTAAACTATTTCTAATACAGTGATAGATTTACAATGAATTTCTGTTGACAAATATAGCTACAAATTTGTTGTAATGTAGTAATGAAATACAGATGTAATGCTTTGAATATCAGTGCCTTTACTCAGCTATGTAAAATCCTCGATCATTCCTGTGTATAAGAATCACTGAAGAGGGAAAAGTCTTTAGATAATGTGCCATACTATGCTTTCTTGCAAAACAATTATTTGTATCTGACTTACTGTAGGTTTAAAGTCTCCTTAAAGCAAATGTTTGGGGTTTTTTTTCCTAGAAATATTTCTATGGTCACCTATTTTTATATGTGACGACAATATAAATAAGCCACCATTTTTCTCAAGATCATAGTTATTCTAAATTTTCATCTCTTTAATTTCTTCCAATACACTATGCTGGATTTCTTACCTGATATAGATCCCCATAGTACTACAGTTATGATGATGATGATGATGATGTTGATGATGATGATGATGGTGATGATGATGATTTCTCTCTACACTCTTTAACATCAGACTCTAATCTTAGCAAATCTAAACTCTCACCTTGGAATTTCATGTCAATTCCTTCCTGACAAACCGGTGTCCAGCTTTTTCATTCCCAGTCTTTTTGAAAATATAAAAGTTTAACTAATATTGCTCAGAGCCTTATTAAGTCAAGCTTTGAAAGTCTCTTAGGTGGAGATATTAGAACCTCTCTGGGCAATTGTCAAAGCCCAGAGTACTCTCTGACCAGAGACTTTTACATTTTCTACATATTACATGTATTTAATATCAGATTTACTTATTTGGAGATGGCTGATGTTATATGTTGTTTCTGATTTAACAGAGTGATATAATATATATATTGAAAACACAATACAAATGTAAGCTAGACCTGGCAAAACAGCAATTGCAACACATATTTCAGTCCCAATGTGATTTCCATTAGGGATCTGTATAATATGCTCACTGTCAAAATCCTGTAGTGTCCCCAGTTTCTGGGAAAGAATAAATAGCTTAAAGGCAACACATATCAGCTGCTCTTTTCTTTAAGCTAGTTTTATATTCAGTACTAAGAATACCCACATATTTAGTCACATCCATATTGGTGTGGCTAACTCAGGGAGACTTGCACCACCAACTGATCCATTCTTTTGAGAGCTGTGAAGCCTTATAAAAGGCTATCCTCCAGCTCACCTTGTCCTGAGAAAAAGTCAGGTTTGGGAAGAGGGGAAAGGACTCTTTCTAGCATCCGATGGAGCTGAATCATGAGCATGAGCCTCTGTACTAGACATCCACTAGATAAGTAAAGGAAGCCAAGAAGGAGGAAGGAATGGACTTTAGCTCTCTTCTGGAAATTATGAGGTATGGAAGAAAATGAGAGGGAATACTGATGCCTCTCTGGTTTGTCTCTTGCATTCCCAGGAGTCCTAAATGGTATGATAACTCTTTTTCTTTTTTATTTCACAAAAACTTCCAAAAAAATAAGATTTCTCTCTCATCAGTGTGGGAATTTCCTCCTTCTGCATCCAAGTTTCAGGAAGGTTTGGATGAAGAGTGGAATAATTAGGAAAGAAAAGTAGGAAAATCTTTGTTGTTCTGTCAGTCCTGTGCTACTCTGAATCATAGTAGAACGCATTACAATGTTAACAGTTTTAAAAGAGCTCTATAATCTCGTACACTTCTCTGCCATATTATTACAATCTGCACTCTGTTTAAAGTCTAATTTTTAAAATAATTGTCCCTTAATAAAATCCCCCACATTACATTACTGCTGGTCATGCATAAAATTACTTTACTGCAGGAAACAATACCAACCAATATAATAATTTCTGTCCAATAGATGAAAAATTATTGGTTTAATCACACTGTAAAATCTTGGAAGGGAAGTAGTTTGTTTACTAAACTAAGCTGTGAGGATGAAGAAGTGGACTTAGTGCTTCTGAATCTCATGCATCTTTCACTAATTTCTTAAAACAAGGAAGTGATCTTCCAGGTCCCTTTGACATGTTGTTTTGGGGTTTTTTTAGCACAAATTTGGACTGTATTAGGCTTGAATTTTTTGTCTTAAATATAGTCTGGAAGTAGGTTAAGTTTGGCTGGAAATAAAGAAGTCTTAGGAAACAAAGGCTACCTGAATTTAACTACCTGAAAGGAGGTTGGAGCCAGGGGGTTGGTCTTTTTTCCCAGGCAACTATCAGCAAGACAAAAGGGCATGGACTCAAGTTGTGCTAGGGGAAATTTAGGCTGGATATTAGAAAGAATTTCTTTATGGAGAGGGTGATCAGGCATTGCAATGGGCTGCCCAGGGAAGTAGTGGATTCTCCATCCCTGGAGATATTTAAAAAGAGACTGGATGTGGCACTCAGTGCCATAATCTAATAACTGCAGCGGTAGTGGCCAAGGGTTGGACCTCATGATCTCTGAGGTCCCTTCCAACCCAGCCAATTCTATGATTCTATGAAAGATCCTATGTGTTCTACAACATGTAGAATATGTCCTTCTTGTAGTGAGACGCCCAGAGGTGAACACAGTATTCATGGTACAGTCTCATCAGTGCCAGGTACAGGAGGACAATCAGTTCCCTAGTGCTGTGGCCATCTTATTTCTGATATTGGACAGGATGCTGTTGGCTTTCTTGACTACCTGGGTGCACTGCTAGCTTATATTCAGCCAGCTATTTATGACCTCCCAAGGTCTTTTTCTAGCCATTTTTCTCCACGTTTTTAGTGCTGCATGGGATTGCTGTGATCCAAGTGAAAGACCTGGCACTTGGCCTTGCTGACCTTTGTACGATTGGCCTCAGCTCATTTATCTAACCTGCCCAGATCTCTCTGTAGAGCTTTTCTACCCTATGTTACACAAAGTATCACTATTGTCTTATCTGTGGTCTGCCTCAGCTTAGTAGTTTCCAGTTTGATTTTCATCTCTTCTAGTCAGCAGAAAAATACATTAAAATAACATATTGACTACTATGAAAATCATCAGTACTGTCAGTGTTGCTGCAGATCAAATCATCTTTCCCTCAATAAATACTGCAAAGTAGGGACTGAAAGGAATTTTGTGCTTACCTAAGAAGGGTGCACTGGAGATGAATATTGATTGTATCTCCTGTATTACTTTCTCCGGAGGTGAACCACTGAATAAATCAATTACCAGAAAATACTATTATTACATTTACCTGTCAACTTTCAATATTGTAATTTGTCACATAAAAACTCTTGCATGTTTACACATGTTAAATAATGTGTACATAGCCAATAGATCCTATAAAAATCATCAGCCACCCAATGACCCAGATTTCCATATCTGCTTGGCCTTGGTCAGAAGCTGGGCTAAAACCACCCCAGCCCTAAACCAAGCCATAATTTTCAAGAAATCGCAAAACCTATTTCCTGATTTTTATTTTATTTTGTACTTATCTCATACATGTTATTTTATTGCTATGGTACAATTAACATGTTAATTGTGAAGCTCTGAAGCAAAATTACCCTGGGAACAGAAAATCCTATTCTTTACCTCTGTTTGTTCTGTTGCCTAACACACCAGGGGCACCAGGAAGGATCATGAAGAGAATTAAGACAAAATATTTGCATACTCTGCCCTGCTCAGGACTGAATGAATACTGACAGTGATGATTAAAATTGGAAAACATAGTGGCATCAGACCACATTAAGAGTAGAAGCAGTTAATATTTGTTTTCCCTGTTTTGAGATAGGCTCTATGGTTGGATGGGCTGGAACCGGGAAAAGGAATGAGAGAAATTTAATTTCTCTGAAACGCCACTTATCGTTTTCTTGTGCATTTTTCTATCTTCATCATTCTAGAAGGATAATAAAAATATGTAAGAAAGGTAAAAACAAGAGGAAGTGACATCACTGGCATAAAAGTCCCTTCCAGGTCTATGGACAACCAGAGCTGTTCTTCTATCGCCTTCTTTTGTCACAAAAATCAGTTTCACAGTCACACACAGAGTTAATTCCTTACAATAATTTCACCAGGTTCAGTATTTAACTGAGATTCCAAAAAGGACTAGGTAATTTAATCACTGTTCCTATTGTTAACTAAAAAAAAAAATGTGGATGCTTTCTGGGTTGACATTGTCAAAGAAGCATTTAGGTATATCAAGAAAGACTATGGGAAATTTTTTTATGTCAAAACAGAAGTGAGAGCATACCTCAGGATATCTGGAATGCACAGCTCATCTTTCTTTAGTCCATCAAGATCATGCTGGAAGCTGTTCTAACCTCACACATTTTTTACTCGTGTATAGCAATTTCTTTGCACCTAAGATATGAAGGCAATTATTATTAATGAGATTATTATGCTTAGCAGTTCTTACACAATATACTGATCATTTAATCCACTCTGACAAGAGAAACAGCAAGCTATAGAACTGTCAAAATATGTTCTACACTTGCTGAATTGATGAAGTAACAAATAAAGAAGAAACTTGCCTCTGAAACTTTATCAGGTTGTATTTTCTAATAAAGTGTGACAGTCCACAAAAGATGTCAGGCTTTTCACTGTGCTTTTTGTCAGAGTCTGTTCCAGCACTGCAAAATGACTGCAAGTGGTGTTGAGGAGAATAGTAAACTAGACACAGAGTGGATACAAGAGGTCACTACCCAGCTATGTCATTACTCCATGCTCCCTTCTCAAGATCCATGACTAGGTGCATTGTGAGGCAAAGGAGGGCAGGTAAGGCATTTATAGACCTGAGTCAACCTGCTTGAACCTTTTTATCTGTTCACAGACAAGAAAATATCAAAGGGGTACAGAAAAGAGAATATGTCAATAAGGAAGTCCACTAAGATTTTATGAAGCAGAGTAGCTACCTGACCAGGTGGTAGGAAATCTCACTGCATGGCAGTGCAGCTAAACTCTTTCTAGAAGTCTGAAGACACAAACAGGATAAGGAAGCCAGGTAGAAGGAGGGATGCTAGAAGGACCCAGGTAGGCATGGCAGATGAGTTAGACCACCTCCAAAGACAGTAGCTAAGCCAACTAGTTCTGACTCACTAGCTTCTGACATTTAGCTGGAAATCACATCAAATGTAACCCCATTATTTTGTTTCATTTTATAGTTTAAAAAAAGATCCATTTAAAAAAAATGTAACAATGGAAAATGTTATGATATTTAATTATCTTGAATGTCTCGACAAACTGCAGCTTAGATTTGCTTTATTTAAAGGGAAGACTTCAAAATATTCCCACTCTTCCATATTAAGTTCGGAATTAAGCTTAGATCAGGATAATTTTGGTTTATAGGCCATTTGTAAACTTTGTAAAAAAAATTTTTGACATATGCATTTTCTTATTTCAATCTAGGTCTAGTATAGCTTTACCTACTCCCAACTGGTAATCTGTATGAGTTTCTAACAATATACTCTGTCTTTTTCCTTTAGACAAATGCTCTTTTTTCTATTACTAACGGTGTATGTTTGTGTATGGTTGTAGCTAGCTGTGAAACTTGCTGACTTTAGTATTTTACGCTCTAAAACACTTTATTAGCTTTAACTGATCCTAGATTTGCAAAGTTGTGGGGTGTTTTTGTTTTTCTTTTTGTTTTTGTTTGGGTTTTTTTAGTGTATTTTACATTTTTGCAAAAGATAATATCTTTAAATATATCTTAAAATATTCTATGTATCAATTGTTACCATTTAAAACATTTTTCCAAGCATTCTGTTTCAGCAAGACCTTCAAAATCATCATCAAATTTTTCCTAGGTCATTTTCTGCAGGATGGATTATACATTATTTTGGCTTCTAAGCTTCATTTCACGGGCAGTCTATACCCAAAACTAAGTGGTTTGACAAAGGTAATACCAGAACATTTAATAGAACCTCTCAAAACCTTACAAAATTTCCTCTGGTACATCTCATCCAGTAAAGCTCAGACTTAATACTTTGTTTCACACTGCACCAGTTTGTTTATTCTGACCTTTTATTTTGTTTCACTTCACTTAACACTGGAGTCATGAAAACTATATTCCATCTCCTGATGTGTTTTTTTTTCTACAAATGTTTATTTTAACTGTGTTAAAACTGTGTTGTATTTATTTTAGCTTTTTACCTGAATACAGGTTATAGAATTTTTTTGTATGTTTGTCTGTTAAATCTGTGCTTGATCTGATCTTAAAAAGTTCTTTAAGTCCATAAAGCAGACAATTGTTTGTAAGTTGTCTTGTAATTTCTTCATTCACACAGAAGCCCATACAAAAGTGCAATGAAAAGCAGACACTCCCGACTGCTAACTTTAGCCACTTTCCACAAAAGCCAACAAGTAAAGTTGATCCACGTGTCTACTTAAACATGCAGCAAACTCAAAAGATTGGAGCAGATGAAGACTATTAGTTCAAAGGATATTCCAGGATAATTTCTTGGAATTTAGAAATTGTAATTAAGGCCCTGTAGTGTGTAAATTCTCCCTGACACCAGAAACCTTTGTAAGTTTTACGTGGCCATCAGGAGCCGGTAGTTCACTGCAGTCTTCTGAGATCTCTGAGAGTAAGCATCAGTGCACTGAGATCTCAGGGCATACATCCTCTGCAATTTTCTGACACATAAAGCAATATATTTGCGCCCCCGTCTACTTCAAAATAAATTTTTCAAGTAAATGGCTGTCCCAAACAGGAAAATTTGGACAAAATAACTTATAAAATCAATGAAAATCCACCTTATAATTCTGATGTAAATGTAGTTAGACTCACCATATAACTACTTCTTTTGTTAAACAGATTTACTTTTCAAAGATTTCCTCTGGCTGTTAACCTGACAGGACCATTTTATTGATGACCTATTCTGATCTTAGTTGTAAGCAATTAAAGGACTAATTGGAATGAGACTGCTATGTCAGTATTCTCATCTTACATTTAAAGGGATAATTTACTAAAACTCTGCCCTAAGAAACATGTAAAACCTAAAAAAGTTACATTAACAGAATCAACACGTGAATACAGTACTATAATCTGAATAACTGTTGTGCATCAGAATTCCAGTGTTTATAAGAAGACAAAAAACACATTTATACATGCATGTATACATGTATACAATATATACACACACAGAAGAGTTAGGAGCATGTGTAGCAGTGCACCCAGTATAGCAACTCATTGCCCCAAAATTCAATTCACAAGTTGCACTTACATGAAGAAAGCTGTAAATCACTGTTCCAAGATCCAGACATCTAGAAATCCTGTACGACACAGAACTCTACTAGAAACTGACACAACATGACAACAAAGAACCTATGCTACATGGTAAATTTGTGGCTTAGTCAGAAAAACACTTCTTCATTTCAGTCAGCTTTATTTAGAATAAACAGAATTGTTATTATTATACTACTGCTCAATATATAATAAATGCAAGGTAAAAGAAAGAAGATTCCTTATTTATGACATTTCAGGCATTAGAATTTTCATTATAAAGAGTTACTTGAATTTAGACTAAAACCATTATTCAACAACAAAATCAGATAATGCCAAGTTGCTCTGGTTACCAAATACTACTTGCAGAAAGTGATAGTAAGCTTAGAAACTTCAAATGTTGGAAAAAAATACTGCAATACTGGAGATTTCCAAGACAGGGTACATATCTGGTGTTTCCCTTTATTACACATAGGGGTTTTCTCATTTCTGTTCATAGAGAGAGTCTTTGTGGCAAAAGTTGATTTTTGATCATCTGAATCATGTATTTAGTCCGAGATTCCTGAGAAATGGAAGACATTGTCTGCATACTTCTTGCAATCCCTTCTATGCAACAGTCACGGTACTGTATAACAACCTATTTATTCTCTAATGGAAATGCAACTTGCAAGAACTTAGTACCTAGTGAACTTCTGTAGAAAGTGACCACTCTTAACATGGTTAGCATTTTATTGTATCTACTCACAGACTCCAAACAACATTACTTACTATTAGTGAATACCATTAAACAATGCAAAACATGGGCATAAAATATTCTGCATCAAACAGCTCATGCTCTAGAGCACGAGACTGAAAAGGAATAAAAGACAGCAGTACAAGCAAATGGACAGTAAGATCCAAAGCTATATTTTTCTGAAACTATCTGCACTTATCTGTCACTGCTATTTATGTGGTATCTGAATTTGCAACATACTCATCTTCCAGTACATTCATCTCAAAAGAGAGCCTCTAAAATCTACTTCTAACAGAATAATCCAAGATGTCATGAAGTTGAATTGATATGTGAGGCTACATGATCTTAAGTGTTTTTACTTCAGATCAGTATTTCTGAAAGTTAAATAATTTCGCAGTCATGAAAAGACTACTATTGATCTAAACATCTGCAGCAATAGAAAAGTAGTAAGTTGCTATGAAATATAACAATCTAAATGGATTTAGGAGAAAAAATATGTTGATAAGCCTTTTCAGGATTTCATAAGAATTGCTTATGTATGTTTTGCTTAAGTATGTTTTGTCAGTACTATCAGCCTAGGTTTAGAGACAATATTAGAATACTTTTTCTGGAGAAACAGAGCTGCAGCATCAGATACATCTTGAAGTGATATCTTCAATATGCCTGGTGGCCTAAATCAACAGTAGTAGTACTGTTCCATTTACACATAATTTATGGTTTTTTTTTTTTTAAGGTAATTTAAGTGCATACCAAATTAATTACTTCTTTAGATATTGAAAATAATATCTTCGGTCTACATAAT
Source organism: Phaethornis superciliosus (assembly GCA_023637945.1). NCBI lineage: Eukaryota > Metazoa > Chordata > Aves > Apodiformes > Trochilidae > Phaethornis > Phaethornis superciliosus. The sequence continues at coordinate 75,987,152 of JAJQWJ010000002.1, forward strand.
ATGAGAAATCTTGTCATGTATTAATTTGCATAAACTTGAAGTAGCTACATAAGCTCTAAATATACAAATAGTTTTTATTGAAATTGATATCTAAAGGAGTAAATGAATAATTGCAAACCCAAAGACAGCAATGTGTGGAATTAATTTCTATTTTCTCCTTTTCTATTCCGCAAATAATATTCTCAGTGTCTGACATGCATGTTAAGTACTTTGATAGAACTACAGTGGGAATTTTAATTTTCGTCAATTCCATGAAAACAAAGCTCCTCACACTCCTTTTCCTATGACCTACAATTTCTTTTAGTTTAGACTTGCTACACATCACAAAACTGAATTTAAGCTGAAATACTTTGAATTTTAAAGCAAAAGATCCTGGTAAAACTATGGAAAACATCCAGAAAACTTGATACAATTTTGTTTCAATGGATTTTCTTTTAGTTAATGGTGAAAATAAAAAAAATTACCAAGGCCAGAGTGAAAGTTTCAATTACCTGTTTCCTTCACAAGACTAAATCATTTAGTATGTTAATTTCATCAACCACTCATGCATCTGTGTACTGTATTTATGAGCACAGGTGTTTGTATGACTTCAATTCTATATATGAAGCATTTTTGTTACTATTTTTTATATTAGTTAACATGCCTAAATTATGAACTTCTGTAGCAGCCATTATTGATGAACCTTTATGATGTATTGATGAACCTGATTTTTCCTCATCAGAAATTCAGCAAATTTGTCGTGGTTATTTCTATGTTACACACCTTTTTCCTATGCTCATAACCTTCATAGTTCTCCAAGCAAGAATTAGTATCTTACAGTTTAAATTATATATAGTGCATTGTATCATTAAACTTTGCAAGATTTGAGGAAAAAAAAAAGGAAATGACTGTTGTTTCCGGCCATGCGTAACTCGTCAAAATGAAACAGTCTCTGCACTTGGGATGCTGTCACCTCTGCTGTACCTCATTAGTCAAACTGAATTAGTAAAATCTTAAACATTGTAGTCCTGGGCTTTCTTCAACAACAAAATTCAAGTCACAGAAATACTCAAACTATCACCTTGCAGTTGGATTATTTTTTTTCCTGGAGCACCTTTCAGAGCTCTTCCATTGTCACTGCATGGAGTCTCCTCATCAATGTCTTACCCCATGAGACTCACAATCCTGGCCTCTCTTGGAATGTGACATGGAGCTACCATGCATGTGAACAGCCTTACGTCTGGACCTCCCAGTTTTGTGGAACTTGAGCTAGATCTCAATACATCAATTTGCAGATCAGCTATGAATTGGTCTAGTGAAGTAAGAGTAACAATGATGCCCATAGTAAATTCTGCATAATTACAGAAATTATTTTCTTTGCAAAGTACATATATATAAAAGTCCTCACTCTATCTAAAAAAAAAAAAAAAAAAAAAAAAAAAAAAAAAAAAAAAGGTAGATTTTCAATTTAAAACCCCTACATTTAAAAAAGAGGTCTTTCACAAGTGTGAACATTGGAACATGAAACATGAAACTGTTAGCACAAACCCCGCTAAATAGGTATATGGTTATAAAATTAGAATAATTTGTAAACAGTAACTAAAAAACATGAGTGTATATGGCCATATAAGTACAGCTAGTGTGACTCCTCACACTAAATATATTAAAGACAATCAATGAAGCTAGTCTTAGAAGACATCAGTCAAACAGGATATTTAGAATGGGCACCCTTTTATTTCAAAAAGTAGTTGTAATATAACATAAAGGTAGGGAGAATTCCTTTTTCCAAAAGAACTGGTGTCTCCATAAAAGCATCAGTCTTATCATACCATACTAGCTTCTGCACATATTGCATGGTAGTATTCTATGCCACTTTACAAGTGCATACATCTCTTCTTTGAAAAATCCTCTGTACAGTACTTACGGATGGACTTGGAAGTAAACATTTAGAGACAGCAATCTGCTTAATTAGAAGAAAAAGTTCATTATTATTATTAAATATATTTGAGCACTCTCTGGCACATAAGTAGGTACTTAAACACAGAAGAATCTGCTTCTGTTAACACTAACCAAGCAGAGGGAATTCCACTTGATGGAAGAAAAATTCTGCCAGGACTTACACTTCTTCCATATAAATGTCAGGAGAACAAGAGAGGTTGAGCCATAAGGATCTACAAGTTACATGACCCACATGGCTCATTTCACTACCAGTTTAATCTGAGTGGAATACAGAGATGTTAGAAGTGAGCAAAAGTGCTTCAGAGCCAACAGATATGTCTACAGTAGATTAGTCACACAACAGATGACAGAACAGACAAACTGAACTTTGGATGAGGAAACACTACTAGTTTTCCCAATAAGGGATAAATTTAAAGACTAATTACTTTGCACTAGAACTTTGTTTTTAAACTACATGTTTATTTAGTTAATTAACTTACAAATTCAGAATAAACATACTATTCCTTTTATGAATGTGATACAGTAAATATTCATGTTCTCAGGCTTTCAGAATCTGTGTAGTTATCCTAGGTCTTTTCCTGTTATGGCACGTCTAAAATAAAATAGTAATAATTCACATAACACTTGATAGCCGATAAATTTTCAGGATGTGAAAAGTATTTTCTGTGAAACAAAGGTTTTTCCGGCAAATTTATTTAAAACCTTTGTCACGAGTGGACAGTAAAATAATTATCTAGAAGTGATTTATTTATTTTACTTATTTTTCTTCTTTTCCCTTCTCTTCTCTTCTCTTCTCTTCTCTTCTCTTCTCTTCAATTCCCTTCAATTCTCTTCAATTCTCTTCAATTCTTTTTTGTTTTCCTCTTTTTTGTTTTCTTCTTTTTCCTCTTTTTCCACTCAAATGATAAAAACATACCTGTAAGAACTGGCTGAAATAATTTCAATATTATTTGTATTAAGAACATAGTATCTGTCTTCACAAGGAAAAGGCTAAATTCATTGAGTAGATAAATAAGTAGACTAGAATAAATTTACTAGTTTGCCTTTGAGAAATATTAATAACCAGAAATATTAATAATTAATAATTAACAATTACCAATAAAATTCAGGCAGCTCATCTTTACTAATTTTCCATGTTCATTTCCACATTCAGTATTTGATTAATGTGAATTCATTGACCCTGAAATAGTTACCTAATCATTATCAGACAACCAAATGAACAATAATAACTACCAATCAATATTATCACTAATTCAGTATGTTTCACATTAATGATCCAGCATTCAGACTTCAGTTTGCTTGATATCCAGGTTCATCTGTCCTTGTCTGTGTGCTTCTGGATCCTGTATTTATGAAAGGCATGCTTAGATTCAATATCCATTCCATTAAATGTCTGTCCTTTGTACAGGATATACTAGATTTTTTTTCTTTCATATTTACATCTCAAAATGCATATTGGTAAACATCCAAAAGTGGAAATTAAGCAAGTATCATAGAATCATAGAATAGGCTGGGTTGGAAGGGACCTCAGAGATCATCGAGTCCAACCCTTGATCAATTACCACCACAGTCACTAGACCACGGCACTGAGTGCCATATCGAGTCTCTTTTTAAATATCTCCAGGGACGAAGAGTCCACCACCTCCCCAGGCAGCCCGTTCCAATGTCTGATCACCCTTTCTGTGAAAAAATTCTTTCTAATATCCAGTCTGAACTTACCCCGGCACAATTTAAGACCATGCCCTCTTGTCTTACTGAGAGTTGCCTGGGAAAAGAGACCAACCCCCGCCTGGCTCCATCCTCCTTTCAGGTAGTTGTAGAGGGCAATGAGGTCTCCCCTGAGCCTCCTCTTCTCCAGGCTGAAGTACAAGCAAGCAAATTTAAAATTCAGTATACATCTATATTTGCCATCAAGTTGCATTCTGAAATGATTCTGTGGCTAGAGAGTATAATTAATATTTCTGAAAAAGACAGAAAGTCAAACTACTCAATGGATCTGTGCAACAATCACCTTGATGATGGATCACCAATGCCAGCTCATCAGGGACTGCTCTAATACACCAGAGGGAAGCCTCTCTTCTCAGCAGAAGATGGGTCCCACATCCCAGAATAGGTAAAACCCCAGTATTCAGTGACAAAAACATAGTTTGCAACCAGAGGACACAGGGGCACAGTGGACATGGCACTTGGCTGGGCATTCTGAAAGAAGTGCTTTGTTCCCAAAGGGTTGTCAGAACCAAATAGGCAAGAAACTGATAGAGACAGCAGACGTTTTATTGTAAGATGCTGCAGTTTTGAGTAAGACACGTTATTTTGCTTTGTTTTGTATTTGTAAAGGAAATGTTCTACTAACAACTGATGTGTTTTAGTGGTTTGATAAAATATAACCATGGTGTGGTTTACTTCACTGTGAGTATTAAGTATTTTTTTCAAAATAAAATGAAACCTGATTGAGAGTAATTTCAGAAAATATAAAATTCTATTATAGACTCAGAAAAACTCCCAAAATTTATGTTGCTATAATGTGCTAAAAATAATATAGAAACATAATCTTCTTCTTGACTGCTTTTAAGATGAAGTTTTTTGCATTTGGACACCAGTCTATGAAAAATTTTTCTATACCTAGTTACATTTGAGTATCTAGGTTCTCAGTTAGTACCTTGACTTTATGATCCAAACTGCATAAACAGTAGTGAAATGTTTATAGTTTTCTTGATTACATCTTTCCATTTCACACTAAATATACCATTGCTATAAAGAGGACACATTGTACTTTCCAGAGCTGTTGTTTCAGGGCATTTGCAGAACAGGGCACTGCATCTGTTTATATGCTGCTAGCATCTGGAAGTTTTGGCCATAGAAAAGTATATTTCTTGCTGTCTCCAGCTGTACTGCCTAAGAGAAAAAACCGAGTAATATGGATGGAGTCTCTAGGTAGTTAGGTATCCAAATGTAATAAACATTAAGATTTCTTTTTTAAATGAAATATTATATTCTGGCAAACATTTCCATGGAAACAGAAGTTTTAAATTAAAAACAATCAAAAAACCAGCCAACCAACCAAACAAAAAAAAAAAAACAAAACAAACAAGCAACAACAACAAAACAATATAAGATTTTGTGTCTGAAATTCAAACTTCTGTGTGTGTGCACTACATGAGCAGGATTATCAGTTTGAATTCAGATGTTACTCTGCCTTGGCACACTGAAGTTCTGCATGACTGATCAGCCACACCATCAAGAATAGCTTCTAACCTTGACTGGACCACTCAAGCTTTTGAAGCTGGAAAGTAACAAGGTATGACTGCAGAATAACAGCTGAGGCATCTACAAAGTAAGTGTTAAGATGAATAACTGGTTTTGACATCATTCAGGTGAATATGGTGATTCAGAGCCATTTTTACATTAAATATGTTTCTTGAAAGCTCATAGGCTATAAAAACACTGTGGTTTAAAAGAGCAGAACCATAGACACTTCATGATAGATAGATACATAGGTCAGTTAAGGGACAGAATGGGCCACAGAGCTTGGGCCAGTGAGTGCCTGCTGGTCAGAAGGTCCATGCCCTCCAATCTTTGCTCTGGTGGGCACAGTCCCACCATGCCAGAGAGAGCTGAGCAGATCCAGGCCTGGGCAGCTCATGTCAGGTGATGTCCAGGTGAAGCTGGTGCCAGGAGAGTGGAACAGGTCAGCTCAGCTCACAGCTGGGGCAGTCATGAGGCCAAGGAGTGGGGCTCTGAGGTGCTCTTGAGCACAGGGAGTTCCCCTGTCATGGCCTTTCCTGACTCTTTCTCACCCAATGCCTTCCCAGTCCCTGGGAGGGGATGTTTCTGGGCCTTGATATCCTCTCTGCCTTGTTTCTTTCCTGGTCCAGCTGCCCTCAGAAAAAGAGCTTTAGGGAGTTTTGCTTACAGCTTCAAAACCACTGTCATTCATCCAAGATCCATCTCTGTTCTTTTATGAGGTATCTGGTCCTTCTTAGTTTATCTCAGGATTTTGTGGTCCCTGGTGTTCTTAGAATATGTTCTGCTATGCGTGAGAGAAATCTTATATCTTACCAGCATGTCAGCCATTGTCAATATTCATTAGAGCATAAAGAGTGTTATTGTTCAGCATGCATTTCTCTCACATCTGGGATTATTTTTAAGAGTACCTCTCTGTTTTATATAAGGATTCTGTCAAATGAGAAATACCAAACTATACCTGCAAAAATAATAATCAGGATCTCCAGATTTTCTTGTATCTTCATCCTTTTTTATGTTTGTGTATATGTATATACATGGATGATAGATGAGAATAAACAATAAAACTTACACTGGTGTGTTTGTAGCTCTTACTGGAAATGGTTTTGTATGAAGCTGGAAGGCCTATGAGAAAAATCACATTTGCATACCATATTGATGTCCTCACCTTCTTTGTACTATAGCTTATTTTTTTACTCTTCAGCCCCTCCCATAGCATCCTTGGACAATTATAAACTTTAAAAATTTCCACCAGTTACGTTCCTCAATCACTTCCTCAAAAGAAAAATTCTTCACTATATTTTCTAGAAAGCCAACTGAGGGAGAACTATTTTTTCATAATATGAAAATATGAAATAATGAAATTGTGAAATTATGCTGGACTACACTGGTAGTATACAGCATATAGAAAACTTGGAAAAAAAATTAAAAAATCCTATAGGACCATCTTCTGTGTGTAAACAGTGCCTATTATTATTGTAGTTCTGATTCATTAGTTTTTTGTTTTATGTTGCTGTGTCACTTGATATAATAAAAATATATTTAATTGTAGATTAGATAGAACATTTTTCTCTGTTTCCTGACTGAAAATGATCTTTTAAAAATGGATGTGTACTGCAAGAAAAATATAGAGCTGACAGGTATTAAAAATAGAGTTTTCTTAAACTCTGAGTTTAGATCAAATAGTTTTATAGCCATTAGATTTTATGTAAGTTTAAAAAATAACCTAATTTTCCCAAAAGATTAGCTGTTATTTAGGCATTTACAACCACTGAATTTTGTGAAATATTCAGCTACTACTGAGACCAGTGGAAAATAGAACTGTCTTAAATATTTTAGATCCTATATCTGCCAAGTATCAGAGCATGACGTCTCAAAATCCCTCTCACAAATGTGTCCATTGGGTGTCATTACACTGAATTCACCAAAACTGATGGGCATACGGTCAGTTTGAGAAGACAATCAGCTCCTCAAAAGACATGAAGTGAATTTTGTTACAAGCACCCAGATTTGCATATGTTTTTCTAAGGTCAGATCTGCGTTAAGCCTGAACTCAAAATCAGGGCAAAATGTTCCTCTTAGTCCAAATGTTTTGTATGTACTAAACACATTCCATTCTTGATATTTCCACTGACATAAGTAAGAGTCACTTTGCACACAGAACAGGTACAGAGCTAGCAACTCACATCCATGCTGATGAGATGCTGAGGGGTGAAAAACAATAGCCAAAACAAAAACTTCTGTAGCAGACACGAAGAGTAAAATTAGAAGTCTGCCAGAAACTTCTGATCTTTTGTTTGTAGAATTTTTCTCTAACCTGTGCAGACTTGCTCTTTGTTCATCTTTTCTCTCTTTTGATGTTCTTTTTTATAATCTTTTTATTTTCTACATAGCTTTACTTTTTATGTGTAATCTTGCTGTAACTTTTCCTTTTTTTTTTTTTTCATTTTTTTTTCTTACTTAACAGTTAAAGGCAGGCGAAGAATATATCAATCCACTTTATGCTGCAACATTAGTCACCCTGTCTTCACCTATCATTTTTGGATTAGAAGTCTCTTTATGCAGAGCACCATCTTCTTTGTTTAAACAATGCCCATTATTATTGTAATCCTGATTCAGTAGTGCGTTGTTTTGTTCTGATGTGCCATTTGATATAATAATAAAATATTTAATTGTAGATTAGGTAGAATATTCTATTTTCCTAACTGGTACTGGAAGATCTTCCAGTAATTTGCAGGCATATGCATAGGCATGCATACCTTACTTGCTGCAAAATTATTAGTACAAAATTTCGTATTTGGCTAAAACAAGGATAGGGCATATTTTCTAGATGAAATAAAAGGATGTTTAGAACTTCTGATTTATTCTGAGAAAGTTTATTTGCAGGCACAGTAGAAAGGGTTGCATTTATATGGTAAAAGTATTTATTTGGTAACTCATAAGCATTCATGATATTAAAATGCAAAAAGCCTGAGGAAATTTTAGCCTTCATCCGTTTTACATGATGTTTTTCAGACTTTCATATTTTCTCAGCCATAAATCTGTTCAAGCTATTAAAAGCCTATTAAAACCATAATCAAATAAATACCATGAATCTGCTTTCAGGCATCTTAGAGTAAGAGTGGCGAAAAGATGCACAGTTATACAATTCTTCTAGCATAATACCTGTTTATAGTTCAAATCAATGTCTTCCACTGGCCAATCAATACCACCTTACTCTGTTTATCACTACTTGTATGCCTTTTCAATAATTCTAATTTAAAGGAGCAATTACTGAAACTGTATACTCATTGATTGTTTAAAGGGTACAGATTGTATGAACAAATTTAATTTTTGATCCAATTAAAGCTGCTGAAAAACTGCAAATCACATTTCCTTAAGAAAGTCTCATATCAGTTTTTCAGACACAATCAATGAGCTACACTACAACCACAATATATTTGCTTATTTAGATCCCTGGAGGATTTCATTCGAAGGGTAAAGTACCTGCAAGCTATGGAGGGGTTGTACCCTGAACCAGGGATTAAACAGTTGTCCCTTTCATCTTCCCTTGACCTGAGGAGGTACCCTAAAAGGCAAACCTGAATGCCATTACATATTCTCTGTCTCTCATACTGGGACTGTATCTTATCTAGCAGAAAAACACACTTTCTTTACCCCTCCTCTAGTCTGATCAGATACAAGACAGCTTGCAGCTTCAAGATCCAGTGCCATATCAAAAACATTCTGGTTGAATTTAAAAGTCCACAAGAAATAGTTTTTTAAGAGAACAGCTTTTGCACTTAGTGTCAGGACTTGTCATGCTACAGTCACTCTCAGTAAAATGCTCATCTTCAGATATTTCCCAAAGACAATTGCCCAATTGCATGAGTGTCTCAGAACAAAGACACCTTTTAAAGTGTCAAGCTTTTTATTTGAAAATCTGGCCTCTATGTAAGTTGTAATAGATAGCACGGTTCAAACTCACACTGTCACAGCAACTGAGAAATAGATAGGAAATGTTCACTGTCTTCTCTCAGGCCATCTAAAAGTAGTGTCTCAGCTTATCACTGTGTGGGGGTTTTTTTTGGTGTTTTGTTTTTTTTCTTTGTTTTGTTTTGGTTTTTTGTTTTTTTTTCTGGGCCAGATAGATGAACATCATGTGTACTGAAGAGAAAACAAAACCCTTAAAATGTCAGCAGTTCATTATGTGTGCTGTTACTATAATTCTCTCTATAGAAACACTAACTCTGTGAATGCAAGGCTTCAATGCAGAGGTTTTTTTGGCCAAATGATAGAAACACTGAGAGATTTCTTACAGTTCATTTTGTTGCCTAGGGTGAGTTCATCATAATAATTTCCCGCATGTCTTTCTTTTTCTCCTTGTTCCCTTTTTCGTGAACTAAAGATATCCCTTGTTGGTTTCTACATATTATCAATTGTCCTTCTGCATTGCAGATAAATTCAGTTGGAAATGTCACACGGCCTTTCTTGAATCATTTCTTAGACCAGGAATGGCGAGGCAGCAGCACTGACCCCGCTGAGCTCTGTGCCCCAGCCTTTGTTTTTGAATCAAACAGGGGTTTCCCAGAGCCTGGGAAAAACTGAGGGAGAAAGAAGACAGCAGACAGGAGTTGGCAGCTCTCACGTGTGAGCAGGAGGGAATGACGTGGCTGGGGTCATGCTGGGGAAACTGAGGGACATTTAAATGTGGCAAAACCAGAAGCGTCACTCAGACCAGGAATGGTGAGGCGGAGGCTGCTGCTGGCTTTGGAACAGTGCCAGCAGGGCCTGAAGGGAACGGCAGCTCTGTCAGATCTCCAGGTGAATCCCACTGTTGCTGTCACCTTCTGGGAAAGAGATCCGCTCCGGTCTGCATCCAACAGGAGATCGTGCGCTCAGCAGTTGCCGGAGTGGACAGGGGAAGCCAGAGAGAGGTCCCACAGAAGGGTGCAGCCATCCATGCCGTGGCTGCAGGGAACGTGAGGGCCTTTCCCTGGCAGAGGGTGGCAGTGACGGCAATGGCCGTGTGGTGGTCAGCTGCCAGGGAAGTATTCACAGCACCAAGCCTGCCTGAGTTCAAGAAGCCTGATTTTGGATGATGCTCTCAGGCACATGGTGTGATCCTGGAGGTTCCCTAAACAGTGGCAGGAGTTGGACTTCATGATCCTGATGGGTCCCTTACAACTGGAATATTCAATGATTCTATGAGACTATAATTCTATTAATTTGTCTTCATGTTGAGGATAGCTTTCTCATACCCTGCATTTTCTATTTATCCTTTTAAAGAATGGGACATTTATTAATTTGGGAAATAGATAAAAGTCCAACTGCACATTATTCTTCTCATTCTTTTGTTGTTGTTATTAAATATTTTTTTTTTTTTTAAAGAAAGTAATATTTTCTGATTAAATTCTATTACAAAAGCTATGGCTTTCTTTCTGTAAAAAGACAAGTTCTCTTCAGTGTGTACTTTTTATGTCCATGCAAGGGACAAGTAGAGCAGATGCTGTTTGCTTTATGAATATTTTTCAAAATAGTGGTTCCATTAAAATATTACCAGAGATGCGAATAATGATTTTTTTTTTATGTTTTAAAAATTATTTTTCTTCTGCAGCTCTTAAATTAATTTCCTAAATTCTAGATTAAAAAAAAAACAAACCAAACCAGAGCCTTCCTAATCTGCAGTATGAATTTTTTCAGAGGTACAGTAATAGCTTACTTACTAAACCATTCACAGAAAAGATTAAAATCCAAGACTGTCCTTCGTTTGCTTGATCTGCATGAAAATTTAGCTTAGTCTTTTTACATGCCTGGTGGTGTGGCAAGCCGTCTGTATATTAGTTCGTCTCTATTTTACTGTGCTTGAAGGACTTGACATGTATCTTTGAAGATTTCACTGGTGTATTTTTACATGTCTGGCTACATTACAGTCCCTCCTCTTTTTTGCTTGACGTATACTTACCAGTTAGTATGTGAATTTTAATATACTTTCCACTGTCCTTGGAGAAAGGTAGGGGTCTTTATCAGCCTTGTATTTAATTTAGATATGTGGCCTCTGCTATAGGATATCATCTTACAGATCTCCAGCCCCACACAATCTCGTCTAGTATTTATTATCTTTTTTTCCAGACCATTTTAATGTGCATCATACAGAAAAAACCCTGTGTGAGGCGTTATTTGTTTTATTTATTTTTTTTTAATGACAATTATTTGCTCCCTCTGTGTTTTCTCTGATGTTGTAACAGTATGTTAACAAACCGATTTGTGACTGCAATTTAATTAAAACTCTTTATTTTGTTAAGTCACTTCAAAAGTCCAGGCAAAAGTCATCATGTCTAAGACACTGATCCGTATAATTTTATAAATCATTATATTAATTTTATCCGGTAGAATTACAAAATTTCACATGCCAAAGATCTTTACCCCACTGTTTAATATCTTTCCTCTGTATACTATCTTTCTCCTACAGATTTTAGAATTTATAACACTGCAATCCTTTGTAAGGAAAAATTACATTTAGTAGAAAGAAGTTACTGGGAGATCAAAGAATTTAAATAACTTCCTTGTAACAATAAAATATAATAAAGATTTCTTCCAATTACTTCTTTCTTGATTTATTGCCAATCTCTAATTACTGTGAGAATTTCTAGTGGAAATCAAAGTGCTTGGCTTTTGTAATACATGCTAACAAGAATTTTCAATGTTAGCATTACTTGTGTCAGGATAGGTTACAGACAGAAGAGATGATGTAAAAGAATTAAAAAGGTAAGGGATTTTAGGGATTTGTATGCTGATATAATTTAGAAGGATGTCAGAGTGAAATAGATTCCTGTTCAGTTAACAACTGTTAACAAAGTCAATCCTAACCTGGTAGTTCCAGCTGCCTGTACTCTCTGTGCCAGGGATTTTAACAGAAGATCAGCTGCATAGCAGGGGGCTGGGAGTCTAAAATTCTTCATGTGTTAGTGACCATGAAAGTTACTACCATGAAGTGAGCAAAACAAATAATTAATATTGAGATCACAGATCTTTATCAGGATCAATTTTTGTCTAACTTTGAAGTAACATGACCAATTAATAAATACAGATACATATTCCAGCGCAATAATAATAAAGATAGATATATATGCTATGGAAATTGTTCTTTTCCCTGTGGGTAATATTGATATACACTTGATTAAACTTACCATTGGAAATAAAGGTGGGAGAAAGACTGGATGAAGTAGATGAAATGCTGAAAAAAAATTGAAAGCCAGAGTTGGAGGAGAAAGGATTTTAGTGACAAATACAGTGCATATTAAAGCACGAGCAAGGCAGAAGTATTTTAATAGATGTTTTGATATATAGCACTCAAACCAAGGTGAAATAGGCGAATGGCTAAAGTATCTGAGGCATGTATCTAGAAAAAAAATGTCTCTCAGAGGTAAGAAGCTTGTAGTCTCAGGCTCAAGTCTAAATCCATACACATAAACAAAACTTTAGTTAGTTATGCAGATGACCTGAAATTTTGGATGGTATTTTTGTGATGTGGTTATATAAGCAAGGCATGAAAATGCAATATGAACTAAATTTAAGAAATTTAGGAACACAGAGTTTCTGTCTTTGTTTTTCTGATTGGAAGAGCCTTTTGAGGGTCAGTCCTTAGAAATTTGATTAGAAGTTTTGTAGTCATGAAGTCATGAGTAGTTACACCAACTGAGGATCTAAAGAAACAGATTTGGCTTTCTGAACTAGCTAATTTTGAGTGTCATTCCTAAAAGTCTTTAGAATGGACTCAGATATTATTGTTCAACACACTAAAATTTAATAAAGTCAGATTCAAAATCCTAGAATACTATGAAAATGATGGCTGCAAGCTCGATGAAAATATTACTGTACAAAGACAAAACAAAATACAAGTAAACAGAAAGCTGATAAAGCCAAGATTAGTTTTCTAGAAGTCTGTGTGAAATAAGTAGAAATTACCCAGAAAAAGTAATTAAAGCATTCAATTAAATGCCAGGGGAAAGAATTTTTAAAAATCTTTCTGAAATTTTTCAAGGTCAGGAGCTTGTACTGCTGTATGTGCCCAACTTTACTTTCAAGTGAAGATACAAATAAATAAATGTAGCTAAGTACAATTTCTTTGGGTTTGAATCAACTAGTTCATCAGATCGATGGTGTACTGCAACTGCAAGTGCAAATTACACATCATTCATTAATATTGAGTTTTTCTTCTCTGTTCTTTTTTTTTTGTGTATGATACTTTGACCCTATGCTAATGAGACACACACACACAAAAAAATCAGGTAATGAGAAGTACATTGCTCTGCACTGATGATGAAAAGTCCAGTTGAGAATAAATAATAAATACATAAATATCTTGTTAACAAAGAGAAAAAAAAAAAAAAAAAAAAAAAAAAAAAGAATGTTTTCATTTTTGGATTTCCATGGAAACTGCCTGTAAAATCAACATTCCTATACTCATAATAAGAAACACCTTTTAAAAATAAAAAGAAATCTGTACCAGTTTTTCAGTTGCATTAATGTAGTCTGAAATGGCCCTTCTTATGTCAGGCTGATAAACACCTAAATATAATCAGTTTTACATTTTTCAGTCTGATGTTGGAATGCTATATGACTGTTGAAATGTCTTTGTTATATTTGATATATTTGTGACATGCAGAACACGTCCAACTGCTTAAATGCCACAGTAAAGTGACAGTCAAGGGACATAAACCCTTGCCTCTTTCCAAGATGCTATTGAGACAAAATACTACTAAGTAGGGTTGGGTTTTTGGGGTGTATTGTGTTGGGGGTTATTGCTAAGTTATAATTTAGGGATATTGCTGGGCATGGGAATACAATCAGAAATCATTTAATCTTTCTAAAATCTATTCAGTAATGCAAGGCAGCTCACTTACATTTACCTCAATGATAAATTAAAAACACAGTGGAGTTTTAAACATGCTAAAAGCTCCCCCTGCTGCTGAAGAGCCCTTAAGAGATTACTCCCTTTGAATTTTGTGTTTAAAGAAAAAACAAGATCAAATACAATAAACAAGTTAATGGTCAAATAACGTTCCTTTCAGTAATGAAATATTCAGCTGATGGAAGAAAGATGCTAATATGTCTGCATTAGAGTCAAATTATTGTAGGAATTGTGACAGAAAAAAAAAATCCATGGTAAGAAAGAAGTTATTTCAGTTAACCAAATGAGGAAAACAACCACAGAATCCTCTATTTTTTGTATTTTTTTTTTTTTTTTTAACTGCACAACTGTTTTACATAGGGAGGAATATTCGAGGTATTATTGAGTTACGTGTGGTTAATTTTAGAAATTTATTCTGGTTGAGTTCAATTTAGCAGCCTCTGAAGATTACACTTTTGAGAAATTCAGGTAGTTTATTGTAGGAACGCTGTATTCTGTAAGTAAGGGGCAGTGAAATTGCTTCAATCAAAATGGTACTTGGACACAGCCAAAGTTAAAGTAATTGTCTTCTTGTGTTCACTATTGTATTGGAGAAAAATATATACATAGATACCTTTATATCATTCTGCATATGAATAATGTGCTCCTGTTAGCCATGAAAAGCAAAAATCCGTTGATTATAGGATACATGAAGCTAAATGACATACTTTTGGGAACTGTTTTAAGGACAATACAAACAAATACATTATGCAAAGACTATACTGTGCTCAGATCAAATTGCAAGTTACACTGTTGCAATAGGACATGAAACACTGAAATTAAGTTAATGGAAATAAAAGGAAAGCATCTGAACAGAATCATAGAATTTTTCAGATTGGGAAAGACCTACAAGAACATCCATTTTTATTTTTTACCTAACTCTACTAACCTAGCTCTTCCAGCCCACTGCTAAATCATGTCCCTAAGCATCATAGTTATACAATTTTTAATCACATTCAGATGTGGTCATTCAATCACTCCCCTGGGCAGCCCATTCCAGTGCTTAGCAACCCTTTCTGTAAAGAAGTTTTTCATAATATCAAACCTAAACTTCCCATGGCACAAATTGAATTTCCCTTTGTCCTGTCACTATTTACTACCGAGAAGAGGCCATGATCCCCTTCCACCCTGCTCGTGCCTTGCAAAAACCTCCTTTCATGGAGCCATGGAATAATTTTGGTTGGCAAAGAGCTTTGAAACCTAGTCCAACCATTAACCCAGCACGGCCAAGGCCACCCCTAACCATGTTCCTCAGCACCACATCTACAAAGCTTTGAAATCCCTTCAGGGATGGTGACTCCATCACCTCCCTGGGTAGCCTATGCCAGGGCCTGACAACCCTTTCTATTTAGAAATTGTTCCTAATATCCAACCTAAACCTCCATGGCATGACTTGAGGCTGTTTCCTCTTGACCTATTTCTTGTTCCTTGGGAGAAAAGACCAACACTCACCTCACTACAACCTCCTTTCAGGTAGTTGGAGACAGCAATAAGGTCTCCCCTGAATCTCCTCTTCTTCAGACTAAACAACCCCATTTTTCCCAGCCACTCATTAAAAGACATTTTCTTCAGACCCTTCACCAGCATCATTGCTCTTCTCTGGACTCACTCCAGCAACTCATTCTTTTAGTGATGGAACCAAAACTAAACACATTTCTTGAGGTGACTCTTTACCAGTGCTGAGTACAAGGGGATGATCACTTCCCTAGTGCTAGTCTTGTTGGCTACACTGTTTCTGATGTTAGCCAGCATGTCTTATGTTCATTCAGGTGTCAATCAACATCCTTAGGTTCCTTTCTATCAGGCAGCTTTCCAGCCCCTCTTCCCTAAGCCTGTATCATTGCATGGGATTGTTGTGACCTGACACTTGTTCATGTTGAAGCTCATGCAATTGCCTTGGCCCATTGATCCAATCTGTCCAGGTTCCTCTGTAGAGCCTTTCTGCCCTCGAACAGATCAACACTCCCACAGAACTTGATATCATCTGCACACGGAGGGTGGACATGATGCCCCTGTAGAGATCACTGAGGAAGACATTAAACACCAATCCAGCGGCCCACCCACAAGCTGCAATTCCCCAGCACAGGCTTCAAAATTAAAAAAAAAAAAACAATTCCTTTCCTCAGTGAGGACTTACCTACACTGGAATTGGCCTCTTCAGAGAAAGCTTGCTCAACAGCTTTTGTATTCATTCAAAAAATCTTCAGACAGGAAGAGGACGATCAAATGAAGGTCTGCATACAGTTTGTCTATAACAATGTATAGAATAAAACAAAAGATTCTGAAACGAAAAGAAAAAAAAGTAAATATAAGGATAATTCGCTCAAAAAATAAGTGTAGAGAATCAAAAGACTAGATAAACATTACTTTGTGAAACTATATTGTATGTATTCTGTCTCAGATTCAGATAGTTTGTGACTTCATTTGTTCTCTTCCACCAGCTCTCAATCCCTCTTCTCTTTCCTCAAGCCATATTTGATTGTGTAATAATTTAAATGCTCTGTCTGCAAGAGTTTAATATAGCTATTAATGTTTGTTTCATACTAGGCATTCAACATGAACAACTGCTACATCTTTTTTTTTTTTCTGTAAATTATATAAAGAAAAAAGAAAACATGGCTTGGAAATACTTAAAAGTGTTCTTATCGCTTGACTAAACTGAGTACTGAAAACTTAAGGGATCATAAGCATTCTCAAAGATCTTTCTTATTACATTATCAAAAATTTTACTTTAGAAAGTCCCTAATGTCTTGGCATTTGAGCTACTGGCCTGTGCTGAATCATGCTCACACAATTGGCCAAGACATCAAGGTCAGATGTACATGGCTACTTTTGCCTTTTCTGCAATGAAACACTCATCTTACTTTGTATACATTTAAAGCATACAATAAAGGGCAGTGTAGAAATTAGATCCCAGCAAGAAACATTTTGAAGGTCTTTGCACTTTGTCTTGTAAAACATACACTAATATTTGTAGGGGTTTCATTTGCAGTGCTGACTTTTAAAGTGTAACATAACGGCTGCTATCCTGCAAATTTAGAAAACTCAGGTTTTACTTTTGCATTCCTATGAACTTTGCCCTTCCAGGAAACAACAAAAAGCATCTCCTGTGGTTTCTTGCTAGTCTAGTACATCTTTCAAGTTATAGCAGACAAGTGTATTTGGGGAAGGAGTTGTGTACCTCTGTCATCACAAGAAGAAAGGCCAATATTAACCCACAGATTTAAGTCAGATTAATCAAAACAGAGGCAAAGTAAAAGACGCTTTTTTTTTCCCAACATGCCCATTTGTTTTTACCTTGTTGTTTTACCCATGTGACATTAAAGCCACTGATGCTTTGAATCATTAAATGTTATGGGGTTATTTTTTTTTCCCTATAAGTGGTGTCTGCCTCAAACCTTCTAGGCACAGAATTTTTTTCTCTATTTCGGTTAACCAAATATGTGTTCAGTCATCACCCCTCACCCTTGCTACTGCACATTGCAATGAGAGTTTATTGTCTTGGTAATCTTTTCCATAAATCACTGACAAGAGACTTTCCCAACAAGACACAAGTCCCTTGCAAATTTCATTTCTAAATTTTAAGCAGAAGCAAAATAACTTTAGAGTCCCTAGCACAGGAAAGATACAGATGTGTTAGAGAGAGTCCAGAAAAGGGCCAAAAAGATGATCAGGGGACTGGAGCACCTCTGCTACAAGGAGAGGCTGAGAGAGTTGGGGCTATTCATCCTGGAGAAGAGAAGGCTCTGAGGAGACCTTATAGCATCCAGGGGCCTACAGGAAAGCTGGTGTGGGGCTTTTTGACAGAGGGCAGAAGTAAGACAAGGGGGAAGGGTTTAAAGTCAAAAGAGGGTAGATTTAGGTTAGATAATAGGAAAAAAATATTCACTATGAGGGTAATAAGATACCGGAATAGGTCGCCTAGGGAGGCTGTTGATGACCTTGCCCTGGAAGTGTTCAAGACCAGGTTGGATGAAGCCTTGTGCAAGCTGGGAGGTGTCTCTTCCCATGCAGGGGGTTTGGATCTTGGTGATCTTTAAGGTCCCTTCCAACCCTAACCACTTGATGTTTCCATGATTCTATAAACTTGTTTCACTTTCCTATGAACTTTTCCTATTCTATCAGCTTTTCACAAAGTTCACCTGATAAGGAACAAAGTACTTCAGGAGGATAAACACTAAAATAGATTTTCTTATTCAGTCATTAGAAACTCACCCAGGGACAAGTGAAGGAATACTGTGAGTGGCAAAGATGGAAAGTTCTTCTTGGTGAAATAATCTAACATACTTTAAGTTTTCCTCAGGTTAAATTTTTTAGTGAGTTATTCAGCACTTCACACTATCATGTTATTTATGTATGCCATTCTGTATCTCTGAGTAAAGGTGTTTTTTTCATTGTAGCAGAGTGCTTGGTTTGATACATCTGGTGAAAACTGCTGGCAATATTTTTTAAAGAAGAAACAGAGGATTTACACATTTACATTTTTCTTCATATCACAGTATGAAAGCAGACCAAAAAGGCTACCAAATCCAAAATACTAATAACTTCCATGCATTTCTATACACAGTTTTGAAAAACCATGATGCAGTCTGATCTTGAGAATGGCTCTAAAGAATTTCATAAGGAAACCTAGATGAATGTTTTTGTTATTAATCAATGCCTCTTTGGGAAAAAAAAAAAAGATCACACCACAGAGGGACACAAAAAAAACCCAAAACACAAAAAAGTGCAGGTCTCTCTTTAACCAAAGGATATACTTATTCCATATTCAAATGTTTTAAAGGAATTTGAATTTTTCTCTTTACTTTAGCTTTCACTTCTGTATTGATATTTGAAAAATACAGTTTCAGCCACTCCCAATCTGATCTAAACCAATAGGTATCTTCAGTGCAGCTATTCCTAACACGATGTTGATGAAATGCCTGGCTGCTAGGATTTGTATTGGAGAAATACAGACTTTGGAGAAAGCACACTTTAAGATGGACCTTTTCACCTCGCCAAATCGTCTGCTCAGAATCATTGCTTCTTTCTTCAGATAATCAAGAAACCCATCTTTAGACTAAATTATGCTTATTCCCAAAACTGGCTTGAAAAGGATCACTACCATCCTTATTCTCATTCTCAGGTTGCCCTGTAATTCCAAAATTACACACCAGCAGAATACCGGGCCCAGGCTCTAACACCTCTCTGAGAATTGACTAATGAGACTGGTAAGATAGTAAACCAATTCCTACAGTGCAGGAGACGCTTGAAGCTATAAAATCTTTTCTGCTTCATTAGGGATGATGTGATGCTGCACAGCCTTTGGTATACACTGTCCTGAAGTGACAATGCTGAGCTATTTGTGCACAGCAAGAAGTATGACTCTGTCTAAACCACTGTTACTAAAAGTACAAGGTTGTTTTCTGACAACAGTAGTTTTACTCCACATGAAAGCAGCTCCCAAAAACAGAAAAAAAAAAAAAAAAAAAAAAAAAGTGTGTACTACTAATAAGATGAAAAACACTCCTTTTTTTTCCTTTTAGCTATG
Organism: Phaethornis superciliosus; assembly: GCA_023637945.1. NCBI lineage: Eukaryota > Metazoa > Chordata > Aves > Apodiformes > Trochilidae > Phaethornis > Phaethornis superciliosus. Next base: position 76,006,795 of record JAJQWJ010000002.1, read on the forward strand.
TAAAGCCAAATTATTTTATCATAACAGAACTATGATGCTATTTATATAAGCATTCAACTTTTAAATTACATTATACCAATAGACTAGAATAATCTCATAATTAACACTACAGTTTCTCCATTGTTTTTTTCATGCAATATTGGCTTACAGTAAACAAACAAACAAACATCAGCCCTCTTGTATTTATAAATAACATTTATCAATCTCTACCTTAGTTGTCTCATATGAAGTGTAATTTTTGATTATACTATCCGGCAAAATAAATACTCTAGTTTGGTCTTGCCAAAAGGACAACTGTTTTGCCTGGCAATATACAGGATTTATGTAACCAGGAATTCACTTCTACACATCCTCCTTGCTCTGATTATGAGAAGCACCCTACTAAATATTTGCAACCTGCATTTGCTTCTGATCAGCAATTCAATTCCCATTTTTTTCTTGTCAGTCATCACATAAACATGATTCTGCTAGCAACCAGGCATCCAAAATGTGTGTTCTAGAATTGATTTTACTTAAATTAACTTTATAGAACTGCACCTGGAATTTACGTGTTGCCAGGAACGTATTGTCTCTATTTGCTCAGAAGTACTACAAACTGAATAAAGGAGGTTTATCATATCTTGTTATGCTCATGCAACTAAAATCTTCATAAGATTGCTGTTAATAAAAATATATTTATAATACAAAAAAACCCTTGCTGTGTCCAAAGTATAACACAATAATACTGAAGTATAAAAAGTATATTATTGTTCTGCATTGTACACTTTACTTGTGATTCAGCTAAATTGCTGTGGTAACAAAGCCAGAAGGCAGTAAGCAATATCTATAGCTTAATCTTTCTCAGTATCCATTTACCTTTATTTGTCCTATCAGGAAACATACTGTAAAAGTAAAAATATGTGCCATTCCAAGTTGTCCACATAGTACCTAACTAAATAATATGGGTAGGATTTTTAAGAATACCACAGAAAGCAAGGCTTCTGAAGGAAAACATTTTCTTTGATGGTAGCAAATGCCAAACTATATAATTATCATTCAAGTAAGTAACTGTCAGGAGAATAAAAGGACAGTGTTACCAAAGCTGAATAACACCAACACACAAGACTGCAACAAAAATAAAGAAGCAGAACTGATGATGGGAAATACACAGCATGATGTGGTATGGTTACAGATGGTGTGTGACTGTGGCCAAAGATTATTTGGTAACAGCATAGATAGGTCTTGCTCCACATAGTTGACTTAAGCAGACTGTGCCAATCATACTAAAACATTATGCGGCTACAAATTTCTGAAATCAAAAATCTAGTAGCACAATGTTAGACAGAGATAGTGAAAATATCTTTTTGGAATTCTTTTGTTGCAGGTAGTTGTATCAAATGTTTTAATATCTTTATTATTCCAGGCAGGTGTTTTTTTGTTTGTTTTTTTGTTTGTTTGGTTAGTTGGCTGGGTTTTTTGGTTGGTTGGTTGTTTTTTTTTTAAGGAGTGCTTACAGTTCTTAAAGTACAAATCAATGCTTTAGTTTATATAAGAAATTTATAAAATTAAGTTATGAATGTTTTTACTCTGTAACTTATTTACACAAAATCAGAGAACCGTTTTGGTTGAAAGGGACTTCTTGAGGTAATCTAGTCATACCTTGGTACTCCATCAGGGTCAACTGTAGCAGGACATCCAGGTCTATGTCCATTGAGGTTTTGAGTTATCTCCGCAGGCGGAGACTCCACAACCACTTTGGACAACATGATCCAGTGATGTCTGCCACTTTGACCCAGATATGTACAGGTTTTTTTCTTACTGTCTTTCCAGACTCAACATACTTAACCATCTTTATTTTTGTTCTACTATCAATATCCACAAAAACATAATGCATGTACCATCAATTAATATCATTAACAAGGTTGTAGGATGCATTGTTTTCCATATGCTGCATAAAATGCTCACACATCTTGAAATAATCTAGCCACACCATGAACAAATTATGAATAACTGTATAAATATGTATTTTTACAGTATTACTGACTGATTTCTAAAAATGTACAGAAAATGGGGGAGAGGAATGAAATGTGGGAAACCATTTCAGGTGTAATTGCACTCATGCCAAATTGATATTTTTCTTGCAGGTCAGGACAAGCTCTACATATCCATCACTGAAAATCTCCATATACAAACTTTCTGAGACAGGTTGCTCCTGAGGGCACGCAACTTGTGAAAGCTACCCTCAAGTAGTAAATTCCCTCCTTACCTAATTCTCTAAAACAAATGTATTTTTTGTCTTCCAACCTTTTGTTTCTTCCATGACACAGAACTCTTTATTTTATGATTTATTAGTGCTCATTTTTATAATTGTTAGAGATTCTGTGGAAGAATAAAGCAATTAAATCAAAAGAGGCTGATGCGCAAATTGTATTTCATAGTGCAGACAGGTGTATAATTATTACCTTTAAACAAGAATAAGAATTTCAAATGTACAAGCTAGTATTTCTGAATAGTACAGCTGCTGTTCTGTCAGGTAATTGTTATTGCATAGTATAAAGGCACTCAGGGCTTTCTCATCAAGGTATTATATTTTCCACTTAGTCTGTGTGTCCTTTTGTTTAAATTTGAATTCTAGCCAACTGGAAACACAAGAAAAAACTGAAACAAGGTTGGCACAGTTTTTCCAACCTTCCTAGGAAATAAAAAAAGAAAGTAATATGCTCACGTGCAACCTAAATCTCATGGTTTTCTTCTGCCTGTGAAGAACACAAAAGTAGAATCAAGAGGCAATGCTTCCAGTGTCAAAAAGCTCTTAAAAACTTACCCACTCATTGTAAGGCACAGAAAGGGGAAATTGTGCAAGTAAATTTTTCAGTAATTTAGTATTAAGGGGTTGGCTTTGCATGGAATTGTAGCTAGTGACATTCTTTTTTACTATGTAGTCTTTTTCAAGGCAAGAGAATGTGCTTAATTTTGTACAGTGTAGGGATATCACATAAAGGTTTAAACTGGTGTAATACCTCTAACCTTGCATGAGCTACTTTGAAAGAAAGTGCTGAGTTTTACATTAAGAGTGTGAGCTCTCCTCTCCCGTTTTCCTTTTATTTTTTGACCATTGATATTTGTAGCTAAACATAGCAACCTAAGACAGACATAGCACTTTGTTCTTCAGCATAACGTTTGACTGTACATTTAAAAAATAAATTCGTTTTCTCTTGTCTCAGAGTCCTAATTTTGCTGGGACAGAACTCTGAAGTAAATTTTCTGTTTGGAGAAACTGAATTTTTAGAGACCTGAGTCCAGTTCTGTGGGAACAAAAGAGATAAGATGCTCTGGTATGCAGGTTTCCACACTGACCAAGGTCGAGGGTAGTTTTGAACCATGAAGGCACAGGGGGCTGACTCAGTCTGACCAAAAGAAGTATTCCACACCATAAACTTTAGCCTCACTGTATACTGCACAGTTTGTAGGATAGTTTTTTTCTTCTGCCAGGGTCCCAAATGTTTCATTGGTTGTTCCACACTTGAGGCCAACTCCTCCCCTTGCTGGGATTGTTGGGCTCCAGCTGGAGCCATCGTGCTTAGGGTTGGGCATTCAGACTTCACTGATAGAAGTGCACAGCTGGCAGCTGCTATCTGGAGCTGAGTATTACTTATGATCTGACACTAGCACTGAGGTTAATATTAGCTCACTTTTATTTTCCTATTAAATCTGTTTTCATTTCAACCCATGAGACTACTTTCCTTTTCCCAATTTCCCCTCCCAGGTGGAGTCTGTAACACTCAGAATTTAGGTATCAAGACTGAAAGGAAGTATGTTGGATGTGGAAGTTGAATTTTCCCCTGTAGTATCACAAAGCTTTCCTGCATAGGGCACAATACAGAATTGCCTCTGCAAACACAGGTAGACTTTTCCTAGTCAAAAGTTCATCATGAGAAAAAAAAGTTCCTCCTGTGAAGACACATGAACATATGTGTAAACGCACTCTCCTCTACCAAATACTAGATAGTAAATTAGGTACATCATTGTTGGCTACTTCATGTGACTATAGCTAAAAATGTCTAACAGAGAATTTTTAGTTCTCTCCTCTGCACGAAATGCTAATCAAAATGCTGCTTTTTTAGAATATTACCCTGCTTTTGTTCATTCTATATGCATTTTTTTTTTGTTCCATAGCTTCACACCTGATAAAAGATGAGACTGGTATTTTTTTGAAGGTGGTATGAGAAAGAGAACTTGATCCCGTGCAAGCTTACCAAGATCATCCCTGTCAACTAGAATCAGTGACTTTGTAGCTGATGGTGAAATGGAATTCTATGAACAGGCTATAAGACTCATGGTGGAATTTTTTTTTTTTTTTTTTTTTTTTTTTTTTTTTTTTTTTAAATAGTGTTAAGGAATGGCTTTTGTGAAAGAATAACATTGTGCCTTTCCCTAGATAAATGACATTAAAAAAGGAAACAAATGTAGGATTTTTTATTTAAAGGACAAAAGCCCTTGATGTGGACAAGGTTTGTTTTTTTCCTTAGAAATCACAAGAGTGAGCTCCAAATCCACAGCAAGTCATCTATTTGCTCTTATATCTTGCTAGAACTACCTAGGGTAGGACTGTTTTGCTTTCACCAGTACAGAACAAGATTACAGAAACTGAAGAGGGTAGATTTAGGTTAGACATCTGATTTACGAAATGATGCAAAGTTTACTGATCATTAAATATTGGCTATGCATTAAGACCCTGTTATTCCTGCATTATCTTGCTATTCAGGCTGTGGACTTATCAAAGAGAGTGGCTCATTACATACTATTTATGCAGTGACCAGCAAACACAAAATTCTCATTAGTCCATCCAAGCATAACAGTTATCTAAACTATAATACATCATAATAATGGATGCTGGCATAGTTCATCCTGTGTATATACGACACTCTCCATCATATGAAGGGCTGTAAATTAAATATCAAATTTCAAGCACTGCATGACACAAAATATGCTATGTTTGAAATGCCATCACTATATCATCTCAAAATACATATTGTTATTTCAGAATTGAGAACTTCTGCATTTGTGGGAAGAACTGTAAGGTTAAAATCTGTAGGCAAATCAAAAATTGAGATAAAGCATTATTTGATATATCTATATTTCGAAAATGAGATTTTCCTCCTGAAAAAAGAAATTCTAACTAAATCTCAGAAAACATAAATACCAAAGCCTGTCTATATTCCCAAGGATATCTTATGGGAACTAGTTTTAAAGTACCATATAGTATCTTTTTATAAATCTACAGAAATACAAAGTATGTAGTGTTAAATTAAAAGTAAATTGCCTGAAAGCATATATCAAAGTGTAAGCCAGCATAAAATATAAGGGTCAAGATTTTTTCCTGCTTGCTCTATGCATAATCCTAAACGATTCACAGAAACAAATATAATGAGTCCTAGTTTAGAAGATACAACTACAAAACTGAATTTTCACACAAAACTTTACAAATTTCATAAGTTTTTGGTAAAGTGAAATGGCTTCATACCTCTGGAACATCAATAGCTCCTAATTTGAATCACCATCCTTGTCGTATTTAAAAGATGTGTAGACGTGGCCCTTAGGGATATGGTTTAGTGCTGACCTTGGCAGTGTTAGGTTTATGGCTCAACTAGATGATCTTAAAGGTCTTTTCCAACCTAAATTATTCTATTATTCTGTAATTTGGTATTTTCCTGAGCATGTATTTATTTTATTTTAACTTGTAGGAATCGGTTCCACTGAATAAAATTATACTAATTCAGTCTGGTTAGAAATGTGGTTCATAATTAATTTTCAGAAGAAACTTTTTCTATAATGATCAACCATTTGTTGTCTCTTAGTAGTAGTAACACTAGGAATAAGGGGCCCAAAATCCTTCTAATCAGTAAGGGTGTATTAACTGTATTACAACATTTATAGGAACACTAAGGAATCTGAATTACCCTCCACTAAAGCACTTGGCTCCTGATCACGAGAATACAGCAGCATACACCTCACCATATTGTACCACAGTTTAGTAAGAAAATCATTCTAATTCATATTTAGCCTTTCTCTGGGATTCAAAGCAATAGTGAGTGCTATGCAGTTTCCTTGTACACAATCATGTTAAAAGCGGTGCAAATTCCTAATGGAATAATTTAAGACACAAGTATTTGATGAGCATTTGTGTCTCTGCAATAGCTACTAATTTGGAGGTCTCTGAATTTATCTGACAATGTATCCATTTTAACTAACAATTCAAGAGGGTGATTGACTTTTCCCTGCCACACAAAGCTGTAGGGCTACTTCAAAATGTTTTAGCTAGATGATAAATCTCAAAAGATGAGAAAGCTATGCCTATCTATTAACTTCTCAAAGGTTATCTAAAGTTTCTTAGAAAATATCAGTTCAGTCTCTGTGGAAATGACTTTTCACTTGCATTCCCCAAGGTCAGTAAAATTCTCCTTTCAGAATGCAGCTACAGTGTGTAAGTGCAAAACTTTGAATGACTTCATATTACACTGAATCATATTTCAAAATTTGCACTCCACCTTCCCAGTAAGAGAAGTAACAGAAAACACCAGAGGTTAACCACAAAAAAGGCAATTATGGTTATGAAAAAGAAAGGAATGAATCTGATTTGTAAGGGTTAAGTCACGATTTGTGTGGGTACTTCAAGTATCAGTTAAAGCACTTCACTGCTCCCGTGGGAACACATCCTGCCACATTATTTTTAGAGCTTCTGATAAGTCTTCAACCTAATGTGGACATCTGTTATATATCTAGGACTGCTGCTTCTAATGCAGTTTTAAAGAATATGAATACTTACAAACTGTTTAAAAAATTCTTCAGAGGAAATGTCAGCATTAATAAGCCTTCTTTGAATACCAAGTGGAGCATTTCCCTTAAAAATTATAAGGATCACAAAGTTTGATAAGAAAGTAGCTTAATTTTCCAAATTGTTGCCCAGTTATAGCAGAGTTTATGATTATACAAGTTTGGCTTTTATTCTTCTATTTATACAAACTGTAATTGAGATAATGCAATACCGGAATGTGAAGTTAAACCCAAAACTAGACTCAGCAAATTCTTCCCACTTAAAGCAAGAAAATGTCTCAGCTTCTAAGAGAAGTTGCAAATGTGTAAATACAACATTAATAAGTCAGTATTTTGATACAGTATACTCTTTGTAATTAAAATCAGAAGAAAACTGCAGCTGGACCAAAACTGTTGTATAGCTCAGGACCACAGAGATTATATCTTTGAAAACTATTGCTCTCTGAGCAAGGTAAATCTAAATCTTAAAATCATAACCTTAAAATGCTCAAAAAATTACCATTCTGTTGTCATCCCTCTGGTTTCCCTACGAAGGGGCAATAATTGCTAAATAGTGACTTTTAAGCCTAAAAATCATGGAAATCTTAACATTTAATATATTTACAATGATTTGTCCACTGAACAGAAAGGGAAGAGTAAATAATATGCAATGGTGAGACTTAAAGAGACTTTGAAAGTGTAATAGTTGCAAATCAAGTTAAAGGATTAAAGGTATTAACTTAAATGTCTTTACTGTTATATCCCAAATGATCACTCTGGAAGTCTCCATAGGAATCACTTTAACATGTCTATGTTTCAGTAACAGTTGTATAATAAAACCTTTTTAAAACTGCTGAAACAATTTCTTCATTACCCACATCACAGAAGGCATTAGACTTTTTGCACTTTTTAGTTCCCTTCTAGCACTTCTTAACAAGGATTTAGAAAGAACAAAGTATAAGGGAGTTTTGGCAATGTACTAGACTCAGTGTTTCTATTAAATTACTCATACACCCTTATCTTTTGATTTTCCTTTCTGCACACTAAAAATGTTTCAATTTACAGAAAAAAAAAAACAATAGAGTTCTCCTTTAATAAAGATTTTTGAAATTATTTTTACTTTTTAAGACACTGACACCACAGTCACTGAGGCAGCAGGACCTTGGCAGATCAGGACTTTCTTTTCTTTGAAATAGTGGAATAGTTTACATGGAAGCATCACCTCTTGTAGGGTTTTATTAAAACCAGTATACATTATTCACTTGAGTCTTATGCCCTTCTATGATATCATGCTGACCACAATCATATATTTGAAAAATACTAATAGGAATCTGGGACATGGGAGGAAGTAATTATTCATGTTTACCTTCCTGTGGCACATTCTTCATTGTAAGTTAGAACATCCCAAAGGCAAATTTATCAGCTGCCAGGTACCTCCACAGGCTCTTCAAACAGTTTGGAGAAATGCAGGAAAGACCTACCTACACATTCTTTACTTTATTTATAGTCCCCAAACTATTACACTGAAGAAATGTATGTCATTGCTTTGCAAAATTCACAAAGAATGTCATTAAGAACAGGAGATCTTCAAAAGATCTCTCTAGGCTGTCAGTTTGTTCAAAAGAAAATGGTAAAGTATGTGTTATACATGGCAGAAACACTCTGAATCCATGTTACTAACATACACACACACAAAAGCAACATTTTAAGAACCACTTCAAGATCTTGAAAAGATTTTTACAGGCTGCTGAAGGACAGCACAAGCAAACCACTAGGTGGCTCTTCTAAACTCAAGGATTCCAGGCTTGCTGATTTTTGCTATAATTTTGATTATGATGGCTATTTTATGATATTAACAAATGGTTAATATTGCAAGTTCTATCTACATGATATAGATGCAGAGAAATTAATTTGAACCCTCCTGACATTTCATAGCTGTGCATTAGCTGAGGCTGCAATCATGTTTTCACCTTGCATTTTGTTGAACCATAGCTATCAGCCTGCTATTTGCCAGGGACAAATTAAGTTAATTCTCAGAACAAGTGTTAAGTATTGTGATTTCCAAATAAATATTTCATAGTAATTAGAGGATGCATGTAAATGAACATATTTATCCCTGCTGCTTTGAGACCTTAGCATACCGTGAAGAAGAGGAACTATTTAAAACAAAATAAATTCATCCAGAAAATTACTTCATGCATGCATCTACATATAGACAATTATTTTTGTTGAGTTCATAAGCAATGCCAGAATCCTCATGAAGATCTAATACTGACAAGGGTTTTAAAAGTGGGATGTATGCAAAAATCTTGTCCTGGGCATATTGTCTAGCCAACTTCTTCAGTTTGCTGCTTAGAAAAGCACCATACAATGTAAAAACAAACACCTCCTCAGCTCTCTTCCCGCTTAAAAAAACAGACAGTGAAATCTAATTATACCATGGGTACACAGAGGTTTTACACTGTCATGTTTTAACCCTTGTCAGCAACCAAGTCCCACACAGCAGCTCACTCAATGCCCCGCGGTGGAATAGGGAAGATAATCTGAAGGTTAAAAGAGAAAACCCATGGGCTGAGATAGACTGTCCAGTAAAGCAAAAGCCCCTCATGCAAGCAAAGCAAAACAAGGAATTAATTCATTATTTTCCATCATCCTGCAGGTGTTCAGCCATCTCCAAGAAAGCAGGGCTCCATCACGCATAATGGTTATTTGGGAAGTCAAACACCATCACTCTGAACGTCACCACCTTCCTTCCTCCCTCCCAACTTTATATGCTGAGCATGTTGTCACATACTGTGGAATATCCCTTTTTTTTAGCTGGGGCTCCTTGTTCACCCCCAACCTACTTGCTGTCAGTCCAGTGTGAGAAGCTGAAATGTCCTAGGCATATTGTGAGCTCTGCTTAAAATTTCATTTTAATATTCATAATGGTGGTCAGATACATCTTAAGTTGTGCTACACGATGGGATTTGATTACTCTAATTGCACCCATAAATAAAATTTTCATATGTGTCAGTTTTCAAGTTCAAATATAAATAATGAAAATTGAGACAGAATGCTTCTTTTAAAGTATATAGTATTTCTTGGTAAATTTCTGCTAGTATTGAACATAAATCAGGTCATTAAAACGTACTAAATGTTTTGGTAGCCTGAATCTGATAATAAATGATAACAACGCAAACGAAGCATGGGTTTCCTGAGAAACCACAAAGAGGAAAGGAGTATATGTAATTAAATATCTTCTAATTTTATTTTTTTTTTAACAACTTCTCATGTATTATTTTAGGTGGTTCTTCTGGCTTATTGATTAGCTTGTTTTCCACAGAGAAACAGCTTTCACAGGGATTCATTAATTTCCAAGGTGGAAAATGAAACTGTTCTTGTTAAGGAAGGAGAAAAACATAGAAATACTTACATGAATACAGTTGTATATCCATAACAGTTCTGTATAAATTTTAAGTATCTACAGTGGCTCAGCAAATACAGTACTCTTGTTTCTTCAGAGACAGTCATTACTGATTCAAAAGATACAGACTCATTTACAATGGCATGTACAATGGTGATAATCCCAGCTGGTTTATACAACTGGATTCTTTCTGCCTAGAGCATTCAAAAATATCTTTGTATTTCAATCCAGGCTGTGAATCCTTATGGTTCCCTGTCTCTCATGTCAAAAAAGGCAACAGAAGAGATTTTCTAACATACTAAAATGTATTCAAAACTTGTCTTTCCCCACAGGTAGCCAGTGACTGTGTATCCATAGTGCCCAGTCTCACACTAGCACTTGAGGCTTCTAAAAACGAGCAGTTTTTATGGCCCAACTTATTAGTGGGGGGAAAAGAATGAAATTTTGTGAGAGTGTGAGAAAGCTCATTCTCATATTTTGTATGCCATCCATTCATGGCCTCAGTTCAGTATGAACAGAAATTCAAAAATTTGGACAAATTTCTACCTATAACAACATGGTTTTGGCTTGGAGAATCCAACAGATTATTGAAGTACCTAAAATGTTCCCTGTGAATCTGCTTTACAAAATCAAGACAAAGTGAAAGTTTTACAAAAAGCTTTTATTCTTCTTTCTTCTTACAAATAATTATTTACAGATCATATTACAGTAATAGCAGACAGAAACAGCCATCTCTGTGTTTGTCACTGCAATATATTCATATTATTAGAAATTACATAAAACAACCCAGCTGGAAATCAGATCTGGAGAAGAATATATTTGATCAGTAACTGGAGTTCCTTTTAGAAAGAGCATAAAACATGTCCACTGATACCTGCAAACTTCTCATTAGTTTCCAGGTAAATACTTACTGTTTTTAAGCTCAGATGCATAATGAACCCAAACAAATAGCATTCTCATGGGTTTTGTCCTCTTCAGAGAACACTCAAACCAGCTTCCTGCCTGTCTACAAAATCACATGTGCACAGCTGATTCCATGTTAATGTGATTATTTTACATCTACAACATTTTTTATTATTATTTTGGAATTTTATTTTAGATGACTTAAAATGCATCCAAACTCCTCAGGCTAGATCCATCTTTTGTTCACAGTAAGAAAGATTAGAGGGTAAGTTAACGAAACTATCATCCTCACTTTCAAAATCTGAGTATTCTGCAGTTACATTTTCCAAATTTGTGTTCCAGAGAATAAACTGGTTTGGTTTGGGTTTTTTTTTTTGCTCAGTTGGTTGGTTTTGCTTCGTTCGTTTGTTTGTTTGTTTGTTTTTTCTTGTTTTGTTTGGGTTTTTTTTAAGGTCTAGCATAGAAAATATGTTACATAGTATGTAACCTTCAGGAACTCTGTGAATTAAATTAGCAAGCAAGTGCTTGCACTTGGTGGGCTTTCTTTGAATGTTTTAGGGAGATAGGTTATGTCTCTTAGAATGGTGTTTCCTTAAATTCTGTTTTACTTTTCTGGTTTTGTGTATTTTCCTGTGTTACTTCTTTGAAGACAGAACTGAAGCTACTTACTCCTTTTTCTTATTTGACAGTTATATAGTATGAACAAGAATGAGGAAGTTTAAGAAACCCACATTTGAACTGTAATTGAGCTTAAGGAAATACTGGGGATAGATATTTAAAGTTCTTCAGCAAAAAATCCTATTTAACTCTGAATGTTAATAATAATGAAGAGTAAGTGCAATGCTGAGGATCTTTGAAAGGTCATGGATAAATTTTAAATTACTGTAATTTAATTATTGTTGAAATGTTGGCACAAATGTTTTAAGAATGGATGAATCTACAAAATCAGACTTAAATTAAAAGGAAAGGTTGATTTTCACTGCCTTAGTAGTACTTATAATGTAGTTGTTCATTGATATGAAAAAGAGCTGGCAGGTTATGGGATACAACTGTCTCAAAGAAGAAAAAGAATCCCGGGTCAGCTAGGAACACTCATAGAAAGGTCTTTAAACTATACTTGTAGGGGGATGGGGATAAAACTGCTCTTACTAGAGAGGAGCCTGGGAATTGCACACCAGGACTGGTGGGACAGTGTAATGGTAAGGTCCTACTGTTGGATGTCTTGGTGGCATGAGGGATAATAGGCTGGCAGCTATGGAATATTCTGAGAGCTGTCTGGTGGGAGTTAGGGCTTCTCCCTTCAAAAAGGTGGCAGGACCATTAACCCAGCTGATGTGCATCTATACCAATGAGTGCAGTATGGGAAAAAAACATGATAACCTACAGATCTGTGTGTGGTCGTAGGGCCATGATCTCATTGAGTGAGTCTCATAGTGAAATGTGGTGGGATAGCTCAAATGATTGAAATGCTGTCATGGGTGGCTATGTACTGTTTAGGAAATATAAATCATCAAAACAGGGTGGGGGAGTGGCTCTTTATGTGGAAGAGCACCTGGAATGTATTGAGCTCTGCCTAGGACAGAAGGAAGAATGTGTCAAAAGTTTATGGGTGAGGCCAACATGAGTGACACTGTTGCAAGTGTTTACTACAGGCCACCTGATCAGGATCATTAATAAAGGTATTGAACAGAACTGGCTGGAAAACTGAGCCCTGGGGAACACCACTGGTGACCAGTTGCCAACTGGGTTTAATTCTATTGACTTCAACTTTCTGAGCCCTGCCATGCAGCTAGATTTTGACCCAGTGAAGAGTGTATGTGTCTATGCCATGAGCTGCCAGCTGGTCTAGGAGAATGCTGTGGGAGATGCTGTCAAAGGCTTTACTGAAGTCCAGGTAGACAACGTTCACAGCCTTTCCCTTGCCCACTGGGTGGGTCACCTGGTCATAGAATGAGATCAGATTGCTCTGGCAGGACTTGCCTTTCCTGAATCCATGCTGGCTGCACCTGATCTCCTGGCTGCACACTTTCCATTTGAGCATGCTCAATATGAACCCCTCCATCACTTTTTCAGGCACAAATGCCAGGCTGACAGGCCTGTAGTTCCCTGAATCTGCATGTCCCTGACTAGATGTAGTTGAAGCATCTTTATTCCCAGTCCTAAAAAGCATTTAAAGACCAGCTTGCTTTTATTCTTGATTGATCACGCTCAATCTTCTTTTCAAACAGGTATTTTAGTCTTCCTGTTGATGGAAGAGAAGCTCCTGGAAGCAATACATGAATGAAGATTCATTCTTTCTTGAGGCATGAAAGAGGACTTTGCCAAGGACTTCTCAGTGCCTGTAAAAACTGGCTTTGCAGTGGGAGAAGAACCCAGACAGCAGAGTGCCCTGCTTGCAAGCCTAATCTTTCCTATTGAGCATATTTTCTGGGCTTGGATTGATAAATCATGTACTCTTTGCATAAAATTTTCACCCATATATATTGCATATTTATATTTTTTCACTATATTGCACAAAATAAAGTTTCTGCAGGTGGTGTGGGGAACACAGTAGTGTTCAGTACCCCTTTAAGAGAAGCAAGATGTTTATTTGCTGTAAACTCTGGAGGACTTTAAATCTAGAGGTCTTAGTTTTTCTGTGCATGCCTTATGTACTAAGATTTTGCATAAGAAGAAATGAGTTTCTTGACATTTGACAAGTCAGTTTTTCTTTTGTTTTGATTGATTTCTGCAAGTGACTTTTGCAGCCTGTGTGCTATACACAGGGTTGCCATTGACATTTTAGAAGATTTCCTTCCACATTTCAGCAGGATGGGTTCAGACATCCTACTGAGCACTGATGAAGCTGAGGCAGTTTGGCAAGTAAACAGGAAGAGGAATGAAGTTAGAGGGGATTTGCAGGATTACATTAAATTCTGATTTGTTCTGCTGCTGGCTTTCTACTTTCACCCAGAATTGCCCACAGAGAACCTATGTTGATTAGTAACAAAAACCTATGGTGAACTTCTCCTCCAAGAACTCGGAACACTATTGTGGGAAGAAAAGTACTCTCTGGAGAGTGTTTTCAATTGTGCATAAATGAGGTCATGCTATTTAATTGCCATTAAAATGTGACAGTGGTATGTTAGAAGGTTTTGGGTTACTTGTTCATCATCACACCTTGGGAGGCTGTGCTGGCTCTGGCTGAAATTAAATTAGCTTTCTTCATAGGAACTCTTCTCATTTATGACTAAAAATAGTACTGATAACACAGCAATGTTTGGGATTTTACTGACCCATCTAGGTTTTATTTTTCCCATGCTGCCACTCCAGTGAGTAAATGGGGAGTCCAAAAAATATTGGGAGGGGAGATTACCAGGACAGATGACTCCAGATAACCAAACTGATATCGCACACCATATGAGGCCATGTTCATTAATAAAACTGGGATGAAGTGGTTTTTTGGGGAGGTAATAATCAGAAACTGGATGAGCATTGGTCTACTTGTAGGAGGCGATGAGTACATCACTTGGTTTTAGTATGTTTCCTTCCCACCTTTCTCTCTCCTTCACTTATTAAACTGTCTTTTTCTTGACTCAGGATTTAATGACTTTCACTTTTCCTATTTTATCCCCCATCCCCATGACAGTGGGGAGTGAGTGAGTGACTGCGTGGTGCTTAGCTGCTGGCTGGGGCCACCCCACCACAGAGGCTCTGTCCTGTGCAGAAAAGAAGGCAGATTTCTGACTTGCTAAACACAGGAAAACAATAATCATGATGGAGCCTGGTTCAATTCAGAGACTTCTAACAGAATGAAGAGATCAGCCATGGCTCACAACATTGTATTTATTTTGTTTAATCCTGCAATGCTTTAGTGCAAATATATAAATGGTCTCTAAATTATGGATCAGAAGGGGTGTACTACGTCTAAGGAAACCATTCTGGACTACAACCCTTTACAGACCACTTCAGTGGGAAGAATGGTCCCATTACCTTCTTCCATGTACTTCTCGTGTACTTATGCTTTTTAGTGTTTTAAACAGGAGTTTCACTCTGCTCATGACAACAGTTTTATAGAGATATTATACAGATGAGTTGTCAAATCAATATGCTGTTTCATAAGATCTGAGCCCTGTCAGGACTGTGTCCTCTCCATAACCATCAAGAGAGAACTCAAGCATCTCTGTCAGCTTGGGCTGCAGAGCTCTCACATCCTGATAAGCAACAACTCAGACAAATTCCTGTGCACAGCATCTGTCATTGAATATCTCTGGTCAGCAGTTAAATCAATTTTTGAGTTCACTTACCATGCTCTCTTGATTACGTATGAAATTGGGCAATTTCAGTCACATTATCTGGACCAAGATCATTAAATAAACTATGAGATCTGAAATAACTAAAGTCAAGTCACTACAATTGCAATTATAAAAATCAGTTCTAGAAAGTAAAATAAATCACTTACCAGTTGTGGAGCAGCATTGCTAGGAACAATAATAATTCATTGGTGAAGTAAATCCAGCAAACCCCCCAAAAGATAAACAGAATGTCTTTCTTTAAATTTCTCCTAAGAGCTAAAATGTAGTATCTTGTTGGACTGCATTTGAAATATTTGTATACATTTCATTAGTTATTTACGACTCTCCCTTAATTTAATGTAATTTATTTTTTGTAATTTAAGACTGACAAATTAAATTAAGCTAAGAAATGTTAGATTGTTTTATATATATATAAAGAAATATTAAATACAAATAGCAGAAAAAGAGGACATAAAAACTCCAGTCTTTGCCTCCTCTTTGTATCTTTTTCTTCACAGAAAGCAAGTGAGTTACATACTGCAGAAGAATGGAAGAAACTATACTAAAAGTTTTGGTATTTATTGTTTTTTTTCCTTATTAAGTTCGTAGTCTTATTCCAGCTGATATCAGCTTGCAGAACATTAAGTTTCTATTTAATCATTCTGAAACACCTTAAATAAACTCAGGCTATTATTCTTCACCTGTACTGCTGTGTCATGCATTTTTGGCCAGAGGTTTGTGCCATGAAAGTTCAGCTGTAATCAGATATGCAGTACAAGCCATAACTAGAAGAGTAATGAACAAAAAAGGTGATAAAGACCAAACTTCAAAGTAACTCAAAGAGGTTAAAGCAGCAGGGGTTGAAAACAACATGAGCATCCTGAATACTATTAAATATATTGTCCTGACTTCACTGACAACAGAGACAAAATTAACTCCAAGGACAAAAATAAAAATGTAACTATCTACTACAGGCATGTTACCAAATAATCTATGACATTCTGCTAAGATATATTTACTTCTTATCTCTCCTGATGATTCCATTTCTTCCCCACACACCTTGGTAGCTTCAGAGAAAGTAGGGGATTAGCTTATGCCTCTTGAATTTTTATGCTTTTTAATGGAGGTATAAGGTAGTAAAGCATGCACGTGACTAATAAATTTCCAATATTTAACACAATAAACCACCTATAACATTGCAACAGAGTTAGAAAGCAGTAGGCTGCACTCTTTAATAATGGACTAACAGTGACCACTCATACAGCCAGACAGTAACTACATTCCACCTTCTCTTTCTTTATGTGCTCTCGGGACTTAGGGAAATAGCCAAGACAGCTAATAAAGTTATCATCTTACATAGAAATTATTTTGTTTTTTTTTTTTAAATATAGACTAAGCCAAACCATGTCATCACCACTGACATCAGTCAGCGTTAGTGTCCCCGTTAAATACAAAAGTGTGTAAGTGCTGCATAAAGGTGTGAAGAACTGAAGTAAACATATAATTAAAATAGCTAAAATCTGAGGAAGTCATAAAATATGAATGGATTTATGCACATGGTATGTCAAAAAAGAACTGGCTTTATCTATGCAATTTGGAAAAGCAGAACTGAGGAAATGGTGATTTGAAGATCAATTAAGTCGACAATACAATTATAGTAAGAAAATTAAATTGGTCAAACTGGGATAATAATCTTTTCTGTCACTGGCATAACATGATACCCCAGCAAAATATTTAGGAACAGACTCGGTTATGTGACTCCCCCTGATGCTAATCAAGTACTATTCAGGGAGAATATTCATTGCACCAGATGTGATTCCTCTGTATTATCTAACCTACAAATTATTAGGTTTTCATTAATTTTTCAAGCCTCTTTTTCAACCTACATAAACTCTGATCCTCCGTGACTCTCTGAGCTATTCATCATGTGAAGATCCACCATGATTTTTTAAAATTTTCTGTCCAACTCCAGGCCCCTTATTTCTTCTACTGGAACTGACTGGAAACAATTTATTCATCTCCAGTCTATACACACCACTAGCAATGTGATAGACTGCTATTCTACTCCTCCACTTCTACCTGACATATCTCTTTAAAACAAGTCATAGTTATTATGCACATATAGTTATGTTTCTAATATCATTGAGCTTACTAGAGGCTAGGGTCCTAAGTACACACAAAGTTCTTACCAGAAGTCACATAATATCTGCAGCTAGAAGACACCTCTGGAGATCATCTAGTCCAGCCTTCCTCCCTTAAGCCAGCATCAATTAGAATACGTTGCTCAGGGACAAATACAATTGGGTTTTAACTATTTCCAAGCATGGATACAGCACAATTTCTCTAGGCAATATGTCCCAGTGCTTGACCATTCTGATGGTAAAGAAGTTTTTCTCTTAATTTTTAATTGAATTTCCTACATGTCAGATTGTGCCCATTGCCTCTGGTCCTGTCACTGGGCACTGCCAACAAAAATCTGGGTTCATCTGAATTTCCATCCAGCAGATAGATATACATAGTAATAAGGTTCCCCTGAGCTCTGAGAAGTATTTTGACTGGGGCTACAGGAATGAATGTAAGATAGAAAAATAGGTAAAATCTATCTGGGGAAACATCTTAGTTTTGCTCAAAATCGCAAATGTTGCTTGTTTTCTGACAACTTACATGGTTCTTCATTTAAGTAAGAAGAGAAAAGGAGTCAGGTTATTTATTCATGGAATCACAGAATCATAGAATCAGCAGGGTTGGAAGGGACCTCTGAGATCATCAAGTCCAACCTTTGATCCACTACCGCTGCGGTTACCATACCATGGCACTGAGTGCCACATCCAGTTTCTTCTTAAAAACCTCCAGGGACAGAGAATCCACCACCTCCCTGGGCAGCCCATTCCAATGTCTGATCACCTTCTCTGGAAAGAATTTCTTCCTAATATCTAACCTAAACCTCCCCTGACAGAACTTAAGTCCATGCCCTCCCGTCCTACTGATGGCTGCTGGAAGAAGAGAACGACCCCCCCCTGGCTCCAGCCTCCTTTCAGGGAGTTGTAGAGAGCGATGAGGTTTCCCCTGAGCCTCCTCTTCTCCAGGCTGAACACCCCCAGCTCTCTCAGCCTCTCCTCACAGGACTTGTGCTGGAGTCCCTTCACCAGCCTGGTTGCCCTCCTTTGGACCTGCTCCAGGACCTCAATCTCCTTCCTGAACTGAGGGGCCCAGAACTGGACACAGGACTCGAGGTGTGGCCTCACCAGGGCTAAGTACAGGGGCAGAATCCCTTTCCTGGACCTGCTGGCCACGCTGTTCCTGATCCAGGCCAGGATGCCATTGGCCTTCTTGGCCACCTGGGCACACTGCTGGCTCCTGTTCAGCTTCCTGTCAATCCAGACTCCCAGGTCCCTCTCTGCCTGGCTGCTCTCAGCCACTCTGTGCCCAGCCTGGAGCTCCCCATGGGGTTGTTGTGGCCAAAGTGCAGGACCCGGCACTTGGCCGTGTTGAACCTCATCCCATTGGAATCAGCCCAACTCTCCAGTCTGTCCAGGTCCCTCTGCAGAGCCCTCCTGCCTTCCAGCTGATCCACTCTCCCCCCCAGCTTAGTGTCAGCTGCAAATTTGCTGATGATGGACTCAATCCCCTCATCTAAATAATCAATAAAGATATTAAAGAGGACTGGGCCCAGCACTAATCCCTGGGGGACACCACTGGTGAGCAGCTGCCAATTGGATCAGCACCATTCAGCACCACTCTCTGGGGGCCTCTAGCAATTCCTAACCCAGCACAGAGGGCTCCTGTCTGTGCCCTGGGCTGACAGATCTCCTGTGCATGCTGTAGGTGCTGTGTGATTGCCCTCAGGATGAGCTGCTCCATAATCCTGCCAGGCACTGAGGTCAGGTTGACAGGCCTGGAGTTTCCTGGGTCCTGCTTTTGTCCCTTTTTATGTATTGGACCTCCCCAGTGAGCCAGGATTGTTGGTAGATGATGGAGAGTTGTTTCCTTGCCCCTACTTTTGCTATTGATGTATCTGTAGAAACACTTTTTGTTATCCCTAAGAGAAGTGGCAAGATTAAGTCTTGTCTCTCTAATGTTCTTTCTTTCTACATGACCTAATTGTACTCCTAAACTCTTTCTGAGTAGCCATCCATTTTTTCCATAGTTTGAAAGCTCTCTTTTTTAACCTAATTTCCTTCAAAATCTCCCTGTTCAGGCAGACGGCTCATCTTCCCTGCTGGTTTGCCTTTCAGCACACAGGGACAGTCTGCTCCTGTGCATTCAGGACTTGCTTCTTGAATCAGTTATCAATAATTGATTTACAACTAAGAGAAGATTGAGAAGGGTGTAACACAAACACATAAATGTCATCTCAGTGGGGTTATTATTAGGGATCGTTTAATTATTTGTTTTCATGAAGGTTTATAAAGCTCAAAAGTTTTTCTGCACACAGGGGACTGGAATGTTTATGTTAATGATAGTAGTAAAACTAATAAAATATCTGTAAAGAATTTATGAACCCAAATTCCAGCAAGTAAAATTGAGTCACTAATGTCATACTGAATGCCTGTAATCCACTGGATTTTCTTTCTATATTATTTTAATAAAGATTTTTTTAAGGCAACACAGCCTTAAGAACTCTTTCATAGCAATGAAGGTAGACCTAAAATGACTATAGCATCTGCAGAACCACGGATTTTACTGGGGTAAAAGAACAGCTGTATTTATATGGATGGGAACATCTCATTCTTGATAATATTTTCAAGGTAGTCTGTAGAATAATATTGTCACTAATCTGCTGAGTCATTTATTGCTCCAAAATAACTCTGCTTCCAAAACCTACAGTAAATCTTCAGTAACTGTGACTTTATTTAGAAGAAATTTAGAGAATTTTTTTTAAAACATAAAAATCATAAAAATATGAAATATTCAAACCTCTCTTTGAGCAAGAGAGTTCTACTGTCTTTGCTAAACAGATTCTTGCTATTTGACTCACTGACAATATTGTAAATTTGCATTTCAATAAAAACAGCATTATGAGAATATTAGCAATCTTTTGTTTTGATCCCATAGAGAAACAACCTGACCTTTCCTAAGTGGTAACATTTTCAACTTTCTTGAAAGGGCAGGGAACACTTTCCTTCACGTGTCCTTCTTTCCTTCTTCATTGAAATTCCTTTCAAATGTTCTGTTATAAATGTATCTTTGGTTCTTTACGTGTGAGCTGATCAGCTGGACTGCCTTAGTTACTTCTCTTCATAGCTGAATGCTTTATATTTAGTTTTCCTTCAGCACCTCTAGTACATGTGATAACTGTTTAATATAAAATGTGCATTTGCTTATATCAGTGAATTGCCTTGATGCCTTCATGTGCAGAAGGCATTTTACAGAATGCTTTGTGACTTTCCAGGAGGGCACTGTTGAGACATTTAAGATGATACTAGATGTTTGTGCATTTATTTGAATTTAAACAACAGTATATCTCTCAGATCTACCTCTTCTGTGTCTTTCAAGCATTAACTTAGCCTCCAGTCACTCTCACACAATTTGAGGTTTATAGCTCTTTCCACAGTTGAGGGAAAAAGTAATTCACCTTAACTTCTTGATTGTGCATATGGTTGTAGAGATTTTCTGAACATATAGTGCTTAGAAACTGATGCAGTTATATGACACAATTTACAAGTGCAGAGGTTCTTTAATCCCATTGACTTCATGTCATCTGGGATGTTTTGACAGATTTTAAATCTTGTAAATCTCATATCTGTCTGATTTACTAAAAAAAAAAAAAAAAAAAAAAAAAAAAAAGTGTTCTAATAAGCCTTTCAGAGAGAGAGTCGGAGAACATGGAGTTAAACAGAAATTTCCTGGAAACCAGGCTATGCATAAATGAAAAGCAATACTTTTCCTTATTTCAATCAAACTGTTTACAAAAAATATGCCTGTTAATTTAAAATTGTTTGATCACTTTTAAAAAAGGTCTTAAAATATTTAACCACAATTTAATAAGGCAATTTCATTAGTAATTACATACCAATATCTTGTTTAAATCTTCCTGGATGTTTATTGATTATGTGATAGAAACATTTCCATTACAAACCTTTTAAATGTTAAAAATATGCATTTGATATTCTGTTTGGTATTAATTTAACATACAACAACTCACTGTCAGATATGGATTGTGTGGAGCAGCATGTTTAAGACCACATTTTGTGTCTATTCATTTCGGAAGTCAGGCTCCCACACAGATGTCCTACTTAGAGTAAATACCAACCTATGTGAGACACCTAACATTCACCCATCATCTGATACAAATGAAGCTTTCCCAGAAACGTGCATTCCACATTATTTTAAAAAGTCAGACAGTGCTTTCACTTCATTTACATTGACTTTTCTAGTGAAATACATGTAGAGGTCTAGTACTGTTACCAAGAGCAGATTTTGGCACTGGATTGATTGCAGATCTGCAAATGAGCTGGATCAGATGCTTATTTGAACTGTGGAAGAAGGGTAGGAAGCATTGCTACACACAGGCTGCATGAGGAAGAATTGCTAAGTAGCTCCACAAGTGTGAATATTGTGGGTGTCAAGTTTGTGTTGTAACTGGTAAAAATACTTTTTAAAAATTATTTTGAAGAGCTCCATTTTAGGCCACACTGCGGGATCAAGTTGTCTTTGTTATGCTGTCAGGATGAGTGAAAATTTAAAAATCATTGTCTGCACAAAAACTACTATGCTGTCAAATGGGCCTTGCAACTCAAACTGCTTGTTCTGTGAGAAGAGATCTTTTTTTGGCTTAGTTTGTCTCTCAGGGAACATAGGATACTTTTGCTTATTACAATATGCTCTGTCTCTTTCCCAGCACTCTTCTGGGAGAAGCTATGCCAATCATGCTTCTACGGTAGCTCTGTACAATTGTACCAAACAATCCGAAACCTATTTAAACCATACACTTTTTAAAGTCTCATTAGGAGAATAATTTATACAGAGCAAAGGGAACTTTGTACATGCTAATATCAGACTTGTGAGATAACTATATCAGATAGTTATTAATTCTTCATTGGTAGAAAAACTAAGCTGTAGATCTGAGGTGAGTAAAAGACTTTTGATTCATGAAAGATACAGGTTGACCTTGACAGTGCCATTAATTATGAGTAGAGCTCAGCAGATTGTATAGCAATACACAGATTTTTGAAGGGAATATAGATATATGCACTTCAGGGGCTATAATCCATTGTTTTACAAAATGCCTTAGATCATCAGAAAAAAAATCAGATTAAATAGTTTTATGAGAGATGTTCCATATCTGCACTTGTGTTACCTGCACAGCTAGATTTATGAATGAGTGTGTGCATAAAGTGTGGACAAACATACTGTTTTATACTTTTATTCTGCTCCTGTTAATATTTTGGCAACAGAAATATTAATAAGGTTTCCATCCTCAGAACTTCCTAAAATCTTTGATGTGGGTTTGACAGTGAAACACAATGATATACTGAACTGTAGCAGATAAAAAATAACTACTGTAAAATATGTGGGGCTGTAGTACCTAAAGAGTAGTAATCTAATTGCAATGAGAAGTGATATGGATGTCTTTACATAAACTATTTTAGTGATATTTACAAGGGAAATAAATGTCTTGGTATTAAAAATTTCATTGTACGCTTAAAAAACCTTCTCCATGATATGTTGTAAGAATAGTCTTATTTTAAAAGGAGAGGGGGAGCCAAGAGAAATTTCCTTCACCTAAAAGAATAGTGAGTTTCATCTTTTTATTGTTTTTGTGAAAATGCAACATTTGCATGAACATTTTAAATCATTGATGTATGCTAAGATTTTTTCCTTTTTAGTTGGGGCTTTACATCTTCAGAGTGAGCAGTAAGTAGCAATTTAAATTTAAATTTTCAGTGACATTTTGGAAGAAGAAATATGGTGTCTTGACATATTGTTTTCTTCTTTTAAAAAACCAAATATAATCTCCAAACACAATGTACACCCTCCCTTAATTTTAGTCATTAGATATACTCCAGGAAGTGATCTCCATTCTTGTTCTAAAAGAAGTCAGCATGTTGCTATTGCTTCTTGTCTTGAAGTTCTTGTCCAATTTACCATCCAGCTTTGTAACACCACCACAGCAGACTCTTTACCACTTAAACGATAAAAGTTTCAATAGGCACTTTAGTGGAATTACGAAAAAGCTACCACTCTTCCACCATGATGCCAGAAAACTATCTTCTAAGTCAGGTCAGTAAACTTTACCTTGTAGGCCTGAGCTTGTCTCAATGTAATTCCAGAGTAACAAAATAACAACAACAAAAAATTGTGTATAGTACAGGATTTATCTTTCCTTCACGGGTCAAAACAAAACTGATAGGATGATAAATGTTGTAACTTGCTGGAAACAGTTGCTGTCTTTTATAATCAAAGGAATCCTGTCCTATTATAAAGCTTAGGTTTATCTTTTAAATTTGTTGTTTGATTACTTTTTCTTTTATTTCTCTGTTGTAGTTGTACTTAAGTGACTTTGTCAGGGTTATAACTTTCTTCTTCTCCAAACATGTCTGCCAAGATCTTAAAGCGAGGTCCCCAGTCACTCAGGTAGTCATAATCCTGGTCTGCTTCTGTAGTAAGGGAGTCTATCGAGCTGAGAGACTCTGCAACAGATCCATTTCCCTCATAAGCATAGGTTGCCAAGGAGTCATAAGGGGGGGCAGTTGGATCTACATCATTTTCCTGCAGCCTTTGGTTGATGAAATCTCTTATGTCTGTGTTGTCTTCCGCTGGTGGTCTCCGACGGGGAAAACGCAAGGTGTCTGGTTTTATGTCCCTGCGCATTTTGTTATCTTCAATCACTTTGGGATTCCTCAGGGCACCTATGTCAAAAGCCTGGGTGTCCTCTTCTCCACCCCCTTCATCATCATAATGGATGACATTATCTCGGATGTCTTCTTTAGAGGTCATGAGCGTGTCCTTTTTCTTCTGCCTCCGTAGTGCTACATACAGTACCACAATGACTGTAAAAAGATAAAATTGAGGTTAAGACATGCACAGAAATAATTTGGTACTTTTAATTATATATCATTCTATCTCCCTTTGAAAGTTTCAAATAATCAAAGGGACTTGTTCCTTAAAAGATATGCTTTTCCTAATCTTTAAAAAATAGCAGTACTCTAACCAATGAAAAGTCATTTACTGTTTGATATATGAGTCTAACTCCTTAGTGTTTTCTGTGTTGCTGAAGGAAGTAATATACGATTTTTCCTACTGACCTGTTTTGTGAACAGATAGAATTGGAAATAAGTTCCTCTTTTCAGTTCAGAGACACAGAGAGAAATTTAAGTTTTTTTAAAAATGTCTTTCAGAGCAAAATAGAGAAAAATCCCCAAATTTCCACATTGCAGAGGGAAAAAACAGTATTAAAGGGAAAAAAGAGTATTAAAGACAAAAAAAAAAAAAAGCCTAGTAATCTTTGAAATAGAGAAAAAATAATCCTGCTGCTTTGAAAATCATATGTGATGTGGTTCTAGAGAGAAAAGGGGTCAGAAGAGCTATTTGATTTTCAAGTAACACTTCCTCCAAGTTCAACAGTGGTCCTATTCTGATGAGCAGGAAATTAGCAAAGGCAGCAGGGGGACTGCATGGATGAAAAAAGAGCTCCTGATTAAACTCAGAAATAAAAAAAAGATACATATAAGAGGTGAAAACAAAGACAGGTAAGACAAGATGAATATACAGTGACTGTCTGAACATTCAGGGATGCAGCTGGAAAAGTTCAAGCCCATCTAGCACTGAGTTTCAAGAGGGACATGAATAGCAACAAGAAGGGCTTGTACAAATATAACATTAACAAAAGAAAAAGTAGGGAAAATGTGGGCCCACTGCTGAATGGGGCAAGGGACCTACAGAAGACTAACCTAGTCAATGGTTTATTTGCCTCTTTCTTTATTGGTAAGATTGTTCTTTGGAAAGTCCAAGTCCCTGAGACACGAGGGATAATCTTAAACAAGAAAGACTTATCCTTGGTGAAAGAGGGTCAGGCTGGGGAGGTTAGGGAACATTTCAAAAAACTGAACACACACAAGGACATAGGAACTGATGGAATGGACACGTCTGTTGAAGGAGATGATTGATGTCATTCTGAGGACACTGTGATAATTTTTGAAAGGTCATTGGGACTAGAAGAAGTTTCTAAGGACTGGAGAAAATGTCACTTCTACCTTCAAGAAAGGCAAGAAGAATAATCTAGGAAAGTAAAGATCAGTGAGCCTCACCTTGATCCTGGGTAAAGTAATAGAGAAAATAATTCTGGAAACCATATTCAAACCTATCAAGAACATTAAGGGGATCACGAGGAGTCAGTATGGATTTACGAAGGTCAGCTTGTGCTTAACCCACTTGATATCTGTCTACAATGACATTATTGGCCAATGAAGGGAGGAATGTTTATTATTTTTATCCTAACTTTGGCAAAGCTTTTGATGCTCTCTTCCATAACATTCTGAGAAAAACTAAGAAAACATGGACTGAACAAATAGATGGTGAGGTGGACTGTAAAGCTGTCAGAGCTTCCAGGCTGTGTTATGATCAACAACCCAAAGACCAGAGAGAGGCCAGTGACTAATAATGTACCCCAAGGGTCAATAATGGGACCTGTTTTGTTTAATATCTTCATAAATAACCAGGAGCATGGGACTGAGTGCACCTTCATCTATTTTGCACATGATACATAACAGGAGTTGTGCCACCATTCAAAAGGACCTCACCAGGCTGGGGAAATGGCCCAACAGAAACCCCATGAAGTTCAACAGAGGGAAATGCCAAGTTTTGAACATGTAGATAAATAACCACATACTGGTAGGTGCTGTTGTGTGACTGGACAAAAAACAGCCTTGATAGAGAAGGCCCTAGGGTTGCAGTGGACAACAAGTTCACCATGAGTCAGAAATGTGCCCTTGTGGCACATCATTGGTAAACATAATTTGGGGCTGAATTAGGAAGAGCATTGTCAGCATGGCTAAGGAGGTGATTGTTGCCCTCCGTCAGACACACATGGAGTCCTGGCTCCAGTTCTGGACTTCTCAGTATAAGAAAGACATGGACCTCCTGAAGTGAGTCCAGTGCAGATTCAAAAAGTTGATTAAGGGCTTTGAACTTCTGCCAAATGAGGTGAGGCTGGGAGAGATGGGACTCCTCATCCTGGAGAAGATAAATCTCAGGGGAATCTTATCAATATATATAAATAGCTGCTGAATGGAAATAAAGCAGGTAAAGCAAAATTTATCTTGGTGGTGCCCAGAAGTAGGGAAAGAGGCAATGAGAACACATTGACATGCAGGAAATTCCATTAAAAAGTAAGAAAAAAAAATTTCTTTTCTGTCAGAATCATCAAGCATTGGAACATTTTGCCCAGAGAAGTTGTGGTGGTACTCTGCCATTGTAAATGATCTCTGTACCAGGTGGACCTGGCTTTCTGATGCATAGTTCACACTGTTTAGTCTACTGGACACAAAGGTGGCAACTTGAAAGACACAGCTATGGGCTGCTAGACACTGTAAAAAGAGTGTAACTGAACTGTAACAGAAAAGTAAGAGGTAAGATGTCCTGGGATTCCTGCCCTAGGGCAAAACTCCAATTGACTTATCTTTTCATGTAAAAAATAAGCTAAAACTTTTTTTCATAATAGAATGTGTTTGATGGTATGGCTCAACCATGTCTGCTTTTATCCCGGAAAACTCTAAAAGTAAAAATGTAGCGCCAAAGAATTGTGGTAAAAGAGACAGGATTATTCTTGCCTCCAAAAAACTAACCTAAGATTGCTTTATTTTGGCTTCTTTTAAATTCGTCAGAATGGATATATTTGTTACTAATTTCTGTTCCATGGGAAGTTTGATTTTTTGCTATTCTTACTCTGATTTGAAAGAACATTTTTCTCACATGAATTTTTTACACAGAACAGAAATTATGACTTCTACCCACTGCTAATCAGAATCTATTCATGTAACCCTGAGGCTGTAGTAATTTTCTTAAGTGGTAAATACTATATCATTCAAATGCAGAGAAGCATTCATCTCTTATATTCTGTGTCTAGAACTATTTTATCAATGCATTAGACCTACATAATGAGTAGAGCAAGTTCTGGAATTCCACTAGTATCAAGACAAAGCTTATACTAGTGTCTGTAAGAATCAGTCTGCTTTCTGCAGCCACATTGTGCCTGTGTAAGCTACAAAGTTAGTTTTATTTTGTTACCAGTTCATTAAGTCTATATAATAAGTAATATGCACATGAGTATTGAATGCTTTGGCCACCCTGGAAATAAGGTTATATTTAAATACACTGTGAATCAAATGACAAATCCACCTTATGGAATCCATGCCTACTTGAAATTAAAATCTTCCTGTAAAACTTACATGGATCTAGCCAGTCACAGTCTACAATTATTTGCTCCTCTCTCACATCTTTGTTCTCCTATTGCTCAAGTGGGCATGATGAATAAAAAAAGGCCCTTACGAAGTCCTTAATGCTATTAGTGTCAGTAGAACTTGTCTAAATAATTTTAAAATATTAATTCTTCATGAAAAACAATCTAAAAATAACTTTCCAAAGAAAATTATGGTTTAGATTCCAGTGAAATTTGATTCTCCTGATGAAAGAAGAAATATGTAGGTGGTGGCAAATTCACGGTCATGGTCAGTACTTTGGGATTCTCTTCTAGAAATCTAGATGCAAATCTAAAAGTTCTCATAAACTGCCTCTTTTTATCAATCACTTTTGTTAAACATTGAGTGAAGCTAAC
The DNA here is from genome assembly GCA_023637945.1 of Phaethornis superciliosus. Lineage (NCBI taxonomy): Eukaryota > Metazoa > Chordata > Aves > Apodiformes > Trochilidae > Phaethornis > Phaethornis superciliosus. The sequence continues at coordinate 76,034,945 of JAJQWJ010000002.1, forward strand.
AGCAACATGAATTAATTCACAGGTGAATAATCAGAGAAATGCACTTCAAATGGTTTAATGAAAACTAACCTAGAAGTATAACAATACACAACAAAATTGCAATCAGCGCTCCTGTACTGAGGCCTACTGGTAAGAAGATTGCTTCCACATTGCAGGAGAGGATGGTACCATCAGAATCACATCTGCAAACACGGATAGTCATTGTGTTTGTGCTGCTCTGGACGGGGTAACTGCTATCTTCTATTACTACTGGAAGAAAGTACAGTTCTTGCTGCCTTCTGCTGTAACCATTTCTCCTGGTTTCAATCCCAGCTGTGTTGTCTGTAAAACACGACACAGTCAATATAGCATTTTCACTGTATACTTTAATTCATGATTCTGTCCTGTATCACCTTTAGTAATAGGCAGTCATTGTGGTTTTGAAACTCGATGAGTAACATGCTTTATGTAATTGCCTTGTTTGATCAATATAGAAGGTATTGCATTCTGACTGGTACAGCTAGTTTTTGCAGATCATTATATAATGTTCAATTTGTTGTGAAGTTGTTAGCTTGACAGCCCAGATATCATGTAAGACATAAATAACAATTTGAAAAAGGTATTAGGAAGGCTTTTTCATTTTTTCTTTTCTCTTATGTCCTCATACTCCAAGCCAGAGGTCCAAAAAGCTTTGATTGCATGTGGATTTAAAATCAAGTTTCTATTAATTAATTTCTCTTTACCACTGGAAATAATATACCTGAAAAAAAATGCAAAACACCTTCAACTTTCCCGCCCCAATAAAACTGTATACATAAATCACCTTAATGATTCTAATCATTACTTTTTCCATTCAGTTAGTCATGAGTGTGTTCAGAACTCCTGGAGTTATGTTTTGTCATTTCTTCCTATTTATCACTGCTTTTCTTAAATCAAAAGAGAGTAGCAAGGGAATGATGTGCATATTGAAAGGATTACATTGAAAGCAAAACCAAAATTAAATTAGCAGGGAATTAATTAGCTGACAGTTCTGAATGAAGGTAGTCTCCAGGAATCACACTTTTGACATCTCACCAATGTGCTTTACTGTATCTTTAAAGAGGTCCATGTTACAACTTTCATCCCTCGGAGTTTTGTCATTAGGTGGAAGGATTAAAGGCTCTGATTTCAGCACTCAAATACTGAAGTGAAATTCCAGTTAAAGACAACAAGAAGAAACCCTAAATACACAAAATCATACACATATTATTATCAAACACCATTTAGAAAGCATCTGACTGAAAATGTGTTTATTTCATAAATTCCATTTTTGTCAAAATCACATGGACACATACATGTTGGTGATATTTAATTTTGAAAAAAAAAATAGGTCAAAACTGTTTGAATGAAACTAACTTCTCTACTAGACTTATTTTTGTGATTAACTGTCTGCACTGTAGGAAGATTAGATAGAATTTTACATCACCCAGCTTAATCTAATTTTACTTATTTCTAATTCTATTGATAGAATTTTTTCTACTCTTTTCTTCTCCTTCTGATTGCAGTGTTGAAGATCATTTTAATACATGTTGCAATGCAACCAAGTGACTTTCCATTCCCCGCTGAGAAGAATCAAACAGCTTTTATCTCTTTGAACAATTTTGTGCCCTTTCAATTGTTCAAGCTTCTTTTCAAAATATGGACACAGGCATGTGTTCAGAATCTCCGAGTAGCCTGGATATGATCTGAAGCTCATACAGCTTCTGGTTCTTCATTATGTTGGCTCCCAATTCAGTTTCAGAATGTGTGTGACAGTCTGGAGAGAAGGAAAACTTGGTCTCTTGGACGAGCAACTGAGTGTGCTCAGATGGGAAGCAGCTCTGTAGGGATCAGATTGAATCCAGCAAAGTGGAAAGAGGAAGGTCAGCACTTCAGCTGGAAGCCCTCCAGCTCTGCCAGGGTCTTTCACTGCTACACAGAGCTAATGGACTTGGCTCAGCACTGCTGAAAGTGTAGTCTAAATACAACATTTCCCTGTGTTTATACTTATAGGGACTCTATGGCAACCTTGAGCTTCTGTCTTGCTTCTGTTATAATCTGAGGAGGTATGGAACCTCAAAAAGTGCACTACAGACATACTACAACTGCTGTAATATCACACCACTGGCAATTTTTAGAATAAAAGGGGTTATTTTTCTTTAAAAATTTTAAAGAACAGCTTTACTTATAAAAATATTAATTGTTATACAATGAACACAACTGAGAAAAAACCAAAATTCCTTTCACAAAGTACCTGCTTAGTACTAACATAATTGCTAACTCAAAATATAATGGTATTTATGTTATAGGCATTCACGTGAAGGTTTCTGTAGTGACAATGAGGTTGTTTTATTATACCTCTAAATTGTGCAGAGAGCAGACATTCAACCTTTTTGGCAAACAAAAGGAGAAGGCACTGTACAGAGCTTCTGTTTGGACAGATTTTTCCAAAAGCTCTGTAAAATCATAAAAAAAACTAAAAAGCCTTATATAACTGAAAAATATTCCACAGAAGCTTTTCTTTTCTTTTTTCTGTATTCCTTAGGTTTCAATAAATACTGTACTTTTTTTCTTTTTTGGTAACTGTTAAGAAATACTTCTAAGAGTATTTGTAAAAGTAAGGACACACACAAAAAAATCTATGCATGAATGTTATGTGTGTCTTGGTAGTTTCTAATTTCATTTCTTATGGCAATTTTGTCTGTGTTTTTATGCAGTACAGAAAGAAGCAGACTACTAAGATCCAAAGTCATCTTGGTATCAATATTACTAGTTTAAAAGTGGAAATTTAATTATCTAACAATATTTGAACTATTCTTATTTATTTTTCTTAAATGTAATACTTATAACCTAAAGAGTTAAATCGGCACAAGAATGTTACTAAATTAACTTTCCTTGATGCTGTTACTTCTTTCTTTCCAGAGTAAACTAAACACATGATAGTGACTCTGCATACATTTGTATATATTTCATTATTTTCTTTTTCCATCTTTACTGTTTCATTAAAGTTGTGTAGACTGGTTTCTAACCCAAAAGTCTCTCTCTTTTGTTCTCTTTCCCTTCCCAAAAAGGGAAGGGAGAGGGGTTAATAGTATGTGTCATTTGTTTAATTTTAAAAGGGCAGACTTTGGTCTCTTCAAGGATCTGCTTGGTAGGGTAGAATGGGACAAAGCCCTGAATGGGAAGGGAGCCCAGGAAAGCTGGTCCATGTTCAAGGATCACTTCCTGCATGCCCAGGACGTTCCAAGAGGAAAGCAGGCAGGATGGAGTAGTAAGCCTGCATGGATGAGCAAGGAACTTCTGGACACTGGTGTGAAAACAAAGTTTACAGAAGATGGAAGCGAGGACAGATACCCTGGGAGAAGTACAGAGAAGCAGGCAAAGAAGCAAGAGATCAGGTTAGGAGAGCAAAAGCTCACAGAGAATTGGACCTGTCAAAGGAGATGAAGAGCAACCAGAAAAGTTTCTGAAGGTATGTCAACAATAAGAGGAAGACAAAGGAAAATGTGGGCCCGCTCCAGAAGGAAACAGGAGAGCTGGTCACCCAAGATGTAGAGAAAGCCGAGATACTCAGTGACTACTTTGCCTCAGACTTCACTGGCAAGGACTCTGTTTGCACCATCCATGTTACAGAAGACAAAGGCAGAAACTGGGAAAAGGAAGGTCCCCATACTGTAGATGAAAAGCAGGTTCAACACCACCTAAAGAACCTGAAGGTGAACAAGTCCATGGGACCTAGTGGGATTCACACATGCCTCCTGAAAGAAATGGTGAAGTTTCAATGCCACTGTCTATCACATTTGAAAAGCCATAGCAGTCTGGTGAAGTAACTCCTGACTAGAAAAGCAGAAACATAACCCCCATTTTCAAAAATGGAGAAAAAAAGGAGACCCAGGAAACTACTGGGCCAGTCAGTCTCACCTCCGAGCCTGGCAAGAACATGGAGCAGATCCTCCTCAAGGCTCTGTAAAGTCAAGAAGATAACAAAGGGATGGACCACTCATTGGATAAGGAACTGGCTGGAAAGTCACACCCAAAGAGTTGTGATCAGTGGATCAGTGTCCAAATGGACATGGGTGATGAGTGGTGTTCCTCAAGGGCTGGTTCTCAGACCAGTGCTGTTTAACATCTTTGTTGGTGACATGGACAGTGGAATCAAGTGTGCACTTAACAAGTTCACTGATGACACCAAACCATGTAGTGATGTCAACATGTTGGAGGGAAGGGATGCCACCTAGAGGGACCTTGAAAGGCTTGAGAAGTGGCCTCATGCAAACTGCACTAAGTTCAACAAGGTCAAGTGCAAAGTTCTGCATGTGGGTCAATGCCATGCATGAATACAGGCTGGGGGGAGAAAGGATTGAGGGCAGCCCTGAGGAGAAGGGCTTGGGGGTAGTGGTGGACCAGAAGCTTATCATGAGCCATCACTATGTGCTTGCAGCCCAGAAAGCCAACCATATGCTGAGCTGTATCAGATGAAGCATAGACAGCTGGTCAAGGGATGTGTTTCTCCCCCTCTACTCTACTGAGGACCCCACCTGAGTCCCCATCATAAGAAGGACATAGGGGTCCTTGAATATGTTCAGAGGACAGCTACAAAAAATTATCAGAGTGTTGGAGTACCTTCTCTATGAAGACAGGCTGAGGAAGGTAGGCCTGTTCAGTCTAGAGAAGAGGAGGCTCTCAGGTGACCTTATAACAGCTTTCAAATATCTGAAGGGGGCCTACAAGAAAGCTGTGGCAGGACTTTTTGCATGGCTGTGTAGTAAGAAGACAAGCGGCAATGCTTTCAAATGTGAATAGGGACTAGATATTAAGAGGAAATTCTTTCCTGTGAGGGTGGTGAGATGCTGGCACAGGTTGCCCTAGGAAGCTTTGGCTGCCCCCTCCCTGGAAGTGTTCAAGGCCAGGTTGGGTGGAGCCTTGAGCAGCCTGTTCTGGTGGGAGGTGTCCCTGCCCATGGCAGAAGGGTTGGAACTAGATGATCTTTAAGGCCCTTTCCAACCTAAATTATTCTATGATTCTAATTTCTGTCCCACTGTTAAACTGTGACAACTTGCTTTGTCATATGAGTTTTTTCTGAGTTTTCCTGAATGATAAAAGGAAGAAAATATAACAGGTAGCAGTGTTTTTGCAGGCCTGTAGGTAAACCTCAGCCTTTGATGTTCTGACAGTTCCTGTCCTAAAATGAAAAAATGTTAGATCTGAATTCATTTCAGTATATGTCCTAGGTAGCTTAACAGTTAGGAATGTCAAATAAAATGTTAGACTGTAGACATGACTGTAATACAAAGTAATCATAATTGTCATTTTAAATGCAGCTTGCTGCTCTGAAAGAGAGTGATGGGTAAGCAACTTACTTCTGTAGTCATGGACTGTGAAATTTGGTTTGTTGGAAGCCTCAGCTGACAGTCGGAAGGAAAACCTTTGCCCAGCTGGTGACAGATCTTTGTCTGCTGCTGTGACAGTCTGTATCACCTGGACCAGATAAAGATTAATTCTGAAGTCAATTCACTTTTCTAAAAGAAGCAGTTTGGTAGAAGTGCAAAGTGAACAGCAAATTAAACAGTGAAACTGAAATCCTGCTGGATTATTCTCATTCCCTTTTTATACTAGACAGTGGAGGTAAGAGTACTGACACACCATGAGTCCTCTGGAGGCAAAAGTATTCAGGCAAGAAGTCTGAATACTTTTGCCTCCAGATGAGTCCTCGTGTCTCAGAAGGTCTTGCTTTGACATTTATGAAGATCAAAAAGATTTGCCCTATATTCATAGAAGTAGTATTTAATATTTGTCTTTCTTATCAAAAATAGTAGTTATGGTAGTTATTGTTGTCATGTGAACTATTACTTCTAGTAGAAAAAAGTAGTTAGTAAACTATTACTATTATTAGAGAGTTTTCTTTATGTGCTGCTACTACTATGACTGTCATGGCCAATACATGTAGCACTAAATAAAGCTGCATCCTAATCTTACAGTTTGAAATGAAGCAGGGGGACTTCAAAAGTCCACATCATCTGGGTGTGAAGGAGCCCTTGGGTTCCAAAATCCTATCTACTAGATTTCAGGTAAGCACAGGGGAACAACCATCAGAACTTATTCTGTGAACTAGTATTGACAGACACACCACTGTAAGCCCTCCAGCAAAACCAAAGGACTGCCTGACAAAGGACTGCCTGGTACCTATGGAAATAATGGCCTGTGTATAGCCTAGAGCCTGCATGTGGAGACACTGATAGAGATAAGGAGTGGAGGGGGTGAAGGTAACACTCCAGTTGTTCATTATGTTCTGTTGAAACCACATTTACCCATCCTGTCGAAACAAGTGAAACAGGCCTGTAAAAGGAGGAGTGGTGATGGAGGGCTGTGTGAGCTTCACTGACACCAGCTCTCCCCCTTTGCTTTGGCCACAGGCTGGATCCAGGACCCATGACTTTATGTTATCTATCACTCTAACTTTTCTACTTTTCTTCTCCTATTCTCTTTCTCTCTTGCTCTCCCTCTTTCACTCTCTTTTCCTTCCTAAAATCATTAAGTAATGCAAAGTCTACCACAATTTTTTTCCAGGTCATGCAGCTTGAACATATATGTATTGTGACTTTCATAGCTGAAGCATCAGCCTTTATGATTGCACATCCTTAGCATTTTTTTCTTTAATGATATATTCCTGCTGTACTTCTAATCAAAAATAATGTTCAAATACAGACCTTGAGTGTCGTTTTGCCTTAATCCAATCAAGGGGTATCTAATAGGCAAGCATTTCCTGAGACTCAACATTTTAGTCACTCTCCACTAAAGGGCAAAGTCTGAGACTAAGGTTGGATCCAGCTGCACCAAGGCTCCTTTTTGATTAAGAGTTTAGAAAGCAAGGGAGTCCAACATTAATCTCCTTTGGTTCACTGTCTGGGTCTTGACAACAGAGCAGTTAAAATCCTTCATAGCAGGACTGCCATTGATCTTTTTTAAAGGAAAGCATATTTTTTTATAAAACAAAAGTCTAAATATTTTTAACTTTTGATATCTTACTGCTTGTTTCAGCCTTCCCTGTAAAAGACTCCCCTTCCTGTTGTTAGTGCCTGGATAAGATCCTAACTAAAGGTATCAATACACCAAAAGTTAAATTAGGTTGCATGGTATTCTGATGAAACATATAGATATAAATTAGATAGGAATATTATATGAAGTCATGGACAAATCTGTAATAAAGGCAATAAAAATCACACGGTCTGTTTATGTACTACACACATACAAAGAGAAATTGCTGCTTACACAGAAGTTTGAATATGTCCCTTCCATGGCTGTCAGTAACAGCTGAACAGATGCAGTTACAAGTCTTGTCTTTGAAAGTGTTAGATGTTCATCTGCATCATATCCTTGGTTCTTTGCAGCACTGTGTTTAGTTGCACAAATTTTGTGCAGAGGAGCACATGCCAACAGCTTCCAGAGCCAACTCTATTAAAAGTGGATCACTCATAGTATAAGGTGAAATACTGAATATGAAATAGATTTGCATGCTATGTATATATTTAAAACTAATCATAAAAGCAAGTTTTCCAGAGGATCATCCTTGGGGTTGTGAATTCTTTTCTCAGAATAGGACATAGATGTGTGTGTAATACATTTATTCACTGTGGGCTTTTCTTTATATTTAAATGTCTTTAAGGAAGGGATTATTTCTCCTGTCAGAGCTATTAAATGCACAGTAAAGAGTGGCTGAGGCCCATATAATCAAGGATAATAAAAATAAATAGAGCTAGAATAGAACATAAATAGACCATGAAGGCAAACAAACAGCATTCAAACAGGTATTTCCAACATAGATATGTTATTTATAAGAGAATTTTAACCATGACGCCCTTTTCAAACCCAGAAATTTCAATTGTTATAAATAATAACAAAAGAAAAAGTAAAATAGCAAACATTAAAAATTTGAAATACCTGTCCTGGTTTGGCATTTTCACATACAGATGTTTCATATGGAACTGAAATTTCAGGAGGAAATTCGTTGACATCTAGGACATTTATTATAACGTTGACTTTGCTGGTTAATAGTGGGTTACCTATAAATGAATTTTAGGAGAAAAGATAAGGGAATACTATTTATTTTTTATGTCATCACCAGTACACATGAGCTGTCATAAGCTGTTTTGATCCCAGTACTGAGACTTTAAAACCCATTAACTTCCATTTATTTCTGTTTTTTTACTAAGGAATACAACTTCTTATCATTTTGTGCCAGACTTTGATTCTTTACTACTCACAGAGTAAGGAATCAATCAACATTATTACGTTGATCAAAGTATAATTTGAAGCTGTACCTGTAAGTAAAAATGCTAACCTTTCCCAGATCACTTTTTATGGAGCCTGTGGCAAACACTGCCGATGATTAAAATTGAATTCTGTTGCCCACAATGTAGAAAGTCAATACATTTAACCTAAATGTTGTTTACATATTCAAGATATTAAGGACATAAGTGGAGCGTAAACATGTAGAAGATGGAGAAAAGTAAGAGAGAAATATATAAGGAAAAGTCTTGCTGAAAGCCTCAGAGACAGTGGCAAATGAAACAGTGAAACATGTAGAGCTGGCATTCAAGTTGTTGTTAAACCACCAGGCTGTGTTGTGATAGTTGTGTCTTTAACTGTGTAAGTATTTGAAGCATCAAATACTTTTGTGCAAAAGAAATGCTACAAAATAGTATACATTACGTGTCCATTGTCCTACCAATGCAGATAATCTTCATTAGTCACTAGATGCATTTTATAAACAAGTTTACCTGCAAATGCCATTTAGGACAGAAAGGAGACACAAATTTGATAAAAAGCAGACAATACTTTCTTTTTACTTTATGCTGAGACACCTTGCTAGACAGCACACACATAAAAAAACAGCTCAGGTAGTGAGTCAAAAGGCTAAATACTTCATCCTTTTGCATTTAAGAATGGCAGCCATGCTACAGACACAGTTTACTATTCAAGAAATTTATACAGTGAATCAAGGTGGTGTGGAGGTGACTGCATGGGGTCAGAGTTAAGTGCAAGAACAGTTTTCTTGTGTCTTCATACATAAATGGATCCTAAAACTTATTAGCATTAGCTGCTTACTTTGTATAAACCTTTGCATTTCTGTTTACAGCTAAGATATCAAGGGGCAAAGTCTCTTCATGGTGGCACTGTAGAAAGTTTACACAACTTCTTTCTTGTTCTTAAGAACTACTACATGAAGTGTTCTCTAGAGGCCTCTGTCAAATCCAAAAGGTATTCCCTAATGCTATCCTTTACCTATTTACAAGTAATAGATAAACTGACCATCATAAAAACTCAGCCTGGAATCTAAAAAAAACAAACAACCAAACCCCTACACCAAAAAAAAAACCCCAAAACCCAGTAGCTAAATCCCCCTTATATTTTAGTTCCTTCCTATGAATACATCTAATTAATAATGACAATAGTAACTCTTTTAATCCTCAGGAATTTCCAGTTTAGCATCACCCGCAGTTGTAGAATGTCTCTGTGGAGAAAGGGATGCATCAGTATGAAGGAAAATGATTTTGGTCCAGCAGCAGAGGATTAGGCAGTGGTTTCTTAGATGCTTGAAGAGCTACAAGAAGTGTAGATCACTTGCTCACAGTTAAATAGTTCCTTTGTATAATAGGAAATTAAAAATACTGAGAAGTTATTTTAGTCAGTAAAGGATAGAACCCTGTCTCTGAATATGTGGTGATAAGAAAAGCCCCAAATAGGTAAGGTTCATGGAGTTGCTGGCAGAAACAACTTAAAATTTCCCCTCTAGAAGTACCCACTGGAAAGAATATAGCAAGTTATATGCAGCAACTCAGGTTTTCCTTTAGTTTTGATATGTTATTTTAAGACACAATGATGGACAATGAGAATTCAGAATACATTCTTCGAACTCATTAGAGATTTGTGTATTCCTATGAAAGTACAAACACAGATGTTAGCTTGTTTTCTTTTATAACTTTGTCAATAATATCTTTTCAGTAAAAGAATTAATGTATTCAAAATTTATGCATCATGTAGATGGGAGATGTTGTCCAATTTTGAGAATTTCTTTTAACCATATTGGTTTTTTGTAGAGAAGTTATTTTAGGATTAATTTTTCTGAAGTATCTTACATAATTTTTTTTTCAGCTTTCTGGAACAGTGTGCATATTATAGAACTGTATTTTTTTAAATAAAGGAATTTGAGATTTTACCTTCCTTCAAAATAATTATAGGGTAGCATGCTTTGGAAATATACACAAATATGTGTGTATTTTTATGTGCATTTCTCACAAATAATCTGGAATTTATTTTCTATATTTCTGTGAAATATGCATAAGAGACCTAAAATCTTTTCTTGCTAAGTATAAGGTATAAATTTACCTTGTATAAACAGTGAAACTCAAACACGAAATTAAACAGAATTACTACAGTATAAGGTGGACTTTAGTTTTGGGTTTTACTTTATTTCTGTGACTAATTTTCTTTCTGGTTTACACTGATATCAATTTAATTATTTAGTTATATAAGGAAGACTGCATGAAGATTATGTATAGTTTTGAATTTTAATATAATTACAAAGACCTGTTAATAATTAACGTGAAGGAGGATGAAGGCTTGCATTTCAAATACTGCTTTTCAGACTTGACCTTCATTATCTCTGTTTTTGTTTTGTTTGCTTTTTGTCTAAAAATCAAGTCTTTTTGAACCCTATGAGTGCAGTAGAGGTGTGTCCAGTGCATGTTGGCACTGGAAATATCTGTTCATGCCTTTAAAACCCACATTACACAGATGATAAGGCCAGATGGTTAAATCACTAGCCTAGGAATTAAGGAACTGATTTCAAATACTGAGCACTGAGGAAAACTGGTGATTTCTACTCCTGGTTGTGGTATGTAGGAGAAGATGAACCACATCTTTAAGATGAGGTTTCTTTAACATTCACAATTTGATCCTAGAGTTAAAAGACTTGGGAAGATGGTTTGGATGGGAATGATTATGTTTACTTTATTTGTATTTTCAACCTAAAACAGTGTCTTGAGGACAGGAAACCAGAAATAAGATCTTATGTAGCTCATCTCGTTCCTCATTTGCAAGGTACAAAAACCATCTCCATACTAAACAGCATACCAGGGAACTTCTTGACCACCACACTGTGATTTTTGACACTGTTAAGCAGCTCTTCACACAGTTTTGGGTTGGGGTAACTAATGGTTTTGCAAACTATGTGCTGGGAGTTAGCACGGGCAAGGGACCACTCAGAACAAGTCGATTTACATGTGGGCTTCCTCTTTGGAATATAAATAGGGTACTCAGTGCCAGCCGGCCTTTGTTCCTGAAAATACAAACCATGTTTAATTTATTAGTTGGACAGAGTCTGTGGGATCAAAAACGTTCAGAAGCAGCAACCATGAAAGCTACTAGGGTTTCTAAGAAGAACAAAACAAAACAAAACAATTAATCTCCATTGAACTATAGTCAGGGAACAAAAAGATGTATGGAGAAACTGGGAAGTGAAAGGAGGGAGGTAGGTAAAAAATTAGTCTGAGATATTCCCTACTTGTTCATATATAAAACATTTTGTTTTATATAAAGGCCAATTTTTTATTTCTATGAGTGGGTAAAGCACCTTCTGCATTCAGTTGCCTTCATGTCTGTGTCACCATCCATGTGTCATCAGATCATCTACTTCTCATTTAAAAAGCTCTCTACTTTGGGACAGACTTCTTTAGCAAGGTCAAAATAAAGTTATGATGTCTTCCATTAAACACGATGGTAGACTGTCCAACACTCCATGCTAGGTAGACATCTGAGATGTTCTCAAAAGCCAGTAGTGCTGCTATTTGGTGACAGATTTCCAGAGAGTGTTTAGATCGGATTGTTGGAATTTTTTAAGGGTTAGAAATAAAGATCTGAGTATAAGGATACATGGGCAGTGCTGATCATTGTATAACTTGGGTAGAATAACTTCACTTATCCCAGTGTCCCATGTGGAACCTAGGAAAAATCAGACTTCCTCAGTTTTCTAAGGGTTCAAGTTCTACTTCTCCTTAAACTGACAACTTGCACCATGGTGCAGGCAGAGATGAAGGGGCAGGACCTGGAGTTTAGGGAAGATAATCCCTGTGTGTGTGTGTGTGTGTGTGTGTGTGTGTATGTATTTATGTATCCATACAACAAATAAATGTAGAATGAAGCCACTAGACACAAAATGCTTTGCAAATTTCCAAACAACTGGCCTTTTGAGCAGGGCTTTTTTTTTTTTTTCTCTGTAACAGGTGAAAGGTTACTTTAATTAACACAAGGTAATTCTCTTCTGCTTTGTTTTTGAAATGTATTCCTTTAAAAATTTGATCTTCCATTGCTTTAGTGCTAATAACAGTCAGATTTATCAGCTTGTAAAAAGATTCTAAAGAGTACACCCATCTCTACAGTTAAGTTTATTAACTGTCTGCTGCTATATTTAGCTATCTGAACTGTATGCCACATGTGCCATGGTTTGAAAGGTAGCTTGATTACTCCACAGTCATATTACTTCAACACTTTACTGGCTATGAGAAAAAACACAACACAAGCAACTATGAGATTCACATAGGGTTTCATTTTGAAGCTAAGGAAGATAAAAGGGGAACAGTCTCTTAGAAGACCCTAAGGCTCAGGCACAGTCAGGAAATCTACATAAGCCTGCTCATGACTTGGGCATAATTTTCAGTATATAGGAGAATGATGTCAAAGCAGGTTTAATTTAATTTTCTCTCTGACTTAGTGGAGATAATATTGGTCATCTTTTTCATAATTGGACTTTTAAAGAAAAGTTATTTGGAGAATGTGTCTTAAAAGTGGGGTTTTTTTCCTTTGTTGTTTTTATCTAAAAGAGAGAAGATAAAAAAATATTTTAGCAATAAAGTTTTAACTAACAGAACTTAATGTGCTTATTAGTAGTCTGTAGACTTAATTTTGAGGAGATAAAATCATGAAGAACTAAAAACACTTGTGTAGAAGTACTGTCCATTCCTGAGGGAAGTTTATGCAACTGATTCCAATACAGGAGTCACTTCCCTTATGTTATCACATATATGCCAAAGCACAGTTTAATGTACTTTTTCTCTAATAAGTGATAGCAGTTTGAGTGTTTCTATATCAGTACCGAAAAAATTGACAATTTTTTACAGTGGAAATTCTTCAAATATAGTTCTTTCCCCCCTACTCCCTCTTTCTTCAGATGTTTTCTTCTCTCTAACCACTTTTTGCTTGCATGCAGTGTGGCATCCCTCAAATGCCAGCCTTTATTTCTGTGCTAACTCTTAGACAGACAACTGAATGTGAAGTTTTGACATTTAGTATACCACAAATCGTCCAAAATATTGTTAATCATTTCGTAGTACTAGTATGGCAATTGCTTTTAATGCTATGGATAATGAACAATTCCAGTTGAATCACAGATATGTCTTCTGTGTAGATTCTTAGCTGACCAACTGTTTAAAATGGGGAATTTGTAATATAATCTACCTGCCATAGCTTTACATAAATGTGTTATTACTATATATGTGCTGGGAAGGTGCACAGAGAAGTAAACTAGGAAATTTTATCTAGCTTTAATTACTCTTGGGAATAATAAACAGATCCACACCAAGTTTACTAAAACTGCTGCCTTACTGCCGAAAAAACTTATAAATCTCAGATGTTTTTCATCCACAAATAAATCTAGATAGTTAAAATGTGGTGAACCATAGGCTATTACATGACATCCACTCTGCACCTGCCTGCCTTTCAGTTTCTCTGGAAAAAAGTTATAGTTCTGCTGGAATTTCTGTCAGTATACACATGCACATGTGTCTCCATATACCAAATCACTTGTCATAGATTAGATTCCTGTGTTAGTGTATTTTTTTTCTAAACTACAGATAAAATTCAAGTTTTCATTTGTCTGGTGTTCTTGTTACATTTCAGGCTTCAGGGAGTGAGCTTATGGTTCTTTTTGAGACAACTACAACTGTGAATATATTTTTTTATTTTAACCTATGTATACCTCCTCTGCTTCCAAAATCTCCCTCTTCCTGTGAGTAGCACATATTATTTTTGAAGACTTGTTTCCAACCAATATATTGAGAAAACATGTTTTTTGCTTTAGAAATCTTCAATTCTGTATACATAAACAATAGAGAACTAATTGGAAATGCAGCAGGAATCCTCTTCTACAGCCTGTTGATGTCAACACAAATAGTTCTGTGACACTGCTAAGCAACCAAAAGACTTGTATTGAAAGGGTGGTATGTGCCTATGGGAGTTTCAGTTTGACAGGATCATGAAAGAGGAATGCTACACAGAAAGATGGCAATAAAAATGCTGCAGCTACAAAATACAGTGGAAGAAGGGAGCTCTAATTAAAAATAAAAAAAAAAAAGTAGTGTGCAGAAGACAGAAAGACAAGAACAGAAAAGAAACAAACTAAAAACAAAAAACACACCACAAACTCTATAGGAAAAAAAAAAAAAAAAAAAGTGGTAAAATATAAAGTCTTGGGCAGAGAGAAAACACAAGAGAAGAGATGCTGCACACAGGCTGAGTCACTTATGGCCTTAAGTCTTGACACAATTTTAGTGCAATTTTGTCTGAGAATTGAATGAGCCTTTAAATTTTAGTACTTTCAGTAATCAGATTGACAGACCTGTTTTTTGACTAACCTGATTTCATATAGTGAATTGCAAAATCAGAGATAAAAAAGAGAAAATCTCATTACATTTCCTCATGTTTTTTGTGCTGACAAAATGTTTTTTAGCTTCTGAGGGAACTGTGCCTACATGAGGTGTACTAGAAAAACCTTACTATGCAGAGATGTTTGAACATTACACTCAATTTCACAGTGGGACTGGCAAAATGATAGCTATTGGGCCTTCTAAAATAATCTTTTTGCAATACAGGGACTTTTCACAGCATATTTGTGCTTAAGCACTATTCTGAAAAAATATCACCTTAGCATATTAATTCAGTTTGTGTCATACTTACTAATTTTACTTGCAAGTATAGAGAAATTGTACTGTGCCGTGCTTTCTCTGTCCAGTAATTCATTAGTAGCAACAGTTCCTTCAGTAGCATCTATTGTAAAGTAGCTGCCCACATCATTCTTCCAATCAATGAAGTATCTGTACGTGAAAAATATTAAACAAAATAAACGCAAATGTGCAAAGAATACTCATTTTACGTAACAGCAGTGTAGTAAGCTCAAGTTTTGTAATTTTTCTCTTTTAAGTTATTACCATCCTTGCAGGAAGAAATTAAAGAATGATTTGGTGGCTTTTGTTTGTTTATTTGCAGAACTGGAATGCTCAAAGGAAAATAATAAAAGATTTAACATTTCTGTTGTTCAGATTATTTCAAATATATGAGCCCCTGAGAAGCTGATGCATAGCTTCTATGACCGTGATAATTTATATCAATTACTTTGGAAAGCACTAAATAGGTTTAGAGATAAAACCAGAAGAATTATATGAAATAGTGCTTGAAGTCAGATCATTATGAAGAATGGCTCATATATGGTCTGCCTATTTCCATTTGTAGCTGCAATAGTCTGGAAATACCTCCATGGGGCTTGCAAAGAGGTATCCTAATGGACATATACAGATTGTTAGCACAACTACTCAGACACCCCTTATCCAATGGATGCTGGAAGAATATGGAAGATGGAGAAGAGCACGCTTATTTCCTTACATCTATAGGAGTGAAAAAAGCTATTTTTCCTTTGGGAAGAATGGGCAACTTTCAGTTACACGGGAGCTGTGAGAAACAGGTCAATACAAATTTATTTTTTTTATTTATTTATTTTTTTTAATTCTCCTGAGCGTTTGTAAAAAATTATGAACATAAAACAGGTTCAAAAATCAAAATGTGTACTTGTTGTCGTTTGAACCTGTCCAATAACAAGGGAACAGTTGGCCAGTCACTCCACCTCCTCCATTATGGGAAGAAATACACCAAGAACTTTATGGTCAAGACAATGGCTGTGAGGTTTCCTCTCACAAAGGCAACTGTCATGGGCAAAAGAGATTGAACTTGAGAAGAAATCAATTTGATTTATAATCATATCAAAACAGGGCAAAGAGAACACAAACCAGAACTTAAATACTTTTTCCCACCCCTCCCGTCCTCCTGGTCCCAAATTATTTTGTCCTCGATATCCCTGCCTCCTAACCCCATCAGCACAGGGGGACAGGGAGTGGGGTTACAGTCCAGACATCACAGGTTGTTTTCTGCCGCTCCTTCCTCTTCGGGGAGAAGGATTCCTCACAGTCTTTCCCTACTCCACCGTGGGGTCCCTCCCACAGGAGAAAGTCTTTCATGAACCCCTCCAACGTGAGTCCCCATCCTACAAGGCACAGTCCCTCAGGACCAAACTGCTTCAGGGCAGGCGGCCCACAGAGCCGCGGGCTGCTTGGGGAACACTCCCTCCCCTCCATGGCTGCAGCTCCACAACATCTGCTCTGGGATCCTCCCCAGGCTGCAGCTCCACAGCTGCTCCACCAGGATTCCACAAGGACCGCAGGTCCAGAACATCTGCTCAGCCGTGGTTCTTCAGGGGCTGCTCCACTGTCATTCTCTGTGAGTACAGGGGACAGGCTGCTGTCACACCATGGGTTGTAGAGAAAAATCTTTTAAGGCACCTTCTCACACTCCTTCTTCACCAGCCTTGGTCTCTCTGCTCCGGCGTCACTCTCCTCTGGTGGTGTTCTCTCCTCTGGTGTTCTCTTCACGTGTTGATTTATCTCACCCCCCCTTCTCCTCTGTCCTGCTGTTTACTACCCTGTGTTTCCCCATCTTGAATATGTTAGTCGCAGAGGTGCGATAAAACAGTATTTATTTGCTATTTTTACCTAGCAAGGTCTGAATAGAAAACAGAGATGGTCTGGTAAACATAGCATCTTAAAAGCAAATTGATAACTATTCCAAACCTCTTTATCTTAAATGCTAATTAATTTCAAAGTCTGTTTTCAAATTTGATGCTACTCTCTCTATTCATAACAGAAAAATAATCTTTCTGATGCAGTGTGCTGCCAGCTACTAATTTTCTTTTCATTGGTATGGATGAGAAGATGATTTTTCTCAAAAACTAGGCAGAATGAAACTGAGAAAGCCATTCGTGATCAGTCTGCAATAAGAACAAAATGGCACTTAACAAGTACGTTTAGAAGATCGCAAAAGCCAGAGGACTGTGAATGTGATAGATGCCTCATTGCACGCAAACCAGTGAAAATAAGAATAAAAAATAAGAATAAAAGCTAGTATTTCCTTCTCTTATCCGTCTGATTTATGGGAAAAAATATATAGGGAATGTAATGATAAACACTATGTTTGTTGCTGCAGAAGGAAGCAATAGTAGTGAAGCTGAGAAAGTCAGTGGAACTCAGTGGCCACAGAGACTGAGACTATTAAGCCAGGGACTCTTTATTATGGGGCCGGGTGTGTCTGAGATAGCTCCACCCAACATGCACAACACTTGATTATTCTGTAACACTTTTATCCTTACAAATCCAACATATGCATTACATTTTCGTACATGAAGCAGGGTTATTCAAATAATCTCCCAGAAGTTATTAACATAAGATTCCCCCCATCTCCACATGCGCGCTGTCTCCCCGTGCTCAAGGGTGAGGTTTGTTAGGAGGAATGCTCAAAGTCTTCACCATGTACTTTTAACCCCAGGCCTTGAATTTTTTGATACAGTGAACCAGAGCTGCTTGTCTGCCTTTTCTCTAAGCTTATCAGCAGCACCTCCCGTTTGCTCTTGCAATAAATCAGAGGTATCCTTGCCTTGCCTGGCTGCATTCTGCCTGGCCACATCCTGCCTGGCCATTCATTGTTCCCATGTTAACAATATTTAACCATTTGCATCAGTAGAATAGAGCATACTACCAAGGAAAATATCCCAGGCTGGGATTCAAGAATGCAAATAGCTCATGAAGACTTGAATAGTTACAAAAAAAAAAAAAAAAAAAAAAAGCCCTATCAGGAACCATGCTTCTTTGGAGACATTTTGTTTAATCAAAATCACAAGAAAATCCTATCTGTAGATGAAATAGGTTATTTCATCAATTGAAAGACGTCATTACCAACCCACTGCTGTATTTGAAAAGCCTCAGAAATTGTTACAGGCAGCATATATCTTTTTACACAGCTGAGCAGGCACATTTTCTTGACTAGAATAATATTGTCTACCCACATTTGTAATTTCATTTTCATTGTTCAGAATTTGCTTGACATAAAAATTATGAAAAATATAAAAGAAAGAACTTTACACCGAGATACTCTTTCAGGAATAGTAACATTAATCTTTAAAGCTTTGTATGTTTAATAGCTAATAATTTTTCTCAAAAATTAAATATGCAGTCACACACAAATAAATGGGATTGAAGCATGAGAAAGTAATTTAGCTTATCTTTCCTCTTAGGAAGGTGAACTTTGCCTAAGTACCCTACACACCAGAGTGTGAGCCAATGAAGAAGGTACAACAGGACTTAGTTCAAATCTCAGTGTAGGTGAGAGCCTCCTTTACCAGGAGGCTTCAAAAATACAGGAAACATATTCAGTTTGAACACTGTTGTGCTTGGAGGTAAATTCAAGCATGAATATTTGTAGAATCAGAATCTGAGGGTCTACCTGCAATTATCCATACAGGTGATTAACTTAAAGCCCACTATGCCTCCTAAACATAAGCATCTGCATGGTCAAAGCTCACAGTAAGCATGGCAGGCCTAGAACTACTTCTGGTGAAATTAATGGTAGAATTCCCGTTGGCTTCAGTGGAAGTGGAAACTTTTATGCCATCATTGTTAATATGGCTAGGTGGGCTTTCTGAGTTTTGTTGTTGTTGGTTTGGGGGGGTTTTATGGTTTTTTATGTTTGTTTGTTGGTTGGTTGGTTTGCTCTGTTTTAGTTTGTGGTTTTTTGGGGGTTGGCTTGATTTGGTTTGATATTTGGTTTTTTTGTTTGTTTGTTTTTTTGTTTGTTTAGTTGGTTGGGTTTTTTTGTCTAGTTGGTTGGTTTTTGTTTCTTTTGTTGGTTTGTTTGACTGCTGACTCCCTGCAACACAGATAAAGTGCACTAATCCCAAGAGGCTGCTCTCGAGTCCTTAAAGTTATAGAGAAATGGCACAACCTTACCTGTCGATGTAGGACCCAGCAGTATTATTTTTCAGAAGCACCCAAATAGGTCTGTCTGGCAGCTGAGTACCAGGAAATTGGTATATTTTTCATATTCTCTGGCAGAGAAAAAACTGAACTATTTGTCTCCCTGAATACACTTCCCAGATTGTATTCCAGATTGTATTACTGAAGCCTGGGGAGGCTAAATGTGGAAGAATATACCTTAGCTACCATTGTTTGAGGCTTCTGAAGAATGGTTACATGTGTATCTTAAGTAGCATAGAAGAGTCAGAATGGAAATATCTGATTTGTAAAATAGTAAGAGACAAGTCTGAAGGACCCTCATTCAGAGAGACCAATGAGGGAGACTGTGTCAACTCTAGCTGCAGCACAGAGGATAGCAGAGTGTTGGATGAAGTGTTTTTGAATAGAAGAGTGACAGCAAATCACCCTTGTGTGGATAGCAGGAGCTCTGAGCAGTCAAGCAGACAACTGTAATTGCCTCAGACTGTTATACCATGAATAAAAGAACTGGACAGCTGTCCCACTGCTGCTATAGAAACATGCATGACAACATGCTCAGGAGGGATGGGAGGTGGCAGGAGGCTAAGGAGGCTGTGAAGCTCAGGACTTGGGTTGTGGTTTTTGACCTTAAAAATGTGGAGAGGAAACTTCTCCTGCCTAGAAGGCACGGCCTTGAGATAAGTTGGATCCATTCTCACTAGAAGTTTTTAAGACTTGCCAAAGTGTTTCTTTGTTGTTCTATCTTGATAGTGACAGCAGGGGTGATACCATGGAACTGAGAAATCACATAACAACTTACAGCATGAAACAACTCACAACATAGTGCTATTTTTATTTTTATTGTTCTGAGTTCATGCTTAAACTCAATACAGAGTATGTAATTATGGCTTGGGCTAAATTCAAAAAAATGGAGATATGGAGACATTTACAAGGTCCTTTACAAAGTAATAGCCTTTTTTTTTTTCTTCTCAGTTTTTTAAAATTCAGCTGAGTATTCTAGTCTTGTTAATATTACCTTGACAATGAATAACCTATACTGTTACTGTTCCATATTCAAACCTCCCTTGCACTCCATATACACACACATACACATAGAATTTCTCTTGGTATTTCCACCAGCTAACATTTGTTACAGCCACCATTGGTGCTCAGTATAAGTTTCTCTTCTCAGATTGTTTTTGACAGGACTTTATTGCCTCCAAAGGACAGTTGCAAAGTACTGGCCTATGAATTTTCTTCTGTGTTTTTCAAGGACATGGGGACACCTTCTTATCAGGTGGTTGTGCTTGCTGTGATTTCTCTAGTGACAGAAGTCATACACTCATAAGTCTTTGAAAAGGATGTCATAAATTTACAGAAGGTAAAATATCAGAGAATCAAGAGGTATAAGAAAGATTTAACAGGTGCACAAGGTTGGCACAGTGAAACCTGGGTCATATCAAGGTGTAAGTGCTCTCTCATGCATTCCTAGCCCAGAAGCACCATGGTGAAAAGTAGCATCGGAGTCTGAGATAAGCTGCTTTGACATAATTTTAGACTAGAAGGTCTCAGATTCTAGGTAAACAGCCAATATCTTACCCCTACATACCCGTATCTCCTAAAAAGTTAGAGCACAAGTAGGAACAGTCTTTTGTATACTGCCTATGAGATGTCTGAGGGGACTTATGAATCTGGAGAAGAACTTTTTTTTTTCCAGAAAATTTTCTTTCTGGTACTGGACCTGAAAGATGAATAGGTGGAGTACTTTTCAACATGACTGCACTCTGACCATCTCAAATGGAATATGTATTTCTTAGAACTTGTTCAGGATATTACAGCCATGAAATTCAAACGAGGGAATTATTATATGTGTGTATATGAATGTGTGTAATTCAGAGAAAGAAAAGATTGCTTTAAAGATAGACTAGGAGAATTAAGGCCATATACACAGATGTAAAACTCTAAAGGAGTTTTAGCTAAAGGGTACTAAAACACAGATGATAGGTTTGGTGCAATGATAGTGAACATGAGAAGAGCTCTGACATGCCCATGCTGCTGAAAAGAATAGAATAGTAAAGATACTTTCTATGCCCTTTGTCACTGCTTATCGAGTAAGCAGGGAAGAAAAGCAAGGGTCATGCTCCTAAGATGCTGTTAAGAGAAGTCAGTCAGTTCAAACTTGCTCCTGATGCAACAACAGGAATGTAGAAAATAATCTGAAGGAGTAAAGCACATTATTCAATTGGAATTGGCATGAAGATAGAAAGTAATCATCCAATTCAGTGAGCAGTAACACATTTAACATTTAATTACTAGCTGGCTTTTCTTTTTTTTTTTTACTTTTCCACAAATAGGGTACAGTAATTGCAACCAGCCTTCTCAAAGAAGAAAAGGAAAAAAATACGAAAAAAAAGATAATGGGGAATATTCCTTTATTATGTTTTATTTATTTGGTAGAGTTGTCTGTCATCTAAGTCACTCATCAGCATAAATATTTTTGTTTGTATTTCAATTTCTATTGTGAAATTTTATCTTAAGCAGAAACAGATAGTGAATCTAAGAAAACCCAAACCAGACATTTTCTATGTACATTCTGAATAATTTGTCTGCCAACCCCAGTTTAGAAAGCATCTTATCACTCCAGCTACAGCTTGTCAAACACAAACACTGAAATGAAACATTTTAGATGTGAGAAAATTCCTGACACTATGGGATAAAAATAAGCATCATTTCTAAGAGAAACTTGGGCTGGAAGGAACCTTAAATATTATCCAGTTCCAACCCCACTGCCATGGACAGAGATATATCCCACGAGACCAGGTTTCTCAAGCCCCATCCAACATGCCTTTGAACACTGCCAGGGACAGGGAATACACAACTTGTTCCAGTGTCTTACCTCCCTGACAATCAATAATTTCTTCCTAATGTCTACTCTAAATCTACTGTCTTCCGGTTTAAAGCCATTACCACTTGTCCTATTGCAGCATGCCCTTGTTAAAAGTCCCCCTTCAGCTTTTCTGTAGGCCCTTTCAGGTACTGGGAGGCATCTATAAGCTCTCCCCAGAGCCTTCTCTTCTCCAGGATGAACAACCCCAACTCTTGCAGCCTATCTCCATAGGAGACATATTCCATCCCTTTGATCATGCTTGTGGCCCTCCTCTGGAGTCAACAGCTCCACCTCTTTCCTGTGTTGAGGGTTGTAGCCATTGAAGTTGCTCTCCTGTTGGATCACCAGTCTGTTCCGATCTTCCTCAAGCACTACATCCTTACCCAGACACTCTGGAAAGCCCCTGTGGTGGGTCAGTGGTGGGATAAGCAGGTGCCTGCAGCTCTTATATAGGCTGTGACACCTGTGGGTTTGTGTCACCCTTAGGAGCTGGTTGGGATACAGCTCTCAGTTGAGGTAACTCAGTCAACTGAGATAAAGGCAGTGGTCTTAGTTCAGGTTGAATCATTGGTGCCCTCTGGTGCCTTCTGAAACTGTTTTGTTTGGTATTACCTACTTGAGAGGTTTCAGCTTGACTGCTTTGAGAGAACTGTTACTGAAAGTAGTTTTGTTGATTAAAAGCAAATTAGCAATATGTATGAAATGTTAATACATGCAAATTAACTGCACTGGACTATGAATCTTAAATCACTAAGAGAATGAAAGAATTTACAGAAACCCAGGCTTTTTCTGCTTTGAGGTGGGAAGATCATGGGAAGAAATGGGAACAACAACAATCAGACAAAGTTAATACTGATCTTCAAAAGAAGAAAAGATAACCTAGATTACCTTTCTTCCTTTGAAGATTTGACATGATAATGGTCTACAGATAGCTGGAGGATTTAAACACTACGAAAGGTAAGGTATTATTTTGTGCAGCACAGAGTGGCTAAATTAAGAAAGGGAGAACTTATGCTATGCAGCAAAATCCATATGGCATTGATGAACACAAGAGGAATGATCTGAGTTCTGTCCATTACTATTACAAAGCTAATTTAGGTAAAGTAATGGTGACTGTGTATGAAGATAAGTTTCTAGAAAGATGGGCAGAATAATTTTATCAGTCTCTGTAGTGCTCAGTTCTAATACTCATCAGGGAACAGTATCTTTTTGCTAATCATTTTCAGTTACAAACCTGCTCTAACATGCAGTTCCAACTATTAAATAATATAACAATAAAATACTTTTTTTTCAGATTGCTATTATTTAAAAAGTAGAGAAACAGAAAAATCATGGCTACAATGTTAGACAAGAAATTCAGATTTCAAGCCTGGGATTAAAATATTAAGGAGCATAATGTGTAGAAGCATACAAACCACTTTGTGTTGTCCTTCATTGAAATTTTTTTCCTGCAGTTCCTAAGATGATCTATTCGCTGAGTTATCATCGTGTAAGACTCAAAAAAATGTTTCACCATATGTACATATATACATATTATAAACACTAAGTCAGGTCTTTATTGCTCTTCTCATGTGCAAGTGTTGAACCCTTCTTTTGATAACTGGGAGTATCTTTTAATCCATTTAAGATTGACGAATGATTAGTACGATTTTGGTAAAGATGCAATCAAGAATTTTTAAAGCAAGTCCTCTGTAGACTATGTCTGCTTAGAGAAGTCATGAAGTTCAAACAAGTATAATTAGAAATAATATAACATTTTATTTTCCTGTGCTAAATGATACAGTCATCTGAGTTATCTGCTTTAAGGACTAAATAGGATAGTTAAATCTCCAGTCTTCCTTGAGACTGCATCACTTGGATAAGTATTAAGTGGCTTAAGTTTCTTTTCAAGATTTTCATTTGATTTAAAGGTTACCCTTGACTTTGAGTCATGAGGTTTTACAAGAGCAGAAATAGTCAGCATCCTTTTTTCTCCTCTGTACAGCATGATAATACAAAATAAGGTGTAATGCATTACTTGCAAAACAGTAGCAGACAGTAGTCTTTGAATATCATTCTTGTGGTCCTGTGGCAATACAACCACAGGGTTCCCTCATATTTTTTTAAAGAGGCCTTCACACTGTACAATTGTTTTATTGTATGCATACAAAATACTATATATATAAAAGATTAGAAATACATAACAAAATAATGTCCTGGTTTAAGAGGACCAGGATAAAAATTACTTATGGCCATACTGTCCTGACACCTTCTGGGGCCCCACCAGCTGCTGCCAGCTGTGTATGTGGCCATTGCAACAGGGGGAGCAGCTGTACCTATAGAGCAGTTGTGGGTCAAGTGACCCAAATGGACCAAAGTGTTCCTGTCCACAGTGCTTAGTATAAAATGGCTCTTCCAAAACCCTTTTCCTGGCCTCTATGACTGGTATGCTGGCTGGATTAGATTTTTTTTCTGTTTGTTGTATCTTCCTGCTTGGCTGTTATACCTGCATCCTCTTTTGTCAGCAGAGAAATCATTGCTTATTGAGACAGGTCACCTTCCCTGTCTCTGAGAAGGACTGGGAAGGCCTCTCCAGGGCTTTTTTGAACTGGGACCTGGGACTCGGGTATCTTCATCTGCTGCTAAACCCAGTTTAGGACTTTTCCAGCCAGGAAATAATTACCAACTTATGAATGGGTTCCTTATTTACATATCTGTATATATTTGTCATTCACTATTATTATTACTATTTATTATTTCATTGAACCTATTCTATTTTTTTTCCCCAACGTTAAAGTCTCTCTCACTTATTCCCCTTTTTTTTCTTCCCTTGGAAGGCTACTGGGTGTTAACAAAGAGCATCTGTCACCCAGCTACTGGCAAAACCTGAGAAATAAAAATACTATTTCTGAATAAAATTCTGTTAATATAAAAAAAATCTTAATATAATGAAAACAAATAGGACCTCTCTTCTGCAGAAGTCTAAGTTGTAAAATCCTGTTTTAATATCTAATTTTCTGCTTAGAGGAAATCAATCCAGTCAAACTTACCTACTGTCACATAAAAACATAATCTGATATATCCATAGTAAAAATTGTTAGAAAAATATGATGCTAATAACAAAATAATGTTTGTGGTTTTGTTGCAAAATGTTCCTGTTATTAACAAAAAAACTGTAAATGATGTAAATAGTACTACTACAGAGTGGCAGATGCTGTTCTGCTATGTTGCATTTTCTTTTGCTTGTACGTTTAAAAAATTTACTAAGCCATCTCCCTTAATGGGAGCAGAAGCTTCCTGTACCTTTGCTGAATATCTTCAGAACACTGCTGAAACATTAGTGGTCAAACCAAAGGAAACCTTGACTGGTTTGCTGTCAGATCTTATCCTTTGGTTAATCATGTGGATACCAGCTGTATTCTGCAATAGCTGTACCCGTGCGGATATGTAATCACAGAATAGTAATGGCTGGAAAGGTACTCTGAGATCACCACGCCCAGTCATACATACAAAAAAACACCAAAAAATAACCCTGAACAAACACAAACACCATACACCCTCCACCAAATATCACACATAAAAAACCACCAAAAATAACACTGAACAAACACCACACAACCTCCACCAAATATCACACACACAAAAAAACCCCCACAAACCTACAATCTCTGACATTAAAGCATGCCCTGAAATTCCACATCTACACATTTCTTAAATACTGCCAGGGATGGTGACTCCACCACCTCCCTGTGCAGGCTGTTCCAGTGCCTGACCAGTAAAGAAATTCTTCCTAATATATAATCTAACCCCCCCCCCTGCTGCACCTTCAGACCATTTCCCCTGGTCCTGTCATTATTCACTTGGGAGAAGAGGCCAACACCCACCTCCCTACAACCTCCTTTCAGAAGTTGTAGAGAGCAATGAAGTCTCCACTCAGCCTCTTCTTCTCCAAACTAAACATGCCCAGATCCCTCAGCCACTCCTTGTATGACTTGTCCTATAGGCCCCTCACCAGCTTGGTAGCTCTCCTTGGGACATGTTCCAGCACCTCAGTGTCCTTCTTGTAGTTTTGCTTGGTTTTTGTTTGTTTTGGGTTTTTTTGTAGGGGGAGATTCTATGACACTATGGATACTACCAAACAAAAAGCCAACCTTAGCTGCAATGAGAAAAGAAAACAACAGCACCATTGAGGAATGTCTATTCCCATTAAAACTTAAAAGCATCTCTCAGAAGTGCCCAGTCACAGTCAGAGAAGGGCATTTGTTGCTGTTGTACTTCAAGAGGTTATCCCTTATCCTGACCTCCCTCCTTGCTTCAAGTCAATATTAGTCCTACAGTTCTTCCAAACACAATTTTCTCTTAAAATTAAATGGACCAGTTTGTAAACAAGAATTTTGGTTTCAGATGTTTTCTAACTTAACCTGTTCCACAAACTGGTTTAATGGACAGTTGCACTTGCAGAACTGGTGCTGGTAGCTCTCATGGGTGATGCTTTGAAATGAGTGTCTCAAGGAGACATGAAAATATACCACAGTTTCAGTCTTCAGCATACAGCATAATTGGGTTC
This sequence comes from Phaethornis superciliosus, assembly GCA_023637945.1. NCBI lineage: Eukaryota > Metazoa > Chordata > Aves > Apodiformes > Trochilidae > Phaethornis > Phaethornis superciliosus. Next base: position 76,061,517 of record JAJQWJ010000002.1, read on the forward strand.
CGAGTCTTTCATACATGGCTGCATACTTCTGCATTTTTAATCAGAAGAGTGAAGGATTAATGATTTTAGCAGTCAGTGTCTTACCTCTTTGTAATGAGTAATATCAGTGCAAACAAGTTATACTTTGTTTCTTTGGAGAAAATCGACCACAATGCAGAATTAATTGACAGGGAAGCAGTGGCTGTCAAGAGCCAGAGTAATGATGGGTCAGAGTCAAGCGAGGAAAGCTGTTAAACTTTTGATAAGCCTTATAAATCTTATATAAGAATTTTAGTAAAACACACAATGCAGTACAGGAAATAAAATGTGCTACAGTTTAGTTATCAGCCTTTTCAAACTGCCAGTTCTGCCCGTCCACAAATTTCTGTGCTTCCTCTTCTCTCCCCTTTAAATGTTTTGTTCATTTGCTTATCAAGCTGCTCAGTCAGCTCCATTGTCTGCTCTGCATTTCTCATTGCCAGCTGAGTATCTTATAAAAAGCCGTTGTCATTTGGAAAATGCATTGTTTTTATTCAATTAAACATCATTTTTCCTGCCTCACTGAACAAGCTGAACTTCAACACATCCAAGCAGAAGAAAAGTTTTCTCCTGTAGTTGAATTAAGTCTCAGTTGTTTGGACTGTGAGCAGCAGTAGAAAACATGTTGGACTTAAAACCTTCAACCCTAGGCTTAGCAGCTTGCTAAAGTGGGAAAGCTGTAGAGCATCAGTAATTATAGGTCTTGAACAACATTTTACCCTGATTTTGAAAGGTGTAAATTTTCCCTCTGCACTGCTTCCTGTGGTCTGTTCTAGAATTCTGCCTTCATCCTGCCCATAATATGAAGTACCTGCTGCCTGAATTAACTCAGGCACTACAGAGTGCATCTCATTTGGTGAAGAGATCAGGGCTTCTGCTTTGCTGGTTTTGGGTGGTAAAAAGGGCATGCTGGGATGGGCATCTGGATGTATATCAGTATTTCTGTCACTGAACAGTGAGTACAGAAAGACAGGGAGCAAATGCATCTGAGTGAACCTACCAAATCCTAGAGTAACATCAGTGAAAGAAAACAGATGTGATGACTGTCAGATAAATAGCCTCAACTGAAACTGAAACTTTATTTTGTACTTGGTTGCATGTGACCTAAACACCATGGGGTAAGTCAGATACGTTTCCTGGGTTCCCCCTCCCATGCCTGGCCTGAAACATTTTGTCCTCTGATAAAGAGTTAAGGCAATAAGTAGCATTAGTGGCTTAGAGGCATAAATTCAACAGGATAATCTTTGATAGATTTGCTTTTGCAAATATTAGTTCTTTTCTATTTCTTTGGTCTACTAAAATATTAACAAATCTCTCACATTTTTCCCCAGAAAAAGGCTGAAGTACTATGCTGATGCTGAGACAATAAAATAAAAAGCAAGTAACAGTAATCATGCTGGCTTTAGGGAAAAATGCAGTTCATAGTATTATGAGAATTTATCACTTGGTTAGATTCTCAGTTGGGCCTGACTTTGATTGTCAGCTGGATCTGCAAGAGGAAACACTCAGTGAATTCAAGAATCAGAGGCTGCTTTGTTGCTTTGAAGCTGGTTTGGTGAAGCACTCTTAAACTAAGAGATTATTCAGGACATCTCTGACATTTCAGGAGCTGCTGCATTTTACTTTTTCATTTTCTTTTCCAGTCCTCTGGACGTATAAAGAAACTCAAAATCTGCAGAGTTTAAGATAAGTATTGAGGAACCTTTTCAAAGTTTTTACAGATTTTGTGAGGGCAACAGGAAAAAGTTGCTGGATAAGCACCTCCTTGCTCACCCTTGCACACTGATGGTCTGACCTGAGCCAAGTTCGAGGTGATAATTTGCCTCTAAAACAACTTCTTTTGTCTTCCTACCTGCCTTCAAATTTCTGCTTCATGTTTTCTCTACACAGTTTTCATATTTGCTGCTGAAATTAATGCTATTACAAATTTGTAGACTTATTTACATAAATTTTGACAGCAGTCTTTAATTATTTTCTTCTGTCTTTCCACATACTGAACCTCAGCATTGTATTTAGATTATCTTTACTTGCTTTTCCACATTCAGCCATCTTAGATGATCCAGTGTCAATATTTGCCACACTCTATGTTCCAGGTTAGAAAAGACAGAAGCTACAGAATCACAGAAGGGTTAAGGTTGGAAGGAAACTCTGAAAGTCATCTGGTCCAAAGCCCCTGTTCAAGAAGGGCCACCCAGACAAAATTGTCCAGGACCATGTCTAGATATTTTTTTAATATCTCAACAAATAGAGATTCCACCACCTCCCTGGGTAGCCTGTGACACCCTCACAGTGAAGAAGTGTTTCCTGATGTTCTGAGGGAATATCCTGTGTTTCAGTTTATGCCCTTGGGCTCTGGTCTTGACACTGTGCATCTCAGAAAAGATTCTGTGTCTGTCTTTGCGTTCTGCCTTTATGTATTTATTGATAAGACTTCCTTGAACCTTCCCTTCTCCAGGATGAGCACTCTCTCTGCTTTCTCAGTTTTTCCTCAAGTAGAGGTGCTCAAGTGTCTTGATAATGTTGGTGACTCTTTGGACTCTCTCCAGTATATCTAATTCTCTCTTGTACTGAGGAGACCAGAACTGGACACAGTAAAAGTAGAAATATCTGATCTGAGATGTGTCTACATCTACAGACAGGATGTGACTGAAGGTTTCATAGATCCATCTTACAAAATGTATAACTCGCAAAACCTCTGTTGTTTCAACTTAATTAACAACCCTGCAAGCAAAACAAAACCAAAAGAAAAATCAACAAAGACCTACCATATATGTAAGGAACTCTATATGCAATAAGCATTTGAACATGCTGATAAACTTGAGCCGATGCTTACCAACAAATCTATAGGAGAAATTCAGACAGAAAGGACATGGAATCTGACTAAATTGTGATGGTTACGATAGTTGTTCTTCTGGAAAGGAACTAAGATCTTTAACTTAAAATATTGAGAAGATTGATTTTGTACCAGAAGATGGTTTCATGTTTGACTTTGTGAACCACTATGCAGAATAACCAACTAGAATGCTTCTCTGTTGCACATGATTTATTGTTAGACATTGGTTTAAGTGATGATCCTTTGCAATTATCTCAAGAGTCAAGCCCTGGGAGCTTCACAGCTTGAGGTGACATGACTGCAGCCATTAAACTGTGTTTTAATCTCACAATTGCTTTCTAGAGCATTTGAGAAATCAGTTGCTGGAGAAATTTGGAATAAGAGCTCTTGATCAAAAAACAGGAATACTATGATTTGAGCTACAGTAAAATTACAGTGTGTGCTCCAGATATGTGAACTGGCTTTGTAAAACCACATCACCAGGTGGAAAAATTGCAATGAAGTAAACAAGAACTATCATATTTTTCCTTTCCCTGCAAACTGAAGCCCACTTTCTGTATTTCATAAGCTGCAATGAGTTGATCATTAACTAGAATCTTTCAGTTTTAATTTTTGTTCTCAGTTGCTTGGGCTTGCTGGTCTTAGAAAATAGTATTTCTTGATGCAAATGCTTCCAGCAGTCAATCTAGGAAAATTTATAGATGTCAACTGAATCCTAGCGATCTTTTATTTGGGAAGGTCTGACTTTCCTCTTGTTGAGGCTTTCTGACTTGTGTGAGAAAGTACTCATCTTTGTTTCCTATACTTACCAGTGATGCAAAAACCCACACAAATCAAAAAAATCAGTCTGCATGTGCTCTAAAATGACAAAGAAGGTTTTTTCAGCTGTCTCTGGCAGTTCCCAGTGAACATGCTGCAGCATCACAGAAGGCTAATGAGTGACAGTACCTTTACCTTCCCCACCAAGGACTTACATGTGATCCCTTCAGTCTTAAATCCACAGATTTACAATTAAGGTTAAAATAAATCTCCACTTTTTTGTAGTGGCTACTTGTAGAGGCTGCAAGTTTATTCCTGGAACTGAGGTACCACAATCCTTGGACAAATACAATTAAGTCACTTGACAATTGCCTTCTGGTAACTGTCTGTTCCTGTGCACCTAATCAATTGCAAATTTGATATAAACATACTAATTTAAGCTATCATGAAGAAAATTACTGTAATAATTTGCTATGTATATCTTACTTCATGGTAAAACTAAAGCAGAGAGAGACAGTTGGTTGCTGTGACTCTGCTGAAGAGCAGGAATTCATTAAGCTGCAAGTTCCTTTTGAAAGCAAATTTATCCACAGAGGAGGAAAAATTTTCTGCCTTGTGTTTGTAGAGAAGTCACCTTCCTGTTCAGTTCCCTAAAACCACCCAGCTGCTGAGGATGCAAACTCATTCAGATCCAGAAAACTGCAGAGCCTCTCATGGGATCTTATGGACAAAAACATTCAGGAAGAGAACGGTGGAGTGGAGGATGTGATTGCCTGAGGTGATGATGGCAAAATCTAGAAGCCAGATAAGGGAACAGAAAGAGTCATAAAGTCAAGGAGACATAGGAGGAGTAAATAGGAGTTTATAGACCTATGTAATTTCTAACTTTGCAGGAAGGTAGATATACAGGGATGTTGTTGTGGACAGTTGAATGACTGGAAAAATGAGACTGGAAATTAAGGATGCTGACAGAGAAGGAGCCTATGTGTTGGCCAGATATACCCATTGGGATTCAGAGAAAATGTTGAGATAGTAGCCTAGTTTCTATAGTTCTAGAAATAAGATCAAACTGAGTAGAAAATACATCAAGGCACTGAGATAAAAAGTACATCTGTCATCAGCAAAAGAAAGCAAGTCAGTAGAATGGACACCAATAAAGTGAACGGGATGTGGTTCAGGAGGAAACAGGTAAAAAACAGCTGTGGAAGAAAGAAAGATGGACTCTGAAATATGGGACTGATATTAGACTACCAGAGCATAGGAAATACAAGAAAAGGGTTAGCTAGGAGGAAGACCTAAAAAGACAGTAAGGGATCTGCAGCAGGAACTGAGAGGCACTGGTGCAGGAATTTGAACTTGATAATCTAGATAAATTAGAACTTGTAACAGTGGTCCTAAAAGTGATTGGGAGACAGAGACGAGAGACAAGGGGTAGAGTACAGCTAAAATTGAGACTGAAACAGACAGGAGGTAACAGAGCATGAAGTGTGCAAAACTCACTAAAGCAGCTGAAAAGGAACTAAAATTCTGGAGTCCCCACCATCTTTTATCTGTTCAAAGCCAACTGGCAAAGCATGTTGTTCTCCCCGGTGCTATACCATACAAAGCAAAATAGCTATCACTTAATCTGTAATTAAATGAAGAGGCTTGAGATGCTGGAACTAGATGACCCAGTCTTCCATGTGTAACTTATGATGTGGTTGATTTTGACATCACAGGATGGAATTTTTGTCTTTTTAAAGATAATGCAAATTTTAAAGGTGTACATACAAGAAAATGCCATAAGAATTATGGTTTTAGAAGGCTAAGCAATTCCCTGTTACATAAGCAACTTTAATTCATCTTGCTTGTGCTTGTACACTAAGAGAAGGTGTTCAAGGATTCAGGAAGTAACCCACTATTTGCATTTTCTTGATCTTTACATGACAAAATATTGCACTGGAATATTTGAATAAAAGCTTCTGGACAACTGTGAACAAGTTGAGAAAATAAATAAACCTTTTCCTTTAGAAGCACATGCAGGGAATACGTAATTGACCCAAAGATTCTGAAGCCAGGATTGACCTGTAACTAGTACACATGACTTTTCCTTTCTTTAATATCAGGGTGTCATGACTTTGGAGTTGGACAGGAATGTGTACGGCCCCCACAGCTTTCCTGCTTTGAGTGGTTCTTGCTGTTCATAAGGCAAAACTCCTGTGTCAAGCAGAGGAGATCAGAAGGGCAGCGTTGTGGCACAAAATATGAAAGTCACTGTATTTGGAGTCATAACTAGCATTCACACCAGGGGCAAAAATTCTTTCATGTTTATCCCAGGAGATAATCTCTAAGGAAATCTTCAAAGGTGTCAGTGCAAAGTCATTGAGCTTTACACATTCTGTTAGATAAAGATGACTATTTGAGAAAGTATTGCAGACAAGTCCATTTGCACTCTCTTGTTGTTTAGACAGCTGTCTATACCATTCATGCTGTATGGACACATGTAGAAGTGACTTTAAGGAAGTGTTAAATTTGTACTTTTGGTACTTAACTAAAAACATTTGCATATTTCCAAGTTGCATACATTGTAATACCCTATACTACAGGTGTCTGGTTTGATTATTTTTTTTCCCCTCACAGACAGCTCTTGTAACCATTGTAAACCAGAGGACTCTGAGAACGTAAGGTCATTGTTCTTTTCAGAAGTTCTTTGGGAATTTTAATGACCACAAAGTACATAGGACTTCAACTCTAACATTTATGCTGAGCATTTCTTGCAGCACTGTGGATAAAATGGGAATAGGAAAAAAATGGCTCTTCTGAACTACACAAACTCGAGCTTTATCACAATTTAAAACAGGTTCATGGGGATAATGTTCCAAAGCAGCTTCAAAGCCAGTCACTCTTGCATGTTGAATACCTCTGATTCCTTTTCTCCTTGTGCTTAATTTCCTGTTTCTTATTGAATGTGTGCACTTTGCCCTTTCAGTTCAACATCTCTAACAAATACTATCCCAGAAAACCTTTTAAAATTCCTGACTTGTCCAAAAGCTTGATTCCAGTAACATGAGAAAATAGAAAAATAACATGAACCTTAATATTTTCAATGGCTTCGAGCAAAATTTTTTTCTTCTTCTAACAGCTGAATTGCCTTCACTTTTAGCTGTTATCTCCCCCTTACTAATGTGTCCAGCATAACAGAGCTAAAGTTTTTTGTCTGATAATAGGAATTTGGATGCTGTGACTAGTGCAGCTTCCTTTTACGTGAGCTGTTCTAGCTTGCTTTGTTCTCCAGAGTTTTGCCTTCTGTTGCATAAAGTGCAGATTGTTTTTTTATACCATTCTCTATTGTTTGCCAGATCATTCATTTTTTATTTGTTGTAATGGGCATCTTAATGGCCAAACAGCTCTAGGAAAATATTTCAGATAAAATTAATTCATTCATAGAGAAACTGAGCCCCTCAGTAAATTGTCTGGAACGTTACCTCAGAGAACATTAGTTTGTTTAGAGAGAATATTTACTCAGATAATACTTGGATTCCTTCTCTAAAACATGATTTAATTGATGAAGCCATATTTTAAAGCTATGAGACAATGTATATTTTTGAGCATCTGGAAGAGCATAATTGATTAAGCTATATTAAGAAGTTGTAATCACATGCAACCCTTTCAAACTGATTTATGCTTTTCCAACTTCTGGTCATGTACTTTTTGTTGCTGTTGTTTTGGGGTTTTTTGTTTGTTTTTCAGTCAGAGGATATAAAATTTATGGAATATTTAACACTAATATATCAGTGACTAAAAATTGCATATAGTTGTGGTGGGTTTTTTCCTGATTGGACTAGTCAGCTTTTGAAACAGGTAGGTTCTTCCAGAGCATACAAGTATAGCAAGAATCTTGTCATTGAATTTGAGGAGCTGGAGTTAAAGATAAATAAAGAGAATCAAATATATACTCAGGCAGATGACATCCAAGGAAAACATTCAGGACTGAAACATAAAAACTGATAGAAATAAGTGTTATTACAAAGCCAGAAGAGAGGTTTCCAGTTTAATTTTTGCAGATTGTTAATTGGCTTATTGGAACATAGCCTTCTCCTTAAAGCAAAGTATCTCCCTCCAAAACCCACCAAATTAAATGTGCAACTTACTTCAGAGTAGGAGCATGTCCCTCAGATAAATTTGTAGTACTAGGTTGTAGTTCATATTTTTTCTGGGGCATGAGCTATCTGAATTGGCTCATAAAAAGTAACCCTGGGAGCACTTCTGTAGATTGTTGGTGTAAGGGGTCAGAAAGTAGAGCAGTGAGACTAAAATGCAAGGATATTTTATAATATTTCTGATCTTTTAGATGTGTATCTGGATACCTAAGTAAAGGCTTAATGGTTAAAGAAGTAGACATAGCCACTATAAAATGCCCTAGGAATCTTTATTACAGTGAGATGAGTTTATGGAGAAATAATTGTGAGATGACAATTTTTTTTTTTTTGTGTAGTTGAAAATGTAGGATCAGCAACTAAAGCACTTGAGTCTGCTAGGAGGGTTTGTGAAATAAAAAGTTCTCACTGAGGAGTTGTTATGCATTCAAGTGATTCTGCTGTCATATGAAAAAATATTCAACAATATCATTAAAGGCTTGCTATATGGTTGCAAGACAGTATGGTTTTCAACAGAATATTGACTTTAGCAGGGCTATTTTCATAGGCTAATACAAGGGAAAAAGGTTTCCACTTCAGTCTTTGTTACCAGTCTTTGTTATCCTTTGTCAGAGAAGGAATGTGTTACAGGCTTATGAACAAACACACTTCTGTATTAGAAAAGATTGGAGAATGTATTTTTTTAAAATAGTGAAACAAGCATTAATAATCATTTTAAGCAATAATTAACAGTGAACTGATGAAGCAGGAGCTAAACTGCTACTAATGGAGGTTAAATTTTTGCACATGATGGCAACATATAATCCAGCATGTCTATTGTACAGTTTCACAATATAAGTACTGAGTACAAATACACATAGCTGATAAACATGGATTAAAAAGACCAAATTAAATTTGTAGTCAAATATGCATGAATGTGCATGTACTTGGTAGACATGAGTGACATTTTCTTTTTCCTTCATAGACCAGTTTCATAAATGTTAATATTTAAATATTTTTTACTTTCATTACATCTACAATATTGTTCATTGAGGTCTGGGAGTAAAATATTTCCTGCAGTTAGGTAGATCCAGAATGAATAGGTACTGGAAGAATGTGTAATGACTGCCCACATTTTAGATTATATCTGCACAGGAACTTTCGTATTGGTACATGACTCTAATTCACTTTGTTTTTAGTAATGTGGCTTGAAATACACCAGCAAAAGCAATATATTACATTTGCATAACAGCTCCCCGTCTTTTATATGAGGAAAACAAGCCATACCTGTAAATGACAGGTTTTTCTTTCAGGGGTTTACTTGTGCTGAAGTCTGCTGAACACAACCATGTGGGCCAGTACTCATGTCCTTTCTGCCTTACCAAAGACAGATGTAGCAATTATTTATCAAAGCATTTCTTTTTTGCCAGATATAGAGTGAGTTGTTCTTGTGAAAGGGGCAGTGCTCACTTGTCACTCATGGAATCAAGATTGGAAAGGACCTTTAAGATCATCCAGTTCAACCACTCATTGATGTATAACACAGATGTAACATTTATAACTTCCTTTTTCACTCCTGTACTTCAGAGCCACTTTTGTAGAAGCCCCAGATGCCAGCCAAAACAACATTTTTACTTCCTTTTTCTGATCACATCATTTCAAGTCATGACATGGTAATTTATATGATCTGCATGATAAGAAGCTGTCAGCACTTTGTGCCTTTTTCCAGATACCCCGCACAAACTAACATCTCTTTTCAATATTTTTCAGCGAAGCATTTATGTGTTACGACAGCTTTGGAACACTTTATATCTTATTTCTACGCTCTTTGCCACTGAGTCACAGTGTTAGAAGCTCTTTGGGTTGTCTTTGAGAGCTATTGAAGAAAGAAAAGCTTCCTTACCTAACCGAGCTGCTGCCGGCATCAAGGTCTTGTGCTGTTACTGCACCTATAATGGTCCCCACAGGTGTATCCTCATAAACCTCCATTGTGTACATGGGCTTGCTGAAAACTGGAGGTTCATCCATGTCCAATACATTTATCTTCACAGTGGCAGTATCTTTGAATGGACCCACTGAGTGAAATCGATGGTCAAGATGGAGATTGGAAGCCTCAACTTTAAAGGTGTATGCCTTTTTTGTTTCAAAGTCTAATGGCTGCAGAAAGAACAAAAGCAAAATGTTAAATATGATTGAAGATTAAATATTGCACATCATTTTGGTAGGATTAGTGACATAACTTAGGATTCCTTAATTGTAAATTTCAGCTCCTGAGCTAATCATCTAAGTTTGGTTTGCAGTTCATCTCACGCCAAAGTGGTTTCTGAAAGCAGCCAGGTTAATCATACGAAGCAAATGACTGTTTCTCCACATCAAAAAATTCAGGATGACTGGCATGGATTTGAACAAGGTACACTGTAGATGTCTGAAGTTAAATGAGTGAGATCCATCTCTTGCAAATGAGCTTTGTGCAGGTTAGCCAGAAATTTGCATTCTCAACTCCCATGCACAGGCAGTCAGCTGTTTCCAGCCAATCTACGTCCTCAAAAAGAACATCTGCATTTTAGCAGGGAAAGCTTTCAGAGGACCATAACAATGATGAAAATGAGCCCAAACAAAAACTGTGATATATACCAATGAGTCAAGCCAAATTTTAGATGTGTCTCAGAATGAGAATTTGAATGGCATCTTATCAAAGCTTTTTCTGTAGAATTTCTATCTTAGCAGTTAACTGCTATTCACACTGTATATTGAAGCTGCATGTATGTTGAAAAATGAAGACTTTGATTCTGCCTTATGATCTTAGCTTTATGATCATAAGGTCTTAAAGGCAGTACAACAGCTTTTGTATACCTGTCTGGGTTTTATGGAAATGCATCCTGCAATCAGATTGTTTTAGTGTCGGTTTCTGTAAATTTACATCAATTTAGCACCTTTGATTTTAGAAAAGTAATAATCTCAAAAACCTTAATGCAGTCTTATCTAGCTGAAAAGACACAAACTTTATTTTCAGTTAAATGCTTTAGCTGCATTTGCCCTCATGTTTTTAAAGTTACTGGCAGTCTTTTTCTCACATCTGGGTAACACTGGCACCTAGTGGTTTCTGACTTAATGGTCAAGTTGGAAATTTTTCTAACAGGAAAGGACATGCGATGTGAAAATTAGAGCAGGATCACTAGTGCATGAGCAATAATATTTCAATATCTTTTTTTTTTTTTTTTTTCCTCAGCCATCATTACTGCATGGTTTCCAGTAATTTGTCACAGCTAGGATAGATTTAAATTCTGCCATTTTCTGTCTTCTGCACAACAGGACATAATTGGTCAGATGCCTGGCTGGTATGAACTGAACTTGCTTCATTAAAATCAATTGAGTTACCTTGACTTACATTAGGTGAACAGCGAGCATAATGATTTTAAATCCTTATGAAAGATTTTACAATTTTAATAGACTAAATGGTCAGTCTTTTTTGTGCTGGGGATTTAAAATTAGCCATTCAAGCCTATATGCCATAGAAAGCTAAGTACTACTAACCAACCCACTACCATATGCAACCATCCTCCTACAGACAAGATTCCCAGTAAATCCCAGTGTGAGCTGCACTTTAACAGTCATAAAGAAAAAGAAACAAAGGCTAAGGAGAAACAGGTAAGATTAAATGTTGAAGATCTTGTGCCCTAGTGGTGAAATTCTAAGCTGTTGCTTTCACTACAAATAACACGTTGCTTCATTATCCACATTGCTGTCACACTGCCATTTCAGTTTCTGTCCTACTCCTGTTCACTATAGTGCAATGCCAAAAAATCCCCCTTAAACAAACAAAAAACTTTTTTCAGCTAACTATGTAAATTGCTAATGCATTAAAAAAAAAACAAAAAAAAAAAACATTAAGGGGAGAAAACCGGAACTGTAGAGAAGCAGTCTGGAATGGAAAGTCTGAGGGGTTAAGCTAGAGATAAATCATCAAGACAGAGAAAGCAAGAAATCTAAGTTCTCCTTTTATACAGGTTTCATGTCCCCCAAGTTGCAATAAGACTGTTTAGACTGGCTTTTGTGATGCATGAATATATTTGAAGATTGATATGCTAATGGAAAGCCATAACCCATGTGGTCTCTGAAGGCTGTCTTTTACTGAGTTAATTTCAAGGCAACACTACCAGATCATGGCCCTTGACCAGTGCCCAATCACAAATGTCATGCTGCAAAGGGGTCAGAGTCCTTGTTTGGGAATGGACAGGGAGTAATGAGATTCCAAGTAATTCTGTGTATTGGTGTGCTTAGGCTGGCATATTTTAGTGCACAGATACCCAGGATAAAGTAGCTACATTTCTTCCTTCTCCCGTCAGCATTACAGGACAATGTGATACTATATGCTTGAAAAAATAGTTTGATCCAAAAAAAAAGGATTTTTTTCCCCACTATAACTTCAGAGAAACTCATCCTCTTACCCTTTCTATGGGTCTAATCCTAAATATAGTTACAGGTTAAGCAATATGTGTCCTGTGGAAAGCACAGATAGTACTCAAGATAAGAAAAGACAGGCTGAAGGTGCTGAGACATAGTCAGAGAAAGAAATCAGTGACACTTTCCAACAAAAGAGCAGAACTTAGCTTTTTAATATAAATGAAGCTAGAGTGCAGCTGGAATGTATATTGAAAGATTGGAAATGTTGCAAATGGAAAACCTAAGATTTCATTTCAAAACAAAAAAGATTTTGTACAATGCATATAATGCATCAGAAGTGTATTGTTTCAGTGTGTTGTGTTTATGGGGAATCCATGACACAATCTCTGGTCTTCCCAGTTTTGAACAATTGTCCATATAGATATTTATAGATGGACAGTCTCAAATTTTGGTATTTGTCTGCCCTGAGTCTTCCTGAAAACAAAAGAACTGAATAACTGCCTAGATCTCAGGCTAATTTTACTGATGTTAAGTCTTAAAGATGTTAAGATAGCATTTCTTTGTATTTCTTTGTGTGTGTGTGTGTGGTCTACACAATATTTTAGCTGTCTTTTTATTATTTAAGATTTTTTTTGCTGTTACTTAAAATATATCTAATGGTGCTCAGTCCTTTTTTTTAATTTAAAATCTGGAATGCTGCTAAGGGTACAAATACAGCAGAATGTTTTAATAAGAAAAAAAATAAGGTTATTGAAAGGTCTTTCAATTAACCAGATTTTAATTGAATGACTTCATGAAGTTAGTTTTTTTAAGTAACTAATGGAAATACTTATTCCTTTTATAATTATATTCAGAAAGATAAGTCTGGATAAGGGTTTTATTTTTCAAAAGTTATGAGTTTTTCCACAGTAAATAGCATCTATGCTAATCTTAAAGCAAGGCCTTATTGATTGTAAACCATTCAACAATTAGAGGAGTATTTCTAATTGGTATTCTAAATACCAGTGACAGTACAGATGTATTTGGCTCCCCTGCTGGTTCTTATCTGCTTTTTCCTCTGTTGCAGTTACAAGCTGCTCTATATAGTTGCACAGCAAAGCACTATCAGCATACACACAGCTGCATGCAGCAAAGGCATTCTACAAATCCCAAAATCAAATAACACATACTGACAAATCACTTTATCTTGCAACTCTGGAAGTCCCATGAACAGGCTTATTTAGTATGACTAGGAAGGCACATAAACAGCTCCATGTTAGAAATAGATATACTTTGAAATACTGCTGTTTTCCATATTCAAGGTAGAAGTTAATAAATGCTAATATATAGATGTAACTGTATTCAAATTTGTGGTTTACATTTATATTTATATATTTTAGACGGGAAAAGTGAGAGGGAGAGAGAGAAATAAACAATGGAAAAAAATGGGATTAAAAAATACAATGAATTCTGATAAGAGGCATGGCAAAGGTGGGAAAACAAATACCCTGTCAGTCTACACTGCTTCACAAAGAAGGAGGGCCAGAAACTACAGAAATTTATGGTTTTTATTCACATGTAAGAGGTACAACAGTATTGTTTTGTGATCCACACTAACAATTATGCAAAAGCCATATTTCGGGGTGCGATTGTAAGCCCCAGGATATATGGATAGTTACAGACACTGGGGTGAAAGGAAGCACGTAGAAACTTAACACTTGCCTTCATACTAACATTGTGCAACTGTAGAACAACCCTGTGCTATGTCTGCTTTCCTAAAAACCTGGCAACAATTTCCTCCTGAAGTGAGTTTGAGTGCCTGTGTAGTGTGAAGTACTGCTGTTAGACTGTTTGCTGTGCACAGACACATTTCAGTAACCACACTTCCACACTGGATACTAAAGAGAATAAGGAATTTATTGGTATTACAGAGCAGGCTGACTTATTAAAACAAGCTCCAGGGAAACCAGGAACATTTGTTAATTACAGAGATGAGAATCCACAGTAAAAAAAGTGAGATCTGTAGGCCAAATCAGAAGTTAGTGTTTCAAGATTTGATGGGCAGTGGGCAATATATAAATATACATATAATTATATATATATATATACACACACATATATGTTTGCTCTGTCTCTGGAGAAACAAAGAAGCTGACCAGTATCAGGGGTTTAGCTGTTTGCTGCTCTCAAGCATCTTACTCTTTTCTGCAGGTACATTTCACTCTTCCAAGAAAATCAAATCCAACAGCTGTATCTGCAAACTTGAGAGGCTGGAGATCCCCCCTTCCTCACTCGTCCTGTCAGTCATCTCTTTGGCTTTCATGGTCTTTATGATTGCATCTGCACCTCAGACACTACTTTCTGTCTATACTGCTTAATATCACCTGCACTTCCTCCTCGAAATGTAAAACCACAATTCCTGCTCTCACAGACTGGTGAGTTATGATTACAGGCAGTCACAGACCATGCAGGCACCTGCAGAGAGTATTCCCTGCCTCTGGAGAGTGAAGGAGTGGGATGGGTTACAAGTCTTTACACTTGTTAGCAAAGCAAGTAGTAGCAGCAACACAATTCTAGTTGAGGGATGTCAGCAGTCTGCCCTTTCCTCACTATTTGCATGTACAGATGCTGTCAGGCTGCTTTTACACTAAAGCAGTGTCCCAGCGCTACATACACGGGCTGCCACGTGAACAAGACAACTCAGCTAAGTCAGAAATCAAACTTTTACTTACTGACTCCAATTAAAAGATTTTTAAAGGTTGTCCCTGATGTTACAAGGAGGAATAAACACCAAATACTTCTCTGCAGCTACTCGGTCTGTTCATCATGCCTCCAGTTTCTGTTATTTTTGCCATTACTGAAGTTACTATTTGTCGTCATGCACTGCTGTGTGCTCTCTGGCATGATGTGATTTCATCAATACAGTTTTGTTGTTTGATCATTTAGCAGCAGTACAGAGTTTACAAAAAATAAGATGAAGATGTACTCTGAGCTTCTAAGTGACCCATGTGCAGTAGCTCACCTAGTACAGTGCAGCAGTGTAGGATCATACCAGGTGAATCCTAGAAACAGCTTTTTTTCCTGGGTTTCAATGACACTCTGCTCAAATTAGTAAAGTAATGTCTGAGCCAGGCTCAGTGCTTGAACCCTGCTCAGTTTCTGGATTAACTCATGCTGAACCAGTTTAGAGGATTCTACACATTATGTGCTTATCCTATAAATTCATCCTTAGTTTAATAAATTTAATGCCAAATGTTCAGTACAGCTTGGATTCTTTTGTTTTCTGTTGGGTGTGGTTGTTAAAGATTTCTTATCAGTTTCAATAAGATTAGGATGTTTCCTGGGACTGATGCGTTTGGCCCCCACTAGCACTATTCTGCATCCCACTTGAGACCACATTCAAGTACAAAAAAGGTCCTTTCTGTCACTGTGCTGCTTGGACCTTACACTTACTGCAGTTTGATGAACCAAATGAGAGATACTGCATAAATGTAAGACCCAATAAACACTGCATTAAATAGCACCAGGAAAGAGAAGAAATTATTCTGATCCTAATATAGTAATATTTCTTCCATTTATGTAGCTGCATGCAACACTTTCATAAAACCACACATCCTCCCTCTTTTTACTGTTGCTATTTCCACCTCACCCTTCCCCCACACCTTCTTTTTTGAGAGAAGAAGCTATTATAATACCATCCACAGAGTGGTGCTACTTGACATGTAGAAAATCTATTCCATTTTTCCATAAGAAAATCTATTTCATTTTTAATATATGTACATAGCACAAGACCAGCAGTAATAGAGCTTATATTGGATCATAGCATAAAAATAAATTAACCCCCAAAACAGATGATTTAAGATGTGCACCTTGCCCAGCTGTAGCTATTTGTGCCCATTTATTGTCCACAAAGCAGAGAATAGCCTTTTGCCTCCACCAATGAACTCAGCATGCTAAAGGGAAAAATTAGCTTGTGAAGTCTTTCATCATCAAATATATTTCCCACTAAAAATAAGGGTAGTCCAGGAAGGTTTCATTTTGCTCAGTTTTGATATAGAAATGTCTGCATGGGTTGTGGGGTTTTTGGGTTTTTTTTGTTTTTTTGCATAACAATAGAACAAAAAAGCATCTCTGCAGTGACTGTCAGTTTTTGGCTGTAAGAATTTTTTCTGGAAAAATAAAAGCAGACTTTATAAATGGTTTTGAAATGCCTCAGAACTGAATTGATGCAGCACTTAGAGTATCAGAATATGCTATAATACAGAAAAATAAAAGTTTAAAACTATTTTTAAAGCACGTGGCATTTTTTAGTGGCTTTGATTGTTAAAATTCATAATTGAAAGTGTTGGTCCTGTTCATTAACCAATTTTGATTTAAAGGAGGACGTAAATGCACACATAACTTAAATATTTGCATAGTTCCACACAAATCAGTATTCTGACCACCATGAAGTATGAACTTTCTCCTGTGCAGGGGAATGAATAGTATTGTTTCAGGCCTGTACACAGTGGGAAGCATGCATTTTAATAGCATCTACAGAATTATGAATGTCCAGAATTTCTGAAACTACAACTCAATAAAACACATATGTAGTATAACAAGTGTAGAGGATATGAAAAGACAACTGAATAAATGGTATGTTCAAGAATACACATTGCTCTTTTTAAACCTGGGATCCAGCAGTGAACTTCAGTGGATGGATTTTGGATGTTTCCAAAATGTCTTGAAACACTTTGATCATTGAAAGCTTGGTGAAAGAGACCTTTTCCCTAGGAAAAGTTGGGTGAAGGGCAATGTATAGGGTCTGTATAAAGGTTTTATTTGCTGGAGGACCTGCGTGTTGGCTTTACCTTCTTCCTACACTCCTACACAGAACAAATCTGGCATTATCTGACCTTCACAGCCTTTCACTGTCCCCAGGCTAACTGCAATGAAGAAGATTAAGAAGGGATTTGGATTATCCTAATATTTCCTAACATTAGGCAATATCGACCAATGTTTTGCTATTATAAAAGTTCCCCAAAATTTCAGATATGCCATATGTTGTGACTTAAAAGATAAATAAGTGCAGCAAAATACAGTGGCCAACTATAAAGTACCTGGATATAGAATTAGTTGTGTCTTTTTTTTTCTTGCTTTCTTTTTTCTCTTTTTTTTTTTTTTTTTTTTTTTTTTTTTTTTTTTTTTAATTATGATGCAATTAGGTATTATACAACAGTCTCAAAAGTGTCCAGGCATTTTGCAGGTGCTGATCCCATATAACTGTATCAGGAAAATTCATATGTGGATACTCTTCATCAATATACTCTTCATCAATACAAATATTACATGCACGTCGTTTGAATCTGCAATGCCAGCTTGAATGTTTTGCCTATAAATATATACTTAACCATATCTATGGAAAAATTCATTGCTTTGTATAAAAACAAGCAGCACATCTGATGCTTAGGACTAATACGGGGAGAACTGAATTCTATCAAAACCTACTCTTGATGCTCAAGCATTCATTTTTCAGTGGTTCCCACTCACTGCAGTTTCTGACTGGCAGTGCATGTGGAAGGGCATTCAGCTGCTCAGCTTGGCAGCTCCAGATGGGACTATTTTTGAGTCATCTGCATAGAGGGACGGAGGTGATCAGAATGGCTTTTTAAAATGAAGCAAAATTTACAAATTTATGTCAGGAGGAGGAGGTACATTCAAGCTTTTGGCCAGAAAAGAAGGGAGAGTGTGAAGGGTGGTTTATGTCTCATTGAAAACTTCACATGGGTATTTTAGCTTACATTTTATGTCACTGAAACCAGCAATAAAATAAGTGACTTGACATCATCTGGTCCTTTAATGCTCTCATGGATAATTTACTATTTCTCAGGACAAGGAAAGGAAGCCAGGAATTTTGTTATTAGAATAAGTATAACACAAACACAGATTCGTGGTCAGAGTTGTGGGAAATTTAAGAACTTAAATTCTAATTTATTTTTGTTATCTAAAGCTTCTTCTTTTTTCCTAAAGCTTGTCTTAATACCTATGTCCCTTTCCTTCTTCTACCTTTATGAATTAGGCCTGCAGACATGAGCTGTTTATAAAACATAACCTGACATTTCAAAATGAGCTGAGGTGGTTCAGATTTCTTTTACTAAACAAGTTGATCATTGGTGTATGTCCACATACCTGGGCTCAAAGACCATCATTGGTAAAAACGTGACTGTCCCTATTTTGGATCTGTCCTGCTGTGTGCTTTAGTCTCTAGAGCCCAAATACTGCTTGTGCTTTCCATTTTCAAAATCCATTGATTCAGTGATCTTTAAATTATTCTAGAACACTAAAGAAATATGAACAGCTGAGATGCAGTGTGCTCCCTTACATGAACATCAGATAGCCAGATATCTGGGACATTATTAGGCGACTAGAAGTAGGATGTGTCATTTTGCAAGCACTTGTAAATCCTCTACCCTAAGTAGAGTACTCACAGTACTGCACAACAGTGCCATAATTAAAATAACATAAAATGAAAATTTTCAAACTATAATGCTTACAAGAGAAAATGAAATATATTTTCTCAAACACAAAGTATAGCTCTTTTATACCATGCTGTGAACTGTAGCATTTTTCATTTGGTTTTACATGAAAAATTTTCCATAAAAGAGAAATTATACTTTTCAAACATAGAGCTATTTTTCTGCTTCTAAAATGTACGTTATTTGTGAAAAGTCATACTTAATAAAGGTACAAACTACTGTGTGTTACTTATCAAATATAATTGCATAACATCTAATTCTTTTACCTGGTTTCTCACTTAAGCCATAGATATGTACACCCCACATATCACCTACCTTTTTCAGTTTGATGACTCCTTCCTGGGTGTTCTCATCTGTTGTGATGTCAAACAAGTTTCCCCCGTCTCCTGGAACTATGTTGTACTCAATTTCTGCATTTTTCCCAAAATCAGGGTCCACAGCTCTGATCCTTCCAATAGCAGAACCAACGTGAGACGTCTCAGGTACTTTTAAATGGAAGATACCTGTGACAGAGTGATAAACTGTAATTCTTGGGATTTCTTGTTTATTAAAATAATATGCCTGATTAAAATTAAGCTTTTGCAAAATAATTAGACTTAAGTAATCCAAATAAAGTTATGAGATAAATGATCAATAGACTTAAAAAAAGATGTGCACGTTTTGCCCACTGAACAAGTTAATTTCCCTTAGTTTCCAGATTTGTTCCAACTTTGTCTCTTGAGCTATCTGTCTATATTTCTATCTTTAATTTAGCTATTATGTTGACTCTTCTGAATTAAGCTCTACACAGCATGTTTTTTAGCACTTTCCTCCTTTTAGTTTTTAGTATTTCAGTTTTCATCTTACTTCAGAAAACATATCCATGGAATTTTCAGTATTATTAAGGGAAAATTTAGTGGATAAAGAATTTCTACTCATTTCTGTGTTCAGTGTCATAATCACATGTACAACTTGTGAGAGGGAAGATATAAAAAGCATTTTTTTACACATTAACCACCAGAGGGTACTCTTACCAAAAGTTCAGCGATAAACGAAACTTAGGACTTCACACTTCTGTTTTCTATTTGATTAACTATTAATGGTAATAAAAGTTGAAAACGATATGATGTAAATTACACACTTAAAAGATAATCATTACTATTGATATGCAAGGACGGAAAGGTTTCATTCAGGGAAAGAGTTGTGCTGAAATAAATGCTAGGTATAGTGGTTAAAATACCTACAAGAAAAGATCCAATGTATTTTCTGTCAGCCTTGACTTTACCACCACCAGTAGAAGCAGGCCTCAGCTTACAGCATCCTGCCCTGGTGTAGTACACTGCTGCTGAAGAGCCTGCCTCTCCTGTTAGGTTGTGCCTCTGGCTGGGGTTGTCACGTTTCCTATCTGCCATGACCTGAATTTCCAGTGGGCAGAAGCAGTTCTTGCCTTTCCCCATGCAGCAGCATTAGCATTGCTGCCAAAACTGCTAATGGCTTTTGGAGATGATTTCAGCAGGCCCAAGATGTTTGATATGCTTCATTCTGGCTGTCAACAAAACTAGCATTTGCATGTCCCGAAATTTTGTTTTCCTGGGTTGTTCTCCAATAGCTGCTCACAGAGCAGCCTCCTTGGTTCAGGAAAACATCTGCCACGGTTTTCCTGTTCCTCTAGATGTGAACACATAGGAGGAAATTTACACCTCTTTTTTTTTTTTTTCAATAGTATAGTGGGATAGGCATCTCTGGATAGTAGGAGGCATATCAGGGAAATAGCTCAGAGATTTCTGTCTGGTATTGGTTCAGTCACACAAAATAAGACTCCGAGAAGTTGTATATCATGTAACAGCAGGATAGATGACTTTCGCATCCAGCCACTGAATTAAACAGTTCCCTGTTGTTATTGCCTTACAATGCACGCTGTGTCAGCTTTTTCATCTTTACAATACTTGCAGGTGAGGAAAAAAGTGACATTAGCACTGCTGTGTTAGGAGCAAATCTACTCTTTTGTGAGCAAGTAGTTGGGGCTATGGTACCTATACAATTATCTTTTTGATCACTTCTGAAAAACTGTTTTGTCTGCTTCCTCCCTTTGGCTATTGGTACACAAAATATATCTGAAGGCAAAACTTGATTTATTCTTTTGAGACAATCTCGGTAAGTAAAGTCTGCTTCTGTCAGCATCTACATTTGGACATTGCTATGTGTAGCTTTGTAATATCATTGATTGAGTCACTAAAGGTTGTGCAATTATCATTTCACTATTTTTTCTGAGGGAACATATTAAAGAATCTTTCCTTCTTTTTCTTTGGGAATGTACTAATGGAAGCTTTAATTTTTCTTCTTCTTCCTCTTCTAGTTTTTACAGTTGTGAAGGAGCACTATGACTTTAAATATTATCAAGACATGAGTGGCCTCAGCTATTTCTTACTTGTACTTCAATGACTCAGTATAAGAACAAAATTTTTAAATATGATGGAGGAGAAAAAATAAATACTCCTATTATCTAATGCCACTTACAAATACACATATTCCTGGTCTCTACTGTTAAAGTTGTTCAGAATAGGTGGAAAAAAGGAACGCAAAATGATTTTGCCTACACGAGTCTTACATTATGTTTCCACACACAGTTCTAACCCAGATATAATGATAAACAATTTTTCCTTCCTTGCCTAGATGATCTGTTCTTAAGAGAACTGAAGAGCACTAAGATTCATTTAAAAAAAAAAAAAAAAATTCTACATAAAATATTATACCTTACTGTAAAATGTATGATACTTAGATGAAGTCAAAGAAACACTACATTTCAGATTGTTTAGGCTTTTGTGAGTTATTTTCAATTACTTGGCATTTCATCATTTCCAGAAATTCAACAGTGATAAAGATAGGGTCATTCAGATTAATTTGAACCTCTGAAGTAATCTTCAGCTCTGCCAGAGTCAGATCTCTGATGATGTAGCATGTAATTACACTGCCATCGTCCTCCTGTAATAGTATCTTCACAGCATATGGAAGCTGTTAATGGTGCTACTGTGACAACATACTTTCAGAATGAAATAAGTGAAAATAAATCATGTATATTGTTGCCAGCTCAGAGAAACCTTCAAGAGAATAAAAAGTATAGCATGAGAACTTTCTTTCTGCCCCCTCACCACTCCCCCTCTCTTCCTCAGGAAATAGACTTTGTATTGGGGATGTTTGAAATTATCAATATTGCACATGAAATGTAACAGAAAGACTGATTTTTATTTACCTGTTTCTAGAAGACATTATTTCTTGCTGTCAACTAGTGAAAATTTAGCATTATTCAGTTTTTATTGCCCATTTTGCCTGCATGTACTGCTACCTCCACTTTCTACTGAGGTATTTTGAAGTAGGCATGAGTAACAGGATTTTACTCCCAAAGGTTCTGAAAACCTTGTTTTCTGCAGCTTCCAGAAATGATGGAACAAGCAGCTCAGACAAACTTCTGTAGCACTTGGTTACACTGCTCAAACAGTTCTATCAAATTTTGTAGATTACCTCATATGACTTCTCTGCCTAGAAAAATCTTTTCTTCTACTTGAATAAATCTCTCCTGTGTTTTCTAAGTTGCTTCTGGCTTTTGTGAAGGATGAGTGATATGGGATGTAGCAAAGGAACAAGCCCTTGCTTCCTTCAGACTGCTCTACAAAACTGTTCTCTGTAACTATTTACCTTTTTGCTGATTTTAGTAGTTTATATTTCATGTAGGTCAGAATATTTTCACATACAGGAAAACCGGTAGCAATGCATATTGCCTGGTCAAGATTTTTCACTTTGTTGTAAATGGAATTTTAAGAAAAAACTTCAACTTTATTTTTTAAAGGTCAAAGTTATGTGCCAGTTGACATGCTTAGTTTATGCAGCATTTCACACTCAAATTTAAACACACTTTAAAATTTAACACAAAATACAAAACTAGAGGAAGCTCAGTGATTATGTATCTTACATAAATGTTCAGTTATTCCCTTATAAAACAAAACCTGTGTAGTCTGTATGTGACTCAAGGTGTGAAACGTCCTCAAAGTTTCAGGTTGAGTGGCATCAATGGGGATGATAAAAATAAATGAATGATGATGATGCTGAAGCTTTTTGGCTGAAATGATTTATGACTTATTACTCAGCCCCAAAAGCATTCAGAAAACTGAGATGGAGGTGAGCTAACAACTAATGCATGCTGCTGCCGAGGTTCTAAAACAAATAGGGTTCCAAAGCACATAGTGGAAAGAAATTAGAACTGAGTTAGTGACAGGTAATCAGTTGTATTGACTGAAACTCAGCACACAGTTCTTTGGCATGATTAGATTAGTTTTAGTTTTTAAGTCTCAAAAACTGTTCTGGGGGGTGATTTTACTTACAAAGAGGTTTTGTGTTTTGTTTCTCCACACCTGCAGTTTGTGTGTACACCATCATTTACCAAAAATGGTTTCAATTCTGATAAGAAGAAATGAAAACCATCATTATATCTCATCAACAAAACAACCATTAAGAAATAACTCAGGTTAGCATCTTAACTTAACTTAAGCTAATGGATAATGGCCTGCAAACAGCTATTTGAGCTTTGTTTTTCCAAATCTGTTACCATACATGTACTGTGAGCATGCTAGATTATTTTCTCCCGTGCTTCCTTTGTTGATATTTTTTCATTTCTCTTTGATAGCTGACAAAGTATTTCATTGCAGTTAATCATGATAATAGGAATCTTATAAGCAACAAGATTGAAATAAAATTCTTTCTTTCTTTTTTATCTAAATCTTTATTCTTTTTCTCAGGAAAAAAACAACCAATCAAACAAAAAAACCCACCCCCCCCCCCAAACAAAACAAGACACAACATAAAACCACAAAAAACCCAAACCAAACAAATAAACAAAAAAATCCCACCAACAACAACCTAACAGATTATTCACCAGCTTGGTTGCATTTCTCTGAACTCGTTCCAGCAGCAAAATGTCTTTCTTTGTAGTGGGAGGCCCAAAACTGAACACAGTATTCAAGATGCAGCCTCACCAGTGACAAGTACAGGGGCACGATCACTTCCCTTCTGCTAGACACTTTGCTCTTAATACAAGCCAGGATGCTGTTGGCCTTCTTGGCTACATGGGCACACTGCTGGTTCATATGCAGCTGGATGTCAACCAGCATCCCCAGATCCCTCTGCTTGCAACTTCCTCAAGCCCTTAGCATTGCATGGGGTTGTTGTGACCAAAGTACAAGACCCAGCACTTGGGCTTGTTAAACCTCATACAATTGGCCTTGCCCCATAGATCCATCCTGTCCAGGTTCCTTTGCAGAGCCTTTAGCATCAACATTAAGCACATCAACACCTAATTGGTGTTGTCTGCAGACTTACTGAGGAAGCATTCAATCCCCTCACCTAGATCATTGATAAAGATATTGAACAAGACTGGCTCCAATCCTGGGCCCTGTGGAACACCACTGGTGACCAGATGCCAACTGGATTTAACTCCAATGACTACAACTCTCTGGTCCTGGCTATGCATTCAGTGGAGAGTACAGCTGCTATGCCATGAGCTGCCAGCTTCTCTAGGAGAATGTTGTGGGAGCTTTACTGCAGTCCAAGTAGACAACATCCACAGTCGTTCCCTTTTTCACTTGCGGAGTCTCTTGGTCACTGAACGAGACCAGATTGCTCAGGAAGGACCTGCCTTTCCTGAACCCATACTGGGTTCTGATCCTCACTTGCCATATGAGCTCACTCAATATTAAGTTTTCTAGAATTTTTCCAGACACTGAGGCTGACAGGCATACTGTTCCCTGGATCCCCCTTCCAGCCCTTCTTGTAAATGGTTGTCACATTGGCCTCCAGCTGTCTGGGACCTCCCCTGCTAACCAGTACGGTTGGCAGATAATGGACAGAGGCATGGTGAGATGCTCTGCCAGGTCAGTACTCTTGGGTGGATCCCATCTGGCCCCAGAGACTTGACTTATGAGCTTCCAGGTGCTGTAGGAGGTTATTAAATGCTTCCTCCTGGATTATGCGGGGTTGTGATGCTCTTTGTCCTTATCTTCCAGCTCAGATACTTAATCTTTGAAAAAGTCTTAAATTCTCTTTTGCGTTTTGGTAGTATTACTAGGAGGAAAATAAAATCCTCATTTCTAGAACTTCCTCACATTTATAACTAGTCTAAACTGAACTCTGACAAAGCTGAGGAGATAAATCAAGTTACTGAGTAACTGCTTTAACCATTCTATTACTACTGTATGGGAAAGATCCCACCATTATCACTTCCCTTTCCTTATTACAGAAAAGTGGTGGCTAAATAGTCATCTCTGCAAAGTCTGACTTTGTCAATGCATTCATGTGTCAGGCACTGAGGGTTTATGTGGAAACAGTTGTAGATGATCAGCTTCGTTACGTATTATGACCAATAAAGAACTGTTCTGCTAATATCCAGTCAACTGTTTACGAAATTATTACTAAGAAAATAAAAAATTGTCAGGAAAAAAAGTCTAAAATTCACAGAGAAGGAAAAATAAAAAAAAAAAAAAAAAAAAAGAAAAGCTTGAATCAAATATTTTTATGCAATTCATATAGTTGTTGTAAAGAATTGTCAAGATGTAGCATGCCTTACAGACAAAATAAAATATTTTTCAGGAGAAAATGTCTTTCTTTTTTCAGAATCTCAGGCAGCAGGTAACTGGCATGTATCAGGAAGATCTATGGGCAACATTTTTCTGATCCTATAATTATCATGAAATAAATCAATGAACTGATTCCCTCTATAAAATTTAAATTGCATGATATATGTGAAATGTTAACATGATATAAAGTCTATTGCTGGGGATAGGTCACAGAGTTTGTAATGCTCTGCTTAACATCTCTGCTTCTTAAATATCTTGCAGGACCTTTTTCATATTTTCTTTATTACTCTGGTGCAAAATATAATAACACTTCTTTTTTACTACAATCCATTCACTCAAGAATGCGGTGAAATAATTTATTTTAGGATCTCAGCCAAGTTCTCTAAATCATCTGTATTGGAAGAATAATTTTTCTCTCCATTGACTAAGGAAATTAGGTCCCTTTCTTTAGTCCTCCATGTGACACTTAAGTTGTAAGCCTGAAATCACCCAAACAAAACATGCTCAAGATCTTTACTACTCAGAAAACTCCCTGTGAAGTTTTGATTTTCACATGCTTATGGGGACTTTTTCTGTAAATGTTTTTCCCTAAAATAAATATTACTCTTCTTCACCACATTGGCACAGTGTGAAGTAAAAATTATTTTTTAAAGATCAAAAGTGAATCAAGTGCATAGTATTTTACTGTTCTTTGTTTTAAGTTTTGGTTTACTGTAGTTTCCTTAAAATACTTGTTTTAGTACGTGTTATAGATAAAAAAAATTATCACACAACAGGAAGGCTATTTGGCCTCACATTTTTATTATGATCTACTTAGCAAAAGTGATGTTTATGTCTTCCAATTTAAGTGATTAAAAGTGAGATCTCTACATAAACACTGCTCCTTTTACAATGAAATCTGTAGATAGTGAGTGCTTAAGTAAAAATTTAACTGGGATAGTGAAGACTCGTGATCTCAGTATTTCAAAATGTAGAGAGACTCAGAAATGGAAGTGAACAAACCAACATATATTTTAGCAATATTCTTATTGGGGAGGGAAAAAAAAAACAACAAACAAACAATAAACAAAACACAACAAAAAAACAACAAAAAAAACACTTGGGGAGAATTAGATGGCCACACAGTAGTTACAAAATGAAAATGAGATCAAGGATGAATTTTTGTCTCTTCTAAGAAAAGGGAGACAAGACAGCGTATGGACTGTAAGGATAGATGGTGAGGAGGAAAGAAAAGGGTAGATCAGAGGGGAAGACAGAGATGCAGATAGTATAGAGGTGTGAGAGTCAGAAGAAACCTGAATGAAAGATGAGTTACCCTAAGTCCTCCTTTGAATCTAGTTAGAGCACTGTACAAATACTGGTCTGCTTGTATTTATCCACATACTGTGGATCCACATATTGTTAAACTCGTGTTAAAGCTGTAGTTAAGTGACTTGCTAGGATTAAAATTCAAAAATATAATGACCTCTGCATTCCTATGGGTTTCACGATTGGCTTAAAAGTGCATGGTCTCATTTCTAGAGTTTTTGCATTTTGCATGAGTCTTTCATCACTCCTTTAGATTAGTTTAAAACTAACAGGTGAGTGCAAGTCAGACTTGCTTAAGATTTTTCATCTTGCTTAAGGCTTCAGTGTTATCTTGACTTTAGCATGGTGTTTGACATAGTTTCCCAAAGCATTCTCCCAGAGAAATTGGTTGCTCATGGCTTGGATGGGCATACCTTTTGCTGGGTTAAAAACTGATTGAATGGCCAGGCCCAAAGAGTTGTGGTAAATGGAGTTAAATCCAGTTGGTGGCAGTCATGAGTAGTGTCTCTTAGGGCTCAGTAGCTGGACCACTCCTGTTTAACATCTGTATCAATGATCTGGATGAGGGGATAGAGTGCACCCTTAGTAAATTTGCAGAGGATAGTATGGGTGGAAGTGCTGATCTGCCTGAGGGTAGGGAGGCTCTACAGAGGGATCTAGATAGGCTTGACTGATGGGCCAAGACCATCGAGTTTCAACAGGGCCAGATGCCAGGTACAACACTTGGGACACAACAATCACCAGCAGCACTACAGGCTTAGGGCAGAGTGTCTGGAGAGCTGCCCAGCAGAGAGGAACCTGGGGGTGTTGATTAACAGCTGACTGAACATGAGCCAGCAGTGTTCCCAAGTAGCCAAGAGGGCCAATGACATCCTGGCCTGTATAAGGAATAGTGTGGCCAGCAAGACCAGGTAGATATCTTACCCCTGTACTCAGCACTGGTGAGGATGTACCTCAAGTACTGCGTTCACTTTTGGGCCCCTCACTACAGAAAGGACATTGAGACACCAGAGTCTGTGTCCAAAGAAGAACAACAAAGCTGGCAAAGGATTTGGAGCACAAGTCTTGAGAGGAGCCATTGAGATGGGTTTGTTTAACCTAAAGAGGAGTCTGAGGTAGTCAGATAGTCTTATCACTAATTCTTATCTTGAAGCTGTAAAGAGGTGGGGATCAGTCTGTTCAGTGAAATTACAAGTGGTAGAGAGAGAGGTGATGGCCTCATGTTGCACCAGGGGAGGTTTAGATTGGATGTTAGGAAGAATTCTACACTTCACAAATTCACTTCACAGTTCTTCACAAAGCTATATCAGACACTGCAACAGGCTGCCCAAGGCAGTGGTCATCCCTGGTGGTATTTAAGAGTCATCTAGATATTGTGGTTAGAGTTATGGCTAACTTAAAGCCTTGCTGGAGTCTATAATCTTGAAGGCCTTTTCTAACCGAGGTAATTCTGTGATTAAAAGATTTAAGCTTAGTTTACAAAATTAAGCTGGTGCTTTTTTCCCTTTATGTCTTAGGGCATAGTGATTAGAAAATTAAAAAAGATGGAGTAGGCCAGGATTCAACTTTCTCTCCCTTTTAGAATCAAAGCAAGCTCTGACTCATCTGCTACCTAATCACTTCCTACAGGCTAGTCTGCAATGAATCCGTCCACTTGTCCTGTGTAAATATCTCTCATTCGGTATAAAATAAGTAATTAGTTGCTGGAACTGAATTAGGGCATCTTACCTGCCAGGCAAATTCTTTAATCAATGAAAGATAGACATGGCTTCATTCCAAGAGCCAACGAAGATACAGTGCTACATATAAAGTACAATTTTCAACATGTGTAACAAAAGAAAGCCATACTTCTCTATCTTAGTAACTTCCAAGAAAGTTGGTCAGATGTGTTAAAATACTTAATTAGGTAGATTGGAGCTCTGAATCTTAATCCCAAATAAGTTTTCTAGGCAACTGTCCATACAAGGAAGAAATAAATCTTTGGAGTTTGGTTTTTTTCTTTTGTGATTATTTTTTGTTTCGTTTTTTTTTTGGTTTTGTGGTGTTGTTTCTTGTTTGTTTGTTTGCTTGTTTTAAACCAAAGCCTCTGCTTTTATTATTTTGATTGTTTAGGTTAGTGAACAAAATGTCTTAATCACACAGTCCTGTTCTATAAATGTCTATGTGATACTGGGTAGAATCTGTGTTGTATACTTCTGAAATCTTTAAAAGCAGATACTAGTATCTGAGGAACTTCTCTCTCATAAACCTCTCATCCAAAGCAGGGGGTTAAAAGATTTTTCTTTCTGTTTCATGTGAATCAGAAGACCTTTCACTTGCATTCTGCATCTGAACCCAATTTTGCAATAAAATCTGGGCAGGACTGGTTCAAAGGCACATGAATTGAATCAGCCACGTTTACAGTACTGAGTGAAAAAAATTGACTGGCTTTTATATAATCTGTGCTAAATAGTGTGTGTGCACTTTCTGTAATGAACAAAGCTTCCCAGAATTAATAAATAACTATGATAATCATTTTCAATCCACAGTGTGCGTGCATAAGTATGTATAGGCAGGTTATTCCAAATTCAGTACCTAATTGTCTTTTCTTTCAAAAGATTTTTACATATCTTAGTACTTGAAAGAAATCCTATTAAATTATGCTATGAACCAATAAATAATCCTTGAAAATAGATGCTATATTAAGCCTAATAATATGCAAAGTCTATTCCTAATATCATAATTGTAACATAGATGATGGATCTATGTAATATATCATCCAAATAATAGTTCATTCAAGTAATTCCTGAAACTGCATCAAATAAATGTGGGGTTTTTTCTGGTTTCTGATTTATCCATTTTGTTGACTTTTCTATTGAAGACTGTTGTTTCTTCTTCTGTCTCCAGAAGAGGATTTAATACATTCTGTGAAATGCGTTGCACTGGAGCTCTTGAAATCCAAATCCAATTAGCCACAAAGTTCTACAGTATGGACAGGTGGATGATGTGCAAAGTCCCAGGAATAATCCTTCAACCTTGCCTGATTTAAGGTGTCACTACCATAAAGATGAATAGTTGCATTTCTTTTTTCCAAGCATGCTAGCATTTCTGGAAATTTGCCGTGCTCTTTTATGCAAATTAACTTGGTGGATTTCACTGGGATGCTTCTAGAATGACCAATCACAACAAAAACCTGGCTATTGTGATGTCCAGAGATTGCTCTACAGCCATCTGAACATTTTAAATGTGTTTGCCAAGCAGCCCTGAGATAATGGCTTCTGAACAACATAGAGTTTCTTGTTTTTTAAAGCCAAGACGTGAACAAGCAGAAAAAAGTCAAGTATTGGGTCCAAACGTTGATTCTTCTTCTGTTAAAAACTGTTTTCATTCATTTCCCTACAATGTTGATTTATCCTGTGAGATGGAAATTATATGATAAAACGTAACTTTAGCTAAAGAGTTCTTTTGAATAAAAAAGAGGTAAATTAAGGGAGTGTCATTTTAGAAATACACATCTTAAAAATAAGACCAAATTATTAGGTTGAGGATAGTCTCTCATTTGCCAATATCAGAATAAAAAATGTATACTTTTTAAAAAATTATCACAATTTTTCTATATAAGGGCCTTATCCTCTAGAAGTATATTTATGTCATAGTAAAATAAAAAGACGCAGGCTGACTAAAATCATTCATATGTGCTTTTATTGCTCAGCATAGAAGGGTTTATTTCTCTAAACTGCTTTCACTGTTACTCTGTAATCACTGAACAAAAGAAAGGGACAGGAAAACTGAAGCACAATAACCTTACAAAATGTGAATCACTTAATTGGTTTGATTCCATAAAATAGAATTTATACCAACTAATTACACAGGTTTTGTCATTTAAATGTTGGAGTAAATATAACCCATTCATCCTTTCTTGAAGCTTATTTCAAGAGCTGGAAGCAATCCACAGCTGTCCTTGCAGCTAACTCAGAGTGGTCTAATGCTTGATGCATTAAGGGTTAGCCCAGTATCTTCTAGGAAGGAGGTCTTTTTAATTAAGCAGTTATCATGTATATAAGTGTCTGAAAGAGAAAAGCCATCAGTTCCCTTCTGGACCAGGATGCATACCTACAGCTAAATAGCTTTTATCCAGTCTTTGGTCAAAGGCAATGTTGTAGTACACCAAATTTTCATTTAATTGCTTGAACATTGTTCCTACGATTGGAAAAATAACCTCCCTTTGCCTTATTTTTTCTTCTTGTGGCAAAAATCAAACTTTGGTATGAAATATTAAATAATATTATATTAAATAATATTTATGAAAAAGTTCTGCCTTTAACAATGACACATGCACAGTAATGCAGAAAGTGTACGATGAAACACTCAGGAAAGAGATTCAGTCAGGAGAGACTCAGAGAAAGAGATTCAGAAACAGTCAGGAAAGAGATTTATAAACCACTTTTGGAAACCAATTTCTACTAATAAAATAATTAAGATTCATTTTTTCCTTCTAGCTATAAAGAAAATACTAGTTTTCAGAAGTGCCTCAGCTTCCTGATATGTGGGCCAATAAATACCTGCAGGTCAAAAATCTCTGACAGAAATATATAATGTTTAGAGGTTTTCCCTTTGTTGGACTCCTCATTACTGTGAGACATGCAAGGTGGGAGTTCCCCACTGAATATGTTCAAAAGCACAAGTTCTAAATAAAAAATTGCATGTTCAGCAGGACAGTCAGTGGGTTTTCATCACTGAATGCTGATATCCCATCAAAACCTGCCTGTCTCCTTAAAGGACCCTTGATGAGATGAAGGTGCTCCGTGATGCATTTTTTTGGCAAGCTTGTAATGCATTATTTATCAATGTAGCTTCTTCCAAGTATTAATAATATATGTTCTCCCACTTCTGCTGTGAAATATTTTATTTTTAGCTTAATTGAGATCAGAAAATAAATTTAAATTTTATTCTGTGATAATTAATAGCTGCTTATTTGATAAGGTAAGCTATAGCATGACATCTTTGATACAAGCCTTTTGGGAAACTGGTCCTGAATATGCAGTGCAGAAACACAGCCTGCAGGAGTTAATGTCAAAGGACTTTCAGTCCCTTTTTTTTCAGTCCGTGCTTGGACTTCTTAACTTTCTTGACCAACAATGAGTAATGTTGGTGCCTGCAACAGTAAGCACTCCTAACGTGTTGCCAGGCCTGAACTTGGCATCTACTTAGACACGATTTTAAAGGCTTATTTTACACATAAACTAAAATTCTGCACAAATATCCACTTCCTGGCAGGGATTTACTCTGAATACTTTCAACATTTTCAAAATAAAATGAGAAAAATACATTTGTTATATTAGTGTCTTTATAAATTTCATGCATGGTATAGATCTCACATAATGCTTAACCAAATTGGATTGATAAGTAAGTATTGGTCAGGATTTTTGCTTTTACTGTTTCAATTATGCAGAAGTCTTTAATCTATGGGTCAATAAATAAGTTGTCTGGATCAGATGTCAAAAGAAAAAAAAAAAAGAATATTTCAGGTAACTGTCTGCCTTGATAAAGGTTGTTCCAATACACTGAAGTCCACAAAATGAAATTTTGTTGTAAGACAAGCTAAATGTTTATTATTTTCAATATCAACACAAACTTCCAATATTATTCTCTTTTGTTTTGGTGCAAGTCACTGCTATAATTTAGCTTCTGTGGCATTTGATATAATAGAAGGAAAAGACTCTGAACTCTATTAGCATGCAAAGCACAGGACAAACTTGGTCTCTTTTTTTTTTGCTCCTGCATAGCAACAATTGGGCAAAAACGTCATCACTATAGCACACGCATTATATGAGACCTCAAGACTGTCTTCTTCAAAGACAATGATATATTCTATGGTTTCTCTGTGTCATGAACACTGACATCATGTGAGAATCATGTATTTTTTGCAATGCTATAGCAGATGAAGGAATGCAATAAAATAGAAAATTACTGCAGCTCCTAACACCAAAGACAGTAAAATACACAACTGAAAATCAGACAGAGAAAAGAGCACTGCTTTTTTCAGTTTCCAATCAGTTACATTACTGAATCTGTGCTACTCTTCCAGCAGCAGTGCTTCCAGTGGGAAGGGACAGATTGCAGTGGTATATGGTTTAACAAGTCCTGAGGACAAAGACAGTGGAAATGTTCTTTCAAAGAGACCTTCTGGATCATTTACTTGTTAACCAGATTTGGAGCATCTCACAAATGCTTTGATAGGTTGCAGGAAACACAAGGAGGCTCCAGTGGCTCTAGTCCACGTGAGCTCTAACAAAATAAGGTAAAATTGGAGACAGGTCATAGAGGTGAAGTTTAAGTTGGAAAGTGAAAGCTGAAGTTAAGAACATGCATAGTGGCTCAGTCTGAAAATTGCCTCACTAGTTGCAATCAGGGAGAGAAAGATGGAAAGGTAGAAATTTAAACACCTGGCTGGGAAAAAAAAATGTGTAAGGAGAAGCGATTTACACTATTGCAAAGCAGGGGCACTTGCTAAAGAATGGGTGCCAATAGCGAAGATGCAGAATGCATTTTGGCCATATGAAAAATTGGCTTCAAGAAGGTTAAAAATTTTCCTATGACCATTATGATTCCAGCTGAAGAATTTAGGAAAACTTGCAAGAGTTAGAAAACACAAGATTTGCAAAAATGCAAATGAACAAGCTCAGATAAAGCATGCAGTCACCAAAATTCTGCATTCTTTACTGAAGAATACAAAAAGTGATGGAAGTACAGTAGGAAAGGCAGAAAGAGTAAATAACACAAAATTAAACTAGGGTCCAGTAAAGAGGAGAAAGAAAGCCACAATATAAAGCCAAGGGTTAAAATGGGAACTAGCACAGTTATGTTTAATGCCTAACACCAAACAAGAATCTCAGCATAACAGGCATGTTTTGAATCTGTGGGAAAGAAAAAAATCAGTCAGGCAGTGTAGTGCCAATGAGCAAAATACCCAGGAAAGGCAAAGTAGATCTCATCAGTGGAGGAATAATGATGGTTGTTAAAGGCAACTCTAAGCCAAATAAGACTTATGGAAGAGAATGGTATTAACACTACCTAGTCAGTAAAAGTTCTTTAGGTCTAAATTTTACAGCAACTTTAAAGATTTCAAACACAATATCTGTGCAGGAGCAGCAAAAGCCAGAATTATATGATGGTTACAATCAGTTAATAAAAAAAAAAAATATCTGTGGAAATAAATAAAACTGAGGGATATTACTTTAAAAATCTGAATGGGATAGTGGTGACAGTTAAATTACTGGGTAGTGTGGATGTTATCTAGGGACATGATTTTTAAGACCCACAGCAAATGCACAACACCCATTAAAAATCATGTCAGTAATGGTAAACAACATATCGAACACCATCTTACAAAAAAAATGAAGTTGTGTCTCAGGGAGGCCAACAAAAACAACCATAAAATCTATACAACCACAATAAAGAAGATAACCTCCCCCCCCGACCCCCGTTTCAATAAATCTCTGTGAAACAAGCTAATAACAACTGTCTTTTAAAGACATCTGGAGGCAGAAGTCTGAGAGAAACTGTGTAAAGCCAACCAGAATAGGGGTATAGAAAAAATGCTCAGAGAAAATATGATTGCAAATGTAATCTTAGTTTTTCTTTTCTTTATGTGGGATCTTTTTCTTAAAATGATCATTCTCACATGCCTGCAAAAAATGCAATATATTTTCATACTGAGGAAAAGAAGAGGAAAACTTTCTATATGAGAGAAAACTGTGAAGTTTCAGGTGTGGTTTGATACTTAAGGGGCATTTATAATACATAAAATGGGATTACAATTAATGAGCAATAAAAAGATAAAAAGTAAAAAGCTGCCATGATCTTACTGTAGATTCATACAAATATTTTAATATGAATTTGCCTTAACAACTTTTAACAGATAACTGTTTTGGCATAGTTACAAAGGTTTATGTTTGATTAGTATGTGAATTTTGAAGATACAAAATAAACAGAACTTCAGTAAATTACAGGAGAGCAATAAGTGACAAGTTAATCATAAACCAACTATGAACCTCTTCAAATTACCATGCTTCCAAAACACTTAATTTAAAATAATTGATAAAAATTGTTAGGGGTTGTCAATGGATGATCACTGTTTTGAAGCTGTGTTTTCAAGGACAGATATAGTCTGGGCCAAGACATGTAAAAAGGTCTGTTCCTGATTAACAGGGCTTCAGAGTGAGACAGTTCTGTCCTTGGTACCTGAAATACATAGATTATAGCCTTTTGCACTTTGAAGGGGATAACCTGGTTTCCCTCAAAAAAAGAGTACTTTTAAGGTGTAAAATTTTAAAAATGTAAATGAAATTACTCTCAGACTGTGGAACAATGATATATTTCCTCTTAACATTTCAAAATTCATACTTGCAAATTGAGTTTTGTATTATTTAAAAAAACCTTTATATTCTGGATTTCCCCATGATATACTGTTCTTTATGGATCTCATTTCCTTATCTAATGATTCTTCCCATAAATACTTTCAGTCATGCTTATTTGAAAAATAGTGCATTTGGAATACAACATACTCTTAGGAAATCTGGGTGGGTTGTCATTGACATCCGTGAGAGTAATGTTTACAGTAGTAGTACCAGCAAGTCCTCCCAGTTGTCCTCCCATGTCCTTGGCTTGGATTAGAACTTGATATTGTTCTTTCACTTCTCTGTCCATGTTTGGCAAAGCTGTTCTTATTACACCTACAAGGAGAAATGGGAAAGAGAAAGTAAACAAAGGGTTGTGATTCTGTAGTATTACCTTTTAATATTGAATCTCTTGGGCCAAGAAGGGAACTTCTTCTAAAGGGTTGATAAGAAGGATGTTCACAGAGAAGCGTGAAGACCCCTTGGGCTTTTCAAAAGTGTGGTCATGAGCTACTCAACTATTCAAAGTCACTTCTGTGTCTTTTCAATCAGGACATGAACAGCTAAAAGAGAATGGTGGATTTTCACTAAGGACTCCTCTGCCTAAGAAAGTTTTCTTGATATAGCACAAAGATACAGTGAAAACTTTTGGAGTTTTCTTAAAGACATGTAATTAAAATATCATGTTAAGATATTACCAAATTTACTCTTAATCTTTAGTGACTTTGTATAGATGACTTCTAAACAGATTCTATAATCTCCCTTCTGACATATCAAGAATGTATATGGTAAAAGGAAAATTTGTAGAAATAGAAAGGTACCAATGATCATAGGATTAGCTGATGAGGTAAAGAGCTATGAGTATTTGAGCACGTAAACTTTTCTCTTGAAGCCAAATGTATAGGAGAAAATGCATTTCTTTGACAAAATTTTACAAGTGCATATTACATTGCAAAATGCTATATATTCAGCAGTAGTTTTCAGAAAATGTCCAAGTGCAGATGAGTGCAGATAACATGAACAATCGAAAAATAATCCAACTGGAAGCATGTTTTTTCTCTAAATTATTACTGGTTTAGGCAATATTATTTTCTAGTACTAAATTATTTAGGTTTACAAACAGTCTTTTTCCCCGAGTATTATAAATGGTCTACAATGATAAGAAACAAACTTTAAGGGTCATACTTACCTTTAGAGCAACTATCCACTGCAGTGTTAAGTAAGAATAGGAAATGTTAGCTTATAGTGCTTGTTCAGAGTCTAGAAATAACTTTGACCTAGATCTCTTCTGTCTGAAACCTATTAAAAATTACTGTTGAACTGAATTCTATAACAATTTCCTTTCTCTCCACTGGTAACACTGATGACAACAGTGACAAGATTACTGATAGGTGCTATTTTGTACCTCAGCATGGCATATACAGTACTGCATAGATCTAGAATATAAGTAGCAAATGCTAAAAATATATTTAGATGCTTCTGAGCTTTTGAAAACAATTTGTATTGTTAAATGTTTTGTTTGCTCAAGGCAGAAATCTTGAATTGTAAAACTAAAAACTTGTTCATATTCATGTGATATTAAACAATCAATATTTCATAAATAGGAAGAACCTTTCGTCTTGAATCTCTTAATTCACATTTTTGCATAGTTGCTATATATCTTTTGCAGCTTTTTACAACATCCTTGGTATCACAGAATCACAGAATGTTTTAGGTTGGACAAGACCTCCAAAATCATCCCGTCCAACCTTTGACCAACACCATAATCCAACTACTAAACCATGTCCCTAAGAACCAGGTCCAAACGCCTTTTAAATATCACCAGGGATGGTGACTCCACCACTGTCCTGGGCAGGCCATTCCAATGCCTGACAACCCTCTTAGTTAAAGAATGTTTCCTAACACCCACCCTAAACCTTCCCTGGAGCAGCTTACATCCATTTCCTCTGGTCCTATCACAGTCTATTAAGGAGAAGAGGCTGTTTCTTTCCTCACTCCAACCTCCCTTGAGGTGGTTGAAGAGAGCCATGAGGTCTCCTCTCAGCCTCCTCTTCTCCCTGAACACCCCCAGCTCCCTCAGCTGCTCCTCACAGGACTTGTGCTCCAGGCCCTTCATGAGCTCTGTTGCCCTTCTCTGGACACTCTCCAGCACTTCTCTGTCCCTCCTATAGTGAGGTGCCCAGAACTGAACACAGTACTGAGGATGCGAACTCACCAGAGCTGAGTACAGAGGGACGATCACCTTCCCATTCCTGATGGGAAGGTTCCTAATACAAGCCAGGATGCCATTGGCCTTCTTGGCCACCTGCACACACTGCTGACTCCTATTAAGTCGACAGTCAACCAATACCCCCAGGTCCTTTTCCAACTTACAGCTCTCTAACCACACTTCCTGAAGTCTGTAGCTTTCCATGGAGTTGTTATGACCCAGGTGCAATACCTGGCATTTGGCCTTGTTAAACCTCATGCGATTAACCTTGGCCCATTGGGCTAACCTGTCCCACTGTAAGGCTTCCCTACTCTCCAGCAGACTGACACACCCACCTAGTTTGGTGTCATCTGCAAATTTACTGAGTGTACATTCAATCCCCTCATCCAAATCATTAATGAACATACTGAAGAGAAGGGGCCCCAGCACTAGCCC
Source organism: Phaethornis superciliosus (assembly GCA_023637945.1). NCBI lineage: Eukaryota > Metazoa > Chordata > Aves > Apodiformes > Trochilidae > Phaethornis > Phaethornis superciliosus. The sequence continues at coordinate 76,099,072 of JAJQWJ010000002.1, forward strand.
TGGGGGACACCATCCATGACCAGTCGCCAGCCAGATTTGGTTCCATTCACAACTACTCTTTCAGCCCGACCATCCAGCCATTTTTTTATCCAGTGCAGGGTATATTTATCCAAGCCAAGTGCCATAAGTTTCTGAAGAAGAATGCTGCAAGAGACAGTATCAAAAGCTTTTCTAAAGTCCAGATAGACAATGTCCACAGTTCTTCCCTCATCCACTAGCAAGTCATCTTGTTGTAGGAGATCAGGTTAGTCAGACAGGACCTACCTTCCAAAAACCCATGCTGACTGGGCCTGATCACCTGGTTGTCTTGTATGCACCATGTGATGGTACTCAAGATGACTGCTCCATAACCTTCCCTGGCACCGAGGTCAAACTGACAGGTCTGTCATTCCCTGCATCTTCCTTTCAGCCCTTCTTGTAGATAAGCATCACATTTGCTAGTTTCCAACCTACTGGGACCTCCCCAGTGCACCAGGACTGTTGATAAATAATGGAGAATGTCTTGGTGAGCACTTCTGCCACCCCCATAGTACCCTCAGGTAGATCCCATCCAGTTTCATAGACATGGGACAGTGCCCAGGGCACTGATCATTTCCTCCCAGACTATGGGGGCTTCATTCTACTCCCCATCTTGCTCTTCCAATGTATGCTAATTCTAACAAGAAAAGCGCAATGGGAATTACAGACTTCCCTAGATGTACTAGATAAACAAAATAACAGTAAGTATAAAAACCTAAAAATGTGCAGATAGTACATTGTGAGCAGGAGATGCAGCTCATCTGACCACTATATTTGTATAATTGAGTGGCTTTCTCAGTTAGAATGCCCCAGAAAATCTTCAGAAAATGAAGAATTTGCTGTCATAAATTCATTAGTAAAGTTCCCAAACCATTGTTTATTCCTGTCTGGAACTATAAAATCATTCTATATATTTTTTGGTAAATAACCTTTGTCTCCTGGGGAAAAAAAAAAAAAAAAAAAAAAAAGATGAGAATAATTAATTTTTCCTCTTCTACCTACACTATATCAAAAGCATAGGGAAAAAAAAACAACAAAAAACCTGTCAGAAAAATGCTATATCTACCAATAAATACCAGTTCATATGGACAACATTGACTTAAAATTGTTTAATCAGAAAAATAAAAAATGGAGTTTAAAAAATTCACAGGAAAGAAAGGACTACAGATTTTGCTATTACAAATGCAGCTTCTTAAAGAATATCCAAACTATAAATCAAAGGCTCATTATAATGTAGAGACCTTATATGCACAAAATGGTGTTCTGAGTGTTTTTAAGTCCTTCTACCTTAAGATTTTACAATAAAGATAATTCAGTTCCAGAACTGAGTAACTTCAAATTTCTTTTTTTTTTTTTCTTTGCAAATGTCATCAATTTCAAATGTGCAGAAAAGTAGTCTCAGTGAAGCTGCTGAAAATGAAAATAGTATATATGAGACCTGCACCAGAAGATAGACTCTGCAAAGTTATTGAGCCATAATTCAACAGGAGATGATCCACTTATGTGGAAGAGAAAATCCAGGTTCTGCAAAAAATCTCCTGGATAAACATCAGTGTCAACACTCCTGCTGGCACCAATTTGGATGTCAAAAATATAACTGAGGATGGAATACCGACTACAATACTTAGTTTAAGAAAAAAACTAGAGATATCTCACCATAAATAGGAAAACTGACCTCATAAACACATCAGAAAATTGTGTGGAAATATGTTTGTCAAAAGGACATTTTAGTAACAGAACAGAACATGAAGAGAAAAGATAAGGGAGGCTATCCATCTTAAGAGAAGTCCTCTTTGTTAAAGAAAACTCACATTAAAATCAGAAGAGCAATCTCATAGCATCAAAAAGCAAACCCCACATATAAGATTTGAGGCCTTAAAATATGCCAGTCCAATAGCTTCTCTCTGGCAGGTACTGTAATGCATTTTACCTTCCTGCAAAAGCAGGAATGTTTTACTTAATTCAAGCAAAGCACTAAAAAAACTTCAGTTCGTAAAGAAGACGAGTGAAGGGGCAGTTGTGACCTTCAGACCCATAAAGGTTAAAAAATATTAAACTGTACTAAATTTATGTCAGAATAAATATTTATCTCCTATCAGAAATGGTTTGAGAAAGAATTATGTGCAGTCATGTTCTTGATACACACAATCCTTATTTCATATATAAGGTTATGGTCAGCAGTTTCGCTGTTACTGCTAACGATATGATCTGGAGATAGTAATAGAAATTTCCACAAGTATATCATCTTTTGTGTGGTAGAAGAAAAAAGTAAACAGAATGTTTAGAACTGTGGAAAAAAAGTATTACAATTAAACCATTTTACACATCTGTATCTGTACAGCTTCTTGAATATTGTGTGCACTTTCTTGTCTCAAGAAGGAAAAGAAGGATGATCACTGTTATGGAATAACATCTGTTTAAACAAGACTTCAAACTAGAAGAGAGACAACTGTGTGACTATATGGGGAATATAAATCCATGGAGAACTAATAAATAGAAATGAACTACTTGCTGTGGAATTTCTAGTCACTGGATGTGTGGATACTGTGCTCCTCCTGGACAAACCAACCCTTTTGGGAAGTGAACAAGTTACGGAGAAGAAATTCTTTCAGAGTTTTAATTACATGGACACTAATTATCACCAAGAAACTTCATAAGAACAAGCTGTTGAAGACTGGAAAAAAAATTCAGGGGTTCATCATTAAACACTTTTTCTGTCCTTCACCAGAGCTGAGTAGGTCACCGCTTCTGGAAATATGACACAGGGCAGTATGGACCTTTGGCATGGATATTCTTAAGTTCTTTAAATAACTACAAAGGAAGGTCTTAAAATTGCCACTATGCAGAATGCAAACGATGGCAAAAAAGGCAACAGCAACCCAGAAAATGACTGTCCATCTGACAGCAGTTCTGAGTTTGTCATTTTGCACCGAAATGGCCTTCTTCCCTTTTTTCCTGACAAAACAACTCTGAAAAGAGTATTGAGGTAAAACTATGCAGTGAAAAGCAACTGTATCACCTCCTCAGTTGCAAAATAAAGTACTGGAAATGCCAGAAGATTTATAGTGCTACCCAAGACTTCTGGATTTTAGATCAAAGCACTAAGCAGCATCCTATGCATTATTATTTACATACAGTCATTGCTAGAACCACAGGTAACTCTCATACTTTGACCTTTCTAATCTAAGACAGGTTACAAGCAGATTATTGTTGCTCACAGAAGCATGATACTGTATGCTTTTTTTTCTGGTACAGGAATAATTTTTTGAAGATACTAATAAACAAATGTGGAAACACTGGACTTGTATGATGTTCCTGGGCTAGTAGGGTGCAGACCTACAACTATAGTCCACTCAATACTCACTAATATTTCTTGTTGAGTAATAGATATGACCATACGATACAATCCTGATTCCTGCCATCCTGAATTTGTGTGTTCCTGCCTCCAGCTCCCAACTGATGGTCACTCTAGGAACCCAGCTTTGGACTTTTCCAGGGCTGCCCTGCAGCATTAGTGGTGATATGATTATTACTGGAGGAAAGGGGAGAAGAACATGGTTTTGGTTTTGTGTATATTTTAATATATTTAACGGTCTTTCCTTTTATCATTACTGTTTCATTAAAGCCGTGAAGATTATTTTCCAACCTGTAAGTTTCTTTCCCTTATTGTCTCACCTTTCTTTATCAGGGAGGGGAATTAATAGAGAGAATCTGTCATTTGGTTTATTGCTGGCCCAGGGTTAAACCTTGACACCTGTACACCTATGCATGTATTATGGGAAACAAACAGGAGTGGAAATCTATATGTGGCTAAGGGGTTGTGGGGCAGCTCACATGACTGGAATGTGGTAATGGATGACTGCCATTTTTAGGAAAGACGGGTCAACAAGACAAGGTGGTGGCGTTGCTCTTTATGGGAGAGAGCAACTAAAATGTGTTGAGTTCTGTCCAGGTGTAGATGAGGAGCGAGTAGAGAGTTTGTGGATGTGAATTTGGGGTCAGGCTGGCATGGGTGATACTGCTGTGAGTATCTATTACAGGCCACCTGATCAGGACAACAAGGCAGTAGATGAGGCCTTCTACAGGCTGTTGAAAGTAGCCTCACAGTTGCAGGCCCTGATTCTCATGCGGGATTTTATCTACCCAGATATTTGCTGGAAGGTCTACTCAGCCAGCCAGGAGTTTCAGTTCAGGAGTTTCTCCAGTGCATTGATGATAACTTCTTGATGCAAACGGTGGATTAGCCAACTAGGAGAGGAGTGCTACTGGGTATTAAACTTGGCAACAAGGAGGGTCTGGTTGAAGCAGTGCAGGTTGAGGGTAGCGTTGGTTGCAGTGACCATGAGATGGAGGAGTTCGGGATCTTGTGCAGTAGGAACAGAATACCAAGCAGGATCATGACCCTGGACTTTAGCAGGACCAACTTTGGCCTTTTCAAGCAACTGCTGAGGGAAATCCCATGGGACAAGGTACTAGAAGGTAAAGCGGCCCAAGACGGTCGACATTCAAGGACCACTCCATCCAAACACAAGATCAGAGCATCCCTACAGGCAGGAAATCAAGAAAGGGAGCCAGGAGACCTGCATGGTCAAAGAGGAAACTGCTGGGCAAACTCAAGTGGGAGAAGAAAGTTTACAGCTCATGGAAGGAGGTGCTGGCCACTTGGGTGGAATATGAAACTGTTGTCAGGGGATGTAGGGAACCAACCAGGAAAGCTAAGGCTTCCTTGGAAATAAGCCTTGCAAGAGAAGGCAAGGACAACAGAAAGGGCTTCTTCAGACTAACACTAGAGGCAATATAGGCCCACAGATGAATGAAGTGGGTGCCCTGGTGACAGAGAATACAAAGAAGGCAGAGTTACTGAATGTCTTCTTTGTCTCTATGTTGCTGGAGACTTTCCTCAGGAGCCCCAGACCCCTGAAGCCCCAGAGGAAGTCAGTATAAAGGGAGCAGTTATTTTTTTGGTTGATAAGGACTGAGTTAGGGATTATTTAAGCAATTTGAACATCCATGAACCCTTGGATCCCGATTAGATGCACCTGCAGGTGATGAGGGAGCTGGCAGAAGTCATTGCTAGGTCACTTTCCACTAACTTTGGTAAGTTCTGGGGAAATGGAGAAGTGTCTGAGGACTGGAGAAAGCAAATGTCACTCTAGCCTTCAAAAAGGGTAAGAAAGAGGATCCTGGTAACTAGAGACCAGTCAGCTTCACCTCCATCCCTAGAAAGGTTATAGACCAATTTATCCTCAGTGCTATCTCTAGGCATATGAAGGACAAGAGGGTCATTAGGAACACTCAGTATGTTTTACCAAGGAGAAGTCATGCTTAACCATGATAACCTTTTATGAGGGTGTAAAAAGGTGGTTAGATGATGGTAGTGTAGTGGATGCAGTTTATCTAGATTTCAGTGAAGCATTTGACACTGCCTCCAACAGCATCCTCACAGCTAAAATGAGGAAATGTGGTCTGGATGACTGGGTAGTGAGGTAGATCATGAACTGGTTAAAGGAAAGAAGTCAAGGAGTTTTTATCAATGAGACAGAGTCCAGTTGGAGGCCTTTATCTAGAGGAGTTCCTCAGGGGTAAATACTGGGACCAATACTATTCAATATAATCTTCAGTGACCTGGATGGGGGAACAAAGTGCATTGGCAGCAAGTTTGCAGATGACACAAAACTGGGAGGAGTGGCTGACACGCCAGAAGGCTGTGCTGCCATACAATGAAACCTAGACAGGCTGGGGAGTTGTGAGGGGAGGAATTTAATTAAATACAACAGGGGAAAGTTTAGAGTCTTGCATCAGGGAAAGAACAAACCCAGGTACCAGTATAGGTTGGAGACTGAGCTGTTAAGAGAGCAGCACAGGGGAAAGGGACCTGGTGTCCAGTTCTGGGCCCCTCAGTTCAGGAAGGACAGAGAACTTCTTGAAAGAGTCCAGCACAGAGCCATAAAGATGATTAAAGGAGTGGAACATCTCTCTTATGAAGAAAGGCTGAGGGAGCTGGGTCCCTTTAGCTTGGAGAAGACTGAAGGGCAACCCCATTAATGTTTATAAATATGTAAAGGGCGAGTGTCAGGAGCTCTTCTCAGTGATGTCCAATGATAGGACAAGGGGCAACAGGCACAAGCTAGAGCACAGTAAGTTCCTTGTAAGTGTAAAGAAAAGATTTTCACTGTGAGGGTGACAGAACACTGGAACAGGCTGTACAGTGAGGCTGTGGGGCGTCCTTCTCTGCAGACATTCAAAACCTGCCAGGACACATTCCTGTGTGACCTACACAGAGATTCTGCTCTGGCAGGGGGGTTTGACTTGATGATTTTTCAAAGTCCCTTCCAATCCCTACCATTCTGTGATTCTGTGAAATACTAGTAACTTCATTTTTTTCCTTGAGAAACATGTGCTGGAGCTACAAATCCAGCTTCAGTCAAGGTTGTCATTGAATTATTCCTCATTCTTTCCAAGATTGAAATAAAAATAATAATAATAATAATAAAACAAACCACAAAACCCCAAAAACCAAGTATAAAGGTAAATGCGCTTTTTTTTTTCCCCAGACACTAGAAGAAGTCACTCTTCTGTTTAAAGTTGCTAACTGCAATATGATCTCCTGATAAATGGAGGATGTGACAAAGCATTGTGCCCATTGGAGATAGGGCACTAACAACCATATGAATCTCTCACCCAAAGATATTGACTGATCATAGATAAATGGTCTTTAATATGCAATCTGACATTCAAGTACAGCTTCACTGGAGGGAGAAATTATTTGCTGAAAGAGGCATATGGACAACTATCCCTCTAACACATTCAGGATGACACAATGCATGGCATTCTCCATGTAGGTTACTGGCTCTTTAACTGAATTACTAAATATAGAAATGACATTTAGAAATATAGGATAAAATACTTAATTAACATATCTACAAACCTCCCAAATATTTCAGTGATTTTAAGCCTATCATCCTTTTCTACTCACACATCCAGTAGCCCCAGACAAATTTACTATGCCCCAGGAAAAGAGGAGAGAAGGAAATTATTATCTGTTTCACAGTCTCAAATTAGCTCTATGTAGCAAAACAATCACTGCTAGAAAAATTCTGATTTTAAGTTCAGCAAATAAAAATGCTGAGAAAAAAAGAATGGAGACCTAAGATAAAAAATTAATCAGGAAAAAAAAATAGAATGCATGTATTATATAAAACTTTCATTATAGAGAAATGGTGTAAAGCATTAAATCTTTTTTTTTTTTTTCAATGTATACATATTTTAGATATTCCAGAGCTGACTGGAAGACCATGTTACTTTTGTTTCTATAGCAAACTGTAATTAATTCAAAAGCTACTCAACAGTGAACAGTGCTCATAGCTACTCTTCTGGCTTTTGGCCATATTAGCCTAGTCCATAATTATTGATAGATAACCTCTGTATGAACCAAAATCTGAAGTTAAAGATTCTGCTGCTGATGATAAATTATTTACCTGTCTTTGGATCAATGGAGAAATATGGTTGCCCCTGAAGAATGCTGTAAACCACTCTAGCACTGTTTCCATAAGTGGGATCATCAGCATCTGTTGCCTTTACTTGAAGCACATATGCACCTGCAAAGAAACACAGGTCATCACATTTTCAGTATAGAGCAGTGATCAGGGATATTCCACACATATTAGTCCTGTTGCTAGTAGATTCTGCTGTAATTCTTGTTCCACTGGAAAGAAGGTGAGAATAAAGCAGCCAGCTCTTCAGATTCATGCTAGTAACCATCTAGGTAACAGCTGAAGCATAACAAGAAGGAAAGGGGAAGCAGCTGACCACCAGAAGATACTTATAAAAAATTTATGATGCATACATTATTTACAAAAATATATTACACATTATATATAGGATGGAGGCCTGGGGAAGTGCAATACTGGATTTTGTAAAAGGAGTACGTCCAACAGTTTTGTGAAAAGCTTGGCCACTGTGGAAGTAAAATATGTGAGCTGCCTTTAAAACAAGTGTTTGATGAAGCAGCTCCTTAACCTGCCAGTACCCCAATCTCTACGTTCCTTAAAAGACTACACTGCAGTCTCCTATACAAAATAAGAAATCACATTCCCACAGTAAAATGAATTCAGGTGTTTTGTTCAACCTGTTGAGACATGAGTCTTTTTCCCTTTCAGTACAGCTCAATAGAAAATAAAATTATGGTGGAGGAAGAACCTACCCTTGATACTCTGCTTTCACTCATGGTTATAAACCAGACCTCGAGCAATTTGCTTTATATTCCAGCTTAGAGGGGACTCATACTATGGAGTTAAAGAAATTCACATGAAGACAGAAAACTCTCTGTAAATGGCAATAGTCTTGCAGAAACATTTTGTCCCTCATGCAGGTCACTAAGCAATTTACAAAGCATTACTCTACTTTCCCATAAAGACAAACTATAGTCTTCAGCAAAACAATTGACCACATATTTAGCCTTCCTCATCAGTTTGGAGGCTTAATAGATTCCTATGATATTCTGTGCAAATGAATGCAGGACTTTGCAATGCTGATTTGGAGTGAGTAAGGGTTAAGACAACCTATGTGAGAAACAGCACAGGGAGGAGGATTATCTGAACCATTTTTAAGAGATGTTCTGCATTTGGAGGTCATTTGACATTCTTTCAATAATATCTGTGAAATACTGCAAGTGCTTCAAGACTGCTAGTTTTCTGTAATGAAAACTGGCAAGTTTCAAAGGATGTTCACAATCTAAAATTAACCTTAATGGACTTGTCAAAGTTCATTTCTGAAAATGTCTCCCTGAGAGATGCTCCATGTGAAAGATCCTACCACTTAGACAAGAAAGTAATTTATAGCAAATGTAGCTGTTTGTAGTACTTTCAAGTCCCATCCACCCAACCCCCCTCCCATTTACCTTCATATGAACAGTGTGATTATTAATTTATTTGTAGAATTACAGATAGAACAGCAGTTTATTTATTTAACATTTTACCTTAATAAATTAATACCTAGAATAAATCTGAAAATCTGATTTTGACTTCTTATGGTTAAATGACATTCTGTTGTTGTTTATAAAAAAGACCAAGAAGGAAAGATGATGTGTATTTATTAGATTCAGATAATTTCTGTGGTCATCAACATAAGAAAGACATGAAGCAGCTTAAGAGGGTCCAGAGAAGGACCACGGAGATGATCAGGCCACTCGAGCATCCCTCATATGTATACCACAGCATCCTGCAGCCTGAGAGAGTGGGAATTGTTTAGCCTAGAAGAGAAAGCATCAGAAATCCTTGCAGCAGTCTTCCAGTACTTAAAGGAGCCCTACAGGAAAGATGGGGAGGGGCTGTACCCTACTAATAGGATGAGGGCTAATGATTTTAAACTGAAAGTGGGTAGATTTATAATAGATATTAGGAAGAAATTATTCAGTGTGAGTGGTGAGACATTGGAATAGGTTGCTCAGAGAAGTTGTGGATGGCCCTTTGCTGGAAATGTTCAAGGGCAGGTTGGGTGGGGCTATGAGCAAACTGGTTTAATGGAAGGTGTCCCATGCAAGTTACCTAGATTATCTCTAAATCCCCTCCAACCCAAACCATTTCATGAATCTGTGATTTATGACTGAATGCATGGATTGCATGCACTTTAAAATAAGATAAACTTCACAAAGTATTCAAAATCAACACAAATCAAGAACTAGTAGCTCATCAATTTCTCTTAGATTACAACAAGTTAGATAAGAAATACTCAATTAACATTCTCAAGCAACCTTAATTTTTCTTATTGTTTAAGTATTCACATATGTTTAAGATGTTGTCATGTGAAGTATTGAACATTATAGGGGAGGATTTTTAATAGCTGAAGTTCATAATTGTTCATACAAGAGTGTCTAAGGAGACTGAAATAAAGTTTTTGCCTATCCAAAGTAAACCTACTGTGGCTGAGAATGGATTTCAGAGCTTATCCCCTGCTCTGTCATTTGTTTCTAAAGCAAAAGCATATGAAAACCAATCAACATCCTTTTACAGAGTACTGACCAGATCCTTGTCTTTCCAAAACCACTATGATCAGCAAGCAGCTCCTGCTAAACCTCCACCAGCAGCTTCTTCCAAACTAGAAAGTATTTACCAGAAGAGATATTGAATAAGCGTGAGCCAGAATGAGCGCTTTCATGGCAATCCTCACAATAGAGTTTTTGTGAAGAAAGCTGCCTGTAGCTATCAGCCTGCTTGAAAACTCTGCAGCTGACCAAAGTGCCTGATGATCCCTACACAGAGTGATTCTTAGTTGTCTAAAAATGTTAGTTTTTGTGTTCTTCATGTCACGGTTTAACACTGGCCCGGCAATTAAACCCAATGACAGATGTTCTCTATTTATTAAGCAAGTGCAACTACTTACAAGAGACTTAGCTGAAAGCAAAACTACAAACCAGAAAATCACCTTTACCCTGGCCCAAACCAGGACACTTAGGTAAATGCTTCAGGTTATTCAACCTTATAGCACAAAAAACCCTAAGCCAAAACCCCCCACAGATTTATGAACTAAGTTTTATTACAGTAGACAATTTAGTCTGATAAATAGCAGGCATTGAATACAAAATATAATCTATTTCACAGTGACAGAAGTTTCAGATGTATTAATTAATATGTTGGATCCTTCACAACAAACAGATAATATGTAAAGTTTATATTTTTATGGGAAGTCAGGCATGTTTTTTTAATGCGCCTCCATTTAATAATTTAAATGTATATCTACTGTTTTAAACAGGTTTTCTGAAATTGGTTTCTTAACCTTCCAGAATTATCAAGTATCGCCCATTGTATATAACAAGCTTTCTATTTTATTACAAAACATAAACCCAATACACTTTAAAAAGTAGACTCTAATATCTAATTATTTTTGCAAGTGGTAACACGGCATTATAGCAATAAAACATTAATGTAGAAAAGGTTGTGATGGAAGATCACATTTAGTATTGCTCATGACATTTTAATTAAAATACATATTTATATTACTGCATGGAATAATCAAATGAAAAAATACAGTATTTTTTGTGTTTTGAAATACCTTATATGATAGTCAGCATTTAAAAGGACATTTTTAAATTTTTTATGTGCAATCAAAAAATTTGATGTAAGATATCATAAAATGCAGAATAGAATATGTTATGTGTTATGTGCCTAACTAGTTATTTAAGTTTTAGAAAGAAAACAAAAGAATGCTAAACAATTCACACAGGTCATGAAAATGGTATGGAATTTTAATGAAGATTGTATCTTCTTTAAAATAATACAGACAATACTGAAGACTAACGTATTGTAAATAGTTGATTTAATCACAGAAAGTATAGTGGCCTGATTTTTTCTCTGGCTGAAGCCCAAATGCAATCCAGCAATAACTGCAAATAAAATTGAGCCTAAAAATTAGAATGAATCCCTGGAATTGGAAAGATTTCTTACTGATTGGCCAGATTGACTAAAGTACCACTAAAAACGCATGAAAGTTTATACTAAAATGGAGAGAATTGATAGGAAGTCTGAGTTTATACCCTGATGAGAATGGTTATGAAATAAAAAATTAACTTCTAGGACTTTGCTTTTTCTCTGGCAGTCTTTCATTAGTAAAAATCTGCCTTGGGTTAGTGCAGTGATGTTTTGTAAGCTGGGAGGTAACAGGGGTGCTCCAGTGAGAAGCCGCTGGAAGCCCCCCCCAGATCCAGTTCTGGCCCTGCATGTGGTCAAAGCTAAACATACAGGAAGCTGGATGAGCCTTTGAGAATAACAGGTTCAAGAAAAGGGAAAATGAAAACGAAAAAAAAAAAAAAAAAAAAAAGTAAAAATAAAAGAGGGGATGAGGAGGGGAGGGGGAAGGGAGGAGAGGGAGAGGGATGTAGTGAAATGAGGCAACAACCCCAGATGTTGCAAGACGAACCTTTCTTGGGGTATGACGCTCTGAAGCCAAACCAGTGCTCGGGCAGAAGCTGATGCCTTCAGGGTCAGTGCTAGTGCTAGTGCTAGTGCTAGTGCTAGTGCTAGTGCTAGTGCTAGTGCTAGTGCTAGTGCTAGTGCTAGTGCTAGTGCTAGTGCTAGTGCTAGTGCTACCCACTCAACCAGCCTCTCCTCTGGCCTGCTCTGCAAGTGAGCTGAGCTTGTGCTGGAGGCCACGCCATTTATTGGCCTCCTGACCCTGCCCCAGCGCAGTTGGGCCCAGCCCTAACCAGGCACAGGTGGGCTGAATGCAGGCTCACACCCACTGCCTGGTGAGTAGCAGCACCTGGGTGTTGCCTCATTTCACTACAGAGGAGAGGAGGGGGGAGGAGGGGAATGGAGGGGAATGGAGGGAAATGGAGAGGAGGGCAGAGGGGAGGGGAGAGGAGGGGAGGAGAGAGGTAAGGGAGGAGAGGAGAGGAGAGGAGAGGAGAGGAGAGGAGAGGAGAGGAGAGGAGAGGAGAGGAGAGGAGAGGAGAGGAGAGGAGAGGAGAGGAGAGGAGAGGAGAGGAGAGGAGAGGAGAGGAGAGGAGAGGAGAGGAGAGGAGAGGGAAGGAGAGGAGAGGAGAGGAGAGGAGAGGGAAGGAGAGGAGAGGAGAGGAGAGGAGAGGGAAGGAGGGGAAGGGAGGGGAGGGCAGAGGGGAGGGGAGGAGAGAGGAGGGGAGGGGAGAGGAGAGGAGAGGAGAGGAGAGGAGAGGAGAGGAGAGGAGAGGAGAGGAGAGGAGAGGAGAGGAGAGGAGAGGAGAGGAGAGGAGAGGAGAGGAGAGGAGAGGAGAGGAGAGGAGAGGAGAGGAGAGGAGAGGAGAGGAGAGGAGAGGAGAGGAGAGGAGAGGAGAGGAGAGGAGAGGAGAGGAGAGGAGAGGGGAGGGAAGGAGGGGAGGGGAGGAGAGGGACCCTGGCTCCATCCTTTCTCCACTCCTAGATCAAGTTCAATCAGAGCAAGTTTTACAGAATTAATTACTTGTAATGAACTATCAAGGTAGTTGCATCTACTAGTGAGTAAAGATAGAATATCAGGTCTTCTGCCATAAGCTTTCCCTTTCTCCAACATGGTTTTGTAGTAATCAGAAGTGCTGTCGCAATCTTGGTGTTCAGCTTTTCCACTACCACATATATGATTTTGTATTTTTGTCATTCTGCTAGGAGTTGGTGGTGCCTAACTCTTTTGAAAGAAACCAGACAGTTGTGCAAACATTTTTTTATATGGCAGGAGGAAGGACAGGCATAACTGCTAACACATAAACTCACTACTTTGTACAATATTCTTCCTAAATAATACAAAGAATAGCACCTTGGCAACCCAAATGTCTATCAACATATCAACACCTACCTTTTTTTGTTTTGTTTTTTGTTTTGTTTGTTTGTTTGTTTTTTAAATAGGGGGAAAAAAAAAAAAAAAAAAAGAAGAAGAAAACTTAATTTATGACTCACTGCAGCACTATATTGCAATTCAGATCAGGAGATCCCTTGTCTCAATAAATATTCTCCTGACCTGCCACTAGCAATTTTAGCAAATCTCCAGTGCTGGCGGAACATGTACATCTGTAAAGAGAGATGCTGACATTGCCCTTTTGGGACTTATCTTTTATAGAAGAAATTATCAATAATGTGTTTTGAAGATATACTCTAGGAGCTGACTGCCACAAAAGTAATGTGAGGAAGGCATATTTAAGTTGGAAAAGCCAGTTTCCAGTTTATGTATTCATGGCTGTGCAGCCCAGATAATAACACAATCTTGCTGTCTCCATCAATATCTTCAATACTAGACACAATCGGGGAAGCATACTTTTCTCCTGCTTTGCATTCCAGACATCACACTAAACACATATATATTTTTCTCTCTGCTGTCAGGAGCGGCCATGTCCACAAAAGCAATACTGCCATTCCCTGCTGTAATTGATGAAGGACGGCAGCTTTTTGCTAATACTTTTGCTGTGCTGGTAGCTAAAAGCAGTTATTGCAAGTCTCAGCGTATAGTGCATAATCAAATATGTTTCTAGTATCTCTCGAATAACTTTTGATTTACAGTGGGAACAGTCCAAGAAGTATGAAATCTGGTTTTGTTAAGCTGAACCACACACACACTGATTTAATCTGGAAAAAAAATGTGTTGTGGTTTTTTGCCTGGAAAATTGGAAGAAAATTGTGAAGCAGAACAAAATTTTTGTTTCTTGTTTCTTATGTCATAAATGCTTTAGAAAGTATAACTAAGGTTTTAGAGACAGCAAATTTTATTGCACAATGGATTTGTCTCTTAAAGTCTTTCTTGCAAATTAATTAATAGGTCCCTTTCTCCTGGCCATCCCTGTCTCCCTCATGGATGATGAGGGTAAACAGGAGAAGCCTACTACTGTGGGGTTGTTTTGTTGGTTGGGTTATTTTGTTTGGTTGGGGTTTCTGCGTGTAATTATTTAGCTTAGAAATCATCAAAGCAATTACTTTCTTTTCCCTTTTTTCCCCTACCCTCATCTATTGTGGTCGGTCAGAGTTAAGCCACTAAAGGCACACAATCTGGCTAAGCTAATAATGACTGTTAGCACTAAATCTTTATTTAATTTATTTATATTTATTAATTTAGACTATTTATTTATTTATAAAAGCATCCAGCTGCTTACACAGTCCCAAGACAGTGATAATGTTTACAGAGGTTGCACTTCTCAAGAAAACAAGGAGCTTGAAATAGCAGCTAATAGTCTATACTAAATATGCACATAAAGGAATAGCCTGGTAAACTAACTTCTGGAAAAAATGCTCAAGGAGAGCAGCAGAAGAGCCAATTAGCAAATACTAAGCTTAATATCTAACCTTTTGAGAAATAAATCTCTTGAGCGTGATTCTTCCTTTCTGTTTTCTAATCTGTGGTTTGTTTTCCTTTTACCACTATGATGAAGCTCTTCTTGCATATATGAAATTAAGTAAATAGAAGAAAATTGGTTTTGACTTTTGCTTTTGTCATCTTGACAACTTGGTTTCAGGTCATGACTCAACTGAGACTTAACATTGCCAGTATATACAGCTTCGATGTGGGAGATAAAAATAAACAGTACATTTTCTAATCACAACATCTGTGTTGGTAAAAATCCTATTGTAGATATCGCTGTGCTGACAAATGCATGGTTTTGTTGGTTTAGTTCATGTTTTGCAGGCAGGTAGTGTAAGCTGTATTAGAAGAAAGAACCTTTCTGATTTCAAACAGTATTAGGCTCAGTTTGAGTGAGTAAAGTGATATAATGGATTCCTAGCTTTTGAATGCTAATGCACCATGACTATTAGAACATGTCCTGAAGTGCCTCATCTACACAGATTTTAAATACCTCCAGGGTATTTAAACCAGACTCCCCCACCTCGCTGGGCAGCCTGTTACAGTGCTTGACTACTCTCTCAATAAAGAAATTCTTCCTAATACCTAGTTTAAACCTCCCCTGGTGCAACTTCAGGCCATTTCCTCTAGTTCTGTCATTATTCACTTGAGAGAAGAGACCAACAACCACCTCCCTACAACCTCCTTTCAGGTAGTTGCAGAGAGAAATTAAGTCTCTTCTCAGCATCCTCTTCTCCAAACTAAACAATACCAATTTCCTCAGCCTTTTCTCACAGGGATTGTTCTCCAGACCTTTCACCAGCTTGCTTGCCCTTCTCTGAACTTACTCCAGCAATTCGGTCTTTCTGTGGTGGGAGGCCCAAAACTGTATTCAAGTATTCAGTAAACAGTATTCAAGGTGTGGCCTCACCAGTGCTGAGTACAGGGATACAGTGCAATATAGTATTCTGTGAGAGGTGCTTATTTGTCCTTAATTATTTGATCAGAATATTGCTTTGAAGACTGTCCTCCTACTTAAAGATCAAAGCACTGAAGAATGCATAAATTTTACTTTATATATTTGCATTAAAATTTAAAATGTCATCTGATCCATTCAGTGACTTAATTCATGATTTCTACATAGCTTCCTACAACATGTCAGGTATCTTACTTACTATAAGGGCTTTGGAACCTAGAATGCCATAAATATCCTTAGTCCCAACAAAAGGTTTTACTCTTGTAAAGTCATTTTCCAGAATGAGAAAAATGGTAAGAAGAGGCAGCACGACTCCAAGTGGGATCAGGCTCAGCCTCCATCACAAATGATATTTCAGAAAAAAAAGGGTGAAATACTTAATTTGAAAACACTTAGGATACATAGACCTTTGTAAGTTCCTAGTAGTGGTTGGTTTAAACCTTGAAACACAGACCATCGTATCATTTCCAAACACCTCTTTGCTTTTATCACAATAGTCAGTCTTTCCTAAAACAAAGCTAATGAACTAATTTTCCTTTCTACAGGAACAGGGTAAGGACTAATGAACTAAACATACAGCTTGAGAGATAGAGAATTTTGATGGATGAACAGAGGCAACTTGCTCTGAGATGCTTCTCCTCAGCTGGGCTTCCTCTGCCCTCCCTGTTGTAGAAATGACCCAGACACTTAAAAGATAAATACTGAGGTCAATTTCATATTTCCTTCATAATTCACATCATTTTCATGGATTTTGCACAAACAGCTTTATCATCCTTGCAGAAGAAACTCCAGAGAGAGATGGGGAACAAAGATCTGGCAACAAGAAAAAGTGAAGACATTGAGGTTAAGTGTGGTCAGTCTTCAAACAGAGACCTAATGCTGTCAGTAAGCGCATTCTTTATATATATATATTTTCCCACTAGAGGGATTGTGTTGTTATCTTTGGAAGTTCTTGAGAACAGAATAGGCATTCATTAGGAATGACATATATGTGACTGATCCTCATAGAACTGCATTATGTGAATTTAAGATCACTTCTAACACTAGCTGTGCAATACCATGCACTGTATAAAAAGACCTCCCTTCCCTCAGAGTATTACTATGTCCTTGCCCTTGTGGCTATAATAAAAGTGCCTCTGTGTTAACATTTTAATTTCATTTAAGACTGCACTTTTGGAGAAAATATTGCAATTTTTCCTACTTACTATCCTTGGTATAATATGAGAAGCACTCTTCAAGTGTGGAAACTGGATTATTGGAAGCTAAACTGGAATGTATGCTGTATGTGTGCACTTGATGCAACACAGCTGTTAATAGGTAGGTATTCAGTCCAAGAGAACAGTCGGGTGTATTTGAAACTGTGAGAGCAGATATTCCCTGGGTGCCAAATTTTCAACACTCACTGTTCCACAACAAATCTGTTTCTGTTGCATCACTTACTATCCAGAATGATGTAGGTAGCACTCTTTGCACAGCTTCAGGAGTAAAACTTCTCTCATCCTTTTCAGAGCCTTTAGGTACTAACATAACAATGAGTATAATTATTATTTCACATAAGGAACAGTTCCAAATTAATTAGCAAAAAACTATATGGTTTTAACCGAGGACAGAAAATTTATTACTATGCATACTTAGCCAATTTCATACACTGAAAACAAAGTATTTTAGTGATTATGAGAGAGAAGAGATTCAGACTACAAGGTCATATTGAACATATGGAACTTTTAAATATACCCACTTAAAGCTAGCTTTGAGTGGGGCTCTCCTGTTTCAAATATCTCATATTACTGTGACAGTTCCCTGTTTTTCATGTGTCTGCATTCTGGTTTTTTTCTAAAATCATATTACAACTCTCTAGTGTACCAGTCTGATTTATTATTGATCTGAGCAGTAAATCCAATTTTGTATTTACTTCACAATTTAGATCAGTATAATACCTTGACAATGCAGTATTATTAAAGAAAACCTCAAGTGTCCTTTGCATCAGGCAAATTTCTTGACTGTGTGCTGCCAGACTGCAGTCAATCTTGGTTTAAACCCAGCTGGCATCTAAGCCCCATGCAGCCATTTACTTACTCCCCTCACAGTGGGATAGGGAGGAGAGTCAGAGAAGTAAAAGTGAGAAAACTCGTGTGTTAAGATACAGACAGTTTAACAGGTAAAACAAAACCTGGGTGCACAAGCAGAGCCAAAGAAGGAATTCATTCACTACTTCCTATCAGCAGGCAGATGTTCAGCCATCTCCAGGATAGAAGAGCTCTATCATGCATTAATGGTTACTTGGTAACTCCACACATCTTTCCCGTCCTTCTTTTTCCAGCTTTATACAATGAGCATGATATAGCATGATATGGAATATGCAATATTGTCCAATTTGGATGTTTGCTCTGGCTATGCTCCCTCACAGCTTATTGTGCACCCACACTCTAGCAAAATATGGGAAGTTGGACAGTTCTTGATTTCTTGGTTATCAACAACTGTTGATAACCATCAGTGTATTATCAAAATTCTCCTCACACCAAATCCCATACTAAATTCAAAACAGAGCACTATTTTAGCTACTAAGAAGAAAATCAACTCTATCCCAGGTGAACGCTGCTCTCATGAGATCCCACCTGGAATACTGTGTCCAGTTCTGCAGTCCCCAACACGAAGGACATGGAGGTACTGGAACAAGTCCAGAGGAGGGACACAATAATGATCAGAGAGCTGGAGCTCCTCTCCTCTGAAGACAAGCTAAGAAGAGTAGGGCTTGTTCAGCCCTGAGAAGGCTCAGGGAAGACCCCATAGCAGCCTTCAGTATATAAAGGGGACCTATGAGAAATCTGGAGATGGACTTTTTACATAGGACGAGGGGTAGTGGCTTTAAACTGAAAGAGGGTAGATTTATATTAGATATTAGGAAGAAATTATTTTCCTGTGAGTGTGGTGAGACACGGGAACAGGATGCCCACAGAAATTGTGGATGTTTCTTCCCTGGTGTCTCACCACCACTCACCACAGAAAAACTCTGATTACTTTTTCAAGGACAAGTTGGATGGGGCTTTGAATAACTTGTCAAGTGGAAGTTGTCTGTGCCTGTGTCAGGAGTTGAAACTAGATGGAACTTTAAGGTGCCTTCCAACCCAAACCATTCTATGAGTCTATTAAACCAGTTTTCTTCAGCAAAGACCAGTCAGCCAAAGAAAATGTCAGTGTGTCACTGGAGGAATGCACTTCCTTGGCATAACTAGGAGGATATTCTTTGACAAAAGGTCACAGAAACATTGTTTTCACTCTTCTGCATTACTAAGCATGCCTGTTTCAAGGTACTGCAGGCAGAGTTTTTCTCAGCATAAGGAAAGACATTGACTGAAACAAAAGACTGTAATGAGGAGATTTTGCCATGCTCCCGTTTCTATACCAGGCTGTCCATCAACAAAGTAGTTTACTGGTTTTTAGATTCCCCATGATAAAATGAAAACATTAACCTTCACACTACAGTGGTAGATGCTCTTCTAAGACAGTTCAAGGCAGATTGATTTTTAGTGCTCTGTAGTGTGGTGATAATAGAGAGGTCTTCTATCACATCACTAGTCATGGTATAATAACATCCACAATTTGGAAATGTAATGTTGGGCTGAGCACCAGCCTCTTCCAATCTAAGACATATTAAACAGTATATTACATTCTTTAAATTCCTTGAAATTATACGTTTGTAAGAATTATGGACTCCAGTGAAGAAGCTGTCAATTGGCAATCTCAAGAACTGACAACATTTCATAATGAGACAGCATGATATTTGAGAAGGCATCTGATAACTTACAGCTGTGCAAGTATCTGGTTTTCTTTTTATTTGCTGGTCTTGTTAAAAACTGAAAGATAAAGTGTGGCTTTTGGAACTAATGAAAAATACTGGGATTTAAAGTTACTTTCAAGTAACTTTCATTGCAATGCATGCAAAATAATTCAGTTTTGAGCACACTGAACAGCAAAGGGCAAGAGAGCTTTTGTTTAAATAACAACATGAAGAGGAGTGAAAAAGACATATGCTATGGGAGTTCTACATTCAGCTTCTTTCTTTGTCCTGGGGAAGTTCAAATTTCTACTGCCCAGATTTCTGGAAAAATTCATGTGTGACCACTTACAAAGTTTTACATTTTATTTATATAATTATTCACAAGGCTACATGTAAAGAAGACAACAATCTCTAAGACAGCTTCCTGACTCATGCAATATCACTCTTGCTTTCATTTTCTTCTCTGTTTCTTCTGTACAGGCAATCCTGATCAATGAAAATCTAAGTGCTTTCAGCAACATGGAATATTACTGAGTCTTAAATGCAGCCACTTAACTGCAATGAATAGGACCACTACTAGCAGTGAAAAAGAAAGAAGTTGGATCTTCTACAGAAATTATCCTATCGAGTTAAAACCTTTCATAGAATAGTTTTGTGAGAATAATCAGCTAACTAGCAGTCTCAAGATGTCTGGAATTGAGTTTTTAAGTGAATTATCTCTCCACTAACACAAAAAAGCCTTTAGTAACTCTTTGTCCTTTGTGATTCAGTTTTAATCCCTTCAGAGAGATTCAAGGCAGTTCTGTGATTCCAGCAAACACTGCTACTGTGGCAAGTAAGAAACGTATTGGGAGACGTGGAGCAAGATGGTTGTGAAGTGTTGGACAAAATCCCTTCCTCCTCTGCTTAGAGAAGACTATTACTCTAAGATTACTCTGTTTTAAAATTAGTACTGTTTTCATCAGTGTGTCCTAATTGTGGGTGCTGAAATTTTACCATTTAATTTCAGGCACTCAAGATTTCAATCCTGATACTCTAAAAGTTAATGTACCTGACTGCTCCAAAAATCAGACAGTGTTAATTCACCAACTGAATCTTCATTCATGCTGTATCTAAAAATAAATTCCTGAATCCTCATGTGATAGTCTACATTACTGAATTAGTGGGTTGTGGCTGCAATACTTCAAAATGGAATTACGCCAGATCTGGTGATGAGTTGTCCAGCAGTCCTGGGGTCATTCTAGGTGATATAAAAGGCTGCATGTGCCATTCCTCCTTGTGTGTCAGAAGTAAATCAAATTATTTTTTTTTTACTTTTTTTACAAAAGTAAATTCTACCCTCAAAATTCCTTCTCTTACCCACGACTGGCAAAAAAAATGGTCTCATATCTAATCAGAGAGTGTATCTTTTGGCAAAATGTAATTATACTTCTTAGTTTTTCCCAGCTAAGAATATTTCAGCTCAAGTTATTATGCCTTCCAATTGTAAAGGACTGTTTGGTAAGGTTGAGATCCTGTTCTTCCTAAAATTATCTTCAAAGTTCCCATTACTTTGGATAGTGAAAGACAGAACATTTAGATATCCTTGTTGCTTAGAAATTTGAAATTCTATAAAGCAGATGTTTCCTGTCATGTTTATACTTATCCAGATTAAAAGGATGAAAAATAAAATTTGCAAAGGTGATTTTATGAGCTATTGACTGTTTTTGGGAAGCCTTTCTTGTGGCAATATTGACTCAAAACACTGCAAACAATCTTTTTCTCAAATCATTAACTATGCAAACAGTGCATTCTGTATCCAAAATACATGACTGGGAACTCTTAAAAGATAAGGCATCCTGTCATAGATATATTTCATTATTAATGTATACAAGAAATGCAGTTTCAAAATATGTCGGTTCCTTCTGCAAAGTGGTATGCCTTTGAGAAGTAACATTTAACCTTAAACATCTTTTTTTAAAAAATCTGTTCAGATTCTGAAGCATTCAATAACATTTTTGCGTGTTTTTTTGCTTTATAGGACCGCTTCTCTAACTTAAGAGATCAGCTTGTAGTTTTTAGCACTTATAAAAACACACTAGTCAGGGTTCTTTTAATACATTCAGTTGAAACTGATTTAGATCACTGTTAAAGATTTTTAGAAATGTACTCCATAAAAGTACCACAGGTACTAGAGGAGAATAAAAAGAATAACCTCTTTAATAAATTATTATTCATGTCCTAAATCTAAACATTTTTAACATCATTTTCTTCCCCAAGAGCCACAATCATTTTTGTCAACTTAACTGATCCCTGAAATTAGGTACAAATTATTTAACAGTATGATTAAATTAGTAACAAGCCTTAGGCATAAGACAGCTGTTGTTTTTATCATTCATTTTTTTGTTTTATATACAAAAACACTACTATAGACCTATGGCAAATGAATAATTCTGAATATTACATAGGATCATATTGTTCAGCTAAGAGTAATTTACTTCTGCAGCAAAAAAAAATTTTATTTTTTTTTTTTTCCTTGACAGCTCTGGAACCTGTTAAAAGAAGTGGTTCACACATCTTTGCAAGTACACATTGAAGATGTGCTGACACTTCCACCACCTGAATGCACTAATTTCCTCTCAAACTGAGTCTTCTCTTCATAGGTCTTAGGACAGGTTGCTCAATAATAGCAAAACCAAACCCAAAGCAATAAAAACAACAAGTATTTGATCCAGCTGCTAAGAGCATTCTCTCCACTTCAGAGAACAGTGATACTTTACCTAGACTGACTGCAGTTCTTCTCCTTGGTTGCTGAAAAGACTCATACCTGCTGCAATTTCCAGAGGCCATAATCATCAGCTGACATATTCCCATTTCTATAGACTCCAACTGGCGAGTCACAAAGACTAAAGTGGGCATTTGCTTCACATGCATCCAATTTAATCTGAAATCATCATAGAATCATAGAATCATAGAATCCTAGGGGTTGGAAGGGACCTCGAAAGATCATCTAGTCCAACCCCCCCTGCCAGAGCAGGGCCACCTAGAGTACATCTCCCAGGAACGTGTCCAGGCGGGTTTTGAATGTCTCCAGTGAAGGAGACTCCACAACCCCCCTGGGGAGCCTGTTCCAGGGCTCTGTCACCCTCACAGTAAAGAAATTTTTTCTGATATTCAACTTGAACCTCCTATGCTTCAATTTACACCCATTATCCCTTGTCCTATCGCTGGTCACCACTGAGAAAAGCCTAACTCCATCTCCCTGGCACTCACCCCTTACATATTTGAAAACATTGATTAGGTCACCCCTCAGTCTCCTTTTCTCCAAGCTAAAGAGACCCAGCTCCCGCAGCCTATCCTCATAAGGGAGATGCTCCACTCCCTTAATCATCTTAGTAGCCCTGCGCTGGACTCTTTCAAGCACTTCCCTGTCCTTCTTGAACTGAGGGGCCCAGAACTGGACACAATACTCCAGGTGCGGCCTCACCAATGCAGAATAGAGGGGGAGGAGAACCTCTCTTGACCTACTAACCACACCCTTTCTAATGCACCCCAGGATGCCATTGGCCTTCTTGGCCACAAGGGCACATTGCTGGCTCATGGTCATCTTCTTGTCTACCAGGACCCCCAGGTCTCTTTCACCTACACTGCTCTCCAGCAGGTCAGCCCCCAACCTATACTGGGACATAGTGTTGTTCTTCCCCAAATGCAAAACTCTACACTTTCCCTTGTTAAATTTCATCTTGTTTCTCCCTGCCCAACTCTCCAGCCTGTCTAAGTCTCTCTGGATGGCAGCACAGCCTTCTGGTGTGTCAGCCACTCCTCCCAGCTTAGTGTCATCAGCAAACTTGCTGAGGGTACATTCTATACCCTCATCCAAGTCGTTGATGAAGATATTGAACAGCACCGGTCCCAGTACCGACCCTTGAGGGACTCCACTAGTCACACACCTCCAACCAGATTCTGCCCCATTGACTACAACTCTCTGACTCCTTCCTTTCAACCAGTTCCTGATCCACCTCACTACCTGATCACCAAACCCATACTTGATCAACTTATCTACAAGGATGCTGTGAGAGACAGTGTCAAATGCTTTACTGAAATCAAGATAAACCACATCTACCGCTCTTCCATCATCTATCCACCTAGTAATTTCCTCATAGAAGGCTATGAGGTTAGTTAAACATGATTTACCCTTGATAAAACCATGCTGACTGCTCTTGATGACCCCCGTGTCCATGATATGCCTGGAGATAGTGACAAGAACAAGTTGTTCCATCACCTTTCCAGGGATGGAGGTGAGGCTGACCGGTCTATAGTTACCCGGGTCCTCCTTCTTGCCCTTCTTGTAGACTGGAGTGACATTTGCTATCCTCCAGTCCTCAGGCACCTCTCCTGTTACCCATGACTTACTGAAGATGATGGAGAGTGGCCTAGCAATGACCTCCGCCAGTTCCCTCAGCACCCTTGGATGCATTCCATCTGGACCCATCGACTTATGGATGTCCAGATTACTCAGCTGATCCCTAACCCAATCCTCATCTACTATGTCAAGCTCCTCATCTATCTTGACTACTTTTGGGGCTAAATGAATCTGGGGCTCGTGCGGAAACCCTGCAGGAGTAAAGACAGAGGCAAAGAAGGCGTTCAGCACCTCTGCCTTCTTTATATCCTCTGTCACCAGGGCTCCTAGCTCATTCCTTAATGGGCCAATATTGCCTCTAGTGTTAGTTTTCCTAGCTATGTATTTGAAAAAGCCCTTTCTATTATCCTTAACCTGACTTGCAAGGGTAAGTTCCAAGGAGGCCTTAGCTTTCCTAATTTCCTCCCTACATCCTCTGACAACAGTCCTGTATTCCTCCCAAGTGACCAGCCCCCCCTTCCATGATCTGTAGATTTTTCTTTTCCACTTAAGTTTTCCCAGCAGTTCCTTTTTTAACCATGCTGGTCTCCTAGCTCCCTTACTAGATTTCCTAACCATAGGGACGCTCTGATCCTGTGCTTGCAGATAGTGGTTTTTGAATATTGACCAGCTATCTTGAGCCCCTTTATCTTCCAACACCCTGTCCCATGGGATTACTTTTAACAGTTGATTGAGGAGGCCAAAGTTTGCCCTGTGGAAGTTCAGGGTTCTGACCCTACTGGGTATTCTGTTCCTTCCACACTGGATCCTGAACTCAACCATCTCATGATCACTGCAGCCAAGGCTGCCATTGACCATCACTGCTTCAACAAGGCCCTCCTTGTTGGTTAGTACAAGATCCAGCAGCGCTCCTCCTCTAGTCGGCTTGTCCACCATTTGCATTAAGAAGTTATCATCAATGCACTGGAGGAACCTCCTAGACTGTGAAAGGCTGGCTGTGTGAGTCAACCAGCAGATATCAGGGTAGTTAAAATCTCCCATGAGGACTAGGGACTGAAGTTGTGAGGCTGCTTTCAGCTGCCTGTAGAAGGCCTCATCAACTTCCTCGCCTTGGTCAGGAGGTCTGTAGTAGACCCCCACAACTGTATCACCCACACCAGCCTTCCCCTTAATCCTTACCCACAAACTTTCAACTTGCTCCTCATCAGTCCCTGCACAAAACTCAACACATTCTAGTTGCTCTCTCACATAAAGAGCAACTCCACCACCTCGCTTCCCCGCCCTATCTTTCCGAAAAAGCACATAACCATCCATGGCCACGTTCCAGTCATGTGACCTATCCCACCATGTCTCTGTTATCGCTACCAGATCATATCCCTTAGCCTGAACACAGACCTCTAACTCTTCTTGCTTATTCCCCATGCTGCGTGCATTAGCATACAGACATTTCAGGAAACAAGCAGAGTGCACTGAAATGCACTGTGAAATGCACTAGAAATGTCCTATGTTTACTTATTATATTTACTTATTCTCCTTATTTCTCCTGCCACATCCCCTACTGTCCCAGTTCCTTTGCAATCATTTATCTTTTCCACCTGTCCTTCTACCCTGGGATTCTACACTCAAATTTTTCCCAAGTCCTGATTGATAAAAGGTCCTTGAAGCAGCTCCTGCTTTCTCTATGTTTTTCTCGGCAGAGGGAAAAAAAAAAAAAAGAAGTCTTTTTTTGTCTGTATCCTTTCTAGAAAACAATGATTCTGGATACAGCAGACATTCTGCTGCTCATCTGCTTTTTATCATGTGGCTCTATTCATCATACTTCACTTGTTTTCATCTTCTTTTTTATTTTTTTTAAATTATTTTTATTTTGATCTTTGATTCTATTTTATAGCTCTATTTGAAATAACCATTTTTGACATATTTCAATTGCTTTAATAAATCACAGAATGAATGAAACTGAGATTGTCTTTTCTTACAATTCAAAACATATCAAATGATTGTCAGTGCTTTGCAACTAGTTTTTTCCTGGCCCCATTGCATCTAGTGCCAACAACAGGCTTCATGTCAAGAAGCTGGCATAAATGAGTGCATGTCACAGCTAGCTAAACAATATGGAATTTTAATGAGATATTTAAGCAGTGTCAGGCCACTTTTAATCGTCTGCTTTTTAAAATTTATTCATTTCACTTCTACCGTGGGCCTTTATGCTTTTTTTATTACCCAAAGTAAAATAAAACTGATAATAATTACTGTGAATGGAGACTAGTTGAGGACAAATTTATTGGAAGATGGGAGAAAACAGGCTCATTAATTTCTCCACTATGGCAGCTAAATATCATGCAGAATACAGTCTGTTTTTTTTTAAATTCAGTAGATATGCGAAGGCTGCATTGAATGAGGGAATGCACTCTTTGACCATTATGTAAAAATGTCTAATTAATTTTTCTTTGTCACTTTCAATGTGCTTCTATTACACGCTTGGGACTATTGGGGTTCCCAGCAGTGACTGAATTTTGCAGCTGCAGATTATTGTCCTTTAGTGATTCTAACTGTTTTCTCACTGAAAACTCATAAGTTCACATCAGTTGTGGTCACATAAAGAAAAACCATCCCAGGGCAGGCTTATTCTTTTACATTGCCTAGAATTCTATTGGTTTATTTAGGATAAGCACAATTTTTAGAAAAGTCTTTTGTAATATTTTCCTCTAGAGTATAATGCAAATGACATGGATATTAATTTTCATAAAATAAAATTTAAAAAATTCAACTCATTGACTACTACGCAGTAGCAAAGTATCATATGGACTGCATATTTAGTCAGAAATGAACTCTAGGAGTATATCCAGTTCATCCAGTTTCCTGCAATGTAGCAGGGCAAGTATGATGGGCAGAAGGTGCTAGTATATACTGTCTTCAGAAACCCCTGTGGGTACAGTCACTTGCATTGTCAGGGAAACTACTGACTGATTACTCGAGACTTCTAGGCCACGGTTAATCTACAGAATGCATAACTGCATCATATCTGAAAACAAAATATTACTACTTCAGAAGTAGTAGTAAATCAATTCAGTTGTGCTGTAGTGAAAGAGTAGATGAGAGTACCCGTGTCACAAAAAAAACAACAAAATTCATGTATTATTTTGATTTCTTTTACTCCATTGTTGTATTCAGAAAACTATCATAGGATTGTAGAATAATTTCTTTACTAGCTGTTCATAGCTGTGAACAGATAGTTTAAGTAAACACTTAATAAGCTGTTTCTGAATGGGACCAATTTCTTGGTTCTCTTAAATATTCACATGACCTTTATTGCACAGGAAATAAATTCCACGATTAATAAATGTGTCATTTATATTGTCAGTCACTATAACCTTTTATTCTCCTCTTTAATTTTCAGGCCTTCTTACAAAATACTCAGTTTTATGATAGAAGAACAGGCTCTAAATTATAACTGCAATTTCCATTGAAAAATTTCCAAAAAGACAATCCACTAGATGGTGCCATTCTTCTAAAAGAACACAGAATTTGGTCTGCAAAAACTCTAAAATTCTTATTCAAAATCGATATCTGCTGTTCACCATTTTATCTATGTCCTATCTATTTATCTATCCTAAGTTTTAATTAAAGACCTAAGCTAGTCAGAGCATCTGTTTCCCAAGGAAGGTGGATGGGCAGAGGTGACCTATCACACTGCTCAGCAGTTGTGTTGCCTTTTGTCATCTTTTGCTCATAACTTTCTATGTTTTATTTTCATGAGGAAAAAACCTCAAGTTCTGTTGTAAAACTTGCATGCAATGAAAAAAAATGGTGGAAAGAAATGCAAAACCTTATACCTCAGTCACCTTTTTCCTTCCTTAGCACTATGCTATTTTGTCTTAAATCATTGCTCAGAATATCTTAGCATTCACTATTATATTTCTAATTTTTTTTTTTTTTTTATCTTTGATTTGGCACAAAGTTGAGCTGGATCTATCTACTAAATAAATTAATAAAATCACATTCTTTTTGTGATTTATTTTAAATGATCACTTCAATTCAGTTATAATTCCCAGATAAGAATAATTTTACATCTACTTGTCCATTATCAGTCTCTTAGGACTGAAATAGAGACTAGAAGTTCAGATCCTCATTTTAGGAAGAAATTTACCCTCTTTTTATTTCCATGCAACCTAATGTGACTTCATACAACCTAATATGATTTTGCATGATCCTTCTTTTGAATACACCAGAAGACCATTGCACAGAGTCCTACATCCTTACAGACTCATGGCTTAATGAAAGCACATTTCTATCCTCAGCCTTAGTATGGCATTTGTCAGAGAGGGGATCTTGGTCCACCTCCATTCTGCAGAAATAATCCCACAGCTGATGTGCAACAGGATGCCTGACTTTAGTGCCCCAGCCCAGGAGAGTCAGTAGAAGAAGACATACCTGGGTCTGAAAGCAAGAAAGTTTGAGGTGCCTGAGTAACAAGGCACATCTTACACATTAAAGCTGTGCTTCTTGAGAAAGCCCAGGCAAAACAGATTAAACAGAAAACACAGATTAAATGGTTTGTGCTAATTCTGGACAATATCTTATGGCTATGAGCCACCACAGGACTGAAAGGCATGTAGGTGTAATAGTGCTCATCTGTTCACCTGAGGCACAGGACATGTTAGTAGTCTCTGCACAAATATGTGCTAATGAGCACAAAGCCTTTGGAGCAAAGCTCCTCTCAGACTGCCTGGGCAGGAAGGGGTGATGGCTTTGTGCTGCTACTACATGCACACAAACTCTGTGTGGATCCAAAGCAAGCATTTGTCTTCTTAATGCAATGAATTGATACACTGAGACAAAAAATAAGCATCTTTATATAATGCCTGTTTTCAGCTTCACAACTCTGGAGAGCACAGTCCTCTAAGGAACTGAAGTGCCTCCTTTCTCCAAAGGATTTTCTCATTTCAACTCTAAGACTCTCATACTTTACTCAGGACAGCGCTAATGGATTTTGGCAGTATTCTCATTTTTATAAGCATGACTTCTCCCTGATGTATTCTCAGAACACCTTAGCTTTTACTTTTTCACAACTGGTTCTCAGTTTTTTACTTTTCTGTGGATTTTTCCTTGAACTAAATAGCATTTCTACATGCAAATGAAGTCAAACTTTTTTCCAGATTTTTTAAGTGGGATCACTCTCAAAGTAAGGTCTTTATCAACACAGGAAGACTAAAAGATGTCAGATAGCATGACTTAAAACATAATGGTCATTATGATATTCTGAACCAGGCTCCATAAATTTGGGAAATCCTTACTTTTATGTATACTGATGTTCTTTTGTAAAAATAGCTTTTTAATAGAGTTCCTTAAACAAACACAAGAAAAATCTGAGATTTAGACCAAAATATAGCCATTAAAATTACCTATTTTTGGCTTTTTTCAACTTTGTTGTTAGATATGATTAATGAGTAATATTTGCAGGATTGTGGCAAGTAAAGCCAAGGAATTCCTCTGATATCAATCCACAAACTAAGAACTCTGTACAGACTGATTAACTGGGACAGGAGTCATTTAAAGGGATATTCTTCAACAGCATTGCAAGAACATAGCTGAAATTACATAGTTATTTAAATTTTGTTTTCCCAGAATCCGTACACTTCATGTGTAGTGTTTACTACACTAATACAGTGTACTAATGCATGTACACTGCATGTTTAGTGCAAGTGTATGGACATTACAATGACATCATTCTAATTATTTATCACTGTTCATCCCTTTCACTTCTTGATTAAAAGGCATTAAAGGAAACATTTGTATACCCACCAGCACAAGGAAATACACAAAAAAAAGTGTGGAATAATTTCTCTTTTTTGTTCTCTCTGTCCCCTTGTAATAATAAATTTGTCTCCTATATAAGAAGCTGTGAAATAGATTAAATTATCCCTTTTTTTGGGACAGCAATCAAGAAATCTATGTCACAGTAGGACAGACTTCCTTATGTGCATGCTCATGAAAGGAATGAACTGCAAATTACAGATGTGTTCTCATTATAGAAGTTCTATGCTAGCTAGAGAAATGCTAATCAGAACTGAGCTTTCATTTAAAATCAGAAGCATGAAAAGGCAAACTTTCCAAATCTCTGGTCCCTTATATATGAAGCAAAGGATTTGAACACACAGTACTGCTGCTTATTAAATGACATAAGGCTGTTTGCCATTAGTTTTTTTGCAAGATAAAAATAGCACTGTTGAGAGGCAACAGCAGTAAGTTCTTGTGAAGTTCTGAAACCTGTAAAGCACCCTCTCACCTTTGTAAATGCAGTGCACTGCATACATATTTGGACAAAACTAATTTGATTATATATTAGTAAAACAACTAAATTAAAGATTTTTTTTTTTTTTTCAGTTGTTAGCATCATGAAGCCTGGCTTCAATCAGATAAAGACTTGGGAGTCTGAAAGCTAATCAGAACTTTTTCTAGATCTGTTGAGTTTGTAAAATTGAATTTGAAAACCCATGAGAGAAGACTCTTTCAAGTAGGTTTCTCTGCATGCAATTGGCCAGAAAAAAACCTGCAAAATATGATTTCTCAGAATATTTGACACCACTCTTCATTAGAAAATGAGGTGAATATATGTATGGAAATGATCAAAGAATGGGAAAAAAAGAGTAATTACATAATGTCATTGAATTTCAAAGTCGGAGTGAGTCTACAAAAGTTTTACAACGCTTATTCTTCACTGAGTAACTCTGTCTTTACTGAATATTAAAGTATATCTAAATATAGAATAGCTACTGATAAAATTGATTTTAAAGTGGCTGCATGCATCTTATCACATGATCTCAACAGCTCCCTAATGGTCAAATGATGAAAGAGTGGAAAACATACATTGTTCACATTTAGCTTCTAAAATCTAATACTTGAAAATTCTCTTCTGTTTTTTGGGGGGGCACTTTTTTCTGTTTTCTTTTGTTTTGTTTTTATTTTTTGAGGTTTTGGTTTGGTTTTGTTTTGTTTTGGTTGGTTGGCTTTTTTTGTTTGTTTATTTTTTTTGGTTGTTTGTTTCCTTTTTCTTTGTTTTGTTTTGTGCTTTTTGTTGTGCTTTTTGGTGGGGTTTTTGTTTGGGTTTTTTTGGCTGTTTTTTAAAATTTTTCCTTCATTAAAACATGGGATAAAGCATTTCCTTGCCATATTTCCGTACTTTTCAGCTGGCTGCAGCATAACTAAGAAGCAATTTACTGGACATCTACATATTCATCAAATAATAATCAGTGTAAATCTCTGTCATATGAGATATTCAAAGATAACACGGACTGAAAGACTTCCTTCTGAGGAATGCCAAAACACAGCATTGTACAAGAAGAGTCACATGTACTGGAAAAATTTATTACCATTCAAGCATCACACAAATAATGACTTGGTCATGTTTTAGTTAATTTTCCTCACTATTTGGTTGTGAAGATACATTCAAAAACTTCTCAAAAAAAAAAACCCTAAACCCTTTTGATTCACAGAGGATGCTGCCAAGGTTTCAACTTTTCATATCTTCAATATGCAAGTCACTTTGCCAATTCTTTCATCATACATATTTAAGTTTGGCACATAGCCATTTTGCGAACATTGCTTTCAAATAAATTAAATAATTGTTTTTAAAAAATGACAAAACAGTAGAAACACAGTACCTGAAGACTGTTAAAACTGTTGAAATATAGGTGATTACAGGACACTACTGAAAATCCAACAGGTTTTTACATGAGCTGTGGTGATACATTTTGGTTTTTTCTATGTCAGATCAGGCTTAGAAAGGTGGAGGAATAATACAGGAACCTTTGAATTAAATTTGTCATTGTCTCAAATGATATGAAAAAATACATGAATATTTATGGCGAATGGAGTGTAGAAGACAGCACTGTGTATGCAATGGTTGAATCACTGGGTAAGTAAATATTCTTTCATGAAATCTTTTCCATGTCAGATGTAGCTAAATGGTTCTACTGTGAAAAGAATTTGTCAGAAAATAAGATTTTCTCACTCGAGCTCTGCTTCTTCTGTTTACTCATGTGTCTGGAAACATCAGACTCTGTTCTACATTCATTTGATGTGCAATACTGTCTATATAGACATGATTGAGTGTGCTTGCTTATGTCTCTGACAGCATGAACATAATTGTTAATTAGTTTCCACGACAAAATCTTAATTGCCGATAAAGATTCTGTATCAAAGCACAAATGAGAAATTTTGTTCATGACAGCATTTAGGCATCCTGAGTTCAAAATGTCGAGGCTTCAGACTACGCCAAGCACTGTGAATGTTTAGTGCCTCAAATTAGAGCTGCAGAAAAAATTGAGGTGCTTGAGTTTCCCTCATATTTTAGAAATCGTGAAAAAACATTTTAGATTCTCACTGTGAAGAAAAATTGAGAAGAAACATTAGAAAGATAAACTACGGGGAGCCAAAAGAAAACTTTCTTCCGTATCCACCTCAAGCTGGCAGTACATCTGCTCAGTGCCCACCATCTGGGTGTGTCTAATTAGAGACTACCTGCTCTTGGAGAGCTATTACAGAAACAGTGCTGTAGCAGATGCAGCTTCAGTCCCTCAGGGGTTGAAGATAAGGTTGCAAGAACAAGGGGACCACTGAGCAATGGGAATATTGTATCACCTCATGTGGTAGTTCCGTGCAGCAAAATGCTTCCAGAAGAGCTAAGTGCTGCTTACACTTTGAATTTACATGAAATCCAACAGGGAGCAATGATTACACAGAGCAGCAAGTACAAAGACACTGAAACAACACACTGAGACATAACAAACACATGCAGACCCATACCGATACTTCTTGAGGCATCACAGTTAAGACTGATGTAGCATGGATTTCTTTTTTATTTTTTTTCCCCTGTCTTTTTCTGGAGGCTTTTTGTCCCTGCATTTTTAAACTATTATTTTCAGGTTTTATTACCACCTCCATTTCAAATCATATTCAGCTGAAATTTAGCACGGAACTTATCTGTTTAGTTTCCCACATTCGGGCCAAAAAGTCGTCTTAAAGATAATTTTCACAGGTTAAACAAATTGTCAGCATTAGTAGAAAAAATGTTACATTTCTCTTTTTCTGTCTTTTTTCCCCTTCAAAAGTATACTTGCCTAGCATAGCATTTAGTGCTTTCCACAGACTGAAAGACAACATTCAGCATCTTAGGATAACTCACATCAATGAAAACCAGATACAGCTTCAGTTTTACTGGAGATGAAATTATGTAAAACTCCTGTACATCAGAGGTCTTGAATCATTTTTTACCTATTTATATTGATCCTAAAACTCCTTCACTTGGCAAGAAGGAAGAGCTGGAGTCTGGTGGATCCCCACTTGGTCCAGCCATGAATATGGCATGGGCTGGCTCACAGCTCATGGCACAGCACCAACCACAGAGCTCTTTTGTCACCTTTACTTCTGACCTCTCAAGAGCCACCATCAGCCCTTTCAACTTGTTATAATACAGTCATGCTACAAACCACAAGTATAACATAGTGTCACAAAGTTTATACCTGCTGAGCTATTTTTATTATGTTTTGCTTTAAAAATACCTGCCATTGCCTGAATCTTTCAGGCTGTGGTGTATGTTGAAGGCTCCTCTCTGCTTTGCCTTTGTAAAAGCAGAGGAAACAGTGCCTAAAGGGAGTTGGCTGCAAGATGCTTGGCAGCCTTGCTCCCAAACACTTCTGCTCTTTGGCCTCCAAGACAGTCTGTCTAGTGCCTGGAGCTGGCTGTGAATAAACACTTCAAGATGCTCACCCTTTGGGCTGCAACAGACATGGATACCTGAACAACTCATCTGAAATCATCTGGAGGATCTGTGGCCAGTTGAAGTCCTCTTGGCCAGACAATTGTTCACTTCATTTTACTTGAATCTTTTGCATATGAGCATTAAAATTTTGCTGCATAAGAGATGATCTGTAATCCATTATGGAATTGTAAATATTAATGAAATTTTTACCTACAGCAACGGCAACATCAATTATACTCTAAGGAAGCAAAATACATTCCTTCGTCAGGTTAGGCTAATTTAAATTAGACTCCAATGTGGCTTCTCAGCACTTTCACCTGCCTTTTACAGCCTCAGTGGGGTTTTCAGGAGTAGAAAAGAGATTTGTCAGGTTCTTACTGGTAGCTTAATAAAACTGTGAATCAGTGAAAGCCACTGTAGTGAGTAAATTTGAAGACAGCTGGAGGTCAGTAGACTCAGCTTTGACCATACAGTGCATCCACCTGATGTCATGAGGGTGATCAAAGCTCAGCAGTCAAATGACAAACACAGAAATTCATTCAGCTGGTTGGGACCAGAGGCACATAGATGAAGTAGTAAGTGGCTTGCAAAGCACTTTAGTTACGCTTGTACTTTTGAAATACTAAAAGTGCAGAGAAAAAGAGTGTAATTCTGTGCCTCTTCTCAAAGAAAAGAAGCTGTTTTGTCTGCTAGTATTAGTGATGTGAGAGAGTCTAATAATCCTGGTAAATATCTATTAAACCCCCCCGCCCCGATCCTAGAAATACTTAATATTTATGAATATTTTAGCTATGTTTACAGATCATCAATTACATACCTCTTGCACTCTGATACGTGAGATAAAAGGCTGTTTACACTTCAGCTGGGAACCCTACTGTGAAAAAAATCCTGATTCACACAAAACACACCATGAAGCCTCCAATCTGTTCTCAGATCTAGTTCTTAGAACAAAGCTGAGTCTGAACAGAAGTTTGCAATAGTCAGAAATCAATCTCCATTAAAGATTGTAATTATAAACATTTCAGATATTAAAGGTTTTTAATGATCTTGAGAACGCAGTCATAAATTCTATTTGAAATTTGGAGGCTAGACCAATCACTGAAAATTAAATCAGTTTAATCAAAGATATATCAAAATTTGTCCTGAACATTTTCACCACAAATATTTTTGCAGTTATATTTAGAAACATGAACGCATTTTTATTTGAAACTTTCATGCTTTGATTCAAAATGAATATTTTTCTTAGGTCACCCTAATCTTCCAGGTCTGTGAATTAAGAAAAGAACTGCAGCCTGTACAGATATATTTGTATGTCATAACTCTTTTTACTTTCATGGTACAAAAAGACCTAATAGAAGAACAGTAAAGAGTCTTTACATCCATTTCTGATTCCTCAATAAGATTAGGTCCTGATGATTCCTCAGGCCATCAGCACACATTTTTCTAAACTTAAGATTTGTGAAACAGGAAAATACAATGTCGGAAAGTGGTCCTCAAATCCCAAATGGACAAAAAAAGTGAAATAAAATCTCTGCTCACAAGCTGAAGATCTGTTTTAGGAAAGAGACCAGTGGCAAAATTATTTCATACTACCAAGGTGTGACATTCCATTTCTTATTGTACAAATGTAAAAGAAAGTTTCAGTTGGCATCTCCTTAAAAAATACAAAGCATATGAAGAAAAACAAACAAAGAACTATAAAGGTCATTAGCCTTTTACTTGGTCTATGCCCCTCCAAAATAAACAACAGCACTATGTATTGTATGCCACCATAATGTGTAATTTTAAATTACATTGTACTATTGTACTAAAATAGAGGTGAGAAATTCCCTTAAGACAAAATTCTGATAGCAAATACGTGATGTGCTTATATTATTTCCCTCTTATATTAAATACTAGCAGAATTTTCCTCATTACATTTAGTTTAATAAGCATGTCATCAGTATAGATCAATCTGCTGTTGTATATAAAATACGGATATTTAGACAAGCAGTAATTTAAAATTAAAAGCTGCATTCCTAAATTTCTTTCAAAGAATCATCTCAATATGCTTGAAATTTATGCTAAGATTAAATGATATATTTCTTTGCAGATCTGGGGCATAGGATCTGTAAAAATACTTGGGAATTTTTGCTGAAATGTAGAACTAATTTTCAAAGACAGTAGAAAAATATTCAGAACTGATGTGTACTTCTGTAGCAATAAAAGTTCATGGAAACTATCAGTCTAAAGAAATATATCCTTTCCAGATTTTCTTTCAGAATATAATGCCACATGAAGGACTCCTCTTGGTTTTATAAGTTAGTCTCACAAAGTTCTCTGGATCAAAAGAATCCCATATTCCTTCTAAAAATGTAGAATCATAGAATGGTTTGGGTTGGAAGGGACCTTAAAGATCATCTAATTCCTAACCCTCTGCCATGGGCAGGGACACCTCCCACCAGATCAGGTCAAGGCCCCATCCAACCTGACCTTGAACACTTCCAGGGAGGGGGCAGACACAAATTCCTTGGGAAACCTGTGCCAGTGTCTCACCATCCTCACAGGAAAGAATTTCTTACCAATGTCTAACCTAAATCTCCCCTATTCAAGTTTGAAAGCATTTCCCCTTGTCCTCTCACTACACACCCATGTAAAAAGCCCTACCCCAGCTTTCTTGTAGGCTCCCTTCAGATATTGGAAGGTTGCTATAAGGTCAGCTCTGAGACTCCTTTTCTCCAGGCTGAACAACCCCAACTTCTTTAGCTTGACTTCTCCAGTCCTTTGATAATTTTTGTGGCTCTTCTCTGGACACATTCCAGGACCTCTATGTCCTTCTTATGTTGGGGGCTCCAGAACTGGAGGCAGCACTACAGGTGAGGTCTCACAGGAGCAAAGTTGAGGGGGAGAATCACCTTTCTCAACCATCTGCCTGTGCTTCTTTTAGTGCAGCCCAGGACCCAGTTGGCTTTCCAGGCTGCAAGCACACACTGATGGCTGATGTTAAGCTTCTTGTCCTACACCACCCCAAAGTCCTTCTCAGGGCTGTCCGCAATCCTTTCTCCTCCCATCCTGTATTCATTCATGAGATTGCTCAATCCAGGTGCAGAACTTTGCACTTGGCCTTGTTGAACTTCATGCAGTTTGCATGAATCCAGTCCCCCAGCCTTTCAAGGCCCCTCTGGATGGCATCCCTTCCCTTCAGCATGTTGACATCACTACACAGTTGGGTGTTGTTAGCAGACTTGCTAAGGGTGCATTCTATTCCACTGTCCATGTTGACAAAGATGTATATACATATGATGAGCTTTTTCAGAAAATGTGACTTCCTTTTTTCCCAAAGGTAAATTAATTAAAAGTAAACACTATATTTCCCAAGACAAAATCATATTTCCCATGTGGAATTTGAGAAAAAAAAATGGAACAGCAAAAATAATATGTGAACAATATTTATATGGGCCTGGGAGTTCTGGCTAGACTCCATTTCTCATATTGCATTACTACTTCATGGTCAGAAGGGTGCCCCTAAATGTGGGTGGGGGATTAGGGAGAAAAGTAGCCAAGAAGAAGAACGGAGTTCTGAGTTGGCAACATTCATAAATTTATCCAAGAGCTTGAGTTTACCTATTTCTGCATGTGGGAATACGGTAGCTGTTCTGTAACTCTGACATTGTATTACCTTAAAAATGGAATACTGACAGATGGTTTTGAATGAAAAATTTCAAAATTGCCATGGAAAATATGAGTTCATCAGTGTAGACTTTTAGCAGATAATATATGATGTTTTGCAAATTGGAATACAATGTCATACCCTTCATTTGTTAAGCTGTGAAAATACAGTGTATTTCAGGTCCCAATGAAAAAAAAAAATAACAACCAGGACCCCCACTTTCTCCTCAAAATACTGGAAAGCAAACACATATCCTGGTATCAAACAGTTAAGATTAAATGTTGGTACCAAGAGAAATAATTCAATATGGCATTTTATTTGTCTAGTTTGGATGAGACATTCAGTATAAATGATCATATAGTACAGATCAGATTCTAAAGGCATGCCTGTAGTTTATCTTCTTGATGATGAACATGAAGTTATTTCTAACAGTGAAAACAGTATTTGTTATTCTTTATCAGATAAACTTTATGACATGGATGAAGTATTTGCAGGTACAATGTGCGCTGGGAAAGAACAAGTGTGATGTGATGTGATGTGATGTGAAACTTGCCAGTCACCAAGAAGGGCAGCCCCACTCCTGTAGGTACATCTGCCAGCTGCCACTTGGGAGAGCTAAAATGTGCTGGGACAGATGTGTTCACAGTATCAGAAACACAGGGACACATAAGCTTTAGGTTATGCCAAAGAAAACACACACATTTTGGAACTTCTGCCTATTTTGTGAGTATTTAAAAGCTTGTTGGAAAACACCTCTCAGAAGCTTGTCTGATATACTCACTTTTCATCTACAGGTATGTAGATGTAAATCTACCTTTACATCCTCATGAATGCAGTACCCCAACTACTTCAGTACAGAAATGATATACATCCAAAATATCTAATTTTCCAAGACATTTCTTCAGAGTATGTCTGAGTAGTTTCCTCAGGAACTCTGCACAGAATCTCATCTGCATGGGTGCTTCAGGTTGTGGTTTTGGGGACTTCCAGATTCTTCCTACTTCTCCTGAGTTCCCTCATCTTGTCGCCCAGGATGTCTCTCCTTCCTCCTTTCCCTGCCACTCGAGTGCTGTCAGAAGCTTACACACATCAAACAGTGGCATCAGAAGTTATTCACACTACATGGAGAGTTATCCATGAGTAAAATTATGAGTAACAGGACAGCTCATCCCTTCCACTCTTGGATCGTATTACATCCCTCCATGGCCAAAATATTTTGGGTAAGCACTGCCTTGGAGCTATGTAAAATATTAATGAAAGCCCAGCTTCAAGAAAAACCTTTAAGACCATAACTATTCATCAAATCACTTAATCATATGGATAAATTAAAGAAGACTTTTAAAAGTACTGAAGCAAGTAAGACTAAACAATTATATACAAAATAGGTATTAGGGGTTTATTATTGGAGTGACTGAAACATATATGGTAATATAGTAAATAGTCTCATTCCCCTAATTCATGGTTATTCCTTCATATGTTCTTCTGTTCCTTAACCATAAATTTTGGGTCATGATTGGTAGACAGAAAGCTCTGAGGAAATATTTAAGCTGCAACACAGCTTTCCTTACCTGCTCATTTTCCCAGATGTAAAAGAAGAAATAATTTATATATTATATATATTATAAGGGACCTCTGGAGATCATGTAGTCCAACCCCTCTGCCAGAGTAGGTTCACCTACAAAAAATTGAACAGGATGATGACCAGGTGGGTTTTGAATGTGTCCAGAAATGGAGAATTCACCACCTCTCTGGTCAGTCTTTTCCCCATTGCTCTGCCTCCCTCAAAGTTAAGAAGTTCCTCCTCATTTTCAGATGGACTTCCTGTGTTCAAGTTTGTGCCTGTTATCTCTTGTTCTGTTACTGAGTGCCACTGAAAAAAATAAAAAAGACTGGCCCCATCCTCCTTATACCCTTTCTTTAAGTTCATCGATCTATGTAAACATTGATATAATCCCTGCTCAGCCTTTGCCTCTGAAGACACCCAAGTCACTCAGCCTTTCCTCATAGGAGCTCCCCTAATCATCTTCACAGCCCTTGGATGTACCCTCTCCAGCAGTTCCCTGTCCTTTTTGAACTGGGGAGCCTAGAACTGGGTGCAGTACTCCAAGTGCTGCCTCATCAGGACAAAGTAGTGGAAGAGGATAACTTCCCCCAACCTGCTGGCCACGCTCTTCTTAGTGCACCCCAGGATGCCATTGGTCTTCTTGGATACAATATGATCATAATAATACCCCAGACCATAAGTGGCACTTGTTTTGACACCCACATATATATGTAACATTAAGAGGAGATTTTGCAGCTATCGCAGCCCTTCAGTCTTTCAGTAGTAGATCACTTGGAGACTGGATGCAGAACACTATTAACAGCGTGACAGTTAAACACTTTTCAGCCATCAGTACTTAGGTCTGAGAGTCATACAGTCAACAATCACACAGCTATGAAGGTTTTTAAAAACTATGAAGTGTAATACTACACACACACAGGCCTTTCCACATACATAAAGATAGACAGCATGGTTATCTTCTTAACTCTAATGCTCAGATTAGATTAGAGTAACAAATCATGCACAGATTTTTAAATTAGCGTTAACCTCCCGTTATTCACCTATAAGCAACTTCCTAGCTTTTTATTCCACATTTTTTCTATTTTTTTTTTTTGTCCCTGACTCCTTCAGAAACATATTAAAAAAAGACATACTACTTTCTCAGGTGGACTTCCCCCAGCTCCCTTGTACATATACACTTGTTTGTAGTATCTCCGTTCTGGTAACGTATACGCATTAAGAAACAAACTCTGCAATGAGCTCTCAGTTTTCATCACCTTCAAGGCTAGACTCATAAAACAGAAGCAACATACATAATGCCATTTTGAACCCTTTTCTGTGTTTACAGCTTAAACAAACCTTATTCTGAAATTCAGATGATGGTCCCTCCTGAATGCCCAGTGGATGCATGATATACAGATTAAGTCATTCCTCCTATATAGTGGTTTAATGCTTATCTCCTTCCTCTTAAGTGAATGCTCAGACCATCACTCTCTTCAAGAAGGAGGAAGCTGATCTGTTTTACATAAGATCATTAAGTATTCATCAGACGAGAAAAAGGGAGAAGGGAGAAAGACTAAGAAAAGCTCTCTGACCTGATGGTTAAATCACGTGGAGGGGCTTTTAAAAAAAAACAGAAAGAATTTAAGCTGCCTCTGAAGCATCATGTATGAGCTTTACACCTACTTCACTGCAAACTCAAAACCATGTAACATCTTTTTCAGCCACTTTTTGCATGGGATGTAACTCAGAAAATGTCACTGACTGTTTTCTGAAACAGAATTATCTATATCTACTTTATGATTTCTGACAGTGTTTAGGCATAAATTGACATCTAGCTTCTCAGCAGTGTATAGTTCAAATAGTTCTGTGCAAGGAGAATGGGGTGAGATTCAGGTGACATTTTAGGCACTCACGAAACAACTTTGTAAAAATTTACATTTTTTCCATGCTCAGGCAAGTAGTAAGATACTTCATGCAGAATTAAAAATATAAATCTGTGTGGACATTCAACCTTGCATGGCATACCTGAAGTCACCAACTGCAGTGGTGCTGCATTTGATCTGTGTCTGATCTGTTTGGGCTCCAGAGATATTGCTTAGACTGTTTGGCCAAATTTCCAGAACATCTTGGTTCACTTTTATAATGTATGCTAGCAAAATTTAGGTGCCTCTACGTTAGTGTTGCAAAGCATTTTTTGAGGAAATTGGTGGTCTTAGAGGTCAAGCTATTAAAAGCTATTTGAGTTAGAGACTTACTAGAGTTTTCAAAAACAATTTTAACTTGCCCTGCACTTAGTGATACAAAGAAAAAGCCCTAATAACCAAAACCAAAAGATGCCTATAAAACTCTCAGTGCCGAGTTACCTTTGCAAATCTGTCCTGAGAATTTGCTGATGAAAAACATTCAGTAGCAAGATCTTATTAACAAGTCTAAAACTTCTATCTGCTGTTGATGAGAGCAGAACTGACATGGCACACGCTGTGTCCATGAGTAAGTCAACACTCAAATCATAAAACACATTTGCAATGTGGGCAGGGAGGCCCATGTAATCTTTAATGCAGGCAGTCTTGCTAAGAGTAGCACTTGAAATCCACCATTAAGACTTCAGTGGAAGGCAACTGGTGAATTAGTATCCCAAAGTCCCTTGTTCTGTGCTTCCATAAAACCTATCCTGTCTTACTGTCCCCTTCTGATGCCCAGAGAAAAAATGATTTATGTGGTTAAAATACAAAGCATTAAGACTGCATCATAGATATTACTAAACTGCCACAACTACAGCTCTACAGCAAATCAGTAGGATGTGCTGGTGCAGATTTTATCCTGTGTTTTTCCTTTAAATAATCAGTTAAGAGTTCTATTATTCCTGCTTATTGGTCCAAAGACAGAATTCCTTCTTCACTACTTACCAGTTCAATTATCATCTTCAGAGGGGTTTTGGAATTTAGGGAGCTGATGCCTCCCTGGCATCTTTTGATTCAGGCAGTCATTCTGACATCATGGCACCTTTTGGATCATTTATGAAAAAATTTATTCAGTCTAGAATTTTCTTTTTTTTTTTTTTTTTTTACTGTTACAAAGAAAAGCTCATGATGTAGGAACTCCCTTATCTTGGAGCAATGCCTAGTACACCAGTGTCTGAATTTGAGTTGTGGAAAATAAAAGTAGCAATTTACATATGTTCAGCCTGCCTCTCCTCCACAAATGTTAACAGTTTATCAGATTATTCCCCCACCAGTACTGCAAATAAAACCTTTATAATATACCATAGTAAAGCTATTTTTTTCTACTCATGCAGGGGAAGACTTCTTTTCCCCCTTCTGTATTAGCATCTGGATGACCTTTTGAAGGCACACAGGATCATCTGTTATTTAAACAGCAAGGTGCTATGTCTCACAGGATTAGGTTTGGTGATTAGTATTGGCCTAGGAGTTAAATTCTGTGAACAGAGGATTCATTCAGAATCACATGCAAGAGCCACGAAAGAATCCCAGGGCTATCAAACATCTGCCAAATACTGTCTGATAGGTTTTGGGTTGTGTTCAGGCATGAGGAAATATGGAGTGAAAGCAACTAGAAAAAGTGGATGAATCTAGAGTTACTGAACCAGGGAAGCAGCAAGTGGGGATGATAATTTGAGCATCTGTGTCTATATTATCTTTTTCAAGACCATAAATTTCAGGCTTGAGCACCTGAACCTGCCCTTCAGGCATCTTTCTCAGCTGAATTCTCTCAAGACTGTTGAAAATATTGATTACTGTCACCCTATCACTAAAAGGATGGCAGAAATAAAGGGGGCTTAGAGGCATCAGTGAAAGTGATTGAAAAGTTTTCGACATAGAACTTTAGAGATTTCATCTATTTTACTTAGAAATGAGAAAAACAGGCAGAGATGATAGACATGTATACAGTAGTTAGGACTACATCAAAGCTAAATTATCTGTTCCCATTCATCTTTTCCAGACTGAAAGCAAAAAATCGTAAAAATAGGCA
Source organism: Phaethornis superciliosus (assembly GCA_023637945.1). Taxonomy (NCBI): domain Eukaryota; kingdom Metazoa; phylum Chordata; class Aves; order Apodiformes; family Trochilidae; genus Phaethornis; species Phaethornis superciliosus. The sequence goes on from JAJQWJ010000002.1 coordinate 76,141,900, forward strand.
AAGGAACTGCTTTGGAAAATGACATGATCTATTTAGAGAATGTACAATCATTAAACCTAGCAAAATATGGATTAGAGGAGTAGTTGACATGTTTGGGAACTTTAAGCAACCCCTTTTTAAAAGTTTGGAAAACAAATTAAGTTGTGCTTAGATAAAAGCTGGCCCCAAATAGACTGCAACATGGTAATCTATCTAAATGTATGTATAACTTCCTTCTAGCCTCTGCTTCTGTACATTTATGGAGAGAGAAAGGATTCTAAGGTGATGTTCCTACAATATAAGATACTTACCTATGTAATTATCTTATCTTTCAAAAATAGGATGTTTCTTTAGATCAGATAAAATTTTAAAATTGATTCTTGATGGAATATCAATAAATGCAGATGGAATATGAAGGATATGACTCAGGAGATACACTCCAGCTGTAGATAATTTGACTTAATTATTACTGGATTGGCTGTTGGGATTCATGTTATCCTTTACCAGTTAGAATCTCTGTCCCTAAAACATTATGCCAGCCTCAGTGGGATGACTAGCTGTCAAACAGTAATTTCCACTGAAAATCAGCAGTTGCCCATAACTATGTACCAAAATTCAAATGTTTAGTGGATATTACACCTCTGAGGACATTTGCAACATTCATCAATGACTGGTAAAGACTGGTGCATCAGGCAATCTTTTCCTTGTTGGAGAATCCTTGCCTGCTTCATATTGTTTCCCTGCTCTCAAGACTTGTCCATACTCTCACCCACACCTTGAGTGTCATTTCTTTATGAATTAACATCCTTTAAACATCTTATGAAAATAAATGGTGGTCCTGATGTCTGTTAACAGAAATTATAACATTTTCTGCAGGAGTGCTAGTCTGAATCAAGTCCAAAGCAGTATTAGAAGTGTTATATTTGTCTCCAGTAGTTCTTGAAAGTAAATCTGTACCATTAGTAAAGCTTTTCCTCTTCCTCTGCTATCATTCTTTACTTTCACACCTGCCTGATATCAGTACCCATCTCTTTTTTCCTATCTTCTCCTCTCTGACCTTCAATAATCTCAGTTTTACTGCTGTCTGCTGAACAAAATGTTCCTACTGACAAGTAAGGATGTCTGGACAGTAGAATGCTGGCTTGTTACAATATTTCAGATACTTCTCTTCATACTGTTTCATCCCAGAAAAAAAAAAAAAAAAAAAAAAAAAAAAAGTGCACTCCAGAAAAGAATATTGGCATTTCTGAGGTTTTAGCAAAGAGGACAGTTCAATTAATTTCCATTGGTCTTCTTCCTATGAAGTTATGACCTTTTTAGCTTGCTGTCTGACTAGTTTTATCTGGGAAGCATGACAACCTATCTTATCATCAACTGTGTGGTAGACAAATCAGGAAAGAGAAAAGTCTGCCAGGTTTTCAGCTCCAGAGGATTGTTCTGGCCTACAGGTTCCCAGACAGCCAGTGCCTGGCTTGTCAGGTTGATATAAAGAATGCTTCTCTACTAATTTGGGAACCACCTGTCTAATTTGCCAGTCACCAGCTAACCTGAGGGATGACTCACCGAGCAGCCATCTGGTTTTTCATAAAAAGTTTTGACAGAATTATGTGCTTATATCTTCCAGTTCTACAGAAATTTACCAAAAATGGCACTTATGGAACGGTTCAGTTCTGTTGGGACCCCTGTTTAACAAAGGCTGAAGGGATGTTCCCACAAGGAAGGCTCCTATTCCCACAAGATTTTTAGTTTTTCCATAGTCAGGAAAAATGTATGGTCTGTGTGGTAGACATTGAGCTAGACTGCCCATCTATTCTGTTCCTTACTACAAATAAGGAGAAGTGTTAAGTAACAAAGAGTCATTAAATCCAAAGTCGACAGATAGACACTTACTAATTAGCTGACAGGCCATTTAAAGATACTCTATTATGTGTTTTTTCTCATTCTGCAGATATTTTTAGACCTCTCTTTTATGTCGATTTTATTTCCTAAGGTATTTTTATCTGCAATATCTTTGCTGTAGCTTGTAAGCCTTATCGGATTCTCTACTCAAAGAACAACTTTTTCCTTTACAGAATATCCTTTACAGAATAGTTGAGGGGCCAACACAAGAAGGATAGTGGTTTTGGTTTTTTTTATTTTAGCTCTTGTTAATACAGATTCTCATTAATACTTTTCTTATCACTCCAGGCCTTCCTGGGATTACATCTAATTTGCCACATGGAGTTATTTCTGCACACAGAATTAAAGCCCTTAATCATATTTGGTTTAGTGACTCCCATTTGCTTAGCAATCTTGAGATATTTTGCCTTCTGTTTTGCCCCCCCTCTGGGGCTGGTGATGACTTGATTGATTCACAAAATCCACCAGTGACTGATCTCTTAGGCCAGCTACCTTAGTACAAAATACCACTCATGTCTGCTTTAATTATTTTGTTTACTGCACAGTTACACACAAAAATAGGGGAGAAGAATACTAGATATGCACACACTGTCCATACAAAATATCCATAAGAATCCATTTTAATTTTGGCCTGTTTCATTACCCGCAGTGTCTTTATGAGAAGAAGGCTAAGGCATGATTGCTTGTCATACATGAAGAGCTGCCTTGTGCCAATAAAACTTTGCATATATTTCTTCTCTGAAAAAATAATAATTAGAATTGAGCTTATAAGCAAAAAATATCTCAGTGGCTCGAAAGCAACTTTAAAGAAAAATGATGTTCATAGTCATGCTGGCAGTAGCTTGAAAAGCAGCTTTAATAAAACATATTTAATGTTTACAGTCACTCAGTGACTGAGAACAATAATACTTGTAAAATCTATTTACTGTTTAAAACCACTTGGTGGCCAAAAGAACAGCTCTTGCTGAAAAGATATTTAATGCTAATTTTGTGGTAAGAAAAAGCAACTTCTTGTTAATTTTTAACATTTACAGCTGATCAGTGGCTACTAAAGCAACAATCAACACAATATGTTTGATGTTTAGAGATGCTACATGCCTATATAAAAAAAATTACTCCACTCTCAATAATGCACTAAAACATGCCAATACATTTGCCTCAGCAATAGTATCATTAACAAAAATGTAACACATAATCCCAACAGCTTTGATGAGATACATCTTGAATCTAAGATGATTATGCAAACCACAAGACGGTAGTAATAATTACAAAACTTCTCCTTATCTACTAAAAGAATTAATATGCAGCACCCTTAAAATGACCAACATAAACATTTAGAGCAAAACCCAGATATCTTCAGAGGAGTTTGTAGCAAAAGACTTGGATGCAATGAAATATAAAATGTTGTTTCTATTGAGCTTTATTAAAATCAGCCTGTGGATAGGAAAATAATGGCTTTATCTGCCATTACATGAGTTTTTCTTTGTCAGCTTTCAGTTAAATGCAATAAAATAGACCTGGGTATACGTGAAGTAAGACTCAAATGCTTTGCATGAATTTAGTACTGATGCTGACATTTTGAGACTGTGAAACCAGATAGCAGAAAGCACTTAGACAGTGTCTCACCGTTTTTTCAGCAAAAGCTTCTCAGACTTTTTGCTTTGTGCATGTTTGTAGGGTCCTGTCTGTCACAGCTTTCATTTTACACATATTCATCCAGATAACTGTGTTTGCTCACTCTCCTTGTTTTGCTGGCAATTTCCAGAAGCCAAGGTGTGTGAAATGAACCCATAGTGAGTATGACAACAGCCACAATGCTTTAATCAAGCAAGCTTTGATTCTCTGCATTGTTTTCTTCCTCCTATTTGATATACAAGGGTTTTGTCTCCAAGGTTTTTCACAGTTGAAGCTGTCTAGGTTGCCTAGTGATCTACCATGATGTCAGGAAACACTTTTGTTTCAAAAGCATTTACTGCCTACTTGCAATTTTCTCTCCACATCTGAATCTTGGGGTTTTTTTTTCTTTTCTTTTTTCGTTTGTTTGTTTTTTGGTTTGTTTGTTTGTTTCTTATTTCTGGTTTTTTATTTCATGTTTTTGTACAGCGCTCCTTATAAATAGGAATAAAAGGCTATGCAGCCACAACCTCCCTTTCCTTTTGCTCCCTTCCTAAAACTCACCTTCTGTACAACGGTTATAAAACTTAGTTTATAAGTTCAGTATCTGTTTCTTTTTGCAATTAAAAAAAAAAAAAAATAATGAAAAAGCCAAAGTCTCTAATTAACAAAGCAGTTCTAAGTGAGAAGCCACTGAAATGTCAACTGTGATGGGTAAAATGCCATCTGACATAGCTCCTGAATAGAGAAGGGAAAGGAAGTGATGGGACATTAATTTCTCTGAAAAGTGGTCTGTATGACCTCAGGCACTAGGTCTGACCTGGGAGATGGAAGAGTTTGCATACTCTGTAATAAAATACCAAATCAGAAGACATGTGAATACAGCCTTGTGAAGGAGAACACATTACAATTTTGTGAAGGGAAGCCACTTTTCACAGAATCTGTAAAACTATTCGGTGAATCAATGAGTATATAACTATAGATTACCTGCATAGATAAACGGTATCTAAATTTCTAAAAAGCTTCCAGCAAGGTTGCTAAGCAAAGGCATTTAAAAATTATAATAATTTTAAAACCCCAGCAGCTTAAGAGAGAATATCCTTTTCTAAGATAATGTCCAAAAATAGATGGAAAAACCCCCCAGAAATAAAATGTTATGAATACATTGCAAGTCTTTATCTGACAGGTGGATTGCCATTTCGCTTGGATTTGAACTGTCAGTAAAAGTGAATATATAAACACTTGACAGCTTGACAAAATGCAAGCTTGACTGCAAGGTGCTACAGTGGAATCCTAACATAACATGTAACTGAGAATAGGAGATTTCACACTGGGAAACACAAAGTAAGGGGCATGGGAGAAAAATACCTTATACATACTTTCACAGAGGTGTTTTGTAGCTTGGTGACCTATTAAATCTTGATATCACTGTGGAAAATCCTCCAAAGTTTTCATCTCAATGATAAACAGCAGACAAAAAGGAGGGAAATTATTGATTTATTAGAGAGCGTGAGATTAGACATGAGAATAACCAAAAATATTCAAGATATTTGTGTCTTGAATGTGACATCTAATGACCTTCATTGCATCCAAGGACTCAATAACACCAGAAAAAAGCATGGAAACCAGGGTAAAGATGGAGTGGCTGAAAACAAGGGCTGACAGATTATATTACCAATTAACTCTCTATAAGTGTGTATAATACCATTCAAAAGTAACGCTGGCTTTTACAGACTCCCACAGTAATATCTTCTGCAAAATTTTGGATATACTTTTGGAACTCTTTAAAAATATATTGCCAGAAGCTAGTAGTCTATATCAAGGGAAGTATCACTCAGTGTTTTGTCCAATCCTTTATAGTCCTTCCTTTCCTAGCCTTTGCTCTCTATAAGATTCAGACGAAACTCAGACACAAAATAGTGAGCTACCCCTAACCAGAATTGATACCCACAAGTTCATCAGGCGAGTTTTCTACATTATAATACCTTCACATGAAACTACACAGCTGGGTATATTAAATATATACTCTATTTGTGAGTGTGCATGTGTGTATATATATATATATAAAAGCCTCTGTCAATATTTAAGTATAAAGTAGGGTTTAAATATAATCCAATTAAGTAGCCACTTCAGAAACAAAACTGCCAGTAGACTGTCTGTACCATGAGAAACAAATACATAATACTGTTAAATAGCTTCCATGCACCACAGAGAATATACAATAAAAATATCCTGATAAAGACTCTAGTACCATTTACCATTTTAGTGTTAAAACATAGTGTTCCATTTGGGGCAGTTTCAAATAGAATATTTAAGCTTAAAAAGTGACAGGTGAACATATTCCATTAGTGTGGAATGTGAACATATTCTATTAGTCGTTAACTGATAACCAAAAAGGCAGTATAATTTCTACAGTGATACAAAGTTTGTAGAGCCCCTCGAAGCAATAAAGAGTTAGTCTAGTGGAAAGGTATGAAATTAAATTGCCCAGGAACAAAACATATGGAACCTATGTTATGGAATTGATAGGTCTAGTACAGCTGAAGCTGGTCCTTATATATGCCTAGAGGAATAATGGAAAGAGGGTAGAAAACACTCAGTAGATTGTGACAGTAGAAGATGGAAATTTGTCACATGTGATATACATGATCAGTTAAATTTAGCATAGTCAGTGAAAGAAATGCATTAAAAAATTCCAGTGAATTCCTGTGTATGTTTTCATGTATAAATATGCAACATGTATAATAAGATCTTTTGTTCAGTGTGTGTTTAACACTGGTAAGCCCCTACTCTCAGTCATCTGGTCTGATAGTTTTAGTAAGGAGATAACCTTGGTTTAAGCTCATGATATATTTTCATATTTACATGAGCTATATTGCAACAGAATCTGGCACAGCTGCCAGAAATGACAACACAGTTGATTAAATTGTACTTAAGGACAATGTTTTTTAATAATGCTATCATAAAAAATGGGGAAATTACAGCCCTCCTTTCATTCTTCATACATAAATTTCCATTTCTGGTTTGTTCTACATTTGGAACTCACATGAAATTAAGACAACATTTTTAAATAAGGATATTGATAAAATCAACTTAATAGGAGAAAAACAAAATACTAGGAGTCCAGTCTTTAAGCTTTTATAAATTTCTTTAAGGCACAACAGTATAGCAATATCTGTTCTTAAGATATTAGTTCTTCAGTGTAATCTGACTCCATCTACTGACTTGTTCTGCAGAGAGTTTCATATCATTGTCCTTTCCAACATAAATTCTTCACCACAAAGTATTCTGCATCCCCTGTACTCTATGGGCAATACAATGTCAACTTTGGAGTTACCAATATTCTCCCACAACAATATAGAAAGTATGCACACTTAGAAAGTATCAGAAATAATGGAACTCAAAGATGGGTACAGTATGTACACAAATTAGTCATACAAGTCAGTAATGATAGGGCTTTTCAAGATAGTATATTTTTTGTTTATATCTGTGATTGACCTCTCCATCACACATGAGCAGACTACAGTGTGTGTATGGAAGAAGCAAGGCTGGCTGGCCATGCAAGCCTCTAGCCTAAAACAGGTAGGCTACCTAGTTTGTACAAAGTTTTAGAATGGGAGGATACAGTAAACACCCTGATAACATTTTATTTCTTAGGAAAAGGCATATGAAGTAGTTTGGCTGCTGGTAAACAATGCACCACTAAAATGGCGATATTAAAATTCTCTTCTTCAGCGAATTAAAAAATTATACATTACTGTAATCTTTTTAACAAGTTGCATTGATAAAAGGGAAAAACAAAGAAATCCCAGTGCACAGAAACTGTAGAAGGAATTTTAACAAATACTCAAAGTTCATTTGAAGGGAAAAAATAAATCTCCACCTAAAATATGCATGGGAAATAACACAACAAATTTCTCAGAAAATCTGTAATAAAAAACTTGGATATGACAGATGTGTCTAAATCATATCTATCTCCAGGAAACCAGATTTTGAGGATCCTACAGATTCACATCTTTTTGTACGTTTTCTCTTAAAAAAATCCCTGAGGTCCAACTTTTTCATTGACATACAATTCTATAACTGTGGGTGTGGAACTCTGAACTAGGAGATGAATGCTGTGGCAAGATTTTTTTTTAGCCACCAAAGCTTCAGTGACAGCAATTAGTACAACAGCCAAAAATGCTGCAAAACTAAGAACAGTACAGCTGTGAAAATTTTTAGCACGTGTGAGGGGTGCAAAGGAAACTTCTTCCAAAGACTTCCCAGACCCATACAATCCTCTCTTATGGCTGCAGACTATAGTATCTCAGGAGCACTATATACAGTTCACTGTATTTCACTGTCCAAATGAAATATACGCTCTGTGTTTACACTGGGTGTTAGATCTTGGGGATTTTATTAGTTAACCCTCTAGCCCTCAACTGCCCTTTCAACATGAACTTTCAACATCCAAATTTTGCAAAATTTTGCATAGGAGTTTTACGCAACAGTGAAAGACGGAAAGTCACTAGTCATAAAAGTTTGTCAGGCTTATAGCAACTACTAGTAAGGGGGGAGAAAGTCATGCTGCAGTCCATTTCCCACAATGGAAACAGCATGCATGCACTTCTTAATAAATACTGTGGAAAAAATACAGTAGGTGAAGTTTAAGACATTTGAGAATTGAAAATTATCAGCTAGAAAATTCAAGTGTAAAAGAAATAGGTAAGAGGCAGAATTTATCAGGGTTTTTACCTAAGCCAAGACATCCTTATGCTGCATCAGCTAAAAAATCAAAGTGATTTTCAACTTTATACTTAGGCAGTGGTAGGTCTACACTTCTGTATAGGTGCAGCTAAATGCCACTGATGATAGGGAGCAGTAGTTTTAGATCCTCTGAGAAATCTCTGTGTGTGCAAAAGTCTACCTCAAAAAAGCGTGGAAAAGGGATGGCAAGAGAATGGAGAGACATTGGAGAAGGCACAACCTCGTGGCACATCAAAGAGGACAAAAGGCATTTTTGGATATTTTTAATGGTCCGTGAATCTTTATATGCTGTGCGCATGGATCTGTATACCCAGTTGCATCTCATTTAGTCATACATCTCCTGTTCAATGTAAAAGCCACACTGGCACACTTTGAAGAGAGTTTCCTATGAAATAAAAGCACTGCTAGCATTTTATCTGCTACTCCACACACATATTTATGAAAATAAAAAAGGAAGATACAGGGAAAGCAAGAAAGTGAAAGGATGAATGCTTGCATTGCATTCCACTGTGTAAATACCATTATTCATTATTTTTCTAATTTCTTTCTGATCAAGTCTTAAAAACAATTTAACAACTAACATTCATCTACTTGTGAAAAGATTTTATTCTGAACTTGCCGCAAATTCAGACTTGAAAATATACCAAATGTTTTCCACCCTTAAATAATATGTTATATTGCTAAGCAACTCCACAGGTACAACAACAACAACAGTGTACCTATATAGTGAATCTATAGATGCACCTCTATGGATGACTATAGCAAACTCATCTCTACACATGTATAAGATTAATATGATCTTATACATGCATGTCTATGTATAGTATTTTTTACCCTGTTCTACCATTCTTTATCATAAAATTTCAAATAGTAACTCATTAATTCCATAAAGCATGTTTATGCAGATAGCTAGTTGCCTCCTGCATTATGTTTCAAAACATCACCCTCTGAACTGCCAGCTGAAGGGGCAACAGGATTTCTACACATTTCAATCAGAAAACTTCCAAAACTGTTAGCAAGTACAGGGAGTATTAAATGAATAGTACTAGCTTGGGAGAAGACAGTTTAAGAAATAAAATGGCAACAAATTGAAACTAGCACTGGGAAGCTAAAATCTTCCCAGCCCAGAATAAATTAATTTCTGCTGCCCACAGGGAAGCCCGAAGTGCCACCTGTCAGCAAGACACAGCAGGGTACTTGTGTTGCAGAAACACTGCTCCAGACCACTGCAGAATCAGCCATCAGGCAGAGGGCCCATTTAGTCTGTTCTCCTGCTCCAAAGCCTTCCAACAAAAACCTTTTCCAATGCTTCAATATCCTTTCTACAATACCCCCTTTTTTTTTTTGAAAACTTTCCATATTTTCAGTGAGAGGGTTTTTTTTTGGTTTTTTTTTAAACACGCTGCACTTAGTATTTTCCTGGACATTAGGTTTTTGAGACCAGTCTTGCTGATCATCTTTGATTCTCATTCTTGCATTGTAGAGAGAGCCACACGAGGGCTGTTGTTACTTTCAACACTCATAGTGTAGCAGGACTTGGATAAAGAATTGTCCCCTAATTCATAATTCGGGGATCATGCAAGTGCTGCAGGAGTTTTAACAATCACAACAATAGGGACAGTCACCAGCAAGATGCTGTTGTACCATCTAATTCTGTACAGTAAACAGCCTTAACTAGGAAAAGAAGGGAACACGCTTCCTTATGTGAAAGAAGAGGTTTGGGGATACACAAAACTACTGGACTTCAGCAGACCTGCCTTGAGTGCTTTGTTTTCTGCTGTTCCTGTCATCAGAGACTTTGACTCAGAAGCAGTCATTTTGCAAAATAAGTTTCTAAATAAGCAAATAAAGCTAAAACAAAACAGTAATATGTATGTATTTCTAAGCACATAGAGAGAGATCTAATAAGAAGTTTTAGAAGCTATATTTTCATTTAATTTCATTTCATTTCTCCTTCCTTCCTCAGCAGGAAATACACATTGAGACAGTTAAATAATATGCAAGTAGCAACTAATTAGCAATTAATTAGCAATTATCAAGTGTTAGAAACTTCTTACTCACCTACTGGAGACATTTCTGGGACACTGGCAACATAAGGCCCATCCAGGAACTTTGGCTCATTATCATTAATGTCCTGCACTTTGATGATGAACTCTGATTCAGGCTCTAGTGGTTTCTTGGTATCAACATCCACAGCTTGAGCCCGGAGTGTGTAGAAAGGTTTTTCTTCTCGATCAAGGCTTCTTATGGCATGAATGTCTCCAGTGGTCTCATCAATGGTAAAAACTGTGCCAGCACCATCTCCTGAAAGGGTATATTTAACAGTTCCCACTCCCTTGTCCAAATCAGAATGAAGCTGGAAAAGAAAAATTGGGGAAAAAAAAAAAAAAAAAAAAAAAAAAAGTAATATTATCAGATTTTTCTAGGCTGTGAGGCAGCTATAATTTTTTTTCTCTTATTTAATAAAGGATAATAGAGGAACCAATCTTATGAGTTCTTAACTGCCTCTAAACACATGGAAAAAATGTAGGTAGCATATTATTTAATTTCTTTACCCCTTTCCATTACTCAGCACTGCAAACATTCAAAAATTCTACCTCCTTTCTCCCATTAATATTGTTCACTACTAAAGCTGAAATGAAGTAGGTCTTCAGATTTGTTAAAAACTGAAATTTGAGACCAAGAATTGAAAAACACCAATAACCACATCAAACATGATATGGCATGAGAGAGTATCAAAAGCTTTCACAGGCATTTGACTTTCAAAGAAGTAGAAGAGAACTATCTAAATTACATTTCACACAAAAGAGCTTGGCAGAATACTAAACTCAAAGTCAAACCTGGTTTAAGAAAAAATAATGCACATCTTTATTACAGTAAACACTAAATAGAACTAAAAATCATATCCCTTTTACACAAATATTTGGTTTCTTTTCTCTCCTTTATGAGAGTAACCAGACAGTGTGAAGCTAGGAGTTCTCTTGCTTATTGGATGAATATAGAATTAAATAATTTCTGCCCTACCTCAGTTCTGTCTGCTACAAAAATACCAATATCTGCATTTTCCAGGCTGTATGCTAAATCTCTGTTTCTAATTTGAAAAAATATACTTGAATACAAGCTCTTGGATGTTTTTGTCCATTTGATCATTGTCTATACTACTACAGTGTAGCCATAAACACAAGTTTTTGTTTATGATATTTTGAAATAGATATAAAGTATCATGAACTTCTTTCTCAGATGCCTTCATCTGTTTTACATATCCTTTAAATACATCTAAAAGTTTATAATAAATACTCAAGGTTACATCACTGATTCTGAAATAGCTTTTAAAATATTTACCTGCTTGTCCTATCTAATGAGGACTAAAGAGAACCACTATAATGGACACAGGTTGGAATGGAGTTTTCAAGAGCAAATTCCCTTAAGCAGTATAGTAAAGTAATTTATGGATGTAGGCTTTATTTACATGATGTACTGCCCAAGGTGAAACACAATAGAGAAAACATGGGACATGAAGGGAAATTATGAAATGAAAATGGATTACTGAGAAACTAAATGGTTTTGGTAATGGGGCAAGAAGCTAAGCCACAGAGAAAAAGGTAAAGGCAATTATTAACATTTATAGCTATTGCATTGAAATTGAAAATAGGTCCTTGTGACTGAGGAAGAGGTCATGGTTTGTGAGACAAAGCGAACATGGGCATAATCTTTTTTTCTTTTTTCTTTTTTTTTTTTTTCTTTTTTTTTTCTTTTTTTTTTTTTTCTCATCATTCCTTCTCAGTGAATATACTAGGTTTTGATCTTTCATCTAGCTGCCCCCTGCATGTGATTTAAAATTATCTTTCTGGTCCAAAGTAAGACATTTTGCTTCTTGAGCACTGTTTCACTGTGGAAAGATTCAAAAGTTAATTTTTTTCCTCCTGTAGTGTTAAATATTTCTTGCCTTGCAAAATGAAAAGACAATGCAGCCTGAGATAATGAATATCTAGTTCTTCCTCATCGTCTTCATTTACATTGCTTACAAGTTTCCTGCTGTTCCATTATACCTTGCGCAATTAAAACTTAGTATTTTTCTTCCATTATTTTATAGAGGCTTACAGACAAAAATGGAGTGGAAAAAAATAATATATATATATATATATCAAAATTACACTAGGACAGCTCAAAGAACAAATGTAAGAATTGTATAGAGGGAACTACACCATTTTCTTACTCACGTCTCTGCGTTAAATAAAATGCCCAGGCTTTATTGCAAAAACTGTCTTGTTCCATACTTCTGAAAGTAAGAATATTACAGAGCAAAAGAATGTGGTTTTAAAGCAGGGATGCGTAAACAGGGAAGCATGCCAAGAATATTGTCTCTACTCCCATCTACTGTCATCAGATTTGGCACTAAAGATGAGATGGTTGAGTGTCTTTCTGATTGACAACTGAAAGGTTTATGTTCAAGTAGTAGAAAAACAGGCTGCATCAAGTGCATTATTTGAGTGCTAGGATTAAACCAGAGAGAAATAATTATAATTGCTTCCCCAGCTAGGGAAAAAGTTAAAAAAATATAACAAAAAAGCAATCCAATGGATCCTAAGAGAGAGGAAGAGTGAAATAAAAAGACAAGCACATGCATAGCTTTTTTCAAAAGTATTGGAGCATAAAAAGCTTTATAACCATCAGCATTAGCAATTCTACAGTTATAGAAGCGTTTACTGTTTTTCACAAATATCACTCAGCTACTGTAACATAGGAACCATTCAATTGGTTTAAGTAGACTTGTATTGCTCTGCATTAGCTGGGATCTCTCACATTGTATATGTTCATCAAATCATGCTAATCTGATTTCAATATAGGCCTTCTAGATGTCATTTCTGAGCAATGGGCAAATGTATGCTTATTGGTAACACACCTTAAGTTATGCAATTGGTAGGTCAATTCAGCATCCTAAAGTGTCTAATTACTGTAGGAGAAGAGCTGAATGATTTAATTTAAAATTAACTAAATTTTCCAGTAATAAAAAGCACATAAAACTGAGATATGGATGCAAGAACAGAGAGGGAGGAACTAGAATAAGCTGGACTTGCAAAATGCTAGAATATAATCCTGACTTTCAATGTCTGAAAATTTTCAGAAAGCAGTTTAGGCTAAAGAATAAGTGCTTGCTAGTGTATCTATGTCTTAGGTGTTACAAGCTGTATTACACTGGAAGAAAAGACATTTTTATTCGTTGCTGAAAAACACATAGGAGATTTTTGAGAAACTAGCTTTTTCTGACACAGTGTTCCACAGTAGTTTTGCTTTTGTATGCCATTGGTTCTTCTTGCTTGTACTTATTTTCTAATTCTTGCTCCTCTATTTGAGCAAAACAACAATGCAAGAGAACAAGTACTCAGTTTGTACCTACCCTCCCACCAAATGTGCCTGCATTTCAGAACTACTTTAATTTACTGCAACAGGGTAGTACAAATTATTGTTTTCACAAGGTTTTTCTTCTTACTGCAATATTTGTCTGTAAATCTTGATTATTAAAAATGACACAAAGGTTTGCAAATGCAAGGGATTAATTTCTACATTTACTCAAATCTGCACTGTTTTTCTCACTACTTAAGTTACAGAGAGTTTAGTGTCAGATCTTTGAGCAAAATCTGCCCTCCTAAGTGTAAAATGATTTCTTGTAGCAAACTCCATTAATGCAGAAAATCATTAATATTTATTTGTGATAGCAGATAAAGATACATTATGCCATAATTCTTGCTAATGTGTACAAACAATAAGACACATGGCAAAGGAAATCACTGGTAAAAAACAAGTATAAATAATAAGATGGAGACTATTGTGAAATGCATTGTATAAATCTATGGAGAAGCAATGACAGTATTCGTGAATAACATCCAATACCATATGCCAGATTCAGTCAGTCTACAGATCTAGCAGTCTGCTTCATCCTATAACTAGCTGAGAGTAGGGTCACATCAGAGGATGAAAAAATTGGTAACAAAGCACTACAAGTACACATAGGAAAAATTATTTATTCAGGTCTTCAGGCAGTTATGTCCAATTCACAAGCATTATGATTAATTATATTGTAAAAATAAATTTAGGCCTTATGGTTACAATAACTCAGTGTTATTAACTCTATGTCACTTTGAGAATTCAAACACCTGCACAAATGATTTGATAATAGATATGAAACCACATGAAAGATCAAGAAATTTATTAGTTAATCTACTTCTAGAAATGTTGTATAGTCCTAGCTAAATTCAGCTTCTTAGTAGTATGGATCAGAAGGAATTATTCCTTGGGGATGATTTGGTCCTCAGTATTCTATGCATTTGATTCTCAACTCTACGTCCTCTTATCTTAAACATTTCAATGGCTTTGCAAGAAAGAATTTACAATGATTTGAAAAGCCAAATTTTTAAATTCTCAGACATAGGCAAACAAGTCAGAACCAAAAGAAGCTGAACAAATTGCAAGAAAGTCTAGACTTAAAATGAAGCAATCACTGTACCCTCTCAGAACATGCAAAAATTACGGTTATGGTATGCACTAGGATTACTGATGTTTCTAATTTCACAGGAATGTATATATTAAAAAGTTGTTTTAATTTACTGGTTGCTTCCTTAATTCCCCATCCATAGACAATAAAATGGCAGAAAAGGAAGTACAAAAGTTGTAAATGTCAAGGAATATTTAACATCCCTAAACTGATATATTCATTCTGTGATATACTTTCAGATATGTATCATTCCATCGCCAATTTCACAGGCTGCATAAACAAATCATTGTTAAATTTATTTATTGCTAGTATATCCATTCATATGCTAAATAACAGTGCAGATCTGGACTGAAAACACTGAAAAGTGCCATTATATTAACCCTTCCTTATATGCTCATCAGTACCAGTTATTTGTCCTATATGTTTGTCTTCACATTATTTTTCATTATACAATATATTTTAGGACCTTGTTCTATTACTTCCTCTTCCTGTATCTACTTCCAAGTAACACAGTTTGCTCTGTAACCACCTGTAGTTTCTCCCCCTGCCCTTTGTTGGGTAAGATGCACAGTGAAAACTGCTTGGGATGTCAAAATAGCCAGTCAACTCCAGTATTACTTAAGATTGCAACCATGGAATAATGTCCTCAGATGAGGAAAAGAAAAAAAAAAAAAAGATACAAATCATAAAATCATACTTTATTTTTCTGTTTCCTTATTTGTCATCTACTTGGGCTTTACATGGAAAATACCATGAGCATCAGAGAATACATGCTCATGTACCAAACCCAGCATAACCAATACATTAGAGTCCTCGTTTCAAATAGTAATGGGTCATAACCTTTATGGACATATTTTTCTGGAGATTTAATTTCCCATGGAAGATGCAGCTACAGCTGCATGGTTGCATGACCATTTTTTTTACTGTCACTGCAACTGCTCTACTGCTGACAGTGGGAACGCCTTTGTGTAGGCTGAAGGATTAGCTCTGAATATGGAATCATAGAATCATAGGATCGGCTGGGTTGGAAGGGACCTCAGAGATCATCAAGTCCAACCCTTGATCTACTACCGCTGCGGTTACCAGACCATGGCACTGAGTGCCACATCCAGTCTCTTTTTAAATATCTCCAGGGATGGAGAATCCACTGCCTCACTGGGCAGCCCATTCCAATGCCTAATCACCCTCTCCGTGAAGAAATTCGTTCTAATATCCAACCTAAACCTCCCCTGGCACAACTTAAGACCATGCCCTCTTGTCTTGCTGATAGTTGCCTGGGAAAAGAGACCAACCCCCCCCCTGGCTCCAGCCTCCTTTCAGGGAGTTGTAGAGAGCGATGAGGTCTCCCCTGAGCCTCCTCTTCTCCAGGCTGAACACCCCCAGCTCCCTCAGCCTCTCCTCACAGGACTTGTGCTGGAGTCCCTTCACCAGCCTGGTTGCCCTCCTTTGGACCTGCTCCAGGACCTCAATCTCCTTCCTGAACTGAGGGGCCCAGAACTGGACACAGGACTCGAGCTGTGGCCTCACCAGGGCTGAGTCCAGGGGCAGAATCACTTCCCTGGACCTGCTGGCCACGCTGTTCCTGATCCAGCCCAGGATGCCATTGGCCTTCTTGGCCACCTGGGCACACTGCTGGCTCCTGTTCAGCTTCCTGTCAATCCAGACTCCCAGGTCCCTCTCTGCCTGGCTGCTCTCAGCCACTCTGTGCCCAGCCTGGAGCTCCCCATGGGGTTGTTGTGGCCAAAGTGCAGGACCCGGCACTTGGCCATGTTGAACCTCATCCCATTGGAATCAGCCCTACTCTCCAGTCTGTCCAGGTCCCTCTGCAATATGTCATAGGGAAGACAGCATACTTCGTGCCTTTTTGCTTCTGAAGAGACAAAGAGACTACTGCCTTCAGACAGCCGCCATGGCAAACTGGGGCTACAGATTCACATCCGCTGCTGGAACAGCCCATTGCTATAGGCAACTTCCCCCTCCTTCCCTTGGTGCCATTCAGTTCCTCACCCCAAATATCTGGAACTGATTGAATTCCCTTGAACTTTTTTATATTGTACAGTCTCATCTACTTAAAACAGCTGAATAGCTTGCTTTTGTAAACCTGGCTCTCCTTCAAATAGTTACAGAAAACTCAAACTTCCTGCTGGAGTTACTCTTTGGAGGAGGCAGCAAACTCTATGAGGGACAGTAGCTGTGGAACAGCATACATTTCCACAGCAGAACTACACCTAGAAGACATATATCTCCAACTATGTAGTCACAAACATCTAAAGGTATAGTAATCATTAAGACAATTATTTTCTAGTTATAAGTAGCCTCTATTATAGAAAAGTTTTATGGTTAGGGTTTTCATGTCAGATATGAAAGGACACATATCGCCATAGAGATACCTGCCACATTACCCAGTGGTCTACCTATGCTGAAATGTTCTCTGTGTATCTCAAAGATTATGATAATAGGTGGTTTTTGTTTTTTTTTTTCCTTAGAAATTACTTATAAATACACAACTTCTAAGTACTTTAAATGGGAGCTCTGTCATTTTAATTTTTTTTCTAAAGAACAAGTTTCCCGCAGTTGGAACATAAATAGAAAGACAGGATCTGTAGAGTCGTCTCCTTTTTCTATAAACATATGTTGAAAGAGTATCAGTTTAAGTCCATTGCATTTGAAGAAGTCAAAGATATTAAACTGATTATAAAAGCTTAAGCTCAATTTGACATTGATTGGAACCTTAAGTACCAAATAAATCTTCTGCTGTTGCACTTTTTATTTATATCAATATGTTCTTCGTTTCCAGTCTGATCATAAGGCGTTTTAGAGCAAAGACCAAAATTCTGTTGGGACTGATTGAAGTTTCTTCTTTTGATCTTTCCTTTAATACATTGTTTGGTTTTGTTTTTCAAATATTTTTTTTCACTGACTGTATTACAAATTAATATAAAAACTCTCTTCCTTAGGTATTTAAATGTAATGTTAAATTCAATACAAAAACTTCTTCTGTGAATCACACTTGCAGTAAAGCACTGTCAGTTAAGTTGTCTCCTTTTGTTTGATAATGGCACACTAGAACAGGTAGGGAATGACAGAGCAGAAAGATTCTGCCTCAACTTGTCTATCACTGTGACAAGGCATATTATTATAAACTATTTGACCACTTCTCTTTTCTAAATAGGAACAAAAGGGTCTTAGTTTGTGTCAGAGGTGAAAGACATTAATTTTAACACATATATTACAAGGACAATTTTATGGTATTTATAGGCATAGAATTTTAGAAGCAAACCAGAATGTCTTCTGAATTTTTAATTTCCTTGCCTTAATTGAAATTGACTGATAAAAAAAAGGCAAACAACATAATAGAATACAAAAAATGCAAAATAATCAGTCATGAATCAATAAAGCTCAGTGTCTATAGGCTATAGGAATGGAAGGAACAATAGACAAGCTGAAATACTTCTGTGCCCAGATGTCTCACTTCCAAGAAAGAACAAGAACAGAATCATAGAATCCTAGAATGGTTTGGGCTGGGAGGGACCATCTAGTTCTAAACCCAGGTATGGGTAGGGACACCTCCCACTAGATCAATTTGCTCAAAACCCCCTCCAACCTGGCCTTGACCACTGTCAGGGATGGGGCCTCCAAAGCCTCTCTGGGAAGATCATTAGAATAATGAGAAAATGGGATTTATGAAGAGATACTACAGAAAGAGGACCAGAATTATGTTTCTGGGGTGGCTGAATTAATGTGGTCACACTGAAGGAACAGGAATGAAAGTATTTAAGTAGCATAAGCCTTGCAGTGCTGCATGCTCATTCCCTCCTGTATCATAATGTCTGTATTGCAATGACACCATTTCATACTCAGAATGACAACTAGAATCAGAGTTGGAAGCTGGGGCATACTAGCAAAGGGTGAAAGCCTAAGTGAGAAAAAGGCTGTATTACTTTCAAGCTTCTTTCAATCCAGAAAAAAAGTGTTTTCATAGCTGGCAGTGATATGAATTTTATTTTCTCTTTCAAAGTTTTAGAAATAATAGTGATGGAATCATCCTTAAATTTTTTACTCAAGCAAATAAAATTAGGCTCTTAAAGAACAATACCAATCATTTCAATAGAATGTATATGGGGTGCTATATATACTATTAAAACTTAATGAATTAGAGAATACAATTCATAAAACGAGGAAATTGGTAAAATGCATAAGTGACACACTGAATGGTTTAAATTTTCTTCTACTTTGACTTACATAGAATTATTTTTGCAGTATTGTAAAAATAAAAAATAAATCTCTTAGTGAGGCCTTTTAATTAATCAGCCTTTGAATGGGATAAAAGGAGGTTTTTAAGACAAAGGTAAAGTGTCGGATGGAATTTTTTTCTTCAGAGTTGGATTATTTTTAACAATCATCATTTATATTGCACTATGTAGAACTGAATTGAATCACATAAATCCTATAAATATTGTAGGTGATGGATACATTCATATTTCACATATCATTAATTTGCATTGTGAAAGAATATTGGTATGCTTTCAATAGAAACATCACACCTATGTACTAATAAACAAAACAAAAATATCTTCTACATTTCAAGTCTAAAAAAATTCTGCTCGAATGGAGCAGCTTAATTGTAAATCTGAACAGTGATTTTCTCTACTGGATTGTTCCAGTACTACCTTTTTAATAAATGTATTGTGTTTCCATGAAGGTATATTCCAGCTGTAGCATTTACTTGCAAGATTTCTTATGTCATTAATTGATAAAGGAAAATGTTCTTAAGAAACAGCTGAGAATACAGTACAGTAGGTAAAGAAATTAAAGAGCTTCATAATTTGGAACAGAAACAATCTGTGGTAAGATCTTTTTTCCATATCTGTGGTTATACTTATGTTTTATACTGATGACATGAAAGAACAGCCACCTCTGCTGCTGCTATTGGGGATGAAGAAGAAATCAAAGAGCATAAAGAGCAGAGACAACAGCAAGGCTATTTCTAGAGACAATTTGGAAGAAGAAAGAAGCAGGAGGAAAGCTAGAAAATCTAGAAGAGCTGTGTCTGCATGAGTTTATATTCCATCCATTTCCTGACAGAGCTGCTCAATTAAACAACAGAGATGTTATTTGGTTCCTAATCCTTCTGCATGAGTCTTCCAGAATTCCTGGGGAAAATAATTTACAAGGACAAAATGCCTGAAGGCTCCAGGGATGTCTAATTTTGTCCTAAATCATAAAACGTGGTCAAACTTTCATGGCAAAACTTTCATTGTCTTCAATTTTACTCAATAATAATCAGTGACTTGGAAGAACTAACAGAGTACTGTGCTGCAGAATGAGAGTAAATGTTTTATTTTGTTTCAATTCACACATGGAGGTAAATTTTCTTTCCAGTTTTAAGTTTTAACAAACTGATGATCTCAAAACAAAAAGTCTTTTCTTGTGTGGAAATAATTTTCCATTTCTTTCTTTCTTTCTAATTTTCCAGAACCTAAAATAATACTTTTTGACTGGTTCAAGAGATGGCGTATTCTTGATAAAATAGTTCTTTGTGCAATTTTAATAATTAGCCTTCCTTTAGACTGAAATTGCTATGAAATCTTTCAACCACAGGTTGCTACTTGTTATTTGTTATGTGACAAGGATTTTACCCTTCTATTCTTCACAGAAGTAAGGCTTCTTTTATTGAAAAATCTTACAGCTATTAATAGCTAAATTCACCTGGATTTGCAACAACTGTTAATTACAGGCAAGGAAGTCATATTAACAAAGGGAAGCATTTTTCAGCAATTTTCCTAAAAATGATTTCTTTGCTGTGATAGATCATTTGCACATGGCCTTTATGAATGTAAGAACAGACTTAGATATTAAATAATAAGAAATTAATTGGCCAGAGACTTTCTAAGCATCAAACATCACTTATCTCCTTTTCTTTCTGCCATTCAGTTTTCATGGCTTTCCAAACAGAGTTCTCACATACATCAATTTATGACACTTGCTCCAAATAAAGAAACCAGAATTGAGAAACATGTTTAATCCTTTCTAAACAGACAAAGTAAACACAATGTATGATAAAGAGCAAGTTTATACTTTGTTCTGATAGATATTCTTAGTCACTGAACAACAGAGAAACTGTACAGTGAATAAGGCACTTCAAGAAAACATACAAACTAGTGTCAGACAAATGTTAACTATACCTGAAAGACGTGTCTAGAAATTACATATTTCTAAATGAGATCGTGGAACAATATAGTACCTTTTTCAAATTAGATCAGTCAGTCCTAAACAAATTAGCATCAGGTTTTTTAATGAAATTCTTACTCAAGCAATATTTGCACCATAAATTGAATTGCATTTAACAATGAAGTACAAAGTAGTCTAATTTATATAGGACAATAAGTCAAGTACTGCAAGAATCCCATTCATTCAGGAAGGTCTATAAGCAGAGTGCTTTTGCTTAAACCAAATCAGAGAATGAGCAGGTGATTACACTTGTTTACTAATGAATTTGACAAAAATTAGTAATCCAGAAAACAATAGTTATTTCTGATGCTCACCATTTTTAAGGTTAAAACACTCTGGCTACAGAAATTACGGAATCTGTGCAAATCTAGTTTTTCTAATTCTATTAGTAAGTTGATTACTGAAATATTACTTTTTCAGTGCAAAGTTATTTGTTATAATATCTAATTTCTTGCAAGGATATCTGATGCTGATTTGTATTCTGCAGAATCATACTGTACAGATTCAGTACAGTGAAAACTGCCTTACAAGACTGTTCTCTTGTAAGTATTGCTTATAGCAATCAAAGAGTATTGCTTTCTAACATTGAGCCAAGCCATATTTTCCCATCTCATTCAAGAGGCAAGATCTATTTTCTGGACAATGAACCTAGTACATAGCAGATGGTTTTGAGTGCTAAAAAATATATTTTGAAAAATCACCTAGCACAGGCAAAAGAAAATATTTAAGTAAAAAAAGAATGTTTTGGCTTACTATATGTGTACCTTAAAAGTGCATATTTTTCATTTTAGTGATACATTTACAGGAAGTATGAATTGGTGTTGTGGGATGCCAAACACCTGTCTTTCATGGTACGAAGTAATGAATAAACTATGTCCCATTACACTTGCAGCCTTATCAAGATGATGTTCTTCTGTAAGAATTTAAATTATTACTAATTTTTCTATAAAGAGTCTTTTAAATGGACAAATTGAGTGAGACGCATCTTCTAAAGATCAGACATCAGTGCATTAGTATTTCTTTGCTAATTTGTTCATTAATTTAATGACCTAGTTAGACTGGTCTTAGTCAGCAGGATTAACAGGCCATTATGACATCAATCTCCCATAATATAAAAATAATCTTTAAATTAGTTTGTTTTAAGCAGTACTTCTAAGTAATGGAGTTTTCATTACTGAAACAGCTGTTACCTGGAGCAACAGTAATTTACTTTCTTCCTAATTTGAGATAACAGCTGCATCTAGTAGCAGTGTAGCATTTCTGATTTCCTGAAGCATCCAGTTTTTAGTACTGTGAATACCTGGTGGCAATTTGGTGACTCCCTTATTGTCACCACCATGGAACTGACTGTGGAATGTGGGATTCCAGGGGTTTTTCTTTTCTGGTAAAAACTCTAATATTTTCTCTTGTAAAAATAAAACTATACAAAGTCATTGATAAGTAGATTACTGTGAAAAGGGACCTATATTTTCGAAGTTAAAACAGTGGGAGAATCTGAAGACCTCTCCTCATTCCATAAATTAAAAAAAAAATTATTTTGTTCATACACATGGCAGAATCTCAGAAATGCTGATTGACTTCCCCATCAAAAAAAATTCTGACACATTTCCTCTCTACTAAAGAAAGCCCCCAGGAGTTACTGTTTCCATTTTTAAGAAAGAGCAACAGAAAATATTTTCAGAAGACAGGAAAAAATTATACAGTGTTTCTCCAAGTTGCCCAGTATCTATGAATATCATGACTTTGATCAACAGACAAATGTGTCTGGTTTGTCAAAAGCACAACTAAAAGGTTACAAAGGAGTAGTTATGTATTAGCTGGAGGTAGTTTCTCCCTGTGAATGCAATGCAGCTTTCTAACATGCATCCCTCTTCAGCACAGCAATACAGATGCACCAGAACCACTCAAAAAAGGTTGTAAGGAACTTCCAGATGACTTCCCAAAAGTACAATGTCTCCTTCTCTAGAGACATGCAAAGCCCCCCTGGACATCTTCCTGTGTGACCTGCTGTAGGTGATCCCCATTTGGCAGGGGCTGTTGGACTCAGAGATCTTTGGAGGTCCTTTCCAACCCCTAACTTTCTATGATTCTATGATACAAATATACTTTTGATCTGCCAGTATTACTAACTACATTTTGTGGGGTAATCTTGCTGTCACACCTAACTCTTCCACAGAAGACATTTCTGTACCAGGTCAACAGATTCCAGCTCTTCTACTACTTTGTCCACAAGAACATTTCCATGGTGAGAAGTACTGCCTTCTGGGAAAAGATTAGGAAAGCACTCTTCACTGTGGCCAAGTAATAAACTAGTCATGACAACAGCAAAGAAGAAAAATGTATCAGCACTGCAGGGTGTGTGTAGGATCTGAGTAACACACTGTCAAATCCTGGAGCTTTTATGAACTTGGACACAGGCAAGTTAATGTTCTACAAATCTACATTCATATATGAGCTATAGATGATAACTGTACACCAGTTTACAGAGAGCATCATCAAGACCACTTAGAGGAAGGGAAACAGAGAAATAGTGTACAAAGAATTTCAGTGGCACAATTTGCAAACAGAATTGAGTGAAAATATAGGGACATTAATGGCAGTACCCTAGCTTTTAGCTGTCTTCCAGTACAATAGCAGCTGTAGATATGCATTAAGCTTGCTTTTCATTCAAGCCACAGAATCCTAAACAAAAATCAGAGAACTGGAGCAGAATAATCTAACTTTATATAGCAGCAGGAGACATCTAAGACATGGTCAGTCCTGGTAACTACAGCTGATTTTGAAGAAGAGCAGAGATGATGATCTTGACGAGAACATCAAAGCAAACATGTCTTCCTTCTACATGAAACTGAGTCAGTTCAATGAAACAAAAGTCAAGACAGTGGAACCAGAGGGCCTATGAGGGGAAAATATGGATTATTTATCAGCCCAAAAGTAAATAATAAAATGAAGTTTTGCCAGCTGCTTGTTTTACACAGAGAAACACGTACACCCGCATGTTTTCCATATGCTCGTTTTAGAGTAGTTCTTTTCCTGGTGACACATGGAAGAGAAAAAGGATGAAAGAAGGAAAAAAAATTATCAAACATGTATAAATCATATGCATTACTAATGGATGTCACAAAACAGCTAGCAAACGTTTCCAAAGGAAAGGGCAAATGAATTTTACATAGCCAAGTATTTTAAAAATATGTATTTTATGAGAACTTAAAAGGAAAAAGAAGATGGCATTTTAAACTGCATTCTACATACAAGACTTCTCTATCATAAGCCGTGAATAATGTATGCATCCTTTCTGATCTTTTTCATACATAGAAAGTCTTGAAATATTAATTTTCATAGTTTAGACAAAATCAGAGTGAATATTTTCATGAGCACATATTCAGGAGGAAGCACTGGTTTTTACAGGAATAAATATACTGTTAATAGGATAAACTAGTGATTAGAAAATTAATTGTTTTTCAGATTCCTTTCACACTTTTTTCCACACAAAAATTTTTCTTTTGAAAAATTAATTTTTGTGTTGAACAATTGTAATTTTCCTTCCTTTTAAAACAATTTAAATTAGACTTCATGTAATTATTTAATATTGCAGTGAAAAAATCCATTTAGAGAGACCATATTCCCTAGGACAAATACATCAACAAATAATTTTTCATTTGTCATGTTTCTCAGAACTTTCCATTGCCTGTTTCAGGCTTTGTGTTACCAATTAATTACGATTAAGTAAAAATTTATAGAAAATGGAAGTCTCTCAGTGACTGTAACATATGTTTGATCCGTCTCAATTTTTTTTGTTCTTTGTGGGTTTTTTATACCGCAAACAATAATAGCTGAATATTTTCTACCACAAGTAAGACAGAAAATTTAAAAAAAAGGATGCATATGGGAAAATATAACTTTTACTGCGTCTTTATTTTGATTAGTAGAGTCTGTAAACATCGTGCACATCACAGGAAATATACAAGAGGAGTTAGAGATGTGTTTGTGGCTGCAGGGCTGTGATCCTACTGGCATCATGGACATATGGTGAAATAGCTCCTATGACTGGAGTGTTGGAATGGAAGGTTACAATCTCTTTAGGAGGGAAAGACAAGAAGGGCAGATGAGAAGGGTTGTTGTGGTCTACATCAGTG
The DNA here is from genome assembly GCA_023637945.1 of Phaethornis superciliosus. Taxonomy (NCBI): domain Eukaryota; kingdom Metazoa; phylum Chordata; class Aves; order Apodiformes; family Trochilidae; genus Phaethornis; species Phaethornis superciliosus. The sequence goes on from JAJQWJ010000002.1 coordinate 76,167,001, forward strand.
AACATCTTAAGTGCGTGGAGCTCTGCCTAGGGAAGGATGAGGAACTGGTGGAGAGTTTATGGTTTGGGATTAAAGGAAAGGCAGGACAGGGGAAATTAAAGTGGATGCCTGCTAAAGGCCACCTGACTAGGAAGATGAGTGGATGAGCCCCTTTAAAGAAAGTCTGGAGTAGCCTTATGTTTACAAATCCTGGTCCTCATGTGGGACTTCAACCCCTCCGGTATCTGTTGGAGGATCAACATAGCAAGGCATAAGCAATCCAGGAGGTTCTTGGCATGTATTGATGATAATTTCCTTGTCCAGGTGATATAGACTGTGCTGTGCTGGACCTTGTTCTCACCAACAGGGAGGGGCTAATGTGGAATGTGAAGCTAAAGAGCAGCCTTGACTGTAGTGACCATGAGATGATGGAGTTTAAAACTCGTAGGGAAGTGGGGAGACACACACAACAAGCTCAATATCCTATACTTCAGGAGACCAGGATCTGACCTCTTCAGGGACTCGATTAGTAGGGTACCATGGGATAAAGACCTGAAAGGAAGAGAAGCTCAATAAAGCTGGTTATTCAAGGACTGCCTCCTCCAAGCTCAGGAGCAATATATCTCAGCAGTGAGTAAGTCACACAAAAATACCAGCAGGCCTGCATGGATAAACAAGGAGCCCCTGAACAAACTCATGACACAAAAATGAAGTCTATAGAGGGTGGAAGCAAGTACAGGTAGTACAATACACCTGTATTGTTTGACATCTTTGTCAGTGACATGAAGAGTGGGACAGTGCAGCCTCAGCAAGTTTGCTGCTGACACCGATCTGTGTGGTGTGAGAGACAAGCTGAAGGGAAGGGAGGCCATTCAGAGGGACCTTGACAAGCTTGAGAGGTGGGAATGAAGTTCAACAAGGTCAAATGCAAGGTCCTGCACATGAGTCAGAGCAATCCCAAGCACAAATGCAGGTTGTGTGTAGAAGTGATTGAGAGCAGTCCTGATGAGAAGGACTTAGGGGTGTTGGTTTCATGTTCTCATGAGCCAGCAATGTGTGCCTGCAGCTCAGGAAGCCAACTGTATCTAGGGCTTCACCAAAAAGACTGTGGCCAGTAGGTCAAAGGAGGTGATTCTCCCTCTCTGCTCCACTCTCAAGGAACTCCACAAGGAGTAGTATTCAGCTCTGAGGTCCCAAATATAAGAAAGACATGGAGGTGTTGGAGCAAGTCCAGAGGAAGGACATGACCAAAGGGCTGGAGCATCTGTCCAATGGACACAAGCTGGTACAGCTGTGGAATTTCCATCCTGAAGAAGAGAAGGCTCTGGTGAGATCTCATATCTGCCAAGTGTTACCTAAAGGGGGCCTAAAGGAAATCTGGGGAGGGACTTTCACAAGGTCATGTAATGATAGGAGGAGGAATGGTTTCAAGCTGGAAAAGTGTAGATTTAGATTAGCTATTAGGAATAAATTATTTTCTTTGAGGGTGGTTAGACACTGGAACAGATTTTCCAGGGAAGTTGTGAATGATCCCTCCCTGGCAGTGTTCAAGGCCTGGTTGGACAGGGCTTTGAGCAGCATGGTCTAGTGGGAGGTGTTCCTGTCAATGGCCAGGGGTTTGGAACTAGATGATCTTTAAGGTCCTCTCCAATATAAACCATTCTAGGAATCTATCTCAATAGCCTGACAGTGCTTTGCTTTTGTGCAAAACATGTAAAGATCTTTTTTCTACTACGTAGATTTTCAACAGCTGTAGACTATGAGAGGTGTACCTTACAAGCATGAAAATGACATTTATTCATATAAATTGTATAAATATAAATCTTAATATAAATTTTACAAGGAACTATTTTAAAACTGAGATCAGACTCACCTACTTAATACTATTCTGCATAATTTCTTCCTCACCTTCAGGCACTTCACTTTATGAATCACTTCTGCTTGAGATCCCTTCTTAAAGGGACTGGAAAAAACAACTAAAATTTAGGGAGGGAGGATTGACTCAAGATGTTAGTGCTCACCTAGCCTTGGGTAGTTTCTCCATATCTATTTTTTATCAAACATGAGCTGTATCTGTGTTAGCAAGTAACATGAACTAGTAAGGGTGCATTTTGTAGAATGAGGCAGCTGGTGCTGAAGAACCATGTCCATAATAAATGCACTTCAGTGTTAGGTTTTTTTTATGCAGACAACCAGCTCATCTTTTTGAAGGTCTAAGTGCCAATTCATGTAGTGCATATTCTTGCCTTATTTCTTAACAGAAGTAATCTAATTTGTAGATGTGAACAAAAGTACAGTAAGTCTGAATAATCAAGAGATTTGCCTCAAAAGTGCACTTTAAGACTGAAATGAAAATGTTCATGGAAATTCAGCAGTAATCAGACAATGCAGAAACGCCACAGTTGTGAAACATGGTCAGGACTTCAGTATTTAAGAAGGATAATATCAACGTCTCTATTTTGAGAGAATCCAAAAAATATTTTTAGGAAATATCTAATTTATTTTGGGGACACAGCTCAAAACAGAAGTGGGATATAATTTATGTTTTTATTGTAAATAAATGAGATTTGAGGCAATGCTATACAGCTCTTATCAGCTCATTTTAAAATTAGTGGCAACATAATATGTAATGAATTGGAATTTAACAAGAAAAACTTAAAATTTACTTTAAAATTCCTGAATATGATGATCAGTTTTCTGAAAAGGACTTGTCTAATCAAGTCTGTCAAAATGTATGGAGTATTGGCAGCATTTGTACAAATGTCGCCATTATCTTTCTTGGTGGGCATTAGTTTAGGTCCTTGTTCATCTTTTCCTTTGGGTTATAACACTCATGAACATTAAGACTATAAATTATTTTCAGCTATATAAATACATGATCATGATACAATGTCAATGCCTTTCCAAAGTCCTTGGAAATTTTACCTATGTAGCTTTGTAACTTACTTTTTTATTGCAGTTTGAACTACATTTCTGGGGATAAACTTCTGCACATTTATCCAACTCATAGCTTGCAAACTGTCTGTCATTGCAATACAGCCCACACAAGAACACACAATCAAAAAATCTTTGGTTCCTGTCTTGTGGATATTCAGCAGAGAGACTGCAGGCTTTTTTTTCCCCTCACATAATATTTTATATTTTCCCCAATAATTAAAAATTGTCTCTATAATGCACAAAGTGTGATAAAATTTAATACATTCCTTATTATGCTTTATAGCCTATAGGAAAAGTAATGCCAATAGGCTAATTAAGTACACCATTATTTTTTACAAGTTTTTAACTACTTATACTTGAAGATAATTACATAAAATGAGCAGCCTGTCAGAATTATTTAATACTCTGAGGAAGCTATTACTTCAGAATCAGTCCCTGGAGCTGGCCTCCCCAAGTTACAAGTTAACAATCTATTCCAAGGAACAAAAAGTTAAGAAGCAAAAAGTATAGTGGAGATAGATTATGTGATTAACAGCACAGTAGCTTAAATTGTTTATTTTCTCTGTTATTTTAATAACTTTTCATCCAGGTTGATGTTTGAATATAACAGGCTAGCAAAGAACTGACAGCATCATCCTTTTCTCCCCTCCCCTTTTTCCCTTCAGTTTACTTCACCTTGCTGTTACAAATTTGACATTGTTAATCTCAAGACTAGGAATGGATTTGGGATCTAACTACTTAATCTAAAGAGCACTGCAGTGGCTGGATGTGGGGAAATTTAACAAGTAGGCAGATCTGCCCAGCTCTCTCAATTACTGTGTTGTTCAGTGTAGGCAGAACTTCCTACTTCTCAATTCAGATTAAATCAAACTGTACCCTATTTTTAATATTAAAAAAAAAAAAGCACACATAAAAACAATTTAAAAATCAGAAGAGTGGACTTTCTAGCTCTAGGATTTCAGTTCAATTTTGATAATTAGTCTAACAAGTAGTTCAGCCTTTTCTGTGCTTCAGATCCCTGATTAATAATACTAATATTTTCTTGCCTCAGAACCACTGCAAGGATAATCATTGCCGTATTCAGATGCCTTAGTGATGAGGCCCATAAAAGCACCTCTCTGAATCACAGTATTTTATATAGATGGTAGTAAGTGTAGAAGAAAGAACAACTCATTTTGAGTAGGATCAATTACACTTTCTTAAAAAGAAAAAAAGAATACCCTACACAAAAATTAATTTTTTAATTTAAAAAACATCTAATTTTACTAACCTGGTTAAAAAAAAAAATTGTTATAGTTGAAACCAGGTTTAGCTGGCAGAATTTTACACTCAAATTAGCCTAAGAAAGAATGATGTAGTATATGCAATTCAGAATCGGGCCTTACAATAGCTTTCAGAGATGGAAAATTATTATTGCAATGAACATGCCAAAATGATAAATGAAGTAAACCAATCTTATTTGTAACCCCCATGTATGAAGACTTCATTTTTAGTTCTGTATTTTGCTACGTAAAAACCCAGAATTATTCTTTCTAACATAGAGAGCAAGCGTGTTATTGCCCTTTAACTTTGATAATACCAAATTGGTGTATCAGCACAGAAGTTACTCAAAAGAAGCAAATACATTTTTTAAATGCCACTATGACACGTGCCTTTAATGAAAAGAAATGCTCAGTAAAGCTGGTCAGTGTTTCAAGTTCTGAGCATCTCTACTACAGTTCTTAAACTGCACAAACCCTGTCTGTCAGAATTAGGCTTACATGGGAATCTCCTGATTCCACAAACACCCATTGATTTTTTTCTCAGACTCTACTGCTAACATCAATTAGGGCTAAAGTAGAATCATTTATCTACTGCTGGGATGATATAGCTGTATTTGACAAACAGGAGCTATTAACTGGCTTATGTGATAGTGCTGAAAAAAGTGCTCTGAGATTCTAGAAGAAATACAATGCATTAATAACTTCAACGATATTTTTTTCTTGCTTGCTCTTTGACAGCTTATGCTTCACTTCTCAAAAAAAAAAAAAAAAACAAAAAAACAAAACAAAAAACCAACACAAAACCATCTTGTTAAATAGCAATTAGATTTCTCTTCACCACTTTTTAAATTTCATCCTTAAATCACATAAGCCATAATGCACTATAGGCTGATTGTTTTTGACACAGTAACTCATGTTATTATGTTAAAGTTGTTAACTCTTGTTAACTAACCAAATCTATATTTTGACACACCAAAGATAATCTATTTGGTTTCAGTTATGAAATAGTGAAAAACTGTACTCTCTTCAACAGAATCATCTATATTCATTCCAAGATACAAGAAAAAAAAAAAAAAGACTCCTAATCAGCTGTGATCAACAACTTCCTCAGACATCACTGCTGACAAGTAATGACACCAGAAAAAAAAAAAAAAAAAAAGGAACAATCTCTGTTGAATGGCACAATGTCATTCCAGAGACTACGGTACCATAGGCACAGGGAGAAAAAGTTTTACTAACTCAAATCAATTTATGACATTATTCTCTAAAACCAGAAAATTCTCTTATCTTTCTTCACTTTAAACTTCTTTAAAGCACTTTAAAACAAATGAGTATTCAGAATGAAACACAGTAATTTTTTTGTCAGTGATCAATTAAGTATTTTTGTGACACTAGGAATGAATAAACCATCTATTAGTGAAAATCTTATTGTTTAGCAAGCAGTAGAAAATTCATAATGACACCAATTTAACAGTTTTACATGTTCAGAGACTCAGTGTGAAAGTAAATAGGACGCACTCAGGAAATAGTGTCTGTAATTAAAATTGGCTATAGACTACAGGAAGTTTCTTTCATGCTTGTCTATATAGTACTATATATATATATATATATGGTGCAGTGTAGTACACATGCTTCAGTTACCACGCAATGACTTATACCAAGGCATTTATCAGAATTTTAAAATACTCCTGAAAAGAAAGGGCAATTTTTTAAACAATGTTGTTCTTATGATTGAGTTCATCTCCTGCTTATAGGAAGAGCATACTCTGTGGTTTGTAAATTACTATAAAATATTGCTGGATTACTTGGAAATTTCAAATTATATTTAGAATGAACCAATGATCAAGAACAAGTGGCTAGAGAAGCAAACTGCACTGAAACACCTGAACAGTATTTCTTTATTTTTATGTAGTAATGTTTCCGGATCTTTAGATTTGCAACATACTGTTTTCATTCTTTGTTAACTGCTTATTTGACTTTTTATTCATACTGGACTTTGGTTTTTCGGTTGTGTTTTTTTTTGGTTTTTTTTTTCCCAGGCGAAAAAAATGTAAACTAATCTCTTTTTCATATAATATTTTCATGTTTATTCTAGAGATGAGGAAGCTGAGGGGACACCCTATTACTTGAAAGATGATTGCAGAGAGGTGGAGGTTGGCCTCTTCTCCCTTGTAACAAGCAACAGGACAAGAGGAAATGGACTCACGTTGTGCCAGAGGAAGTTTAGATTAAATATTAGAAGAAACTTCTTCACTGAACAGGTAACTAAACACTGAAATAGGCTGCCCAGGGAGGTGGTTGAATCACCATCCCTGGAGGTATTTAAAAGACATGTAGATGTAATGTTTGGAAATACAGTTTAAGCACTGGATGTGGTAGACTTAGGTTAATGGTTGCTAGAGTTAGGTGATAGTTGGATTTGTTCCTCTTAAAGATCTTATCCAGCTGAAATGATTCTCTGACTGGATTTGCACCAACATATGTGGAAAATGTAAGAAAGCTTTTAGGTACACAAGGTATATTATAAGACAAAACAGAAACTGTGGAATTCAAGCTTAACGAGAACTTCTTCAGAACTTAATTAGACAGGTACTTAATTGGATATGTAGCTTCTGCAGCAGAGCATATGTCAAGGAGAGAAAGGATCGGAGGCCCTGACCCACAAACTATGCTATATGTAACTGCAGCACATTTAAAGAATTCAAATCCTAACTATGTTAACTTGTTTTTATAACTTATATACAAGGATTTTAACTGCAGTGAGTAAAAAAACAGATAATCTTCTAACTCTTTATCTTTTTCTAACAGTAGGTGCTAGGCACCTGATTAGATTTTTTTCTCTTTTTCTTGAAAACACACAATAATTGATTGATTCTTGTTGAGATTTGTCTTTTTTTCAGAATATTTGGAATTTGCTTTGAAAAAATGGATTTAGACTCTGTTAGTGAATATTTTTAATACATTCTACTATACATATATAACTGTCTTTCTGGGCTAGAGCACACATTGCTGGCTCATGTTGAGCTTGTCACAACCAGCACTCTCAAATCCTTTTCCTCAGGGCTGTTGTCAATCCATTCTCTGCCCAGCCTGTTTGCTGACATAGGTCAGCACTTGTTGAATTTCAGTCGTAATTGATTATGCACTAGTTAAAAATTCAGTTTTGAGTTGCTGACATACATAACGCATGCATTTACTCTGATTTGACACTATGTCAATGTCTGACAGGTGAGTCAGCAAGTCTCAGTCAAACTACAGGTTTAGATTAGACAAATTTAAACATATAAAATTTACTTGGATTAAACAAGATATATGTTTTGATTCTCCATATCTTCAACACTCTAAAAATATTTTGTAAATCTTTTTTTAAACTATTCTTTCATATATTTCCTGTTTCAAATGATCTTCCTGTCTACATGAATCTGTTTATGCAAAAATAACCCAAAGAAAACAATAGTGGGAAGTCTTTTCCTTAGGTTTTAAATTTCTACAACATAATATGTATTTCTCCATCTGTGTTTACAACATAATCTTTATTCAGCTGTGTTCAACAGTCTTGAGTGAGCTGATGACTGCATAGTAACAGGACCATCTCCACAAGCTTTCAGTCTTCTACAATGATCACAGAATTCTCAGCTAATGCTGTCTGCTGAGTTCTAGAATCCCAAGTATTTTTTTTGTGACCTCCTTAGCAATCCCAAACAATGTCTATTACAGTTCAAGTACTTCATGCTTCGTTTTTGTTTTGATCTACCTTCATACTGAATTCACTCTTTCTCCTTTCTCATACACTTAATAACAACATAGTTATCATCTTTGTTTCATCTCTAAATAGCTAAGTTTCATAACTGCAAGGACAACAGGCAAAAGGTGGTGCTTCTGTCACTATTTTACTTCTGATTTTCCCTCTATGAGCTTATCAATAAATAAGTGAAACTATTAGATCAGTGAGAAATGTTCTAAGTTGCTCACCTCTACCACATGTGACAATAAAACTAGGTCTTTATACATGTTTTAAGAAGATAAGCTTGCAGAAGTAAACTTTTAATGAAAGCCCAACTTGCTCATGGGAGTTTTGAATTTCCATGGTTCCATTTCCTTCTCACACATTCACATGCAGATGTCAAAATTCCTTTGTGTCTCACATACTATATGCAAGATGAAGGATGAAAAGTTTTTAAAGTCATCAGACCTAAATGTGAAAGATAAGGATCAGAGCTTAACACAGAAAGATGAGAAGTGCAGAGTTCCACCTGCCATTCTGATCTCTGCATTTTTTATTTTTTACTGTTTCATTTCTACTCAGTTGTTTCATCTGTAATTAATTGTGGCAATGATTTTACTTGAAAAAGTCCGTGGTATAAAGTCAGTCATTCAGTTTAGTAAGTCAGTCTAACAGGATTATGCTTTAAATTATCATCTATGGACCACTAAGGCCCAACAAGAGTTTCACTGTGATGTCTGTAGGCAGAGTTGGGTAGGAATTCCTCTGAGTTAAAGACATAATGAACAAGCTCATTGTTATAAATACTTCTTTGAAGATCTTTCATATTAATATACCCCAGAAATTAGTAACTGTGATGTCTTGCATCATGGGAGTCAATTGACACATTATTATCAACAGTGCCTAAAACAACTTTCATCTCCTTGAAGATGGCACTGTGGAAATGTGTAATGGAAATTATATACAAATATCTCTCTAGTATTTTTCTTCAGCTGTGGGCATAGAAGCTGGTAAGTTAGGAAAAATCCTCATGACAGATTTAAAGTATTATTGTAGCCCTCCTAGAAGAAATCTAGCAAGTATTAATCAAGGTACAGTTACAGAGATTCAGAGATGTTAGAGATTTTTTTTCTTCAAAGAGCATAGCTTTCAAATTCACTGCATGTGTTTCTTTTCCTTTAATTTTATTTTTTTCTTTCAAGTTAACTTATTGCTTATGAATAACACCAAAGTGATAGCCACAGCACTGTAAATTTGGCTGAGAACAAATTCTGCACAAGGAGTGCAAAATTGCCTTCACGGACTGCCAGACATTGACCCAGGAGGGAATATAACTGCAAAATTGGAGTGTGCAGTCAGAAGGAAGTGTTGATTTAAACGTGAAATAAGGTGGCCCACATTAATTTCATTCTGTTAAAAACTATCCACTGTAAAATGCATACATGAGTTCTGTGCTCACATTTCAAGTTCATAGGATAGTTTATTTGGTTTCAGAAAAGCACTCTGTACTAGTCACAAATACAGAGAGCTCTGTTTCCTCCAAATCACCACTGTTTCTTCCTTGATATATGGTGGAACCTCTGAAGATGATAAGGCTTTCATCATATTGTTATGTGCAACCTGTTCTGCCACAGGGATATGGTACCCTGATAATTTCTATCACCGTTTGGTGAGGACTGAGCTTTCACACACAAAAAAAGATTCATGAACTTTTTTATCATAATCTACACATGTTGTTTTGCTTGGCGTTCTGGACCTTCACAGTATTAGGAAAGCATATAACTCACAGCTAACTTTTATTGAATATTCATGTTAAATAACTCTAAAGGTGTCAATCTGAAGCGTTGTTTCAAGATCTGTAGCCATGAACTAGACTATTCCCCATCAGTTCCTAAGATCTATTTTGATTTCCAACCTGACACTTCTGGAGATAGTCTTCTAAAAACAGACATAAAAGCAATTAAGTGTATGTAATGTCAGCAGTTATCAGCTAACATTATTGCTATAAATCTATGTTCTCTCACAGGTGGCTTCCAAAATTAACTAGTCACCCCTAACGGTTTAGTGAAATTGTTGGCTGATTTAATAGACACATTAAACTATTACCTATGAATTATTGTGACATTATTAATTCAGCACTTGTATAATAAGTAATATAAAAGCCAGGGCACATAACACTATATTGTGTCTGGCTATGATGGCAGTTAAAAGAACCTGTGATTACAGGTCAGATAAAATATCCTACACTTCATCATATATCTAATAGTAAATTAAAATATAGCACAGTAATATTGGAAAAGAATTACCTCAAAAATGTGATTTTGGAATAAAGCTAAAATATTGTAAATAAAAAGCAAATATACTTCTACAATCAATGAATAACTCAATTGCATTTCATACTTTAAAAAATTTATGTGATTTTTTAAAAATTTCATAAGGTCTAAAGATATTGATTAGTCACTGTTGAGTGCATTTTGGTACGTTGACAGTGCTTTGAATTTGTATTGAGCATGGCTGTCACCATCTGGATTTAAAAACACAATTTCTCACCTTTTGTGCTCTATCTTCTTCATGGAAAAAAAGGGGGAAACATCTCCACCTCTACTGTTTTGCAAAGTTTTGGTTTGTTTTGCTTATTTTTTTATTTGATTAAGGCTTGGGGGTTTTGATTGGTTGTTTTTGGTTTTGTAGTTGTTGCTGTTGTTTGTTTTTTGTTTTTAAAGAGGTTGGGCAGACAACTATGCAAAACCTGACAGGCTCTTTTTTTCAGATGCATTGAAGCAAGTAGTTAATATAGATAAAAAGTTATTAAAAAAAAAAAACAAAAACAACATTGTTGAAAAAAATATCATCTGGAATGAAATGAATTGATGAATTGTTCTGTAAGCAGGTATTTTAGTTACTGTTAGTGATGTACTATTTAAATATCCTAATTAATTCCAAGATCATTCCATATTTTATTTTCTAAGTAGCATTGGTATATTACATTCTGTCAAATAATAACGCTATTGTTTGTGCTACACTGTAACTAGATCTTTCCTCATATTTGGTAAGTGTATTTTCCATAACTTGTAACAGTTCAAAAAGTTCTTAAGAGTTAAAAAAAAAACATTCCAGGTAAGCCTATGATGTGATTAGTGTTACTTTTAACAAAATTGTCCTGTAACTACTGAAGTTACTTATAAGCTGAAATTCAAATGTATTGATAGTAGTAAATTCAGATTTAGTGCAAAATTAATATTATTTTGGCAGTTTAGAACTGACAAGAAATGACTACCCAAATTATTTTTTATGAAGGTATAAAGATTAAGGAATTACAATGGTGCAACAATAACAACCCTGTCTTCTAAGGTAAAAAGCAGAGCAATCAGGTTACAGGTTCTACAGAACCAAATGTGATTAGTGTCCTCATTTGCATTTCTAGCAAGTGGCCAGAACAAAGGCGTGTTAGAGAAAGTGTGATTTGTATGAAACAGAAGTCACAATGATGCAATTTCTCATTATGTGATCCTCCTCTCTTCAGACTGTAAAACATGGTATTATCTTTGTGATAGAAACACACTCTTTTGTAAATCATTTTGAGTAATGAATTTTAATGCTTAAAATGAGTGCCTACATGTGTAATGTCCAAGTATATTTTTGTCTGATTTGTCAATCACCTAGTGACCCACATGCAGTCTTTTGCTGTTTTATGTATGTATCCTCTACCCAGAATAGGTTCCTGGAAGGGTAGGAAGAATAATTTTCTGTTACTTGTATTTATACTTAGAAAAAAAGAGAGAAAAGAAAAAAAACACAACAACCAAAAAACCCCAAAACAACAAATTATATTAAAGCAGAAACTGAAGCATGATGCCTCCTTTTTATACTGAATGAATCAGAACCTCACTGTCTAGGGAAGTGGCACCTGGGGATTCATGAACTGGAGTCCTAACTTCTTGTTTTCATTGAGTAAAAGCCTTCACTCAAACTGAAAAATGTTCATAGCCTTAATTATATACTGCACTATTCCTTTCAGGTCTCATTTTCAGCTTTCTTTTCTGAAAACTGTTATCCCAACTCACACCCTACACACCAACACTTGGATGTCAAGTTACTTATGCTCTATTACAGAAACAGTGATCATGAGACAATTGCATAAACTGTCTGCATATGTGAGTGTACATCTCTGCATATAGAGGATAAAAGCTATAATGTTAGAGTTTGACTTATGAAGAAATACTTGAAAATGATCTGAACAATTAGAAATAAAAGTAAATGATACTGAGGCATTAAATAATAACAAAGCAAAAAGCAGGTATCTTCATTAGGTGAAAACTGAGTTGAAGTAACTATATCAGTGTTAGCAACAACTGCACATTCTGGGATAGAGACTTCTGGCTTAAATCTTATGTCTGATATCAGTCTGATGTTTGTTGCTGTAAATTAAGTAAGCTATTACAGTAGATTCAATTTAAGTTAGGTGTGCATCTCACGACTCCCTTTTTAAAAAAAAAAAAATACAAAAACAAGGATAAGGAAGCAAGACAAACATACAAAGGTAGAAAGCAAATGTTAAAAACTTATACACTAAAAAACCCCACAGCTATAGTAGCTATATGAGAGGCTGAATGGTGAAGAAGATGATCAGAGGGAGCTACTGTCAGTTGAACATTTGCCCCATCAGAAACAGGTATACATTTATAACATATTTTACTGTTTCTCTGTATCATTTCAGCTTTTAAAGAAAGATTAAAAAATTACCTTTCCCACATACTGAGGTTCAGAGCCCATGTATTCCTCCAGCACAAAGAATTGATTCCACACCCAGCCTCGTTTGACTCTCTGGGCAGATGATCTCCTCCCTGGCACTGGTACAACATTTTGTCTTGGCTCTCCTTCCAAAGTCTGTTGTGGCTGTGGATGCAGTGGCGTTAGAAGACCTCCATCAAACAGGACCCAGAGAAGCAGGGATAAGCAGTTCTTTGTAAGCATTGGCAATGGCTTCCCTACAGCAAGTAATAAAAACTCCAGCACTTAATGCAGAGCAGAGGAATCCAGGTTTGAGGTGTCTGCGGCCTCCACCACTTAGCTTCTGATTTTATTGCAGAAATGCTAATGCAGGCATCAATCCTTCTGATGACAAGGCTTTTGCTGCATTAAATTCCATCTAAAGGGACCTATAAAAGAGATTAACATGGCAACGTCAAATTACATAAAATTACATTGAAGCGTTCATCAAAATTCTCACACCTAGTTAGTTTCTAGAGACAGAGGAAAAGATTAGGAATCACAGTTTTAAAAGATTGCTATTTTGATTGTAGCACAGAGCTACTCTAGAACATTGTATGGTTATTGCAGGAATAGCTCATTCTTGCTCTGCTTAGCACTATCTCTGAGTAAGTCTAGGGACAAACTCCATTGCCTTTGCTGTATGACTTAGTTATCAGACAAAACTATTACCTATCAGTGATGTCAAAAGTATTTATTCTGGATTTACACAGAAAATATTGCGAAAGAGGGGACCCAGTCTTCCTTTTTTTTTTGTCCAAAGCAGTAGGATGCATCTTGGAAACATTCCCTTCTGTCTGTGAATGGACTTGGACAAAGTTTGTACTGAACCTTGGACTCTGAAGGATAAATGTGTGTGAAATCCATGGGGAATACTGCCCATACAACTAAATACTATAAAGCTTTCAATGCAAAATATGAAGTCTATGACTGGCATTCTCTTACAGCTAGACTTGTATCAAAATGATAGCCTTGTTGTTCTTCAGGACTACTGTAAAGTACATTAAAAATGCAGACCTGATAAATGGAGACAATTATAGAACTGTGTTCAGCCTAGAAAATGAAACAACACAGAATCTGGTAAGATACGACAGTGATACTCTTTTACACTGACAAATGCCAGGCACACAGATTAAAAATGTAGTTGGTGCTAACCAACTACAGGGCTGAGACAGAGCTATCACTTCAAGGTGACAATTAAAACTGTGGTGATCCTTGTAACAGCCAAATGCCATCAGCAAAGAAGAAAAAAACAACCCTAAAGAAATTGTTATGATCTTACATTGCTCTGTTTAAATCAGCACAAATAATTTTACAGAAAGATAGGAAAATATCCAATGTTTTCTAACCACAGTATGATTGGCAAGACATGCTTGGTTTTTTTTTGGTATTTATAACATGTTTTGATTTGTTGTCTGAAATTAATAAAATGACAGTGATAAAAGATGCAAATATTGAAATACTATATAATATGAAACCAGTTCAATAAAATGTAGCTCTAGTTTTCATTTCCAACTTCGCACCAAGTTCAGCAGCAATGAAAACTGGTGAAAATGAGCACCCACACCATCTAAAAATGCTATGACTCAGGTCTTAATAAAGACACTGTGAAAACTGCAAAATCTATGTAATCCATGCCGAAAGAAATTGGAGCTATTCTAGAATTAAGGTTTAGGCAATAAACAATAACATAACATCTACATTCATTTTCAGGTGGGCAGCAGTAAATATGGAGGCAACATGAAGAGAATGTTTATTTTTCACCACTCTTCCAAGCTACTGATCTTTTTTTCTCATTTGAGAATGACTTAATGGCTTTCTTGAAACTATCTTTGTCTATGCTGGCCCCAATGCAGACTTTAAAACTGAAACCTCACTGTTTCATAAGGCCCAGGAAATCAGTTCAGCAAATATAATTCTCCTTCCATAGTTCTTCCTTATTCCTGGTGGATGACTGGCAGGCTGCATGATGCACTAATTTGAATAGAAGGAGACTGAAGTTGTTTTCTGATAACAAACATTTCTATAAAACACAGTTCTATGCTAGAAAATGTAACATCTCAGTGTGGATTTAAGATTTAAGAACAAATTAATAATCTTGTTTCATTGAGATCTACAACCTAGGAATGAAGAGACAGCCTACTCTACTGTCTTCCCAGTTGTCAGGTAAATACTGCTTGTAGAATTTAAGATGGATGCACTATACATTTTGAAAACAAGAATACAATTTATATCACTATGGAATTCACCACTTTGTTATGGCCATATTGTATCATTGATTTTTAAGCAGGAGTTTCTACCAAATCAATAGAGTTCTGCTTAAAAATCAATGACATGATATGGACTTTAGAAAAAAAGAAACATTAAAGTACCTAATCATATATATTTTTCATTTTCAAACACTGCCAAAGGTAATATTTTCCTTATGAATAATAATATTACTATCCATAACAATAAATAACAAATTCTTATTTGTCAGGTACACACGAAAGTATCTAAATAGAAAAGCTTTATATTTAGGAGCTTGGAAAACCTAGAAAGTTTTTAAATGGAAAAAAAGCACCCTAGGAAAAGAAATGTACTCTCTATTCTAAATTTAAGGTGAGTTTTTATGGTCTCATTAGAAAGACTATGTTTTAGGCCTTAATATAAATGAAATAAAATAGGAGGTAAAAAGTTATCTAGTGCAAGTGAGTGTTTTAATTCTACCTTCAGAAATTATTAGAAATGAGGGTAGAGCTCCTATCTACTCATTATTGTAGATATACATTGTATGTATTGTATGCATATTGGAAAATTTCGTGTCACTTACGTTATCAGTTGTATTCTATGGACTTTGTTCCAACAAAGAAATTTTAGACAGGACTCTACCAAAGGGATAACTGCACTCAATACTAACAGATTTGGTATACTTTTCTATTAGCAGCATTTTTTATTTAGCACTTCACATGACTTTTTCTCTTTTCAGTGAATTGAACTGTATGTAACATCAAGTTCAGCCTGTGTTCATCCATAATTCAGTTCCAAGGCTTCCAGACTCCTGTGCCTCTCCTGATCCACAGTTCCATGGTGCATGCCTGTTTTTTATGGCATAATTATGGTAATAATGAAACACAACAGAAAACCAAAACCAAACAAAGAACTCAAAGTATTCTTTGGAATTTCCCAGCCATAGGTGGGAGCTGGAAATAAACAACAGAAAGAAGTGCTGGAATAGTCTGCACCGTTTCACAAACACCCAAAGCATGGTGTATTCTATTTAACTGCGATACCACTGCTCTTTGCTGAAGAGGCTCTGTACATTATAGTTCTCCCAGCAGAACTCTGCCTCTGGCCATGTCTGTCAGTCAGGGAGCTTTTAAAATGTTATACAGCACCAAATGTAATGCAAAGAGATTGAAGGACTTGAATGAAAGGAGAACAATTCCCCCTGGGCTGGAAATTAGTAGCCAAGCACAAAACACCGAGCACTTTAACCCTTTCTCTGCAAGACCTCTGGACTGACTTTCAGGACCCATACTGCAGAAACAGCAAAAAGCAATGCCAGCACCTGCTTCATTCCCTACAGTTTCAAAAGTTGGTGAATGGGAGGGCCAGAAAAAAAATGGGTGTCCGATAGATGTTGCAGCACAGATGCTCACATTAGCTACAAAAGAGCTCACCCTGAGATAGTTTTGTTTGGGTTTTTTTGTTTGTTTTTTTTTTTTTTTTACAGTACTTTAGCACTCAAGAGAGCGACTCCAGCTTGCTGCTGTGTAGCACTTGAGCAGCAGTAACCGGAGGCAGAAGGTGTCCCCCTGTCACCTCTTCTTCCACAGCATTGCACTGCTGGCTTTAGAGGAAGCCTGGTGGAAGTGACCTGATAGGATATATGTAATATATGAGCTGGAACTGGTACAGCATTTCAAAGATAAAGAGTGATATTTCTTTTAGTCTGTGTTTATTGTTTTTAATTTTCTTTTTAAACTATGTCTTATACTTCAAGCCAGGATACCTAAACTTGTCTTTGTACAAGTTTACATATTCTTACATGCTCATTTGACATCTAACACCACCACACCACCGTACATCTCTGCCCAGAAAACTTCCATGTGGGTTAAGAGATAGGGATCTAGAAATCCAACCAAAACATTTAGACATAGGAAGGTCCAATATTTCTTTTTTTCTGTTTTTTTTTCAAACAATTATCTCCTCTGCTGCTCATAAAGATGTGCTCATCTGGTAAGAGCTGCACACAGACATGCACACTCAATACACCTTTTCCTCATATAATTTGAAAGTAAAGAAGGCCAGATTTTTCTTAAACCTTGCTTTTATTTTCAAGATTAGCTGCTGTTAGAAATTTATTCAGTCTATTTTATATGGATTTGAATATCATTATGCATTACTTCATTAACCTATAAAGAGATCTACAGAGGGAGAACCTGTATGAACTTACCCCTACAATGCTTTTATGCACCGAGATTACATTTATTCATTTTTCCTCTTTGAAAAAGTGAAGTGAGCCAGCAGCAAGCATGGACAATCTGTTAAAATATGATAATTAAGAAGTCTTGATTCTATTTACTCTCTCTCTAAAACTGCAGGCTTAGAAACTAATGAAATGCATAAGATAAAGTGGTTAAATACCACTACTAGGATTATTTATTGAGAATAACAATATACAGTATTAATGGTGCCCCTGCAAGAATATTGATACTGACCTGGATTATAATGCCATTAATCTAAACAGTCTGAGCAAATGAATGTTTTCCAAATAGCAACACTGATGCACGACTTTACTGCCTCAACAACCCTTAATCAAAGAGAGCCATGACACTGCAGACACAAATCACCTAAGCTAAGGTTATACCTTCTTGAGGGGACAGCCATACATCCTCTGCAGGGACTAGTATGGGCATAAGACCTGATTTAGAGAAGTCTTTGAAAGAAAACTCTAAATGATCTAGTCATTTCTTCATCTTAGCAGACAGATCAACCCCATCCAGCTGCACACTTATTTTTTCTGCACTGAAATGGGAAAGAGTATCAGGAGAGTTAAAAATGAGAACATGTATGGGTTGAGATAAAGACAGTTTAGTAGTAAATTCAAAAGCTACATGTCCAGGTAAAGCAAAACAAGAAGTTCATTCACTACTTCTCATTAGCAGTCAGGTGTACAGCCATATCCAGGAAAGCAAGGCTCCATCATGCATAATGGTTACTTGGGAACACAAACATGATGGTGTTGTTCTCCTTCCCTGCCCCCCCCTTTTTTTTTTTCTCCTCCCTCAGGTTTATTGCTGAACATGATGTCATATGGTATGGAACATCCCTTTGGTCAGTTGCACTCAGCTATCCAAGCTCTGTCCCCTCTCAACTTCTTGTGCACCTCCAGCCTACTCACTGGTGGGGAGGGAAGAAGAAAAGTACTTGACACTGTGACAGCACTGCTCAACAATCATGAAAGCATCCCTATGATAGCAATCCTGCTTTTAGCACAAATCCAAAACACATCACCATAAAAGCTACTAGTAAGAAAATTAACTCTATCCTTGTCAAATTCAATGCAGGTCTTGATGGAGTATCAATTTGGATCAGGTTATAGATGCATCAGATACTTCACATACATACACACACAAGAAAAACTAGATCTCCATGAAGCACATGCCTTCAATCCAGCAAAGCTGATAACTGGGTTCTACAACAACTGTCCTCAGTCAGCTCTCCACCACAGCCAGCTTCCTCTGGACACTTCTACACTGCCAACACTCCACCAGGACAGCTGAATGAATGTTGCAAGACGAACCTCTCTTGGGGTATGACGCTCTGAAGCCAAACCAGTGCTCTGGCAGAAGCTGATGCCTTCAGGGTCAGTCAGTCTGGGTCAGTGCTCGTGCTCGTGCTCGTGCTCGTGCTCGTGCTCGTGCTCGTGCTCGTGCTCGTGCTCGTGCTCGTGCTCGTGCTCGTGCTCGTGCTCGTGCTCGTAACTCAACCAACCTCTCCCCTGGCCTGCTCTGCAAGTGAGCTGAGCTTGTGCTGGAGGCCAGGCCTTTTATTGGCCTCCTGACCCTGACCCTGCCCCTGCGCAGTTGGGCCCAGCCCTAACCAGGCACAGGTGGGCTGAGTTCAGGCTCATGCCCACTGCCTGGTGAGTAGCAGCACCTGGGTGTTGCCTCATTTCACTACAGCTGCACACCACCCAGCAGATGGTTCTCATTCAGCTCCATGAGCAGAATCTTGGGGAGCAGGCAGCTCTGCTTATGGTGTAATTAGTGTAGTTTATGTTGGTCTTGTCTCAGAGAAGTGCAATAGCATTTTATCAATGATCTAGAATATTTATTTTGGATAAATTACAAAAAAATAAAAAATTATTAATTTGTCAGTCGCAAAGCATGAGCAATCAGGAAACCATAATTTATTCCACTGTTCTATATTTTTTGAGCGTATATATGAAATGAAAGAAGAGAGGCAAACAAATCAAAACCTTTCAACAAATTAGCAATATATGTAAGAGAAGAACTTACAAAACTTGGGCTGTATGTCAAATATATTTTTTATTTTATTTAAAAAATATTTTTAATTTTGTGGGTAGCATGGGATACTGAATAAATGGGATCACATTTTAATGTGCTCTGTGTAACATAACATTCTGTTACGCCTTAGGGTATTTCTGTTTTTTCCAACCTGTCAAGAATTATGTCAAGTACTTTGGATTACAAACATATTTTGGTTAAGTTCCCTATTAAAACAATTTTCTGCTATAGGTCAGACTTTGGTTATAATGAATTTGATACAATCTGTTACAGTTTCCTATGTTAAAAGGACTGCATAAACATACTAAATTACATAACTAACTCTAGAATGTTTTACAATGAGTCCTTGCAGGCATTTGTGTGTTGGACATGCAATGGCACAACTATTGCTTAATACAAACTTTTTG
Organism: Phaethornis superciliosus; assembly: GCA_023637945.1. Classification (NCBI taxonomy): domain Eukaryota; kingdom Metazoa; phylum Chordata; class Aves; order Apodiformes; family Trochilidae; genus Phaethornis; species Phaethornis superciliosus. The sequence continues at coordinate 76,186,595 of JAJQWJ010000002.1, forward strand.
TATAACCTTACAACATGGGTCTTCTATTGCCAGTCACTGTGATTTGGATAAAATTGGAGTTTAAAACTTATTAATAAGTTTAAACTTATTAAGTTTAAAACTTATTTAAACCTTAATATTCCTTTCTATGGTAGATTATGGAAATCTGTAGCTTGACTTTTAGTTTCAGCCAAATTCCTACATTTCTGTTCTTCTGAACAGGTAATGTATTTGTGTTAACACAAAGTATTGTATTCAAGTGTTGAATTATGTAATTTCAGAGTATAGTACCCTTCTGAGGAAAAAAAAGAAAGACAGCAATTTTGCCCAACAAGTTTCAAGCCATTAATCTTGAAAATATTAATAGGTAGTCCCAGAGACAACAGGACTGAGAGACAACCCATCAATTTTCTTAACTGTGAGAACGTTCAGCTCATGCCTCTCAATATTCTGGAATCACCTATTTTACACTGGACTTAATCCTATGCTCAATAATAAATAACTCTTATGCTTAGTAATTTATCCATTTTCACAATTCATTTTGACTTGTTCTCACCCTATATACATATGTTCTGTTAGGACTTGTAGTGAGTATGATTCTTTTCTGATGAACTAAAAAAATCCTTCATGAGTTTAAAACATCAGAAATAGTAACTCTAGGGCTTCTATTTCTATTTAAGACACTTTTCTTTGTTTTGCCCGCTGTTAAAACGTGGGGATATAAGGTCATCATATTAACTGACAAAAGCCATTGTAATTAGACAGTTCAGCCATCCATAAATATCTTGAGCCAAAGTAATCTTAATTTGTTCTTTGTCATTCAGAAAAAGATGTCTTTCATCAAAAGTCACCAAGTATCACAGCTATCTGTAAAAAACTAGTCTCTCCCCAAGAATACTTTCTGCTCTCCAGTCAGTGTGGAAGTGTTCTCAACCTAAGTCAGCAATTAAACTCAGGTGTTTACTACAATGAGGCATATTCTTGCCTGACTTTTATCTTTATAAATGCTCATGTCTCTCATATGCAACTGTTCATTCCCTGATTTCAAGTCTAATGAAATGACTAATTTTATAACAGATGCCTGCTGTGAATTTCAGTAACTAAGTCCAACACAAACAGTAGATGTTACAGTGCAGGAGGAAATAGAGGGCTTATTTTGGTGACACTACTGCAGCCTTATCTTCCTTGTCCAGATAAATAAATGTGAATCTTATTTGTGAAAATAATTTTCCTTTCAGTTTATTTCCTACGCTTCTAAGTTTTAAATTAAATGGACAAGAAAATAATATATTGAGAGACAGGTCTTGTTGAGTATTGTACAGATGACAACAATGTATTAAAGGCTTCATCTCACTGCCCCATTTTTCCCCATATGCTACACAAATGGGCCTCTGTTAACTGATGTGAATATATTTTAATAATTTCAGAATATATTCATTTAATAAGCTAAAGGCAAGTATTCTTTGTTGGTTATACATACATTCCTCACTCCTAGTTACAATCTTTGAGAAAGTATTTATAATATGAAAAAAAACCCCTCTTTCTGGAAACAAATGTCCATAAAGAAGTAGGCCATTTTCACTTAGCACTAACTGAATTTAGAATGGAAACCATATAATCTTATTATGCTTTTTCCATGCCATCCTACTTTAGGTTTTAAGTCAGATAAAACAATATTAATTAAAATAAAGTGTATGTTTTCAACAACTATTGTACCCAATATCCTCAGCCTTCTGAAAAGGCAGTAGTTTGGTTTTCCTCTGTGTTTGCAATTTAAGAAAATGTTCTTCTTTACTTTTGTCTGAGCTACCTCCATATATTACATTAAAAATGCAATTATATAGTGGACAGGTGGTTTATGATTTATATAACTTAGATCAAGACACAAACAAGCAGTTTGTTTATTGCATGTATTTCTTTTTTATGCTAAGTCTAAATTTGCCTAGTTACTGCAGTTTGCACAATTGTGGTATGGATAGGAAATCAATAATGCCTTTTTAAGATGAAGCTCATTGAAACAAAGTCCTGAAATAGTCTCTTATGAAACTGGACCTCAGCTGGAGTTACACAGAACAAAATTTTAGATAGAGGATAATGTCATACCTGCAGTATTATAGATTGCAGACAATCAGATACATTGTAATCACTAAGAGCACAGTTTTATTGGACTAAAAATACCTTCAGGCCTCAAGGTAGAAAGATTGACACATTTAGTCTGGAGTAACCCAAATCAAATACTTCCCTTAAGTGAGGGAATTAACCTTGCTAGAGGACACAACCCAAAGACAGATACACGCATTTTGTCCAGGTAGAAAGGGAGTACTGAGCCAAAGACTGAGAAGGAAGGATAATACTCCTGACTGAAAACCTACAGAGGGAGCGATTGCTTTGGTGGAAATAAGCATACATTTGCTCTGATGAAGCTTCTGACGTGGTGAAGTGTCACCCACTGTGTGGTTCTGTTCCCAGAGACTGAATGTTTGAGGTGGTGCTGACATCAGGCAGCTCCCACAGCATTCACAGATGCAATCCATCAGCCCCATGGGCTTGGGTGCATCCAGATTGCTAAAGTGCTCCTGACCTAGTTCTCCTCTCCTGCAGGTGAACCTTCCTTGCTCTAATTCATTAGCAGCAGGTACTTCATGGTTTGCTGAAGTTTAAAAGCCTCACCCACAAGCACTGTGACAAAGTCTGTGTGAGCCAAAATAAACTCGTTTCTCAAAATCTCTCTTCTCTTTAGGAAAAGAGTATTTGAAATCATAAAGATAGTATTCGCCCCTATTATCACTAGAAATTGTATTTATTAACGTGAGAACTCAAAATACGGTGTACGTTCTATGCTTCTAAATAAAAGTAGTTTGATTTCCAGAGCCATTGTAGACTTTAAGTGTCTGGTGAAATCGTTCTAAACCTTTCAAGGAAAAAGATATACTCTGTACTCTTACAAATTAATAGCAATAAGCCTCTAGATACTTAAGAGATATTGAAAGCATCAAATATATGATACTTGGAGGATAGCATTTTAATCTAGTAAACAAGATTATCTCACCAGCTCACCTATGATACTTAGAATATTTATAAGAAAATTGAATGTATTTAATATGAAAATATAAATTTTAAAGTTTTTGGGCCATATTTTTTACATTTACCATAAAGTATCTTTGTTGAAAATTTCTATCTAGATAATCTTCACACGTAAGTAAAGAAAGCTCAGTTTGCACAATAAGTTTCATAGGATGTATCATTGGTTCATTTAAATCGCTAATATTCTTTTTAAAGTTACTTAGTTTCCTGATTTTCTGTAATAGACTTTAAAATAATTACTGAATTTTACAATAGATTTAAAAATCTAAAGTGAGCACTTAATTCAACAGAAAATCAATTATTTGCTTTGCTGGGTATTTGTAAAGTGTTAAGAGCAATTTATTTTATGAAAGACAGTAGAAGCTTATATTGTAGAGAAACTCCAGCTGAACTGCTTTTATGACTTTGCCTCACTTTAGCTAAAATTCTCTCTGATGTTAGAACTTTTGAAATTCCAAGGAGAGATTTATCCCCTGGAAGACTATTATTTTCCACTTCAAAAACAACTAAAACAATTCTTTGGTTTTACCCCTTTTGATACATATCCACATTTTTATATGGTTTGTGATGTTAAAGTGCCTATCTGAATATTTTACTTCAGAGAAAATGCTGACAGCTTTACTACTCCTTTGGATTTGCAGGAAAAGAAAGAAAATTATAGGCTCACTGAATTGTTTGGTTTGAAAAGACCATTAAGATCATCAAATACAACTGTTAGCCTAGCACTGCCAAGTCCATCACTAAACCATGTCCCTAAGTACCATATCTACATTCCTTTTAAATCCCTCCAGGGATGGTGACTCAGCCATGTCCCTGGAGAGCCCGTTCTAATGACTGAAGAAAGTTTTCCTAATATCCAATTTTACTTGCCATACAGCTTGAGGCCATTTCCTCTTGTTCTACCTTGTAAATCTTCTTGTAAACTGGAAGAAGAGACCAACACCCACCACTACAACCTCCTTTCAACTAGCTGTAGAGAGAAATAAGATGTCCCCTCATCTTCCTCTCCTCTAGAAGAGCTCCAGTTCCATCAGACAGCTCTCATAAAACTTGTGCTCTAAAGCCTTCACCAGCTTTGCTGCCCTTTATTGGACCTGCTCCAGCACCTCAATGTCTTTCTTGCAGTGAGGGGCCCAGAAGTGAACAGTACTCGAGGTGAAGCCTCACCATGGGGACAATCACTTCCCTAGTCCCTTTGGCCATGCTATTTCTGATGCAAGACAGGATGCTGTTGGCCTTCTTGGCCACCTGGGCACACAGCCAGTTCATGTTCAGCCAGCTCTTGACCAATACCTCATTACTTTATTATTAATACTTTATCATTGACCAATACTAAAGTCTACATAGACAACAGCCAGTACAACAATCTCATGTGACCAACAAGAACTTTTCATTGGTTCACCACTTGCAGCCCTGTATGCCTCAGCATCTGCTAAACTGTCAGACGCATTTCTACCTATCTACCCTCTATCTTCATTCCAACACAGACAGAAAGGAATTTCTTGTGGGGACCAAAGCAAGAGAGATACCTGACAAGAGCCCAGTAGACATCTCTCACCCAATGTGTGTGAAACTGAATCCCTGTTGAGCAGTTCAAAACCTGGACTGGTACTAACATCATCCACTTGAGCCCTCTTTATATTTTGATAATGCTGAGGAAGTGGGTTATCCCTGTATTTTTTCTTTCCTTTGCCAAATATTTTTAAAGTCCTGTTTTCCTCCTCAGAATTACTGAAGTCTCTCATTTGTGAGTATTAATCACAATGTTTCTGCTATCCTTTTTCCTGTAATGATGGAAAATTCAGAAAAAAACCCTATATTGTCAGCAAAGAAAAAAAAAGAACAAAAAATTAATTCTTCAGGCTTACTATTAGAATGGACTAAGCAATTCATCCTCTAGGATGCACAGCCCCCACACACAAAAAATACAATGCCTTCTAAAGGGTCTTCCCAGCTCAGTAAAAAAAGCTCTACTTCTGTGACCTGTTAGCCATCATTTTGGTATTCAAGCATCACTAATGATAATTAAATATTTAACCAGTTAGCATCTGGGGCAATAGTTGGCAGCCTGGCTGGGCAGCAGTTCCTGTGAGCAGCAGACAATCAGAGTAGAAAGAATTATTGTAATTATTTCTTAATGAGGTAGCTAAAATGGCTCTCAGCTAATCAATGGGAAAGACTTGCCTACACATCCATTATTCACAAACAGAGTAACAGTCATGCAAATACAAGCTTTCAGCCAGATTAGAGACTCATATATTTTACTGTTACTGAGAAATAACCTCACCACTATTATGCAAGTGAACCTGCATACAAGGTGCAGGGAGTTGATAATTGCCACATAAATACACAGATGAGTGCCAGCAACTGTGCAGCAGCCAGTTAGATAACTGGCTCAAAATACACAAATTAAGATCAAAACACAGCACCAGAATTTCAGCTTGTCAACACATTGATCAACTCATCCCTTTACTTCTCAATTATTAATGGCTTTTCTTATCTCAGTCTTATCTGCCACAACAAATTTTAGAACTACATTCAGAGGAGGGCAAAGGGAAGATAGAGATGGAACTGTTTTGTTTATCAAAATGCAGAAGTTAACATAAGACATAAGTTCATAGTTAGAAACCTGAACTAATTCTGGTTTCTCAAAGATGTTCTTAGTCAGAAGTTGTGCATGCAGAATACTTTGGAAAATCAGGACAAGTTTAAACACGCTAGCATAGGTCACAATATATCTCTTCATGACCAGTAGTTTCTACAGGATCCTGAACTATATGCCATGTTAAAACTCTTTACTTCCAGTGCAAATACTGGAAAATATTAGGGCATCCTCAGCAGTGCTTTAGTTCACGTGCTTGCTGTCTGAAGGGATCTTTGAAATAGAGAGACTAAAGTCTGACCTATCTGATTCTGAGGAACACTAGAGTCTTTTCAAGAGTTTGCAGCAAAACTCAATTTTTTTTTTTTAATTGACTTTCACAGCTGACGTCCCTTTCAGCCTAAGGAAGGTAGCAAAGTTTCACCTCCCAGATGTCCCTTTTGTTCTGCAAAGATTAATCTCCTGAAGAAAAAAAAGAAAATGCTTCTTTTTCTCAGAGCAAAGCCAAAGCCAAGTTCTACAACATGTCCTCTCAAACTCCTTATACTGTTTTTGTTTGGTTGGTTGGGGGGTATTTTGTTTCTTTTGGTTTGGTTTGTGGTTTTTTGTTTTGTTTTCTTTTTTGTTTGTTTTTAATATACTCTTAAGAAATCAAAGGCAAACCCCTCAGGTCTTTAATTTTCTTTAACTTATTTCAAGAAATAAAATTATTGTCATTCATTCCTACAATGAAATCACCACATTTTATAATCAAATCTCCACATCTATAAACAAATACTAACATACACATACTTATATATACAAATACTTGTATATATGCCTCATAAGAAAAAGAAAGTTTATTCCTTAGAGGCATGTCTAAGAATGGTAAATTGGCAAAAAAAACCAAAACAAAAAACAAAAAACCCCAAAACCAAACCACAAAATAGATCGACTGCTAACTAATACAAATTAACCTTCCAAATACAGTGTAAAATTGTGGTATATTGATTTCACAGACTCAGAAGTTTTCCAGTCTGAGACAAAGATTATTGATCTGAGGGTCCACTTATACTCTAAGCCCCTTTTCCAGGGCCTTCCCCCAAATACCCTCCCCAGGGTCTGGTGCTTTTCCACTGTTTTTCAGTAATTTTCCACCATCTCTTTTAGTAAACAAGGAGTTTCATTAGTACATTCCTTTCTTATCACCCACATTATCTTTGCCACTTCCCACATAAAAATCCTTTCCAATTCTAAATTCATACAGAAAGTAAGCATTTCTATAGAGTACCACAAGCTACATAATATTCTCAGATTTTTTTTTAAAAGTGCAAGTTTCCCTTCCCATTCCATTCACATTCCAAAAAATACTTCCGCAACAGAACTGCTGTTCAGCAGTGGAAAGAAAAGTATCCACTTAGTATTCTTCCATTTTCTAGGAAGTGCAATGGTCCAGTGCCCAGATGAAAAGAAAATTAAGTGTATTCTTCCACTGAAAAAACCCATGAATATAGTGCATTATCTTAAAGAGTATAATTTCCCTGTATAAAGGTCATGTGCACTTTCTATTTTGTCTGTGTGCCAGTAACATTTATGGTTAAATTTAAAGCACTTGCTGTATCACTTTCACATTTCACACTTTCTTTTTAAAAATTTCTGTTGTCAAAACTAGAACTATAGATCTAATTTTGACATGAAAAAGAAATAAAATTAATATTAATGTGGCCTAGAATTTTCTTGAGATTACAGAAGGCTATAGAGGAGGAAAGTATTTTTACATATAAATTTGAGACTGAATGGATAAATTGCAAATACTCATGATAGATGCTAATAGACCTTTTTCATTTTTGCAAAGTAAGGTATTAATAGAGGAAATAGACCTTGCTTATCAAACTCTTACTGTGGTACTCAAGAGGTACAGCCCAACTAGTAAGGCCAGAAAAACTGAAAACTGTGAAGAGTAGAATTGTATGCTTACTATCATTTAAATAAGATGAGAAATTTCAAAATAAGGTATGACAGGAGTAGAAGAGTAGCAGTTGTGACTGGCCAATCTTTTCATCCACTCTTTCACAATATTTTAACTTCTCCTCTGATACTGCTTCAGTAAGATTATTATATGACTGCAACAAAAAATAAAATAAAGCTTGATCTATCTCCTTCATTGTATAAGAATGAGTTGAACTTCGTCTTCTAACCCCTAATTGATGATGCAGCATTCAGTGGCAAGACAATAGAGAACATTACTTTTGTTATCCATAAGATATTCTAGATAGCTGCTGCATGCCAGGAGTTGCACACTTGCCTTTTCCACAAACAAGAGCTGGCCAGAAAGCCCAAAAGCTTTAACAAGCTGACATGCTTCCTGGAGTCAGAAACTTTCTACTCATAAAAAAAATTTCAGCCCTAAAAACAGGCCATCAGCAGCTGTGGTGGTGTCAGCCTGGACGTCAGAACATTGCTATTGCCTGGGAAATTTTACCAGGAAAATTACTGCTTTGATTTCTGGTCATAGCAGAGAAGCTTAAGTAAATTCAACTATTTAATGTGAGACTCTGTGAGACAGCCAGCTCTTCCCCTCAGGAGGAGGGGTACTTGTGATACCATATGTCATTCCAGAAAAGTGGTCTGAAAGGGCTGACCTTGTGCTTCTTCCCAGTTCTGTGAGCAGAAGCATTATAGGACACTTACTCATCACCATTAATAATCCCAGAGCACTGGCTTGGATGAGGAACAAGATTAAAGATTGTTACAAAGTTCCACATGAGTTATTAGCTGCTAGCCTGATGTAAACATGAGTAACAGATAATGCAATTAGTTTGGTTGAGCAGAAATCACTTGGAGGAGCCTAACACTTGTCTGCCATCGTGAAATATTTCACAGAGGAGAGAGAAGGGTAGGGAAAGGCTTTCATGTCACTTGAGATGATGGGTGGGGTATGACATTGCTGGGAACAGAACCCTCTCATGAAAGTGGATGTGCTTTATTTGCACAGGCACTTTGGAGCTCAGAGGAAAATAAAATTAAAGGGGGAAATGGGACAAACTGATAGAAAATATTTCTGACCTCAAATCCTTCTATTTCCACCCTCTTCAGCAAATATATGGAATTTGTTCTCCGAATTTTTGTATTTGTTACTAAATTTGTAGACACTTAAAAGTCAGTGGTGTAGGATCTTTTGTTGTATTTTTTTTCTTCCTTTTTTTTAAGCGCTTCATTACTAGACATCAGACAATCTAGATTTTTAGTTAGCTAACTTGATTGCAGGAGGCAAGTTATTTTCTCCTGATCAATAAGTGATCAGAGTTAAAAATAAAAGCTAATATTTTTTCTGGATTCCAGGTACACAGAAATCCAGACAAGCAAAAGAGAATGCATGGTCTTGTTACAGATTTTTATCAAAGCAACTGACACAAAAATATGTTTATGTTTATTAAAGATACTAGAAACACACAGATGAAAATTATATTATTCACATGGCCTGGAAAAAACAGGGGGAAAAAAAAAAAAAAGAAAAAAAGAGAAAGAAGAACAACCACATGTTGAACTTTAATTCCACCTTCCATCCCTGTTTTTTCTCATGAAGAGCAAAACAAAGAAGATAGGCAAACATAAGGAAAAAACAGCACAGTGTGGAGTGGATGCTAGTGAAAAATCCTAATTACTGTACTAATCCTCTAATGGCATGTCAACTACTGATAATTGATCTCTGTGATTTCATTGGCTCCCTTTTGTTTTACTAAGATTGATCAGGAAAAAGGAAGAGAGGGGAAACATTTGTAAAAAAGATGCTGAAAAAAGTCCAACAAATAATTTACTCCTTTTCTTTCCATTTTTGTCAAATGCATTTTAGAGAAATTATATGAATGGCAAAACAAACACAGATCACAGATCTGAAGGCATTTTCAAATGGCATTTCAGAAGAAGAAAAAGCAGATGGTAGGGGGAAAAAAAAATCAGTATACATCATGTCCCTAATGTCCTGAAAAATTGTTAAGTGAATTTTCTCATTCTTATAGTAGGAAGACTGAAAAACATTATGCACTATCCATGCTGTGAATTTCACAAATTTCATCAAGGAATTGAGGCAAATTTGCTTTAATGATGCAGTACAATTACAGTTTTGTGAAGACTTCTTATAAAGCCTAAAAATTTTCTATGACACTTTTTTTTTTTTTTTTTTCCAAATGGTCACTGCAAAGAATATGTTCTAGGACATGATGTACTAATTCTATTCAGAACAGCTGCAAAGCATTGTGGGGTGTGAGAATGAAGTGCACTGGGTAAACAGCATGATGTTTCTTTGGTCTCTATCAACTATTTTTTCTTGATGGAGCTTTTGGTTCTGTTCATTTCTCTGTTCCAAGATGCTTATGCTTATCAGGTCAGAGGCTGAAACACTGGAAATAGTATTTTCCAGAGTCAACCAGGAAGAAAGTGAATAAAAATGGAAAGAGATAGGAAAAAAAAAAAAAAAAAAGCAAAAATAATCTTCTTTTTAAATATCTGTAAATCACAAAGCAACTAAAACTTCATTGTTTGACCCTCATATTATAGTCTTTTGCATCCACTATGAGTAGTATATTAAAGGAGAATTTTTTTGTTATCTTTTGAGGAAACAAACTTTCTGAAAATACTAGAAGAATAAAATTCTGCTGTAAACTTTATAGATACAATGTTAATAGCTACCTTACTACTTCCTGAACTTTAGGGCAAAAAAATCTGACACAGCATGGTAAATGTAATGGAAACAAATCAAGAAAATATACATTTCAATAAAACCCACAAACTGTTTTTCATTTTTTCTGTCTTGTTTAGGAAGGAAAAAAAAAACAAACCACAAAAAAATAAAAGAAAAACCTAACCAAAAAAACTAACAAGCAAACAAAAAGCAAACGAAAACAAAACCAAAGAGAAAAGCAAACAAAAAAGCAAACACAAAACAAAAAGACAAAACAAAAAACCCCAAGCAACCAACATTTGTACAAATAATAGTTAATATAAAGAAAACACAAATGAAAGGAAGGTTAAAATATAGTAGTATAGTTTTTTAGAGTATAGTCTGAGGGTGGTCAACATTAACCACATCAAACTTCTTAAAGATTAAAGAAAAAATTTAATACATAAAAAGTTGCTTTCATAATCTTTGAAAGATTAACAACTACTGATACAAATAATCAAAGCAGCGCATACATTGGGACTGTTCAGTCATATGCCCATATATACCATGTAAATAAATACTTCAGAGTGTAGCATATGTGACTTTTTAACCATAATAATAAATACTTTCTTGTAGCACATGGCTTTCTAAGCATTAATGAATAAAACATCTGAGACATACTCAGAGAATATTAATAAAAGTAATTAAATTTCACAGAGAACTGAATTTAGAGGGAAGTGATCTGAAAACAATCTATTGGTGCAAGCAACAAATTATACCACAACTAGGATTTGAATTAAAACAAAACCTCCATCTTCAACATTTACTTGGTTCTTGGTTTTCAGCAATAAAGAAACTAAAAGGCTCACATGTAAATCATTATGTCATTTTTTCAAACTGTTTCCCGACAACACAAAATCAGATTACGAGTTGACAGTCTTAGTTAAAAACTATATGGCACAGGAAGTGCTTTCCTCAGCTTCCAAGATTTCACTCTAAGATTGTATTGCTGATGCCCTCATGTTACTGGAAGTCACATGCTGAGGGTGGTCAACACACAATGTGTATTCAGTCTTACGAGCCATCACACGTGTAACCTTGAAATGCCCACATTTAATCAAAAGTAAAACATCCGAAAGGCCAGTAGTTTCATGAATAGTTTAAAAGCTCCCTGACAGCCCTAACAAATGAGTTTTCAGTGAAGGATAGCCATTTGGAGAAAGAGAAAAAAAGATGGGGAGAGAAAAATCCCACTACATTTAAATTTTCCAGACTGATTGCAATCTCTAGAAAATGTGAGTTATAATTTGTGGCTATTCTAAATTGTGTATTTTATTCAAATGTAAGTTAGACAAGTTACTCTGTATAAAAAAACAACCAACCAAACAAAAAAACCCAAGAAACCTGATTATTCAGGTGCACTATGTCAAGAACACTACAGAACTCTTCTTCCCCCTATAGAGAATGGAAGTCATCCACAAAACTTCTCTTTATAATAATTACATTTTAGCAGCACTGTGTATATTAGCTGCTTTTGTTTAATATATGCTGCTCTCTTACGTGCTACAAAAGCTTTCTGAAATGATCCACTATTTTCAAGAAGGGTAGATTTTGGATTATTTTTAGTATTACTTATTCATTATTTTGAATTTGAGTTCTACAGATAGTTAAAAACAATGTTTTCTTATTCAGTTCACATATTATCTACTCATTTAAGATTATTAAGTTGATCCTGAACTTCACATATATTAACTATCAGTAATATGATAATCACTAGGAAGTATATCCAGGTGAAAGAACAAATGGTTTATCAGAAAAGCAAATCTCTCATTAAGTTCACACCTGGTGAAAATCACAGAATAGAATAAAAGAAACCAGGATGAAATATCTAATTTATTCAATGCTTCTGTTACACAATAATCTCTGCTTATTGAACAGAGAAGCTCTGCTTATTTGACCTTTTTTATCTGATGAGTGAAAGTATCTGTTTCCTTTCCACTTCCTGTTGGTTCCCACTGCAGCTTCCTGCTTAGGAAGCCATCTGATTACGTCTGATCCTTCATCAGGAGGATGCAGAGGAGAAGCAGAGCAAGGAGTTTGTCAATGCAGGAACAATAAGGAAAGAACAAACAGGCCTCAACAAGCCAGCACATCAGCAAAAGAACCCCCTAGAAGGCTCTCTTGGGACCCATTTTATACTGAGCACCACGGAGAGGAATACTGTGAGTGCTCCATTTAGGTCACCTGATCCATCCTTTCTTTCACACAGGCACAAATTCTCCCTATTGTAACTGCCTCATCAGCAGGTTGGCAGGTGCTGGTGGTGCTCCCCACAGGATGTGTTTTAGTTTGGTTTTGTTTTCTTTTTAATTTTATTCTGGTTCTCTCAAACCAGTACACTAGGTGACGCCAACACTCCCGAAATGTTTCTGCTTTAGTACTGGTACGTTCACTTTCCCTAATTTAAACTTCTGAAACAAACAGAGCAAAACCAAAATCCTGACATTGCATTATTTAGTTCACAAGGCAACAGACACAAATCCCATCTGCTTTGTAAAAATTGCATGCTACCTGAGATTCCTCAATATTCACACATGCATCCCAGTACTGTGTTATGTACAGTATGTGCAGGCTATTATGAGTGTCTGTAAAACCTCTCAGCTCTGTTGAGCTTTATGGTGCTTGATCTATGCAGATGAAATGGTCATTTGCTCTATCATCTACTGGATGCCCCAAGTACTCTGTTGGAGAGATAAAATGTAGGTTTGTTCTGTCTTTATGTTCATAATATCTTAGTGCTAAGCAGTTACCACCAACACATTTAAAAAATCAAAATAACAGAATTATATTTGCTCCCCACTTTCAAAATAACACTTTTCCCCTTTTATTTTATTTTTTTTTCCTCTTCATCTCTACTCCTTATAAATCTGTTTAAGAGTGGCTTGGTCTATTCAGATGAGGTTAAACCAGAATATTCTTTCTCCTCTCATAACTAGATATAGCTGCTATCAAATTGCAGGGAAGGTGGCACCAAGGCATTCACTATCTTTTCATTACTTTATACCCCAGCCAGAACTCTCAGACAGAACCCCTTTTTCACTGACTCCATCAAAAATTATTACCTGTTGGTGAAATCTTACATTCCAGGAGCCATTCCCTCCCATCAAGTCTCCCAAAACTCCCAGATGGGTTCTACCTTTCTCCTGGAAAATTATGATATCTGCTGCCTACACAGGAATTCAGCTGACTGTGCTTTTTGAATAAAAAGTACTTCACTTCTTCCTTAGAGACATGTGTTTTCTATCCTGTGCTTGGCTGAACAGCTATCAACTTTTCACTCAGGTAGAGAGAAAGAACTCTGAAATATTTCATTGTGATATCGAAACATTCAACCAATACACGCTACAGATTTTGTATTTTTTCCCTTTATAGTAATAAACATACTTGACAAATATTTCAATGTTACACAGATACACAGCTTATTATTATTATAAAGATAAAATATGGTAGCAATTAGTCACTCAAATGGCTTCAACATTTTTTTCTATGTCACTGTCAACTTCTTCTGGTGACTGAAACCAGCTTTTACCTGTACAATGATAAGGAGATTAGGAACTTTCAACTTAATTACTTCATGCTGAAGACAACTGTCATTTAATTTTTTTTGCTTTTGTTATGCAGATTACTGATGCCCACACAAGTCTACTGTCAGTTTTTACATTTTACACGAGCCCTCCTGCACTTTACTGCATGAAATCTTGATGTGTCAAGATATTTTTCATTCCCATATTATAAAATAGAAAAGACCATAGGAATATAGGAAGGTGAGAGTAATTTTTCCAGATGAAACATTTTGATAATTAGTGTTCTTGTTTGCTTTCTATCAGCCTTTCAAAAGAATGTTTGTAAAATGTATTCTTAGCTAACTGGGTATGTCAAGCACAGATGTTAAGTTAAGGCCATATTTTCATAAAATATAACTAGCTAGCAGCTTGTATTTTTTTCTTTTTTTTTAACTAGATGTCAGTTAGCTACTCACTTTATTACCAGAACTCAGCAATTACATCTCTCCTCATATTGGTCATGCTGTCCTTAAATATGATTATTTCTGTTTTACTGGCAATCTGTCATTTTACTAATTCAGTATATGCCAATACAGGACAGCAACTGAAAACTATGCACGACTCTCCTTCCTTTCAGGCTGATGGTTTTCTTCTTACACTTCTGTGCTTCTCTTCCTGTAAATGGGACAAAGCAAAAAAAAAAAATCTTGTCTTTTAAGATCTCATTTCAGAGTAATTCTTTTTTACTCTGAATGAAAGTGAAAAGGTCTCAAGAAAGCTGGCCAGCAATGTTGTTTTTACAAATTTAAGACAGTCACAATTCCTTTGGAAGTAAGAAGTTACAAGTGTTAAGAAAATATTACTTGGTTTACTAACCACCAGTTTAGGCTCTGTAATTTATAGCTTGTACTGTTGGCCTATGGAATGGACTTTCACAGCTTGTTTTATTACCTTGTGCCCCTGAAGTTCATATAACTAAGTCAATTTTTATTTTTTGTAATTCAAATTACCTTCATGCATAGTTATGAAAATATGTTTTTCTCCAGTGACAGAGATTCACAACTTTGTTGTCTTTGTTTAAAATCCTAGTTTGTAGTAACAGCAACATATGGAGTAACTTCAGAAGAGAATATCTATGAAGTCCCAGGCTTTGAGGACTTAACTACAACCTGCAGTGTCTCATGCTCAGTTGCTGCTGGATTGCACTGCATTGAATGACAGGTCTATAATCTCCTGCCTTTGCTACATGAGCATCTAAAATGTTGTAAAGAGTGGTCTCCACAATTTGTACAGTCTCACAATTTGAGTGGTCTCCACAATTTTCACACTCTGAAAGATCTTTTCACCAAGCCACTGTGGAAAGAACAATAACAGTCAGCTTCGGTGATCCTTAATATACTTCCATTAAAACATACATATTCATGGATCATGGCTGAAATCCCTTTCTCATTTTGAAAATATTTATTTTCAGCTTTTTTTCACATTTTAATTACTAAAGCAGAGGCTTCTCTTTTATGTTATTATTCCAAACAATATCTGTGCCAATATCCCACTTGGAAGAATCAGACAACCTGAATGCTTGCTTCCTATAAGAATATTTCATGCTTTAACCTCTTAATCACAGCTAATTCAGTTTCTCAAAACAGTTGCTGAAAGTTACATCTTATGTCCCATGCATCTTTCAGAATAAAAAATTTTTTTTTCACTGGTTTTACAAATCCACGAATATGTTGTGCCTATACACTGCTAAAGTAAAGCAAGTATTCCAGAGACAGATTTAAATATCTTGAGATATAGTTGTACATTTTATTTTATTTACTATTTTCCTTATCAATTTTTCCTCTACTGTCTCTACTTACTCTTTCCCTATTTCCTGTTTTCCCAGTTCTCCCACTTTGCTTTTCATATGGTCTAAATTTTTAGGTCTTCTCAGTGCTGTTCAGAATCTCTGGTCATCCTTATCCATTTGTTTCTTCCCTTCAGATTAAATAGCCAATATGTTTTCAATTATATCACAAAAATATATTTTCTTGGAAGATGTCCTAGACTACAAAGGCAACTTGAAACTTACCTGAGGTGTTTTTTTCTTTTTGTTTGTTTTTTTAACAAAAATATTGAAAAAGCATGTCTCCTAGAATTTCTTCTTTCTTTGTAACAAAAAAATTTATCCTTTTTCACATTTCTTTAATTATTTGTCTCTCTATATATGGGAAGAATTCTATCATAATTTTGTTTTGGAGGTAGAAGGGATTTGGTGGTTGGGTTTGCTCCTTGAGGCTTTTTGTTTTTATAACAGGTTAAAAATATATACTTACTACATACCACCTGTTCATTGCTCAAAAATATTTGTTACAGAATTTCACTTCTCCTCGGGGAAAGAGGAACCCCTTAGTTACATGAGTCAGAGGTAGGATTGGAGTCTTTCTTTGATTCTGACATTTGAAGTACTTTGCACCTTCTAAAACATAATAGAAACAGTCTCTTGACAAATGCAGGCTTTTACCAAGACATTATTACAATACACTAATATATGTACTTCAGATACTTTAATAATACAGGTGAAAGAGCATCTATGTACAATGAATTTTACCTTCTTACTCCCTTGTCACCTGCTTGGTAACTATTTCACTCTTTCTGATGTAGAAGTGCCTAATATGAAATTAATATGTGATTTCCTTTTTAATTGTAATTTTGTTCAGTTGCAGCCAGCAGATTTTTTTCTCTTGTCAAATTCTTCCCCTTTTTCTAGCCTCTGAACAGCAGTAGCCCTTATAAAGCAGTATTATTTCATAGTGCTTTCATGTTTTTTCAGGTGAGCTTGTATTTACTCATGTTATTTGACTAAATGCTAGGGTATTATGGTTTCCAGTCTTGAATTGTGTGTGCACTTCTGCCTCAAGTATTTTCTCTTGGATTATTGGAAGTGTCCTGAATTCTGGTGTTCTGGTTTTTTTGTTTGTTTGCTTGTTTGTTTCTTGTTTGTTTTTTGTTTGGTTTGTTTTGTTTCCTAAACAAGTCTTTCACCTTTTGATCCAATTACAAGGAATCTCATGGCCACGTGAATATAATGTGATTATGTACAAAATAGCCTCTAGGAACAAGCAAGGAACAAGTGACAGGAATGTTTTTTGAAAGCCAAGCAGAGCACTCTAGCACATACATTTAGTAAGTCTTGCTTATTCTTTTGCATTTCTTCCATACACCCATGGATTAATTTCAATTTGCATTAATCCTTCCCAACCACTTGGGCCTTAAAGTCATACATCTGAGGAAAGAACTCGACAGGGTATTTTTCTAGTACTGCAGTATATTTAGTTACATCACAGACATAAGGACACTTAAAAACAACTTAGATAAGAGCGTTTTTCTACCTCAGAATAGCTCAGGTCATTGAAGTTTCTAGCTACCTCTAGAGTATTGAGATGCAGCAATGACTCAAATTCAAAGAAATTATCTTAAGTGGTTTCTACTTTTCATTATGTTTTACATTTCCAATTAAAACTACCAGCCCAAAGTCAGATGTGATTGGAGCAGAACACAGATCTCTTTGGTAAGAATCTACTTTGTGGTTTTGAGTATTAAGTATCAGAATGCAGAATCTCTGGCAAACTCCATTATTTCTGATTTGCACATAATACTATACATATTGAAATGTAACTTAGCTTTGTATCACACCATAAAGTTACAGATCATAAATCAGACTATTTATGACTACCTAGATTATATATGAAAATATTTAAGAATGCATGTTATTAGGAAGGTGGCATTAAAACAAAAAGAAACAGCTCTGCATAACACAAATTTCAATTCCAGATACAGGAATTCTTTAATATACACTATTGAACCATCCAGTCATGAGCTGGATTATTCTTTCTGCTGTTTTTCTTCATGACTCTTGATGTTTTCCCTGTGACCCATGTTATATTCATCTGAAAAATTCCTCATCCCTTCATATGACTCAGAATGCCACACTGTATCTTATGCTAATATCCAAGGAAATATTTCTTAACCTTTTACTTGACCAAAAGATGAATTTCATAAGACTAAAAATCAGGTTGCCTCTCACATGATGGATATAGGGATGATGTATATGTTTATGTGACCGGATGCATAGAAATTGCACAATATGACATGATGTAAATACATCTGTCATCTGTATGATGCCTTTGCACAATTGAACATGAACCTACCACATGACAGACATGCTGTTAGGCATATGGGAGGCAAGAAGCAAAAGAACCTAAAGGAAGACATAGAAGAAAGAGCCATAAGGAGCAGCCCAGCATGACAATGATATCAACGTAGTACAAGACTAAGGGTCTGCTGAGTTAAGAGAGGTACAAAAAAAAAAACCTGTTGGACATGTCTGTTCCTGCAGAGGATATAATTGCTTTGCTTTATAATGTTAATAAATATATGGAACTTCAAACTGTATAAGATAAGGTAGATAAAACCTAGCAAGAAGGAGAGGTAAGTGTAAACATCTCAGAATCTATTTTTTGAAAGAAATATGTTATATTATGACTTACATTTTGCAAAGTATGTAAGTGGTAACGATATTAAAACATGTATGTGAATGAAAATGATAACCTAAGAAGTATTTAGGAAGTGGTCTCTATGTTTTTTTGCAGATATTTTAATTTAAATTTTGAAGTTTAAACAATTTTTAAGAAAAATTATTAGGTCTACAGGCTATGAATTATAAAATGTGTCCAGCTTTACACGAAAAAAAACCCTGTTTTTCAACAACTAGAGTTGGAACAAAAACAGCTGAGTTTTCATTGTTTCCTCTGGTGTTTACAAAAGGATTTAGTATCTCTTTAACAACAAAGTTAAATGAATGTACATGTGCATGTACAGCACAATTGTGCCATTAAGACACAAAAGATAAAACCCTAGCGGTCCATTTCTGATATCATCAAGTCACAGTAGGTAGCTAATTTCTAGTTAATTAAATATATACCAACTAGCTAATACAGTGAATAAAACTCCTATCCTCTTTGAACTTCACACCTCTGTAAGACCTGAAATTTCTGTCCAAAACAAATACAACAAAAAGGAATCACTGAAGAGGGATGAGAAGGAGAGAAAAATGCTGAGTAGCTAAGCCTGGCCTTACACATTTTTAGATATATTTGTGGTGGCTTATTTTTTTATCTTCAGAGACAGAGCATGTTAAATTAAATCTAAAAACATGCAGTATTTCATTTAGTCAGCAGTATAAAATTTCCAGTACTGTTAATCTGTCATCATGGTGCTATGCATCTCAGATCTTCTACATCAGACAGTGTGCTGGAAACTAGACAACGATTAGAAAAAATATAAAAAATATTCAAGTGTCTATTTTAAAAGTTTGTGAGTCTGTTTTAAAATTGCAGTATTTCACAAAAACACCATTGAAATTAAAAAAATAATCTTCTGGGATTTTTTGCTTACTCAGCTGTACTTGTCAGAATCATGTCCTAGTTAATTTCTTTTGTTTTGTTTTGTTTTTTTCAAAAAGGAGTACTAGTAGATTGTTCTTTCAACACACTCCTTTTGCTGATAAGTGAAATAAACAATAGAATATAACTGAACTATGTGACTGAACATGGTAGTGACTTACAAGTGAATCACAGCTTACACACAATTGGCTTCATCTCTTCTACAAGAAGCTTCAAAAATTTATGTTCAGGTTTTGAAATACTGGAAGTTTCCATTAACCTTGTTGCATTTTGGAGGGACAGGTGGTGGGGGCATATTCAGACCACTTCAGAGAAGCATAGTCTGCTGCACTGTAACTGCTTTGCTTCACATATATATGGTAGCTATTTTGTAAAGCTTTCTAGTTCACCAAAACCTCAATCTGAAACTCATTTTGAATCCTCTGTATATATTTAATCCACTGTATTATATAAATGCATTCAATAATAATGAAAACCAAATGTACCTAACATATGTAGCCTAATAGTTAGCTTCAGTCAGGTGAGACTTGTAACTTCACCAGAAAATGTCGTTGTGGAGTTGAATTGTTGACAGAAGTGGCTTTAATTAGGCTTCACTTTGGTTCATGTCATGACTACTGCTCTTTCTGAGTGTATGCAGCTCTCTCAGAAGAGCTATAGAGAACTGACTAGCCAGTCTTAAAACCTAAAGTCAACTGTCATTCATTCTTCCCAGAGCCGTGGATCTCTGGATTGCATCTGACATATCCTTTTGTATCAATGCTGTCATTATTGATAAGAAAAGTTCTGGTAACTTTCTTTCATAAGAAAATGCTGCCCTGGTGGAACACCCACTCTTCAGCATATCATAAAAGAACATTCTGAGAAAAAGACTTCATTATCAGAGGCAGAATAAGACGTGATATGCAAAACAATTCACCCAGCATGAACCAAAGGAGGAATATGGAAATTAGTATTAAGAATTGAAATTTATCACCTTAGCATCAATAAAAATTAGTTGAAACCCATGAGACTGCCTAGTCACCTTCAAATCTCAGTCCCTTCTGTAACTATGTATTTCATAACTATTTTTAACTTGATATTTTCCCAATATTTTAACTTTCAAGATTGCTTTCATTGTCTACATTAGAGTAGTCCAATGCCACTATCTAGGTCTAATTAGTTATCAATCCTCATTTGAAAAGGTTTTTTTTTTTTCTGCAACGTTATGTACCTGTAAAAGAATATTTGTCTCAAAAGAGCCACCCTGACAAAATGGACATTGCACTCGGGTGGAGACCTCATTGATAAGCCATCTGGGCTCTGTTCTCTCAAGAAGAGACCCTCATTTGGGTAACCACTTGATTAACAGGGTCCTATTCTCACAAGAGCAACCCCTCCTTTAGTGGCCATCCCAATAAGCTGAACTCTGCTTGGGCTCTCTGCAAGGGGAGCTCTGTCTGATGGCCACCCTGACAGGCAGGACACTGTCCTTATTCCACCAGGGACAGGGGCAGGCAAGCTGTGCCCTGTGGGGGCAGAGGGACATCTTGTCTGTGCCCCGGGTAAGGACACTGGAGAAGGCACGTGCAGAAATAAGGGTTATTGCTGTGTCAGCCCACCAGGAGGGGCCCAAATGAACACCTGGCTGCACAAGATATGCCAAAGCCCCCCCCAAAAAGGTGGGGTCAGGCAGCATAAAAATGCAGGATGTGCACCCGCCATCCAAGGACCACAAATTCCTACAGAGATCAACTCTCTGTCCAAGGGTGGTGATATCTTTCCTCTAGCTCCTTTCTCTCTCTCTGTCTCAGTTTCTAACTTTGTATCGACATCTAAGACGTAACAGTTTCCAACTTTGTTAAATTCTACTAATTTGTGTAGTTTTTTGTTTAGTTTTGTTAGTTGTAACCTGTTGTTTTGACAATTTCCTTAAATTTTCCTAATTTATAATCCATTACTTTGACAGTACCATCATTTATAATTCTGCTAGTTGTAAACTGACATGCTTTACAATCCTACTCTCTTTTAAGTACTCTTTTTTACAAACCTCTTGGGTAATAATTTCATTCCTAGAATATTGCACAGAGAATTTCTGAACTTAATATCACTGAATGGGTTGTTAAAAAGAGATTAATTAATAGAGGCGGATTGGGCCCAGCTGCACCTTGGCTCCTCTCTGAAGGAGTTTAGAAAGCAATGGGATCCAGTCCGAATCTCCCTGAGTCAAGCCCCAGGCTGGGGAACTCTACCTGTGCCCACTCTGTGGGATGTGATATTTGGTTTCGCCCCCACATATGGGGAGTTGTGCTCAATTTGTGAGATGTAACAGTGCCTCACCACCTTGTGGGCTATGACAGTACCATTCTAAGGCTTTACCTCCCCTTGTTACTAAAGCTTCTTAGCAAAGCACACCTTGTTTTTAAACGATTATTTGTGTGCCTTATTCTGTTATTTCATTACAAGAAAACATACAAACAAACAGCAAAACCCAACCCTTCTGTCTTCTGCCTCTGAAATCTAAACAAATTTTAAAAACAACAAAGAAAACACTTTTCTAGGGATTAGGTTTGTGCTCTCATACTACGTAACCAATTGACCGTATGAATGTTGGAGCAGTCTAACTTGAAATACTGCTGGAATATTTAGACTTGAAAATAGAACCATAAGTCATTAAAAAATTAATTTCATCTAGATTTAGAATGACATGTCAGCTTTGATTTATGATATCTATATGCTTTCTTGCTTTCTTCTGGACCTGTTCCAGCACTTCAATATCTTTCTGGAAGTGAAGGGCCCAGAACTGGACACAGTACTCAAGGTGAGGCCTCACCAGTGCCAAGTACAGGGGGAGAATTACATCCCCAGTCCTGCTGGCCACGTTCTTCCTGATACAGGCCAGGATGCTGTTTGTCTTTTTGGCCACTTGGGCACATTGCTGGCTCATGTTCATCCAGTTGTCAACCAGTACTGCCAGGTCCCTCTCTGCCAGGCTGCTCTCAGCCACTCTTCCCCCAGTCTGTAGCACTGCATGGGGTTACTGTGCCCGAAGTGTAGAACCCTCCACTTGGTCTCATTGAACTTCATACCACCATTGACCCAGCCTATCCAGGTCCCTCTGCAGCATCTTCCTACCCTCTGTCAGCTCAACACTCCTCTCCTGTTTTGTGTCATCATGTGAATTTACTAAGGATAGAATAAATCCCCTCATCCAGGTCATCAATAAAGATGTTAAACAGGAATGTGCCCAGTACTGATCTCTGGGGGACACCACTGGATGCAGCACCATTCACCACCACCCTCTGGGCCTAGTGATCCAGGCTGTTTTTAACCCAGAGAAGGGTGTACATGTCCAAGCCATAGACTGCCAGCTTTTCCAGGAGCATGCTGTGGGAGACTGGGTTAAATAAAGGCTTTGCTGAAGTCGAGGTAGATCACATCCACAGCTTTTCCCTTATCCACTAGGCAGATGAGTTCTGAGTATGTTCCCAAAGTATAGCAATTTCCAAAGGGTGAAGTTTACCTGAAAGGACCACTGGTGTAATTGAAACACTGACTGCATTTGCCCAGTGACCAGCCCAGACTTCTACATGACTGTGATATGTGCTGTAAAAACAAACCAAGAACTTGCTATGGAAGGGCTAAGCCAAAAGTTCTGACCTACACCTGACCTGCTCTAATGATATGTGTAGAAAAGAAGCAGAATAGCATGGATTCTTGATAGCTTTGGCCTAGGTAACACTTTGGAGCAGGACATCAGTGGGAAATTGTAAACCAGGTACCAGTAGCTGGTACCAGTAGCTGGTAACCGTAGCCAGTAGCAGGCTTTAACTACAAAAAAAAGCTGAAGAGATCATCCTGGGGTGATGGTATAGGACACCAGTGAAGCCATCAAAAAGGTACAAGACACACGTGAAACCTTTGGTAGCTTATACCAACCAGCATTGTTAGAAAGTAATGAACAAAACCAATAGTCCCTCATGGAGGACATCCTCCCAGAGAGATCCTGTTCTACTTATGAATATGTTTTACACCATGTGTCAAGGGCTGGTGTAGTTTTGTCCCTGTGGCTACCTCCTGCATGGCAAGTCATCTAAAATACTCAGTTCTGTAAGCCCCTGTCACATCCTGTGATTTAGTTTCCCATTGTGATCCAAAGTCTTAGGTGGCCAGGAGCACAGTCAGACACTCTCAACATTGTGCACAGGAGAAGAACAGAGATTCACATGGTTGTTCTTTTGCAGCCTTACTCAAAGGAATGTCTAGCCCAGAACAGACCATGAGCTTTCCAAGGTTTCCACTCTACCTAGAGCAGGCATGTAGATACCAGCATTGCCAAAAATCTGTGATAGGTGTGTTTCAGTATTCATGAAGAAAACAGTTATTGCTTTGCAGCTCCTACAATTCAGACAATAAAACCCAGCTTCTCCCAGTGGGACTCAATTTAAAGACCTTATATTTGGAGAAAAAACTCCCTTGAGGCATCAGCCCTTGTAATGTGCACTTCTTTCAGTATCTCTGTGCAGCTCAACATGTTAAGAATGCTAATTAAGTTTCTACTGTCTGATAACTTATTCACAACACTGTTTTTACAGTATTGTACTTACATTTAAAATGTTTTGACAGACGGTGTTCTGAGAACACTTAGCTGAATATCAAATGACTAAACCACAGTTCTTTAGATGACATTACAGATGAAGTGCTGTATGTAGTACAGGCACATACTCAGACATAGTAAATGCTATTTATAGCTTGCAAAATTATGAAGAAGGCATTAAGAGCTTCAGTAGAAATCAATGTTTCACTGTTTTGGGAAGATGAAACTTTGTAACATTATTGCTTTTGGTGTTTTCTTTACTTCTATCTGAAAACACAGGCATATACATCTGGATTTGTTAGTAGATATAAAACACCAGTACCATGTAAAAATACCACTTGCCTCCCAGCTTACTAGAGATAGGATATATTGCTTTTTCTATTTATCACAGTAAGGTACAAGAAATGGTACATTATTGACCTTTCTTCTCTTTGATCTTTCTCTAAATTATTGAAACATTTAACACTAGATGTTTTGTTGCTATTGTAGAAAATAAACCAAACCTAAACTGAACCGTCAGCCTCAGAAATCTGTTAACCCATCCATATATGCACATAACCTCTATTAACATTAATGAGAATTATCCATGCATGTGGATGAGAGATCAGACCCATTAATTTGTTTAGACAAGACCAATTTTAATCAGTGTGAGATAATGCATAATTTTGTATCACACTTGTGTGGTTGATGAGTGAAAACACTTGAGATTTTTACATTCTATGAATGCCTGTGTAGGATGAGGATTTTTGAAACAGAATAATGTCAAATTATTAGTCACAAATATTAGTCACAGGGTTCTTGTCCCTTCATGAGAAGAAAAGGACCGGTAGTGACATTGAGTGACCTCACAAAAGGACAGAGGGACCAGGACAGAGAGTGAATGTTGAATGCCAGAAGCATGATTTCACATTGAATCTCTACCATTAAAAAGATTACTACACCCTTCACTGTGAGCTGCTGTATTAAGTCATTGCTCTTGTCTATTAAACACAGGTCGGTAAACTTATAACCCTAGAGAAGTTTCAAAATTTGCATTATCTCCTAACCTCAAAGCATCTTCACACTAAACTCAGTAAACATGTTTATTCAAATATAGCATCAAGAAAAAAAATATCTAAATGCATTGTACAAATAGCACAACAAAACCCACCATGCAAGGTGAAAGCAAAGACCTGCTCAGGGCAAAAACTATGACATATTGACCTCCATTTGAAAATGAACTTAAGTCTGAAAAACAGAATTCTACTTTTATTATCAGATATACTCTCTTTCTGCTCCTTCATTTTTTATTGGTAATCATTTTCCTAACTCTCCTCCATCAATCCCACTTCATAGAGATCAGACTTTTCTTTTTGAATATTCTTAACTGTGAAGGTATTGCCTGTTTCTGCAAACAGATAGATGTAGAAGCCTTTTTTTCCACAGAAAACACACAAGACAGACAAATCAGACATATATCTGTGGGAAAAGGCCAAGATTTTGTACCTGTAAAAATGTGTCTATAAAAGACCAGTACTGCAGAACCATTTGGAAAATTATGACCTATAGCTGTGATTAGGCCTTTCTCCTAATCTTTCCTTCGAGGTCTCACATTACTAGAAGTTCCAAGCATCTATTTGACAAATATAAGTTTTTGGTTTTAGAATATCTTTTTATTTTTCTCCTGTGCTTTTCAAAGTTCTGAGTGATACCATGAGCAACTTCTACAGATCATCTAAAATAAGACTGTATAACCTGGTACTACACCCCATAATTAGCCAGTCTGAAATGTACATAAGCAACTAGAAATATATAAAAAGTTAAAAGACTTCTAAAAATATCCTTATGTTACAGTTTTTCTGCCTTGTTCCCACAAAAAGCAAAGAGATTTTCCTACTGAATTCTGCACAAAGACAGCAGGATCTAACCAGTAACTGACACAGACACAATGCTTCAGTTTCAAGATAATAGATTTTTAGCCCACTGAGTGATGGAAAAGAGAGCTTTCCACACAGAAAGATGGATTCTTCCATTCCACTAAGTTGCATCACTCTCACTACTCATTCCTTCATATGAAAATATTTTATATAAAATCAATATTGAGATTCACATTAAAGTTTAATACAAGTAGGAAGTGAAGTTCCTCTGAGATATTTGTTTGGACTAATTTGTTTTAAAAACATACTGCAGTGGGTAGAGCACAATTGGATAGCAGATTTAAATATTTGAATTAGAGATGATAGTTGTTAAATTATTAGTTCATTTTTACTGTTTTTACACATTCTCCACAAATTGCAAAAGTATTAAAATTAAAGTTTGTTATAGGAGTTTTCTAAAGAAATTTCAGTTCACTGCTGTTTTATTTAATGAAATATTTTTAAAAGGAGAACTTATTATTTACATGAATCTCAGGGACAAATGAGTTGCAGTATGTAGTTATTAAAAGGACTCTATATCTTATCTTTACTGTGAATAAAGAACTAAAAAACTCATCCTAATTGGATATCATGCTATGTATTTGGAAAGTTAAATAAACTCTATCTCCAGTAATCCCCAAGTAAAATCAGTGCACAAATAGATTAATCTCATGGTTTCAAAGTAATTTCTAGTATAGCTTTATTCCCTTTTCAAAGCCAATCTGAATTCCAGACCCATCTTAGCACATCTATGAAACATGCCAGTAACCTTCCCAAGATGGAAGTGCAGTACCTAAGATACAAATAGAATCACAGAATCACAAAATGTCAGGGGTTGGAAGGGACCTCTGAGGATCATTGAGTCCAACCCTGCCAGAGCGGGACCAAATTATTTTATCTAACCTATATCTTCAAATTGTAGCTATTTACATGGTACTTCTGAACTCAGTGAGGGGAATCTCATCATGTTGAGTTCTCTGGACAATTAAAACAGAGCCTCAATAAAACATATCAAGATTAAACTTCTTTGAATTGAAAAGCTCACTGCTGTCAATGACTCTTAACTAAACTAATATTTCTATTATCTCAGAAGTTCACAAAGCTGGACTCCATCATCTTTCAATTGAGCTACTGGAGAATTCAGCACAACTGAAAGATAAAAACTAACTTACAATTCTGTTCTGCAGAAACATAATAAGAAAAACAACCAAAAGAAATTTCAGTGTTTATTGACCAGGTGTGTAACCACAGACCTATTAAGTGGAGAATTTTACACTGTGAATTTTTTCTACTGAACTGTGCATTTTTTTTCCACTGTTCTCCTGTACCATGTAGAACTAAGAAAGAATCATGTTGCTAAAACTCCTTTTCCTAGAATTATATCAGCATGTATATTTTCTATAGAAAAACTCTAAAAGATGCTGCTCTACTGTAGTCGTGGTAATTAAAATGGAATCCAATGGTCATTGCTTAAAAAAGTGTGTTAAAATTGTCTCTTCCTGAATAAGTTTGGATTGTGCTCTATTGCTCTAAATAAAGTACAAAGCATTTTTCCATTTTAGACCTTTAGAAAGTTACTGTTAAGGTGTCCATATGGTCAGAAAAATATTTTTTTCTAAATCTTTAAAAAACATTTTCAGAGTACCTGAATTTCAGGTAATTCACATTTTCCAGAATTACTATTGTAACAAAGAATTTAAAATATATTTGTACAAAAATGTACATGGGTAATAATCCATGGAATTTTACTTATAGTTTTGTTTCCATCTTTTATTTACACCACTCTGTAAATTATTTAGCAGTGTGGCTGACCCTCTGTAATTTAACCATAATTGCTTAAAAATTAAGACAATAAAACCAGTACAGTTACCTGATGAAAAGTAAAATAAATTGGAATCATATATAAATTTTTTAAAAATTATTTTGATTATAATTCAAGTGTATATAAATATCTTAAATTTAACAAACCATCTAGTGTCAGAAACTTAATGAGAAAAATTATTCACTGAGTGGAAAACAAACAATACCAAAAAATATAATACACAGTTCAGCCTCTCCACAGAAAATTCACATCAGGGCAATACTAATGATTATACTTTTGTAAATTATGTGAAGAAAATTACCCCTTTCCCATTAATTTCTTCAAATGCCTTAATCATCATGGATTAAGTAGATCAATTAAATATTCTCACCGAAAGAACTGACTGAGCAGCTTGATGCGTACTTTATGTATATTTGATGCAGAGGAAACATATCCCACATAACTTCCTTTCCTTCCTTTCCTTCTTTCCTGCCTTCCTTCCTGCCTTAATTCTTTCCTTCATTCCTTAATTTCTGTCTAACTAAACCAGCTATCAATCACCGTTTGAAAAACTTTACCTGTATTTGCAAATCAAGTTCAAATTAAGGATTTGCTTTCAAGAAGCTGGAAGCACAACAACAAAATCAATGTCTAATGGGGTTTAAAGGAAGGCATGAAGGTCTGGGAAAGACTTTGGGGTCACAGAGCCAATATCCCATGGCACAGAGCCACAGCAGCACTTGACAATGCTAATGGAAAAAAAAAAGGGGGGTTAAAATCTTCTGAGTTCTAGATCCTATTCCACTTTGTCCAGAGATCTATTAATGAGTTTATAAATTGTCCCTCAAAATATTATTTACATATGAGTTCATGCCCCTTGAGTGTACAGTGTACACCGTTGCTTACACAGCCTCAAAATCCAATTGGGTAACTAGACTTACAATGGTCTTATGTAAATTAAAGACTGGCTAAAAAATAACTGTCTGGATTGTTAACCCAAATTTCTTCTTGATATTCTGCATATTTATTGTCTTTCCCAACTGCTATTTTCTAAAGCAAATAATGTATCAGAAATAAGAGGCCCCTTTAGTTTCATAACTCTGAACATTTTTGCCTTCAATTTTACAGCAATTTAACACAGACTAATTTTCTTATAACTTTTGGGAAGAAAGAGACAGAAACAGCAAAAAAGAAGCACTCCTTACTAATAAAAAGAGCTATTTAGCACTCAGAGTTTTGAAACAGGCATTGAAGAAAGGTGGAGCAGCTCACCACTAATTGCAGTGGTAATGAATGCCCTATTGAATGCCTCTAGGTCAAAATCAGAGGGATTGTCTCCAAAGGTGACCTTGCAGTAGGTATCTGTTCCCAACCCCCAAATCAAGATGACATGACCAATGAAGTGATACTCGGGTCGATCAGGTCAACAACCCTGGTCCTATGCAAGACTTAAACTATCCAGACATTTGCTGGAAGAACACCACTGGAGCTCACCTGACATCAGTCAAGTCAAGTCAAGAATCATCAACCAAGAAAAGTGCTCTGTGGTATCTCGGTTAGTGACAGCCTTGGCTGCAGTGACCACAATAGTGTGGAGTTTGGGATACTGCTAGCACAATGAAGGTTAATTCAGAAATAAAGGTTTTGGATTTTAGAAGATCAAGCTTCAGCTCACTCAGAGCTCAATTAGAAGAGATCCATTCCATGGAGGGTAAAGAAGCTAGTGAGTGCTGGGAGCTTTTCAAGAACACTCTCCTAGTTAACCAAAACCAGTTCATCCCCTCTAAAGACAAGGGAAGCAGACAGAGCAAGTGACCCCCATGGCTTAACTGTGACTTTCTGGATCTGCTCACCACCCGAAGGAAAATGTACCAGAGGTGGAAAAGTAGAACATTACTGATTGAAAATTACCAGGCCATTATCAAGGTATGCAGACAAGCAGTTAGGAAAGCAAAAGCTCAGCTTGAGCTAAATTTCGTCAGAGATGTAAAAAAAAAAATCAAGAAAGGGTTCTCCAGACATATTAACAATAAGCAGAAACAGAGGAATAATATTGGCCCGCTATTAAATAGGGGAGGTGAACTAGTCACCAATGATGCTGAAAAAGCAGAGGTTATCAGCACCTTCTTCACCTCTGTCTTTACCAGTGCTGTTAGGTCCCAGAACATGGGAACAAAAGTCCAGGTTGATGCAGACAGTGACCAACTGTCAGTGAAGGAGTTGGTGTATCAACTTTTACAGGAGCTTGACCCATACAAATCCCCTGAGGAAAGCCACTTGTCACAGGTCTCCCTCTGGACATCAAGACATTCACCACACTCCTTGACTGAGCCCATCAAGCCAGTTCCTTTTTCACTGTTTTGTCCAACCATATATTTAGAATTTAAAGACCAGGATATTGTGTGGGCCAGTGTTGAATGTTTTGCACAACTGCAGGTAGACGATTTTAGTTGTCCTCGCCTTGTCCAGTGATGTTGTGACCCCAAAATAAAAGACCACCAAATCTGTCATGCACCACTTGCCCTTGGTGAAGCCATGCTGATTGCCACATAACTTCAAGAGGATCTGTTCCATGACCTTGCTGGGCGCAGAGGTGTGACTCACTGGCCTCTAGTTTGTCAGGTCTTCCTTTTGAAAATAGACTTTTCCCCTTTTCCAGTCAGTGGGAATTTAATCAGTTTACTATAGCTTTCCAAACCTCAAACTTTTTTGCAACTTCATTCACCACTTTCCTCAGGATCTGTGGATGGATCTTATCAGATCCCATGGAACTGTGTGCCTTCAGGTTCCTGAGATGGTCTCAAATCTGATCTAACCCTACTATGGGTGATTCTTCATTCTTCCAGTCCCTGCCTTTGCCTTCTGCAACTTGGACGGTGTGGCCAGAGCTCTTGCTGGTAAAGACTGAGGCAAAAAATTTATAGAGTATTACAGTTTCCTCCATATCCCTCATGACCAAGTCGACCATTTCCTTTCAGACAGGGCCCACATTTTCCCTCGTCTTCCTTTTATCAGTGACATAACAATAGAACCTTTCTTGTTGCATCTAACATCTATGGACAGATTTAATTCTGTCAGGGTGTTAACTTTCTTAACTTGATCCCTGGCTGCTTAGACTTTGTATTCCTCCCAGGCTTCTAGTCTTTGCTTCCACCCTCTGTAGACTTGTTTTTTCCATCTAGGTGTGTCCAGAAGCATCTTGATCATCTATGCAGTCTTCCTAATGTTTTTGCCTGACTCCATCTTTGTTGGGACACATTGTTCTTGGGCTTGGAGAAGATCATCGAATATTGGCCAGTTTTCTTGGACTACTCTTCTCTCCAGGGTTTTATCCCATGGTAGCCTACTAAGCAGATCCCTGAAGAGGTACAAGTCTGCTCTCCTGTAGCCCAGTGTAGTGAGCTTGCTGTACACTCACCTTGTTGCTCTAAGGATCATGAATTCTGGCATTTTGTGCTCACTGTAGCCAAGTCTGCCCTTAGGCTTCACATTACCCATTAGCTCATCCTTGTTGGTGAGAACAAGGTCCAGCACAGCACCTTTTCTCACTGGTTCCTCTACCACAGGAGAACTGTCATAAATCCATTTCAGAAACCTCCTGGTTGCCTTTCTGTGCTTTCCCTCCAACAGCCATCAGGGTGGTTGAAACTTCCCTATGAGGACCGGGGTTTGTAAATGCAAAGCTGCTCCTATCTATCTATAGAGTGCCTCATCTGCTCAGATTTGCTGGTCAGGTGGCTTGTAGCAGACTCCCACTATGATACCAGCTGCCCCTGGCTTCCCTTTTACCCTGACCCATAAGCTCTCAGTCAGCTCCTTAATGAATCTTCACCATTAGTTACATGCTTAAGCATGTTTGGAAATATTTTTGATTAAAGATGCACACCAACAGTAGTAGCACTTATAAACATTCATACACCAATTAATAATGAAAACTAAATCTGGATTTCAGATATGAAAAATTCTGCACCAATTTAAACTAAACAGTTCATAGATGAAATAATGAAATAAAACATTTTTTGATGCAAATAAGTAAATTAACACAGATTCATGTTCAAGTGACCTACTATTTATCAATTCTTATGCATTACTACCTCCTACTCTATACACCACTATTTATTCTCAATGGCATTTGCTTCTCAAGGATAGTTACACACAATCACACAAAAAATTGCTGATGCCAATTAAAAAAAAATAATCTGAATCTTCCATGGTAACATAATAAGTTTGGTATCAAACTGTAACTTATTTGTTTCCACTACCCATCATACCTCTGATAGAAACTGCTGATTGCCAGGTAACTGTTTACCATGGCTCTTGATTAACTGCACCTGAATATATGGAATTTCTAGGCTTAAATGATGTCCAACTGATTCAGGTTTTGTTGCCTATGAGTCAGAGAATAGCATCAGAGTTCTACAACTTATTTTTACTAGTGCTTTGGAAATAATCTCTTCATGATTATCAGTTCTACAGCTCTCACTGTGATTGGTTGGTTGGTTTTGTTTTGATTTTTTTTTTAAGCCTAACATACAAATTAAATGCAAAATGAAATTCAGAGAAATTTTTCTCAGGCAGGCTGGAATTAAATAATTGTTGGTCTTCTTTAGGAATGCTTTCATTCACCGTTTTGTCTGCTTGATTGTACTGTGTCCCTTGGCATACGTCTTTGTTTGGACACTATTTTAGACAATCATGATTTTAAAATTATGTTACAAAGCTGATGATCTGCAGAGAATCCATATACATTCAAATGCTGACAATAGCAGCAATCTTTTTGTTGGTTAGTTGTGTTGTCTTATTTCAGTAAGCCTTGTATTTTGTGATTTTCCTTGCATGCTTCAAAGAGAGAAAATGAATTCTCATTTAGGATACACATGTAGACGTTGTTCCTTTTCTTACAAGTTCGTGCTTTTTGTCTTGTTTTGGAAAGGTACTGATACATTAGCACTTTTTTGATTTTCTACTTCAAGAAAAAAAATTTCAAAATTCAGGAATTGTAAAAGTCAAACAGAAAATTCTAAAACATTTGGCTAGCCTAAAATTACAGCTTCTATTCAGAGACTGAGAATGCTCAGAGAGCATTACCTTCAGAGACAGGCAGCACTGGAGTCGATACTTTTCACAGCAGCACATCTTCTTTTGCTGTCTCTCTCAGCTGTCCTGACTTTCCCATTTTGAGATACCTCTAACAGAAACTCCCTATTAAACTCTGGAAAGCATTATGTTTCTGAATTATTAATCCAAAAGTAATCTGGAAGAAGTCATATGGCATTTCTCACACAGGAAAAACATTTTCTTTCCTTCCTAGTCTCTTTTTCAGACAAAGTGTTCCAAAACTAAATGGCTAATTCATACAACAGGTTTCTGAAAGAGAGAGTCCTAATTTTGTCTCACCTTTTTACTTATGAAAAACTAATTTTCTAAATAAGTTTTTGGACGTATGTCTGACCCTCCTTCTGCCTTGTTGAGACCATGTGAGAAGCTGAATTAGCATAACACTTAGGCAATGAAAGAAAAATATTTTTTGTCCTTTGAATATTCCTTGAAGCAGGAAGATACAAGAATACAGCAGATGTCTTGAGTAACGTCAGGGAGGTATGGGCAGGAGGTTCATAGAACTTTCCCTTTTGCCTTTCTAAATCAGAACTAAATCACCCCTACTTCCATAGGATAAGCCTCAATTTTCAATATTTTTCATTTTTGTTAATGTATTTGCAAATGTAAGTACAGCATAAATACTGAATCCTGTCATCAGACTTATACATCTAGGCTTTCCCCCAAAATACTGTCATACTACACTTAAAATACACCTTTCCAATGTATATAAAGATAAATTAAACTACTTTGTTATTGTCTGAAAAAGGCAGCTATTGAACTAGTTGCTTCATTCCGCCTTTCATTTTATTTTCCTTAAGGATGGGTGGTCCATGATTGTGTCTGAGACTTAAATTTTTAAGGTTAAAATATACTAAAAGAATTCTAATTTGCTAACTGCTAAAAGAGACAATTAGCATAAGATCCTACTCTTCCCATTTTTTTCCTTTTAATTTTGGTGCTTCTGACAGAATTCTGCTCTTGCAATTAAGTGGGAATCATTTTCTGACTATCTGCAAGACAGAATTTGAGCAGTAAGAAGGGAAGTGACTTACACAGTCAAATCATTAAGAATCATTAAGCCTTTCTCAGTTTCGTCAATTAGAAAGAACATCAACACTGACAGAAATTATTAGGATGATAAAGTTTATTCTATATCAAAATAAAGGAACATTGTGGGATTTCAAGTTTAGTAGGCCTATGTTTCAGAAAAAGACATAAAGGTGGGTAGTATAAAGGAGTATGGACTTGTACCTTGATTTCTTTAAATTATCTATTATGTTGACTGCTAATTTAATGTATAGAATTTCATATAAAATTAATGGAGGCAATAATGCTAGATTATTTGCCAGTTTTATTCAGACATAATTTGCTTCTTTGTCATTATGAAAGGGGGAAACATGAGCTGTAATTACTATCTCCTCCCTCTCCAATGACACATTTGCATTTACTCCCACTCCATATAGTTAAAGTTGTTAATAACTGAGCTATGTTTTAGTTCGTCTTGATTGCTGCATTAGCTGTTAGAGAACCAGTCAGAAGGACTGCCTAAGGGCTCAATCCACCTAACAGGGAAGTCAATAAGAAAACACACATCACTGGCACTTGAATTAGACCTAAATACACAGTAGAAAATCCTGCTGGTAGCATAGTTCTTATGTTCAGTCTACAATTCAAAGAGAATGCTCATGAGCATGGGCAAGTTAGAATTAGCAATAGGAGCTCTGCAATTTATTCTGAAGTAGAATAAATTTATTCAAAGGATGTAGGAGAAGCTAGAAAACAAAGAGGTGCTCTGAATGAGGAATTTTATTAATAACAACACAGAGAAAGTTATGGGCAGCTATTACCACAAGCATTTGATAAACACCAGTTGATTTGTAATATCAGTAAATAATTTTATAATTAGTTTACAAAAATGAATGTTAATAGAAAGTGTGGGATAAACAGATTTATGTCAAATGTTATTTTTGTAAGACTTCTTGAACGAAGGTGGAAAGGGTCCCTTACAATCAAATCCCTTGAAATCAAAACAAGTTGTTAAAGTTAGTGCAGCTAGAAAGAAGAACATTGAATTCATGTGTAGAAAGTCACAGGAGTACAAAAGGAACGATCAGTGCCTTGCATACTATGCTCTGAACAACTATTCCTGACCTTTGTACATGCAATAACAGTGCCTGCTTCCTCATGTCTTTGGGAGAATAATTTGTCTCTGAGAGAATGAGTACTGTAATTTTCTTCCTCTGCAAAACTGAACTGATGCTGTTCTGTGTCTGATTTGTTCCTGTCCTGAAGGAAACGGGAGAAAAAAATTCAACTCCCCAAAGCAACACTCCAGAAAATTTTTGCTGGGGTATGGCATACAGGGAGACTGCTGTGTATTGTCTTTATCCTAGCCTACTAAATAAATCATGATCTAGCCTGTGCTCTAAGTTTTCTGTTCACCTGTATTTTAATACAGGTTACATAAGAATTACATAGCTGCTGAACTTCCATGCAGGACAGTAAAATCTTTTCCTTCTTAATGATCCCATAATGTAGAATGTGAAGATAATTAACTTAAAGAAGTTTACATTGATTAACATAACAGCATATTGCTCTGCCATGGTTAGCATAATTTTATTTTTCTCTGGAAAATGATGCTTTATATCAAAAGTTTCATGCTGTCTTTAACATTCTATGCTTTTTGCATCAGTGTTCTGATGACTCACGGTTATTAGTGGAAAAATTCAGCTGCAGAGCAATGCAAGAAGACAGTTGTCAAAAAAAAAAAAAAAAAGGAGAACACACAACCTTCTAATACAGCTACATTTTCCAAACTCCATAGTCTTATTTAAGTTTCTTATGGTTGCTTTTTATTCAAAGGAGTGATTGTGGCATTGATGAACATAACATTGAGTTACATTCATCATATGCTGCCAAGATATGATACAAAGATAGCTACTCCTGTGTTTTTAAAATCTGTTTTTTGTTTTCTTTCCTTTTTCAAGATCCATGGAATCTTGATCCTGTACCACTGAAATAAGTATGACAGGTATTTCAATGGATCAAGATCTAACATCTTTTTCTTTTTTATAATTTTGTAAAATTGAGTAGTTGCTCTAAAGTGAGTATCGTTGGTAAAATGTTTATAAGCAGTTGCCCTATAAAATGTGTCATTGACCTCAGTGTGAAGAGCTAACAGTGATAAGAGATAACTTGTCTAGATGCCTAGAGATATGACCTATTATAATTTCTTTCACTTACATGACTGCAACCATTCAACCTGAAATAGTAGAATATGCAGATGTGATTCTATCAGACAGATACTGCTAATATCTGTTCTTAGGGACACTAATAACATTTCAGAACAACCTCACTGAGTTCACTTGACTTAGCTGATATGTTTGAGACATGATAGACAGTGTCTACTTGAGAAAGCAGTTTATATGCTGCATGCAGTCTCATGGTGAGCTTTCAACGTGGAACTGCTAATGCAATCTAGGTGATCTTAACGGCAAATGTCTTGGAAGTAACACCAGCTTGAAATTATGAAATAAAATGATAAGAAAGCAATCCTTGGGTTTTGGAAAATGTAATTTAAATAAATAAGTATTAATTGAATGGCAGTATTTTATGACAAAGAAAAATGTAAAATAGTTGATAAACTTAGAATATAATGCTGTTTGAGTCAAATTCTTGACATAATTTTTATCCACAAATGTGGAATGTTATTCATGTACCTGTTTATGTCTCAGTAAGATGTACGGGGGGCAGGGGGGTTTAGATAAGGAGATAATTTAGCCTGGTTTACATGTGACTGAAGCTTTAGCATTCTTCTAGTATATAGAATAAAAAAGCACTAAATGAAACATTATCTCCCTTTGTGATCAGAGAAGCACAGGTTTGATGATTCCAGGCCCTGAGAGATCTTCACAAAGGATGAACTAGTCTTACAGAGACTTTATAACCTGTCATCTGCATGATTATGGATTAGGCATTGCAAAAAACCTGTTCTTATCATACAAAAAAAAATGTCAATTCATCTTTAAAAAAAAAAAATTGCTATTCACTTTAATCATATTTCCTGCATTAGCAAAGGATGGGGTAGAAAATGAACAAAAAAATTGTGTACTGAGTACTTCTGCTATTTTAAGTGTCTGCAGACCAAATAACTGAGAATAAGTTCTCAAATGTAACTTACAATCATAATTCCCATATCACAGATGCAGCTCCTACTCTCCTTTATTTCCATGCAGTCCAGGGAGTTAAAGAGAGAGGAAAGTCTTTTCTTTGCTTACTGACAGACTGAGATATTTACTTTCAAAATTTTTCTTAATGAGCCCCTAGTAAAGATTTGCAGTGTGATTATCTGATGTTCAGTCACTGTTTGCCTTTATGGGGTGACTGTGAACAATGTTTCTCAGGTGCTGTTTTCCTGCATTCAGGATTCCATTTGGATCCCAAAAGCATTAACTCAGACAGCTTGCATTTCTTCACGTAAGATGTACTCTATACAACATAAGAAATGTTGACCTTGAAAGGAAAAGGGGGAGGGGAAATAATAAATCCCACAACCAAACCCATTCAGCAGCTCAGACCAAGATCTAAGCTCTGTCAAAATGATTTCTTATTCCATTTTACTGAAGCAGTGCCATGGTTTATCACTTCTGAGTTCATGTCTTACAGCTGAGGCAGTCCACTTGAATTGGTAAGTTGTTTAGTTAAAGTATACACGTTCTATTCACATTGTCAATATGATTTAAAGGGAAAGAACATTTTGCAGGTGAAATATAGCCACAACCATGACAGGAAGCTGAAAACCAAAACACTAAACTACATTCCTGTGTCTCACTATGTTCCTTCTCTTCCTCATTTACAGAAATACTGTAGTCAGACTTGTGACACAGGTTATTCAGTGGTGGAAGTGGCAAATTTAGATCTTCCAGGAGCTTCTGCTGAAGTATCTCAAAGTGAAATTGTGTAATAAGTAAAACTGGCCAGGTTATCTTAGTTAAACCTAGTATGCTACTACAGTCTGTATCACTGCACACGTTTATACACAAACTGTAATGCAATTTGGAGAAATACTTAATTTTCCTTGTGGGTAGGAAATATTCTGGCTATGAAACAAATAAATTTTGACCACAAAAAATATGCTTTCCAAGTCACCAAAATCCTAAGTTTACAAGCACTGAAGTTTACACTTCCTTACACCTGCTCAGGATGTGTGGTCTTTATTTATAAACGCTTTTTTGAGATGAGATGAATTGCTTAGCTTCTTTGGTCCAGCCAGAGTGCTGCTTTAACAGGATAGACTGAGTATTCCCATACAGGAATAGACACATGGAGCATAAGGCTCTGTATTAAAGTCTAAACCACACCTAAAAACGGCTATTTGCTCAAACATCAAGAAAATCAAAGGTTTTCTTCTTCTAATTTACAAAGAAAACCTGTATCCAGAATGCTATTTCCTTGATACTTTATTTTATTTTAATGTAACTGAAACATCTATGAAGGCAATATTGAAAGTTGAGATAATTTTTATTACACAGCAGTACAGTACCAAACTATGCATTTCATGTAAATTAACATTATCAGACTTCAATAAATCTAAACATTCCTCTATCTGTACTTTGTGAAATGTGAATAAATAAAAACTTGAAAGTAATGCAAATGAAGTCACTGACAAAAGATCCATAAAATTCGGAACTAGGTCAAAAGAGAATGCATTAGTGTTCAATATGATTCTGTTTTAGCTTTTAATGTTCAGCTTCTTCTTTTGTTCTTGCTGTCAATTGATTATCTTTCAGTAAAGTTTACATGTTACCATTAAATGTTAATAATGCATAAATATTAAACACATCTTTGTAAAGTTAGCTACACTATTAATAGCTTCAATCTCTGTGGGTGCTTGTAGAAATTACTAAGACCAGTATCAATAGTCAGAATCATAAAAATCCTGTCTTTCTGGAATTGATAGCAATAAACAATGGACAAAGTACAACTGAGGTTTAATAGAGTCATATCTCCCCACAGAACTGTAGAGTATGGAGATACAGGTATTAGGACTTTTAAATAAGATGATCCTCTTCATATTACTATTTTCTATCCTTTTGTCTGTATTGAATACTTATAATATGCTTCAACTATCCTAAGACATTACCTATTCTGACAAGCTGAGTAATATTTTGAGGGCTGAACTAGATGACTTTTAGAGGTCCCTTCCAACCCAAATTATTCTATGATTTTATGGGTTTTTTTTGTCTAGTTTGCTCAAGAAAACAAACCAACAAACAAAAAAACCCCCACAGCACAAAATCAACCCTCTGCAGCACTGACAGGACAAATGTTACTGCCAGATTCCCCACTGCAGATTCCTCTCAGGCAGGTTGTTACAAAAGCAGGCAAAGAGTTAAGTGTTCATAGTTTCAGTCCCATTAGGTGACAACAGCTAGATAAAATATACATTTGCAATAAGCTTCACACTCTCCCAAGCATGCTAAATCATTGTGTTGGCTCAAATTTGGTTTTTAAGAGCTCTGTTGACTTCACAGCTGGTGAGTTGACACTTTCCATCACTCCACCTCTTAGCAACAGATGCCTCTTACTTATGCACAGATGCTGAGTATCCACCCAACCCTAACATTAGCCTTGTGTTTTGAACTAATTGGGCCAACAGAGTTGTAATTAAGATTTGAATAATTAGAAAACTAACATGGTTACTTTCCCAATTAATCCTTATATTGTAGCATTACATTGTCTTCTGGACTATCCTGCATAGCTTTTATTTACTTGTGTCCTGTAAATGCATCAGCCTTCTAAGCAGTGTAATAAAAACATAATTTGCAGATAATATCAATGACATTTCAAAGGGTCAGTTCCACAATTGTTTTGAAAAGAGTTACAATGTATGATTGGACTGATATTTTCTTTCATTACAGTTGCCCACTAACTGGATTTTTCACAACCACACCATAAGAGGAAAAACTGTACACAATAATAAACCAAGTTTTTTTAAAACAGTATGTGAATAATTGTGGATCCTATGTAATATAAAAGATCTTTAGGATAAGCTGATTTGACACTTCCTGGCTTATTACGGTGACTTGGGGTCTGCTTTAAAATGATGGGTGCTGGGGTAATTATTAAGCAAAAGAATTCTGGCGAAAGGAAGGGTCTCTTTTAAAGTGGGAAATCTGCCCTGAGGAAATCGCAAAGAATAGCAGAAAGTCTGATTTTAGAGAAGACATAATTAAGAGAAGAAATATCAGGAAATAAACAATTAGAATTAGATTAGGAAACATCCCTTCAAATCATGAGGGGTGTATCATTTTCCTCATCCAAGTATGTAAGGACTGGATGGACAGGTAAACATTTTATGCTTTGAGTATTAAAATAATTTCAAACAGTGTTCAAGGTTTATCTGGCAGCAATATGCAAAAAGAAGTTGTTCATATATGTGCATGTTTGCAGAAGTGCCACTTTTTTTCCTCAGATGTATTTTCTAATAAACACACAGGAAAAGGAACTTTCTTATCTG
Organism: Phaethornis superciliosus; assembly: GCA_023637945.1. Taxonomy (NCBI): domain Eukaryota; kingdom Metazoa; phylum Chordata; class Aves; order Apodiformes; family Trochilidae; genus Phaethornis; species Phaethornis superciliosus. The sequence goes on from JAJQWJ010000002.1 coordinate 76,226,797, forward strand.
CCAGAAAAAAATCACCATTAGTTAAATGTACATTCTTTGAAATGAATGACTGAGAACATTAGAAAACATTAGAAAGACTGAAAACAACAGAGAAGAAATAATATAATTGTACATGACTCTAAGTGTAATTTAGAAAATGTATATTCCAGTTGCAGAAATTAAAAGTTTTTTTTTTTTTCCTCATCATTCTAAATATTTCACACCATTCTTGGCACAGTGCAGGAAGCCTGATATTCTTCAGTTAAGGAGATCACTCCTAAAGGTAAGAGTATTTTTTCACATATTCAATACAATGTTTCATATATTCAAGAAACAGACAGTTGTAATCCAAGTTGTAAACCTTTGTGTTCATGAGGGAAAAAAAAATAGATTCATTTGTCTGTGATTTTAATAAAGTGCATCCAATTATGGGAAGGTGAGGGAATTTTGTGCAATTAGACTATCTTGAACTAAATATTTATGTTTGCTAATCTCCTCCAAATGTTTGGACTGTATTATTTGCACAGAGGTCTAAACTTGCTCTAAAGGAAACTTCAGAAACATAAGTTTTAGGAAAAGCAAAGAAACAGGAAAGGGAAGAAGTGGTTCACAAATAGGTCGAAAGAATAATAGTAAGTGTTAAATGGTAGCAGCCAGTAGCAGCTTGAGAGAGCTATCTCCATTGAGATAGCAGCAGTTCAGTTCCCCTGAGGCAGCAGAAAGAGAAAAGGCTGTAATTACTGGCTGCCATTGTTAATGAAAATAAACAAACTGCTTCCATATTCAAGTAGAAATATAGCCTCAGTCCCTCTTACCCCCATAATTCCTTTAATCCAAACTACAAATAATTCTTATATCTATGATAATCTCCAGATTTATCTGACATTAGGAAAAATTGTGATCACAAGTCAATCTCTTGTAAAAGTTTGAGTTTGGTGTTGTTGAGACAGTGAACCATTATTTCCTTAGGCACAGAAAACATAATAGGAAGCTGTGAAGGGAAACCTGACTCCCAGAAAGGAGCTGCAGCTAGACCTCTACCCTTGGTCTGCTGAGTGGGGACAAAATGAAAGAAAGAAACATCTCTTGACCATTATTTTGGACAGATGGAGCACTCTCCAAGTGCTGGGAAGAGAAGCCTCTCTCTGACAGCAGAGGGGAAAAGGAGACAAACCATTCTAAATATTAAGTGACAAAGGAATATCAACAGAGAACAAAAACAATTTCAGTACTGATAAAGTTCAGTTTGTCCAAGAGGAAAAGCTCAACAACTGCTGATGGTATGCCATCTTCACCTAGTGTCAGATGGTCAGATGCTGTACTGTCCAGCACATGGCACTTCTTAATGACCACTCAAAGAAGAAAACTGTCCATTATTTAACACCCCAGACATTGAATAACACTTCTGCTCAAAACATAACAGTATAGAAGAAACCAGGAGGTAATAGCTCTGAGAATTTGGCTTTGTTTACTCAGTTCATGAAATTTCAAAGCTCTCTTGAGTGCTTATCAAACCTACATGCTCATTAGATTTTCTAATTCTATCAATCATATTCAGCGTACAACAGAGCTATAATAACATTACCTGATTATAAATCTCTTGTCAATGGATATTAGATAACATTTACTTTTAAATAGAGATTAAGAATTTTTACAATGTTATCGTACCAAATTCCAACATATGTGATTCCATTCTCATATGAAATTATAAATTCATACTTCAAATGAATACTAAGAATTCAATTCTATTCTTGTGGCTGTGCTTTGTTACATTAACTGTGCTATACATTTTTGCATAATAAATAAAATAAATCCTAATATTTTCATTTCTATACTCAATTACTCTCAAAATAAAAATAAAGATTTAAAAATGTTTTAATAGTAATTACAGGGAGAAAGCTTAATATTGGAAAAGCCCAGTGCCTCATTAGATACTTGCAATGAAACCAAAAACTATAACAATCTTGATTACTAATACTTTCCTGTTTGAGAGGAGATATTCCTCCATTTTCTTGTATTATGTTTTATCCTACTAACAGCATTTATCTTGTTATTATGGCTCTTTCTGCCTCTTCAAATGTTTGCCTTCAGGGGTACTGATGGTACTGAAGAACAGTATATTTGGAAGATCTGCATTAATAATCACTTCTTTTTCTCTGACAAGCATTTAAGACATTACATCTAGGCCTTACGAATTGAGAAAACAAATATATTCCATGAAACGTAGACCTATGTGACCCGTTTCTTTATTTGCAAGAAGTATAATTTCTACTTGGAGATATTATTGCTAAAGAGGTAGGAAGGAGACATTTTCCAGTAGAAATGTTATTATTTACTTTCACTATAGTATACTGAAATACTGTATCAGAAAATTTAGAAGGACTTTAATATGGACATTAGAAACATCAGACCATTATTCCTCAAAAGTGAAATCTGAAAACAAGAAAGACAGGAAAACTATAAAACAGGAACAGATATACCCTTTAACACTTGTATATTTTGTAGTTTTGGATGGGATAAGATCTCTTTCCTTAATGATTTTTATACAAGACATAAAAACACGAAGTTAGAGGCAGACAGTCAAAGAATGATATGTGCTAAAAGTATCCTTTGAAATGTTAATATTTCCCTACCATGGCCCTAAGAAAACCTAAAGAGCTGGTAGAAAGAGAAACATGGCATTCAAAAAATTTTTGGTAAGTTAGTTTGTGTTTTTCTGGCACCACTTGCACTGACAGAAACAACTGAGTTAGGCTTCATGGAAACCAACCCCACCTGTTAGCAAATAAGTAAGATCTTACCAAGTTATATTTTTTAAATCTCAGCGCTTCGTTAAAATCACCATCTATCACTAGGTTTTTGAACAACATGAACCCATTCTTACCTACACTAAGCGGAAGAAATACATATATTTAGAGATATTTGGAAAAACTTCCATTCAAGAGAAAATTAAAACATAGCAACCTGCCATTTCTACCTGAACTAGCATCCCTAGGCATGTGTCACAGAAAAGGCTGTATAGCCACCAGGAAATGAGAAACAAATGGTAATTCTGGATATTCAGCATTCCCTTTCCAGCCCAGTTCTCCACACAACTGTAACAATAACATTTTCAAAGATAGTTAATTATGTGAATTTTCTATTTAAAATATTCATGCTCATTTATCACAAAAAGGACAAAAAAAGTCCTACAATTATTACAGGAAAAATTAGTTGATTAAAAAAGAGTGACCTTTAGAAAACGTTAGCAAAAAATGTCCATTGTTTACTGGAAGATAACGCTCCAGGGAGTTCCAAGCAGAGGAAAAAAAAGGAAAAAAGTCTAACCAAATAAACAAACAAAATCACCCAGTTTAAATAACAAGCCTAGAGAAAAATATCTCTACAGTAGGAGCGAAAAACCAAACATCCTACAAATTCTACTCTTTCCTGTCTTGCTGGGGTTTGTTTTTGTTTTTGTTTTTTAAACTTCACCTAGTAAAAACATCCAGATGCTTGTCCTGATGGCTTTTCTCCATTCTGCCATACACAATATCTCCTCTACACCCAGCCTAGAATTACTCATGTTCATAGATGTCCTTGACTTACACATTTTGGCTGTCAGGGTGAGAAAGAGTGACAGGTAATTCCTATGTGTAACATCCGATAGGGAATTCTGAGAGAGATTGAAGTCCATTGATGGACCTGAATTTAGTTGCTTACATGTTCTGTGCACAAGACAAAAGACTTTTCCATTCCAACTAATAAGAGAGGGGAGGGAGAGGGAAGATGATAAGGAGACAAAAGGACAAATAATGAACAAAGTGGTGGTGCCTGAAAATGCCAGTTGTTTTATATGCAATGATGACCAAACAAATGGGTAGAAAACCTTACACTGAATGACAAAACCATCAGAGAAAACTGTTACTCTTCAAGTAATATTTTAATTAGCAAGCTGGTTTAGAGTGTTTTCCTTATCAGCAGTTACCTTCTCAACATTACTTCTTAATCTCTGCATTAATTCTGAAATTCACACTCTTTCAAGCAGAAGCCCGGTATATCACATTTTATCTCTTTATTTATTTTGACATCATTCAAGTGGCAGTTCAGAGAAAGAAGGGGCAGATTATAAGAAAAAAACCAAACAAAAAAAAACAACCCACAACACACAACCAAAAAAACCCAGTCTGTTTTATAGACTCTCAGATTCATAGAGTCATTGGAGTTGGAAGGGGCCACTAGAGAGTATCTAGTCCAACACCCTTGCTAAAGCAGGATTGCACACACAATTACATCCAGGGGGGTTTTCAAGGTCTCCATAGAAGGAGACTCTGCAGCCTCTCTAGACAGTCTGTTCCTCTGCTTTGTCACTCTCACAGTAAAGAAGATTTTTCCTCATGTTTAGATAGAACTTCCTGTGTTTCAGCTTGCTCTTATTGCCCCCTGTCCTATCGATGTACACTACTGAAAAGAATATGGCTCTATTCTCCTTAAATTTGCCCTTTAGATATCTATAGACATTGTTAAGTTCTCATCTCAGTCTTCTCTGCTCCAGACTAAATAAACTCAGTTCTCTCATCCTTTCCTCATAAGAGAGATACTCCAGTCCCTTAGTCCTCTTTGTTGCTCTCTGTTGGACTCTTTCCAGCAGTTCCCTGTCTCTCTTGAAATGGGGAGCCCAGAACTGATCACAGTATTCCATATGTGGCCTCACTAAGACAGAATAGAGGGAGAGGAGAACCTCCCTCCATCTGCTCTGGCTGCACTCATCCTAATGTGCCCCGGGATACAATTAGCCCTCCTGGCCACAAAGGCACACTGTTGGCTCACGTTTAACTTACTGTCTCCCAGGACTCCAAGATCTTTCTCCCCAGGGCTGATTTCCAGCAGGTCATCCCTGCATGCAGTTATTCCACCCCAAGTACAGGACTTTACAGTTGCCTTTATTGAAACTCATTAGGTTCCTCTCTGCCCAACTCTCCAGCCTGTCCTGGTCAGGTTGGATGGCAGCACAGCCCCCTGGTATGTCAGCCACTCCTCCCAGTTATGTATCAGTAGACTTGCTGATGAGAGGACACTCAGTCCTCTCATCTAGGTCATTGATTAGTATATTAAATGAGACAGGACCCAGTACTGACCACTGGCAGACACTGCTGGCTACAGACTTCCAACTTGGCCCTGAACCACTGGTATCAACCCTCTGAACTCTCTTACTCAACAAGCTCTCAGTCCAACTCACTTTCCACTCATCCAAACCATACTTCCTGAGTTTCTTAATGAGGATGCTGTGGTAGAGGATGTCAAAAGCCTTGCTGAAATCAAGGTAGATTACATCTACTGCTCTCCCATGACCTATCCAGCCAGTTATGACATCACAGAAGGCTGTCAGATTGGCCAAATATGATTGATCCCTGGACAATCCATGTTGACCATTCCCAATAACATCCTTTTCTTCTACATGTTTAGAAATGACACCCAGAGATGAGACTATCCAGTCTGTTGTTTTCTGGATCAGCCTTCTTTCCCTGTTGGAAGAATGGATTGATATTTGCCTTCCTCCAGTCCTCAGGCACCTCTCCTGTTCTCCTTGACTTTTCAAAAATGAGGGAGAGAATGGCCCAGCAGTAACATTTGCCAGTTATCTCAGCACTCATGTGCATGCCATGGCAGCCCATGGATTTCTGTATGTCCAGTTTGATTGAGTGGTTTCTAACCTGGTCCTCCTTTACCAATAGAAAGTCAGACTCTCTCTAGACTTTTTCCCTTACCTCTAGGGTTTGGGATTCATGAGGAACAGATTCAATTCTGAGTCCTACTCCCTAAAAGGTCATAGTAAACCAGAAAAAAACTCAACAACTATGTAACAAACTGTGTATGAGAACATGAAATAAAGCTGTATCCTGAAAGAACTTGTCATCACACAGTGATAGGAAAAAAGGGATATTCAAAGGCAGAGGGCTTATTTAGTCTTCTTTTTCTTCTATCAGAGTAAATCAGGACTTCTTTAAAAGTTACAGTGAGGTAGTTCTACACTAGACAGGTTTACTTCCCTCCTAAATTATTACTAATTTATGCAGAAAGTGAATAATAAGCATTACTTGGGACTGGGATTGCAATGAATTAGTATTCAATTTACCATTTGCAAGCTATATAGTTAAATATTAAAAATTATGGTAAAAAAGTATCAAGATTATTATTAATTTTTAGGGAGAAGTGAAAAGATATTTAACAAGCAAAGACAAAAGTTTCATAAATAAAAATAAAATGCCTTTTCAATTTGTGATATAGTTAATACTCCAGTTTAATTATTGAGATATTACTTGAACTTGGATAATTTTTACAGAAAGTCTGTTGCAGTTAAATTTGAGCGAATTTAAATGTGGCAGAAGGCCTTCATCATCAAATCTCCAGCAAAAGCACTGGGTAAAATTATGTTCAGATTCTTCAGGACAAAGGAAATTCAGTCAAGAAACACTAGTTTTCAGCTCTTTCTCATGCTACAAATATTATTATAAAGCTGTTATTAAAATGTATTTTCTGGCATATTCTATTTAACAACACTTTTATAATTTGCAATATTTTCTTAAACAGGAAAAATGACCCATAAGTTGGAGCCCCCTTCTTTCTTTTTTTTTTTTTTTTCTTTCAGATTATATTGAACTACATATAAAACAGACACATGAATGTGTGTAACATGCACACAGAGAGTCAGTATGCCTGAGGACAGAATGCCAAAAAGATTATTATTAATAAAGGTACTTTGCCATCTTCATATACGCTTTTAAGAGTTGCTTAACCTGCCATCTCAACTCCATATAAGAGATACTGTACTATTTTTATATATGCATATACAAAAGAGTCCAAGGGGAATGTGGAATATTTAAGGCAGTGCTAAGGAAACTCAGAACTTGGGTCACCAGTTCAAATCAAGCTCTTTTGGGTAGTGGCTGAACTCAGTGAAATGAATAAATGGCCACAGGCAAGAGTTTAGCAAATGGGTATCTGCATTTACAATGACATTTAGCACCTATTGGCAGCCTTCATTGAACACCAGCCAAGAACCTACCTAATGCTTATAGACTTTAAATGACCTAAGTCAAAACCTGGATTTTTGGATCAGTGGTGGAGTATACCCTGGATCAAGAGAGGTCAAAAGTCTTGTCTGTTTTGTGGAAAAGGGTTGGGATTGCATCCTTATTTACCTTCACTGAGGGAAAGAAAAAAAAAAAAACAAATTCAAAACTTTTTCTAAGCAAGTCAGCCACAAATGTATTTTGTAACTATATTTTGTGTGCTGATCATGGTATTAATGTTGTCAGCGAGTAAATGTACGCATGAAAAGAATGATAATTCTAATCTAAATTTGGAAACAAAAACTACTCATCCAAGTAATTTAACTGCTTTGGATACTGTTCTGAATACACTGTACTCAGAAAGTTGAAGGACAACATAATCCTGGTACACATGAAACTTTTAAACATGTGGGAGACAGTGCTTTATTGTGAGTTAGGTGCTTAGATACTTTCTTATTTTGAATCTTAGAGCTACATGTTTCTTATGAATGTCTCCATAAAGATTTCCAGTCTGAGCTATGATTTCAGGCCTGGGCCACTCAGCACAACAGCACAGAGATAGACTTCAGCACCCACAGACCCCAAATCATGCTCTTCTGGGACACAGGACAGTAAAAATAGTTTACATTATACATATGTCAACCAATGCAGTCATTGCCTCAGAAAAATATTGTCAGCTGTGACATCTACAGGAGAAAGATGCCAGCCCAGTCCCAGAATTATCTGCTGTATATCAGCATGTCTAATCTTCAAAGCAAAACTTTCTTCACTCCCACTTCTTTCCCGAAACTGAAGGGATACATTTGACAGAAACTGAACCACAGCTGCTCCTAAAGTAATCTGACCAAGTCTTAGGATGCAACATCTTAGATTCCATGTTGCTGAGAGAATAAAAAACCTCTCTGTAGAATCTATTGCAATAATAACATTGCAAAATATATGTCTTTGACTTCTGCTAAATACCACATCCTGTAATAAATAGGTGATGTTGTATTTTAGTTTGATATAAAAATTATCTACATGAAAGATTTCTCCTCCCCTCAAAACTACAAGGCTTGAAGATACAACAAGAAATCAGTGTTAAGTTTTCTCCCTCTCAAACCACCCCTGAAGCTTCAAAGCTTTGCTACAAAAATCTTACAATTATTCATCCAGTGACACATGCCAAACCAAATACCTTCAACAAGTTACATCTTTGCAAAACAAGTGGACCTTAGTGAAAGTTTCTGTTAATACAAAGAAAGATAAGGTTTGAAACTCATTCTTTAACATGCTGCAATAATGATATAGACCAATAAGAAGAGAAGCTAGGAAAAAGCAGTAGCAAACACTACATTTGGCTCTAAATGAATTAAATCCGTGTCGTAAGTTCAGCAAGTACAACTTTCAGAGTGTCTTGAAAATAACAACACCTGAAAATATGCTGAAAAGGTACAGATTTGTAAGCAGATATATAAATATATACACTTCAATATATATTTCTTTTTTAACTGTAAGGCATAGTTTTACAACAATTACATTGAGATGTATCTGAGTTAAATATTGCAGAGCTTTGTTTCCATGAACCATTTAAGAGCATGTGATTTCTGCAGTGTAGACACACACATAAGTTCCAAAGATGGAAACAGAACCATCACTTACTGTACTAGCTACTTACTGTACACTGAGATACAGTCCCTGATACAAAGAGTGTACAATCTTAAACAATTAAAAATACAGAAAAAGAGGATAAAGAGGAGTTAAGAGTGTTGGAGCAGATATATCTCATTCATGTGAGTACTGGAGTGTTCCAGAGGGTTTTTCTATTTCAAAATAAAAAATTTACACAGGTGGACCAAGTGAGAAAGCGATGTTCTGGCAGCATTAAAGGAGGAGAATGGATTTGAAAGAGATGAAGTATTAAATCATGGTAGATGAAGGAAAAAAAGGAGGAGAATGCTAAGAGGAACAGTATGAAAAGAAATACAAATCGTTAGGCAGAACACGAAGCTATGCAAAGGGAAAGGTGCTACTCAGAGGTGCAACAATAAGTGCCCAGAAACCAGACTAAGAAAATAAAAAAAGGAGCAGGGATAACAAGAGTCTGGTGAAATGCAAATTATCTTGATTGCAAAGCTGATATTAGGTCTCCAATTAATAACAGAGAGCTTGAATCCTCCCTTTCTAGTGAAGTAAATACCCTGTATATCTCCAAGAAAGGAAACTGGGGAAACTCATTAATCCCCGGAGTTTATTCTATCTCACTCTCACCCTGTCCCCTTGAAATAACGTACTATATAGCTTTACCTGACGTTATCTGCATTATTATCTGTGATCAGTAACAGTTGTTCTTCAAATATCACGATCATTGTTTTAGCTGGGCTGTTGCTATATGGTTTGTTCCAAGTAAGCTTTCAGAATAGTCACATTACTTTATCCCTTTCCAAAACTCAACATAATAAATTTTCTTTAAAATTTCCTAAAACATTAAAGCATTAGCATCAAAAGCTAACTTTCAGTCGAGTTGGGCCAGATAGCAATCATATTCTTCTGCCAGTACTAATTCTGCTTGAGGCAGAATAAGGGAGAACCCTGCATACATATACATTTAATACATTAAATATGTATTTAATTGATAAGGGCACTTTTGGATCATCACTACATATGAAGAAGCCAGCAATCCACCCATGGAAAATTTAAAATAATAATTACAGCATCATTGCCTAGTTTTATCAAAACATGAGGAACACCAGAATTTCCCATTCTTTGGTGGACTGTCATCTCACATAGCTTCTGATGTTAGCATCCTAGAAAGTAAGTGCTCTTCACTTACAAGCAGATTGAACATCTGATCTTGTAAAATAATAGAGATGTAAATGCAGTTGTAAGATTTGTTTAGAAACCCACAGACACACTGCCATGAAAGTGTGATTTGTTTATTTCTTACTTCCAGAAGGAGCTTAGTGAGACAAGGGGAACAGAACAATCATGTGAAACGTTTATAGTTGGTCCTTGTAAAAGAATGGAATGGAAGTTCCTGTTATTTGTAACCTGGATGTCTGCAGCTGCATAGATATTGTTTACACTAGGCATTTTTTCCATGTGATACATTAAGTTATTGTCCTTCATTTTTTTAAATAAATATTCTGATGCATACTAATGAATACTAATTGTGCTGAGAAACCATTCATTATTCATGAAAGGAAAAAAGTGAAGATGGGCATAAGGGAAGTTGATTTATACATTCAAATCTTTCTACCCTGGTGAAGATTTCCCTTTGGAAGAGGCACAAAACTCAGTAAAAGAAATGAGCAGAATGAGGATCAGTGCCTGTCACTACTTCCAAACCCAACTTCCAACTACCTTTACAATAAAACAATGGACTTACTGAGTTTTCTTAAAAAAAAAAAATATTACTTCTGAAATAATTTTCAAGAAAGACAGTATAATGACAGAAAGTTGAAAGTGTCAGTATTCTTAGTACATTGCCCCAAAATCTTAGGTCATTTTTCTATGTGCTAATGTTTTTTGTGAGAAAGAAAACTTCATATTTCTTAGAGAAAAAGTTAATGGAATAAGTAAGAAACCTGCAGATAACCAATATTTCCCTAAATTGTTTTGGGGGCTTTTTTCTCTCTCTCTCTTTTTTTTTTTTTTTTTTTTTTTTTTGAGTGGAAAATGGGAGAGATGGGCAGAGAGTGGAGCAGGGCAGGGGCTTGGGAGGTATTTTTGGATGAAGAACTATATCTCCATATTGAGTATCTGAGCTTTTCAGATACTCAATATCTGAAAAGGTATAGTTTTATGAATTGTATCACCGAAATTCAATGATAACCAGTTACACAGGTATTTAATGAAAGTAAACAGTAATAGCTGATAAAAAGCAGTGTAATTAATTCACAATATTATAAACTACCTAGGAGTTCTACATCTGTTTAAGAGAGCAAGATTTTAAAACAATTAACTTTCAATTGATCTTTTCTCCCTGTTGTGACAGATTTTTAAACACAATGTGTAAATTTATTCAGGCAACAGGAAGCACACTTGCATCTTTAATATAGTAGATCTTAATTTGGTCCCTGACAGTATTTAAAAAGTTTGGATTGTTTACTAGCTCCTTAATTACATCCCCTGACAGCATAGATATTGAGAGTGGATTTGACTAAGATTATGAAGTTCAGTTCACTTTAAATGTTTCAGGGTGGATACACCAGGGGTACACTGGGTCATCTAACCAACTCCTGCTCTGTAAGTATCACTGGCTTCTTCTTACTAATCATTTAGTCTTTCATGATAGTCTAACTCAACTACTCTCCTTTTTTTTTTTTTTTTTTTTTTTTTCTTGCAGATAAAGATCTTCAATTAGCAGTCTATTTCTTTTGATATGCCACACTTTCTATCATCCAATGAAAAATACGTTCTCTCCCTCTTCAATCATGCTCGACATTTTTTCCCCTCAGCAACTACCAATTCAATTTTCTGATCACTTACACTGAACATTCCCTTTCACTCTTATCTTCCCAGAGAACTGCTAATCCTGTGAAAGCAACTACCCAAGCCCCACCAGCCTCTGAGTACAACATTGCACACACCACTCACAGTCCTCAGTGTGACAGTAACCTGGAAAGCTGCATGCATATTCTTGACTCACATTTTAAAAATCCTGTTCTGCCTTGTTTAAATGCCATGGGACTTCGAAGTTTCGTATCTTTCTTGCAAAGGAACAATGCTTCTTATTCAGAATGAAGTTTTACCTTAATGTACTGCTTTCCAGCTTTCCAGCAGCTGTGTTTCCTCAGATAAATGTAGTCAGCACAAAGGGCGAAAGCGCGCTTGCCTTTCCTCCTCCCTTTTCACACCCCTGCAGGCTTCTTTTATATATATATATAGATACATATATATATATGTGTGTATATATATGTTGTTTTGTTTGGTTTGTTTTTTTTTTTTTCTTTTTCAAGCCTCAGAGAACCACCGAAACGGCAATATCTGCAGCCATTCATAAGAAGCTGCTTAAAAGCTGCATCCCTCCAGGGAGGAGTTCCGGGCTGGGACATTTGCCTCTGTCCCCAGCCTCTACAGGCGGCCCCGGCTCCCTTGCTGCAGTGCAGCCTCCCGGTTTACTCCGTTTGAACTTTCCATGCAGAAATTTTCGGCGTGATGCAGTCTGCCAGACAAAGCAGCACTTACCTTAATTGAAATCTTTTCTCGAGTAAAGCTGGAGCATCAGTGGCACCAAGAGTGATTTGGAGGTAATCTTAAGTTTCAATCAACACCCTCCGGGTAGCTGCATAGTGCTCTGCCTTTTTGTCGTCGGCGTTGAACTCTTCACTGTCTGAAGGAGAGAGAAAGAGAAGCTGAAATCCTCGGAGGCTCCTAAGGAGTGAGAGAGGAGTCACCAAAGCAATGTTTCTTAACGTGAGATTCTCAGCAAGAGTGCTCAGGTCTGGAAGATCGGGTAACTGCTGTGATAGGCTCCTGTCATGTCCCCTGAGCCGCCAGATGATCATTGACCTGATTAGCTCTGAACACTCCCTACACGCAGGGAAAGCACTGAGAGGATTGGTGGGTCGCAAGGGAATTGGGAAAGGCACCAGAGCCACTTGGGAATCTTCATTCTTCCAGACTAATGGATGTGCTGCAGCTGAGGCTGTAATTTGTGAGGAGGTTATGCACAATGTTAAGCGTCTGAGGACTTAAACAAATGTGCTTTTGCATGCTGTTTCTCAAGGTGCACCAGCATTCAACTCAGGGTAGAGCTGAGTAATTAGAGACTGATGTAGCCGTTTCATAATATACGGCTCCCTGTATGAAATCTTCTGTAAGCTGAGAGATAAAGTGGATTCATACATTTGTCTCTGACCCTGGAGACAGCAGCAGTTAATGGATAGAATAAGTGAAATTAGCGTGGTGGGCTCATGTTAGCCCCCAGATGGCAATCAATCACCGTGGAAAGGAGAAGAGAAGAACTAAACCCAAACAGGCTAACAAGTGTATGTGGCAATTTAAATAAAATGTCCAGAAAGAACACTAAACTCAATACAGAGAGAAAACCAGGAGCAAAGCACAACAATATGAGTTCTCTTCTACACTTGCAGTAGAGGGGGAAACCCATCAAGGAATGTATATAAAGAACCTAATTTGCCTTTCACCTGCACCAATACAAATAAATCAAAGATGACAGTTTGAATTTAGATGGAGGGGGGAAAAATGCAGTGTGAGAGAAGAAGGAGTTGCATTTTTTTACCTGTTTTTTTGGTTCTAGGATACTATGGAAACTAGATTTTTGTGTAACAAGTATTCAGGTTCGTGTGGTCAAAGGCGTTCAGCCAAAGTATGTCAGCTTTTCAACTAACCTCATAAGCTGTTTTCCTGCTTCTTGAAAAACAATTACAGTACTACAGTTTTTTGATTCATATTTTTTCATGTAAATATGAGTTTGTGACAAAGAAAGGAGTTAGCAAAATAACAGACTTAGTAATGGTGGTAAAGTTTTATTTTCAGAAAAACTAAAGAAGAAGATTTGAAACATATAGTAGCAAGGTTAGTTCATATGTAGTTATCTTAAGTTAACTCTGTGAATGCTGAAATAAAGATAATAATAAACAATTACTGAAATTCTTAACCATATTTACTTATTTGTCAAATAGATCTATTTTTATAAATTTTCCAGGGAAATTACTATAATTAAATTTAGTAGGATAACCAACCAAGGAAGCAATATTTAAGTTGCTCATCAAATGGCTAAAGAAATGGATTACATATATACTTTCTGAAATTGTTTACATCAGAAATCTTAATGTTACAGAGAAAACAGTATCATTGGACTTAGATTATTAGGAAATAATTACCAAATAAGCAGGCTTTTACATACATTACTAGGAAACATTAACACATTCTTGGGCTTGACTAAATATGTTTCATGTGTCAAGATTAAAGTGATTTGCTACTACAACTCTCACTGAAAAAGAAGTTTTCATCCATCAATTTGTATCACAGAATGAGCAGCAAGTCATCCCAATTTTTACCATCTAATCTGTTCTGACATGGCATCCCTCATGAAATAGGTAATCCACAGACACACACTGTATTATTGCTGATTTCAAATACAATGAAAGTAATGAAGTATGAAAAAGACCTTATTAAGACAATTTCTTTACCATTCCAGAAGGCTTGCTATTTACTATTACTTGCTATTTTGTTTAGTTGAGTCGTAATTCTCACCAGCCCAGAACTTTTCAACACATTTCTTAAATTACGTTTCCACAACCTAGGAGATCAACATGTCAGGGATACTTCTCCCTTTGCTACCCCTTTTTCAAGTAGCTTTCAGTTATTTTTATACTAAAATTTCCATTCTTCTAATATAAATTATAATACTTCTCACTTAATGTTCTGATTGTCTTTTTAATATTTTACAGTCTTGAGTCATATGAAGTTCATAATATTTTAATTGTTTCTTACCACACTAAAGGTCTCAAAAAGAAACCAGTGGGTCTGGAAAAGGAACTAAGGCATGAAGTGACAAAATTTGAAGCGACAACACGGTTTAAGGTTGTGCAGAAGTAATTGGAACTTAGTGTTGACTTAGACAATTGGGTAAGACACTGGCATTTGAAATTCAGTGTTAACAACAGGAAACAATAATTTGAATCACTCATAATTTTTTCTGCAGTCTAAATAATAAAAGCAAAGACAGTTGTCTTGGAATTTATTCCTAATCATAAACATAACTTAAAATTGTGAATTCAGTTCCTATCAGTCATCTAATATGTGGACAGAGGCTGATCAGAAGAATGAGATCAGAAAAGTAATGTCTTCAACAGGAGATTACAATATGACTTATTTATATAAGTTATATGTATTTAGATTCTTTTTCCATTCAATCCTTAACTAAACTTTTGAATTCACTGCCACAAGACATGGCGGTATCAAAGAATTAAAGTATACATGTATGAAGGAATTTTAAAATCACAACATGATTTAAAATGTATACAGAAAGAAAAATATCTTGGTTTAAGGGCTGTTTCTCAATAACAAGTAAAAATATTATCTCACGTGTGGGAGGTGGCAAAGTAAATGTGGGTGGTAAGAAAGGAATGTGGTAGTGAAGTTACCTTGTTTACCAGAAAGAATGGTGGCAAGCTACTGGACAAACAATGGGAAAATACTCCCACCTTGGTGGGAGGAACTTGGGATACTCTTGCAGGCGGATCCTGGGGAAAGCTATATGGACTATACATATATGGACCCTCAGATTAATAAAGTTGTCTCAGCAAGAGAAACTTGTGAGTCCACGAATAGTATGCCACACTCATGGGCAAGACAAGATACTAATCATGGGGAAAAAAAAACCTCTGCCATCTAATATTATTTAATATTGTAAAATCTAGAAGACCTTTACAGCATAATTACACAAGCCACGTTTTTTATGATAAAGACCATTAGATACTCATGACTTATTAAAAGAATGATTTATTTGGTTTGGGGTGTGTTTTAACAGATGAATAGTCTTTTTAAAAAAGTCTGTATTTCCTAAATTGTTGGGTTGAATAGACAAAATAAATGCAAAAAAAATACTAGGGTAACTTTCTTGAAATTCGATACAAAGATCTTCAGTTCATAGACATGATCTACTGCAGCACAGTATGTCACCATGCATCAATGTAAATTCAATATAGAATAAAAGGCCGCAGCAAAATACTAAGAAAAGTGATGGAGTCACCTGTATGCTAATATGTTCACCACCTTTACACATAGAGTTTGATGTCCCATCTCTGATGATGCTCAGGAACTCAATGAACTAGAAGATACTCATAGCTTCAGTATACAGAATTATTCTTCTTCTGAAGTTAAAAATGTTCTTTGTTTTTATAAAGATATACTACACATAATTTACTGCAAGTCTAAATTTGTTCAGGCATTTATTCTTCTTAACAAGTAATTATTAAGAAGAGGTATTGCCTGCTTCTATTTTTGGATGGAAAAACAGTAACTAAAAATAAGGTGTGGGAATAATCTAGGATAGCATAAAACCCACCAGAATAAATGTCTTTATAGAACAGAGTGAGTAAAACCATCCTTAACCTTCTTATATCTAGAGAAAAACACATAAATAACAAATCACAGTCATTAAAATAGCTTTGAAAAAAAAGAAAACTATTTGAACTTTCACAACCTTCAGATTTTCTACATTTTGGCAACCATTTTTTTTCCCCATGGTAGCCAGGGACAACCAGACTAGATAACTCTCAGTGGTACCTAACAATTGCTATGCATTTTAGCACTGAAATTTTGCTCTCATCCTCAATAATTTGAAAAACACAACCTGAGCAAATTGAATTCCAAATTCTCATCTGGCTTACATCAGCGTAATTGCATTGATTTAAGTGGAACTGTAAAGCAGATTTATAAATTAGTGAGATCTTATGTAAAAGTAACACAGTTTATCATCAACAAATATTAAAGCAGATTCCAATGATCAACCTTCCTGCAACACCATCCAATATTTTATTTTTTATTTGGATCATTTATTTCGAGACATTATGGCCACAGAGAGTACATAACGCAGGAAACTTATTTGCATTTTCATCTAACAAAAAACATAATCTTGAACATTCAGGGCTTTAGTTCATCACCTTGTTCAACAGGTTCATGATGTCAAGAAACAGATGTGATCTGGATGGAAGGCAACAGCTGAATGGAAAACAGCCAGTGGAAAACAGCCAACTTCATCAGGTTTCTCCTTCTGACAGCTCTAGGGGCTCAGACAAATTCAAAGCACTTTTGCTCTTATCTGGCCACTGTTCTGCTATGATGGTAGACTGAATAATTTCAAAGTTAGTGCTCCCTATTTCCTTGGAAACATTCCCATAATGTTGGATATATTTAGGCAGCCCAGGTAGTAGCCCTGGATTTAAGTACAGCTCCACAAAATGCATAAAGAAAGAAATGCAAGTTTTGAACTGTCCTAATACCACAGTAACAGTTCCAGCACTGTAACAACAGTAGGAAGGCTGGTGCTGACAAAGTACTACATGATTTAGTTCTGGAAAGAATTGAAGACCCTCAGTTTTCCCAGGAGTAGGGAACTTATGGACAGAGATAGTACAGAGCCCTGCGAGTTAAAGGAAAAATGGAAGGACAATGTTTTTAAGGATGCATTTATATCTGGTAGAGAAAAGGGAAATAAAGGTAGAAGGAAGATGTTCAATGGAAACAGCCCATCACTATTTTGATCATGTCTCTCCAGTTTTACTACCATCTGAGAAAAATATACTTTGTATCACAGAGGAATTCATGCTTAAGCACCAAGAGAATTATGATTGATAGTAATTATAAAAAAACAGAACAGACAGTTATTTCAAGGTATTTGTCTTCAAAACTACTTATTTAGAGGTATATTTTATAAAGGCAGTTTTGTTAAATCACAAAATTGGTTCTATTCAGTCAGTTTGTTATGTCTGTCTGTATTTATTGACAACCTCAGGACTACTAGAATATACACATTGTACGGATGAAGTTAGTTTATGTCTGCTGAAAATTTCTGTCAGCAATGCATTTACACAGTTTAACTAAAACCAAGTTCCACAGCAGTAACCAAGGACATGGCTTTGTAGAAAAGTATGACATGTAATTTCTGCTTTGGATCTCCTATTTGCTGGGAGCTATAGACCTCCTTTAGGCTCAGCTGCAAAAACAGGAGCATGCTGGAAGCTGCAGCATGGGAGCAGTGTGGAAGAGAGAATTGCTCAGGCACATCCTTTCTAAAGTACAACTCCTCCCTCACATCCTGCTTGCTCAGGTGAAGGGAACAGTGTGATTTGTGATATGACCTGTCTTGGTAGTAATTTACAGCAACTTCCCAGTAAAATCTGTCTGTTTGCTCCCTTTTGCCATCCGCTTGCAGGGATAGGGGAGAGGGGATGGATAGTTCAGAAAGTAGTGTGCAGGGACGTAATATACTGCTTGTAACCACATAAATATCTTAAACCTATCCATTAGCCTCCATGTTTCAGTCTGCCTGAAAAAGGAGGAGCTGCTTGTTCCCTGCAAGGGGACAAAACAGAACTGCATTTTAGTCTAAGGATTCACCCTGGCATTTTTATAGCTGAACCCTGCTCTTATAGATACTCAGACTAATACTATAAATCTCACACACTTTAAGGGCCACATTTTCAGTGTCATAAACCATCATATCTGACCATTTTTCAGAAAAACCACAGAGTTTTATAATACCTAGAGAAAATAATGTCTTAGGAGGTGACAACAGCTCTGCCCGAGACTGTTCAGACATAGCTGGCTTCTAGAAAAGCTCCGTACTAGTAACAAAAATAAACATTAAGAAAACAAACTTTCCAGGAACCCTAACTTGCATGTCTATGAATATTTTTTGGTATCTGGGGAATTTGGTTTTGTTTCTTTTTTTTGCTTGTCCTTTTTTTTTTTTTTTTTTTTAATTTTACCTTTTACTACTTTTCCTTACAAGATTACACTCTTCTGTTTTTCAGTTAGTCCATTTCAGGCTGATCTTTTAATCTGCTGATTTTGTTTATTTGTTTGTTTTGGCTGACGGTTTGTTGGTTGGTTAGTTGGTTTTGGTGGGGGGGTTTTGTTGTTTTTTAAGTTATTAAATATTTGCTTTTTCTTTTCAAGTTTTTTTAATATCCTTATTCTC
Organism: Phaethornis superciliosus; assembly: GCA_023637945.1. Taxonomy (NCBI): domain Eukaryota; kingdom Metazoa; phylum Chordata; class Aves; order Apodiformes; family Trochilidae; genus Phaethornis; species Phaethornis superciliosus. The sequence continues at coordinate 76,245,484 of JAJQWJ010000002.1, forward strand.
TAGGCATATCCTGTTTTTTACTTGTCTGCTTTCTCTCCACTTGATCACTCTTTATTAATGTTTCTTCCTACACAATTCTGTTTTTTCCAAGGATTATTTTCCCCACCTCTCTTAACGTTCCTCCTTCCTTGTTTTCTTTCTTTCTTTTTTTTTTTTTTTTTTTTTTTTTTTTTGGCAGTCTTAGAAGGAAAGGTGTGTTTCTGCCTTTTCTGGCAGTGCTAGCATAGATGGATATGAAAAGAGGAAATAGAGGGAGAATAACAGTGGGATTTTTTCCATAGACCCATGCAAAATTCTTATACAGGAAAAGGAATGAAGTGCTGATAATTTTTTTTTTAGCATCACATTCCCTCAACTACTATTCAAAAGGAGATGGAAATACTGCAAAGAAGCATGACTGGAAATTTTTTAATCCCTAGTACTCTCTGGCTCTTCATGGTTTGAAAAAAATTTTCTCTCTGATAAGACATCAGTCCCTACACCGTAAAGGGAGAGTTCCTTCTGTATAGTAAACAGAGAAGACTTGACTACATTATAGAGAGTAGCTGCAATATTATTTTGATACCTGAAAGAATAGGCTGGTGCAAACAGCAGCAAGTAAGACAAGCTTTCATTAGGGGCTGGCAGTCCCCCTTCATGTGTGACCATGTTGGCTAACATTTAGGGCTCAATTCTGCTGGAGGAATACTCAAGTTACACCACACCAAGCTGACAGCAGACAAGAGGGTAAGGCAGTCCCTCACCCCAGTCTTCGGAGTAGAACAGAACTTTGAGAACTTTTCAGGAATATAATTTAGTTTCTTCCATGTGCCCAAAGGCAACACCACTACTCCAGAAAGAAAGCATTGTACTGCATCCAAGTGTCTAATAAGTTAAGTGGCTTTCATGATGTAAAGAAGCTGAACTGAATAATGTATATAGATCATATTTTTTATACCAAGACAAAGATTTCAGTCTAGTACAAAGATACTGACATGAATTAACAGGATCTAATGCTGTAGAGTTTAATTCTTTTTTGTACCACTCACATCATTAGCCCTTCCAATGCCCTCATATTGCAGACAGCATGCTACATATTACTGCCACATTAGTTTGCTAATCTGTAGTCTTAAAAAATTCTGGACAAAATTATTGCTTCCTTTTGCAGAATTACATTTTATTCCACATCTGGTTGTTTTTTTATTCTATCCTGCACTTCAGAAACATCAGCGTCACAGGCCTTTTTTATTATCAGGTTTCCTAATATTTCCTTTACATGATCAACAGAGATAGAAGGGAAAGGCAACAATATAGAGAACTGTCCTGTTAATTGTTCCATGTTGTAGTCATTATTTGCAATGGGATACGTCAATGCTAACATTGTAAAAGCTCAGAAGACACAGAATGAGATCATGATATGAAATGTGACACTCCTCTGGAGCCAGCAGGAAACTGAAGAGGAAAAGAGGAGAACAGAGAAAAAAAATTAGTCTCCCCAGCTCAGGCAGCCCAAGAAAAAGTCCTGTCTCAGCTGCAGCCCTTTCACTCAGGAGAGCAGAAGCAGTTGTTCAGCAACATAAACTTAGACATCATATCCAAAAGAGAGAATAAAATAAAGAAGTAACTTCTTAACCTCTACTTCACTGTAGCTTGCTGAAAAAAAAAAAAATAAAAAAAAAAATGGTACAGAGCATGCTGAAACAGAGTTTCTTTAATATGGTCTTGCTGTGAAAACATACTGGAAGAGAACATGCTTCCACAAAGCACATGCAGCCTTTATCACTTTCTGTTATAAATATGATTTAGATATGGTTTGAGAGAGTTGGCTAAGTAACACAATTTGGCCTCCAGTGGCTAAACTGAGTAAAATTCTGTAACCACAGTAGACAGATGACTCAGACAATACACAAAAAAAAAAAAAAAAATTGTTCAGGTTTGTATTTCTTTCTTTTCTGGACAGGAAGTATCATTATGTGATCATACTCATTTTGGGCCATTAGCCTTTCTTCTTTTTCTGAACACAGAGGAATGAAAGATGGTTTAATTATAGCATTAGAAAATTACTTCCCTTCTGGAGAGGGGATGAAAAAGATGGCATTATAATCACAATACAAAGCTTAGACTGTATGATATTACTTTAAAATATTCTCAGTTACTCTCTCAGTTCCATTTGCATCTGTAATAAGTAGCATATTTAAAAGATACTTACATATGTGAAACGAAAGTAGAAGAATTTGGAAGCCATAAGGTACCAGCCTCATTTCAAACTTCAGAGTTGCATTTTCTCTCATGATTGTAAGCTGTGATATGTGGTGGATGTGAAAATGAGTAATATTAAAATTTTCTGTTGAAAACGGTCTGTTATAAACTTGTAAGTCTGCAGTATCCTATGTAAATGCTAGATGTTAATTTATGTTAACTTGTCTCTTTACAAATATAGACAACTAGCCTGTTTTCAGCTATCTCCAGAAGTATCTATACTGATCATTAATCAGTTTGCACAAACCCTGTGTCTTTTTTTTCCCTACTTAAGAAGGTACTTCTGAAAATAATAATTACACTACTTAGCCTTTATGTAGTGTTTCTCATCTTTCAAGCACTTCACAAATATTAATCCACTAATTAATCTTTTAAAAAGCACAGATTATTCCCATTTTACAGATGGAGAAGCATTACCAGAGAGGGCAAGTGACCTGCTTGAGGCCATGGAGAGCAGAGGAAGGATAGAGAACTAAGGGTAAAGAAGCTTGTAACTAGAAATAAATGAAGGCAGATGGGACAATTATGGTGATGGTTCAGCAAATAATCATAAGATTTCAGTGAAGAATTTAACATACCACCGGAGGGCAGGCAGTGTTAGCCCTAACATATTATACAGTCACTGAGTATGCCAAAGGATCCAAAAATAAAAAATGGAACTGGCAAATAAAACATATTGTGAACTTCCACAATTTTATTTTTTTTTAAAGAAAAATAGTCTGTTCTTGGATACTAGCAAAATCTTAAAAGCAATCTTAAGCACAAATCTAAGGTCAGGATTCTAGAAAATTCTAACTTATTTAGAATCACATTTGTTGTAGGGTTATCTGTACTGAAAATTGGATCAACAAAATGCAAAGACTGGTCAATCCTGGCAACATAAATTCAGTTAGAATTTTTACAGCATGTTTTATTTTGTATCAAGGGAGTCTGATAGAAAACATACTATCTATAAGTCTAGATCCAGATCTCAGATTTAGTTTGAACTGTGTGTAGCAGAATAAACTTGCCTTCTAAGCCTTGCCTTTTGGTCTTCAAAGTAACCTCTATTTAATCCTCTAAGTATTCCACTTCATGGTTTTTTTGTTTTACAATATAATGGTGAATGTTTCTTCCGCTTACGTTTTATGCAGACATTGACATTTTGTATATAATACTGTACTTTTGATCAGTGATGACAAAATCATGGTGGTGAATAATCTATATACCTTAACATTCAAAAATCTCATGCTACGCTGATATAAAAGAGTATAGAAAGCCTCAATAAGAATGAAAAGCAGAGAAAAGGGGTGCAAAAAAAGCACTAGAGTAAGATATGTGCTGAGAGTTCCAGTGTTGAAAGGGGAACTCCCACTCCTCTACACTCTGCATTCCTCTTTCAAGTTATCCCTTACCAGTTTCTAAGAACCTGAGAGAAAACTATTATTCCAAAACAGAATAATCAAAATATATCCTTTATTTTTGCCTCTGTAATATTTTGAAACCAAAGATCATAGGTTTTGCTCTTTCTCTAGTTCTACATACTCTTTAACTCTGTGTAAAATTTATTTAAGACTCCACTTAGGCCAGCCTGTTGAAGGTCTGGGTAAGGCCCCAGATAACTCTTCTTGAAATTCAGAGTACCATGTGGAAAGGACTACAACAGACATGAAGAGGGCCAAAAAACCATGGGCCAGCTGTGATATGGCTTAGTATGGAGGAGAAAAAGTTGTTTATGCAACAGACATAAAAATGGAACAGATATGCATAAGCTGATGCAGATTCATCTTGTGTTCTCTTTCTGCAACATATTTCAACTCCAAAAGGAAGATACATATTTTATTACATGCCCCTAAAATTGTATTTGGAGACTGCTGAGCAAGGATGGAACTTAGAAATGCTGATTATAGAAATATGAATTGCTATTTTAGAACCAATTTTTTTAAAACACTTATTATTATTTTACCTAAATCTGTATCAAAAACTAGGCAGTGCTGTGTAGTTTGATGTTGTAAGTTAAATGAGTAGTTATCAACGTAAGGCATCTATAGATTCTTAAATGTTGGGACCTACAAGTAAACCAGCTTTATGTATCAGATCATCTTTAATTAAAATTTGTTAATACAATCTGAATGTTGATGATGCTAACATTTTTAATTACTTAAGGTTATTCTAGGCTGTGCGAGAAAGTTTCAGTTTTCTTTTTCTAAAATTCCTTATGTCTACATAGGCTTTAACCTTGTATTCTTCAACCAGAAAACAGTATGTAATTACTCTGGATGTATTCTTTTATTGCATAATTAAAATTATAGAAAATGGCATAAAGTAAGCTCGCTCTGTCACACTGACATTTGTACAGCCTCATTCTCAATATTAATAACCATATTCTCAATCAGTTTGCTTTCACATGGTATATACCATGGAAATCTTTTCATGCAGGTTCCACATCACAAAGTTCATGGGCATCACGTCTTGTAAAAACACAGACACAAATATTAATGTTACAGAACTTCCAAGGGATTTTATCCTGAACAGCAAGCATATCTGACAAAGACATATCTGAGTTAGTCCTAATAAACTCAAATATCAGTAACAACATAGCAGGGCGTGAAGAACTAATAATATGTTTGAGAACAAAGCAACAATGCAGGATGTATCCCTTACCTCCCATTAAAAAAGCCAAACCAACAAACAACAAAAGAAAACAAATAAACCAACCAACCAAACAAAAAACAAACAAACAAACAACCCAAACACCAAACCACACACCAACCAAAAGCAACCTTTCATACATTTCTTCAAGAGACTATCCTTACTGGTGCAGCAAAGATCCAGAAAAATGCAATAAACTCATTAAATCTCATCTCAGCATTACCATTACTGATTTCTAAATTCATAATCATGATAACCATAGTTTACTGAAATTATTAATGAATGATAACTTTGAAAAATTAAAAAAGGTATTGGTGATATATATATACACACACTATTAAAATGAGAAACTTGTTAATAACTCATTGTTAAAAGATGTAATATGCATATGTACACATAGATGGAATTATATATAAGAAGAATAAGTGTTATACAATGTCCTAACCAAACCCAAAGTATTCAGAAGGTTTTTTACAGTCTACTTTGGTGCAAATGTATAAGTTTTCACAAGCAAGAGTCCCATTGTAAGGATTGGTGCGATATTCCTGTATGACTTGCTAAATATTGCACAAGTCTCTCATGAGTGATTTATTTTGTTGAGTTTGCACCATTGTAATGAATCATCTCATTTAAGCCAGTCACTTAGGCTACCGGTAGTCTATTATTAGAGAAGAACGTCAGTAAGTTTTCTTCCACTTGAACACAAACATCTTTCTCAATATGAGATTTATCATTCTCAGCTGGCATCTAGCTCTTATTTCTTCAATTATTAGAAGATCATTAAAATTTGGCATCTGTTTTTAGCAAATTGTCTGACAGTTACTGTAAGGTGAGCATAATCCCACTATTAATTTCTACAACATTCCTTTCATATAAGTGTTCTGAAAAAAAAAACCTTTAAAAATTCTTTTCAGTGCTACTCTGAAGGAATCTGAGAACAGAACACTTCTCTTAGAGAACATTGAAGAATGCCATGTACTGTGATACAAACCTTTGATGTTATACCTTGCATGAAAACATGTAATTCTGTCAAAAACTAAAAACACAAGTAGCTGAAATTTAATGATTTTGTTTAGACCAAAGTGAAAAATGCCACAAAAATTCTGAAAAAAACTATTAATTTTTTCTTTAACTCCTTCATGATAGATCACAAACTGATGCAAAGATTAAACATGTTTTCTCTTGAGCTATAAACCAATTTTAAAATCTTGTAACCCTGAAATAAAATTAAATTTGTCTTCAAAAAATAAATATTGCCATATCAGTGAACTCAGATTGCTTGCAAATTTTTAATAGAGTTTTTAATTAGTAAGAACTTTTCTGTCAAAAACCATATACCTAAATTAAAATGTTGTTAAATGATACTATCTTATAATTTGCTCTGACAAGTTGTGGTTGGTTGACCCTGGCTGATACCAGGTGCCAAATAAACTACTGTATCACTCCTGTTCTCTGTTGAACAGGGGAGAGAAAATACCATCACATGCTTATGGATTGAGGTAAGGACAGGGTAAGATCACTCAGCTGTTACAATCATGTACAAAGTAGACTCAACTTGCTGAAACAAAATTAATTTATTTCCAATAAAATGAGAGTAGGACAACAAGAAGTAAAAACCAAGTCTTAAAACACTTTTTCCTCACACATCTCTTTTTCCCAGGCCCAATTTTACTCCCGATTTTCTGTACCTCACCCTTCCCTGTGGGGCAGCAGGAAGAGAACACATGCTCATCACATGTTGTTTCTGTCACTCCTTCCTTCCCATATTCTTCCTTCTCACCCATGGGAGATGGTTCTCCACAAACTACTCACTCCAGCATGGATTCTTCCTACAGTTCTTCACAAACCATTCCAGCATGGGTCCTTTCCATGGCATGCAGTCCTTCAGGAAAAGACTCCTCTAGCATGGAATCCACACAGGGTCACAAGTGCTGCCAGAAAAAATGCTCCAGCATAGGATTCTCTAGCTCAGTGGTCCTGCTAGGATCCTGCTCCAGTTCATCCTCTCCACGGGATCGCAGCTACCATCATCATCCACCTTTTCCAGTGCAGGGTACACCACAGGTTGAAAGTGTATATCTGCTTCACTATGGTCTTTACCATGAGCTGTAGGAAAGTCTCTGCCTTGGTGCCTGTAGCATCTCCTCTTCTTCTTCACTGATGGTGATATCTGCAGAGTTGCTTTTCTCTCATATTCTCACTCTTCTCTCCAGTTGCAATTGGACATCTTTGGTTTTTCCCTCCCCTTTCTTAATTATGTTATTGCAGACACAACACTACCGTTGCTTCTGAGCTCAGCCTTGGCCAGAGGTGTGTTCATTTTGGATGTAGCCAGCATTGTCTCTCTATGACATGGAGGAAGCTTCTGGAAGCTTCTCAAAGGAGACTCCCCTATAGCCATCCCCCCACCTTTGTTACCAAATCCGTGTCATGCAAATCAAATACATAAGCTAAAAGCGTACCTGAATCTTAATACTATTCATTTTTTTTCTGTGTGATGTTTTGTTCTGTATTTTATTTTAATTGCAATTATGAACAATTTAAGAAACTGAAATAAAATAAAGTAATAAAAAATAAAATTAAAAATAAAACAGGTTTAGGATTTGGAGAGTTTAAAGAATTTATTTTAGAAATAATTTCAAGTTTTCATTGACTAATTCACTCCTAAGTAGATGTAATACAAAATAAAAACAATTTACATCTTGATTTCAGTTTTTTCCCTTTGCATCTGCATTGTGTCGAAATAACAGAAGCAGTTACAGCTACAAAGACACTCATGGATAAATTCCCATTCACTTAAATAAGGTCAGACTTTCACCTTCTGATGCTTATGCTATTTTATCTTTTTATGCCCTTCACTGTAAGAACTAGGCACTGGGCAAATGAAGCCAGTGGAATTAAACAGATGGAACTGACATTAACATGGTTTGATCTTGTTTACCCCAACAGTACAGTATGGTTATGTGGAAATAAAAAGGTTATAATGAGAGCAGAGCATGGAACAACATGAATACATTCGTATAACAGTCATTGTAATGTTGATTGGACATTGCACAAACAAAACCCACCTCATTACATTATAAGAAATTTAATCGAATCTCCATTTTCAGTTGCAATTTACTTTCTTCTTACTGTAATAAATAAATTCACATGTATTATTTGTAAATTAAAAACAAAGAGAAAAAACCTCATATTGTTTACTATTCCTGACCTCCCCATCTGTCACCATGCAATGTGAAGCAAAAAATATATATCACTTATGTAGGTAACCTTAGCTCTGATAACTCCATTTTATTATACTGATAACTCCATTTTCAGTTCCTGATGTTCCATTTCCAGGCACATGAAGGACAAGAAGGTGATCAGGAATAGTCAGCAGGGATTGAACAATGGGAAGTCATGATTAATCAACCTGATAAACGTCTGTGGTGAAATGTCTGGCCAGGCAGATGAGAGGACAGCAGTGAATACTGTCAAACTTGACTTCAATAACGATCCCATAAGATCTTCAGAGAGAAGCTGTTGAACTAAGGACTGGATGAACAGACAGGGAGGTCTTTCAGAATAGGCAGGACCAAAGGGTGCTGACCAGTTTCACAAGGTCTAGTTGGAGGCGGGTAACTAATTCCGGGGCAGTTTAAAGAAGAGAAGCACAAGATCTGTGGAGAAACAATTCTCATGAGCTGTATAAGCTGGTGACCAATCAGCTTTGCAGAAAGGAGAAATGGGAAAAGTAGCTTTGCAGAAAAAGACCTGAGTGTCCTGGTGCACAGCAACGGAATCATGAGCCCTTAATGTGTCCTTTGTGGCCTTGGCAAATAAAGGCATCTTGGGATGCCTGAGACAAAGCATAACTAGCACGTCTAGGGAGGTGATCTAGGATAACTCTCTGAAGCCACTTCTCCACAGCCATTCCTATGCAGCCAGCTCTCCATGGAACTCTATGTCATGGAACTCTACACAGGTCAGCAAATGCCATTGGTCCTCCCTGCCCCTCAGTCCTCCTATGTGCATGACAGCACCAGCCTGCCTCAGTGCATGACAACCTTTGCATATTATTAGCAATTAATCAGATAAAGGCAACTAGGTCAGCTACAACACTATAACTACATTGTTAATTACTTATTCCCTGTTGCACAGTGCTAAAGAGGATGCTGGTGTGCTGGGATAGAGTGCCCTTAAGTCCATAAATTTAAAAACCAGAAAAACTTCTCCCTAAAAAAGAGACAAATAAAACATGCTGAAGAAGACAAAATGGCAGGCTCTCCTGCCAGATGGCTGGCTTCCTACCTTGTGCCCACGACTTCCCCTGAAGCTCCTTCCCCCACTTCTTCCCATTTGCCTCCTCAGCCACACGTCTCATGGCCTACATGATGCTTCTTTCTCCTCCTAATGCCATGTGTACTGTAGGCAGGGAGGAATGATCTTACTGGTGCTCCCCCCTCTGCCTCTTATGAGAGACCATTCACCAGGCACCTGGGGCTCCCTGGGCTGCCACACAGGTTTTGGTGAAAGGGTTTTGTGGATCTCACCGTGTTTTGGAAAGAGCCATCAGCATCTGCTCACCCACAGAGAGTTGTTCTACATACTGCATATACATACATACCACATACCTAGATTCTCAGTGTTGTCCTGCAGACAGCTGGCCACCTTGAGCTGGCTACTTAGAAGTGGCCAGTGAAAGTTGGTTGCACATGCTTGGCAGCAGAGGGTTGTCCCTTTCGCTGGAATATTAGGTCCAGTTCTGGGCTCCCCAGCACAGAAGAAATATGTAGCTATTGCAGAGTTTACTGAAGGGACAGAGAGATAAGTAAGGAACTGGAGAATCTTCCATATTGAGGAGAGGCTAGGAGAACTGGGCCAAAAGGCTTATATATATTTATACAATATGTATAAATAACTGAAGGGATGGTATAAATACAGTGGATATAGGTTCTTTACAGTTGTGCCAAGTGACAAGAACAAAGGCAATGAACACAAACAGAAATACAGAAGGTTCCTTCTGAATACAAGAATTTTTTCACTGAGAGTTACAGCACTGCTGACAGTGTTGCAGGGAGAGGTTGTGGAGTTTCCATCTTTGGAGATATTCAAAAGCTTTCCAGAGATAATCCTGTAAAACTGGATCCTATGTGTCCCTGATCTGAGCCTGAGCCATTGAGATGGCCTCCAGAGATTCCTTCCAATCTCAACCATTCTGCTGTTCAATAAATTTTATGTTCTGATTAAAATCTCTATAGGTGTGACCTAAGATAATTGAGGCTCAGAGTGCCTGTATGCTTCCATTTTGCTCATATGCATATAAAAATTACATTACATTAATTCCATTTAATGTTGATTTTGGTAGAATGAAGGACCTGAAGTTTTGGCCCTGAAAAGACTGAAATTAAAAAAGAGTATTTCATACCAATACAGTCAGTTCTGACAAAGGGATAACAGTGATAACAATACTACAAGGACAATTGCCAAAAGGAACACAGAAAATGTACATTTGTAAATACTCTCATACATAAGACTGCATAACTAAATAATTTTCTGTTTACATATCCACAAAGCAGGGAGATCTTAAGCCAGGGATTTCTTACAGCATTAAAATACTTGGAGGTGGATGAAGATTAATCTAAATTGAATGATCCTCCCAGCTGTGCCCTATGAACAATGCCTGAATTACATCATTGAGTTTTGTGACTTTCCACAGCAGCAAGAGATTACAACAATTTTTAATGACACTGCAAAAGTGGCAAACTTAGAGCATTCAAATACAGGGATGGTTTATGTCCTGAGGCAGCAGCATAACTAAAATAAGGACAACATTATTTTTGAACACATATTTGATGCACTCCAAAACCAATTTTTTATTTTTTTTAGCAAACAGGATGTCTTTGCCAGTCTCCTGCAGTTTTGCTGTGTCATTTTGTTACTTGATGTTTAAAAAAATTGTGAGGTAAGAAAAAACAAAAAAAATGTATGTTTGTGTATCGTACAAAAGCTATCCATGTATCCAAAGATACCTGATTTGATACAGTCTTTGTTTGCCACAATTATCTGTAAATAATAAACATTAAGCTTTTCTTTTGCTTTTTACCTATCTTAAGAGATATACACAGGGCAGCCAAAGAAGAAAACTTGCTAAAATGAGCTCTGTAGTTCTGCAGTTACAGTGCCATCAGCACCACAGTCAGTGTGTTCAAAGATAACTTGGCTTTATTTGTGAAGATATGCATTCTTATCTCTGAGATGAAAAGGTATGTATGTCACCTGAGTTTTCCATATGAAGACATGCATCATTTTCTATACCCTACTTAGGTGGCCTCAGGAGCAAGCAGAAGCTCTTCTTTAGAAGATATCATATGAATTGTGTTACATATCACTTTCGTTGGATTTAACTGGCTTGATTCTACTCTTGGTAATAACATAGCAGCTGTTTTCAGTCTGGTAGCTTTAACTTACTTCTGCATGAGGAGACTGGTGAACATTCTTATAATGTTAAACCTGAAGTTGGGATCCACTGGTGATCCAGACAGTGAAGTGTCCTACTACTCTTTTCTGACCCTTGCATTAAATTTAAAAATAGAGTAAGCACTTGAAATTAGCTTCAAAACTTTCAGCACCGAGAGATACGCCAGTGTTATCAAATTAACACGTCTCTGAATGTTCCTGGGCACTGGGCTCAGTCATCCAGGCTACAAAATTATTAGAATAGTTTCTGTCACACTTGTGGCCTCAATTTCTTTCAAGTTATTCTCATACATTGTTTAGGAGGTAGCAAAGAACAACAAGGAGTTTGTATGAAACCATCTTGGTTTAGGAGTTAAAGGAGTTTAGTTACATTGTTGTTCTCTTTTCTGTGCATTTCAGACTCAGTGTCAGAGAATCATAGAAAGAATGGTTTGGGCTGGGACCTTCAAAGTGAGCTTTAAAAAGCATCTAGTTCAACAGCCCTGCAGTGAGCCGGGACATCTTCAGCTAGATCAGGCTTCTCAGAGTCCCATCCAACCTGATCTTCAGTGTTTCCAGCAATGGAACTTCTACCATCTCTCTGGAAAACCTGTGCCAATGTTTCACCACCCTCATTGTAATGATTCTAGTGTGTTTCATTTGCTGATACAGGTGCAGTTAAAATGACCAGAGAAACTGGTAAAGAAAATTTCTCCTAATGATTTTCCATCCAGATTTAAAGTTAGACAAAAGGAAGCTATCATGGAGAATGCATCATCCATGTTACATCAATTTAGAACAAAATGTAAAAAACCCTCTGTTTTTTACAGCCCTTTCAGGGCTGTAAGGCAGCACATATGTAAAGCCCTACTTGTACTAATGACAACATGAAGTCTCAAGTGGAGTGGCTGAGGCAACTGGGTTTGCTTGGCCAGGAGAAAAGGAGTTCTCAGGGGAGACTTATTGCTCCGTACAGCTACCTGAAATGAGGTTATAGAGAAGTGTCTTGATTTCTTCTCCCAAGGAACAAATTATAGTATCGTAGAAAGTTAGGGGTTGGAATGGACCTCAAAAGTTCATCGACTACAACCCCCCTGCCAAAGCAGGGTTACCTACAGAAGGTCACATAGGAACACATCCAGGTGGGCTTTGAATGTCTCCAGGGAAGGAGACTCCACAACCTCCCTGGGCAGCCTGTGCCAGTGCCCTGTCACCCTCACAGTGAAAAAATTCTCCCTAATATTTATACAGAACCGTCTATGTTCCAGTAGGAGCACAGGAGCATTACAACCATTGCCCTTTGTCCTACTGTTAGTCACCGCTGAGAAAAGCTTTACTCCTGGCACTCGCCCCTTATATATTTATAAACATCAATGAGGCCACCCCTCATTCTTCTCTTCCCGTGTTGAAGAACCCCAGATCCCTCAGTCTTTTCTCATAAGGGAGATGTTCCTCTCCCTTCATCATCTTGGTTGCTCTGTGTTGGACTCTATCAAGCAGTTACCTGTCCTTCTGCAACTGGGGTCCAGAACTGGACACAATTTTCCATATGTGGCCTCACCAGGGCAGAGTAGAGGAGGAGGAGAACTTCTCTCGACCTACTATCCACACCCCTTCTAATGCACCCCAGGGCATGATAGGATATGATAGGACAAGAGGAAATGGCCTCAAGTTGCATGAGGGAATATTTAGATCAGATAGTGGGAAAAATTTCTTCCCTGGGAAGGGTTGTCAGGCACTGGGAGATATTTATCCCTGGAGATATTTAAAAGACATGTAGATGGGACCCTTAGGGGCATAGTTTAGTGATGATCTTGGCAGTGGTATGTTAATGGTTGAATCGGATGAGTTTAAATGTCTCTCGCAAACAATATGATTCTATGATTCCATCATTCTATGACAGACGAAATCAAAACCAATCCTCAGCTAACCTAAACATATAAACACTCAGTACTAGACGCAGATGCAATACATCATGATGGAAAAGCTAATTTGCATGCTGTTTCATATAAAAAAATCCGCTAGATTATAAAAGATATTTAAAACACAAGGGAGAAACAAATGGTTTGTCACTTTCATACCATGTATCTTGCATGTATTCTCAGGCAGGTGAACGGTGTTTTACACTATTCAGACACTTTTTGCATTAATGATCTCCAGTTCCCCAGGACTTTCTGGAAGCAGACATCCTCAGAATATGAGAGACCAGGGCTGCCAAATCCTGCATTTGCCTTCCATATAGACAAATGCAGAGGTACCACTTAGTCTTAAATTCAGTTCCCAGAATAGCTCATTTCCACAGTGTAACGAGATGGAGTTATTTTTTGCTGTTTGTTTTTTCTCCTGATTCACCAAAAATCTATTTTATAGATGGCAAGCCCTGTATCTGTTCGCCATTTAGGGGAAAATGACTAAAAAGATCAATTCTCTCTCTGTATTTTTTGTTGGTGGTAGTGGTTGCTTTGACATCTTCAAAGAATGTTACTTACTTTCTAACCACTGTTATTACTGATTTCCACCCCATTAGTCAAGAGAGGTGCCATGTCTTATAATGAAACAGAAAAAACCACAAAACCCTTCAACTGTTTAGTTTTTCAGTGTGCAGACAGTATGAAGGGAAACAATAAAAGATTTTTAGATGAGTAAGAGCCAGATCTGACTCTCCTCACAATAGGTCAGAAAACATTTTATTGATAGCAATTGATTTTGAATCTAATCCAAAACAAGTTAAGAATAAAATGTGTGTCAATGATCAAGCTGTATTGACTATTTGCTAACTTCTTTCAGATGGGAAATAACCAGATGCATCACTGAAATTATAGCTAACACAGAACTTTTGGTTACCTTCTGCTTTGTCACTAAAGACTTCCAGTAATATTTGTGCATCTTAATTACTTGGGAACAACACTTCCTGTAACAAAGACATTACTCACAGTTTGTTGATTACAGCCATATCCTCAATATTAGTAAGTACTAAGCAGCAGAGTAATTCTGGAAAATTGCTGGCAAAATGGATATATTTCATAATCTACGTTGAAAACATTTTGATGCCAAACAATTTGAGGGACTCATATTTCATGATGAAAATGTTTCTTAACACACACTTTCAGTTCACTCTAGAAATTACTCAGGCCTTCATTGTGAGATAAATATTGATTTCTTTCACAAAAGCATTTTTGTCTACAATAGTAATAGAAATACTAGAATTAGAGTTATGCAAACCTCATGATTTCTGTTACACAGGAAATATGAAGTTTGAACATTTATCTTTTCTACCAAGACAGAGAAAGAAATTGAAAGTTCCACTTTGTGAAACATTAAAAAAAAATCCATATGTAACAAATGACAATATTCTGAAGTTCTTTAAATTGGAAAAGTTCAGCCAGATCCAAGTATACCCAAATTACTTGATTTTTAATATATTCATTAATAAAGTTAATCTTTCTTTGTACGGTATATATTTTTCAAAGGAAAAAAAAGTAATTTGATGTCCTTACCTTTTCAAAATATTACCAAGATTAAAAAACTATAAGCACACAAAAAGAAAGATAACAGCATTAATCTTGTTTAAATGAATACCTTAGAATGCAATATTCATTTCTATTTTTCTGATATATGTTTATGTCCAACTGAAAACCAGTATGCATGTGGAAAACTTAATTGACAAATTTGTTGTATTAGAAAATATGTTCTGCAAAAAGGGATTTTTTTTCATTCTTAACTGTAGTGCTGGATTATAGAATATATTTATCAAAACTAGAAATCTAGAATGGAATGTCAGATTGATGGAGAGTCAGATTTTATCCCTGGGCTCCCATAGACTTCTTAGTAAATTTTGGTGGTGGGGTTTTGTTTTTGTTCTGTTTTGTTTTGTTTTTTACTTGGTTTCTTACTGTAGTGAATATTTTGTATAAGAATTACATATAATTTTAAAATCGAGGTGGTGTTATCTAGATAGGTTTATGTGATATATGGAAGTAATATTTGCATTTGTACTATGATCTTGATTAATTTTTACATCTCTTTAATAATAGCTTTTTGCTCATATTAATATTAAAAAAAATACATTTACTTCAAGCAGTGCTGTTTAACATCTGACAAGTATCTCCCAGCTAGCAGAAAAGATTTCTTTAAAAAAAAATAAATAGTAGTATGAGTCACTGCTATCATCCTTTGGGTCCATACTCAAAGAATCATCCCTGCTGTAAGTCTAAAAATAATATCTCTAACTTCTGACTGTAACTTTGGAAAAAGGTTAAATGAGCTTAGAATGCTTCCAATCTGCACAGGTACATAACCTCTTCAGAGAGATTCTCAACAAAATTCTTCTCCAGAAGTTTTAAAAATTCATATTTACTGTATCTGTCTTGAAGCAAGACAAGGGAAGGATAGAGCTTATGTGAAGCCATGAGGATTTGGGTAATTCTGAGTGCTGCCTGCTACAGATCGCTCAAGTCCTTTCTGCTCTGAAAAGTAAGGAAGATTTCTTTTCATGGAAAATGATTTCCATGAAATCCTTCTGCTCTGGCAAAACCCAGTCTTGAAAATGAGTCAGTAAACAATGAATTTTGCTCAGAATTTGCACATTCACTACCCTTGATAAAAGAAAAACATTTCTGTTCTATCTCAGAGACTGAGACGTATGGCTCACAAAAGGACTGGATTACATGCTTACATATTCTCTTGTCCTGTATACAATGAGCCAAAAAGTATACTTGAATGAAATATTTGTCAATCAAAATCAAATATTTTCCCCTCCAAATCCTAATGAAAACCCAGATAATACCTTGAAATTAATATTTCAAATAGAAGTAGACCTAGAGATATCATAAATCAGTAGTAAGGAATGATTTTAGGTAACTTGAGGTGATTTGAATTCTTATAGGGACAAAAATTTCCCTGGAAGGGTAGAATTATGTTCTGGAATTTAGTGCTCCTAAAAGCATTCAAAATTAGAAAAAGTGAAAAACAAATTAAACCAACCAGATGAAGAAACAAAAAATCAGAACCAACCAACCAAAACCAAACCAACAAACCACAACTCACAAACAGTGAAGCCTTAAAAATGTCCATGTGTTTCAAAACTTTCCCTTTGGGATACAACTATAAGTCTGAGCATGACACATTACCCAGAAAACAAAACTTATCCAATAAAAGGATGTTAACTATTTTATTATACCCAGATGTCATGAAAATTATGGGATCATGTTAATGTCCTCGCTGAAGTACAGTCTTACTTTTACTCTTAGTGTAAATTCATAACTTTTCAAAATAACTATTCAGAAATCTTACCCATCCTGCTTTTGAAACAAACCTACAACAGCACAAGGAATGCATTATAGGGAAATTGTTATGGAGAAATGAAGGTATGAGCACTATGATCAACAGGATTTGAAAAACATAAGATGTAGGGTTATCTTCAGTACTTCAGAGCATATTAAAATGATTCAACAGAAAAACACGTGCTAACAGAGGTATGGAAATGCAGAGGATAAAACCAAAATCCTAAATATATACAGTAGTTCCTTTTGCTTTTGTATGCTTACATTTTTTAAGTATTTGAAAAGTTTAGACCATGATATACATGATCACTGTACTTAAGCATTTCTGAGAAGAAAATATTCAAGTCTGAAAACTGAGTACTAAGTATACTTCAAGCAATCTCAGATTTAAATACTAAATTAAATGTGTGAAGCCCTAAAAAGTATACAGTACTGGATATTTGCTGTGAAAAAAAATCAAATGAAAACTACTTCAAAACTCAAAAAGGGGAAAAAAACCCAGGTAGAAATAGAAACAGTCCAAGTTCAAATACAAAACTGGTACATTTAATGGTAACTCTTGACATGCAAATAATGTATTCAGCCATGGATTATTTTTTTTTTACATGCCTGATAACAGAGAAATGAGTCCCTTCATCCTGAGCAAGTGTCTGTTTCTTCCCTGGTCTTGTATCATGCTCACTAATTTATATTCCCCTTGATCTTTCAAAAGACTCTCTACCTGTCCATGTGAGAGGTCACTCATGGAAGAGGCTAGAAAGCTTAGTTGTGGAGTATGGAGTGAGGATAGCTTAGAAAAGTGAACTCATTATATACAAAGTTTATGGAATTCCTCATGTAATGTTGTGTATTTGAATAAATGGAGAATGTAACTGCATTCTGTGAAGAACAGTGTTTGAAAAGATGGATCCATCCATAACAAGAAACCAGCAAAATTCAAAGATTTGCAGAAGTACAAACAAATGTAAAATTTACCTAACCTGAATGCTTTATTTTCTGTCAACTCCCAGACTGTATCAAAGTAATATTAACAGAGCCACAAATGAGAGAATACTCTGAAGCCATAATGAACATACAATACAAGATGAATACCAGCTCTCACAGCACAAGCAGGCCAAGTAAGGTTACATTACAAAATCCACTCAAGTCCCTATGACAGGAAAAAGGGGTAATGTAATGCCCATTTTCAAAAAGGGGTAAAAGAAAGACTCGAGGAACTACAGGGCAGTCAGGCTCACCTCTGTGCTCAGCAAGATCATGGAGCAAAACCAACTAAAGATTCTGCTAAGATACATGGAAAATGTGAAGGTGGTTGGTGGAAGCCAGCATGGCTTCACCAAGGACAAGTCATACCTGAAAAATTTGGTGGTCTCTTACTATGGGGTCACAGCACTGGTGGATGAGAGAGGAGCAAATTTGTCATCTACTAGGACCTTTGAAAAGCAGTTATCTTGGAAAAAGTGCCATTGTATTCTCTGTGCAATTAAATGTGAAGGAGTAAGGTTTGTGCGGAGGCATTTTCTGATGGTCCAGATGTATGGAGCACCTCAACCTGGAATGTTCAGAAAATACAATCTAGGAGAAGGGAAATGGACTGGACTCCTTGAGTTCTGAGTTTCTTCACAAATCTGACACTATTAATTTCTACATATAACTAAGATATGGATCAGATTTTCAGATGAATTCAGGCAAACTGAAAGTACAATCCAATTTGCTTGCAGATTGGTTTGTAATCTCCAGCCCTAAGTATGGTCATAATCTAGGTAAAATTGTCTCTCCAGACAGAGAAGCAGCAGCTTAAAGAATCCATCTCTGGGCTGTTATATTCAAAGCAGTATTATGTGAAAAAGCAAACACTCTTTATAGGGACCTGAACACATATTATTCTAATTAGAGTAACACCAAGTAAAACAGAAAAAACCCCACCAATATGTAACCAAGTTCTCTCTTTATGTAGGTACAATTTAAATTATGTTTTTAACTTCAGCCATGGCAACTGAACTCATGGGAAAATTATTCTAGCTTTTGTTTCTTCCATATTGAGATAGGGTAATGAAAAGAAAAAAACATAACTAAAATATAAACAGAGCAAAGCTGTGCATTACACAACTAGCAATACCCAAAGGACTGAAATAGGTTGTTCATCCTTCTGTTCTACCTCTGGAGAAAAAAAACCACAAAAGACCTGCATCCAAGACTGCTGTGAATAAACGTCTTTGTCAACCCAACCAAAGAATCTCTGTCTGTAGGAGTTTCTGATGATATTCCACCTAATTATCAGTGTTGCTGCTTTCTCAATACATTTGCTAGTATCTCTGATGAATGAATTTACTACTAGGTAAAAATGCTTAAATTGGTGTGCTTAACTAACCCTTCAGTGATACAATAACCTTGTTTCTTACCTCTGGATTTTGTCTCTTTTCCAGAACACATAAAGCTTTATATTTTAATTGAAAAAGAATCAGGCACTTGTACGTAAACTTTTACCTCCCTCTTTTACTTCTTTTCTTTAAAAATAAATGTCTATTTCAACATATCAACTACAATTACCCCACAATGGCTTACGTTCTGGCTTACTCGGTGAGCTCTACCTCACTACACTGAGAGCTACTTAACTACAGAGAACACTTAGTCAACAATCATAGAATCATAGAATCAGCTGGCTTGGAAGGGACCTCCATTTCTCTCCTCTTCTTTACTCTGCTAAACTTCTCTTTCCCCTTTGGATGCCACTTCTCACAGAAGACACTCTGGACAGGTACACTGCAGGAACCCCTGCCAGAAGCCTTACCCCAGGGCTTTCATTTCTGAAGTATAACCCCTTTACTTAGCTCAGCCCTAAGAGCTTACGTGGCAGAAGAGCAGGCATCTAGTGTGGAAGAGGAAAGTGGGGAAATTTGCTCTTCTTCTCTTTCTTGTCTAACCCACAGGTTTGCCTGGCCTTCTTCCTTTTTCCTCAGTTCACAGAAAAAACAAAAAGAAAAAATCCAAAGAAGAGCAAATACCTGAACTCACAGGTCACAAAAAACCAGAAAACAGACACTACTGATCTTCTCAGACTAATGATCAGAGACTGGAAATACATTGCAATTTTAATCTGAGTCCCACTCCTTCTCACACTCTTTCACATGTGCCTCTTTCACATTCTCAGATTTTGGGCTAATAGTGCTGGGCCACCAGCACTTCACTGCCTCCTCCCCATACCTAAGTTTGCACAGATGAAGTTGCAGCCTGACTGCAAAACCAAGGCAAAATCCCCTCTCTTCCCTTTACTCAGTTTTTCTGTGAGCCTCCAGCACCTCATTTTATAAAATCAAACGACACAAACAGCTGCAATCCTTTGTAATCTGCTACCACCCCAGGCCACTTGCAGAGGGCAATTTGCAGAGCTTCTACCATTCATGTGTATTTCATCCTCTTCAAGGAGGAGGACCGAAGAATGGAAGCAGGGGCAAAGATATTTTAATAAATAGAAATCTGTGCATGACATAGAATCTTATTCTGCCCCCATTGATTTGTCTTCTGAGGTTAAATGATTTCCATCTGAGTCTTCGAAAAGTTGCACAGAGTTGTTTAAATACATTTCTTGGTTGGTTTTGATCACTTGCTGCTTTTGATCTACATTAATTTCTTTCACAATGAACTTTTAAAAAGCTTTATTTTTTTTTCCAAAAATCCTCTTTTTAAAATTCTTATTCTGAGAACTAGCAGTGTAGATATTTCAAAGAATATTTCCTCAGTCTCAAATTATTTTTACGGTATGCAAACAACAATTAAAAATTTTGTTCTTTTTCCTAGATTGAAAAGAATTACATTTTAATTATCTTAGTAACTTCAATATTGAATGAAATATTACAATTACTAATGATTTTTTTCTCTGAATTTCTGACTCTTTTTGTCACTTCAAGGGACACCATTTAACCAAAAGATCGAGAAGTAAGCTATTACAGAAGTTGAAAAAAAGACATTAGAATCCAGTCTTAGTTTAGGAACAGGCTAATCTATATGTATTCCCAACCTAGAATTTTGTTACTGTTAGATGCTCAGGTTTGATTAAAGAATTATGAATATTTAACTAACCTATGCAAGAGCAAAACAAATTCTCTCAGATAATAAAGTTAATGAAGTCAAAACTATCTTAGATGTTTCTCAAAACCATAATTTCAACCCTTTAACTCCTTTAAAAAATTAATTAAATACACTGAACTGAAAATCTGTCTTTGAACTAAACCCTTGTTTTTCAAAAAGGTCTTAGTGTTCATCAAAACACTTTAAAGAAAAAGTAAAAAAAAAAAAAAAGAACTATCAGTAAAAAAAAAAATAGAAAGAAAAAAAGCCAGAGGAAGATTTCAAGTTGTTATTGAACTGAGTCCAAGTTTAAAACACAAACCAATAACATGTATGGGGTTTTGTTGTTTTTTAAAGGTTTAAGTTCATCTAACTTGAGAACATAAAAAATAGGGCAATAGACCAGTTTAAACCAGAAATGCTAGCATTGGTATAACAAATGTTTTACTGTATAGTATTGAATGTTTTCTATTTTAGAATAATGTTTTAACTGAGCTAAGTATTGTTTCTTGGGAAAAAAGGCATGTTCAAATGCTTCAAGTTAGTATACATATTTCTTAAAAATATATGAAACCCATTTAAAAACAGAAATACAATTGCCCTTGTTCCAGAGTCAGTGAACACTAGGACATACAATGCCATTACTTTAGTATACTTTTCACAGAAAATATTACTGTGAAAAACTCTGGCTTGAATAAGACTCAGTGTGTTCAAAACCAAACTAAATATGTCAAAAATTAGTTTAAAAAGTTAAATAAAAAAAAAAGCCACATAAAGGCTTTTTGGCACATAAAGAATATAGCATATTAGAGCATGACCAGTTTGCCTATAACAGATGCTGCTGACCCTGGCAAAGGGGTTGAGATCCCACCACTTTGTGCTGGTTTTGTTATTTACCTTACTGCTCTCCACTCACATCATGAAATAATCTGGGCAAGGACATACATAAGATAAGGACAAAAATTCACAGCAAAAACAAGAAGCACCCTCTGTCCCCAGTGTAATATGAATATGTGCAAATAATACAAATCTGGTTTAGCTAGCAGCTTAAAGATTCTAGTCAAGTCTATCATAAATACAAACCTTTTATAGTCAATCAATTTTATGACCAAAACTGCCCCTTAGGGTTCAAAGGGGTTTTTTTCTTTTTTTCTTTTTTCTGCTTTTTGATTAATCAATAAAGTTACATTACTAAGAAGAGTATGCATCTTTGAAAGGTTTTCACACAGCATGGCTTAAATGGAAAAATAAATTTTTTAATAACATCAATTTGAAGAGTAAATTTTTGTCTTTAAATTAATATGCTTAATATATTCTTTACAGATTGCCTAATCTGTGTGCCATGGTTAAATCAAATCAGTATTTTTAAGTTTCATACATGCTACTGATCATCATATGTTGTTCTCCGTACCTTTTTAAAATAGGAATATATCCTGAGGAACTAATCATCCTCTGAGCATCTCAAGTATAATGTTTGTGAGGAAGACTTGCTTTGAAGAGAAATTTTTTCTGTACCTGTATATGTGCTGGGTAGTGTTAGAAAGTAAAAGTGTAGAAAAGAGCTGAGAAAATATGAAATTTAAAGTAATTATGAAGCAGTAAGTTTTTTACAATAATATATAAAAATCCTATTATACATTCTGGCAACTGACAGATAATACTTCACATTACACTTCCATGGAAATCTGGTAAGAAATAGGCTGTGAATGATGTAGTTATATCATCTATTTTTATATTTTTCTGAAAATTCTATATTTTTCATCAAACACAATATCATATTTGATTCATATCATTGTTTCAAACTGATTTAATTTTAGTTATTTCTATTCAATTATGTAATTGCTATTGGTAGTAGTTTTGTTACTACTTTTTGCATGTAAGTGTGACTTTTACTTTCTCCATTCTCTGAGAATTGTACCATTTATGAGCAGCAGTCAAAAAATAAGGAACAATCCATGCATTCACACTCACAAACTATATTCCTAGTGGAGTTTTACACACACCTGGTTCCCACAGAATCCTACTGCCTCATCTGCATAATTTTCACTGGAAGCTGTTCCCAAGACACTGAGCTTCCACACTACCTCATATCATCGTAGAATCATTTAGTTTGGAAAATACCCTTATGATCATCACCGAGTCCAACTATAAACGTAACACTGCCAAGTACAACACTAAACCATGTGTCATGTCTACATGACTTTTAATTACCTGCAGAGATGGTGACTCAAATACCTCCCTGGGCAGCCTAACAGTGCTTGACAACCCTTTCAGTGAAGAATTTTTTCCTGATATCTAATCTAAACCTTGCCTGATGCAACTTGAGACCATGTTTTCTCATCCTGTCATTCTCTCTTCAGTTGGAACAAAACTCATTTACTAGTGAGAGATTAGGTCAGATAGTTACTAGATCCAGATCCACATACCACTAAATTATCAGACACATTCTTAAAAACTTTCAAGAACCAATACAATAGCTGAACTTCTCCCTGCTCTTTCCTCTAAACCAATTCATGTCCATAAATCTTAAGTCTGAAAATTCCTTCACATCTCAGCCTATTTCAGCAGATGAGCAGCTGCCCAGACCAGGAACAGATCAGCTAGTCTAAGCAAATACTGCAGACTGTTACACTTATATATCTTTTCCAGTGCTTGTAAGCAGACATATCTCCTTGCTTTCCTAAGCTTAAACAAAAACAGTAAACCATGACTAGTGATTCAGTAAAGTGGAACAAAAACCCAAACACATCAGACAACAAAAACCCAAACAAGATCACCAAAAACATCCAACTAAGAAAGCAAACAAAAGAGACCAGCTTTTTTACTGATTCAAAGACTAATTATAAGCAGCTGTTTATTAAAATTTGCAATACTTGAGATTACACAATTGAATATGATGGATAGCCATAGTTTTCATATTTTAATGTAATGCATATTAAGAGAATTCTTTCTAAACTAGTTTGTTTCTATCCATCTCTTCCTTCATGATTTTTGGAGTAGACACTTTGCAAATAATTTACCGTAGGGAAAAAAAAACAAACCAAAAAACATCTTCGTAAAGAAAGTCCACTTGAGGAAGCAATAAACTAGATGAAAAGTAGGACTTATCCTCTACCTTGAAAAAGCTTTATTTCTACAGGTTTCAGGTATTATTTAACTTACTACAGTATGAGGTCAGCTTGGGATGATCTCTGGAATATCGGAGTGGCAAAGAACACACACTAACTAAAATCTTCTGAGAAGTTTCACAATAATAAATGTTTATAATTTGGAGTATTGTTGTGCAAGGAAAGAATTGATTGCAATGCAATCTTGTTTTACCAGTGCAATGTTTCTATGAGATAAGAATTGACTTTTAGAGAAAGCTGGTTCTGTGTGACTTAACCATTTAAACCTTCCTGTATTCAGATATGAGACTTGGATATTCAAGAAGTCTTCATATTATGTTATGTGTGATTTCAGTTACTTTGGGGAGATACTGCTTCATGAAAACAATTAGTACAAAGCATCTGCACAAGTAGTAACCACTACATTTGAGAGTTAAAAGTGAATTCCAGCTTTCTAAATTAAAGGTGTTATGCTGGAGGAGATAGGAGGAAGAAAGCACTGCTGTGGTCCAGTATGTAGTGTTTGCTGACCACCTGGGACACTCAGCTGAAAAAAAGGATTCTGGAATTATACTCCTAGTAAGAGTTCCTATGGAAATAAAAAAAAAATCACCTTGATAAATTCTGTATTAGAAGAACAAGCTTCTCTTTTGAGTGAAATGGAAACAAAGGTATTTTAATTCTGTTTTCCCCAATGAAACTTTCCTTCAAAGCTTTTCTTGGCAAAATCAATTTATTGACTTTATACCCCTGTGAAAATTATAAGCAATAAAACTTCCAGGTTTTCTAACTGATTAGATATATGCAACTTACAGTCCTGCAAAAAAGAGTGCAGAAAAGAGCCTGCTAAACAGAGTGAATGATTGCACTGCAGCACCACAGGGACTATATTTTGACAGACTTTCTAAGTGCTACAAGTATTAGAAAGACATTAAAAGTGTCCTCACACTTAGCAAGGACTTTTTTTTTCCTGTTATATTGGGTTCCCTTAAGTAGGCACTTCTTAGTGAATTGACTGAGACATTAGAGCAAACCTAAGCTGGTGCACTTTCTTTGGTATTCTAGGGAGCCTCTTGGAGTCAAAGTAGGGTGAACAAGACCAGGAGTGCTCTTGAGTTTGCTGCCATTAATCCCCATTAGATTTGCACTGAAGAGCAAGTCAAATAAAATGCTGCTGAGCTGACAGAACATATTAAACTGCCTCAAGCAGAGAATTCAGTGGAGTAGATGATAGCGTAAGACTGTACTTAAACGTTGTAGGATGCTCGCTTCCCACACCAATGGAACCTAAAAATTGTGATTTAAAATATTTGTTCACTTCCTGTGTTATCAACACAAGCTGTTAGGAAGTAAGAACAGTTCTCTTTTTAACGTGTAGTGGTCACTAAAAACAGGAAAACTCAGGAGTGCCCTTTGTGTTCCACTGTACAAGGTCAGTACCAAAGCCAAAAGACCATAGAAGCAGAAAAGAAAACAAAGGAAATTATTAAAGAGAAGGAAGTCATGATGATGTAAAGGTATCAGGAAGGCTAAGAAAACAGTTTTGCACCACAAAAAAAAAAGGAAGGTGAGATGTTAAGAGTAGAATTTGATATGGTCTCAAGACTAAACAGCTCCGAATTTGCTGAAACTTATGCAGAAATATGCAGAGAGATTCTGAACATGACAAAACCTCCAATTTCATTCCTGACTACGATCAAGAAACTGCAGATGTAGGGAAAGAGCACAAAAGAAAAAAATTAAGAGGGCATCTTGTAAATATTAACTTATGGTTACTCACAGAGCAGTCTCTCCAGTATGATTCTTGTTTTCAGCCACCCTCACAATGGGAGTGTGTGTATATCTATATATATGTGTATATACACATATTTATACATATATGTATATTCAGTATACACATACATATTGAGCATATATTGTACTCAAATGTACAGAGATGTCAGACCCCTAGGTTTAGACATAGAAGTTAGTGGTCCTTCAGTCTGCCATCTCAGTGGAGACCAGGAATGGAGAGTTATGTGACAGCAAAGACACAAAGGTTATTGATTGATTAGAAACCACAGAAGCACCTGAGATTGTCCCCATAGGAATTAGGGCTTCTTCTTCCAGAAAGGTCAGGGGACCAAGAGCAATTGAAAATGAATAATTGGAGAATGAATACTTAAGGGTGAAACTCGTTAAGCATTATTGTCTGTCTGCCTCAGCAGCCATTTCTTCATTGTTTAGGGTAATAGAGGGCAGGGGACAGTGGAAAACCCAGAGAAGGGCTCTACTTCTGTAGAGCAGGGATCCTAGGGCAGGATAACACAAATAAATCATTTATCCTGTTAACTGAAAGGGTGCAGCTGAGTTCATAACTTACTGCACCTGAGCTACAATCAGCCCTTCTGAAACCCTAGACCAGCCTGGACAGATCAGCCTGCTCAGCTGAATTACATCTACACCAATACACACAGCATGGTCAGCAAACAGGAGCAGCTGGAATCCACTGTGCAGCTGGAAAACCATGACATAGTTGCCATCATAGAAACATAGTGGGAAGCCTCTCATGATGGGAGTGTTAAGTGAAGTCTGCAAACTCTGAGAAGAGACAGGCAAGGAAGGAAAGTTGGACGTGTGGCCCTGAATGTTAGAGAGTGTTTTGATTGCCTAGAGCTTAAGGATGGTGACAATAGGTTTGAGTGTTTATGGGCAAGAAACAGGGAGATGAACAATAAAGCAGATATTATGGTGGTGCTCTGCCGTGGACCAATCACCCAGGATGAAGAGGAAGATGAAATATCTGGTGTATTCTTCAATGGGTAAAAGACTGGCTGGATGGCCAGGCCCAAAAGATTTTGGTAAACTGAATTAAATCCAGCTGGAAGCTACTCACAAGTGGTGTTCCCCAGGGTTCATTACTGGCCCCAGTTGTGTGGCCAGCAGGGAAGTGATCATACTCTTGTACTGTTGATGCTGCTCTTCAATAGTATGTTCAGTTTTAGCCTCCTCACTACTAGAAGGAAATTCAGGAACAGGAGTGTGTCCCAAGAAGGGCAATGGAGCTGGTGAGGGGCCTAGGCCACAAGTCTTACAAGGAGATGCTGCAAGAATTGGTTTAGTCTGGAGAAAAGGAGGCTGAGACAAGACTTCATTACTCTATAGCTACCTGAAAGAAGGTTTTAGTGAGGGGGGCGTTCATTTCTTCAGCCAAAGAAGTGATAGGACAAGAGGAAATGGTCTCAAATTGCACCAGGGGAAGTTTAGATTGGATATTAAAAAAAAAATAATCTTCACTGAAAGGGTTGTCAGGTACTGGAACAGGTTGCCAAGGGAAGTGGTTGAGTGACCATCCCTGGAGGGATTTAAGAGGCACGTAGACATGATGTTTAGGAACATGGTTTAGCAGTGGAATTAAGAGTGTTAGGTTAATGGTTGAATATGATGATCTTGAAGGCCTTTCCAACCAAAACCATTCTATGATAACACGAAAAGCCTTTGATTACACATTAAATAAGGGGGTGGTGACAGAAAACTGTCATTTTATTTGTTCTTAAATTTCCAGTGATAGAATATTCACATCTAAAACTTTGTCCTTCTGTTTTCAGTAATAAATCACATAGTAAGCCATGCCTTTGAATTGCTAAGAAATTTAGAGATTTGACAATAATAAAGAGGACAATCTCTATGAATACATTTGTTTCTTTCCTAGTTTTTTTAAGACTCTAATTTCTCATTTAAAATATAGGCCAACGGATATAAGGTATAATTTACCTTAGTAATTTTAATGTCAATGTAACCTCTTACTGATGTTAGGTCTTTTGAATGTTTGTGGAGAATTTACCTGTTGCACTTGCTAGGAATTTTAGTCTGAATTATTTTTTAATTAATTAAGTTTAAGAGGAAAGGAAGCTATTAAATAAAAACATGAATGGAGCACAAGCCTTAGCTGTTCTGTGTTTAATCAAAACTAAATTATATCCAATAAAATCTATGAATCTTGAGACACTACACTACAGGTCAAAAGAAATATTTGTCCTAAGCAAATTATTAAGGATTGGACATCTTTGTCTCTTTATGCTACATGGGGTAACCAATTCTTCCTGTATTTCCTAAAAAAAAAAAAAAAAAAGGCAGAATATTTATTTTTTTAAAGAACATATACAGTGCAGTACATAATAAAATTACCCTCACATTCTATTTTAAGTCATGAGACAGTTATACAAAAGAAATTTTTTCACTGCCTTTTATAACCTTATATATTACAAAACTACAGTGCTCTTGTATTCTTCTAAGAAAACTGAGTTTTGAAATATGAAATACTAAATATACCTTATAAATATCCGTATATGATTATCTTCACATACACACTTAACAATTTCAACTGTCTGAACAGTTTTCATCCTGAGTATTTAACATCAGCTGCTTGCTGGTTTGTTGGGGTTTTTTTGTTTGTTTGGTTGGTTGGTTTGGTTTTTGTTTTTTGTTGGTTTTGTTTTGTTTTGCTACTGCAGATTTCTTCGGCTTCTCTGTGCAACATTGTCTTACATCTATTTTTTGAGAAATATTAATTAACAGCTAGCAATACACACATCTGCTGTTTAACAAAACTATAGCCTCACTGACATGGTAAAAGCTATGCCAATACTTATGCAATAAAAATTGTTCTTCTGAGGTTTATAATTCAAACATAAAGGAAAACTACTTCTATGATGAAGTTCAGTATATAAGGTCATAGCCCAAACCAAATTTGTTTTACCCACTTTTAAACAAATTGAATCTGCCATTTTGAGTACTGAAAGTGTAAATCAAAACATCGATTTACCTGTTTAAAGGTAAACACTCTTGGTTATATCTGTGGTATCAAGATTTCTATGGTCCTTCATTAAGGATGAACTTCCATGTTACTGATTTAAATGCATATCCATGGATATATTCACATGCATAATAGAAGGCTTTTTGATCCCTGCAGCTGACATTTCCCTTTGAAGGCTAATTCCATTATGGAACATCTCCACTGATGCACTATGGCTTATGTTTGTCCTCCTGTGAAGGTGCAATTTTCCAAAGGAAGCTTAAGCACAAAATGCTTCACTACATTTTTTCCAGTCACACAGCTGTGGCCAGTCTTCCCTTGAGTGTCAGCATGCTACCTGGATGAAAATGTCTGGTCTTACTGGGCTTTGGATGCTCAGGAAACTATAAATGGGCTCTTTGTTCAGGCTGAACTTGCAGACTTTGCATGCACAGAAGGTCCATTAGTATTTCAATGAGTCCTACTTATCTTGAACACCTTTTAAAAAACTAAAATAAGATATGTATAAATAAATCTAGTTTACTTCTGTCAACATAGCATTAAGTTGTACAAATATAAGTGTCAAACAAATGCTTGCTCCAAATATAATTTTCTCATTTTCTAAACTGACACATATTAATATTCTGTAAGTGCTAGGAAGATGAGCCCTTGTACTACTGCAATTGGTTTAATAATATTCTTGACCTAATTCAGCAGTTCTAACTGGCTGCAAGGCTGAGTTTCTTATCTGTATTTCAACTGAGAAAATTCTTGTCTCAAAAACAAGAAAAAATAATTTCTAGTATTGAAGGAAGATTTGTCAAGATGCCTTTTAAGAGACGAACTTTCCTTCTAAAGACAATTTGCATGAGATGGCTTGCCATTAGCTTCATGACTTTGAAGAAATTAATGTATTAGACTGAGAATGAAATGACATCTTAGGCTCAAGACAGTAAAACTTTCTTCTACAGCGCCCTTTAAGAAGCAAAAATAATCTCTTGAGTTACCGCAGAGATGTACCTATGGTGTCAGGTCATCAGACATAAAGTGCACCAGTCCAACAGAAAATGTAATGTGTACTATTAAATGTGATCTGGAAACACATTTCTCAAGTCATATTCTGTCTTGAAAGCAAGACATGTTACAGTGGCTAATTCTGCAGTGAATCAACTGTTTTATTTTACTAAAGTATTTTTTCATCCCTGTTTTAACTCAACAGCTTCATAGTATTATTTTCATTTCCAAGCTACCTTTCATTTACCCACCTTAAATTTTCTGCTTTATCTTCACTTTTTATCTGATTCTGGAATTCTCTTCCCATCTCCCCAATGCCCCCACTCTCTTTTACATTCATAATTTTTGAGACAAAATACTTATGATGTCATCTGTTTGGAAGAAGATGTCTATCCCCCTCTTCTTCTATAAAAAATATTTATTTTATTTCCTCTTTTAAAGCTTGCTTGGAAATTAATCTCACCAAGTACAGAAAGATCAGTGGGCTTAATCCAATAGAAAAAGTGCATTTCCGCTCATCACAGCTCAAAAAAAACCCTGAATGATATGGGCCACTAAGGTGTCTGAATTATCTTGGCCTCATTCAGACTGGTGAATTGTAAAGCTACTACGTAATGATTAAAACAATGATTAAGAGAGGGAAATACACACCACTTTTTAAATTGCATTAGTGATTCTAGTCTTGATTCTGGCTTCTTATCATTTTACTAACTTCTAGGTGTTTCCAATTAGAACTACCTCAGCATCTTTCCCCTCTTGCTCCCTTCTAATTTAGTTTTTCTTTATATTGCTTTTTAGCTAATTATTTGCATTTTTTTTTCTCCCTGTGCAGCAGGGTATTGAAGCATTTCAACAATTACTGAAACACTTTAGCAGAATTGCTGATTTTGTGATATTCTGGAAGACTGTCAGAAAAACCTACAAAAGTCAACAATGGAAGGATATATGATAAGTGTATGATGGTCTTCAGTGATCAGATATGTGAATGTATTTGTATTCATGGGAATTCACTGATTTTCAGCTTTTGAGCATTTACAATAATTTCTCTCATCCTCTGCCCCTTCGTTCTTTCTAATATCCTGGTCCTTTCTCCTCTTCTCCAGTGTAAAAATATTAATTCTATTCCTGTAGTCTGTAACTGACTTATTGAACAAAGTGTTTGAATATCTTTCTTTCTGCCTCTATTCATTTACATAAAAATGTGATTACCATGTTTATGAAGTACATTGGATATGTCAATGTGAAAAGCAGCAAGTACTCCACCATGGACTTTGAAAGGGCAGACTTTGGACTGTTCAGGACACTGGTTGAGAGACTTCCTTGGGAGACAGTCCTAAAGGATAAAGGGGTCCTGGAAGGCTGGACATTGTTCAAGAAGGAAATCTTAAGAGGAGAGGAGGGGGCTGTCCATCCACCATAAGGCAAAATGGCCTTATGATGGGAAGATGACTGTCTTGACATTTACTGGGATTTAGGAAAAAAGTAAGTGTTTACCTCCTTTGGAAGAAGGAATAGGTGTCTCAAGATGAGTACAGAGATATAGAGATAGAGATATAGATATAGAGGAAAAAAATAGGAAGGCAAAACCCCAGGTGGAGCTCAATCTGGCTGCTTCCAAAAAGGACAGTAAAACAAGTTTTTACAGATACATCAACAACAAGAAGAGGGCCAGGGAGAATCTCCATCCCTTATTGGATGTGGGGTGCAAACATTGCAACCAAAATTGAGGAAAAGGTTAAAATACTTAATTCCTTGTTTGCCTCCATCTTCATTAGTCAGGCCATCCACTTCCAGGGTATTCAGCTCCCTGACCTGGAAGATGGTGATGGAGAGAAGCACAACCACTCCATAATCCAGAAGGAAGCAGTTAATGTCTTGATACTGCACCTGGACACCCACAAGTCCATGGAGCCAGATGGGATTCACCCAAGAGTATTGAGGAAGCTGGTAGGGGAGCTCACCAAATCTCTATCCATCCTCAACCAGCAGTCTTGGTTAACAGGGGAGGTTCCAGACGACTGGAGGCTGTACTGAATGCAGCCCCAGTCAGGAAGTATAACAAATGCCTGACTTACAGTCAGAAGGCAATGCAGAAAGATCACAGATTAAAAACCTTCTCCTACTCTCCAGGGACAGAAAAGGCTGTCATCCCTGGCAAGTGGAAAGTGAGGGAGAGAGAGTGCAGGTGTCTGACATCATCCTATCCAGCATTAAGCAGGAATGATTTTCCAATTGAATCACCTTCTGTTGGCAGAAAGACATTGTTCAGAAATGGGTGATCCTGCCCTCCTGCCCTTGCAGCAGGTGGTATTCAGTCAGATGGACAAATACAAACGTCAATGTAAAGAGCAGGACAGACACCAGCTGTAACTTCCCTCAATTCACACACCTGGGGAGTGCATTTTGACAATGCTGCCTGAGGAAAAAGAAAAAGAGATGTATTTTAATAGGATAAAGACTGAATTTGGATTTTATCACTTAGCTCCCATGAGCAGAGCCATTCCAGATTTTCCAATTACAGGAAATCTGACAAAGAATGTCAAAGACAATTTCTTCTTTCTAAAAGGAACTCGTACCTTTTAGCTGACTGCTAATTAAAGTAAAAGGAACATACAGGTTTTTAAGGATGTGATAGCACTGAGGGAAAATGAATGAATGGCTGGAGGCTGCATGAAGGCTATGGGTCATTTTTATTGCTATGTATGCTTCTTTTATCGTTTTTACAGGTTGCTAAAATTCTTTCAGTGTTAGCTTTCCAATAATACAATACAGATAATGCTGGTTTTACTCTTGCTTTTTTATTTGTCCTATCTTTCAGAGATGCCAAGAGTGAGAAAGAAACTCTTTTCTTCTGTTTCAAAGCAGTTAGTTCGATCAAACCATAACCATTTCAGTTTTCTAAAACTTTATGCTACCCATTATTACTACATGTAACTGAAGTCCCCTACCAGAAGCCAAGCCTGTACGTTAAGAATTAAAATATTAATTCACCAAACCACTTGAAAAAATCTTTAACCTTACTACATTCTTTAATATATGAAATTCTGTCATGTGCTTAAGGTTTTGGCTGAATGGTGGAACCATGAGACAGATCAAATTTCTCTCTAGACTGTAGCAAAAGTGTGACAGGATACTCACGTACCTGAAAACATAATGATCCGTTTCTCTACAAGCATTCAAACATTCATAGCACAGGTCTTAAGAGAGAGGGGAAAAAAAAAAAAAAAAAAAAAAGGCTTTAATTACAAATGCCATGCACAGATGGGTAATTGATATTATAATATAGTGCAGGCAGAGACTCATTTCAAATGAATGATGGGGACAATAAGCAAGAATCCTTAAGGTGTTAACTAGCTTGCTTTCTTCTTCAAGTCCAAGGCCAAACCACTCAATCACCAGGTCCCAACTCTTCCTTCATGGGTTGATGATTTTGCATGAGTTTGCAATTATAGTAAATGGATCTGACATGGAATGATTTGGGGTGAATTATAAGCACTTTGCTGAAAGTTAAGTCCAGAATGAATATCCAGATTGAATTTTGAAAGTCATGAAGAGGGTATTCCCAAAGATATTGTTCAGATGCCAAATAACATAAATCATAGAACTGCTCCTGGAAAACAATTTGTAGTAATACACTCCTGTAGGCCAATGGCCAGCTTTACTGCTGGGAATTATGCTTAGGCAGTAGACTGTATATTCCCCAGGACTAGTCAGTATGCATGGAGAAGAATTAATGACATAAACAGACTATTACTTTTTAAAATACTATTTTTTAAGATAATTTTTAAAAAGCACTATGTGTCTGCAAACTAAGGATGACACAATTTCCAGCATAGTAACTAGACTGTTCCCCTGGAACTATAAAATCATGAGGTAAATTGCTGAGATAGCTACCATTTGCTAGCTCTTCCCTTCTAATCTCTTTGAGATCCCTTTGTTAGGAAAAAAGGAGAAAAAAGTAACTATAAAATAACAACTCCCATAAGGGAAATAATGAAAAGGTTCTAGAGCTAGAGGCCCTGAAAAATAAAAAGATTGTAAATGTATATAAATGTGCATTTATATACATGTAGAAAAGAGTGACAGAGGCAACAAGTGACTTGCCAGAGTGGAAGTCCTTCCCCTCTAGAACTGGCAAATCCCAAGGGATGTACGGAGCAACTAATCAGTACTATAAAAGTGGTCACATATTCAGGACTTTATAATACAGTTTCTCTTTATGAGCAAACTTCTTGGTTGTTTTAACACAGTCCAAACCATACTGATGTCCTTGTTGACTTGCTCGTGATCTTGAAGCCAGATTTAGGTAACATGGAAAACAAAATATTTGTAAGAATCAGTATGCTGATCTGATGACAACTCTTCTGTTTGCAGCAGATAATTTAAAAATTCTAATCTCTTTGGCCTATAATCACCCAAATACATTAGGAAAACTCATATTTTGTCATGGCTGTCTCTTATCAGTACAAGATCTATTTGCATAAGGTGGTGTTTCAAATATACTTTGGACTATGTTTGTAACAAAATGTTTTGACAAAAAGGAACTAAACAAAGAGGATATTTTAAAAATTCAGAGTTAATCTTTGATTAAACTCTAACTCAAAAATGTTTTCAATGTGTTTCCCTACAGCTGATTAAATATCAACCCCTCTCTCTCTATCCTCACCCCCAATATGTCAAATCCTAATCTTAAAATTACCTTCCAAAGAATATCAATTTTTTGGTCCAGATTTCCAAATAAGAGTTACAAAAATGTTCCAAAAAAAGTGACCCTCAATTTGTAGGTTTCAGTTAAAATAAACATATTATTTTATAACTTAAACTTAACTGTCACTACAGCATATAATTTTTTAAATAAATAGTTTATAGGGATATAGTTTACCAAACTATTTATATTTGGGGAAAAAATAGTGTTTGTTACTGAGATGACCAATCATTTTATGGCATTCTCAGGACAGACAATCTGACTATTTGCTTGTCTTGGTAAACTGCAATAAATCACCCAGACTAGGCTGTTGCTAGTAGAAAGAGCCACTCTTCAGCAAGTTATCCTTTCATCTCTTAAAAGAAGTGCCAAGGAGTTTTTCATGACCACAAGTTGTCAAGGCCTAATTTTACATCTCAGAGTAGAGCTAAAAGTCTCAGTAAGGTTAAATCATATTGCTATGCTGATCACAGACATTACAATAATTGAGAGGAGAAATAAATTCTAAAGAGTAATCATTCTTCAAAATAAGTAAACAGTGTGTCAAAATAAAATCATCTGATATAGCAGAATGTCCATACGGAAATTGCCCCTCCTTAGTTCACCCTTACACTTTAGTGCCTGAAAGGACTATCTCTATAATATTACATATGCAACTGTATTTGGGTCACACAGAGTAACTGCTCTGTTAATGACTGGGAGAATATCAATACAATGTGTCAGCAACCCAAGAGATAATATTATTTTCAATATTTTTCTTTTCCATGGGAGTAGGAGGAAATGTTCATAGACCCACATGGATATATGTTTATTTAATCTCTGACCTTTTAAGTCTTTATGTTCTGTACTTATCTTTACTTGCCTAGATTCTTGCTACTACACACTACAATATTATGACAAGGATTGTCAAAAAATCCGGTCTTTTCACACTCCATAGACTATTGCTCAATAGAACTATCCACTGTATTAGTATTATTTGAATATGTGTATTAAGTTAATAATATAATAATCCATTGTGAATGTCTATTATATATATATATGTATATTACCTATAACTTTCGTATCATATACTACTGTTCAGTTTTAGGATGCTTTCAGTGAGGAATAAGTGCTTCAGAACATCAGGAGACTCATGTCACTGAAGCATCAGATGTCATACTACAGGATGCAAAGGTGTAAAAGAACTAAATATCACACCTTGAAACTTTAAGCCTATTAATCAGGAATAGGACAAGATGACATCATCCTTCAAAACAACAGTCATCTTGTCATAGTGTGCAATAATGCCAAAAATCAGAATTTATGATGTGGCAGTTGAACCTGTTCAATCATGGCAACATGAATTGTCATCAGTGAATAGCATACTATAGTAATATATTAGTTAAAATTACTTATTTCTTTAATAAAATGTAGTTCAAGATGAGACTATATGGATGTTGAATATAATTTGGTTATGAATAATACTGCTTACTACACACAAAAAAATAACCTCTTCTGAGATGCAGAGCAAACATGTCAGTGGAGCACAGGGACCTTCATCACTAACCCTCTTATGTTCAAATATAGAACTTTTTACTACTTTTTGAAAATTTAATCAAAATGTTAACTACAATAAAATGTAGGTGTATCTTAAGAATAACTTAAAAAGTCAGAATAATCTCTCATTACTTTATATCTGGATTAAGGACTAATATCAGGAAGAAACAATTGGCTCTAAAACCCAAAAAGCATTATTTCACAGGAATCTATGATTGATTATCCTGACAAAAGTGAACTACCAATGGAGCTATATAAAAGTTTTGAGACTAAAAAATATGTTGAGAGGACTCTTATGAGATTCTTTCCCTTGCTTGCTTTCCTGACTGTCCAGTTTTAAACTGCTGGTATGCACAAATACAGGGAATCATATGATTGCTTCACATCTAGATTTCACTTAGTCTTACTACAATTAGTGCTCTGGAACACTGGACCTTCCTGGGAAAGACTGGTATATGAAGTCTTTGAAAATGAAAGACATTTTAAGAAAATAAGAAATTTACTAGTTTGATCCCCACTACTGTTTTAGGTTTCGTAGTGAGAAATGTGTAAGATTTGATGAACTAAATGACCACACAGAGAAAAGCAGCTGTAAAAGAACTATTCACAACACCTTATTCAAATTCCTGTAAAGCAAAGTTAGCTATTTTGGGAAAAGAAAACATTTAAGTGTCTTAGTACCCAAATCCTGACAGTGAAGACTATCCACAACCATGGCTAGGCTACATCTCTAAGTAGAAAATTTTAGTGCATTCTTTAATGAAAGAAAAGTGCACAATCATGTAGTAGTGTCACTAGAAATTTTTTCAGAGACAAAACTGCAAAAAACTAATCATTTGCAAGGAAAAAATCCCACTATTAGAGTTTTGAGACAGCACTGTGGATATATACACAGGGAACACAAATTCAAGAAGTAGCTCTAATGGTGCTGTCAAGGAAAAAACAAATTGCCTCTCTACATTTGTTTTGGTTACAGAGAGATTTAATAAAGTCAAGGATAGCTAAAGCAATAACACAATAATCACCTAAAACAGATACTGAAGTTACAAATGTTATGCCTACAAAATGCACACACAAGATCTCTTCTTGATGTCCAAGGCATTCAATATGAAATAGCAAAGTTCTGGAGTTACAAGACCTGCGTTAATGCAGCACTCCATGACCTAATAGGGATTACTGTTGGCAGACCACTTCTCCGTTGACCCAGCATCTCAGAAACTTGTTCAGGATTGTCGAAATCTGAGTACACACGCCAGAATATAATGGTGAAGAAGCACTGTTTGGAGTTGTTGGGAAAAGATTGCTTTTAAATAGCATGATTAATGCATTCTCCTACATTCATATAGTATCATAGGATCATAGGATGTCAGGCTGGAAGGGACCTCAAGGATCTTCTGGTCGAACCCTTCTAATGTTATTGTTTATGTTATGTCTCAGCATCCCGTTGAGCTGAGACTTAAAACTTTCCAAAGCGGAGGCATCCACCACTACCCCTGGGAGACCAATCCAATGTCTCATAGTGAAAAATTTTCTTCTTGTGTTCAAATGGAGTCCCTCCAGGAGCAACTTGTGCCCATTCCCCCTTGTCTTGTCCATGTGACTCCTTGTAAATTGCAGTCTCCATCTTCATTATGGCTACCCTTTAAGTATTGGAACATCACAATAAGGTGTCCCTTAACCCTTCTCTTAAGGCTGAATAAAACCAGTTTTCTCAGCCTCTACTCATATGGCAGGTGCTCTAGTCCGCTGATAATCCCTGTGGCTCTTCTCTCGACCTTCTCCACCCTGTCCACATTCTTTTTTTGTACATCAGGGACCTAAATTGGATGCAATACTCTGACAAGTGCTGAGTAGAGCAGGATGATGACTTCTTTGTCTCTGTTGGTGATGCCCTTGTCGATGCAGCCCAGCATCCTGTTGGCTTTCTTTGCTGCTGCAGCACACTGTCTGCTCACATTGAACCTGCTGTCCACTAAGACCCCCAGATCCATTTCCACAAGGCTGCTCTCTAGCCAAGTGGTTCCCAGTCTGAACTACACTCCTAGGTTATGTGTTCCCAGGTGTAAGATCTTGTCCTTCTCTACGTTGAACTTCATAAAGTTCCTGTTAGCCTACTTCTCCAGTCTGTCTAAGTTATCCTGGAGAGTGGCTCTCCCTTCTGGACTGTCGATCTCTCCACTCATCTTGGTGTCACCAATGAACTTCATTAAGGTGCTCTTGATCCCAACATCCAGGTCACTTATGAAGATGTTAAACAACATTATTGATTCTTGGGGAGATCCATTTGTGACCAGTTGCCAGTTTGAGAAGAAACTGTTTACTATCACCCTCTGTGACCCACCTCACAGACCACTCATCCAAGCCACGCCAGTTCAGTTTCTCCAGGAGGCTGTGCGGTACCATAACAAAAGCCCTGGAAAAGTCGAGGTAGATGATGCCCACCACTCACCCTGCATCAGCTGAGTGGATTATTTTGTCATGGAAGGCAGTCAGGTTTGTTAGGCATGATTTGGTCATGATAAATTCATGTTTGCTTTTCCCAACCACATGCTTTAATTGACCTGTGTTAGTCCCCAGGACGATTCACTCCATGACTTTCCCAGGGAATGAAGTGAGGTTAATTGTCTCACCTGTAATTGCCTGGATTCTCCTTTGAGCCTTTCTTAAAGATGGGGGTGGCATTAGCTTTCTTTCAGTCTCCACGGACATCTCCCAGTCTCCAAAACTTCTCAAAGATTATGGGGAGTGGCTTCACAATGACATCAGCCAGCTCTCTCAAAACCCTGGAGTGGATGGCATCTGGACCCACCGATTTGTATGGGTTAATCTCCTGTAATAGTTGATAAACCAACTCTTCCTTCACTGACAGAGGGTCAGTGTCTGAATTAACCTGGACTTTTGTTCCTATGGTTTGGGACCTAACAGCACTGGTAAAGACAGAGGTGAAGAAGGTGTTAAGAACCTCTGCTTCTTCAGCATTGCTGATGACTAGTTCACCTCCCTAATTTAATAGTGGGCCAATATGATTCCTCTGTTTCTGCCTGTTGTCAATACGTCTGGAGAACCCTTTCTTGAATTTTTTTACATCTCTGGCCAAATTTAGCTCAAGCTGAGCTTTTGCTTTCTAACCGCATACCCTGCATAATGGCCTGGTAATTTTCAGACAGTAATATTCCACTTTTCAAACTCTGGTACATTTTCCTTTGGGTTGTGAGCAGACCCAGAAATTCACAGTTAAGCCGTGGGGGTCACTTGCTCTGTCTACTTCCCTTTTCTTTAGGGGATGAACTGGTTTTGGTTAACTAGGAGAGTGTTCTTGAAAAGCTCCCAGCACTCACTAGCTCCTTTACCCTCCATGGAATCTTCCCATGGGATCTCTTCCAATTGAGCTCTGAGTGAGCTCAAGTTTGCTTTTCTAAAATCAAAAACCTTTATTCCTGAATTAACCTTCATTGTTCTAGTGGTATTCCAAACTCCACAATACTGTGGTCACTGCAGCCAAGTCATATTTTTTAACACTTTGGCTGCAGACTCTTGAATGTATGTCATCACACTAAAGAATTTCTTACTAATGTCTAGTCTGAAACTCTTCTTCAAGTTTAAAACCATTATCCCCTTGTCCTGTCACTACACACCTGTGTAAAAAGTCCCTCCATAGGTTTCCTTTAGGTAATGGAAGGGCACTGTAAGGCCTCCCAGAGCTTTCTCTTCTCCAAGCAGAAAAATCCTCACTCTCTCAGCCTGTCTTCATAGAATAGGTTCTCCAACCGTCTGATCATCTTTGTGGCCTTTCTCTTGGATGCAAACCAACAGCTCTATGTCCTTCTTCCTATGCTGGGGGCTCCAGAACTGGACACAGTACTCCAGGTGGGGTCTCACAGGATTGTAGTAGATGGGGAGAATCACCTCCCTCAGCCTCTGGCCATGCTTCCTTTGATGCAGCCCAATAAAAGGTTGGCTCTCTGGGCTGCAGGTGCACATTGCCAGATCATATTGAGCTTCTCATCAACCAACATCCTCAAGTTCCTTTGCCTCAGGAGTTCTCTCAATCCTTCCAACACCAAACCTGCATCTGTGCTTGATATTGCCTTGACTCAGGTGCAAGATTTTGCACTTGGCCTCATTGAACTCCATGAGGTTTGCATGGGCACACCTCTGGAGCCTGTCAAGGTGCCCTCTGGATGGCATCCCTTCCCTTCAGCATGTCAAGCACACCTCATACCTTGGTGTTGTCAGCAGTCACAGATCAGTGTGCACTCAAATCCAGTGTCCATGTCTCTGACAAAGATGTTAAACAGCAACAGTCCCAGTATTGACCCTTGAGACTCCAGTCATTGCTAGTCTCCACTTCGACATTTATCTATTGACCAAAACTCTCTGTGTGTATCCATCCGGCCAAGTCCTTATCCACTGAGGTGTCCACCTATCAAATCTTTGTCTTTCCCATTTAGAGACCAGGATGGCATTCAGGACAATGTTGAATGCTTTGTATAGGTCCAGGTAGATGACATTAGTTGCTCTTCCCTTTTCCACTGTTGCTGTGATGCCAGAATAACCCCATCATGACGCTCTTCATAACCCCATCAAAATAAACTAATTCAGCAAGTATCTAATAATATTACCTCTATATTTTCTATATCTATATACCTCTATATATACCTCTATATATGTAACTATCATCTATATACCACTTGACTAATCCAGAGATGAGATGAAATGGTGATTTTGACCTCAGATTTGGATTCTATAGCATCTATACACCTCTTAACCAGACCTGAGATGATGGAAAAGTGGTAGTTGAGGTAAGATTTGTATTCTGGAAGCAAGGTTCATTCACCCTTAGAAATAGATAGTGACAACTGTACACTTAAGAAAATGCAAGATAGCTATTGCTTGCGATTAGTGAACCATAAATGACTGTGAAGCACTTTCAGCTTTTGTTTCTTTTAAAAATTGAAGAAATATCTAAAGACCTGTAAAGTCTTTTTGCTTGCTACAATGAGAATACCCTTTAGTTATCTATATAATAATATTTTAAAAAAAACCCTCAGATCTTCCACACCACTAAGTTTATGAACCTGATTCACAGAATGAAGAATAAAAAGTCTGATTTTCAGACATTATTTTGGATACAGTAAGATGATAGATATTCACATTTTTAATCTGTGTAATGAAATGAGTGAGGTAACTTTGAACAAGCTGGCAAATGTCTGAAAAGGGATGTATAGTTTGTGATTTGAAATCCTGCTTTTGTGGTATATTTTCAATGCAGCAATATTTATTACATCTCCATTTACATTGATCTATATACTGAAAACACTAATTATCATTATAACTGCAGGATTTAAAACCTTAGGTGAGACTGAAAAGCAACTCAGTTTGAACATTCGTTATTGCATTTAGTGAACGTTTTTACTGATGATGCTTCCACCAGTGAATACCTGCTCCAAAAGAATACTTTATTTACATGCTACTTACTACTCTCTCATATAGGGCAAATTCACTCATTTGGATAAAGGGGAGCGTGACTGTCTCTACATCACACTTCCATAAACATTTCACACTATGAGAATTCCTTATCAGTCCTGAGAAACAGTAACGCTTAGCCTATATGAGAACTTATTGTTCCCTCATTTTCATTGAAACACAGAATCACAGAATAGAATTGTCTGTTTTGAAAGTGACCTTTAAAGACCATTCAGTCCAATACCCCCTGCAATAAGCATGGACATCTTCAACTAGATCAGGTTGCTTGTAG
The DNA here is from genome assembly GCA_023637945.1 of Phaethornis superciliosus. Lineage (NCBI taxonomy): Eukaryota > Metazoa > Chordata > Aves > Apodiformes > Trochilidae > Phaethornis > Phaethornis superciliosus. The sequence continues at coordinate 76,287,035 of JAJQWJ010000002.1, forward strand.
CCCCATCCAACGCGGCCTTCCAGGCATGGAGCATCTACCACCTCTCTTGGCAACTAGTTCCAGTGTTTCAACACCTTCATTACAGAAATAAATTTTTGCTTATACCTAGTCTGAATCTACCCTCTCTGAGTTTAAAATCCTTATCCTTTGCCCTGTTGATACAGACCCTGCAGAAAAGTTTGTCCCCATTTCTTCTGTAAGCCCCTTTCAGATACTGCAAAATGACAATAAGGTCTTCCCAGAGTTGCATCTTGTCTTGTCTTGCCTTCACTTCATTTTGCTTCGCTTCACTTCACTTCGCTTCTCCAGGCTTAACCCCAACTCTCTCAGCTTTTGTTCATAGGACAAGTGTTCAAGTCCTCTGATCATTGTTGTGGCCCTCCTCTGGACCTGTTCCAACAGGTCCTTGGCCTTTACTTTCTGAAGACTACAGAGCTGGACACAGTACTTCAGGTGGGTTCTCACAACAGTAGAGAATATTAGAGATGAAAAGTAATTGTAAACTGTATGTGGAACGATGACTGAAAAGGTATAAAAACAATAATGGAAGACTTTACATCAGCCTGAAGTTTTGGGAAGCTGACTAATTTTTCACATTAAGATGTCATGACTGGCTATTAATTAGAATCTTCTCAGGAGTGTGTCACAGTTCCAGAATCACAGGCGGGTAGCATTTGGAAGGGGCCTCTAAAGGTCAGCTGATCTCATCTAATCTCCCCTGCTCAAATAGGGACATCTACAGCTGATTGTCCAGTACATAAAGGGTGGTTACAAAATGGACAGAACCCCTCACTTCACAAAGAGTCACACAGAGAAGGAGAAATGGGTACATGTTGCACCAGGTTTTATCTCGACTTAAGAAGAAATTTTTACACTAAGAACAATCATTTACTGGAATAATCTCCTCAGGAACATGACAGATGTCCCATTGCTGGCAGCATTCAAGATGTGATTGGACAGGATGCTAGATAATTTCACTTAGGTTCTCTTTTCCATGAAAGGTTGGACCAAACAATTTTTCAAGGTCTGTTCCAACCTGGAATGTTCCATAATTCTGTAATAGTTCTGAAATATTACAGCTGTAGCCTCATAATCATACAACTGCAAACTCATTTTCCATTAGAAGGTTAACTATGAAGGAAAATGTTCTTCAATGTAGACCTGAGCCCCGCTGTGCCTGGACTGGTACAAGGACTAATATACTTTCTTCATTTCATGCAAGATTTGTGATTGTTAAAAGTGTTTCTTTGTGGAGTTTCAGATGTTCTACTTTTTTTTTTTTTTACAGTAAATGTCATTTTCAGGGAACTTCTGATACTACACTTCTTTTGAAAAATTATCATATTGAATAACCAGGCTGCCCTCAGTTACCTATGATAGAGCAACATATATAAGCTGGTTTTAAATTAGCTAGCAAGAATATTATAAGCAAAATAGACAACATGGAAATCAAACCAAAGAATCGGACCTGTCAGAAACATTAAAGACATTTTTTTGTTTACCCCACTGCCTGCCTGTGCAACCAGTACACAAGTTAATTACTTTAAATATACCTGCTCAGTCTAACTTTATACTATAGTATAGCCACAACAGTGACCACAGGACAGACATGAAAACTAGAGCACTTGCAGTTATAAGAAAATCAAATAGCATTTCTTAATGATTTTACACTGTAAAAGTTAACAGCATAAAAAAATCCACACTTTGTATACATCAGAACATAAATAACTCAATCTATAAAATAATAAAAATAATAACAATAGAAATGATAATGTAAGACCTGTTAGAACTTGAATGGAAAGCATCTGAAACCATCTGCAGATCTCATCTGAATTTATAATTATGCTTCAGTAGTACTCCTTAAAAAAAACAGTCAGTGCAAATTATTTATTTCAGTTTCACATGTGAAATCAGTTTCAGGTCTAATAGTCTGTGGGGTCTTGTAACAGCTAGAGCTCATGTGAGATAATCTTTACAACATGGCCATTAAGCTCATTTTGCATGAATGAAGGAAGTTGTCTCAATCTTTTCTAAACCCATCAAAAAGAAACATTATATATAAGATCTGCAACCAGTAAAACATTAAAAAACATTAAAACATTTAAAAGACTAGATTTCTTAAGAACATGTGTTCATGGATTCTGTAGTTCAGAGCCTTGAAAACAAATACAAACAAAAAATTCCCAATGTACAAACAAATTAATTTAAAAATTAATTTTAAAAGGAAATACATGCAATACTGAAACAAAAATCTTTATTTTTATCTTGTGGGAGTGTTGCTTGTTTATTATGCAGGTAATAAATTCACTGCAAAAGAGATCCATAATTTATTTTAAAAGATAGAAGTCTGAGGAAATACATTTTCTCAGAATTATTTTTTCTAGTATTTCTTCATTTGTTTTTTTTTGAAAGTCAAGCCTTTGCCAGCCTATAGAGTAAAAGAAACACAAAGTCAGTGTAGGCAGGAAGGTATCATTTAACCAACAAATAGTGCCTTAGCTAAATACACTGTAATAGCAGATTTTTCTAAATCTTAACACAAGGGGGACTGAAGTCTAATACACAAGTATAATAGTAGTGTGTATTGTCTGGAAATAAAACCAAGGACATTTACTAGTCTTGGCTTTACATTCTTCTTTTGTTAAAAAGACAAGCAATAGAGTCACAGTAAAGGAGGAAGATAGCACAAAAGAATGTTACGGAGTCAGTTTTGAGCCTGCAGTGGTTCCTGGGTTGCCCCAGCTGGAGTGAACATCTGACTGCCCCAGCCCTTCTCATCTTTTTGACAGTAGAGATGGCAATAATGGGTTTCTGCAGCTCTAGCATGGGCAAATTGGGCAGAGTTGCCACGGCCTAGAATCCGTGTCTGATAATTTTATCGTCTCGAGCAACTGCCAGGTTAACCTTCCGCTACAAGCAGCCTTGCAAAATCTGTCAGTAGGAGGTCCTTGTATCTTCATCTTGTCTAGATGCACTGTATTATAAGACATCTAACTCTGTTAATTTGTCATGTAAATATAATTAATCTCTGGAAAATTTAAATTAAAGAGGATAATCTGTATCAAGATAATTGGTCTTTCTGGACTCTGGTAATTTTTCCCAGGACCCCAGGTCTCACTCCCGAAATACTTCTAATAAGAAAACTACCAAGCACACTAAGTACTAGTCTTCCCTTCCTGTCTCAGTCACCTAACATTTTTGCTAGGAATGAAGAGGAATACATAAGTACCCCTGTGCTTGATAAATTTTGCTGCTAAAACAGATTGCAGAAGAGATGGTGAAGAACATTGCAGTAACTTTTTTCATACAACCATGCATTTTCTCTGCCAACAAAATAAAGTTATCATAGTGCTGTTCATGGTTTTAACATTTTGATTACATATAATAATTTAGGAAGGTAAAGGCTGTTGCTGTAACTGCAATAGAGCTTTGATAGTATTTTTCATCTTCGAGTGATGTGACAGTTACCAGGTAGTTAATTCTCATAGCCCTTTAATTCTATTTAAGAGAGGCAAATTCTCCTATTCTAAGGAGAGACAAATTTGATTCTAAGTGTAAATGAGCCCAACAGTCCCAGCTTTACTTTTAGTGCTAGAGCAGACTAGTTAGCTTGTTACTCTACAATGTCACAAAGATTACTTTTGCTAACATAAACAGCAAGTTGATTTTATATTGAATGTCTGGAATACAAGGGATGGTTAAGTCTTGCAGAACAATAACCCTTGATTTTCAATCCAGTAAATCTCATAACTAGTCTAATTTTTCAAGCCTGTGACTGACCCTCCTGACTTCAGCTTAGAAGTTTAAGTACAATCACAGATGCTTTAAATGTCTCGGAATGCAACAGGACGTGCTTTCAGGAAAAGTTTAGCTGTGAATACACAACCAAGGATGAAGACACAGATTGTTCTGGTATCTAATTCTAAACTTGATCTTTTAGACCGTGCTCCCTCTGTTAGCTCCCCGAGAAGCATCTTGACAGTTCATTACCTGACCTTTCTCCTCTTTATTTTACTGTGCAAAAAGGCAGTAGCCATGTATTTGAAATGTGCACAGAACCCTTGCCATATACTTTATTATACATGCTACATGCACCAGCAACTATTAACAACTGGTGGTGCCAAAAGGCTGTGACCATTATACATCTAGTAATGCACTTAACGTTGCAGTGCTCTCTGAGTGGTTGGCTGCTTTATCCTCACTTGTTCCATAAGAAACAAAATAGTCCTTCTTCAAACCTGATGGTTTTATATGTGAACTGGAACACAGAATCAGTCCACCGAATCAATAACAAGGGAAACCTTTGGTTAGAATGCTTCTTAGAAAGCTTCTTTGGATCAGATGGAAAAAATTATAAATTAATATTTAATTATCCTCAGACACAGATACACATATACAGATTTTATTCCGCAAGCATCTTGAGTTTTCCCATGCATTTCATTTATTTTAGGGAAAGAAATTACTACATAGCCATCCTTGTATCCAAGGAAGATATGCTATTAATCTCCTGTCCATGGAGAATCAGAACCCTAGAATGGCTTAGGCTGGAACTGACCAGAAAGATCATCTATTCCAACCTCCCTGCTATGGGAAGGGATGCCTCTCATCTAGACAAAGTTGCTCGAGGCTTCATCCTGGAGGCCTTGAACACCTCCAGGGAGGTGGCATCCACTATGTCTTTGGGCAATCTGTTCCAGAAATTTCATTGCTATCTCTATTTCTTCTTTGAGTTCAGACTTCTTATTTTAAAATCAATCCTTGAAATTGATGTATTTTCTGATTTATTTACTTTTATTCTAAAATAAGGTGTAATGGCTAAGAGTTTTCCCTTGGCTTAACTCACTCATCACTCTGCCCAATTCCCATGACTGTCTTTTCCTGATGCATTACGGCTGCAGGAATACACATAAGCCAGTTTGGCAGCTGTGTGTAAAGAAAAAAAGATCTGCTCACCTCCATTAAACTTGAGCTGGGTATATTTGCCATGGCATTTCTTGAAGAATAGTGTAGTGATGAGGAACTAATTAATAAAAAAGTATCTGGGGCTCATTTCCTCAGATGTTTACCATAGCCTTTAGTGAGAACCTCTAGAGGAATACTACATTTACAAAATAGGCTCCAGGTGTTTAGTATCCCTTCTGATCATAAAATGCATTTAAGAACTAGAGGACACGAGTTCACCCTCAAGACTTCCCAAGAGGCTAAGTATCCAGGCTAAGAGGCTAAGATCCCAGACCTCCATCCATAGGATAATCTAATTTACTGTTTAACCTGCTACTTAACATGTAAAATGTGAATCATGTGAAAGCTGAAGACAATAAATCAAAAGCTATGCAGATGTATATTTTATATTTATTCTTCAGACATTTTTTTAAAGTAGACAAATACAGAATTACAGCACAAGGAGCTTTTATCGAAAAGATTGAGTGCTCATTAAATGAAAATCAAGAGTATGATTACTTGTTCTCGAGTTCAGACATCCTCACACAATGAAACACTGGAGGTAACAAATCAGTTAGGGAGAATTCCTTGAATAAATAAATACTTTTTTTTCCTCTGGATGTGATACTTCTTTGGTACAGATTTGGATTCATAAACTTCAGTGCAATTTTCAGTACCAAATATATTCTGGGTCTAGTAAAGAAGTCTTCTATGCCTAAAAGAACAGTAGTTATTTTAAAATAATCAATGCATCAAACAGAGAGCAACCACAGCACATTGGGTCTTGAAGAAAGAGGTTAGCTTAATATTCTAGAGCCCAAGGGAAGGACAGATGATATTTATATTACTGCCAAATATGAATAAAACCAGTAAAGGTTATAAGGTTATTCCATTAACTGGATCTATCACCGGACAGCATGAAAATTGTATTATGTTTCCGGATAAGGTCTTGAGAGAATTGTAACAGGTTCATTGATGTTATTTTTGATTCTGTCTAAATTAAATGAAGGCTTTACATTTAAAAGATTTTTTTATTTGGACATAAATCAATATTCAATTGGATGTTTCAATTTATCCTGTCTTGTGCACTGTAAAAAATTTCTGTGATTTATGGGAATATTTAATTAGCAAATGCTGTATGAGTAACTGTTTGTCTTATAAAAAGCAGTTGAAAGTCATGTACAAGTACAAATTCTTAATAAGACTTTGGATTGAAAGTTTTCTTTTCAAGATATGTTAGTTTGGGGAGTTATCTTCTGAAAAGTACAAAGACTCTCACAATCTATCTTCCTCCCTCCTCCCATCCAAAACTAAAACAAGGTATGGTTCTGACAATTATATGACACCTGGAAAAGAATTAGGAAGACAGCAGAGATATAGCTGTGCTATGATCTGGCTTGGTCTAGATGTCAGACTACGGCTCCTGAAGATTCATTATTCCATCCACAGGAGGCTTAACTGCTCAACCATCAGCTTTAACTAGAAAGAACAAAAAGACGGAGTCTATTTATGAAAATGTTCCAGTCAGATTTTCTGCAGACCAAGGTGAAGGTGGACATATCCTTCTCCTCTAGCTATTTACTCACTTGCAGTGTACTGCATGTTTTGTTCTGAAGCTAACTCTTCTCCTGTGCAGGTCTTCTCTTCTGTATAGGCTCAATGGGTCAGAAACCACATTTCTCAGAAAGAGAAAGGGGAAAACTGTTCTGGTAAGTCTGTGGTGGGAAATTTAGGCAGGAGGGAGCATGCTGCTTCTAGGTGATCAGAGCAGTAATTCTCATTAGTTCTCAGTAGTAGTAGTGAAAGCCTTACTCCTCATACTTCCTTCAGCAGTAACAGTCCTTCATACTTTCTATTTGAAACCCATGCTACAGCAGGAGCAACACTCCAAACTCCTACATGGCTTGAAAAGCATATTCCACTAGGAGATGGATGGCCAGTGTAGGCAGCATAGTGACCACTACTAGAGTAGTTCTATTACCTCATATAATCCATTCTTCTGGAAAACTATCCAGAAAAAAAACTTTTGAAAAGGCATATTGTATGCCTATTGTATGCCATATTGTATGTCCCTAAAGACAGGACTAAATAAAAAAATCTTATCAGCTGCAACCAGAAATAATCTATTTTATCATATAGGTTGAATAACTGCAGTTCTTGAAAGTATTTTAAAGATCCTCAATTTTAACAATAACCAGTCACCTAGAAATCAGATACTATGCACAGATTCACACCTCTTATTTGTGGAGAAATAGAATTGCACTCAGACTATCACATATAACACCTATATGCTTTGTGGGCAGTGAAGGTTATTCTGAAATTATCACAGAGAACCAACACAGAGAAAGTGCTATATGAAGCATTCATTTATAGTAGCCTTTTCTCCCCTGTGAGGAGAAAAGATATGTTACTCACTTTACAACTAAACTAAGTAAAAGCCTAATGAAGTTTTGTAGTTAGTGTGAGTTAACACTTCTTTTTTTTTCTAAAAAATTTAATGCATGAAGCAGACTGTTAATACTAAATAGTCTGAATGTCAGATCTGCTGCAGTCTGTTTAATATGGGATTAATACAGCTATCCAAAATATTTGGGAAGGAATATATAACATTTTTAAGAAACTTAAGGATGACTTAAGATTCCTACTGAGAATTTCCTGAAGGAAATAACTTTAAGATAGAGGAGTCATCTTTGCTTTTTCTGACCCTTTATGCACCTACATGCCAGAAACACTTGGTGGAACAGCAAAAATGAGGGGCTATTGTGTTCTTAATAAATAATACTCTTTGCCAAGTACCATTTGGCTTTCAAGAAGCAAATCAATTTAGAAGGGGAAAAAAAGTCAAAATAATACTTTTTTTGCTTTTGGATAGATAAGACAAATACTGCTTTTCCATTCCTGGTCTTGCATTTTTTTATACTGTTCATAATTTCATCAGTTTAACTGTCCATGATAAATATTGACTTTCTTCCCTATTTTCCTTGGGAATTCATTCCCCAGTCTCCCTGCACCTCTTTTCAAAATACCTTCAGCATTCATAAATGCAGAAAATATAAGATGTCATATCTGTATCTAAATATGCTGCTGAATATTAAATTCACAGTGTAATGGCATGTAAATTACACTTAATAAACATGCCGTTTTTTTTAAAGGCTGTTCATTTAGTTTGGTGTCAAAACTAGGCAAACACATTTGAAGAGATTTCAGAAGGAAAAAGTACACACATTGTCAAAGATGATGGCTATCAAACTAAGCTAAGTTCTTAGATACAGTCTCTAAAATCCTGTAGAATTTCAACTTAAATTTTATTATAGTAATTATGATTTAGTGAGGAATACATAGATTCTAATTTAAAATTTAAGAATGACTACGCCAAGTCCTTTAAAGCATAGTGTTGAAGCTCATATTTTGTCATTCTTCTTCACCTTCATCAATATCTGAAACAAATGCAGTTTTGTACACTGTCAACCATTTTTCTAAATTATGGTATACAAGTCTCGATATATATATAATACACATAATATATATAATATGTATTATATATAGTACAAGTCTAGATAATATCTTCAACTCACAGACATGGGAAGCACTGTACATCACTCGAGAGAAAGTTTACCTCTGTGAAACATTTTTTTCTAGATGGCTGGGAAATTTCAGAGCTTTATTCTGCATAGTTACATTTTAACAGATAGACCTAGAAATTTAAAAGGCCTAAATATAATTTTATTTTACATGTAGCAGTAGCAAAGCAGTGTACCATAGCATATCATATTTCAATTATCTTATTTTTAAATCATATTATTTTATAGACAATCCCCAAAAGGTAATATTTTATCGAAGGTTGACATCTCAATATAAACAATATCTCATTGTTTAAAAGTAAGGTTGATGGCAGTATGGTAGTGTGCCATAGCAGAAGGTGACTGAATTGTGTAGGGTTCTGCTTTCTCAAGTTACAATTGTTCAACAAAAAGAATGAAGAACACAGAGAATAATACAATATATTACTAGAATTACTACTGAAACACCAATAATCTGTAGGACATCTGATGTATCATAAACAGTCATCCCATTTGGGGCAGCCCAAGTGAACACCTGGATGCCCAAGATACACCAGAGTCCCCCAACAAAAAGTTAGGGCCAGGTAGCATAAAAGAGGCAGACTCAAAAATGTGAGTGCGCACTCACCATCTGAGGACCACAACTTCCTGCCAAGATCATTGCTTGATCCAAGCGTGGTGATATCTTTCCTATCTCTCCCTATCTTTATCTTTCTGTCTCTCTTTCTAACCTTATCTTGGCACATATGGGTAACATAGTTTCTAACTTGGTTAAGTTTTGCAACCCTTTCATTTGTTCTGATGCTTGTAACCTGTTGTTTTGACAATTTCCTTAAGTCTTGCTAAACTGAAATCTGTTGATTTGAAAGTACCGTTTTGTGGAGTTCTGCTCTTTGTGATCCATTGCTTTGAAAGTGCCATCGTATCTAATTCTGCTAGTTGTAATCTTAGATGATTTATAAACGTACTCACTTTTAAGTAAAGTTGTCTTTTGTATAAACCTCCTGGGTAATAATCTTACTCCTAGAATACTTCACAGAGAGTTTAGGAAATTAATCTTGCTGAATGGGTTGTTAAAAAGAGATTAATTAATAGAGGACAACAGGGCCCAGCTGCATCTCGGCTCCTCTCTGAAGGAGTTTAGAAAGCAAGGGGTCCAGTCTGAATCTTCCTGGGTCAACCTCCACGCTGGGGAACTTTACCTGTGCCCACTCTGTGGAATGTAATGCTGTACCCACTTTGAGGGATGTGATTTTTGGTTTGGCATCCACATCTAGGGAGCTTTGCTCACTTTGAGAGATGTGACAGTGCTGCAACCACCTTGTGAGTCCTGTTATCAGACTAAACCATCCCTGTTCTCTTGCTACTCCTTGTAACACTTGTGCTCTAGATCCTTCACCAGCTTTGTTTCTCTTCTTTGAACATGCACCAGAACCTCAATGTCCTTCTAATAGTGAGGGTTGGAAACTGAACACAGTAGTCAAGCTGTGGCTTCACCAGTGCTAAATGCAAAGTGACAGTCACTTCCTACACTCTTTTCTAGGCCTTTATATATGACCACTGTCAGAGACAGAATATTAGGTTACATGGATGAGACATCTGATTCAGTATAGCCATCCATACACTTTACTAGCAATTTACTCCCTTTTGTCCATTCCACTTTATCTGTGTCCATTTGACAATGTAAAAAGAAACATGAAGAAGTGCTAAGTTGAAATGTATTTCACTAATAGTTCTTATTTCTTTGTTACAGTGTCATTGCAATCTACCAATAAAACATTACAATAGCTGCCTCATTTTCATGTTTGAGTTCAAATAGAACAAAGAGAATCTACAGTGCTCTTGTAACTTTTATTTAATACAGCTCTGATTTTCTTTTGGAATTCATAAATAATCAGGTATGAAAAAGACCCAGAGAGGAATATCTTCTTCCCCCACTCCATGTCTTTCTAAACAATTTTACAACCACACAGTTTTGATGAATGTAAATACTATACATCTGCAACCATTCCATCATTTATGGGCTAGTTGTGGAATAAAATGATGCTCAGATGTAGATCATTGCTGTCTCTCTTTACATTTGTTCTGTCCTATTCTGGAGTGAATTAAAAAAAAAAAAATCCCACTGGTCTCCTTTTTCATTTATTCATTTAATCTTCTTAACACTTCTCAAGCCTGTTGCTAAGAGATAATCAAGAGAAGAAAAAAACTACATATAGAAACTAAATAAGAGTCCTTACTTTGGGAAAAAAAATGCTTCCAGAGTACTAGGCAATCTTTCCAGCTGGCATGAGATGTAATGTATATTATACAGTAACCCAGCTCTGTCCTTTACATTAGAGAGAGATTAGTTGTTCCTCGCAGACTATAAACTACAACTGGCAGCCTTATACAACAAGAACAGACAGCCACAATCCACTGAAACTGATTCAGTGCCAAATGCCTCCAACCAGCGTTATGGCCAGGGGACCAAACCATAATTCTTCAGGTAAATACTTTCCACTTAGTGAGTCCTTTGATTCCAGGCAAATAAGAAGGGGAGTAAATGAGAGCACAAGAGGCAGAAACTGGAACATTGGAGCAGCACAGCAATAGCAGCCCACATCCAATGTAATTAGCAGTTGTTCTGAAAAATGCTAAGAAAGTTAGACCAACCACTTAACTTTTGGAATTAATATTCAAGGCTACATCATGGCAGGGGTTCAGAAGAACAACAACAACAACAACAAAAGATTATGAAGGGTGAAAAAGCACAGTCTATGCATTTTTCTGTTCTTTTCTCTGTCCATGCAGTTTTTTAGACTCTAGGAACCCTTATTTAGAAAAATTTATTCAGTGTTGCCTCCGAGAGATGGGAGAACACAGGACAAATGTCAGTACAAATGGTACTTTGTCCTGCTAGTCCTCTTTTTGAGAGTATTGATCTCTACTTGAGATACTTGTGTAGGGACTATGAACAGTTACAGCACAAGCAGCATCAACCAAGTATCATTTATTGGCCAAACATCATCAAATACCATTTAGAAACCACAAAGGCAGACAGTTTTCCCTATCAGGAAGATATAGGTTGTAACATAAATTATGTCACCATAAAAAAAACCAATCTGTAACTGGAAAACATTTAGCTTGCCTCCTTCCCCTCACCCCTATATGTTAGAATACAAACATGTTTCTGAACAAACCTATTACCTGTAGCCTGTTTCTGAGCACATCTAGACTTTGATTTGAGATGGTGCTGAAAGTGGAATCTGCTTTAATTAGTCACAGTGAACTACAGTGAACAGATCCTATCTATGAAGAAGATGGGAGTTGCTTTGTGCCTTTGGAAGGAAGGAGAGACTACTCTTTTCTGCAAGCAGCAGGAGTGTCTGGTTCTCTGAGTGCACAGAGTGGAGAGAGCACTGACTGCAGAGAGGTTCTCTGGTGCACAGGTGAGCAAGAGGTTCATGGGACATTAAAATGCAGAAGAAAAGGGATTTTCAAACATTCAAGTCTCCAAAATGGGAGTCCGCTTTTTTCTAAGGACCAGCAAGATTTACTTGCACTAATCTATCTCAGAACTTGGACCAATAGCAAGCCTGGAAGACTAGAGAACTCTTCAAAGACAAAGCAGACAAGATAAATTTCTGTTTGCAAACCATCTTAGCTTTCTATCATGTTCTGAGCTCTCTACTTTCAAAAGTTCATATTTCCAGTCTCCGTTTTAATAAAATCAGCATTATATATTAAAAAGGGATGATAAATTCTAGACTGACTCCAGTCCCATGAAACAGACATTAAATGATATTTCAAAATATGGCCTGGAGTCTCCTCCTTTCAAACTGGCAGAAAAAAATAGAAATCTGGAAATCCTGTGAGCAGTGCTACCCCTAGGACACAGTTAGGGCTGTGACAGGCACTGCAATGAAAATCTCATAAAGAGGAAGGTTTTGCAAAAGATATTCTTGAGACACAGTTAAAGTTGCTTTGTTGAATGAAAGAATACTGACATTTAAGTTGCTTTTTTCTTTTTCTTTTTCTTTTTCCATTTGATTTCTGTAAGTAATACTTAGAATACAAAAATTTTTAAAAGTCATTTAGGGTTTTGGTTTTTTTTTTCTGAAGGACAACAAACTGAAAACAAGCACATACACAAATTCATGAACACATAAGCTGTCTTCCAGCAGCTGGCTACCAGGTAATAGATTTTCCCAGTTTTTGTGTACTTTACCAGTTAGCATCATAAAAGACACAAAAGGATAATGATAATGTGGACCAGGAGGAATCTTTTGGAAAGAACAGAGACCCCTCCCTGCCTGGAAGCAGCTTTAAAAAAACTTGTTGCGGTATCTCATGCTTCATCTTTTTTGTGCTACACTTTCCCAACACGGGAACAGAGAGTGTTTGCATGTTTGTTTTTGTTAAAAAGCACCTTCATATTTGAGATGCCTCTCATGTAGAGCAGGTTGCTCAAGGCGCCATCCAACCTGGCCTTGAACACTTTCAGGGAGAGAGCATCTACAGCTCATCTGACCAAAGTGTTCCAGAGTTTCATCACCCTCATAATAAAGAAATTCTTCTTAATATCCAGTCCAAACCTATTCTCCTTCTGCATTTCTGTAAACAACATTGAGAACTTTATCTATCCTCAAATCATGTATACAGTTTCCTATAAAAAATATGTATATGGATTTTTTCTAATATTACTGGAAATAAAAGGCCGACTTTGTAATAATTACCTTGAATGACTATAAAAAAATGCAAGTAGAAAACCCAAGGAGAGTTATCAAAGAAAGCTTTAGTTTCTAGACAAGAAATAACTAGGATTTGATCAATGATGAAAAGGTATCAGTTGATATTAATCTAAAATGCAAAAATGAGGAAAAAAATGTCCAGGTACACAGAACCTAAAAAATAATAATTCACAAGGTTACTTAATATAATGAGGCAAAACCCAGTTTGAACTAGTGTCTTGAAAATGTCAAATGTTAAAGCTGTGTTGTCATTGCAGTAAGAGAAACCTGCAAGAAAAAAACCAATGTTTTTTAGCAGGCAGACGATCAGAAGTAAATTTTGAGCCAAACTAAATCACCCTTCCAAACTCCCTACACCCATCTCAAAATACTCCATTCTGCTGAGAGTTCTCTCACTATTCAAAAACTGATGTGTAGAACTACAAGGAGCTTTAAGTGCTGTTCTACTACAAAGACAACACTTTTCAACTAGCTGGATTATGAACTGCTAATATCTTTTAAATGGTGAATTTATTGCTTGTAACACAACAATAAGATGTTTACCTATGGTGAACAAAGTTTGGCCGTAAATTTTCCAAATGTATAATGAAAAGTGATTTAAAAGTGAGATAATAAATTGTGAAATAGCAAACACAAGAAAAGCCATAGTGACACTTATATGCTCACTTTCTTTAATTATAATTTCTAATTATGCACAGAAACCTCCAAAGACAATGTATTCCACTTGTGAAAATCAGTATGTTTTCAATATTTTGTGACATTTTGTGCTTTTTTTTAATGAAGTATATGCTATTCATCATCTTATGTTTAGTAAAATGATTTGCCTAAAGGTACTTTGGGCAACAGGGTAAATAATCAGTTAAAACTGAATTTATATCATAGGCTAAACCACCAAAGACATCAAGATCCAGCACATCCATGAGATTTCCAGAGATTTTTGAAGATGAATATTGGAGAAGTTTTGGAAAAGGGGAAAAAGTTAAACAGTAGAAACCATATATAACAGAGGCTTGCTATTTCCCATCCTCAAGAGAAAATCAAGAATAATTTCCCTAAATGGCTATAAAGCCATCTACCAGTCATGCAAACACGTCTTAAACCTATTGAGGACTGACCACAGTAATCAAACTGAATGCAGGGAAAAAATTGTGCAAATGGGGCCTAAATTGTGTATCAGGGAAAACATGATGTACTATCTATATTTAGTAGGGAAAACAAAATATCATGGAGGTGGCCTAGACTGGTTGATGTTAAGTGTCTGTGCTCTTACCCTATCATCTATTTACTGATAATTCATAATGCATAAAATGAGAAGCAGAATAGCTGTATTTATAAATAAATACTGTATTTCACTGTATCAAGGCTGTGACACAGATGGATAGATTTTGTGCAGAAAGATCCCAAACATAGTAACTTTTCTTTATTTCACCAATCCAGTACAAGTAACACCATTAAGAGGAGAAATTTCCTTCATGCCTTCTTATGGGACTAAGTTCCTGATAATAAAACTACTCATTATGGAAGGTTCTACTCTGTGTTCTCAAGCAACCAAATCTACTGGTGTTGGAAAGCCAATTATATAATGTATGAATATTTCTAAATTAAATGTAATGAGATATACTTGGATGAACAGAGTTACTAAATTAAAATTTTATAATTAGAACCTTATCAGTCATTTCAAGAATATTAGTACAATCCACACTATATACTTCCTACTCTAGTCCCTCCAGAAATTGTAGTACAACTCGTCAAGAGGTATAAACACCAGTTCTGTACTGTAGAAAAGTTTGCAGCAAGGCAGAGATCATCTAGAATAGATAGGCAATGGCAAAAATTTCTTATGTTAATAGTATATGTACCATGCTATAAAACTACAAATATATGGAGAAAAATTAAATTTCAAAATTACCAAGATCTGAAATTCTAACTAGATTCTGCAAAGCTGTACAAAATCATCAAGGAGTGAAGCAGGGCAAAATGGGAAGAAAGAGAGATATTTCAAGGAAAAAGATAATAAGTATTTTATAATAGCTTCTCTGTGATTACTTATCCTTCAGGTCTAAATCTGAGTGATTGCAAATACCATGAAGTCATTGGATGACTGTCCACATAGTTAAAAAGTCAATTAGTTTTAAATAGGAACTATTATTTGCCTTATAAAGTTGAAAATACAAATATATTTGGCTAATAAATTTATAGTTTCTTCAACTGGTATTGTTATAGTGTTCACGTTCAGATTATACACTGGTGTTTGTGAACAGATTATTCATACTACAGAGAAGAAATATTTTCTATTTCTGTCAATATTTCATTAGAAGTTACTAATTTCTAGATGAAATATGATGTTTGATTAGCAAAACTTTTAGTAAATTTGGAGATAAACTGTGGAGTTAGCCATTTGTCAAAGGGAGTTCTTGGATCAAAATCAAACTGCACAACAACTTGTTCATATAATTTCATGTAGATAAATATAATTTATCAAGAAGTATCAGACTTTACTATTAGATAAAGCACATCTTTGCCAACAAAATTCCCGAACAGAAAGAACTTCTGTAAGATGCAGCTCATTGCTTTCTGCTTTTGGCAGGAGGATCAGTAATAATAGATATTACCACCCAAATTAATTTAAACTGTCTTTTTCACAATGTAGAACTTGAATAATTTTAATTAGCATTAACAAACTCAAATATTTTGGAAACAATATGTCATGTTCCAAAGGCTGGAAACATGGAAAACCAGAAAAAATAAAGAAAAAAAATCTAGGGTTCAATTACATATCTCTATTGAATAGAACTGGTAGTCACTAAATGGTAACTATGAAACCTAGTTCTATAGAGAAATAGAGAAACAGGAGGAGGAAAAGAAAGAGAAAGTAAAAGAGAATTAAAAGGAGAAAGGAGAAAAGAAAGAAAAAAATAAAGGTTAAATTACCATTCCTGGATCCAGCGATGGGCTGGCATACCAGGGCAGAGCTGGTGTTAGTGGAAAAATCCCTCCACCAAAGCCCACTGTCACAGCTCCTCTTATAGGCCTGTTTCACTTAAACAATTTTTTAACAACTGTAAGTAAGCATGGTTGAGATTTATCAGATTGAACAAATGGATCAGACCTCTGCCCACTTTGATTCTCATTCATTATCTCCATTATCTCACTCATTATCTCTGCCACTGTCTCCACATGGAAGCCTTAGGCCATATGCAGGCCTTTCCTTCCATAGGCACTGGGCACACCCTCAGGAACATTGCCAAATGTTTGTTTGAGGGCTTATAATGGTATTGTACCACCATCCCTGTGTACCTGTCCATTATAGTTATAGAAGAGAAAAGAGAGGAAGAATGGGAAATAATGAAGTTAAAATGAAATCACTACTCAAAGTTTGCATCTCTGGATCAAGGAATTGTTTCTTCCCGGCAGAGTCAATGGTTTCTGTGTTTGTGGCCTCTGCTCTTGTCAAGGAACTGTCTTTCTGAAGTCCTTCAGACTGTTGGAGACAAATGTAGAATGCACTCTGCCCCTTACAATATGTTCATAAACTTATGAATATAACAGAATGCTAAAAAAAACCCAACCGTCCAAACAAAAACAGTGAAGACCAAATTCTTGTCTTGTTTTGAGCTGATGGAGAGAAAGAAATTAAATATTCAAAAATATAAAAATATTTACTTTAGTAGCTCCTTAGCGCACAATTCTGCTTATTATTCCTGTGAAAACTTGAGAGGTACCTGTTAAATTGTTCTGCTCAGCAGCTGCTGCTTAGCTTCTTGCACAGGGTGCCTCTTAGCCACTGTTCTACTGCTCATCCATAATGGTTTCATGTTCTTTGTGACATATTCAGAAAGTTGTGGGTTGTAGCAGTATTAGAGAACCCCAGGCCTTTAAGTGTATGACATAAAGGTAAATGTGCTATGTATAGAAAGGTATATAAAGGTATATGTGGTATTTATATATGTGTTCATTTATATAAAGGCACTGAAATCTACTGAGGAGAATTATTTTCTAGTATTGCAGCTAGAGGCAGAAATAAAGCAATCATTGATTTTTGGAGTCTGCACTAACTTAGAAATGCAGACCCTCAAGATGCTATATGTGTAGCTTACGTTCAGAAGAATAGTAAATAAGAAACAAGAGCTGCACAGTCAGAATTGTGATTTGAACATTGGTAGTGCATAAATGGCTGTAGCTAATGCTATTTTTGTCCCAAAAGTGGGGTCCATTACCCCGATGTGCATAAGCCAGTACACACACAGAGTTGAAATACTTGCTTTAATATCCACGAAAGCATTCCACAAAGCAAGCTCAGTTTCCCAAGATGCCTTGTTAGTAGGGGTCCCTCTAGCCTATGGGTGGGTATTTTGTTATGCTAATAGTTCATTAATATATTCATTGCATGTTAATACAGTTAATCCAATTACTAAATATCTTTTTCTACACAGTGCTCAAGGATATAACCAAGGTAAATTGTACTCTTTCCCATCCCTCTCATCTTTCCTGTAGGTGTCTTGCAGGCCTGTCTCAAGGCCAGGCTGTTAACTACTTGGGATGCATTTCACTTTAATTGGAATATAGTTTTTCTAATTTTTATTGTTTCATTGCTATGTGAGCCCTATTTATATTCTGCATGTCTCTTTTGTTATTTTTAATGTGATTTTTCCCAAAACATGATTTTTCCTTAAAGTTTTACTCATTTCAATTAATGACTGACATCACTATAATTTGTTTTTGCCTAAAGAGGGAAAAATTCAGACTCCAAGTTTAAAGATTACTAAAGGATGTCAACCAGAAAACAAGAAAGTAAAAGAGAAATCCTTAAATAAGATTCTGCTCTTTAGTCAAGAAACGCTCATTATTGTAGAGCTGAAAGAAATTAAGCATTTCTAACATTAGAGATTTGGAAACACACTGGAGAAAAAAAGGAGGAATTTAAATTAATACTACTCTGTAGGGCAATTAAAATTCAATTCAGTCCAGCAAATAGGAGTTCACATTTCTAAAGTCCAAATCCTTACAAACATGGAACTTTTACTACATAACCACTTCAAAATGATTTTAAAAATATTCAATGCTTTAACAATTTTTTCCCTACATTCCATTAGATGTAAAGCCTTTGATGATGAAATTATAAACAAACCATCACGATATTGTCTTAATATTTGTAAGATTTTTTTTTTTCACATTACAAAATAGTGATTTTTCCAACCATGGAAACTTAGCCTACCTTTTGGAATCCAGCTGGCATTCTACCATTGTTGTTAGTATAAGATTCTGCAAGTCATGTCAGTCCCTCAGGTAAAGGAGTCTAAACCACTGTTAATAGCTATTCCACCAAAAAAACACTTTAAAATATAACAGTGGTGTCACTTTTTTTCTCATTAAAAAATGAAAATATACTGTTCAGTAATATTACAGTAATGTTTAGACTATAGGTATAGTTCTTAAACCAAAAAGTTGAAAAAGGCATTTCAAATAAGCTGATATTTCAAAATTGTTGCATTTTACAGTCTTTGGGGTATATATAATAACTCTGTTTGCTAAACCTTGAGGGAGTAAGTGTACCCTAAGAAGTTGCTTGACAAAAAAAATTTACTAATCAGAAAAGTGGTTGTTACATGAAGACTGTGTTAGACCCAGTCACATTTTGTCACTACATGTGCATCAGAGATGGTAGTGGTAAGACTGTTGTAGTATTCCTTGATATCTGACGTATTTATGAGTGCCATAACAACGTGGTACATCAAGAATAAATTCCTGTTCTGCCAAACTAAATCAAAAGTTGCATTACTTTGGTCCTGACAGATTTTTTTGATCTAACAATCGTTCTTCTCCAAATCACAACTGACAGAGTAGCACTGTACTGAGCTATCTCTTCTTCATTTCACCTATGAAATATAGCAGAAGAAGGAAAGTTATTCTTATTAATCCATATTTAAACAGAGAGAGCAAATAAGAATATTTTTTCCATTCCTAGGCATATGGGTGTCATCATCTGCGCATTTAAAGCCCTTAGGAAGGGGCAAGGAAGGACATTGATTCTCTCTAAGAGTCATGACAATGCTGTCTTAAAGATATTTGCTGCTAAAAAACTTCAAGCCAAGGCATGTAGTATGTGGAATATTCTGCTTAGGGGTCTAAGTAGTTCATCTAAATTGTACGTTTTCTCTACTGCATGTGACAGAAGATCTCCTGTGTGGCACAGGACAGTTTCAAGTTACACACCAGGATGCTGAGTATCTCCAGTTATTCACAAGTGTATCTACGAGTTGACTAGCAGTTGCATGAGAAACCCTGAATGATACACTTTGTACACCTGGTGCATTACAAAGAGGTCTTGTTAGATGCCATACTGTAATAAGCAATACAATGCCAAGAAAATATTAACTGCAGTACAAATAATTTACATATTGCATAACGTACTATTTCACATTTCAACTGATCTTCATAATTCTTGTAAGACTAATCTTAAAACTACCTCACTGTACCTTTACAAAATTTTATTACTTATTCTCTCTCTTTTATGTATAATGCTGAAATTCTAATTAATTCCTGAGTTTTATATGAAATAATGACACAGGTTCTTTAAAAGTAGTATTTTGTGAAGCAACATTAAAATCTTTAGCTACATCTAGCACTGGGTTTCTTTAAAAATATTACAGACTACGACCTGAAGAAAATTAAATGGCAAGCACTCTTATACATCTCCATATGGCAGCACATGAAAGAAACTGAAAAATACATTTAACACTGTATTCTGGCCACTCATGAATGTCTTTAAATAATTTTAAACATTGACATTTTAGAACTAAAGTAATAAAAAAGAAAATTAAGCTAAATTATAACTTTGTTCATATTCACGTAAGAAGTTGCACAATCAAAGGACATACACACTGATGAAAGGAAGTGATTTTCATTTCAGAGACATGCAAAGGAGGTTGGAAGTATTTTGGAATTATACTAACCCTGTAGGGAAAAGGAAAAGCAAAAATAAAACACAACATGTCCAAATAGACACAGTGGTTGAACTAGCACTATCTATATCTATTAAACTAATATCATTATAGATAGCTTCAAATGAATTAACTGTGATAAAAATAAAATACTACTTGATTTACTAATTTATCAAGACTAAATGCTTCTTACGTATACTAATATTTGGGTCCCCTTCTCTTCATATTTTGATATGAAAAAAATAAAAAACCTCCTAAAACCTGTAGACTCTAGAACAGATGACAAAACTAGTCAGAAAGTTATAACTCCCAAAAAGAGGTTTCCAACTGAAAAATGAGATTACCAACTGTTCCTGAAGAGAAATATGAATGGGTTTCATTGTTTTTTCTTAATTTCATATAGCAAGTGATGTTTTTTATGACTGTGTCAAATGAGAAGTAAACATTGCCAGAAAATAAAGCAGGGTTCATGTCAATCACTGTAGTGGTACATCCTTTTATGCTGAAAATGATGACTTGAGTGCACTCCAAGCATTGTAATTGTCATACCCACTATACAAACTTGAACTCTACTAATGGAATGAAGTCATTGTGATGCTCTTTACACAGATGCAAGAGCTCTGAGTATATGGTAGAATTCTGTATTCAGCTACTGTATTCAGTGGCTTTTTATTTCACTGTTCTGTAATGAAGGAATATTTTGTTCCTTTTACAAATCTATCTTGGACTACAAGGCTATGGATTTCAGTCAGCTAAGCTGAAAAGCATGGACAGTGAAGTCTGTGCACCTAAAATTATCCTCCTTAAGAAGAACTGGAGGTATAAAAACAGATCCTGTAGCCAATGTAGCTGCATTACATTAATATAGTTTACAACCTATCAAATCAAATCCAGTTTTGGTGACTATGAGAAACTAATAGTAGGCAAGTTCTGGCACAAAATAAGCATGATATTTACTAGAGGGTGGGTGCTAACAGAATTTTTTTGATTGGTGAGATTAGTCGTTTGAAACAGATCATCTTTCAAATTTCCATTTTGTCCTCAGCCATGTAACTTTAAAATTACTGCCTTTCATATTTCAGTTAAGAACAATATTTTACAGCTTAGAATTTTGTAACTTCCTAGTATATCAATAAAGAGGAAAGGACTAGATTCCAGAATTTTCTTCTTCCTCCTTTCATCCTCTGCTCAATCTGTGATGAGGCAGGTAACAACATAGTTTATATAATTTTACAAGTTAAAATATTTTAAGATTTCTATATTTTACCTCTTTGTTTTCTAAAACATTCCCATTTTCTTACTACAGAATGAAGTGGTAAGGAACATACCTCTTTGCTATTTCAATCTCTCCCTTAATTATGTTTTTCTTCGGAAGGAAGAAAATACAATGAGTCTATAATGAGTCTTTTAAACCACTTTCTTCTCAAGGCTAAAATTTCTGGTATGCTTGTTTCGGAATACAAGTAATTTTACATTAGTGCCACACAATTCATGCGATTACTGAGTTCTACTGTATCACGTACTGCATTTTTACATGACAGCACAGAGTAAGTTGTAAGAAATTAAATGTATTCCTCATTTCAAATGTTTGAGTTCCTGGTTCTTGCTCTCCATAATTTTTACTCCTCACAGTTCACTCTAATCTAGAATTTGTGTGGTAATTCATACTTTGAACTGTCTGTTGTCTGAATATCCTAACTCCATGTGCTCAGCTGATTGCATTTTCCAGATGTTGTTATGCTTATAAGGTGTTAATTTAGTTGCCTGGTTCAGTCGTCTTAACTTTTCCTCCTAAAGCTAAGATATTCTGCATGTTCAAATATCAGTATGATCAAATGTTTTAATTTCCATATTATCATTTTATAGGGTATGATGAACATAGCAAAAAGAGCTTCCTAATTGCACTGAGACATACAAACACACAAACGCTTGCACAGAAGCAGAGGGATATAGCAATCCCCTAATTTAGTTGTATATGCAAAAGTTCCTTTTCTGAGTTATAAGAAGTTTCTCCCCAAATTGTGCTAGATTCTTCCCACAGGTGATTCCATATAAAGCTTTATAATATTTTGGACCAAGAAGACCAGTATTTTGTCTTCAGTTGCAAAAAAATAACAAATGCTTAGAAAATAACAGATCAAAAATGTACGGCTGTTTTCCTTCTCATCTACCAACAGCCACTGGGTCAAGGACTATCACATTTGAAGGTTGCATATTAAATCTTTTATGTAATGGACATCCTGGGAGCCATTCTCCATGAAACTGCCTTTTCCCTTCTAAATCATTATATACTTTTGGTTTTATCATATGCCTGTGAATTTCACGAGGGCTCTTTTACCTTTTTAAAATTTATTTAATGAAAATATTGAATAATGTTTACTTATCTTTTCTATTTAAGTTAATAACACATAAAACATGAAAAAAAAAGCTTTTAGCACATGCTACACAGAAGCATATTAAAAAGGTTTAGAATATAAACAATCTGTGCTCAAACAGAGTAGGAACTTTTCTTTTTAAAGATTAATAGTTGATAAAGACTTTTATATTCTCGATTATCTGACCAAATTCATCATGCTTCTTGTGCAATATGTTATAACCAGAGGTCATATCTGGTTATATTAGCAATTATTGCATACATAAATAGAATTATAAACAGAAGTTTTTGCAAGATAAGAACATTTGTGAAGGGAAAAAAAAAATTACTACATAAGCTGATTTCTTTATATCAGACTCTTCTGGAAAGAGTTTTTCAAGTTATCTATTTTAAGCTCATCAATTTCTCAATATTTCCTTATTTTGCTGAGAGAAACAAATTACTGGCATGATATTGAATCAATATTTTAAATATAGTTTTGTTGGGGTTTTGTGTTGGTTTTGTTTTTTTGTTTTTTTGTTTTGTTTTTTTTTTTTAATGCAGATAAGGGAAACATTACCAGATATTTTCTCTTTGTGATGAAAAGTACCAGAAGCTTGAAAAGAATGGCATAAATGCCAAAAACATAGTTCCTGTTTAAGAAAATAAACCTCTTCAGTGATAAATGGCAAAAGCTGCATTGAGGTGAATGAAGAAGAGAAGGGATATCACTGAACCAGAATAATTTTTAAAATACTACCTAGGTACACTGACAGTGTAGCACATAGGAAGAAGCATATCCCACTTAAATGAGTATCCCTGCTTAATGTAAAATAATTTCTTTTTCCTCCATATAAAATGCACCATACTCCCAATCAAAAGCTTCTTGAAGTTCAGCTCATAGAGGTAATACGGGGCTTTTTTCTTTCAGCACTATGTTTATTGAACTCTCAAGTCCAAATCTTGCATGCTATCAGGTTTCCAGTTGCTCAGCAACCAATCCGTCATCTCTACTCCAGTTATAAAAAGTTTTATAGCCTTTCCATCTTTAACTAGGGTTTTCTATCCTTTCATTATACTTCAGTGCTGGGAAATAACCTAGAAGCTGCAGGAAACCCCTACACAACCCTCCAGCTTAAAACACTTAGAACTTGTATAGCAAGTACTTTATGCCCCGTACAGCTGCTGGCAGAGAAATTGGCTCCGATCTTTCCTCCCACATCTCCCTGTAGCTCAACAGCTTCCACTGGGTAGTTGTTTATTTCTCTTTTCCCTTCATATCCCTGACCTTTTTTCTAAAGTGTTGAACTGAGTTTGGAGTCACAGTGATGAATGAGATGTGATGATGAGAATCACACTGAGAGTGCAGCGTGCGGGGCTGTTTCTCGGGCAGCATAGGAGCAGATAGAGGAGGGGGGAAGTGGAAATCTGACAGGTTTAGCTTGCTGACAACCCACGTTTATAGGCTCTGTAAAGAATACAGATGAGACAGAGGAAAGGCAGAGACAACAATGACATAATAAATCTTAGCTGCAGTGTTTTCAGCTCAGAAATGTGAAGAAATAAAACCAAGTTCAGGATACTGTTAATGGTTAGGCTGTCACAGAACTGAACCACTTCAGTGTCTGCTACTTTTGGATGAGTCAGGAATATGTGCTAAATTAATCCAAAGCAAGATTCATAGAAAGGCCAAGTTTTCATGAAAACAAGATTTCTATAAGGCACATCGAAAAAAAAAAAAAAAAAAAAAAAAAAAAGAAAAAAAAAAAAGAATAATCACTAGCCATTTTTGAAGGAGATATACTCTTTATCTTGAGATTTTAAGATTATATAGAACTCTCATTAGTCAGTAAATTACAGAAGTATTGTTTTGATAGCATGTATAACAAAGGTTTTTAACTAGTAAAATTAAGCAAGTTTAAGTGAAAGAACAAAACCTCTGATTTCTCATCTCCCTAATTCTGAAATGATGTTGTACTACATGTTCCTGCTACTTTGTAACTGTGTGTCCTGAACCACCAAGTGCTATATTGAATTTGTATACTTATCAGCTACATTATATTCACGCAGAATAATGTTATTTCTTCTAGTCTCTCTAGATAAACAACGACAGCACCCCAAATAGGAAATTACCTACAAGAAATTACATTTCTTGTAATTATTTCCTCTGGCACACTTTTAAAATGCTATCAGCTCTTCCTCCATAAAAATAAGGAGGATATGAAAAAGAAAATAGTGAAAAAACTTTATTACTTTTATAATAAATAATAGCATGGTTTAGGTTGAAAGTGACCTTAAAGGCCATGTAATTCCAACCCCCCCCTGCCATGGGCAGGGACACCTCCCACTAGAGCAGGTTGCTCACAGATCCATCCAACCTGGCCTTGAATACTTCCAGGGAAGGGACAGTCACAACTTCCTTGGACAACCTCATGCTGAACAATTTCTTTTCCTTGTCCTATCCCTACATACCCTTGTAAAAAGTCCCTCTCTAGCTTCCTGTAGGCCTTCTCCAGGTACTGAAAGGCCATTACAAGGTCTCCCTGGAGCCTTCTAGTCTTCACTGAACAACCCAAACTCTCTCAGTTTGTCTTCACAGGAGAGGTGCTCTAGCCCTCTGATCACCTCTGTGACCAAAAGAAAATCAACAAACACCCATGATTAATCAATGTACATATCTGATACCAGAGAAACAATTCCGTATATGTTTTCTTTAGATTTTTTTCATGGTAATTATAGTTCCATTTTTTCCATGCACATCTACAGTTAAAAATCATCAAAATGACAAGCTAAGCCCCATGCTTTTGCTGGCTGTTGTGCTGCTTATAAAAAGATTAGGATAAGGAAGACTGATTCTGTGATTAGTTTAGGTAAAGGGAAAAGAAGGTAGGGTTTTTTAATTATTTTCTTGGTCCTACTTCTTCTGATCTGCTAACTTTTGATGACAGCAGCCTTTAGTGGCCTTGCCCTGCCCTCCATTAGTCTCTTATTTCTCTGAAATATAAAGCATCTCAAAACAAAAAGGGTAGCTCACATGAAGAGATGAGAAGTGCAGTTGTCTACCAACTGATAATTATTTTCACAAGTATATGCACCTTCCTGGCATTTTCTTGAGAGTTTAAAACCAGACCTAACCTCTAGAGTCAAAAATCCTGATGTTTCATTGTTTGCTTTTCAAAAATTTCTTTCTGGGGCGTAGATGAACAGTGAGGGAAAGAATAAATAAAAAAAAAAAAAGTAAGGGGAAAAAAAAAATTATAGAAATATTAAGTGTCTACCCACCCAAAGTCAAGCTGTCATCTCAGCTGGGCATGTTGACATTTAATGTTAAAACAGCTAAAGACAGAATGAGTAAGACTGCAACTTAGTAGGAGTATTGTCTCTGGAACAGTTTCAGCCCAGACTTGGGACTACTTCTATTTTGCTTCTGAGAAAAAGATTTTTACTCTTTACAGACTTGCCTAAAAATCCCAACCAACCAACCAACCAAAAAAACCCAAACCCTTCGTAGTAATTTCTTAAATTTTTTCCTTAATCAAATATCTGTTATACCATAGGTATTTGCAACTGTTTATTCACTTTGTCTGTGTTCCTGACTTACTAATCAAGATTTTCAATCCTATCACTGTAAATATTATTTATAAAATCAAGGACTAGGGATGGTCCTGTTTGAGGTTTAAAACCCTGGTTGTTTCAATTCAGAATGGAGGATGGCAAAGAAATCTATGTGTGTGAAGTTAGCTAAACTAATATGTTATTTTCTTAACAGAAGGTTAGATATTGCACAAGCTAACTTCAGAAAACTCCTCAGACTGTGCAAACTTTCCTCTGCTTTGATACCTGCTTCAAAGAAGAAATAATTGAATCCAGGCAGAGATAAGATTGTATTCTTTGTCACCAATTTGTAATTGAAAGTCTGTCAAACCTCAGTAGCTAATTAAATCTGTCATGGAGGACCTCATTCCAGTATTTAAGAAGAATCAAAGGGTCAATTTACCCAGACCCTGGCTTTTTTATACTACTCATTTGGCACGGAGAGAGTAACAATTGAATCTGGGAACTTAAATGTTCTGAGATATAGCATACAACCAGAAAAATCAGCTTATTTCTGACTTCTTGCACAGATGTCTCAGAACTATAACAGTACCATATTTCACAGATATATCTTCATGTTTGGAAAAAAGTATGTCTTATAGTGATGCTTTTGTAACTTCACTAAAATTCTTCTTATATAACTTCTCAGTCACAAGCAGCATTCTTTACCCCAGCATTTAATGATGGAGGGAGAAATGTTAGGATGTATCATACATAAAACTGTTAGTGGGGTTTTTTGTTTTATTTTTTGTTTGTTTGTGTGTTTTGGGGGGATTTTTTGTTTTGTTTTGTTTTGTTTCATGAAACTGTAGTCCTTTTGGCTTTTAATGAATATTTTTTTCCTTAATTCCTTAAGAACAAGTCACAGTATTTTTGGACTAGCTGTAGTTTAGGAGAAAATAAATCTTAGTTGACAAACTTCTTTTTAAGAGAGAAGACTAAATTTGCTCAGTTTTTCCATATACCTTAACAGAACATAGGTATATAAAAAGCCAAGAAATCTACCAGCTTCTTCAGAAAGGTCACTTAGTTAGATATTTGCTATTGCTATCACCAAGGGAAAAAAAAAAAAAAAAAAAAAGCTGAAGTATTAAATGTATTTACAGCACTTTATTTGCTACATGAATTACCACCGCTCAAAATCTGAATTCAGGTTTTTGACATAATGTTGGAGCTCATTAAACCATTTTGAATAATATAGCAGAATAGCACTACTGCTGGAAAATCTGCATTTGGTGTCATCATCTTTCTCAAAATAAAGTGTTAATGATTCCTCTTATGAACTTCTTGCATACGAAATTAACTTAGACAAGATGTTTTCTCAAGAACTAAGGAAAATAATTTCAAATGTATAAAAAGGAATAAAAGCAACAGTACTATTTTTCTCATTCTATCATTTTCTTTCATTTTTTTTTTAAAGAATCTTAAGAAAGCAGAATAGTATTTGTCTAAATGCATATGTTTGAGTAAAGTCTCAGTAAGTCAGACCTCACCCAGTAAAAATTTGTCTGTTTGAGGAACTGATGGATTATGGCACTGTGTATATATATATCTCCATACTAGGAATGAAAACTATGTGATATCTATGTGTATGTATAGGTAAATTATATATTTATATATATATATATATGAAAAATATAAACAGAATCTATCTCTATAGTATATATACACGTACATAATATATATACAGTACATACATATACACATATTTATGTCTTCTTTTTTTGCTTTGGAAATGAATAAATTTTAACACATACACTATATTGTTTGGTTCCATTAATGACAAATATCATGAATGTAAATAGTGACTTACTAACCAGTGTCAGTAACTCTGGCAGAACAGATAGAAAAGCTAGAGTAACTTTTAAGTTTGTAAGGAACATGGTATTTTTATGCATCTGGAAAAAAAATTCCCATATTATAGGAATAATTAAATGTCTAAAATACAGTTTTGTTTTATGCGGGCTACTCACCATATTAGCTATTTTTTACTTAGCAGTTTAAGAGTTTTGTTTGTAAATGGCTGATCTTTATGTCCTCCTTTTAATATCTGGAGAAGATGACAAGATTGCACTGTTGCCTAGAAAGTAGCTACAAAATGCCACAATGTAATGAGTATTTGTTATCTATTTCTATTTGATTCTGTCTCTTCTACCAATTTCCAAACCTCTTATATCACATTTTCCATATGGTTATAAAGAAAAATTGACTACTTCCATTGCCTGGTTTCTTTCATGGCAAAGTCTCCTTTGCAGTTTAGTTGAAAGAAATGACAATCTATAGTTCCCTCGTCTACTGTCTACATTCCTATTATTAGCTCCAGTGTGTCTTATGAGGGTAACAAGCTGTGAAAACCTCAAAAAAACTCCATATAGGTTATTCCAATTTAAGCAGATAATTTTACACAAATTGCTTTTTTTCAATTTTAAGTGATAGCATACAAGGAAATCCTTGGGATTTACAAAACAAACAAACAAACAAGAATAAACAACACAAAAAAACCCAAACATCAACAAAACAAAACAAACAGATCAAACCAGAACACTAATTTATCTATTCAGTACAAGTTTTCATCCCTATTCAGTGGTATTAAAGAAACCACAGTATTTTTTATTTGACTGAAACAGAAAGTAAATTTTTGTTCATATTTTTGATAATAAGGAAGTATTTGTCACTTCAATGCTTCAAAAGCACAGAGCAACTTTTATTCTGAGTTCTTTTCAAAGCTAAGAAAAAGGAATAAATGTCTACATGTCTTGCAGCCGAGGTGAGACAAAAATTATCAAACTGAAAAAAATAATAAGTTTGGGTGTTTTGTGTGGCTTAAAACCAGAAAGCTTTCAAAAAAAGAACCAGAGATTAAACTTCGTGGTGCAGGAGTCAAATAATATAGCTGCAAGTTGCCATGACTCTTTTTGTAAACTCTGAATTAGAACTATGAGAAACCAGTGAAAAATGGAAATAATGCTCAGATTGCCAGGAAAACTCATGGCAAAGTCTAGCTGCTTTCTTTCAACGAAATGCCAAAGTATAAAATTTCATCCTTATTCTATAATTCTCTCTCTGTAAAACCTATGATCCTAACCTATGCAATCAATCCTTGA
This sequence comes from Phaethornis superciliosus, assembly GCA_023637945.1. NCBI lineage: Eukaryota > Metazoa > Chordata > Aves > Apodiformes > Trochilidae > Phaethornis > Phaethornis superciliosus. The sequence continues at coordinate 76,316,261 of JAJQWJ010000002.1, forward strand.
ACAAAGTTATATCTTGTTATTTCAAGTACTTCCCTCCCTAATCAATATTTATGCTTCACGTACCTCACAGAACTAAAACTAGTATTCTTGTATCTATAGCTCATGTGTCTCTAACTTAAGAGAATGACTTTACATATTGAGCAGGATGTATATTTCTGCTATATCTATGGGACACTCGGGGAGCAAATTCTTGACGATAAATCCATCTGGCTAGACAACTAAAAGCAAATAAAAATGTAGTGTGTTCTTATTTAGAGGTCAGTGAATCACTGAACCTCAAATCAATTAAAATTTGGTGAGCTGTAATGTTCAAACAATCAGTACTTAAACATTCAGGAAAGCGTCTGCATCACAGGAAAGTTATTATTCAGCCACCACTTGTCAAGACTGATAAATAGCCATCCTCTTTGGCTTACTGAAATGCATTTCCAGAGACTATAGTTTATATTACTGGACTAAAACTCGTAAAGGCTATAACCTGTGTGGAAAAAAAAAAAAAAAAAAAAAAAAAAAAAAAAAAAAAAGGTAATCTGTATTTCTTTCTATGAAATAACAAAGTAAGGAATAGCAATCACTCACACACTGCATTCTTTATGGAGGGAAACATACTGACATTTCTTAACTATACAAATAATTATCATTAAGTAAATGAACAATGATTTTAGTACTGTATGTAAACTGTTTTAACAGTTACTTATGACTTCACATTCTCATATATCTAGCTGTATGATATGTGAAAAAGAAGTAGCTGCATCTTATTAAATTAAATTAGACACAACATGCATCTTAAGCAATTGCTGTAATTACTTTGTAATGTCTAAAATATGTACAACAGGAATAAGCAAATAATACAAAGCTCATTTTTATATAAAGAGAGTAGTTAATGCAGAAATCTCAGACTCTCTTGACTGTCAAAAACAATATGCTTGCAAACCTTAGGAAGGACTGGAACAGTGCCTCTGAAGACATTGGAAGAAACTGGGTAATCAGCTCTCAGCATAATAAATTTATGCATAAAGTATGCAAATGAAATTCAATAGGTATTATGTAACAAGAAACCACGATTCTTTTTTTTTTTTTTTTTTTTTTTTAACCTGGGTAATAAAGACTAATTGTGATTGTATTCATTTGAGTTGGAAGAAAGACATCAAACTCATTATTAGAATACAAAATGTGGGAGGTGGCACCTTCTACATCCATTCTTGTTACATTCTCATGGCCGGTTCTTCATTCACACTCCTACCAGGCACAGTTCAAGATGGATGAAAGTTAAAATAAGTCTGAAAGACTAGTAACTGAAAGAGTTTCAGTTTTTAGAGTTCTCCCATTTTCTCAGAGCAGACTCCACCATTGGTCTCACCAGTGTTATACCAATTTAAAACTATCTAATGCAATAGGAAGTCAAACCCTTAGTATATAATAGAAGGCAAATGATAGCCATTCACAAGAAATCTGTGTACTAACACCAAAAAAATTATGAAGATAATGAAGGTTTAAAAAGAAAAAATATAAAAATATCTTCTGCATTTTATATCATAGAGTACATTCTAAATATTGTACAAGTTCACTTGCATAAACACTATTGCAACTAGAATTCCACTAGTCATTACTTACTCAACCATATTACTAAGAGGTAAAAGGGAGATATGGAGATCATACTGTATCTCTGTTTTGTCTTTTGTTAGTTTTCAGTATGTCTTTCCCAGGAATTCAGTACACTGGATAAAAAAATCTGTTTTTCACAAGTCCTTAAAGCACTTTAAGGGAAAGGACAGCAGGTTAGATTTTTTTGTATTGATTTTATTCATCCTGGCCTGGAAAATATTCATAGTGTTCATTTATAGTGATCATCTATGACTATGTGAGGGCTAGCAGAAAAGACTCAGGGGCAATTTTTTTTAAGCTTCTTTAGTAGTAGCTCAAGAGACATCACAACAGGAACTATTTACATTTGTTCTACAAATAATCCTTGTTTTTCCATGCAAATTGTTAAAGAATTCATGGTTATGGAAAAATTTCCTTGAGCAAAATGCACAGAAACATGGAATTAGGAATAAAGCAGACAGATATTCTACATTTCTACATCTCACGTAGTAACAAATAAGCTAGACAGATGAAATACAATATGTGAAATGTTCCACAAAATCTCTCTAAAGAGGAAATGTTTTCTGAAACCCCTAAAATGAATCTTATACTCTATTGCTGTTATGAATGCTCTTTTCAGGGAGAATTCCACAATTGCCTCCTAGAGAAAATGCTGTCACAGTTTCCAAAAAATACCCAGACTTTGTAATATAGTACATTCAATATGGCACTATTTTCAAGGAGGTTTAAGGTTAAAATCTGAAACTACCATTAAACAGCTACATAGCACTTTCTATTTACTGATCTCAAAAAAAGAAAATGCAATTGTACCTGTAATTCAGATTATTGACAAAGTGGCTTGTCCAAAACCCAGGAGAAAGCCAGCAGAGGACTATCCCTATCTACTGCCCTTTCTAACAAGCAGAGGCACCTCCCTATAAAGAAAGGGACATTTGTTCTAACAGAGAAGTAATGACGGAATAGGAACAATGTACTTTTACCCAAAACTCTAGCACTTTTGTTCTTTTTTTGCCATCAGACATAGTGCCACTTGAAATCACTCCTTATTTGCTTCTGGCAGAGGACAAAAATGTAGATTAAATAAATTTAAAAAATTAAAAATTTTTTAATAAAAAATTAAAAAATTAACAGATTAAATAAATAAGGAACCCCAACAAAACAAAACAACGAACGGACAAACAAAAAACCAACAACAAAACAAAAAAGCATCAGCATTGTATTGTCCTTGTTAATTCAGATCTAAAACAGTTGAATCCCAACAAAGAGCTTTTCAACATTTACAGTCTCCTTGAGGGTACTAGAGTATTCACCAGAGGACACAAGACAAATCCCTCAGTCTGCTTCCTACAGTATCCTTTTTTTCCTGTTTTCCAAAATCGACAATGATGATAGACTGTAAGAGATTCCTTGTATTATGCAACGTAACAAAACAGAACATCTTGATTCAAGCTTATTCTGCATACCTAAACAGCTTCAGAAACCTGTCTCAGAGTGTGAAGAAGCAGAACAGACTGGCAAAAATTCACATTAGAGAAAGACATTTTAATTTAATGTTTTGTTACTTTTGGAAAATGTTTTGCATAGTTTTTTACCATCATTACTTTAAAAAAACACACTGAAAAGTATTTAATGTAAATTGGTCAATACTGAGCAATGCAGAAGCATGGCTGACTTGCTTTGAAAATCTATAGCCAGTGGATTTAAATTCTCCTTTCATACCGTGACCAGACAAGTGTATGTACACAGAATGCAGTACCACAGATGGATTTTAGACAAATGGCAATCCATGAAAATGTCTTTTTTCCTAAAAACAACTACAAATTTCTCATAGATTTCAGACAGCATGAGGGAAAACAATTGATTATCAATTTTATAGACAAATTTATACTTGTAAAGTCCCCATGAAGCCCTAAGACTTAAATATACATTTATGCTGCACTTGGTCTTTAAGATCTGTGTCTGTCAGATGCATTAACATCATCTGAGACTAATTAATATAGCAAGACAGAAATTTTAAGTTATGTGCTGTAAGATGTTGCTCCCATTTTGGGATCTGAAGACATAGTTTCAGTAAAGGTCTCTCTGCCTTTAGTTCTGTAGTACTCCTCATAGAAAAGATAAAGTGAAGATAAACTAAACTTCACCAGTGAGGAAAACTAAAAGCATAGTGGTAAAGAAGAAGAATCTAACTAAGGTGAGAGCAAGTTTTAGTGCTAACATTTACAGGTGTCTTTTCCAGCTAATCACATTCATTCTGTGCTATTATTCTCTTGTGTCTGGATGCTACAGGTACACTTAAAATGCTGCTTCTCTGTGCATTTTCAATATAAAATTTGCTTTGTGTTCTTGTTCCTCCTCTAAAAAACAGGCAATTTTGAATCTCATTTGTCAGTACATTCCCTTCTCTTCCATTAGGCATCCTCTGCCTTAAAACCTTGCCCAGAGAACAGACTCATTTGTGAAGCAAAGACAATTAGTCAGCTAAACAGGTACTGTTTCAGGAAACTGAATACCCTTCACAAGAGTCCACTTTTTTTTTCCCTTTCTTTTCAGTTGAGGAGAGCAGAAGCAGTAGGAACCATAGGACTCTTGAAGGAATTCATACAGAGATAGATAACATATATAATTCCAGCAAAACATTCACTGTCTGCAAAGTCCAAATTAGATGACAGAACCATAGAATCATAGAATGGTTAGAGTTGGAAGGGACCTTAAAGATCATTTGTTCCCCCAACCCTTTGCATGGGCAGGGATACCTCAGGTTTCTAAGAGCCCTTTCCAACATGCTCTTGAGCGCTCACAGGGATGGAGCTTCCACTTTTTATTCACAGTACTGTAGCAGCATTCACAACCAGAAAAATGAATCTTATGTAGCAAGGTAATGAAAAACCCTTAGGCTGACATATAATATGCTACAGTTTTTTGAGAAATTAGTAATATATTACAGTGCAAAAGTATATATGTAGCAGGCAGAAGCTTGCATGCATAAAATGCAAGAACTTTAGTTTTACAGTTGTATATGTGGAAAATTTTCTTTAGAAAACAAAACACTGTCAAATTTATGTAAATAAGTAGCTATCCCTTCCTTTAAAGTAAAATCAACCAGAAGACTTTTCTCCTATTTTTCCATAAATAAATATGAAATTTTTAGAAGACTTGCTTGTGAAGTACTCTTGTATTACTAAATGTCATCATATTAGCAAAGATATTAGAAGTTTAGATAAGGATAATTAGTTTGTATGTTAGTACTGCCTATAAATGAAGGTTCTTTGTTTGGAGTTTCTAGGTATCATCACAACTACTTTCACTTCAGTTTTTACTGTTTTCTCCACTCACGTGTGTTCAGCTGCAAAAACAACCTACCACTCACAGATGAAACTGTTTCCTCCACTTCGAGTGTGCTTGCACAAAACTAAGACAGGCAGCATGAACCATAATTGACTTAAATAGAAGAGAGAAGAGGGGTCAACTGGCAGTGAAGAACCAGGAAAGAAAATGTGTGAAAATATAGACAGTACTGTGAAGTATAAAGCACTGGCAGCCACTCAGTAGACACAGCAACGGGAAGGGACAGACAAGTTCAGGATTAGTGTCAATATTTTCAAATGTAATTCCCTTCTTTCCTTCTTCTTTTTGACTTTACAGCTATGTTGGAGAATATGCTCAGACATCAAAAATGTTCTTTGGGCTATCTTCTGATCTTTATAATGTTGTTGCTTTATGAAGAAAACTGAATGGTTTGTTTTAGAGGAGATCTGAAAACTAGAATTTCTGAGGCTATTTGTACAAAATGGTATCTGACACCAGATATTTGACAAAAAAAGTACAATAAAGTAGAGATGATGGATAATGCAGACACTATTTGGATATCTGGCTAATTTGTTCATTGGAAAGTCTTTATATAGCTCAGTAAACAATCCATGAGAAACTTCATTGTGCCCGAATAAGTAGACATTAATGTCTCCTATAAAATCAGCTTGGTTGAAGCAATTTACATTCAGAAATCCTTCCCATTCCCTTCCCCTTTCCTTCTTATACTAATTTCTTCTCTCTTTTCTTCTCTTGAATGTTTACACCCAATTAAAGCTTTTCTCATATTTATCAGCAGTATTTGATCTAAATTACAAGAAGAACCAACATATAATCCCAAGTCATTCAGAAAGTCTCATCAGTTCGTTGATTATTCTCAGCATTATGGGGAGAAGGTTTCATTACCATGCAAATAGCTTCTTTATTCAGATAGACTAATGTTTAGTGTTCTTTGAATTATGTCATGCAACAATTAAACTCATCAAAAGTTACACAGCAAATGAAATTCGTGTTGTCCAGAGCAGTTATTACTGCTGCAAGGATAAGGTGGCAAAAAAAAAATATTTACTGTCATCTTCGATTTGCCACTGTTTTTGGTAAAATATAGCTTTAAAGCTCAATTTCAAAACAAAACAAAAAGGCTGTACAAAACTATGCAGTTGGAATTGCTTGTTTGCATTCTTTCTCTGGAAAAATTAATTTCACATTCCGTTAACAGTAATTCACAAGGCATTCACTACTGATGTTTCTAGAAAATTGGACCAAAATTCATTTTAGCCCTTGAGTAATAAAGGTCAGGCCTAAGCCAGAAAAACAGATAAATGAATTGTCAACCCACTGAGAATGTACCAGAGCAGAGGAAATATGAGCTGAAAAGTTGACACAGTCAAATCCTAGACCAGCATGATATTTACACAAACTGCTTTATGCAGACTTTAATTGGGCTTTTCATTTACGGTCTCTGAAATGCTGTATTAACTTCTGTATTATCCTTGAGCATTTGGGGACCATAATATTTTAATTTATGTACTTAGATTATAGAACTTCATCCCCCCTTTCTACTTTTAAACTAGAAAATTCCACCTGACTTCTAGGACAAAATCAAAATAAAAATAAAATGGAAACCTTTCCCGTTGTGCCATAGCACAGTAGGTTCTTTCCCTCAGTCTCACCTTCATTTCAGCAACTCAGTGGTGTTCCTGGGCTACAGCAATCTATGCACACTCAGTCTGTGTGCTGAAGAAAATGTTCTCATTTTCTCACAGTGAGAACTTGCCTCCGAATTTGCTACCTCTTTTTAGCAGCTTTTCTGTGTCTCCTGCGCTGCCTGCTTGCTCCTTGGCTTGGCTCTTACTCTAGTGCTCTCCATAGCTGCTTCTATGACCTTCCTGAGACTTGAACCTTCCCTTCCTTGGAGCATGCTCCCTGGGCTACCTTCATCTCACCCTCACCACCCCTCAGTAGCATTTATCCAACTTTGTCCCTCTCTTTTTTTGTAAATATCACATAGAAATGTGCATTGCTATATAGTATATAAATAATTCTGCTTGCAACCAAAAAAATCCCACAAAAAACAAAAATCAAACCCACACCAAAACAGACTAAAAAAACCCCCAAAACCTCAAACAAACAAAAAAACAGGGTGGAACATTTTTAAAAATATTTTTTAAAATACAATAAACAACATGTTGAACATAAGGTAAAGAAATATCAAAATTTTATTCTGATGGGTAAGTATGAACATAGGACAATTTCCAGTCAACATATCTGTGGTGTTTGGGGCATAAAATCTTTGTAGGCCCTGGATTACTCTAAACAATCAATGCTAATATCCTATAATGAATGAAATGGACAGCTATCCAAGAAGTTTAATCAGTCATTCACTTCTGCACTTATTTGATTACCAGAAGTGATCTCCCAGACACACAACATTAACCTTCAATCAATAATGACTTTAATGGAAAGATGGACTCCTTTCTTCAGGCCTGTTCCTGATTCATTACTGTGGAATTGCTATTGGATAGTGATTAACACGCTCAATACATCAAAAATTAATTCTTATTTACCCTGGAAGATGCTGCATTACATATTTCCACACCACAGTTTCTGTCTTCTAATCACGGACCTTGACAATGACAGGGTTTTGATTAGTTTTAGGATAGTCTCCATGATGAACAGGAATTTTATACTTTTGGTAATCCATAAGGCATAAAATTTTTAAAAAGTTGCATTTTGAAGGAATCTTCATATTCTCTGAATACTGACTTTCTAGAAACTCATAGGGGTTGAGCAGATGGATAAAAGAAATGCAGATGCTAAGCCTTTTCCTCCACATTTTTATTTCTGTTCCTAACATAATCAAGAGTAAGAAGATAATTTATAATTATCTCAGGTAGAAATGTAACTTTGTTCTTAGGTCACCTTTGTAAAATACAATGGATACACATAGTCAACAACTATTTGAATTGTTTAGTAAATAAACTCCAATTCTTAGAAATACACCAGATTTAGAAATACTGATTAAGAGATATGTACATTTTAATGACATCATAATACAGATAATGTATAACTGTGTACTACACCTAAGATATCACAGGGACCAGTGGAACTCCTTCCCACTAAGAGTTTGTAGGGTTAAGAGTTGCCTGACATTCTCTCTAAAACCTCCACGATTATTAAAACCATGATTATTATAAAAGAAAACACAAACCATGGTTAGCAACACCTTCTCTTATGTTTAATTAAAACTTAGCTGAGCAATTAGACACATAATTAGAAGGCTATAAGTATTAAATAAGGTATTTAGAAGGCTAGCACAATTTTTCACTAATAAATCAGCAGACAATTAATTTAAAAACAACTCCTTTAAAAAACAAAGAAAAATAAAAAAATAATTTAAAAAAGAAAATCCTTGCTAAAACATGTACTTAATAGCATAATAGGCTCATGTACTAACTATCCAGGGTGTCAAGGGCTGTACTCTTAATTGCCAAATTGACCCAGTGGGAAGTTTAGTCCTTCTGTCAGTGACCTTATTTCTTTCAGCCTAGCCCTGTGTCACAGATGAAGAGATTATTTGCTTTGGATTTTTATTATTTCGATTTTTAAAATTTTTTTTTTGAAAATCAACAGACTCAACTTCAAGCTGAGAAAAGATTTCCTGTGGGAATATCTTGATCTAGGTACATCACTCATTTAGACAAACAGAAGGAAGAGGCTAGCTGTAAATTGTGCAGGATTGGCGGCCCAAAATAAACCTACACTGTATGCTGAGCATAACTCTAGAGCTGCTGGAAAGACCACATTTGCTGGAGGTATTTTCTAACATCAACAAAGATGACATTTTTTCAACAGAGATGTTTTCTACTCAGTGCTTGAGTTCACCAGACAGGTTATCTTCACGTTATATATGATACAGTCACATGATATGGTAATATGACACAGTCCAGGAAGAGGACCATCAGACACAAAATCAAGAAGTGACTTGCAAGTCCTTCCTTCTACTTAGAGAAGGTGAGGAGATTTTTAAACACACTGATGTATAGTAAGAGAAAGTCATGGTCATTATTTAGTAGGGAAATTCAGAAAACAGGTGGAAACAAAGTAGGAAGAAAACTACAGATCTGACAAGATCATTCTTAAAAATTTCTGGAACAAGGGCCCGATTCTCATTCTGGCTTATTTAGGATTAGAAAACTGCATTTGTGCTTAGACTTGTAAAAAAAAAAAACCGAAAAACCTCCTTATGATATAAGGATGCAGTATATGCCAGATACATCTGATTTTTAAGGGATTTCATATACAGAAAAAAGATCTGTTCTCGCTTGAAAGAAAACATGAATGTGACTGAAAAAGAACTATGAACTAGCTCAAGTTTAATGATCAAATATCATACTTTTCCACTCTAAGTATTCTTCGCCAAGTCTTACTATTTCTTACTACTCTTTGACTTGGATATGCCAACAAATTTCACACGTCATTGTTACTGTGCTTGTAATAAAAGTTGCCATGAATCAATCATTGTATCAGTGGTAGAGGCCATATTCACTCATGATTTTAAGATAACTGAGTTATTACAGTGAAAAATAGTGTATTCCTTAAGAATATTATTTATATTCATTCTTATTATGAACTCCAGAATTGGTATAAATTTTTACTCATTTTTGTTGACTTGGAAGGAGCTTTGCTTGCTTAAAGCTCAGTTGATATGGCATTAAAAGGTAAAAAAAGTGATTACTTTTTGTTAATATCTGTCAGATGACAAATAACCAGGATGTTTTTTCATCTTTCTATCTCACAGGTACAGGCCCAGTAGGTCAAATCCTGGTAGCTTTAGCAGGAAATAGTAGATGCTTTATATGGTCATATGAAAGGCTTAATTGTTCAATATTTTTGTCATGCTTTAAGTGAATCGAAAGAGTCAAACAAAACAAGTGAGTTAATCAGAATCAAAGGCAAGAAACAGTTCAGATAAGGAATACAAGAAAGGTCAGCCCAAGAAAGGAAGAAAAGGAACATTGGCAACAAGTTAATTTGGTATTTTGCCACATGTAAACAGAAAATATGAAGACTGGGTTTAGTCTTTACATTCACCGTATTAACTGAAGTTCTTTATATATGCCTAAAATCTAAAAAAATTAAGTCTTCTTTGCATAATGATAGTAACAGAGAATTCTTTAGGTAGAGCAGTGGAACAAAATAGTTTATCCGGTTTAAATAACAACCTTGCATTCTAGAAACATTTGACGTCCAGTAATAGCATTTTGAGCCTGTAGTGTGTTAAAATATACACTAAAGATACTTTGTTAGGAAAGGACTACTGTATTTTCCATCCAACCGTTTTGCTTTAATTCCACAACTGTGGAAGGCTTACACAGGAATGAAAACCATACATTTGTTAATAGATTTGTGGGCAAGAGGACAACATTTGTGAAACTTTGACAGCTGAGCATTAATTGAAAATTAATGTTTCCTGGTTGTTATTACTTGTGAAGAAATGTCTGACACTGAAAATCAGATATTCCTTAATACCTACTACCTATGCCAAGTACATCTCTGACTTGAATATCTTTTCAAGCAATAGTTGTTGTAAAACAGAAGATGGCAAGCAGCAATTTGCTTTTTTTCACCTACATTCATCAGTAGAAGTTGTAATACTCACAGTGTATTTAGATCCTTTCTGTGATCCATTTTCCTCCATCAGGGAAGGCTCACTGCTAAAATCAGGGCATGACAGTCCAGTAAGAGCTCAGTATCAAAGAGCTAGTAATGCTGGGTGAAAAGAAATCAAACTGCAGTGCAGCATTTTTCTCACATCCTTAGCTAGTGGGCAGTACCTTAATGAAATGAAGAGAACTGACAGAGACAGATGAGAACTCAGTTTGACAACTACTTTTAGAGGCGAGCTGAGCCAAAACAATTTGATGCAAGCAATATTATGATCAATAACCCCTTCTAGGCTTGCATATTCCATTATATACAAGTCTGTGTGGCTCAGCTGAGAGCCCTCCTGAAGCCTTCCCTCCCTCTCTTCTATTCTTTTCTTCTTCTCTTTTTGTTTTTGCAATTGAAAATTTTTCAGACTACTGGTAGTGAACATTTTTTACTGGATTCTTTTTTGGAAGAAAATTGCCAGTGTCACCCTGCTCCATCTTTTGTGCATATTCTGCAAACTTCAATAGTAAAGAAAACCACTTGAGGTGTTCCCATTTGCAACATGAGTTAACTATTCCAGTTCATGAAAGGCTATTAGCACAGTGAAAAAGTAATCCCCTGGATATTTCTGTGAAAGAACAGGTATAGTAAAATGCTAACACACCAAAAAAACCCCAAAAACGAACAAACAAACAAAAAAAAAAAACCCAAACCAAACCAAAACAAAAAACAAAAGAAAAAAAAACACAAAAACAAAAAAAAAACAACCAAACAAAAACCTAAAAAAAGTATGTACTGCTCTCAGGCTAGGCAAAGTCTGATCAAACTATATCTGAGGTAAACTGACTAAACTATATAAGCATCTAGCAAAGTAAGTAGAAAGTGTTATGCAATGTCACATTGCAAAAATGCAAACTCTTATATATTTGGCAGCCATTCCCATTCCCACAGAATACATTTCCTTTCAACATCTCTGTTTTGTAAGAGCATCTTTTTATCAAATGTCACTTTAAACATAATGCTGCTTATTATATTTGGTTACACCAGCAGTTTCAATAACCCTACAAAAACACAGGAAATATAATTCTGGCAAATCTAGAAGATGTACCCTATCTTTTTATGGAGTCAAATGTTTACCATGTTACAGTATATAATGTTTACTGAAATTAGAAAAAAAGGCATATCAAGTAAAATTTTTATTATTAAAAAAATAGCAAAATGTTTACACTACCTACACACTTGACCAAAAGAAGCCCTATGTCATAGAATGAAATAATGGAATGGTTTGGATTGGAAGGGCCCTTAAAGATTATTTAGTTCCAACTCACCTTCTAGTAGGCCATTGTTCTCAAAGGCCATCTGACCTGGCCTTGAACACTTCAAGACAGAGGGTAACCACAGCTTCCCTGAGCAACCTTCTCCTGTGTCTCATCACCCTGACAGGAAGAATTTCTTCCTAACATCTGATCTAAATCTACCATCTTCCAGTGTAAAACCATCAACCTTCATCCTATCACTACATGCCTTTATAAAAAGCCCCTTTCCATCTTTCTTGTAGCCTCCTTCCAGGTACTGAAAGACTGATACAGTATGTCTATGAAGCCTCCTCCCCTGCAGACTGAACAACCCCAACTCTCTCAGCCTGTCTTCATAGGAGTGAAGATATTCCAGGTGGGTTAACATGACAACTGAGTAGAGGGAGAAAAATCACTTTCCTTGAACTCCTGATTGTGATTCTTTTGATGCAGCCCAAAATATAGTTGGCTTGCTGGGCTGCAAACACATATTGCTTGATCATGTTGAATTCTCCTCAAGAAACACCTCCAAGTTATTCTTCTGAGTGCTGTTGTCCATCCATTCTCTGACTAGTCTAAATTTGTACTTCCAGTTACCCAGACTCGGGTGCACTTTGCCTCATTGAACTTCATGTGTTTTACAGGGGGCACCTCTGAATCATGTCAAGGTCCCTCTGGATAGCATTCCTTCTCTTCAGCATATTGACTGCACCACACAGCAAACTCACTGAGCTTGTACTCAGTCCCACTGTGCATAATGCCAACAAAGAAGTTAAACAGCAGCAGTCCTCAAGGATTGATACTTGTCACTGGTCTCCACCTGGACATTGAGTTGTTGACCACTACTCTTTGAGTGCAGCCATCCAGACAATTCCTTATCCACCAAGCTGTTCATATAAACACTTAGATTCTGTACTTTATGTCTCCATTATCTTTAGATAAGTTGAGAACTGTTTCTTCATTTAACCAACCATGGTTGATTAGACACTGATATATAGAATACATTTTCTTATCTGCTGCAGATGCATTCAGTTTCACATATGTTTTCCTCTCAGGTTTTTCCTTGCTATATAGCTCAATTACTGGATTACTCAAATTTATGATCTATTTTAATCTTAAATATATAATGGAAATGTGTCATAGAGATCAATAATTAACTTGCTTGAGTTTGACCTACATATATCAACTAATAATAATTTTTTACAGTTCTAATGATGAAGGGGAAGCAGCAATATTTTTCATATTTTAAAATGACAAAGAAATCAGACTTTTTTTCTTGTTTTACAAGTCTTTGTAAGAACAAAAGAAATCATTAGTTCTTACCTTAGAAATGCATTTTAAGTGGCAACCAGCAATCAATGAAATCGCTTAGCCTGTGTCTATGCCAGGCTAGAAACTTACATTCTAATGCACATCATAAGTTCTTTAAAACAGAGACACTCTCATACCTCTACTCTGAAAATAACATCCACATCTTCTGGTCTATAGATCTGAATCAATTATAATCTCTCTATTCAAGCTGCTTTACTGATCTTCAGTAGGATACAAAATGGAGAGATTTACCCAAGCAGAGGTCCTGACACACCTGTTGACTTGTGATTCCCTGAAACAAGGAACCGAGAAGGGTTTGCTAGTGTGTGTTAATGACAGAATATCTCACTCAGAGAAACTCTTCCCTGAAATGACACCTCTAGGAAAGAGGGGAATTGGAAAAAAGGGAAGATTGTTCAGAAATACTAGGAGTCTATGCAACAGCCTTGAAGAGTTACAAGAACTGAGCTGAAGAGAAACCATGAGAGGCAAAAAAAGGAAACATGGTGCCACTAGGCCTCAGGCAAGCAAGAATTATAGTAAATGGGGCAGCAAGGAAAGATTGTGACCACCAACCCAATTCAGGACCCTCTCTTTGCACTTCCAGGTGACAACCAGACCAATAGTAAAAGATGTGGTAATTAAAAGATAAGGTTCCAGAAGTGTTTGGGGAAATAAATAAGGGCATGCAACGAAGCACAGTGGACCCTTGTTCTCTTTCTACATTAGAGACTCCCAGTATGGATACTGGTGGTCTCTCCCTCCGTCTCTCTAACATCTCCTCTTCTCTTCTTTCTCTCTCTCTTTTTTTTTTTTTTTTTTTTTTTTTTTCCTTAATCTTCCTTATCATTAAGCAAGGCCTACAGTAATTTCCCTAATTTTATTCTCGGCATAAAAGGATAAGATGGTTGCTTATTCTGTGAAAGTTTTTGGATTGTAACCCTCCTTGATTTGCTTTATAATTTCACTCCTTTTTAAGTAATGCTGTGCTTTGTTTGCACCTTCTGGGTAATTGTCATTACTCCAAAGTACCACATAGAGTTTGTGAGCTATCAAAAGAGGTTAACCTTGCCCATATCCACCTTGTGGGATGGTTCCAAACATTACCCTAACTTGCTGAGTGGGACAGGACATTGTAAACAATTATTTTACCTTTTAAAAGAAGAAAATTGATGGCTCTTTTCAAAGGTGACGAAAGGTAGGCTTGTTATTTTATTTTAATTATTAAGGAATAGCTCATATGCATAGTATTAGAATTTTGATAAAAGAAACAGAAGCTTGTCTACACCATCCTTGTCTCTTATATTTCCTGCTTGCAGTATACGTAGATAGCTGATGTCTTCATTCTTTAATGGACAGGAAAATATAAACCCATTTTTTCTCTTTTCAGTTTCCCTCAAGTATCTACAGCCATTTGTGTTAAATACTAAAATAATAGCATTGGTAGTGTTTACTGTCTCTATATTATTATAACCTATGACTAGATTGATAATGTTCTCAATGATGGACAACAAAATGTATTTGTAATGGAGGAATAATCAACTTGAAATATTTTCATGTGGTCTTGCTGGAAAAAAAAGTTTAAAAATATTAAAAATAATTTTAAAATCAGTATTTTGTATATAATATGGATGTTTATATGAGCTACCAAGAAAAAAAATATTGTGATAGCTGTATTTGACACAAAGTCACATTAGATCTAATAGGAGGCCATTTTAAAAAGTAATTAAGTTTTTTTGGTAAGCTAGGTACATTTGAGACACATACATGCATTAGGTATATCCGACATGTATAAATCAAGAATACATGTCATACCAGTGAAAAAAAACAAACAGCGAGTGCTCTAAAATTGTCTGGGAAGGATTAAAGTGTGGATAACCTGATGATTGTTGCTCACAGTATTATGAAACTATTGAAATGTGAAAAATCAGCTTGATGGTGTACATGAGTGAGAGAATATCTACAAAATTTCCAGGGGAAACGTGACATATAAAAAACTATTTGCAAGATAATTTATGCAACAGCATGGTATTTTCTGCAGCTGTACCTTCTAGGGTGCTGAAGCACTAGATATAGCCCAAAGAAGTCCCATGGGGATGGAAAACTTGTTACATAGAGAAATACTAAGAAAATCCCTGAGATATGGGACAAATATAATAATAAAAAAACCCAAAAACCCAAAAAACCCAAACAAACAAAACCAACAAGAAAAAAAATCAACATTGTTAATTTCATCCCCTTTTTATTTTGGGGATAATAAAATCATCATTTTCATTTTCATTTGAATTATTTCTTAAAAAATATCTAAGAAGTGTTAGCAGGTTTCTCCTCACCTTTTTTTCCTATTCATTATTTGTTATTTAGTATATGATATATACTTACTTACACAATTATGCATCCAATATTTACTGAATTGCTTCTGTAACATAATGTAATTTAGATTGTAATAGTTAACATTTTTCTTATCTAGCATACTTTGGATGAATTAAATACTATTAGATTGCAATTTCTGTGATACATCCCTCTCCTTTTTTTTCTCTTTAATTGACTGGTATCACATTTATCACCTAATTTCTAAAGTGCATCTCATCCTGCAGAAAATGCCAGGCCCTTCAAAAAATAGCCACAAATGTCAGACATGAAATTTGGATCTCAGTATGAAATATTCTGCATCTCAGAACTGTTTGGAAGATAACGTAGTTTAATTCATCATCATCAAAAATACACTTTGGAGATAGCAAATTATCAATAAAGATGATAGAAGATGGCTGTAGTATCTGATATAAGGTATTCTGGAAGATACAAAATGCTCCTTACATACAACAATACAAACTTCAGAAAGGGTCTGGTCTTGTAACAAGGCTAAACATGGTTTAGTACAGTTTTTTCTTTTCTGACCAACAGAGTAAGCCTGTGATCAAAACAGAAAAAATCTGAAAGAGAGAGTGGGGTCATTTTGTTGTAGATAGTTTGGAGAGCACAGCAGCCAGCATCCTACCAGTCATCTCAGGTTCTCATTGACTACAGACAACTGTCTGGAGAATTTACATCACTTAATTCCCAACAGGACAGAAAGCTGAGTAAGTAAATGGCAAATTTATAAATGTATGCTTCTCTCAGGAGTCATCAAGAAGTCTGACCCTCATGGATTACTTATGAAGAAGTTGATATTAAATACTCTCCAGTGGTGCCTATCAAGCATGTAACATACACCTAAATTAAATACTGGTTCCTAACCAGAAAAGACATGAAATTTGAAAATCTTATCATTTTTTTGAACTTTACATGTTGGCAACAGTTACATGTAGACAGTTACTATTATCAAAACACATAGCTATATATATTTTTATAAAGTGCTTTAAAATGTATACTATTTTTTTTTTTAAAAGTGTTGTCTGTGATTGATTTCTCTGATGATAAGAATTGGCTTCCGATGTGATCTGTTAAATGAACTGATGTCTTATCACACAGACAACAGTAGGATGAGCTTTACTACTAGGTTCATACTGTGAGCAAAATTAACATGAACAAAAGTTAAATCTTAGAATCATAAAATCATAGAATTGGCTGGGTTGGAAGGGATGTTCATAGTAAAATAGTTCAAAGTTAAATATTCTATAGTAAGTGGACTATTTCCACAGAAAAATCTCAAGGATAGTGATTTTCCTAGTAAGATATGCAATGGCCCGAAGTGACTTTTTGTATGACCCATAAAATATGCAACAAAAAATGCAACCCACAAGCTCTGCTACAGAGAGGAAGAAAGTAAATGAGTGCTTCATTTGGTAGTGAAAATAATTATCTACAGGACAGCAGAGAATGAAGTGTTGTAAATTTATTCACTTTGAAAAAGATTATCTGATTAATATAACTGTTCCAAAGATTTAGAGTTAAATAATGGACAAATGTTCAGGCATCCTTGACCTACTTCCACCTGTACCAATGTTAGTGTTAGGTTATTACATCATAATTTGTCTCCAGAACTGATAGTAAATTTCAGAAGTCAGTATTGCATAGTACTTAAAGGCACAGAAGAAGGTGGAACAGTGCTGTTCTTTCTTTCTTATTTTTCTACTCTTCTTGCTGTTCTTTTTTTTTTTTTTATGCTGTACTCTAAATCCCATCCTCATTTCTCAAATTATTTCCAGTGTTAGTACTGTCACCTCAACACCTGTAGAACCCATGAATAAAATCTTGCAAATCTTGAGCCTTGCTTGAAACAATGATGTTAAATTGATGATAGATGATTTATACATGACACTTGAAGAATTTATATTTAAAAAAAGACAGCGTGAATACATAAACCAGTCACTAAGCACCAGAATTCTCATGAAGTTTCAGTCTCCTTTGAATTTTGAGCAGAAAAAACCCAGCAACTTACTAACCAAGAACACAACCTAACAACAGGAAAAAGCAGAAGACAACAACAACATAAAAAAAACAAAAGAACCAAACCCAAACAACAACAACAAAAAACCCCAAACCACCCAAACAGCAAAAACAAACAAACAAAAAAGAATAAGGAAACCAAAAAACCCCATCTCACTAACGGAGAATACAGATAGAAATTAATTATGAGGTGATATCACTGATCATAAAAAATAACCACCTGGTAAAAAAACACTAAAAGCAGGAATTAATAAAACAGATAAAGAAAACAGGTGTGATACAGTAGTGAGAACAAGAAAAAGTTCTATCACATTTGGTTTAGAAAATAAGCAAACATTAATTTCTCTCTTGCACTGAAGTGACTGCAGTGCATGAGTTTTTGCCATTCACATTGCTAAACAATAATGACACTTTTTTTCACACACTGGTTTGGAAGAGGATCTATCTTACAAGTATTTCTGTGGAAGCACCAAATCTGAACTTTAGCTACTAAACAGCACTCCCAAATAATTCTCCAGACTGTTTCATTTTTGGGCTATGGTTCAATTTTTGAACCCAAACTCTTGGTCTGACATAAACTGTTTCTTTGATGACAGTTTCCCCAAGATCATCTTTAAATTCCCAACTGCCATCTTCACATCCCCCCTTCACTCCTGCTATGTCTGCTACCTCATGGTATGTGTGCACTGACTCCTGGGTTTAGGGAGGGAAACTGTCTCTTCCTGCCTACTTCAGGATGATGCTTACTATTAATTTTCAGTCTTCTATGCTATCATTAACATTGGTACGTCTTTCTAGAAAGACTTACCTGACTGAATCACAGTCAGTGGTCTGTCTTCAAGGATGGTCTCACCCTGAGCTACCATTCCCTTTCATAGACAAACCAGTCATAGACAAACCAGAAAGCATAAAATTTCATTTTCCAGTTTGTTCTTGGGTGATTTCTGGGCAGACAATAGGTTTTAAAGTTGAGTTAACCAAGTAAACACACAATTGATTCAGGCTGTGTTGTGTCCTGCTCTTCAAAGATTTGGAATGTGCTGATTTGTTTACACAGCTTGAGCTATGCAAGTGCTCAGCTTATGATCACAACATTATTTCTGACCCTTTATTTCCCTTTAATCCTAAAATCCAATTTGTTTTATGAGTACCCTGATAGATGATGGAGGAGGAAAGAATGCACTTCAGAGGTAACAAGGAGTACCTGGACAATTTAAAACAGCAATTTATTTTCTGTCATCTTATGCACGTAAAAAACCCACATAGTTTTAAATTTAATTGAACATTGAAAGAGCTAAAATTTTTTTTCAGAAAATGGGGAACAAGTATGAATCATCTATTTAACATTCTTTGTATTGTTCCTTCTCTTATACACATTGGAGGATGTTTCAGAGCAAAGTATGAATGGTCAGTTACTCTTGTCCCTTTTTTCAGAAGCTACAAAGCAGAAGAGAACTTTTCTTTCTTATCTTTTCTTCATGTATAAAACTCTAGGTTAGACTTTTAATAGATATAGATAGACACAGATGTCCTAAATTTTAATGCAGATGACAGCATTTCTAAATCTGAGCCACCATTTTCTGTCTTAGCCCTGTCCATGAACTGATCATCAAAACCTATTTTTCCATAGTGTTTTGGAGAGTCTGAAGCACTGTATTTGGTCTTAATTATCTTTCAAATTCTTCAGAAATAATTACACATATTTAATAATTTTCCTTGAGAAAACTGTAAGTAAAGTGATATTTTCTGGTTTTCTGCCACTGAATACTGAGAAAAAGATAGAACTATTATACTAAAAAAACAGCTAATGTATAAATGTTCTCTTTTTAATGCTAAAAAATATATTGGAGATCAAAGTTGTTCTACTGGATAAAGTTTTTGCCAAAGTACATGGTATGTACATGTTTTTGGTTTTGTTTTTTTGATTGATCAAAGACATCTATGCCACTGATGTTATTTCTTAATAACAATATTCTAGTCAAATTTCACTTTGATTGGCACAGTAAAAATATGGAGAAAATGTCAGTTTCCCAGCACAAAAATTAATAGTTAAAAAACTATTATTATAGGTTAAAAATTTTAATCTATTTAAGAGTCTTGGTGGCTTTCAAAATTGAGTTTTGAGTTGCCATGGAACTTTCTTTTTAGCTTTTCTTATTTTTTCATGGGAAGTATTAGCTAATCTTCAAAGTGATGATGTTCATTCTGTAAAGGTTAGTAAAGTCATAGAATCATAGAATCATAGAATTAGCCGGCTTGGAAGGGACCTCAGAGATCATCAAGTCCAACCCTTGACCCACCGGAGCAGTTGCTAGACCATGGCACTCAGTGCCACATCCAGTCTTTTTTTAAATGTCTCCAGGGACGGAGAATCTACCACCTCACCGGGCAGACCATTCCATTGCCTGATCACCCTTCCGTGAAGAAATTCTTTCTAATATCCAACCTAAATCTCCCCTGACACAACTTAAGACTGTGTCCTCTTGTTTTGTTGAAAGTCATCTGGGAAAATAGTCCAACTCCCACCTCGCTACAGCCTCCTTTCAGGGAGTTGTAGAGAGCAATGAGGTCTCCCCTAAGCCTCCTCTTCTTCAGGCTGAACAGCCCCAGCTCTCTCAGTCTCTCTTCATAGGGCCTGTGCTCGAGTCCCTTCACCAGCCTGGTTGCCCTCCTTTGGACCTGCTCCAGGACCTCGACATCCTTCTTAAACTGAGGGGCCCAGAACTGGACACAGGACTCGAGGTGTGGCCTAACAAGCGCTGAGTACAGGGGCATGATCACCTCCCTGGACCTGCTGGCGACGTTGTTCCTGATCCAGGCCAGGATGCCATTGGCCTTCTTGGCCACCTGGGCACACTGCTGGCTCATGTTCAGCTTCCTGTCAATCCAGACTCCCAGGTCCCTCTCTGCCTGGCTGCTCTCAGCCACTCTGTGCCCAGCCTGGAGCTCCCCATGGGGTTGTTGTGGCCAAAGTGCAGGACCCGGCACTTGGCCGTGTTGAACCTCATCCCGTTGGAATCCGCCCAGCTCTGCAGCCTGTCCAGGTCCCTCTGCAAGTCACACTGCTAACAGCTCATTTACAACTGTCACGTACTTACACAAAACATTAAAATAAAGTAAGCACTAACTTGCTTCTTTCATTGGCTGTGATGTTCAACAGGTGTAACTGCATAAACATATAGATGCTTAATACAGTCTGAATATGATAAAATATTGTATATTTTTTCCTACTTTCCAATCTTATTCTTTATCTTTGTGATTGTTACATCTATCCAATTTTAAAAATCCAAACGTATATATGTAAATATATACAGAGAATCATAGAAAGGTAGTGGTTGCAAGGGACCACTGGAGATCATCTACTCCAGTCCCTCCAATCCCACTGCTAGGGCAGGTTCACCAAGATTGGGTAGCACAGGATGATGTCCAGGTGGGTTTTGAATGTCTCCAGAGATGAAGACTCTACTATCTACCTGGGCAGCTTTCTGCAGTACTCTTACTCTTACAGTGAAGAAGATCTTTCTTATGCTCCAGTTGCAGCTCCTGTATTCCAATTTGTGGTCACCGCCCCTTGTCCTAGCACTGGACACAGCTGAGTATACTTGGGTATACAGGGTAATAGTGACAGCAGTTTTGTGTTATGGAAAAGTTCCCCATGAAAAAGTAAACATTTTTTTCAAGGGATTACAGCTCCAGTTTTGCCATTACATAAGTTACACCCAGGATGCTGTTTCTTTCAAAGCTGCCACCTGTAGCAGCTTTACATCAATTGTTAAATAATTAATGCGTCACACATGGCCTTCAGCATTATAGAGAAATTTACCTATTTGCTTTTTACTTTCTTTGCAAAATGGTAGCTGATTTCAGGTTCACAAATCCTTTACTGAACAAGAAAAAGCCTACCTCTGAAGTGAAGCCTTAGAGTGGAAGTCACTTGATATTTGTGGAATAAATGTGGATGGTAGTTTTATAAAAAGGTTCCAAAAGGATTTTAAGGAGCTTCAGACTTGTTAATAGTTAACAGCTAATTTGACTGCATGGGCCATGTAAATATATGAATTAAGAGTGTAGGAGAGCTATTTCATACAATGGATGGCAATCACCAATGGAATTCCTCCAGAGTCTGTGCCTGAACTAGTTCTGGCACCTGTGCTTTGTCTGACATACTTGTAATAAACTGGATAAGGGGCAAGCAGTAAGGTGAGTTGTTAGCTGATGGTGTTATTTCAGAGAGTAAGGACAACTGCAAAGAATTCTGGAAGGATTTTAGAGGCCCAAACAGCTCAGTGACAAAACTCGATGTGAAAGTCATTATAGTTCAATACAAAACTGCACATGGAGAAAATTATGTCTACTTACAACAATAAAACAATGAAGTCTAGTTTACTATAGGGAATAATAGCTCAATGTTAGGGGAGTTTAATCAAAAGACATACAGGATGCCCGTTAGCTAAAAAGGAAATCATTGATATACATCAGGAGCAAAAGAATAGGGCGAAAAATCATATGAGATAATCCTGCTATGGTAGAAATCTATATTACCCCACAGCTTATGTAAAAAAAAAAAAAAAAAAAAAAAAAAAATGTAATGTGGTGTAGGGTGGTCATCAGGAAAGGTGGTAGCAGACAGACTGAAAGGAAAAAAAAAAAAAGTAATTCTTCTTGTTATTCTTACTGAAGATAACTGTCTAAAGGTCTACAATATCTCCTTATGTCCAAAAATATTTGGACAATGTGAAAGTACCCATTTTCCTTCTTCTTGCTCTTCCGTTACTTAGATCCACTGTTAAAGACAGTTGAGTTAGATCCTTGACAGAGGCTTTACAGTTTATGTAAACTGGACCATCGGAATATTACTCCTATATTTACCCTCTTCCTTTTCCAATTTGTTGCTACTTGTGGTATCTCAGATGCATACATAGAGGAGTAAAATTTATATTAACATTGCCAATGTTGAAAAGAAACAGCAGTAGTTTGTTGCTAGGTTAGATTTGATTTATATTTTTTATTTTAAAAAATGTAGCATAGGAGATGTGTTCTATACCAGCCCAGACTATTTGAACTTCTAAAAAAAATTATAATATGTGATATAAACAACCAGTATGACACATAAGTTGTAACATATCATCTTCCAGTCATGAAACAAATTGCAAGGAAGTTGTAAAACAATTTGATAGTCTTATTTTGAAATGGTTTACTGCACCAAAAAGAAACTGTTAGAATATTATATGGCATCACAATTTGGCTTTGAAGACACTCTTTCATACATTTTGATGTTTCCTGAGATTTTAATAGTCAGTAAGCTCTTCATAGAGCATACGAAGGTAATAACTATAAAAGATTTGCGATTAAACTATTTCTGAGTTCACTTCTTCCATTAAAAAAAAAATGTTCTTAAAAATAAAAGAAATAATGCAAACCCCATGTGAAACTATTGTCCTGACAAAGAGCACTTAAAAAACATAAGAATCCAGATTAAGACAATAAATGAAAGCTGGGCTTTGGAATTATTGAGCCATTATTGATTGAGTTCTACAATTCTCTGAATTAATTTTCAATGGATTTTCCTGAGGAGTATGTGCAGGTTATTTTGAGTTTGCTTCTTGCTTCAGCATCAGTCACATTGCAAATCTGAAAATATATCCTAATAACTTCTAATTTACAGAGGCCTTTTTGAAACTCACCCTATCTCCCTTTACCTTTGTGCTTTTAGTTTGACATCTTTAATCAGACTAGAGTTGGTGAAATATTTTTAAAGTTTTCATTCTATTGTTGTCCATTTTTTTTATTTAGGTTTTTTCATATGCTTAGGTAAGAAAAAAATAGCTATTTTTGTGGAATGTTTTCCTCTGTCCCTTGCTGATATTGCATGAAATCCTGGTCCCAACAGATACCAGGGTAGTTGAAAACTTCCATGAGGGCCAGGGCTTGTGGTTGTGATGCTGCTCAAATCTGCTTATGGAGGGCCTCATGTCTTTGTTCTACCTCGCCTGTAGCAGACCCCCACTGTATCACATTGCCTTGACTAACCCTGACCCATGAACTCTTGGTAAGCACCTCATTCATCCCCAGAGGGACCTCCATGGACTCCAGCTGGTCATTGATGTAGAGTGTGACATCCTCTCCTCTTTGCCCTGCCGGTTTTGTTATTAAAAAAAGAGTCATATTAAATCAAAATGAAAAATAAATGAAACCACACAGAGGTATGAATATGGGTGTAATTACCCTCCAGTTCTGAATGAACCACATACACATGGAAAGTTCCAGAATGAAGATAATAAAATTAAGACATTATTTCTGGAAAACTGTCATAACTCATCTCCATCCTATATTTTTTTCCCAAAATAAGCTTAGACACATATTTGTGAAGACAATTATCCTGAAATTACCTGTATAAAGGAAAAATATTATTAGATTCATGTCTTTGCTTCTGTGGTCAAAATACAAATCCTGCACTAAAAATCCATGTTTATTTTTAGTTTTTCTTCTTTGTACTAGAGACAAGCTTAGGAAAATTCTATTACCCAGTGCCTAATGTATCCAGGTAATAGTCACTAGCATTTTACACTATCTAGGACTGCACAAAATGAGATCATTAACTTCACTGCTGTAATTAATACCTCTATTATTAACTGTATCTTAGAAGCAGAATTAAATTCTTATCTGTTCCAGCACTGCATCTCAGAAAGTGGAAGGTTCCCAATGGAAAACAGTTCTGTCACAAAAGGCTGATGTGTTCCCTTAATTTAGATCCTTTTCACTGACTTATCTTCGCAACAATGTAAAATCACTTTTTAACAATGAGACCATGCCACTTTGTAAAGGCACTGAGAAACTCCATCCAAAGTATCTTTCCTAACCTTCACCAGGCAGACTTTTATAAGGCAAATTCTGGGGAATACCACTTGCTTGATATCATAAGGCAGACATAATTCAGTAATATTAGAGATGGGAGACTGAAAGAGGTAACACCCTGTTGGCAATCCCTTTCTCAGCTGTAAGCTGTGCTATGCACCCCTCTTATTTGTGACTTCTTTGGTTATGATATGGGAAACTAATGTGTTTACTTGCATTAGCATTTTTTTTTTTCAGAATTACATTAATTCCCATAGAAATACCATTATAAAATGGATGGATTCATTGCAAATCTATAGCTGCTGTTACTACATTTAGTTATATTATTACACAGTATTTTACTTCATTTAAGTCATACAATTAATTGTAAAAAACAGTCACCTATGACAGAAACAAACCTTATTTCCAATGTCATCTGAGACTACTCAAAAAACAAATGAAGAAAACATTTGTTGATGGAATTTGATTAAAGTTTTTTCTCTGCCATGTTTTACTACAAATCTGTGTTGGCCTGAAAGAAACAGAAGCTATTAGCAAGGTTAAAGGGGTATGAGAACTGCATCAGCCAGAAATAAAAAGTTTTCTCTCATTCTTACGTAAGTGAACTAAAATCTACAAATCTTGCATATTTCAAGCTATTGTATTACTAAAGAATGAACTGTTTTAATTGGAATTCAGTGATTTTCTTCCTCACCATTCTTATATCAATTTATGCCTCCTCATGTATAATCAGATTCATCTCAACTTCACCTTCCGAGTAATGTCAAAGATTTCTCTTACCTAGGTGTCATAATGAGTCCTTACTGTAAATTTTCAGATATAATTTTCTTAGTCACTCCTGCAACAGAGTGCATGTATTTTGAATTTGAATTCTAAATCTATCTTCAAAGTGACTTATATCTGACATGAGCAAGCTGAGCTAGGCTAAAAAGAACCAGAGACTGTAATATCAAAACTTCTAAGGATCGTGCTTTGATCAGTAGAAATACACAACACTAACTAATAAAGCCTACTTTAGTGCCTCCAACTGAAGAAGTAACTCAGTCACAAGATCACTTAAAGGACATTAGAAATTACAGTTGCTTCCTTTTGCCATTTGCAAAATACTTGGAAAAAACTTGCTTTGCTATGTAATTGTCTGTGGATGTGTCTTAAAACAAAGGGAAAATTATAACTCTTACAGTTGTAATGTTATTAGCTTCAAGCACAGAACAGACTTCTAAGGAAATAGTTATAACTGAGTCATGCCCTAACTGATTATTAATAAAAAAACAGTTTCCCAAACAACGCAACCTTCATCTATCACAGTATCTAAATTTCTCTGTGATTTTAAACTTTTGAGCATTTTTATTTACTCTCTTACGAACTTTTTTTCCTCTTGTATGGAGTTGGAAGAGCTCTATCTTCTTGTGACCTGAAAGCATGGAAAGACAGTTGAGCATCTTCTCATTTGGTCCTTCATTATAGCATCAGACACTCCTTATAACAACAGCAGACCTTCCTCCTAAAGATCTTCCTTCTACCTGCCCTTCTCATGCTTTATTTCTTTCTTTTATCTTATCAGATCTGAAAGGACAGCTATGAATATGGCATCCAGAGCAAAAGAAATATTAGACTGATAGACAAAAACAACTGACAACATGTCAAAGGAATAAAACTTATTCTGTAGAAACCAGAACTCTGTCTTTGAGAATATGAACCCATCTTCCCTTCATTCTGCTGTTCCCCAGTCTCTGAGAGACAGCATTATCATAAGATGTAATATACCTAAAAATAACTGGGTAACAAAGCATTAGTGGAAAATTCAGTTATTACTGCTTAATAGTGTCAAATTTCTTTGTTCACAGTTATTCACAATAGACTCCCTGAGAAGCTCAAAAAACAGATTTTATTTTTCTAGAGGTTTCATCGTCACATTATTTCACCATTATTGATTTTTCTTCCCATGTTTCTTATAAAGACAGTCAACATGTCTGCTTCATTTACATTCTTATTGCTGCTTCAAAGTCTCTAACTACAAGCTTCAGGGTTTTTTTTCTGCTTTCTCTTATTTTTACACCACAAAGATACACAGATGCAGATACAAATATAGATAAACACTACACATTTATGCATACTAACATACATCAAGTGAAAATAGAACAAAAAAATACTACCATAGAGAAAAACAGACATGTACCTTAGGGACATAGCTTATCATGCATTTGTACTTCAACTACTTTTTCAATTCGGCTATAAAAATGTTTTGTCAGAAACTTTCTGGGTCTTCCTACATATGCAAAAACACAAAGCTACTTAAAAAAACCTTCTTAATCTAAAAAGGTCTATTTTAATCAGAGTTGGTAGCATTAGGACTATATTACTAAATCTATCAGAGTAGATAAATAATATTTAACATTTCAGAATATTTACCAGATTTGTTGACAGGTGTTTGATTTCTTAATAGCACTATGCAATATGAAGTTCATATACTTAGTTGAGCCCTGAAAAATGTAAGTTAAAATGTCATCATGGGCATTTGTTCATAACCTTTACCAGTGAATTTCACCAGAAGAATTTTAATTTAGTTAAGAACCCTCTTAATTGTCCTTCCTACTTTCCTGAAGTTGTGTGTTGACAATGCAGTGCTAAAAGGCAAGCCATATAAATTACTGAAAGCTCAGTCAGCAAAATAATCACACTGGTTCTCCTCGTACATAAACCTATTGAGTAAAACCAAGCCCCTTTTCATTGGTGCTTTTCATGACAATACTGTACAACATTGGTAACCTCTAGTGAGCTGCTTCTATTTCAGTGGGCAATTTCATTTTCAGCATAATTTGTCATGTAATTGTATCTTTAAATATAGTCAACCTATTTGTTTGTTCCCATTATTAATTCTAATTTCTTTTCAAGAACTCATCTTACAGTTGTTTCATTGTTTCAATCTTTGATTGTAATTTCTTGAAGATTACATTAAATTTTCAGATCCTATGGAAGTTATCTAAATCCTACGAGCTGAACAGTAAAAGTTAAACTGGTTTTGGTTGGGTTTTTTTGTTGGTTTTTTGGTGGTGTTTTGTTTCTTTTTGTGTTTTTTTGTTTGTTTGTTTTAAATTATTATCACTATCTCAGTGAAGAAACGAGCTACATTTTTATTAAAGGCTCTAGGGAGAACAATGTTGTAAAGGACTTCCATGGCATTTATTTGCCATGTAAAAAGACAAATCTCTTTCATGACTGTGGCTTATATATACATGTTATAAAAAAGAGAAAGAAAAGTATAAGTCCCATATAACAAAACTAATGCTAGGGGGTTTAGATTAGTATTCATTAAAGATGCACAAGACAGAACAGCCTTACAATGAATTAAATTACATCTGTGTGCTACATCAACATGTGCCACTTACAGTTCAGCTAGAACACATGATTTGCTCTTAGTAACTTTCATTTTAAACTGCTTCTGACAACAGAAACTTTACCCTGACACAACCAGAGAGGGATAACCCATTGATTGTTTTGTTCTTATGTACAAGACAGATTGAAGCTTTGGTCACTTTTCTGTGGCAAGAATAGTATAAACCATAAATAGGGTTATTAATATTTCAGCTTTTCCTCTTTTTTCAACATATAGATGGAGCAATGGCTCCATCTTTAATCATTGTAATAAAACATCCTTTTATTATAGTAATAAATGAAGAAACATAAATTATGGCTCTTCCTCATATCAATGACTTGTAGTCTTACACCGTATCAGAGCTCAGCAATTTCTAATTGTGTGCATAAGGACTGTGCACTGGACTGCATAGAAGACTGAATGGGGCTGTATGGCTATTTCTATAAAATCATGGAATTTCTTGTGTTCAGATGGATTTTCAAATTTTTAAATTTGCATACATTGCCTTTTGTCCTTTCATTTGGCAAGAGTCTATCTCCATCTCCTTCATTCCCTTCTGTCAGGTAATTATACAGATGATAAGATCTCCCTGAGCCTTCTCTGCTTCCTACCGAGCAGTCCCAGCTCTCTCAGACTTACCTTGTATGTCAGATGCTCTAGTTGCTTACGCATCTTTGTGGCATTTCAACAGACATCATGTTTCAGTTAAGTCAACATCTTTCTTGAACTGAGGAACCCAAAACTGGACCCAGAACTCCCAGTGTGGTATGTCCAGTGCTGAGCAGAAGAGGAAGGATCACCTACCCCTACCTGATAGCAACACTCACAAGCCTTCTTGAAGACAAGAGTAGCATTTGCTCTTAACCAGTCTTCAGGAACTTCTCAAGATCACCATGGCTCTTCAAGGATAATTAAGTGGCTTCATGATGACACTAACCAGCTCCCTCAGTACTTGTGGGTACAACCCATCAAGCCCTATGGACTTACATATGCCTGGTTTGCTAAGTGCTTCTTAGCCTGGCACTCTTCCATTGAGGCCAAACTTTCTTTGCTCTAGACTTTGTCTTCAGTTTCATGCACCTGGGAATCCTGCCAGCAAAGACTAAGGTAAAAAAAAGGCATTAAGTATTTTTGTCTCATCCACAACCTTTGTCAGAGGCTTTCCAGATGCAACATCAGCAGTCCCACATTTACCCTAGTATTCCTTTTGCTGTTTACTGACTTGCAAAAGCCATTCTTTTTTGCCCTTGTCAGGATCTCCTGAAAAACACAACTCCAGGTGGGCTTTGGCTTTCCCATATTATTAGCTACATATGCCATCGAGTATGAAAAGTAATATGGAATAATTTGGATTCCTCACTGCTATTAATGAGCAAAAATTGGCCTACATGTTGCCATCAGTGCCCATTATATGCTTAGTATTTCTTGAATCTATAGAGAAAAAGAAAATGCCTCGTGAAAGAAACCCCTGCTTTCTCATTACAGGCCTGTGAGAAGAACCACAAAGGATGTAACTTTGTGTTGGGTTTGCAGAGGAGATTTGAGTGACGTTGATTTTCATTCAAAAATATTTCCTCAACCAATAACACAGTTTGAAAGACTACACTGAGTGGTAGTTCATTCAACATGAATCTGTAATCTATATTCTGTATTTGGGAGTGGAAATCAATTGCCAAAATACAAGTCACCTCAGATTGAAGAACTGGCAGTTTCTAGAAAGAATTTTCAACTAACTAACTAACTAGCTAACTAAGTGAACTCTATGCTAACTCAGTTCTGCTTGTAATAAAAGTTTTGACCATTGTAAAAATTTATTTCATGCATTAAATTATATTTTAGATTTGTTTTAGTTTGGGTGGGTTTTCCTCATTTCCCCATTTTCTTTTTCTTCAGATAATTACAGTTTTACAACTCTCTGTAGTATTATGATGCTTCCTTGAGCAAAGTTCCAAGGACTCAATACTGAACATATTTTGTAGTGAACCATGGAAATGAAAATGAAATAAGTATATGAAAAGTAATAGAAAAGGGGGACACAGGTCTGAATAGAATATTTTTAATATGAATAATATTTGACTAAACTCATCACAATTATAATTTCTCTGGTAAACATAGCAAAAGGATTCTGCCTACTATTGTAAGTTTTGAAATTCTGTGCTCTTGTTTAGCTTATCTTCTTATACTAGCTCCTTTTCAGATAAATGAAAATTATATTTTTAGATAAAAGTTGTGGGTTTTTCATGGGGGGAAGGGCTTGTCTTTTGGTGTTTCTTGTTTAGATTTGTAGTGCTATCTAAGAGGATTTTTAATGGAACTGTACCTAATTCTGTTTCCTGGTGATAAAAATATTCAAAGACATGATGAAAAATAATTGATATCTATGAAATTCCAGAAACAGAGAAAAACAAAAGCATGCACTTATGCATAATAAAATACATCTACTGAAAATATAAAAATGTAAACCTTTTTCTTTCTAAATAATTATTTAGTAAGGAAATTTTTACTAGAAATATTGGATGAATATATGTTCACATATTATGAAGTCATTAAAAACATAAGAGAAAAGTAAGTGGAATCAGCTCTGATTCAGTCTTATACATAATCCCAGTGTATACATTTATCAACCATTATTTGAATAAATTTGTTTCTGTGTCACATAACTGGGTTTGTGGTTTTGCAGCAAATCCCAATAATAATATAAATCTTGTTTTCTAGAATAAAGCAGTGGTTTGGGAAGCAAAAAGCTTCAGTAACTGCAAAATAAGCAGAAAAATATCTAAACACATACAAGAATTTAACTAGTTTACAGTGTATTTTCTCTGATGTTACAGTAAAAAACTGGAAAATACCATAATCAGCATGTAAGGATGAGTTAACTTGCTATTTTAACTCTTTTGGTCTGTGGTCTTTCCTAGAAAAAAAAAAACAAAACTAACAACAACCACCAAACCAAACCAAAAACCACAAAACCCTCACTCTGTTTGCTACTTTAAAAGAGAGCCCTAGCATAGAAAACTTTGCTTAGAAAAATTTGAAGTCATATGATGAAAACCCACACCCATCCCTATGCCAACCCAGAGAGTCAAGACTGTTATTCAAGCAGCTACAAATTAAGGCAATAGAGGTGGAAAATATTTTTTACTTTCACTATTTACTTTTTTCTTTTTAACCCAAGACAACAACTTCAGGGTATCAAGTCTATCAAAATGTTTATTTACCAACAATTAAGAGTCTCTGTTTCAGTCACAGTTTGCAACAGGGTGATGATGGCACCCAGTAAAATCCATATACAGTACTTAATAGGATGTGATTTCATGCTGGAATGAGTTGGAAAGAATGTTTCCAAATATGAAATACAAAATTAATTCTTTGGTAAGTATCGGGTGTCCCTTCCTTCCTCTGTGAGCTTTTCTCATCCCTTTGTTCCCCCAAATAAATCTCTTGACATTTCCCTTGCTTCTGTTCTACCTTGCTCTTTCCCTCTTTGTCTAACACATCTAAATCGTACTTCATCCTTTGAAGTGATAATAAAAGCTAGATACAGTAGAAAAAACAAATAGGTGTAATGCAAATACACACATCCCTATAGCATGATAGAAGGTAGGCTCCAATAAGAGCTTAAAATTATATTCAACTGAGTAAAGTGTAATAGCCACCAAATGTCACATCAGTAAGAAAAAACATCTTGGAACCGAGTAAGAAAATATATATTTGAAATGCAGGATTTGTCACTAGCAGATGCTAAACTGAACCCCACATGAAGTGACTGACAAAGGCAATAAAGGTTTCTTAGGGCCACATACTTAACTTATTTCATTTTACAAAAGTCAGTGCTATGATCCTTAACTGAACAGTCATTGCAGCGATGAGAATAATGCTACCATCTCCCTTTTAGAACTCCAGATCTAACAGCAAGATTCGCCAGAAATAAAATAACATAAAAAGAAAATGAAGAAACAAGACAATATTTAGAAAGAATTTTCAGGTTACTCTGTCTTACTTTCAAATCCAAGAATAAGTTCATAAATACTCAAAATCAGGAATAATGTACATTTTTAATATTTACATGTCCTAAGTGCCTCTGCATTCATGAAATTACTTTAATTGCTCTGAATGATTTAGTGTCTACCTTCATCTGAAGACTCCTTGAGATAAGGAGATGTACTCACATTTAGAGAATGAGCTCCACATAAATATAGCAATGATGCCAACTTCCACTCCATTGTCACAACAGAGACTAGCAGTGTCATATATCATGTTAATGGACCAAGACTTTGCATGAATCATGGAAAAGATGGATTCAGTACTTCTTTTCCTGGGAGATTTCAGTCCAGCAGAAATCTCCAGGCTATAGGGTATGCTGTAAGGAGAGCTTTCAAATACTGTTGAATTTTTTATTCTACAAATAGCATCATTTTATTTATCCACCAACAGAGGAATATAGAACAAGCAAAGCACTGGAGATCTGTATTCTAAACCACACTCTAAGGATTACGTGGTAAGCAATGTAAAATACTTGGTAAAATAACTGGACTTGAGTATGGAGTGGAAATTACATCTACTCTATATTTTTCTAAGCTTCCATAAGAATTAGTGATGTGACCGCCTTGAAAATGCAAGATATGTCTCTTGAATCAGAGATTGTCCGGCTGACTGATATGTTAAAATATGCCAACCATACTGTCAATTAACATATCTTTACCCCACCATACGCCTGACAGACACCTAGAGAGAGAATCAAGTCACCTTGGTCCAGAGAAGACAATGAGATTAGCAGAACTGCAAAGACTGAAATATAAAGATTAATAAGGAAAAGAAATTCTTGAGTAGAGGCAAAAAAGTTTGAATCAACTTTGGCATGAAGGTGTAAAATCCTGCAAGAGAAACGGAGAAGGGGTGCAGAGCAGCAGAAGCTGCAGTGGACAGTGATAAAAGCTTTAATGGTTCTTTTCTTTTGCTAATGACTCTGACCATAGCAACTAATCTGTATCAGCTTTTTTCCTCTTGTAACTCGGTTTTTCTTCTACAAGTGGCGTTAGTGTCTCCCTTTTCCTAAAAAAAAATCTTTGTAATTTACTTAAATCATAAAGCCTGGTATTTCTGTAATTTCATGTTCCTTCTATGAGCAGAGGCTGATTTTTCCTCACAATCAAATTATAAAATAATAACTCGGATCGTAACAATTAGCAAAAAATCTCAGAATGGAAAAAAAAAAAATCACCTTGTCTGTGTAGTAGTAGATAGCAAACAGTATAAGCTGTCTACTTTTAAAAAATCTTTTCTGAAATACTTTCAAGTGGCAACAGCTCTATCAAATAAAAATTCAGTTTAAAATTCTATTATTAATTATTTGCATGTAATTTTACTTCTAGACTTTCAAAACTTAGTGAAGTCTCTGTATGCCCAGGTTGGCTCAGTGAGCTGTAGAATTACTTGCTTTAATACCAGATTTTGACAACCAAAGAGCTACGCTCATAAAAGGCAGCAATATATGCACACCACACCTCTCCCCTTTAAAAGCCATTCAACATCTTTCACATTAGGTTTTGCCAAATGGCATGAATCATTTTTTTAAATTATTATTACTGTATAGTATGACATACAGGTGTAAAAAGTGACAGACTTTTACATTTCCCTTTTACTCCCCTACCTTTCTCCTCTACAGCTTACATGTACTTACAGTGTACTAAATCTTTAATCATTAAACAGTAAGACTTCTTTCACGTCAGTCCAGAACACATAACTAAATCATGCTCCATATGGAACCTCAGAATGAAGTAGTGATAGGGACAGATCTTTCTTCCATTATCAACACATAGGGCTCATGTAGTTCTCTTACCTCCAAAACCACCTTCTTCACTCCCCCTTTTTATGTCCACATTAAAAAAAAAAAAAAAAAAAGAATTTCCTTCTCCCCAAAAACCTTTCACTGCTACGCCTTCTTAATGAACCGATGGTCAAACGATGGCTTGTGAATCACTTTTTAAAGTCTATTCCTCTCTTCCTTCTGCTTATA
The DNA here is from genome assembly GCA_023637945.1 of Phaethornis superciliosus. Taxonomy (NCBI): domain Eukaryota; kingdom Metazoa; phylum Chordata; class Aves; order Apodiformes; family Trochilidae; genus Phaethornis; species Phaethornis superciliosus. The sequence goes on from JAJQWJ010000002.1 coordinate 76,350,072, forward strand.
AGGATGTCAATACTCTTTTAAAAAGTCTCATTATTCTTTTGTCACATAAATATGGAAAAAAGCAAACTACTACTAAACAACTCAAAGCAGTATAACTGCTAATTAAACTTTTATGTAGTGTAGAACACCTGAAGAAATGTAGTAATCCTTTTTAAAAAATAATTCACAAAATAAAGCAGGAGAACAGATATATTCCAGGCTGCACTAAAATAAAAAACAAAATATAAGATTATATTTATGATTTTAACCTTCTCTATGCTCTTGGTGCCTGCCTTATAATTGTAGCCCACAGATGGAAAGTGGCATAAGGAAAAGCAATTACATTGACAGAAAATGCTTGTTGTACAAAGGCAATAATGTATTTTTAATGAAAAGATTCTGTAAGTATTATGTGAAGATCATGGCTTTGGAACATATACCAACCCACTTCCTTCTGGTTGAGTCTAGAAGTTCATGCATGAAAGCGTTACAGACCTTTCTTTAAATTTTCATTCAGGCTCAGTGAGCATTAGGTAAAGCAGGATTTCAGATCTTGCTTTCTTTGTCATGTCCTGCTTACCTTTTTTTTTTTTTTTTTCCTTCTTTCTTTTCTTTTAGCTACTAAGGAAACTGTAGAAGGTATTATATGAATTTATATACAACATTTATATACAACAGAAAATACAGTAATCTAAAGAATGTGGCCAGAACTAGAAAGAGACAGAAAACATAGAAATCACTGACAGAATTTGAATCTATGTTGCTAAACAATTTCACTTTCCCGAGCCACCTTTATTTTCCAAGACACTAAGGTGCACTTGCAGCCTGGGTGTGGGACATATTCTACAAACCAATATTTGGCTAGCTGGCTGGTGGTGCTTTCAGTGTTTCAATTTATGGTCTCTCAGGGCTTTCCTTCAGGAGCAAGGACTGCCACCTATTGGAAAGAAGTGAGAGCATTTTTGCCAGCAAGCGCTGGCTTGTCATGATGGTTATTTTTTTATCTAACTTCATCAGGGAATGCAGACCAAAGCAAGCAGACAAATCACTGTATGGAGGTAAAGACACAATGAAAGTGTCACACTGCCCATGAAAACAAAAGGTTAATCTGAGTCGTCTGTTGGCCCATCTGAAGTATTTGTACACTAATTTGCACAAGCTATGAAACAAATAGAAAAATCTAGAAATAGCTGCAGAGCTATTCCCGCATTGATGTTACAACTCATACTGTGGGACAATTCACACAACTGTAAAGATGGGGTGGATGAAGAAAGGCTTTTTAGGGAAGACAGGCAGAAAGATAGACAAGAGGCCTGCTTGCCTCTTGGGGCAAGGTGGGGATGGAAGGAGGCAGATGAAAAAATATAATTTAAAAATATACAGGACCTGTTATAACAGGACCTCCTGCTATCTAGGAGGCTCTAGTGGGCCAAGATCAGAAAAAAAGGGCCAACTAAGGAGACATTGTGGTGGGTTCATGTTTCAGACAGTCTGGTTAAGAGAATAAAGTGGACAAAGACTTCCTTAGACAACTAGAATACACATCACAATTATATAGCCCAGGGGACTTTGATCACCGATGTCTTCTGGGAATGCAGGGAGACAGGCCACAGAGAATCAGAGAGATTTCTGAAAAGTGTTGAGGACCATGTCTTATGGAGGTGTTAGATGGCAAAGCTAGGACACATAGTCTGTTGGGCCCATTACTCACAAGTAAGAATTCATTACAAATGTGAAAGTCATTGAAGACTTCACAGGAGCAGCCATGAGATGGAGGAGCTTTAGATCTTAAATGAGCAAGGTAAACTAAAAACAGAGTCTGGGGCTTCAGAATAGAAAACTTTAGCTTGGCTAGGGAACTGATAGCAAGGATCCCAATGGAGATACTCTGAAGGGTGGAGGAACACAGAAAAGCTTATTTCTTTTCAAGGGTATCTTTCTCAAAGCTCTAGAATATGAAAGAAAATGAGCAGGCATCACAATAAGTCAGCTTGAGTGGACTCCTAACAAAACTTAAAACACAAAAGGAAGGGTATACAAAATAGAAGCAGAGATAGAGAGTTGAAAAGGAATACAAAAGCATTGCCTGGCCACATCACATACATATTAGGAGAGCCAAAACTCACTAGAGTTGAAATTGGCAAGGAATGGAAAATACAACAAGGTGGATTTCTACAAGTGAAACAAATGATAAAGTCTAGAAAACTGTTTCCATTCTGCAGAATGGGACACATGATCCTGTAAGGAAAAGCATACAAGAAGGTGAGGTGTTTCTTCACCTAAACCTCTACTGTCAATGTTCCTGTCTTGATCCCTGTGTTCAATATAGGTACTAAGTATCTCAGCCTCTTCCTCATCCTTGTTTGCAATGTTCCAGATCCAGCAAGGGATGAAGCTTTCCCCTGACTCTATTATTGTTAATGTGTTTGTAAAAAAATTTTATCATTTAAAAGGTGATAAACTCTCTTTTTCCTGAGTCACAGCAAAAGCTCTCTCTTCATCCCAACTGGTTGTCTTCCCCACCATTTCTTCTATGGACACATGAGGACAGACTACTCTTGAGCTTTTAAGATTTCCTTCTTGAAGAGTGTCCAGAATTCCTAGACCCCTTTGTCTTTCAGGACTGCCTCCCAAGGAACTGTCTCAACCAATACTCTAAATAGTCAAAGTCTGCCCTCTTGAAGTTCATGGTAGAGGTTTTGCTGACCCCCCCTTCTTACTTCACTAAGGATCAAGAACTTTACCATTTCATGTTTGCTAAGCACAGGATAGCCTTCAACAACCACATCTCCCACCAGTCCTTCTCTGTTTGTGAACAGCAGGTCTCATGAGAAACTCCTCACACCATCTGTGTCAGGAAGTCACCTTCCATACATTTGAGGAGCCTCTTACCCTGTCCCCACTCTGCTGTGTTACATTTCCAGAAGACATACTGTAAGATGAAGTCCCCCACCAGAATAAGGGCTGGAGATTTTGAGATTTCTGCCAGCTGCCTATAGAAGGCTTCATCCATTTCCTTACCCTGGTCGGGTGGGTCTATAACAGACACACAACAGCATATCCACCTTGTCTTCTTCCTCATCCTTACCCATAAACACTTGACTTTATCATCACTGTCATTGAGTTCTATACAATCAACACACTTCCTAAAACCTCCTTCAGATCTGCTGCCAGTGGTGGTGGTTCTACCCATGCTGCATCAGCAGCTTGCTCACAAATTGCTGGTCTGCCAGCACAGGCTAGCTACTTTTTCTGGGCTTCAGAAAGCCTTAAGAAGAGCCTTTTGCTTCATTTTTTGACTTCAATTCCCTTCTCCCTGCAATTACCTACACTGGAGTTGGTCTCCCCAGCTAGTGGACTATGAAGATACTTTTACCCCAAAAGAAATTCAGCACAGAAGAGCTCATGCAAATCACTGTATGTCAGGTGAAGTTACATGATCTTCAGCTTATTATGTTTCATTGTGCTCTTCTAGCTCAGAATGATATCATGATATCATAAGTTATGGGATGCAAAATGAACAGCGGTTTACAAAAATTTTGGTAGGTGAGATTACAAGCAGAATAAATCCAAACTAGCAGACTTACTGCCTTGTTAATATTTTCAATTTCCTGTAATGTATTTGTTACCACAATATAAATCACCTTAGTTGCAAATTACCTTAGTTGTTACCACAATATAAATTACCTAGTTACCAAAGTTCACAACTTGCATAATAACATAACCTAGTATTTTATATTATAATATATATTGCACTTAAGTTTAGAGAGTCATTACCTTATTTATTAATAGACATCAATGTAAAATGCTTCTTAAACCAAATGAGTAATAAAGACATCCAGATGCTATTTGTAGCACAAACTCAACATCCAACAGAATATGCCAGACAAGAATACAGCCGACTTCAGTAAAAATTGGAAATTCCCTTGTTTGGTTTAATAAGGCTGTCCTTCATGGCAATTAGATCAGGCAATTAGAACAGAAAGGGTCTGTGAAGCTGTCACTACTTATTGCATTGAGGTACTATTGTAAATGGTAAGGTAGAAATCTCAGATAGTGAGATCTAATATGAGTCAAAGCTTTAAATACAATTTTTGACAATTAAGAATAATCAAGTCAATCAAACGTATTTCTATTCAAGTGTCATGAGGCATTAAGCACATAGAGTCACCCCACAGACAGTATCCCAATTCACAGATGTAAGAAAAGTAGGAACTGTTCATTACCATGGAAGTATTCAGGTGTTTTCTTAGTAGAAACTTACATTTTTACAGAAAAATCATCTGAGACACCTTGTTTCAGTTACACCTCTATTATGCTTGATAACAATCATGAAATAGAAGATTAAAACAAACTAAACTAAAGTAGTATTCTGACTTTTTCCTGTTTTCAATTTATGACTTGATGATATGAGTGAGGTACCACTGTAACTTGCATAATCTACAATTGAGAAGAGATTTTGTTGCTTTTGATCAGTACACAATGGAGTCTGTGAGGTTTCTCTGAAAGTCAAAGATAAAACAGGACTGTGGGCACACTAAAAAACACAGAGTGTAGAGGGCATATTGTGATAAAATTCCATTTCTTTCATTTGTTTATCCTGTTCTCAAATTATTTGCTTCACATGATTCAGTCCACACATGAGATGACATGTCTGCTTCAGGGACTACTTGGACTAAAACTAAGGTTTGACCTGTAGAGTAGTTATCAACTTTGACAATAGAGGAGAGAGATTATTCTCTCTATAATTCAATTCACCTAAAGCCTTTAATCTTGCAAGAATTTGAGTCTTTCAGCCTTATTTCCATATAGACTCACTAGCAGTCTACTCTGAATCTCACTTCTCTAGCTTGTATGCATACCAGGAAAAAAACAAAGCCAAAAGTCCCTGAAAAAGAAGAATCGGAAACACCTACTTCAAATTACATTGTGTTACTCTGCCTGCATGGTGGAAACAGAACAATTACGGTTCTGAAACACATTAAATTAACAGGATCATCTATTCCGGGGTCAGTCATAAGTTGACTTTTCAGCCTACACAAAGGAGTAGACTTACAATTCAGGCAGTAGAGCAGGGATGACAAGGGAGTGAGCAGCATCAGGAGGAACACCTGATGCAGCCTGCGGAGAGAAGAGACTGCATTCCTTATGCTAACTCTGTTTCTCAGGCTGTAAATACATGCATTTCAGAGTAGGCACTTCCACATATAGGTAACAGAAAAAAATGATCTTTATGTAGGAAAACAGAGGATGAACTCTTACAACTACAGCTGTTATATCTAACTGAAAAAATATAATGGCTTGTTTTTCACTCTTTTAATGAGCTGCAAGAATTTGGCATCTTATTAGTGTTTATTAGAAACATTCCAAGATACACTGTGGATGTTAGAATTTGGGCTGCTGTAATTTAAAAAAGATTGTGTGTTTTTTTACAAAGACGTGTAAAATGTACTGTTATATGATTTGACATAAATCTTATAGAGAAAAGGAGTGAAACCGACAGCTAAGTCAGTCTTTGAACAAATCCTGACACACTCACTGTCTGAAGGCTGTTTGCTTGCTTTTTTTTTTTTTTTTTTTTTTTAAATTACCTCCCAGTTATACTGCAGACAATAGAGGCCTGAAGTCAGGAAAGCTTGAAATCATTTTAGCATAGTATGTGCATGCAAAATATGAAATATATTCAAATGTTCTCTTTTCTACTCTCAGAAACCACTGTGTTTCTGACAGATGCTTCTGTTCTTAAATGTCTCTAAGAATGAAGATTTCATGCTTCTCCTAAACAGTTTATTTCAGTGGTATTTTTTGACATTATATTTTTTTTTATTATATCCAATTCCTTCTTTCTATAAAGTAGGGAAGCACTTAATTCATGCCCTACTAATTCTGAATATGGACAAGCTACTGTCCTCTTTTTCAGGAGCTCAGCATGTCAAGTGAAGCTTTCTCGTTTATTATATCTTCTTTTGATTTTAAAGTCATACTTATTCAAAGGTTTTCTCCTGTCACATTATGGCATGGCACATTGTCTAGTTTTTGGTTTTTGTTTTTTAACCAATCATGTACGTTATTCTTTTGGGAAAGTCTTCCTGTTTTTCTCAAACTATAACCAAAAAATTACAAAAGTATACCGAAGCTTAACAGAGATGAAAAATGGTTTCACCAACTATATGTAAATCACAGAATAATTCAGGCTTAGGATATGTCAGGACATCTTTTGTCCTATTTTCCACTCAGAGCAGGGTGAACTGTGAGGTCAGACCAGCATGCTCATGACTTCATCTTGAGTATACCCAAGAACGGAGGGTAAAGAGCCTCTCTGGGAAACCTCTTCCACAATCTGACTTGCCTCAGAGTTAAAAAATTTCCCTTATATCCAGTCTGAACTACACTTGTTTCAATTTACATCTGTTGCCTTTAATTGTCCCCCATGCAAGCTCAAGAGGTGCACAGCTCCATATTCTGGCTAACCCATTTGTTGTTATTGGCAAGGTTGATGTTATATCCTCCCAAATGAGTCTCTTCTCCAGGCTGAACAAACTCTGATCCCTCAGCTTCTCCTCACAGGACAAGTGTTCCATCTCCTGACCACCCTGGGGATCCTCTGCTGATCTCACTTCAGTGAGCTGATGTCTTTCTTGTATTGAGGGGTCCAAAACTGGATGCAGCATTTCGGTGAGGTTTCACAAGTTCTTTACAGAAGGGGATAATCCTTTTCCCTCAGTTTCCTGTCTGTGCCCCTATGAATACAGCCCAGATGCCACCTCTGCTGCCACAGGTCAGACCCCTGAGATACTTTGTCACAGACCTTCAAATAGTACATGACCCATTTACCAATACTGTCTGGTTCCAATCATCCAGCTTAAATCCACCTATTTTTACACCCATCTAGAGTGTAATATTAAATGCTAACAGTGTTGAAAACCTTATTAAAGTCAAAGTAAATAACATCCATTGCTTCCTTCACGCTCACAAATTCAGTCGTCTCACCACAGAACACAAACAGGTTGGTCAGGTGTGAATTTCTCTTGGTAAATCCATGCTGACTGTTGCCAGTCACTATCTTCTTTTACACAGTGCCAGACATAGGCTTTAGGAGGATTTAATGATTTCCCCGGAAGCTAATACAGGCCATCCATAACTATAATTCCCTGTATCATCTTTTTGGCCTTTTTTTAAGATGAGTGCAAAGTTTCTCCCTTTTCAGCCATCAAATCATGTCCCAGATTTTACACTTTGCATCTTGACATGATTTCAGAGAGTTATCTTCAGTTTGGAATCCCTTAATCCCTCCCCATCTCACCTGGCTATTTACTTAGCCAGTTGTTTCTCAGTCTGTATTTGTCTCTGCTGATTTCTGCAGAAGGATGTTTCATTTGTCTAAGTTTTAGCACAGACATTGGTCATTACTTATCCATTTTTCAATATTATTTTGAATTCCGAGTCTCTAAACTTTACATTTTCATCAGTTTTGTAGGTGGTGAATTTAACTACAAAATGGGTAAGAAATATATATATCGCTATTCCACCATTAATGACAATAGCAAATAAAGCCAGGCCTAAGACCATGGTAAAATGTTTATTACATACACTTTCACTCTGAACATAAACCATTTTGTCATTATGCAGAACATTTCCACAATCAGCTTTTTCCTTTGTCTTTTTTGACCTATCTAGATCAAATGCAGATTAAAATACCATGTGAAACCATACCAGAATCCTTACTTAATCAGGATTTATGACACCTTCCGTTGTCATAAATAGAGTCTTACGATTAAAGAGCTTTGATGTAATTTATTCATAATCTGTGCATTTCCACCATGCAATTAGTTTTTAGCTCTCATTTGTAATTTTTGGAACTCAAGATGTTGTACGTCAGGTAACACATCAGCAAAGCAGAAGCTTTTCCTGTTAGTATATACAACTATGTACAAGGGCACACTGATCCCACCTGTATCTTTTAAAATAGCGGTCTTAACATACGAAGACTTTTTGAATGGTCAGGTGAATGATCGATATAATAGAGGAACTAAAGATTTTTTGCTTGGTTTACATCATTAGGGAATTTATATTGCCTGGATTTTAACATGGTGATTGTGAAATAAATTCAATAGGCCTATATTGCAACAGCAGCTAACCAAACAATCTTCTTGCTATATGGATGGCAATGTGATCCAAGATGGGCAACCAAAAATAGAGACACTATAATGAGCAACTTCCCATAACACTTATTTCATTGTTGCATATTTTTAAATTTTTATTTTAAACGAAATGTACTTGGTATAAAAAAGAATAACATTTTTGATCATTCCATTTTATTATTTACTGTTTAATTAAAAAATTAATCTGAAATTGTTCAAGGCAACTCAATCGCACTATGACTGATTTTTCATACTCAAATGCTTTAATTCGTGCTTTATTTCAGCTTAGCTTCAGATTTACACCAGAAAAATACTTTTCCCCAGGTGCAGTGAAATAAAAAATCCTACACTGTTGATGTTTATTTTTAATAAAAATTTATGAATATTCCTTGATTTTATGAATTAATCATATGTCATGTATTAAATGCTTATAGTCTCTATGTGCTTAATTTCCCTTTGTAGTTATAGATTTTATTGGACTGTACTTGCTATTTAAGGTGACAGGTATTCCTTATCTTGTACAACTATTTTACAGCATTTTGTACACAGTTGCTTCTCTGCCATGATAAAATAATATTGCTTAGAAATAAATCATCCTCAAGTTTAAATTAAATCACAGAAAGAAATAAGTCTATGTACAAATAGTATCCTAGCCTAGTATTAAGTTTCATCAGCAACTACATCATTCTTACCTAGCATGGTAGATCGAAACACAGAATAGTTTGATTGGAAAGGACCTTTAAGATCACTAAGTCCAACCATTAGCCTAGTACTGCCAACTCCAACACTAAACCATGTCCCTAAGTACCATGTCTATAAATCTTTTAAATAACTCTAGGGATGATGACTCAACCCTTCCCTGGGCAGCCTCCCCAAGAGCCTGACAACCACTGCAGAGATTTTTTAAATCTAATATCCAATCTAAACCTCCACTGGCACAACTCAAGGCCATTTCTGCATGATATAAAAGCAAAATCTGTCTCATTACAGAAAATTATTTCATCAGCTAGATTTCTAGAGTAACTAACATATATATATCTTAACTAACAATAGAATATAAGAAATTAAATGAACTTTCACATAGTCAAAGTGAGAAAAAAAAGTAAACAAACAAACAAAAAAAAGTCAAATTAAAAGAAAAATCATCACAGAACCAGTACAATCTTCCTGACATAATCAGGGGATACAGCTACCCTGAAGAGATAGTCTTGCCTGAGGCCTGTAAAACTTTATGGGATCATTTATCAGCAGCTATCAAATGGTCTGGCCTGAAGCAGATGACAAACCAATATTCTTGTGATTGTGATCTCTTGTCAGTACTCAAGAGGCTCTCTCTAGAAAATACTATCTCTAAAGAATTAATATAAAGATTACAAAGAGATGTCTGTCTTTGTCTGTAGACACTCTAAAACCTTTAATTACCCAGAATCCTCAAACTGCACTCACATACCTGCAATTTTTGAGACAGAGATATGGGTCAAATCTATCTTATAGATGCTGTATGATAGTTGTGTTCTGTCTGATAGCAATGATTATATGCCTAGAGAATATACAAGGGGAAAATTATTTTGAAGGATACCTCTCTCTGGAATATTGTTCTTCAATATTACACCATTTCTATTCAGACATGCATTCATTTCAATGCTGATTAATAAATACTAATACTAATATATATATATATATATATAAGGATAATGACTTGTTCTAAAGGAAATAAAGAAACTGAAAAAGTACCAGCAGGTGATATTATATTTTGTCTCTTATTCCTGCTACTCAAACATCATATGCAAATTTAGTAATCATACTTCTTATTCTAATAACAGGCAAGTTACTGAAAACTGGTACTCAAAAAAAAAAGAAAAAATTCCTTTCAGACTGCTCAGAATTGGTAACTGTTCTCCATGTGTTGCTTTCCTACTGCCTTTTCATATCTGTCCCATTTTGTCTAGACGATAGTATGTGAGACCTCCTGAGAAATCTTACTAACCTTAAGGTATAGGGTATCTACTATTTACTCTAGCCACAGATTCAATTATCCTGTTGCAAACAGATACAGTTTCTTACTGGAAACATATTTAATGTTACTTGTTTACATTATCTGGATTACAAGTAGCTTACTCTTCTCAGGAATTACTGCAAGGATGATTATTAATCCTCAGTTTCCTCTAATGCGCCCTATACTTATATAAATATACATCCATACTTATTACTCAAATTTCTGATATTTCAGCCATTATTTTCTGTGAAACATTTCTGAGATACATTTGAGATAATATTTAAAAAAGACACAGTTGGCTCTGCAAGGGGTAGGTTTCATCACATTATAACAAAATGAAAATAAATAACAAGCAATCTATCTAATCTGAGATCAAAATAATAAGAACACTGATCAGTAAACACTGCTGACAGGTTTTATTTTCCTTACCTCTTTCTTCTTCTTACTATTAAAAGCAGTTATTGAAAGAACTATCGATTCCTCTGACTCATTAGACTTATATTCCTTAGGAACTTCTCAATTATCTAAATTCACTGAAACCTACTTCCAGTAAGTACATTCTTTTAATTTTACTCTTTTCCTTCTTCTCCTGAACTCTACTGCTTCATACATAGCATCATTTTCTATTTCCATATTCTCCCCCATCTCCTCTCCATTAGTTTGAATCAGACCTACGAGAAACGTGGATGGTTTTATTTTTTTTGTAGTACAAAAATCTGATCAGATCACCATTACTGTCCCCGATGCAGTACAGGACTCAGATGAATAGTATATTCCTGTATTTCTTTCCCCAATACCAACATCTAGGATTTGGAGTTGTATAGCATACTAACAAAAAAAAAAACAAAAAAACAAAAAAACCCAAAACAAAACAAAAAAAAAACCCCAAAAACAAAAACAAAACAAAAAAAACCCACAACAAAACAAACAAAAAAAAAACCCAAAAACAAACCAAAAACCACACTACACACAAAATAAATAAATAAATAAATACAGAAAGTCTTCTTTCTCCTATTTTCTTAATATTCTTGACTATGAAAGGACCTTCTCATAACACTGCCCACGTTCTTTTCTCTTTCAAATATTTTCAGCCCCCCTACAATGGCACTCTGTATACGGAAATAAAATACTGTTAATGTACTGTCAGATAATTTAAAAGGTATTTACAGGTATATTGGCAACATTCCAGGGGCAGATATAAATCCAGGCTTTACAGTGCTTATTTAGCATGGTGAATATGTGGCACAGTTTTTCATTATGTGATTATTTAATCACAATAAGGGGTTGAGTCAAACATTTACTGTACTTGAAAAGTATCTGAAGACAAGCAAGGCAAAGAATTGTTCAGAATCCTACCATTTTACAATGTGAAAAGTAAGTGGCTTTTTGTGTGTTTTGTTTATTAAGTTTTCAAACATGCTCATAAATACTAACATTAAACCATATCAGGTCTTAGAAACAAACTTGTTTGGCTTAAAACCAACAATGGGCTCAGCCAAGAATAAATCTTTTTTCCTTCTTTTGGTGAGAAATGTTAAGTATTCCTGTAATGGTAGAAATACTTTTTAAAACAGTTTTTAGGGTTTTTTTTTAAAATATTATTTTAATCTTTCTCAAAAGGTAGGTGCTACAGTTAACCAAGAGAAGCTTTTAAAAAGTTGACATCGTTTATCCCTGAACAAAGATTACATGCAGAGTAAATTGTAATCCTTGACTTTGCAATATCGCTTTACAATGTTAAGATGATGAATGTTCATTGGTTTTAATCCTCACCATGATTTACGAGGCTCTGGGTATCCTTTCCCAAGAGCTTCTACAACTGTGTGGTTGTTCTGCCTGCTGCTTAAATTACACAGACATCTGCAAAGTAAATTATGGATTGTTGTCCCACTGCCAAGATGCCTCTTCATCTCCCCTGTAGTATTTCTTTGATAACAACAAAAGGATTTTTTTTTCCCCTGTTTATCACTCTTGTTTTGCCAGACTGGGTGATACTATGATGACCTGGATTACTGCCTGCTGTGCACACTTTCAAACAACATGTTCATTTGTAAAAGTACACAATGAAAAGAAGGGGAGGGAATAGGCTATGAGGGGCAGGACAAACAGGTACATGTCTGGTTTGCACATTAAACTCTTCAGATTTTACAAATCTAAACTTCATTTTCATCACTATAATAGAAATTCATGTATCTAACACAAATATTTGATCAGCTAAGCCCATTGTAAGATAAATATATAGCTTTTGCTGCTCTAATGTATATGAAAAGCTGAGCTTACACTCAGCAGTGATGTAAATTTTTGCACCTAAAATACAAAAGGTGTGGAGCTTATATCATAACACTGAGTATTAGATCAACGTCCTGTTTAAAATTTTAAACCGGTTTTTAACTATGTGCCTAATTTTATATCCTCAAATTATAAAACTTTATTTCATAATATATGTAGGGGGAATATAAATTGATCATCAGTATCAAGACATAGTTCAATGTAACTGGTCCAAGATTTCTAATCTACAGAAAAAAAAGCACACTAACCAGCCAAGGCCTTCCACAGTACATATGCAGTTATCTGTCTATAATAGTATTTCCCTCTTAGTGTCTCCTATTGATTCCCCTCATCCTCTGTGGAGGAATCCCTAAAATCACTACAAAACATGCCAAGGTTCCTCTTTGTTCACACACAAGTGTTCTCAAAAGGTATTTTACTAAGTGCTATTACCATTAACTTTCAGATTAAATTTAATAAAAACATTCCACATTACTTGCTCTATATTATCCCTCTCATTAATATTCAGATTGTCTACCTGAAATCCTGAAAAAAAAAAAAAAGACAAAAAACCCCAAAATAATTTTAAAGGCAAAGTGCATAGTAATACATCATGGAAAAAAAAAATAAAAAAATCACAAAGCAGAAATAATAATCACATCCCAAGCTCCTTTGGCACAATTCCAGTAAGCCTATTCAAGATAACAAGTGCTGACAGCATAGGCATTGGAGAGAGCCTTTTAAAATACTTTGCAGAGTCACTGAGATATCATTTCTATTTTCTGATTTCTTATTTCACTTTGTCAGAATCCCAAAGCTTGGTCAGAAAAGATGTGTAACTGACAATTGTAAGGTACTATTTAACCCAAAGAACAAGAAAAGACAGGCTTGCACCCTTTCTAACTTTGTACCTGAAGTTTTCATCAGAATTTTATGGCAAAAATACATCTCAGACTTCTAAGTATTTACATAAGGTATATCACAAAATTACCAAAATGCAGCTACATGATAGTAACCTCTCTTCTGTTCTGTGTCAACCACAAAACCACCAGGCAGCATAAAAGTATATTGTCCATTGAAATAATTGATTGTATTAAATGGAATTTGGCCAGAATGGTGTCTTACTATAAGGCAAATATTTATATATTTTTATTAAGTATAAATTATGTAGGCTTTGATTTTATTTTCCACTGAAATTAATCTACAATCAGCATTAAACAACTCTCCACAGACCTTGCCTTTTCCAGATAACTTAATCAGAGGACAATTGGCATCCAGATCTTCATCACTCTACATGTGCCTGCAAATTAGTGTTCCCAGAAAGCATTCAATAAAGCTGTGATACATGGAGTATTTAATCATTGCATGTAATCTTTACTTTTCTCCAGGGTCCAAGGCTTCATAGGTCAAATTTCTATAAAAAACCTAATCCAGAAAACCCAGCCTTTGATATCTTCTGGAGACTGTCCTTCAAACTCACTTAGGCTTTTTTCTCAAAATATAATTGACTACAAATTTACAAAATTCATATGTGCATATTATTATCTATTAACATATATTGTTAATAATAAATTATTTATTATAATTTATTTAAATTACTATTAAAATTATTATAAGTTATAAAAATACAATTAATATTGTTGATTATAGTTATTAGTATTTATGTATTAATATGTACATATTATTGGTTTTGGCAAGGTCATATCTATATATAGCACTAGATTCTTGCTGAGAATATAGTAAAACTAGTTTTTAGTGGATTCCACAAGCAAAGACTGAAGTAGACAAAGGTACATTAATAAACACAAGAAACCCTTTGATATTTGATAAAGCCAAAACTAAAAACAAAACACAAACAAACAAACAAACTAAGGAGTGTGTTATCAGGGAACCCATTCTATCATTATTAAAAAGTGATAGCCACATAGAACTTTTCCTGTGCTTCTTGTGTGCATAGAGCAAGGTGAGGAGCAGGACACAGCTATTCCTTTACATTGAGGGACCCTACTGAGCAACCATTCAGAATTAAACTGCTCACATTCCTTATAGCAGGAATAAGTGGGGTTTTTACTGCCAGTAGGCATTACTGTAGAACATCATATTATGGCTCTGATTTATATGCATGGACTTGGCTTGGTTTCCTTTCTGTCAGCTATCATTCATCTCAGCATGAAAATAAACATACAAAGATTTCTTTGAAAATTATAGAGGAATGATAATATCAGCTATGGACATCACCTAAAATGTTTTTTCACAATGGTTTTGCAGCGAATTTTGTTACTACCATAATGGCATAGATCAGTATTGTATAGGGTGGGGCAGCAATTTTTCTCATAGGTGCAAAATCTGTAAGTCACAGAAGGGAGTTTCATCCCCAGCCCTGAATAGGTTATTATTAGAGCTCTGAGACATTTTTATTTGAATGTTGATCTAATATTTAGATCATTTAAAAAACAAAACCACCAAACAAAAATGTTTTCTTTTACTTCAGTGGGACTAAAAACTTGGATGGTTCTTTGGTTTTTTTGTTTTTTTTTTTGTAGTTTGGTTGTTTTTATACTGGTATATCTTCATGCAGATGGACAGAAAGAGAAATGACTAGGTGGGAAGAGAAAAAGGAAATTAAAAAACAAAGGAGTCCAAATCTAAGGCTGAAATAATATTAACGGAGAGACAGTATTCAGATACAAAACTACAAAAGCAGAGAAAACTCAAGGGAAGACAAGGACCTAACCTGTTAAGTATCTATTTGCAGTCTATCACCCTTCAGGCAGTGTTTGTATCTAAGATAAGGGTCTACTAAAGAGAGACATAATATCTACTCTGTGCCAAAACATTACATTATATTAAAACCAGGGTTTTAGAAATTTACAGACACTAAGTTTTTATGTGCAAAGGGGAACAAGTCATTTAACCAGATATTAATAATCCAAACCTCCATACTTTAAGTAAATAGTAGAACAAAAATTAATTTTGTAACTCAACATACACTGTATATTCATAAATGTATGACTCTTTTTCTTCTACTCTCCCTCTTCACTGGATCAATAAATAACCACTTTCAGAACCCTAGAAAGTTGCAACATATTATTTAGGGGAAAAAAAAAAGACATCGTAGCATTTCCTTTAACTTCATTGCAAAAAGTATTTATTCGATAATGTAATTTTATAATTTTATATATTTTAATATATTTTATTATCTACAAATATTTTATTATCTTATTTATTATATTTATATTGATTTATTTTTATCATTATATTTACTATTCTGTTTATTTGGTTTGTATTTATTATTTTTATACATTTTATATAATTTTATATTTTATTAGTACCATTCAACCCTGAATTTCTTATGACCAAGTAATTTTATTCACTGAGAAGAAATTCATTTTAGGAGTCATTGACTTCAGTTCCAATATACCTGGTATTATTCAAATACTCAGACCAGGTTGACATAGTGATCTCTTTTACCCTTTGAATTTGCCATGTGTGGGAGCAGGCAGCACTTGAAACATCTGCCCACATGAAAAGAAAATTCTTTTTTATTTTCTTGAATCACATGATTTACTCCTCACTTACCTAACCAACAACATTCTTTTTCGTTTTTCAGAATCTACTTGCAGCCTTTACATTAAAAAACAATCTAAAAGCAAAAAAAAAAAAAAAAAAAAAAAAATTCAAGCAAGAAGAATCCCAACATTATACAGGCTTACATTATACGGGCTTTTTATAACTATAATAACTGGTTTCTTACAGAAAAATAAAAAATTCCATACAACCTCTTCTTTCTCAGCATTACTTCTTCACATTATTGAATTGGATTTGAAAGCAACAATATTAACTTCATGGATCATAATATTTGGTACCAGTTAAAAACAGCAGCCGAAGTATATGCATCTGGAACTATGCACTTTGTAGGAGCCCAGAGTTTTCTGATATAGTGGAAAGTCAAGTAAAGTAAAGAAGCCAGCTTCTTGGTGTTTGCACTGAAAGTTCCCATTTTTAAAAAAATACTTTTAACATGCCATGTGAAGCCCTAGTTACTTATTGCTAGGTAACTCTTACCAACAGTGTCTCTTACTGCAAATAAGGATTAGAATGCATCTGTAAACCTTATCAATTTTTTCTCAGTCACATTGATTAAATTTGAAAAATCTCTTCTGCTAATACCCAGTTTACTTAGCTGGAGGAAAAGTACAGCATGAGAACTATAATATACAGTTTGATATAATCATTTAGCTCGAGGAGGCTTACTGGGAATTATGGTGCCATTTGAGTACACTGGAATACACTTGTTTTCACAGAGAAGTTTTGCAGTTACAAAACAAAATTAAAGCTGCTAGGACTGTTATCATGTGTGAAACTGCAGGAAGAAGCAAGT
Organism: Phaethornis superciliosus; assembly: GCA_023637945.1. NCBI lineage: Eukaryota > Metazoa > Chordata > Aves > Apodiformes > Trochilidae > Phaethornis > Phaethornis superciliosus. Next base: position 76,366,837 of record JAJQWJ010000002.1, read on the forward strand.
GATACAGAACATTCATATTTGGTAAAATATAATTCACTGTGATTTACTAATATATTTCAGAATATAACACATTTAACCGTTAGATGCTGAACTTGTAGTGCATGAAGTTGTGGTTCCTTACCCTCTTTTGTTTACGTGGGTGGACTGAATTTCATAGTGCTTTTCTGCCTGTGTCCCCTTGCTCCTGTCAAGGGGATGGTGAATCACAGCTGGGAATAAAGGTGAGAGTTTCCATCTTGGAGATGTTTGTGAAGCTGGCATCCAGGCCTGCTTTTCTTTTCACATTCCCTTTACAACATTTATTCTTCATAAATAAAATAGTTTTATGCAAGATGCAGGTTTGTGCCTGTCACATACATGTGAGGTCAATTTGATCATAGACTAAAAGGCTTCTCTATCCCTCATTGCTCCATGTATTTTTCAAGTTTCTTACTTTTACATTTTTCTGCATTAGTGTATTCACGGAAATTTGGCCATCAGACACACAGTAGAAAAATAAGAATGTCATGTAATTTTTAACCTCTCTTCAAAACTATAATAGCCAGTCTTGTAAAGAAGACCATTTCTATCTGGACCTATTTGATAAATAGGTCTTCAAACATATTAGCAATATACAGCTAATAATTCCTTCATGTTTACTCACTGACAAATCAATATTAGAATGACCACCGATAACTCCTTCATGGAAGCCTGAAATTCCTGTGATAGTACTCAGTAAAAAAGCTTCCACAGACTACAGCACTGCAGGGTAGGTCTTTCCATCCACCCCCACATTTCTCTCTTTCTTCTACCTGAAGTAGAAGGAGGCTTGTGGCTGTCACTTTTACCAGTCTAAGGGAGGTGCACCAGTTACATTAAAATATCCAACGGTCTATGTCATAAAATGATCACAATTTTTTCACCTTTTTAGTACTTTGTATTTTACACAGCCACAATTGAAATGATTCAAAAAGACCCTGTACAATCTAGTGGGTTTCTAAAGTGGCTTTCTTCCCATGGAGAAAACAATGCAGCAACCTCAGAATCACTGTCATTTTAGCGTGAGAAAGCTTCTGACAATATGGATATGGAAGTCTGCTTGGGTTTTAAATAATCCAGTGTTATTTTTATTCTCTCTTATGTTTTGTTTACCATAAAACTAAAAAGTACACCAGAGAACCCTCTACTAGCTAGACTAGCTGTGTTGTAAAGTGAGGTAGAGGTTATATTTTAAATACTGGGTGCTTTAGAGGGGGAGGTCAGGCAGGGGAGAGTGAGTGTTTTTTAAAAAAAAAGCACCCTAGCATATTACAGGGGCTACATAGCAGATGGTCAAACTTCAAATTTAAAGTGATTTAAAAGGAAGAAAGATAGTAAAATAGGAAAGAAGAAAACACTATTAAGCTAAGAATAGACCATATAAAAAGGCATGGCAGTAAGCATGCTGAAGCAATAGAACATCCTCTCAATTTGCAGATGACTTACAGAACAGATTGCATGCCTGTGTGAACAACATTGCCACATTCTTCACAGGTAAAAAGAATGAAAGAAAATGGATGGTGAAGGAGGTGGTGAATATAACCAAGTTTTATTTAGAAGAGTAAAAGAAAGCCAACTATATTCCTCCATCATTTTAATATGAATCTCTGTGGTTTTGACCTAAATGATTTCTTACAGGATTAATTAATATTGGTTTCAGGTAGCATTAGTTATTAATTAATAATTAAGTTATCCACTTAATGAGGAGAAAACACAGTGGGACATTGATAAGCAGCTGTAAATCTGTAGTAGCTCAATTCCAGTATCTATTGACTTAAAAGGGATCAAGCACAGTTCCAAGGTCATATAGATTCATATAAATTACAAACTGACAAAAAAAAAAATAAATGAAGTAGTTATTGCCACACATTTTTTCCTACTGAAATTAGTAAATACAATCCAAATTTTTAGAAATGAGAAATAGCATTATAGAAGTGTTTGAGTTGTGTCACATATAAAACTTTCATTTTTATCAATATCAATGAGATTTGTCATATGGACAAATGGGAATCCAGAGTTTTTAATTCCCTAACAAGAGCCTGATGGTAGCTGTGATGCTTTAAATGCAACAGCAGCTCCCTCACGTCCTAAAATACATCTGAGGATAGGAAATCAAAGAACTTTCCTTGTCCTTTCCTTCCCTAAACTCCTGAAAATGGGAGTAGTTATTTTTACAATGAGAGTACCAGTTCACTAGGGACTGGAATGAAACCAATCACCCATTTCACATGGCAATTGCACTGCTATCAGAGAGTAATGATTTTCAGTCACTACTGGCTTGGCTTGAATCTGAACTATCAGCTCAAAGGTCAAAAGCTTCCTAACCAATTATCAATCTCCTGGTGGATCCAGCCCCCTCTATTATCTTGATTTCCTTTTGAAGATTAATGCTTTTGCCATAGTTTAATCAAATAAGCCTTTAGGTCTGACATTTACTTCCATCCTACAGCTGGCTTCTTCACAGAGATGAGTCAAGAAAACCATAATAAAATTACTACTATAAATATCACTTGAAAATTAAATATTGACTGTTCAAGATTTATTTAGGAATTAAGACAAAGAACTCTGTCACTACACTGAGTATTATTTTATGGTCTCTTAAACATCTGAGTCTGAATTTTCAGTCAGGAATTCATGTGGTTTCAGATATCCAGAGCCCAGTATGTCATATAAACATGTTTAGTCTTACTGTCTAGACATTCAATATTTTCAAAGAATCACTGGAATATATATAAAGAATCTATAGCTGGCTTTACGAATATAATCTTCTGGAATCCCACCTGTCTGCCTTAATCTCCCTCCCCTACAAAGATGACTTTTACTACAAAGATAAGGATGACAGGATTACCTGTCACGTAGGCATTCTGGACTGGTTGTGATGCTACTCAGCAGTTTATTGCTATTTCCAGATCCAGAATATAGTGGTTTTCTTTGATGATTTTTTATCTTCTTCATCCCCTTTCATATCATAGATATAGGCTTCAAGAGAAATGAGAAGTTTTACTAAAAAAAAAAAAAATACAAAAAGTTTAAGATTATTTCTAAAGATATCTAGCTTACTTCTCAGAATAAGTCATCAGAATATTTTTAAGTATTTGCTTCTGCTGAATGCATATTCAAGGAACAACAGAGACCTAATGAAGAATTTACTATACATAAATTCCTCTGTGAAATGATGCCATATGTCTATTTGGTTAATGACTCTAGGAACATAATTTGTCTAAGTGGAAAAACAAGTTACTATTTCCTCAGTGCCTCACCATCTGATCTCTACACACCTACTTACACACAACCATACGTGTACATATATATATCTCATTTATTTCTACTAGATAACAATTTTTATTACATGCTTTCTTTTAAATTTAGCATATTTATCATGGCTATTCTTTCCTTCCTTACCTTAAGTAATTCTAGTTGATTTACTTGATAAAAATATTATCAGTCTTAAAGAAAGCAAAACAGATATGTTGCCTTTGCTTTCACTCTAACAGTATTTCCATTGAGCACATGGGCTATGTGAAGATTGAATAGTATTAAAAGAAATGTAATATACTGAAGATATATTTTCTCATTTGATACATGACATTATTGTGCCTTTGCAAGTCTTACTATAGTAATACAATGGATTCAAGCTGAATCCATAAGGTGGCCATTATCTAGCACATTTGAATTGTTTCCATCCCCAAAATTATTTTTACAGTGAACAGTAGCAAACACATTTTTGAAAGCAGGATGAGAACATAAGTGTGTTCCAACATTTTAACTGTAACAGAAGTTTGAATAAACAAGCAAACTGCTTCAGTTTCAGTAAGGCAGATGAAGCCAGGTGTTTGCTCATGAGGAGAAACAAGTTCTCTGAACAGAAGTTAAACACCTGTACAACAGTAACTCCTAGCTCTGTTTTGCAAACTTCTTGGGGCTACAGATTACTCTTATTGTCACTTGAAATAACCAAACTTGCTTGTTTTCATCTGAAAACGTCTGCCAAACATAGGCTTTTTTTTTTTTTTCCCTATGCATGGCATGTCATGTTTATTTCTCAGAAGCCACCAAATTTTTATCAGAGCCTAAGGATTTTCCCTAGCAGTGCACTTGAACCTTTCCAGAGAGTCTAAGAGGTGCATATAGTCTGTCCATTTGCAAGTCTTTCATTAGACTCCTAGAACTAAAAGTTAGGCTAGCATCACAACATGCTACAAATCTAGCTGTGGGTAGAAGTACAAAAGAAGCTGTGGGTAGAGGTACCTTGGCTCAGAATTATTTTTTATTTTTATTTTACTTTTTACAAAAACTGATGTTGATCATAGCTACTGTAAGTTGCTGTTGCTATGATAGTAACAGATACAAGGAACAGGTACATAGCTAAGTTAAATAATACAAGCGCAATGCTTGAAATTAATCATATGTAAACTGTTAGCTATGGCTATAAATACTTGTAATATCCAGGGACAGAATGATGCTGAGTATAATGCGGTGTTGACACGGAGTTCATCATGAAAAATTGCCTTTCATAAATTTAATAACATTTTTGCCATATCCTAAAAATAATAAACTTCTCTAGAAAAGTGATGGTTTCTATGCAACTGTTTTGTATAGTTACAAATATAAACAAAATTCATTTGTTTATAAGATTATGTAATAACGTTTCAAACTTCCCAGTTTCATTTCTCAGTGACACTCATAGAAAATTTAACACCTTGGTATTACTGGGACACAAAAATGCCTGTAAGCTTGTTTTTAATTTGAAAAAGTAAAATTAAATCACTCACCAAAGTATTTGGTTGTCAGTTACATCTTAAAATTAGGTTAAAAATTCTTTCCTTTACCTATGCAGTGAGAACTATGTTAGCATTTCCATTAAATATAATGACACTGTTACTAGTGCTATGTTCTGCCACTACATGCACCGCTTCTTTGGCTATGACTCCTCCTGAGGCTGCTACATCTCATTTTTGTTTTGTAAAGCTTTCCCCAATAGACAGTTTAGCTTAAAATTTTTATGTGGTTGTTTTTGCCACGTAGAATTTAAAACATATTTTGATAATTTTATTTCTGAAGAAGCTACAACAAATCACCAGAAAATAATTGGTGATTTTCTGATGTTCTTATGTGGATATTAACTGTAGTGTTTCTTGGTAGTTATATTGTGCATGTGCTACTAAAAGATGGTTAGTACAGTGTTTCAACAATTTCTAGTCTACATATATATTTTCAAAATTATACATTATTTAAAGTTCAATTTTTAAAGTCGAAGAGCTACATATTCTCAAATATATCAGTCTATTGCTTGATTAGAGAAGCTTGGGAAAAGCATGTTTCCTAACATCATAGAAGCAAAGTATGAAGAAACCACTGTTACCACCAACTAGAGCAGATAAAACATTTCAGACCTTCAAATCACAGTGACTGGGTATTTAAGATTTAAAAGATTAACTTTCTGCTAAAGTTATGTAGCTATCAATATAAGAAAGGATATTCAAAAGATACTGCATTTTTACAACTAATATGGGGAGTTCTATAGTGTTGATATTTCATAACTTAAAAGAAAAAATATATCATTAATTTTCATACCTTAAAATCCTGCACATAGCAAAATCCACTTTACTATCAAAAATTCACAATGTGATCTGTGAGATTCATCATTTACAAGATTTAGACACTGGCTGCTTTACAGGTAAGTACTGTCATAATTTAAGTTACAGTAGAAATGCTGTGGTCAGAAAATATAAACTAAGCTCAAGGTACATATGCAACACACTTTTTTTACATATAGTATCACATGCAAGTACAATGAAAATTTATTTTGAAGAGGCTGTGAACTAAAGTTTTGTGGTCAACCTAAATTGTTTCAAAAGCTGGTGGACCTAAGTAAGTAAGGAATCAAAACACTGCAGACTGAATACCTAAAGCTAGTCTCAAAAAGACAGGCTCTTCTTGACCTCAAGGTCAGGAAAGGCAGTTACAAGGAAGATGGCTGTTTATTAACTTTTTCATTTTCTATTCTTGGCAACTTTTGGATGAATGTTTATACTTGTAAGAGAAAAGAAAAAAAAGAAAGAAAACATAGATTCTTCTCCCCTTCCAACAGAAAGTGTTTCAAAATTCAGGTTGTCTCTATTACAAATGAACTTTTATGACTAACTTCCTTAAGAAATTTAGAAAGAAATTCAGGATTTGAATAAATGGATGAGGTGACAATAATCATGCAATTTGAATATTTAAAAAAACAGCTTCATTGCAGCACCTGCAGTATTACTTATAAATATAAAGAAAAACCCTAACAAACCCTCCCCAAACATCCAATGCCAAGCTCATGGAAAACAAGCAAAAAAGTACAGCCCAAAATCTGCTCATTTCTTTCAAATTAGTTTTTTCTGATACAGAGTTTGCTAAATATAACATCTCTAAAAAACACCTGTGAAGATAAAACTTTATGCAACTGTTCCTACAAGATAATGGCATTTGGAAGTCACTGAACAGTGGCATGAAGTGAAAAAGCCCTACTGTTCTCTGGAGGATCTGAAAAAGTGGCAGCAGAAGTCCATTTAACTGTGATGCCAACAGCTACAATTACACAGATGTAACAGAAAGGGACATGACACCATCATGTAGTGATAATGATGGGATTTCCACTGCTGACCTTCTGTAGAAAGTGAATTCCATTCATCCTTGATGACTGTTTTGCTTCAAACCACATTAACAAATGTAGTGGAATTTCAAGTTGGTGTGTTTGTTGGATTTGTTTGTGTTTTGGTTTTGGTTTTTTTTTCCCCGAGACTAAATAAACCTTATGTGAATGTGAATATTCAATAAAACAGAAAGGTTATATTCTTCATTTTTTCCTTTCTTGTAAATAAAACAGTATTCAGGTGTTCTAATTACAGGCTATAATTATTTGTACGGACATGGAAATAACCAAGCAGCCCAAACCTGTGTTCAATAATCCTGTTTTATAGAATATCTTTATTCTATAAAACAAAAAACTTAATATTTTATTAATATGAACTATAAAAGACATTTTTACTTGCTTGAAATGTAATGTTTTAATCCACAAAATTAATGAAACTTTATATATCACCTATAATTCTATACTTTATAATTTTTCACATTAAATTTTCAACATGTTAAACCAGGTAAATGTTGGGAAAAAGTCAGTAACAGGCATCTATATTAACACATTCATAGGAAATTTTTTTCCCAGACAGTGAGATTATAAAATAGAGTAAAAGTATAACAGTAGAACATACCCGTGTTATTGTCAGTTCAAGGACACACCTGGAGAGTCACATGGTTGGGAAAAAGTCCAAAGCTGTGGTAAGTACTGTGCCCTATTGCAGTTTCATATGAAGTGTAGCAGTAGTTTCATGTTTGAATATACCCACTGCAGAGCATGAAAACTTTGTGATTTTCTTAACTACAAAACATCAGAAGAACACACTATGCATTAGAGAGGGAGAAAAAATAATGGAAAAAAAAAAAAAAATTTGAAAATTTGAAGCAGGGGTGATGGTTTTGGTTCTCAGTGGAGTAAGACCCACAGACCTTAAATATCTGCAGCAAGTCACTGAGATGAGAATGATTTAGCTTAATCCACCTGGAACAATGGAACAAACAAAGCAAATCACACTCTTCTCTGTTTTCCTAGTTCACTGAAGCAAGCATTGCTGCCAATAATAGCATTGTCTGAGGCTAGGAAGTCAAACCGAAATGTTTAATGAGACAGTAGAGATGTCTTGCAGTTTTGTTAGAGTGTAACTACTGATCCAAGTTTCCTCTTGATTCTGAGCAATGAACCCACTAGAGGTGCTCACAGAATTCTTGATAGAAGGAGGAGGTGATGATCCTTTAATGTTTTTATCTACAGGTGCATGGACCTGAGGCAGAACAAAGAGAAAACTGGAGAATAACCTTGTTTCTGATTCCTTTCACTTCTCTATGCAATGTTTTTGTTGGTTTTGTTGTCAAATCAAACCTCTCACCCAGACTGGGAGAAAAAGCAATGTACCATAGACACTGAAACGGGCAATTAATTCAATCATTCACTAATGAAGGGCTACATATCATGAGCCAAGAACAAATGCATTTTGGCCACTGTGGGTAGACAATTGCTAATTATCCGGAAACTTCTTTTAACTTTCCAGCTGTTATTCACAGTTAGGAGCTAGGTGTGACCCTAACTTTCACTTCAAAGGAATACAGATGTGCAAACCCAACACAACTCATGCTACAGGTAACCAAATGCCTGGTTTGTAGGGCAGCTGGACAGAATCTTCAAGCATCTGAGCTGCAGGCATTCAGGTGATTTCAAATATATTAGTCTGTATTTCTTTAGTAATAACTTGAAGAGTGAGCATAAGTTCCACTTTTCTTCAGTTGAGCTACATGCCTGTATTTTAATCCTGTTCTTAGTGTATGAATAGCCAACATTTGTAGTAACCTAACTGCAGAGCGTGTGAGCACACACTTCTGCTTCACCTGTCAACAGGTGAAAGCAATACCTTTCTGTCAACAGAAAAAGCAACACCTGCTCATTTATTTGTATTTCACTATAAATCTTCTCAGAATCAGAGCTCTATCCTGCCTGTTAATCTGTCAGTCCGATCAAAGCTTGCTACTATGCAGCCAAATTTACATACTCATATCCTATGGCAGTTGCTCATCAACTCTGCTTATTCTGTTGAGTATCCTGCTGATAAACTAATTAAAAGTCCTAATACATCTGATGTCTGCTAAATACATTTATATAAATATATTTTTATGTTTAAAATTTATATTTATATTAACACTTAAATAAATCTCAGACACTTTGTGTTGAGAAAGAACAAAATTAGTGGGCTGGAGTTCAACCTAAACATGGTAGTTTTTTCTCAGGTTATTATTGTATCATAATTTCCTGTTAGGAGTGATGGGAAGAGGTGGTAAGTCACTGCTGTCTATGATCCGTGCTATATGGGATCATCTTTAAGAAAAAAAAATATTTTATCATCATTTGAAATAATGAAAGCTTATGTTACAAACCGCAGAACTTCTAGAAATTGTCTAGATTTTCTTTTTTTAAATCCTTTCACTATAATTTTATGGAAAAGATTTTAGATCTGCATTATGTAAATCTGCAGATGCCACCAAGATGGGAGGGAATGTTGATCTGCTGGATGGAAGAAAGGCTTTACAGAGGGACCTGGACAGACTGTATCATTGGGCTGAGACCAACTGTATGAAATTCAATAAGTTCAAGTGTTGGGTCATGCATTTTAGTCACAACAGCCCCAGGCAACACTAAAGGCTTGGACAAGAGCATCTGGAAAACTGCCTGGCAGAAAAGGACCATAGTTTTATTGATTGACAGTCATCTGAATACGAGCCAAAAATGTGCCCTCCTGTCCAAGAAGGCCAATGGCCTTCTATAGATAATGTTTCTTTTCTTATTTTAATGGGAATATTATTACAAGTTTAAGCAGTTACAAATTATGGAGAATATTATAGCCAATTGAGTGACAGTTTTCTTTGTTAATTTTGTTTTTAAATAAGAAATAAAGTTGAAAATTATGATCTGGTTAGGATCTGTTATTGTGGTTCTTGAGTCACCTGGAAATAGTTTTTCTTACTGAAAGAGCACTATTGCTTACAAAAGAGGAAGCATTGCATTCATGTCTCAAAGGTTATCTTACTCAGATGCACTTCCCCCTCCCCTCCAAGTTTTCTAATTATTTGAGAAGTTTCTAATTATTTGAGAACTTTTCATCTAGTAATAAAAGTTAAACATAGATGAGGTTTCAAATATGCTTGTCCAAGGATCCATCACTAGACTTTAAGATGCAAGTAAAGAAAAGAAAGTAAAAATGCAGCAGCTGTGGCTGCCACAGAGGTATCTCACATTGATATTCTGAAAGGAAGCATTACTGACACAGCATTACAGGAACTATCATAGTTACAGAGCAAGGGAGTAAACTGCAGTATGATAGCAATCTTCACATTTTTACAAGCCAAGCAGCTTGATACTTGAGGTTGGCTTCTGTTTCGGTGACAAATGTTTACAAGCCTAATGGTGTGATTAAACAGCACAGTCCTCACACCTTTGCTACTCAAGGCAAGTCAGCAAAAATCACATACACAGGTTCATCTCTGAAGCTTTCCAATTACAACAGGAGCCCATGATGTTAACCTACATGACAAAAAGTTTTTGCAGGAAGGTTGACAGGCTAGTTCCACTATATCTCTTCAGTGACCTTCTGCCATTTATTTTCTTTTATAATGACTGTTTTCCTTAAAACTTGGTTAGCTCTCTCCTTATCTGAAGTGATGAAACATGGTTACTACATCTGAACGTAGCTTGGTATGCATAATGAGATCTAATACTACATTCAGAAGCAAAGAAATCTGTAAAGCAAGAAGACCTGAATAGTGTAAATACAGTGTAAATACAAGGCAATTACATGGTAGAGATGTTCTAATTTAAAGGTGAGCACTTTTTTTTTTTTTTTTTTCCAGAGCCTTTTGTTACAGAACTTCAAGCTTTATCAGTTACAAAGTACTAAGAGAAGAATTATTTTGTTTTACTTTTTCTTATTTTGGTATACAAGTGATGCATAATATATAATATATAACACATATATTATATAAAGTATGATGCAGATAAATTCAAATATGTAGACAATTATAGAAATACCAGATAAATATGAAATCAGAGGATAGATGAAAGCACTACAGTTTTTTCTCTTTTCCTTCTAATTAATGTGTTGTGTCTGTGCTCATCCCTATGCAAAATAAAATTATAATCTGATTTCTTCTCCGTGTACTTCCTTGTTTTAGTAGAAAACTATACTTTAATTTTATCAGAGAAGCTAGGAGGGAAGACAATGAGAAAAAGTATGTATTCAATATATATTTATCTACAGATCAAACAACAGTAATAGTGCAAGTGAAAATCTTCCCATTATTAATTTTAACTAATTAAGATAAAATTTCGAGATACATATGCAAAAAGGAGTGGGAGCACTTTTACAATCTTGACTAAATTTGAATTACAGTCCTTGAAATGAACCAAACATAAAGGAACTCCGATAAGAAAAGGATTGTACAAATTTCTTTTGTACTTGTGCCACCTACTGGTTATTGCTGAAAGATGACAAAAATTAAAAATTTAAAGCAGTTTGCTGGCAGCATTCCAGCAGAATACTCCCTAATATATTAAGAATTGAATTGTATTAATATAGCTAGGGGTTCAAGTCCCCAGGACTGCTACATCCAAACATTTAGTTTTACCTCTGATTCAACATTTGCAAGAAAACATATCAAGCTGCCTTGAACAAACTTCTCCTTTCTATCTGGGTCAGACACTTGGGAATATTTTTGCTGAAATGAGTTAACTGAAAAACTGAACTTGTACTGGGTGTATGCAAAGAATCTTCTACATCTGCAGAGGAGCAGTAGTTACATCTAAGTATCTGAGTGTCTCTTTTTATGGTCAAAATGTATAAATGAAAGTTCATTGCCGAGTACTCGTCTGGAGAGATACCCTTCAGTAAAAGGAATGTCTGGTTGTTTCCTCAGAAGTATTGCAGAAAGTTTATCACAACGACTGTTGCCAGAAAATTTAATTTGAAAGGAATAAAAAAAATGTAAAAAAAAAAACAAAAAAACACAAACCACTAAATATTCTAAAATTTAAATTTTAGAAATGGTAAAATTAACATAGGTAACTTAAGATTTATTGGAGTATTTAGAAGACTCTGTGAGCTCTGAGTCACAAGCACTGAGCTGTGTATGTTCCCATTCATTTCATTTAGCCTAGAAATCTACGTCAGCAACCAGTAAAGAACTCTTCACTGCTAAAAAAAACCAAACATAAAAATCCTTCCTTTGTGGGATTTTCTTTCTACAAGAGTAAGCCATCAATTGCAATGCCCAGGAAGAATCTAAAGGAAGATGTAACTTTGCAGTTACCATTCATATGTTCATGATAGAAAAATAATTACTTTCATGAGAAGTACTTGACCTAGAAAGAGAGTTTAGTTTCTAGTCTTTGAAAGTTAAGAAACCTATATTCCATCGTGGTCTAAGGTCTTAGTCAGCTCTGTATAATTATATGTATACCTGTATAGTTAATTTATTATACAGTCTCCATGGAATAATCACAATCAGGATATCTGAGCATGTAAGTAGTTGAGTATAATTCCATCTAGACATGCAAAATATTAACACATATTAGAATTTTACACAAATTAATCTCCAATTACAGACTGATTTTTCTCATGCAATCACATGCCTAACGGGATTTCCACGTTCTGATCTTCTCTGCATACATTTTTGCAAGTATTTCTAAACATTGTAAACAATATGCAGCAGCAGCAGAACTTTAAAGCATATTTAATACAATCACATTTCACCTGAGTTTTTATACAGTCTACTGGATTTGGAGCTGAGCTAAGCATTCAGAAACCTCATCTGAAGGTTTCTGTAGCTGATCTCAAAAGAACATAAGAAAACACATCCATGTCAAAAATGACTAACAGAACCTCAGTTTTGGCGATGGTGTAATTTCTTTTTATCTTTTGTTTTTTTCCTTCAGTAACTAACATTAAGAAACAACATGCAAAGTATATGTGTTCCTAGAACGTTCATGTAGTATGACTCAGCTGTACTACTGCACAATGGCAGTGTTGCAATCAGCAAATAAATCACCAGGGCAGCTGGAGATGACCTTCACAACTCTGTCCTCATTACCTTTCTAACACTGCCTTCCACTCAAGCTAATTAGCAAAGGCCTAAAACCTTACTAATCCAATGGCATAAATTCCCATGAGAAGGCAAAGGATTTTTGGTCAGGAGTTGGAAGGGCTAATTGAGAGGGCTTTAAACTAGGTTTGAAGGGGGAAGGGGATAAAACTGTGACTACTAGAGATAAGCCTAGGAGTGGCATGGCGATGCTAGGGGCAAAACTGATAGCTCAGCTCAAGAAAAGAATTTACCCCACTTAGGACAGAGCCACTAACAGGTTCCCTGAGCATGGAAGAGATTCACAGCCCATCAGGAAAGCATGTGTATGCATAGATACAAGCCCTGCCAGTAAGACTGTTTCAAAGAGGGCACATCTCAAATACCTCTATGCAAACGCACAAAGCCTGGGCTACATTGATGACAACTTCCTCCTCCAAATGGTATAGGAACCAATCAGAAAAGGACTTTTATAGATCTTGTTATCACCAAGAGAGATGGGCTAGTGAACTATGTAAAACTTAAGAGGAGACTAGATTGCAGTGACCATGACACTGCACAAGTCAAGATTCTTAGGGCAGCAAGAAAAGTGAGAAGCAAACTGATGTCACTTGATCTTAAAAGGGCAGATTTATGTCTCTTCAAGGATCTGCTTAGTAGGATAGAATGGGACAAAGCCTTGGATGTGTAGGGACCCCAGGAAAGCTGGTGATTCTGTGAAATAGCCCTTGGGACCACACCTCTTTTTCTCAAATATATGAGATGCACAGTATCCAAATGCATCTCAGATTGAGAGTCTAACAACTTGTAATTATATTTTCCCCCTTCCAACATGCAGATGAGATATATGGAAATTCAGAAATAAATAAGACACTTCAGTGCAGACAGACTAGAAAATCTTGACAGTTACCATGTCCTTTTCTGAAGGGAAGGACCAAATTCTTATCATGGCCTGGTAACATAACTTTATTTACACAGGACATGAAGGTTTTTACAGTTAAATTATTGTTAAAGCATGTTCTACCTGATGTATCTCTATTCTGTGTAGCATGGTTTTACTGAGTTATGACACAGACAATCTGCAGTGAAAAGATAGTGGCAGGCCATAAAACATCATAAGACAGTTAAAAATGAGCATAACACAGAAACATGGACACATCTTTTTGTCATCCTATTGCCAGTACATTGTATCCAATTTAATGTATCTTGCAAAGCCAAAGCATTTACCACCTTCATCTCAGGAAAAAAAAATATTAAAAAAAAAAAAAATCAGAAAAGGTGGTTTGTCAAATAAACACATACAAAAATGTTATCCTAAACTCTTTCTCCTGTGACTATTGCCTGATGTTTCCCTCAGCATTTCACCTTGTCCAAAAGTATGTTACTGCGGGATAGAATTTCACACTTCCTAAAAGACTTAACAGAAAGGTAAGTCCTACCACAAAGGTAAGCTATGCCAGATAACTTAAAGGCAACATTGTTATAAAGTCAACTGTTACAAAACACTTCAGGAGCTTTTGGGAGTGGTGCTGAACAGTCTTCGGGCTGGCTTGTTGACTGTATTACACATTGTGATGGACTGTTGTTGTTTGGGTTTTTTTTTTTTTCTGGTTCTTCATAATCTAGCACACATTCAATTTTGTCTGAAAGGACACATAAGCACAATCAGAATTAGTGAGTTTGCATGTTGTGTTGCTAGGGGCCTCCTAGATGATTCAAGAGATGTCCTATACAGCAAGTGAGGATACTCAGCTGGGGAAAGCTTTCTGGAGTGCAAGTTAAGCCAGGCAGACACAGTAACACAGCACAGAATGAACTTGCAGAAAGTGTGGATGCTGGGAAACTCATGAGAAATGTACTCAGTACTCAAATGTACTGTCAAGTTTTCAGAGATGGCAGAAAAAGTGGTTGTTCTAAGGATCTAGAGGTGGGTGTATGAAGCTTGATGGAATTGGGGGTGTAACAGGAAATCGATTGGGGAACAAAGCCATGGGGAAAAAACTGCTCTACAAGGGCAGAATGAGCAAGGATACACTGATTCCTGTTCCTTTTGCTTCCACCTGTCACGAGTTGATTTTAATTTGTTTGAAAAGCTATGCTTTGCTTTAGTTGGTATTTTATTAAACCTGAGCTGGAAGTCTTTTGGTATTTTTACTGCATTGATTTTAAAGAAAAGGTGCACACAGATAGATATACTCCAACATACTTACTGATTTAGGCTTTGTCAAAAGCATAAATGTAGCGTAGCAATTAACATTTGATAAAAGTCATCGGCATATAAAAGTGAACTTTTCATATCTATTGTACTATAGCATGGCACAATCCAACTAGACAAATACTGTTACTAGTGCAGTAGTTTCAAGGTAAATTCACTTGATCTTAAAAAGTATTAAAATAGACATTTAAAACTGACACAGTATTACTTATAAATACTTATAAATAAACTTATGACACAAAACGTCATAGTAAAAAAGTAAATAGCTAGGGATTTTTTGAAAGGCAGGTTTGTTTTCAGTATTTTAATACAATCGAAGTCATAAGATGAATGAAAGTACACAATGAAGAAAGCTAATTTCTAAGTATGGAGACATTTCACCCATTAGTTACATATAAGGGAGAGCAACTGTATAACCTTCCACAGACAACATATTACAGAATTTCTGAACCAGCAATGTTCAGAGACAATGTTCTTTAGAAAGCGGAAGAAGAAAGACTTTTTCTTCTCACACTTTCTTTATAGTTCTTCAGCACAGAACATATCTTCAAACGTTTGTCCTCTACTACAGACTTTGGAACTACAGACTTTGGAAGAATTGTCTTTTTAAACCCAAAATTTGTCTGTTCCTTTACTTCAGAAGCCAGAAGTTTGTTTTGGTTTTTTTTTAGAAAACAAAATAATAATTAAAGTTCATGACACACTCTACAATTAAAATCATCAAGTATGACAAACTCTGCAATACCCAAGACTCAAAGAAGCTACTCTTAAGAAAAAAAGTTTAAAACTCTTCATGTCCTACTTTCAGATTTTCAAAAGAATACCACCAGTACTAAAGAAAACAGTTTTAATTTGAAGAATAAACATGACAGGGAAAAAAGAAAAAGAAAAAGTGATAACTTATTTTCTTTGAATCATCTTTTCAGAGTTCTTCGGACTCAAGTGTTAGAGAATCTAAAACTGCATTCAGAGACTCAGAAAAAGCGGGTACAAGTTTAAAGTGACAAGTCCTAGAAATCTCATAATTATGGAGAAGCTTTTCAAACTGCTAAGTAAGATGTTAGGCAAGAATTTGACAGTTCATTTTTACTCTTCTACTACTAGTAAAAAATTTGCAGTTTGTCTCTCATTTATAAGGTGCCCTAAATATGAAAGCTTGTTTTTTAAAGGATAACCTTTAATAATTTGTTTAAAAAAACATACTCCCTGTCAGCAAGCACAACAGGAGCAAGTGCTCAATGACAACATAAGCTTTTAAATACTAAGAAAAATATGAACAAGCTGTTAGTGCCGCAGGTTTTTAATGCTACTAATTATTTTAATTAATATTTTTTTATGCTTTTCTATTCACATGGAACCCAGAAATTTTCAAAATGGATCATTCAGAAAACTTTCAGGAAATTCAAATATCATCTCTCCATTAGAAAAATAATCTCACACCCTCAGATTAAGGAGTAAGTGGCTCTCATCACTACCATCAAACATTTCAGAGATGCTGATAATGGGCTGCATCACCTTCCCGCTGCTCTGCTTCAGAAAGCCTGAAACTCTCAATGTTAAAACACAGAGGAACACGATGAGAGTGGGAGTAACACCAAAGAATAGGGGTAGGTGTTAGTAAATTCTTCTGTAACCACTTTAAAGGTAGTGTTAATGAGGCTTTTCTGTATTATTTTGGATTACAAATAATATTATTTCAAATAGACTGATATTAATTGGATTTTGTATGAAAAATTGATTATGATTGTAATTAATCTAGTAGGAAAGACTCTTGGCTAAAAGTGTATCTCTTTTGCATGTAGTATTTTGGATGCAAGGGTAAGGCATCCACAGTGCTTTTATTGTGCTGCATAAATGATTAGTGGGCTCCTCTTAAACAAGTTAATCCCCAATTCCACTATTGTACTTCCAAGGACAAAAGTAGAGGAATTACAAAAGAATCTTTCAGTTTTCACATTTTGATGTTTAATCTTTTTACACTTGTCAATAACAAACTTTTTTCAAGTTTTGTTAGTATAATCCACAACTTCTAAGACCAGGCATTGAGACTAAAAACAAACAAGCTTGATTTTCACACTGGCAGAAGTTAACATTTCCATTTCCTTTCCATTATTATGAATTCTCAATATCACTAAAATTTTCTGTTTAAGTTTTTTTGTGGGTTTTTTTTTTTGTTGGTTTTTTGTTTGTTTTTTTTTTAATGTAAAAAAATGTTGATAAACACTATGAATTTGGGAGACTGCAATTGTCATTCCTCTCAGGGGAATTCCTGGGTGGTGGAGCATTGCTGAGGTTTGTTGATAATGATCTAAACAAATTACTAGCTTCAATTCTAATGAGAATCCTACTGTTAAATACTCTTGTTACCGGTTTTGGGTTCACAGATTTAATAATGAACTTCATAACAAGTTTTGTATATCATGGTTGACTAGCTGCACTGTGACCTCAATAACTCACCAATCTTCTACCAACTATCGTGCAGGAGTCACTGTATTAATAGGATATTGTTCTGCCATTCTATTATGCAACCACAGTATAATTCCATTTCATTTAGTGGTAAATTATAGATTTATCACATAGTGATTAAAACATGCAAACAAGGCAAAAACCACAATAAAATATAGTAAAAGTTATACATACCTTAATAAAAATACACATACCATCAGGAACAGCTAGGTTTCACAAGCCATTCAAGGGGAAGTTGTGGGAGAAAGAGACACACTTCATGGATAGCTCAATGGGAAGCATTAGAAATCTTTGTGGGAGCAGGGTCTTGCTAAGTCAACAGAACTTTGGTAAACATCTCAAGACTATGATGAATCTGAGAATACTTTAGGTAATGCTAGAAATAACAAAATGGGAAATGGATGATGCAACATTGTCTCTAGAGAGAAAAAAAAATTGGGGACAGGTTATCTGCAAGGAGACAAGGGTGAAAAAGCATGGGACCAAGATGGATCAGTAGTAGCACGGATAAGGGGAAAGAAGATGAAAGCAGTTGACTGTGTGCAAGAAAGTACAAGTCCAGAGCCTGAGCAGGGCAATTTGTTCTATCTTCTTAATAAAGCATTCCCCAAACTCTTGATGAGTGTCATCCACTCTCTGCATTCAAATGCATGTGGGGCAGTAGCAAATTTCATGCTTGACTGACCAGCAAGGAAATGAAGACTGAAGAGATTATTGTTCTGTGACTAGATATGGGTGCAAATGTAGGTTGAAGGAGAGGGACCAGAGAGATCTCCATGTGTCATCGTAAACCTCTTTAGCCAGTAAGAGCAGGACTGGGCCATGAACAGCCCATGATTCTGTGAATGTTGTATGTTGGTGTGTGGTGCCTGAACAGCTAGAGGTGATGTTCTCCTGTGCTGTGAAAACAGCTTGTGTGTGGTGGTATATACACTGGCATACTGAGAATAATGAGAACAAAAAAAGTGGCACTCTGGCATTTAGTAGGGATGAGAGGAACCCCTCTGCCTTAATCAGGGCCAAGAGGGAGAAATTCCATCAGTCCCAAAGTCCACTGATCTTTTATTAACATGCACAAGCAGTGAAACACAACACTGAGTTTTTATGTGGTATTTATCCTCTCCCATCAATTTATGCTAACATAGTAATCTACAGAATTTGGATTTACTTAAATGAGTTTGGGTGTCTCATAGATACATAACTTGCTTCCTTCAGTATATATTATTTATCAAACAGACAATAAAAACTACAAAGAGAGTAGTTACTGCTGCACTTTATAAATCAAGAACTTGATTTTTTTCTTTAAGCTTATTATCCAGCTCCTCAAGTGATTGCAATACATTTGCATTTTATAGATTATTGATCTGGTTTATTTTTGTTTAATTGATAAACTGTTATCATATATGATGGAAATGTAATTGCTGATCACACACACTTCACACAGAACTCTGCTACCTTTAACATGCAGGTAAACAAATGGATGCAGTGAACTTTGCACATGCTTTTCACTTATGAATAAAGCTGCTCAGAAGTGTGGTAAATTGAAAGACCAAGTTACTGACCTGGCCAATGCATAACACTGCCAAGAAGCACATAATAGTAGAATAATCATGACTGGAAAGGACCTTCAAGACCAAACCAAGTTAAACCATCAGTCCTACACCACCTTAACCACTAAACATCTCCCAAAGTGCCACATCTACCCATTTTTTAATGTCATCAGTGACTCTACAACCTCCGCAGGCAACCCATTACAATGCTTCATCATTCTTTTGGTGAATGCATTTTTCCTAATACACACACAACTTGAACCCATTACCTCTTGTCCTATCACTAGTCACTAGGGAGAAGAAGCCAACACTTGCCTCACTACAACCTTCTTTCAGGAATTCTGGAGCTATAACAACTCCCCTCAGCCACCTGTTCTCCAGGCTGAACAGCCCCGAGTCCTTCAGATTTTCTTCATAAGAGCTGTTCTCTAGACCTTTAATCATCCTAGTTGCCCATCTCTGCACCCTCTCCAGTATCTCAATGTCCTTCCTGTTCTGTAGCACTCAAAAATGCACACAGAACTCAAGGTGCAGCCTCACCAAAGCTGAGTACAAGGGCAGAATCACTTCCCTGGTCCTGCTGGTCATGCCATTCCTGACACAGGCCAGGATGCCCTTTGCCTTCTTGGCTACCTGGGCACACTGCTGGCTCATGCTCAGATGGCTGTCAATCAGCACCCCAGGTCCCTCTCTGCTGGGCAGCTCTCCAGCCACCCCTTCCCACACCTGTAGCCCTGCTGGGGGTTGTTGTGGCTGAAGTGCAGGACCTGACATTTGCCCTTTTTGAAACTCATACCACTGGCCTTGGCCCATGGATTGAGCCTGCCCAGATCCCTCTGCAGAAACTCCTTACCCTCAGGCAGATAAACGCTTCCACCCAGCTTAGTGTCCTCTGCAAACTTCCTGAGGGTGCACACTATCCCTTCATCCAAATCATCAGCACCTATACAAATACTCCAGCTTCAGATACCTGCAGGAAATCTGTTCTATCCTAACACAACTCCAAGCAGTGACACACATGGCAAAGGGAACTCACGTTACCTTTCACAGACTTCATACTGGCATTTCAGTTATTAAAATAATGACTTGCACTAGTATCTACTATAATTCTGACAGCTTTAAAAAAAATATATCCATTCTGCTTCAAATGTCTCTTCTCAATTACAGACCATGTCCTCAATTTCTACTAAAAGATGACATTTCAACAGTTCAGTAATTAACTCCTTTTTTTCAGAGCAATACTAAATTTTCAGGGTTCTTTGGTTTTCTGAGAACATGGGAGTTCATATTTCTGATCATCATAGTTATGCCTTCAAGAACTGTGCACAGTCTTTCATGTGTCTGCTCATTTCCTTAAATAATACAGCAACAAAAAAAGTCAATAGGAAAATAAAGTTCTTTCCCAAGAACAGAGAAAGATTCAATGTGTAATATTAATTTAAAATTTGGACTGGTTTCTAAGAGCTATTTTTACACTAAACAAAATAGAAAAGATGATCCTGTATTTCATTCATGTGCAGAAAATGCAGTTGTTAGAGACAAATGGCAATAAGACAGTACAGTATTTTGTTACTGAAAAATATAGTGTGAGAGTAATTTCTGGCTGTACATACACTTGGTTTTGTTGTGGTGGTATGGAAGACTTAATCATATACTGGTTTGAAAAAATTACATTTAAACATAACTTAATGAATATAAGTTGTAAATGAAAAGAGCTGTGGTAAAAGGGCACAAGACTTAGCATATATAATAAGTTTGACATTTACAAAGCATATGAACTTACAATATTCTTCACCAATATATTCTAACCCACACATCCATATTCATCCAACGTGTATCACGGAAGTACAAATGAAACTGCAGAAACATCCGTGAACTTTTTACAGTTGTTTCAATCATCCTCATCCTTCTACTACAAGTCTCACTGCCAGAAACCACATAAATAATAACTAGAATAATACACTGTAACCTCTCCCTTTACCTTTAGTGAGCACCACTATGCTATATGAAAAAGTGACACTCTACATAACCAGCGCACAGATTGAGTAGAAAATTTACTTTTCCATTTCCTAGTTATAATTTCTACTAACTTTTTATTATTGCTTTTGCAGGTTTGCATGAAGAAATACTAGTAATCTTACTCTTATCTCTTTCACCTAGGAAAAAAAAAAGAATATATTTTATCTGCCACACTGAAGGTCAAACACCTGCAAACGGGAATTAACCAGGACCAAAATTACTGCTAAAAATATGATAAAATAAAGAATAATGTCTTATTAAAATATAATATCAAGGAACAAGTCAGGTGATACATCTCATCCCTAAAGGTCAAGACATAGGAAGTATTGATCAGTTTTTGATAGCAGAAATTAGAACAGATGGTGCCCCTGTTTTGTTACATTTTATTTTCCTTGCAAGGAAATCATGGACAATTTTTACTTATAAGCCAAATAGAATATAATATTTTTATTTATATATATATATAATTTATATTTTGGTATATTGAATGTTCATATTAAATCA
Organism: Phaethornis superciliosus; assembly: GCA_023637945.1. Lineage (NCBI taxonomy): Eukaryota > Metazoa > Chordata > Aves > Apodiformes > Trochilidae > Phaethornis > Phaethornis superciliosus. Next base: position 76,388,326 of record JAJQWJ010000002.1, read on the forward strand.
TAATTCTATTCCCAGAAAGAATCTCAATAATAATAATAATAATGATGATAATTTAAATTCATCATTTTGGTTCTATAAACACTGCTAGGGGAAAAGGGGGAAATAAAAGACATGTGCACACATTTTCTAAAACAATCAAGCAATTTGAAGATGTCTCAAGTTATGCACCAAAATACATCCAGCATGAGGAGAACTGGTACTCATTATAATTTAATTTTAGTAGCCCAGTAAATATTTTAAAGTAAGCAAAAATTCCACATACTTGTCAGTATTCATACTGCAGATAATTTCCAAATTATAGTTACAAGTTTTGTTTTTCTTGTATTAAAATATTCTGGCTTGGCCATGACTCAGGTTACTCTTTGACCTGGGTGAAGGACTCCACCTGTGTTCACACGTGTCGGGGGGGTGTGAGTGCACCAACTGGAGTGGGACCAGAGGTCAGAGACCCACCTGCCTGTGGTTCCAGAGATCAGAATTAGTGAGAGTGTGTGAGTGAGTGTGTGAGCACCTGCAAAGACGATGCCAGACCCTCCAGAGAGCAGGTGAAGTGACCTGAGAGCCAGGGCAGGGGGAGTACCTGTGTATGTGTGTGTACCTGTAAGGAGCTGTGTATCAGGGACTCCCTGGATGTCCTGGAGGAGCTGCTGGAGAGACCAAGACACTGGGAGTTTCCAGGGACAAAACCCGTGTGCCCACACTTGCGTAGACATGCATGTATTTGTGTATTCTTGGTTTTATGTGCATGTTCCTCTTTCTTTTGGTTAAGGTTGAGGCTCCTGGGAAGAGCCATTGGCCCATGTGTACCAGGCTGGCTGTGCAGATGTGTACAAGGTGTGCACGCCGATGTGTGCAAAGGGTCCAGACTGCAGTGCTCAGGGCTCACATGCCTAAGTACCAGCAACTAGGAAGATTAGGATCCAGAAGCAGCTACTGGGCAGACTGAGTCCAGCTCAGGACACAGTGGAAACAAACTGTCAGGTGGAAATAAACTGTTCACTTGCAAAAATAGTCCTAGTAATGGGCATCCATCCTGCTCAGTCAGAGGAGGAAACAGGGTGAGGCGGCTGGATTGAGGCCCTTGAACACTTGAGTTTCCATATAAAAGTAGAACTGTGGAAGCTTACAAATAACACGCAGACTATGCATGGGGATGTAAGTGAAAGATATTTCAATTAATTGGTTTGCAATTAATTTATAACAAGTAAGTTTTGAATTTGCATCTGATTTGTAAGCCTTGGAGACTGCAGCCAAACAATGTTCTTTACAGGTTTCAACTAAGAGACCTTAAACTGAAAGATGTTATTTCTTACCTATGACAAGGGTGCTACCTCCCCTTCCTTCACCAATGTAAGCACAAGTATTTGTGATGTTTGCACACTAAACAGATAAAAATTTAAAGATTAGAGCTCACAAGCCTCCTACTAAAAAACCCAAAATCATAAATGAAAAAACCATCATCCAAAAAAAAAAAAAAAAAACCCACATGGAGCACTGCAGGTTGAGTTTACCAACATGTTTTTTCCTGGGGACAGGACACCATAAAATAGCTTACCTAACATCTTAGTTCTGGCAGTAATTAAGTGTTTTGTTTGTCTTGCAGAAGTGATTACTAGTATGGATTTCAGATAAATTGGGACATCTATTTGCTAGTACTGAGGATTTACAAAAACATTGTCCAGTCAATCTTCTAGAAACCAGGAGAGTCTCAAACAATGAGCCAGACTGAACTCTGTAGTAAGATAAGAACTTAAGCAAAGTATAACATTGTAATAAAGTAAGAAAAGATATATCCATATAAAATCAATCAGCTTCCATCTTCAAAGAAGCTCTTGAAATAAAGACTGGAGATAACATATTAAGGTATTTAAGTGAATCTACCTTATGTGATTGAAGATAGAATTAACTGAGCCCAGAGTTTCCTCTCCCCACTATCTGTCTTTCAGCAGGATGTCATCTCTCTGCTCATGAGAGGATGTAAGAGGTATTATCACGGTTTAGGCGCAGCAGGCAACTAAGCATCAGGAGAGCACACTCACTCACTTTTTCCCCCTTGTGGGATGAGGAGGAGAAAATACAATTAAAAGGTCCTGGTCAAGGCAAACACAAAGAGGGTTCATGGTTCACTCACCAATTATAGTTACAAGCAAACCAGACTAGACTTGGTGAAAAATAAACTTAAGCTGTCACCAATCAAATCAGAGCAGCACTAAAGGAAACAAAATCAGATCTTAAAAACACCTTGTCCCACTTCTCTCTTCTTTCCAGGCTGAAATTACTTTGTTCCTGATTTCTTTACATCCTACTTACAGCAGCAGAAGAGGGACAGGGAATGAGAATTGTCTTCTAGCAGTTTCTTTCTCCTCTTCTTAAATACGTTAATTGCAAAAGCATTATCACAGACACTGGTGGGCTCAGCCTTGGCCAGAGGTGGATCCAACTTCAGAGTTGGGCAAATTTCCATCATCTTCTCACAGGAGCCAGCCATGCATCCCCTCCTCCACTGCCAAAGCCCTGCCACACTCACTCAACACATTAGGGCCTTAGGGCATTAGGACCAGGGCAGGCAGAGAGTAGTTGGCTGACCAGCTCTGTTAATAACCCCAGCCCATTTTTTTGTAAAACGTCAGCGAGTACTGAGAAAGCAATAAACTTAAAAACTCAAGCTTAACTAAAGTGCATATAACACAGATGTTGCTATTAGCAACACAGTACCACTGTCATGGTAACTTCCCCTGTCAAAGTTACTACTGGTCGTCTTTCAAAATATAGCATATTATCTATTCCTTGAACATATAAATTATCTGTGGATATAAAAATCATAGGGAGATTTTGTACTTTGCAATAAGGCATCAGAAAGTAACTTTTCTGCAATTTTTTCCCCCCTATTCCTTTTCTCTAGTCATTAATTTTATGGGAATAAATTTGCTCAGAAAAACCTCTAGTGAGTTCTATTAAGCAGTATTATAATTATGGTTATAATTATGATACTGACTTTTTAAGCAGAATTGAGATTGACATATAGTTGCACCACAATTGTTCTAAGTGCTTTAACATACATGAATACTTGCTCAGACTGACTCCAGTACCTATCATAGTTCACATTTCACATAGAATTCCTAGTGCTACTGAGAGAAAGGACAGAGACATCTGCATTTTACTCTGTAGGACATTCAAATTAATAGTTGAAGAGGTCAGAAGGAGGACAAATTTTTTTTTTTCCTTAAGAAAATGATTTGATTGTTTACAAGTGAACCCCCAGAAATATTTTTTTAAAAAATATATGAATTTGCATTAGAAGGGGTGGGCAACAGATTTACGCAGATCAAGATTTGGCATATGAGCTGTGTACACAATTAGTGGTAAAGCTTTTTGACTTCTCTACATACAACAGCTGATCAAGAGTAAACACATTAAGTCTTTCAAAATTGTGTGTTTGCAGTGGATCCTTCAGTAAGCATGGTTCTCTGTCCATGGACTAACAAAGCTTCAGTCATTACAAGTATGTGCCTCTTTTCCCCTCATCCTCTTTCTCACAGTATTCACATTTTTTGCCTTTTTCTCTGCACCATTGAAAGCCTTTAATTTTCCTTCTTTCCAACTCCTACCTTCACTTTTTTGTCTAAACAGCCTAAAATAGGAGTCATATCTACCTCCAAACTCCAGCAGGTTTTATTAACTGCCTGCCTAGCACACTCACAGGTACAGCCAGACACATTTCCACCAGTGATGAAAGGTAGGGTGCACTCTGTCTGCCTTCCCTCTGTGTGGACAGAGAGGGAGACTCCTCTCCTGCTATTGAGTTTCACAAGACTTGGACAAACTCAATTGTCTTAAGGATTCTATTACATGACAAATTTAGGAGTTTCACAGGACTTAGAGGAACGTAATCATAGAATCATAGAATCATAGAATTAGCCGGCTTGGAAGGGACCTCAGAGATCATCAAGTCCAACCCATGACCCACCGGAGCAGTTGCTAGACCATGGCACTGAGTGCCACATCCAGTCTTTTTTTAAATGTCTCCAGGGACGGAGAATCTACCACCTCACCGGGCAGACCATTCCATTGCTTGACCACCCTCTCCGTGAAGAAATTCTTTCTAATATCTAACCTAAATCTCCCCTGACACAACTTAAGACTGTGTCCTCTTGTCTTGTTGAATATCGTCTGGGAAAAGAGTCCAACTCCCACCTCGCTACAGCCTCCTTTCAGGGAGTTGTAGAGAGCAATGAGGTCTCCCCTGAGCCTCCTCTTCTTCAGGCTGAACAGCCCCAGCTCTCTCAGTCTCTCTTCATAGGGCCTGTGTTCGATCGGCTGAGGGCAACGGAGGCCAACGCCCACCCTTTCGGAACGGCACTCGCCTATCGCTTAGGACCGACTGATTGTCTTAAGGATTCTATTGCATGACAAATTTAGGAGGAATTGGCTAATAGATTAAAAAATCTACCTCAGATAACTGGCAGTCATAGACTCTGTGACTTCATCAGGAAGCCAGTATATTGTTTAAAATAATTCTGAAGAATTTCCTTATATGCATACACACACCAAGACTCTTTTTAACTGGATTTCCTTTTTAGTTACAGAAAAGGCAAGACTGGTTATTACTCTCTTTTTGTCAGCTTGCAGTTTCAAATATCCATAGACCACAAAGATTGTTCACATCTGACAGGATTTTCTTCCTGAGTGCCTGTGTCACTGATTATTGTCTAGCTCACTTATCATTACTTTGTACTATACTGTAATTAAGGTTATGTGAGTCAATTACTAAATTAATTACAGGATTATAATGTCATCATGAAAGCCAGAGAATTCTCAGGGACTTAAGAGATACTGAGTAGGTAACAGTTCAACCAAAATTGCTTTGACTGTTTTTCTCCCAGCCTCAGTGAAATGAGTGCACTCTGAGTTTTCTTAAAACTAGTTTAACAAATTTAGTGGTGTCAGAAATAACAGTCCCACTCTGGCTTCAGAGTTTGGCTAAGCAACCACACAACTTTATATTAATCGCTTTCCTACTACTTCAGTTCATCTACTCTGCTGCAGCTGCTGTTCCCTTGTGTTCAGATCACAATAAAATTTCACTATCTGGCAATGCATCTTCAAAATACAAATTAAATATGATGACAATTATAGTACAAAAAATATAGAAGTGCTAACCAGGTTCACTATCCATAGTTCATATTTACTGTCATTTCCCATTCTGTTTTGAGTTTTAACTTTTTATGGAGTGGGCAGATATACTAGAAGAAAGGAATTCAGGGTAAGTTACCAAAAGACAATCTTTGAAAATAATAGGATAAACTAATTACATAGGAAATGTTGTCCATTTCATGTTAAGACTATTGTAGCATTTTTCTTCTTTCCCGATTAGAAGTATTTCAAGTACTTCTCCAACTTCTTTTTACAGTACTAAAATTGACATTTTAAGGAGACTCAAATTTAAAGAGACATCACATTTTATAATTAATCTCCCTGTATTGCATCTGTTCTACTTATAAGGATAAATGATTCTGAACTATAAGGCTTGTTTACCAGACCATCAGAAGAAATCTCTAAAACTCATTTCCCAAAATATGATTTTATGTCTCATTCAACAGATATATGCAGTCTTAATTTTGCCTTTAACCTAATGTAATAGTAATCTAATGACATAATAACCTTTATATAATGACAGAATGAGTTATTTGTTTCATCTTGGAGAGGTGTCCAAAGTAATCACCAATACCAACAAACATTACTTTCAAAATGTTTCAAAAGTGTATCACCTCACATTTCTTGGATAAAAATTGTATGTATTGCATGGGATTAAGCAACATGCAGTATTTCTATTTTGTGATTGGGATACTATAGATTAAATTTTTAAAAAGCCTTACTTAGCCAGTGACTACCTGAATTTCTCTCAGAAATGCAAGGTTGCAGTTGAGACTGCAAGGTTGTATCTGAAGATTTGAGCATCAATACACAGCATCTTCAGAAAATAAGCCATTTAGTCATTTTAATTTGTTGTATATTTCTTCTGTCAGAGTCTGTATTAGTTTCACAAAATCTTAACACTCATTATAAACTCATGGTTTATAGCAAAGCAGTTAGTAACCAACTGTGGCAGGAGAAATCAAAGGAAAAATAATGTGCACAGTCACCACTGGTGTGGGCTGAGGCAGGCAGTACAAACTAAAAGAAACACAGAAGTCAGGAAAGCTGGTACTGATCATTAATTCTTTGCTAATTTTGTGTCTAATAGCACAAGGCAGAGACAGATAACATCCTCTGAAGAACTGTCTGGTACTAACAAAAGCTGTTTATGGAGTACAAAAGAGGCAGTATTACTTGATTACATTTTGTCTTTTCAGTCTTTTCCCCCTTAGGCCCTGGCCTTGCCAACTCTTCCAAAACAACAGATCAAAGCACCTATGGGTAATAGATGAAATGTAGATCAATCAAATATCTGAATACAGCGACTTCTAGATTTAAGCCTGATAGCAGCTGGTAAAACAGGTAAATAAAAATTTAAAAGAAACTGGAAGGTTAAGGAGCAACAGCTTTGAAAGGGTTACTCACACTTCTATGCCCATATGGTGTCTGCTAGAAAAAAATTCTCTTGTCTTGATGTAAAGTACTGCAAGGAAAAGAAGTAAGAAGCTAGCTGACTGCTCACTCTGGCTTAGCATGAGTGTTACAATAGGTTAGTTCACATGTTTCTCCATGCAGCGGTTCACTCTTTTGCATCTGTGACAAGAAATCCAGCAGTGTGGATTTCTATGTGTCAACTGTGACATAGTTGCATCTGAGCCTTATCTACATGATAAGCTAAAGCCAGTGGAGTAGTATGAGCTAAGTTGTTCCACCTTAGCTTTCCATTTTAGCTGACATAACAGGTCTTTAGTCTGGAGAAAGAGAAGCAGAGATGAGAAGGAAAAGTCTTCCTATTGAAAGTCTCATGTGACAGTCCTTATTCACAACACATATGAGTTCAGAGGAGGCATGTTCAGACATGAATATTCAGGCTACCAATAAGAGGTAAGAGGGAGATCCCACATATATGGCAAGAATATATGTGGGATCTCCCACATATATGGGGAATATATGCTTCCTTCCCTTAGGAAGCATGTGGTTCTGTTATCAACATCTTCCCACAGAATCAGTAGCCAACCAGCTATGTTGGATAAACAGGAGCAAGGTGAGAAGGAGGAACCACAGTTCAACTCTAGATACTTTCTGTGGGCATAGGCTGTTCACCATTATCCACTGAAATTTTAACCCAGCCTGGTAATTCAGCTGCAGGACTTGTACAATTTGCTAAACTTGTCAGTCAGATCAGATCTGACTGCCAACAATACAGCCTAGTATACAGATATTTCATGCCCTGCAAGGCCACAGATACATAATGTAGTAAGCAGATCAGAAGATAGCTCAAATTATGCTTTTTAAAGTATACTTTTAATACTTCAACAATATACTACATCTAATATATACTACAACAATACTTCAAACTACATACAAATTAATTTGTCTTCTATTTTTAATACCCACTAAAGTCAAAACATCATTTAACCGTAACTTGAAAAATTATACCTGTTACAATATTTTTAACTTGTTTCTCCCAGAAGAACACGAGAGAGAGTACGTGTACAAGCATATGTGTGCACATATACACATACACATGTGACTATAACTAACATATAGTTCAAAAGAAATGTCAGATGCTTGCTTTCTGGCTTTGACATAGAACTAGACAATAATCTGACCTGATATAGCTAGAAAAATATCAGGTTTTTGCTATGCATTCGCGTGAATGTATAGAACAGGCAGCTACTGCATTATATTATGCTCAGAGGTCAGCACTGCTGTAATACTTAACCATATCAGCTCTCTTTCAGAAAGATTAGATTGATGTGACACTAGAAACAATGACAGAGTCTACTGAACTAATGTATAAAACTGTTCTACACACTGGCCAAGAGCAAAGAGGAAACACAATCAGACTAAATTACTTCACAGAGTGATGAGAAAAGTGGTAAGTCCTTTATTAGGTACTCAATCCTTTCACTTTGCTATGTACTATTCTACAGAGGATTTTTTCCCCTTTTGCTCAGAGCCCTTCCCTTAGCCTTCAACAAATCATCCATCACAATTAGCTAAATATTTAATCCTATGGTCTGCACTATCTATAGGTATGATATTACCCTGTAAATTCAGCAAAAAACTTAGTTTTCCTCTTCCAAAAAGTATCTGTCTGCAATGTCAACTATCACAATGATATATGGCTGGTATTTTATATGCAAGAAATGAGGAGGAGGTTTAATATATATACATAATAGGTATATATATCACCAAATTAAAAAATATCTGTAAATAAATGTATGCACAATGCAAGCATCCAGTTAGAAAATCTGACAGACAACAAATCCTTTTCATACCAGTTATTTAGGCTCAAATTATTCAACAATATTACCAATGCCAGTACCACTGTTGCAACAAATGAACTTGTGTGCAAATTGTGGCAACCACAGATGTATGTTATCATCAGTGCAAACATGACTTTATCCTTTTGCTGCCAACAAGCAAAACAAAAATAGATCTGGCTACAGTGACCCAAGCTACATGATACCCTATACAAATAGTGTAATTCTCTATTACAATCAATCACTCTCAACTACTAGCTATTTATTATGCATATATTTAATAGCATTCACATGCTAACTGTATCGAGATAAGGCTTTTTTCATTAATCAAGGAACTGGTAGGCTAGGTCCAGTCAGAGATTTCTGATAAAAGATGATCTTTGGGATCTTTTCTGTTGAAGCGTTGCATGGAAAAATACAGAAATGTGATTATGAAAAAAACAAGTGTAATAATGGAGTGATGAAGGTTGTCATCCTTAGAAATATGCTCATGCATATGATAGCCATATATGTAAATATATCCTATATATTAATATACCATTGATATTATAGATGTATACCTCCATATTAAGGATGTAAAGACAGCCTTTGGATGAGCCTTGTAATATTTGATCCTTGTGCAAAAGTGAAGTAACATGTGGGAGGTTTTTTGTATTATTGATCTGACTGAATTGTAGGACAGATTCATGATACAAATACCACCAATAAGGAGGTTCTTTTTTACTTAGGAGATGCATATAGTTACCCTATTACAGTCTCTTTCAGCATTCTGGAAGAATCTTTAGGTCTTTCTTGAGAACTACTGAAAAAAAAAAAAAAAAAAAAAAAGATGGTATTTTCATAACAAAAAACCCAACATCTTAAGTATCTACTCTGCATAACGTTGTAAAAAAAATTATGAACTACGTGTGCTGGATGAACATGGACCACATGGTTTTGAAGATTAGTAGTTGCTTCTAGCTTGATTTATGCTAAACTTGCAGACACACACAACTTACTCTGAAATGTTTTCCTCACTAAAAGGTCTGAAAAATTCCACCCACTCTGAAGCAATCTTTTACATGGTAAGATAAGACAGATTTTATTTTTTTTTATAGATCTATAACCAACCATGGTAAATAGTTGATGATAATTTTTTTTTCCTCAGCTGTATATTTCATAACAGTTTTTCAAGATGTTCATGGAGAATGTAGGCACACACTGAAAATACCAGAGATTATAAACTTGCCTTCTGAAATGAAACATATGGCATTTAACTTTACCCCATTCACACCTCAAAACAAGCATATCAGTACTCTGCTACATATGCCCATTATAATACAAGTATATTTAAAGTCCCTGCCTACTCAAACCTTTCTATGATTTTATCATAAAGACTATTTTTAGTAAAGTTTATATCCCTGTGCATTACCAGGACCAGTAGGTAGATAAGCCAGGCAAGGTTATGACCATTCAAATTAGCATAATTTCCTTTCTACATTAAGATTAATCTTAATTCCAATTATTTTGCAAGAACAGGAGTATTTAAATCCTGTATACAAAAATTTTAACTATTTTCCAGTCATTTGTGTTCATTCCAGCAGCTATCAGTTTACCTCATATTTACTGTTTCTCATTTACTTCAGAAATAGAAAATTCAAGACATTTGTATTAACTACGATTATTGTAATGATGAAATATTTATTTTTCTCACTGTTACACTTCATGAGGCAATGCTTCAGGCTCTGCATAATTATTAGCAGCTTGACAAGAATTACACAGCTTCAGTGGAAAGTAGAGTTTAATTCCTTTATTTTCTCTGACCTATTGCAGATAATAGAATTCCATGTCTTGAACTATGACCTTCTTAGTTCAATATGTAATATTGCCTACAGAAGAAATTAAATATGCTGAAAAAATCCACTTTTATTTTTTTCCATTGTATAGTTTCCCATATCAGACATGAACTGTGCTACTTAGTATAGAGATTAAGAGATCAAGTGAGTTACAAAAGCAAATTTACTTATCTGTTTTGCCAACTGATTTTTTTAAACTTTACTTCAGATTTTCAGAACCTTTCCTGACTTTAAAAACAAAAATAAGTGAAAATATTGTAGCTTCCTCAAGTCCAAAATACATTAAGCACTCTAATACTACACAGTACCTTGAATCATAACATGCAGATATTTGTGGATTTCAATGCACTCTCATTATGTTTTGTTTTTTTTTTTAACTTCACCATGTAAACATAGAAGAATGTTATCTTGGCTTTGTGTATTAGAGGAAGAAAATATCTTGCCACCTCACTAATTATTTAGACCTGTGAGTAGGCAGTACAGTAGCAAAGACAGAGGTAGTTCTGGCCAGAGTGTTGCAGTTTTGATTACCAGCTCCCATAGGCATCAAAACTGCACACAGTCTTTTCAATAACTTTACTCAGCTGTCAGTGACATTTGACCAGACTGAGGCCCTAAAAATAACAGCCACCGCCATAAAGCAGAATATAAAGCAGTTTTCGATGACAGAATATGCAAGAAAAACATATGCGGCCTAGGATCAGAAGTAGAAAACATATAGCTGCAGATAAAAAAGGAGACATTACTTATATAAAATAACAAGTTAAGTGATAGAAACATAAAACTATGAGCACCTGTTACAGCACTGACATGGTATTTCTAGTTCTAATGTCATCATGAGAGACTTCTGGAGTTGGGGTAACTTTCTGAAGTAGAATTTGTCCTTATTTGCCACCATCAGCTGTGTTTTGGAGTCACATAAAATCTGCTTATGTGCTTCCTGAAGCACTCATCAAGCTCTGAATTTTTTTTCCCTTCTAATTTAATCAGTGATCAAAAGGCATCTGAATGGGACTCAAAAAGTTAGCTTAAAAAATAACAGCAAATTGAATAAAACTTAGCCCTTTGCATGGAAATATGATCCAGCAAGACTGCCAGTAGCAAGAATACCTCAAACAAAACCATAAAGACTTTCCAACTCTCTGGTTGGAAAAAACCCACAACCAAATAACAAAACACCCAATACTAAAATCATCCCAAAATTAAAACCCTTGGATAGTTTCTAGAGCCTTAAAAGCTAGAAAGTAGCCTAAGAAGTAGGACTAACCATCAACTAGCTCTGTAATTTTGAGTATTATCTTCCCCCCTGCTCCATTTAAGTCCAATATGCTCTCCACACACAGGTGTTTTCTTGCATCATACATCAGTATTGTTAATTAGTACTTTCCTCTTATAGAAGTTGCAAAGTATTTCAATATTGCTTTATGTAAGTAGCAAGCCAATGTGTGGGGCAAGATAACCTGATACAATAAACAGGTTTCCTATGAGAGCATGATTACACACAGAAATTCAATCATTTATTCTACACTTCAAGTTCCTCTTACACTTCGTTATATTTGCTTCTTTATAATAGGTGAAGTTAGACAGATATGTTGGAGGACATGAAGCCTTAATAATAACTGTCTTGACAGAATGAGACAGAAAAAGGCAGGAAGATCACGAGGTTAAAAATATGCAAAATAAAAACCTGTACAGATAAAGTAAAATGCTGATAAAACTAATATTGTTTCTTTTCCTCTTCCTTTCCCTTGAAACTAAATTTAAGGACATATACACTAAACGTTTTTGACAAACTGCAGTAAAATTATAGGATTTCAAAAATAGGTCTCTACCAGAAGGGTATAGAAGAGATCCTATGGGTTTAGGAGTCTAATTTATTTCTCTCTCCTGTTCTAACAGCCCATGTATCCCAAGAAGAAGAAAATTTAGAAGTTAACGAATCAAGGTAAATTACTACAGTCCATTGTGAATGGGTTTTGGCTCTTTAAAAAGTCCAATGTAAAACTTCTGAAAGGTAGGAAAGATTTGTTTGCATGGTTATGCAAACATCAGTTGAGTCCTTATTAAAGGATAATTTTATAAGTAAGTTTTCCACCTCTTAGTGATTTACAGTTACTGGTGGGAAAAAGTGAAGAACCATCAGAAGTTCAAAATTAAATATAATTAATCAGAAGAATAAAACAGAGTAGCATAAATGTAACTGTCAAAAGAATGAAATTAAATACAAAATTACAACAGTTTTACAACTGAACATCTGGCTCAACAACCATTATTGAACTGCAATTCAGAATATATAGATGTTTTACATATAAAATTTTATTATCTAATAAATTGCTATAGCAATAAATTGTCCTTTTAATTTCAAAGAAAATCTCTTAAAATTCCATGTTATAGTTGCTGTTGTTGTTTTGGGCTTAAGACGTTTCAGAGAGAAAAGCTATTGATCTGATATGTTATCTGAGCTGATAAAATAAAACTCCCCAAACTATATGTAAAACTCTTCCTTCTTCCTAAAAAACAGTTTTTGCCTTTGGCTGAGTTTCTCTTATGGTAAGAGATGAAACATATTAGAAGTAGGAAGCTGAAAGGGGCCAAGCCTCCTCAAAAGGAGCAGAAAGAGCTTTCCTGTTGATTATATGTACTGTGAACAAGGTTTTAAGATAGCACTTTGCTGTAGTATATTCTACAGAATGATACTGGAGAGCAGTTAAAGATATTGTCACGAATAAACTCTCTTTGCGTTAGATCACTAAAGCAAAGAACATTAATTTACCTCTGATTAAATCTGAGGGGACTTTTCCATGAACTTGAAGCAATTTCAAGTGAGTAGGTATTTTCAAGCATGAATATCACTTCAAAAACTGATGCATCAATATCCCTAAAAATGTTATTCAACCCAAATAGGTACTTGCCCAAGAGGTTTTGTTTTGTTTTTTAACTTAAAAGAAAAAAATAATTCACATATTTTTACTGTATTTAACATGTGAGCTACAAAGAAGACCAAAACATATGTTTTGTAGTGATGAAAAAAAGTAAAAATTATGCAAGCCAGTACCATTTTGTGCCTGGTGAAGAAGTTGTGAAAGCCAATGGTAAAATTCTTATAGCCAAAAAGAACTTTTTTCTTTTTAGAATTATATACTAAGTAGCCAGTACATCTATGCATCAGACAGCAAGTTGCTCAGAGTTTTTTGTGCTCCAATTTAGAACACGATTCTTCCTACTTTCATCCAAAATACTGCACACTGGTTAATTCCAAATAAACAATTCTGACAATTCTATCTGAGCCATAATAATAAATCTATATTACCAAGAGACTAACAAAGAAGCATATTTATTCTTCATCCTGAGTCAGCAGTCGGACCTGGCAGCTGTTAAAGCCAGCAGCATTGGAGGCTATTAACAGGAGCATAGCCAGAAAGCTGAGGGATTACCCAGTGCTAGTGAGAGACCATTTAGAAATCTGTCCAAATCCAGTTTTGTACCCCCACTACAAAATACCTGGGAGGGAGGTGGGGGAAGTGGGGGTGTGCAGGGAAATCCCTATGGGAATAATTAAGCAGTGGAGCAAGCTTCCCAAAGAGGTTGTGTAATTTCCATTCTCATAGGTTTTCAAGACCTGGTCTCATTTCTGTGTTGATCCTGATTTAAGCAAGTTAGACTAGGTGACCTTCTGAGGACCATTTGAACTGGAATTATTGCACAGTTATAACAGAGAATGATATACATGTGTTTTTGGCAGAAGTAAAGCCTTTGATTTTGGTGGCTATGTCATCTAAACATTCATTTTAATAGACAAAGAGGCATAGCATATGTACGGTATCCTCTTACAAATTGCCTTCACTCAAGAAGTGCAGAAAATAGAAGGAAAACACTAGGCCAAACAGCACTTGTGACTGGAATCTCAACTGACTGCCAGTTCAGTGCTGCTAAACTACAAGGGATTTTGTTGTTTTCTTATTTTAGCTGTTTCCTTTAAACCTATACACGCGCACATGCATCTACCAGTTATTGAAATGACACAAGCAGTTGCACACACACATATTACTATCCAGGTCCTATATTGCCAGAGATCCAGACATGTCATTACATACTGTTTTCACTGCAGGCTTTATTCTATCTACAAAACATGTGGTTGCTTATGTCTCTAGTAAGGCTTAGACCATAGGAGATAAAAGCACTGTTTTTTTTTTCTTCAAGAGTTTTCAGGAAAATAATTGTTGCCTGAGCATCAGTAGAAAGGTCATTCAATTTTCAGCCTAGTACTTAAGGAAAAAATAATTTCTCCTGCTGGCATCTTCTAAAACACTGAAACAGATTATTGATGCTAAAGGAACTGTACAGAAGAAATCCACCTTTTAACTACTTGTGTTATTTTAGTTTGTTTGCCTAGTTTCTAAATCCAACAGAAGATTGTATTATTTTAATTTGTGCCACTTAAACACCAGCCCTCTGAGTAGACAGGTTTTTATTTTTTTACCAATTAACCTTATATAATTATTAGATTATTTGCCTGTTTTGCACTTCATTAAAAAAAATAATAATTAACATAATTTAATTTGGAAAGATTTTGTGCTGCTGGGAAAGACTTGAAGAAACAGGTAAATGCACTTACATGTACATGTGTCCAAATAATAAGGATATTCTTTGTGATCCATTAATTTTCCTGATAACCTAGAAAATAATAAAGCCTAGTTGTAGTTTTCGTTGTACATTCAATAAAATAGTGTGAAGTTCTTCATTAACTATTAACTGTCTCTTAAGCCATATCTGTAAATTTAATAGTGATCAGAGGATTAGAATCCCTCCTCCATGAAGGAAGGCTGAGAGAGCTGGGATTGTTCAGCTTGAATAAAAGACGACTCTGGGAAGACCTCATTATGACCTTTAAAATAGGAGGGCCACTTCTATGATTGACTGAAAGTGACTTTCTGCCAAGGTCTATAGCAACTGGACAAGAGGCAACAGTATTAAAATTAAAGAGGGTAGATTTAAAGTAGACTTAGATTTAAATAATTGTTTTGCTTTGGGGGGGGATTTTGGATATTTTTTATTATTTTTGTTTTGTTTTATTATTAATTTACATTATAAGGGTGGTGAGAAACTGGAACTAGTTCCCCATCATTGGAAGTATACATCAGGGTCCGGTTAGGCAGGGCTTTGAGCAACCAGGTCTAGAGAAAGATTTCTCTGTCCATGGTGAGGAGGGACTGGACAACATGAACACTGAACATACCTTCTAACCCAAACTATTCTATAATCCTAATATAACTCCATTTTGTTTGTTTAGTTCTTGTCAATGTTTCTGTGGAGTACTCTACAGTGTGAATCTGATGTATTTCCTGACCTTCTTCAGTTAATGGTGATGGTATTTTCGTTCTACAGTTAAAGAATGAGACCAATACATCCATAATCCAGTTTGTTAGTCAAAAAATCCTTGCAAAGTAAGATTTTCATTTCACACAGACCAAAGAAAAATGGATTAGGTATGTACTAAATGGGCTAGCCCATTATGACATGTGATGTAGTTAAGTGAAAAATAGTAACTTTGTCCTTGATCTGAGCATCATCTGCCACTCATCAACATATATGTTGGCTTGACAAGCTGTATCTTACATATAATTGTTCCTCTGGCAAAAATAATGACTTAGGACTAACACAGTCACATCTAACTGGGTATACTATGGTAAAAAACAAAAAAGTCTCAAAGTGGTATTCATTCTTGTCTCAGGTAGGAGAATATTTTTTGTTTTGTTTTGTTTAGTTGCATGAGTATACAGAAACAGTCTATGTTATGAAATCAAAATATTTATTAAAGAAAATACATCAATGGTAATGGCAAGTGGAATTTTACCTGCAAGTTGCAGCTACTGAAAGGCTGAATTAGTCATAGGAAATTATTCTGTCCAGTTCTGTACATTTCCTATCAGTGAAGCTGATTTATTTATATAGCGTACTTCAATTTTGCTAACCTTAAAGAAGAGTTTCTCCACAGACTAATAATGTAAATCTTAGTACCTGGAGAGAACTGTTTTTGTTAATGTTTTTGTATCCAAACACAGCATTCCTTTGCCACTATTTCTGTCCACCTCTGGGAAGGTAAGAGTATTTTTGTTTCCCACAACATGTTTGATCTTTGCAAGCATCAAACACTAGCACAACTACAGATCTCTCAAAATCAGAGCATAGCTTCTTTCTGAAAGCAAAGAAATTGCTATTGCTGGAAACATGAGCTATGCTGAGTTACAAGTCAGTGCATAAAGTATACAGAGGGGGAAATGTAATTGTGAGAACTATTTCAACATTTAAGACTCAGAATGTTAAAAGCCCGTTTTTACAGGATAAAAGCCTACACCAAAGGAATTGCAGGCAGTGGAGAATTAGAAAGCTGCATACAAGGTATGAGATGTGCTCTCTCAGCAGAGGGAAGAGAGAAGAATCTCTGGAGACCATTTAATTTGTAATGACCTTCATATAAGAATCAAAGCAGAAAACAACATAAAGTACTGAGATGTTTTTCTAAACTATCATTAAAGCTTGTAATTACATTTGTACAACATGTTTCCTGTGAAGTTATCTTTTAACACTAATTATTAGAATTTGTCTGCAGTGGTGCATAGCTAATCCAAGATTTCAACACAAGTCTATGGAACGAGATGAAATCCTCCCAGGGGTACTGGGGGAGCTGGTGAAAGTGCTTACCAAGTGACTTTCCTTATCAGTTGTCCTGGCTAACTGGGAAGATCCCAGTTGACAGGAAGTTAGCAAATATTATGCCCATCTACAAGAAGTGCCAGAAGGAGGATCCAAGGAACTGTAGGCCTGTCAATCAGACCTCAGTGACAGGAATGGTTATGGAGCAGATCACCTTGATGATAATCATATGGCACATACAGGACAATCAGGTGATCAGGCCCAGTCAGCATGGGTTCATGAAAGGCAGGTCCTGCTTGACTAACCTGATGTCGTTCTATGACAATATGACTCACACAGCAGATGAGGGAAAGGCTGTGGGTTTTGCTTCCCATGACTTCCATAAAGATTTTAACACTATTTCCCACAGCATTCTGGAGAATCTGGTTGCTGATGGCTTAGGTAGATGTATGCTTCACTAGGTAAAAAAACAGATGGATGGCCAGGCACAAAGAGCTGTGGTGAGTGGAGTTCAGTCCGGTTGACAGCTGGGCACAACCAGTTCTCCTAAGGGATTGGTTTTGGGTCTAGTCTTATTTAATATCTTTATCAATGATCTAAATGAGGGGTTCAAGTTCTCCCTCAGTAAATTTGCTCATGACACCAAGTCATGCAGGAACACTGATCTGCCTGAGGGTAAAAAGGGATGGATCAGTGGGTCAAGGCCAATTGTACAAGATTCAAGAAGAGCAAGTGTTGGATCCTACACTTGGGCCACAAGAACCCCATGTAATGCTCCAGGCTTGGATAAGAGTCACTGGAAAGCTGCCCAGAAGGAAAGGCTGTTGGGGTAGTGGTTAACTGCCAGATGAATATGAGCCATCAGCGTGCCCAAATGGCCAAAGTCAATAACATCCTGGCTTCTGTCACAAGCAGGGTGATGTTGAGGTGCTTCAGTGTGTCCAAAGAAAGGCAAAGAAACTGGTGAAAAGCCTAGAGAACAAGTCTCATGAGCTGCTCTGGGAAACACTGAGATTGGCTATTAGGAAAAATTTCTTTAGCTAAAGAGTTGTTAGACACTGGAACAGGCTGCCCAGAGAAGTGATCAAGTCCCTGGAGGTATTTAAAAGGTATGTAGATGTGGTACTCAAGGACATGGCTAAGTGATGGAAGTGGCACTGTTTGGTTAATGGTTGGACTTGTTATTAAAGGCCCTTTCCAGTCTAAATGATTCTATAATTCCACTTGTGTGCAAATGGCTATTTGAATACCCAAGTGCAATGCATCTCAGATTTGAATGACTGAGCAGGGAGCCAGACAATATGGCTTTTCAAGATTTGTTCAAGACATCTCTTTCTACAGAACTCTCATTTCCTTTTCATTACAGGTATGATATCTTCTTAAAATAAATTTCTCAAAATGTTTTAAAGTATTTAAAGATATATGAGAAACAAAAAAAAAGTTTAATATTTTAAAGACATAATACTAAGTTAAAGAAATTGTGTTATGTTTTAAAAATAATTTCCAGAAAATTCTAACAAACCATCTAAATATTATAATAATGTTCTCTGTAAAATTAAGTGCTGTAAGAATTTTACAGCTTACATGTTCTTATAAAACAGCTAGTGGCTGTAATAGGCTCAGAAAGCACCATTTTAGCCTTTCTAATTATTATTCTCAAAATGGAATTTATTCTTACTCACGTAATACTTGGATGTTGTAAGATGAACCTTTCTTGGAGAATGACGCTCTGAAGCCAAACCAGTGCTCGGGCAGAAGCTGATGCCTTCAGGGTCAGTCAGTCTGGGTCAGTGCTAGTGCTAGTGCTAGTGCTAGTGCTAGTGCTAGTGCTAGTGCTAGTGCTAGTGCTAGTGCTAGTGCTAGTGCTAGTGCTAGTGCTAGTGCTAGTGCTAGTGCTAGTGCTAGTGCTAGTGCTAGTGCTAGTGCTAGTGCTAGTGCTAGTGCTAGTGCTAGTGCTAGTGCTACCCACTCAACCAACCTCTCCTCTGGCCTGCTCTGCAAGTGAGCTGAGCTTGTGCTGGAGGCCACGCCATTTATTGGCCTCCTGACCCTGCCCCTGCGCAGTTGGGGCCAGCCCTAACCAGGCACAGGTGGGCTGAATGCAGGCTCACACCCACTGCCTGGTGAGTAGCAGCACCTGGGTGTTGCCCCATTTCACTACACCAGACTATATGATTCAGACAGCATCAACAGTGTAACATGGGAAAAGTGAGGCTTAGTTGACTTCACTACATTTGGAAGCACTGTCTTCTCACAAACTGAGTTCCTGAAAATGCTGCATCGTCATAGGAAACTGCTAATAACAGTTATATCAGGTCTGGTTTATTTTACAGTACCTTATTCAAATATAGGAAATGTTTTTCTGTTACGTGGATTAGTTAACTCATCATACTTTTAAGTACTTCATCTTACACCTACCTTCTTATGAAATATAATTAAAGTTTTAATTATGAAATTTTAAAAATATTCTTTGTGGATACCCAAAAAGAATATAGCCATTTACCAAGAGGTAGGGAAATACTTAAGCCTGTCCCATACAGTCAAGAGAAAATGAGAAGAGTTCCATGATTACAGTTAAAACAATGTGATATCAAACCAGCTGAATGTTTTTACTTGTCTGAATCTAGAAACATATTGCCTTAGCCAAAATGGCATTTAATTAATGAGCTCTTTTTCCAGTGACTGTCACCTTGTCACTGACATCAGAAACCAAATAAAACAGAGATAGACAAGTTCTGTATGCAGGGCATACATCCTCATGCTACATTTCCTCAAAGAGTTGACACTTTTCAGAAAGGTCCAAATTTCCTGATAGAGAGCATCTATCTCTCTTTCATGGCCCATTCAACTTCATCTTGCTTAGACACTAACAGGCAGTTTTATACATTAAAGACTGATCCCTTATAAGCTCTGAATCACAGGGCTGTCTAAACTCATTTTCCTACTGACATTATCCCAGGCAAAACTTCTCCATAAAACAATATGGTCATGCCAGAATAACTCAACAATTAGGGAAACACAGCATGACCTTGTAAACAAGCGAAATGACAGTTAGCTAGGGAAGAGTAAAGAGAAAAATGTAAATTTATTTTCTCTTTTCCATACTCCTCCATGAAAGACAAGAACATGTCAGCTGTTTCATGTGAGCCTGCTCCAGTTTAAAACTTCTGAAGCACTAAAAACAGAAGTCAGAATGATCGTTTCAAGAACAAAGCAAATGCAGACAACATAATATTTACAGCAAAACAATCTAACAGTCACTTACAATTATTTCAACACAGAACTTCTTCCTCTCTGGAGACTTTCACACGTTGCAACTGGATAACAGCAATTTTCTGTTATAACTACGAACTAGTAAATAGTCTATTATCCATAAAACACTACACCGCATTCATTATTGTTAGGGTATGTGATAAAGCTTATCTTCAGACCCACGATGTCAGAGAAACAGTGGCAAGAATAGGAGCCCAAATTATACCCTGCCCTAGCTCCTCCCAGGCCTATCCCAGGAACCATCAGCCCATCAAAAGCCCATCTTCATAAGCATAAAAGAACACAAGGATGCACAAACACACATGGAAACCCTAACACAGGACTCCCGAGGAAGAAACACCCTCTGAACCCTTCCCAGTGCTGTCCCAGAAGAACATGAGATCTGTTTTCCAGGTGAGAAACACATCAATATGAGTCAGCACTCAGTCACCTTCTAGACTGAGAAGGTTGCTGCCCAGGGAACACATTAGGGGATACAGTGGAACTGCAGCTCAGAGTCATAGGACTTATTATGCGATCATAGAATCATAGAATCATAA
Organism: Phaethornis superciliosus; assembly: GCA_023637945.1. Taxonomy (NCBI): domain Eukaryota; kingdom Metazoa; phylum Chordata; class Aves; order Apodiformes; family Trochilidae; genus Phaethornis; species Phaethornis superciliosus. The sequence continues at coordinate 76,409,032 of JAJQWJ010000002.1, forward strand.
AATCATAGAATCGGCTGGGTTTGAAGGGACCTCTGAGATCATCAAGTCCAACCCTTGATTGGGATGCTCAGGAGGGGATGCTTGGGATGCTTGAATGGGGAGGAACCAAAGGTGGAAAAAAGGAGTTTATTTGATGTGGGCAGGAAAAAGGGAATCATAATACAGGGGAAAGGTGATGTAAAGGCCAGGACACATGTAAATAGTCAGCTAGTCAGGAGACTAAAGAAAGGAGGCAAGGACAACTGTGGGTGTGAGAGCATCCGTGTGTCTCTAGGGGAAAAAAAAACATATGGGACCAGGATAGTCCTAGACAGCTCAGGATAGTCCTAGACAGCTCAGGATGTGGGGGTGTGGAAAGGTGGTATGTGCAGACATGTGTACAAATGGCCACTGTCTGCACCAGGAACAGGGCTGCAGCCTCTGGAGGCTTGTACCCTGTAAGACTGGGATCCCAGAATGGCTGCTGGAAAACTGAGTGCTAGCTGCCACAGATTCCCCTTGTGTGTTTGTATATATTTAAAAAATATTTATTTTTAAAATAAATGTGTTGTCACCAGTGGACTGCCATCCTGTTTAAAGTGCCTAGGAACTGAGGGAATCAGGATGAGACCAGAGGTGCTCTGAGTGTCTGATCTGCATGTCTGGCCACGGACATGTAATGTCTGCTCTGTGTGTGCAGTGCCTGCAGACATCTGCAGCCCTGCTCCTAGCAGAACCTGGGGACGTAGAGCTGCAGCAGCCTTGCCTCTCAGACTATTGGACCCCACATGAAGCATTTTCCTCAGGTGGTTCTCAGTTTCACTCTCTCATTAACACAATTCATTAACTTAATGACAAAAAAAAAATAGAGTGCTCTTGCCAAAATCCCATCACAGCTAGAATTCAGAAAGAAAGTACTCCAAGTGTATCATTGCACAGTTTCTGTGTTGAAAGTCCAAGGACTGTTAAATGACATGATCCTGCCACCAAGAACACACTGCTGTCATTGCTCCTTGGACAAATTTTCTAAAAAAAACACTGTTTGGTACATGTCTTACTGAAGGTATATGTTTGACTGGTAACATGCTGGTTTAATTTTCTTTTGTTCTTTCAGCTACTGCAGACCACAGCCGTAATTAAGCAACAAAATAACCTACCAACACGCTATAGTACTGGCAATACTAGAGTATAGACACCTGTTTCCTATTTGTCTGAAGATCACTTAGAGCTCAGTCTAAAGGTAATAATTTCCAGCAAAATAATGTTTCCATTATGCAATACAAAAACGTATAGATTTTCATTATATGTATAAAAAAAATCTGAAAACACAAGCAGACTGTGGAATTTTTTACATTATCTACTGAGCAGAGTATAGAAGTATTTAGAAGAGGAAAACCATCCCACTGTGACTGACAAGTAGGGAGCAAAGGAAACCATACTGTCCCAAAGTCAGGGATTTATCCTGAAATTTTGTCCAGAATGAAAAAGCAAACCATTTCTAACCTAAAAAGCAACTCAAATTTAAATTAACCATGTTCTGTGCTTCATAACAGTACATAACATCCTTAGGAAGATAATATGCAACATCAACTTTATTCCCTAGGTTTTGTGTATATATTCTCATTTAAGAAAGTATAGGAGTAGGTAGCTCAGTAGACATGAGCTTAGAATAAAGACCTTCTAAATTTAATTTGTTTTTTGTTTGCCAATTACTGTATTTCTAACACTAATAGTCTTGAAGATCTTAAGTTTCAGCTACACATTGCTACTTCCAACTCTTCTAATTTGATTTACAAAATTATTTTAGAATAGATAGTCACACTCAAAGAATTGTGATTGGTGGCTCGATGTCCAAATGGAGATGTGTGACAAGTGGTGTTCATCAAGGGTCAGTATTCAGACTGGTGCTATTTAACACTTTCATCAGCAACATGTACATGGGATGGCTTTTAGGATGAAAAAAATACATAGATGTCTTCTGGATAGGGAAGCTACAGGAAATAAATTAGGATCCTTGCCCAGCTCTAGTGATTCCCACATCCCAGGTAGCAAGAATTCAACACTGGGAGATGATGAGTATTCTCCTTATCTTTCATCCTTCCTGAAGGTTTACTAGCACTTAATGGATACATACACAGACGGATGGATGAAAGTGTCCTAGCCAGAGATGAAATAAAGCACAGGTATCAAAAATAGATGAATAATCTCAACAAGTCTGAAAACAAAGCAGACAAAAAAAACCCAACACAAACAAACAAATAAAAAACCACACAAACAAACAAACAAAAAAAAACCCAAAACAAAAAACCAAAATTTGTAGATGCATAAAATAATATCTATACATGGAGAAGGTTTTCTAATGGTCATTGACACATTAAGTAGCAATGTATTTCTTTGCTGCTACAGGACTACTTTATAATTAAGTTCTACTCTAAAAAAAAAGTTGCACACTCTGTTATCAGTGAGCAGCAGCAGAAGCTGTTTATATATGAGACTCTGCTGTGTTCAAGGTACAGATTTCTGCTGATGCTGCTTCCAGTGTTACCAGGCATAACAATTTCCTATTTTTACTGTTGGTAATTACAGTCCAGCCCACTGATTCTGAAACATAGTTAATTCAGACTTAGCATTTACTGTAGTTAGTCATAAGCCCTGCTGCCACCATGCATCATTGGAAAGGGATTCATCCAATAAAACAGTTTTCTGAAATGTTTCAGATACACCCATAACACTTTCTAGAAAAATAAGTCATTTTGTGCAGTCTTTCAGAGACATGTCTTGAAGCACAGGAGCTTCTTACCAGTTCTTTTCCCACTACTTCTCTTCTTTTAAATAGCTTGTTCTACTGAGCTTCTTTGTATACTTTGATAGAGAAGCATTTGCTCTTAGTAGACTTTCCAAATAATTTTATCTGTATGTTGGCAGGTATGTTCTCAGGAATATAACTTGAGAAAAGCAGGAGACAGAATAATTCTTTTTTCTGGTAGAAAGAAAGAACTAATAAATGCCATAATCATGCCTTTTTCGTGTTAACAAACCAAATAAGCTTTCAGAAGAAAACATTATTGTGTAAAGACTTTTTAAGTAGTCTTTGTTGTGATAGAACAAGGGGTAATGGTTTTAAACTAAAAGAGGGTATGTTTAGGTTAGATATAAGAAAGATTTTTATTTTTTTTTTTTTATGAGGGTGATGAAACATTCAAACAAGTTGCTCCGAGAGGCTGTAGATGCCTCACCACTGGAAACTCCATCAGGTTGGATGGTGCTCTGAGAAACCTGGTCTAGTTGGAAATGTCCCTGCTTACTTCAGGGGTGAAGGACTTGATGACCTTTAAAGGTTCCTTTCCAACCCATTCTATGACTTGAAATATAGCAACCAGATTTGAGCAGTTTCCCATTACTGAAATTCCATACCTTTTAGAAACTTTTGTCATCCACTACAAAGTACATGTTCATCTCTAGTATCACCATTTATGAAGAGCAACAGGCAATACTAGTCGACTGAAAAAAGTCCAGTTTCTTCTTTTCTTAAATCCAAAGCTTATTTTATTAATGCTGCAAGGGTCCTGCAATTAATACAAAACTTGTATAAGTCTCAGTATATCTCACATATCATCCAGGACAAGGCTGTTAGGTTGTCCTCATCTGCCACACTGGGGAATGCAACTGCTCCTTTCCACATCCATCTCTAACATACAGATACAGCTCACACTTTTTAAGTATTTCTGAACTCATTACAAGTTCATTTCCACACTGACAGTCAGTATTCTCTCACAATGGGAAGAATAATATTCTCTCTATTAAATAATTTGGAAATTGAGATCCAGGAAAGCTAAATTACTTACCCAGGTCCACATGGGAAATCTGTAGATGAACAAGGAACTGAATCTAGGTACTTAACCCAGGTTCCCAGATAATACATGATCTAATGAATATTAATGAAGTAAGCAAGATTCCAAATGGTACAAGTTTAAATGTATAAACTTTTCTTAAAAATCTGATTTGTGGATGTTATTAATAATGACAGCTTACATATTAACACAAGTTGGTCAAAAAGTTAACATGGTCACACTAGAGCTATTTATTGTGTCTGAATTTTAAGGTTTTCCAAAATAAACAATAATGCTAGAAGTACTGGTAGGTCCTTCACTCTGATCACTCTACATTTGCATACTTTAATCCTTCTCTGTTGAATTTTTCCACAAGCTTAGCACATATATCCAAGCTTCATAACAGAATCAATATCTCATAATTTTATCACACTAGAATATAGAATTTCAGCACACAGTAGAAAAATAGATTGAAAAGAGTACCATGATTTATTAAACAAAAATCATTATTACAGTGGAAAACAAAAATATATTAAAAATTTAAAAAAAAAAATCTATCATTTCCTGAGCAGGATGTTAGCTGTTTCTGTGAAAAAAAAAAATAAATAAGAATTACAATTTCAGAATATTTTTGCCTCTACAGAGATCATGATATTCCAGATATGCTACTGACAACATATGCAGACTTTATGCTCCTATAATGTTTTAATAGACATTTTTGTGCAAGATTTAAAACCAAAGCCTTATATCAGGATTTGAAAATCTAGTCATAGACATTCTTTAGGAGAAGATTATGAAAACATACTTTTGTATTAATAGTGTACTCCCAAAAGCCCCAAAAGGGAACAAGCACAAGCTATTACAACCACCTTTGAACCAGAATTATGGCCACTGCAATCTCAGTATCATGTATGACATAGGGTATCAAGGAAAAATAACCTCTATGGGAGAAGGACTTGCTGCTCAAGAGTGAGTGGAGCCTTTGCAGGTTACAAAATAATCAGAATAATTCCCAAACTCCATGCTGTGATATTTGCATTGTCAGCTAGTTACTATGATTTATTGGGAAAGTGGGACACAGCAGTACAATGGAATCACACTGTGATAGTTGTAGTAATCTCATTACACAGCTGTTTCTTTTTCAGCCCAAACTCTGCACAGCCATTGTTTTCCTTTTCTCAAACACACTGAGAAAGAAAAAAAAATCCTTTTTGAATTCATAGATTTGCGTAGTCTCTACTTTCTTGAGTTTTCTTACTCTTTTTTCTATTAAAAAAATGAATGCTTCAGCAGAACAATCATCCAAACGCTTCCCTAGAAGCAGTTACAATAGTGAAATAATTAATAAAGGTAGAGCACGAGCTATTTTTTCCTATTGCAACATCCACAAGCTCTCTAGCCACAGTAAATGAATAAGTACACTTATTTTAGCATCAACATAATGGTAAGAGCTCACCTCTCACCATCTATTTAGTATTTCATTAGTGAAAACATGATCCATCTTTGAAAAGTTAAGTCCTATCAGACCTTATCATCACCACAAAATAAGGGTGTCCTTCACAGGTTTTCAAGTAGCTTGATATCAGATATTCTACTAGAATCAGAATAATTCTACAGCAGCTGGGAGACTGCTGCTTCAAATCACCGTATATACAATAAATTAAAGATTTAATGTCAGTAGTACCGCAGACCCTCATTTATATTCAGAGTTTTGCTTATACCTGCTACTGAAGAGTAATTAAAAGGGGCTTTCATTAGTAGAACATAAAAATAACAGAACTGATGGAAATTACTTTACTTAGAGATCGATTTTTTTAATTTTTTTTTTTTTTTTTTTTTACATAACCACTGTATTCCATGAATCTGAAAACTCATTCTTAGAAGTGTAAATAGCACAGGGTACAGAACTGCTCACAAAGAAGTTTTGCTAGTTTTAGCAGCAGTTTGCTTCAGAGAATTGTCCTGGAAGCTGCTTCCACTTCAAACCCTATGGACCAGGATCCAGAAAAAATGCTGAAGCAAAGGAGATAAACCTCTTTCTCTTTTTCTTCCCTCTGTAATGAACAAAGCACTAACAACATACAGATTGGTGCTATCCCTGTGCAATCACTATGACACTGGACATCAACAAATGCAATCAGAAAAAGATTCTATCCACAGATGATATTTGTACTCTTTCACTGGAAGAATATAACCGTGCATTTAGGCAACGTATACACTCAAGCTTTCAAGAGCAACTCCAAAAACTGAATCCATGAAGTACTTTATGGTGTATATTGTAACTCAGCTGAAAACGTCTGGATTTAAATTGCCAATTAAGTTCTGAAAACAATGGTTTGTCTGTAAATTCCAGTCTGTGACTCAGATAACAACATAAAAGTCTACAGACTTCATACCACCTTGTGCATTTTTCTGTGTGAAGAAAGTTCCATGAACAGCTAAGACCTCAGGAAGAAAAGGAGCTGACTATCTATTGATTACTTTTGAGGTTTCTAACAAAGAGTGGTTTCAGAGATGAGTATTGAATAAAAGAGAAAAACTATGGTCAGAAAAGAGGAAGTCCATCAGGGACAAGGATACAATTCGTGCCTGGAATAGCATAAGGTATACTCTGCGTCACACATATGTACAGCCTTTCCTTGTTGGAATGGGATGCCACTCAATCCATTCCTAAGTACACAAACATTATAGACTTGTATTTCTATTGGTAAAAAAAAAAAAAAAAAAAAAAAAAAAAAAAAAAAAAAAAAAAAGTGGCACAACACATCAGAACCTGTAGTTTCTAAGGCGTATTCATGCACTGTGGCAGCAGATAAGCATTTGGTGTGGGGTGTTGCTTTTTCATTTTTGCATTTAGTCACAGCTTTTAGATCAGTCCCTAGGAAAAAAAAATGTAAGATGAAAGTATAAAGATTCTTTGAAAAGAAAAGTGCTTACAAAACGCGCCTTGTCATAATCCTATCTCTAACCACGAGCACAGCCTCTGTATGTTTCTGTGCATCAGCAGTAGAAAGTACATGCTCCCCATTCACTCAATTTGGGATAACACTTAGAAGAAGACTTATGAATACAGCAGACTCCAGATGTTTCAGATTGCTGCATGGGCACATAGTGAAGCTATTCAGTTTCAGAGCAAGAAAATAAAATACAGTAAATTACCTTGCTAGGACATTGAAATGGCACAGATTACTGCTCTTCTTCCATAATCATCAGATGATTAAAGAGCATTTTCCTCATTAAAACTTCTTACAAGGGCTTACCCTTATCCAACTCTTCATTTACTCATTAAGATACATCTCAGTTTTTACTTCTCTAATTGCAACTTGATAAAGCTCTTTAGTCCTATAATGTTTTTTTAAGAAAGAAAAAGGCCTTTATCACCTACTGAGTAAAAATATTGTTTACTTTTAAGAGACCTTGAATTTAAAGCTGCACAGTCGCTGTGTGAGCCATTTTTAAAATAGACCAGCAATTCACAAAAAAAAAAAAAAAAGCCCTAAGCAAAATGAATCAGACAAAAAAAAATCACAAGGGGAAGCAGGTAGGCACAAAAATCCAAATCCTCTTCTTCATTTGCTTATAGCCAGAATAAACAGTGTTAGAATATGGAAATGCAAGTAAAGAATTCAACTTTTTTCTTCCTCACTAAAGTAAAACTCTCCAACATAAATATTACCAAACCTCCATTTGACTTTTATTTGGCTTTATTCACATTGCGTTTAGTTTTTAAAATAGATGTGTACTCTAAATGAACAATTATCTATAAAGTGCAAAAACCACAACAGGACAGAAATTACTTCAGACAGCTTTATTCAAAAACTTTTACAGAGCGTAGGCTTAATATGTTTATACAGTATAACACTAATGATTCTTGTGTGAACTTAAAATAATAGACAATAAGACTATTTTTCTTAAGTATCTCTTATACAGATGGTAGTCTTCAAATCTAGTTTGGAAGCAATGATTTAACATCAAACAAAAAAGTTTCATCTACAGGAAAAGAAGGTTAAGGATAGGTGGTGCTCAGGAGAAGGTTGAGAACAAATTGCAGTATCAAACATAAAAAAATCAAAGAGTGCTGGAAAGAAATCTTCATAATGTCCTTATAGAAAAATAGGAAAAATAATAATGCAGTCCCCGTTTTTAAATAATGCTGCTAAAATGGATTTGCAGCCTGGTGAGATTTGACTTATTACTGAGTAAACTGATAGAGAATCTAATTAGAGATAGGATGACAGAACAGTTGGATAAATAAAACTTGATAGGCTCAAACCAGCATGGCTCCAGTAAGAGGAGGAAGGGACAGGGGAAAGAAATCTCACTCCTTTACCCAATAGAGTTCTTTGGAAACACATGCAAACAGGAGAGGGAGAGTAGGTGAAGACTGGATTAATTAACTTCAGTTTTCAAAAATAATGTAATTAGATCTTTCCTAAAGGAGAATTATTTTTTTTAATTACACATAAGAATATTAATTATTTAGATTTATGTCACCAGCTGTGTACCGGGTAGTTTTCTAGAGAAGTAAATATCTTGATTTAGAAACTAATTAAGCATTCGCAAATAAAGTTTAAAAGTTATTCTTCAAAACAACCACAGATATTTTAAAGTAGAAAAATCTCATGGGTTTATGCAGTTAATCATTTAGAAAAGGAAATAGCTAACAAGTGGATGATGTTTCCCAGTGACACCACACTGTTTCTGTTATTAAATTTAGTGATCTGTGAGAAACCCAAGATGGAATCATATGCTTACACCTGGGGTCTAAACAAGATGATGGTGGATAAAATGTAACTTGTTACAAAGTGTGAAGATGAGCACAGTGAACAGGGGGCTAGACCCCCTCTGGGTCATTCTTGAATTCTTCACAAAAGGTTTTTTAATTTTTTTTTTTTTTTTTAAGCATGGAACTTGTGAGTTCACCATAGGAAACTCTGAGGGCAGTTGTTGGATATTAGAAATACAAATAGAATGATTAGGTACCTGGGAAAGGTGAGTGCTACACAGAGACGGCATAGAAAAAAACAGACAAATACAAGCAACATAAAGTGTCAAAAACAATGACCTGGTACTTTCAAAATCACAAATAAAACTTAAGAACCATTCTTACTGAACACATGGAAAGTATCAAAACTAGGGGCCCAAAGATCAGAAATCTTAGCAATCTCTGTCTTGATATTTCATCTATTCCACATAATCACTGGAATTTATTATCTTGACTCTTCTCCTGCTGATATTGACATTTTTGAACATGGGCAGGAGCAGATCATATTGACAGTCACAGCAGAATGTATTACAGTTGCTAGCTCTGGCAGTTTGCCAAAATTTTATCTAGCTCAGATATGTCTAAACTACAATATTATGACTGTAGAAGGACTGAAAAGAGGTGTGGAGGAAAGAGAAAGCCATCTATTTGTTTTTACATGTTTTTTTCTAAAGCTTTCACCCAGTGAAGCAGGAACAACATTCACAAAAGAAAGCTGCAGAGTCTCTGGCTGATTTTTTTTTGAGGGTAGTGTAGGAGAAGGAAGGGAAAAAAGCCACAAGACTAATGAATTTTACAGAAATAACCAGCCAACAAGTTGAAACATCAGATAAGGCTAGGCAGAAAATCTTTACAGTCAGAGGGGATCTTTGCAGAGGGGGGATCGCAAATACATTTAACAGATAATGGTTCCCAGTGTCTCCCACCAAAATTAGGTGACACCTTGCAGAAAGTTTGACACCACTGAGCAGCCAGCAGCCCAGAGGGGCAGGGTTGGCTTTGGGACCCTGCTGCACTCAAGCAGTGGTTGCAGCAGCTGCACGATGCTATTTGAATGGTTGGGTGTTCATGCACATTTTGCGCAGAACTCACTGGGATGCTGCCCTTTCAGACAACAGCAAGATCTTCTTTCACAATTAATAGGCTGACACTCCCCAGGATCTTATCAAGTCACAGGAACTTCTACTCAAAACCCTCTCCAGGTCTTGCCCAGAGCCTCACAGGGAGCTTAAGGAAAAGAAAGATGGAGTAGAATCTGCTCCTTTTCTCAGATCCTCTCTGGATACTGCTGGGATACTGCTGAGGAAGTCTGGGTTGTTCACCCTTCGCTTAACTCCATGTTTCTCATAATTTGAGTCTCTCTTCCATCCTTTGTCACTCTTTTTCTTTTTTTTTTTTTTTTACCTTTAATTTTTTTTTTTTTTTTTTAATTTAATGAAAAAGAAAGTATCTGATTGAGGGTGATAGAGGCTCAAGCCACCTGGAAAGCCAGGAAAGCACTAGTCACAAGCAGATACATAGGGATGAGCAAGTAAATGGTGAAAATCTAAGAAATAAGAGAAAGAAGCCAACATATCTGTCTCCAAGAAAGGATCTGATCTATGAGGCACATCAGAATCACGGTAAAATCAAAACAAAAAAAAAAAAAAGTAGGGTAAACAAGTTCCCAGGAACTATAAAATAGCCCATGGTGGAAATGAAGAAAATTTGTTGGTTTTAGCAAGCTTGCAACTATATTAAGATTAAACAAGTTAACACATAAAACTTCAATACCAAAACAGAATAATTAGGGAATTGTGTCTTCACTATAAGTTTCCTGAAGTACGTCAGGGAGTTACCAAATATTCACAGGTCGAATTTTCCCTGTATTTTTGTGCCAATTATCTTTGCAGTTGCTATCACTAGCAACGAGAATGAATGATGGACATCAGCAGCAAACACCAACTTTCTTTTGCTTGGAGAAGGCAGAAAAGTAGGTTTAAACTCCAGTTACACAGAAGGTGACATTCTGAACCAGCTAACTCAAATCAGCCAGTGTAATTTACATCACATTCTTTTGCATTACAGACAAGTGCCAGGAAGCAAATTATTCTGTTGTTCTGAAAACCCTTTTAAGATAGTTCCCTTTGAAAGGATCACAGTAACTATAATGAACTTTTTAAACAGAGATGTGAATATTAATGTTTTCCAAAAACTCTATTTTAAACAATGTCCCTGAGTCAACCCACTTTCACTATATGATTACAATGGTTGTGCTTTATATGTATGTATGTAACACTATAATTTCAAACAATCTACAGTTTACCATATAGATTAGATAACTTCCAGATGGAAACTATGTTTAGTAACAAGATTTGTGAACAGACTGATAAAAGATGGACTGAATTGACTTATACCAGAACAAACCTGATCTGAACTGAAATCAGTAGTCAGCTTTTGCATTTCCCACTATTTTCTCTATTTCATATAAGAAGTCAATTGAAAAGGTTAGTGGTTTGGGAGTTTTTATTATTATTATTTGTTTGTTGTTTTTTTTTTTCTTCTATGCACATGACTAGATTCTCCTTTTTCGTATAAAACTACACTGATTTATCTGGGAAATACTTATCATTTGGCAAGGTCTAAATTTTTTTGTATAAACCACTGAAGTGAATTCAACTTAGTGATTCAAAGCACTCACATTATCAGACCATAATACAGTTCTAACAATCAGCAAAATATTTTGTTTTACTTTATATTGAAAATTGATTTTTTTTTAAATTAAACTGCTAGTTCTGCATTTTCAAAGGCCTTTTACTCTATTCTATTTCAAATGAGAGACAGAGTGACCATGGGGATGGCAGTGTGTGTGTGTGTGTGTGTGGCATTTGTGTCTTCATGCACTCTGAGAGTACAGAAAGCCATGAAACATTACTGCAGAAAACAAACTGGGAGGAAAAAAATGAAGGAGAGAGAAACTTGCATTACAAAACTGTGAATGAAGTCACCAGAACAGGAACTGTTCTTACAGACATAAAAGGCTCCAGCGTTTGCTGAAATCATCCAGGAATGAAGCCTTCAATTATCCCATAATCTAAAGAATTGTATTGTATACAACTGTCTCTTTCCTGTCTCATTCCACATTCTGAAGTTGCTTTACTTTTTAAATCACTAGATAATTTTGAAAAAAAAAAATAAAAATAAAAAGATAACTCTCAATAAGGAGAATAAAGCCAAACCCCTCAAAATAAATTTGTCATATCACAGCACTAATCTGACAGAAAATAAATGGATGAGGCCGTGGGAACCTTCCTTCTCTTAGACTGGGAATTCCTGTTTGATGGAAGTGAGGAGAATACCTGTCATTGTCATGACACAGTCTTTGGTAGATTGAGCTTGAAGGTGTCTGTCTACAAGGGTAGCAGCTTCATCCCAGACTGTTGACTGAAGAGAAATGTAGAGAAGACTGCTTTCTTAAATCTCTCATTCCCCTAGTTAGCTGCCTCTGATCCTGAGCATGGTAAATTACCATTTTTTAAAAAATTCAGTGTTATTTTTCACTTTTGATACATTCTAGATCCTATTCAAAAATGTTTATATTCATGGTAATAGAACAGAAGCTCTATGAATTTTCTTTTTTTATGCAGTGCTGATTACTTCGTGTATGCAACCAGTTCAAGTCCACACTGAATGGAAGAAAGATTAAAGAGTTTTTAATGTGACTGCAGAATCTGTAGAAAGTATGTCTGCAGTACTCCCAGGAGTGGAATACAGAATATTGAATGCAGTCATTCAGCAGCAACCATAAAGAAAACCTTATAGCTGTTGTAGCAACATATTCTGATTATGCGACATCACCCAGTACAACAGTAGTTAAGGGTGCAGCTGATCCAACTACATGCTGGTACACTGAAATATATAAGCATCAGCAGGATTTAATATCTCTTATTTTGGAAGTGTTACAATTCTATCACAGCATGCTATGAGTCAAAAACATCCCATGGAATTCAATTACATGTAAAATATGGGAAAAAATAGTTTTTGTTGTTCCACACACACCCACACTTGAATTTATCTGGAATATATTCAATAAAAAATATTAAATAATCTGAAGGCCTTAAGAATCTCTGATAATAACATACTTCCTTCTAAGGCTGTGGTGTTATAGAAAAGCTGAGACAAGTAATAAAATCTATGAAAACTGAATTATCTGGAAATAAAAGACAAACTTGATGTATTTTAGTTCAGACAAAACTGTGAAAAATTATGTATTGTCTAACCTGATAGCTTCCTGGAATCACAGAATTGTGAATCACAGAATGTCAGGGATTGGAAGGGATTTCTGGAGATCATCTAGTTCAATCTCCCTCCCAGAGCAGGTCCATCTAACGTGGGTTGCACAGGATGGCATCCAGGCAGGTTTTGAATGTCTCCAGACATGGAGACTTCCCCACTTCTCTGGGCAGCCTTTTATGTTAAAGTGTTATGCTAATGTTAAAGTGCAGCAGATTTACATTGGAGCATGTGTTGGAATTTCACTACAAGGTGCTCTGGAGAACCTTTTAATGTCTCTTCTGGAAGAGCCAGGTCTTGAACATAAAAGTTAATCAGAAGGAAATGTTGTAAAGCTTACAGATAACAAAGACAGATAGATGTTGTCTCAAGTGTAGGTTAGCCAGGTAGGTGTCCAGATTAATTAATACATAGTGACTCACGTACTTCTCTCTGCTTCCCTCTGCATTTGGAAAGGATTTGAAAGTGTGACTTGTTACCCATTTAAAGCTACATTTCTATATTCCACAGAGTACAAGTAAACCTTGTACTTATCCTCTGGAGTTTTTGTTTTACATGTAAACAGGGTGTGTCTTTCATCCTAAAATGAAAACTTAGGATATCTAATGAAACTATATCTTTTAGCCTTCCTAATTACACTTTAATGATTATTCTTTTACAGGTGTTATTCATCAAGGATGGAATATAGCAAAGGTTTTAAAAAACACTTATCCATTTCTGTTTATGGACATTGCTAAAACTTCGTTACTATCACATAATAATTTAGCTGTTTGTATCAAAGTCCAGGTGACTGCATAATTGGATCAGACACTCCAAGGATAATATAAATTAAATAACAAAACTAAATTCTAACATACAAGCTTAAAAAATTTACTGGGCATGAACAAATTCTTGCACTGTTAATTATTCATAATTATCCAGAAAAAATATTGCTTCTGAAAGACAAAGAAAAGAAAGAGGAAGAGAGTAGGGACAAAAGAAACCAGACCCAATGATCAGAGGAAATCCAGTCATATTTGACAATGTCTGCCTCCCAATTATTTAGAAACAGAGAAAACTATCACTATAGATCCTTTTTGGTAGTTACAAATATTTTTTCACAGTGGCCAGGTACTTGCCACTAACATTCCCTTCTCTACTTCCCAAAGACCAGAAATAGAGCTTTGAATCTTTTTATACAGCTTTAGAGTCTCAGACATTTCATAAATAGTCAATTTTAATTGTAAGAAGCATTTACAAAATACTATATCTTTTAGATTTTATCATCATATGAACTATTATCTACAGCTCAAGTCTTTAGTTTTAAAAAAAATCCAATTATGTCACTCTCTTATGTGAACAGAGGTTAATACCCTGCAGGACTAAGCTGTCATTAATTAGTGGTGTTTAACACTCTTGTGAGATGGTGTATTGTCTTCCAGCATCATTCCAAACTGATACAATTAGTTACATGACCAGCGACAGAAATTGTACTGTGCTTTTTTTTTAACTGTATAATATGAAGTGAATTAACAATAAACAAATCTTTATTTAACAAGAGGTGCATGCTACCATCCCAAAGCTGTCATTTTAGTTTCTTTAATCACTGACCAAGTTTTTCAAAAGGTTTTTATTTAAAAACAGTAGCCTTTTGACCTGAGATGAAATTCTGACAGTTTTACAAGGGACAGATTGTGGATAAAAAAAACCAAACCTTCAAGATATTCCAGTGTTAGCTCGATATGCATTTATGAATGATACATGAACATGACAGAAGCAATGAAAATGAGAACAGAATAACTTGGCTGTATTTTTATCAGTTGAAATTAAATGGAATATTTGATAATGTAACATATATGTTATATGTAACACTATGTGTTTGGATACTTTTAACACAAAGAAAAAACAGTGGGAAAAAAAATTCTAAATGTTACTGGTTTCTGTTTGGTCTTGCAAGTACTGAAGGCATATCAGAAGAAACAAATGTGAAATTATTTAAAATAGTCCCTAATGTATTTCTCACTCAGCATGCCAGGATTATGGAATACCAGTTTTTATTTGTGACCCATGGATAGACAGTTGAGGGAGGTGATTCTCTGTTCTTGTGATACCCTACCTGGAGTAGTGGGTCCAGTTCTGAAGTCCCCAACATAAGAAGGACACAGAGCTCCTGGAACATGTCCAGAGATGAGACACTAAAATGATCAGAGGTCTGAAGCATCTCCCTTATGAAGCGAGGCTGAGGAAGTTGGGTTTGTCCAGTCTGGAGAAGAGGAGCCTCTAAGGTGACCTTATAGCAGCTTTCCAATTCCTGAAGGGAGACTACAAAAAAACTGGGGCAGGACTTTTACATGGGTGTGTAGCGAGGGAACAAAAGGCAATGATTTAAAATCTGAAGAGGGGAGATTTAGGTTAGACATTAGGAGGAAATTCTTTAGTGTGAGAGTGCTGAGACACTGGCACAGGTTGCCCAAGGAAGCTGTAGATGCCTCCCCACAGCAGTGTTCAAGGCCCAGTTGGAAGGGGCTTCTAGCAACCTCATCTAGTGGAAGGTGTCCCTGCCCATGGCATCAGGGTTGGATCTGGATGATCATTAAGATTCCTTCCAACCCTACCCATTCTATGATTCTATGATCTGAGGCCTGTGCCTGTAACTTCATCTTCATATCTATAAGAATTACATAAAAGCAGGTAAGATCCTGTTGCTCGTAGGAAAGTATTTCAATAGAATTAATGCTATAAAGAGAGTTAACACCTCATATGAACCAAACACAGTTTTATGGAATCATCTTTGCTCGTAGACTTGAACCAGGAGCTTAAAGAGTCAGATTCTAGATTCTCAAGGAAATTGTTCATAAGCTGTCTTGCAAACCTGCCAAACAAAACCAGCTACATTCTAGCTGCTCAGTAACACCATTTTGGCTGTTCTGTGGTAGTTCTTCAGTAAGCAACACACCAAAACATCAGTCACACAGAAACTGAGTGACCTCAACTTCTCCTGGCAGCCCAGATGCTTCCACTACACAAGATAAATAAGGAGCTTTAGGAACTTAACCCAGCCACCCCAGCTCTGGATAGAAACACTCAGCAACACAGACGAACCAACTGCCTGCCCCTTCCTCATGTAGCTGTTTCCCCCTCCATAGGATAAAAGGGTAGACAAGAAGTAATTGCTTTTCTCAGATCTACCACACCTCAGGTGACCAAAGAGATATTCCATTCTGTATGCCATCATGAGCAGTATACAAAGTTGGAAGAAGAAGGAAGGGGGAATATTTGAAATGACAGCATTTGTCTTCCTAGAGTAACTGTTATGTGTGACAGAGCCCTGCTTTCCTGAAGATGGATGAACATTTGCCTCCCAATGGGAGGGTTTGGTTATGTGTATGTTTTTTGCATCACCCATTTGACTGTCTTTATCTTACTGCACAAACTTTCTCACTTTTACTCTTCTGATTCTCTCTCCCATCCTACTGCAGGGGAGTAGGTGAGCAGCTGTGTAGGGTTTAGTTGCTGGATATGGTTAAACCCCAAAAGTTTGGCACTTACAGCAGAGTTCCTGGATAGTTTGGGTTTCCTCCCTCATACCAACAAAACAAAATTGTTATTTTCTCAAGAACAGTATATTCATTAGGTATAATTCTAATAAATGACAATTAAGATATTTTTAGCATCTCAATACTGATTCCATGGACATTTTATGGACATGCAAACTCCTGCGAGGCTGGCAGATGTCTCTGATGAAGTATTTCAACCTGCCCTAGAATCACCCCTAATAGCTACAAAGTAGTCCTGTAAAGAACATAGAACCTATGGTCTATAAGTAAATTGGTACCATAAGCAGCTCAGTGTTCCTGTTCCAATTAATGATAAATATTTCAGGTGATTTCTTCCCAGATACAGAAGAAATTGCATCACCTGTTCTTCAAATAGCTGAAAATGTCCTCTGACAATAGTCCATGAGTGCTTTAGTGTGGACATGGGTGTGATTTTCACATTCTACACTCCTGCAAATGGTTATGTTTCATGATTTTTTCTCTTTTCTGTGCTGATGCAAAGACACAGCAAATAATTTTTTTTTCCCAAGAAATAAATCTGTTTGAATGGATTGCTTGGGTAACAGCATATAACTGCAACCTCTCCTGCTGCCTCAAAAGTTTATAGTCTACAGGTAATTCTTATGGAATAAAGGGTAAACATCATTTTACACTGAACATCAGCAAATGAGCAGAAAGACTTCTTGGGGCTATCATCAACTTGGTGTAAATTAATCCTGAAGCCATTATAGTGGGCCTAAGAGCATTTATCCAGTTTATGTGTGGTAAATGCCACTAAACACAAAAAGGAGATTTATCTGACTTCTGTGTGGCTAGTAAGCTCACCAGTAATTTACCAAGGAAAATATTTTTTCCTGAATAAAAACACAGGACATAAAATTTAGACTGTTTGTACCTTAACATACTGGTAATATAAATGAAATAATGCCACAACTAAGAATAATAGTAATAATAAAAAATAAAGGAATTGTAGGGAAATAGTGTAACTTGCAAATAGATGACCATATCACATCAGTGAGGCAGAAAATACATCACTTTATACTTAGTCATATTTTTCCTGACGTTGCCAGCAATTAATTTTCTACCAGGTGTTTTGGTGGTTGGGCTTCTTTTTAGGATATTTAATACTAGTTAAAATTTTGAAAGATCTCTGCATCATTATGTGTTGTACTAATTCCTGGCCAACCAACTGGTTGCTTTAAAAGAATATTCTGTATTATTTTTCTCAAGGACTAAATCCAATGAAAATTGGATTACTTACTCCTTACTCAGATGATCATTTCAAAAAGAAGATAGTGGTCTTGGTTTCTTTCAGACCATCAGGCAATAGCCATAGTCAAACCAAAGGCAAAAATATTTTATTTTTCATATTTAATTTGAATGGAATTACTTGCCTGTTAATGAATTATCTTATATCCGTTTGCATGCTTAAGCAGATGACCCTTCTCCCCAAAAAATGTTTTTCTTGTGCGTGAACGTGTTTTTCTCTTCTGATCTGCACTTCCCTAATTTATCTTCTGTTTCTCACTTAAGAAGAAATACTCAAAAAAGATTAAAAAAACTTGTAGCATGGTAACTGCTTACTTCCAATATACTTCCACACTTTTTTTCCTTTATCAAAAAAAAGTTACTATATTTCTATTTTCTTGTTGCATTCTCAAAGCCTATCAATATGTATAAAGTAACTAAAACATTCAAAGACATGTAAACAGTTGCGGTCTGAAAATTGTAAATAGAACTTGGTTTGTTTTCTCTCACTGCCCTTGACTTGTTTGTATAATTATTTTATGATTAATATATCATTTCCTATTTTACATCTTGCTTGTTTGTGGTGGAGCTGTCAAAGAATATATATATGAGGTACCAAATAATCATGAAAAATACAATGTATTTCTAACCTTAGTGTCTCTTCTATTTATTGAGGAAAAAATCATCTTCAGAAAGCCTGGGGGTTCCTGGACGAAGTCCACCAGTCCCAGAACTCTGAAATGGGAGTTTGCTTGGAATAGATTCAGGGAAAGCTGAGGTAGGAATCATGGGACAGAATGGAATTAAAAATCTCTAGTAAGAGTCCCTATTAGAGGAGAAATGTTCTACTTCTGCCAAAATGCGAAGGGACACTAACTAAATAGTGGGACAGAAAAAACGCTTTTAAGTCTGTTTTTTGAGAGAAGAAGCACACATTTCAGCGAAAGGTATTTAAATCTTAGAGCACATAAAAACACCAGGCTGCACCTTTAGAGAAGAATAGCCACCTTTACAGGAACACTTGTATAAACTGATGGCCAGCATAACTCACCCATACTGAAAGGCAGGAACCTTGTTGTCTACTGACAGCAATAGATCAAGGGAGGATTTCATAACTCTGCCAGATTTGGAGGTCTGAAGCTTAACCTTCAGTACAGGACCACACAGTGTAATTTGGATTAGTTTCTAGCAATAGCCAAGCTAGTATGCTAAATCCAACTAAATTTAAAACATGCATGGAAAATGTCTGAGCTACAAAGTTTAGCCAACAAATGATCCTAAATTGCTCATTTTTTTATGATTAGTGGAAAGTTAAAGAAACATACAATCATCACCTAAAATAAATGAAACAAAAAGCACATAGGAAAAAATTATACAAACCATCTATAATTCCTTTTGTGACATCTAAGGTTGCAGTTATAGAATATATTAAAATATTACATTAGTTCTTAGTTTTGTCTTTTTCTCTGGGGGTGGTGAGTGTGGGTGGGATGAATGATTCTGCTAGTTCTCATGAAAAGATTTAATTCAATGTCCAGTGAGCAATGGAACTTGAAGACAGAGCTATGGGTAAAGGCAGGAGTACCTCACCCAGCAGTTATATTTATCTTGAGTAGATGTGGAACATATTTGAGGCTTGTTGACATTAATATACATTTGTTACATCAACTACAAATGATAGTATTTCCTTTTGTATTTTCTTTTTGGTTTGGCTGCTTATTAAACAAGTGATGTGCTCAGCACTGCACAAGGCCCTGAATGAGATTAACTTGGGTTTTTAATTAAGATGTCTAATATGGCATTGTCATCAATGTAGATCCTGTCTGTAGTCAATGAACAGAAAAATTACGTCTGGAGAAGGTTCTCCTGAGCATTAAGGTCTTAGTGAGCTAAATCTATGCTTGTGCCTCAATTTGGGTCCATAAGCACTTGTTCCCCCTGTTTGGTGGAGAAAATTTTTTATGGGGCCTACAGATGAAATGCTGAAAAAATGTGGCTGCATGTTATTAAGACTGGCAGCTAATTGGTATCATCTGTAGGAGGGAGAGGAAAGGAAGAAAAAACTTCCTGGTATGTATCTGTATACAGTGATCTGTATACCTGGAATTATCTAGTAGTTTATTCTACGAACCTGTGGAAACCAGAATCCTTTGCCTTCACCTTTCAGAGCATGGAAAGTGAATATGACAGTTTTCCCACTCAGTTTTGCCAGTGTGTCTTAAATCAGAGCAGGTATGCAATAATCTATCAAAAACAGTTTGCCAAAGTCTCCTAGACAGTTGGCCTAGGTGACAGCTCTGATGTATATACTATGGCATGATAACAGCAGCTTTGAAATCTAAGGCTTCAGGTTCTGTGAGCTGTAATTGATTTTTTTATCTTTCTGAGACTCCCTTGCACAGAACTCTATAGATTTCTGAAAACAAATTTTATTTGTGATGGTGATACGAAATTCAACATTAACGTATGTGACAATGTTTAGACCCAGCTGGCAAGAAAGAACCACGTCTGCTGATTCACTCATTCTCCAACTGTGGGATGGTAGGGAGAAAACACATTGCAAATCTCTTAGGTAGAAGCAAACACAAGAAGGGTTCATGATTCATTCACCAATTATGATGACAGGCAAAATAAACTCAGCTGAGTGGAAAAATAATTTAATATCATAGAACCATAGAATGGCTAGGGTTGGAAGGGACCTTAAAGATCATTTAGTTCCAACCCCCCTGCATAGACAAGGACACCTTCCACTAGGTGAGGCTTCTCAAGGTCCCATCCAACCTGGCCCTGAACACTTCCAGGGAGGGGGTATCCACAGCTTCCTTAGGAAACCTGTTTCAGTGTCTCACCACCCCCAAAATTAAAGAATTTCTAATGTCTAACCTAAATCTCCCCTCTTCAAGTTTGAAACCATTTTCCCTTATCCACTCATTACCATGTAAAAGGCCCTACTACAGCTTTCTTGTAGGCCCCTGACAGGTATTGGAAGGTTGTTATAAGAACCCAAATCAAATCAGAGAGGCACACACACATAGAAAAAAAAAATAGAAACAGATCTTAAAACCACTTTACCAGTCTCCCCCTTTCTTCCCAGGCTGAAATTACTTTGCTTCTGATTTCTCTATGTCCTTCTTGTAGTGGAAAATTTGGACAGGAAATTGGAGTTGTGGTCAGTTTATTATATGTTGTCTCTGCCTTTCCTTCCTCCTCAGAAGGAGGACTCCTCACACTCTTCCTCTCCTCCAGTGTGGGGTCCCTCCCATGGGAGACAGTCTTTCACAAACTCCTCCAACATGAGTCCCTTCCACAAGGCACTGTCCTTCAGGAACAGATTGCTCCAGAGTGGGCTTCCCAGAGTCATGGTCTTCTTCAGGCACAGCCAGCTCCTCTGGTGTGGAGTCATCCCTGGCTGCAGTTCCATATCAGTACCTACTGTACTGTGGTTCTCCATGGTTGCAGGGCTGTATCTGCTCCACTGTGGTCATCCATGGGATGCAGGGGACAGCGTCAGACTTCACCACCAGCTGCAGGGGAACCTGATCTGAGACACTTCTTCCCCCTGCTTCTTCAATGACCTCGATATCTCTGCTCAGGTATTGTTCTCCCCCTCTTCTCTACCCAGCAGAAATGTTAGCTATTTAAAGGAATTATGGAAACATAGTATGGTTTGTGTTAGAAGGGGAATTACAAGACCATCTAGTTCCAACCCCCCTGCCATGGGCAGGGACATGTCCCGGTAAATCAGTTTGCTCAAAGCCCCATCCAGCCTAGCACTGAACTCTTCCAGAGAGGGAGCAGTTTGAAACCATCTCTCCTTGTCCTGTCACTACATGCCCTTGTAAAGAGTCCTTCTCCAGCTTTCCTATAGTTCCCCTTTAGGTCCTGGAAAGTCTTTATAAGGTCTCCCTGAAGGCTTTTTTTCTCCAGGTTGAACAAGCTCAGCTCTCTCAGCCTGTCTTCATAGGAGAGGTGTTCTAGACCTCTCATCACCTTTGTGAAGTCACTCCAATAGCTTCATGTCCTTCCAATCTTGGGGGCCCCCAGAGCTGGGCACAGTGCTCCAGGTGGATTCCCACAAGCATAGAGTGAAGGGAGAAAATCCTCTCCCCCAACTAGCTAGCCATGCTTCTTTTGATTCAGCCCATGGTTTGGTTGGTATCTCATCAATCCATAGCCTCAAGTCTTTCTCCTCAGGGCTGTTCTCAATACATTCTCCACCTGGCCAGTATTTGCACCTGTCCTTGTTGAATTTCATAGAGTTTGCACCTGCCCACCACTCAAGCCTGTCAAGGTCCTTCTGGACAACATCCCTTCCCTCCAGTTTGTCAACCACACCACACAGCTTGGTGTCATTGGGGTTATATCTTGCTGATAGTGCACTAATCCCCCTGTCCATGCCACTAGCAAAGATATTAAACAGTTCCAGTCCCAATGCAGACTCCTAAGGAATGCCACTTGTCACTGGTTTTCACTTGAACATCAATCTGTATACTACAACTTACTCTGAGAGCAGCCGTCCAGCCAATTCCACTAAGTGGTGCATCTGCCAAGTGTCTGTCCCTCCAATTTACAGTCAAGGTTGTTGTGCTTTACATTAAATCCAGGTAGATGATCTTGCAGGGCACAGGTATTTTTTTGCTTTTTGTCTTCCTAAATATGTTAACTGCAGAGGCATTATTACCCTTGCTAGTGGGCCTGGCCTTGGCCAGATGCTGGTCCAGCCTTGGAGCTGGGGGAACTCCTTGCAGCTTCTCATAGGATCCATCCCTGTGGCCCCTCCTCCACTAGCAAAGCCCTGCCACACTAACCCAATACTATATATGTTAAAGTTCAGGAATAGTAAAAGGCTGTTTTCTCTAATCTTGGAAGGCTGGTGGGAAGAAACTGTTTCTTTTCTCCCTCTTTTTGTTTCTCTCTTTCTTTCTCAGTCAAGTCAGGGCCAGGGGAAAAGAAGAAAGCCATTAAACTATGCAATTTTCAAAACAATTATCAATATATTATAAGTACCATATCTTGGCATATGTTTCCAATACTTTATTTTACAGTGTATTTTATAGACATTTATCCTGTGCTACCAGTGGGTGACTCAGTAAACAAGATACTGAGACCCATGTGCTTGAATAGTTATAACCACTTTTAATGAAGATTACCATGTGCATGGATTCCACAGGAGAGCTACTCACAAAAGAAGTATCTAGGGTGAGTCAATACAACTCAGGTAGACAATTGCTCTAAACAAAAGAAATAAAATACAGTTCTCATGAAGTAAGGGAGTAAAATATTTGTATTCTATATGTTTTTAAGGACTCCAAGTTTCACACCTGCGAATAACTGATTTTTTTAAAGTGGTATATGCTACACACTATGCATTTCTGAAGTAGAGATACCTGCTACCAACTTTGTGATAACGGGCATTTATATTATTGCACAAGCTTTCATTTTCTATAAAAATATGGTTTGACTTTCAAGGATCTAAATAGAATTATCTGGAGAAGTATTTGAAATTCATAGTATGGTATGCAAAATTTAGTTGCTGTCCTCTGTTGCAGGAGAGGTAGTAACACTTATTTGAATTTTGTGCTATCTCTTTCTAATCTAATGGAAATGAAGCTCTAAATGTATATTTATTTTGATCTAATGAATGTCAAAGTGATAGCTACACAGAAAACCAGCAATGATTAATTCATGCTGAATGGTGTAAGTGTAGAAATATGTTAAACTGCTATATCGATAATGGATTTTAAGAAATATTTTCTAGGGTTGCCCATCTGTCTTTTCAGAACACTGAATATCCTGTTTTTCCTACTATTTACAGAAAATCACAGAAACTCTCTGTGTAATTGTTCCTGTTCCTGGGTGGGAGAGTATGATAGATGAAAATGCGAAGCATTTTTGATTATTTAAGCCAGAATCTGCAGACTGGAGGTATCACATAAACATTTTAAAGCTTAGTAAGACTAACTTAATAAGACTATTAAACATCCCCAAAGAATAATTCTGATTTGACCATATGTACAAAGGAAGCCGTATTTCTTGAAGTGTTGTGATAGTCTTTTCTGGTTCTCTGGAACTGAGAAGTTCATTCTTTTTCGAGAGAATGAATTGAATTGTGTAATGCAAACTCTGCAGAGCTTAGTGATCTGGACCCAAACTTCTCTTAACACAGTATTTATAACTGAAATTAAAGCTTAAACCAAAGAAACACCACTTTTATTACTCTCTTTAATGCTATAATTGGTCCACAAAAATCAAAGTCTGAGTGAAACCAGAGAACAATTGTCAGAATACACAATGGGTTATAGTGAAAAATGAAAAAATTTAAATGTCAATGCCATAGAAAGAGAAGAAGCTCTTGAGTACTCAGTAAGCTTGAATGAATCAGATTTACCTTCAAAACTAGCCTGTCTAGAGGAAAAAATTCACCTGGGTAAACCAGGATTTGTATTTAAAGTAGATATGTATTATTGAGTAAGTATTTGTACAGATTTTTTGTTCCAAAACAAGTAGGCTTTTTTGTTTGGCTGGTTGTTGGTTTTTTGTTTGTTTGTTTGTTGTTGGTTGTTTTTTTTCATTCTCTCTTTCCAAAGTAGAATGAGATAAATCACAAACCCCATTCTTTTCTAGAATGAGAAATTCATGGGAATTTATGTACAATGTTTTTTTCCATGCTGTTCCACCTTGCTTCCCTATCTGGAAACACATGTAGGGCCAGAGTTTTTGTCTGTCTATGAGAAGGTATGGTGGCTTCCTCTGCTGAGGAAGAAAATCTTGCTATAATCAACAAGCTGTTCTTTAGAGGAAGAGGAAACACACTTTCTCTATTCCATTTCTGGCATCCATTTGAGGCAAAGATGACCATGTGGTAGCTGGTTGAGGTTATTTAATTTGTTTCCATAGTATGTCCTTTTACCTCAGCCCCAGGTCCCAGGAAGTTAATTTTTTACTGAGTGTGTAGACGAACAGTATTGTTGATTAAAATGGCAAGATATAATACAACACTTGCAATTGAAGTTACAGTAATGAATTAGTACCTAAATATTAAAATCTTCATACTAAAAAATCCTTTTTTCCCCTGTTTCCTTTTAGTCTAGTATCTTCGTTTCTCCGTTCCTACTTTCTCCCCTAAAAATCACAAGCAAATAAGCAAAAAATAGAGAAAATTAATACATTAATACATTGTTCATTGCTGGAACACCTCCACAATTGTCAGATACTGCATTCTTTAAGAGGTTTTAGCAACTCATTTCAAAAAATATCATTGGACAGAATTTGTATTGGACATTTCAAAGCCACCCTGAGGTGTAAAACATTCATAATAATTTCTCAGAAGTTCATATAAATTCTCAGAATGCCATCATGAGGACTTGAAATGTTTTCTAACTTGAAATTTTTAAATTGATGAGTATAAGCACAGGAATACAAGAAGAAAACAAACCCAAAACAAACAAAAAAACAACATCAAAAAGCCAAAAAAAATTTAGCTATATCTGTTTCTCAAAGGAAACTCCATGTTGAAGTGTGTAGTGTCTCTGTGCAGCCTAACCAAATCTTTTCATATCCAGGTATAAGGATATACACAGAAGTCCAGACCCTCAGCAAAACTGATGTAACTCCTTAAAAATGTATGTGCTATACTTTCTCAAACTAAATAATTCAGGCACAGCACACCCTACTTTCTTCTTGCTTTATATGTGTCCTAAACCAGAAATGAGCATGGTCCAGAAATTACTGTTGAAAAGAAGGCTGGCATTCACATAATCAGGCCTTATTTATGGGTAAAACACATTTTCTTCATTACTGATTAAGGGACAGGCTTAGCAAATAGAATAAACATGATTTTTTTTCGCAAAACTATGCATAGGAAAGATCTAGGGACTTTTTGTTTCAATACGGAGACTGTAATGAATTTTTTTTTTTAAACTTCATGTAGGTTTATTCTTGCTGATAACATGATCTATTGTTCTCCAAGCTATGGTGAGATTTCCATCCCTTAAACAGACAGCACTTATTGGAAATTAAACCTCTACTAATGTATTATAATTACTTTAGAGTAATTTGCTGCTCCATCAGGGAGTCAGAGCTAATCTGATGGTAACGTTTCTTCTCTGGAGCTGTTAATATTTCTTCTGTGCTGAATATCCACATAATGGATCTAGCCTGTGGCTGATTAATGGTCTTGGTGCTGGAACAGTGATTTGTAGCTAAATCAGTGCTCACTGGAAATAATTCAGTGTTACTTCAGTTGATACAGTAACTTTGGGTTGCACAAATGTAATCTACTAAAGTGTGAGAGAGGCAATAAACTGAAGTAAATAAGGGAATTTCTGCCATTCATGTATTCCATTTGTACATGGAACAAAACAAAAAAAAAAAAGGGGCGTGGGGTGTGGTAAAAACCCAACATTCAAATGTTCACTGCACAAAATATGAAAACCTGTGGAACTTAGGAACTGCCATCTCCTAAAGCAGGAAGGAAAAAGGAAATTGAGCAATATGTATAAATTAAATTGGTATTTCTTCTTCCTTTTTGGACATAAACAAGAAGCTGAAGAGTAAGTTCACTAAGGGGTTAAATTCTAAATGAAACAGAAGTAGAATGTTAGTATTTTGACTCAGTTGGATCACATTTTTTTCCTTGCTAATTCTTCATGTGTCAGAATACAAATAATATGTTATCATGATAATATATGATATCATAATATGATATCATAATATGATATCATGATGTGAACTAACTATAGTTAGATCCCATGGGGGTAAACAGAAGAGAAAAAAATCACTGTCACCTCCAGCAACAAGGTTTTAAAGAGAGTCTTTTAATTTTTAGATCCGTATGTCTGATTGTAATACAACTTCTTGAAAAAAATTTTCTGAGAAAAAAAAAAAAGAGAACAATGACTTCAAAGCTTGAAATATGTTGATTACATCTGTTTAGTTACTGCCTGGAGTAATTATTAGAAATTAGGAATTTTTATTCTGAATAAAATAAAAAGCTGCACTTTGCTTGAACTGATACCATTTGCTTCTTAGGAAACCCAAATATTTCTCTCTGTAATTTTGAATTCTTTGATTATTTTTCCCTTCAGTCTATTTCTTTTTCCTGAGAGGGAAGGCAGAGAAGTATGAGAAAGAAAAGTAAAGGAAGGGTACCTTCCACAGTTTTCTAGTTTCCAGATGTTGGAAGGCAACAGACGTATAAAAATGTTTTTAATTTTAGGCAATGCTACAGAAAAGTGAAAATGTGCATGAAACAAATGTCCTCAAGTTCTTTTTAAAGTAGCCATATAGTTTTCCATTCTTTTAGCCTGTAAGGAGATTTTCTGTACATCATTTGAGCACATTTCCTTATAGACATATATCATCATAAATAGGTAGACAACATGTAATAATAAGCTGTCAATCTGTCAGGGCAGACATGACTAAAACAGATAAAGTCTCAATTTTATTTGATAAAAGCTTCAGCTAACTTCTGTGAATCATTATCTTTTACTCTTTGTCTGTTCATCCCTAGGTGCCAGGGGAGCAAAGGTTCCCAGGGGCAGTGGGGAGCCCAGATCTGCTGAGCATCCAAGAAACCACCCCCTGCTCTGTCCAATTCTCTTTTGACTTCTCTCTGCACACCCAATCCTACACTTCAGTCTTCAGTCTGGTCTTACCAACTGAGCCTGTTTTAAAATACTAGATAAAACCACTTTTTCCTGTTTTCTAAAACCCTCCTGTCAAGCAAGAGAACAGTGGTAGTTCTTGAGGGCAACTCTGTGCAGTTCACTGATATGAAAAATTAATTTGGATCATTTCAGTACCGGAACAATTCTATCAGCTGAAAACTCCAGATGGTGTTAAGGCAAGTATTGTCATAAATCACAGTATCATGGAATCATAGAATCATGGAATTTTCGGGGTTGGAAGGGACCTTTAAGAGAAATGAGTTCCAATCCCACTTCCATGGGCAAGGACACTTCCCACTAGATCAGGTTGCTGAGAGCCCTGTCCAGCCTGGCCTTAATAAGAGTGAAACTCTTCAATTAGACAGTTTCACCAGAGAGACTGCAGAGGAAGTGAAACACCTGTGGAAAGTGTTACTCATTACACAACCCAACTCTAAAATAATTAGACACAAATCTTGTAACCTTTGAGACACCATTTGTCACACAGTCAGTAAATTTTAATATATAAATACTTCACTGGGAAGAACACTTTATGAAACAGGGACAGATACTACCAACAGTAGTGGACAGATAGATTGTCTTTGCTGTCTGAGAAAACCTTTCTTACCTTAAAGTTTTGTTCCTGTATTTTAGATTCACTGACAGCTACAATTTTATTCTTTATGATCTAAAGACAGAGTCAGGTTTTGGCTCAAATTCTAGCTTGTAGTTTTAGGTATTTTGATATAGGCTATAGCTGTCATATTAACTCCTCATATTTCTTAGAAATCTAAATAATTTTCCTTTTGACATTCAAACTAAGTGTACCAAATCAAACAGCTTGTAAGACCACAAAATGCTGCTACAATAAAACATAAATCTTCAAAACTTCCCTATAATAAATCATCTTTACTAGCCAAATGGCACTTTCTCTATATGGAAGTGCCTTATACTTCCATATGCACAAACTTGCCAGACATATGTCTCAGCTAGTAAGTTCTTAGTTGTTATCATGGGAATATAAAGTAGAACAAATTAAATTCAGCAGTTTTTAACCAGATGAACTAAGAAGGAAATACATAAATACAATTAACTGAGAAACAGAGTTAAAGTGCCTTTTCAGAAGTTAATATCTGGAAGATAGAATTTTCTGAGAAGGCCAGTATGTGGATTTCTGTTCTATATATATGGATGTACAAGACAAAAAAACCCAAAAAACATTAAAAAAAAACCACAATCCCCCCCAAACAAAAACAAACAAAACAAAAAAAAAGAACAAACCAAAAAGAAATCAAAAAATCAATCAAACAAGATAAATAAAATGAAGAGCAAAGGATACTCCCTTTCAGGGGAGAGGAGCAATTTCATGAAAGCATCTGATGAACTTTCAAGCATAACCACCTGGACCTCAATTGAAAAGAGTCACCAAGGGCTACAGACATTGATGCTCACTATATTGCATCAGCTCAATCTATTAAATGCTTTTAGCTAATTAAATATGGAAATATGATAGTACTGTGTATTTTTAAGGTTACAAATTAGCCCATGACATTAGTATTCTAGGTAATACCATCACAGTGACCTGATTCCCTAGTAGATACATATATATGTGTTTCAGAAACAAATAAGGCAATTTGGTAATTGAATCTTAATTGAACAGAAAAGCGCTAGAATAAGTGATATTGCTGCAGAGAAATTAAGAGAAATCCTGAAGGAACACTTAAATGTATCACAAACAAGTGAAGTCTCGTGTTCTTCCATTTTTTTACTGGACATTGTACTGCATTGTTAAATACATTGCAATATATATTTTTAATAAAATTTTTAAAAACTAACTTAAACAAAATCTGCTGAAGAATATATTGTAATTTGGTTCATATCTTCCTCTTCCACTAGATATGAAAAATTACTTTCTACTGCATGCTAATAACTACAGAATAACTTTTTTTGTGTATATCATTATGAAGTTTGGTGTGAAAATTGGAGAATATTAAGGTATGTCCTCACAACCTTTCTTGACTCATCTGAAAAACATCCTCAGAAGATCATGAGCAATAAATAAAGACCGTCTCTTTCTCAGGTTCTGCCATACCATGTTTGGATTTTTTTATTTTTTGTTTGTGTTTCTTTCTTCTAGTGATGGCACATGAAAATTTTCACATCGTGCATCATCCTATAGTTCAGTCCTGCACAGGAAGGATCAAGGCTTGTAATCCCACCTCTACTTATCCTCCTTGGGAGTGCTTGTTCTCAAAAAAGCTACTGAAAACAGATAAATTCACAGTCTAGGAAAACTAACGAGCTGCAATTTGTCTGACACTTGTATGGTTTATTCTAAATCAATGTAGGATCAGGTGCCTGACTCATATCTACATAAACTCAAATTAAGATTAAAGCAATATCTTATGTGTGTATTGAATTGCTTCTGAGAAAATTGTTGAATTCAGTAATGGATAGAGGTTAAATGTTTTGGACGGAATATTACTATTGAGTAAACATTACAGTGAAATCTGTTACAGAGTGATAAAAATTTGTATGGCACTCATTTCCACAGGAAGAAATGATTCAAGGTGACATAATGTAAATGGACTAAGTGCATACTGTTTGCGATAGGCTTAAAGCTAAAAACAAATTCTGTAGATGTAGACAAAGATATTTTCTGATAGAAAACAAATTTTGACTGCTAGATGACAACAATCCTTTGAAATTGAATTATCACTGCTTATCTAGTAGCACAGTCTCAATAAACATTTACTAATAGGAATATCTAGGCTAAGAGAAACTGGGTTTAATTTCTGTTTGCTTAAATGATGTATTTATATAAACACTCAGTTATTTTGCTGCAGAATATAAAAGCCTTAATTTCCAGTAAAAAAACCAGCTCTGGTCAAAAGAACAAACCAACAAGGCATAGCTCAATTATATGATTTTAAAAGTTTTGATTTAGGTATAAGAATGGGGTGGTAATAGATTATATGTATGTAGTTAAATATCTCTTACTTAGATTGTAATTTCTAGAAAAAAACTTTCTGCAAATTATATGTCCTCCAACATACTGTTTTAAGCATGCCTTTCACCGCTGTTGGACAGATGGTAGTTGGTTGAAGTCAGTGGGGGAAAAGTCACAAGAATTTCTAACGTAGAAATGTTTTTCTCACTAAACAGAAACTAGCTTTTTATAGCAAATGTGCTCTCCCCGCCCAGGACAAGAGAAAAAACAGAGAGAAAAACAAGATTAGAACAAAGCAGCAACAATAATGACCTGTGATGTGTGGCTAGTGCTGGCCTCTTTTGTTTGTGTTTGTTTTTCCTTTGATATGTTGTTCTCCTTGAGAGACAGTTGTGTATTCTGCTGGAGAAATATATGAGATGTGCATCGAAGTGAAAGATAATAGAGTGAATTGACTTGTAAAGTCGTGATTCGGATATGAACAAGGTGTGAGCACTTGAGTCTCCCCTTGCATAATAAAAAATAGAAAGCAAAGGAAAATGAAGGTTTGAGTGTGGTTATTAAGAAACTCTCTTTCAATGCTGAGAAAATGGAGCAAGCCTCTTTAGCACAGCCCAGGTATCAGTTGCTTAGACAGGCATTAGATTTTCCCATTATTTGATTGAAGGATGGGATCTTTAATCAAAACTGTGAAATACAGCCTTAGATATATTTTTTTGAAATTAGATAATAGATTACTTCAAAGTAATAAGTAATAGATTACTTCAAAATAATATTAAGACTTCAAAACTGAGTAATATTAAGAACTGAACTGTTCCATTTGTTATTTCCCACTTTGAACATATTGTGACAATACCACATACAGCTGTTTTCCACAAAGTACCTGTCTCAGCCAATTAATAGGGTACTTACTTCGTTTGTCTTGATCTTATTATTTCTTCTAAGTTTCACAAGATAATAAAATACCAGTATCAATATTTCTGTAGTGCAACACAGCAACAGAGTTTCATTTTGCAACTGTGAAAATAAGAACTAGATTATCAGAAGTGTTTAGTTAAGTATCATCAACTGTATGACTTTTCAGAACACTTCTTATAACATCCTTAAAGTTTTGAAACACAGCTGTGGTTAACTTCAAGTTTTATGTGTAAGGGCTCTTGCAAATCAGTCATTTTAAACATTAAGAAATGAATGATACCCAGTTGTTAAAAGTCCCATCCAAATTAGTTTTTCATAATTTTGAAAGAAATCAGTGACTGAGACAGAGAGAAAATACAATTACATATGACAGCCTGTAGGCCTGTAAAAATTCTTTCACTATCTCAGGTTAATATACCGAAGTATCACAAAGAATTCCTTAACCTGTTCAGCGAGTTTTAAAGTAAAATTAATTAAAAAAAAAAAAAATCCAATAATAATGAATATTTAAACTTAACCTGAAATATATGAACAAAATAAATGCAGTGGCAACTAAGCAACTGCACTAACTGCATTTCCACAATATTTTCCAGAAATTTAAGTAATTAGGATAACTAAATTTTCCATAGTTTAAATTCACAGAATTATTCAGGCTGGAAGGGATGTCAGAGCAGGGTCTGACATAGGGGCAGATCAGGTTGCTTGGGAATTTCTCCAGTTGTGTCTTGAAAACCACCAAGAAATGCGCTCTGTTGCTAGACTGTCCTCAGGGTGATTTCCACCCACATCATTTCACCTCATGTGTCATGGTTCTTTTCCTCCCACCAAGCATTGCTGTGAAGACCTCAAACCATCTTTTCACTAATCCACTTCTCACTAATGTCCAGAGTTAGAAGGGTCACTGCTGCTCATCCCTCTGAAGCCATCCCTCCAGGCTGAACAAGCCCTGGTCCCTCAAAGGGCCATCCAGCATGGGGTGCCATCTGCTAAACTCACTCCAGCTTATCACTGTCATCCCTATGTTAGGAGTCTACAACTGGACTCAGGATCCAGATGTGTTCTCATTAAAAATTATTAACATCCACAAATCTGTAATTTTATTTTTTTTTTAATTAAAAAATTAAAAAATCAGACTGGTGGTGCATTAAACTTGGTTTAATACAGATTTTTCTGAACTTTGAGTAAAATAATTCAGTCTGCTTTTTGCATAACAAAGTAGTCAGATTGATCTATTTATTCCATGTACCTCATTAATGTCCCAGGTAAGAAAAACATTTTAAATGTATTGATTTTCTGGAATTTAAGCCAATCACTTAATGCTCCGTTAAATAACTATATATTTTTAAGTGAGCTGAGCACCCATTACCCTGAGTTTAGCTGTTATCTGACGTTACCGTGGAGAAAGGACAAGGACAGATAATGTAACTGGCTTGTATGCCTACTGTCTTGGGCTAGTGAAGTGAAAATTAAGCAGCTGTGTTACAGAAAGATTGATGTTTAGTAGCATACTACACTGAATTTAGATTTATTGTAAACACTCCATATTAAAATGTCTGAGTTTCATTAATAGAACTAAAAAATTTTGCTTTAAAAAATTCTATTCCAGATTCCAATTTCAGTTAAACAAAGCTAAATCTACCAGTGGGATGGGATGTACACAAGTATAGCTTATAGATCAGTTTGCTAATACAAGTAATTTCAGGGTTCTTGACTTCTAGAGTTATAAAACTATCATCTCCTTTCAACACAAATTCATCTCATTAAAGCAATTGTAAACTGAGAGATGCCAGAACCAAAAACTTTTAAGCTTTATGAAACCTTATATATAAATTCGAGATTTAGAAATTCATACTAAAATTTAAGATTTCAAGATTAAAAAATAAACTCCATGGTCAAATGTAGAAATTCCTATATGGAGAATTTATGAGAACATATCTCCGGAGTCCAAAGTGTCTAACCATTTGATGGAAAAGAGATAAAGCAATATATGAAGAGGAAGGGTACTTTGGGTGACTTACACTAAGAGCAAGAGGCTCTGCATTAAACATTGATATAGATGCTGCACAGAAGGAATGAATAAATTGTTCTTAATATCCACTGGGGATAGAACATGAAGTAAGAGACTTAAATTGAAGCCTTAAGTTTGATTAGACATTAGTAGAACCTTTAACTGTAAAGACAGTTAAGCATTAAATCTGATGGAGCCTGTGAGATTTCCATCACTGGAGGTATTTACCATGTTCTGAAATAACACTGCTAGGAAGAGATGGGGTAAGAGGAAAAAACACACGGTCTCTTTAGGGATTATTCTTTCATATTCCCCATGTAGTATCAGATTTTTTTTTCCCTCTTACGTATTTTAGGAAAGCAATTATTTTATATGCTGCATGTTGAGAAATCTGTCTTATTCTACTAGAAGAGAATCACCAGTCAACATCCTCACAATCATTTTTCTATCTGCTGTAGAAATAGGAAACAGCCATGTCGCAAATATTTTCCCAAACAGAAAGGGAAAATAAGCAGGATATTAAGGGTATTTGAGTACAGCATTAAGACAGAGGTAGTCAATACAAAAATGTTAAGTGTTAGAAGCACAAGGTTACATGTATTAGCTAACTTTGATGACTTCAAAGGTTTTTTGTTGATAAGTGGGAAAAGTATTAATGAAATCACGTGCAGCCTACCTGCCTCAGTATTATTAGCAAGTTAATTTGCAGTCTTACAAGCGATTTCATGAGAGAAGTCAAAGACTAAATAGGCTTGGGGAACCGTCCCTCAAGGTTGTTCATATCTAGAAGACTGGGAAAAATAACACGATCATTGCTGCTTGTACAATACTTCAGTTAATTCAAATAAAGGATATGCAGCGTTGTCATTGTGAAACCCTTCATAAAGAAGGAGATTACATTACTGATGATTCTTAACTACCTCAGATACAGGGCTGCTTTTCAAAACTGTCTTTAATAAGAAAAATATGGGGAAATGTTACGGACAATTAAGATATAATGAAGACCATGTCATTGCAGCTGATGACAAAAGATATTGAAGGGCATTGCAATATATTGAGTTTGGATGCTAATCTGCTAGACTACTATATTTTTCAGAGGCTGGATTTATTTTATGTAACAATTCTATTAATAATCCAAGAGGAGGTATAAACAGCACATTTTTTTATAAGAGGTGTTCTCATTACTGAAGTGAGCAGACACATTAAGAAAAAGTTCAAGAAACAAAATGCAGTGAGATTCACTGAGAAAATATATAGCCCTAGAAATGTGGGAGGGAAAAGGATTCCCTTTTCTCCACAGTGAAAGATATTACTCTTCTTGAACAGACAGGACAACTCTCACATACGCCACTTAAGTCTTATACTTGTGCCAACAGTCACTGAAGCTAGTTTTAGGATCAAACCAAAAGCATACTGGTGGGAATAATTCCCTGTACTGATATGCCAGCCAAGAGGCAGTTCAAGTGAAAAGCACATTTGCCATGAAATGAATCTTTCCAACCATTCCAAGTCCCATATACACTCCTCAGAGCAAAGAGAACGTAAGGATTAGTAGGTGTCTTGAACCAGGTGCACAATCTACTTATGAAGTAACATGTCTCAGTCTCAAAAGATATGATCTAAAGTTTGTAAAAGTATAAATTTTTAAACTCAATTAAAAGTTTTTTGTGGGTTTGTTTTTTTTGTGTGGGTGTGTTTTTGTTTTAAATGTCCCTAGTAACAGAACAAACACCTCTCAAATTTTATATTTTTCTCCAACCACACTGGGAATGTCAGTCATCCACACTTCCTTAGCTGGCATGAGGGCCTGCAGCTTATGGATGCTCTAAAACAGCTTGCTCAGAAGAGATGGAAGACAGAAACACCACTTCTCATTGTATCTGACACTCATCTGTGTGCTTAACTGTAATCACTCTCCTACAGAGTCACAATCTTTTGAAAAAGCAAAACTGTTCTACCATCAGAATCAAGACTGCCATCCATTGCCAAGACATACTATCATGAATTATGCATTGTGTATCTCATTTGCTTCAGAAAGAAATCGTGTAAATCAAAGCTTTTCAGTGTACCCAGTACATAGGCATGAAGCACTAACCAAGTATCACGCTACCAGATGGCTTAGGTTTGTTCCTTAAAAAATTACTACATGTGTATGTACAGCGTAGAAATCTGAAAAGAATAATTCTACAGAAAAACTCAAATTTGTTCACTCTCTCTCTGTGAATCTTTTGATTGCATTTTTTCCAGTTATGAAAGGGCTTGCTTTAAAAGATCTGAAGTTTACTCTTTAGATGTGTTTAAATACAAATCTTGGTTTTTTTCAGGACTGAATTTGAGAGCCTAGAAAGCAGATTTATCAGTAGGGAGAAAATACAGAAGAATTTTATGAAAGAACTCTCAAAATTCTGCAAATTACCATATTCACTTTCATTTATATGGGAAGGACATTAAAACAAATCAGTTTAATAACAAGTAGGATTGAACCTTTGAACACTAACTACAATGCAGCAGTAGCCCCTGCAGCCTATATCTCAAAGTACTACTCGACTGAACGTGATGAGAGCGAATGGGGGACGAGTGTCAGAAACAAGATTTACCTGTCTGTTTGATATGTGTATGAATTTCTTCTGCTTACCTCCTAATAACATCTGCAATTGACTGACTACAGAGAGAGGATGTTACAAGCCTGTCATGTCAAATTTTTACAGAGTAACTGTAGAAACCCCTGGGAAGAAAATATTAGGTCACAACAAAGAAATTTTTTTTAGGAATGAAATGTGTTTTGTGAGAATCTGCCTAGCTGCGGAACTGGAATGTCATGCAGTAGTAGGCAGACACATGCTACTATCATTTCTGTATAGAAATCAAGTTTAAAGGCAAAACGAGTTTAGTCTTGCACCTCACTGCTGTCATTTGGAATGTGGTTCCAAAACTTCATTACACTAACCGTTAGAAATCTTCTAATTCCAGGCTGAATGTATTTGAAGTCTGTTCATGAATTTATTTGCTGTTGGGCCAGTAATACTATTTTACATTTCATCCATCTGTTCACTCCAACCATATGATACAAGTAGAGACAGTGATCCATTTAAAGTGCAGCCTCCTCAGCTGAGGAGTAAAAAATTATTTCAGTTATTGTAAAGCCTCTGTATTTTGGAATTTAGCCTGGATCAATTTGAATTGCACATCAACCTGGTCATCTCATTTCAGTCAGCAAGGTGAAGAAAAACAAAAAGAAGAAAAAACAAAAAAATCCCAACAACAACAAAATTGTCACGTTGTTCTCACTGGAAATATGTAAAAATGTTTTTGTTGGAGTAGATCACAGCTGAAACAGGAAGTGACAATTGAGGTTGTAAATAAAAGCATGAAGAAAGGTAGTTTCATCTGGAAAGGCTATACCTACTGCTAATGACTCAGGAAAGAGTACGATTTTGGCATGCCTTAAGGAGGAGAAAAAGTATTTTAGAAGGTGAATAAAGTATGTACCTGAACATAGGAAGACAGCACAACATTACAGGTCATTGATTTGCAAATCTGTGAGATTCAAAACCAAAAGGTCAATATCATATTTAAATATCCTAAACTCAAAATATTTTCTTTAAGTATCTTCAAAGATCTAAAGCCTGAGAAGCTGAGTAACACATAGCATAGACAATAAACTTTCTGGGGCAAATCTTCTTTGTTATATGACTGGGCAATATTTAGCAATAGTAATTCGTGATATAAATGTGACTAAAAAGGTAATTTAAATGAGACAAGCAAAAAAACTCATAGAAGGCAACTTTATGATAATGCATTAGCAGCACCTCTTGTCTATCCTATCAAGACACACAGGAAAACCTTCCCCAGAAGTTTACATTTAAGTCCATCTGATAAATAAGTATCAACAATTACTAGATTTTGACCTGTTGCACTGCAGGTTTTTTTACTTCAAATGCTCTGGTGCAAGCACAAGGGAGCCAGACGTGGATGCAGGACTCAAGTAAGAAATGTAAACGCAATAGTACTGAATAAAGGTGAAGAATGGAGGGATTTAGGGGTTTGGGTAGCAACAGATTAAGTAAAGTCAGGGGAAAGGGCAAGAAACAGCATATGTAATCAACAGTACACATTTTCTTGCAGACATCCATAAAGCCTGGGAGTCTGTAATCCTATACTGCACAAGCTATTAGCTAAATTCCCTCTTGGCTACCAGATAGCTGACCTATTCAGAGGTCAGTCCGTGTAACAGCCTAGACTGATGAATGGAGGAAGGAAAGCTTATTTTGTACATCTGATGGTCTGAACTTTTTGGTGACTCTAAACATGAATCAACTTACTTCTCTGAAAAAATTACTGATTGCTTAGGGTTTTGAGTATTCTTTTGCTTGTTTGTTTTCTGTATATGGACTAAGGTACAACAACTGGGACTTAAAAGGTTTTTAAATCTGGCATGGAGAAGGCAGAGAATCCCAGAAGTAAAGTGCTTTGTGCAGCCTGAATTCAGCCATCTTGTGCATAAACATAGCGAAACAGTCTTTTAAGGAATGATCATGTACTATCTGTGAGGAAAAAATGTGTCTGTTTTTGCAAGCCAAGTTTGTATCAGAAATCTAAGGCAATTATGAGGCATGAAGAACAAAGCAGTAGCAATTTTTAAGTTGTGTGATCCTTTGCTATTGGGTGTTTTTGAGTGCGTCCTTCTACTTCTTGCATACATTTTTCATGTATAAATAGGTCTCTTTTTAAAGAAGTCTAACAGGAGTGTATGCCCTGGGAGCTATGTGCTGATACCTTTTTCTTCTATTGGTACTACCCCATTCATCAAATAGATAGTGTCCATGTATCATTTTGAACAACAACAAATCATGCCTAAGAAAATCTCAGGTTTCTTATCTTTTATCAGGCTGAATAGGAATACAAGCTGCATGTGCCCTTCCTTGAGAGTAACTGCCATTACCAATATTAATTATTATAGATACCATCACTGCCTCTGGAGAGACTTCATTCTTTTACCAAAGGTTTTTTCTGCTTTGTTGTATTTATTCTTGCTTGCATTAATTTAAAACCTGAATAAACTCAGTCTGGCTCCTGCTGGTTTGCCTATAAATAAACCTCTTAAATTTTCGGTAACATAGAAGGACAGGATAAGAGATATAGACCACTCAATCACATTGTTTTGTTTACAACATAATAACAAGGTATCACCTCTTCCAAGTGAGGTTTTCTATTGTTAAAAATAATGAAAGCCTAGTATTTAATTTCAAATAGTCCAAACAGCCTGAATGATAGATTAAAAGAACACAAATTATACCACTAAGTACAGAAATATGAAAATACTAGTCTCAAAATGGTTTCTGCTGCCTTACCTTTTTGTATATTGGATATTCTTTCTTGTCTGGTGTCACACTGGTAGGTCAGGAAGAGAGCCAAGGATGGATCTTTGCCTTTGCCACAAAGCAGAGTGCTATTCACAGAAAAATGGTTTTTGTCCCGTATCACCACTTCTTATATTTCCATGGTTCAACATACAGGACATACTATTGTTCTGATGTGTATCTTTCACTCAACAGTCTTTTCAGGTAACCTATGTGGATCTCTGT
Source organism: Phaethornis superciliosus (assembly GCA_023637945.1). Taxonomy (NCBI): domain Eukaryota; kingdom Metazoa; phylum Chordata; class Aves; order Apodiformes; family Trochilidae; genus Phaethornis; species Phaethornis superciliosus. The sequence goes on from JAJQWJ010000002.1 coordinate 76,447,770, forward strand.
CATTTGAATTAATACTGCATGGTAACAACACTACCCTGAAAATCTCTGTCAGCCATCCAAGAGATGAAACATGCCAGACCTTTTACACTAGTATAAATAACTGCTTGCAATATGGGCAGAGAACTTCTGATACTCAGAACTTCCAAAAAAAATATTCCTGTCCTTTGAAAGCATGCCTTAGAGTTATTGACAGTGCAGATGCAGACACATTCATAGACTTATCACACCAGAGTAAAAAACTTTTTCATTTGATATATTAGACTTCAGTGACAATTAGAAATTGCAGCATTGGAGGTTGTGCACTACAGATCTCTGCAATGCATGATCTATAAAACTCTTACCATCTGAAAAAATGAGGTGATAACCATATAATTATGTGAAACAATATGCAGAGCTTCCTGAACTCAGAACTCAAAGGTATCTGATATTTACAGAACTTTTACATTCAAGTGGCAGTGGCAGAGTCTGCACTAAAACATTTAGTCTCATTAGGTATTTCTTCATACACACTTTTGTGGACTAACAAAGCCTAGCAAATTACTAGACCACTCAACATTGAATTATTGCCAGAAATCTTCACCGCACCTTAGTATCTATGGGGCTATTTAGCAGAGTTATAGAAATGTATTTCCTTATAATGGAGCTGATAATAATAGAAATATTAGAATCATTATTTTCAGAGATAAGTGTTATCTTTTGGACAAAAAGATTGTGGTCTTGACAGACCTTCATGTTGTGTGGTCCTGACAGACCTTCATGTTGGAAGACACTAGAATTTGTGCTGCCAGAAGCAATTAAGTTTTTTGGAATAAGCAATAGATTTTTTTTTTCATTGTCTATTACTAAAGTTTTTGTACTGAAGTTTGTTTCACAAAATAATCAAGCTTAAGCACCTAACAATCATGAACTATATTATCATAGAATCCTAGGATGCTAGGTTGGAAGGGATCTCAACGATAATCTTGTCCAACCCTTCTAATATTATTGTTTATAGGATATGTCTCAGCACCTCATGAAGCTGATACTTAAAACTTTCCAAAGTGGGGGAATTCACCAATTCTCCTGGAAGATTATTCCAATATCTGACTCTCCTCAGAATGAAAAATTTTCCTCATGTGTTCCAACAGAACCTTGCCAGAAGCAATTTGTGTTCATCGTTGTCAGTATTATTGTCTTATCCACGTAAAAATATAGTCTTCATCTTCCTTATAGCTGTCCTCTAAGTAATGGAACACGATGATAAAGTCTCCCCAACAGTATTATACCCACAGTTAAATTTTGTCAATACTAAACACAAATGAAAGCAAAGTTTTATGTGAGAAAATACAGTGCAGAATTAAATATTGGCCTTTATTTCCCTGATTTATGAACCAGATAGAACTATGAGACAAAAAATATAACTAAGTTGTTTTCATGGTTTGACATCAAAATAAAGCATATAATTAATAAAAAAAAAAAAAAAAAAAAAAAATAAAAAAAAAAAAAAAAGAAAGAAAAAAAAGGTACAATGTGGGAAGCAAATGAGCATTGATACATCAGCTTTGCATAAGATAAATGAAGCGTATAGAAAAATTACCTGTTTTGGATCATAGACCCAAGCAGGGAGTAGTTCAATGGTGTCACCATTCCATTGTTGCAATAAGAATTCCTGTACATTATTAAATAGGATTTTGGATGTCAGATCAAATTTAGATTTGTTATAGAACCTTGGTTTCAGTGTAAGCCATATCTACTGACTTGTATTTTTTTCATAAATCAATTTTAGAATAAAAAAAACCCTTTTTACTGTTTTTAGAAATTAAAAAGACATTCAGAAAGTCAACAGTAGGTAAGTAACCTTTCCAATTAATTGTTAAGTTTTAGTAAGATAGAGTTGTATTTTCAAACCAAAATAACCTTGTGTTTCTGTCTTCTGTCACATCTCTCAGCAAAAGACAGATTTTTCTTACCAATGTTTTTGGAGGGAAGGTCATAATTTTATAGAACTCTGGTAAGATACTGACTACCTCCTCAGAAGTACAGGTTGCCCTTTGTTGCCTGAAAAATCAAAGCAGTTTGCAGGACTCATCCCATAAATGGTATTTTAAAGTGCTTTTTATTGTTCCTTTCCATTCATTATATTACTTTAAGCCCTGCCATTTGTGTGCAGCTTTCATTTCAAGCATGCATTTTCAATGCAGAAGATTCTATCAGCAGCAGCAGATGTGAAAGTAATGACAGGCTAAAAAATGATCTGCAGGCTGATTTTGGAAACTACTTTATTTGGCTTAGAATAAATTTGGTTGTTTAGAAAACCTGCATCATAATCATATTCATTTTCAACTCTGGAAAAGGAAAAAAAGACAAAGCAAATCAAAACTTTTTTGTTCGCAAACTGATTATATGGCTACTAAACCCTTTAGGTCACTGTTATATAAAATATATAAGAAAAAGGACATTTAAGGAAAGTCTAGTAGAAAAACAAAAAGATACAGAGGCAGTAGAAGTAAATCAAAATAAAAGAAGAAAACATAAGGGGAGAATAAGAATAGTAAATAAACAACAATAATAAAATAAGAGGCACTAAATTCTTTTACTCAATAAAAGGACATAGTAGGAGAGAGGACGGAGGAGAGCAGTATTGTGCATATGTTCATTTCCCTCATAGGCCCAAGCAAGAATCTTAATTTTCAGAGATCATGACCCTCTTCCCTGAGATGCCATCCATGAAAAACTTTACCAGAAGTCTCGATATTCATAAAATTTTTCCATGTCTTCCCACTTCAGACTATTATTCCCCCTCACTCTTATCCCAGAGCTCTTCATTTTATGTTCGGTCCTAAGCCTTTCTCCTCTCTCCACCTCCAACCAAAATTCATCTAATTTAGTAACATCTTATATTTGTCCTGGTTGGAATTTCTGAAGCCTGAACACAATCTGCATTTTCTAAAAATCCATCTGTAGGGGATTATGACGACAAAAAAATAAAAATAAAATTAAAAAAAAAAAATTAAAGAACAACAATTCAACAATTTCCTCCCCAAAACTGAACTAAAGTTACACAGCTGTGCCACTCCAAGACTAGGCTGATCATCACAGACAGCTGAACATTTAGGCTGTGGGTTATCTCAGTTAGTAAAACTGAGATTGTAAAAGCAAACTGTTCCCACACACAAAAAAAATCTGAGAACTTAACAGAGAATGGTCTTGCTATTGAGCTTTTACATTTTACTGAGCTTTTTTTTTTAAATTTTGTAACTTCATACTGTAGTATAAAAGTGGTTTAAAACTTTAATGAAATTATTACAATCCTTCATTAAATCTCATAGGTTTTGATTGCATTACTACAGAATACTGGTCAACTTACATAGGCTGTTTGATGTAATTCTTATTAAATTCCATAAAAAATTCACAGGGGTATACCTGTTTTACATACAGAATATACGCATGTGTAATTCTGTGTGTGTCTGGGCTTATTTCCCTGATTTGTTTACACAAACTTTAGATCCTGGAAATAAATGCAATCATGACCAAAATTAATTAGAAATATCTTCCAGTCCTAGAAGTTTGAATATTTCTGAAGCTTTTGTTTCCAAACAAAAGCTTTGACATCTTACTATAACTAATAAAATGTTAGATTTGCTAAGTAGAATACATAAGTAACAGGGAATTTAGTAGGAAGGAAAAAGTCCTACCGCCTTGGCACTCAAATGCTTGGTAATAACTTGAAATTGGAATGAAAAATGGATTCCAATCTATTAAAATATAGCTCTGTGGCTGGAGTCACCTGGGTTCTTTGACAGCAGTATGACACAGCCTAGGGTTGTTGACACTGGAGACACCTTACTCAAAGGGGGAGGAGGGTATTTGCTCAGGAGATTGTAAGGCTAATCGACAGAGCTTTAAACAAGATATGAAGGAGAGGGGGATAATATCAGTAGGCTTGCACGTGACAGGCTGTGGGATGACATATCTATCTCAAAATAGAAAAAGGATCCTGTCTCAGGAGCTAGGAACACTCATAGAAAGGCCTTTAAACTAAATACCAAGGGGTGGGTGGGATAAAACTGGGCTCAGTAGAGATGAGCGTGGGATTGGCACATGAGTACCAACTGGCCAGTTTGGTGAGGTGGACTTGAAACTGAAAGACCTGGGGGCATGGATCCAAAATGACAGTGATCACCCCACCATCACCGCTACAACAGATCTGGGATTAAACGAGGCTAACCAGAGTAGTGTAAAAATTTTCCTCATCTGTCTCCTTAAACGAAAAGCAAAAGGTCAGTCTCCTGAAGTGTATGTATACAAATGCACACAGTCTGGGAAACAAACAGGAGAAACTGGAGCTCCATGCCCAGTCAGATAGTTATGATATAGGAACAACTGAAACTTGGTGGGAGGATTCATATGGCTGGACAATCATGACAGAAGGCTATAGGCTTATTTGCAAACACAGGCAGGGGAGAAGAAGTGGTGTTGTAGCACTCTGTTAAGGAAAACCTTAAATGTACAGAAGTCAACTATGGTAATTTTGGTAGCCCTATTGAATACCTCTGGTTCAAAATCAGAGGGATTGCCTCCAATGGTCACAAAGTTACTGGAATTGTCTCCCAGCGGAAGTGGTAGATTCCCCAATTAGGAAAGCTGTAAATCTCAGCTTAACAGGGTGCTGAGACATCTCATATAAACTATAGTATTACCTAGAAAGTTTGGAGCATGTTGGACAAAAAACACTGTATTGAACTTCACACTTGTTTAGTCTCTTGTCTCGGGTTTCACTGATCATACAGTATCTCAAATGTTTTTTTTTTTTAATGTTATGTTGTCCAGGAGTTGCACTTTCTGCTTTGGTCAGCCTCAGCAGTCTGAGTGGGCTGCTAGTGGCTTCATTTTGTTCCTGCACCTCTTCCCACTACAGAGCTGCTAATCAGAAAACGGGCTGAAGTTACGTGGTCTGTGCTATGTCCCCAGACAGTGCCTGTGACACCATATGACTACTGGACCTAGACAAACCTGAGAGCACTGCAATATTTTAGCAACTCAGTTTCACTAAGCTGGTATCATTAGAAAGCCTTGTTATAATTCCCACGGGCTATACACCTATATAGACTTTTCATGTCTTAATTCAAACTGAAGTAGAGCAGAATAAGTTCAGCTGAAAGCACTTTCAGGACATCTAATGCCATGCTGAGGCTGAAAATAGACTAGGATGCCACTGCACTCTCCACTTGCTGAGAGAAAAGGCTAAGAGGCAAGAAAGAAGTGAGACTCATTGAGAAGGAATATGCTGAATCTAACCATGGGAAAGGAAGTCATAGATGTTCAGACTTCCTAAGTAGTGGAAAAGAGCTAAATAAAACCAGGCAGAGAGCAGAGTTGGAATAATGTGAACCTAAAAAAGACTGTAACTGCCCTTATCAAGATCTTTGTAGCCTGAAATCCTGAGAAGGGTGAGGAACAGGCACTGCAGGAAGAGAACAGCATAGAAAATGTTCATTCCTTGAGAGAAGGAATTAAAAATCTAAGAATATACCTGAAAATGAGGTGGTGACTGGGTGAAATTTGCTTTTGGTCACTCTTGTATAGCTACTAAATGTACTTTTAGTATTTATAATATTCTGGGGCTATCAGAGCTATATTTAATCTCATACATTTAAAAAAAAGCAACCTGCTTTTTTCATCTGCCTGCATAAATCTTTCATTGTATTGTACTTATGGGCATGTAAATATTTTACTTAAATAATTCAAGAAAATCTTCCAAATAGCTTCCCTTTATATATATATAAGTATATATATATAAAACTTTTGTGGATGTTATTGTATTGAAGTTATCATTTTGCACATCTAAAATTGCAACTTTAATTTTTTGAAATATCTTTATATAAATACACTATACATTTTAAATGGCAATAGTGATATTTTGAAAAGGATCAAATAAGATCTGTGCTATTTCATTGAGCTTTTCATTTAACAAGTCTGTAGGATCAGATACCACTAACTTACTAAAAGAAGATGTAGTAATTCTCAAATCCACAGGGAATGTGTCTGGTATTATCCTTCCTTTGCTCTTGGATGCCAGTTCAGGGTTACAGGTAGTAGTCAATGTGCTGCATATGTTTAACATAAAAGATTCTTTCTTTCTAAATTGTTCATATGAAGAATAATTTATAAATAACTGATCACTCCTGGGTGGGAATGGGGGAGGGAAAGAAAATTATTTCATATTATCTCAAAAGCAGAAAAGCACACTGAAAGTACCCAAATAAGAACTTCCTTCTATATTAATTTGCTACTGCTTGAGGGAATCAACAGATCTTAAAGGGACATCCATAGGGCACTACTTTTAACTCTATTATGCTTTCACTGCAAGATCCTTCCAGGTAGAAGACTTATCTTTGTGGAACAGCTTAAAAGTTAAGAAAATCAGTATTACACCAGGACTACTGGTAGAGTAGTCATAGTAGTTAAACTTGCTTATATTTTCTTGTTCTAGTGCTCTCTTCATTCTTATGTGAGTGAAACTTTGATCTCTGAATGATATTATTGAAATGATTCCTTGCTTCAGTGTAGTCATTAACATATATAGAAGTGTAAAAAAATATGAAAGCTACTTATTAATTTATGTGATTTGTTTTTTAAACTGTTATAACAGATATAAGACTGGAACAGGAAATAAGTAACTTTTGTAGAATGAAGTATTTTTATGGTTTTCATCTACAATATAACAGCACAGCTGTTATTTCTTTAGCACTCTTTAATGCTGGTCAAAGAAGCATTAGCAAATCAAGGCAGCAAAGAAGGGTCAAAGAAAACAGTAAATGATAAACTCTTATATAACTTGACAAATTTACTAAATCTAAATCTAAATTTAGATTACTAAATCTAAATTCATAGTGATTCATTGCTTAAGTGTTTTTTGTAGAGTCTTCAGACACTGTTCCAAATAAGAGGAAAAGTAGTAACTGAGGATTTATTCAAACAGGGCTTCCACTTGACTTGGCAGAAGCTTCATTTCTTGCTCCTTACTTGTTTCAAAGGCATAGCTCATGCTGAGGCTGCCCAACCTCTACAAATCAGCCAGTGGCTCTGAGACAGAGACCTGCTTTTCCCTGCCTACACCAACTACACCAAGCAGAGACAGGAACTGTGACACAGACGCTCTGTGGGGAGTTCTCAGGTTTTGTTAGCTGGTACAGAGCAGGATAAATAAAAAGATGTCCATACAACCTTTCCTCCCAGACCAAGGGTATACCAGATGCACCTGATACATACAAAACCAAATACTTGCAGAAAATTAGAAAAGTTTCTTAGCATCACAAGGTGTACATTAAATATGCTTCAAAATAATTAGATTTATGGAACTGTAACATTTGTCTCTCTTTCCTGCACCTACATTAAATAACATTGACACTTGAGATTTATGTTTTCACCTCCTCTGATTTCCTTCATCAATGCCAGAAAACTGGAATTGTCTCTCCAGTTCTGCTGTTCTCATTGCTACTTATAAATAACCTGGATTTAATCTTAATGGGTTAATTTTTTTTTTTTTTTTTTTTTAGTTCATGACTGGCTGTTGCTCATGCCTACCATCTCTTTCAGAAGGTGCTGTGCAAAGACTTCCCTGCTAAACTTTTAATTTATTCAAAGCAGCAAGTACTGGGAAACACCTTTAGGTCTTGCTTTAGACAAATTGGATCTGTAGAAGTTACTTGTGCCACAAGATATTTTGTTTGTTTTAAAGCTACTTACTTGGTGAGGGATATACCTATGCATTCAGTGTCTCTTGTAGTGGAGTAGTCCAAGTGGCAATGCTTTCTCTTTTGTTTAAGCTGGGTAGGTGAAGAGAGTGGAGGCTGGACCTTTCTTTGGAATATGATGAGTTCTGGAGAGGGGATTTAAAACCCATCTTGCATAAAATATATCTACTCTGAATGTGAGTTGGACGAAACATAAAACATTGCTTGAAGCAAAATAACAATGGTAAATATTTAATATTCATACTTGAAGGACTTTATAAAAGTGTAATTTAGACAAATGCTTTTACAAAACTTATGACACAAAGCCAAGAATGAGTTCTGCTACAAATAGAAAACTTCAGTTTTTAGAAATTCTTCATGTGTAGCATCAATCATGAGTAGCTGGATATTCCTTCCTTGAGGCCAGAAATCACTGTGCCAATGTCTCATCTTTGTTTTCTGAATCAGATTCTGCTTGACAGGCCAGATGATTTCTATGGTAGATGTGGTAGCACAGTGCTATATGGAAACTATACCTACCAATGCTGGAAACCTAACTGTTCCACAGATATGGGCATACAGAATGAAGACATCATTTAAGTATAGCCTCTTTATAGAAACACAGAAATTCAAATTGGAAAACAGCCACTCAATAGCCCATCTTCTCAGGGAGGCTGACATGTATTGATCTCCACATTTTCAGACTCTTAGTCTTGAAACTATAAAGGGAAACATTTTTTACTACTTCTAGGGGAAAAAATAAGCATGTATTTAAACAGTTTAACAATTATGTTTGCAATTAAATATCTACCTTTTATGTCTCTTTCCCTATTATTTAATTAAACTAAGTAATTTTAACTGCATGAATAATTCTAATCAATTCAAGTAATATAGCAGGATGTGATCACACTGCCCACATTTGTAAGGTTTTATTATTGTCAGTACTAATGTTGCTGCTGTGCTGAAAGAACAACACTGCATTTCTTTCTGCTTTTCTCCTGATGTGCTCATGGAAATGTAGCTGTCCCCTGTGACAGTGACAGTGAGCTTTGTTCTTTCCAGTGTTACTGTCTTCCAGTTGGCAATGAGCATACTGATTTGTATTTGTCAGTTAAATTAACTGCCTCTATCCCCAGGATGACTTTTATCTTGGTTTTGACCATATTTGAATACTCTCTAGTTTTCTTTTTCTTTTTTATGACCAATGCTTGGAATTCTACCCTACTAAGTTTAATTTGCAGATTTTATCATTAAACTGTTTAATCTCTTTTTTAGATAGTCTATAAAGGCATGAGATATTTCTATAAAGGTATTTCTACAAAGCATTCTGCCATTTTTATGTATCTATTGCATATCTATTTAGGTATGTCTGCAGCAAGTTTTCTTTCCATATTACTGTGAAATTTATCAACATTTTTTCACAGCATATGTAACCAATTTTTTTTTATTCTAATATGTAATATGATCATCAGATATTAGCTTGAGTCATTAAACTACTGAAAAGATTGATCTTTAAGTCATCATGCAGTCATGATGACTGTCAGCTCCTCAATGTTAAGACTATAGCTTTCTCTTGATCTTTTGTCTGTTTAGAATAACACTTAAAGAAAGCTCTCTCTCCTACATAACCTACACCAGGAAAGTACATTTTTGTATTGATTTCAGCTACCTCATGGTACCTTATGGTAGTGGGATAAAAGGTAAAGCATTTCTTCTTGCTGCTTTGACTTCTACTGACAATTGAGTAGCACTTTAAATAAATGTCAGAAATAGTTTTCAAAAGTCAGTATTTCAGAGACTACACTCTGTTTATTTGTTTTTCTCCATACTGTTCATTTATTTGATCTTCTTGGAACACATTTTAAAACTAACTGGATTTAACTAACTGAAAAAATTCATGCAAGCCTATAGAAATACATGGTAAACAGAAATGAGTAAGATGAAGCACTATGATAAAAAAGCACTATGCACTTAGACTCAAAATGCTGCACGATTCTTTAAAAAAATCTTTGAAAAATTGGGGTGTAGAATGAAGATTATACTGTACGAGTCATCTTACTTAAGTCAGCATTGCCTGCATTAACTGCATAGTTTCATGGCTATATAGAAACACATAAATATAGTAAGTATGCATGGAGGGGCTTCTTTTAATTCTTTAATAATATCAGTTTCTTCATGTAAAAAGGAATTTGATGCCCTTCCCTTCTCCCTGGAAGTGTTCAAGGCCAAGTGGGATGGGGATTTGAACAAACTGACCTAGGGGGAGGTAAATAATCTTAAAACTTAAAGATCAACTGAATAATTGAAGCAAATTCTGGGGTTTTTTTATTATTGTTTTTTTTATCAATAAATTGTAGTGATTCTAGTGATAAAACTAAAAGAAAGTACTTAGTAAGTTCAAAATACCTCCACAGATGAGGATGAACTGGAAGTCTCACATATTATTTTGGTTTTGAATATCCATGACATTACCAAAGTTGCCAGACTTAAGAAATGTTATGTTACTGACAATTTTGTTGATTACAGACTTTTGAAAAAAGCTTCACACTTAAAAATATAATTAAAAGACAAATTTTCTGAAAAAATTGCAGTTTTTCTTAGTAAGCTCATTATTCCAATTCTACTTCAGTGAATACTATGCATAGCTTCAGTGGAGCTGAACTGTTATAAAATAAGACTAGGAAATCAGAATTCACAAAAGGGGTTCTTAGTAAGGACTAAGTAAAAATTCAGCAGAAAACAGCAAGAACATCATGATTTGGCCAAAATTTACTTTTTCTGTATTTTTAAGTGGGCAAAAGTCTGGTTTACCTAGATAAAATTGCAGCAAGCTTTATAAATAATGACTATAGAGCCTGCTCAGTTCTCACCTTGATGTATGCAGATAGTTTTTAGTGTGAAGACATACAGAGAATGTGAGGGGTGAAAAAAATAAGCCTTTAACAGATTACACATTTATTTGCAAGGCTGGTTTAGAAATCAGAATTAGTTGCTTAATTTTCCTGTTGGTAATTGTTCTTGTAATTAAAAATACAGACATGTTTACTAGTTACTGTGGAACTGCATTGATTCAGCAGTGGTTTCATAGACTTTATAGTAAAAGCTTTTACCAAAACATAGAAAACATAATAATATTCAAGTTATGCATCTAGAGATTTGAGAGTTTAAAATAGTCTAATCCACTTTGAGCAATACACTACAGATTGTTTTATTGCTTCTTATAAAACTTGCCTACAATATTGCCATTTTCCTCTTCCCTCATATACTGCATGGTGTTGTGATTTCTTAAAATAAAGTTTCTATCCTTCATATTTGGATTAATCAGATTCAGCTGTATCAGGGATACCTTTGGAAATTGGTTATGTATTCAACAGAAAAGTGTTGTGGGGTTTTTCTGTTTTTTGGGTTTTTTTGTTTTAGAAAAGAACAGTTTGACTCCAGGAGAATAAATAATTCAAGATAGTTCTCTTCCTGTTTGTTTCAGTACTCAGGTGTATATGTTTCATCCATAAGAAATTCCAAATACTTCTTTAACCAACTTCATGTTCACATTTCTGTATTTAACCCTTTCATCTTTATTCTGTGAGGTGAGCCAGGGAGATTCTGCAGTCAGATGGAATAAGCATTTCTAAGACCACTTGCTTATTTGAGAAGGCATAAAGAAGGAACACTCACCAAAGAGATAAACTTGATAGTCAAGAAATACTAGAGAAAAGGTTTGTGTTGATGATAATAGAAAGAACATTTTAATATTTATCTTTTTATGCAAATATCAAAACAACAATTTCAAACCATAGTATACTTTTTATAACCATACAATACTTTTTTTCCCTTTTAAATTATGCAGAAAGGCAAAGAAATCTTTTCAGTATCTTTTACCTAACAAGAAAGACTTCTTCAACCGCAGGGATTCTGCAACAAGTACAAATCAATGCCCAAGAACTTAATCTTTGCTCATGGGGTTATGGTGCATACACTGAGGAACAGATAATAATAAGTATCGAGGAAAACCCCTTGGAACATTTCAATTATAAGGTATCTGTACACTGCAACACTTCCCTGAGAAACTCAGTGTCACATAAAGAGCCCAGATATAACACAAAAGACCATCTGTGGTCTTTGAACAGATGTAGCCTTTGAATACTTGAGCTTATCTTGGTTTTAAACTCAAACAAGTGCAGACTCAAAAACAATACTAGAGTAGGAACAAATTCAAGACTGGGAGGGATATTCAGATTTCGCTGAAGCTGGTATTTTGCTCACTGTTATTTAAAAGCCTGTATGTGCACAATTATCTTGTGTTTTGAGGGAAAAGGTTTTTGTATACATAATTAATTATCTGCCACTTATTTACTTTGCAAATTAAATGTCCTACATATGTAAAACCTGACTGAGATGGATTTTATTTCATTAAGATAACAGGAAGTGGTGGAAAGTTCCTGGTTGGATGTGGTTTGTTTTAGGGGATAAAAGGGAAGGAGAAGGAAAGACGGGCAGGAGAATGAAGGAAGTCAGAAAGAAAGACAGGAAGAAGATAAAATCCTAAAAATCCATACCAACCATACACTATAAATCTAGAACTTCACTTACCCTGAACTAGTTTTAAGGATGGTTACCCACTCTTAGTCCCAAAGGTATCACACACCTAAATGGACCTGGATTTTTCTTGAATAGTACTGATGAAAAGCGTGGATTTAATGATCCTTTACTCATATCTGGATAAACAAAGGATATCAGTCTAACATGCTGACAGTTAAGTGTGCTTTGTGAGCAATAAAATTGTAACCAAACTATTAATAAAACCTGGTTACTTCAGTTCAATAATCACTTGCTATGAAGACTGAAGACTCAAATGGAAAGGAAAATGCATATTTCTTAAGTTTCTCAGATACCCATAAATCCCTCAAACCATAAAGCTATGAAAGATAAAAGCTAAGACTGGGAGCAACTTTGTAAAATCAGGTAACAGACTTGCCTGTGAACAAGGCTATCTCTACAGACTAATGGGAACTGAAGAAAGACACTGTTTGTAATACAAAACTTAAAAGTTTCTAATAAATTACAGATTCTTTATCTGAGAATACTGAAAGAAAAAAATAATTAATCACAAGAGCCATAAAATCTCACTGGATTCTTGCCAGTGAGATTCTCTGGATTCTCACTGGAAGTTCTCATAGGAAAGATGTGGGAAGACAATCACATCAAGGAAAATAACTTGGAATTATAAAAGTTATTAAAAATTCTCAGAAGTAGGAACAGGGTTTTTATTTTTTTAAATGACTGTGAGAATTTCCAAGGAAGGTCAACTAGATAGCAGTATTGTAAAATCAGTTCATAGTAAGTTTAGCACATTTTTACTAAATTTTTCTGTTAAGTTACATTATGAATTTTTAGCAGTTTGTCATTACACATGGACAGTTTTTCATATTTATGTTCACCCTTGCTAAAAAAGAATGCATGCTCACCAAGACATGTTAATCCAATTCTTCACTTTTAATTCAGTGGATTTTTTAAATTCCTTTGAACAGCAAAACTGTAACAAATAAAACCAAAGACAACAAGATGAACGAACTTGTGTACAGAACTGAGATTTCAACTTTGATCCACCAAGAAAAGAATGATGCTATTGCATGTAGTATCCCACTATTTACAAATCAGAAAAAAATTACCTACTTTAAGTATTACCATGAATGGGAGCAGAATATTACTCCTACACAGAATTACAGAAGGAAGGCAAATGCACTTTGTATACACAAATTTAGACATTAAAGTCTTTGAATGAAATTTAGTTGTGGAAAATTTCATTGGCCAATAAAGACTCACAAAGTTTAGTACCTGTTTTAAATAGGAGCTTGTCAGTTGTCTAAATATATCCTGATGTCTGAAACACATTCATATGATATCCTTAAGAGGCTGATATGGATAACAGAAGTTTAATTTAATACTTCAGTGTTGCCATTTTTCATAAACTTGGGGAGAAATAAATCTTAATTTCTAAGAATATGTGACTTTTAAAAGTATGTGGTTTTTTAAAGCTGTAATTTGTGTTTTACATAACAAAAAATATTATAGATTTTCTGAGTGTCACTTAACTTTTATTGTTAAAACTGGACATCATTGAAGTTACACATAATCAAGATAATATCAAAATGACTTTATGTATTTATATGAGAAATTCATTTCAGATCATCTTAATACTTAGATACTAGGGCAAAAACTTTAAGAATAGATTAATTTTAATTAATAATTCATAATTAATTTTAATTTATAATTATTTTTTTAATTTCATAATTTATGATCTTGGAATGAGAACATAGATCTAAACAGACCAATATAATTTCTGTAATCTACAAGTAAAGGTGTTTTATAAGTGTGAGTGTTCTGGTTTTTTTCTTGATTCTTGAGTTCCTATTTTTGGAAATTTTGTTTAAAGATACATTTCTAGGACATGATCAGTTATGATAAAAACATTGAATTCTGTTTCATGTATCCTGGCCACTGGTATTTTATTAATACTTACTAATTATTACTATTCTCTAATGCCAAACTAACTTGGCAGTCCAGCTATGGTAACAAAAGGATGTCACAAAAAAATCATCACTTTTCCCTAAAATTAGAATTAATACACTATAGTTGGGCTGTAGGTACTTGTCAACAGAATAGATTTTGCATTTTTTAAAATAAGTAGGAGAGAATTTTTGAAGTTGTCACATAAATGTGTCCTTAAACTTCCATTCCACTAATAGAACTGTGCCCTAATAATTTAGACATAAAAATGCAAAAGGTCAGAAAGATTTGAAAGTCATAAAAATGTATTAATTGCTGGAGCATTAGGCCATCTGTTGTGAAGCAAGAGTCTTTGTCCTCAGCAGTGGGCTCAGCCATATCAATAGTGTAACTGCTGTTCAATATCTATATGTTAGTTTAGACCCTCCTGGAGCAGACATTTAATTGAAACTCAGACTGGCAGAGTACATGGCTCCCTGTTGTTAATTGGTCTTTGGAGACTGTTAAGGAGTATGCCAATTATCTCTATCTCCAGTCTCAAAATAACAGAAAGAAAAAAATTAAAAGAGAGAAAATAATAAGGTCACCTTGTCTTTTCATTAATAAGCAGCAATAAAAAAAAATGTCATTTAAGAAGAAAAAAAAAGAAAGGAACAGAAAAAAAAAAAAAAGTAAGTCTATGTGACATTACATTTGGACACAGACTTGAACAGAAGTATGGCAGTTTTTGCTTCTGTACCATTAAGGAAGGTCTTATCAAAAATAAAAAGGGTTGTTTTTTCCTTCCCTCTTCAGAGAAAAATATTCTTTGTAGGATCAGGTTAAAAGCCTCAATTTAGATTACGTAAAAATAATTCACTAAAATGTCAAGATGTCAGAAGAAGATGGATGAGAGAAATAAAGCAACGAATGATCTGTGAGAGAATCCTAACCCCCTTCAGAGAAAATGCCTTTAAGAGCTACTTAGAAACATTTTTCAGTACAAACAATCAGCTGTATTTTCTTGTGCAAATTATTTAAACTTGGAAAAGGGGAACAAAAATGCTCAGCAATCACTTCAAATATAAGACATGAGAATCAAAAATCTGTGTAATATACAGTAATAAATTTTTCCTTTTAAAACACCACAAGTGATCTAACAGCCACTATTATTAAATACTAACACTTTTCTTAGATCATCAGAAAAGAACTTAACACACTCACTCTGACATGATTTTACATTTTAAAAAAGTAGCTCACATTGTCCTTTCATAATAGTATAAATACTTTAAGAAACAAGGGAAAATGTCCACAGTGAATATGTACAGTCAACCGGAATTTTTACCAAGTACAATATTTTTGCATACAGGTTATCTTCAATCTCTCCAGAACAACAGTGACATGAATAATCTATTATCTTAAACAGTTCCCCTTTTGCTTACAATCTGGATACTTAATAGCCATATCTAGTAATTTAAGCCTACAACTGGCTATGTCATAGAAGTCAAGTGATTTTTATAAATTTTCCCTGTCATTGTGGGGAAAAAATAGTAATTTTTACCAGAAAGAATGTTTAGAGAATATAAATAATGAAAAATTTCTGTCTTCTAAGCAACCTTCTCTTTATTCATTGAGGCAAGAACCTGAACAAGGACTGAAGAACCCAAAGATACATTCCTATGTATCTTATTTAATAGAAGCCTATTTTATTTTGGGACTTTGAATCCACTTCAGGGTGTGAACTAACAGAACTGGTCATATAGATCAGACAATAGCCTTTTAAAAAAGAGGTCCTGAGTGTAAGTTTCTGTCAGATGACTTTTTACATCATTATTCCTTTAGATGTCCTAAAAAGGAATAAATTGAAACTGACTCTACAAGTACAAATATCTACCTTGCTGACAATATTATTAAAATACAAAAAAATCTGTAAATGAGGGAATTTATCATCACAGCTCTGATCTCAAAGCCTGTAGCAGGACAATTTGGTACAATAAACTTTAATATAGTGAAAAAAAATATATAAGGAATTATAAAATTTCCTCTGCCTTTACTGATTTCTAGGAGATATGCTTACTCCCTTAGACATGGTGCTGGAAGAACATAATTCAAATGTTCTTTGGTTGCTCATTTTATTGAAAAGAGTTCAGACTAATCAAATAAGCCTCTGCTTTAAGTCTCAGTCCTCCTTCAATACAGAGAGGCAAGAAAATCTTCAAGTACCACTTGCTGGGCCATAAACTTGCTTGTATCACCTTGAGGTCCATTGCATAGACTTGGAAGATTAGCTTTTAGAGTTCTATGTTGCTTTAATGTTTCATATATTTTTATTTGATGTTATAAAATTTTATCAAAAAGTTAAGTTAGGTTTTTTGGGGGGTTGGGTTTTGGGGGTTTTTTAATTGCACAGAACTATAACTGTGAGCTGTGTTTCAGATCATTGCTTTTTGCTATTTTGGGTACTGTCTAAAAGAAATAAAAGACATAGAAGTATATTCTCAAAGACCAAGAAGACCAAAATAGGAAAAGAAAACTATACGTTTTTCAAATCTATGATTTTTTTTGTTTCATATTTCTTGCAATCCTTTTGCCTAGTGGACCACATGACTCATTGTCACTGATCTTTTTATCAGTAATGATTCTTTCAATACTTTTACCAACTGAATTTTTTTTAACATACCATCAGTAACTGACAACTTAAAATTTCTTACCATTATTGATAATTCAGGAGTCATTAACAGTCCACTTTTGTACATTTTATGCATGAGGGAGTACAAAGTGCCACGACTAAGTAGAGAATGCAAGTAAAAGCAATGGCAAATATTAAGCTTGAATTTTTTCCTGTAAAATGGCTGAAAGCCATGCTTACCATTTAACAGCTTCTTCTGTTAGGAATCAGGTTGTTATGACTATACATAGAGGAAGAGCTGTTATAAACTCAAACTTGATTAGCTAGAATAAATAGTGATTTATTCTGGAATGCAGAAATCCTAATATTAATTTTTAATATTTTTTTTAATGGGGGCTGTCATGATCATTTCACATGTTCATCTGAGGATCACTTTGAAGAATGAAAGGTATTTCATATTGCAGAAATTGCAATGCCCTATTTACATGTGAAACACTGTTATTTCTTGTCAGAGATAAATCATGTTCAAAAAAAGATGAATGTGAATGAACGTGTGAAGCAAGGACAGAAAGGAGAACTAAAGCACTGATGTCTCCAAAGCAACTCACTAGCTTTGGATAAAGTTTCCAGCACTGCAAGGAAATCAAAAAACTCCAGTATAGTTTCTCATACTTGAAACTCTAAGGACATCATTGCTTTCCCTTTTGATTCTTAGCTTTTTTCCTAAGCCTCAGCAAAAGTATAAAAAGCAAACTATATTTCTCAAACTAATCTTCTCAAGGTTGGTTGAAAAACTGCTGCTAACCTGGGATCTATAAAAGTACCATACATTTAATAAATGCATTTTCCGTGGTATTTGGCTAAAAATAAATCCCAATTCTCGGTTGATTTAGGTCAATGTAATTTTACTGAGTTTAAAGGGTCAATAGCAATTTATATAATCTGAAAAATCTGGCTGATAGCTGTTGTTTGGATTACTCTTATTACTGTGTAGCTGGTACAACTTTCATTTAATCATTGTTTTTGAGTAGTTCACAGGTTTTTGTTGAAATAATTGCAAATACCATTTAATCTTCACTGTGTTAATATTGTATCGTCTTACTCTAACTAAAGAAAAAAATAATTAAAAGCCTATTCAGAAGCCCAGAAATCATCTTTACCTGAAAACACTTCATGTATAGTGAACAAACACTTCAAGTCTCACTGGTAGGCTTGTTGGGAAAACTTGTTTCCTCATTCCCATTTTAAAAGTCAGATTCTCCCCTGCTTTTAGAAATATTTTAAGTAACTAAGATAAGATTGTTTTAAACAAATAAAGAAGTTCAAGACAACCAGTTTGAATAACTGTAGTTTAAAGTTATTTACCATAAAGATACTTACATCTGTTGAGTTCTACTTTACTATCAATTAAATTATTCAATTAGAAAGTATGTTATAATTCCTTATGTCACTGGAAGGTGGATGATGGAAACAAAAATCTCTTCTTCTTATAGGTTTGATGTGAAGAAAATCAGATTATAGTATTTGCATTATCTCAGTACTATTATCAGCTAAATAAATTGTAGCCCCTGTCTAGATAATCTACTACAAATGTAATGGTGCTGCGATTTCTTCTCAGCTTGTCTAGTAAAACGTGTTTCTGTCTTCTCCAAAGCTGAATTCAATCTTCTATTCAATTAACCGTTTGAGGTTTCTTTTTGGTTTCACTTGGCTATAGAAAGAATTCTAATTGTGTTTCAGACACCTTCAAACACTTATCTACCCTACTGAGACATTTATCTATAGATAAACGTATTTAAATTTATTATGTTATTAATTTTTATTTTCATAATTTTTTGCCATACTAAACATCTTAACTACTGCTAGTGCTTATTATTCTGAAAGAGAAGAATATCTTGTTAGAAGAATCAGCAGATTCTCTAAATCTTTTTGGCAGTCATCAATGCTCTTTAAAAAATGCAAAGACTTCAAAGAACACAGTTATTAATTTTTTTTAAAGGACTTGTTAAAAAAAAAAAAAAAAAAGTTAGGTGCAACTACGAACAAGAGCTTACCACCAATGTAGTCCCTTTTTTGAGTTATGTTTTTTTTAAAAAAATAAAGACCACATGTTTGGGGTTTTTTTCTAAAAATGCATACTGAAAACTTTGTCTTTTCAAGAAAAAAATAATCTTCATATGCCAAAGCGTTTTATTTTATAAGCAAATATCTTTCTATTATTTGAGGACATACTTCTGAAAGATCTACACCTTCTTCAATCAAAGAGTTATGTCTTTTCAAGGAAGAAAGGACATAGACATTTAATAAATAATCAACAAGAAACGTCAAAGTGTTATAAGGCTACAGGTTGGTAACACTAGATCAGCATGCATTGAGAGCTTTTCAGTCTCCATTACTGGAGATATTCAATCTGTTTACCTTCCCAGCTGGCTCTGCTTTGAGCTGGAAATTGGATAAGATGAACTTCTGAAATTCCTTTCCACCTTAGTATTTATGCAATTCTGCGATTAAATTAAAGTACTACTGGTTAGAACCTTACACAGAAATTTATGCACCAAGGCTATAATTTCTATTTGCACTATAATATTGCTAGGAAGAACATCTAGGGTCAGCTGAAGAAAGAAACCACCAATACTCTGAGCAATTTGTTGAGTAGAAAATTCACTTCAGTCTTTATACTTTATTTTAAGTTTAATTTGATTTTTCAAAGTTGTATTACAGCTCCTAATATACAACTCCTAATTCTGACTTTTATCCACAGAAACGAAGCAAAACTATATCTCAAAAACCTCTTTCCTATGTTTAGATAGTCATGGAGTGTGTGAAAGTTGTACATAACTTCTTCTTGGAAAAAAGCCTAAATCAATAGGGGGGGGTGGGACGGGATGTCCCCCCATCCAACATATTTCCCAGAAAAGAGATCATTCCTTCAACTCTTTACTATCTTTGTAAATTGCTTAGCCATCATCTAAGTAAATCCATCACATAAAAGCTGGGTATCATTCTTATTATTATGGGAACAGACACAAGTAGTAAAGCATATTGTCATGAATCCTGTATATTGAGAGCAAATTTGGGTCTGAAATGAGAGCGGCATTTCAGAAGTACTCTCAAGAGATTATGTTTAAACCGTTTTTGTTTTTTATTTTCTTTTATCTGATATCTGATAGGCTTTCAATTTTCAAAATGTGCATTGCTGCAACTAAAAAAAAGGAAAGTGAAGCTGTCAGATAATTTATATCATAATGAGAGTAAGCAAAAAAACATAAGATATCTTTGGAGTAGCTCTGTTGTTTTTTTCAGGGGGATTTGATGAGCACTTTGGTTTTGGTATTTTTTTTCATAATCAGAGTTATTTTGAAAGAAACGTTTGAGAGAAGAAAAAAGAAAAGATGGAGACATTATGTTAATGACTAGATACCAAATTAACTACAAGAAAATAGTCTTGTTTTAAACTATTACTATTCAGTGCATTACATTCCCCTTCTGCACATATGCTCATGACAGACTCAGAGCAGGAAAAAGCCAAGTTCACTAGGTCCAAAACCTATCACGTTTTAATTGGCTAAAACCCAAAATATCTCAGGATAAGATTTGCAATTCATGTCCCAAAGTACATAATGATCTGGCTTTATCAAATTCTTCTTTCAGAGTTATTTTCTACTTCAGAGAGAGCAAAACCGAGTTTGAGTGAACTATCAAAAAATATATAATGGGTTTACAGTATAATATAATTTCAATGTGTGGTAGATGGACTGTTTCCTCCCCCCCCCTCCCCCCCCGGTAAATTTATTGGCTTTTGAGCCAGAAAAGGTCTGGATGGATATAGTGGAGGAGCAGCGTGGTTTGGTGGAACACTATGCGCCTTCGAGCCGGTCGTGTTGCTGGTCAGGGAATGGCTCCAGTTGCTCCTTGACTGGGAAACCTTGGAGATGGGCCAACCCACCAAAGAGCACAAATCCCAACAAGAGCCACTTGGCACAGCTACAAAATGACCACAAAAAATGGGATATGCATGTTGACTCAAGAGCCACGGCGTGAAATGTAATGTGGACACGGCAATACATTGAAAATAAGAAATTTACCTCTTGAATCAGCAAAATGCCAGCCCTGCCTTGCTCTGTTTACACTCTTTAAAAATGCATCAAAATTAATTCTAACAATAGACTACCCCTCCTTTGACAGGACTAAAAAGATAAAATGCTAATCAGAATGGCTCCTGATAGGAATGTCAGACAGGTAATGCAAATTGGTATCAAATACAAGAACTAAAAAATTCTGGGAAAATCTGAATACCAAAGAGAAGGCCAGTTTGCAACCTCTGGCAATGACTGATGAGGAGAAGAAATTTTTTACTATAAAAATTCTGAGGAAGAAGGAGAAAACGCAGCGATGACAAGGAGCAGCTTTGGGGTTATCCTGGGCTCTACATCCTCTGGGACTGCAAGTGCTGCTTTTCACTGGGGTGAAAAGAAGGTGAATTTCCCAATGGTGACTAAATTTGAGTTGCTTGTACCTTGATCAGCTTTCATTGGCTTTATCATAACTGCTGGACAGGAATCAGAATCAGAGAATTGCTCAGACTGGAAAAGACCTTCAAGGTCACTGAATCCAACCTCATCTAGCTAACCCTACTACCCTAGTTTTGAGAAGGAGCAGAGAACAGCAGCAGCACCACCACCATTGGCTTCAAAGAGACAGTGACCCTGGCAAAGCGAGGCAGAGATTCTATAGGAACTCCAGAGGGTGAAGGGTGGGATTATCTGTTCCCTTTCTCCTCCTATTCGTAAAATCTCTTTGCCGTGGGTGATTCATTTGTTTAAAAAACTATTTTTCCTGCATTTTCTCCCACTATTAACTCCTTCCTAAATCTCCTTTTCAGAATAGTGTTATTTCCGCTGAAGTAAACCACTGTAATTTGCTTAAACCATAAAGTTGGTTACTTTTGCAATTTGTGGGACGTATATGCACAGTGGCTAATATTTTCTCACAAACAAAATATAAAATAATAGTTACGTGATGTTATTAAAACATATGTTGTAGAACACTATTAGTTAGCATTCTTGTTATGTCCCATCCTAGTTTTATTGAATATTGTATTTATTATGGCCAAAAATTGACTACATGGCTTCAATACATTAGAGGGTTTTCTCCACTGAGAGATTCTATAGTGAATATATTAATTTCTGGGGCAGAATAACAATGGAAACCTTGCTAAGAATACTTGGAAAAGTTAAAGAAAATCATGAAGTAGCACAGTTTCGTTTTCTGTGTTCATAAAATTTATTTCATTTATTGTTTTACTGTTTAGGAAAGTGTGTTATTTTAATGAACATTTATTACTTAAGCCAAAGGAGGTGCTTTTATTGCTTTGCAGTTTGTATAAAAAAACCTCATACTTTAAACATATAAATGTATCATAACATTGTAAATAACATTCTAATTGTTCTTGTACTTTCATGAATTCTTATACATTTGTGAGTGGATGATAATCAGAGAAGAATCAGGACCAATATGCTTCAATTATTATTTTTCTTTGAAGTCTAACAAACATGCTGTTTCCACTGAAATCATAGTTATTCAAGAAAAAAAAATTGCCCTGTGTTGAATTGCAGTTATAGTATTATTCTAAGAAAAGGGTCAGGAAGAAAAACCTGTTTTTAGAAAAAAAAAAAGCAGCAGTCAGAAAAGCAAATAATGTGTTAAGAAGCTGGAGAGCAAGTTCATTATGCAAATATATTGAATACATCATTATCAAGGTGAGTGTTTTGCTTGATGTATTTCTTTTGCCTCCTAGTATTTCAGTTTTTAGTCTTTTAGGTTTTGACCATCGTGGGCACCAAAAATACATTTTTCAACTTCTGGTACAGTAAGGATTTGCTGAATGAAAACAATTTTTTGTTTTGTTTGAAAACAATACTCTGTCATTAAATACAAATTAGAATCCTTATTCAGAGTTAAAGATATCTTTCCAATATCATTACCAGAAAGCCAGATAAAGTTTTCTGAAGTCAAAATATCCCAGAAAAAAAAAAAATCTACTAAAAATACAAAGTTCTGCTCACAACTTCATAAATTTCAGTTCTTATTTTAAATATAAACTTTTTTTTTTTTTTTTTTTTTTTTTTTTTTTTAACCTAACTTTGAAAGAAGGCATTTAATGCAAGGAGAAAGTGAGTATGCCTTCATTATAACACTATCTCACCTTGCCAAATTATAAAAACTGGTTTCATACACATAAATCACAGTTTGAAAAACTGACTACAAAACAGGTAAAGACATGGACTTTTCAATAAGCAAGTTCTTGAAAGTTCAGCCTGAACTCACTTGATTTAAATACTTAGAAGTCATTAATTCTACCCACAAGTTCCCATTATTTTACAAAACAATAGGAAACTTTCTATTAAAAAAGTTATCTTCATCTTCATTGATGTCCATTGATTGCTCAATGTTTAGAGTTTTATAAATATGAGAAGAATCCTACACAAAATTTGAGATGAATACAGGAATCAAGGAGTTCTTGAGTAGTATTCCTTGCTAATGAAGTTCATATACAGGATATAAATTGACTGTTCACATTGGGATTTCTCTGCATGATCTTGGAACATTTTCATTCTCGCACTAGTCTTACATCACCATGTTCTATCTTTTCTTCAACAAAGGTTTACATATTAAATCAAAGTACAGCCTCAGTTGCAAAATTATGACCTTGAAGTTTGTTTTCTCATCCCCTTTCTTATGAACTCAGGAAGCTGGAAGACGGAGATATTCCTTTTGGGTGATACTCAAATGAACTAGATTTTGGTGTCTTCTCATCCTGTGAATTACCTATCATGGCAGATAAATGCTGTTCATTCACCATAATTAGTACTCCAAGTTGAGGTGACTACCTGTTTCATGCACTACTATAGCATGAATTAGACAGTGGAAGAGAAAGAAAATTCTCCCAGCAGAGCACAACACAGCAGTCACACAAATCAATTTTAATTAATTCTGCCTTTTAAAATCTGCCTGCTCTTTTGGAAAGATTGCTATCTGTGTCAGGCACTATGGCAAGATAATTAACAAAAGCACTGCAGGGCACTGATAGTGCTAGCAGCCAATTTACTTGGCAACATCTTGGTTTTATGAGTATCAGGTTAGAAGGTCCATTGTATTAGGAGTGGGATTTGTGTTCTATCTTCATGTAAAAAATACTCATCTTTTACCAAGGAACACCTTGTGAGATTTTAATTATATGTCTTCAAGCAAGAATTAATGAGAGAGAACTGAAAAACAACTTCAGTGTTACGAGGCAGAGAGTTTCAAAGTAAGATTTCTGCCAATGAAAACCCAGTACATCAGTGCTAGGAAGTTCACCCTGGGAAGCATAAACTTATAAAGCCTTGCTTTGTTCTGGTTTGTTTTTCATACTACTTGGAACACATTTCAAGCCACCTAGTGCAGATTACTGCCTTTTCAGAAACAATGTCTCTGTCACATTACATTTCTTAAGTAAGGCATTTGATGAAGTGCTACAATGTACAGCGCCAGTAATGAAATGTTGACATTACTAGCAGTAAATCAATCTAACCTTGAGTACATGTAGGGCAAACATCTCAAACTGGTGCCTGTTCTCCATAATTGGTGAAGCAATCAAATGCAAAATGATGAACAAGAACTTAAAAGTATTGTTAAAAAGTGTCATTAAAAATCAGATTACCAGTATGGTATGTATATAAAGTCTATCTTTGTCAGTAGCGTTTCATAATAATTGTGGGATAAACTGGCATAAAACTTCTAGGAGAACCAAAGAAGTAATTTTGAATGATTTAGATCTGGATTACGAAAAATAAATTTGGGTCATACAAAACATTTCTTTAGTACAAGTTCAATCTACTCTTTAAATAATAAAAACATTATTTGTCAAAGCAGGTATCATGTCTTCTACATGAAAGATTAATTTAAATTTGTATTAAAGTTTGTATTTTCATTAATTCAAGAGAAATATTACTGCATGTTCATGGATAGTCCAGGGCAAGTCTCCACTAATAGTACAGACTTGCACAGTTAGTGGTTGTAAAAACATGGAGTTAGAACATGAACTGCAACCATCATGACATTGTTATTTCTACTTAAATAAGAGTAAAATACTGAAATATTCAATTTCAAGTGGCTTCATTCACAGCTCTTGTACGTTTCTACAAGTATTTTGACATACAAGAAATGTCATTTAAATTGAAACTGATGTTTTCTTTTGCAAAATTAGGATCTCTCTATGTACTGGATATAGGCATCAATGTTTTCTTAGTGGGAGGGACCACAGGGGTGGCTCCTGTGGGAAGAAACAGGGCTTCCCTGTGTGGAGAACAGCTGGTTGAAGTCTGCTGGAGTAGATTTGTCAAGAAAGACAGCAGTCTCTGGAGAGAACCCACTCTGGAGCAGGGGAACAGTGTGAGAACAAATTAAAAGCACGGAAAAAACGATGTAGTGACAAATACACTCATCTCTCTCCAGTCCTCCCCAGTGCTACTTAGTGATGGCTTGGGAATGAAGGAATGAAATTGTGCATGAGAAAGGGGGAAGGAAAGGAGTTTTGATGCTTGTCTTTTGTTTCTTACCACTTTAGTAATTTCCAGTTGATAACAGATTAAACTATTCACTTCAAGTTTAGTCTATTCTGCCTGTAAAAATAACAGGTAAGTAATCTCCTCATCTTTATCTGAACCCATGAACTTTCTCATTTTATTTTCTCCCTCTGTCTTGCAAAAGAAGGAGAGTGAACTGGAGAGTGAAGAGCTGTCTGGGCACTTGACTGTTAGCCAAAGCTAAGTCACCAAACTTTTACAAGAACTGGATAAACTTCCTATACATCTCCCTGCATTTATCTTTACAGCTGCATCTAACAGAAAAGCTAGCTCTGCTGTTTTTATTTGGTTTTCTTATAAATTAATGGGATGATAGTATTTTAATTTGATTAGTTCCTTTGTCCATTTTTTTTTTTAATCAAATTACTGTGTTGCTAGATCATTCAGCTGTTTTATGTGAACAGTTAATTTCAGTGTGTGAAAAAAGGAATTCAGAATCTTTTCAGTTCTCCGGGAAATTCTACAGTTCTGCCTAAAGGTGATGGACAGAAAAAGTTTAGGAGTCTCCCACAAGAAACTATTCTTGCATCAGCAGTTATTTCAGTAAGCCATGTGTATTTCCATAAGAAAAGCAGTCATCCAGAAATCTGTTTGTCATGAGAGGTACTTCTGTTGTTTTGGTTTTGTATCGTATCAGTCCTGAAATAAGGGGGATTTGGGGCTGCACCATTCTTCAGCTTCAGTTGTAATTGTATACATCAGTATTTAAACATTTTCTCGAGACCTGTTGAACGCAAGACTTTCCTATGGATGTTCTTAAGTGCTACAGCAAGTTCTAAAATTTCAAGTTACACCTAAAATCCCTCCATTAACTTAAATGAAAATGGTCAATTGTGAAAGATTGTTTAATTTTACAGCTCATCTACCTGATACAAAACCCTTAAACACTTCAAGAATATGACTGTGCCTTGTGAGTATAAATTATAATTGCTTAATAATGAGAGAAAAATGTTCTAAAGATAATTCACGAGGTCTTGAAGACACTACTGCTGTCTCCATCATCGCAACTGTCATTCATTCTTCTGAACTTCAGGATATAATAAATGAGTAAGAAACACCCCCATGCAACAGAAAAACGTGAAGCTTATGAGCACCACTTAGTTTTGCCTAAATGGACATGTTCCAACTAGATGTACTAATGACAAACTCCTTTCTCTAGCTGCAGTGGTTGTTTGTGGTTGTTTTACTGCTGGAAACCAACTGAAAAGAAAGTGGATATTATAGTTGACACAAAATTCAATATGATTCAACTATGTTCTCTCATCACAAATAAAGCAACCATCACATTAAATTACATTTTAAGGACTATGGCCAGTAGACCATTTTTTCCACTCAGTGATAATGAAGACACACTTGGAATATTGTGATATTTTTCGGCCCAACAGTAGAAAAAGGTGGAAGGTTTCCAAGATGGTCAGCTCATGACTTCCGGGAGAGGTAGAGGGAGCTGGGCTTGTGTAATCTGGAGAAGTCAAGGTAAAGGGGCAACCTAAGAGCAAACTAGTAGTACCTGAAGCAAAATTGCAAAGATGACTGAGCCAAACTCTTCCCAACAGTAGCAGACAACCATGGTAGCCAACCAGACAGACAGAATCCATCCATGGTCAAAAATGAACTTGACCCTCATGATCCCCTAAATTTATATTGAGTATGAAGTGTATGGGATTGAATACTCTGTTTGATGAATTTTGGTCACCTGTCTGTTCTACTTCTCCCTAAACAAGGATTACAGGTGTGACCCCTTTACTCCCTTTCTCTTTCCAGAAGATGTTTCTCAGAACTGAGCAGTAGCCTTGGTTCTACATAACTTTGAGTGTTATCAGTCCTAGAAAAAGACATTGACTGAGAAACTTGCTGTTAATTTTGGCAAGTGCATCTACTTAGAAGAGACTTAGCTAAAAGTAAAATTATGAGAAAGAATATTAGTTCTATCCTGGCCCAAATCTGGACACAAATTAATGGGGAAGTGGCTAAAATTAGCAGCCTGAGAAGTTCAAGTTAGGTATTTAGGGGAAAAAAAATTAAAAATTTTAAAAATTAAAAATTGGACCATACTGCAGGTCTAGAACAGGTCATCTGGACACAGTTCCCCATCACTGGTGGTTTTCAAGACTTTGTGAGAGAAAGCCACAGTTGATGGGATCTACTGGTGATGGTCTAGCTTAGAGCAGGACCTTGGGTGGCCTCTAAGAGTGCTTCTACTATTTCCATTACAAGCTCAAAAATGGTGTGGAGTAAAACATTTAAAAGTTAGACTAGATACCCAGTCATAAGATCTTGGGGTTTCTTTGATTTGGGGATTGGTCTAGTAAAAAAATATAGTAAGAAAAATCACTATCTTGATTTTTTCCTCTCTTTCTTACTCATTCTTTGAATTCTTTTCAAGAATCCTGTAAAATATACAGTTAAAAGTCTATAGTAGCTCTTCTTAATCATTATTCAGTTTATCCTCTCACAGAGAAACAAATCTGAAACTCCAATTTGTGTACACAAATGTTTCAAATAATGTTTTTTTTTTTCCCCACTACACACAGAAGAGCTATGTTTCATATGCTACTGAGTACAACTTCCAAAAGGAAGGTGTATTTCTCTTTGAAGTTCAGTTCCTTGAGGAAGAAGTGCTAGTGGCCAAACTTCAAAGAGAAATCACCCTTCCTACCTGGCTGTAGCAGTTCAGGGAGAGCTAATTTACATCTCTGGTGAAAGGCAGGCTCTGCAGCTGTGCTGCCTAAGAATTGGTGTAGCTGGTGGACTCTGGAATTAGGTGACAATTTTCTTTGAAGTTTAGCTATTCATCTCATTAGCATTTCAGAAATGTTGAAATGGTTTATTTTCCATTTTGATTTCATCTAGAAAGATGAATGGAAGTTCCCAATTTACCTCTTAAATGTTGTAGCTTGAGTTTAAAAGTCTTCAAAATTTTTAGATGACATGATAAAGTTTATTGACATGCATGTTAGATACACTCAATTTTTGCATTTCTACAATTAGTAGTCTGCTTCCTGTAAGTGACAACATCTGTATCTGTCTAACAAAGGTGGACAGAAACTCTTTGTAAAAAGTAAAGTGTCTTAAATATGGTAACACTATTTCTATAGAGATGGTGAAAAAATTCAGTGCTTCTTTGAAGTATGTAAGGATTAAAATTTGCCCAGTATCAATACTTTGTTTAAAGCAGCTGTCCCTTTCCACTTCATTGTATCTGTATGGTGACACCTACACACCTAAGGAAAAGGTCAGACCTGCTGGGATTCTGCTGCATAACAATCTCTTAAGTGGAATATTTTTCCTAGATACATTATACATTTTTTTGCAATTGACTTTCACAGAATTTAAAGGGCACATCTCATATGGTCTGTAGGGGATTAAAATAACCATCATATCTCAACTTATAAGAGGCCTAGCAACCCACAAGTAAAATTGTCTATATGGGATTCGTCACAAAGTTTTCATCTTACTGTAACTGTCTTTTTCATTTAGGACATTTTTATGAAGTGTCTCCCAGAAAAGACCAAGCTGTTCTGGAAAACGTAAGGTACCTCTTAAAGGACATCTTTAAAAGAAAATCTCTGGACAATTAAAGGAATTGTTTAGAACTTTAATGAATAAATTACTATCTTGGACATATCTTGCTGGCTGAGACTTCCATTCATCAAATTATCAGAACTGTAATCCTACAAACTAACAGATTGCCTTAAGATACATGTTCATATTACACATACACAAAGACTTCAACCTACCTCCTAAAAAATCTGCAAGATAGACTTTATAGAAAAAAAATTTAAAAAAAAAAATAAAAGCAATTCTGTGGCTTACATTTTGTAACAGATAAGAGAACTTTTACTTTGATATGAATGAAGACATATGTCAAGAACTGGAAAAGAAATGAAAGCAGGAAAGAGAACTAAAGAAAAGGAATACAAATTAAAATATTCTTAAAATAACATAATGACTGGAAAAATAATACTGTGTCAGTAAAATAGTGTTTTTCCTATTCTATCCATTCACCAGTAAGATGAATTTAATTTTATGTAGTGAGAAGTAATTTTAAGAGAAAAATTGTTTTATAAGGATAGTTTAAATAAATTAATTGATGCTTAAAGAAGCATCTGGTAATGATATTAGGATACTCCAGGGCATATTTTATTAGTCTACTAATACAAACTTCAGGTGGTAAAAGCACTCGGCCATACAATGCCTGAATCATACATTAATTAACAAATAAAACACACTCTGCTGAGTTTCAGGGCTTTAAGATTATTGCAAGCACATGTAGATAAGTGTACAACAATCACTTTTGTTTATAAAACACTTCTAAGCACTACAGCAACAATGCAACAAAAGGCAAAGTATTAGATAAACCCCCCCTTATGTTTCTAGAAATAAATGTAGATTTTTTTCACCTATTTCAGCTTCTCAGGAGCTAGGTCAAAAAAACAGTAAAATCACTTCATACCTCATTTGGTTTCAAAGGCATTTGTAGGGGTGGCTCCTTTGTAAGAACTCTTTGTCTTAGTGTATTGTTCAGATGATGGACTTGGAAGGCTCTGAGGAGAACCACATTTCCTTAAACAAGGAGCAGCAAGATCTAAATAATGGACAGCAAGAACAGCGGGGCTGCTCCTGACTGGAGGGCCAGAATGCTAAGGCCATGGGAGCAGCTAAGTATCAGGAACAAACTGCAGCTGAGTACCCTTTGCCTTCAGCTGATGACTCTAATGAGAAACCACAACATGTTGGCCCTGGAGACCAGACCTGGTTGTACCTCTGTGGTGTAGAGTGGGGTGGGTGAACTGGAGTGAGAGGAAATAGAGCTGGAGTAGAAACTGGGGCAGAAGAAGAAAACTCTCTATATTAGAATACATATATGATTTTGGTACATTCTTTCCAAAATATTAAAAGAACCATAACTCTTGCTATTCGTTTTCAAACACTTGTGAAAACTATAGTTATCTTCTGCACTGTTTAGTCCACAGTTCACACAGAAATGTTGTTCACACCTAAAAGGTGCAATCTTGCTTTTTAAATTTATGGCAAGACAAAGCAATTGCAACTCCCTTATGCCCAGCTATATCTATGAATTAAATTCTAGCAAAAATAGTAAAAGAAGACATTAAATAATATAGATGTACAAAATGACTGGAATACTGTATGTATTCCAGAATTCATAAAATTGTGATCCTTTTCCTTTTTTTTCCTATCATTCTAAGGAATGGTGTGCCTGTTGGTTTCACCTATGTAACAGCAGTCTTTCAATACTGTACTATCAGAACATTAATGACTTCTCTAATGATTGTTATTTAATCATAACTGCTCAAGGTAACAGGCCACTGAATCTGCTGCAGTAATATTTTTTTAAAGAATGCAAGGTAATAATTTTTTGTTTTGTTTGTTACGATTTAGCCATAGCAGTCACCATAGTTTAAAAAAAAAAAAAAAAAAGTGCAAGTTAAAAGATTTGTGTCATTGTTGCATACCATGGATCACTGCCATGGAAAAAGCATTCCAAATCACCACTGTTACAATATAAAAATAAGAACAGATGTGTGAAAGTATTTAGGAAATGAGTTTTCTGCCAACATTTTTGATATCACTCTCAATTATACTCTCCCTGCCACTTTCTCCTGTTTCTACCCAACAAATAGTAGTTCCAATAGAATTGTTTTCTCTCATAGAGTGCCATTTCATGCTCGTGGTGAAGTCAAAATAATTCAAAGTAAGTATCTCAGTAAGATCAGGTCCACAGATTGACAAATGTATAAATAGTTTTAAAACAAGGAAAGAGCTAGGCTTCAGTAAAAAAGATTAATATGTTTCTGAAAAATGCTCATCGACTAAATGAAAAAAATCTGACAAAATCCTAGAAAAATAATGGGGCATAGAGTACTTTTTTTCCATGTAGTTTTTATTTTAATTTCTAGAAAAATACTGACCATTCTATAATCATATAGTTAGAATTTTAGTTTCTAACCATCACTTTGATTTTGATATAGTTAGCAAAATTTTAACAAGGAAGTCACATAAGCCATCACACTCATCTGTATTTATCACAGCTCACTGTATGTTTCTGATATATTGCAGGTACTAGAGCAATCTAATGTATTTTCCACACCAAAACTCAAGCAACAAAGGGAAGTAGATTCCTGCATTCCAGATGAGGAAGTAACAGTCAAACAGGTTCTTCAATCAGTTTTTAAATATCTGATAAAATTA
This sequence comes from Phaethornis superciliosus, assembly GCA_023637945.1. Taxonomy (NCBI): domain Eukaryota; kingdom Metazoa; phylum Chordata; class Aves; order Apodiformes; family Trochilidae; genus Phaethornis; species Phaethornis superciliosus. Next base: position 76,479,440 of record JAJQWJ010000002.1, read on the forward strand.
ATTCCACTTAGACCACTTAGTTGAAATTTGAGTTTCAACCGTATCCCACCAACAAACTGATTTTAATCTCTATTGTTTTGCCAGTCTCTTGGAAAAAGCATCAGTGAAACACAAATTAAGTTATTTCATGATAGCAGAACTATTATAATTTATTCTTGTTTCCAGAGGCAATTTTTTTATAGCTGGTATATTAAAATGTAAATCTTATTTAAATTTGATAAAATCATTTTTTTAAAGTTAGAAATTAAAAGGGACTCTCATGAAAGAATACAGTTGTGACAGTCATGAACTAAAACCAGTGAAATGAACCATGAGGGTGGAGTAGCATGTACTTCAGGGGCTGATACCAGAACAAAGACTGACTCTCATCTTCATAGTGACCTGGTGATGGATGAATGTTTGGAGAAAATAAAAAGAGAGGAGTGGTTGATACACCAAAGAGCCATGCTGCTGTTCAGAAGGACCTTGACAGGTAGAAGACAGGCTGAATGAGAAGAACCACGTGAAGTTCAAAAATTGAAACTGCAAAGTGCTGCACCCACTTTTCCTATAGGGGGAAATAACCCCCTATATCACTACACACTGGAAGACAATTGTCTGGAAAGCAGTGGTTTTTGGCAGAGTTAATGATTATGGTGGACAAGCAGCTGACTATGAGCTAGCAGTTTTGTGCTTAAAGTAATGAAGATTAACAGCAACTGGTAGTTTATATGAAAAAAAACATTGCCAGCAAGTCAAGGCTGGTGATCCTTCCCTTCTTCTTTGCCCTGCTGAGACACAGCTAAAGTATTGTGTCCAGGTATGGGATCCCCAGTAAAATACAAATAAATTTTCTCAAGTAAGTCCAGCAAAGAGCCATAAAGATGATTAAGGAACTAGAAGGAGATACCTGGAGAACTGGAACTGTTCAACCTGGATCTCAGGCACTGCATATGTACACCTACGTTCTTGAGCCTAAAACCAGAGCCTTCTGGATCTGTGCCTTTCAGCATTTCTTCTGTCTTTCCTTGCAGCCGTATCCTTTTATACCAACTGAATGATGAGGAAGTCCTGATAAGGAAACATTTGAATGAGGGAAGTATCCCTGGAACAGCCAGCAAATTGAACACCTTATAAACTTCTGCATACTTCCCACAGCTGAGTGTGGAGAAACCACATGTTAAGGCAAATTTTTACCAATTCTGTGCAGAAAATCTTGCAAGACACTTTTCCTAATTATATAAAAGAGAATGCCCCAGACGAAGTTCCAATTGGGATAATTATATTTCTCTTACTTTAAACCTCAAATCTCTTTTATATTCTTAAACAGGTAAATTATTCTTGACAGGCTATCTTAAGTGCTGGAAAATCATAATTTTCATGTAGAAGGAGTTTATATTAGTTAATTGAATGGATTCAGAGTGCAAGTTGTGAAACCCTCAGGTTTTTTGATTGGAAGGAAGAAAATACAACATAAATTTATTTTCTTATTTGCTCTGTTCAACAAGTTCATTTTTTTCTTATATGCACAGACTTTAATCTCATTTAACAACTAGATTGACAGTATTTTCCCCATGTCCACACTTGAAAACTTTGGGATCCATTTCTAAATGCCAGAAATGTAAATCTCCTAAGCACAATAATTAAAAAATAATTTAGATGTCATTTAGTAGGTTTTTGCCTGTTGTTTCCTGCTGGTTGTACTTTTTATTATCCAGTCAGTATGTCTGCTTTATATATATAGGTCATGTAAAACACTTGACACCTTGTTAAAGAATGAATAAAGCTATGCTGTAAAGTAAAAGTAATTATGGTTTTAAATTCACATGAACCCCGATATACGGATTTTCAGCACACTTCTGAATATTTCAACATGTCATTAATACTGTATTACTGACTTGTTTATTAAGGAATTGTTGCAACTCTTTATCTATTTGAAATTCATATATTTTGAAGAAGTTGAAGTCAGTTTCCACCCCACTAAGTAGAGCTTCCCCATTCTGATAAGAGACAAGTCACACCTACTTAGGTTAAATCTTAATTCAGATTTCACTAACATGTTAGTTTGGAGTCAGAAACTCCCAACTGTCCTTTGAAATATTCCAGTTCAAGCAGCAGCATACTGCCTTTTTTTTTTTTTTTTTTTTTTTTTTTTGTGGAAAATTCTACAGTTCATTCTTGCCTGAACTTTCACTATGCTTTAGGTGGAAGAAAAAATAGAGCTGCACAGCAAATATAAACTGTACTACTCAAAGTTTTCTCCAGTGCAGAGGAATATACAGAAAAATAGAAGCATTTTTCTCCAGGCTCACCTATGAACCTTTCCTCTGTCAATTTGTATTTCTTCTAAGTAATGGGTTCATTTAGATGATTCTGAACTTGGAAAGTTCTTGGAGACCAAATTTATTACTATTTTTGCTTTCTACTCTGCTGTTAAATTTTTTTGTCCAACATTGTGTTTATTCTTTTCAATGGGACAAATATTTCAACTCTAAAATGATCTCTCCCATCTCAGTTGAAAATCATAATATGTGTGGATACATAGCAAAACTCTTTTCAGTGTCTTAGATTATGTGTATTCAAACTTGCATTCAAATGTTTCATGCATTTCTGAAGCAATAGTTGATGAGATCAAACAAAGAACTCCACTTATATGGAATTCAGGTAGAGGCCTGAATCAAGCCCAAGTCCTGAGCTTCTAGTTTGAAGGCCAGCACTAGGTTTTCAGCTACAACCTGATCTCATCAGAAATGCTTTAACAATTCTGCACCACAAAAGGTCTGAGCTCAGGTCCTCCTGGATAATTAAGCCTTATAGATTCTCAATATAGGGCTAAAAAAATACAACTTTATTGCAACTTCATTACTTTATATTATTATGGTTGCTGTTGTTAATACAGTTTTACTCTTTAAATAATTTGCTTATATGCACAGTGCTTATTTTAAATTTCTGCAACTAAATCCGGGATGTTTATATTAGTGCCCTTTCTGCTCTTCACACTATCATATTTTACTATTTTAATTTGTTACAATGAATTTAGAAATCCCTTATTCTTTGTAGATTCTGTAGTTCTACAGCTGTTACACACTCACTTTAATTTCCTTCTTTTCAGTTACCTTTTTCTTCCTTTGCCATTTTTGTACTTCTTTTTCATTTTTAGCCTCTGCTGTCCTAAAAGGGCACCTTCCTTTCCCTGGTTAGGTTTGTCCTTCATGTTATGCATTCTGATATAAATCTGGGTCCTCTCCTCACCTTGGCATGTCTAAATAATTTATTTTGTCCTTGCCACAGCATCTGCAAATACTGTGAACCAAGACCTTATGCAAATCTCATTTCTCAGAATTACTTCTGACAGTGTTCTCTCTTCTGTGCTCTTGCATACATATATGCAAGTTATACTTTTTTCCTCAATTCCAAAAGCCCACAATTCTGCCAGTTCTCCAATGATGTTCCTGCAACATTAGCAACTTGTTGGGATTATTAACCTCCAAAAAAAAAAAAAAAAAAAAGATTCCTTATGATCAAACTGGATTTTTGAAACTGGGAAGTAATTCTATCTGAGCCAAAAGCAATAGGGAAGATGGTTGTTATGGTTGCCTCATTTGCGGAAGTCTAAAATCAATAAGGATGCCTGCATTAAATTAGCAGATACTTGTATGTCCAAAGATAAGTGTTTTGCTGACATGAACTATACAAATACTTGATGGCTTGATTTTCCTCATGATTTTTTTTTTTTTTTTTTTTTTAAATAACTGACTTCTCTGATACCAGTAGCTATAATGTCTGTGGAGATAAATACACAGGAACATGAAACATAATGCCTTGTCTCAGGTAAGTTATATCAGTCTGCTCTATCTAATAGTAGCTCGTGCACCTGGTTGACCTCTCACACAGTTTGGGTTCTCATAGAGTGGCTTGAAATAAGCATACCATTGAAAACGCATGAAGGAGGTGCTACTTAATTATGAAAAGTAACAACATAAATATTTTAATCATTAATCATTTAAACACAGACTCAGGCTGGCACGGATCAGGATCACACGCAGAGGGACGGACAGAATCCTCTCAGGATGCCGAAGGAAGAAGGGAGGGCAGGAAGAAGGAAGCAGGAAGGAAGTGTTTGACCCTTGTGATCCCTCAAATCTACACCGAGTATCACGTGTATGGGATGGAATACTCTGTTTGGTCAATTCTGGCATCTATCTTGTCCGGTCCTCCCCAAAGGAAGGTTTCAGGTGGGACCTCCTTACTCCTTCTGGAGGGTAAAATGTTCCTCAGAGCTGAGCAGTGTCCTTGGCTCTGCATACCAGTCTCTGGCTGTAACTATAAACATCGAGTGTTATCAGTCCTAGAAGCAGACACTGACTGAGAAACTTGCTGTTAATTTCAGCAAGTGCAGCTGAAAGCAAAAGCACAAACTAGAAAATCACCATTTATCCTGGCCTAAACCAGGACACTTAAAAAAACCCGATAATTGCATTCATAGTGCGTAAATAGCGTCCTGTGTAGCAACAAAAAGCAGTCTTCCTATAAGATAAAATTTAATTCATATAAAGGATAAAAATCTATGGTGTAACAGATATGTCTGATTAAACTAATTATATTTGCTATAAGTTGTGTAGGAATCTGAAAGTTTCTTTACATTATTTGATAATTTAAGTATAGTTCCAGTTTAAATGTATTGATTGGGTTAGAACAGTCAAAATCTTATTATGAGAGTTCTCATACAAGTGCAGCAAGAGTCATAGAGAGAAAAAAATATTTTTCAACCATTGTCATCACTGAAAATAAAAATTTGATCTTCAGGCTTAGTCAGAAGTGGTGTATAACTCCTAAACCAGCAATAACAATTTGCATGTTCCCTCCACAGCACCCATAGGGTTCTCACCTCTCCCTATTAAGCCATGGAACTCTTAGCAATAATTTCATTTTGGGTTCTGCTTGTATCAGAGACATAATCAGGTTTCCCTAAGGCACTCAGACTACATTTCAGGGTGATAAATATTTTTTGCCCTCTCTTATTCCTGCTAGAAAATTCATTAACTGCAGTCAGAATCAAAGTTGGATGTTACAAATCAAAATAAAAATGGGTTCTTAGTACTGTGCAAGGATGAACTGGACATATAAAAAAGTAACCATAGTGCAAATCCTTGTGAAAATTTTTCCCACCAAAAAACCACTTTATTTAGTGTTAAGAATAAGTGATTAAATTACACTAATTTAAAAACAAGCAGTTATAACTCCAGTAAGTTACAGAATAATTTTTCTGACTACAAAGTCATATGTAAACACTTTGTCCTTCCATCTAAGCTTTCAGTAATCATAAATTCATGAAGTCCTCTCCTCACCTAAGGGAGAAAGTCAAAGTTCTCATGCTAAGGAGTCACTGTAGTATATCACTGCCTCTGGAATGCTCCTTCCTGATTGAAGATTTTATTGAATTTAACATTAATTTAACTACAAAGCTCAACTACAAAGCTCTTGGATAGTCTGTATGAATATACTTCTTAGTGGCAGACAGACAGAGGAGCATATGTGAATGAGAATATGTAAATGTTAACTTCATGAATATTAGTGAAAGATATTAGTGAAGCCAGCTGTACTTTTTATTAGTGGTATTTGATAAGTATCAAGAAGTGATTGCAAGAAAATTAACTTGGTGGTATGTTTGGTATAAATACCTCAGTAATTACTGGAGAGATACTTAGGTGCCATTTCTGGAGAATGTGGGGATTTCTAAAACATTTAAATAACAAGAAACCAAGAAAGATGCCTATAAAAAAATGCAAGCAACAGTCATCTCATTCCAGAAAAATACTTGAGATTTTGTAAACCACTAAAATGCAAATAGTTTGGTGATTAACACATTCAGTGGAGCTCAAAAAGATTCTTAAACTCTACTATCTACTCAGCCAGCATCTCTTCATGTTTCTCTTGCAACCAGCAGGCTGCAAGGTATTCAAAATAACTCATCTCATCTCCATCTAGTTTTTGAAAAATTTATTAGCTGAAGCATCACCAGAGACAAGGCAAAATTGTCAAAATATCCTCAGGAATAAAAAGAATTTTCTATTCCTCTTTATGTCAGTAAGAATTTCAAATAATTCTGATTTTAAAAGATCTATAATCAATAGGACAATCAAATAATGAGGCTGAATCTGCAGTTCTGTGATCATTTAATACATATGAGAAACTCTTCGTAGACTCAGTGTGGACCTAGGAATTTTTTGTAGCAGAATTGATTCATATAACCACCCCAAAAATGAAAAGAAATAAAATTCAGCGATTTAAAGCTTCTATCAAAAGACTCTGCATACTCTACATGTGAAGACAACCACTAACTGTATGTTAAGATGGACAGCATCTAAGAAGAAAGCAACTAAAAAGCAAGGAGTTAAGAAAAAAAAAACAAAGATATGGTAACCAGGAAGAGTATTAGATGAGAAAATAACATTTCTATGGCCTTCCAATATTGTAATTTAAGCATATATGCTAGACAGAAAAAGAACATACAAACATAATAAATGCTAGTGAAAATGAAAAAAAAAAAAAAAAAAAAAAAAAAACCAATGTAAAATATGAGTTCTTATCAAGCAGTCTTAATAAATCCAAGGAAGCTAATACAAGTTGGTGAATTCTTATAGCATTTTAAGATAATACATGTCAAATAATGAAAAAGATATACTGTTTTTTAGGACATTTCACACACAAAAAAATAATATTATATCCTAAATCAAATTGGTAACTGTAGATGTAAGGTAGAAAATTACTGTCCACATACTGGCTCATATACTGGCTATCCACATTTCAGCTAGGAAAGAATTCGGAAGATGTTAAAATAATTGTTCTACCCAACAGTTTTCATTGCTGCTGGGGAGGTGGGGGCACAAAAAACAAAGTATCACTTTGATTCTCTTGATACCTACTTAGCCCTAATTTTGCATCTTTTCTGAATTTTTTAGATGAAACAAATAACAAATAATATTAGTCCAGATAGTTCTGCTTCCTTAAGAGACCACCTTTGCACGATTCTGTAATTCTGTCTTACTGTAATATATGAAATAGAGTTTGAACCAGACAAAATCTTAAGAGAATTAAATCTGTATTCATTTCTTTAAGCTTAAATTTCAAACTAACATGACCTAGTTATAAGTATTGGGGGTTAACAAATAGTTTAGCTCAAGAATGGAAGAGGTCAGCTTAATGACAGCCTGTTCTCTTAAGAGGAAACATCTCTGTCCAGAGATGATTTTCAGCACTTTAAGATATTTCAGTTCAAGTAGCCCTGACCTTTCATGCCATAAGCACTGGTGCAACTACATGCTGTAAAAGAACAATCACAATTGACACATTAATCAAAGTATCTACTGTTAAGTTTCATCTTGTAAGGAAGAAGATACACAAGGAGCTAGAATTTAAATTACAAAAGAGTTATGTTCAATAGTGCATCACAAACTTAAGTGATATATAAAGAGGAGACAAAGATAAACCAAACCAAAATGAGAAAATCAGATAAGATAGTGACATAAAACAAGATAGACTATGACTATGACTACTGTAAAGAAATCCTTTCCCAACAGACCTTATTTAGGAGGTAATATTTTATTACTCCTTTGATACTTCTTTATCCAGACAATTAGAATCAGTTTTGCTTTGTTTTGTTGGTTTTTTTTTTTTTAATGGATACATCAGCAGACATACAGAAATAGTTACTTTTTATCAGCACCTACATGATACAGATTTAAGGTTTGAGAGGTTGGGCCTGTGCCAATCTCATGGAGTTCAACAAGGGCAATTGCAAGTTCTTGCACCTGGGTCATGGCAATACCAAGCACAAATAAAAGGATGGGTGGAGAATGAATTGAGCTCCGAGAAAAAGGACTTGGGGGTGTTGCTTGACAAGAAGCTCAACATGAGTGAGCAATGTGCAGTTACAGCACGTTGCCAACCATATCTTGGGCTGCATCAAAAGAAGCATGAACAGGAGGTCGAGGAAGGTGATTCCCCCTTCAACTCTGCTCTTGTGAGACCCCATCTGGAGTACCACGTCCAGTTCTGGAGCCTCCAACACAGGAAGGGCATGGAGCTCTTGAAGTGAGTGCAGAGGAGGGCCATGAAGATGGTCAGAGGGCTGGATCACCTCCCCTACAAGGACAGGCTGAGAGAGTTGGGATTGTTCAGCCTGGAAAAGAGAAGGCTTTGGCTTCTTGTAAAGAAGCCTTACTTTTTCTTCTAGAAGCCTCCCAGTATCTGAGGGGTGCCTACAAGAAGGTTGGGGAGGGACTTTTCACAAGGGCATGTACTGATAGGACAACTGGATGTAAGGAAGAAATTCTTGACTTTGAGAGTGGTGAGCAACTGGCAGAGGTTGCCCATGGCAGTACAGGGGATGGGTAGTTACAATAATGTGGGTTAGTATGTCCCTTGTTGTGGGAGGGCTGCGAAATTGTGAGAGCAGTGACTCTGGAGAGCACAGTCGGGTCAAAATAAAATATCCACCTACAGCAATATCCCATCTCCTCCAGTGATCAGTGTTCCTGGGGCAACAGTGGAAGAAGGTGGCAGGAAACAAGTGATTTTTCCTGAGTATATCCTTCCACCTCCCACTCTTCAACACTAATTCAAGCTTTCTTGAGTCAGATGTGAAGTTTTGCTATTACTAAACCTTAAGATTTTGGCTCTTGCATATCTTCAGACATCCATACACAGGCTATACATTAACACTCAAAGTCATACCCTATCCCATAGCTGGTGATTCTTCCTGAGAAATTCCTTGTTGAAATAAAATAATGTTGTAGAAATAAAGAAATAAAAAAACATTTAAACAAAGCCAACCCAAACCTGTATTTTTTGACTAGCCATATTCCCTTATAGTGAATGTTTTCTGCCAAAAGAAAGGCTCTGTTATGCAAGGATTTGGCCATGCCACCATATTTTTCTAATTAAAATACCCTTTCAGTTTGGCCATAAACTAGCTTACCTTAATTGTTCTCCATTCTGATATTTTTAAAATTATTTTTGATTGTAACAGTTAACAGGAGACAAACGCTTTCCCAAGACTGCCTCTGTGTTGAGATTGATAGCACTTTTTAAATGTCATTCCTTTTTCATAATAAGATGACTCCTTCTGAACCAATATTTATCTATGTAATTAGAATTACTACCTAAGAATTTACATTAATATAGTAAGAACGTTACATCAACCTTAACTCTACAGTTCATTGTGATGTTACAGAAAAGTTTTGAGAAAATGCACTGTCAAAGTATAGATTTTTGTCTTTGGTAACTCCATTGTGAACTAATCTAAGTGCAAGAACTTAGTACAGTTAACAAGCTTTGTACTCGAATAGACCAATAAGTGAGGTTATTTATCTGAGCAACCAACCTGCTCACTTTGTGAATGGCTCTTCTGTTCAAAGACTACTGGAAATTCTACTTCAAGACCTGATATCACTGTCCCCTACAGAAAACAAAGTTTTTAAACAAATACACACACATAAAATCCCAGATGACAAAGGTGACATCTTTAGATAAGGCTGTACTGGAAAGATAAATTTTTGAGAAAGTGAGACTGTTAAAAAACACTATCAACCTAATCTCTTTTTTAAAACTACTTCAAAATACTTTTTTAAGTTTTAATTTTGACAAAATATCAGTTGTTCACCAAAACCAAACAAACAAACAAATAAACACCCCCCAGACTTTATCTTTACTATAAAATTTAAAAAAAATTGTTTTACTCAAAATTCTTGTATATTGCATGAATTCTTCAAACATTTGCAATATGACTAGCCTGTGAGCTACTGCACACTCCAACTTCTTCTGTTTGCCCAGATGTTCCAATTTCATTTATGATGTGCTAGCCCCAAAATTGGGATATATATTAAATCTGAAATATTACTGTTACTACTCTTGAATGTTGTAGCTGAGATGATTTTTATGAAAATTTAATATAACATACAATAATATTCAATAGCATTATCACTATTTTTCTGAAAATTTAGTACTGACTTTATACCAGTCTTTATCAGAAAATAATGAGCAGGAAAGCAAGCCCTTTAGTTGTCCTTCATCTAAAGCCCAAACACATTCTCTGACACTAAAAAACTGTTCCTGTTTTGCAAGTTAGACTGCATATGGTCAGATAGTTCAGATACAAGTAGTGAATAATTTATTACACTTCAAATCTGTTTACGTCTACCAAATTTATTGCTGCTTTCTTTGAAACAAGAATGCACACTGTTCTTGCAGATCCTACTGCCTAGGTGCTAGACATCATACCTTCTAGCACTGTGAAACTGTCTGAAATGTTGGAATTTTTCAGAGGTATAATTAAATGTCAGCTTGTCTTCAAAACATATACAAATAATAGATCCAGTTTCAAATCAGACCACCTAAAATGATGTACTTAAACATATTTTCAAAGCTCTAGATTTTGAAGCATTTAGGAATTATCCAAACTAAGTATTTTTATTTGCTGATACCAGAGCACTAGCTATAAATTCAGACACTTCATGTTGCTTGAAACTAGGACAGCTCTGGCCAAGAATCTGTGACACTGAAAACTTAGTGCAGTTGCCCCAAAACATTATTTAATAATTTCTTCAGTTGAGGAAACATTTTTTTATGTTTTCCTTGCTCATTTTCTTTCCCATTACTGGCTAAGCCTCCCTTAGTTTCTCTTTTCTTGAGGTCTAAAGAGGCTACTTGGTCCCTGTTCTAGATATGAATACATCTTGATCCCTATACTCATATCAAACATCAGGAAGCACTGTTACATGTGGTGGAAAAGCAGAGACATTTGGGAAAGGAGGGGAAAGATTACTTATCTTAAAAAGACAAGGGAAAGTTCTACAGAATAGGTCAAAAGGAGAAATATAAGAAATTGAATACAGTACTGAAGAATTAGCATTTATATTGGGTTCTCAGTCTGGGTTCACAAATGAGCATTGTGAGCACAGGAATATGTGCGATTCAGAGATGTGGATACAAAACCAGTAGCAGTTTTACCTCTGCTTCCAACAAAGTACACATTTAATAAGCCAAAACCCAGCAAAGATTGGCAAATGGACATACCATATACTGGCTGCCAGCTGAAATTCTTATGCATCTTATGGATGTGTTTGCAAGTATTAGTGAATAAAGTGACATGCATTCCTGTATAAAAAATGTTATGCCACCTGTTTCAGACAGTTTTGTGGGGTAATTATCCCTCCTCTTTGGTATCTTTCTAAGGAGAACCTAGGGAAGTGAGATGAGTAACTCTGAGAGGCAAAGACTTACAGGTGTTTTAATATTTTAATGAAAATGTACAGACATTATATCTTGCTTTTGCTTTCTTAAAATCATCAGGTGACACTACTTAAAACTAATGAAAATAGACACAGAATCAAACTCTCTATTTTCAGTCATTCAAAATTTTTAAAAACCATGACTTGAAGTAGTGCTCAGCTTAAGTGGTCAAAATCCTGGCAAGGTGGTCTAATGGATTTTAAAAGAACACACATGCAATGCTAAACAAAACTAACTAAAAAATAATAATTAAATAAAAAGAAAAAAAACCCAACAAAATATAACAAAAACATTTTCTAGAGAATTTTTTTTTAATTTTTTTCTGTTTTTGTAAAACCACTGAGCAGTCTTCACTTTTATCTGACCAGTGCAGTGACAGATATATTCTAATTCTTTTCCCAAGTAACAGTCTAAAATATATTATAGCTCTATGGCAAACTGAGAACTTGTTCTATTATTCATTTTAGCAGTCCACAAATTCTGAACTTGGAAATCCTAATTAACAGGGTAAGTACATACTATCAGTTCAGGGTCTAACAAAAACCTGAATATTTACCCTTTAAATTAATTACATTTTAAGTGCTCTTAATTGGTGAAACAGACAGTCTTAGACATATAAATCCATAAAACGAATTTCATCTGCTTGTAAAGATAGATGTGTTGGAGCTAATTAAAGAGTGCAAGAAAAGCATTTTATCTAATATATTTATGCCCAGTAGGTGAACAGCAGTTACCAGTTTCTTTCTGTGTTTTACTTTCTGACCTGATAATTTTTAGAAAGTATTAGTTTGTGGTAAATTAATAAATTGTCTTAAAATGCTTTTATTCTAATTGTTTACTGGTATTTCTTGCTATTTCTTGTGCAAAGGTACTAAGTAAATGTGTGCAGAGATTACTGTTCACAGAAGTAAAATGTATCTTAGTCCTGCCTCTAACGAGTTCCATAATAATTGATAACTAAAATCCAGATAGTCAATATTGCAGATAAAAAAAATCCTAGCATGATATTTAACCATTAGAATTACTTGAATGCAAATAGATGATTGATACAGGTAATGGAGTACTAACAGTTTTATCCATTTTCTATTTATTCTGCTTACTGAGGCTTCCAGGCCTCCACCAGCATGTGAGCTAAGGGAACGGCAACTTTTGTAGATGTCCTTTTCCATTGGTTCATTATAAACTCTTCCAGTCTTTATCCCACTGCCACCCTTTCGGTAGTAAAACTTAAAGTTACAAGAACAGTTAAATACCTTTCTGAGGACAGGTTTGGTACAGTATTTGCTAAATTTAATACTATGCCTGCAGAAGCATCCTCCCAGTTACTCTCTAGCTGCTGTACCATCTGCTGTTTCATTGCCCCTTCTCTTTCTCTCATGACTTTGTTCCCTATAGAAAGAAGGATATTACACCAATATGGTAATAAGTACCAAAGAGAAAATTTCATCACGCCTACTGCTAATAAAAAGCATACTAAGAAATTTATTTTACCTACCTGCATATTTGTGTGGCAACACATACTGAATTGCCTATAAAATCTTTGTTCTGTAGCACAGACAATAACTCTACACATAAGATTTACATGTCAAGTAGGATGGAATGTGGAAGGTGACCTTAAATGTATTCCTTACAGAAAAAAATCCTTTTTTTCAAGTAACAGTAATGCTTTTTTACAAGTTAGGAAGATCTAATATGATTCAACATGTAATGAATGACATTAATGTAAAATGGAAACAGAAATCTGTTTTTGTTTTGGTTTGTTTTTTTTGTGGGAATTAAATGCTCTAATAAGCAAGAGAAGGTGGAAATAACCATGATAATTATAGGTACAGAAAAGTATAAGGAAGTATCACAGTACCTCCTCTGTGTTTTTCCTTGAATTATGGAAGTTACAAAGTTAGAAGCTTGGTGGATTTGTCATTGTGGATGATTGGGTTCGCTTCCTAGTATGTAGAACTAACGTGGCATATTCCTACAACTTTTTGAACCCTCACAGAGACCTAATCCACTTTTGTTTTGCCCCTTGCACAGGCAGGCAGGAAACAGTTTGACTTTTTGTTGCCTCATACTCAAGTAGCTGCTCCCGGCTTTCAGACAAGCCAAAAAGAACATGGTCCTAGCTATTGAAAGGCCCACTGACAGGACTCAGAGGCTGCATGATACCTCTAAATCCTTCTCTTTTTTTCTCATTGTAAAAAAGGCTGGTTTTTTTTTTCCTACCTCATCACTAAACTATGTTCAAGATGCTAGTAGGGAGATACACAGACAAATATACAAATTAAAAATGGATGCATAAACCTCATTTTCTAAGGAATTTAAACACAGCTTTTTCAAGTTAAACACTGGCAGGAATTTAATTCATTAAGGAAGAAGGTAAAGACATTAAAATTACACTCAATTAATAATTAAGAGCCAATATATTACTGTTGCTTAAATTCTAAAAATCATTAATATTCCAGTTATTTACATAGTAAAAAGATTACGGAATGGTTAATTTGTTATGCAGAGAGCACATTATATTTCCTTTTCATACAAAAAACTTTTATTTCCAAACCAATATTTTGCTTCATAGGACATCATGTTCTTAAAACTTTGATGGAGTCACTAAGTAAGGTCTCCTTCTAAGCGGTAGAGCACATTAACTTCTGGAGAACATTTAGTGCAACACAATCCTGATTTAGAATCTTCCTTGCTAAGGAGCAATTTTCAGAAAGAATATGATCTAAGAAATGTAGATCTAAGACATATTGCTACCTAGGAAGCAAACCACTTGCTAATATTATCAACACCATGAGGTTTCTATCCTTTTAGTTTTCTACTACATATACTCTGTAATACTATCTGTATCTATCCACATTCATGATATCTCCTCTGTATTGCTTTCCTCTTTACTTACTTCCCATATTGGGTAAATACAAATTCAAATAAAATCAAGCCACAAAGAACACGAGGAACCCATTTTCTGTGACACTGCCCACTTGTGTTGCCCTATCACACTTCTCTGTAGCTTTATCATCCCAAACTGCTTACATGTCTCAGGCTTCCACCTCAGGAAAGATTTTCAAAATAATCCAATGTATAGGAGATCATGGTAAGTGGCAGCTTGCTCAACTAGATATTTTATGTCTGGTGTCATAGGAATTCCTATGATATGGACCAAGTCATAACCACAAGGAAGGTAATCAGCTGTAGTCTTCTGATTAAACTGAAACTGGGCAAAATCTGATTTCCAGCATACAGAAAAATAGTAAGAGTTAATTATTTTAGGAGTAATTATTCCAGATGAAACTGTTAGATGTGGTTTTACACATTTCATATAATTCCAGAAAGAGTCGAATATATTTGAGAAAATATTTTCCAGGGTTTTTTTTTTTCAAATATCACCAATAAAAGTGTATTCCTCCTTTCTTTGACTGGATAACATCTTATGTTTAAAGTGTATGCCCATAGGTTGCATCCAGGTAAGCCAATGAAATACTATACAGGCCAAAACATAAACATATCCTGTATCACAATCAAGTCACAATCAGAAAACTAGGATTTGGGAAAAAACAGAATAAGGATAGTTTTCCTTAGGGAGACACTGTCGTTGGAGTATCTAGCTGAACAGTTAATTAACATAAACCCACTAATTATAAAAATAGCAATTTTATACCTACATCTGCATAGCCTCCATCACACCAACAAGTTCTTAAAAGTAGTTTATCTATCTTTCCTATTAAAACCTCCTTGCCCCATCCTCTTTATCAGTACAGGAAACAGCATTTATTTGTTCACCTATTCAGAGCTTCTCTAAAGAAAGAATGAAATGTTCAACATACTGGAACCATTTTTTAGCTATGCACTATTTGGTCCAGATTTACTTGGCTGAGAAGGCCACAGACCTCTTAGAAATCCGCCTGCTGTGACAGTTATGATCTCAGTATGGTGACAAAAGACATCCTGTGTGGATTTGTAGGCCCAGTTACAGCCAGGTTTTTCACACAATTAGAAGTAAAAATGCAGCTAACATGGTTGGCACTGAAACAGTAATTTTCCAGGGCTACAGGTTTTCAGCTAATATATTTCAAAGGATGCAGGAAGATGGCATAGCCTACAAAGCTATTGTTTTACTTTTTCATGAGTTTTCCATCAAACAGGATAAATGCAGAGCCTGTGTCTTTGTCAGAAGTAATTTAGATACTTCAAAAAATGAAGTATTACACATTATTTAAAGATTCTGAGATGTCTGAATCTATGTGAAAATTTGAAACACATGAGTTTTTCTTCCACAATAAAATTCTATCAGAAACTTTGAAGGAATCCAGTATATTGTTTAGATATATCTAGGAGTTCCCACCTTGCTCCTTTAAATAATCTCCTACATCAGACAACACTGTATGGTGATTCCATTGTATTTACAAGCAAAAATGCAGAGAAATTCAATATATCTCTACATCCTCAGTTCTATGATGCAAGGTGTATTTCAACAAAGAAGGGAAGTAAAAATAGAGGTGAAATCAAATAGCATAGACATCTACTAAGGCACAAATATGATGCAAATGCAGATAACTAAAAAAACATTTCAGCTTTTTTTTTTTTTTTTGTGCTACATAAAGCCTCAGGCTTCTTTCTCTGCATCTGATGCATTTGAGAACTATTGTTTTCTACACATGTGACCCAGCTTTCTTGGAATGAAACAGAAGGGTCTTTAAACCCAATACAGTAACATTACTGAGCTACATTACCTCTTTTGAATGAGAGGGGGGATACAGAAATATTAAAGACATAGAAATTATTAGAAGAAAATAAAATATGCAAAAGAAAGAGCAAGCACAATTTAAAAAAAAAAATCAAAAGCTTGGAATAAAAAAAGGATAATAAGGACACTATTAGGATGCTAGCACAATACACATGAAGAGACGATGCCCTGCACATCAGGGATAAGCTCTGCCTAAAATAAAAAACACAAGAAACAATCTTACTGCAGAAATAAACAGAGGCAAGTACACAGCTTTCTGACATTTTCAGTGATTCCTTGTAGGTGATAGACTACTGAATTCAATGATTTTACACACTGTTTGAAGCAAGAACCTAAGGTGGCTGTATATTACTCAGTCTTACACATTGCATGTCTTGATTTACAAGCCATAGAAGCAAAGGAAATAAAAATTACTCTGTGGCTTGTTGTTTGAGCCCTCAGTGAGGCATATAAGCTGCTCCTGTGTCCAGCTGTATTACAAGTAGATAAGCACTTTTCAATGATTTGCTTATTTTTTAGGCCTCAAGAGTTTTTGCACTGTGAGACAGATTCAAGGTTTCTTCATAGAGAACTATTTCTCACTGCCTTCTTTATTTCTTGAACTATTTTGAGTATACACTTCGGACATGGCCAGAAACTGTGCCAGGGGATGTTTAGGTTGGATATCAGGAAGCAGAGGGCAATCAGACATTGGAATGGACTGCCCAGGGAAGTGGTGGGGTTACTGTCCCTGGAGGCATTTAAGGCTAAGTGTGGCACTTTTACCATGATCTAGCTGATGTGGTAGTGTTAGGTCATAGGCTGGACTTGACTATCTCAGAGGCCTTTTCCAGCCTCAATCATTCTGTGATTCCATGATTCTGTAATAGAGGAGGAAATAAATGCAGTCAATTTGTAAAAAAAAAAATATACCTTTTGCCTATTACATTTTTTTCAGGCTTCAAGAGTTGCCACTCCTTATAGAAAATATTAAAACATCTGTAGAGTCCGAATATGAGTTTTAGACCAGCTAATATTGCAGAGGGAAACTCACCTGACAGATTTAGGGATACCAAATTTTAAAGTCCCCTCCCATTTCAGAACAGGAATCCAACCTGCCTCTGAAAGTGAGGCTCAATATTCTGCCCACTGTATTACTCAGTTGTTTACAATTCCTGTCCACACCAAAGATCTTTTCATTTTTTATAAAAATTTACATAACTTACTTGGAGAAGCTGGCTATAATGGTACAGAGGGGAAATCCGTCACTTACTTAAAAGTATACCTGTGTTGAAGCTAAGGCATGTAGGGATCAAAACTTTATTTTCTTCTATCCCAAAAGTATTCCTTAGTCACTGTACTAACTTATGTTTTGACATCTTTCTTCCTATCTCCCTTTTCCTCCTACCTGGGCATAAAAAAACCTCTTGAAGCAATGATGGTACCCCAGGAGAACTAAATTTGACTAATTAGAATTTGCCACCTCCTGCATCATATGCACCTGTCCTATTTGCCTGCATAGTTACCAGATTCCCACAAACACACAAATATACTCTTTTCATATGTGCATGAATGCATCATGGGGATGTGTGTAAACTTGATGCCACCCTTGCAAGAAAATAGTATGTATGAGTACATAATAAAGAAAGTTTACTGTCCTATTCCCCTAATATATCTAGACCAGCAGTGCAGGCAGTAGAAGCACACAACAAACATCACAGCACAACTACACTGGTAAAACAGAATTGATTTGGGGAAAAAAAACAGCAAAATAAATTTTGTTCTCCACATTTAGACCCAGTAATGAAGTAATAACAACCTCAGGGCTTTGTTATTATTGCCATCTATTTGGCCCATTCAACCCATTTTGATGTTAAGCAAAGTATACAGAATGCATTTACATAAGCCAAAAACAAAATAAATGCCTTGGTCTCAGGTGGAACATTGATCTACCCTGGTACTCAAAAATAGAATGTACATAAATATTGCACATTGAAAAAATACACTGTCATTTCACAAGAGAAGCATTTCATTTTCTGTAACAAATTACTAATCTGACAGATTGCAGACAGAGTAATGTTTACAATATTTTAAGGTTCATCTTGTTTCCTTGTCCTTTTGTGCTGTTTTGGCAGTAAGAGAGAATTCATGCTTTCCTTTTTTCTGACTGTAATGGCAGTGCAGTAAATTATATCTGAGGTTATTTTAGCCAATCAGAAACCCTGATTAGTTAGAGTCTAATTAAGGAATAATGAATGAGGAAGTGACAAATTTCCTCTTCCTCATTTATTTTTCTAATTAAATTGCATACTGTGCATCAATCATATAATCTATGTTATTAAAATTTGCAAACTTTTTTTGGAACCCACGTGTTGCTTTGTTGGCAGGAGCATTTATCAAGTTTTATGGCCAGGTGTCAAGGAATCATAAACTATCTGTCTGATAAATGTCCTCAAACAAAAATGGAAAATAGTAAGCCATAGGTATTACAAGAATGTCAGAACATCATGCAGTGTTTCCACTAACTGTAGAAGAGGGTCAGAACTTGATATTAAGATAATTATTTAGGTCACCAGACAACAAACAAGGCCTAATAATTCTCTCAAACTCTCAAACACCTACAATTTAGTCTGGGGTGTCATTTGTCCTGTTAGCCTTGATCTAAAGTGAAGAATTGATAGGATCAACTGAGTGCCAAAATAAATTTGAGGTGAAAAGCTCTATAAAGAAGTTGTGTAAACACAAATTTCCACATTATTAAGGTCATAAACAACAGATAAAACATTATTTAGGGGCTTAAACGCAAATGTGTTTAATGCACAAATGTGGATCTAGGAAGTAATAAATAGGTCAGTATAGGCATGTTCAAATTACAGGGTTTTTTTTTTTTAAATTTCCAGCTTTTCAGAGAAAAAAGAACCAAAATACAGAATTTTAGCTCAGTTGGAATATTTCCTTGAACCTCTATGCCATGGGGAGCTCAAGAGCTCTAGATTAATAGAATTTTTTTAATTTTATTTTATTTTTTTTTAGTGGGACTTCTAAGTTCTCTTAACTAGATTCATAGAATCATAGAATACAATCATAGAATAATTTGGGTTGGAAGAGATCTCTAAAGGTTATCTGGTCCAAATCCCTTGCAGCAAGCAGAGACACCCCCAACTAGATCAGGCTGCTCAGAGCCTCATGAAGTATCCTCAAGAACCTTGAGTATCTCCAAGGATGAGACCTCAACTACCTCCCTGGGCAACCTCTTCCATTTTTCCACTAGCCTCATGGCAAAGAACTAACATCCAATCTAAATCTATTCTGCTCTAATTCCCCATGCTGTTACACAGACCAACACTTTACTTAATAAGTAAGGCTGTTAAGGCCATAAGGCATTACTTGGAGGGAAATGCAAACATTTGCATTACTTGGAGGGGAATGCAAACATTTCTGTCTTTCAGTGAGAGGAAGCACTCACAGCAAAAGCCACAGTTGCAACATCATCCAGTCTTCCTGACTTAAATGCTTTCCATTTCTATGCATTGGTTTGGGGAATATTTAGTTTTAACTATTTACTTATTAATTTTAAATTTTCCTTCATGAAAGCAAATTATGTTTGCAAAATGTTTTCTTCAGCTGAAAATCAATTTCTTACTAAGAAATATTTCCCTCAGGAAAGTTTTGATTGGAGTTTCTGCAGCTCATCCTGAGGCTCACAAAACTGTCTCATTCTCAGTAACTCACAGCAACTCTCTTTTCAGTTCTTTGTCTCTAAAAGGTGGACAATCCCATCTGTCCACTTTCTTAATAGTACTAGATAACATTCAAACTTCCTGGGTTTATTATTTAATTTTTTAATATCCTTTTTTATATAGTAAATCATCATCCTAATAGTTATTGCTGTAGTCGTGTGACTTAACCTTAATAGGGGGATAAAAAATAACTATAAAAATTGCAAATGTGTAAATTGTCATGTACAATAAGGATGCATAGGGCATCAAGACTAGCTGCCTAGTGTCAAAAATAAACTGATGCATGTTAAATTTATATAAACTAATTATTTGATTTACAAATTTATATAAATTTATATAGCTTACAGCATTAGCTGTTGCCTAGCCTCTCATATTACCTAAATAAATGAGCAAATTAAGTTAAATTATACAGTGACAGCAGTCAACAGAAAACCACTACTAGTATTGAAATAAAGTCACAATACCACGATACCAAGTTTTTCTTGGAATTGTTAAATTATATCTGATGCAGACATAAGCATTGTCATTGTAACTTGAAATCAATTGGACAAGAAAGACCAGTATTATGATTCTAAACTAGATTTTAAAAATGTTCAGAAAGTCTTCTTTTAATAGAGGAAAAAGTACATGAACTCCAGGAAAAGGTATAAGATTTTTTTTTTTCTGTCAGGTGTTCTGTCTTACAATAGATCTAATAAGTTTCTTAAAACTCATGACAGGGATAAGTTTACATGTCTATGTGAATTTAGGTAAAGACACAGGCAAGAGATATTCAATAAAATCCAAAGAAAAAGCTTTAGACTTGACATAAAAAGAATCAATTCTTGCTTTCAATTGCTTCTGTTCCAGATTTAGTCTTCATATAGGGTTTAACTTAAATCCTGAAGGAAATCTGAGCACTTATCTCCTACTTGAGAATTAGCATGCCACGGAAGGAAGTTATGGCCCTAAATTTCTATGAAATACCCTTTTTCCTTATAAAATATAAAGATATGAATAAGAACCCTAACACTCTATCATCTCAAAGATGGTAAAAAGCATAATGACTTAAGTATATTTTTACATATATGTGTTATGTAAACATATATATATGTATATATATGTTCGCAGAGAAAATAAATAAAATAATTCCTATGTAGATATTTTGTCACAGTGATATGTACAGTTCCTTCTTTCTGGGGATGAATTCTTTTTTGCCCGTATGGAAAATGCCAATAGAACCACCAATACCTTATAGGCCATTTTTCACTACACATTTTTCATTGCAAAGAAAATAAGAGCATAGTGATATAGATATGCCACATTATATTTACATATTGAACATAAAGATAAAAATAGAAACAAAATGGAAAAACAACCCATGCTTTTGCATTATACCTGAAAGACAGATTAATTTACTATTATTAGCATTAACGCAATCTTCCAAATCTTGAACTGTTAAATCTTCATGTTTCATTTAAGAAAATTACTCTGTCATAAAATTACTGGGTAATAGCTACAGCTGTGGTAATGGGTTGAATGCAAATCTTTGCTTTCTTTACAAAAATGCCCATAGGTCACATGTTTTGTGGTATTAGTCTGCACAGTTTGAAAGAAGGATCCTGTTTTCAGAATATAAACCCACTCTGAATGTTTCTTAGATACAACCAAAACACCAGATTTTATGATACATTTATGACCAGAAATGGGAGCTGGGAAAGAGAGACCAAGACCTTAGGTTTTGGTCTTCGCAAATGGTGAGTTTGAATATCTTTTCAAGTTTCACTAAGGCCTATATGATTAAGAAGGGAAAACACTCAAGAAAAATAAGATTGAATGACTTTAAGATTCCAAACTTGGGAAAATAATATTGATCCTGAAAAAATCATTATACTCTTGTTGCAAGGGAAGAAAAAAGGAAGAAAACCTCTTTCTGTTAAAGGTTCAGGTAACTATCACAGGGGACTTTTGAGTCCTAAATTTTCTGCATCTCTCAGCAAATTAAAATATGCAAAACTTTTCAGAGTTTTAATTTCAAAATCTATTTTTCAGTATTTCACTGCAGATTTATACCACTCAACAGCTGGGAAATCTGCTTACAGTTTTGATATCCTTGACACTATTGCTGGGAACATCCTTGGATAATGGCTATATGGTGGAATAAACAAAATGAAAACCAAATCTATTGTAAGGTAATTTAATTTCATTGCTTTACTTATTTATTGCGAGTTCCCATCTTTTTTCCCTTATTCCATGTCCAGTATGTCAAAAAAGCAATATAATTTTAATCACACATAATTCTATTTCTAATGTTTGATTTAAGCAACCAACCTCCTTTTTAGTATTCAAACTATTTAGAAATGTAATATTTCTGTGTGTTTGTATGAGAAAAGAAGTAGAAAGGGTTAAAAAAAATCATACAGTAAAACATTTCATTGCTTCCTGACATTGTTGTCTGTGGATGCATTTGTCATTGTCTGAACGCAGAGAATGGGAAAAAGAAACCCACAAGTTCTTTCCATTTGGATTTCCAATACCAGTGGCTTTTCTTAGAAGAATGTTCTTGAACTATGCAAAGCTATTCTCTCTCCCTTGTGACAGAAGATATTGGAGAATCCTTAATTTCAGTTTTAACAAAATTAATTCACTTGAGTAACAGCTTTATTTCTTAACAGATTTCTTCTCTATCTACGTTGCATGTACAGTTGCCAGCAGATAATGTTCATTCATGTTTTCTATTTATTTTTAGGTCTCATATATTTGTACAAGAAAATATAAGGAAACTATTGAAATTCTCATACATATGTAGTATGTATTAAGTAAGAATGGTTTATGTTTAGGAAGGTTTAGTGCTAATGAGGATTATGACAGTTTTATTGGAAGCATTTAACAAGATTCAGTGTTTGTCAGCAGCTGGACCAATGAGCAGCCTGATGATCTCTAACTATAAATTCAGTGACTGTCAAGAAAACCCAGATCATCCCCAAAAATGAGAAATAAAAATAAACCCTGAGAGCATTTTACAAGCACATTTGAAATTTCACTTATCATATCAGTTAAACTGTTTTGAATTTCTGTACCTAAGTGAGAACAATTTTCAGAGTTAATGACAGTGTGGCAGCACTGGAGAAAGAAATTTTTATGTTTGTACTTGCAGTGTATTCACAACTAGAAAACATATTTTTTTCCTTTCTCAACTGGAAAGGAAAAGCCCTAGTTTTTCTTCTGTAATACCTACAATCAGTACTGATTGTACATCAGTATTGATGTTTTCTTCCGGTTTGAAATTTCTCCATCTTAATGTTAGATACTCAAGTGGAGAGGAGGAAAAAAGACCAAACCAAAACAAAAACCCCACAAGACACTCAGCTTATAATCTTATAGCAGGTCAGGGTCAGCTAACTTTTGTCTCAAAAAAAAAAAAAATTAGATCTGATTTCTGCTAATGTCCAGCCTGTCTGCTCAGCCAGATGGCCAACTGAATGACAAGAAGATGTCACAGTCACAACAAACCTCAGCCTTTCTGCTTTATCATACTCTAGCTAAAAATAATACTCTACAGCAGCCAACACAACTGTAAAGCTGTTGTGTAGTAGCATGCTGAGCTTTCCTGTAATCACTGTGATACCTCCAGGAACAAGGGGTAGCATGAATCATTATTTGGATGTGATAACATGACCCATACAAACATTAGGGGATAATGGGCAAGTCTGCATTCTGCAAATCGAATCACACCATGATCCATCATTAACCTAAGTTAGCTATTGCTTTATTGAAGTAGCCCTCTAAATGAATAGGTCACAGTTTATTTAAAAGCTGAGAGATTTGTTAATGCTCCAAGGACTTATATTCTGTTAGAACATACCGACTGAGTATATCTGAGACTGTAAGTGTGCTCTTAAAGGACAGATAGAAAAGAAGAGAAAACCTAAGCTTTAGACAAGACTAACTTTATTAATTTCCACTGAAACCAACTTATTTACAAGCGTATAGAAAGGCATTTTTATATGTGTCTCATTTTAAGTTTTGTCTTGAACAGGAATAACGTAATCACTAATTTCACAATGTTTTATTATTCGCAAATTTTATAATGCAAAAAATTCAGACTTCGGGACTGTGTTAAAATTAATACACTTCCAGTTAGTCTGAATCAGCAGTACAGTACAAATTAACACGGCCCTTCAGGAAAGAGCTTCAGAATTCAGCTTATGAGGGTTTCAGCATTAAGCCCTCATATTGCTTTTTCAGGAACTCTGGATTTTGCACAGACATAATCCAGGTGTTAATACCAGTTTTTTACTGTTCAGTTTAGATAATAGGACTGAGCTTCAGAACCAATTAAGACAAGCTTTTTAAAGAATTCAACCCCTTTTTACTGGATCCTGTCTGTATTTAATTTTGGATGTACCACAGTATTATAGATACCATTCTTTAAGGCTGATGAATCATAAATGAAGAAATAATGATTTTACTCATAATTTTTTTTCTGAAATAAACCTTAAATGTTAGTTATTTGTAAAAAAAAACAAAACCAAAAGCAAACCCACAAGCTTTTCCTTGGGCTTTATATCCATGAAGTTTATAGCAAAATGAATTAGTCTGTTAAGAAATTAATTGTAAGATAAAACTAGTTTTGCCTGACAAAGATAGCAAAGGGTTTAGCAGTTGAGAGGAAGGCATATTCTCCAAGAATTGCATGGGTAATCTGGGAGAAGCATATGCAGCAGAATTTGCTAAGTAGTAGAGAAACTGATGATTTTAACACCTGAAAGTACTTTTATTTGCTTCTAGGAAGGATATATTATTTTCTTCCCCTTTCTTCACTTTCACTTTGAAAAATTTAAATATATCTATCTCGTATATAGCTGTTCTGAGTATACCTAAGGTGTTTTAAAGGAGTCAGTCTTGCACTTTTGATGAAATCCAGAGCATCCACACAGAATATTTTTGATTATATTTCTAAAGGTATACTAGAATAAGTTGCTAAATTTTACTACACATGATATTTTGCCAATTTCTTTTTGGGGGCACACTTCACTTTGATATACTCAAGTCATATACTCTACTTCATACTTCTTCAGATCCCTGTTGGACTGAAATTCACTACAGCATATTGCTTTTACTGAAAAGAGTCTAAAGGTAGTCAAGTTTTCTTCTCCAGTCAGTGCTTTCAGAAGGGCATTCATATTAATGATTAAACAATTCAGTTCACTCTACAGCTTTGGAAACCAAATACAGTAAAATACCTTTCCTGTGCCATGTAGAAAAGGACCTTGGTGTATTGGTAGACAGTCAGCTGAATATGAGCCATCAGTGTGCCCAGGTGTCCAAGAAGGCCAAGAACATCCTGGCTTATATCAGGAATAGTGTGGCCAGCAAAGAAGGGAACTGATTGTGCCCCTGTACTCGGTATTAATGACTCTGCATCTGGAGTACTGTGTTCAGTTCTGGGTCCCTTGCTATAAAAAGACATTGAGCTGTTGAAGCAAGTTCAGAGAAGTGCAACCAAGCTGGTGAAGGCTCTGGAGAACATGCCCTAGGAGGAGAGGCTGAGGGAATTGGTAATGTTTAGTTTGGAGAGGATGAGGGAAGACCTCATTGCTCTCTACAACGACCTGAAAGGAGGTTGTAAGGAGGTGGGTGTTGGCCTCTTCTCTCAAGTGAACAATGATAAGACTAGAGGAAATGTCCTGAAGTTGCACCAGGGGAGGTTTAGATTAGGTATGAGGAAGAATTTTGTTACTGAGAGAGTAGTCAGGCATTGGAACGGGCTGCCCAGGGAGGTGGTGGAATCACCATCCCTTGAAATACTTCAAAACCATGTAGATAAGGCACTTCAGGACATGCTTTGGTGGGTGACATAGATATTGAGATATATATTGATACACATAGATATTGAGATATATATTGATGCATAGATATTGATACATGTATTTTATTTTGTGTGGGGAAGTTGACAGTTGGATGCCGTGATCTTAGAGATCCTTTCCAATCGTGACAGTTCTGTGATTTTCAGATAACAAAGTCCCCATGAGCCACACAGAGCTTTTGCTGAATGGTAGACACTTGGGTAAGCTACTCTATCAGACGATCCTCTAACTCTGAAGTCTGCCTTATGCTGCTTTTCTGGAACCTGTCTGATGATCTAATATGATTCTCTATAAAAATTTTAATGGCCTACCAACTTTTATAGGTAGAAGTTGATTAGCCTTACAATCCTAATACCACTAGGACTGTATATAGGACAGTGATGTCATGTTCTTCCTGATTTCTATTTGATCTAGTAATTAAAGAGAGGATAACAGATAAATTAGAGAAGAGCTTCTAGAAATCAACACAACTGCTTATCACAAAAGAGAAATACAGGACAAAAACTGCAATTGGTTCTTTGATCATTTCTTTTGTCACAGACAACAAGATGACACTGATAACTTTGTTCTTCTTTTTAGTTATACACTGTAGACATAGCAGTTGCATTGACCCGAGACAATCATTCTTTTTGTCTCCACTATCTGGATAAGTTTTCAGAACCCAACATTAGCAAAATTTTGTTTGTATATATTTTCCTTTAGTACTGGTACTAGCTTTTAAACAGAGAGAGTAGTCTCTGCTCCTATCAATGGGAATAGATGTCATGCTATCACTTAAATTACAGAAAGAATAGCATTATTTTTATATGGTAAGTTTTCTATAGACCTCATTCTTGTTTATACACACTCATTTAAATACACCAGAAATCTATCTGTATGCGTGGCCAGTAACAGTTTTAGCTGACTGTGGCTGGTCATAGTACCCAATTTTCACGTGTTAGCTGAGTTCAGGTAGTTCAATGGGTAAAAACCTCCATTTCAGGACATGAAACACAGTCATGCATCTTCATTAAGTGGTATGTGGTCAAATGTGTCTGTTTTTTAACAGAGAAAGATATTTGACATACCTTTCAGAAACAGCTATAACAAAAGAATAGGCACTCTCCTACCTGTGTCTTTCTCCCTAGTTTAGGTAACTACTGTAGGTCCTATGCACTGGAGTGAGATACTCCTTTCCATGAACATGTCCATTAAATGAAACATAATGTTCTTTTGAGTCACACACCGTGGCTTTATGTAGATGCACTCACAGATTTGTTTCCTCTTTCATCTGTACACTTGTGTGTGAAAATTCTTCTGACAGTGAGACAAAAGGAGAGATTTAGGTCTGAATTTGTTTACTTAATGTTTATGAATGGTTTTAGAGAGAAAATACATGCTGCCATTATTTGATCTAAAGTAAAGCTTACATATATTCAGAAAGGGGAAAGATGTGGTAAGAAAGAAGCATGCTGGTATGGAAGAAATCACCTAAGGCAACGCCTTACACTTTAGGTGAATCTGCATTAAGTTTGCATGTTATTATTAGTTAATGCTTAATTAATTCCTCCTTTCCCTATAGCAGTTCTATCAAGTGCAAACATAAGACACTCTTCCATGGAAGAACTTTTTCTAATGAAGTCTGACACTTGAAGGAAGAAAGTTAGGCCCAGGCTGTTCTACTTGCTGTTGATCCAATTCCAAGGAAATCCACAATGTAGTTTCACAGCTTCCCTCGATTGTTTTAATGGCAGCTCCCACAGGGACCTTTACCAGCAGGTATGCAATGAGCAGGACAGCAACACAGTTGCCATACTCTCTGCCTGTCCCAATGCCTGCTGTTTGCCAGTAACAGAACAGTACTATCTTTGTGACTTAAGGAAATATCCACCCAAAGTTAAGCCAACTTTATTCCTGCTCTATGCTCCCAAAAAGACTAAGATCAACCAAAACAGATTTGCAAATTTCTGCAGGAAATAATTTCTGCTGATGAATCAAGCCGGTCACTCCTGTTCATTGAGATGTCTCTTCAGTGAATCGTGCAGCTTTATTTCTCTGACAAAGACCAAAACTAGGGCTATTTCCACCAGTGTCATGAAAGTTGAAGAAAAGAGATTTTATTTAACTTCATCCAAGAAGTTAAATTCTTCATTCTTCTATCTAAGAAATTAATTTATATCATTTTCTATCTAAGTGTAGATTTCAGTGCCATAATTTCCCTATCTACAATCATTGCTTTTAATAACAGATCATTAAAACATTTTCTGTGAGACTTATTTTATTATTTTGAAGTGTTTTCCTTTCACTGAAATAATTTTCAAGGAGCATTTCTAACTCCACACAAACTGAATCATGTTTCATGCTTCTGTTAAAGTTTTCAGTGGTTTATAAAACATAACATACAAAACAGAAGTGAAAAAGAGACAACTTCTGTGGGTGAAGCTTTGGCATAGATTGCCACCTGTGACTGCATTATCAGAGGGAAGATGTTTGGAGGAAATCTGTCATTTGGCAAGTGACAATGGGAACTTTTTAAAAGACAACAAGTGCAATATCTACTTTGAAGCATCTACTTTAAAGGTGTGAACAGAGCATTTCAAAACTCAGTTTATAACCGTATGTTATAAACTGTATAACTGTAGACAGGCTGAATCTATGTACCGAGACAAAGCAGCTAAGACAGGCTGAATCTATGTACTGAGACAAAGCAGCTACAAAACATAACGAAATGCAAAATACCGAGCAAAATATTTGTAACAGGATTTCAAATAGTAAATAGCTATGACAAACTACAAAAAAGTTAATTTGATCTGTCAGAGAAATACAACCTCATTCGGGTGTTTAGCAAAGCAATGGTTTCAGAGTCTCTTCTAACAGGTTTTGCTGGATGAAAGAGAATAAATCAGCCAAAATAAGGCAATAAAGAATAATTATATTAGGAAAGAGGATCCAATTAAAAAAAAATAAAAGTACCAAAGACAATACGTTTTATCCCTGTTTTATTCAATAGGAGTGTAGGCTCTTCAGTAATGAGAGATGCTTAATAACCTTTGGTACATCTTAAAACCATGCTGGCATGTATGGAAATAATCTTTTAATATTAGGCAAACTCCTCAGTGGCATCCTAAACTTAACTGTCTTTCTTAAACTGGAGTCTCTGAACAGCAACCTCTATTACAAGGGATGACAGAATATGTGCTCCTTTACCCTAATTTTTACCTTAAGAAATACACTGCCAGGTTTACTCTGTCAAATCTGATAGTAGCAGAATACAAAATAACACATGTGAAAATATATCCCAACATTATTTCCACTGCAATAACAAAACCCATTATAAGTATCATACAGCTCCTAACTGTAGGTCAATAGGAGAGTATATCCCAAGATAAATGAGTGTACCCCAGAAGAGCCTTGCTCTCCCACTCTATCAAAAATTTTTTGAACAGAAAAATCTAGAGTGGGATAGAAGAGGCACCATCTTTCATACAAGATATTATATTCCAGTCCCTTTAGTGAAGAGTCCATAGATTGAGAAAAAGAAAAAAAATCACATGGTATGTTTTATAGCACTATTGTAACACATAACACTTTAGACAACATCTCTTCCTGGATACATTTGGCTGTTAAGTCTGTGTTTCCATCATGTACCATTATTTATTTCTTTGTGATAGCTCAAACTCAGTAAATGATAGATAAGCTCAAATTCTGTTCACCCTTTAAGATGTTTCATAAAAATGTCTCCTTTTAAAGGGTATGTATAAAGACACCCAAACCTGTATATACATGCAAATGCTTTAAGTAAGTGGAGGCAATTTTTATGAGTCGTTTGAAAGCAGAATAATATTTGGCTTCATATAACAATTTTCATGTTCAAGATCCCTCAAAGTTCTTTGCAAATTAATAGCCTGGAAACCAACCAATACATTGATGCTGTAGGTAAATATATATTATTTGAAGTGGATCAAATAAATGAAGAGTTATTAAAGTTTCTTCTCTTAACATGTTTAAAAGATGTGGTTAAATTAAGAAAAATCAAAGACGATATTTAGTCAGCATTGATTTTTTTCTTGTTCTGCATTTCTCACTTATTAACATTCTTTAATTTACAGAATCGCTGTCAGACATGAATGATAATGTGGAAATGAGATTGAAATGTGACTTACTCAGCAGCATACTGAAAAAAATCAGTATGTTTTATTTTTTTAAATGGCATAATTTAAATTTTGTAGATATAAATATTTTTCTAATATTTTCTTGATGTATTTACATAATAATTTAAATTACTATCTTTTTTATACTTGAAAAAAATTATGAAATTTTATCTGGAGTTAAACAATTTATCTTTGGATTCTTCATTTATAGTATGTAGTTCAGTTATACGCCCACACGTATATATAGCACTGTTTGCCAATATAATGAAAAATATCCAGAAAACAGTTTGATATTTGTAAAAGAAGGAAATACAATTGCTTAATAGAAATACATATAAGTGATTATTTTTTCAGAACATCATGAGTATTGTGTAACTGTGGTAACTTAATCAAAATCTAAGTTGCCATCAGAAAATAATTGTACATCTATATTATTAACTGTGTTGTGTGGTATTGAAGTATAAGCAATAGAGGTAAAACTCTTATCCAACTTTTAATATTGTTATATAATAATTTATATATTTTTAAAATCGGTAGTAGAATGCATGACAAAATCACAGGATTTTTAAGTGGATCCAGACTTACTCCATTTCTTTGCTGTAACAGTTTTAGATAATTACATCTAGAAAATAAAAATACAGATTTAAGGACCACACTCCCTACCTTATGATCTTTAGAAGCATAAAGACAAGTATTCAAAAGCAGAAAGTATGATACCCCCTTGGCAGATGCTGTCACTTTTGGAGTGACATATGTGTAGAAATTATTTTTATATAGCCTCCTCAAGAAAATTGATGTCTATGATCAGTTATGTCTAAAAAGATAAATGGGTGCCAAATAATCTTTATTTTCATATTTTTTCCTCTGTCAGTCAACACAGAGGTGGCTGAGTGTTGAATCAGCTTTATAGTAGGGTGCATGTGAGAAGAAAAGCCCCACTCTCAACCAATGGGATTGCTGCATATGCTTCTGTGGCTGGATGGGCAGCAGATACAAGGCTGAGTAACCACCTATGTGCTTCATTACATGTGCATGATTTTACCCTGACTTTATCCTCTTCATTTTACTGTAACAGCTTACAATGTATATGTGTGAATAGTTTAGAAATGTTAACATGGAACTAATAAATCTTATGGGCATATTAAAAACAGTTTATATGAGCACTGGATTATTATAGAAGTATTTGAAAAAATTGTTAATGATGCTTCACACAGTTATATGTAACTTAACTACCTCTATAATTCTGTGATAAACATTTAAAAACTTAAACACAACTACTTAACCATTTATAAACATTTATAATCATGCCTTTAAGACAGTGTGGCAGTAGTAGCCAGATAAAAGCAATAGAGAAAGAAACATCATGCAATTTTCATGCCACGCAGGTGTCGACAATTTCTAAAACATTCTCATACAGGAAAGTATTCAAAATCATTTGAATAATGAAAAAGCTGTCAGCTTTTTTTTTTAGGGAAAAAGAATTTGCTAACCAATAAAATTTTTAAGTCATCTCAAGCACTACTATTGAACTAATGGGTTATTTAAGTTGAAAGAAAGCAAAATAAGCATTTGCTTTCCTTCTGAATACTGATTACTCGTCATCTTTTTCTTCAGAACAAAACTTCAACTGAGGGAGACAAAATGAGGAACCACATATAGCAAGGCAACCATAACATTTATATTTGCAATTCTGTTGTATATTCTATATTGTATGTCACTGCTACTGAAATAGCATTGCTTCTGAAATATTTAGAAAAAAAACATGCAAAGTATCGAACATAATTAAGGAATTCTGCCAACATATTGTGAATGGATAGGAAATTGTGGAAGATCATACCATCTCTATCTGGTATATCATTCAAAACAATAGGTAAACAAATACCATATATCTGGACATTCAGAGCAGTTGCGGGTCGTGAGAGCTGCAAATTAATCCAAATAGGGTAAACTTGAGTAAAAATGTCATATATGTGATAGATGTGAGAAAGGCCTACAAATTACTTTTAAGAAGTCTTTTCAAACTAAAGTATTAATTTCTTGCTTGCTAAAATAAGAATCTGGTTTTCCTATCTCTTCCAACAGGAATACCAATCTCAGCAAAGAGCAACATCAAGTAACTGGTTTGATCAGCCGATATGGAAGCCTTTGGTCTACACATTGATCTGTTGTGAAGCACTCAAATCAGTTCATCAATTAACTGCTTATGACTTCTGCACTGTAACCACCTGGCTTTCAGATGTGGGGTAATGTTTTGTAAGAAGACTTGAAATCTCTTAAAACGTACTGTGATCAATGAAAGGTCTAACAAGATGTTCAGAGGATTGAAATAAAAACCTCTTGACCAATTTGTGAATTTCTTAAAAGCATGGTTTTCATGAAAACTTTTAAATCCCCATTTATTTAGTATCTGAAAAGCAATCACATACGAAGCAAAGGGTAGAGCATTGTAAGACCCACTTAGTATTCATCAGTTGTTAGGCTTATTGTGATTTATATTTGAACTTGAAAATAGAGAAAAAATTACCAATAAACTTAACTGTTTGTTGATGTCATCCAGCAGTAAGTCTGCTTTCCTATTTAGCTCTGTATAGATACTTGCGATCCAGAAAATACCCCGCTGTTAACCATCACTCAATACACACAGAAATTAACACACACCATCACCACCACAGTGTGCTTTGAAAGGAAAACTTAAAATATAAGAAACATCTATCCTTCTTAATCCAGACTAAATATTTAGAATCAAAATGCCAAACCCACAGAGCCACTCACAGTAAAATAAAATACATGAACTATTTATCAAGATAAGCACCTTCACATACCTCTGCTGTAGGCACACTTGCACTTGATTTATAATTTAGGGCTAAACTCGCCATTAAAACATTTGTATAAAGATTATATATATTCGACTGCCCATCACATGACTAGTTTGAAGAAGATCAATTTGAAACATTACAGTAATAAATCAAGTGTTCAAGATTTGAAAATCTTGTATGCCAGGGCTCAATTTTATTTTTCACCATTACATTGTTTCTGCAATGTTTAGTTTTGTTCTTTTGTTTTTCTAATGGGGTGTTGGTTATTTGTTTATATTTGTTGTTGGAAGGGGGGGGAGAGCTGGTCGGGTTGTCTTTTTTGTTGTTGTTTGTTTTGTTTTTAAGGGAGAAAGCTGCTCAGGTGTGTTCAAAGTTGCTTCAAGTCGAATTCACATTCCTTACATTCTCTTATTGAATTGAACCGTCTCAATTAAAAGGTCAGGACTGCAGAATACAACACACACACACACACACACACACGCTCCGCCAATATCCCAGCCTTTCCTCACACACACAAGAGTAAGTGCTAAAGAATGTTTTTTTTTAAAAGAGCTATAACAATGTATTGAATACATTTCCAGCCCCACAAGTTTCGCACGATCACTTGTTCATTTTTCCTTTGGGCTGAAACAAGTCCTTAGTTTGTCACAACATATTTTCCTTTTAATCAGCACTGATCTTACTACCCCATCACAACCAAATTACTTGCACGCATACTCATGTATCTCAGAGCCAGTGCCCAACCTGGCTGGACGCCTGCAAAGGGGGAAGGAAGAGGTGCAGCTCTTTCTTCTCCCTTCACTGCCCCCTCTCCCTTAAGGCACTGCGGGCTTGCACACTTTGTTTAGAACTTACTGAAGTTTTGCGATTCCAAACCGGGATGAGCAGAATATAGAGCCTGCTGATCCACACGGCCAGGTACCTCGCCTTTGCCCCCGCAGCTCCTCCGTGTATCCAGCCTCCTCCTTTTGTGCAGTGTTTCAGGCACCCTCACACGCCACAGCCACAGCCACCGCGATGCAATCCCAATTTTTCCTCCTCCCCCTCGCCGGGAAAAGCATCCTTACCTGCCACATGAAGCCGCAGCAGCACCAGGATCAGCAGCAGCAGTCAGCACAGCGGCGATACCTCTTCCTCTGAATCACTGTAGCGACAACCTGCCCTTTCTCCTTCATTCACAAAGGATTTCACAGGCAGGAAAGACAGGTAGAAACCACTTTCTTACTGGAAGGGGTTGGTTCCCTTCTCGGAAAGGGACGATTCTCTCTCTGCGGTTCCCTACACATTTACCCTTCAGATCAATACCGCTCTCCAGCAGCAGCTTGAGCTCAACTGCAGCTGATAGAGAGCAGCCAATTGGTACTGAGGATTCCCTCTCTGCAACCCCCTCCCACCAAAAAAAAAAAAAAAAAAAAAACAAAAACCAAAACCCAAAGAAAAACCAAAAAAAAAAAAAAAAAAACAAAACCCAAACCCCACAGTGTGCATCTGAAATTTTATTAGTTGTGAAAAGTAGTTTTAACCCCTTGCTGGAAAGCCACCCTATGCTCGAGGAGCTCCAGATAACCTCTCCTTTTCTTTTTGCATTAGGAAAAGCTTTGGCTGATCAAAATAACCTCACCTGCACTTTTTAAAGGCAGGTAACATTCAGTGAGAAAATTAAAGTAGCTCAAACTGCAGCCAAGTCACTGGGAGGATGATGTGTTTGCAATATAGTAAGTATATAGCGTATGACAAGAAAAACAAACAAACAAACAAAAAATGGCAGAAAACCTCAAATAAGCTACATTGAAATCTCTCATCCAGGTGTCGTCACCAGGGTTCTTTCCCCACGTCCTTCCTATACTTCTGACCTCAAAACAAAGAAGAAAAAAAGAATTTATATTGTGGCATGCCGTGTAACAATAACATGCCTAGAGAAGGGAGATTTTGGGGGGGGGCTAAGTGCTGAGATTTATTTAATGGATAAAGCTTTAAATTTAATCAAGGTTGTTGAATGTTTCACATTTGAATAAATAATTTTACTTTTAGACCCTCAAAGTACATATACCACTCCATTGTTTGTTTGCTGGCATTTATTTGCAGGCAAGAAATGCTGTAAAATATGTTAAGACCGAGAGCCTGTTTTTCTACCATAAAAGCAAAATGTATGATTATTCCTCTAAAATAAAACATTTTAAAAGGACTTACACTAAATTTTGAACAAAAACTGTGGATAAAATATACAAACACAGAGTCAGGTCAACCAAGTAACCTTAATTCTGGTTCCTTCACAAGGATAAAGTAATCTTCACAAATTAGCTGGTCTGCCGAGTAAAAGTACACTTAATTTTTCTCCATTTAGCTGATGAGGGTTCAGTCCTATACGCAACGTAATACTCAGTTGACAGACAGGCAAATTAAGTACAGTTATATGCACGGATTTTAAAGTGGCAAACAGCAACTTGACTGATTTTAGTCAAATAGGAAAATAGGGCTAACTGCACTGAAATACAAAGTAGCAATCACACAGGAGACGAGGCCTTTATGTGAGCCCATTCGCCTTTCCCTAGCCAAAGCTGAAAATAAGTATCTCCTTCTGCATGACAAAGGGTTCAGAAAGGTTTGGCCTCTGGCTCATGGTCCATTTGCAGCCCGTTAGGGTAATTCAGTGACCATTAGGCTGAGTTTCATCAGTCCTCTTTTCCAAGAGTAACTCGTGGAAGAGGCCTGAGCTCTTTTGGTAGTGGCTGCAAAACGGTTCTGAGATCCCCGGTTCCCAGGAAATCCTTTCTTCAATGTGCTGCCGATTTTGGGCATGGTACCTCCAACAGAAAAATTTTCTTGGTGGAAAGTTGATCATTGGAAAAGCCTGGAGAAGTGTCTACCTCATATGTGTTTTCAGATCAAGTCAGAGAGAATGCTGCAGAAAGTAGTAAATATCCAGGACATATGTTGAGAGAAGTAAAAAGTATGTAAGATTTCTGAAGCATACCGACATCATAAAGTTCAGGAGCACAAGACCCATTGCCAGGTTAATTATACTATGCCCATACACATACATACACACACAACTGGCTTTATTGTGGAAAAGGCCTCTTGCTGCCCAGCTGCAGAAAATAGGTAGGCTTTCCAACATGTCAGGAAATGGAGAACAGATTTTAGGCTAAGCTATGAAAAAGATTCTGTCTTTGCCATTCTAGACACTGTTTTACAGTTTGAGTCAAACTGGATGTAGCTCTGATATTCCTGACTTTACATTTAAAAAAACCAAATTTATAGGATGATTTGTTAAGAGGGTATCCCTTCTCACAGGGTAAACAGCTTGGAAGCTACCAGGTAACTAAAGGAACATGACAAAATCAAAACATTCTTTTCCCAGAAAGCACCAAGCCCACCAAGAGAAAAGACTGTAATGTCAGTGGTAGGGGAATGGTCTTCTTCATATTTGGTCAGCCAAGACACAGTGCTGTCCTGTAGCTCTTTCTCATCCCCTAGGGATACTTAAGTAAAAGAGACAATGAGTGTTCAAAACTAATACATGAGTTATTAATTGAAAATTCAGTTATTTTGTTGTATAGGAAAATGCTACAGTTTACCAGAAAAAAACCCTACATACTGGAGCTGTTTATACAGATTATCTAAATCCACTACATTCTTCTCTTACAGTGTTCTTCAAAAAGACTAATGGAGTTCTATCTTTACTGTGGAGAAAGCTGTGAGTGTCATGACATGTTCAAAAACTCCTGCAGGCTCAACAAAACAATTTCTTTTCCTGGACATCTTGTGAACAATTGGTGAAAGTGACTTCCAGTCATTGTACTTCAGAAGTGTAGTGACTGAAGAAGAAATTATGATGTTCCATACTTTAAACTAGGAGATAGTTAGCAAGTATAATTTTCATTGTAGTAAAACCTATTTGTTGGTGACAAGGAAAACTTTGTTATTGCTTTTATAACATAGAAGTAGCTTCAAAATGTACATTCGTTTTAGACATTTCCTTAAAATGGAAAATACCAATAATAAAGCTCATACTATCTGCAAAACCATGCAGAATTTTAAAGCTTGCTTTAAATGACCTTTTTTATCTGTACAGTTCTATTAATATGGCAATTGAAAGTTCAGTAGAAATCCTAAAAAAATGACCAGTATCAATTACATAGAAACATAAAAGTCTTTAAAAAGCTACAAAGTTAATTTCCTAATTTTAGTCTCCAATTTTGCGCTGTTTATCTGTCAGAAAGAAGTATGTGTGTGTGTTAAAATTCCATTTGTTTTAAAATCCATTAAAAAATAACCACTGAAGTATGAACAGCTCATTTCTTAACCTCACTCTAAAGAGGAGATAGGGCTACTTACTTATGAGAGACTCCTTAGTAAAGTTGGAAATGATCCACAGTATACAGAATTTGGAAAAATGCACCACAGTATATAGAATGTGGGAGAATACACCCAAAGTGACTGGAATTCCTCCTTTTTGCATACCAGCAGAAGTAAACATGAATAAATCCTTGCAAATGGTTCAAACTTTTGTTCAGATAACTCAAGCCTCTTGCTTTCTCTATTTCATGCTTTTACTGGAGTTAACTATTATACAACTGTGTGGTGACACCTAGAGAAACCAAGCCGAGATCCAGCATTGTTGTACGTAAAGCTGACTAGTATTTGAAGTCCCTCCCTAATACTGCAGGTCAAGTCAGCAGCAGACAGGACACTTCTAGCTGATGTCTAATCTGTCCCTAATAAACCTCTGAGGACAGGCTCTCAGCTAGGTTCCTCCACATTTTAGCTAGGTTTAGAAGTGAAAGATTTTCCAGGTGTTTAACTTGAAATTGTCTGGTTGAAATTCAAGTTCTCTGGCTTTTGGCTTAGTATTATGTGGATTATTCTCTTCCTTTTTTCTATGATATTTCACATTGTGCAGTTATGAAATACAGATATATCACCTCTAGTCATCCCCATTCCTTCTATCTCTCTTCACAGGACTTTTCGCTTCCTAAATTCTGATCCTTCTTTTTACTCTGCTCTTGTCTCTATTCAACAGATTTCCCATTTCCTAAAATGAAGTGTCTAATACTAGCTACAATACAGCTGCTGTGCCCAGTGCTGGTAAGGCACATCCTGAGTATTATTAGAAATGTAATACCTTCAAGTTTCAGCACTGTATTTATGAAGGGTCAATGCCATTCTTCTCTCTGTCATGCTATTATACTAGCAATTAGTCCCTTCTCCAAAGAACTTGCATTTTATATAAAAAATAAGAGAGAATTCTCAGATTCGATCAGCACACCATCACACTATGAATGTAACATTTCAGGCATGACTGACTGCGTAATAGTAATAAGTGACACAGGAAAAAAGAGGCAAACCAGGGTGCAATAGTGTTTGTACAAGGCATTAAAACTTCTATTTCTTATTACACACTTCCACAAAACTTTCAGTTTGTCAGTGTCATTGTCACTACCTTTGCCTCATCCAGAAAATTAAGACATGAAACCTTACCTTCACAATACTTAATTTTTAAACTATTTAATTAAAAATTATTTATTTACCTATTTTTTTCCAACTTAGCAATCTATAACATTTCTTGAAATGTGGATTTGTTGATTTTTTTTTTCTCTTGTGTCTTATGGATAATAACATGAGTACTGGTAAGAAAAGGAAAGTAAATTTTACCAGCTGAATAGTTTTCTTTGCTGGTGGTTCCAGCAGTGAGTCTTAGCTTGCCTGGTCTACTGCTGAAAACATGAAACAAAGCTTTAGGACACTTTTCTTGAATTCTTGTGTTGAGATTTATCTCCATCTCCACGTATCTACTCATTCAGTTAGCTTTGCTCCCTATTTCTATGGGCAACACATACAAATGGCTCCTCATCTCACTTGGTGCATTCATGGAAGCAATAAGCCAGGCACAAGGATATAGCTGAATCATACATTAAGAATGACAGAAAAACTGATGTCAATTCAATCTCATCCATTGAAGCTGGCTTTGTATAAACTTAATTAGCATCACCATAATAATCATAGAATCATAGAATCATAGAATCCATAATAATCCAAAATAATTAGTGGATTATCAGCACAAGAGGGACTGTGAAGGCTACTGTAGTCCTTAAGAAATACTAGAAAAGCTATGTCAGTAGCACAGATGAGAACTCTGTAGCTGTCACAGAATGGAAGTTAGCCCTAAGGTACAGCCCACAGGCAGTATTTCATAAAATAGTTACTTTTTTTGAAGTATCTATACAGCCTCATGGGATGATGACTCCGTCACCACCATTGGCAGCCATTTCAAGTGCCTGCTTTGGTAAATAAGTTCTTTGTAACATCTAGTCTAAAGCTCCCCTGATGCAACTTAAGACTACAAGAATCTGGCCCGATATTCCTGACACCCATCTCTCAGTTATTTATAAACATGGATAAAATGCCCTCTCATGTATTATATTGTCTTACATTTCTGAAATGACAAGTTTTCCCCATTATGTATTTTGATAGTATTGTTGAAAATGTTGTGCTCTAGAAAGTTATCATTGTTTTCTTCTGGGGATAAATACACCTCCATAAATTGTTACCGTGAACCTTAGAATCTTGCAAGCTTTTTCACAGGAGTGCAATTATAAACACATACATATTAATGTCATCCATTTTTAGTCATTTCTTATTTTACCGCATCTCTAACAAGACAGTAAATTTATTTCTCTGTGAGATAAATTTATTTTTCTACAAATCAGAAACTCTTTGCAAAACCCAATACAATACCTTCTCTAAACAGCAGATATGATCTTAAAATAGTGTTACATTTTGTTGCTGTCATAATTTCTAAAGCAACTACTGAAAATATCTTGCCATGGACTTTGACCGCTTACCTAGATGATCTATACAGGCAAAGATACAATTAATTTCTCTCAGGAAAGACAATAAATATAACTGTTTCAAAATAAAAACCAGTTTTTTGCACTTGATAAAAGTATCAGTCTGCCTAGGCTAAGATTGCAACTATGTAAAAGCCATCATCTCCAGCATATATATATATATTTAATACTGTAACTTCACACTTGAATAACAATTTTATACATGTAGATCTAAAATCAGTTTTAATATCAGTAGCAGCACTATGTTCACAAGTAACTAACAGAGAAAAAAATAATTAAGAAAATACTTATTTTCTATAGGTGTAGATAAGTGTTAAAGCACTGAAATGGAACAGTAAGGCACAAAATCAACCCACAGATTTAAAACTAACTTTCTAGATCTCTTTAAAAAATGTCATACTTGCTTGCAAGTCCTTTAAAAAGGAGCAGCATAAATTTCATATGTAACAGTTTAAAGTGGCTTTGTATCTACTGATGAAACTGAATGCAAGTATTATGACTCCCCAAATCTGCATTCTGTTTTACAAGTTTCTTGCAACTTTTGACAAGTCCCCTCATTTGCATGTCTCTGTACACTAATGTGTTAAATGCAAATACAGACACTTTCATCAAGATTGAACCTATTACAAGAGAAGATTAGGTATGTTTCGTATTTAAATACTAGCCACTGGGTCACTGAAAGGTGCCACATAATTCCCATCCACTGAAAGCTTTTTTTCCTGGCAGTCAGCTTAGTAAAAACCCATCAAGTTTCAGCATATGTAGCGGGATGAAGTGTTGCCTCAGCAGGTATTCTGGTATTCTCTCTGGGGGACAGAAATTTTGACTAAGCCCTGGTCTGTTCACCTCCAGTTTGTACTCTATCATCTGTCAGCTTGAACATGAGAGTGCCGTTCCTTTTGCTTCTATGGTACACCTCTTTATCACCCTTAAATTCAAGCCTAAGGCTTTTGGAGGTGGCTAGATTTATCAGTGACTGGAAAAGTGAATACAGTATATAACAGTAGTATTTCATTCATTACTCTCCACAGTGATGCCTAAGAAACATCAAGGGATGTCCAACCTCAATATTCACAAAAAATTTGTTCACAGTCCACAGAACATCTATTAGTTAGGAATTTTTTATTTGACTCTGTGCATTGTTTACTGCTGATGTACATATGCTTGTGCATTCATCTATTTTGCTGAAAATAGCCTACTACTGCTAGAGGGAAAAAAAATCAGTGTGGTGAAAATAAAAGGAAAATTCACAAGTGGTTCTTCACAGTCCCTGACAAAATAAATAATGAACATTTATTAGGCTTAGAACAGATCAAATTAACATTACAGAAACCAGGAAGGGAAACAATAATCTGTTTTCCAGCTTAAACTGTATGCTTATATTAGCTTGTGCAAATTGTGCAAATCTCTGAAAATACATACTTACATCTAAAAAATGTTTTCTGGAATTTGTTTCAGCAAACTTTCAGTAGCACGCACACAAATTCTATATATTTAGACTGACTGCTCACTCCAGCTTTCAAGTGCATTAGAAGAAAGAGCACTGAAAAATAAAAACAGAACAAAAATTCCGACAGTCGCTTAGACAGGCATGATCCAGATGAATGTTGTGGCATGAAAAAGACAGGTATCTAAAGAAAATCACTGAAAGCAACATTAGTAGCTACAGATAGGAAACTGCTATGCATTCTGTTAATTTTATATATAACTAAGAAATCAAAGAAACCTGTGATATTTCTCTTGAGTGTCTAAAATGTTGCACGCTGTTCTCTCCCTTTATGTCTCCTCACACACTATAAATAAGAGAAAACAAGTTGACTGTTACCTATCGGAGACATCAGAAATGGTTAATTTTGTTATTCAATATTTTAATTCAAAGTATTCTTGAACAATTTGTTTTCCAATACAATACTAAAAAAAAAAATAATTACCAAGAATTTATGTTAAAAAATCTTGAATTTGTTATTTCTTCCACTAGTTTCAAAAGAACCTTCTATCTGCAACATATGGCACTGCTCCTATTGAAAGAATTTGTCTCCTTGGGAAAGAGTGGGTTCTAACCACTGTTTCATTTTAGGCCAAGAGCACAAATAATGAGGACCACAGGATCCTTACGTTGTTTTTAAATTACTAAGTCAGAAAAGCTAACACAGAATTGTGAAGCAGATATTTTCTGACAGAACCCTACACTAGTTTTTCTTTTTTTTGAGGTCTAATACTGTGCATAGCCCCACTTCCAGGAAGAAGTGAAATTATTGTGTTATGTAAAACAATAGAGATGATTTAAAATTATTAAGAAGTGAGGGCTTGTCATTATGCTTCAGAACACTGGACCTGTATTTAAAAATTGTGGCAGAATTATTTGCAAAGCAACTACCCACAATATTTGAAAAGTCATGGCAGTGTGATGAAGTACCTGCCAACTGTAAAAAGGGAAATATAATCCCCATTTTCAAAAATGGGAAAAAAAGAAGAGCCAAGGAACTATACGGCAGTCAGTCTCATCTCTGTGCCTGGCAAGATCATGGAGCAGAAACTCCTGAAGGCTCTGCTAAGGCATGCAGAAAACAAAGGGGTGGGCCAGAAGCTTAATATGAATCACCAATGTGCACTTGCAGGCTGGAAAGAAAACCGTGTCCTGGCTACATCAAAAGAAGTATAGCCAG
This sequence comes from Phaethornis superciliosus, assembly GCA_023637945.1. NCBI lineage: Eukaryota > Metazoa > Chordata > Aves > Apodiformes > Trochilidae > Phaethornis > Phaethornis superciliosus. The sequence goes on from JAJQWJ010000002.1 coordinate 76,521,483, forward strand.
ACTGCTGGTTAAGGGAGGTGACTTTTTTTCCCTCTTCTCTGCTCTTGTGAGACCCCACCTGGATGACCGTGTCCAGTGCTGGAGTCCCCAGCATAAGAAGAGCATGGATCTCCTTGAGCGAGTCTAGAGGAGAGCCACACAAATTATTAGAGGGCCGGAGCACCTCCCCTGTAAAGACAGGCTGAGAGAGTTGGCTAGAGAAAGCAGGCTCTGAGGTGACCTTATAGCAACCTTCCAATATCTGAATGGAACCTACAAAAAAGCTGGGGTAGGGCTGCGTCTAGCAAGAAGAAAAGGGGAAATGGTTTCAAACTTGAAGAGGGGAAATTTAAGCTAGAGAACAGGAAGAAATTCTTTCCTGTGAGGGGGGTGAGACACTGGAACAAATTGCCCAGGGAAGTTGTGGCTGCCCCCTCCCTGGAAGTGTTCAAGGCCAGGTTGGACGGGGCTTTGAGTGACCTGATCTAGTGAGAGGTGTCCCTGCCCATACAGGGGGGGTTGAACTAGATGATCTGTAAGGTCCCTTTCTTCCTACCCAAACTATTCTATGATTCTTTGATTCTATATTCCTTTGATCACAACAAGAATGAAAAGAACTTACAGACAAGGTAATAAAGGGTATGGTGATTTATTATATAATCCAATAAAAATTGTAGTGGTAAAAAAAGACTGTTCCGAATGTGATACCTGCTCTCAGGAAAATATAGTAATAGATGTTACAAAGATGGCAGAAAACATGTGGAAGTCTTTTTCTAATCCTCCTTACATATAAATGTTGCTCTGTGACTTCTCACATGAAAGCTGAGACCTCATGGTATTTGATTGAGCTTAATGGGTAGGTGTCAATCTCAGTGGGTGTCAATCCTTATTCTCTTTTTTTAAAAAAAAGAACTGCTACTGTATGTGTTTGTTTCTGGAGATGTTATTACTATACAGAGAAAAACACAGAATATGGGAATTGTGAATATATGAACCATTAATTTTCCTTCTTTCCCCAGCTGGACAAGTAGGCTATCCTAGTGTTCATCTGTTCCCTTCTAACTTCCCTTTTGTGTTTTCTGCTTTTCTTCAAATCATACCTTTAAGCAATGAGAACAAGTGTGGGGATGATACATATAGATGCTACTATAAAATATTAATTTACTTGTGCCAGGTAATGATAATATTGCATAAGTAATATCTGAAAAAAATGAAGCCAGCTGGTAAGTAAGAAGCATAGATGGAGTATGGTAATTTCCTCTAGTGAAAAAGATAGTATTTATTTGGAATTTTTCATATGTTTTAGCACTTCAGCTATTTGAATACATACCAGAGAAATTGCATTCTGGACAAAAAATTAAACACCGGGGAGAGTAAAATAAAACTAAAATAAATGGAAAGCAATAGCTTTTAAAATACAGTTATATTTATTTATTTTGTTTAGTTTAAGAAAGCTTTGATTTTGATTGCCCTGTGATTGCAAAACATTAAGAATAACCTGACTAAGCCAAGTTTATGGACCTAAATAGAGTAAAATCTGTTTTGTCCTTTTAAAAGTACAAGCCCTTTATTTTAAATCCTATATTATATATATTCCTATGTGAGACCACAACTGCAATATACCATAGTATGTGACATCTTGTAATGAACTACTTTTCTTATAACGCTTTATGAGTTGCTGTTGCATTCAAAGTATGACTTCAAGCCTGACCTTACTCTTTACATGTTCTCTACCTCTTCTAAATAAATATAAGAGAAAAAAAAATCTGATTCAATAAGATGTCTGAGATACAGTTCTACTGTCATGATGTTCTTAGTGTCTTAGTGAAGTCTGAAGCTGAGAAAAATCTGGAGAAACTGTTTAACAGTAATTCTTAGCTATGTTTTTATAGTAAAATATGTGTTTAATCAGTGAAATCATGCTAATTTGGAGAGTTCTCAATGCACTTCACTGAATATGGAGAAATACATCAAAGCACAAAAACCTACTAAGATATGGATGACAAACACCATCTCCATAAAGGTCAATACTTTTTGTCAAACAATACACTGATGATAATTGAAGATGCCTTTCTTTCCAGTGCTTAGTCAAGCACAGCTACAGAAGCAAGACTTATGTCTCTCTACAGAAAGAGGTTAGATTCTCCTAAAGATCTAGTTCAAGATGCATGTAAAGGCTCACTAGGGACTATATATCAATCAGCTATCCTTAGTTTCTAAGACAGAAGAAATACAGTCATTCTTGAGCTGCTTTTTGGATTTGTTTTATTACTCTCAGTAGAAATATATCTATCTTTGGAAAATGGAAGTATAAGGGAGTTACAAGTAAGCCAGCCACACCACAGCAAGCATTCAATAAGGGGGAGTAAATGGGTATACAAACAGTAAAATTATCAAACAGTAAAACTAAATGTAATGGAGGAGGAATTAAAAAACTTTTCATTTGGATAAGCATCATTGCCTCTTCAAACCACCAAAACTATCAGTTGCCATAAAAATACTCAGCTCATAGCCACTTTACTAGGAATGCAAAAATATATCTATTTCTCAGAAAGTAAAAGGAGGTATTCTGGTCTGAACTTTTCTATCCTAAAAATGTCAGAAATATTTTAGAAATATCATGATGCTATTACTAGCTGGAGATGTGAGACAGACACATTAAGCCAATAGTTTCCTGAATTAAAAAAAACCCAAAAGCCTATGGAGAAAAAAACCCAACCAAACAAAAAAACTCCCAACAAAACAACTAAACAGTAGATTTGGTAGGCATAACCATCAATAAATAAAATAATACTCACTTAAGTTGGGTAGAATGTATGTCCATTAGTATTCCCTTAAAATTACTGCAGAAAAAGAATACTTTTTTATCAGACTATTAACCTCCACAGGAATTTGCTTCAGAACTGAATCCTCACTAAAACATTTTTTTTTTTTTCTATTTTGACAATAAGTATTAATGCGTTTTCCCCATCTTTCCTAGGCTCCAGAGTTAACTTCAGATGGTTAGGCAACTGGAAGTGATATGCAAATTCATGAGATGTGATATGCAAATACATGAAAAGCAGTGTGGGTAGCAGGTAGAGGGAGGTGATTCTTGCCCTGCTACTCCTATGAGATACCACCTGGAGTACTGTGTCCAGCTCTGGAGCCTTCAAAAGAAGAAGAACATGGAGTTGTTGAAGAAGGTTCCTGAGAGGGCCATGATGATCAGAGGTGAGAGAGTTGTTCAACCTTGAAAAGGGAAGGCTGCATGGAGACCTTATAGAGACCTTCCTGTACCTGAAAGGGGCCTATAGAAAAGACAGAGAGGGCCTTTTTACAAAGGTATGTAGTGATAGGAGAAAAACCAACAATTTAACAAAATTGCATTTTTCTTCTGTCTCTTACAGTACCATTTGCCTTTATAAAGCTCATAAATAACACATCAGAGAGAAAAATACACCTTAGTGAGGCAACATATGGAGTACTGTGTCCAGTTCTGGTTTCCCTGGTTCAGAAATGACAGGAACTGCTGGAAACAGTACAACAAAGGGCTACAGAGATGACTAGGGAGCTGAAACATCTGTGTTTACCAACAAAGTACAAATATTGTCAACAGATAGCCATAATTGGCAAGATTTCACCTGCCTTGCACTATATATAGAATGACATTTTAGCTAATGTGATTATTAATGAGATTATTTGTCTTTTTTCTCTCCCTTATTGGTAGTGCTGGTGCAGACCTCTCTGTTCAGTGAGCCACACTGCAACATCAACATTAGCCAACAGTGTTCTTGCTTTAGTAAAAAGGATGGTGGACCTAACATTGTTCTTGTTTCTATAGCAGATGCAATGAGCTGATAGAGCCTGGCACTTTCTGGTCTTCTTTGCTGGAGTAGTGAGTTCAAACTATTGGTTACCTTCTAGTCCTGGTACAAATACAATTGGGGGTGGTCAGGCAGTCTGTAACCTTACCTGGAACTTTGTTGTTTGCAGAACATGAGACCCTTCCTGCACAGAAGCTCTGAAAATTGTCAAAGATTGTCTAATCCAAATCATGGCTCTCATGGAAAAGTATTGACTAAAGTCAATAGGATGTTGGGATCCTACAAATATTGTTCTTAAGAGGGAGGCTATTTGGAGCTCTATGGGACTGCATCACATGTATCTCAGGGATAAAACTGGTTCATCTGTCTGAAAGAGTAATTAGCTGTCCACTTCTCTTAGGTATTGGGGAAACTGAAATTTTATTGGTCTGGTATAATTTGACTCTGTTGAGCACCTGGGGGGCAGAGGGGTAAGGAACACAATTTCTTTTGTGAAAATAGGTACCAAAATTTACCGTATAACCATAGAATAATAGAATCATAGAATGTTTTGGGTAGGAAGAGATCTTAAAGATCATCTAGTTCCACCACCCCTGCATGGGCAGTGACACCTCCCACTAGTTCAGGTTGCTCAAAGCCCCATCCAACCTGGCCTTGTATACTTTCAGGGAGAGGGCAGCCACAGCTTCCCTGGGCAACTTGTTCCAGTGTCTCACCACCCTCACAAAAAATAATTTTCTCATAATATCCAAATATTCCCTTTCTGAGTTTTAAAACCTTTCCCCTTGGCCTCGTCCTACTTACCTGTACAAAATACACTACCCCAGCTTTCTTGTAGGCCACCTGCAGGTATTGAAATGTCGTTGTAAGGTCACCTCGGAGCCTGCTCTTCTCCAGGCTGAACAACCCCAACTCTCTCAGCCTATCTTCACAGGGGAAGTGCTCCATCCCTCTAAGAATTTGTGTGGCCCTCCTCTAGACACACTCAAGGAGACCCATTCCCTTGTTATGCTGGGGACTCCAGCACTGGACACAGTCATCCAGGTGGGATCTCACAAGAGCAGAGAAGAGGGAAAAATCTCCTCCCTTAACCAGCAGTCTGGCTATGCTTCTTTTGATGTATCCAGGACATGGTTTGCTTTCCAGCCTGCAAGTGCACATTGGTGATTCATGTTAAGCTTCTTGTCCACCAATACCCCCAAGTTCTTCTCCTCAAAGCTGTCTATAATCCTTACTCTTTCTTACCTGTATTGGTGCATGGGATTGCCTCGATCCAGGTGCAGAACCTTGCACTTGGTCTTGTTGAACTTCATGCAGTTTGCATGAGGCCACTTCTCAAGCCTGTCAAGGTCCCTCTGGATGGCATCCCTTCTCTCCAGCATATTGACTTCACCAGACAGTTTGTTGTTGTCAGCAAACTCGTGGAGGGTGCACTTGGTTCCATCGTCCATGTCAGACAAACATGTTAAATAATACCAGTCACAGTAGCAGACCTTGAGGAATGCCGCTCATCACACATCTCCATTTAGACATTGAGCCATTGACCCCTAGTCTTTGATTGCCACCAGCTAGCCAATTTCTCTATCCACTGAATAGTCCATCCATTTGATCTATAGCTTTCCAATTCAGAGACCAGGATGTCATGCAGGTCAGTGTTGAATGTTTTGCCCATCTCCAAGTAGATGATGTCTGCTGCTCTACTTTTGTCCACTGAGTCTGTGACCCCATAAGAAAAAGCCACCAAATAAGTAGTAAAGGCATGTTGTCTATCACCAAATACCCCTTTGTTTTCTGCATGCCTTAGCAGAGCCTTCAGTAGGCTCTGCTCCATGATCTTGCCAGGCACAGAGATGAGACTGTAGTTCCTTGGCTCTTCTTTTTTTCCATTTTTGAAAATGGAGATTATATTTCCCCTATTACAGTTGGCAGGTACTTCATCAGACTGTCATGATTTTTCAAATATGGTGTACACTGGCTTTGGAACTTCATTTACCAGTTCCTTCAGGAACTGTGGTTTAATCCCATCAGACAACATGGACTTAATCACCTTCATGTCCTTTTGATGATCTCAAACCTCCTCTTCATCTACAGTGGGAGATCTTCCTTTTCCAGTTCCTGCCTTCTTTTTCTGTAACATGGAGGGTGGGACCATAGTCCTTGCTGATGAAGACTGAGGCAAAGTAGTCACTGAGAAGCTCAGCTTTCTCATTCTTGGATGACCAGCTCTCCCATTTCCTACTGGAGTAGGCCCACATTTTCCTTAGTCTTCCTCTTCTCATTGACATAACTATAGAAACTTTTCTTGTTGCCCTTAACCTCCCTTGCCAAATCCAATTGTCTCTCTGCTTCTCTGCTTTCTTGCTTCTCTGACTACTTCTCTGTATTTCTCCCTTGTCTAAGCTTCCACTGTCTGTAATTTTTTTTTATTTTAACATCTAAGTGTGTCCAGGAGTTTCTTTTGCATCCACACAAGCCTCCTGGCACTGCTGCCTACCTTCTTCTTCCTTGGAACACATTGGTTGTGGGCCTCTCACTTTTCTTGGTGCCCTAAGCATCTTGAATTTTATCGTGTCATGGTCTCTGAAGCATAGCCTTTCATTGAGTTTTACATCACTTACCAGCCCATCTCTATTGGTGAGAATAAGGTCCAGTAAAATAACTTTTATGGTTGGTTCCTTTACCATTTGCAGAAGGAAGCTGCCATCAATGCACTCCAGGAACTCTCTGGAGTGCTGGTTCCTTAGTTGTCCTTAGTTACCTCAGTAGTATGATCTCACATCTTAAACTTTCAAAAAGAACACTGAATTTTCAGTGGTTCTTCAGAAACCTTTCGTGCGGTATTGTTTTAGAAGCACATTTCTATTAAGACTCTGGAAATCACGTGCAAGCTAAATTCCCATAAGGTTTGTTTACTGCTTGTCTTTGTGATTAATAAAAATAATAAACTTCCTGAAGGAGGTTTTCAGAAACCTAGGAGCCTGGCAGTGAACTTTCTGATCAGAGATGAAATCAGAGAAGTTTTTTTTCTGAAATAAAATTAAACTTTTTAATAAAAATTTTAATCCTAAAAATCCTAAAAATATTTCTAGTCTTTAACAAATATCCTTGATTAAAAGTAACATGAAGCAGCATTTTCAGTCACTTCAGGAGTTTAATTTCTCTTAAGAAATCAGTTTTCCACAGAATGAATATTTCAAGCACTGCATAATTCTATATTCTTGCCTCATTGAAATCCCATTCCTGTCTTCAAGTGACATAAAGTAGGACATGTCCTAAAAATGTGTAAACTGTGGGATTATGTGAAGAAAGATATTGTGTTAATAGTACAAAAAAACCACTGGGTTGAAAAAAATGAAATTATTGTAGTGAAGGAAAAAATCCAGAAAAACTGTGATGCGTGTTTGATAGTAGCACTCATCAAGGTGCCTCATCAAGAAGCTGTGGCTCTGGAGTTAGAAATCCACACTCCAAACATGTCTAAATATGTATTTAAAACTATGCACAGCAACAGAAGTTGTTACTTTGGAGACAAAAAAATAGTAACTTCTTTGCAATTTTCTTCCAGGTGCTATTAATCATATTCTTCTATTAAAAGAGTTTAGCATAATTACATTTAAAAGAATTCAAAATATTTGTCTAAATTTTGCAGCCAGTGTCACCACTTGTAGCCTTCAAGGGCTGGCAGATGCAGCGGAACAATTTCTCTTTCATTTGTTGAATGCTGCCTACAATTATTACTGCTTAAAAGGAAATGTTATATGTTAGTTGTTTACACCAGAAAGTGACAGCCTCCACAGCACAGGGATAAAATCATCCTTTCAGTGCTCAGTTTGATAAGCCTGGGGGCAACAGCTGCTGTCATTTCTGCTGTTTGTCTTCAAATTTGTACTCTTTTTGTACCTCAAGATGCCATTTGTTTTTCAAGCAGAGACCAAAGCTTGCAAAGTCATTCTGAAAGGTAAAGAATATAAATTCCTAACTGATACTAAGCTAAATAACCACCATCATGCTTCATCTGCAGGTAGATGCTCATGTGTCCAATTTAAACTGCAGTCAATCACTTTCTGTGTTTCATGGCCCTGCAGTGTTATTCTGAACTTTCTGTTTGTAGCTAAAGAGGGAGAAAAAATGAAAAAATAAGTTTAATACACAAAGCCTCTCATTATCTTCTCTACCAGAAGCAGAAAATCTCTGTGTCATATTTCAACACATGGATCACTTCCTTATTTCATGTCCAAGCAATTGGTATCATATTCCTGAAGGCAGCAAGAAAGCATCCAGTTTTAACCATCCAGCTCTCATCACTGATAATAATCAGTTCATTTAAACTAAAACTCCCTTGAGGAATATCTAGAATTAATTGGGGCTGATCTAACAGTACAAACTGTAATTTGTTGATGCTTTAGCAAATATATTTTACCAGTTAGCTCCGTAATAGTGGTGAGGCATGTTATTTGTTTGGAAGTACTTCAACAGCTACCATTTTATTTATAAAAAACACTGGTGACTGCCGAAGGGCTTGTGAATATCTGCTTAAATTTTGATTAATTTCCATATCAGCGATGCATTATATATTATTCCTCAACAGTTATTTTTTCCTGAGAGTTTAAGCTAATGACTAAGCAAATACAATGCCATGTGACTTAAAGGACAAATCACATTCTAGCAATAACAAAGAGCAATTAAAGACATAACCACAGAAAATTTTCACAAGGAAAGTTCTGGATGGTATTTTCATATCTCACAGCCAACATAAATTAATGTAATGGGTAACACACTGTCAGGAACAATTGAGGTTGTCCAGGAGATTCTAAGCATTGTTCATTTCTGTTACATATAACAATATTTAACAGTGTATCATGTAATGCATTATGCATGTAAACACACATGAAAAGTCTCTGGCTTTTAAGAGTTTAATTTTGGGGGCAATTTGTGTAACTGCATAATTCTGTGCAGGACTGTGCCCTCTGATCTACAACAGATAAATAGTTAATAATGGTAATGACATTTAGGAATCTGGTAAAGGCATGCAGAAAAGATAATATTGTTGCCACTATAATAATAAGCACCTATAAAATTCATAAACAAGTCTTTAGACTTGCATAGATATTCACAAATATTAAATATTAATATTTTAGATGTGTTGTTAGAGTTGTTCTTTATCTTTTCCACAAGACAATGAGGACAATAGAAACCCTCTCCTGAAGGATTTTTTTCTGTACTCAAGATGTATAGCTACACATATAAAAACACAAGGGGTTGGTAACTGCCTACAGACAAGAGACAAGCCCACAGCTAGTAGGTACAGAAGGATCTTGCTGCATTAGTCATTTAAATAGACTTTTGCCTTCCATAGTTACATCCCCAGTGGATGTAGTGTGAGAAAGTACCTGAACAACAATCTCGTCCCTCTTCCCCTCTCTTGAGTTGCTTGCTTTCTTTCTCACACAGATCACAACAACCAGCAGATTCTGAAAGCAACCACACCAATTCTGCTTGCTAAATATTGGAATAATAAATCTGGGGACTCATATAAATTACATTATCATCTGGCTGGAACCAATGGACCAGAAAAGGAGAGATGTAACAATACTCTGACAGATCATAGATTAATGTCATCATGGTTCTCAAACTTCATCTGTTCTTTGTGCTTCAGAGGCTAAAAAAATTGCAAGCTAAGACACTAATATCATCTTATTGCATTAAAGACACCTATTAGTTATGTCCCAGGCAAATAGGGATTTATGACTCAGACATAATTCTTCCAAATATGCCTGCTGTTCATAAAAGGCAGAGATATATGACTCAAAAATAACACTGAGACAGGAGTAATTTTACACTTCACTTTACAAGATCGACTTTCCTCCAGAACTTATAGCAAAATATCCAAATTTTATGAATAGGTTTCTGCCAGTGTTATATATTTATTACTACAGCTTCCAAATCAGGTGAATTTCTTAGTCAAACAGAAAAGGAATAATTTCAGATAGAGAAGAAAGATACATGCAGATCTTTGTTTTCTGAGTGATGGCATATTGAGGATAAATTAAATTAGATGTCACATAACCTGTATAATTACCTCATTTAAAAATCTCCAAGTTGATGTAACACATTGCTATTATATTTCAAGCACATTCCCACTACCTTTTCCTAATGAGTTTTCTAAGTTCCATGTCTGGTTAGCTTCTCTGGGAGCAGTGTGCATTTTAAGAGGGAAATGAAAAAAAGTAGATATATGGATAGATACACAGATGATGACTAGGTCTGCAATGTAACAAAACAGGTATAATTGTTCTTTTATGGAACTGTTGTTATCAGGCTCCAGTTCCTGCAAATGTCATCCTCATGGCAGATTCTGTTTGTGGGAGAGCTGAGCAAACATCTGGGGGTGCAGGGAGACATCAGCTACTTGCTGCATCAGCCCTGGTCTGCTTCTCATACCTTGGTGCACACACACATACCTGTGCTACTTTGTGGGAACAGTTCTTATTTTCTTAGGAGATCATTAGTGTGGCAACAAAATAAATCTCTTCCAAAACTGACTTCCATTTAATTCAGCTTAATTCAGGGGTGGCTTTGTTTCTTTTTAGAAATGGGAAGTTTTCAATGGCTTTTCCTTCTAATAGAGTCAGCTTTTTTGTTTGTTTTGGTTTTGTTTCAGATTTCAGAAGTGAAGATGACTATGCAGAAGTGAAGACACTCCTTCCTCAAGAAGGAAGTCCCTCTTTTTAATGAACATCAACCACACACTTGGGGTAATTCCTGAGACATAACTACAGAATTTTGTCCAACTCTTGGCCTTACAGTAAACTTGATGAATGTGGAAAATTCCTATTTGAAATATTACTATCATACATAATTTGGGGAAAAATTAATGTTATGTCCATAAACAAATACTGTAATAGCTTTTATTTCTCCTTCTTAACCAGTTTTCTCCTTAAAATATATTATCTGTCTGGTTAAGATACAGAAATACCATCCAAATAATAAATCATAGATCTGAGGAGAAAGCAGATAAAATAATACCCGGAACGATCTCATGAGGTGGTTTAGAGGCTAAATTTTGGTTTATTTCCATGTTTTCTAGTCAAGAATTTTGACTGTTTTGTATCAGAACAACTCTTACAGATTAATTACAGTTAACCAAATACTATCAAAAAGACTATCCAGTGTATTGGTTTATGTAAGGTGTTCCACAGAAGCTAGCTATTACAGTAATTGAAGACCAAAAATAATCTCCATATATGACTGTATTCCACAATGATGGCTAAAAATTGGTGAAAGGGCAGAGATCTGCCTTTCAGTCCAAACTGAAGACATGATGTCAATTCACCATCACTGTGTTGATTGCTCAAATTGCCACGAGGTACTCAAGACTCTAAACAGCCATCATGTGCACAGCTTAATGTAATATATAGTCAAAATTAAAGCCTTATGAAAAACAATGTCACTGTTGCATTGGTTTTTGTCTACTGGAAGCTTCACTGACATCCGCCATAATAATTAGTGCCTAATGGTAATGCTCTTTCACAGAAGCTTGTATAATATTTCACTCTAGGACTGGATGAAAATGTATCCATACTTAGAAAACAGCAGAGTTTAAGAAGAGAAAATGTGAGATAAAAATCTAACAAAAGCCATCTAGCTTGCCCTACTGCATGCCTCAAAGGTTGATATGGATCATGTCACGTGGAAGAAGCGTGTCAGGTTTCTCTTTGAAGCTCTTTGTCAATGATCATCTTGATGTTTTGTGGCCTGCGTTGCACCCCAGCCCAGCCCAGCATGGCATTGTCTGAGAGGGACTCGGGACAGGCTTCCACATTTGGGACCTGTCTCAGAGCCTCAGACCTCATCCCCACATGGAGATCCCTACCCTAATTGCCTGTCCCATCCCAGCGCCCACCTCATTGCTGCCATCACCACTTTGCCTGGCGGGCACTGGGCAACAGTGCCCTGGGCCACAGCCCCACGTGGCTTACTGTCACAGAAAAGACACAGTAAGTGGCAAATCCTCTGTGAGGCCCCCTCTGTGAAAGGATGCTGATGTTTCTCCAATTTACTGCCTAGCATCCATTCAAACTACTCCTTGACATGGCCAAAGCTTCAGCAAGCACAGGCACCCTAGGTATGCCTGTGTGACCTCTCATAATTTACTAGGTACAAATGTCTTCTTTTTCTCATCTGAGACCTCCTAGCTATGACTAGCACAGAGTCCAACATTCTTCCATAAAAAATCAATAATAAAATTTTCAATTCCCTTATCCACAATCAGACAAAATAATTCAACATGCCGTTTGAATTGTTTTCATTGCAAATGTAGTCACATTTTTGTTATCACAGCATTAGCAGTAGAACACATTTAGTACCAGCTTTCCTCCCAAAATCTCAAGAAAGTCTTAAAAATAATGAAAAAAAGCATGCCTTTGGGGTTCTGCAGATTTCTTTCTTAAAATGAAAAAAAAAACAAAACAACCAAGAAACCCAACAAATCCAAATGAAAACTCAGGATACATTTTAGTTATATTTCCAGTTGACCATCTGACACTTCAGGCCCTAAAAGTAATTTTAAAAGCCAGCAACATATTTTCCCCAAAAATAACCAATCTGAAAACCTAAAAATCCCAAGAATCTTTGTTCTAGGAAGGGGGAGTGCAGTTTGAAGAAAATATTAAGACTAAAATATTGTCCTGGAAATATATAAATGCTAACTTTTGCCATTTTTCTAATCTTATCGTTTAGAGACACTTTAACTGTCAGTAGTGGAAGCTGCAGAAATTTGGTCAACCAAACATAAAGAATGTGAAGACACTAAAATCTTGCATACTGAAGTATGTGTAGAATCTGTACTTTGTTCTTCAAGGAATATGAACTTAAAATGTTGTCTCACCACCACAGACTAAGTATCTGCAACAGCACTACACATTCCAAGTTTATGATGAACTATAAATATTTATTTAAAACCTCTTCAGGGCCTTGCTTTTTAAGAACTCATGGTAGAGTGTTGTAGTGTAGTGTATAAATTGAACAAACTCTGTAATTAGCAATTACAGAAGAAAAAATGTAATTCCTTCCTCCAAACTACACATTCAGCTGCTGAAAGATTTTTCCCTTCCTATACCCTATTTATTACTCTTCAAAGCTACTGGTTGTATTAACAGGACTATGTGCCATGCCTATAAATAAAAGTTTAACTGAATCCATTAATATGATGTATTTTAGAAAATAATCAGGTTAGATAAAGGAATCCAAATATTACACAATTTTGCTGTCCTTCTAAGCAGTCTTTATTTTTTCTCTAAGTCCACAGGTTACCTTGAACCCTGTGCTGAACTTCCTCGGACCATTTCCACCTAAATAGGACAGTTCCAGTTCTCAGTCTATCTGGTGAAGATACTGTGTAATACTGTGAAGTGATATGAGCTGTTAACCACCTAATTAGCCATACAAACTTAGTCAGACTTCCATCTTCTCTCCAACACTATGTGCTTCCATCTGTTTCTTCTTTTATGCTTTTGTAGGTATTTTTGATGGTGTAAATTGGGACAGAGAAATTTTAAAAATTAGCGAGCAGAGAAGGAAGAGAGGAGGACTTATAGAAAAATCCTATGCTGAGTATACAATGGACAAAATATAAAAATATAGAATTAAAAAAATAAATATATATTAAAAAAAAAAAGATATTTTTTCCATTGACTGCCTGAGAGGATTTTATCCAGCTAATTTTCTCACTGCAGGGGGAAAATGAAATTGGCACGCGCTTGTCTGGCAAGTTATTGGAACTTGAGTGCTCTGACTGCCAGGCTCTTCTCTTCCTCCTGGCTGACTGCCAAGTTGTCTCTGACTGTTCTGGGGAAACTGGGAATAAAGAAATCTTGGGGATGTTATTGAGACCAAGAGCTCCTATTTAGATTTTACTTGTCAGTTTAAAAAAAAATATAAAAAAATAAGAGTCTCATTAAAATCAGGAGGAGAAGAAGAGATCTGGTAGTGGAAAGTCCAGTGAGTTTTAAAGTGTCTGAGACTCATTAATTACTTCAGAGGAAAAGGATGTATAGTTTTACTTCATCAGAAAAATGAAATTATATTTTTAAAGGAAAATAGAAGTTGTTTAATGATATATTGAAATGGATTGAAATTAACATAACACACTAATTAAGTGTACTATCCTGAATTTACTGCAAGGTGCCTTATATTTTAAACAGAGAATAAAAGAAACATGAGCATTTTCTCATGCTCATTTTAAAGAAAAAAACCCCCCAACAATAATTATTATTTCTAAATGGATCCTAAACTTATAACTTAATACTCCTTTATTTTGTGTCTATCATGTCAGAGTTGCAATCATGAATTTTTATGAGCTTTTTTTTTTTTTTAGTAATAAATATCTTGCATATGTATGGCTTACTTTCCCTTTCACCTATATATATACCTAAAGTAACTTTTGTCTAGCTGTTCTGAATGTACAAAAAAATTTGAAACTTTAGGAAATGGTTGCTGGCTGACCATGTTTTTTTTAATCTTCCAATTTTGATCAGTAAGATATGAAACAATTCCTAGGGGCAGAGATGAATGGGTCTAAAGAAACAGAGTGTCTGACATGGAAAATGTGGAAAGATTAGTGGTTTTGCAACTAAGAATGGATTAAAGTGTTGGCAGTCTGTGGCTTAAGTCATTGCTAGGATGAATGAAGAAACCAGTAACTTAGCCCTCAGATGAAATCTGAAGAGTAGCAGCTTAAGTGAGCTCATCCTAGCGTGCTGTCCTGTTTTTGGTTTGTTGGGTAATGAGCAGTTTCCATATATTGGACTTCTGACATTAAGTATGCAAATGGACAATGAAGGTGATCACAGGCAGCAGTAAAATGTGCAGCACATGATGCTTTAAAATGCTTTTTTGCTGCCATTACCTTCAGGTTGAGAGGCTGCCTTAGTGGGGTTGAGCATGTACATACTTTGTGTTACTCTTCCTCTAGTTAATGCACGTTGCTATTCAACCTTTGATCCTCCAAACAGAACTGAATGGAAGAGATGTCTCAGTGAGATTTCTGCTTCTCTGAGCCCCTTACAGTTATTTTTATTTCCTCATCCTCATAACTCATGTGCAACACTGCTTGGCGTCGCACCAGAACCCATGTGTGTGCTGACTTAAGGGAACCTTTCCAGGTTCAGTGCTGGCTGAACACAAGATGCTCTGTCCAGTTTTTGCTTCCCGTTGAGATTATGTTGGCATATTGTAGAAACAGCTGTTCAAACTGCTATCTTTCACTCCTTTCCCCTCAGGCTTCTATTATGTCCAGTCCAACACTTACAGACTATGTTGCTTATCCATTTCTTGCTTGATTCTAGATGTTTGTGCCCATACTCTGGTGCTCCCAAGATGTGCTGTACCCTTTTACTGTTCATAATAATATTTTCAAAGCAGAGGTTCCCTTCAAAAGTTGTTCTAAACAGACTTCACCTAAAACTTGCAAGTGTCAATATGTTGACAGTCATATATTGAGTACATTATATAAGGAAGCTGATAAAAACTTTTGAGATTTCAACCTATGCAACTTCATATGATTTGTAGCCTAGCTTCCCAGGGAACTGACAAGGAATACAGTTACTGTGGCTTAGAAAACATCAGCTGAGCTACTTTTCAAATATGCTGTTACATTTTCAGCTCATAACAAATGTGAAGTAACACAGTTTGTCTTTTTTACTATGGGTTAATCTGCACTATGTTCGAATTTAGTGTGCAGATATGCCCTTAGTTCAGTTCATGCCACATTTTTATTGCAAATGTGAACAGCTAACGGAGTATATATTTACCACCATGTTGGTGAAAGGGTGGGAGACAGAATATTCAATCAAGAGCTCCTGTGACCTGAGAAATAGGGGTCTAGGACAACTCTACATGGTTTGGCAGATGCTGGCCACGCTTCCCAGAGCACAGTGCCACCCCACTGCTCCTTTCCAGCACAAATCAAACTTCACAAAACTCTTGAACATCTATGCTGTACCACAGGGAGCCTCACATTCCTGGTAGATAGTAGTCACTCATAGCATAATGGACAATCAGTGAGCTTGTTCCTGCCCTGCATGTATTACACATGGCATTCGAGGGAGAAAGAGGAAGAAGAGTCCACACAGCGTGTGATCTGTGTAAAAACAGCAGGGAGGGGAAGAAGTGACCAGCAACTCAGAAGGGATGGAGCTTGCTACCTGAGCAATGCCTGGCAAGATAGCCTGATGTTTTGTCACCTTTGGTTGTTTTTTTTCTCAGTGTTTTTTTGTTTGTGTGTGGGTTTTGTTTGTTTTGGTTTTTTGGGAGGTGGGTGGGTGGCGGTGTTTGTTTGTTTATTTGTTTTGTTTTCTTGGGGGGGGGAGGGAGTTGTGACAGATTTAACAGAGTTGTGAGCATGGCTTGCCACAGTCCCAGCACCTTCTGCATCCTTAGACTACCAGAAACAATTAATTAAATATATAGTTAACAGTGCAGTCGTAATTTTGTAGTTGATGGAGTTACCTTTATCTCATCATGGTCTTTATCTCATCATTAAATAATCATTAATTAATTGGTGATTAATTAATGCTGCTTTCTTTCTCCACCCCATGCCATATGTACTGTAGGCAGGGCAAGAACGGGAAAGAACGGGCTCACTGGCAGTAACACTGAGAGGCATCCACCAACTCATGTAGAGTTATCCTACGGAGAGCTGGCCACGTGGAAATGGTTGTGTAGAGTGGAACACGTAGAAATGTCTGCAGAGAGATGGCAGTGGAGAGTTCTCCCATTCCAGAGAAACAGAAAGTCATCAACCAACTCCTCTCCGTTTTCTGGAGACTGATGGATGAAACTGAAGGTTATGGATTTGCCTGTCTCCGCTCACTGTGTTTCAAACCCGGTTTAGGATGACTGAAACTCTTTGGAGGAAGAGAAACCTCCCTGTAATAGAACTGAGCCATTTGCTTTGCACTGGGGAAGCTAGTACAAGGAGTATACCAGTGAAGAGTCATATCACAATTTTTGCTTTTCACAGCCTATGGCAACACGACAAATGTTGCTACATGTACTAGAGTTCAGATTTATGGCTCTATGCTAAAGTTTCTCTTTTCTGCTGGGAAAGTGGGAAAGGAATGCAATGAGATATGGAATACTACCATTGTTATTTCTGCTGTAAGGATATTTTAAACTATGTAAATATATATATTTTCTATTAGCTGTATTATTGCAGACTACACAACACATAAAATATATGTTCATTTGTATTAGGTAAATCAGTTGTGATTACATGAAATATCTCTCCTGTCCATTCACTGCAGTCTTGGCTTACGTAAGTAATGCAATTTCATGTAGAGTTTACTCAAGGCCAATGCAGGAAATTTTCTTTCTCCATTCATCTGCTGTCTAGACACTCATACTTTTAAATCTGTACAAGTTGTTTCTGGGTTTGCCTGCTAATGACTGTATCAATTTGTCCCAAAAGAACAGCAGTGAACTTCAGTGACATTTATTGCCAGCATGACATAATTTCAGATATTTTTCAAAATTTTAATAGAATATCTTATTGATTGTAAGATCATAGAATCATAGAATTGACTGGGTTGGAAGGGACCTCAGAGATCATCAAGTCCAACCCTTGATCCACTACTGCTGTGGTTACCAGACCATGGCACTGAGTGCCACATCCAGGCTCTTTTTAAATATCTCCAGGGACAGAGAATCCACTACTTCCCTGGGCAGCCCATTCCAATGTCTGATCACCCTCTCTATGAAGAAATTCATTCTAATATCCAACCTAAACTTCCCCTGGCACAACTTGAGACCATGCCCTCTTCTCTTGCTGATAGTTGCCTCAGAAAAGAGACCGACTCCCCCCTGGCTCCAGCCTCCTTTCAGGGAGTTGTAGAGAGCGATGAGGTCTCCCCTGAGCCTCCTCTTCTCCAGGCTGAACACCCCCAGCTCCCTCAGCCTCTCCTCACAGGACTTGTGCTGGATCCCTTCACCAGCCTGGTTGCCCTCCTTTGGACCTGCTCCAGGACCTCAATCTCCTTCCTGAACTGAGGGGCCCAGAACTGGACACAGGACTCGAGCTGTGGCCTCACCAGGGCTGAGTACAGGGGCAGAATCACTTCCCTGGACCTGCTGGCCACGCTGTTCCTGATCCAGGCCAGGATGCCATTGGCCTTCTTGGCCACCTGGGCACACTGCTGGCTCCTGTTCAGCTTCCTGTCAATCCAGACTCCCAGGTCCCTCTCTGCCTGGCTGCTCTCAGCCACTCTGTGCCCAGCCTGGAGCTCCCCATGGGGTTGTTGTGGCCAAAGTGCAGGACCCGGCACTTGGCCGTGTTGAACCTCATCCCATTGATGATCAATGACATCAGCACCAAAGATGCTGATGTCAGCAAATATTTAGGCAAATATTTAACTTAAAAAAAGGTTTACTCCATGATGAAAAGATCATTATCAAAAGAAGGCAGAATAAATGCATATCACATGGATTTTTTAAGAAAACCTAGTCTTTTGAAGACTTATGAATTTAGTACTAACAAACTCAGGATTTTTTCCTTCTAGTTCACGTATTTCTACTGTAACATTCACTAATGAACTAACATAATACATATTCAGGTAATATTCACTGTAAAAAATAGTTATTATTTTTCATCCAAACATTAATTGGCAATTAAAAAACATGTAAATCTGTTTATGCTTAAGAAAAGGCCTATAAAAATAATTAAAATCTTTATGAGATTCTAACCCATATTTAGTGTTAATGCCTACCATATAGGCACTCATAAAGACTCCAAATTAAATCTAAGCTATATACAATAAGACAAAAAAAAATTGTCTTTATTTTGGTTCCTCCTAAGTTTTAACTCTGTCTCCAGAAAAAAAAATCAAACAAACATTAGCAGTAATCTTGAATGTTATATATATAGTTTAAAAATATTTTAAATAATGAATATGTAAGGATACAGAAACATTAAGCATTCTCATTTAATTTTTTTATCTGTGTTAGAAAGTAATCTATTTGATCAGTCTCTTATTATCAGGCATTTATTTTGTATAAATAACAAAACAATAATCATTTCTTACATACTTTAAGCCCAATATGTAACAACTGATTAATTTTCTTGAAAGAATTGGTAATTCCTTGTTTTTCTGTCACTAAAACTGAAAAGTTTCTAAATTTCCAGAGTAAGTGTATTACACAGCCATCTCCCTGTGATAATTAGGTTGTCAATAACAACTTTTCTTATGTCTGTGTGAATGTAAACTGAATATAATAAATACTGTGGTTTTCATTTAGCTTTAAAATGAAAGTATTTAAATAAGTATTCAAAGAGTTACTTGATTTAGGTACCATTGTTTTAAGTACCATCAGATTTTAAAAATAACTTTTTTTTTCATGAAATAGCAAAGGAGTCTCCTAAGATACCATCAGTGCAATGGTAGGGATTTCTTTGTAGTGCTCAGCTTGACAGCATCACTTAAGGGAGATATGATTTAGCAGATATATTTTTGAATGAAATATCATTCTCTGACACATCATACACAATAATAGAAAACCAGGAAATTAATAGATTTGGCTAGCCACTATGTTTTAACCCAGAATTTACCTAAATAGACTTTCGACACGTGACATTTTTCAAACACTGCATGTGAACTTTTTTTCCCCATATTTGGTATTTTATTTGAACCTCTTGTTTACCAGTGTTGTTATACTTATACAGAAAGAAAACATTCATAATACAAATTATTATGGAAGAAGAACTTTTAAAAGCCTTCTATCATTCTGTGCCTTTCATTGGCATGACTGCTAGCCCTTCCTTTAGATTGGTTAAATGAATTTTATTCATAAGATTTCACATGATTCACTGTTCACTGGTATTTCTTCACAAGATCCTCTTGGAGTATGTTGTAATTTAATACTTACACAGACTAATGTCTTAATAAGATACCAAAATTCAGTTTCAGCTCTACATGCAGAGTTCTTAGCCCTGTCTCCAGAGATACCTTTATCAGGGAGCATCCTGAAAAGAGCTATTGCATAAATAAATTGTACTGCTGGAGCATGAGTTAAATATGTTTCAGGACTGAAGCTCAAAATCTTTCCAGGAAAATTACATAACATCTGTGTGCTTTGCTGCCCCTTCAGTAGAGCTGGCATAAAAAACCAAACCAAACCAAAAAATGTTCAAGGCATGTTCAAGGCATCTAAGAACAACAGAGTGATGACCAAAGAATAAATTGTCATATATGTATTGTTTCACTGCAGGTAGCTCTGTATGCCTTATCTACTTTAGGGTTCAGAGCATTGAAAAAAAACATAAAAACCAACAAAAACCCAACCAACCAACAAAAATAAAACAAACAAACAAACAAAAAAACCCAAAACCCCAAACAAAGAAACAAGCAGGAAGTGTGACACTCCAGAAGTTACACATATGAGTATACTTAATTCTGACTGTAGCAAGTAATACCCCTTAACTCCTGACTGCTAGCATTGCAAAGCTTTACAAAGGCTAGAGAACAACTCTTCCAATAACTTTAAACCAGAAATAAGGTATACCACATATATACACACACATTATTTCTGTGAATCAGTACAGATCTAGGAAAAAACTCAAACCAAAACACAAACCACCACCAACAAAAAACAACAATCAGATATGATTCAAGCTTCATCTGCCTTCAAGCCAATGGTCGAAGAAGCTTGAACCATATTTTTAATATCAGTACATACTCATGTGGAGGAGCTGGAGTTAGACTTTCATTTGAAGGTACAGCACCACCTGCTGCTAGCATGTGTCATTATATGTAAGCTCTGCTTTCATGTATTCTACTTCCTTTCATTTGATCTTTCCTGAGAGCTTGTACTACCTACAGGTGTTCTGGTGGTACCACTAAGGTCGGGATGACATGTCTAAATTGAGGCAGAATAGTTTTGCCAAATTAAATTCATTATTTTGATTTAGATATGACAAGTGAAGGCAGTTAGCGAATTATTTTTAGTACATATACAAGATTTAATTTGATCTTGATTAGCAATACTGTGATTTGCCTCATGAATGAAAAAAAAAACACCTAACAACTTCTACATTTAGATAAGGTCTCACCAAAAGGAGATTGTTCAGCATATGGAAAATAACTGAATGTTTCTAGAGATGTTTGTCTGTCATTCTTATTCAAATAACATTTGTAAATAATTGTTAAATTGGCATCTTACTATAAAACAACATCCATCACTTCAAAACAATACCACTTTATTAAAATTATAATTTAAAACATTTTTTCTGATGCAAATTATATTCTTGTTTATACACATTTCTTAATGCTTAAATTAAATGGGAATAAAATTTCTCTGATATACATTAAGTTAGCACTCTTAAAACATCAGGCTATTATTTGAAATGTAAACTCTACACATGAGGGATTATAATTTTATTATATGATTGCTAATGCCTATGCTTATGCCAATGAAAAGAGGTTGAGAGAGTTGGGGTTGTTCAGGCTGGAGAAGCGAAGGCTCCAGGGAGACCTTTTAGCTGCCTTCCAGTACCTGAAGGGGGCATAGAGAAAAGATGGGGTGGGACTTTTTACAAGGGCATGTAGTGATAGCACAAGGTGAGAACAGTTTCAAATTGGAAGAGGGTAGATTTAGGTTACACATTAGGAAGTAATTGTGTTCCTGTGAGCATGATGAGATGCTGGTATGGTTGTGCAGAGAAGCTTAGGCTGCCCCCTCCCTGGAACTGTTCAAGCCAGGCTGGATGGGGCTTTGAGCAGCTTGGTCTAGTGGAAAGTTTCCATACCCATGGCAGGGGGGTTAGAACCAGGTGATCTTTAATGTCTCTTCCAATCCAAACTATTCTATGATTCTATGCTCAGTGACTTCTGTAATGGGACCTGGCCTCAATTTCACGCCAGAAAGGAAAAATAAAACAAATAATAATCAAATAGTGTGCAGCCCTAGAAATCTAACTTTTCTAAAACTTCTAAATCATGTCTTCAGATCAGCTTTGTAAATCCTGGACAAGTAAACCCTAAGAAAACATAGCCCTCCTACCCCCATTAAATGTACTGTAAAATCCCTTAACTTTTCAGACCTCCTAGAAATAGGACAGTTCAATATACCATCAAATCAGAAGCTAGACAAATAATTTATCTGAGTTAACATGTTTTTACATTTTTTTAAACATCTATGTAAAATTCTGAGAGATTAAATAAATTACTTTTACCATCTTCTCAGAGGGAGGAATTGAACATGCTCAGTGAAGCATTGATCAAGTATCTGAAAACCAAAATTCTTCCAAGAATTTTTGATGGAGTCCTGAAAATTTCCATGTAGTAATGTGCTTCTTGTGTTGATTTATCAATGTATTTTAGCTATATCTTTTTTAGTGCCCTCTTGTTTTGCTGGTCACTTAAGATTACTACCATCATCATTATCAGCAGCCCACTATAGCTGCAAGTACTGTATTCTTAGACTATATCCTCAGTCTGAAAGAACTGGCAGGATATAAGCTGACCTATGCCAACACCATTATTAATTCTTCAGGTACTGTCAGTAGCTTCAGGCTACAGAAAAGTAATTTATTTAGAAAACAGGAGGGACTTCTATAAAACCTTACAAGAGGAACAGACATTTTTGGTTCTAAATACAGAGTTTTCTGGGAATGAGTATATAAATTTCATAGTAGCAATTTATTACCTAACACCTTAGTATTGTATATTTTCTGGAATTATGTTTATTACCATGCATATTTTAAAATCTTGTTAGGAAATTGCTGATTTTTAGTGGCTGCTGTGCTAAGCATCCAAATGTTGCCCTTCCTGGAAACTGAGAGCTGAACTAGAGAACTTCCTGAACTCCACAACCTAATAGAACTGTAGAACATGTGGAAATACCAGCCACACAGTAGTTTTAAGTTTGAACCTTTCCTCATAATTTAGAAATAAGTCGGATGTGGGTCAATAACTCAGAATTAATTATAGTGAATCCTTGAAGATTTCAGCAAATATTTTTGGTTGAGTAAAATGGGTGTATATATATATATGTACACACAGTTATAAGTTTACTATAATAATATAAAATATCATTGTTTCAGATGTCCATAACAAAATTTTTCATATTTCCATTCAGAAAGTTTGTTTTTTCAAATAATTATCGATTGAGCTTGCTTTTAGATAAATTCACAGCTTAATACAGTATCTTGTTTCATCTTGAATGCAAACAATACTTACATTAATCCCAAATAATTGGGATTTCTATAGTTCAGATAAAACCCAAAATTATATTATTCATATAGGTCTGGTCAGAACTATAATTCTCTAGATACAGATATTTAAAATGTCTGTTTCACTAATGTCACTGTTTTGTATATTTATGATAGTAAGTTTAATTCAGTGTAACTACACGTAATTGATGACAGTCTGAAAGATACAGATTGACCCAAGAAGTAAGAACTCTGTGGGAATATGAGTGTAGGAGTGAGCACTATAAGATTTGAGATACTTGGAGATTAATATTGAAGAAAAAAAAAAAAGAAAAAAAGTTCTACTTTTGGTCAGCCAGTCAGATGAAAACATAATTAAAGCTACAGCCCTCTAATCAACTTCATGATCCTCTTCTGGACTTGCTCCAAGAGCTCCATGTTGAGGGCTCCAAAACTGGACACAGAACTGGACACAGTACTCCAGGTGGGTTCTCATGAGAATGGAGTAGCGGGAAAGAATCACATCCCTTGACCTACTCAGACTTCTAGGAAATTTCTTCCTTATATCTAATCTAAATATACCTTATTTTTAAAAATCCAGTACTTCTTGTCCTATTGAAACAGGCCCTATTAAGGATTTTGTGTCCGTCTTTCTTATAAGCTAAAATTCTTTATTCCTTATACATTTCTTATATTTCTGAAATGCTGCAATATGGTCTCCCCAGAGCCTTCGGTTCTTCGGGCTGAACAACCCCAGCTCTCTCAACCTTTCCTCACAGAAGAAGTGTTCAGTCCCTCTGATAATTTCTGTGTCCCTCTCCAGCATGTCCATGGCTTTCCTATAATGTCTTCAGATTAATGATGGTGAAGTCTAATTGTTGTAACAATAGTTATTGAGCAAATATTTCAGGGTAAAAACAGGGTTTTTTTTATGGTTTACCTACAGAGAGCTTGCTTTTCTTTTGTCAAGTCTTCGTCCTTATGAGGAAAGGCTGAGGGAGCTGGGTCTCTTTAGCTCAGAGAAGAGGACACTGGGGGCAGACCACATTAATATTTATAAATATGTAAAGGGCGATGGAGCCAGGCCCTCCTCAGTTACTTCCAGTGATAGGATAAGGGGTAATAGGTGCAAGATGGAGCATAGGAGGTTCTGTTTAAACATCATGAAGAGCTATTTCACTGTGAGGGTGACAGAACACTGGAACAGGCTGCCCAGTGAAATTGTGGAGTCTCCTTCACTGGAGACATTCAAAACCCATCTGGATAAGCTCCTGAGATAGGTCACTAGGAGAGTCTGCTCTGGCAGGGGTGTTGGACTTGGTGATCTTTTGAGGTCCCTCCAAACCCCTAACATTCTGTGATTCTGTGATTCTTATATTTCCCATCTAAATAAACGTAGATAATTAATTTCTTCCAGTCTTTGAAATTTTGAAAGTGAAGTTTTGAAAAAATATCTCTGTAAATAATTCATAGAATAACAGAATTTTCAGGGTTGGAAGGGACCTTTAAGATCATCTAGTTCCAACCGCCCTGCCATGGGCAGGGACACCTCCCACTAGATGAGGTTGTTCAGAGCCCTGTCCAGCCTGGCCTTAAAAATTTCCAGGGATGGGGCTTCTGCCACCTCTCTGGGCAACCTGTTCCAGTGATATTCAGTGAATTCAGCAAAAAGAAACCTTATTGTAGATGAATCTAGCAACAACTGTAACATTCAGTAATATTCCTCTTTTGTAGACTTTCTTCACGTAAATTCCTTCCAAAAAAACCTTGCATGTTGTTTTGTTTAATAACAATTTGTAGATAAACCCATGTGAACATATTTTATGTAATTTCTTTCTAATTTCTAAATGGCATTTAGGCTATCTGAAGTAAAGTGGAACTTGACTTATTTTTGGTTGGTGGGGTTGGTTTGGTGTTTTTTTTGTTTTCGTTTTTTTTTTTTTTTTTTTTAAATCCACATTTCTACATGGCAAATAAGTGTAAATAAATAATTCAAAACCTAAAGTTATGCAACCATCAAAACTTTCAAGAAATTATATGAAATATTTTTCTCATGCAACTAAAATGCATATTACAAAGTTCTGTTTAAAATTCCTTTTTAATATTAAGTTTTAGAGAATGTTTAAAAATGTATTTGCAGAGATTTTTCTGTCTTCTGTTGACTCTCAAGCAGAGTAAATATTTAATCAAGTTACCAGGGGAGAACACCACCTGGGCAACACAGACTATTGAAATTCATAAAATGTTAAGTAGAAATATTTAAGTAGAAAAAAAAAAGTTTTATATTTTTAGTTTTATATAAAGCCACAGGATATTAACATTTTTAACTTTTTTACATTTGGACAGGTTTTTATCCTACACTTGCTCCTCAAAAAAATTAATTTCATGGCAGTAGAAAATTAAGAAGCTCTCTGATACTGATTCAGTTTGGATATCTGTGAATTGTCAGGTGCATTAAAGATAAATTAATTCTTATCAGTTCAGCCTCAGTATCAACTGTTATCCACTAATAAAGAAAATAATAGCAACAGCAAGTTTGCAGATGAGCCCAAGTTGAGTGATGCTGTCAATAAGCCAGAGGGATGGGATGTCATCCAGAAGGACCTGGACAGACTGGAGAGGTGGGCCCAGGTGAACCTCGTGAGGTTCAACAAGACCAAGTGCAGGGTCCTGCACCTGGCTCAGAACAATCCACACTGTCAGTACAGGCTGGGGAATGAGGTTTCAGAAAGCAGCCCTGCAGAAGAGGACTTGGGTGTGCTGGTGGATGAAAAGCTGGACGTGAGCCAACAGTGTGCACTTCCAGCCCAGAAGGCTGACTGCATCCAGGCTGCATCAATAGGAGTGTGGCCAGCAGATTGAGAGAGGTGATTCTGCCACTTTGCTCTGGTAAGACCTCACCTGGAGCACTGCATCCAGCTCTTCAACACAGGAAGGACATGGACTGGATGGGGCAGGTCCAGAGGAGGGCTACAAAAGTGACCAGGGGGCTGGAACACCTCTCCTGTGAAGACAGGCTGAGGGAGCTGGGGCTGTTCAGTCTGGAGAAGAGAAGGCTCTGGGGATACCTAATAGAGACCTTCCAGTATCTGAAGAGGGACAGCAGGAAGGCTGGAGAGGGACTGTTTGCAAGGACTTGTAGTGATAGACTGAGAGGCAATGGTTTTAAATTAGACAGGAGTAGATTTAGGTGGGATGTTAGGTAAGCCTCTTAATCTTGAGGGTAGTGGGAAATGGTAGCTTAGGAAGGTAGCTGAGACTTCATACCTGGAGATATTCAAGGTGAGGCTTGACAAGCCTCTGAGGAACCTGATCTAGTTGAGAATGTTCCTGCTTACTACTTACTGCAGGGGTGTTGGACTAGATGACCTTTGGAGGACCCTTCCAACCCAAATACTTCTATGATTCTATGATTGTACAGATTAGATGTCAGTCAGTATAATTCTGAAGTCAGCAACAGTTTTCTGTGTGAGAAAAGATTCAATCTTTGCAGGTTTGGATCATCCTCTGATCCTCTCTGATCAAAGATGACTCAGCAGATGTTCCATTTTTAATTTAAGAAACTCTAGCCAGGTAAACTAAGAAATTCCTTGGATAGCTTTTGGGGTAAGAGCTCAATTTAATCTGTTCTTCTGTACAGGGCTTTCTGATCACTTGCTGAAGCACAGCTACGATAGCACCTCCTCTTCTTCTAAAAATTTGATCTTTAAAGTATCATAATTCCAGAATGATCCCATTAAGTGATCTAAGGAAGAAAACTATGTTACTCGCGAAGATGCTAGAGGGGAAAACTGAATGATCCTTACAAAAACTGTCAGAGGTGAGAGGAATTTACAAGTGATTTAAAAGTTCATCTCTCACCTAGACAAATATGATGTTGCTTCATGTCTGTCTATTGAGTGCTGATACTATATGGTTCTAAATGCACCATATGGTGCATTTAGATTTCATCATGGCATTGTACTCTGTCTGGCCATCCTCTGTCTCCCTTCCTTTTTATGATGAAGTAGTACAAGCCTCTCACCTTCACTCTGAGGCCAGATAGTCCATCTTCCACCTTTCTTGTCATGTGTAATTCAGTATCAAAAGAATATTCCTGCAGAACACCAGCCTAAACTGACAGCTTCCATTGTGTGCTTCAGGAAAGCACAACCAGGCCTTTCCTTCAGCTGCCCATCAACCTATCTACAAACACATAAGGAGTTTTTAAAATGGTTTCATTTCAAATGTCTTCTTAAGTTTATCTTGTCATGTGTTTCCTACATGAAATTGCTAAGCCTAAATGATTGTCATGTGCTGGTTCCTGCCACAACTGTTCTGTAGTTTCATTGCTTCCTTGAATATCATATCCTATGAATTGCTTAGTTTGTAATGACCTTTAAAACCATTTTCAGTTTCTGTTTGTATAACATCAAGCTCAATGGAGTGGTGGTCTCTGAACTGGACTGTGTGCTATCCTTGTACTTTACTGGTAAATGAAAACCCATAGGATTCACAACTGAAATGTAGTGGTGGTTTGTTTTTCCTTTTCAACTAGATGTGACTTGTCATTTAAAACATTAGACATAAAAAATTTAATAGATTTATAAATAGAATAAAAGGAAACTTTTGTTATACAAATTAATAATGTTTGCTACAGATTTTTTATTATAAGTTAATAAATAATATAATACAAATTTAAGTTAAAGACAGCATCCCTAACTCATCAGAGAACTGCTTTTTTCTTATCATCACTTAGATCACTTTTGTATGTAAAAACAATACACTTTTCAATGCAAATCAGAAGTAGGGAAAGTTTTTAAAATAAGAAACCAATCATTGCCTAAGTCATTCCTGCATAGTTTGTAAAGCCTGGCTCTTCTTCCATTCTGGGTTGCTTATAAGTACCATGTATTTTTTTTTTTTCAGCATGATGTCTGAGGAAGTAAGAAAGGGTGATTGTTGTTTGGAATATATATTTTTGTTATACAAATCTTGTAATTTGGCTTTGTGGCAGCATTCAAAACTGCTATTAACAACTCCATTGTTTTCATTGGTCATGTATGGAGGGAATGTAGTTAGTTTGCATAATTTATAAACTGAAGAAAAATAAATAAAACAACGAAGAAAATGGTCAGGAAGCAGTCCTTGTTTCTAAAGGCATTGCCAAAGGGTTTCCATCTTGAAGACCATAAAAAAACCCAGCAACCCAAAATAAGTTTTGAGTCATTTTTATCTCAGTATAACATGGCCATTACAAGTCTAAAGAATGTTAAGTGAGAAATAAATTATTTCATACTTGAGTTACATCAAATTAAAAAACTGTATAATGAAAGAAATCAAGGAGAACATTTCTTATAATAAAATCTTCTAATCTAAATCTTAGATTTTGACTTGGATTTTGAACTTGGACTGAGAATAGAGTTGAGAAATTATACTTTCTTTGAATACAATGTTCCAGTTAAAACCAGACATGTAACAACATATGACTATATGAAAATATACATAGCCATTTTCTCTTATTACCTCCTCAATTCCAGCTGGGCAGACAGATATTTGTTTTTTTGAAAACATGTAATTGTTAAAGATTTATCTTTATACTCAGATCTATGACTGTCATGATTTTGTCATGATTTGCAGCAACTGAAAAGACAACTGAGGGATCTCAGAAAATGAGCAGCATTTTAATGATTTTAAAATATGTC
The DNA here is from genome assembly GCA_023637945.1 of Phaethornis superciliosus. NCBI lineage: Eukaryota > Metazoa > Chordata > Aves > Apodiformes > Trochilidae > Phaethornis > Phaethornis superciliosus. The sequence continues at coordinate 76,550,153 of JAJQWJ010000002.1, forward strand.
TTTTACTGACACATTATAATAGTGAGATTTCTTAAATTTTGCCAAATTAAAAAAAAAATCCAATTAAATATTCAAGAGCTGAGATGAAGATGGAAGATCAGATTTGTTAGAGAAAAAACTAATGATTCTCAGGCCACAGGCATGAGCTTCCTCTGTGTTCTTTCCTTCTTCAAGTGTATCATTAGGTTACCTCATTCCTAATTTCAGTTCGACATTTCTCCACATTGTAAATGCCATGCTATCTCATTGCAAAAATGATCACAGGCATCAATAATTGTAATATCATATACTGCATCATGACTAAGGTTAGTAATTTCTAACCACCGGACTCAACTTTAAAAAACATTTTTAATTGAATAAACATTTTAATTTCCTCCGCCTCCCAAACTCTACCTACTTCTACTTGCTTATTTTTCAGAGACTGATCAACTGTGAGCATAAAAAAAAAAAAGCCTTGTAATCTATTTTATGAATTCTCCAGTATTATACCATCTGTTTTTCTTTTTTTTTTTTTTTTTTTTTTTTTCTTCCTTCAGACTGCTTTCTCTGTTCTGGTGAATTTCTCCTTCCATGTTTCAAATAGATATGTTTAGTGATTGTATTGTTACATGCCTTAGCTTTTTTTTTTTTCATCAAGGTGTGCCATTACAGTCCAACTAAGACTAACAAAGTTAATAGTATAATTTTCTACTCCAATATAAAATGCCTTTATTTTCTCCTTGTTTATAAGAAGAAAATTTGAAATGTGTTTCGATGAGTTGTTCATATTTTTGGCTCTCAATGTTTATCTGTTACAGTTTTGTTAAATCAATATTAATGCACATGTAATTATGATATATATGATAATTGTTGGTGAAAATAGTAAACTGATGGAAAAACCCATTGATATTCATGTTGTTGGGTGAATAATAGTATTAACCAGAATAATTTTAGAATACTAATTTTAGCAGAAATAGGTAAAAAATAAACCTATATTCAACTTAAATTCAGATCAGAACTTTTGATCACAATTTAGGGAGTCTTTTTACTTCTCTTAAATATGTTTTAAAAGGATAATTGTTGATATGTAAGACTCTATAGCTAGATAGTATTGCAAAATTATGAAATAATGGTGAGAATATTATCTTGAACAAGTAAGTTTTCCATCTGTTATATATTGATTTTAATGTGTCATTTTCAATGTGTCATTTTCAATAACAATACTATTAATTAATTTTAAGTTTACTTTTCACTTCCAAAAAGGAATTATGGCATAGACTAGATCACAACACACTTTTATCCTAGTTACATAAATCAGTGTCTTTATTATGCATGCAATCACTTCCAAAACACCAATAATTTTTGGAAAATTTAATAATGGGAAAAGCAGTTGCAATACACAAATGCAGTTATTCAGTGTTCTAGAATAAAACAGAAAGATGATAGCAAGAACAAGGAAATAGCTTGTAACATTTATCAGAACTCCACCTTGTCTCAAAAGAATCAAGAATGAAATTATTAATGGCACAACCACTCAGACAGAGTATTCTTTATTTCAGAGATACAAAGACCAGTACTGAATAGATTTTGCCCATATACATTTTGTCTTCCTCTGAATCTTTGAGGCAAGCAGACATTCAGATTCTATGCAACTTTCAACACTTGGAAGAGAAGAGAAAGCCCATATGATTTTACTCCATCCCAAATATTTTGTAATTTCAATAGGATATTTAGTGGATGCTAGGGAAGTCAAAGATTTTTTCATCCTATTGCTTTTGTTTGAAATGTAGATTCAATTAAATTATTTCCTTTAAGTTCTTACTTCACCAGTCATTATCTACTTTCTAAAAAAACTCAGCTCTAGCACTGTCAAGCATTCAATCATTTCACATAAAGAAAACTGTTGCTGACTTCAGAATTGAGCAACCTGAAATGAGCCAGATCTCCTAGACTCCACCAGGTAAGGGGATACAGAATTGCAGGAAACAGAATTAATTAAATTCAAGTCTAAATGATGAAATTTTAGCTGGAAAACACAGAACAGAATTTAGAAGATAAAACCTTAAATTAATAAAAATTTCTACATCATTCTGTCCTTTATTATCATTTAATTTTTGTCATAATGATTAATTCAGAAGAAGAAATGACAGAGAAAGACTGCGACTTTCATAGAAATTTATAAGAGAAAATGCCTATAATTCTAGTAGTCTTATATCACAAAAAAACCAAGGAAACAGCTGTTTATAATAAAATCAAAATAGTACTTCTGGTACACTGTGTTTCTTTTAGGAAGTAATATATTTGCATTAACACAAGTCATGACTGACAATTGATATCTTGTATTTGGTTCTGAAGGTTGAATTAGAAGCAAAAAATTATTTTGTACTACAGAAATCATGTGCATTCCTTGCTTATTTATTTATTTGTTCTATTTTTTATGTTACACAGCCTTATGTTATGGGCAACCTGTGCCAATCACACTCTTGAGTGAATATTTTTTTCCTCAGTATCTAATCACATGCTACTAGGCTCTAGCTTGGTTTTGTTACCCCTTGGCCTGCCATGGTGTACCTTGCACTTAAAGGAGTCTGTCTCTGTTTTGTCTGTGCTCTCCCCCCAGGTATCCCTATATAGCAATGTCTCCTCTCAGGGTTCTGTTCTCCAGTCTGAACAATCCTGCTCTTTCTGCCTCTCCTGTTGTGCTTCAGCCCTCTTATCACAGCGGTTCTGTCTGCCACTCCTGACTGGCTTGAAATGTGGAGTAAAAAGTAGACACAGTTCTCCAGATACTGTTCTAGAGATACCAGAGGTGAAGAATTTCTTACTTGGCTTTCTGAATATTTGCTAATACAGCCCAAGATGCAGTTGCATTTCTTAACTGCAAAGGTATACTGCAAGCTGTTGTTTCTTTAATACGCAATTTAATATGTTCTTATATTAGAGAAAACACAACCAAAGTGGTGCCCTTATCTCTAAATCATGTTATCTGTTTAGATAAAAGAAATAATGCTTTCAATGTTTAATTCCCATGGGAGCACATTCCTCTCCCAAAGCAGCTCTTCCTCCTACACAAGGAGTATTAGTGTGTCTATTGTGTGCTGATAATAGTCTTATCTCATCTAGTTTCTGTCCGTTCATACAGCAAGGTAACACCTGCTATAAAAGCACTAGAATGAGGTCAACTATAGATGATGCACAAGTTTCTCAGCTGATAAGTATTTACAACAAAACAGGAAAAAAAAAAAAAAGTATTCTCTTTAAGATTATTCCCTGTCAGGTATCATTGTATTGTACTTCACTTAGTACTTAGTGTATCCATTTAGTAAAATGAATTGTGCGAAGTAGGCATTTGTGACTTATCCAAAGTGTCATTTTGGATCCAAGCTCCCTGGTAGCAGCATGATCACTGCATATATAAAGTCACTGCTGCCACACTGTCACTGTAACAATGGGCAACTGAGGGAACCCTGAATGGCACAGATACTGAGGTTGTTTTTGTGTCAGTAGTCTGTGTTACTATAGGAAAGCAGATGGTAAATTATTGATCATACAATGATGAATATTGGCAAACATGGGAGTGAGAAAGTATAACCTAGGGGTTTCTCTCAGGGTATTCCAGAACAATCTGTAGACAAAGATGAGGTAAAAAAAAAAAAAATTATTGTGCTGAAAAAAAAAAATCTGGAAATAGTATTTATGTTACTGCTACACTGAGAGTTGTTAAGGAAAGTATCTAGATATTAGATATCCCTGCTTCACCAGGTGTCAGTGAGAGAAATCAGAAGACAGGATTCAGATGCATATTCTAAGATGAAAGCTCCACTAAAGCAGGGAACTGATTTTATAAGATGTAGGAAGAACTTCTTTAAAAAGATGAGTCTATAAGACCACAATTCTGTGACTGTTTGCTTACAAACTCTCTTCCCTTGCACTTTCCACAGAGGTGCTTCACACTCCCACTCTTTTGCTGTTTCCTACCTTAACACCTCTGTCTTCTAAGTAAGTAAATTAAAAAAATGGTGATAGTGTAATTTCAACATCTGTTGTGACTCTGCTAACTCACTTTACATCTGACATAAAATGTAAGGGGGTTTTTCTGTATTTTTGTTTGTTTTGGTTTTGTTTTTCATTGCCTTTTCTTTAAGGAAGGAACCTCATCTAGCAAATGAAATCTTTCAATAAATACTTTTTAATTTTCTGTTTCCAATTATTTTGGACAGGAGAAAAGCGTATGTAAAGATGAATAATTCTTTAGTACCTTAGCCAAAAATGCTATATTTTGTTTGTGATATGGGCTATGTGATACATAGTTTGTTGAATGAATTTGATTAATTACTATAGTTCATGTAGTTTTTACTTCAAATGTGAAAAATAAATCCTTTTGTTTCATCAACAGTTGGTGGTTGGTTTTTGTTGTTGTTATTTGGTTTTTTGGGGGTGTTTTTTTTTTCCTCAGGAATTAGGAAATTTTTAATATATACATTTCTAAAGGACAAGGTTGCTGTTATGCTTTTAACTTTAAAAATAAAATATATTTTTCTGAATATTTATGCCCCTAAGTGACAGCTCAGCATTCTCTGTTCCAGGAACCTTTGCTCTGAAGCATGGTTTCTATTCTGAGGTGACAAGTTCACTATATGCAAAGATCACTGAACACCTATTTAAATATTTCTCATAGATTCCACTCAAAAAGATATTCTAGGATTTTGCAATATTCTCTTGCCATGCAAGACACCAGACAGTAAAGATTTTGAGAATAACTGTAGTAAGGAATTATTTTCATTATGCACTTGCATGATTACTTAGAAATTCTACATCTAGAAAAAGTTTTTTATTTTAAAATAACATCATAAAACTTAACTTAGAAAATATATTAAAAAAAAGTATGCTAAATTGAAATATCTCCAATTATAAATTTTTACTAGGTGTTGGCAATCTTTCAAAATACATTTCAACAAGCGAATTTAAGTTTTAAATAAACACAAGTGATACTGCAACTTGCATCTCTTATAGCTGTTATCTGTTTTACAATGTGATCAAGAGGGAAATTCAGATTTCTAAAAGTCATTACTCACAATATTCTTCAGAAGTGTATCTTATTTGAACTTTCTTATGGTACAAAAGAAGACAAACCTCAATAAAACAAAACCTTCCTAGCTTGAGCATGGTCTCATTCTAGTGAGTAGCCAGGGGTTGCCATACAAATAATTTACATACTTAATAGGCTATTACTCTGGGATAATGATTTTAACACAACTTTCACAGGGAATATTGACATGATCAAGAAGTTAGCTATTACTTAATCAGATAAGGACCTTTTGCATTATTTTTAGGCAATACAAAGTCAATGTAAAGTGTGTGCAATTTTGCTAGTTCTTGGTAATGTCTATCTTCAATTGCTTGGAAAATTAGCAGTTGAAAAACAAGGAAATATCTTGTAAAAAAATTACGTGATAAGTATTTAAATTCATCAACCCACCCTGATGAATTTTTAGAGAAAATCCATTACAGTAATTCTACTTAGCATGTTAATCTAATTTGAGGAAAGAAAATGACACATTGTGATTTCAAATGCTATCAAGTCATACCAAATTTCACTAAAAAAATGTTATAATTAGCAGATCAAATAAAACAACACTGGTTTAGGAGGATTGATACCCCCTCCCTGAAAGTGCTGAAGGACAGTTTGGACAGGTCTTTGAGCAACCTGGTCTAGTGAGAGGTGTCCATGGCAGGGAAGTTGGAACTAGATGATCTCTAAGGTCCCTTCCAATCCAAACCATTCTATGTTATTCAGTGTGTGAGAAACAAGAAATCTGTGCCTATAATTCCATTGAACAAATACTTGTGTGTGCTGCCAGAGTACTTAGGAGAATATTGTTTTAGGATTTGTAATCACTGACTGTTCTATTCAAAATGTATGAGATTATGTCTGGAATATGAGGATAAGCAATATCTTATGTGGTCTGTGGGCAAAGATCATGAATTTTAAGAATGGTATAAAATTCCTACCAATTCAAAGAATAGGTCTTGTAAATTAATAATAATCACTGAGTACTGGTGAATACAAACTTTCAACATTTTTCTTCCATTATTTGATAAAATCCCCAACAATCCATGCAATGAATATTAGTGTCTAAATAGGACAACGGAATCTCAGTATTTTACCATCTAGTACTTCACTGTAAGGGTCCACATAAATAGGAGCTGGAATCAGCTGTTGTGTCTACCGTAGGCCCATTTATTTTTTTACAGACTTTTCATATGTTCCAGGAAAGTTTTGCATCTGTTGACAGTAATGGCAAAAGATGTTCTTATGTAGAGCTATAAGTATACTAGAGTTGATCTTTAGTTTAACAGACACCTGAAAAAAGGCAAAGTTTCATTTTACAGAAATCTGCTTGAGAGTCATATTCTTACATTATATACAGAATAAAACCTTTAGGTGAAAAATTGCCAAATTGTCACTGATGAATCAAACTTCAAGGATTCAGATTCTTCTCCAGGAATTCTCACTGATGCTCAGAACACAAAAGCATGAGATACTCTACATTAACAAAATTTCATGTGAGTGAACCAAAATATGCAGGTCTGGGCATTCAGCATACACAATTAAAGCCTTTCAGTGACATATTGTGACACTGTCAAAAAAAAAAAAAAAAAAAAAAATAAATTTGAACAACCCTTAAACTAGCCTAGTACTTATAAAAAGCATGTTCATGGTGATGCAGCTCAGAAGAGATTTCTGTCTGCTATTTCCTTAATGCTTTCTAGTCCTTCTATGGTTCTGTGAGTGTAGGTTAACAATAGAGTAATTTATCCATAATCCACAAGTTTTTGTATTACCCAAAAGAGTTATGGATGTTTTGGATAACTGCTAATTTAATAATTCAAGGTTTCCCACAAATAAATTATGACTAATATCAAGATTAATCTTTTAAATACCTTTTCTGATGAACGATGAATATGATCATAACAACCATTCCCAAAGCAGTTCCAGTCATATACCAGTGCTGGAGAGGTAATTCATACATTATGTAATACCCCAGAAGAAGCAAGAGACTCACACCGTAATGTCACTTAGAATAACAGTATACCTGACATATTAGAAATGTATGAAAGGCAAAACTAAATAATGCTGAATTTCTCTATGTACTCTTTGTAAGGTGTTGTGTATCCAAAGTCATAGGAATTGCATCTTAGACTTGCTTGTAAGGTGAACACAGTGTCATTTGCCTTGGTATTAAATAGATTATCCTCATTCTTTTCTTGAAAAGATGTTAATATGTCACCTTCTCTAACATCTGATCTTCACCTTCATCTTCAGAAGTTTTGCATTTTCTCTGGATCACTTTCAAGTTACAATATAAGTATTAGCCCACCTATGATTAATTGAGCATGTCATTTTCCAATATTTTAATTCATTTTCAGATTACTATCATTCTGTTAAACTTCATACATGCAGGCAAGGTATTTACCTCATCATATTAGTACTCAGTTGTTTTTTAAAGTAGCAATAAAAGTAGCTATTGCCACAACTACAATAAAGGAATGTTACGTATAATTTTGTCATTGTTTTGATTTTTCACAGCTGTTTAATTGAAACTCTAGTAGTTTAAAATTCACCACACCATTGTCAGTTAGTCAGGGATACATCTTTTGATGCTCATCTGGAAAACAGTACCTAAGCAGAATGTTTCTGCAGTAGACCCTGGCTAAGACTCTGTCTCTGTAGAATGCCAGGCCTGTGTAGAGGTCGGTTCACTCCTTCTATTCCTTTGCAAATACCAACAACAAAAAAAATGCTTCAGAAATTGCTGCTCTGGCAGCTGACAGCCTCAGTTGTGCCAGCCAACAGGCAGGTACTCGGGAAGTGTGTGTCATCAATGCATGGCAGCATGAGCTGAGACTCTTATGGTCCTTCACTCTCTCCCTGGCTCTCCTCTGTACTCTTGCCTTCCCTCTTTCATCAGTCCTGGAACAGCACAGCCAGCCAAAAGCTTTTTATCAGTGTTTGTTTTCAGCAAATCCCTGAATGTCTCTGCCATGGCTAGCAAGAGTAGAGACCATAAGAACACAGATCCAGACACAGTGGGAAAGCTGCCTTAGATCTGGCATGGGACTGGACTTTCTCTTCCCATGATTCTTGTGCTTCTGCCTCCTGAAATATAACTAGACCAGGATGAAAGAGGGAAGAAACAACGAATGTAAGAGATAGTGGGAACAGAGTACAATTAATAATACTCCAAAACATAAAAAGATCTGAGTCTACAGTAGAAATTGTGATCTATGAGTATCAGCATTTCCCACCTAACTCAGTAGTTGTCAGTGCCATAAATCTCCCATTGTTCTTACACTGAGATAAGTTTTCAGATATACAGTTTTCTAACCTTTTTTAGAACACATACAAAAAACTCACAAAACAGAGGATTAGGATTACAAAATTTTAGAAGACTGGCATTAACATTGCCTGTCCAGTTCTATGGGTAATTTTTTTATAACTCAGTAGTCCATTCTCTGCAGATTTACCACGTCTCCATGTCTAGAATGGGTCACCTTTAAGGAACAAAACAATGACTGAACACTGAGATATGTGTTTACAGTGGGAAGATGCTGGAAAAGTTCCTATAAAATAAAGAAAATACACTACAGATATCAGGAGTTGCATTTTGTCCTGGAGGCCTGGGTGCTGTCTTTTCTTTCAAAATTTCTGAGCAATAGTGAGTACTTTTTTTCCCCCAGTAATATTTTACATAATTGGCCATAATTTTGAAGTTGCATTTCTTTAAATAAACAAAGTATAGAATTTATTGACAGAGCTTGGTAACCACCCATATTTATCACTAAATGCCTCAGAGTTTTTAAATGTTATTATAAAATGCTAAATTACTTGAAAAAAAAAAAAAAAAAAGAAAAAGGATTTGTTTCTTCAGATTAATATTAAAAAACAGTGGGTGTTTTGAATTATTTTTACCTTGTCCTAAACTGAGCTAAATTTTTTTTAAACTCTTCTGGAGAGGAATTTTCAAGATGAATACAGCTTTATGAAGAAAACTTCACATTATTCCATAGGCAGGTAAAAATAGATACAGAATAAAATAAAATATAGTATAGCAGTACAGAATTAATGATGACATAAAATTAAATTAAGTTTCAAATACCTCTTAGGACATTATTTCTGATAAGTCATGATTCATGTAGAAAAAAACGGTACTGTAGATCCCTCTGTACGTGCATTCCGATGATAAAACCAGAACTACCTGAATTAATTTCTGGTCTGCTAAAACATCTGAATATTTAGATTATTTATGTTAATATTTGATAATTTATGTATGTATAAATTAAAATTTATTTATTTATGTTAAAATTAAATGAAACACATACTTCCCTATGTTAGACGTTTCTTTTTTTTTCTCCTTTCAGTTATTTTTCAGTCCTCTTTCCAACAACTCCTTTCTGTCCATTTCTGAATCTGAATCCATTTTATGAATAGTATTCTGGTAGGTTATTGGAAAAAAAAAGGAACAATTCAGTTGCAAAGGCAGTTTTGAGGTTAAAAAAAATTTTATTGCTTCCTTAATTCATAGCATGGGTGAAAGTAGCTAAAAATCACAGTTGCCTTTTTTTTGGCACACGTTATACTAAAATCCCCTGTCTATGTGCTGATTTAAACTTTATGCCCTTCAGTATTATATCTTAATGTATTTCTTCCCACTATTTTGATTTTTTTAAAAAATCCAGATATAAAATATTTCCACATGTTGAATAATTTCCCATACTTTTAAGTCATAATTTCTTTTCCCGTTTTTAATCTAAAACAGAACTAGCTTATGATTTTACAGGTGTCCTGATTGAGCCAGGATAGAGCTAATTTTCTGTCTTGTAATTTTACTTTCATCTAAGTGTCTTGTCTAATGGAGTAATTATTCAATATTTTAATATTCTCCTTGCACTTTCAACAAGATTTATGAGTTTGAAAAAAAGGAGTTAGACCTTATCATTCCCATCTCCCTTGTTTTGAGAAAGCAGCAGAATTTAGAGTTCTTTGCTGCTTCAAAAATATGTGATGCTGAATGGTGTCACAGAAATGTCATGTCTCACAAAGTGAGGATGGCTCCCCAGATGTGGGGGCCAAACCAAATATCACATCCCACAGAGTGGGCATGGGTAGAGTTCCCTAGAATTGGGGGTTGATCCAGGGAGATTTGGACTGGACCCTCTTGCTTTCTAAACTCCTCCAGAGAAGAGCCTATGTGTGGCTAGGCCAAATCCTCCTCTAATTAATTTCTTTTAACAAGAGATTTGTTTCTTCAGATTTTGCAAGACTATGTTTGGGAATGTTCTGCATTGTATTCTAGGATTAAGATTATTACCCAGGAGGTTTGTATAAAAATACAACTTTACCTAAAAGTGAGTAAGATTATAAAGCATGTCAGATTACAACTAGCAGAATTGAGAATGATGGTACTTTCAAAGAAATGGATTACAATTTAGCAAAATTTAAGGAAATTGTCTAAACAACAGGTTACAGCTAACAAAACTTTTCAAAGCAATGAGTAATAAAACTTAACAAGGTTTGAAACTATGTTACACTTATATGCCAGGATAAAGTTAGAAACAGAGACAGACAGAGAGATAAAGGAGAGATAGGAAAGATATCACCACCCTTGGATCCAGTGATGATCTTGTCAGGAAGTTGTGATACTTGGATGATGGGTGCGTATCCTGCATTTCAAGTCTGCCTCTTTTATGCTGCCTGACCGCATCTTTTCAGGGGGTGGGGTGGGGCCGTGGTGTCTTTGGCATATTTTGTGCAGCCAGGTGTTCATTTGGGCCCCTCCAGATGGGCTGACACAGGAATAACCCTTATTTCTGTGCACGTGCCTTCTCCTGTGTCTTTACCTGGGGCACAGACAAGATGTCACAGCTTGCCTGCCCCTGTCCCTTATGGAATAAGGACAGTGTCCTGCCTGTCAGGGTGGCCATCAGACAGAGCTCCCTTTGCAAGGACAGTGTTCAGCTTGTTGGGATGGCTACTGAAGGAGGAGCTGCTCTTGAGGGAATAGGGCCCTGTTTATCAGGGTGCTTACTCAAATGAGGGTCTCTCCTTGAGAGAATAGAGCCCAGATGGCTATTGAATGAGGCCCCCTCCCCAAGCACAGTGTCCACTTTGTCAGGGCAATGGTTTTGAGACAAATATTCTTTCTGGGATTGTACAAATGGTCTCCTAGCAACCTGCAGCTGGAAAAAGGGGCAGATATTTTGAATTCTGAGACATGTTTTATTATATTCCATTTTCATCCATGCAAGAAGGAAAAGTTAGCTGCCCAATAGTTGGTAATAGAAAAGTTAAATGGACATTCATAGTCTCAAAAACAGTAGCTACTTAACAGTCATTAATTATATGTTTTCTATTCTCTATTGGTCTCAAAACACAAATAAACTTTAGCTCCTATCTGGAGAAGACTTAATATGTCCATAATATTTAGCATGTGCATACTGTAATGACATTCAACCTGAGTGCTCAACACAACTCCAAAAACACCTGCAAGAACAGATACTTACATAATTTTAGAGTTCCTGCATGCAAAACACGACATAAATCGTGCAAGCTTTCTGAATTTGCTGAGAATCTTAGCCAGACTAACACAGCTATATGATTTACAAGTGTCAGAAAAGCTTTAAAAATGAACTTTCATTTCATACATTTATATAGATATATAAGATACATAGGTACATAGATATATAAGTATATATAGTGGGTATGTGTTAACATATATACAATCATAGACTCCCCAAAATAAATTAAAATATATATTTTTTATATCTATACATTGGTTACAGTTTTCTCAGACAAGAATGGGAAGGAAATACTGCATTTAGAAAATACAGCAAAACCAGTAAATGTTCTCACTTTCACTGGTATCAGACAGAAGAAAATTGTCTGTTCTATTCTGGGCTTCAGGAGAAGAAACTAATAGATATGCACGTGTAAGAAAAGCTGTTTATGATACCAGAAACTGTAACAGACCTTTAAAAGGCTTTCACTTTCAAGTTCTTGTTTTGATCTATTTTCTTTTCCCCCAGTGTTCACTTCTGCAGTAAAAAATAGTATAGGCCATTTCTGAAAAAACATTTTATAATTTAAAGCCAAATACTTAAATAATATCATCCTCCCCTTACCTATGGGACAGTTTTAATCATCCTTTTTCTTGAAACACTAAGAATATCCAAAAATTTCTCATTTTAAACTTCAAATGTTGTGCAAAAATCACCTCTGCCACAAAACTGCAGCCTTGAATTGTCTAACAAAAATTTATTAGTGGCACAATAAGCAAGTCAATACAGTGTTTGACCTGCTAATCCTGTGAAAGTGGGAAAACATCTAAATGGCAAAAATACCATAGAATCATAGAATGGTTTCAGTTGGGAGTGACCTTAAGTTGCATGGGCAGGGACACCTCCCTCTAGACCAAGTTGCTTAGAGCCCGGTCCAATCTGGTTTTCCAGAGACGAAGCATCCACAACCTCCCTGGGCACACTGTTCCAGTGTCTCACCACCCTCACAGTGAAGAATTCCATCCTAATATCTAATGTCCCACCTGAAACCCTCCTCTGGGGAGGACCAGGCAAGATAGATGTCAGAATTGACCAAACAGAGTATTCCATCCCATACACGTCATACTCGGTATAAATTTGAGGGATCACAAGGGTCAAACTCCTCTCTACTCCTTCCTGCCCTCCCTGCTTCCTTCGGCTTCCTGAGAGGATTCCGTCCGTCCCTGTGCCTGTGGTCCTGATCCGTGCCAGCCTGAATCTGTGTGTTCCTGCCTCCAGCTCCCGACTGCTGCTGACTCCAGGATTCCAGCCTGGACTTTCCCAGGGCTGCCCTGAAGCCTTGGTGGTGACGTGAGAGTTATCGGGGAAAGGGGGGAGGAACGTGGTATCACTTTTCCTGTATATTTGTATGTATTTAGTAATTTGTTCCTATTTATCATTATTGTTTCATTAAAGTTCTGTAGTTTAGTTTCCAACCCATAAGTCTCTCTTCCTTATTCTCTCTCTCTTTCCTTTATCAGAGGAGAGAGAGATTAATATATAAATCTGTTACTCGGTTTAAATCTGTTGTTTTGCCGGGCCAGGGTTAAACCATGACAGGGTCCTATCACCCTTGCCAAGTCCCTTCCCAGCTTGCTTGTAGGCTGCCCTCATGTCTCCTCAGAGCCTTCTCTTCTCCAGGCTGAACAATCCCAACTCTCTCAGCCTGTGGAGAGAGAGGTGATGCTCCATCCCTCTGATCATCTTTATGGCCCTCCTCTGGACTTGCTCCAATGCCTCCATGTCCTGTGTTGAGGGGTCCAGAACTAGGCACAACACTCCACATAGGGTCTCACTAGAGCAGGGTAGAGGAGGAGAATCAACTGCCTTGTCCTGCTGGCTGGACTTCCTTTGGTGCACCCCAAGATACAGTTGGCTTCTGTCCTTCTGGCTTTGCCAGACCACTTTGAGCTTCTCATCAACCAACATCCCCAAGTCCTTTGCCTCAGGACTCTTCTCAATCTGTTCTACACTCAACATGCATTTGTGCTTGGGATTGCCCCAACCCAGATGCAAGCCTACACACTTTGCCTTTTTGAACTTCATGAGACTGGCATGAGCCCATTTATGAAGTCTGTCAATGTCTCTCTGGGTGGCATCCCTCCCCTTTAATGTCTCGATCACACCACACAGCTTGAGTCCCTCAACAAAACTGCAGAGAACACACTTAATTCCACAGCCCATATCACCAACAAAGATATCGAGTAGAGTTGCACTGCAATACAGTCATCATACTATATGGGCACTTCTGTGCACAGCTCAGAAACATTCTGGTCCATTTTTAAGCAAAAAGAAGCAAGAGATAACCTAAAATGCCTAATTTTTATTTTCCAGTCAGTCATTTATGTTTGAATTGCTCCACTTAGCTCCTGCATATTAACACACCTTTTCACAACACCATCCATTAGACTCCAGTAGAAATAATTTAGAATTTTTACTCATATCCACACACATTTATAGTACAGTAAATTTTATGCAGTTATTGATAAATGAATTACCTGTCCGTGTACTGGAGACAAAGGTATTTGGAGGCTATGTGCCTTTGTTATTACTAGCTGAAAAACAGAGTGATGGATATTTTGCTTATTTCTAAAGTAATGGCTTGTTTCTGATTCCACTTTTTTTCACATGAGTTGTCAAAAGTAAACTTGGAAGTCTTACAGCCTGCTTACATAAACAAATAGGTAACAGCTTATTTACCACAGCAGTCAACTGAATATGAAATACTGGTTTCTCTTATTGCCTCTCTGTTACCCTCTAAGAAACATTTCCCTTATAAAATAGCAAATGTTTAGTTTGCAGAAGTTTACCTTTGAAGGATGTTTATAGTTTGTTGGTAGATTTAGAGGATGGATGGAAAACTGTTCTTATACAGTTTGGCAGCCAGATCCTGGACACTGGATGAAAATTTGCTTGCTTTCCACACAGCAAGTAGGCTTATTTGCAAATGATGTTTACACAGAATACCCTACTGATAACTGATAGCTTTAGAAATTCTTGTGTATGTGTGTGTGTACGGTTATATTATACTCCAAACAGTATTGTACAGTTCATCTAACTTAATAAATGCATTTTTAAAATACACAAATACTTTAAAAGATAGGATAGTTTGTAATTAGAGTGAATCCTACTGAAATGTTTTATCTTTAACAACTGAGACAGGAGGAAAAATAAAGGTACTGTATTTGAAGCATTTTGTTCTAAAGCTTCTAAATTAGTGGCAGCATAAGCCAATTTTAATGACATACGATTGCCACAGAGGATCAGTTTCTAGCCAATATTAATATGTGATCCAGCTTTTCTACATCAGGTGTACAGATCACAGTAACAGTTACATTTCTTTTAATATGACATCCCCCCACTCTCCCCACACCCTCCAAACTAAATGATATAATAATTATGAAACCTTTAATAAATGCATCCAAAAATCTTCTGAAAAAGGTTTCAGAAAAAAAGTGCTTTTGTGTGCCTATAAAACCAGATCCCTAAGCTATCTCTACAATCTATTAGCATGAACAAGGTGTGCTGCATCCTGTGAGTACAAGCCCAGTGGACCAGAGAGGATCACAGGGCATAGTATTCTGTTCCCCTTGGGAGGATGGATGGTGTCACTTTTGCTTGGGCGAATTTTCCCATGTGTCTAAGAGAGTCTGAAAGAACAGTAAATATCATCTAAGCAATAGCAAGCAATAACTTTTTGGATGATATACATCTAAAAAACAACAAGGATTAATGATTTAGGCTAAACATTAGTATTGTGGCCTCTACTAATCATGTCTGGGGAGTGTTGCATTTTTTTATTTATTTATTTTAGGCTTTTCTTATTTCATGAATCTTTCGCCCATATGTTAATACACACCTCAATGTGTTTCTCATGAGTTTCATAATTTTTTAAATTAACATTTTAAAACATATTTTGTCTGGTCAGGACACATAACCAAACACAAGAACTTTCTTTGTCAGTCTCCTAGTTAGAACACTATGGCTTTCATGGATGCTGAAAATGGATCCCATCTGTGAGATGAAAGCAGGAATTAAGACAATTCTATTTTGCTTTTTAAAAAAGAGTGCTAATATTGAAAGGAGCTTGTGCTTCGCAGCAAGAGCAAGGCACATTTAGGGAGACTTCCAGATATGTGTATGTTATGTCTTCTAAAGAATAACTATCATATAGCGTGCAATCTTCTTCTCAAACCTACCACTGGGTGTTATGAGCAGATTCTGAGGAACAGTAAGGAGATGTCTGTAGCAGATGACTCAGACTGCTTCACTACTAATATAGTATAAGTGATGGATCCTCACATTTAGATTGTTTGTCACCTCTGTATGTTGTAGGCCTTAGGGTACCACTTCATACAGGCTATGCCCGTGTTACAGCAGTTTGTCTAACATTCTCCTGAAGCTATATTCCTCAACTCAAAACAGTGAGAACGTCTCTTCCATCTGGAACAAAATTAATGGAAGTTGTTGGAGTAGAAGACTGTCCTGGTTGGGCATGAATGTAAATTCCACAAATAAATATATAAATATATAAATATATAAATATTCTGATATCTTCTCCATAAGAAAAAAAGTACTACTCATGCTATCTATTAGTGTCTACATATGTTAGGATGAATATCTGTTCATTTTAGTGAAGCTTTGCTTCCATTGAGAAGAAACTTTGTTAAATAATTTTATGAAGGAATATAAATAGAGTTTTCAGTGTTTTGTTGTTTGATTTAGTTTACAAGGAGCACACCAGGAGTGGGCATGTCAGACATTTTGGCAGCTTCTATTGCAAAATGTTTAGGGGATTGTATGCCTGGATTTATTTTCTTATATGATGGGGATTCCTTTCATCCATAATGATCCTTATCGTAACTTCATATCGGATTTCTCTGCAGAATTAATGTGTGACCTTTATATTTCACTTAAAATGCTGCAATAAAATGCGAAGCAACAAGAAAGACAACTAAAATTTTCCTCACTGACACAAAGCTAACAAAATTTTCATTTTCCAGTGGGAAAAAAAAAGCAGATCAATGAAAGATTAAAACTTCAAATCCCAGGGTTAAGCACATATGAAACCCAAAATGGCTGTTGATGCATGGACTTTGATTTCTTTCTTCTCATTGGGTTGGGAAAAGATCTGTATCTTCTGGGGAAAATCTAACAAAAATTACTGTTTATTTTACTAACAAATAAATCCTGTGCATGGAAAATAGTCTGTTTAAACACTTTTCATATGTACAGTGGAGAAATGACATTTTGTAGGACAGGTTTTCTGTTTTTATGACATTTGAATTAATTTCTTCACAATAAAAACTTCTCCACCTATGGCTTACTATATGCTTATTATTATTTTTCCAAGGATTTGAAAAGTCCTTTGTTTTTTATCTATCCTCTCATCCTTCTATTAAATCAATGCTTTAATCCCATGAGCTTCATCTGCTTCTCAACTGCTGCATATTCCCCTTCCACCCACCACTTCTCCAGTGGAAGTGCTTATGAAATATGACATCTGGAAGGCATCTCAATAATAAGGTGGGATTCATCTTTCCCTTCCTTGGTCATCTATGCAGTTCCCTTATGCAGCTGTCTGTTTACTGCAGGAGGATGCTATCTGTTTCCTGCATCTGGATTTGATTCTGCAGCGTCTTGAAGATGGTCGTTTGGACACAGGACATTTTTCATTCTCCTTTACTAAAGATTCAAAGATTCTGCTTGGGATAATGTAGGACTCGACACTTGAAATTGCCTGAGTCCTCCAGTATTACTATTTTCTTTTTAAATAATTTGCTGCTATGCTCAACTGGAGATAGAAACAGAAATTCCAAGACATACTCAGTGACTCTTTAATACTGCAGGAAGACTGGATTAGCCCCACTATTTTACTTTCTCCAATATATTCTATTAAAATTTGATCAATTATGTTTCTGCCTGGTCCAAAGACATATGCATTGAAAACTGGCTTTCCATTTGCTTCCTAATTATTTTCATATCAGACATCTAGGTTAGGGAACGAATTTAAAAAACTGCTAATAAGGTCCTGCATGATTGCTCATCACAGTTTCCAGAACTTTTCACAGGTATCAAAATCTATTATACCGAGTCATTAAATTCCTAAATCTATGTTTTAACTGTCAAGCTTAAGATGGAAATTTTTTGCCTTAGTGACCTAATATTAACCTCTCATACCACTTTTTATATGCATATAAATAGATCAATGAAAATCAAGCATAATGGTAAATAAGTTCATGTAAATCATCTGGTACCTGAAATGCGTCTTGCTGCATGAAACAGACTTTCAACCAACATGAAGTATTTCTGGCTTTTAGTAAAATGAGTAAATATACTCAATAGAATCAATCTACATCTTAATTTGAAGGCTAACTATTTCTTTTCACTGGATCAAGAGAGAAGACTTGGGAGATGCAGGTTTTATTTCCACCCTACTATGGTCTTGACAAGGTACCAAGAATATCCACTCATTCTCCTTATCTCAGTTTTCCAATGCATAAAATAAAGAAATATTGGCTTCTTGGTGTAACACTGTGTGTTATCCTGTCTAAAAACAGATTTGGGTAAAATCATTATGACATTTTACAGTTTCAAAATTTCTCATCCATTTCTGACATTATATGAGTTGCCTGCATATTTTCCTCAATAATTCCATTAAATGTATTTATTTTATTTCAGTCCTCACATATTTTGGCAATGAAAAAATGTTTCATTTCCTACACTTTTCTATAGCTACTGTTAATTTATTGATTTTTGCTAGTGAATGTTTCATTTTTTAAATGATATAAGTAGCACAAATGCATCAACTAATATTTTCCCTGTGTATTAAAAACAAACTCGTGTGTCATAATAGAATATGAATCAGTTGACTGAAGTAATTATTTCCTCTCAATTAACTACTCATATTTTGTTATAGTATTTCAAGTACACCAGGAAATATTGATATATTTTTTAGCAAAATGTAATAATTTAATAACATTCTTGATTACTTATTCACTGGCAAAAATTCTAGCTAATAATTTTTTCATGTCCATTCATCTAAGAGAACAATCATCTACTTTAACATATACTGGAAATTATTAGATTTTTAATAGTTGAGCTTGAGAAAGAAAACCTTCTTTTCAGTGGTTGTATTTGAGAAGAGTTTAGAAGTGATTATTGCGTACACATAGGTAAGAGTTATTCCTCAGACAAACAAGGAGAAATATCTGTGATCATCATCTTCAAAAAACCCTCACATATTTAAGATTTTATTTGAAACAGTCTTTGAGGAAGAAAGACATTAATCTAAATAGAATAAAGTGGTTTTAACAATTCCCTAGTCGAGTGACCTCTACTACTGGAATTACTGGCCCATACAGTATAAATCAAGATATAAATGGTTTCTATGTACTTTTTAACATTTTATAAGTATTACTAAGAAGTAATTACTAGCAAGTATCAGTAAAAACTAAAATATAGTTTTCAAAAGATTGAAACACACAAAAAAATAGGAAAAGTCACTGTTACTATTAAAGCCATAGTTCAGTGGACTGAATTATCTACTAAATAAAAATGTTTTTTTTTATTTTTTTCTGTTACTGTTTTCTTTCTTATATCTCACTGATGGTTAACAACTATCAGTTTCTTTTGTACTCCTTATACAAAGTAGCTCAATGACTACAAAGGTTTAACAGCTAAATATAAAGCTATTTTGGGGGGCTATCTATGCAGCTATACCCCGAAAAAATGAGCATACATGATTTAGTGGTTAAGGTATTGTAGGACTGAAGTTTTGACTCGGTGATCTTGAAGGTCCTTTCCAACCATAATGCCTCTCTGATTCTATTACAAGATATGATGATAGGAAATAATTCTTTAATACCTTCACTTTTTACCTGCAGCATTCTTCTATGTTGGAAGTCATTTCCCTTGAGGAAAGTAGATGTTGGTAGCATAAACTAAAATTAAGCCACTTCTACCTCTAAATTCACTTGCAGTTTGAACAAGGTGCCTTCTTTACCAAAAGGAAATAAATAAATAAATAAATAAACAAAAAACCCCCACCAAACCTGAAAATTTACAATATTTCCTCTTTTGAGGAGGGTGCTTTGGGATGCATTAAATTATCATCAGTGAGATACAGATTATCTCAGTCAAGTGATTACAGAGTAGGATCTTACAATAGCAAGAGGCTTTCTCAGAAAAATGGTCTGGTTGACACAAAAATGGCAAATCACCTCCAGGATGCATAGTCCATGCAGGAAGAGATATTATTCAAATTATTTAAATTATTAATTTCTGACCTTTACACTCCTGGAGTGTTTCTCGCTCTGATTTGAGATATGTAGGCATACATTCCAGGAAAGTTGCGTAGTGTTTTCTGGGTAGCATCTTTGTGTGTCAGTTGTCTCTGGGTGTGAAATTTGTCTTGAAAATTAAGTCTCTAAGAGAGATTGTTAATTGAATTACAGAAAGAGAAACAAAATTTACATAGAGCCTGTGCTGATAGGACTTTTTATCAACCCACAATCAAAAGTTAATAATCAAAAATCTTCAGATATTTAAATTTGTATTTTTTTTTAAATGGATGTTAAGAAACTAGCAGTAGTATCTTAGTACTAAATTCTCTTACTAGTTCAAAACTTTCATTCTTATATCCAGGAAGGAAATGAAATTTAAGAAATATGTTTGGGTATGAACTTATTTGAAATGAGTATTTTTAATTTTTATTTTTTAATTTTTATTTTTAACTTCAACAGATTTTAACAAAGAAACCCAAGACAGATTTCATATTGTTAGCAGCAAATGCTGCTTACTATAAAAATTAGTCTTTCTAATCTGTTACTCAGAACACCCTCTGAATTTCACAAGCCATGTATGATAAAAAACTGACAAGCAATGAAACACAGGAATCAGACTTTTAAAAGTGGCGGTCTTCTCTGGGAAGGAAGTAAATCTTTATACAGGTACTCCCTACAGTCAAAGCTGAAAACTTCAGCTAAAATAGATATGACAAAAAGATTACATATGACTTAATGCTGTGCTAAACGCCACAGCAATGGTATGAAAATGGTCTTTTTTTGTTGTTAGGGTGACTATCAGAATGATATGAATGCTTGGTTTCACTATATTCATTTGAAAATTAAACAGGTGTTTGATTTTTGTTTCTATGAAGGTAGTATTAGAGCAGTATAAAGGTATCAAGACAGACATCTGTTCAACTGCACATACATCTATTTTAGAAATTTTTCTGATTTTTGTATTTCTAAGTAAATCTTCATTTAAGGATGCCAAATGCTTTAAAAATGGAAACTGAACATAAAAACCTCTATATGGTATACAAGTACTACATGCAGTTCAGAGAACAATAGATAAAAGAAAAATTGTTTTGCCAGGCTCAAAGAATATAATGACAGCAGAGTTCAGGTGAGGAGTTTACAATCTTATTGCTCAAGACAAGATACCAGCCCTAGGGAAGTGTGGCTGCTTTCTGACCACAGTCCCAGGGCCAGAACTTCACACAGAATCACTTGTCCCAGTGAGTAGAGAACAAACACCGTCTCTATCTGCTCACTCCATAGCTTAATTCCAGAAAAAGTTACAAGGCAAAATTAAAGTACAGCTGCTATATAAGAACACTTTAAAATAATCAGAAGGACATTAGATTAATCTTCTTTAAAACCTTGCATTTTAGAAATATGTAAAATTTATACGGTTTATACATACCTGTATAAATAAACCAACGTAGTGGAGGGCAAGTGGGGATTTGACAAGAACATTTCTATTTTTCATTGTTTGAATGCAAGTATAATAAAGTAGGGAAGGTAAGCACGGAAGCTGGAATAAATTGTTCTGCACATGACCAGCAGAACTGTGTAATACACCTTATAGAAAACATGTTTTTAATAAAGATTCAGATTTGAATAAGGTTCTTGTAACTAAATGTCCTTCAGATAATGTCTGATTATAAGCAGTTACTTTGTTAATGACAAATGTCATTCACATAGTGAAGTAAAAACAAAATAATTGACTTATTAAGCTTAACCTTTATGATTGTATTTTAAAATAAGCATGCTAGTATCAGGGCTTCTTGATTTTTAAACCAGATGTTTATTTTTTGAGAAGTAATGGATATCATGTGGTACATTTAAATGTTTAAATTAGTGTGAGGTAGTAAACAAATTATAACTTGGGCCTTCAGACCAAATTTTCTGTTCAGTTTTAATGTGAAGTAAGAGAGTGACTGAGTTACTGGAATTTAACTGTTTACGTCAGTCATTATTGTTAAGAGTTTTATGCTTCCCAAAAACAATTAGGATTGGTAACAGTAATAATTTCCTCACTGCTATTGAACTACTTTATTCTCGACAAAGTTCATGTTGTAAATCACAATTTATACTTAAATAGAATCCTCTAAGCCTGACAAAATAAAATATTTTTTAAAGCATTTAATGAGATTGCACCAATATTTACCTCTCTATTAAGTCTTGGACAGGCTGCCCTTAAACCAATAAAAGCATGGTAGACTTCATTGGATGTTACTTTGAAAATAAATGTAAATTTATATATTTCTATGTTGTACAGTGCTATTACTTCTTGGAGTATTTAAAATACCTAGCTACCTAGTGATTCAGCTTCTCTTACCAGTTAAGCAAGTCTTTATTTTGTAACTGGTGGTTTTTATTAACATTTTTGCCAGAGTTCTTATCAAGGAAGTGTAATTGTGATTTTATTAGTTTACTGTACATTTTAAGCTATGCTTCTTATTCAGAATTAATTTCAGATTTTGGAGAAAACTTTATTCCTTGTGCTTTTTGGAGCACAGCTTTATTCTGCTCCTTCCACTGATCTTACAGCTACACTTATATCAGGAAGAGCAGATAGGAAACATTCTGTGCAATGAAGACTTCTCAAATCTTTTACTTAGCCTGGCTAATATTACAGCTGACATCTTAGGCAGCAGCTGATTAAACTGAAGGCAGAAATACTTTGGAAGCAAACATCTACCTCTGAGGAAAACAGCTGAATTCATACCAAGGATCTTCTTAGTACAAACACCCTCTTAAGCCATTTTCTGCCTCTCAGTATCAAGGGGCAACAATGCAACTGTACTTTGATAATTTGCTTTACAATAGCATATGATCTTCCACAGGTGAGACAGAGACCACAGATAGTGAAAAGCATGCTGAAAGACAAGCTGTAGCAACATAGATATAAAAGAGCAACTAGCTACATTATGCCAGATGCTTTTTCATGCAAGAGAAAAGAGAGAAAACAAAAGTCACATGGTTTATGAGGCAATTTCTGAAACAAAGGCATTAAAAAAGCAAACAAGAAAGAATGCCTATGGCTTTTGATAGAAAAAAAAAATTCACTTAAACTGATCTGTGAGTGGAAAGAATACATTTAAAGAAATGCAGCAGATGGAGAGCAGAATAACATCTTGAGTTAATTTATTTTAGAACTACACAATGAGTTTTATGATATAATTGAATTAAAGAGACAGAGGATGAAACAACCTTTTTTTGCTCTGCATATTGTTCTCACAAAAACAATCACAGAAAGATGTGTGATTTTTTTTTAGATAAATCAGAGTAATTTTTTTTTTTTTCACTTAATGGATCTGTTATAAACCTTCTGGTTGATGAATGTGTCTAGGTGTAGTAGCAAAATGACCAATCGTCAGCTGCCTAGACTACTTCATTATTTAGGTATATAAAATGCAACATTTGTCATGCAGTTATACTAGTTGTGTGGTTCAGAAACAGTTGCAAGTGGAATGTTTCTTCTGCTTTATATGTGCTTTAATAGGTTTCCTCTTTAAAGCATACATTAATAAATACCTATTCAGTGGCCTATAAGAGCTGCTGTCTTCCATACCTAGGCTGGCTTTAGTCTTAACTCAATCTTAAAATTAATATGCATGTGCAAATAAAACAAGACATTTTCATGTCTGGACACAAATGCAAAAATAATCTGTTTTGTTAATACTGTGACTAACCTCTATTACTTCATGGAAAGTGTCAAGACTATCAGTTAAAGCAAAACATCCATCCTGTTAGAGGTGATTTCCTTTGCTTACCATGCAGGAAGGTTAGCTACACACCAGATCATGGTCCATCCACCCTCTCCACTGCCCCTAATCCTATATAGCTGAATGAAAATGTCTAGACAATGTTTGAAAGTTAAATGACTGAAGATTAAAAAAAAAAAAGTAAACTAATATATCTCTTTCGATCATCTTCAAATTTGTTACTTTTCAAATTGAGCTTTCACGAAAAAGGATAACAGTGCTTTTTTTTTGGATCAACATTGCCACTAACCATATTTCTATCATTCATTCATGTCTTTAGTGTGAAATCTGCAGGGATAACTCAGGGGTACTCTGTGTATAGGAGAGTAGTGATCTACTTTCATATTCTTAGAATTCCAGACATTTTGGATCCAGAACATCTTTTCCCCTTTTCCTCCTTCTGTTCCATGAAATATCTTGCCTTAACACAATAATGGATAAGATGGAAATAGCTATGAATTCCAACATTAAATAAGATTTCATTGCTTTAAGCACTTCATGAGCTGTGAATCATATTTAGCCTCCACAAAAACCAAGTTATAGTTGTAAGGGTGCAGGAAAAGTTATGAAAAAAAACATGATAATATACGGAATATATCATTGACATGAGAATTAAAAACTTTGCATTAATGCCACATTGAGTTTGGATAGTAGTACAATAACAAAGGAAGTGGAGAGAAGGAAAATACCAGGCAAATATGAACTGCAACTAGGATGAAAGCATCCAGAAAAAGTTTTGCAAAATTGCATCCTGCTTTTTCTCCTATTTTGTCAGTTTCAGACACAAGGGATAGTCTTTAAACACCCAAAGCATACTTTGTGAAGGATAAAGTGAGAATATTACTTCTACACTCTATAAATTACAGAAATGCTGGTAGAAAGGACCACACCGTCTCTATCAGACAGTTTTCAAAAGAGAACACAAATTTTGGTCACATTTTCCTTGGTTAATTAGGGATGGGTTATGAATCAGCTAATGAGGCTGAACATCCGTAAATCCATGGGTGCTGATGGGATGCACCCACGGGTGCTGGGGGAACTGCAGATGTCATTGCTGGGCTGCTCTCCATCATCTTTGGTAAGTTGTTGGGAACAGGAGAAGTTCCTGAGGACTGGAGAAAAGCAAATGTCACTCCAGTCTTCAAGAAAGGCAAGAAAGAGGACCTGGGTAACTGCAGACCGGTCAGCCTCACCTCCATCCCTGGGAAGGTGATGGAAAAACTCATTCTTGGTGCTGTCTCCAGGCACGTCAAGGACAAGAGGTTTATCAGGAGCAGTCAACATGGCTTTTCCAAGGGCAAGTCATGTCTGACCAACCTGATAGTCTTCTATGAGGATGTAACCAGGTGGATGCATGATGGCAGAACATAAATGTAGTTTATCTTGATTTCAGTAAGGCATTTGACACCATCTCCCACAGCATCCTTGGAGCTAAGCTGAAGAAGTGTGGCCTGGATGATCGGGTAGTGGGGTGGATCGGGAGCTGGTTGACAGATAGAAGCCAGAGAGTTGTAGTCAATGGGATGGAATCTATCTGGAAGCCTGTTTCTAATGGAGTCCCTCAAGGGTCAGCACTGGGACCAGTACTATTCAATATATTTGTTGATGACCAGCATGAAGGAATAGAGTGTACTATCAGCAAGTTTGCTGATGACACAAAACTGGGAGGAGTGACTGACTCTGGTGATAACTGTTTCTGTTCCCCTCAGCATATCTGCAATGGCCTCTCCGGGCCACTTCCCTCAGATCTGTGACAGAGTAAGATTTATAATATGAAGACTGAGTCAAGAGATTTGCATAGAGATTTGCATTTGTTCCTAGCAACATACTAAGATTGAACTTCATTGTTTCTTGAGAATAATGGGTGGAGCATAACTGTATATTCTTTTTAATGACAAAAATATTAAATAAGTGTAAACATATATAAAACTGGTAACAGTGGTCACATGTTGGTCATGTGAAACTTTTTTACCCATGCAAATCATGATTTTAGTCTAGAGATGATACTCTGACTGAGCAAAGCAATCTCATTTAACTATTCCTCCTTTAAGAAGTAAAAATAGTTTTACTTCTGTCAGTTCTTGAATGCATTTGCATATTCAACCATCATTAAAAGAAGTGAACGATTCGATCCAGGCCAGAACATCCAAGAGACTGAAAATCTGTATATAACACTGGCATCCTAGAACTGAAACTAAATATGGAAAATGCGTCTATCTACTGTCTCTGCTAGCTATCATTTGATAATCTCCCTTAAAAGGTTTGGCCAAGGAGACACTGAAGAATTGTTTTATAAACTGTTACAGTGCACTAAGGTATGAATTGGCATCTTCAAGGGCAGAACTTTACTGGAGCTAGGGTAGTTCTTTCCTGTCCCTCCTTTTTCTTGGAAGAGCAATTTTGTGATATCAGGTGTGCAGTAGAATTTATCATAACCTATTCAGCATATCTTCTGATGACAGGTAACTTGTCACTAAATGCTTCACTTTCCCCCTTGCTACGGGTTGGCAGCTTCTGCACACTTTTCACTGTGCAGGTGCTTTCTTTTGGCAGACTTGTTCATATAACAGAGCAATCCAATCAAAACATCACTGGGAACCCTTGACAGAACATTTGCTGCTTTAGAAACATTTGCACCCACCATATGGCAAGGGCAGCTTAGGCTATGAAAATGATAATTTTAGGTTAGAGTCAGGGAGGGCATCTGAGATTTATGATGGCTAAAATTCATTAAGTGTTGACAAAGCCATCCAAATGTTTAAAGCAATTTTGTAGGATAGTTCCAAAACTGAGTTAAGGAGAGGCATTTGGTGTTCACTTGCCATTTATACAAAGATATATCTATTTCAACAACCATTCTGTACCTTACAACCATAAACCCATATTAAAGTGAGGCAGCAGCTTTCTATAGCAATGGAACAAAATATAACATCTTGCAATACTAGTCATACTGCTTGCATTTTTTTATTCAGCATTTTCAGTAATGTACTTACCAGAAGATGAAAAAGAACAACATGACAGGCATGATAATCCATTTGCTTCTTTCTCACCTTGAAGACCTTAGAGTGTTTAAATATGCCACATTCCTTAATTTGCATTAAAAATAGAAGAGGCTGATTTGTGTTTATTGTAATTTGTAGAATAAAAATAATTTCTGTGTTCCCTGATATGGAAAATATGGATATTACTTATCTTGTATCATTCAATGCCATTATTATAAAATTGTACCATAAACAGTTGCAATGTATGCACTAGTACAAATTATCAAGAACCAATCTAAAACTTTCACAGATTATTAATTGTTCTTCTATCTATATACCAGATTTCATAGCAATAGCATTTTTTACATGATCATGTTTCAGTGCCAACAGAAAATTTTATTTGTATTTGTTCTTCAGCCAAAGGGCCTTCTGAAAACGATATTTAGCCCTCTACGCTGGATACCAGGTTACTCAGTACCCAGGTGTTCAATATTTGGGGGATTTTTTGTTTTGTTTTGTTTGTTTTTTTTTTTTAAGTGGAAGAGATTACATTAACAGGAAGAAAATTATCCCATATAATGATGAAAACCATAACATAAGGACAAACACCCTTTATTTCCAGTTTATTGTTGGGAAGAAAAAAAAAAAACAGAAAAAGAAATTAAACAGCTGTTCATGATTATAACAGTAGTACAGCAGTAAGTCATACACATCTCCCCACAAGATAGTGTTCTGTTCCTTTCATTTTTTCTTCTCATGACTGTTCATTTTTTTATTACAAAGACAATAGGTAATACAATAATCATTCCCCTTTGCTTGTGCTTTAAAATTTATATTATTCTGTAGACTGGTGTGTAAAGTATACATTTCCTGTTTGTGATTGCTTCACCTTCCTCAGCTTTTGTTCCAACAATTAATTTGATGTCAGAAGACTAGTTATCATAACCTATAAGCCCAGAGTTTCTTAATTTAAAAAACAATTTTGTGAGCTCTTTTTTATTTTAATAAGGGAAAGAGCAAACCTATGTTACATATGCTTTTATTTCTCAAGAGGTCCAAAGACTAAAGCTCACCTACTTGAGCCTATTCCAAAAGACAATGGACCATATTTTCTTCCTCTACTGGTGTGAGTAATATTTGAATTACTCAGTTTCTCCCTAGCCCATCCCATAAAATGAAAAGGTTATGACAATAGAAATAAACAGAGTTCTCTGTTTCAAAAGCTTCTGCAAACCAATAGGAATAGTGGATTGAATACAGGAGGTGTTGGAACATGGAGTGGGAGTAATGGCTGCTTTGTTTGATCTCTGAGACAACAACAGGGCAAGTCTATTAGGGTACAAAAAACCCAAACAAACCCCCCCCAAAAAATCAAAACCAAACCCAAATATCTTTCCTTAACAATCTGAGTGAAAAACATATCTAAAGCCTGAAAGAGAAGTTAGTTTCACTGGTATTTAAAACTGAACAATGATATTTTCCCCATTGCAAACCAAAGTAAAAATTACAGGCAACTAATAAAACCCCCTTCCTACCATTTGTGCTGGGCTCTCTGTTCATAGGGATGCTTCACCATTTTACTATACTCAAATGCTGCAGTTGTGCTAGATTATTCCAAAGTAGCACAGTGCCTAGGAACATCACTGAAAGGCTTCAGGCAACTGTATTGCAAGAAGCATGATTCGGGGGGGGGGGGATAGTTCTGAAGTGCCAGGTCGTTGGTATTTAGATGACAAAAGTCTAAAACTAAGGAACAGGGAAGAGAAACACCATATCAATATAGATTGCAGACTGTATTTTCATGAACTGCAGCACAGCTTTAAAAACTTGAGACAGAGAGTTACAAAAATGTATGAATCAGCCTCGGCCATGTAGCTTTCTGTGAACAAACTGTCTTAGTGCAGATAACATGTAGGATAAGACAGTGAAAGGTGGGTTGTTTTTATTTCAAACACACCTCTGGGCCAGAGTCTTTATATAGCCCTATTGCTTTCTTCGTATAAAAAAAGTCATCTCAGGTTGTCAGCACTTTACTTGCTAGACAATTAAGTCTGGGAAAAAACCCCAACAAATTAAAACCAGACCATAACACTAAAAAAACCCACATTCTATTTATATATCTACTGTTGAACATTTCACAGATTTTATCTACACATACTATTACAAAACAATACTTGCAATTCCTAAAGTGGTATCTTAAAAAATTATTTCTCTCTATTCTGCAATGCAAACAGGTCTACAAGAGCTTTTAATACTTTTAATATTTGTATGGGGAGAAAAAAATCATAGTAATGAGTGCAAGTGGAGTTTGAGAGATAAGTTTATTACACAAAATTGTTTTCTGTTTACTTTCAAATATACATTTATTCAAATGATTTATGATGACCTTTTCTTAAAAGATAACCAGGTTAACTAAACACAGCTAAATACTTAAGTGCTTGCAGGTCAAGTTATCTCTTCAAAATGTATTTATATGTAATAGTATGAGAAGAGAGAAGTAAGTAAAAAAAAAAAAAGCAAAAATCACAGATTTTATATATATGGATAATATTATGCTTTAAAAGCAGTTACTAAGAAGAGAGAAGATACACTGTCTAATAAACGACTTTCTCATTCTACGTTTTATATACAAGTTATATTATTTTGTATTTTCAAATTGTTATTGTTATCCCATTCTACTCTGTAGTGTGAAGAAACATTATGTATAAAACTAGGTTTTAAAGGACTAAAGGACCTGACAAATCCTTCCATGTGAAGTCTTGTCCACATGTTAATATAATTTTCCAGCTGTTTAGTTTCCTATTATTTCCCCAGAGTAACTAGATACCAGCCTTCATATGTACTGTTGATTATTAGTAGTACCATTCAATATATTAGATCCATGCCATATTTAGACAGGTAATAAAAAGAGTAAAAATTCACTTTCTCATGACTTTTAATTCTGTCATAAGAATGTCTTAAGTGTCATCTTTGAAATATATATCTTTTTAATACTCAGCTGACTTGTAATTCTAAATATGATCATCATCAGATGATCTAAAACATAAACACGTTTTAGAATTCTAAAGTGATTTCTTGTACCCTTGGTATAAGCTGGTAGAAGAGTTATTGTTAATGTATATGTTCTTTTGAACTAATCTAGCTGCAAGATAAAGTGTATGAATTCAGTGCTTTGCTTAAGAGGACCATTAATTCTTTACAGTGCTTTGAATGATGTAGACTAACAGAGTGCACTTTCAAGAAAGTGTGGCCATGCATAACACAGGAAAGATTAATATCTCCAGAGGAGATTAAGGTTCTGTGTTTTCCCCAGGGTACAGATCATTTCATTGCGGTACCAGCTCAAGTGACATGATCAGCATACAGAATGTTAGTTCAGATTTTAACATATGTTGGAAAGGAAGGATATGCACACAGTCAGCTTTAAACACTTTAAATAAAGGAGAGAAACACTGAAGCTCCTCCCTGGTTTTACGCAGGTGCCCTGCCTACGTCTGATACCTTCTCCAAATCATTCATCCATTTGAAGGGCTTTTTGCTAGCTATTCATTTTAGAAAGGGCATAGGTGTCTTGCTTTAGGTTTCTGAAGTTATATTAATAAAAGGCAGTGAGTGAACACTCCCACAGTCTCTAGCATCTAAATCAACATTTCAGGTTTAACGGTATTAATCTTTATTAACTTCATTCACCTCCATTAACTATTCAAGTGGAAGAAAGCATTCCCATGGTTTACCTTCCTTTCTGTCTTTCGTCTTCCTCTTACTGAAGAGGACATTCTATTTTTCAGTTCTGCAATCTGCAGAATTTTATCTAAACAGATAATTCTGGACATCAGAGGAATCCACAACCACTTCCACAACCTATTTTTAAATGTAAATGATTTTACAAAGATCAGTCATTATGGCACTCTGGAGTCCAAGCACTATTGAAATTCAACAGAAATTAGGTGTTCAATTTATTTTCAATCTCCATTCCTGAATATGTGCAAGCTACTATTATTATTGTGCTCTAAGTTTAACCTCCACAATTCTGTCTAAACACAAGGATGCACTTCAGCATATAGATCAAGCCTTGTTTGTGCTGCTCCTGAAAGGAGTATTAGCTTCTCTAAGGAACATGTAAAGAAACTGAGCTACCTAATGAGCTGATTTCTGTATCTGTCTAGATTAAATGGATATTTATCAGATGTATCTAAACACACAGGCCAGGTTTACTCTGATGCATCCAGACCCTATTTGTCATAGCTGCACACATAGATTTAAGTAGTCATTTACAGCAGTAACGATAAATGTTCACAGATTTATTTTAAAACCAAGCCTTTACCCCATTACTGAAAAGAGCTATCACTTCAAAATGGCAACACAAAAAGGAAATACCTTGAAAGTCTCATTTAGATCTCATACAACCACTTCAAAGTACTTATTATTGAAAGCTACAGTAATCACATGACACCCAAAAGCTCCATTTCAACCAGAATCAGTTAGAGAAGGAAAAGACATGCAGATTCAACAATTGCTCTAAGAGGTCAGCACAGTCTGAAATATAAATGTGTCATATACTTTTCATAAAAGCCATCCTGTGAGATTACAAAATTTTTTTTTTTTTTACATTAGAGCATTAGACTAGAATGTTAAGGGAATTTTGGGAGGGGCATTTTAGAAGCAATTTCTCTCTGGTCATGAACATTCTACAGAGGTAGAAATATCTGTAAATTGCTTCTGCGTGGGTGTCATCTGTCACCTTCCTGCAGTGCCCACTTCAAGATGTACCCATTGGTCTCTGTTGACAAGCTGGCTAAATGCTATGACTACAATAATCAAACTATGATATTAAATGTATTCTTAGTTTCACATTGAGTGTTTGAAGAAAACACCACAAACCCTTTAAAGTAGAAGAATGACAGGAGTAAAAGAGATCTACTTATGGAGCACAGAGAATGCTTTTCTAGTAGTATGATAATTTTATGAAATTTCTTTTCTTTAATTCAAATTTTCCCCCCAAAAAGATTCTGAAATATGTTTAAAACTCTTATTAACTATTCCCTATTTTTGAGGCAGGAAACAATACCAACATAGAAAATGTGAGCTGAATTATAAAGCCCAGTTATTAAATCCTGGTTTCTTAAAGTAAACAGATGCATATCTGCATATCCAGTTTATGATTGCAAGAACAGAAGTGTTTAATCCAGAAGTTTTATCAATATGTATACATAGACCTAAAAATAGGTTGCTTTGCATGTTTTTCTATGCCACAGTGATCTTTCCAATTGTGTAAGAAGAGTAATCCAGAAGAAGGTGTCAAAAAAGACATTTTATTGGAGAACAGAATGTCAATATTTAGATGCAGATGATGAAACCATGATGTTTATTTTTAATTAAAACTGAAAATTTGGCCTCCAACTGTTTACAGGGGATCTATACACTTAAAGGACAGAGTTTATTACTGTGCCAGAGCTGTATTTTCTCAGCTGCTTTAGTATTGATTAGCTGTGCTGTCATGGGATGTCAAGTCTCTCTTGTATTGCAACCATACTTAGCATACATTTTTCTCATCCATTAGGAGTGAATTAAAACAAAAAGCTTTAAAAAAGTTATTATAAATCTGTAGAGATGTATATGTGGCTGACAAGGCAAAGAAAAAGTGTTATTAAATCCTATTAAGCTCTGTTTCCCTGATCATATTGATTTTCAAGTTACATATTGATTTCAGCATTATAACTGCATAACAATAAAATGCATAGGAAGACTCCAAGGAAAGATTAGAATGAAAGCCAAAATATAGATTCTGTTCCCAGCTCTTTGTTAGCACTCTTGGTCAAACCATCCATGTGTGAGTTATAAAATATTCCTCCCTTCCTGCAACTGTCTATTTTAATAGCAAGATATTCATAGTAGGATATACATATGTTTCACACTTAACATATATACTTGTCTAGGTCAGTTCTGAAAACTACCAAAAAAAGACTGCAAACATTTTAATGGAGTAGGAAGTGTTCAAGAGATGTCTGTAATCAACTTTAGAATACATTTGTATTTAGGTTTGTTCCATGTTGTAACTTCAACGAAAAAGTACTGAATTTTTTGCTTGAATCTTCAAATTTAGTAGGAATACAAGTTTAGAAAATATTGTTATCAAGAAAGTAGAGTTATTCACGAAACCCATACAGTTTGTTGTGATTTGAATCACAGAATTGTCACAGAATCAAGGAACTGAAGTCACAACATAGTTTTTTCCTGTTAATCATGAACAGAATTTCCAACAAATAGGCAGTTATGGAGGGGGAACACTGCAAGATCATTACTTTTTGTGTTCACGAAAGACTAGGAAACTATCCCTTCAGTTTTCTTTGCCATCCAGGAATAAATTCCTTCTCGTGTTTTTTCCTTCTGTAAAGCAGTTTGCAGTTATTAAAAAAAAAAAAAATCTTTATCCTTCTCTTAGGGGTCTTTTTCATGTTTATTAACAACAATATAGTTTACATCTGTAAATCTAGCAAGATGGATATTAATAGTTGGAAAGATGAATCAATTTTCAACACTAAGTACATGTGATTCATTAACATGAGAGGGTCACCATAAGGATTTGATAAAGTGTCACTTGATGCATTGGTGAGTTCATGCTAATTGCCAGTGCTCTAATCAGCTCGCATCTTTATATTGGTATTTAGTTGGGCATATAAGATGCTTTCCTTCATTGTGTCCCCTAATCCTTATTTCCACCTCCCCAACTGTACACAATGGTTTTAAGACTTTTTTTATTACAAAGAAGCATTAAGCCTTCAATATGAGGAACAAAAAATGTAAAGAACTTCAAAATCTCAACAGTTCATGACATAATGAAGGAAATACTATAAACATTAAAAACAAATCAAACATGATACTATGCTCCATGCTCCACACATGCTCCATTTCCAAACCTGTATTTCTCTTCCTCTTTGAGACGAAACATGTTTCATTAGTTTAGTATGGTGACATATACTCTGGGGAGAGTTTAAGCTAAATTTTTGCATTTAGGAAAATATATAATATAATATAAATACCACTTTATTACTTGATTTTCTTTGATTGTTACTGCTTTAACTGTAAGCATGAGAAGTTAAAAAACTAGATTTCCTCTCTCTTCAGTACTTGTTCCTGATAAGGTGCAGAGGGAAGAACAAAACATCTTTCAGGACAACTAACATGTGAATAATACTTTTTACCATTGTTTCACAATACTATGAATTGAACTCTCACTGAATTTTTATTTGTAATTAAGTCAGAATGGCCAGGAAAAAAATACTTGTTTTCTACATTGTCACTGCATAAGTGTAAAATCAAGGCTGTTATCAATAACAATACTCCTAACAGCAAATTTGTGTCACAGAGTGCACTCAATATCATAATGAGTTTTAATGTTTCCTTTCAACATTATGTATTCACCCTTACCATACACTGTATTACATAAATCTGAAATTATTTCATCTCTCAAGGGCCTGACAAGAGTCAGCTATATATGACAATCTGTGTTGTAACTATATATGCCTGGAAATAAACTAAAACTTATTAAGAAAACACAATTTTAGAGTGAACTACTACTGAAATATCTTTAAAATCCTCATGTAAAGCAGCAAATAAAACTCATGATAGAAAATTAAATCAAGAAAAAAGTTCAGTTCGTGCTTCTGGTAGTTGTATGTGGTGTTTATTTTATTTGTATTTCAGATCCTTGACAAGTTCTTTGGTAATGGGGAAGAAAGTAATGTATTATGATTATTTTCAAGATAAAATAGGAGAGTAAAATGCATGCTGATGCATTGAAAAGCATATACCTGGGTGGATACAGATGCCATTAAGTTTGGCTAGAAGTTGTCTTTAAAGTAAATACTAACAAATGTTAATTTAATTTTCCTGATAAAACAATAACACATAATTTAAAAAAAATTAGCATAGCCTAGAGTGGCATGGAGTGACTGAAAGTTTTTCTACTCATATGATGTAGATAATAATTTATAATATTATTATAAATAATAATTTTTAAAAGTAATTAACTACGGAAATAAAAACTCAGACTGGGACTAGCCTATGGATTATTAACCATCTGAGGTTAATCAAGAGGTTTCAGCACCTACCGTTTCTTAAATCATCTTCCAAGAAATGATCAGGACCTTAGCCTATAATAATCTTCCAATTAATTAAGCAATGGAGATGCATTTTTAAGCCTTGTTACAGAAGTCACATCTTGCTGCAGTTTGATAATAGCAAAGTTCTGTAATGTCAGGAAGCAAATAAATCTCCATAGGAGCATATAATCCTGTATTGTACCGACTACACTGTGCAAGCAGCATTTTCATGGTTTTCAGCATATTCAGTGTCAGGTCCTGTGGTCAGTGAAAGCTCATTGAAAAGTACTTGTGATATAGTCCCAAGAGTTTCCCCAGCCAGCTGAAGAAAGATATAAAACTTTCAAAACTTGATCTTACTATTTAAATTATAAAATAAAGGTGTTATAGGATTATTATGAATACTTTTGGAGTTTTTGGCCACAACATGATCTTACCTTTACCTACAAAATGTTGCCCTTTATTGGTTCAAATCGACTCCTTATTTAAGGAGACTTTCTAAACAATGGTGATTCTGATAGCAGATGACAGGAAATAGGAAATGTTACTGAGGGCATTTTGTAAAATGATTCAAAAAAAAAAAAAAAGGATAATGGTTCAACTGTCCAGTTAGATAAGAAATACAATTGTTTAATAAATTTCAAAAATATAGAAAAAAAATAGAATGTTCTGAGATAAGCATTTTGGTCACACTAGACTTGACTAGAACAAAAGGCAGATGATTGTAAGGAAAAAGTAAAAATGTCCACTTATAAAAATGAAATGTGTCATGTCTCATGACACTCAAAAAGGGGCCCCTTTACTATTTTGTTCCAGTGAGTTGTGTGCTAGTGATGTGGTACTTTGTAA
Source organism: Phaethornis superciliosus (assembly GCA_023637945.1). Taxonomy (NCBI): domain Eukaryota; kingdom Metazoa; phylum Chordata; class Aves; order Apodiformes; family Trochilidae; genus Phaethornis; species Phaethornis superciliosus. The sequence goes on from JAJQWJ010000002.1 coordinate 76,585,720, forward strand.
AGTGTTAGGGGATTCTTACAAAACCCCCTTGTCAGAAGTATCTTATCTTTCAATTAATTTTAAAAACATTCACCTAACCTAAACTAGAAAACAAGCAAATAAAAATAGTTGTTTAAGAAGAAATAGAAAACAATTATACATAGTCATAAAAGACAAATAAGAATCTGCATAGCATTCTTGCATTAACATGTCATTAAACCTCCTCACTGTTATCCCTTTTCCTTCCCTATCAAATGTGCATGTTCAGAATTAGGATAGTGGGCTTATTTTATGCTACAAATGCTATTTATTTAGGAGATTGTGCAAGGCAATAAACCAATTAACAAGTTTCCTTTAGACTTCTGCAAGATAATCACATAGCAAAATGTACAGGAGGTCTCTCCTCAGATCTCGTGGGTGGAGGGTTTGCAAAAGCAGTGAGAAAATCCCAGTGAGAGCTGGGATTTCTCTTGAATTCTTTTATTTAAGACTCCTTACAGATTTGGCTTTTTTCCCTTTCTCCTGCAACACAGTCTACCCTCATTAAAAAAAAAAAAAAAAAAAAAAAAAAAAAAAAAGTTTTTGTTATGAGAAAATTTTTGAAGCAAAACCTTAAGGAAGAATAAAACTTCTTGTTTCATTGGTTGCTTGGAACATGTTAGGAGTAAGGTATGTTTCACATGAACTTACATATCAACTGGGGCATTAAAAATGATGTGAGCATCTTAGGTAATTATTACTAATTCATTACCAGTAAAAATTATATGGTGTGCTAAAGAGTCTGGGGTAACTGATTCTCAGCTCCTACTTTGGGCATAGAATATCAGTGAGCTCTTTCCTTCTAGTAAACAACTTGGTCAATTAATTGTGTCATACAGAGTAAATTTCAAGTAGAGAATTGAACTAGAAAAGTGTAAATTTCTATGTTGCAGTAAGTGCCAAGTAAGTGCAATAGTGTTTATCCACTGGGTTTATTTCAAGATGTCAGCAACATGCTTCAGTAGCTTTATTATAACCACTAACATGTTTTCATTCTTAAAAGTTGTTTTTCAGACTGTGCAAGTTTTGCAGACCTAGTTGAAAACATTCTTTACTGGAAGGTCATTTCTTAAAGCTCCATCAAAAGGTTAATAAAAACAAGGCCTGTTTGAACTTATATCTCAGTTCACAATCCTTTTAGAAAAAAAACCTAGGACTTCTAATTGAAAAAGATGCCTGCTGATGCAAAACTCTACTTAGCCCCAAGAAACAGCATCTATTTCAAAACTGCTAGTAATTAGTAGGTGCTTGTTCTCCTTCAGATAATACAAGAAGTGATCTTATGGAAGTATCATAAAAACTGTTATATCAGCAACATTATCTTTGGTAGTGCTTAGTATAAAGTTTTAAATTTCATAAGATTTTATTTTATTATTGTAACGAGTAACCCTATAAAAAAATCTGAGACTTATTGGATAGCTTCTACCTTGTGACCTACGAATTTGCAATATAGCACAAAATATTGAGCCACAGTGCTGAATATTCAAGAAATTCTTCCTTTTAGTATGAAAGTTGAATTAGTGACACAACAATTTTGTAGTTGACATTACATTTAATTCTGTGGTACTCCTGAAAAGGAGTTTCTCTTGACAAGTCAGTTGTTGAAAAAGGATATGATACATCCTCTTGAGCTGACATACATTGCTAATAGATAATGAAAAGACTAACAATAACTCATACTTTCATATATTCCATACTGTCTTTCAAGTCTTTGATACATAACAAATACATTGGTGAAGGTAAAACAACAAAATAGCTTTTGTCTACTAAGGGTTAGTGTGACCACTGGTTTATTTACACAAATCAGAATGCTTAATAAAGCATATCAGGCACATAGCTAGGGTTTCTACATATGTATACTTGGTATTTTATATCTAGCCAGAGGGCAGTGCTAACAAGTCATAATTTCTCACTTCAGATTTTTAGCACTCCCAAAGAGATAATTTCTCAATTTGAATTTTTAACACTCCCCAAAACCCACTGTTTTAATATATGCCAAAAAAGATAATCAAATAAAACCCCTGAAAAGTGTGCTATATTTCTTTTTCTAAAATTATTTATTATCTAGGCAGACATTAAAGGCAATATTTGAAGAATGCAGACCTTGTTAAACCCTGCAAAATAAAACAAGTTCTGTGCTTCAAGAATCCACCAAATCATTCATGGAGAATGATGAATGTGTGTGTGTGTCAATTTGAAAAGTAATTTTTATTTGGTGTTTTTGGATGCTGTTTAATGATCGTAACAGTAAAAGGAAAGAGATGTCTGATTCTCTGAATATCTTTGATTAAATGCCTACCCTGTCAGTCACTATGTATGAATATGTATACTTGGCTCTTGTGTTTCAAGGTTCCAGTTCATAATGAACATCACTTTTCTTCCCTCCTAAACTTTCATGAATTGCAATCCCTTTAGACGCAACTACTCCTGACTAGGAATTCCTGTAATTTCACAGGATCTCTTTTATCCTGATTTACATATTTACAATACCAATGAAAGTGAAGTTGGTGGGAAAGAGAAATAGAAAACCAAATTAAAAAAAAAATTTATAAATTAGGCTGAAATTTTCATCTATAGTACAGTTTTCTTATGCTTTTGGAATAATGAAGAAAAGTGTATGTTTTGACAGTGATTTCCCCCCAGCATGACCCTCAGTGGGGCTGAATTATCATAAACAGTAAGAGCAGAAAAAAGCATACCTGAAACTTTACACCATTGAGTGTGACATTAGTGTTAAGTTACGATTTCACATTCTCTTCAGAAGCTCCATTTCCTAAATACTTTTGGAGAAAAGCTATGGATGTTTGTCCACAGAAAGCAGTAGTGTACTGTCAGTATATTTTTTTTTCATCTCCTAAAAAACCTAGAAAAATTTACTGGGAACTACCACTTCCTAGTCCTCTGCACCAGTGTGAAAGGATGGAAAAGTTCTCCAAGTTCTATGTCAACAAAAAGATCTTTAATGGTTCTCCTGAGTATACTTCAGAGGCACAGATGAGCTTGTACTGTGGAGTTCATTGCTATGGGGAAGTTGATGCTGGGGAGCAAGGGATTAAAGAACAAAACTGTATCTGAAATTGACCTTTTAATGTCACTACAGTGAAAGAAATGTGGTAAATAGTAGATCTGACAAAGACTAGAAGACCCAGAAGTACTTTTCCTGTCGCAGTTCATTGTCTGCAGCACAAGTCACTAGTAAGGTTATTCAGGAAAAAGCCTACCCATGCCTCTTTTTTTAAATGGAGAGTCACTTTAACTTAACTGACTTAGTCTGAAAATTTGCAGACCATGAATAAACGTTAAATCTAAGAATATTTTAAAAGGGTTTTTTGGGGCGGGCAGAAATGTGGTTGCATTTTAGTAATGTCATAAAGTTTGTATCTTTCAGCCCCTATATTCACCTTATGCTCACAACCTGAAGATTATGTATTTCTTACAGTCCAAAATTAACGATGGATTTTAATTTTTTCAAAGTCTCAATGGAAAGTCAGGAAATACTCTATTTTTTCTAAAGCAAAGTCATCTTGCTTTGAAGCTTGGGGTGGGTAGGTATGTTGTATATGTAATTCCTATACAGAAAAAAAAGCCAGTAAAAAGCCACTACAACCCAATCCAGATATCAGCTATAAAGCACAGTATTAAAAAATCAAACTATTAAACCTTCTAAAATATTTTAACAATTAACATTTATGACACACATTTTAAAAAAAGAAAGAGTATATATATTATAGAAATACATTACAATAAAAGAAGTTGAAGTTAGAAGAAAACACAATCCACATCTTAAATGTTCAGATTGCTGTTTTCAAAGAACTGTGTATTTACTAAGGTATTTTATCTAAAAACTAGTCAGGGGATTGATCTTTACTGGAATATCTTTGTTGCCTGAAAAAAAAAAGTTCTATTCCTTCAAACAGAGTAACTCAATGAAAAGAGTGATATTAATTCTGTTACAACAGGATTATAATTAGTTTTTGTTTACCTAACATGATCTTGAAGCTGGAGAAGAAGTTAATTAGAAACATTTTCAAATGTCCCACACGTTGATTGGAATATAAATGTTACTGCCGCAAAAAAAAAGTATGCTGGGCTCAAGTTTTATAAAAGTAGAGGAAGGCATTTTCCTCTAAGATTCTTCTAAGAACCAAAGGAACTGTGAGAAACTCAGCAGAAATGCTTGCACAGTAAGGCACAATTCATTATCTATTAGTGGCAAAATCAGAAGTTTTGTCATTTAAAGACAGCTGAGGTTGCATCTGGTAGATATGGGTTATCAGATCCTTAGGAAGTATAACATTTGTTTCCTTCAACTCTTATATTGTAAATATATTTTTAACCTTATATGGGCCACATATCTTGGAAACATTCATGTGTGTCTGGTATACAACACTGAGGTTCAGTTCAACGCAGTACTGAATTAAAACAACAAATGTGACAATACCTCTGTCAAGTGAACACAAACTGATCCTCAGCATGGTCAACAAAATAATTTTTCTTGTGGAGTAAGAGATCAATTACCTCATCCAGACTGATAACACTATATACCTTATGATAAACATAACCTTCTGTTTTAGAAATTAATTTATTTTCTGTACATTCCAGCTAAATTTCTTAAAACAGCAGGATAGACACTCTGTATAACTGACAGAGAACAATTTCCAAATAAAAAAGATGAGGGCCTGGAGTTAAAGGCCACAAAAATCTTTATACCATGTCACACACAGTGTGTGAAGGATGTAGAGGGGTTAACCAAAATAATTGCTATCATATAAGAATATTTATCCTAATTTCACGGTCCAGGAGGAAATAAAAGTATCAAGGGGAAAAATAAATGAAAACCTCAACAACCTTAACTTTATCCGTGGGGAATTTCCAAGGGAAATTCTGTACTGTGATAGCAAGGGATAGCTTCTCTAACACCTGCATTCCAAGATGAAAGCCAGGTCCAAGACTGAAGTCTTATGACTGCTATCTTGTTACAGATAAGGAATATAGGAGCTTGAGACTGAAGTAATAGCCAGAGAACCTTATAAGCAACTAAAAAGTGAGAGAAAAGGAGAAGCATTTAATACCCTTGTGTCACGGCTTAGGCCCAGCCGGAAACAACCAGGCTTCCACTCACTCATCCCCCACTTCCACCTTGGGACAGGGAGAAGGACATCCACCTAAAGGCTCATTAATTAAGGCAAGGAAAGGAGGTTTTTTTCTCTCTTCAATTGCAATAGGCAAAACAGACAAACACACCTTAGGAAGAAAAAATTAATTTAATCTATCAGGAGAGAGAACACAACTAGATCTTAATACCTTCCCTCCACCCCTCCATTCTTCCCGGGCCTGAATTGCTTCCCTGCTGCCTCCCCCCAGTGGCACAGGGGATGGGGAACCAGGGGTTAAGATCCCCACACGCTGTTTCTGCCGCTCCTTCCTCCTCAAGGGGAGGACTCCTCACATTCTTCCCCCTCTCCAATGTGGGGTCCCTCTCCCAGGAGAGTCCTTCAGGAACCCCTGGGCCATGAGTCCCTCCCACAGGTGCAGTCCCTCAGGCACAGACTGCTCCCGCCTGGGCTGCACACAGAGTCACGGCTGCTGCGGGAGCAGTCACCTCCTCTGCCACCGGCTCCTACATGGATGCAGAGACACATCTTGACCCTCTTGTGGTCCTGAACAGGTCAAAGCTCCACATCTGCCCACCTGTGACATTCCCCAGCTGCAGCTCCATATCTGCCCCACTGTGATCCTTCAGGGGATACAAATCCACATCGGCCCTACTGTAGTTCTTTAGAGTCTGCTCCACTGTGCATCTCCATGGGTTGCAGGGGGACAGCTGCCATCTCACCATGGGAAAAATCTCTGCTTTGGCACCTTCTCCCCCTTCTTCCTCACTGACCTTGCTATCTTTGCTCTGTCACTGCTTTCAGCTCCTCCTCTTCTCTGCAGGTCTGGGGCTTTTGTTTGTTTGCTTGTTTTTTGTTGTGGGTTTTTTGGGTTTTTGTTTCTTTGTTTGTTTTTTGCAGTTTAATTTTCCCTTTCTTGAATATACTGCTTGCAGAGGCTCATATCTGCTTGTCCTTGGTCAGAGGTGGGGCCAGAACTAGAGCCAAGGGAGCTTCCAGCTGCTTTTCACAGGAGCCATCCCTGTAGACACCACCACTTCCAAAACACAACTGCACTGACCCAAAACACTTTGACATAAGTCAAAAGTCTGATATTCTTTTTATTCATTTAACATGGAATTACAGTGTTTAAAGCAATCTTGTATGATGATTTAGTTCTAATACCTTACCTTAAGGCATCATTCCATCTGCATCATTTCTGAGATCTGTTCATCTACTTGTCCACCACTGTTGAAGGTACGACCAATAAATTTATTATAGTCCTTTTTAACTTAGGCATTTTGAAATTTTTAAAATATCTAACCTTAATCCTTTTTACTGTGTTATGAATTCATTGTCTTTTATCGTCTCATGGACATAGAAAAAGATTACTCCAGCCATCTTTATAATAATAGTGTTTTACATATTTAAGGTTCCCTTTTAAAATAGTATAACATGAATTAAACTATATTTTTCTTGTGAGCCATGTTTAACAGATCTATGATCTTTCTTATTATCCCCTCTGAGCTTTCTGCAGTTATGCAGTGCAAATCTCAGAACTGGACAGAGGCCAAGATCTTGCTTGTACTCATTAGAGAAGGATTGTTTCAAAAGGCCTTATAGACTGTAGGCTCACTTATAGCAGAGTATAGTATATATATCTTTTCCAGAACAGCAGGTCTTCGGGTTACAGATCAGCTAGATACGATACCCCCTATGGAACTTTTTTTAATAGCCACAACCTGAACATTTGTTTGACATCCTATACTTGTGTAATTTTTCAATTCCCGTTTTAATATATTTCCTCCCAAATTTTGCATCCAGCCTGAAATGTCAATTTTTTCTTTTCTCAAATGTATCATCTTTCTCAGTTCAGTTACATTTTTTATTCTGTATTCCATCCCCCAGATTACTAGCAAAGCACTGAAGAAGTAAAAGCTTCAGAGAATTAAAAGCTGTGTAAGTGTTCACACTTTAATTTTTATATATGCTAGGCTACAGTTCTGAATGCCCTCAATGACACCTCAAAACATCTCCATTTTGGTAATATCAATCTGTCACAAATCATTAATTGGATTTTTCAGTGTTTGTCAAGATTGACAATTTAAGACTTTTCATGCCGATAAAAAAAACCTAAACCTAAATACTATGTGTTGTGGGTTTTAAATGCTATGTGTTGTGGGTTTTTTCGGGGGGGCTGGGCTGTGTGTTAAATTTTTTGACAATGTGTGTTGATGTTGTTACTGAATCACATTTCTCTGTGGATTTAGTCTCAGGAACAATGCAAGTATACAATTTTCATTCTGACACTTCATCTTTTGACAAGTTAATAAGATTTTCTATCAAGAAAATGGAGTGAAGTTAACAACTTAAAAAACAAGTTTATCAGTAAAGCCCAGAGATAAGACAACAATTTGCAAAAGTGACTGGGCTGATTTGCTTTTTCCTTGATCATGGGAATAGTGGGTTTACCTTTAAAAAAATACGTAATTTTACAGTTACTTAATTATGAATTTATAGATTGAGAGATGAACCTGCTGACTTTATTTATACTCAAAAAGACATGAGAGAAACTATTCTTTGACTAAACAAATAAACACTAACAGAAATTGTCGGTTTAGCTTCTAAATTTTTAATACGTATTCATAGGTTGCTGATTATATGAACTATCAATCTATGGACAAGAAATATGTACCTGTATCATAATTTAAAATTGTGCGAATCACTCTGGTTGTATTGTTTGTTTCCTCTTTTTGGTAATAAAATTAGAAGTTCAAGCACAATAAATTACTCTCCTGTTAAATGTATTCATTTCTCTTTAAAAAAAAACAAAACATCTTTTTCAGAACATAGGCTGAGTTATCTTGGATAGTTTTGCAACTTCTGTGTAGTCATAGTGTGTGCACAGATAGCTGTAATTAATGAACTTATTGTCATCTCACAGTTTACTTGTGTTCCTCAGCTCATCTGAAGAGTTTTACTTAAGAAGTAACAGTGAGACATGTAAATAAGTATTTCTCGATTAAGCCTAGAGTATTATTTTTCCCCCAATCAATTTATTTTAGACAATAATACTATTTGGTTTAGAGGAAAAAGTGATCTATCAAGCTCTGAGAGCCAGTACAAAGACTTGGACACATTTAACTGGCATATGATTAATAGTTTAGAGCTGAACTAGAAAATATATTGGAGTTGCTTAAAAATGTGTTGGACACATGTGTGTTGATTGCTACAAGTATAACAAACTAGTTAGTTTTCCAGTCTGAAAATACCAGTTGGCATTCAAATATCCCATATAAGTCACTGTGCTTGACAGGACAGTTTGCTTTGATCTCACTGAAGGTATTTGACTAAATCTGATATCTCTCCTCACTCATATGTTATGTCAGAGATATTCAGCTGAATACTGCTGACACACTGGATGGAAATGGTGAGTGTTAGAAACTAATAATTTGAGCACATTATAAATTCAAGATGCTATCAAAAGACAGATGCACAGTAAACAGAGCAGTGAATACAGCAACATATTTAATAATAAGATTCCTGGGAGACAGGAGGTGAGACAAGGCTGATCAGATTGCTACTCTACATGAAACAGTGTCTCCTATGAGATGTCTGTCTGCTATTACTTTGTTTATTCGATTTAGCCTTTGTGAGGGGTTTTCTGTTGTTTGTTTGTGAGTTTTTTTTCATTTTTGTGTTCTGTTTTGGTTTTAAAGCACAAATTACTTTCCCCCATTACTCAAATACTTTCTTGTCTTTTCTCCCTTTCAAAACCCATTAAGATTAGCTTTCACTGCAGACTTGCCTTTACCCCCACCCCGATTTTTTAGCTATTTCGCTTACTTATTTCTTCTTTTTGATATATCATATGTAACAAAAACCTGTTCAGATATCTGATTATTTATAAGATTTCTTTTTGAATACTTCCAACTTGCCTCAGTTCTTAGTTATCTTTATTTTCTTTTTAATCAAAAATAACATACATGCCTGTCCCTGGCTCCCATTTCCATAAAAAGAGAATTAACAGAAGAAAATTTATAAGACTGATCAGCATCAGGTAAACTCAGTCAGAAGCAGCATCTTCCTGCAAGATGTAAAGGACAAGAATGAAATCCAGAGTCAAATTAAAGGTTGCTCTGAATAGGAGTAGGGGAGGAATGGATATAGAATCATAGAATCATCATGGTTAGAAAGCACCTTCAAGATCATCAAGCTGGTAAAAACACCATCTAACCACCATGATTTTAGTTAGGCATTCTGCTGAATCACAATGTACAAGGAATACAAACCAGATATTTACATTTCTGGAAAGGAAACGTTAGGGATTGTTATTCTTAGTGCATCAGTTAGTACTAATTTTCATATAGACTAATCACACAAGTTCATCTGTGTTTGTATTATTTGCCACTCAAAATCTACTGAAATAAGATTCGCATCACCAGAATCTGTTTATAAATTTCTACTAAACTGTTCTGAAGATCATATTAACTCCACAGTTAGCAAAATCTGTTATTCACAGAAAGTGAGAGAAATAGGAAGTAGAATGAGACTGAAGAAACCCCCCCAGAGTTCTGAGAACTTCTGTTGCTGTTGCTCTTCCTGCTTTGAACTAGCTCATAACTAGAACTTAGCATATGAATCTATAAATGATCAGATGGAATGGCAATGCAAGTATCGTATTCTTGTTTGACACGTAAATGCACCTTTCCGATTACTTAAAGTGTAGAATTTTAGGAAGACAGATTGCACATTTACTGGAAGTAAGAGAACATATTCCTGTATGTGCAGACTTCATGCTAATTTTCTCCTAAGAAAGATTGCCAGTCCTACCTTAAGGGCTAGGATAACTCCCTGACAGACATTATAGGAGAGACCAGTCTGGCTAAGGACATGATTCTCTGATAGGTAATAAATTCAGTGGTGTTTATCTGTTTATCTAATTCAATTCCTGTTAGCTTTACAGATTAACACGTCCAACCATTTGTATACAGTGGTTTCCTGTTTCACAATGGTGGTCTGAATAGAAGCTGGACTGATACATCTGACAAATCTTTAACCATTTTTTTTTTCTTTTTTTTTTTCATTTTTAAATCTCATCAAAGGAGACAGCAGCCAACTGTTCTAGCAAGGTGTACTGCTTGAAAAAGCCAATTCCTGGCTTTGCAACTTCCTCCTCCTGCTGCTGAGTTGGCATTTAAATGTGTGGGCTGGTAACTGTAGTAAGAATTAGTGAAGGTTTCTCTAAGGCAGGCTTCCTGTTTTTAGTCCAGACTCTGGTAGCAGTTTGCTTTTTCTCTACCTCCTCCCTTTATCCCCCAAGCTATAAGAACTCGGTAATACTAGTAGAAATTTTACTTCTACTGAGTTGTACAGAATGCAGAACTAATTCTTCTGAAAAATGTAATTTGTTCTCCTAATGTTGCAAAAAGCTATTAAACGTAAAGAAAATGACACTACTTCTCTGCTGCAAGGAGAAATTAATGCACTAGATGAATCTATCATGGGAGAACTCTTCAGTAAAAAGCAAGAAAAAACAGAATTACTTTGAATTACTTCTTTATATTTTGTGAATACACTGTGTAACTCCCATTCTTTAAAAGCATGCATGTTCCTTGAAATGTAAAGTAAGTTTCTTTATTGTCATGTTTTGGGTGGCATTACTTGTCATTTTTGTAGCATGACTTGTAGCATTTGCATTGAAAATATAATATTGTAACCTGAAGGACAGGCCAAGGTGCTTCAAGATACATTCACTCACACTTCCTTTTTGCTTCACTTCTTTACCTCTCAGACATGCTTGTTGTCTGGGCCTCTACAGCAAGGATGACTTCCCCCAAGATAATTTTTTTACTACAGAGGGGAAAACTTACAAGACTAGCATGAAAGAAAGATTTTACTACTAGTGACTTCAAAGATGAGAAGCTTTTCCTCTTGTGAGAGCTGTTGTAACTAGCAAGACTTACTCAGTTTGCCATCTGCTCCCTGAGAAAGAGCACAGGATCTTTGCTCTTAATAGAACCAGAAACTGCTGCAGGTAGAGTAGGACAATTTACAATAACCTAACCACATAAGGGCCTTAAATTGGGACCTTGTATTATCTCATCTGACCTCATTCTAACACCACCCTGTCTGAAAGTGTCTCCATGTCCCCATCCCTTCCTCACCCACCCCACTCCATGTCCCATGGGGGACATGATGAGAGCAAAAGGCTGAAGTAGATTTGATGTATTTCAACAGGCTGGACATATACAGAAGACAATGTAGTGTCCTTTTATTCCTTAACATAGCCTCAAATTTTAATGAAACGAGTGGGCACCTGTACAATTATGTTATTGAAGTAACACCCTCATTATGCTTCATTACTAATAATATTGTCTTAAAGGCTTCTAAGTTGCTTGCTTTTTTTTTTTTTTTTTTCCTAATTGATGATAAAATGATCTATAGAATTTATCTGGACAATTTCATATAAGTTCACTAGATAATGCTTCTGTAGGAAAAAAAAAAATCACGCCTTCCTATACTAGTGTCTTCATCTGAACCAGGACAGAACAAACTTTTATTTCTTGTAATTTAACTTTCAACTAAGTCTATCCTAAGTAGCTACACCTACTGAAATTAATTTTGTGCTTCTCATTGTCTGCTTCTAGGACTGAGACATTCTCAGTGTGTGTAGTTACTGCTAAAGATTGGTATGCAGTACCAAGGCCACTGCTCAGTTCTGAAAAACATCTTATGCTCTGGATTGAGAAAAGGAGCAAAGGAGTCACACATGCAACCCTCTTTTAAGGAGAAGCAGAGCACACAGGTGACCAAAATTGACCAAAATCAGTATTCCATTTCACATACATGATACTCAGTATAAATTTGAAGGAACATGAGGATCAGGTTCTCTTTATCCTGGTGTCCTGGGAGGACTCCATCTGTTCATCTGCCTTTGATCCCAATCCATGCCCTCCTGAATCTCTGTGTTTTTGCATCCAGCCCCTGCCTGCTGCTAACTCCAGGAGACCACTCTGGAACTTATCCAGAGCCAGCCCAGCAGAGTTGCTGGTTACATGAGAGTTATTGGGGGAAGGGTGAAAGAACATGATAGCACTTTTTATATGTTTGTGTGTATTCCATTATTTTCCTTTTCATCACCACTGTTTCACTAAAGCTGTGAAGTTTAGCTTCGAGCCTATAAGTTTCTCTACCTTATTCTCCCTCTTTTCTCTACAGGGTAGAGCATTTAATTAATAGAGAGCATTTGTCATTTGTTTAGTTGCCTGTCCAGTGTTAAACTGTGACAACTAAAGAATAGGTCTGAGTCACCCTAAAGGTACCCACGAAAGAGCAAAGATGATTTAGCTTATCAGATATCAGATATCACATTTCCATTAAGTCACTCTCTTATATGGAAGGAGTTCACATCGTAATTCAAGATGTCATCCTTCGTTCCTCTGACACATGATTATCTCATTTGAGCCTCCTTTAACCCGTTGGGTTTTCAGTCTATCCCCATCTACTGGCTACTGGAATAAGAAAGACATACCTGAAAAAGTATGCTAATAAGATACTAATGAATGGAGTCCTAAAGACAATTCTCATTTAACCAACCTCCACTATTAAAAATATGATTTTATAGTTTATATCCAATACACTCAGGAGGGGAAGATATGAAAATGGGCAATTCTAAAGAATTACTTTGCACAAAATGTCAGATCCCTAAGAAGGAACTGCAAGATAATATATTAGTAAAGTTAACAAATTTCCTACCATTGAATAAAGAGAATGACTAAAGTGATACTAAGATCAGTGATGCTGAATGCCACTACTCCTTAAATCATTATGTTATAATCTGACAAAATGAAGGCATAACATAAAAGTCTTGAATATCCTACTGACATGTCTGACTAGAAAACTGCCAACACATTTTTAAACAGGATATACAGTAAGAAACTGATTCTACTTGCTAATGTGTAATGACTTTCTGGTTTAGTACATCATACTTTTTAAGGTTTCAATACAACAATGCTGCAAAGAACCATTTCCTTTTTCATCCCTTTCCTGCTCCTTGAACTTGAAGAATCCTAATGAAAGTCAAATTCTGATGAATAAAACCCCACTACATGTAAAACAAGTACTTAGTATTCCCTTATAGTTGCATATAAGCTACTTTAAATGTCAAAATCCTGAAGGAGTTTCGCTAGGCTGTACCTGTACCTCTCTAAAAGATGTTAACACTAAAATTCCTTTGAATGGATAGGTTGAAAAGTCATTGCTCCAGACCCTTGCTGTGAATATGTTCTTGAATAATTTGTCCAGCCAGCATCTGATGTAGATTTCTTGTAGTGGTAGTCTGTGAATCCTGAGTGCTGTGTAAGAAACACAACCTGTTTGCTGTCTAAGAATGCCCTCCCTTCCCTCACTTTACTGCAGGTCTCTGAGGAGGAGATCAGGTGTAGCTGGGTGATTCCTACAGATTCCCAATGCATTTGGAATGCAGAAGGAAAGCAATCTGGTGTCAAGGCATCCAGGGTAAGCTTAGAAATATATTGACAACAACCAGAGAAGAGCTGATATATGACAAGGTCTTGCATAAATCTATACTAAAGATCTATTTCAGATACATGGATTGATATGTATGCACAAAACAACATTTTTTAAAAGTGTCTGAGGGGGTCTGTTTCTTGGTTTTTTGTTTTTTGTTTTTTTTTTTCTTGTTGTTTTTTTTTATTATTATTTTGTTTTGTTTTCTTTTCCTTTGCTTTATCACAGAGTTCTGCAGCATCCGGTCTCCAGCAGATTCCATGTTTTTCAAAGCAATGCAAAAAAAAGTGCAGTTTCACAAAAAAATTAGGATTGCTGTTAGAAATCAAGGCCCCAACTTTCCTCCTTATGCACATTGTTGGTTGTATTTTCCCTATTTTCTTGCTTGTGCAAACAGCATTCATAATACTATCACATAAACACCTTGCTTTTTTGTCAAGAAACAGCTTAAACTTTGTTTTATTTATACAGCTACCCTTTGGCTGGTGCTTACACTAGAAATGTGCCTGACTGCCTCTTGTAACAGTATATTTAGGTTATTAATAAAGCCATACACAAGTCTTTCCTTTCTCTCCTGCTTTTCTTAACTAGCTCTCTCCCCATGGAGAGATGGTTCATCACTTCAGAAACCTTTTGCTAGAAAACAATATTGGTGGCTGGGGTTTTCACTGCACTGTGTATCTTCCCTCCATAAAAATATTGTGACTTATAGTTGTGATCCACTGAAGAGCTAACTGAAAGCCACACATTTAACAGCCCACATTGCTTTCAGATCACTCTTGTTTATAAACTCTTTAGAGAAATTTTGGGGCTTTTAGGTAAGTATTCAGAAAAACTGAACAGAATATTCTCACATCATTCCCTTGAAAAGAGAAAACTGAATGTCTATAACTATTCAGAAAAAGGATGACAAGCTCCTGTCGTATGAACTGGTGAAAACACCAAACTCCTGTAGTGAGGACAATATTTTCCAATTTTCCAAAAAGTACATATGCTACCACTGTATCATTTACACCTGCGTGCCTTCTCTATAAACTCATAGTACAGAGTTTTTACTACAGCTCTTTCTAGGCTATTTGCTATAAAATTTCTGTTACAATTGCACTGCCTATGTCCTCTAAAAACAATGATGAACCTGAACAAATGCTAGATAAAACCGTGAAATTTTTACAGAAGTGGAGAAACATGTTTGATCACTGGTTTAGCCAGGAAGTCTGATTTAGGCAGCTGAAAGACTAAAGCTCTGATTTCAGTTCCTGCTCCTACTGGAGATGCTCAGAAGATCTGCAGTCTGCTCAAACACCTGCACAGAAGAGAGGAGATGGATTAATAGGAAGATTGCTGATCTGATATGGTGCATGCATTGACCAGAAGCCTAGTTACAGTCACTCATTCACTTAACCCTCTTTTTCTGTACTTATCCCTCCAAAAACAACATTAAGCCCTCCCTTCCCCTCATCTTTTGTCTCTCCTCTCAAGATTCATAGTAAGTCCTCTGCAGTCCCCCCATGAATCCCATAGTCCTCTACACAGGAACCCATCGGTCTGAAAGCTGACAAGGACAACCATTTTATTGACTTGTCTTGATGTGTTTCACTCCCCAGACCATGTGGTTTATGGGCCTCCAGTGGCTGCCCTTGGTGCAGTTTGGTAGGGGCTCCCTTTCTCCATTTGGGTTAATGGCATTACCTTGGGCTCTGTGCTCTTTTGTGTGTGGAGACAAAACTTTTATCTGATAACCCAACACAAATCTTGAAAATATTTTAAAATCTAGGTCAATAACCATTGATTTTGGTTGGGAAACTAGCTTTAAAAAGTATGCAAGCTCTTCCAATAAAGAAGAATGTGTCACATAAGTAATCAGAGAAATTTTATCATACGCTTAATTTTAGACTTCAGTGAGAAAAAGCGTGTTCTAAATATGGAAATTTTTCTTGAATTTGTTACTAACAGGTTTGCAATGCTGCTAGAAGAGTAATTAAGTTAAATAAGTTTAAAAGCTTAGTATTTATTTCTTAAGGAAATATAGTAACATTTACCGACATTTAAGAAGGACTCAAGGCTTAAAAACCAAGATGTTCTGTTTACATTGCACTCCAGCTATAACTATAATTAGACTATGATATATTTCATTCAGTCAGTTGAAGAATGACTGTGCCTTCGTATGATGTATCTTAACTCTAGAGACAGCCTGTAGTACATTCATGAGAGAACCACACCCTGACCCTGAAGCAGCTGCTGTGCAGGGGAATAGCAAAATAGAGGTGAAGCAATGTCAATTCAATGCAAAGTCACTCAGAACTCAGAGATATTTCAGCTTGCAGACAGAATAGCCACATGAATTTTTCCTTCCTGCACATCTCTCCCTTACCACATTCCCCCCACTTCAAGTAAAAAAAAAAAGTAAAAAAAGTCTTAATTCTTTCCTGGTATACAGTACCAGTAAAAAACTTGTGACTTCCTCCAGCTCTTTTCTGGAATAAAAAACTTTTCCTATACCTTAAACATTTAGAACATTAAACACTTTATGCAGTGGCAGAAAAGGACTTTAACTGTTGAACATCTGCATGTACTTTTGACAGGATGCATTTAACCCAGCACATGGAAGTTCACATTTTTATTTGAAGTAAAAAGTGAGATGTATATTTTGTGACAAATTCAGGCATCTTTGACTGATATGCATGTAGAATATTAGAAGCTCAGGCAAGAAAGAGCTGTGTAGGTCTCCTCTTACCACCCTTCAAATGAATTATCTTCCCCTTATAAGGGTGACTTCAGAGAATGCTTATAAATTTCACCAAGCAAATATGATGTGTGTTAATTAGAAAGGAGACAATTTTTTTTGCTAAACAAATAATTTTATTGACCACAATTTTAGGATTTCAGGTTGTCTAAAGATGTCCAGTCATGGACAGATAGATAATGATTTTTTCTTTTAAATGTTCACATTACCACTTAAGGAGGAAGCTGCAGAAGTGAGAACAAGAAATAGTTAATTCCTAGCCTATCCTGACCCTACCCTGACATTCACACCCATTGCCTCAAATGAGAGCACACTAAGCATTTGATTCTAATAACAAAAAGGGATTAATTTTCATTATTCTTTTCCCTTTTGTTATTATATACTTTTCTTGGAGACCTGTGCAAACTCACTATTGGCCTCCCCTGTTTAATGGTGCTATTAGCTCTGACTAATATGTTGCATAATAATCTGGGACTTAAATTGAGGGACTTAATAAACCTTACACAATGATAAGTTATTTAAAGGACTATCTACCTTAACTGTGCATTAATTAGTACAAACTCACAACTTCAAAACAAGAAAAAGGTCTAGACAGAAGAAAGAGATTAATTTCATATCAGTAGCAATCACTCACCTTATGAACCGGCTACATCAATGCTGTCAGGATTTCACATGTGGAATACAGATCCAACATCCTGGGAATAATATGAGAAAAATGAAAGAAAGATATTGTCAGAGGGGCCCTGGAAAACACTGCCTCAACAGCTTAATGAAAGGCTGCAGTGTTGCCTTAGTAAAGACGCCTCAGTCAGTAATATCAAGGGACTTGCTACGTCTATCATATTTTTTTATATAAAACAGGATTTACCTCCACTTCTGAAATTAACAGTGTGTTATTGTAGTTACCATTGTGTTAGAATAGTCAGGCTTTTGTATTAAACAGATGTAAAACTGTCAATATTGAGAAAGTATAGGTTTTCATAGGATAGCACATATACTTTTTTCTAGAAATTAGATTACTGACTTCAAATACATCTTGATAGTCATATATACAAGGAAAGACACTTAAGATGCTTTTTTTTCTGCTATGTTTGATGTGTTGCCACAAATGCCTTGAAAATTGTGTTCCCCTGTTGCCACCCTCCCCCCCTCCCCAGCTTCAAGAATCACTTTAAACACATAAAAAGAACTCTCAAGAAAGACACTGATACAGTATCTTAAAAGGAAAGAAGATTTTTGACACAAATTAAAGAAGTGATGAAGGCAGCCAAAGCTTCAGATGAAATTGGTAAAGTCATATTTTCTGAAAGACTCAGTATTACTATGAAGATGTTTTCAGAAGAGGTCAGCACTAAGAAAAAAAATCAAGAATCTGCAGCTTGTTAATCAGGCTGCAAAGTAGTCAGTAGCCAATATTATAGCACCATTTTTCAAACCTCTATTTATTAAAAAAAACAAGCAGGAACCAAAATATTGAAGGAGTGACTCCACATGTAAATGAATTTTTTAAAAGCTGAATCAAATTTTTTTTGAAATTTAAACATTTTCTGCTTTTCTAACAGTTTCTAATACTACAAAATAAAAATTTCTTGGAGCTTTTGCAACAGCTCTAGAGCGTATACACAATACACAATAATGTATTTAAGTCTAATTCTTAAATATAGAAGCTACTGCTCCAGAAACTCAAACATTAAGCTTGTTTAATTCTATCTGCAATGTGTTTCATCTAGACCACCTTTAGCAGTTATGACTGAGATAAGAGTTTAAGTTTAATTATCAAATGTTAAAAAAAAAAAGCAAAAAAAAAAAAAGCAAAAAAAAAAAAGCAAAAAAAAAGCCTCTAGTGTGCAAACCACTCTTTCCAAAATTTCTTATACTCTGTATAGGCCTAGTAGATAGACATTTCCTCTGCATTCAGTACTGCAGTGTCATTGTTGATAGTAATAATGTGTATTGTCAGAAAAATTAAACAAATTCTCATAATTGTCATATGTTTAATTTTCCATCAAAAGGGCTTCAGCTCTTGAATATGACAACAAAATGTATATGAAGAAAGGTTCTTTTTCAAGATTCAGCTTTGCAGAAAGTTAAAGTTGGTAGTTCTTAAAAGAAAATTCAATCATTCGTTGTCTTGTCTTTAAGGAGAGAAGGCACAGGCAACACAAGGGTACAGAAATTTAGTTTCTCTACAATGTCTTGTACAGAAATTTAGTTTCTCTACTTCACTACATTTTGTAGCTAAGATCTTTGATATCTTTAGCTATAAAACACTTTCTTTTCACTTGCTTTCTAACAAAAACCTTAATTATTTATCCCTAAAGTAAGTAATTTTCTTCTTACCAATATCTTTTCTTCACCAGGAGAGCTACCTGGGCTACATGACACTCAGTTATTCACCTGTCAGCCTACAAACAGGATAACCATAAATCCTAACCCTAAAACAGGTTTTTAGGCCTTTATAACATAATAATAATTAAAAACTTGCTTTTCTGTACAATGCACAAAATCCCTACCACAAGCATGCATTGTCCTTCACTGTTTTCTGCAATAGAACAAAACAATTTCTGCAAAATTCTAAATTGAAAAGTATGTTTCCTTAATGACAGACAACAAATTCCATCAGATAAAAGCATCAATACAACCAAAGATTAAAAAGAAAAAAAAAAAAAGTTACTTTTAAGGAATTTTATAGTTATTTAAGTACGAGTCCTCACTCAAATATTAAATGACCACATTTCATTTGCTTGAAATGAGAAAACTGCATTTGTTTCAAGCAAAACTAACTGACTTCAGAAACATTTTGCTTCTAATATATTTCAGAGACACGGTCTTTTTATTCTCAAATTCTTTTCTTTACAATTTTCTTGTGTCTTCCTGTTTAATAATATCTTGTATGCTTAATTTCACACTGCAAATACATCTCTTTTCCTTCTGGGAGTTGAATCAATGTTTCCTTGTAATTCTGTAATGGCTTTAGGAAACAAGAGAGTGAGAAACATGTGGGTGGCTAGAATGCTTGGAGCTCAGGTGCAGAAAAACAGGATGGATAGAACACAACATAAACTGGCTGTGATATGCTATAATCAACATTTCATTCAAGCCAGGTTTAATTACTTTTAGATATTTTGAGCTTGATCAGGTCACAGCTACTTGGCCAAATCTAATGTCTGTATGTTTTTTTGTTAATCTATACCATTCCAAATTAAGTTTCAGCAACATTTGCTCTGATTGCATATGGGTGGTTGTATATTTAATATAAAGTTGACTAAATGGAATGGATTAATGAAATTTCTGATTTTCATAATTGCTACTCAAAATACCAGCCACCATTCAGAATTATCCCAGCATTTATTATTTCATAATCTGCTACAGTTTGTTAATGCCTTGTTTCTGGTCTCGTTTCTGCAATATATTTCCCTGTATAACAAGTCAAATACCACCCATCCACTTCACTCCCAACTTAGGAGTACACTGTGCTGGAGCTCAAGGTGTGTAACAGAGGAGCCAGGAAGATACCTAATGCCAAATGTTATGTGGTGCTTCCCAGCTTGAGGGGGTGGGTGGGTGTGAGATGACATATCGTGGGTATGTGGAGAGTTCTTATTGAATCAGCACTCCTAAGTTTCCAACATCCACAGGAGGAATATGGGAATTTCATTTCACTCAGCAGGTGCAGCAGATACAGAAATAGAATGCAATAGTTACCATGCTATATAGTTTTGAACAGTGTATCATTTGTGGTAGTCCTCTTGGGTTTATGATGTTTGAATTCTGCGGTCCTCTTTGAGTAAAATTGATTTGCCAAGCTCCTTAGACAAAATATACATTTTTGCCGATGACAATTCAGTATTTTTACTAAACTCAACACAAATATTGCTATTGTGCAATTTTTTTTTACTCATTACTGCCTAAGTCACATAGCATTTTGAAAAGTCATTAGCTTTCCCTTATACTGAAGTGTTGCAGTGAGGTTTGACTCACTGGTGTAAGTCACTGCAAAAGATACACATTTTAAAAAACACACAAATCTTCTGAAGAATAAATTGAAAACACTAGCCAGATATAGGCTTCATTTTCAGGCAGGGCAAACTATGTTCCATGTGGATATTAGATCTTATATAACTTAATTTATCTAAGTAATACATGGCAAATTTAAGCAGGAAACTGCTCTTTAACATTTTATCACATACTGTTGCTTTCATCAGATTATGTCGCTTTATTTTTTTTTCATATTTCATTATTTCTTTAATAATTTCCAGTTACTACCATAGAAACTACTGACAGCGTACTTATGTTTGTATATTTGGTCTACCATAGTAGAGATTATTAGACAATAAATTGTTAAATTTGCTTCCATTATGCTTACTGATTTGTTTAAGTGCTCCAGAATTCTACATACACTGTTAACATGGTACCTCAGGAGAAAGCCTTTCAGACTTTCAGGAGTTTTCTGAAGGTAAGAAAACAGGCCACAAAATTATATTTTGTCATTCTCTATTCATACAAGAATTGCAAAATTGGTCTAAAAAATGTGTAATTAAAAAAATAATTTAATTAATGTAAATTTGTTTCATACTTAATTTGTGACACCAGTTATTAATAATAAAAGAATGATTATTAGTAATGAATTAAGATATGTTCATTGTTACACTTTCCTTTTTGTTCTTACTCTCCATTGTGTCAAATGTATTCTGCTACACATCAGTAGAATATAATTTTTTTAGAAATTAGTATTTGTGCTATGCAACTAGCTTGTGTCATGGAGTAACACACAAAAGCTAAGAGCATAACTGTTACGTATTTTTCACTTGAAACATCAGTTTCAGAGCTTGAAAATGTGTTTTAACGAATAAGCACTAAACATATTTTATTGTTTTTTTAAATCCACTTAGCACATTTTAAAAAACTCATTTATATTCTATAAACCTGAGTTAAAACATAACCACCATGGATAGGTGGGAGGTAGCAAAAACAGGGTGGGATTCAGGTTAGCAGCAATAATTGACATTGTAAACATATTTTTAAAGCAGCTGCTGGTGTTCCAGAAACATATTAACCCTCTCTAACCAGCTTCTAACAAAAGACATGAGTCTATTTAGGATGCAGGGTCCGAAAATCAATGTCAGTGTGAGCATTGCGATCGGACCCATCCTCAGGTGTGGACGGGATGCTTGCTGACGTGTCTTCGTTTACTGCCATCGAGGAGTACAGGTTACGAGGGCGTCCGGTGAAATAATAACTCAGAGTTGTCATCAGATTTGTTCTGGAGGTCTGGCTTAAGGGACTTAAGCGGGCACCACTTAACTTTGCCATCTCTTTTGACAGTGGCATACCCCCGCCCTGTTAGAACTAATCCCCACCCATGTTCCCATTCCCCCAGCTCGTTTCTATTTATGACTGGTGGGCCTTCCTCCAGTGCTCGGGTGGCCCAATGTTTTTGGGTGGGACTATTCACCTCCTCCCCCCTGGGGAATTGATTCAGTGCTAACAGGGCAGTCGCTAGCAGGTGCACTTGGTCTCCCGAGGGAATGGAATTGATAAAACCTTCTGCCTTTGGTAATAAGTCCAATTTGGATTTCAGGGTCTGGTTTGCCCGTTCGACTATGGCTTGTCCTGTGCTGTTATATGGGATGCCATGTATTAGAGTAACACCCCATTTCAGAGCAAATGCTTGGACCGATTTTGACGTAAAATTGTCCATTTGTTTAGGGACACTGAGCCACGCCATGGCTGACAGCCAATGCTGAATAGTTGCCTTGGAATTAGTCCCAAGGTGTTGAGTGGCTACGATCACCCCACTATATGTGTCTACTGTCACTGCTAGCCACGCTCGGGGCTTCAGCAATTGGCAGTGTGAAGTCTGTTTGCCAAACCTTGGAGGATTTAAGGCCTCTGGGGTTTACCCCACTAGACCAAAACAGTGTTTTCTGACAGTGGGGGCATGTGGCTACTATATGTTTTGCGTCAGTGGCTGAAATCCCACATCTTTTTGCTAGTGCCTTTGCTCCGATGTGGAGGGACTCGTGTAGTTGACGGGCGTCTCTTAGTGTCCACAGTCCTTTTGCAGCTGCGTCTGCTTTCTCATTACCGGCTTGGAAAAACCCTTTAATTGGACTGTGGCTGTTGACATGGATAACCGAGATGGTACCCTTTCGGGAAGAAAGCGCATCTTCTAGCATCAGAGCTGCTGCAGAGGTTGGCATGCCTGGCCCTGACATGGCCAAGCAGAGTTTGGCTACAAACATCGAGTCAGTCACTATGTTGAGATGTTCTGTTGGGAACAGTCCGCATGCTAGCACTACCGCCGTCGCTTCTAGCTGCTGGACTGACATAGCACGATCAGTCATTTTAATGCAATGCCATTCTTCTCCTGCTTGCCATACCGCTGCCGCAGTCGAGGTCGCTGAAGATGCATCTGTAAAGACTGTCAGTCCTGACTGGGGTCGGTCCATGACCTTTTGTGGAAGGTCAATGTCGACTACTGCTAGCATTTGGGTCCAGGGGGGCTTCGTGGCATATCGGACTTCTCCACCGAGTCCAACAAAAGCTATGGCCAAATATTCTGCAATTGCTTTAACAATTGCTTGCACATCCTTAGGGTTTACTGGCGAATAGACCCTTTGTCCCCCATCCGCCACCCGGACTGGAAATGCTAGCGTGGTCGGGACCCACTCGGCGCACGCAGTCGCTATATCCCCCCAGTCCATGAGAGGAGTATTTCTCATTTGCAGTCCTTCTACATTGAGGATATTTTTGCTTTTAATTCTATCTGCCCTGGTTTCCTTCTCCTCTGAATTTGAATTAACCGCGGGCAACTCCTCCCAGCCAGCGCCCGACCCCAAGTCGGAGCCTGGTTGGATGGCCGCTCCAGGGCTCCGGCACTCCCTCGCCGAACTCCAGGCGCGCCCACTTCCCCCGCGGGACGGTGGGCTCCACCTCCGGCCACCTCCCTCGTGGGCAGGTGGGCTCCACCCCCACCCATTTTCCTTGCAGGCCGGTGGGCTCACCCCATGGCTCACATCACCCTCGACTCGGGGGTGTGTTTGCCCTGCAGGGCCGTGTTTCCAGGTGGCTGCTCTGATTGGTTCTCAGCCCCTCGCTCGCGTTTGCCTCTCCCTCCCAGCCGCCCCCACTGTTTTCAACCCCCTCTTTCCCCTCTTTCCCCTTCCCCTGACATGCACACATGAGTTTCGGCTCTTTGTCTTTCCCGCCGGCAGCATCGTCGCCCCGCCCTTCCCCTTTTGGCTCGGCGCCATCTTGAGGAGCATATGGCTGGGGTCTCACCCACTCTACCTGCCCCGCGGCGCGCCTAGCCTCCTCGGCCAACCCGTTCCAGAGGGATTTCGACTGATCTTGTTCCTCCGGAGGGGAGGTGGGGTTCGGGGATTATGTAAATGCATTCTGGGTTTTTGACTTGATGTATGTCATGAAACTGCCTATAAAGTTTTCTCGTTCTCTACATGATACAGACTTTTTGTCCCTGTTATAAACACGCAAAGCCGTACTTCCTCCCACATACTCCAAGCTCAAGATAGGCTTTTAGGCTAAGAGATTTTTTTTGGATAAAGGTTAATTAATGGGTTTAGGTCAAGGGTTAAATAAAACTTCCTCACGTTGGCTAACAGGCTTAAGACCTACTACAGTTTATATATGATTATGGGATTATAATAAAAATACAACAAAACACTAACATGGGGAGTTCTACTGACTAAGTA
The DNA here is from genome assembly GCA_023637945.1 of Phaethornis superciliosus. Lineage (NCBI taxonomy): Eukaryota > Metazoa > Chordata > Aves > Apodiformes > Trochilidae > Phaethornis > Phaethornis superciliosus. Next base: position 76,609,821 of record JAJQWJ010000002.1, read on the forward strand.
GTACCCTAATGGGTTTTCAGCATTCTTGTGGTAATACACAGGCTCATGGGGTCAGCTAACATTGAGGGCAATTTATGCTAGTTATTCAGAACATAGGCATACCTGTAATGCTCTGTGTGCATGACACACTATGTGGGGGAATTGTGCATAGAGGAGTGTTTACACATTTGTGGGTATATAATATTTATAAGATATTTATAAATATATCACAAATATTCTTTTATACAACATATTTTTATCATATATATAATCTATTGTATAATATATAAAAATACATACTTTATGAGATGTTTATAAATATCTCATTAATGCTCACTACTGCGAGCTATCTGTTGCATTGTCAACACTGATCCTGAAGGTGTGGTTCACCCATCAGTGATTAATTACTTGTTGCTAATAAATGCTTCAACTCTGATTTAGCTTGAATCATGTGAACTGAGCAGTTTTTCCCTGTGACAGGGGTAACTTTCAGTTTTATGCCATGCATCATATAATCCCTTGGAGAGTAGCAGAAGTCATGAATCATCTTTCTTTCCAGAGACACAAAAACATCTAGGAAACTTTTGTAAGAAACTGCTGGAATAATGAAGTGACTTACAATGAAAGAGTACAGAGGAGTGACATCTGAGATACCTGACAACACTGAAACAAGAACTAGGTAGAGGAAACTCCTCAGAAGCCAACAATAAAATCTGGACCTCAGGGAAATATTTGTATTACATGTCCATGTTAAAAGAAGCAAGGATAAATACTGAAAACAATCACTAAGCCATATGGTATTGTGAGTGGTACACATAGGAATAATAAAATCCAGATGCATTAATACCATTATAATTTGACAGTGAGATATCTTTTAAAAGCCTTTGGGATTTTTTCTCAACTTCAGATTCCTAAAACGGACTCTAAGGAATCCATATATACACTGCATTTCATTAATAAAGTCTGAAATAGTTTCTTTTGTGTTAACATAATTTTCCCTGTGTAATATGAATAAAAAGATATAATTAAATATGGTTAAATTGTGCTTTTTTTTTTTCACAAATGAAACATTCATGAAGTGTTGATTCACATAGCTGGTTTTTTTTTTCAGGTCATTCGCCTCCTGCCTTACAAGGATAAGAAGCATATAGGTCAGTCTGAGGAACTGATTTATATTGTCATAGGAACAATGTGTTTTATAATGTTCTCTGACTCTGCCTACCTATTTATAATTCTTCTTCCAGCTAACTCCTAGACAAGCTCCCTGTCATGCCTTGTCTTCTCTTTCTGTACTCAAAATTATGACTTTGAGTTGTTCTTCCCTTTCCACTTCCACCTGGGAGACAGAATTACACTACTTTCTAAGTAAATATATTTGCATATTGTAAATATATATACCATTTAAATTAATTTGCTTCTCAGTTTGATAGGTGCCCTAGATGTTACAGTTTTCATCACACCACTTTATCGGGCACAATTCATAGCATTGTGTCAGCGCTGTATGAGGTATGTTCCACATCTTTTTATCATCGTGTTTTATAAGATACATTTGATAGCATTTTATGCAGGGATTTATGAGATAGCATGAATAGCATTTTAGCAGTAAACTTTTAGGGGCACATTTCATGTCACACAGTTGCCTACAAATATAAATGCACAGAAACAGAGTGTAGAGCAACCTTAACTCTTAATATCCTGAAGAAAATACTTGCAAAACACAACTTACTGTACAGTATCTCTTTTGTACAAGGAAATGGGATTCCAGGCATAGAATTCTTCTGATCTTGTTCTTATATGATAGAGCTGCCTTCTTACTGGTGTCTTTTCAGTCCAATAGTAGTTGTAACACAATCTTGCTATATATCCTGCTGATGTATTACCATTCTTTCTTGTATATTTTGTGTTCTCATAAATCACTTCCAATTCCTTCGACATAAGACACTCCTGCAGAAGAGCAGTCCCTATCCCGCCCGTCTAATCCGAGCTCCCTGCTGTCTGTGCCCTCCTGCAACATTTGAAGACTCTCTGCAACAAAGCTCTCTAGGCAAAGTCCACTAAATTTATTGATGTATTAGAAAAAACAGTAGCAAACTAAAATACAGAAGCAAAAGGAGTAATATATATACAGTCTCGTTAGTTGTGGGATAAAGCCAGAAAGAAGGAAACATAAACCTGAGAATTTGGGTTTTTATTTGCTGCCATGGAAAAAAAAAAAAACAACAAAAAAACCACCCAATAACTTCTGGGGTTTTTTTCATATTTCTCACAGGTCCAGTATATTTGCAGGGTGACTGTGAAGAACAGAATCATTATCAGTCTGCCAACACCTGCCATATATGATGAGGAAATAAAGACAAATAGGTTATGTTTTGGAGAATTTAAAGTGAGGCTAAGGAGTTTTGAAAGGCGTTTCATTGGTATGAAAAAGAAAGGTTGAGAAATGACATAATTTGCAGTTTATGACCGAATAAAATCTTTATATGACTCAGTACATAAAATGACATAAAAACACAAAAAAAGCAACTCAGCAAAGCTCTTACTGCACTCACACACACAAAAAACAACAACAACAAAAAAACCAACATAAAAAAATCCCCATTAAAGATAGCTCATTTCAAATTACCACTGAATAACAAAGCATACTGGAAGTACCATAACATTGTAGTGCTGAATGAACATTCTTTTACCTCATATAACAGGACAACTAAAGCTGTCTCACAATAGTGAGAACTACTATACTATAAGACCATCAAACCCCCAGAGTCTTTCCAAACATATATTTATAGCTGAAGACAAGAACAGTAACACCATTAATGTTTGTAGGACTAAACAGAGGAACAAATTAATGCAAGATGTGAGTTCCACAATATACCCTTAATCAGAGAAAGCACTGTTTGTAAACAGTGCCAAAGCAAAGGGTGAAAAACAGGAATTAAGTTTCTTCCTTTCTGTATAGTTGGGAAGCCTATGTGAACAAAGGAATGCTTAGTGTCACCATGGTAAATAATGTCATCTGTCCCAAAGCATTTTTCAAAAATGATGATTCTTTCATCAGAACAAGCTCATTAATCTGTATAGTATAGTAAAATCATTATGTTTCTGTGTAGTAGCAAAAAGGGACAATAGAAATTTTCATATTAGTTTGCTGGTGACACATTAAATAAATCTCAAGTAAACTGTCTGACATTTGGACATTCCACAGCAATTGCCAGATAACCAAAATCTGCAGCAGTCTTCTCACAATAACAGTACTGAATCTAATCTAATGTGGCCCAAGGAGACAAAGTCCTTCCCATCCTACTAGGGATGCTCATAGGTCAGTTACTAGAACATCATCTGAAACTGCTATAAAATTATCTGGTAACACAATGGTAATTTGCATTGTGAATCTAACTGAAGATGACATAATTAATGTCTTCTTGAACTGCTTCATATCATGATCATTTAGTCACATAGATTACTTTTCCCTCAGGTTAGATAGTCATAATTAGCAAGTGACACTTTCTGCCTGCTGAGTTTTTGATGTGACTGAAAAAGTCACATAACTGTCTGGGTCCCATTATGCTTCCCGTGGTGCTCCACAAGAAAAAAAATGACAAAATCTCAGATTTTGTCAGACTGAAAGAGTGTCTCATACAACTGTGAAATCAAATTAAATTAGCTGTGTTGCTACAATTGAAGGAGCAAAACAGCAGGGCACAAGTTGTGTATGCAATTCCTGTGTGCCCTGATAACTTGGTGACATAGGTGACTGACAAGCTGATAAGAGAAGATGCTCTGCTAGACCTGATACTTACAAAAAAAAAAAAAAAAAAAAAAAGAGAAATAACCAGGGATGTGATGTGAAGGTCAGGGATAGCCTGGACAGAAGTAACTGAGATGGCACAGCTTAGATCCCAAGAGAGGGAACAGTCCTAGTTTTATGAGAGCAGATGTGGGCCTATTCAGGGATCTGCTCGTAAGACCTTAATGAGATATGATTATGAGAGAGAAGCAAGGTTTAAGAGAGATGGCTGATTTTCAGTTTAATATATAAGCACATGTAGCTTCAGAAAGTCACTCCGGCTGGAGAAAAAAATTTCATGTTCAATGGCTTTTCGCTGATTTCCCTGGGAAGACACAAATTATTTTTAATTTGGTTCTCATTCCTGTTCCAAAGCAAGCTTTAAAATAAACAGCTTTGTCACTTGCCAAAAGATTAATATGTTCTTCTTCCCTCCAAAATTCTTCATTTAACAATATCAGATTTCAATCAGGAAAAAAAAAAAACAAAACCAAAGCACACTAAAGAAAAAACTCTCTATGACACACATGATTAACAATATGTACCGTAAAATGATAATCATAAATATCTTTCCGGCATCCAATTTGAAATTTAATGCAAATAAGAAGAGAAGCAGTACAAGCTGATTACATTCTGATCCATTTCCTATGTATGTATGTTAAAAAATTATGCAATATTCTACTTGCTTTTTTAATTCTAAGAAGTGTCCTTTCTTTTTCTTTCTATTTTATTCATGAACAGAAGAAAACATGAAACACTGCATTTCCAATGCAATACTGGAGTAACATCTGGCTTATTTTTTTATTTCCCTTTCTTTGTCTTGTAATGTTGTTCACCTTGACTGAACTGTCAACAAATACAGAAAACAAAGCAATTCAAACTCAATATGTGAGTGCATATACAGATATAGAAGGCCTGATTCTGCAACTCCCCCCTTTAAACAACGACAGTTTATCATGTGAGGAAATATCTAAGGGAGAAAACAACATTGTAAACTGCCTAAAGGAAAGATAAAGGCTGTAATTTTACTACTGGAGGGGTCACTGGAAGGGTTACAATACTGGTGTCCCTTTCATATGTTATCTTAGTTTCAATCACAAGCTGAATATAAAGACTCACATTTTTTAAGTTTTGAGACAAGAAAAAAATTAATAAGTAAAAAAAAAAATACTCAAAAATGGAGGGGGGGATATGACAGAAAGATGCTTTAAGCTACAATATTTATAATAAATTTTCTACCCTTACATGAAGATTTCATCAAATATGTGGGTAAATTAAACTCTGGATGATGGACTTCTAAAACACCTTTCTTGCCTGTTATGAATAACAGCAAACAGAAAACAAGAGAATAACAACACTCCAGAAATTCCAGAAAGGTCAGACCTTGAATCCTGTTGAAAATCAGTAACATGAGAAGAATAAATGGTGCTGCTTTCTGTGGAAAAAAGTGGACCATAGAATGTCACTATTTTAGACAGTAACTAGGTAACAGATCCTCTCTGTTTTTCCCTAACTACTCTCTCAGGGGAAGATGAGAAAGGGCATAAGAGAGAGAGACCTTACAGTTGCAAGAAAAAGCTGGATAGGTTTAATGAAGTAGTAATCATGATGGTGAATTACAAATAAATAAAATATGTAAATATCGAAGCCATCCTCCTCAGTTAGTAATTACTTCCCATCCAGAAAAATCTCACACTACTTGGCAGCAGATGGGGGTGCCCAAGTCCAGGGTCACAGTGACAATTTGCAACTGACTTAGAGCAACCAAGGCAGAAGGCAACTCATCTTGGTGAATGTTGATGTTCTTTTCCTCTATCATAGCAGTTTCTCAAGGCAAGAAGGTCCACCAGGGTTCATGAGTTTGCATGCTGCAAGCTCCTTCTGAGACTCTTGGGCTCCACTATACTACTATAAAGAGAAACATTTAATGCAACTTATTACTATTAGACAATTAAAAATATACAAAATGAAACTAAATTATATCGGCTAGAATTAAGTTCCCCCATGGTACGCAAGGGACTTCCCAATCCTTCTGCATAACCCAAGTATGTCCAGAACTTCGAGTGGAGATAATCCCATGGGTGGGTTTGTCTTTGCCCAAAGTAGGACAGATCCAATCAACTTTTCCCAACAGGTTCTTTTCACACACAATGGGGCCTTCATCCCCCTTCACTGGATGTAGAAAATCTGATCAAGCAGGGCTGACTCAGTTGATAGATCCCCTGGTGTTAATTAGCCAGGTGGCTTCTGCCAAATCCTTATTCCAATTTCAGGAAGTCCCACCATCCACTGCTTTCATGGTGGTTTTCAGCAAGCCATTGTAGCATTGGTGGTGAACGAGGCTGCATCCAGTTGGCGGCCGGTCACTAGTGGTGTCCCCCAGGGATCGGTGTTGGGCCCAGTTCTGTTCAACATCTTTATCGACGACCTAGATGAAGGGATTAAGTCCATCATCAGCAAATTCGCAGATGACACCAAGCTGGGAGGAAGTGTGGACCAACTGGAAGGCAGGAGGGCTCTGCAGAGGGACCTGGACAGACTGGAGAGTTGGGCAGATTCCAACGGGATGAGGTTCAACACGGCCAAGTGCCGGGTCCTGCACTTTGGCCACAACAACCCCATGGGGAGCTCCAGGCTGGGCACAGAGTGGCTGAGAGCAGCCAGGCAGAGAGGGACCTGGGAGTCTGGATCGACAAGAAGCTGAACAGGAGCCAGCAGTGTGCCCAGGTGGCCAAGAAGGCCAATGGCATCCTGGCCTGTATCAGAAACAGCGTCACCAGCAGGTCCAGGGAAGGGATTCTGCCCCTGTACTCAGCGCTAGTTAGGCCACACCTCAAGTACTGTGTCCAGTTCTGGGCCCCTCAGTTTAAGAAGGATGTCGAGGTCCTGGAACAGGTCCAAAGGAGGGCAACCAAGCTGGTGAAGGGACTCGAGCACAGGCCCTATGAAGAGAGACTGAGAGAGCTGGGGCTGTTCAGCCTGAAGAAGAGGAGGCTCAGGGGAGACCTCATCGCTCTCTACAACTCCCTGAAAGGAGGCTGTAGCGAAGTGGGAGTTGGACTCTTTTCCCAGACGACTTTCAACAAGACAAGAGGACACAGTCTTAAGTTGTGTCAGGGGAGATTTAGGTTGGATATTAGAAAGAATTTCTTCACGGAGAGGGTGATCAGGCAATGGAATGGTCTGCCTGCTGAGGTGGTAGATTCTCCATCCCTGGAGACATTTAAAAAAAGACTGGATGTGGCACTCAGTGCCATGGTCTAGCAACTGCTCCGGTGGGTCAAGGGTTGGACTTGATGATCTCTGAGGTCCCTTCCAACCCGGCTAATTCTATGATTCTATGATTCTATGATTCAGTTTTTCTGGATGCTGATGCATGATAGAGAATATGGTATATCCACTCTAAAACATGCTCTTTAGATCAGTTGTCTATTAGGTGGTTTATGAAATGAGTCCCATTGTCTGACTTGATCCTCTCTGGGGTACCATGCCACCACAACACTTGCCTTCCAAGCCCCAGAATAGTTATTACTGACATGAGTAATACTGACATGGGGCATAGGGAACGTGTCCAGCCAACTAGTGCCTTGTTCAACCATTGGGAGCACATTGTGCTTACCCTGGTGAGTCTGAGGGTGTGTGATCGTAATCAATCTGCCAGGCCTCTCCATACTTCTATTTATACCAACATCTCCTGTAGCACAAAGGTTTTACCATTTAGCTTGTTTGATTGCTGAACATATGTCACAATTGTGGATAACCTGTGTAATAGTGTCTGTGGGCCTAAACAAGGAGAGAACAGGGAAAATACGAACTGACCCATTCTAGAGGATGGAATGTTTATGGGGAATTTTTGTTGTTACAGTTTAGGTGACTGGATAAGGGGTGAATTGTGTGTAAATTTTCTGTTCCCGTTTGTGTAATAATGTTATTTTGATTTTTTCTGGGGGTTGTTTTGTTGTTGCTGATGTGGTTTAACTTTGTGAGTTTTGTTATGAATATTGTTTTTTAGAAAATGATTCTTGAATGCATAATTTGCAGAGGCAAGGGGTGGGATGTACTGGGTTGGTGTGGTGCCTGTTTTGGTATGGGGGAGGGGGCCCAGGGGTGTCTCCTGTAAGTAGTTGCTTGTCCTGGTTTGGGTCAGAATAGAGGTGATTTTCTGGTTTGTATCTTTGCTTTCAGCTAAGTCTCTCGTAAGTAGTTGCACTTGCTGAAATTAACAGCAAGTTTCTCAGACAGTGTCTGCTTCTAGGACTGATAACACTCAATGTTTATAGTTACAGCCAGAGACTGGTATGTAGAGCCAAGGACACTGCTCAGCTCTGAGGAACATTTTTACCTCCCAGGAGGAGTAAGGAGGTCCCACCTGAAACCCTCCTTTGGGGAGGACCAGACAAGATAGATGCCAGAACTGACCAGAGTATTCCATCCCATACACATCATGGGAGGTGTGTGAGGGATCACAAGGGTCAATTTTTTTCTTCCTGCCCTTCCTGCCACTCCTGCATCCATTCCTCTGCCTGTGGTCCTGATCCGTGCCAGCCTGAATCTGTGTGTTCCTGCCCCCAGCTCCCGACTGCTGCCAACTCCAGGATTCCAGCCTGGACTTTCCCAGGGCTGCCCTGCAGCCTCGGTGGTGACGTGAGAGTGATTGGGGGAAAGGGGGGAGGAACGTGGAATCAATTTTCCTGTATATTTGTATATATTTAGTAATTTTTCCTATTTATTATTACTGTTTCATTAAAGTTCTGTAGTTTAGTTTCCAAACCATAAGCCTCTCTCCCTTATTTTCTCTCCTTCCTTTATCAGGGAGGAGAGAGGAATTAATGGAGAGCAATCTGTTATTCGGTTTAATTGCTGGGCCAATGTTAAACTGTAACACTGCTGAAAGATCTCTCATCTTCAACAGGGCTGGCCGCCTTTGGTTAATGTTGAGGCCATCAAGGACAATGGATGTGGGCCTCTGCCATTAACATATTCAAGGAGAAACACCTGGAGATAAGAGCTCAGGGCAGAAGAGAGACAAGGGAGGCGGAGAGAGAGAAAAACTGGGAGAGAGAGAGAAAGAGGAAGGAGGAGGTACCCTGAACAGAGATTTTTCCAAACAACCCATGGTGAGATGACAGGCTGTCCCATGTAACTCATGGCATAGCACGGTGGAGCAGCCCCTGAAGGAGAACAGTGGAGCAGATGTTGTGGAGCTGCAGCCATGAAGGTGACTGCTGTTCCTGAAGCAGCCCGTGGCTCTGTGGGCCGCATGCACTGGAGCAGTTTGCTCCTGAGGGACTGTGCCTTGCAGGAGACTCACCTTGGAGGGGTTCATGAAGGACTTTCTCCCGTGGGAGGGACCCCGTGATGGAGTAGGGAAAGACTCCGAGGAGTCGTTTTCCCTGAGGAGAAGGAGTAGCAGATAACAACATATGAGGTAAGGACCATAAAACCCCTCTCCTTGTTCCCCTCTGCCACTGAGGGGAGAAGGCAGAGATGTGATGAAAAATTTGGGCCTGGGAAGAAGGGACAGGTGGGGTAAAATATTGTATCTCTTTTTTCGTTTGTTTTCTCTTTGCTGTCTTTTGATTTAATTAATGATAAATTAAATTGATTTTTTTCCCTGAGTTGAGTCTGTTTTTCCTGTGATCATAACTGGTGAGTGGAGCCCTCATAGCCCTTGTCTTGACCCAAGAAGGTTTTAGGTGGATTTCCTGCTCACCTTTTTGAAATGGGGAGGAGGAGTGGCTGCATGGTCCTTTGTTATCAGCCAGGCTCTAGTGAGGACATGCTCAAATACATGCAAGAAAAGAGAATCTCTCCTCTCTTTGTGACACGGTCAATTAGGGGTTTCTTTAAGGAATCTAATAGAAGGTGAAAACAAATACACAAAAGAGATACCATCTGCCACACCTCTCCAGCCACTTATAACAGCCCATTATCAGAGTAGAGGTAAATATCCCCAGCTTTTATAGAACTCCTAAGTCCCTTTTCACTTTCATCTTCTCAGATACTCAGCAATTATGCTACAGCTCCACAAAGATATTTCTTCATTTAGGTGGACCAAAGATAGACCAGACATCATGCTAAATGCATCCCTTCTCACTCTTTTTCTGCCTAGCTTTGATGAGGATGTTCAAAGGATGAGCAGTACATTTTGCTCTTGACTTTCCAACTATTTGAGTTACTCAAAAGACTGTTACTCTGTGTGATCCTCTTTATGAGTATATGATTTAATAATAGGTTATGAACTCATTTTGGATATATTTTGTACCATATGAGTTTCATTTAGGACTACTGAATGTCACTAGTATTTATGCTTCATGGCAGTTGTATACTGAGCTATGGAATTTAAGTCACAAATTAGTCATGAGTGTGAAAAAATTGTTCTATGATCTTAATATTCACAGCAGAGTATCAGGGCTGTGCTTGAGTGTATGCCCAGTGGACTAAAGTTATTAATTCCCTGGGCAATGCTGCCAATTGTCAGCATAGAGAAGATGAAGGACTCCTTTGAAACAACGAACTGACCTGAAAGTAGTTGATTTGAGTGAACTCCACTCCTCTATCACAAAGCAGAAGTATTTGACTGCCAGTTACGGAAGCCCTTAATGAGGAATTTCAGATGATTCTGGAGATTTCTTTAGGTATGGAGATTTCTTTTCCCGGTATGCCTAGCCCAACTTGTATTCCTTAATGTTGACTAACAATATGCACATTCCTAGGCAGCTCCTGATGGTGAAATCACCAAATTTTATATAGATAAAGGCACTTGTAAGTAGTTTGAGATATTTTTCTAAATAGTTAAGGTAATCAGTAGGACCATATCTTAAAAGAACTGAGCAGAGTCACAGTTGGAATAACTCATCCAATCCAGTTTACGATACTCGTGCAAGGACCCTTACAAGAGGTCAGACACTTTTTAAGCTCAAGTTACCAGACAACAACTGACCATACTATTCAAGAGATATGATTTCCTGTATGACTGCTGCATTATGACAAAAATTCAATAAATTATTACACTGAACAGAACCAAATCCAAACACTCTTTCAATGAGTGTGTGTGCTAAAAGGCATATTAATATATGAAAAAAAAAATTGAATATTTTTAAGTAACTGAAAGAAATCGATGCTCATATACAACAGAAATAGGACCTATCTACCAGACTGTGTGAGTACAGCTAAAAAGTTCAAATTCTTCCAAAACAAACTTTTTTTGCAGGGTGATTACAGGAGGCTAAATGACATTCTGAAGTAAATGCAGCTGTCAGAATTAGGACATTTTATTTTTATGTCCACTTTTACCAGAGCTTCACCTGAAGTAAAATTTTGGAAGAGCATGCCTCTGAAAATGCTTCCCCTTACTTTTACTGCTGCTTACACGTACAGCAGTAGCCCAAACTAAGCTAGCATCCACTGATAATGAAAGAATCAGTTAAAAAATAGCCACAGTAGTGCTAAATCTAATTTCATATTGCCACACAAAGATATGTTTCAGAAACTCTATGGCTTTATGAGTGGCTAAACTATTTATAGCTAATAAAATGGCAAACAAACTCCAGAATAAAATATTGAATGATCAGGAAAATACTCAAAGAGAGTCCCCTGAAATAATAATCAAGAAAGAAACTTTTAACTCATTAGAAAGATACAGACAAATTTGGTCAGCCCCAATTTAGTCTTAAAATACTGTGAAGCATAAATAGCATCGTAATGAAACTGACGATGTTTATTTTAGCAGAATTCACAGCATGCTTCATACTAGTAGTATTAACCTCAGAATATTTCCTGTTTTCACATTACTCTAGATGACAATTCTTCCTTTCTAATTTAGAGATCAGGAGACTGAGGAGTGATCTCATTGTCCTCTATAGCTTCCTGAGGAGGGAAAGTGAAGAAGGAGGTGCTGATCTCTTCTCCCTGGGATCCAGTGATAGGAGGCATAGGCATGGTTTAAACCTGCAACAGAGGAGATTTAGACTTGACACTAGGAGCATTTCTTTGCACAGAGGGTGGTCAAACATGGAAACAGGCTTCTGAGGCAGGTGGTCAATGCCCCAAGCCTGTCAGTGGTTAAGAAGCATTTGGACAATGTTCTTAATAACATGCTTTAGGTTTTGCTCAGCCTTAAAGTGGTCAGGCAGTTGGACTAGATAATTGTTGTAGATCCCTGTCAACTAAAATATTCTATTCTATTCTATTCTATTCTATTCTATTCTATTCTAAATTATAAGCACAGTATTTTGCACTGATTACATGTTGAGTTGAAGTAGCGTAACTGAAAAAAAAACCAAAAACCAACAGTAATAAAAATAAAGACTCTCCCCCAAAATAAAATCTCCCCCAATTAAGAAATGGGATCTCCCCCAATTAAGAGGAGATCACCAAGACATGGGCCAACCTTTCCTTAGGAGCGTTCAAGTCGGGCTCTCAGGGAATGATTTATACACCCTTCCATAAGGGTTTCTGTGGACATTGCCCAGGGTCATCATTTTGCTGGACAAGCAAGACCTTGCACTTGACCTTACTGGACTTCATGAGGTTCATATAGGCCCACTTCTCAAGACTGTCAAGGTCCCTCTGGATGGCATTCCTTGAATTCCTTCAAGTCTTCCATCAGCAGACTTGATGAGGGTGCAATCAATTCTAGTGTCCATATTAACGATAAAAATGTTAAGCAGCAACAGTCTGAGGACTGACCCTTGAGGGAGGAATGCCACTCAAGACCAGCGTCCATTTTGACATCGAGCCTTTGAACACAGCTCTTTGAGTGGGACCATCCAGCCAATTCCTCATCCACTGAGTGGTCCATCTGTTGAATCCATACTGTTCCAGCTTAGCCACCAGAATGTCATGCAGGACTGTGTCAGATGCTTTGCAGAAGTTGAGTTAGATGATATCAGTTACTCTTCTTTTGTCCACTGACACACTGACTCCGTTGTAAAAGGCCACCAGATCTGTCAGTCAGGCTTTGCCCTTAGTCAATCCATGCTGGCTGCCACCAACCATCTCCAAATTTTTCATGTGGCTAAGTAGAGCCTTCAGGAGGATGTACTCCATGATTGTGCGGGGCACAGAAGTGAGGCTCACTGTAGTTCCTCAGGTCTTCTTTCCTTCCCTTTTTAAAACTGGACGTTATGGTTCCCCTTTTCTGGTCAGTTGGAATTTTACCAGACTGAATGACTTCTCAAATATGATGAACAGTGGTTTCACAATTTTATCCACCAGTTCCTTCAGGAGGATGAATCCTATCAGGTCCCATGGGCTTGTTCACCTTCATGTCCTTTAGATGATCTCAAACCTGCTCTTCATCTGCAGTAGGAGGGATCTTCCTTTTCCCAGTACCTGCCTTTGGCGTCTGTAATTTGATACAGGAATATGGACCAGCTTTCCTGTGCTTCTCTTCCCTCCAGAGATTTGGCCTATGATATCCTATCAAGAAGGTCCTTGAAGAAGTCTAAACTCCCATGGTATGGGAATTCAGATATTCCAATACCAGCACTGTAACTTCTCTGGAACACCTCAGAACATCCTGTGAACTTACACAGACTCAGAAAAAAAAAAAAAAAAAAAAAATCCAGTGTAGCAGGGTTGAAGATCAGCAGTATTTCCAGAGTCCTGAATTTAGGTAATATGATATGTCCTGAGTTGGGAATATGAATGACACGTAACCTGCTAGGAATGAGAGGGATAAGCATGTTCATATGTGAGAATGCCAAACCATGGATAAAGAAAGCTATGCTAGAAAAGTAAAACTAAACCTGCAAAATTAACATAGCTGTGGCTTTGTCTTGATGACACTTGAATCTCATTCAAGATGAGAGCTAACCTGCCTGGGTAACTTCCCCTACTCTGCCACTGAATATAATTTTCCATATGCTGAGATGAACTAGTCAAGTTGCAACTGGAGACATTTATCCTTTGCTATATTGTCTTCCAATACCAAGAAGAGTTTGGTTCCATCATTCAATATGGAAAATTGTCTCCATCTCCTCTTGACCCATGAGATGAGTATCCATGACCTTTGAAACATTTCCATGTATTTGTAACTTTTTCTCTATAGCCATATTCCATACCTATAATCAGGTTACAGTATTTTTTGATGGGGAATAGTGCATCAAAATTATTCTTTGCCTATTTTTGAGCTTTACTATCTCTGTACACATATGTGTACATGAAAGAGACAAGATGTTACATTCCAAAACAAAAAAAAAATCCAGACCTTAAATATATACATATTTTTACCAATATTAAAATAGAAAATTACATTAAAGTTGCAATGCTACGTGTATCTACTAGTGATCATCACATGAGACACATGGCTGTTTTGTCACAAGAATCAAACTGATATGCTTTTCTTGCTAACGCATTTTTAATCATTCTCACATTTTAAGCAAGAGAAAATGTGAGAAAAAAATAAAGAAAACTGAGAAAAAGCTTGAAGCTAACTGAGAAGCAGAACTATTTTATTTCTTGCTTTTATGTACTGCTACATCTTTTAAATTTTCTCTTTATTTCTTTTATATGCAGGGTTTTTTTCCTACATTTTCCTTTCTCCACTCCATAGAATGATGGGGAAGGGGCAACTAGCTGCCATCAACTGGCCACTGAATACCTCTACACTTCAAACTATCCAACAGGACAATTGTACACCCAGTGGTAAGTGGCAATCATTCAGCACCATGAGCAGAACCTCAATCAGCATGTGCAGAGACCCTCAGGGAGCAGGCAGCTCTGTTCATGGTGCTCTGATTTCTGTAAGGAAACTGTGTATGTACAGGGAAATTTTAAAGTGTTTTAGTCACACAATATGTTACATGAAAAATTAATGATGACTAAAACAAACATACTGAACAGCTTGTTTCAGGCTTCAGACTTGGATATTGCTTTTAAAAACTGTGTTTTGATGTCTTCAATTACATTTGTTTAACATTACTTTCAGAAAATGTTTTGGAATAGATTTAAAATGTATTTGTTTAATATTACTTTTAAAATTTGTGTTTCCATGTTTTTAAATTGCATTTGTCTAAGATTAATTTTAGACGGTATCTCACATTTGAGTTGTCTTAATTTTTTGTTTCTTATGTTTGATGGAGTTGATTCAATTGTGTGACTGAACCACTAGAACTCACCAATGTATACACAGTTTCCTGGCACTTAAAAAATACCAGAACAGCTTTAAAAAGTGATGCTTAAGACTGAGAGCTAAAACAGTATGTTTGATTGAGTTGCCCTTATCTCAATTAATTTTTTGTGTTGCAATTTGTGTGACTCAGTCATAAACTCAAACTCCCCTATATATACACATTAGTTTCCTTGCAGAAGTCAGAGCACCATGAGAAGAGTGACCTGCTCCCCAAGGTTCTGTGGGTGGTGTTGAATGACTGCCACATGAGGATGGTCCTGGCTGTCCTGGCATGGAGTTGGCAGTGTAGAAGTGTCCATTGGCAGCTGTCAGTTTTGCTAGAACCTAGCATGGTGAAGCTGCTGAATAGTGACATTGTTATATTCACAAAAGAATAATTGTGGCAATAACCTTAAGTTTTGCATGACAGTCTGGGTAGGTAGGCACTATTTAATATTTAATATTTATTTAATAAGGATTCATATATTACTAAAATCTTACAAATAAAAAAAAATGCTTTAATTGTCATCATTACCCTGAATTGGTTTTTTGTGATCACTTTTTCTCACTGTTCTTAAGCTTTCCCACAGCTGTGCTAACAGCAAAGACTGGAGCTGCTTTATTGAAACAGAAATATCCTTCTTCCTTCTAGCACACAATTTTGCCATTAATATTGCAAAGAAGTGAAATGGTTTCTCAATGTTCTCAAGAAGTAATGGTTCTGACAGCTAAAGACTATTAATGACATCTCATAATCTTGTCACACTGCCATAATTACTTCTGTCATCACTATATTTTATTAGCAAGCACATTTAGTATCTTTTTACTTCTCATTCTAGTTTCTTACATAGCAAGTGGCAAAGATGTGTTGAGACATTAAACTTTGGAAAGACAGCTTTATTATTCTTCAAAGAAATTAACTCCTACATACTTGATTAGATATTGCCATATCTCATATTTCTTTAGGTTTCAGTCTATAATTAAAATTTAAAATATAGATTTAAATGTCCCTTTTAATAAAACATTACACACTTGACTGGGACATGAATATGTTACACCAGGTAATTTGTTACTAATCTAGTACCAATAATTAGGCTGATTGTACTGCAGAAATAAATTGTATAGATAGTAAAAAAGTAGTATTAGAAACAGTAATTCAAGCCTAATGAAGGAACATTAGCACTTTTATGTTGTACTTTCTAATTAGGAAGTCTGATAATAAAATTGGCACATTTACTTAATAGCTGTGAACAATTATTTTCAAATTAAGCCTAGCAATTAAAAAGCATGATTAAACTCATGGTAAAGGCTTTCTCGTAAAGATATGGACTGCTGTATTATTCATGGTAGTCAAAACTGCAAAAACTTTCTGATTAGCTACTGTAAATTAAGAGCAATGCTATTTCATTGATAACATGAATGAATATGCAAAGAGGGAAAAATAACCTACCTCTATTATGGAAGTCAGATACCAGCCAAATGAATGTTGTAAAAAATATGTATATTGTTGATATTTTCTCTTTATTTCTTCTGTACAAGAGACAGTAAAGGATAGGAATGCAATTTCTTCGTATTAGCCTGTATGCCATGTAACAGAGATGATGAAATAAAACACATTTTCCATCTGAAGCCACAGTCGATGTTCAACGTCCTTTAAATCATTAGATCTCTCCTAACACTGCATATTAAGAAATTACTAGTGAACACACTGAGACAGTTGAGCAATCTGAACTAATTTTATTTGCAGTAATAAGCATGTGGGGTGATGGGTATATCATAGTACATACGTGTTTCCTTAAAACTACAAAATACCATTAATCAATGAAGAATCAGGCATTGTGTCTCACATGTGATATAAATCCTGTTGTATGCTTGATTTCAATAATAAGCAGTGTCTTGAATGCTGGAAATGGATTTTTTTTCCAGTGTTCAACAAACTAGCTAAGGGAAATACTAAAAATATATGATGATTGGAGTACTGCAATCACAAGGAGAGAGGGCTATTAATATCAAGAAAAAGTGTGAGAGTAATATTGAGGTGCAAACTTTTTTCCCTACAAATAGTACACAAAAAAAATTAGAACTACATTTAAATAATAAACATTCCATCTTTTTCACAAAAAATTTGGAAAGCGGTTAAAATAATCTGTTTCATAGCTTTTGTTTTCAGATAGAAAGCAATCTCAGAAAAATGCTAACTTGAATGCATTTAGTTCATTGCATTAGTTCAGTGCTTGTTTAGCGCTGTTGTGCTAACAGTGCTGTTACTCTTATGTACTTAAGTATATATAATTTGATGGGACCTAAACATTAAGAATAATTTTAAATGGTCTGATCAAGGACTTAACAAGTGAAGACTGCAAAATATCTGAGGAGAAAAATTGTATCTTAAAAAATTACAAAAATTAAATGGGAGAGTTTGGCTACATTTGGATTATGACTTCAGTCAATTTTTCCCAACTCAGAGTCTCTTTTAACACAGCACAATTTCTTGGATTCTTTTAACATGATGAGTTGTCTTGGATTTGTATCTCAAGTGATAATGAAGTAAAATGTGATAGGCAGGAATTAAAAATAGTATAAAAGAGCAAAGGGAAGAAGAATTAACACATAATCTCACACTTAAAAGAAAGCTAAATATTGGTTACATTTTGCTTAATATTTGAAACTGTCCAGTTGAAGACCTAAGACATTATGAAATGAAGACATTATGAAACACATAACTCCTGTGTTTCATTACAGCAATCACCTCAAACACCTATCTACTCAAAATTTTTGGTTAATGTCAGAAGTTTCTTCTGTGCTTCTTTTAGTAAAATAAGACTTACACTGGGACCATATTTTCCTTTTAATAAGTAAATGAAAAGAAATACAGTCACTATAATACTGTATCATTTCATATATCATAAGGATGCATACAACATATCCAGCAGAGCTGTTACAGAACTAAACATATTTTTCAGGTTTGACCTAACAATGGAAAATGGAATAACCTATGATTAAGTCCTATAAAAAGCCTGAAGAAATTAATTATCGACAGGAAATAAAAAGTTTACACAGCTTAACATTCAGAATTGCCTGCCATCAAGGTAAACATCCTACATCAAAATCAGGATCTCTGCAAACAGTTTTGTCATGTGAATTTATTTTGTACATTTTTCCCCTTCCTACTGATCACTGTTCTTTGTCTCCCAGCTAACCAGAGGTACCCCAGAGGGCCCTGCAAGCTCAGAACATCTCTGGGCCTGCGCCCCGCTGGATGGCATGGGGGGACCTGGGCTGCAGCTGCTGGGCAGGCACCAAGAGCAAGGGATGCAGGAGAGGCCTTGGCAGGGGCCTCCCTCTGTCCTCAGAAGGCAGAACAGAACCATCTTTCTTCTCGAAGTCACTAGGACACCAGCAACTCTTTGCTGAGGCAATGAAACTGCAGCAACCGAAAAAAAAAGTCTCAGGAAGAGTGATGGAGAGAGCAAGAGGGAGGCTGCCTCCGCATCCTGAGCAGGAAGAGACAGTTCCTTACCAACTGGGGATGGCTCTGACTCAGCCTGGGGGACACCTGAGTGAGGGAGGCCCAACCCCGTCACCTCCAGGAGCATCCCTCAGGGAGCATGGTGAACAGGACGGACAAACATGGTGTGACACAGCAGAGGGTGTGGTGCAAAAGTCTGCCCAGGTCATGAGAGTAGGGCACAGTCTCCACTTTCTTGACTTCAGAGGCTACTTTAATCTTAAGTGGTCATCATCTTCCTAGAGGAGTTATGGAAAAATTAAGCGAATGGAACCGAATCCTTCTGGGGACTATTACGGGTCAATTAAAATGTGATCAGGAAAAGCCAACATGGATTTATCAGGGGCAAATTGTGCCTAACAAACCTGATTGCCTCCAATTACAAAGTAACCCACTCGGTTGATGCTGGGTGAGAGGTGGACATCATCTACCTGTACTTTTCCAAGGTCTTTGTACCCCACAGCTTCTCCTGGAGAAAATGACTTAGCCTGGAATGGACAAGTGGGCTGTACAAGAGGGTTTGGGAAATGGCTGATAGATTGTATCCAGAGGTTAATAGCAAATAGCTCATCCTCCATCCAGCAACCATTTACGAGTCAATTCCCCCAGGGATCGATTTTGGGCCTGATGCTGTTTCACATCTTTATATCAGTGATCTGGATGTTGGGATCAAGACCACCCCGATGAAGTTCACTGACAACACCAAGATGAGTGGAGATGTTGACACCCTAGGAGGGAGAGTCACCCTGCAGAATGAATTAGACCGACTGGAGAAGTGGGCTAACAGGAACTTTATGAAGGTCAATGTAGAGAAATGCAAGGTCTTACACCTGGGAACACATAATCCAGGAATGCAGTTTGGACTGGGATCCACTTGGCTAGAGAGCAGCCTTGTGGAAAGGGACCTGGGGGTCAACAATGTGCCCTTGGGGCCAAAAGGGATGATGGCATCCTAGGGAGCATCAGGAAAAGTATAAGTAACTAGGGGAGTTCTTCACCTCTACTCTGCTCTAGTGAACAGAGTTTTAGGCTCCCCCGTTCAAGAACAACAGGGATCTATTGCAGAAACTCCAACAGAGAGCTATGAGGGTTATTTAGCAACATGAACGTCTCTCCTATGAAGAAAGACTGAAAGAACAGGGTCTGGTTGGCCTTGAGAATAGAAGGTTGAGAGGAGATCTTACTAATATCTGTAAATATCTGAGGGGTGGATGTCAAGAGGAAGAGGCCAAATTCTTTTTGGTGATGCCCACTAGTAGGACAAGGAATAATGTGTTTAGGCTAGAACATAGGAATTTTCACCTCAACATGAGGAGAAACTTCTTTATTGAGAGGGTGATGGAGGACTGCAAGAGGCTGCCCTAGTTGGTTTTGGAGTCTCTTCTCTGGAGACTTTCAAAACACACCTGGATGTGTTCCTGTGTGACCTGCCCTAGGTGATCCTTCTCTGGCAGGGGCATTGGACTAGATTACCTCTAGAGGTCCCTTCCAGCCCCCAACATTTTATGATTTACCTATGGAAATAAAGTTTTGGGAGCTTTGAACAGACTTTCTTGCCAGAAACCAGTCAAAGAAAAGTATAATCCCAAATGGTAATCATTATTATGTGGTAAACATCAGATAAATATAGCATAATTTTCCACAAACATTCAACTTCAATATATTTCCTTTGAGATTTTCTTAACTATCTTCAGCTTTGCTTTGCAGGGTCTAAATGTAACTATCATCTTTCTAAATGAACATGTTCCTATGGATAAATTGTTAGGTTTTATTTATGTTTGTATGATGTGACTATATATAGATGAAAGTAAGAAGAAGTTATTCCAGAATGAGGTATTTATGACTAACATAATGATGCAATATAGACAAATATAGTCCTGATATGACAAATGGGAACTTGATAAATGGAGACACAGGATACAGCACGGGGGAATACAGGCATGGGATGAAAACAAATGGGTCATAGGTTGGACACTGGAGACCTCAGAGCTAGAAGCAGCTCTCCAGATGTCAGCTAAAGAAATGTAGTCTGGAGCAAGAAAAAACTGATTGGGTTTTAGGAAGAACAAAGATAACTCAGAGCTCTCTTTGATGGTCACCCTGATAGGCAGGACACTGTCCTTATTCCATAAGGGACAGGGGCAGGCAAGCTGTGCCCTGTGGAGGCAGAGTGACATCTTGTCTGTGCCCCAGGTAAGGCCACTGACATGCTGTGTCATCCCATCTGGAGGGGCCCAAGAGAACACCTGGCTGTGAAAGATATGCCAAAGTGCCCTTTTCCCCCTCCCCCAAAAGGTGGGGTCTGGTGCCATAAAAGAGGCACACAGGAAATGCTGGATGCTCACCCACCATCCAACCTCCATAACTTCCTACCAAGATCATTGCTGGATCCAAGGGTGGTGATATCTTTCCTCTCTCTCTTTTATTTCTCTCTCTCTTCTCTCTGTGTGTCTCTGTTTCAAACCTTATCTTGGCCCATGAGGGTAACATAGTTTCTACCTTTATTAAGTTTTACTCCCCGTTGCTTTGTTAAGCTCTATTAGTTGTAACCTGTTGTTTTGACAATTTCCTTAAGTTTTGCTGAAATTGTAATCCATTCCTTTGAAAGTACAATCATTTATAATTCTGCTAGTTGTAATCTGACATGGCTTATAATCTTAATCACTTTTAGGTAAACTCCTAGAGTACCACGCAGAGAATTCCCAAACTTAATCTCGCTGAACTGGTTGTTAAAAGAGATTAATTAGCAGAGGAAGATTGGGCCCAGCTACACAAAGACTGAACTGCTGAGTGCTTATTTTGCTTCAGTCTTTGTCAATGCCAATTGCTTCCTGAGGGTACAACTCCCTGAACTGGAAGACCAAGATGGGGAGCAGAATGAAGGCCCCATAGTCCAGGAGGAAATGATCAGTGCCGCATGGATGTGCACAAGTTTATGGGACTGGATGGGACCCACCTGTGGGTACTAAAGGCAGAAGTGCTCACCAAGCCACTCTCCATTATTTATCAACAGTCCTGGTGAACTGGGGAAGCACCAGTAGATTGGAAACTAGCAAATGTGATGCCCATCTACAAGAAGGGCTGAAAGGAAGATCCAGGGAATGACAGACTTACCAGTTTGACCTCGGTGCCAGGGAAGGTTATGGAGCAGTCATCTTGAGTACCATCACATGGTGCATACAAGACAACCAGATGATCAGGCCCAGTCAGCATGGGTTTATGGAAGGTAGTTCCTGTCTGACTAACCTGATCTCCTTCTACCAGAAGATGACTTGCCTAGTAGGTGAGGGAAGAGCTGTGGACGTTGCCTATCTGGACTTGAGTAAAGCTTTTGATACTGTGTCTCATAGCACTCTTCTTCAAAAACTTATGGACTTGGCTTGGATAAATGTATCATCCATTGGACAAAAATTTCCTTTATTAAAATTGGCTTAATTTATCTATGCCATTTCAGGACAAGGGCATTCTTCCATATGTTCAAGTCCTCCTCTCTTCTTTCCCAAGATTTCTCTTTTTGACTGTATTTTCTCCTATTTTATACTACCAATAAATATACTGTGAATCTTGAAGAAAAAGTAAAAATAAACATCAAGGTAAGAGGACGTAAAACTTTTTTGCATAGCAGGAAGTTCTTATTGCAGCTTCTTTGTCTGGTCACCATTCTGTATTTCCCTGGGGAATAGTATTTACCTGAACTTTTCTGTCAGTTATTTTCCTTAGGACCAAATAAAAGTCGGCTGTCCGCTGAATGAATACTATTTGTCAGATAGTATTAAGACTCTTCCTACAGTGTTTCTTAAAACATAATTTTCACCTGAAAAGGCAGGAATTTTTTAAAAAACCTCAGCCACCATACCTCTGCATTTCAGCACAAATTGCAGGCCCCTTCATAGGCATATAACTAATCTGTGGTGAAATTCATGCTCACTGGTTTGAACTCCCATAACATCAGCCTCCTCTTCCTAAATTTTCCCTTGAGTGAGGCATTCATGGATCTCTTTCCAGGCCTGGATAATTATCTTGAATATCCTTGATATTGTCTCTATTGTAGCAACTCATTTCTGTGTCCCCCAGCTCTTTGCTACTACTCTTTTTTTCCTAATTTATCCCCAGTCCTTACTTGTATATCATTCTAGAGGGAAGACTTCCTTGACTCAGGAGGAGGGGGTCAAGAGGGTGAGAGGAAGAAGTAAGATGCTAGTTAGATCCTTCCATTGGGATCTATCAGCAAGAGGTTGGAGAAAGATGCTGAATGCACTGTGTGAATTACTAATGGAGAATTAGGACAGTAGTGGCCATTCAGGTCTCCACTAGTATGACTGTCAGTCATTGTACATAATAGGATGGCTCCTGTACTTTATCAGGCAGTAGATTTCAAGCTGCAACACTCAGTCATTTCCCAGTCTGCAGGTTCTCTTCCCTCATTTACATGTGCCACTTCTTAGACATTAGTTCACAGGAAGGCTGTCAAAATCTCAGATCAACAAAAGAATATAGTGATAGCTACTATGAAAATGTTCAAAATGCTGAATTTCACAGAAAAATAAGTATCTTCAAATGCAATCCACAGTTATATATAGTGTGTGATTCCTTGCATTTTATAAATTTTCAGAATGCTGTGATAAGCAAAAATAGTACAGCTTCCTTGTGAGGAGGTTTGCACAGCTCCCCTTCAATCACACTGGAGGAAAAGCATTTGCTTTGTTCTACTGTTAAATCTCTGAAATTCCTCCTAGAATTCCTAAAAACTGCTGCCCCTCAGCTGCATCACAGCAATAGTACTAAATTCAAAGAAAACATCCATTAGAATCACTATTTATGGTAAGATTATTAATGGGAAAAATAACATGTCATTATACTTCTTTGTCTTATATATAGCCTTATGTCCATGTCCTTATGTGGATAATTTTATATGTGAAGTATTGGGGGGGGTGGGCTGGCATGACAGTGAATCTTAAAATCATGTTGCACCGGTAACATCTGTGAGTCTTGGCAAAAATAAATAATTGCAATTTTATTTTGTTTGCATTGTGAGAAATTCTGATAATACTGGAAATTGTTCATACTGTTTACAGCACAGAAAACAATAGGAAGAAAAAGTCCCTCTGACCAGAAGGTACTGCTTTTCAAGCACTTATTGCTTGTGATCTTTAACATCAATGTAAATAAGAAGGTTTCATCATCTTATAACTCACCATTTTACCACTAGCATTAAAAAAGAAAAAAAAAAAAAAAAAAAAAGAAAACAATCAAACAAAACCCAGTAGTAAACTAACCACGGTATAATTTACCAAATTATTATGTATAAAAGCTACAAGCTACTCTCTGCCAGATCCTTGCACTTGTCAGCATCTCTGTAACATCACTAAGACTCCCTGGGGGGCACTTCCATGGAGTGTACTGGAGTGTATCTGCATGGGCAAACTTTTCATAGACTGCCTGTGCTTCAAAGAGCTGCAAAAAAGATTTTCATCCTTGTCATCCACAGGTTTATTGGTAGGAATTTAAGTAGTTAGATAACACTTAAGGGATAGGTAAATTTTGCTCAAAATTTTTTTGGAATTCCTTATAGTTTTGGCAGCTGCAGAATATTATAAAAGTCCTTCTCTAGTGTGCCTACACAAGAAATGAGCAGAGTATCAAATCAAGTATGTTATCTTAAAATAATATTTTCATTCAAATTCAGATCAATTAACCTGATTTACCACTATAGCACATCTTTGTTCTGTATTCCTTCTGTAAATAGCATTTTTGTAGTACAGATGGAGTATGTTAATTTTAAATTTTCCTAATAATACTTCTTTCATGCATATGCAACAAAAATGAATGACCCTGAGGAAAAAAAAATAAAAAATTAAACAACAGCAAACTAGACAATATGGAACAATTTTTAAAGGAATGTAATTCCTGTGCCTATGCAGCCCAGGATCTGACTTGCCTGTGTTGCTGAAGCAGCACACTGTTAACTCATGTTTAACTTGTTGTCCACAAGGACCTTTTGGTCCCTTTCAGCAAAGCTGCTTCCCAGCTGCACACATCTGGCCTGTAGTGGTCTTTTTGCTTATTTTTTCCCCGGTGCAGGACTTTGCCCCCATCTTTATTAAACTTGATGCTGTTCTTGCTAGTTCACTCTCCTAGACTGCCCAGGTCACTCTGTAAGATGGCTCACTCTTCTGATATATTGACCTCCCTCCCCCAGTTTGGCATCATCAGCAATTTGGTGAGGGTGCTTTTGGTCCCATAGTCCAGATACTTTAAGAAGATGTTGGGCCCAGTACTGATCCTTGTGCCAGGTTGCCCATCTAAGGAAAAGACACTGATTACCACCCTCTTGAGAGTGACCTGTTGGCCAATTTCTTGCTCATCTCATACACCACCCATCCAGTCTGTATCTTTCCTGTGTGTTCAGGGAAGACTGTGTGAAACAGTGCTGAAAGCTTTGCTGAAGTCCAGGTAAACAGGTTACACAAGGAGATATTCTTATGCCTATGCAGTATCTTCAAAGGTAATTCTGGCTGTGATTTGGTTGCTTATTTTTCCAGCTGAAATACTGGAAAACTGAGAAGGCAGCAGAGAAAAGTATAAAACACATTTTGTGGGGTGGCAAGAAATATTTTGTAAAGGAAAGCATAATATAGGAAAAGTCAGTACATGTGTCTTATTATAAAATATAAAGTTGAGAAGTAATTAGCTTTCAGTGTATAACTGCCTTCACAGAGAAAAGCATGCTGGTCACTGTAAGCCTCCAGAGTCTGGTAGCCAAAGGCAAAAGAAAAAAACAGAGAAATTAAAATCAGAACTAAGGATGAATACACACTGTTCTATTTGTAGTTAAAGTTTGAAATTCAACTACTTTAAAAACAAACAAACAACCTATAATAATAATTTCAATAGTGTTTCAATATATTCTTTGCAACTTGATGTCCTTAAATGAACTTCAAGAACTTCTAATTTACCTCTTTGGGAAATTAAGATCTAGGTAAATTAAGGACTGTTCTACATTTAACAATCACTTTTGTGGTTTATTAGTAAAGAGAAACACTTTCTTACCCAACTCAAAAGTATTCAAATTTAGCTTTAGAATAAATTAGAGAGAGTGGATCAGAACTGCATTGAACAATCTTTTCTTCTTGGAACTACGATGTCATGGCAACCCTGTGTTTGAGTTCAAAGGAGCCGCTCTGCCACAGGAGATCCTATTCATACTGAGCCTCAAATAAGCACTCAAACAATAATGATTTGATCCTACAGAAGTATTTGTTAAATATCCACATCACCGAGGTTCTCAAAACCTTGCAGATGCTGTATTTGCAGAAAGGTTTTGGGATATATGAAAGGCAGAAGCTGAACATCATCTTTGAAACCTGTCATACAGCAATGAAACTTGTCTGTTCTTATATCCATGAATCCATTCTGCTCAGTCACCACAACCCCCATTTTTTCATTCTTTTTTGATGGTACTACCATGGCCTCTCCATCATTTCTTATTGCTTGTCCTCTTCCTAGTATTAAGATCAGACATTTTTCCCTATACTTTAAGCTGTCTTCCCTGATCCTAATCCAGCACCTTATTCACATTATACTACAGCTGAGGGAAGAGAAATATCACTTTGAAAAAGATTGTGCTGTGTTTGCTCTTTTGCAAATACCTTTATCCAAAGAAAGGACAAAATAAATATTCTACAATGAAAACAAACATAGGCCCCTAAACCCAAGAAATTACATTTTTTCAAAAATAGAGTGGAATCATAAAAGATATATACAATGCTGCTGAGCAGTGTGTTTTCCTTACTATGAACCGCAGTGGAAGAGCAAAACTACTAATTTGGGAGCTACAGGGAAGCAGGTCAATTTGTACTGGATGGATTGCATTGGAACACTACCTGTTTTTAAAATGTCATTTATTGCTGATAAGGTAAATTTTCAAGTATTTTGAGCAACGGCTCCTTTTCTGCTTTATGTTTTTCCCCTTTATGTTGTGCCCGCTATAGCACTGTTGTATAGTTCATAGTAAATGCAGAAACCACGTTGATAATGGATTTATTGTTTTTAACAGCCTTTGAAGGTTTATGCTTTTAAAGTCTAAAAGTTATGCTGATATTAAAACCTTTATATGACTAATATTGACATAAAATCCTTTCCAGAATGTATTTATCTAAAAAACTACAAATATTTTACTGCACAGAAAGGCCATAATTTCTTTTTACTAATGAGGTTGTAAAAAACCAAACTTCCACTGACTTCATCTATTAAATTACAGTGTATTCTTTGGAGTCTGATTATCAAATTTTCAGAGTACAATTAACATACCTTTTCTCTCCTGTCCCTTTTTCTACCCCTACTCCTCCAAATGGTTAGTGGCTGAACATATAGCAAGAAAGGAAGATCAGATGGGAAGCATAGTGTCAAACAGTTAACAATTTAATAGCATTTTACCTTAAATGAAAGGACACAAGAAATTATAGAAAAGACAGATATTGGTTGCTGCTGGCATTGGTCACCATTTCATGCATGTGACATTAGGCTGTCATATAGAGAATGAGGAAAAACATTTTAAAAATCCCAAGTTTTACCTGTAAACTGTTCTAGAACTAATTACTGCTTACAAGTAGAGTTAGCAGTGACATGTTTGTTATTCCATCAGCTGTTCTACTGCCAAACTAAGTGCCAAAGTGCAACAGTCAGACATCTGGATCATACTATGAATTCTCAGTAGTATCTGCATGAACTAAACATCTTCTGGCTGTTGCCTATCTCCACTGGAAGGAATAATCAGTCCAACTGTCTTTACAGCTCCCTGCATCATACTATCTGGCATGAAATGAAAGGTTTTTGCTCCCTTATTATATGGTAATCTAGTCTAATTCTCCTTAGTATGTATACACATGGTAGAGCATTTCAAGACATGTTGTAAGGACTGCTGAAGACAGCGGTCTTCAAGTTCTTGCATTTCATGTAGAAGAATCTAGAACCCTGTGTGAACTCCATGCAACACATAAAATCAGCAGGCATAATACTAACACAATAGAGTAGAGTCTTTCATCTTCTGTTAATGGCTTCTTAAGCATTTATAAAAACTGTATCTTAAAAACTTTACATTAATTTATTGATGTATAATTAAGTATAATGAGAATAATAGAATGATTTAGGCTGGAAAAGACCTTAAGATCAGTAAGTCTAATCATAAACCTATCAGTGCCAAGCCCTCCTCTAAACCATGTCCCTTAGCATAACATGTAGACAATTTGTAAAACCCTTCAGGGTTTAAGACTCAAGCAATTATCTGGAAAGCTTGTTCCAGTGCTTTACAACCATTCCAGTGAAAATTTTTTTCCTAATATCCAGTCCAAACCACCCCTGGTGTAACTTGAAGCTATTTCCTCCCATCCTATCACTTGTTGCTAGGAAAAAGAGATCAACCCCCACCTTGCAAAAACCTCCTTTCAGGTAGTTGTAGCGAGACATAAGATCTCCCCTAAGCCTCCTTTTCTCAAGACTAAATAACCCAAATTTCCTCAGATGCTCCTCATAAAACTTGTACTTTAGAACCTTCATCAGCTTTGTTGACCTTCTTTGGACTCACTCCAGCACCTCCACATCCTTCTTGTAATGAAGGGCCAAAATAGAACACAGTATTCAAGGTGCAGACTCATCAGTGCTGAGTACAGGGTGGCCAAACTTCCTTAGTCCTGCTGGCCAAACTGTTTCTAAGACAAACCAGGATGCTGTTGGCCTTCTTGGCCACATGGGCACATGGCTGGCTCATATTCAGCCACCTGTTAACGAGAACCGATCAAGTAGGAACCACAAATTTCATAAACCCATGCTGACTGAGACTGGTCACTGCTTGTCCTGCATGTGCCATGTGATGACAAGATTATCTGCTCCATAAACTTCCATTACACCAAGGTCAGGATGACAAGCCTGTAGTTCCCTCCATCATCTTTCTAGACCAACTTACAGAGGTGTGTCACATACACTAACTTCTAGATAACAGGGGCCTACCTTGGTTAGCCAGGATTGTGGATAGATGATGCAAAGTTTCTTGGTCAGCACTTCAACCAGCTTACTCAGTATCCTTGGGTGAATCTCATCTAGCTCCACAGATCTGTGTGTGTGTCTGAGGAGTGTAGCGGATCACTAACCATTTTCTCCTGGATCATGATTTATCATTATTATTATCCTATATAATTTTTCATGAATCTTTAAAAGTGATCCAGGTGAGAATAATAATAATGAAAAAAAACCTACAAAACCCAACCAACCAAAACAACAACAAAACAAACCCTCCAACAAATAAATTAATTCTCTTGAATTTTAAATTTCAATAATGTACGGTTTGGTTAGTTGTCAAAACTTATTTGCGACAACATCCAGTATTCACGTGATCCACCAAGTAGTAAAGATTGTATTGGACATGCTTCATTTGGGAAAAATTAAAAGCATTAATTAAAAGTCCTGGAAGGAAGATGGCAGACCATCAGAATATTTAATGGTAGAGAAGCACATGTGTTTACCTGGATAGGAGTGGTAACATTCATTTTGTATAAATAATGTCCTTTCATAAACAAGTGCAGGTAAGCCTGAGCTTGCTAATATTTCCCCATAACACTTTCAGCAGAATCTAATAGAGTATCTTCCAACCTCAAGGATACCAGGCAAAATTATTTTCAATATGTTTTTTCTACTATTTTGAATATAATTCTTGCTAAGGAAATAGTTATAATAAACCAACTTGATACAACTTACATTTCAGATTGCATATCCTGTGCTTTTGATCATTTGCCTGGTATAATTCTAGCACATAAACAAGATTTAGTAGGGTTTTCTTCATTCACAGTTAGAGGAAGTTACATTTTTATTTTAGTGAAACATGTTCCATTGAAAAGCGGATTCATTGAAATTACATGTTGCATGGGAATATCCAAATCTCCAAAGCAAAGTTCTAAAATCCTTTTTATGTAACAGTAAACAATGTTCTGAGGGAGTTTTTATTTTAAGAGGTATTGACCAGAACATGCTGTGTTTGAATCCCTCTGTAACGCAAGAGATGTAGTAAGAGGTGTTAAAACTATCAGTGGTAGGACAGCAGAGTGTAACAAAAGACACATCAAACAATATGACAATGTAAAACAAAGGGAAGAGGAGGAAGGATAGAGATAGATCATGAAGTCTTTAATGAGATGTAGAATAGGAATTGTCCTTTTCAGTACTTGAAAAGAACAACAGTTATTCGGTAGAATGAGAGCCATGTGTACAGTCAGAAGCATGCTGAAGCTCTAGGTCTGGATCTGTCAACTTTGTCCAAGACTGTTTTATGGCATTTCAACATGTTTTGATTCAAACTGTTTATCTCGAATGAGATAAACACTGCCAGAGGCTAAAAAATCTTAAAGTGAAATAGGATTCTAAACATGAATACAATTTTAAAAGTCTATTTTTTTGTTCTCTGTAAACAGATTAATCAAACAATCTTATGAAATTAAAGCAAAATATCTCCTTAAATATGCTGTTTAAAGACAGTGCTTATATCAACAGAAGGAAAGATAATCAGAATGCTTATTCTGTCTCTTTTTTCTTTGTTGTCTGTTGTGCCAAATACTGCAGGTGCCACCAGAAAAACCTGGTGAAAAGAAGCATGCATTACAATATTTTGCACAATAGGGCCACTGCAGATGTAGACAACAATTTTCTCTTGAATTAAATTTAATGTGAACATAGTTCAGCACAAAGAAGACTAAATATGAATGTTAGAAATATTGTATTGAATTTCTGCTTGGGAAAAAGAAAAGACAAGTGTGTATTTGTTTCTTTTTACACTGTCTAAAATCAGATTTTTGGGTGCATATACAGAATCCATGTCTGCACTGATGCTGAAATAATTAAAAGCAATGACAAGAAAATTATAAAATAATGAGCAATAGATACACATCAAACACTTTTGATTCAGGAAACAGCAGGACCAGACATGTTGGCTGTCTTCCAGTTTCTATATGTGTTTTCATTCTAAATTGTTTTGTTTATCTCTTTCTGTAATTAAGTATTTTGTTAGTGGGTACTAAATACACTTTGTTTGCAATAAAGTGGAGCAGTTCCTCCATCAAAGGAAAGATAAGATGTAATAAAGTGAGGCTTAGTCCTGAATTAAAGCTTAAACCAGTATGTCAGTTAGACACATTAACTCCATTTTTATCGCTCTTTCTCTCCCCCAGACTTAATATTTCTCTTTCTGAGTTATTTTATGGAAAGTATAGTACTTTCCAGATTTGAAGGCTTATATGAAGCATTGCTTTATATATTGAATGACTTCACTCATCTCCTGAATGCTGAAGGGTGATTGCTATTCCCATGTTTTGGAAGTGGAAGTCCAGTGAAGGACTTCGGTAGTGGAAGTCCAATGCAGAAAGCAAAATCCATACAACCTCACCCCATGGAGTAATTTTCTCTCTTAACAGCATTGGCTAATGGCGTGGAAGTTTCTTGAAAGAGGAAACTAGCAGAGGTTGCTAGAGAGTAAAAGACAGTATTTTGTCATATTTTAGTCAGGAATACTCAAAAAAGAGATCAGGGCAGGGCAGGAGGGGAGGGGAGAGGAGGGGAAGGGAGGGGAGGGGAGAAGAAGGAAAAGGAAGAGGAGGGAAAGGGAGGGAAGGGGAGGGGAGGAAAAAGAAAAATCCTAGCTTGGTGCAGTTACTAACCAGCACTCAGTGCATTGACAGACATGAATAATGAGAACTATTTAAAAAAAAAGATAACAACAAAAAACAAAACAAAAAAACCCCAAACAAAACCCCAAACAAACAAGGAAAAGGTAAAATAGACTTATTAAAGCTGACCTTCACCTTGATATAGAACTTCTAGAATGGTACAGCTTCCTTAATTAGAGACAGACTCATCACTTAACAGGAACAATGGCTCTGAGAAAGACATCTAAGAAAACAGCTAGACACAACAAGCAAACTTCCTCCAAAATAATCAACTGAATCATCCAAGACAGAAAAAAAAAACAAACCACAAACAAAAAACCCCAACTAAACAAACAACAGATGCAGTAAAGATATTTTTAAATGAGAAACACAGGAGTAAAGTCACCACAACATAAATTTTAATGCAGTCTTGAAAAATGTCATGAGAATCCGGATAACTGCTCAGGCCTGCACAACTTCTATTCTATTCAGCTTCATTGTTGGCAAGTTTAATGATAGTTCAATTATATCTGCACTATGATACTTTGTAGCACAAGTATTTGTATCTTCTAGTATAAAGTCATGGTCAAATTAAAGAATCTCAGAGACAAGATGAATAGCCCAGTCAATAACATAGAAAGAATCACAAAACATAAAAGGAAGAATGCCCAGCAATGAAGCAAGACAGAACAACAACCAACCTATGGAATAAATAGTAACTGCACAGCTGCAGCAGATGAAGAGCATCTGCAGTGGGACTCCAGCAGACACAGACATCTCCAATATGCACACTATGCAATAAAAAAGCTGTCAACCATCCAGTTGCCATATTTACAGTCATGCGACTGGATCAATGACCCATTTCTCTTCAGCTGCATTGTAAAGCCAGCAGCAAAGTAATCCCAATGACATGAAACTGTAAAAGCCCGGAAGATTGTCACCAAAGGTTATGGGGTATACAGTAAAACCTTTCTGTGGTGTGTGGGTAAATTCAGGCTGTCAGTAAAAACCTCACAGAACAAGACATGTTACTGCTTTGAATTTATAATAGCTGACACACAGAGGTCCTGGAAGGGAGACAACATCACTGTAGTTTCTGTTCATCTTTCTGACAGAATAGAGAGAACATATCGTTTCAGGAAATTCACATGGAAGGCAAGCTGTGTTGTGTACATCAACAAAAATACTAAGATAAAGCCAGTGAAGACAATTTTAAATGACTGTAAGGAAGAAGCATGTTTCATTCCTGTGAACTAGTACAAAAGTCATCAGTGGACTTGTAATAGCAAGAAGACCTTTAAGTAAACTGAGAATCTACATTGAGACATACTTTCTGATTTATCCATGGCAACATCATTCACAGTCCTTGCTACACTAAATGTGTTGTGACATTTTACATGACATTTTACATGTGACAATTTTTCTCATCTCTTTTTAGAAAGTATTGCAGGACATCTTCTTGTGAAGTTATTCTAAGAAAATACAGGAATCTCAGAAAGTCAAGATTGTAGCTGATGATAAGCCTAAGAAGAGAAATATCAAAGAAAAAGCAACCCAGGGCTATGAACAACCATAAGACATTCACACTATAACCACTATTAAATGGCTGTTGGCATTTGAGTAACATCCTAGATGACAGGTTGAAACTGGTAAAAGCAAGATTACTGAATCAAATCAATGAGATATCTAGACCTTTATTCATTTTCTTTTTTCCCCCTTGAAGATAATATTTGGAAAAGGTCTGTGGTGCTTCATTGTAGAAACAAGGCAGCAACAATTCAGAGAAAAGGAAAGTTCTGGCAGCACTTGTAGTTGCCTGCCAGAAATAAGGCTGGAGCTCTGCCTAGCATTCAAGCTGGATACATGAAGAACCAACTAATGAAATAATTACATGTTTAGTTACTACTATATAAATGAATCACTACTGTTCCCAAATAGATTTTTTTGCTTGCAACAATTTATAGGTGAGACATTCCTACAAACGTGGTGTCCCTGTATTTGATAGCCTTCAGTGGATGTCAGTGGGTTATACAGTCAGTGGAATGAAGTGAACTTCTATGATTTTTACAGCCTTAGTATTCTTTGTGTGAAGAGCCCCAAAGGGATATCTGTTTACTTCAGGGATAGAACCACTAAAGAAAGGCTAAGTAGAAAAGTTGTAAAGAGAGCCCATTCACCAATGGGAAGAGCCAACTCTTTTTCCAGACTGTGTGAGTATACTTTAGAATCTTTTGAGCCCTTCAAACAGATAATGCCCCAAGTGCAATGTAAGACTCATACACAGTAGAAATAAACTTTTAAAAAGGCACTCTTAACGGTACTGTGTGTTAATAAAAGATCCAAAGTTAAAGTGCATTGCCTTAGAATATTAAAATTTGGGCAACTTTGCATTTGTGAAACATGCTCTAGCTGTCTTGAATACTTTCACAATACTGTTTTAAGTACTTGCTCAAAGTCATGAAGCAAGTCTGTGTAGTAGTGGGGTACCAGATTAGTGTTTCTTAGATGCCAATTAGTTTTAACCACCAGCTCTTACTCTGAATGGGCACAATTATAAGCAGATATAAATGAGCTAAATCCATTGTCACAAAATTTTCAAAGAATCTATATCCATAACTCAAACCTGCTCAACTTAATGTTGCCTTTTCCATAAATAGTATTTTCAAATATCCTATATTGCAGACATATACTGAAGATGCTTCTAACAACTTTAAAGTAAAATTTATTAGGGACAGCAACCCAAGGTATTTATATCATATTTACCTTCCAACTGAATAGCACAAAAACTTTTGCCACTCTCCCAATATTATAACTGAAATGAAACATCTTCAGGGTTTACAGTGACAAAAACCACAGTATGAATGTGGCTAGTAATGACAGAAATACTGGCTCTCTATTATATATATAATAGTGGCTCTCTAACAAGTACACACCTAGAAACTGAATTTAAAAATTATCAGTGTGCATAGCATTTACAAAGTAAGGTATATGACCTTTACTGAGTAATTACCTGTATAATAAAATGGTTGCTGGACTGGATCTGGAAATGAGGTGGTTTGTAATAAAGATCATGTTATTGCAATACTATGTGGACAGGGAGTGACTAGGTCAAAACTGTGATGCTATTTAACCCACATTATCTATGTAATCAATATATCCCTTAATAACTATAATTACACCTACATCAAACTAATACTGAATGCTTTTATTTCTTCAAAGTAAACTATTTTATGAAAATCAAGCACTAGATCAGATGAATAAAACAATGACGGTAATATCAGGGACCATAGGCTACTTTTTAGTTCCCTCTGTTTGTCACTTGATACTCTGCAGCTTGCCAGATTTAGAATAAAAATAAAAAATGTCTGGCTTCACTGCTTACCGTGACAGCCCTTATCAACTGATACTATTCTGCCACAGTAGTTATGCTACACAGTAGAGAGATCTTTTCATTCTGAGTGACAAAATCAAAAAGGTCACTGAAGTATTTCTACTGCTACTGTTCTATTTCTGAGCTACTGAAATCCAAAAATCCTAATGCTTGCAACTCATGAGCCTGTTGACAGCCAAGCACCAGGCAGCACATTTCAAAAATCTCTTCTAACATGAATAAATCCATAATACAAGCAAACAAAACCTTTAGACATCAATAAGTTAGCCATGCTGCCTTCTTTTCTTTACACTCATCCAGTATTAGACAGGATTACATATTTGAGGGTGATTTGAGACCAAATTACAGCTTTTTATTGTGTGTTTTGTAAAGAGAATAAAGAGATGGAGAGTGAATTAAGGGTCTAATCCCATCCTCTCTCATATCTAGATACAAGGTACACTTCTGAATATGAAAAGGTGTTCTGAAATATGGTTCACAGATAGAACCAAATGAATGGAAGCAGCTGGAGAAAAGCCCTGCAGTTCTAAAAAAGATATTTTAGTTATAGATTTTCATGTTCTCCGGTTTTATGGAAAGAAAATCTACATTTAAGAGGAAATCTACTGTTTAGGAAAGGGGCCAAGTAAAACAGCTCAGTGATCCACAGTTGCTGCCTACTAAAGACAGTCATGCATATAAGAAAAATACAACATAAAGTTAATATTCTTTTATGCAATATCAAAAGAATATAGGCTGCATACAGGTTTGAATTTACCTTCATCTCAATGCATCTTGTGGTTGTGGAAACTTGTTGACATTGTGATGTTTCACTAGCACTAGGTAATACTACAGAAGCAATGTTAAACAGTAGTGACTGAGTGACTTAAGAATGTAGTCTGAAATATCTCAAAAGGCATAAAGACAACTTGTAATATTTTCTTCTCTTCTTTCAAATAAGTTTTCTCATTAAGGTAAAATTATACAATGTCTCCATGAATTTAGACTCTACTTCAGAAGTCATCCTTCAACTGAAAAATATAAATGCTTCTAAACATAAATATATTCCATGTATGTATTGAAAGGATATCTAGGACTACTCTGTGCATGCAATTTAAAACTGTGTAATGATTTATAGTTTAACTTTTATCTTTTTTTAGTTCTTTTTTCACAGAGAGTGACATTCAATTATTCCAATACATATAGTTTCACATTTTGGGGTCTTTTATAAAAACAGTTCAGTTCTTCTAAATTGCTTTATTCTGTTTCTATCCATTTATTTTTAATTTCTTTGCAAATTTATTAGTTTCCATACACCAAGTCATATCATATGTGAACATATATTCAAGTAGCCTGCTTATTTTCTGAAGAGTGTCAAAGTGCAATTTTTGGCAGCTATGAAGCTAAAGCTATAAATACATGGATGGAGTTAATTTATGAAGTGAATTATAATATGTTCATAAAAGTAACCAGTATTTACTGTACTTACTATCTTTCTTTTTATCCATAAAAATTAATCTTCATATTTCTGGGTTTTATAAGGTAATTTTCCTGTCCCTGAGGATTTTAACACCTCTGTAACCATGCTGGTGGCAGTTTTTAGCACTTTTTTTCCCAGCAGTCAGCTTCTCTGTTACAATTCAGTGGTTAGTGTTTTTTACCCTGCTTGAAAGACCTTTGTTTTAACACACTACTGGTCAGCCAAGAGGCAGATCAAAAGTGTTACCCACTGAATGAGCAGTTACCAACAAAGAAGGATATACTCATAGGAAACCAATCTGCTTTTTAATGGTAATTCCCAAGAAAATACCTAGTTTCCCAGAAAAGTCTTAGCATTTAGCTCTCAAAAATCGCTGTAGAAATTGTATTTTTCTCAGTTAATAAATCTGTGCAAACTGTTGCCTTCAAAAATTTTTAGTGTAAATATTTGCAGTTTTTTTCAGAGTTTGCTATTGATTAAATTTAGAGTTATTCAACAGATTACTTGGAGATTTCATTAATGACTCCAAGCTTTAAAAAACAGTCCTTTTGATCAAATTCTAGGGTCATTCCTTTAATTGCCGGCTCAACAAATTAGTCTGAATTTGAACCTGGGCATGTGTTAATGAGATTAAGCCATGTTGGTCACCATAAATCTGTCACAGTTTAATGCTGGCCCAGCAATTAAATGAATGACAGATCCTCTTCTTAATTAATCCTCTTCCCCTCCCTGATAAAGGAGAGAGACTTATGGCTTGGAAAATAAACTGCACAGCTTTTATGAAACGGCAATGATGAAAACGAAATTTGATTAAATATATACCAATCTATACAAAAGCAGTATCACATTCCTCCCCCCAGTAATGCTCATGTCACCAGCAAGGCTGCAGGGCAGGCCCTGGAAAAGTCCCAGCCTGGGCTGCTGGAGCCAGTGGCAGATGGGAGCTGGATGCAGGAACACATGGATTCAAGTGGGCAAGGATCAGTATCAGAGCCAAACAAACTGATAGAATCCTTTCAGGATACCAGTTATGGATAAAGAAGAAAAGCTTGACCTGTGTGGTGCCTCAAATTTATACTGAATATGGAGCATACGAGATGGAATACCCTGCTCAATTTTAGTTACTTGTCTGGTCTGCTTTTCCCTAAAGGAGGGTTGCAGGTGTCGCCTTTTATTGTCTTTCTCTTTATGGAGCATAAGATATTTACTAGAAGTGAGCAGTTGCCTTAGTTCTGCATATCATTCTTTAGTCATAACTATAAACACCCAGAGTTATCAGTCCTAGCTGCAGATGCTGACTGAGAAACTTGACGTTAATTTCAGTGAGTACAGATACTTGGAAGAGACTTACTTGAAAGTAAAATTTCAAGAAAAAAAATTATTTCTTTCCTGGCCCAAACCATGACATCTAGTCATCCAGCACCACTTGTACCCTTTCAGCTATCCAAGAAACATAACCTAACCTATCCTAGTACAATGCTCTAACAAATGCTATCAGAAAGTCCTGTTTGCCCTTTACTACAGGACTACAATAGCTGAAGTCTTAAATGCAACTTCTGCGTAATAAATATATAAATAATTAAAGGTGAAAAATAAAAGTAAAAATAATACAAAATCCTGCCACTTCTAGTTATTTTCTAGTACAATTCTTTGCTGTTATAAAAAAAAAAATCTGAATACCAAAAATTGGAATGAAGGTTAAAAAGTCCATTTTAAAGGATGCTGAAAAATACTTTGCAAAGCTTTTGGTAACCTGATAATGAAATGAACAGGTCAGTCTTGTTACTCATGGTGTTGATTTCTTCAAAGACAGTTCAAAATTTCCTATACCTCGCTCATCATTTCTACATGTTTTCTCCCCCCTTGCTCTGCACCAGTACAGCTCTTATTAAGGCTCCTCTGTAACACAAAAAATTGAACTTGTAACAATTAAAATAATGCATAAATAAATTATAAATATAAATAACCAATAAATAAATAAACTGGTCTCTTTCAGTTTTTATTGTCCATAGGCTGTGTTAATATGGTGTGTAACACAGACAATAAGCAGTAACATAAACATATGACAAGTGACAAATGGCCAGGGGAGGAGTAGGCTTTCTTAGGCAGGTTTGCCATCAAAGCCAAGAACTGTATCAATACCTGCCCTTCTGATACAGCTGTGAAGGCTGAAAGGAGAAGATACAAGTGAGGAGAAGAAGAGAAGGTCCAATTTTTCAAAAACTTTGTTGATGGAGCAGACAGGAGGTTGGAAAAAAGGGAGTCATATATACCTCGAGGAGAGTATCCTTACTATTGACTACATAGCCTGTATTTTGACAATGAATGTAAGTAGACAGGAGTCCAAAGTAAGGGTTCACCTCTGCATTCAGGCTATTACGAATGTGTTTCAGACATTCCACCTAAAATGGAAATATTTTGGCTTAAATGATTTCTCTGTTCAGTAATAAGCAATGATAAAACTTGTCTTAAGTTATATTTACTTTATTTAAAATGTATAAATTGTGTAAGACAAAACTCAAGTACAGAGGGCAAACTAAATCTCAGTATCAATGTAATTAAGCTTAAATAGATGTTAATTTTGCCTGTAATGATTTTTGTTACTTCTTGTATTCAATTTTACAGGGAACAAATCTATTTTCAAAAGTTTCATATTGGATACAACACATTTGATTTACCTCTGAGTTTCATCATAGGAATTGCTGTGGGAATCTGAAGAAAAATTGTAAATCATCAGTTAAGGAAAATGTGCTAGCTTATTTCACTCAAATAATTAGCCTCACTTAAAAAAAAAAATTAAAAGCAATTTAAAAATTAAATATATAAGAAAATATGTATCATCAACAGACATGATTATCTGCTAATCAGGTGGCTATATAAGTCAGCCAGAACTCAGAGAATAGTAACTGGGGAGTGAAAGTATCTAGATAAAGTTGTGTTTATTTTTTATTTTTGGCCAGAGACATAGCTCAGATAAACATTCATCTAAAATGTACAACGTATTTCCTTTTTTTAGCACTCAGAGTTACAGAATTGTGTTAGTTAAAATTTACATTAAAATATTTATGGAGTGATAAAAAATAGGTGAACATATATAAACATGTCAGGAAGCCACAGGTGATTTCACTATATGAGTTTTCTCTGGGGAGTTTATTTGATGAAATTGGTTATTTTCTTGATGCTTGGTTTTTGCTTCTAGTTCATCAGTTCTCTATGCAGCTTACCCAAAACAGCTATGAGAATGGGGTCCATGCTTTAAACATTTGTAGACTCTGGAAGAAATGTGGTTTCCAAATTTTTTAAGCTACCACTTCCTTTCTCATCAAAATGTCTCTCAGTCTATAGAATCACTGAATCATAGAATCACAGAATCATAGAAAGTTAGGAAGGGACCTCTAAAGATCATCTTGTCCACTGCCCCTGACATAGGCAGGGACATCTATCACTATCTATCAGTCTCAAATCAGACCCCAGCCAACTTGACCATTAACATTTTCAGTGATGGGGCATCTGCAATTATGGACAAGCTGCTGCAGTGTCTCACTGACCCGACCATGAAAACTTTTATTCCTTATATCCAATCTCAATCTCCCTTCTTTCAGTTTAAAACTGTTGCTCCTTGTACTCTCACTAGTGGCCTTGGTAAAAAGTAAAACTCTGTTGGTGGGATGTCTCCATTTAAGCCTTTGATTCCAAACCCAGTGTTACAACTGTGCAGAAATACAGGATAATCTAATAGTCATATGTTTTTAATATAAGAAATAGTATCAAAGATTTGAGCAACCTGATCTAGCTGTAGATGTCCCTGCTTGCTGGAGGGGGGTTGGACTAGATGACTTTTAGAGGTCCTTGCCAACCCACGTTATTCTATTATTCTATGATTATCCGGTTCTCCACACATGCGTGCACACAAATATGTTCATGGAAGCAAGCATGCTTTAGTCAATGGACTCTTTCCTCTTTCCCTTCTCAATCAGATATGAAAACTCCTACAGTGGCAAGTCCATGCACACAGGAATGAAGTATATCTCTTCCCACTCTTCTTTCTTTAAATGAAATTCTGAGGGAAAAGCAGCAGCTTTGGGCTTTCAGCCAAGCATGTAAAGGTAGGTTCAGCTTCAGCAGCCATTCCTTCCTTCCTTCCCAGAGAAAGGATCTGCTGTTCTCATCATGTTATCAGTTATCATGTTCTCTGCAAATTTGAACATATAAAAGCTGAGTTCACTGAGGCTCCTCAACAGCTCACAAAGAAAAGTACTGATTTTTTTTTCTTCAAAAGACAAAACAAAAAATAAGATCTAATTTTTGGCAGAATTCAAACATGAGGAATTTTAGCCTGAGATGAAAGTTTTAGAAGCTGAAATAAAGAACTCAAAAAAACCAGTTTATAGGATCTGACAATCTGTTGTCTCTTAGCGCAGCCATATGAAAGATAAAAACAAATTTTGCCCCCAAAAGAAATTCTTGGTGAGAAATGTAAATCAATAAATAGGATAGATAAAGAGGATTTTTTTACATTTATGTAAAAAAAAAAAAATTACATTTATGCCTACACAAAACATATACAAGAACACATTAACACTGCTAACATGTAATATCTGCACCAAGGTACATACATGCTTCCATTAAAAAGAAATTAAAAAAAAAACCTCAAACAAAAAACCAACAGAAATCAGAACAACCACACCAAACGCAAACAAAGCTTGAAATGAAAAAAAAAAAACAGTTAAGAGATGCATTTTGAAAATATAAGACTGTGCTGCTGCAATTTTTAAATTATCACACTAAAATACTAGTTGTATATTTTCTATTGTTCCCACTAGCAGAGATTAACAAAAAAGGAAAATTATGCTTCAGGGAAAAAAGAGAAGAAAATGAAAGAGCTTCTTTCTGCTGACGTATTCCAACATTGGTTCCCCTCCCTTATCATGCAGCCTCTTTTCATGCTTCAGCAAATTGTTTTGCTGTCTCTGAATGAAATCTTTCCTTTTTCTGCTCAATTAACATTATAGGTGGAAACTATATTTACATGTAGTGGTTTAAATAAACATAATCTGCTTTCTGTCCTCCTTCTTATATGGCTATGTAGATGGCCTTTAGTTAGGCATACTGTTATCATTTCAAGGACAATGGCATATGGAAGTAAGTACCTGGGTCTCTTGCTGGGATTTGAAATGCATTAAATCAAATGGCTTTTCAGTTTCAGCAAAAGAGTTGGGGAACAACTTGAAAGTTTCTGTGTTGGATGAATCACCATGTTTTGTTACCACAGGATGACAAATATCTGACAAATGATAACTTGTCTAGAAATGAAGATACTACTAAAATAAATATTCCAAACACCCTGGAGAGGCAGCATTTCTGCAGCATAGATCTTTTTTTTTTTAACTATATTTGCCACTGAATAATGGAAAAGGTTAAAGAGACATTAATCTGCTCTGTTTTCTACAGAAAAAAAAGTGGTGGGGAGACTTGGGCTCTAATGGTAATTTCTACACTTTATGTGATTACTCTTGCAATATAACAAAATAGTATGA
This sequence comes from Phaethornis superciliosus, assembly GCA_023637945.1. Classification (NCBI taxonomy): domain Eukaryota; kingdom Metazoa; phylum Chordata; class Aves; order Apodiformes; family Trochilidae; genus Phaethornis; species Phaethornis superciliosus. The sequence goes on from JAJQWJ010000002.1 coordinate 76,651,281, forward strand.
GAAATTATTATATTGTTATGATATAAAAGTATTCTCAGGCACTTATAATAAACAAGAAGCACAAAACATTTATTACATTTTATTGCCGTGGCTTCTTTTATAGGTAAAAATAAAAATAATAAGAGACATTCAGAGAGATGGGTTATGCAGCAGGCATTATGACTCACGGGCCTTACAAAACAGATGGGACTTTTTAATAGGGTTGGGCAAATCAAATAACAAATATATGGAATAACATACTTATCAGACATACATGAGTGCTCCCTAGGGGTCAGTACTGGGCCCAGTCCTGTACAAAATACTCATCAATGACCTGGATGAAGGGATAGAGTGACCTCTCAGCAAGTCTGCTGATGACACAGCACTGGGAGGGGTGGTTGATACACCAGAAGGATGTGCTGCCATTCAGTGGGACCTGGATAGGCTGGAGAGATGAGCAGAGAGGAACGATATGAAATTCAACAAGGGCAAATGTAGTGTACTGCACCTAGAAAGGAATAACCCCATACACCAGTACAGGTTAGGGGCCAAACTGTGGAAGAAGACCTGGGAGTTCTGGTGGACAACAGGATAACTATGAGCCAGCAATGTGCCCTTGTTTCCAAGAGAGAGAGGGTGGAATCCCAGGAGTCCTGGCAAGGCCTCATCTGGAGTACTGTATCCAATTCTGTGCACCCCAGGACAGAGAACTGCTGGAAAGGGTGCAGCAAAGGGCTACAAAGATGATTAGGGGACTAGGATATCTTTCTCATGAGGAAAGGCTGAGTGACTTGGTTTTTTTAGTCTGGAGAAGTGAGGACTGAAGGGAGATCTTATGAATGCTTATAAATACTTAAAAGGTGAGTTTCAGGAGGATGTGGCCATTCTTTTTTCAGTGGTGCCCAGTGACAGGAGAAGAGGTAGTAGGCACAAACATAGGAATTTCCATTGAAACATGATGAGGAACTTTACTTTGAGGGAAGAAGAGCCCTAGGATGGGCTGCCCAGAGAGGTGGTAGAGTGCCTGTCTCTGGAGCAATTCAAACCCCACCTGTATGTCATTCTGTGCTACCTGCTCTAGGTGAACCTGCCCTGGAAGGGGAATTGGACTAGATCTGCAGTGCTCCCTTCCAACCCCTAACATTATGTGATTCTGTGATTATGTGAATAGAGCTTTATTCTCTGTGTCTCCAGTAATTACACAACAGTGTGAAATTCACTTCAGTGAGACAACTCTGCGGGTGGATGTTAAGAAAGATTTATCTCATTGTTACAGGTAAAGGGCTATATGCAATAAATTTCTCCTGATCCCATTATTTCTTAAATGTTTTATAAACACTTGCTCTTATTTCTGTCTTATGGTTCATCATACCATGATGCCTTCAGGAGAATCTACTCCCTGATCTTCAGGCATTATTACATCTAGGAGCAACTTGCTCATTCATGCAGGCCTCCTGGCATTCCTGCCTGCCTTCCCCTTTGTTGGGATGCATTTCTCTTGAATAACACAAGAGTTATTACTTATTCTAGATCCTCAAAAGTAAAATCTTGACTTCCAGTAAGAAGGCTAATTCTCATTGTTTTTTCATGGATGAGATTTAAACATACAAATATCTGTAAGGATTTAAGTCAGACATTTTACCAGACATTTTCAGAAAGCCAGTGACCGTATCTTCCTCATTAATTTGCCCATTATAGAGAATTCTATAAACTTAAATTAGAATTGTGGCCAACAGAAACATTCCTCAAACCGACGTAATACCAACATGTTTTAAAAGTATAGAGAGAATTTTGAAAAGTTAGATTCTGATACATCAAATTTGCTACCTCAAGCTCACAAGTATTTCTAACAGGATTTTATCATAATATTTGTTTCCTGATTCTCCAACAGTTACCTAGAATGCTAACAATAAAATCTGATTTTTCAAATATATTGTTGTCACTGTAAAAGAAGGGGGGAAAGGGATACAGGAGGTCATTGGTGACCAGATTGGGGAACATTTCCTGTTCAAGTATTGCATCGCCACCATGGCACAGCAACTTAATGCTCTACCCACTTAACCATCTGTCTTATCCTACATCTAACACTTTACCTACTGAACTTCAGAAATGAAAATTCTAACCAGTAAATGTTCTCATTCATATAAAATGTGTAATTGTTACTTTTGCATAGAAAGATAAATATTATCATCCATTTTAGGTGCATCAATTAACTCTGATGTTATAAAGACTGTAATTCTTTCAACAAAGCAAAATAATGAGAGGAATGATGATAACAAAGAACGGTAACTACACTTTCTCCACTTTCACAGTCACACCTGCTTAGATATTAAATTGTACTTTTATACTACCTTGAAACAGCAGTTTATACAGGAATACATTATGTTTCTGAAAGGCAATTGCAAATGCCTTTGTGAACTCAGGGTTAATTTGTGTTCTGCATTTTTTCTTCAGCAAGCATTTTTGTTATTGTCAATTAATCTGTAATTCTACTTCTGAGAGACAAAAAAAAAAAAAAAAAGAAAAAGAAAAAAAGACAAGACACTTCATTTGGAGAACTACTCCTAACCTATGTGAACTTTGTTGTGAAAGCTTTCTCATCATTTGCAAGGTCACAAATCAGGGAGCTAAAAATTTCATGTAATGTCTGCTTTTAATACAACCTTCTACCACTGCCACTCAGCTGGTTTTCAGTCTAGGCGTTCATCTTTTTTCTAGGTACTTCAATGACCCAGCTGCTACAAAAACTGACAGTTCTAATAATCATATTTGATTATGTAAGTAATTAAATTTATTTTGTTTTAAAGATAGTCTTGCCATAATTTTTATTGCAAACCAATTTTTAGTAACCATTCTGTCAAACCTCTTCTGCCACTCCACTGAACTTATTATCATCTATCTGCCTTTTAAGAAATTGGAAATGTAACCAGATAATACAAGGCTTTTCCTTCTTCTAGCGTCTCAAACTACAACAAGGTGAAAAGAATTACAGTAAGTGTTTGGTTACTATGTTTACTATGAGATCTCACTGAGAAACTCAGCAGATTATTTAATGTCTCCTAGAATGAAAAGAAAGGAGAACATCTGTTCTACAAAGCTGCACCGTGGGAATAGAGATTATAAAGCTATTCTGTCTGTCTGGAGCAGTTTCAATAACTGTAAAAGGACATGGTTTTACCTGATTATCCTTCATTTTGTCAGGGAAGGCTTTGAACTCCTGGGTGAAGGAGAGTTAACAATTCAGTATGTAAAGTTCAAGCAAAAAAGTCCAGTTATTCTTAACAGCTCAGAGTGTACGAGATACATTACCAAATCAAACCCCAAATGACTTTTATTGACAATGTATATCACCAGACAGGTAATCATAGTCATAGGTGGAAAAACTTGTTTTCCTTTAGCAGTCATTTGTTTGCAAATGTGTTGATCCAAGGCACTACAAGATCCCTATTGTCACTGGAGATGGTCTAAGAAAGATTTGCCTTGCAAGGACGAATAGGCTCTCTCTCACATCCACAATTAAAATAACACCACCTTTATTCTTACGACAGCTGCTTTTATGCACACTCTACAGAGTTCCTATTATGAATTTTAAGTCTGAATGATGACTTTCATTGATTCTAAAGATTAAGTACTAAGTATTTCAAATAGATTAATGATATTGTAAATAAAAAATTATGATGATCTAAACTATCAGCAATAAAATCTAATCATAAGTGACTAACATTCAGAAGTAGGACACTGGTGTGGTTTGAGGTGACATAAGCTAATTTTATGGTATTAATATGAAGACCTAGAGAGTGTTTAGGACCCTGAGGGATCCAGGGGACAGAACACAGAAGGGTCAATATTCCTTCCCATTCTCTGCCATACTCTATAAAAGCCAGGAAGATGGGAAGTCTACCCCTTCCTGCTCCCATCTCCCCTGCCTCTTCCTGCGCTCAAGAGGTCTTGGGGAGAAGCTCTTGGTCTTTGCCATAGGCTCACCACCTGTTCTGCAGGATCCAAACACATAGGGTGCTGGGAAAAGCCCTGGACTCTCTTTCTTAGTTGGCTCTGCTGTGAGGGACTTTTGGACACTTCCATCAGCTATCATCAAGCTTGAGTTTTGAAAACATTTGATCCCTATCTGATAAGTACTAGTCACTTCCCTGTTCTATTAAAGTTGTTCTAGTTTTGACTTCCAAACTTAAAGTCTCTCTTTCTTACTCCCATTTTTTCTTCTCTGGGGAGGGTGGAGTGAAGCAACAGAGAACCATTCTGTCCTCTATACTTTGGTTCACCCTGACCACTAAAAAGAGACAGGTACTAAAAAGGATTGTAAAAATTTTCAGAAATCACTGTAAAACTTGATTTAAAGAATCTTAATATATCTCTCTGGCTTATTTCCCGGTATGTATTTGTATGTGTTTGCTATTACTGAAGTAATTAAATTCTAATGTCAGATAAAGAATTTTATAAATACTAAAAAAATTACCACTTAGTATATCAGAACTTTGAAAGAAGTATGCTCAACTTCTCAGCTGGACAACTACTACAGTTTACAGAGCAAATTAATAAATACAAGAGACACAGGGAATTTAAATTATTTGATAACTACTTCTGTTAACATATATGACAGCAAAATATTACATATAGGAAGGCTCTGATCAACCAGATTATGTTTTGAGCAGAAAGTGGAACTACAAAACTTCCAGAAGGTCTGCAATCTGAACTTTCCATGACTTCTTATGTAAGTTCACACAAATAACTGGCATCATACGGTCTATATTTATGAATATACATATATATTTATTTTAAAGTATAAAAACTGTGGTAGATCATTGGAATTTGACAGTTTAGTTAAAATATTGGGAGGAAATTACTCTTGCCCCAAACCCTATCAATTATTTCATTGAAGAATTAAGCCAGCACTGGACAGAAATAATTCTAGGAAACACTTTTAAATGTTACTGAAGATACAAGTAACAAGAGGGTTTGCACTGCACAAAGATAATTCTCATTACATCTAATTATTCAAGAACAATTGGTTTAGTGTGGATTTCATTTTCTCAAGTATTTTTAACACTCTTGTTTAATATGGCAGTGCATTTAACTGTGTTTTTTTCTAAAGTATGACTTAATATTTACTATGTTATTCATCCATAAAAAAAGTTCGCAGTGAACATCTTTACTGTAAGTATAGGAAATATGAAATAGAAGAATGAACTGGGTTAGAAAAAAAGCACATCTTGGCTGAGTTGTCTGTGAAGAACAAAGGTTAAAGCTGTTAAATTGCTGAGGTCCACATCTTATTTTATAGTTGCTTAGTATCATGATACAACATGGAAATTCAGATAATAGTACAAAGCTCTGACAAGACTTGCATGCAATACAGTGATACAAGAAAAAGAATAAGTAAAAAATACGTTTACCAAATGTGGGGTGAGTGTTTCCCCACATTATGTTATCCATTTATATGCAGAGCTAGTAGCCTAGCTGTTGGTTCACACGTGTGATTTACATTTTTATTAGTGCCAAATGAATGCCTGTAATTCAAGAACCGTGTGTATTTCCTTCTGTATTTGAAGATATAGGTAATTTACGTTACAAGATCTATCTTAAAAAGTATGAGGCATTAAAAAAAATAAAAAAAACCCCAAAAAGCGAACAAAAACCCCACCACACTAAAAGCATAAAAGGGAGAAAGTCTTGATTTATTTTCCTTCAAAATCAATTAATGATGCATTAAATGCAATCAATATTGAGCACAGTCCCAAAGGACAGTGTACAGATTTTGAGTAGTGTAAATGGAAACAAATCCCTCTAAAATACTTGCTTTTCATGTGAACATTTCTTGAAATACAAATCTGAAAACCAGTCTAAACCAGCATACCATTAAAAAAAAAATTTCTAATTCTAATCAAATTCTGTGGGAAAAAGTAGTTTTAATATGATTTTCAAAGCATTCTTAACTGATTCACTCTTTATGTAAGACAGTGCTACAAAACATTCTAGCTTCCTACAGATGACTCTTCTCATTCCTACAGTTTTGGCCTGAGGAAAAAAAAAAAAAAGTATATATTTTCCTGTTCAACCCCCCTGCTAGAGCAGGGTCATCTACAGCAGGTCAAACGGGAATGCATCCAGGCAGATTTTGAATGTCTCCAGAGAAGGAGACTCTACAACCTCCCTGGGTAGCCTGTGCCAGTGTCCTGTGACCCTCACAATGAAGAAGCTTTTTCTTATTTTAACACAGAACCTCCTTTCTCCAGCTTGCACCAGTTGCCACTTTTCCTATCATTGGACAGCACCAAGAAGAAAAAAACATAGAGAAGATAAATCATAATGAGGTCATCCCTTGGTCTCCTCTTCTCCAAGCTAAAGAGATCCAGCTCCCTCAGCCTTTCCTCATAAGGGAGATTCCACTCAATCATCTCTGCGTCTGGGCTCGACTCTCTCAAGCAGTTCCCTGTCCTTCTAGAACTCAGGGGCCCAGAACTGGACACAGTATTCCAGATGTGGCCTAATTTGTTGTGCATACCTGAAGACATTTTAGGGCACTTTTGCATATAGACTAGACAAAGAGAACTTAGACAAGGAAATTATTTTCTTCTTAATAGTTCTATTGTTCTACATTCAGCTTCTTAAAAATAATCACCTGCACATATAAGTACTTGTGACTGGTCACTCTGCAAGATCTTCATGTAAAGAGGCTTATTTATGCTCAGTGCATCAGTGAGGAAGTGAAGTGAAGGAAGAGGAAGTGAAGAGGAAGTGAAGGAAGGAAACTTCTGCCAGATTCCCTGGTGCTGAATGACCTTTGAATAACTCAGGGAGGCAGACATAGCAGAAGCTCTTCTGAGTCAAAAAACAAGGAGCTAAAACATCAATGAACACAAAGGGGTCATGGGAACTGGTAAGGATCTAATAGTGCTTTGTTACACTTCAAACATAATGGGTGGTTCCACAATCACAGGTTGTTATACCTTAAATACTTCAGTTGTATTTCCTGGTCAAAAATTAACAAGGTTTTTGGGTTTTTTTCAGATTCATAGTGTACAGAAATTCAGAGCAAAACCTCCCAAGAATCATAACAATAGATTAAAAATATATTAAGTATTAAGAAAACTTACAATACAGGTCATATTTTGACTTAAAATTCAGGAAGTTTGCTGTGTTTTTATAAAAAGATACTTACTGCTAAATTTTATGGCCTAAAATCTTGTGAAATTAAATATAAAAGACTTATGATAGAACTGAAAAATAAACCCATAATTGCCCTGGTTAATAAAAGCAGCACAAGGGTCACAGGAAGAAACCAAGAAACCCTAGAGAGCAATGAAAGAAAACCTTGAATATATGCTATGTATGCGTACAACCTTAAGAAACAACATTATCTTTTATATTATCTTTCTTTCTCTGCTTACCAAGAATTATTATCCCTTTCTTGGAAAATGTTTCATTTGGAATCTATTTATTTTAGCAAAGTGTTACCAGTGAATCCATTAAGTAGAGCAGATATCTATTAAAGTACCACACATTGTTTAAAAATGTCTTCTACTGCTGTTTTGTTTATAGATTATTCTACCTGAAAAAGAGATCATCTTTAATTCTTGAATCAATTTTATTTCATTGACTTAAGCTTTTGCCACCTGGTTCTTCAACTTGATACCAGCTTGAATAATCTTATATCAATTGGACTCCACAGTCTCTACTCTCTACTGAGTATCTGGTTAAGGTTTCTTCTTAACCTTCTCATTCTAAAGAGTTTGAACCTTGATTTTTGTGACCTTCTGGATAACTAAAACTATTGAGTCTCAATTCTGAATGCTCTTTCCTACCCCTTCCTTTGCTGCCTCATTTCCTTAATACTTCTATTATAATGAGCTGATTAGGACTGCTCAATGTATTTCAAATGTGGTCTTGATCACTGCTTCCTTTTACAGTGTCAAAAATCTTATATTTAGTTCATGTGTTACACTCCTAGTCCATTTTAGAATCATTAGTATTACTTATGCTTTTTAATTTTTTTTTCCCCAATGAAGTCTAGATTCAGATATTTTAACTCATACTGAATAAGTTACATTTTGAGTAAAATGTCATTTCAAATTGAAGTCTAACTGAGAAAGAGTTTGTTGTAAAATAGGTTTTTGAGAGTTATATGATATGTCTACTCAGGACATAAAGTTTTAAATTTTCTAAATTTCTAGCTCCCCAGATTTCTGTTAGTATAGTAACTGGTTTCTGGTAGAGCAGATGTATTCACATGCAGGATTATTGTAATCCTTAAAGCTGATCCTCTTGATCTTTATTTCTACTCCCTGGGGGTCATATTGTATATTTGACTTTAAAGTATGATATCCTAACAACAACAGGAAATCTTCTGAAGGATTATTGTAAAGAACTGCAATAGCAATGCTAAAATTGGTATGAGTGGAGTATGAATGGTAATGTCTTTATGTAGAAAAATCAGGAGCAAACTGGAGAGGAAGATCTGTAAGAATAGCGTGGATTGATGACACCTAGATGGACATATGGTCAGCATTCCAGCACACCTAAGGACACTCAGGTTGAGAAAGTTAAGATAAATTAAAAAAAAAGAAAAGCCAACACTCATATTAAACAAAATATTAAACTGTAAGAGATAACAAACAGAAGTCATTGAACAGAATATTTGACATTTGAACATTTGACACCCAAATAGGCAAAGAACAATGAACCCTGATGAATCAGACACAGAACAAGATATACAAACAAAATGTTGCAATCACTGTCAGCTTCCAGGCAGCACTAGAAGGCAAACCAAACCCCAGCACACTATGCCTTAACCTATTTCCCACTCCTACCTGTGAAACCATCTTGGCTCTTCTCTTCCTCCCACCATTCTTTTCAGGTTCTAGTTCTGTTATGTCAGATCAACAGAATCATTTGCAGCAACAGACAGAGATTTGGGCATATACTCCTTCAACTTGGTACTCTTCTATTACATACATCTGAGTACTCAGCATGAGAAGAACTCTCAATCTAAATGTCTATTTTTTTTTCTAGAATGTTGCCTTTCATCAATACAAAACAAAGACATGTTTAAAGTCGAATTTTAAAGTCATTTTAAAGTGGCAGTGGTTCCTGATATTTACACTACAATGCTACATGAACTAAATACACAATTATTTCGAAGATGTTTGCACTGGTTTTAAAGACAAAGCAGAGAGGAATCAGCCAAAGGGTCCAGAAAAACCCTCTGGGACTCCTTTCGTGTGCTCATAGCTTTTCCCTGCTGAGTCTTCTTCCCTTCACCAGATCTAATACTAATTTTGCAACTCTTGTATTAAAGAAATCATGACCACATCCTGGGAATACTTTAAAGAGTTTTATTCCCATCTTTACTGATTTGCCTTTGGTTTGAGAAGAGACCTATTAAACATTTATCTTCCTGGTCTGGGTGGTGGATTTCTCAGCATCAGTTTAATTTTTTAATTTCTACATGCTTAAATGTTTTTCTGAGATAATTTTTTCTATCTCTTTCCATCATAAATTTAAGAACTCTTGACCTGCACTTATATGCTTTCAGTGTTTACATATGAACTTATGAAATAAAATGCTTGATCTGTCTCAGAAGATAGTGTCTGCTGAGAAAATTTTTAAACAGTCTAATTTTGTGTGGAAATATCCCATGCTTTCTGCAGTTTTGGATAAAAAGTTATCTTGGTCCTCCAAGATGAAACCAGTATTTCTAATACTCTATCTTATTTGCTGTGATGATCTTTTGAATCTTTCCTTTGCATCTGCAAATGCCTACCAGCACCTTCAAGTCTAACAGCTCACAATAGATTTCTGAATAATAGTTACCCAGACTAAAAAGCTTCTCCAAAAAACAACAGCCTAAATAAGCAGCAAATCAATGCATATCAAATATTACCATTGTATCAGACTGAGTATTAGACTGTGTAAACCAATGCCTGCATGTCCATTCAAACAGCACTGTAATACAAGAATATCCAACCTAACCATTCCTTCCAGAGTTTTTGTTTTTTTCCTTCTTTTTTTTTTTTTTTTTTTTTTTTTCCTTTTTTTATAAGGGGAACAAAAATGAACCAAAAAAACCCCACAGAAAAAGACTTTTGTTCTTATTGAGGGGTATTTCCCTATCAGTTCCTTAATGTCAGATCCTTCTCAAGATTTCTCAGCAAATTGGAAAGTCAGACAGAATAACTATGAATTTTACATTAACGGAGTATCCCCTCGGACTACATTTTATCAAATCACAGCCCAGTATGATCAAAAAGTTGCATTTTTGACTGAAAATGAGGCCAAATCCTGTTATATAATTTTTCAGCCTAGACTTACATATCAATTAGATGGTCCAAGATGAGTAGATGTATGAGGAAAAGTTCTAGGCATGTTACTGCTTCTTCTGTTTCAGGGTTTCTAGAGATGAAAGCAGTGCTTACTGGTTTTCACTTCTATCAATGGGATGAATACCATCTTATACAAAATGCATTTACACTATTGATAATAAACATCAAGGGGGAAAAACATAAAAAACATGTTTTGCATGATCATTTCATTCCCTTTCCATTTTCATTAGAACGGATTCCATTGTAATGTACCCTTCCAGATATTTACAGTTCAAAGAACTACAGGTCACACTGTGACTTGAAGCGATTGTCTACACGGCACTGAATGGCATAAATAAAATGATCCAATAATCTACTTCAGCAAGACATAATCCTTAAGTGAAATGCTAAAAAGGGCAAATCCCATTCTACACCTTTTCTTGCACTGCATTCACTTGTGATTTTTCTTAAGCCACACAGGACTGCACCCTGTCATTATTTGGACTGTAAAAAGTATCATGACCCAGACTGGGCAACACAAGGAGATTCCAACTGGATCCCTGTTCTCTCTAAAATCCTTCTCTCAGAGGGGAGCCTATATGCAGCTGGATCCAATCTTCCTCCCAGACCTGTCCCTCTCAAGGAGAGTCCTAACAGAGCCATTGTACCCAATGAGTATGGGCTTCAGGAGGTCTAATTTTGATCTCTTGAAGACATTTCTTGGAGAAATCCCATGGGTTAGCCCTCAACAGAGATGGCTGATATTCAAGAACTTTCTCCAAGCTCAGGATCAGTGTGTCCGTAAGAGCAAGGAATTAGGCAAGGGAAACAGGAGACCTGCATGGTTAAGCAGGGACCTCCTGAAACACATCAAGTGGAAGAAGTAAGCTTACAGAACAAGGAAGAAGGGACTGACCACTTGGGAAGATTACAGGGATGCTGTCAGAGTATGCAGGGATGAAACAGGAAAAGCCAAGGTCTCCTTGGAATTAAACCTGTCAAGGGATGTCATGGTTAAGAGGAAGTGTTTCTTCAACTATATTGAAGGCAAAAGGAAAACTAGAGAAAATATGGGCCCACTGTTGAATGAAGCAGATGCCATAGTAACAGAGTATGCAGGGAAGGTGGAGTTACTGAATGGTGACTTTACTGCTCAGGCCTGACTTCAGGATTCGCAGACATCAGAAGGTAACAGAGAAAGTCTGGGTGAAAGAATATGTCATTTGGTTGAGGAGGATCAAGTTAGAGAGTAAGTAAACTGAATATACACAAATCCATGGGTCATGATGGGATACACACTCAAGAGCTGAGGGAACGGGAAGAAGTAATTGCTGGACCACTCTTCATCATCTTTGAAAGGTCCTGGAGAACAGTCAAGGTGAATAATATATCAATTATTGCTATTCTAGTTAAATTATATTAATCTTCAAAGATTTAACACTTTAAATGAGAAGCTGTGTTTTGTTTGTGGGGGTTTTTGCTATATTAAATTGGCTTACTTATAACCTTCATAGTCATTAAGAAAAGCAGAAATAGAAAAGTACAAGAATGCTGTTTTAGATTCCTATGGAATGTTATATATTCACGGGTTTGTTTTAGTCTGACATTGGAATTAATTTTAAAAATTGAAAAATTACAATTTAAAATTAATAAGTCTTTTAAAAAAGGAAACTTTCTAATTTCAACACATTTCAGCATTCTGTGTTTTTCATTTTGAATTATGTTAACACTTGTTACTGGTCTTTTATACAAAATGTAGTTCAGCTAATTTTCTCATGCACAGCACAAAACAAAGCACATATTTTATTAATGATATAAATTCTGTATTTCTTATATAGCTAAGAAGACCACTGTGGCTACACAGCATCAATAATTCACCAACATATTTTTAATTTCTTGTACAAGGCTGACAGCTCTTTATAGTCCAGTGAAGATTAATAGAGTCCCATGAATGGCAATGGTCTTTGGATTAAATTCTAACCATTGTTCTCACCAGTGACTTGGAGAGAACATGAATTCTCAGGTGTCTTTCTGAAATCTCTTGCATATATAAGAAACTGTTTGAGATCCTCTCATGAACCAGTTCCAATAATAAGTGCTGGCCCTGCTTCAAAAGAATGAATTTTGGAAGGCAATCTGTCTCTCACAATATGCTTAAACTCTGTTTTCAGTAGCTGTTGCCAACTAATGTATTCCACATAAACTGAATTGAAGTTCTCGAAGGAAATTTTCTGTTCAGGTTCCATAGAGACTTTGTAGTTGCCAGCAGAGTCCATGTCAAACTTACAGAGGAGGGGAAGACAGTCAAATACAAACCTAGCAAAAAAAAAGTTTTTCATTCAAATTTCCTGTGAAACTTTACCCTCTGAATTATAAAAATGCAGCATGAGGATCTGACAGTCATGAGTCCTAAATCCTTGCAAACAGTTTTACCATCACATATTCCCTGTCTTCTTATCTACCAGCAAATTTCTTCTATCTGTCCCCTCATTTCTCTGTACTTTAGTAGACATAACACCTTTTCTTCACCTTGCTCTTTATTTCATTTAATTCCTGAAGTCCATAATGTATGCTTTCAAATAATAGTAAAATTCTCATCTTTTTATCCATCATTCCAATTCTTTCCTGATGGAAAAAGAAAGACAGTTTTTAAAAATTTTTTCTTATGATCAATTAGTCAATATTTACATTACATTTAAGCATAAATAACTGTGTCCTTCAGGTGACAAGTGTTCCACTACTACAATTTGTTATGCAGAGTCCCCCTGAATTTTCTCAGAAAAAGCACACGTTTCTTTGTGTGGCTCATCTAGACAACATAATTTCCTGATCAAATAACACTGTTTTGCTTTATTCCTTCTTAGAACCAATCCATATGTGGAAGTGCAGCACTATAAGATCAGACACAGCTTACACCTTCTTCCAGTCTATATATCTCTGCAAAAGCTTTAGAGTCTGTAAGGACCGATTCTTCTTCAGTAGTCTGGAAAGGAGACTATTCTAAAATAAATATATTGCACCTAACCTGCGTCTTAGCTGTACTTTTCACTGCTCTTGGCAAATCATCAGTCATAATCACTTTTTGTGTCAAATTCCCTATGTCTGATGTATAATGGCTCTTGAAAAAATCTGTAAATTGGCATAAACCCTCCAAGCCAGCATTATACAACTACTCATGACTGTACAGGTGCTTTATGAAACTACTAATAATGATACTACTGTGAGCTCTTGATGCTGACAACATATATTCTTTAAATTGATTTTTAAAGTGCTATTCCAAATACGAGGCCCAATCTAGTAAGTGGTTCTGTGCAAATAAATCTTGGTTTCTGCAAAACCTGGGAAGGAAGCCAGAACTTTTGAGTCTAGGGCATCTGGCAAAATTAGATGCCTTGTACATCTCCCTAGTAACATTTTGGTATATTCTGCAAAACTGTGAAAACAGTACTGTGATAGCTAATTACAGATCATAGGTGTTGAACTAAGCTTAAACAGGCTTCAGCTTTGTTACACTTTGTCCTGTTTTGGCTTGCCTGGAACTTTGTTCAGCTCATTTAGCTGTTGTAGCAATCACCTACTGACCAGGTAGCTATTGCCTAATTTATTTTAGTTTTGTATAATTGTGTGCTGGAATGTGTACTGTTAAGAATTTTGACACAGAGATTAATAACAAGTAGATACGCTGTGTAGAATAAATTATATGGCCACTGAATAATGATGAAGCATAAAGGAATACAGGCAAGAGATGACAGCAAGGATTCTGAAGGTGAGAGCAGAGATTTGCATGACAGGTCCCAAGGGTATCAAAAACTCTCCAGAGGCTGGCTACTGACAGTAATGCAGACCAGGAACAAGGAGCATGCAAATCCAGGAAAGGAAGATGAGCTTCTGAATAACTTCTCAGTGAATATCTCAGGATGTTCTCACATCATCTAACATTACACTCCACCTCACACACTGAAACCACTGACCTTAGGACACAGAGAAGCAGTGAAGTGATGAGCATAACACCAGAGAAAGGGGAGAGCTCACCAGAAGGGACATTTTCTGTCTTGCAACATCTAACTTTAAAATTGCCAAGGAGATTTAGTTTGTACCAAGTAGATGGACTGTGAGTGTTAGCATCTGCTGAATATTACAATGTAACTGACTAGTAACAATAACTGTAGTATTTTAGCAAATTTAGTAAAGTGTTTCCCTTTTAAATGTCATACCACATAACCAACAGGGCTGGAAGAGGGGTCTGCATGGCTATGGTCAACCATCTACTTAAATCCCACAAAACCCTTTTATCTATATTTTCCTACAGTTCCTCACTGTTCACTAGCTTCCTTCCCTCTCCAGTGAATTATATACCAAAATATGCCAACACAGTTCCTCAACCAGTGGAGCCCATATGCACAGGCATTAGTGTGTTCATATTCAAACACAGAACTAATGCACTTGAAATAATCCAGTGAGGCTTTTCTCCAGCTCCAAAGGTGTCCTGTATGAATAATTAGAGAATTCACGTTCCAGTATTAGTTAACACCCCTCAAGATAAGTTGTGTGTGTGGGAGGGGTGGGGGTGGGGGAGAAGGAAAAACAAAATAAGAAAGAGCACAGAAAATGAGCAAAAGCAGAGAAGTAGTAAATACCTTTTCTGTTCTGCCACATAGATTTTTCCAGGAACTGAAGAAAAGATTTTGTGTTTTTCTACTGCTAGGGCCAAATGCAGGGTCTCTCACCACCTCTCCCATGAGCCACAGTAAGGCAACAGGGTAGCCCCTGGATTTTGACACTAAGACCTGCATGGACACAGTAGGCAACTGGGCTTCCACCTTCACTGTTAAATATCACACAAATGTTGGCAGCAGAAGATGTTCTAAAGCATTGGCAAAGGATATATAAAATTATCCTGCAGGTGGGCTGCCATTGGTTTAACTGCATACATATGGTGCCATCAGTGCTATGCATGCACCTCATGTATTTAAACTAGGTAAGGTGCTGTTGCCAACATAGCTGAAACAACAGAAGATTCAGCACAAATTACAACAATTCCCCAGCAACACCATCAGGAGCTTCGAGCTACTATACCCAAGACATCAGCATTTTGAAAGGTGTTTAAAAATGTCTTCTCCTTAGCCAGTGCATTAACTCCTACAGGTGTAGGTATTTCAGAGACAGGAAGGAGCTTCTCAGAATCTGTTTATAGCGTGTAAAGGTTTTGCCTAATGATAGGAAACTTCAGTGAACCTGCAATAAAATACACATTGAGTTAGCAGTTTTGTGGGGGTCAGTTGTAGGTCATTTGTGGAAGGGGCAGAAGGTCCTGACCTACTGATCCAACCAGATTAGCACCATCTGTAGCTGGAGAACCGAGGGTATGATATCAGCTCTCTTCTCTCATTTGCATATTTAGAGAAATAGAAGGTTATTTATTAGAATGTTAAATATAATAAAATATATTTAGCTACTGCATATGCATAACTAAATGATTATTCTTTGATACATATGATGAGTTTCATTAGGGTAGCCTAATTTCTTCAAGACAATTATGAGAGCTGTGGAAGCATAGCTTTACCTTCCTCAGATACCTAAATTAGTTTCACTTTTACCTTTGACAGAGTTATTGTATATATTTAATTCTTATGGAAAAAATTAGCATCTAGTTATCAAGTTAAGAAGTTTTCTTCTTATAAGCAGGGAAGATGGTAGTATTTCACAGTTCAGATAGCCTTTAAAGAGGAGTGACCTAAATCTCATTCCATCTAAAGCAGGTCTCCTGGAATATGAAATCTATAATACCGAGTCTCATATTTTCGGCCTATTCCAATAATACTTCAAATTGGAAGTATTTTAAATAACCTAAAAATGAGATAAAAATTGATTTATCAGATGCAACAGATGCTTTTTCTTTATTTTTAGTAACTTTGTTCTTATTAAGAAACATTACAATTATATTTGTTCACACTCATCATGCAGTATTTTTCAACACTATTATTTCTAACAATGTAATTTTGAATATAAATTGTTGTTACAGAGTATTCAGAAATGGAACAATAATAGTGAGCTGCAGAATATGTTATATAAGTCTAAAACTCATCAAGGGCATGACAGTTCCCTGTATGAATTTTTTACATTAGTATAAAACCAGAATTCTACTAATTACCACAAATGTGATTTTGAAAGTTATTTTCAATTAAATATCATGCAGGTATATTTCTCTGCTAACAGAAAAAAAAATTAGGAAGACGCGGAAGAAAAAAAATATATTTAGAACGGAAATACAACAATTGTGCTTTGTTTTTTTTTTCTCACTTTGATTCTTCATTAACCTCAAGCAAAAGGGTAAATACCACTGTAAATAATCAATTGCATTTTCCAAGAAAGTTCAATGATGCTTTTTATATTACAAATTATGAAAACCAAAGTAGAAATCATGACAATGAAACCTCATAAAAGGTAAATAAATACAGGAGTCCCTAACCTAAAAGATTGTTTTAAAATTGTTTAAAAATTAAGTAGTTGCCCCAATGAACTCAAGTATTTCCCATATTCCTCACACTTTTAACATTTTATTAAAAAACATAAATAAAACAAAAAAACCCCCAAAGAACAAAAAAAACCACCAAAGAAATCTTGGAAGCATCTAAATTGAAATTCTATCACTATCCACTAGAGAGGCCAAAGATTTATCTTCAAATTACAAAGGGAGATCATCTCACATAACATTATTTATCTACATTTAGACGTGTCCAACTCTGCTACCCATCCTATACTTCCTTTGTAGTGTATGGAGAGAAACCAGCCTCTGGATGCAATTTTATTTTTCCACTTGTTCTCTTTAATCTTCTTCAATGAAATTTCCTGAAGGGTTTTTTTTTTATTTCTCTACTAATCCCAGCATAGCACTTTCTAATTAAATTAGTAGCTCTTGGGCAACAAGCACTTAAAGTGTCAGCATTAAGTTTAAAGTCGTCATGCATCCTCTATGAAGTATTAAACTTCTTACAAAGATTCAGATTAAGTAAAAAACACAAAGAAAGATATCTGGACGTACAGAAGCACTGGAGCCGAGGAAAACACATGGATATCTTGTTTGTTAGCTGGATGCAATTATTCTAAGACCCGTACACTCATTCAGAAGACAGCGTAAGTCTTAAGTATGAATAGCCCTTCCAAACAGCCTCCCCTAACAGGTGAATGAGACAGACATATTGTCTATCCCGCATTTTATTGCAGTTGAGCAAGTATTTGTATCCTGTAAGAGATTACTGTACTTCAAAACATATTGTTTTCTGATTTGACTCCGAAAAGTCAAAGGAGACTCACAGTTCTACAGTTGTGTTTACATTCTGAACCAGAGACTGAATTAATAGTTTCCTAGGAATACACTATGAATGATAAAAATTGCTTTTGACCTTTTCAGTTGAAAGGTATGACACATTTAAAATGGATTCTTTCATACAAAAGACCTATTTTTGACAAATGTATCTGATTTTCAGAAATCGTTTGAAAATACAGGCAGCTTTGTGTTTCCTTCTTGGCTCAAAACAAGTATTAGTTTTTAAAGGCAAACAAAATGTTAAAAATTAGAAAAGGTAGAAATTATTTTCTTTCTACTTTTAATGAATTACTTTTGTTGTTGGCTATTATTTCCATTATTTCAGAATATCAGAACAGCTAGTTCTACTAGTTCTGCTATCAACCTTCATTGAAAAATTACATTTTTGTGTAATCTGTACACCTCCATCTTAATAATGGATAAACGGAATTAAGAACCTAAATAGTGTTCCTGAGGCTCTAAATCAAGTGGAAATGCTTTACTTTTGAAAATACTGAGTTTCAAAAGGCAGGTATACCTCCACATAATAGTTTGGCATCTTTGCCACATCTCTGCCCTGAGTGTTCAGCTAACCTTGCTGCATGGAAATATTCAGCAACTGATTTATTTGGAATGCTTCTCAGATTTTACTACTTTCTACTAAGCAGTCTTCTTTATTTTGTGCTGATCCAATAGTCAGCATTCTTTACAGATTCATGCCACATCAGGCACATACACTGAAGGTTTTTTTTTGATTTTTCCATTAGCTGCTAATAGATCTAACAGCATTCCACATTATTTTCTGTACCACCCAATTTAGACAGTTATTTAGCTTTACTAAATTTGCAATGATGCTTAACGTCATTTTGGCAGAGCTTGCACTAAGTTTATTTCATCAACATGCTTCTGATATTCATTGTTTTGGCATCTATGTTTACAAATTAAATTTCAGGAATTATTTAAAAATTTTAATGTAATTTACAAGTTTATTAAGATAAAACCAGTAATACTTTATACCATAATTCACATTAAAAACAAAACAAAACAAAACAAAAAAAAACAAACCCAAAAAACTAAAAAGCACTTGGTTTGCAGAATTCTTCCATTTTATGAGAAGAATTTATATGATCCTTAAAATTGGGTTCAGTCAGTAGATCAGGCAGCTAAGGCCAATAGCTGTTTAATGTGTGTTTTAACCTGTATAAAACTCTCTTTAGTAGATACTAGATCTCAAATACAACTGTAAAGTGGAAATTATCAATTTCCTTTCCAATAATCTGTCCAATTAATCAGGCACGGAATGTCATTCAGCATTAAACAGACAGTGCTAGACTTCTGAAAAAGTTTCTTAGCGTTCATTCACTTGGTGTTGGCAGACCCACTGTAGTAACTGAGAACTCATTAAGTCAGTGGTTGAGAAAGCAGTGTTAAGGACCTGATCAGTATAGTGTATTTCAAGTACCATAAGCAGGGGTAAAACATTTGCAGCTGCTACCATATTGTCATGTAAGATACGGTTTTCACCATTTATTTTCTTTTCTTTACTCTGTTTCTTAAAAAGCCACAAGGCACATCACCTTAATTTCAGGAAACAGAAATAACTAAACAACCCAATAAAGAATCATAAAGCTCATGACAATGCATCATATTTTTAGTTCATTCTCAGCTCTTTTTCGATCAACTCAGGCCACAGGCTATCATATTTACTTCTGGTTTAAGTGCTGAGAGTGTATCTGTTGTCAAAAGCAAGATGGGCTTTTTTATAAGGACAAACTCCACAGAGCCAAACTGAAGTCAAAGTACAGGTTACTCAGACTTCTAAGTTAAACACTGTTCAGTTTATTACTATGTGTAGAGACCAACCATGTAAACACAAAATTTTCCTTCATAAAAAGTTCCTACTCCAGTAAAGATGAACTGATTTCATTCCATATATCTACATATATGTACCTGCACCTGGAGCAGTACCTTCTTTGTTCTCTGTATCAATGATGTATGTATATTGAAAAAAAATACAAGTTTTTAAAACCTACTGTATGATATCCCTTTACATACACATGCATCTAAGTATAAAAGAATAGTTAAGACTTTTAAAAATCCCAGTGAATTTTCTTAGGATTTTGGATCATCACAAAACTTTTAGGATATTTATTGAGAATGATTCTTCAAAATTTAGGTTCAGATGCTGATAAACAGAATATTAGTCAAATGGAAAACTACATGAGAAAAACAAAAAGCCTTAAAACAGCTTTGAAGTAGAAGTTTGGCAGTGCTTCAAAGCTGAGAGAGATGGCACAGCATAAAGGAATTTTCCCCCTTTTCCCCATACCGAAAATAGAAAGAATAAGGCAGAAGGATGCATTTAAATGGAGAGAAGACTAAAACTGGTTTTGGCAAGTGGTTAAAACATTAAAAGAAGAAGAAAAAAAGTTTCCTTGCTTTAAAAACACAAAGAAGAGGTGGAACGTGTCTGAAACTACCTTTGAAAGAAGAGCATGGTTGACTGAATTGTCCAAGTTTGAAGTTAACGACTATACAAATAATTTTTAAATAGAGGTAAACTGATAGGATTATATATACATATGTATATGCCATTTCTTCAGAAAAGGAAGTACTGGAGTATGTAATCATTCACGGTGAATCAAGTGTAAAGAAAGCAAACAATTAACACTTTCTTTACCGATTGTTCTTCATTAAGTGACATTCATATTTGCCTTTAATGACAGAAAAAAAGCAATAAAATAAAAAAAGAAGAAAGACCTTCCAGGTGTGCTGTCAGAAATGAAAACAACTCCAAAGAGAACCACAATATAATCTAAGGTAATTAAACCATAAAGAATTTTCAAAATAGGTTAAACAACCACCTGTCAAATATTTTATGTACAGCCGTTCAATTTTGAGGGCAGACAAAGGGAGTAGATGACTTCCCTAACAGTTAAGTTTTGGTTCTTTTGGAACAGACAGAAACTCAGATTTTACTAGCATATTTAGGTTAGATTAAGTTTTTTTCATTATGCTGAAAGACTACAGGCATTAAAAAATGCTGCAGGAATCTAATCTGCATTTTAAACTTCTAAAGCATGGATTTATTTTGTTTTTTCCATTTAGAGACAAGAAAAAGTTAACAGAAAAAAATATAAAAAATAGTTTGTACATGGAGTAATACTAATAGTCAAATTTTGTAGAAAGCTGGAGGGCTATGATTTGCATAGGACACAATCTAGGGAGTAATATGTTTCATTCATCAAGGCAGGCACAAGATAAGGCACAATCAGGGGCTTCAAGGCAGAGAGACAGAAGTCTAATCTTAAACTTGTGTTCATTCAGTGACAAATTTATAATCTCTGTGGAACAAGGTAATATTCTGAAGCAATGGAAAATGATAATGCAGTAAAGGGCCATTCTGCCCAAAGCAGAGTGGGAATGTAATTTAGGACATGTGCAGGTTTTCTTTTCATGTCTTACTATGTTTGCAGTGTTATTACAACTTGCTGACTAGTACTGCAAGAAAACATCAATCACATAAACAGTGCAGAAGCCCGTGTCCTCACAGCACTGCTCCTTAAGGTTTGTTGGAGCTCCAAAGCCCTCAAGTCAAATCATCATCCAAATGCCTATACCAAAAGTAAAACACACATCTTCAGTGATAATAAAAGTATTATTCTTTAGAGCTTGTTTACATCACAGAAACCCCTATTGTTTGTTGGCATCCTTATAGACTAAGTTTGTCATTCCAAGTCTGCAATATTCAAAACAAAACAAACAATCTGATAACCAGACTTTTCTAAGCAAATTATACAAACAAATTAATAACATTCAGGACAATAAAAAAGCAAGGAAAAAACCCCAGAACATTGTTCAGGAATATAAACCCATCTCTCTGCAGCACCTCAGAGTAGAGGAAAATCCTTAAAACAACAGGCGTTCGGATTTCGATATTTTAATAAAATCTTGTCCAAGAAAGTATAATCATAAAAATGCAATGACCTTCTGTTTTTACCTAATAAAATATATTCCAAGCTATTTTCATTCTCTTTCTTCTGAATTAAGTTGCAAGATGACAACCTCTTTATAATTAGCCAGGACTTCATGTTGATGATTCTCTACAGGTTTGCCTCCAGGAGTCAGAATATTTTCAAGTGCATTTCTTGTATCGTAAACAAAGGAGAACAACTTATTCCAAAATATTACATTAAGATACAGAACACATTCCTACTTGAGTAAAGTGACTACAGCCCACACATGGAACATTTACAAATCTTTGATTCTTCCCTAAAAAATTTTATATGCTACCTTTTCACCCATTTTGATTTCAAGGACTAGATTTTTCTATCCTTTTCTCTTTTCAGTAATCTTAATAGTTTATAAAATGCTTATGAAATTTATCAAAGCTGCACAGCTAAGGAGATACAAGATTTAATTTTTTTAAAATACTGACAAGCATAAAGAAAAATACTAAGCAAAGGTCTCGGTCTTGTGTCTGATGATCATCAGATTACCAGTTTTTTTAAAATTCACTAATGATTTGCTAAATTAAATTTAGTAAACTAAATTTATTTGTTGTTTACTAAAATCAGTTATCATACCATGATTTTCAAAGCAGATAAAATAATGAGTCAGTACATGATATCAAGAAAGATATTAAACAGTATCTCTCTTTTTATGGAAAGCTTGTATATGTAATAATAATTAAAGGAAATAGTTGTACATAAAACTGACATCCATAATTCTGGAGACTAGATAACTGCAAAGTATTTGCATGTCTTAAGTAAATAATTCAAACAGTAAGTGAATACTTGTCTGTCATCACTGTATTTCCTGAATAGGTCTGAGTATGAATTCAGTTGTGTTTCTTGCAAGAAGAAGAGTACTGGAAACTTGAAAGGGAATATGAAAATGCTTTCATAGAGTTTGTGAAAAAATAATTTAAAAAATACAGTCTTTCAGTAACAGATACATTTTTATACTATTTACTCCCCACGTGGGGATTTTTTACATGTTTTCCATGTTTTATACCTGCTCCCACCCCATCAACATAGCATACTTAAAGAACAGACTAATCAAAAGAACTAAGTAGCAGCTTTTTCTGACAGATTTCAGATGATTTTGGTACCATTTAGGAGGATCCTTTAGTGTTCTCTCACCACATGTAATGAAGCTCTCAGAATTAACACTATGACCCACCCCTATTAGAAGAATAATGCTTATTTTTTAAAAATTATGATCTCTTCTACAGTCCATGATCAACGTGTTTACTTTGTCAAAATGCCAACAATTGACACTTAAAAATCAAAGATGATAATCTATAAAGAATTTGAATGGGTATGGAAGGTAACACTCCCTCTATACTTTTGTTGATCCACATTCAGAAGAAATGGTCAAAAGAATTTTGTTTGGAACAGAATTAAGTAGCCATAAGGGCTAATTAAAAGATTCTATGTCATATAAATGTGTTAACTACAACTGTTATCTTTAAGTTACATTCTTCAGTCAAGAATGAGGAATGTACTTCTCTCTAATGGTGTTTGTATAGGAAAAGCTAATAAAAGAATTCGTCTAGTGCTCCAAGAGATATTTTCTTCATCACCAGCTAACAACAGAAAAAAATCAGCAAAACTTGTTACATCTCTGTCCTTTGAAGTAATAATATTTTCACAGTATATATATTTCACTTGATTTCATCTACTTAGCGCCATTTTTTGTGCAGAGATACTATGGAACTTCTTTGGTTGCTTTATTTTTTTCTAAAGGGAGAATGAGGTAACTAAACAGCTGCAACCCTTTCACAGAAAACTTTATGACTAGTTTCTTGTTTGTATTTCACAGATGAAAATATGTAATATTTAATACCGATCAGTTTCACTTTCAGTGGCACAACCCTTTTATCTCACTACCAATGCCATGTTCACAAATTTCCAGCAGCACATAATGCTATCAAGCACTTCTTTTGTGAAGAAATACTTCTTTCCAGTTATATATGTGAAGTGACAGTGATGGAGCCATTGCTACTTTACCCCATGAGTAGTTAAAAAAGGACACTGTAGTGCCTATATCTCCATGTCTTTATATCACCCAAAGCAAACCTTCAATACCAAACTGATCTCATCTGCAAAGAGCTACTTTTCTAATAGAAGAAAAGAGATGTCAATGTGGTCTGCCACAAGCCTTCTCCACTACAGCTGATAGTTCTACACATGCTACTGAACAGGAAAAATGGCAGTTTTACAGAGCTACCTAGATAATTCATCTTTAGGACTGAACTGAGTTATCTGCGTTCCTCTCCTCCATACCCCTGAAAATATTTGCACACAGATGTAGCTTAAATAAATCCTAAGCCTGATTTCATGCTCCTTGGAAGCAAACTGAGATTTTTAAAAAGGTATTATGAATACAGTATTAACAATTCCTTACTTGGGTAAGGATTCAGACATTGATTTACCTATTCCAGGACTCTTCACTATCTTTAATTACTTTCAGAACACATCAGAATTATTACTTTCATATGTATTACAGTACCATGAACAAAAAAAAGTCACGAAATATATTATCAACATCTTTGATCTAAAATATACATACATTTCATATAATGAAATATAAACTCATACACTGGAGTAACATCAGAAAAATATCCCTTTATACTTTGGTACATTTCACTGTCACTCTTCACTATGAAGATCCAAACCCTCTATGCACAGAAATTAGTTCACAAGCTTGAAAAGAAATAATATATGCAAATTTATGGCTCAAAATCCAAATTTAAAAAAAAAAAAAAAATTACATGAGTTGTAGACCACAGATGTTCACATATTCCTCAGTAAATCAGGTGCACTACTTTTTCAGATGAAACTGCAAGAATAAGATTTCTTACAAATATAACTACATAAAATTTGAATGAAAATGCTTCGAGTAAGATCTTTTATTTGCGATTGTATGTTTATAAAATATACGAGCAGAAATTATATCAGTTGAAATAATTTTGCTTTTTTTCCCCCATCGGAAATCTGCTCCTTATAGGTAAAACTTGGACAACTCAAAAGAAATAACAAGAAAATAAGAAAAAAAACATCTGTATTTAGTAGTCTGTGTCACTTTAAATTATTCTAGTTTAAAGAGGCTAGTATAAGAAGATATTGCTTTGTTTTTCTCTTGATGTACCTCATATTTACAGAAGCTAAACAAATTAAACATGTTTTGTAACCATTAAAATTATGCCCTTCCAGTATCTGAAGATAACAGAACAACTAATAAAAGTATGTGAAAATTTATTGATTTCTGAAATCTGACAAAAATCCCCAAACATCCTGATGTCATCCTTCATGACATAAATACAGAACAACAGGTTCTGATGCTTCTGACATGTCTTGAAATGCACCTAAAAAGGTTTAACTGCTTGCTGCAGGTATTCATATTTGATGGGTCTGAATATAAATATCATTTGTATTTTCTTCTGCACACCGATTATTTTATTTAATAGAGAGTCAGATGCTGAAGCTCATTCTACTTCTAATTTTGCTAATTCTGTCAGGGTGTGAAAGAAAAGTCTTTCTACTACTGTTGACTATTTTCAGGAATCACAAGTGCTCATCAAATCCTTTGGTTAAGGCTTAGCCTGTTGAGATAAGATTCCTGATTGATAATTAAATATTCTTAATCAAAAGCTGTAACTTCTGCTCATGGGATATTGAAACAAATTAAAAAGTATAAGTATAATGATTATTGCTTTGTGGGACATAACCTTCTGTTTACCCCTGAGTTATAAGAACAAATATGTATGCAGTCAATAAATAAGCAGCTCAACAAGACAATGCATCAGGTTTTGTTTCAGGATCCCATCCTTTGAGCAGAAGTGAAAAATCTATGTAAGTACTCCTGGGACATGAGCAGAGCACAAAATTGCTCTGAGCCACTGTGCTCACTGATAAATGCTACACTAAGAAAAAGACATTACTTTCCTCCCTCTCAAGTGGCACTAATGGGAATCCAAAATACGTTATTTCCAAGATCATGTTTCTTATTATTTAAATTCTCCACCAATGTATAAACCAACTCTTATATGTACAAATTTTAAGAGATAGACATACTGAAGCTGTATCCTGGGACATAGAAAGCTTGCATAATCTGCAACAATACGCAGAAGGGGGATGGTATAGCAGTAACAGCCTAGGACACAGGAGGATTAGGTTTGGTTTTCTGATCCTCCCCATATGAATACTCCCTCTAAAAGTGAGGCAATTAGCTAAAAGTTAGGTCCTTTGGATAGGCTAACACAGGGCTACACCAGTGCAACTGCATTCCCTGTCTCAGTACACAATCTGTTTTCCACACTATATTGCAATGAAACCCATTTCCCCTCTCCCACACATTGATTTCAGATTAGGAAATCCATGTGTGAGTAGGAGAGGAGCAGTCACAGAGCTCACAATGGGGCAAAGTCTGCAGATCAGATGCAGCATACACCTCTAAGAATGCTCACTAGCCTTTGAAAATAGAATGATACTAAAACAGCTAAATACCATGAATTATCAACAGTTCAGACTTTGAATCCCTAGTTTCAAAAGCTATCTGGACCCCACCTCTTGGTTAACTGAGCTTACAATAATGATCCTACACACTAGAGATTAAAAGGAATTAGGTAAGCACCCCCCAAAAAATCCTCTGTAAGAGTTACTTCAGATGACACTTTGTTCTATTTACTTTATATCTGGATGGAAGGAGCTATTTTGGTAGTGCTACAAGTAAAAAATGCCTACAATACAACAGCCTAAGCTGCTGCAAGACAAGAGGAACAGTATGCCAAGAATCGTGAAAAGCTTCAGCCTGCCTGGCTTGCAAATACATCAGGAATAACCCACTCACAGATAAGTCGCATTAATTCTCTCCCTAAAACTTACTTCATTTCATGACCTTCCAACACTGCTGGCCAAATGCCTACATAATGTAAACATTGCCAAGTACAACTAAAATTATGTTTACTATCCAGTGATGGACCAACATTTGTATGCTGTACGGCTTTAGGCAAACAGTAACAAACAGTACTTACTAGAGAAACAAAAAATTCACTGAACTGCAAGATTCAGTGTGATTTAGTAATGTTTACATTTTGTACATTATGATAATTTTTGTTCTTTATGAACATAAAACATGTGGGCACACAGAGTTTCTGGATACCTACTGTTGGTTATCCAGAAAGGAATACACGGCTGCCCATAAAATCAAGTGTAACTGGTTTCTAAAATAGTAAATAAAATAAGTTAAAAGCTATTATAATTTGCAAATAATTGTCATGATTTAGTCCCGGTCGGTAATAAGCAAGACACCCCTCACCCATCCCCTCATCCCCATCATGGAATAGGGAGAAGAAAATCGACCTAAAGGCTCATTAATCAAGACAAGGATGGGGAGGTTTTCAGTCTCAGTCATGGTAATAGCCACAAAAAGACAAGACACAGCTTTGGAAATAAAAAAAGATAATTTAATCTTGCAGGAGAAAGAGAACACACAATCAGGTCTTAATACCTTCCCCACACTCATCCTTTCTTTCCAGACTCAAATTACTTCATAAAATCACTGAATCATAGAATCATAGAATTGACTGGGCTGGAAGGGACCTCTGAGATCATCAGGTCCAACCCTTGATTGACTGCCGCTGCGGTTACCAGACCATAGCACTGAGTGCCACATCCAGTCTCTTTTTAAATATCTCCAGGGACGGAGAATCCACTACTTCCCTGGGCATCCCATTCCAATGTCTGATCACCCTCTCCATGAAGAAATTCTTTCTAATCTCTAACTTAAACTTCCCCTGGCACAACTTAAGCCCATGCCCTCTTGTCTTGCTGATAGTTGCCTGGGAGAAGAGCCCAACCCCCCCCTGGCTCCAGCCTCCTTTCAGGGAGTTGTAGAGAGCGATGAGGTCTCCCCTGAGCCTCCTCTTCTCCAGGCTGAACACCCCCAGCTCCCTCAGCCTCTCCTCACAGGACTTGTGCTGGAGTCCCTTCACCAGCCTGGTTGCCCTCCTTTGGACCTGCTCCAGGACCTCAATCTCCTTCCTGAACTGAGGGGCCCAGAACTGGACACAGGACTCGAGCTGTGGCCTCACCAGGGCTGAGTACAGGGGCAGAATCACTTCCCTGGACCTGCTGGCCACGCTGTTCCTGATCCAGGCCAGGATGCCATTGGCCTTCTTGGCTACCTGGGCACACTGCTGGCTCCTGCCTCCTCCACAGTGGCACAGGGGGATGGGCAATGGGGCTTTAGGGTCAGCTCACTGCATGTTGTTTCTGCCGCTCCTTCCTCCCTGAGAATAGGAGTCACATTCTTCCCCTGCTCCAATGTGGGGTCCCTCTCCCGGGAGAGTCCTTCAGGAACCCCTGGGCCATGAGTCCCTCCCAGAGGTGCAGTCCCTCAGGCACAGACTGCTCCCGCCTGGGCTGCACACAGAGTCACGGCTGCTGCGGGAGCAGTCACCTCCTCTGACACCGGCTCCTACATGGATGCAGAGACACATCTGACCCTCTGTGATCCTGCACAGGCTGCAGCTCTATGTCTGCCCACCTGTGACACTCCCTGGCAGTACCTTCATGTTTCCCCCCATAATCCTTCAGTGACTGCTCCGTTGTGCTCCTCCATGGGGTGCATGGGGACAGCTGCCATCTCACCACGGGATGTGGGGAAAATCTCTGCTCACTGACACTGGTGTCTCTGGTGTTGCTCTTATCTCTTCCTCTCCTCTGCTCTGCAGGTTTTATATTATTATTATTATTTACTTTCCCTCCAAAAAATGTTGTTTTCCTTTTCTTGTATGTGTTACCAGAGGCGGGGTAACAATTGAAAACTTGCAGCATCTCCTCAACAGAAGCCACCCCTGTGGCCCTCCCTCTTCCAAAACACCACTGCACTAACCAATGCAAGGAGATGCCAAGTTCCTTCAAAGAGATCTTGCCATTGCTGTATCTCACTAAACAGATAGAAAAACATGTGGACAAGTCGAAAAAACACTTCTTTTAATATGTAGGTAGGGAATTTCTAAATACACAAATCAGTGTGAATTTGACTTGGATTCATAAAATCTAAAACAGTGAAAGAAACTTATGTAGTCAGTTTTATTAAAGCTTATTTTTTGTTCACATGCTTTTATTCACTTTTCCTTTAGGATGTTTTTTGCATGAGATCAAGTACTAGATTTCCACTAATCCAAACATACAGAGGTCACAAGCAGACATAAAACATCTGTAAGTTACTTCAAATAGCTTTTTCTGTATATCTCTGTTTTATGAAATTAAGACAATAATGTCTAAAACCATAGGAAATTTCAAGTACTATAGAGGGTTTTTTAGCCTTTTCTGTCAAAAACAAGTTTAATGGCTGGAAAAATGACTGAAATTTCATCTTCATCATTATCACACAGACAAGCATACACATCTACCAATTTTTAGAGCTTCATTTCATCTTGAATGAGGATAACAACGTAAGATCTCAAATATTTTCACAGAACTGAAGCCGAGGGAAAAGAATTCAGACACACACAAAGCTGATGAGACTATAAACTGGAGCTACTGATTCTTAAAATGTGATAGTGAAATATTCATCACAAAAAAAAAAAAAAAAAAAAAAAAAAAAAAAGAAAGAAAACAGATTGCTCAGACAGGGCAGACTTCCTAGGAAAGACTTCCTAGGAATCTTTAAAGAAAATGGAAGAAGAAAAATCTCTGGATGAAAAATAATTATTACGTATCCATACTTTGAAAAATTTAATAAATGCTAAAAATATCCCCTCAAACTTCACTTTAAAAATGTTTTGTGACATAAAGACCAAAACCACAAAATCACATCACATAGAAAAAAATTTAATTTGCTGAGTAATTTGAAATCAGCTCCTGTTCAACTATGTCCTTCCTTGGTGAATGACATTTGTTTTTAATAACTGAGGTAACATTCAAAATCAGTAATCTACACAGGCTTGTGTCTTTGAGGTATTCCAGAAGCAATTCCTCAGCAAAAGAAAAGGGGTGAAAAATGGAAGTATATTTTATTGTTAGAAACAGCTGGTGTTTCAGAGTTACTGGAATGGTAAGGAGTATTAATAAACCCAGAGACAATAATTTATTAAGGAAAGCTAATTGTTTCCCATTTCTTAATAAATGGATTATTGTGCTTATTCTTACCTTTACCATAATAGGCTTGGAACAGTGCATGGCTAACTACACGAGAAAAGAAAACCACCTAGAAATGTGATGCAGTTTAAAAAAATATATGTAACAAATTTAATAGAAGAAAGAGTTATAAGGCCCATTGCAAATGGGGAGGGGAGCTATGTTTTTCAGTAGCCCATTTCCTCCAATGAGAATTAAAGTGGGTAAGAATTGTTAGGTCATCTTCATGTATAGCAAAGCTGTTAACATTCAACAACCCAGGTTAGCTCATAATGTGCTTCTAGCAGAGTTACAGGAGAAAGAATAGGAGAAAAAAATTTTAAGAGGTTGAACTTTAAAAGAAGCAGGGTGTTTCAAGCTACTGAGGGATCTGGATTGTGAAAATAAATCTCTGAGAGATCGATCAGTCGGCAAGTAATGGCAAAAGGCATTTGATAAATTGCAGAGTTATGTGGTAAAGTTATTTATTACATGCCTATGTAATTTGTCATAAGGGCTGTCTCATTTATCACCTCCCCATGTAAGATGCATATATTAATACTATATACTCTGATCACTGCCTGGCAGCTTATGATCCTGTTTTTGAAATTCATATATCACTTTTCCCTACTCTCTCCTATCAGAACAAATTCCATCCAGTAATATTTCCAGATAAATGCTGAAACAGGATTCCTGATGTACCTGGTGTCACATCTTATGCTTTTCCCAAATAAAATTAATAATGAAGAAAATGCATTATGTTATTTTCACATGCACTGTACTTCCTGCCATTGCTATCCTGCTGCTCACAGATTTATCGTGCCATGCCATCTCATTGTTCAATCAGTGAGCAGCTGGTATCTTCACCCAGCTGAAATGGATCTTGTCAACACTGTTCAGCAGTAATACCTTTTTAACATAAATAGCTGATTCATGAAAACTCTTCTTAATGGCTTTTGTGGGACCATGTTAGCTCTTAACAGGAACTAAGCATTACTTTTCACTGAAATAACTACAGCAAAAGGCTGCAATTCTTAGACTTCATTTTGTCTACACTGAATCATAATAATAACTACGTGGGAGTCAGCTCAGGCTGTCATATGAATACCGAGTCCTTTATGCATTGGGGTAAAATGCAAATCATGGAAAGCTTTGGCTATAGAAACTTTGGTTACTAAGCTGTTTCTAAGCTGTTTCTGTCAGCACCTAATGAGAGAGACAATTCTTGCTCTCTTTCTGTTTTGCAACTTCTTCAAAGCTTGCTGGTTTTATGAGATAAAGAACTCATAGTAGTTATAAGCTCCAACACAAACTTCCCATTAAAACCCCCCTATGAATGTACTGCTTGTACCTACAAGACAGTAGAAGTTCACATGGAAAGTCTCTTGAAACAAAGTAATGGAAATCATAGGTAGCAAAATTAAAAAGCAGTGCTCAGTTACAACTGGAGCTCTCAAAAACTCAACAGATGACTAAAAACGTGTAAGCAAGTATTGCATCTGCTCATAGATACCTGTAGTCAATAAAAAGTAAATTGAGCGAGAAGGCATCATTGGGGAAAATGTGCATAATTGTTTTTCTGGCATAGCTTCAACAGCCTACAATTAAATGTCTCAAGAAAAGAACGTTTTAAAAAAATCTTTAATTTTTTTTCTGTTTTTGGTTTTTTTTGTTTGTTTGGTTTTTTTTTCCCCTCCAGATTTTGAATAAAATTATGGTGGGCTGCCCTGTTTGGAATAAGGAGAGTACCTTATTCTCTTCTCTCTACTTTGTCCTGAATAAGGCAGAAAAAGTGAAGATAAAATTTTTGACACAGTTTTCAGGCTTTCCCGTGGACATGTGAACAAATTAAACTTGATATATACTATTTTGTATGTCATTTTGAAAGGAAGAAAAAGTTCACATCTATGTATAACAGCATAACAGATTTATACACAGGGCTTCTGAAATCACAATTTATGTTCAGAAAATAACGGATCAGAGACTGAAAAGACGAGTGCCAGAAGACGTTAAATAAGAAGTTAGAATTTTATAGGCTGCAGAGCACTGTTGTATCATATTACGAGTTTGAGCAGGAAGACAAGAAAATGTCCATTAGAATCCGGTGGAAACAGAAAGATGGATAGTAATATATTGCCTGGCGGCGAGAGGTAGTGTGGTGCCCTGCATCATCTACTGATGAGTGAAGAGCTGTCCCAGCAGAGTCTGCAGTGTAGAAGTGTCTGGCAGAGAGGTGGTAGTGAGGAAAATTGGCAAAAGACATCTGGCTCCAGTGGACAGCTGGCAGCAGACAGTTGTCTCTGTGCATTTCTGGTCCTTTCTGTTTATTAGGATATAGACAAACAGGCACAGTAAACTGACAATGTATAATGACATTGCAGTCAACATTTTCCTTGGAAATGGAATATGTAGGAGTATCCACTTCTAAGCCTTCAGCTGAGACATGTCATCGGAATATTCTGGTTTACCAATGAGAGTCAAGTATAACACCAGTGAGTGATGTGAGTCAAGGAAACAGTTACATGCAAAGAAATTACTGAGAAACATGCAGCTCTTCTCTTTTCATTCCTCCACCCTTTTTGTCTGATATTTTAAGATTTCCTGTTATTCTGTTAAGGATTCACTCACAAAATTTGGCAAACACTTCTTGTTATGCTTCACCTAATAATGCTACATGTGTGGCACTCGGCATTAATGATGACAATAAGATTATGGAAATCTTATGTTCTGTAAAAGGAAACATTTTATTTTGTAGCCTTTATGAATTCACTAAGCCACAAGGATATGCCATTTAATTAGATGGCATAATGTGAAATTCACATATGAAATTAAAGTAAGTTTTTAATTAATGTACTATGTACTCTCATCAGATTAAATGTGTTCCAAAGTGCAGCAAAATACTTTATTAAAAGTCACCAGCCATCAAAATAACAAATATTACAAAAAGAAAGCCAGTGCATATTTAAAACAAATGGAGACATTTCCAGGGCAAGCCACAGAGCTTTTCAGCCACAAATGACAAGCCATCTTGAGAAGTCTTTTAGTAGATATCATCATATACTTGCAAAAGTGTGGCATGTGGAGATAAGACAGGGAATCTAGTTAATATTATCAGTCTTAGTTATACCAAAAATGTTTCCAAAAGGACCTACTTTGTTTAGAACATAAGAATTAATTTCACAGGTACTTATTCCTGTGGCTCTGCTAGCTATATTTTATTAAAGTGTTACATATTCCTATCCAAATAACATTCCTGGGAAATCATAACCCTTAACCCTCATTCAACCTTCAGTCTTGTTATGGAAGCCTTCTCAAAGTGCTTTTAATAGTGCAAAATTGACAACTTTTATTTTCCTACTTTACAAAATTTTCTTTGGGTCATTAATCATTGCTAAAGCAACGAAAGATAAATTAATGTTGTACTTGCCAGCACTGTCTCACTCACATGCCATGACAGTAGGAAACTGTCAGGGAGTAATATGTTGAGTCTTCATGAAGCACTTAAAACTCAAGGTCTCCATGAGCTAGTATTTTTTTGGTTTTACTTCCTGCAACAAGTTATTTTTTTAATTTTGTCTTCAGGCAATTTAAATATTTTATCAGTATAAACAAAAACGTCAAACTGTATTATACTCTTTCTTCAGTTGCCAGCTCCTTAACACACAGACCCAGGAGATGCAGGGTGTGTAATCAAGGTAAGACAGACACACTTTCACAAAAAATTACCACATGAATATAAATTTTTATACAGTGTACAATACAGCTCTTTGTATCTCAACCTTATTTTTATTCCACTCTGAATTAAGACTCACTCAGAGCAAACTGTTCCATGTATCAACATTTCCTCTTTTTTTGACACCAAAAAAAAAAAAAAAAAAAAAAATTTCAATTCTCTGAAACACATTCTGCTTTCCAATCCATACCAATGTGTGTTGGACAATGAAGAGGTAACACTGCCCGAATCTGAGGAACCAAAAAGAACAGACGATGGATTCAGTGCTGACTTCATGGTTCTGTACCGGACCGTTCCCACACCGGTACCGGGCAGCATCAGCCCCGGGTGGGGGTTCCGGCCCGGCCCCTGTGAGGAGCGTTGGGGAACACATTGGGTTCCAGGCGGCTCCAAGGGCCCCAGCGCAGGGCAGAGCTGAGCCCCTCGGGGAAAGCCTGGGTCAGAAAGGGCAAAACGCTGCCCGGCAGCCAGGGCTGAGGGAAAGAGGGGGAGAAACAGCCCTGCGAGCCCCGAGGCTCCGGAGAGCAGGAGGAGGGCAGGAGGGGCTCCGGGCGCCCCAGCAGAGATGCCCCTGCGGCCCCGGGAGAGACCCCGGTGGGGCGGGGGTTTCCCTGCAGCCCCTGGGAAGGCCCCGGGATGGAGCAGGGAAAAGGCTGAGGGGCAGGAAGGAGAGGCAGAGAGGAGAGGCTGGGGGATGACTGCAGTCCCTATTCCACATCCCTCTGTGCGGCTCTGTGGGAAGAAATCAGAAGATTAGGAGATAAAGGAGTGAAGGTGAGCCTGGGTGGCAATGGAGGAAAGATGTTTTAGGTTTTGACTTATTTCTCACCACCCAACTCCATGTTTATTTGGCAGTCAATGGAACCAGTTTTCCCCATTTTATCAGTGATTGGTAAGAGATGTCCCTGTCCTTGTCTTGACCCATGAGCTCTTCTACCTTATTTCCACCCCTGTTCTGTTGAGGAGAAGGAGTGAGAGAGTAGGTGGATGGGTGCCTGGCAGACAGTCAATGTCTACCCAACACAACCTCAAAATAATTCAGAAAAATCATTGCCTAATGTCCTATAGTCCAGTAAATTTACAGGAAAATCTAAAACAAAATTTGATCCTTTGTAAATTTGTAAAGTAGTGATAGAGGTCCATAACATGAACATGCCAAGAAATAATATGAACACTTTGTACATGAGAGAACTGGGAAGAAAAATTAAGATATAGTTCAGGCTGTGGGCTGAAGCTGTTTCACAAACAGATCTAGTGATATTAACCAGGAAGAAGCTGCAAGCCTTAGTCTCTGAAATGCCTGAAGAAACATGGTTTGTGTTTTACAGAGTTGAAAAAATAAACAGGAAGCAATCACAGAATCACAGAGTAATTTGGGTTAGAAGGGACCCCTAAAGGTCATCTAGTCCACCTCCCCTGCAGTAAGTAGAGACATCCCCAACTAGATCAGGTTGCTCAGAGCCTCGTCAAGCCTCACCTTGAGTATCTCCAGGGATGAGGCCTCAACTACTTCCCTGGGCAACCTGTTGCCTTTTCCACTAGCCTCATGGTGAAGAACTTTTTTCTAACATCCAATATAAGAGCAGCAAAGAGGAGAGGGACCTGGGGTCCTGATGGACAGAAGATGACCATGAGCCAGCAATGTGCCCTTGTGGCCAAGAAGGCCTATGGCATCCTGGGGTGTATTATGGTTACTAGGTTGAGAGAGGTTCTCCTCTCCCTCTACTCTGCCCTTGTGAGGCCACATCTGGAATATTGTGTCCAGTTCAGCCCCTCAGTTCAAGGAGGAGACTAAGGGGTGAACACATTAATATTTATACATATGCAAAGGGTGAGTGTCAGGAAGATGAAGCCAGGCTCTTCCCAGGGACAAGGGGCAACAGGTGCAAACTGAAGCATAGGAGGTTCCATGTTAACATAAGAAAAAGCTTTTTCAGTGTGATAGTGACAGAACACTGGAACAGGCTGCTCAGTGAAGTCGTGGACTCTCCTTCCCTGGAGATAGTCAAAACCCACCTGCATGTGTTCCTTTGTTACCTACATCAGATGACCCTGCTCTGGCAGGGGCGTTGGACTCGATGATCTTTTGAGGTCCCTCCCAACCCCTAACATTCTGTGAATCAAAAAATCAAGAATTCAGTGTGTTTGATCGCATGTCTTACAGAATTAAAGCTCTCAGCAATGTCAGGCAGAAAATCTTTGAGGCTGAGCCTCATCAACAATACTTTAGCTGCCAATTACTTTTTATATTCAGACATTTTAATAAATAGAATGATGGATATAAGGAAATCAACCTTTTTATCTTGTCAAAGACAGGAAAGGTTAATAGAACTACTGATTGTATCACTGTAAACACTGATAAAAGAAAAAGATAATGAATTTTAGATAGACCGGAATATAATAGCAAAAGTGGATCAGAAACACATTACTACGATGAGTTGACTCAAGGAAAAAAAATTGCTGTGGAATATTGTTACTTTGCCACCATTTTACATTTTTAAGATGAAATTGGGCATACTTATAAAATTACATGACCACAAACATCTGGGTAATCGAAGTTTCAAGTATATAATTTAGACTAGACTGGAATTTGTTCATTATAACCCTAAAATGCATGCTGATATGAACTCAGGACGGTAATGAACCTTGGCAAACTTTATAAAGCTGACAAAGATATTCTCTTGTCTAAAAGTTGTCATTTAATTCACTGTTTTTTCAGTTATATTGAAGGGCTGTATTTAATCTTTTCTAAGTTCATTTGTCTATACATAGTAAGACGTTCACAGAATATCCTTCAGTATCATACCAAAGAGATGTACTGGAATGAATTCTTGCTAAATGGTGATCTATTATCTGTTCTCTAATTCACCTGGAATTTCATGATAAGCAATTTTTTTCTTTATAGTGTGTTTTGTATTGCAGCTTTTTAATGAACACCATGAGTTCTCATCTATTTATTTATTTATGTTTGGAGCTGTTTGTGTTGCCTTATAGGGTAACACTTTTTGTTTAATAAACTCGGTTTCAGAGAAATTTTGTCCCAGTTTAATAGGGAAATTCATGGGCTGCACTCACTTTACATTTTAGTTTCTGTGTACATCACGTTCTGCTTAGAAACCTGACATTTG
Organism: Phaethornis superciliosus; assembly: GCA_023637945.1. Taxonomy (NCBI): domain Eukaryota; kingdom Metazoa; phylum Chordata; class Aves; order Apodiformes; family Trochilidae; genus Phaethornis; species Phaethornis superciliosus. The sequence continues at coordinate 76,687,874 of JAJQWJ010000002.1, forward strand.
TTGGCATTATTCATGTCTGGATTTCATAAAACATTTCAAACCGTTCTTGATATATAGACAATCACTACAGCCTGCACTTAGCATTTTTCAGCAAAGCGGTATTTTGTGTTATATGATACTTTGAAGTAGTGCCCTTGTAAAGAATCCCATCCTATGCAGCAATTTCATCTATGAAGTCATAACATAATTTTATAGTTGGAAGAAACAGCACTGCTTCTTTTTGCCATCCATGAAGAATTACTTTCAATCTGTTGCAGAGCTGGATCATTTTAGCTGTTTGTTTGAGCATGACATATTTTGCTGAGGAGGTGGACAGAACCAGCAGCATTTACTATAGACATTGCTTCATGCAGCTCCCAAATTTATAGGTTACTTTGAAAGCATAAATTTAATTTAATAAATTTTCTTCTGTTTAATGCTAATTGTATGAAGCTGGTATAACATTTCAAAAATTGTGTCCACAATGTGTCTGTCAGAACTAACCTCAAATTCTTTCAAATTCATAAAATCAACAGTGACCAAAACATATGTTCTTGCTCTTTTCTCAGTATAAATATATTGTGACTCAACAGGAAATTTTAATCACAACATAACTATCTAGACTAATAACTAATCAGACAGAAGATTTTTTTTCTTGTTTATTTTTATTGTAAATAATTGTATGTATGAAGTCTCCCTCAGACAGTATCAAGTGCAACATATTTTATGGTGCTCTTTATATATATTTGCCCTGTCTTTTGGGTTGTTTCTGTCTTTCCCTTAACTCACTCGTATACCATGACCCTAGAAATATTCAGGTGTTCAGTGAATCTTGTTGAAAATACTCAGTAAAAATCACTTGGAAATGCTGATTCTATTTCTGTGAAAATCAACTACCTTCAAAGCTTGCCAAAAGATTGGAATTTTCAATAAAAGATCCCATAATTGAGATTTTAATTTTTCTTTAATTTTTGTACAGTTTTTCAGATTTTGGTACCAACTCTCGCTTCCCAGTATTTAGTTTCAAAAAATTGCAATTTTAGTACCTGCTAAGACACCAATCCAATTTTAAAAATAGTATTTCATAAAAATATTTTCAAGAAACATTATTTCTCAAAATTTTCATGCTACAGTTTGTCAGATCATCTAAACCAAATTTTACTCCACAATTTTACTTGTGATTTAGATATTTTTTTTTTCTTATTTGTGATTTGTCAGTGTGTTAAGTTACTACATCTTGGGTGAACCCATGGTACCTGATCATGCTCAAATTTCTGTTCTTCTACAGTCAAATAAGAGAGTCAATTTTTTTAAAAAACACTCTGTTAATTTTAGAACTGAACTTAAAATGACTGAAGACAACCTAATTTATTTCATGTTACAATAAACTAAACATAGGTATACTGTTAATTACCCCTTTTCAGATGAAAGACTATTTTTCAGTTAAGATGATGCATCTGGTATACCTATATAATGGCCATTCTGTGCTATTCCATTTATGTTTTCAGATCAAAGTGGATTTTTTTCCCAAATGAATACAACTTTGGACTTTCAAGCATGGAAAGATAGTTGTAAAGCAGCATTACTGAATTTAACTTTATGTCCCTCTTCATTAGTGAATTTTAGATCTGGTAATGTCAAAAGTGAAATAAAATTTTTTCAACTATATTTTATCACATCGGAAAATGGGATGTATTCTTTACTCACCATTTTTGCCATTATGAAGTCAAAAGATCTTTGGAATTTTGTTCACAGAACTCTAAATGTTAAAGTATTTTCATGTTTGTTTTAAGTAAGATGTAAATGTAGATTTTATCTTTCATCAGTAGAAAAGTACATTAAATTGGTAATGGCAGTATTAGGTCAGGGCATTATCTGTGGTGGAGGGTGCATATATGCACTTTACCTTCACACCTATGCCAGAAAACACTCCAGAACTCACTACATGAGAGGCTGCAGCACTGTGAGTTTGAGGCTCAGAGTTGAGAACATGATGAATATTATGCTTACCATGTAAATCTTACTGCTTAGAGCTCTTTTTCCCCCTCTTCTTTCACCCCACCACCCAGCAGGAAGTTCATGCATCTTACTCTCTCCTTATGGAAAAGTATCCTTTAAATCCCCAGATAACACCTTCTCAAGCCACATAGAAACACACCTTTGAACTCTTGCTGTTACTTGACATTTTTAGTTTGAAACCTGCAAATTTTATAGCAGGAGAATAGGCAAAAATAACCACAGATCTCCCAAATTCTTTGATACCAGCCTGGAAGAAAGAGTAGGTTCATGAAAAAGCTGTTCCACAAGTGTAGAATTGTAAACTCAGTACTAGACTGCAAACCAGATGTTATTTTTTTTGATAAAACAGCCACAGAATGACTGACTGTATTACATTCCCATCTATTTAGAACCATGGCCTTGCAAGTCCAGGTGATGTAATGTTGCTTCTGCCAGTGATATATGCTCTGTACCAATGGGCTCTGTACCAATTCCAGTACACGGGCTCAGGACTTGTCAGTCTGTGTATTCACTTGCACTTGTAGCTGTAACAGCATATGGCCTGATGGTGCAGTGAGCACAACTGAACTTGCTTGAGGTTACCTTTCTGAAATTGCACAGATGTACTTCTAAAAGAAATTAAATCATGGTGAGAAAGTTATAATGGAACTCAGCAAGCATTGCATAATTAAACCTGTGAAACAGAAAGAAAAGAAGTGTTAGCAATGGACTGAAATCATAGAAAAGCAACTCCATGTGGAGCAAGTCTGAGAAGGAACAAAACTCCCTGCCATCAATACTCTCTTTCTAGAAAAGGAACTTGACTGCTCACAACTTGCAATAAGAACACTCTGGAAGGGTGAGCATAACACCCAGTATCTAGAAAAAAAAAATAAAAAATAATAGCATGAAGTGGATCATTGCCAAGGATGAGATATAATATTATATGTTAGTATAATTTTATTCAGAATAATGATAACTGTTTGTAGTAGTTTGATTAGGCTGGCAAGACATTGATTAGGCTGCCAATAAATGCAAAGTGTTCTTCAGCCCACACATTGCAGAGGTTGCACCGCAGAAGAACATTCTTGCATTAAACTAATTGCTACAAAATGGTACATTTCTTAAATGCATTACTAATAGCTTTTTTAAAATGATCTGTTTTTAACAAAAAATAGAGGTAAAACTATTTTTTCATGCATGCTCTTAATTCATTAATATAGGTACCCATCCCCAAGTCTTTAAACTACTTTGACAACCTGAAGTATTTCCTGCACAGATTAATGCCAGATTACTATTATAAAACAAAATAGGTGACGCTACTGATTTTCCACAAATTGCTATAAGCAGCAAATCACCAAAAGACAATATTAGAAATTAGGAAAATACTTTAAATTGAGACTAAAACTGTTACCATGTATTGGTAACAGTTATAATTCTTTTGGATCAAAGTTTGGGAATGTCAATAAAGTTTTCATTGAATCTCTTATGTTTGCTTGCCAGGCTGCCAGTTTTCATACTATTTCTGATAGTCAGTAAGCTTTGCTATTCAAAAAGTCATACAGAATTGTTCTACTAAGGGAATATTAAAGTACAACTCACACAGATCCATTCCTCACCAGTTTAATCAGTTAAAAGTAATACTGTATCTTACAGTATTATATTATGGTATTATAATACCATCTCAGCAGTTCAGTAGCATACCATATGTCAGCACTCATGTGACTTCTGTACAACAGTATGTTAAAAGGTAAATAAAATATCGTGGAGAAACAAAGTCTCCCCATTGTGCTAAGAATTTTCCTAGCAAAATTCACTAAAATGGAAAGAAGGAAGAGGTGAAAGTTGTGTCTGTGAACTACTTGGTAACAGTTCACCAGCTGCCCAAATTGTACTCAAGTGCTTTGGCACATCTCTAGCTAAAAATTATTATGGTTCAGAGGGTTTTATGTAGACAGGAACATTTGTCAAACTACCAAACTTTTTCAATTTACATTAGTGAAGTTATGAAGCTGAACTATGGTAGTAACTTCCAATAATCTATTAGTTAAAGAAAAAAACCCACAGAGCATGACATGCCTTCAAATCTAGCTATATCTGTAAGCAGATGTGTATATTCAGTAATGTATTTTAAGCATCATTAATATTGATACAGAAAGATACTGCAGTCATCTTTCATAACCATAGGTTTCATGGATGCAATCTGCCTGAACAACCTTCTTCAGCTCAGGGTGTTCATCTGTCTTGTTGAAATGGTTCAGCATTTTCATTTATCATTTGAGTGAGATGTGGTAAAACTTCAGCCTTTTTTTTTTTTTTTCCAAGTTGAACTACTGTGTTTTCATGGACTTTGCTTTCTGAGCCCATTAATAGTAATGATGTTATATGGCTCGCTCTAGTCCTTTCCATGTGCTGCTTCTCCCATCAGAACAAGTGATAAAGAGGCAAAGCCTTCCTCTATGGAAATGCATGGCTTCACTGGAGTGGGTTGAATGGAGAGCAGTTAAAAGCTTCAACAGAATCCACTATATTGCCCAAGCAAAGAAACAAGCAAGCAAGCACAACCAGAAGAGGGACCTATATGAAACAGAAATTAACTCGAGTATTTTCTTATCCATTCATGCTCATACACATTCACAGTAGTAAATAATGGAGGCCTTTGTATGGAATAAACAGGATACAGTTTTGAACTGCCCATTCATTGTGTTCTGCTAGATATGTGAATAAAGCTCACAATTCTCCCTGTGCCTTAGGAAATTACCAACTGTGCTAAATTACCATTACCTTCTGAGCTATGCTGCTTCCTTCATCACCCCAGTCTTAAATGGTTTTCTGGAGGCCATAATAATGATGATCACTGTGCTTTGAAGTGGTCTTCAGTTTTTGTACCTATGTGGAGAAAGAAATTAATCAGTTTCTTGGGAAATTGCTCAGCTTTCTTCCTTTACTCCAAGAGCTGGGCTGCTGACATCTATATGTAGCTTCTTCCCCACCTTTTAGCTTCTGAGGTCAGTTGTCCAAATAAGCTGCACATTTTGTATTTGCTAAGTGTTTTTCTTTTGGAGGGCTCTCAATGTGTTGTTATGACACTGACCTAAGCAGGAAGTCACAGCACAAAAAAACATAACTCAAGAGAGGTCAAACTGATACTCTCAATTCAGGACTGTTGTGATTTAAAATGAGTGAGAGTACTTCACTCATTTTTATAGTTGTAAACTATAGCAGTGCTGCATGCTCACCCTAGCAAACTCCACTGAATAATCTGCTTCTTGAGTGCCTACAGCATCCAAATATACTGTTATGATGTCATAACAGAAAAAACACATCTTTTCTACAGTGGACCTAACAATAGAATAGCAGAGTAACTACTGATAACAAAACAAAAAAGCAACCACTACACTTCTTTGCTCATCCAAGTAGGATGGGAAAGCAGCACATTCAAATGGCTGTATCAGGTAATCAAAATGTGCTATGAAACAAAAAAAACCAAACCAACCCCACCAAATCCTCTAGGCATTTTCTACAAAGTTCCACAAAACAACTGAAATAAAAAAAGAAAAACAAAAAAATTAATTTGCCTGTTGCACATAATGAAGGAAAAAATGGATATGCTCTGGGTTTGCATTCTATATACTGACACTGAATCTCTTTACAAAGAAGCTGAGCAAGGGAGGAGAGATCCCCTCAAAACCCTAAGGAAAACTCACAGAAAAATGGACATAGTTGTCATCCAGCACTGTACAGAAGAACAGCAATTGAATGGAGTGGAAAGGACCCATTTTCACTTTATCAACAGCAGTACAGAGGGGACAAAAAAACACCAACAAAACAACCTAAACCAGCCATCAGTTTTTTGGGTTTATTTTTCAATTATTCTCACTTTCATCTGTTCACTTACTTTTACAACATGGACATAGCTTTCCTTTGTTCAGATAGCACATATTTTTCAGTTAGATCAGACACAAGACTGCAGACCAGAAGTGATGGCTGAAGATACCTAGATGACATTAATTAGAACCCATGCTTGGCTTAAGAAAGCCATGGCTGTTGTCTTGGAGTCCAAACAAATTAATCCAGGATTTTTTTTGAGGTATGGCATTATAAATAGCCTTCATATGAATGACTTCTACGTGTAAAAGGTCCTGAATCTTGAAAACCAAATATCTCTGAAGCAGAAAGAAAAAGTGATACCACCTATGTCTTAATATTACAATCTTAATTTCAGGTCTTTAGAACTGTAAGAACCAAATTGTTCAATACTCACAAACCTCAGTTGGTGGGGCTTTCAGAGCAGAGAGCATAGATACTATACAACTTGCAAACATGCACTTTGTAAAATATGTTGAACAGGAGCTATGAAAGCATGTTTTCCTTTAAAAGTACATAAACTAACACATGGTTTAAAGGACTGAAACAGTTGTGCCCAGAGGATGATGAAGAAAACATCAGTGAAAACCTTAAGCAACAAGTAAAACTGAAATATTGCTGCATAGCACTATGTGTCTAATGTCCTTTTGCAAAACCAAACAGACACTAAGTGGACTTTTACAGTGAAAAAATGTAGAATCACTCGCAGGCCTTTGATGTAATCATTGTGGAAACCTGCTCTGGCAGGTCCATTTACTCTGAATCCCATGCTCCAGTGTCTGTCAGAGCAGCACTGTCAGAGAGTTGATCAGCAAGATGTTTAATGCAGAGGGGTCAGAATCAATAAGGATTTGCCTCTGACACTGTAATGCTGAAAGCTGCACTTCCTGCAGCAGTTCTTTCGACTAAAAATATATTCCTGATTGCAGGCCACCTCTTATTTTAGCACTAGTCACTGAGATTAAGAAAGCATTCACTGCCAAATATATTGTTTATTTATTAGGATTCCAAGTGGGGACAGCAGTGAAGCAATTTATTTCCTGTGGATTTCAGCAGAATGCAAACTATGTTGAAACAAAATGCATGCTTTGTTAGAGTTAAAGTGGAGAAGTCCTTATTGTTTAAAGATAAGATATTCAGAGAAATCCACATGCATACTAAGACCTATTGTACTGCACCAGAACCAAGGTCCATTTATCCCAGTGTTCTGTCTAGAAAATTAGACAAAAATGAATGTTCAGGAAAAAGGTATATATAAAATAATCATATAGCAATACCTTTTATTTATAGCCTCCCCAGTTCTAAAGATATGACACAGGACATTCCTGAATCATAGATGGTAATTCTGGAACTCTATAAACTTTTACAGGTTATCCTTCAATTAACATCATCAAGATAAACTTTTAATGAAACAAAACTAAAAGGATACCAAATGCCTGGCACTTGTGAGCCAAACGTCTGAGTATCTTGATTACACTGATAACTTCAAGTAGCTAGAAATCAGTAGGGTAGGTTGGAGATCTAAAATGCAATCTTTTGAACAAAGGGGTCCTATAACATAACTTCTGCTTATAATGACATTACAAAATCTAAATATGCATCCCTCATATATTGATGTCGCTGTATGCCTCATCATGTTTTCCTGAACTACTAGCTTTGGTAAACTAACTGGTGATAAAACTCACAATCATCAGTTTCCAAAACACAAACAAAAGCTACCTAAAAGTGTCCAGTTTTCCTATGATCCAACTTGCTTGTAAGAATATACTTTTGTTATTCAACCTGTCCTCCCAGTAAAAATATTTCCCAGTGTTCTAAAAGTGAACTATAGGCATACTACATACCACAAATGACTGCAGTGTTTGCTTTGATTTTATTTTAGGATAAGGGGAAAAAAGAAGAATTGTGATTTGTCTCAGACAACAGGTACTGGTTTTAAAATTAGTTTTATAGTGAAAGATAACTTTCAAGAAGAAAAGTGGGCAGATTACGTAAGAAAACAGCAACAGATTGTAGTAGGAGGAAGGAGAGAGTGTGTGAGACTGTTGATCCCAACTAATGGAATCTGGATGAATTCAACTACTAACCATCTTGGAGGGAGAGTGTAAGAACAGACCTGAACTGCCTTTCCGTCCACATGGCTGACTTTCCAGAGATGTGAACAATAGCATGAGTTAAATTAGGGTTTGAAGAAAGGCCATTAAAAAACCCCTGACCACTCAGGAAAAAATTATCAAAAATGAAGGCATATGCCTTTGCCCTCTTCTTTTCCCCATCCCTTCAAGAAAAAAAAGAAGCAAATAAACAAACCACCTATCCCAGAACAGTAAACTCCCATGAAAACCAACTTAACCCCAAATCCTAAGACTTCAAAGAAATTATTGAGGTACTAGTGGCTTTTGAAGGATTAATGTCTAAATAAAATATGGTGTGGAGAGTTTGGCAGAGAGTTTAGAGAACTACTGAAAAAAAAGGAAAAACTCATTTTCTCCTTTTTCCACAAGACTGTAAAGCATGGTGCCTTTACTTATCTAGTATCCCACTTTATCATCTCTGCAGTAAGAAATGCACCTTTCCCATCTTCCCGTACACGGTAACTGAAATGAGGTATAGCCCAACAACATATACTTTTCTTCCCTTTTATCTAAAGAAAAATGCCGATGCTTTGATAACCTGAAAGGGGCAAAAGACTGTTTTCATTCTTCATGTCACAAAAGATCAGCCAAACTACCTGGATCATGTATTTGCAGTCTTCCCCTTTCTAAATTCTTCTGGCTAGTCCTCCTGCAATCCATATAGATATATCTAACATAATGAATGTTAGCAGACTGCATGTAGGTAATTTCATGCTGCCTCTGGAAGGGAGAGATTACATGTTACATCATTCTATGCCTTAATTCCACATTTTTTTTTTTCAGAGGCTTGTGTTTAGCTGAAGCTAATAATCTGGTGGGCAAAAGTTATCTGGCAACATTAAATTCAAAACTTTAAAAAAAAAAAAAAGCAGCATAAAACAAGCTAACAGCCTCCTTGGATACTGAGCAGTAACTTTGCATGTTCTAAATGGTGAAGATTTCTGCGATGCAAATTTCTGAGGTCTCAGGTAACTTCAGATTTGGAGCAGGAGGGGCAGACACGAAGAAGCAGCCTGTGAAGGACTGCAGAGAGGAGCAAATGTGAATCTGCAGCTGTGGAACACTCTGCTCTGCAGGTCTTTCCCTTTCTTGAATATGTTACTTCTTCTCAGCATTGGGCAGAAGTGGGGTAGGAAATGGAACTGGGGGAGCTTCCAGCAGCTTCTCACAGGAGCCACCCCTGTGGCTTCCCCTGCTTCCAGAAAACCACAGCACTAACCCAAGATATAAGGTCTGAAGCACTTAAATAGTCATTTACAAATAAAACTCTGGAATACATGGAAGTTTAAATATAGTTTGGATGTGTTTTTACTATTAATATTAATTTTTCAAGTTATTAATGATACATTTTTTCCATCTTAATCCAAATTACTTGATAAAACCAGTTACAGCATCAAACAAAAAAGGCAGTGACACATAAGAGTTCTTGAAGAAAGAGCTGGGGTTATTTATGAACACATTTATCAATAATACTCCTTATTTCACTCCAGACATTTTAAGACCCTACTCCTTAGAGGGACAGTGCGTAGCACAAAGATTCTACTTCATATTTGCAGCCCAATATTAAAAAGGACTTAGACAAAGAAAGGCTGACTGCTGTGGAAAGAAACATGGGTTGCAACAACATGGTATTTTACGGGCAGTTGTAACTGGCTTTGTCTGCACTCCAGGCTGGTTGGATGTAAGCCAGCAGCTGACCAGAAGATGCCGAGCACAATTAACATGGCACTGAGTTTGAGATAATAAACCTTGCTGGGAGACAGGGTTTTCAGGCTCATGTGGCACTTAGGCTCAGCACTGTGCTAACAGAGCTACATGGCTTCCAGTTTTGAGCTGGCTTGTATCCAGCTGGTTCAGAAAGTAAGCAAGGACAGCTGGCAATTGCTCTGAGCATGGACAAGATTTACTAGCAACTACCACTGCCTGCAGAAAACAAAACCAACAGAGACTGTGCACTGAGCAGGACCTTCTGCTTTTGTTCCTCTCCATCCAGGACAGATGATTAGGTACTTGCAAGGCAAGTAGAAGGTAAAAACAAGGGGAGATTTTCATCCAAGATGGAATCCCTAAATGTATTGCTACTGTCAATCTTCAATGACTAAATCAATTATGCTGCTGTGTGTGATATTGCAAACATAACTGCCCTGTGTTCATAGAAGTAAATGGCACAAGTATTCTTGTGCTTGGTGCACAGAAAGATCACATCTGCCTGCAACAATATTCAGTCCCCAGATCTGCTTGCACCATCAAGGTCTGAGTTGACAAAACTCAGTCTATGGGCTGCAGAGAGCATGAAAACTCAGTGAAGTGCACAAATCCAACTTTCCAGCTGAAGCACTGAAGCAGACAAATGGAAGACAGTCTAATGCAAGGCTCAGTTTATAACACTTACTGTACACATATCAAGAGGTAAACTCAGAAATAGTATGTAATTCCTCTTACTCTGAAGCAAATGTCAAAACATGAAGTTTGCGAGCTTCAGCTATATCTTCTCAGTTTCGAGGTGATAGAGGTTTGCTTTCAACAAACTTGTACAAATTTTAGAACATCTCAAAATAAAAAGGAAAATTTCTAATGAAAGGAAAATGAAAGCCAAAACTGAATCAGGTCACAGTTAAAGACATATATTTATAACAGAATGGGGGCATATTAAGATTCCTCACTACATCATGCTACTACAGTGGGTTTAATGTAAAGCAGTTGTACAAATCATGGATCTAGACCTAGTTGAAATTTCTTTTTAAATTCCTTCCATTGCTTTTCACTCCTTTCTTTACCTGTGCTTATCTTTTCCTACAACAACTTCTTTGAGATTCCCTCCTTCCCCCTGTTACACCCACCCCAGATAAAGGAGGAAGGTAACTAATTCATGAATCCCCTTGGTTGCATTAAAGTGAAACAACCATTATTTAGTAAGTAGCTTTAATTAGAACTATAGAAGAAATAATTAATAGAGCCTGATATTTCACTAGCCAAGAAAACCTGATCTTGGTTAGTGACAAACTTGTCTGCAGTGACCATAATATTGTGAAGTTTGAGATACTGCTGAGCACAATGAAGGTTAATTCAAAGGTTTTAGATTTTAGAAGAGCAAACTTCAGCTCTCTCAGGGCTCAATTGGAAGAGATCCCATGGGAAGCTTCCATGGAGGGTAAAGGAGCCAGTGAGTGCTGGGATTTTTCCAAGAACACTCTCCTAGATAAGCAAAACCAGTTCATCAACAATGCTAAAGAGGCAGAGGTTTTCAACACCTTCTTCACCTCAGATTTTACCGGTGCTCTTAGGTCCCAGGACATAGTAACAAAAGTTCAAGTTGAAGCAGGCACCAACCTGCCATCAGTGAAGGACGAGATGGTGTATCAATCATTACAAGAGCCTGACTCATAAAAATCGATGGGTCCAGATGCCATCCACCCCAGGGTGTTGAGACAGCTGGCTGATGTCATTGTGAAGCCACTCCCCATAATATTTGAAAAGTCATGGAGATCAGGAGACATCCCTGAAGACTGGAGGAAGGCTAATGCCACCCCAATCTTTAAGAAGGTCTCAAAGAAGGACCCAGGCAATTATAGACCCATTAGCATCACTTCAATCCCTGGTAAAGTCATGAGGCAAACCCTCCTGGGGACAATCATGGGTTAATTAAAAAATGTGGTCAGGAAAAGTCAGCCTGTATTTATCAGGGGCAACTCATGCCTAACAAACCTGATTGTCTTCTATGATAAAGTAACCTACTTGGTTGATGCAAGGCAAGCAGCAGACATTTCTGCCTGGACTTTTCCAAGGCCTTTGATACAATATCCCACAGTGTCCTCCTGGAGATACTGACTCAGCATGGCCTGGACAAGTGGTCTGTGCAGCAGGTGGGGAACCGTCTGACAGACCATACCCAGAGGGTGATAGTAAATATTTCATCCTCCAGCCAGCTATGGGTCACAAGTGGAGGCCCTCAGGGATTACTATTGGGCCCAACGCTGTTTAACATCTTTATAAGTGACCTGGATGTTATAATCAAGAGCACTCTGATGAAGTTTGCTGATGACACCAAGATGAGTGGAGATGTTGACACCCTAGAAGGGAAAGCCACCCTGCAGAACGACTTAGACAGACTGGAGAAGTGGGCTAACAGGAACTTTATGAATTTCAATGTAGAGAAGTGCAAAGTCTTGGGAATACATAACCTAGGAGTGTAGTTCAGACTAGGATACACTTGGCTAGAGAGCAGCCTTCTTGAAAGGGACCTGGTGGTCTTGCTAGACACCGGCTCAAACAGTGTGCTGCAGCAGCAAAGAAAGCCAACAGGATACTGGGTTCCATCAACAAGGGCATCATCTGCCGAGACAAAGAAGTCATGATCCTGCTCTACTCAACACTTGCCAGACAGCACCAGGAGTGCTGCATCCAGTTTTGGTCCCTGCTGTACAAAACGGATGTGGACAGGCCTGAGAGGGTCCAGAGAAGAGCCACAAGGATGATCAGAGGACTGGAGCACCTGCCATATGAGGAACGGCTGAGAAAACTGGGTCTGTTCAACATTGAGAAGAGAAGGCTTAGGGAAGACCTTATTACAATATTCCAGTACTTAAAGGGCAGGTACAAAGAAGATGGAGCCTCCCTATGTACAAGGAGTCACATGGAAAAGATAAGGAGCAATGGGCATAAGTTGCTTGTGGTGAGATTCTGATTAAACACAAGAAGAACATTTTCCATGGTGAGATCAGTCAGACATTGGAATGGTCTCCCAGGGGAAGTGGTGGATTCCTTCACTTCAGGAAGTTTAAGTCTCAGCTGAATGGGTTGCTGGGACATCTCATATAAACAATAATATTAGAAAGGTTGAAGCAGATGATCCTTGAGGTCCCTTCCAACCTCACATTCTATGATTCTATGATTCTGTTATATTATATACAGTCTGGCTGTGCAATCATACAGGCTGATACTTTGTTTATGGATGGCATGATACATATAAGTTCAACCTGCACAACCTGGGAAAAATCACAGTAGGCCTTGGGTTACTTTTTATGAATAAAAAAAAGAGGATTTTACGAACAAAAAAGGAGAGGGAGAGAGAGAAAGAAAGTATGAGAAGTTATATATAGAGAGACCACCAGTCCTGGATCCAGCGTTGGGACAGACAACAGTGGTCTCCAGTGTCAAGAGAGAGAACCCACCAAGCTTCATTGTGTGTTGCTATTTTATGTCCCCAGCACTTCTGGAAACCTGTCTTAATTATTGTTGGTCCGGTTGTATCCACTTGCTATATAAGTTAGAACACATGCTCCTTGTGCATTTGGGAGGCAAATCTTTTTGGTCCTGAATTGGTTGGTGGTCACAATTTCCCACTCCTTTCTTAACCTTTCCCCCAGATTTCGCTGGCTTCATGCTGTGTTATCTCCCAAAGTTCCCCTCCAGTTTAGTTCTTGTAATTCTCCAAGGTTGTTACATAGGCTTGTAGTACTCCTCAACAATCTTCCCTTTGTTTCAATCCCTGCCTTTTCCAAGAGGTTTGTTTCAGAGAAGTCTGTGTGAGTCCTTGAGGCATTCTCCTATTGCCACCCCACACCGCTAGCAAACAGCTCTTTTCTTTCAGGGAACACTAAGTTGCTAAGAGTGTCAGGACCAGTACCTGGGACGACCTGTCCCTTCACTGGTTTCCAACACTCTCCAAAGAAAGTAGATTTCCTTAAACAGAAGTTGGTTTTCTTCCAGCATATTGGGTATTCTTGGCTCTAATTAGGAGGTTATGGAAATTCATCTAGTATGTAATAATCACAAAACAAACATTGATTATTGTATTAAATAGTTATATAAAATACTTGTATTAAAGAAAGGATACTGGCCACAATAATTTCAGTATGTGCAGATAGAATTAGATCCCAGTATTACTTGTATTAAAGAAAGGATACTGACCACAATAATTTCAGTATGTGCAGATAAAATTAGATAACCTTCATCCATCCTATGAGCACTCTAAATATGACAAGAAAGTCTTTGAAGCTGACATCCTTTTTGACATTATTCTGACTCCAGTGGAACAAAAATACTACTTAGTACTTACCTAGCACTTTTTATCTTCAAAGCACTTTGCAAACATTATAATTAATCCTGACAACAACCTGGTGAGACTTGTAAGAGTCAGGCTCTCTAGGTGATACATATGAGAAACAGAGAGAAATTACTTACCTAAAAATAAGTGAGGAATAAAGCTTGTGAACTTCTCCTGGTTCTGTGCTTTTATCACATCTATAGACAGCATTTTGACCCCTATTTATTACTACTATTGCCCCAGTATAATGTATTTGTCCTGGTTTGGGCAATATTGGGTCATTTTAGTCTTAAATCATAAATGGTAAAAGAAACAAAGGAGACTTAATATATTCTTGTGCTAAACATAATATAGAACCTCATCTTAGCACTGTGGATATACTATGAATGTTTTTGGTAGTAATGGTATCTACATATAAATCCAAACAAGAGCAATAGACGAATCAAATTTCCGTGTACTGAAAACTATTACAATTTCCATTTCCTTTCAAGGTCAGATTTCTGCTCTTTGAAATACTGCTATAATTTCCCTATTGCATAAATCTACCATTTTTTTCCTGCCTATGCAAATAATTTTTTTAAAATCCAGCAGGACAAAAGCAACAAGGAAGGCTGCTCAGAATCTTTTTTGCGTTGGTTTAGCGTCTGATTGACGCAAAGCTGTCATGCCTAGATCAATCTCTACTTTTTCAGGTAAATAGTTGGAAAGCTCCTGCAGTAGGAACTCATTTTAGGTACTAAGTGGCAACAGACTTCTTTCTTCCCCCTCTGCATTTGAGGACCAACGCCAGGGAATGAAATGTGATTTTTTCCTTCTTCAGTGGATGTTGCTGTAACTGTCCATGAGCACACCCACATCAGCAGAGGACAGAGCATAGTGCATTATGACAGCCTACAACACAAGTATCAAATTAGCCTAAAGAGAACCTGTAAGTGGGAAAGTGCAAGACTAATCTTCTGCCTGATCTGTGTGAGAATAGATATTTTTCACTGTCATTTACTCCCTTTTATGCCCATGTGAATCTATAGGTTTCAACAAAATGGTATGGAATAAAACTTCAGAAAGACAGAGGAAATGCATAACCAGTAGTAGCCACTGAGAATAAGTTTGAATGTAAATGAGAGTACAATTATCTTTCAGATGTTTGTAGGAACTAAATTAGAAAACTTGTGTTGATTGTGGCTTTATGATCATAGAGTCAGAATCATAGAATCTTAGGATGTTTGGTGTTGGAAGGGATCTTGAAAGATCCTCTACTCCAAATTCCCTCCCTTGTGCAGGAACATAATTAATTAGATCAGGTTGTTGTTGAACCTGAGTTTGAATACCTCAAATGATCAGGCATCCATAATTTCTCTGGGCAGCCTGCCCTAGTATTTCACCACACTTACCATAAAAAATTTCTCCATGTCCAATCTAAATCTACCCTTTTTCAGTTAAAAATGGTTACTCCTTCTACTGTTATTACAGGCATTGGTAAAAAGACTCTGTCTTTCTTATAAGCCCCCTCTGAAGTACTGAAAGGTCTCTACGGAGCTTTCTCTTTTCCAGGTTGGATAACCACAATTCTCTCAGCATGTCCTCACAGGAGAGGAATTCCAACCCTCTTTTGTGCTCTCCTCTTGACCAGCTCTAACAGGTACATATCTTTCTTGGACTGTGTACCTGTAAAAGCCCTTATTATTCTTTGCATCCCTTGCCAAACTCAGGCCTGTGTTTTAGCTCTCCTAACGCCATTCCTATACATTCAGTGTCCCTATATTCCTCCAAGAATACATGTCCCTAGTGCCACTGCCTGTGAAGAAAGGACAGCCGTAGTCAGAGGAAAAGTAAACCTCAAAATTTATAAATGTACTTTCCATGTATTCAATCTATGACACATTTCAGACTCTGTAGTAAAGGCAAGCTGTGGCTTTTAATCTATTCTTGCTAACAGTATTGGAATTATCTACATCTATGAATCAAAAAATTTATCTGAATAAGTTAATTTTGCAAGTAATCTCAGTTTATATCCCCAATTGATTTGACTTCAGACACAACATAAGTAGCAGATTCTTCCCTAGTTTCTTATACAAAATGCAGAGAAACATGACTGTAATCTTCAAAAGCTGATGTGTAGAGAGAGAACTATGCAAAGTCAAAGCTTCCATAACAAGGCTTTTAAGCCTTTTGCCTTTCAGGAACAATTATACACTTAAGCTGGTTGTCCTTCACTTGGGAATTACAGCAATGAATAATCACCTGGAGTTCGGCACCTTTTAAAAAACATAAAAGGATTAGTTTTTCCTATCAAAGGACAGCCAAAGGAGGAGGTGATGCTGGCACAGTTTCATCTAACAGTACATGCACAGTCACCCTGAATGTAATTAATTTCTCTCCTTTACCAGAGAATATTTGAAACACTGTTCTACCTGCCCTACAAAATGCCTTAGCTTCCAATCTAACACCTGTTATGGTAGATGGCATGTGATGTTGTGGCTACTTTTTATTTGTTAAGATAATTAAGTATCATGTAAGCCACATAAAAGAATGATGATAATGAATTTTGGTGATTAGATCAATCTTAATAAATATTGTAAAATATCGTTTGTATAAAGAACAGACCACACTGTAACCCACATCTTCGTGTTTTAAGTGTTGCAACCGGACTAGGGTAAAAATGGGGTTGTGGGACACTACCAGCCTCTTCTTAACTCTTATTGTCTTAAATGAAGTCTGACTACAATGCAGGTACAAATCTGGATATGGTATTAGATAACTGTTACATAAGAGTCAGCATGGGACACAGCAGTGGCAAGAGCTACTACTGCAGCTTAGCAGCAGACTGAGGTGAGCAGGGGCTTCCTAGAGCCCCAGAAAGGGTGCTGCAAGCCGGGGGTATCTCCACAGGACAGGGAAGGGCTTGAGGTCTCAGCCAGAAGGGTGGGCACTCACGTCTGACCTAAGATCAGTGCTTTCACACAGAAAGACCCTGAGATAGCTGGTGCTTCAACTCAGGCAGAACTGGTAAGAAAAGAGGCTTCAGTACAGACAGTAGCTTGCAATGGGTACCAAGACCCTTCTCCCAGATCATAGAATCATAGAATCAGCTGGGTTGGAAGGGACCTCAGAGATCATCAAGTCCAACCCTTGATCCACTACCACTGTGGTTACCAGACCATGGCACTGAGTGCCACATCCAGTCTCTTTTTAAATATCTCCAGGGACGGAGAATCCACTGCTTCCCTGGGCAGCCCATTCCCAGATAAGGGAATACCCACACTAAGTGTGTGCAGACTGATCACCTTTCATGTCAGGTGGCCGAGTTGAGGGAAACAGTTAAATGGCTGCATAGTATTAGAGTAGATGATTCTGAGATAAATGGTTTCAAGTTTGTGTAATGGTAGCAGAGAACACTGAGAATTAGCCACCTTGACCCTGGTAACCCATTAAATGAGGGTTCTGTCACAGTCTCCATCCTCCAGCATTCCAACCAGGAACAGATATAAAGCATTAGAAACTACAGACACCCTCCAGCAGGGTCCAAAAAAAGCAACTGTACCAGCAGCACATAATGGGTACTGAGAAAATATATGTTATATGCTCTTAGTGGGTGACTCTTCTAAAGGCACTGAGCTGCCCATATGCTGGCCCCCCAGGGAGTTGTGGGCTGTGTCCTGTCTTCTAGGAGCTAAGGGTCCTGATGTTGCTACACAGGTACCTCAGCTTATTAAAAACATGGTTTAATATCCATTGTTACTTGTTCATGTGGGCACAAATGACACAGCAACCCATAACCTGGGCAGAATCACAAAACACTACAAAGCTCTGGGGCACCAAGTGAATGAAGAGTGAGTTGAGGGTTCGCTTGTGGGTAAGAATGAAGGGACAGGCAAACACGATAGACGCTGCTGTGGCTGTCCATTACAGGCCACCTGATCAGGATGAAAAGTCTGATGAGGCCTTCTACAGATAGATGAAAGTAGCCTCACAATCACAGGCCATGACTCTCATAGGGCACTTAATGATGCTGACATTTGCTAGAAAGTCTACACAGCCAAGCACACACTGTCCAGGATGCTCCTGCACTACCTGTGTGAAGAAGGAATCAGCAATGCACTGCAGAGCCAATAAGGAAAGGGGTGCTGAGGGGCTGTGTACTGACAAAAAAGGAGGGACTTGTTGAGAATCTGAAGGCTGTGGGAAGCCTAGGCTATAGTGACCATGGAAAGATTTAGTTCAGGACCATGTGCAGTAGCCACAGGTCAACAAGCAAAATCAGAGCCCAGGACTTCAGGAGAGAAGATTTTGAGCTCTTCAAGGATCCAGCTGGTAGGATACCATGGCATAAAGCTCTGGAATGGAGAAGAGCCCAAGAAAGCTGGTCAATATTCAAGGATCATCTCCAAACCTAGGAACAAGGCATGCCAACAAAGAGGAAGGCAGATAAGAATGTGAGGAGACTTGCAGGGGTGAACAAAGAACTCCTGGACATTAAGGCCTTGGAGCAAGTCCAGAGGAAGATGATCAGAGGGTTTATGCACCTCTCCTCTGAACACAGGCTGAGAGATTTGGGGTTGTTTAGCCTGGAGAAGAGAAGACTCCAAGAAGACTTTACAGCAGCTTTCCAGTATCTAAAGGAGGCCTACAGGAAAACTGGACAGGGACCTTTTTTTACAAGGCCATGTAGCCTTAGGACAAGGGGGAATACTTTCAAACTGAAAATGGTAGATTTGGGTTATATATTAGGAAGAAATTCTGTAGAGTAAGGGTGGTGAGGCACTGGAACAGGTTGCCCAGAGAAGTTGCATCTGGAAGAGTTCAAGACCAGGCTGGACGGGGCTTTGAGCAACCTGGTCTAGTGGAAGCTGTCCCTAAACATGGCAGGAGGGTTGCAACTAGATGATCTTTAAAGTCCCTTCCAAGCCAAACCATTCTATGGTTCTATGAGTCTATGAACAATGTTTGATGATCAGAGAAATTAATGAAAAAGGTACCAGAACATCCAATTAAGAAAAAACCATCTAATCCTGATTTTTTTGGCTCTTATTAACACATTATAGATTATTAGTTGTTAAATATTATTGAAGTTTTATAGGTTAATATAGCTTTTTTGTTTCCCTCCCCCAAAGGTTTTGCAAACTTGCAATCTGGAACTAAAAAACCTAATGAAACAAAAACTGAAGGACACTGAACAGATCAGAGTCAAACTACAAAACTACAATGCATTTCCCTAAATGAGATTCCTCTGTACCCAGTCACAGCCACTCCTCTGAAAAGCAATTATAAGAGTAGAGCAATGCTAAGGTAGTTGTTTGGCTCCCACAGCTAAGGACAACCTTATGTAAAGCCTAAATGATAACAAAAGAGAATAACACCAGACATTTGCCTGCCCCATATTTTTTGTAGTATACTTTTGTCTCCAAGCCTGCTTTTAACTTTGTCTAGTTTTACAAGTATAAATTGGAGTGCTTTTACTTCTCTGAAGGTAATTAATCAAAAAAGTAGCAGTAAATGCCTGAAATTGAGGGAAAACATGGAGACTGTGGAAGCAGCTTTTGTTATTGTAGCACCAGTGCCATGCATATAATATTACATAAGAATATAGTATATATAATATTATAATATTACAGTTTCTAATACAATACACAGTATTGTCACAAGGTAATAACACATATAATCAGAATATTATATGGCATTATACAACAGAATATTCATATCAAATGTTTTGCATGTTACGACTTTGTAGAGGATAAGATTAATTCTTCTTGGAAGTTCTTTGCAATTTTTTACTAGAATAAAAATATTTCTTCAAGGTACAGAATCTTTGGTTACTTTTTATGTGAAGCATTTATGAAGCAATTCCTTTTGCTGTATACGTTTTGCATAAATGCTAGTGGTTGTGGTGTTTTTTTTTTTTTAAGATAGCGCATGGAATTTGCAAAAAAGGCAAATAAACTACCTTTATAAAACCTATTGCTTGCTCCGTTTCTGTAAATCCCTAGAATCTAATTAAAAAAAAAACATACTTAGAAGCTCAAAAGCATATATGCACTCACAACATAATTGCAAACACAGAGACAAGTGAAGCAGATAGACAAATGTAGGAGAAGCAGAATCATTTACACAGAACGATGCAGACTCATTGTATAGGGGAAGAAGAGCAGTGGAAATCTGTAAGTAGTTGCATTTCAGTGCTCTCATTTCAACATTTGCATGCAAAAGTAATACAGCATTAGCATAAATATTCTGCATCATATTGGCAGGGCAATATAAAACTAATACATTTCAAAAACATTTATAGACATAATTTCTGCAATAATGCCAAAGATAAAAGAGAGCAAAAATAACAACAAAAGTTCTAAAAGATTTTCTGAAGGAGGGAGGTTAAAATTTGAGTTCAGCAAAGTTTTGATCTCTAGCTGCCTCTTTTATATTCTTCAGACTCCTATACACACAGAAGAAACTTAAAGAGATGAATGCTGTAAGAAAAATTTCACAGTAGGTGTGTATACAGTATTAACTATTGTTATTTACCTACCTCAAAAACTGTTCCAGTAGAGACACAAGTTTACCTGTGAAAAAAAAAAAAAAAAAAAAAAAAAAAAAGCAGTAGCTTCTACAAATTACCTAGCTATTCCTCCAGCATCAGGGAATACTAGCAAACATAGAGCCTTTGGTGCTGTGTTGTATTCCTTTTAGAACAGACAGCTGGGGAGAAAATAGATTCACACTGCTGTAATTCTTCAAAAGTGCCAAGATCTAGCTGTTCAGCCTGGAGAAGAGAAGGCTCCAGGGAGACCTTATAGCAGCCTTCCAGTACAAGGGCACCTACAGGAAAGCTGGAGAGGGGTTTTCACTATAGATAGAGGTGATGGAACAAGGGGTAATAGCTTTAAACTGAAAGAGGGCAGACTTAGGTTAGGTATCACGAAGAAATTGTTCACCATGAGGGTAGTAAGACACTAGAATAGATTGCCTAGGGAGGTTGTTGATGCTCCCTCCCCTGGAAGTGTTGAAGGCCAAGCTGGATGGGGCTTCCTCTCATCTGTTTTAGTGGGAGGTGTCCCTGCCCATGCAGAGGGGTTGGATCTTGATGATCTTTAAGGTCCCTTCCAACTCTAACCATTGTATGACTGTATGATTCTATTATTCTATCATCTTTAAGGGAAAGTCAGATACAGTTTAGACATTTTCAGGTTTCTTTCTAGAATACTGAAGGCAGACGAGTCACTGGGCTGTGTCAGCAAAGTGAAAATCCGTTTTTGCTTTCCTGGTCCTATTCAACATTGGAAAGCTGTAAAGATTCAGTTATTTTTGCAAAGCAAAATTGAAGTTCAGTGTCTCTGTTTTCTGTATTCAGATATCTCTCATATCTCAGTTTCAGAATATAGGGTTTTTTACCAACTATTTCTACCACTCTGCTTCTGGAAAGTTGTTTATTTCTGAAAACAAAATATTCATGATGGTTTAAAAGAAATAAATTTGATAGAGCACCCAGTATAGTTGTGAAGGGTTAATTTCTGACCGAGATGTAGAGTCAATGTTGCCAAGATCTCTCTGAGTTTTTTCTGGGTGAGCCTGTGTTTAATTCTGCCTGTCTCCCAAATCCCCTCCATCTTGCTGGGTATGAATGCTACTTCACATCTGAAGATGCTACTTTATGAAACAGCATAGTGCTTGCAAGGATAAATGAGCCATGCATCCTTGCACCAAGCCTGTATCATACAAATTGTACAGACCCACAGGTAACCGGACTGCACAGCTGAAGAAGCACCAAGATAAAGCACCTATAGTCTAGTCCATTTTTTTCCCATGGGATGCTACATATGTTGAAGGAGAAGTCTGCATTCTGGCACCAAAATAATAGTAATCCCACTATTAACCCCAAGGAAAAAAAACCCAAACAAGCAACCAAAAAACCCACCAACAAATAAACAAAAAAATCCAACAAACCAACTTGTTCTGTTAAGAGCATTACATCTAAACCTACTTCAAACTGGTAAAAGTCTGCATCTCCTAAAGCCTAAACTTCTATATAAAGAGCATAGTACAATGAATCAAGACAGTGCTCATACAGAATTACATAATCCAACACAAATATACATATTCAGCAGTCTAGATGATGCACACTTATGGTGATGTTAAATCAGACTGGCACAAAAATTAACCAAGACACTGACACAGTACTTGTTTAAACTGTATATTCCATATGGAAGTGAGTGTGCCCTGCCAGTGTGCTTCATGCTGGCAAGCAGCAATACAGCTATGCTAGCACATTGCTGAGACAGAGCCAACCATTTTAGCTGAAACTCTCTGCAACTGAATTATGAGTTTTCTTATGGCAAACAGGAGGGGCTAACGCTTCAGGGGGTGACATACATGCTGCACTGTTTTTACTACAGTGAATTGATTTTATTTATATCACTGGCTCCAGGGGCAGTGAACTTGGTATTAGACAAGAAATCGTGGCACCGTTTTACTGCACAGCAGCCCTTTCTGATTAGAAAGCACACAAGGTATGTTGGAAATGTATTGGCCTTCATTTCTCCATCACTGCTGCAGTGCAGCCTTCTGTGAACAGAGCTTTGCCTCATTTCTCTCATTCTAGGAGAACAGAAATAAATCTGCTTCAGAAAAAACAGAGAAAACGCAGCCAGCTGTGCCTTTAAAAACACAGAAGGATTCGGGGCTTTAGGTATTTATTGGTTCTTTACCCATTTCTTATGTGTATAGACTGGACCATATTTTTAGGTGATACAAAAGAGTAAAACTCCTTGTAAGGGCATATTACATTTCACACTAGTAGCCGAGGAAGTCTCTTTTTATCCTGGTCGAACCCACAGGTTTGCAGCCTGTAGCAGCAGTTCCCCCACAGCCCTGGGCTGCTGCCTTTGCCCCAACACCACAAGCTTTTCCCCGGGTTGTTCTCCCTCCTGCCTGCCCTCGCTATGCTGCTTCCCACCCCAGGACGACCCCATCTCCTCAGCTCAGGGGCACATGCTGCTCTCTGCCGGCACACACGAGGCAGGGCTGCAGAGGCACCGCGACCTTTAGATTTTATTCCTTTTCCTGTCTCTGCTCTCCCTGCCTCCCCAGGAACTACCTGGATCTTTTCCACCATGTCCCGCCATCTCCCCACCCCGCGCTTCTCCGATGCCTGTGCTGTAGGGGTGCTACTCCTCACACACCACGGCTGTACTCCTGTACTCAGCCCTGGTGAGGCCACAGCTCGAGTCCTGTGTCCAGTTCTGGGCCCCTCAGTTCAGGAAGGAGATTGAGGTCCTGGAGCAGGTCCAAAGGAGGGCAACCAGGCTGGTGAAGGGACTCCAGCACAAGTCCTGTGAGGAGAGGCTGAGGGAGCTGGGGGTGTTCAGCCTGGAGAAGAGGAGGCTCAGGGGAGACCTCATCGCTCTCTACAACTCCCTGAAAGGAGGCTGGAGCCAGGGGGGAGTCGGTCTCTTTTCTGAGGCAACTATCAGCAAGAGAAGAGGGCATGGTCTCAAGTTGTGCCAGGGGAAGTTTAGGTTGGATATTTGTCCTGGTTTAGGCCAGGATAAAGGTGATTTTCTGGTTTGTACTTCTGCTTTCAGCTAAGTCTCTCCTAAGTAGCTGCACATGCTGAAATTAACAGCAAGTTTCTCAGACAGTGTCTGCTTCTAGGACTGGTAACACTCGATGTTTATAGTTACAGCCAGAGACTGGTATGCAGAGTCAAGGACACTGCTCAGCCCTGCAGAACATTTTACTTTCCAGAAGGAGTAAGGAGGTCCTACCTGAAACCCTCCTCTGGGGAGGACCGGATAAGATATATGCCAGAATTGACCAACCAGAATATTCCATCCCATACACGTGATACTCAGTATAAATTTGAGGGATCACAAGGGTCAAACCCTTCTTCCTGCCCTTCCTGCCCTTCCTGCCCTTCCTGCTCCCCTTCCTCGCCTTTTCCCAGAGAGGATTTCCTGGGAGGATTCCGTCCGTCCCTCTGCCTGTGGTCCTGATCTGTGCCAGCCTGAATCTGTGTGTTCCTGCCTCCAGCTCCTGACTGCTGCCGACCCCAGGAGTCCAGCCTGGACTTTCCCAGGGCTGCCCTGCAGCCTTGGTGGTGACGTGAGAGTTACTGGGGGAAAGGGGGAAGGAATGTGGTATCACTTTTCCTGTATATTTGTATATTTGTATATTTGTATATATTTAGTAATTTTTTCATATTTATCATTACTGTTTCATTAAAGTTGTGTAGTTTAGTTTCCAACCAATAAGTCTCTCTTCCTTATTCTCTCTCTTTTCTTTATCAGTGAGGAGAGAGAGATTAATATATAAATCTGTTACTTGGTTTATCTGCTGGGCCAGTGTTAAACAGTGACAATATTAGAAAGAATTTCTTTATGGAGAGGGTGATCAGACACTGGAACGGGTTGCCCAGGGAAGTAGTGGATTCTCCATCCCTGGAGATATTTAAAAAGAGACTGGATGTGGCACTCAGCGCCATATTCTAGTAACTGCAGAGGTAGTGGTCAAGGGTTGGACTTGATGATCTCTGAGATCCCTTCCAACCCAGCTGATCCTATGATTCTATGATTCCGCAACACCCCAACACAGCACTCGGAACCGAAGACAGCAGGGGAGGTAGGGGACAACCCCAGAGTCACTCATCTCCCGGAGAAGCCTTCGGTGTGACATTCACCTGGAACCCCATCCCCAGAGGTTCCCCAGGGCACTCGCCCCACCGAGAGAGGGCAGCAGCCCCGTAGCGGCCCCTCAGGGGTTGCCAGGAGACTCCAGCCTGCCTAGCAACCAATAGCAGCAGAGCCTGCCCTGAGAGCAGCCAATCACAGCTGTGGCGGTGCAGCGTGGGGGCACGGGCGGACATTTTGCAAAGAGGGCATTGGGGCCGGGGGCTCAGCCCATGGTGTGCTCTCACTCCTTGGCCAGGGTCTGGGCAGCAAGGTGCTTCCGAACAGGCAACAAGGCCAAAATTCCTAGGTACTCCAAGGGAGGAGGGAAGAATATGTGTGGTAAGCTGTGAGTGCACTCCCCGCACAGGTAGGCTGTGCATCCGCTTCCTCAGGGAAATGGCAGCCCCAGGCCCCCGGCATACAGCACCGGCCTTGCCTGCACTTAGGATCACAGTGCCCAGTACCCAATAAAAGCCTTCGGGTTTGAGGTGAGCTCTGGTACTTGGGAGCAACACCCTAGGCTGTGAGAGCTGCAATTTAGCACTCCACGTAGGTCAAAAAGTTACTCTACTGCCAGACATCACTGTGAATTCTTATACAATATAAGTCAGCGGTTTGCACACATCTCAATACTACGTGAACTTTGGTACCCTTGTTTAAAACAAACAACTCCTTGTTTCCTTATTGCCACTCTCCCCAGAAAAAAAACAAAACAAAACCAAAATACCTTCACAAATCAAAACAGAGTAGCTTTTAGAATATACTGGCCCAGAAAAACTGACACAAGCAAGGATGCCTCTGTGTTTGGAGCTGCTTCGCACAGCACAGTTCAGTGTAAACAGTATCCTGTGACTGCATGATTGCAGTAGAGGAGCAGGAGACACAAATCTTGTCGCAAGGTATACCGTACAGAGTTTACAACACTTGTTACCTTCTGACATCTGCCTCTGAGAATATCTTTGTCTACTCTGCAACATGCTTGGAGCCAAAGTGCTGGACTGAATCCCATCTAGTGGTTTGGTAAACACTTCTTAAATCACTGCATCCATTGCCTGCTTCTGCAAAGCACTCGTTTAACAGCCATGCTTTTGAGCATATGGAAATAGTGCAGGGAATTCTGCCTTTCCAGAAATGAACCTTACTTGTGTATGAGGATGATGGTAGGAAGTTTTTCTTGCACAGAGGGTATCTGCAAACAAATCTGCATCCCTGACATCTGCAAAAATTCTGTTGTTGTTATGACTTTATGATGCAAGGAAGTTAAAATACCTAAAGATCTGAAGTAGAGGTGGTGTATTAATGTCACTGTTTTTGAACCACTGTGTCCAGCTCCATGTCTCAGAACCCTTGAGATTTAACATCACTGTGCTGTTAATACTGGTAAGACAGAGAGAGACACCTCTGTCCATTCATCACTGACTTGTGTCTTCCATGGGCAAGACTAGAGAGAGCAGGAAATTTATAGTCTTAAGAAATCTCTTTAGCTCCAGAAACACCTGAACATTACATCCTTTCAGAGGAATTCAGATACCTTAGGAATGACTGATGAGGAGAAGCTTAAATATATCAAATAGAGGAGAGCTCCTAAATTTGGTTTAGAATGGCTACAAGTCCCTATACGGGACTAGGCACACAAGTACAGGGCACACCAAATAACATCCAGAAGACAAAAGCAGCTTATTTTCTCTGCCATCTTGACTTGGATGTTAGGATCTGTGCCTAGGGAGAGACCACAGAAGAAAGATGAGGCATAGCTTTTTGAAAATTGTCTTGGGTTGTTGCAGTGATGTTTTGGAAGCAAGAGGGGGACAGGGGTGGCTCCTGTGAGAAGCTGCTGGAAGCTCCTCACATTCCAGTCCCCCTTGGCCCCACCTCTGGCCCAGGCTAAGCAAATACAGGAAGCTGGATGAGACTAATATATTAAAGCAAGGGAAAATGAAATTGCAAAAAATATATTAAAAAGCAGGATCTGCAGAGTAGAGGATGAAGTGAGAGAACAGTGCCAGAGCAAAGACACCAGTGTTAGTTAAAAAGGAGAGGGAAAGGTGCCCAAGCTATGAAAATTTCCCTGCAGCCCATGGTGAGATGGCAGCTGTGCCCCTGCAATCTATGGAGAAGCACGGTGGAGCAGTTCTTGAAAGACCACGGCGGGATAAATGTGGATTTGCAGACCCTGAAGTGTCACAGGTGGGGTAGATGTGAAGAAGCAGCCTGTGCAGGATCACAGAGGGTCAGATGTGTCTCTGCATCCATGTAGGAGCCGGTGTCAGAGGAGATGACTGCTCCCGCAGCAGCCGTGACTCTGTGTGCAGCCCAGGCGGGAGCAGTCTGTGCCTGAGGGACTGCACCTCTGGGAGGGACTCATGGCCCAGGGGTTCCTGAAGGACTCTCCCGGGAGAGGGACCCCACATTGGAGAGGGGGAAGAATGTGAGGAGTCCTCTGCTCAGGGAGGAACAAGCGGCAGAAACAGCGTGTGGGGAAGTGACCCTAAGCCCCCACTCCTCATTGCCTGTGCCCTGATGGGGAGGCAGCAGTGCAGTAATCCAGGCCCGGGAAGATGGGAGGGGTGGTGGTGGAAGAAGTTATTGCGACATGGCCATATTTTCTTTCTCCTTGTAGATTAAATTAGATTTTTTCTTCCCAAGTTGAACCTGTCTGTTTTTGTCTGTTACCATAACTGGGCACTGAAAACCTCGCTATCTTTGTCTCAATTAATGAGCCTTATGGTTGATTTTCTCCACCCTGTCCCACAGTGGGGGGGTGAGGGCTGAGCAGGTGGAGGGCTGCTTGGTACTGACTGGGCCCAAACCATGACAAAGTGTAGCTAATATTTTCTAGCAGTAAACTAAACTTACATTGTCCAACCAAACCATATACATTGCTGTACCTTATAGTGAAATAAACTTGATGTAAAATTTAACTGCTGAGTGCCATAAATACTAGAATAAGCTAACATCTATGTTAGGTATGGCCTCTACAATGCACAGAAAGTTGAGAACTTCTTTATAAACTACAACTCTATATTTCCTTTACAACAGCATGGGGACAGACCATGTCACTTATCCTGTCTGTAAGAAATTCCCCGGGGTGTCCTTTAGAACGGCTTCTCATACCGGTTCTGATATGGCCTTCATGCTTCAAGGTACTCCAGGCAAATGTCCTTAACCACTGCTTTAGCTCTAGCAGTATCAGATTTCAATACATCGATTGTCCACATAGTAGCACAGTGCTTCCATGAAAATCTTGTCAGGTGATTTGTATGTTAGAGAATGAACTCTTGTATAAAGAACAGCAAGTGGTTACAAGAAAGATGCCTTTTAAAAACATAAAAAACATATGCTATAAAACATTTTTCTGTGGCATGTTTTATGGTAGTCTTTATATACCTGTATGTGTAAGACAGACATGAAACACAGTATAATATTCATCAATTTAATTTTAGTAATAAAAATACAACGTAAAAAATAGAAAAAGAACCTGTTTGGGTTTGGATTTTTTTTTTGACCTTCCAGGTCTCGTCATCGCGAAATGCAGAAAAGGAAGATATAATGATCCTAAAATAACATTTTCCATATCTGAAACTTCTTCTCCAGTCTACACTTATAAATTTCTTGTATTTTCATCCTTTCCTTGTATCTTACCATGTATTACTTAAAACAATAGAAAAACAAAAGTTTCCTAAGTTTTCAAGGCAATGGGAAGGGAGAAGAGATATATGTGTTTGTTGTCAACCATCCACAGAAACTAAAGCATACTATAAATAGCAATGTTTACCACTTAGGGGGTTTCCTTATAGCATCTCTGCTTTCAAAATCATTTCAGACCTTTCACTCTCTCTAAAGGTATTTCTTAGGATCCTGCTGAGAACTCACATAGAAGTTAGACTTAAATAACAACAGGGAAAAAAAAATAAGTTCCCCACCTTCAGGTGCTCCTATGTTGGCATTGTGTTTTGAAGGATGTTTTTCTGAGAAAATGTATTGAGTTACCATAATATCACATTAGACCCTGGCTATGATAAGGGGAGGGAAGATAATGGTTTTTTAAAGATATTTGAAGACATTTTCAGGCTCATTTTAGAATTATTTCTTTATAGGAAATTAATAGATATAAGTTACTAGTTTTGTCTGTAAGGTAAATGACTGGATTCTGCAACTGTGGAGATACTAGGTCTTCTTTAGACAGGAAGACTCTATAACCCAAGTTAAAAACATGACCAAAAAAAAAAGCATCGCAACACTTACTGCTATAAGAAAAATAGCTAACTCAGAAAATCATTTGATATGAACTAAACTGTCCTACTTTATACAACTGTTGCTGAAGTTATGGATCTAATTATACCCTAATATACACCAGGAGCTAAAAACAGTTCCATGATTCCAGGCATTCTAAGAGAGAGGCACAGTACTTGTAGGGCTGCATGATCTCTGATACTCCTTCATATAACAGAGTTGGTGGTATCTTTTAAGGCCACCCCACAACATCACTACACTTTTCCAGATACATCCTCTCTCAAGGACAGTAATTTTCTTACATAAGACAGATCACATAAATTGCCTATCTCTGTCAGCGCAGTTCAGTCTTTATACAAACTCATATATCTCCACTGAAGATAGTAGTTGTATACTGATTTTATGATTTTAAAGAAAGAAGCAGGATAAGATCTCTGAAAGCAAAACAGACCTGTCAAGTAATTGACACAGAAATTAGACTAAATACCAAGTGATAATTTGTATCACAGCAAAGTGACAGCAATAAATTTATATGATCTGGACTAGAAACTTTTAAAATAAAAATCGAAATAAAATAAATTACTATTTTATTAATTTCTTTAAAAATGAAAACTGAAATGTTACTTAAAGCTTGACCAAAAATCTCCAAATTAGTGCTACAGTATTTTTACAGGAGTTTCTTATTGCATTAAAGACAAATTTAAAAATTTCATTTAAGTTTTTGTATGTATGTGTCTGCATGACTGAGAATTTAAGTAACCAGGATAGCTGACATCACAGTCAAGGTACTGATATCTCTGTCCTGATAAACCCAGCCATGCCAGTAGCTACATCATGTGCCTTTAGTGGTTTAATTTGATGCTTGTTGGGTTTGCTTGTTTGTTGATTTTTTCCTTTTTTTTTTTCTTTTTTTTTTTTTCCCCGTTGGTTTTGTTTGGTTTTAGTACAAAAGAAAAGCATTATTTTCCTTACAAATTTTGCAATAGCATTTAAAAAAAACAAAACAAAATAAACCAAAATTTTTTTCTTTCTATATTCTAACAGAAAGGCAAACCACAATGTGACTTGTTTTGCCAATCAGGACTAAGCAACAGTCAAAACAGAAGCAGCTGAAAGGTAGCATTGGCTATTAATCATGAAAGATAGGTGCCTTTTTGGACAATGAACTACTTTCAAAACAGAAACAGAAGTCAATTTATTGTGAGATATTCCTCAGAGACAAAATAAAGGAATTTATATGATAAATTATTCATCACAAAATGTGTGTATTTTCACAGAATTTTAATTATGATACTCTTCTCACAACAGTTTAAAAAGAAAAACTCAGGGGACTCGAAGGCTCAAGGCCATTGATTGTAGGATGCAGAGTATCCTTCATACCTTTATATCAGTGGCAGGTATGGGGACTGGATTCAGTGAGAGAAAACTCGTGCCATCTAGTAAAGGTTATGGTTTCATGGAAAAAGAGCAGGTGATGATGAAAACGAATTAGCAAGACAGGAGTATCTCTCAAGAGTTTCTGAGTTAATTCATAATCAAAAGTATTCAGCCTTTTACAGGATATTACCCCAAGGGCAGTAACAGAAGCAGTGAGAAATGGCTGCTTCAGACAGCAGAACTGAGAAGATGAGGAGATGCAGGCACTTCTGAATACTGCAGTGGTCTCTGCTAGTTTGAGAGTGGACATGGATGCAGTGACTTAAATGCCTCCATCATGCTGTTGTCATTGTGAGATGAAAAATATGAGTTTCCAAGAGCTGAAGGGGCTGTACTCTTCACAGGGAATGAATGAGAGTCCTTGCCTTCTTAGGAGCAGAATAACCTCAGCACCAGTCAAAAGCAGTCAAAAGCTTTTGTAGTCTCACATCAGTCGCAACACACCCTGCAAATTCTGGCTTAAAGCACTAACTTTGACTGAATTAAACATTATAATAAAAACACTGCAATAAAAGTGAAAACTTCTGAAAACATCATATCCAGATCATTGTATCCCTTTTATATTTTCTGTAATGAGATTTTGTACTTTGTTTTATGGAGTGGCCCAAGACTTGTGCATGAGAACAACTGACAGGAAGCAAGAGAAGGGAGAAGTTAAGCCCAGAAGAGCACTTTTTATTCTTTTAGGCATCAGAATGAAAATTTTTAAAATGAAGGTGTAAGATCATATTCTGAGGACACAAGCAAAAAACCCCACCAAAGGCCCAGATTTTTAAGTGCTTTATTTTCCTGAAAAAATCTTTCTATCATTTTTGTTGACTATTGATGTATTTTTAAAAAAAATGGTTGACTATTCTGGCAGTGTGACCATAGGACCAAAAATTAAAAATAAATCCCCCAAACCAAAACCCACTCAAATTACAAATCCACCAGTACTTTAAGTGTGATTTGTGTGTGTGCATGATGCATTTCACTGTGTCTGAAAACTGTCTATGAGAATAAAAATTGTATCTATAGACATGGAAAGCAAACAGTCTATTCCAGCTGTTACAGATACAAATTTCTTGCCCGCAGTTATATTACCCTGACTCTACCTGCTGCACACAGCCACTTTCAATGAAAAGTTCACTTTTCCACATTACAGCAGAGGTTAGGGTAATGGCACAGGTTCATCACTGAAATTCTCAGACAATTTCCCGTTTCTTGTTCTGTACTTCAAAGGAGCCTGTCTCTCCCAAAGTACTGTCATAAAGTACTTATGTGGAACGCAGATGAGATAGATTCAAATGTGGTGCAAATGGGAATAGGATAAACAAGAAACTATTGAAGAAGCCTCTGAGTCTTATGAGTTCTGGAAGCTATCGGATACAAGCCAAATTCAAACAGAGAGGGAGATTGATTTATCCAACCAATTATAATTTCCTTCTTAAAGAAAGTTTTTACTAATGATAGTTTTCCATTGATTATCTACACATCAGCAAGGCAAAAATGCTAACTCAGAATCAGATAGGACATGACCTGCAAAAAGTACTGAAGGAAATAAATAGTATGATATCTTCTCTGTTTTAAAGCTTTTCTGAGAAATCCTCTCTACCTGTCTTCCACTTGCTTAAGGCCACTGGCACTAATTTACAGAGGGTCAAATAGTTCCATGGTCACACCTTGTCCTGCCCCAAGTGCTCTATTACCCAGTAGTGTCTGTATGTTGGAAAAGACATTAGATGGCTCTGGTGGGTGGTGCTTTTGTACCTCAGCCTTAGCAATGCTATTTGCATCTCTCTACCTTTCCACCCAAGCTGTGCTGGCAGCGCCTCCCAGAGCACTCATGGCAGTACATTCCCTTACTGCAGCTGGTGCAGTGCTGCAGGTCTCATGCCTTGCACCTGCAAAGCTGCCATGGCAGGTATAGACCTTGCTAGTACATCTTTGAGCATGTGAAACTACTTTGACATCTTGCATTACACAGCTGTCAGGCTGCCAAAGCAGTCTATGAAATCCCTAAAAACTTTAGGCATTTTAACGAAGCATGTTTTGTTCTCACACTATTCCTCTCCCCTTTACCTCCATCCCCCTTCAAAAAACTCCACTTTATAATTTCCAAGCTATTATGTGTTGTTGAAATCTGCTTTACCTGATAGTAAATGCATAGTTTCTGTGAAATGAGAAAGGAGTGCTTCAGAAGGAATTGTAAGTAATTTCAATACCTTGGAACAAGATAGGATCAACCAGTACAAGCCTATTCCAGCGGTATATCCAACATCTCACTGGAAAAGGTTGTCCTTTTTTTTTCAGATCTCCTGAAAATACTGATCAATTGAAGTCTTTTTAACATAAGAATTTCATCTCCTTTCTCATCATACAAAATTGCAGCATTTCTAACACGTCCAGACAGTTACACTGCAATTCCTCCAAGCACAACTGTAACTGGGCAGCTAAGACTGTATTACAACCTGAGGCAGAAGCACGTTTGCAACATTCTCTGACTATTCTCTCTCTCCTCCAGTGAAACAATAAAATTATGATTTGCATTTGGAGATTACCTGCCTGGGTTACAGAGTGCTGCAAACCCACAGCCAACACATCATTCCTGCACATGGCTCTTCTCTTGCCACTTTAGCAAAGGTACACTCATTCCTGTAAGTCCACCAGTCCTGCACAAGCAGTATCCTGGGAAATATCTACCTCCTGCAGTCGATACAGCAGAAGTACTGAACGTTTCTAAGGCCTTTATAACTTACTTCCTCCTCTCAAGGACACATTATTCACAGACTACCATACAGTCAGGGTTGCTACGGGGACAATTCTTTCTCTTCTCCTGTGCACCTTAGAGGGTCACCTGCTATGTAAACTTCTGCCCTAGTGCCGATGAACAAGCCACTGCATGTAGGAGATGAAGATGTTATTTCTATGCAAAGCAAGCTGACAGCCCAGGCTAGCACCTATTCTTTTATTTGGAAAATAAAGAACATTAAAAATCCATTCTATATACTTATAAGCAACGGTAAGTTAAGATTAGTACTACAAATAAAACAAGCAGCTTATATAAATTATTTGGCATATTCTAGGTTTGACTGACCACACCTTTTCATCCACTTATGCAGCAGCAGAATTAGGGCCTTTACCTTTTATTTGCAGTGGGAAATAACAGGAGGCTTTGAAGACTGTTAACTCATATATTCAATAAACCACTGATTTTTGTCAGTTAATTTCCCTAAGGCCTATATAACTATGAAACACTTTTCCAAGACTTATTCTGCTTTTCTATAGTATTTATTGCTTCCATTCACTTTCAATACATTCAATTATCAAAAGGCCATAAGCTTTTTAGAGCATACTGTTTCTGCTGTTCCCAGTCAGCAGCAATCAGACTCTGCAGCTGCATTACATCATTTTAAACCTTCTGCTCTTTCTCTTCAAACACATCGTCTGATCTCTGCTTAAATGCCCAGTCCCCTGATTCTCCATACATTTCTCTTCAATTCCAGTCTTTTTTTTTCTCCTACTGTTCTACAAAGCAACACAGCAATCTGCACAAGTACCGAGAGAAGAGGTCTCTTTCTGTGAGAGCCTTATGCTGTCAGACATGCTGGTATTTGGACAAGCATAGGAAAACAGGATGATGCAAAGCCCTTGCAGGGGAAGATCTGATTCAAATTTTGGGGTAACTGCATTCTACTTCACTATAGTTCAGAGCCACTGCTGTTACAGGCTGTCACCTTCTTGCGACAAGGGACAAGGTCCTTCCAGGCAGTGGTGAAGGGGAAGCCTCAGCCAGTGCTGATCCCATGCCCACATGAACAGACTTCTAGGCTGACAATGTGTCCTTTGGCCCCCAGCTGAGCTACCTATCTGACCATATCACAGCCCTGCCTGGGCTTGGCCACTGGTTCTGTTGATCTGGATCCTGATGCACAGGCTGACATCCCAACTTGGCCTCAACCCTGCTGCAGAGCTTTGGACTGACTTAAAGATGAGTGTCCTGAATCTGATCCTCGTTACCCTCACCAGACCTGATCCTGCTTCCTTGGTCAGGAGAACAGTAAAATGCAGCCTGACTGGAGAGGACAGGCTGTCTTCCAGCCCAGATGTCCTCCATGGTTTCAAACACTCTGACAGCATGGTGAATTAAAACAATGAAGTCAAGAGGCAGCATACTAAATTGTGAGTTTTGGCTAGTATGTCATCTCCTGTATAGATTTTTGAGCAATACCTCACTTCCTTGAGCAATACTTTTTTTCATAACCAGTGATGCTTCCAATGTATACACTTGGCCATGGAAACTTACTCTTTAATATCTTCAGTGTACTCTGTAAGGCCTTATATATACTAATGGAATAACTCAGGGCATTAACCTCATTGGGGACTTATAGTGCCAAGCAAGATGAATGTGTGGCACATAAAGATCTTTAAAATCACTGCAACATTGGACTGTTCTTGTTTCTTTATATTGTTTATTTCTCTTTGCTTTTCTCCAGAACACTAATCTTACCACAATTAAAAATGCTTCTGGTATAAATACACAACTATTCAGAAGACACTGATTAGAAATCTTAATTTCACCCTGATCTTGGCTGATGAAGTCATAAGTAATTAAATGAGTTCTAATACCATAAAATGCTAAGAGTCTCTACTGAAGTGTGTGGAAGAGTGGAAGTATATAATGAATTTTAAAACCACAATTTATACCTTAAACTTCTTACTATCACCAAGATTATACCGTTTGTGTTTCAAACGTTGTGTCAAATGTAGCGGTCTTACATGGAATTGCTAGATGACTGCATGCCTACAAAGAAATAAATAATCTGGTTTTGTCCTTGCTTAAAAGAAACAAATGCTTCTGCAGCATGGATTATATATGAATGAAGTGATTACACAGACAACTGCTAAACTGATGTACAAGAACTCCAGTCCTAATTGACAACTCAAGCTTGAGACTGAACCCATCACTGCTATTGAAAGGTGTTATTAAAGTCTGTGCAATTCAGTGCAGTCACATTAAGGCCTTTAAAGAATTATTTAAGTCATTGAACTGACAGTAGACTAAGTCAAACTTATCTGCTTTCAGGTTTACCAATGAGATGTGAGTAATTCCTGAAGCAAAAACATATCATTCACCAGGAAAATAAACCCAACCATTTCTTTAAATTTCTAGAGGCTTCTTATTAATTGTGTGGTTTATATAAAGACAAAGTTTCTACAGTTTCCTTGCTTTCTACCCATAGATAAAGCTAACATTTTAGCTTTGTTGTTTTTGTTTTTGTTTTTTTATTGTTTTTTATATGTATGTGCATATAGACAGATATTTCAGAAGTGCACCAACAGTTATTTCATGGTGAAAGGCAAGGAGATGTATGTTTCACAGTGGCTGAAAAAGCCAACTTATAGCAGAGGAATGAAAAAGCATCCCACGTTGGCAGGATTAATCTGCAATCTTTCTTCCATGGGTGTTTATGAGTACTGTATTATCTGTGGATGTGAAAGTGGAAGAAAAATTCATTTTCAGGCTTGAGTTTTTTTCCAGAAGTAGCCTTTTCTTACAGAAAGCAAGAAGTCTTTGTGAAAAAAAAAAATTATTGTGAAAAGGATTTTTCTGTCAAAACCAGTTCTCTTTAAATTGTGACAAGGCATCACATGCACAAAAATGCCTGTTAAGTTTAAAAGCCTCCTTATATAATGCAGAATAGCTCTCTATATATAATAGCGCTAAATTAGTTAAATGCATAATCATCTTTAGACATCAGAAATATAGCAGGAGTAAAGACCAGTGTTATACAGTAGTCTCAGGTGGCAATATTGACTGCCTGGACGGTACCTTGAAGATAATGCTTACAGAACTTGACCTTAAACACAATGAGATCATAATTTTTGCATGAAATTAGACCCTCACATAACAATGAGGAAAAACATCCTAATATATATTTTTGTGCAGTTTCTAACTGTAAATGGGTTTGTTCTTATTGCCTCTCACTCTCTTTTCTTCACTTATGAAACACAGGTAGTATTTCAGAAGTATTATTTCCTTAGTGTTTGTTATTTACCATAAAGGTTTCCTTAAAAAAAAAAAAATAAAAAAAGGTAAAAAAAAGTAATTTTATTTCAGTTCCTGGGCTTTAGTCCAGCAGTCACAAATTTCCTTCCCAACTTTCTGACAACTCATGGTCCAGAGAGTTCCCATCTTACCTTAATTCCTTGTATCAGAAGTCACTGTGAAACTATGCACTAAGATTTTCAGAGTAGCAATAAATCCCATCTTCTGTTATTATAGAATGATTTGGGGTGGAAGGGATCTTAAAGATCATCTACTTCATTTGTAGGTCCATTCTGTCTCATGCTGAGGACTCCATAGCTGAACTCAGCACTCCAGGTGGGGCTTCACCAGCAGTAGTAGAGGGGGAGAATCACCTCCCTTGACCTGGTGGCCGTGATTCTTTTGATGCAGCTCAGGATATGGTTGACTTTCTGGGCTGCAGGTGCGTATTGTCCAGTTTTTCACCCAGTAACACCCCCAAATCCTTCTCCTTAGGGCTTCTTTTAATACCTTCACACACCTTTCCCCCCACTCCCCACTCCCCTCAGCCTGTATTTATATAGGGGATTGCCCCAAACTGGGTGCAGGTATTTCCAGGTGGCCTTGTTGAACCTCCTGAGGTTGGCATTAGCCCACTTGTCAAGCCTGCCCAAGTTCCTCTGGATAGCAACCTTTGCTTTAGACAGGTCAACTTCATCACTCAGCTTGGTGTCATCTGCAGATTTGCAGAGGGTGCACTCAATCCCTCAGTCATCAATGAAGATATCAAACAGTACAGGTCCCACTACAGATCTCTGACAGGCAAAACTCACACTGATCTTCATCTTGATGTGTCCAGACAATTCTTACTACGTCATGTCTCAGCTTTTCTTCCTTTCCCTCCTTAATCCAACCTTCTCCTCATTTTCCCTTTGTCTAACTGATCCTTATGGTGGGTTTATCTTTCAAAATTCAGGTCAGTCAACAACTTCCATCCTTGGCTTGTCATCTCTGATCTATGGATGGGATATTTGTTTACTTCAGTTTTCAGAAGGCTTATGGAAGTATGATCTTAAAGATTCAAAACCACTGAACCATTTCTCAAGTTTTGAGGTTACATTTAATTCCACAGTCACTGAAAACATGAATCACGCAACTACGATGTCACATTACAGTTTAGGTTATGTTCCTATGGAATAAAGTGAATGCAGTGTCTCACTCAGGAGGAGATCTGTACTTTGCAAGATTGGGGTGCAGTTTTTTGGAAGGCACTAATGAAGTCGAATGTGGATCTCTTGTTGGTTTACAATGTGACACTAATAGTTGATTTCCCTTCCTTTTTTTTTAGGATAGAGATTGAACAAAACCATAAAACTTTAGCAGTAAGACCAATAGACACCACAGGGCTTTAACTTTAATCTCTGCTTTTAGAAGGTTTTGCACATCTAAAGGCTCTGAGTCAGAAGAGTACTTAGAAAATTCCAATATGTTGTTTCACTACTGGTTATCTTGTTGCATGAGACTAGAATTAAAGTGATTTTGCTTCTAGATATAAATAGAAAATGAGAAAACTGTTCATTTTGTATACAAAGAGAAAGAAAAGGCATTTATGCATATTCCTTACACAAATACATTTTGTTGCTATACAGAAAACAGCATTACAAATTCAACAGTAATGCTTTTGTCATGGGAAAAGCAATTTGGAAAACAGGAACATATCATTACCCTAAGCAGTATAATTTTCTTTATAACAATTCATATTATTAAAAATAAAAATATTTGTTTAAAATGAGAGAGATATTAAGAGGAAATTTGTATATAATTGTTTAGAGACAGTGATTTTGCAATTCATACTCAAACTGGAAAAAAAATCAACATAGAAAAGCAATGTTAGGAACAATTTAATAAGACTTGTTAACAGTCTATCAGAAACAAGCAACATTACTCTAGTGAGATTTATGAACTTTATGATGTTAAAAATTTTGAGTTTTGTTTTGGGTGGGGTTTTTTTTGTTGTTGTTTTGTTTCAATCTCTACCTACCTCTATTACATTTAAAGCATGTATGGTCCGTTGAAATTCCTTGAGGTCTTTTAACATCAGTCTCCCAAGCACATGTGACTTTATGGTCCACTGAAAAATTCTGTATGTTTATACACTGCTTAGCAGAGTGCTGCAACATAGATCAAATCAGACTTTTGTCAGTCTGCATAGTATGTAGACAAATTTAAGATCTTAAACCGTGTCTCTAATCCAGCATTAAGTTACAGGAGATCTTTAATCTCAGGATAACAAAGATGAGGATAAGATGAGGATAACAAAACCAGATTCTGTTCTTCCTGTGATACTCACTGGATACTTTGAAAATTGTTGAGTTGGTACTGACAGAGTGGGTAGGCAGCATGACAGGCAGGTATTGCAAAATCCATAACAGCTCACATACAGCTCTGGATATTAGAAATGGATTTTATTATGTCACAGTCTTGTTTCCATTAATCAGATACCCAAAAGGAAAAAATGAACATAGGGAAGGTTGAATGTAAGCATCAGGCTACAGTTTTCTTAACTCAGCGATGGGGAGAATTACTGTCCACACGTTGTCTTCTCAGATACCAGAAAGTTACTGAATCTAGAGAGCGCTTGCAATGTGATCAGTGCTGTGGAACAGGTTTCTTCTGGCTTATTCCATAGAGTTAGGGTGAGTTCTGCGTGCCAAGTCTCATCTTCCTTTTTTTTTTTTTTTTTTTTTTTTGTCCCCTGACAGATAAATAGTTCCCTATCACCATCTCAGATACCTGTAAGACTGGCCTGTTTATCAATTTACTTGAAGTGAATGCAGATCAGAAACCAACAACAGGAGTGTATTCTACAAAATTTAGTTTAGTTAAACCACACCTATTATTCTCTGGTAAAACATGTTAAAAGACTCCACTAGGTTTTGCCCAAAGATTTTGTTCATGTTTTCTTTTTTACAATAGCATTTTATTCAAGAAATGTCAAAACTGTCATATACTTTAATTGCAATATTACAATAATCCACTTCCATGCTTTCACTGTAATACTCACCAGTCACTGTAATTTCCTTTCAGATGGTCTGCCAAATTCAGTGTTATAAAAATGACAGCAGTGAACCCAACTGCCAGAATTGCTTTTTTCCCCCCCGCAAGCTGTTTAAAATTTTTACATTGCTACATTCATGTAGGCTTTATGGCTGCCAAGCCTCATCAAACTTTAAGGTAAGCATAAGATTACTTTTATCAGCATTCATACTTTTTATTAAAATCACATTTATTGAAAAAGTGGTAATTAGATCCTCTTTGTTGTGTATAGTAATAACAGTCAAAGACTATTATTTAGAGGGATATTCAGAGGCCTCATGTAAGTCTACGAGACAAGAGTTCCATACTGAAAAAAAAATCTGTGGGTGACACCATCTGACAGCAACAGGTCCTTCTTCACGTAGTTTCCTGTTCTCCAGTTATATTCATATACCTGTACAATGGTAGAGAAGATCACCATTATGCCATTTAGAAACTAATACGCATTTAAACAGTATTTTTTGCTATTAACCTAGACTTATTTACTTACACAGATTACAATACAACTACACAAACATTTCTTCCTTGGGAATGGAAGGGTAAAGGAATAATTGGCTGAGAAAGAAGGTTACTTGCATATAAACAAATACTTTGAGTCATGGAAATACTGGCTTGCTCACAGGCAGTAACAAGTAAAATTGTCTTAGATTTTAAAATGCATAGCTAATTCCTCTTCTTCCTTCCAAGAAGGAGATGAAAGGGAAATCAGACCTTATGTTAAAAATGACAGCTA
Organism: Phaethornis superciliosus; assembly: GCA_023637945.1. Lineage (NCBI taxonomy): Eukaryota > Metazoa > Chordata > Aves > Apodiformes > Trochilidae > Phaethornis > Phaethornis superciliosus. The sequence continues at coordinate 76,728,063 of JAJQWJ010000002.1, forward strand.
TTTCTTTTAGGATACTGTCTGAGAAGTTCAAACATGGTGACAGCAGCAGTACAAAAACGTAAAGAAAATAATGTTGCAAGCATTGAAGCCCTGTGCTGCTTATTAAGCAATCCACTTCCACATATAGTCAGAACTTCAAGCGTATCTTTGCTTTTAACATTTACTTTCAAGATTCATAGACATACTCACTGTGACTGACATAAATACTTTTGCACACATTATGCTTGCAAAATCTCATAATAGGCATGCAAATCGATATTTATTCACTCAAACCCAGTAACTACACAGAAATTCTGCTCCTGTAGCTATTCTTATATACCCATTGAATTCTTCTTTCATACCGTTTTTCAAGCAGTGTTCATCAGTGAAAAGTAATAGGAGCTTTAAAAAAGTTTTTTCTTTATTTTTTTTTTTTTTTTTAGCCACAAAACTCATATAAAGACTATGCAGCGATTATTGCAGCACAACACTGAAGTTGCCAGCCCTCCACTGGGAGGTGCTATGCAAAGTAGAACACAGGCAGCAGCAATCTTACCTTGCAGTATCTTCAGCTGAACTGGTGGCTAATACTGTCATTAAACCAATTAGTCACAGTTTTACTTTCACATGCTCAGAATCAAGTTCTAGAGAGGATGAGATCCTTGCCTTGACAACCATGGAAACTGGATCAAGTGCTCTGGCTCATTCTCTCTACACCCACAAAACTGCTGAAACAATTGCCAGCAGGGTTATGAAGATAAATTAATTGAAGATTATGAACCTCTGATACATGAATTGTATAGCAAGAAAACACAGAATGCTTTTAAACGCCAGGTGTCTAGTCAAGAATAATAACAAAAGTCATTATTTCCATCTACTATGTTAAAAGTATGTTAACTATGTTAAAAGAAAAAAAGAAAATCCACCATTATCTGATTCTGTTACAGCTATCACTCTGTATCCATTTGCTATAGCACAACATTTCTCTCATGAGAACAGTAGATGCACTTTTGGTCTTTAAAAACAAGAACATAAACATACCAGCGTTCTGTACTGATAATACAAAGAAAACAATTATGAAATTCATTATATTAAGCTCTATGACAGAAATCACAACTAGAGTTAGTGTGCAGAGGGTTTATTTTTTTTTGTGGGGGACAGTAGATACATTGCCTTCTAATGTGGTTTCTCAACACACCTAGAGGTTAAGTCACTGCTGTTACAATTCTGCTAAAGAATTGTTAGAATAAATTAAGTGATGCAATATGAAGAAAGTGAGCCAAATATTTTAATTCACTACGATGCATTAAGAAAGGAGCTACTCTGTGTTAGGTATGTGAAATGAGTCTTCAGATATATTCTGCTTTGAATTACTTCTACTCTTGAGCATATCGGCCACTTTATGTTGATGAAATATCTACTTATAATCAACATGATCAATTAATATGTTTGATTTCAATATAATAACTATTCAGAAGAAAGCCCAAACTCTACAATGTTTCCATCTATGATTTCATACATTCCAATGAGTAGCATTTGCAAATTCAAGCACAGAATGATCCTTGTTCCTATCATGGAGAACAAAAATTGTCTTACTTTCCACAGTACATATTGATTTTTAATTGTACTGTCAATGGATTAATAGCATACAGCCAAGAACTTGTATTTGACATTAAGAACCCCTCATTTTATAGAAAAAGAGCTGACTGGCTTGTATTTTCAAGAGATAAGGCATATTTGCTATTCTCTTGTTTGATAAAGATATAAGCAAGGTTTATTTCAACTGGAGGTAAAAAGTAATTTTATTAATTTGTATTACAGTTTAGGAAGATAAAAGGGCAACAACTGAAAGCTTCAAGGAGTGGCAAAAAGCTGTAAAGGAGTTGATATAGCATATTTTATATTGTGCAGTCAATTTGTTTTTACCTAACCCTAAGCCATGAATGTTCTTACTTATGGGAACTTTAAATCTAGAATGACTTAATTAATGTATTAAATTACATATTCTTCCTTATTATAAAATTATTTGGGACTACTTGCATCCCAGTTATTGTTTCAAAAATGTCTATATTTTATTTAATTCTTTTTTTAGACTTAATGATCAATGCAACTGAAACAGTAATGAATGTTTACTGGTTTTCCTTGGTTCATATTCTTCTAGTACTATTACTCTCAATTTCATTAATTATTTAAGCTTTCATTGCTATTTTGGGAAACTTCAGGATGTGTGAAGAAAAGGCACCATGCTGAATTAACTTGTGTTCAATATGACTTTCTTGGTTGGGAGAAAAACCACTGCTGTCGTATTAGACTGCCTCTATATAAGATGACCAAGGACTTAAGGTTACCAGTTTCTGAATCTGCCTCCTGATATTCCGTGCTATCACCTAAAGCACACTTTCAGTTTCAGGCTGTATGCCTGTTTTCAAAGTGAAAGTGTTATGGCCCTAAGAAAATTACATTTTGTTTTCTATGTTTTTATACATAGCTTATAAACAAGGATTTCATCTTGCTTTGTTTATTGTGCGGAAATAGGACTGGCAAAGGTATTTAGTAAGGTAGTTAGCATAGTTTTCATTCCATTCTAGAAGTATAATAGGGCTAGGACTCAACAGGAATCTGAGGAAAGCAGATATAACTGAATAGAACTGCATTTAGAAGAAAGAGTTTGCAATTTCTTGCCTCTCAAAACTGTGAAACTCACAGCAGTAGAAGAAATTGAGAACAATAGTAGAATATAGATACAAAAAATTATTTTAGAGAGAGTTTAAACACAGAGCAAGATTGATTTCTGATATCAGAGGATTAACCCAAAGACCTCCAGCACTTTTCTTGTCACATCTTCTAACATCAGTCCATTTAAAGATTTGATTTATTTATAAATGTTATAGAATTCTGCTATCATAGAATAATATTAAAAAAATTACTATTAATCCTAGATATCAGCAAATACATCAATAAAATTCTCATCCTCTCAGTACTAAATAACTACTGAAAACACCCCAAGCTATCTTCAAATATACTTCAGACCATCACAGTTTCCCAGGCTTTGTGACTCTATTTCTAACATTGTCATATTTAAAAGTAGAGGGTTTTGACAATCAAAAGTGCTGCAATATCTTAAGTTACTCTAACACATTTCCAGTCACCTGACAGAGCTCACTCTAATTAATAGCTGCAAAGCTGCTCATCAAAATTTCTCATCAAGCATACTATCTTTGGAACTACTCAGTTTAAGTCTACCAACAATTCCTATCATATTATTCACAACTTTAGAAATATTTTTAACTACTTACAAAGATAAGAAAGCACAGAAAAAAAATCGCATTATCTGATTGATATATTTCACAGCAAAATCATCCTTCCTTTCTCTATTTAGATAATGAAGCAAAGGTGTGAGTTTACTTAAAATGTTTTTGTAGTACTGTCTTTTTAGAATGCAGAATAGAGGAGCGGTGTTGTGAACAGTTAACATCAGTATGGTTATTCTTTCTTTGAACATCAATTATAATGGTTCACCAGTTTCCTGTGTTTCAATATATCAATTATGCTTGCTGAGAGGTTATACTTCCTAATGCAACACAAGGGAAAGTTTAACAGGAATGGAAGAAACAGAACTGATGTCTTCTTTGATAAGCCAAAGGGGATTTCCCACATCGAAACTACAAAAATTGACATTTATTGCAGATATATTTCAGCTACTCTGATGACCATTCTTCTACTAAGAGTGTCACATAAAAAGGTATGAGTTTGCAAGGTAATTAGAGAAGGCCCTGGAGTTGAGTCATGAGGTTCAGTGAGAACCCTGGTGATTTCTAAGCTCCTTCTCAGTTATGTCTAAAGGATGCTATATGCACAGCTACCTCCTAGAGTCAGCATTGCCAGTTTCAGAGCCCCACATCGGGCTTGCAGCAAGACAGTTTTGAAAAGTTGAAGAGAGTGAATTAAAAATATAGACAGATATAACAACTTCAGAATTGCCATTGATAAATTCACCAGCTATGTTAGCTCTAGAAGTCTCAAAGCTACCTAAATACTTAATAAAAGTTTAGTAACTGTTCACCAAGGTATCATCCAGAAGGTAGTGAAGGCATAACTTCTTACCACGGAGGCATCCAAATCTGGGAAGGAGAGAGGTCCAGGTCCATTGACTCATCTAGAAATAGTTGGGATTCTCTTCTGCAGAAATAGGGACTTCTAAAGGCTATTTTATTGTTCTTGACAAGGTGGGACTGTGTCATATCTTGTGTGTGAATTGGCTCTTACCGGGCTAATGGTGCTATTAATTAAGATAAGGGGAAGAAGGAGAAGCAACACTTGTTACAGGTATGTACTCCTTAGCCACATTGGCATGGTTGGGCAGCCACATTGGCATGGTTGGGCTGTCAAACTTTGCCTCTGGCTATCATTGGCACAACCACTTAGCTACAGAACTTTTGCCCTATCCTAGTGGTCACATGAATTATCAGGGTTGTAAAAACTTCCAGACTATCAGATTTTAAGAAGCTTCCAGCATCTCGACTGGGTCTTGCCTTAGATAAGCAAGTGCTTTGTCTTTCTCCTCAGCTCATTGCAGGAAGAGATAAGCTCACTAAATTTAACCTGCTTTCCTATCACAGAGTGGGTACAAGATAAGCACACCTCTGGTCATTTTTCCTACAGAGGGAAAACTTAAGAAAATGGATTTTTAGATCTTGCATATGCAGCCATTGATTTTGCTGGCTACAATCTGTTATCGCATTCTCTGTATTAAAAATTAGAGTATTGGAGAGCATAATTTTTGCCAGCAGCATCAGACTTGTTCCAGTGTGAAAAAAATCACACTAACACACTGATGGTTTTTGTGACAGGTCTGAGGAACAGGGAAGGGACCTACCTATTTACCGGGAAGTTCCTGAGTGAGCTCCCACACTATGGCTCATCCTGCAGATTCCCACTACAAAGTATTTATAATCATAATCATTGAGCAAAACCTAATAGAAATTCAAACTTATTGTGGAAGTGAGAGACAAAATAAGATAAATTATTCCACCACACAGTTAAGTCATTTTAGAGCAAAGTACACAAACACATTTTCTTTAAAAAAAAAAAAAAAAGCTAAGTATTTTTATTTTGTTCAACCTTTGTCCATCAGCAATCTTCTAATTCTGACATATTCACTAAGCAAGATATTGTACATTTAAGTAGAAAATATTCCTGAGTAATGGTTTCCAATTTTTCTTTCTGATCTAAGGCTGTTTATTCTGGAGGAGACCTTATCCCTCTCTTCAGCTACCACAAAAGAAGTGGGAGCAAGGAGGGAGACAGCCTCTTCTTGGTGGCGTGTGACAGGACCAGAGGAAATGGATGAAAGATACACCAGGGGAGGTTTAGGCTGGGTATTAGGAAACAATTTTTCACTGAAAGAGTTGTCAAACATTGGAACAGTCTGCCCAGGGCAGTGGTGGACTGACCAACCCTGGAGGTATTTAAATGGTGTGTAGACCTGGTCCTTAGGGACATGGTTTAGTGGTGAGCTTACAGGGTTGGTCAAAAGTTGGACTGGATGATTTTGAAGCTCTTCTTCTATAATAGCAAGGTAGTTTTCCTTAACTGCTGTTTAAAGAGCACTAGTGATGGTGCCTACAGATTTTAAAAGTTTATCAGATTTGCTTTCTGTTTCATAAAGCACAATTATTCCATACTCTGAACCACAAACTGGTGTTTACTCCCCTTATAATTTTATCTAATTTTTGATCCTTGAGTATTTTTAAACAAATAGTTTTGTTCTTTCCTGCCAGAAATCAGTTAGAAATATTGTTTAAATCACTAAAAGAATCTCCAATTCCTAAAGTAAAGATTTCCTACAAAAATATGTCTTTTCCTGAAAAGCTGTCAAAGAATGAGTTTATTAGCAAAGGCAGGAATTGTTAGTTGCCACAGAAAAAAAAAAAGCAAGATAACTTTATGCGTAAAATATATTCTTCACATGTACCTACAAAATATTTATGCATAAGCTTAATTATGATATAGTGAGCTATCCTATGACTAAACCTACATGACTACTAGAAGTAGATCACATTATCAGGATGTGTGAGCTATTTTTCCTTTCAGGGAATTCATTAAATTCTGGGATTCCAGGATACCTTTGGAAAGGTCACTCTGAACCAATTAATAAACTAAAAAACCAGACACGCTGTGTGACTATCATAGCTTATCTTGAGATGTGTAACGTGTCATTTAAACCTAAGGAATTATGGGCTAAGTGATAGAAAAATTATAAGTCAGTTCAGCAGACCAAAAAAACAAGCAAATGAAGAAAAATAGCACTAAAAAGAAAACAGCACTGTTAACTTTATTCAAAGCAATTTTGAAGTAAAAGAATATTCCATTACTTAGACATTTGATTATTTGCTATGCATATATTTATGCATAAAAGAAAGCTGTAAGTTCTATAAATCAATATTATATATGAGAACCTTATGAGGCAGCTCTAGATGTTGCTGTAGAACTGTTCTACAAGTTCCAAAACATCTGTCAGGGCCAGCACAGGCAATGGGTGCTCACAGACTGATGAGGATATCTCCTCCCCTCCCTGGTAAGGGAATGGGGACAGGACCAGGACAGATACTGGATGGGCTGAGAGGTCTCAATGGGGAGGCCCAGGACTCTGTGGTGCCTCCCTAGCATGAGGGGATGCTCCTAATAGGTCCTCTCCCAGCTCCCTCTCACTCCCCACCTTCCTGGCAGACGCAGCCCAGGTCCCACCATAGTGCCCAGGCAGGATAAACTGGGCTGGGTGGATCACAGGACACAGGTTCCACAGCGTGCAGGACCTGTTGGCAACCCTGTATCCTTCATAATGTTGCATCTCTCATAATGGTTGTAAGTTTATAAGCATCTCTGAATCACCTAAGAGGACAGAGTCCTAGGAGAACACTCTGCACCTCTTATAACCAATGGTACCACAAAAGTGTCAGAGAAAGCAGCTATCAAGACAGAGGTGTCAGAGACCTGACATAAATGGAAAGACTCAAAGAGTGGAACTCTCTTGTATTATCCCATCTCACACCTTGAGCAAGTTACCTCCTCTGGTAGCCCTAAATATTTTCCATTTCAGTCAGCTGCTGTAAACATTAAAATGAGCATCACTATGTTTATTTTTCAAAGAAAACAGAGTCAGACAATTATTCAAAAGAATGCTTTACTTACCTGTTCATTTTGAAATGCTTTGGAAATCAGTTAAACCAGAAGTACTTGAGCCTAGTGAAGCTACTTCAAAATAAGCTAATCTAGCTCTTCAAGGACACCCTCAAACATTAATGTATTATGTGTATCTAAGAAAGGAAATATCATAGAGAACATTAAATGTACCTTTATGTTTAAACAATATTTCCTCTGTTAACACTACAATTATATTAGTAAGGAATGTAGACTAAGTACATGGTTTTAAAAAAGCAAATGGCATACTCTAAAAAAAGCAAGAGTAGTACTATATACTCTCCTCCCTGGTGTAAAGAAAGAACAGCTTCTTTGATATTTGCAATGTTAATCTGCTTAGAAGTTAACATAACAAAATGCCAGTTTTGAAATTGGTATGAGAGGCCAAATATAGAGGTTGGATTTGAATTCAGTGACATGAGTCAGGTCCCTGTTACCACTGGCACAGATTTGCTATTTAGAGCCTGGACAGTTCAAGAGAACTATGTAATTCAGAAAGTCACAAACATACCCATTTTGGAGGACTTCAGCATAGCTGATTTCAGCTTGGGGATCATTTTCAATATGTGGACAGTAACAGTACTGCAACTCCCAATAGAGCATAAGACATGTTACAACAGTATTGTGTGATGACCTGGATCTATCTACTGAAAGAACTGGGGATCTACAAGCACAGCTCAGTGGTACATTCACCTTTGCATCAGGCATTAGGATATAAAGAGAAGAAAAAAAAAAAATCACAGAATTGTTCTGGTTGGAAAAGACCTTTAAGATCCTCAAGTACAACCATTAATCTATCTCTACTGAGGTCAGTACTAAACCATGTTCCTAAGCACCACATCTACATGTCTTTTAAATACCTCCAGGGATGGTGATTCAACCACCTCCCTGGGCAGCTTATTCCATAGTGTTTAATTACCCTTCATGTTAAGAAGTTTCTTCTAATATCCAGTCTAAACCTCTCCTGGTGCAACTTGAGACCTTTTCCTCTTGTCCTGTTGCTTGCTGCTAGGGAGAAGAAACAAACCCCCACACTGGAACAACCTCCTTTCAGGTGGCTGTAGAGGTCTTCCCTAAGCCTCCTTTTCTCAAGACTAAACAACCACAATTCCCTCAGATGCTCTTCATCTGGACCATCAAATGGCAGAAACTTGCTGCCATTTACCCCTGTCCTCTAAGTCACCACATTCATCCAGGCAGAGAGAGGATAGGGAATTCTCCATGTAATGAGCCCTGTCAGCCTGTTGGGCTTGTTTCAGGGCGGACAGGTTGTGGCCTTCATGTTTTTTCTCTCATTCTCATATTTCCTGATGCTCAACCTACTCACCTCCTCCCCTAGCTGCCCCAGTAGGTGTATGAGTCCCTCTGCCTGGGCACACCTCCCACAGGGGTGCTCACTGCTACCATCTAGTCATGGTATATGAGCAGGGCATACCCTGCAGCCATACACCTGGGTGACAGAGTTTTCAGAGGACAGCTCAGTAGGGAAAGCTGAGGTACACCACAGCTTTCTGCTGGGTGGATGCTATCATTACCTGGCCAAGCTTTGACACCCTCCCATGCAAACTGCTCCACAAACTGCTCCTCGGGCTGGCATGCCAGGCTGTTTACCCACTCTGTTCACAGCGATCCCAATTGTTGGCACTCCCTAGGACACTTTTTAGAGGCAGAGTGGCATGCGTTGCTCTTGACCATTGCAGGTCTCTTGATAAATCTAGGTACTGTCAAAATAACGAAGGTAAGAACATTTTGGACTATTTGAATTTAATGTTAGTGTTGACCCAAGCAAATGATCGGCAGTACAGACCTTAACAAGGTCAATAACATTAACAGTAGTTTTCATTTCAGCAGTACATGGAAGATTACTGCCTCATTTGTCCAGTACTTGAAGCATTTCATAAAAGCACTGTTAGTAGGAATGTATTTTCTTAGTTGTTTCCTTATCAGAAATCTTGAAGTGACAAAGCAAAAAAAATAACTTAATGTGCCAGGATCTGCTTTCACCAGCAAGAATTTGATTAGCCTGCTATAATGTTATAGTCTGTTGTTCATGCTCTACTTTATGTATGAATTCAGCAAAACTTAGCAGAGATGAAGTTTTGATAGTCTCTCATACAGCTGCTTTAAAACAACCACTTATTTCACTGTCAGTCCAAGGCTAGGCTTTTTCTCCACCCTTTTTGTTCTCCCTCTTCATTAATCTATTACCTTCTGGTTTATTTTCAACCAATGTGCAGACGTCCGTGATGCCTCATATTTGAAAAACAAAAAGGAACCTTTTATAGCACAGCAGCATATTATATTTTTCTCTATTTTGTGTTGCCAATTCACTGTTATTCCCAGTGTTTTTGCACAGCATTCAAGTAACGAAACGCTCAGATGCTGACAGCAAGAGCATGAAACTTGGGGCTCTCTCTCTCTTGGAAACTGGAGGAAACATGTTCCACTGTACATTAATCGGTGTCCTTCTTTTCTGCATTCACCATTTAATCCATAGATGTCCTATTCTTATCTCACAGCAGATAACACAAAATTAAATTTTTACCTCTCCATTTTTCTTAATGTGCTATCATGCCAACATGATTATTTTTCTTACATTCTCTTTAGCTTTTCCTTGACTTTTCAAATCTATTAAAAGGATTTTTTTTATTTTTTATTTTTTTTTAATTTAAGTCTACAAATCTGTGCATTTTGGAGGGGATTTATTTCAAGTTAAATTGCAGCATCTTCTAGGAAAATATATCACTGCTATTGTACTTTTCTATTGCTTATTTATAACTGCATACAATCTTTTTCCTGTTCAAAACTGTATTTGCATTTGTAAATATATTCCATCTCTACATTTTTATACTAGTATCCTTTTCTGAAAATAAATATCTGAATGTCATAGGATTATTTAATTTTTTTTATGTTGATGTTAGTTTTTCTGCCTTTAACCATACTGAAAAATATGTACATGCTTGACAACCTATGGACGTGTTTACACAGAGAAATGAAAACCACAGAGTTCAAGTAATAGCACTGTTTTTCCAATGTATTGTAATTTTCCCACTTAAATTTTTTGCAAGCTACATTAAAATTTTTTTTTCTCTGAAATTCAATAGGGGTGCATGTGATCCTGTTCCATTTGGTTACACATTACTGAATTATGTAGAGTAAACTGATGTAACCAATGTAAGAAAATAAAGAACATAAACAATCTTGAAAGCAATTAAATGTATTGGATATGCAAAATTCATTCAAAATGTCTGTCCCTAAGGAACTAAAAGGGAATGATGCAACTCCAGCTAGGGAGTCATTTGTTCTATCTTTTTTAGCTAAATTCTTGACATGACTTGACTTTTTTTTTTTTTTTTTTTTTTTCCCTTCTATTCTTTCAGAGCTCATCTTTTACCACTTGAAACTTGTTTCCAGGTGGGGCTCAGCGTTGGGTAGTCAGGATCAAGAGCTTCTGGGCCATGATTCATCCCCATATTCCTTCACTTAAGAACCAGGGCCAAAGCTGATGGAAGAATATCTCTGAAGAGGTCTTTGTGGATACCCAGAACATAAGTATTCTGATTAGACAGGAGAAATGGGTGCATTACTTAACTGCTTGCCTTTGTCATGTGATGTGGGAGCACTCTTGCATTATCCTGAATCAATGAGAAAGATGTACTAAGCAGGAAGGCTGACACTGGTAATGCCCATACTCCCTTCTGAAAAATGCAGCTTGTACTGTAGTTTGTGAACTAAATTGACTTTCGTGCAGCACACAAACTATACTAACAGGTGTAGTTGGATATATCATCCTTACCTTTTTACCTTCCTGCTACTCGTCAGTGGAGGAGCTGATAGTTTCTCGGTCCTCGCCACTACTTGGATAGGCACATGTTCAGATAGTACCACAGATGACTGTTCAGGCATGACCCTTCTGTTCCCAAACTTTATTTTTCCTATGCCCTGGAAAATATACTTGAATTGCACTCACTCTGCACAAGTTCTGCTTGAGAACACTTCTGAAAAGCTGGCTGCACCCTGCAGAGCAGTCAGCTCACCCATCACCATGCAAAAATGTGATGTTTTCTACTATAAAGGACAGGGACTCCCAAGAATTCCTGTCAACTGGCCCACCAATACAGTTCTCTCCTCATGATTCAAGGCATGGAGACCTCAAGTATCATTATGGTAATTTGGTTTCATGTCCTGCATAAAATGAGACTTTGTAGGTTTTATGTCACTGCTGCACATAATAGGGGAGTGGAAGATAAATATTGCTATGGCTAATTGACTGTATTGTATCAAAGTGAAAACACCATAAAAATTGAACTTTAAGAGCAAGGGATTATGTTATTCTTCTAAAGCAAAACAGTTTGAATTATCGTTTTCATTTCTCATTTATATCTATGCACTTATTTTATTTATAGTACTAAATATACAGACCAGTCAAGTCACCTCAGAAGACTTACTGAGCTAGTAAGATTTTGTATCAGAAGTCCAACTTAAAAGATCTAAGTTTTAAATTGCTATCCCTGTCCTTTCAGAGAGTTGCTCTAGATTGGAGTTCCAGTTAGAAGAATACAATTGCTCCTTTTCAACAGTGTTCATGTATTCCTCTCCTCCTTGAGGCCACTAAAATAGGGCAAGTATATATTTTAGTTAGGCTTCAGGTGAGCAGAATTAAACATGTCTGGTACTGAAAGCTAGGAAGCTGTTTTTCCACTACTTGCATGCTATTGAAATGTTTAGAAATGTGTAGAAGTACTGTAGAGACCTCAGCACAGGCTATTTTAAACACACAGATCCAGCTGTGAGCAACTTTGTTTGGTGGAAGATGTTCCTGCCCACAGCAGAGGGGTTGGAACAAGATCATCTTTAAGGTCCCTTCCAATCCAAATCGGTTTATGATCCTCTCATCTTAGAAGGGATAATTGTTTTTTAAAAAATCCTTAGTACCTTAGTACATGTGGAAGTAACAAAGGGTGGGGATCATTTTTTTTTTTCATATTTATCAAGGTTGTTGCTGATATTTGTATGCTTGTGTATTTGGTTACTATACAGTGGCACAAGTGTTAATGCACTCTTTATTGTTCTAATATAAACCCCCTACATGTTAATAAGATAGAAGCCCAAACTAGTCTCTGATGTTGATCTTTTACTTGAAAATGGCTTCCCAAGCATTAGCTGCAGATGCATAGCACTTTGGATCATGAGGTAGATGGAAAATCCAGACTTATGACAGCAATTTAAGATCTGTGGATATGAACAAGCTGAAAAGTATGGCATGACTGGGGACTTGACTTTTCTCTCCTAACACTGTGAGTTCATGGAAAACATTAGGTTTCTGTAGTAATCCTAGTTGCTTCATAAGTAAAGGTCATGAAGATGTTGATATGTAGGTGATGTGGAAGACTTGCAGGACAAGGAGTTTGTTGCCTAGAGGAAGACAGTTTCTAAGCCAAGAATATTATGCTTTCAAAATCTAAACAGCTGTAGAATAAGGCCTCAGGAAAATGTTGATTCATGATGATTTTTAAGTAGTCCCTCAAGTATTGTTCTTACCTGACAAAGCCTTTAACCATCTTCAAGTACAGGTGCATAATCTTTCAGCTATGAAGTTGATTTTAGTATTTGTTTTTCTAAACTTGTATTTCAAATGAGAGCTATTTAGAATGTACACAAACTTGTTGATGAAATTTGTGAAAGGGTAGTTCCTACTCTTGTTTTAAAATTATGTTCTCTAACAATGAAAGCAGACAGGAACAAGCTCTGAGCAGTGACAGGAGGGCTTCTTATGACAAGCTTAATAAAAAGCAAAAAGTAGAACAATGTGGATATTTTGAACAAAGAAAGCAACGTGGGTGTCCTCCCCCCCCCCAAAAAAAAAAAAACCCAAAACAAAACACCAATACAAACCCTGGGCTACTGTTAAAGTTTTCAAGGAAAGCAGTTTAGCCAATCTTAAGAAGAAATTCCATTAAATCAGAAATTTCAGAATTATAAGAATATATGTCTGAGCAAGACGAACATCTGTAGGACTTGGAGGTAGCAATATAAAGTCTTTTCAGCAGCTAAAATAAGTTTCATAAAGATCTATCATTACTTGAAAACACTGTGTGTAGGAGAGTGATCATTGCTTGGAGCACAGTGTATGTAAGTGAGAAACTCAAAATCAAATGCAAACTGAGTAGCACTTTTTTTTTTTTTTTTTTTTTTTTAAGACTGAAGTCTGTTAAATTGCTTAATAATTCTCACAGGAAAAAGCAGAAACCCCATTACTTGAATTGGTTAAAACTGGAGTATACAAAATATCTAGCTTACAGAACCCTGTTGGGAATAATCCTACACCTTCAAGGTACTGGACAAGATGACCTCAGAGCTCTCTCCATCCCTAATTTCTTTGACTCAATGAATAAACATGAACCTAATCAGAATAAGTATACTGTTTATCTAAGCAATAACATACAGCTAACTGGAGCACACAAGGGAATTGACTGCTCTTATGTTGCTGATTAAACAAGATCAGAGAGCTTTAAAATAGGCTTTGGAGTTTTAATTTGCAGACCTTGGTATGCATTTGTACTGTAATAACCTGCTTATAACCTTGGATCTATGAAACCAGAAGCTTTTACATGAAATATTTTCCTTTGGAGAAAAGAGTTTGTAAAACGTAAAAGACTAAAGACTTAAACTCTAAGATTATCTGGAAAGTAATGTGTTTTACATCTTCAGACACACAAGCATAGAGAAAGTAACTCCACAAAGAAGCAAAATGAAACAGTGATTTTGGCTTCTATCCTAGAAGCAGTTTGGATTGTGATATTGCCAGATATTTTAGAAGCTTGTATGTATTGCATTCCTTCAGATAAATCTAACTTGCCAATTAATTTTGAACAAGGTATCATTTGCATCACTATTCATTTTTATCTTTTCTTATGGAAGTGTGGTTATTGACTCTATGTCCCACATAGTTTCTTCTTCTCATCCCACTACTCAAGCTTTATATGCAAACCAGGCCATTTAAACACTGCTATGATGCTACCATTGTTCTTTCTTATATTTACAGCTTTGCTAAGACCCATTCTTTCTCTAAAAACCTGTGCCTATATAAGTAAGCATACAGGAATGCTTTTGTAGCAAAGCAAAATGGAGGCCACAGATGTAGTCAGTGTGACCATACTCCATATGAAGGAACGTTTAGTGGTGTCATTAGGTCTTTACCAAGTTCGATTTAAAAACCCTAGAGATGAGCTCCCTTTGAATTGTGGGTTTAGTATTTTTGACTCACTATTCATTAAAAAACCCATAGCACTAGGTCTCGTTGTGCAAGGTGAACTGTCCTTGAGCAAGAAAGGAGAAATGCCACTGCCCATGATGAGAAGGAACATACCTGGACTTTCCAGACCAGTTTGCAAGTGAGGCAGGTGGAGCATCACACCTCACCAAAGGGCTCTTGGCTTGTCAGCCAAGCATATTGCAGAGAGGCATTGCCACAAAGTGTAGTTTTAGTCTGTTATTCAGACATCTTTCAGAAAATAGTTGCCTTTGATATCCAAATACTCTGGCATTGCTTAAAATTGTATAGCATATCACAGCCCTTTTGATACCAGTTCATATTGTTCCACTTGAGACAGCTCTGGGGCTGAAATGTGACCATACAGGTGGCAGAACACTTTCTGGAACATGTATGGCGTGATGATCTGTTAGACTGCAGATATTTCAGACAAGTTAATTTGTATAAGAAGCATCAGCTATTAGCTTTCAGAAGGCATTTGGTTTGGGATCAGCAGATTTTCATCCAACAGGTGACTTTGCTTTTTATTTCGTTTTAATGAAGCAGCATCCAGTGTATACTTCCACATCATAATTTTTCCTTTGGACAAGTAAATTTTTAAAAATGTATTCTCAAATTTTTTCTTTATCAGTTTATTCACTGAGAGAACTTTGAACCCAACTACTTTTTCCTACTTTATTACAAATTTTCCATATTTTCTCTTAGCCTTGTCTTTCCTCCTTTTCCTGTGATCCAGATCTCCATTGTCCTTTACCATCTTATTTTTGTTCCACCCTTTAATTTTTTTTACAACCAGAATAGGTAACAGCATTAATATTTGAGTAAAATCAATGTATACAATTAGCATTGTTAGCAACAGTGATGACAAAAAAAAAAATATAGTTGAAGATAGAAAGTTTAAGAAAATAGTATCTTGAAGTGCAACACAATTTGACATTTTAGAAAAATCTTACATCAAGAGATTTGACGAGAGTGAAACTGCTACAAAATTAAAAAATTGCCCCAAAATTTGCAGTAAAGATTCTAAAATATGAGCTTAAAAATAGCCAACTCAGAGACATATAGATTGTTCAATTTCCCTGACATTTTCTGGTATTAATATAATACATACAAAGAAGAAACCTTCTTTTCAAGTAAGCTTTCAAAGATATTATTAAAAAAAAAATTAAAATAACCTTTCAACAAAAAGTTATTTCAAACACAGACTGGCCAATGCATACATAAAAAAAAAACCTTCAACACTTTCTCAAGTGTTTGAAGTTGTCAACACATCAACAATTTATGGTGCCAATACTGTAAACTGTTCCACCTGCTTATTTCCTAACCTTCCATGGAGCAAAACCCAATGTTCAACTATTCAATATTATGGAATTTAGTTTAACAATCACTTCTATTGACACAGCAGATAATGATATATATTCTATATAGAAAACATCAAGATATACACAAACACACTATTCATAGCAAACAATGAAAACTACTCTTCATGAATAATTACTCAAGAATATTTTTTTCAAAGAGCTCTTTTTTTTTTTTTTTTTTTTTTTTTTTTTTTTTTTTTTTTTTTTTTTTTGTTAACAAAGACTTTAGCTGCAAAGTTAGAAGACAATATAAGTGTATGGTAATCTCATTTTAGGTCTGATTCCTCTACTAAGTTCCTAGCTCAATTTAAAAATTTCTATTTCTCAGACACCATAAAGATATTGAAATGCTGTTATGGTAAACCTGCAATTCCAAAACAAAATTAAAAACTTTCCTGTACTTTAACTCACATCCCTTCCAGTATAAAATTTGTAATATAACCTGAAGCTTTGCAAATAAAGTGACCTACCACTTAACAAGCATAGTAAATTTCAACATCTGAAGATGGTGTGTAAAACCTATTTTTTCAGTTTAATCTAAGGACTAAGTTGACATTTTTCTAGCTATTGTGAAAACTCACATGATTATGAAATAAAAATAATTTGCAAAAAGGGGAAGCATTATTCACAAGACTTGTTCACTGCAGAACAGGAATTTCTTACTTTTCAAATTAATCTCTTAAATAGATGTAAAACATCTCTATTCTCTATTAAGCAACTTTAAAATTACTTGTATTCTTGAATAAACAATAGAGAAAGAACAAGAAAACAAAGCACAAAAAATCAAGAATATTAATTTTTGTATATCAATCATGCCTATTATTTTTAGTGTATTGTGCTGGACAGTTTCATAGAAAAAGTAATTATGAAATAAAAGTTTTCCCATATGCAGGAAAATTTTCACAATAGTAGATTTCCACAGTATTCCACTATCTCCAGCTTAACCATTGACAGAAAATATTTTGCAGTTGTAAGGAAAGTTGCAGTATAGGCTTTAATACAGGGATATTTCATTAGTAGAGAAATAGACTATTTAGGGAATAAGCTACAAAAAATAGAGAGAAAACTTTGGAGATGAATGAGTCTGCCATAATCATTGTAGAACATTTCATTAATTTTACTATTTCCAGCTTTCAGTTAGCTATTTAGATAAACCAAATATGCATCATGAACTCAATTCAGCTTCTAATTTACTTAGTAAATTACGTGAACAATGATCAGGTACATTTTTTCTTTTGATCCTCTTCAAACAATTAGAATTGACCCAATGAACCAGTAAGATACTGCTATGGCAAGTCACCGTTCTTCATAGAAATCAACAGTTGATGGGAGGGTAGGGGAGATACAATTAAGTCTCATTAGCATGATGTCCTACTACTGGTGATTAATGCTTATACAATATAAGAGCTAAAAAAACCCACTTGTGGTGGAGATTTTTTTTTCATTGAAGTATAATGCACATCCTGTGAGGTTTCTGTACCAAACAGCCACGTTTTAAAGGCATGAGTTAGATAAATGGGAAGTAAAAGAATATTAAGAACCTGTATTTCCTGTATTTTATCCCTGCTGAGTTTGCCTGAGCATGACAATCTACTCTCACTCCTGTTACATGGTTTGTCAGTTTGTGGTCCCTGTTTGTCACAATCTCTACTCAGAGCACGTGGCACCAAATGCTTTTGCTAGTAGTCAGGTTGCTGGTGTACAGGAAGATTTGAAATCAAAACTTTTAAAATTTCATTTGGAGTCATCCCAAAACCTGAGCAACTGTGGTAAAATAAGTGCATTATATGTGACTGCTACTAATAATCTGTGGGCATGGACAGCCTTTAACTGCAGAGCTGACTGGAGTGCTCTCTTAAGTGATGTTTCAAATCAAAACAAATCCCCCCATCGGACCATGATGCAGATTGCTACTTTTAGGTTAGTTACTATAAATGTTTTTTATAGACACTGGAGACCAGTAATAAATAGTAACTTCATCATAGATCAGGTGTCTAAAATTTAAAGTGCAAACTATTGTCCTCAAAACGCCCCCTTGTGCCTACTAGTTGAAGAACAAGCCCAGAAAAATAAGCTATACTTCCAGCTGACCCAAATACACTAGTATATGTATACATATAGTACAAGCAGTTAGTATCTTAAGAAACAAAGATGTTTGCTTTCTAGTTTTTTCACAAGGCCTAATACCAATCCCCCTCAGTTAAAATTATAATTTCAAATAAAACTACTTTTTTTTCCCAATTTTTAGCCTTTGCTTTCCCCCTTCCTATTTATCCAAAGAAGCATGGAAACAGCACCATTCATGTTTGGTTTGGGTTTAGTGTTTTGGTTTGTATTTCTTGTGTAGTTTTGGATAGTTTTTTTATTTGTTTCTTATTTGCTTGTTTGCAGGTTTTTTGTACCTAAATACCTAAGTTCTTTGGTTTTATATCCACCAGTTCCACTCGATCTTTTAATGAAGATTTGCGCACAGGAAAATAAAATTGTTTTCATAAACTTATGTCAGATTGGAAGTCCCCAGTTATCACATATACCCTTTAATTCATTGTATATAAAGAGTGATAAAATTACTGGATTTTGGGGCAGGAAGAGAGCAGTGGATGAGAGTTACCTCAACTTGAGCACAACTGAGCAGTCCCTCACAATGGTCTCGGACACAAATGAAGAAATTGAAGTCTGGATTAACAAAACAGCAGATGGTTAAAAACATGTCTCAATTATTAAGTGCAGAGTGTAGTGTTGAACAGATAATGCATGAGTAACAAGCACCCATTTTCTACAAGGTCCATCCCAGGGCCAGTCCTATGAAACAACAGCCTTATCAGCGACTTAGAGGAGATTGCAGAGGACATACTGGTGTGTGGATGATAACGTGGTGGGAGCCAACATGCTCCCACCGTGGGTATGACTGTCATCCAGAGGAACCAGGACAAAATAATGAAAGGTAACGAGAACAAAGCCAGGTGCTGCTCCTGGGCAGGAAACACCACTGCAAGGCCATACACTGGGCATGTCTGATGAAGGATGGCTCTGCAGGAGACCTGGGGATCCTGACAGACACAAGCAAGCATGTACCCATGTATCCTGGCTGCAGAACCTGCCAATAATACAGCCAGGGCATCAGTGGGGTGCAGTAACGCTCTTTGCTCAGCACTTGAACTTCATTTTAGGTCCTGCTTCCAGTTTTGGTCCCCCCAGTACAGGAAAGACATCAATGAGATGGAATTCAGTGGAAGAACCCCAAAATGGCCTATGGCTTAAGCACTTGCCTTATAAGAAGGTAAAGGACCAGGGCTTGTTCAACCTACACAAGAAATTGCCTTTGCGGGACCTACCCAGCACTTCACCCATACCTACAAGGTACCAAAACGCTACAGTAACACCAGTAAAAAGCAAATCACCTTCCAATATCATATCCGCTAAGCTGACATTTCAGTACCATGCTTTGAGTAAATGTTTTCCTAAAATAAGATTTGAATTTTTGAAACAGACGGAATATAATCACCAACAACCTCAAAGTATATATTCCATTTCTCCAAAGGTCAGACTATTGTAAATATAACCTGGTATTATTCTTACACAGTTACCTATTTCCAGGTCCTGACTTTTATTCAGATTCTTGCAAAGTACTAAGCATATCCCAGACTTGTGCTGTAAAGAAAACTTGGTGGTGGTTTTTTTGGTTTTTGGCTTTTGTGTTTTTTTTGGGGGGGGAGGTTGTTTTTTTTGTTGTTGTTTTTTTTTGTTTTTTTCCAGTTAGTAACAAATTTACAAAGCTTAGTAAGCATGAAATAATTTTCAGTTCATAATACCAGAACTGAACCTCACAACATTTATAAAAACTGACCTCCTGTGAGAATCCTGCTGTCTCTCACTTCTTTGGAAAAAGAGTTTGAAAGGAAAGGAGACTTGAGGAAGCCTAAGGTTAATTTAAACAGTGGTAGGCATATGAAACGTCTGAGGAATTTTTAATGTTAAATTTCTGGCAGGAATGGATTAATAGAAGAGCAAGTGGTGAAAGGATTATGATTAATAGTTTCACATGACTAATTCATTACATTGCATATGATGTTGTTACATATTGCTTTGCAGGTTCTCTTGGAATATAAGCACATTTTTTATTCTGAAGAAAATGCTGTGCCATGCAGTTTTCTGCTGCAGTTGCTGTGCATGCCAGCTATGACAAGTACTGCCTAGTGCTTGGGAACTTTTACTTTGCCTCTTATAGTAATGATGCTAGAGATAGAGTTATTTCCCAGAAACAACTGATTCTATTGAAGCTTCTGAACAAGTGTTTTTCTACATACTATGTACTAATATCTTTTACTCAAGAGCCAACATATATGTGCATTAGAGGAGCAGACACTGACGAAATACCACATCACCAGTTCCATTTTAATCTAAATTCAACCACATACATCTTCCCGGGTTCCCCAGGGTCTATTTTCCTGCAGTGAGGAAGAGTTGACTGGGGGCACAGTCAACATCTCGCTTACTGGGCAACATTTTATGCTTAAACATTCTCATCTGTGAGGTGAAATTTTATGTATTTTTATTTTTCAAGGACTCGGAGGACAAATAGGAGCCTCTTAACTGAAATATTCCCTTCTATGAATGACTCTGAAACTTTATATATACTATGAAGTTCTTTGCATGGACTTAAACTCAGAAGGCCTCAATTCTGCAGAATTTGCAAGAAGCATCTGTCACTATTACCATTTCTACTTAGAAAACATAATGAAATAAAGACAAAACAAAGTTAATAGATAAGATGGGAGGGCATAGTATATATTTTATTTAATGAGTTAGAAATAAAAGTAATCATTATAGTTAAAATGCCTTTCTAACTATAAATGATACATGCATTTAAAGCAAATTGTAGAGCCATTTTGGTTTTTTTCAAGTTGAAAAGAGGTGATGTTGCCATAGGACAAGATGGATATGCAACTGCAACTCAGATGCTAGGAAACTGATCCCAGATTCCTTGCATCCAAACAGCCTTCTTCCAGAGAGAGGCTGGAGCACAAATATTGAAGTTCAACAGTACTTGGCACAGTAGCCAAATGCCAAACTCAATGGAAGAAAGATAAAATTTTGCATATATATTAAAAAGCAAATGAATAAATCTGTGTGAAGTAACAACTTGTCAGCCTGATATTGATTCTAGGTTAAATGCTGAATGGCAGACATGACTGTTAATAAAGAATTAAAAGAAGTGCTAAACAATTAAAGGAATAAAATATAATTAATAATAGACAAGAGCAGAAAACCACAACACTATTTTTGATAAAGACATACCTGGTTAATTCAACAGGACCTATTTCCTGTAATTTAGCTAGAGCCTTGCATACTAACCTATTGTTGCATAATATTTCAATTAAAAGGATTGACACAAGAAAAATGGAAGTGACACATAGTAAGGAGATTAAAAAAAAACAACAAAAAAAACCCCTGCATCCTTGAGCTTCCTGTAATGATGAAAAATAATCAAAGGGGGTTTATTTCTAAAAGGAATTCATACAACAGTTCTAAACCTACTGTTACTTAAATACCTCAAGGGACAAAGAAAATAATCCCTGACAACATTTCTGAATGACACAAGAAGTAGGAAAATCTAATGAAGAGGAAAGATTAGTAATCCCAAGAGATCTGGGTGGCTTGATAAATTGAGTATAAGATAGCAAAATGAACACCATAATGGCATAGACTAAGGCTTTACAGCTCACAGAGGGCTACTACTCTGTAGTCACCTAGATTACATTTCAAACCTTTAAAAAAAAAAAAGTGCCACATAGGCCACTTCCTGGTTTTTAATACCACTGTAGCTTTAAGGGCAGACAACTGAACTTTGAATTGTGATAATCAATGTCTTTGGAATTATTTTAGAAATCTACTTTGAATATCATCTGGTCATCAAAATTTCTTCTTGTTAATTTTCTCTACGTTGTTCATAAACTTTTTCACCAAACAATTTAACAGATTTCTTGACAGACTAAAAGCAGAATTTCAATGTGGAAAGTCCTCAGGCTCTTCCATGATGTGCAACAGTGCAAAACCCCTCACATAATTCCTTTGCTGTGGCCTCACCCTCCAATTTCTTTTTTTTCATGCCTTTATTATCAATTAGCTTTACACTGTCAGCTCATCTTGATCTGAGGTCTTTCAAAAGGATTTATGACTGCAACTCATGCTTTTTTAAAAGTCATTCCTTAAACAAATTGTATTTTTTCCTCAATATATATATTTTGCACATAGCTTCCTAGAGTTTAATCCCTTCTATTTTTCTTTTGCTTTGATTTGTACCAACACACAAATTTAGACATCCAGACCTAGTACTTTGAGTAACAATCTCAAACTTCATATTTCCTTTTGCCTGTTGACAATTTCTTAATACTATCCAAATAATTAATTCAGATTTTTCTTGAAAAATCTGAGGACTTCAAATAAATGGAATTATATTTATTTTCATTTAAAGTGTATGCTAATCAATGAGCTAAGAATGCTCATATAATAAAATAACAAAAACATTTTAAGGTAAATTAATAAGTAATGACCTGCGATCAAAGCTGGCAAAAAAGATCAGGACCTCTGGACATGCAGTTCTTTGTAAAGTCATGCCAGCTCTGAAAGAGGAAGGGTTGTATACTCTATTTGATCTGGGGTTTATAATCCAACAGGAATATCCATGGTTCTGGGTCACTTACTTTTTGGCAGGGATAGAAGATTAGAATCTGAAAGCATTTTGTATATATATATTTTTGATTATTTTTTATTTGATGAACCAGAAATAGAATACTTTCAGCTAATTCATAAGGACATTCTTCAGGACATGGATAATCGAGTAATGTCCCATTGATTCAAAGGAAAGGTAGTGAACTTCCCTGAGAAGAAAATTGAATTTCATGCCTTAGAAATTAAAAAGGCATTTTGTAGTGTTTAATTTTTTACAAAAATATAAACAGAAAAATAAAACATACCAGAAAAAGAAATTATATATGATATATAAATAATAATAAATGAGCCTTTTCATATAGTTTTTCTCCTTTTGTATTCGTGTAGAACTATTTAATCCATCACAGAATAATTCTGATTTACACTTTTGGCAAGAATGTGTAATTATATTTTGCTCCTGGAAACAGAGAAAAATAAATTCACAGTAAAAAGTGGTACAGAATCCTGTCCTACGCATTCACCTATTCGTCTCAGGAACAGGTACCATGAACAAATAAAAAAAAGGAATCTCGATACAAACCACAAAAGAACAGGGACAAATCAATAGCAGTGCAACAGTGGCAAATCATCCATAATTTCCATCTAACTAGTGTTCTAGACAATTTTGTTCTCCTGACAAGTATTGAATACAATCTTGATGTGAGAGGATGTAACTAAGCATCATTTTCCCTTACAGTTTCAGGTTACAACTTCAGTGCTCAGCTAATTTTGGATTTTTTTTCTTTTTTCTTTCTTATAGTAGGAGGTCTGACTGCAGGATCGTGATGTTTAACTTCAGGCATGTTACCAGGACTTAATGAGAACTATCTGTAGAGTTTCAAGTAAGATATTGATTCCTCACAGGACAGCTTTATCAAATCATTAGGTTCTGTGGTTCTAATCAGGACCTCACTAATTAGCTCATATCCTCAAATGAGCCTATCACATCAGACTGTCTTTTATCACCATTAAAATGTTATTTGAAAAGTCTGTACAGTTAAGGTGTTTTAGATTTCCCTGGTATTTAATTGGTAAAGTGTTGAAGTAATTCTTTATAGCTTAAGTGTTTCAAATAGTGCATAGACTAATTGCATAACTGTTTATACCTAACAAGGATAAATGTGTTTTAAATGAACAGTATATAACAAGTAACATTTGTAGCAATACAAGTAGAAATACCACATGATACATGTATGATAACAAAGATATGTAATTACAACAGGTGTTGTATAGAATATTCCTCTCAAAGTAGCTCTATTTAAATAACTTATTTTAGGGATTAATTTACATAAATTTAGCTGAAACAGGGGTTTCCTTCCCTGGCTATATTTTTCCTGTTACCTTTACATTTAATCACTTTAACTAGCAATATATCTTGCTGTTACACCAGCAAGTTTATTTCTGCATCTTTTTCTTAGTAGTAATTAAGAATGTTAGATATAATTTACATAACTTTGTCTTAAGACTGTTTGTAGAGATGATTAGAATATAAAGGGGCTAGAGCGCATGAAATAAGGGTGGTCACACAGTAATTTTTGAAAAGTTTAAATTATTTTTAAAATGCATATTCATTTATAGGGAAAAATAAGTTGTTTAAAACAATGCTACATCTCCATCTTGCAGCAAGATATACTGTTCATTTTCTTTCTAAAACAATAAAGCTGTTCTAGCAGGCCCTGACAGTATGGACTGCTTTAACGATGTATCGAGTCTGAAAATACATACATGCATATGTATGTATGCACACATATAAAGCATTTCTTTGTCACCAAAGAGGGTATAAATTTTGGTTTATAACCTCCAGTTTCCTTGAATCTTGAAAGCAGAGACTATTTTTTTATATCAGAATTAAAAATAGACTTGACTTGTTTCCTCTTCTCACCTTGAATGTGCTATTTTAGTTAAGGGAACAGTACACCAAGACAGACACAGTCTAATATGATTGCCCTTGACATAAGCTGTCTCATCAATGTGAAGCTGATTTTACATATCTAGCTTTAAGAGTAATTCTCACATAAATGACAAAGAATTTACTACATTCTTTTTTTGGATTATTTTCTAAAGACCACCTCTATTATGACTCTCACAAGTCTCATCGGTAGAATGAATATACCATAAATTAGCTGTACTAGACTGTTGTTATTATTTAAGTTATTTATTTCATCACACCCAAAGGAGCTTCAGAAGTCTCTCACACTGTGCATGGACGTTACAGACTCTGGCAGTAGAGTCTTTCTTCCCATCTTCAGTAAAATGGATGCTGTTCATGATATTTTTGCTTGTAGCTTCACACCATTATGATTAATAGAATTATGGGAAAATTTATTTTCACAATAAAAACAGTCTTCCTAGTAGATATTTTACTATTGCATAAAATTAAAACCTTTATTTAAGTTTGGTAGCTTAAATTTGGGATCTGTTGAAGTGAATTGTGTTATGGCTATCTGCATAGATGGATATCCTGGGCAGCCTTAGCATCTGCCACTAATCCTCTGATTTATTTTTATTGTTTCATTTTTATCTTCCCTGATCTTGATGCTGTGAAGGTTTACACTGAACACTAGAGATGCTTAATTTGAACTTAATCCAGCCTTTTTAGTGCAGAGTCCAGATTCTGGTAATTCTCTGCTAATGATGCCAAAGGCTTCACTGTAGACACTGACACTGGACATGTACCCAGAGAAGAAAAGCTGTTCTTGTAACTGAAAAATACAGAAATGTTGATTGGATTCCAACTGAAAAATAAGATTTTTAAAATTAAAAGGTAGGAAATATATCGAGTTCATCAGTGTAATTCCTCAGTAGAATTTTCAAGAAGATTCCTGAATCATTTTCATGAAGACATTGTATATGTGGATCTCAGTTTCCTAGAAAAATATTAATAGGGAAAATTTACGCTTGACACTTCTGATCCCTCCAATTTATTCTGGGTATGACTTTTACAGGATGGGATTCTGTTTAGAAAGTTTTGGGTCACCTCACTGGTCCACTTCTCCGCACAGGAGGGTCACAGGTGTGACACCTTTTCCTCTCTTTTATTTCTGGTACATAAGAAGTTTAGGAAATGAAGCAGTAACCTTGGTTTCTATAGGAATAAATAAACGGAAGAGCCTTTCTGCTCACCAGTCATATAATTTTAGCAGACAAATGCCCAGCAATTCTCCAAGTGGTAACCACCTTGGAAGCAAAATCCTCTCCATTTTTCTTCTTCTGCTGCATTTTTGATTACTGAGAATGATGTTATGTGATATGGAATATCACTTTGGACAATTTTGGCTGTGTTACCTCTTGAGTCTCTTGTCCACCCCAAAAGTATTCACTGGGGGCAGAGACTTGTAAAAAGATAAAGCCTTGATGCTGTGCAAGCACTGTTCAGAAATAGATGGAACACTAATGTGTTATCAACACTTTTTAGACACAAATGTAAACTCCAGGATTATGCTTAACTGCATCCCAGCCAGAATCAGTACATTTATTATGAATGTCCAACAGATATATCTCACGAATACCCCTAGACTGGAATTCATTAGTTCTACTACAGGCAATTACATACTTCTGATTTTCTAACATTTATCATGCTATGCAACCAGCTTCATAATTATTAATTTGACAAACCAGGATTTTTATTTCCTACTCATTTTTTTAACATTCTATAATTTACATGTTTATGCCATCAGCCACTTATGGGTTTGTCCCAGCTTGGGCCAGGAAAAAGGTGATTTTCTGGTTTGTACTTTTGCTTTCAGCTGGGTCTCTTGTAAGTAGCTGCACTTGCTGAAATTAACAGCAAGTTTTTCATACAGTGTCTGCTTCTAGGACTGATAACACTTGATGTTTATAGTTACTGCCAGAGACTGGTATGCAGAGTCAAGGACACTGCTCAGCTCTGAAGAACATTTTACTTTCCAGAAGGAGTAAGGAGGTCCCACCTGAAACCCTCCTCTGGGGAGGACCGGATAAGATAGATGCCATAATAGACCAACCAGAATATTCCATCCCATACATGTGATATTCAGTATAAATTTGAGGGATCACAAGGGTCAAACCCTTCTTCTTGCCCTTCCTGCCCCTCCTGCCCTTCCTGCTCCCCTTCCTCGCCTTTTCCTGGAGAGGATTTCCTGGGAGGATTCCGTCCATCCCTCTGCCTGTGGTCCTGATCCGTGCCAGCCTGAATCTGTGTGTTCCTGCCCCCAGCTCCCGACTGTTGCTGACTCCAGGATTCCAGCCTGGACTTTCCCAGGGCTGCCCTGCAGCCTCGGTGGTGACGTCAGGGTTACTGGGGGGAGGGGGGGAGGAACGTGGTATCACTTTTCCTGTATATTTGTATATTTGTATATATTTAGTAATTTTTCCTATTTATCATTATTGTTTCATTAAAGTTGTGTAGTTTAGTTTCCAACCCATAAGTGTCTCTCCCTTACTGTCTCTCCTTTCTCTATCAGGGAGGAGAGGGGGATTAATAGAGAGCATCTGTCTTTCAGTTTAATTGTCGGGCCAGTGTTAAACAGTGACAGGGTTACACAATCCATGTGGCTTGATATCTAGACTCCTTTTGTGAACTGCTTTTCTATTTTTATAATATTCAAAATTATTCATGCAAAATATTCAAGTATGGTACAAAGAACAGCAGAGTAGTTAACAGCTGACTTTGTCAGAAAGCTAAAAATTAATTTTACTCACATCTACTGAAATGGGGACTCAGATCAGTATTCAGCTTCATATTTCAGAACTTACTGTAGTGTCAGCAATAGATGAAATTGTGAAAACCAGGCACTAGATTTTTCCAATAAAACAATGTAAACTGGAATGATTACTTACCACTGGATTGTGTTTGGCTGGGACCTTGTTTACGGTCATTAGTATTACAACAGAAGCCAAGGGAAAAGTCAATAGTATCTAATTACTAATGGAATGCTTTGCTTGTTTTTAACTGTTCTATTTACAAAATGTTATAGAGTGCTTGGCTAAAATAGAGGGAACTGCTATTGATATAATGAATAGCAAGGCTTTCCATTTATTTTTTCCTTCTCTTTTAGGAAAATGAGCTGAAGTTCTAAAACCTCTTCTTTTCGTTCCTCTTCATTCAGACCCACTCTTACTTTATTAGTATTTTCTTTTAAGTCTTCTAACTCCAAAAAGGAATCTAAAAGTAATCATATATGAAATTTTGTAAGACAAAATAGAGTAGCTCCACATGAAGTTTTTGGTTCGTAAGAAAGCGTCTATTCATTCAGTCTAAATGAATTTTTGTTGGCAGAAATTCTCTTGGAATAGAGAATAATATTCTGTTACTTACACTAAACTATGTCATGTGCTTATTTTAATGGGCAACTACACCAAACACATAAATCCTGACTCATTAGTTTTCAAAGTTCCTGTGTAAAAAAAGTGTCCTAACTAAATCTGACAGTGTTTTATACAGGCTATTTCTCAGTTGGTGTATTTCAATTTCAAGCAAGTCTGGCTCCTGTACTCAATCTGCCACAATCCTGAAAACTCTTTTGTTGCTATAATGCCATGTCCTATAAATCTATATAGTAGACAAGATATTATGTAACTTTCATTCTGATATGTTGTAAATTCTAAGATTTCAGATTACAGCCTAATAAAGAATAGAATTTAATTAAAGTCTATATTGGTAGCTAAATCATGTAACAGAAATGGAGAAGGATAAACTATGGGTGGATAAAAGTAGAAACTATAATTAAACTATGTCAATTTTATATATCTCTCTAAAAAAATACCACAAAACACAAACAAAAGCAAAACAAAACAAAACAAAACTCCCCAGAAAACTGCCCAACAACAACCCTCCCCCCCCTTAAAAACATTAAGAAGATGAAATGTTGTAACAGTGAACTACCAACATGTACAACAACCTCCTACAAGATTTAATTAGCTAATATTGGTTAGTCACTGGCATCTGCCTGAATACTGGATGTTTTATCACACTTCAGATAACAAACAAATATTCTAATGTGTCTTTAGTCTCTTTCCTGAATGTTTGTCTTCTTGAGTCACTGTCTGCTTTGCTTTGTTGCTGGAAATTTTAATGAAATAATATACTGAAATTATGTCTAACTTCTTATAGCCTGCAATGTGATATCATAAATGTCTAAATTCAAGATAAATGTATATGTTCCAGTTCAATCTGAAACATTAGATTGAGAGTAGTCATAGCAACTAGTTATCTAGGAAGCCCACATTGTTTTTTCCTGGTTCCTACTGTGTGATACAGGTGTGAGAATTTCTTAGAACTTTGAAAAAGAATAACTTAAAGGTACATAGAGCCTTACATTCACAGTGATCTAGTTAGAAAATTAACACAATTTAAAAAAACATGTATTTTATATAGCCAATACAAGAAAATCATAGAATGATAGAATCATAGAATTGGCTGTGTTGGAAGGGACCTCTGAGATCATCAAGTCCAACCCTTGATCCACTACTGCTGTGGTTACCAGACCATGGAACTGAGTGCCACATTCAGTCTCTTTTTAAATATGTCCGGGGACGGAGAATCCACTACTTCCCTGGGCAGCCCATTCCAATGTCTGATCACCCTCTCTGTAAAGAAATTCTTTCTAATATCCAACCTAAACCTCCCCTGGCACAACTTGAGACCATGCCCTCACCAGGGCTGAGTACAGGGGCAGAATCACTTCCCTGGACCTGCTGGCCACGCTGTTCCTGATCCAGGCCAGGATGCCATTGGCCTTCTTGGCCACCTGGGCACACTGCTGGCTCATGTTCAGCTTCCTGTCAATCCAGACTCCCAGATCCCTTTCTGTCTGGCTGCTCTCAGGCGGGCAGCCGGCTATCTCGAGCCCACTGAGGCGCCTGCAGCACTGCGGTATCGCTGCGTCAAGGCGGGATTCTGACTTAGAGACATTCAGTCATAAGCAGATGGTAGCCTCGTGCCAGTGGCTCCTCAGCCAAGAGCACGCACCAGGGATCTGAACCTGCGGTTCCTCTCGTACTGAGCAGGATTATTATTGCAACAACACATCATCAGTAGGGTAAAACTAACCTGTCTCACGAGGGTTATATCCAGACTATCCAGACTGTCTCTCCATTATCAGTCCTTTTAGCCCGGACTCCTTTCTTTGGGGAGGAGGGCATTAATTTAATCCAGGTGTATGCCCTCCAATATTGTTATTTTCAGTTGTCATCCATCACTGCTTGAGATGTAGTTTTTGATCAGGTAATTTTTTTTTTTTTTACTTTATTTTACTAGAGTAAAGCAAGTTGGGATGTTTTTCTGTGTAGCATATGTGACTATTGTTTTTATTCAGAAAACACCTAAAGTAGTAGCAAATAAAACTGTATGGCCTCAGCTCAAACCTGACGTGTGTTAGTGTTCAGAAGAAACAGCAGACATGTTTAGAATAGGGTATTTTCATGTCAGTGCTTGTAAAGAGCAAGTTATTCTAAAATACGTTGTTAGTATTTTTGAACAGGTGTAAGCTTTGATGGGTAAAAAACTGGCTGGATGCCCAGGCCTAAAGAGTTGTGGTGAATGAAGTTCAATCCAGTTGACAGACAGTGAGAAATGGTGTTCCCCAGGGCTCAGTACTGGGGCTGGTCTTCTTCCAATATCTTTGTCAATTACCTAGATGAGAGGATTGAGTGCACCCTCCTCAGTAAGTTTGCAGATAACACACCTCTGGGTGGAAGTGTTGAACTACTTGAGGGTAGGAAGGCTCTGCAGAGGGACCTGGACAGGCTGGATTGATGGGGTAAGGCCAATTGTATAAGATTCAATAAGACCAACAAGACACTTGGGCCTCAATAACCCTATTCAGTGCTACAGGCCTAGGGAAGGAGTGTCTGGAAAGGCCACTTCTGATAGAGAAACACCTGGGGAGCTGGTCAATAGAAGGCTGAATATGAGCCAGCAGTGTGCCCAGGTGGCCAAGAATGCCAATAACATCCTGGCTTGTATCAGGAATAGTGTGGCCAGCAGGACTGGGGAAGTGATTGTTCCCCTGTAGTCAGAAGTAGTGAGGCCACACTTCAAGTGCTGTGTTCAGTTCTGGGCCCTTCATTACAAGAAGCACATCAAGGTTCTGGAACAGGTCTAGAGAAGGGCAATGATGCTTGAAGGGTCTAGAGTGCAAGTCTTATGAGTAGCATCTGAGGAAACTTTTTTTTTTTTTAGAGAAAAAGAGGCTGGGGGTAGACCTTATGGCTCTCTACAACTACCGTAAGGTTGTAGCAAAGTAGGTGTTGGTCTCTTCTCCCAAATATCGAGAGAGCGAGAGGAAATGGCCTCAAGTGCCAGGAGAGGTTGGATATTAGGACAAAATTATTTATTGAAAGGGTTGGCAGGCACTGGAACAGGGTGCCCAGGGAGGCAGTACCATACCAACATCCCTTGAAGTCTTCAGAAGTCATGTAGATGACCACTTAAGGATATGGTTTAGTGATGGTCCTGGAAGTATCAAGTTTAAATTGGATTCAATGAACTCAAATGTCTTTTCCAACCTAAATGATTCCATGATTCTATCTGCAAAGGCTATATAAGCAAATTCTTTTTAAAGCATGTAATATTTACCGTCAAAAACCATCACTGAATTAACATCATGCTTTCAACTTCTTTAAAAAAAAAAAAAATGCAGTGAATAAAGTTTTTGCATTAGACGTTTTTTATATGTTGAAGACATCATTCCTTTATAATACTACCAGACACTGGAGACACAGCTAGACTAATCTTAAACTGTTTTCCTTTCAAAGTTAATCCAAATGTTTGTAAACTACAGTGCAATTTTAATGTCATTTAATGCTATGGATTTATTTTAAGCTGTCAATAAAAGACAGAAAAAAAAAGAAAAAAGTTTTTTGAGGAGTAATATTTTCACATAAAGTTTAAGCAAATAAATTAAGATAAATAAAGTTTCTCTATAGAAAAAGTCTCAGAAGATCTTGACAGAATCCTTGACTTCTCTACCTTACCCTAATGAATTAAATGTGTAAGGAAAAGTAAATTGGCTAGAATTTAAATAGATCAGACTATCCTAACAAGTACTTCAAAAATGTTCCCTTTCACTAATGGTTTCATATTTGCTTTATATGAAAGTATTTATTTTTACATCTATCTAAAAAAATGGAAGCAGCAGCCCATTATAAAGAAGAGATTCTGAAGAACAGAAATGTACAGAAATGAGGAAACTTTAAGGAAACCCTCTTCAGGGTTAAACTAAAGTACACATATAACACGTGAAACCAGGCTCTACCTCTAATTAATTTTTTTAATTGGCTATTCTTAATATATTGCACAATCCTCTAAAATTTTAAAGTCACCTTCTAAATCTAATTGTGAACAATCTTTTATCCTCTGCTTAAAGTATAATAAATTATTCACTGCATGGTCATGACTAAATCTCAATTAAGGATCATTAAAATCTGGGAAAATAAAGAGTCTGCAATGGAATGTATTTGTTATTTCTTTGGGGATAAACACCAAGTGAACTGTTATAATTGTCTTTAAAACATAGATAAATACTCCCTTTAAAGACTAACAAAATTAAGAGGTTTGGAACTGGCTTGCTAATTGAGTTAAGAATCCAATGTCACCGTAGTGTGACATTTCTATATTTGACACACATTGTTTGTAATCAGCATGTCTGATCAGAGTTTGCAATATAAGAAAAATGCTGTACGTATCACAAAATCTATAAGTTCAAAGAGAGGTTTAAATGATGCATCTTTAACAAAGAAGAAAAACAACTGTGATCAGATTCCTGTCACTCTTAATTGGAAGGCCTTAAAACACCACTAAAAAAAGCAAAGCCAGCTTAGCACTTTTTGAAAATGTATACAAAACTGAATTTTGACAGGCTAAAAATATAAGTGCAATTGTATCAAAGTAGGTATATGGAAGGAAAAGGCAGGGAGATCTATCTGCAATTAACAGGGTTTTAGAGGGCTCCAGCAGGTAAGTCTTGGGTATGCAAGTGGAGACTCCATTAATTTATAATACCTTCCTGTCAGTATAAATTTGAGAGGGAGATTTTTATTTCTAAACTTCCTTCTCTTGCTTAGCCTTTTAATCTTTCTTTCCTAGGTTTTGTTTAAACAAAGCCCCCTGGGGACTATCACAACTCAATTAAAACAAGTAATCAGGAAAAGCCAACATGGATTTATCAGGGGCAAAATTTTGACTAATAAACCTGATTGCCTTCTATGACAAAGTAACCTGCTAGGCTGATGCAGAGTAAGCAGTGGACATCATATACCTCGACATTTCCAAGGCCTTTGATACAGTATGCCACAACATCCTCCTCGAGAAACTGACTTAGCACGGTCTGGACAAGTACTCTGTGCAGTGAGTGAGGAACTGACTGACAGACCATTCCCAGAGGGTAATAGTAAATACTTCATCCTCCAACCAGTCACAGGTGGAGTCCCCCAGGGTTTGATTTTGGGCCTGATATTGTTTAACATCTTCATAAGCGACTTGGATGTTGGGATCAAGAGCACCCTGATGATGTTTGCTGATGACACCAAGATGAGTGGAGATGTTCACACCCCAGAAGGGAGATCCACTCTCCAGGATGACCTAGACAGACTGGAGAAGTGGGCTAACAAGAACTTTATGAAGTTCAAAACAGAGAAGTGCAAGGTCTTGCACCTGGGAACACATAACCCAGGAATACAGTTCAGACTGGGATCCACTTAGCTAGAGAGCAGTCTTGTGGAAAAGGACCTGGGGGTCTTGGTGGACAAAAGGCTCAATATGAGCAAACAGTGTGCTGCAGCACAAAAGAAAGACACCAGGGTGCTGGGTTCCATCAATGAGGGCATCACCAGCAGAGATAAAGAAGTCACAGTTCCACTCTACTCCGCACTTGTCAGACCATGCCAGGAGTATTCCATCCAGTTTTGGTCCCCACTGTACAGAAAAGATGCAGACAGGATGGAAAGAGTCCAGAGAAGAGCCATGAGGATGATCAGAGGACTAGAAAACCTGCCACCTGAGGAGAGGCTGAGGAAACTGTGTTTGTTCAGCCTTGGGAAGAGAAAGCTTAGGAGAGACCTTATTACAGTATTCCATTACTTAAAGGGGGAGATAAAAAGAAAACTGAGATTCCCTATTTATAAGAAGTCACATGGACAAGACAAGGGGCAATGGGCAAAAGTTGCTCTTGGGAAGATTCCATTTTTTACACAAGAGGTAAATTTTTCACTCTTAGTACAGTCAGCCATTGGAGTGGTCTCTCAGGGGAAGTGGTGGATTCCCTCACTTTGGAAATTTTTAAGTCTCAGATCAAGGAGGTGCTGGGACTTTTCATATAAACAATAATATTAGAAGGATTGGACCAGATGATCCTTCTGTTTCCTTCCAGAGTGACATTCCATGATTACTTCTTCCACCCCTGTGCCCCCATGGTCTCTAAGGTGTAAGAGCAGCTGTAGTTCCAGTCATGAGCCTTGTTATAATGTGTTCTTTTGTTGTTTTATTTTAGTTAAAGTATGGGAAAGACCTTGCTTATATATATCTCTCTGCACCA
Source organism: Phaethornis superciliosus (assembly GCA_023637945.1). Lineage (NCBI taxonomy): Eukaryota > Metazoa > Chordata > Aves > Apodiformes > Trochilidae > Phaethornis > Phaethornis superciliosus. The sequence goes on from JAJQWJ010000002.1 coordinate 76,762,100, forward strand.
AATCCCAAGGGCTCGGACATGTGCAGGGACTACCTTATCAAATGCTGAAGGAATTGCTACTAGAAAAACACCAAGTTCCAGCCACATTGTGGGACAAAAGTGGGACCTTTTAAGCACTAACTCTCAAACCACCCCTTAGGTGCTTATATTTATTTATATACATGTTAAGGCCTGTCTTCTAAGGAAACATGTTTACACAGATTAAAAAAAAGTTTACAACTTTACCAGCAAAAAACTGCTCCTACTCATCTTGGGTTAATTCATGAGGCTCTCATCTGGGAAACCTGTCTTCCTTCTGATGACTACTCTTAGCTTTTTGCTGGGCTTAACTTTTTTTTAATCTGCAGCCTTAAACACATTCTTTAAATAAATGTCATGCTCTTTCCTAGGGACTGAAATGCTCTGTTTACCTGTAAGACATATGGAGCCAAAAAGAGACCTTTTGGAGCAAACTAAAACTTGGCTAATTATGCACCTGCCAAAAGCTTTAAGAATGAAAAAGAGAGAGCAAAGAGATGTGCAATAACAGACAGAAGAATTAGACTTTTCTTTGACCCTGTCAGGCATTCTCTACAGAGAAATTAAAGGATATAGCATTAAGTGATCACAGACCTAAGGCTTATGAGGGAAGACTGAAAGAACTGGAGTCATGATGAGATAATTCATAAATATCTGCTGCTTCAAAGAGAGGAAATTAACTGCTTTTGTCCCATCTCCAGTAGCAGTAGAAATCTTTTACACTTCTTTATCAACACAATTATTTGAAAAATGCTTTCTAGTGACAAGTAAGCACTACCATGTGCTGTAACAGAGATCTGGATTGTATGATATTAGATTCTTTAAGGAATACTATGTTTATACAGCATATAGGTGATTAAGCTTTGAAGTAACTGACCTGTAAACCCATTTCCAGATGGTTTTCCTCCTGTACTATGCCTTTATCAATTCTAAATTTTATAGAACTGAAAGATGCAGAAATGCATTATTTGCCAGCATAATTTGAAAATTTATGACAGAATCTAATTTTTACATTAGACAATGGGTATTAAAAATTGAGTAGGTTCTGGTCATATATGTAATCAGATTTACTTTCACCTTACCATGAGAACTAGCAAAATAGAAGCAGAAATAGATCCTACATAAAATTGTTCCCAGCAATGCTCTTCAGTGCTAAAATTATCCTTTAAATCTGAGAGTACTAATAAATGTACTAACCAATCTATCAGTCAAGCAAACAAAAAGAAGTAGAATGAAAAAATAAAAGTCTTCATCAAGAGCAATGAGATTAAACATTAAAAAAAAAAAGCACTTTTATATCACTGCCCTGGGATATTTTAAAAAATCAATTTTAAAGAAAAAAATGCAAATTGATAGTGTTATTAAGTAGTAATAATTTCCCCCACAGATTAAAACACTACTTTTACTTGTTAGGGTTTTTAATAACTTGTTATTAAATTACCTAAGTTAACCAAAAAACAACAAATAAAAAATAAACTAAGCAAATTACTATAGGGAAAACTGATGCAAGCTCTTAAGTATATTTATTAGAACTATTATGACAGGTAAATTCTTCAGTAACAATCTCTCTCCCTAAAAGTACACTTTCTCTAATGTTGCCTTGATATCAGTAATGTTCTATTTTGAAAGTAAGGAGACAGTCATGGAAGTTTACTCTTAAATACAGAAATAAAATTTAGAAAGGCTCTTAACATAATTAATTTATTAATTTAAAAAAAAAATTGCTTTCATCTGGAGCTAAATATTGGAAAATGCCTCTTCTCCACAAAGTCTTTCTTATCCCATCAGTCTAATAGCAGAAGGCTTCTGGCAGATTCAAAATAGTGCTTTTCTTCATCAGTCCACTGGAGATGGAAGGGCACACATTTCATGGGCAATTATTTGCTGGTAGCTGCTTTTAACCCCAGTGTGGTATTGCTTTCAATTTGCAGTAACATGACAACTTTGGTGTGTCAAATGGATCATGTTCCATCAAAGGAGGAGCTCTTATACTATCTATCCTGCCACGTTTGTTATAAAAGGTAAGTGCCTTTTATTTCAAGCAATTATCGAAGGAGTACTCAGTCTGCATCAAGGTTAAGAAAGCAAAAAAGTTTCTAATATTGCCTAGAGTAGAAAAACAGATGTCAGAAAAACCTTAAGTTGAGGAATTCTTACATTTATACAAAGAATGTAGTGTTTTGGTGGTTTAGTTCTTTTTAATTTATAATCTTTAAATCTAGCATTTGGGAAAGAACAATGTCTATTACCGAAAGCAAAATAAGTGAGTCTTTCTCACAGTCTTTACTGAAACAGTCTTTCCTCATCTGTCTTACTGCTTTCAAAACTGATATCCCAAGTATTTGTGAGGGGGTAAGATTTATCATTAGATTCATGCACAATATTTCCATCGACCTAAAAATGACGTACACCTTAAGTACAGAATTTAGCTATAGACTAATTTCAATTGTTTTAATGCAAGGAAAAATAAAATAGCACATTATACAGTTGCCAGTACTGAGGTTTTTTAATTCTATAATTTCATCATCTATCTTTCTTTTTTTTTTTTTTTTTTTTTTTTCCCAGTGCTAGCAAAAAAAATGTTTGAAACAAATTTCAAGGTACATGGAAATATGAGTTTGGTCATAAGAAAATACTGATTATGGGCTGGAAACCAGAAACCTGTCACTACTGTGCCTTAAATTATATTTTTCAAATTCAAGTTTCCTCTTTTGACATATTTATCTTTCATTTTGCAATATAAAATGATATTTTTTAGAGAAAGTAGTTAGAAAATTGGACACAGCTGACTAAGCATCAGATCACTGTGTTCTAGGACAGACATGGCTTTAACTAATGATCACTGTAATCTACAAAACGACATATTACACACTGTCTTGCTCAAATATACTATTTTATGCTTCATACTGCAGTACTTTTAATTATCATTGCCTGACGTTAAAAAATAGATATACACACAATTACTTTCAGATGGATATGGGATAGTCAGTTGTCATGGTGAACTTGTAACCTAACTTCACTAAAGCATTCTCAATTGAACACATGTCAACCCATGTTTAAATTCAGCTTTTGTTTTTTGGGTTGTTTTTTTTTTTTCTTCTATCTATTATGGTAAATGCTCTTTCACATTAGCAAGAGAAGTACTTTCATTTGTTCAACTTTTGGGCATGCATTTTTCATGTATTTTGAGGAAGGCAATTTCATATTTAGACAAGTGCAATAATTGTGACAATCCAAAATTGTATCTTGATATATGAACATCAACCATTTTTTGACCTTTTCAATTTGCTCAGTTTTCATTCCAACTGGACTGTCTCGCTCAAATATAAAACAATGCAGGATATACCATAACCACATCACATTTTTGTCTTATCTTCAATTAGAAATGCACAAGAAATAACCAGAAATGTTTAAGAAAAAATTTAAAAGTTAAGTTTTATCTGATCCAAGATTTATGAAGTATACTTGTCATAAGATAAAATCATATAAAAATCAAAGTATGTCAAGGAGTGAATGATAAACTAGGCTTAGTATCAAAGCTGTGGTACTGAAATACTAAAGTTTTTATATACTACAACAACTATCATGAGAAAAATTGAATGGAAGACAAAATGAATAATGTAAACAAATCCTTGTCCCTGGTAAATTAGCCTAAACAAGAAAAATCCTTACACTGATTTTATTCAGATTCCTTAGGATGACTTCAGTAAATTCAAAATAAATATATACATACTACTGGAAGATATACAATTTCTTCAAACCTTGAATCAACCATAGCAAGTATCTATAAATGTTCCATATTGCTTTTTGTACTACACGCAACACTACATCTCCCTCAGCAGCAATGCAATCCCTTTGTCCTTAATGCAACCCAGCAACCTCTTGGGCAGCCTGTTCTCTGCAGTGATGCCTCTCCAGCAGATGGCAGGGTGTTTCAAGTCCCCCATGAGAACCAGGGCCTATGAACATGATACTTATTCAAGTTGTCTGAAGAAGACCTTACCTATTTCTTCCTGATTGCTCTGTAACAGACATCAGCATGACATTAACTTGGCAGTCTTTCATAACATCTCACATCAGACTCCCAGGCAAGCAGCAGATGTCTCCAGATCACAATCTGACAGATGGCAGACTGCTCTCTGTAGCAGAGGGTCTTCCTGTGCTATAACTCATCACTTCCTCCTGATGCTCATACATGACTCAGCCTCAGCTAGCTCAAATGATTCAATGGATGGAGATCCCAGTAGTTCATCTCCTGGAAAGGCACTGAACAACTTCTGCACCTGAAAATGCCTCATCCCAGTACCAGAAACCACAAGCTACCAGCCTTTTGCCACAATAAGAATCTACATTTCACTTTATATGCACTGAACAGTCAGGTGAGGGGTCTCTCCCAGATAAAGGCAGCAGTGAGGGGATGCCCCTGGCTACCTGGCCAAGGATGGCGGGGCTGGGTAAGGGCCAGTCCAGACAATATATAAGGAACATATAAGGAAGGCATTCATTCTTTGCTTTCTAGGACTGGACTGCTGGACTGTCTTGGACCACACTGTTACCCCAGGAAGAAGGGCTGTTGGGGCATTGTGGGATCGGCGGGTGGTAATACCCTTCTCTTTCCTTTTCTCACTCTCAAAAGACTTTAGATTGCTTGTGCTATTTGTTGTTCGCCAAATAAAACTTTCTGTTTGCACAGGACTCTTCATGGCTGGACTTTGTTCTTGAGGGATCTGAATAAGTTACATCGACCACAGGGTGGATTGTAACACTCCTCCAGATGGGACTTTGAGCTCTTGAAACTTCAGGGTCTCAGAGAAAATCCAGTGAAGCTCTCATAATCTCTGATGCCCCACAATCTGCTGACCTCCTCCCATATTTCTGTCAGCTGGTAACACATGTCCTCAAATTTTGCACCTGCTTCAGGCTAGGAGCCAATTTCCTGCTGCCTTAGTCTCAGTGAGATGTGTCATGCACACTGCAGCCCAAGAACTGCAGAGCTGCATCCTTCCTCAGGAACTCACTGTTGTTTGAGGCCTTTGGTGTTACAGGGAAAGTATTTCAATCCCTGCTGTGGACTGTGCCCCGTGGCACTTTGCTGAGGATATATATGTTGTTGTGTGCACTTGCTGGCCTGTTCTGTGCAATTGTGTTAAGTGCCACACAAACTGAGGTGTCTCGTTATTATTTCTTTATCTCTATTAGCTGTAACTAATATACAAAAGCAACTTTGCTAATATCTTGAAAAATAAAGAGATTACTTCACCTGCAGTAGAAACTGAGCTCAAAGATACAACTTCACATAAAAACAAAGCCTAGAAAAAGGATGGAAGTGACGGCAGAGAAGGTGATGGATTAGCTAAATCCATAGAGAATACACATATCACATATTACAATACAAATATTTGGCTTTTGTTTTCCAGGACAAAAGTCGTTCTAACACCTATAGTTACAAATTCCACTTGGCACCTGGAAACTGTAAAGCAGCTTTCAAGTTGCACACTATTGGACCATTTCTTCTGAAGATGTGATCCTATGATCTTAATTCAGCAAACATGGTTTCTCTGTGATCATTTCCCATATGCTGTTTGTTTACTGTAAACGAAGCTTAATTTGCATTAATAGACTCAGCAAACGTAACAGATGTTCTGCTACTTATAATTTTATGTCAGAATAACAGGGGAAAGAAGGTAAAAAGAAAAGAGCAGTTAAATGTCTAAAACTGAGAGCATGGTTATATGTTAATAAAATTATACCTCTCAAAGAGGTTGCTTGGTTTTCTAATCATTAATTTAAAAAAAAAGAAATAGAAAAAGAGAGACTTAACATAGATACAAGAACAGGGAACTATTTTTCAAAATAAGAAAATAATCTGAAAATAATCTCCTAAAATAATCTGAAAAATATTATTAAATTAAAATACTGCCTCTGGTTCAACCTGACCTTGAACTGCAGATTGATGGAGGCAAGACAGAGTGCCACAGAAGTATTTTTCACAGTCTGCTAATGAGTATCACTGGAAACAGCTTAATGGACTTCAGAGGTGAACTTTATATATAGTACAAGTGTGCTTATGTTAAAAAATATGAGTCTGCGTTATGTAAGTGAACAAGCATGGGATCCCTTGAATTCTGTCTGAAAATCATCTGTAAATTTTTGCTCAGAGACTCTTCTTAGTGCAAAAGTTTTCTTACAAAAAGCATTTTTGCTTAAAGACTTTGCATCAGATGACATGTATTTCAGCTTTATGTTTAGTCAAACAGCTCACCATAATTGGCTGAAGTCAGAATTATGGGATGGATTATGAGTAAAGTGAATCAAGAGAGGGATTTTATTACTCTAAAGTTTTTTCAATTGCCTTGGAAGAAAAGGATAAACTATTTTTTTTTCATTAGAAAATGTGACCTCGAAAAACTTCAAAAATGTAATTCACCAATCTTAATCAAGATCTATGGGCATCCTCTTCTCCGGTGTCCAACTTCTCAGTGACTCAAATACAATTAAGAAGAAAGAAAAGTGTGTTCAAAATTTACTCTTGTCCTAAAGAATAACACTGTGAATTTTGTGAGTGTTTAATGAGAAGATACTTGTAAACTATCAAATAGTTCATATTTCTACACAGAGTTTTTTGTGTGAGAAAGCAAAACACAGAGTTTTTTTGTGTGAGGGGGGGATCTTAGGACACTCAGATACTGAATCCACCCATAAAAATGTACAAAATGATTGATGCTTCGGTACACAACTGCCAAGTTCTTTAGGATGTACAAAATGCAGCTGGATAGCAGACTCCAGAAATCAGGTATGGCACCAGTGTGGTAAACTGGATTTACCCAGGAAGAACCTGGAGGCAAAAGAAAATGCCTGTAGGGGAAATTAAAAAACAAACAAGCAAAGATGAACAACAGCATAGGTAAATAGGAATACAAGCTAACGATGCATAACAAAAAGGTCTGCATTGCTTGGAACAGGAGAACAGACAGTAACTAAGATGAGGTGACCTTGCAGGTCCTAACTATCTGAGATTTTCATATATATATGCATGTATGTACTGCAAGCCTTCTGGAGCATGAATATTATCACTCTGTTGCAGTGGAACTGAATGCAGTCTCTGTGAATGATCAATGGTATTGCTGCACACCATTTAAAACTGTTTAGATTCCAAACACCTCTGGACATCTAATTAGTAGCAAATGTGCTCCAATATAGATTTTGAGAGGTTTGCCATGGTTAAAACGCTCTGTAAAACACAATTCAAGTAACAGGTGCTGGTTCAAATATCGATGGTAAACCAGTTTTGCACAGAACATGAGGTCTTAAAAATACGATGTCTTCCACATTTGGAGAAGGTTCCCTATTCATTATATTTCTCCCAGTTTCCTAGTGAACATATGCTGTTCATCATCACCAGCTATCACCATGATAGTTGTAGGGAAAGTGAAGCATCTGTTTTACATCTCAAACAAAGAATCTACCAAATGCTTCCTGGTGAGCAGATATTAATAAAATCTGATTGTTCAATAAAAGTTCAAACAAGAAAAAAAGCATATAGGCAAGAAATGTAGGTGCACATTAGCAGAAGCTGGGTGTCTGTCCTATGAAATCAAAAGAGCAAATGTCATTTCCTATTCTGGAGCTAATAAAATTTAATCTTTGGACAGTAAGATCTATAATAATGGCAAGATCTATAATAATGGCAATTAGTATACAACACCAGATATAAAAGCCATGAAACATTTGATAATACTACATAGAATCAAAGAGTGGTTGATGTTGGAAGAGACCTCTCGAGATCATCTGGTCCAACCCCTGGATGAAGCAGAGAACATATTTAGGTTTTTATCTCACCCTGTCATAATTTTTACTAGAATAGCAGTGGGAGACAGCATTAGGACAGTTAAGGTTTTTCAGTCCAATTCATATATCCATGATAAGAAAATATGTTCCTTAATCAAAGCAAGAGTCAAAACTTTTGTCTTCTGACTTTGTCTTGAGTCAATTTTTGATAAGTCGGTGTTTCTTCTGGTTGCCTTAAAAGCAGCAGACAGGAAAACTAAATGTCACTGGAAAAAAAAAAATAGTTTCAGTTTGAAACTATTTAACTGCTTGCTTTTGTCAGTTCAGCATACTTAAAAATTAAAACAAAGCTGACTCTAGAGATCAGTTTAAACAGATGTTATTTAGTAGTTTTTGTTTCAACTATTGCATTTTAGGGGTTGCAATCAAACATGTCCTGTAGAGTTCGAGTATCTATAAATGCTCCACTGCTCATCATGAAACAGTCCTGTGTCCATTGCAGAGTACTGAGACTGAACAGTAAATTAAAACACGTGAGCATTACTGAGAAGTTTACTGGGCTAGCAGTGTTACTAATCACACAAGTTTATGCCCTCTAGTCCTAATTTTCCAGAAACAAAAGACATAATTAATATGTTTATAGATTGAAGAAGTCGGATCCTAAGTTAGCTCAAGTCATATACTTTGGTTTTGCTTCAAAACCACTGAGAAAAGCAGCATCCCACAGTCTGAATGAAAAGCATTTAAAATTATCTCCAGAATACATCAGTTTTCTCAGCGTTTGCAAAGATGATGCTTTATGCTTTGGTTATGCCTCCCTCCCTCCCTTCCCTCCTCCTCCTCCCTTTCTTTCCCTCCCTTCTCACCCCCCTCCCTTCACTCCTTATCCTCATTGCCCTCCTCTGGATTCTTTCCAACAGCTACATGTTTTGTTTGTGTTAGGGCTCCCAGACCTGGACACAGTACTCCAGGTGGGGTCTCATGAGAGCAGAGTAGAGGGCAAGAATCACCTCCCTTGCCCTGCTTACTACACTTGTTTTGATGCATCCCAGGATATGACTGGCTTTCTGAGCTGCAAGTGCACTTTTCTGTCTCATACTAAGTTCTTCATCAACCAACACCTACAAGTCCCTCGCCTCAGGGTTTCTCTCAATCTATTCTCCACCCAGTCTGTACTTGTACTTCAGGACTGTCAAGTACAGGATGTTGCATTTGGCCTTGCTGAACTTCATGCAGTTTGCACAAGCCTGCCCCTCAAGCCTGCCAAGATCTCTTTGTACAGCATCCTGTGCCTTAGGCATATCAGCTGCATCACTCAGTTTGGTGTCATCTGCAAATATGCTGAGGGTGTTCTGAATCCCACAATCCCAGTACTAGTCCCTGAGGAATACCATTTGCCCTGGACATGGAGTTGTTTACCCCAGCTCTTTGGGTGCATCAGACCAGCCAATTCAAGTCCAAGAATATCTCTGCTGTAGAAAAAGGATGTCATGTGTAACAGTGTCAAAATCTTTGCACAAGTGTCAATTTGACTAAGAATATCTAAGCAGTAATGGTTGGTTATTTAGATTCAGAAATTAAAGCTAAAGAAGAGTGGAAGAGACATATGACTCTTGAGTCCCTGAAAGAAAGGTGTGGAAGAACAAGACCAAATTGCAGAACAGAAAACAGTTCTAGAACTGACTGAGGTCAGATGGTGTGAAAATACAAACCTGTCTTATAAATCTTACTCTCCTTTAGACATTACCAACTTGGCCAAAAAAATATACAAAGCCTTGGAGAAAGATGTAGACTACCTAAATGAATGAAGCCTCTAGCATTGTTATGAATAAAATTGCATTAGAAATGAGTCATATCTCATGTCTGATGTCAACAAAAGTCTTGCTTTTGGGAACATTACATTTTTATAGTACATTTCTAAGCTTTAGATCACAATCTAGTTTCAGGAGGTTTCTTTCCAGTCTTCTTTGCTACCTGTGAAATATGACAAAGACAGAAAGAAAAGAACTTTATCATATAATAGTGATATTCTTAGGCTGAAAAAAGTTTCAAGAACAAATCCTTTACTATTCAAAATCCTTCTATTCCTTGAATATAAAGGAATAGAATATCAATCAGTCAATGCATTACAAAAAGAGCTTTTACAAATAAAGATGAAAATTTTGCTTAGAAGGATGATATTTTTTCTACAGTTTTCTAATAAATAATTTAATTCTAGTTTAGGAATGTTATAGGAAATTTTTCTCACAGGTAATTTTTTTCTTTTCTCATGTTCTTTTCATAATGACTCATGGGAAAAGAATTCTACTGTAATTTTTTTTTCATCTGAAATTCATACTTCACTGCATTCACACCTTAAACATTAAATACATTCTGAGACAGTACAAGTTTTTAAACATCAGCCATTAGTCACATTATTTTAGGCAAGAAGTATATTTACATATATATTTTTCATAATTTTATACTTTTGGTGCATTGCCAGTGGATGGCCACTCACAGGAAGGGGAATCATCATGAAAATAAGGACTGTCTGAGACACAGTCTACCAGATCAGACATTGGATAATAAAAGAAGTACAGAATGGCCAAACTTAGATTACTATCAGAGCAGACACATAGTCTTTGAATAGCTGAATTTAGGAACTCATCTTCATGCTGGTTAGTGATCTCTGCATTTCCACAGGATCAGCAGCAGTGTGCTGGAACTCCCACCTGCACTTCTGTAACTACAAAAATGCCAATACTGGGTCAAATGGAAAGATCCATCCCAATATATCACTATGTACATAAGTTTTAAAACAGGATGCTCAGAGAAAAGTATAACAGGTCAAACACTGTGTTGATTTTTTTTCTCAATATACTGTCCAAGCTTTCAATGAATTTCCTGAACTACAAATTACATTTATTTTTAATGTGCCTTCACTAGGGAACCTCTTTCCACTTAGTTTTGGGGTTGGCAAACTCAGTATAGCAACTGTTCTTTGTAACACTTCAAAATTTCTTAACATAGCACCACAGATTTTCTTAGCACAGCACTCTGTGGTTGCAGCAGTGATGTATGTGGTGGGGGTAGGGCAGGGGCTGATGGCCAGGGCCCCGAGATGGTTCTGGAGTGCCAGAGAAGGTTTCAGCTTCAGTGTTTCAAGGCCAGACAGCTGCCATTATGGCCCTGAACCCAGGCATCTCAATACCAGGAAGAGGGAGAACCCATTAAGGGCTCAGACTGGAGCAAAATGCAGAAGAATTTCCTTGGTTTCTACCGAGTACAAATCTCACCTACAGGCATTTTCTATGGAAAACCTGAAGCAATAACATGGATGGCATTAGTCACTGACATCTAAATAATTGCATAGGTAGCTTCTATCCTACCTGTCAACTCTATGAGTTCAAGCTTTATAAAGGAAATTTTTTCAAAGAGGTTCTTCTTTCATTTCACATTTTGTCTCAACAGGTCAGAGCACTGGAGAGTAGGTCATAAAATAATGAAGAAGAATATTATATCTTGCTCAGTCATTAGACCTCAGATCACTTCAGTTTGTGGCACTCATATAGCAGATACACTCCTGTTTCACCAACATTTGCCTTGAATAAAGATTCAGAAAATAATATAAGGGGACTGTCACTTTGTGTTCAGTTTGTGAATTTATGAGACAAATATAGTCACTGGTAAGTAACTGAGTAGGTAAGTTTTGTTTGCTGAGGCAAAGGTATTGATTTGTCTCTCAAGTTTTAGATTTTTGAAGAAAAATGGGGAGTTTCTCTAATCTATTTAGTCAGTACATAGTTAATTTAGCAGTATTATTTTTAAGTAAATGCAAAAAACCATAGTTCCATAAATCTTAACACAAGATTTTGCTAAGATTATTACAGTAGTAAAAGTGATTGAGTTATTATATATAATCTTGCTTTAGAAATTCCTAGCTGTGAAGATAATGTGCTAGAGAAAATCTACTATGTTTAATATAAATTAACTCAGTTTATCTTGAAATTGCACATTGTCATTTCAAATTTCAGTGGATTTCTTTTTATCTTTTTATTTGTGATTCAATTTTTAAAGTTTTGTATTTTCAAAACACATCAGGCAAGCTATATTTCTACTGGCTAATGTGAAATTTATTTTTGGTTGCTTTCTTAATCATAACTACTACGTGGAAGAGATAAAACACCCATTAAATTAAATGCCTAACAGAAGAAATTAAATGAATCTTGTTTTACTCAAAGATTAAGGTAACATTCCCATGCTTTCCAAAACAGGATTTGGATCATGAGCTTACATTTTGTGTATCTCCAGGGTTATAAAGTCTGAGTTTTGAGGGGAGAATCAGGTATTCATGGAGAGATAAAAGGTCTTGCTTACCTCCTCAATGTTTACACATCTATTGTCCACATAGAGAATTTCTCTGTCTTTATGAGTTTCAGGACAAGGGGTTGCTACTGCATGAAACTCTGCCGGGGAGAGCTGAGGTAAAGGCAGATCATGCAGACTTGATGCAACAGAAACTGGGAAATCACTGAGGAGGTGTTTGAGAGAAAAAGTGAGCTAACCTCGATGACAGCATATATAAACATCACCTCTGCAAAAGTATTCTCAAGCTAAACAGATGGGTCAAGATGGATTTTGTGAAGGATGCTCTGCAGTTTGAAGCTGTTGGTAAAGACTAAGCTAGTGAAACTTGCACAGGTTTTTTCATTGTTTCAAAATGAGGAAAAGTTCAAGAATGCATGCTGAGAAAAAGGCTAAAGATTGAAGGACAAGAACCAGAGAGAAGGAAAATTACATGAGTGAAGTCAAAGATGGAAGGGATGACAGTCAAACTGAGTAAAGTCAGGAGATCTGAAGATAGAAGAAAGAGGAGGGTGGGAGTAGGGAACACCAGGTGGAAAATATCTGTGTCAATATTAAAGAAATTAAAAAATAGCATAGGAAAGAAGGAGGGAAAGTCACAAAAAGGTGTTGCAGCCATCATTCTTTGCTCCCTTTCAGAAAGGTCTGTTTGTCCCACTTTACTGGCTAAAAAAATGGCTGCTACTGTAACTTTCATCTTCCAAAGTCAATATGACAATTTCTTCAGTTAGCAGTGTCTTCTGTGGTATCATATTGCACATATGGCTGTGCCATACTAAACCTGCAATATTGCAGAGATATTTGGATCTTAAATTTTCAATTGCTTTTTTTTCCCCACCTCTTTTTAAAAGCATGGATTTTAATTAGATCTACAAATATATTATATATTCTTCCTTCTTCATGTTCTCACCATCCTTAACTGCTCACAGCTACTGAATTTCATCTTCAAAAGCCACCTTGTGTCTTGAAGTTTGAGCTGGAGATATATGTTAGAAGACACAAATGGTGGTTAAAAAAATAGTGAGGGCTTTACACAGCCTAAATTCAATCTTTTCTCATACACTTTTACACATCTTGGATGTCTAATGCATTTCCTGTCATTTATTACTAGGCTCTGTTGAAATGATAAGCAGCATTTGTAATATATGATTTTGTAATTCAGTCTAAGGCACTAAATCCAGATATAGTGGTGCAAGAATCAAGCACCATAGCAACAACTTTATGTACCTGCAATTTTTCATAATCTGGTCTCTTGGAACTCTCATGAAATCAATGATATCCTTTTGGTGGTCACTTTGTTTGCTTCATCACAGCACACTGGAGGATAAAGCCCATTGCCTGTTCTTTATTACTCAACATTTTCAGCTAACTGTGTTAAGCATTGTCAGATAAATTAAATATTTCCAGGTACGTACTTAATTAAAGCTTTTTAATCTGTTTTATTACAGAAGGAGCTCACCAAATCAACATGCTTAACTGGCCAAATTAGTTATACAAAGAGTAACAATAGTGTCAAGAGTTGGGTAAAAACATCCATACTCATAATGGACTACACACTGTGAAAGATCTCAAACAAGTAATTTACATCTAAAACTTCATGTTTAGATCTTTTAGGTCTTTTACTCTCCTGCTTTCTTATCAAGACTTTTCAATGTACAGGAATAAACAAGCAAACCATCATTAGAATATGAGTCGCTGTTTCCTCTTTTCTTCTCTGCCTTATCAAACAAACAGCTTCAGAATAATCCTTTTTCAAAGTTTATTATTCCTTCAAGCTCCAGGACAAGTGTGGCACTAGCATATGAAGAAGAGCTGAGGGTCTCAGAGGTGCCATCAAACCAATGGAAGTCCAATATATCTATTCCATTCCTATAATCTAATCCATTAGGTTGCTTAAGTTTTGTACTAGCCTAACTTTCTAATTTGAATTCTGCAGTATTTAAAGAATGCAAATAAGTCTGTTATTTTATGACGTGGGTTAGCACAACACAGACAATGGAAAAACCTGTACAGTGCATTGACTACCATTTCTTGCCCTTATTTGTTTGTCTTGGACTGTGTTTTGGATTTTGAGAGGCATTGTTGGCCTGAATTAACATGATTTTGCACACTATTTGACTTAAGTCTCAGGTGCGTCTTAAAGCACTGAGGAACAGAGGACAAGAATGGCTCTATGCAAAACCAGCTCAGTGGTCCCTGCCCTTCACTCCATTTTTACTCTCATGGGACATAGAACAGGGACTTGCAGATTAACTGTTCGTAGAATGAGATTGCCTTTGGCTGCACTTCTCAGTTTAAACTGAATGCTTCTTGAGTGTGACTATCCTTCCCCTTCATTCAAACTACACTTGAGGAAGCACTGCAGTAATTTTATGCCTGTGTTAATAAGCGATACCCCAGTGACACAATCAGAGGTTTGGCAGTAATCTGCCAAAACCTACGATAATCTGTAGATTTCTGGTCACTTCCACGTACTTTGTAAAAAAGTATTGAAAGTACCATGGCCTTCCAAATTAGGCTATTTTCATACAAATGTAAACATTCTCAAAGTTTACAAATACTCTAACAGAAAACTCTGTTAAGTCCTTTGTGTTTTCAGATTTCTCAGGCTCTCAAGTAGAATGTTAGTCCAGCATTAGAAGCCAGTTAACAAAGATAATAGCCACAAGTAAAAATACTTTCATTTTGTCACATAACAATGCCACGCTTTTTTACACCTCCATCAAAAAGCAGCAGAAATCAGCAGAAGTCTTGTGGGGTACTTTATTGGCAAATTAGAGTGCACAATATATGTAGAAACCATCTCCCCAGTGTAATTTACTTGTCCCCATGTAGAGAATCACATTCCTCTAATAGGTTTCAGAACAATACAGAACAAGTGCATTTGCTCTTGTTTAGGGATCTGTCTGTCTCTAGAAGAGAAGAATCATATATTTAACAAAAAGTAAAGAAAGATAATCTCCAGATTGTTGCACAGAGCCATATTCTAATGTCAATGTCTCTACTTAGAACCTGGAATAGTAGCAGACATGCAACAAAAAATTCCAATATGGAATATTTGATTGCATGTTAAGAAAAAAATCTGTTTGTTGTAACAATACCTCCAAGTAACATATAGCATTTATTCTGGGGTTTTGTTCCAGCTTCACCATGATTAACAGGATTTTATACAAGTCTTATTTCACAGAATTTTATGGAAAACAAACAGACAGACAAACAAACAAAAAAATGGTAGTAGCAATTGAGAAAAAAATGGTAATAATTAAATTTCTGCAAAGATAGCCAAATAAATATGAGTTACCCTTTCCAAGAGACAAAAGCTCAGTGCCACACTAATTTCAACATTTTTAGAGTACACAAGGAATGGTTAACTATATTAAAAAACAACATTTGAAACAAGTGAGGAAGAAGGACTTTCTTGCCTCTGGCAGTGCACAGCAACATCTCTTGACACTCATGAGCTATCCAAGCAAACTGTAATTTTTTTCTTGGCTTACGAAGTTACTTCTGAAAAGCTGAATGTTTGCCTTTGGAAAACAATAGGCTGACCCAGATAGCAATGTTTATTGAAATATTATGAAAACAGTGCCAAGTGCTTTCCAATGCTTTGAAAATTATTTTTTTGCTTATCTAAGCCCTTTTTCACTGTGGAGCTTTTAGTGTCATCTACATGTAGCACAGGACCTTTATTGATAAAAATATAGCAGCAATAATACCATTTTTGTCTATTACTCATAGAGGTACACAAGCAGAAAGGATTTGGCAGTAAACAAGCTTAAGTTCATTCCTCCATTTGTTTTATTTATTTTTGCAGTCAATTTTAAATGGATTCTCTCTTGGGCTTCTTGCTTCTGCAAGCAGTAAATCAGGCAGTGGAGCAAAAGAATGCTTGGAAAGATCACAGCACCAGTTGTGTTTAAACTGCTCCATTGTGTCAGGGCAAAAAGGTCAATTCCACTGTAATGAACCTAAGAAGCTAGTGTCTAGTGCTTTTCCACATAAATGTTGTTTTAATCTATGCATTTCTATCATAGCTACTGTGACCATGTGATCAAATCAATGTAGTTCTATTTCACCTGAAAAGTAGTACTTATTTTTCACTCTTAATCTAGACTTCAAACGTGCATGGGTATATAAAATTAAACAATAATTGTCCTTATATTCATAAGATGCCATTCAAGTTCCCACTCCCCCCAGAAAACCAAAAACAAACCACACACTTTCACTTTTCACCCAGTTATATAGTGAGTTGTACGGTGTAGAAATTGGAAAATTCCATATGAACACTCAGTATAAAATGTAAAAGGTTAAGTATCCTGGGCTGTTTCAAAAGGAGCATGACCATCAGCTCAAGGGAGGTGATTTTCCCTCTCTACCTTGCTCTTGTGAGACTCCACCTGGAGAACTGTTTCCAGGTCTGGGGCCCCCAACACAAGAAGGACATGGACCCCCTGGAGCAAGTCCAGAAGAGGGTCCACAAAGATGATCAGAGGGCTTGAGCACCTCTTCTATGATGACAGGCTGAGAGAGTTGGGTTTGTTCAGTTTAGAGAAGTCTCTGGGGAGACATTATAGCAGCCTTCCAGTACCTGAAGGGGGCCAACAGGAAAGCTGGAGGACACTTTATGAGGGAATGCAGCTATAGGGCAAGGGTGAACATTTTCAATCTTAAAGAGGGTAGATTTAGTTTATATATTAGGAAGAAATTCCTGACTGTGAGGGTAGTGAGACACTGGGAAAGGTTACCCAGAGAAGTTGTGGATGCTCCCACCCTGGTAGTGTTCAGTGCCAGATTGTATTGGGCTTTGAGCAACCTCATCTAGTGAGAGGTGTCCCTGCCCATGAAGGAGGGTTGGAACTAGATGAACTTTAAGGTCCTGTCTAATCCAAACCATTCTATGTTTCTGATTCTGTGAAGTAGGTGATAATACATAGATCTCTACCTGTTAGTAGCAAATACAAAACACTTCAGGAGAAGTGACTTGTAAGAGATGAAATATATAATCATGTGGACATTCATGTGTAATGAAAAGTTACATACTGTATATTTATATTTGCACTGTCGATTTGCTTTTCAGTGAATGTTGTCTTCTGT
The DNA here is from genome assembly GCA_023637945.1 of Phaethornis superciliosus. Classification (NCBI taxonomy): domain Eukaryota; kingdom Metazoa; phylum Chordata; class Aves; order Apodiformes; family Trochilidae; genus Phaethornis; species Phaethornis superciliosus. The sequence continues at coordinate 76,779,344 of JAJQWJ010000002.1, forward strand.
TTCTATGTCTTCTTATTCCTGTAAAAAGTAGAAGCTATAAGTAGCTGCTGTCCAACTTATGCAGTTCAGAAAGTGCCTAACCTCTCTTGTGCTAAATCTAGTGGCTGAAATCAAAGGAAATGGTGTTCAAACTTCCCTAAGGAGCTCTAATGAGTATGCTGGATCAGAGGGCACAAAAAATGTGGACAATCATACAGCATCTCAAGTCAGAGGTTATCAATAACACAGTACTTACAGTCTAATTAAGTGAACAGAGATAGCAGCCCATGTTATATATTTCTCTCTTCATCACAAACTGGTGATACTTTAACCAGGCCAGAGTTCACCACTTTTGAAATAATAGGTTGTAAAGTCTAGATAATGCTACAAATTAGGCTAAACACATAATGATCACAAATGTGGAGGAAATAGTTTGAAAATTCAAAAGCACATACATTAAAATACTGCCTAAGGTCTCAATTTAACATTTTCTAATATAATATTACAACCATAGGTCTATCATGTTTAGCTGGGGTACAAAGCCAGTCCCATTTACAGTAAAAGTAATACTAATGTATATGGCTATACTGGGATGTTACAAACCTCGCCACATCTACTTCACTGATTTTTAGCTTAAAAGTAACTCCATTCACTTGCAAACCATAATTAGATTATAAATAGATATTCATAATTAAACATAATGCTTTCACACACAGGTATCTTAATTTTTGTTGTTAAATTTTCAATCTAGCAAAACTTTAGAGTTTATTTTTATGGTCTGCATTATTATTTTCTTTTAATAACCTTACATCTCAGTGCATGAGATTAGAAAAGTCATTAAAGTGGGTTTAAAAGACCACAATTTCATCACCAATTCAGACATAGTACCTGATTCAATGCATGCTAGGCAGTTATTTTCTTGTGACTTTATAGGATTACTTTTTCATAAACTTTATCATGAACTTAAAAAAATGCAATGGGAGGAAGCAGGTAAGAAGGAGAAACAAAGAGTAAAGTATAAAAAAAAGGCAGAATGAAAAATGCAGTCATGAAGCTACAGTGAAATTTTTGAGTATAGAGGAAGAAGACTGGGAAGGTCAATAAGCTAGTCAGTTTATGGAAGAGAAAATTTTGCCAAATCTGTAAAAGACTAATCAGATACATTAGGACAGCAAGAGAAAGTTTCTGATGATGGGCCATCACTCATGTTGTTTGCTTTACTTAAATTGAAAGCTCGATTATTATAATATATTAATTTTATTATCTCAGTATGACTTGCCATTTAATTTAAAAAGTAGTTTTTGAATGAATGACAGTCTCATTAAGAAGTTACGATCAACTGAAAAGAAAGGATATTTTTCTATTTGAGAAATAGTATGCTTATAATTTAATACAAATTCTATTAAAGAAATGTTAAATAACAAAAGAGGAAATGTGAGTACAAGCATCTATTTGTTTTCACATGAAACATTTTCTGTGATTTATGTAACAGTAGCAGGGAAATCAACCTGAGATGTATTTTGTAATAATAAACCTCATGTGGCATCTACCTATCATTGTTGGACAGTTAACATCATTTCACTAAATAATTACAGAAAAATGGAGATTATATAGTACATGCCAACATATTCGAGATATCTCTACTTTCACTTTGTTCTGTAATAAGAACTCTAGTTTGAGGATCTTTCCTTAAAGGATATTTAGAGGTGAATATGATGGCTTTTACACCCTATTAGCTGATCACAGACTGTTACAGAGCAAGTGTTTGTTATTTGGTTTACACATGGCACACTATCAGCCATTCTGAATCTCCCCTGGGCCTCCATCAGTAAAAAGCAGTGTGCCAGAAATCCAAATCTGGGCCATAGTCTAAGAAAACTATCCTGCATATCTGATTAATCAATAATGTCTCATTCTGGGCTTTTTCACTTCACCCTTGGGTATTTGAATACTGCTTCAGAATAATTGATTTATGTGCTTATTCTTGACACTATTTTACTTTAAAAACTCTTTCAGAAATTGATTCAGCATCTATTTTAAGCAGTTAAGCCAAAGTTCTCTGAAAAATTGCAAAGCTTAAGCTTTGTAATTTATTAGTAGAAATAACAAAAATGAACAGTCACTGTCACACAAGAAAGATTTCTTAGGTGCCCCAGTGCCTTCTGCTTCAGTTCTCTCCTGAGAAACAGGCATTGTTAAAATCAGACATTGACATTTCTCATTTTATGCTCCACTTCAGCATGATATAGTTAATGTTAGACTTTAAGACTACAAATTTTACAATAGCTTTTTATTGCAGCTCTGTGTCTTCCTGACTTCAAAATTCTCCTAAGCTTTAATTAGGGTCTCTACATCCCTCAGGTTTTCAATCTCTTAAAATGCAGCAGGTTCTCTCACCAAGCACTGCCTCATGATTTGTCTACCCAAGATAAAATGTCCTATCAGATACATATAATTACACATAGAGCCTCCTTCTTTAGGCTGCTACACTATGTAGTTTGAACAAGGCTGGAGCTGGTGCATTTTTTTTCATTATGCAAAAGCTGCAGCAGTGAAAGTTCTATGCAAATGGTTCTGTTCTCTGTGACTTAAGGGAGTATAAGGACAATTTCCTTTGCATTTTTTTATATTTGCAGAATTCCAGTGAAAGGCTTACTGCTCACTTTCACTACTTACTTGTGTTTTGTACTTGACCTTGAGTAACCGGTGCTACTTATTAAATCATGTGGAAATTACAAGTATTAAATGCCTGTGTGTCCCTTCACAGCCCATAGTACCAACTAACAGGGGAAAAGTGTCTGTCGTATATTTAAAATGTAGTGATGGATCAGCAGAAGAGTCTACACTCTTACTACACTCAATATTTCTTTCAATAAAGCCTGAGTATAGAGGTGTCACAGAGGAACAGATGATTTATCTTAATCTTTGACAGCAGCGTAAACACTATAGTAAAGGAACACAAGAGGAGCTATTTCCCCTTGTATTTATCTAAATAAATATCTCCTTTATTTAGCTAAATAAATTAATTTCTTCTGTAGTTGCTGAGTTGACAGGTTGAAGGAAGGAAAAGCAGGGTTGTACTAGAGTTTAATTGTTCCTCTGAAGTATTCTAGCAGCTACAACTAAAAATATACAACCAGTTTCCTTCTCGGGAAGATTTTCAATGTATCCCCTGCATGGATAAAACTCCAATTGAAACCAACAGGAGATTCATGCGTGCACAGTAGCCAGAGCAAACCAAAATATCAACATTCATCACTGACGTGCTTTTTCTTCTTCTTTTTTTTTTTTTTTTTTTTTTTTTTTTCCCAGCAAGTCAACGGCAATAAAAAGTCAACGGCAATAAAATATTCACTTGCCTAGAACTTTGTACAAAAAATCCCAGATAAAGAAAAGGTCATCTTTAGAAAAGGGTTAGTCACTTCATTACATCTTCAAACAAAACACTCTAAAAATTGGATCGCTGACTTCCTTCTGGATCTTTCAAAATAGAGTTAAGAGAGCAGTCTAGTCTTTGGACAGTTTGTATATCTTTCTATTCAAATAACTTAAAAATCTTTAGAAAAGTCTGTTTTCACTTAAGTGATTTTTTTCACATAGTAGGAATGAACCTCTATAGTTGGTAGGGAACAGTCACACAACTACTATAAAATTTTAGGTAATATATTATGAAATTGTCTATTCCAAGTGTATTTAAAATGTATAGTACTTGCCTCAACAATTAAATAATATATATTTGCTGTACCAGGAACTGTATTGAACATGTCATTATGTATTGAACATTATGCCATATAAACAATTGGATTGATCTTTAATGTCCCATAAGTCATAACTGCTATAGGAAACACAACAATATTTCTATACATTTAATGAAACATGCAGTATCAGATGATTAAAATGAAATGTCAGAGGAACTATACGAGCAAATCAATACTTGTTTTGTGTTTCTGCCTAAAATATTCAAAGTTATGATTCAAGAATTTTACTATCAAGAAACCCAGTAGGTGATGTACTTAAAAAAATGAAGAACACAAGCAGAAGTTTAATCGTATCTGCTTGCTGAATATTTCAGTCTCACATTAAATGGTAAAAGTTGTCCATGAGAGTAATAATTATTACTGTAGATGAAACAGCATTTATAATTCTTGTGAGGACTGATCTGTAACTCCTTGCACTCGGTTTTGTTTGAACTTGATGTTGAAATTGGGCTGAACTAGAACAGTTACCATTCTTTGAGAGAAAAAAAAAGATACATAGCCAGGGAGGAAGTTATGGTGCTGTCCAGTACATCTCACAGTCTGGAGTATCAGGATATAGACCAAGGCATACGGGCCCTCTAGTATAGACAATGCCATTCCCTACCAGTCCCATTTTCTACCATTTTTCTATAATTTTATTTTATTTTTTTAAGTATAGGTTAAATTACGGTATGCACCCCTGGAACAACATGAACAGAAGGAAAAAAAAGCTACAAACTTCTATCATATAACAAACATTTATTTCATTAAAATTCATTCTTTCATTAAGATTACAGTAAATGACTTATGGCACAACTTGAATCGGTTTACTTCAGTTCAAATCACAACAATATTAGCTCTGTAGATATGTTGGCAGATGATGATTTGTTATAAAAAATTGTGGCAGCTTTAATAACATTTCATTTGCAGATTAAATCTAAATTAGTAAAATTCTTTTAAAATTCCCTCCTGGGGTAGACAAATTATCTCTCGTGCATCAAACTCTCCAACACTACCATACTTTTCTGAATATGTATAGACACAGAACTGGAAAATACTGTGTAATATATTCTTTCTGCATTCTGAATTGCTTGAAGATTACAATACTACTATTCTGCAGTTTATACTCAAGAGTACTTTTCTGAAGCTGTAAACTGGAAAGAGATGTTAACATTTAACAGTAGTTCTATGTTGAAAGAGGAGACTCTGCACCTTTTTGCCATTTCCTTTATGTTCTTTAGGTTTATTAGGAATTAAAGTGATTCAATCAGAGATATTAAGGATTGAAAAAACATTTTGCGCTTTATTATTTTTGTACAAGTCAGATTTGTTCTGTTGACTTCTAGAGTTCTTCAGATCCTCTTTAGATCAGTTTGTAATTTGGCTCTAATAAGATAGCTATTATCACATTTCATAAGCCTCTTTTTTACCACCTATGCTTCCTTCAAATGAAGAACACAAGCAGGAGTTTAATTGTAGTGACTTGCTGAATACCTCTCAGTTCAATAAATCATGATTGTTCACCTCTTCCTAAGTCACTAACTATTTAGTATTCTATTAAGCTGATGGGAGTAAAAGAATAGTAAATCATGCTTCTTCTACAACAGTGTCATTAACTAAAACAGAGAACAGTTCCCTGTTCATTTTAAATGAAAATTAAAATGCCCTCCTCCTGCTCTCTAAATAAAAGTAGGTCCAGCATCTTTGGTTTGTTGTACTAGGTAAGTATCCTCTATGGCTTGTCTTGGGATATTTCTCTCATGATACTTAAGGAATGTCAGAATAAAAGTAAATGTTTTAGACAATACATCAAGCAACAGAATACTCTTGCCAGTGAAGGTGTTACTGAAGTCATCAATAATTAAATGACAATAAAAGCACTGATTCCTATACCAGGAAAAGATAAACACTATAAAACTCTTAAAAGCTGGGGGGACAAGGGGTGACTGAATGAAAAATTTTAATAGAACTATCATGAATTAATGATTAAAAAAAAGAAATGGGTTAGCAATGTGATGTTCCACAGACTTGCAGAGTGATCAAGGAGATCTAAGGAGCAACCAGGTGCCCGCTTGCTTTGAGCAGTACTGGGAAGAGTCTAGAGCTGGTGACCAGGGACACGTCAAATGGGGACAGATAGGCCAAGCAGCCCAGAGAAGATTCTCAGGGTGCTGAATGAGCTTCCCAGTGGGCAGTCTTCATGTGCTCTGATGCAGGGTTAGTCTCCATGCAACATACAGTAAGGATTTACTAAATTAATTTGAATCCCATTTCAGAGGAAATAGAAGCCACATAAATTGCAGTTGTTGCCACTGTCTATAGTGGGGTTTAAATCTACTCCCTGTGTGATTCAAAAGACCCAATTAAGAAGATTTAATGGCTTCCCAATTGAATACAAAATACTTTCCAAATACCTTTAAAAATCATATTTTTTTAGTTTAAAATTATTTCATGGCTATCCCTCTGATAATAAAAGTGGCTGAATCCTTAATTAATGCTAATACGTCTGATTACTAAAATAATATTTTCTCATTAAAAATACATAATCTAACAAATTCTTAGTTAGTAATTTTCTTCTATTACTTTATTTACTTGTGAACATTTAATTTTGAATGAATTTCAGCTTTTGATATAGGTCCTTACCTCAGCTAAGAAACCATTTTAGAGAAATGTAAATTTGTTCAGCTGTTCTTGAACTGTTACCTTCATAAAATACTTTTTAAATTCTGCTTGTGATCCAGTTGCAACTTGTTTGAAATTAAAACAGGTAAAAGCTTTTACTTGAAGCAATACATTTATCCCCAAGGGAAAGCTTGATCCTTTAAAGCCCCAGAAGAAGAAAATTATTTTGCTCATTATAATTTTCAGCGGACACCCACACAGAATAGGTGGACTGGCTAAGCTTTGGAATGGTAAGGTTATGGTTTTAGAAGTCCAGTGGTGTTGTATAGCTTTCACTTGAATGAAAGCAGAAACATCTGCTGCCTACCTGTGAGTAATGCATTCTCTCAGTGTGGGAGATAAACTCTGCAGGCAGTAAAGATTCTATCTACAAAGGTATATTGCCATCTGAGCACCTTCTGCATATTGCAAAGAAGCTTTCATTTTATGCACATTTGTAAGCTGCTTTGGAGCAACACTGCCAGTAATGCATGAAGTCAAAGTCCTATACCATTTCTGCTCTGAGGTTAATTTAGAGCTCACAGGCAGTTTGTTGCTCTCCCTTATATTGGTTGTTCAAGAGCACTCATGGAAGCACCATTCTTGGTCCGCCCAGTGGTATAAACGTGCAGTCACCAAGGCACGTTAAATCTGTCAACAAATGCTGGTGTTTCATCCTGGCTGTGCCTCTTTGTTTATCAAATAATAATTTTCAGTAATAAGGGAGCAGAGCGTAAACATGGTCTTCACTAATTTGCAATGTTTGAATATCTGATTCTTTAATGTTGTGAACAGGAAACACTGATGAGCTTTGTGACTGCACAGTTTGCTTCCAATTAAATTTTTAATGAAACAAAAGTCAAGCCCAACTGTGACTTAAAGAGGTTTGATTTCAGTGGTGCCCTCTTATGTCCTCTTGGTTTGTCCAGGTTTCTCCCATTAAGTATAAATGCTGAGAGGTGACAAGACAGAAAACACTGGCTGGGCACAGACTGTGCCAAAGAGTTTGATTTTCTGAGATGTCTCTTGATTTCATTTTTTTAATTATTTTTAGGGGGTTTTGACAGATTGGCAATCAAGTCTTTCTTGAACTTTCAAGATCATTCGAATCTATTTTCAGAACGGATATCCCAGGGTGATTGTAAGGCAAAGGAAGCAAAGAGTGCTTGCACCATCAAGCACAGTGCTTTAAGCTGATAGAAAATGTTTGAAGCTATTTAACTTCTCTGTAGGAGCCCACAAAAGTCTGTTGCTTCCTGCTACTAATAAATGCTGCAGAGGCCAGTTTCTTTCAAAACTCCGAATAAAACCTACTGGTGTTGTTTTTAAAGGAATAAAGCAGAAGGGAGGAAAACTAATTTAAGAAACATTTGCAACAGTGAAATAGTGCTCAAAGCTATGCTATTAATGACAATAGTCAGTAGCAGCAGCTGACTGACTGGATTTAAATGGCAATTCACTTGGCAGCAGCAGTTTAAAAACAATGCAGATATTGAACTGCATCATCCCTTCTCTACACACGCACAATGTATTGGATCATTCGATCCTTGGATACTAAACTCTGTAAACAATCAGGTTAGATAAAGGAAAAGTAAATTGCATTAGATCTGAAGTTAGATTTATTTAACATTCCTTGACAATTTTGCTACCTAAAAAAACGCCAAACAAAAACCCCAAAAACCTCACAAAAAACAAACAAAAAAGCCCCACAAGACTTATACTAATGAAGAGCTGTCAAGAAATAGACCTGTCATGAGTGGGTTGAGAGTAGCCTTAAAGAGAAGGACTTGGGGGTGTTGACTGATGAAAAACTCAACATGAACTGGCAGTGCACTCAAGCAGCTCAGAAAGGCAACCATATCCTAGGATGCATCAAGAGAATCATGGCCAGTAGATCAAGAGGGTGCTCTTCCCCCTATACTCTGCAGTAAGTACTAAGTACAACATCTACCTTTGGATCAGAAGACCTTTTTTTTTTTTAAGTGAGAAAGAAAGTCCAGTTGATCCTTTAAAATGGGTTTAGGAGGGTTAATTTAAACATATAATTTGGAAGAAGTCTTGTTTGGATTCCATAATTCAGCATTGTTATAAATTCCCTGGAGTTCAGAAGATGATGGACTTTAAAACTATCCTGTAGCCCTGGAAAATTAATTTTCTTATTTCAGAGGCACTTTAAATGGATCCTCTTGCGTGTGACTAAGGAAGCCTGGAATAGCCACATTTCAGAGGCGGAAAGATATAACATCTCTGTCTATAAAAGCTCCATCCCAATAACTTTTACTCACCTTCCACCAACAGGAAACAAACAGTCTGACCCTCTAGGCTTTGTTAAAGTGACAAATATAAGTGATGGAATGTGGTAGTCATCAGAAAGGATTTTTTAGTATGCTTTCTCTATTACTCCTGACTTCTGACATGAACCTGAATATGGCTGTATGATATGTTACAACTCGAAAATATTTCAAAATACTGATTTCTGAAAATGTAGGAATGGTTCCCAAAGGAAAATTTCAAAAAATGTTTTTAAGCTGTTTTATATGAAAATCTCTATCAATGCCTTTGGGGGCTACTCCAAAAATCCTACTGCTGTGACAGTATTTATCACGAGAAACTTATATTTCCTCATTATTTTATTTGATTTTACCATGCCTGCATCTTTTTCCAAGGCGTACACTAACTAATTTTCCTTATTCTTTGGGGCTAACACTTTGTTGAAGACAGTATGTCATGTTTTCCTTGTCATTACTTACACCATTTGCTTGCAAAACGCTCCCTTGCAAGTCGTTCCTACAACTCTTTAACAGTATTTTTAATTCTTTGCTGACTTGAATCTTTCAACAGATTTAAGAAAACATGTTCTTTCATCCACAAACACTTTCAGAAATATCTAATATAAACAAAGGCATTGAGCAATATATATAAGGGTGATAGAATCAAGACAATGAAGGGAGTTTCATAATTCATATGAAATACGTGATATTTATGGATACAAGATTTTAAATCACTTTATTTTCTTTGCTGTAACATAGGACACATCATATGCATTATACACATATATATACACATATATTAAAATATACATATGACATATACACCTTCAACTGTGACTTTTTGGGTTTCAGCATTTTCCAAGGGTTTGCTGTGTTTAATTTTATTTCATTCCTCTTATACAAGAGGTTGTTAAGACTTTGAAACAGGTACTTGATAGGAAATAGTGAAACACAACCAATTTCACCTCTCTGTAATTGCATGGTCAACCAAATTTCATCTCGTGTTGCTTGTAGGAACATCAATCTGTTCCTCAACTTGTGATTTCAGCTACTGTCATTCTAACCACCTTGACACCATGAATTAGCCAAGGCACAATTAACACTCTTTTCAACCACTGAAAGCTCTGCTATCCTGAACTAGTTCTATTTTAATGTCAATTCTTTTGCATTTTTAAAAATCATAACTAGTATATGAGAGAGCCCTGTTTTGTTATTATGAAACTTACTTTTGCTCCACATATTTTGTCATCAAAATTCTTAAGAAAGATGCCGAAAAAACTACAACCTACCTGTAGAAGCACAATACTCCCTGGCAGTGCTGATTTTATGATGCTTTTGTTTGCTTGGCAGCATCATTTAGATTTTCTTCCCTGTGACTGTAGTCTTAGCACAGCAGTACATGAATTTTTCGAGTAACACTTCAGTTATTACACAATCAGTTACTAAAATATGGACATTACATCTGCTGTGGCAGCTTTAGCTGGAAGCTTAAGTCATCATTCCAAAGTTCTGTTTATGCAGTTATACTCCTATGCACTGGCATGATAGCCATTGTTTTTGTGGATGTCTCCCTTCTGCAGAGAAAAATAGATTATTAATTTATTCTCAGTTATAAGACATGGAGCCTTGTGAACCCACATAAAATGATTGTTTACTGTAATTCTCCCAATGTCCTTTTTTTGGGTCTATTTCACTACATTATAAGGCACACTCCTAAAATCTATTACCTTGGTATTGCTGTAAACATATATTTTAATATGCTAAGCATTCCAAAGCAACAATCTTTGCAGTTATCTCTTCAAGATATGCATATTATCCTTTCATCTCCAATTATTTTCTGTAGTTCTAAGTGGTTCTAAGATTAATTTGTTTTCATTGGGCCATTATGAAATCTTTAGGTTACTTAAGAATCCATCTGTTGTGCAACATTTTTCATTTATTTAATAGCCATCAATAAAGTATCCTGTAAAAAAAAAAAGCCTTCATACCTGAATACAAATGACTATGTATGTTCTTGCACAGTGTTATGAAAAGACTAGAAAAATAATCAAAAGAAGCGATACACCTTTCCAGTTATAAAATGGAAGGAAAAGGGGAGACAGACTGTTCTTTTAGCAGACAGAAAGCATGTTCTACAATGTATTTTCCTTTAGTAGTAAGAGAAAAAAGGAAATCTCAGCAAACATATTACATATTATTTAGCCTTGTCTGTTTAGGTAGATGTATGACAGGTCATTTAGTAGAACTCAAGGCTATTAATTCAATCATCAGACTGTATAGACACATCATTCACTTGAAGGCTGCACATTTTAGGTTGCATAGCACTGGCAGAGGCCAGCATCTTCCATTTATAATGATACTACAGAATCCTCTGGTCTTTTTTTTTCATACTCACGGTCTCCAGAAGGAGGAACAAGAGGATCAAAGACTTAATTATGCTGGAAGGGAATCTGGAAGTCACATAGAGCAATAACTCCATTGAAAACAACTTCTGGATTTAAATAATGTACTTTAAGGAAGTCAGCACAATCCATTGGAGCCACTGGAGCCTGTAGAGCCAGCATACCTGCTCCTTTACATAAACAGGGTAGGAGAACAGAATGAGCTGTGTACTACAACTTCCACGGAGAAAGAAAGTGTCACACTGAGACTATTCTGCAGAGGAAGAATCTAGAACATGTCAGACTGCCAAGATGGATCAAGGAGGTGTCTTTTTGAAGGATTCTCTTAAACCACATGGGCAATCTTCACAATTATACCTAGGACACATGATCAGCTTATGGGTAGGTTGCTAAATCCTTATGATGTTCAGCCTGATGTATCAAGGCAAAACAAATTATTTTCAAATTATTATTATTACCAAATTATTATCATTTAACAAATTATTTTAATACACCTGACTGAAAACTCTCCTGCTGCAGGAACTGATCCAGTACTATAGGTGCTATGCCTACCTCAGTGTCGGGGACATGCCTCACAGCAGCAGCAAAGATGATACCAACCAAAATGCTGCATTTACCTGGTGGATTTTAGTCTGCCACAGCAACTCTGTTACAGCCATTACTTTTATCCTAAGGTTCTTTATAAACAGCAGAAAAAAACAAAAAACAAACCCAAAAAACCCACTCAAAAGAACACAAACAAAAAAACCCCAATGTAAATGTGGAGTTTAATTTTTTTTTTTCCTCTTTACCTCTAAACTGCTCTCAGTAAAGTTTTCAGAGAAGTCCAAGGAAAGCTTTTGGCCTTTTTTGCCTACCTTAATGCCATGCATAGAAAGAGGTCAATGTGATCCAAGATTGTGTCCTCTCAAGTGTGGTGACTTCGGCAACAGATGTTGAAAACTAAAACCACATCCGCTTTAGTGACTAGAAGATGAGACTGAAAAATAATTTATATTTTGCTCTAATCAAGGCTGATTGCATTTTCAGTGACCTTGGTCAAGTTATTCAAGCTCTTTTTTGCCTTCCTGTTCAGCTGTAAAATTAAGTCAAAGCAGGACTTCACTGGAAAACAGGTGCTGCCTTAGACTTATGTTTTTCTGGTAAATAAATTATAGACTAAAATATAATAATTAATTAATATATAACTAATAAATAACTAGCAGTCAGCACATAGTAATTATGTGACCATATCCATTATGATTTTATGTAAACAAGATCAATTTTCATTAGAGGGTATTAATCTTCTGAAGCATTGCTAAGAAGGTCTTGGCACTTATCAAAATAGCTTTTTTTTTTTTCTCCAATAAAGCACAGCCATTTTTTCATTCCTTAGTATTGTGTACTTGTATAAGCCAATTTAATATTGATATAATATAGATGTATACTGAAATTTAAGCCAAATTTGAAAATATATTTTGGTACTCTTTCATATCTTTTGGTATTTGGGCAATATTTTGCATGCTAGCCTAGCTTAACATCAATTAAGCTTACCTAGTGTATAATTTATTTTCACTTGTTTCCTGTTGCTAGTCCTTACAGTCCTGACTTGGAGATAGGCAGTGAATTTTCCTTGATTGTAACAGGAGTTCAGCTTACTAAGAATGGGATGGGTGGTAAGGAGTGGCTGTATCAATGAGGAAAATTTTGTTGTGCCCTAATATTTTAATTTTAAATTATCATTATCATAATAAAAATAATTCAAAGTACAAGTACTCCTGCTCAAGATGAGTTGACTAAGCAAGAGGAGTTTCTTATGTATAGATTTCAGTCTAATTGAAACATATAAACTTACAAAAAAAGAAGCAAAATCAGACAGAGTCAACAACTAAATGCACTTTTCAGTTTCCTAGATCCTAGATGTTTGCAAGATATTTCATATCAACTGAATTTTTTAATCTTATTCTTCTGGCTGCGTCCCATCTATAATCTGTCATGACAACTTGAGGAGCATGGGTAAAATGCATTTATAAGGTAACATCAGCTTAGCACCATTGACAGAAGAAACTAGAGAAACTAGAGACAAAAGACAGGAATTGTGCCTTCAGGTTTAGAACACATCGCTTGAAAAGGTGGTTCCAAAAAGAGACATTGCTTCCGATAATCCTCTAGTTAGAGCATGTACAAGAGTGTATATATAGCCATTAAAAAAAAAAAGAAAAAAAAAAAAAAAAGTAAATCTGTCTTTAAATGGGAGTTAAACTTGCATTCATACTTGGTTTATGATACTATGACATGGCTACTAGAGTATTTTCTTATATGGTGAACTATAATAAAGGAAATAAATGGACAAACATAAAGCTGCATGTTTTGACTCATAAATAAGACAGTAATAATATTTTAAGTAAGAAAAAATAGAATAAGCTGTACATTAAAACTGTGTGAAATATTGTTCTACTTAAAAATAGTGCAACTCAATAAAGCAAGTTCAGAATGTGCTCTTCTGTAAAACATCCTTAGGTCACCAGTTTCACTGATTTGCTTAAAACTAACTGTAAGGAGCCCCTCTGTTACTGAGGGTGGGAGAATTAATTGTTTTTAGTATTGTAGCTCAACTTTCTTATATAATAATTATCTTACTCCACCCTTGCTTAATGGTTTATAAAATAATTAAGGTATGTTCTATGTCATTTTTTATTGTTGTTTCTTCAGCTGCTAGAGTATTATAAATGCATTACATTTATTCAGTGGGGATGGGTATAAAACTGCCCCTTTTAGGAATAAGTCCAGGGCTGGCATGACAGGGTTTTTAGGACAGTGTGCTGATGAAGACCATTGTTTTACCATCTCAGATGTGATTGTTCATGGAGAAGCAATGGCAAACAAGGAGTCAAGGGTTAATAATGGTTTAGAAGGTGTAGGAACACCTGAGAAGGGACAGGTAGGAATTAGAGCCCATGAGCACAAAAAAGTGTTGGGATCATCCAACTGTACTTCACTGGAGGCTCCAGGAAGTCCCCTTCATCAGAGACACAACTCAAATGCCTTTATGTGAATGCCTTCATCACAGAGAATAAACAGGAGGATCTGGAGATGCTTACGTGCCTGCAGCACTATGACCTGATTGACATTATGTAGAGATGGTGGAATGACTCCCATGACTGGTGTGGTGGACTAGAAGGGTTTATGCTTTTCAGGAAGGACAGCAAAGAGAGGCAAGGAAGTGGTATTGCCCTCTATGTCAACAACTAGAATGAATGGAACTACACCTGGAGAGTGATAAAGAAAAGAATGAGTACCTATGGGTGAGGGTGAAAGGAAGGGAAGGGGGCATTACAAAGGGGATCTGCTACAGACTTCCTCCTCCAAGCAATAGAGGAACCAACGAGGAGAGGTGCCATGCTAGACTTTCTACTTACCAGCAGGGAAGGGCTGGTAGGGAATGTTAGTCTCATGGGCAGCCTTGGCTGCAGTGACCATGAGATGGTGCAGTTTAAAATCCTCAGGGAAGCAAAAACAGGAGGTGTTCAACAAGCTTGAAACACTTAACTTCAGGAAGGCTGATTTTGGCCTCTTCAGAGGATTTGTGGATGCCCCCTCCCTGGAGGTGTTCGAGACAAAGTTGGATGAGGCCTTGAGCAACCTTGTCTAGATGAGAGGCATCCCTGCCCATGGCAGGGAGGTTGGAGTTGATGATCTCTAAGGTCCCTTCCAATCTAGTGAATTCTATGATTCATTACATGTACATATTTTTTAACACATTTTCATTATTCCATAAATGAAGAGATTTTTTGAAGGAATTTTCCATCACTTCTTTGTTTGGCATTTCTTCTTCACCTAAGAATATTTTTTTGTTCCTCTCTTCCTGAGACAGGTGTTCTCAAGATATAAGCAGTGCATAACATAAAATCTGAGTTTACAGTTCTAAAGATGTCTATACAGTTCTAATGTCTAAACAAAAATTATGTACAAAGGAAAGCTATTATTTTGTAATTCATAATAGAACATGTGTAATTGCTTGTATCAGTGCTGTTATAAATAAATGTCATAATTTAAAATCTGTAGTCCCATTTTCAAGATCAATGCAATTACAGAACTAGTATCACCAATAAAATGTAAGCATTTTGTCAAAGCTACTCATGTAATTTCCCCTTACAAACAATGAAGAAAAATAGGCATTTACACAGTATATATCTACCTGTTTCTACTGATGACTGAGGAAAACCGCATGCCAACAGCAGAATGGAAGTCTAAAACTCACATAAAATAAACTTTTTTTTTCTTTTTCTTTTTAATTAAAATGTTTGACATATTTTGAATATACGCTAAATTTACTAATACTTGGTAACTCCAGGGTAGCTCAAAAAATGAAAGGATATCAGAAATGTTTTCCTTTTTGAATACATGCACATGTACACACACATACAAAATAAATACATATGTAAATACAGGATGCTTACTTAGTGAATTTCAAGTGCTGAAGATGTGTTTAGGAAAGTTCACCACGGAGCATTTTTAATGTACTGAATAAGTCTTCATGATTATTAAAAAAAAAAAAAAAAAAGGGGGGTGGGACAGATTTTTGTATTTAATGATCTTTGAAAGAATCCCTATATGTGATTATGGTTTTGACTTTGAGCTGGATTGGGAAAAAGAAGAAAAACTAAAAAAACAAGCAAACAAAACAAAAACAAAACAAAGCAAAACAAAAAAAACAAACCCCAAAGCCCCAAAACAAATAAGGGGTTCAAGAATTTAGTAAAACTATACATCTGAAAATTCTTCCAGTTCTTTAGTTAAGCTCTAGTGAAATGCCTACCTGCATGCTTGATATTTGCCAACAAGAAAAAGAAATCAAAAAAACTCCTTGAGACAAGAAAATTAGGTACTTGATTTCTTTCTCTTCTTTCAGAGAAGTAGAATCCAAGAAATAGTTAATAAATCCTTCTCTTAACTCCATTTCTCTAGTTATATTGATCTTCCTTGCCCTCAGGTCTTTCCTAGTGAGCAAGCAACAGCCACTTCACTTCCTATCTTTTCTCTTTCCTTCTATGAGTTTGTTCTGACTCTCTCATGGGCTCAGACCTCATGCTGAATTCACACAGGATATCTTATAAATTACTGAATTGCTGTCCCCTAAAGAGCTTCTGCTGGGTAACTCTGCCACATCAATAACCTGTTTAATTACATGCCTTAGCCTCTTCTACTGTCTAACAAGTGTACCATCTACAAGAGTCAAAATAAAATTTTCCATAACCGTTCTTTTGAACGGAGTATTGTTCCCCTCTCCCATAAGTTACCCCTCAAAAACTAATTTTATATTTGGACCTCAACTTTTTGCAACATGTAGGTTCTTCTGTACATGTAGAGATGTCCACCTAGTGTCTCTTGATCCCTATATTTCCTACTGCAGAAGAAAAACCTGGGTCTGCCTGTTGCCATAATTTAGAATTTTTCTTTAAGAGAAACAGAGAGTTAACAGTTATGGTTGCATTTATCATTCATATATCAGTGCTTAAAATCTTATGTGTTAGAAATTTCAGCATATATCACATCTTCATCCTTAAGTTAGTATTGAGGCTGGTCACACTCACTGATGGTACTCAACTGTTGGCAACATGGGCAGTGGCATTGAGTGCACCTTCAGCAACTTTGCTGATGACTCCAAGCTGTGTGGTGCAGCTGACACGCTGGAGGGAAGGGATGCCATCCAGAGGGACCTTGACAGGCTGGAGAAGTGGGCCCATGCCAACCTCATGAAGTTCAGCAAGGCCAAATGTAACATCCTACATCTGGATCGAGGCAATCCCAAGCACAGATCCAGGCTGGGCGGTGACTGGCTTGAGAGCAGCCCTGAGGAAAGGACTTGGGGGTGCTGGTGGATGAGAAGCTCAACATGAGCCATCAGTGTACACTTGCAGCCCCCACTTGGCTGCATCAAGAGAAGCGTGGACAGCAGGTGAGGGAGGTGATTCTCCCCTTCTACTCTGCTCTTGTGAGACCCCACCTAGAGTACTGCATCCAGTTCTGGAGCCCCAACTACAAGATAGACATGGACATGCTGGAGCTTGTCCAGAGATGGGTCATGAGGATGATCAGAGGGCTGGAGCACCTCTCTATGAAGAGAGACTGAGAGAGTTGGGGAAAGACAAATGGACTTTTTAGGCTACTGTGCAGTGATATGACTGGGGGAATGAATTCAAGCTAGAGGAGGGTAGATTTAGATTAGATAATAGAAAGTTGAGGGTGGTGAGACACTGGAACAGGTTGCCCAGAGAGGTGGTGGAAGCCCCATCCCTGGAAGTTTTTAAGGCCAGGCTGGACAGGGCTCTGAGCAACCTCATCTAGTGGGAGGTGTCCTTGCCCATGGCAGGGGGGCTGGAACTAGATGGTCTTAAAGGTTCCTTCCAACCTGGAAAATTCTATGATTCTGTGATTATCAAAAAGCTATAAAAAATCAGAACATGCATAGACATAACTTAGTATCCTCCGTTTGCTAATTCTTTCCATATTTGGTTCAGTTAAATTTCAATAGCATCCTTTTTATTCCTGCCTCTAGTTCTTAAATTCTAAGACATGTACTTCGCATGTAATTCTCTAAGACTGCCTCACTGTTGCTAGTGAGTAATTTTGCTAATGAGTTTAGACTCCTGATTTCAGGCTTACTAATATATCCACCTTCAGATTATGAACCTTTCCAAGGCGTAACTCTTTCCTTTTTTGGACTTTACCAATTATATGAGCACTGCTCAGTATAGGATTAAATGATAAACAAGTCATGATGATATTTTAATGAGAAAACGCTTTCCTATATCATCTTTCCAGGTTTGATTTTCATTTATTCATCTGTACTTTCTTGTAGAAGATTTGAATTATGCTTCACCATCAACTTAATCACTTTGCAAAAGGCTGATTATGGAAAAGCGTCATACAGCATGAACTCTGTTGTTAAACAGCAGACCACCTGACAGCAAAGCCAAACCAAATGTGATTAAAACATTATCTTTCAGTGTATTTTATCTAGAAGAATTTTGAAGCAAGAAGGGAAATTGAAACATGATATAAACTTGAAGAAGCAGTTACAAGCACCTGAAAAGCATATAAACATGTTGAGATAAATATTTTTGCAGAAAAAAAAATAGTTCACAATTTCCTTTTTACCTTCTTTTCATAAGTTTTATGTTCATTCTTAAGTAGTAGAGAAGTCGGTCAGAGCATATAAACTAATACATAGAATGGAACTGAGATTGCTATTCAGCTGCTTCTGTCACACTCCATTTAAGTAAAAAATTTATTGAAAACACTATCTTTTGCCTAGACAAATTCATTATTTTGCCAATCTAGAAAAGGAATTACTGAGCTGAGGCTTTTCTTAGAAGTCTCTTGTCACAAAAATTAATTCATATGAGATTATAGACGGCTGCAGGCCATCTTTGCACTGTCATCTTAATTTCTTCCTTCAAATTCACAATCATTTAAAATGTTTCAATAGACGAGAGGGAAATTAAGCAAGTCACAGAACTGTGGTCCTGGGAAGTTTTCATAGACTCTCTGTGTAAAGTCTTATGTAATTAATCCAGCAATCTGGGGGTCTTTTTTTTCAGTATGTGTTGAAATTAGATTACTTAGTAAGTAATTGCAAATTGCTTCACAGTGCATTGAAGCTTTCAATCTGAAGTTCAGGGGAAGTGGGTTAAATGCTGAAAACAATTTACAGAAGGTAGATTAGTGAAACACAAAGCAAAAGAATAAATACTGCAGGTTAAAACCAACTGCATAAGCTTTCCCCTGATTTTTCTGATCAGTAATTTTCAGTGCACAGACATGATCTAAAAAATATATTTCTAGTTTTTCATCATCTATTCGGATATTAAAATTATTTTTAGATAATTTTCAACATATCTGTTTTTTTTTAATTTAGTGAATATAAATTAAAATATTTTGAAAATAAATTATGTTTCAGATAAAGACCACACAATAATCAATCTAACTCATGCTTTAGGGAAAAGAAAGACTCAGGTGTATCACATTGTGATTTACTGTCAGGACAAACAAACCCGTCATGTGATTGCTCAGTCTTGACTCTACCTGTTCCAAACTCCTGCTAAACCAAGAGCTGACTTGATGCCAGAAGTACTCTTTACTATGTGAACTTCTTTTACACTTCTATTATGACTTATTTTCATTCCTCAGCTTTTGAGAAGAGCAGGTAGTTCAAGTGACTGCTTAAACTCTGGAAATAATTAAATACGTGTTCTTCAGGACTTTGGTCACTAAAATTAAGCTAAAAGCTGTTCAAAATCTAGTCCAGTGACTGATAGTCAGATTAAAGGATGTAAGCTTATTAGTGGTTTTTTTTATTTTTATTTTTTTACATCATCACTGGCATGGACTGCTTCCCCACATACATCTGTGTGCCACTAAACCAAGAGCCACAAAAAATTTGGTAAGGAAGATTTCATCTACCTTATATTTCATAGACTTTTTGGAATATTCCAACATGAAGATAAATATTTCTCTTTATTTTCTGTGTGCTTTCTCTCAAGGTATTATTTTTTTTTCATCTTCGATTTTATTCCTTTCACACATACATTCACAGGTTGACAGTTTACACTTTGACTGTCATACCACACTATCATATAACAAACAGCAATGGATACATCCCTTACCTAAATAGAAGAATGTATGTAGCCATGACCATGGCACAAAATGCAGGATTACAGAGTGGTCCAGAAAAGTGAAGCTGAAAAATCCCTTCCAGAAGTTTTGTTAAGTCCATGCCTAAGGTAACTTTGAAAACATAAAAATAAGGTAACATAAGTTTGTAGAAAAATTTGCTCTTGACAACATCTCTACATTAATCTAGTTCTAGGCTAGAATTAACATGGTGGGTTTTCAAGATTTTTCCTTCAACACGAGATGAACAGTGAAAAATGGTGCTGTAGTGTAAGGGAAAAAACAGATGCCTGCAGTCAGCTTAACCCTTGCTTTTTATTAACTTTTACTATTTCTATTTTAATGGAGTCTCTTTGACCTTGTCTGTTCTCTACAGGTAGCTTAGTAATTTGTCATGTGCATCTATAGCATGTTATCTGGGATTAACCTGTTGCTCTACAGTACAGACAAATAATTGTCATTTCATACACTCTTTTTATGATGTTCCTCCCTGCAGGCCACTCTAAATTAGTACAGATTACCTTAATGTGTCCAAAAGGCACCTCAATGCAGAACACCAGTTTTTAAGAGTCTTTGTCATGATACTCATTGGTCATACTGAGAAAAAGGGAGCAGTTTATATACCATCGTTTTGCTCTTACTCTAGTCTTAAAGAAGGGAAACCCCGCAGCTTATACATTACTACCTTTAAAATAAAAATTACAATAATAATAATAATTTTAAAAGTTTATTTTTAACTATATAGGAACCCAAAATATTTTTCTGTTCTTGAACTTAACTATGTGTGCAAAGATATATATTTACACATAAACTGCCACATCCCTTTTTTTTTTTTAATGTGATAATGCCTAGAATCTTAGCTCAGAATCTATCTCTGGAGCCCTCAATACAGGAAGGACATGGATCTGATGGAGAAGGTCCAGAGGAGGTCTATGAAAATGATCAGGGGACTAGAACACCTCTTGTATGAAGAAAGGCTGAGGGAGCTGGGGTTGTTCATCCTGAAAAAAGACGGCCCCAGGGAGACCTAATAGTGACCTTTCAGTACCTGAAGGGAGCCCACAGGAAAGCTGGAGAGGGACTGTTTATAAGTGCCTGTAGTGATAGGATGAGGAGCAATAGTTTTAAATTAGAGAAAATCAGATTTAAATTGGATGTTAGAAAAAAAAATATTTATCATGAGGGTAGTGGAAAAATGGAACAGGTTGCCCAGGGGGGTAGTTGAAGCCTCATCCCTGGAGATATTCAAGGTGAGTCTTGACGAGCAACTTGATCTAGTTCAGGATGTCCCTGCTTACTGCAGAGGGGTTCAACTAGATGACCTTTAGAGGCCCCTTCCAACCCAATTTATTCTATGATTCTATGATTCTATGATTCTATTATTCTATTATTCTATTGTTCTAGGATTAATATTTGTGCACACACACAAAAAGCCTATATTCTAAACACTTGATTGCCTTTGTACATCAGCTTTTTGTCCACAGAAGTAAAGTAAGCAAGAAAAGGATAGGGGAATGAAAAGCATAGATTTTTTTTTAAATCGTCTTTCATGAATTCTACACATATGTAAATACTATTTTGGTAAGGATTAGGATATTGAATGCACAGTGTTAAACATGTGTGTATATTCTTCTATTCCTTTTGATGCTTCTATGAGATTCAGTTGTGATATATAAATATAATAGTGGTATAAGCATGGTATGAAATAGGAGCATATAAATAGCTATATCTCTCTAATAGTATCTGATGTTAACAAATGTTAGTACTCTTTAAAAACAGAACTGCAGAACAAGTGATTAAATGCCATGCTCAGGATCAAACAGTAAGTTCAGCAGAGAACCTTCAGTTTTACATCTATTGTGATAACATACTGTTTCCAATACTCCATCTTTCATAGTAGCATCTCCAGCTCCTTGCAAGTGCATTTCTTTCTTCTTTGCTCCAGTTTCTGAAGCTGTTATTTTGTAGCCTAGAACTTCTGAATTCCCCCAAAGGCATAACAAATTATATGTTCCATCTGAAATAAATCTAACTTTCCTGAGGAAACAAAAATATATTTTTTTTGGGGGGTGGGGAAATGCAATAATCTGCCAAAAAAGTCAGTGATGATTATTTGCCTGCCTGTCCTTAAGGTATATACCAAATTATCTTCCCACTCTCAAAAATGAAATTGGAAAAAAATTTTAAAAACCTAAACCAAACAAAACAAACAAACAAAAAAAAAAACTTCCCAGAGAAATTGAAGTGAAGATGAAAAAACAAAATAATTTTTTTCTTTCCTATAAATGAATTCCCTAAAATAAATCTGAAACTTTCAGATTTTCAATAAGTTTCTCTCCGATCCATTCCCACGTCAAATAAACTAGGATGAAACAATAAGAAAAATAATTCTCTCCTTAATACTAGAATTCATGAAGGTTTCAATACTACAAAAAAGTTCTCTCTGTACGAAACACAATGGGCAAGGCTGGCTATAGAAACAGCTAACCTATGCAGTAATATATTCTATAATATTAGGAAGAAAACTGCTCCTGCTTATGCATACAATTCATATTCCAAATTAATTGTAATTTTGCTTCATATGCTGAGTAAGTTTTGAATCTCTGGGGTTTAGCAGCTAGCTAGCACTCACATAAATACTGACCACAAAATTAATATCAAATACTGATTATTTTACCCACAGATGTGTTTGCCAATACAAATTATAAGGCCGAATATCATTAGTAGGACTTAAGAATGCTTCTGGATTTTATTATGACTTTCAAGTTTCAAAGCTGATTTACCAAGAGTCTAGGTAGTAAGTAGCACATGTTTTTTAACAAACTTGTCAATCATTTTAATTCTTTTATAAGAAGATTTTTCTTTTTACACCAAGTATTTTTTGTTGGAGGTTTTTTGTTGTTTTTTTAAATTTATTTTTTAACCCAAACATGAAGCTAGATGTTTTAGTATGGATTAGTTGTGATCCAGGCAGACTAGGGTGACATCAGTCACCTCTGTACTTCAGTTTCACTGATAGCAAAGTGAAGTTAATGACAATGATCTCTTTTGCAAAGTGCTTTGATGAGAAGTGCTGTTTATATGGTTACTAGCTATTAATAATCAGTTAAACAAAAGCATGCATTAGGTATACTGATGTGCAGAGACAGAATACAGAGTTCACCAAAATTACAACAGTCCCTACTTTTATCACTGTATTTCTGTGCATTTGCATAGATTGTCAGTTTTTATTGATTGACACAGGGTTTTTGAAAAAAAAAAACACAAACCAAAAAAACCCAAACCCCAAACATCATCCTGAGGTTTACATCAAGAAGGATATGATGTTTATGGTCAAAGTTTCTTCTTCCTCAATACTGACATCTACTCGGATTTATTTTTCTCATTTCCTCAGCACATGCCCTCTCCAGGCAGTCAGGGCAGTTCCCCATCCTAAGGGTACCTAGTACTGGGGTTTGTCACTCAGTGATGACTGTGGCTGCTCATGCCTTTTAGGCAGAGTATCACATAACCCTGGCCCACCCCAGGAAGATGAGATTCACTCATACTCAGGCAGACTGAACAGACAGTGACACATGGATCAGAACCAGGCGGGTATGATAGGTCCCAAAACCTACACCCTCAGAACACTGTAGGGCTATGGGCTTTATCAATGGTTCACTTTCCTTTTTGTTCCTACTTCAAGGTTCAAAGGGCAAAGGAAAGACTTGCATGGACGTTCCAAAACCAGAGACAATTAAGTCTTCAGTCTTCTTGTTTGTACCTCTGCTTTCTCAGAACTGAGTATCGGATGAAAGAGATATGCCATGCCTTCTTCACTGAACATCACTTCAAGTCCATTTTCCAATGTCTATAGCCATCTGAGACCCTGGTACATCACCATAATTGTAAAAAAATGTTCTAAACCCTTTCACACTCGTAAATGCTATGGCTAGGGCACTGCTGTGTGTTGGTAGTGTTCTAGTTATCTGCAGCAGCAGGACCACTGTTGTTCTGAATTCACATGATAGATGAACTATCCTCAAAATGTCTATGACTCTATTAAGCTAGGTTGTTAATCAGGAATGAAGATAGTATTCCTGTTACTCTGATTAGTGTTATTAATGCCTGCAGTAGTCCAAAAATATGATTCCAGCACTACCTCTTGACACTTTTGGCTCTAGATAATTTATGGATATTACCAAGTGATGTATCCCACAGCTATGAACTCAGTAACTACCCGTAGAAAGTTTCTTAGCAACGTATATGAGGCAATTTCATAGTATACTTTGACTTAAGCCAGAACCTTCATTAAAGTCTCCTACTTTACAACTGGAATCTTCTTTGCAATCAATACATTACCACTGAAAAAGCAGCCTCCAAAAGAAGTCTGAGTTATTTATACATTACTAGCTTTTATTCTGTCCCTGCATGACAAAGTGTAAGAGTCACAGAGTGTGATGCCCTTATGTACTTCTTTTTGGCTCTGTACCACACTTAGGATTGCCTGAGTCTGTCCCAGTTAACCTAGTCTCCTGGGAATGGGATGAAAGTTAAGAACCCCGTGTTGGTGTGGTGGGGCAGGGATTTGGTAGCAGGGAAGGGGCCACAGGGGTGACTTCTGGAAACTGTGAGAACCTTCCCTGGATCTAAAGCTGGACTCATAGAATCATAGAATCATAGAATCAGATGGGTTGGAAGGGACCTCAGAGATCATCAAGTCCAACCCTTGATCCACTACTGCTGTGGTTACCAGACCATGGCACTGAGTGCCACATCCAGGCTCCTTTTAAATATCTCCAGGGACGGAGAATCCACTACTTCCCTGGGCAGCCCATTCCAATGTCTGATCACCCTCTCCGTGAAGAAATTCTTTCTAACATCTAGCCTAAACCTCCTCTGGCACAACTTGAGACCGTGCCCTCTTGTCTTACTGATAGTTGCCTCAGAAAAGAGCCCAACCCCCCCCTGGCTCCAGCCTCCTTTCAGGGAGTTGTAGAGAGCGATGAGGTCTCCCCTGAGCCTCCTCTTCTCCAGGCTGAACACCCCCAGCTCCCTCAGCCTCTCCTCACAGGACTTGTGCTGGAGTCCCTTCACCAGCCTGGTTGCCCTCCTTTGGACCTGCTCCAGGACCTCAATCTCCTTCCTGAACTGAGGGGCCCAGAACTGGACACAGGACTCGAGCTGTGGCCTCACCAGGGCTGAGTACAGGGGCAGAATCACTTCCCTGGACCTGCTGGCCACGCTGTTCCTGGTACAGGCCAGGATGCCATTGGCCTTCTTGGCCACCTGGGCACACTGCTGGCTCCTGTTCAGCTTCCTGTCAATCCAGACTCCCAGGTCCCTCTCTGCCTGGCTGCTCTCAGCCACTCTGTGCCCAGCCTGGAGCTCCCCATGGGGTTGTTGTGGCCAAAGTGCAGGACCCGGCACTTGGCCGTGTTGAACCTCATCCCCTTGGAATCAGCCCAACTCTCCAACCTGGCCAGGTCTCTGGCCAAGGCTGAGCCCATCAATGACAGTAATAAAACTTCTGTGATTAATATACGTAGGAAGCAGAAAAGGAAACTGCAAAAAGACCTGTTTCTTTCCATACATAGAGAAGCCTCACTTCCCCACTCAACAATTTTTATATTAGCTATTTTCTGATCCAGAAAGTAATAAGTTTATTTTTCCTGTTTAAATGTGTTTCATTTTGCCTGTAAAGAATTAAAATAGAATTCCATGTAGGTACCACCATTAATATCTCCGGTAGGGAAAAAAAAAAAAATAAAAAAAAAAAATTTTATCTTTTTGTTCAAAATACTGTTCCCTCCTGTCCTGCACTGACAAAGGTTGCATGTTATATTTCAAGACAGATGGGAATGGACAAAAAGAAAATGCTTCTTCATTCTCATTTCATTTCTATCTCACAGAAATCTATATAGCCATTGAAATCTCATCCCTGTCCTGATTTAGATACCATTTGCCAAATTGTGGAATTTCTCAATATTCTCTCTGAGCAGCAACAGTCGGATAATAGAATGAAAGGTAAAGCTGAATTTAAAACATTACATAAAGGATATTCCTGGGACATGAAAGACAGGAAAGGGCAGTGATACAAATATTGAGTCACCCCACAAGTAGGATCATTTGTGATTCAACAAAACAAAATAAAACACTTATATCTCCTACTGAGATCCAGATGGGACTCACTGACTGTGGAGACTGGTGACAGTGAAACGAGATAGACAAAAATTAACCAGCAAATGTGCTTCAAAGGCAAGCAGCTGCCTGAGGTTAAAACCCCCAAGCATAAAACCAAACATAAGCTTTGCCTATGCACACCTACTACTTGGCACAAATTAGACTAAGCTTATCTGTGGAGCTTCCTTCAGCTTCTATCCCTTACCTGTTATCGGCTGGCTTAAAGACATGTGTGGTGATCACTAGGATGCTAACACTATACTTTCTGTCTAGAAAATATATATGATGGCATGTCCAGAAAAAGAAGATAATTTCTGAATGGTTGAACTTGTCTGATCCAGACAAGATTGTTCCCATAATTTCTAACACACCACTAAATCAATAATCAGGACAGTTAGATTAAAGCAAAAGGAAGTCTTTTTTTGCCAAATCCAAAATTTTTTAAGCAATGAGTACTCCCCTTACTTAGGAAAAAAGCTTTTTAAAGCCTGCTCATACATTTTTCATTTAAGAGTTGTCGTATAAGACATGGAGATAGCAAAGGACATGCTTTGTAATGCAGAACTCCTCTCTTCCAACACAGTTTCTTGTTCCCTACTGTGAAGAGTTAGGAGCCTTTACTTGGTTCTGTTCTCTTATTCTGAGAAACCCTGCACTCCCAGTGCACACTTGACTATGTGAATGAAAAATGACCCTATTCAGTATCTCCAATTGTATATCTAGGGCATCCTTCCTCCCCTACCTTCTATAGTCAGAGGTGAAAGTTATTACAAGTCTTGGCCTAGCAGCACAATCAGACTTGAGCAGGTGAGGTGTGAGATGAACATTCCCAGATATTACCAAAAGTAGAGTTGAAATTAAAAAAACCACAACCTCTTCAGTCTCTCAGTGGGGAGCAAGAGATAAGAACTTATGCTTGGATTTTGAGAAATAAAATAATCAGTCGGTGTACAGTCCTCCTCACAACTCTGATGTATGGTCATTTACTGCAGTCATATTGACTAGTTAGTTTCCTCCAAAACTCATGAGAATGTTCTTACTGAATACCGTACCAGGTTCCACTGAAATGAAACTGTGACTGGGCTGAATGTGTTCTGGGAAGAGTACTGTCCTTCAAATATAAATGAGTCTTAGGGTAGACAATTCCAGCAATTCCAGAAAAAAAAAAATAAAATACCAGAATTATTTATAGATCTCCAAGGAACAGTGTAGCAAAGTTAAAAAAAAAAAAAAAAAAAAAATTCATTTCAGAGAATGACTGTATCATATAACTTGAGCTGTGACAAATTTTAATTTGTGTACTTTTAATGGGTACAAGCTCCAATCAAAGACCAATATCATGCTGTGTCGATACTGCTCTGACAAGCAATACTCTTTCATAAATTGCTAGGTCAGAGAAACTAGGTCAGAGTTTTCTTTTCCCTAGCCTCCACCTTGTACCACTTTGAAAAAATGTCTTTCTCATACTGGAGAGGTCTGTTACTTTAACTGGTTATTTGGCCTAGTGAGAATGACCTCAGGGTTGAAAGTGTGAACATGGATAATGAGCTGAAAGAAGCAGAAGATGTACAGAAAAAGAGACTGTGGAGACAGGACCTGGGTATGATGAGGGCTGTGCTGGGACAGAAGAGCAAGAAGCAGTGGTCACCCTGCAGAAGGAATCTGAGGTGGCAGGAGAGTCTACCTTTTGGTGCATGCTCCAGAAAGGGAGCATCATAATAGAAAATAGTTAAGAATTATTAATTTATGATGGTGGATTATGGCATTCATGGGGCTCACCCTGATCTGTTTTTTATATTGCCATTGAAGCCACCTTCATGTTGACCAGTTCTGTACAAAAGTCCAGGAAGTTAGCATCATTCTCAAATTTATTAAAGAACAACCACTGCTTCATCAATATTCAAAATACAAGTCAGGCACTGTCCTACTTAAGGGCTCTATAGATTTTAATTTGCTACTGCTGTGTAGCCAACTCATAGCATCCATGTACCCAAATTTTGCCTGGCATGACTACACTAAAGCTGATGATAAATGATACCTAACTGTGTGCTCAGAAAGGCTAGCTTTGTTAGCTGGTTTTGCACCTACATCCCATCTTAGCACCTGTATGCAATGAATGCAGTTGTGATAAACTCTTCTTATTCCTATGATTTATACAATTCAGTGTTTATTCAAGAGCAATTGATTGCTTATTCTATTCATATCCCATTCTCCTTCCCTTGTAACTTTGTGATTAATCATTGGAAAGATCCAAATAAATCAATGTGATAAAATGGATTCATATTACTACTGGTTAAACACTTTTACGTTCAGTTAATTCATAACTAACACTTCCATCTGACTGAATCATAACAGTTTGTGCTGGGAACATCTGAATTTCACATAGGAAACAGAGATAACTGTTTAACCTAGGAGTCTCACCTAAAGGTAATATAGATATAAGAAGATTTCATCACTTATGACAATAAGACAACTTACTCAATTCCACACAGGCCAGATCCTTATTCTGATATTCTTCAGTCTTTAGAAGATGAAAATTTCTGAATTTTAATTTTTTAAATAATACTGCATGTGTAAATTTAGTATTTGAATCCCTGTGAAAAAATTAGAGAGAAAATATCAAAAAATCAAGGTAGAACAAGGTTTCTCTTCATGTTTCTTTTTTTGAGTATTTGTGAATATTAAGTAAAAAGCAAGGAAGTTAAATGGAAATATAATGTATTTATACAGATAAATACATAATATAAATATAGAATTATTTCAATTGAGAATCACATGCACATGAAGTATTTTCGTAATGCGGGAAATGGTAAGACAAAAATAATATGTTCTTGGATACTGACAGAAAGAACTGTCAATATGAGTATAATAGTGAATAAGGCTTCTGTTTTCACAAGAAACATACTCAGATAAATGTGTAGTTTCTGTGCTCTTGCTGAGATACTAGAATACTTTTCAATTAACGTAATCAATACATAGCAGGAAATGGCAACACTTTAAAAATCATTATTCAGAGGTTAGATATTCAAAATGAGTTTTACAAGAAACGGTACTCATCTAATATTTTCAATCTATCTGGAGAATTAATTCTAGAATACAGTGCTATCACTCACTTCATTACAGCTACAGGAATCAATTAACATAATGTCATCACAGCTCATCCTTCCCTTCTTTAGCTGAAATCTCAAATTAATAATTGGCTCATGTGGAGTAAGTGCCATACATAATCCTCTGTAGACCGGAAGCACCACTTTCTCAAAGAGAAGCTCTACCCTAAGCTGCCTAATGGCCCTTGTCACCCTCACAGGTAATTAAAAGGCTTCTCACTTTGGCACTTAGCCAGCAGAAAAGCAGATGGAAGTTTCCACTTATAAAACGAGGAATGAATTTCATACTTCAAGGAAGGAATGATAATATTTTGCAATTCCATAATGTCTTCTCTTCAGGGATTAAAAAAAAAAAATATTAAGCATTAATCAATGAGACGTTGTAAATTCCCTGTGAAATACTTATGCTACTCATTATAACAGAGGATAAAAAGCAATTCGTTGACTAAATTTCCACAGGATAATCCTTTTTGGATGCCTCAGCATTAGTGATTTTTGGTCACTTTGGGTAATCAGCATTTCTAGTCCCACTGAAACAAAAAGAATTTTCATGTTTAGTATCTTTGAAAGTCATACTTTGGAAGTATTTTGTGTGACACTAGAATTCAGTCAGAGTATTAGGACCAAGTTATTAGGACCAGAATATTAGGTCAAATTATTATACTGTAAAAATGATAAACATGTTGGTAATTATATCCAGTCATTCATTCTGGGACACTTACAATTATCTTTGTACTCAAAGCATTTAAAGAAAAACATATATTTATGTTTTGACTGTCCATCTGATCAAATGATAAATTGCAGGTATTCACAGGAATTCTGTATTTTCCTTTCTGCTACACCGAGTCTCAGATACTAACTGAGATAACATTCATGACTATAAAACTGCAAATGTGTTAGAAGCCCACTGCACTGGACTTCTTGTAACTACTGTCATAGTTTAAGTTCTTTTATTTTTTTTTTAAATAATCATTTGCATTTGTGTTTTGGGTACAACATAAAAAAATTTTTAACTGATCTCTATACATTAGAAAATGTATAAAACCCCCAAAAACATAAAGAGAAAAATTATTTTGTCAACACACCAGCAATCAATATCTGTATCTCCTCCAAGAATAAGGCTTCTTGAAGAAGAATAAAATAGACGGAACTCAAACCTTTCCCAGTTTCTCCCTTGCAAAAAGAGCAATTAAACAAGGCTAAAGCTTTTGTAATACAAAAAGTCTGGGTATTCTGTCTACAAACACTTACAAAAGAACCTTCAAATGCTAATCAAAACACTGATAATTGGAAGATACTCTCTCAAACACACATCCAAGAGCATACTAGCACTTGTAAGAGATGACCAGCACCTTATAAAGTGGATGAGGGTAAATATAATTTACATTTATGCAAATATTTCTAAAAATAATTACTTAGGTTATTAAGTTATTAGAAAATGAGCTAGCTTCTCTTTGATGCAGCAAGATTAAATCTGATTACTACTCATAGGATGAAATTCAGCATGAAAATATATTCTAACTATATAAAGAAATTAAGTTTCAATTTTAAATCCGTTTTCTTAACATAGAAAACAATATATTCAATATGAAAAATTCTTCAACAAAACACCAAACAGTTTAACCTCTTAGAAATTAAATAAGGGCTAAAAAATCTATCACTGCAGTATATTTTAGATGGATTATTAACCACGACTTTCTGAACTTTCTTAGACAGGAGTTCTAATTGCTGTTAAGAAAAATAATTCTCTTAGCCAGCACACTAAACAAAACAAATAAAGCAAAATATTAGGAAAGAATTAAGAAATCAGGACTGGAAATAGAAGCAAGTGGGCATATACTGCATAGTCTTTAACATGACTACATATTGAAGTTAGCTTTTTTGAAAAGAAACAGTGGTCATTTTGCTGGAAGAAAATTATCACCTCGATTCTGAAAGACAGAAGTCTTATGTCGGCTTACTTTATTCTTTTGTTGATATCATCCAGACTTGAAGGTTATTTGATCAGGTCAGAAAAATGGCAGAAAAGTAACACTTGAAAAAGTGTTTTAAGGAGTGGGTGTTCGTTTTTTTTCGAATTTAGTAAATTATATTCACCACTATATATTCAGTTAAGCATACTTGTCTTTCTTATCAGTTTATGGAATGAGGACTGATAAAACCCTTTAAAACTGATGAAATAAGTAATTCTTTCTTTCTTTCAAACATTCTTTTTGATCCTGTCCTAAGCATACCTATAGAGGAAAATTCACTGTGATAAGTACTGGAAAAAGCAGCCAAGTTGCTAAGCATCAGGGAAAGCAAACTTTTAGTATAAATTTCACTCTTACCAGGAATTTAATGTGGACCAGCAACAAACCACTACTAGAATTACAATGGGACTGTATTTAATTTGTTATTATTTTAGTGAGTAATAAAATGCCTTTTGAATTAGAGGTTAGCAACTTTTAAACAGGAAATTGCTTCTATTCTGCATATCTGGACTCATGAGCAATCTTATGCTATAGAATATGAATACAAGGTTTCTGTTCCCACTTTAAAGAATTTCTTTTAATTGATGGGCCTATCTCAGGGCAATTTCTTTAGACAGAAGCTGTGTATTTTTTTGGAGATGGTGGTTTTAGTGTTGTTTTTGTTTGTTTGGTTTTTTTTGGTTTTTTTGGGTTTTTTTGGTTTTTTTTTTTTTAACAAATCTCATGCTTTTGCTTAGAACTAATGAGATTTAATTATATTTATTCAGGTTACCAAAATTTTGCTTTTTAATAGATCAGTGTAGCAGGGTTCACTACTAATTTCTCATACTATGTTTGGGGTGATTTACAGATCAGATCAAGCATAGAATATATGTAGTCTAGAATATGACTGTTGATGTTTATTCCCCTACTGTTATTTCGTTTTACATAACCTTTAATGCCTTGGGTTTGGGATGGTTTTGGTAGGCTTACTCCAAAAGTGCTTCTGTGCAGGGAGTAGGTCTCTTTTCCCACACTCTTTCCAGCTATCCATGCCTAAGGCCTGCCAAGAACAGATGTCTCTATAAATGAACTATAGATCTGTCTTCAATAGTTACGCAATCACATTTTGGTAGAAAGACTAGAAAATAAGTCTTTGGGTTAATTAATGAAACGTAATTTTTGCCATTTCTTCATAGTCTGCTTGATGTTAGGCTTTGAAGATTTGAACCTTAATATTTATAAAGGCATCTCTGAACACATTTCTGCTTGCAAAGGCAGCCACTCATGGTTGCATGTTTGCTTTAGCACCCAAAATAATAAAGCTTCTTGTTGCATATTTGGAAAAAAAAGCAGGCAGGAAATGAGGGAATAATGCTTTGAAGCTTTATTCTTCCCATCTTTGAAGCCCTGCTGTTCACTGCCACACCAACAAAATTGTGCCATATGGTCACTGTAAGAGTGTATCAATTTTGTCAGTGTTTGCTAAATGACATTGATCTAAGTGGCCATTAACTGAATATTTTGCATATTTACAAATGCTCACATTATATGATAGTTAAATAGAAGTTGTTTTTGATTGTTAATGATTGAAGCTAGTACAAAAGTGATTTTTAGAAAAGGTCTGATACTGGAATACTGAGTTAATAAAAAATGATGAAAACTGTAGGTCATCTTCTGAGTGTGAATTTTAAAAGGCAGCAAATCAGATATTGCCATATGGTGAAATTGTGTTAGTGTGAAAGTTATTTGTAGATGGGGTTTTTAATAGTGGTAGTTTCATTTTACCTTGTGGACTTAAATGGTTTACAGTTTGTTCATCTTTTGTTCTCACTCACAGGGAATAAAAGGGACTATGACAAGACTGAAGGCTGTGAAAACTTCATTAATTTCTTATGTTTCACTAGAGCTTTTTCAAATGCAATCATTGCAGGAAAAATATGTGGCCATTAAAAACTTGCATTCATAAGGTGTATCTTTTCAGTACTAGTATAGTATTCTGATAGGAAATTATGAAATCCAGCAATGAAGATTCATAATCTCTACTTGATAACATTTCAAATATTATAAATTCATATTCATTAATGCTATTACTTAGTTCTCAAACAATGAGTTCATTTCTGGCTTCAACCAGATGAGAAAAAAATGCCAGTAAAGCCATAAATAAAGAGAAATTTAAACTTCATTATGCTTTCTTCTCATGTTATATGAAAGTTATGGCTGTACTGCAGAATATTTCATACATTTTTAGTCTTGCTTTATGAAGGTATGCAATTTTCTGTCACTTTGAAATACAGATCTCCCTCTTCTTTGCTGCTTCTAATCTACTGGAACTAGCAGTTAGCTGTTTACTTTTCCTCTTTCATTATTTTCTTTTCCATACAAGATCTCAGGAGCTCTTCATTCAGGAGCTCAGATTTTGTGTGAAGCTTGATTCTTATAACAAAGTTGGCCGTAATCTTTCAAGTCTTTTTGTGAGTCCTAGTCCATTGTTTAGTTTGAATACACCATAAACAAATCACCAAAGAAACAGAAATAATCAAAAAAGAAAGCACTTATTCACCAAGCTTGGGATGTTTATTTTTTGTGCAATACCATAGTGAGTCTGTTGCCAGCCTCTAAAATATTGCTAGCGTTAAATGACTGCATAAAACAGCATGGGCTAAGATTGATAAAATGCAATCAGGAATCTAGTAGTAGATTTAGAGAAATTCAGCACAGCAAAATATTCCATAATAAGTGAAATCACACTGGCTTCCTATAAACCTCAGACCAAAATGGGAAATAAAATGAGAAAGGATGAGCTTTTTCACAATATAAGTTTCACAATACAAGCATCCATACAGATTATTTTCTTATTGTTCAGGAAGCTCAGTGGTCCTCTGCATGGTACTGATCTGACATAAATTAGTTTTCACTGACCACTTCCTAAGAGTCTTGGACGCTTGCTGGTATTGTTATCATTGGGGTTTGGATAATAGTTTTACTGAAATATGTGCAGTTTCTCTCTTGCTTTGAACCCAAATTTGAAGTAAATATCCAAAGAGACTGTAAGTCAACAGGAACCAGATCATGAAATGATGAGAAGAAGAAAAGGGGATCCAAACACCTTTTCTGTCCAGACTCAGCAGCAGATAAGCATTCTCTATTGCTCTTGAGTCCCCTCCTTTTCCAAAGCAGTCTGTCCTCCTGTTACCATAGAAAACCCAGTGCTCCATCCTCATGGGTAGCCTGTACCCTGCCTCCCCATGGGTATGCTCTCTGCCCACGTGCTCTCATCACATGCCACCCATTTGGAATGTCCTACCTTACCCAGAGTGATGAGTGTGAAAAAAAATTCGAGGGAAGAGAGAGGGTCTTTTGAAATAGGAGCCATGAGACCATGCAATAGGATGGGTCTGGCCCCGATGCAACTGGTGCAGACACCCATGGCATTATGCTCCATGGGGAATATGTTTAGTGAGAATACAACGAGTGGCTTCGAAAAGGGTGGAAGCCACTTTTTATTGTTGTCCTGGAGCTCTTTAAACCAAATGTCTGCTTGATAATCAGGGCTTAAGTGTTCAGCTGTGGGAATGCTTGCCTGCTGGCACTACAGCATGTCTTGCAATCAAAGAGCAAATGAGAAGAGCACCTTTGCCTGGTCTCTTCTGGCTCTGAAACAGCACAGTTTCCAAGAAACTAAGGATTGTTAAGTATTGTATAATGCAAAAAATTGACATGAGGACCTAAGGAAAAAGAGAGATAAGACAGATGCATACGCAACAAAAAGTTGAAGGAAAATACTGACAGTGAAGATGGTTTACAATAAAATAACACGTTAAATATGCAGGATAAGTAAGAAAAAGAATATTTTTTATTTTCCTGTTGTACAAGCAAGAACCTTAATTGATACATTATGTGTTGAACACACAATTAAATATATATAAAAAGAGACTGATCAGCTACTAAACTAACATATTTTATCATATTTATTGTGTGTGGTTAGATATTTTCTGCCTTTCTGGATAGAGCACTTTACTTTCTGAAGCTACTTTTTTCCAGGACTAAAAGCTTTTTAAAAGCTATGTGTGAGCTGGGAAGGGATGGCCATTCAACTGGGTATTTAACATATCTTTGTATCCTGCAAGTTTTCCCAGAAAAGTTGCGAGGACTCAGGACCTCTTCCCTCCTATTTAAAAAATCCTTTTACTGAAATCACTTCCCAGGTGTTACTTTGACATTCCCTTATAAAAGTGACCACATTAAATGATTGTTTATATGTGTCTCGTGTTTCAGTTCATGTGCTTTGCTGATTCCAGAGATGAGATATAAGGTTTGTTCTCATTTACAAATACTTAGTACATAAATTTTTCATACAAATACAGACACATAAGCAAATTCTGATCAAAATAATGAAAAATAAATCCTTCAGGACACCAAATAGAAATGCCAGCCTAATAAAATACAGAAGGCAAAATAAGTACAGGAGTAAAGCATAATACCTAAGGGTGGCTAAATCTGATTACTTAAGATGAAATAAAGGTTGATGAGAAAATGAAGCTAAAAGCACAGATATAATGAAAGTCTGAGCTTCCCAGATAGGAACAGCATGTATTCAGCTCTTAGAAAAACAGTTTTTTAGTATTCAGTAATCTTTTAGTAGCAAATAAGATTCAGCAACATCTTGTGAAAGGTATCATCACAGGTATTAGCTCAACTATAACTTCTTCAGAGGTAATCAGCA
The DNA here is from genome assembly GCA_023637945.1 of Phaethornis superciliosus. Lineage (NCBI taxonomy): Eukaryota > Metazoa > Chordata > Aves > Apodiformes > Trochilidae > Phaethornis > Phaethornis superciliosus. Next base: position 76,814,995 of record JAJQWJ010000002.1, read on the forward strand.
GAAAAGTTGTCTTCTAAGACATCTGTGAAGAGCCAAGAACTTGTAAACACAGTAAAAACTAATACTAAGAAATATAGCTAGGTTTGTTTTTCCTAACATTTTTTATACCTTTCAATGACCGCTATGAGAGTCTGATCTCACTGATTTGAAATTGTCTCAAAGGAGCAGTTTTAAAGTGAATAGCCCTGGCTAGGGTGGAGGACCTGGCCTGGCCAGAGCTGAGAAGGGGGTGACACCTTGGGAAGAGATAAGAACTACTGGGTGAAGACTGCTCCCCTTTTCTGAGGGCCTTCAGTGCTGGGACATCCCTCCAGGCACCATTACCCTGGCCAGGGTGGAGAAAGCCACCTTGGTTGTACTGATGCTGATGTACCTGGCTGAGGGGCTGGAATGGAGAGGGGAGTGGCCCCTGGAAGGAGATAAGAGCTGTGTGCTGGAAGCTCCCCTTCCAGGCAAAGCTGTTTTAATGGTTCTGATGCTAATGAACCTGTCCTGGGCTGAAGCAGAACAGGGGTGACACCTGGAAGGAGATAAGAACTGATGAGTGGGTGGGGGACTGTCACCCAAATCAGGACAGGGACTGCACCCTCCTGCAGAAGCTCCCCCCCTCCAGGCAGCCTGTCTGCAATGGCTCTGATGCCAATGCCCCTGGCTTCTGTGGCAGCTGACTGACAGCTGCCCCTTGGGAACAAAAGGGACTCAGGGGTATATATGGCTGTCCAGGCTCTGGATGTTTGGTCGGCTCTTGACCCACTGCTGTTCTGCATCGGGCCCTGTCCGGGATCAGTGACATCCTCAAGAAACTCCCTGGACAGCTGCACCCCTGGTGGTGACTTTTCTCTCTCATTCTTTCTTCCCATTTTCTTACCCATTTTTTTGTTGGTTTGTTTTGTTTGGTTTTTTTTTGTTTGTTTGTTTTTTCTCCACTTTTCGCTCTCTCTCATATCTTCTTTTGATATCTCCCTCTTTTGCTGGCTTTATAATTTTGCCTGTGTCAATTGTCCAATTGTCAAAAAAAATCTGCTTGCACCCGACCCTTCTACGGTTGGACACATCCAAAACAAAAATAAATTTTAATGTTACCTTGGATCGTAACAACCACTTACATAGAAAAAAAAAATAATACTGGCACATGTGAATGGAAATGAATACAATAACTAGGTCATCTTCAGGACTGAGCTTAAACATTAAAGTAAAACTCTTTCTTTGAAAGCTTATACCACAAACATGCAAGCATATGCCTATATGAGTATGTATAGAGATATTTTGACCAATTTTATACTTTACATATGGTTTAAAAACTGTTTTTACTATTTAGTACAGAAAGAAAAAAATTATTTTGCCATACAATACCAGTGCACAGCACACAGGCTTTGTGACTTGCTAACACATACTTGTTCTCAGATTATTTTGACTTTCTTCAGTCTGCAATGAGAATATGTCTAGAATATACCAAACCTCTGTCATTCCTCAAAGGGCAGTTTGTATATTGTTATGGCCTTGTGCTAAATTATTTTCCCAAATTTAAAATAATGATACCTTATAATGATAAAAGAAATATATATACACTCATGCACTCGTATTCAGAATGGAGGCCTCCATTTTGATTAGAAATCTGCTACTGCAGGAACAGGGACACTTGCTTTTCTCATAAACACTGATTATGGTAGATATCAATGAAACTTTTTCACTCAGAAAATTCTGATCACTTCTCACTCTGACTTCATATCTCAGAGCAGTAGTTCACTCTGGAAGGTATGTGTCCTCATGAATTAAAAATTCGGTCATTTCCTTTGGCTCATGGGAAGGCTGATAAAAGATAATCAGCAGCTCTGCTTTGTAATCCTCCTACATAACAGTGTCCATAGAAGGAGAAAAATATTGCTTCCTGCTGTTGCTCACACTCCCAGCAGTGTGAGGACAGGGACTAAGAAGTGGGACAGTAAGAGAGGAGTGGGAGAAAGGTGATTTTTAGCTTTTGTCTTTGTTTCTCACCATCCAATTGAACTTTTATTGGTAATAATGAAACTACTTTTCCCTAAATTGAGTCTGTTTTGCCTATGGTGGTCATTGGTAAGTGCTCTGCCTTTCTTTATCTCGAACCACAAGGTTTTCTAACCTATTTTCTGCCCTGTTCTGTGAAGGAGGGGGAATGAGATAACAGCTGGCATCCAGTCAGGGTCAACCCACCACAATTTGTTAGAATTTATGTTAGTATGAATACTGCATTAAAATATTTGCTACATCACCATCAGGATCTTAGGGAGGCCTCCATAAATCAAGAACTTTGAGACAAACTGAACCCTCATGAGAAATCCTTGGGCAATTTTTTAATGATGAATCATAAAATTTAAATTATGAGTTCACATTATGTTTTTATTATGAGATTTAGTCATACTGTTATATAAAATTACAAATTCTCTATTTTGTGGAATTCATTTATCTATGTTTCCTGAAAACACTTCAGTTGCAATTTACTTATTTCTAAGACCATTTCTCCAACATGGGAGATTTACTTCCCATATGGCTTATAGTATTTAACCCAATTTAAAATTTCATAGCCCCTTAATTTCCCTCAACAGGAGAAATAGATATGGTGATGAGAATTTTCCTGTGCTTTCATAAGGATGTGTCTTTTCTTTTCTTTTTTTTTTTTTCTCAAACAAGGTAACACACACATAAAAGTTCAATGAACAAATTATTTGAACGTCACTTCTGTACATGGTATTCAATGAGCCTATCATGTACTACATATTAATCAGTTATGCCATATATAACACGTACTTTCACTGGGATCTTCATGTTTTCTTTACCCTGATGCACTAAACTAATGTAAAATACCTCTACTCATGTTAGTTCGACATGGTATCTTCTAAGTAGAGCTACAACAAATGACTGTGTTTAGCAAATAAAATCAGCAGTAAAAGACAGGATAACTTATATAGACATTCCTTCTGTTAAGAAGACAGAGCGTTTGTAGCTCCAGTGAATTTTAATAATGTTTGCTTATTTTTTAAAAATAGGGAGAGGAAAAAACGGAGCTTATTAATGAAATAAGTGAGGGTTTTTGTCAAAAGTTTCCAGGACATACTCAATCTTGACTTTTTTTTCCCAGATATTCACTACAAAAAACCTTGAGTTGAAAGATTATTTTTAAAAAGTAACAAAAATCTGTAAGAATTAATGATAAACACATATACTTTACAGACACTCCTATTAACTATGCCTAATTGCTTACTAAATACCAATGTTTTCAATAAGTTTCCTTTGTGTGTGTAACATCTTCAGATCATGAGATGAAGAGTATTCAACACCAAAGCTGTATCTATCTCAGTAACTAGCCTCTACCAGTGAGAGTAAACTTGTGAAGAAAAATATCTGACCTTGAGGACCAGCAATCACACGATGTGAGAGGGAAGGGGGTACAGAACACAGACTCTGTTTGTTCCCATGTCCTGAATATCCATTAGTAAGTGCATTGTAGCAGGAGTCTGCCTGAAGCTTGTCTGTGGTTTAACATCATTCAAGAGAAATACAGTTTGTGAACTTCAAGATAACTCAGTTTTAAAATAAAAATAAGTGGTTGTGAATCAGGAGATCCACAGCAGAATATGACTCCTGATCCAAACCAAAATTCTAATGCAAATATACTCAGAGTGGAAGGACTGAAAGTAGTATGGTTATCATATAGCATGGCAAGAAAGAGTATGTTTCCCTGCATTGCTCTGATGAGGATCATTTCCCTTTACTGTAAGGATCAACTTTAAAGGAAAATAAAGATTTACATTCAGCTTCTGACTCCAATAAAGCCAGACTCAAAGGTGCCTATAGATGAAATGTTCCATGTATCATTCCTCTCCAAAGTGGTGAGTTTTAACAAACCAAATTCAGTACGTAGGTTTAATATAGAGATGTATCTGCTTCTTAGAAGAATGTCTCCCTTGGCTGCTCGAAGTATTGCTTATGTTTCTTCTGTCCTAATGCATCAAAAGGCACCATGGATGCATTGTACAATAAAGATTTCCATTATATATGATCACAGTTTAATTTTTACATAGTAATACTTCTTTTATGTAATTATCTTCTCTACTTATCCTAGTACTGTAGACCTTTTTCTCATATTTGACTTGATGACACTGTATTTCATCTCTACACTTGAATAAAACTTATGTCAATATATACTTTCTCTCTGCCATATAACCTTTTGAGCCTCTTATATTCCATTAAGCCTTCTACTAAATGTGACATCTCAGCTTTATTTAGATTTCCCTCTCCCTGCAATATCTTTAATAGCTGTATTACACTTTTATTTCACCAAGGAACAAGGCTTTTTATTACCTTTCAAGCAAATGGATTAAAAATATTTTTATTAGCCTCTTACAGATGCATTCACCTCATCATTATTAAAAAAGTCAGTACCATCATTTGTATATATCTTTTTCAATTGCCTATAAACCTTTTCATTCAGTCCTAGGTGAAAATATATGAAACTGCTTTGGAGAAAAAGTTGATATTTTCTCCTCAAGCTCTCAAGCCTGAGTAACTTGTCTAATGTAGGCAAGGAAAGGCCAGCAAAAATACTTACAAGTATTTGAGTCATGTCACCATTTTCAGCTTTCGTATATTGCAGTGTTGTTTCTCACAGAAGAATGAAGTGTGACATAAGGCAGCAAAGTAGCCTTATACTGCTGAATTGCTGACAAATTTCAGAGTAATTTTATAACACTACTCCAAATGTAAGACATACAGCCAGAAGAATGTCATAACAAGCTCATTTTCTCAGAATCCCATGCCAGAAAATTGTTGCAAAATTCTGGACTCTGGCCATATTCCTTCATGTACAAAGTCAGCCTTGAAAAATATGTAGAAATGGATGGAGTCATGGCTATTGTAAACCTGTTGTTTATGCTGCCCAGATCTTCAATAGACATTCTGGTTAAAGAATGTTATCTCCTATTGCTGTCAATGCTGTCCATTTTAGGCCATTAATTTTAAAAAAATCACACTAGAGATAGTTCCATCATAATAAAAAAAATAATTACAGGAATACAGTATTCTGGAAATTTTTTCTTCATGCAGCTAAGTGCAAAATAATTTCCTATATTGGTTTCACAGCTTCTACCTGGCTTCTTCAAATAGTTTAAAGGTAAGAGCTGATATTGCTCAATGCAATCATAAGGATTCGCTTCCAAAACTCGCATTTTGTGCTAAAAAAATTATAAATTATATTTCACAACAGAATGATGAATAGCAAACCAGAACCTCATATTTCTGTTGCTTGTCAAGAGAGTTTTTCTCTTCCAGTCTTCTGATGACACATTAGAGAAGAAAAAGATGCAAGAGAGACGAATTTTGAAAATAAATCTCTGTCACTACATATTGCTTTTCATCATATATACCTTTGAATCATTATTAAATGCTATGGAGGGTGATTCATAAGTAATATTATACCTAAAGAAATAATGCCATTAACATAAAATTTGATTCCTACATATGTAAAAAAAGCCATCAAACAAAAAAACATCTTGTTTTCATGCCTGACAATTAATATCTCTCACTTGACTGCTATCAAATTTGATCAAAACTACTAGTTTAATTCCAGCTATGGACCTGAGGAAGTCTCCTTGACAGTACATGGTGCACACATGAATAAGAAAAAGTAGTTATTAAAATTTCAAACAAATACAAAATAAAGCTAAGAAGCTTGATTGGAGAAAAAAAAAAAAAAAAAAAAAAGAGGTTTTTATGGTGAGTGATATAATCTTTGGTTCTCTGTACTACAGTTATGTTGCCCATATTTTTAGTAAAAGTCATTCACATATTTTTGTCCCAGGTGAAAGTCTGTGCCAGTCCCAGATGGGATTGTGGACCAATGAAAATATTACTACAGTGACCCCATTAATATGGAAACAATGCCATACAATTAGTAAACACAGGTTGACCTCACCTTATGTAAGTAGGGATGTTATCAACACCATTAACTTAAAACTGGAAACACAGAGGGTTTTTCTAACACAGAGGGATAGCTCAGAGGGACTGTCTGCAGAAGAGAATGTTCTTGGCTCTTTGACTATCCTTCTTCTATGATGTTCAACAGAAAAACAGTGTGTATAACATTCCTTCTCTTGTGTTAGCATCTAAATATTAGTGTAGCACTCCATGGGATTTTTTTTTCAAATTTGAGAGATAGTATTCATATATGTGCATCTTCCTCATGATTTTCATCAAGAAAGAACAATTTAATATGATTAAATTACAAATGTTGAAAAATACATTATAGTTACATTCATAGAAAAACTATTTTCATCCTATGTGAATCTCTCCTGTCTCTTCAGACTTTGCCTGTCTGTTAGAATAAAATTTGACTTTACAAAAGGATAGTAAACACCGAGGTAAATGCAAAAATGATGTTAAAATCCTATTAAAATTATACTTTTCTTTGATATTCTGAAATATTCCCTGGTATAAAAATGGCAAATTGTTTTTGTCAGAAAGAACTGTAAAGAAACAGTTGTTTTCTAAACCCATCATTTTAAATTATCATGAAGGTATATATGTAATGTCTTATTAATAATACAGAATTGTCTTTGTTAATAATTTACAGAGAGACTTGACAGCTCTCCCCCAAGCAAATCAGTCATCCTTACAAAAACAGTGTAACACTGAGCCAGTAGCACTGCTCTGCCTGCCATGTTTAGTGTGGAAGGTAGCAATGATGTTCACCCCAATGGTACTGGTATCAGCAGAGGAACTAAAAAAAAAAAGGAGGCTGCTATTCAGTAGTTATCTACATACATTAAAGAAAGAATATATGACATTATACATGAAAAAAAGCTAGTCTATGACCAAGAAATATTTTTTTTCTACAAAAATCTACAATTTATGTTTTACATATGTATATTAATTTCTAATTTCTATTGCAGGTATTTATTTTAAAACAAAACACAAAAATTAGATCATAACAATGTTGTAGCTTAAAGAAAAACAAAAAAACCAAAACAAACAAACAAGCATACAACCCCCAAACAAACCCAAAGTATCAACAAACCCCTGTATTCTGCAGGAATAGGTTAGTAGAAATTTTCCAGAATTCAAACAGATTACATGGACATTAAGTAAAGGGCACCGACACATCACCTTCCCCAGCCTTAGTTTATCCCAGGAACAAAGGAGACCAGGGGTGAAAGTTCTCCAGGCTCCTAGTGCTGTATGATTTTATGTCATTTTCCATTGCCTTTAAGAATTTCCCTATTTTCTTCCAAACTTTTCCTGTCACTAACCTCTGACTTAATGTATCTACAGACAATCTGAATAATAATCTACCACAATAATAACAAAAAATAATAAAATAAAACCAATTAAAAAAAAAAGAAAAAAAAGATTAAAAAGATATCTGATTTTGCTACATAGTACTATCAAGTAGAGATAAATATAAGTAATAATACATTAAGATATTCTGCCTGTTAAATTTTATGCTTGAATGGGAAAAAATGGTTTATATTTAAAAGCTAACTATAAATAAGCATATTTGCATTACATGTATGAGAGATGAAAAGCTTAAGTAACAGTAATAGAAACAGGTATTGCATCAAGTAACTGTAATACTTCATCTAAGTAACTGTAGAAAAGCTGTGTATTTTTACTGAAATAGACAACATGATCCATCAGTTATGGTAGATTGGGCACTGGAGAACTTCTATTTCCATTTCTTCTCACCTGTCACTCACAGGCCCAATGCAGGAATATATCACCTGTATTTTTTTTCTTTATTTTGCATAATATGTTACTCTAGTTTATAAAGAACTAAGATTGAGTACTGAAATAAGAGCTTAAACAATCTTTCCTTAGCCAAGGCAAATATGCTAAGATAAATATGTCAAAAAAAAAAAAAAAAAATCACTGTTGTCTTTTAAACCTCCCATTATCCTTTCTTCCTTGCTGTTCTTCCTATAAAGGTGATAGGCAGTCTATCTCAAATGTTTTTGTGTTTATTCTAGCTCTATAAGTAATACAGATTTTTCTCTTTTAAATAGCTGCACAAAGACAGTTCTATACATAAAAAATAGTCCTTAAAGGAAACACCTCTTTTGATACTTAAGCAGCCTGTGCTAGGAGGTCAATACAGGTCACCAGCAGCATTGTCTTTGAGAAGTGGTACAGCAATAACTACAATGTGTGGTGAGCACCCGCAAATAAATTGGAAAAAATGTCTCTTGAGCCAGCAAATGACTCTTATAAACTGGCTATGAAATGGCTGCCAGTCTGGCTATTTCTCTATCACTTTTTACTTCTTCAAGGACCTTTTTCCAAAGATAAACAGCCCTGCTGAGTAGCAGGCCGAGGTGCAAAGCTCTTCTTGGTACAGCGAGACATAGATCTAAGCTGTGGAATGCTTGCAGCCCTAAAGCAACTACCTGACAGTGATAAAAGGCAGAGGTTTTTGGCTTTAAAAACCAGAAGACAAAGACAAAAAAAAGTGGTGGTGAAAAACTGGACAAAGATAGACAAAGAAAATGAAAAATGAAGAAGAAAAGCTGAAATTTCCCGGAGCATTTTGGAGAGTGAAATTATGAATCTCTGTTCCCCTTTTCCTAAAATCGCTTCAAAAACCTGTTTTTCTCTCCTCCCACTCCTCACCCACCCCCCACCTTTTTTTTTCTTTTTTCTTTTTTTTTTCTTTTTTTTTTTTTTCTTTCCCCCCCCCCCTCCCCCTTTTAGGGGCACACTTTGTTAATTAGGTTATTAAGGGCATACTTAACACTATTTAAAAGACTGAGAGCACACTTTGTTGCCTAATCAGGAGTTAGTCTGTTAAGAGAAATCAATTCTGCCTTGTTTACATTGTTTCCCTCATTTACTTAACCACTTACCTTGAAACCCCCTCCCCTAAGTGGATGCTTTCCCTTAAACAAATAGTTTGATTCCTTAACTGCTCAGTGAGTTGCCTTGAAATTTGTGGCATTTGTGTGACGTGGTCAAGTTTTTCTCACAAACAAAATATAAAATAATAATAATAATTAGGGACCATGGCAAAATATAATAAATAAGAAAACAAGAAATAAAAATGTTACATACACCTAATCTAGCAATAAATCCTCAAGAGATTGATGATCCATCCTTCCAAAGGAACCAAACAGGTAAGCAGGTAAGGCACAAATAGGTAAACCTAAGAAATAAATTAGTATTTTCACTTATATCTCACGTAGGCTGTTCAAATAAATATAACAACATAAACATGTAAGCATTATAGTGCGACTCAAAACTCTTAAATATTTCTAAAGCAAGAAGTTATAATTAATGTTAGAACAGAATTTTCCCAGAATTGTCTCTTTATTTTAATTTCATTACTAAGAACTTGGTTTAGCTAGTTTTGAGGTCTGCTAGTAAGTCGCTCTCATAAGGGGTCCAGGTTTGATTTTGCCAGTTGTTTTTTCCTTTGTAGCTGTGTATGGATTAAGGGATGAAGAAAGAAGTTTAAACAAATAATATTTTACTTACAGCTAGGTAAACAGTGGTTTTATTTTAATAACTTAATTTTAACTGTGCATGATCCCCATTTTAATCACTTTCTGGAATTATTCCAGTGAAGAAAATTTACTGAGAGAAATATTGTGATACATTTCTCTCAGTAAAATTTCAAAGTCAAAACACACATCTCTGCCAGTGAAATAATCCTTAGATTTATGTTTAGCAAGTAATAAAAAAAGATGCATATTATTTTAGGTTTCTAGTCTAAGTCACTCATATTTCACAACATGATTGTTAGACTTACAAAGTTTCCAAGCAATCCAGAAAATGGCAATGCATTTTTAAGTAATATAAATATTTTTTTTTCCTGTTTTCTTTTATCTGTGATGGGTGATTGGGAGAAATAATATGTCATTTAAAGCTCTATTTCATAAATAAGGTAACTAAAAAGCTTTGAAAACAAGCATTAGTGTACTTACATAATGGATCTAACAGTGTTTCATACATATCAATGAGGTATTTTTTTATTTAATCTGCTTATGCTTCCTCTTCAGCAACATTAAATTCTTACAAGCAAATTGGTTTCGTCCTCTATTGTTGGCCATACCATTCAATGATCCCATTTGCAATTATTTTTTGTTGCTGTTGTTGAGTGTATGTCCTTGTCTCAGAAGAACATCAACACAGTCCAGCCATGGAGGACAAGTGACTGGTAGCCCCGAGTTAGCTGGGAGCTTCAGTCAGGGCATCTCAACCAAGCTGACTCATTTTGAATAGAAGTGACATTCAAATAACACTGAATGATGTGTTTCTTAGCACAGGATATAATTAAACCATGAAAGTCCCTGCCATGAACTATAAATACTGACATACTGCAAAAACTACTAGATAAATCTATATAATAAAGTAAGTAAAAAATAAAAATACAACAATAAAAATCAAGGGTTATTTACAAATAGATAGCAGCTCTGACTGAAGCAAATCCTAAGTTTAAAATTGCTCATGACTGGAAGAGTGTCACAATTTAATTTCTTTGTCCAAGTACTCTCAAGTAACAACATATACTTTTGTAAGAAGTATATGGATGTGGATATCCATACAGTATTCTAAATGAAACAGAGGTTAAATAGGAAGAACAGGATTCCTTATGGGTTGTAATTCTTACTCAGTATTCTCTTCAGTCTGAAATGATAAGTTGTAGCAAAAAAGACCTGTGTTTTGGAAATGGGCTTTCACCCAAATTTGATCTGGTAGAGGTAAAGCTACATTACTGTGGTGCCAAAACTGAGACTGTAAACATCTCTTCAGCTTTGTTACTGTGATCAGGCTAGACAACTATAGGAACTGATGTTGTTCATAGACAGCTGGTTCATAGCATGGGGCTAAGAGTAGGATTATTTGCACTGTTTAGGTACCTTTGTACACTAAAATGCTGCAAGGTAATGTTTTGGTTTAACTCCAACTGGTAACTAAGCCCCACACAACTGCTCACTCACTCCCCCCACCCCCAGTGGGATGAGGGAGAGATCAGGAAGAGTAAAAGTGAAAAAACTTGTGGGTTGAGATAAAGACAGTTTAACAAACAAAGCAAAAGTTGCACGTGCAAGCCAAGAAAGGTTCAGTCACTACTTCCCATCAGCAGGCAGGTAGGTGTCCAGCCATTTCCAGCAGAGCAGGGCTTCATCATGTATTATGGTTACTTGGAGGAACAGAGATTAAACACCATCACTCTACATGTACTTCTCTTCCTTCTTCCTCCATATTTATATGCTGATCATGTTATCATATGGTATGGAATATCCCTTTGGCTGATTGGGGTCAGCTGTCCCAGCTCTGTCACCTTTCAGGTCCCTGTGCACACCCAAGCTACTTGCTGGTGGGATTGTGTGGGGAGTAGAGAAGTCTTTAATGTTGTGTCAGCCCTGCTCAGATGTCATGAAAACATCCCTGTGTTATCAACACTGTTCACAGCACAGATCCAAAAGATGTTCCTATACTAGTTACTATGAAGAAATTTAACTTTATGCCAGCCCAAACCAGTACAAGGAAAAACTGTAGTAGTCAGTAACTGTCTGGGTACTGCTTAATTTTAAACACTGGATAAAACTTGCAACCTGTTAGGTTATTGGCAAAATGCTGATGGCCTTTAATAAGGCTAGCAGAAATAGAAGAAATGACTGGATTTCCTCTGCATTGTAAAAAAAAAGATACACAATTTAATAAATGTTTCTAAACTAATGGAATTACATATATCAACTTCAGTGAATTGATTTGATTGCAATACACTGGCACAAAACTGGAGTGACATTCATAGTGAGCCAGGCTTTTGTTTTTTAACTAAATAGCATTACCTTAATCAGAGGTGCTTTATGCTGTAAGTTCATCCTGCTAAGCTTTCCAAAGATTCAATGGGTTTTGTCTCCCAGCAGCCACATATGACCTTGCTTTACAGACATTATCATCATCAGTCTTTGTAGCATCATTTTGTTCCAGTTTAAAATAAAAGCCAATGTTTATTTGATTACATTGTGTAGTTCAGTGTGGTATATTTATGCCACTATCAGTTACAGGATGTGGTTTCAAAGATGATCAAAAGCTGATGATTTTTTGAAAACTGAAAAAAAAAAAAAAAAAAAAAAAAAAAGACCCCATAAAGTCTGAGAATAATAATTTTCTGTCTATGGATAGCATTCTTATTATAGACAACATCACACACTGAAACCCAAGAGACAATTAGGCAAGTAATAAAATAGCTTCACAGCATCTAAGGCTTCTTACTATATCTACAGTATGCTGAATTTGTATGTAATAACATGCTCAGTGAAGTAATCTTTCTCAGAATAAATTGCTAGTAAAATATGGGTACTTTGACAGAGTAGCAGATGCAAATGCATTACATTTGATTAAAAATTCCAAAATGACCTATTTTTTGAATTACATCCCTTGCTTTTGGGAGATTAAAGAAGGTCTGTACCTTATTAATAGTTCTGATGTGTTTTTCTGTAGAATTTTTAGAAGCAAGATATTCTGCTCTATAGTGCTGTATATTATGTTTGGGGAAAGCTGTGACTTGTATGTGATGGCTTCTAATACCTCTCTATACAAAATAACAGAATTTAAGATTAAAAGACTTTTTTTTTTTTGTCCCCCATGAAATATTCTAACATTAATGAATTAATTTGCACATGGATAAAATGTCAGAGCAATAAGTATGAATACTTATGAATCCACAGTATAACTGAAAATTGATGTTAAGGAAAACACTGTAGGGTAAGTAAATCACAATCTATCCAAAACTGTATAGTATGAGGGAGTATAGGATTTACACTTGTATTGTTGTAGAGATGAACAGGTTAATTATAGTGGTATAGCAGGTATGTACTTGAGGACAATGATGTCAGAAATAGGATAACTATCAGGTTTGAAGATAACTAGTATTAATTTTATAATTAAAAAAGTAAATTAAATTCTCATTTTTGTTACTGCCAAAAAAAGAATGCTCTAAGGTATCTGATTCAGTAAACTGCATCCTTTTCAAGTGGGTGTTCCTAAACAGTAATTTTTAGCACATAATAGGAACAGAAAGTGTACTATAGACTTTTAATTGATCCTGTCTCAGGCAGTATTCCATGAATAAAGAACACGTGTGTATTGTAGTAATTATTGCTTTTAAAAAGTGCAGTATTCATTATTTTAAAACACAAACAGAACACAGATTATTAATTACAATTTCAGTGTGTCACAGGGTAAACCTCTGTATTAGTGTACCAAATCAATATTTTCAGAACATTAACCATATATATATATATATATTTAACTGTATCGTGGGCTGCATCAAAAGAAGAGTGGCCAGCAGGCCAAGGTAGGTGATACTTTCCCTCTGCTCTAATGACACCACACCTGGAATACTGTCTCCAGTTCTGGGTCCTTCAAGGCAGGAGGGACATGGAGCTGTTGTAATGAGCCCAGAGAAGGGCTCAGAGAGATGATCAGAGGGCTGTAGCACCTCTCCTCTAAAGACAGGCTGAGAGAGTTGGAGTCTACAAGAAAGGTGTGGAGAGACCTTTTATGAGGACATGTAGAAACAGGGTAAGTGGTAATTGTTTTAATCTGGAAGAGGAGAGATTTAGGTTAGACATTAGGAAGAAATTCTTTCCTGTGTGGGTGGTGAGACACTGGCACGGGTGTCCTAGAGGAGCTGTGGATGCCCCCTCCCTGGAAGTGTTCAAGGCCAGGATGGATGGGGCTTTGAGCAACCTGGTCTGGTGGGAGGTGACCCTGCCCATGCAGGAGGATTGGAACTAGGTGATCTTTAAGGGTCCTTTCCAACCCTAACCATTCTGTGGCTCTATGATTCTCTATGATATTCTATGTGAAGTTAGCTTTTTACTGAGTAGATTTAAAAATGTTGATCAAAGTATGATCTCTAAGTTCTTCCTGAAAGCTTCCAGTGATTAACAGAAGTAGAATCTATGGTTTTGCATATTCTTTGCAATGACCCTTTCTTACGTATGAAGTTTAGGTCCTTTTAATTATACGTAGGATTTAGGTTATTGAACATCATTAATGAAAGCATTCCAAACATTCTATATATTCCAAATATTCACCTTGGATTGTCATAGATTGAATTTTACCTGCACATGAAGCTAGGCTTTCAGTAGTAATATACATTACTAAGGAATTTTGCATCTGTGAGTTACTACATAATTTTCCACAAAAATTCTTTCTAGAAACGAAGTATTTGAAGCACTAATATTTCTTTGTTCAAAACCTCAGTTTTTAATCTTTCACAAAACCTTTTGAAAACTGTAAGTCTCATTTCAGTAACAGCAAAGAAAATGCCTGTAGGGAATTCTAACGTTACATGTCTGTGAGTTGGGAGTTTCTTAGCCAAGAATCATTCTTTTAGCTGTGAACTAGACATGACATTATGAAATGGTGTTATATGTTGTCTTCTTGTCTATTCATCACACAAGCACCTACTCAGGTTTGGTGTATTCTCCTGATCTCATTTATTTACTTCCAAGAGACCAAGACCAAAATACATTGAGCCTTAAACAGGTTGACAGACATATTTTACCACAAAAATATTTCAAAATTTTTTCTTGTCACCTAGTAATTTTCATTTACATTTGAATTTCTTCTCAGTTGTCAGTTTGTCATTCTTCTCTCTAGCAGTGTTCTTTTGAAAAAGAACATATCATACAAGACTTCAGTAGAAATTCAGATTTACTTCTGTAATCTAGTGCCAAATGTTCTGACTGGATACTGGGCTGTAAATACTGTCTCATTCTTTGGGTATGGGTATCTAAACCAGCCCTCAGCACAAGAAATACATGGGCCTCCCAGAGGAGGGACACAAGACTGATCAGAGGGCTGGAGCACCTCTCTTGTGAGCAAAGGTTCAGAGAGTTTAGCCTGGAGAAGAGAAGTTTCTGGGAATACCCTACTGTGGCATTTCAACATTTAAATGGGGCCTGTAAGAAGTATGGGAACAAAATTATTAGCAGGGCCAGTTTAATGGTACAGGGGGGAATGGTTTTAAATGAAAGAGGGTAGATTCTGACTACGTATAAGAAATATATTTTTACAATTACTGTTTTGTGATACTGGGACTTATTGACCAGAGAGAGGTTGTAGAAGCCTCATCCCTGGAAATATTTAAGGTCAGGATGGACAAGGCTCTGAGCAGCCTGTTCTAGTTAAAGATGTCCCTGCTCACTGCAGATATGTTGGACTAGATTACCTTTAAAGGTCCTTTCCAACCCAAGGTTATTTTATGATTCTGTGATTTCAGTGAAGGTCCATAGTCTGTGAATGAGCAAACATTAACTGCAGCAGAGTCTGAAGTTCTGCTTCTCAGTGTAGTCTTAGTAAAAAGATAGGAGGTACTTGTTATGGCACTGTTCTAACTATTTTCCATAAACTGAAAGAGCAACCCTGGAAGAGGCAGTGAACTCTTCTACTGAACCAGAATATATAGGCATGAAGACAGTAGATCTAGGATCTGCAAGACTGCAGCAGAAGAAATAGAATGTAACCATGATAAAGAGTGTCCTAGCCATTAAATTAAAAGGGGAGGAAAACCAGAAACAAAACCCAAAACAAAAATATCACAGACATGTTCTTGTATCATTTATGAAATGGAAAAGCTTTTGAAATTTAATCCTTTATTCTTTTCAATATTATTTCAAATGTCCATCCCACCAAAAGGCACATTTGCACTTTTCAGTAAAATAGAACTTATTATTTAATGAGAATCACAAATTTCAGCATCATATTTCCTCAAGAAATATGATTCTATTAATCCTGTAACCACAATAAATTAAAAAACCTATTTGACTAAGTAAAATAGGATTTTCAAAAAGTATCAGTGCAGGCAGTGTTGCTTCTGTTGTAAAAGTTGCCACAGACTTCAAAGAAACTGAAAAAGGTACTTGCTGATGAGGGGATTATACTGTATAGATCTGAATGTCCCTATATGAACATGTGAATTGAAATTTCAAGATGGCTGTCCAGGTCTACTTTTCATCCTAATTTTCTGTTGCTTTCTTTCTTGTGTGCAGTTTCCTCTTTTTCCTTTTTCTATGTCTACCTGTCAAATATGAAACCTTTGATTAGTTCTTGAAAGTAAAGAAAAGTAAAAATATTAGAAAGACTATGATTTTATAGTATGCACCCAAATAGGTGTAGTTAATTTATCATAATACACTCAAGTATCATACGGAGCAGAGTATAAGAAAGTTTAAGTGGTTTCAGTGCTCACAAAACAGGAATTAGAGCAGGATCAAAATCCTACTGCTTTTCTCCTTCCTTTGATGAAAAATCTTCGTAGGTAATTGGTATTGCAGTTCAACATGTGAAAAGTGAGCCAGCTTCTTTTAGCATCTGATTGACTCATAATATCTACCCCAGAAAAAAACAGAAACAAAACAAAACCATGTTGCTGTGTCTCTCATGGGATCATGCATCTAATGACCAAACTCAATTATCCATTGCTATTTTCTTCTGCAAACTATAGCCTGCCAGTAAAGCTCTTTGCCTGATGTATGAGGGAAAAATCAGTGAGCTAAGTGTTTCTCATCTCCAAGTTTTTAATTTGCTATCCATCTCCATTGTGCGTGGAAGACTGCATTTCACTTATACAATAAAAATAACTTCAGACCAAATGCAGAGTGAGATGCTTAGCAGAGACAGAAAAATATGCGTGAACTAAAGTTTCATCTGCTGAAACAAAGGAAAAATCATTAACTAAAGATGTATTAGCTTCTAACTCTTCTAATACCATCACTCCATAGAAAAATAATCTCTACTGCTTCTCTGCTACACACTCATTTAGCAATTGTTCTGCAAAGTGGTTTCTATTAGTTGTAAGATACTTCAGCTTAAGAAAAGACATAAAACATGGTTTAGCTGACTTTTATGGCAACTCTAATGAAACTTTCTGAACCTTTGTGGATAATATTTTACAGAAAACAGATAACAATGGCTGCATGAATGTAAAGGTTGTGAGATATACAGAACAAAGAACCGTTTCATTTATGGAATATACAATGGTCTGTTCCAACATTTGCAGACTGTAAATTTCAACATTATTCTGCCTGGCTTGTACTGTCTGATGGAGCTAAAGAGCTAAAGTAGACATACAGACTTAATTAGACACAGTGCAAGGACAGATATTTATGAAGGAAAAACATCAGAATTGTGAACGAGTGTAATTTTTGAGTCAGTTTTCTGCTTGTTTCCATAAAAGTACTGCACTTAATCTTTACTAAGTTCAGGAAACAAGGGCAAAGGAGAACGGAAGAGTACTTCTCTTATTTTAGTCTATCATAGAGTATATTTAGAGTATCTTTTACAAGAGATATCTCTTATCTCCATTGCTGTTATATCACATCTTCCTAAAAGGGTGAGAATCAGTTTCCATTCAGAACTCTCTGGTGTAAACCACAGCTTATTTCACAACAAGGCTTGATAGAAAAGACTGAATTACTTGTGGGATATGTGAAGCAAAGGTATCACAGTGCATGTGCAGGGACTTTTATCTTCTAATTGTTTCAACTGATTGTAACTTTTAGGAATACACTTTAGGCAGCAGAAGTCTATCTTTGTGTCATCTCATTGCAACATTAAACTATATTTTAATATGAAGTTCAAAAGTTTCCTGGAAGAAAATTATTTTTATTGACGAATAACATTAGCTGTTGTTCAAAATACTGTATAAACCATCCTAGCCTTCTCTTTTTTTCTGTTGTTTTTTTTGGAGGGGTTTGTTTGTTTTTAAGCTGTGTGTACATCCATTAGCTTGCAGGACCATGGGCTCTCTTCCACTGAGAGAGACAATAGCTGATTGATTCACTATTAACTTCATGTAATGTTTAACTTCAAGCAGGGAGAATGACTGCCTGCTGTGTTCTTGCTGCTGCACACTGGGTAAGGTAAAACTACAAGAAGGTGAATGAAGAGTGCATCTTTCCTGAAGAAGAGTGAACTACACCTGACTCCAGACAGGCAGGAAGAACAATGCCCATGTGAGGCAGGAATTTCCTAAGGTGGCAGTAGAGTAACTATGAGCCAGACTGAATGAGAATTTTTAAGAATAATTAACATAATAGTGAAGCTAATAAATTTGCAGAGAGATAAACTTAATTTGTCTAATCCTTTTATTCCTGAAATTTCAGTGGTTCAGTGGGACCAAACACATGCTTATGTATATGGCTATGGGAGTTAGTGGTTCCCAAGTAAATCTGATCTACCAAGCTGGACCTTAAATACAGTTCTGCAAACCCTACATAGAACACTAATTTAGTGGGAGTTGTTTGTTTTTGAAACTCTCTTTCATTATAAAATTAATTAAATTTTACATTTGGAAAACTCCTTAAAGAAAAGTTTATATTAGAGATAAAATTTTGCTGACTTCCAAGTGATCAGAATGACCAAATCTTCATTCTGTGTGTTTATGTTCTTCTATCTTTATAACTGTTTTCTGATATCACTGCAGGTTACTGAACATGTAAATATATCAATAAATAACTGAAATAATTGATTACTTATATAGCAGGACATATACATATTAGACTACATGAAATTAAGTGAAGAATTAATAATTTGTCTGATGATCCTTACTAGACTGATGAAGTTAATAATATTATACTAAGGAAAAAAGGACACCACCATCTTTCATATCCACTCTGTATTAAAAATTATCATTAAGCATCATTTAAACTTCAAATTATTATTTCAAGAGCTCGGCAGAATATAGGGATTGCATCAATGAGATTAGGTAGTTGCAACATCTATCACAAATGTGTTGAATTGATGAAAAGAAACAGCTGGTATTATGTGAGCCAAATGAAACCCATGAAAAGAATTAATTTTTTGAACTTTAATTACACCATAAAAAGAGTAGCATGTAATGCTCTAAATTTGAATATAATATTTTGCATTCTCATGCTCTCGATCACTCACAGAGTCCTGCTGATGATCTGATAACCCATCGTATACTGAAGCCAACACCAGTGTTTCAAAAAAAGCAAGGGTTGAATCGCATATCTAAAGAGTCTCAGAATATCATCAAAAACAATTTTTCCTTGCAGCATTATATTTTTTTAAGTAATAACATCAAATACACCACAGTCTATTTTTCTCATTTGTAGAGGATTCAAATCTGCAGAAGCACAGTGAGAGACTAAATTAAAATTGTTTTTTTCTAATAGCCGCTATAGAACTGAAAGGTTGCTTTAACACAACAGAGCAAAAGCATATTTTAAGTATTTATAGAAGTCATGTTCTAAATATACTTTTGCCTCTACCACTGTATAACTGGTGATATAAGAGCAATGATGTAGCCTCTACTCCATTATATAATGACTTTTATCATTAAATTATGTTGTTTTGGTTTACCAGGGTGCAACAGAGTCAGTTTTCTTCCTAGTAGTTGATATAGTGCTCGTTTTGTTCAAGTTAGTATGAGAATAATGTTGACAGCACACTGATGTTTTAGTTGTTGATGACTAATGCTTGAAAATCAAGGATTTTTCAGATTTTCATGACCTACCAGCAAGAAGCTGGTTAGGGGACACAGACAGGACAGCTGACCTGAACAAGCCAAAGGGATATTCCATAGCATATGACATTATGCTCAGAATATAAACTGGGGAGAGTTGGCTGGGAAGCACCACAGCTCAGGAACAAGCTGCACATTGGCCAATGGATGGTGAACAATTGTTCTTCATTTGCTTTGTATATTATTATTATTATTCTCTTCTTTTTTCTGTCCTATTACTATGTCTTTATCTCAACCCACAAGTTTTATCTTTTTTTTCCAATTCTTCCCCATCCCTGCTGAGAGGGAGTAAGCAAATGGAAGTGTGGTTGTTTTAGCTTCTTTCCAACCACAACACTGATGTAAACAAATTTTGCTAGACAAACAAAACTGTAAAGAAACAACAAAAAAAACACCCTAAAAGACATAAACAAATACCAGTGCATTGCTGGAATTAATTTGAACATAGTAGAGTCAAACAAATGTTTTTCTGTAAGAGCACATGTTTAGAAACAAACCAAAGAAAACCATTTAGTAGAAGATATATTAATCTAAAATGGGACTTAGACAGAAAGCACCAGACTAAAACTTCAGAAAGCATATGACCCCCGTTCAATACTCAAGAGCAATTAAAAATAAAAGATTGTTGGTTCATCTGTTTTTTTTTAAATGAGCCAGTTCTCATTCACAGTCTGTTGACAGATAGTACTAGATGTATTATTTCAGTCAGTTCATAGTACTAGGAATACTTGTTTGAACTTTACAACACTCAAAAAATACAAAGTCAGTGCTGCCTTCAGACAGGAGCAATACTGCAAGGGCACAGGCTCGTGGAAAGGACCTAGAGACTTTGGAAGATACCAGCTGAGCAGGAGTCAGGAGTGTACCTTGGGAGCAGCAGAGGTGGCTTAAAGGATCCTGAGAAGTATTCACAGAGATGCAGCCAGGATATCACAAGGAGGGACTATAACCCTCTGCTCAGACTGCCCTGAGCCGTCTCATTTGAACAATTTTCCTATGATCCTCTGTTTTCATAGTGAATGAAAAATAATGGCACATTTTTTTCTACAGCTAAAATTTCTAAAATTGCCAGATGAAAATCTAGATTTTCAAATGACAATGCTATGAAATCTGAATGCTCTATTTATTTGAAACAAATAGAGTGCCTTTTCCTATATTTTGTTTTTCTAGGGAGGAGGTACTAAACATTAAGACACTATGATGCCTAAATTGTAGGTGCTTAAGTTCTTCATTAGATCTAGCCATAGTCCTCATTGCATGTAGGCATTATGTAATTTTTGTAAAGGCAGAGAAAAAAAAAATCTTAGTTTTGTTGTTACTGCCAATTTAAAAAGCAGATTTTCAGAGTAACTTGTGCACTAATGCCAGGCCTTAGGGATATTTATATGAACCCTCTAAATTAAATTCTTTAAATGAACTTTCCAGTCCTTTGGAACAGACAACCATGCATTTAGCTGACTTTATTATTCAAGTCATAATGATTTATGGACATTTTAACAAGTTACAGCCTATGTGTTGTGTTGTCATGTCTTTTTGAAGACTGATTATTTGGATTAGCTGTGCAAGTATATGGATATTTCTTGTAAGATGCTTAGCAAAAGATATCCTTTTATATCATCCAGTTGTTTGATCTGAGACCATGTTTCTGATGACAGCTGATCTCTAAACTGCAGCTTTTTCTTCAAAGTGAAAGGATGTTCCTTACATAGCTTACTTCTATTTTTTATTATTATTGCTATAAACCTGTAAAGCAACATTACTTCAGCATTATACATTTAAATGCAAGCTATGTAATTTTGAACAAGATTTTCTCTAAGAGGATTTGAAATAAGCAGCTTGTTAAACTGTCTGGGAAGTTTAACTGACAAACCTAAGAGTTCTTGTTAGCAGCTAATTCATTTGAAAGAAGCAAAATAAGGTATGGATTTGCAAGACAGACAAACAGAGGAAAACAGGCATGAAAAGAAAATGCTTTACAATAGTTTTTTCAGGGACCCATATAAACTTTAACTTTATAAATTGTGAGAACAAAATTGTCTTCTTAGGTTTCCTTATTTTGGGGGGAGGCAACATTTGGGCAACAGCCATTGTCCTAAAGGAAGTACATTTTAAAATTCTGATATTTAATGTCATTCTATACACAAGACACACTCATTATTTAATGGGTGAAGAGAACACACCTTGCTGTGACAGAAGTATTTCTCCTCTGACTCCTCTGGGAGTCTTAGAGTCACCATCACAGTCCAGTGAGCTCCCTCATCCACTCCTGCACCTGCTTGTGGCTCTGGGCTCTGGGTTGGGAAGTGGCACTGTTCTTTAATGAATGTTGCTAGTTTGTATACATATTTAACAATACAGAGAGAATTCAAAACAAGAAAATTCTGCAGTTACTTATTCAGTAGTTTCTTATGTTCAGTGACATTATATTACAGTAACTGTCCTTTCAAATAATTTCAGAGAGCACAGTACTTGCTGAAGATACTGTCTTATGAACTTTTCCCTTGTCATTCACAGTACTGCATGCCCGAGGGTGAAATAAAATTATTTTCCTAACAGCAGATTTTGAAATATAAAACTGCTTTAAAAGGACTCTGCTTGTCCCATCAGCATTTTAATGCAATGAGCATTAAATCAAAACAACAATCATACGAAAAGAGAAAGCCTTCTAGACTTCTGCACATCACCAGCTGGACTGGATCTGTCTTGGATGGCATTAATTTTCTTCCCAACAACCACTGTGGTGCTCTGCTTTGGACTAGCGACTAAAACAGTGTTTATAACACACCAGGGTTTCAGCTGCTGCTGAACAGTGCTTGCACTGAGTCAAGCCTTTCTCTTTTTATGACTCTGCTCCTCAAATATTCTGATCATTAGAAAGGGATCAGGAGGGAACACAGCCAGGATAAATGATCCCAATTGATCAGTGGAATATTCTGTACCACATTATATCATGCCCAGCAATAAAAGCTCAGGGAAAGAAGACAGTAAGAGGGATGTTGATTGTTACAGGGTTTTCTTCCCAAGTAACTACTATGCATGATGAGGCCCCACTCTCCAGGAAACATTTGCCTGCAGGTGGGAAGTTCTAAACAATTCCTTAGTTGTTTTATTTGCATATGTAGCTTTTGTGCCACCCATTAAACTGTTTTTATCTCAATCCATGAATCATAATGCCTTTTGGGGTTTTTTTCACCTCCACCCATGAAGGAATGAATGACTACATGGATGTTTGGTCATTATGTGTAGTCAATCCACCAAACTAAATGTTGAGTGGCCCATAAGTTCAATAAGTCTGTTACTGAGATATGAATAAAAGCAGAGTCACAGGAAAAAGGTCACATAAAACACCTCCAAAAGAAGATTAAAGGCTCATGAGGAAAAGAGTTAAAAATCTGGATGCGTTTTCTACAAGTAAAATCTAAGATATTTTCTCTAATTGCAGTTATTTTTAAATTATGTAGGTCGTCAGACATCCCTTACAGGAGTATGGCTACTATACTAAATAGCTCATTTGCTGAGATCATTGTTTCTTGATTTTGCACAGAAACAGTAAAAGTAAATTTATCACATAATTTACATGATTAGTGATAATGTAAATACAAAGCAACTTAATTGCAATAAATTCTATAAAATCTGCCACAACTAAAACCAGAAGCCAACTGTGACTGAAGCCAAATATAACATCACAGAAGTGCACCAGACTCCAAAATTAAGAATATCTGACCTTTTGCAGTGAAACACTGAAGCTGTTGCCAAACTATGAAGCCAGGGAATTCTACACTTTTGGTTCAATATCAACTTATTAATCTTAAAGAAAAATTGATTTACAGCTAGTTTTCATGCTAGTATAAATCACCTCGATTGTTACAGGTAAGCTGAGTTAATTTGTCTGAGGCTGTGAGACAACATCTCTACAACGTGTTTAATAGGGAGGATGAAGGATACTCAAGAAAGGAAGAGAGCCAGCCAAACACAGGAAGCTGCTTTCTTGAGTGGTCCAAAATGTGAAGTGGCATTTGAAATAGAAGAGGTGAAGAAGGACAGAAGCTTGCTGTGTGTGTCTGGTCTGCATCTCTTACTCAACTAGTTTACTCCAAAATTAGGTATTTTGTGTAGGTGTGCCCTAAATATTAAAGACATATCTTCCTAAGTCTGACTTCTTGCTAGTCAATGACATGCAGTCTCATTGCCTGTTTTTGTAGGGAAGGGAACTATACTCTTTAGCATTGTAATTCTAAAAAAAATTCACCGAGGAAGCAAATAAGAAAAGAAGGCATGAAAAGTGAAGCTAATGAGAGACTGTGTTTCAAATAACATTATAGATTACTCCTGGAATTTGACACTGCATATAACACCTAAGCAGAGAATAAACCAGCAGTAAATCTCTTAGTCTTCTACCTCCAACTAAAATGGAGAATAAAATGAAATGTAAAAGTTAATGATGGGCACTTTTTTTTGGTTAATGTACACCTAATAATTGAATTTTACAGCTATTAATACTGTAAATTGAAATTGTCTACACATGGATGAAGATGGAAAATGTGAAATGTTTTTTGATGTAGTCACAAGCACTTCAGAGTCAGCTTTTAAACTGTATATAACTGCATTTTTTCAAGAAGGAAAATACCAGTTATTTCATTGTTTAATATAATTTAATTTATAGTACTTTCTAACATAAAGGAATGAAAAGAGAAGTAATCATCACAGAAAGTAAGAATTAATCCAGTAAACTTCTATTATTTACCTTTGTAGCTATGAGTATTTGTTACCATACTATCTGAGCATCTTAGAAACACTGAATTATGCCTTGGTCCACCAAAGTGTAGATAGTTTTTGTTATTCCTGCTTTACAGTTCTGGAAACCAATTCATACAGGGATTAACAGACTGATTTTTTAGAGGCACTTAGCATCTCACTCTCCTACCCATTCATTTCATTTGGGATTGCAAACCATGAGTCATTATTTATTATTTATTAACTTAAAGACTTTGAAAGTGCATTTATAAGAAACTTCCTGACTGGACATAAATTTCCATATACATTTTGGAAGATAACTTTGCCTAAATATGAGAAAGGAACACATTGAAAGTACCAGAGAATTTATCTGTTGATCTCCAGACAGTAGCTGATATCTTGGTGGCTGTTGAAATAGTCAGAAACAGGAAGTGAAAAATGAAGGACATAATTCTTTATAAGAGTTTAAGATTTTTTAATTTTTTTTCTCCTTCTTGCATTTGGAAAAACATGGTTTCTTGCCTATCCAAATAGAAGTGTTTCATATGGCATAGCAAGCAATGCTCTCTCTGAGGATAAGGCTTAGAAATTAGAACAAAGGTAACTAGGGCAACCCTGAAACTAAAGTATTTTTAACAGATACTACTGTAAATTACCCTTATTCTCACAATATATTGGAGAAATTTTAAATACTTTGATCAAAAAAACTGGTTGTTAGATAACAGATATGTCTGGATATTCTACTGATTCAGTCATGGTTCAGTCACCATGATACAGTTGAGAAATAAGGAAAAGATACACTTCTCCATTGTTTTTCATGAACTGAAACACTATGCAATCTAATAGAAAAGATGGACAATTGGGAGGAGCTATAGTAGAAGAAAGTCAAGAAAATCTTTTCCATTCCTTCCACAAAATTTCATTCAAAGTTCAATATCTGTGTGGAAACTGCATAAAAATATCCTCTAGTCCTTCTTTCTAGACATCAATAAGGTTGCAAAGCATACAAACATGACTCCAGGTTTCTGATTTCTTTTCCTTGAGTGAAATTCCAGTAAAACTGAAATTCTACTTGTATAATAGGACACATTAGCACTTCAGTTTTGTGATTCTAAAATTAAATAACTTTTTGTTAAAACACAAACCTGAAAATCTCACTTCTTTTTGCCAGAAATATTTATATAGAAGTAATATGATATACCTTATACCATTGTTTCATAAAGCATTCTGTCAAGTTATACTACAAGCAGTTGAGCTAATTCTCCTTTTGCTTTATTGGTACTAAACCTACTCTATAAGTAGGTTTACTTGAGAATCCAGTTGGTTTAAATGTATACAAGTGCACTGATTTCAAAATAACTACTGCTAAAATAATGTACATATTGTGGCATTTTCTTTTGTGAACTGAGGACTTGATGAAAAACAGACTCTGTTATATGCAGATTTGGACCACAACTGCATGGACTGTTTAAATGTGTATAAATAACTACACCAAGCTGTGCACTGACTTTAGATTATTTAAAAAGAAGAAAAAATGAATGGTAAGAAAACAACCCAGAGCATGTAAGTCTTTTCCAGAAAGACACATTTTGGTTTAAGATAGCCTGTATGTGATTCTGTTTCCAGAACTTATTTGTGAATTATATCTCACCTAAAAGCCTCATATATCTTTAAGACTGTATTTTCACAAGTGAAAAACCCAAACATAAATGATGCTTTGATTTTAGTTGCAGCAATGAAAACATCTAGGAGGTAGAAATTAGTATTAGCTTTTAAAAAGTATTGTATTTCCATTAAGTACCCCTAAAAGGAAGAGGAAACAGTGTATTGTAAAAATGTAAGCAGTCTACTACCAGACAGTACAATACTTAACATTTAGATGAATATGAACAAGAAGTAAGATTGCAGCATAAAGAGTACAGATTTCACATTGGAAAGATCAAGAAAATGACCCCTGTCTGTTCTCTATATGCCTCTCATGGCGTTGCACCTAGTGTGTTAAAGCCACAGTGCAGCATCCTGTCATATACATCCTGTGTACCATTAAAAATGTCTTTAGAAAGGGTAGTTGGAGATGTAAGCTATCAAAATATGATAAGTCCAGTTTGTTTGCAAATAATGAAGGATGTAGGAAAAAAAGCACTAAGTAAATGTTGCAAAGTGTTTCCTATTCTCAAATAAACATTTCTGTTATAAATATGGTCTCATGTGATTTCATATTTGGACCTTGTTCTAAAGGCATCCAGATGGTGTGATAACAGAATGTTTCTAAAGCCATAACTGGCATCCTTGCTGGCATTGACAGCTTACTACTACTTTAAGTTTTTATTTCCTTACTCTTCAACAAACAGAAAGAGTTTGTCACAACACTGGAGAAAATTAAAGTCTCTAAGAATTTATGACATGGTAATCTTCACCTTTTTCCATCCATCTGGCAATGCTCCCTTTGGAGTTACAAAGTAGCTGTTACTACACACTGCCCTTTTCTTTACCTTCCCCTGCCGTAAAAGCAGTTTCTAAATCTGTCTGCTCACAGATATCCTTCAGTCAGGATAAGGAAAAAAATGTACATGATTACACTTCTGGACATATATCCTTTCCTTTATTACATCCCTTCATTTTAACTTCACTAGAATCATTACTATTGTCTCATAAAACATGGCAATGGTACCATTATTGCTCCTACACTATGAACACTGCAAATGTTGATAGCAGTGAGAATAAAAAAGACATAGATTTCAACACATTAAAAAAATTGGAAATGCTTTCAGGTTACCTGAGAAGGAAGCATGTAAATTATTAGACCAGTTATGGAGCAGTTTCAAAGCTTCCTGCAAGCACTAGAAGGTCATCCAACCACATCTCCATTTTTTTTTTTAATTTGTCCTTGGTAACTCAATTACATTTCCAGTTGTATAGTCAAACAAGAAGTTTGGATTTGAAGTCTTGCTTCAATTTTTTGAGAACTTCAGGCCTTTCACATATAGATTTTTGTAAAACTGCACAAATGTCTTAATAATATAGTGTCTTTTTCAACTGCTTATAAGATTAGATGCATTTTTTTTAATGACTAGTATGCTATGTGTATCCTATGGATATCCATGATCAGATTTAAACTTTTTGTCTTTTTATGTACTTTGAGTTCTACTATAGATACTGAGTGTGATACACAAAAAAAATCTAATGGCAGTAAAAATGGTACATCAGCTTATGCTTACCGTACTTGATTAGCAGAACAAGTCACTAAATTAGCATCCTATGCTCAGCTAAGACAAATATGAAATATACCTTATTCAATGTCAGTTGCATTGCCATGTTCGATATGGTTTCCAAGCTGCTTAACAATATTTTACAACTAAAGTAGCAAGAGTTATGGCAAACATTGAGATTTTTTTTTTTTTTGGTAATGTAATAACTGTAAAATACTGATATCTATACATGATTCACATCAGTGACATGAGAACATATTTCAGTCTTGGTTACATGATGTTTGACATTGAAATAAGCTGCCTACTCCTCAAAGGTTTTAACTAGTTTGTCTGCAAAATGTTTCACATTGAATCTTCAGTGTGAACACAGGACAATATTATTTAAAGACAAATATTGAATATTATTTAAAGACAAATAAAGAACTTTCTGATCTTGGCCATATTTCATAATGAAGCAAAAAAAAAAAAAAAAAAAAAAGTGCACAGACACAATTTTCTTTGAGTCACCTCTCAGTAACTGTGCTCGATCATCAAATCTTTTTTTTTCTGAACTACCTAAATTAGAACTGGCTTCCTTCCTGTTTCATTAATTGATATTACAATTATTATTTTCCTAACCTTGAGTAGTGTAACAAGCTTTATGGGTTAAAACCTACCTGGTCTGCCGAGGGCAAATTTTAGAGAAGCAGAAGAAAAAAACTTAATTCTTGTGAAATGAGGGTCCATGCAGACTCTATGAAAGTGGAGGACCAGGAATGTAAATATCTGCCATGTGCATCTGCTAATACGTGCCTTTCTCAGCACTGTAAGGACCAGGTGTAAGTATAAAAATTTATATTGTAATTACACATGGGAAAAAGATTTTATTATGAAAAAATAAAACCCATTTAATAACTTTTCAGATTGTGCCATGCTTCTGTGTGTATTCAAAAAGTGTCACATATGAGAACCATCAAATATCTGATATTTGATTTGTTCTACACGCTTCCTCCATTAATGTCTACTGATACAAAGAAGTAACTTTAGAAGGGATAAATTTTATTCTACTAGCATAATTTTATGGCATACCCTTTACTTCTGTAACAGAAGGGGGTTTTTTTAGTCATTCCATAAGGCACAAAGATGTCATAGATTGATGTTTTCACCTCAGTCAGATTTATTACAGGATGTTCTTATACTTACTCAGATGACATCAGTTCTTTATTCAATGAATAATTAGATTGAAACTGATAAAAGCACACCTTGGTTCAAGTGCTCCTCAGCCTGAGCATGAGTACCTGGCCCTAATTTCTTCCATCAGCTCTTTCAGTCTTCAGATTATGAAGTGTACACAACAAAATTCAGAAAGCATAAGCAAATACATGAGTCAGAAAACAGTAATAATTAAGGTCTTTAGAAGCAGGTTAATTTATATTTAGTAGGAAAAAAAATTATTTAGATCAATTTATAATCTGAAAGAGGTAAAAGTCACTAACTGTTTGGCTGACACACACCAAATTTGTTTCTCTAATTACATGCACCTGTTTTGTCTCTTAACAAATTAGTCTGTCAGATTGAATCCTTTGGGAAAGATATCTACATTGGCAGTAAAATAACATTCTAATCACTTACTGAGATAACATTCTAATTACTTATTAAAGTCAAGTCTTTTATTTAACCAGGCTATTTACCACATTCTGTAGATGATCATCCACATTCTAAAGCGCACCTGAGTGACAGCATTACTCTCTACTTGATATTAGACTATACAGCTATACAATAGAAGTGTGATAGTCATACAGAATCAGTGAACAATGAAACTGAATCTTGATTGTATGATCCATTCATCATTTTGTTATGACTGTAGTAAGCTGAACAACACAGAAGTTTGGATACAACAGTCAAATGTTTTAAGACAACCGATTTTACAAAGAAAATATGAGGAGTAACTGATGCACTTTTTTTTCCCGTCACTGTGTTAGGCAATTTAATTCATGCTTATGGATATGTATTTTAAAAAAATCAATATATTCACATCTATCATAGGCTAAGACAATCACCTTGAATGATGAACTTGCCACACAAATATTTATCTTCTGCTTTATGCTGATGTTGTTAAAGCACAGATATATGAAGATAAAAGCAGTACTTTATGGTAAGAAAAGGCTATAAATAAGGGGAGAATATTAAGTGGTGGATTAGCTAAAATTAAGAGTTGCTCAGGGAAGACACTATATGTTAACACATCTAGAAGTACTTTTGTATTAAAAAGTATTTTTACTTCATGTAATATTAGTTGAACCTATCCCTGTCTAGTCTCCCTGAACCAGACAATTCACTGAATAGTGATGCTAAAGAAAGGACAAAGAATATTACATGTACAGTCAGCTTTTCTGAATACTTTTCAGAACATTCTTTTGGTTGGTTTGTTGTCTTTAGGTTTGGTGGTTTTTTGTTGTATTTTTTTGTTTGTTTGTTTTATTTTGTTTTTTGTTTTTGTTTTTGTTTCTTTTTTTTTGTTTGTTTTGTTTTGTTTTGTTTTTTTGTTTGAGTAATAAATAAATAGTCCTTCTGGAAAGTAAATTGTAAAATGATAGATCGAAAGTCATCCCAACTGGTCTAAGCAGACTTTTAGAACAACTTGTGCATTCAGTGAATATTTGAAATGCAGATTTACAAACTAATTACTATGTAAGTGAGCCAGAAGCAACCATCATAAGTGGATTTATTTCCTAAAGTGAATCAGTATTTAAAATGTCGGCGTCTAATTTTATAGAAATCAGATACTTCAATAAATATGCCTTCATATCCTGTGCTTTCAAGCTTGATTTAGTGGCTCTCTAATCAAATAATTTCTATGTAGAAGCTGTACTTCAAAACCTGATCCACTCAGTTCCACTTGAAAGAATTGTTTCATTCTTCATCACATGCTATAGAGGCTGGTATGTGTCATCTAATAAAGTCAATCCCAGACAATCTGGAAGAGCCTATTTAAACTAAGTCCTTTAAAGAAAAGCAAAGCAAAAAACTACCAGCACCCCTGTCATGTGTACCAGTGCCATAATTAAAATCCTCAATAGATAAATTGTTTCACTAGTAAAGAAATGCTCTCTTCTATTGGATTTCTGATTTCTTTTCTTCTTTCACTTTTATTCATACGTCAAAATGAAATATCATTTTTTCTTCAGATTCTAAATGACTTCCCAATCCTAACATTAAGACTTGACTCTGATTTTTTTTATCTATTTATTTTCTAGGATCTGCTTCCTTTGCAAACATCAGAATAGGTGGGACAGACTGGTAAATATTGTAATTGGGGTATAAAGTAAGATATTGCATAGATTTCTTTTTTTTCAAATAGCAAAAATCTGCTAGCAAAAATAATGCAAATGGACACCGAATATATGTATTAGATTAAGAGATGCAAAACATACACAAAAAATCCTTTAAGAACTTTTTGAACTAATTCGCAGTTCAAAATAGAAGTTGTTACTCAAACAAGCAAACAAAAACAAAAAACCAAAGAAAAGCAACCAAAGTTTGTTTACTTCTAATCAAGTGAGCATTATTAATGAATATGGAATGACTTTGAATAGCTAACAGAGGACTTTTCTTTCTAGTTGCTGACCTGTCCTTGTCAAATGTTATCTTTGTGCCACAACAATACTAGGGTCTGAAAGATAATTCTGAAACACGAAGTTTACATCCAGTAAGAAAATTTTGATGAAAACGTAATTGAAACATTAGAGGAATTTGATTCTACTTTTTGCTCCATTGTGAGAGGTTTTTTAGAAAAATATTTTTAGAAAATATTCTGGTGTACCATATAATAATACACAGATTTGATTTAGGCCATTTAATTTTCTTAAATTTGATATATACCACTTAATTCTTCACAATCACAGAGCAGGTAGAAGGTTAAGTAATATACTCCACGAATATATTTCTTCTTGAGAGAAGAAAATAATCAGTTTAGAACTCTAGCTCATTTTTCATCTTTAGATTCTCTTTGGGTCAATGTAATGAGAAGTACAGGACAATTAGTTAAGTGGTGAGTACTATGGTGTCAACTGTGTCACACCTGTGACACTTGAGACAATTGAGACACTTCCCAGTAATCCAGATAGTTAACAATGAAAGGTTTTCAGGCAAGAGTTTGTTATTTTATGTTTTACACTGTGTTCTGTGACTTTTATTGATGTGTATTTTCAGTTTCTTTTAGACTGGCTAATAAAAACTTTTGTTAATAAAATTCTGTAGCTCTCTACAGAGTACTCTGCTTGTCCTTGAATATTGCCTGCAAATAAACTCCGTATCACCAGAAAATCACATTTGAAATTAACAAGGTGAGAGATGAGATGAAATGATATAACTGGCCTCCAGCCTAATAAATTCCTTAAAGCATTTTACCATGATTCTACCATACTACCTTCTGCTAAGAGTTTGTGTATGCAGTCTAGAATGTAATAACTTGATACATTAATTATCTTTGAGTAACTTTATGCCTGTGTTCATCCTCTGTCCAAAAAAATTGCAACTAAACCCAGGGTTGCAATAAAACTCAGTCCTTAGTATTTTGTAGTAGATGAGGGAAGAAAACACGAGGCAAAGGTCTAAATTCTGGAAGATAGTCCTGTTTCTGGTGTCATGAAGACCAGCCTTTACATGAGGTTCAGGAAAATCCCTATTTGAGAAAGATTCTGGGGATTTATTCTCTGCTCATACAGGTTGGTAAAATGATCCTCAATCAGTAAAGCTTCCCAACAGTACAGTAACAAAAAAAATATATATATGAAGAACTGTAATATAAAGCATTTTAATATTCTTCACTCATTTATTACAGACTTAAAATACACAACAACAGGGAAGTATGAAACACATGTATAACGTACAGAACAGGTGACTGCAATTTTGCTTTTTGTATAAAAAATACATCAGGACTGCCATAACATACAACATTATTAGGTTAATCTGATTCAGCAGAGCAGAATAAGAATATCTTCTTGTTCTAGCAAACAGTAGTGTTGCTTCAAATGTGTACCAATATAAGAAAGAGAAAAATCTGGTTAACATTGAGAGTATTCTATAATTGTTTTTATTTAATTTTATCTGATTACCAAAATCAACTGATTAACAAATCAAATCATTATCAATTTTTATTACCAAATTCATTTTGCATTTTACATGATTGGAAGAACCTTTATTCACATGGAACATTTCTATTGGATATCAAGGAGACAACCTGGGATGCTGCTGGCTGCCTCTGTCACAAGGGCACACTGCTGACTCATGCTTAAGGACCTCAAGGTCCATCTGTTCACAGCTGCTTTTTCTGACTGTGCCCCACAGCATGCACTGGTGCAGGAGGTTGCTACTCCCCAGGTGCAGAACTTCACACTTTTCCTTGTTGAACTCCATGAATCTGTTGTCTGCCTATTTCTCCAGCCACCTGAAATCCCTCTGAACAGCAGAACATCCATCTGGTGCATCAGCCACTCTCAACTTTGTATGATATGCAAACTTGGTGAGGGTGCACATAGTCCTACCACAGAGTTTATTATAAACAGGTTAAACAGTATTGGACACAATATTGACACTGGAGGTGCAGTACTAGGGATTAGTTTCCATCTGTATCTTTTAATTTCCCTTCTTGAAAACAGGAGAGACATTTGTTTTCTCTCAGTCCCCAGGAACCTTCCCTAATGCTCAGGACATCTCAATAGTAACTGAAAGTGGTCCTCACAGCCAGCTCCCCCAGCACTCACACATGCATCCCATCAGCCTCCATGAACTTAAGAGAGTAATTCACTTCAGTGTTCTTTTCTACCAAGGCAAAGTCTTTCTTACCCCTGACATTCTTACTCCTAGGGCCCAAGATTCCTGAAGGCCAGTCTTAACAGGAAAGGTCAAGACAAAGAAGGCAATGAGTACCTCAGCTTTTTCCATGTCCTTTGTAAGCAGTTCCCCTGCTCCATTTTTAGGTTCCACTCATTGTAAGAGCAGATTTTCCCTGAACTTTCTTTTGCTGTTGATGTCCTCTCCTTGTTGAAGCTGCTCTTCTTGTCCATCATGCTTCTCACGAGATTTAACTCCAGATGAGCTTTGGCTTTCTAAAAAGGCCAAGTGTAATGCTGTGGAAAGGCAGTACATTGAAAATAAAAAATTGCCTCTTGAATCAGCAAAATTACATCCAAGCTGGCATGAGACAGTGGTGGCGCTGATTTCTCTGTTTATACTCTTTAAAAGGTACTAGAGTTTTTTCCATTAACAGACCCCCTTGCATGCCGGCATCCCTTTCCCTGTTTACACTCTTTAAAATGTATGAAAGCTAGTCTCATCAACAAACCCCCCCTCCTCTGACAGAAAGAAAAAGACAAAATGCTAATTAGAATGGCTCCTGACAGGAATGTCAGACAGGTAATGCAAATTAGTATCAAATACAAGAACTAAAGAATTCCAGGAAAACCTGAATACCTAAGGGAAGGCCTGCAGTTACCAATTTGTAACCTCTGGCAATGATTGATGAGAAGGAGAAAATCAGCAGCAAAAAACCAGTGAGGAGCAACGAGCAGCAGTGACCCACAGTGAGACCCTTGAGAAGGAGAGGAGGGCAGCAGCAGCAGCACAGATCTTGCTTTCACAGGGACAGCAACCCCAGCTACCAAGCAGAGTTTCATATATATGTTAAACCACCTGTTGTGGTTTAATCCCAGCTGATAATCAAAGAACATACAGCTGTTTGCTCAATCTACTCACCCTTCCCACTGGGATCAGAAGATTGAAAGTGAGACAACGTGTGGATTGAAATAAAACCATTTCTTCTCAAAAAAAAATATTTTTAAAAAAGGAGAAAAAGGGAAAAAACAAAAAAAAAAAAACACCAAAAAAACAACCAAACAAACAAACAAAAAAAAACAAGAGAGAGGAAGATCATAGAATCATGGAATCATAGAAAGTTAGCGGTTGGAAGGGACCTCAAAAGGTCATCGAGTCCAACTCCCCCTGCCAGAGCAGGGTCACCTACAGCAGGTCACATAGGAACATAGGTGGGCTTTGAATGTCTCCAGGGAAGGAGACTCCACAACCTCCCTGGGCAGCCTGTTCTAGTGCTCTCTCACTCTCACAGTGAAAAAATTCTTCCTAATACTTACATGAAACTGCCTATGCTCCAGTTTATAACCATTGCCCCTTGCCCTTTTATTAGTCACCCCCGAGAAAAATTTGGCTCCATCCTCCAGGCACTCGCCCCTTACATATTTATAAACATTGATGAGATTACCCCTCGTTCTCCTCTTCTCCAAGCTGAACATCTCTCTCAGTCTTTCCTCATAAGGGAGATGTTCCACTCCCTTCATCATCTTCATCACTCTGTGCTGGGATCTTTCATGCAGTTCCCGGTTCGTCTGGAACTGAGGGTCCCAGAACTGGACACAATTTTGGAGATGTGGTCTCACCAGGGCAGAGTAGAGGGGGAGGAGAACCTCTCTCAACCTACTATCCACCCCCCTTCTAATACACCCCAGGATGCCATTGGCCTTGGCCACAAGGGCACACTGATGGCTCATGGTCATCCTCCCATCCACCAGCACCCCCAGGTCCCTTTACCATATGCTGCTCTCCAACTTCTCAGTCCCCAACCTATACAGGTACCTAGGGTTGCTCTATCCCAGATGTAAGACTTTACACTTGCCCTGGCTATAATACATTAAATTAAGTAGGGCCTCATGCAGTCCCTGAGATGTTGCCTCCCCTCCACTACCAATCGTCCCCCAGTTTTATTACCAAGCATAATATCATATTATATGTAATATCCCTTCGGTCAGTTTGGGTCAGTTGTCCCAGCTGTCCCCTCCCACCATCTTTTGCACCCCCAGCCTACTTTCTGATGGGGTTGTGTGAGAAGCATAAAATGTCTTGATATTATGTCAGCATCACTCAGCAGTAATTAAAACATCCCTGTATTATCAGAGTTGTTATCAGCACAAATGCTTGTTCTGATATACGCTTGTGCTTGATGTCTCCATACAAGCTACTCTGAAGAAATTTAACTCTCTCACAGACAAAACCAGTGCAACACCCTAAAAACACCTTTTACATTGACTCTTCACTTATGCCAATACAAGAATTTCATTCATAAGCATTCATAAGGTGTGCCAACATAAACACTGAACACTCAGTGGTTCTGTGAACTTCCATTTTTGTCTTAATAAAAGTGTTCTTTGAAATTTGGAGTACAAGGCCACCACAAACTCTTTCCCACCTTGCCAAATGGTGCATTTGTCCTCCATCCCACACACATCCCACACCCTGGCACTCTCTTCTACTGCTAACACTTATCGGGTATTAGTGAAATTATATAATTAAATGACATAGAAACTGTAAGTAGCTGGTAGGTACACAGAACCAAAGAAGACCACAAGACATTGAAGGGAGATGCAAAAGATTAATCTGGTGTTACAGGAGAACTCACTCAACTATCAGCTCTTCACAGTAGAATTTAGCTATACAGGAGCGAGAAGTTCTTTGAAGTGGAACATTTCCAAGGGTCTTGATAGACTTCTGATAGTATAAAATACAGCTGCTCATAGAGATTATTTATTTGGTCAAAAACCTGCTTCAGACAGACAGATGTCTGAACCAATATTTTTAGAGTGAAAATGGTTATCTCCACACTTCTCCAAACAGATGTAATCTGGAAGACAGAGAAAGTCACAGAGACCTCAAGTTGGAAACCATGTCCTTTGCTAGAGTCATTCCAAAGAGAAGCCCAGAAGCAAACAAATTTAAGGAGAACAATTATTCACTCCCTATGTATTAAAAAGATATTTATGCTTTTAGAACTATTTATTTTTTAGAACTATATCATACAGCATCAAACACATTGCAAGGTCAAATGTTTTTATTATTTATATTTATATATATTATTATGATACACTAATTAGCTTCAATGACATTCAAAATGTACCATCTAAGACCAAAGAACTGATACAGTAATAGACTACATTTTTTTTAAACAGAAAACACTGAGGAACTGATTATAATAAAAAACATACTAACTTCTTATCTTAACCTCCAGCACCTATTTGCTTATTAAAACTTTACCAGTGTATTTGTCTCTGTGGAAGTTCAAACTGTTTTTCTGAAGTATACTGAATGTGGGCTTTATGTAATGAATGCATTAAATGTTATGCTGCTCAAACATTTATTGAAAAGAATATTTATTCTGTAGACCAGGACATAGTTAGTATTCTGCACAGACAATTTGCTTTTTTATTTTTTTCTTAATTGAATTTATCAAAAATGATACTCTTTTTTTCTCAGTTTCTCTAAGAAAAAAATGTAGTTTCAGAAGGCTTACAAATAAATAACTTGTGGAAAACATTTACGCTTTATAATCCCATTAATTCTACTATGCTTGAAAGTTAATAACTGTATCTAGCTTTTGAATAATTACACTGAAATTCATAATACCTTTTGATGTGCATGAATATAATACACAGGAAGCTCTGGATTTGAAATCTTTCTGATAATTACGTTATCAGAAAGTATGTTTCACTTCACAGCAGTTTTGTAGTATCTTCCATAGAGCTTTGTGGCACATCATGCACTGATCATACGGGGCTGATCATGAGCTGTATGGGGAATTTGCTATAGATGGATGTCAGAAACTGTTCTTTTAATCTTCATCGTTGCTCATTTATACTCGGTCACGAAGCACCAGTACTGCAGAATGAGGTCACTTCTGTGCGTGTAGCTTTTTACTTGCAAAGCTCTTAGAGTTTCAATAACCTGGTGTGACACAGTGATGCTGAGCACAGCTGTCCTCCCAAGACTTGTCAGCTTTTTCAATTTAGAAAAATATTCCGCGGTGAAAGGTATACAAACGCAGCATGAAGAGGCAAAAATATTCACACGCTATTAAATGCTTTTTTAAAGAAGATGAACAAAGGCAATTCGCCAGGTATCCACTATACCCTATGCGGGTACGCCGGTGCCGGTACCGGCAGCATCAGCCCCGGGTGGGGGTTCCGGTTCCGGCCCGGCCCCTGTGAGGAGCGTTGGGGAACACATTGGGTTCCAGGCGGCTCCAAGGGCCCCAGCGCAGGGCAGAGCTGAGCCCCTCGGGGAAAGCCTGGGTCAGAAAGGGCAAAACGCTGCCCGGCAGCCAGGGCTGAGGGAAAGAGGGGGAGAAACAGCCCTGCGAGCCCCGAGGCTCCGGAGAGCAGGAGGAGGGCAGGAGGGGCTCCGGGCGCCCCAGCAGAGATGCCCCTGCGGCCCCGGGAGAGACCCCGGTGGGGCGGGGGTTTCCCTGCAGCCCCTGGGAAGGCCCCGGGATGGAGCAGGGAAAAGGCTGAGGGGCAGGAAGGAGAGGCAGAGGGGAGAGGCTGGGGGATGACCACAAGCCATGTTCCCCACCCACCCTGTGCAGAGGGAAGGAGTCTGGAGTGGAGGGGTGAAAGCCTGGGAAGAAAGAGGGTGGAGACAAGGTCTTTCAGTTTTTGACTTTTTTTTTTCTCACCATCCAACTCTATTTTAACTGGCAATAAATTAAATTAATTTTCCCCGAGGTGAGTCTGTTTTGCCTACAGTGCTAACTGGTAAGGGATCCACCAGCCACAAGTAACAAGCTGCTTGTGTATATCTGGACTCGAGGAAGTTTACTTGTTATATTTGCAATACTGCTGGGAAAAATAATAAAGTGTACACAAAAAACATTTGTGAATTACACACAGGAAGTCACCAGATGTGAATACTATATCATTACGTAGGCAAACTGTACCTGGGTACTGTTCTCCTGTCTGCACACAAACATGTGCTATTTGAAGATCTTTGTAAGCTGACTAACTGTACTGCATCAAGTGAGTTCTCAGAGAAAGAACAGTTTCTTAACTAGTGTATTTGTTTTTTATCAGTAATCCTAACTGGCTGCTACATAATTTCTGCACAAAATGAACATCTGTGTACTGAAGTATCGTTGATCTCTACAAGGCAAAAAGAGTCTAGATTTGCTGTAAAGATAATGACATTTTTCTTCCCTAGAATAAGAATTAAATGCATCAAACATTTATATAACTTATAAACATTTATATTAACTGGACACAGTACTTCAGGTGTGCTCTTAGAAGAGCTGTGAAGAGAGGGGTAATTACTCCCTTGACACACTGGTCACACTTCTTTTGATGCAGCCTAGGATATTGTTGACCTCCTGGTCTGCAAGAGCACATTGTTGGTTCATGTTGAGCTTTTCACTTGCACCAATACCCCCAAGTCCTTCTCCACAGGGTTGCTCTCAACCCTGTAAGAATTTAAGGCTGGATATTCAGCAAGAAATTTAAATTAATGGAATTATTTCACTGAATTCTGTGGTAAATTAAACATGTAGGGTCTCCTTATATCTAATAAAAACAAAACAAAAAACCCCACAGTCATAAACTAGAAAACTGCCATCTTGTTCATTATTTAATACTAATATAGAGGTTTTCCCACTGTTCATAGAAACAGAAA
This sequence comes from Phaethornis superciliosus, assembly GCA_023637945.1. NCBI lineage: Eukaryota > Metazoa > Chordata > Aves > Apodiformes > Trochilidae > Phaethornis > Phaethornis superciliosus. Next base: position 76,853,956 of record JAJQWJ010000002.1, read on the forward strand.
TAGAAATGGAAGAATAACTTAAAAGCAACCTAAAAATTCTAGAATAGACATTATTGCTATAGGTAAGGAAGAAACATTTTTTGTTAAGTTGTGCTTAGATTTTTAAAAAATCTTTTGATTCCCAAACTGCAGAAATTACCAGAATTATTTCAGCTAAGCAGAGGAAAGCATAAATATCTTAACTAGGTTTTAGCTGAAGAGCACACAAGTTAGTCTCTGGTAAGAACAAATATGTTAACAGTTATTTTTTTTCCCCTCATTTCTTTTCTGCTATTTCAGGTGGGACAAGTTTCATGCTGTTACCTCTTCAAATATATCTTGAATAGATTCCAAAGGATTTGACAAATCTATACTAAAACCTTTGTTGCTCTGAAATATTAAAAAGAATTTGTTCCTCCTATGCCTCTTTGCTTCCCATGGATAGTTGGTTTTGATCTCTAAGAGCTTCGTTTCTAATCCAAAAGGTTAACTTATTCCAATACGTCTAAAGGCAAATATAAGTTTTCTAGTGTAATTTGTGCACTTGCACTCAAAGCTAGTTTATAACTGAAAGATGTACTCACAGGAAAGTTTTATCTAAAAACTAATTATTGCTCTGCATCACCTTTTAGATGATGCCATTTAGCCTGATTTTGATATTCATCTAAGTTAAAAAAAAAAAAAAAAAAAAAAAAAAAAAGGAAAGGAAACAAGAATGAAAAAGAATGTCAGGAGGCCTGCATGGATGAGCAAGGAGCTCCTGGATACAGCTGGATGTAAAACAAAGTTTACAAAGTGTAGAAGCAAGGACAGGAAGCATGCAAGGAGTATAAAGAGCAGCCATGGCACAGCGTATGAAAACTAAAGCCCAGACAGAAAAACCCCGATAGCCAGAGGCATCAAAGGTAACAGGAAAAGTTTCTATAGATATGTTGGTGATAAAAGGCAGACTAGGGAGAATGTGGGTACTCTCCAGAAGGAAAGAGGAGACCTGATCTTGTAGGATATGAACAAGGCTGAGGTACTCCATGACTATTTTTGCCTCAGTCTTCAACAGGAATGGCACTGGACACACCACCCTAGCTGTGGAATGCAAAGGCAAGGAGATCCTCTCACTGTAGGAGGAGAGCAGACTCAAGACCATCTATAGAACATAAAAGTGCCCAAGTCCATAGGACCTGGTGAGATCTATCTGTGGCTCCAGAAGGAGCTGGTGGATGGAGTTGTAAAGTTGCTTTCCACCATAGCTGAGAAGACATGGCAGCCTGGTGAAGTTCCCATTGAACTGAAATGGGGAAACATAATCCCTGTTTAAAAATGGAAGGAAAGAAGACCTGAGGAACTACAGGCCAGGCAGTTTCATCTGTATGTCTGTCAAGATCATGGAGCGAGCAGATCCTCCAAAAGGTTCTGCTAAGGCTCATGAAAAATTAAGAGGTGATTGATGGAAACCAACATGTTATCACTGTGGGAAAATCCTGGTAAAAAAATGTGTTGGCTTTTTATCATGGGCTCACAGCACTGGTGGACAAGGGGAGGGCAAGTGTTAGCCATCTACCTGGGCTTGTGCAAAGTGTTCAGCACTCTCCCACATGATCTCTTGAACTCTAAACTGGAACAATAAGGATTTGATGGATAGTGATGGAGTGAATAAAGACTAGTGATGAGTGACATTCCTCAGGGTTCAGCACTGTGGTTGGTGCTGTTTAACATCTGTTGGTGATATGAACAGTGGAAACGACAGCTGATGACACCAAGCTTTGTGATGTGGTCGACATGTTGGAGGGAAGAGATGCAATCCAGAGGGTCTTTGACAAGCTTGAGAGGTTGGCCCATGTAAACCTCATGATGTTCAATAAGGCCAAGTGTAAAGTCCTGCAGCTATACCAGGGCAATCCCAAGAATAAATACAGTTGGATATAGAAGGAATTGAGAACAGCCATGAGGAGAAGGACTTGGAGGTTTTGGTTGATGGGAAGCTCAACATGAGCCAGCAATGTGTCTTTGCAGCCCACAAAGCCAATGGTATTCTGGACTGTCTCAAAAGAATCATGACCAGCAGGTAGAGAGAGGTGATTCTTGCCCTCTGCTCTCATGAGACCTCACCTGGAGTAATGTCTCCTGGTCTGGGGACACCAACATAAGAAGAACATGGAGCTGTTGGAGTGATTCCTAAGGAGACCCACAAAGATGATCAGTGGGCTGGAGAACCTGTCCTATGAAGGCAGGCTAAGAGAGTTGGGATTGTTCAGCCCAGAGAAGAGAAGGCTCTGGGGTGACCTTATACAGCTTTTTAGTACCTGAAGGGAGCCTACAGAAAATCTGAAGAGGGACTTGTTAGGCATGTAGTCATAGAACATAGGGTAATATATTAAAGCTGAAAGAGGGTATATTATATCAGACATTAGGAAGAATGAGAGTGGTGAGAAACTGGAACCTTGCCTAGAGAAGTTATGGATGCCTCCTTCCCTGGAAATGTTCAAGACCAGGCTGGGTGGGGCTTTGAGCAACCTGGTCTATCAGGAGGTGTCCCTGCCCATGGCAGAGGGGTTGAAACTAGATAATTTTTAAGGTTCCAGCACAAAGCTTTTTATGACTTAATTAAAAGCTTCATTAATTTTAAGCTTTTTTAATGTCTTTTCACAATGGTTTTATAGCTTTGTAGTCATGTACATGTAGTGTACATATACTACTCTACATTGTCACGTCATCATGCTGAATTGTAAAATGAGTTTTATGTCAAATCTTGTCTCAGATCGTAATTTATCTTTCATATAGTAAAAAGATCAGAGGATTCTATACCGAATATAAATAAATAAATAAATATACATATATATATGTATATCAGAACCATATGAATAGAGACTAGGCTAAACTAAAAATGTTGAGTTCTGTATATTTTTCTGCTCTACTCCTTAAAAGATACACTCAAGTTTCACCAGGAAAAAAATGTCATCTAAAAGTAAAAGGCAAGTCCTTTATGGCACCTAATGGTAAAACATTTATTTGAAAGTAAATTTATTCACTTCTCTGAAAGTCAAAAAAAAAAAGCAAAAAAAAAACAAAACCCAAAGATCCTTTTTATTATTAAGTCAGACACATTTCTACTGCTTTTAAATTTTTTCAGTAAATTTTATAGCCCACAAAACAACTTTGCTTTAACTGATCCTGGTTTTCTTTCCCCATTTTGGGCATATCAATCTCTTAAGATCTAAAACAACATTTCAGTTTGTTGCAAGAAAAATGACTTTTTTAAAGAAATGTATTAATGTATCTATGGTTAAGTATCCGGGGTTGCAAATCATAGCAAACACTAGCCTAAAGAATGGGCTGATTCTGGGGAACAATAATCAAAGGAACTAACAGAGCATGTAGAACATAAGTAACTAGCAGGGCATATAGAACATAGGTAAACTGACACTTTGTACTAGATGGTATGTTATGTTCGGGTGGTGGGAAGAAGTTAAACAATAAGCCCTGGTAGAAGATTTAAAGGATAAGGATGTCAAGCTATTGTTATTTACATGATTAATGGAACTGGTTTGTGATCTGACTATATGGAACTCTACCTGTAACTTAAGGTTGTAAAAAGTATAAAAGCTGGAATCAAAATAGGGAACGGTGGACTCCTGACTTGGGACGCTAGTCCTCAGGTTTCCCGGGCCCTTAAAATAAAGCACCGCATAAACTAACTCTGTTGGTTTGTGTCTCAGTTCGGGCAACAGTTTTCTGGCGACCCAGATGGGACTCCGGAGGTGACCGGGGCGGTTCACGTGCTGATCCACTCCTAGCCGGCACCAGGTGATTCCTGGAGGAGACATCAACCCGTGCCCGACCCCGCGCCTGACGGACAACCATAAAGGTAAGCCCAAAGGTGCTTTATTTATTTAGGTTGAATAATATTAAGGGTTGGTGGTTTTGAAGCCTAGGCACTGGACGTAAGACACAGAGTGGAAACTGTGCAGATCCAGTACTTGCCACTTGCGGCGACAAGTATAGGCAAGTTTGGTATATGGTTTTGGTATTTGGTATATGGTATTTGGTATATGGTTTTTTTTGGTATTTGGTATATGGTATTTGGAATAGGAACCTTATAAGAACCTTATAAATAAGTTGTATACATATATATGAATAATATGTTGCCATTTAAGACCTTTAGAGCCTTGTCATGTAATGATAAAGATATCCCAGAGGATTCACCTCTGGGTTGTTTGTTGAAACATTGGAAAGAGGGAAATTTTGGGCAGGAATTGCGAAAGAAAACCTTGATTGATTACTGTAATCATGTATGGCCTGAATATGGAACAGGGGGTATGCAGTGGCCACGGAACGGGACAATGACTCCTGAAATACTGAGTCCCATGATGAATTTCTTACGGGAATCAGAAAAATGGGATGAGATATAGTATTTGGATTTGTTTTATTATTTGAAAGGAAAGCCTGAATGGCAAGAGGCTTGTGGACTGTTGATGCTGAAACCTATAAAAAGAGAAGGGGTGGCACTGGGTTTGGAAGAGGTTTTGGGGGTTTTGGGAACCAGAGTATGGGACGCGGGAAGTTGGGAATCAACCAATGTGCCTTTTGCAAGGGACAGGGACACTGGAAAAACGAATGTCCCCTTAATCAGGGACCTCTGATGGGGAGGGGTTCTCCGGGTAATGGGGCAAATAGAATGAACCCATTTGTGGAAAGTCCACAAGGCGTCGCTCAAGCCTTTATGATGGAGAGCTACCAGAATCAGAGCTGACTAGACCAAGATCTGAGGGTAATCCTGGAGGTCAAAGGGGAACCGATGGAGTTTAGAATAGACACAGGGGCTAGTTATTTGGCAATGAACAAATTAAAAGGACCTCTAAGTGATTCCACGGTGTTAGTTGTAGGGGTATCTGGGAAAGTGGAGGAAAGAACACTTCTACGGCCACTTGATATAAGATTTGGAGGAAAAGAATTTGACCATCAATTTTTATATATGCCTAACAGTCCGGAGTCTCTGCTAGGAAGGGATCTACTCTCAGTACTACAAGCCAGAATAATTTTTGAAAAAGACGGAGTGAAGCTAGAAATTCCAGAGGAAAACTTGGCAAAATTATTTGTGATCAAGGAAGTAAAAGAGGAAAAGATACCAGGAGAAATTGAACAGGCAGTCGTACCATGGGTTTGGGAAACAGGAACCCCAGGGAAATCAAAAGCAGCAACACCAGTGGTAGTAGAACTAAAAGAAGGGGCTAGACCGGTGAGAGTACGACAATACCCTATCAGCCTGGAAGCTAGGAAAGGAATAGCCCCCATGGTAACTCAGTACTTACAATCAGGAATCTTGCAGGAATGTGAATCTGAATACAACACCCCTATTTTCCCAGTCAAAAAAACCTAATGGTAGCTATAGGCTAGTACAAGATTTAAGAGCAGTAAATACCATTACCAAAGATATACACCCAGTGGTGGCAAACCCATATACACTGTTAACATCTGTTTCTGAGAAGTTTCAGTGGTTTACAGTAATTGATTTGAAAGATGCCTTCTTCTGCATACCCTTGGCACCTGAAAGTAGGAATATCTTCGCCTTTGAATGGGAGAACCCCGATACAGGACGGAAACATCAGCTCACATGGACCAGACTTCCTCAAGGATTCAAATCTTCACCTACTATATTTGGTAACCAACTGGCCAAGGAGCTTGAGGAGTGGAAAACCACCCAGGTAAAAGACTCACCTTTCTCTTATGTGATATTGCAATATGTGGATGACATTTTCCTGGGTACCATAGAACAGAGCCTCTGTGTTAAATTAACCATTGCCTTATTGAATATGCTGGGACAGGCTGGATACCGAGTGTCCAGAGAAAAGGCACAGTTGGTCAAACAGAAAGTCATCTACCTGGGATGTGAGATCTCCCAGGGGGTCCGCCGTCTAGGAACGACTCGGGTACAGGCTATATGTGCCATCCCCACACCCCGTAATAACCAGGAATTAAGATCTTTCCTAGGAATGATTGGTTGGTGTCGACTGTGGATCCCCGACTTTGGATTGACGGCCAAACCATTATATGAAATTATGAAGGGACCTGAATTCAAGTGGGGATCCAGGGAACAGAGGGCGTTCTTGGAGTTAAAGCAAGCCCTGAAGGAAGCACCTGCCTTAGGTCTGCCGGATTTAACCAAGGACTTCCAATTATATGTACATGAGAGGCAAAGGTTGGCCTTGGGGGTACTAACCCAAAAATTGGGATCATGGAAGAGACCGGTTGGATATTTCTCCAAACAACTGGACCCAGTAAGCGGGGGGTGGCCAGGGTGCCTGAGGGCAGTAGCAGCCACGGTAACCCTGATCCAAGAGGCACGTAAACTGACATTAGGTAAACGAATGACAGTCTATGTACCTCATATGGTTATAACTGTATTAGAACAAAAGGGGGGTCACTGGCTCTCATCAAGTAGGATGCTGCAATACCAGGCACAGTTGAGGGAACAAGATGATGTGGAATTAAAGATAACTAACCATCTTAATCCAGCAGAATTTCTCAGATCTACACAGGAAGAAGGGAAATTGGAACACGACTGCGTGGAAACAATTGAACAAGTGTACGCCAGCCGGAGTGATTTAAAAGATGAACCACTGCCGGATCCTGATTGGGAGCTATTCACGGATGGATCCAGTTTCATGGAAGAGGGAACCAGGAAGAAATAAGCATGCTACTGGAAGCGGTCTACAAACCATCGGCTGTTGCGGTGATGCATGTCAAAGGACATCAGAACAATCCAGGAAAGGAGTTCCAAGGGAACCGGCTAGCAGACCAAGCAGCGAAGCAGGCCGCAAGAGAGGTATGGACTCAATTAGCCTTGATACCTGTACGAAACAACCCTGCAGATACATACATGGAAGATAAACCACGTTATTCACCGGATGATGAAAAGCTGGCCCGGATGTTGCAGGCACGTAAAAACATTAAAGGATGGTATGTAACCTCCACAGGGCAAGTGATTCTACCGGTACGGGTCATGAAGATGGTTCTGGAGACAGAACATAATAAGTGTCATTGGGGTGCAGAAGCAATGGTAAAGTTTTTGAAAAATGAAATATCCTCAAACCAGATGTTAACTTTAGCAAAAAGAATAAACGCCACATGTCCAGTATGTATCAAAAATAATCCAGTGGTCAGGAAACAGGTACAAATGGGAAAAATTACAAATAGGTCCCCAACCAGGAGATTATTGGCAGATAGATTTCTCTGAGTTACCAAAGGCCCAAACATACAAATACTTATTGGTATATGTATGTACATTCTCGGGGTGGCCAGAAGCTTTCCCTTGCAGGACCAATCAAGCGAAGGAAGTAGTAAAAACACTTCTAAAGGAAATCATCCCTAGGTTTGGGGTCCCGTTGGGGTTATCTTCTGATAGGGGGCCTCATTTCACGGCAGGGATTGTGCAGGAGATCTCGGTAATATTGGGAATAACCTGGAATCTGCACACACCCTGGAGGCCCCAGTCAAGTGGTCAGGTAGAGAGAATGAACCAAACTCTGAAAAATCAGATTAAGAAAATTTGTCAGGAGGCAAGAATTCAGTGGCCGCAGGCACTACCTGTAGCTTTACTAAGGATTAGGATTAAGCCAAGGGAAAGAATAGGGGTAAGCCCATATGAAATCTTGTATGGCAAACCATACCATGCTGCTACATACCAAGGGGACCCCCATCTGATAGGAGATCAGGTGATATTTAACTATGTATTGTCTTTAAATAAGACTCTTACAGCACTCAGAGGAGCACTGCAGTGGAATCGACCCTTACCCCTGGAGAACCCAGCGCATGACATCTTACCTGGAGACCAAATTTATGTGAAAAATTGGTCGGTGGAGGCATTGAGAGAAACATGGGATGGACCACATCAAGCAATCATGACCACTTACACTGCTGTCAAGGTTGACGGGATCGAAAATTGGATCCACTATACCAGGGTCAAGAAGGTCCCAACTCAATGGTCGGTGGAATCTGTCCCCAACCAAACTGGTATTCCGGGGAAAACATTGAGACTATTAGTTTTCTTTAATCTGATAACGGTTGCAGAAACTTTGGTGAGGGTGAAAGTGTTGGAACCGCGGGTATCGATAATGGAGGGATTAGATGCTAATCTGACTTGCTTATTTACTGATGATCAGGGAGTGGAATTTGCAGAGATTGTGGCAAGATGGAAATGGGTAACGGGGGACAGGGTGCTCATGGATGGGGTAAAAACCAGTTGGGATAAGTTGCACCAGGAAGGAAAAACTGTTCTACAGATACCCAGGGTAAACAGAGAAAATGAGGGGGAATACACTTGTATAGTATTGATTCGGGATAGTTTTGGATACGGGGATGTACAAATGGTTATAGAACCCAGACCGATTGGCGGGAGGGTAACTAGTCAAGTGATAAGTGATGGGGAGATAGTAAAGGCAAGAGGCCAAGAGAATCTGGTGATCGGCCTAATCAGGGACTTTGGTCTCATGCAGAATGTGACAGAAATCACAGCGTGCTTGCCGCTGCCCCAAGCTGCAGGGGAACCTATACCATGGGGAATAATACCAGTAGCTGAGATGCCAGAATCCCTGAAAGATGTCTCCTGGTCGTGCCAATTAGTCCCTAAAATAGAGATGGTAAAGAAGGATGTATGCAAAACTATCCGAACGATGTCCGAAATAGAATGCAAAGCGAGACCTAACTACTATGGGTGGATACAAAATACTAGGAGATGTTTGGTTGGCTTTCCTATAAACGAGCCTTGCGATAAGATTACTATAACAACTAAATCCACCCGGGACGAGATGAGCTGTCAAAATACCACCCGAAATTCGGACATTTGGAAAGACTGGAAGACAGCGTGGGGACCTAGCATTTTAGAACATTACACTTATCTTGGGAAAGTACAATGGTGCATTCAGTGGATAGGGAGCAGAAACCATTCACATCATACGGTTTCAGCCACGACTACCTCTTCTAGGCAGTTGAAAGCTCAGGTGATAGAATGGAATTGCACAGAAATATTTACTTGTGATACTCCAGAGGATAAGATCGGGCTGGTACCAGTAAAAATGGCATTAAAATGGGGATGCGAGTGTAGGGGGTATGGTCACGACATAGGGGTTGGACAGGGGTCAGAATCAATAAATTGTGAGCGTGCAGCTATTCATAGTCCTGGGAATTTGGTGTGGGTATTGGGACATGGACAATGGACGTCCCATCTTCCCCTGGATGGGATGATCACACAAATTACCTTGGGTGTGCCCACCTTGTGCCCATTCTGGAAACAGTCAAAACTTACATCAAAAGAAATACGGAAAAGAGAGAGGAGGGGCATTAATGAGGATTTGGATGAGGGAGATGAGTGGCATGAACCCTCCTCTGGGGTAAAGTTCGGATGGGTATTGGAATCTCTGTTTGCACCGATTTCCACTTACCGGAACAGAGAAATGCTGTATAAATTATTAGGTCAAACACAACGATTGGCGGAGGTAACTAAGAAAGGCTTTAAAGATCTTAATTTGCAATTACAAGCCACCACCAGAATGACCATACAAAATAGAATGGCCTTAGATATGATGCTACTAAAGGAGCATGGGGTTTGTGGGTACTTGCACGAGAAGAAAGGGCATTGTTGTGTACACATCCCGAATGTTACCCAGGAGGTGGAAAGAGATATAAGTCAGTTAGAACAAATTGAGGAAAAAGTCCATGAAGTACAAAAAGAAGCGGAGCATAACTGGGTTGGAGCAATATTAAGCTCCCTGGGAATACAAGTCTCTGGGTGGATATCATCAATAATACAATATGGGATAACAGTAATTATAATTGTAGTAGTGATTATCGTAATGTATAAGTGTCTTCTAGGTATGACTGCTAAAGAAACCAAGCACACCCGAAGGGTAATGAAGGCAATGACTCGAAAGGAAGTAATATCGCCAGAGGAAATATCACTTCCACCCCTCAACCATAAAGGCATGAAGATTGAGCATTCTTGCTGAAAAGTCGAAGAATGCTCAAAAGGGGGGACTTGTTGCAAGAAAAATGACTTTTTTAAAGAAATGTATTAATGTATCTATGGTTAAGTATCCGGGGTTGCAAATCATAGCAAACACTAGCCTAAAGAATGGGCTGATTCTGGGGAACAATAATCAAAGGAACTAACAGAGCATGTAGAACATAAGTAACTAGCAGGGCATATAGAACATAGGTAAACTGACACTTTGTACTAGATGGTATGTTATGTTCGGGTGGTGGGAAGAAGTTAAACAATAAGCCCTGGTAGAAGATTTAAAGGATAAGGATGTCAAGCTATTGTTATTTACATGATTAATGGAACTGGTTTGTGATCTGACTATATGGAACTCTACCTGTAACTTAAGGTTGTAAAAAGTATAAAAGCTGGAATCAAAATAGGGAACGGTGGACTCCTGACTTGGGACGCTAGTCCTCAGGTTTCCCGGGCCCTTAAAATAAAGCACCGCATAAACTAACTCTGTTGGTTTGTGTCTCAGTTCGGGCAACAAGTTTGTTAGCTATATATGAACAAAAGACTCTATTACAAGTATTTCTAGGCATTAAAGATCTGTCTTTATTACAGCTAAATTTGTTGAGCTACAAGATAGAAATAGGATTCTAAAATTCTATTCTGAATAATGAGTTCCTTTATTCCAATATTCATAAAACATTTTCTTTTTCATGTGATGTTTCAGTGTTTAATTTGGCTTTATAATAGCTTATAAACCAGTGGTGCATAACAAGAAGAAAGTAATGGGCCAGTGTTCATGGCTGCAAAGACTATCAATGATCTGTGATAAAATAAACTTTAAACCGTGGTTAAAAAGGAGGAGGAATATTCTGTTTAATTTGTATATTACTGGAGAATGCTTCAAGGAAAAACATAACTGTCAAATTCAGTCATGGAACTACTGTTATACTCTTACTGCACAAAATCTTATTTCTGAGATGAGAAAGCAGATAAAACTGTACTTGTGAAGTATCATATTAAACATATTTTTTTGTCATCTGCAAAAAACCAACATTGGCTGCTGTCATTTTGAAAGACTATTGAGATGAGGATGGTCTCTCTCTGAAGAGCCAGAACCCTCAGGTCCATATGATGTTCTTGTGGAGGTTCAAATTAAATCTTGTTTCACACAGTGTTTTGCACAAAAGATTTAAAAGGTTCCACAAAATAGTTAAAATAAGAAACTGATAAATTAATAATTTGAAATTAAATATGATTCAACATCAAAATCACACCCAATAGTCTGGATTTTGCTCTAAAGCAGATGGAGAGCTCATGGAATGAGTGGAACAGAAATGTACCAGCTTGTGCACACAAGCCTACTAATCAGCAACTGTTTTTCACAATACATTCAAATGCCCTTCTTAGACATGCTGAATTGTATTCCAGAGAACTTACTTTATAGTTAGCTCAATATAGAGACTGGCAAGGTACACAAAATAAGAACAAATGATCAGGTTATTTCAGAGAGAGTGTACTACACTCGTGCAGAGTTAAAGTAGCTTCCAGGCTTACTAGCCATATACTTTAAAACGACTCTTAACTGGACATCTGTTCATCAACCAGTCAATCTGATCAATTTTTGTACTGAACAGTGCCACAGATTCTTTGCCTGGAAGATGACTCTTAGCTCAGATGTGTACCATGAGTAAGATGACAGAAAGGTGTGCCTGGTTAAGTGTGCCTGCGTGACATACATCAACTGGGATCCCTGCTGGCCAAATCTATATGTATGTTAATAGTCACATCTTGATTCAACCAAAATTTACTTCTATTTATTCCTTCCAGCAGTCTGAGTTTTGATACCTGCATAGTTCAAACCTTAAGTACCTCCATAGCTCTCTCAAATTAGGTCCCTGTGCCCCTTTACAAGCCAGTGAAATTTACATTAGAATACCTGCAAAATCTGAACTCTGCATGAATGCACAAGCACACCGATTTTAAAGATGTATTTTTAGATAAATAATTGAAGAAGCCTGTAAACTGAATGGTAGATTGACAGCCTATTGCTCTTCCACCCTCCCTATCCAATTTAACTTCTTTAAACTGCTTCTGATCTTACATTCTTACCATGCTGCTTCTTACACATCTCTTTCCTCAGGTTAAAAAAAGTAAAACACTAACTGATCCACTTCTCATCACAGGTATAGCAAGCCTCTCAGTGAAATTTAGAGACTTCTGAGTTGGGATAACCTATATCCCATGTCCCAGGTATACTGAAGTAAACATAAATCATATCTTCTGCCATGATACAAGCTACTATTGGTCATATTCTTATGTTTTAGCACATGATAGTACTTAGAAATGCATCACACCTTGTCCCTAATCTTGAAGTCATTCCACTTCTGGCAGTCTTTTTAAAAAGAACTACTGAATTTTGAATGTCACCAGAGTACTTCATGGGAGAAGAGTCATATAATATTAATGCTTTAATATTACCCAAAAAATCTATTTCATAGATATGCTGAGGTGAACCAATATAAGAGGAACCAGTTAAAAGATATACCACCTGTATCAATGCTGGTGGCTGGTTTTATATATTTCTCTAACAAGACAAGTGCATTTTACTAAGAGTCAACCAAAAAGTGGCCTTAAAAAAAAAATAAAATCTTCACATTACTTCATCCATCATGAGTCTGAAAATTCTATATAAATAAAAAGAACTTACATATCAGCAGTGTAAAGTAGTTTTACAGTCTAATGGAAGAATTTTATATATATAGTGATAACTCAGATTCATCAGTCTCTCAACCACCATGCAATTGTCAGTGCATCCAAGTGTCACAAACACTTAATAAATCAAGTCACCAATTTGGACCTAGAAAATGAAGCAAAATAGTTTATCTATTAATTCAATTACAGAACAAAAACAACAACAAAAAGTATACTTGATGATAATGGATTATTATAGGTCATACTATCTGCAAAGTAAATGAACCAGGAAAAGACAAAAGCAAAAAAAAAAAAAAAAAAAACAAACAAACCCCAAAACAGCAAACCTCAAAGCATTAGGTTTTTTGTCACAAATACATTTTAAGTGCATGACTCCTCCTTTTATGTTATCAGTTTCTTGCTGCAGTACAGCCTCTAGCCAATCATTTCTCATCCTGACTTGGTCTGGAAAGTTCTGCTGAATGGCTACCTCCCTTATAGTTTGCACAGAGAATCAACAGTCTCCAGCTTTGTTATTTCCCCTAATTGCTTCTTCTCAAGCTTTATTGCCTCCCCTTTTATCTCTTCTTAAGATGGATCTTCTCAAGATTTGAGACAAATGCATAACTCATCAGCTCATTACATATTCTGATTTGAAACATCTCTTCCTGAGGGGATTTATATTACCTATGGGTATGTTCATAGTAATACAAATAATGAATTCTTTAATATTACAAACTTTTTCTTAGTTGTAGCTTGTATCAATAAATGCCAGAAAATAATTAACACAGTGTAAAAAATAAAATATTTAGGTTTTTTTATAAATTTCTTTACATTACATTTATTGTACTCCTTTAATTGTGTTGTAGAACAGTTAACAAGTATCAAAATCTGCAAGTTATCCTGTATGTAACAGCACTCATTTTTCTAAAATATATCTATTCTGGTATGCATTTCTGGCTTTAAAAATATTGGAATTGTGAAGTAATACTCAAGAATTTAAGTAAGAAGACGGAATTCTCATTTATTTTGGGCTATTCCAGAATAGTTTTGTTTTATCACATGATGCAAAAACTTTGTTTTCTCCTATCTAAAAAGAATTTTTAATGCTCAAATAGAGAACAGTTGGAGAGCAACTGTTGCTCAGCATATATTGCAACAGTACTGCCACCTGGAGTAGTGTCAAATTCTGGAGTCCCCAGCATAAGAAGGACATAGAACTCCTGGAATGTATCCAGAGGAGAGCCACTAAAATGATCAGAGGGGTGGGGAACCTCCTGTATAATGATAGGCTAAAGAAGTTGGGGTTGTTCAGACCTGCAGAAGAGAAGATGACGTTATAGCAACCTACCAATATCTGAAGGCGGCATATGAGAAAGTTGGGATAGGGTTTTTTACTTGTGTGTTGCAAGAAAACAAGGTGAAATGTTTTCAGCCTCGAAGAGGGGAGATTTAGGCTGGACATGAGGGAAAAATTCTTTCCTGTGAGGGTGGTGAGATGCTGGCACAGGCTGCCCAAGGAAGGTGTGGCAGCCCCCTCCCTGGAAGTGTTCAGGACCTGGTTGGATGGGGCTTTGAGCAACCTGGTCTAGTTCAAGGTGTCCCTGCCTGTGCAGAGGGGTTGGAACTAGATGATCTTTAAGGTCCCTTACAGCCCTATCCATTTTATGATTCTGTGATTCTGTGCCTACATCCCTGGAGGCATTTGGTGTTTGGACCTTGTCCTTAAGGACTTGGTTTAGTAGCTAGATTATGGTGTTGGTCAAAGGTTGCATTGGATGATCTTGGAGATCTCCAACCTAAACCTTCTGTGTTTCTGTGATTTTGAAATAGTTTGTTTCTTTCACAAGATCTGCAGTTGAAATATTGTTCTCAAAAGAGATGGGATGAATTTTTCTCAGGATTTCAATATCTACTGTGTATGCATCTGCATCTGAGAGAGTTACTTTAGTTTTTCAGTCAGTAAGTTAAAATTTGTATTTTTGGGACATGGATCCTGAAATTTATTTCAAGCATCTTCTTTAGTATAAGATCTGTCATGCACTTTAAGCATCTCTATTTCCAGTTATTTTCCACTGATTTTAAAGGACTTCAGAAGGATAGTTCAGAGTGTGCAAGTGATTCAGTGAATCTGACAAGTTAAAACTACCTCGTGAGTTAAAAATGTTTGTATATCTTTTTCACTATCAGCACATATTACTATCCTAACTGCTCTATTTTCCAGAACTTTTGTTCTATGTTATTGCTGGTTATTTACTCTTGATAAACCATGTCTCATGAAAGCTCTTTTGATTGCAATCTCATGTGTGTGAATATCTGAAAAAAAAAAATCTTTAAGAGACATTTCCAGTAGAGGATGTAACCCATGCTCAAAATACCTGCAAATTCTACAATATGTTAATTAAGCAAATATCTGCACAGCTTGTGTTTGTCCTTGCTTACTTTTTAAACAGTAGGAAAGCACAGTTGTCAAATGCTATCATGTAAAACTTATCAAATTATAACAGCACTGACAGAAGTTTGATGACTCGTGTATGATTCATCCTATTACAGAACCCTTTCTCGGTACAGAGCTCATAACAGAAACACACTGTGTCTGTTACTTAATACAAAGCTTGTAACAGAAGTATATTTTATCTGTCTCTTTAAATAATTGTTCAGCAAGGCTTAATCTGTGTCTGAGAAACAGCACTCTACCTGAAAATAGCTACAATAGCTGTTACATTAATACATCTCTAACATTAATGTCTGCTATCTCAAATTTTCATATCACAGTGACTTAGCAGACATAACTTTACAGTACTGCTGTAGAGTTTGATGATAGAGAATATGTAACAGAATAAAAGAGTTGATGATCTGAAGACCATCAAAGTAAAAATGCCTTCTTAATATCCTTAGCATAAAATCTGAGAGATTTAAGGACACAAGAGCTGATTTGACCAACACCACATAGCAGAAAAAACCCAAATATGGATAGTCTCTTCAGTATTCATGACACGTCATGACAAAATAGTATCCATTTAGTGGAAGTGGACTAAATTTATATGTTATTATCTCAGAAGAAGAAACTCATGAAGGCTGAATATCTGTATGACATATTGAATGTATTTGAGCTGTAAATAAAATGAAAAGAAATACCAACTGTTGCACTCTAAATTAGTGAAACACACTCTTAAACAGCTGGAGTCTCTACTTATTCTAACATAATGAGGTATTCTAATCTCTACTAAGGTACTCTTCAAAAAGAGCCAAAGACTTTTCTTTGTCAGAAAAAAAATGCTGTTAATCATTGTCTATCAACAGTATGTGCAATCTGATTAAATTCTTTTCTTGGCTCCATCACCCTGCCTGTTGAGGTGACATAAATCCTGCTGAACTGCAAATTTAGTTTATTGTACAGCTAAAAAAAATGCTGTATATTTTACAAATTTTACTCAAAGCTCCGTTTTGTTTTTTTGTTTGGTTGGTTTTTTATTTTTTAAAAAAGTACCTAGTAAGCTCACAATTTAGCATTATTATTTTTCATTGAGTTATAGCAGTTGCATATATAAAAGATAGTAAAGGCTTCTGAAGAATATTTTACCAATACAAAGAATATGCATCTTGAGGATACCCAAGGTCCCTATTTACAGAATATGCATTCTGGAATGATATCCCCTTTAAGACTGCAGTAGTTACCTATATGCCTATAGTTGCCATGCTAAAGAGTTTTCCACTTCAGATATGATATCTGTAAGGATTTCAAAAGGAACTGGACTTTTTCTCAAGTATATTCATACTTCTTTATACCAAAAGGTCCAAACAGAACTTGGAACTTTCATTTAAGAAATAAGGATAAGGAATGTAAATCATGTAAAACCCCCCAAACCCTGTCAGTACAAGATAGAATCCAGAAAGAGAAATGGTTTTAAGTTTCCCTTTTGTTTTGCCTTTTTTGTTTCCCTTTTGTTCAAGGACATACTACTGAACTCCTATCAATAATCATAGAATCTTAGGGGTTGGAAGGGCCCCCTGCCAAAGCAGGATCACCTAGGGAAGGCCACACAGGAACACATCCAGGCAGATTTTGAAAGTCTCCAGAGAAGGGGACTCCACAACCTCCCAGGGCAGCCTCTGCCAGTGCTCCATTGGATGGCTCTCACAGTAAAGAAATTTCTCCTCATGTTGAGGTAGAACTTCCTGTGTTCTAGCTTAACATATAATTACTTGTCCTATTACTAGGTACCACCAAAAACATATTGACCCCTTTCTCTTGACGTCCACCTGTCAGATATCTATAGACATTAGTAGGATCCCCTTACAGCCTCCTTTTCTCAAAGCTAAACAGCCCCAGTTCTCTCAGTCTGTCTTCATAGGAAACACGCTAAAGTCCCCTAATCATCCTCATAGCTCTCCACTGGACTGTCTCCACTAGATCCCTGTCTCTCTTGAACTGAGGAGCCCAACAATGGATAGAGTATTCCAGGTGTGGTCTCACCAGGGCAGAGTAGAAGAGAAGGCCCCTAGATCTGCTGGACACACTTTGCCTGGTGCACTCTAGGATACCAATCGTCTATGCCACATTTCTTGAGTTTTGTTATGAGGATGTTATGGAAGACAGTGTCAAAAGCTTTACTGAAGTCAAGGTATATGACATCCACTGCTCTCCCTTCAACTACCCATTTGGTCATGCCTTCATAGAAGGATATCAGGTTAGTCAAGCAAGATTTCCTTTTGTATGGATTCTTCAGTTGCCTTTTTGAAGATCAATGAACGTTAAGGTGATATTTTTAAGGAACTATCTGTTAAAATACTGAAAACTTGCTCCCAAGTAATAGAAACAGCCTTTGGGAGACATTTTATAAAGCTTTGGTTGAGAAATCTAGGAGGGCATATATCAGCTAAGTCAATCTGGTCTTCATCTTTGCTAATTATTTCAAAGAATTCTTAGGAGATTTTTTTAAGGCACGACTTCTTCAAAAAACATCATTTCTTCTCAAATAGCCTGCGCCAATGTAGATGCCCACTAAATATTACAGTTTTTATTTAGCTGGTTAAATAATGATGTCAGGCTATTAGGCCTGTACCTTCCTATACTTTTCTAAAACTTATTTTTAAAGTCAGTGCTATCTTTTCTATCCTACTTTTGTAGCAAGGCAATTGCTAAGCTCACTTTGCCAAACTGCTTAAAAATGCTATTAATAATTTCTCTTCTAAAGTAATAAAATCTTTAGCCAGATCCTGAACACTGCTTGGCACCAAATCACAGAGTGCACTTCCTTTTGTGGATTCACTGTGCAGCTGTTTCATAAAATAAATAACCACTTACCAGATATAAAACTTTATTAAACTGCATCATACCTTGACATTATATTTAACCCATACAGATGGCAGAGGAAGAGGCAAGGAGAGAAAATGGAGTCTCCCGCTACAGTTCAATTTCTCTTCCTTCCTGCCTCTTTATCTGTCTAAGCACACAATGATAAATGAGTGTCTGAAGACTTCACTCGATACAAATTCTGCATTACTTGCTGGGATGCTTATTTTATTTGACTTGATACTAGCTCTCTTTAACTTACAGTACTAATTTATCACCAACATGGCTTACTGTGGATTTCTTGCAATTTTTTATTTTAATCTGCCTGTGATGGAGTGTCTTCCTTTCTACAGTTTTCTGTTGACTAGTGTGTCAATGATTTCATGTAGGGTGAGACTTGCAGTCCCTTAATTTTGTTTTATTAGTCCTGTTTCTCTCAGAAAACCAGAAGACACATGATGTGTATGTTAAATAAAGAGTAAAACCAGAGCATTTCATTATATTGGACAATGCAAGACCGCTGACTAGGACATGTTACATAATATTAATGGTGAAAATGTAAAGAATGGGTTAAAGAATAGTGGGTTAAAATGTAAAGAAGGAAGATTCAGGTTAGATTTTGAACTGTAATTTTTTTAATAATAATTATCAGCAGTTACTGCTACATATCACAACATGTCATGGTGTTTTCCTTTGTACATATCTTACATTCTTCTAATACATTTTCCATCCAAGTTCCCCTGGAAAGGTTATATAAGGAAATATTTTTTTCATCATTGGCTTGACAGAAATGTTGCTTTTACTAATATTTACTAAAGATTCAAAAGCCAGACATTAGAAAGAAGACATGATAATGTACTAGCAACCTGAATACTCAGCTCAGGTTTTGTCTTCAGGGCTAGAATAGACTACAATTTATGCAAGGTAGGCTCACAGACTTAAAGTATAAGCATTTTATTATGCTGATTTTCACTGAAGCATTAATTATTTAACGTTATAATTAACATATCTATCTTCAGGTAATACTCTACCATTTAATTACCCTTCCTGTCTCTTTCCTTCTTTTTTTTTTTTTTTCTTTTTCTAGTTTTCTTTCTTGTTTAATTGCATAGGAATATTTAGTAAAATACCTACTCACTACTACCTACTCGTCCATATTCTTTACAATTATCAAGAAAGGAGCGAGGACATAGACATCAGTGTATAAAGCGAGACACTAGAAGATAAAGAACCAATGAAGACAGAGGTAGTACACACAAACACATTCATTACATGAAAAACATCCTAAGAAACCAGTAGATTTCAGTTTAGACTTTTCACTGTGATTACTTCCCGTGAGGTATAATTCTGTGTGGTTTGAACATATGTGCTGTTATAAGATGCTATTTTGTTTTCAATTGCATGATTCTTGCCTTAGATCCTACTGCAAGATAACACAGGCTTATGTCAGAATGCAAGGGAGAGCTCCTCAAGCTCAAAGGCGAAAGAGCTAAGAATTATAAGAGAAAACAATGAAATAAGGTATATTGCACAAAAATGTATCTTGAGAACCGGAAATGAATTTTAAACAGCCAGTTCCAGACTGCTGTCATAACAACGTAACATGTTTTGGGGGGAGGGAGTAGGAGAGAATACCATTTTAAATTTCTAAATCTCTATGCAACTCATAAAGTCCAAAGCATCAAAACGGCTACGGGCAGCGTGCTGAATCGAGCAGCGATTTCAAACAGCCACCGGCAGCGTGCTGCGAACCTTGCTGTTGAAGGGTTTCTACGGAGACCAATCAGCTGTAAGGGGGCGGCACCCACCCGGAACACGAGGGCTTTAAAAGCGCCTGCTGGGAGCGCCAGCGACCCGGAGCGCGGCGAACAGGAGCAGGCAAACAGGAAATAGAAGCGGCAGTTAGCGAGGCAGTTGGCGCAGGCAGAGCGAGCAGGAGGGTCACAGATAACAATGGTTTCCAAAAAAGCAAAAGCTGCTGCTGTTGAGAAGAAGGGTGTGTCCATACAGACGGATTCCCTGAAGAGGAACAAAAAAATGGACGTAGCTGTTCAAGTCTCTGGCTGTGCAGAGTGTTTAAGCCTCATCTTAGCACCGGCAGACAGCGAAGATAACGTCTGTCTGAGATGCGAGCAGGTCAATGACTTGCTGAGCATGGTGGCTGAGCTCAAGGAGGAGGTGGAGAGACTGAGAAGTATTAGAGACAGCGAAAGGGAAATTGACTGGTGGAGTCGCACCCTCTCGACTGCAATAGAAACCCAACAGGAGACGGTGAAGCCCTGCCCCTCCTCCTGTCAGGCAGCCGATGCAGACCAGGTGGATAAGGGAGAATGGAAACAGGTCCCCCACCGGAAAGGCAAAAGAATTCTCTCCCAACCCCCACCATCCCCCCAGGTGCCCATAGAGAACAGATATGAGGCCCTGGACCCAGAGAACCAAGAGGAGGATAGACAAGAGGACAGGCAAGAGGATGATCTGCCCAGAAGGTCTTCCATTCGCCCCCTGTCTAGCAGTCGGATTAAAACGTCACCCACAAAGAAAAGAAGAAGGGTAGTCGTAGTTGGTGACTCCCTTCTGAGGGGAACTGAGGGACCTATATGTCGACCTGACCCATCCCACAGGGAGGTCTGCTGCCTTCCCGGCGCCCGGGTGAGGGATATTCGAAGGAGACTCCCTCAGCTAATTCAACCCTCAGACTATTACCCACTGCTGGTAGTCCAGGCTGGCAGTGACGACATCAATGGAAGAAGTACCAGGGCGATTAAAAAGGACTTCAAGGCCCTGGGTCGATTAGTTGGTGGATCAGGAGCACAGGTGGTGTTCGCCTCAGTCCCAGCAGTAGAGCAGATGAATGAGGAGAGGAGCAGGAAAACATACCTCATCAATAGGTGGCTAAGGGATTGGTGCCACCGGAAGAACTTTGGGTTTTTTGACTATGGGATGAATTTCAGCGTACCAGGTGGACTGCAACTATCTAATAGGGGAAAAAGGACTCTAGCCCACAAGCTGGCAGGTCTAATAAGGAGGGCTTTAAACTAGGCTCGAAGGGGGAAGGGGTTGAAACAAGATTCTCCGGAAAGGAGCCCAAGGGTGGACAGTGCAAGTTAAGGGACAAACCAGCAGCCCAGCTGAAGTGCATGTACACCAATGCACGCAGCATGGGCAACAAACAGGAGGAGCTGGAAGCCACCGTGCAGCAGGAAAGATATGATGTAGTCGCTATCACGGAAACGTGGTGGGATGACTCCCATGACTGGAGTGCTGCAATGGGTGGCTATAGGCTCTTCAGAAAGGACAGACAGGGTAGGAGAGGTGGAGGGGTAGCCCTGTATGTTAGAGACTCTCTTGACTCCATAGAAATTGAAGTAGGTGATAATAAGGTGGAGTGCCTGTGGGTCAGAATCAGGGGAAAGGCCAACAAGGCTGATACTGTGATGGGAGTCTGTTACAGACCACCCAACCAGGAGGATGAGGGTGATGAACTCTTCTACAAGCAGCTGGCACATGTTTCAAAATCGTCGTCCCTTATTCTCGTGGGTGACTTTAACCTGCCGGACATCTGCTGGGAATTTCACACAGCAGAGAGGAGGCAGTCTAGGAGATTCCTAGAGTGTATTGAGGATAATTTCCTGATGCAGCTGGTAAATGAGCCTACCAGGGATGGAGCCCCACTTGACCTACTCTTTACAAACAGAGAGGGGCTGGTGAGGGATGTGGTGGTCGGTAGGCGTCTGGGACTTAGTGATCACGAAATAATAGAGTTCTCAATAATCAGGGATGCAAGGAGGGCTGTCAGTAAAACCTCTACATTAGACTTCCGGAGGGCAGATTTTGGCCTGTTCAGAAGACTAGTCCAGAGCATACCCTGGGAAACAGCCCTTGAAAACAAAGGAGTCCAGGAGGGATGGACATTCTTCAAAGAGCAAGTTTTGAAAGCTCAGGAACAGGCTGTCCCGGTGTGCCGAAAGGCGAGCCGGTGGGGAAGACGACCACTCTGGCTCAACAGAGAGACTTTGAAGGAAATTAGGATCAAGAAGAGGGCCTACCGGTTATGGAAAAAAGGGCTATCTACTCAAGAGGAATTCAGGAATACAGTTAAGTTATGTAGGAAAAAAATTAGAGACACAAAGGCACAACTTGAACTAAATCTCGCCACCTCTGTGAAGGATAACAAGAAGTCCTTCTACAGATACATCAGTGGCAAAAGGAGGGGCAAGGAAAACATTCATTCTTTAATGGACATGGACGGGAATGTAATTGTCAAAGATGAAGAAAAGGCTGAGGTATTTAACGCCTTCTTTGCCTCAGTTTTTAACAGTAAAACGGGCAATCCTGAGGACAGCTGGCTTCTGGAGCCTATAGGAGACAAGAATCTAAACACCCCCCCTGCAATCCAGAAGGAAACTGTCAGTGATCTACTGGGCTGCTTGGATCCCCACAAGTCTATGGGACCGGATGAACTCCATCCAAGGGTGATGAGAGAGTTGGCAGAAGAGCTCGCCAAGCCTCTCTCTATCATCTACCAGAAGTCCTGGCTCACCGGGGACATCCCAAATGACTGGAAGTTGGCGAATGTCACGCCAATCCACAAGAAGGGCCGGAAGGAAGACCCGGGAAACTACAGGCCTGTCAGCCTGACCTCGGTGCCTGGCAGGGTTATGGAACAGATCGTCCTGGGAGCAATCACACAGCACCTGCAGGATGGACAGGGGATCAGACCCAGCCAGCACGGGTTTAGGAAGGGCAGGTCCTGTCTGACCAACCTGATCTCCTTTTATGATCAGGTGACCCGCCTGGTGGATGAGGGGAAGGCTGTGGATGTGGTCTATCTGGACTTCAGCAAGGCTTTCGACACCGTCTCCCACAGCATCCTCCTGAGAAAGCTGGCTGCCCACAGCTTGGACAAGCCTACTCTGCACTGGGTTAAGAATTGGCTGGAGGGTCGGGCCCAGAGAGTGGTGCTGAATGGGGCTGCGTCCGGTTGGCGGCCGGTCACGAGCGGAGTCCCCCAGGGATCAGTGCTGGGCCCAGTCCTGTTCAATATCTTCATCGATGACTTGGATGAGGGGATTGAGTCTATCATCAGCAAGTTTGCTGATGACACCAAGCTGGGGAGAAGTGTTGATCAGCTGGAAGGCAGGAGGATTCTGCAGAGAGACCTAGACAGACTGGAGAGATGGGCTGACTCCAATGGGATGAGCTTCAACAAGGCCAAGTGCCGGGTCCTGCACTTTGGCCACAGCAACCCCATGCAGCGCTACAGACTGGGGACAGAGTGGTTGGAGAGCAGCCAGGCAGAAAGGGACCTGGGAGTCTGGATTGACAGGAAGCTGAACATGAGCCAGCAGTGTGCCCAGGTGGCCAAGAAGGCCAATGGCATCCTGGCCTGTATCAGAAACAGTGTCACCAGCAGGTCCAAGGAGGTGATTCTGCCCCTGTACTCAGCCCTGGTGAGGCCACACCTCGAGTACTGTGTTCAGTTCTGGGCCCCTCAGTTCAAGAAGGATATTGAGGTCCTCGAACAGGTCCAGAGGAGGGCAACCAAGCTGGTGAAGGGACTCGAACACAGATCCTACGAGGAGAGGCTGAGGGAGCTGGGGCTGTTCAGCCTGGAGAAGAGGAGGCTCAGGGGAGACCTCATTGCCCTCTACAACTACCTGAAAGGAGGATGGAGCCAGGCGGGGGTTGGTCTCTTTTCCCAGGCAACTCTCAGTAAGACAAGAGGGCATGGTCTTAAATTGTGCCGGGGTAAGTTCAGACTGGATATTAGAAAGAATTTTTTCACAGAAAGGGTGATCAGACATTGGAACGGGCTGCCTGGGGAGGTGGTGGACTCTTCGTCCCTGGAGATATTTAAAAAGAGACTCGATATGGCACTCAGTGCCGTGGTCTAGTGACTGTGGTGGTAATTGATCAAGGGTTGGACTCGATGATCTCTGAGGTCCCTTCCAACCCAGCCTATTCTATGATTCTATGATTCTATGATATAACTCAGCAAGAAAATTGTGCAGAGTACATGCAGACACACACAGACACACATGACTGCAACGACATGGTCTGTCTTGATGTCATATAGCCATTAGCAGAAGCCCATAAAAGAATGCTGGATAGGTAGGTGATGTTTTTTATTGACAGGCTGTGTCCTATGCTGTGAGTAGAAATTGAATAAAATAGCTGAATATAAGAACACATATTATTTTATAACAAATAAATCTCAAGGAAAATAGAGCATTTTGGCAGCACTCTACAACTTAAATATTTCTTCAGGGAATGCAAGTAGAAATATATTTTTACACTTATTTTTCTGGTTTATTTTATACTGATGCTGATTTTTTTTTTTTTTCATGTTTTAATAGCACTACTGCCAGTCAGATTACTATGGTTAAGATTAAGTCAGCACTTAAATTTTAAAATATTTTTAGGGGACTTTAACTTTCCTATAAAAATTACTTGAGACCACAATGTGTCACAAAAAATTTCCAGGCTGGTATAAGAACACTCTTTCATGATTAAGACCTCCCTCACATTTAATACAAGGTTTTAACAATACATTGTTGGGTTAAGTCTAAGGTATAAATATATATATATATTACTCATAGAAAAGTCTATATTTAAACTATTTGCTTGCCAAGCTTCAGATGAAATTTTTTGTTATATTAAAAAAAAAAAAAAAAAGCACCCATTGTTCTAAAGAAATGTAGTTTTCAATATGGACTAATGTTTTACCCTAAAATGAGTCAGTAACAGTAACTTCTAAGTCCTACACGTGGAACAGAAACATCTGATTTGCTCCATTTCTGGAAAGAAATAACACCTAGCTTAGTAATCCAGAAGAAGAAAAAAAACAAAGAAACAAAAAACCAAAACGAACAAACAAAAAACCACCAAAATCACTCTTAAAACATTTAATGTTTTTGTCTCTGACAGTTAGCCCCGTTCAAATCAATTGCCCACAGTATGGCACAGAAGGCACAATCAAGACCAAGTCATGAATAAAAACTTCACCCAGTCCCATTTAAAAATATAAATATCATAAAGAAACCCCAAAAGCCAACAAAAACCCTCCATGATGCTACTCCCACACATTTGCTGTTTGCCAAGCGTTCATCCCAAAAGGAATACCACATCCTTAAAAGTGTTAGTTTTAACCATCACATCTTCTTCTTTCTCACAGTTTATTTCATGAGAAATTATACCCATTTTCCAACACTGAAAAGAACGATTGCTATAATTTTAATATAGATATCTCTGTGTCAGTAATAGTAGCCACAACATTCAGCTCACTGGCAAAGTTTTCTATTTAATCATAATAAAATGCTACTGAACTCTGAATAGTCTTTTAGGAATCATGGCTAAAGAATAAAATGCACAGTCTAGGCTGGCTAACTAATAAAATACCAGCCCTGCCCTGGTTTAGAGTACCAGGACAGAAACTTGCTGTGACCATACTGACCTGATATTCTCAGGCACCACCAGCAACTGCCAGGAGAGAAGGGGTCAGATGATGTAAATGGTCCCCTCACAGTATTTTTTCCGATGGTGCTCTGTACACTCTGTATAAAATGACTCCTAAGAGAGCTCTCTTCTGGTTTCTCTGACTGGTGTGCTGACTGCATTGGGGCCTGCCTGTCTGTTAGTCCTGCTGAGTCCAGTTTGTGACTTTTCTGGTTGGGAAACAAATTACCAGCTGTCACGGTTTAACACCAACTGAGGAATGCTGTATTATATATTTGTGTATTCATTTATGTCTTTGACTAATTTTACATATTTTATATATTTGTATGTAATTCACCACTGTTACTTATTATTCCATTAAGCTTATTCTAAGTTTTTTTTATTTCCAAGTATCTCTCCTTTACTTCCCTTTTATCTTGCCATGGAAAAGTAATGGAGGGAGAAGAGAGAGCAGTGGCTATTTCAGCCTTCATTTAGAACATGGACAAACAAATGAGATCCTAATTCTCTGCCATTGTGGTAGGGCTAGTAAGAAAGTTAAATATGGACATTATAAAAGTAAAGACAAAATTACAAAGGTTAGCAGCAATTATAAAATCAAGACTTGAAAAGTTCATTCATTTCTTTAGAGGTAGGTGTTCAACCCACAAAAGGCAAAGACCTGAAGAACACAAATTTTATCACAAGACCATATTTCTCTGAAGTAAAATAAAGGTTGACAACTAGCACAAAAATATGATCAAAATGAAGGAAGAATACAAGTCATTAGACTAAAATGACCCTGGGCAGTAAAATAAATCAGCAAGTGAGCTTATGGACAGAAATAATTTACTTTAGTATTCTGCCTATTTAAAGAAGCAGATGTGTCTCATCAAATTTGCAGAAACACAAATATAGTTGAAGAAAATATATTTCAAGGTTCATGTAACTAACTTTTTCATAAAGGAAAACTTTAACATGGACAGCATATCAAATTGTACTTTTTTAGAAAGCCTGGAAGTTTACTGAGACCAGGGTTGCTGGAAATATGCCCCATTCTGTTGAATTTCAGGCTGCACAGTTATGTAGTAACATACAGGCTTCCTAAGAAAAAAAAAAAAAAAAAAAAAAAAAAAAAAAGACACTTGCTATTGTTTATCTTGCCTACAGTTCAGGTTGTGGAAACCATTTTCAGATTGGTTTGTTTCCTTGTTTCTATTGAACAGTTACAAATAAAAGTTATAATGGCAGAATTTCCCTTTGATTTTTTGCTTGAAGCTGTCTTTGGAAATAACTCAGAAGTTAAAAGAGAAGAAGAGAAGCACTCTGTAGCACATATGCCTTTTTTTAAAAAAATTGTTTTTATTTAAAAAGCGCCGTTTTGACACTTACACACATTTCTCAATGTAAAGACTTCCATAGACACAAAAATAATTTATGTAGTATGAAATAGGTTTTTTAAGCTGCTGATACATATATTTATCCAAGATCCTGTACTACTAATTTAGTTGACTGATGCAAGTGATATAGTCCTCTGTGGGGCATTTCGCTTAGAGATAGGTGTTAACCAAAGAGGTCAAAATTTATTTTTCATCAAGTAATACCAAGTAAGACAAAGGTCAATATTTTTCTTATGTGACAGGATAGATACTAATTGATATACTTACATATATTATTAATATATATAGTACATATACATATTGTCATATTTCTACATTGTTATATCTCCAGAAATAAAAGGTTAACATTCCTTATAAAATTGTCCCTGAATTACTTTCTTTTGAAATTAACATTCAAGAATAAGCTGAACTCCAGGACAAAATTAAAAACCTAAAAGCAAAATTAAAACTGAAGCTGAAATGAATAATTGGAGTGGAATTTTCTTCATCTTTTGACATTGACATTTAAAACTTAACATTTAAGTTGGGGGTTTGTTTAGTTTTATTTGTTGTGGGGTTTTTTTGTTTTTTCTTCTCTTCATAGATTCTCTTCTCACATTTATCTTTTTCAAGAATACCAATGTTTTGACTTCATGTCTTTTGCAACATATAGACAGTGTTGCAGAAAAGGCTTTATGTCTTAAGCCAACTGGATATGACCTCTCAGTTCTATCTTCCAGGAATATATTTCAAAAGCTCAGAGCTAGTATACAGATAACCACTGTTTCATTTTTCCCATGGCTCCCCTGGAGTTAATATGTTTCATAGTTGCTGAGCAGCAGAATAATTGGAGATCACTGGATTGTGGGGAAAATGCTGTATGTCACAACTATGTCTATATCCTTTTTTTCAACAATGGGTAGTCTTCAAATCATACAGGCAATCTTTTACTGTATGGCTCAAACATGGGCAGATATTAGGGTGCTGAGCAATTGCCAGTTGCATGTAGTTTAACAAGAAGTGCTGGATCTTGCACCTGGAACACGGTAACCCTGGATATTCATACACCTGGGGAGTGAGAGGCTGGAGAGCAGCCCTGCAGAAAGGGATCTGGGGGTTCTGCTTGATGGAAAGTTGAACATGAGCCAACAGTGTGCCCTAGCAGCCAGGAGAGACAACCAAGTCCAGAGTGAAAATAGTAGGAAGATGTGCTGGGGGAAGTTTAGGTTAGATAAAAGGAAAAAGTTTTTTACCCAGAGGGTGGCTGAGCAGTGTAACAAGCTCCCCAGGGAAGCAGTTATGGCACCAAGCCTGCCTGAGTTCAAGAAGCATTTGGATGACCCTCTCAAGCACATAGTGTGATTCTTGGTGTGCCCTACTTAGAAGCTGGGGTGGACTTGGTGTTCCGGATGGGTCCCCTCCAACTCAGCAGATTCTATGATTCTATTGTCAAATGATTAAAAGATATTTAAACAGGATGTTTTCCTTATGCAGCTTCCCACAAGAAGAAAAAAAAAAAAGAAAAAAAAAAAAGAAAAAAAAAAAAAGAAAAAAAAGAAAAGGATTAAAAGAGGATGTAATGGTGTTGCATAAAAGATATGAGTCTGTAAGGTGGCTGAGGAAGGTCCTCGCACTGAGTCACAGGGTTCATAAAGGAGCCCTTTTCCTTAAAAACTCCTTTTGAGAGAGGAGCCTAGGTGTAGCTGGATCCAATCCTAGTCTTGGACTTGGTCAACAATTTATTTCTAAAGGATTACGTGAATACAGCCACCTATTAGAGTAAAAATTTACCTGCTCAGAGCCCCAAAAGAACTTTCCCTGAGACTGTTGCACAAAACTGAAAGACAATGTTTCCTGTTTTAGAGTCCCACCTACAGCTTGCGCTGAGACATATGTGCAAAGCTGTAGAGAAGGAGAATTTATCAAGGTGACAGATACAACAGGTTCTGTCACCTTAACAAATTTTTTTGAACTGGTGTTGTTAAATGCACTTAACTGCACAGATACAAGCTCAGGTTAATAATTCCTGGGTAAATCTGACAGTTAGAGCTTCAAATCTTACCAAAGAGGAGTCCCTATAAGTGGGAGGAAAGAGAGGGACTCAGGTGTGTTGACCCCTCTGGATAGTTGTAATTTTCTTCCTCTCCAAAACAAAGGCTTATAAAACATAATTTTATATCTATTGACTATGTGGCACTAAGTCATAAATTGTGTGCCAATTGGTTATTAGTGGGCAAATGGTGCTTAATAATTAAGGAGGCAAGGGGAATCATAGAATCATCAGGGTTGGAAAGGACCTCTGAGATCATCAAGTCCAACCCTTGATTCACTATGACTGTTGGTTACCAGACCATGGCACCGAGTGCCACATCCAGTCTCTTCTTAAAAATCTCCAGGGACGGAGAATCCACCACCTCCCTGGGCAGCCCATTCCAATGCCTGATCAGCCTCTCTGTAAAGAATTTCTTCCTAATATCTAACCTAAACCTCCCCTGGAAGAGCTTAAGACCGTGCCCTCTGTGCCCAGCCTGGAGCTCCCCATGGGGTTGTTGTGGCCAAAGTGCAGGACCCGGCACTTGGCCGTGTTGAACCTCATCCCATTGGAATCAGCCCAACTCTCCAGTCTGTCCAGGTCCCTCTGCAGAGCCCTCCTGCCTTCCAGCTGATCCACACTCCCCCCCAGCATAGTGTCATCTGCAAATTTGCTAATGGTGGACTCAACCCCCTCATCTAAATCATCAGTGAAGATATCAAACAGAACTGGGCCCAAAACTGATCCCAGGGGGACTCCACTGATAAGCGGCCGCCAGTTTGATCAGCACCGTTCAGCACCACTCTCTGGGGGCCTCCAGCCAGTTCCTAACCCAGCACAGAGTGCTCCTGTCTGAGCTCTGGGCTGACAGATTTTTCAGGAGAATGTTGTGGGAGACAGCGTCAAAGGCTTTGCTGAAGTCCAGGCAGACCACATCCACAGCCTTCCCCTCATCCACCAGGCGGGTCACCCGATCATAAAAGGAGATCAGGTTGGTCAGACAGGACCTGCCCTTCCTGAACCCATGATGGCTGGATCTGATCCCCTGTCCATCTTGTAGGTGCTGTGTGATTGCCCCCAGGATGATCTGTTCCATAACCCTGCCAGGCACGGAGGTCAAGCTGACAGGCCTGTAGTTTCCTGGGTCCTCCTTTTGTCCCTTTTTGTGTATTGGTGTGACATTCGCCAACTTCCAATCTCCTGGGACCTCCACAGTGAGCCAGGATTGTTGGTAGATGATGGAGTGCAGCTCGATGAGATCTTCTGCCAGCTCCCTCATCACCCTGGGGTAGATCCTGTCTGGTCCCACAGACTTGTGTGGATCCAAGTGGCCCAGGAGGTCTCTACCTGTTCCCTCCAGGATCACAGGGGGGCTATTCACCTTCTTATTCCTGTCTACAAGCCCCAGAAGCAAGCTGTCCTCAGGACAACCTGTTTTACTGTTAAAAACTGAGGTAAAGAAGGTGTTAAATACCTCAGCCTTTTCCTCATCCTTGATAACTATATTTCCCCCCATGTCTAACAAAAAATGGAGGTTTTCCCTGCCCCTACTTTCACTATTGATGTATCTGTAGAAAGACTTTTGGTTATCCTTAACAGAAATGGCAAGATTAAGTTCAAATTGCATTCATTACAGATGCAAACTCCTCTAGTATTCTAGATAGAGTCTCTGGCTATGAGGCCTTGCCTACAGGTAACGCAATCTGGGGTCATGAAGTTTTTGCTCCATTCCAGCAGTCATACTAACCACTGATCATAAAACATACAGTCACAGTAAAAACTTCCAACATCTGTGCTGTGTCTTGGCCAGACAAGCAAGTTGCTGATCCCTCCACTCCTATGCATTGTCAGGTAAAAAATAAACACACTCAATTGGCTTGTGTTCTTGTCCAAGGCTGGTACAAGTACACTAACTGGATTGAATTAACAAAGAAATTTGTGTTCAGATCTTCAATAAATGCAGATTAATAAACAGGTGATTTGCAAGTTATGTCAGTGTCAAACAGATGCCATATTAAGTTCTGCTGTTTTCCACTGAAGGTCATGTGCAGTAGAGTTGAGAAAGCCATTAACTGTATAATTTATAGAGGATTGTTTTGGTTTTTTTTTCATTTTTAAAGTATATTGCTTAGTGAAAGAGTGTAAAATAAGTAATTGGGTTTACAGAATAAGGATTAAAACACTATGAATCCAAATAGCATTTTCCCCATAAAGCAATTTGTTGCTGTTGAGCACTGAAAGATTACTGGGAGGAGGGTGGAAATCACTCAATAAGGCTTAAGCATTATTTGATTATTGCTTGATTGTTTAAGAAAATTTGAACATGCAAACGATTATTTGTAACTTTTTTTTTTTTTTAAAGCACTTGATATATTGGATGTGAAATGATTACAGCTCTGAAAAATCACTTATAGCTTAAATTCTAAACTAACACATTATTAGTGTACAATTAAAATACAGAAGGGAAACAAGTTTGTGCACAAACCACTGCTAAGTCTTTAAACTGATGCAAATAATAGCAGAAGGAGATGTCTGTCTAGTGCCTTAGTTTACTATACTTGCTTTAAACACTTCTTAGGTTTGCAAAAATTAATGAATTTTTGCAATCCACCAGAAAAAATATGGACCCAGAATGTATAGCTATCCAGCTGATGAGACTTTTTTAAAACTCAGTCCAGGCCTCTGTAGAATTTTAATTAGTCATTTTCAGGCACTGAAGTTATAGACTACGTTTCTAGGCAATGTAGCTGGGTTTTTTCTTGTCTGACATAAAAGATGAGATTCTTCTGTGGCCTCTGTTGAGACCTCAGTGGGGCAGGTGTTTCACTGCAGCCCTGGGGAAGTCAGCAGACTAGAGCAAGGGAAAATATGAGGAGGAAGAAGAAGCAGAAATCACAAAAATCACGGAATATTAGAGGTTGGAAGGGACCTCGAAAGACCATCTAGTCCAACCCCCTGCCAGTTCCTGTGGTCATGAATGCATGAAAGGTATGTGTAGACACCATGTGTAGAACCACATTTGGTGTGCCAAATATGAATGGGACACCAAACATGAATAAAATTACTCTTATACTTCTATACTTTGAATCCTAGCTTCTCAGTCAGCACAGGAGAGTTGCAGAAATTTTATGACACATCCGACTCGATTTTTAATGTGCAATAAATTAAATTACTCTTCACCAAGAAGAGTCTGTTTTGTCCGTCACAGTAAGTGATAAGTGATCACCCTATCTTTATATAAAGCCATGAGTTTTTCCACCTTATTTTCTTCCCCTGTCTTTTTGAGGAGGAGGTCACTGTAGTGACCATTAGTGGTTGGGTGTGGTCTTGCAATGGCTAAGGTCAACCCACTGTATCAACAAGGTTGATTGCAATGGTAGATGGAAGGGATGTTTTTTGCACGCTAAACAAGGTATGGCAGTCCATTCCCATAATCTGTGCTATATAAATAATCACAACACAAATTATGTAAAGCTAAGTAATTTGAGCAACCTTTTTCCCTTTGATCTTGAGAAAAGGTTTAGAAATTGCAGTAATTCAAAGGTCATATGTAATAGAGATCATTCAGGTACTGCACATGAGAGTCAGAAAGTTTGCATACAACACCAATCTTAGTGATGTGGTTGACATGCCTGAGGGATAGGGTGCCATCCAGAGGGACCTGACCAAACTTTAGAGATGGGCCCATGTGAACCTCATGAGGCTCAGCAAGTGCAAGGCCCTGCACCTGTGTCAGAGCAGTCCCCCATAACATTGCAGGCTGAAGGCTGAAGACATTCAGAGCAACGCTGTGGGGAAGGACTTCGGGGTACTGGTGGATGAAAAGCTGGACATGCACTGCAATGTGTTCATACAGTCCAGAAAGACAAACATATCCTTGCCTCCAGCAAAAGAAGTGTAGCCTACAGATTGAGGTAGGTGTTTCTGTCCCTGTACTCCACTCTTGTGAGACCCCACCTGGAGTATTGTGTCCAGCTCTGGTCCTTAGTACAGAAAATACAGATCTGTTGGATGGGGTCCATGAAAATGAGGAATAGAACATATCTCCTATGGGGAAAAGCTAAAAAAGTTGGGGTTGTTCAGCCTGGAGAAGTAAAGGCTTCAGGGAGACTTTACAGTGACCTTTCAGTACCTGAAGGGGAGTTCTAAGAAAGATGGAGACAGACTTTTTAGCAGGGTCTCTTGCTATAGGACAAGGGGTAATAGTTTTAAAGTAAAAGAGCATAGATTCAAACCAGTTATAAAGAAGAAAATTTTTACAGTGAGGGTGGTAAAACATTGGTACAACAGTGAGGCTTTCCAGAGAGTGGTAGAAGACCCATCCCTGGAAATATTCAGGGTCACCTTGGATGGGGCTCTGAGAAGCCTGATCGAGTTGAAGATGTCCCCGCTCACTGCAGGTATGTTGGACTAGATGATCTTTAAATTTTAGTCTCTTCCAGCCCAAACTATTTTATGATTCTGTGATCAGTAATGGCTATAAAAGTCTGAAACCTTTTGAGTATTCTTAGCAAGCCATTTCAAGTAGGCTAGTTCTAGGGAATTTAACTACTATGACTGGAACTACTTTAACTTTTACAAATAATTTCTAGGTACAAAAGTTTCACAGGTGATATTTACTAAGCCAACTACTGTGTTATAAAGTTAGAGGAAAAGAGTGACAGCAAAGATGAATGATGAATTTATAAGACCATATTCTGACATACAGTGTCATATTCTCTCAATCCATGAACTGGATAATTTTGCCACAGTTATTCACTTCTAATTTCACTACTTTAACTAATAATCCTTGCCACTGTGCATTTTGGGTTTTGCTGTTCTTAGGCTTACCTTTATTGCTAGACACTGTTGAAAGTGCACTTTCACAAGGGCAGTTTAATAACTGCTGAAACTGAGGTAATTTCAGAAAATTAAAGAATGTTAAAAATGGATGTTAATTAGAACTATCACAACATCTGAAGGAGTACGTGCATCTGCAAATCTGAGGGCTTTGTTAAGAGACATGGGGAAATAAGAATTATGGAAATCAAACTCATAAATACAGCACAGTAAGGCACTGGACCTGGACTTAAATCAACAGTTCTGGCAAAGCAGAAGATTACTCTGACAACAGGCAATTTGAAATTCAATTAACACATGGATTAGGAATAGGACATGCAATAAAATGTCACTATTCTATTGAAAAAAATGAAACAAAACAAAACTATAACATTTTGAAATAAGTTATGTTCTTCTTATCCAGTGATGACCATGGTGTATGGAGGTGATTGGGGCAGTGTTTTCCCTGTTCTTAAATCCTGCAAAGGTTACTTTGACATAAAGGATACTGTGGAACTCTATTAACTAACAAGTCTGGGAAGAATCTACAATAAGAATGTACCTAAACAGAACCCAAACTCCGGCTAAACAGCTGGAATGACCTCATGTAAATCCTAGTTGAGGCCCTCTGGAGTAAGAAAGGAAATATATTTAGTCCTGGTGAAGAAGAAAGAGTATCCAGGATGGAGTCATGCTACGTACAGCCAAATTACTGTTATTGGCAATGTAAGATGGCTGAAGAATAATCTCAATGCACATGTGTGATGGCAAATATTCATGTTACAGTCCCAAGGCAATTTAACACTTAAAAGATGGGGCATTGTATTTGGAGAAGATTAAAAATGACAGATGAAGTGGCTCTAGTTGAGGGGCTCAATCTGATGGAATGGACAATCATATTCCTCATCGCTAATGTTCAAAAGCTTTTATTTCAATTATATGCAATGTCATTTCCACTTCTGTATCAAGCAGACTTTTTAGTAATTGATTTTCAGAGCAGGAAAAGGAAGGGTAGTCTGTAACAGAGGGATTAGTGCTGGCTACAAGCACATATTTGAGCTATGCTTTCCAAGGTATAACTTGGTAGTGTTCTTTGTTTACCTCAGCAAATATTATCCCACCATCATCAATACAGCCATTTGCTATAAAAGACAATTTTTCCTTCAAAAGCAGTGTCTTTTTAATATCTAACACACCCTTGGATTAACTGAACTTTTTCTTATTATGCCAGTGATATAAAAGAACACAAAGTTAGTTTCTTCTTCCATCCTTATTTTTGTGTTTTCTACCATGCTGGAGTGAGATAGCTCCACATTGTGCTAGATTCAGACATAATTCAACTATACAATAATTAATATTATGCTTGTACTTGATGTGAAGGAGTTAAACAGCTATACATACATAATCCTATGGCTTTGCTTAGGAACAGTGATTTCATACAGAAGTCCTGAGGTTTGCATTTCAGTATGTGGATCTTATATGACAGCAGTGGCTGGTGACAAAGCACAAATTATTCCCTTCAGTTTTTCTGTTCACTATGCACAGGAATGGCACTGTGAGTATTTGCATTATAC
This sequence comes from Phaethornis superciliosus, assembly GCA_023637945.1. Lineage (NCBI taxonomy): Eukaryota > Metazoa > Chordata > Aves > Apodiformes > Trochilidae > Phaethornis > Phaethornis superciliosus. Next base: position 76,889,144 of record JAJQWJ010000002.1, read on the forward strand.
CATGACAAAAGATCTGTTTTGCTATGGGGCTAAGCGATATCAGTTCTTCAAGCAAATATCAAACATATTATCAGTAGTTTAACATACACAATATTTATATCAGTCATGAATAGAGCAGCAGTTATCAGTAAAATCTGTGTAATTTAGTTAACTTTATTTCTATTTTCAGATAGGTTATTTATTGATTAGTCAGTTTGACCACAGGCAAAAACTTCCAAGATTTATTGTTTAATTATCAGGTTAAGCAGACACAGAAAACACAATTCAGTTCACGACACTGTAAGGTTGATATATCTTCTTCTTGCTGAGGTTTTAACATTGCATTGAGATAAATATCAAATGAGCAAACTGAAAATAGTTTAACACTCAAAGAGCAAAGATCTGTTTCAGTTCTCTTCATTTATTACTTTGATACACTGTTTTCTGAGGATAACATGCACAATGCATTGATTTTTTGGGCAGCTTTTGCTACCCAAGCACATATGGGGATCAGTTTTTCAAAGTACTTGTATTAAGTGATAAGCTTCACATTCACTTCAAGTTTGAAGGTACCCAGACATGTATGGTATCTATCTATGTAGATACTAAATTCGTTTTCAAACTGGTCAGCATTAGGTACCAAAATCCCTTTACAGTCTGTTGTTTAAATATTGATTTTTAAATGAATTAATTATTCATTAATGATACTTCAAAAGAATTTTTCAAAAGGAGTAGTCTTTCTTGGTGAAAAACTAGGCCTTGAAAATCTGATGAAAGCATAAAAAAGGATTTTTGACATATGACTTAATGGTGCAGAAATCACCGACTGTGTAAGAAGTCTGCAGGTAGTACCATTGTACAGGCTAACTTTCTCATTGATTTCAAAGACATTTTTCTGTAGTTAATTTACCCGCTTTTACTGGAAACCTTTAAAAGTAATCACAGCTCAAGGCTAGCTGCCAATAGATTGAAAACTGAGCTTATTTCAGTGCTCCCCTTCTGTAAACAGATTGCTCTTCTGCTATACACCTCTATGTTGAATACTCCATAATCAGTGCTCTAGCACCTATTGTACACTTTGCTCTCATACATGTCCTATATGTAAGCACAAACTTTTTTTTAATAAAGACATCTTGTGATAACATTCTTCCTTATAGAACACCACTGAATTGCTTTCCGTGACAAACGCTATAAAATATACTACATAAAAAGATACTAGTTTCTACACAGTTCAATTGAGTCTACTTATTTTCTGTACTTCCAAGGCTATATAATTTCTTTGACAGCCCCCAGTAAATACAGTATGGGTTTACTTTCTCCTGCATTACTACAACACTCTGTATTTTTATTTTACCCTTTGCAGGGAAGAACAAGTAACAAGACTCCAGTGCATCTTCTTCTCTTTATTGGACTTTTTAAAATCTCAAATCTGTCACTACTCATTGAGACTGGAATTTCACAGATAACAGTTAGTCTTCCTGAAATACTAACATCTTCAGACAAACTCCATACTGTAATCCTTGATATACAGTATCTATCCCAACAAGATACTAAGCTGAAAATCTGTTTTAACAATCCTCAATACACAGTTCTGGACAACACTGGAATTAGTGCATCACTTCTCAGCAGGTGACATAGATACTCCATTTAAATGGTTTTAAACATAGTTGCATAAAAAAAAAAAAAAAAAAGCTTTAAGGAAAAAAAATTGAATGTATTGAATTTCCTTTATCTGATTAATTTCATTCCATTACCTAATTCCTAATATGTATAATCTGTTGCATTGTCCTGCCTACTTTCTACCATATAAACCAAATAATCTTAAACACTATTATAACAGGCTTAAAGCGAGTTGTTGTGTGTACTATATGATTGGTGTAGTATTTTTAAATTATGTGATTTATTATTGTGATATATATAATATAATAATATAGTATAATATAACAATTATATTGTTATGTTATATTATTATATATTACTATAACATATATATTATATATATATATATCACTTCATAGCCAGTGCGTTCACTGACTTTACCTAACAAAGCAGTAAGTCTGCCTTGAAAAACATATTTTCTCTCCTCAAAACTCTGACTTAGGGAAGCCAAAAATAACTCAATGTGGAGTGTTGAAGTTATCTCTTGAATTTAGTCTTAGCATTCTGCATACTATGGTGAATATTGATCTGAAATTTGGAGTCTTTCCAGCAATCTTTTACATGTCTGATAATAATTCTCTAGGACAATGAGTTGAGTTGATTAAAATGACTCAGTCAGAGGGAAGATATTCAGATTATTATCCATCAGGAGTTGCACCCCATTTCCCCACATAGGCAACCACTGCCATTTCAACCCTTCTGCTGTATCTGGTCTGGCTGCTCTCTACTGTTACAGGAAGGTGTGAACCTCCTGTATGATCTGTACCATATGCAGAGATGTATAGGATACACTATGAAATCTCAGCAGGCAGCTATATTTAGAAAGCCAAACTGAACCCAGAATGTCAGTCATAGATTGAGTTTAGAGGCTTTGAATGTACATGCACTTCAGCTTGTAGAAACTTAAATTTATGTCTTAACCTCAAACTGAATCACACCTAGTTTTCAGCATTAGTTTTAGACATATAATTGAGCTACAGTTTTAAACTTTTGTTTCAAATGCTTTGAATAAAGCTGTATGTGTTACAACAAAATGGCATTGAAACAACAATTAGATTAATGAATTTAAGAATTGATTAACCATAAATATAATCCTTTTCCATTCATGAAGAAACTGAGTTAAAATAAAGATGCAATTAAGCCTTTAAGATTACCTAATAATTTACTCCTTGTCAATGCAGTAAAAAAGTTCCAACTACTTTAAATACTGACATAAATATTCTGATACTGATTATGTTATGTTCCTTTTGACTGAGGCTGGACTGGAATTATGGTAATAGACAACTACCTGTTCCAGGTAGATCAATGAAGTAAAGAAAACACTCTTATTAACAGGCAGTCCTGTCAGTCTTGCAGCCAGTGCACACAGCCTTGCAGCAAATTTTTGACAAAAATTTGGAGTTCCTCAAAATAACAACATGCTGCTAGTACATTAAGCACAGCAGCCTCTTCTCTGGGGAATTATTTGGACTATAATGGGTTTTGTATCTGTCAGCTCTGAAAACTATTGTTGGTGTGGTCCTGCTGACCAAAATTGTCCTTCCAAAATTCATATTGCTTTTCTCCTTCAGACAGCAAAATTCAGTTTTGTCTATTCTGCTGAAAGCACGGGACCAATTCTGACTACACTGGACAGAAATGAAACCTCCAAGACCTTTAAAGTACATTAACTTAGTCACAGTAATAAAGGTTTACCATGCCTTAAGATGTGTCCAAGGGTAGGTAAAGGAGGAATCCAGGCATGACATGTAACCACAGTGCTGCTGCAAACAGAAGATAACAATTCTACTGCTGCTGACTCTTTTAAGTAGTGGATTAGCTCCAACAAATTCAGGCTTCCCATTCTCAGCTTTCCATCTACCCTCGTAACTTATTTCCCCAGAAAACTTTCCTACTGCTAGTAGAATCTGCTACACCTTTCATGCAGCTTTTTTCTATATGTGATGGTGGAAGACTCCGAAGCTTCAAAAAGCCATTAAAAGGATGTTCAGTTGATACTGAGTAAGTGGAGAAAGAAAGAGAAGCAGCAGAAAAGTGGGTTGAATATGTTGTTCATTCTATCTGTTCCCTATGGCCTAAATTTGGAAAGTAATTTTTACTTTGTAGTCTCATTTTTAAATTGGAACCTTTCCCATTGGACAAGATAAGAAGCCTTTTAAAATGTTTGGATACATGTTTTTATGTAATATAGGTATTACTTTATTCAATGTAAAGTTTAAGAAGAGTGGCTATTAAAAGACTTGTGGAGGTATGAGTGAAGATGTTTTAAGCATGCTAACAATGAGGATATTACTCAGGTCTCTGAGACGAATAAAAAGAATGAACTATGGGACTGGTCCAACCTTTATTTGTCTTTTGGGTAAAACGATGGCTTCTTTGGAGGTAGTTCAGTATTTCTTTAATTTCAAGAAGTAGCTACTTTCTTTTCACTCATTTTCCTTGAAAGTAAGCAAAAGAAAATGTCTCTGCCACAGAGGTAATTGAAGATTCCCCTGTATTACTTTTTTCCACAGGAGAACAAAATGAAAAAGATATTCTAGTGTATATATATGTTTGTGAGGGATAGCTGTGTCAACAATTTAAGACAATTTGTAGGGACATTGTAAAATCTGTCATTGATTTATTTTGTCTTCATCCTTCAAGCATTTATTTTCATTAGAATTTTGACATAACAAAAATCACTGCTGACACACAGGCCAGAAACTATCCCATTGTTCAATAAGAACCTCATGCTGTGGTCCATGTTAGTTAATGTCCTTTCTCACATAGCCAATTAACAGCTGCAAGAACAGTTCATGTTTCCAATAGCAAAATACTCTTCCATTAGGAAGAGCTCAAGAAGGGATTTACATATAGTGAACAAGCCATCAGCTCTTTCTGACAAAACTGTTATCACTAGTCTGGTTTTACTGCACTTTCCTGGAATAAAAAGGAAACTCCCATTCTATAAGCTCTGTGACTAGAAGGTAACTGCAGTTGCTACCAAACTTTTGTCCACATTTTTTGTCAATCTAACAACCTCTCTGAGCCATTATCAGAGAGACACTGATTTGTTGTATTCTAGAATAGAAAAGTCACAGTTTAGGCTCAGGTGGTATCAGTCAGGGCCACCACTCACTCACCCCCTAGTCCCACTGTGGGACAGTGTTCTGGTGATTAGATCTGCTGCACACTGGCAATTCACAGGGACTATCCATGTGCTTCAATGTATTGATTCACATCTAGGATGGACAATGTGGTTGTTCCAGAGACTCTCTAAGGCAATTCTGTTATCAATATTTATTTAACTTTAAAAAGGAAAAATCATTGTAAATAAACTTTAGAAGTTGTTGCTGCAGATGCAGAAATCCAATCCCATGGTATTCGGAAAAGATATGACTTGAACTCTTAAAAGACTTGAGTGTTTCCTGATCCACCTGAAGACCTCATTGCATACCACAGAGACTCCTTTCACCATCCAGACACAGACTGATCACATACCAAGATGTGAGAGACCTTATTTCCTATGAGAGTATTGCTCTGTTAAAAGATCCTAATAAATAAGGGGTTTTAAACATTCTCTCAGTGTCAGTCTGTACAACATGTTCCCGTAAGGTCACATCATGGGCAGGCTGCTCTGAAAGAACATGAGAAAAGAATTGAGGATGGCAGGAAGATGGGCAGAAGCAGGGACCTCACCAGAAAGAGCCTCATCCCACAGTACCTGGATAAGGCAAACAGGGAATGTTGGTATTCATAGCCAGGTCCACATAAGTGTCCAGATTGCCAGGAAAGGCCTTGTTACAAATCCAGAGTTGACCATCCTGAAACATTCTAATTTTAAAGGAAAAGAGTAGTCTCTGATTCTCTGAGAGTTTAGAAAGGAAACTATTTTCACAGAAAGCTACTATTTTTTAAAGCTAGAGTTTCAGAAATCTTCATAAATCTAAAAAGTATGAGGAAATCCATTTTGCAAAAAGAACTCCCCAATCAATGTATCACTACATACAAGAAAAGTATTACACTATATACAAAAATAGTATCACAACATACAATATGATAATTCCAATTAAGCTTTTATTCTAGTGTAAAGGGTTTGTTTGTTTCTTCTGCGGCCTGCGCAGAAGAAGCTGCAGTGGCTGCCCCGGTATCCGGGCCGTCTCCCCGGTGTCCGCAGGCAGCATGGCCGTGCCGGGGGACCCGCCTCCCCTCGGCCCCGTCCTGCCCGTCGCCGCCGTCCCCTCTTTCCCTGTGGCCCAAGGCCTGGTGGGGCGGCGGTACTCCTGCCTGGTGGTGGTGCCCCACCGCAAGCACGTCGCGCTGCCGCCCCGCTACCTGGGCCGCAAACGCAGCGGCATCCGCGCCCTGCTGGACACCGAGCTCCTGCGCTACTCGGAAAGCCTTCAGGGTGTGCCGGTGGCTTACGACAACATCAAAGTGGTGGGGGAGCTCGGGGACATTTATGATGACCAAGGATTCATCCACTTGAACATAGAGGCGGACTTCATCGTCTTCAGCCCCAAGAAAGGGAAAAAATTGGTGGGTGTAATTAATAAAGTGGCCACTAGTCATATTGGCTGCCTGATACACGGATGCTTCAATGCTTCTATCCCTAAACCTGAACAAATGTCAGTCGTACAGTGGCAAGAGCTGGGATTAAAAATAGGGGATGAACTGAAGTTTCAAGTATTGCACTTGGATTCTGATGCAGCTGGGGTGTTCTTCATTCGAGGAGGACTCACTAAGAGCAGCATGAAGCTCAAACAGTCTGACACCATCACTGACAGTACAAATGGAGATGAAAGTCAAAAGCTTGACCACCAGCAAAATGGCTTGAATGACTGTGGGGGAGATAATGTGGCAGAGGAGCCTCTGTGTGAAACAGATAACCCTAGGGTGGCAAATGCAGAAGAGGAAAATGTTGATGCTGTGAATGGAGTATCTGATGATAAAAACAAGAAGAAGAAGAAAAAGAAAAAACATAAGCAAGAAGTACAAGAACTTGTATTGCCTACCAGTGACTCCAGTGGTTACCAAAGTGACCATAAAAAGTCAAAGAAAAAGAAAAGAAAGCATTGTGAAGTCGAAGACAATGAATTAACTCAGCTGTCACAGGAACCCAAAGCTAAAAAGAAAAGGGACTAAAGTCTGAAGTGCCTTTCATGAATAAGATTCAGACATTTTTGATAGGCTTCCAATAAAATCCAATTTTCAAAATGAAATTTTAAATAAAAAAAAAAAAAAAAAAAAAAAAAAAAAAAAAAAAAAATGATCAGGCAATGGAATGGTCTGCCCAGTGAGGTGGTAGATTCTCCGTCCCTAGAGACATTTAAAAAAAGACTGGATGTGGCACTCAGTGCCATGGTCTAGCAACTGTGCTCCGGTGGGTCAAGGGTTGGACTTGATGATCTCTGAGGTCCCTTCCAACCCGGCTAATTCTATGATTCTATGATTCTATGATTTGTTTGTTTGTTTTTGTTTGGTTTAGTGTTCGGTGTTTAGGGACATGATTTAATGGTGGATTTGACAGTAGACTAGGTCAATGGAATTCATGACCTTAAGTCCTTTTCCAACCAAAATGATCCTATGATTCTATATAATACTTTCATATCAAAAATAAAACTTCCTCTAGCAATACTCTTACAATATAGTATAAAAAAGACAGAGTAGTAATGAAAGAGGAACAAATTTTGATACTGTACAGTAATTCTTCTCAAAAAATCTTTTTAATATTTTACTTTTCTGCCACTGGCTCTTCAAAACCTGCAAAATCAACTGATTGTACTTTTAAGTAGCCTTTTTGTAGCTAAATCTAAAGCTTCTCATTCGACAAATAGTAAACGCCAGTAATTATTTGGCATTCATTCCTTGCTCTTTCTAGATAGGGGACATGATTCTCTACATATAGTTTGCTCCTATTACCCAATTTGCCAGTTTTACGCAGTGATTCATAACTCATTTAACACATTTCTCCAAAACATATTAATATTATCAACAAAGAAAATTTTGCAACATTTCTTCCTTAAATACACTAGATTTATAACAAGATTTTAGCAAAGAAAGTCACAGTGCAACTTAATGTGAAGGTGACCTTGGACACTTATTACTGGTATCAGCCTGAGAATACCTTTTAGATGTTGGAGGTTTTCTACTGTCTGACCTAAAGTACTGGTTATTCCACTGCGGCAATTTACTTAAAGTGTAAATTACTTTTCAATTTGTGTTTCTCATGTCATATTTTCTAGTAGTAACTTTATCTGGCACCTTATTTTAACATAAAACTGAAACAAAGAAGTTTACAAAATTAAGACTCACATTGCCCTTTTTGCCCTTCCCTGTGTTTTTCCTTTATTATTTCCCCTGTAACATTTTAGAAACTTCAAGACTCTTGTGCATTGAACAGGCCTGTTTGAGAGCCTTCATTACAGGTGGTGAAACACTGCAGGAACTTAGTATTTCAGTATTCTTTGAGGATAACCGAAGGTAATGCCACAGTGTCAGCAAGAATTAGCATCTCTGATACCAGATGTAATGTGAATCACAATATGGTGGTTATGGGAAGTGCAACAGAACAGTTACAAAAGAGTGTTCTCAGTACCATGCTTCATGTTCTCTGTAGATTGACTGGGGTTTACTAGAGAATTTACTGGCATTTTCAGAATATTTGAAGTAGTTCTAATTTAATTTAGGATGAACTGACTTAGTTGTCTGGAGTCCATTATCCAGCATCAGATCCGATTGTGAAGATGGGACACGTTTTTCTGTACATCTACTACTAAGCTAACTAAAAAAAAACAAACCAAACCAAACCAAACCAAAAAACCTAAACAAACAAACAAACCAAAAGATAACCAAAACCAAACCCAAAACAAAACCAACAAACAAAAAACTTCCAGCTCTTCTAGATATGAATATCGGTAGATTCTTTTGGCAAAAGGAGTAAGTTAGCTTATGTTTCTGTGGCAGTAAAAAGCCATTACTGAGCAAGGAGTTGGGGGAAAAGACCAATAAATGATAATTTTTAGAGATAATTAAATAATCCATCTGAAAGTTAGTAATATTTTTCATAGGATAAAAAAATAGAAGCAACATCAAGTAGATTTTCAAAGATGATATACAGTGCATTGATATTTAATAATGTTCAAATTTCTTTTTTAACTTGTTTTGATACAAGTCACATGAGTAGGTGTTGCATTTCCTCTTTGTCAGCATATGCAAGGCTACATTTTGGGAATGCACTGAGGATTCCCTAGCAATTTTAGCCTGTTCCATCAGCTACTGTGTTTCTGTCTGTTAGAGAATTTCCAATTTGTCAAGCTCCCCAAAATTTTGAATCTTGTATAAATTGATGACAAATATGTCAACATTTTTTAACTAGGACTAATCCCTTAGAGTGTTCACATCTTCTCAGTTTGTTGTTCCATAAGTGTTTGAATTTTACTTACCTCCCAATTTGTTATCAACATTTAGGATAAGCAGTGACAGTGGAAAAAAGAGATTCTGCATAAAAATCTTAAATCTTAAAAAAAAATCTTACTCCTATGCCACTATTAATTACTAGGAAGTACTACCCTGATGCTGTAGCTAAAAAATTGCATCCACATGAGAAAGAAAGCTGCAAGTTGTACAAAGGTTGTGCACTGAATACAGTTCTCCAGGAGCTTGAGAGGCTATGATAGAAAAAGTGATTGTCTCAAGCATGAAATAGATGATGTGGGATTACTTGACATTGAGGACACTGAACAACAGTGCTGCCCCTGTGACAATTAAGAGAACTAAAAAAATCTCAGATTAAGAAATTTAAAGAAAAAAAATTCAATATTCCTAAAGATTTAGGTGGGCTACTTACTTAAACCATAAATGATGGTATCTTTGGAGGAAAAAAAAATTCCAGTGACCACAGAATGGAAAACAAACCTTAGTTTTAAGTATGAGCATGAGCATTTTAAGCGGTTGCACTTCTCAAGCCAAGCAGAGCAATAGTATTTAATTTCACTTTTGCCAGCTTCATACATTGCATACACAAAGTATATACACAATTCTGCATATAAATCAAAATTCAACTGATATATATTATTTTGAAGAAAATCCAAAGTATTTGTATGTATTCCTTTTAAAATTCATGATCTAAAGAAATATCTAAGTCTCATCTTGCCAACTACTTACGTTATAAACTGTTATTTCATAATTGGTCTACTTGTAATTCTTAATTTATTCAGATGAGTTCAATAAAACAAGAAAATAATTTAGATGATCTGCAACAATATAAAAGTAAAAATTAACTGTAGAATGGATAGTAACCTTCACTGCCTGTATAACTATGAAGAAGAACTGAAATGACTTTTTAGAATTATAAACATAGAACAATAGAAGCAACATCAAGTAGATTTTCGAAGAAGATATAGAGTGAATTGATATTTAATAATGTTTAAATTTCTTTTTAAACTTGTTTTGATACAAGGGGCTGTACCATATTGTTTTCTGGAGTACCTTATGATGAATGAATTGGGCAAAAAGAGATGGAGTTAAATATACTACTGCCTGATAATCATGGAAAATCCAGTACTGACTGTGTGAATTAGTTAACAAGTGTATTAAACAAAAGGAATATTTTTCCAAAGATGTAAGCTGCAATACATGTATTGCTTTTGTGTAACCAAGAAACAGAATACAACTGGATTTTAAGGTGGTTTATGAAGACTGTCTTGACATCTTGTTTTGAAGTCTGGTAAAAGAATAGATTAGCACTCAGGAATGTAATGGAATGCAAGGCACAATAAAACAAATGTATTGTGTGTTGTATTTTGTTAATAGTGGATATGAATTTGAATTTCATAACATGTTAAAAATTCTGCTCGTTCTTTTCATACAAATTAGATTTTAAAGTTGGGATTTTTCTTTTTTAATCATTCTGGTCTTAATATTATTTAGTCAGGTGGTTCTGACAGTGATGATGACACCATAAACCTGATTAAGGGCAGATTAATGGTTTATATATTCTTCAGAAGAATCAGAGATCAGAATTATATTCTTGGCATTTTATTGAGAGTAGTAAATAAGAAGTAGCATTTCCTTTTCTCATAAACTAGCAACATTAATTTTAATATGCAAGCTAGTAAGCAAAAAGAAGGAAGGAAGGAAGGAAGGAAGGAAGGAAGGAAGGAAGGAAGGAAGGAAGGAAGGAAGGAAGGAAGGAAGGAAGGAAGGAAGGAAGGAAGGAAGGAAGGAAGGAAGGAAGGAAGGAAGGAAGGAAGGAAGGAAGGAAGGAAGGAAGGAAGGAAGGAAGGAAGGAAGGAAGGAAGGAAGGAAGGAAGGAAGGAAGGAAGGAAGGAAAAAAGGGGTTTGATCCTAGTGATCCCTCAATTTTATACCAAGTATAATGTGTATGGGATGGAATACTCTGGTCAATTTTGTTCATTTATCTTGTCCGTTCTTCCCTAAAGTAGTATTGCAGGTGTGACCTCTTTACTCCTTTTCTCCTTCTGGAGGGCAAAATGTTCCTCAGAACTGAGCAGTGTCTGCATGCCAGTCTCTAGCTGTAACTGCAGACATCTAGATTTATCAGTCCCAGCAGCAGACACTGACTGAGAAACTTGCTGTTAATTTCAGCAAGTACATCTATTTACAAGAAAGTTAGCAGAAAGCAAAATTACAAGAGAGAAAATTGCCTTTATCCTGGCCCAAACCAGGACAATGATATATTCAGCAATGATATTTCAGCTTAAGGAGGACCCTAACATTAGCATCCAGATATCAGTAGGTAAAAATGCCAAGTCATTTATATGTTACTGTAGCTCTGATCAGTGTTAATTTGTTTTGAGCTTCTAGTCATGTGGCCAAACTATTCCATGGTCATTTTTCTGTTGATGAAAGATGGAGTTAAAGCACTGTTAGCTGTTGCTGGAGGGACTCTGGAAGGAAGGAAGGATATTAATAGGATGCCTTCCCATGCTCTGGAACTACAAACTGAGCAAGAGTTGAAGCACCTGTTTTCCCCAGTGCTAACTGTGGACAGTTGGTCAGGGCCTCTGGGCCACCTGTATCTGACCCACTTATCTTTGGTGTGATTAGAGAAATTAATGGCACTGCAACAGCTGTCAAAACCCTTGGGAGCCTGTGCACCAAGAACTTAACCTAGATATGCAGGGGAGCAAATACGGTATGCCTGTTCTCTCTTTCCTTTGTTTCTTTACTTAAGAAAGGGTAGAAACTGTCAAATAAAAAATACACAAATGTTAAGACACTACCAACATTTTCCTCCTTCTGTGTTCTCTGTGTGACTGTGTTTCAGTAACCATAAGCAACTCTTCAGAGAAAAAAATAATTTTTATATATATCATACATGTCTACATTTTTTCTTCCATCTGGTAGTTCTGGTTTTGATTAATTTCTGTTAAAATATGGATTGGAATTTCAATTATTCTTGCATGGCATGGTCTATTAATATAAATTAAATGAATAAAACTAAATTAAGAAATTAATTTAATAGTACTAAGAATTATTACTAAAGAATGGTGGTTGTTAATCAATATCCAGGGAACTAAACAAGTTATTGCTCTAAAAACAGCTGAACTGAAATTGAAGAAAGTTTTTTGTTTATCTTCCCTCCGAATAACTCAAATGAAATTGTGCAGCATGTCAGTCTCACAGTGATGCCTTTCAATTACACAGACTTCCCTATACTTCAGACAAGGGTTAGGGTTAGGGTTAGGGTTAGGGTTAGAGTTAGGGTTAGGGTTAGGGTGGGTTAGGGTGGACAAGAGAAGAACAACTAATGCCATCTATCTGTACTTTTCTAAGTCTTTTGACACAGTCTCCCACAACATCCTTGTCAATAATTTGGAGAGATAGGGGTTTGATGGGTGGACCATTAGATGTATAGGAACTGTCTGGATGGCCATATCCAAAAAATTACATTTAACAGCTCCAGGGAGATCAGTAACAAGTGGTGTCCCTCAGGGGTCTGTATAAGGTCCAATGGTTTTAAACTGAAAGAAGGTAATTTTAGGTTAGATATAATGAAGACATTTTTTTTATGGTAAAAGTGGTCAGACCACTAGAACAGGTTGACTGGTCAATCTGTGGATTCCCCATCACTTGAACTGACCAAGGACAGGTTGGATGGGATTTTAAGCAACATGGTCTAGTGAAAGATGCCCTTGTCCATGGCAGGGATTTGGACTATAAGATCTTAAGAGGTCTATCCCCAAACCACCCTATCATTCTAGGATTTTGGACTTAGGTGAGTAGAAGCTATGGCTAAAGAACACTGAAAAGGAAAGTTTACTACAGTCCTGGAAACAGGACAAGTAGCATCTGATCTAGTTTAAAGAGGTATTCAAGCTTTAAGAGATGACAACAGTACTGTATCACTTTGTATACTTTAAAATGATCTCCAGTTGTGTTATTATAAAAACCTTCTCCTAGGGTCTCCACTACATGAGCAACACTGACAGTCTTCTACTAGAATGAGTGAAGTACATCTTTTATTACTATGGTCTATAGTATCTAAAAATTATCTTCTATAACATGTGCATGTTCTGTAAAAGCAATCAAAACAAGGAACTCACTGCTGAGACATTGACCTCATGGCGAAGAGGAGCTATTGACTCACCGGGGTTATTATGGTGCCAAAAATTGATAGCTTAACTACAGCAAAAAGTATGAAACAGATGCTGAATAAAAAGCTGTAAAATCGAATTATTCAAATGCAGACATACAAGAAAAATGTAGTCTCTTATGAGATGTAGATTAGTTTTAAATATTTTGACATTTAAAATCAGTTTTCAGTAGTATCAACAATATGTAGAAAGAATACATTTCATCATACTTTTCATCATGCTATAGAGAATACCAATAGGTTGTTAGATTATATTAAATCCATTCTTTATTTTTCACTGTGTTTAAGTCTGATATTCTGTTTTCATGGTAGACATTTAAGATTTTCTTGGAAATTAGGAAAAAAAATAGATTTCTAAATCTTTCTCCTGAATCAGTTAACTCAGTGTCTAAGCAAACCATGCTTATGGAGTTGTCTTCATTTACTGTCACAGAAGAAGTAATAATTTAAAAAAAATAACATAAATGTGTATTTCTTGTAAATTATTGGACAGGGATTTAGATGTCTGAGCTCCGTTGCAGTTAAATATTATTCAGCATTTTTGATACCTAATTTCTGAGTCTGAGTCTAAAAATTGAGAAAAAAGATACAGAAGAAATGAAACATATAAGATTAAATGTTTGCCTCAAATCCATATGTGTACAGTCTTGATAATATTTTCATACTTTTATTTGAAAAAGCAGAAAATGGTTTAAACTATATTTATAGTTATGAACAACACGGATAAATATTTTCCTCAGATTTCAAGCTAATGAATCATACTGTGATCTGATGTGACACTGGAATACTGTCAAAGTAATATTTTCCAAATAATGTACTTAATATTTTAAATTTAAATATGCAGTGCTTTGCTATAGAAAATACAGAAGAATGAGGCTGTTTTGCATACTCATATAGTGATTTCTTTGCCTACATGAAACTGGAATTTAGCTGAACATTTCCTAATCACAAAGAAGATTTGATGATGATGTGCATTTCATTCCAACTAAATAAAATATACTGGTTAATTTATTAAAGGACTATAAGCATTTACAGTACAGTAGAGGCTACATATATACACATACAAATACAAAAGAAATAATTTCAAACTTTCCTATAAAATTCTGGGGTTTTTTCTGCTTTGGATTTAAAAGCAAACTGTAGTAGATTCAAGTACTCCAGTATGGTATATGTTGTTGACATCTGATTTCTTAGACACTAGACACTCAGAGAACTGGTTATGTGGTCTTTAAATACATGAATAAAAGTCAAAATGAACACTGCTTAGAAACTATATCATGCTCAAGTCTGCATTCTCTTGTATGAGAACAAATGCAATAAAAATAATCTTTTTAGAGTGATAAAGCAAGAGGCACATAATGTAATAAATAAATTTATACAGCATCTAATAAAAAAACCACATATGTAAACATAGGATATCAGAAAACACATAATGAGAAAATAATTTATTGGGATAGAAATAAAATAAATTTAAGACATCATCTGAGAGATAAAGGGTCTGGTTGTAGTGGTGAGGAAAACTTTAACTCATTCAGAACATGTTTGAGATTATAAAATAAAATTACACACACAAGAAAACACAGACAATGAGTGGATTAATAGCTTTTTCTCACTGGAAAAAGCACTATGGAGAAATCTATTACTCAGGTAGTAAAAATATATATATTTTATATATTTATATATGATATATATATACATACATATAGTAGTAGTATTATAGTAGCAGTATATCTGCTGCTTTACTAATGAATCTTCATTTTTTTAAAGTTAATTACCTTTTAATAGTATATTATTATATCAGTATTATAGAGAAAATATTTTTGGTAATTTTTCCTTTTCTGATATAGTTAGCTTTTTCTTATTTAAGTGGTCAGAGATTTTAAGAATGACCTAACTCTTTTTCTCACTGTTGTGAAGAATTCACAAAACTGAAGTGTCATTAAAGAGTAATGATAACAAATCCTTTCAGCACTGCAGTGTGGCCTTGGTGCAATAGAATGGAGAATAGAATTGAATTGAAAAGAAATTCTACAGAGGACTCTGCAATACAGTACACCATGTTGCTTAAAATTATACCAAAGAGGAAAAGAAATAAGGAAGATATTTTATTTTATTTTTAATTTTTTAGCTAGAACCAAACTATTATAAGGAGAGGAATTTTGATTGGAATTTACATTCTCCATGCTGTTAAAAGTATCAAATATACTTCTTCATTTTTTGTACTCTTTGCTACTATGCCTGAAAGACATGCTATGGTTCTTGCAGAAATGTGAGGGATATCAAGTTTCACTTTTAACAATGCTGAGCATGATAGATACTTGTAGACCTAGAAGAGAAGGACTCTCAACCACCTGAACACTGAATTAAGAACTACTCTGTTCCTGGACATTCAATTAGTTGTTTTAATTGTGTGTGAAGAGCATGCAGTCAGGGCAGTAACTCTTCATCTGTCTGCACAGATGCAAGTGATAAAAGTAGTTGAGAGCAGAGAAGAAAAGGAATACTTTAACCTTTATTTCCCAAGTTTTCAAGTGAATCACAATTCTGTTTGTCCCTTCCAAACTCAGAAGCCAAAGTTATTGCCTTGATCATTAAAAAGGAACAGTGCCTAGAGAAATTATTCTATTACTGGATCTTTCATAGCAAAGATAACAAAGAAATTAATCTCAAGACAGAGAAAGATGTTGAAGACAGAATGGACACATATTGCTAGGTTTAATAATATCAACTGTTCACTGACTGCAGGGGGAAAAAAGTACCAGGTAAGCAAATAGAAACTAGAAGCCACTTACATTGACTCACATTCATTTTCTTTCTCATTTACAATTTAAATAACTGTTGTCAGCTGCAGAACAATGCTACCACTTCTTCACTGGTACTGCTACATATGGGACTTACAATGTTCTGGAAGCCCAACTATGATCTCTTCTCACTGTCCAACTCATGGCCAGTCTCAGAGATGCCAAGGAATTTATGGAGCTATATGCTGTGACCTGGTGTCATAGATCACTGTAGAAGATATTTTCCATCAGGGAATATCATGTTATCTTTGTAGGCATCTCCAAGGGATGCACACTTGTGTTGATAGAGTGCTATATCTTTTTTACAAGTCCTGCAAGTTTGTTTGATAAAAAGAGTGTCTGAATAATTTCAATTCAGTTTAGCACCCAGAATCCTCAATATGAGAAACACAAAAAAGAAGCAAAAAGCTTTTGTCAATAAACAAATTATTTCATTGCTACAGAAGTGAATAAAAGAGATTGCAAAATAGGACTAAAATAGAACTAAAGTATATTTGTATTAATTGATTGCTTAATTTATGAAAATATTCTCTGTTTTAAAAATTGCAGTTTAAAGGGCCATAAAATTGTTGGTGAACTTTAATGACATGAAATATTTACATATTTAACTGTTTTATTTATATGCTGATATGATTCTGTGCCATTCAACCATATCTTGGGTTGGGTTGCATCAAAAGAAGTGTGGCCAGAAGGTAAAGGGAGGTTATTCTCTGCTTCTACTCTCATGAGACCCCACCTGGAGTATTGTGTCCAGTTCTCAAGCCTCTAACACAGCAAGGACATGGAGCTATTGGAGTGAGTCCAGAGGAGGGCCACAAAGATAAGCAGAGGACTAAAGAACCTCTCCTGTGATGAAAGGCTGAGAAAGTTCGGGTTGTTCAGACTGAGGAAGACAAGGTTCTCCAGACCTTGGCTGACTTTATAGTAGCATTCTGGTACCTGAAGGGGGACTAAAAGAAAGATGGAAAGTAACTTCTTACAAGGGTATGTAGCAAGAGGATAATTTAAAATTATTTTAAAACTGGAAGAAGGTAGATTCAGGTTAGACATTAAGAAATTCTTCACTGTGAGAGTGGTGAGACACTGGCAGAAGTTGCTCTGAGAAGTTGTGGATGTCCCCTCCCTGGATGGGGCTTTGAGCAAACTGATCTAGTCCCTGCTTATGCAGGGAGACTGAAACTAGATTATATTTAAGGTTCCTTCCAACTCAAACCATTCTATTATTCTATGCATTCTGCTACGTATGTTCAGAGTATAAAATAAATAATCAGAGAAATGTTCTAGAAATGGTTTTCCACATGAAACAATAAATCATGTTTGGGTGCCTAATTTATTTATTTTTATTTAGTTTTCACACTTGTCAGCTTT
This sequence comes from Phaethornis superciliosus, assembly GCA_023637945.1. Lineage (NCBI taxonomy): Eukaryota > Metazoa > Chordata > Aves > Apodiformes > Trochilidae > Phaethornis > Phaethornis superciliosus. Next base: position 76,906,550 of record JAJQWJ010000002.1, read on the forward strand.
TCTTAACATTTTAATTTAACTTTAATGACATAGAAAATAATGCAACTGCTTAGAGCCAGACCATGTGACAAAGCTTACCATGTAGGAAAGAAATCTTGCACAGTACATGTCTCATCTTGTCACATCAAATAGACATTAATGGGATTCATTTATACATGAAAGTTTTACCAGGGATTTGTTATCAAGAATTGCTAGTTAGCAGAAGTACAGCTTAAATAATGGAATATCCAAGTTAGAAATTTTGCAAATGTGAAAGACACACTGTTACTCTGTAAAGACATTTGATATTTGTATTTTAGTTTTATTTTGAACAGCTAAAGGCAGGATTAGCCTTTGATCCTTTATGAGTGTAACTACTTGGAATACAATAATTTTTAAAACCTTGTTTCTGTGTATCCTTCAAACACTCTGTGGGCTATCTGGGTCAGAACCAATATAATGTAAGTACAAGTCTAGTTGCATCATTCTGTGATCATTCTGTGGTATTTCTGTTGAGACAGAACTTGTCAAAATCTTTTCACTTGGTACTATAAAGACTTGCTGTGCACAGCTGGGATTCAAATGTTAAATAAAGCAATCAGTTAAATCTTAAAATAGCCAATAACATTATGGTATATTGTTTGATGATGTCACATCATCAGTTAGGAAGCTTTGCCACAGATTAATCTTCATAACTTCATATTACTTTAGTAACATCTGATTATCTATGCAACTGTATTTCTAGAAAGACAGATCACGTCAACACACGTTTCTGCTGTTCCTCTTTATGTTAGACCTTCTCTGAGTAGGTAGGATTTTCTTCCCACAGATGATACTTTTTTTCCTCATCTGGCAACATGTTCTGAATAATTCTAATACTCACGGTCACTGTTCAGGAAACACTAAGTCCTTTTTATATGTTTATTTCCACACATTCAGAACACTTAGGAATATCCTGTACAGTCGATTTCCCTGCTCATATATCAGATAAAATTGTTGCATCCTTAACTTTCATGTTGTGTTTCTTTTATGTATATGTTTGTATACATGGGGCAGTGAGTAAGTATAGATAATTACTGGCTCATCTACTACAGGAAGAGGTTAAGGAGTGTGCTTAGAAGGCACAATTTCTATCTATTTACAGAAGTTATTCATGACTGACAGTACTAACACTGTTTTCCAGAAAGGACAAAGCAAATTTAGAAAATAGTAGATTCATAATTATGTGAGTTGAAAATCTAGCAAAAATGTTTCAGAACTTCCAAACCTTCCATATTCTTGTGGCTCTGCTCGGTACCTAAGTAACAATTGCTTTTTAACTAGGAATTATAAAGATATTTAAGCAAGCTTACGGTGGAAGTATCAAAATCTGCAATTAAGGACAAAGACAAATTCTCCTTTTTTCTGGTCTTTTGTGATTGCATTTACCTCTCAATTAAAAACATGAACTTATTTCCAGGTACTTCTTATGTTCACCTTGCTTATTTTTAAGTTAAGACACCATATCACTCAAGTTCTCTTATACATGCTCACAAACATATTCTTTTATGATAATGTGTTTAAGAAGGAAAGGTTGGTTTCTTTGTCCACATAATTGTCCACATAATTCTTTTTATGCTGCTTCAGGTCCAAAAGAACTCCTGGGCAGTAGGAATTAGAATCTTCACTTGAATGAAACTTCTCACCTTCTCCAGCTATCCCAAGACCAACATAGAAAAATAGAAAGGCACAAGTGGAATATATTGTACCATTGAGATACATTAATTCTTTTCTTCACTTATGTTAATGTCAAGATCTGGGCAAACACTCTTACACATCATAATTAATATCGGCACTTTAAATATCAGTTTACCTTAATGCTAAACTTGAAATTGTTTACAACATCAGAAAGTGGATATAATTTGAAATGACTTGCAGTCATTCTCTGAATGTGCAGCAGTAGAAGCCAAGAACAGACAGTAAGAGCCACAGGACTAATCAACAGGGCTTTTCTTCATTAATATTGAAGTCCATTTAGGTTGTTGTATCTCACCTTAAAGTTTGTGAATTATGACATCAGAAGTGGGAAAGCACCAAACTTTCCCTTAACTTCAATTTAGACCATAGGTAGGACGAGTGAAAGATCAAGGAAAACCTTCTCATCTGTTTTAAGGGTCAAAACAAAGGTTTCCAATCTCTAAAGCTATACTTTATGTGTGTTAAGGTCCAGAGTAACATTAAATTATTCTTTGTTTTGATCTGCGAGAACAAAGTCCAACCATCAGGGGTCGGATGCAAGCATAGACTTGTATTTGACAATTGACACAAGCAAAAATGATAGAAACCCATAGGGAATATGTTACGAGGCAAAAGAGGGAGAAAGGAAAAGGAGAAGATATAAGAGAGAGAGAGAGTGTCAGAGTCACCACCAGCAAGTTTCTTCAAGATGGCGCCGATCCTGGACAGGGTCCGATGTGAGATGGCAGTGGGTCAAGAGACGAGGACAACACAGCCACAGAGTAGCCACCTTTTATACTCCCAAAGTTCCTTTGTTCCAAAGGGCAGCTGTCAGTCAGCTGCCACAGAAGCCAGGGTCATTGGCATCAGCACAATCAAGGAGTTTTAGGAGTTTTAGGAGTTTTAGGGCTGTGGCCTGGAGGGGGCTTCACATCAATCAGTTCTTATCTTCTCACTCTTCTCTGGCCAAACCAAGTTTATTAGCACTAGAACCACTGAAGACAGGCTCGTCTGGAGGGGGGGCTTCCATCGACTTGTCGCAGAAGGGCAAAGCTTCCACCCAGCCATTAGTTTTTATCTCTTTCCAGGTGTAAACCCCGGTGCCCCCCTCTTTTCCAGCTAACTTAGCTAGGTACATTCCACCCTATCCGGGGCTATTAACTTTAAAATTGCCCTCTGAGGCCAATTCTAATCAGTGAGATCAGTGGACTCTCACAATATGAAAACAGAAATAATAATCTGGGAAAACAGAGTTATGTTAGAGAAAACACAAAATAACTTGGGTGAGGCAGAAAAAAAAGTCTTGACAATAAAATTCTGTCCTACTATTGTTTACTTATGGAGGATTATATTCTGCAGCCTTTTCCTTTTTGTCCAGAAAACCTGGCATCCAAGGTTAAAAAAACCTGTTCCTTGCTGGTGAAGAGGTTATTTTTCTTTCTGCTACCTCTGATATTTCCCATGCGTTTATTCCCTTTCTGATTTATCACAGGAGTCTGCACACAACCTCTCACCTTGCCTTTTGCAACTTCCACTCTAAAAGCTTTTTTCCTTAGCTGGCTTGAGTTGTTCTATGATAGTGTTTACCAAAACACTGAATTAATATTTTATATAACACAGCTCTACTGTTTAGTTCCATGATAGTGCTACTGCTTCCTACTTTATAGGCAAAATCTTGTTCTTATAAAAAGTAAAATTTTTGCAACTACCTACAAGCCTTTTAAGACAATGTTACTCAAAACTTCATGTCAAGGAATCTGCTGAGGATAAGCACAAAGTTTCCAGTGAAAAATATACAGGCTTAAATAACTGAACTGGCTCATGGTACAGAAGTGTGTTTTTAAAGGAGAGTTATATATACATTCATAGTCAGCTAGAGATGTTCTGCTCTGCAAAGCCATTGTCTTGATTTTTAGAGAAAACTCCATTCAAGGGAGTAACATAATTACATTCAGCTAGATTATAACCATACCTTATTGAATATGACATTGCAGGAGACTGAAGATAAGCTACCTCTTTTTTTTGTTTGGTTTTTTTTTTTGGTTTTTTAAGGAATACATTTTTTGTTCAACAAAATGTGGTATGCTGATATGCAAGGACCTTTGAGTTTTTAGTCAGCACAAATGGGCTGAAGTAGGCACCAAGAATTGGCCTTGTGGGCAGGGAAATGTATGTTTACATGTCTCATTTGCTTGTTTACAGTGTTTCTGGAAACTTTCTAAAATATTGTGAAAAAGCACGATTGATTTTACCTTCAAGAAACTGAACCAGTGACTTCCAAAGACTGGAAGCTCAGGTGCTCAGTGGCCAGATGTGACAATTCTGTGATTCTTGTGGAGTAGGAATTTTAGTGTATTGTGTCATTTTCTTGGGAAGTAGCTTTTGATCCACACAAACATGTGACTCAGTCCTGCATAGGCTTCTTTTCTCAGGTAGTTCCATCTGTGACAACCTGTAAATAAAGCTATTTCAAAAAGGGTAAAGAATGCTTTGGGGAAATAGTTTAATAATTTATTTCTTATCCATTAATCTAAAAGCATATTTACCGACTTAACAGGGGAGTTGGCAAACCCTGTACTGTTCATCTTTTTGAGCTATTTTTAAACTATGTGACATTTCCTAATTACATTTTAGAGTACAAGCAGTCCTTCCTCCTGTCCTTACATCTCGCCATATACAGAAGCTTGGATTAGACTATGTCAAAGGTTGTTTTAAGTTTAATAAATACCAAAATTCCAGTTTTTCAAAAGAAAAGCAAGTAAGACTAAAATTTTGAGGTATAATAAAGGAATTATTAATTTTTATGTGAAGGCTTGCCTCTAGTTTTGATGTTCTGAATTTGGATAAGTTCCATCATTACAGCTGACCTAGATTGGTGTCACAATGAGATAAATCTGAAGGTAACTTTTATATCTTTTAGGGCTTGATGCTATCTATATTAAATATAGCATGACGGTCATAGCAATCCGACCATTTGTAAATCAACTGCAGTGGCTATGTAAATTGGTGAATGTCTTTCATGTGTTTCATGTGCCCCCATTGCTATTTTCACTTCTGTTCTGTTATTTAAAATACTGTCATGCCTTGTTCATTCTATATACTGGCCCCAAATCATTAGTACAACTGCAGTATTTCATATATTAAAAAAAAAAAAAAAAAAAAAAAGATTTTTGAAGTTTCTACAAGAGATGCAGTTCATGATCCCAACAGATAATCTCTGAAAATCACTCCTTGGTAATGATATTTCTTCCACACCTATGAACACACCAATGGGCCTGACACTCATGTTCTGAGTTTGCTATTAAGCAGCAAGCACGGCAAAGCATTCCTCAGCCTTTGTGGGAAGATAAGCTTCTTAGAGAAGTAAATTATGTTTTTTTAGAAGGTTACAGAATTTAGAGAAGGTAGTCTTGATTGAAATATAACAAATATGAAGATGTTTCAGGATCACACTCCTAACAGTTTTAGAAGCATGATAAAGCATCAACTGCCACTGCAAGGAGTGATGTTCTTTTGTGCATCCAATTAGTCCATGCCAGTCTGCATCATGTTAAGCATCCAAGTGCAGCAAATTTGTGCGACAGGACTAAAACTTGTCTGTGGATTAGTTCCTCTCTAGAGTATATGGCGTTTCCACTCCCTCTAGTAGCAGTGCTGAATTATGCTGCCTTAAAGCATTTGTAGAAGTTTTATGGGTGTACAGCTTGGGAGAAAGCTAGTACTTTTTTCCCCAGTATTATCCACCCATCCCTTTTGATAGATAAGATTGAAGATATTTTTAACATATTCTTGCATTTTCATAGGTTCACATTTTATTTTAAATGGAACTTGGATGACTTCTCTTGCATTTTATTAATTCATTGTGGAGAACTGTTTTGCTGTTATAAGATAATATAATCTGTAGGCAATAATAATAATTTAGCAACTGTTCCTTGCACAAAACTAACAACATGTTTTCTCTTAAGAAAATAACCATCCAAGAGATTGAGAATAAATGCATCAAACTAAGCTGGATACGTGTAGAAAATCCTGTAAGTAAGGGGGTCTGAAGGGAGGAAAGTATAAGCTTTCCATAACTGTTTATCTTCTGAAGGTGTTTATTGAGATCATATATTTAAAGGGAAAAGGGACTAGTTTTTTCTCTCCCATGAAAAAGGATAGAAAACTAAAACTGAATTCCAAGACCAAATTCCAAAGATCTCTTGAGCCCAATCTAGAAGGTCTAATAAAAGTACAGAGATATGTGTCAAGAGCACAGTCACTCTTTTATGTGGGGGTGAGTGACAACACAAGCCAGAACCTCAGCAGTAACAAAGACGACTATAACGCCCTGCAGGTGCCAGTGAAAAATATTGGTGCCCAAGGTATCTTTTCCTCCATTGTAGCAGATGAGGGAAAGGTGGGAGCCAGAAATAGATCTATAATGCATATCAGCTTTTGGCTATGTGGCTGGTGCTGTCATAAGCGTTTTATGAAAACGGGACATTCTTTGAAGACTGTAACCTGTTAGGGAGAGATGGAATCCACTTGTCTAGAAGAGGAAAGGTAATCTTTGGCAGTAGGCTGGCTAGCTTGGTGGGGCAGGCTTTAAACTGAAGGACTTGAGGACTCAGATCCAAAATAGCAATGCCCACTCCACCACATCCAGCTAGGGAATAAGCCAGGCCAACCAGAGCAGTGACAAATGTTCCTTACCTGCCTCCCAAGATGAGGACCAGAAGGACAACCACAGCAAGGGTCTGTGTGCCTTTTTCTGAATTTGCTCCAGCAACTCAATGTCTTTCTTGTAGTTGGGGGCCCAGAACTGAACACAGTACTCAAGGTGTGGCCTCACCAGTACTGAATACAGGGACACAATCATTTCCCTTCTCCTGTTGGTGACAATATGCCTGATACAAGCCAGGATGATGTTGGCCTTCTTGGCCACCTGGCCACACTGATGAATCATATTCATCTGGGTATCAACCAGCACCCCCAGGTCTTTTTATTCTTGTCATCTTTCCAGCCACTCCTCCCCAAGTCTGTAGCATTTCATGGGGTGGTTGTGATCAAAGTGCAGGACCCAGCACTTGGCCTTGATAAACCTCACTTTAATGACCTTGGCCCACTGATCCAGACCATCCAGATCCCTTTGTAGAGTCTTCCTACACACAAGCAAATCAACACTCCCACCCCACTTGGTGTTGTCTGCAAACTTACTAAAGAAAGCCTATGATCTCCTCGTCTAGATCATTAATGAAGATGCTCAACAGGACCAGCCCCAAAACTGAGCCCCGAACACCACTGGTCACCGTCTGCCAACTGGGTTTAACTCCACTGACTACAGCTCTCTGGGCCCTGCAATGTAGCCAGTTTCTAACCTAAAGAAAGTTTACATGTCTATGCCATGAGCCACCAGCTTCTCAAAGAGAATGCTGTGGGAAACAGTTTCAAGGGCTTTACTAAAATCCAGGAAGACAGTGTCCACAGCCTTCTCCTCATCTGCTAGGCAGGTCACCTGGTCATAGAGAGAGATCAAGTTGGTCAGACAGGACCTGCCCTTCCTGAACCCATGCTGTTTGGGTCTGATCCCCTGCCTGTCCTGCACTTGACATGTGAGTGCACTAAATATGAACCTCTCCACAATTTTTCCGTGCACAGAGGTTAGGTTTCCCTATAGTTTCCTGGATCTTCTGGCCCTTCCTGTAGATGGACATCAAATTGGCAAGCCTCCAGTCACCTGTGACCTCCCCTATTAACCAAGACCATTGCTAGATGATGAACAGAGGCTTGGTGAGCTCCTCTGCCAGCTTCCTCAATACACTTGCCTGAATCTCATCTGGCCTCGTGGACTTGTGGCTGTCCAGATGCCATAGTGTGTTGTATTAGAAAGAGTGTGGCATGCACGTTGAAGGAGGCAATCCTCCCCCTCCATTCTGCCCTCGTGAGGACCTATCTGGAGTATTGTTTCCAGTTCTAGGCTCCCCAGTTCAAAGACAGAGAACTGCTGGAGAGGGTACAGCAAAGTGCTATGAAGATGTTTAGGGTGCTAGGACATCTCTCCTATGAGGAGAGGCTGAGGGACTTGGGTCTTTTTAGTCTGGAGAAGACTGAAAGGGGATCTTACTAATGGCTATAAATACCTAAAGGGTAGGTGTCAAGAGGATGGGGACAGAATATTTTCAGTGTTGCCCAGTAATAAGACAGAGGGCAATGGACACAAACTGGAACATAGGAAGTTCCATCTGAACATGAGCAAAACATTCTTTATTTTGAGGGAGGCACAGCACTGGAACAGGCTGCCCAAAGAAGTTGTAGAGTTGACTTTTATTGCTTATTGCCATATTATTAAGTCTGCATTGACAAGGACTGCTAGTATTCTTCACTGTGACTAAGTCAACTTAAAAAACCAAAAAAAAAGTGGAATGTGGTTATTGGTAACTTTTTTTTCTTCTTGTGTATCTTCAGCCCTCAGAAATGTGTCAGGAATGGAGACTGTACAGGGCTTCTGGGTGCAAAATGAAAATCTGTCCTGAGCCAGGGGGTCGTAGTTTCTTCGTCCTCAGCCTTGGGCTTTCTTGGGTTTATTTCTGCACTTTTTTTCAGAGCCACTCAGGATATCACAGAGCTGAGGATAAGGAGCATATGACTTGAACAGAAATTTATCTATTGATACAGGTTTAAGTCTGGATATATCTACAACTGGGTACATTATGCACAAGGATTTGTTGCTCTGACTACTCCAGTAAAAGTGAAAATTTAAAAAGCCCATTAATCACAAAACACTAATGCATTCTTCAGAGAAATATTTTACAATCTGTCTTCAGGTGAGAACTCTGTGCAAACAGCTACTTTCAGAAGTGGCCCACCGCTACATTCAGTAAATTTATTTTTAATGGTGCTTGCTTTACTCTAGAAAGATGAGGAGGAGGATATTGATGGAGCTATAAATGCATAACTCTCAGTGATAAAACTTCAAGAAAGTAGCACTTTTTCTGTTTCCATAGGAACATCTCTCAAAAGTGCCACCTGACTTCATTTACAGTACTCCTCCAAAGAACGCAGCTCCTGGCTGACTCTGTCCCCTGTCATTCCTTCCTACACACTGGTTTCCCACTTCTTTTAATATTGCCAGTGCAGGCATTTTGTTGGCCGTATCAGTGAGCTGTGGCAACTGAGCAATGCAGAGAACAGCACTTGGCTGGATTTTTTTCAGTTGGATCAACCTCTGATTAGCTCCCTGAGCTGCCACAAAAATGCTTTTGCAAACACAGGCGAGGCAGTGGTGTGAGTAGCACAAGCAGCCAGGGAAGCACAGAGTAGCAGGAACTGCTTGGTTACAGCCGTGGCAGCTTAAGTGCAAGACAGGAGATGACCAAAGCTTATTATCCTGACCTTGCATACGATCATGTCCTCTTAGATCTCAGACTGGTCCTAGAACAAGTCAAATCAGAGGCTTAGAGTCTGTCAGAAAAACTAGAAGGTAATTTTCTTTGTAATCAACACATACAAGCAGTTGATTGCTTGCCAGTGGGATCATCCTGATGTCCTGTCAATTATCCAAAAGGAGGTGAAAAAAGAGTAGTACAACACACCAAGACCCAAACAAGTGTTTAGTGTTTATATAGTCAGATTTATTTTACATGTACTAAAGCATGTGTACAAAAAATTGACCTCTTCATGTTTTTGCAGTCATAGATGATTAATTTGAAATACAATAAAATAAATTAAACATGACACACTGAATTATGAATACTGTAATTATTTTCTGTTTGCAAATAGGGCTCTGGCTATATTCCACAATGAGTCTTAACGAGAGTTAGAAAATGGCTCAACTTTGGTTCCTTTACACAAATAAGTATTAATCATAAACTAAAATTAAGTGTAAATCCATATATTTAATAAACTGCATTTTTTCATGTTTTTTTAAAAAAACTGTTTTGTCACTTTTGCCATTTCATGTCATTAATAATGAACCATGAAGGAAAATCTTTGAGGATGAAGTGCTTATATTAAAGACAGGGTGCTTTGATTCATTTCTATTACAGTCTTCAGTATTTTCTTCAGTATCAGCAAGTCATTCACTTAGTTGTTCTCTCTGAAAATTTGGGTGTGAGACCTCCTCCACAAGATTAGCCCAACTGATAATAAAATTTATGAATTATTACTATCTCTATTAAAATGATACTGATAATTTTGGTTCAAACTCTATTTTAGAATTTGAATTATGTGTTCTAATCTATAATTTTAATTGTTTCAAATTAAACACAAACTTTCTCCAGCCTTCATTTGTATCTGGCGATCCCCCACTGGATGTTAAAGGACTGGCTTATTCTAGTTTGGATACTATAAGTTATCAGGATTCTTAGTCTTTGCTGGTTTAGTAGTTTCTTCCTTCTCACTCTGGGATCTAGTATGCTTATTATTGTGGTCTTTAATTATTTACACTATCTAGATAGATTGAGGTATGTGCATTTGTATATTTACTAGCTTCATTGCAAATTCATATTAGATCCATATTTATTAAGGTGGGTGTTACATGTTGAGTGCTTGGTTTTTGTTATTTTTGCTAATACTAAAACAGATTTTTCCTGACTCACAATGTTGCAGTCTTTAATGACTAATAATTAACTGCTGATGAGTTATCTCCCTGTGGCCTTCAGTATAATTCTGCTTGTACTTTTAAAGCCCATGCTCTGCATGCACTGCCATTCACTGAATTTTATTTGTGATCAAAGATAGACTATTTTGTGCCAAATGTTATAATTAATCTATTAGTTACAGAAATAAATATAATAATAAACATCACACCACACAATTATACAAAGATCAGGAGAAGCTAAACAAAACAGGTGATACCACTTGATCATTAGCTAATTGCAGTTATAGCTAAACACACTGTAAATCTGCAGGCAGACCAAGACAAATTCATATAAAACAGTATAAGTCCTGTGACCTTTGTTAGATTAATACAAAGCTGTGCCGCTTTGAAAGTAATAACAGCATACTTAGCTATTGTACAAAGCTACACAGTTTCCTGAGGATGCTCCAGAGGGAATCAACACTTTGTCCAACCCATTGATTCTGATTTGAAATGCTGATAGTAAGTGACTAATCTGTGCATTAAATGAGCAATGCAAGAGAATGTAGTGTTGGCTTTTGCTGTCTGGTATCATTTATATAAGATTTTTGCTCTATAGCTTGTCTAGAATGATCACCTCACATAACACATTGCACTACTTGGTTTAGCAATGATGTAACTCAAATTAGTGAATTAGTGAGTGATTTATAATAACATACTATCAGTCAAATGGTGACTTTTGTGTAATATTAACTGTTTCTGAGTTCTTAATAATTCTGGAGAAGATAAAAAGAAAACTAAGACTTCTGAACTAATAGGTAAGAGATTTCTCCGGTAGCTCTCAGAAAAGCTCAGTTTGGAAGGGATCTCAAAAGACTTATCTGGTCGAATCTTTTGTGGGAAAGGGAGCTTAGATGAGATTATCTAGCACCCTTCAACTTGAAAATTTCCAGCCATGGGTACTCCACTGCTTTCTTGGGGACACTGATCCAGTGAATGGTTGTTCTATCTGTAAAAAATTTCTTTCTTATCTTGAGATAAAAATTATCTCAGTACAACTTGTTCCTGTTGCCCCTTGTCTTCATGTGGCTTCTTGTGAAACAAGAGCCTCTGTCGTCTTCGTTGCCACTCTTTATATAAAAGGATAATTCTTATTTCATTAAATTAAATAAAATAGTGTCTTTCTTTTGCTGAAATGGAATTTATTATTTTAGTTTGTACCCTTTGATTTTTTTCTGTTCCCTGGGAACCTCAGAATACTCTGACTCCATGTTCTTCCTCACAACAGGTACTTGCACACATTCATAAAATCCCCTTGAGCCTTCACTACCTCAGGGTTTTTTTTCAGCCTGTGCTGAACTCATTCAGAAGATCCATGAGGTAAATCTATCTCTGTCTGGTCAGAGCCCAGAACTGGAGTCTGCATATCAGGTTTAGTCTCAGCCAGAGCTGAACAGAAGGGAAGGATCATTTCCCTTGAACTATTATTGATCCTTTTCCTAATGCAGCCCCAAATGCTTCTGGCCTTCTTTGCCACAAGGATGCATAGCTGGCTTGTGATCAGCTTGTTGTCCAACAGAATCAGCAGCCAAGCTGCTTTCCAGCCTGTTGGTTCCCATCATGGATATTGCTGAATGTCCTAAGGGCGCAGGTCACCCATTTCTCCAGCCTGTTGAGGTCCCTCTGAATGGCAGAACAATCACCCGGTGGCAACCAGTGCCCTGAAAATGGAATTAAGTGTTTGGTCCAGGATGTTTTTTTTTCAGAGGAATGAATAATTACTGCTATAGCCATACGAAATAGCTTTTTTTCTCCCCAAAATTATGTTTTATGATTAGGAAAATAAAAATTCAGCAGAATTATATAATGAAATATGAAAGTGATAAGATGATGACTATTTCTTTGTTTACTGTTGGTAAATATTTTTCTCTCTTAGATAATATCTGAATATAGAAAAGATTGGCTAATAATACAGACAATTGTAAAACAAAAGAAATTATTAGTTCATCTCATATATTCCATAATTCAGTCCAAAGCAGTGAAACCAGCTGTTTCCATAGTAAGGCTGTAAGTTCTGTTATGCCTGTAACATATACATTTCCATGTAACCATTGCTTAAAGATTTCAAGTGATGGCAGTTTACCATAACTATAAGTGAGCTGTGAAGAGTTAATTAGAAATCAGTGTGACACAGAGCTATGTTGGGTATGCTTATAACATCACACGGATATAGAAGCAAAAAGGCTTATCAATGGCTCCAGCAGTACCATGGTACTTTACAAACCATTTCCAGTGAAAATAAGCTGTAAGAACATAATACATTCCTACCCATCTAGTTTACCTATGTAAGTAGAATGTGAGTCTTTGAGCAGGCCAGTAGGACGTCCTGATCCAGACAGCACTTTAAGGTACGAATCACTTCAAGTTGAAATACAGCACTTTTAATGATCAGATACAAACATTCATTGACATCTGCTTTTCCAAAAAGATGTGGATAAAATAGAAATAGTTATTCTAACATTAATTTAGATATGGTTCTGAGATTTCATAAGCTTTTTTTTATATGTAGCCACCAGCAGGCTTCAGCTGAATAGAGAGGTTAGTTCTGGCTGAATTAATATACACTCTCTCTATAAGCTAAGAGTTTTCAAGGAACAATATTACTTATCTGAAACATCCAAAACTCAGTGTTACATATTCTCTCATACAATACTAACTAGAATGAAAGTCACGATAGAGATGAAAAATAACAAATTGGAGGGGATGGGATGACGTCAAGAAAATATTTTACTTAGGTTTTAGTTTTTGAAATGCCACTGGTGCCTTGTTGGCTTATTTTCATTGTCCTTGTTTGCTGGCATCATGTGGAACTGTAAGACTTGAACTTATTGTACTAGCAAGCATTCCTATTCTGCTCCAGATGCTCCCAGTACCTCTAAACTCCTGCCTGGGAGTTGGAGGCTGTTAACTCTCAGCAAAGAAAAGGAATAAGATTATTTGACCTGATTTTCCACAGTTACTACATCTAGAAGTCTAATAATTAGAGATGATCATGGAGATGAGACACCTATGTAGACAGCGAACATCTGTGTTCTTGGTTTTTGTAGTATCAACTGATGAGTTAGGGCTCGTATCTTTTCATGTGGACAGTAGGACTCTGGAGGATGGATCAGCAGGAGCCCAGGGTGACATAATTGGTCTTTATGAGCTAAAGGATCTGATGAACTTAGGGCTCTGGAAGAATGGCCAAGAAAAGAAAAAAGAAGATCCTTGAGAAAAGATCCTTGTGAAAGATCCTTGAGAAAAACAAAACAAACAAAAAAACCTAACAAAAACAGGGGGGTTGGATTTGTGTAAAGTATATTCCAGATGCTAACTAAATTCAGTTACTGAAATTTACAAAGTTGCTGAGATAAATTCTACAAAGAAGGTTATCAGGATTTTTAGGTTTTAATTTGTGGAATGGCTTAGTAGTGTTGGAATAGATTGATTATGTGAATGATGAAAAAGCTTTGTGGGTTGCTAGACATGGCTGTGCATTTTCAAAGAGATTGCCTAAATTTTAATCCAAATTCTGCTTCCAGGAGTTCAGTAAAATTTGAAAATTATTTGAAACAAGAGGGAGTTGTGAGTTGCCTGGCTCCAGGATAGTGATAGGAGAATTTGATGACAGAATTATGTGCTACAAAGATATATTCTAACTACTTATTACTTATTTCACATCTTATTAGAAGATGTGAAATTGAAACTATAATATCTAAAAATATTAATTTTTTATTTTCACCCTAATGTACTTTTTTTTTTTTTTTTCTTTTTTTTTTTTTTTACTAAGAAGTGCAGAATATACATTTTAACCTGCACTTCCAATTAATATATGAAACTTTAATGGGAGATGTGGCCAGGAGTGATGGACTGTAAAGTGCTAGTTCCATATAAGAAGTGTGATGCTTGGCAAATTAGAGGAATTTTCAGCAAAAACCTTTTGGCCTTTTCTCTTTCATGATGGTGTTGCTAAATAGCTACATTTCTGTTGCATGTGTGTGGGTGGATTACTTCTCCTTGAGTTGGAGAAGCAGAATTTGAGGCAATGCTTTGAAGTAGTATGCTTAGAGAGTTTTGAGGGAGGGAAACATAATGGTATATATAGAGGAAAGTAGGAGTTCAGAGTATCTTTTATCTTTGTGGAGTTCTTATTCAAAGAACAAACTGAAAAAATCAGATTAGGAAGGAATCAAGCAAAAGAGAACTGGAAGAAACAAAAAAAAAAAGATTCAGTCCTGTTCCCTGAGAGTTACCCTGTAACTTAAAACATCAAGTGTCAGTCTGATGGTGAATAAAACTGTGACTCTCAGCAGTTACAGTATCATTCTACTTGAACAGAATAAACTATTTTAGACTAGATGTCAACAAGGTTTTCTTCAGCACTTTCTAGCAAAGTCTTAGAAAAAAATGGCAAGAATGTTTGTTTCATACAAAAACATGTCTATGCATTTTTTAAGGATGTGGTCTTTATTTCCATCTCATTTTCTCCTCAGTCTTGCAAACTCTTCTTTCAGGTTTGCAGAGCAAAAGGAGACCCATTAAATAGGTCAGCAGGATCCAAATGAGATAAAGATAAGGATTAATTACTTTTCCCTCCTTTAACTTCTCCATAGAGAAGAATCTGAAGTAAAGTTTTCTGTTGATTTAGCAGTGTTTTTTAATAAGCTCTAACTACAAATAAATTGTGTAATCCTAAAAAGCTGATAGCAAGACATACATGGTGATTACCTAATTATTTTCCATTTGTTTCATTTGAACTCTACTTGATTTTGGAACTGTAACAGAATTAGCTCTTCAGGCTGTGTTCTTACCACTTTCTGTGAAAACTGCTTTAGAAAAATGTGATAAGTTCATGATGGAAAAGCTTTCCAGTCCAACAGTAATTCTTCAGCACCAAAACCCCATCAGCACTGAAACCACATCAACCTTCATTGTCTATTATGTTAGTAATATGTAAGTTTTCTCTTCTGGTTTCTTGGTTGGCTGATAAAATCAATCCAAAGTGCATAAGCTGCTAGGTGGTGTGGGATAAGGAACATTGTGTTGCCAGAAAAGTAATGCTGACTCTATCCCTTTGTCAGTCTTGATTTACTGGCAACATAGCTAAACTTGCCACAAGCAAGAGAACTGGTGTTGATACTGAAAAAAAGCAGAGAAAGCAACTGCATGAATATTTTAAATAGTTCTAATTAAAAAGTTCAAAGAAAAAAATTCCTTTAACAATTTAAGTACTTTTTTTTTTTTTTCCAAATTCTGACTACATAACATATTGTCTTTAAGAAAATCAAAGCATATTTAGAGTTACACATGTGCAGGTCATCATATGCACAAAAGAAGTAAGCTCCTTTGTCTGAGTAACTCCTCCTTAATGGAAGAGATTTCTAAACATGTAGAACAAATATATGCAGACCTGTGCTAACTTCAGACTTGGTACACTTGGACTTATTCCTCCTTAAAAGCTCATCTCTGCAACAATATTAGAAAAGAACACATTCTGTGAACATGGTAACTCTTAATATCAAAGGGACAGACAAAGCTGTTGTGTCTAGCAGAGCTTAAGACATGCTCTAAAGAGGATTAAGATGCTTTTACCTCTATGCATGCTATGTATTTATCATTCAAATAAAAAATCTATATATCACCATTTAAAATAGGTAAAAAATTAGTCATGGTGTCCTGGTTTGGGACAGGATAAAGGTGATTTCCTGTCTTGTATTTTTGCTTTCAGCTAAGTCTCTTGTAAGTAGCTGCACATGCTGAAATTAACAGCAAGTTTCTCAGACAGTGTCTGCTTCTAGGACTGATAACACTCGATGTTTATAGTTACAGCCAGAGACTGGTATGCAGTGCCAAGGACACTGCTCAGCTCTCAGGAACATTTTACCTTCCAGGAGTAAGGAGGTCCTACCTGAACCCTCCTTTGGGGAGGACCAGACAAGATAGATGCCAGAATTGACCAAATAGAGTATTCCATCCCACACATGTCATACTCAGTATAAATTTGAGGGATCACAAGGGTCAACCACCTTCCTTCCCTTCCTGCCCTTCCTGCCCTTCCTGCTTCCCTTCCTCTCTTGTTCCTGGTTTTGCTTCAGCATCCTGAAAGGATTCCATCAGTTCCTCTGCCTGTGGTCCTGATCCGTGCCAGCCTGAATCTGGGTGTTCCTGCCTCCAGCTCCTGACTGCTGCTGACTCCAGGATTCCAGCCTGGACTTTCCCAGGGCTGCCCTGCAGCCTCGGTGGTGACATGAGAGTTACTGGGGGAATGGGGGAAGAACCTGGTATCAATTTTCCTGTATATTTGTATATATTTGGTAATTTTTCCTATTTATCACTACTGTTTCATTAAAGTTGTGTAGTTTAGTTTCCAACCATAAGTCTCTCCCTTATTCTCTCCTTTCTCTGTCAGGGAGGAGAGGGGGATTAATAGAGAGCATCTGTCATTCGGTTTAATAACTGGGCGAGTGTTAAACCGTGAGAAATGGTAATGTGAAGGAAATAAGATTTTTAAAATAATAATTCAGGAAATCCCACTCTTTGTGCTTTAGTTTAAGAAATTCAGAGAGTTTTCAGGTTGAGTTGTATTTCTTTCAGCCTTTTTGAGTTGAGTATATTCATAGAATCACAGAATCTGCTGAGTTGGAAGGATCATCATCAAGATCATCAAATCCAAGTCCTGTCACTGTGTATGGCACCCCAAGAATCACATGACCTACCTGACAGCATCAGCCTCTTGAACTCAGGAAGCCTTGGTGCTCTGACAACTTCCTTGGGAGCTTGTCCCAGTTATCGACGACCCTCTGAGTGAAAAACCTTTTCCTGATATCTCATGTAAACCTCCCCTGCTTCATCTTTCTGCCATTTTCCCGAGTCCTGGATTTGGTCACAGGAGTGAAGAAATCAGATCCTGCCCCAGATCTTCCCCTTGTGAGGAACCCATATAAAAGTAATGAGGTCACCCCTCAGTCTCTGTCCCTCCAAACTGAACAATCCAAGTGATCTCAGCTGTTCCTCATAAGTCATCCCTCCCAGACCCTACACCATGGGAGAGAGTCCTTCAGGAACCCCTAGTTGTGGTTAGTTTTAGTATTTTACTGAAATGGTGTGCCTTTCAGCTTTAACTAAAGTGATAAGTAGAGAAGCCTTTGTGCATGTAAAAAACATCTGAATGTCAGGCTGTAACTCTTTTACCAGAAAAATTATTCTATATTTTATATTTGTTACTCCTATAAGTACCATTAGTTATAAGTACTGTTAGTATTCATGCTAGAACCTTTATTTTCTGTGAACTTTGCTTTTTTAATACATACTTCTTTTTTATGATAATAATTATTTCTTGAATATAAATGTCTCTTATGTACTCTTAAAAAAAAGGACTCAAAATTATGTAGTTAAAGATGATATTTTTCTGAACCACACATTATTAGCCCTTTCTGTTTATGTAAACTATAGATGTCAGAAATAATTTATTATTATTCACAATATAATATTTTCTCTTAATACTTAAATAATGATTTTGTCTGTTTTGTATGAATGCCCTGGTAATGACTGGAAAGCACTACAATAGTTCAGGTGGCGTACTATTACTGCTATAATTTTAGAAGACCTTAATGATTTGACAGTCAGCTGATCTTGTCTATTCTTTATAGTGCCACACTTATATTGCATATCATTACATTATCCCCTGATGACATGATTATCTGATTTTAGATTAAGCTTCAGTAACAATTTGACAGTAGAAAATAAACTCAGATGCAAATTAAATCATTTGGAGGGAAGGGAAGGGAAGGGAAGGGAAGGGAAGGGAAGGGAAGGGAAGGGAAGGGAAGGGAAGGGAAGGGAAGGGAAGGGAAGGGAAGGGAAGGGAAGGGAAGGGAAGGGAAGGGAAGGGAAGGGAAGGGAAGGGAAGAAGGGAAGGGAAGGGAAGGGAAGGGAAGGGAAGGGAAGGGAAGGGAAGGGAAGGGAAGGGAAGGGAAGGGAAGGGAAGGGAAGGGAAGGGAAGGGAAGGGAAGGGAAGGGAAGGGAAGGGAAGGGAAGGGAAGGGAAGGGAAGGGAAGGGAAGGGAAGGGAAGGGAAGGGAAGGGAAGGGAAGGGAAGGGAAGGGAAGGGAAGGGAAGGGAAGGGAAGGGAAGGGAAGGGAAGGGAAGGGAAGGGAAGGGAAGGGAAGGGAAGGGAAGGGAAGGGAAGGGAAGGGAAGGGAAGGGAAGGGAAGGGAAGGGAAGGGAAGGGAAGGGAAGGGAAGGGAAGGGAAGGGAAGGGAAAGGAAGGGAAGGGAAGGGAAGGGAAGAGGCTAAGCTCTTGGAATCTGAGTTTATTATATGAGAAACTATTTAATCAGCCAGAAATATTTACCTGGCAATGTGTTTCTACATATGAAAAATCTTATCCTCTGATATAATACTTGGAAGAGTTTTTGCTGTATAGATAAAACCTTGAAAGGCTGTTCCTCTGCCTTAAAAAGAATTATTGTACCAAAAAATACATTATGTATGGCCAATGTAATTTGTTTTAATACAGTTTACAAGTACTTTGGTTTCATTTACTAGTAAATTCTCAGCAATTTCAGGGAGGAGAGATGAAGAAATTCTATTAAGTTGAAGAGAGTAGATTTGTGTCTTTACTCTTGCATGACTGTTGACTATGAAAGAGTTGTGAATGTCACCTAATCTTAAGACATTTCCTTGGAAGTAGTTTGACCTTAACAGTAGCAATTTTTTAACTAACATCTAGTGAAAATTTGTACATACTTGGTTTCATCTCATTATGTTTAGCTGTTGGGTCCTGAAATAGTGAGATAATTAACAATGTGAATCAGTCTTCTATATTGCATATTTGATTTGGCATATATGGGAATATTTTACTTCATTTATTTCTTTTAATTAGAAATAACCTGACAGCCACTCAATTAAGAATGTTATTCAGCAGTATTTACAGCTCATTTCATATACATATGATCTCTATTCTTTAGAACGTCTTTTAGGCCCCAGGTTAAAATTATGAATTCATTCATCCATAAATCAGTGTGTAGAAAATGGACAAGAATGTACAACAAAAGTGTTAATTAAGTCGTATTAAAATAGCATATGAAACCTTGGTGATCCTCCATAATATAGTATCAATGAAACCAGGACGGTACCTGTTTAGGCAAATTACTTCTTATGGGCTCTGGCATGGGGTTTATTGATCATTTCAGCATACTGCTGGAATATAAGCCACCAATATTCCCAGGTGGCCAAAAAGGCCAACAACATCCTGGATTATATCAGAAATATCATGGCCAGCAGGCTAGAGAAGGGAGTGTCCCCCTCTAGGTGAAATTGGTGAGGTCATCCCTGAATTACTGTGTTCAGTTTTGGACCCAAATTTTTTTTGGCTTGTAGTGACAAGGAGCATGTCCTAATGAATGGACACCATCAATGAAGCTGGTGAAGGGTTCAGAGCACAAGTCGTATGAGGAGTGTCTAAGGAAACAGGGAAAAAGAGGCTGAGGAGAGATCTCATTGCCCTCTACAATTAGCTGAAAGGAGGTGTAGCGAGATGAGTGTTCATCTTCTTCTATGAAGTAGCAAGTGATAGGACAAGAGGAAATGGCCCCAACTTCCACCAGGGCACACACTCAGCCTCTCCCCGGACACAGCCCATGTCCCTTTCACCCCTGAGGACTGATGTCAGGCAGAGTAGAGGGGGGGAGAACTTCTCTCGACCCGCTATCCACCCCCCTCTTCTAATGCCCCCCCGGATGCCATTAGCCTTCTTGGCCACAAGGACACATTATTGGCTCATGGGCATCCTCCCATCCACCAGCACCTCCAGGTCCCTTTCCCCTTCACTGCTCTCCAACAATCCCCAACCTATACAGGTACCTGAGGCTGTTCTTTCCTGGATGTAAGACTACACTTGCCCTTGTTGTGATACATTAAATTTCTCCCTGCCTAACTCTCCAGTCTGTCTGGGTCTCTGAATGGCAGCACAGCCTTCTGGAGTGTCAGCCACTCCTCCCAGTTTTGTGTCATCAGCAGACTTGCTGACAGTACACTCTATTCCCTCCTCCAGGTCATCAATATATATATTTAATAGTACTAGTCCCAGGACTGACCCTTGAGGGACTCCACTAGAAAGACTTCCAACTAGACTCCATCCCATTGACCGCAACTCTGGCTTCTAAACTCCAGCTCCTTGTCTGCCCTTGGTGCACTCTGAATTAAGTGGCTACAATTTAATTTGTATGTCTTTCCTTCCACTTCTAGAATTTCTTTCACATTCTTCTTGTTTGTGTTTTTATCAGAATCTGGGAGAGTTTCAGATGTCTAAAAACACTCCTTTAGACATCCTACAATGTCTGACATGTCTGCATGAGACTAGCAGATACAATACAAAATCTAAAGGAGACGTGCTTTTCTGAAATGGTAGCTGAACATCAAGAGCATCTGAATAGCACCACCTCATAACATCTAACATAGCAATATTTTTTTTCTGTCAGACATCTGTGTAATTCTTTCTGTGTCCTATTTAACCTTATACTTTCACAGTCTGGTGATACTTGTTGGATTACGGTGAGAAAATAATTTAGAGACCATTTTTATGTTTTGTTTCAGTCTCCACAGACTAAGGACAATTTTTGTGGGGAGCTTCAGTGCTGTTCTTCCAGATTTAGGCTGGTGTGTACATACTCACCTTGTTAAGGATGTCCCATGTGCTTCAGCACTTTTCTTCGTTAAGTAAAAGTATCTGCTGAGCATGAAGGGTTTATATACTGACTGAATGCACATGGATTTTTACAGGAATTGCAAGAAATGTGGTCTTCAAACAGGCTAATCTGCCTCCAGTGTCAGATCCGTGTTGCAAAACAGAATTTTATAGCTCTAGTAAAGATTTCCAGAGGGATTTCTATTTTCTATTTGCTATTTCTTTTGCAGAGATCGTCATTCAGAAAAGGTGTCAAGTTACAGATTAGGTTTTGTTAAAGTTTATGAACTGAATAATCTACTCCTAATAACAATCAATGGTTGAACCACTGTTAAAATTGCTTTATTTAGCCATTTACACAAAATATTTACATATCTACCTTTACGAATGCCTCAGAATTTCCACTCCAAGAACAGCATAGACATTATTCTGAATTTGATAACTCTTCAGAAGACTGAAAACCACATCACTGACACTAAAGCTAATCCCATACTTACAAAAAAATGAACCCTTTCTCTATTTTTGATACTATCTTTATTTCATACTATTTTCATCCTAATTTGATTGGCTGCTGTGATCCCAAGTATAATGAAATTATGTGTGTTAAAAGTTGCGTAATATATTTAATTATAAAGCGTTTCTATAAAATAATGACTAAGTTGCATAAATTCCCCTTAACATACCTTCCACCACTGCTTCCAAGCAGTTTCCAAGACTCATTCACCATCAGAAGTGAATGTTTGAAGTCTTAGGTGCACTGAAACAATTCAGGTCACACCAACATGAGATGCATAAAATTTCCACTATGACAAGGTGACAGTAAATATCTTTTACAATACAGCTGTCACCTGTGTCTAGCAGTACTTCTAGGGATCCAATATTCTTTTTGTGAACCAAGCAATCTCAGAGTTAAAATATAGGTAAAACTAAGTCATCAGTGAATATAGGAATGTATCCTGGACAGATGATCAGTGAAGAAAAAATCCCGCTCAACTTCTAGACGAGGAAATTTCTAAGAAGACTGCACAGTCTCTGATCACTCACAGGGAACCAAAGGGAATTGTCAAGGGAACCAAAACTCTTTATAAAAATAAACCTTGGCATTAAAATTCATAGCTATTAGATATAAAACTATATAACTTTAGTAAAGATAATGGTTTTGTAATACATTATCATAGAGTTCATCAAACCCCAAACCCATTAGTCTCTGTGTTCTACAGTTTCTGAACTAGTTCTCTCTCCTTAAGAGATAACTACTTATCATCTCTCTCCCTCCCCCTTTCTCTCTTCTGTTATCACCTTGTCACTTTTGAAAGTCATAGGCATATCAAGTATCATTTCTGCCAGTGATCATGCCCTAAAGAATACATATTCCTCTAAACTTTTTCTAATCTATGATTTGCAGTAGGTGCCTATGTACCCATTTTAGACCG
The DNA here is from genome assembly GCA_023637945.1 of Phaethornis superciliosus. NCBI lineage: Eukaryota > Metazoa > Chordata > Aves > Apodiformes > Trochilidae > Phaethornis > Phaethornis superciliosus. The sequence goes on from JAJQWJ010000002.1 coordinate 76,928,966, forward strand.
CAGGAAGAATTAAACCTCCTGAAAGCTTGTCTGATCTCTCCAGATATATTTGTTGGTTTAATATAGGGTATTATCTCTGTTGAGAATTCTTGTCCTGCCTTTTTCTCTGTCCAGACTTTCTGTAAGAGAAAGTAGAGAATGTTTGGATGCAGATTTTACAGTCAGTTATATAATTGAAAAGATACATATATAGATACTCTGAAGCATCCATGCACCATGGTGGTTGGCAGAAGCAACTTTACAGACCACTTATGGCTGGTTGCATGATCAGGAAAGATGCATAAAAATAAGATCATAAGTGAGAGTGGCAGGAAGATTGCCAGAAGATGTATTTATCATGAAAAATGAACATGAATTTGACACAGTTTCAGGGAGGGGTAGGGTTTGTGGGGTTTTGGGGTTTGTTTTGGGTTTTGGGGTTTTTTTGTTTGTTTTATTTTAAATATGTTCTTTTCCATTTATGTGCTAGTTCAAGCGTTCTTATATGCTTGTGAACCTTAGAAAACATGGTACAATTTTGGAGATTACAGATCTTCCAAGATGTTTTTCTTGCTTATTCATGATATAGGTTTACATTATTTCAGGTTTGTATGTTTTGGTTTGGTTTTTGTTTGTTTTTTTTTTTTTCAGGTAATTTGTCATTAGCATTTCCCAAAAGGATAATTTTGTTTGCAATAGATGCTTCAGTATAGATGGGACAGATTTTAATTTTTAGGCCTGATTTCTCACTTAATAGGAGAATCTGTATGTCAGGTCTTCATCTAGGTCAGTGAAGGCTTACAGAGCTTCAGTGTATTCTTAAAAAAAAATCTGTGCAGAACTTCTGCCTTGGAACTGGCTTTCTTTTAAAACAGATAATTTTCTACACTTACTGATGAAAAAGAGGGAGGATATCAATTGATACTTGCTGAGCAAAAGACTTTAGAAGAAAAAAATATAACAGCTAATACTGTACTCCTTATTACGAATGCATAATCAAACTTCTATACTGAGTAATGGAAAGGTAGCTTACCTAGCTTTTTGTGAGGTAAATAAAAGATCAGATGTCTGGTGCAGTGCTCTATCTGGTCTGTTATGTCTGCTTTCTCAGATTGTAAAAGTGAGGGAAAGGAGCAGTAACAGGACTACTAGGTTATGGTATCTTTGGGTTTACTAACAGTCTTTTTATTGAAGGGAAAAAGAAGTTAAAATTTATTATTTGTGTGCCTCAATTGTAGAGGTGTATTAAATTCTTTTATGTAAATCTTTTTCTGAATAGTCAGGCTTAAAAGTGTCTTGTTCTATGCCACAGTAAAATCTTTTGGAAAATCAAGGATCATTATCTTCTTTAGACCGTTAGAGTATTTAAGCTACAGGAATGGACTTACATAAATAATATTGCCTTTAAAATAATTGGAATAGGGATTTTGAGGAACAATATCAGAACTGGAATTGTTATCCATTGTAAGAATGTGCCTTTCTCACACTAAAGACTAAACTGTGAGATTGTCAGAAGCCTTCAACTAGCAATATAAAACAAATTGAGAAAAGAAGAAAGAAGGAAGGCTTAACATAAAAATCAGGTGATAAATAATATAAACCAAATCTATTTTTTTAATGTATAAGTCAAACAATTGCTAAGCTTAGCATGTATCTGTGGCTGTTTACCCTGTTTTACCTCTATAAAAACAATACTGGTTGAATAGTTAGCATATTAACTTCATATTTTGTTGACCTCTTGAATGAGCCCACTTTTGCTGAAGCTTTTCCTGCTTAAGGGAAAGAGAGAGACATCACATGACCCCCATCCATTTTACCTACTCCTCTGTGCTCTGAAGTGCTCTTAATACACCTTGGGTTACTCTTGATAGCAATGTGCCTGTTCACATGAAAAAGCAGCAGAGGTATGGTCCAAGGGCCAGGCAATCTTTGACATTTCCTCTGCAGCATCTTGGATCTGAGCCACTGGTAAGCATTGCATTAAAAGGAGTAGATTAATTTAGAGGAAAATAATTCCCCTTGTATTCCAGCTGACTTTTAGATATTAGAAGAGCTGGGGGGTGTCTGGGCTTAGATTCTGTTAGATACCCTATTTGGTTTTAATAGTCCGGTCATGCCCTGTGCATATACTCGACTATCAGGGGTCTGGATACACTACTAATGCTATGATATTCATCCAATTGTGCTTGCCAAGAAAAAATGAGGAATAAATTCACTGACTGAAAAGCACATGAAACAACCTAGGTTATGAGTAATACATCTTGGCTAGAATACACACAAGGAAAGTGACTCTGCAGAGATTTACACTATTCTTGGGAAGACACTCAGTACAGTTCCTTGTTCAAATCTTACCCAAAGGCAACCTGATGGAGGGGAAGAGAGTGTCAGCCCATGAACTTGTCTCAGAGGTCAGCAGTATGGGGTCATTCTTACGATGGTATCTTCCTTAATATCCTCCCTCTCTCAAGCTAAATGTATTACGTTTTGCCTTACAGGTGGAGTTTGAGTGACTTCAATTATGTTGGTGCAAAGTTCTCTTGCGTTGCATTTAAAGGTATAGATAGAGAAAACTCAGAGTGCAAGCTCAGTGAGAAGTGATTTCACCTTGGAGGTGAATAGCTTTTGGAGACAGAGGTTTGTTTTGGTATTAAAATGAGATTATTATGAAAAAAGTTCACCTAAAGTGGTCCCAAAGTGACACTGCAAATAGCATTGCAGTGGTCCATTCCTTTCACGTTGCTTCCCAAGCTTCACATGCCTGACCCATTCCTGCTGCATAGCTGCTTTATAAGCCCATCAGAGCCTTGCTGTGGCCTTTGGCTTCACTTATGAGGGCTGCTGGTGGTGCCTCCCCCCCCATCACAGCAGCTGCCTCCAGTAACGCTGACCTGATGGTTATAATCTGAAAGATTTGTTAAATGCAGGGTTTAGTCTAAGAAAACTCATCTGTAGTATGGCAAGTAGTAAAACAATGTCTTACTGGGTGGTGGCAGTGAGAGGTGTCAGACTGACAGGGAATGTGATAAGTAGTAGGTAAGTTTTTCAAGCTTACTGAATACTAGATTTCATTTTAGTATTTAAATAGCTGTGAAAGCAACTTATTGTTTCCAATAAGCATTTTCCTTCTACGGTATTTTTATTAATATAAATTAGGATGAATTTTTTGCCTGCAGCTAGTTTTAAATTTTTAAATGTTGTTTTTCAATTATTCTATCCAAATATTATTGCAATCATAAACTTTAGGCACTGTGGGATTTTGAGAGTGGCTTTTCATTCAGAGCATGTGTGTGTGCTTAGCTTTTGTTACTCTAAAATACAAGGACAATGTATCTGTACATTTTTTAAGCATTCTTGGGAAGTTCTTTTGCTACTTTTTGAACACACTAGAGAAATTCAGTATTTTTCAGGAGCACCAAGGTCTTGAAAATTACTCTTTTTAACATTTTGGTAAATTGGAAAGCTGAGTAAAGGTACTTGAGGATTTGTCATTAATAGATATGAGAAACTCCATAAATATGAAAAATAAGCCCTTCTACAGAAGGGTAACCTGAGGAAAAACTTCATTCATAGTTGAGGCCTTTCTGAGATAGTAGTGTCAGTAACCATGTGACACAAATCTATAAAAAAGAAGAGACTGTTAGATCCAGGGTTGCAACTAGTCTTTCCCCTATGATTGACTGGCCCTGAACATCACATATTTTATTCAGCTTATATGTCCTTGCATGAGCATAAGTAGAAAAGAGTTTTAACTACCATTTTTTACAGTGAGGAACAGTGCAGTCATCTGGAGTACCTGCTAATAGGTAGGCTACTTAAACATGTAATGCTTTAAATAAATACAGCTTGTTGGTATTTATGAAGAGCAGCAGAAATAGTGCAGACGTGAATGTACTGATACCATTGACCCAGCATTTACTGACAGATTTATTGTGGAACAGTGTATACCAAGCAGAAGGATTTTGTCATAAAGTATACTTCTGCTTACCTCAAAGATATTTTCCAGACCAAGACCTTATTCTATCCAAATCTGTGTTATTCCATTAGATCTTCTTAGTTAGAAGTGAAAAAAAGCAAAGACAAAAAATAGATGTGGAAGGAGAATTTTTACTGGAAGGGGATCAACCAGGCTATCATTAAAAAATCTAGAGCTTACCTGCAGATGTTTTATTTTAAATGAACAGTGCATTATACTGGAAATAATCTAAAGATACTAGAGACTTTATTTTATTTTATTGTTCCACTCTAATTTTTCCTGACTCCAGAAATTGCTTTCTCTTTTTTTTTTTTCCCTCCATCTCTTAGAGGGAACAAAACCAGTGCTCTCACAAACAGCAAACCAGTGCTCTCACAGATAGCTTTTTTTGCTTTATTTCTCCCTTACTTAGACTAGACTGTATAGCTAAACTGTAAAATAAATGTTAGCTGATTAGCCAGCTTACACCCTCTGGGAAGGCTTCTGCTGTTACTCTTCTGAACCTCAGCCTCAGCTTCATTTTCGTATTCATTTTCGTACTGTGCCTCACAGTGCTTTTATCTCTACCTCAAGGTTTCAGCAATGCCCCTGATGAATGCACTGTTTAAAGATGCCTGTTTTCACTTCTGTTTGCTTTGCCACCTCAACTACCAAGTTTATTATTACCCGCCTGCTATCTGAATTTAAGTTTCCCACAATTCCACAGTCAGAAACATGGCTTACATACAAACTAATCATAAAAAAACCCAAAAAAGTCAATCTAGTTTGAACAGTTGGGAAAGGTAGTTTGAGGTAATCTGCCTGGGACACTGTAGACAGATCCTATGTAGTCTGCCAGCAGACCTGTAGAACTGCTACGTTATCTATGGACAGACTGTAAGAACCAGAGTCAGTAATATGGGTAAAAGGAGAAGTTCTACAAGTACTGTTGTAAGCCTATTACTGGTACACAGTAGGTATACAATTAGCCATATTCATTAGGCTTACTGGTTGTTACAACTCTGTTTTTTATTGTGTGGCTTCTAGCAACTAACAAAAGTATCAGGTAGATATAATAACTATTTATTCACTTCTTTCCTTTTTAAGTTGTTGAAGTAAGTTTGAAATAACTCAGATGTTATTTCACTGCAGGAGTGTCAGACACCATAAAACTCATCAACATCTATTAAAAAAAAAAAAAAGACAAAACAAAAAGTATGGAATTATTTCTAAGTACAATTAAATGAAACAAAATAGATCTATGGTCGAGAAGAAAAATTATAGTCTCTTAAATATGAGCCATAAAAAAAGACATTCTCATATTTACTGATTCTACACTGAATGCAGACACAAGAAATTTCTTTAACAGTCCTGAATATTTTGTTGAATAAAATAGATGAAACTCACTTATAAATCATATTCTTCAAGTTCCTATCCTGGCTTTGCCCAGGATATAGCTAATTTTCTGTCTTGTAATTTTGGTTTCAGCTAAGTCTCTTGTAAGTACCTGTACTTGCTGAAATCATCAGCACATAGTAATTTCTTGTTAAATCCAATACATATTTAGCCTACTTTGTGATTTGGAACCATAATCCAAAGCTATCCCAATCAGGAAGGTGAAATTCTAACAGCACTTGAAAAAGGTGTAAAGTTTTGATGTTATATCATATGTTTATGATGAGATTTCAGATACATTGTATCTCGAAAACAGATGTGCCTGTTTTCATCAGGAACTTTTTTTTACAGAGCAGAGAAATACAAATAGACTATGCATTTTTTAAAATTTCTGGCATGTATACTAATATTCTGCATGATGTGGACTTATGTAGTTGCTAAAGTGACCGTATAAATGAAAATTTTTTTTGACTGTACAAATATGTACGTTTTGCAAGTATATGCTCAAGCACACTATATATACACTCCATGTACATTGGAATACACCTGTATACCATTCTTTCCATACCATTCAATTTCAATTCTATGCACACCACGTCTTGTAATGCACATTTTAAACCTAGTCTTTGCTTTCTCTTGAGTAACAAAGGCAAAAGAGTTTTTTAATGCAGAATACACCCCACTTAGGTTAGCCATGCATATTGCCTATCTAAAATTATCTTTGCTTGGTGCTGGAGCCCTTGTGACACTGGCATACTGAGCTGCAATAAGGCTTTCTGCCTGCCTAACAGATGGCTCAGAATGCAGGCAGCCAAGATGCATAGAACACTCTGCATTTGCACAGGCCAAAATTGCCACATGGTGTATTTGGGGTTGCTGTTTAGCCAGCTTGGATTTAGATCTATTTTGTGTTCTCAAAACCATAGTGTCTGCAACAGCCCATAGCACGGCTGGGGTTTTTGCAAGATTATTATGAGCCTACACAGCCTCAATGGAATTTGCGTTTATTCCTTTATGGGTAAGAAATTTTCCAAAATGAGGGCCATTAATCTTGCGTCAGCAAAGCGTCTTTTACAATAGACCAGTCTTCTAGTTCCTATTCTACATCCAGCTGTTTTGTTATTACGCCCCTGTGTAATGGTAATTTTTCCTGTTTTATTCAATGACAATTGTTGAAGACTTACTCAGATTTGTCAGTGTAATTACCCAAATAGTTATAAGGAGTAAGAGTAGTGGATCAGAATCTGAAGTATAAAGCTGCCATCCAAATTTTCTGATAATGTTCATATTACATTTTCGAAACTGAGAATTCATAAAAAAAAATTACCTGAAAAAATCTTTACCTTAGGTAATTTCTAGTTCTTAGTGGGTGGTAGATATCAAATACTGGGAGTTAAAAAAAAAAAAAAAAAAAAAAATCAATGTAGCCTTCTGCTGTTGTTTTTCATTTTCCGTATCCTTTTCCATGAAAAAATGTACCCCAGCATGGAAAAATCTTTTTACAGAATTTTTTTTTTTTGCACCTGTAATTCTTACATGTTTTGAAGAGCAAGTTGGTCCATTCAAAGAAAATGGTCCCAAACCCTGTATCATAACTCAAGCATGTAATTTAGATATTTTATAGGAATAATTTAAGCTTACCAAGATCTGGAAAGTTTTTCATTTGAAATGGAAGACAACTTTTGGTTTCTGTTAATTGAATGAAAACAGGGAATGAAGTGCTGAGGTAATTTGTTGTCAATAGTAGAAGGGTGATGAGGGTAGATTAAGGCATTTGTGATGGTCCATTTCAATTAAAATAAATCAGAATCTTTTTTTAGTTCATTTTTGTTTTAACAATACTGTAACTATAGGATTGCCAGGTGTTTCAGTCAGCAAATTAAGGTAGTTCGGATATGTCAAAGGCTATATATAAAAATAATTGTGTAAATACAATGATTTGTTTAAAAAAAAAAAAAAACATTCAAAGATGGCTTTTTTTTTTTTTAGGCCCATTCTCCAAATCGCTTTTGCGCCAGTTTTGGTTTTAGAAAGTTTGGCCTTTGTAAAAGTGCTGTTGTAATTACAGAAATGAAAAATGTTAGTTTTTGTCTTTTGATTTCTTCTGGAACAAATAATTGTCTAGTTATCAGTTTGGCATGACTGATTTGAATGAATCCTAGAGGGAAAAAGAAGCAAATTATTACTCGTCCCTGTTAATCTGTATATAGGCTGTAAGCCAACACAAAACTGACAGTTCTTGCAAGGACTTTCTTCCATCAAAGTTCAGAAGAAAATAATGCCATTTTATGCTGATGGTATTGTAAAAGTTTGGTAAAAGCTGCTCATGGAGTTAGAGGAATATTAGTTTTTTTGCTAACCTCAGTTAATAAAGCCTCACAAACCTGATAAATCTCAGCCTATCAGCTTGAATTTTCTAAAGTTCACAAGACAAAAGGCTATTCCCATTTAAAATATACCTTCCTAACTGCCTGTCTCAGTCAAGTTTTCAGGTTTATGTTTCTGAAACAAATATTAAATTAAAAAAATAAAGGATGTGATAAGTTATTAGGGAAGAAGAAGATGGAATTTATTGCAGATTTGAGAGAGGAAAGTGGGCAGTTGAAGAGAGGAAGAGAAATTGTAGAAAAGGCTTACTCTCCCCAACAAGGGATTGAAGATATTATAATGTAGCAGAATCAGACCCTTAAGAAACATCATTGGCAACCAGTAGGCCATTGAGAGGTGCCTTTCAGACTAAACAACACCTCTGGAGAACTTGTAGCTGGGATACTTCACAACAAAGAGAAGATATATACTCTATTAGTATTAATCATCCTCAAATGCACTGGCCCAGACATTTCAGTAGCCTCATGTTTCCAGAATATCTACTGGCATCAGAGAAAAGATAGTAGAGTGGATAATGAGTTATTTACTGGAGTCAATGTAAAAGGAGGAAATCCTCCAAAATGAGAAGACACCATGGGAGAATTAATGAAAAAGTTACTTTGAAAGTACATTTTGCATACAATGTGTATTTCAGGACAGCTGAAAATAGAGTTGATCTTTGCATGGCAATTGAGAAATGCTTTGAAAAAATAAATTAATAATAGAAAGATGAAATGATGTTCTGATTTGAGAGAGGTTAGAAGTTTCTGCTTCTGTTGTTTTGGCTGTTTTACTAAAAACCTTAAACGGTTGGGTCATATTGATCTTACTCTAGGAAAGTAATACATTTTTTTGTAAACTATATAATGGTTCTGAAAGGGGTGTCCTTTAGCAGTTATTTTTAGAAAAGTGCTGTTTATCTGCTTGCTGCTTTGCCCTGGCCTCCTAATGACATATATATATAAATATATATATATATGTATACATATATATATATGTACACAAACATAAATAGAATCATTATAAATCATTATTATCATTATAAATTGTAACATGTGTTGGAAGGGTCCTTATAGATCATCTAGTTACAAGCTCCCTGCATGGGCAGGGACAACTTCCACTAGACCACATTGCTCAAGGCCCCATCTCCAACCTGGCCTTGAACACTACCAGGGAGGGTGCAGCCACAGGCAGATAGAATATCAATTTTTTGCATGTTTAAATAGATAAAATATAAAATCATAGCTGATGATATATATGTGTCTCCCTTTGATAATAGTTAATCCTATAGAATTCATTCAAAATGTGGCTACACAAAATGTCTTTTTTCTGGATTGCTCTCTGTCTCTTTCTGTGCTTGTCCCACCTTCCTCAAGTAATTTCTGAGAACAATCATAATTGTAGAGGCAGTCACAAATCTTTCTTCATTTATTCAAGCCAACATATTACATAATGTTCTGCATTTCTTAAAAAAAAAGACTATCATGTTACATTAACTTGTTTAATTTAACAAGGGGCAACACAAAGCATAACTTTTGCTAAAAAAATTAACCTATTTTCACATAACATAGCTTTCTGTTGCAGGGCATGCTAAACTTTATTTCTTTCCAAGTTTAAAATTTCTTTGAATACTGGAATATTTACAATAAAACCTTTTTTTGTTGTTGTTGCCTCTCTTCAGTTTCATCAAGTGAAACCTATAAAGGCTCACCTGATGGGTATAGGTTTCTTGCTTTTTGACCTGGCTCTGAAAGTTTTATGCTGAACTAGATGGCTTGATGCAAGGAATCACCAGATAATCAGTTCAGGGAAGTCTTAACACCTGCATATGTACTATACAAATACTTCTCTTAGTGTACTAAGAGAGCATATCTTGGTAATCAAATAAGTAAAAAATCATCTTGTAGCACATCTTTCCCATTCTACATTCTAGCTGCTATCCATATGTGAATAATACCATAACTGCTCTCCTTGTGCTCAAGTCCTACATGTCATCAGTCACCATCCAAAAGGAAAAGATCTAGCAGCTGACAATAAAATGGTAAGTGCCCATTTAAAAATCTGCAACTCTTTTAGACCTCCAGAACCAAACATTCTTTCAGAATTATGTCTATTTCTGTATTTTAAATAAATCCATAACATCTGTTTGGGCTTCACATACACACATAAATTCCTATAATAAAGTGAGGAATAACCAGATGCTGAAAATTTATGAAACTGCATGGTGAAGCAAGTCCAAAAATTTGGCATAAGAATAGCCCAAGCAGCTATAATATGTCTTCATAATTTATAATTTGACACGACTTATTTCCTTCCTACCTATTTTGAGTATCTATAGGGGTTGGCCACTTGGGAGGAATATAAGGGTGTTTGTGGAAAACGTAGAGAGGCAACTAGGAAAGCTAAAGCCTCCTTGGAATTAAACCTTGTGAAAGAGGTTAAGGACAACAGGAAGGGCTTCTTCAAATACATAAGAGTTAAAACTAACAGTAGAGGTAATGTAGGCCCACTGCTGAATGAGGTAGGTGCTCTGGATATAACGACGGTGGACTTACTGAATATCTCCTTTGCCTCTTTGTATACTGCTGGAGGATGTCCTCAGCAGCCTCAGACCCCTAAGGCTGCCAAGGAAGTCAGGATGAAGGATGAGTTTGCCTTGGTTGATGAGGACTGGGTTAAGGATCAGTTAAGCTATATGGACATCCAGAAAACCATAGGCCCTGATGGGACGCACTAACAGGTGCTGACAGATCTTGTGGATGTCATTGGTAGGGTGCTCTCCATCATCTTTGGAAAGTTGTGGGGAACAGAAGAAGTGCCTGAGGACTGAAGGAAAATAAATTTCACTTCAGTCTTCAAATAAGACAAGAAAGAAGACCCGGGTAGCTACAGACCTGTCAGTCTCAGCTCCATCCCTGTAAAGTTGATGGAACGACTTATTCTTGGTGCTGTCTCCAGGCACATCAAGAACAAGAGGCTTATCAGGAGCAGTCAACATGGCTTTACTAAGGGCAAGTCATGTCTGACCAACCTGATACTCTTCTATGAGGATGTAACCAGGTGGATGGATGATGGCAGAACAATAGATGTAGTTTAATCTTGATTTCAGTAAGGCACTTGAACCTCCAGTAAGGAACTGTCTCCCACAGCATCCTTGGAGATAAAGTGAAAAAGTGTGGCCTATGTGATTAGGTAGTGGAGTGGATCAGGAGCTGGTTGAAGGATAGAAGCCAGAGAGTTGTAGTCAATGGGATGGAGTCTAGTTGGAAGTCTGTTTCTAGTGGAGGTCCTCCAGAGTCAGTACAGGGAGCAGTACTATTCAATATATTTATTGATGACCTGGATGAGGTAATAGAGTGCACTATCCGCAGGTTTGCTGATGACACAAAACTGGGAGGAGTGGCTGACACCACAGAAGGCTGTGCTGCCATTCAGACAGACTGGAGAATTGTGCAGGGAGAAATTTAATGTATAACAACAAGGGCAAGTGTAGAGTCTTACATCCGGGAAAGAACAACACCAGGTACCTGTATAGGTTGGGGACTGGGCTGTTGGAGAGCAGTGTAGAGGAAAGGGACCTTGTGGATAGAAGGATGACCATGAGCCACCAATGTGGCAAATGGCCAATGGCATCCTGGAGTGGACTGGTAAGGGTTTGGTTAGTACATCGAGAGAGGTTCTTCTCCCCCTCTACTCTGCTCTCGTAAGGCTGCATCTGAAATCTTGTGTCCAGTTCTGGGCCTCTTTGAGAAGGACAGGGAACTCTTGAAAGAGTCCAGGGCAGAGCCACCAAGATGATTAAGGGAGTAAAACGCCTCCCTTATGAGGAAAGGCTGAGGGACCTGGGTCTCTTCTCAGCTTGGAAAAAAGGAGAATGAGGAGTGATCTCAATAATGTTTTTAATATGTAAAGGATCAATGATCTCCAATGTTAGGACAAAGGGCAATGGTTGCAAGCTGAAGCATAGGAGGTTCCACATAAATATAAGGAAAAACATTTTCACTGTGAGGGTGTCAGAGCACTGGCATAGGCTGCCCAGGGGGGCTGTGGAGTCTTCTTCCCTGGAGACATTCAAAACCCACCTGGACATGTTCTTATGTGACCCACTGTAGGTGACCCTGCTCTGGCAGGGGGTTGGACTAGATGATCTTTTGAGGTCCCTTCTGACCCCTAACTTTCTGAGATTCTGTGATTCTTCTTCTGTTCCTGATTGCTCTCCCCTTCCCACCCCTTGACTCTTTCCAAATTAAATAAATGGGATATTTGGGGGTTGGGTTTTTTGTTGGTTGGGGACGGTATCTTTTATATGGGAGGAGTGGACACCATAATCTTTTCTTTCTCATCTATCTTCCTTTTCTCCTAATATTTCTCTCCCTGAACATTTTGTTTCCCTATCCACACACAAAATCTAAGAAAGACCCCAGAGTAGTAAGCATTTAATTTTCAAAACCTTTAAAAATTACCTTTCCAGTCAGTGCTCTGGATAGGAATGTTTAAAATTACACAACTTCTTTGCAGTTACGAGAAGTAGTCCTTTAAGCATAAAACGGTCCAGATTCTAATCTTGTTTTTGCATATCTAATAAAGAGCTTTATTATATTTTGCAATTGCGAAAAGCAAGATGAGGCAGCTGGTGCATAACTGTATACATGCCCTTTTTGTATTGAACTGGCACTTTGCATTGGAATGCTAATTTCTTGGCATAACAGAAATAGCTTTTCATATACAGGCAGTTATATTTTAAAGTTACAAGATGTAAAGACCAGGTGCCACATAAGGCAGTTGATGTGTAACAGCATCCTGTGCAGAACATGAACATTCCATGGCTCCCAGGAGGCAGCTGGTTAATAATGCACAGATTTAAATGTATTTGGCGATGCTGACTTCAGGAGGCTCTGTAAGGGTATTAAGCTCAGATATTTTATTCATCATTTCTTTAAACTTCATTTGATACAGTCTTATACCATATATTGCTAGGTATACCTTGCTACCTCATTAGTATTTCACTTTTTTCCAGCACACTGAAAGGGAATGTGTGACATTCACCCATTAACATAACTTCAAGGTCTCTTGTTACTTTTGGATGGCAACATCTCAGAATCAAAGTAAATTTAAAAGCAAAAAGCAAGAGGGTTATTTTTATATGGCAACTTACCTGTGCTGATTTTAAGGTAAATTTATTTTGATTTATTTCACAGTAAAAAATGAATTTTTTCTCCCTGTTAAACTAAAAAAATTGAAATAAGAGATTCCTTCAAACATGGTAAGGGCCATGCTTCACCTATCACAGAAAAAGATGCAGGAAAAAGAACTCTAATAAATTACAATAATGACCCTCAAAATAATATGAGTTAATCAGGTTTTCCTGCTTAGTTAATTAATGTTACAGACCAAGGTAACATTAAAATTTATTTTTGTTTTGTATCTGCGAAACAAAGTCCAACTGGGTTGGGTACAAGCAGACTGTTTGACGATTGTCACAGGCAAAATTATAGAGCCAGGCAAAAGAGGGAGAAAGGAAAAGAAGATATAAGAGAGCGAAAAGTGGAGAAAAAAAGGGGTAAGAAAATGGGAAGAAAGAATGAGAGAGAAAAGAGAGTCACCACCAGGGGTGCAGCTGTCCAGGGAGTTTCTTCAAGATGTCACTGATCCCAGACAGGGCCCGATGCAGAACAGCAGTGGGTCAAGAGCTGACCAAACATCCAGAGCCTGGACAGCCATATATACCCCTGAGTCCCTTTTGTTCCCAAGGGGCAGCTGTCAGTCAGCTGCCACAGAAGCCAGGGGCATTGGCATCAGAGCCATTGCAGACAGGCTGCCTGGAGGGGGGGAGCTTCTGCAGAAGGGTGCAGTCCCTGTCCTGATTTGGGTGACAGTCCCCCACCCACTCATCAGTTCTTATCTCCTTCCAGCTGTCACCCCTGTTCTGCTTCAGCCCAGGCCAGGTTCATTAGCATCAGAACCATTAAAACAGCTTTGCCTGGAAGGGGAGCTTCCAGCACACAGCTCTTATCTCCTTCCAGGGGCCACTCCCCTCTCCATTCCAGCCCCTCAGCCAGGTACATCAGCATCAGTACAACCAAGGTGGTTTCCTCCATCCTGGCCAGGGTAATGGTGCCTGGAGTCCCAGCACTGAAGGCCCTCAGAAAAGGGAAGTAGTCTCCACCCAGCTTTTAGTTCTTAGTTCTTATCTCTTTCCAGGTGTCACCCCCTGCTCATCTCTGGCCAGGCCAGGTCTTCCACCCTGAATAGCTAGGGCTATTCACTTTAAAATTACTCTTTTGAGACAATTTCAAACCAGTGAGATCAGACTCTCACAATTTTCTTTATCAAAGATTAGATTAGTATAAAGCTATGTCTTAGAGAAACATGTCTTAGTAGGGGTGGTCTCTAAATGGTGAGGTCTGAATACCTATATATTATAGAGACACCTATCAGGTAATACTGTTCAATGATTCTTTGCTTTTAATTCCTTTTTATTTGCTCTCTTCTTTTTAAGGAACATGTGAGAAAATGTCATGGGATAAAATCTACCCTAAAGCACCACTCATGTAAGCAAGGACTTGGCTTCATCTGTCTAACTCATTAGATGATCAGCATGTGCTGTGAAAGTTAACCAGGTACAGATATTTGTTGGGAAGTGTGAAGCTTGCACAAAGTATCCAGATTACATTTACTCTTCTGTAATGGTTTAGGAATGCATGGGAAAGGAACTGAAATGGACTAATTAAATTCTAGCTTTAGGCCTGTGTAGTTCATTTCAAGTGAAACAAATGCGATAGTAACCCAGATAACAAGTTACATGGAGGAAGTCAAAGAGATGGGCTTGGAGTGACAAGATGAGTGAGTTCATTGGTGACAAGCTGAGTTAGAAAGCTAAAACATGGAAAATAGTAGCACTTTGCAATGCTGTGCAGAAGGATGAGCGAAAGGCCTGCTAAATGTAAAGTCCAGGTCACCATCCAAGTCTTGGACACCTTGAACAGCTAGAGTGACTGTCTTGTTTCACTGAGTTCATGATACTAATCACAACTGGACTAGAGGCCCTGCTTTCTGTGAATGTTTCATAGAGTGGAACTTGACCCATATTGCACAGTAAATAAGATCTGAAACATATCTCAGGGAGCGGTGTAGTTCTGGTTTTGCAGCCACCGAACTCTAAGTGCCTCTTCAACAACAAGTAAGTGATGGCTTTACTGGATATGGGGGACAGCATGGTGGTTTTGACTTATTTCTGATGAAGGAATTGAGTCTAACAAATCTCCTGTCAATCACTGTAATTTTAAAGCAGCTATAATTTCATAGAATCATAGAAAGGCTTAGGTTGGAAGGGGCCTTAGAGAAAATCCACTTCAATCTCCCTGCCATGGGCAGGGATGCCTCTCAACCTGACAAGGTTTCCCAAGGCATCATCCAACCTGGCCTTGAACGCCTCCGGGGTGGGGGAACAGCCACAACTTGTCTGAAAAATCTGTTCCAGAGTCTCACCACTCCTGTACTGAAGAACTTCTTCCTAAGATCTAGTATAAACCTATTATTCTTCAGTTCGAATCGATTTTCCCATGTCTTTTTTCTGGACACTCTTATGAAAAGTCCCTCCAACCTTTCTGTAGGTTCCCTTTGGCTGTCTTTGGTTTCCCTCTCTTCTTCAGATTGAACAATCCCAGCTCCCTCAGCCTCTCTTCATAGCAGAGGTGCTCAAGCCCCTGAATCATCTTTGTGGCCCTCCTCTGGACTTGTTTCAAAACATCTATGTCCCATTATGGTGGAAACTACAACTGGATGTAGTATTAGAGGGGGATTAAAGGGGATTAAAAGATATTTAGGCCAGGCCGCTGCATTTTTTCTTTATAGGAGAATTCTCTGAAGGAATATAGCATTATAAAAGGTATGTAAGATGTCCCATATCCATAAATTATCAAGATCAGGAGCTCTACAAATTTTTCCTTGAGAGTACTGGTGATAATCTATCAAAAATAAAATCTAGTTCTTGAGGTATTTGAGGATAACAAGACACATAGCTCCATTGAGGGAATGTATATGTGTATTTTTTGACAGTGTTAAGAACACAGATGCTGTGTTGTAGATCAGATGATGCACAAGCTAAACATAAATGTGTCAAAGTTAAGCACTCCTTTTTTTAATGGATCCGGTTCTCTGAAAATTAGAAATGGGAAGTAGATAAGAAATGGCATTCTTTAAATAAATAAGAGAATATGATTTGATTCCTTTAATGGGATTTGTTAGATGAAATGTTTGCTGTCTACATCTAAGCCAGTCACTATATGATCTTTCTGATTTTAACAACAGCGGTGTCTATCCATAAATCTGAAGGGATGAGTTCTCATGTAGCTGTCTGCACTGAAGACACAGAAAAGCTGAATCCTAACCCTAATTTCCAGTACAAAGAGAACAAAAGTTTTGTCCAGACAGCTCTCATATGGTGGAAGACAAGGAACGGAAGAGGTAGTAGTACGATATTAGTCACCCCCAAATTATTTACAATTAAAGAAGAAAGGCTTTCCTCATGATGGTAATGTATGTACTAACCATTCCATGATCAGTTAAATTGGAGAGCAACCCAGCTAAGTCTCATTCATTATATCTAAATTATCTTCTACTTTGCTCAGAAAATTTATCATTTCCCATGTTAAATATATAGGAGCAGAACCTGTAACTGGACTATTTTTCCTGCTAGTTTCTAGAAGCTCATGAAAGTGCATCCATAACAGATAGAAAGTCCATGCCAATGCCAGGATCTGAAACCAGTACAAGTGGAGGACTGTCACTTAGGTATCCTCCTCAGCTAGCCTGTGCCACTAATATACCTCAGCCAACAGATCATCCACATACTCAGGTGATGCATTTCCTCACTTCCAAGGGAACTACTGGAAATAGTCATTGGTCCTTTCACTTTTTCTAAATTAGTTCTACATTCCCTATGAATCATAACAGAATAGAAAGGACTGAATTCAAATAGTGCAGAGAAATGAAGAATAGTGCAGAGAACACAAAGAAAAAATGATATTTCCAGAGACAGTTGTTCATTATTTTCTAATGAAGCAAAGTGTGAAAACTAATTAGAAATGCCAATTATTAATTTCTCTATTGAATTTATTAAATGCTTTATTGTGCACTGAACATATTTCACTCTCAACTATGCAAGTTAGGTTACAGTGGTAAATAAGTAGAGAATATGATGTGAAATAGTGTAAATGTGAATATAAGTCTTATAAATTAGGACGACAGAAATGCACTTTAGTACTTTGCCTCCCAAATAATCCTAGTCTTGTTACAGGTAAATACCATTTTATCTTCCTCTGAAGAGCTGTCAGAGCTGTCTCTGACAATGGAGAAGCTCAATAAGTGATTACAATTTTACATAGTCTTTAAAAAAAATAAACAATGAGTTTAACATATAATTGAAAAGCAGAGAAAAATTGTTTACAAATGTAAGTTAATGGAATTGAAGGAGGTTGTGCAGGGAACCAAAGCTTTATAAATTCTGAAAGTTATGATGCTGGGGATTCAGTGACAGAATTATTTGTAAGACTTACATTTAAATCTCATTTGAGATCCATCATGAGTTAGTAGGGCATAGTGCCTTTTGATTCTTTAAGGGGACTTTATCTTACACACAATAGAAATCTCTTACATAACCTAGCTTTGCTTAGTTTCTGTCAGAACATCTACTTTAAAGATCAGATGTCAGTGGGCCGGATTTGTCATATCTGATAATATTTCAGTCTATGGTAAAGCTAATTATTTTCACTGATGTGTATATGCATATAAATATATGCATGAAAATATCTTGGTTGCAATTACAGATCAAGTATTTGTATGTGGCTATTGCTAGCCAAATAGCTGGCTTCCCATATTTGGTTACAAATTTGTACTTCATGAAGACTCAAATCAGGCACTATTATCTCAGAATTTTTAAATGACTGAAACACAGAATGTGAGCTTTCCACAGAATGTGAGCTTAAAGCTTTCCAAAGTGGAGGAAACCACCACTTCCCCTGGGAGACCATTCCAATGTCTGACTGTCCTCCGAGTGAAAAATTTTCCTCGTGTTTCAATGGAATCTCCCCAGGAGCAACTTGTGCCCATTCCCCCTTGTCTTGTCCATGTGACTCCTTGAAAATAGGGAGTCTCCATCTTCTTTGTAGCTGCCTGTTAAGTAGTGGGCCATTGAAATAAGGTCATACCTCACCCTTCTCTACTCAAGGCTGAATAAAATCAGTTTTCTCAGCCTCTACTCATATGGCAGGTGCTCTAATCCTGTTATTATCCTTGTGGCTCTTCTCTGGACCCTCCCAGGACTGTCTGCATCCTTTTTGTACAGCAGGGGCTGATGTAAGCACTCTGAAAATACGAAATATGTCTCTCGAATCAGTATTTTTTCTGCTCTCTTAAAAATATACCTAACATATTCTCAATTAACGGATTTTTACCCCAAACTTATCTAGCTTCTGTTTTGTATCGTGCCTGACAGAGACCTAAAGATAAGACTGCTTATCAGGCCATCTCCTGGTACATGGTCAAGACAAAGATAATAAATTTAGCAAGGTAACAAGGACTGAAAGATCACAATAATTAAAAGAGAAGTTCTTGGGATGGCAAAATCTGTGTGTCATCTTTAGCAAGTCTGTGTGCCAGTGATTTATGAAAAGACAGAACTCCTTTTTGCTGTATAAAAACTCCAAGAGTAAAAGGAGAAGATGTGGGCTCTCTCTTCACCCCCTTCTCTTGCCACTTTGGCTTCAGCTACGGGACAGCACCAGCAGAACAGCAGCCAAGCAGGAACTGCGGGTCCTACGCATCCTCCCCCCCCCCTCCAGCCAGAGGCCAGGGCCATCGGACGGTGATAAAACTTAATTGCTCTCTTGTTTTCCTTTCCTTTTCTTAACAACTCTCTCCCCAAAGTGACTAATTTGTGTAAATTCCCTCCTCTTGTAAACTTGTTTTTTCTTTTAAAGCTGGTGTTATTGTCTCCTTTCCCTAAAATAAATCTTTGTAATTTGCTTAAAATCATAAAGCCTGTTATTTTTGTACATTCGTGCAATGTCTATGAGTAGTGGCTGATTTTTCCTCACAATCAAAATATAAAATAATAGCTCAGATCATAACAGGGGCCAAAACTGGATGTAATACTCCTGGTGTGGTTTGAAAAGTGCCACGTAGAGCTGGATGGTGACTTTTTATCTGTGATGGTGATGTCCTTGTTTCAACCCAGCATCCTGTTGGCTTTCTTTTCTTTTGCAACACACTTTGCTCATGTTGAGCCTGTTGTCCACCAGGACCTCCAGGTCCCTTTCCACAAGGCTGTTCTCTAGCCAAGTGGTTCCCAGTCTGAGCTGCACTCCTGGGTTACATGTTCCCAGGTTCAAGACCTTGCATTTCTCTACATTGAACTTCATAAAGTTCCTGTCAGCCCACTTCTCCGGTCTGTCTCAGTCATCCTGGAGGATGTCTCTTCTGGAGTGTCAACCTCTCCACTCATCTTGGTGTCATCAGTGAACTTTTATCAGGATGCTTTTGATCCTAACATCTGGGTCGCTTATGAAGATGTTAAACAGTGTTGGGCAAAAATATTAATCCCTTGGGGACTCCTCTTGTGACCTGTTGCCAGTTGGAAGATGAACCCTTCACTTTCACCCTCTGGGTATGGTCTGTCAGATAGTTCCCCACCAACTGCACAGACCACTTGTCCAGGCCATGACGAGTCCGTTTCTCCAGGAGGAGGCATATACACTGTCTGAATAGAAGATGAATAGCTGTTTAACACCCAGAGGGTAGAATAGTAAACTTTTTTTTTAAATTTTTCTCTCTGTTCCTGTACTAATAAAAACTCTAAAATTATCTGATGTTACTAAAAACAATTATTTTGGAGGAAGATTTGGAGTTGGATCTGAATATTCTACTTGAACCTATCTGGCAGGTCTGGATTCAGTACACATGGAGTGGTGGAGGTCAGATGTTTGCTCTCTAATGGGTGATTTCTGGCTATCAAATAGGAAGGGAGATGGCAATATAAAGATTTCTGGAACTTTTGCTAGAAATTTATATTGAGGTCTGAAGTACTCATTGCCAAGTGGCACCTGCAGCCAAAGAGGGTCTTATGCTGACTCTTTGAATGAGAGTTGGAATCAAGAAATACTATAGTCCATAAATGCTGAAAGTTCTCTATAAGCACACATTTGTCCATTTAACTCTTGACCTAGTCAAATAGTTAAAAGTATTTACACCCAGGAGGGGACAATAGCCTTCTCTTGAAGGAAGGTTAGAGTTCTCCCAGAGATTTCAGTGTAATCCTATGATTTTTCATAGTAGTCAGGACCTTATCTATGTTGAAGCCACATGGTTCTTTACCTCAGAAGAAGCAATGTCCTACCAGGGATGAGATTTTTTACAGAATCCTGACATTTAATGAAAATAAAGTGTTCTACGAATAATGAAAGCAGCTATAGGCTTGATTGTGGTCCTTTTGGCACAGATCATAACCTTCAGTCTCATACTTAAGAAGAGATGGCTCCCTGCAAGGGTGTTATTAGGATCCCTCTTGACCTCTCGTAGAATAAACTCTGAAGAGGAGCTGAATGAGGGAACAGCTTTTAGTAATGCTTATCTTGATGTGTCACTTAGCTGCTGGTATGGGAAGCATATATAATTTTTGACGAGGAGGGTGTGATCTCTAGAGAACATGAAGCTTAATCTCTCCACTGCATTCTGTGGCAGAAGGGATTTGGTTAATACAGTAAACCATGTGTCCTGTGCTGGAAGAAAATTATTTTAAGCCCTTTAAATATGCTAAGGGATAGATGGACAAATGAGGCATATTATCTGGCCTTGACTGCACTGCATATAAAATATTTGTTTTGCTTTACTGGTCAACCTTTCTACCAAGGTGTAAGAACTACTTCCATGCCAAAACCCTCAGTTTTCTCTAGTGACTCAGAAGATTTACATTTGCTTTAAGAATGTTCCAGTCTTTCTAATTCACTATAATAGCCACATTACCCTTATTCATAGGAAAAATGGACTGTCATAATATTTTCAGGTCCTTGCTTGTCTTTACCACTCTATCTATTACACTAAAGGTCACCTGCTGCATTTTAGGAGAGTGGGTATTAAATATTTTAATTACGTAACTCCAGAGACTTTAATACCTCTGACCTTTAAATCTTGCAAATAGGAGTGACCATAGAAACAGGGTTACAGAAGCATGTAGTGGAGTTTGAGAGGAACATTTACATTGATTTCATTTAGTAAAAACAGAAATGTAAGAGTTCTAGATTCTAAATACTACTATGTAATAGTAATGCTGAGCTACTAGGCAAATTCATTGAAGGCCCTACAAATGGCTGCTGTATATATAGGCCTAGATCCACTAGAAAGTATTATGGTATGTTAGCCCATTGGTAGGACACCTGCATTTTCTGTACAAGAATTTATCTTGAAAAGCTGGTGTCCATCTGCTTTACCATAAACAGATGTAAAAAATGCAAAGAAAAGTATTTTAAATATGTTTTGGCATTCTCTGAAACAGGTATTTTTATTCTAGTCATGCATTTGACTTTTCCTGACTTTTACAGGATCAAAGAGGTGTCTGAAATTCTATCAAAAACAAAGAGGTTTCAAGGCCTGACAAATCTAATTCTGGCTGTTCTGAAGAAGAAATTTGTGTCTGGAATTTTACTAGCAGAGACGTGTACAATGATGGCCTTTGTGGTCTAAAGAACTGGAGGCTGACTTGGGATGTAGTTCTCATTCTTGTCTGTCTATAACATTCTTGTGTGTTACTATTTAAATTTTTAAGCCTTTTAGTGGAATCTATCCTTCAGTAAGAGCAATAGCATTCCTTCCTGAAGGATACCAGTGCCATGTGTGACAGATTGTGTCTGGATTTCTTCCTCTGTTAATCTGCTAAATTTGTTGTTTACCTGATCTTACTTGTTTACCTCCTGAAAACAACTTAAGGCTTACAAACTTATACAAGCGTTTGAAAACCAACTAGAGAAACTGGTGTTCCCTTGGTTTGGAAATTAGGATAGAAAGTCTGCTCTACTCTTGTGCATCAGTAGTAATTCATTAAGGAGTTAAGGCTGTTATCTGGGAATTGCATTTATGAGACCAAAATATCTGTGCAAAGAATCCCCAGATTTCAAATAGAGGAAGATTTTTTTCAGAGTCTGAGTAAGCACTGTTGTTTCCTGTAACAATCCAGTGAGCTTTTCTAGATGTCAGTTTTTTAAAAGGATATATTTTAATCATAAGTATATTCATGACATTAAGTACAAAATTGTATAATCTTAATCATTTCCAGTTACAATGAGCTACAATTCAAAGACAGAAGCAGGAACAGGTACAGTTAAAACTGCTTTTTTTCCCAAGAAAAAATATTGAGGGTCTGTCAGCCTCAGCTGTGAGCCAAGATACTGATGAAACCTGCCATGAAATATCAAATCTCATGATGTTTGTGCTGGGAAAATGAGAAAACAAAACACAACTCTTCCAGAAAAAGAATGATGCTGTGACTGAGACAAAGCTTCACTGCTCTCTGACTTACAAGCAACGAATGAAGCCCTTAGCAGGCTTCTGACAGTGATTTAATTTGAATTTGGATTCAAAGTTAGAGTATAATAACACTATGATTGCTGCTATCCTAATTACTTATAAGAAAAATATATTCTATATTACTCACAATTTCAGCTGAGATATTACTGTACAATGATAGGTAGAAGTTTATGATTTTATAACTCACACAGTGATGTTATAACAGAAACAGAATTTACAGGGAAGTGCTTATTTGTTTATGTGTTTATTAATTTTAATCTGTTATATTTTAAGATTCAATGTCATTAATTTGATGATGAAAATGATGAAAGAAATTACTTCTTCCTCCTCACCTGTTATCCTTAAGGAACATATAACTGGAGATTCTTCATATAGCTCCAAGTCAAAAGAAAATCATGAGCCATCTTATAAATACGGTCAGCTTTTCTTCATAGTCTTGAGACGTCAGTTTCTATTTTAAGTTGGACAGCTTCTTTTTTTTATTATTATTTTTCTTATTCTAGATATGTGAGACATCTGAAAATATGAACAGTTAAAAATACTGTAATTTCTTTGAGAAGCAGACACAGGAGTTTTGTCCTGCTGTTGGAAAGAGTTTCTAAAATTCCATGGTTTATATGGAGTGATTGCAGTTACTGCATTACCTTATAGCAGGAAAAATAACCCTTCTTCTAACATTATATTACCTGAGTAATTTAGAAATCAATACAGGAAGGAACATCATTATTGCATATAATGCTTTTGAGGAAGACCTGCTCCCTACATTTAATATGCTGATTTTGATAGACCACTTAAGACTCCTTAGGTTATAAAATGTATAAACTCCTTCTTCTTAATTCTTGTTTCAGTACATTATTCTCTTTGTTGGCAGAGGGACTGGAAGGAGAAGAGTCTTGAATTATCCCTAAGTCTTGGACTCTTAGCATGTTTTACACTAAAGAACTATCAAATAATGCTATCAGATAAAATAGCATTGGAAGAAGGGAGTAAAGTGTCATACATGGCATATTATCACACCTTTTTTTTTTTTTTTATTTTGTCTTGCACCCTTTTGCATATCATATCCAAAATATCACTTTTGATCCTCAGGCTTGCAAAAGTATGGAAACTCAACCAATATGTCCCTAGCCATGGAACTTGTCTGTTTTGAAAGAAAGGGATCAATCAGACAGATGAAGTACACCAAAGACCAACTTAGGAGTCAAATAGAGGAAGAGATTCAGGCTCTGATTCCTTTGCTCAAGAAGTGACTTAGTTAAGTTTGCATCCATGCCTGGAATAACGGTTTAATTTCAGAAATAACCTCATCTTGGTGTTTCTTATTGACAAATTTAATCAGCATAATTTTGCAACACCATTCTCTCTCCCGTCTCTAAATATAAATATAAGTATAAATGGCACATAAACTTGTGGCCCAAGCTCGAGCTCTAAACTGAAATGAATACTTGAGAAAGTGTTTGAAGCTGCTCCTGTATTCTTTCTAACATACACACACAAAAACAACCAATGCATGTATAATTTAACATTCAAACAATGAAAATGAAATGACAGTTAAATACTTGAAAGCAAGTGCTTTTTTTGTTCTTTGTCTCCCTCTCCAACTAAGGTTATACAAAAGACCTCCTTTTCAAAAAAGATTAAACATTTGGTATCTTTTGAAAGCCCCTAACAGTAGATGTAATAATACTTTATTAATAGACTATTAAAAAAGATCTTTGCTCAATATTTCACTGTGCCCGGCTAATCTTTTAATAAATTAATAGTAACCAGAAAATTTATTATACAGAGTCTTTTCTGAAAATCAAATACATATTACATGGTTGTAGGAGTTTATTATTTTGAAATAAAACTATGTGAATAAGACTTGTTTTTCTTGCAATGTGATAGAAAGGTTACTGAACTAGAATAATATTCTCCTGAAATTTAGTTTAGATAAATTATTCTATACTACTTTATTCTTATTAGACCAGATATGTCAAGTGTGACTCCACAAGTCTCTCTTGATATATGTATTCTTCTTCGTGGCTATCCTTGGTGATTAAATTTCTGCTGAATGAAAGGATCTACAATTCTGTCTTGCATGTCAAATTGTATAGGTCATAGATTAGAAGAAAAACTAAAAAACACTTTTTGTATCACAATCAGAGTGCAGATTTTCCCTTTGCACCATCTTTGCTTGAAATTTGTTTGTTAAAAAAGAATAATAAAAAAGTAAAAAATTAATGAACCTGTGTTGAGAACTGCATCCCTGAGGTTATTTAAAATTCAGCAGCACAAACTCAGCTTTCCTTCTACTCTGCTTTCCACATCACAAGGTCTTTTCTACCTTCTTATATATATATTTTGGTACATATTGTAGTCTCCTAGGTACCTTTTTCTGAAATTAAGTCTGGAATTTGTGGAATTTGGGAAACAATGCAGATGGAAAAAATACATTTAATTGGCTGTGAATTAAAAGCCTGCAAAATATGCTCTGTTTCGACCATTTGGGAGTTAAGACTACAAAGATTTTTTTTCTTTTTTTTTTTCCTAAAAAATCACTGGTTTGGATGCAGAGGTTTGGTAGCCTTCGAAAAGCCAGAACAAAAATAAATCAATTGAACAAAAAGCTATTTTAAATAATTAAATTTATTTCTGACATGAAAAAATAGGATTGTATTTTTATAGCAATATTTATCCTTTAGCTATTGTAACTATTTAGCTAGACAGTCACTGAAAGGACCTTTGTTTTCTTTCAGTTGACTTTTGTCATTATTTGCAATCACAGCATATTCTAAATAGGTATGAAAATAATTGTTGTTTTGAAGCACTAGGGAGATGCATTTAAGTATACTGGTTTCACTGAAGATTTTCAGCAAATTTCTTAAAAAAGGGGTGGTTTTAAATTCCCTGAGTTTTTAACATTGCTAATTTAATATTGTAGATGTCATGGTTTAACACTGGCCTGGCAATTAAACCAAATGACAGATGCTCTCTATTAATCCCCCTCTCCTCCCTGATAGAGAAAGGAGAGACAATAAGGGAGAGAGACTTATGGGTTGGAAACTAAACTACACACATTTAATGAAACAGTAATGATAAATAGGAAAAATTACTAAATATATATGCAAATATACAGGAAAATTGATACCACGTTCCTCCCCCATTCCCCCAATAACTCTCACGTCACCACCGAGGCTGCAGGGCAGCCCTGGGAAAGTCCAGGCTGGAATCCTGGAGTCAGCAGCAGTCGGGAGCTGGAGGCAGGAACACACAGATTCAGGCTGGCATGGATCAGGACCACAGGCAGAGGGACGGATGGAATCCTCCCAGGATGCTGAAGCAACACCAGGAACAGGCAAAGAAGGGAAGCAGGAAGGGCAGGAAGAGCAGGAAGGGCAGGAAGGGGTTTGACCCTTGTGATTGCTCAAATTTATACTGAGTATGAGGTGTATGGGATGGAATACTCTTTTTGGTCAATTCTGGCATCTATCTTGTCTGGTCCTCCCCAAAGGAGGGTTCAGGTAGGACCTCCTTGCTCCTTTTGGAAGGTAAAATGTTCCTGAGAGCTGAGCAGTGTCCTTGGCACTGCACACCAGTCTCTGGCAGTAACTATAAACATCAAGTGTTATCAGTCCTAGAAGCAGACACTGTCTGAGAAACTTGCTGTTAATTTCAGCAAGTGCAACTACTTAGGAGCGACTTAGCTGGAAGCAAAAGTACAAGACAGAAAATCACCTTTATCCTGGCCCAAACCAGGACAGTAGAATTCAAAATTAAACATTTATCTTAACAGGGCTGCTGTGATGAGAACTTCTAATTTAAGAAATCATTCCTACTGAAGTGGCAATGTAGATGAATTCTGTAGTTACAATACTGTATTTTCCATCTATGGCCCAATGGAACCAATATGGAAGAAGGTAACTCATGCTATTTTTGGGGGGGTACCAACTTTGTTAGGAAGCAGGCATAAGAGAGCTAGGTAATACTTGGAGGAGTATTTGTCTGCATGAAGATGAGTTCTAATGCACGGCTACAGTATCAATCTTAAGCCAACATTAGAAAACTGTTTTATCTCCCATCCTGCACATTTTGATCTCTTAACTTCCAAAGATGATATATAATTTGGTTTGGATTTTGGCTGAACAAATTCATCGTGGTCAAAGGGTCTTTTTTTCCCCTAAGCCACAGAGTTCTCCCAACAGTGAGAACAGTATGAACACTGTGAGTGCTCAAGCTGAGGTGTTTCTACTTGGGCATCAAAGATCTGGGTAAGTGAATTGTTTCAGTATGTACTTAACTTAATTGGAGGCATAATTTGTGTCAGGTGGAAATACAGAATCTACTGATGAAGGGTCTATGGACTCCCACTCAGGTAGAGAATGTATGGATTTATACTTCCAGCTGTTGTAATTCTTGACATTAGTGAAGGGAATATCATTTAAAAGAAAAATAGATTGAGTGAATAGAAATTCTGTCTTTCAAAAGGGAAAATGCTTAGTTGTATCAGGGCCTTTTAGAAGTGGATTATGGTGAGTTTAGATTTTACACAAGCAAACTCTTTTGTCATATTTGGTGTCAGTGTCAATTTTAACTCTGATGGATATTTCTGAAGGGAAATAAAATATTGCTTTTAGAGAGTCTGCTGCCTTAAATGTTCAAGTGAGCATATAAATTCCATTTAGCATGTGCAAAATATGCAGTATAATCTTCTCCATTTTTTAAATTAATTTATCTTTTACTGGGAAATTTTTAGAAATGGATTTGTAGATTAAGGTGTAGAATTAGCATGTCAATGAGAAAAGCAAAATGACACCTAAAAGGCAGATTTTTTTGCAGTATCTAGTCACTCTCCACGTGTTTAATCTCTGTTGCTAGCTATTGAATGTTCTTATTTCATTTTTGCTCTCCATTTTCAGTATACAACTTTCATCTGAGAGGTCCATTTTCAAAACTCACTTATCAAATATGGCATCAAAGAGCAAGATGCAGTTTAGATGGAACTCTAGGTCAAGGCTAATAAACACTTATCAACAGAGAATGTCATGGTGAGGTACTGACTATCTTCAGCTGAGAAACTTATGGAAACTGAAAGCACTTCTTCATTCTTCAGAGAGAGTCCAAGCAGGGTCAGTATTAGCTGTAGCTGTATTCTCAAACAGACACTATGGGTCTTCAGGATTTTTCTTAATGTTGCACAATAGCAACAATTGATTCTATGTATTTTAAAGTCAGTTTCAGTATTGAAATGTTATTTTTTTTGCATCCAGAGTTTTAGATTTCTTAGTAGCATAATCTTTCATAGTTTTAATGTTTGGCATGTTTATAACTGCTTGATTGTGACTTCTCAAGAAAAAAAAACAAACTTCTGTCCTAGCATTTTCAATTATTGCCTTCCTATCTTCTTGACAGTTAATCTAAAAAATATTCTCTTTTAATATTGTCACACAGCTACTTGTATTACAGCCCTGGGTTATATAAGCTCTATTTGCTGTCTGTGGAAGCCTGAGAGCCAAATAACCCTTCTGTGCTTCATCTGGAAGCTGTTGCCTAGGGGAAGGGACATCTCTGGGCTTCTCTACCAGGGAGCAGAGATTAGTTGTGGGTAGGTGCTGGACATGTCTCTGTTATCATATGATTTCCCTGATATGTAGCGAAAAAACCACAAACTATTTGTTCTGAGGGTCTCAAGCAAAGTGAGGACTTTGTGAAGTAACTCAGGTTCCGAGTTCCCTTAGACTTCCTGAGGAAGAGCACTGGGACTGAATGAGCCTTTGAAACTGAATTCCTCTAGAGCATCTCTACTACAGCTGCAGTGAATCATAGAATAATTCAGGTAGAAGGGGACCTGTTGAGGTCTCTAATCCAACCTCCAGACTAAAATGCCATCCTAGCTCCTCCAGCTAGGAGGAGCTTTGCTGGCATCTGTATCCAATATGGAGGCATATTAAGTTGCTTTGGAGAGAAATTGTTGATGGTAGATAGCTTCAGTATTGTGTTTAAGGATGATTGCTTATGACTAATGTTCTGAATACTTCAGTACTTACAAAATATGAAACTTTTTAGTTGTAGTGATTAATAATCCTAATTGTTACCTTGTAAAAGATCTTTGTAGGTTTTTTTCTGTATATATTTTGGTGAGATCAGGTAAGGCTGATGTAAATGAAACCTACTCTGGTTTTATTGTTTCTACTAGTCATACCCAATGTAGTGATTCCTATAGGAAATATTTCCTCCTTTTAAATAAAGACAATGTTTGATGTAGAACTTGTTAATATACTTTGTGTAAAACTGAAGAGTGGAAAACCAAGTCATATTAAATGAATTACTAGTGGTCTCAAAAATATGTTTAGCAGTCTGAGACTTTGAAATAATCAAAGACCCTTGCAAAAATTAATTAATTGTTTAGTGAAAATTTGGTTAGGAATAATTTTCTTACTCAAGTACTTGAGTGTCAAATCCCTTTATTCTGATTATAGCCATGTTTAAAACTTATTTCTTCATACAAAATCAGATATTAATTTTAAATTTTGCAAATCCACAAAAGCAAGGAAGACTAGCTCTGTACTTAAAGCACCTTAAAGATCTGGTGATGCTGGTGTTTTTCCTTCTTACTCTGGAAGCCCATTCCAACACCTATCTACTCTCTCAGTAAAGAAATTCTTCATAGTTTCCTACTCTGAACCTCCCCTCGTGCAACTTCAGGCAATTTCCTCTGTCTTTATTTTTATTTACTTGAGAGAAAAGGGCAACACCTTCTCCACTGCAACCTTCTTTCAAGTAGCTGTAGAGAGTGATTAGGTCTACTGTCAGCCTCCTCTTCTCCAAACTAGATAACATAGTTCCTTCAGCCTCTCCTCAAAGGACTTTTTCTCTAGACTCTTTACCAGCTTGGCTGGCCTTCTCTGAACTTGGTCAAACAATTCAATGTTTTTCTTCTAGTGGTGGGGGCAGAATAGTACTTGAGGTTTGGCCTCACCAGTGCTAGAGTACAGGGGCATGATCCCTTCTTCTGGTGGCCACACTCTTCCTGATACTAGCCAGATGCCAAATGCATGTAAGTTGATCTGTTCTGAATTCTCTCCCATGCATGTGAAATACAAAAACCTGAAAATGCCTTACAGAGCCCCATGCATGCTGCTGTCAGCATTTTCTGCCTTTTTTAGAGATGTAATATTTTCCTAAGTCACTTCCTTGCAGTGTTATCAAATCAGAGAGAATAGATGTAGTTTCTATAACTTGAGAATTTATTTTGATGAATTCTTATCAGCTGTTGGATGATCATTGTGTCCTTATGGCCCATGTCTGTTTCCAAACCATGTGCGATGACTGTGCTCATTTTACATTTCCCACTGCAGAGACTTGCTCAGTACTTTACAAACCCTGTGGAAATCTGATTGTCATTTGGTGGTTTTATTGCTCTGTCAAGACTGGTTGAAATAGTTCAATTGGTCAAAAGTTTATTGAGATTAAGCTGAGCTGGCATAAAAAAATGAAGCAGGGATAGACAAGCAATCTTAGGAAACTTTGGAAAATTCTGCAATTTATTTACCTTATCTACACTTATCCAATAATGTTGAATAAGCAATGAAATTTCTGACATATCTCTAACAGTTTAATAGAAGACACTATTTTCCTAAGCATTGTTACATTTACAGCCATGTATTAGGTTCCAGTTCAGCAGTTCTTATAATTTAGTTTTGACAAATTGATATCTCAGTTATTATTGAAGTGGTTTTTTTATCACATTCTGGTTAGTAAAGGTTCTCTTTTGTTACCATTTAATCACATTTTCTCCCCAAACTACCACTTCATCTGATGTACAGTGATTGGCTCTGTTTTAGTACCTTTTAAAAGGAATATCTAATGCAAACCATAGGTCTTACTGGTTCATGTAAAAACAACTATATTGTTCAATATTGCAGAGCATGATTGAACATCTCTGTGATAATTCCTGATGTGCACAAAGACTGTCATTTCTGACATAGCAGCTGTCATTTAAGTGATCACTTAAATAAAAAAAAAATTATCTGTGCACACGGCTTTCCCTATGTGCCTTCTGGTGATATAACTAAGTCCCTTCTGGGGTATAAATTAAATATACTATAGATAAAATAAACTGACTCCCATGTCTAGTGATTATATCTAAAGGAATATTAATGTAATTTTACTATCAATTTTAATGTATTCATGAGCAATAGCTGGATTTAAAATTGCACAGAATCATTCTGGTTGGAAAAGACCTTCGAGATCATCTAGTCCAACCATTAACTTAACTCTACGAATTCCAGTGCTTAACCTATGTTAGCAAGCATCACATCTACACATCTTTTAAACCCCTCCAGGGATAGTGGCTTTCAATGTGCTTTTAACAACCTGATCATATTATGAATTAGGAACTTAGTTTGTTATTATCTTTCCTTAGTATTGCTTGGATAGCAGAGTCGTGGTGAGCAAAGTTCACTAAAACCAGAAATAAGTTCTAAGATTCCACGTAATTGCAGAGATATCTGTATGATAAATGATTTTTTTGGGAAATGGGAAAAATGGGAACAAATGAAGAATGTAAGATCTCTACTTTGCTCATTTAAATTAAATGTTCTGTGTGCTGCAAGAATTTAAAATTGTCAAAAAACATCCTTTTGAATTACTGCGAATATAGATGTCTCCTTTGTTCTTCATTCTTGGACTGAATATCCCAGCACAGACTTCAGCACAGGCTGTGCAAAATGATATGATGCGGTGCTTTCGCAGCCTTTGTTATCATCTAGACATGAAATTGACTTACCCATCCAGATTTCTCTGTAGTATTTTGAGTGGACGTTTCTTTACATTTTGGCTTTGAAATCCATGCCCTTTAACAAAACTGCTCAAAAAGCCTTGCATGTTTTTTTTGGTTTTTTTGGGTTTTTTTTGCCATTTCTGTTTGTGTCTTTTTATTTATGTAATAATTTTCTGATTGTATGTATATGTCACAATTACTAGAAATCTAAAAATAATTTTTCTATGGTTCTGTCCTTCAAATTACCTCTTTCTTGATCTTTTATATGAAAAAAAAAGGTAAATTGCCATACTAGTTTAGATCTGGTGTGTATATATGAGATGGTGCTCTAAATTCTTCAAAGAGTTTTAAATATCTCTTGAGAGAAGAGGAAGATTGTGGGTATTTTATTCAGAGTGGATGTATCTTTGATCAAACTGATGTTCAACAGGTACTGCAGTATTTCAGCAGAGAAAGTGTATTTGTATCATTTGTGAAGCAATTAGTTTTGTCCACATTTTCTCATACTTAAAAATAATTCTTTGTCTGGAAGCTTTTTGATTATAAGCTAAGTTTCTAAATGCTCTTTACTACTTTCTCATTACTAGGTCTACCTAGTCTCTACTTAAAAATGTACTTTGGCACTCTCAAACCTTCGATATTTTATGTAAATACAACTAAAATAAAGACCCTATAATAAAGAAAATCTTAAACTGCCTTATGTAAAGCTCAACTTGCAAAACAATTTCACAGAATTCAAGAAAAGAGTATATCTCAAGTTATCTTGTAAGATAAAAGTATTTAAGGACTAGCCTAAAGTTTGATTTGTTGGTTGGTTGGTTGGTTTGGGTGGTTTGATTGTTTGTTTTTAATGTTTCACTAGTACTAATAATACAGTATAATAATACTAATAATATTGTTTAAATAGCAAGTTTAAGTAGGACAGATTCTCTGTACTGCACTTCTCTATTGGAATGCTTATTGCCTTACATTGGATGTGTTTCTGTTTTCCTAGCCAAGGACTGATTCAACAGCATGCTGCCTTTCACAAGTTATAGCTAGATTTCTGTCCAGATTCATCTACCTTTTGGATTGCTGAAGACTACCTGTTGTGATCCATCTTGGACCCCTGTTTGGGAGCTGCTCCTGATGAATTTCTGTGGTTTTCTTGAGTAGTCTCCTTAAAAAAAAAAAAAAAAGTTTAGTGTCAAGGTTCATCACATCACTACTGCACAAGCATTTGTGTATTCACATGAGAGGTGACAGGAGAAATGCAGCAGCAAGAACAAAGATCTAAAACGGCAAAAGATGGTAATGTTTTTTATGAGGATCATAAATTATCTAATGTGACATAGGTCTTTGGTACAGCTGAGGAGCTGATAGCCTTATTGTGATCAATAATGTATTTAGCAAAGTCAAATCAGAAAGACTTATGTAAAGACATTTCTCTGAAAAAAAGAGATTAAGGTAACATGCAAAAATTTAACCAATATGTCAATGTATATGAAATTGATTTAAGTTCAAAGAGACTGATGTCTTTTCTGGATGTTTTGCAGAGTAATAGATCCTTCAGCAAGCTCTCTAGTTTTTGATGTCTGGGTATGCTGTATTTCCCACACTGCTATGTATATGCTATATGTCATATGCTATATGACATCTTTGGAACATACTTTGTTGTATTCTGATATCTCACATACCAGCTCTTTAACTGCCCTAAGATAAAGTCTAACAGACCCGGATAATCAAAGAATAGGTGGTCTACTTCAAACACAGTCCCTATTCATTTTGATGTGAGGTTTAATTGTGATACTTCAAAAGGATTAATGAAGAAAATACAACTTACATCAGCTATTAAAAGAATACACATTTTTAAATAAATATTAACTAAAAATTTTTCTTATGTGAGCTCATATTTCTGTGTGACACTTTTGATTCTGGAGAAAAAATACAGGAAAAGCCAAACATATAAATATAGTTTCTAGATGTTTCAATGTGTAAGCATTCATTTGTCTGCATGTCCACAAATTTTGTAGACAAAGGTGATTTGATGATTTAAACTCATCCAGCAACTAAGAGATATAACACAGCCACTTACTCCCTCCCTCTTGGTGGGATAAAGGAGAGAACTGGACAGGTAAAAGTGAGAAAACTTTTGGATTGAGATAAAGACATTTTAACAGGGAAAGCAAAAGATGTATGTGAAAGCAAAGTTAAGCAAGGAATTCATTCAGTACTTCCCATTGGCAGGCTGGTGTTCAGGCATCTCCAGGGAAGCAGGGCACCATCACCTGTAACAGTTGCTTGGGAAGACCACAACTCTGAACATCCCTCCTTCCTTCCTTATTTCCCAAGCTTCTAATGCTGAACATGACATTGTATGGTACGGAATATTCTTTTGGTCAGCTGGGGTCAGTTACCTTGGCTATTTCCCTTCCTTACTAATTGTGCATGCCCAATTTACTCACTGGTGGAATGTGGTGAGAAACAGTAAGGTCTTGACATTGTGTCAGCACTACTTAGCAATAATGAAAACATTCCTGTGTTATCAACAGTGTTTTCATCACAAATCAAAAACATGGCCCTGTACTTGCTACTGTGAAGAAATTAACTCTATCCCAGTCAAAATCAGTACAGATGACCAAGGAATGATTTTCTTAATTCTTTGAAATTAAGCAAAAGCAATAGAATAAGGGTGCTTAGTCAACTTAGGAGACCACAGAAAGAATCTAGGAAAACATTTTCAAACTCTGAATGCAATCAGTACTCCAGACTGACAAGCAGGTATACAACTAGTTGTGTAGGGAATGGAAATTGTACTGACAATTCTCAAAACCCATTTTCTAATTGCATCTACCTATTGTATTTCCTGCAATGTCATTATCTATAAACCAAACACTTCAGTTTTTCATTTCCTCATTCATCTCTTACCATGATATCTAAGTGTGTTGTATTTCAAATTTGGCAATCTACGAAGAGACTTAAAATTTACAAAGGCAAGCTGATGAGACCTTGAAAACATTTTACAAGCCTTAGAGAAACACTAGAAAGTAAAACAAAAACCAACCAAAACCAAAACAAACAAAAAAGATCAAAATGAAATGTGACTACAATTAGGATGTAATAATTCTAGTGTTTGAGGACTTCTTTGGTCGTACATAACATTAACAAGTAATACACCTGTCAGAAATAGATTGGCAAGCAGGACTGTATCACCTCTATAGTTCTAAAGTACTATCAGGCAAAAGAAGACAGAATTCTTTATATTAAACTCTGTGTGTACCACCAGCAGCAGACTGATTTGGGCCAGGATAAAGGTGATTTTCTGTCTTGTACTTTTGCTTTCAGCTAAGTCTCTTGTAAGTAGTTGCACTTGCTGAAATTAACAGCAAGTTTCTCAGACAGTGTCTGCTTCTAGGACTGATAACACTCGATGTTTATAGTTACTGCCAGAGACTGGTGTGCAGAGCCAAGGACACTGCTCAGTTCTGAGGAACATTTTACCTTCCAGAAGGAGTAAAGAGATCTCACATGAAACCCTCCTTTGGGGAGGACCAAAGTCTCCATACTTCGATAGATGCCAGAACTGACCAAACCCATACCATATTTTCCATCCTATACATGTCATACTCAGTATAAATTTGAGGGATCACAAGGGTCAACCACCTTCCTGCCCTTTCTGCTTCCCTTCCTTGCTGTTCCCTGTTTTGATCTGGCATCCTGGGAGGATTCCGTCCGTCCCTCTGCCTGTGGTCCTGATCCCTGCCAGCCTGAATCTGTGTGTTCCTGCCTCCAGCTCCCGACTGCTGCTGACTCCAGGATTCCAGCCTGGACTTTCCCAGGGCTGCCCTGCAGCCTCGGTGGTGACGTGAGAGTTACTGGGGGAAAGAGGGGGAAGAACATGGTATCAATTTTCCTGTATATTTGTATATATTTAGTAATTTTTCCTATTTATCATTACTGTTTCATTAAATGTGTGTAGTTTAGTTTCCAACCCATAAGTCTCTCTCCTTTATTGTCTCTCCTTTCTCTATCAGGGAGGAGAGGGGGATTAATAGAGAGCATCTGTCATTCAGTTTAATTGCTGGGACAGTGTTAAAACGTGACAAGATGAAATGAGAAATTCTTAGTTTTGCTCCACAGTATCATAAGTAAAGAAATAAAATATAGGATGACATTAGTATCAAAGTATATTTTTAAAAGTAGTTCATTTGCAAGTTTATTGGTTATGTCTCCTATTGAGACTCAGTCCAATTCTAGTAATAGAACAGGTTGAATGATAATCTTCGAGTCCCTGAGGTATAAACATTGCAACATCACTGAAAGACCATTTTATACATTCATCTGTCTTACAGTAATGCTGTCAGTAATGCATGGGGGAACTG
Source organism: Phaethornis superciliosus (assembly GCA_023637945.1). Taxonomy (NCBI): domain Eukaryota; kingdom Metazoa; phylum Chordata; class Aves; order Apodiformes; family Trochilidae; genus Phaethornis; species Phaethornis superciliosus. The sequence continues at coordinate 76,964,358 of JAJQWJ010000002.1, forward strand.
CAGGTCAGTCCATCTCATGTCTCACCTGGCAAGATCTTGAAGCAGATAATCCTGAAGGCTCTGCTGAGGCACATGGAAAATGAAGAGATAGTTGGTGGTGTCCATCATGGCTTCACCAAGACCAAATCATGCCTGACAAATTTGGTGACTTTTTATAATATGTTCATGGCACCAGTGGACAAGATGAGAGCAACTGATGTTGTGTATCTGGACGTGTGCTAAGCCTTCAACACTGTTCCACATGACATCTGTGACACTAAATTGGAAAGATATGGATTCAGTGGATAGACCACTCTGTGGATAAAAAATTGGCTGGATGGTCACACTCAAAGACTTGTGTTCAACAGCTCAGTGTCCAAATGGAGACCAGTAACAAGTGGCACTTCTCAAGGGTTAGTACTGGGACTAGTGCTGTTTAACATCTTTGTCAGTGACAAGGACAGTAGAAGACAGTGCACCCTCAGAAAGTTTGTTGATGACACTAAGGTGTGTGGTGCAGCTGACACACTGGAGGGAAGGGATGCCATCCAGAGGGATGTGCTCAGGCTCGAGAAGTGGGCATATGTGAACCTCATGAAGCTGAATGAGGCCAAGTACAAGGTTGTGCATGTAGGTTATAGAAGTCCTAAGCACAAACAAAAGTCGAGTGGAGAATGGGTTGAGCGCAGCTCTGAGGACTTGGGGTAGTTGGTTGAGGAGAAGCTCAACACGAACTACCAATGTGCATTTGCAGGCCAGAAAGCCAACTGTACCCTGAACCACATAAGAAGAAGCATGGCTGGCAGGTGAAGGGAGGTGATTCTCCCCTCTTTTCCACTCTTGTGAGACCCCACCTGGAGTACTGTGTCCAGTTCTTGAGCCTCCAACACAGGAAGGACATGAAGCTGTTGGAGAGAGTCCAGTGGAGGGCCACAAAGATGATCAGATGGCTTGACCACCTCTCTTCTGAAGACAGGCTGAGAGACTGGGGTTGTTCAACCTAGAGACGCAGGAAGAGGTTGCCCAGAGAGGTAATAGATGTCCCCTCTCTGGAAGTTTTCAAGACCAGGATGGACAGAGCTTTGAGTAAACTGATATAGTGGAAGATGTTGCTGCCCATAGCAAGGATGGATGGAATTAGATGATCTTTAAGTTCCCTTCCAGCCCAGAGCATTTTAAGATTCTATGATTCTATGACTTGTCTAGAAAACAATGAACAATACAGTTGGTGAATATTTATCTACCTCCCTCCTGGTTTGTAGTAAGGAATGGAATATCTGTTTGGATATGTCTCCTAGTACTTGGCATACTTAAACAGGTGTATGTCAGAAAAGAAGAAAACTAAGAGTGATATTTAATTGAAAGTGTTACTGAATGGCTGACGGGGTTTCATTCCAAGGTTTATTCCTGTTTTGAATTAGTAAGTTTATACTAGAAGTTAAAGTGGAAAGTCTGCATCCTGAAAATTCTATAAAGAAATTTTTAGATCTGTGACAGAAATTTCAAGTATTATTAAAATGCTAGAAATTTAGTTGCTAGAATAGATCTTCAGTTAAAGATCCAAACTACTTTAACATAATTAAGCAACAGTGCAAACTTTAGCAATTAAGATTTAAACAAAGAAAAGTGTTTATTTTAATGCTTCTTTGTAGTCCAGAGAACTCATTGCTCATGTTATTCTAATAAAAATCCATTATTTTGTAAGTATTCCTATCTAAATGAACATATGATTTTTAATTTCTACTTTCAAATTTCCAGCTATTTACGTGTAGTTCTGCAAACAAAAATTTCTCATCCCCTCTACCAGTTCAGAGTACATTGTAGAAAGATATTAATTTCTGTAGTTTATATGTGCAGCATGGAGTACATTGGATGTGTTCCCTCTTACTCCTTTGACTTATAATCTTAAACATTTTTACTAAGGCTATTTCATTTTATTTCTTCAATAATCGGTTTTTAGAAATGGGCTAGAATAAGGAATAAAGGTGCATGAGTGTGGTTTATGTTCAGAATCAACTCTATTATCCATCTGTGTTCATTTTTTTTAATCACTGTAGTCAGGTTAGCCTCCAAAAGTTAGGCCTCTCTGATGCGAGGAGGTGTCAGAGAAATGGGTATATTTTTTTGTTTTGTTTTGTTTTATTCTTTCTGAAAAATAAATTTCCTCCAAACATTAGAATATTTTGAGTGTGGATTTACAAATACGAAATGATAAAATTTATTTCATTTGGAAGATGAAACGCTGATGCCAGTTAGCTTAATATAAAATCATAGAATCATAGAATGGTTTGGGTTGGAAGAAACCTTAAAGATCACCTAGTTTAACCTCCTTGCAATGAGCAAGTACACTTGCAACTGGATCAGGTTGCCCAAAGTCTTGAGCAAACTGACTTTGATAGGGCATCTACCACCTCCTTTGGGCAACCTGTTTGAGTCTTTCACCACCTTCACCAAGCCTTCTGTTCTCCAGGCTGAAAAGCACCACCTCTTTCTGCCTTTAATCAGAAGAAGTATGTTCCATCCCTCTTTTTGTGTCCCTCTTCTGGACCCACTCCAGCAGGTCTTTGTCTCTTTTATGCTGAAGACTCCAGAACTGGAAACAGTACTCCAGGTGGGGTATCACAGGTGGAGAAAGAATCACCTCCCTTGACCTGCTGTCTGCTGCTGGCCATGCTTCTTTTGATGCAGTTCAGGGTTCAGTTGGCTTTCTGGGCTGCCAGATCATGTTGAGCTTTTCCTCAAGCAACACCCTCAAGTCCTTCTTGACAGGGATGCTCTCAATTCTTTCATACCCCAGCCTGTATTGATACTGGGGATTGCCCTGACCCATGTGCAGGACCTTGAACTTGGCCTTGCTGAACCTCATTAATTTCACGTAGGACAACTTCTCAAGCCCATCCCTCATTTATGTCAATCACACCACTCAGCTTGGTGTCATCTGCAAACTTGCTGAATGTGCAGTCAACCCCACTGTCTGTGTCATTGATGAATATAATAAAGAGTACTCATCCCAAAAAAAGACTCCAGAGGGACCCTAGTTATCACCAATCTCCCTTTGGACATGAACATCCATCCAATTCCTTTTCTACCCAGTAGTCCACCCACAAAAAAACCCCCACAAACCAAACAAAAACAACAACAAAACCCAAAAATCTTATCTCTTGAATTTAAAAAGGATGTTGCTGGGAACTGTGCCAAAAGCCTTATGGAAGTCCAGATAGATGACATCTGTAGCTCTTCCCTAGCCCACTGATGTAGTCACTCCATCATAGGAGGTCACATCAGGTTGGTCACCTGACTTTGATGTCTTTCATACAGAGCATCAATCTATCAGATACTAGTAGAGAAAGTGAAGTTCCCTCTAGAAGTCGGAATTTTGCCTTTAGATTAGTGGCAATATGTGACAATCTTAGATGTTGTGACATTATATTCTTCCATTATTGTCCAGAATCCTAGTAAAAGATTAACTTTCATTTGGCTTGCAGGTTTACCTGGACTTATCTATCTTACCCTTCTTCCAATATTGTCTGCAGGATGCAAAATCTGGACTTAACTGCTAACAATGATCAAATCAGAAATTTGCTGCCTGTCAATTTCAATTGATTGTATTTGTAACGAATAAATACACTGTCAGAAACTGACATATGGTTGGTAGCTCCTAATAGTAATTTGATCTATATTTTTCTTACTATATTAGTTTGAGAAAGATAAATGTGCCATTCAACAGTCTTTCTCATGCAGGTATCATACCATTATTTTTTTTTTTTTTTTTATGTTGAAAATAAAATCCTAAAAATTAGTCTTTCCTTTGTATTCTCAGAAAGCAGTCACAGCTGTCAGCATTTTCTTCTCTATCATTTCCATGTTACATTTTTCACTCCCCAAGCATCTTTCTAGGGATTAGACTTCTCAAGATGCTTTTAATGTGCCTCTAAGCATAATTCTTTAATTGCTGTAGCCTGAGATAACTGTTCAGTTTGTACTTACTGTCTAATATTCCTGAACTAGGCTACTGAAAAATCCTAAAATCTACCACTCTCTACTGGACAAGTATCAAGATTTCTGGACCTTTAAAACAATATTTATTCCATGCAGACATTTCAGAACTTAGCCAATTACATAAGGAAAGAATTGACTAAGGAAATGCAACTTATCCTGGCCATGACAAATTACTGACTCCCCAGTCATGAACTCCTAGACTGACCTTGCTGTTTTCCTAAGAGCTAGTAAAAAGTAAAATTTAATTCAGATAGCCACGAGGTGGTGGTATGTTGAACTGCATTACAAGGTGTGCCAATCCCTCCTTTCTCTGTTGTTTGTATATGCTGCCCTTTCTATTTGGAAGAAATTATCTGTATTCAATATTTCTTTCCTTGTAAAGCTTTTCAGATTGCTTTCTGCAAGTTTGTGAGAAGTATAAAACCTGTTTTTCACATTGATGGAATGAGAATTGATTACCTATTGTATCACCCATTTCAGATCATGAGGCAATTTGGTGAACATCTTCTGGATATCAGCTGGTATTTTCAGTCAAGAACATGAAGTAGAACATATGAGGTGCAGGTGTAATATTAATAGAAATTTGATTTATTTTTTTTTTAATATTGTATTTCCTGTCATAGGAATAATCAAGTTTTAAAGCTCAGGCTAGAGAAAAAGGCTGAAGCATTATTTTTATGTATGTCTTTGGCCATGTTACCTTTGGAACAAGCCATAAGATACTAATTATAAATTTGACGTGAGGGCGATTCACTCATTACAAAGAAGTCTCTAATATAAACTAGAAACACACTGTAATATATCAAATAAAAGTATAGTTAATCTTGACCCTTTCTTTCAGGACCTTGTTAAGTTGGTCATGTTATTTTACCTTATAGATCCGAAGACATTTCAAAAGAGTTTTTCCGAGTACAAAACTTTCTCCTTCAGGAGAAATTTTCTACCTATAGATAAATAAATATACATTATATCATGCTATAATGTGTTATGTTATATTAATATTAATTTTATATTATAGTATATTGTAGTATATTAATTATAATGTAGTATAGCATAGCATATATTAGTATATATAAATAACATACATTTTCTCCTTATGTACATGGGGATACAATTATTATCTGAACAGTTTTATAGTTCATGACTTGAATTTATTTCTGTACTAACATTTTTTTTTACTATTCTTTTTTCTATATGTCAAGATAGCACAAACAAATTCTAAAGGTAACAGTAAAAATTGTTTGATTCAGAGTTTCTTCATCTTCCTTGGGCATAGTCTGTGACAGGGATGATTAGGACAGACAGAAAACACCATGAAACAACAAGCAATTCAATAAATTCAGAATAAAAGTTTCTTTCTGGTTAAGAGTTGGACTTGATGATCCTAAAGATCTTTTCCAAACAAAATGTTTCTGTGAGTCTGGGGAACTAAGGAGTCAGTTTTGATTTATATTTTACTTATATCCCCAACCATTTTCTAACATCCTTAAATTCCTATACTTGAAGACAGATTCTCAAGGAAAACAAATCAATATAGTTCCCCTGAGGTAAGATAAACTATAGCTATTTGCATTCATAATGGTTTTTCTATTACTTGATTAATAGTTTTCCTGTAACCTGGTTTTACAGTTTTTAATATTTAATAGCATAGAGATGTATTTACTTACCTTGTGATTCACACTCAAAAATTTCAGAGTTATCAGTGTTTTAACCACATGTTTCTGCATTGCAAATTCTTTCAATAGGTAGTGCAGTGCAGACATTGACTTTTTCTTAAGAATCTTTTGTGCAAGTTTGCTAAACATTGGTCTTTAAATGTGCAGTGGGAACTGAAGATGTCATAAGCAAAAAAAGCAGAGTTCTTAAAAGGTAGCTGAAAATCCTATGCCTTTCAAATTTTTGTCTTTCATTTTCTTGAATACTTTGATGTAAATTTCACAGTTGTCACAGATGTTTCTAAGCTGGCCAATCTTAATTTTACCATCCAAAATGCAAGCAAGAAAAAAACCTTAGTACTTTATTGGTTTCAGACATTGCTGACTTTATCCATAACGAGGTCACATAAACACTAGAACACCACTAACAATCTAGACCTGTCTTCTCCATTAAATGGTGGTTGATCAGCTCATCCTAAGAAAAAAGTGAGTTCATAGCAAACATAATGACCATAAATTAAGTTCCTTCTGAATTTCAGATTGATTGCTTTGTGCTTTTAGAATAAATTTAAAATAGAACCTAAAATAGAACCTTGTCTGTTGCAATTTTGAATTACTGAATCCTTTTCTGTTATGATAGTGACTCTCCTTATATATATTCAATGTTGTGTAACAGAATATTCATCTCTTTTTGGTTGCACTTTTTCATATTGTTCTTTATAAATGTAAAACTGGGCAAGTTAATATGGTCAATTTCTTTCCTGTGGTCCTTGTTACTTGTCCCCGTGACAGATATTTAAGTAATGATGAAAGAAACATTGATACAACCTTAGCTTTTTGATGTTTAGTCTTTCTTGCCAGTCATCTTAAATCTGATTTTTTCAGTGGCTTTTAGAAAAAGAAAGGAAGGCTCATCTTATTCTAACAAACATAATTAATGAAATGTGATGTCTATGCAATCTTTTTGTGGTTTGCTGTTTGTGCATGAAGTTTAAAAGATTTTTAACATAGGAAAAGAAAAAGAAACCTGATCATGTAATCTTATCCTGCTGGCACTGTACACACTGGAATTTGGATTTATTTGCTTCCTTTTTGCTAGATATGGAGTTAACTGTCCATTTAACTGTTTTATCAAGAGACCTATTAAAGTAGAGAAGTTGTATAAGTTTATAAACTAATTTTCAGAAAGTCTCACAAGGAAAAATCTCACCCCAAAACCTGAAAGTTTGAGAAGAGCAGTGACTGAAAAGAGGGGGTTTATATATGCTGTGAGGGTTATAATTTGATACAGAAGTTCTATCAGACTTTATGTCAGTGTAGATGGCTTGTTTATGACAGACAGATTTTTCTCTGTGCTGCATTTCCATGTGATGTGTAGTATAGTGTCAGAAGTTTTGTTCTTGGGAAGCTGTCTAGACCTGTTTGAGATGTGTTTATTAGCTGAGAGAAGCAATGTGGAGAAGAAAGAGGGAAGTGGGTTTTTATGTACCTTCCACATTGTGCCTGCAGTACTTTGTACTTCATATGCACTGGGGCTGTTAGTACAATGGATGAAAAAAAGACAAGCATTCAGTTATAGTTTGTGTTAATATTCACAGCAGTGAAGGTACAGTATGTTTATAGACATTGTCCGTGTTAAAAGATTCACTGTATGATCCATAATAATCTGATTTACATGGGATGGTTCTAGAGAGGCTGTAATAAGTTTCTTGATTTTTATGAGGTTGGTTTATATTTGTACCAGAAATAGAAATGCACCTCTTTTTTTTTTTTTTCACACTGTATACATCAACTTGTTATTCTCCTACATTACATAATTTACTGCGGATCATATTACTGGTGAAAGGTTTATTGCCTGATGAAACTAATTGCTATGGATTATGCAATGCTATACAAGTCTTTGAGAAATATAGCAGTTTTACATGACTGTAAAATTAATCTTTTACTACATGGATAAAATAACATTGTTACTGTCCTGATTACCTTATGGTTTGTCTGACATGCACACATGCATGCATAAAATAGTTAATGAATATAAAAATTAAATTTACTCTGCCAGTCTTATTTATTCAGAAATTATATAGGGCAAGTGCCAAAACACATTCAGTCTGGTGATTTAAAGAAAGACAATGAAACAGGAGATAGGATTTATAGAGTTCTTTGTGTGCCATTTATTCTGATGGATATGGGAGGGAATTTATAATTCACGCTACTTTTTCCATTGTGTGCAAACACTAATAACAGAACAAGGATTTTGTTTGTGACTGAAGATAGAAATTATGCCTTGGGGTGAAGTTTAGCAACACCATGCAAGGTCCTTGCTGTAGGGAGATGTGTTACTAGAAAAACATTCATATAAATATATATATACATATACACACGGATATGTGCAAATATATATGCATGTGTATTTACACACTGAGGCATTTTACTTTCTCATCTTGACAGGATTCTGACCAACTCTGTTACTGAGGAAGAGTTAACAGAATTAGTGTATTTCAATTCAAAGAAGGTGGCCTTCTCTCTCGGATGGTGCAGATGCCTCTGAAGTAGTATCTACAGCAGCAACAGTTTTGTTCTGATATTTATCAAGATTGATACTCTTCTCTGGCATACGAGTACAAATATCAGCAGGTAGGAGATGCTGATGGTAGCCCTCCATACTTGTCAGATTTTCAATAAAGGCATAATTGTTATGTAGTCTTTGGCAAAGACCAATTGCTTCAATAAGCACTGCTTTCCATCACTGCTTCGTTTTCCCTTCCTCCAATTTCTGTAATCACATTCTGGATACTGAAATACTTTCATTCTTTGCACTGCTCTGTTTTAAGAGATTTTGGGGGATGTTTTTTTGTTTTTCTTGGGTTTATTTTTGGTTTTATTCCCCTCTGTCACACCTTCCAGTTTCCTCTTGAGGAAGTTAATCTCTTGTGCAACAATAATCAGTGTTATCTCATCTGAAATAAATGTGTATTCCTGAAAGATTATTACATATTGTTTATTAAAATGTAACATTCAAAGATGTTAAAATAAATGTCCTATATTCCTTTCTCTTGGAGCTATTTTAGTTCATGTTAGTGCAACTTTTTAATTTTTTTTTTTTAATATAACTTTATATGCCTGTAATCTTGAGGTGAGAGTTTTGTACAAATGCACCTTTAGTTTTCATTGGAAAAAAAACCCAAGACACCACAAAGTAATTTTAGTGATGATTTACATTTTAGTAATTTTAATGATATTTAAAAGGCACCCAGTTACTAAAGTACTGAAATTAATTGTCTTCATAACCAAGGCAGTTTCAAACTCTAGATTATTTTTTTTTCCCACATATTTTTGTCGAAGCTTTCAAAGTTTGACACATGGCATTTATTTGAGATTATTTTGCATGGAAGCATCCTCTGAATGTGTATCAAAGTATTCAGTAGTATGTCAGTGAAAGTAATTTTATTTTAAGAGGGGCAGGATTGAGGGTTTTTTTTGTTTTTTTGGTTTTTTTTTACCACAGCTGAAATAGACTAAGGAGCAAAAGACCCACTAGTGTGAGCTCATAGCAGTACAAAAGTGGTAATATTGCTGTCTCTCCTGTAATGCTGATGACAGCAAAAATAATTCTAGTCAGACAAATAAATGGTGTTGAGTTTTTGGACCAAATTAAATGCTTTAAAAGCTAGAATAGGTGAGTGAGACTTCAAAATTGTTATTAAAATTGAGAATGAGAAAATACATTGCACCAGTTTATCTTTTTTATTCCAAATTGAAATTGAAAATGCTCTTTAAGAAGTTCAGAGAACAAAAGCAAGGATCTTTCCTTATATTCTGCTTTATCATCAGTCTTCCCCCCCCTCCTGTAGTTAACATAACTTATCTTGATTTAAAATTCACCAATAATTATTAGCAATAACTCAGATTGAAGCAATTCTTTTTTGTTCTGTTTTGTCCATTCTAGCTTATGGTGGGGTTTTTCCTGGTATCTGAAATAGAGCTGTGATGCCTCTTCTTTACTTGCATGTATTGCTGCTCCAAATAAATTATTAAAATTGGAATATTTGCTTCAACAACTCAGAAAGAAGAAACAAAGTTATTTCTTCTGAAGGGTATTGTATGAGCCTGGAAAGATACTGTAGTATCTGTATCTATACCATCAGTACTATATTTGACTGTTCAAAAGTCTAGAAGGAAAGAAATCTAGGACTCACATTTTCACTCATTGTTTGAAAGTTATATATACCCTTTTATTTACACAGCCTAGTTAGCTTTCTTAGTTGGCTTTTTTAGATATGGAAGAAAATCACAATTTATTTTTAAGACTGAGCTATTTGACAGCAAAAGGAAAGCATGAGTATGTTAAAGCTTTCACTACAAGAAAGCATAATATACCATAGGTTTCTAAAAGTAGCATTTAGAGAGTTTGGATCCCAGAGTTTCTAATGAATTTTTCTTTGAAACAACTATGATGTGGCTACTTCGTTGACTACTGGACTGATAATGCACATTTTAAAGATTTACAAAATCCTTCTAGGTTTCTCATTTAGCAATTGAACAGTAAAAAGTGTCTGTAGTAGTACTATAAATCAAAGACTTGCAGGCTGTCCTATTTGGAACTTGATCTGTTATTGGAAGGAATAATTTTACTCAGAACTTGAAGGATTTAGAAAGAAGTCACCGAAATGTGGAGGGAGATTCAAACTTAGGACAAGTACTAGGTGGATTTTGTGGCCTCCATATTCTGGTTGATAGTTAAAGTATCTGTTGATATCAACTAGATCCAGAGTGGTTTTTCATCACTTAAACTAGTGCAATTGTGAGATAGAGGCTGTCATCAGAGTATATGCTCATATTGATATTTAGGCCAGCGCACTTCAAAGAGAAAAAAGGGTCATTCATTTTCTTGTTCTTGGCAACATAAGTTTGAGCCTCCACTTTCCTGTCAGAATGAAGGAGTAATCTTTTTCACAAAAGTGAAAATAAGCTTCAGCTTTACCTCTCAACGCAGAGTAGATAAAGGTACTCTAACAAGACACAAATGTGTTATAAAGAATCTAGGTGTTCAAGAAAGAAAACAAAAAATAAAAAAAAACCGAAATTTTTCCATTTGCATATGTATGTAGGTCATGACAAATCTGCCACAGTTCTTCTCATTGGCTTTTATTGCATAAAATCACACAGATCTTAAAGTGAGAAAAGGAAGAATTATCCTAGGCTTTTCAGAGTCAAGTTTTCACTCAGTGAGTTAATTTCCTACACAGACAAGAAAGAGCAGCTTATTTTGACACCTGTTGAAAGCTTAGATGATATTTCAAAAATTATATTTATGATATGATTAGTTACCCGTGCATGTGTGAACTTGGAAGAGTTTATAGTTGGTGGAAGGCAATTATTACTATTCTTCCACAACATAAAGTTGATTGGATTTTGGACAGGATTGAATTGGATTTTTTATGGAGCCAAGTAGTATACATTTGCTTAGGCATATATCAATGTAAATGTGTTTAACAAATACAATTTTAAATCTGTTTTCCTCTTGTTTTAAATATAAGGCAAAGCATGTCAGATTGTTAGACTCTGCTGTCATCTAGTGGCTACCGATGCAATGGCAAGCTGCTTAATGTTTTCACACTGTGTAGGGGAAGGTTGTGGGGAAAACAAGCCAAATTATATTCCTTTGTAATTTTTTTCAATCGATAAGAAATGTGAAAATATTTATACTATTTTAACACTCCTAGTGATTTATTGGTGTTCACTATGAAAACGGTTATGCTATTCACAGAGATATCTCTGAATGTTGAATTGCTTGGTATTATTTCATCCTTCCCTGTGTTTAGTGTGACTCTTTAATTTTTCAGTGATGTGGTTTTTACTTCAGAGTAGGCAGAATCTGAAGCATGTTCAGAGAAATCATAGATTATTAGACGAGAGCTAGTAAGTAGCTAGCGTGGTTTCTGTGTTCACCTTTGAAAATACACCTGTCCTTCTTTGCATTAAGCATGCGAAGAAATTTTCTCATAAATAGCTGCAGTTGAAAATCATTACTGCTTTTTTTGTCTGTTTATTAATTCATAGCTACAGAGGGAGCAGTCATTTTCCTGTCTCTTCTGTGTACAACTTATCCTGTAAAACTACAAACTTTCTTGGAGTAAAAAGCTATTAATGGTTTCTAAAGTTTAATAGCTTTTATGCTGCTGCTATCTTCAAAACTGCCCCAGAATTATCATACAAATATTCAGATTTACTGCAGTATCCAAAGAGATACATGTCAAAGGCCCCTTCCAAAAATTCAGTTTTATGCAACATGGACTTTCCATTCACTCTTTCATGCTTTCATTTTCAATTAACTTTATAATAAAAAATAAATTCATTTCATATAAATTTCAGATAAATTTCCCTTTATTTTTAGTAACTAGGAGACAAAAATATAGAATTATACCACTATTTCATTCCATCAACTTATTTTTTATGGCTGGAAAGATTTTTTTCTATACTTCAAACTTTACCTAGTAGATAGTAATAACTCTCTGTAATGTATGTGAGCTAAGGAAAAACTTCTGCATCTATCAGACATCAGGTAGTTTTATGTTAGGTGTTAGGTGTTAGGTATTCTAGTTAATTTGCTTAGAAATCTTTACCTTTTACTCAATGTTTTCTCAGTTTTAGATAATATTTCACTCTTCATCTCTGTCACCACCAACCACCTTTGTTCTCATCATCTAGTAACTAGTTTGTACTTGTTGGCTGCCAGTTGAGATATCATATTGAGCTCTTTATCTATAAAAGAAAACTAGGTAACCCTTAGGATCAGTAGAAGAACTTGGAAAGTTAGTGGGCTGCTCAACATCAGACAGCCTAGACTTATCCTTGTGTGGTGTACTGTGGTAGTCTTGTTAATCAGTACTTATCAGTACTTTAGGGGTTTTTCTTTGGTATTCTTGATGTGGAGTGCTTTGGGGTTGTTGGGTTTTTTGGGGGGGTGGGCGGGGGTGTAACTCGAGGAACTTAAGTATGTGTCTTTTCACTGCACTTCCTAATGACATCTCTGACTAGATGGTTGATGACAGGTGACAGAGAAGCCTAAGAAGTGCTACATATAGGAGTAAGATGCATAGGTACTTCTTAGTCTTTGCTATTACAAGAAGAATGTATACAGACTTGCAGATAGAATTACATCTATCTGACATGACACAGCATCCTAGATATCTCAGGGTTGTAATGATTTTTTTTTTTTTTTTTTTTTTTTTTTTTTTTGATGCAGCTAGAATTCCCACACTCAATAGAGTAGCATTATCTATCATTGTATCATTACCACAGGAAAAAATGATCTTTTATTTCTTGCAAGAAAAGTACTTTGACATATCAGTACCCAGGTACCTTGGTCATGTTTAACAACAAAATTAAGATCCAAGAGGCTTTTTAACCTCAACATTTAGGGCTAACTTGATCCTCACTGGCTGAAATCTTGACCTTTAGACTCAATTGTCAGCATTACCTAACTGTTATCTAATACCTTTAACAGAAGTCACTTATTTAAAACTCCCATCTGAAAATGGGGTAATGCTCAAAAACATGAGGTCAAAGTGTCTTCATAACTAAAAAAAACTCTACAAGTACAACACTCAGCCACTGCAACACGATCTGTTGTACTGTTCTAGAAATGTGAAGACCCTAACTGGCTGTAGGCCCTGGGTAACTGTAGAGAAATGGAGGCAGAAAGGAAAGTTACAATAGAAAATCTGTGCTTAGATTCAAGTACTTCAAGTAAGACAGTGGAATCCTGTACCCTACAGGACAGACATAGCTTGCTCTCTCAACTAGATGAATTTCAATACAGTAGGTTTTTTTCCCTAATGAGACATTCTGAAGCTGGGACAAGATTTGCTTGTCAGACAAACTAGAGCATACAGTGCATATTTAATATTAAAAGAATGAATATTTTGTATTTATTGTAGAATTTTTGTTGTATTACAGGACAGTATTATACATCTATTTCACTTTTCAGGCACTTTGTAACTGTATCTAATACACTAGAAAAAACTCACTTCATTGTCTGCATGTCAGCATTTCTTGGGAATCAAGGAAATACATCACCAAGGCACAAGCAGTTGATCAGTCTGAGAGCTACAAGACACAAACATGGACTTTTCCCCAACATTATACACTTAGTAGCAGCAGCCAGGTCCAGTGCCAAAATCAGGACTCTTGCAATTGGTTGCTTTTTAAAACTTTTTGTTGTTGCTCAGAAAAAATTATGTCTTATTATTCTCCTTTGGGCTATAATTTCTGAAGAATTATTGAATTTATATGCATAAAAATATTTGGATCTTTGAGGTGTGTAATGAAGCACTGAACTTAAAAATTTCTTGTTTAATTCTTAGAAATAGATAATCTGGGATTTGTGAAGCTTTTGCAACTGAATACATGACTATCTTTACATATATCAGGGATCATTTTCTTTAGAAGACTGACAAGTCAGGTTGGTTTCATGTAGCAGGATAACACAAGTTTGACATTAATTAACAATACACATTGCTAATAATTAGTTCTTACCTGTTATCTATTATTGTCTCTCCATATATAAATAAAATTAGTCATTTAATTTACCTACAATTCCCTGTGAGTGTGCTACATCACAGAGTTGATGCCAGAAAGCTGGCACTGGTGTCTCTGATTCTTCATGGTCTTAGCTGTGGAGACAAAAATAATGAGGCTTGAGATCTCTCAGTGAGGGAACTGCTGTAGGCTACTTCTTTATTCCTCACTCTGTCAGTTTCATTGTTTAATATTCCTCAGCCTCTTCTCCTAAGGAAAATAGGGGGAGTCTATCTGCTCCTGGAATAGTTAATCTTAAACTTTTGGACTAGAAGTCATTCTGGCATTGTCAGTAATTTTTCTTATTGGTTCTTCAGGATTATTCTGGTTGCACCAGACACTGTTCTGCAAAATTATTTTTGTTTTAACACATAACTTTCCTGCCTGGTTTCATCCTTGATTCTCGTCTTGTGTATCTTACTATGTGTATGCTTTCCTCTACCTTGTTTGGACAACTATACTATTACACTACAACTATACTTTCTTGTGGTTGCCTATTATTTATACTTACTGGCATTATAGTATTAACAAAAGCTTATGTGCAGTTACCTGTTATACAGATTTATATGCCTTGGTTCAAGGGAAGCTGGGAAGGGTTAACCTTGGCTTCATGCCAGGTGCCCACCAAGATGCTCCTTTAATCCCCTCATCTCAACAGGAGGGTGGAAAAATGCAATTACAAAGTGTATGGGTTGACATAAGGACAAGACAAATTACTGTCATAGAAGAAACAGACTTGAGTTGGGGAAATTAATTTATTGCCAATAAGTAACAGAGCAGGATATTGATAAATAAAAATAAAAATAAAACCACCTCCTCCCCATCCTGCTTCACAGGCTCAATGTCAATCCTAACTATTCTACCTATTCCACTTCCCCAAGTGACATAGGGAAAAGAATATGGGGTTATGGTTAGTTTATTACATTTCATCTTTGCCATTCTTTCCTCCTCATACAGTTTCTCTGCTCTAGTCTGGGATCCCTCCCACAGAATACAGTGCAGACATCAGCTCTGACATGGGCCATCGTGGGCTGAAGAGTGACAACCTGTTTCACCATGGCCTGCTGCATGGGCTGCACTTTCTCCCTCTTTCTATGTTCACCTTCATGTCCGTCTCACTCCTTTTTCTCAGCTGCTGTACAGATATTTTTATTATTTCTTAAATGTGTTATCACAGAGGTGCCACCACCATTGCTGACTGGCTCAGCTTTAGCCAGGAGTGTGTCTGCTTTGGAGTGACCTGGATCTGGCTCTGCTGACGTGGGGGAAGCTCCTGGACTCTTCTCACAGAAGCCACCCCTGCAGTGCCTCCTGCTACCAAAATTTTGCCACATAAACCCAGTACAGAGGTAAATGTCAAATCTTGCTTTATGTGAGTCTTCAGTGCACAACGCTTATCTGAGATGATACCTAGTCAAAGCTTGAGATGGAAAATTGCTATTAGCTAGTTACAGAGCATTACAACAGAATCTGATTAATTTCTGTTGTCTTGAAATTAGACTGGAAATATAGAAAGGTATGGGAGCAGGTGTATGTGCTGTGGTCCACAATTTTTCCTCATTTTATTTCTTCTGATGACCACTAAGACTGAGTCCTAAGGGAACTGCATAAGAACAACAGCCAGACCACATTATATTTTAGAAAATCATGACATACCCAACAACAAACCAAACCAAAAGCAGCTCAATAGTGATGATAGAGAATAAAATAATTTCATAATTGTTTAAACTTTGCAATGAAAAGCAGATAAAGGGCTACCAAATTAGTAACTAGTATGATGAGACATAAGATGTCCTTGCACTGCTGTATAGACCTAAAAATGAAGATAACCAGCACTACCCTTTTCTAGGCTACTCAGTTTTACCTTACAATATATTTCTGACTAATATTGCTGGAAGTCTTCAAATTCTTTGAAAACCAATTACTCTAGAAATCAATTATTTAAGAACAGAGAATCACACTAAATGAGGAGTTAGTTGCTAAAAGTCTGTGTTTATATCTTACAATCTTCTGTGCAGTTCTTTAATATTATGAATATGTCAGATGTGATTACATGCCTACTTTATTACTTCAATACTATCTGAATTAAAGTTATTTAATCACTATTATATATTTATTCACTAGTCTTTGATATGGGTGTTCCTGCTTTCAACTGTACTGAACTCAGGTGACTGCATTTTTTTTCTAGTACGTTGGAAAACAAAAAATTTTTGCATAACCAGGCATCATAGAGGATTATCCTCTTTGATGGCTAAGTGACCATGCAATTTTTGAAGTATTTATGCCTGTCAAGACTTGTTCTTTTCAGTCCCACTGTTCTTTATTCAACCTTGAATTTGTACCAGGTATTCATCTAGTACACATCATCATGCCACAGCCAGAAGAAAAAAAAATTCTTATCTTTTAGTTACAAATACATTATTATTTCAACACTTTTTCCTTTCATATATTTTCAGATTTTCTTTAGCAACAGTCTCATCACATTGTAGTTTATACTTCAATGAGTATCTTCCAATTCTTTTTAATGTTTTGAACATTTTAATGGAACTTGTAAGAAATAATTTTTTTATTCCTTTAAAGAAAAGAAAATAAGTGTCATATATTTTTAAAATGAATTTATTAAGTATATCTAGTTTGCACGATATATTCTTAAATTTGCCTATTTCTACATAGACATTGTAGTAAACCAAACAAATCCAAGGAACATTTTCCAGCAAAAAAAAGAAAATATACTTATATCAATTTATTCACTAAGTTCCTTTTGATTTTTTTTCCCTACTCACTGTGCATTAGATACATTCTGTGAGACTGAGGATATTAGGTCTTCATTGAAAACTGAGTGTAGTAGGAATCATTTTAGTTAACTGAGTTTTTCTGAATAAATGTGAATTTGAGCTTCATCCTCCAAAAGAAATATTGAGATCTTCAAATGCACATAATCCCTTTACTGGCAAGTATAGCAAGCTCTTCTCTGAAATGTCACTGTCCCAAATGCAACATTTATTTGCTGTCCCTTTGATGTTGATGTTGGAATCAAGGAGGTGTGCTAAACTTGAATCAATATACCATGACTGTGGATAACAGCAAAGTAGTCAAAGCTGTTCTGGAATTGCATAATTAAAGGTAGTGCTCGACGTGTAAAAGTTTAAAGAGTAATACTTTTAAAATTCTTACCATCTCTGGGGGCAGGGCATTGACTTTAGTTACTAGAATAAAAATAGGTTAGCTGTCTGTCATGAGGTTTTCAGAGTAGTGAACATACATGGGAAAATAATTAAACCTTTGGGGGTAGAAAAGGGTACTCTGTAGAGGTCCAGATTTTGACCATTTCACATGAGTAAAATGCCTTATAATTTCATTATTGGAGTATAATGGTCATCCTTACAAACTCCTCGAAAAGCATCCTCATAAATTAAATTTGCTATTAGGCTCATTAAGAGAGGATGTTGTAGAAAGATGTAGTTAGCTATTACCTATTAGCTACTACCTATTAGCTATACAAGATAACTACTCGGGTCCTTCCACAGGACTTCCTTGCAGCTTTCTGCAGGAAATATCCAGCTGTTGTGGCATGGGGGTCCTGTGCTGGGGCCCTTGGAGCTGCCTGGAACCGAATGGGTCCGGTGTGGGGCAGCCCCGACAGCTCCTCACAGGGGCCACCCTGGCAGCCGCCCCTCTGCTGCCAGCACCGGGACACCTGCAGGTACTACAGATACTCTTTTGGTATGGAAACCTGTAAAGTACAACTGTAGTCGCAGACGATGTTTATCATGCATTTTTAGAAACAGGTTGGACATCAACATAATGCTCTTCCTTCTTCCTTCTTCTCTTTGGTTTCACACATCACCCCAGGGTATTTGTTGGCCTACACTTTCAGTCTATACTTCAGTATTCCAGAGATTATTTTGAATGCCTTCATCATGTATAGTAAATACCTGCCTTCATCAGGTATAGTAAATGGCTGCAGCTTACCTATGTCTTTTTAGCAGGTGAGAGTGCTGCTTCCTGCGCAGTGGCTACTTCAGGCCACATCAGCCCTGCCTTCCCCCTTTCATGAAGAATTCTGCTCACACTGCCTCTTACTTAACCCAAATTGCACACAGCAGAGTCTCAGAGCTTCACAGGCTGATGTAGAACAACAAAGGTACCGAAACACTTAAGAGAAGAGATGATGAGGAAGAGAAAAGGGAGATGAGAGGGATGATATGTGAGAGCATGGGAAACAGAAAAATGTTATCTTCTCTAGTACTATTATTTGTTCCATGCCATGTAAAAGTAGTTAAGGTTCAAATCAAGCCTTTACTTAAGGCTTCCTTAGTCAATTTTTTTTTTTTTCCTCCAATGTCAGAGTCTATAGTAAAAATGGAAAAAAATATACTTTTTAAATTACCTAGTGTGATTTGTTCATTAATTCAGCATCAAATTTCACTGTACTAAAGAGATTTCTTTTATGTTCACCTGCTTCTTCACTGTTCTATCTGACATATTATTCAGTGTGTGCATTAAATACTTCTGGTTTTGATCTGTTATTAACACTGCTTACAATTTTCTCAGCATTGTCATTTTAAGTAAGTATTAATGCTTCATGTTGACTGATGTCAGTGACTGTGAAAAAAACCACTTTCTAGTGTTACCTAGTAAAGAAAGTATAATACTTTTCAAATGTCTTATGAGTGCTATAAACTAAATGGCAGTATATTCACAAAGGTTCTTCAGAAACTTGAATTCTAACAGGACCTCTTAAGGCACTTATAAGCCCACTGTAGCTTTCTGAGTCATTTCAGCGTAAATATTTTTGTACACTCTATATAGAGTCAAAATTATAATTGTTCTAATAAAAAATTTAAAGTATCAGTGGGTGATTCTCATTGAATCTATTTTATATTCTGTAGTAATGGCAAAAAAAAAAAAAAAAAAGTAGAAAGCAAATGAGGGTTTTTTTGTTTCCTTTTCCCCCCTCCTTTCCCAAAATTTTTGGTGAAATGCTCTGGGTCAGGGATAAAAAATGTTTTATTACATTCTAGGAAAAGAATAAAAATTTCTGGATAGTTTAACTGCATTTATTGCAAAAGTATCTTAAACTTAATTTAAAATCTAGATTTAAAATGTAATCTTAACTATGTAATGAACTATATAATTATTTTGAGCTGAGAATTTGAAACTGGGAATGATAATGTCTCATTGTCAATTCTGAAACTTGCTCTCCTAAAATATCTACCTTTAGGTGACTTCTATTCCTACCAGAAAGTATTAAGTTCACTTAAGAATGGTTTAATATTATTTTTTTTCAAATTTATGGCCAAAATTTTAAAAAGTCTACTTTCTACAATTATATATATTCTTTTTTTCCATGTTCTTCTGTTTGTATTATATCTACATTACTAGAGGATGCTTTTTATAAACTTCTTATGTTAAAGTATAAAATCATTATTTAAAATAACCTCAGTGTCGGTTCATGAAAAAACCTGTTATTATTTTTGATTATTTTTTTATTAAAAGTTTTGCTATTTTAGAAATATATTCTAGGAGAATATGAAGATGCTAAAGAGACATATTACTCATTTTTCTGTATTCTCTTGCTATTCAAGTGATTCTGTAACTTATTCCCCTTGCAAAAACCCTGACTGCATTTTCTCAGTAACTCCTAGAATTTGAAAGCTGCTCATACTTCCCCTTAAGTCAGGATGAAAAAGCCCCAGAGCCAGAGCCTCTCCTTACCTGGTAAGTGCTCCAGCTTGGTTCTGCTTGTGAGCCTCTGCTCATCTCATTCCAACTCGTCAGTCTTTCCTGGAGCCACAAACTGGACAGAGTATCCAGATGTTCTCTCACAAGTGGTGAACTAAGGTGGATAATCCTTCCTCTTGATGTCCTGGCTGTATCCATATGAATCACAGAATCATAGAACAGTTTCAGTTGGAAAGTATCTTCAAGGTCATCTAGTTTCAGCTCCCTTGCATGGACAGGGACACCTCCTACTAGAACAGGTTGCTCAAAACCTCATCCAATCTGGCATTGAACATTCCCAAGGAGAGGCCATCCACACCTCCCTGGGCAACCTGTGCCAGTGTCTCACGACAGTGAAGAATTTCTTCCTATTGTCTAAACTAAATCTACCCTCTTCTGGTTTAAAACCAATATCCCTTGTCCCATGACTACATGCCCTTGTGAAGTCCCTCTCTAGTTTTCCTGTAGGCCCCCTTCAACTATTGGAAGGCAACTATATGGTGTCCCTGGAGTCTTCTCTTCTCCAGGATGAACAATTCCTATACACTCCAGGGTGCTGCAGCAAAGTGACACAGCTGGCTTATACTCAGCTCATACCTGCCAAGTCCCCAGGTCTTTTCCCTCAGAGCTACTCCAGCTCAGACAGTCACTACTGTGTGCATTTGCACCAGAACTTCCTGATGAGGGGTAACACTTGGCATTTGTTGTTGAACTTCATGAGATTCCTATTAGTCCATTTCTTTAGCACATCCCTCTGCATGACCTTGAGTGTATTGACTGTTCCCTCTAATTCATTGTCATTGCAAACTTTATGGTATATTCTGTCTTTTTCTGTGTCAATAAATATATTAAACTGGTTCTAATGCTGCTTTTCACTGACACTGGTCATGGTTGTTTCTTCACTGTCAATGGTAGTTACCAATATCATGTAAGAATACTAGTCACAGACTTTTAATATTGTGTTCAGATATTTTGTTAATGGGTGCATCAATTTTTAGTCTTTCTTCTACACTTCCTTTTTTTTTCTACTTAGTTCTCTTTTCTATGTTTAAGGATTCACAATTTACCTATATTATTTGTTACAATTTTTGCTGTTTCCTTTGAAGAACTGAGTTATTAGATATTTCCACATGCACACCTCAGCCTTATTGTAGGATTGATCTCTTGTAACAATAGTTAGAATTTCTCACTCCCAGGATGATTATGACAGTAAATATTCTTTCACTCAAAGAAGTTTTAAAATAAGATTCAGTTGTGACTGCATTTGTGTATGTGGGTGTGTGTTATTAGGGATTCTAGCAATGGTAGGTGATAGTTTCCTGGTATACGACTAAAGAAGACCAAGAGCTCTGAAGTCCAAGACCTGTTTTATTTATTTATTTATTTAAAGATCATGGTCATTTAAACAGGCATACATTCAATAGATGGTCATCAGTCTTCTGAAGAAGATAGGATTCTCTGTCCTTGTCCTCTGACTTCCCCAACTCTATCAAACTTCTCATAGCATTTTCAAGTAATTCATAATCTGAGAGATTAATTTATGCCACAGAATAAGTGTCCTGTTTAAATGTATTTGTAATGTAATTTTTTTCTAATATCTTTCATTTAGGTAGAGGCAAGGAGGGTGGTAGTATTTTAGAAAAGGTTCTTAGAAGCTAAAGAAGAAAACAATTTTTGTTGCCTGTTTTCCAAGATTTGTTTATGATTTTACAAATCTGGAGTTAAATTCTTGAGAAGCATGAAGTCATCATTATTTATCTGAAGAAGGACGTTTCGGGGGTCTAGGACAATATGCCACCACCAGCTTCCCACCAGCACCTTCAGCACCACCAGCTCTATCTTCAGACAGGCAGAGAGTGCTCGTTCAGCACGCCTGAGTATCTCCCCCCCTTCCCCACCCCCACCGCCCCCCCCATGAAGCACCGGGGTCCGGGCTCCACAGGGATCTCTGAGTGCTGGCAGCAAGATGTTTGTCACCAGAGGGGGGACCTCCAGGGAGCTGGGGGGAAGATGGACATCCAAGCACAGCCTGGCCAGAGAGACTGCACTTATTTCAGTCAAGGCCTGCTGTTCTGAAATATGGTATTTAAACCTTCGCAGAGAAAAAGCCCGTCTAACTAATAACTCAATTCGACATGAAATACAAAAATTTAAATTTTGTCCTCCTCCCTGGGCTGCTCCTTCCCACCTTGGTTTTGGTTTTTTTCCTCTTGTTTTTTGAGGGAGTTGTTTTTCATACTGAAGGTTTACTGGCACGGTGCCCCATCACTCACAATTTGCATTTGATTGGTTGCCGGTATCTCAGATTGTTCTTTCTTTATCTCCCATGTGACTGATAGCAAGATACAGGCCAAAATTTAACCATGTGAGAGAGACAACTCAATCACACTTGAGATAACAACCATTTGTGACAAAATAAAATTCATTCAAATCTTAAATGGGAAACAATCACAAAGACGCAAAAGCAACTCAGTCGTAAAAACTAAATAAAAATATTTATTTATTTATTTATTTATTTTAAAGGCAGGATTTTATTGGCCAATGTTTAAATTGTTTCAAAACAGCAGAGCTTCTCCAAGAGGAACACCAGGAGGCGTTTGGCTTCACCATTGTGGGTCGGAGATGGGCACCGGTAGCACGGTGTTAGCTCTGACTGCTGGTCTAAGGGTAGGACTGGTAGTGGGGTAGGAGGTGGAGATGAACTCCTGAAAAGAAGGTGGTGGTGATAAATTCATAGAATCATAGAATCAGCTGGGTTGGAAGGGACCTCAGAGATCATCAAGTCCAACCCTTGACCCACTACCGCTGCGGTTACCAGACCATGGCACTGAGTGCCACATCCAGTCTCTTTTTAAATATCTCCAGGGATGGAGAATCCACTACTTCCCTGGGCAGCCCATTCCAATGTCTGATCACCCTCTCCGTGAAGAAACTCCTTCTAATATCTAGCCTAAACCTCCTCTGGCACAACTTGAGACCATGCCCTCTTGTCTTGCTGATAGTTGCCTGGGAGAAGAGACCGACTCCCCCCTGGCTCCAGCCTCCTTTCAGGGAGTTGTAGAGAGCGATGAGGTTTCCCCTGAGCCTCCTCTTCTCCAGGCTGAACACCCCCAGCTCCCTCAGCCTCTCCTCACAGGACTTGTGCTGGAGTCCCTTCACCAGCCTGGTTGCCCTCCTTTGGACCTGCTCCAGGACCTCAATCTCCTTCCTGAACTGAGGGGCCCAGAACTGGACACAGGACTCGAGGTGTGGCCTCACCAGGGCTGAGTACAGGGGCAGAATCACTTCCCTGGACCTGCTGGCCACGCTGTTCCTGATCCAGGCCAGGATGCCATTGGCCTTCTTGGCCACCTGGGCACACTGCTGGCTCCTGTTCAGCTTCCTGTCAATCCAGACTCCCAGGTCCCTCTCTGCCTGGCTGCTCT
The DNA here is from genome assembly GCA_023637945.1 of Phaethornis superciliosus. Lineage (NCBI taxonomy): Eukaryota > Metazoa > Chordata > Aves > Apodiformes > Trochilidae > Phaethornis > Phaethornis superciliosus. Next base: position 76,987,720 of record JAJQWJ010000002.1, read on the forward strand.
CAGCCACTCTGTGCCCAGCCTGTAGAGCTGCATGGGGTTGTCCCTTTATGGCTTACTGATGCCTATCTTCTTTCTTTGACCAGAAGCAGCACCTTTTTTCTGGAGTACCTTTTGCCAAGAAATAGTTTTCTGTCTATATAATTATGAATATAGACATATTCATAACACGTTATGAATGTTATGTTAATTTTATTTATCTTACTTAAAGAATCAAATGCATATTTACAATTACTCTTACATTTTCTTTATAAGCAAAGTAAATCAGAGTGAAACCCAGATTTTTAAGGCATGAAGTACTCAGCTTAAACAATAGAGACAAAGAAATACCTGTATGGTGTTGAAAGGCAGTGTAGTCTGGATTTTGTTACATGGAAGCCCAATGAAATTCACTTTTTTTGTGTTGTCTGTATTAAAAGTAAAACAAAACAAAACCCTCCGCAATCATTGTAGTCATATACAATTGTGTACAAATACATTCTTACTCTACATAAAGATATTTATAAGATTTAGCCATAAATATCTATTTCATTGTGTAAGCAATGCTTGAAGCACTTGCATTCTGTTAACCTAAAATACTAAAATACTCCCTGCCAATGTAGCTCTGGTATATGTTAAGAATAATAAGTTATGCAGTAAACATATCAGCTTTTTCAAGTTTCAGCCTTTTGATTTTAGGTAAAAACATTGATATCTACTTAGATTGTTGATTGGAGGTTTTCCTGAATTTCTACTGGTACGTAATTTTTGATAACACTAGATACAAGAGATGTGAACTTACTCACTACTCAAAGAGAACTCAAAGTTACACTGCATAGTAGCAGTTTCACAACCCTGGTTTAATTGAATTATGTTTGTTATTTTTCCTTGCAAGCATTTTTCCCTAAGGCATGAGGTTGCAAAGAATTATAGTATAGAACTATTCAGTGACACATGATATCATGTTTTAAATGTCTGACCTTTCCATCATTTAAGCAATAATACAACCCAGGGTGCATTGTTGAAGGATAATATTGACAGAGCTCATGTTCATTGAGTTTTGTGTGTATGCTGATATCATACAGGCACCCTGGAGTGTTTTGTGGAAGCCTAAAATGTCAGACAAATTGTTAGAGTTTCTTACATCTATAAAGTTTTAAAATTATTAACACAAGGTTATATTAAAAAAAAAATCCACTTAACCATGAAGAGCTTTTAACTAAACCCAAAAGTTTTCTAATTATTATTAATTATATCCATGTGTTGGTATCCAAAGGCCAGCTTAGCCTAGGGCATGTTGCCATACACTCTGGCATAAATGCATAGTAGCAGAAAACCCCTGTCTGGTAAAAGATTAATTGAGATAGATAAGGTAGCTAGTTTTGTATTTAAGTGTAATTACTAAATAGGATTACACGTGCATGCAATTACTCCCAAGGTTTTTGTATCCCCAAACTACTCAGTAGCTCGATTACATTTCATAGACTAATAGAATAGTTTGGTTTGAAAGAGACATCAAAGATCATCTAGTTCCAACTCCCTGCTGTAGGCAGTGACATCTTCCACTAGACCAAGTTGCTCAAAGCCCCATCCAACCTGACCTTGAACACTTCCAGAGAGAGGACTTTCACAATTCCTCTGGGCAACCAGTGCAATTCAGCACCCTCACAGTAAAAGGTTTCTTCATATTATCTAACCTAAGTCTCCCCTCTTCCAGTTTTAAAACTGTTACCCCTTGTCCTATTGATACATGCTGATGAAAAAATTGTCACTTGCCATCTTTCTTTTAAGCCCCCTTCAGGCACTGGAAGGATGCCATAAGGTCTCCTTGGAGCTTTCTCTTCTCCAGGCTGAACAACTCCAACTTTTTCAGCCTGTCTTCATAGGAGAGTTTCTCCAATACACTGATCCGCTTCATCTTCAACAGGTCCATGTTCATCTCATGTTGGGGCCCCAAAACTGGAAACAGTACAACAGGTGGAGTTCTCAACAGAGTGGGGTAAAGGGAAAGAAAGACCTGTCTTGACCTGCCTACTGTTTTCTGGGACTTTGACACAAATGTGTATTTTTTCCTAATACTTTACTGTGTACCTTGTCATGAGTTAGTATATTTTTCATTTTTCATCTTTTGCATGCTGTTTGCATGTACAAATTTCTTTTGCCCCTTTGAATTCAATAAGTACCTTAATAGGATAATCCTTAATAGGATTAACAAGTTCATGTAATATTTTAATTATATATCATGTTACAAAGATCTAAATTAGCCTTATATTTTTATCCTGAAGCCATTATCTTATTTGCAGGCCCGCCTTCCTGGGTTCAGATTTTCTAAATGCAGGTAGAAATATTTCCAAAAGAGTAGAAAGGTAGTAGGAAACTTGTTGATAAACCAGCACATGAGTTTGTGTGTGTTCCTGTGTAGTGTCACAGACTCTCCTTGACCAATATCTATGATAGTCTGTACACAGAAAAAAAAATAAATTCAATTGGAAGTGGATACAACTTTAATCTTTGAATACATACTTTTTATGGTTGGTTTTCTGAACTGTACTATATGAATTATAATTGTAAATTGTGTACCTGTTCTAACCATTTCTTAGGATGTTAGTATAAATGATGTGAGAGGAGAATTCTAGAGGAGTGCACAGAGAGAATTGCCAGCTAGGTCATTCAGCTAGGCACACGCAATTTCTGGATAGGACAAAGATATAGGAAGGAAGTTTCATGACTAAAGCTGAATAGGGAACTCAGAAGTTGATTCCGCCATAAAACATATCAGCTGCTTAAGGCATAAACTTCTTCTTTTGTTATTTTATTTTTTCCAAAGGCAACACAGGAACTGGAAGGGGAAGGGCAGGTCAGGGAGACAGTGAGTAGGGTGAGGCCAAGGACAGAGAAAGATGATAGAACACTCAGTGATACCAAAATATTGTTGGAAGTCCAATGATATGAAATGCATAAAGGTGATACAGTGTAGAAGTTGTTAAACCTGTGGAACTTGTGTTAGGTGAGATATTAATAAATGTTAAATGTTAATTATTTTTATTTTTCTCTTTTCTCTTCTACAAACATTTGGAAATTTATAAACTTACCCTACAATTATTGACATTATAAGCGTAGATTACTGACCACAGTAACAAAGCAATGCACATGCAGATTTTGGGGCATCTAACCACATTCCTATAATGACATATATAGTCCACAGATCTAAAGGAGAAGACACGTTCAGTGGAAGTGAAGGATGCTCTTGTGTTACAAAAGGCAGGTTCAAGAAATTTGCATTACAGTTATAGCAGAAGGGAGCTCAACTTGCTATCACGGATTTTTAGAGAGGTAGTCTAGCACTTAAACTGAAATGGAAGGAAACTGAGTTTAGTGTCCCATAAAAACTTTAAAGATGTAAACTTTCTTCACAGTAGGGGAGGTATTAACAATAAGGAGTTATAAATCTTGGAATAACTCAACAGTAAAATACATTTTTTATATTATGACCAGAAGTTCTGGTCATTCATACACATGATAAAATTTGTGAAATCTGATGTATTGTATGAGGGAAATGCATAGGATTCCTCTATTGTTTGCTTGTTTTCCCTTTCTAAAAACCCAGTGTTATTTTTCAGATAACTTCCCCTTTATCACAGAGTACATTTACTTTAAATGACTGGCACCAGCCAAAAATGGCCTGTGGTGATCAAGTTTACTATTGGAAAGATTAATAATACAGTGTTTCTGTATTACTGAAAGAAGTGCATATTCAGAACCAAAGTGTACCTCCCTCTCCTCTGATTTAGCTCTGAAACATAACTGCATGGTTAAAATTGTTCATGTTCATAAAATCCTTCACTATGGAAGAAAAATGGTTAAAATCTTCTGGGCTTTAAGAAACAATTGCAGCTAGTGGTCTTGTCAGCCAGTAAGGAAGATCATTGAGATAAACCTTTTTAAAATGCATACATTGAACAGGGTATTATGTTTAACATTCTTTTGAATCAGGAACACATACATAATACATAGTGTTAGAAGAAGAACACTTAGGATTAATGCTCCTTGTTTAGATAAGATGCCTTCTTGATCCAGTACTTACACAAAATCTTCAACCAACCTTCAAATTTCTGATCATGTGGTGGTGTGTTTTTTGTTTTGGCAAGGGAAAACCATACACAGTCAACTCCACCAGCTCTCTGCTGGACACTTCTACACCACTGACTGTCTGCCTGGACAATTGCACTCTGATTAGCAGGTGGGGCTTCTTCAGCACCATGAACACAGCACTGGGGATCAGATAGCTCTGCTCATCGTGATGTGACTTTTGCAAGAAAACTGTGTATATATATAGGGACATTCAAGTGTATGAGTCATATAATTTGTAATAAATTAGCCTGTTAATCTTAAACCTTCCTTGTGCTGTGTCACCATCAAAGCTGTCCACGTCGCTGTTACGGTTCAAGGTAACATTAAAATTTCTTTTTGTTTTGGATCCGTGAAACAACGTCCAACCATAGAAAGGTGGGGTGCAAGCAGATTTTATTTGACAATTGACACAGGCAAAAATATAGAGACAGGCAAAAGAGGGAGAGGGGAAAAGAAGGTATAAGAAGGAGAGAGGAAAAGAAGGTATAAGAAAGAGAGAAAAGTGGTAAGGAAGTGGTAAGAAAGAATGAGAGAGAAAAGTGTAGAAAAAGGGTAAGAAAGTGGGAAGAATGAGAGAGAGAGAGAGAGTCACTACCAGGTGTCCAGCTGTCCAGCGAGTTTCTTCAGGATGGCGCTGGTCCTGGACAGGGCCCGATGCAGAAATGGCAACGGGTCAAGAGACAACACCAGCCAGTGCATGGGCACCCATATATATACCCCTGAGTCCCTTTTGTTCCCAAGGGGCAGCTGTCAGTCAGCCAGGTTCATTGGACGACAGGCTGCCTGGGGGGGAGCAGAAGGATGTAGTCCCCCACCCAGTCATCAATTCTTATCTTCTTTCAGGTGCCATTCCTCCTCTGTTCCAGCCAATGTAGCCAGGTACATAATGCTGCCTCCAGGGGCGTCCAAGCATTGAAGGTTGGCCCTCAGGAAAGGGGAGTAATCTCCACCCAGTCATCAGTTCTTATCTTCTTCCTGGCACCATCCTTACTGTGTTTCAGCCCCCTTAGCCAGCCAGGTACTTGGCAAGTACAATGGAGGTGGCTCAGTTGTGCCTGGAGGGACCACCTAGCATTGCAAGATGCTGCTCAGAGGAGTACTCTCCACCCAGAAGGTCTTATCACATCCCGAGGTGTCACCCCCTGCTCAGCTCTGTCCAGCCAAGTCCTCCACCAGGGCTATTAATTTTAAAATTGCTTTCTTTCAGACAACTGCAAATCAGTAAGGTCAGACCCACACAGTTGCTCTACAACTGTTTTTGGTTATCTCACAGTGAGATAAATGCAACTCTGGGATATTTTCTGAAAGTGATGTTAAATGAATGCAATTATAAACCATCAATACACAGTTTTTAAAAGTGATGTTAAACAAATGCACTTATAAAACATCAAAAAACAGTTTTTGAAAGTGATTTTAAACAAATGCAACTAAAAGCCATTCAAAATCATTTTCTAAAAGTAGCATTGAACAAGAACAATTAAAAAACATCAAAACACAGTTTTTAAAAAGTGATGTTCAGGGCTGTGATCTGAAACGAGCTGTTCTTAATAGATTTTATTGAATGGCCTATATCTCACAATTAATTTTTTGTTTCTCACATTTCACTGAGTTGCCTTTATCTAATGATGAGATACATACAAACAGCTGCAGAGCAAGGTCAACACCTCTGACATCCAAGTACAACAAAGGTCTGATATTAATCATCTAGCATGTGTTACAAATTGTGTAGCTCATACACTTTAAGTCCCCTAAACATACACAGTTTCTTTGCAAAAATCAGAGCCCCATGAGCAGAGTCAGCTGATCCCCAAAGTTCTGTTCATAGGTAGTGGAGGAGGGGCACTCATGGTGCTGAATGAGCACCACCTGCCAGTCCTACACCACAAAGTCAGTGGTATAGGAGTGTCTAGTGGATAGCTGACCTATGACTTTTTGTTTAATTTTTTTGAGGAGAGATGGAGATAGAGCAAATGATTCATTGATTTGTATATAGAAATAGTACAAGATACCTTAAACATTAGGGGAATATAGCTATAAGACCATTGGGTTTTGTACAGGTAATGAATAACTAAAATAAAACACACTAGCAAATTTCCATCCATAGAGAAACATAAAATTGCATATTAGGAAGCATTTAGTCTATTCTGATAGTACACAGAATGTGCTAACTTATGGTCTTAGTTAAACTTTTAAGTGGAAGCCCAAGCAGGAGTAAAATTTAGATCAGGACTGTGAAGCAAGACACCATACTTTGTTTCTTTGGTTACTTAAAATGACTGAAAAAGATTTAAGCCTAAGGATAAAGACATATTAAATGTGCCACATACTGTGGAGTTCCATTTTTAAAAGTACTGTGACATATCAATGACTGAAACAGGGTTATTAATTTTATTAAAACATATATTTGTTACAAAGAACAGACTCTATCTGGGTCAGATGTAAGCAAGAAAAAAATTAATTACCTGGAAAAAGTAGGAAGGTCATAATCAAAGCCAGTAATTACAAGGACAAGACCTTTTTAAATGAGAATGAATATAAACATTAAATTTCAGTACTAAGTGATAAATGACTTACAATTGATTTAGTTTTCACTGTGGTCACACATTTCAAAATGTCACATTTACACTCAAATAACCTTTCCAGGGAAACAAGAATCTGTGGGGGTGTATAAACATTTTGCTGAATGGCCTCATGCTTCACTGAGTTCTCTCCATTTGCAATTCATTATTTTGTTCATTTAAATGACAAATGGTATACTAGCTTTTTTTAAGAAATCAAAATAAAATCCTCTTTCTTTTAAAATATGAAAATCATTTATTGCTCTAATATAATGCCAAGTATCATTAAACTTGAATGAAACATACATATTTTGATTCTGAAATAGTTTCAAATTGATTATTTTTTTTGCTATTTAGACCTTCTAGCAATAGTTGCTTTGTTTGGATTTTGTTTGTTTTCCCTGAAAGAAAAAAGAACACTTTGAAGGAAATGGTAGAATTTAAATGTAAAACTGTTTCATATTAATACATGAGTGACTTTTAAAAAGCCTTTCAGCCTGCATGCAAATTTCTCACCATCGTATGATGACATGTCACTGAAAGGTCATAGAATTATTTAGTTCTGTTTTCTTTGACAATTTTTAAACATTTTGTTTCATCAATCTACAATATTCAGCACCACAGGACACTAAAATAATACTGCAGAATAATAACTTCCTCCTCCTCCCCCCAGGATGGGAGGAAACAAGGGAAAATCCTGTGCATGCTACCACACTGAATTTTTGTTTCTTCCTGTGATACTCATTTTCTTGGTAACAGCAAATTCATCACCATACTTGAAAAGAATTGTTGGTGTGAATTTTGATGTGAAGCCTTCAGGAAGTTACCAGAGAAGTGGTAAAGCATTGCATCCTTCAAGGTCTATAAGCTTTGTGTTTCAATAGAGAGGTTATGAAGGAACACATGTTCAGATATCCTTCTCAGTGAACATCTTCAAGTTTTTTAAGGAGGAGTCATCTGCCATTAGGAAAATACATATACCTGAACTAGTCCTGTCCATTTATTTAACAAACAAGGAAGAGCAAGATATTTGTTTGGTGCAACTGACTGCATCATGGAGTAAAGAAGTAAATTAAATCTGATGAAACATGTACAAAAGGTGCGGTTTTGCTTCACAGGGAGAATGGGTGACTAGCTCATGTGACATGAGAGACCAAAAGAAAGACAAGGCCAACTGCACTCCTTTACCCTATAGTCTAATAAATGGCTCATAAATAAATTAAACTAAACCAACCAAACCAAACCAACCAAAAAAAAAACCCCAAAAAACCCAAACCCCAGAAACCCCAAGAAAACAACCCAACTAACCAACCACCCAACAATAAAAACATACCTTGATTTGTAACTCTTGGTATCCTTAGGAAAGTGGTAAAAATAACCCTAAGATGAAGAAATTTCTGTAACAGTATAAATTTCTACTTGGTCTCCCACTGAAATAATGGTATTATTTGCTTTTAGGTAATACATGAGCAGGAGAATGTCCAAAGTGCATTAGATTCTATTAGCAGGTGTAGAACACAGCAATGTAGATACTTTTAAATTATGCTGAGAATGAAGCTTTTACAAGTAATAAAGAATTATTAAAACAAGAATATTAGGAAACAAATCAGCTCCTGTTGCCTGTTGAGCCTGGGAGGCCAAAAGTGTACTGTGTTCCTAAATGTTCAATAGCTCTTGTTTTACCTTAAAACTGAAGAAATATTGTTGACATAAAATGTTTTCATTATACCAATAACATTTCTCTCAGCTCAAAATTTAGAACTATACTACATGATGGTTTTATTTAGTTATTTTAGAAATTATTACAGTTTATACAACAATAAAGAGAAGATTAATTGTTTATTAGAACATTCAATACCAGCACTGGTTAGGAGGGGCCAAAGCAGAATTTGAAGCAAAGAAAGACAATCCACTTACTGTAGAGCTAAGAAAATGAAAGAAGACTATCTCTGAGGGTTATCATTCTTCAAAGAAAAATAAATGCTTATCATATCTTGAAGGATTCCTGTCCTTTTCTTTGTTCCTCTATTATCCAAGGTCATATTACAAACTCCTGTAAAAAATGGCAAAAGTTATTTAAAAACATGCCAATAAGTTGGTTTTTAGTCAGTTCATTAAAATCAGTATTTGGACATAATTTAATTCATAAATGCTTGTAAAACTTCAATACACTAAAAATTAGTACTCTCAAATTCTTCTGTTACATGTTTTGTATAGAAGTTACAGATTAATACATAAATCATGTCTGTAGTCTGTTTTGTACTAGTATTAGGTATTTTTACAAGCAGTTTTACACTTAGTTTTCAAGCATAATTACCTATGAGTACGTATGCAGACTAAAACTTCTGCCGTACTTCTGTTTTCAATATGTACTGCCACACTAAGTTTTGTATGGCATAAAGGTGGTGCAGGAATTTTCTGAGCCTTGAGAGCTCTTGCCTCTTGTGCTTCTAAGACATCAATTTACATGCAGATTCCACACTTGGTAGACCAATGGCAATTACCAGTAACCTTACCTGATAGAGTGCATAGGTTAAGCAGAGGTTTTATTTGAATTTTGTCTTTCTCTGCTAAAGAGCTGTGAGGATATTCAGTTCTGAGGAGGAGTGGCCCATGATTTACCCAAATAAAAGGAAAAATTCAGAAGTTCAAATAGAGGTATCTGTGAAAATGTAATAAAAATATTCTTGCTCCAATGAGTGCATGTGCAATACTGTGTCATAGATGTTGTTTAGATCAGTAATGCAAAGCATGTAATAAAGATGAGTAATTTGATGAGCAATTTCCAGATCCTATGCCAGTTACTTTAGATGGTGGTTTGCTATATTTGGAGCTATTTTCTAGTAGTATATAGGTTCATGGCTTGAATACTTAGTAGATACAGCCACAAAGAATTTCAGTATTGAACACAAAATCATGCTGAAATGCATTATAGATGCCCAGCTGTATGCTTTCCATCTCTCCTGTCTCATATGGCCCTTATCTCTGTGCTACTAGTGTCGTCCTGAATGTGTTTGGCTTTCTCAAACTCTTTTACAAGGAGTCAAATCCTTCTTTCACCTGCAGTCAGCATGATTTTCTGCTGGTTGCACTGTCTCTATAAAGGCTGGGGAAACAGAAAAAGTCCTTCCTTTTCAGATTCATGAGTTAGTCTTAGGTTTGCACTGAACAGTTACAAATGAACAAGTCCCAAATTACCACGTAATCTGTTATGTATCTATAATATCAATGGCAAATGTAAGATGAAATATCTTAGGAATTTTACCTTCCAAACTGGGAACAAAAATGAGAAATGTGAGACAGCTGTGAGTGCATGATAATACCTACTCATCTCAATATAGCTTTATGTACTATACAGTATTAGCCTGAGAAGAAAAGAGGAGTTAGCCAGAGCTTAAAAGTCTATCTTTCTAAATTTTTCTGTAGCAGTGAGTTTCTCAATGGAAAACCAAAAGATTTTGAAACACAAATCTGGAATTTTACAGAATATAAGCCCCTATATTTGCAATTTCTAATATGATGCCTATGTAACCTATTAGAATAAAAAAGGTCTATAAAAACAATTCCCTGCCTACTCATGGATCACTGCAAGCTGGACCATGCTGCTAGGTTTATTTTTAGTCTATCCAGTGTCCGTCGGGATTACTGCAAATTCTGCAAGGTCTTTTTTTCCTGTCCTGTGTCCTCACAGAGGCCTGTGAGCTGCCCATTTCCTTCAGCAGAAAATGTTTCTGCATGAGCAGCAGTCTAGGCACTTGTGCTATGACTTTTTGGTGTAATTGGCAGCATGGAAACTTCTCTGGTGCATATTCACTGCCTCCAGGGTTATCAGTGCCCATATAAAAAAGACACTATTGAGTCGGCTGCCACTGCACATACCAAATATGTTATGGTCAAGGGTTAGAATTGCAAAAAGACAGCTGGGTGGATGTGGTGGACCTTAGAGGTGCATAGGAAACAGCTATGCAACTATAAAACAGTTAGACACTAATGTCAGTCAAAGTCCTGCAGCATTATTGGTGAAAACTTAACTGAAGTGAGGCTGGACAGTTAGGATCTACATTTTCATGGTTTGTTTTCTGAGTTGGAGTTTGTGATGTGGGTAGTATAGGTCTGGAAAAGTGATTGACTTTAAAAAAAAAAAAAAACCTTTCAGGGGATGAAATTATTTTTTGCAGCAGTAATACAGTGAATTTATCTCAGGGTTTTGGAATTTTTGCCATGGAATTAGCTTCATAAGGCTTTTGTCATATATTAGCAATTAATGCATCCACAGAATTGTAGAAAAGGTCAATTTTTAAGGGAATTTTTTAGGATCTAGCAAGCCTGATATAACTAGAAAAATAATTCTCTCAGACAGGCAATTATACCTGTGTCTGCAACTTATACCTCTGCCAGTGGAACTGAAATATGGTGATGGTGCTCTTTGCGACATAATTAGTGAGAAGCATTCAGTAAATTATTGAAGAAATCTTCTGTCATAGTAATGTTTATTCAGCCTAATAAAGCAGGTGGAATTTAGACTATTTTCTGTGGGAGAACTGAGGCTGATTCCAGAAGAAAGACTAATGGAACATGAGTTAAGATATCCAATGATGATGATTTACCGTGTTGTGCATATGCTTTAATTACTTGGAAGAAGCACTACTTTGTATCAGATCAGGGCTACCTTTGGTTTGAAAAAAAAACAAACAAACAAACAAAAAAAGTTTAAGTTGAAGTTAAACTTTAATAGGTTTGTAGTAATGTTGCATTTCATAACTTTTTTGTATTCTAAAGCTATTAATATTGGGGTTCATTTCTATTAGAAATTATTTTAACAGCATTAACATAAAAAATATCTGAGTCAAAATAAGACTAACAATACAGGAAGATATTAGAATGCAATCTACCATATCACAGTGCAATACAAATAGTCTACATGTTTCACAAAATAAATGGAATGGATATAAAAAACAATTCTCTTTGGTCTGAGATTTCACAAACACAGCAATTACAGCTTCATATTTGTCTAGTGATATATACAGTGCTTTCCACCAGGGATTTTAGTCTGCATTAGCCAAGCTACAGATTAGCCTTCAGCTTTTCCTATTTTTTTCTATTAGTTGCAATTATTTTTCTCAGAAGATGGATATGTTGTAAATTTGTGTTCTTCACTGGAAATAAATCTGCTGACCGTAGAAGATGGCAAAAAAAATATAAGTTTCTTTTTTTTTGCCATCAAAAGAAAAGTTATTTGAACAATGGAACACTCAGTATTTCTGTGTCTGTCAGTCTGTGTATAAAACCTATTATTTTCCTGAGAGAGAAATTTACATTCTAATGCATTTACACAAGTACTTCTCTCAATACTTTTTTTTCTGGGGAAACCTGACTTTTCTGGCTTAGTTGTATTTCCTATGCACAGGCTTCCAGTTTGCTGTGAATTTAAAGATCCTCAGTATTTCTTTCTCTGAAATCTTCATGTACAGTTGGAATGCTAGGCTCAGGATGACTGGCAGAAGTAGAACAAAGTCATATGAAGTGCAAGATGTTCTCATACAAATGTAATAAGAAGATACAGTGTCTGAGAGCAGGGTTCTTGTCAGGTTAAGATCCCGCTGAGCTTGTGGCTGTGGCCTCCTTAAGAGCAGAACGGAAGTGTGGAATTTGTACATGTAGCCTGGAAATATGTTTTTGACGTCAGTAGCAGAAGCTCTATGGTGCTCTGGGACCTATATGGCCAAGGCCTGCTCCTGGTCTGGGTGGTGCTGGGGGTGAGTGACTCTTGCCTCCTTAGGGTGAGCTGGGGCTGTGTGGTATTATTGGTGTTGAGGGCCAGGATGAGGAAAAGTACAGAAAAAAAACAAACAAGCCCAAGGCTGTCAAAAGCGAGAGCACTGACATCCTGCTCCTTCCAGACAACAAGAGAAGGAAACCCTAATGACAAGTTTCTCCTGACAAAGACCTTGAATGTGACCTCCCCTTCTCCCATCAGTGTTTTTGTCTGAGGAAGACTGAAACTTCCCATGGGGGGATTCAGAAGGGCAAAGCAAGGTGAGCTTAGTACGAATGAAAGGGGTCAGTATTAACAGATATTCTTGTGTCATGTTTTTAAAAGGGATACAACTAATGAGGCTTACTGTGGCAGTTGAATTAGGAATATTAGTTTTTGGCGGCCGGTTCATTAAATCTTAATAATTTAATTAGGCTAACAAAGACTTGGAGTTTGGGGTTTTTTTGGTTTTAGGATTTTTTTTTCCTTTTTGTCCCTAACAAAATTTTGAGTGTAACACTGTCTAGTCTAGTTGCTTTAGGTTTAGCTAAAATGTGTCCTCGTTTATATTCTAATGAAATCTGACCCTTGAGTGACATGGATCTTTTTCAGGCTTCTTATTCCCATTGCTACAATCATGCAAAGACCCAGTGAGAGTTGTCCATTGTTCTACATTGTTGTGGGTTCTCTTGAAGTACTAAATCCTTTAAAAGACAGAATAAAAATATCTAACAAAATATTTGAAAGATATTTTACAGCTATGTAGATTTTTCTATTCTTCTGTCCAGAAAACATAATATATTAGGGCATTGTGAAAACCTATGAATATGCCTTCAAATGTTCTGTTTAAGGAGAGGGACTACTTTGAGTGTTCTGAAACAAGGAAGAACAATAATTTTTTCTAATCCCACAATATAAACTTATTTTTCTGTCTGTCAGTACATGAGAAGTCACACTTTAATTCTGTGCAAGACTGCATCTTATTTGTCTTTGTCTTTGCACCTATGACATCTTATTGAGTATATTAACATTTATGGTACAGGAAAAGTTGCTTTCTTTGGAAAGTTGTCTTTCCCATTTTCTTTTTTATAAATAATAGTTTAATGTGAAAACAGACTGTAGGAAGAGGATTTAGTTACCAAAAGGAAAGTGAAATTTTATATTCAACTTGTCATTTAACTGTTTATTGTTGGTATTTACACAAAATGCTTATGTGGGTGTCCTGATTTTGAGAGTACCAGAATAAAAATTGCCTACAGGATAACTGACCAGGACCCCACCATCATCTGCCATCCTGTTGATGTGGCAGTAACAGTGAGAAGAGGGGAGCAGCTGTGCCTGTGGTGAGGAGAGGATGAGACAGGTGAGCCAAGTGGGACAGTCACAGTGTTCCTTCCCATGGTGCTCAGTATAAAAAGAGTTCTAATAGAGTCTTTTTCTGGCCTCTGGGGCTGGTGTGCTAGAGGGACTGGGGTTAGTTAGTTAGTTATGTTATGCCTCCCTGCCTCTCTCCCTCCCTGCCTCTGCTGATGGTGTTTCTGCACCCTGTTTTCTTGTTGGAGTTCACTGTTCATTGAGATAGATTGCCTTCTCCTGAATCTCTGAGCAGGACTGGCTCAGCTGCTCTAAGGCTTTTTTGGGGGGTACTGTCACTGGGACCCTTGACTCAGGCACCCCATCTACTTGTGAGTACAATTTGGGACCTTTGTGGTTGACATGTATTGGCAGTTGAGGAGTGTGGGTTGTGTATTTGCATATTCATTTATGTATTTATTGTTTTGTATATCTTTGCATGTAGTTCACCATAATTTTTATTATTTGTTTGTTAAACTTATTTTAGTTCTTTTTTCTTTAACCTTATAGGCTCTCTCCCTTGTTCCTCTTTTTATCTTCCCCTGGAAGGGTAATGGGAGCATAACAAAGAGCATCTGTCACCCAGTTACTGGCTAAAATGGTGACAGATTTACTGGTGCCCAGCATGAGCCTCGAATGATTTCATAAATCTATAATTCAATAATTTCATGCTTTAATTTTTCTGGAAGGCTGGAAATTTAAACTGTTTCTTAGCATGTCCTTCTGTGAAATATGCCCCCTTAAAATCTTAGTTTATGGTCATTGCTACCCAGCATGTCATATATGATATTGCACTATTTAAGCCTCCTTAGCCTGAGTTTGTGATTTCTTGGTTGGGGGTGCTAGGCAAAGGGCATGGATTTATTTTTATGTGTGACACCAGTACTCTATTCTGGAATAAATTGGACAGTGCCTTTATGAGAGTACCTTGGTCACTATCTACTGAACTGTATTACTAGTCATAATCTTGTAATTGGAAACTGAACTTCTCCTCTTTACACTAAACTGATTCTATCAGAGTCTGGGGTACTGTAAATTGTTGTCCTTATTTCTATAAGTTAATTATCCTCAGTGTGTTGCATTGATGGCTTACTATTGGTAAGCATATGTATAGGAACAACAAAGCAGATACTGGCACCACTCAAATGCCAGCAATGGCCATTACTGATGTCTCTTCACCCATACAGGCTTGTGTCAATGTTATATCAGCCCCTGTAACAAGCACTGCTACCATTTGTCCACCCATTCCAGTATAGGCCACCCCTGTTACCAAAAAGAGGCAAAGAAGGTGAACTCAGCCCTGTGTTACTGAAGACAACAGGACAGCTAGAGAAAGCTTAAGAAAGCTTAAATGACAATGAGATTAAATCCTTTTCAAATGAATCTGAAAATATTCTTCCACAAAATCTCAAGTAGTGAGTCCTTTGAAAGCAGTCCTTCCTTGATCACAAGAGGAGGAATTAGAGAAAGATATAAATGCTGGATCCTTTGCTCTGAAGGACCTGAGGAATGTAAGAAAGGACTTTAGCCAACATGAAGGTTAGACACTTAACACTTGTTTGCTTTTGTGCTGAAATATTCGAGGCAACACAATGTATTTAAGCAGCAGAGAAGCCAGACAGCTGGGAAGCCTGGCCAGAGATGGCAGAATTGACAAGGTGACTGGGAGGAAGTTAAATACACATGGTCTCTGGAGAAAGCTCCTGGCAGCTGTGAAGGGCAGATAACCCTTTAAGGTTGAGTTTGAAGGATGCAATAAAATGTTGCCTGAACAAATGGACCACCATAGAGAAAAAGGTATGAAATACCTGAGAGAGGTTATTTATTGTAACTAGCAAGTGAATGTTGACACCAATCGGATGCTCTGCCCCTTATTACAGAAGTTTGTAGAATGTACTCTTGATGTACTCCCACATGTCAACAATGATCTGTGAGTCCCCAATACTGATGCACCAATGCCAAATGCTATAGCAAGGTAAACCAATATGAAGACGGTTTCTCTCTGTTCTCCCATTGTTGCAGCTGTGTAAAGAATGACTGGATAGACTGGATAGAATAGCAAAACTCAAACTCTTCTCCTGCCTGGACCCGTGTCACTGCCATTAGGAGAATCTCTCCTCCTAACAAGACTGGTCCAAGTAAAATGGAATGTGTCACAAGCAGATAAGTGGTCCTATCTGTGTGACCATGAAGAACGTATCAGAACATGAGATAAATAACCTACTTCTACCCCGAAGTCTAGAGTGTGTCAGCTACAAGGTGGAACCACAAAACAGGATGACTTTTCCTGGAAGATGGTTGCTCCAGTCTTTAGTGTAAGGTGCTTTGATCCCAGTTTGAACCCCTTTGTTGATGCCATTGCAAGCTACACAACCCCAACTGTTTAAGCAGATTGTACCTGAGAGATTAGAGGGGCCAAACTTCCAGCCAGGTGGAGGAAAAGAATAATTGAGTTTGTTGGACAGTGTGGATTTATTTGCATGGCATATCAGAACCCAAGAAGTATCAAGCCATGAGATATTGGTGCATAGAACACTCTAGTAACATTGAATTGTTAGGGATTGAATCCATTAGCATTTGAGGAGTTACAGGAGGCTCATAAAATCTGTCTGTAGTGGAAACTGAGATGACCCTAACCTGACACAAATGGCAGAAAGATTCTACTGTGACTGGCCTAGACCTTCATGTATCCTTGGCATAGTCCTCCTCTGGAAACAGTATTTTGCTATAAATGTCAGCATTAATAACAAACTGATGTTTGTGAGTGTCCTTCATTCCTCCACAAATCTTTGTCAGAATACTTAATTGAATTATAGTTCTAGAAGTATTCAGTTTGGATCAAAACAGTAACTAAGCTTAATGTTGTAGGAACTAGGACAGCAGCTAAAAAAAAAAAAAAATTACAGCGCTAATGTTTGCTAACTGAACACCTGTGAAGGTTTCTCAGTGACTATATGAAGGTCTTGACTAATTTCAGGCTTGGAAAAACAGTGGCTTCCTAGATGATTTCTTCTGGAAAGTGAGGTAAAGTGCTTGTCTTAGGAAGGGACACCAAAAACTGGAAGAACAATCATCTGGTCTGGAAGTTCTATGTACAGGTAACTTCTCAATGATACTGGAAATGTGAGGAGGGACAGAAGTAATCTACAGCCTCCCCCCAGCTCCAAACAGTATGAAGAAGCCATAAAATTTTCCTTTGCAGTTTGTCTACATAAGACCTTGTAGATGTGTCTACTCTGCATGAATCTACCTGTTCATGTTGCCATTGTTATTCCTGTCATAGTTGTTCACACCATTTTTGGAAGTGATCTAAATTTATCTACAATTTGGTTATTCCAGGTGGAAAAAAGCAATAGTTATTGTGGACTTTCAGACTTGACTTTTTCTCTCATGGATCATCAAAGTAATTTTTTCTTGCTACAGGCTTGATGACCTAGAATTTCACGATAAAATGGGAACCACTCGGATCCTGTGTAGATAAATGGTATTGTGCTGACCTCTAATGGAGAAGATAAATCTGAAACTACTTCAGACCCAATTTCGTGTTCATAGCTCCACAGGAAAAGAACACATACAATGACACTTATTATACTGTCATCCTGTTAAAAGCATCTTTTTTGTATGAGGATATGTGAAAAAAAATTATACTGGAAAATAATAATTCAAGAACAGACTTATTTTGCAAACATCAGACCTATGCTATGGATTGAAAAATCTGTCCCTGCTTTTAAAACTTGAGAGTTAAGACAGAAATGGTGTGTATATGTGCTTGTGAACTTGGTCGTTTTGCATTGAGTCATCACCACTTTGCAGTTATAAACAAAAGACTGTAGGAGTTACACTGTCAGATTAAGCAAGAAGTTCTATATGAGGGGCTTAAACATTTAATATAGAGGAATAATGTTCACCTTTGCTTTGTCTTTAATTCATAGGTCTAGAAGAGGTGATAACATTCATGGAGTGCAATTTTTCACCTTTTAGGTTATTTTGGGGGGGGGGGGGGAGGTTGACTTTCACCAGCTGCTAAGCACTCACTCAGTTCCTTGTTAATTATCCAGAAGTCCCCAGCAGGATAGGGGAAAGAATCAAAATGTCAAACACGAGAACCTGTGGTTTTGAGAAAAAGACATTTTAACAGGTGAATGAAAAAAATAAAATGTGATGCAAAGGCACTTGCTTACCATATCCCATGTGCAGATTGATGTTCAGCCAGTCTCTGAGTAACAGCTACCTTAGAAAATTACCCATCAACACCAGAGTTACACAGATGAATGTGATCTTCTATGGTATGGAATATTAACAACTTAGGGACGTTGTCTGATGCAGAGCTCAACATGAGCTGGCAAAGTATGTTTGCAACCCAGAGAGACAACTGTAGTCTGGAGCTGCATGACCAGCAGACTAAGGTGATAATGCTCCTCTACTCTGCTCTCATGAAACTCCACTTGCAGTACTGTGTCCACTCCTGGGGACCTCAACACAAGGACGTGGAGGTGTTGGAGCAAGTCCAAAGAAGGGCCATGAAGATAATCAGAGTGGGTGGAACACCTGTGCTGTGAAGGCAAGCTGAGAGAGTTGGAGTTCTTCAGCCTGGAGAAGAGAAGGCTTCAGGAAGACCTTCCATTACCTGAAGAGGGACAACAAGAAAGCTAGGGAAGGACTTTTTCACAAGATCATATAATGATAGAATAAGCGCTAATGTCGTTGAACTGGAAGAGGGGAGATTTAGGTTAGATATTAGGAAGAAATAGGATATTAGAAGGAAATTCTTCACTGTGAAGGTGGTGAGACAATGGCATGGGTTGCCCAGATGAGTTGTGACCACTCTTTTGTTAGATGTGTTCAAGGCCAGACTCGATAGGGCTTTGAGCAACCTGGTCTAGTGGAAGATGTAGCTGCCCATGGCAGGAAGGTTGTGGTCCTTTAAGGTCTATTCCAGTTGGAACCTTTCTGTGAATTTGTCATCCTTTTGTTCAGTTCAAGTCAACTATCCTAACTTTGTCCACTCCTAACTTTTGCCCATCCCGAGCCTACTTCCTGGGGAAAGGGAGGCACTGGAGTGAGAAACAGAGAAGTCCTTAATATGGTGCAAGCACTGTTCGGCAGCAGCTGGAGCATCAGTGTGTTATCAGCATTGTTTTGATCATAGACTTAAAGCCAGCACTATATGGACTGTTATTAAGAAAAGTAACCCTATCTCAACCAGTACACACAGCTGAAACACCCTGCTCAGAGCAAGAGAGACCAGATCTAGACAGCACTGAAGATGTGTCTCTCTAGGGATGAACGAGGTGTAAGAATCCCCTCTCTATCACCCAGCAGCAGGACTCCTGCTGTTGGCTTCCTGATCAGTCAGTAGCTTCGTAATCCATTGGACAGCTCCAACAAAATTTTCAGTCTTTTAGCCATTCCAAGAAACTACTAGCAGTTTGCTAAGCAGCACGTGCTCTGGTTGACTTTGCACATAGCTCTGAACTAGAGTGTGAGTAGCTATTGTTCATTGAAAATAAACCCCTCTTTGAAGAAGCTTCTAAAAAGGAAAGCTGTGTATCACACTACAGAGGAAGGAGGGCACTAGTGATGCAGAGGGAACTGGCAAGGTTAGGAAAATTATGTGCTGGGAGATACAGTTCACAATTCTGTTTGAAACCATTGCTTCATTAGTTACTCTGCTCACAGCACAATATGCTAAGCTTTTTGCGTATAGAGCATTTATGTACCTGAAACTCAATACTCTGCTTTCATGTAAAGAGTTGTAAGTTCTTCATTTGCTCCAGAAGATGGTGCTCTCTGCATTTGTTTTAGCATTTATTGTGACAGAAGCAATTTATATCCAATTCAGCCTTTGCTAACTTGCAAATTATTGAGGATACCTTTGTAATAGGAGTTCCTAATGCAGCTCTGCTCCTCAGACTTCCACATTTACAAATAATTTGCATAACATTTCCACAAGAGATCAGAAAATGCAGCATTACTCCAATAGGCTTATATTACTATAACCAGATATGTTAAAGCAATCTCATTTTTTTTCTGCCACTGTAACACGTATTAGATTAAAATTATTTTTTTTTCAATGTAGTAACTGTAAAGATGATTTTTTTAAGCAAGAATATTTGTAAATTCTACTGTTGTGATGGTTCTTTATGGAAGATACAGGGTCTTTGCCATGAATGTTTATATAGGGTTACAGAATGATTCACCGAATGTACACATTACTTCTTTCTCATGTAATGTATGAGCTATAATGTTAAAGTCAGTATGAGGAAGTACAGCTTGGTGCTGAAATACATCCTCAGATTTGTTACAAGCTCTATATTACAATGCTATGCTTCTGGATTTGTAATTGATTTATTAATCCTGTGTAAAGCAGAATTTTCAAGCTTTTTGTCTGTCTTTTTGTCCTGTCTACAGGGAAGATTTTAACATAGCTTGAAAAACTTTCCAAGATAAGCATACATTTTTTTGCTTATATTACAGTTTGCAAAATAATGCAGTTAATTCACTTTTGTATGGGGTCTCAGGTGAGATGGCAAGTTCAACTCAAAAGATGCATGGAATTGCTGCTAACCTGTAGTCAATAATCATAGCTTTTCCTGATCAGCATATAAGATACAGGTATCACATGTTTGGTTTTGTATTATTTTGGCCATTTTGATACAGCTAATGAATTTGTTTGGTGTCTGTACCTTCGGTGAGAAAGCAGAGAGATGTTGGAGGAGTACTCAGAAAATCTGAGGATGGAACACAGGAGGCGGAGAAAGGTGTATGTGTATTATAGACTGGAATTAGAGAATAGTTGAGATTGGAAGGTATCTCCCTAACTTATCTAGGCCATGCTACTATTTTGATATTTATGTTGGATCTGGTTTGTAGTTCATCAAGGAGGCTTAAGCTTCATCCAGATTTTCTCTGGTGTTTGACAGATATTGTGTGTTATTTATTTCCAAATATCTAACTCAAATTTCCCTTGTTGCAATTTGTACCAGTTATCCTTTTGTTGTGTACTGCCAAGAAAATGCTAATTCCAACTTTTCTGCAACACTGAGTAGTTGAAGATGGCATTAAGATCCTCATTTAACCTAGCCTCAACAAATCCAGCTCTCTCAATCAGTACTTGCATGTTTCATTGCAGCCCCTTAATCATCTTGGTGACTACCATCTAATAGAAAGAAGTGAAGTGTGAATTTTACAAGATTCTCCTCTGACGTTCCACATCTCATGTTGCTCTGCTGTTACTGTTCTGCAATATACTGTTTACTTTTAATAAATGTATGAAACATTACCTCGTGTGCAAATTGCCTCCTGAATATGTTGAGCTTAGCAATGTTTTCTTTAATTCTTTGAGTGTTAAAATAAAAATTCAAACCAACAGTACAATTAGAACACTTATACACAAGGTAAAACAGGATGTAAATTCAGTCTTGGGCTCTAATGTTAACTCCCAGTTGCCAGAAGATTAAAAACACCTCTTTCCAACCTGCTTTCTGACTGCACCCTCCAACCCCCCTAACCTCACTTTTTTTTGTTGTTTCCCAGGGTGTGTGCAAAATAGACTCGTGGCCATGATTTACCTGATGTCTTTTAATGAATAATTTAGATTGACTGACACACCATAATGTGTGTAATAAAAAGCCAGATAAGTCTTCAGAAAATAATTTCACAAACAGTCATTGTTTGAAGAATTAGAAAATAAGTGAGAAGGTTGTGAGAGTTATGCATAGCATTTGAGAGGCTGGAGAAAAACAGTGCCAAGAACTTTAGTTCACTGTGTGTGTGGGAGCTTCACTGGGGAGCTAGAAGATTTAGGATGGTTTGAATGAACTGAGAAACCGACCAACTTTTGCACTTACTTTTGAACAGTTCAGTACTTTTCACAACTGCTAATTCTCTTTGAGTTGTGTCAGTGTTCTCATTATTACTTTATCAAGTCAAATTCTTTGTGATTTCCAAAAGAAGTTCACACTCTGTATTTCCATCTTCCAACAACCTCAAATAACACAGATTTATGTTAAATAAAAATCAGCAAACCTCATGGAGTTAAAGGTTGAGTTATCTTCCAGGTTAAAGTAATTGTCATGCTTTTTCTCCCCCAGAAATGTAACACAATAGTGATTCCACAAATATCACTTCTATTTATATTTATTATTTTTTTGGCTTGCAGTTGGATCTTTTTCCTTTTAATTTAAAATAACTTTTTTAACTTTTTGCCTCCAAGTTTTGAAATATTAACACCTTTGTCTCGTCCAAATGAAATATGTTAAGTTTGATAATGTGGAAGACCTTTCCAAATCTTAGACTTATCAGTAATAATACTTATTTTATAAAATATCAAAATAAGAGGTGCCAGAACATCCCTTCTGTTCATTTTGAAAATAGATAGGAAAATAAATACTATTTTATACAGGAAAAATATATCCTAAGTTGGAAGGAAAAAATGTATTTGTGAATCTTAATTACTCTAAGTCAAAAAATAAGTCCTGAGCAACCAACAAACCGTAAATATAAATAAGTATTAAAGCACTAAACATGTCCTGACCTTGGCTAGTAACAAATTTAGAAACTGGCATAATTTCTTTACTGGCATAATATAACGAGTCTATCTTTTCATTTATTGAGAGGAAGCCTGATAATTCCATAAAAGTTGATTAAACTCTACAGTTTTTACAAATAAATGTCTATAACAAATGTTTGAGTAATGAAAATAAAAGAATCAGATATTTATATGATGTTAATCACAACAATGGTTCACTTAGCTGAGTAATTAAATCTAATAGTCTGGATTTTGCAAAAAAAAAACCTGAAACGCACTGCATTAGCTATAACAAAATTAATTCATGGATCTCAGTCTCCCACAGTAAACTGATCAGATCTTTCCAGGTATGTACAGTTTAACTGGGAAGGGGGGGAAAAAAATTGTTTATAAAACATCATCTGAAAAACTCTTGGGAACTACTGAGTACTATGAAAGAATATTGTATAAATCTTTCTGTGAATTGCTTAGAGAAATAAATACCTCAGAAACCATGTACGGTGTTAGCAAATGTACCTAGATAAATAAATTTATTTAGATAAAATAACAGCTAAAACCACAATGAGATTAAGTTAGGTATTCTGTAGATAACTTTTTAAATGTCTTTTCATTATTCAAATTACTCATACATTTAGGCAGGCAGAATAGTAGAGCAAATCTATCAGAAGAACTATTGCATATGACTTCCTTTATTTTAACTCATTAGTGGAACATGAGAAGTATTGTGGAAAAGCATTAGAAAATGTTTCAATATGCTGTTTTTAAATATGATTAAAAGGCTACTAGGTACTGTAAAAGAATACTACAGAAATTTCTCCTAATGATTTGATGAACACATTGACATATAATATTCTTTTTCTTGTTTCTCTATTCTTCAAGTTGTAGATATCTCATATTATTCTTACTAAATCTGCTCATTCCTCACTTCAGAGATTAATCACTTGGTCTGAGCATTATTTAAATGAAACCAGGTAATAGCTCTTAAAATGGCATATTTACAAGGATCTGTCAGGCCACTACATTACTATTAAGATTATATAACTATCTCACTGACAAAATCATCTTGCATTTGGTTACTTAGACTTGCTGAACTTGAATTTTTAGGGAAATGAGTCTTTCTGTAAACTGTGAATTGGTAAATTGACTCTCGAAGATGTTGCTATGGTGGGTTTTTCTGGTTTGATGAAAATATTCCCTTTTATTCCTTAGTATAAATCTGCAGACAGGAAAAAGAATGTCAAACTCTCTCCAATCCTGTATACTAGAATAGTATAATTTTTGAAATTTATTAGTTTTTACATTAACCATTCTGAAAAAAATGAAACTCAGCTGTATCAGTAACTTAGGAATAACACTATTGATTTCTGATGGTGATATTTTTGAACAAGTCTGCTCTGAGGATGATCCTTTAAAACTGCTCTGGAGAGAAGATTCTCATCTGACATTCATCTGAACTACTCATGCTTTCTTGGGGAATCCTGTTTCTTGAGCTTCCATCATAAAAGTGGAGATTATTCCAAAGCATTTATTTTATAATTGACCTTCACATATGCAATTCTCTGTCCTCTGGACTTTCCATCGTTTTTGAAAGGGAGTTTTTAAGACAGCCTGTTCTATAATATTACATTTTTGTATGCTAATATAATTTAACTTAATTTCTTAATTTATGTTCAGTTTGAGTAATTCATTAAAAACTCAGATCAACTTTACACGATTGTAAACTAATAATTATTCTTTGTTTATAGTTACCATTTATTTTAAAATTTTTCCAATCTTTCAAGTGGTGCTGCATTTGATCCTTTCTTCCAATTTCATTAAGTTCTTCCATTTATAGATGCAAGCATTTTCTTCTCCTTTTCCTGTTAATATATCAAACAGCATTGATCACAAGACCTACTCTGGCAGAATCTTACCCAATACAGTCATATAAGTTAACAAAGAATATTGATCAGAGATGTGAGTGTTTTCATAATAAATGTTGTGCCCATCTTTTAAATATTTGCATCTAACATATATCATCCCAAAATCCTTCATAGATTCTCATAGGACAAAAATATTTCTCGTATTTGATATAGACTTCACCTATGTCTTTCCAAAGTATGAAGTTTTATTATTCCACTAGTCTCTCAGGAATTTCATTTGTTAAGCTGTCTGCTTTATAGTTTCTTGTATCTTTTGCCCTTTTGCCTCTTCAAAGATACTGTAAATACTTGCTTTCTTCCAGGCTTACTCGTTGGAAAACAGTTTATTTATTAACAGCTCTGACAGTGTCCGTAGTTTCACAGAGTATTTTTTAGCGATTTTCATGTCTTGCAGCTGATATAAGAAATTTTACTATTTTAAGCAGTCAATGCACCATTCTTTCAATATTCTTATTCCATTATGCCTATCAAGGGTGTCAATCATCTGTCTGTGTTTTAGATTTAGTCACAGGTAGGGACTGATGTTAATAGAGGACACTTTTAAGTGTATTTCCCCCAACCTGTAAATAAGACGTATTCCAGAGTCAAGCCCATGATCATAGTTTTCCTAAATGGAAAATTGTAAAGGACTATATGAAGGAACCCTCTCTTAGACTGATCTGATGGGAGTTAGTGCCCAGTCACCTTTGCAAGACAGTCAGTGAAGGGGAGGGAACGCTAGTGGATGGAGACACAGGACTCTTTGCCGAGGTGACAAAACCATGCAACCAACAGAAAAGGTGAAGGGAGAGTGATCAAACCAAGTTATCTTTTCTTCTGTCTTATCAGCTACAGCTATGGGGCAGCGAGGTATAGAAGAATAATGAATAGTAATTTCTGACTACGTAATTGGTGCCACTGTAAAGGTTTTGGTTTCTGTGAGAGGGGTGCTGCCTCCTCACCCTGAGCAGGAAGAGAGCTCCAGGGCAATAGGGGATGGCTCTGACTCAGTGTGGGCAAAGATCACATTGACTGTGGCCTAATTCCTGACACTTATAAAAGTTTATACAAGAATAGCCCTCAGAGAGCTCAGCAAACAGGACAGACAAACAGCATGGCATGGAAGACAGGTATGGTGTGGCAGTCTGTGCAGCAGTTCGTGTGAGTAGGGTTCGACCCCACACACACACTTCTTGGCTTCAGAGGCTACCTTTACTTGTGGCAAACAAGTACAACTCCCAGAAGAGTTATCTATGGTTTCCACTTGGGCAAAAACCACTGCCAGAAGCAGTGTGGTGACCCAGACAGAGGTGCCACAGAGTCACAGAGCTGTCCAGGTTTCTGGCTGCAGTGAGTGCTTAAACATGTTTTTCATACTGGAGGATGGCAGATACACTGCCTGTGTGAGGTGTGACCAAGTGAATGATATTCTCAGCCTGGTTTCAGAGTTTAAAGAGGAAGTAGAAAAGCTAAATAGTATCAGGAAGTGTGTGACAGAAATAGATTTGTGCAGCCACAGCCTAACATCCCTGAAGCAATTGCAGGAGTTGAAGACTCCACTGACAGTGAGACAGCTTGGACCCTTTTTACCCACAAAAGCAAGATCTAGCACCATCCCCCAACCCCTAACATCAGTATCAACAACAGATATGACATTTTAAGGTTTCTAGACAGTCATGAACATGCATGACATAGTGAAACTCCCCCAGTATGACACAGAGGTTACCACAAAAAGAAATGATGGGTGCTTGCAGTAGGACACTCTGTTAAAGGGCACTGAGACACCCATCTGCTGATCTGACAAAGAATCACATGAAGTTTGCTGCCACCTGGGTGGAAAAATCTGTGACAATGTTGAAAGGGTGCCACAAATTGTGAAGACGACTGGCTAATCACCATTTTTACCCTTTTATGTGGGTATGAATAACACTGGGAGAAGGAACCTGAGTAAAATCAAGCCAGACTATAAAGCTCTGAGGACACATGTGAACAACATTGGGGCCCAAGTTATCTTTTCTTCTGTCTTATCAGCTACAGTTATGGGCCAGTGAGGTATAGGAGAATAATGAATAGTAATTTCTGGCTATTTAATTGGTGTCATCGTGAAGGTTTTGATTTCTGTGACAATGGGACATTCTGTAATAACTGTAACCTTATACATGGGACAGAATACACTTGTCTCAAAGAGGCAGGAGAATCTTTGGGGCTAGGCTGGCCAACTTATTCAAAAGGGCTTTAAGCTGAAAGTAGCAGGAGGTAGGGTCTAACATGGCAATGTATGTGCCATTGCACCTAATGAGCAAATAGATCAAACCAACCACAACAGCAACAGATGCTGCTCAACCTAATATCTGTATGCCAGTGCAAGAAGTATGGGGAATAAACAGCATGAACTAGAAATCTGTGTGTGGTTGCAAGGCTACAATCTCAACGCTACAAAGACATGGAGGGAGATAGCTCATATAACTGGAATGAGATTATGGATGACTATGTACTTTTTAGGAAGGACAGACTGAGAAGGTGTGGTTGTAGGTTGTAGAGTTGCCTTTTATGTGAATAAGCAACTAGAATGCATCAAGTTTAATCTAGGCAGAGACAATGACGATATTGAAAGCTTATGGGTAAGAGTTAAGGGACATGAAAACATGGGAGATACCATTGTGGATGTCTACTATAGATCCC
Organism: Phaethornis superciliosus; assembly: GCA_023637945.1. Taxonomy (NCBI): domain Eukaryota; kingdom Metazoa; phylum Chordata; class Aves; order Apodiformes; family Trochilidae; genus Phaethornis; species Phaethornis superciliosus. Next base: position 77,014,606 of record JAJQWJ010000002.1, read on the forward strand.
CAAACTAAGAAGAAATTGCCGATGAGGCCTTCTGAAGGCAGCTAGAAGTAGCCTCAAGTTCATTTGCCATGCTGCTCATGGGTGCTATCATTCACCCTTATACTAGTTGGAAAGATCACACAGCCAAGCATAACCAGTCCAAAAGGTTTTTGCAGTGCATTTATGAAAAATTTCTGCTACAGGTGGTCAAAGAACCAACAAGCAGATGTGGAATGCTGGACCTTATATTAACATCTGTGACCAGACCTTCTTTGTTTGCTAAGGTTGGGGGGAGTTTTGACTGTAGTGATCATGACATGTTAGAGTTTAGTGTTGTCAGAAAAAGAAGCAGGATAATAATAAAATCCCTACCCTGTCTTTTAAGAGGGCTAACTTTGTCCTCTTTAAAGTAAGAGTTACAAGTGTCCCATGGTCTAGAGTTCTAGAAGGTATGGGGGCCCAAGTGAGCTAGTCAATATTCAAACACCACCTCGTCCAAGCTCAAGACAAATGTATGCCCTAGGGAAAAAAAAAAAAAGAGGATACCTGCATAGATGAACCAGGAGCTCAGATGAAAAACTCAGATGAAAGAGGGAAGTTTACAGTATGTGGAAAAAGGGTTTGATTAATTGGGAGGATTATAGAAATGCTGCATGAGTATGTAGAGATTTGACAAGAAAGGCCAAGGCTCTCTTAATACTTAGTCTGGCTAGGAAGGTGAAACAAAACAAGAAAAATTTCTTCATATACATCATCGAGAAAAAGAAGAGTAGGGAAAAGACTGAGTCCACTGCTAAATGAAGTGGGACGTAGGGTAACAGTAATGTTGCAGGTTTCTGAATGACATAGTCTAGGGAAAACTGGAAGCATTCATTGACAAAATAGTTAGGTTACCAGCCCATCACTGAGCAGCTACTGCCTTGTTATTTTATTCAAAATCCAAACAGATATTTTGATTTGAAGGGGAATGTTATGGTTTTTGTCTGAGGCAATGTGTTCCCAGTGTTGAGTATTTTATACATTATTTGTCAATTCAATTAACATGAAATATTCAGTTTTTTAAAAATATTTCTTCAACACCAGAAATCAATTAAAAACTTAAATAAACAAGGCAAGAAGACTTTTATTAGTAATTTTCAAGGTGGCTCCAAATTACTAACTTACTGTGTCTTGTTTACTCCAGGGGTAGTTGAATAGGCCTTCCAAAATATAAGAAAATAAACTTTGTTTTAAGTGCTCGTGTGGGAGTTGTAAATGTTTTTTTCAACATGCACTGACCAAGCTTAAATGATACATTTCCTTTTTTCTTTTGTGAGACATCTTTTGAGATTAGAAAATAAGGAGTTGTGATTTATTAGCTACAGAGTATATCTTGAAGTTCAGCAAAGACTCACTGATGTGGTTTTATTCCTGACATAGTTTTACATATGTAGATATATATTGTAATAATTATGCTGTGGATAATATATGTTAGGGTTTGGCATTTATAGCAAGCATCAATATTACTTATAATATTTCAAATCCTTATTCTTGTTCTATCATGTAAATATGACTCGCAGAAAACAACTCATTTTTGTTGTATGTATGTATTTTCAGTTGTATGGCAGTCATTTCATTTTACATTAACCCTTACAACAAATAAACTGCCGTTTTAAGTAGATTTAACAATAAAACATACAACAGTTTGGCAATGTAGAACTCATTCCTTTGTATAAAGTATGTTCAGTATTGCCTTTCATATGAAAGCGGGATGATGAATTGTACAACTCATGTGCTTATCTTTGTGTGTACACATTTATGGTTTTTTTTCACAATACAAAGCTACAGATTTGGTAAGTTTTGTGACTAATAATAGGCAAAAAGGCATTGCAGAAGAGCAGTTAAATGACATCTGTGTGAGGATGCTTGAGTTTACCTGCCAAAAATATAATGAATCTCTAAGATTAGGAACAAAAAGGAGTTAAAAGTTAGTGGGAAAGGGGCACATGTAGTAGAGAAATAATATCAGACACCTGAGTCTTCAATTTTTTCAGCCTATGATAGTTCTTTCCAGATGGATTTTCTGCTTCTCCTATGAATGACAGTAGCTGGCTGGTAAGGGAGGGCACTTTTTGTTAGCCCATGAACACTTCTAGATGTAGGGTGTAATGTGAAAGGAAGGGTGGGAACTGGAAGCTCTGTTCAGCAGTGCCTTGGAGCTCCTTGAACTCTCCCCATTTACGTATGGGAGCACCTGCCTTGAGTTTACAACCATAATTCATGGAGGATTTAGGAAGATATTTGACAGAGTTTTGTTCTCTTTTCCCTTTTCCTGGTAAAAAAGAACTATGTGGTAATTTTCAGGTGAATAGCTGAAAACTACTCTACAGACTGCATTCTTACACAACAGCCCAACATCACTGAATGTAAGCACATCCGAGGATAAAAATAGCAATCTTCTCTTTCTTCTTTCTGTACAACAGGAAGATCTATCATGCATCCACCTCCTTTTTATTTTTTTTCTTATGTGTTTTGTTGAGATTATGACAAACCAGCTCCTCTGTTTTCCTTTGTTTTCCTTTGTTTTCCTTTGTTTTCCTTTCAAACTATTTTGTTTGTCAGGTCTAATCAGCTATTTTGAACAAAATCAGCATTAGTCTCATGTACTGAAAGAGGAAGAAATACATTTTACCTATCTTGTGCTGTTAATTCCACTTTCTGTGATGCTAATAAACAGATTTCCACAGCACTGGACAAAGTTTCTTTGTGGAAGGATAGGCCTTTTTCATAAACTAGATCTTCCTTGGTTTATAGAATTATAGAATGGTTTGGGTTGGAAGGGCCCTTCAAGACTGTCTAGTTCCATGAGACAATCCTCATGGATTGAGGATTCCACACCTCTCACCAGACCAGGTGATATGACTGCCTTGAATATGCAAAATATGTCTATTGAATCAGCGACTGTCTGGTTGATACGTTAAAACAGTCAATTAACATATCTACCTCACCTGATAACAGTCTGGTCTCCTGGCCCAAAGAAAGACAATGGGATTAGCAGAACAGAAAAGACTGATAAAGATTAATAAGGGAAAAGTGATTCTCGAGATAGAAGTAAAGTTTGAATCAATTTTTCCTGGCTGAATGGCAGTGGCTTATATCAATAACTTCTGCAAGTGACTGTATAAAATCCTGCAAGAAGAAACGGAGAAGTAGGCAGCTCTTCCCCCCCCCACCACTAGCGGCGACTTCTCTAGGGACAGCAGAGACGACCCTGGCCCAGACCAGTCCGACCAGTGCTGGGCCTCCAGGCAGCAGCAGCAGAACAACAGAACCACGGAAGGGTGAACAAACCTTAACGACTTCTTTTCTTTTGCTAATTATCTTAACTATAGTAACTATCTGTATCAGTTCTTCTCTGGTAACTAGATTTTTTTTCCTTTTCCTTCTAAAAAGGGCGTTTGGGGTCTCCCTTTGCCTTAAAACATAAATATTTGTAATTTGCTCAAATCATAAGCCTGTTATTTTTGTAATTCAGCCAACGGCTCTGAGTAAGAGGCTGATCTTTCCTCGTAATCAAAATATAAAATAATAATATGGCTCGTAACACCAGGTTTCTAAAAGCCCTATCCAACCTAACCTTGAACACTTCCAGGGATGAGGTGTCAACAACCTGGGACAACATGTGCCAGTGTTTCACCACCCTCACAGTAAAATAATTTCGTTCTAATGTCTGACATAGATCTACCCTATTCCATTTTAAAACCCTTACCACTTTTTCTGTTGCTACATGTCCTTCTAAAAACTCACTCTCTAGTTTTCTTGTGGGCCCTCTTCATGTACTGGGATGCTGCTATACGGTGTCTTTGAAGTCTTCTCCAGACTGAACAAACCTAAATCTCTCAGCCTGTACTCATAGGAGAGGTGCTCCAGCACTCTGGTCATCTTCATGTCGCTCCTCTGGACTCTCTCCAAAAAGTCCATGTCCATCTTTTGGTGGGGACTCCAGAACCGGACCCAGTATTCCAGGTGTGTTCTCACGAGAGTGGAGTACAGGGGCAGAAACATGTGCCTTGATTCACCGGTCATTAATCCTTATCCCCTGTGGTCGGGAGGAGGGATGTCATATCTGTTGACTTAGGATGTGATATGGTGCACCATTTGCTCTTTGAGCTGGTTTAGATATGTTTGGTTTTACACACAAAAGTATATGTTCGATGGAATATCTGAGCCCCAGATAGTTCAATAAATATTCAAGATTTTTAGGATAAGAAACTGGTAACGCAACAGATTGTAGTGAAATTAACTTAACAGTCGCTTGAAAATAACTTTTGGATGCTCTCTGCAAGATCTTTAATGGAGATGCTAAACCCAGAGAGTTAATAGAGATTCCTCTGTAGTGGTAAGTAAAGAATCACAGTGAAGTCTGTCTTCTGTTGTCTTCTAAGAAGATCTATCAGATCATGACCCAGTATAGTCTTGTTGAGGTTCTGAAATAAAACTAATTATTCTGGATAATTAGTTTTGGGAAAGATTAACGCAAACCTACATGAAAGCCTTGTGTATGCGACCCGGGTTGCATGTGTTTATTTTACTTTTCCTTTCTGCTATGTTTTGTTGAAAGGAGCACAGCTGGACATGGATAAGAGGCAGCTGCTGCTTTGCCTTGTTCTGACTGCTCTCTTCTGACCCAGCTTGGGAACTCAGAAAGAGGCAGAAATAGGGACCACAGAATCACAGAATCATCAGATTTGGAAGGGACCTTGATATGAACGTATGTAAAATGCAAGAAAATGCCTATTGAGACACTATCTATGTCTGGCTGATATGTTAGAACACTTAATTAGCATATCACTATCACACTTGATAACTGTCTGGTTTCCTGGAATAAACAAAGACAATGGGATTAGCAGAACAGGAAAACTGGTAAACATTAATGGAGACAAGAAATTCCTTAGTAAGAAAAAATGTTCGAAATCAACTTTGAAAATGGTATAAAAAGTCCTGACGGAAGAAACAGAAAGGAGCGACTCTTCCCTCAGCGAGCAGCCTCCAAAGAACCAGCCCTGCGACTCCTCTCAGAACAGCGCAGATGGATCGTCCTGTCTCCCCCCCCGCCCCCCGGGACAGCAGCCCCATCCAGGGACGGCCCGGCAGCACCAGAAACCTGAATGAAGCAAAAGCCAGAAGCAGCGAAATGGGTCATCACAGCACAACTACTTTCTTTTCTTTTGTTAATTACCTTAACTATAGGCTGTTCCTGAAATAGCAGCTAATATTGTAACAGCTTCTCTCTCTGGTAAACCGTTTTTTTTCCCTTTTTCTTGTCGTTTTAAAAGCGCTATCGTCTCCCTTCCTTGAAAATAAATCTTTGTAATTTGCTTAAATCATAAAGCCTACTAGTTTTGTAATTCAAGTGTCAGGTTCTGAGCGAGTGGTTGATCTTTCCTCGCAGAACAAAAATATAAAATATAAAATATAAAATATAAAAAATAATATCATAACGGATCATAACAGACCTCTAGGGATCAGACATTGGAGTGGGCTGCCCAGGGAAGTAGTGGATTCTCTGTCCCTGGAGATATTTAAAAAGAGACTGGATGTGGCACTCAGTGCCATAGTCTAGTAACTGCAGGGTAGTGGTCAAGGGCTGGATCTGATGATCTCTGAGGTCCCTCCCAACCCAGCCGATTCTATGATTCTATGATCATGTAGTCCAACCCTCCTGATAAAGTGGGATTGCCCAGAGCACATTACATGTAATTGTATCTAGGTGGGTTTTCAATTTCCAGAGAGAAGACAACTCTACAATCTCTCTGGGCAGGCTGCTCCACTACTTTGTTACCCTCACAGTAAAGAACTTTTTCCTTGTGTTTAGACAGAACTGCCTGTGTTGCAGCTTGTTCCCATTCCCATTTGTCCATTCATTGGGTACTACTGAAAAGAGTCTGGCTCCATCCTCTTTACACCCATCCTTAAGATATTTATAGACTTAGGGACTTGGGAGCTCTTTTCAGGGAAAGCAAATGCTCCAGAGACAGGGCAGGTTGAAAAGCAACATGGTCACAATGTAAATACAAACTACGAAATTTGTAAACATGTTTAGGGAGCAGAGGAACTTCATAATGGATGGAACAAAAAAGGAAGACACCTGAGAACACACTGAGTTCAATGGTATCAATAATGCTATTGGATGCTTTAGTGAAGAGACGCAATTATGCTTCTTACTTTAAGCTCCTTTATTTGGAGGGACTTTGGTTTCAAAGCCTTAAATCAAACTTGCTTCCTGAAAAAGTGAGAGTAGCAAAACTGGAAGTTCTTTAGGTCTGTCATATATAAAAAAAATGTGTATGCACAAACACATTCAGATGTCCGGAAGTAGTGTATTTGACATTAAGACTGATTTTTAGTAATTTAGTATAAAAAGTGACCCCTGAAAACCATGACTCATTATGTGATAGAACTGAGTGCACCAATAAAAGCTATGCAAGCAAGGAGGTAAGGGATATTTTGTTATAATTGGCCAGATACAAGTTTTGATGTAAAAGCTGTCAGCTAGTCAACTCTTTCAAAATGTTTTGCTAACAGATAATTCCACGAAATAATACCAAACATGCCATTTCTTTCTCAAATTATTACATATATGTATAAACTTTTCATAGTTCAACATATGGATATTTCTTTTGAAAACACTATGAACAATGTCATTTGATCAAACATTCATAATTCTGCTCTTGATCCACTGCCTATTTTAAGAATTCATGTTATAATGTTCCACTGATTAGTGCAGTCTGCTAAAAGATGTTTTTCAAGATAGGTTATTTTTAAAATCCTAGTCACATGTTTATATCATAAAGAAAGCAGAGATAAAGATAACAGACACATTTACATGACTAGATGAAAGATTACGTTTAAGCTAAAGCCATTCCCAAAGAGAGAGCTGCTTGACATCAAATGGTGCAGGCAAGATTAATAATTGTTCAAATGTAAATTAAATTTGCTCCTTTAAAGTTTGATTAATCAATGTGATTTTAAGACCATGTTCTTGATCTCCAGATTCATTGCTGAATGACTATTCATATATAATCGTCACAGTATTAAATGTCAATATAGATTTGTACTGAGATTTTACAAGAGCCAAGGACTTTCTGGAAGTGTAAAAAAAAAGAAGGAAAAGTATCCTCTCTTTAGTGATGAGAGATTCACAGGAAAACCAAGTCATTGCTGTTTTTTTCGTTTTCTGTTTTGGTTTTTGTGGCTTTTGGTTTTTTTTAATGCTATAAGGTGTAGAACACATCCAGAAAATAGCAAAATATTCAAATCTGGAGTTGAAAAAACTGAAAATATTTCCAAAGCAAAAATTCCCAAATCTTCTTAGAAGATACCATTATAGTGAATGCTATTTGTGTAAAATTAAACATAGTGGTAATTTTTAATGTGCTGATGTATTTAATGGGGAATTCATGTCCAGTTTCTTGTCAACTGTTATTCCATTTTTCTTTTACTACTCAGGCTTTTCATTAAAAAAAAACAAACTCTTCTCAGTTCTTTCTAAAGAATTACTTTCTTCAAATAAGATGCCATAAATATTTCACTGACAAATGCTATTATTTCTTTATTTCTACTGTTATTATAGTTTAAGTATATCTTCTTTGAAAAATATGAATATGTTTCTATACGTGATATGCATATGCTCCTACTGCCGTCATATGAAAATATAAATAAATGAAGCAGACAGTACCCTTTCTCTGCTAGAGTTGTAGCAACAAAAAGGAATAAGGGTAATAGCACTTTCAGCACTCAGTTTATACTTGTCTGTCTGCTCCTGGGTGTTCCACAATCTACCTTTTCCCTTGCCTTCCTAATGTTAAAATTATAATTAACCCCAGCAATTATTTTGCTTATTCTCATTCAACATACAATGAAAAAGGATCCTTTTCTAGTTATCAACTCGACAAGAAAAATGGATGATCTTTGAGCAGTTACATTATTAGCCATCTAGATATCGAGATGTCATTACAGCCATCTAGATGTCATTCATAAGGACAGCCTAGTTCTAAGAAGTAAAAATCTCATACCCATACCTTAATTCCACTGAGGAAAAAATATAAATTATTTGGATTATTCAAAACAATTATTTGCATGACAGACAGAAGCTATGTACTCCAGTCATAATGAGGCCTACCTAGTGCATTTTTCATATTACTACCTCTCTTCAGGATTCATTGCATCTTTGTGTCATAGCTGGGCTTGTGTGCACTTAGGTAAAAAGCATGAAGATTTAAAAGATGAATAAGTAAACCCAAGATTTGAGAGTTCATGCATGCAAGATACAAGTAAACCTACAGCAAGATGAACTATTGCTGCATTAGGAAGAAAAAGTTACTTCACTGAGGCTATTTTTACATATTCTGCCAACAGTGTCAATTCATTCTAACTGGAGAAATCTGAAGATTTTGGTGAAAGCATGTTATATTTTTCTGTGCTTTTAAGAAGTTCCAAAAAAACTAATTTGCCAATGTTCTCAGTATTTCTTTCCCAAACACCAATTGCAATTGTAAACTCATGCTAGTTTGATTTACTAGTGTGACTCATTTATTGGGTTTGTGTCCATGACACGATTTACAGTCCTTCATCGTATTCACAGATCTCATGACAATATCACATCAAAGTCAGTTTGAATTAATCCATTAATTAAAGTATCTATCCTAATTGGATTTCTTTTCAACAACTGTGATAGCATCAGCTACTATCTAGCCTTCATTATTTAAAAGAGCAACAATAAAAAAAGGATAATGACTAGCTGAGTAGAATTGAATTGCTTAAGGCTTGCAGCTGATCTTACAACTAATTATATGTATGTTGTAGTTAGTTTGGATATGATGTTCAGACTACATTTCCTTGATAGGAAAAGAAAGGCATCAGAAATATGGGTGGTTATACATTATGCAGGTGATAGCAATGGTTCTTTAAATTATATATTAAGTTTCTGCATAGGGATTTATATAATGTGATCTTTGATTATATATGGACAAATCAAGCATACTGAAGGCTCAGGTCTATCATGTAAGGAACAAATCCCAAGATAGTTAGAAAAAATATGGGCTTTGACTTTGCAGAATAAAATATTCAAATCCCAAAGCTGATACGTCTTTGAAATTTTTTTTAGTGGTTAAGATTCTGATTAGACTTACATTTTCCTTTGCCAATTAGTCATTTTCTTTGTTTCAGAAAAACCTGTTCTTCTTCTTTCCTTCCATTTCTGATATTTTCTCCAATAAAAGTACTGTGGTGTTTAATCATTCAAGAACAAAAAATATATTCTCTGGCCATTTACAGAATTACAGACTCTCTGAAATATTGTACATGCATGCTGACTTCTGCTTATAATATATTAGTGTAATTTCAAAAGAGCTTAATAAGAATAAATGATACTCAGATAGGAAGCAGCAGGATTTTTAGAAGCATTATCTCCTCCCACTCTACCTATCAATCCCATAACAAAGCAAAAGACATTAATAATTTTACTATGAGAGATTTCTATTTATCCAACCACATTTTTTACATTGTACAATTTTATATTTTAGGTGTTTGCATAATTAGAATGTCTCTGCCAGTACTCCCCTAGATGCAGATGCCATTTATATATTATAGTTTCCTTTCAAAGGATAGGTCCTGGAAACTGAACTGACTATATGAATTACCATCATTGAAAAAAAAAAAAATTTAAAAAAAATAAATCCAGCATAACAAAAGTAAGATATGAAAGAATACTCTAGCTGAAGAAAATTCAATTTAAATTTTATCACCATCTATATACGAAATAGTTTTTGCTTTAGAAAATATCCATGCTGTACCATCTTTTTTTCCTTTTATTTTACACAGAAAATTCAGCATTACCAAACACAAACATTTTGCAACATTTTTTTCACTGTCTTCTGCTGTTTGAACTATATTGTTAATTCCTTTCGGCATGGCACGGGTCTAGCGTAGAGGTTTCACTTGTTCAACACACTATGTCCTGCACACTCTATATTGAAACACTCTTAAATATAACAACTGAAGACCCATTTTGCTTCATCATACTTACAAGGCCAATGGTATTAGTTCATTTTCTACTGATGTATATTTTCTGCTCTTATCTTTATTTGTTCATTCTGAATTCTGAAGTTATTCTAAAATTAATTCTAAAATTAATTTCAGTTCTAGGAATAGATTGATATACATAGAGTTTAACTTATGTGCTAATTATACTTAAATGCATTGCTTTGCCTAATATTCCAAGATTTTGCAGCCTAGGATATCTTACCAGTGTTTAAGGCTGCCTCCAAGTTTAGTCTCACAGAGTAGGAAGGCTCACTTGATTTTATGTTCAGGATCAAAGTGTTTTCCTATGAAATAATGACAATAAAAAGAGAATAAAACACATAAAAATTATCTTTATTGAAGTGTAATGGGCCATTGTGAGCTGTATCCTTTTTAATGAGGTGTGGAACTTACAGTTTTTATGGGAGAGTCTTATTGTACAGTATCACCTATTTTGGTCACATATATGACTGCTAGTTTTGCATAAAAATTTTTGCATTTAGAGTTGTTGTCATGTAATATTAGAATGACCTGAAGTTTAATTAAACCTTATAAACATCTGACTCCTCCAGACGATATTGAGTGCTCCTTTGTTTACAGGACTGGCAAGGACAACAATAGCTGCAGTATCAGCTGATAATTTCGGTACTGTATTAACTTTACAGTGAAAGCCTACATGTCTTTAAACACTGACAGGGATGAGGCATACACAACTTCTCTGAGAAAACAGTTCCAATGCCTCACTACACTCATACTAAATCTTCCTCTTCCAGTTTAAAACCTTGTCCCTACACACCTTTAATAAAAGTCGCTCCCCAGTTTGTAGGCCCCCTTCATGTCCATATCTTCCTTAAGTTGGGAGCTTCAGAACTGGATGCAGTACTAAACGAAGTCTCACAAGAATGGAGTAGGCTGAAAATCACCTCCCTTGACCTGCTGGCCATGCCTCTTTTAAGCAGTCCAGGATACAGTTGACTTTCAGAGCTGTAAGCACATACTGCTAACTCACAGTCAGCTCATCAACCAACACCCTCAAGTCCTTCTCCGCAGGGCTGTTCTCTATCCATTCTCTAATTAAGTGCTCTGCCCCTAACACTGTCCAGGCTTGACTTTTGCCTCAAGCAAGCTCAGTAAAAAAATCCCTTTTTTCCCATTTTCCTTCTCCAATGCACATGTGGCTGCAACAGAGCTGCTCATCTCTCCTCGGCTGCTTCTTAGTAGTTTCTGTCTGTAGTATTTTATGTACCCCTTTGTGTACATACAGGTCTGTAAAGACACAGATTAGTTGAAGTGTACATCTAGCCATAAATCTCTCAAGTTTGTGGCAGAGAGGAAGCCAATGAAAAATCTACTTTCTCAATTGATTATTAGCTTAAGCATTTACTCACACAACTGTGGAAGAGTCTCAATTGTCTCACATTTCCATGGAGATTCTGACCTGACTGACACTTTGAGTAGCTCTAGAAGATTTCAATATTAATCCTGAGAGTCACCCAGAAGTTGCAACTCCTACATATCAGTATCAAAATTTATTATTACACTCTTTAAATGATGAAAGGGGAAATGAAGCTTTCATGCCAAAGAAGGTTAAAAACTCCTATTATAAAAATAGTATTGTATATGTGCAATGTGGTTTAAATACAGAATATGGAAGGGAATTGAGTGTTAATATAATTGTTTGAAGTTCTTAGATCTTTTCTGTCATACTAGCACATGTAGCTCAATCAAGTATTATCTGTAAAGAAATTACCATGACAGTCATTAGAAGAAATATTCAAACTAAGGCTTCAACTTTCAACAGAAAAATGAAATCTTTCAATGTTTGCAAAGTGACAGTTACCTTCACATGCCTTTGAAGGGGGTCTATTATTTGGAGAAAGGGTTATATAATATATGGATTTAAAAGAAATAATGACATATTTCAACAAATTATGACAACAATTATTTAAGTGGAAAAAAAATTAAAACAGTTGAAGATAGGTAGTGCTGAATATGGAGCACTAAGAGCTGACTAAGGATGTAAAAATTTTCAGTAATTATTGGTGAACGGATTACGAAAAGATTTTAAATGAGAGTATGAACAAGATTTTCACACTTCACAGTATGGATAATGAATGTATGCAAATTTGTTCTCTATGTTTCATTCTTTGAGGCTGATCTCTTGAGGAAGGCAAACACATTCCAACCAGTCACAACAACTATTTTCTTCTGATCTGCATTTTTATTTTCTGTTCTTTCCTGCCTCTTTCTTGTTTTTGTTCAGTTTTCATGGCTTTTGGAGTTACAATGCTTCTAAAAAAATAAAACGAATTATTATCTAGCAGTTCCATTTTAGGTAAATGCAGAGTAATCTGACTAGAGAAAAACAATTTTGTTATCTATAACAAAAAGCTTTTCTGAAATCTCTAATCCCCTTATGAAAGTTACTGTATTCTTGAATTCCAGTTTTTGTATGCTTGTTAGGTATATGATTACGGGAATATATCCATGAAATTTCCACCTAAGAATTTTCTAGTAATGAAATATAACTACTGTAATATATAGGCAGCATCACCTTGGAATAATTATAGAACTACCTAATGCCCTCATTTTAGCTGAACTGATTTCAAATCTGATTATAACTAACATAAATCTAACCAATTTGCAGGGACTGTAGAATACACTCAGTGAAATGAAGTCATATAATTTATGCTTAATTTTACATGGTTCATCCATTCTGTCAGCTCTCCTGGTATCTCCACTCTACATTGTATTCTGATCATCAGTTAGATAAATATTTGGTTCAATGAATTTGATCAAGGAGTTTGTATGGAATTCAGACTCATAATGCTTAAGAATACAATAAGTCTTTCCAGAAGAGACAGCTACTATCATAGAGTGTATGTAATCCTGTCATTGACTTATGGATGCAGCTTTTCACAGAGCAACTGATTTGTGCTCTTGACTAATTAACATATCAAATATGCATTTCATAGAAGCACAAAGTCATAGAATTGCTAAGGTTGGAAGGGACCTTAAAGATCATCTAGATCCACCCCCCTGTCATGGGCAAGTACAACTACGCCTAGACCAGGTTGCTCAAGGCCCCATCCAACCTGGCCCTGTACACTTCCAGGAAGATGGCATCCACAGCTTCCCTGGGCAACCTCTGCCAGCATCTCACCACCCTCACAGGAAAGATTTTTTTCCTAATGTCTAACCTAAATCTCCCCTCTTCAAGATTTAAACCTCTGGCAGTTGTAATCTCTCTACACACCTGTGAAAAAAGTCCTACTGCATCTTTCTTGTAGGCCCCCTTCAGGTAATGGAAAGAGGCTATTATGTCACCACAGCCTATCTTCATAGGGAGGTACTCCAGCCCTCTAATAATTTTTTGTATCTCTTCTGGACACTCTCAAGGAACTCTATGTCCTTCTTATGTTGAGGGCCTCAGAACTGGACACAGTACTCCAAGTGGGGTCTCAGAAGAGCAGACGAGAGGAGGAGAATCACTTCTCTCAACCAGCTGTCTATGCTGCTTCTGATGCAGCCCAGGACATGGTTGGCTTTCTGGGCTGCAAGCTCACATTAACATCTTAAGCTTCTGGTCCACCATCACAAATAAGTCCCTCTCCTCAGGGCTGCCCTCAATCCTTTTTCCTCCCAAACTAACTGTGAATGGGATTGCCTTGACCCAGGTGCAGAACCTTGTACTTGGCCTTGTTGAAATTCACACAGTTTGCACAAGCCTACTTTTCAAGCCTGTCAAGGTCCCTCTGGATAACATCACTTCCCTCCACTGTGTTGACTTCACCACACTATCTGCAAACTTGTTGAGTGTACACTCCCTCCCACTGTTCATGTCATCAACAAAGATGTTAAATAGCATTGGTCAGAATAATGAACCTAGAGGAACACCACTTGTCACACATCTCCATCTGGACACTGAGTCATTGATTGTAAATCTCTGCATGCAACCAAATAGCCAGTTCCTTTTCCAATTAGTGGTCCATCCATTGAATCTGTATTGTTCCAGTGTCATGAACAGAATGTCATGTGGGACAGTGCCAAATGCTTTGCACAGGTCCAGGTAGATGACATCTGTTACTCTGCCTTTGTCTACCAAGGCTGTGACCCCATGGTAAAAGGTCACCAAGTTAGTAAGGCAGGACTTGCCCTTAGTGTGGCCATGCTGGTGGTCACCAACCCCACTTTTTTATCTGCATGCCTAAGCAGAGCATTCAGGAATATCTGATTCATGATCTTGCCAGGCACAGAGGTGAAACTGACTGGTCTGTAGTTCACTCTGTCTTATTTTTTTTTCCATTTTCAGAAATGGAAGTTATGTTTTGCCTTTTCCAGTCATTAGGAACTTCTCCAGAATGCCATGACTTTTCAGATATGATGGACAGTGGCTTTGCAACTTCATTTACCCATTCTTTCAGGAATTTTAGGTGAATCCCATCAGGTTCTATGGACTTGTTCACCTTCAGGTTATTTAAGGTCTTGAACCTGCTCTTTGTCTAGAATGAGTGGGGGGATCTTTCTTTTCCCAGTCCCTGACTTTGGCTTCCGTAACATGGAGAATGTGACTAGAGTCTTTGCTGTTGAAGACTGAGGCAAAGTAGGCATTGAGTACCTTGGCTCTCTCTATGTCTTGGATGACCAGCTCTCCCATTTCCTTCTGGAGTGGGCCCACATTTTCCCTAGTCTTCCCCTTATCATTTCATAGCTATAGAAACTTTTCTCACTGCTGTTAACCTCCATGACAGGTCCAATTCTCTCTGTGTTTTTTTCTTTCCTAATCTGATCTCTTTTTTCCCTGACTACTTCTCTGTACTTCTCCAAGGGTATCTGTCCTTGCTGCCGCCCTCTGTAAACTTTGTTTTCACACTTAAGTGTGACCAGAAGTTCCTTGCTTATCCATGCAGACCTCCTGGCACTTCTGCCTGCTTTCCTCTTTACTGGGACATATTGGTCTGAACTGCAGTAGGTCCGGTTGCATTTTAGAAGTACTTTATAAGTCCACCTAAAAGGTTATTGTGACTTTTTTTTCAAACTTCCAGCGTTTTTATTATGAGATCAGTCAAGATTTGATTATCCTCTGTCTAAACTTAAAAAAAAAAAATTAAAAAAAACCCAAAACACCTCCACTTTCAAACTAGATAAGAAGACATTGAACACTAGATACAGTGATAGTGAAAATTAAGATGAGTAGTTGCATCTTCAGGACAGATTTTTTTCCTGGGTTTTGAATTTGTACCATAATTCTCCTGAAAAGTCTACTTCCCACAGATGACAGGAAATATTTGCCCTCACATTCTGTTTTTCCAATGGAGCAAAGAAAATGCAAAAAGACGAGGAAAAAAACTTTCAAACAGCCAAGATCCAAAGCTTATAGTGCTTTGAAAATCAGTTCTGCAACCTGTGTATGAAGAACTAGTGCAAACAGTTCTGTAGGGAACAAAAACTACTGGATAATGATTTCTGAACTAGAGGTACCAGATATTCCTTTATAAGACATGACATTTGAATAATCTGCACCAATATAGACTTTAAAAAAATATGGGTGAGAAACATGAGAAAATGTCAGAAAGAGGAGAGTGTGAGGATTACCAGCAAATTTGACTACTGGGCAAGATGAAGAGAAGGGATAGATTTCTTTCTTTGCCTACATATGTGTTACACTATTAATTGACCAGAGGAAAAAAACAGCAAATGATAACATAAAACCACATTAAAACAGCATATTGAAACTACAAGAAAAAAACATGTTTTTATACTTTGTTACACTGTACAAAAGAAATTTCAATATTTTGATCATTGTTGCTGTAGTCCATAAGACAGGGTGTAATTACGCAAACCACAAATCTGTTCAAAGTTCCTTTTCATTGTCATTTGGATTGTTTTATACTAAGATGTGGTCATTTATGTGCACAGGTGCTGCAGACCTACATGTGTGATAAAATTATTGTCTTTGTGCTAAGCAAACAAAGTCAAAAACTTCATGCATCTGGCACTACATGGTACCTCAAAAGAGAGAAAAGGAATGTCTGTTGAGAGTTTATGAACTTACCTCTTCTTGCAAATACATAGTCTTCCCACTGATGAAATAAGAAAACAAAATAATGGGAGGAAGGAAGTTGTAATTCCTTCTTTACTGTGATGATTAGACATCAGTACTACTGTTCTATTACTTCCTAAAAGCACTTAAAATTTTGTTAAAACATAAGAAATTGCAGAGCATATCAATTTTTTTCTATAATTTTTATATACCAAAGCTGTTAATCTCTGAGACCAGCTCCTCATGCACTTTACTGCTTGTACTTTAACAAATTTGAATAGAGATTAATTTTCAACTTAACGATTAGTAGTTATATACAGCAAATATAACAGAGAAAAAATATATTAAATAAGCTTCTGTATACTACTGAATGGCTTTGGAGACCATAAATTTCCTTGAGTGCTTTCAAAATGGAAGTAATTTAAACATTGTTGTTAATGCTTTACAGTCTCTTATAAATCTTCTTCTAGAATATGAATTAGATACTTGATCATAGACTGAACAGAGCGCTACAGTATAGCATACCACACACATTTTAAAAAATGTCAGTGAAATAGCAGACACACTAGTTAGGTGTTAATATTCACAAGGATATATCTACCAATTTCATTTTCCTAAGGAAAAGAATTTGGAATTTTTAAAATTCTTGATTAATTTCATTAATATCGATTCTTTATTTTTATTATATATTCACAAGATTTTATTTTTCTATTACTATTTATTAGTGCACGTTAGTATTTTATATTAATTATTGTATATTAAAGAAATTTGAACAGATATTAAATATTGTTCTATAAGAAATTTAAAAACTCAGATATTTTATTCAAGTGTTCTTTAAACCAAGTTTGAAATGTTTGTTCTTCATGTTTAATGGAAGCAGATTTTATGTGAAGCTCAACATTACAATTAAATTTCCATCAGTAATCATCACTCTGCTTTTTACGAGTCAGATACTTCTGAATATTTAATATAATTTTTGATATGTAGTGGCTCTTCCCTTTTGTCTGTCTGTTTGTTCTTTTGTTTTATTGTTTTCCTTGTTACAACCTTACCAATCTGTCTTTTAATTATAATAAATTATCGATTTACCTGAAAGGTGTGTATAGGTTTGAAAAATATGAAGGGCATGTAACTCAAAAAAAGTGTATTTTCTGAATCTTTGACATTTGTAATTAGTCTTCACTAACATTAGGGTATTGTTTTTTTTTCTTTCTAAATATATGCACACTTTTTGCTATAAATAGAACTTTATTACACATATTAGCCAGTTATTAAACTGTATTATTTTTATATTGTATATACTACAACATTTACCCATATATTTATTTTTAAAGGTATGAAAAATTGTACAACAGAAATCCCAAAACAATGTAAGCAGAATCCTATGCAGAGAGCTGAGGAGCAGAATCTCTTTCAATAAGTTGAAAAGGGGGAGATCAGTATTAACATAAACATTTAATTTACTTAATGTATTCTTACAGCATCTGTCAAAATTTACACATTTGAAAGCATTCATCTAAAGAGAAGTACACATCCATGCAATTGCCTGTCAGGCTGAATTATTTGCTTAATGGTCAGGGCTAATGCATTCTCAATTGTTTTGAAGATAGGCAGAGTCTATCATGTAAGAAAATACATGTTGAGTTCAGACATCATCTCAAAACCAATCTGAATTTGTACATCTATAAAAACTAGCACCAGTCATTCACACCTGAAATTCTAAGTTCTGAGAGTGTATCTGCCTTGATCAAATGTCTCCAGATGAAGAGAATAAAGGATTATCTGTCAGATTTAAATTAAAAAAAAAAAAAAAAAAAAAAAAAAAAAAAAAAAAAAAAGAAAGAGAGCAGGGGAAAAAAAAAAACTGTGCTCTTTTACTGTGTTCTTTTCATGTCTGTCATTATCCACACTGTTTATTCTTTTTAACTATTCTTTTTAACTCCTGTTGCAGTAGGGCTGTAAAGCCCTGGAGGTCTGATTCAGTTTCTGATGAAGGATCAAGCTTGCCCTCAGAGCAGGTGCTCCATCAGTTGTCCAGGCCTTTGCCAGCTTCACTGCAGATATGTTAGACAAAACTGGCTGGTGCCAGGGAGGGAAAAAAAGTATTGTTATTGGAAAATTATTAGGTAAAGAAAAAGCAGAGAAGCAAAATATGTGATAGACAAGACAACAATATTCTGTTACTGGACACAGAAAAACTTCACCATCTGTTAAATACAGTGCTTAACCTATGTAGGTGTGCATTTGGCTATGTGGAGTACAGAGAAACTACACTTATTGTGCAGCATTTTTTCACCCTTTGTTTTGCTTTTTATGGGAGAATAGTATGTTTTCCTCTAGATGGCAGGTTTGTGCAAGCTTTGTTGTAGACATATAAGTAAATAGATAACGTTTCAGGATAAATTACCCAGTTTAGGTAATTTAGCTTCATTCTACTACCTTCTTTCACTAACCCAGGTGTTTGTGTGTGTGAAAATCCACTGTGGTAGAAAACTGGTCTTTGGACTCCCAACAGTTCCACTTACCTTCTGAACACCAGTCTTCATATTTAGTCAGTACATAAGGTATGAATTATACCTCTTGTAGAAAAAAAATCTTAAAAGCACCTTCTAAACTATTTTTTAAAGAAATGGATCATGAACATCTATTTTTATATGAAAATGAATACATAACATAAACACATTAAAATTCAGGGGAAATCCTGGTTTTCTATCACTTTCTGAAAATGCGTAGCTGCTTACTAACTTCTGAAATATAGCTAAGTCATATATCACAATCTTCAAATAAAGCAATCTGTAGCAATTGCATCCCGAAGGCTGACAGGATGAAGCAACTGTTTTGGAGACTTCAGTTAGTTCTTATGAATTGCCAAATCTTTCAAATACAAAATTCTGACATTTAGGGTTTTGTCTAGTCTAAAAATGTATTTGCATGTAATGGGGAAAAAAAACCCATAATTAATTTCTTAGGCAATCATAGTATTTTTAATAAAATAAAATTATACTATATATTTATTCCTTCACTTGCTACATTTCTTCTGCATAACTAGGCTCATCGGGATAAGTGTAGCTCAAGATACAGAACAAGGGATTTTTTCCTTGAATAAAATAGAACCTCAAATGCAGATTTATCCTTTTGTGAAACTTCAGTGACATTGCTTTTTAATCCACTCCGAATATCTTATTTTTTAATGTGATATAAGACTGATAATTTAAGTCATATATTGCCAGCATTTCAAAATCAATGTATGGCAATACTCATTCCACACACAATAATGAAAATTCAATCATATAGCTTGTAACGCTCTTTGAATTAGATATAATGTTCATATCAGCTTTTCAAACAGGGCAGACGGAACATTTTTTTGTAGAATCTCTTTAGCTGAAGAAAAGCATCATGACTGTTATGTTACTAGAGCAAATATAGTTTGCTGTATCTGCCACCATTTCAGGCAGTAATATCCCATGCAAACTCTTGTACTTGTGTATTCCATGTAATTTTCCATCCACTACCAATAACCAAACACGCATTTGCTGTAATCACTTAACTCTGGATTTTGTTATGGTCCAGAAAGCTAATGATTTTGTGAATGGGCTTTCAAAAAATTATTGATAGGGTTCTAAAGATTATGCCTTAAAATACAAACAGTTTTTAATGCAGTAAGATTGCATTCAAGAGGAATTTCTGAACACCCTTTAGAGGGCAGAGAAATGAAGAAACAGCAAAATGTCCAGAGATAATACTTAATGGTCTTCAGGGAACAAAACATTTCCTTGGTATCATTATATCATCCAATACTCCATTTGTCTCTTGACTTTACATGTGAAGCTGACTTTCCTTTGTATTATTTTTAAGTGAAATATTCTCTGTTTTTTTCATGG
Source organism: Phaethornis superciliosus (assembly GCA_023637945.1). NCBI lineage: Eukaryota > Metazoa > Chordata > Aves > Apodiformes > Trochilidae > Phaethornis > Phaethornis superciliosus. The sequence goes on from JAJQWJ010000002.1 coordinate 77,034,571, forward strand.
GTTTTTTGTTTTGTTTGTTTTTTTGCTCTGCATCAGGTATCTGTAAGTACAATTAACAAAAGCATGGTGTTGACACGTTTTGTTTGGGTTTTTTGCTCTGCATCAGGTATCTGCAAATATAATTAACAAAAGCATGGTGTTGAGAGAATTATGACTTCACTCTCTCTAAAATTTAAAAAAAAAAAGAGGTTGTAAATTAAATGCTCATGGTTTCTCAGTTTCTTTAATAAAATCTTATTCTTAGACAAGATTTCTTAGTGTGATGGCAATGTCCAAATGGGGAAAAAATCCAACTGTAAACAACACAATATATGTCATCTTGTCAAGTGAGAGTTGTCTCTTCAAGACTGCTTTTATATTCTGTTCTATAGCACAAGATAAGTTTAAGTGCTTTGGCTTACATAAACAAGCACTAACAAAAGAAAACAGAAAAAGAGGAGTTAAGTCTCTTGTTTACTGGTGTGAAACATGTGCAGTCTCCCTGTCACTGCAAGAAGGTCTTTGATCTCTCTTTCTTGTCAGAATTATTTCCTGACCCTGAGGGTAAAGTAAAATGTTTTTTTAGAATACCCAGGGTTATGCCAAGAAACGTTGAAGCACACAGCAACATAGCCCTACTACATTTGTATATTCATCTTTTGTACAGGGTTCATTTTTAGTTTAAAATATTATCTAGCTTATTCTGGGATATGTTTATTTACTAAACTTTGTTTTGTAACGTTATACATTTGAACAGATTCTAAAGATCTATTTCAATAAATAAAATTTAATTTAAATCACTGTCCAGTATCACAGAATCACAGAATCATAGAATCAGGATGGTTGGAAAAGACCTCAGAGATCATCAAGTCCAACCCTTGATCCACTGCCACTGTGTTTACCAGACCATGGCACTGAGTGCCACATCCAGTCTCTTTTTAAATATATCCAGGGACGGAGAATCCACCACTTGCCTGGGCAGACCATCCCAATGCCCGATCACCCTCTCTGTGAAGAAATTCGTTCTAATATCTAACCTAAATCTCCCCTGGCAGAATTTAAGTCCAGGCCCTCTTGTCCTACTGATGGCTGCCTGGGAGAAGAGCCCAACTCCCCCCTGGCTCCAGCCTCCTTTCAGGGAGCTGTAGAGAGCGATGAGGTCTCCCCTGAGCCTCCTCTTCTCCAGGCTGAACACCCCCAGCTCCCTCAGCCTCTCCTCACAGGACTTGTGCTGGAGTCCCTTCACCAGCCTGGTTGCCCTCCTTTGGACCTGCTCCAGGACCTCAATCTCCTTCCTGAACTGAGGGGCCCAGAACTGGACACAGGACTCGAGCTGTGGCCTCACCAGGGCTGAGTACAGGGGCAGAATCACTTCCTTGGACCTGCTGGCCACGCTGTTCCTGATCCAGGCCAGGATGCCATTGGCCTTCTTGGCCACCTGGGCACACTGCTGGCTCCTGTTCAGCTTCCTGTCAATCCAGACTCCCAGGTCCCTCTCTGCCTGGCTGCTCTCAGCCACTCTGTGCCCAGCCTGGAGCTCCCCATGGGGTTGTTGTGGCCAAAGTGCAGGACCCGGCACTTGGCCGTGTTGAACCTAATGCATAGGGTAGTATTTCTATACATATATACATAGTACATAGGGTAGTATTTCTGAATATGTGAAAGCATGGAGTAATCTGCAGGTCTTAAGAGCTTTTACTTCAAAATTACAGCATAATGGAATAATTTAGGTTGGACAGTCTATTAAGATCATTGAGTCTAAATGTAAACCTAGCACAATGCCAAATCCACCACTTAACCTCAAAACACTACTAAAGTATCATATCATTTCTATACGTCTCCATCCTGTTCCAATGCCTGTCAACTGTTGCAATGAACACATTTTTCCTAATTTCCAATCTAAACCTTCCATGGCACAACAAGAGGTCATTTCCTCTTGTTCTATCACTTGTTACTTGGGAGAAGAGACCATCACTCACCTTGTTACAGTCTCTTTTCGTGTTGTTGTAGAGAGTGATAAGCTCTCTTCTGTGCCTCCTTTTCTTCATGCCAAAAAACCCCAGTTCCCTCAGATGTTCCTTTTAAGATCTGCTTTGTTGCACTTCTCAGGACATGGTCAAGCACTTACATGTCCTTTTTAAAAAGAAAGGCCCAAAATTGTACACAGTGTTTGAGGTGCAGCCTTGCCAAAGCCAGCTACAGGGTGACCATCACTTCCCTAGTCCTGCTGACCACACTATTCCTGACACAAGCCAGGATGCTGTTGGCCTTCCTGGCCACCTGGGTACATTGATGATTCATATTCAGCTGTCTGTCAACAAATACATCCATGTCCTTTCCCACCAGGCAACTTCCCAGCCATTATCCACCAAGCCTGTAACCTTTCATGGGCCTGTTGTGACCTAAGTGCAGGACTAGACACTTTGCTTTGTTGAATTTCACACAGATGGCCTCATTAATACAGCCTGCCCAGATTCTTCTGTAGATCATTTTTAATTTTCCCTTCCACCAAGAAGCAATACAATACCCACAGATGCTTTCAGGATGATAATACTTAGTGCCTCACAAAAAGGTAATTCCTGTTGTTATTATTGTGTTACCTTTGATGTGGTTATAATAAAAGAATAAACCCTAAACCAGCAGACCCCTTCTATTAACAGATAAATTAATGTGTTTTGTTGTTGTTCTGTAGCGATATTAATATTCTTTTGGTTTGATTTATTACTTTTAAATTTCTTTTTAAATAGGTCAAAATTGTGTATCTTAAGAGCACTTCTGTAGAAAAGAGTTTTATCAGTCTGTTCTTCTATATGTGTTTGTAAATAAAAAAAAAAGACAAGATTTGGTCAGATATAGGAAAACAGTCTGCCATCACATTTTTCCTGTTCAAATTTCTGTTTTTTGGAGCTCATATCTTTCTTGGGTTTTTTCACCTGTTATTGGATTACCATGATCTCTGCCAAGCAGTCAAGGTATGTGACTGTCATTCGTCTTTCCTTGTATATATTATAATATTAGCTAGTTGAATTGGGCATTAGGCTTGAAAGTGAATGCAATGAAGTTGTAAAGGATTGTCAAGGGCAAAGTGTTGCCTAGCATTAAATTTAATTAGTATGTTGCTCATCAGTGGCTTTATGTAGAATTGTATGTGAGATATAGTTTAGTTGCTGGCATGGTAGGCTAAGCAGTAGCATCTGTAGCTACAGATAATTTGTTTGTATCTTTGGTGTATTTAGACAACAAGGATATAACTAGGAGTACTGGGATTTTGCCATCCTATTCTATCACCTCTGATTTTTTAGTAGATTTTAAAGAGATCTTTAATGACCATGAGTGATTTCAGCCTAAATTTTCATGTCTTATTCCAGAGTTAGTACTTTGACATTGTCAGAAAGAAGATGTATATTATTATCTGCTAACAAAAATATTAATAAACTTCTCCCCAGGAAAAGAAGCACTGTTAACAGTGCTGAGCTGTCCTTCCAGTTGATGTCTTTAAAGGCTGAAAAAGGACATATTCAATGGACTGTAACTTTCTTCTTGTTTTATAAATGTACATGTGCTTGTCATATTTGGCATAATAATCAAACTAATAAAGTTTCCAGCTTTGGAGATGATTCTAGTTCATTGCACTGGAATATATGAATACATAAGCTACCTACTAAATCTAAATCATTAAGTAGCAAATAAAATGAAATATGTTTATAAAGCTATTTTCAGGTATTATCTAATAGATGCATATCATTGTACCACATCATCTTATTTTCTCAGCGAATTGTTTTTAGGGGATATGTGCAGAGGAGTACTTATAAAATTTAATGCCATTCAATGTAATGAAGAAATTTGCATTTGAAGCACAGTCACTTACAAATGTTATGGGACAAGCAGCATTCTATTAGAAGACATTTCAAATGTTTCTGAACAGCAACTGAGGAGGATATTTCCTGATATAGCTCTATTATTGCAGCACATTTTCTCTTCATCTGTAACTACTTCTTAAAAATAGAAAAGGCAAAATGGAAACTTCAGTTACTGCAGAATACAAAGGATCTCGATTTGTCTTTTGAGAGAAGTAATGAGCATAAGGCAGCAGTTAGTCATCCACTGAAGTTTTCCAGTGGAGAGACTCTGGTAATTTGATTGCTCATTTTCAAATAGAAGTTATCCTCAGCCCCAGAAGGTTTTTCCTTTTATTGGCAGATCTGATAGGTAGTTTGTTTCATGGAAAAAAGGTAATTGATACCACCTCATAAAATTTTCTCTGTCAGACTCTCTCTTTTTCCACCCTCCTCCTCTCATTTCTTCCAGATTTTTATTGGAAAAGTAACCAATACTCTTCCTGGTCAAAAGCCTGAGGAATCAGGTTTTATGTATGACCAGTTAATAGAAATCTCTTGTAAGTCATCCGAGTTTATCAAACTGCCGGTGGAACTTATGATATTTTTTGCAATCTCCAGATTTAGCAGTCTCTCTCTTCTTCATGCTTATGAGCATATTTAACTTTATTCTTGGGTTTTTTTTCTCCTTTGGTAGGAAAAGTTATTTACCATGATGCTAGTGGAAAAAAGGAACAGGTTGCCCAGAGAGGTAATTGAGGCCTTATCCCTGGAGATATTCAAGGTGAGGCTTGATGTGTAGTTTAGCAGAGAGCTAGGCAGTGGAATTGGTTTAAATGTACAATGCTGCCTGTGGAAAATTATTATATCATCTCCATGATAAGAGCCATCTATCTACAACTATCTCCCTATTGATGTTTTTAAGATTAAATTTAGAAATTTTCTTGTTTCCTTATTTTCAACTTTTTTTTTATACTTCCTCCTGTTAGTTACTATAAGAAACAACTAACGTTTTTACTGCATGTCCATGAAAAGTCCAAACAGACCACTTACTCTTAATTAATTCCTCTCCATATATACAAAATTATGAATCCTGAAAGAGGGGCATTATAATTTAGAAATGGAGGTTATTCAGTATATTAAAAGATAAATATATCATTCAGGATATAGAATGATCAGTCCAAAATTGTTTGGTCCTTCTGAATTTCATAATTTCAGGAGAAATATAAATCAAAGGAATGTAGCTATAAAAGCATCCTATAGAAGGATATAGACCCCTCAACAGTATGCTTCAGCAGCTTATTTGGCACTTTGGCTTAGGTGGAGTGACATTACATAATTTGTGATGACTTTGTTCTGACATCTTCCCATCACAAAGGATTGAGGGACTAAAGTCGCAGAAATGTCATCAGTTATAAATTCAAGCTAGACTTTAATCTTTCTCACTTGATGTAACATCAAAGAGGTATAACACAGCCTGCAAGATACTTTAGACAATTTGTTAAAGAAAAAAGATCCACAACTGACAGATTGAGTGAAAATTGTGTTGACAATTTAGGCGTTTTTTCCCTGAGTCGGATGGGACTTCACACACAAAGACTCCAGTTAACCAGAATTTCCAGAAAGGTGCAAACCTTTGAAAATCTGAAGTGAGTGTATTTCTTAGCTCTCCAGGAGTTTTAATGTCAACTGTCAAAAGGACTTTGATAAAGCAATCTATTGAGTACCTAATTTGCATAAGAAAAATTATAATTGAGTTACAGTTATTATTGAGAACAATGCTACTGATTGCTTGTTCTTGAAATTGGGGCCCTAAAATTATAGGTAAGGCCCATGTACTTTGTGCTAGAAATATTCAGGTATTTGCTTTAAGTACCTAAAAGAAAAGTTAGTCCTTGGGTTCCATCCATAGTCAATGGATAAATAAAGTAAACTCCAAAGAATTAATCATTTCATAGCTAAGTTCCAGTTAATTTCAGGTGTCATGTAATACTTGGATATAACTCCTCACTTTCCCTACTTACTAGTAATTTTCAAAAACAGGAATAACAGTCTGTATCAGACAATTTCTGTTTTGATCAGTGATGACTTTCACCTTCCATTAAAAACTACCTGGACACAATTTGCAGGCTTTTTTTAACCCCTTGAAGTAATGTGAAGTATTTCTGGTTTATTTGTCTTGGTTGTCTCTATGATCTCACATCCAGTAATGATATACATTGAATTTAACAGCAGTAGAGAAATATGACAAAATTTATATGCAAAAGAGTGGCTAAAAATATAGCCTCTTTAAAACGTTTATATAAAAATTTGATTTCTCTGAAACGAGTAGAATTACAATATCCCCAGACCACAGAGTTTTATAGAAGAATGTATTTTCTTTATATTGTCTAATCTTTGATTCTTTTTTTGTTAAGGAAAGCAGGAAGTGTACAATATTTCATATTTAATTTTTGTGGTGTGGGGGTTTTTTTGTTTGTTTGTTTCTTTTATTTTGTTTGTTTTAATTGATAAATATTCATCTAGTAGAAAGTCATGTGACATTGTTAGATCATTTCATACACAAGTCAAGGAAGGCCTTTACTTGCTATTAACTTTAGGCAATTCTAAATTGGGCTCAATTTGAACCTGTGACCTCAGAATGAAAGGCTTCAGATCCCATTTCTAAACTTGTGGCCCATGTGGTTCTCTTCAATTGTTGGTTTTTTCTGACTATAGGAATTTGCTTGATAAACAGACATATATTTCAATGCAAACAATGGTTATACTCAAGTTTTACATTCATGTTGTGTTTTTTTTTTTTCTCACGCAGTTTCAATTCCATTTTCAAACTTAGTTATTTTATTTTAAGAGATATCTTGGAATATAAAAAAGCTGACAGAAATCTTCAGTGTTTCTCTGTTTTCTTCAATTTAATCGAACAAGTTTGACTGGATTAGAATGCAAAAAAGCACAAACAGTTTGTAATTTTTTTTTGCTTTGCTTTTTAAAGTTACACAGTAATAGGTGAAGATTTGATTGATACATCCAGAAAAAATTTTTTAAAAGGGATGTCATCTCAGGGGTTTTTGTTTGTTTGTTTGTTTTTTAAAAAGGCTATTGACACCAGTAGAATGAGCAGAATTTGATTTGCTGCCTATCTTATCTCCTTTAGAATTTTAATTTTTTTTCCAATTGTATCAGAGACAGTGCAATTAACCTTAGAGCAATGGATAAAATCAAACCATCTTCAATGGGCAGAACACCTTTTTCTTCTAATGGTTACTGGTCACATAGTGTTCTCTAAACACCATTTTCCTTCATGTAAAAGTTGTGCTAGAACTCTTCAGCACTACCTCAGGTAGAATTCTTCCTCCTCCTGTTCTGCATAAATACCCTCTCTGTTGCTTAAGAAGTGGTGTCTGTGCATTGAAATTAAAGCAATAAAATGGTAAGAAAGGGAGACAACAAGAAATAGTTCTATCACATGAGCAAAACGGCACAAGCATCAGACACCTGTGAGGTGTTTGGAGTGAAGGCACTGTGGGAAGATTTCATTTTTCTAAGCTACTTAAAAACTTGGTAGAATAGAAGAAAAGGAAAAATTTTTTCAGGTTTAAATATTTCTGGTGAAGTGCATCATCTATATGAATTAAAAAAAATGTTATGCTATACAATTTACATCTACAAAGATTTGCTGATATTAAAAGGGAGAACACATACATCTCAATGAGAGGCATCTTATGAAAGAGTAATTTTCAATAACAAATCATAACATATTGCTACAGTTTATGTAATGTGAATAAATTTGACAGCAATAAATAAGCAAGAAATAAATAAGTACAATAGCCAGACACGATCTTGTCCTTTCTTTCAGTTGATGTCTTTCAAGTACTTCGCACTTCATAATATATTTTTTATATATTGTCATTAGTTTGCTACGCAGTTCTTCTGAATTGGTCATATTTATCCTTTATAATTCTGCTTAGCTTCTTATCCTCACAATTATCATCTTCCTTAACCTGAGCTGTTCGCAGGCTTTGCATCCTAACTTGCAATTAATTTCTTCTTCAAGCAAATAGCTTTTCTGTTCAGCCTCTGCTTTTCACAGATTCAGTAGTTTCAGTAATTTCTTTTCATGCTTTAGCATATTTTATGACTTCTTGGCAATGATAATTTGAACATGGGTGTTTCTTAAGCATTTCTCCCTTTCCTGATCCTCCTTGGACTTTCTGTCCCTTGGCTAAATCTCATGGTCACAGCAGTTGCCTTATTACCTCATCTTATTCTAACAGACTGTTTTATTCAGTTTTGTATACCATGGCTTTTTAGTTGCCATAGAAACCTGTTTAGATGCACAGCTAATTCAGCTTGATATTTTAGCTCTCAGTTGTACCTGAGGTACTCCTTGTACCTGGAGTGGTACCCCCAGGTGGAAAGACAGCCTGGACTTGGTTCCTGCAGCCTGAATATGGGGAAAAAGTGTGCATTTTGCGGTCTCAGAGTTAATCCAAAGTGACCAAGGAATCATTAAGTTCTGTGATACTCATTACAGATTTTAATTTCTTAGACACAAGCCAAATTATAATTTCTATAAACACTAGAAATGTGTTTCCAGTGCTTTTAACTTTTGACAGAAGCTGCAGCGATAACATCTCTTCATTTCATGCCTTTATTGGGTTTCTTTGCAATCACTATGAAAATAAAATATGTTTTTCTGAACACAAGGAGAGAAGTTTTTTAGAAATAAATGATTTCAGGTCTTTCTTGCCTGTGAGAACTTCCAATTTTTCTCAGGTGAGAAGGACTCCGTGGAGCTTTTAATGTGAGAGCGTTAGAAGCAGAGAGGCAAGAACTGCAGCAGAATATTCTTTGCTAGACAAAGAGCAAACCTTTGTTTTGCCAACCTTTTGTTTTGTCAGTATCACACCTAGCTTTATGAAATCAAAATAAAACATTTAAGAACTTGGAAATGTAAATTACAGCATAAAATTTTAAATGTTTAGTAGTATCTCTGCCTCAGCTCCTGCACCTGCATTTTGAATCTCAGCAACTATATGTCTTCACTTGGCACCAAATCCCATGTAACTTTTTCACATGACCGCCCTGCTGAATGCCAGCAGAACTGCTCCTAAAAATAACATTATAACACTCGATTAGCTGATTTTGGGGTTATTGAGATGCTAAGCCTGTTTAAATCCTATGCAGATATCTGGTATTACAAAGGACTAATAATTGTTGCTCAGGAATTTATTTTCAGCTATTGTTGAAATGTTATTGAAATATGATAATTACAGGACGGGGGAAAATTAGCGCTGTATCTAGAACAGACTGGAAGAATTTTTCATCTGCTTACTGCTCCATCTCTAGACAGATTTTTCTGTTCTTCAGCACACTGTGGAGTGTGGTCCTGAATACTGATAAGCAGTAACAAACTGATAATAAGTTCAAGACATGCTAAAATAAAATTCCAATGAGTGATACTTGATAAGTCTGAACACATGTTTCTATTCAGGTAACTGTACCTTTTATGGTCAAGATATTTCAAAGAACTTTTAGGATGTAGACAACAGAACTTGGGTGTACACACAGAAGTCCCAATGAATGTAATATTCATGCAGTTTCTTTTTGCTTGTGTATAACTGTAAATGAAAAAAAATTATTAATGTCTTGTTTCATTTGACCTAATTGTAGATGTCAGCTGAGACGTTCTTGTGATGAATTCATTGTATTTAAAGTTAGTTATTTTTATAAATCTGTCAGTCTCTGAAAAGACAAAACAGGTGATGCAAATTCAATCATGGAAAAGAGAAAACACAACACTGTACAAAGAACTAAATCTCTGAATGAACATCTGCAGATGTTGAAAACTGGCTCACAAAAAAATTATGCATTTTCAGAGCATCTGAAGGAGAACTTGTGACAAAACAGTTCTGGAATTTTTGTTTGTTTGTTGGATGCTCAATTGTTGAATTATTGAAGAAATAATTGCAACTTGCTATTTTTCAGTCCCCGCTTTCTTAGTGCAATTTCAAATGTTTCTTTTCCCTGTAAAAAAGTAAATAGAGGAAACCACTGAATTGATGAGTATCATTAGACAATAGATATAATTATAGGGAAGAAAGTTGAAGATTTTTCTATTTTTCAAGGAGTTAGTAGATATAATTATAGGAAAGAAAGTTGAAGATTTTTCTCCTTTTCAGGTGGTCAATTTTGATGTCCATGAAAGTAATTGGACAAGGGAACAGTAAGATGATACATTTTTCAGTATATGTACAGAAAATAATAAACACCAATAGGATTTTGTGTTGAATGTTAGAATAATTCCAAGTTATAGTAAATAATATATTGAAATTCACTGAGTAATCTGTCCACCAACCAAGTAAAAACTGAATGTCAGGATAGCATTTAGCCCTTTTGTATTAGAAGTCAATGATATCAAAATGTAGCAGAACATTTCAATCAAGTATGCTAAGACATTACATAGACAAAACAGTGAATCTAGTAATATAAACAGTCCCCTTTTTTTCCTGAATCAGAATAACAGCTTGAGTTGTTTCTGCATTTGTTAGAATTTTGATTAATGTAGATGTTTGTCTTCTTACTAGTAATAATCATAATGAAATATGATATACTTTCCAGTTCTTGTTTAATAGTATGCCAATTACATTGTAATTGTTCTTGAATGATCAGAACAAAAGAAAATTTCACTGTAATGGGCTAAGATATTCTAATGTATTTCAATGAATGAGGAGTCTACTGATACAAATTACACAATCTAATTAATTCATGCAGATGTTATATCCAGACTGCATGATGTGTAGTGATGACTAGTACATTGCTATTGCTTTAATTCGTGGACAAGAGAAAAATTTCCCAGGTCAATTCAGCATATCATAATAGAGCACATACAATTTGTTTCCTTTAGACAATAACTTTTCTATGGTACATTTAATCTAGTAATCTTTAAAGGTTTTCGAGAGATTTGGGACACAGCATCTTAAAACCAAAAGCTCAGATATCCCACTAGTACTCTTGAAAATGTTCTTCTAAAAAAAATCACTTCTAGTATAGTTTAAAAAAACCTTAGAGACAACATTTTCTTCCTTCATCTGTATATTTTACATATTTTACAGCTCTCATGCTTTTCTTTAATATTTTATTATCTGCATTATCATTTTGAGAGGGAAAAAAATAAAATAATCCAGGGATTGCTATAGTATACCTTACTGTGCTTTAAAGCACAAATAGACAAGCTCGAGGCTTCACTGAAGCACTTAAAATATGTTTGCAGATAGAAATTTGAAGAAAAAATAAATGATTACTTGATACAACAGCTAAGCTTGTAGTTACATTCCCTTGTTGCTGGTATGAGGAAAGGAAGAGCTAATGATTCTGTCCTCATCCTGAAATTATGTGATACAGATGCTGAAGACAGACTTTTGAGGCATAGTAATCACATGCTGAATTTTTGCTTAGCTAATGGCTCAAATTATACTTTCCAAACTACCACTTAGATTTTTAGATATTTTTGTAACTTCTGTAGTGAGAAGAACTTCATATGAGAAGTGTCATTTTCATTTGATTTAATGACTCAATACTCAAAAGCTTTACCTTCAGCATACTTAAGAGAAAATAATGCTTTCAGTGTCTACTAATAGAGTCAATCTTTATTTGAGCAGTGACTACTTGTTTTCCTCTGAATCCTCTATTCTTGATAAGAATGTGGTCATCATCATGTTTCCTGCAAGCTGATAATCTGGTGCACTGTGTTCCTTCAGCTAAGGTATGAGCAAAACACTCCACTTATAAACTCACGCTCTCAGCTGTCAATTTGTTAGTTCTCAGAACTTGGTGATACCTTCTTCACTCTCGTAGCTAGTAATGAAATCATCTGGTTTCTGCATTGGAGAAGCTTATGTCAAGACAACTTGATGCAACCCTGATTTGCTTCATTCCCCCTAGTTTCTATGTGCAGTGTATTTTTTAGAAAAACATATATATACCACAGAAAGCAGATTAGCTACAGACAGAAAAAAATGAAAGGAGGGTTATTGTTAACTACTGTTTTTACAAAGCTTAGTTCTTTCCAATAAGATGGAGGAAACTACCATCATTTATCACAACAAGTAGTCTTCTGATTGTGTCTCTTTTGTATGTAATTTTACATTTCACGTTCATGTATTCTTTAATGACAAATTTGGGGGTTTTTTTGACTGAGGCATGTAACACAGGAATCATGTAAACGTGTATTTATAAAATCACATAAAATAATTGCTTTTACAGACAGTAGCTAAAGGCCTGTTCTAAAATTGCCTTGCTCAAAAGTAAGTTCAAAAATTATTTTAATTAGAGAAAACCATGTACAATGCTTTGCAAGCATAAGTACAAACTGTTCTTATAATTTCTCTGGTAATATTATCAGCTGTGGAAAAAGGAAAACTTCAAAAAGCAAATAGTTGGAAAGTGGATTACATTGACTGGGGAGATGAATACAACATACAAAAGCAAAACTGAAATTATCAAACTACTTTTATTAGGTACTACACAATTTTATCTTCTGAAATTATTTAGCGTAAGCTCAGATATGAGATGTCACAGAAGATTTTACTTGTAGTTTAGCTGAGTAACACACAAACTGTGAAAATTAAACATGAGAAAACTTCTAATAACAAGACTTGCTGAAAGTATGAAAATTATAGGTATAAAACATTCATATTTTTTGTCCATAAAAAGGACATGAGTATCACACCTCTTTGATATTCATACTTGCAGAAAAACGTGTGTAGAATATGCTCCATAATAAAAATGAAGTATTTATTTTAAGTAGCTATTTAAGTATTTTAAGAATCTCCAATTTGAATATCTCCAATTACATGCAACCTTGTACTCAGGACACCGTGAGTTATTTGGGCATATTAATTTGAAACATGATTTACTTTTCAAATCTTTGAGATATAATTAGGCTCATAATAAGATTTGGAGCAGCACAAAAGGTATCATTTTGACTGTATGTACTGAAGAAATACTGTTGGGAATATTAACCTACGAATATCCCGGTTCAGTAGAGAATGTCTTTTTAATATGGTGGTTATAAACATGCTGTACCATGAAATATGCAACAGTTTTGTCTGACAGCTATAATCATAGCTAATGTATTGTAGTTATATTATAATGTAATTAATGTACCTACATGTTAAAAATACATTCATTAAATATGTCAAAAGCAGAATAAGGATGAGCCATTAGAAATTTTTCAACTTTCTGCTAACATGAAACTGTGACAATTGTCAAACTGTGATTCTACGGTCATTGTAATGTAGATACAGTATAGTTAAAATAAAATTTAAATGTTATTATGTGCTATTTTAAAAAAATATGATCATGCAACAATCTTAAAAAAAATATACTTTGGACTCCATGTTGTCCCTGTGCTGGGGACCCCAGAACTGGATGCAGCATTCCAGATGGTGTCTCCTGAGAGTGGAATAGAGAGGGAAAATCAGCTCCCTTCACCTGATGGCTACTATTCTTTTCATACAGCCCAGAATGCAGTTGGCTTTCTGGGCTGAAAGTGCACATTGATGTTTCATATTGACCTTTTCCTCAACCAACAATCCCAAATCCTTCTCCTCAAGGCTGTTCTCAAACTATTCTTCACCCAGCCTGTATTAGTGCTTGGGATTACCCTGACCCAGGTGCAGGACCTTGCAGTTGGCTTTGTTGAACTTCATGAGGTTGTCATAGGCTCACTTCTCAAGCCTATCAAGGTCCCTCTGGACGGCTTCCTCTTCCTCCAGTGTGTTACCCAAACCACAGAGCTTGGTGTCATTAGAAAACTTGCTGAGGGTACAAACGCAACATCTGTGTTGCTGAGAAACAGCAGAGATCCCAGTACCAACCAATGTGGGATACCACTTGTCAGTGAGCACTACTTGGACACTGAGCCATTGACCACAACTCTTTGAGTGCAATCAGTCCATTCCTTATCCACAAAATGGTCCATCTGTGAAGTCCATGTCTTTCCAATTTAGAGATAAAAATGTTTGTGGCACAAGTCCAGATATATGATGACAGCGGCACTTATCCATCAATGCTGTAACCCCATAACTTTGTCAGCTTGCTCATGGTGCTTTCTCCACCTAACTTGTTGAGGAAGGGGAATGATAGAGCAGCTTGGTGGGTAACTGGTGGCCAGCCAATGACATACTCACAGAGCTATAGAAATGGAAGGCAGTTCCTGGATTTTAAAAAAATCTATGTTTTAACATTACAGACATACATGATTTTACAATGCATTGCTTAACATTAGTTTTTTGGCTTTCCCAATATTACTACTGACCAAACAATACATCCTGGATGTTTCTGTCAGTCAGCTTAATTCCTATCTTAAACATATTGTGTTGGTTCTTCTGACAACATCTCTCCTTAAGGTTTAAAGGGTTTAGAGCTTCCTATTTGCCACATCCTGATAACTTTAACAAAAGAAGCCAGATCTTTTCTGGACTCAATTTTCTTAGATAAAAATCACAAAAAGATAAGTGCACTTCTCAATGATAAGTTCATCACACAATCAAATACTCTTAAGGCTAATCCTGTTGCCTTTGTAATTTTCAAGATTTTAACCACCAAACACAAGGATTTCATGTTTTCCCTAACTGCAGTCTGATGTGCAAAGCAGCATCAAGGATAAGGCTGTTGTGCTGAACCTATACAAGCAAGGGTGGAACGTAGCTGAGACATACACAGCTGTTTGCTGGTTTAATTCATATTATAAAAATGTGAACTTAATACAATCGTTATTATTGGTTTTGGTGATCTTGTGAAGGAAGTTCAGTTATTCTTCATATGGTGGGAAAAAAAGTTTTTTTCCCTATTCTGTTAGATTTCTTAAAGGCTTCTGATACTTTGGCAACTCAGATAAAGGTCTGGAGTGAAAGAATGGAAGGTCTCCACATATTTTTGTAAAAATAATGGAGATTATTTTTATTATTTTGGTGTTCTTGTTATTGATATATTTAAAAATGCATAGATTTAGTGGAAAAAAAAAATAAAAAAAAAAAATTAAAAAAAGATAGTATGGTATAAATAAGATACCTACTAAAGGTAATCCTCAATCCCAAAATCCAATTCTTTGCTTACTTCTCAGGAAATCTTTATTGAATTTTATTCAGGATTATTTTATTGTTGGAGTAAAATAAAGACAAAAAAATAATTAGTGAAATATTATTTCAAAAGCTGATGTTTAAATTAAAAATTAGGTTAAAATACAAATATTAACAATAAATAAGAACAATGGATAGTAGCTACATCTATAGCAAGTTTTAAGCACAGCACTATTGCACAGCTACCATAAATCCATACATTTCTATAACTGGTCACTTTGAGAACTGAACATGTCATATTGGGTGAAAATTTAATTCTTCTTTCATGCCACAGTGTCACTCTGTGCAACAATTAATTGCTTGTCCAAAATTCTTAATGAGCAACACTGGATAAAGCTTGTTTAATTGTTATGACACTGATTACAGTATTCTAGTCTCTGCTCTGCTTTAGTTGTTTTTTTTACACCCTCAGAGATCTCAATGAAACCTACTCCACCTAAGGGGAAATAGTATATCCTTTATTTAATCTTGAATTTTGTTTAATAAAAAGAGACTTCTGAGTAGGAGTAAGGCATTAGGTTTTTGTTAGGATTGCTCTTAAGAGGTACTAATATATACCCATAGATAAAGAAAGATTTTCCATACAATAAACCACATATTAACACTTCAGATTATAGCTTTGTTTTAAATGATTCTGCTTTTACAGATGAACTTGCATGCGACAAAATACTGTGTTGCTAGGTGGGACTGGATGGGGCTGTATTGATAAAAAAATAATGCTAAATATTTTGTTTTACAAGTATTGCTAAAATGACAATCACTGTCAGTAACATGAGGATCTTGTAGAACATCCAGGTTTTAACTTCACAAGTGGTACAGTAGGAAATAGACCTAGTCAGCATTATGTTATTTCGTTAAATTGAGTAGTATATTTCTGCTAGCAAAACAACCACAAATCTAGCCTAGGAAAATGCAATCCAAGAAAGCAAATAAGTAAAATGACAAAGAAACCTTAATAAAAAGTATTGTTCAGTATGACTGTAAATGAATAGTTTTTACCTTGCTGTTTTCTAGAGTTCATGATGCTGTTTTCTGCCTCTTAATAGGAACAACCAACAGCTTTAAAAGAGAGCTTTAAGATCAGATATGCAGAGGAAGACTTGTTTGGTTTTACCACTATATTTAGAGTACATTTTATAAACTATGAAAAAAAAGAACAGGAAGAGTACAAGAGTGATTTTTGATAATGTTGCCTCTAGGTGAAAACAAATGTTGATCACTGAAATTCAATATGGAGTTTTCAGGTTTAGTTTAAAACTGCAACAGGAATATGAATAATTAGCAGCCTTCTGGGGGGGATAAAGGTTGAAAAACATAATGGAGAGATAATACCCTAAAAGCAATTAAGAAAATTAAATTCACTCTACATCATTGTACCCTACTCATAACAGTTCAAAATACTATTAAGTATTTTGAATTAAAATACTAGTACAGCTAGTATTTCAGTGTTTGAACTTGAAATATAATAAACACCGTAGGAAGAAAAATATAAAAGCAGGGATTGAAGGCAGAAGAGTTTTCCTAGGGGCAGTGTACATAAAGATTTTAGAGTATGTGTTTGATCGAATAGCACTGGAAGCTTCTGAAGTCTTAAGGAACATGACTGTTTAATACTCTTTCCTAATAGTAATTTAAGTACGTCAGCCTGTAGGCTGTACACTACCATTGTCTGTTCTCATCTTAAGTGCTTAAAGTAGACTTATCTAAAAAGTCAAGAGTGCATATCAGAGATAATTTTGCAAAAGAAAATTTTAAAAATCTGAAATACTTTGAGATAATGTGCAGAAAAATATTTAACGTTATAAATGTGGGGCTTGACAGAGGAGTTGAGAGCTTTGTGGGGTTAAGCCATACTTGCTACAATATTTTTTTTAAGCTATGTGTCATATTTATCTTATTTCTATGCACTGTCATTATTACTGTTATCTTTCCTGAAATATAGTTTACTTCTGCCACCCTACATCTGCTTTGGATTGAAATGCAAATGAACCATGTACCTGTCTTTAGTTTCAGGTTCAGTAGTCAAACTTGAGATAGACTGATGTTAAATAAAAGTATATCTCCTTGAACTGTTCAATGTAGTGACCAAAAGCTTTAAAATGATATGAATATATATATATATGCAGATGTGCACCTTGAAATACGCAGCTCAGTCATGTCATTCTTTGGTCTATTGGATAGGTCACTGATAATTAAGACATGACATTTTAAGATTGCATGCAAAATTCAATCTAGAAAATTATGGTTTTTGACCTAGTAATGTTATAGGCTAGTCCATCATTTTAAATGTTTTTGTTGCTTCGTAAATGGAGATAAATGAGCAATTTAACAATAGGTGAAAACATTTTGTATGTTACGGTTTACCCCATCTGTAAACTGAAATTTCACAAATTATTCTATTCCACATGTTCAAATGTATGTAGGGTTTCATTTTAGCCCTTATTTAAGAACTGAAAATCACTAATATATTTTTGAGAGAAGAAGGGATATCAGGATTCAAGGAAACTCTTGTTTAAACTATCACAGCAGTTTCATGGATTCAGAAGATCTTTACAGTCTTCCATGTATTTCCTGCTGTATTTTATATCTTTATTGATATCATTTTAATGTATTGTTTTAAAATACAGAATCTTGTTTATGAATTATGATAAAGATTATTAATGTTTTAATGTATGTATACAGGGCTATTATCTGTTGTTAATATATGGAGTCTTTTCTTCTTTAGTGCTTTTTTTGGCCTAGGGAGCTCAGAAAGGCAAGAGTTCAAAACAACCAGATGGGGACTATTACTTTAAGGGCTCTATTGCTCACTTACAATTTTTCTAACTAACAAGCTCGCTCCATTTAAGGAAAAACTGTTTTGCCAAAGGGAGACTGTTGACAAGTTGATTAGTCCCAGTTACGATTCCAATCAGGTTTCCCATCAAGCAGAGCAAGAATAGTTAGGGTTACTAATTAGCTACTTGTTATGTATATAATAGTTTAAGGCAGGATTTTGTTAAAAGTTCAAAAGCACTTTTACAATTAAAAATACACTTTAGACCCCTGAAACTACCATAGTCAGTACTAAGTACTTTGATTCAAAAATCTTCAGATACACTTCTAGAGTGTTCCTTAGTAGTAGTAAGACTGAACATTACTGAGTAATAACTCATCCAATAATTTTATGTTGGTTGTGTTATACCTCGGGAGATACTGCATGTTATAGGAAGGAGTATCAGGGTTCAAAAATCAGAGCAGGATGATCTCTTGTAGCCATGGAAACATACTGTTTTACAGGAGATGTATATTCAAACAGGGCAGATGGGAATATTTCTAGAAACATCTGTAGTCCATCATTCTTCTGCTCAGCAACCCAAATACTGTTGACAACTTGTATGTAAATCATGCTGACAATTTGTTCAACGTGTTCCCTGCTGTGGCTGTGGTTGTTCTGGTCTTACCATTTATCAGATATAGAAGATACTGTCATCCTGCAAGAGTGGCTCCAACTGTTTTGTTGGCTAATAAAAAATTGTAGCAATTAAATCAGTGAATAAGTTCCTCTGTATAGAATTTATCTCTATCTTGCAGAAGGAACTGTTACCTCTTTTCCTGATTCCGAGTGAAAAGAACATTAAGTACTAAATATTACGCAGACTAGAAAAACACTAAATTGCTTTCTGTGATTATTCTTGGATTTTTTTCCTTTATTTTTTTAGTGACATTGGCAGATATTTCTCTGACCTTGTGTTTTAAAATTACTTTCATTTCAAGGATGTGACATGCAAGGGGGGAATTATTCATGCATTGTATAAATGGTAGGCTTTTCAGTTTGCCAGTGCTGTAATAAAATCTTTACATGCATAGGAAGTTTATTTATACTCCATATCAGGCTCCAATCTACATCTTCCTAATTTGTAGTCTAAAGGAATCAAAAATATTTTGACATTGTGTTAAAGATGGGGGAGGAAGGAATGTCTTGTATTTCTTTAATTCCTAATTTTCTCTAAATAAAGTACTAAACTAGTGATTTAAATACATTAATATAGAACTGTTATACATTGTTTAAAGGCTCTGTTGTGGAAAAAAAAAAAACAACCCAACAACAACATATTTATGTAGAATATCCTACTTAAAGATATTAGAATAAGTTGGATATATTAATAGGTGGATAATGCAGAGATCTTATGTGGCAATTAAGAATATGTTGCAGCTTAATTCTGATTGGTTTTACTGTACCAGACATTAATGGATTGGTGGTGGGGCTCCCATGGTCAATTAACAAGTAGAACTCTCATAAGTAGGTCAAAAGATTCAGAAAAAGACATTATATAATGATCTCTGAGTACTTCTTGAGAAGTACTGAGTATTCTCCTGAATTTCTGAAACCCCTCAATGTACCAATAGCAAGAAAATGTAAAATTAGAACACCCACCAGAACACGTTATTATTACAGACAAAACCATGTCTGTCCTATGTTAATGTATCTAATAATCTGACTTCTTTTGTTCATGCAAATTAATTTTTTGTCATTCTGTGATCCTACCTAGGTGAGTGTAATGAATGAAATTTAATCAGTGTAATAAATTTCAATGCATATAAATTAGGCTTTATTTTGGTTTATATAAAATTAAAATTCTTCCCACTTAATGTCATAAACAACAGTTAAAATATTTTATATAACTAAAAAAAAAAGTTTTTCAGAAGGCCAGATAAAATTATCACAATGGTAACATAGTCCCTATAATTTCACCCTATCTATACAGGATGCCCATGTATTGGACTATAATAAGTTTTTAAAATATTACATGGACTGGTTTAAATAATCATTTATCTTTGCTAAAAATGGGTTGGTTTTAATCTAGATGTCTCTCCTTTTATTTTCCCATGTTTTCTCTATTTGTTTTTATATATTTTTTGTTATATATTATTATATTATAATACTATTTATCAACATCATCTGTTCGATTTCTAAATAAAATTTAATCTGTCTAGTCTGTTTTAATCTTAATTCATTTTTGTAAGAGGTATAAAATAGAAAATAGTGATTGAATTGTTATTCTGAAATGCCACTGTATCGTTGTTTTTTATTGTATAATAGATTTAAAGTACCACCATAGTTATTAATTTTAGCAGTCAGCAATCAATAATGATTTGGATTCCAGCTTGTAAGAAAGGTAGAGGTGAAAAATGAAACACTCTATATTTTGTGGAAATTTTTTTCATAAATTTATCCCTTTAATAGAATCTCTCTCCACCTTGAATTATAACATGCATGTATAAAAAGATTCATTACCAGGAAGCAGGTATGTGTTTGGTACTCTGAAAACTTTTCTAAGTTGAGCAAACCATGACTTCCTATGCTTACAGCTGCAACCAGATGCAACGTTTAAATTACAATAGTCATAACAACCATAATGTTTAAATTACAGAGAAGATTGAAAATAAACTGCATAGAGCAGCAAACCCGTGGTCTTATAGTTTGTTAAATATGTATAAATCATATGATGTATTTAATGTATGCTAAATCCCAGGTAATAAAAACTTAATGAATGAATGACCTGGATGGAGGAGGTCAAGTGCACTCTCAGTATTCCTGTTTTACCCGGTAGATGAAACCAAGTTGAGAGGGACACCTGATCTGCCTGAGGGTAGGAAGACTCTACAGGGGCTTCTGGACAGGTTGAGTCAATGGGTTGAGGCCAGTTGTAGGAAGTCCAACGAGGCTCAATGGTAGGTGCTGCAATTGGGTCACAACAACCCCCTGAAGCACTAGAAGCTTGGGTAAGAGTAGCTGGAAAGCTGCCCCACAGGAAAGGACCTGTGGGTGGTGTTTTACACCTGGCTGAATATGAGTCAACAGTGTGCCCAGATGGCCAAGGTGGCGAACAACACCTGGTTTGTTTAGTTTGGAGAAAAGGTGGCTCAGAGGAGACCCTATTGCTCTCTACAACTACCTGAAATAAAGCTGTAGTGATGTGGATGTTGGTCCCTTCTCCCTAGTAATAAGCAACAGAACAAGAGGAAATTACCTCAAGTTGTGTCAGAGGATGCATATATTGGATATTAGAGGAAATTTTTACTTAAATTGGTGTCAGGCACTGGAACAGGATGCCCAGGATGGTGGTTGAATGACCATTCCTGGGAGTATTTAAAAGCCATTTAGATATGGTGCTTAGGGACATAATTTAGCACCAGATATGGCAAAGTTGTACTAGTTGTTGAACGTGATGATCTTGAAAGTTTTTTCCAGCCAAAATGATCCCATAATTCAATGAGATTTTAAATCCCGAGGTAATTTTTTGGAGCTCATGTTTTTGAACTAAACCATCAGTGATCTAGATTAGAGGACAGGTATTGGTCACTTAAAAAGGTAAACAGTTAATTAGATATTTGAAAAAATAATAATAAAAAGTTTTGATTCCTTTGAGGTATTAGTATGTAAATACTTATGTGTTAAGGATAAAAATAAAGTAAAACAAAACATTATTTGTTCTTACATTCCCTTTCTAAAACAGGTTTGTTAATTCTAATTTTTTTTTTTTTTACCACAGACATATTTCTCCTTTCCGTCTTCACATAAATGCTAGTTAAAGTAATAAATAGTAAAATTTTGTTAGGCAAAATGATTTTGCTGTACTAACAGATTGCATATGTCTATGGAGAGACTTTTCATTTCTTTTTGAGCTTTTAGGCTCATTGACCTCCACCAAACTATTTACATTTTCTTTAAATTTATTTTAAATAGCATTCCAAGAGTTCTCAGGCTAATTTTATAATCTCAAGTGGTAACTTGATGTACTTTGAGGATACTAATATTAGTTCATCATGTTTGTGATTCATTTCTTCAGTGAAGGCTTCCAAGGATACTTGTAGGACTGTGAAACATTGCTTTCTTTTTTTCATTCTTGTTTCTTTTGCCCCATCCCTTTATAACTCTCACTATAATCTGTGAATGACTTTAGTTATTTGATTCTATGTCTGCCACGGCAAAACTGGGCTGCAAAGGAAAAATATCATAGGAAAAAATTTGTACTTCTGAAAGTCTGCTGAAATAGGTTTACATTTCTTTTTTAAATTTTTACTTCACAGTCGATCTACACTAAAGCTTTAGAACATATTCAAGATTTTACTTTGGTATGCTAATTCATTTTAATTATTTTTTTTCTCTATAGTCCTTTACATTTTAAATTGTTGTTACTATAATACCATTTATTATTGGTCTTGCAGCTAAATTTGAACACAGAGTGCTTCTTACTATGCAAGGAATTTATGCCTGGACTTGAGTACAATAGATCTGATTCTGTTTTCTACTTCAGTCCAGCTCCATTACATTCAGATTACTTCATATTTCTGCCATGACATAAATTCTTCCTTGTAACGGTGCTCATTACTTGAAAAAATTCACACTAATATCTTTTTCAGTAACACAGGTTTTAATTTCGGTAATTTATTTGCCCCTAATATGAATGCCAAAATCCTTATTACAGTAGGTTTCATGGTCCCTGTAAAAGAAATAAAAACATTTGGGAAATTGTTACAGGTAGCAAGACATTTCTCATAATTGAGAACACAAAAGTAGGATTTACATCACTATTTCTTCTCCCAGAAGATCGAGAAGAGTTTTTGTCCTTCATCTCAAAAGTCTGAAAAAGAAAGAGCGCTCTCTTGATACACATGAATTTCCTGTAATATTTTATTTAGGAAAGCATAACTTATTTTTTACATGACTGTATAAGGTAGAATCATGCTATTTGTGAAACATACTATATTTAGTTAAGGTAGAAATATTTATAATAACTGAGTTAGTTGCACAGGTCCTGTATCTCTGAAAGATAAAGAGAGCAACTTAAGTCCAGAAATTGAATATTTTAAACACAGAGATAGACAGGTAATAATTTTTTTGCCATTTGTGTTAAGATCTGTTTCAAATGATTTCAAATTAACTTTTCACAGAATTTCATGTCCAAGTGTCAATATCCCTCTCCTGCAAAAAAACAAACCAAAACAAAACTAAAAAAAAAAAAAAATTACACATATCTCATCGTGCCCAGTAGAGCATGTCCTGAAGTGCCTCATCTACATGTTTTTTAAATAGCTCCAGGTATGCTGACTCCACCACCTAGTTAGCCAGCCTGTTCCAGCACCTGGCTACTCTTTCAGTAAAGAAACTCTTCCTAATATCAAGTCTAAACCTGCCCTGGTGCAACTTCAGGACATTTCCTCTAGTCCATTTTCTCTATTATTTCCGTGAGAGAAGAGGCCAACACCCACCTCACTACAACTTCCTTTCAGGTAGTTCTGGAGAGCAATAAGGTCTGTCTCCTCTCAGAGGCCTCCTCTTCTTCAAACTAAACAATCCCAATTCACTCAGCCTGTCCTCACAGAACTTTTTCTCGAGACTCTTCACCACCCTGTTTGCCTTTCTCTCAGTTTGTTCCAGCAACAGAATTTCCTTCTTCTAGTGAGGTGCCCAAAACTGAACACAGTACTCAAGATTTGACCTCACCGGTGCCATTACAGGGTCACAGTTCCTTCCCTTCTCCTTCTCACACTATTCGTGATACAAGCCAGTATGGTGTTTTCCTTCTTGGCCACCTGGCTTCAGTGTTGGCTTGTATTCAGTCCAGTCTTCATCAACATCTCCAGGTCCTTTTCTGCAGGGCAGCTTTCCAGACACTCTTCCCTAAACCTGGTGTGTTGCCTGCAGTTGTGACCAAAACGCAGGACCCGACACTTATGCCCTGCAGTTTTGGTAGAAAAGTTCTATCGTCAGAAATATTTTATGGTTTTCTAATGCAACAAGAATAAAAAGATCAGTGTCTGCTTTCTACTTTTCATTTCTCATTTTATCTTTTGAACCAATGAGCAGTTATAAAATTTCTCAAAGGTGTAAAAGTCTTAGAATGACTTTCATGTAAGTTAGAAAGCTGGAAGACAAATAGACCCATAAGTGACTTCAAGAACAATTCCTAGCCTATTACTTAGTACCTCTTGATCAGGAAAGAAAATGTGCATACTGTGATAAAAATGACTGGAAACTGTAGTGGAAGAAATATGGGAAGTGTGAGTGGGAGGAAAAAATCCTCAGCAAAATGAGGTTGAGAACTATAGCGTTTATCATCTCTAGGAAATTAAGTTTCATTATTTCATTTGCCCTTGGAACAGCTTCTTTATCATTAGGAAAAAACCATATTGGAGTCGCTCTGAAATTTGAAGTCTGTCACAATGAAGCTTTAGTAAGACAGGTAACTTCCATTTCATGTGAATGAGCTTATGATCCTGAGCTTCCAACCAAGATTTTCAGCAATGATTAGTGATGTTATGATTTCTATTATTTTACTAACCAATGCTAGGAGATGTAAAAGAACTTATTCAGAAAGTATCAAACAACCTGTAAAATTATTTTTTTTATTTATTTTGGGGGTGGAACAGAATAAAGTCAGAGGGAACAGAATAGATGACACTGAGACATTACAGGTAGCACACTTATTCCTTTCAGTAATTGTCATGAGATAATTTTTAGGACTGTTTCCTGTCATACTGAACCATTTTCAGTTGTTATGTTCACTCTGTAATAGTCTTATTTAGCAATCAGGATTTTTTAACTGGTGAATCATTCCCAGGAGACATTGTACATTATGCTACCTACAGCTACATGTAACATTTATCTTCAAAATGTTTTCCTTCTGATTATTTATTTATAATAACAAAAATGAATTAATAATTAAGCAGTTGTCAGATTGTCAGATTAAGTACTTAATAATATAAGTTAAAAAAATACAATCATGAAGTGACTTTTGCAAAATAAATGGAACTACAAAATAAAATATCTGAGATTTCAATAATTAAAAAAAAACAAAGGATTGAATGCATAGCTAGGGTCATCATATCTAGTCACTATAATATCAATCAGTCCATGTAATAGTCATATCCTATTACTTTACATGACAATAGCCATGTAAAGTCAGCTATGTAATACCTTTCATAAATCTCATCAAGAAAAATATCAAAACCATACCAAAATACTACATTATTGAATTAAATTAAATCAGCCATTAGAAGTTTCTTCTTACAAGTACTGGATGTCTAAGGTTCATACATACTGTTTTCTAGTGCAGGGTTTTTATGTCTATAGGAATAAAAAATGTGGCAGGTTGCAAAAATATACTAATATGGTACAGTCTCACCTGCTTAGCTGCTTTGAGTGTGTTGAAAATGTCTCAAAGAACTTTACTATTTCTGTAGAATGTATTTTGTAAATACTTCTATACTGTATTTGTGCACTTAAATGTTTTTGCAGGGAAACAGAATACAGTAGGAATAGGCACAAAGTGAAATGAACAAAAAAATAGTAAGATTAGATTGATTGTGCTTTTATTTGTTATATAGTACTTGGTCATAATTATGCTGAAGTCAAGCTATTCCACATATACAGTGGTGAAAAAGGTATATTCATGAATGACATACTTAAGGAACCTCTGAAAATCTCAATTTTATTCCCACCCTGATACTGTGTTTTAGTTTCCAAGTAATTTCATTTCAATACATTGCTGTTTTAATGGGAATAAATGTACCACTATAAAAAAGCAGTTTTTCTAAATAATTATTTCAGAAAAGAGTCCTTTTGGAGGATGATTTGAATGGAAGATTATTGCCTGAATACTCATCAGGTAAGTGTTTTGACCAGCCTAGGTGTAGGATGTGTGCTGTTCTTGGGGGCATTATTACCTCTGTTCTCTACTTTAGAAAAGGACTTTAGAAGAAAGCTACGTAGGATGAGGTATCTGGAAAACTATTCCATAAGAAGGCTTATAACTGTACTTACTAGTCAGTCACACAGTGTAACTCTAAAGGTTCAGGAAATGGTTTCCTACCCATCCACACATCCCGTGTCATATTCCCTCTTGTAGAGCTATTACCTTGTGTAAGAAGTTATCCTCAATGTATTCCAGGAGTCTCCTGCATTGGCTACAGTTTGCCATGCTACTTTTCAAGCAGATATTGAGGGGGTTGAAATCACTCAGCAGGATGAAAACCTGCAAGCATCAGCCCCTCTTTTTCAAAAAAGTTCCCATTTTTTGGGTAGTCTGTAGTAAACACCAGCCATAAGGTCCTTTTTGTTGCCACAATTTCTATTTCTTACCCATCCAATTTCAACATGCTCATGAGCAGTCTTCAGAGACAGTTTTTCACACTCAGTCTATTCCTTAATATAGAGGGGAATCCTTCTGCCTCTCTTTCCTTGCTTATTCCTTTGAAACTCCATCCTGTAGCCACTGATCATTGCTCCCTAGTCATGGGATTCATCCCACCACGTTTCAGTAAAGTGAACTATGTTGTAGCTTTCTATACATCACGGTGGCTTCCAGCTCCTCCTGTTTTATTTCAGTTCTGTGTGCACTGATGTAGAGACACTTCATCTCGGCTGTCAGCCATGCTACCTTCTTAGGGGAAGACCATTAATTCCTCTGAGGATTTTCAGTGGTGCTTCCCTCTTGAAAGATCTCTGTTAGTCTTCAGGTGTGCCCCGATGTACCCAGTACATCTCACAGCAAGAGGCTGAGGACTTGTTAGCACTCTATCCATCTAACCTTGTCACGTTGTTCCACAGCTCACCATGGGCAAGTCAGATATTGTCCCTCTCCTCCTTCAAGTCTAGCTTAAAGCTCTGTCAATATGGTCCACTAGCTCACAAGCAAAGACCTTCTTGGCCCTTTAAGAAAGGTGAATCCTGTAACTGTGGAGAAGTATATCCCACACAAGGGAAGAAGAAATAATATTTTGACCTGGGTTTAAATTTCATAGTTCTACACGTTAACAGAATATAAAAATGTATTGAAAAGTGCTTCCAGGTAATAGAGAGCTACCTGATAGTACTGGGGAGATTAAGTCAGCGAGTGTTTGAATTTTGAAGTAAAATATTAATTTTGTAATAATGTTAAGGAAACTATAATCTTCCCACTTATATATACTGACATTTGCCAGCTATATGAAATATGTTTTTGGCAGACAAAGTACAGTAGAGATTTTGTGAATGGATAGTTGCAGAAATTGTCCTAGAAGATAATAAATGAATCTAATTTTAAAGAGATGCTGAGATGATCCTAAGTAAGGTAAAAGCTTAGCCTACTTTTTCTCTCACATTTTACTTAGAATGCTCTGTGTTAGCTAATCAACTGATATTAATCATTAGGGTACCATGGAATAGGTACAAGCCCTAGGGGCAGTACTGTTACATTTATCTTACTGTGACAGAACTGGTGCAGAACTGCCTTAAGATATCTTTATTCCTACAGTGTTTGTAATATCACCTAGAGCTACCCCATGAACATGTGGCAGATTAATCAATTCTGTGAGCTTTCTCTTTCTCCATTAGATGGTGTAGGGAGTGTATAAAGTAAGTGTGAGAAATTATGACCTTAACTCTAAAAAAAGTTTCTGTAAGGGTAGAAAATCATGGACAACTTGTTCATTTCTGTTGAGACTGTCATATTTATAACATAACTATATATCTCCTAAATTAAGAACCAGTGACCGTTACTTTTTATTTTTATTATTTTTATTTCATTTTAATTTTTTCATTTTTATTTTGATCATGAAACTGCTGAAGTAATGTAGTATTACCTTTCGTTTTCCTTACTTGATGTCTTCTGTGATGAATCATAGCATCATAGAACGGTTTGGGTTGGAAAGCACCATAAAGATCACCTAGTTCCAGTCTCCCTGTCATAGGCAGGAACACCTCCTATTCCACCAGGCTGCTCAAAGCCCCATCCAACCTGGCCTTGAACACTTCCAGTGGGGGGGCAGCCACAACCTCCCTAGGCAACTTATTCCAGTGTCTCAACCTCACACTAAAGAATTTTTACTAATGTCTAACTGAGATCTATCCTCCTCCATTTTAAAAACTCTTATTCTATTGCTACCTGTCCTTGTAAAAAGTCACTCTCCAGCTCACCTGTAGGGTCCCTGTAGGGGACTGGAAAGCCATTACAAGGTCTCCCTGGAATCTTCTCCAGGCTGAAAACCCCCAACTCTCTCTGCCTGTCTTCACAGCAGAGGTGCTCCAGCCCTCTGATCACCTTTGTAGCCCGGTCATATTTCCTCAGCAAAGCTCATAGCAAAATGCTTTTGATTCCTGGATAATCCATTTCATACTTTATTGCTATTTTGATGGTCTTTACCTCTGTATCTATTAAATGGAATCCACTCCTGAATGGAGAGTATGTCAAAATGTACTATGTAGCTTGCGATAGTGCACATGAAAACCCAGTCTTAAGTGGTGTTTTGGTATTGCTATTGCTTGCCTTTTTGCTGTATTTAATTTTACTCTTAAGTATAATGTGTAAGTATGTGATATTCACTAGGCTTTTGGAAGACTAAAATCTGTGGCCTTGTTCCTATCATTTCTAGGTCAAATTTATCCTGTTTAGATGCTGTCAAAATATTATGTGATCTTCTTCATCGAGCAGAACTGTGCTTTGACCCCTTCTGAATATTGTAGGTATATATTTGTATATATATAATTTGTTGTTCCTAAATGTATTTCTTCAGAGACACACATATAT
Source organism: Phaethornis superciliosus (assembly GCA_023637945.1). Lineage (NCBI taxonomy): Eukaryota > Metazoa > Chordata > Aves > Apodiformes > Trochilidae > Phaethornis > Phaethornis superciliosus. The sequence continues at coordinate 77,063,083 of JAJQWJ010000002.1, forward strand.
TTGAATAAATTTGACATATTTTTTAATTTTCAGTTCTATTGGAAATCTGATGATGTATTATTCTGGATCTTGGTTCTAATATTTGTACTAAGTGGAGCTGGAAAATGAGATGTCAAGAACCTGAAGTGCTTTATTTTGTTCTGTAACGCTTCTTATTTATTAATCAATCTATTTTTTGGTCAGAATAATGTTCACATGTTGAGATGAATTGTGAGACAACAGAGATCTTCCAACTGCCAGTGACTACTAAATTGAAACTGTGCATCTTCTTTCTGAAGTTTTAGAAGTTATAAGAGGCTTTTATTAGCTTCATCACAATTAAACATTATCTACAGAAATGTAAGCAAAATCAGGTCCTAAGTCATTAGATATAATTTCAAAGACCAGGCTGATAAAGATATACTCTGGCATACTTAGCTTCAAGCAACTAAAGATCTGGAAACTAAACTCTTAAATTGCTAAAACAATGTCATGTATTTAAAAGGGAAACTAAAAATAATTCTCACTCAACTGATGTGCATGAATCAGGTAAAAAAGTTATTTTGTCTGTTCTAATTGTTCATAAGAAGATTAATGTTTCAAGGAAATATTTCGATGCTGCTAATTTAAACTACTGGAATTAAGTAAAAAACTGAAGGTTCTTTTACATGTTATAATCTCATGTCTGTTGTTGCAGCTGACAGAAAGGAGTAGTTTAGGGAAGATGTTTGGTGAGTGTAATGAAAATAAAAAGATATTAGACAAGAAAAAAATAGCCTCTAAAGGAATTGTGCCATAAGCAAGGAAAGTCTAAATATTATGTGTAAAGTAGTATTTGAATTTCTCTTATACGTGTATATATGTATAAACTAATACATATAAAAAGTGTCATATTTTATTCCCAGACAGTAATAACCAGGCCTCCACTCATTCACTCTCCACCCTAAATGTGGGACAGGGAGGAGAAAATCCACCTAAAGTCTCATTAATTAAGACAAAGATAGGGAGATTTTCACTCCCCAATTATGGTAATGGGCAAAGAAGACAGACTCAACTTGGGGAGATAAAAAAGTCAAAAATTAATCTATCAGGAGACAGAGAAAAGGCAGCCAGATCTTAATGCCTTCCTCCCACCTTTCCCTTCTTCCTAGCCCCAAATTTGCTCCTGCCTCCGCCTAAGCGGCACAGAGCGATGGGCAGTGGGTTTTTTAAAGTCAGTTCACCACACATTGATTCTTCCGCTCCTTCCTCCTCCTTGGCAGATCCCCTGACAGCATTGCCCCACCCCAATGCGGGGTCACTCTTATGGGAGAGAGTCCTTCATAAACCCCTCTGACATGAGTTCCTCCCACCAGGTGCAGTCCCTCAGGAACAGACTGCTCCAGTGCAGGCTTCCCACAGAATCCCAGCCTGTTTAAGGAACATCCATCTCCACTGGGAAGGGATCCTCCACAGCTGCAGATCCATGTCTGCCCACTGTGGTCCTTCATGGGATGCAGATCCACATCTGCTGCACCATGGTCCTTCAGGGACTGATCCACCATACTCCTCAATGACTTTCAGGAGCACAGCTGCTATCTCACTATGGGCTGCAGATGAAATCTCTTCTCGAATATCTCCTCCTCTCCTTCCTCACCAATCTGTTCTAGGAATGTGGTTTCGCAAAAATAAGTTTATGTAAGTTTCGCAAAATAATTGGCTCAAACATCAGTATAGGATATTTTATAAGAGACTGTGTGCAGATTGTGTACCAGAACATCGCTAACCACAGAGAAACATCAAGATGTTTGCTCCTACATTTCTCCAACCACAAAGGAGATGCTCCTGCCTCAGAAAGTACTGAAGACAGCTTCCTGCTAAAACATTTTGAAAAGTGCTGTTATGGCAGCAACTTGGCTAGACAGTGCCTGCCTACCCTCCTTTGCACATGAACCTGACCCCAAGGCCACTGTCACTGAGACCCCTGCAGTAATGGTTCTGGTCATGTGCAACACAGGGGTCTGGGCAATGTAAAACAGTTTCAAAAATTAATTGACTCTGCAGAAGATTTCCTGGAAGAGGAGGAGATCTGGACTATAAATGATGGACATTTGCCACCTAGACTTGGGAGCTTCCCCACTGCTGATCCCACCAACAGGATGCTGTTGGATTGTGTGGGTGGAATGCTTACCTATCTTCCTCTTTCTTCCCTACTTTGTTTTCCTACTCTTTTCTCTCCACACCACCTGATAAGTTGTTGGTGCACTAATAACATGCCTTTGGATGCCAAGTGACATCTGACTTCATTTGTTTTAATTTCACATCAGAGGAGTCCAGAACTCCTCAGTTGTACGGGGGACTGAAACAGACCGTAGCAGTTTAGAAGAAACATTTCACATTAGCATTTAATGTTTCTGTCTATGCTAGTACTGTACATTAATACATTCCTCTTGCATTCAGTCACATCTGTGCAATTCTTATCCAAACTCTATTAAATGAGAAAGGAAAAGAGTTTATACAAAGTCAAGCCTTTCACAAGAGCATGCATAGCTGTGGGTGTCTGAAAAAGTCAGAATTCAGGTTTTGACTTTAATAAGTGTCATTCACTTTATAGTGCACAGCTTCACACACTGCCAGGAAAAAAAAAACCTGTGAAAAATGTGTGAGATAAATAATTAGCATGAAAGTAAGGAAGAGTTCAGAGGGTATAACATCAGCGGAAGCAAAGTGTGAATTACCTTTTGAAAAGGTTTAAAGGAAATAAGTTTATGGCCCTCAAATAAAACTCCTGGCTATTTTTCCTCTACTACATAGAATTTTGCCAAATAAGGACATTTAAAGAAAAAAATCTCAAGTGCGTATTTGGAAAAAACATACCAGGATTTCAGTCTTTCCGACTGAAAAAAATAATTTAATTGAAATGTACTTTCCCTCACTCAACATTTGCACGGAGGAAAATAAGTTCACTTTCACTGCTAAAAATGGTATGATGGCAGAAGGTGATTTGGCTAAATCCTGTGTTCTGCTGCCATGTCTTAGAAAGCTCTTTATGGAAGATCAGATGCTATATAATATTAGATTTTGTATTAGCCTGAAAAAAATTTGTTCCATGGCCTTCTACAAGAGTTGATCTAGCTTCCTTGGAGAAATTATATGGACTTCCTTTAAGGTTGTGAATGCCATAGTAAAGAATATCTCACATTTAATGACCAAATGGCTAAAGCCTCAGGAACACTTTGCACATCATTACCTTTTCATATCTAGATATTTGAAGAAACAATATAAGGCCTTTATACTGTAAGTGTTTATCAATGAAAAAATGGTTACAGAGCATTTCTGTGGAAAAGAATAGTCATAGCTTCAGGCAGCATACACTGGATTTTATTCTCCAAGAATGCTTCCTGAGTCTTGAGCAGGATGTCACTACCAGCTGAAAAAGGGCTAAAATGATTCTGAGACTTCAACTCACAAGAGATGTTAAAGTCACATTTTTTTTTGCTATACTCATGGTCTCTAAAAAATGTATGGTAAAATCTTAATAAAATTTTACTGACAAATGCATTATAGAGGTGAGATAGGAGAACTTTTGGTATGATGTTATTTGATGATGTTATTTGAATATGAACAATTCTTTTTTTTTAAAGCATTCTTACAAGTATTTTACTTGTATGCAAGATCACTTAACAGACATCTGAAATTTGTCCTTTTTCTAATTCTTCCTAATATTTTATAAATTGTGTGGATAATGCTACTATGGGACATATAGTACTTGAGTCTAGTTTAAATAAAAGACTTAAAATTATACAATTGAACTGATAATTGCTAGAGCAAACTAATCCTTAGTGAAGGACATCATAATGTCACTGAGCCCAAAACATTATGATGAAAGCAGTATGACATCATTTTTTTATAATATGCCTCTGCTTAAAATGTCAATCTATTTAGAAAAAATGCTGAGAAAACCCTTCAAAATAGGAAGATGTGAACCCCTTTATGAAAAAACACTCTTGATTTCCAAATATGGCACTAGATTACGTTGTAATTGTACTTTTCCTTGTTTGTTTCATTGAATTGACTCATGAATTGTAGTGAAAAATGGGAGAAATGTTTCTCCATGTCCTGATATGTTATGCTAAACCAAAACTCACTAAGAAAATAAAAACAAGGATACCTAGATAACCTAACATAAACCTTTTTTTTTTCCTTGATGTAACTCACTTTTTTCCCACCTGAAACAGTGCTGAAGTAAAATATTATGATTGTGAAGTTGCTCACTTGGGGATGGGAATCAGTTTTAACTAGCTGATTTTTTTATTTGTAAAACAGTTTTGGCTAGAAAAGAGATTTCAGTTGTTCTAGATCAAAGTTCGTAGGTCATTTCTTATACCTTCATCAAGGATATAATATATGTATGTCCTGTGTGGTCTCAAAACTATATAGAATCATAGAATCAACAGGGTTAGAAAGGACCCCTGAGATCATCAAGTCCAACCCTTGATCCAGTAACACCCTGGTTACCAGACCATGGCACTGAGTGCCACATCCAGTCTCTTCTTAAAAACCTCCAGGGACGGAGAATCCACCACCTCCCTGGGCAGCCCATCCCAATGCCTGATCACCCTCTCTGTAAATAATGCTTTTCTAATATTCAACCTAAACCTCCCCTGACAGAGCTTAAGCCCATGCCCTCTTCTCTTGCTGATAGTTGCCTGGGAGAAGAGCCCAACCCCCCCCTGGCTCCAGCCTCCTCTCAGGGAGTTGTAGAGAGCGATGAGGTCTCCCCTGAGCCTCCTCTTCTCCAGGCTGAACACCCCCAGCTCCCTCAGCCTCTCCTCACAGGACTTGTGCTGGAGTCCCTTCACCAGCCTGGTTGCCCTCCTTTGGACCTGCTCCAGGACCTCAATCTCCTTCCTGAACTGAGGGGCCCAGAACTGGACACAGGACTCGAGCTGTGGCCTCACCAGGGCTGAGTACAGGGGCAGAATCATTTCCCTGGACCTGCTGGCCACGCTGTTCCTGGTACAGGCTAGGATGCCATTGGCCCTCTTGGCCACCTGGGCACACTGCTGGCTCCTGTTCAGCTTCCTGTCAATCCAGACTCCCAGGTCCCTCTCTGCCTGGCTGCTCTCAGCCACTCTGTGCCCAGCCTGGAGCTCCCCATGGGGTTGTTGTGGCCAAAGTGCAGGACCCGGCACTTGGCCGTGTTGAACCTCATCCCATTGGAATCAGCCCAACTCTCCAGTCTGTCCAGGTCCTTCTGCAGAGCCCTCCTGCCTTCCAGCTGATCCACACTCCCTCCCAACTTAGTCGCATCTGCAAATTTGCTAATGGTGGATTCAATCCCCTCATCTAAATAATCAATAAAGATATTAAACAGTGCTGAGCCCAGCACTGATCCCTGCAGGACACCACCACTGAGCAGCAGCCAACTGGATGCAGCCCTGTTCAGCCTGGCCTTCCAGCCAGTTCCTGACCCAGCACAGATTGCCCCCGTCTAAGCCTGCCACCCTTTTATAAATGCTGTCCTTGAGGTGAACTTTGCTCATTACAATCTCATTACATTACAAAAAACCCGCTTCCAAGGTGCAACCACCCCTCACTGTGCCTGCACACTAAATTTTCTCTATCCTGTACCTTTAATTGTGAAGCAAAATACCTTTGTACCACAATAAAAATATGCTTGACTCAAAATACACCTGTCAGGTAAAATATTATAAAAACATGAAACGATGCCAGGGAAGATACCCTGTAGGGACACCTGGCCCCTGAGACCAGTTGAAAGACTGATCACCTCTTCCCTTACACTGGGATGTGTTTGGGTAAGATTCTAACACCCTATTGCTCCGTTACTTTTCTCTTCCCCTTTATTCCAGAGTCTCTTTAATAGTGTAAATCTCTACACCTGTGTTATATTTATCTGGAACATATGTAGATACATGTATTTATATAGAATATTGAGATTAGAAATATTTTTTAATGTTCTATTCTACAAGCAAAATGATATTCAAATGGTAATAATTTGGAGGAGAGAAAGAGCACAGGCAACAGTGTTCTTCCAAATATATCGTTTTTAATCAGCCTCTGAGTTATGAACAAATTTCATAAACTTTCAGTAAATAAAGTGCATCATATGACAACTAAATTAACTATAATATCATTTATTCTGCCTGATGGACTTTCATACAGAGTGAATTTTTTTAAATGGCAATTTAAATATAGCTATGTTAAGCCTAATGATTATTAGCTGTTAAGCCAGCAATGGCTTGAAACTGTAGCTGCTAAATTTTCTTCAAATATATTTTTTTTTAATTTGGACCCACTTACATTATAGTGTATCTGTAGGGAAGGCAAGTTAATTTTAGTTTAGTACAAGTAAGATGAAGTTTTTCTATCAATATCCCCTACCATGTTGCTCTTAGACTTCTCTTCTGGATACTATTAAATAATTTTCTGGAAAATTATCTCACCAAGACTTAGCAGCATCTGTAATCCATTTAAGCAATTAGCATCTAAAAATCTTTACGCAAGGAACTCTGTAGCTTTAGGTGTTTTGTGTCTGAAAAATAACCTTTTTCTTTATGAAACTGATATTTGTTGATTTTATTATATGAGTCCCTTTAAAAAAAAAAAAACAGTGAATCCCTGCATCATCTATATCGTTCATGTTTTCACAGACATCTGTCATACCTCCTGTCAGCTGAAGAACCCTGACCTGTGTCATTGTTCCTAACAAAGAAACATTTTTTGACCTTTGGTCATCCCTTAACCCCTTCTTTATCTTTTATAGTTTTGGAATATCTTGTCTGGGGGAGAAGATCAGAAGGATGACAATAAAACTTTCAGTATAAGGACACAAGAGACAGTATAACAATTTTTTTGGTTCTTTTCCTAATATTTACTAATATTTTATTTCCTTTATTTACTTGATACTAACCTAAGTTTTTCCAACAATGAGCAGCTATAACTACAAGATCTCATTTGTGAATCACCACGTTCCATAAGTACATCACCTCACATTAATATATAGCAATTTTGTGTGCTAATTTATTGTCCAGTCATTTGCGGTTGCGATGTGTCCCTTCATTTCTTATGACTGGCACTTATATTTACTGGTCTTAAGCTTCATAGCAACCACAAATAAACTCTCTTACCCCACTTTTCCTATCTTTTTCTGGGTCAGAAGATCAGATCATGAAGGATTTCACTTCTGACCTTTCTCTACTAAGATTACTGAATATTTACTCCTGTCACTAATTTTCTATTTTCCGCAGAGGTGAGAACTTCTATTTTTTAACACACCATTTGAATTTCTTTAGGAGTTTTGATGAGAGACCTTGTAAAAAAACTTGTGAGTATCTAAGCAGACCGTGAAATCTGGAGTTCTCTCCATGTACAAAAATTGTGACTGTTTTGATTCATAGAAAGTAAATGAAGTTCCTGAAGGTAATCAAATCTTCTGACTCTCTGTCCTTGTGAATGAACAGACTATTACTGAAAATATGGAAACCAGCCAAAACTACAAATTTTCATCACTTCTGTAATTCTTTATAATTATGAAATACAAGAGGGGAGATGTCTATGAGAGGTGTGCATTATTATGGAAACATTCTTTATGCATCTTTGTTAAATATACCAAAGTTCCTCCATAAATTGCAGTTTGTCAGTGATGTCATGACTTAAAAAACTTTTCAGGGTTTATTAATTAATTTTTTAATTTTTCTTTATTTTTGGGGACATTACAGCTGAAAGTAATCCTATAGCCTGTTTGGAACATTAAAGATACTTTCTAGATTTAACTGTTGGCATTCCTCTGTCATTTTAATAAATATTACAGAATCAGAAAAGACCTTCAAGTTCATTGAATCCAACTTTTAACACTGACAAGACCTTAACTAAGACATATCCCTAAGTAGAATGTCTATACAATTCTTAAATACCTCCAGGGATGGTGACTCCACCATTACTCTGGACAATCAATGCCTGATAACCCTTTCAATGAAGAAATTCTTCCTAACATTCAATCTAAACCTCCCCTGGAGCAACGAAACTCTTGTCCTATCACTTGTAAACTTCACTGAACAGAACATTCTCCACTTCTTTACAACCTCCTTTAGGGTGGTTCTAGAGGGTGATAAGGTTTTCTGTCAGATTCATTTTCTCTAGGCTAAACAAGCACAGCTCCTTCAGCTTTGGGTAACTATATGTATATTTATATTTTTTATATTTATTTATTGAGGGATCATGAGGGTCAAGTTCTTTGTACATAGTCAGCATCCTGAGAGGATTCTGTCCATTTGTCTCCCTTTGATCCTAGTCCATGCCCTCCTGAATTTGTGTGTTCCTGAATCCAGGTCCCATCTGCAGCTGACTCTAGGAGCCCAGCCTGGGACTTTTCCAGGGCCTTGGAGGTGAAAGGAGCATTACTTGGGGAAGAGGAGCAGGAAATTTCTTTTGTGTATCTTTGTATATATTTAATAATTTTCTCTTTCATCATCACTGTGTCATTAAAGCTATGTAGTTTAATTTCTAGAAAAAACAGCAAAGCAAAAAACCCAAACAACTTTATTACCCACACAACACTGTCAATCTACTGCAGATATTCTGGAGATCTGACCCTCTCAGTGCAGTGTGGATCAGTCCATGGCAGATGGTCAGACTGTGTTTCCACCCCCTCCGGCAGTCAATTTGAGGTGTAGTGGACACCCTTACAGGTTAAAGCAATCTGTGACCTGCACTCTGCTGTTAACAGAATAGCAAAAAATGCATTAATAATATCAGTAGTGGCATACCACCTGGCTGCCTTTAAATTCAGTTGTGTTTACGTTTTAGCATGTCTGGCACAGAAGCACTTGGTGGTACCGATGCCACGATATTCCACTCTTATCCTCCACTATCCAGCAGGCTTTCACAGTGGCTATCTAGGATTATTGAAGGGTGAATGAATCCTGCTGATCGATCCTTGGCTCTCTGATTGCTGGAACAGCTTATGAGTGGGGATCACAGCATCTCTGTTGGCGAGATACTGCCATGAATGCACTACTGAAGTAGTGATTGGCACCTGCTGGTCTTTAACTTGAAGCAAATCCACTGCAGAGGGATTGTCTGACAGGCCAAGCAAAGTCTCTACAGCTGCTATACCCACTGGTACCCCCTGGGATACGTGAAATACTTGAGATAGTGTATGTCAAGGATGTATAGACCATTTGGACCTGTCACCATATGGTGCATATGCCTCCTTATCTCAGTGAGAGTCACATCAGCCTTCACAACACTCAGGTCTTGGGATTCCCCCCGTCACTCCAGAACTAGTGACAAAAAGAATTTTAAAAGATCATTGTGGGAACATCTTATTCGAGAACAATAGGGTCACACTGGAAAATGAGTGAGAGAAATGAAGGGTAGAGTCTTGACAGACAGTAATGTAGTTATTTTACCTGAGAACAGTATCACATGCTTTTGAAGGAGAAATGGTGGAGAAGTGACACATTACAACAGTAAGTGAGTGAAAAAAATCTGGCAGCTGATGGATATTCACCTGATGATGTTTGAGTTTTTTTCTTGAGTTAGGTTTTTGTTTTAATGTCCAGGTTTTTTTCAGTCTGCTTAGACAGTTCTTACCATCAACCTTTTCCCAGAATGCCCTATGAAATATTACTATTTTTGTTGTTGCAAACATAAGATCTTGTGCATACCTTTTGTAAAATTCCCTAAAACCCCCAATAAATAAATAAATAAATAAATAGATTTGCAACAGACCCTAAGAGCTTACTGTTTACCATAAGTCCAGTGACTGCAATAGTTTTGATATGTTTCTGAATTTTCAAACATTTGTAAGATTTCTCCTGTACGTTCTTTTGTAGGTTCTATCCGAAATGTAATATTAATGTATTCTCTCTCTGTTTGTGTGGTCCTGTGGCATTTTTGTGATAAGATGTAGAAAAGTAATTCAAACAAAACAATACCAGGTTCTTGTTTACTGCATGTTACATTTTGTTAAGTTTCATAGAGTTTCATGTGGCTAGGTTCAGAAGGCACTGTTTGTGAAGCAGGTATGCTATCTTACATTCTCTATTTTGCATTGTCTGAGTGTTTCATTTTTTAATTCCTCACTGCTCTAAGGGTGTAAGAAGGACATTGAGATATTGCTCGTTTCCTTTTGTCTCTCTTCTCATGGCATCTGATACTCATGGCTCTTATCTTTTACTTCATGGCCTTACATTTTACTAAGCTGTCATGGCTCATCTGTGACATGTAAGAGCATGGGGAACATTGTTAGTGGACTATTATGTGACTCCATCTAATATTAAGAATTGAATTCAGTTACTTAACTGATTCAGTTCCTAAAATAAATTAATATGACAGTGAATTATGACTTCCTGAATGCTTTTTCATGATTTGTCTGCATAGGTGACTGCATGCTCCTATGCCCAGTTTCATTAGGCTGAGGAATTTGTATAGTGAAATGATACATATTTGTACAGTGAAAACTATTTGTACAGTAAGAGCTGTATAGTTGAAATTGACTAATATTTTTTTTCTTTCTCTAAAAGTTACTGGGATATAAAACTCCAAGAATGTAGCAAGAGGTAAAACAAATTTTCATTTATACTATTTGCATAATAATTTTGGTAGTATGCTTATAAATTGTTATATACTTACACAATGTATACTACTGTTTTATTTGATAATGCATACAGGATTAAATTTTAAACACTAGGTTCAGATTCAGCTGAACAATTACAAAGTGACTTCCTTAAATGTAGTGATAGACAAGTATTTCCACAGTTATTATTCAGAAATAAGTACTGTAATGCAAATCAAAACAACAGTCTTATTTGACATTTGCTGATCTGTTTAAAGAGTGAGAGAGTTTTGTGTGTTTGTTTTTAATTTCTGTAAACAAAACAGAGATTGTTACTGAGTTATATGTGAAAGTGTTGGCTGTATCTATTCAACCAAAATTCTTATTTTTAACAAAGAGATAAAAAACATCTGTATTATAGACTATTTTATGTTCTGTCCTAATACATACTTAATTAAATATGTGGAATGTCGTTGATCTTAACATTGCTGCAGACAGAAAACAGTATTGGAAGAGTGCCTTTTGGCTATTTATGTATTTAGTGGATGAATTCTGTTTGTTTATTCCTATTGCATGCTGTTCAAGGATAAATGGAGATTAGGATGTTGGAAACAATTTGGTTGCTTTCACTAAATAATCATAAAGAAGATCAGTCCTTTCTATAGGATGTAAGACTTCTATAAAGCTTTGCAATGCTGATTATCTAAGATGTTGCTTAATAGTCTCAGAATTATTTTCTATTGAAGAATAAAAAATTTCTTAATGAAAGCATTATTCAGTGAAATGAAGAAAAATCCATAATCTTCATAGTATTTTAATAGATCAAATAGTTTAACTTGATACCAAGTCAATAAAAATTTTGTCTCCATTGCACCAAAATAGCTTGCATAATGAACTGTACTCAGCTTTCAGCTTCACTGGGTTTAATCCCTCCATTAAGGAAAAGAAAAAATCTGATCAAGTTAGAATGTAGCATTGCACTTTTCAAAAGATTAATATCTTTTTCAATATTTGTTGCTTTTATGCGAGTAACAAGTTAACAGTCAGGGGAGGCATTATCCTTCAGATGTGTTTCTTCCACAATAAATAAGCAAATCCAGACTCTATGACAACCTTCTTTTGTTTTGAAAATATGCAGTTCAGCAATATTTGGAAATTGCAGTGCTTGTTTGCTAAGTAGATATGTGTAATCTAAAGACTGAAAGAAAAAAGAGAAAAAAGAAATAGTACAATAACCATGTCTTGGGTTACCTATTTTGTTTTGTGATTGCTAATCTATGATTTCTACTACAGCTGGCTAGTTGCTCAGGTTTCTTTTTCACTAGACTTTTCCAACCTATCAATTAAAAAAAAAAATATCCTCAGTAAACTGGGTTCAGAGTGTGTTAGTCTTACTGACACTTTTTCAGCCATCAACTTGGCAGCATTAAAAAGCTCTCCTCAGATGACTGAAATAAAACATACAGTGGTTTATCGTCAAATGATTTGCCTTTGGAAAAGGATAATACTTAAAAATGATTGTTTAAACGACTTTTTTACACTGTATCCATTACAGTTACACATCATCTGAAATGATGCAATTATGATGAAAAATGGAGAACTATAAAAAAAAGTAAGTTTTGGAAACTGTTTTTAGAATAGGTAAAACAAGATAAAAAAAATAGTAGTTCATCTTTCTAGAAAGGAGGATCACTAGTTCAGATCAAAACCAGAACAAAATTTTTCTTAAACATGTCAACTATATGAAGCAGCATTTCAGAACAAGCAAATAGGTTGATCCCCTCCCTGTGAGAACAAGCACTTCTAGCTGTGTTAAGTTAATGGAGAATACTGCAGCACAGAAGTACTATCAGTGAGTTGTGCTAGTGTCTTCTTCAAGCCTGGAGCTGGTGGCCAGAACAGTCAGGCAAGCATGAACATAGTTGTAAAAACTGGTTTATTTCTTAAAAATAAATACAAAAATATAAATATAAAACATTGGCAGATAGAATTTGATGAAATGAAGTTGCACAAAGTTTTTTTTAAAACCAGCTGCATATTACACTTATTAACACCACGTGTACATTTTGTTTCAATTTTAATGTACAGAACAGGACATATTGGATTTTTTCTCCCTTGTCATCTTAAAAGCTGCACTTGCAAGGATAGGACATGTACCTAACAGAAGCGGCTTGTACATGAGGTTGCTTAAGGGATATAACCCCGATCAAATTTCTGAAGGTAAGATATTGTTTGTTTTCTTTATTAAAATGGACAATACTGACTTTCCATAGCTTTGGCTCTTGGAAGGTGTTTAAATAAAATGCTCTATATATTCCAAGTGACATCTCACTAGAAAGAATGGATGACATTAATGGAAAAATTTAAAACAAATTTTAAAAGGAAATAATTGTGCTGAGTGGCAGGATAAATTTCCTGAATCATAAATACTGTTGAGTGCAGAAGGTGTCTGTAAAATTACTTCCGCTCAAAGGAAACAAAAATGTAGCTTACTGCAGGTTAAGAAGTGTCTTTGTCACTTTCTCCTCCACCATACATCTCGGCTAACTTATTAAACCGAGGGCCCCATTCTCGGAGGTAATCATAGTTTTGGTCTCCTTCAGTAGTGCCTGACTCTAAGGAGCTCAAAGATTCAGCTATTGAATCATTTCCTTCATAGGCATAGGTTGCGAGTGAGTCATAGGGTGGGGCAGAGGGATCAGTGTCGTGCTCTTTTAGCCTTTGGTTAATGAAATCTCGGACATCCGTGCTATCTGGTGCTGAAGGAGTCCTCCGTGGCACAAACAGCGTTTCAGGGATAATGTCACGTCGAAGCTTCTTGTCTTCCATAGCTGCAGGGTTCCTCAGGGTGCCAATATCAAAGGCTTGGGTGTCTTCCTCTCCACCACCCTCGTCATTATAACTCACAATGTTGTCTCTGATGTCCTCTTTAGAGAGGATCAAAGGCTCCTTCTTTCGTTGCCTCTTCAGAGCAGCAAACAGCACCACTATAACTTAGAGAGAAAAACAAAGGAATGGGTAAAGCTTTCTCTTTAACAATTTCTTTGTAGAAAACCCACTAGAGCTTTATTTCAGCTACATTTCAGCAATTGCTTTCTGTCTGATACATGGATAAACATCCCTATCTCTATTATGGTGACACAGCAAGATCTATACCAAAATGTACTCTTTTTTACATACTTTATGTGTTCTACTTTATAGAATCATGAGCTTGTCTGTATGTTCCTTCTGTAATTTAAATTAATTTTAAAATAGCCAGGTCTATTCTGAAGATAATTTCACCTTTTGATGCTCAAAACATGCTACTTAGTTGGTTTTGAGGTGAATTATAGGTCATTAAGTGATATTCTGAAAATTGTAAAAAAGGTTTTGCCAAATATACTTTTTCTTTTTTGTGGAATTTTACTTTTTCTTTTTACGGGTCAAAACATACTACTTAATTGGTTTTGAGGTGAATTATAGGTCATTAAGTGATATTCTGAGAACCTTTGTAAAAAAAGGTTTTACAAAATATACTTTTTCTTTTTTACGGCATAGAATCATGCTTTCATACATTAAAATCTGCTTTCATACATTAAAAATACTATTTACTGGCATATTCTTTGTGAAATATATACTGCACACTAAATTTAAGTTATTTACCGAAATAAAAAAGAGACAGTACCTCAAAAAAAAAAAAACCAAAACAAACTAAAACCAAATTTAAAGACATGAAAGTCATTTGATTATGCTATTCTTTCTCTCTGATTTTTTTTTTCTTTTTTTTTTTTTTGACAACAAAGAATAGAAGTGAGTTTCTGGTTGCTTGCTGGTAGTTTTAAGAATCTGGGAACTGAATTCTTATTTACTATATCTAATTTGCAGACGAATGGGTTTTGCCTTTCTTTAAAAAAAAATAAAAAAAAATAAAAAATTAAGTTTCAGTTAAATTCTTCTCCCAGAATTCATAAACATTACTTCTAATTTATGAAATGAGTCAAGCTTGAAGCATTTGTTCCTGGGGTAAGAGATCCATTTCTTCTCCTTACCTAGCAGGATAATGATGCAGAGGAGAATGGCAACCAGAGCCCCAGTGCTGAGGCCGGCAGGGAGGAGCAAGGCCTCAGCGCTGCAGGACTGCATGTTCCCTCGGCTGTCGCAGGCACACACTCGAATGGTCAGCGTGCCGGTGCTGCTCTGGATGGGGTAGTCGTTGTCTGATATCACCACTGGCAGGAGGTAAGTACTTATCTCATGTCGACTAAAGCCATTCCTTCTCGTTAAAATTCTGGCGGTGTTATCTAGATTGATTAAAACATACTGTTGTAGGACAGACAGACATAAAATGTGTAATTTATCGTGCATGCAAACCACCTTATTTTACATCACTGGTAGCATTCTGAAACTGCTCCTTTTATCTCAGCGGTATCTCTTTTTTTCCTAATGACATTCCCGTTAGATCAGAAAGGTATTTATAATTTTTTATGTACATCTGGCCTTCTCCTCTGTGCCTCCGCACCACCTTTGAGTGTGATATGAAAAGAGGATTTCTCAAAGCTTAAAATGTTTTATAGATTAACGCATGCAGTACGTGACACGGTTCCAGTTCAGGGATGAAGCCCTCAAATGAAGTGGCCAGCTGAGAAAAAATAACTTCCACTTCACGCTGTTCAACAATCACTCTGTTGTGATATATTCTTTCTATGGATTTTCTATGACAACACTCATGGGAATGCTATCTGTAAACTCTGTATGAGATTTTTCCACACCAAAACACTTTCAACATATTGTAGATAAATGAATAATGTACCATAGCACATGAAGTACATTTTGGAGGTAAATATTTTCTTAGGGATTCAGAAAATGTGAAAGATAGTAGTTTTTTCAGTACAGTCTTTAGAAGTGAATTTACTAAACTGTATTTCTAGTAGAGAAGTCTTAGTTATATGCAGTATACTTCAAAACCTGTTCACTGAGTGCCCAGAGGGAAGAGAAGGAGAGGAAGAGAAGGAGCAAGAGGCTATTTCTTCTGTTGTTAGGGCTACAGCAATACAGTGTGAGCCAACATTAGAGTTCCTACCTTTTTAGTCTAAAAGAGAGAAAACATACATTTAATCTGCATTAGAAGGAACATTTAATTTTCATGATACTTGTGGATCCCTTGAGATATGGTGTTAGCTATCCTGACAGCTAACTTCAGTCTTAATTAAAATAATCCATTCATAAAAAAGAAAGAAAATAGTTACAGATAGAAAAATAGCAAGGTCTGTACCTCTATTCACTTGGGACCCAGCACCAGGATATATACCATATTTAAATTTATTTGTTTGGTTGGTTTTTTAGCCCTCATGATATAAAATACTAAGTTTTCCTTTATTGCTTCACTCCAGTAGTGTTCAGTATTTCTACGCTACTGGTTTTCACTAACATCAAAATCTGTCTCTGGTGAATCTTGAAATACTTGCTTCTGGGAATTTTATAAAGTAATAAAAAAAATTTGTACTATTCTGCACTTTCATAGAGTCATGGAATCAGCAGGGTTGGAAAGGACCTCTGAGATCATCAAGTCCAACCCTTGATCCAATAACACCCTGGTTACCAGACCATGGCACTGAGTGCCACATTCCGTCTCTTCTTAAAAAACTCCAGTGACGGAGAATCCACTACTTCCCTGGGCAGCCCATTCCAATGTCTGATCACCCTCTCTGTAAAGAAATTCTTTCTAATATCTAACCTAAACCTCTCCTGGCAGAATTTAAGTCCATGCCCTCTTGTTTACTGCTAGCTGGACACAGGACTCGAGCTGTGGCCTCACCAGGGCTGAGTACAGGGGCAGAATCACTTCCCTGGACCTGCTGGCCACGCTGTTCCTGATCCAGGCCAGGATGCCACTGGCCTTCTTGGCCACCTGGGCACACTGCTGGCTCCTGTTCAGCTTCCTGTCAATCCAGACTCCCAGGTCCCTCTCTGCCTGGCTGCTCTCAGCCACTCTGTGCCCAGCCTGGAGCTCCCCATGGGGTTGTTGTGGCCAAAGTGCAGGACCCGGCACTTGGCCGTGTTGAACCTCATCCCATTGGAATCAGCCCAACTCTCCAGTCTGTCCAGGTCCCTCTGCAGAGCCCTCCTGCCTTCCAGCTGATCCACACTCCCTCCCAACTTAGTGGCATCTGCAAATTAGCTAATGGTGGACTCAATCCCTTCATCTAAATCATCAGTGAAGATATTAAACAGAACTGGATACCAAGTGGCTCAGCAGGTCACTAACTGTTCCCTCCTGGATTACAGGGATGCTATTCAGCATCCTATTTCACTCTACAAGCTCCAGTGCAAGTTCAGAACACCCTGTCTTTCTATTGAAAACAGAGGTAACTAAGTGTTACATAGCTCAGCCTTTTCCTCATCTTTGGTAACTATGTTTCTCCTCACCTCCAACAAAGAATGGAGGTTTTCCTTGCCCTTACTTTTGCTATTGATCTATCTGTATAAGGACTTTTTGTTACCTTTAACAAGTGGCAAGATCAAGTTCACTTCGTGTCTTTGTCTCTCAAAGTTTCTTTCTACATGACCTAAAACTCTTCCTGAGTAGCCAGTCCTTTTTTCCATAGTTTGTAAGCTCTCTTTTTTACCCCGATTTCCTCCAAAATCTTCCTCTTCAGCCAGACCTATTGTCTTTGACTTGCTGGTTTGCCTTTGGGCACACAGAGACAGCCTGCTCCTGTGCATTCAGGATTTGCTTCTTGAACTACGTCTATTCCTCCTGGACCCCTTTGTTTTCAAGGGCTGTTTCCCAGGGTACACTCAGAATCAGTCTTCTGAATAGGCTAAAATCTGCCCTCTGGAAGTCCAGCACAGAGCGTTTTTTTTTCCCCTACCATTTGAATTTTTTTCTGCTGTTGTTTGCAGCCTATTACTTTCTGAAATCTTCATCAGGAAATAGGATGATTCACATTGCTTTTATGCCTTTTACACAGTTGAAGGACAATGCCTTGTCTCATTTCACTTATTCTATAATTTAGAGCTCTGTCAGTTAAGTCATAAAGATGATGAAGGAAAATATGAGTGCATAGCGCCCCTTCCTCAAAGGAATCTTCTAAAAATATTCTCTAGTAAAGAAAGAGTGACAAAGGACCAAAACTGAAAGCCAAAGTGGCTGTGAACTTGGAACCATTATTTTCGTTAATGGTCAGAAAGAAGAAAAACAGAAGGCCAGGTAAATCAAAACTAAGTTACAGAAAGCCAAAGTGAAAAATCTGAAGCTCAACCCATTTTTGAAAAGGCTTTTTCTCCTTCAGTCGGGCATTTCATTTGGTTAATCAGTAATTTTACTGATTTTCTTTATAGTCTTATCACATTTTTGTCATGCTACTTTTCTGCCTCCCTCACACAAATGAAAATGTAGAACTCGTAAACCGCAAGTATTCAGGTTAAATAGCTTCTCTATATATTCACAGACATAAAAAACAAATATATTTCAGAATGTATAATGGATAACAAAGTTAAAACTTCCTTGGAACAGGCATGAAATTTACCTTCATTATCCTGAACAGTGAAGTTAGGGTTAACAGCAGCTAAACTGAAGAAAAATTTTTGTCCACCAAGAGGGTCATCTTTGTCTACTGCGCTTATGGTTTGAATAAGCTGCAGGGGAAAAAAAAAAAAAAAAAAAAAAAAAAAAAAAAGCAAAAAAGCAAACAAACAAAGCAAGCAAGCAAACAAATAAACAAAAGCAAACAAACAAACACAAAAAGCAAACAAACAAACAAAAACCAAAAAAACCAACAAATACACCTGGGTTTTCCATACGGCTGTCACTACTTTAAGACCAGAAATCTTAAGATAACTTCATACTAAACTATATATATATAATCACTTAGTCTGTTGAACAAATTAGTTGAAGAAACCATAAAGAAATATATCATATAAGTTTTTCCAATAAGCACATCCATGTATGTTTCATGTGCTGGTACATATACACATATAAAAAGGCCAGCTTCTCCCTTAGTCCTCCTCTTTTTATTTTTGTTTTTTTTTCAATACATATTTATATAGTTTTGTAGCTACAAAGAGAACAAAATTTGCCAAAATAGTTTTGTTGTTAGCATAGGTAGAAGTTTATTTGAATTTAAAGTGATGGATCAGCAATGAAGAATAAAACTAAGACAAAAATTTTAGATTTTCATGAGGAAAATTGTATTTTATTAAATACATTTTCTGATAGGGAACCTAAAGTTTCTAATTAAATTAAATAAAAATATAAAAATAAGATACCTGTTTCTAAACCAAGGTTTTTCTATTTGTTAGTGTACCAAAATACACCAATAAGATTCCTGAGGTGAAAAATTCCAGTTATTTTACACATATATTTTAACTCTTGTATAACATTGTAGAATACTCTACAGATGTTCCACCTTAAGGTGGGATGAGAATCTGGTGTCAATTCTCAGAGTAAGTTGCAACAGGTCAGTGCAATACCTGGATTTAATGTTTTCTGCAAAGAGTACAAAAAAGTGTGGGTATTTTTTGGGGGAAGAAGTAATGGCAGGCCTTATCAGCATTTGCTTATCTGTATTAGATTGCTTTATTTCAGAGTTGGTTTTTCTAATAGTTTTTATTGCATACCAATGAAAACTATACTTACAGATGAATTTTTATGCATATATGTGTTAATGTTCGGGTATGTTCTGAAGTTTAACTTTCAAAAATATGTTGGTAATAAACAGGTCTAGATAATGTTATTTTTCCATATTTCATAAAAGAAATTAAATTGCAGTGTTTTTTAAAGCATGGAATTACACTCTTTGACACAATTCCTTCCTTGTTTGTTTTTCCTCTTCCAGTACTCCCAAATACAGCCACTTCTCCTCATATCACAGCTTTTGTCAGGATTGACCATCAACAACTGCAGTGTACTCTTGTTAACCTTAACAAATGCATGATTATGTCCCAACTTCTTTCTTGTCCATCTTGAATACAGTAATAAACTTCTTCATGAGGCAAAGATTTGATTTATTTTAATACAGCAGCTGGCTTGCTTTCCCAAATGAGTTTTGTCTTCCTCTAAACTTGTTTTCTCACATAGACCTCCAGTAACTTACTAGAGGAACAAAACAAATAACACAGGCATAGAGCATTATTTATTTTTAAAGAATGAAACTTAGTGAATTCTTAGCAAATAAATCTTTTGTTCTAGCAATTGAAGCTCTCTGGGAAACTGTTTTTAAATACTGATCACGTTTTACTTTGCTTTTTTTGGTTTTTATTTTGTTTTACTTATGAAAAGAACTGAAAGAAAACGCAGCATTAGGGATTTAAAACTTTTATTTTGCTTTTTTTATTTTTGATTTTGTTTTACTTATGAAAAGAACTGAATGCATTAGGGATTAAAAACCCTTGCTTGTGGGGTTTTTGTTGGCTTTGGATTGCTTTTTGGTTGTTTTTTTTGGCTTGTTTTGGATTTGTTGGGTTTTGGTTTTGGTTGTGGTGGGTTTTTTTCTTTTGTGTTTTTTTTTTGTTTGTTTGTTTTGTATTGTTTTGTTTTCTTTTCTTTTTTTTTTTTTTTTTTTTTTTCCTTTTTCTACTATCTTCCAGACATTATGCATATAGTATTTGCTGCTCCATGCCTTGTTCTGTCATCATTCCAGTCTCAGCCATCTTGAGGCACTTCATGAATTGCTCAAATTTTTAATTATTTGTTTGTTCAATTTTTAATTATTTCTTTTCTCAAATCTAACCACTTTAAGCAGACTGTAGCACTGTCTGACAGGTAAATCCAGTGTTCCTACTCCAATATTTATTCAGTCATTATTTAGATGTTTGTGAGTACAGAACTGATAGGAGTAATTAAAATTGCAGCTAACCATGGGAGCTCTGTTGCACGAGCTTTCCCTTTTGTGCAGTTGCTAGGCAGCCACCTGGAAGTATCTGTATTTTACCAAGCCTGAACTAATTATTGAAGCTTCAAGGACTAGTCAAACCTTCAGTATACTGGTTTATAGCCATAGCTTGCCTGACTCTGAATCTTTTGGCAGTAATTGATGCCTAAAGGCAATAAGGGTAACTATTTAGAGTACTCTAAATAAGAGCAAATCCAACTGAGGAAAGAATCCCACATTTCTTACTGGCTGCAACTCTTTATCTGTAATCAACATGTACATTAGCAGCCTCTTCCCTTCCTTGGTGACTTTTGGAAATAAACCTATGACTGAGAAGTAAATTCTGCCGTATAGGTCATCTACCACCGCATATTACAACAGAAACAATACAATTACAGTTACAATACAAATTGTATTGTAACAAAACAATTACAATTACAATATCCATTACAGACAATGGATATTGCAAAATATCTCATATTATTGTAAATTTTGTTATTTATTTATAAAATTGAATCATAATGAGTCATTAAAAGTGTTAGTCCTCAGTCTCTTCAAAGTTGTCTATATGATTTTTTCCTGCACAAGTACCTAACCAGGAAAGAAGTACTTAAGTCTTATCAGAAACGCTATTTAGTATCAAGGGACCCTTTGAAGGAAGAAGTAAATATAATTATTTTGATTGTCTGAAGAAGTTTAGAAGTTAGCAATACTATTCCAAAAATGGGAATCTGAGAGGTCACTCATTTTCCTGGGACTGTAAAAAATCATTCTCCATAACCATTGTAACTAAAGCAGATATACTGGAAATCGTGTTAACACTAAACAGTAGTTATAAGAGGGCTCTTACATGACATAACATATACCAGTGTGTGTATTATACTTGATTGTGGAGTTTTGATGGGAGGTATGCCTTGTTAGTATTTTCTTGCCCCAGGCAATGTGTTCTAATACATTAGTTGGTGTTAGTCCTTCTTTGTTCTGCTTGACTCCCATGGGAAAGTGCAAGGGGAGTGTTTTTGGTTTCCACTAAAAAACCTGAATAAACAGAAGCTGAAAGCAACACATTTTGTGTCTTGCCTACTATTTCCTTCAGATATTCGTAACCATACTAATGTGATGTAACCTGTTTTATACATGGTTTCATACAGTGTTGTTTTCCTCTGAGACAAATCAACCACAGGATACCACCATTACAGCCACAGTAAATTGTTTCTCTCTGCTAGCAATGACACAAAGCCATAACTGCAGAGAAGCCAAAAATGTTATTCTGAAAAAAGCAAGAAAGTAAGGGCTTTTGGGCCAGTGAAAAAGGGTTGTTAGACACTAAAAACTGGTAAGATAGTAGAAACAAGCTAGCTGTGTAGGCTGCTTATTCCAATAATTCACCTATGTGTTTGGTAGGTCCTCTTTGAGCATCTTCTATCCACTACTTAAGGAAATGGATATTTTTTTCCTAGAACACACTAGATACGTGCTTTTAAATTCTGTATAAAGAACACACAATGTGCTATTATGAAAAACAAACAAACAAAACACAGCTAATTAGAAACCCTATACTGATTTGCATTACAAAAACTAACTTGACAGAGTAAGACAAAGTAAAACTTTCAGTTTTTGAAAAAAGGGAAGAAAAATATTTTGATACTTCGAAAACACTGGGAGATGTAAAATCTGTGGAAATATACTGAAGGAAATAAAGTAAGAACAAATGAGAAGAAATGAAAAACGGGGGCAAAAAATACTCAAGGAAATTGACCACAAATTGTAGTATGATAAAAGAAATGAGGGAGATGGAAAAAACAAAGTAAAACACTTCAGGACCAAAGAATTTAAGAAAGTTTTATAAAAGTATATAAGAAGAGGAAGGAAAATTGACTTCTAAATACATAATTTAGTTATTTTTTTCAATAAAAGAAACAATTACGAGAAGGAAATCTGGTGAGCATAATAGGCATATTGTTGTAAATATAAAGATGGATTTTTATCTTTAAGCCAGGTTATGGTTGGGAAAATACTCCTGAAAAAATTTTCTATACGGTCAAAACGGTCAATAAGAATAGGAGAAACATAAAAAGTATTTGTTCAAGAAACATAATGTGTTTATATATATATGCTAAATTAAGAGATGGGAAAAAGAAAAAAGAAAAAAGTCATTCCTATTTTAAAACAACATTCAGAGAGAATCCATTTTAAGCTACACCAATTTATACAATATCAGGACATATGAAAAGGGTGTGGGAATACACAGATTTGGTAAAACTAAAGATAACATGAAGACTGTAATAGGCATGCTTGGAGACCTAAACAGCTTTACTCATTAGTTTTTGGGCTGTCCTGGGGTAGTGCAGTGGTGTTTTGGAAGCTGGGGGACCACAGGGGTGGCTCCTGTGACAAGCTGCTGGAAGCTCCCCTGGTTCCAGTGCTGACCCTGTCTCTGGCCAAGGCTGAGCAGATATGGGAAGCTGAGTGTGCCTCTGTGAGTAACATATCCAAGAAAGGGAAAGCAAAAAATATAAAAAAAAAGAAGAGAGGAGAGGAGAGGAGAGGAGAGGAGAGGAGAGGAGAGGAGAGGAGAGGAGAGGAGAGGAGAGGAGAGGAGAGGAGAGGAGAGGAGAGGAGAGGAGAGGAGAGGAGAGGAGAGGAGAGGAGAGGAGAGGAGAGGAGAGGAGAGGAGAGGAGAGGAGAGGAGAGGAGAGGAGAGGAGAGGAGAGGAGAGGAGAGGAGAGGAGAGGAGAGGAGAGGAGAGGAGAGGAGAGGAGAGGAGAGGAGAGGAGAGGAGAGGAGAGGAGAGGAGAGGAGAGGAGAGGAGAGGAGAGGAGAGGAGAGGAGAGGAGAGGAGAGGAGAGGAGAGGAGAGGAGAGGAGAGGAGAGGAGAGGAGAGGAGAGGAGAGGAGAGGAGAGGAGAGGAGAGGAGAGGAGAGGAGAGGAGAGGAGAGGAGAGGAGAGGAGAGGAGAGGAGAGGAGAGGAGAGGAGAGGAGAGGAGAGGAGAGGAGAGGAGAGGAGAGAGCAATGCCAGAGCAAAGACACCAAGGTCAGTGAGGAAGGACGGGGAAGAAGGTTCCTGAGCAGAGATTTCCCCACAGCCCATGGTGAGATGGCAGCTGTGCCCCTGCAACCCACAGAGATGCAAGGTGGAGCAGTCCCCAAAGGACCATAGTGGGGTAGATATGGATCTGTAGCCCCTGAAGTGTCACAGGGGGCAGATGTGAAGCTGCAGCCTGTGCAGGACCACAGAGAGGGTCAGATGTGTCTCTGCATCCATGTAGGAGCCGGTGGCAGAGGAGGTGACTGCTCCCGCAGCAGCCGTGACTCTGTGTGCAGCCCAGGCGGGTGCACACCCTCCCCTGTGTGCCTGAGGGACTGCACCTCTGGGAGGGACTCATGGCCCAGGGGTTCCTGAAGGACTCTCCTGGGAGAGGGACCCCACCTTGGTGCGATGGAAGAACATGGAGCACTCTCCCTGAGGAGGAAAGAGCATCAGAACCATGAGGTGAACTGATCCTAAACCTCTACTCCTTGGCCCCTGTGCCCCTGAGGGGGAGGCAGCAGTGAAGCAATATGGGCCTGGGAAGAAGAGAGGTGGTGGTGGGGAAGGTAAGATCTGGTCATGCTTTCTCTTTCTCCTAGTAGATTAATTTAGGTTTTGTTTCTTTTTTCTTTCCAAGTTGAGTCTGTTTTTTGCCTGTTAGTGTAATTGAGGAACAAAGACCTCCCTGTCCTTGTCTCAATTAATGAGCCTTTGTGTGGATTTTCTCCTCCCTGTCCCACAGTGGGGATGGGGGTGAATGAGCGGAGTCCTGGTGGGTACCAGCTGGGAATAAATCATGACAGGGCTTTGAAAACTGCTGGGAAATATGCTGTTTATCAATTTCCTACTCCTTGTTCAGGCAAGTAGTCTTTCAGAATCTGTACATGACCTTACAGTAAGGCCTGTGTGCTTTGGTCTATGTTACTCAATATTTTTCAATTTTTTATATTCAGCTCCCAGGCACACATGTATCTATGTATTATAATGACCATAACGGGCAAAGATGCTGAACAGCCAAAGGGAAAGAAAAGAAAACTAAGCCGTTTTCCCATCCGGCAGCCAGGGCTGAGGGAAAGAGGGGGAGAAACAGCCCTGCGAGCCCCGAGGCTCCGGAGAGCAGGAGGAGGGCAGGAGGGGCTCCGGGCGCCCCAGCAGAGATGCCCCTGCGGCCCCGGGAGAGACCCCGGTGGGGCGGGGGTTTCCCTGCTGCTGAAGAGGACTCCCACCCTCTCCAGAAGATTTACCCTGAAGGTTTTCAACCCATGTGGAGGTAACCACACTGGAGAACAGAACAATGTGAGAAGAAAGGAGCGGCTGAGAGGAGGTAGAAGTCAGGAATTAAGAGGTGAAGGAGAACCTTTTAAGAAGAGTGGGGTGGGTTTTAGAGAAGGTGTTTTAGTTCTTTTGTATTTGTTTCTCACCCTGTTTTTAACTGACAGTTAATAAAACCAGTTTTCCTCAAGTCTGTTTTGCCAGTGATGGTAACAATTACATGATCTCCCAGTCTTTATCTCAACCCATTTTCTTTTTCATCTTACTTTCTTCCCGTCCTGTTGAGCATGGGGGCAGGGTGGGAAGCTGGCTGCTGTCAACTCATGACTTCTTTCCCTTTGACAGGTCAAGAAGGGCCCCTTTTTGACCATTATCATAGAGAAAGCGAACATGCAGAATTACTCAGCTGCCATATAAAGTCTCTCTAAAGTAAGTCTGACTTCTTCTTTCTGCATTGATTTCTGTCTTTTACATTAGAGGACCTTTGCAGGCTGGCTGCTGAGCTGCCAGACATGTTGCAGATGGGAACTGACAAAACCAGTAGAAATCCATCTGCTCAGCTGCCCAGCTCCTGACTCTTCTCACCCGGGGGTGGAGGACAGCTGAACTTCTCTGTGTACAGTGCTGCAGCAGTCCGAGGATTTCACTCCTTTCTTCCCCTCAGCTCCTACTGAGTCACCTTTGTACCACTCACATGAATCCCTGGTCCTGCCTATGCCATGCCACCAAGCTTGTCTTCAGTTGTTTTTCTTTAGGGGGTGGCAGATGTCAAAAGAAAGACAACCATCAAAATGGTGTTCTGCCACAGGTGCTGCGTTTTTATAGCTTAGCTTTTGTTCTTTTTGGAAAAGGTTATTCCCAATGTTTGGAAGGTCATAATACGATCTGTCAAAAGTAGTAATAGCAGGCAGGCAAACAATTACAGTCATAGTCCTATAATCACTAAGGTTGGAAAAGACCTGTACGATCATCAAAGCCAGCTGTCCACCCTACAGTCCCTGACCACTGGACCATCTACTGTAGCTCTTCATTTACCCATTTTTTAACACCTCCAGGGGTAGTGCCCCCACCACCTTCCTGGGCAGCCTGTTCCAGTGCTTCACCACTCTTTCTG
This sequence comes from Phaethornis superciliosus, assembly GCA_023637945.1. Taxonomy (NCBI): domain Eukaryota; kingdom Metazoa; phylum Chordata; class Aves; order Apodiformes; family Trochilidae; genus Phaethornis; species Phaethornis superciliosus. Next base: position 77,088,892 of record JAJQWJ010000002.1, read on the forward strand.
TGAAGAAGTTTTTCCTAATATCTAACCTGAACCTCCCTGCTCTCCTTCTCTCTTTTGCTATAAATATCCATATGTATATAGATATATATGCACACACACATACATCCCTGTACATTATATATAGTGTGTGGGGATATATATGTAAGAATAAATATATGTATACTTTCTATATATACTATGTAAGTTAAATAAATGGAAATTTTAAGGGAAAATAAACTGGAAAACTTGAATATACATTAAAATGTTTGTCATCAGGAGATGAGAAAAATTTAATGAATACCACTAAATTTGTGACTGATGAAGTGTCATAATAATTTCAGTGACCTACTGTAAAATTTTTAAAAATGTGGGAAGAATCAAGCATAGAGCCATGTTCATAGAACCAGAGAAACATGGAATAATTTGAGTTTTAAGTGACCTCTAAAGGTCATCTACCTATTCCATTTTTCCACTACCTGCATGCTAAATAATTTTTTCCTAACATCCAATGTAAATCTACTCCTCTCTAATTTAAAACCATTGCCCCTCAGTCTATCACTACAAGTCCTTGCAAACAGTCCCTCTCCAGCCTTCCTGCTGTCCCTCTTCAGATACTGGAAGGTCATTATTAGGTCTTCCTGGACCCTTTTTTACTCCAGGCTGAACAGCCCCAGCTCCCTCAGCCTGTCTTTATCAGAGGGATGTTCCACCCCCCGGGTCCCTTTCGTAGCCCTGTAGCCCTCCTCTGGACCTGCCCCATCTCCTTCCTGTACCGAGGGCTCCAAAGCTGGATGCAGTGCTCCAGGTGAGGTCTTACCAGAGCAAAGTGGCAGAATCACCTCTCTCAATCTGCTGGCCACACTCCTATTGATGCAGCCTGGATGCAATTGACCTTCTGGGCTGGAAGTGCACACTGTTGGCTCACGTCCAGCTTTTCATCCACCAGCACACCCAAGTCCTCTTCTGCAGGGCTGCTTTCTGAAACCTCATCCCCCAGCCTGTACTGACAGTGTGGATTGTTCCAACCCAGGTGTAGGACCCTGCACTTGGTCTTGTTGAACCTCACGAGGTTCACCTGGGCCCACCTCTCCAGTCTGTCCAGGTCCTTCTGGATGACATCCCATCCCTCTGACAGCACCACTCAGCTTGGGGTCATCTGCAAACTTGATGATGGAGCACTTATCCTGCTGTCCATATTGTTGGTAAAAATATTAAACAGTAGAGGTCCAAGTACAGACCCCTGATGGACACCACTTGTCACTGGTATCCATCTGGACTTTGATCCATTGACTGCTACCTTCTGTCTGCAACCATTCAGACAGTTCCTCATCCACCAAATAGTCCACCCATCAAACCAAGAAGCTCAACATGAGCTGAGAGGCTCAGCATAAGCCAGCAGTGTGCTCATGCAGCTCAGAAGGCCAAGCGTATCCTAGGATGCATCAAGAGGACCACGGCCAGCAGATCAAGAGGGGTTATTCTCCCCCTTTACTCTGCCCTTGTGAGACCTCACCTAAAGTACTGCATCCAGTTCTGGTGTCTCCACCATAGGAAGCACATTTATGTGTTGGCATAAGTCCAGAGAAGGCCACAAAGATGATCCAGGGGCTGGAGCACCTCTGGTATGAGGAGAGGCTGAAGGAACTGGGATTGTTCAGCCTGAAGAAGAGAAGATACCAGGAGGGACCTTATTGCCATCCAATACATGAAGGGAGCCTATGGGAAGGCTGGAGAGACCCTATTTGTAAGAGTATCCAGCAATAGGACAAGTGGAAATGGATTTAAACTAAGCAAGAATAGGTTTACACTGGATCTTAGGAAGAAGGTCTTCACTATGAGGGTGGTGAGACTCTGGAACAAACTGGCCAGAGAAGTTGTGGATGTCTCCCTTAGGAGGTGTTCAAGGACAGGTTAGATGAGGTCTTGAGCAAGCTTGTCTAGATGAGAGGTGTCCCTCTCATGGCAGGGAGGTTAGACTAGATGATCTCTAAGGTTCCTTCCACTGATGTAGTTACCCTGTCATAGAATGTCAGGCAGGATTTGCCCTTAGTGAAGCCATGACGGCTGTCTTGGACCTTCCTGTCCTCCATGCTCCCCATCAGACCTTCTAGGAGAATCTGTTCCATGATTGTCCAAAGCACAGAGGTGAAGCTGACAGTACTTCTCAGGGTCCTCCTTACTACTCTTTTAAAAAATGGGTGTACTAATGTCCCTTCTTCCTGTCACCAGGGACTTCACCTGACTGCCATGACTTTTCAAATACCATGGAGAGTGGCTTGACAACTACATCTGCCAGTTCTCTCAAGACTCTGGGGTGCATCTCCTCAGGTCATTATATATATGTTCAGGTTCTTCAGGTGGTCACAAACCTGATCTTCACATACAGTGGGAGGGACTCCACCACCCTGGTCCCCAGCTTGGGAAATGCTGGGAGAGAGGTTGCCAGTGAAGACTGAGGAAAAAAAAGGTTGTTTCTCAGGACAGACTGGATGAAAAAATAACAAGTATTATTTATGATCTACGAGTAATCAAGAAGCGTATCATTCCATGAAAATAGACTGCTCATGTTACTTTGTGTTGCTTTTCTTCCTGTGCATTGTTTTCTTTAAAGAATCATTTGCAACTTTTTTTTCCCCCCAGATGTTTATATTTATGGCCCCTTTAGTAAATGTGGCATATTTTTCTTTTAAAGAAGACACTATTGAGTCTTGTTAATTTAAATGAACATTTAAGGATACATACATTTATCTAGCTTCTCATTTGTTCGTCATAATTATTATGTGTGGGGTTTTTTCAACTTTTTAACTGGTAGTGGTTTTGGAATGTAAACAAAAAAAACCCTGTGTAAAGCAGAAATAAATTTTATATATACTTTTAAATTAACTAACCTCAATATCCTAGATGGGTAAGAAAAAGAGTATGTTCACATACTCAAAGTATGTTCACATGAAAAAATATCTCTTTTATTAAGAATTTCCTGTAGCCTCTAATTAGTAGCATGGACAGAACAGGTTTGAAAACCTCAGGGTAAGATTTGTGATTACTGGATTTAAATTTTAATTTTTTTTTTACCCAAGACTGTTCTTGTGGAACTGGAAGAGGAAAAATCATTGCTCTGCTTTTCCAATTCTTAATCCGTATGTCACATTGTAAAAGATTAAAACAGCAATATAACATTTATAGAAGACACCACAACTGTCAAGAGAATTCTAGAAGTTTAGCCAATTATTTCTATTTATGGCAAATCTTGCAGACTACAAGGAGGTGACCACTCTACAAGCAGCAATTGGCTAGCAGCTGAGGAGCAGCAAGGAATGAATAGCATAAAAGAGAGACACTTAACACCTCCCCTCTCCAAGGATTAGACCTCCCCCCCCTGCCAGGAGACCAACTGGACATTGCTGGATCCTTGGGTGGTGACTCTCATCTCCTTTCCCTCTCTGTCTTACTCTCTTCCTCTACCTTGTGGTGCTGATTTATTTTCCCTTCCTTTCTCTTTTCTGTGTCTATAGGATTAGGCTAACAACTATAGTTTTAATGCCTACCAGTTTTGCCTGTGCTCAATAAAATGGGGTAGTTGCACCTGATACTGTGTTATCTTTTCTTTGTCCTTGTGGGATACAACCATAATCTCCACATTTCTAGCCCTTGGAGCATAAAAAACTGCCTATTAGCAACTAGGTATTAAGCAGTGAAGTCATTGCATTAAATTAACATAAAAATTCTAGCTTGTAAGAGGCGAAAAAGAAAAGGTATCACAGGTGTTGATATCTGTAACCACCATCAGCATGTATTTATATATATCTAAATTTGCTATTTGAGTTACTGAAAATATTGTTCAAACATGTTAGCAGTTGCATATAACACTTCATATTGTGAAAAATAATTCTGAACATGCTTCTTGGAAATATCTAGTCAAGATATAAGAGTAGTACAGGGTTAGGAAAAGTTGTAATTCCCACACTGATGCTGTTATACTGAAATTGCACAGTAAGCCAACAGAGTTACTTTGTTTTAACTTTTAACATTTAAAAAGCTATTTGGATATGATTTCTCCTAACAGGAGAGAATGATCTAAAGTTCAGTACCATAGCAAAATTGCATAGTGTGAAGTGTTTATCAAAGGCATACCTGTCCAGCTCTTGCATTTTCACAGACAAAAGTATCGTAGAACACAGCAAACTGTGGGGCATTGTCATTAACATCCAAAATTCTCACATAGACAGGAACACGAGCAGTATCTTTGGGGTTGTCTGACCAGAGAAGAGAGAAGAATGACTTCATTTTCCTACTAGAAGTTTATTCTATTTTCTTCAAAATTTAAAGAGCAATTGATATGCAAGATCAGGTATAGAAATGGTCAAAATTTATTGTAGAAACTTGACACCAGGTAAGAGTCACATATCCTGAAAAATAAGGACATGTTTTGCCTAGAGTAAAAAATGAAAAGATTGGTATCTAGTGAGCAATTAGTTTTTTACATAAGAATAGGTGCTGAAACTCTGTGCAGATATAGTATATGAAAAGCATGATCATTACTAATATGACATATTTGTTTATTTGGTAGGCTCAAGAGTATTACTCTGCTGTAAGGTTTTAATTTTTAATTTAAAAATTACTTGAGATCTGTTTTGTTTTACATAGAAAAGGCATTATTGACTGGGTATATGTGTATTTTGAAAAACTGTCAAGTCTGACTTCCCCTCTTGTATTTTAATAAGAAAGGAGACTTTCTAATAAAACCATTCTAAGTACTTCCAAAAAATCTGGAAAATAATTTATTAGAATCAGGGTTTTTATGTTTAATTTGCCTTAAAACATATGAATGTAGATTTTCAGACCTTAGGGTAAGAAACAAAAATAGTAACTTTCCCCTTGCAAAATGCAAAAACCCTAGTACTAATTAGAATGCCATCTCATTAGTTATAGATTAATTCAGGAATGTCAGTGTCCCTGTTCCCATTTGCTGATCTAATTGCCTTACCAAGAATGTAAAATAATGCCTGGAAGTGAAAAAAATGCAGCCATTTCTTGGAATTCTGTTTGTCTGCAGCTAAATACTGTATGATGCTGCAGGTTTAATAGAAAGGGATAATTGACAATAGAGATGATTAAAAATTACTCATGGGTGGGGTTTTGTTTACTTTGCTATGGTTTGTTTCATGACTTTTTTTTCCCTTTTAAGCTTCTTCAACCAGAACAGTAAACATTTAGGAGTTACTGGCATTAAGTTCACTTTTTATTCATAGCACCTTTACTCAAGAGTGACATGGATCCTAAAATGGCGTGGATTTAAAATGGCAGGCTTGGGGCACTATTTGTCATAGCCTTTGTGTACTTTTTGTATTAATTTTACAAATGCCTTCTAGTCTAACACTGCTTTCACACAGTTTCATGCTTCACAAGTAGTATTTTTAAAGATTTAAAGGCCTAAATCTCTCCCCTTTATTCCATCATCCAAACCCAAATGTACCTCTTTGGAAAATGCTTGCTACTCCAGCTACATACAGAATGCAAATTTGGTTGCAGAATTTTGACAAGGAAGTAAGTTTAGAATTGTGACATAAGCATACAAGCATACTAAGTTTTTTTCATTATGCAAAGACTTTTGAATAGTATTCTTACAACACTAGACAGCATTGTGAAAGATTATATGCTCAGCACCATGTATTGCTGGAGAAAAAAAAATAGGTTTAAAAAAAAGTGCAGCTATTGGGTATGCTCTGTACAACCAGCCTATTGCTCTGCACTCGAGAAATGGGCACAGGCAGACTGAGAGCAGTTAATTGGCTGGACAAAATGTTCCATTTAGTTCTCAGCAGTGTAGTTCTTGCCAGCCATGCTGATGACCAGTATTTTTCTTTTCTTTTTTTTTTTTTTTTTTTTTTTTTGAATGATGTAAAATTAACCCAGAAAACCAAGTGTCTTTGAAAGCTAGTGGATTTCAAAGATTTAAAAGACCAAGACATTTATCCCGTTGAAAATTTTTTGTCAGATGATTAACTTCAATAATGTAGCAATTCTATGGGGATCTCTGCATTTGTTGTTGTACTTTTAACATGAAAATATTTACAGACAGCTTATTTAAATATTCCAAGAAATGCTACAGCTGAGGGGTCAAATTGACATAACTTGTATATCTATTGATTCCAAGAGCTGTAGGAAGATACAGTGAAATTGTTTCTAAGGAAATGAAGAAAGCAATAGAGACAAAACCTGAACTCTGCTACTTTAACAGCAAAATCATATCATTATCCTCAAAGAAAAGGAAGAAAACAGAATTACTCCAATGTAATTATTTAATTGAGCAACATTTCAGAAGTATTAATTTGGACACTTAAGCTCATTTGTTTTAGTAGGAAAGGAAAAACACAATGAAGAGACAGCTGCTGTTAGCTGTTCCCAGTTTACATAGCAAAGGGTGAGAAGGAGGACTTTGGTAATAAAGTCACAACTATATCCTTAAAGGTTAAGGGAAACTGAGAGAAAGAAAGAAAGAAAGAAAGAGACCAAATTGTCTTACTGATCTCAGCTGCTATAACACTAAGATTGTGCCATTGTGATATCTCACGGTCAAGTGGCTTAGAAGTATAGATGGACCCATTCCCAGAATGAATATTAAATATCCTGTCAAGGTCAGTGTGACGATCCAGAGAAAACCTAAATGCAATAAGGAAAGAAAAAGTGTTGTCAAAATGATAGAAAAAGGAAGAAAGCATGTGTTTTGCAAGTCAATATAGCTTTTAGGTTCTGTATGTTACATTATAATGGTTTTGAGAAGACATATATTTAGTTTCTACAAATTCATATGAAAATTCTCAAGGTCAGTTCCATGGAATGAGGTATAAAAATTTCAAGAATTTCATAATTCCAGAATTTCAATAATAATTGAAGGATTGTTTTAATCCTGAAAGAAAACTTGTCTTTAATGTACTGTTCCTTCAGACTTAATCTGACACCTAACTTAGGAGCTTTTCAAAAGTATTCTTATAATCCTAGCTTCTACACTTAAGGATATGATTCACTAGAAATCAAGAAAAATCTCTATAAAAAAGTAATTTTACAAGCAGAACTTTCACTTTCATTAGTTTACTGATGTTAAAGGACCTTCTGTGTTGCTATAGTTACTGTACTACTGCAGGCAAAATTTCTGCTAACACAATATGGCAGGATGTCTAACTACAGTCAGAAAACTGCTCCTTCCTCTATTTTTTCCAGTATTTAACATTGCTTTCAAAGTTAGGATTGAACCTTTGATGTGGAATTAAACGTAGGATTTTGCAAAGTACAGAACATTTATCATACTACTTGGCAGAATTGGGCCACATTGAAGAAAAGTCTGCTAGTACACTCTTATAATGCAACAGAACACACAATTCTTAGTATTTAGTATTAGTGTTGTAAGAGGTAAAAGCTTGTAAAAACTTACCCTAGGTAATTATTTTTTGAATTAATATACAAAGCTGCTTTGGACATTGAGGAACAGAGCAAACATTAAAGAGAATTTGATCTAAGCTATGCAGACTTTTTAAAAATTCTTGTATTCGACCATGGGGCATTAAATGCAAGCTACAATAAGTGACTGCACTATGAAGAGCACTATCACATGTATCTTCTTTTTTTTTTTTTTTCTTCAAGTCAACTGATGGATAAAAGTTTGGAAAAACAAACAAAGAAACACAACCTCAAATACAGTTTACTACGTTCAGCTATATGTGAAGTGCCATGCAGCATCTAGCAGTATCTATAGAAACGGTTTTTTAAATACATTAATTTTTCATGTCTAGTTTCTTGGGATATTGGAGCACATACTAAGATAATTTTACTCTCTATAGCAAACAGTGTGATAAGCCTACAAAACAGGAGGCACCAACCAGAGCAGATGAGATGACCACTAGGACTGACTGGAGAAAGAATTAGAAAGCTCTGTCCCCTTCTTGGGCCATAGATTGTTTTGTCACTTTTTCACAGTGTGAAGCAAGAAGTAGTCCTGAAGAGCCTACTTGAAATCAATTTTACAAGTTTTCTGAGGTTTGAAGTACTAGAAATTATTTCCTCTGTCTCTTGTGTGCAAGTGAATGGCTGTTCCCCGAGGTGTTCACAGGTTCATAGATAGCATAATTCTCTATAAACTCTAATCTCTAAAACTCTATCTTTATTTGGGACACTAAAACATAACAGAAAAAAAAAATTATCATCTTCTTCCTGTGAACAATCAGCATGTGCAAATTCATTGTGTATTATTATTTCTCTTAATTTCTTAAGGAAATTATGTGATAAGAGAGACTGCAGGATTACCTTATCAGACTTGACGTTGAATCAGGGTCTCGGGCCATTACTGTTCCTATTATTGTGCCCAGCTCAATATCCTCATGCACCTCAAAAAGGTAAGAAGATCTGCTGAAAACAGGAGGTTCATCTACATCTTCTACAGAGATTTTCACAATAGTTGTATCTTTGAAAGGCCCAAGATAATAGAAGCGTGGATCCACATGGGTGTTCTCTGCTTCTACCTTCAAAGTATAAAGTCTTCTCGTCTCGTAGTCCAGTGGCTAAAAAGAAAGATGACAATATATTCAATTACATTGCATATTGACCAATGTTGAGCTATATACATAATGGAAACTGAGGCCTTAAATGGCCCTAAATATCAAGAATATTTGGGGTTTCCTTTACCGAGGGCTGTGTGTGTCAAAGTTATCTATAGTTAGAGAGACAGTGGGAGCTTAATTTTGTTCCTTTTCATTTAATCTAATGAATCTAACATCAGAGAGTTTTTTTGAAAAATAGAAATGACGTTCTTGTCACAAAATAGAACGGACATTTTTTTCAGCAGTAGCTTTTTAAAGTGAAAGGAAGGAAGGTTCAGGGTTATAATTAGAAGCCATTTTGGAAGGAAAAGGACCTCTATTCCTTCGAATTCTTCTGTCATAGATGAAAAGTTTTAGCTAATTAATGATCCTGAGGAAATGAGCAAGCTGAGATTTTACCTTTCTGACACCCAAAAGAGCTCATTAACTTCCCCGAAATCTCAGGGAGATATCAAACTGGTGGTTTTCATTCATCAAAATGGGTGGTGGAAGACACATCTTTTCTGCCTACCTGCTTTCAAATACAAATTAATATTCATGACAGATATCAGAGTGACAGCCTAGAAATTTAAATATTCTATTTAAGAGCAGGAGGATACAGTCCAGTGAAACAATGAATTTTCCCACTGCCCCAAAACTTGTTTGAAAGAAGTAGCTAGAGCAAAAGGGAGAATATATATTAATATAATTGTGAAATGCAATACAGTGATGCTATATAAGCTCAATCTTTGACTGTTGGTGTGTCTATTAAGTGTAGCATGCTGCTGTTAAGGGATACTGGCCTCAAGCCTACAAGAAAAGAAGCTATATTAGTCCTGCTTTATTCTAATTAGCTGGTTTAATTTGCCAGAATGTGCTCCATGTACATGTATTAAATTTACTACTGGTACATTCATATCCAGTTTAGACATCTCTTCAGGCTATGCTGTAAAACATGGTTATAAAATATGTGGATCATACAGGTATTTCAGTGTATCATCAGTAAAGAATAAAAATGTTGCCAAAATATGTGAACTTTTGACTAACCAATTATTTTGTCTGTAAAAACTTGTCTAGAAAAACTTGTACAGAAAAGGTTCTTTTGCAGCAGTTATTAAATCAAGACTTAGTTTTTTAAGGGTTCAGTAAAGGAACACCAGCTATTGCCAGCAACCTGGAAAAAGAATAACAAAATAAAGAATATAAACTGAAAATATCTTCTTCATTGCTACTTAATTCTGTCATCTGTGTTATCCTAATAAGCTACTTATTTATCAATATGCAAAAGCATCCTGAAAATTGCAAAGTATGATGTATGACTAATGAAAAAAGAGAAGATCTTGTTCATTAGCATTTTTGGCGATATTTTTGGAGCTGCTGTAATATGGTATTTTTTTAATGCTTGATCCAGTTATTAGACTGTTTTGAGGTTTGTTTTTTTTTTTTTTCAAAACTGTATAGATTTAATATAACAGTCTGTGTGAAAAATCTGAAGCAAGCAAAAGAGGAGCAACTCAAGAGTAACCTTTGCAAAGTACTAGGGAAAGAAAAAATTTCAGGCTCCAAACTTCGTATTTTTATTTCTTCCCAAATAAACTACAATGCTGACTAAGAACAGAGAGATTAAAGAGGAACACATTCCAATCTTTGCAGGACTTATTCTTTCCTTGGTTGCCATTGTCAAGAGATGTGGAGATGTATTTTATAGCAGTGCTTACTTTACTATTCTTTCCTTAAGGAGATTTATTTTGAAAACTAATATAAACAGTTATGTTACATATGGTGCCTGAACTTTTTAGAAGCACATCTCAAAATTCCCCAGAAAAGAACTGAGAAATAGTGGAGAAGCAGGAGAATGTTTGTTTGTTTGTTTTTTTTGCTGTGAGATCTTACATGCCTGCAAGTGCTCTCTACAAGACAGAGAGCAGTGCTAAAGATAGCTTTTAAACAGGGGCACCATCGTTATTCACTGCTCCCATGTCAGCCAGCTGACATTTTGGAAACAAGAGGAAAAAAAATACAGTTTACATCTCAGTTTTTGTGATTGTGTTTGCATTCTGGCAAACACTGAAGAGGACTCAAGCCTTGCTAGATATTTCCTAAGAGCTGATGAGAACCTAAGTTCCTCAGTTGACGAGAATTTCCTAGATAAATGTCTCTCAATAGCAAGTGAGCTGCATATTGCTTCATGAAGAAAATGTTACATGAATAATAAAAAAGTCTTTATTTGAAATCACATAGATAATTACTACCAACATATTGGAGGTGGTGTGTCTTTTACATATTTCACTGCCAATAATGCTACGTATAAGATAATATTACTGACAATTCCAGTTCATTTGAAAACGAAATAATACTGTTCAGTTACTGATGGAGCTTGTTTGCAAGTCTTGATCACATCCTCACAATATCTGAGCAACTCTTAACAAAAATTTGTGACATAACATTGACACTAAAGTCACGTAGTGAATGTTAGCAATAGACACCTTTCGCACAGTTATGATGCCTTCCTGTGTCTCCTTCTCTGTCACAATATCAAACATATCTGTCCCATCACCATCTATAATTCTGTACTCTACTTCTGCATTTTTTCCAGTGTCTGCATCTGTTGCTTTGACGCTGCCAATGGGTGTCCCAACCGGGGAGGACTCAGGTATGCGAAGGTGGACGGTACCTGCCAAAGAGACAAAGAGCCACTCAGGACCCCCAAAAGCCATTACACATGCATTATGTCACAAAATAGCTGATTATATATTTTTTTGTATCTCTTATTCTAGAGAACTTGCCATTTAGTATTGAGAGGATAGGCAAAATGTGAGGCAGACAACTATTCAAGGGAAATACTTCGAAAGAAGACTGAAAACAGAATCACAGAAGAACAAAATCAGAAAAATAGTATTGAAAAAGATCTCTCAAAGACAAATAAATTCCCCACTTTTCTTGTCTCATTCCTGATCATCATCAGGAAAGACTGTCCTGTGTTCTTTTCACTGCTTTTTTTTTTCCCCTTAAAACCTCTAGTGAATTTTCTGGAATACAACTTACATCTGTTTTATCATAGAAACAATACAAAGAACAATATCCCTTAATTTCACTGCCCAATTCAAAGCAGCAGATCGACATTTCTGCTTTCAAAATTAGGTAGTCAGATCCAATGTTAAATAGATTTGAATTATATCTTAATGCAGGTTTTGATTTTGAAAATCCACAAACAGAAGGTGTGCCTACACTTTTTAAAGCAGTTATTTCATACTTAAAAATGGCCTGAGAACTATGCAGTTTTTGTTTTGTGCTACTTTTCCTAGCTCAGTTGCATCTCCTTATTGTGGTGTCACATAGCTGATAAAGAAAATAGGAATAAAACTGTCATCATTCATAGATACTGCAATAAATTGAAGGAAATATCTTACCATACATTCTAGTATTCTATGCCCTAGCCTCACTGGAAAAACTGTAAAAAAGGGTTGAGAACTCTGAACCCGTCTGTCAGAAGATATGGTTGGATAACATGTGGGGCACAAATTGCACTATGAAGAAATCTCAGGAGAAGATTTAAAAATGAATGCAGATACAGCTGTCATTCAAAAGATGAAAGTTAAGGCATCAAAGCATTTTCTTCTCTAGCCTTAGGTAAGTGTTCCACAATTTGTCATTTTACTTAGAGACTTCCTAAGGTAAGAAAAGTGAGGCAGAAAGATAGTTCAGTTACCTGGTAACTGAACCAGAACTGGAACTGGTAAAGACCAGAAATCACGACAGGAAAATATTGAACAGACTACCTGAAGAGCAGCACTACAGAAAAGTCCGTAAAGGGAGAGTCTAGGGTATGGGAAGGCCACTGGCAACATGATCTTATCATATTTTCAGGAAAACACAAATGGGTCATTTGAGAATTATCAGTGCCTCTTAATAGAGTACTTTACAAGCCAGTTATAGGGTAACAAGGAACTGTTTTCCTTTTGGGGAACGCCTGCGGAAATATTATTCACTGAGATATTTGAGGGTTTTTCTCATTTTATTGAACTTTTTTTTTCCCCCCTCATCATGTTATAATTTTTAAAATTAAAAAAGAAAATTTTCAAAATAATAAATGCATTCATATATGTTTTTAAAATAAAATATTGAATTAATTTATTTAAATTTAGTTTTTCATTCAATTTTACTTGGGAAGCTTTTGATATGAAACTACTATATGGCAACAGAATTAACACTGTAAGGTCACAGACACTCTGCCTTCTATTTATGTGAATTTAACTTTGCTCAGCTATATTTTGGTGTTTCAGTTCTGTGATTTATCTTCCATTTGCCCTGACATCTTCATTACCTTTCTCTAATTCTTACTTCTGTGTACTTTGCTACGTTCATATATAATCTCCCTGTAATCACCCAATGGTTAAGAAGGAAAAAAAAAAAAAAAAAAAAAGCAAAGCTCTGCTCCCATAAGGTGTTTATTCAACACTATGTGAGCTTATAGTGAAAGACCACTTTTTTTTTCCCCCTCAATTAATTTTTAAGTGTTATAATTAGTTTTATGGTGTGTCAACTATTCCCCACATTTTTTTCTGGAGCGCTTAGAACTACTTCCCCAAGATATGCCTTGTGGACACTACTTTGACTCCCACTTCAATACCCAGCTCATTAATTTAGTCAACAAAGTGGTAAGAGGTCGTATCTTCAATTATTAATAGGGTAGTGGAAACAGAGAATGATAATAACCAGAAACCTGTCATCTGAAAAACAGTTTTATGTCTTACCCCTCAATTTATAGAAATACTCACCATAGTATGAAGTTCTTCATTTTATTATTTTTGTCACTGGAAGCATTTAATGCATTGACTAAGTATGGGATACAGGGCAGCTTTAGAAACTATATCAGAACACAAACTACACAAAACTAGAATTATTCTCTCAAAACTACTTTTTTTCCTTTCTCACTGCTCCCTCAGGGATTGATTACTGTTTGAAAATACTCCAGTGAGTGATGTTCTTTCATGAGTCTGTCAGGAATAAAAATGGAGGATCAAGGAAACTAAAATCTCTTCTATATAGTAAGGAAATCAGCTGGAAGATTAAAGTCTACACACTTGTGCCTGGAAATACTTCAGTCAGTCATAAAAAATGAAAAAGTAATCTTATTCATGTTTAGCCTTCTTCTCATTTACCCTGAAATAGGCACAAAATGTGAAGATAAATATTTTTATAGAGTAATACAGGTTATAGTCTCGCGGAAGACATGGGCTACCATAACACAGATGCACTGATTTCAGGTCAGACGCATAAACAATTCTATCCCATTTATCAGTGATAAATACCATCTCCTTACTTCTGTGAACACTTGGAAATATTACAGGTGAAACAGAGATCCAATAGCTGAGGTCTTCAATAGTCTTTTTGTGCAAAACCTTGATAACATTTTAAATTTTACCATTTCCTCAGAAAGACAGGCACTGATACCTGTATGGTTTTCAGGAGATCTTTAAGAGGAGAAAAACATTCTGAAGAGCCCTTGCTCTGTAACAAGAGAGGAATTAATGGCTCTTTTTAAAAATTTTTCTTTTTTTTTTTGAGGAAGTATAATAACATAAAATACATAGAATATTCCACAATTTCCATATCAGTTTCTTGTGGGAGAAGTTTAATCTCTTATGAAACATTTTATTGGAACATGTACCTTTAATATCTTAATAAATCCACTGAAAATGTAATGGACCTTTTAATATTTTTCTTGGTAATCTATAAATCTCATATAAATATGATTGTCTCATGAACCTAAAACACATCTAGTTTTTATTAATGGAACAGAATATGAGTAATTTAACTTAGACAATAGCCATTCCATTAGTCTCATTGAACTCTATTAAAATCTGGAATCATTATAAAGTCTATTTGCATTTTGAGATTAAATGTAAGTCTTCTTTAAAGTCAGATGCTATTTTTAATTTCAAATATCTAGTAAAATGAACCAGCTTTATAAATGTTTTATCTTTGATTTCCAGTGAAACACGCATTTATATCTAACAAAGCTCTTGGCAGAGAGATAGAAAGAAAAGCAAAAAGAAACCACCACTACTCCCTACCCCGTGAGAATAGAACTAAAACTTCCTTTAAACCAAAGGTCATGTCTGATTTACACTGGCATTAACAGAAAAATGAAAAGATATTTCTGGGATGCTGCATCAAATCCTCATCTGGCTCAAATACAATGTTTGACTGCCAGATAAATCATGTAAAAATGGTCATTGATTCCATCATTCTAAATTTAACACACTGTTTAAGAAACAGGAAAAAAGGAAGAGTATAAATATCTGTTTGATGTTTATATGCTGTCTTAAATTTAACTGTTTTTTTAACAGAATTTAATAGAAATTAGCTTTTCTGTAAAGGTCTGAGCATGACACCTCTTCGAATAGTCTTCTCAATAGGTCCAGAGAGGAGTAACACAGCATTCCTCCCCTACCCAGCTATGGAATTACTTTAATCCTGTGTATACATATTGTAACATAGAAAATAATAAATCATAAATTTCTGCAAATACAAAGAACATAAAATGACAAATTAACAATAAATTCTATTCAGAATCGGGCCTGTGTGGAAATGCTCAATCTGTAAGTACTCAATTGCTCGTTACTTTTCTATTTTGAGTGCGTATAAGACATTGCATGCTGATAAACATCTGAGCTAAACACATATGTACTAGCTACAGTATTAATTAAAAAAAAGAATATTAAATTTTACTCCATTTGTGCCATGGGAAGCACGTTAAATCAGAATTATGTGAGGCTGATTTTGTTATTTTCAGCCTGAAGGCTCATCAGCAGTGACTAATGGTGCCAAGTAAAAAGGTATGGTGAAGATACTCTACATGCTTTATCTATGAAATATGCCCAAACCAAATATTACAACTTCATTATACACTAAAGACTTCAAATATATATAAAATGCTTAACATTTAACAAGTTTCATGTTATAAATAATGGTACTTCTGTAATATCTCTACAGTACATAGACATCGGGAATGGTTTTATATTTTAGTTTGAGGATACAAAGACTTGAGAGCTGTACTATCAGAAGTTAAAAGTATTATTAAAAGGCCTTGGTAAACTTAAACTGTAATAAAAAAAAAAAGCCATTACTTTTGGGAAATTTTCTGTTAAGAATTGTAATTGTAGTACTGTAACTGAAAAAGTACAAATCTGTGTGATTCCCTTAAAGTAATTTCTTTTCCACATTCTTCATGATTAAATATTTAAGCAGGTACTACAATATAAACATTTCTGCATAACTAGAATTACTACATGTTTTATTTTCCAGGGGGGGAGTATTTAGGATTTAAGCAATAGGTAAGGGAAAAGAAAAACATTTCTCTAATGCTCTTATATGTCCACCTACCACCCCTTTCCATAATACTGGAAAATATTCCAGGTTTGATGCACTTATATTTGACCATGTATCTATTCTCCTAACAAACAAATGCTATTACATTTAATATACTACTTTAATAACAGTAAATAAATCAGTACATAAGCCTTGTGTTCATGTGTGCCCCATAATCTAGATTTAGTCTAAATTAAACCAGATGGTGAATGCTTAACTCTTTACTTTGAAGCTCTTACAGTACAGGGCAACAATTAAATGCAGCTTACTCTGGGGGAAGCGAGGTGGATTGTCGTTGACATCAGTCAAAGTGATGTTCACGGTGGTGGTCCCTGATAATCCACCCATCTGGCCTCCCATGTCCTTTGCCTGGATAACTACTTGGTACTGCTCCCTGTTCTCTCTGTTCATGTTTGGCAAAGCAGTCCTGATGATGCCTTAAATAAAGAAAAAACCAGAATTATTAATAATGTCCATATTTTTGATGATTGCACCTCTTTTGTAATAGTCTGTGAAATATATTTCTAAAATACTCATTTCATGTTTTAAAATTCTCTGCTTATAAGAATTATAAATAGTCTTTAGTACAGGCTATCTGTTGAACAAAACTTAGATCTACATCGTAGCTCCCTTTCCAGCTTTTATGCCAAAACCAATTCAAGATACTCAGGCATAAGGTTTATGAGTAGAAAGAACCCATTTGCGTTCTACTTTATGGGAAGAAAGAACCTTTTATTAGTCCAAGTAGAATAATAAAGAAAAAAAAGTACAAATTCTTCTAGGACATAAACCTTCACTCTTCCATTTATCAGAATTCTTGTTACTTCGGCCTCTAAATTTTCAAAAGTACCACTGTAAAGTTGATTATGCTTCATAATTTCAGCCATAATAACTCTAGGTTATTTATTATAAGAATAATATATTGTGATTAAAAAAACCCAAACTATTTCATTTCAGTTAGTTCTTAAAATTAAATTTTTTGTTGATCTACAATTTTTAAGATGAAAGGAAAAGTCTACAGTTTATGGTAAATGGAAATACTTAAAAGCTTTCCTGACCTGTTTCTGGCTCCACAGAAAAATATGGCTGTCCCTGAAGTATGCTGTAAATTACTCTGGCACTGTTCCCATATGAAGGATCATCGGCATCAGTAGCTGTAACTTGCACCACAGAAGTACCTGAAATATCCAAAGTCAACTTAATTTCACATCATGCTAGGTGGAAATCCAAGAATACCAATTTCCACTTGAGCAGACCCCAATTGAAAATTTCAGCTAATCTCAACTGGACTTCTCAAATATATTATGAACTTACAGCCAACTTCATGTACATTCTTCCTTATTTCGGGTTCGCATTTACACAAATTGAATCTAAATTTCCCAAACCACAAGTGTGATTAAGATCTAATTGTAGAAGGTAAATAATGGCTCTGTTTGAGCTGAATTCTAATCCTTACCCAGCTACGATCATTTCATATTTATGCACTCACTTCCTCTGTGTTCAATTAGCTAGCACAGATTTTTTTTTTTTCCAGTGATGTATTGAACTACATGCAGAGGAGCATGACAGGAGAAGATTATTAAATAGGTCATTGAAACATGGGAAAAACTAGTTATCAGTTCTCCCTTCTTTTTAAATGTTATTATAGATAGATAGTACCCAAAGAAATAATGCCATATGGACTTTGAATTACGGTGGTTAGACTCCAGAAAAATTTCTAACTGTAATCATCACTAAATCCTAGTGGATCATACCAATCCTTCCAAACATGAAATGAATACTGTTGCCATTTCTTGATGAATAAAAATGTTTTACATTCTGTTATACTCTTCCACCAAAGAAACAAAATATCAGCAAGCCTCTCTATTGTACCTCCATAAAATGCAGGTGTGGTTTTTAGTTTACAGGAAGGCAGTGAAAATAAACAAGGAAAAGAAAACAAATCATCATCTGCATGTGACCAATTAGCCTTCAGATGATCAGAAGGTGTTCAGATCTATCTTGCCTTTTATCCCAATTCCTTGCCTCCACCAAATGCTACCAAATATTATGAAATAAAGCACCTGTAAATCCAAATCACTTAGCACAACTATCTCTGCCCTCTCATGGTTTGACTACGATGTATATTTGTTCTGATAAAGCATAGAAGGGCCAATGGAAGTGAATGCTAAGCTTCCTCTGTTTATTTGGGGTTTCAAAAGATGACAAAAAATCTGCTTTTGACAAGCCAGTTGTTCAACCATGTAAACAACAGCACAATATCGATGGAATGAGCACATGCCTAACTGTTGAATCAGTGACAAGTTCTCAGAAATGCTCAGTTTTCAACTGTTTAAAACACAAATACTGGTTTCAATGAGTTCCTCAAAGGACTTACATCTCATTAAAAAACATCATAATGGAGAACTTACTGGTTATATTATTACTGATATTAAAATAGAATTAATCGCTGATTTAACAGAACAAAACCTCAAACACAAAATAAAATTTAAAGAGGTAAAAAACTGCTACAGATGTATAGTGAAAAATACTTTCCACTGTAATAATGATTGTCTTAGTGATATCTGGACTGAGGCTGACACTGAAAATCTGAACATCTTAAAGTATATGCAAGTAGGGGTGATAGAGCTGTGGTCTCAACTCTTTGGCTTTTGCTGAGCAGCCACTGGTCAAGTAGTACCTGACAGAATAGTGCAAGGGCATCACAACGTTTCTGCCTGCCATTCAGGATGCAGAAGCCATCATTCTGATCTTGGCCTTTGCCCATATGAGACAGAGAGACATTCTCTCTAGGATCCCACTGAGAGATCAATGATTTCTATGAAAAATTTGAGAAAAAACATGCAAAGAAGTGAACAGGAGGAGTGTGCATCAATTACGTTGAGCACATCAACTGTTAAACTATCAATTTGTTTTATTTCTCTTCAGTTCACTGGAGTCACTGAAGACCACTGATGCTCAGTACTAAAAATACAGTATTTGCCCCAGAGAAGCTGTGGATGTCCCCTCCCTGGAAGAGTTCAAGGACAGGCTGGATGGGGCTTTGAGCAACATGATCTAGTGGATGTTCCTGAACATGCAGGGAGTTTGGAGCTATATGATTTCTGAGGTCCTTCCAACCTTAACCATTCTATGATTCTCTGAACCATGGACCAGAAAGCCAAAGGAAGTGAAGACAGTCAGTCATACTGGGGTTTAAAAATTACCATGTGAGTGTGACTTAGTCAGCACTACTTGATCTGGGCCTCATTCTGTCCTTTACATACATTGTTTCTCAGGATGTTGGTAAAAGTCTTGGTCCTTCAGGTTCTAAAGTCTAATCTGACCTCTATACAAGTACATAAGGGAGACTGATAATTTACTGGAGAATAGAACACCAGTTACCTTATTCATAAAACTGATTAATTCTGTGATTTTCATCTTGTATACTCCCAAATTTTATTATACAATAAACTAGAATTATAAAACGGTGAGGCAGGCCCTGAAGTAAACAATCATTAATCGGATATTTGAGTTCTCAGAAAACATAGCTTTAATTATAATTTTTCAATCTCCCTAGGGTCTGGTACTATACTAGTAATTAATATATTTGGCCCTTTCTAATGTGTTCCCTGTTGCATCTTCAAACGCCATACAAATATTAATGACTTTGACCTCACAGTGCATTTATAATGTAGATGTATTAGATAAGAATCACTGAAGATAATTAAATAGGAAAATGAACCCACAGAATATCTATTGTAGAGCTGAATTTGAAATTTATAATCCCTTTTCCTTATTCCCAACTGAGTTATGTGATATTTACCTTAACCAAGTACACTCCATAGTAAATTATCCATACAAATGACAAGTCAAATAAACAGAAATCTTCTGCTCTTTCTAATGGAAAACATAGGAAACAGTGACACATTTTCCCCTCAAAATCAAATATTTAATGCAGAAGAATAACAGAGAAGAATTGGAAAAGGCTGAATATTCAGACAAGTCAATGTCAGAAAGGTCTTGGAAAACAGTTAATTGTGAAACAAGCACATCAGTGGCTATTTCCATTTCTTTTTAAGATGTCCCTTTTAAAGAAAACAAACACACAAACCCCCCCAAATAAACAAAATCAAACATCCAACCAACCAAAACAAACTTAAGGGTTTTTTTTTGTTTTGTGGTTTTTTCCTCCCCCATTTGTCTCCCCTCCTTATAGTGGATTTGTGTGAAGAATGAAACTGGAGTTTGTAAAAAATCTAAAATTGTCGTAATTTGGGTTTTCAAAGTCTGTTATTAGTGATATTATGGAACTATAAATTAAAAGATACAAGAGGGTTTGGTGAGATAATTATTACAAAAAAATAAAAGAAAATAAAAGATCTGTGTCAATAGTAAACATAAAAGAAATGTTATCAGATACATGCTATGTCAGAGAGGCCTTTGCACTGTGAATTGGTGGAAAAGCACCAATGAAGCAGTGTACAAAAAGCCTATGGAGAAAGTCAAGCAATAGCAAGTCTATATGCTATATGAAGAATAAGATAAAAAGATAACTACAGTTAGAGATGACAGTTCACATCTCAATCCAGAAAGAGATTACATTTTTTATTACAATAGCCACAATCTCAGGTATCCATCAGGCTAATACCACAGCCTGAGGAAGAAAGCAAAACTGCTGTTTATGGTCTAAAAGAGGATGATGTATGGCTACATGATGATTTGAAACCTTAAGGATGGGGGCAGAGGGAGCAGATAAAGACTTTATAGGTTTTTTCTTATCTTCTCTAAGGTCTACCTTTGTGGTACCTTATAGCACAGGGAATTTTAGGGTGGATTAGACCCTGAACTCCAAGGTGTGCACTGATTTATTTTAAGCTGATGCTTTTTTGCATGTTTTTGATACTTGTGCCCTTCTTTTGATGCTTTTGGTGAAGAAAGCAAGATATTAGGCAACAGCCTTCATTTATGATTTAGTAAAGAAATACTGATGGGCAGAAACTGATTTTATGGCATTGATGTGCGATGGCCAAGCCCAAGAGATAGAAAGAATTACTAATAACATTGAGAAGACTCAGGGGGCACAACAGAAAAGAGTTAGATAACCTCATTAATCCCTTCCGTTTTCTGCCATATCCTATAGAATGCCTGAATGATGGAAAAATGTCCCCTTGCTCTGTTCTTTCTTAATGGTGGACATCTTGGAAGGAGGTTTCCAGCTCACCATATACTCTGTGGAATCCAACTCCATGTGTTGCCAAGTAGAGACCAGGCCCTCTTTTTCCTTTATTAACTCTACCGTGAGAGAACTTTGGACTCTTATATCAGCTAACGTTAACATGACTTTTTTTGTGAAGGGATTTTGCGTGTATTTTTCATTTCTTTCCCAGTTGTTACTATTCCTTCCCTGTTCTATTAGACCTGTTCTAGCTGTATTTTTCAACCTTGAAGTCTCTGTTTCTTATTTTCCTTTTTATCCTTTCCTGGGAGATGTTAACAAAGAACAATTTGGTTATCTGTATTTTGGTTCACCCTGACAATTAAACAGAAGCAGGTCACCAGAGAGAGAAGAACAGCATCTCCTGCTCCACAGCCTGTCTTGAGGAAGACTGTGACCACAACCTCACAGAATCCTGGGATGCTAGGGGCTGGAAGGGATCTTGAGAGGTCATTGCATCCAACTCCCTGCCAGAGCACGATCACACAGTGTAGGTCACACAGGAATGAATTCAGGCAGTTTTTTAATATCTCCAGCAGAGACTCCTCAACCTCACTGGGCAGACTGTTACAGTATTCTGTCAGCCTCACAGTCAAAAGTTTTCCCTTAAGTTTACACAGAACCTCCTATGCTCCAACTTGTACCCCCTACCCCCTTGTCCTGTCATTGATGATGAAGTTAACTCTCTGCCTCCTTCAAGCTGAATAAACCTTGTGACCTCAGTTGCTCCTAGTAAGCCTTGCCCTCAAGGCCTCTCACCATCTTGGATGCCCTCCTCTGGACAGACTCTAATACTTTGATGTCCTTCTTATACTGAAGTGCCAGGACACTGTAGACTGGGACAATAACCTCCCTTGATTGATGAGCTATGCTTTGCTTGATGCATCCCATGACACAGTTGGCCCTTTGGGTTGGAGGGCACACTGTTGACTAATATTCAACTTGCCATCAACTTAAAACTTCAGTTGTCTTTCTGTGGGGCTGCTTTCCAGGTTCTCAGTCCCCAGTTTATATGTATAACCAGGATTATCCTGTGCCAACTGGAGAATCCAGCACTTGCTCTTGTTAACGTTCATATTACTGGTGATAGTCCATCTCTCTAGTCTACCCAGGTCTCTCTACTCTCATGGGACCCCACAGCTCCTTCTAGTTTAGTATTGTCATAAAGCTTAACTAATGTACATTTGATTTTTTCATCCAAACATTCATAAATATATTAAAGAGCACTGGCCCTAAAATTGAGTCCTGGTGAACCCCACTGGTGATGGGTCACCAGCCTGATGTAACTCCATTTAGTATGAATCTTTGAGCCTGACCAATTAGCCAATGCTCACCCAATGTATTATGGACTAGTTTAGACGTGTGCTGGACAGTTTATCCAGGATAGTGTGAGAGACAGTATGAAAAGCTTTGCTAAAATAAAAAACAAAAGAAAACCTAAATTAGTATTATATCTCCAGTTTCACTGGGATAGATATATATATCTGAGCAAATATTAATTTTTAAACTTATCAAAGCTCTTCCTAAAGAATCGTATGCACTAACTAAAAATAGCTATTACTTCAAGATGCCATTATTTATGAATCTGAACAGCTGGCATGATCCAGCCCACAACTTTGAAGTTAAGATAGGAACTGAAAGTACATTGCAAACAGAAATTTAACTCAAACAGCTGTTTACAATTCTTGAAGCTGGCATTCATGAATGGGTTAAGGGAGGAACTGAAAACCCAAGAGGATTTGTCCATACACTAAAAAACTAAAAGCAAATTATGATCTTTACCTTCAGAAAGTGCACTGACAGCACATGAGTAAACAGGTAACTCCCCTCAGCCACAGAACGACTGAGAGAGGAGATAAGTCTCTATTCAGTAATTATCACCACTGGGGAACTCCAGTGAAAATAAAAGGAAAAATCCATTGGGCTTTCAACAGGTTAATTTAGTGATCTTGTTCTAATAGTTGTTAAGGAGGAAGGTAATTCACCGTTAACTACTTTCCATTAGTTTTTAAATTGAAAATCACTATAAATTAATAGTTTGATTATTTTAACTGGAAATAGATCTCATATCACAAAAATGTGTTTCTGGATGCAATTCAAATATTTGAAAAAAAAAGAAAATGGAAAAATATATAACCCATATGGCAGAATCCTGAACATGACTGACTTTTCAGAGTATGGGGAAATTATTCATCAAATAACTCAGGGTACGCATTTATGTCTCTGTATAAAACACTCACCCACTATAGACATTTCAGGAACACTAGCAGTGTAAATTTCTTCTGGAAATGTTGGTTCATTGTCGTTGATATCATGGATTTTGATGACAAACTCAGATTCAGGTTCCACTGGTCTCAGAGTTCTTCTATTAATAGCTTGGGCACGCAGGGTGTAAAATGCTTTCTCTTCCCTGTCAATTCTTCGAGTAGCATGAATGTCACCAGTTTTCTCATCAATTATAAAAAGAGTACCAGCCCCATCTCCTGACAAAATGTATTTCAGGGATCCATCTCCCTTATCCTGGTCAGAATGAAGCTGAAAGGAAGAAAAATAAGAGTATTTTATTTAGAAGTAATTAAAAGTTTTATGGTTTGTTTTGTTGTTTTTTGTTTGGTTTGGGATTTTTTTTTGTTATTTGTTAATTTTAAATTATATATTAAATCATTTTGCATGCAATGAACATGTTTTTAATACCAACAAGAAAGAGTAATTTTCAGTCACCACTAACTAGCAGTCATGGTGTCATAGTGAGGTACCTGTTTCCTAGCCTAGCTCCAATAATCTTTTACTTGACTGCTGTGGCAGATTTTACCTTTGCAACAACATCTGTTCTCTGCTAGGAAACCAATGCAACACAGTTCTTCAAGAAGATTTTTATGTTAATACTGACCTTTTCCTTCCTTGAAGAGATTCTGTTAAAAATTCACAACCTGCTGTGCTAGCTGTAAATTCACTAAGCAGATAACAAACATGGCAGAATACATGGCAGTTAATAAAATTAAATTTTATTTCCTACTACTTGTATTTCTCCTAAGTTGGAGAACATTTTGTTATACATCATGATTTTGGCTCCATGAATTCACATAAATAGCCTAAAGGAAAGAAACACAATTATTAATTGTTCAATATTAATTTAATACCCATTATGCAAATACTATAAAGCTTAACTTCATCTGTTAATGACCCATAGTACTGTCTGACTTTAATAAACCGTAACAAAAAATTGTTCAATTATTTTGCTTTGTTCAGTACAGTACAGTAATGTGGTTGGCTCATTTGATCTGGATACAAGTGCCATAATTTGTCTGAACACCCCTTGGAAAGTTCCTCCTAATCTTGTTGATTTCATAATTAATAGAAAGAATTTGGCATTCAGATTTATTTTCTCAACAAAATGTATAATTTTTTTTTACATTTGAGTTCAGGAGAATGATTAAATCAAGCATAAGCTCTGATTACAAAAGTCAAGTGCTAATATAAAGACATTCTAAAAATAACGCTTAAAAATATCAGCACTAGTGCACTTTTCCCTTTCTAAGAACAGTTACTTGAACACACACTAACAACATCAATTAGAACTGCAGTAAGATCACATAAGTCATGTGTCAGATTTTCATTAATTTAAGCTCACATTTCAGATCATGATCCGTGGTGGCTTTTTTTGTCTTTTATAGCACCACTTTCAGGATAGCAGTAGAATGTTGAGCCATTACAGTTTTGAAAGTGATTTTCCTTGCCCTTTGTGTTCAAATCATACACCATAGGCTGCTGGGATAAAATGAAGTCAAACGTTCCGTTGGGAAACATTTTCAAACACTGAAAGATTCACATACAGAATGTATGGAACAGAAGGAGACCATGTGAAATCTTGGATTAGAACCTTTACGGTAGAAATTTAGAAAACTGTAATAGTTCTGAAATTTCATTTTCTATACAAATGTTTTCATAATTTCCTTCCGTTCCTAAATACACCTTGAGAAACTGTAAATATTTATTAAAGACTGAACAATTTAACTTTGCTTACTTCAGATGTATACATGTTTACGTTACAGAATATGCATTTTCTTATTACTTTATTTCATTCTAGTAGGAAGGTAGATGTTAAAAGAAATCTATTGCAAATAAATTGTATTCCTCCTTTTCCTTTTGTTTCTCTTGCTGAATTTGAACTGAAAGTTTCAAGCCATTCCCACTTCCCTATTGAGGAATTAATTTTTATTGTGAACTTTAGTCCTCATGCATCTTTCTTGACGGTCCAGTAAAGTTGTGACCATTCACCCATTTAAATAATGTTTACAGTATCTTGTAGGCTGTGGCCTGATTATAGAATCTTTAAAATGGCACATCAAAACTTTCCTGTACATTTTCCAAAGACAAATCTGGTATTATAAATTCCTACAAAAGTTGATGATAGTATATTGAAGCTGGAGTGCCTGTTCTTTAACTTGGAAATCAGTTAGCAGAGTCTGGCCAAATCTATTCTAATAAATTCTCTATCTCTAGAATAGTATATAACCATCTAAACAGTTCCCAGGAATATTATCTGGACAAACTTAACCCACAAATCATGCAAGGAGTTTGTTTTGGAGACTGATACTTAGCACAAGTAACTAGCCAGGAACTTGTAAAATAATTTAGAGATCCCAGTAACCTGATTCTGGTGCTTGAGAATATGGTCTGGCACTGGAGGCACAGAGTGTAGTGAACAGAAAATTAAGAAAATCCCTACACTACAAAATATAAAGCTTTTGAGCAACTAAATTTAGATCTAGTTCAGGATGTAAAGATCTTTTAACATACTTATCTGTGTAAATGTAAGGTACTATCAATGTTGATGGTTTTCCATTCCTTCATCTTTAGCTAGGCACGTTTCACATTCTTACTAAGATGGTTTGGAAGTGAACAAGTTTGTTTTTATACCATTCACAAAATCTTTACCTTCTCACTTCCACCAAACTCAGTTTTTACAGTTTTCCTTCCCTGTTATTAATGAAAAGACTGGAAAGGGAGTTGAATATAAGATTTTGAGACATCTACCTAACAGCTTTTAGGAAGCTGATACTTGCACTTAAGTCTGACATATAAAGAATACCAACCAGCATAATTTAGAACAATGATTTAACCTATATCACTTTGTATTTTCTAAAAAATGTTAATAATTTAATTCTGACTGGTAAAAAAATTCTCTTTTATTAATACACATAATGATCCACAGTTATTGTAGGAAACCTTCAAAACTATGTATCAGAAGGTCTTTGTGGGTAATCAAGAAAGACAAAACTATAGATGCAGGCTATGGATGCAGAAAACAAGGCTTCCAGACATAATGAGTGAAAATGTATATTATATATGAACAAGAAAAGAGAATATCTCTAATTTCATTTTCCTGGCTCTTAATTCAATCCAGATTTTATAGAGGTATCAAGATGGCTAAAGACTGCCCTAAGTACTTGATGTTCTTGAACTCGGAATCTTTACCCATCTCTGAAATGCATGAGCAGAGTGCCAAATACCACAATAAACTTTTGCCATTTAACTCTTTTTTTCTGCAAAACATTTCTCGGCTACTTACACTAAAAGTGTTTCCTTTAGTTATTTTGGCTAATGGTCATCTGTGATTCATGTCAGCCAAGATGAAAAATGGGGAGACATAGGTTCCATTTAGCAATTTTATTGCACAAAATTATCAACAATGAGAAAGTTATTTTGTTTTCATATCTGTCACTGGTATTTTGCAAACTCTTTTTTTTCAGAGATTTTCTTGCTGCTCTTCCACAGAAATATTTCCCTTTTGAGCTGTCATTGGTATATGTATTTATATGTAATTTTTTCTTTCTATATAGAAAAGCAGAATATCTGTTGATTTTATTTTATATAGTCCTGTTTCATTTTACAGTAACTTCTGCTACTGTAAAAGAGACTTTTGCATCTGAGCAGGCTGAACAAAATTTTAAATTAAGGAGTTCATATAAATGAAAAAAGGAAGTTATTGCTAACCAGAAGCCAGTAGTTAAAGAGGTTAATAAAATGGAGTGTTACATGAATACTTAAACCAAGTATCCGAGTTACCAATACAAGACAGAGAGGAAAACAGGTTATAAAGGATGGCTTTATTTTAATTCAGTTCAAATCAATGTGCGTTAATATATTACTATTTATTACTTTTCACAGCAAATGTAACCATTAACAAAAAAATTAAATTAAAATATGACAATCAAATTCAGCTCAATATCTTTTTGCACTTGTAAAATATCTTTTTAGAATATCTTTCAGAAGTCTTCAGGTGAACACAATAATTACTTGAAAATTACAGCATAGGAAATTCTTTGTTAATTATCTTCCAATGATTCAAGTCAAACCTGAAAATTACAGGAATGTGGATTTTCTTTTTCTCCCCCTATGAATTCCAATGAAGTCTGAAATTTCTTAAATTAATACAAAGGTCAGGACTTTTTTTCTAATAGCATAGAGAGTTTTAATATTTTCACCAGAAAGATAGAAGATGCTATTGTGAAAAACTGAGAGTAGATTAGGTTGGTCAGATCCATTTTATGATACAAACTACTTCAGGAATTTGAAAATATTTATGACAATACTAGATAGTGTCTTTAAGATTTTTAACACCTGTTGGTATTGGAATTTCAGATTCATAAGTCCCTCTATGAATTTTCAGTGATAGGTACTCAGAGAACTATAGACCAGATTATGACTATATTAGCAAACTAGACTTTAGTTTGAATTCTTACTGTAGGCATTAAGTTAGGGTTTTTGTTTTATTTTTCTTCTTAATTAAACATGCTATGACATATAGCATATTTTCCAGTAGAGTTTACAGTTTTTGTAAGGAAAAAAACCCACCTAATTTGAAATATATAAAGTAATGAAGGATGAGGAGTACTCTGAAATTCTTCTGCTAGATGAGAAATAACAAATATAAAATAAAAACTTCAGTCTGCAGTGCTTCTTCAGATTATTTTACTTTAACTTGAATAATTATCCAAAGGAAAGATAAAAATAATTGTTATTGCTTCTATTGATATAATTAGAATAGTTCCTTGCTATTCCAGATTTTTGTTTGTTTCTAGCAATGTTTTTAAATAGTAAGAGATAAATTAAAACTAATAAATTTTTTAAGATTCATTTATACATCCCTGGTGAAGCAATGTCTACCACCTGATTAGAAATACTATTTTTCCAGCTTCCTAAAAATGTCACTAATAACTGCTGTCATCTGCTACATTGTCAGTTTCCACAAACCAATCATACAACAACTATGCTTGCATCTTTTCCCCATTATTTAGAGGGTTAAGTCACTGAGAGTATCTTCTAGAAATTAGATGAGAAAGGCAGGTTTTTGTGCGTGGGTTTTGTTTTGTGGTTTGGGGGGTTTTTTTGTTTGTTTTTTTTGGGTGTGTGTGTGTGTTTTTTGTTTTGTTTTGTTTTTTAAATGACACACTAGATTAGCAGCAGAGAGTCTTACAGAGAGGCAGAGAGTCAATATGCCAATAGCCAAACTCCCTCCTCAAGCCAAGGTCTTTAGCTGATGTTCAGCGAACCAGAGCAAGAAAGCTTCAGCTTCATTAGACTTCTTCATGAAGCTTCTACTCCAGAAGATACAAAAGCATTGCTTTAACATGAACTGGAGACTAATTGTATTTCATACACTGAAGAGCTCTTGCAGAAATATGCAAGTTTTCATCCACCCTGAAGCGCCTCTGCTTTGTGGCAGCTTGTCTTATAGCTCCTGTAGATAGATGACTTGGGTATTGATAGGCAGAAGAGAATTCTTGTGTTAAAGGGGGAAAAACAAAGCCCTATATCTACTTTTCAGGATCCCATTAAAAAACTGAATTAAACAAAAAACATTATTTGGTCCATTTGGTCCTACTCCTATTCAGCTTGATGGAGCACTAGCCTGTATTCCTACTTCCATGAGTGGTTTCTCTGTACACTAACCTATGGTCTCTGGATGGAAATACACCTAATAAGATTTTCCTCACACCTGGTGGGTTTTTTGTTTGTTTTGTTTTGCGGTTGTCGTTTTTTTAACATATGTATTTTTTATGGTTTATGTTGTTTGTCTGATTCTGGACTAAAATAAATTTGATACTAAATATGTACAAGATTAAACCCTTTCTAAATCAGTCTTTCTGTTCCACCAAAGAGTGGCCTAGGAAGTTCAAGATGCTAAAATATCACATAACTTTCCTTCACCAAATTCATAACAACTTTTATGTGTTTGAAAGCTTTGGGGTTTGTCTGATTAGTTTTGGTTTGTTTGGTTGTTTTTGTAAAGAAAAAGTCCCCATTAATCCTCACAATTGCTGCATTAATAACAAAGTAATTAAGAAGCAATCTTAGATAATTTTTTTATCATACGTTATATGTAATTTTCAAAAGTAGTCTGGTTATTAACAAAATAACCACTAAACAGCTTTAATTTTTATATATCTTAATGAGCAATTTGCATTACTTTAAAAAAACATCACTTTTTTAAAAAAAACAAATGCAGAACACCATTAAGAATAGTGATAATTAATTCATTTCATCTACTGCTGATGGTCATTTAAAGACACGTTAAACAAGGTTGTCTTTATTTTCATGTGAAATCACTGTAACATGTAAATCGGTAAGAGCTGTGAAGATTTTCTGCCTTTATTATGCGTGCATTCTCTCCTTCAGAATATTCTACAGTATACTTATTTTTCGAAGAGGTATAATTTGGGATAACAACAAATACACCACAGAGAACTGATTGACAATATCTGTCAATGCAGGAAGTAGAAAACATCAGTTAAGGCAGTGGGTATATACCAGAATTAAGCAACAGAAACCATTAAAGGGATATTTTAACATTCCTCTACACAGTAATACCCATGACATATATTATTATTGTTAAATTTAATCCCAAGGAAGAGAGGAGAGAGAAAGAATAAATATATATTTTCATATGGTTCAGGAAACTAATGAATCTGAATTGATGCTATATCTAATATTATATTACAAGATTTCAAACAAAGATTCCAAGTCTTGGATCCATCCTGGCATCATTTTATCTCCCAGTAAGGCCAGGGAGGCTATTCATGTAATATATGAATGGTCCAGGAGACATGTGTTGATATCTTATGAACCTACAGGGATAGTAAAGGTATTAAAGGTAGATCTGTCAGAGTAGACAGGTGAAATATGAATAAACCCATGAATGTAACTCACAGTGTATATACCCATCAATTCTGTCTCTCCTTTTACTAGATTACAAAATCCAATATTCTAGAGAATAGTGTTCTCAAGAAAAATCCTATCCATATACCAATTACAAAGTAAAAAAGTTATAGTTTAAATACATACAATTACATTACAGAGTGGCTGAGGTTAAAAGGGACCTTTGGAGGTCATCTTGTTCCACCCACCCCTGCTCAAGGAAGGCCACCTAGAACCAGTTGCCCAGGACCATGTCTAGAGAGCTTTTTAATAACTCCAAAGATGAAGACTGGACAACTTGCTGCAATGTTCAGTTACCCTCACAGGATAAAAGTTTTTCTGATTTTTCACAGGGAACTTCCTCTGTTTGAGTGTATGCCCAGTGTCCCTTGTTCCGTCACAGGGCACTGCTGAAATAAGCCTGGCTCTATCCTCTTTGCACCCTCCATTCAGGTATTTATATATATTGTTAAGATCCCACCCCCTGAATCTTCTCTTCTCTAGGGTAAAGAGTTCCAACCCTCTCAGCCTTTCCTCAGATGTGAGGTGCTCCAGTCCCTTTCCCAATCCATCTTCATGGTCCTTTGTTTGATGGCCCTTTCCAGGATGTCCGTGTCTCCTTTGTACTGGGGTGGCCAGAATGGGACAGAGTATTCCAGGTGTGGCCTCACCAGTATTGAGTAGAGGGGAAGGATTCCCTCCTTTGACCTGCTGGAAATACTTTGCCTAATTCAGACAATAACTTCCTGTCCATTGCTGACTCATGTTCAAGCCTGTGCCCAAAAGAACCAACAGGTCCTTTCTGCCAAGCTGTTTTCAAGTGGGTCAGCACCCAGCACATACTGGTGCCTGGGCCTCCCCAGCTGCATCTTGCTGAACTTCATGAGATTCTTGCCAGGATATTTCTTCAGCTTGCTCGGGTCTCTCTGGGTGGCAGCATGACCCATCAGCCACTCCTCCCAAGCTGGTGTCAGCAGCAAAGTGACTGATGGGTACACTGTGCCCCCATCATACAGATCATTAATGAGGATGTTAAGAAACAGTGGACCTGCTATTGACCCCTGAGATATACCACCAGCTGCTGGCCTCCAACTAAGCTTTGAACCACTGATCTGGTCATTAAGACAGTCTTCAGTTCACCTCAGTCTGTTCAACAAGCCCATACATAAACAACTTCCCTACAAGGAGCTTGTGGGACAAAGTTTCAAAGACCTTATGGAAGTCCAGGTAGACAACATCTATTGCTCTTCATCTTCCATGATAGCTGCTTCATCACAGAAGGTTGTCAAGTTGGTCGGGCATGTCTCCTTGATGAATCCATGCTGACTGCTCCTGATAATTGTCTTATCCTTAATGTGCCTGGAAGTGGTATCCAGAATTAGCTGCTTCACCACTTTCCTAGAGATAAAGGTGAAGCTGAGGCTGACTGGTCTGTAGTTCCTTAGGTCCTCTTTCTTCCTCTTCCTGAAAATGGGGGTGACATTTGAATTCCATCAATGTTTTAATATTTCTCCTAGTCACCATGGTCAAACATTATTGACAGTGGCCTTACAATAAATCTGCCAGTATTCATGGGTGTATCTTATCAGGACCCATGGACTTACGGAGGTCCAGTTTGCCTAAATATTCCCTGGTCTGATCCTCTTCCACAAGGGGTACATACTCCTTGCTCCAGCTTTTCCTCCTGGTCTCTGGAACCTGGGGTTTCTGAAGGCTCATCTTACTAGTAAAGATTGAGGCACAGAAAGTATTCAGTAGTTTCATCTTTCCCGTGCCTTGTGTCTCAGAGAAGTCAGGTCCTCCATCTTGCTGAGAAATGGGCCCACATTTCCCATACTCATTCATTTGTTTCTTAGCACAGAAAGCCATTTGACATCCCTGGCCCTATTCAATGAGGCTTTAGTTTTTCCAACTTCATCCCTGGATGCTTGGACAATGGTTCTGTATTTCTCCCAGCTGCACTATCCTTGCTTCCTTTTGGTGTTTGAGCTTGGCAAGGAGTTCCTTGTTCCTTCACAGAGGCCTCCTGGCATTTTTGCCTGACTTCCAAGTCACTGGAATGGAATCTTTCTTGATCTTGAGGAAGTGATCCTCAAATATCAACCAGCTCTTTGTGAGCTTCCTTTCCCTCTATGGATTTACCTCATGGGTCTCTTCCAAGCAGATTTTGAAGAGACTGAGTTTTTTTTATTTCTGAAGACCAGTGCTGTAAGCTTGCTATTCAACCTTCTCCCTCCCCTCAGTATCCTGAACTCCACCATCCCATAGTAACTGCAGCCAAGGCTGCCTTTTACCTTCACATTCTTAGTGAAGCCTTCCTTTTGGTAAGTATGGAATTAGGCAGAGAAGCTCTCCTTGTTGGGTCCTCAGTCACTTGGAAGAAATTGTCACCTGAATTGTTAATGCCATGCTGTGTAAGTTTCTCCAACAGGTATCAGGGTGTTTGAAATCCCCCATGAAGACCAGAGCCTGTGAATGTAAGGCTGTTCCTGTCTCTACAGGATGTCATCCACTTGTTCTCCTTGCTAAAGTGGCTTATAGCAGACAGTCACTATAATGTCACCTTTGCCTGTCCTCCCTTTAATCCTAGTCCATAAATTTTCCATTGGCTCCTATTCCATCCCCAAGTATAGCTCTATGCGCTCCAGATGCTCTCTCGTATAAAGGGTAACTCCTTGTCATCCCTTCCTGTCCTTCCTAAAGTGCCTGTATCTCTCCACTTTAATGCTCCAAAAATGGCAGTCATTCCACCACATCTCTGTAATCTCAAAAAGGTCATAGCCCTGCAACTCTAACGAATTGTATTTATTTCCCGTATAGAGTGCATTAGTGTACAGGTTCTTAAAAGTGAAATTCCAGTATGTTGAGTTCCCAAAGAAAGTTAGGGGACCTCCTGTAGACACCTCAAATACATAAGGAATTACAATTACATAAGGAAATTTTACTGAATCTAATTGGGTTTGTATTGACTGATTAAGTAGCTATAATTAAAGTTTAAATTAAAACCTATCCTACCAATGCAGCATATTTTATTCTTTTATGAGACTTTAAGATACCAAAATAAACAGATTTGGATATAAAACTTGACAGAAGATTTATGTGTGTATGCATACATACAAGACCACATCATCGGTCCAGTGAACTGTATTCCTCAGATACTTTTGCTGGAAACAGAAACTCTACCACAATATTAAGAGCTACAAATTAAGAATCGTACTCTATTTGCAATATTAACTGATATTAAAAAAAAAAATTGTTCTGTGGACTACATAATAAAAAATTATTTATGACTTATAAGAACTCTGTTGAGGCCCACTCAGTATTTCCATAATTTCCATAAATCTATGACACTTGCTGGCATTGTAAGACATCAGAAGCACTCTTTTTCTAATCTCCAATTAATTTCCTGTAATTTCCTGGCTATAATATTCTAATTTCCAATAAAATATTAGAAATTGATTATACTGTTCATGTTTGGCATTTGCTGCTTCTTTGTTTGCTTTTTAAAATCTCCTTTGTCACAAATTACTTCTTTATCATTTATACCAAACCCATCTATTCTTTTTGGTTTGTATATAGAAACATAGAGAATTTTACATTATATTTTTTTTCCAGAATTAAGCCCTATTTAATGAAGCTTTAGTTTTTGTCTTGTATAATATTATCTCCTACTTCCTTCTTTTGGCAGAACCCCACACACACACTTACTAATTTTCTTTTATGTACACAGTCTTGCATTACACTTGAAATGCTATTCCTTATTCCTTCAATAACTTTGTTTTCTATAGCATATCATCATCCCTTCCTTGCAAATTAATTAGTATTATAAAAATCTCTACCTCTCTTCTTAAATGAGAAGCCTTGATTAATCCCATGCAGCTTTTTCCAGTGTCATATGGTTTAGCTGTCCTTCAGCTATTACATTTATTTGCTTGGCTTTTACTAGAAAACATGACACTCCTGACACACAGAGAATGGTATGTCATATAACTAGACCTAATTAAAGAGATAATTAAGAAATCACTTTCTTTATCTTCCAGCTGTATTATTTATATAGCAGACTCATCTTTTTTGAACAACCTAAGACATCCTGCTGATTGCTAAAGGTATTTTTAAGTCTTTTGAGAAATCCTCTGAGGAGACGGCATCCTCAGTAGAAGCACTGTGAAAAAATGTGATCATACTCCTTCACAGTCTTACAAGTGACAGAGACTTCTGTCAAAGACAAAAAAGGAGTGGAGAGTTCTGTAAAAAAAATATCAATTTACAGAAGTCCAGTATCCCTCCTGGCTCTATGTCCTCATAGATGTATTTATCTGCTATTTGGCAATACCCATTTTGCCTTTCCTAAAGCTCATTTGATCTGTTTCTTCACACTAATTTAGCATTTCACAAGAGCCTCCACTCCATTAAAAGTCTTCCTAAATTTTAGCAACAGGGACGTGAACATTGCATTTCCATATCTTTTAATTTCCTTCTTAAAAATAGATTGCTTCATAACATTTCTTTAATTTCCTATTCTTTAAAACATAAAATTGCTATAGCACTCTCTATTTTTCTCCCTGTTTCCTTCACCTGTTACAGAATTAGTCATTTTTCTCACTGTCAACATTTAAAATATCATTTTCACTTTAATTGTACTGAGTAAAATTGTTTATTACCATGATTGCCTAGGTATTAATAGTTGCTAATTATTAAATTCACTCAAAAAAAAAAATAATCTTGAATTATTTCTTCTTCCTGAAGATCCAGTTTTCAGTAGAATTAGCTATTATTAACATAGAGATTCAAAAATTTTAATTTATGCATATTTTATGTCAAATTCCATACCTTAAAAAAAGGATATTCAACAGTTCTTATTGGAAGATGAAGTGCTTAGTATAGGAAGAAGAAAGCTTTATTATTACCTTATGTCTCTGCATACCAAATTTAATTTATTCTAGTAATCACTGTATCGTGGCATATATATTTAGGATAACAGCAGAGGAGCAGGTGCGTGGGACAGAGGAATCTGGTGAACTGCCTGATATTGCCTGACCCTGAAGGAGAACAAAGAGCTGTAAATAACCCAAGGAATTTGCCATCTGTATGATGTTATGTCCTGGTACCAGGTGTCTCTGGTGGGAACAGGTAGATAAGGTTTTATGTAAGTAGAAAGAGTACTTTGAGGTGAAAACTGTAGATCAATCTATACCCATTCTTTGGACAACAAAAATTGACAATGAAGGATAGTATTATCACCCCAAACTTTATATCAAGAGGAAACATTATGTATTCAAGTCGAAAGGAAGGGAAGTGGTGAAGGAATAAAAGTTCAGAAGCAGAGAGAGCACTTACACTTTTGCCAAAAAAAAAAGAATCAAGAAAAGTTAATTCAGTGTGGGCCTGCATTGCATGTAAAGTAAATCTAAAACTAGGTCACATATCTAGACTGAAGACCATAGATATGTCAAGTAAACAAGAGGCACAAAGTATCAGTGCAAGCCAATATGAAGGAGCAAGGCTTTTCTACAACTAGGAACAGAGGAACAGAAGAGATGGACAGAATTACAGTTGAGCAGGGAGGTTTTCTTCAATTTATGTTGAAGAACATTTTTGGGGGTAATTTTTGTGGAAGTATTTGGCTTTTCTTCCTAGAGAAAATCTTGTGTGCCCAGGCATCTCAGTCTTACAGTGAAGGCAGCACTCTTTGGAGCTACAGTTTTGAATTGTAAAATACCATGAATATCCCAGAATACAAAAATCCTTCTTTCACATTACATTTTCCAACTGGTTGGTTGAATACAATCTATTTGGACATGAGTTTTAACATGCCAAGCCAAATAATTATTCATTAATGCCTTTCTAAATTGTTAGATATGCTCAGACATATAAGGTACCCTGCATTTGAGTGGCAAGCAGGTGGATGGTCTGTGAATTGGATCTTTGAAATGAAACAAGACAGTTTCTGTTCTCAGATTTGAAGAGTGAATGAACACATCTATAGCTGTACAACTGAAATTACTGCAAACCAAAATATTGTCAAAGTAGAGAGCAATTTTTCCCTCATTAGTCATTCTCCTTTAGCACTCTCAATTAGATAGTTGTTAAAAGACTGAGGAAATAGAAATAAATTAGTTTAAGAAAGTAACACTGAGTTGGACAATGATATTTACTTACTCATGCAAAAGAATTTTAGTCTGACAGGGACTTCAGATACCTTGACTGTAGAGCTATTACTGCCTCAAAATACAAGTAATTGGATGGTCTGGAAGAACTTGCCATTACAGACTGTTTGGTTCAGCTTACTTATAATTATCTTTGAAGACAAAACCACCCATAAATATAAAGAAAAGCTAGCAAGAAAACACTTTAAGAGAGTGAATAACAAATTTTAATTTCTTAGAACTCTGCCTCTGGGTATTTTGTTTCAAGTCACCCATTTTGCCTCCACTCTTCTTTGCTATATACAGGATTTTTAAAAGGTCATATGCATCTGATTTAAAAAAAAAAAAAAAAAAAAAAATCAAGAGAGGGGGAAGAAAGTGCTTAAAGCACCAGCCTTTGAATTTCTGTTGAAACTATTAGCTATTTATACATTTATCATTTCAAACAAGGTACATGTCAGACATTTCTAAAGCTCCCTTTTCTATTATGTTTTTTGATTCCTTGAGTGAAAAACTGTACTATGATAAAGAAGATTCTAATTTTCCTTGACTGTGGCTTAGAATATAAACCCTTTTAGTTTTATCACTTCTTTCCTTTTTTGGAATAGCTTTTCCTGGCAAGCACATGCAATTTTAAAACAGAATGAAAAAATGGACTGAAAGGAACTGCACAGTTCAGACCAAAGTACTTCCCTGTTTCTTATACTAGCATGATGTCATTTTTAGTGCAATATATAATTATGCACAAAATTTGAGTATGGAAACCACTCAAGAGAGTTATAACTCTTTTCCATGAAGGCAGCAAAATTTCTTTCTGGCGATTTTACACCTGCTGGAAGGATGCCCATAACTGAGGTTTTATTCCCTCGAAATCTTCCTGACAACTGATTAACACTACTGCACTTTATTCTTCCATAGAGTGGAATTGTCTCTTGTAAAAATTAGTTTAAAAATGGAAGATCACTGCTACTGGGATTATTAGAGAGAGAAAACAAACAAACAAAAAAAACAGGACCCTCCTCCCCCTCCCAACAAAACAGCAATCCATTCCAGTACTGTTTCACTGTGAAGCCCTGGAGTTCACTGTAGGCCTCTGTTCCTTCTCATCTCATCATCCTTCTCATCCTTCATCATCCTTCTCATCCTTTCAAAGATTTGCCAGTCCAAAAGAGGTAACTGGGAATACTCACTTAGATACTCATCTACAGTGCCTGGCACATCTGACCAAAAATACCTATAGCAACCAGTGAATGTACATACTTTCCCACTATTTCACATGCATAGTTGCTTTCAGTAAGGAATTCTTCAGCTGCTATGGATTGGATTACGTAACCCATTCATTCACTGACCTTCATTTCCATCTTATTATTCTTAAAGAACACTCTCTTATTCTCTCATAAAATGACTTTAACAGTGACTAAGCGAATGCACGAATTTCATTGTGAATTGTAGACACTGGTTTCAAGAGTAGTGAGATGTTCAACACTTTTCAAGCTCTCTTGATAGATACACAGATGTAGGATAAGAGGTTAGGAAAAAAAAAACAAAAAACACCAGTCATGATGTAAATCACAAATCCAGATTAATCTGATAGCCTCAGTTTTGGAAATTTTGTTCTTCCTTACAGTGGCACATTTACCAACTATTACTGATATTTTAAAAATCACACTAAATACTTAGTTTTGACTGAAATCTCTTCATGGCATATATTTCTTCTAGTCCTCACTATGATTCTATAATCATAGAATGTCTAAGGACTGCTTTTAAATAGCAGTATTATTTTAGTAACTCTAGCATTGACAGCTAGATATATATTGCCTGGAAATCTGCTTCTTGCACATTAAAAAACATAGAAACTAGGGCTCTGTAGAAAGATAAGTAAACTTGACAATAAATGCAGAGATCTTATTAAGAAACCTACCTTGCCTACATACTGATAATCAGATCCTGTGTATTCCTCTAAAAGAAAAAACTGGTTCCACATCCATCCTCGCTTCTGGCGGTGAATCGCTTTTCCATGATTCCCTGGTGCACGTCCCCCAAAGCTTTTGGGTCTGAGATCAGGAGTCCTTCTGAACAGCATTTCAGCTTGGTGGGGGTGTGGCAGCCACATCCAGAGCAACAGAAGAAATAGGAGTTGATGTATTGTCATAGTTCTCCACTGCTGATGCACTTCAAGCCAGTCAGCGATGTTTTGTTTTCCCAGACTCTCTTTATATGTCTCTAGTTGCTGATGCAGCCCAGCAATTCCCAGCAACTCATCTCTGAACTGTACATAGTAATCAGACCCTGAAAGTGAACAGGCAAGAGACAGCATAAGTTGAAGTGCAGTCCCTCCTAAGGAGCATCCAACATCCTTGCTCCTGCACCCCACAGATACAAAGAAAAAAAAAGTAACCCGGTTATAAATACAAACGTTTTCCAGATAAGGAGAACACTGTGTAAATCTTAGGTAGTTCCTGTCAAATCACTTCCAAAGAAAAAGAGAGTGCCCTGAGATCATCAACTATTTCCCCATTAAAACATTTCAATTTAAAAACTTCTAAGAATCTTCTTTATATAGTGTAGGGGATTAATATTGTTGAAACTACACATTTAATACCACTGTCTTTCCTTCGAAAGTTGTTCCGAATTACAAGAATTGCAGTGTTCTAATAATCTTACTATTAAGAGAACTGAAAAGCAAACACAAAGTACTTTTTGAAATGAGAGAAAGGTTCTCAGGGTGTTTTAAATGGTAAAAGAACATCAAATGCATCAGAAGAAATACATGACATGAACCAAATACAAAAATTTCTTAGGATGATCTTGCAATATGTAGAGATGCAAACTTAGCCTTAAAATGGAGGGAGTATTTAAAAAATGAAGGCCTGTTTTGAAAGTATCCTTAATAACTAATTTTGTAAAGTATTGAAATAAATGTCATTGACAGAAGTGATATATCAGAGAGAGGACAAGCCTCTCCCAACCAATCTTTGTTTCATCACCACTTCTTTTTTTTCAGTTTGCTTTCTTTTTTTTTTTCCTTTTTTTTTTTCTCCTTTTGGCTTTCGAATTTTTTTTTTCCTTCTTTTCCATAAGATGTTACTTTAGCCACACAAATTTAGCCAAGTTCTCTTTAATTCGATCCCAGATGTAAAGAGTAACACTTTTTGCTAGTGAGAATATTTTCCTGCAGTAAATCATGAAAAACTGCAGTCTACTTAATGGGGAATAGTTTCTGCGAATTTTAATCAGGGTGGATTGTATATTTTTTAATTTATTTTTAGCATGGACACAGAAAAAAAAAATGCATAGATGGTGGTTTCAGCTACTTGGATATTGTTCCACATGTGGCACAAGATTCTTTTGGGTGTTTTTTTCTCCTCTTTTTTGATTTTGACAAGTAACAGTGCACACAACAATCCCACGTGCCTTCTGACTCACTATAATCTTTTAATATTCTTATTATTATTTACAGTAGAGCTATGTAAAAGGTCTAAAAATGAATTTTATGTACAAAAAAAACAAACAAAAAAACCCCAGTTTGATACTGAAGTGCTACTCAAGATATTTCCAATAAGCCTGTATTGATCAAAAGAGCTTGTAATAAAATGTCAGGAGCGTAGAGTGGGAAGCCTATGATATGTAGCACTTTCTTACAGCTGAAAGACTATTTGTGTGCATGTGCATGTGTGTTTGTTGGTAACTGGAAAGATTCATTTCAGAAACCAGTTCTCTCAGGAGGACATTTCTGCCTCTCCTCCAACATTTGGAAGACTAAAGAATTTCTCAAAGCCACTGCTTTCAAGGGCTTTAGCTCCAAGACTTCTCACAGTAACTCACAAGCATGACTTTCTATTTGTCTTCATAAACACCAGGTTATATATCTTTTCATTTAACCCTTCTTCCTTTCTCCAAAAACTGTGACATTTAGCTTATTTGTGAACTGAATACTACCCAGAATAACATATGCCGAGTTATATAAGCATGTACAAACTGGTGAAGTGGTTTTCATCTTGGAGATCATTTATCACAATATTTATGTTCTTTGAAACAAAGTGAGAGAAGAGGGCTATGATTTATTCTCAGATATTTAGAAATGTTTCTTCTCAAAACCGTAGGAATTTCAACCTTGAAACTGCCTCTTCAGAATATATTATTTTCCCTAAATATTTAAAAGCCATGGTTTGGGGTTTTTTTAGGTGGGTTTTTGGTTTGGTTTGGTTTTTTTGCTTTGGTGTTTTGGGTTTTTTGCATTTTTTTTTTTCAAGGAGCACAGTATTTTATTTTATTTTTTTGAAAAGGTAGTTTTGTTTCTTTTTTTTACTTTCTTGTTTCCTCCAGTATATATTCCATTATTCACAAATTATTATTATTTTATTCAAAAGTGTTGTTAATTGGCAATTAATGCTTCAAAAGAGACTGAAAAAAAATAAATAAAAAGCATTGGAATAAAGAAAATGTTTGAAGAAAATTATATTAAGGAAACCTTTTAACATATAACTACAGAAAATTGACACAAGTCCCAGATCTGTAATATGTGGTGTGTGTTCTGTGCAATCCTGCAGAAACTGGAGCAGTTGATGCAGGAAGATACATTTATCAAGTATTTTTTCTAGGAAATAGGAAAGAGGGTCTGAGAACTCAGAAGAATGGTAATAGTTTTGCTGGCTTCAAGTAAGTATTATAAAGAACGGAGATAGTTTTAATTAGCTTTAAATACTTTTATGTTAAATTATTTTATGTAGGGGTTTTTTTTTTATTTATTTTAATGATTTTTCTTGGAACAAAATCTAGTATGGAGGAGATGGATCAGTCATCACCGAAGCTATGAATCATTTCACCATTAGCCTTCAGCTAACAACTTTAAATCAGGCAGTCTCCTCATGTTAATCACTTCTGTATCTCTCAGAAGAAAACATTTTAATGCAACTCCAACTGTATTAATGTGATTTTAAATGTAATTTTTGCAAAATCTGGGTAATATATTTTGCTTGCTTAATCCTGCAACTCCTTTACTAATACTAAAACATACTTCATACCATTTGAAGCTCATAAGATTTAACGGTCACAAAAGATGAACCATGAATACCCTTAAATTATACATTTCTCAAAATCTGATTTACTAGTAGCTCTCAGAGGTTTTTCTTTAACAGCCTACATTTATTTCTTAAGTAAACATTTTCCCCTTTTTATCTGTTTTCCTATACTGATGTATAGCTGCTTTTACAAAACAGCAGAATTAAGTTTAAACTAAAAACTGTAATGCAGATCAAAAGCTTATCTATTTATTTTAATCAATAAATTTTAGTCTCTGTTTCCTATGAAGACCAAATCTGAACAACAAAAAACTTTACTTGAGATAGCCGCCATTTACAATATTTGTTCTACATCTAACCTGGTTAAAACTTGAACTGTTCTTTAATTGTTTAACATTTCCAAAAGCTTGTTGAAATAATTTTTTTTAATGCAATGCCATTTCTGTTTTCACCATTTCTGCTTCAGTTGTGAGCCATTATCTATTAATATCTCTAATCTTGTCTTTCATTTATTTTTTGCTGTTTGTAGAAAAGAAAGATACTTTTGGAATTATAGATGCTTCATGACAAATTAGGTTAAAATACACCAGAATTTTATGAGAACAGTATTTAGAATGGAAGACACTGGATCACATTATGTTCTTGTCTTTTCTTGCTCTGCAGAGGAGATGCCAATAAAGCTGATCATGTATACAACCACAGTGACAAAATATTTTCTATCCCATTTC
Organism: Phaethornis superciliosus; assembly: GCA_023637945.1. NCBI lineage: Eukaryota > Metazoa > Chordata > Aves > Apodiformes > Trochilidae > Phaethornis > Phaethornis superciliosus. The sequence continues at coordinate 77,131,108 of JAJQWJ010000002.1, forward strand.
TCCATATCTTTGGTTGCCCTCCAGCCACCAGTTTAGAGCTACTGCCACAGGCTGAATTCATTTCTCCCAAGTGGTGAAAGCCACCAGTCAAGAGGCACAATTTCTACTATTATTTCCTCACTAAAGTAGGTAACTTGGAAAAGTCTCTTTGTCTTTCAGTAGAACTCTAACTCCTGACTTATTCATAAACAAAATTCAAAACTCTGGATAGATTTTGAAATCATAGGAACAATTTAACAACCTACTAAAAATGGAAGGAAGATGGCAGCTAAGTGCCGAAAATGCTGCATTTTCAATAATCCTCAGAAGAGCTCAGGTCAGGTAATTTAGTTGCATTACTTCCCATCTTTTTATCAAAAACTGGAATAAAGTTCTAATGCTTTACAGCACAGTATGATGAAGCATGTACTTTAAAGAGACACCTTTGTGAGAAACTCCTATTCAAAACATAACAAAATATTTCTGTAAGTAAAACTTAAGAGGTGCAATTATCCCTTAAGATTAAAAATAAAACAATATTTTTATAAAGGTTTTTAAGAGTACTTGAAGCAAACAAGTGAGCTTTTTCAAATGGTCATTTCTAAATTGATTCTAATGTTATAGTCCTTTGTATTATAGATTTATGTTCCTTGCTTTGTCTCTATCATCACAATGAAGCTTCATAAAGTCATTCCTAAAGTAATTGCCTGTTTCTGAAATAAAGAGATAACTGGTAAGTTGTCAATAAGCTGTTTATTTCGTAACCTCCACCAGAACACTTAACACTGTTCTCCTTTCTAGATAACTCTTTCCTATCTGAATATATATATATAATGGGTTAACTTTCATGAGTCTTGGTAGTCATCCAGTATTTTTCTGGTAATTTCTGGTAATACTAATGAACAATTAGAGAGATTTTTATTTTTTTAATTTAAGAACATTAAAAACTCCTTAAAATAAAAAACTAAAACCAAACAAAAAACAACCCCCGCAAAAAAAAAATAAAATTCCTCCCCCAAAATTAAAAAAAAAGACCAAAAAAAAAAAGACCCCCACCAACCCCCCCCCTAAACTAAACCAAAATTTAAATTAGCAAAAAAGCATTCCTCTAAAATAAAATAAATTATGTGAAATGTGCAGGGTGTTATTAAAAAAAAAAAGAAAAAAAAAAGTGGAAAGATCATAATATATTGCACCATATAGGAAGAAACTACATAGGCACAGTTCTAGAAAATTAATTGAGGAATAGTAGTACAACAGTTCTGAGCAGTCTGAATATGGTGGATATTTTTTGTCTCTCACTTTTTAAAAACAGAAAGATTAATAAAAGATTTGTGAACAGGAATATTATTCTTAAGAAGTATGAAATAGTTCTTCCTTTCTACTCAGCCTCACTTTAAATGCTGTGTCCAGGTTTGAACATAACAGAGCCGACATGCAAATGAACAGAAATAAGGCAAGCAACAAAATGTTTAAGAAAATAGTGTTATTTTTGAGGAAAGAACAACTACACCTATTGCCTAGTCTACAGGAAGAAAAAAAAGATGAAGAAAGTGGTAAGACTGTGGTTTTCAGAAACAGAAACTGTTGAAAATACGGATTTATTCTCAACGCACATCACAAGTAGTATAAATAATTTATTTGAATCACAACTATGAATTAGGTTAAACTTTAAGAAAAACTTACATGTTTCAAAGGGTAGTCAGCAGCCAACGGGATTTTTGATTGAAAGTTTGGAAGAACAGTTTGAGCAAATTACTTTCAGAAATGGGCTTCCTGCTGGTGGTGTTGCCAGAGAATTTCTCAAGATCTTTTCAAGCTCCATCCTGTAGAACCCTGTCCCATCTTTTTCCATGTCATTATTTCTCCTCATTATTTCTTTCTACAACTGGTGCCACTGTTATCAGGGGTCACTCTATTCTCCTATATATGAATGAGTATTATTCTTTTCAGCTCAACCCTATCCTTTTCCTTTTATCTGATTTCATCTCAAAAGCAGCTGTATATTTACTGTTGTGGATTGAGGGCAACTTGAATTATCTTGCTTGCCAGACAGCATAGTGTGCTCTTCTGCATCAAATGATAACAATCCTAGCCACACAGCTCCCTCCCAGTTAGATAAGGTCTGTGCCAGTCCTCTTAGTCTCCCTCTGAAAGGTTTTGGTGCTGCGTTTATCCCATCAAGTTTCTGCCACATAGAGTGAATTTAGCTATTTGCTACTCCACCTTCACTTCATTCCAAATTAATATCCCCTTTTATGTTAAGCCCAAGGCCATGCTGCCTTCTAAAACATCCATCCACATTGTATTATTAGCAGACTTTTGTCTTTTCAGAGAAGGTAGTCTTCTACTTCATTTATTTAAATCAACAAACCCAAAACCAATTATGGCTTTTAGCATTTGATTATACTTTCTTTTTCCCTTTCTTTCTGTTTAATTAAAACATTAACACAAAACTCTCACAATCAAAACCAAACCACAAAAAATGTTCTGATGCTTAGTATGCATGCTAGGGGAAGGTAGAAGAGAGTGATAGCATAGAGGAAGACAATGACCCATTCCAATGGAAAGCAGCAAAACCCAAGTTCCAGAATGTTGTTTTCTTCTCTGAAAAAGTATGGAGTAGGATGAAAACTGATTTATTTGAAGAACTAAATGTAATTGCAGTATTATGACACTCTAATTTAGACACAAGAGCATGTACTAACGAGATTTTGTTAACACTGCATTTTCTGATTCATGTTCACTTCAGTCCATTTTTGTCAAACTAATTTTTCTGGAAATTAAAAGATTAGAAAATTCTGTCTGGATGTTGCCAAGAGTCAAAACTGAGAGGTCATCAAACTTCTAGTCTTGGGGACTTAATATTCTTTTTCCCTGTACTGAAGCATTTTCCTGAGGAGGGTAAATTGTAATGAATAATGCTGAATGGTTATGAAAAATACAGTCTTTTCCTTCAGGGCAGGTAGAATCTGAAATTTCCTAGTCTTAGCTGCCCAGTGCTTTCATGTGCCAGTAAACTCTGAGCCTTATTTAAAAAACAGCATAAGCATAGAGGGGTGCCAAGTATCTAAAAACTCACCATAATCTCATCAGGCATTTATATCTTCAGCTCAGTCTGAAACCGTATGGCTCCAGAGAGCAGAGGCAGATCACTAAAGCAAAAAGAATTAGGGCACCGAGAGACCGTGCCTGCTTTGGAAAGTGTGTAATTTAGTAAAGCCTTCATTGATGTCTACATGATGGCACCTCAGACTTGTGTTAGTGCCTGTGCCTGCAGCATGGATAGTCCCCTTCCTGCTAATTAAGATGATAACAGAAGGATTACATTCTTTCTTAGCAGACAGGAAGCAATTAAAACAACCATTTCCCATGGAAGCTCACTGTTGAAATGTAAGAGGATCACATTTTGAGAAAGTCTTTTTAAGCATACTATTGTATCTCTCACATTTATTAGAATAAAACTGTTAAATATTGAAATATGCACAAAGTTCATAAATGTTACCTTTAGCATGAAAAGAAATATTTTTGAATGACAAGAAGGTATATTTGCAATGCGTTTGACATTTTTACTCTGAATGTTTCTTTCTGAAAGTGCTTGGAGTTTTACTTCATGTTCAATTCCTTTATAATCATTGTAGCATATTAAAAAAACCTTACATGGCTCTTTTCATTGTTCTCAATTTATACAGAAAAATAAAACTCCATTTATATGGAGTCATATTATGACTGATGTATTTTGGTGCCACGCTGACCTGAAATTACAAAAAAATAATAATGTAGGGAGTGGTAATATCATTTATTACATTGGTTTGGTATGGTTGGATAAAATGCCCATAATTTCTTCACCATTAGTAAGTCAGAGTTAGAGTCTCCTTTATGACTTCTCTTTAAGTTTTAAAATGTTAGCCATGACAAGAAAACTCTTAAGAAAACCCTATGTGCATGTACTGTATAATATTCTGTAGCCTTTTGTGCTTAACACTATACCATCTACAGTGCATTGAAAAAAAGTGAAGTACCATACATCAGGTATTCGGTCAGTATGATATTTTATATTGCTTATGCAATTTGAAACTAGCAGGTTTTCGATGTATGTGTGATGATAACAGATGCTAATTGAAAGATTACACCCTATTTTTAGAACTTATGGATATCCAGTTTGGCTAAGTAGTCTCTAGCCAGGTTCTCCGCTACTGAGGAAAAGTCGTCTTCTCTCCAGACTCCTTCCTTTTTTACCCTCAGGGTCTGGGATTCATGAGGGCAGGCTTTATCAGTGAAGACCAAAGCAAAGAAGGTATTCAATAAAGCCATCTTCTCTGTGTCTTCCACCATGAGGGCATCCTCTTCTTTCATCAGTAGGCCTACATTTTCCCTTGTCTTCCTTTTCCTATTGATATACTGAAAAAGCATCTCGATTTGGCCCTTCACTTCCCCCCCTGCACAGCTTTATTGCAACTTTGTAGTACTCAAAAGTTGCCTGCCCCCTTTTCCAAAGGCTGTAAACTCTCCTTTTGTTCCTGAGTTCCTACCAAAGCTCCCTATTCAGACAGGCCATTGTTCTTGCCCATTGGCTCAGTTGGGACATGGGTATATCCTGCTCCCGTACCTTTAAGAGTTCCTGCTTGAAGCATGATCAGCCTTCATGGGATGCTTTGCCCTTCAGGACCGTCTCCCAGTGGACACGCTCAATCACGCTCAAAACGGGACAAAATCTGCCCACTGGCAGTCAAAGGTGGCAGTCCTGCCGACTCACCTCCTTGCATCTCCAAGAATCAGATGTCCTTCAGCCTTTACATCTTCCACAAGACCTTCTCTGTTAACAAGCAGCAGGTCCAGCAGGGCACTTTCCCTGCCTGGCTCCCTCACCAGCTGTGTCAGTAAGTTAACTTACACAAACTTCAGGAACCCCTAGGACTGTTCTCTCTCTGTTGTGTTGTATTTCCAGCTGACATCTGGGATGTTGCAAGTCCCCCATAAAAAGAGCTAACAATCTCAAGACCTCTCCCAACTGCTTCTAGAATATTAACTTAACTCTGCTGAGTCCTGTACTAAATAAATCACGTCCTTAAGCACCACATCTACATGTCTTTTCAACACCTCTAGGTATGGTGATTTAGCCACCACCATAAGCAGCCTGTTCCAGTGTTTAATTACCCTTTCAGCAAAGAAGTTTCTTCTAGTATCCAATCTAAACCTAAATTATTACTTCATTCAAGATTCAGAGAAGGAATATATTGCTTTCAGTTACTCAGCAGAACACAATAACAAATTCTACTACTCTAGCTTGTTATTCTAGACTGTATGAATAAGAAACTGAGGAACAGACATACAGATCACAGGAGACTGCAGATGAATCATGAAATAGACAAGGAGACAAACTGCATCTTTAAGTCTCAAGGTACAATACCATGTGGCCTTTTATTTATCCTCTTCTGAGAGGCTTCTGTTCTGTATCCTGTACTTTTGTAGCATGTTTCATGCTTTTTTGATGATGTCACCAAGGACTTACTATTAGCCATGTGAAATCATTCAGCTGATCAGTGAGGGTGGTGTGTGGGTTAGATAAGAAAAAAAAGTAAGGTCCTACCTGTAGCATAAAGCTATGCTCTGAAGAGTTATAAATATACTTAAATTATTAAACCTGTATAAATCAAGTAATAGAACATTAACAGAAATAAGTGTGAACGGATGAGCAATTAGAAGATGCAATAAGAAGAATATCCTTAGTCTGTAGGAGGACTAAAAATGTTTTGCAGAAAATATCTATGGTATTATGTGATGCAGCATGTGCAAACCAAGAAGTGTCCATATGTCACTTTCAAATACAAATAAAATTAATTTAAAACTTGGTGCTAGCTGTCAGTAAAGTTCATGAGACTGAATATGAATAGATGAAGTTGGTAACCTATTGAAATAGAAATGCCAAGCACTGATAAATAAATGGAGAATGAATAACACAGTAAATAAAAGGAGAATGCATCATAGTTTGTAAGACATATAAAGACATACAGAGGAGAGGCATTATTCTCCCAAAACAAGTTGCTGAAAACTGAAAATACTGAAACCCTAAAAGCTTCAAATGTACAGGTGACCAAAAATCTGATTTGCTGTCCTAAGTGAATGAACTTCTGTGTCAGACGAAGAATTGAGCTGCGTGGTTAAGCATGAGTTGGGCTTGTCTTCAAAAGTTTTAAGACACAAGGAAAATTCTAGAAACCATTCTACTTGATGCATGAGAGGTTGTAACCTGAATGTTCAAGTGCTGTTCACAGTGTCTGGAGAATTAATAAACAATGCACATATTGGCAAACAGGACAAAGTGAAGACTTAGTGATAAAAAGACTAGATAGAGACAGATAGACTAGAGAATCAGCACATTCCGCTTCTCAGTCTCCTCTCTCACCCCCAGATATTGCTTAGCAGCAAGTAGTGAAGCAGCTACATCGATGGTATATAGCATAAAGATATTCCAGAGCTTTTCCTACACTCATGAATTATTTTTTTCCTTCAGTTTTTCCCACATCATGGCATTAAGACCATTAGGTGCTATGTGTAGGTTAAACATTGTAAAATACAAACTTTACAATTTGTTAGTGCAAGAAAGGTGGATTTGTTTTAAAGTTTGAGTTTGGTTTGCTTGCTCTTTTCCACAGAATATTTTTCTCCAAAGTGTGACTTCATTAGCTTGAAAATCATTCACAAATTAAGTACAGATGGCAGATAATCAGGCAGAGATTCTAACTGAGGCCTTTGCTGTTCTGATCACATGATCTTAGAATCTTTTACATCCCCTCTCATTGTAACTATTTAACATTGTAGACTTTTCCATAGTTGACGAAACATAAAAATTGGTAAGAGGATGACGCCTGCCAAGTAGTCATGCCATTCAAGAAGGCCTCAGATGAAAAAAAATCAAGTAAGGAAGAATATTAACTTACAATTTTTGCTTATTTGCATTCTGCCATTACCTCACTGTTCTTGCTTTTGACTTGCAACACCAATTACCATCTCTAGGTATCATTAAAAAAATAAAAACCGGGGATGTCATCTATTTCCAAAGCACTAAAACATTTTGAAAACTTGTTTTGAAACGTGAAAAATCTAGTTTTCAGGTAACAGTCACAAGAAATTCCAGTTCCCCATGAATTTCAGGATAACCTTGTTACATTTAGAGGCTTGAAAACTGAGGGCGTCGAAACTTGTAGACATCTGAGCAATTGGTCATGATCCTGATGAAAAAGATTTTCTTTCTTCTTTTTCCCCTTTCCAATGACCACTAGTATCACTGTGAAGAACTCAACCAACAGGAAGTATTGAACTGTTTGACAGTAACAAACAAAATAAAACCTCCACTGGGTACCATTTTTGTCTGGGGTTTTTCGTTCGCTTTGTGTAGTAGCATCTGCAGAGTAAATTAACTTTATTTTGTAACTTTATGCAGGAAAAAGAACAAGGCTTCAATAAAATTTGCAGATAACTCAAGAAATTTCATACACAATTTCTTTAGTAAAGACAACTCAGACAGTAAAAGGAATTTTCTTGCTTTTACATGAGCACTGAGGGAAGGATTACTTTGATCACAGATGTTACTTTTTTTGTTGTTCTTTTAAGTTTTTGGCCAACCATACTTCTAAACTGGAAAACTGGAATATATGAAATTGGCAATAGGCTGGTAAAATACAGTAGCTACAGTGCCTTGCAGTGTCTTATTTAAAATTAACATCTGCTGGGGTGTTTTCATCCTTTTTATTCAAAATAAAAGAGAAATTCTCCTCCTGGTCAAAAACTGAGATTTAATGAAAGGAAGAAAACAGTCATATGAGCAAAGCAATGGTCTGTAGTTATTTTTTTTTAATAATCAGGAACTAGAAATAACATAAAAAGGTCAAGATGAAAAAAAAGCTACAGGAGTACAGATACAATGAGAATTTTGATGGATTTTAATATTATATTGCTTTCTTTTTCAGCTCAATTCTGTGTGGTAATTGTTATTTCATGACAGGCTTTGGAATCGGGATTATAAAACTGGAGCTTCACAGATGAAACCAGAGAAAGTGCTGAGACACAGTTGGATGGCTGATGAAGACTTAAATTACCAAGCCTTGGTGCAGTTACTTGTTTTGGGGTTTATATATGCAATTATGTAAACTTTGCAGACATAGAAGTATATATTCATCAAAGTATTGAGTAGCACAAACTTTATATGTGTGGAAAAATACCTGTTCTGAAGGAAAACAATTTTTTTTTCTTCATCACTATATTCACAGATTCCTTTTACATGGCTGTTGGGCATTCCTAAAGTAGCAACCAACATTTACTCAACCGTTAATGACCATCCCTCCATGTCACATACAGTGAGATCATTTCAATTTTTTTTAATCTCAAATTTTAATTGTTTTTGCAGAGATTTATTCCCACCCTGTGCTGTATGTATGCAACATGTTAATATAATTTCTGAATGAGTGATGGTTTCTTAGGCAGCATGTACACACTTTTCTCTACAGAACACTCTCTGTAAATTTACCAAACATCTAAAACAGCAAGTGACATCTCTTTTTGTAAACCTCACAAATAGGTACCATGAGGAGACAATAGAAAAATAGTTCTGTACCTTCAAGTCAAAAGGGTACTCAAAGTGTCTGCTCAATGAAAAACTAAGTTCTATCCCTTCCTATCCTCAAAAGTGTCAAAATAATGATGTAAATAAGACAGTTCCTTGAGAAGACTGCCTTGAACAAAGGTTTTATTCTTAGCATAACAGAAATTTATAGGTGTCCTATATTTAAAGGAAAACCCCTTTAAATCTGCTTTTATGAAATTTATCTGTTTATGTGTGGCATACAGCTAAGGTATTTTATATAAAATTTCTTGAGACTATAAACTAATAGGTTGGAAAGACAAAAGTATTTCTGTAAAGCAAATTCATCCTTTGAAATATTTGCTGAGCTATAAAAAAAGCAAAGAAATCTCAACACTTAATCCCACGGGATGCATAAAGAGAATAAATTAGAATGCCTCAATTAATTTCCCCGTTGCACTGATTTTGTTTGGGATACAGTTAATTTTCTTCACAGTAGCTGGTGTAGAATTGTGTTTTGGATTTATGACCAAACCAGTGTTGATAACAAAGAGATGGTTTACTATTAAGTAGTGCTGACACAGAGTCAAGGTTTTTTCTGCTCCTCATCCCATGCCACCAGAGAGTAGGCTGGGGATGCACAAGAAGTTGGGAGGTGACACAGCTGGGACAGCTGACCCCAGCTGACCGAAGGGATGTTCCACACCAAATGGTGTTGTGGTCAGCAATAACACATGGGGAAAGAAGGAAGAAGAGGGGGACATTCAGAGTGATGGCATTTGTCTTCCCAACTACCAGTGACAGGTGACAGTGCCCTACTTTGCTGCAGATGGATGAACACCTGCCTGCTTATGGGAAGTAGTGAATTATTTCCTTGATATACTTTGCTTTTGAATACAGCTTTTGCATTTCCTATTAAGACCTCTTAATGAGTTTTCTCCCCTTTCTCTGTCCTATCCTGCTGCAGAGGAGTGAAAGAGCAGCTGAGTGGTGCTTAGTTGACTGCCAGAGGTAATTCAGAATATCCATCTATCTATCCATCCATCTCTTTTCTCATAGAGAGTTGTGTTAAATAAAAGGAATCTTTCAGGATAAGAAAAACTAGATAATCTGTACATTTTTACCAACAGACTACTTCAAATCTTTTAAAAATGGCTAACTTGAGTTATATAAAATCACTTTCGCACTCATGACAGCTTTGAACCTTTGTGACAACTTGTGAGGTAAGAGGTCAAACATCACCTGACAGTAATCTCAGCAAGAAGTCATGTCACAGAACAACTGGATCAGAACAGCAGTACTGCTGTTGTTATTTCCATTCTCGGTCCTTACAGATTCTGCAGTCCCTTCTGGTCTGCAACTGGACAGATGCCTCTTTGAAGCCTCTGTGCCTCAATGTTTTTTTCCAAATCATGTTTCACAAACATTTTTGAGTTAATTTGGAAAGTTTCTGCCCTAAAATCTCTATTTGTGCAAAATGCGAAGGTCTGCTACAAATGCTCATCTGTATTAAGATCAGCAAGTTTTGTCCACAGTATTGACACCTTTAACAACCTTCTACTCTTTTCATTCATGAGCTCCTCTTACTCATTGTCTTTAAATAATCTTCTCATTAAAAAGGAAACATCAGTTTTATAGATTAATATTCTATGAATAAATTAATTGGACTTGGACTGCTTTAGCTTCCTCACTTGGGAAACATTTTTCATTGAGCTATTAGATAAAGATGAGCTCTTGCTTATGGGAACACCTAAAGGGAAATAAGGAAGGGTGATTCAGTTACTAGCTTAGTAAAGAAGTTTTTAAAGTAAGATGAAAAATGTGTATGCTAACCTAAACATGCAATTTAGATACAAACAGGAAATACCTGAAAACCACGGGCAAGGAGGATAAAAATATCAGGTGACAGAACATTAGAAAGGATGAAAATGGTACTGTGGAGTCTCCTTCTCTGGAGACTTTCAGGAGCCATCTGGATGCATTTCTGAGTGACCTGCTCTAGTTTTCGTCCTATTTTGGCAGTGGAGTTGGACTCAATGATCTTCAGAGGTCCCTTCCAACCCTTACCTAACATTCTGAGATCTTCAACATCTGTACACTAATAAAAAAAGCACAGTAAGCAAACCTAGAATATCTTGAAGTCTTTTGTTTTAGAAAACCAAAGGAGGAGGTAGTTTTTGAAATAAACTAAATGCCACAAACAAAAGCTTTTCTAGTGCAAAAGTGGGATAGGAAATACAATAAAGGACAGATTTTGGCTAAAGCAGAGACATTTCATTCAAAAAACGGGGAAGAAAGAATACAATACATTGTATTGGTAAATATGAGTATAACGGAATAGCAGGCAAAGAAGCAGGCAAAATGGACAATCGAGCACCAAATGAGAATTCAGAGACACCTAGGATGAGATAATTATGTGAGCACTAAAAAAAAAGCATCAAGATTTAAAACTTTGGTTCAATAATCAGTGGAGAAATAGTGCTTTTACAGACAGAATGAGGGACGTTGGAGAATACAGTGTCATTTCTCAGCAGTATTATTTCTAGAAGTAAATTTATGGCAGGTAGGTAGTACAATTAATATCGTCAGCAAGATTTTATGAAATCAACATTAAACAGAAAAAAGTTATAACAAAGATTAATTGAAGAACTTAGATGAGAATGGCCAGCCTTTGAAAACCTGTTAACTGTGCAACAAGCTATATTTACAACCAAGAACCATGAAAGATTTAAGAAACCCACAAACAATTCCTGCATGAACTCCTCCTGAAGGAGATGGCGTGACACTGGACAAGGTGTGACACTATGACAAAGGCAACCCAGTTAAGCTATGGGATTCTTTTTTTTCATGACAAGATGTTCAGATGTGTTCAGACAATCCAAGAACCCAGTATCTGCATGTTCATATGCTGATAAAAGAAAACAAACATGTCCTGGGAATCATGCATCTTCAAGGGCCATATACTGTCTCCACTGCAAATTACAGGTTTTTAAAGCATTAGGCCTAAAGAATTTACTACTAGTAAAGAACATGAATAAGTTGAAGCAGTTTCAGAATATTTAGTTATTTGCATACTTAAAAATATATTTTCCACTCTGAATTCTTTCTATCACTGAAGAATTATCATACCTTGTGAACAGAGAAAAATCAGTAAGTGCCCACCATCCTCATATTAGGGAGGTAAAACAGATTACTAAGTATAATTTAGCAGCATCATGTGGATCCAAAGGAAATAAATTGATAAGTAAAGAGAATTACTACATATAAGGGAAACAAAGTACATCTCCTCTACTCAAGCAACAATGGGAAGGGCTCAGCTAAAACCAAAAACTCGTTTTTGAACACCATGTCCTAAGAGAGGTGTGGTGTAGTCAGGGTAAGAGGAATTGTTATGACTATCCTGGCACAAGTCAACAAATTGGTGCAACTAGGTTGTAAGAGAAAAGTGTGTCAGAGGGGAGAACAATTTAAAACTTTCAAATATGTAAGATTTTAAAAGAGACAGGGTGTAATCTGGTATCCATTATGTACTGAACATGACCAGAACAGTTGAGATGATATGTACCTGGGGAGAAAAAACACAAAACCCAGACCAGTGAATTACTTTTTTGTAACTTAAATGATAATTACATCTACAGACAGAACTAGCACACATTTACATAGTATATTTCATCTCTTAAAACTGTCTGGAAGATAAACTTCCCTTTCCACCTCTATCCATATGTAATCCTGTAAATGCTATATGCAGCAGACCAACCCTGAACTTAATACGTTTACACTGAAAAAAGCAATATTGGCTATTATATAGATATATTATTCAGATATCTTTCCCTTTCACACAATAACTGAAAAAAGTTTTTTAAGCCAAATTTTTTAAACCAATCTTAATCATACAAATCTTTTAAACCAATCTTAATCATACAAATCCAATTTTGTGAAATAAAAAATAATAAAGGGCTTGTTAGCCTAGATTCAACATAAAATAAGTAATATTTGCAGACTGACTTCCACAGCCCTCTAGGGATTAAACATAGTTTGAAAAACTTAATGCCTACTCATATTTTGTTTAGTAGTAGCTCACTCTACATTTTCTTTTTTAGAGTTGTCACTTCAGACTACTAGATTTTTAGATGTACCTTTAACATCACTGGAAATGGGAAACATAGCCCAAAGGCCTGAACACACAATAGTTAGCGCCTATGTACCCGCTGTATCTTCAAGGAAAGGAAGATGGAATGATTCCAAGTATGCAGAAGAAATGCTGTCTTAAACAAGAAAAATAGCATGAAAACTGTCATCATATTGCTATTAAGAGTAGCCTGTCTCCAATACAATGTTTCATTCTTTTAGATATATCTGGCATTTCAAATCACACTTAACACTAATGTCATGTCATTTATCATCAAACATAAAACATTATTTTTCCAAAGAGACAGTAGTGAGAAGCAGCATAGGATACAAAGCAGTATTTTCAAATATAGACTAAAATTTAAAGATCACAGATTTTTTTAAAAAGCAACATTTTTTAAATTGATACACTAGCAAAATACCAAACTCTTCATAAGCCTTGAAAGGTCCTAAGAAGTTATCCTATTTTTCTTATATTTATTTCATGTGTTTCTTCATGTTTTACTTAAGCAAACTAATACAATATATAGCCAGTGGACAGGGATGAACCATGAAAAAAGAGTTTCTAGTCCTAAATCTTCAAGGGATGTGGAGTGTGAGTTAGGGTAAGTTATTTCAAACCTCTGTGAGCTGTTACCAACCTTCTAGCCTTTTACTAGAACTTTTGTACTTAGTTTCTGAATGCCTTTTGTGTGTCATGGTCACTATCAAACCATCACATTTCCACACAGAGTTCATACAAATACTTCCACAAGAGCAAAAATATTGAAGCAGCTACACTAAACAGGTTACATAGGTTACTGGAAGTCCCAACATACTGCAAGAAGATGCTTTGGGTTTGGTTTTTTTTTCTCTTCACTTTTGTGTTGTGTTAAATGGGTAAAACAGCACGTTTGAAGAACGTTATGTTCCTGAACACATTATGTGTACCTTGGGTTACATATTTCATCTTTCAGCAAGCAGCTCTGACTTCCTGCTTCTCCTCTCCCTTATAAGCACTTTTTTCCTCAGTCCTTCCACAAGCAAGGACCAAGGCACAGGACTCCAACACAGATGGAAAAATTTTGAGCACGATAATCAAGTCCCACTAGGATGTGTTTAGGAAGAAAGGGCCCCAGTGAACACACGAAAAGCAGCTCAATTAGCAGGACAAATAACCAGGATAAAATGGATAGAATACTGTTCTCAACATCTATACGCTCCTAACTGTAGTATATATTATTTGGTAATCCCAAATAATCAGAAGGACTTGATTTTATTTTTAGTTGGTATACAGTGGTTACAGCAGTGCTTCCTGTCTAGATTGAATACTATTGGTATTCAACTGGTATTGATTCAATTTGGATTCAATAAAAAAAGTCAGTTATGGAATTACAAATTATTTTACATTTCTCTAAATAAACTTTCTATGCTGCCCAACCATCTCAGAAATTTCTAGTTTACAAGACCAAAGACTAAGAAGAGTGGATAGAGTTTGTGGGGTCCTTTGTGTTCATTAATTATAATGTATTATATGAACAAAACAAAAGCCTAAAGCTCAGTGACACTGAAGCCCTTGATTTGTTTTGCATATAGATAAGAATACAGTGCCTAATCACAAACACTCTTTCAACTCAAAAAATCCCTAGTAACCAGGAATAGCTAATAAGTGATATATGACAAAACCTGACTTTTCTTTATCATTAATTAAATCTTCATAAAAATATCCATTATATGCTGAAAATTCTCCAGGAATTGCAGCTGTACAGCATGAACACACTTCATAGCATTGAATATTCCATAAAGTATACATTTAAAAGTGAGTAAGAGACTCAATGAGTAAGAAAAACACAGGAAAAAAAGGATATGGAAAGTATCATAGAGTATTCAAGAAGTATCTGGATGTGTGTATCAATATTCAGAGATAAATTATTTTTGTGGACAGCTGTAAACTTTTTTTTATGTTTCTCCTTGCTTTTTAATGTTTCTTCCTTGTGCCACATTATCTCTTATGTGGCACATTTCTTTAGCACATTGCTCCTCAAATTAGTTCTGTCAAAGCTTAATCAACTTTTTGTGGGTCTCGGTGATGCAGCCCAGGAAGAACATACCTAGAACAGGTATGACAGAATACTTGGTCACCCAGTAGAACAAAAATTTTACATGCTCAGATGGAATATATATACTTGGTTTTAGAACAGAATTCTGTGTTTCAGCTACAAAATAAAATTTTTCACAGATTTTAGCCTGTCACAGTTAACTCAAATCTTACTCACAAAATCCAGTATTTCAAGTTTCCGACTTTTGTTTTGCTATATTACATCATACATACGAGAGCAAATCAACCACGGCTGCCAAGAAATACGAAGTGAGACTCAAAGTACATTAAAAAGTATGTCCTAAGCAAAGAATAGGACACAAGAAAGGAACACCAAAATACAAGCACCTGCACAACACAGAAAGAAAGCAGGTGATCAGCTTCTGAGTAACAGCTGGGCAACACTAGGATGTAAGAAACATTACAAAAACATTGTTTAGGATTTTGGAAAGTTTATGAACAGAAACACATAGAACTATAACACAAAAAACATTAAAATTTTATGAGTAAATTTGTGTATTAAAAAAGCACAGAAATTAAAGATTGTAGTATGATTTCCCCTATAATTATGTCACAGTCTCATGCTGAAGATTTGATAATTCTAAAATTTTTGGCAGTGTTTGACTTACAATACTGTAGCATCTTTAGATGAGATAAGAGTTCATATTTTATTAAATATAAAATTCTATAAATGGCTTTGGATGTGAACATTTCTGCTAAATGCAGCCTGAAGCAAAAGTGCAATTAAGAACTTCCAAGGTAATAAGAATGATAAGCTCAGCTTAGGTTCTCATTTTGCACTTATCTTCCAGGACAACCTCTGATCACATGTATTCTCTATATAATTCATCCATTCCAACTGTCCTCCGCATTTCATTAATAAAGCAGAATGTTCATCTTGATCTTTAGAACAATTTTTAAAAAACTACATGACAAATACTTTGTGGATATCATTTAAAGGTTATGCCTTCTAGGACATGAAAGGGATAAAAATTGCCCTTTTATTACAACCTAGATGGAAACCAATAAAATGTCTGAAATAATTAGAAGTTCTGAATGCAGTAGTGCTAAGCACAAACTGAGACAAAGACTTGTAAGGCTGATAGTTAACATCCAGTTAATCATGGAAATACAGGTCTATTTTATTCTGATTTTCTGCTAGGACATTACAGTCTCAGAATAAGGCACAGCTTTGATTAAGGACTAAGTTGGCCAAAGCACATCAATGTGTACATATTTGCACAGTACTAAAAACTATTTGTGCTGCCATTCAGAGGGACCTAGACAGACTGGAGAGTTGGGCAGGGAGAAATGTAATGTATTACAATAAGGGCAAGTGTAGTCTTGCATCTGGGAAAGAACAACCCCAGGTACATGTATAGGTTGGGGACTGAGTTGTTGGAGAGCAGCATAAGGGTAAAGGGACCTGAGGGTGCTGTTGGATGGAAGGATGGCCATGAGCCATCAGTGTGCCCTTGTGGCCAAGAACACCAAGGGCATCCTGGGGTGTATTAGAAGGGGGGGGGGGCAGGGGGTTTAGTAGGTCGAGAGAGGTTCTCCTTCCCCTCTACTCTGCCCTGGTGAGGCTGCATGTGGAATATTGTGCCCAGTTCTGGGCCCCTCAGTTCCAGAAGGACAGGGAACTGCTTGAGAGAGTCCAGCACAGAGTGACCAAGATGATGAAGGGAGTGGAACATCTCCCTTATGAGGAAAGATTGAGGGAGCTGGGTCTCTTCAGCTTGGAGAAGAAGAGAATGAGGAGTGAGCTCATTAATGTATATACATACGTAAGGGGCGAGTGCCAGGAGAATGGAGTAAAGCTTTTCTCAGGCACAAGGGGCAATGGTTTTAAACTGGAGGATAGAGAGTTCCATATAAATATTAGGAAGAGTTTTTTCACTGTGAAGGTGACAGAGCCCTGGAACAGGCTGCCCAGGGAGGTTGTGGAGTCTCCTTCCCTAGAGACATTCAAAGCCCACCTGGATGTGTTCCTGTGTGACCTCCTGTAGGTGACCCTGCTCTGGCAGAGGGGTTGAACTAGATGATCTTTCAAGGTCCCTTCCAACCCCTAACTTTCTGTGATTTATATGATTTCTATTTAGCTGTGCTTATTTTTTTATAAATGATGAAATTCCTGTCAATGGTAATGGAAAGTATACACAAGCTTAAGTCACTGGCAAAATGCTGGGGTCATGCACAAAAGCACCTAATTTTAATGGCATACCATGGCCTTCAAAATTCTACAGTTCAGTACATCATCCAAGATTTCAATACATACTAGGAGGTGGCTTTTAATCTCACCTGCAGGCAAGCTTTTCCCCTCTAATTAGGAAAAGGACATCAAAAATCCACTGCCAGTGAGGAGCTTCTGCTTTTCTGTCCAGCCTTACATCTTCTGATTCTTCAAATGCATGTCTCTTATGTATGAACAAGTACACAATATTTCAAGCATGATTTAATTGACAAGAGCACCTGACTGCTGCTGTTAATCAAAATGTCTTTCACAGAAGTGCTGAAACACATAGGAAGAGGCAGTGTAAATTACTTCTTATTTACTCTTCTTCAGTATTTTCCTTTTAATGAGGAGCATGAGAGACTCTAGTATGGTCTTTTCAAACTTCCCAAACTGTAATGGGAAGGCAGAAGAAATAATTTTTACCATTCCTTTGTCATGTAAATTGGCTGTCACAAAACCTGAAGAACTAGGAAAGAGATGTTGCCTAGTCTAATACTACCATAAAACTACTGGAATATCTGGAGACACTGATTTTTTTTCCATTGGCTGATACAATTTATTGTATCATAGAATCATAGAATGTTTTGGGTTGGAAGGGACCTTAAAGATCTAGTTCCAACCCCTCTGCACCAGCAGGGACTCCTTCCACTATACCAAGTGTCCACAAGTCCCATTCAATGTGGTCTTCAAGTGATGGGGCATCTACAGCTTCCCAGGGCAATTTTATTAAATACTTTTGTAGAGAGACAGTTTTAGAACCATGATATTTTAGTTTCTTTGAAAATGTTTCTTTCTTGCACAAAACATTGCAAGGCTATTGCCAAATTATTGTTGAATCAGGGGATAAAATGTTTTAATTTTTTTTCCTGATTTGTAAGGGACTGCAAATTATTTTTGCTTTTGTTTTCTCAATTTTCTTTACAATACTCAAAAGTGACAGTTATTTCCATGTATTTCACAGTTTTCTCTACATCATACTACATGCATATGGATTTATTGCAGGAAAGTACAGCTTTATTTCTGCAATATCTACACTCTGTTACATCGGTCCAGTA
Organism: Phaethornis superciliosus; assembly: GCA_023637945.1. NCBI lineage: Eukaryota > Metazoa > Chordata > Aves > Apodiformes > Trochilidae > Phaethornis > Phaethornis superciliosus. The sequence continues at coordinate 77,149,164 of JAJQWJ010000002.1, forward strand.
AAGTATAATTTTATTTTTGACATATTTATATATTCATACTTAGACAATTTAAACTATGTCTACAGTGTAAAAGGTAAGGAAGTAAACAAGTAAGTGTTTCAGTTCATCTTCATGAGAAGAAAACCAATTTAATTTTTAACCTAATGCCAAAAAGTACGTACCTTGAGATATCCTTGTCACTACTCTTCTTTTAACAAATCTCTTCAGTTTAGGTAGCACTTCCTGGGTTGCCCGTTATACTATAATATTGAAAAGGGCAAAGTCACAGCAAATGACTCTCTCAGACTGTTTCTGCAGTTGTCTGGAAAAATGGTACAACTGTGGCTTTTATGTGTAAATACCAACTATGGTTACTAGGATCTTGTGCTTTTTTGACTTTGATATCTTGTTTAGAATTTCTCTAGGCATTCAAGCCCCAAAACATGTCAGTTATATATATTACTGCAGTTGTACAGCAAGATGATTTTTTTTTTTTTTTCACTGCCACAGACTCAGTGGATGTAGCTTAGATTAGCAGGTAGTCACAGTAGATATAAATAATTTTGACAGTGAGGAGAAGAACACACTAAATATACAAGTTCCACACATCAGTAATCAATCTTATCTGACAGGCTAACCCCAGAAACAGTTTTAAAAAACATTTTTTTCTTTTGATCATCTAGACAAGTTCTGTGACTGACACTTTTCAGTCTCCCCTTTATATACAGGATCTAACAGTTTCCAACATAAATAATGTATTTAATTACCTACCTAAAGTTCTAACTAAATTAAGCACATTGGGATTGAAGAATAAAAATCTAGTATTCAGTAGGTGTAATTTCTGAGGGTATACAAGGGAGTATTCAGTATTCAGACTACATGAAGAAATTCTAGCAACTTCACTTCCTTCAAAAACACATTCTTAAGTGGCACTATACAGATTTCTAGTTATTTGTGACTATATAATCACAGAATACTTAACTTCCTTTGTTTTCTTTTCACCTTCAGAAGCTCCACAAATAGGAATAGGCACTTCAATTGACCATGTTTCCCCTTCTCTCTATAGCTTCTATGGGGACACTGATACTATGGATTATTTCATCTTTTTAAAAACACTTTCCTAACTCTCCACATTCTCTCTTTATCCCTTAGATTTATTTTACATTCCTCTTACACACATAACACTGTCTGTAAATTCTCGCAATCTTGTGCCAACATTATTTCTTCTCAAATCCTTGACCAAACCACCATTCTTTTATCATTGAATATAATGCTCCTTTTTATGGGGCCTTTTCCTTACTTTTTGAAGACTGAGGCAGTCTTAATTCACATGCAAATTAAGAGATGCAAAGTTTAAAAGATTTATCTCCATTTTAACAATTCTTTTATTCAGATACACATTCACCTATTTTCCTGAAGTACTTGAAGTATGCATTTCAAACAATCCAAGACACCCTATGTCTGTTCCTCCACAACATCCATTGTCTTATCGAAATCACATTTCTTCTTTTTGCACTGCATAAACACAACCAGTTCTCACTGAAGACTTTCTGTTGAGTAACTTATGACATGCTATATTAGTTTTCCGTATCTGTGCTTTATTTGTTGCCTATCACCCTGTGCTTCAGGTTATGTATGATTCCTGTCTAACCTGCAGCTTTTTTAAGTAGATATATTTTTAAAAATTCGATTGACTGAATTAAATACCATATAAATCACTATAAAACATATCTTGTATTAACATCCTTATATTTTTTTGCTGTGTTAGTTTAGAAAAAATATAATACACAATAAAGCAGTATTGCCAATGTGTACAGAAAGTGATGGAAGTATCTGTCATTGCAAGAGTAGCTAGTTGGAGTAGTACACCCATTTAAAAGGTGAATGCATTTTGATAGTATTTCCTCCTTCAGATGAGAGGATACATTAACAAAAACACTGCATTTTTTTTTCCTTTTGTTGCCAGAGTGCTGAACTGAAAATCAGATTCCAGACTAAGGTATGAGCACTTTCAATATTTATACTATTTCATACCCCTTGTCTGAAAAAAAAAAAAAAAGCATTATAATAACTCACAAAATTCTAGTCTGCAATTGATGTTTATTTTTTTCAAAAAAGAATAAAATCCTCTCAAATGAAAATTCTCAAAAGAATGAGAACCACTGACATTGTAAGTAAAAGCAGGACTGACATCTTTATTTTCTTTCCAACTACTGACAGGCATAAATATTTTTGCTAGTAGAGGCTTTCAGCATCACTGAAAGTCATAAGTAAGACCATCCAAAAAAAAGTCCCCAGGAAACTTAGCAAGAATATGATCTATACTGATTGCAGACACATGCAAGCCTCATCTTCAAAAAGACAGGTAACAAAATATTATTAATTTGACACAAAACTAAAACCACCCAATTTGCTGAACCCCAATGAAAATATCAGGAAAAGAAGCAGATTCCTATGTCCTTATTGTTTTGGTTTTTTGTTTTGTTTTGTTTTGTTTTTTATAATGCAGGCTGGCATGACTTTTCCCAACCCAAAACCAGAGAGCCAAATGAAAAACAAGAATGCTAGCACAGACCTTGGTTTTCTGATAAACATTACAGGAGTCTGAAGTGAATGTTGCCTTGAGCTAACTAAGTATTAAAGTATTCCACAGAGATCTAAAGCGCTAATACAATAAAAATCTATTGACAATTGCCTTGAACTAGTTATGAATTTAAGTATTCTACAGAGATCTAATGCATTACAGACCAAAAATCTATTTCTACATGGAAACTGTGGTAAGATTTGTGACATTATTGTAATCAATATTTTTAATAATGCATTTTAAAAGATTAATAAATAAATAAATAAATTAACAAATAAACCTAAGAGAGCTTTTTCCTGTGCATGACTTGCTTTGGCATTTTACAGTCACTGTAAAAAAAAAATAAAAAAAAAAAAAAAGCATACATAGACACTATCACCAAGGTAAGATATTTTGCTGGTAGGCATAGAAACGGAACCTCTTGGTTTCATATAGCTATCCTATTGCCACAAGATGGCACCAAAAGATTAAAAATAGCTGCAATCCTGAGGTTCAGGTCTGAAAAAAACTTTTCAGGGAATTGCACAAGAACCAACTACATCTGAGTTTTTGACTCGGTTAGGAAGTTACGAACGTCATTATGCTCACTGTGCTGAAATACTTCAAATTGATGAAATGCTGACTCTTACCACAGAGTTAATAAATATGGAGAAAAAAAAAAGTTTTATTTTCTACAAATCAGAAAGAAGAGAACATTTAGAATGACACACTTCCCTTTCAGGATAGGGAAGTAAGCATATACACAAATGGATGAATATAGTTGTAACAGACAGGAAAAAAAGTAACTCCAAACTTGTCAACAATTTATGGTTTCTCCTACAGGAAATTTTACCAAAGTTCAACATCCCATACATTAATAGCTTTTATTTTACTGCACTAGATTTTACTTCTTAATTAACATTTAAAAAGTTGATCTCAGATTTCAAGAACACTTCGAAAACCAGCATGGTATGCAGCATGAGAAATACTTAAGAAACAATATTTCTAGCTTGTAGGGTAACTGATTATCAAATGAATGCTTTTCTATTCCCAAAGCAAAACCTCATGCTTCCCAAAGAACAGTATGATGTGATAGGATCAGGTTAGAGCACACTAGTGGACTAACTGCACAAAACCAAAACAAAGCTCCAAAACCTTTCATTTAAAACTCCATAACCCTTTGGGGGAATAAAAATTCAAAGTCATAATTACTTCACTGGTAATCATTACACTTAGTACATTTCATTTATCTATTAAAAATACAATACAGCAACTGCTATAAAATGTCCACAGCCTTCAGCAAGAAAGAAAAGAAGCTGCTCAGAATACAAAACCACTAATTCACTAATAAATGTCAAGTCACTATAACTGTTTCTTTAAAAAGACACCAAACAATGTCAGAATTAAAAAAAAGAATTTTTTCTATTCAAAAAAGAATTATTTTTGTGTAACTATTACCCTGATCTTCATTGTATCCTGATTGTACAGAACTCTATCAGACTACCTTCAAGGATTTTTTTTTTTCCTGTACATCACTTAATTTGAGCTCATATTTTAAAGCACTAATGGATTATCCATGAGAAGTGCATGTTTGCACATTATAATAATTGAGATTAATTTAGATGCACATGATTCAGAACTACTGCACAGCATATTTTTTCAAATGTATGAACAAGGAAATATTGTGAATTCCAGTTCCAAAGCCCTGGTGTTTACAAACTCAGTTTCACCCAACTGCAGCCATGCAACAGTATTTCAATCTTCTTTTGACCCCCTTCACTAGTGCTGAAACCTAGTGGTGTGATGTGAGGGCAGAGTGCTATCATCTGCAACCTGGCTGCAAATCTGGTTAACAGACACAGAAACTAAGTCACCTGCACAGAATTACCCAGGTAAGACAGGCTCTGTTTCAGTCACTTGCCTCCTTGAGCAAAAACACTGATACTTTCTCAGAATCAGAGGTAGATATTGTTTTCAAATTAACCTTTTCTGCCTTTTATATTTAATTATTTAACATGGAAAAAAATAACTTACATTTCCTGGCTGAAATTTTTATGTTGGTTTTCATGTATAGATGTGTATCTTATGAATAGCTCTCTACAAGGATTATGATAATAATAAATATTTGATTTTTTTCTTAATTTTCAATTTAGTAAAATTCACACACAATTTTTAGAAAAATAATCAGTTTCTTCTGGTCATCAGAACAATTACAGACTGTTTAAGTAATATAAATAAATAAAGTAGTCACACATTTCCACCTTAAGAAAAATTTTCTGAAATTAATCAGTCAAATCAGGGTATAATTTCATTTGAAACCAGGTAAGAAGATACATTTGAAGGAATTTTAAGGAAGGAAAATATGTAATATAAATGAATAATGTTATAGAACAAAATTGATTTATATCTATTTGTTCATCTGCCATACAAAGGTAACGACCAGAAAAAAAGTACATCTCATAAAACGTAACACGTAAGCTTTCAAGTGCTTAATGGCAATCTGTCAATAAAATGCCCCCAAGTAATGAACCAAATATACTCAATATGCCTGGGGCTCTGTTCACTCATTTTAATCAAGATGTCAGCTTCAGTGATATCTTGACCATGAGCACCATACTCTCACTAATGACAGCAAAGGCTTTGTCCAACAGAGGGGAAAAAAACCCACTTCCATGAAATGAAACTCACGATAATGTTCTATGTCCTAGCTTTTTTATAGACACTAGAAGTTTCTGCCAAAAGCCTATACAAACTGTCTCAGCAAGAAACAGAATTAGGAGACAAAAACAGTATTTAAAACTTGGCCTTGAGAAGTAGGAAGCAGCAGCTTTTTTAGGGAACTTGGATGTTAAAACACTTAATTCTTAATGCTCAAATTCCCCTTACTCTATGCCAGCAATCTTACAGATTCTGATGAGGTTTTTGCCTGTCTGCTACTGAAAATCCAGGTCATGTTCTGTGTAGCTTCAACATTAAAAAAACCCAAACAAACACACCACGTTTTTTAAAGAATTAAATCCTATTGGCCTAATTAGCATGTATTCACCTCTAGTGAATGTATTACTTAGAATCTTCATGACTTAGAGAATATCAATGACATTCAATTCTACTTTTAACTACTTTTCTGATGGCACACAGATAAAATGGACCTGTAGATCTTCAAGGAATGTTCTAATGTACCATAAAACAGACGGAGCCAAGAGAAACTTCTGGATTTACACCTTGTCTGATATGCTCAGATATTCTCTAGCTAAGAATGAAACATGAAAATGTGATAATAAGTCCATGTACTTATAAAATAGACAAAATAATCTAGTAATTGAAAGAAGCCATCTTTTTGTTTAAAATTAAGTTTAGTAAGCAGGGTCTGTCACCTGGTGTGCAATAAGCTGATTCACACACAGAAGAAAAATTTTCTTTAATATCCAATTCTGCACAGAAAGCTGAGCAGGGTGATATTCAAAAAAATCAAGCTCAATTTCCTGAAATGCAAGAGCTACTTTTATACCCAGAAATGTGAGAAAGAACTTTACCTCTAACAATATTCTATCATTTGAACACATGATTGGTTAACTGGTTTCTCACTTCCATTTAAAGTGGAAATGCTCAAAAATGTCACTATGCATGCTCAAAGAGTAATGGGCTTTTGGTTAATTGAGTTCTCTCTAGCCTATGGGTGAGTAAATTTAAGTATGCTCATAGGTCATTAATATATTAATGGTATGTTAATACAGTGAATCCAGTTACTCAGAGTTTTCTACCCAGTGCTCAAGGCTGTAACCAAGACAAGCTGTGGAGAGTACTCCGTTCCATCCTATTAATTTGCCTTGCAGGTGTCTTGCAGGCCTATCTCAAGGCTGGGTTGTTGAGTACCTTAGATGTGTTTCCTTTAATTGGAACCTGTTTGGGTTTTTTCCCTAATTCTTGATGTTTCACTGTTATGTAAGCCCTGTTTTTATTCTCAGTGTCTCCCTTGTTCTCTTTTATGTGAATTTTTCCACAACATTGTAGTTATTTCAATTAATAACTGACATCAGTAATATCCGTAGTTTTTAGACAAGTCTACAGAAGATTAAGTACACTTTCCTCCCCTTTCCTCTCTGCCCAAGGTGTAGAAAGTTATATGGAGAAAAGTTGACAGTTCTTCCCTTAAAAAATAGGAACTTGTGGGTAAAACACACTATAGTCTCAACTCATAACTGAAGAATTAAATCCCATATGCCTGTCAAGGTCATATCTGACATTTCAAGGACTAGTGAGGGACAGTATTGTTAAAAGAACATTATGACAATTATAACGATATAAAGAAAAAAATATATAATATTACGCCTATCAAACTACAATGACAGAGGCAAGAAATCTTAATGTGTGAGAGAGGAAAGGCTTTTTTCCCGTATGTCCTCACCCTTTCTAGGAGAGTTATCTGTGTCAGCAGCAGCCATTCAAAGATCTTAGCAGGGTTACAGAAACCTTGGACCTGGAGATCCCACCACTGCGTGACAGGGGACAGAGGCAAAGATGTACATACTGTGTACAGTATGTACTGTACATTGTACATACTGTGCTGTACATTGTTGGTAATGACCAAGTCTTGCATCTTGGTCATTTCCTGTATTTATGGTCTCAGTTTCACTAACCATACAAAAGGAATCAGGAAAATGTGAGGGGACTATTTTTAAGACAAAGTAATATAAATGCAGTTAAAGTATAATTTTTCTTAGATGTCTTAGAAACAGGACAAATTGAGCATCCTTCCTCTGTCATGAATATTATCTCGAAATAATTACAAATACTTTGATTTCCTACCTCTTTTCTCACTGTCATTGAAAAACGCTATGTATTTTGTGTTATGTGCAAGATATAAAACACATTCAAGAAAATATATTTACAAAACTATCTCGATTTCAGTGGAAGTAAAAATCAGCTGTATACTTGTGATACTTAGAGGAAACAATGACAATGCCCAGCACCTAAGTTTGTTTGACATAGGCTTATCTCTGGTTTATTTGTCCTTATTCAGTTAACAACTACTGAAGTGCAGTAGACACAAGAACATGATACAAGTTCAGTTACACGTATTTTTATTTTATGCTAATTTGGGGAAAAAATTATGAGTCATGTTGGACACTGTAAATTGAGCCTTGCTCACAGTGCTGTAAATTACATTGTTATCTATTTTTTAATGGCTTAAAATACAAATCTTATAGCATTGCAGAGTTCATGAGGATTGTATTAGAGTCATGATCTGATTGGGCTAATGTATGTCATATTCCTTATGCTGTAATGCAAAGCACTGAAACGGAGTAATACAATAAATCCAGTCTGTAGTAGGGCAGACGATGGAACATTATAAGCAAAATAATGAAAAATACATATGCATACATGCATACATACATATATATAGTAGATAAGATGCAGTTCTTAATGAGAGCTTATTTCAGAGAATTTTCATTTTTGTAACACAATGAAGAATACAGCTCCATCTTTTGAGCAACAGAATTCTGGAAACATCTGCTTTTAATTCATTTTTTTAATCATTACTTTTACATAAACACATACATGGGCTCTTCTTTATATGATTTCCTGTCTGAAATATGATTCAGAATTCACTTTGAGTTACAATTAAGATATGACATAATAAAGTTTAAAAAAAAAAACAAAACAAAAATCAACATTGTTTGAAGAATAACATGAATGTGAGAGTAATATTTAAAAGACACCTGCTATATTGCTCCTCATTATATCCAACTAACTTCATAAGTCTTTGTGCTCCTATGTTACAGCCTGTTGGTATAGATGTAGTACTACAGAATTCCTACCAGAAAACTTCTGTGTGTATCCCAGATCAGATGCCCTGTCTGAAAGTACAAGCTGGGAAGTACTTATGAGATGATGCTAGAGCTTTATGGTTCCTTCTTGACGTGCTTCTTTATCAAAGTGTGATAAGCCTTATCTGTTTCATATAAGTTAGCAGAGGCAAGAAATGGTAGTGGGAGCTTACAGAAGAAGTGAAGTAATAAAAAGCTGATGTATATTAAGAGAGAAATCATACAGTATTCTGTCTGCTGGAATGCAATCACTGTACAAGATAAAGGTTTTCCCTGTACTGCCTCCACTGTACACATACAAACACTTGACGTAACAGCCTCTGATATTTAATAATCAGGAGCACTGCATGTACAGAGAAATGTGTACCAAGCTTCAACTGGCAGACTTTGGAAGATCCTCCACATACAAAAATTAGACTTATAACCCAGTAAAAGGAACATACAAAACTCATCCTTGGGTGGTGTGTTGGCTTCCTACCAGATGAAAATAGAACAAAGAAAAAAACTGCTCCGGTCTATTTGGTTTTTTTCTGTGTGTAGTAATACAGCCTGATAACTGTAACACACTCAGCTCCGTATAAATGAGGATTATTTTCCACTGCTCTATTGTAGAGTTTCTAACCCACAAAACCAGGAAAGTGACAATGGAAGTCACGATGCCAGGGACTCAGAGCTGAAGAGCTGTGAATCCATGGAGGGGAAAGCAAGCAACAGTAAGCATTAGAGTTCCTCTTGGCCTAAGAGACATTTGGTGAATATTTAATTCAAGACAGAATTCACAATACCATTGTTTCCTCATGGTTTTTTGCTTTCAAGTTGTCCCAGAAGCTGGACAGTCGAGCAATTATGGTTCGGGTGTTTTTGTTGTTGTTGTTTGGTTTGGTTTGGTTTAGGTTTTTTTTTTTCTGAAAATAAAATGTTTTAGATTTGAACATGCAGGATGTGCAGTGTGTGTGTTGAATAGTAAATTATGATTTAAGTGAACTGTACCTTTAGTTTGCATGAGCTTGCAAATTGTCAATGAAAATGCAAACTGTTTCAATGAAATTGAATACTTCCTACAGTACAGCATCCTATGCACAATGAAGTCACTGTGTATTTTCATTTAGAATACTAAAACTACTCAGAAGTTTTATTCCTGAATTTCAGTTTTCCTCCTTTATAAAAGAATGATGAATCATTTAATATGCTATTTTAAAGCCTATAGCAAATAGGCTATATAGAATATATATTATTGTGGTTCACTTAAGAGACTCACAAAATGTTGCTTAAACCCTTACATTCTGCCTACTTACTTTCCCAAATAACCAGTGTTTTCCTTCAGTATCTGTCTATCATGTAATATCAAAGAATTAACTATACAGCATATTTTTTCAAATGTGTGAACAAGGAAATATTGTGAATTCCAGTTCCAAAGCCCTGGTGTTTACAAACTCAGTTTCAGTGGCTTCACCCCACTGCTGCTATGCAACAGTATTTCAATCTTTTGACCCCCTTCACTAGTGCTGAAACCTAGTGGTGTGATAAGGTATAAAATTATATTGCTGTGAGGGGAGAGTGCTATCACATGCAACCTGGCTGCAAATATGGTTAACAGACACAGAAACTAAGTCACCTGCACAGAATTACCCAGGTAAGACAGGCTCTGTTTCAGTCACTTGTCTCCTTGGGCAATCACACCGTGATCAGGAAACTACTTGCTCAAAATCAGAGGTAGATATTATTTTCAAATTAACCTTTACTGCTTCTTATGTTTAATTATTTAACATGGAAAAATAACTTACATTTCCTGGCTGAAATTTGTATGCTGGTGTTCATGTGTAGATGTGTATTTTATGGATATCCCTTAACATTTAATTAATCATGAGCTCATTTGGTTTGACACATAAGATTTTTTACATGCAGCTAATCACAGAAAATAACAGTAACCACAGTGTCTACTGTGAGCACATTTCAATATTTCATCAGTTTATTCACAGATCCTTTGTCTATTGAGATCATGAAAGTATCAAATTTTAGTAAATCTACACTCATATACTGTAATGCAAAGCTAACAAGATAATTCAAGGATATGTAAGGTCCTATGTACAGTCCTTTAACATATATTTTGCTGTTTTCTTTCCCATGAACTCCTACAAAGCCTTACAAATATAAACTGTTGAGAAAAGAAACAACCAGGGCATATTTTTCCAATGCTACCCAAAGTAATAATAAAAATAATCATCATCAGTTTCAAATGTAAATGTTTGTATAACAGTCAACACTTCCCAGTTTTTACAAAGTTCCTATTGAGGTGTACAAAATCATCTTGACATCATACAAAGGAAATGTGGACATAAAGCTAAACCAAGGTTCAGTGAAACTGCTATTGAAATGATCGCTTCATACACACTTCTATTAAAAAAAATCTGAGAAGACACCTTCGGACACTAACTAGGTTAGTACTTTATTATCCAAGAGTGTTCTTTTCTTGATTTAAGTCCATATTTACCCTAAAAGCTTTGTTTCAACTCATGAGAGAGCCAGTTTTTTACTTGCCTTTCATAGTTCCCTAACTTCATCTCCTCCTCTAAGCAGACTATTACAGACAAAAAGTAACCAATTATGATAAAAGTTTGAATATCTCAAAAACCTTAATGACTCATAATGTTCTTAGTAAACAGCCTATTTCAAAAGGATTTTGAGATTCAGAAATATGTTCCAGCCTTCTACTTCCTGCTTTCTCCCTCCAGTAATATAACACAAATTTAAAGACTACTAGATTAAAAAAAGCCATCAAAACTATACCATTTTTAACAAACCTGCTTCCTTACACCATGCACACACTCACACACTCGTCTGTTCAAACACACATTCATCTATGCATACACATGAAAACACAAGTTATATAATTCAAAAAATGCCTTGAAAGCATGGGGTATGCAGTTGGAGTAATGATAAAATGAAAGATGAAGATTCCATGCAAGTCCCATTTGCCTGGAAGCAACATAGATGATGGGTCAGTTTTAAAATGTTGGTTGTTATTTGTCACTGATTGCACATGCAGGACTGTAGCTTTTTGTGGCTGCAACTAGTACAATGTACATTATTAGGCTATTGTAAATTTCTAGTGTAACTGACAATGCTATTGATAGTTAGTAGTTGGATTTATACATGGATTTATACTTGCATTGTGCTGCATTAATTTAACACCACATCAAATATGGACTTCATTGGAGCAGTGACAATAAATGCTCACACAGGTGCAGACTAAATTTTTCTTCCCTCCTCTCCTTTTCCCCCTCCTCTCCTCACCCCCCCCTTCCCTCCCCTTCCCTTCGCTGAAATGTCAAACCTGTCAGTATTTTCCCCATTCGTATGTATAAAGCTCCTTATGGATATTTGAAATACTGCCTATATTCACCCCACTATTCCTCTTCACCAGGACTTCCTTCCTCAGAAGCACCTGCTCTGAGTGTGTATAATTATTCTTAAATGCAATCCAGGGCAGAACAAATATCAGTGAAAGCTGTAACTGATTTGCCCTGGTATACAGAAAGTGAGGGCACATATGTGTATGTTTCATGCTATGTTCATAGCAGTTCCACTGTGAAGCACTGCGCTTTTTCCAATTTAAGTATATTGTTCCTCCCCCACTGAATCTGCAAGAGCTGAATAGAGATGGAAACTGCTGCTCAAAAGATAGCTTGCTCACTAGAAGAAAAAATAATAATAGAACACCTAATGTTTCAATGTTGAATAAATCCATTATCGGTTTACTTTGAGGAAAGGATAGACAGCAGTTATTTCCTATCCCTTTCCTTATTACTCCTGAAGCGTTTTTATGAAATGTAAAAAGTTACATACAGTAGAACAATTCCATGCATTTACATTAAACACCATACTGCTCAGAGTACAACAGCAACAGCTGAAGGAAATAAAAATAAGAAAAGCTCCTACCTTTTATTCTCTCTTTGAGAAAGTGGTGTCCACCCCAACCAAACTGCAAGACGAGCCAGCAGAGTCCTTTTTTTGTTTGTTTTCTCCGGTTATTTTCTAAGGCTGATCCTACTTGGCTCTAACTCAGGCGTTTTCTCCCAGCATCACTTAACTCTGGACAGCCGGGAACCACAGCTAAAGGGGAGCTCTCCCTCTGACTGGCTCTCATTCAGAGCTCCCGATTAAAGACAAACAAAACAAAACCAAACAAAAAAAACACCCCAACCCACCGACACCAACAAAAACCAAACCATTACCACCACAAAGACACGGGCAGCACGTACCGACAGGCACACACTCACTCTCCTAGGACAGGAGCAGGAGGAAGAGGCGCCGCGGATGCAGCCGCAGCACTTACCCTGGGAAGGCAGGAAAGGAGGGAAATGCAGGATTTTCCCAGCACACACTGATTTGCAAGTGAATGCAGTGGGAGGGTACAGCAAACGGAGAGCTTTTTTGTTAAAGCCCGTCGCCCTCCCTTCTCTGGCAGAATGGTTCTCTGTTTTTGAAGTCTAAGGTAATCAGACTCATCTGCTTAGCTGGTCGTGATAATAAATGCCGAATACAACATCACTTTTGCTGGTGTATTTTTTTCGTGATTAAATATAACCCTTTTCCCCTACCGCGGATGATCGTACAGCAATGTTTATTGGATATATATAGATATAAAAATAGATAGATATATAAAATAGCAGAGTGCCAAGTCAAATTACAGCCTCAGAGGGCTCAGATGAAACCAGAGGGTAGTTATTTTCTTAATTGAACTTCTTAACGCTGTTACGTTAAAATATTTTTCCTCGTGCTTCACCAGTTTTATGATTAATATAAAACAAGATAGCTCATATAATATTAGGTACTTTCACATTTCCAGAGGTTATCTGAAAAAAAAAAAACAAACAAAAAACTACTAATCCCCCATTAATACCTTTTTTCCCCAGATGATACTTGCCATGCCTGTTTTGATTTTATTTCAGTCACTGTATTTGGACTTTGCATTTTCCAGTGTGTTCCTTTTCATCAAGTTAATCTGTGTGAGTTTCATATTTCTAATACAGTAAATTGGACTTAGCACAATCCTCCTTGCATCATACCATGTGCAATCCTTTCACTGTGTTACTGTAGAGGGTTATGTGTGCATTACTTAGGAGAGATTTAACAAATAGTCACATAAGACTAAACCAATGGATGTCACTATTGCTCTATCTAAAAAGTGTCATAAGGGACTTTCTCTGATTGTAAAAAAGTCTTCCTAGAAAAAAAAAAAAAAACCTTTAAAAATGAGCTGAAAGATGATGTATTTGGGAGTGAGGAAGAAAATAACAATGAAAATAATTTCATTATTAGAAAATCTAATACAAGATTACATTGATCACTGGCTGTTGTTAGTCTGCTCAGTGGTAACTCTTGTTTCCAGCTGCTAACATTAGTCAAAAAGACAATTAAAAAAAAGGCAGGATCCTTATAGTGCATAGTATCATTTTCTAATATGAGCAACTGCTGGTGTTTTCCTCGGATCTGTAACCCTCAGTAGGAATGGAAGAGAACCACCATCTAAGCACAACCTTTTGACAGATAGGCAAGTCAGCATTTCAGTAACACGTTATACTGCCATGTGAACCCATCATCTGGAGGTAGGAAGAGAAAAAGCAGCAAAATGCCAGAGGGTGGGGGAAATCTCTTTTTACTACCATGTATGAAATGATTCAGCTTTGAAAAAATTATGTATCATGACAGCTTTTTAATTTTTCAAGGAAAGACAATGATGTTCATTGGCTTTGGCTCTACTTGGGCACATAAATATATGTGTGCAATGCATAACACATAGGTAAATATAATTCTATTACTTTCCTTCTTCCTTTCCGATTATTGTACCAATACCAAGATTAGAATTGCTCTATGTTGATGAGTTGCTGGGTTTGAAAGAATTTCATTCTCAATCCTTTCATAGGAAAGGAGGAGACTGCAGAATCTTAATCAACCTTCCTAATCTCTGACATCATTTGACATTACACTATGTACAGACACAATCACAGCTCGCAGTGATCCACGTGGAACTCACACTGTTGAGACATTTGTGCTGTCATCGGAGTCTACCCATTAATTTGTGCAAAACTGGAAGCATAAGATTCCCTTATTTTTGGTGAATCCTATCACATTGATTGGAAAGTAAAGTTCAAGGAAATTTCTTTTCTGTCTGTACCAACTGCACTTCTGCTTCCTAAAATATCAGATGTAGGCTTGGACCCCAGAGCGGAAAGTTAAAGATTGTCTTAGAATAAAAGTTGCATTTTCAGTTTGGTAATGCAGACAAATTAAATTAAAATGAAAGGAGACATATACAGAAATGTATATACATGGCTGGGAAGTAGCTCTTTACACCTGGACTACATTTTGGATGATGAAGAAAATGTTATTTTCTTTTACCACTTTGTCTTCTGTTATTTAAATTGCAGCCATGGAGTAGGAAATAAATGAAAATTTGTATATATGTGCAGAAGTTTATTCTAGTCAAGTGAATACAGACAGAGAGACAGATATGCTAAATTCTGAAGCCAAAGAAAATAAATTATCTTGTCGTAGTATTCAGGAACAACAACTTCAGAATCACTGAAAACACACTTCCTTTTCTGCAGAATATTTTGGTATATTTCTTCTAGGGTTTTATTCAGCTAGGATGAAACAATATTAACCTAGAATTTTATTGATTTATTCAGGCATAGTTACTGCAAGTCACACTTGCACACTTAAATTGGACTAACTTTTGGAGTTAAGGTTTAAGTTTAAATTTTGTATGATGAAGAAAATGTTATTTTCTTTTACCACTTTGTCTTCTGTTATTTAAATTGCAGCCATGGAGTAGGAAATAAATGAAAATTTGTATATATGTGCAGAAGTTTATTCTAGTCAAGTGAATACAGACAGAGAGACAGATATGCTAAATTCTGAAGCCAAAGAAAATAAATTATCTTGTCGTAGTATTCAGGAACAACAACTTCAGAATCACTGAAAACACACTTCCTTTTCTGCAGAATATTTTGGTATATTTCTTCTAGGGTTTTATTCAGCTAGGATGAAACAATATTAACCTAGAATTTTATTGATTTATTCAGGCATAGTTACTGCAAGTCACACTTGCACACTTAAATTGGACTAACTTTTGGAGTTAAGGTTTAAGTCCAGGAAAGCCATACTTTGCCACTAACTCCTGTTTCTGTTGCTATGGTCAACTATTTAAAAGCCAGTATTAATTTACGCTGACACCATATGGATATCTAAGGCAAAACAGTTATGCAACCATATACTTATTCATATACATGACAGTAATTCTAAAACAAGGTGGCATCATAACCTATTTTTAACACTGTCTAGTATTTCCCATTAGAAGACTTCTTTTATAGTTGTTTATAAATTTACCAAACAAATTTAGGATTAAATTTTCTATGCCAATACTCTGCCTCAGGCAGAAATAATTTTAAAATATTTCAGTCAAAAAGATACTGATTTCATAGAAGGAGAAAAATTACATAGCTGGAATTTTCTCACAGGAGTAAAACAACTTTCATGTTTTGAAATAAGAGTTTAAAACTCCCCAGGGTACTGCTGGCCTTTGAGTAAGGGGAGCTGACCAATGGAGACAGACTAGGTCAAGGAGCATTAAAATAAGAATGGTAGGAGCAGAAAGAGTGGTGGCTGGAGGATGTATTCTTTTTGGACAGCAAATTTAAATTAAAAAAAATATTTCTCCTAAAGAAGTAGGAAGGAAGAAATGGTAGCAGCACAGAACACTGAGACTGAATGAGGAGACCTGTAGTAGAAAAAAAGAGAAAAGAAAAAAAAAAAAAAAAAGAAAAAGAAAAAAATGGTTAAAAAAAGATCAAAAGTCACAGAGATATACAGATCTTACCAAGGATTCTGTGGTTGCTTTTTGCCATCTCTGTCTTCAAGGCAGAGAGATTTCATTCCTCTGAAATGATAGGTCTAGTATGATATCTACTCAGACTACAGGACAAAAGCTTTCCTTGTTTTTCATTTCTGCTTTGAAATTTGTCAGAGATTCCAGAAGCCAGTAGTTGCATTGGTAGGAACACACTAAAGTGTAAGATGTACGAGAAAGACCCTATTTTCCTCAGTAGCACTATAAGCAAATGTCTGTCTTGACAGACAGACTTGAATTATCTCCACTCTGTGTTGGCCCACATAGAGTAAGCGAGCACGTTAATTGCTTCATGAGCTCATGAAATAGTCATCAATGTGGTGTTTTTAAAGACTCCAAACCTAGCAATGAGCGATATGGACCCTGATAATCCCTTTTCTTCTTGCTTTATTTGATGATTGATATATTTTAACCTCTAAAAGACTGTACTCAGAAACCTAAAAGTAAACCCACAGTTTTCAAAAAATTACCAAATACCAGAATTGTTTATCTATTTAAAATGTCAACTAAAAAAAAATAAGTAAATCATATTACATATATGAAAAGAAGCCAATTTACAAACATTTCCTAATTACTATCTTCATACACTCCCAAAAGTATCCTTCCTCATTACACAAGATAGACATGTCTCTTTCTAAGTCAGCATATCAACAGTTGTCTACAAAAGAGCTGTTTTCAATGAAATTACTAGAAAATTTTTCTCTCTCTGCTTAAAGTGTTCATCTGGGAGGCGGAGAGTATCAGTAACAATTAATGCCTTATGTTTTAATTATGTCAAAACTAAACAAGCTAATATAAGTACATTGTAGAAGTGTGATTATCCTAGTGGAAGACAGAGTACAGAGTAAGTTAAGAGTGGGCTGAGAGTAGCCCTGACTGCGGGGTGTTGATTGATGAGAATCTCAACATAAGCTGTCAGTGTGCTCATGCAGCTCAGAGAACAACCATATCCTAGGAGGCTACAAGAGGACCATGGCCAGCAGATCAAGAGAGGTGATTCTCCCCCTCTACTCTGCATCTTTAAGCTTCCACCTCAAGTACTGTGACCAGTTTTGGTGTCCTCACCATAGGAAGGACATAGATGTGTTGTCATGAGTCCAGAAGAGGACCACGAAGATGTTTCAGGGATTGGAGCACCTCAGGTATGAGGAGAGGGTGAGGGAGCTGGGATTCTTCAGCCTGAAGAAGACTCCATGGGGACCTTATAGCTGCCTTCCAAGACTTGAAGGGAACCAACAGGAAGGCAAGAGAGGAACTTTTCATAAGAGTGTCCAGAGAAAACAGGGGAAAAGGGGAAATGGTTTTAAACTGAAGGAGAATAGCTTTCAGGCTGGATCTTAGGAACAAGTTCTTTAGTACAAGTGTGATAAGACCCTGGAATGGATTGCCAAGAGAGGTTGTGGATGGCCCCCCCCATGGAAGTGTTCAAGGCCAGATTGGAAAAGGTCTTGAGCAAGTTTGTCTAGATGAGAGGCAGGAAGGTTGGAGTAGATGATCTCTAGGTCCCTTCCAAACCAAGTCACTCTATGGTTCTATGATTTTATGAAGATAAATGCAGGTTTTATATCTTTACTCCATTAAACTGGAATATTCTGTCATACTGAAAACTATTTCTTGGTCTGATCTTGTAGCTACCTCTTATTAGAGGCTGTTTACTGACTTCCTCACCAGAAGCTTTCAAGTTGCTTATATTTTGACAGAGGCCTCAAGTAGCTAGTATAGCATTGCATGAGACCACAAATGTAATCAGTCTGCAAAGAAACAAACCAGACAATGGGTGAAAAAGAAGTAATGTAGAAAACGTCCATGGTAGAACTGGGACCACAGTAACCACAGTGGTAGTGGATTAAGGGTTGGACTTGATGATCTAAGAGGTCCTTTCCAAACCGGATGATTCTGTGAAAAAAATCTAAATTGATGCCTAGGATGGTGCACTTTAACAATACAGTGACTTCCTCCTAATGTGAAAGACTACAATTGTTCTTCCTTTCTGCTTGGACTGCCCAAGGGTACAAGCTTTTCAAGATAATGAATTTCTTCTCGGATATTTTAAGGCTATTACTGTCCCCACTGGCTTTCAGCACCAAGACATATTAAGTGCTCTACCACTTGGATTAGACCATGACAGTATCAGAAAGTCCTATCAGGCCTCATCAGACTGGCAGAAATGTCCTGTCCTCTATACATGCCTCCTGAGTTTTCTCTATATGTATATTAATGAAATAAATAATCCTAGAGATGTTGTGTTTGCAATAAACTAGTCAATGTTATGTCAAGATTAAAAGCTATTGTCTCAGAATAAATAAAAATAAATAAATAAAATAATTAATTCTAAATAAGTATCAGAAAGGCAGAAAACTTGGGAGGGTGGTGAATGAGCACTATACAGTGTTGCTGATATAGTTTAGAGTCAAAATAAGACAAAAGAGGAAAACTTAAAGACCTACTTTATACCAAAAAAGTATACCCTACATAGACAGATGTTAAATGACAAGTATCAAGCATCAGAAGGCAGTTTTAGTATTATTGTTGTGAAGGAAACAAGACACAGGAGAGAAAAAATGAGTACCTGTTGTTAACATGGAAGAATACTGTTATGTTCCCCATGAAAAAGCAAAGTGTCTCATCTATATGATTTAATCTACATTAAGGACAAAAAACCCAAAAAAAGGGGCCCGTATAATAGAAGGATTAATCTTTTAAAAATAGTTTTTAAAATATATTGACAGATATTTCACTGAAATTCTATATCTATACTAAACCAATGTATTTGGTTTAAAATAAAATGCTGTACCACAGCATTTTTTGGGTTTTTTTCCCATCAAAATATAATGTCTTAAAATTTCTTAGGTGACCAAACACCTTTGCTACAGGATTAGCAATATCTTTCTCTGAGAAAGGAAGAAAAAGACAAAGTCAAACCACTCATTATAGTTTGCAAAGCCATTAGCAAAATCTGTGAGCAGAACTGTTTATTTTGTTACCTCTGTATTGATATTTTTAAAGCATTAATTTATTTATTTTTTCCTGGGAAATTTAGATCATCAGCTCCTCCGTTCCAAATACAAGACCAGAGGCAGATCAGTTAGGAGACTTGTGGGGATTTAGGCATGAAAAAACACCCTGTATTACAGTTAACAGTTAATATTTCCGTGGCATGAAAAGGAGACAGATAACTATGGCAGGAGGGCTGGAACTAGATCTTTAAGGTACTTTCATACCAAAACCTTTCTGTCATTACATGAACTCCAGACTGCCAGAAAATGACTGTCCTCACTCAGCAGGGAAGACTTCAGAGTACAGATATGCGCGTAGTGATAATGCTAGGGGCAAATTACTTGAAGTCAACAAAAGTTCTCATCCATCTTCGGGTGACACAGTTGCCCCCTCCTCAAGTCTTGAAATCTGATCTTTCAGTATGAGAGAAGAATCCTAATGAAATGTCACCGAATGTCTCATTTTCAAGACAGTCTGTCCTTTACTGATTCCAGCTAGAAGAACAGTGTCTACATTTAGCGCAGGACTTTCACCATTAAGCTTTCTGAAAATGAAAAATAGTAGTAGTCAAAAGACAACTTTCTTTCAAATAATAGCATATTAAATTGTGATTCAAAATCATGTGGTAGCTACAGAAAAGTTTTATTTTAGAAATTAATATAATCAGAATAGGCAAAATGTATAAATGAGCACATGACTATGCAGGAACCTTATATTAAAATTTTACCTTTACCTGTAGTTAATGAGAAATCTTCACCACTTACTGTCCAATTAGTGGTTTGTATAAAATCACTATATTGCCTTGGACAACTGCCCAGTGAATAAGTACCCACATCATAAATATGAACACAAAAAAATTGTTATCAGTACTAATTAGAGTAGCAACCTGTTGGCAGACTCACCAGAAGAGGAAAGAGATTTGCTTAAGTGACAGCATAACATCTGATGCCAAAATAAAAACAGATGAATAAATTTTGGCACAGAAAAATGCCTATGAAATCAGACCAGTTCAGGTTGTTCAGGGCCCCATTCAACCTGACCGTGAACACTTCCAGGGAGGGGCAGCCACAATTTCCTTGGACAAGCTCTTCCAGCATTTCATCCTCACAGGATAGAATTTCTACCTTATGTCTAGCCTAAATACCCCCTCTTCAAATATCTCCCCTTGTCCTCTTGCCACACACCCATGTAAAAAGCCCTGCCCCAGCTTTCTTATAGGCCCCCTTCGGGTACTGGAAAGTCGCTATAAAGTCACTCCAGAGCTTCCTCTTCTCCAGGCTGAACCCCATCTTCACAGGGGAGGTGCTCCAGCCCTCTGATCATTTCACTGTCTCTCTTCTGGACATGTTCAAGGAGCTCTATGTCCTTCTTACACTGAGGACTCAAGAACTGGTCACAGTCCTCCAGGTGAGGTCTCACAAAGAGTAAGAGGGGGACAATCACCTCTCTCAACCATCTGCCTGTGCTTCTTTTGATGCAGCCCAGGACCCAGTTGGCTTTTCGGGCTGCAAGCACTCACTGATGGCTCATGTGAAGCTTCTGGTCCACCACCACCAAGTCCTTCTCGGACTCAGGGCTGTCCTCAATCCTTGCTCCTCCCAACCTCTATAAATCTGTAAATTTGTCACAATTGGTTATCTCCAGACAGAATGAAAGCTAATACAAACAGTGTGTTTCTTCCTTGCTGCTTTGCATGGCTTAGAATAAAACAAGGGAAAGTCTTACAAAGAATATAATACAATGCTGTTAAACTTATGCTTTAAGGTCACCATATATTACATTTTTGTACAACCATATGCTTTTCGATATAGAACTGTACACAAGGAAAAATGAAAGTGGGGTTTTTTGTGTTTTCTTAGATATATTGGTAGGAACACGTGAATTGTTTTCTATTCCAAAAAAGTCTTTTATGTATATGTATGTTTTAATCACAGGGTTGTTTCTAACAATTTCCTATTCTTTGAAAAATACACTTGTACATAAAAGGAGATATTCTGAATAAAACTAAGTATTTGCCTCTCTAGAAGCATATTCCTCATTAATATTTTTATGCAGGAGTCAGGAAGTAACCTAAAAGTTATAGGAAGTGACTTTATTTTCAAACTCTGACCCTTTATCATTTCACCTTGATACAGCATTTATGAGAAGAATAGTAATGTAAACCTCTATAAAATTATTCACACTTCAGTCATTTAATGCTTTCTCTTTTTGTTTAAAAATGTCATCTCAGGCCAGTAGTATTAAATATATATAAACAAAAATATCTTAAACATAGAAGACCCAGAATAGCCAACGATATTTTATAGCTTATCTGCAAACTGGACATAAGTCAGTAAGTTTGGATACACTCTCGTTAGGTCATCTGTTGTGCTGCATTCTCATACCCAAAGAAGCAAGTATTTGAGACTTCCAACTTTTAGCATTTTTATTATGTTACTGTGTACTACGACATGAAGTTACAAGATATAATGAAGGCCTATGGGAGATGATTAAGACAGTTTTTTAGGAGGTAGGAAATAGTTTTTAATATTCATTTTTTTCATAAATGCAGAATTAGCAATTAAGAGATGCAGACCAAGAAACAGAACCTTGAAAAATGGAATATCATATATGGCCCCTAATTACTTTTTGCTTTTAAGGAAAAAAGAATCATGGATGGAACATCACTCACTATTAATGGCTATGCTAAAGGAAAAAGAATGTGAATAGGAAGAACCTGACAAATGAAGACTCCTTCTATACTACTTCCTTTTATACTTCTACTATTTATGTCATAGCTTAGAAATTATAAAGTTTGTCTAGTCTAACAGCAACCACACATGGCAAATTCTAGAGATAATCACCTCTGTTCAACCTTTATCATCAACTCATTTTATGAATTTTAACCAGTCACTTACCTGTGTTCATCACTATGATGGAGATATAACAGAATGAATATATTTCATCTTCAATTTGTAAACTGCTTATGCAAAACTCAGTTTCCTTGCATTTCCTCTGAATAATTTATCATTCAGCTTCTCAGCAGACAACCTTTTTTCCACTGAAACTCATGCAATGCAGGCTAGTTTTGACTGGAAACTTATATGATACTGTGTTTTTTCTCCTAACTGGCTAATTGTAGTTTATATGCAATTAAACTTTTATTACCAGGCACATATTTCTACAAATTCCTAATTACCTTCTACAAAACATTGGCAGAAATATAATGGGAAGTAATGCCTCAGCTGTTCATAAAGAATGTGAAATAATTTCAGTAAGTACTACCAGATATTTTTTTCTTTTGTATTTTTTGCTTTCATACAATGTTATTAGGAGGCATTGGAAGTTACAAATATAGTGATTTACAATTACTATATACTTTCTACAAAGTGTACTAAAATATGTAACATTTTTATAAGAATGTTTTGAGATTTTTTTGTTTATTTGGAACTGAAACAACAATTCTAAGGTTTACAGTAAACTTCACAGATCTGAAAGGTCAACACACCCATGGAAATGCCAAAAGATTTTCCCCCAAGCCCAGGCATGTTTCTAGAACAATGTTTTACTCCACAGTGGGACCCTATAAAAAGAGGGATTGAAACAGTGCCTGCAGAGAGCAGCAGTTAACTCTGCACTATGTCAAGAGACATGTAGGTAGGAAATCCTGGTCAAAAGGAGGAAAAAAAAGCAAACCCACAAAACCAAACAAACCAACCAACCAAACAAAACACCTTGCTTTTCTCAAAACCGTGCTCTTTCTGGGTCACACTAACAAAGTCAGGTTTTCTGGAGAAAGCAAGGTGTCATCTTGTTTTAATTTTCACATCATACAGGCAAGGTATCATTATGTGATCTCATAACATGCTGTATTTCAAACACTTTGGATTTAAATCCCTGCTTTTTAACTTTAAGTCCTTGCAGATATAAGAGACAGAAATTAATCTTGTTTAAATGCCCAGAATATCAAAAGCAACACTCCTAAGTTACAATCATATTTTGAAGTTCCTGAGCTTTTAGAATCAGTATTTCTTACTTGTAATGTGTAAATTACAGACATATCTTCGCATTTCTAAGGAAATAAAACTGAGAGATGCGAGAACATTGTTTTATTAAGAGAGGCCAGGTATTGATACAGAACTAGCCTTGTAGGCTAATCTCTGACATATGACAGAGATATTGCATTTAGGTGTCTATCTGATGACTTTCCTTCTGATATGTGGAGAACAGACATGTACTGAATAGCCATACCAAGACTTACTTTGTTTCATGGTTTGGTTTTCTGTGCATCTCTACGGTGGTATATTTTTAAAATTAAAACCTTTTTCTTTCAGTGACATCCCTTACGCAAGACTCTGTTAAGAAATAAACCTCTCTAGAGAGTGTGTCAGGCTGGCAGATGGGTGCCTCCATACCTCTCAGAAGAGTGTCTCCCACCACTGCTTCTTCTTATTTCCACTTAGCCATATACGGTGAGTCCATTGAGCTGCCTTGTTCAGCTCCAGCAACATACCTGATGCAGCCTTGTGGGTTTTTTCTCCAGTCTACAGAACTGTGAAGCAGTTCTTCAGGGGCACCTTAGTTTACGAGGGAAGCCTCTTCTTCCTGCAATTTTTCACCTATGAAATCTTCCACTCTTCTTCACTGCTGACTTTCCTCCTTTCTGTGTGTTCTGGTGGGGCAATTATTGGCTGTGTGGTGATAGGCTGTGGTTTCACTGATCCAGCTATCTCCTTTTCTTCCTTCCTGGTATTACAGCTTTTCTACAGTTTCCTTGTTCCTTTCCTGTTCCTTCAGCTCGCACACCTGCTGCAGTAGGTCCTCTACCTGGGCACACCTTATCATGCAGCCTTCCCACCTAACCCTGCCCCACACATGAGGTCCAGGCACTTACCACAGCCTGAGGTCTGTGCAATAACCTGTCCCTTCAGCAGCTCTGTCTGAGTGGAAGCATCAGTCACCATTAGGATAAATGGTGCAGAACCCCAGCTGGAGCTGCAGCTTTTGCTCTTCACTGAGTGCTCACCCCTGCGTCTCGTTAGTTGGGATCAGCACCCCTGACCTTTGCAGACTACCTTGGAGCTGAGCCCTGTGACAGAGAGCCCTCACAGCACAAGATGCTGAGCCATGCATCGATGATATGCTGTGCCCTGTTTCCCTGCTTAGGTCTCTCGAGCTCCTCAGAGATGCTTTGGTGGGAGAGGGAGGGGGGGCTCCTCTCACACCTCCTCAGCAGCCCACTGATGAGCCGCCCTTCCTCTGGCACTGTCTGCATTTGTTCCTGGGTCAAGGAAGCTCAGTAAATGCCTCCTTTTTTTGCCCATTTTCTTCTCCTATACAGAGGCTCCTGACAGGAGCTGTTCACATCTGCAAGTGCACCTACAGGGAGCCTACAGGAAAGCTGGAGAGGGACTGTTTACAAGGGCATATAGTTATAAGACAAGGGGCAATGTTTTTGAGCTGGGAGAGTGTAGATTTAGGTTAGATATTAGGAAGAAATTCTTTAGTGTGAGGGTGGTTAGACACTGACACAGGTTGCCTCATCCTTGGAAGAGTTCAAGGACAGGTTGGATGGGATTTTTAGCAACCTGTTCTAGTGGGAGTTGTCCCTGCCCATGCAGCGTGGTTGGAACTAGATGATCTTGAATGGTCCCTTCCAACAAAACCATTCTGTGATTCAATGATTCTTAAAAGATTTCAATAAGGAACCTTGAACATACTATAATGTAAAGCAGAACTAAGGAGTACTTAATTTTCACAGAAATTTTAACAATTTAAAAATGTTTTTTATCTCAGCCTTATTTGCAAACTATGAAATTTTTATTTAGCTTTATTTTCAAGCTATAAATCAGCCTTTAACATTCTTTGATTTTAAACAGGACTTTACAAATAAGCTGCAAACTAATAATTAAAAAAAGGATAAGTATTATCTACGTATCCTGATAATGAGCAGCTGTACACCATGGTTAGTTAATTTCTGAAGAACCACCATCCAGTTGCTGCTTCCAAACTTCTGCTGCATTTGTATTTACCTATGGAAAAGGGCAATGAGGGACAGAGGGAAAATGCTTTACAGTAGATATATTTATTAAAACATGACAGGATCAGATTTGATATGTTAAAAAAATTTAGAGAATACCTTCATCAAAATCATAGACTGAGAAAAAAAAATAATACAGCCTTTCAAGTCCAAACAAATATGCACAAATCATCCCATCTCTCCCCAGCAACACATAAGCAAATCAATAACTAACAAGCAAACACAAGCTTATTTCCTGTGCAAGTGAATGAACCATTCAGGACAATAGCACAGCATTTCCAATTTTAGTTGCCCTTACTTTGTCATGTGAATCCCAATCTAGATAGTTTCCTCATGGCAAAAGAACTTGTGAAATTATTTGGGTTAAACAATAATAGTTGTGAAATTTTCTGTAACAATAACTATAATTACTATTCCCAGAGCCCCAAGTTTCTAGTCAGCCATACAGGATACCTGCAGGCCTATAAAATAGGCTAGGGCTAGGTTACATATGACCCAAAGCCTCTTCTTCCATTTCAGGGTAATGTGAAAATAGTCTGTTAATATACTTAGGTGTCTTTAACCAGTGCATTTTACAGAATTGAACCAGTGCATTTTACAAAAAAAAAATCAATACAGACACTGTAACTTCTATCTTCTGGTTACAAGAATGTGTAGTGTCTTTTTTTTTTTTTTTTTTTTTTTCTCTCAAGAACAGAAGAAGCAGCAAGTGCATGTCAGTGACTGTGATATTGTATTAAATTCTTATTAGGTTTTCATAGAAATCATAGAATGGACCTCTAGAGATCATCTAGTCCAACCCCCCTGCCAAAGCAGGATCACCTAGGGCAGGCCACACAGGAATGCATCCAGGTGGGTTCTGAAAGTCTCCAGAGAAGGGGACTTCAAAATCTCTCTGGGCAGCCTGTTGCAGTGCTCTGTAACCCGCACAATAAAGACATTTCTGATCACATTGACGTGGTACTTCAGGGCACATGACCTTGAGCCTACTTTTAGTTGCCTGTAGAAGGCCTTGTTGACAGCTTCTTCTTGCTTTGGTGTCTATAGTAGACATCGCAGTGGTAACTCTTGTGTTTGCATGTTAAACTCTTACCCACAAACTTTCAATATCATCATCATCTCCCCCTGGGTTAAGCTCAATGCTTTCTAGTTGGTTACTCATATAAACTCCAGCACTACACCTTCTCAGTCTGCCCTTCCTAAGATAGTACATAGTCATCTGTAACCACATTCCAGTCATCTGAGCTATGCCACCATGTCTCTAGTTGCAATGAGATGGTAGCTCTGCAACCACACACAGATTTCTAGTTCATGCTGTTTATTCCCCATGCTTCTTGCATTGGTATACAGACACTTCAGACACTTGGTTGAGCAGCATCTGTTGCCATTGGGGTTGGTTTGATCTATTTGTTCATTAGGTGCAGTGGCACATACATTGCCATGTTTGACACTGCCCCCTGCTAAATTCAGTTTAAAGCCCTCTTGACTAAGTTGGCCAGCCTAGCCCCAAAGATTCTCTTGCCTCTTCCAGACAAGTGAATTACATCCCACCTATCAGGTTGCAGTCATCATAAACTGCCCCACTGTCATAGAAGCCTAAACCTTTATGATGGCACCAATTACGTATACAGAAATTGATGCTCATTATTCTTCTATACCTTGAGTCCTTGGTGTCATTTTTCTGTGTATTTGTAGACTTTTAATAATTTTACCTTTTTTATCATTATTGTTTCATTAAAGCTGTGTAGTTTAGTTACCGACCCCTAAATCTCTCTTCTTTATTTCCCCTCTCTTTATCAGGCCATGGGGCCATGGGGCGGAGGTGGGGAGTGAAAACTCCCACTTAACCCTCCAAGTGATTGGACGTTCTGTCTTGCACCAAAAGGAACCATTCTTGTAAATGAGAATGCTAGGTGTGATGTCCCTTAACCCTGTCCTATTTTTAAAAAGAAAATGGACACATCCATCAAAACAATAACGACACAACAGCACTTTCCTCATTCTGAAAGAACACAGAGTTCATAATCCACCATTTCTTACAAACTACTCACTATGGCATTGTCTGAATTTACTGCGTGGAGTCTTTCACCTGATACTGACAGCGGATCAAACATTTAAATATATAAATACTAAAGAATATTGCCATTATAATATTACTATATTATACTACTACAATTCTACTATAATACTATTACCATTTACTTCAGTATCAATACGCCATTTCATTATTTTCATAAAATTTTATATTAATATATGATTATTTTATAATACAATATCACCGTATCATATTATTATAATAATAGTAATAATATTGTTATATTATTATAATATTAATATTATTATATTATTAATATAATGTTTAATCTGCTGCAATAATAATATTATTCAACTACGGGTAGCTTATTTGGAGTATTCATCAAAACCTTCAACAGCTTAAAAAAGGCCAGTAAGACTTTACTTCCAAAATTAATTCGCTTGTAGGCTCTGTATCTTAATTGACAAAATCCATCAGTGTCTTTGGACAGAGTTGTAGGAATGAAACTATTTTGAAAGTTCATCTGAAAACTTCCTCAATGCATAACACTCAGTAAAAGTGTATTTTGCAGCCAAAGTATTGCATGGACAGATATGATTTCTGTTGTCTAAGCAATAACCTTCAGTTTCTACAGTCACAGCATATTGCAAAAAGATCAAAACTGTGGACAGACCAGTCGAGCAATGAATGTTACATTTGCAAAAGCACTTACAATATCAAATGCTTGCATTTTTTTAAAACTTTAAAAACGAGGGCTCATGAAGTTTATATTTGCACATCTTTCAAACATGGTTTATAACAGGTTGTTCTGTTTTCACAGTGGTCATTAGAGATTATTTACTGCAGCAGGTAACAGAACAATATTTGAAGTATTTAACAATGATTTTACCACTGGCTGATTAAAGCAGGATCAGATTCTCCAGTATTTAGTCACATCTCAACCAACACGCCTAAGCCTTGCATGCCATACTGTGCTCCATTTTGGAGGAGGTGGCGGGGATTGTCCCGTCACAGCGGCTCCTCCACCGCGCTCTGTGGCACTGTCTTCTCCTCACCCTCCTGAAAGATCTTGCGGGCAGTCTTGCTGGCCAGGACATGACGGCTGGTGAACATGGGGGCGTGTTGTTCTCCTTGTCGCTCAGCGACAGGTTCTTCATAGGCAAAAGCCCATCACATGCCCCTGGTTCTTGGCGGTGACAGGCGGGGCTGGTCATGGCGAAGCAAAGCAAGGCCTGCGGTGAGGCTGAGGCGAGCCTCGTGGCCGTGTTTGAGCGCCACTGAGGCGGTGGCGACGGCTCCATCAGAGCTGGTACGGGACTGTGTGGAGAGGGGCCCTCCTCCCCTCGCCCGGCAGGGCTGGTCATGGCAGGCGGCGTCGCAGAGCTGGCAGGACCAGGTGACCAGGCCTGTGATGCCAGTCTGCGCTCAACATTCCTCGGCTGGTGTCTCGCCATTTCACAACTCTTGCTTGCGGTGTTTCCCCTACCATTATTCCCCCTTTTTGTTTTTCAAAAAGGGATTTAAACACGCAGTGAGTATGTTCAATCATCGCCCGACCTGTGAGTCTGCAGATAGCGCTCTCTGCAGTGACCCCTAGGAAAAATACTTCTGACCTTTCTGGTCTGTAGAAACAACAGTTCCCCGTTGCACCATGAAGTCACGACCCCACAAATTCAAAGGCGTGGTAACAATATAGGGTCTAATAGTAGTACCTTGTCCGCTTGGATTAATATTTGTTTGGGGTTTATACGTTGCTGGCTTATCATAACTCCTCAAATTCCACCTAAATCTGCAGTGGGAAGAGTGCAATTACAGTAACATCAGCTCCAGTGTCAAGCATTCCCGTAGCACTAGTTTGTTCGGGTAACCCCTTAAACATTTTTAAAAGACACATTGTATTGGGCTTACACTGAGTTACTGGTTTGCTTCCGATGTATCTGGCAAGGCCCTACAGACCCAAAGCTTCCTTTTCCCCTTGCCAAAGAATGGGCAGCGGGAACTGCTGCTGTCAAAGGGAACAGCTTCGCAGTGTGGCTTTGTGCTGGTATCGTTACTGGAGCTGAGGGGGTCCAAAGCATTGCTGCAACACGTCTCGTATAATCAGCATCTTCGACGCCCCGTAAGACAAATAACCCTTGTAATGTAACGCTGGATCATCCCAATAATAGGGCGCTAAGCCCATATCCAGTAGCATTTAGTGGTACTTTATGAACCTTTTGATCCTGTATACCTACTGAAACTGCTGCGCTGACATCCGCACCAGCGCTGCCTCCGGTGCTTGCTTCGCAGCCCACCACATGCGCCTGAAAGTTGCCGTGGGGGGGTCGGCAGTAGCCTCACCGCCCAAGGGCCGACCCCTGGTGTGCTTTTAGCTTCCCAGGCAGATGCGGGGCAGCCCTGGCTGAGCTCCCCGCGGGCCGTGCCGTGGTGGGCCCGGGGGAGGGGGTGACACCAGACCGTCTCCTGCGGCTGGGCTCTGGCAGCCCCTGCCCGCTGCCCCCTAAGGCTGCCGGTGAAGAGGGAGCGCCGCCTGAGGTGGGCGGGCGGGGGTTGGCGGCGACCCGACCCCCTCCGCTCCTCACCCTGTCCCTCGCCCCCTGCCACTTGCCGAGAGCACCGGGGGCCGTATCCCCTGACTCTACTCGGGGCAGGTGGCGGAGCGGCAAGAGCCCTCGGCGGGTCAGGTCCCAGCGCATCGGGGCGGACGGGGTCTCTCTGCCCTCACCCCATTGCCGAGTCCATCGCGGCAGTCTCCGCCCTGGCCCCGGCTCCGTTCGCGCCGCGGTGGGGAGAGGGAAAGCAGTGGAGAGAAACTCAGGAAGCTTCGGGGCCGTGCCGCTTCTCCCGGGACGGCGGAAGGTGGTGCCGCCTGAGCTGCGGGTCTGCCGGCGGGAAGTTATCGCCGGCCACCTCCGTCCCACCCTGCGCGGGAACTCGGTGCTTTGGCAGGCAGAGGGGCGTCGAGGGGATGGCTCACACTCCGGCCTTCGGAGGACGGCGCTTCGAGGTCGCGGTGGCCGCGTCGGGCTGAAGGCTGTAGGGGCTGCGGCGAAAAGGGGAAGCGGCACCTCCGGGCCGCCTCGCACTGAGGGGTGAAGGGGACCCCGGTGAGTCCTGGGCGCTGCGCCGGGACCGGACTGCGCGGTCCGAGCCACGGGAGCTCGGCGTGTAAAGGCGGCGGTTTAGTACTGAGGCGAAGCGTACTCTGGGAGAGAAGGTGCTGGTGCTGGTGCTGGTCCAGGGCCGGGGTAGAAGAGCCGGGGGTGGCCGAGCCGGCGGCAGCCACCTTGGGGTGCTGGTCGGACTTGCGGGTGCCCTGGCACTGCTGCAGGAGGTGTGTGTGAGGGACTCTCCCGTCGGAGCTCTCGGCATGGCCCCGCTCACAGCGTCCCTCGCAGCTGAAGTGGTGCTGGCGGCATTAAACAAAAACTTTACCGTCTCCTCCTGCGTCCCAGGCAAGAAGTCAATAAGCATGTGCGACCCCATAATTGAAGTCCCTCTGCTGCTCACCTCTGTTGATCCGAGGGACACAATCTTAGTTGCATTGCTCCTATTGATCCGGAGCTAGGTGTCACGGTCCACCTTTAGTTTCTGTAGCAGAGCGTCGCCGTGGATGCTCTCAGGTCGGCAGACCCAGCTCTCGATACGGGGCTTGCTCCTGGGGAACATCCAGCATCCTCACACTGGGGTACCCTTTACAGCGACGGAAAATACAGGGCCGGCTCACACAAGTGTGGTTGCAAGCATCAGCAGAACTTTATTGCCACACCACAGCACAACCCTAGCACATCAGCCACACTTTATTACAGGCTATCACTACTTATACCGTAATTGGTCAGACTTTCACCCCTTGATGGAAACGTAACTTTCCTCAGGAGACTGCGTGCATCTCACATCCTGCGTACCTCTCTCTCATCCTCCTCAGAGGGCCGCCCCCGCAAGGTCAAAAACCTTCATAGCCTGAGGGTACCTGCTAGAAAAGAAAACATGGATAGCTCCATATAAAATTGGCTCAGAGATTTGCCATCATTTTTCGAAGGATTTATACTCTTTTCAAGTCATGTGGGTGACACACATGCTCTCATTTTATGCTGTGTATAATTTTTTGAGGTTTACAGAAGTCACAGCAGCGCATGAGCGCTTACAACGGTTCTACTGATGCATGGTACAATAAAAAGAATATTCATAAAGTATGATCATTATATACATGGGCATTCATGCAGATACAACCTACGAAATTGCATGTATAAAAATGCTACATTACTACACATATAATAAAACAGGTTTTGGAAGGTGTGAAGTTGTGTGATCTGCATATCAGGCGTAAGAGCTCATTAATTATCTCAAATATCACCAATATTGAGGGATTTTTGTAAGACGCTGTGTGGGAGTTGTTTGCCTCAACATTGCTAACCACAGAGAAACACCAAAACATTTGCTCTGACACTGCTAGAACCACAAAGGGGCACCTCCTTTCTCAGAAAATACTGCATAAGACCTCTTCCTGAAAAACACCTCAAAAAGCACTGTGATGGCAGGAACTTGGTTAGACAGTGCCCACCTACCACCCTGCACATGAGCCTGGGCCTGGGGTCATTACCACTGAGAGACCCCCACAGTGACAGTACTGGGAATGTACAACACAGGGGGCAGGACAATGCAAAGCAGTTCTGAAAATCAACACACTAATCAAGAAAGAGAACTATGAGACCAGTATGGTTGATCAGGGAGCTGTTAGGTAAACTGAAACGGGAGAACGTATAGATCATGGAAAGAAGGGCTGACCACTTGAGAGGAATATAAGACTGTTGTCTGAGAATGCAGAGAGGCAACTAGGAAAGCTCTCTTGGAAACTCCTTGGAATTAAATCTTGCAAGAGAGGTTAAGGACAACAAGAAGGGCTTCTTCAAATACGTAGCAGATAAAACTAACACTAGAGGCAATGTAGGCCCAGTGCTGAATGAGGTGGGTGTTCTGGTAACAGAGGATACAAAAGAGGTGGAATTGCTGAATGCCTCTGTGTATACTGCTAGAGGATGTCCTCAGAAGCCCCAGCCCCATAAGGCAGCTGAAGAAGTCAGGGTAAAAGATGAGATTGCATTGGTTGATGAGGCCTGGGCTAAGGATCAATTAATGAGGCTGGACATCCCTAAATCCATGCGCCCTGATGGGATGCACCCATAGGCGCTGAGGAAACTACAGACATCATTGCTGGGCTGCTCTCCATCATCTGGTAAGTCGTTGGGAACAGGAGAAGTTCCTGAGGACTGGAGAAAAGCAAATGTCACTCCAGTCTTCAAGAAAGGCAAGAAAGAGGACCTGGGTAACTGCAGACCGGTCAGCCTCACCTCCATCCCTGGGAAGGTGATGGAAAAACTCATTCTTGGTGCTGTCTCCAGGCACATCAAGAACAAGAGGTTTATCAGGAGCAGTCAACATGGCTTTCCCAAGGGCAAGTCATGTCTGACCAACCTGATAGTCTTCTATGAGGATGTAACCAGGGGGATGGATGATGGCAGAACAATAGATGTAGTTTATCTTGATTTCAGTAAGGCATTTGACACTATCTCCCACAGCATCCTTGGAGCTAAACTGAAGAAGTGTGGCCTGGATGATCGGGTAGTGGGGTGGACTGGAAGCCGGTTGAAGGATAGAAGCCGGAGAGTTGTAGTCAATGGGATGGAGTCTAGTTGGAAGTCTGTTTCTAGTGGAGTCCCTCAAGGGTCAGTACTGGGACCAGTACTATTCAATATATTTATTGATGGCTCGGGTGAGGGAATAGAGTGTACTATCAGCAAGTTTGCTGATGACCCAAAACTGGGTGGAGTGGTTGACTGACTGAAACTGAAGTGAGAACTTCTCGTTTCTTGCCCCACTTTGTCTTCCCTACAGGCACACAAGTTTCTCATCAATTTAAGCTTTCTAGAGATCCTCTGTCTCGTTTACTGGTCTCAAACTTTCCTCCAGATTTTATCACCCCCTACTTTCTTTTGTGTATTCGCTAATAATGCATACATGCATTATTTTATCTCACTTAAGTCTGTCATCTTCTGGTTCATCTGTCATCTTCTGGTTCACATACTCCCAGCCTTTATTTATTGAAAACAGCTTTTCCTAAAAAATTGTAATTTTTTTCATTAACAAAAGATATAATAAATTGCAGAATCGTCTATTGGAAAAATAGACAAATTGTTAAATAAAAGTCAGTATCAAAGAATATCTAATAAAAAATTACAAATCAGGAAGAGGAAAGTTAACAAAATGGGTAACAGCACACTGAAAAATTTAACAAGGAAGGTTTATTTGCTTTTGAAAAGAGAGGAGTAGAAGTCTCCCCTGAAAAAACTTATAAAAAATCTGGAAGCTATATACAGTGAACACAAGAAGAAAATAATAAACTACCTATGTATCTTCAAGAAGTTATTCAAGTCCTTTCAATCAGGTATTCTTTTTTCTAATGACAAATACAGTTTTTATGCAAATTCAAACAAGTGAGAATTTCTTTTAGTTAGTTCTTTTAGAATTTACAGTCCCAAATATTACACTGATGCAGCAAAACAATTGCCTAAGTGGAACACAGGCACAGATTAAGGGACTTGCAATGGCATCCCATGACATGCATGGATGTGAGGCAGAGCTCTCTGTATGTCTTCCTGAAATGAAAATATCCAGAGACACCCAAGGATTTTTCATCCTTTGTACTGTTTTATTGAAATCTAACATGTAATAGTGGAACTTAAATTTTAAGTAGACAATATTCAACTCTACTCACCGGGACATATAAAAGGCTGTGAAAACAGACCTGAAGACTCCAGCTCTCTTTTCAGCACAATGAAATGTTGCTGCATGTCTACTGTAAGTGCTGTCCTTCATGGGAACGCACAAGGAAAAAAAAAAATCCAAAACCAAAAGCAACGTAGGAAAACTTAAAAGTGCTGAAACTGAAAACTAATTACTGGAAGACAAAGGGAGGAACATTAATAAATAGAAGAAATCATGTGACATATCAAAACTCAAAAATTAAGCCATATTCTAAGGATCATTTAAAGATAGGGCTTCTAATTTAAGCTCTGATATTTTATAAGCTAACCAAATGCATTAGGACACTGAGTATTTCTAGCTCTGAATAAACAAAATTTAAATAATTTAATAAAAGACACATAAGCACTTTAGATAATTGTAACTAACTGAGGCAAGGATTTGGATGGAAAAAATTAAATAAAATTAATTAATAACACATTTGTTCATTATTATGTTGCAATAAATTAAAACCCAGGAATGCATGGCATATAACCTCAGGAGAGATGACAGTAATGGAAGAAAATAAGGAGAAACAGTCTACAGATGCATAAGGCTACATTAACACTAGTAACTTTTAGAATCTTTATTAAAAATCTGCAATATTTGCCAATATATCTTTCAGAAACTGTTTTGCATTTGGAAAATGAAAAAATAACTACAGGATTTTTTTCTTCCTTAAAGAAGCAAAAGAAAAGTTATTTCTTCTGTGAAGATGTAAATTAATCCTGTATTATTCTGAGCACAGTTCTGATTTTGTTGTTGTTGCTATAAGATACACATTTGCACTTGGTCACTGAATTATTTTATTTTTTTCTGCAGCAGATGCAGTACTCTAAAGAGACTGAAATACTTCCACATAACAAAAATGTATCGTGTTTTGTGGGGTTTTTGTTTTGTTTTTTTTCTGTCTTGTCACCGTTTGTAATTTTCTTAAAATGAACAAGAATATTATTGTGTCATCTAATCAGTATCCTTAAATTAAGAAGTATAAAAAAAATGAAATGCTATGCTGACAATATTGTGTAAGAATTTGCTGCAAAGTTGCTTCTGTTGCTCCAAGATCAATTTGTTTAAAAAGAGAAAACCACATCCCAACAGGTGAAAGTAATTCCTGATATTAAAAAATTCTAGCATAGCTGAATGTTTGCATGGCAAGACACAGTGGCTGGATTTTTTTATTTATTTATTCAGTTAGACAATTCAAAATCTACCAAAGCCATTGGTAAGATCTCTATTACTCTTCAATTTTTTAAATTAACTTTAGATGCCTTTTAGAAAGGTAGTTTATTAAATTGATGTTTATTAAAGCCTAAAGAAATGAGGTTTCCTTATGCTGCTATATTATGAAATCACAGTGGTAATCACAGAGAAAAAGAGAAAGAGAATACACTGGAATGATTCCTGCAGGAAATGTAAGGAGGATATAATTTCTCTCTTCGCTGAAGGGAAGTGGGTGAGTTCATGGTGACTAACAGCCAGATGCCTGCCCAGACACTTTCTCACTCCTCTTCAATAGAACAGGGAGAGAAAAAAGAATGAAAAGGCTCGTGTGTTGAGATAAAGATATGACATCATTTACCAGTTACCATCACAGGGAAAATTAATGTAAATTATTTCCAGTTAAAACAGGTTTGAGTAGTGAGACAACAAAAACAAACTAAAATTTGGTACAACTTCGTTGCTCACCCACTTCTCCCTTATTTTTCCCAAGCTCACTTTCAATCCTGACTCTGCTACCTCCTCCTCTTCAAGCAGTGCAAAGGAATGTGAGGTGCAGTCACCCCCCAGCCTCTCCTCTCTGCCTCTCCTTCCTGCCCCTCAGCCTTTTCCCTGCTCCATCCCGGGGCCTTCCCAGGGGCTGCAGGGAAACCCCCGCCCCACCGGGGTCTCTCCCGGGGCCGCAGGGGCATCTCTGCTGGGGCGCCCGGAGCCCCTCCTGCCCTCCTCCTGCTCTCCGGAGCCTCGGGGCTCGCAGGGCTGTTTCTCCCCCTCTTTCCCTCAGCCCTGGCTGCCGGGCAGCGTTTTGCCCTTTCTGACCCAGGCTTTCCCCGAGGGGCTCAGCTCTGCCCTGCGATGGGGCCCTTGGAGCCGCCTGGAACCCAATGTGTTCCCCAACGCTCCTCACAGGACCCGACCCGACCCGCTCCTCCCGCCCTTAATGCTGTCGGTACCTTGGCAGTAAACCCAGATTCTGAAGTCTCCATCCTATACAGCCCCTGCGACTGAGGTTCTGCACGGCCTCTTCTAGTTGGGCCGGCCATGAGCACAGGTGGGGCCTAATAGACCTCAGGATCGCATGCAAACAAACAATTTTCAGGTCAGCATAATTATTTGCAAGTTCTACAGGCCATTTGAAGAATGCCTGCTTGGGGCAGTTAATAATACCAGAAATAATTATATGAAATGTATCACTGGATATGTCAGTACACCTCTGACCCCTGGCAAACTCAGGTTTTGCGAACACCCTGAAGTATCACTGATGTTTGCAAAGAACACATCTATTCTTTTATTTAAAGATGTAAAACTCACACTGAAGTATCAGAACGAAACCTATGGTAGATTCTTCATCAGTTTATTATATTTTTTTTTTTAAATGGAACATAATAAAATAATAATTAATTAATTTCTAGTCTTGAGATCAGTGACATTTCAAGAAAACAAAGGCTTGGCAGCCCTGGAGGAGTGAGCTTTAGTTTCGTCCTAGTCTGTTTTCCAGATGTATTTGAGGTTCCTTATGAACTTTTAACTCAAATTGATTCAGTACATCTTTTGATTTTTTCCATCAGTTTTACCAACTTCATTAACAGTGTTTCCATTTGCAAGAGACACATAAGTGGACTTTCAGATCACGGTTTTCTGCCGTAGATCAGTGTTTTGGGGTATGTCATTCAGCAATGTCTTAGGGGTCTGACAAAAATGAAAAGTCCTTTTTAGCTGTGTAATTAAGTGAATTTTCAGAAGAGGTAGAGTTTATCACCTTCCTTGCCCAGTTTAGACATAATGTCCCACCAGAAACTTCCGCTTTTAAGAGTGCTAATCTAGCTACATTTTTTTCACAAAATCACATAATTATTCTGGTTAGAACAATTGGTTAGATCATTGAGTCCAAACTTAACCTGACTCTACCAACCATAAATAACTTAGTAGAATGAAAAAGTAATTTTGTAGGCAAAGGGCTGCCTCTTCCTTGGCCTTTGTAGGTGAGTCTTACTATTACTGTGACCTTGCCTTCATTAGCTTACTGCGTTAAGTTTAAGCACTTATTAGACAACTGTATATGTGTAAGTGGAAAATCTTAAATTTCTAGAAAATGTAGATACCTGCTGGGTGAATAAATTGGTTTACAGTACTGAGCAGGGATTTCAGAGGAGCTGAGTACAACATGCACATAGAAAATACAGCATGTCATATTTTTGCAAACAATTGTTTTGGAAGAGATAAGCACTGATACTACTGTAAAGTTACTTGTACCAACCATTCACGTGACATTAGAAACCATTAACCTAACTCTACCAAGTCTAGGGCTTAAAACATGTGCCCAATCACCACATCTACGTGCTTTTTAAACACCTCCAGGGATGGTAATTCAGCCACCTTCCTGGGCAGGCTCTTCCAGTGTCTAATTACCCTCTCAGTGTACCCTTTCAGAAGTTTCTTCTAATATCTAACCTAAACCTCCCCTGGTGTAACCTGACTCCATTTGCTTTTGTCCTTTTCAGCCCTGACCTTGCTGCACCCTCCTTTCAGGTATGTGTAGAGTGATGAGGTCTCCTCTCAGACTCCTTTTCTCCAGTCTAAATAACCCCAGTTTCCTCAGGCTTTCCTGATAAGGCTCTCAATTTAGAGCCTTCACCAGTTTTGCTGCCCCTCTCAGACTCTTTCCAGCACCTTTCTTGTAGTGGAGGGCCCATAACTGGACACAGTATTTGAGGTGTGGCCTCATCAGTGCCAAGTACAATACTTTGAACAAACTAAACTTTCAGCATTTCTTCTACATGTAACCCAGCCTGAGCGATGGGTAAAAGGGTTTAATACTCTCTCTCCAATAGCAGTTTTCAGTGGTACTGTTTCTAAACCACAAGTTGCCTTCCAATGTAATAATGTAAATTTTTTGTATTAGTGGTATGAAATATGATGATGCATTACAGCTTTAAAATCTAGCATAACACAAAGGTGAACTGAAAACTGCTATCAGTCAAGCAAAATGTACAGTAACACCTCCTGGTTTGAATCTATGTGAACTGTGAAATCCACTTTGCCATGTGGTTTGTGGGACAGGGCTGCCTTATGGCCTCCTCCCTGACACACATCTCCTCACACAAGTGTTTGCCTTGGGCACTTCTTCCTAAACTAAGAGCAATTGTACTGATTTTTGGAAGAACTATGCCAAGACTAAATACAGTAATTGTCTATGTTCATAGCAAAAAGAAAACCTGTTAAACCTATTATAATTAAGAATATAGTAATTATATTTTTGTTTTAGTTGTGGCTAGCAAAAATAATAAAAAACAACAAAAAAATACAACACAACAAAAGTAAAATTGAAGATCCAGAAAGCATGCTTTAATTAGTTAGATAAATAATAAGATAACATGGAAAGTGTGATTATGTAATGGAAAGGAAGCCTGAAAATAAAGCTATTTTTTTTCCAATGTTATTTCATAGCAGAAAAGTGACAGACTAAAGCTGCAATGTCACTATCTAATCTTTTTTGTCTTCAGGTCCTAATAGGAATCACATTTTACATCACACAATATGTTCCACTTATGAAAGGAAAGCAAAAAATGAAAAAAGACCTAGCCCAAATATATATCGTGAAAACAAGTAGACTAAACTGTAGAAATCACCATGGTTCTGAAATCTAGGAAGTGTCTAGCTTCTAAAATACTAGTCATAATTAAAATGCAAGTGGAATTTTCAAAGGTTATCAAATTAGAATGATGGGAATTAATTAAGTTCTGGCAATGAGATTCCAGAAATTTCTCTTGATAAGCCAGGCAAGACTTAATCAAATGTCAGAGTGACATTGGTAATATTGATCTTTTTGCTCATTACCTTACTGAATATAAGTTTTAAAAGACAAAAGTTAAAGGACCAAATCAGTTGAAAATGTTGAGAGGGAATTACCCGAACACTAGGGGAACTTAGGCCTGTCAGGTTGTAATAAGTATTATGTATTCTAGTGACATTTTAGTTTTAGAGAGCTGCAAAGTGTAATTTCTATTTTCTGATGTGTTAGCAGTCCCTTCACAGAGATATTAAATGTCTTTATTGTTAATTTTTCTGTATTAAAGAATTCACTTTCTTCCTCTTTTTAAAAGTCTCCCTCTGTCTAAAATGCTGCCTCCCTTGTCTCTCAGTATTTCCCTCATTATTTCCTTATAGTCTTTTTTCCTTCTTATTTCTTTTAAATCACAAGATCTTCCTCATCTCATCCATTTTTCACTGGAAAAAGTAATCTTCTCACACCTTTTGTATCCTTTTTCTATCTTACCTCTAACTCGGTACAGTTCTAAAGAAAAAAATTCCACTTGGCCCACCTCATAGATATTTTCATTTTTCTTGTCACATTTCTGTCCCATCTGATTAGGCTGCTCTTGGTTTCAGGTGATATTTACCTCTTTACATCCTAGAAAGTTCAATTCACAGTAGTCTGATTCCTTTCCCCACACTTCAAGAACTCAAGTTACAAACACTTTAAAAGTACAGTTGCTTTTCTTACTTTTATGCTGATGATTTCCCATGCAAAATACTTAGTTCTTTTTCATCTTGAGGTCCTTTAATTGAATAACTGATATTTTTATGATGAAACTTCTGAAACTGTTATGGCTTTTATGGAACAGGAAATGCATATTCAGATAATCCCCACTCTTCTACCAATTTATTTTGGCTTAGGTCTGTCATATGTATACAGTGCTAACTGTCAATGTACAACCCACACACCTGAAATCTTTTTCTCCAAATTAATCCATGACCACACTTGCAATTTTGCCGGTATTAATGCTTTGATGCTACCTCTGCTGAAATATTCATTAATGCTTTTTTCTCTTAAGACAGATCCACTCACAGTACTTAATTTAAAAAAAAAAAAAAAAAAAAAAAAGTTTTGGTCCCTTTATATTCAGAGGTTCTGGCCAGGTATAAAAAGAATTCAGCTGAATTTTGAAATTAATCTAAGGCAAAGACAAAGAGAAAACTTATCTTTTTCTATTATATATGTTTCCTATTATATATAGAGTCCATTATCTTTTCTATTGTATATGATTCTGTACTTTTTTCAAAACATCGATACACAGCAGCAATGCATGAGCTTTGGAATCTCTGGATAGGATTTTGGAAGCATGTTATGATATTTGATGTAATGATTATGACGTTGATCTAAATATTATTTCTGAATTGTGAGAAATTGCTATAGTGTTGTCAATTACCTTTCTTAAATGTAGTAGCTGAAAAGCCACGTTATCTTCCAAAGTATTCTCTGGTGATTCACAGATTTATTTAATGATTTAATGTGGCTTGTTTGGAAGGACGGATAATTTTAGACATGAGATGGACTTTAACATCAACTATATATTCTGTTACCTGGAGCAACAAAATAATCTTCTACTGGTGTTTACTTTGCCCATCTGAATCCCTGGAAACCCAGGACTGTTGCAGCTCATTATTTCCACTGTAAGACAAGCCTGTCCTGATGGCCACTCATGAGTGGAGGTGATAATTTCTAACATTAGTACTTGCTGTGTCCACCCTAGCAGCAGTAACAGAAACAGGGATTCCCATGTCTCTTTATTCTTCTTCCATTCTTTCTTGAGAATAAGTTAGTAAGACTCTGGCATACTACTCAAGAGCAATTAAGTCGAAATTTGGCCACACTGTCAAGCAGCCTTCATTCACCCCCTCCCTGCACTCATCTCTGATTTTGTGCAAAAACTAACTCAAACATAACACTAAAGCCTTCACTTCTTAATCCTGATGTTATTTTTATAATTACCTGCCATAACAGCTATTATTTCTTTCAATAATAACAGAGAAAAGAAGCAAGAAGAGGAAAACTCTATAAATAAAGTTTCAAATTTCAAGAAAATTATATGTGCTTTATAATCTAGAAAAGGCAATCCTATCCAGGTCAGGCTGATATTTTAATTACAAAGCTTTATGTCATCTGCAGTTATCAGAAAAACCCTCCCGAAAACTGACTTTGATAAAAAAATTGAGAAGTCATCACTGAAAGGGAACTAATACCATAGTGACAATGCTATAAATATTCTATTCAATGTTTGACTAAGAAAATTAAAGAATTGCATGTTATAAGTTAGCCAGATCCCTGAAATGATTTTGTTTTTACTATCAGTATTACTCTATATTATTTAAAAAAATTAAAAAAAATATTTACATTGAATTATTTCTTTTGATTCCATGTAGGCCATGAAATCCTACTTAGGAAGAAAAACCTCTCTTCGTAATAGACATGGGATTTTTTGCAAGGGAGAAGACAGTGAAAACAATTATTAGCATAGGGAAGGCATCTTTAAGGGAAAAAAAAAAAACATAAAATACCTATTAGTCTTTTAATAGAAGGGAACAGACAGACTCTTCTAAATGCTGTATGCATTACTTAACTAATAAAAATTATTTAACAATTTTACAAAGAGTATGCATACTTACAAAGTGAGAAGGAAAAATAATAATTTTTAAACTATCTACAAAGAGCATATCTGAATATAACTGTCACAATGGGTTGTAACAGGGTGCAATCTGCCAAAAGATTTACTGGAGGAAATACATCTCTTTTGAAAGTTTATTTGTGATAAAGATTTTGTTGGGGCTTTTGGTGTTTTGTTTTTTTTTTCAGTTGGTTGTTTTTTTTTTATTTTATATCTAAACTTGTTAACAGAAGATTGATATTCAAATTTCCCATTCAATTTCATTGCTTTTCAGAATTATGTATGCTTGTATTATATATGCAGAATTTTATATTACATGCCGCTGCTCCAGCACACTGGTACATAGCATATGATCCTCCAGTGTCACCAACTTTACCTTTGGCTTTCTCCCTTCACTACAAAAATTACAAAATTTACTCCATCTGTTTGTGACCTCTACAGTTCAAGTAAGAAAATTATCATTCCTTTCCTTCAGCAGTGGTAACCTCTCTACCA
Source organism: Phaethornis superciliosus (assembly GCA_023637945.1). Lineage (NCBI taxonomy): Eukaryota > Metazoa > Chordata > Aves > Apodiformes > Trochilidae > Phaethornis > Phaethornis superciliosus. The sequence continues at coordinate 77,191,457 of JAJQWJ010000002.1, forward strand.
TAGTGACTTTGCTGGCCTTCCTCTTCATTTCACCAAGAATTGAGAACTTTCTCAATTCACTGTCACTAAGCCCAAGAGAGCCTCTGGACACCAGAACTGCCCCCAATCCTTTTCTGTTTGTGCACAGAAGATTTATCAAAGCACCTCCCCTGGTAGGCTTACTGACCAGCTGTGTCAGGACTTTATCTTCCACATACTCCAGGAATCTCCTAGACTGCTTCCTCTCTTCTGTGTTTTATTTCCAGCAGAAACTGAACTAATTTTGAATTGAAGCAGAAATCCAGTAAACTGAATTCTCCTGCAAGAACAAGGGCTATCAATTGTGATAATTCTGATGGCCACTCGTAGAAGGCTTCATCTGCCTTTTCATCTTGGTTGGGTGGTCTATAACAGATATCCAACATGATATCTGCCATGTTGGCCTTTCTCCTCACACCAGCTCATGAGTTAGAGCCCATTTCCACCTTCAAGACATCTGAACACCACCTTCTGCCAGCAGGTCAGTTTCTGTGTAAACCTCATCATGATAAGAACCCCCAAAATGCTACTGATGGCAACAGCCTCTGAGCCATGCGTTAATCAGGTGTGTTTTCCCATTCCTTTCAATATTCTTCCCTGTGGCAACACTATCTATATGCAGATAAGATCTAACATACTGAGAAACCACATGACAGTTTCTAAGTGACAATCAAATTATCTACAGAAACTGCTCCTTTCGATGGATACATAATACACTGAACAGAGAGTAAATGAAGCTTGAATTATGTTCTTCTTCAACCATGGTTATTCAGTCCCTCTATAGATAATAATAAATGCTTAATTTTTGGTTTGCTTGTTTGTTTGTTTTAACTGAATGCTTTAACTGAATGTCTGCAGTACTTCCACTGTGGCAGAAACAAAAATGGAGCCATTTCCTATGGACAGCTTTCACATGCCATCTTCTTGTCTTGTTCCCTCTGCATCCTACAGCTTCTTTGACAAATAAAGGCACTTGAACTTAACTGAACTGAGTGCAACTGGAATTGTTTTGAATTCTGAGTTTCTAACTGTGCAGCTTAAGTAGTCTTGTATTAATCTTTCTATTATTATCTTGTATTAGCATGACAAATAATACAAAAAACAGTCTGTCTAGGTGTTAAAGTGTTCTGTGGGAGATTAATGTGTTATGACAATGAGGAAAAGTCAAACTGATTAATACAACACAGTTTAGTCCTGCACAGTTCAAATGACACCCCGGAGACCCATTACCATCTGGTCTGTTGCCTCTTCCCTGAATGGGGGAAAATACCTGTTTATTTAATAGGTACTTCTAGCTTGGAAGTGATAGGATGTTGCTGCTGAGAAGATGGATCAGTGGTTAGTACAATGCTCCTGGACACTGGTTGTATCACTGAACTTCTGCAATGTTTTGACACATCCTCCCCTTTTACATCTTTCCCTGTTGCACCAAGGAGAGACATGCAGTCTGTTGCTGTGTCCAAGGAAAGGGAACCTGGGAAGTGCTCATGTGTTATGGTTTTAGGGGGCAGAGGTTACATTGGTAGTATTAATGCCAGAACTGAGGAAGAGGGTATTGTTTAGGACCCTGAGGGATCCAGGGGAGAGAACAGAAAGGGGTCATCATTATTCCCTCCCATTTTCTGCCCCATGCTATAAAAGCCAAGAAGGCCATAAAGTCTGACCCTTCTTCTTTCCTGCCTTATTTTGCTTGGAGATCTTGGAGAGAGGCTTCTGCAAAATGTATTCAGCTGGCCATAAACTCAGCAGGGTCTAGGTTTATCAGGTGTTGGGAAAAGTCCTGGACCAGTTTCCTGAGTCATCTCTGCCACAAGGGACTTTCAGATACTTATATCAGATGCATTTAATTCTGTGCTCTCCATATATTTATAGTTTTCATTATAATACATTGTGTTACTACCCGTCCCTGTTTTATTAAACCTGTTCCAGTTTTAACTTCTAAACTTTTAAGTCTTTCTTTCTTACCCACTTTTAATCTTCATCTGGAAGGGCTTGGGGGAATAACAGAGAGCAATACTTTCAGCATGAAGTATGCTACTAGTCTATGCTAAATTTATTACTTTTTGGAGGTAGGAGGGGAGAAGGAAAATAACAACATATAGCAAGTCATTAAAAGTAAAATTTATTTGTATGTCATATCATTCACATACTGACATTATTTGGTTGCTCACTGTGAAAATAACTTCAAAATAAAATGGCTGAACACTTTTCTCTATACAATTTCAAAGCTGTTAACTGGAATCTTCCTAGATTAAAAATTTAACTAGGAATGATATGGCTGATATTTTTTCTGAAGTATCAATGCATAAACATGAAATGAAATGTGTAAAGTTTTCCTGTGTGTTTAAGAGGAATCTGAATGATTGAATAGTGTCTTGTCTTATATAAAAGACAATAATATTGCATAATTTTATAGAATATTCTCTAGTGAATAATGCATCCACATATTGTTTCTTTAATATAAAAACAGTCAAGCTCAGTAACCTGCAAAATATGTATTAAAATTATTGCAAATCTACAGAGTATTGTTAGTAATAAATAAATAGACCTCAAACATTGACATGATTATCCTCAAGTGACCTACCAAATCAAGAAGTGGAATTTGATTTGGTTTTCCCTGCTGTATTAATAAGTTCTGTAACAGTGCTAGGCAGTTCCAGTTATCTTGCTGACTGTATAAGGCAGGGCATAAACTGTTACAGTAAGAACAGGTCAAAACACATATGAAGCAGAAAGTTACAGCTGAAATTCAACTTCAGAATTTTTTTCCACTTCATACCATATTCTGTGTAGAAATACTTTGGTTTAGGCTACTTGAATACTCCATAGACAACTGAAGTTACTCATTATATTTTGCAACTGAGTTTGAAGAAGTGTCACTGCTGTTAAATGAAAAGCAGTGCTATAGGCTTCAAGAAATTTAAATTAGCATACTCACACAAAACTGTGAGTCCTGGTGGACAGCAAGTTATCCAGGGGACAGCAGTGTGCTCTTGTGGCCAAGAAGGCCAGTGGTATCCTGGGGTGCATGAAGAAGACTGTGTCCAGCAGAAGGAGGTTCTCCTCCCTCTCTACTCTGCCCCAGTGAGGGCTCACCTAGAGTGTTGCATCCAGTTCTGGACTCCCCAGTTCAAGAGGGACAGGGATTTACTTGAAAGAGTACAACAGAGGTTATGAGGATGATTAGGGGACTGGAACACCTGCCTTATGGAGAAAGGCTGAGAGACCTGGGGCTTTTTAGTCTGGAAAGGAGAAGACTGAGAGGGGATCTGATGAATGTGTATAAGTATATGAGGTCTGGGTGTCAAGAGGAAGGGAAAACCTCTCCTCTCTTGTGCTCTGTGATAGGAGGAGGGGCAATGGATTCAAGATAAAACACAGGAAGCTCCACCGCAACATTAGAAAGCATTTATTTACTGTAAGGGTTACAGAGCCCTGGAACAGGCTCCCCAGAGAAACTGTGGAGTCTCCTTCTCTGGAGACTTTCAAGACCTGTCTGGATGTATTTCTGAGTGAGCTGGTCACTCTTGGTCCTGCTCTGGCAAGGGGGTTGGACTTCATGATCTTCAGAGGTCCTTTCCTGGCATTCTGTGATTCTCTGAAAAAAGAAAGAAACTAGGATCTCTATTATCTTCCAGTGATTGGCAATGATCACAAATGAAAAAACTGTGTATCTCATAAATTTTTGAACACACTGGTCCTTATCAGCCCAAGGAAGTTCATTGACAATTCAAGCCTATCACCCATGTGTGATAATCCTAAAAGCCTGGAAGAGCCTGGAAAAATGTAAACTTGAAAAATGTAAAGAAAATACAGGACAAACTCTGCTGCATTTCCTGGGGAATCGATGATTAACATAGGGAAAACCATTGTAGTCTCCCAGTTCTTACAAAAACATGAGATGATCAGTGATTTAAAGATGAGATGCATCTGCAGGTCACGAGTGGACCAGCAAATGAACTGGCTAAGCCACTATCCATTTTCTTTGAGAAGCCTTGGCAGTCCAGTGAATTTCCCTCTGATTGGAAAAGAGGAAACATAACCCCATTTTCCAAAAAAGGAGGAAAATAATTTGGGCCTTGGAAGAAGGGAGGAGTGAGGGAAGGTTTTTCTAAGATTTTTTTTGTTTCTTACTGCCTTGCTCTGAATAATTGGTGAAAAATTAAACTGCTTTTTTTTCCCAAGTCTATTCCCTTTTGCCTGTGACTATAATTGATAAGTGAACCTTCTCTGTCCTTGTCCTGACCCCCAGACGTGTTTTAATTTCTTCTACCCATCCCACAGTGTGGGGAGCAGTGAGTGAGTGACTTCATGGTGCTTTGTTGACAGCTGGGTGACAACCAGCTAGTTGGTGATGACAGCTAGTGGCCCCAACAAACATGCTGGGCTCCTGGGGCTTTTATGGGGAAAGAGAGTAACGCTTTCTTAGAAAACAATAAAAATATAATTATAATTATAATTATAATCCAACTAATACATATGAAGTTTAAAGTACAGAGCAGTAGATAAGAAAAACCTTGAGCTTTTCATGAAAATGTACAACTCTAGGAGATGATGTCAAGGAAAAGCACCAAATTTTTAATTAAATCAACAGAGTTCAAAACATTCTACTCTATTCAGAACAATGTAAAGGGCTTTAATGGGAGACAGCGATTTACACAGCCTAATTTAGCATGTAGAAAATCATTCATAATCCAATCCACACTCAAATTATTGCTTGATGAATCACATAATGAGCTAGCCTCTATCCAGAAACTGAATTTGTTTCTCCACTTCATCTCACATTGTCATCCTTCACAATGTGAAGGATAAGAATGTCAGCGTGGATAAAGCAGAGAAGAAAGATACGTTTTCTCATAGAAAGATAATGTTGCCTGTTGACCATCCACTGTTCCAAAGAGAAACAATATCTGTCTTCAGGGGGGACACCAAAATTTTACAGGAGCTGTAGTCTTTCCAAGGATGTACAGATCATTATCAAATATTACAGATTGCCTTAAATGTCCTCTGGGATGAGTGCACATGGCAGCTGGAGAAGTTGAAGAACAGATTATCAAAGCTAAACAAAGATCCAGGTAATTACCTGTCCTGGTTTGGGCTAGGATAAGGGTAATTTTCTGTCTTGTACTTCTGCTTCCAGCTAAGTCTCTCCTAAGTAGCTGCACTTGCTGAAAGCAACAGCAAGTTTCTCAGACAGTGTCTGCTGCTGGGACTGATAACACTCGATGTTTATAGTTACTGCCAGAGACTGGTATGCAGAGCCAAGGACACTGCTCAGCTCTGAGGAACATTTTGCCCTCCGAAAGGAGAAAAGGACTAAAGAGGTCACATCTGAAACCCTCCTTTGGGGAGGAACAGACAAGATAGATGGCCAAAATTGACCATCCCATACACGTCATACTGAGTATAAATTTGAGGGATCACAAGGGTCAAACCCCTTCTTTCCTTCCCTTCCTGCTTCCCCTTCTTTGCCTGTCCCTGTTTTCTTCAGCATCCTGGGAGGATTCCATCTGTCCCTCTGCCTGTGGTCCTGATCCCTGCCAGCCTGAATCTGTGTGTTCCTGCCCCCAGCTCCCGACTGCTGCCGACTCCAGGATTCCAGCCTGGACTTTCCCAGGGCTGCCCTGCAGCCTTGGCAGTGACGTGAGAGTTATTGGGGGAAAAGGGCAAGGAATGTGGTATCAATTTTCCTGTATATTTTTATATACTTAGTAATTACTCCTAATTAATTTACTAGACAACAGAAAATTAACTATTTCCCAAACTTGTTTTTATGTGAGGTGAAGATTTCTGTTATGCTATTTCATGAGGAAACACAGACCAAAAACATAGAGCTGCAATGAACTAGGCCTGTGGAAGCAATTTATTTTATAAACAGTAAATTATCTTTACTGTTTCACTAAAGCTGTGTAGTTTAGTTTCCAACCCATAAGTCTCTCTCCCTTACTCTCTCTCCTTTCTTTATCAGGGAGGAGAGGGTGATTAATAGAGCGCATCTGTTATTTGGTTTAATTGTTGGGACAGTGTTAAACCATGACATTACCTTCCCAATACTACTTTGGCTTTTATCCTAAGAGAAGCACATACCTTGCCTTCTGTATGCACAAAAATTCTGCAGTTGATGACCTTTTTTTATACAGATGTATGAGAAGTTCAATTGAGGTTTATGTAATACTAATTTTCCAGATGAGAAACGGAATCAGAGACATTAAATGATTTATTGTTAAAAGAGAAACAGAGGAGAATAACCAAAGTTTCCAGATATTGTTACTAGTGTGGCAGAAATTTTATTTCATATACTGTGTAATTCAGTATACATTATGCCTTCAGTTTAGGGACAGGTGCAAGGTTCTTCAGTTTATTGATATCTGCAAGTACTGCATTCATTTTCATTTGGTGTCTTTCTGCATTGCACACCACCATCAAGCTAACACGTGATATTCTGATATTCTGATGACAGGACAGTACATTCAAGTGCTAAATATATCAATGTAAACTATTTAAACATATCTATCTGTATAGCTGGCATTATGGAGCACTCACAGGAACTTTGCATCTGGAAAATATGTTATCACATGACATCTTGATGCTACTAGACGTATTGAGGCAATTTAATTATATTTTTACCTAGTGAGGCTGCCTACAGTCTCAGGTTACATTATACACAGAAGCTGCTGGAGTAAAAGCAGTTATCTTTCCAAATACATTATTATCTAATTGCCCAAATATACTATTAATTAGTAGATTAAATGATTGCCATTCCAGATTTCTAATTTTGATGGAGAGTACGGGTTTTCTTTGCTCATAGTTTCATAATCTGTTATGCTAAAAAGATTCAATTAGCAGAGAATGAGACAGTTAGCTTTCTTCTATTAATCCTCCTTGCAGGGTCTGTAACACTCTTCCATAAGAAGCTTAATCACCTTGAAGATATTCCTACAATATTTGGTACCATTGCACCCGATCGTGAGTACAGCCAGAGAATAGCCAACCTAAGGATCTGAAAGGATTTCTGAGGAATCAATTGCAGAAAGTAATGTTCAAAAGCAGTATTTGGGAAGCTGAATACACCTCACATGAGAAAGCAAGAATATAATAGGAGTGGCAGTAGTAAGTTTTGACTTCTGGAGGAGCACCGAGTGATCCAAATACTGATATAGAAATTCAGGCAGTCTGTTTTTTGTCAAGTCTACCTCTTCTCTGAGGAAATTTGCCTGTATTCTTTACAAGTAGATAACTATTCACAACAAATTTGGACTGTGAAAAAGACTTAGTTTTCATTTTCTATTTTTTTCTGCAGGTCTACATTTTAAAAATTCCTTCCCACTATTCTGGCAAAAGGACAGCAATCTGTTACACTGCCTGACACAGGATCACCTTCCTTCAAGGTATTCTTAGGAAGAAAACTCCTAAATGTGACAAAATGTAATAACATAATTAAAATTACCTAACATGATACTATAGCAAGGTTCTTGTGATTTAAACTTCTGTTACTATTCTGGCTTGTTTTAACAATTCTCATTTAAAGAAGAATTCAGATTTTACTTTCATGAAAGACAAATGAGCAAGAGAGAAATTACTACCACTGCCTCAGAACATTACATAAGTGAGTGACATACAACCTCACTGAACTGAAGGTATTTTGATAGCATAAAGTCTATTCTAGTGCATATTAACAAACTGGTTTTTAAATTTTTTTTATAACTCAGTTTCCTGATAGCCTTTTATGATGGGGTCACAGACTTGATGGACAAAGGCAGAGCAACAGAAATCATCTACCTGAACATGAGCAAGGCATTTCACACTGTCCCACATTCTGGTCTCTAAGCTTGAACAATGAAAACTGGGTGGATGGATGGACACTCGTTGGATAAGGAACTGGCTGGCTGGTTGTACCCAAAAAGCTGTGATCAATGGTTCAATGTCCAAATTGAGACATGTGATGAGTGGTGTTCCTCAAGGGTCAGTACTCAGAACAGTGCTGTTTAATATCTTTGTCTCTGACATGGACAGTGGAATCAAGTGCACACTCAGGCAGCTTACTGAGTGGTGACACCAAACTGTGTGGTGAAGTCAATACATTGCAGGGGAGGGGTGCCATCCAGAGGGACCTTGACAGGCTTGGGTAGTAGGCTCGTGCAAACTGCATGAAGTTCAACAAGGCCAAGTGCAAACTTCTGCACCTGGGTCGAGGCAGTCCCATGCATGAATACAGGATGAGAGGAGAAAGGATTGAGGACAGCCCTGAGGAGAAGGACTTGGGTTTGAGGGTGGACCAGACATTTAACATGAGTCATTGATATATGCTTGAAGCCCAGAAAACCAACTGTGTCCTGGGCTGCATCAAAAGTGTAGACAGATGGTTGAGGGAGGTGATTCCCCCCACTACTCTGCTTTTGAGAGATTCCATCTGGAATATTGTGTCCAATTCTGGAGCCCCGATTGCTAGAAGGACATAGTGCTCCTTGAGAGTGTCCATAGGAGAGCCACAAAAAAGATCAGAGGATTGGAACACCTCTCTTATGAAGACAGTCTGAGGAAGCTGGGTTTGTTCAGCCTCGAGAAGAGAAGGTCCTGAGGTGACCTTATAGCAACCTTCTAATACCTGAAGGAGGCCTACAACAAAGCTGAGGTAGGGCTTTTTACATGGGTGTGTCGTGAGAGGAGAAGGAGCAATGTTTTAAAACTTGAAGAGGGGAGATTTTGGTTAGATATTAGGAGGAAATTCTTTCCTGTGAGGGTGTTGAGACACTGGCACAGGTTGCCCAGGGAAGTTGTGGCCGCCCCCTCCCTGGAATTGTTCAAGGTCAGGTTGTATGGGGCCTTGAGCAACCTGGTCTGGTGGGAGGTGTCCCTGTCCACATAGTGGGGTTGGAACGAGATGATCTTTAAGGTTCCTTCCAGCCCTACCCATTCTGTGATTCTATGGTTCTATGAATAAATATTACAACTAATAAACATTTTGGAAAGGCAGCAGTTGTGTGTGACCATGAAAATTAAATTGGATTAATACAGCTAGACACTGATGTAGATCTGATAAAAGCATCATGGAATCTTTTTGTTATCAAATTTGAAGGGAGAAAACTAATTTCACTTTTTGTCTCTGCAAAAATTAATGCTTGACAGAGCTTTTGTTATGGGCATTTATGAATGGATTTTGACCATAAACAACAGAACAGGGGAAAACAGAATGCCAAGTACGTTACACAGTTCAAGTGATATTTAAATATACATACTTAATTAAATGGAAGAATATTTTTTTTTAAGCGAATTCAATTGTCTTATATAATTTTCATGGGTTTTACTAAGATTCTATAATAATATTTTATATGCTAAAACTGCCTGTTTTATCTTCTTCCTGAAGCAAGAAGAAAAAGCATTTTCTTCTTATAAAACAGTCTATCAAATTTATAACTTCAAAAAGCAGCAGCCTAGAATAATCTGCCATCTGGACGAAAACAGATATTGATCAATTTCCCAGATTTCCCATGCCATTTTATAGACCAATTACTCAGGTTTATCAATAGCCCTCTTCCCCAGAGATTATGTAGTTTTCCATTATTTCCTGCTTGACCTTTCAAATCAAACCACAGATGAGCCATGTCCACCTCATAATGAACACAGAATACCATTATAAAGACCAATACATGCAACAGTTTCTTTGCTACTTATACTCTGTAGCACCACTTTGAGAAAGGTTTAGCTGTTTCCAGCTACAGTCCTTTAAGCTGACACAGAAAAAAACCCCAAAAAGTACTACCTGAAAACTAGCATACAACACAAATTAAATCTAACTGTGGAAATTTCACTTTTATATTTATTTATGTACTCAAAACTATGCTCCTTTGTTTTACAATAATACTTAGGTATGTTTGCATACACTATGTGTTCCCAAACATCAGCCTGATATTTTTAACTTTAAAATAAACTCATGGTCATAATAAGGATCTATCATAAATTACAGTAATCTGTTGATTGTTACTGAGTCAGATAGAATGGGTGCTGTGTAAAGAAATCTGGTATTTGCGACATTTTAAAATCATGTCAAGGACAGCTCAGCACAGTTGTACACTTCTCTTATGTAAGTATAAATCCAGCACATTCAACATTACTTCAAGAAAACAAAATAAAATACTTTCTTCTCTTTTTACCTCCCAACTTTTACTGTGTTGATAGTTTATGCTCTCCCCCTTACTGTGTTGGAATGACATAAAGAAGCTTTAGCTATTGTTAGCTTTTCCTACTTCCTACCAGTTAAAATGTGAAGTATTTTGTGAGATTTATTGCAGTTGTAATACACACAGGGATTTCTGGAATTAATCTTACTTGAATACTTAGAATGAAAAAAACCTTTAAAATAATAGAGACATTGCAAAAGTGGAAGATATCACAGAACAGAGAAAAGTAGCTTATCCTACTTCTGCTAGACTTTTCTTCTTTATCATGACATCTGGATGATCTGCCTGTTGGACAGGTCATATTGTACTAGGCATGTAAATAACACTTGTTTTGTCTCTCTTATTTTAATATTCTTATACAAAAAGTCTATTGATGACCAATAAATCACTGATACTGGAAAAAGGAATTCCTTCAGTGTTATTTACCTCTAGTTTTATTTCTATTATCACCTTTCAAGTGACAATGTTTTCCATTTATTTTCTCTTTCTTTCCTGCTTTGTTTTCATTTCCTGTTTCTTGGCCTCTAATGTACTTTGATCAACTGTGCTGCTGTGAAGCTTCAAAACATTTGTGAAGATCAGTTGAAAGGAAAACAGATGTTCAAAACTTCACTCATCAACATAAGAAAAATTAAAAACAGTGTTCAAGATTGTTTCTCTATAGTATTTTCCTTTGAGGCATTTTCTATGGTTTGCAAACAGCATATCAGTTATGAGGGTGAAGTATCACAAGCTATCAGCATCCACTCAGGACACAACATATTCATCCAGACAAAATTCATCAAAACGTTTTCTTTGATGAATACCCTGGAGAAACATTTTAAAGAGATCAAATGTGAGAAAATAGCAGTGAGCACCCAAACATGTAAAAAGATTATGGTGGAAATGCTAATTATGAGAAGCTATAGAATCCATGTTTCAGTACCCTAGCCAAACTCCAGTTTGAGTTTTATGCCAGCTAAATCCATTGGTTGCACATATGAAAAACACCACAAACAGAATTTGTTTAGAAATACATTTTAAAACTTTTAAAGAATGTATAAACTGATTTTTTGGTGCTACTTTCAAACTAAACACTGACTTGGCTGCATATTATTGATAATAAACATCAGCCTTTGACAGGGAAAATGACAGATGCTCTTTAGTGAGAATTTTTTTACCTGAGAATTTTTCTTTTATTCTTTGAGATGTAATGACTGATATTTAGATTTTTCAATGTTATTGCCTAATTGAAATAAAACAGAAAATATCAAATTCATACTCTTACTGCCCCTGCATGTTAGGAAACAAAATTTTTATAAAATGCATAATTTTCATCAATATAGACAAAACTTGACAAAGTGACAACCCAAGGTTATTTCATTGTAGCAGCAAACTTACAGCTTTGCCATCACCCAGTACACTTTAGCTATTGCTAAAGTAAACTCCTCTTTATTTCAAAGGAGATTTGTTATGTAAGTAAAGAAATTATACTGTCCTCAAAAATAAGCCCCAAAAAGTAGCTAAGAAGAAACCACTCACTATATTTTTAAAAATTTTCTAGACACCATATCCACCTTCTTTTGCGGTCAGCTTTAAAACCTGATACTAACTCCACTACATCACATTTTCTTATGTCCACTGTTTGAAGAAGGAAGATAAACATGGCTCCATTTATTTTACCTGAATAAATGTTATTTACCTAAAAGGAAATTAAACTATCATGAATCTTTGCAGTCACAGTTACAACCAGTACTCCTCATACAGCGCAATCAAGTTAAGATAACACAGAAAAGGAACAGCAGACTGACTGAAGGAAAACCTATTTAACAGAACTATCTAAAAGTACAGCTTATTTTTCACTAGCTTTCCCTTTACCCCTTCCCCAGTTACTCTGCTAGCTTACAAACCTGATTATTATGTCCTAACACCACCCCAAATTGTATGCAGCTACAGCTGCATGGTGAGCTCTCATCACATCATTAATCTGCTTCATCATGGGAACTTACAAGAACTGTACTGACACAAGCAATCTGGTGATGGGAGCACGTGGCTGAGGTGCACAAGCAGACACTACAATTGAAACAAATGTCTGTGGCATTATGTCCTAAATGAAGGACCAAATAATAAACTACAGCATGGGGTTGGTTGTTAGTTGCTTAATGTCTCACAGCAATCTTCAAAGAAATTATTGCAACAAGCTCAGTCATTTTTTTGAAAACTTTATTAAAGGACAAACACACCACACACAGATATAAAAAATTACAGAAAAAATAGTTGAATAGAACACACTGAGAACTCAGATTTAATGAGAAATGAGGAGGAATTGGAGAAGGAAAAAGGAAATCACATCTTAACTGCCTTTCTTCTGTTCTATTCTTTCTACCTGTTAGATGTATCCTTACACAGTAAAGAAAGTTTTAATAGACTATTTCCACAAAATTAGGTTCTAAGAAAAATTAGATAAAACAAAAACAAGACCAAAACCCAAATATTCCATTAGGTAGGAATTAGTTTTTTGATAGACTGGGGCAAAGGAGCTTGTCTAAGTACTTTCCTTCTTGTCTCTCACCTAACATCTGGCATATGGCTCTAAGGGAACAATATGGACTAGAATTTATTAATGATATCTCCTACATTTTTGTTAACTGATCATTTAGACAATAAAAATTATGGAAACAGATGCACTGGAACTCTTTTTTTTTTTTTTTTTTTTTTTGACCATATAGTCAGTAAAATCAGAAACTGGTCAGTACTGATGTACCACTAGCAAGACTTTGTCTTCAGCAGTCCCTCAAGTATCATACTCAAGTACCATTGAAGATTTATGATTTATTATACTTACATGTGTCCTATAAGATATGTTACCAACATAAATGAAGTAATAGTATGCACATTTTTACATTGTAGTTAGATATTTGACAGAATTCTCAGTCTGCCACAAATATCCCATGGTTTTCTGCTTTGCAAACAAAGACAGTCACTTACTATGCACAACAAAATAAAGTTTGGTTTTTTTAAAGTGAAGTTTCTTTTGACCATGTTGTACCTGGATTGGTCTTAAGATATGAAAACAAGAAGTGAATTGCTAGTGCACAGTTTCCTCTACAGATTAAAACATTTTTTGCTTTAGGAATAAAAATTGTAACTATCAAAGATGCTTGGAAGATAACATAGGCAGTTTCTTAACAATGTTACTTTTACTCTGCAAACTATAAACTGCTTCTAAGAAGTTACCACCTCCAATGAAAGGCTACCCAAATGTAAACGATAGCATATATAGTGATATATATATATAAAAGTATATATATACACATATAGTTATATAATTATATTTAATTAATATTCATAATATGAGCAAAGGCAAAAAATATTGACCTATTAACTTGACTCAAAAACCAAAAAGCAAGATAAAGAAGCATTGTGTAACATTGCATCATCTGAGATATACTCTACATTCAATGAGAGAGAGTTAACTTCTACAGTTGGAAGCTTAATACACTTTTTATACTTAAAATACCTTTTGATAAATGAAAAAGTGTTTCCTAAAATATTTTTAGTCTTAATCTAAATTTTATCTGCTGTTTTTCATTCATGTTATCTGACTTAAACATCAGATAACAGAGTTCAAAGAAAAAATGCACATTCTCCAAAAAAAAAGCCAAATAAAACTGTATGTGAATTTTTCATTGGTATTCATATAGCTAAATTCAGTATTCAATGTACTGTAATGTGAAATCTTCAAAAAAAGCTCATAAAATTCTGAGAACATACTATCTTCCTTAAACCCATTTGATTAATGCATCACCATCTTGTTTTAAGATGTTAATTTTAAAGGGGACCAAAAATGTTTATAGCAACATTACACTTGCATAACAAAGCAGGAATCTCAGATAAAGTACAGAGACATGTCCTACTCTCTATGTGAAAGAAAATAACATTCTAACAATAATATTATAATGTCTTGCTGACATAGTTTTAAAATTTTTTTGTTTTTTTTTTTTTTTTTCCTTTTTTTTTCTTTTCTTTTTTTTTTTTTTTTTTTCACTAAATCACCTGGTTGAAACAGATTGCTTGCTGTTATGAAAAACCTTATGCAGCACTAATGCCATATATGAAACAGATGCCTAGCTTTGTTCTTATATTGTGATTATAAATGAACAGGATTCAGAGAAATATTTTACTATACCATGACATCTGTAATGGCAAATGCTGCATATCCTCTTGGGAAGTACTCTAGTAGTAAAAAGCTTCTGCTTCTGTTTTTTTTTAAGCTGTAAGACACAAGAAGACTATCCCAAATCAGCTTCTAAAGATCAGTTGTCCCTTTTACTGAATTTGGATTAGTAATATGTCATGGGGATTAAGTAAAAGAGAGCAAAGGGAAAAAAAGAATGAATTAATGGTGCAAATCAATATAATATAAACACAAAGTCTCGGGACCAATTTGGACAATGAGGTATATGATTTTAACATAAATAGGTAAATAACTGAGCAGAGTACACAAGTGACAAGTATTTATAATGCGCTGCACAATTTATATTTATATTTGATATTTGATATCAACAAAGCAGTTTATTCTTTAAGTCAGTAATTTTCTTGTGGAAACCACCATATAAGGTAAGTAGTGTGTACGAATGTAATACATACAATGTAAATACAACACTTAAATCTTTCTTTATGATATAAATAAAAATGACATGGTTTCTAGCAATTGCTAATATGAAGGCATCATTAACTAGTATATTACAATAATCTGACTCACTCCTTTTGTGTTTGAAGAGTTCATTTCATACTTAATGATCCTGACAAACTGCAGATCTTGCTTTCCACTGAAGGAAAGGCCAAGAACTAAGTTGCTGCATCTGATTTACATACTGATTCAGAAAAGAATAATTTATGATAAAACAGCAATCATCTAAAATGGAAAGAGCTTGTAAAATTCCCTTTTTTACAATATTCTAACAGCTGTAAAGGTCCATTTCTACTTAGTTATTTCTTTTTATTGTTAAACGCATATTTTTACTAAAAAAAAAGAAACCCAAAAAGCCAACAAAATTAGAGACTGAACTTCAGCCAAATTCTAATTGAACTAAGGGAAGAAAAAACACAGTTCTTAAAATTCATTATAGTTAAGTAGTCTTGAATTACAAAATGTGACCTTCCACAAATCAAGCAGGCTTTCAGAATGTTCTATTAGATATTAGAAATCTGTTATATTATTATAGTTCTGGGCATTTTTACTGTTTTAATAACCAGGCCCACATGATACTCAATTTCAGCAGAAGCAGGGAGATGAGGTTATCAATCACCATTCATTGGTAGTATAAGTGTAGTACATAATATGAAGAATGATATGAATCTGTAATGAATTTGCAATTGTAACTAGCTGTGCACTATTAATATACAGTATTACAAACCAGGATCAATTCAATACAAGCACTTCGGAGGTTCATGGAAAACATAAAATTAGTAAAAAGCCCAAAGGTCTTTATGAACATAAAGTTTTCTGTTGTTTATGTACAGTGCTGCATATGAACTTACACTGAACTCCCTCAAAAGTGGACAGACATTTGCAGAATTGTTACAGTCTCAGTGTGAGTACTGAGGGACACAACATGCAGATATTAGTTTATTTCTAGTGGATATCCAAATATTTTCTTGTTCATGTAAATTACGGAAATAAAATTAAATCAGTAATTTGATATTTAGTTGTCTGTGCAACCCAACCATACAATCACCTGTCTTCTATCGTGCTCACATTGTGGTTTAACACCAGCCAGAAACTAAGCCCCACATAATTTATTTTCTGAATATGTCCTATTATCCAACCAAGATATCAACAACATTAAATATCAATTTTCTCCTATTTTGGAGAAAGATCCTATTATCTCCTACTATGGATTCACTAGTGGATTTCAGCTTCTTATAAATATTAGTCTGGAGTTACCTATACTTGGAATATGTACTACCAATATTTTTTTAAAAAGGACAAGAAGACCTAAAAATATATCATAATGCTTTCTGGAAGAAAATACTGCTCAACTAGAAGTGATTTAGGATTAGTGTAAAACATTAAGTCAGAACATTTAAAGATTGACATTTTATCCACTGATTATAGTTTTGTATTTTGTTATTGTTGCTGTTGGTTTTGTTTTGCACCAGCCTGTCTTTTTCTTAAGAAATATTTATGACTAAGACCTGAAAATACAAGAAAAAAACATTTTATAATGACTATCTTGATATAATTTTCATCAAAATTATTTATATGGAGAGTATATATATTTCCTATTTTATTGATTTCTTAATTTGGTGTCAACTAAAGTGCAAGTATAATATTTGATTTTGTTATTACAGTGAAATTATTATGCGCAAGACACATGCTTTGTTATTATATATATTACATAAGTTATAATGGATGATACATCACGCTTTAGTTCTATTGTTTAATATGTTTAATACATTTGGCTTTTCTGCTTCTGCAGTGTTTAAAATACATGAGGTTATTTAGTTGGAAAATATTTTATATGTAAATAAATTAGATAATCAAAGAGCATATACCCACCTTGCCATACTTTTAATTCTTTTAATTCCTTTCAAGAGAACTGAAACCTGATAATTTTTCTTCTTCAGGTCACAGCATATGCCTAGTCCCTGACCACTCTAGCTGACAACTAGGACAGTATAGAAACTTTTCATCCTTTCATGGACTGCTTAAGAACCAGACAAAGTCTATTGAAAAATTTGTTATAGAATTGACTCTAATACCAAGGGTACACATAGTGAGCTGACCTAATTATTGCTATACCCTCCCTATAGGCAACTCAGAATATTTGAAGTGAAAAGTGATCTGAGCCCTGTACATGTGGTATTACCATGGCTAGTAATAAGCCACAGACTTTGCTCTGAGTTTGCAAAATTGAGGCTTGTCAGGCTTGTTTTGTCTTGGTTTGTGTTAAACCTCCTGGAACTTTGTTTTTACTTTGCTTAGCTCTAATATTTTTTTTCTAATAGCGAGGTAGCTACTTTTAACTTTATTTCACTATTTTTTAAAAAATATGATATAACTGTGTTTCTTTACAAATAGTAATTCCAAGTACTTATTTTGTGCAGAATGAACTATATGCAGCTCTAATATAGTTTTCAGTGTAGAGGAATACAGCCTCGTTAAAAAAGTGGAGGCCTTAAAAGTCAGAATACAGGTAGCCATGTGAAAATGCAGGCATTGCAAAGGGTCTAAATAGAAACAGTGAAGGCAGGTATTGGAGAACCAATGGCTCCCAGCCATTGGTTTAACACCAGCCAGAAACTAAGGAAACTAAGCCCCACACAGCCACCCACCCATTCTTTCCTGGTGGGATGGGGGAGAGGCTCAGAAAACTCATGAATTGAGATACAGTCTAACAGCAATGTCAGCAAACCTCAGTTAAAGAAAAGCAGACCTAGAGCTAAGACTAACAAGTTTTGGGGTAATGAGACCCAAGTATGTAAGATACTCAAATTTTACCATGTACAGCAAATTCAGATGTCACACGGACCAGCAAAAGCACACCAGCAAATATACAAATGTGACCCAAAGTGAATCCTAGAGTGAGGAAGAAGAAATCACCAGTGTTACACCACTCCTGGTATAGGAATTCAGATGCTGATGACTTGTGGCACAACCAAGTTGAAGCTATCGACCCAAGAACCCAGAAGGGCTGTAGAAGACTGAACATAGCACCAGAAAAGATATGTATCTATCTATACACGCACATATATATTTTCGTCTGTAATAATTAAATAATTAGGCTAAGATTGATTAAATTGTTGGGAGTTCTGTTACACCAGCAATACTTTATTGGCTTTATCTATAAAGTGTGTTTCCTTTTTGCCCACTAAGATTTTGTACCAAACAGTCCTGCACTTCTGAAATAGTTACAGTACATTACTAAAACTCCAGACTCCAGACAGAGTGAACTTTAGGAAATGGAACCAATCTTCTAAGTTTTCTAAGTGATATTTACCTAGTGGCTCCACATCTTAACATTCATTAAATAAACTGCCTCTGAGGTGTTCACATCTTTGTTCCACTGGGTGAAAAAGATTAACAAGGAGAAATGAAAATTACTTGCTACTAACAGTCAGTTACATGCCTATTCATAACAAGTTTAGCAATGTATTACTCTGACCCAGGATGAAAAATTGTTAACTACTGTGAATGAAGTAAGAGTGAGCATAGGGATAAACAAAACCCAGTAATCTGCATACCCCAGCCTCTTAAATTGCATTTAAAACTGAAAATAACTATAATCCAGGAATTTATAAAACACATAAGTACTAGTGAATTTGGCCAGATGCATTCTGATTTTGCAAAAAAGCTTTTTCTTATCCATAATAGTAATATAGCAGAGCTTGTATGTAATGGTAGTGGTACTGGGAGGTGGCTTCAATTATTTACTTTGGCTTGTAATTCTCCATTTTTAAAATGTTTGTTTGCTTAATAATAGCTTTTCCTAATTAGTTCATTGTTACTTTTGTTGATAGCTTAGGTTGTTACTCTTGTTTGTACCTTGATTCATCTCATCCAGAAATTAAAGAGGCTACCGTAGGGACCAATACATATGGCATCCTCCCACTCTGCCACATCTAAAATTTAGCTAAGAGCTTTAGGTATACTGCTGCTGCTTTTGCCTTTCCCTCTGGCTTTTTTTAATTGCTCTTCCCTTTTGCACTACACAGTGAATAATAACATATGACCTTTTACTTGGTTCTGCTTCTACACTGTGTTTAGTGAAAGTTCTTCCAATTATGCAGACTTTTGCAGACAGATTGCAGTGCTGACATTTCTATGGAATACCATAATTTTGCAACGTTTTTGTTTCTAAAGAGAAAAAATGAGCAGAGGGAACTTTTTTTTTTCACTTAACATTTTTTTTGTTCATAGCACTTCTTGTCATTTTTATCCAGCAAAACCAGAGGCATTAATCTGCTAACTTCACAGTGCAGTATTGAGCATTTTATCAGAACGATTTGAAACATATCCAAATTTAAGATCAAGGGCAAGGATACTAATTCAAAGAACTGTCATTTGCTGCTGCAGGCTATGGCTTTGTTTGCATGACACCTTCCTTGTGTATTTATTACCATACAGCTAAATTGTGCTCCCAGCATGAGACGACATCGTTCCAGTTCATTGCTTTCAGAACTGTATCTGAATATTTTCATTCAACAGAGATAATCCCTGGACTCTACACTTTTCCCCTAGAATCTGATTCAATCTCAGCAGAACAGCAACTGACCTGAGGGATAGTAGTAATGCTAAAATTAAGTAGAATATTTAAATGTTTTCATTGTTATTCTAGAATACCAGGTGCTGAAACAACTGAAGTATTCTTGCATGACATTACAATAAGTGTCAAGCAGAAGAAAGTACTGAAATCAATGTGACAACAGAAATTATTTTAAGTAAAATGCCAAGCAGGCTATTTGAGGTTCCAAGTGAGATGTGTCACGGTAAAGTTAAATAATAAATTGCATGAAGTATGTAACTGTCAAGAACAGCGAATTTTTGTCTATTCAGAAAATATGCATGTCATGTAACCTAAGCATAATGAGGAATGCACACTCATGTTAGCAAGATCCTTTGGTCTGCCATTGCAATGGAGCTAAGGGATGGAGATCCATTAGAAAGCAAAGACATGAGAGTTACTGATGGGTTAGAAACCAGGTAAGCACCTGAGAATGGTCACATAGCAATTAGGGCTTCCCTCTCCTCAAAAAAAGATGCCAGAAACAATACCACAACTAAAGTACATCTACACTAATGCATACAGCACAGGTAACAAAGAGGAGGATCTGGAAGCCATTGTGCAGCAGAAAAACTAGTATAGTTTTCATCACAGAAACATAGTGGGATGACATGTACAGGTGGAGTGCTGCAATGGATGGCTATAAACTCTTGAGAAGAGACAGGCAAGGAAGGAGATGGTGTAGTGGTCCTGTATGTTAGGGAATGCTTTGACTATCTAGAGTTTCATGGTGGTAACAATAGGGTTGAGTGTTTATGGGTAAGAGTCAGGGGGAAGACCAACAAGACAGATATTGTGGTAGGAATCAGTTATAGACCACCTAACCAGGATGAAGAGACAGAATACTATAAGCAGCTGGGAGAAGTCTCATGATTTCTAGATGTTGTTCTCCTGGGGGACTTACTTACCAGAAGGCACCTGGCTGGACCTGCTGGTTGTGAACAGAGAAGGACTTCCAGGTGATGTGAAAGTTGGAAGCTGACTTGGGCAAAGCAATCGCAAAATGATAATTTTCAATTCTCGAAGCAGTAAGGAGGAGGTTTGGCAGAACTGCTGTCTTGGAATTCTGGATGGTGGATTTTGGGCTGTGATATAAATAAATGTGATATAAATAAATAAATGGGATATAAATATATAGCTGTGGTTGAAATATATGTATACCACAATTAGGGAGGCAGGGCATATTTCATCTATTTTCTAGGCTTTTCAGCAACACCATTTAACAAATATCTATTTACCTCCAAGTAAAGGACTGCTTAGAGAATCATCATGGGAAGTATTAACAGCTTTAACAGAAGAATATTACAGTGTATCACCAAATAGAATTTCATTCTGGTTCTATTTTATATTAATCAAAGACCCACTGAGTTTTTAGTTGAAAAAAACAACAGCTCTGGGACAATGTAAAATGTATAAAATGAAGACAGTTTATATACAGTAGTCCAAGAGACAAACCACTGTTAGCAGAATTTCAGAAATTACAACCCCATTGTCTATTGTGAAAACAAAAATAAAAACAACCACCACGATAACATACTGAAAAGACTAGAGATTTTTTTTTGTTAAAAAACCAAATGGTTGAATTTTTAACTTTCAGTGCCCAATAATGCACTCAGTATATAGCTTTGACTATTAACTCCCATTGTAATTTACTTTTTCTACAAACAGCATATTGTTTACACTCTCTAAATGCAGACCAGAGTCAAAATATATTACATATTTCATTGCTATTGTGTCACTGAAACTTACTGGCTTTAACATGTAAGAAACATGTCAAATAAGAACTTTTCAGTTGCTTCAGGGTCTATATAGTAGATATTAAAAAGTTTCAGGTACAACCATAGAACTTGTTTAGAGATGACCTTGGGATGAATATAGTAAGATATTCTTACTCTGAAATGTGACAACATATGGTGCTGTTATGGTTCTTTAAATAGTAAAAACCACCAGGAGTATATACAATTGGATTACAGTTTTCAGACTCTGAGTCAATATTTCTCAAATATCTCTGGGAGGAGTCATTCTCACTTGCACATTCCCCCAAATAAAGCAGGCATATAACATAAATGAGAAGTACAACTTATTTTAGCTAGAAACAGCTGTTTAGAGTTTTATTTCCATGCCTGTTACATTGTCCCATTGGATTAAATTATTTTGAAATCAAATGAATGTTAGAGAGACCATTCAGTCACCTCACCACTTCTCTCTTTAGCAGGATGAGCAGACAGCTAAGGCAACAGATACTACTAAATGTATACATACACTGCAAATATATGGATGGAGAGGAAACAAGTCTCATTTTAAAAAGTACTTTGTGGTCTATTTCAGACACCTTATTTCAAAGGGCAGCGCTCAAATAATTTTGCAAATATAGCCTATTTCAAAGTACTTGTTGAAAGGGGAAAATTAAGGTGTGCAACCTTGTAGTCTCTTTTAAAAGCCTCACCTGGGGGATAGGTGTGTTGGTGTGGTGTGGTGGGGCTTTGGGAGGGGGAGAGGGACTACAGTGGTGGCTCCTGTGAGAAGGTGCTGGAAACTCCTCCAGCTCCAAAGGCAGCCCACCTCTGGCCAAGGCCAAGCCCTTTAGCATGTGATATGTATTATAAACGCTCCTCTGTGATTCAAGAAGGGGAAAAGGAAACTGCAAAAAGACCTGCAGGGCAGAGGATAGGGGGAGGTGAGAGCAATACTTGAGCAGAGATGCCCAGGTTGGTGAGGTGGTGCCCAAGCAAAGGCTCTCCTGAAGCCCATGGCGAGGTGGCAGGATATCCCTTTGCAGCCTGTGGAGAGGCACAGTGGAGCAGCCTATAAAGGACTACAGTGGAGCAGATGTGGACCTGCAGCTATGGAGGACCCTACACCAGGGAAAATGACTGTGCTGGAGCAGTCTGTTCCTGAGGGACTACATCTCATGGGAGAAACTTATGTCAGAAGAGTTATTGAAGGACTCTCTCCATGGGAGGAACTCCATGTTGGAGCAGGGGAATACTGTGAGGAGTCCTCCCCCTGGAGGAGGAAGGAGACAGAGAGACAATGTGTGATAAACTGAGTGTAAATCCCATTACCCTGTGCTGCTTGGTGAATGGAGCTACAGAAATCAGGAGCAAAGTAATTTGGGACCTGGAAGAAGATCTGGTTTTCTTTTCTCTTTGTCCTCCTCTGATTTGATTGGAGCCATAGGCATGGCTCTTTGTTGCTGCCTGGGCCTAATCCATGACAATGTGTTAATAATCCATCTACTCAAATTCACAGTAATTTTGCAGAGGAAAACCTACCCTTACTCTAAGCTTTCAGGTTTCGATCTGCTAGCATTAGCTGTGATTCCAGGCGAGTTTAAAACATGAAAGAGCTACTGCTTGCTTAGTATTCTGTGCAAATATTCACTGTCTCTCCAATATGTTTTTAGAGTTTTGTCTCCTCATATTGTGTGAATCATGATAAAACACATTTCAAATGTTATATGCAAGAAGCCAGCTGAGTTGGCTGTCCAGGAAGGCAGAATCAACTTTTAATTTTTTAGTCCAGCTACAAAGTGTGGCGATTTTTATCAACTAGGACAAGGATGAGCCCATGAGAGGGGGGTTACAAACTTGTGACAAGTGTCACACCCTGACATAGCTCAATGAAGGCAGCACTTGCAATACAGCATTGGTGTGAATGCCACCAGACAGGAAATCTTATACAGAATTGAATTTCCACCTCTGCCAGTGTGCCATTTACTCACTGTTCATCTGCTTATTCAGATCTGCTGTTTCTGTTTCACTTGTCATGTCAGATGCATGCTTGATTGCTGCTGGCCCTGGGGCTCCTGTGACAAGCAGGCAAGCCAGCAGTATTTCTTCATGCCATGAAAGCATGCTGCTGGGAGGAGCCAGATAGGTGGCTGCACACTTTTAAATGGGCCAGGAAGAAGGTAATGATTCTGTGCTTCAAGTGGGATCACCATTTGTATCTGGAGGAAGTCAGGGCATCTGGGCTGACCTGCCCAACCCTCCTACCAGACCCTTTCTCTGCTCCTGGCATAGGGCCACCAGGGCAGGGTAGAGAGGAGCTGCAGGTTCCCACTGTGCAAGAAAAAGAAGGCTCCTGCCCCTTTCTTTTGGGGTCTAATTTGACATGAAAAGGAGAATCTTAATTCTCATGAGGAGATTTACTACTTAGGGGAATGTTGATACCTTCCTCTATGCTCTCCAGTGTCTATATGATGTAGGTCAACTTCTCTCCTATCCATGACCTCAAATTTGGCAACCATCCACTAATTTGCTCTGTGACCTTCTGACTCACCAGAGAGGGGCACAAGGTGGAAGTGATATTCCAGGCTGCACTCCTTCCTTAGGGAATTCTGAGTATGACATGCCATGACCGGCACATGAAAAACCCACCAGCCTTCCTGTTGTGGGGCTGGTGCTCCCTTAAGTGTTCCACTCACAGCTGAAGAAGTGTTGGTGGAAAGCAAAGACAGGGGAAAGCAAACAGGTGAAGAGGCTGAGGCAGAGGTCACAGATAACTCTGACAGATAATAGCACACTAATTCCACTTAAAACACTTAATCAAAACACAATTTATAAATGTGACAACAAGAACACAGGGCTCACTAATAGGTTAACCATGGAAGTGGCTGGGAATGGTCAGATACCAAAAGTGAAAACTAATTCCTTGACTCCCTCTCTGAAATGCTTATGTCTCAATGCATGGAGTATGGGGAATAAGCAGGAGGATCTGGAGGTCTGCATTAGGTTGCATGGCTATGATATAATTGCAGTCATGGAAATGTGATGGGACAGCTCCCATGACTGGAATGTTGTCATGGATGTGTATGTACTATTTAGGAAAGATAGACTGACAAGCTGAGGTGGTGTTGTTCTTTATGTGTGAGAGCAACTGCAATACATTGAGTGCTATCCTGGGGGGAAGATAGAAGGGGTTGAAAGCTTGTGGGTAAGAATTAAGGGACATGCAAATTGGGGTGAAACTGTTGTGGGTATCTACCAGCCCACGACGATGTTTATGAGGCCTCCTACAGTCAACTGGAAGTAGCTCCTAGATCACACTCCTTAGAACTTACGGGTGACTTCAATCACCCTGATATTTGTTGGAAAGCCCTCACAGCCTGGCATTTTCAGTCCAAAAGGCTCTTGCAGTGTATTGATGGTAACTTTCTGATGCATGTAGTGGAGGAACCAACAAGGACCTGGACTGCTGGACCTTGTATTAAAAGATAAGAAGGCCTGGTTGGGGCCGTTAAGGTTGGGAACAGCCTTGGTGACAATGATCATGACATGGAGGAGTTTAGTATTTTAAAAGGAAGAAGAAGGGCAAAAAGTAGGATCACAACCCTGGACTTCCACAGGGTTAACTTTTGTACTCTTTAAAAATCTACTTGCAGGAATCCCATGGGCTAAGACTCTGGAAGGAAAGGGATCCCAAGAAAATTTTTAAATACCACATCCTTCAAGCTCAAAATAGGAGCATTTGAGAAAAAAACCAGGTAGAGGTGATTAGAGACCTGCATGGATCAGCAAAGAGTTTCTGAAGGAAGTCTTGTGGAAGAAAGAAATTTACAGCTCCTGGAAGAAGGGACTTGTCACTTGAGAGAAATATAGGGACATTGTTTTAAATCACTAAACCCAGTAACAAACTAGTCTACCTTCTTTATGTGACTCCCATTCCAGTATAACTCTCACTCAACAAAAGGAAATTCTGTTTACAGTAGGCAGATATTTTCCAGTGTGGTAACAGTTACAAATATTAAATAGCAATCCCAGCACAAAATATTTCCTGCTTGACACTGAGTGTGTGCCACACAAGTGTTCTGCACAGCTACAGTAATATCTATGTGTTTTGGATATGATGGAGTAAGTGCATATCATTTCTGGGAAACTTCAGAGTCATTATGCATCTATATCTCTGTTTGGGATTTTCCAGGTGGGTTTCAAGGCTTAATATCAAAACCCAGGATGTGATTATGTAACAAATAATTTTCTCTCTCCTTTTCCTACTTTTCATTCAAAGCTGTGCCCTCCCATATCCAAGATACAAATTCAGTGTCAGTCATAAAATCCTCTTATTTTCCTGTAGTATCATGTTGTAACTTCCTACCCTGTTTGCATATGGATTTATATAAGAACCCATCTTATTCTAAATGAAATGTTGTTAATGTTTTGTTTTGTGTTACCTTTTGCTTCAGCAGTTCCACGGGGCTGTTCTTTTAGACTTGTTCAGGAAATCTAATATGACTTGTAGCTGGTATGACCTTGTCTTCTCCCTTAGCTAAGCTACTGATATCCTTTTGAGACAGTCTGGTAATAAGTATAGTGTGAAATGAGAAGAAAAATGTAGATATATAGTAGGTAAAATACTTAATTGAGGACAAAACCCAGAAGGTTATATTAGTTTATTATTATGAACAGAACACAGTGTCCATAAACCAAGTTATTTCCTTGCTATTACTCCCTTTGATCTCATAGTACATCAGAGCCCCTTTTACCCTTCAAAACCAGACATGATTCTCCTTAGATCAGGCTTTAACTAATACGCTTAATCACAAGCCAGGTTTTCCTAGAGAACAGAGGTGTTAAACCAGCTTTGATCCTGTTTAAAACTGGATACATTCTATTTATGTCTGCAAGCACATCTGGCAGTGGCTAATTTAGCATTATTAGCCTAATAACAACAAAGTCACGTTTGACAAATATTCTAATAGATAAATTGACTGTAATAAAACTTCCTTAGTAGCCATGAGAAAGTTTACATTTGTGAAAACAAAAGAGATTACCATAAGGCAGCCACAGTATTACTTAGTACCAGTCCAGTTTCCAACATAGCGGGGCTGGCTGAAAGTTCGTGTGTGTCACAGGGTGTATTCTGAAAAGTATTAAATTATCTTGGAGGGGTGACAGAAGAGTGAGAAAGCACTGTTCATGCTGGAATTCTGATGAAAGTTAGGGTTCCTGTCATGTTACATTGGAGCCTTGGCTCCTAGCCCTTACAGATTTCTGGGCTTCCAACTTCAATTTCTCATTTGCCTCCATATTGCTGTGCCACAGGACTAGAGACACTGGCAGTCATGTCAAAGACATGAATTCAGTCTGTGTTTTCAATCTCACTTTTATTTTTAAACCATCTCTTTTACTTTTTTTGATTCCTCTTTTGCAGAAAATTTTTAAAATCTCTTCATTCCAAAATGTCAGTCAGTTCTTTCAGAATTCTAGCATCTTTCTTTTCTGGAACAGATATTCTGGTTTTAAGAAGTTTAGCTTCTCAACTCATGAATTTTAATATCAATTATATCTTAGCAACCTCTTCAATAGACTGCCAAGTGAAAATCTGGGAATCTTTATGTCCATTTTAATTTACATCATTACTAATTCAAGTGATATATGGCTGTTTCAACCAATCCTCACAACTTTAAAGTGGCAGCTCATGTTGGTGACTTATACATTGACTCTGTGTTAAATAAAACAACCTAACAACCAAAAAAGCCAAACCAAACCAAAACAAAAAAACCACCCCACACAAAAACAAAAACAAAAACCAAAACCAAAGCCCCCAAACCAACAAACAACAACAACAAAAGAGTCTGCCTTTTAGTACTATTTATTTTATTTGCATCTGGCCTGTCACAGTACAGGTTACATAGATTCATGTTTGGGGAATCCTAACCATAACGTATAACTGAAGATGTTGCGTTGAAATTATTTCAGATACTGAGCAAAGACGAAGCAGACATCATATATAGGTAAAAGCAACTAATGATTGGTAGCTTAACTGAAATATTATTTGAAAATAAAAAAAAAAAAAAGAGAAAAAGAAAATATAGAAGTGCAGTTAAAATTGTAACATGCACTCACCTTAGTTTCCATACTTTTCTTTGGTGTTATGATCTACTTCCTCTGTTGCTCTGGGTGGTCTGTTGTTTGACTGTGATGGTGGTGGTGGTTGGGGTGTGTAGACTGACTTGTCAACATCTGGAGTTTGTTTGCAGGAGGGATATGATGTGCATATGTATGGTTTCTTCTTCCTCACTATAGGATCTACCTGGGGTCATTTTGATATGTTTCCTAATACAGTTTTACACTTTTCAGTTTCTTCCTTTCTTGGTTTCTAGCGCCATGTTACATCCAAATTACTTTAATGTATATTATATATAATTTCTTAGTTCTCTTTGTTACTGTTCTTGCCAGTTGTGTCTAGATCCAGGTCTGCTTTTCTTTGACCACTGTAGAGTTGTTTATTGTTGTGTTCACTACTGACCCTGTGCCCTGTCTCTTTCCATGTCTGTACTCCTCTGTACGGACCCACGGCAACAAACTGCACAGCCCACGAAAGGTTCTAAAGAGGGTAATGTTTATTACAGCTCTGCCTGAAAGGGGGATCTCTCCTCCTAACTTTCCCACCACAGGTAAATGCAAGATACTTTTGTCACACAAAATCATACATATGTATTACAGGAACATGCATAAGCATTCAAGAAGCAAGGTTATTCAAACCAGCTGTTAACGTAAGTTTCCATCCATCTTTGCATGCGCACTGTCCCCTGGTAGTCATGGGCAGGGGTCTTTTGGAGGAAGGCTTCGAGTCTTCCTCAGGGTGTCCTTTTCACCTTTGCTGAGCTGGCAGGGCTCCAGACAATAAACTGGTTTTCACTGGTTCTTTTCTAGGGAGTTATCCTTACAGACAATACAGATCCAGCTTAATGCCTACCAAGACAAAGTTAGTTTCTCTTATCTGTGACACAGACAAATGAATTCTCTCTCTACCCCTGGTTTTCTTCATTTTAACCCTTTATTTTCTAAACCTGAACCAGCACGTCATTGTGTGTTTGTTCTCAAAGTCTTTGCTGTAATACCAGGCCTGTATTTCATTATACTTACAACTATTTTGAAGGTACAAATGTCGCTTTACATAGACCACCTGTTACAGCTATCTGTATAAAACTATGGTTGTATCACATGAAGACGAATAAAAGCAAAAGATACCCATAGATATCTGGTCAATTAGAGAAATTATTGACACAGCAAACCCAAGTAAAACAGAGCAGGCAGGAAGACAAAGAAAGCACCTTTATCTTGTTGCCTTGCAAATTCCATATAAAGTTCATAGCCATCTACTAGCAATCACAGGGCTACATGGTTAGAATGACCAAGGAAAAACTTTGCACCCAGAATTAAAAGTAATCAGAATGATGACAAAAAGAAAAAAAAAATCAGTGCTATGAACTATTTATTCAGAAATTTAGCAGTTTTCACACTGAATAAAACATTTTGTAAGATTTCAAAAGTTCTGAAGGGTGTCAGCTGCTGTAAGAAATACAATTCCTTCCCAGAAGCTTGAGTCTTTTCTATTTTTCTTTTTCTGTTTGGTCATCTTTTTTACTTTTGTTATTATACTGCTAGCTGCTTCTCCTCTTTCTTAAAAAAAAAAAAAAATAAAAAAATAAATTCTTTTCCTCATTTAGTGAATATTGCACTATACTCCATGAGATTAAGTAAAGAAAGGAAGAAAATGTGATAATAAATCTATGGGGTGGAAATACTACATGCATAAATAGGACAGAATGAACCATTTGGCAGAAAAATGCTGTGAAAAAAAACTTCACCCTATGTAGTTCATACCCTAAAAGATATTACATGAAATTACATTTAATTTTTTAACAGAATCCACATATTATAACCTACAGGCCTGCTACTGTATTATCGCAGCCGAGAAAGGGACCCCAAAACACAAAACCAGACTCAATGTGTAGTGAGATAAGAGCACTCCACGAAAAAGCTATGTAGTTGCATTTAATTTCAACTCTAGGCAGCATAGAGCTCATGTTCATCATCTGTATGCACTTCTTCCCCTTCTACAGAGTTTACTTAAGGCATGATAGGTTCTTCCTTCTCTTCCTTAGCTAGATGATGGTGTTATAATTTTTTTTTTTTTTCCCTATAATTCCCATGATAAAATAAGCTCAGGCTTGTAGCAGTGTGCATAGAACAGGACACTTACTGACTTTTTCACTGTTTACCATTTGTTTTCTATGTGACCACCTTTTCTTTACTACTGCATTACAAAGCAGAAGAAGTCTTTTGGGAGGACTAATAAAGGGCATGCTGCTTCTTTGTGAACTAATGGATTTATTTCAATGTACCATAATCCTGTCTATATCTCAGGTTAGGTTTTTGAGATGAACAGGGAAGTTGCAACCAAATTCATCAGAGCACATACCATACCTTAGAACTGGTAACAAAACTAAGAACAAAAGTTGTTTTTATTTTTTTTTTCAGGGAGTCTTTTACAAACTGGGGAACAACTAAAATTCCTTTCAGAAAGGAAGTATCACAGGAAGAATTCTGCTTCTGTGAGAACACAGTGGTCAGAGAACAAATCTCTTTCAAAATTTTTCTTTTTAATCACAAAAAAAAAAAAAAATCTATGCAAAGTATTTAGATGGTAGTATTTAGTATGTAGCTGTGTTTTTCTATTTATTGTCTGTCATTCCCTTTTTCACATTTCATCTTGCTTAAAGGTGAGTACTTTCAGTATTTCCTTTACTGTTTCAGCTTTCTTTACCATTGTATTTTATTTGTTTTCAAGTCTCCCTGTCTTTAGTTGATTTTTATTTCAGTCTAGTTATTCTTTGCTTATGATACTCTGTTCTGACTTTTGAAAACTGCATTGTAAATAAACTCTTTTGTTTTCTTTGTTTTCTAATTTTATTTTTTTGTTTGTTTCAATTCTCTCTTGCTTTTTGTCAGACATCTAAAATTTCATAATTAGAGGTGCATTTGTTAATATCCTCCCTATATAAAGTGGTCTGATGTTTTTAATGGAAAAAACTTATTTTTAGTTACAGGCAACCATGCAAAATTTTAGTCACAATTTTACTTGATAAAATGTTCCATGTTGTTTATGAATGTGTGCTATTATTGCCAGTAAGTATAGTTACTTTCTGGAAATAAATAACTAACCCATTGGTTACTTGTTGTGTTTCTGCAGTCATGGCTTGGCTTTGCAAATTTCAGAAAAGATTTCAGAAGGGCTCTCTCTCCCCACGCTTGCTGCAAGCGCACTGATGGCTGAAAATGCCACTGTGGGACAGGCAGTGGGGTTGCAAAAGGCACAGCAGAAAGTCTCCTCTATTAGAACCCAGAGAACTGAAGAATAACAAATAGATACCATCACTAATGGTTTGCCAGCTACAATTCTAGTTAAACAAAAAAAAAAAAACCCACAAGCAAGTTGTTTTAATGACAGCATTCAGGTCTTACCTTTCCGATATTTTTTTTATTTTTTTCTTTAAGCTTCTTGTCTCGGTATTTAAGCATTTTTTTCTAATATACTTTCTCAAAAAATTTGCAGTGGATTATTCTATCCATTGTCAGAAATTACAGCAGATTTTCTTATCATTAGTTATTCTATATTAAAACTGTTCCAGGTAATAAAAACACAATTACTTGAGCAGGAAACCAATGACCACTGCTATAGTGCTAAATAAAAAGTGTTAAGATGCTTTCATTTCCATAAATGTTAATATTTCCTGAAGTGTACACAAAAAGGTACCATGACAAATGCAGTTCTTCTGGTATCATGGAGCTACCTACATGATCATGAAAAACCAGTAAGCCTAAGAGGAAAGCCTTCCCTCAGAGATTTCCAAGCCAATCCTATAAACTCAAGAGAATTAGCTTGACTTAGGTACCTGAAGTAAAACAACTATCAAATCTTAGGATTTTTACCATCAGTTTCAAAGTTTTCCATCTGTCTTTTTCTATTAAAAAAAACCCCAAAACCACAAAAAAACCAACACAAAACAAAACCAACACAAAACAAACAAACAAACAAATAAAAATTGCCTAGAAAACACAAAATATCAGAATAAAAATAAATATTTCTGATATACAAGCCTGCATGATACGTATGATTTCATTAATTGCTTGGAAAATGTCCCAGAAATCTCTGAATATAAAACCAGAGAAGTGTGTCCATCTAGATACAAAAAGACAGATTGGTAGGTCAAGATGTGGGATCAGCCAGTGAAAAAATAATGAATAGTATTACGCAAGAAGTTTTCTACCTGATTATTATGTAATCTGCTTCCTGTTATATGCTTGCCTTTACTGTTCTCTTTCCTTCTTATGGTCATATATTAAAATATTAAAACTTGACAGCTGTAAAAAGATCAAGTGCTAATCAGTAACAAAAGGATGGAAAAAAAAAGCAGGAAAGTGGTGTGTTAGTATCATAAATTCTGACTCAGCATTAATACTCAAGTTTGAAGATGGTATTTCAGGTACTCAAGAGGAAATGTAAATCATTACTGTAGAATGAAAACTCTTGAGGTGGAATCTTCAGAAATACATTTAGTCTCTGTCCATTTATGCTGGAGTCAAGAAAACTACCCTTGTCTCTGAAAGGTAAATACTGTGCATTGTTTTCAGTACTGACGAGGAATGTTCTTTTTCTGAATATGAATACCCCTTCTCTTCTGGAGAAAGTCAACTTTCTACAAATAAGGGTAGTGAATCCACTTTGTGAATTAATATGCGAATATAAATGTTTTAAGCTCTATCAGGCTTTGGCTTGTTTTTTTTCTTCTTTGTTCTTCAAAATTTGACTTCATATTCTATCTGAAAATTAAGTGATAATCCTATTAGTTCCCTTAGTCAAATTATTAATCAAATTGCTAATGTAATTAATACTTTATCAGCATTTTTTTTTCTCTTTCACTTCAAGGTCAAGAATTAAAGGATAGTTTTTAAATTATTTTCCTACAGTTGCAATACTTTTTTTTTCAAGCATCAACGTTTGTCTTCATGGTTGGTTTTTTTTTTTAATTTTGGAGGTCTGGTTTGTTTCAACTTGCACACTTGAACAAAGTGCTTGTTCTTTTCTCACTTGTACAAGAAAGATATTGGAACCAAGTCAGCATCTACAGCTATGCTTATGTATAGATAAAAGTTGTCACTTAATTAGAACAGTTAAAATTCCTGATCTTTTGTACATGTGAATTTTGAAGTGATATGTCCTTCTTATAAACATTATATAGGTGTATACGTATATACGTAAGGATATTCCTTTTTAGGCTATACATATGTCAGATTTTATTTCTATGAGCTTCAGCAAAACTTCTTCCCACCTTCAGTGCACCATTACTCAATCTGAGCTGTACTCATTTTTCTGTCATAGCTCAAAACATCTTGTTTACTTTAAAAATTACATGGTTTTGGCAGGAAAAAAAATAGCACCATTCTATATCATTGCTTGCTCTTTAGAGCATGTAACATTTGTAGGATTCTAATTAACTGAAAATATCATAACAGTGAAAGAGTCAAACATGAGTATCTATTGAACTTCTACATAAAAAATACTATTTTGGATACCTTCCTACTTCATTTTATATCAACTCAGACACTTTGGTTTGTTTTACAGTAGGACCTCATCAGTACAGTAGGACCCCATCAGTTTTACTCATATAGTTGTTCCAGGGAAGCTGGAAAATTTGGCACTAATACTGATTGTATAGAAGGATGAAGGGATGGAGAAAGTATTATTACTGCCAACTGAGAGGACAGCATTTGGTATCCAGATTGAGGGTAGATTTGAGAGCCATCAGCATTTTAGAACCAGAAAAATCCAGACTGAGGGTAGATTTCAGAGATATCAGCATTTTAGGACCAGAAAAAACATAG
This sequence comes from Phaethornis superciliosus, assembly GCA_023637945.1. Lineage (NCBI taxonomy): Eukaryota > Metazoa > Chordata > Aves > Apodiformes > Trochilidae > Phaethornis > Phaethornis superciliosus. Next base: position 77,224,598 of record JAJQWJ010000002.1, read on the forward strand.
GGATTTTTGATGTCCAGATAGGCCATGGAGAAAAAGACTGGAGTATCTCTACTGAGACCAAGTCAGAATAAACAGGGTGCAATCTCATAAGAATTTATAGCATGATTAGTTCTTGGGATTACTGATTTCCTTGAACTTGTTCATAATTATTCTCTTCTATTAAGAAAATCAGAGAGCAATTATTTTCTCTGAAAACAAGGGAATTTAAATTCTGTAGCTTGTGCTAATTAACTCTGTTGATTATGACTTTTCTTACTTTTTAGCAGCGTTTAGAAAACCTTAGCTACTGAGATATAGCTTCTGGGAAAATGTTCTTGAATTATGCTTCAGTAGAGAAAAAATACAACACTTATTGCAGAATATATAGTACTATTTCATCCAAAACCCTAACATAATATGAAAACTCACTCATATTTTCATCAAAGTTGTGATAGTTGTGGTGTATACTGGCTGGTATTTTTGTTCCCTAAATCACAGTATTCCTTTTCAGAAAATACTTAAAATACAGACCAAGTAAACTTAATGGGGTCCTCATAAAAATAGGAGTTTCTAGAATTGACAAAAATTATGAAATGAAGACTTTAATTTTTCCTGAGAAAAGTTGAAGTGTATGATAGGGAAAGACACCCACAAAAGATTAACAGGACTGAGAAAAATGTTCTTGAGATAGCTTTTGATAGCCTGTTTCCTACTTCATTGGTTTCTTATTACAAAACTCATCAGTTACTTCATGAGTACAAAGTAATGCATATGTATAAGACATTTTTTTACGACACTTGCTGCAATAGTTATAGAAAAACATAGCATGATTATTTTACATGGCAATAAGAGAGATCACTCTCAAACATACTGTTAAAATCTCTCAGGACAGAAATTATATTTTTCTTATTTTTCTCAGTTCCTTCTTTCCAATTTTTGTTTTGTTTTCCTAACTTTTTTCTAGCCTGATTCACTCTACCATTCATCTTCTGACACTGCTTGTGTCAGGGAGAACTGAGTTTTAAAGGAAACATATCATTGAGTTGTATAGCAATAGAGCTTAAAAGATGGTCCTCTAAGATTCTCAGTGTAAAGTACTTTTTCCTCTGCTAGGCAAATCTAAGATAAATTATGTACTCTATCAATAGCAATAGATTTCCTTTCAGTTGAAAAACAGAAATAAACAAATATCCGCATAGGTTCACATCACAATTCAGAAATAGTGAACAACTAAATGTCTAAGGAACAATAGGCCAAATATTTTACTTTAATACCATAAAAAGGAATAGGAAAACTGCAAGAAAAACAGCAAAGAATAATAAATTGAAAGGAGTTAGATGCCACAGAGGTACTTTTATATTTTGTTTAATTTAAACAAAATATGAAACTGTTATGAAAAGATTCTGATATGAGCTCTTATCATCTGCTCTTATTTTGTTATATAATGATTTGCATAAAATCTATTAAGTTCCTTATATTACATGCTTCAGGAATTTAATAACCCAGAATTATGTATGATATACAACACATGGCAACAAATTGTAATAAACAACAATGGTACTTCTAACTGCATATAGAAAAGTATGTGTATTTTTTTTAAAAATTGAGTTATTGCAACCTATTTTCTTTTGTATTTATTTAGTAATTAGTGTTTGAATCCCTGGGAGATCACAGGTTCCATAAATTTGTCAGCTTGACACAAGGGAGATTAGAATGATGCTATATATACTTAGTATTTTAATATTGCTACGTTTTTCATATATCTACAGTTCTGAGATATTTACTAAGCTAATGTGGCTTAATTGCTTAATTATACTTTGCATACAGAAAGACTGATTCTAGTCTCATTTATACCCACATAAAAAATACTCATCTCCTGTGAAATTAGCTTTTTTACTGGTGTACAAAACCATGAGAATAATAACTACATTGATATGTCACAATAAATTTTTCAAGTTTAGTAGTACAAGAATGTCTTCTGCAAGCCTTTCTGGTTTCTGTGACATAGAAAGATCCTCTAGAAAAAAATATTTCTATATGAATTTTAGGTATTGCTAAGCTTGGTGAGACATTTTGTGTTGAAACTATCAAATAAAGACTATATACAAAACCTCTATTAAAAACCTGTATATAAAACCTCTATACAAAAGTGAGTAGCCAGTTTCTCCTCTAGTCATATTGAAGGATCCTCATGTGAAACAACAGGCTCAACCAAGGCTACTTTTGAACTGCAGAGGATGCCTTAAATAGCTTCTGGTTCCAAGATGTAAGTTTCTATCTTTCTTAAAATTTAGACTTGTGGATGAATTCTAGCCCTCTAGATCAACATTTAAAATCAGAAAATAATGCAGTTTTTGGAAATTCAGGAAAAAAAAGTTTGAAACGTGGGTTTTTGTTTGTTTGTTGGGTTGGTTTTGGGTGGTGGTGGGGGGTTGTTTGTTTGTATTTCAGTTATGAGCTGTTCATGTGAAAGTCCATCATACAAAAAGCTGATGTCATTCTGCTTTCTGAAGTAGAGTTAAATTGTTTACAGGTAGTACCCCTGGATACCTTACCTACCTCCATTCCTCTTATTACAGCTGACTATTGTAGCATAATTAAGACATTGAGTCATGAATTAACTTCTATCATCTGACTGGTGTCTTTCAAGCACACTGGCATCTCCCCAGGCTGAACTGGGGACTCCTGCAACTGACCGTAGCCTGAGCTTAAGTTGTTATACTCTTCCCTAAAATTTATTCTTGATGATCTCATTGTGCAGAGTGTGTTTCATTTTATCATAGCAGCATAAAATAAATTAAATGAGATCAGGAAACTTTCTCAGAATAATGACAGCAGTAACTTGACTAATTTGGTGTAGTACAGTTTCCAAAATTAAACAGTATATCTACCAGCAATATATCTCGTTAACTGTGAAACTGCTTTGTGTCTGTGAAACAACATTTTGTCCTGCCTGGGAACATCTGCAATCATAGACGGAATTACTTAGTGAATTTTAGTACCGAGAAGTAGTAATAATTTGTGTGTAGAGGTGTTTAGGGATAAGAGAGAGTAATGATTGGAGCATGGCACAAATGGCATGGAATAAGGGGTGGAATGTCCTGGTTTGGGCCAGGATAAAGGTGATTTTCTGTCTTGAAATTTTGCTTTCTGGTTAGTCTCTTGTAAGTAGTTGCACTTGCTGAAATTAACAGCAAGTTTCTCAGACAGTGTCTGCTTCTAGGACTGATAATACTCGATGTTTATAGTTACTGCCAGAGACTGGTATGCAGAGCCAAGGATACTGCTCAGCTCTGAGGAACATTTTACCTTCCAGAAGGAGTAAGGAGGTCCCACCTGAAACCCTCCTTTGGGGAGGACCAGACAAGATAGATGCCAGAATTGACCAAACAGAGTATTCCATCCCATACACGTCATACTTGGTATAAATTTGAGCAATCACAAGGGTCAAACCCCTTCCTGCTCCCTGCTCTTCCTGCTTCCCCTTCTTCTCCTGTCCCTGTTTGCTTCAGCATCCTGGAGGATTCCATCCGTCCCTCTGCCTGTGGTCCTGATCCATGCCAGCCTGAATCTGTGTGTTCCTGCCCCCAGCTCCCGACTGCTGCTGACTCCAGGATTCCAGCCTGGACTTTCCCAGGGCTGCCCTGCAGCCTTGGTGGTGATGTGAGAGTTATTGGGGGGAAGGGGAGAGGAACGTAGTATGAGTTTTCCTGTATATTTGTATATATTTAGTAATTATTCCTATTTATCATTACTGTTTTATTAAAGCTGTGTATTTTAGTTTCCAGCCCATAAGTCTCTCTCCCTTATTCTCTCTCCTTTCCTTATCAGGGAGGGGAGGAGGATTAATAGAGAGCATCTGTTATCTGGTTTAATTGCCGGGCCAGTGTTAAACTGTGACACATCTGTAAACTGAATGTGGTCGTGTTAGTGATATACAAGACATGAAGCTTGACCATCAACATATCCTAGTCATATCCAGTACCTCAGGAACTAATAACATGTATATATCTAAACACTGAATATGAATATGTGACCTTGGTACTGAGAAGTGTAACACAGTCTCACTCTGGCATTTACACATGTAATATAGTACTGCTTGTTTTTCTTAATAAATTTAATCCATTGAAGAATGCAAAAGGAAACTATTAACATCATTTATTGATGTTTATCAAGTAGATAAATAACTTACGTTACTGCTGAATTTATAAAAGACAAACAAACATAATGTTATTCTCTGTAAATGGTTTGAGTTTGATTAAAGAAATTTCAATGGAAAAATTGTTTAATTCTTGGTTCACTTCCTCATCTTCTGGGCCTGTATACTGATTATTATTACTAGTTGATTTGAAAGGTGTTGTCTGGGAAGAATGTGGGTTTTTTCCTCTCAATAACTTGTTTCTAGTGCTTTGGTTCATTGGTTTGTTCCTCTTGGGTCACCTTTTCTGTTATGTTGTAATGCTTCATTTCTCTTCATATCTTCTCCTTTGCGCAGACAAGAAGGCTAAGATTAGGTGGAAGACAGAATGTTTGAATTTTTGTCTCCTTAAGAACTATGAAGATTAGAAAATGAAAAAAGCTATTCTTTTATTTCTGAATTTCTCTGCATTAGCTGTTAAGCAGCTTTTCATAATCACTAGAAGAGCTGGTGTCTTTTTCCCTATTTTTTTTCCATTTCCACTCTTAATGTTGTGTCTAAAAAAGGCCTTTAAAGCATCACTTAAAATTCTCAAATGGTTCTGTCTGCCTCTGCAGGAAAAAAAATTATATATGCTAAATCAAAGCTTTATATTGAACAGTACAGGAATGCCATGCTCCAGTTATGACCTCAGTTCTGTGAAGTGTAACACTGTTTTACTTTATATTTTTCCAAATCTTCCCCACAGCATTGCTGTTTCAGAAGTCTCCATTTTATATTGATTACTCCTTTGAAGTAAGGTATTTCCTATTTGTTTTTATTGAGTGTCATTTTGCTTCTGTGTCCCAAAGTTCTGCGTTGTAGTTTCACAGTCAAAGCTCCAGAGGGAACACTGCAGCTCCAGAGCCCTGCTCTCTTGACAGCATCTGGTGACAGCAGTGAGCACACCTGTGGGAGGTGTGCCCAGGTAGAGGAGCTTCTCTGCTCAGTGACTGAGCTCTGGGAAGCTCAATGACCATCAGGGAGTGTGAGAGTGAGACAGATCATTGATGCCATGACAGCCTCTCTGAAAGAGGCCCAACATTCAGGCACAGCTCATGACACAGAGTGCTCCCTGTCCTCTCACTGCCTGGATGAAATTGATGAACTAAAAGATAGGGATCAATGGCAAAAAATTCCTGCTCCGCGCAAGAGATGTGACAACTGTGTCTCTCAAGTAACTCCCCAGGTGACATTGCAAAACAGATATGATGCTTTGCAAGGGGAAAAGAATAGTGATAAAGATGGTGAACTTGGGGGTGCCACCGCAGCACAGTGAGGCTACTTATCATGTCAAAATAACCTCAGTTAAGAATAAAAGATAGGTCCTTGTCAGAGGTAGCTCTCTTCTAAAGGGACTTGAAGGCCCTATATGCAGGATGGACCCACTTCCTAGAGAAGGCAGCTGCCTTCCTGGGGCCAGGATTAAAGATATACAGAGAAAACTCCATACCCTGGTTCATCCCTCTGGTTTCTAGCCATTATTGACAGTTCAGGTAGGCAGTGATGAGGAAGCAACAAGAAGTCCAAAGGAAATGAAGAGAAACTACAGGGCCCTGGGATGGCTAGTTAAGGGATCAGGAGCTCAAGCAGGTTTCTCCTCTACGCCACCAGCTTCAGTCATTGATGAGGGAATAAACAGGAGAGCCAGCAGATTAACTTCTGGATCCAAGAGTGGTGTTACTGGCAGAACTTTGGTTTCTTTGATCATAGCTTGATTTTCAGGACACCAGGCCTGCTGGCAACTGGTGGGGAAAGCCTGACTAGAAGGGGAAGAAGGATCCTGGGACAAGAGTTAGCAGGGCTCATTGTAAGAGCTTTAAATAAGAGTTGAGGGAGGATGAAATCAGGCTTACTAGAGAGGAACCTGGCAGCAGCATGCCAGTGCTTGTGGGTGAAAGTGTTAGCAAGGTCTTACAGTCTGTTGCAATCCATGTGGCAGCAAAGACATGAGGGTTAGTGATAGGCTGGTAACTATGGAAGTGTCTGAGTGCATACAGGTGGGAATTAGTGATTCACCCCCCCAAAATGTGGTGAGACCATTAGCTCAGCTGAAGTCCATCTACACCAATGGATGTAGCATGGGCAACAAACAGGAGGAGCTGGAAGCTATTGTCCAGGAAGAAAACTATGTTATAGTTGCCATTATGGAAATGTGGTGGAAAGACTCACACAACTGGAGTGATGCAGTTGATGGCTACCAGCTTCTCAGAAGGGATAGATAAAAGGGGTGAGGTGGTGGTGTGACCTTCTATGTTAGGGATAGATATGAATGCCTCGAACTTAATGATGTTGATGGGTAAGAATCAAGGGGAAGGTCAATAAAGCAGACATCATGGTAGGAGTTTGCTATAGGTTGATGAAATATTCTATAAGCAACTTTAAGAGGTCTCATGATTGCTAGGACTTGTTCTCTTGGAGGACTTCAACTTCCCATGTGTCTGCTGGAAACACAATACAACAGAGGAAAGAGTCTGGGGGGTTACTGGAGTGTGTGGAAGATAACTTCCTGACACAGCATACATTCACTATAACTGAATACTTAATTGTTACCTACTCTGAGGAGTAAGAGCTTTACTCTTAAGAGCTTTTGTAAGAGCTTTACAGTTATTTAAAACTGTTTTATCCTAAACAATAGTTCTCTTCAACCTATGACTGTAAATTTAATTTTAGTCACTTATTGATAGAAGGACTGAAAGAAGCAGTTTATAGATGTTCTAGTTTGGGCCAAGGTAGAGCTAATTTTCTGTCTTGTAATTTTGCTTTTATCTAAGTCTCTTGTAAGTAGCTGTACTTGCTGAAATTAATAGCAACTTTCTCAGGCTCTGCTTCTATAACTGATAACAATTGATTTTTATAGTTATGGCTAGAGAATGGTCTGCAGAAACAAGGCCACTGCTTGGTTTTGAGGAACATCTTATGCTCTGGAAAGAGAAAGGGAGTAAAGAGGTCACACCTGCAATCTTCTTTTTGGGAGGAGCAGACATGATAAATTAGCAAAGTTGACCAAACAGAGTATTCCATCCTGCATATGTCTTACTCTGTATAAATTTGAAGAATCACGAGGGTCAAACCTCTTCCTTCAGTCCTTCTCTTTACCCCTCCCTTCAGCCCTTCTTCACCTGTCCCTGTTTGCTTTGGCAACCTGGGAGGATTCCATCCATTCCTCTGCCTGTGGGGTCCTGACCCATGCCAGCCTGAATCTGTGTGTTCCTGCATCCAGCTTCCGACTGCTGCTGACTCCAGGATTCCAGCCTGGACTTTCCCAGGGCTGCCCTGCAGCCTCGGTGGTGACGTGAGTGTTACTGGGGGAAAAGAGGGAAGAATGTGGTATTGGGGTTTTTTTGTATATTTGTATATATTTATAAATTTTTCCTTTTTTATCGTTACTGTTTCATTAAAGTTGTGTAGTTTAGTTTCCAACCTATAAGTCTCTCTCCCTTATTCTCTCTCCTTTCTTTATCAGGGAGGGAAGGGGGATTAGCAGAGAGCATCTGTTAATTGGTTTAATTGCCAGCCCAGTGTTAAACTGTAACAATAGACAAGCTACTTATTTATTGTGTTCATGACAGCAAATACTTCCAAGGTTTGGAAATATTTATGAAAAGGAACGCTGAACTGAATAAATGAGTTTCCAATCCAGCCAATTATAAATCAGTTGTTGAGCTTCTTAAAGGACAGTAGAGTGTAATGAAAAGTTTGAAAATGTTAGCAGATGATGACAAGACCAAGACAAAACTACTTCATAAAGTGATTATTTGTATTTCTGCATACAAATACAGAATCATAGAATGGTTTGCCTTTGAAGTGACCATATACATCATCTAAGATCATGCTTCCTTTCCATGGGCAGGGAACACCTTTCCCTAGACCCCATTGTGAAGGCTACCAAATTTGGCAGGCATGATTTGCTCTTAGTGAAGGCATGTTGGCTGTTACCAATCACCTCCTTATTTTTCATGTGCCTTAGAATAGTTTCCAGGAGGATCAGGTCCTTGATACTGCTGAGCACAGAGGTGAAACTGACTGGCCTTTAGTTCCCTGGATCTTCTATTTTTCCTTTTTTTTATTTTTTTTTTTTAATCTTTTTTTTATTTTATTTTATTTTTTTTTTTTAAATGAATGTTATATTTTCCCTCTTCCAGTCACAGGGAAATTCACTGGACTGCCATGACTTCTCAAATATGATGAACAGTGGCTTGGCAACTTTATCCATCATATGAATCTCATCACATCGCTCTTCCTTCTCACAGTCCCTGTCTTTGACTCCTGCAACTTGGATGTGTGGCCAGAGCTCTTGACAGTGAAGACTGAGGTAAAGGAGTCATAGAGAACCTCATCCTTCTTTGTATCCCACATTGCCAGGTCTCCTGCTTCCTTCTGGAGAGGGCACACATTCTACCTAGTCTTCCTTTTATCACCAAGATACCTATTTATTTTTTCTTGTTGTCCATGATATTCCTGGCCAGGTTTAATTCTGTCTGGGCTTCAGTATTTGTAAATTGATCCCTGGCTGCTTGAACAACTTCTCAACAGCTATTGCTACCAACTGGAGGATAAGTTATAATGGCCAAAGCAGTGCCAAATATTCCTTATCTGCCTCTCAGAATGAGAACCAGACGACAAACCACCTCAATGTACACAGCCTCGCTCAGTGTCAGAGGGGTTATCTCCAAGGCAGATCTTACAGTTAGCATCTGCTACCAACCCTCAAATTAATATGGTAAGGCCAACAAAATCACTTAAGCAAGCTTCTTGTCAACAGAACCATGTTCTTATGGGTGATTTCAACTATCTAGAAAACTGTTGGAAGAACAGCACTGCAACTCATGAAACCCTTCAACTCCCTGGAATGTTTAGACAACTGCTTCCTCATACAAATGTTAGATTTAGGACACATTAGGAATGCTGCTATTAAACATAAAAAGATGGTAATTTTCATAGCAGATTCCCTTCTGACAGGAAGAGAGGACATGGTATATTGGCCAGACCCATCCCACAGGGCAGACTTCTGCCTCCCTGGGGCCTAGGTTAGAGACACAACTGGGAAGCTTCCTAGTCTGGTACTACTCTGATTATTACCCACTACAAGTACTACAAGTTGGCACTGATGAGATTACCAAGGCAAGTCCTAAGGCAACAGAGAGGGACTTCAGAGCATTGGGCCAAATGGTGGAGGGATCAGATGCATAGGTGGTGCTTTACTCAGTTCCTTCCATGTCAGGGAATCTTGAAAGGAACTGGGATGTACACCTAATCAACACATGGCTTAGAGGTTGCATTTTGTTTTCTTTGATCATGGAGATGTTCACATGTCACCAGGCCTATTGGTGACAGGTGGAGTAGAAATATCCATAAGGAACAAAAGGATTCTTGGCTATGAGTTGATGGGGCTCATTGAGAGGGCTTTAAGCTAGGTTTGAAGGGAGAAAGTTATAAAACCAGTCCACTAGAAACATGGAAACACGGTGGCATGACTCATGAAAGGAATGCTGCAGTCCTTCAGAAAGGAAGGACAGACAGGGAAGGAGAGGTGGTGGCATGGCTCTGTATGTTAGGGGGAGTTTTGGTTGTAGAGAGCTCAATGATAGTGATAATAAGATTGAGTGTTCCTGGCTAAGGTTGAGGGAAGATGAATAAGGAGGATATCTCTGTTATAGACCACCCAGTCAGGATGAGGAGGCAGAAAAAGCATTTTACAAGTAGCTGTAAAATTACCAGTCTGGTGGAAGACTTCAGTTCACTGGATGTCTGCTGGAAGTATGACATACCAGAGGGTAGAGAGGCTGTTCCTTGAATGTTCCTTGAATGTGTGGAAGATAATTTCCTGACCCAGCTGTTAAGTGAGCCTACCAGATGACCAGCCTTGCTTAACAGGGAGTTTTTCTGGGGCTCAGGAATAAAAGGGGAGTTTGCCTCTAAAACAAGAGGCAGAAATCTCAGGACAAGTACAGGAATCTTTCTAGGTCATACAGAGAGAAAATTAGAAAGGCAAAAGCCCATCTGGAGCTCAATCTGACCACTGCTGTAAGTGACATCAGAAGAAGGTTTTATAAATATATTAAAAATAAAAAGAGAGAGATCCTATCCATCCTTTCTTGGATAGGGTGGAGAACATTGCAATCAAGGATGAGGAAAAGGCTGAGATGCGTAATGCCTCCTTTGACTTTGTCTTTAGTAGTCAGACCAGCTACTCTCAGAATATTCAGTCCCTTGTGCTGGGAGATAAGGATGGAGAGCAGATCCATGCCCTATAATCCAGGAGGAAGAAGTTAATAACTTGTTACAGCACCTGGATATTCACAAGTCTATGGGTCCAGATGAAATCCACCAAAAAGTACTGAGGGAAATGGCAGAGCTCACTAAGCCTCTCTCCATCATTTATCAACATTCTTGGTTAACAGAGGAGGTCCCAGATGACTGGAGGCTTGCCAATGTGATGTCCATCTACAAGAAGGGTTGGAAGAAGGATTTGGGGAACTACATGCCCTGATCTTAGTCCTGGGAAAAATTATGGAGTGATTTATCTTTAGTGCACTCACATGGCAGGTGCAGGACAGCCTGGAGATCAGGCCCAGCCAGCATGAGTTCAGGAAAGGTAGGTCCTGCTTGACCAACATGATGTCCTTCTAGAATCAGGTTGTTGAGAGGGCTTGGAGAAATTGCCAAACACGGACCAATATGATCAACCAGCAAAATCTCATTTATTGAATTCACTAGTGCAGAATACATACTTTTCTCTTATCTATGTTACATACATGGCATTAAGTGATTGGTTAACACTCTCCAAACTTTCTTCTAACTTATAAACTAATTGGTTAAGAGTCATTGTCCGTGCCCATGCCGAGGGCTGTCCTGGTTTAAAAATGTTTTGTCTTGCCGTTACTCTATTATCTTGTTTGGCTAGAAAGCTAGCTCCAGTGTTACTGTAATGCCAAAGTTCGCTGGTGCATTCCCAAAACATGGCTTGTTCAGTACATGTCTGCTTTTGTGGAAAAACCTCACACCAGGTGACTCACTTAGTGGACAAGGAAAATGCTATGGATGTTGCCTACCTCAGTAAAGCCTTTGACACAGTCTCCCAAATCATTCTCTCAGAGAAGCTGGCAGCTCCTGGCTTAGACAAGTGCAGACTTTGCTGGTTAAAATACTGGATGGATGGTTGTATGAAGGTGGGTGTTGGCCTCTTCTCTCAAGGAAGTATCTATGGGCCTGAAGCTGCAGCAAAGGAAGTGTAGACTAAATGTCAATAATTTCTTTACTAAGAGAGTAGTTAGGTACTGGAACAGGCTGCCCAGGGAGGTGGCGGAGTTACTGTCCTTGAAGGTATTAAAAAATGTGTAGATATGGCTCTCCAGACCATGTTCTAGTGGGCATTGTGGTTTTATGTTTTTTTTCTGGTTGATGATTTGACTTGGTGATCTTAGACGTCTTTTCCATCTGTGATGATTCTGTGATTCTGTTTCCAGCAGAACTGAGGCACTGCTGGACTTGCTATCCACAAACTAAGATGCCATGTTTTGTTATATCACATTTTGTGATAAGTTTGGCTGCAGGGATCACTGAAGTCTAGTACTAAGCAAAAAAGCAAAAAATAATATTGGGGTTTTTTACTTCCTTTTAATTGCTAAGCAGTTTTTAAAGTAGGCCAGAGCTTTTAGGGGAAATAAGTTGGGTAGTATCTCATGTTATGCAGTCTAAAGACACTAAAATAAGACAAGCTGAGATGTCTGTATAGGACTGAATATTATGCCCACTACTTTATCTGGTAGGTTTTCCAGTCTTTTGATAGTTTCACTATGGGAACATGTAAATTTGTTATCTTTGGAAGTTTAAGTTGAATGGGTTGAAAGAACTGTTCATTCCAAATTTCAAAATCTGATTTATAGCAATTTACAACCAGTAGCCTTTTCTTAGAATTCTCTCTGCATCTATAGTTTAAAAAAGCCCTGATTTCTTGGTTGCTGCAAGTTGGCTTAATTGGATTCCTGCTCATGTCCGTTTCTTCATCTCTGCTGCCTATTACACAGATTCTTATATGGTCTTCCAGGGTAGTATCCAGCTGCTGAAGGATTTATTACAAAAAATATTTCTCTGGAAGCTTATTTGTGTTGGTATGTGCTCCAGAGTATGAACAACTGATAAGGACGCATTCCAAGGACTAATTTAGTCCCAACCAAGTAGAAAATTAGTTATTTTAATTTATAAAGTGTATTACTTGTAATCTTATCTGTTTACTTTCTCATATGTTCTTAATAATTGAATTATAGATTCATATATTAGAACTGTCCATATATTCATTCATTCATATATTAGAACTCTTTATAGACTTTTCTTCCCACAGTTTTTTTTAACTAATATTTTTCTTAATTTGTATGAAAATACAATATAAATTCTCACTTTATATGAAGATTAATAATTTTGCTAACAAGTTGTATATAAAAAAGAAAAAAAACTCTGAGTTTTTAAAAATGGTTATTGAGCAACATTGTTTTATAAAAAGCCTATGGAATAACGTACAATTTAGTTTTCAAACTATTTATTTTGTTTCAGTGTGTGAAGACACATAAAAGTGAGATAATATACAAGGGCAGATACTGAATAATCAAGAATACACATAATATTTTATAAATTGTAGAGCTAACAGTTTAGTGGTGTTGGTGTCTCACTTCTTCATAGAAAATACCTATTTTTGATGCATTAACATGAACTTTCTATTCTTTTATGGAATCCTGGCAGCTAGAGATTTAAGGTGTACTGCCCTGGACCTTTTCCCTGAAGTAAGCAACCAGAGCACATCTACCATATGAACTTTTTAAAGGTGCCAATTTTCTCAAAAGATAGAATAACACATTTTTTTAAACGTTCAAAGCTCAGACTAAGAACATCAGCAATAAAAAGGCTTGAGAAAAGATTTTCCTGCTCACGTTTTCCTTGAAGGGTAAATACTTCTCTCCAGTCCCCTGTTCACCTATTTACAGTGCTTTTTTTGCTAAGACAAACTCCACTGTTTCTCATTAAAATCATTTCCTTTGGCTGTCCTTGGGGAGTGGCCAGCTGTCAGCAGGTGCCGCATTTTCCTTTCTACTGAAGAGCTCAGTTTTTCAGTCTTTCTCATTCTAGAAAGTTTCTCTAGCCTCAGTTTCTTCTCTTAGAAAACTCTTATTATGATTGCACTAGCAAGAACCTCAGTGTTTAAAAATATCACTATTAAAACTGGCCTGTAATTCTGATTTATTCCATATCTGTAATTACTTCAGTTCAGCTGTATTTCCCTTCTTTTCTCTTGAAACGGGTTAAGGTTTGGGATTTTTTTTGAGAGATAATGGCTGCCTGTTTCGTCCCCCACATTTTGTTGTCAACTGAAAGACACATACACTTTTTCTGTCCATCACAAAGACTACTTCATTTGAAACCTCTGAGTTGAAAGCCCTTCGTGATTGTGAACTTGATAAATCTAACATACAGTTACAATAACTAATATGTGAAGCATCTCAATCTGATGGAAAAAACCTTAAAAAACAAAAAAAAACCAAACCCAGAACTTTGTGGTAGACCATTAATTCAGGAGGCATACCTACATCATGTTATTAGCTTTTATTTGAATACCACACATGCTGCACTATTTATGATTTGAAAAATATTACATAATTAGAGACATGATTATTTTTTGTAATCTATATATAATTTTTCCGTGTTAGCTAAAGAATAATGTATTACACATTAAAATTCATAGCCTCATACATTTCCTTACACTTGTAGATTTGCAGAAACATAACTATATTACCTGTGAAAACAGCATCTCTTCCCTCCAAATTCATAAACTCTTAGCAGAAAAATGTATGCCAGATTGTGTTCATTGTTTGATTCAAAACTGGGCATCATTTCCTTTCCCATATTGGAACCAGAACTAATTTTCCAAATTCCTACTCAGATGAATTAATTCTGCATAGGATGTGATAAGATATCACTTAGATTAATGTGTTCCCTGCACATTACCCATAATAACAGTCAAATTAATTCATTAAAACTTTGACCATCATTAGGAATAATGTGCTTCAGAAACGTTAATTGAGTAGATACTTTCAATCATAATCTATACAGCATTGAATGTAAAGTTCATGAAATAACTCTATATGAATTTCAAAACAATAATTGGGTCATATTATTGCTTAAGAGAATGTAATTCAATGTTACTATGTCTTCATTCTCTTGTACACTATATGGGGAAGACACAACAAATACATATTACTATAACAGAACATAGCTTAATGTACTTTAATAGTAATGTTGTTTAAATTCTGGATGAAAATATTTCACCCTCCAGGGAACAAACAGAAATTGAGTTCTAAAATGAATTGAAGTACAGATCAATAAACTAATTCAGACTGGCATCAGAAATCAAGATATAATGTATGTCTTTGCAGTCTTGAAATATAGAATACATAAAATTTGACATTTTTGGATTTGACAGATATTCTGGTGTGGCAGTGACTATGTTCTTATTTTTAAAAAATTAAAGAAATCAATAGAGCTTGTTTCTCAAGGAATTTAATTAGATACTTTTTTTGCATTTGTAGCACCTATAAACATGTTGTTTAAGAAAACTAAATGTTTATCTTCTCATGTAAAGTAAAACTGCTTAAAATGGTATGCCAGTTCAAAATTCTGTTAGATTTGCTTATGTAAGAACATATTTTCTCTCCACATTTATCATAATTATGTTTTAGCTAAGCATGAAAACTTAATTTTTTACCTTTGAGAAGTGTAACTTCCATGAAAGCCAGTGATCCCGTCTTTGATTTGGACTAATAAGTCATGTTGATACTTGGCATGAATATCTTGGACTTTCCTGATGGTCAGAGTGTCTCAACATTTATTTGCATTGCATTGCTACCTACCAATGGGAAGTACTGATATGAAACTTAAAGCTGCAAATGAAACTGAACTACACTGATCTTTCAGAGCACAGGTTTGTTTAACAAAACAGTCATGAGATTTAGACAAGAAATGGCAAACCACAGGAATTATTACTCTATCAGTCCTCTTCTCTCCTGGGAAGACAGTGTCTTCAATATCTTAAAGCAAATTTGCAACATTCATTTTTGAAGTCACCTCACAGCTGTGCTGGCAAGTTAAGAAGTGTGACCGGTACTTTCTGCATAGTTTTGATAGCATTCAGCAGCCTAACTGCTAACTCACTTGCTATTCCAGTTATGCATCATAAGACATAAGGGTTTTCAATCCAACCAGTAAATCCAACTAGCTTGAAAGAGAAAAAAAATACTTTATTGTTTGAATCACATTCTCCTGGACAAATGTAATGAAAGAAGGACAAAACTAGTTCCCTATCCCTGGGTTAATATATAAGTAAGGTTTTCTTTGTCTGCAAAACAGATATTATTATTAACTGATAGTCAAACCAAGAGGCCTAGAATGTGTTGTTATTTTTGAATCGGAATGCAAGTTACAATAGTAGTAGTTGATACTTTCACATGATCTCTAAAAGAACCATTTTTTGGAGATGATTTATTTTTCAAATGTTTTCTAATAAGGCATCCTATCAGCTCAAATTCACTCTCAACTTTGACAGAAAGATGTTAGCTTTTGAAAACTGTATTAAGAGACTGAAGACACTGAGATTATTTTAGGGAAATACCAACTAAATATTCCAAGAAAAAGCTTATTTTTCCAGGATTTAGGATCATGTGGACATGATCCTAATATTACAAAAATATCACCAGGTGGCCCACCTAGTGGATGAGGGAAAGGTTATTGGCACTGTCTTCTTAGATTTAATAAAACCTTTGGCACCATCTTCGACAGCATTCTCCTAGAGGTGCTGGTGGCTCATGGCATTGGCAGATGTACTCTTCACTGGGTTAAAAACTGTCTGGACAGCCAGGCACAGCGTGTTGGAGTCAATAGAGTTAAATCCAGTTGTTGAACAGGTGTTCCCCAGGGATCAGTTTTGGGGCAGGTCTTGTTCAATATCTTCATCAGTGATCTAGATGAGGGTATTGAGTGCTTCCTCAGCAAGTCTGCAGACAGCACCAAGTTGGGTGGGAGTGTTGATGTGCTGGAGGGTAGAATGCTCTGCAGAGAGACCTGGATGTATTGAATCAATGGGCCAAGGGCATTTGTATGAGGTTTAACAAGGCCAAGTGCTGAGTCCCACATTTCAGTCACAACAACCCCAGGCAACCCTACAGGCCTGGGGATGCATAGCTAGAAAGGTGCTCAGTTGAAAATGACCTGGTTGCTGTTTTACAGCTGGCTGCGGATGAGCCAGCAGTGTGCCCAGGTGACCAAGAAGGCCGACAGAATCCTGGTCTGCATTAGGAACAGTGTAGCCAGAAGGTTTAGGGAAATGATTGTTTCCCTTTATTTGGCACTGGTGAAGCTGCACCTCGAGTACTGTGTTCAGTTCTGGAGCCCTTGCTTAGAAGAAAGACATTGAGCATGTCCAGAGAAGGGCAAACAGCCAGTGAAGGGTCTGGAAGGACATGTCCTGTGAGGAGAGGCTGAGGGAACTGGGAATGTTTAGTTTGGAGAAGGGTAGGCTCAGGTGAGACCTTAATGCTCTCTACATCTACCTGAGAGGAAGTTGTAAGGGGGCAGGTGCTGGCCTCTTCTCTCAAGTGAGTAACAATAGCACTAGAGAAAATGGCTTGAAACTGCACCGGGGAGGTTTAGGCTAACTATTAAGAATAATTTTTTTTCACCAAGAGAGCAGTCAGGCACTGGAACAGGCTGCTCAGGGAAGTGGTGAAGTCACCTGGAGTTATTTAAAAAAACTTCTATATGAGGCACTTCAACACATGCTGTAGTGGGTGTGGTGATACAGATATCTAGTTTTAATTTTATTTTATAAAAGGGGAGGGGTGATGTTGACAGGGTTGTTTTTTTTTCGTTTGTTTTACTTTTAAAGTAATTTCTCTGCAACAGTTTTATAAAGGAGTTAATTTTCATTCAGCAAGAAAAGAAAAATGGTTAATGAATTTCTGGAAAACTTAATTCAGAGGTCTGGGTTAGCCACTAAAAAGTGTATAGTAAATGCACATTATCTTAAGTTATGATTATTCTGGAGAGTTAGATACTTTCTACACTGAGAGATACCTTTTACCTGAGATGGCCTTTATTGGAAGTATATTTACTAATGTGAGGGGGTTTTATTATTTTTTTAATTAAACAAACAATTTAACAGTACAACCTCCTAAAGCCATTCCATGGTATTACATAGAATTTACAATCTCAGAGCTACATTTAAAATCCTTTAAATAATGTATCACTTTTCATTAGTTTCTACTGATAATTTATTAATTTAAAATATGTATCAATAAATTATTAGTTGAAATTAATACAACACATACATTTATGTCTTTTTTTAGGAGTACAATGAAAAGTTCGAAGAATTTAAACTATCAGAATTTAGAAAAAACACTAAATTGCTGGAGTGTATGAGTTTACAGATTAAATAACCTAATTCAGATGGAAAAATGCAACATTTATTGATCAGTCTAAGCTTGGATTAATATGTATATCATTCCTGAAATGCTACAACCAGAGTTGTTTTGTCATAACAGAGGTTGAAAAAAAAAAGGCCTCCAGAGGTCTCTTTCAGCCTTAACCATATGGTGATTCTATGATAGTTGAGACATTTAAAAACATTTAAAAACACTGAATGCAGAAGCACTGTGTTTTTATTTTTGGTTGTTAATAAGCATCCATGACAGTGGGTCACCAGCCCACCACAGGAGGTATTAACAGTTTATCAGTTACAATTTCATCTTTGCTAAAAAATCAATAAAGAATGTTCCCCAAAAAGAACATTAGGTCCTAGACCTGTCCCTTTTGAACAGGAGTGCTAATGAAGACCATTGTGAGGTGGCATGGGGAACTAAGAGAAACAAAAGGTTTTAGAGCATTTTTAAGTCCAAATATGATTCAAAGTATCCTTTTCACATTCTCTTTTGCTTCTGCATATTAGAAGGAATACAGTTTTTAAAGTCATTTTATCAGGTTTTAACACAGCATTTATTCCATATCAACTATTACAAGGATAAATTAGAAACTAGGTGTTAGAGATCCTATTGTAATCTATTTGACTAACAAACTTTATTTTGCACAGAAAAAGAGACGGACATCATCAAACATTTGATGACTTATGATATCTGCTGCCTTATTTTGATATAATACCAATAACTTACTCTCATGTATGCAAGAACATAACTGAGCTACAAATGAAGTGTTAGCCAAATTACCCCAACACTCTGGAAAAAAGATGAAAAATATATTTACTCATAAACATATATCAAGCTATTTGAAAGTTTCTGTTATCAAGGAAATTCAAAGACATCATGAAGATAACTTGGACAGAATTCAGGTTACACATTTTTTACTGTAGTGTACCAAAAAGAAACTAATCATTTACCTAACTATAGAATAAAGAGCCATGTATCTTGGGTGGTTTTTTGCCATAAAAATTCCATAACTAAGTGAATGAATGAAATGCATTTAATTATTTCCCTAATGAAATAGGGAAAATTACTACTAAATGATTACTAAATGAAATTGTGTCATTATATGTCATGTATCAAGAAATAGAACAAGTTTTCACTATTCCTTTTCAGACATGCATAAAAATAAAATAATAAAAACCCCTTGGTTTTATTGGCATACCTAAACTTCTCACTCTTGAGAGTTTATGAGTAATTGTAAAAGACACAACAGGCTAATATCTAGCCTAGAAATAAAATTACACAGAGTAATCTCAATGACAGTGGTCACAGGCAAACTCATGATGTCATTTTATTATGTTAGCCAACTACTAACCATAACACATTCATTAAAGTTTCTGTGTCAGTAGGCACAACAACTTTCAGATTCTGAAAGTTTGGGTGTCACACAACATTTGACTACTCAAAACACTACTGTGTCTGAAACACACATTAATAACTTGTTACTAAAAATATGTATTAAATTATTTAAAAGCAAATACCAAAGCTTCAATGTTTTACAAATGTAATAAGTGTTTTTTATTAAGAAGGGTAGAATACTAGACATGAACTATCAATATTCTTTAATCTCTGGGCAATCTCAAATAAAACTATATTAAATGTAGGTATCTAAACTGTAAATATAGAGGAAAAGGCCAAAGATGGAGAACAAGTGAGAGGACAATGCTTTTCTGTTTTTTTCTTGAACGTAATTTATGAAGGATACCAATAGGATTTATAATAGGAGGTACCAATAGGAGTCAAGCAACACTTTACATTCTAAGGATACACTTTGTAGAAGGCACTAAGGTAAAACAAGTGTACATTCTCTGAAAGACTAGTCAAACCTCTTTCATTTTTTCCTAACACTTTAATAAGTGTAATAGGCTTTAGTTCTTTCATTTAGACATAAAGTCAATAGATACATGACCACCTCTAATGAAATAATTCTGAAGGGCAAGAATCTATATTGTAGCCACTAGCAGTGAGAAAAAGAACTGGCAGTCCCTGAATGTATGTGTCGGCATGGCTTTGACTTTAATTATGGACTTGATTTAAAGAAGTTAATGGAGCTGGCAGAGAATTTCAGTTTAATAAGTTTCAAATATAAGTCCATAACTTTTCTCAAGCTAATTCTGTCTCTGAGTTGACACTACAGGAATATAAAAGGGTTACTGCACCATCTGTGTGTTATTTTGACATAAAATATTGTAGTGAGTTAAAAACTAAATTTCTTATATCAAACCTTAGTCTAAAATCTTACTCTAAAAACCTATGTAATTGCCAGTTAATTTCAGGAGGAAAACAGAGACTTAGACAGATGGTTCTTTTATTTCTTCTCTCAG
Organism: Phaethornis superciliosus; assembly: GCA_023637945.1. NCBI lineage: Eukaryota > Metazoa > Chordata > Aves > Apodiformes > Trochilidae > Phaethornis > Phaethornis superciliosus. The sequence goes on from JAJQWJ010000002.1 coordinate 77,244,598, forward strand.
GGAACTGTATGTTTCTCTTAAGAGAGCTTTGGTTTGTACAACATTCACACTAAGACAAAGGGGAGAAACAAGAAAGATGGTTTTCTACATGGTATTTATTAAAAAAAAGTTAATTGACCTAATATTCCATTAAAAGTGTTGTAGTAAAGCCTGGCTTTAAACTTGCCACTTCACGCATTGTAATACAGTTGTAGCTTACCTTTTTTATGCTGTGGTGTTTCGTTACATTAAATAGTTTTTTCCAGTTCACGTATCTGTATACTTACTTTGCAAGGAAGACCATACATAAAAAATAGGGCTGCTTCTCTTTGGTTTTGGTGGTGTCTTTGTTTGTTTGTTTGTTAGGTTTTTTTAACTATCATTTAATTTTCTGCATCTTTTCTGTCTATATTGGCAACAACATGGTATGACAGATTCAGTGCACTCTGGAGATGCGAGAGCCACCCAGTCCCAGGCAGCCAGAGCAGCTGGTACCACCCAGACCACACAGAGGCCCCAGGCCCTTCACCCCCGTGGCACTGCAGAGCCAAGGAGTTTCTGTTAGTGACAACAAAAATTTTGTCAAGTAAAAGAATAGGCAGGACATGAGAAGAAAGTCTCATATCTGTCAGCGTAGGTAGGTTCTGCAACACACCTCCAGTGAAAGTAATGGGAAAATGAAAACTAATTATTTTAAATAGTAAAATATATGGATGGAAATACTGTTTCTTGATGACCTATGCTCTGATTTTCTGAACTTTGACATAAATTTTTCAGGCCTAATTTAAATGCCAGCAATATTAACATCTGTATCTAAGCTAGTAATCTGAACATTTTCTCAGTCAATGAGTAAAATCAGACACTTTCAAAATACAGTTATTTTGATTTAAATTGCTGCCTTATGATCAAATGAAATTAATTTTCAAAAGTAATGTTTGTTCTCTTACTGAACTCTTAATTTTATTTTTATTTTTTAAAAGAGCATTTAACATGAGACAGATAGCAATGAAATGTTATTTCTTACTTTGTAGTAACAGAGTAATGCCATAGATATAAGGTAAGATTTAATTTTGTTTCAAACTGGAAGAAAAGCCACTCTTAAAAGGGTTTTTCAGCCACACTGTCATCAAGCTTGTGGGATTCAATTTGTCATTTCATTTTTTGTTACCTTCAGTATTTTCTTTTTTTCTTTTTGCCCTCATGTATTTCTTTTTCTAACAAATGCATTGTATTAATCATTCATTATAACTAATATCTTTCTTGCAAGAAAGTATGTTCTAATTTGTACAATATTTGCAAACAACCTTTCCCAACATGAAACTGAATGGTCTTTTGAGATAGTTTGTGAAAATTTCCATTTCCTTTAAAATTAATATCTAGAAGATGAATGCCCTGTAAAGCCTTCATATACACTCAGACTATTTAAACATTATGTGTTTTGATTAGTTGACCATCTTTTCTTTTATCCTCAGAGGCTAGGAGAGCCATGGAAGCAGGGCACATGACCACGCATTAAAACAAAGAACACTGAAAAGGTCAAAGTAGCACTATGCTCTTTGCTTTTCACAGAGTGTTTGTTGAATTAAAAACCTCATTCTTGCAGTAATGGGCATTGCTGGAGGAAAAAGTGCACAAGTTAAACAATATAAAAAACTTCCAGTCCTCATGAGGGCTAGTTAGTACAGGTTCAAACAAAAAGAAATCACACTGCTACTGACTTAAACTTCGTTTCCTAAGAAAATCTTATTTGCATTTTAATTAATATGATTTACAATGTAATAACAAATCGAAAGCATGAAAGAAGTAGCTGTAAAAGGGTCTCTTACAAACACGGAATGTTAAACTTCAAAACTGAGTGGTAATTCTATATTAATATATTTGGTTAAACAACATAGTGGTTCTAAAACTTCCCTGAATATTCATGTTAATTTATATATTTTCATGCTTCTGATTATTGATATAATTTAGCATGTTTCCCTCTATTATGTAACAATGACATAATAGGTCTTTGTCTCCATTTTTCTATTATTTGGATTTACCGGCACTATGGGTAAATTTAAATAGTACTATAAAGTATTAGTATAGGAGAATTCCTGATTCTAGGAACATCAGATATTCCTAGACTGAATATTGACTTCTCAAGTGGTAGGAAAAGGTTAGTCTTTTAATTAATTTATTTGGGGGTATTTTTGTTTGTTTTTTATTTGTTTATTTCTATATATGATTCAGTTACAGATAGAGACAGACTTGACTGCTAAATGATTTTGATGGGTTATCAGCTGACAGAGATGGAATTTAAATTATTACTATTAGTGACTCTAGTTTTACATGAAGAATATTTAGTGCACTCTATTCATCAATATTTCAGTTGCAATGTATTTTGTTCTGGACTCAGGCCAAGAAACATTTAAACATATGGGCAAGATAATTAGAGCATTTCAAAATCTGCCACTTTAGAATCATAATACTGGTGGATTAAACTTATAATTTTTTCTGACCTATAGAAATACTTTGCATTATGCTATTAGCACGGAACTGTAGCAATATTTCATTTTTTTACCTGCCAAGGTTCTAATGAGACATTAATTTCAGGAACATTTTAGTACATTTTCAAAATAGAAGATGAAACAGGAAAAAACAGACATTTGTTGGAGTAAACAGTAAACCATCCCAGAAAATTGCAATATACCCTATTTCAAAGCATGAGAATAATTTTGTTATGAATAAATAAACAAGCTGTCGTCTTTGCCAGTATTTACACTCAGCACCATTAGAAAGCTTTAAACTAACTACAAAACTAACTGTCAAACCCTTAATTTTTTTGTCTGAGAACATACAGAAGCTCAAATCATGCAGAAAAATTGAAGGTATGAACATTTCTGAATCTCAGATGGCCTTCAACAAAATAAAGTACAAAGCTTAAAAACAATTTCTATGTTTAATTTTGACCTTGGTGTGGACATCATTAATAGTTCACTTCTGTTTTGCTCATGTTTGGATGTTATCATGGGTCATAGACTTGGCCTCTGACATTCCAAGTCAGCTTTCTGAAATGACAGTGCAATCCAATGTGGAGATACATTAAAAAAATTGTAGAAGATTTTGCTAGGAAAAAAACAAACAAACAAAAAAACCTACAGGACAATTCCTCCTACAAGTAACAGCAGCTTGTCACACATTGATTTTGGTCTTATGCTAATTGCCATCCTAACAGACTGCTGATGATTTCTGAAGTTCAGAGGCTATGCAGAGAGAGATGTGGGAGTTACTAACAAACTCATAGCCAAAAAAGGGGAGAAGAGGGGAGTTCAAATTAGACCGTGTACACTAGAATTTTCACAGATTGTAACTGTCTACTTTTTACAGCTTATTACTACTAATTCATATTCCATATTATAAATGTGCCCCACCAATTAGTGAAGGTGCATTTAATTAGCTCCTTCAGAGCTCCGTTGGCAAGTTTTACCTGCCTATCAAGTATTTACGAAAACATAGTATATTTTTTTAACTATTACCGGAAGTTTACAACCTGAGAAGCTATTTAACAACGTGCAAAAGAGCAGAAAAACATTGGCAAGTTTGAGACCCCAGGTGAATATGAAAGAAATCAAGGTAAATTTTCAGTAGCAGTGGCTTGTCCAGAGATCAACGCATTCTGAAACAGCCTAGCCTCAGGCTGCAACTTTCACTCTTGTGCTATGCCTGCTGCAGAAAGACCTGTCTCTCATTTCTCTCCCACTGCTAATGCTAAGGTTTTGGAGTGCTGCTAAAGGGCACCCATATCCAGTTTTAAAATTTAACAGTGCTCATAACCAAGATAACCAATTAGAAATTAATAACCAACGGCATCACCAGCAGAGACAAAGAAGTCATCATCCAGCTCTACTCAGGGCTTGCCAGACAGCACCAGGAGTATTGCATCCAATTTTGGTCCCCGTTGTACAAAAACGCTGTGGACAGGCTGGAGAGGGTCCAGAGAAGAGTCACAAGGATGATCAGAGGACTGGAGCACCTGCCATATCAGGAGAGGCTGAGAAAACTGAGTCTGTTCACCTCTGAGAAGAGGAGGCTTAGGGGAGATCTTAAGTGTTCCAATACTTAAAGGGGAAACTACAAAGAATATGGAGACTCCCTATTTACAGGGAGTCATATGGACAAAATGAGGGGCAATGGGCACAGATTGCTACTGGGGAGATTCTGCTTGAACACAAGTGGAAAATCTTTCACTCTGAGGACAGTCAGACTCAGGAATGGTCTCCCAGGGGAAGTGGTGGATTCCCCCACTTCAGAAAGTTTTATGTTTCAGCTCAACAGGGTGCTGGGACATATCATTTAAACAATAATATTTGAAGGGTGGGACTGGATGATCCTTGAGGTCCCTTCTAACCTGACATTCTATGGTTCTATGGTATTTAATTTATTTCAGTATTTCCAGCTACCATCAACTAACTAACTAACTAACTTACTTTAAGCAGAATATATCGAATTATATGTTATAAAAAACCCAATAATTAAAATCACTGAACTTATTTACTATTCAGTATGAGAATTTTGTATATTTCATCAAAGATGTTTATTCAGTATAAGTACTGAAAAGTATTGTCTTCCAGTGAGAACAGGCTGAATGTCCTACTAACATTAAGTTAGCCCTGTCCAACTCAACCAGTTAAGAACCAGTTATTCTAATTTTTCTAATACCAGGATATTAGAATAATGTATCAACAAACTTTTCCAAATATTCTATGACCTACTAGTATCTCTCACATTTTAACTTAATGAAATAATTCTTCCATACTAGTAGATTAGAAAGAAGGAGAATATCAAATATAAAAGAAGAGGGTTCCTATCTGCAAGTGAGTGAGATTCAGTTTTGCCTTCAAATTTGTAGGGCTGAATTGTGATTTTGAATATTGTCATGGCAATGCAAGTCTAAGGTTAAAATGTAGGTAATATAGACTGTCTTTTGAAGTGCTAATCTGAAAAAGAGTTTTAGTTTTCCTGTTATGAATTTTCCTCCTAAAAGTGGTATGGTATTTAATATCATCATCTTATTTATATCTAAATTTAAAAATGTTTTAGACACATGTTTTAGAAAACATGTTTTAGAAAATTATGTATTTCCTTTTGGTTTTATACTTTTCTAGTGTTTCTTCGAATTTAATTTCCATAAGTAGGTTACAGGATTTTACAAAGCTAGTGGAATTTACACTGGGATACAGAAGAAAGTTGAAATTAATCATACTTTTGTAACAAAATGTCTATGCACAGACAAAGATTATATCACAATCATTTATGCTTACAGATTCCCAAATAATCACCATAGCTGTGATAAGTTTAATCTAACAGAACTGTAAAATCCATAGTATTTTTTTTCCAGTACTAAATCCACAGAAAGGACTGTTTTCTTTTGTGAAGCAAGAGTAGCAAATGCCATCTTTTTCCTAAATAATATTTATTTTGAATGAAATTTAATTTATGTCAGACAAAAAAAGCTTTTACACTAGGACGACCATGCTTACTAATACAGATTAATATGTTCAACCTCAAAAGACTAAAGAAAAACATTGCAACATCTCCTCCTATGATATACCTTTTCAACTTTCTCATCAAATCAAGTTCAAACTATGAATATACAAGGGAAAAAAAGAAATTCAGAAAAGAGCACTAAAATCAGTAAATAACCCAAAAGAACAAGAGCTTGGAAACTTTCATGGGTGATTCAAAGGCACAAACAGAATTCATATGACAAATTTTTATGGGCAAAAACACTGATCTGTTTCCAATGTTGAGTTTGAATAGTTTTGTAGTTCAAGCTGCACCATTTCTAAAGCTCTCACCAGGGTTTAAAATATGACTAAGATAATTTACCTTCTAATATGGCATTAAATTTAGCAGTTCTTAATGATCACATATAATCCATTTAATTCTGGTGAACTGCAGCAGTGTAAGTGAAAATTGATGGAAGACTGATATAATTATGCCCTACCAATAATCAGATTATTTTAAGAGGCTGTCAAGAAGATTTAAAATGTAAAGATTCTGAAGTCATCCTGAACAGTATTTAATAGAGATCTTTTTTCTTCAAGGAACAACTTTTTCTTTTCTTATCTCAAAGATCAAATTAGATAATAAAGAGATCTGAATTTTCTTAAACAACAGAATATTTTCTATCAAAACAACATGAATCATAGAATCAGAAAATAATAGGATCCTGGAATCATGGAGGAGTTTGGGATGGAAGGGACCTTTAAAGGTCATCTAGTTCAACTCCCTACCTGCAAGGAATAGGGACATCTTCAACTAGATCAGGTTCCTCAGAGCCCTGTCCAAATCAACCTTGAATATTTCCAGGGATGGGGCATCTAAAATTTCTGTGGCCAACCTGTTCCAGTGTTTCAGTGCCCCTGTCATTAAAAAAAAAAATAAATCTTCCTTATATCAAGTCTGAATTTGCTCAGTTTAGTTTAAAACCATTACACTTTGTCCTACTTCAACAGTGCCTACTAAAAGTGTCCCCATTTTTCTCTTAAGACCCAATGAGCCACAGGAAGAGTGCTATAAGAAGGAAGATTTCTCAAGACTAAGAAGCCCCAACTCTCTTGGCCTTTCACAGGAGATGTGCTTCGGCCCTCTGATTATTTTTGTGGCTTTCCTATGGTCCATGTCTTTCTTATGCTGCTAATTGAGATAACAAGTACTGGTTCCAGAAAGGACCCCTGAGGGATACCACGCAGCACTGATCTCCATCTTGATGTTGAGCCATTGACCACCACCCTCAGGATGCAACCATCCAGCCGATTCCTCATTCACCCAATAATCCATCCATATCTCTCCACTATAAAGAGAAGGATGTCGTGGGGAATCATGCCAAAGGTCTTGCAGAAGTCTGGATATATGACAGTCACAGCTCTTCCCTTGTTCACTGATGTTGACACTGCATTGTAGAAAGTCACTAGGCTGGTCAGGCAGAAGTTGAGCTTAGTAAAGCTATGCTTGCTGTCTCAAATCCCCTCCCTGTCCTCCATAAGCCTTAACAGAGCTTCTAGGAGGATGCGTTTCATGATCTTTTCAGTCACAGAGGCTAGGCTGACAGGTCAGTCATTCCCAGGTTCTTGTTTTCTACCCTTTTTAAAAATGGATGCAGTGCTTTACTTTTTCCAGTAACTGGGGACCTCATTGCCATAAATTTTCTAATATCCTGGTGAGTGGCTTGGCAACTACAGTAGCCATTTCCCTTAGGACTCTGGGATGCACCTCATCAGTCCCACAGAGTTATATATGTTCAAGTTCCTCAGGTAGTTATGATTCTTCTCTTATAATGGGAGGGATTTTGCTCTCCCCAGACACTGTCATGAAGTCCATCCTCTTGAGAGGTGTGGAAAGAGAGGTTGCTGATGAAGACCAAAGCAAAAAAATTGTTGTGCAACTCAGCCTTCTTTTTGTCTGTTGTTACCAGTTTGCTTGCCTTGCCATCAGGGGAAGGAGGGGCTGGGGAAGGCACTTCTTTTTTTTAACTTTTTTTTTTTCTGTCTGACATGCCTTTAGAAGTCCTTATTATTCCTTGAATCCCTTGCCAAATTTGGCTTCAGCTGCACCTTGGTTTTCCTGATGACATCCCTGCACAACTGGGCAGTGTCCCTATACTCTTCCCAGAATACCTGTTCTTGCTTCCACTCTCAATCAATGTATCTTAATACTACTTTTAGCAATATCCCAAGTTGGTGAACCTAAAGATGAGGATGAAGGGGGACAAAATGCCCCCTCCCCCCCCTTTCCTCGCCCCTAAGTGAAGATAAGGTTTGTGATCATCTGAGGAAACTTAACATACATAAGTCTATGAGACACAATGAGATGCATTTCAGAGCCCTTAAGGAACTGTCTGATGTAGTCCCCTCTGTAATTAGTAAAATGCTTTTTCAGGTTTTTATATGACTACCCCTCCAACTGTGGAAGTATCATGGCTGTTAATAAGATACTTCTGTTGCACATTTATATTTATTCACATGCATTAGTGCATGGAATGAGCATCATTTCCCCATTATACTAACAGAAACAGATGTTCAAAAGGTCTCATGATTGAACAATGTTTCAAAAGCTTGTTTTCAAAGCTGTGTATTTGCACTAGTGCCTTATTTTGCTCAAACAATAAATCTTGTTGCAAGGTCATGTCTGTCTACTCCCTCATGTGTAGACATGATCTCAGAACCTTCTTTTAAAACACTTTGGAATTTAAATGCTACAAATGATTTAAATGTTGTAAAATACTGTTCTAAAATACTCTCCACCATGCTGTTTAAGGAAGGTAGATTGTTTAGGGCAAGAACTGTGTTATGTGTCTGATTTAAATAGAATCTGGGCTGTGCTTCACAACAGAAACCTTGTAGTCACTTAATCCTCCTTTAAAGGCATTGCCTCTTCACCAAAATAAATGTACCATTTATGGACATATTGTGCATACAAAACATTACTTCTAAGTAGGTATTACTCCCAGTAGTATCACAGTGTTAACACATTGCCACTTATTTTAGAAGTGGTACTTGAAAGTCACTGGTCATTCATTTGGGGTAAAGTCACATGGGCAAGTTTCCTGTTTTTTCTTCTTAAAGCATCTGGTCATATAGAGTCCACAGATTGCACTTGTGGTTCTGACTATTGGAGAACAAGAAGGATTAGCAAATATATATAATACACTTTTAAAGTAGTTTGGAAATGATTTAAGAACATGGAGAAATATGTAGGCTCCAGGCAGTCTAGTACCTTAGAGAATGTACTCATCCCAGAGCTGTAAATTCCAATAAATCATATTGTGAACATACGGTAAACATTTTCATTGTTCCAGCTGGCAAAGTGCTTTTTTTTTAAACATGCCCTGTTTCCAGCACGTTTTTTGTTCTCAACCAAACGGACAAAATTACTTTTTGAAACTGTATTTAGGTTTTGTGATGCATTTTTTGCAGTCACTTAAAATGCAACACTCCCTTTTTGACAGCATAACAGAGAACTTGAAGAACAAATTATGAGTATCAAGAATGTACAAATGGGCAGCTAAAATATAATAAAAACCAAAAATAAAAACCTGTCTTGCATAAAGCTCATCACATCTAGTAAGTAATGGTGTGAACAGAAATGCACAGAAATATTTCTAAGTATCTTTCCTCCAAAGCTCCATTTAGTCTTGCCAGGGAAAATATCATAAGGGACCTCTCCTTATAGACTATGCTACAGAGCATTGCTATAAATATTTCTTCATTTGCAGCAGATAAATTACATGGAACTGCATAACCCCTCTTATCTCTTGGACTAAAATTGAATTATTTACTTTTGATTTGGATTATTGCAGATGCTGAAACATATAGGGTTTTGTAAGTTTAGTCCAGTATGTCAGAAACAAGACAAAAGATTATGTGAATTAGCAGAAGTTAGAGCCCTCTAGTAAAATCAAAGAGAAAATAAAGCACAGATGCACAATCGTATTTCATCTTGGTGTGCAGAGCACACAAGGAGAAGAAAGATGTCAGGACCTTTAGGGTACTGCTAGTTCTTGCTGTCCCTGCTTGGCATGTTCCATTATCCTCCAGTAAAAATGGTTTAATCAACATCAGAGCAGAGGCTGTGCTAGCCAGGTGTGATTACTGACAAAGGCTGGGTAGGGCTGACATCTAGAAGCTACCTATCTAAATTCATTACCACGAACTTTGAGCTTCCAGATGTGACATGGTCTGAAAGGAAATATTGTGATGGAAGACACTGACAAAGGAGGTAAGTGGAAAGTAGCAGAGAACGGCTTGGCATCCAGAAATTTTGTTCTCTGTGTCACAGGGCACCAACCTGCTCAGGAGCTATAGCAGCTTGTCTCCTGCCACTGGAAGCAAACATCAGCAAGGTGGAATGCAAATGACAGAGTAAGAAACAATGTAAATTACTTCCCTCAGCCTCTATCTTGTCACAAATAGTGCAGTCCTAGGCAGAACTCCCTCTCCAGCTCAATAGCACAGCCCTCAAGAACTACTGTGGCTTCGTTCTGTCACTCTCACTTCAGCCTTGCTCTTCATACCATGCCCTTAGCCCCTGTGTTAGCTGTCAGTATCCTATACCACCTTCTCATGAGCTGTCATATCCAGCTGAGTTCATGTCCTTAGATGAACTTTACCTCTTAGTTGGCCAGCTCTACAAAGGAGTAATACCTTGTACATCTGACCATATTTCACCAGCTGGATACAGCTGGTTTTCTGTGAAAAAATAATTCTGATGAAAATAGGCATAAAAGAATTAATGTTGAGGATAAATTCTATGCATGAGTATCTATAGAGGAGGTATAAAAAGAATTCTCCAGATATAGCATATTGGTATTTATGCAATGTTTTGCAGAAATTAGTTGTTGTCCTAAAGTAATACAATTCATAAATCAACATCTATTTTTGATCCAATAGCATGTGTCACCATATTCAGTCAAAGTTTCACTACAAAATCAGAAAAACAATCTTCATAAAATGAATATATAAATTTTATCTTCCTGTGATCCTGTGATTTTCTTTACCTTGCTCTTCAGTGAATCATATCAGTTCCATCCTATGATATCTACAAGAATATAAGCCTAAAAAGATTTGCTTCCCTGTGCACCTACTGCAAGACACTAATTTATCAATGTCTATACTAAGCTTTAAAATGTACCAGAGAACTAATACAAGACCATTAGAAATAATCATATTTGAGAATTACTTTAATGTAATGTTGTCTCCTCATTTTCACTTTAATCTAAAGACGGTTAAATATGCAAATCACATAGTTATAAAATGCAGGAAAATATTTTAAAGTATGTGTGTAAAGTTAGACTCATACATATTAAATTGTACTGCATTATATGTTGTGCCTACGTACTGAAAAAGGTATTTTAAATCTGTTCTTTCAAAGTGCTCAGCTCCTGTAACTCATTTTGCTTCAATTTAAATTTCACATGCTCAGCAGTATGGCACAAGAGGATGTACTTAGTAGTTTGTAGATGTAAATATAAATTGAGAACTCTAGCTTTAGGTAGTCAAGTTTCAAACTTACTTGATATGGTGTATTAAATCTATTTAGAAATATTTATTGGTTATCTGTAAACCCACAAGTGTACTATATATATTATGGTAAGAAAATCTGTGGAGTTTTTTTTCCATGCATCTAAGAAACATTACTTGCCTGTCACTTTAAATTTCAGTATGGATTGCAGAAAAAGTATTTTGAAACTGTGATAACTTGCTGACAAAATACTGTTCTCATAGACAACTTAAGAGAATGGAAAAATGCTTGTTTTCTATTTATTAAATATTATTAAAATTTATGTCCTGATCTAGATGTGAATTTCTTCTATGGTGCATTTCAGGAAAAATGTCAGTGAAATGAAACTTTAAAAGGTGACACACCTTTGCCAAGAGACTCTTGGACATTCTGCACAAGTTACATGTCAAAGAGAAAATTAGCACCCTATATAGCAAAATGTACTGAACCCTGCTGATTTTATTAGTACACTGGGCATTCTTACTGTCTGCTGAGCACAGATGCTAAGCATCATTACATCTAAAATTTTACTTACTCTTTCACTGTTTGAAAAGTAGAAGAGTTAAAATAATCTTAAATGGAGTAGAGTTAAAAACACCCTTTTCCTCCTTTGCCAGACTTATTCTGAAGTCATACAGAGAAGCATGTAGTGTGTATCGTGCCTTGTCTAAAAGTACATCTCTCTAATACTGAAAGAAAATCAGCCATGAAGGTTTGAATTTCCCATTTTAAACTCATAAATGGAACTATCAGACAATCATAACTGGATTTATAATTCACCATTTAAAATTTTTTTTTCTTAAATAGTTGCCAAAAAATTACCAACAGCCCAAATCAAACACCATTCTAGCTAATTAGATGGGAGGAATGTAGCTTTTGTTGTCTCCAACACCAGTGATCACATGAAGACTGCACTCTGTCTTTTACTTTCAGCAAATGATTTGATGAAATTTTCCCACAGCACTCAAAATGTTTTACATTTGAATTAAAAGATTTCTAGTTCCTTCACCGTGATGTCACGGAAGTGAGCTGTCATGAACAGCTCCCTTCTTCAACAACAATAGGAAAAGAGGTATGGCAGTATATAACATTGGGAAGAGAATATTTCGAGTCACTAAATTGTACTAGCTGATTTCTAATTACTGATGCTCATCGTATGACATTTTTGAAAGAGGAATAATCACTGACTACTGATCCTCATCTGTTCAAAACATGCAAGGACTGCTGCTAATACCACTTTTATTGAGCCTGAGGTTGCTCAAACAAACTTTCTAGGAATTAGCTGATGTGCCATGGGCATGGCATGGCCCAGTCTTGAATGTGCAAAGCTATTTTTAACTTTTGGAACTTTTCTTCCCAATCTCTATAATTTAAATATATGCCTTAAATTAAGATCCCTTACATATCTATAAATTAAATTATACAATGCAGTAAAAGAATCTATAGATTTAAATGCATAGTATATACATGGAATATAATAAAAATGTAAAGGAAATTATTACAGGTTTGCAAATGACATCCAGATGAAGTGTAAACTGAAAAGAAAAAGGACAATTATCAACTTTAAGGAGACAGGAAACAACTTCCAATATATATAAACAGTATAACATATTGTAATAAAGCCAGATCCACTCCTGCAATATTGTTGAAGTCAGTAAACCTAAAAATAACACCTCTTTACACAGGGGTATCGTTGAAGATAGCTTTAAAGATTTTAACTATTAATAAAATTAAAATTCTTAATATTAAACAAAGGTTTTGTTTAATAGTGAAGCATTTTATCAAGTCTTCTGATACACTTAATTTCTCTGAAAATTTAGAAAACCAGACTGGAAAATTTTCTGATGCATCTGAAAAAAGAATTAATCTTGTTTACTATAATAAATAATATTATTATTCCAGTAAGAATTATTGCTTCATATAATTTAGTACTTGTATTAAATTGAAAATCAGTCATTGATATGGTATATCTATATGGCATATATATGGCAAGTTTTCGTGGTGTTCTAAAGTACTCTCTTCTAGTCTTTTCCAATGTTTATTAAATTATCAAAAAAAGCAAAAAATGTTTTAGTAATCTTGATATTTTTTCAAATATTTACTGTTAGACTTTTTTTACATGTCACAGTTACAGAAAAATATTACTTAATATATTATACTCCCCCAGGCAATTTGAATTCTGGATAAAATATCTAATATTTTTTCAAACTGCTTTCTTTTGGTTCCTGTAGTTTAATCCTATTATTTACTTGAAGCGATACTCTGCCTGTACTGATGAATGTATGACAGTAAGAACCACTGCTTGATATGAAAGGATATGTTTTAACACCCCTTTCATTTGAAAATTATTCTTACATATGGAAGATATAGTAGAATTACAGTTTTAGAACTCTCCATGTACAGTTTTTCCATCTTAAAGTGTTCTCATAAAGTCCAGTAGTGCAGTTAAACCTGTTAGTAAGCATACAAACCCTTGCTACCAGCATGATCTGTAGCATATAAAATTTTTACTCATATGAGTGAGATAGTGTCAGAACAGTTCAGATCTGATAGACCTTTACATAAGTCTGAGTTTCTTCAGATTTTAAGTGCCATCGATATCACAGGATACAATAAAACACAGTTTTCAGTCAGTGCAATTACATTCTGCAGAATAACATTATGTAGATTTTTTGCAAATTTTACACCTTGGAAGATATCTGATTGTCATGAGCTGATAGCTAGAGACAGGTTCAACATTTTACTAGTCAATTTGTTTTGATCTTATTTTTGAACCTGAAGGGGATACTAACTTTTTTTGTCACACTGTCATATACTTGGATCTCTCAGATGACAGCCACAGGAGAGGATACAATCTGGTTAACTGCTGTAAACACTTGAACACTGAAAAAAATTTTCAACAGCCAGTGTCTTCAGGGTATCATTTCATTATTTCCTACCTGCTGATAAAGGAAATGTCTCAACTACATACGACACATGGTCACTTGGAGGGAAAATCAGATTTTCAGTAACTTTTAGATTGTATTTGTTTGGTTGATTCTCCACAAGCAGGTTTGCATAGAAATATCACAAATTTTAATTGCATCTATGAAATTAATGTAGATATACCTGAAGTCTACAAAGTGCCTCAGTAGTTGACATGAAGGAGAAACTGATGACATTTGTTATATTAACTTCATTGTCATATATTTGGTAACAAGAAAGTGATAAGAAAAATACTTAAAAATAAACAAATTATAATTTAAAGCTATTGAAAAATATTTGCATACCATGTATGAGTGATGACTCAAATTATGTGGGAATTTTCACCTTCATTTACTTAGGTTATCAGACTAAGAAAGGATATTTATTGTTGAACAGAATCAATTGATACCCAAATTGAGAGAAAAAGTTTTAAAAAATCACTCTTTCTTTGACTACCTTGTAAAGATTACTATGTAGATTATTTATTTTTGGTTTATCATGATGAGGATGTACCAACTAAATTTTGTGTATCTTTATCTTTTTGGAGGTCATGGTAGAGCCAACAAAAATATTTATGTTTCCTTCTGACAAACAGTACCTTTTACTGGTCCCTTGATTTCCTGCTTTGGGCAAACTGCATCAAATGAAATCCTACTATTTTTTCAATTCTAATTTATGAGGGCCCAGTACTTGTAGCATAGAGTTGTCCACAGTTGTATTCAAACAAGGCTGCCCTTCTTTTTTCCTTAATAATGATGACAATAATAGTTGCGTAGTTATGTAAATTTCAGCAAGCACTTCAGGGAACATAAGCAGAAGCTGGCAAATTGTCATGGACATTTAGGAAGCCCTCAATACTGGGAGTCTCAAACTTCTCTTAACTCTTATTTTAAAGCAAACTTACATTTCAGATTGGTAAGGTACTTGTTCTGTACAAGTCTCTTTATTAGATCTATTTATTATTTGATGAACTGCCTACAGCCTCCCAACTTCAGATATCTGTTACATTATTTTCATTCTTACAAATAATAGATCACAAAGAACATAAAGTCACTAATTCTCTTTCAGCAATTCTAAGTCACTAATTCTCTTTCAGCCTAAATGGTAAAGCCTGGGGTGTTGATTTTAAGTAGAATGAATAGCAATACATTAATAGGTAATTGCAACTTATGTTTGGTCTCCCCTTTATACATTTGGCTAGTGGGTGCCAGCTGGTGTACAGAGCACAGATTAGACTTGGATAAGCAATGCCATTTGTAAAGATTTCAATCTCCTGTGTTTATAGTATATGTAGAGTTTACTGGAGTGTCATGTAAAGAATAATTAAAGTTTTAGAAAGAAAAAAATCTTACAAGGTTTATTCTTTTGTAAGTAGTCATGTCAGTAGATTTAATAAAAGTGTGCTAGTGCATCAGTGACTGTTCAGAAAAGCAGTTTCAGTGTGGGAAGGGACTTGTAAATTCAGAAAAGTATGAAGAAAAGAAGAAAAAAGTATCATTAAACCTGTACTTTCATCAGATAATTGTGCAGGGAGTGCAAGAGATAATATAACTTAAAGACATAAATCTCTATGTAAATAGAGAGTAAATTTACTACATTTTTGAGCATAATTTGGCTGTCCATAGAGTTTTTTTCTTGCCAAAACACTTTCTCCACTCCTTCTTGCCAGAAGTAAATTACATCAGGCTCTGGATATTATTTGAATCCTCTAGAGTCATATACCAACAAGGTAAAAAACAAACAAACAAACAAAAAAAGCCATTGAAATAGTCAGAAGACTCCATTCATTCACCTAAGAAGCCTAAGAGATGCAATTACAAAGCAAGTGATCAATCACTGTGCATGCTGATCTTTAATCAACACATACTCTAGAAACCCATAGTACAAGAAAATTATTAGTTAATTTTGTGGCTAGAGGAAATAGGAATTCAAATGGGAATATGTTAAGAGCAGCCTGACACTGTTACTATGCTAACATATTGTATCAGGAAAGCACTCATTTATTTAAAATCCATATGATAATTTTACTAAAAAAAAAAAACACAGTAAAAAACCAACAAACAAACCCAAATTCTTAAAAAGATAAAAACAACAGTCACCAACTAGAAATATTTTAAATAAATTGCAGTCAAATTGTCACTTTATATTTATTAGCTATTTTTTCTGCCTTTTTGTGAGGATTAATTTAGAAATATTAATTACATTGTAGCCTTAAAGAACTATGGGATTGGATTATTCTATGTCAATACACCTCTATTAAATATAGTTTTTCCTAATTTACACCAGCTTCACAATAGGTAAAGTCAGTTCTGTTTTGGATTAAAATAAAGAATGAGAAATCACAGGAAAATATGACAGAATTCAACATTCTCCTGAGTTCTTTTTGTTTATCATAGACAATGAGGTAAAAGAATCAGGTTTGCTTTAAACACATGGTAACCATATGAAGAGGGATTTAATGGTGATTCATATGAGCTATGGTTACACAACTAGATAATTTCCCTTCCCAGGTGAAGGTGGATTTAATCTTTGTAAACATAGCTAGTTCCACAAGATTCAGCACTTGTTCCAATATGCAGAGAAAATTGCAAGCTGTGTCTGAAATCTACCTTTTATACAGATTCTTTTAAATTTCATTGATTGTTATTGAAACAAGATACAACATAACAAAATTCCAACAGAGTAACAGAAGTTAGCAAATGAAATGATCAAACAAAGATTAAAGTAATTTATTCTTTCTATCTGCTGTAGAATTTTACATATTTAAATTATAGCTTCAGAAGTAAATTGAATTTATTTATCCTATTAGCTTATTGCATTGTCTACGTGTTGTCTGCTGAGATCAATTTTGCTTTTAATTTCATGTTCTCAAGTGATTAAGTCACAATAAACAACAGCACTTGTGAGAGTACCCTACCTTTATGTTCTTGGAGATATTATAAATACTTTTTATTTTAAACAGAAGAACAACACTTGGGAAACAATATATTACTTATATATAGTTGAATATGGAAAAGTTTGAGTATTATCAGACCAGTTGAAATGCCTAATGCAACTTTTTTTCTCAAATGTATAACATTGGTTTATACTGACTTTAAGGTAGTGCTGTGGTAATAGTAGGAAGAAATTATAAGTAGCAAATATAAAAAGGAGTAGGGAATTATAAGAGTGTAAAATGTTTCAACCTAGTAGCATTCTTCACTTTAGCCTGCCCTTACAGTGGTGAGTGTGCAATTATTTTTCTAAAAATCCTTTTTTCCCTCTTGTCCCTTCAAGTCCCAAGAACAAGTGCAGGCCATGATTTAAGTTGTTACTTGTATGAACCTAGCCTGAGAACTCTGATTTCCTCCTGTCTTCTGTGGGAAGCCAAGCACTTCATGGAGGACTGAAACCTTCCTGATGAGATTCTGATTTGTTTTTTGCTGGACCCTGACCCAAGTGAGAGAAAAGACGATTTAACAACCTTCTTCTGGTATAGAACATTGCTCTAAACAGTACTTGCACTTCTTGTTATGGTTTTATTTCTCGTGTCGGCTATATCTTTCTTCAGTACACCCACCCGCAAACCCTATATAAAAATAAGGATTTCATTGAAGTGGAAAAGCAGAACCATTCAGCAGATTTTTATGTGAGTATACTGGATCTTAAACATTGAGTTTGTTGGAAAGAGAAGCATTTAAAGGTGTATGGGTGGCTGGTAAAAGAAATGTAATGGAAAGTCTACATGAAGCACTACAGGAGAAAATTATATCAGGAAAAAGCAATATGTTTCAATAACAGGGCTCTTTGCAGTACAAGCAGCTAAATGATAGATTACCACAAGTAAATGTAAATATACACATTTCTGCATTCAGTTATTGATCTGGCTTCAGTAAATAGAGGCCTCTTGTAACCTCCATGAAGAATTAATAGAAATTGGATTCTGTATAAGCAATAAAACCACATTAGTGGGCAATATTTTAAATGTTAGTCTCTATAAGAATACACCCATTTTACTTCAGGAATACATATCTGACGGGGCAACTTCCTGGACTGAATTCAATCCTATATAATTTTTTTGCTATTTAACATAATTTTCTTTCAGTCCAGTCCTTCTGAAGGCCAATTTAATTTGCAGAAATACTTTTCTCTGAAATGTGATATCAAGCAACAATCTGATCATCTACCATTTATTAATGTTTTCAATAATAGCTGTTATTATTAACTGGATTTATGAATTCCATAAATGCACTTTAAGTTTCTGATCCAAAAAGGTACTTAAAAAAAAGATATATTTGAGCATGAGTGCTGAAATCAATTAGATGACTTAAGACTCACAGTGTCAGTTCAAGCATCTTGCTGATTTGGCATGTGAAAGTGAATTTTAAGCAAATGGTAGCACATTTCTCATCTGGTGGTTAGCAAGGAGGGGCCCTTACATAGAAGCTGTAAGCTGCATACCAGGTTGGAGACTTTAGAGAATCTGAATAATGTGTATAGACTGGAAAGTCAGTTGTCTTGCAAATTTGACTTCTGATTAAAGTCAAAGCAGCACCCCTTACAGAACCTCTTGGTGGGCTGCTGCATTACAGACTTCCAACTATCTAAATTTGTTGGATGTCTGTCCTCGCATTTAAGTTTTTGAGGAGAATCATAAAAATAACTTTTTTGCTCCTTGTTCCATATCCAGTGCTTCATGCTACATTTGCCTGGAGAAATGGGAATTCATACAAAGGATACTTATGTTCTTTATTGAATATAGATTATGTATTTTTATTTAAGAGCAAAAAATGACAGATTATAGTATCTCAAGAAAAGCAGGGACTTCTAATTTAGAGGAAGATTAGAAATAATTGGAAAGCTACTAAATATACGTTAGGAGAAGAAGCTCTGTAGTGGTTTGTTTCAATCCCTCCTTTCTACAGGTACAAGTTCTACAAGGTAACACTCTCAATTTTGCTTCCCCTTTGCACTAGAACACTGGTGGGGTTTTTTGGCCTAATTAATATTGCTGTTTTCTACATTTGTTTTCACATCACTTAGCTGCAGTAAAATTGTGAAAGCTTTATCTGAATGTATTTCAAACACTGGTTCCCCTCCACTAATAATATGTTTTGCATATATTCCTAAGGAGACAAAAAGCATACATGTTTAATTGAAGTGCTTAGAAATAAAGGTGGTTATAACCAGCAGGAAATGGCATATGGACTGTTTTCATTCATAAGATTCTTTTACTGCTTTGCCTAATTTCTACTCACCCTGCAATAAAAACAGGAGAAATTAGGTGATCTATAAACAAAATATTTCTTAAAGAGATTATTTTGCATTACAAGATCCAATTTCAGAACTACCTTTAGGGGCTTTTTTTTGTTTTGTTTTTTTTTCCCCTACTACTTTGAGACAAGAGTTGCAATATATTTCTGTGATTAACAGAGAACATCAGATGCACTGTAAATTCAACTTTGCTCATATAATTTTGTCATGAAATACAGGAATTTGTGATAATTGGATAAGACCTGATATTTACATATTAAAATCAGAAAGAGATGACAAAAGGAGCAAGGTCTGAGAAGTTAATGAAGATATTAACATTTGTCTGATCAAGCCAGTACCAGTTGGCGTACTGATATGTTGAGGATACAGGTACCATTAGTTCAGTCTTTTAAGTAGGAAAGGGAAATTAAATTAAAATTGAAATAAAAGTGAAAGAACAGCGAGAACTGTTGAAGGTGTCTTGGTGAAGCATGATCTTATTTATTCAGGTTCAGTTTAATTACAACCACAGTGCATCCTGCCCTGATGAGAGGAGAAGGATAGAAAAACCCTCACCTGGCCACCCCCAGAAGCTGCCAGGCTGTTGGTGTAGCAGCTGAGCCTATGGGAGGAGAGGATAACTCAGGTGACCCAAATGAACCCATCACAGTATTCCTTCACAGGGTGCCCCTGCTCTTGTGAGACCCCACCTAATGGCCTGGGAATAATGTCAAAATCATCTCAGAGACAGTACTGGAATTTGCTTGGAAAGAACACTGTAGCTTTTCTATCCCTTTTGTCAGAAAAATGATGCAGCAAAAGCTGCTTGGAAATTGTTCTGCTAAAGAGAGCTGGATCTTTCAGTTCCCTGCCAACATAACTGCACTGCACAGTTGTGTTTGACCACTATTGTAACTCAATATATAGATCTGAATATCTATTAGGAAATTAGATACCATTGTGATGGGAGTATTTAAAGACTAACAAATCATGCCAGCTTCAGACTTGAAAGCAACCCTTTAATGTGTTAGATACACATTGACAGTGTTCAGTTCTTAATAGATATCAAGTTTCTTTTATTCTGCAGCATTTTTCTGGTTCTATCAGATCTCTGAGGGATTATCATCCAGTTATAGGTGGAGTTCTTTAAAGGCTTAAAACTATTCAATATCTTCGTAAAGGATATGGATAACAGTTGAAAGAACCCCACCACATTTCAGCCATGTGGATGACAGCAAACTGGGACATAATATAGAAAAACTAAAAGGAAGGGCCACCATTCAAAAAGACCTAGACAGGTCATAAGAACAGCTCAGCAAAAACTTCATGACAAATCCCAAGCAGTGTATTCTCACTGGCTGTGGTGCAACTGCAGAAAAAAACCTGGGGATCTTGGTGTACAAGAAGTTGAATGTGTGCCATAAAAGCACCCTGACAGCAGTGAAGGCAAACCATATCCTATGTTGGATCAACAACAGTATAGCCAGCAGACAAAGGGATGTGATTCCATGATCTTCAGCCACAACTAGGACCATGTGTTTGGTCCACAGTTCAAGAGGAATAAAAAAACTAGAACAGGTTAAGGACATGCGAAGGGTACCATAAAGAGGGCAGTAGGATTGGAGAATTTTAATATGAAGGAAAGCTGAAGAAATTATATTTGATCAGCCTACAAAAGTGTATATGTGAGGGGAGTTAGCACAGCATTCCAGTACTTAAAAGGTAGACATAGAGAAGATGGATGTAGGACAAGAGGGTATGGGCACAGGGTTCTTAAGGGGAAATTCTCCCTGAATGTAAGAAAAAAAATTATCTGTGGGAAGACTTAAAAAAATAATTCCCCGGATGACTGGTGGTATCTTTCTTCCTGGAAATCTTTAATATTTAGTTTGCTAGGTCCTTTGATAAACTAAGATAAGATCCTTCTTTCAACAGCATTGGATCAGATGGTTTCCAGAATTTACTTTGAAGCTAGACTATTCCATGATTACAGGAGTCCATAGTCTTTCCTACTCTTTCTGCAGAGGTGTTCCAATTCTGCCATACACTGTTTCATCTTGTTCTGTAAGATTTTTTCAGTGTATAAAGCCATCTTTCCTGCCTGCAGATTATATATCTTGCACATATTTTTCTTCACCTCATTTGTGCAACTTGTACCACAAGTCTCAGTTTTCCTCTCAGTTATTTCTCAGATGTGTTCCAAAATGCTATCGTTGGTGCTATAATGCTGTAAAATTCCTACACACTCTCTCTAATTAATTATCTCATATCTCTGTCTGGGTTAAAGACAACAAAATACTAACTGTATCTTGCTTTGTGCATACAACAGGTCTGCTTTGGCCACATCATATAGCATGACTGTAATAATTTAATAATTATAGGACAAAGGGTTTTAAAGAATATAGAAATAATTCTTCCAGACTAATGTGCTTTGGAGTATTACAGCAAAGAGCAAGATGGCAAGAAATTTTTGTGGGTTGATTACCCAAAAGGTGCATAAATTGCAGGGTAATGGTAAAGTCAGTTTGTGCTGAAATAGTACAACTGTTACCTGAATTAGGAAGTCAATATATTTTTTCTCACATTATTAAGGAAACCACTAACAACAAAATTTATTGGACTGTTAGATAAAAGACTAGAAATCTGGAAGTGCCTTGAGATGACAGACTTTCATTTGAAAAGGTTACTTGACTTATGGGCAGGTGGACAAAGGGAACTCATGACAATTTCTTGGCCAGATAGAAAAAAAATAGTCCATGACCTGCACTGGATGAGCTATTGCCAGCTAACTCACAAATGAATTATTATACTGAAACCTAATAAAACCACAATCCTTTTAGCTTGTCTTTCTTTCTGCATATCTAGGACAAGTAGAAGTCTTCAGGAATCTGAAATATTTTAGTTCAATTAAAATGCACACAAACTGTATACTCTGTAATGGGAATAGAATTAACCTAATGGAGGTTAACCAAAGTAACATTATAATATTTGTCCCAGCTCTCGTCTCACTTGTGCTCATTTCTCAGCTTTGTAATATTGATTTCAGCAGTGTAGACTGAACAAAATTTTTATCTGTTGTCCCCTATATTTAAAGTATATGGGGTTCATTGTTCTTCTTCATTAGTTAATAGTAATTTAATGTACAAAGATGGGGTGAGTAGGATGAGTGATTCATTTTACACAAATTGTTCACAAAAAATGTCCCCCAGAAAGTCCTCTGAAGAACAACTGGGATTTCTGCCATGGTTAACAGAACATTAACAGACCTGGAGGAGCAGGGTGTGGGCCCTGTGGTGCTGCCTTTCTCCTAAGTCCAGATGGCACTGTCTGACCTGGCTGCCCCAGGGTGAGGTACTCTCACCGCCTCAAGGTTCATGAGGGCTGTGAGATATCGTGAACCATGCTGAGGAAAGGTATAAAAACAAGCTCAAATGGCCTCAAAACTGAGGCCCTCTCCATGAGCATCAGAATCCTCTCACCGAAGCTCTGAGGTTGATGAAAGCTTGTGAACCTCCTCTTCTTCTGGGGGAGAGCAAAACTGTTCATGTGAACACACTGGGGAACACTCATGGGATGAATATTAACACCAGCAAAGAGGGACAATAGTAGGACAGTAAGGATTTTATTGCCAATTTTAACTGTTCTATTATCAAGGCTTTTTAATAATAATTAACTGGTTTAAATAAATTAGACTTAAAATTTCATTTAGTTTAGCAATAGCCATTCGCTTAATTGCCATCCCAGAGAATGCCTACCTAACATTTTAGGTTTAACTGTGTATGTTCTGGTCTCTTCTTCCTGTAGCAAGATATAAGATAATGCACATTGTTTGATAACGACTCTGACTTTGGACAAGAAACTTCGGATCAATTTTCTGTTCTGCAAGTTTGGAAAACTTTAATAGCACATTTCATATGGAGCAGAGACTCATGTGGATTTTTAAAACCACGTTAATAGAAGCTTGTGTTCTAATTCACTTGTAATATTGAAACTCCCATCTCTAAATCAAGGGACTTTTCAAGCACTTCAGAATCTTCATTTGACATTAATTACTATTTAATGGATTTTAATGGCTTTAAAAATTTCTCCTAATAAGTGAACTATAAAATAGTTTTTACAAATATGCAGAATGTCAGAAACCTACTCGAGAATTTCATATAAAGTCATTGTGAACAAAAAACCTCCCCCCAATTTTTTTTATTTTATTTTTTTTTTAATATTTCAGCACAAAACCAGTAATATGTTTTATGGTGTTCGTACTACCTTAGATTATACACTTGTGCATTGTATCAAATATATTTCTTTTTATCTGTTGGGATTGTGAAAAACATTTATACTCTCAGATTAAGATTCTAAAAACTTGTGTTATATTCATTTCACAGTGCAAAAGAGAAATTATATTCTTGATTTTGACTTTTGCCTTAGTTTTCTAAGAAAAAATGTTTCTTCAGGTTTTTGTATACTTAAAGATGTGACAGCTACAGAGGACCAGCCTGACATACGGGGATCCAGCCAGTCTAGATGAGGAGAATATCTTGCATGGTTTTAGCTCTGTCACAGATCAAGTTGATTTGGTTCAGCCATAACCAATTAAAAATTTTTTTTAAAAGATCATATTTTATAATGGGGCATTGTGGGACAGCTTGTGGAAGGATTTAATCTCTTGGTTTTTTTTTTTGTTGCCATGTAAAAGCTTATACTTAATTTGCATTTTTAGCATGTCATTTCAATTTCCATCTAAATACCCTAGCACTGTCATATGCAGATAAGAAGGTGGAAAGAGACTGCAGTGCTGTTGTTTCTTGGCAATAGGGATGTCCTCAGTGCAGCTGAAGTTATTAGACTAATGAGAATTTTTTCTCCATTCCTCTTTTATTAATTCTGCAGATATCATAGAGAGACATGTAGCAGCAACTATACACACACACATGGATGTAAACCCATGGGAAGAATATCACCACTGTAGCAACAGATAGCTTACATGAAAAATAGGGACAGCACCCTTGTTTTGGATCTATAGAGCTGTGTAACTATTATGATGGAGAAGGTGCAGAGAAGGACAACAACACTCATAAGGGGTCTGGAGAACAGGAGAGACTGAAGGAGCTGGGGCTGTTCATCCTGGAGAAGAGGAGGTTAAGAGACCTTATTGTCCTTTGCATCTACCTGAAAGGAGGCTGTGGTGAGATGGGTGTCAGCCTCTTCTCCCTTGTGACTAGTAACAGGACAAGAAGTAATGAGTTCAAGTTGCAGCAGGGGAGATTCAGATTAGAAATGAGGAAACATTTGTTCACAAAAAGATTGGTGAAGAATTGGAATAGGTTTCCCAGGGAGGTGGTGGAGTCACCATCCCTGGAGGCTTTAAAAAAAACCGGGTAGATGTGGCACTTGAGGAGATGATTTAGTGGTTAAGGTGATGTAGGACTCATGGTTGGACTCAATGATGTTGAAGGTCCTTTCCAACCATAATGATTCTGTGATTCTATGATTCTATTTAGCTAGTGCTAGTATCAGGTGGATACAGAATTTGCTTTTCCAAACAGGTCCATGCTCCAACCAGCAGAGTACAACAGAGTTCTGATGCTGAAACATGAGTGTGCACTGTATGTGCTGATTCATAATGCAAAGTAAATGCAATAATAAATAAAAATGCAATAAACAATAAAAGATGTCAAGGAAGGAGTCTGCTATTTGTTGCTGCCCTGAAATCCTTAACAGATGCAAATGATCCATGTGATGAATAAATGCTTAACATAATAAATAAATAATATTTTAGTAAAACCTATATTCTGAATGAGTAATTAGAAAATGACCTAATCTTTTGCTTGCTAAGATTCAAAATTACTCTTCCAATTCACTTCCAATTTGAGGAAAAAAATGCTTTGGCTCAATTTAGGAGCAATATTTTTACAATTTTTTGTTTAAGAAAATCTTCAATTACAGTGAATTTTAACATGATGTATTCAGTAATTTAAATGTCCCTTTTAAATGAATTGTATTATAATAAAATCACTGCAACTCAGAGACACTGATGACCTATTTTCTCTGTGTGAATTACTTTAATCTGAATTTGTTGTCAAGTTTGGTTTTTATTCTACCTTTAAACAAGTATTATCAAAACTGATAAAAGGATCCAAGCCTCAGGGTATTTCATTCTTTCTTGCTTCTTGGGTTTATAATGTCTTTTTACCTAAAAACTTCCTTTTGGAATTTAACATTTCTTGTGCTAAGATTTCCTTTATTTGAAGATTCACTATGACAAGTTTACTGGATACAGACAATTCACAAGCAAAATTAAGATCACAGCAGCAGAGCCATCTTTCCACAGAAGAAAAAGCATAATTTAGTCTTAATGAAATTCACATTCCTTCCACTGTTTTAGGATCAGCTTTTCCATCCTTAACAAGAATCCCGAGGTGTAAAGTAGATTTTAGCTTCACATCAGCCCTAGCTCCTATTCCCAGAAAGCAGCACTGAGAAGCTACTTTTCCCTGGCTTTGGCTGGTAGCTAAGCAATCCTGAATTGCACAGTCTCATAGCTCCTGCTTATCTCAGAGTCTGGAGGGAGCTCAGGTGGGTAGCTAAGCTTTTCACAGAAGCAGGCGTGGGTAGGAAGAAAAAGAAGACTTCATAAAATATTTCATTACTGTTCCAAAGATCTGTAGTTCTCTCTGCCCTACTGTAAAAGAGTCTGTGTGGCATTTAATAACACAGCTACAAGTATTAGCTGTGTATGTTTCATTTGCTGGGTGCTCAGTTTGGAGGAATTGATAACTGCAACAGAAATTATTAATTTAAAATTCACAAAGCTACAAAATGCAAAGCAGTATGGAAAATTAGATTTTGTATGTCTTATATTTGCTTTTTGGATATAGTTAATCGTCTGATTTTATAGGCTCTAAACCTTATCTCTATAATCACCCTAATACACAACACACAATCAACAACAGTGTTACACATTTGAATTTATTAAATGTTCAAGCATTAAATTGACAAATATTGTAGAAAATTAGACAAAGAAGCTAGTAATTCTATGTTCAGAGTATGGGTTGAATGCTGTGCAATGACTGATCTTGCACACAAAAATGGAACTGAATGTGATGAGCTGTTCATTAAGAAAGCACAGCCCTGTCTCTGCAGGAGTGATCTATGATAATATTGAATAAAGTATTGTGTAATTACACACCAAAGGAATTTTCAAAATGACACATGCAGTGGGATTAAATTATTGTTTTGTAGACAATCCATATCCTATCATTCCTTAACTTGTGGATGTTTTTGGGTTTATGATGACTTGATACCATGTAATAAAATCTTGGTGAGAGGGAGTACTGATGGTATGGTAAACCATGTATATTAAACGAATTTCTTTATAGATCTATTTCTTCTGAGGAAAGTTTAGTCAATATTTGTATTACCAAGACTCTATTAGAAGTCCCCGGTTGCTAGTATGACATTAGGTCTTCAGACAGAAGGAGAAGATGAGAGAAAGTAATGAAAAATACACTCAGGGAAACCAACATAATGTTAAAATAGCCATTTTACGCTTATCTGTTGCTGATCTTATTGTTGTAGTTTTTGCTTGATTACTGTTTAGCTTCTTTAACTGTATTTTTAAACTGATATTATTTTTCAAATAGTAGGCTTACTGAATTTTTTTTCTTAATATTTTGAAAATACAGGAGAAAGATTTTTACATGTCACACCTTTATGCATTGTGAAAGAAGGTAGTCTTGAGATCTGTTCTCCAGGACAGTTTGTCTTTCAATTTATTAGGTTTACTTTATTTCTAAAAGCAATATTGCTTTGGGTTTGGTAGGAGAATGAGGAGAAAGTTTAACTTTAAAAGTTCCATTTGGTATGGCAAGCTTTCCCCTGCATGTTTGTGATGCAGCCTTCTGTCAGTAGATAATAAATACATGGGTTCTTCTGGATGCTGATGCCTTATCATAATTACTCAAAATGTATGTGAAAGATCCTGCTACCATGGTAAGAAAGTGAATCTATCTGAGAGGAAGTGTGAGAATTATCCTTTCTTAGGCTCTTTGGAAGGATAAATGGTTTCTTATTCTGCCAGGACTTCTGGATTGGTCTGATGAAGAAGAGTTGTACCTGTACTTTGGTTTCAGGAGAGGAGGAGTCCTGGTGTGGTAATTGTAGGGCAGATCTTTACACAACTAAGAGAGGATCATATCTATGGTAAAGTTAGAAGCATATAGTAATACTCTCGATCCATAATATTTTGCTCACTAGCTTTCCTGCAGAAATCCTAAACTGATCTCAGCTCTACTGTTGAGAGCTGCTCCTTCCCTCTCTTTTGAACCCCAAAGAGAGAGAAGAGGTTTAAATATTGATATTCTTTCTTGAAAAGATGGGAAATATATGTAGGGGACAACCAAAAGAACAGGTAGGATTTGCACACACTTTCAGAGAGACAGGAAAACAGTTTCACCTGTAGACAGGTTTCCCCCCATTTTCTCATAGCAAAGCTGAGAAGATGGGGGAAAGAGCAATATGTTCAACCTATTCCTCCTTGGACATGATAAAACAATCAACCAAACCAAATATCATCCAGCTCTAGGAAGATCAAGGACACACTACAACAGAAAAATACAGTGGTGGCAAAACTGGTAAATAAAGTTCTATAATTCCTTCCCTCTGCCCAAAATAATTTGCCTGAAAGTGCTTACAGAAGAAGAAGGGAATTGACACTCATGGATAATTCATTTTGGTTATGTCCATTGTGTAGGAGGTTTATAAAACTGTGGAATGGGCAACAGTGGTTGTCTCTTTATTCCCCAAGTTTACCTTCATGTATTCCTGATCTTCGTTTGTATTTTTTATAAAAAACTTGATTGGAAGAAAGGAGATGCCAGGAAAGATAAGAATATAAAAAGTTAGAACCCCATGAAAATACATAATATAGGAAGAGAGGGAAAAAACACCAGATTTTCATTGGAGATTAAAAAAGACAAAGAAAGTTATAAAATATTACCCAAAGCAAATCAAGAAAATGTGATTAAAAAGTTGTTTTGATATCACCCAAAGCTCTCTTTTTAATAAAATATTTTACTTAAGTGACAAATTTTATTTTTTTTTATTTAAGGGAAACTGTGGTCTTGATAGCAATATGGCTCTGTTAATCTCACTTTTTATTTTAATCTGATTTGTACAAAACGAACTTTTTGAATAATTTCTATTTTTTCTTTTTCTATAGTCAGATCATGTCACTTCAAAAGCATTACTGAAAAGTTTCTGTTTATGTTCTCTGACTTCAGAATAAAAATATTGGTTCTAAATCATACATTTTCTACGGGAGGTATATTACTTGCACATTGAAAAATATATTTCTATTGGCTACACTGGTGAAGAATTATGAAATTGATAAAAAAAGTTGGTGGTGGGATAGAGCTGAATCTTCTCATGTGTTTGACCTTTATTATTCCTAGACTATGAATGACAATAACTCATGACTGTCATATGTGCTTTGGGGAAGAAAAAAAATAAGAAAATAGGTCTTTCTGCCCTTTGGTAAATACTGTCTGGAACAGAAAATATGTCACAAACACCATTAACACTGTGTATGTTCTGAAAATGCTTGTTTATTTTTCATAAACATAGAACTCAAATCATCTTCTAAAACCTACTGGAGGAGAGGATCTGTCCTACAGAGAAAATGGATAGATGCATGAAGAAGAAGAAGTGGGAGGATAATAAGAGCTAGAGAGTAGAACATTTTTCTCCACATTGCCAAAAATTAAGACTGGTTCTGTCTATATGTGGGTGTATGCGTGCAGTTGTATTGAGTTTTTATGCAAAATTACAAAATAACAATCCACAAAAATTTCTCACAAATGGTTCTTAAGTCAGTCTGGAAGGCAGTATTTCTTCTCTTAGTGCACA
This sequence comes from Phaethornis superciliosus, assembly GCA_023637945.1. Classification (NCBI taxonomy): domain Eukaryota; kingdom Metazoa; phylum Chordata; class Aves; order Apodiformes; family Trochilidae; genus Phaethornis; species Phaethornis superciliosus. The sequence continues at coordinate 77,273,716 of JAJQWJ010000002.1, forward strand.
ACAGTGTTTTGACGATAGTTGAAGAAAATGGTAAACAAATAAAGCGAATCTTGTTCCTTTGTTTCGTGCATCTCTTGATTTAGCACCATGTAACACAGTCAGACATTCCTAGTTGTAGTTATTTGGCAAGTACAAGAGTCGTGCAATGGTTGTCCACCAGGAAAACTACAAGTATAAACACAGAATTCTCTGTCCTTTGGTTTCTCAGTGGACCAAGGGATAATCCACTACTGTTGACTGCAGATGGACATTTTGGGATGGAGCCTAGGAATTGTAGGGGAGTGGAGGACTTTTCTTCATATTGATTTATCAGGTTTTGATTCATAACAACCCACAGCAGCTCATAATGATTGAAATCAATGAATTAAAGGATGAAAGAAAGGGAGCTTTGAATACTTCATACTCTTTTTTGCCTGCTTTGGAGAAAATCTTGTACAAGTTTGTAGTTCATCCTGTTTATTGTGTCTTTTAAAAGTGCTTTGATTCCAACTGAATATTTTTCATAGTGTCATTCTAAACAAATCTGATACTCAGATGACAGTCTCATGCATGAACAAAGTAGTTGAAATAGCTTGTAAATATATTATCAGAACAAATCTGTATTAACTTGCTGCCTTACATTATAAACCTTCTTTTAAAGGAGGATATTTGTGTCAAGTGAATAGATTTATTGAATTATAACTTAAAATGGAGCATTACAGGCTGTCAGCATACAACATAGTGTGTCTGTAATGGTTGTATTTGAGGAGAGTCATAAAAATCACAGAAAACCATCTACACGTAATAGATCTAGAAACTTCATCAAATATGTTTTTGGGTTTTTTTCTCCCCAAAGTAAAGACTGAAAAGAGAACTCCTTTGTTACAAATACAGTAAAACTAGATACAAAGTCTAAGAAATATGTTACAGTTTCAGATTAATCACTTGGAACTTTTGATTCTCTTGTACACTAAAAAGATGAACACAAAGGCTCTTTGTCTATCATTTGTTACCAGAGAATAAGTAAAAGTTATAATTTCTTTTTAGTCCAGACTTTTCAGACTAGAAATCTTGATTGCTAGTTTACAATATTAACTTCCTAAGTTTCAACTTTAGCACCCAGATGCTTACAAGATAGAAATAAAAGACCATAAGTTGTACAGATTCCTTTAGCCCAAACTCCCAGTGCTTTAAATGTCTAAGCTTATAATTATGTTTCCTCAGTGTGTGGATTCCTTCAGTAACTAAGGTCTACACTGGTTAACATAATTAACTATTCTTCCTGGGTTACAATAATAAACTTGATGGGTTCATTCTAACAATTCTGTAGCACCTATGCATATTTAAAAGGGAAAAAGAAAAGCAAAGATGCCTGAAATATATTGAGATCTGTTGAAAGATGTTGCCATTTGATTTCACAAGTTCTACGGAATATACATACAAGATAAACAGGCCAACAGTATGACTTTTTCACATATGGCACTTTTGACAGTACTGTAATGCTGGAGGGTTGGCAGATGGAGCAATCATGTATATGCTAGCTAGGAAGTAACCTTTAAAGTAAGACTCTAATATAATGTACACTATGCTATGAGTCAAGAAATTTTTACTTGACTTCTTACTTGGTAAGAACTTCCAGTATTATATCTATTGGACTATTAATATCAGTCTCCCCTAGTTAATATACAGCATTCCTCTGGTATTCAGCTCCTACATATGGGAAAAGATATGAGTTGAGTTTGACTTGGCTGACAAACAACAAATTGGTTTGGGTTTTGTTTTTTTTTTTGTTTTGTTTTGTTTTGTTTTTTGTTTTTTTTAATTGATACTTTATATGACTTCATTTTGCCATTGAGGAATCAGAAAAAGGAAAGAAATGGCTGCAAAAATTTTTAGAAAAGTTAAATTTTTGAAAATATTCCTTAAAAATTTATGTGAAAGGGACTTTTTTTTTACATTCTTTGTGTATATATTATTTTTAAGGACAATACTAAAAATATATATTTGAATAGGATATTAAAAACATATTCAGGCTATGTTGAAATACCTACTCTGAAGATGGACCTATTGTTTCATATTCTAGTCTGTGGCTTTCAGAATTCTTTCATCAAGAGTTTCATTCACTGAGATGCCATTCACAATACACTGCAGCTTTGTTCTTCACTGAATGTACCTTGGCCTTCAACTTAATAGCTTGTGCTTCTCTCCTTAATGACAAAGAACAAAGTCCAACCTAACAAAAACAAATGGAAGAATGCTACTGTGAATATATTACTGTAAATTGATTTTTATGTAAGATTTTACATTTTTGTTGAACTTGAATTTAGCAGGAGATTATGAATAATTTGAAAAACCTTTGACAAATGACTGAAGGTATGCCTTGCTTCTTTTTCTGTCATAAAATACAGTTTTCTGTAGCTAACCATGCTAATATGATACTATTCAAGATTTAGCTTATGTACAAATAAACTGTCCTTCAACAACATACATGACTCAAAAAATACAAATATACAAGTTATTTACTGACTCAAGCACTCATATAGTTTTCCTTACTATTATGTACGATAGACCTTTGGTAGTAAGAGACTAGTAGTATGGGTTTTTGAAACTCATGATTAACTTATCTATTGACAACCAGTACTATTATTCATCTGCATGAAAAAAGCAATAAGGTTTCTATAAGACCTTAGTATTATATACCATACGTAACAAATCCTTTTGCTTTGAATTTTAGAGATAAAATCACTGACAAAGTAGGGAAGGCAAGGGGAAAAAATAAGGGATAAAGAATTGTCTTCATGACTCATTAACCAAACAAATGAGTTTCAGGATCTGTGAAAGCTGTGTCCTACCATCTGAGAGGAATATAGAAATGTGCTTATAAAATACAGAATTCTTTCCACAGGGTATCAGGAAGAAACAAGGCAGACTCTCACTTTTAATGATGTCCCATGGCTTCTGAACAACTTTATCCTATATTTGTAGTTGTATATTATTACTCTCATGCTTAATCTGAAGACAGTAATAAATCACAGAAATTATTATTTTTCACTATTTTTTAAAAATTTTTACTCTTAAACTATGTGAATTAGAGCTGTCAATAAACACTGAAAGAGTACATAGATAATGTCAGTGATGATATCTGCTTCCAGTATTCATCTTCTCTCTCCCTGCCTGCTTTCCTTGGGTACATGAATCATCATAGAGAAGGAAGATGGTCTTTTCTGCTCTGGTGATGGATGTCAGCTTTATATCTTTCCCTTAGTTTTGAAGTAAGAGAGCAGTGCCATCTGAGTTTCTTCATAAAGAGAACAAGTAATAAGAATCACTGTTAGTAATAAGAATGAGGTTTACCTCTTGGAAGCTCATAGAAGCATAAGGGTCTCTAACAGTCTATCTGAGACCTGAGGAGTAAGTTTTGAAAAGTTTTTTATTGGTTTTCGTAAACATTCTATTACCACCCTTCTTTTTCTTATTACTCTCATATTTTTTTCTTTAAACATCAGACAGTACAATTCAATACCTCTTTCCTAGGAATTTCTTCATGATTTCTATTTGTCTTCTGTCCTCCCCTAACTTTTTCCTAGTCTCCAATCCCCCTGCAGGTTTGTGTGATTTTTTTTTTCCTTTCTTTCTCCATTTCCTATTTATTTTGTCCTTTTCTATGGGAATATGATTAGAATATTAGAGACTAGGAAATTCCCACTATGGAAAAGAGTATCAATCAAAATCAAAAAGAGTATCTATCAAGAGTAGTCCTGATTATTTTTACTGTTGCATTCTGCTACACTGCTTCATAGAATTATTAAACTGTTTAGATTAAAAGGGTCTCTTTGGGATCATCTAGTCCAACATTTTTCTGCTTAAGCAGGGTCAGCTACAGTGAATTGCCAAGGACTGTGTTTGGTTTTAGACACCTTCAACAGTGGAGGCTCTACAATACGTAAGATACATGGGACACTGATATCTTAATTTTAGCACACAACTTTTAATGTCTTGCTTTGGTCAAATTTTCTATAAATATTGAAACCTGGCTTTCCAGAAATTGGCCACTTGCACAAAGTGTGAACATGAAAAATACATAGCAAAAATTATAGAAAAAAAATTTAAATGTGAGCCCAAGCAGTAGTAGTTTTACAACCATTTCTTCTCCTCCCATTCCCTTCTGCTTTCCCCTTTTCTTCTTCTCCCATGTATTTAATATTTATGACTGCCATGACAAATCTATTTTGTGATTCTTCTAAAAACTATTTAATGAGACATTTAGCAATAATAAGCTGTGACATCCCCTTGATGTCTGTGTGACATCAGAGGCAGCAAATCCACTTCCACATGACCAAAATGTGCCTGTTCCATACACCACAAAGACTTACCTTGACTATCAGAGCTGTATTTGAAGAAGATCCTATAGATTGCAAGAAGCTGCAAGGATGGCCTCTGAGTGGGAAAAATACTCCCTGTCCAGCCACAATGGATACTGAGAGTCCTTGATAAACAAATAGCAAAATGAACTTATGGAGTAGGCATATCAAGAGACACTTTTCTGTTTTTTTCAGAGTAACTAATTAGTAAAGCGAAAACTATATTATTTTGTAAGAAGATTGGTGTATGTGTGTGTTAAGTACTCTACAGATGAAAGCTGTACACACTTGTGGTTTGTAGCTGGTAATAAGCAATAACAAGTTGTTCACAGTGCTTTTTTTACTTCTAAATTACATTTTTCATTTTTAAGAAATACACTTGTTTGGTTTCCTGTTTATTTCAGAGATGAAGAAAATATATACATTTAAATCCAGATTTTACTGTTATTTGTCATTGCTCACTGAGTAAATACTCTCTGCTAATATTAGTAACATTTCAGTCATTCTGCTGTATCTTTCAATTGGAATGATAGAATTGCATCAGACTAGCTCTAACAGCTCTTGTATTATCAAAAGTTTCTGCAAGATACTTAAAATTTAACTACATCACTTCAGAAGATGGCAGAGTAAGATATAAATGGCATCTCTTAGGAAGCCATAATTACAGGGCTGCTGAATTACATTCAGACATGTTAAGTATCACGTACATTTTCTTATGCCAATAGATTTTTATATGAATACAGAATGGATGAAGAAGGCAACAGTAAGAGCTTGTTTTCTTCTCTTTCATTTTTGTTGTTTTTTTATTACAAGAAAGCTTAAAGAAGCAGAAAATGTTCTTTCAAAGTTGTCATATAAATACAGAGTTAATCTGTTAAGACAGAAAAGACCTTACTAATGTGGTGGCTCTACAGCCTGTGTGCATACATATGTCAGATCATATGACAGGGGATTGTATAGTGTACAGCCTTCTAGGTTCAGACATACGTCATTTCATATAAACAAAACCAGAGCTAATTCAGACAATGTCTTCTGACAATAGGTATATATTCAAGGAGATAGCTATTAACATAGTCCACAAATACTGTTATATTCGTGTCTTCATTTGTGTCTGCTGTCTACAAGGAAATACATTTTTGCCTGTAATATTTGCATATCTCCTTTGAAATATGTCATATTTTTACTTCTGGTTCTTGAGATGTGTTGTAAGGATGTGTTGGGATATGTTATGCCTTAAGAAAAGTGGTAACTTGCCAGCTTGGAGCACTGAGTGGTGGAGAGTGGGTGGTAGATCAGAAGAGGTATTGGAAATTGTATTATTATTTTCCATTTCAACGGAATGAGAAAAAATAACCAAACATTTTTTCACTTGAACCTTGGGCAATACTGAGGTTTAATTCTTGCTTATGTTCTATTTGGTACATGTATTAATCATATTCCTGTTTTGAGTTTTGTTGATATTATAGGAAGGATAATCCGATGGAATGATGGGGGGGAAGGGACTGCGTTGTTTGTTTTGGTTTTTGTTTCCTTGTTTTTCTGAAGCTTCACATTCACACAGAGTGACACATTTTTTACTCTCTACTACTACTTTTTTTTATGAAATAGGGAAAAGGAATTTTTTAATTGTGTTGAACAAGAAAAAATATATTATTTTACTTAGGGCTCTTTTGCAAAACATATCCGCGAATGTCAAGCTATTTGGGCTTAAGTCTACTTACACTTAACAAGTAAAACATATTTTAATATATTTTCAATACTTCCAAATAGTATTTAATATTAATATTGGTAAAAGGGGTTTAAATATAAATTTAATTGATCTTTATTCCCCTTTCGCAGTAAATACCATTTTATCTGCAGATAAATTCAACTTTTTCCTTATAAAATCAGAAATCTAATCAATTTCTCTCCTTTATTTTCAACAACAATAGAAGAAGATATTCTGAACGTCATTACAATATGAAAAAAGAGAGAAATTTGTTGTATAGAGATGTGGTTATGCTTAATCTGAGAAAGTGGAAATTCTGTTTGTGGTTTTGTACCTAAAAATGAAACTAAGAAGCAATATAAGATAAACAGTTGGTGAATAAGACAGTAACATATGGAGAAATTGCATTACAAGGCTGAAAGAAAGAGAAAAACAAAATTTGAATAAATAGTATTCCATTTCATGATAAATTGGATCTGAAACATTAATTTCTGTGTAATTCACCTGAAAGTAACAAACTTAATGAAAATTCTTTTTTTTTTTTTTTTTTTTTTTTAGATAGTAATGCTCATTTGGTGTTTATGAAACTTTACTGATATTTGAACAACTGACAAGAATGATGCTGTGTAGGAAGACAAAAGGTTACATATGTTCTTATTTGAATTTATTTATATGGCAAATATGGTTAACATTTAAAAAAAAAATAATAAATTAATAATTTTTCTTTAGTTCCAACAGCAACAGTTCAAACATCTTTACTTGTATGTTAATGAAGCGACTATTCAGGTGCAAATATTGATATTGATATTTATAAAAAAAGATCTTATTGAATTAATATGTAAAATACCACACTTAAAAAGTTTAATTGTTTCAAAAATTCTTACTTTGTAATGAGATTAAATCATTAAACCAAATACAATATATATATCTAAATTACCCTCATTTTTGTTCTTTTTTTGCAGTAACTAATTTATTTATTTTTTTAAATACATTTTATTGAACTTCACTTCTCTTTTCATATATATAGGAAATAACTTCTTCAGACCAATTATAAAGACAATTAAAACCCAAATACTGAAAGAATTTTCTCTTACAAATGCACTGTTAAAAGGATTAATGTGGTTACTGATAAATGGTTTCAATACTTGGTGATGGTTCAGGAAAATTAATAGGAAATGGGAATCTGTTCTGTGTAACAACAAACTATTTGTTGTATCTGGTATGAAATTTTGGCTTTATTCCATTGCTCTACAAAGGTTCATATCATGTAACACAGACCTCATGTTATATGATAACTTTTAGATGAAGACATTGTAAGATACACGTTAAACAGAAAAGAAGTGGGGGGACAATGGAGTACGGAAAGAGTTACATCTGTGGATGTAATTTCAGTATTTGACATACAAAATTGCAGGAAATAAAAATACATCTACATTTTTATTATTAATTACAGTGATTTTTCCTTACTACCAATGAAAAAAAAAACAAAAAAAAAAAACCAAACCCAAATTTAATATCAATTTAGAGTTTTGTCTTTTTTTTACTGTATATAGCTCAAATTTCATTTTTGTCAAAAGGGATGCTTACACTCTTCACCTGATCAGAAAGTTCTTTCTCTTCCTTCTTCTTTCTGTGACCAACTCTTCAGAAATTACAAAATTCCTTGTGGAATTCATATTATATTAGTGTGTTTATTTTTGCCAACAATATTTTAAGTAATTTGTTTTAACTATTAGACATAATTTATCTTAAAGAGAGTACACCTGCTGCAATCATGAAAAGCTATGTAAAATAAACTGGTGAGACCTTATAAAAAACAATTACTTTATCTAATAATGGAATTTCTGAAACTGAAGCAGTATTATCAAGGAACACCACAGAAATTTATGATAATATGTGAAGGGTATAAACCTACAAATATTTCTGTTTGAGTTTATAAAATCCTACCAATATTTTAATAACTATTAAATAAAAAATAATAAAAGCACTTTATTTTTTTAATGACATGGCATGCTGTCTTTAAGGAAAATATTTATCTAAGGAAATTTTGGCCTTTCTGCATAGAGGAAAATCAAGAATTTGTTTGTCAGTTATCAAATATATATGCTGGACTATCCACTATAGAATTACGGAATCATAGAATGGTTTCAGTTGGAAAGAACCTTTAAGATAATCGAGTTACAATCCCCCTGCTGTGGGCAGGGAGACCTCCCACTAGATAGGTTGCTCAAGGTCTCATCCAACCTTCTCCTTGAACACTTCTATCAAGGAGGCATCCACAACTTTCCTGGATAAAATGTTCTAATGTCTCACCACCCTCACAGAGAAGAATATCTTCTTAATATGTAATTTAAATATTCCCTGTTTCATCTTGAAACCATCCCCCCTTATCCTTCACAAAAAATCCCTGTTAAAATTCCCTCCCCATCTTTCTTCAGGTATTGAAAGGCTGCTATAAGATGTCCCTGGACCATTCTCTTCTCCTGACTGACTAACCCAACTCTGTCAGGCTATCTTCAGAGAAGAGCTGTTCCACCTATCTGAATATCTTTGTAACTCTCCTCTGGATTCTCTTTGACAGCTCCCTGTCCTTCTGCTAAGGACTCCAGAGTAAGATGCAATACTCAAGGGGGGGTCTCAGAATAAACCTCTCTTCACCTGCTGGCCACACTTTTTTAAATGCAGCCCAGGATATGGTTGATTTTATGGGCTGCAAGCCCACCTTGCCAGATCGTGTTGAGATTTCCATCAACCAACATCTCCAAGTTCTTCTCCTTAGGGCTGCTTTCAATCCATTCTTGGTCCAGCCTGTATCAGTGCCCCAGCCCACGTGCAGGACCTATGCCAGACTCCGTATCATTTAAATTATGCTGGTTTAAAATTTTTTGAAAACTTGTTTGTAAATATCTATCATTGGAAAACAAACAAACTTTGAAAATGACAATTTTGAAACCTGCATGGAGGCAGATGTACAGCATAATTACCCATGATTAACCTGAGCTAATGCTGAATTTAACCTTCATTTCACAGAAAAACTAAACATCTTTCATCTAACTAAACATCTTTCATCTACAGATGAGCTGGAATTCAAGCACTCCCTGCCTTCTGCTCTTTTGCCTGTAGTTGTTTCCAAAAGCAGCTGGTAAAAAATTACCAGCGTTATCATGTCTGTGACAATGAAAACCAGGATGAGGTACAATGCTGAGCCCATGTCTTTTACATAATTACCTTTATGTAGCTGATGTCTAAAATTTGCCTCATCTTATAATTCAAGACCTGCAGCTGTCAATTGTCCGAGAAAACCTGATTTGAATTTGTTTCATTGCAGAGTGGTTTTAGGTCTCAGTTTGTATTTTTAAATTAATAAATGCCTTTGTAGACTGAATGAAATGAAGAGACTATAATGGTAAAAGAAGCAGACAGAAAAAGGAGTTCACAAAAGTCAGTGGGAAGAGAGGAAAGGTTCCTAAATATACTAGTAATCCATTGATGTCGTTTCCCTCTGTCCCAAAGCCTAGCACATCTTCTTCCTCTTAGATGGTTACTCTGTCATCTCTCAAACACACATCTCTTACCTATCTGAGTTTACTACTGTTATCATAATTCAGATTTTATCTTGAATTTTAAAAGTGAGTTAAGTTTGTGAAAAGAGTGGGAAGATTATTGCACCCTCTCAACACACAACATGGAATGCATAGATGCTGAAGAAGCAGAAGAGCAGGAAGACAATCTTGCCAAAAGAACAAATAAGTACAAACTGTGCAAAAATAAGTGAGAAATATAAAATAAATTTTTTAGAGGGGTTACCTCAAATATATGTCTATGGGATCAGGGGACTAAAATTATTGATTTGGGAAGTCTCTTTTAGTCCTTAGGAAAGCTTGACATGTTAGGTTTTGGTTTAGTGATAAAATATTTTCAGGAAGAAGATTTAACATGTCACTCCACATGATAGTTTTATAATTTTTTATAAAACTATATCTAGATTTAGATAATTAGTTTTTCAATCCGTAAAGCATAACAGCACCTTTGCAATGTAAAATGCAGAATGCAGTTATGTTCATACACATTTGAGGCCTTCTCTGAATGAGCTTGTGAAAATTGTATGAGTGTTATTAGAGCATTTGATTGGAAAACCTAAGACAGAAGTAGCTACATGCTATTTAAAATCAAGCTTTTCTTGGGATCAATATTTCTGAGACAGCTGTCTTGTACTCTTTAAATTTCATGCTGGATTGACATCCTAGTACTGCATTAAGCAGTGGAAGGGCATAAATGCAGCATATAGAAACTATGAGAAAACGGCATAATGCAAAAGCTTATTCTGGTATATAAATGGACTCAAAATATATTATTTGAAATAGGAAATTGTGCAATCAGTTTGGAGAAGCATCTAAATGTAAGAATACAGCTTTGTTCATTAAAAAAAAACCCCAAAACACAACAAAAAACAAAGAACAAAACAGTCAGTGTTCAGCAAAACCTTGTAATATCTGAACTGCTGGGCTTCCCAATGTATACTTCCAAAACTTCTGCGTTAGGAAAGCTAAGGCACTGAAAAGCTCTATGAACACAAATTCTATGCAATTACATGTGCAGGTAATTTTGTTTCACATAATCTTCTCCCACTTCCAAAACCAGATAATACGAAATTTAGGTACTTCTTTTTTTTTGTTTATTGTTACATATCTTTCAGATAACTGACTTTTACCAGTTTTTAAGACAAGATGACTTGTCTTGGATATTTAGAGAACTGGACTTCATCTTTCAAAACAAATGATGTGTAGCTGTGGTGAAAATCATGCCGAGAATAAAAATAGTAAATGTCACCTGAAGCCTTCATAGTCTTAGTTCAGCTTTTCAAAGCTTTGCAACTGCCAGGTTAGCAAGGGTTCATGTCTGTCTGATGATCATGCAATCTCCTTTCTTCTGAGTTGTTGTCAGAGTCATTAAACAATATCTGCCCCAATGGCAACAAGACGGCATCCAAGGTGACACCTACTCAGATTTTGAGCTGCCAGTAACTTCTATTTGAACCTTATTGTCCAACTGTTTTCCTAACCTTTCAGTCCACTATTCAGCCCATATTTCAACAAACTTGCTCCAAGTTAGTTCAATTGCAAAACTGAAAACAAAGTATTCAGGTATAATGCTTTTAAGTTACTGATATTCCTTCTAATTCTATTTTTAGACAGCTCCATGAAGAATTCACTATGCCACTGTGTGAGATTGATGTCAGGTTTTTAAAATAAAATATATAATTAATGTTTTAAAATGTGCTTAAAGTATGCTTATAATTTGTTTGGCCTATTCCAACTTAATTAATATTTAATATATTAAAATTTAAATTAAAAATTAAAAGATGAGATACCATGACTCTCATTATTATCCATACTGTGTGTCTGTGTTTATCTGTCTGTGAGTAAATGCTGTTAACAACTATATGAAACCAAAATCAGGATAACCTTTTAATACTAAATAATGGCAAATGGAAATCATTTTACCCACAAACATTACTACTGCTAAATGTCTCAATGCTTTTGAGGTAAGTTTTCAGTTAGATGGTGATTTACACTTAATTACATTCCCCATTTGACATTAAAACATTGCAAAATTCTGCTTTTACCTTCATTCAGAAATCACTAGGTTGAAATGAGGAACACACTTCTGTTGAGTGAATGCCCTGTGCAAGGCTAACTATAAAGGCAATAAATAGAACCATAAACAATATTATTGTTCGTTCATTAAGTTTCATGGTTTGTCATTGCATATTTTTAAAGAGGTAGTTATTGTAGGCAGCTTTCTATATAAGGAGGGAATGGGGGATGGGCAGAATTGAATAAAAGGAGAGATATGCTGCTTAAGAATTCTTTGTTAATAAGGTGATACATCTGTATTTTGCTCTTGACAGTTCTGAAAAAAGTAAATAAATAAAAAAATTAAGGCACATCTAACATACAATTGACAGTTAATATTTTCTGGTTTTAATGACTAAGCACACAGAATGAGCTGTGTCTCAACTTGTAGTCATATACTATTCAACAATCAATTTGTGTCAGCTTATAAACCCCCTACCAAACCACTGAAATCCTGCCAACTACTTTAGAAAAATATTTATATAGCTTCAACATCAACAACAGAAAACATAAACAGTTGTTTAAAGAGCTAACAAAAGGACAGATTATTAGGACAAACAGAAGTTAAACACAGTAACAATTTCAATTTCAATTGACAGTAGTCAATTTCAAGAACATTCTGAAGGACTGAGCAGAAAACTGTCTGATATTGTATAACTAAGATACTTCTAATTATTGAAGGAGTGCAATATAATTATCACAATTTCAAGTGTCTAAATATACATTTTAAAAAATATTTAATGAATGAAAAGGCTATAACTGTAAAGAAGTCAAAGGAAGAGTTCGACCTGGTGTTAATGATACATTTTCTCTTGCAATCACTTAATCATTCCAGCTGTTACAGATTTTCCACTTATGAGTACCAAGTAACCCATAACTTCATTGCCAGAAAATTCTGTGCATGACAGATGTTTGTTCTTGGGTTTTTTTTTTTGAAGACTTTTCATAGTTAGTTCTGTATACTTAAGTACTTTATATCAAACTAACAGATGAAAGAATTATTACCTTCTGAAAAACAAAAACCCCAGGAACTTCTGAGTAGTTAAAAAATAATTTTAAATATTATCTTTATTCTGAAATAAAAATTTTTGTGGAACACATTAACATCACCCTATCTTGTGTAATACAATTGCATCATGGTAGATCTTTACAGTTCTGGAGACTGAATATATGGTAATTGTCTGAGAAAAAACATGATAGAGCTGAAATGGCTATTGAATTATTCTTAAAAACATTTATATTAAAGAAGCACAAGCTGTACAGTTAAGCTTTGAGAAGAACGGATATAAAAGCACAATCCTGGTTTCTACAACGATTTTTGGAAATATTTCATAGAATCATTAAATGTGAGGGACATTAAAGATAATTACAGTTCCAGTCTCACTGCCATGAGTAGGGTACACTTTCCACTACACCAGGTTCCTCAAAGCCCCATCCAACCTGTTCTTGAACACTTCCAGTGAGAGGACCCACAACTTCCCTGGATAACATATTTCAGTATCTCATCACCCTCACTGGAAAGAATTTCTTCCTTATATCTAATTTAAATCTATCCTCTTCCAGCTTAGAGCAATTCACCCTCATCCTATCACTACATGCCATGGTAAAATGTCACTCCCCAGATTTCATGTAGGTCCCTTCAGGTACTGGAAGGCTGCTATAAGGTCTCCCTTGAGCCTTCTCTTCTCCAGGCTGAACAACCCCAACTCTCTCAGGCCATCTTCATACAAAAGGTACTCCAGATCTCTGATCATCTTTAAGGTCTTCCTCTGGACTTGCTCCAAAAGCTCTGCATCCTGCCTGTGTCACAAGCTTCAGAACTGGACACATTACTCCAGATGGGTTTTCACAAGAGTGGAGTAGAGGGGAAGAATCCCCTCCCTCGACCTGCTGGCCATGCTTCTTTTGATGCATCCCAGAATGCAACACAGTTGGCTTTCTGGTTTGTGAGCACACATTGCCAGTTCACATTGAGCTTTGTTGTGGTGGGAAAATAAGTTTAAACTTCCAGCATGACAGAAATTCTCAGTTTTCACTGCTTTTGTCAACTTGTATGTTTACAATGCCTATCCACCAAAATGCGAACACTCACAACAATAGAATAATAAAAAGTACTACTCAATGTCTTCACAAAATATCTCTCTGTAATCTTACTGAATGCAAGTCTTAACATCCATGTTTTATGATACCTTTTTCATTGTTACATCACATAAGTTTTGTGCTTACTGTGATTCTATGTCTTCCTGCAGTAATAATGATGGAGGGAGTCATTTACAAATGTTACTGAAGACAGCAGCTACTAGACAGGTACATAGGTTACAGTCCTCAAAGAAATATAAATTTCCTCTTGCAGTATAAAACTCATCACTTATAAGTTCGTAGGTTTTCTGTCTTTTCTACTTTCTTCCACAAAATTAAATAGTTGCCACAAATCTAGGCAGTAAGATGCTGTATCATTCAAACTCTTGAGTTATTAAAAATATGATAGTAGTCTTTAAGTTTTTTGTTTATCTGTAGTTTGTGAGGTTTTTGAGTTCACATGTACAAGTGTATTAAAATTTTTTATTATGAATCTCTTGTCCCTAGTTCATAACTTTTACTTTATATTTCTGTATATGGTTGCAATTTCAATAACATAAAGCCAAAATTTTACCTGTGTCATATTAGGAAATCCATGTGTATGAACATTAACCAAACATGGCTCATCAATACTTATGCAGCTGTAGTAACTCACTCTTCAAGATTGTCTTTTTCTATTGTAAAACAGTTGACTGGGCACTGGAAGAGAGGGCATTTCCTCAGAATGTGATGCTTAACTGGATAGAATAGACTGACAAGTATTTAGAAAAATTGCAGAGTAACCAAAAGCAAAGACTTCAGATTTTCTTCATAATGTTACATCTTTGTCCCTAACTGTCTGGCCCTTTTTTGTTACATTAAGCATGCAAGTAAGATTACATTTTTGAATGCAAGTTATTAAAGCACATGGACAGGTAAGTAGCTGCTTCTGAGCCTATTTCTTATGTTCTTTGTCAGGAATACTTCCTAAATAGCTTCATTTGAACTTCCGAACAAGATTTGCCTTCCATGTTTTTGGAATAACTCAGAAAGTCAAAACAACAGTGCATGTTTTTAAAACATGAAACTTTTCAAAAGTCTTTATTAAGGGCAATTCACTGCACTATAGAAATCTTTCTTGACCCATCTTTCTGTCAGGTTTTAAGTCTGAGCCAGCAGTTAAAAGAATGACAGCTGCTCTTTATTAATCCATTTATTCCTCTATAGGAGAAGGAGTAAAATTACTAGAAAGAAAAATGGGTTCTGTCCTTGCTCAAACCAAGTTACTCTCTCAGATGCAAAAATGTGTTGCTGTGGGAGGAACGGAGCAGGATGACTGTTCCAGAGATAGGTTCAGACGGATTATTCTTAGATGAACACATTATTTTGGTAGCAACAAACATCCACATTTTACTAACAGTAAGGTAAAGTGACTTGCCAGGACCATTCCTTTTCTTGATCCCATTGGCCTATATAAATGTCTGCAACTGCTGCATCAGACATTCCCTTAGCCTCCAAGCAATAGCTCCACATTCCTACATCTCCCTTCAATGAAGTGTCCCACCCTCGAGGCTTCTCATCTTAACTAGAAAATCTGTTTTGTTTTGTTTTCTCTAATACTCTTGCTCCTTTGCAATGGTTTTCTTTCCCTTCATTTAATATTTATGGTCTTTTTTCTTGATTGCGCAGCTCCATTTTCTCAATTGTTATCTCAAGGTTTCCTCAGTAAAAGACCGGATAAATTAATTTGAATTAGATTGTGTTTTCTATGACTAATGGGCAGATGTCATGGATCACTTTAGGTACAAATTTTGTTTGAGCTACTGAATGTCTGTTTGAGCTATTGAATTTCTGATGCAAAATCTTGCAAAAAAATTACATTGGACAAGTCATGTAGACATTTCTTTTTTCCCCTCATTATGAAATAAGATTTAAAGATGAGAGGGAGGAGTTTGTGTTCCTTCTAGTCTTCTAATTAATATCTAAAGCCTAGTTCTAGACTTCTACTGTTAACAAAATTAAAAAGTAAGGTGGAAGTTCAACTAACTGTTGCAAGCGTGTGTCTCTGTTATGCAGTAAGGACCATAAAAAACACACAAGGTAGATATTTTGAGTTGTCTGAATTGTATAAAGGATACTAAAGATGTATCAGACATCTAATTTATGGATATGCTGATCAATATATTAATTGTTTAATTACGTATTATGCTGTCCAGAGAGAAAATCACTAGTCAGGTTTTTCTTAAAGGTGAAATATTTATTCTTATCTTCCTAACTAAGAGTAATGCATGATGCACTAATTTTAATGCTATGTCTGTATGTACATGTGCTTCACCCTGAAATAAATCTTTATTTCTCTCACTGATTCTATTTTCATTTACAGACTTATAATGTCAGAAAAGGAATATTATATGACAGATTAGTAGTGCAGAAAAAAACAAATCTTCATCGGTACAGCCAAATCTACAAAACAGCTTTGTGCTCCTATTCTTGCTCCCTTGCTTTCACTTCTATTTCAGATTTACTGCCACTATATCATATCTATTTTATTATTAATAAATTTAGTGATTTTCTATGTGCTTCAGTAAAATAACTTCAGATCCATGAATTACTCAACATGCCAGTAAGACAAAAAATATTCTTTCTTTTTCAGGATGAGAATTCTGTATAATAGAGAAACACATTCCATAAAAAAAAAATGTTCATGGACCTGCAAAAGAAGTGAGATTAGTCCCTACATTGATGATCTTTCCAATCCAACAATATATCTGACAGGTATGCTGTAATCTCCTTCCAGTTTTACTTTACATGAACATCTTAACTTATCCCTTCATTCACAGAATACACAGAATGGTTGAGGCTGGAAGGGAACTCTTAAGGTCATCTTGTTCAATGCCTTCCCTCACTTCAGTAAGTTCAAACAGAGCCAGTTGTTTGGGACTGTGTCTAGATGACTTTTAAATATCTCCACAATTTCTCTGAGCAACCTGTGCCAGTGCTCAGTCACCCTTACAGTAATATTTTTCCTTTATATTTGGACAGAACTTCCTGTGTTTCAGTTTGTGCCCATTGCTTTTGGTCTTTACAATGTAGAGAACTTTGTTGTTGTGTTAATAAACCATAGAGTAAATATCACAAATATGGATTAATTTCAGCTACAATGAAAATACACATAATTCTCAATGATGTTTCATGTTCTTATGGCTGGTCTAAATCTGACCGGTTATCTCCGGAAGAATCCTTTTCCTCTTTTGTAATCTATTCTATTAAGAGATTTAGATATCAAAGGGAAGGAATGATTGAAATAACTTTTTTTTTTTACAAAGATTCCTTAAATAAATTCCACGGGCCACAAAAAAAAAGAGGTTCATTTTGTTGTCTATAGCTCACTTACAAAAGTGACATAATAAGTAAATTTAATACACATACATATTACAGTACCTAAAGTATATTTCAGTGCATTTGAAAAATACTCGGGAAAAAAATCCAGTATCCATCCTTCATTGATGGATACAGCAGATGGGTTTCTGCAAAAGATAAGAGCTCAGTTGGAAGCAGACCAGAGGCTATTTTTGACATCCTTGTTAGAGGGACATGTGATGCCACAGTAACTTTTTTAACTAAAATTCACTTAGCCTCGAGTGATGTTTAGTAAAAATCAATTGAGAGTTCAAGTGAGTTCAATGAATGTGTTTTATGTGTTGAAGGTTAGAATTCTACCTCTTTCTTTTACATTTTGAATTTTCTTTGAATGTGTATATACTTTCTATTAGCTACTGTATATAATTCAGTAGCAAAAGATTTAATACTTGGGGTAGTGGTTATTGATCCTTCTACAAATATCCACTAGTTAAAAGAAGTGCCCTCGCTTGATATTAACATTGTTAACCTTAATGAAAAATTGTTCAGGAATAAATCTGAATGTGTCCCTTATCTTCCAGTCTTCCTAGCTTTCCTACGGTCATGTTTTGTTTTTAGTAGAAGTGTCTCCTAATGGAAATATTTATTTTTAAAAGAAAACAGGGTGCAGCAAGCGATTGTGGGTGCTTCTTCAATCCATTACGGCTGCCTCATCAGCTTGAGTGAGGGTATCATATCTGAATTATGTAGGCTGAATTATGTATCAACTTAAAGAAAAAGGTGAGCAGGGGCCAGTAGTTTAATTTGTGACAAGATGTGACATAAAACCTGTAAACTGAAATGTTGATAGTCTACAGATTTTTGCTGTGATACCAGAAGTACTGAGGAAAGTGGAAAAGGAGTATTTTCCTTCAGGTTATTTCAATTAGTATAGATTTGCATATGAGGTTTTAAGTGAGTTTATTTTGACTGCTTTCTTTACATTCTTTTTCTGTTCATTTTTTAGATGAGTAAGTTTATAAGCAGAACTGTTTCCCTTAACAGTATATCTGAAGGTGTTATTATATTATTAAAGGTGCAATGACTTTTCACAGAATTCAGTGAAATTGGTAGTTATCAATTTAAGCCGAAGAAATGGATTATATGACCAAGGCCATCAGAACAAAACATTAACTACAGCATTTATTCACCTGACCTCTTTTCGAGCTACTTAGTCTATGTAGTGACTAAGCTATAGATTTAATACAAGACAATACAATACCTTCCCTTCACATTAAACATAGTTTTATTCTTTATATGAACCTCTTAGAGATTATAGAATCAGAACAGTGAGACACTGATCTGAATTCACTCAGCAGTCACTATAAATTTCATGAGCCTTAAAATTTTTCTCAGTTTACACACATGATCACCTGCTTGCAATCTGGGTGCATGAAAATATCTCCTGAGTAGAATAAACCATGGTTTAGTTTTTTTCCTGAATAAATATGATTATGTACACATAAGGATGATCTGTCTTGTAAACTTTCCTTTCTCTTTTTTTTTTTTCTAATATTTTTTGCATGAGAAAAGGAAAAAGATCAGTTGAGAATAATGATCATAACTATGAGGCTGGTTTATATCCAGTTATTGTTTCTCTACAAGTTTTTTCTACCCATAGTGGGATAATATTATGAGGATTTTTAATAACGTGATGATAGATGATTTGAGAGCAAAGATGACTCAAATTTGATCAAGCAGAGCTTTATAGTAGAATCAGTGGAGAAAGGGGATACCAACAAGACTGCAGAAAGAAAGTCAAAGATTGGCATGGCATTGCCAGAAGGTAGCAATGCTAGTGGGAACATTCACATTGTTCCTGGGAGCAAGGAGGGACCAGGAGTGTATTTAAAATTTTTGTACACCAAGCCATGTGGTATGACAAATAAACAGGAAGAACCAGAAGCATTGATCAGCTCTTAGAGCTACCATGTAGCTGGTATTAGTGACTTGATGAAATAAGCCCCACAACTGAAGTTCTGGACTGAAGTGTTCAGGAGGGACAGGAAGGGTGGATGAGTTGGAGCTAATGCACTAAAAAGAGAGGTTTGTTTGCACAGCCCTTACACTGCCATATGAGGAGAGGCTGAGAAAACTGGGTCTGTTCATCTCTGAGAAAGCTTAGAGGAGACCTTATTACCATGTCCGAATACTTAAATGGCAACTGCAAAGAAGATGGAGACTCCCTACTTACAAAGAGTCACATGGACAAGACAAGGGGCAGTGGGCACAAGTTGCTCCTGGTGGGATTCCTTTTGAATACAAGAGGAAAAAAATTCACTATGAGGATAGTCAGACACTGGACTGGTCTCCCAGGGGAAGTGGTGGATTCCCCAACTTTGGAAAGTTTTAAGTCTCAGCGCAATGGGGTGCTGAGACATCTCATATGAACAATTATATAAGAAGGCTTGGACCAGATGATCCTTGAGGTCCTTTCCAACCTGACATTCTATGATTCTATGATATAAATAAATAGATTTTATAAGAAAAGTGCTAGCATTGCTTCCAGTACACTGAGTTTCAGAATGCTACAATAATGTGTTTTACCTTGCAAAATCAATTTTTGAAAAAGTAAATAGTATCACAGATATCTAGCTTGTTATTGTTGTACATTTTATCTTATTATTAATCACTTTCCCAAAATTTTATTAATTTTAAATTATAAATGTCCTGTATTCATTCCATATTTCCTTGCACATATTATGGAAAAAAATGAAGAAAAAAAAAAACCCCTACATACACAAAACCTACTTACACAAAATGTAAGACATTAATTTTTAATGCTTTGTCTGTAATTAGCACTATTAAAACCCCATGGTTTTTATATATTAAATGCCGATTAACAAAAGTTAATACCATATAAAATTCCATGGGTGTTGTTTTGGTTTGGGTTTTTTTAGCTTACTCCTGTACAGCAAGTTGGTCTAAGGGAAGAGAGCCCTGAAGCCATACTCCTTCTGGTGGCTGACTTTCAGTATTTATTTAACAAGTGACAACATATCACTCACATTGAGGTTTACTGCAGTAAAAACTGAATACAGGAGCAAAACTATTAAAGGATGGTACAATTAGAACTGTTAGAAAGCATTTCTGTGGAAAAAGACCTGTGAGTCCTGGTGGACAACAGGATGACCATGATCCAGCAATGTGCCCTTGTGTCAAAGAATGCCAATGCCCTCCTGGGGTGCATCAAGTAGAGCATGGTCATAACCAGGTCGAGGGAAGTCATCATCCCCCTCTACTTGCCTTAGTGAGGCCCCATCTGGAATACTGCATCCAGTTCATGAAGGACAAGGAACTACTGAAGAGGGTCCAGCATAATGGCACTAAGATAATTCGTAGACTGGAGCATCTTCTCTAAGAGGAAAGGTTGAGAGAGATGGGTCTGTTCAGCCTGGAGGTGACTGGGGAAGGTATCTCATCAATGCTTATAAAAATCTAAAGAGCAGATGTCAGAAGGATGGGACCAGATTATTTTCAGTGGTGTTCAGTGACAAGGGGCAGTGGTCAAAAAACTGGAAAACAAGAGGGTCAACTAAAATATAAGGAAAAAACCTTTATACTGATTGAGCAAGAGAGGAATGGAAGAGGCTGCCCAGATAGGTGGTGGAGTTTCCATCTCTGGAGACAGTCAAAACCTGCCTCTACACCATGCTGCGCAAACTTTTTTAGGTGAACCTGCTCTGGCAGAGGGGATGGACTATATGATCTCCAGAAGTCCCTTCCAACCCCTAACATTCAGTGTTTCTGAAATACAACATCAGAAAAAGTTAATATGGTCAGGTTCATTTGCTTCAGAATTCTGTCAGCTAGTGAATGCTTAAATTGGAACTGTAAGGAAAAATAGATACTATTAAGAAATATATATTTCTACATTTAATTCCGATGAAGGTTTCTTTTGTGGGATACATCTTCAATCAAAAAATATTTTCTCCACTTCTGAATTTTTGACTGAATAAGAGAGAAAAAAATAGGTATTTTCTGACCATAGACAATCAGGAGGTAGTTTTGCAATTGCCTGTATTATTTACACTTCTGTTTGAAATTCCATAGGAACTGTCCCTTGCAGATTTTAACCCAATTCCACCAATAATGTGCAAACATATTAGCATTTCAATCATACATGCATTTTTTTTTTTTTTTTTAATGAGTGGCATGCTTCCCTGTGCTACTTACTTGAAAACAAGAGTATTTTCACTTTGAGTTCTACTAAGAGAGACCAGATGAACATAAAATGCTGCTGAAGTGTGTGTGCACCCAGAATAAAATAATATGCCAAAATCTATTTTTGGTACACAAACCGAATGGTTCATGGCCCATTAGAAGTAAAGTAAAGTAGAGACAGGTCAAGTAAATGGGACAGAAATCTATTGAAATAATGACATGCATGGAACTACTCTCTGCTCAGAAAGTCCCCTGAGCTGAAAATAGATTGACTTTGGAGTACTAAGGAGAGAGTGGGGTGCTATCCTTTAATGATTACCCTTTTTATTACACATACTCAGGCACTGTTTTTTTCTCCACTGAGGATATAACACTCCACAGGTTACTGAGCAATGTGGATCTTTATTCTGTCCTTTTATGGCGTTCTTATGCTGTTACTACA
The DNA here is from genome assembly GCA_023637945.1 of Phaethornis superciliosus. Lineage (NCBI taxonomy): Eukaryota > Metazoa > Chordata > Aves > Apodiformes > Trochilidae > Phaethornis > Phaethornis superciliosus. The sequence continues at coordinate 77,295,463 of JAJQWJ010000002.1, forward strand.
AATTAGGAGGATATGTGAAAATTATGTGCGTTAGACATGGTTGGTTTAGTTTATTGTAGTGGAGCACTAGTTCTATGACTGAGATAATTTTGTTTAAATAAATGTTCTAGATGTTTTAAAATCCACATGGGGTTAAAGTTGTCTTGCACTGCATTCTGCCTTTTGAGAAGGGTGATGAGCAAGGATGAGGGCAGCTTGGCATTGTTCAGGAGAATGAGTGTTTAGAGTGGCAGCTGATCACTGATCCAAAAGTAACCAATTTAACCCAGCAGTCACTTTGAACTCCTCTGTCTCTTCTTGTTTCTGCTGTTGATCACTGAGTTCTTTATGAGAACAGATTTCAGGGACCAATTATCAAAAGAGAAGGATAGGCATGGAGAAAAATAAGACTCATCTCAACAGATTCAGCAGCCAGAAAGATTCAGAGTCCCTTTGGGGATGATTCTTTGCCCTTGTGTTGATCTCCTTTAGAATTTATTTCTCCAGTGTTCTTACCTGCACATAACCTGCTGAGATAAAACTGTACACTTGTGTGGAGTGGAAGGAAATCTGACCAATCTCCTTTTTTCTCTACGCATGTAGTACTATCCTCAGAACTGATTGATTTTTTTAAGATTACATAAAAGCTTTCCAAAATACAGTTAGTATGCTGGCTTCATATTGCAAATCCAAACTATTTACTGTCAAAAATCCAGACAAACTGAAAGAGAATGTGGCTCATGTAATATCACAATTAAATAATAGGGCTATATGTTTGATTAAGTAAGTTATTATATGCCAGTGTTAGCTACGTTCTCCTAGAAAAGGTAACAAGGAAATAGGTATGAACTTAAATTTCTATTAAGATGGGACATTTGTGTCTGCTCTGAAAGTAATTGTAACATTTAATAAAATGTATGTGGCTTCACATACCTCTGAAATGTATAACTTCATGAATCAGTAACCATGAAAGAAATTCTGAAGTAAAATTTGGAGACAGGGAAGTTGTAAAAAAGAAAGACTGTCAAGATGCCACTTCTTTTTGTTCCTTCCTGGTGGATTTTAATTAAGCAGTAGTGTTTACATGATTTGACCTCATGTCTGGCTGCGCTGAGTCTCCTTTGGATCTTTGCTAAGGGTAAGCCTTCATGTCATGCCTGACATGGAATACTAGAGATTGGTCAAAAAATTATTTTAAAATTTCATAGCTTCATGAATTTCTTTCTTAATTTTCCTCTTCCGGACAGATTAATTCATATATTCATCCATAGGCAATTATTTACTCGGGGATCTGTGAATAGTCTGTCATTAATTTAGCTGTTACCTAATTTGAAAGCTGGGTCCTTAAAGAGGTGCAGAGTTGCAGGAAAAGAAAAAATGTGTTATGTTGAACACATCTGAAGTAATCTTTGGAAAACTGCATTGCCACAGAAAAATCCACTATTACTTACTTAGTACTTACTTAGAGAACCTAAATTTGCTAACATTTATTCTTTTCATAGGAAAAAATATGCTAGGCAAAGAGAGAAAATAAATTTAAAACCAAATAAACTTCTGCAATAGCCTTAGAATAAGTCCATTTTTGACACATTTAAAACAAAAAAAGTGCAGACATATCAAAGACAAACAAAATGCTTTTGGATTCATCAGGAAACACAGTAATAGTTGAGACTTTGGATGCAGTATCTATTTGGCTTACTTTGTGATTTTGGAAATAGGGAAGAAAATTGTGCCAGAGATTTTGCTGTGAAAGAGGTGGTCCTGACTGCAAGACCAGAATAAAGTCTAAATACATTCCAGAATTTCACTGATAGTTCTTAAAAAAAAGTATATGGGTAAAAATAATCTTTCTGCTCAAGAGTCAATTAAGAAGTTACTTTCTGTCACAGTTTAGATAGTGGCTGGGCAGCAACAGATGTTCTCTCTTATTCCCACTACCCTCTCAGGGGGAAGAAGGGAATAAGGATGAGAGACTTTAAGGTTGAAGAAAACTTGAGTAGGCAGAAGACAACATGTTTTGGTAAATGCTGTCCTGTGGTGAAGAAATGAGGAACAGCAGTGGCGGCAGCAAGGGAGGAGTCAGTGGGGTGTTGGCAGCAAGAGGAACACTATTCAAACAAGATCACCAGCCACAGAAGCTCCTCCAGGGCTCTCTTGAGAGCCATTTTGCCATTTTATATTGAGCACTATGGGAGAGAATACGGTGATGGGTTCATTTGTGTCACCTGACCCATCCTCTCCTCCCACAGGCTCAGCTGCTCCCCATCACAGCTGCCACATCAAGAGGCTGGAAGTTGCTGGTGATGTCCAAGCAGGGTTTTTCTATCCTGGTCCTCTCAAGCCAGGACATTTGTTTAAGAAGAATAAAGAAATAAAATTTGGAACATGGTCTTCCAAGCTCAACTTTCTCGTTGGTGTGATTTTTGTTGACACCTATTGTGAAAGTCGGTTTTCTCCCTGGTTCTTAGCTTCCCACAGAGAAGGAAGCAAGAGTATCTCGCAAGAGAGTAAAGATAGTATCAGGGAATTACAGACTTTATACAGTGTGATTTCTAGTAGCCTCACTTCCTCACTTCCTGAGAGTGAGGTCAATAGAGTATTCATAATTATGAGAGAAATCTCCATGTCTCCATACTTCTAATATGGAAATGAATCTTGGATTCTTAGCAACAGGAAATAAAACTACCACATTTCTCATACGAAGCAAGATAGACAAATTCATTACTTAATGTTTCTAATTTGGATGCATGCGGATGCAATGGAAAGATTGTATAAAAAAATCTGTTTTATTGTTCTGAGGTCAGATCACTCTCTTTACAATATTTTTTTACTTGTTTTATATGGCTGACATTTTTCGCTATATGCTATATGTTACTGAGAGTACATTTCCTCCTGAAGTCTTTGTTTCACATAGCGTAACACCACTGTGTAGTTCTTAGAATTTCAGGACCAGGATCAAAAGAAAAAACCTCCAATATCACTGTGTCCAACCATAAACATCACAGCCCATGCCCCAACTCCCAAGAAATGCAAAAAATATATAAACATATATATATATATATCACCATGCCCACTAGAGTATATCCTGAAGTGCCTCATCTACATGGTTTTTAAATGCCTCCAAGGATGGTGACTTCTCCACCTCCTTCGGCATCCTGTTACAGCATCTGACTACTCTCTCATTAAAAAAATTCTTCTTAATATCTACTTGAAACTTCCCCTGGTGAAACTTTAGGCTGAACTTTAGCAGAAAATTTGTAAAAATAGGACTATAATAAAGAGGCTAACATCTGCATTTACTTAAAAACTGTTTCCAGAAGAACAAATTGGATATAGATCTTGCTTATTGTAGCAATATAATACATCAAGTTATTTCCACGCATTAAGCAAACAAATAATCTATATAGACTAGAGCAAGTAAATTATTTATATTTTTATTGCACACAATGCAGCAGTAAACTGTGCCTAAGAGCTCTGTGGTGAAAAGCGTATCATGTTTTCTAAATCCTTAAAATGCTACTTGTAGGTTGAACATAACATATAAAGATTTAAGATGCGTTCTTAATCACAACTTTTAAAAAAAAAAAAAAAAAAAAAAGAGAAAATCCAGGCTCCCATTAAAGAAAAGACACAGGGGAACACAGTAACTTACAAAGTGTTTTGTTGTTTTAAGTAGTTTAAAAGACAGATATTTAATTTAAAAACAAACAAACAAACAAACAAAAAAACCCAACAACCCAGTAACTTACATAGTGTTTTGTTGTTTTAAGTAGTTTAAAAGAGCAAAGATGGAGTCTACTCTTTCTTGTACCATAAACAAAGAGCTGGAACTCTGTGACAGGGTTTATACAAGAAGAAAACTTGAGTAAACTCAGTAAGGTGATAGAAAGTGAATGAAAGACTCACCTGTCATTTAGACAGCATAGCATTTGCCCCTGTTCATCAGAAGTGTAAAATTGCACTATTTTGAATTTTAAAAAAAAGCTTATTATGGACACTTCTACCAGCTGATTAATTCTTTATGGCACAGTAGCTTCCAAGCTGCTATAACCTCCAATCACAGGTAGAGCACCTTAAGCAGTTAATCACCTTAAGGTTGGCTTTTGTGTCCTATACCCATGTCAGCTCTTGTCACTTTATTCTTTAGCAGAGGAGGATTTAACCAGAAATTACTTGTGGTGATAACAAATCTGTGTCTTAATTAAATGTCTGACTAGCATTACATAAGCAGAGAACAAATATAGCCCCAGGCTTTTTCTTCCTTTTTCTCAGAGTGTAAGACAGTGGTACATTCTGTTTCCCTTCATACTATTTTCCCTACAATATTTATTTTGAGACTCTCTGTTCAGAATCTGTAACTCTACCCTCTGATTTTTAGAGCAATACTAAAATATTTCTCATAAAAGAAGAAATTTCTCTTGATACTGGTGAATTTTCCAAAGTCAAAGTTGTTGAATCCATACATCCTAACAACATACAGGTTGTTAGGACAACATCTGTCTTAGCTAAGGGAATATTTTTTAAACTGACATTGTCCTGGAAATTTTCAATATTTTTATTGTATATGTCTTCTTTTCATTATTTATTAAGTTTCTCAAACATGACTGTTTTCAGCAATCATAGCAATTGGTGCATGAAAAAATCATATTGAAAATGTCTTTAGTACATTTTATTATCTTTGCCTATAATTTACCTTAAAAAAAAGAAGTAAGACTAGGAATATTTCTAGCTGCATACAAGTGCTTTCTAGAGTATCCATGTTTTCTGGACCACCATTTAAAAATGTCTAACATACAATGGTCCTAGAAATTAATTAATTCATTCTCCTCTGAAAAATAATGCAAAGTTGTGAACTATTTGGTATTCCCTCAAAGCACCGTTAGAAACTGAACTGTTGCCTTCATTTCAACACCCATAGCACTGATGTTTCTCCATATACATTTACCAAGAAAAAATATCTTTTTCCAAGTATTTTTTTCTGAAAAGCTGAGTGTACTGTATTATCTCATTATAATTGAGAATAAATATAAAAGAATTGTATTTCTTAAATACCTTTGTCAACTTATTCCTACCATCTACCAATACAGGAATAGTTACTATTATACGTATTAAAAAAAACCAAATCATATTAGAAAAAAGCTTTACTCATTTGCTTAATATTTGGGAAGGCATTCTAATGACATTTAACATTCTTTCTGAAATTTTTATTTAAAGATCTGATGGGAGATCAGATAGTAACAGATGAACAGGAAGATGAATGTAATTGCAATGGTTATTCTCAAACTCAAAAAATATCCACAGTTGAATTACTAAGTCTATCAAAAGGAAGGGGGTGGGTGGTGAAGAAAAAGTATGATAAGAGAAATTCCTACTTTTTATTTTTCAAACAGACCTAAGCATTTGATAATTTTCTTATTAGTAAAAATTCTTTCTCAGGCTGGGGCTTGACAGATTCTCAGCATAGTTAGTTCTTAGTAGGACTGCTGCCCAAAACATGTTTTCAAACATAATTTAACGTAATTATTTTCTGTATAATTTTTGGAGAAGGAAAGTATGTTTTCAAGATTGATGAAAGCTAGCGAAATAAAATATAAGTAACATTTTTAATTAACAAAATATATCAATAATTACATGTTTCAATTTATTAATTATAATATACCTGGATTTTTATTGAGAACAAATAAATACAAATGTAATATATGAACTACTGTAATGTACAGTGAATCATCAATGTCTTTGCATGCAGTCTTTAAAACTGATTTATAAACAGAACAAAATTACAGTAATGATAAAATCAAAAATCTCTTGTTTGCCTGTGACCACTGGTCTGTTCAGTAGAATGAATAAAGATTCACAGAGACAAAAGACAGAAAAAAAGAGACATAAAAATACATGTAGAAAAAATAAACAGTAAAAACGCTTGTATCTGTAAGGCCTCAATAGGAAGGAATACATTTGCTTGACTGTTTTTCATACGGTATGTCATTAGTATCAGGTCTTCTCAGCAATTTGAAGATGGTATTAAGAGGTAATATCAGTTACAGAATCACAGAATCATCTTATTTGGAAAAGACCTTCAAGGCCAGTCAGTCTCCTCTCTGTGGCTGGCAAGATTGTGGAGCAGATCCTCCTGGAGGTTTTGATCATAGAATCATAGAATATCAGGTTGGAAAAAACCCTCAAGGATCTGGTCCAATCCTTCTAATATTATTATTGTTTATATGAGATGTCTCAGCACCCCACTGCACTGAGACTTAAAACTTTCCAAAGTGGGGGAATCCACCACTTCCCTAGGGAGACCACTCCAATGTCTGACTGTCCTCATAGTGAAAAATTTCCCTCTTATATTGAAAATGAGCAACTTGTGCCCATTGCTCCTTGTCTTGTCCATGTGACTCTTTGTAAATAGAGAGTCTCCATCTTCTTTGAAGCTGCCATTTAAGTATTAGGACATGCTAATAAGATCTCCCCTAAGCCTTCTTTTCTCAGAGGTGAACAGACCCAGTTTTCTCAGCCTCTCCTCATATGGCAGGTGCTCCAGTCCTCTGATCATCCTTGTGGCTCTTCTCTGGACCCTCTCCAGCCTGTCTGCATCCCTTTTTTACAGAGGGGATCAAAACTGGATGCAATACTCCAGGTGCTGTCTCAGTAACGATGAGAAGAGGTGGATGATGACTTCTTTATCATCATCTTTGTGATGCCCTTATTGATGTAACCCAAGATCCTGGTGGCTTTCTTTTCTGGTGCAGCACTCTATTCCCTTATGTTCAACCTATTATCCGCCAAGACCCCTGACCATGGCAGGGGCATTGAAACTAAGTGATCTTCCAACCATTATAAGAATCTATAATTCTATGATTCTGATTCCATGTATGTTTCATCATATTTCAAAACTAACGTTTCTTCAGTGATATCTTTGAAAGAACACACTCTAAATATGCCCTTGTGTTACTATTGCCACCATTTGGCTCAGCAGCAACAAGTGCACATTTCTCAAACCAGTTTTTTTCCCAGTTTCTCTGGCATCCAAAAACAAGATTATTAAAGCTTACCATTTTTATGGGATTTAAAAACATCTAAATTGTGTTTATCTTCATGAAACTCTTCATTGTAAATATTCTGACATTTCTGGTAAACGTAGAAAAAGTCTTTATAACAAAAGAATTTTATTTTTTTTAATTGTGAAGAAATAATCAATGAAAAATAATGTTGGGACCCCGAAATATTAGAAAATATATTATTTTGTTTGTAAGACACTAGCAATATAGGATATTTATAACAGATATTTAAAATTCTTAGTATTTTTGGTTAAGTATCCTGGAGAACAAAAAGCTTTATATAACATAGTCACTTCTTTATGTGGGAAGATAATCTAAAGGTCACCTTTATGGAACAGAATTTGTGAAGGTCAAATCTCCTATGAGAGAGAATTCCAAATAAAGTGAACCTTTTGCAAATATGAATACTTCCTTGGACATTTATTACAGAATGTTAATAAAATGGGAAGCCAAATACTGAGTAACTTTTGGAGTTAGAATGTAACAGATCTTGCTATTTACAAAAAAAAAAAAAAAAAAAAAAAAAAAAAAAAAAAAATTATGAGTACCTCATCTTGTTTTGAAAATAATCAGTTTTGCCATTCAACTTAAATTCACAAAGCAATCTAGAACCGATGTGTCCCAACTGATAATACCAACTTCTCTGCATCAGGCAACACAGTTTACACTGACCACTTATGTCTCAGAAGTGCCTCTATTGCCGTACTCACTTGTGGTTCCCTCCCCTTCCCTTCTCTTCCCTTCCCCTTTCCTTCCTCTTCCCTTCCCCTTCCCTTCCCTGTGTGAAACACAACTACCCTTTTGTTTGCCTTTACTTCTTTATCTTGTTACCTTTTATCGGATTGACATTGTTTCTTCTTTTCCTCCATCTTTGTCTTTTTAACTTAAGCTGTATTTGTATTAGACACTCTCTCTTTCTTCTCTCATTTTTATCCTTCACTAATGTCTCCAGCGCCTGCTTTGTTTTTCACTCTTTATTATCTTTCTTTAATGTTGGACCTACCACGCTATTTTCTAGTCCTCCGTCTGTGTGTTTGCTCTTGCCTTTCTTACATTTTAGAATATTATAACACTATTCACACCTATATCCACCACATCCCACAGATAAAACCCTGATTCTTCCTCTTCAATACTTTTCCCCCCTGCTTTCTAACAGAGAAATTAATAGTGGTGGCATTTTTTTTTTTAATTATTTTTTTAACTCTAGGGACAGAAACAAGAAGATAGGGTGATTTTTTATTTTAGTTCTTCTATTGTCCCATCAGTGCCGAATGAAGAAAATAATAGAAAGTGGGTTACACAAGGTGGAAAAGTGAAATTAATAGCTCAGAAGTAATTCCTGGGGAGCTGACAAGCAACCTTCCTGTTCATGTTGGCTAGCAGAAGTGATTGCAAACCATTTGGGCCATATATTGCTCCCTGACTCTTTCTTTTAAAGTTTCTTTCAGCTATAGTTGACATTCGTCTTACCATTACAAATCTACAGCTCTTCTTTGAGGTCAGCGGAAGCAATTGAGGAAATTTCTTTTTGTTCACATGTTTCTTGCTCTACTTTTGCTGCAGCTCTGGAAACTAATGTTCACACTTGGAAAGTGTAGAAGCTGTTTATTATTTTTAAAACATACAGGGAATTAGAAATAAACTGGAATCTGAAACTGAGCTTTCCCTTTGGATTACTTTAACCTAAAAAATTTCCTTGAACACAACTGTGTGCACATATAGGAAAAATAATATTATTAACTATACCTTGCTCACATAAACCCCTTAACTGTAAGATATGATTTAGAATCCCACTTGAGACCTTTGGTTTTTTTACAAGGATATATACTGTGTATACACCTAACACCTTCTACATAATGCCGTGCATAAAAATGTTTTGTGTGCGTGCATAAAATTTCCACAGTCTGTTAAGAAATTCAATAGTAATTTTTATATATGTAGCTCTAAAAATGTGCCCAAAGGACCATATTAAACCTCTTTGTATATACACCAGCTTAATCTAAAATAGAATCTGGAATAATTGGGAAATCAGATTTCCTAACACCTTTAAAAAACATACTGTGTCCGAATCTATAGAGTCTTACTGCTTTCCTGCACATATATATAAAAAAATTAAGAAAAACTAAACATGCACTCTACCATCACAGCAGTCATGGTCATTGGTCAACATGACAACATGGTCATTGTATTGCTTTAATTCACCATATTGATCATAATTTTTGAGCATTTTTTTTTTTTAAATAAATAATTTTATCTTCTGGCATCAATGTCAACTCAGGTATGTATTTGTTTTGTTTTGTTTTGTTTTTTAATATACAAGCCAGCTATAAACTGCTTTATGTTTGAATGGTGAAATATTTTGACAATATCAGACCACAATCATGAAGATCCTGATTTCCATAATACAATGTGGTATAACTAATATAAGAGAGAGTAACTTCACTAATAATTTTAATAAAGCCGAACAGAATTGTTGACAATGCAAGTTCCTGTCCTGAGTTACTGACTTTGCAAGTTAGATAAGTATAGTTCATTGGAAGCAAGATGGTAGATAAGAAACAGTTCAAGTTCTTGAATTATAATTTAAAGAGTCAATGACCACTTTTCATTTAATTTTTCTCACCTGGCTTATGATTTCATACTTTGATGAGCTAGTTAAGCTAAAATGCACAAGGCAGAGACAAATAACTTTTTCCTTATGTTACCAACAGTATGCAGTAGCATTATGGAGAATTTACCAGTTTTATAGAATCCTTTTAAAATATGGTTGTAACTGAAATGTTAATTCTAAACAATAACCAACAGAATTCATTTGTGGAGAAAGCATATAGAGGAGTTCAGTTTTCCGTGGTGAACTTTTTATAGTTCCATGTTAAAATGGAAAAAAAAAAAAATTAATTGAGCCTTGTGTGATTTATAAACCCTGCCTATAACATCATACACTAATGTCCCTGAATTATTATTTGTTCTTGCGTTCAAAGACTTCTTGACAAGTTTGTGTCTTCTGTCAGTTTGTGTCCCCCTTCTACACTCTAAACTAACCTCTAAGGCTGTGCCTATATTAGCAAATTATACATTCTCAGGTACTAGAATGCAATTAAACTCGCAACTATATTAAAATATAAATTAAAATAAATTATTGTAATAATTAAAATAAATATTTTAAATAGATTATTTATTTTAATAAAACAAAATTAACTATATTTAAATATATTTAATATATTTATTAGATATATTAAATATATTAAATGACGCATTGGCTCAGTTTTGGTATATCTTCATTACTTTTTCTGCTAAGAATTTCCCAAGTGGGAAATGTTTCATCGTAACAACCAACCATTGGAACAATCTCCCTAGAGAAATGGTGGATGGCCCACCTTGTCTAGTGCTTTTGCCACGAAGAGTTGGACCAGATGATCCTTGATGTCCCTTCCAACCTAGTATTCTATAGTTCTATGATTCCTAATTTAGGTAATAGGTAAGGAGTTAGACTGTCCAAGGGACCATCTGTTGCAATAGGTACCTTATATTTGACCACCCTACCACCATAATTAAGAGAGCATTGATAGAGGACATACTCTGCAGGACAAGCTGTGTCTAAGAATTGTCATCTTACTGCTTTGTCTTTATTCTCCACTGCCCCCATTCTGGATCTAGGATATAGAAGTCCATAGATGGGACTGAGTGTATGAACAGCATGAAAGGTGCTATAATTAATGGCCACGTGATCCCACTGGAGTCATCGCCTGGTGATTTTCCTCATAAAGAATGAATTAAGCTTTAGTAATTCCAGCTTTCATAGTCCTGAAACATATATAGATCTCGAAGAATTGACCAGCATCCTTTTATTTCTCAGGCTCCCTCTTATTTGGGTTCCCTGTACTTCCATTTGGTTGACCTAACCTGTTCAGAGTTTAGAATAGCTGAATTTTTTTTTTGAGAACTTTTCACATATATTGACCTTTGAGTTGGCACTTTTTCTACAAATCTTTCTTTTCTAGGGGCAAAAGAAAAAAATAGTCACTTATCACAGTATGGTTGCTTATTACAAAACAACTAGAACACTATGCAGTAATTAATATTTCAGAAAATAAAACAATGTTATGTACAAAACTACCATTAAATATGCCAGTAAGCTTCAGAATCTTTCAATGATAAAAATATACACCAATTATAAAGTAGTATTAAGAAATCATCTAGAACATGCTGGTAATGAACATAATTAGCAAGTAACTTAGTTCTTGCATGATTGAAGGATCATGTGACTGCAGAAATGCTCTATATGAGGCAATGAAAAAGATTGACTTACCAAACTGGGGAATTAAAGAACCAAATATATTTTGGAGGCTATTTTTTTTTTGAGAAACTTAAGTCTAATCCAATTTCAAGAAGAATGCTGAAGGACTTTTTTTATCTCTGCATATCTCACCTGTCATTAACTCCCACTAGGAACTACAGTTTAGCTAACCCTACTGTAATTAAAAAACATACCTTAAAAAAAAACCACAAAACCCTCTTGATTCACAATGCATCTTGCCCAAGTTAAAAAAGAAATGTAAAAATCAGTTACCAAGCAGCTTTACGTTCACAGGACTGGAATTATTTGTTTCTGACTATTTGAATAGTCATCACTGATTGCTTCTGGTTTTCACTTTATTTTCATAATAAAACCGAAAATTCACAGAATTATTTATGTTGGAAGAGACCTGTGGAGATCATCATGTTCAGGCCTCACAATGAACTTTTTTCTTTCGTTTAAATATATAAATAATTTTTTGTGTTTCAATTTGCGGCCATTTTGTCTTATCCTATCACTGGACATAACTGAGAAGTGCCCAGCTCCATCTTCTTAACCCCAGAAGATATTTTATACACAGTGACAAGATCCCTCTGAGCCTAGTATTCTTAAGTCTAAACAATCCCAGCTCTCAGCCTCTCCTCAGATGACACATGCTCCAGTTCCCCAATGATCTTCATGACCTTTTACTGGACTCACTCCAGTGTGTCTGTATCTGTCTTATACTGGAGAGTCCAGAACTAGACAAAAGTTACACCTATGCACTTTACTCTTCCCTTGTCTTTCTCTTATTCTTATCCATTGAAAACTCAGGCACAGTAATTTTTTGTGTCATGGGTTTTGATATAAAAGAAGAAAAAGAATCAGTGTAGAAAACTGTAGTGTAATTAGGTAGATATTTGTTCAAAAGAGTTTAAAATTATCAAATTTCCATGTCTCCACTGCTGATAATTCTGTGTGAAGCTATGTAGCCCTTATATAGCAAAGTATATAAAGGAGAGGGAGAGGGAGAGGGAAAATGTGAAGAAAAAAATTGATAGTTCCAAAATCACATAATATAATTTTCCCTGAACCACAATAATAAAATCAATTGTATGTCAGAGTATTTCAAGCAAACAAGCTTTCAAATTGTTAGCACAGCAAAGGATTTAGAACCTTACGTGCAAAGGAGTTTGTAGAAATTAATTAAATCAATTCATATTTATGTGTTAGACCTTATAGAAAAGAGGGACTGGAGTCTGGCTAGAATGGAAAACTATTATTTTGCTTTAGATATTAAAAAAAAAAAGAATTTTAACTCTTTATTTAAATATGTAATTGGTGTGCTTTCCATCATGAATAGGACTGTATCATCAACTACAACCACTGACATTTTCATCTATTCAGATAGTTCTTCATGTGCTCTCAGATTCAGACAATACTGAAAGAAATTAACCTTCCTTTGCATAACATGCAACTCTTCAACTCTGGGGTTTTTATAATACTATCTTCAGAAGTAACCTCTGCATGATAAAATCAAACAAAATATTTCTTCCTTCATATTATCTTGTGTATTCCTCAAATATAAATATTTACTCAAGGAACATTTAATAGAGCATCAAATGTGTATCAACATCACTACTTTATGTTTTCAAATTAGGGGCCCATATTGGTACTTCAAATTGTTGTTTTCCACCAGATAATTGAACTAGTAACCTGTATTTCAAAATCTAGCAGAATTACTCTTTTATGATACTATTATAGTAAAAGCAGAGACCAAGAGCTGTAGCTGCTCCCTTATATGACTCATATACATAGAGAATAAACATGGTTGCGTAAAAAGCACTCCAAAAAGTTCAGGCTTTATGAATGTAAACTGTAAAAATCAACAAATCAGTAGTCTAAATAAAATCCATTTGTGTTCAGATACCGTGTGCTGAAACCATCTATCTTTTTGATTTTCATTCTACCTTCCTTTACAATACAGAAAGTGACACTGTATGTATCCAAAGCCTCAAAAATAACATTCACCGTCAAAGCGTGGGTACATTATATCACCTGCAAATGTAAGAACAGGAAATTGTGTGATGTTCTATATAATCATGAAGATTTTGTGATTTTTTTTTTCCTATAGAATGTTATCCCAACACTATCAGTTGCTTGTTTTGACATTCAGGTTTCTTTGCAGCTTTGAATACTTCTTTCTGACTTGAATTTCTTTGCTGATCTGTCCAAGCCCGGCAGAAATTTTTTAATATATCAGAAAAAAAATTATATCAAACAAACTATTAAGTAGAAGGAAAGACAGGAAAATGGTTACCAGAGACAAGGAGGTTTATTTGTGTATTTTCTAAGAGCTGCAACTATGGCATCTGAATTTAACATCTCAATGCAGAAGAAAATAAAAAAATATGGTCTCTGCTGAAGACTCTAAAAATATGTTTTGAAAAGAAACAAATAGTATCTGTATCTAAGCAGGGATTATATCTAAATATTTGAGAAGAATTAGAGATGACTGCTAAACTGCATATTTAAATCAGCCTTAACTAACCTACAGAACAGCTGTGATGATTTGTGAGATAGAGCTGTGGAGATGTTATGTAAAATGACAAGCTGATTACACTTGTTTTTGTGGCTAACATTTCTAACATTTATTACTTATCTTTTTTTGTTTGGTTGGTTGATTTTTAAGAAGATTTGTAATATCAATAAATTGCTACAGACACCTGAAACTTAGATGACAGGAAAAAGCCTACAGAAAAAAATATATTTTCCTTATGAAGTACTGTTGATGCAGAAGTCACAGATAGTGCACATGACCAATATGATCTATCAAATGCCATTTTATTGCCAAGATAACTCAGTTTATATATTCTTTCTGGCTCTTGCTCATATGTAAGCTTTTTGTTGATTGGTTAGTATATGCTGTCCACGCGCCTAAAGCAATAACTTGATTGGATAAAGTCTTCTGATCACACGAAGATTCTCTCAATCAATATTCTATCTTAAATCCTGGTTTCAGTAATGTATACCCAACTTTATTATGCTTTTTTGTGCTTGCTTCGTCAGACTTCTAACAACTTTGTTTCTTCAATACATCCTTGAGGTCTGCTGTACTTGTAATGTCCTTGAGGTTTGCTACTTGCACAGGCCTCTGACTCACAGATTAATAGTCTCATTGTTTCTGGATTGTTCATTATATGTCCATTACTTTCTAAATATCCCACAAAGTACTTCTGTATATAGTTTGCATTAGCATTGTTTGCTTTTTTTTCTTTTTTCTTTTCTTTCATTTCGCCAACTGTGACGGATCCATTAACCTGTTGTATTAAATACACATGGAGATTCAGATGCAGAGAGTGGTCTGCAAAACTCCACTTGGAGCAGTCTTAGAGGAACTTCCATTATGGAATAATAGATGGAGAACTTAGCATATGCAGGAGTGCACTTTGTTACCTACAGTTTCAGAATATAAGATGTGCTGCTCTCGGTCCTAACCAGTAAAAGAAAAATGTGAGTATGCTGCTATCAACTAATCCCATACTGTTTCCCAGACACAACACATTGCTCATTCTCTCCCTGGGCTAGAAAGTCCCTGTACTACCAGCTATGCCTTTTACTCTGTTAGCTTGCTTATTAATGATTCTTGGTAATTCATATTCTACTGATGTGTTAAAAACAAGGTAAAGATGGATTGCTTATTGCATTTCTCTGTTTTTAAGTTCAGATGAATTTGAAAAGTATCCAATATTCTTCTGAAAGCAACTGCTCATACATTAAGAAATTCTACATTTACAATGTGATTGACATTAATTTATTTCCTTCCTGCTTGTGTATATCTGTATGTACTGTTATTAACATTATGCTGTATTTTACATTATTCTTTTTTTCTGTTTGTCTGTTTTTGCCCAGGAACTTCCATAAAAAAATGTAAAACTCTTGTGCTCATTTTTTTCTTATGTGTGGTATACTACTCATCTGGCAAGATCAATAAACTTTGAAATGCAAATATTATCTCGCATAATTTCTGTCTGATTCTTTGAAAAATTCATTTAGCTGTTTGATTTGGTTTTTCAAAATAGAACATAGTTCACAAAGATGTTAATTAGATTCATTAACATCCTAATAATCATAAAGATAAAAACTGTAAAATACTAACAGTATATGTGTTTTACAAAAATATTGAAGTTGTTTGCAGAGGTTTTTTACCATAATGAAAAGCTTAAGATTGAAATTGCATTACAAAGGATATGTATTCAAGATGTGAACCTGATGAATAGTATCAAAAATGTCTAGACATAAGCATAACTAGAACAGAGGGAAATATTCATAGATCTATAGAATCTTAGAATCATCATGGTTTGAAAGGATCTTCAAGATCATCAAGTCCAAATCCCAGTCCTACACCACCATAACAAAGAAACCACCTCCCTAAGCTCCACATCTACCTGTTTTTTGAACACCCCCAGGGACAGAGACTCCACAATTTCCATGGGCAACCTGTTCCAATACTTCACCACTCTTTCAGTGAAGAAAGTTTTCCTAATATCCAATCTAAACCTCCTGTGGTTCAACTTGAACTCTTTTCCTCTTCTCCTGTCACTAGTCATTAGAGCCAACAACCGCCTCACTACAACCTCCTTTCACGTAATTGTCGAGAGCAACACGGTCTCCCCTCAGCTCCTTCTTTACCAGGCTGAACAGATGCAACTCCCTCAGCCTCTCTACACAAAACCTGTTCTCCAGCCTCGCTGTCCTTCTCTGCACATTCTCCAGTACCTCAGTGCCCTTCCTGTACTGTGGACTCACAAAAACTGCACACAGTACTAGAGATGTGGCTGCACAAAGTACACCCCTGAGTACAAGGGTAAGATCACCTCACTGGTCCTGTCACCTTGTCCAGGTCTGACAGGCCAGGCCAGGATGCTGTTTGCCTTCTTGGCCACCTGGGCACACTGCTGGCTCATGTTCAGCTTCCTGTCAGTCAGCACCCCCAGGTCTCTCTCTGTTGGGCACCTCTCCAGCCACTCCTCCCCAAGTCTCTAACAATGGTGGGGGCTGTTGTGTCTGAAGTGCAGGACCAAACATTTGGCCTTTTTGAAATGCATACAGTTGTCCTAAACCCATCTGTCAAGCCCGTCTAGATCCCTCTGCAGAGCCTCCCTACCCCCAAGCAGATTGACACTTCCATCCTGATTATCGTAGTCTGCAAACTTACTAAGGGTGTACATCCATCCTTAGGGGCATATTCAAACATTTTCTAACTTGCTTTAATACCTTTCTTTGTCATTTGGTTTACAGTTCCATCTTACATACAAATTTTCTGTACATGGTGTGTTGTACATGTAAGTCTATTTCTGTGTTTTCTTTGTTACCCCTAAAACCAGGTGTGCCCAGCCCTAGGTCTGCATTTCTTTAACTGACCACTGAAGAGTTGCTGGTTGCTGTGTGACCTCCAGCACCAAGCTTGTGTCTCCTCTCTTTTCATCCCATGAGAATTTTCTTTATCCCATATTGTATCTCCATTTCTCAAGACCTTGGTTAATTGTACCAGGTTTGTATTTTTCCATTCTGTGTCACTATGTTAGTCATAAATATCTCATTCAATCATAGATTGAATATCTGCTTGTTTCTGCAATCTAACGTTTCAAATTCAGCATACAAAGATAAACAAAAGCAAATTAGCCATAGTGAATTAGAGAAATTGCTGTTACAAAGCTACAGGTAGGTCAAACAAAGCTCAGACAGAGCAAGATCCAAACCCTTGTTTTCCACACTGTTATATAACATATATTTTGGGGTATAAAGCTACTAGGGACTGAAGGCAATTAAAATGTGCATGGGAATTTGTGTAATAAATAAAATAACATTAATTACTACTGCTATGGAACATACGACATTGTGTACAGTGTAAAAGCTACACCAGTGGGGAGAATTAGCAGCCTACTTAAAGAATATGGATATCTTGATGAAAGGACAGAACCAGTGAATAGTGAAAATAAGACAATATATTTTCCTTGATGCTTGCTTAATAACTAAAATGAAATTGAGAGCACCTTTGTATACAGTTTATTTAGAATACTTAGTATTATATTTTTAACTGCTTTATTTTTAAGTACATTATAGTTGAGATAATAGCCAGACTAAATTTTTTGTGATGATGATTTTATTGAGAATTTACTCTTCAAGCCAAATTAAAAGTTATGCTCCTGAAACCAGTATAGTAAATCAAACAATCAATTAATAAATCACTCTAAAAGTAGTATAAGGCATTGAATAAACATACTGTGGAATAGCTCTAATAAATGTTTGTTATGGTCCAAGGTAACAGTAACATTTATTTTTGTTTTGGATACGCAAAACAAAGTCCAACCATAAAAAGGTCGAGTGCAAGCAGATTTTATTTGACAATTGATAAAGGCAAAAATATAGAGCAAGGCAAAAGAGGGAGAGAAGAAAAGAAGATAAGAGAGAGAGAGAGAAGAAAAATGGTAAGAAAGTGGTAAGAAAGAATGAGACAGAAAAGTGTAGAAAAAGGGTAAGAAAGTGGGAATAATGAGAGAGAGAGAGAGAGAGAAAGATTCACCACCAGGGGTCCGGCTGTCCCTCGAGTTTCTTCAGGATGGAGCTGATTCTGGACAGGGTCCGATGCAGGAATGGCGGTGGGTCAAGAGAGGACAACAAGGCAAAGCATGGACAGCCAGATATATACCCCTGAGTCCCTTTTGTTCCCAAGGGGCAGCTCTCAGTCAGTCAGGTTCATTGGAAGACAGGCTGCCTGGAGGGGAGCAGAAGGATGTAGTCCCCCACCCAGTCATCAATTCTCATCTTAATCCAGGTGCCACTCCTCCTCTGTCCCAGCCACTTTAGCCAGGCACATAACCGTGCCTCCAGGGGCATCTCAGAATTGAAGGTTGGCCCTCAGTAAAGGGGAGTAATCTCCACCCAGTCATCAGTTCTTATCTTCTTCCTGGCACCATCCTTACTCTGTTCCAGCCCCCTCAGCCAGGTACTTCACAAGTACAATGGAGGTGGCTCAGTCTGCCTGGAGGGACCACCCAGCATTGCAGGCTGCTGCTCAGAGAAGAGTCTCCAACCAGAAGATCTTATCACATCCAGAGGTGTCACCCTCTGCTCAGCTCTGGCCAGCCAAGTTCTCCACCCTCTCTTTAAAATGAATATCCAGGGGTATTAATTTTAAAATTGGTCCTTTGAGACAATTGCAAATCAGTAAGAGGTCAGACCCACAAAATGTTCTCCACAGACTGCTTGGTATTTATTATGAAAATGTTTCATAGCTATTTATATAATTTTTGCCTTTAAAATAGTGACAAATCTTTATATGCTTTTTGATGCATTGTTAAAGTCATACTTAAAACTTACTGTATAAGAAAATCAGAAGTAAGGTTTCATCATCTCACTGAGTCAATAATCTGTAGATCAAACAGAAATTTTTGCTTTTATGAGGCAGAGCAGAGAGAAGGTATTCAGCTGACTAAAGAAAGCAACATGTTGCTAGGGTGATCAAGAAGAAGAAAAAATACATATGATTTCTGTACAATGATACTGCCCATGCCTAATTAATGGCTTTTTTAAAAAGTATGTCTTTACAAAAAATTTCAGGTCAAGAAAGTAAAGAACTGATTTAAAATATGTTCCTTTAACTTCAAATCATTATATGCTGAACTTCTCACTTTTAGGAATTCTGACCCACTTGGCAGTAAACAAAGCCTTACTTGTGTATCTGATCCTTTAAATCTTGGTCTAGCACATATTTCCATAGTTACAGAGACCAAAACAAGCTGAGAGCTGTAGCTCACTGTACTCAATTAAATGACCAAGCAAAAACAGAAAACATGCTTGAGTAATGAACAAAATACCATCCAGGGAAACTTCAGGCAAGCTTTGCTTTAATTATGCTTTCCTATATCACTTCTTTTTCTTTTTATAACCATTCCAAATAGCTTTCCAGTTTACATTCACTCTTCGTCACTGCTTTGTCATTCAGTTACATTTCCTATTGTCACATATTTTTGTAGTGACTTTGATCTACTTAAAGTTATCACCCTATTTATAGAACTACTAGTTTGATGACATGCATGTTAGCATGATGAAAGTGATATATCTGTAATAATATCACAGAGTAATAACCAAATCTAGATAAAGATGCTATAAAGTATCAAGCCATTTAAACTAGGGATGACAATATTCTCTTACATTGGAGTGATTATTTATAAATGACTATTTTTGGCTCAGATTTAAAATTGAAACTTTTTATAAATGTAGGGTATAATGAACATAATAAATTAGTTATTATCTCTTAAAAAGAGAGAAATTTAAATAATTTGTTGATGTAACTTGAAAATTTTCATATGTTCTCCATCCTGAATGATACCAGAACACACTTATAAAAAACCTTTATTTGATTGCTACAGCATGTATTTTTTAGTGAATGAAATTTTGATTTCATAGGTATATGAAGAATACTTCACTGTGTTCATCATTAAGTATATTTAATAAGAATTGTGATTATAAAACTTATCTTTATTGTACATTACATAGACTTTTCATAACACTAAAATTCAGCTTTTAATTAAAGGCTCTTGGAAGAGTGCATATACCTGTCTGTAAACTTTTTGTTTGTTTGTTTCTCCAACTGAAAATGTGGGAGGAATTTCATAGAATCATAGAAGTGTATTTTTATTCGTAAAGACCAACCTAACTCTACTAAGTCGGTGCTAAGACAAGACCCTGAGCACCACATCTACACATCTCTTAAGCTCTTCTGGGGGGTGATTCAACCACTTCAAAAGGGCAGCCTGTTCCAGGGCTTGGTAACCCTTTTGGTGAGGGCATTTCTTCTAATATCCTATGTAAATGCACTCTGGTGCAACTTGAGGCTATTTCTGCTTGATTTTTTGCTTGCTACCAAGGAGAAGAGATTGACCTCCAGGCCACTACAACCTTCTTTCATGTAGTTATAGAGAATGATAAGGTGTCCCCTCAGCCAGGGGAAACCTTTATCCAGGCTAAACAACCAAAATTCCCTCAGCCACTCCTCATGAGATTTGTTCTCCAGACCCTTCTACGTCTTTATTACCCTTCTCTGGACTAGCTCCAGCACCTTAATGTTCCTCTTGTGGTAGGGACCAGAACTGAACACAGTACTCAAGGTGCAGCCTCACCAGTGCCAAGTAAGTGAGAGCAAAGTCAACTGTTCAAGAGGGGAAAGATAATTATTTTTCATACTGAAATATTTCTGCCCAAAAGGGATATGGTTTTTTTTTTTTATTCACCTTGGTTGATATGGATATATTTCAGGCATAAATCCATAAGGAACTAAAATGTTTAACAAATTACAATGTATAAAACATAGGCATTATATTTCTCAGGATGATTTGAACAGGGAGAAGGGTACCTGTCATTCATAACACTATCTATTTTTAGCAAAAATAAAATTAATTTACTTTTCAGATTTTTCACACAAAAAGTAAGTGGGGGTTATAAAATTACCTGTCGGCTTTAATTATTAAAACTTTTACAGATGGAATTTCTTGCACTCAAGAGATACTGCTCTTGAAACCTGTAGGAGTTAAGGAATACTGGAATTTCATTTTAAAAAAAAATATAAATTTAATTACTTCTAGTCTTTTAATGTTACACTAAATAAGTCCTGTCTAGCTGGATTTTCTGCTTTGACTTTAGACATACGAGTTATAAAAGAAACTGATCAGATATAACAAATGAGCTCTTTAAGATACATGACTTTTGGATAATATGTTAATTAAGCAAAAATAAAATGTCACCAAACAAGAAGCACATCTCTAGAATTCAGTGTGATTTTGTGTAGGAGACCAAATGAAGGGACAGGTCCATCCTGGCGGTGGTTGTGACACTCCTATTGACTTTTTGGAAACAAAAAAGTTGATGTCTCAAACCCAGAAAATTTTGTATGAAATGGATCCTCTTTGAAAAAAAGGAATTAAAGCAAATGGAAGATTGTTGAGGAACAATAGGAGCCTATGTAGTAGCCTTGAAGAGTTATAAGAACTGAGATGAAGGGAACTTTGTGAGGTAAAAGAGAAAACATCATACCACGAGGCATAAAGTCAGCAAAACCTGCACTAAACAGGGAAAAGATTAAGACCCAGAAATTATTCCAAGCACAGCCATGTTCATACAAATAAATTCCTTGATGTTTTCTATTAAAGTAATTTATTCCAGAGAAGGTGAAGTCAGAACTTTAAACCTGAAATAGCATAATAGTTTACTGTGTCTTTGCTATTGCTTCCCACCTACTCCCTTTAATTTTCAAAGCACTTAATCCCCCTTTATTCCTGGTTTTGCACTTATATACTAGTTGATACACCACTTCATAACTTATTAGGTGTATTTACTAGAGATTCCTTTCTGTAGCCTTCACATTTGGGTTGCAGAGAAGACTTCTGAGACCGGGTTTTTTTTTTCATTAGTTTACTGTACTAAGAACATATTTCCTATGATGTGAGGTAGATAAAGATGTGGGATTCTTTTATAGTTTTTTGCACACCATGCATGAGTGTTCAGAGTACAGCATAGTGTCAACTTTTGGACACACAAAGTGATTAATGTGTACAAACAAAGTCATCTTTTTGACGCTTACCCATCTTTTATTGTTGTTTCAAAGTATAAAAAACCTGGACCTGAATGCTGATATGATGTATCTTTAAAAGAGAGGAAAATATTTTTTAAAAAGTAGTGCTGGGCACTCCTATCTACAACATTTCAGAAGACTGTGGTAGCAGGTAAGAGATTTTTTTAGCAGTTGTCTTCTGCTTTTCTCTAAATCTAGCTTCTAACTGGGTTTATTATTGAACTGATATACTTCAGTCCTAAGGAGTGTCCTACTCCATATATATCCAGCTATATTTCTCTATTCCAGGTTTAAGGACCCAGTATATTTGGGGAAGCAGAGTGCTATTGCAGTTGTTGTTACTATCCACAGCCTTTCAACATATCTTGATAGGGTTTTTTTGCAAATGGGATTACCTGACTATGGAATGAGTGGCAACTGCATGTATTTTGACCATGCCTTTTAGATATTTAATTATACTTTTAAAATGTAACTTTTTTTGTTTGGGGTTTTTTGTTTGGCTGTATGTTTTTTGTTTTTTTTTTCCATGTATCTTCTGCTAACAGTTCAGGCCTTGTATCCCTCTGAAGACTACATGGAATCACACAACTCAGAGATTATTAATTTCCTTCTGTTTGGACATAGCCATGATTGTCCATGCTTATACTAATTTTTTGTGAAATTATTTACTGTATAATAACAGTAATATTTTCACTCAAACAGTGCTTTCTGGAAAGAAATAAAGCTAAATAATGCATGGAATACATCTCATTTGCTTAGAAGAAAATTGCAAAATTCTGTTAAGCAGGATTTAGAAACCATAGAAATCATAGTTTTAAAATAGAGAGAGTATTTTTTTTAACTCTCGTGACATTTAAAATAAATTTTTATAACAGGAAGACATTTGTGTGGAGCTCTTTAATGCAGTGAATCTTATAACCGTGTATATGTACATAAATGTATTCAAAATTTTAAGACGCAATAAATTTTTCATTACTTTTGCCACTGTTTAAAACACAGTAGTAAATCCTGAGATGAGCTTCCATTTAGTTAGTGTAGTGTTGTATACTACAGAATTGTAACAATTCTGATAGGTAGAAATGGGATGTCTGTGTCTTTGGACTGCAGCCTCAAAAAAGTAAGTGTACGCAGCTTCAATTACAGTAATTTCTGTTACGGAGTATAAGTATTTGGAAATAAGAGTATCCATTGAGAGTTTTTCTTGAAGAGGAAAAATACAGAGAAAATTATCCTTTCTGCTATAAATTGTGTAATAACTTCATATAAGAGTCTACATATAATAAATAAAATAACAGAAAGATTTTTTGTTGTTTATCTTGGACAAAAAGGTAGACTGGATTACTTAAAATAATTTGAGGGTTGCAGGGAAAATCACACAGTAGGGAAAATTATCCTTCCAAGTGTCTTTCTGGATGCTCATAGGAAATGCTGTCATTCTGGAGTAGTTTTTTATTGTTATTTTTTTCTCAAAGATATTTTGGGTAGTTACTTTGATAAAGCTGATTGCATTTTTTTGCTAATCAGAACATCATTTTTCTGTCATAATCATTGGACCCACCGAGTGGTTAGTTAATTTTGTCTTTCTCCTTTATGAAAGATGGCTCACTTAGCTTCTCTGTCAACCAACTGATTTGTCTCCCCTCCCAGAGAATGTCTGTTATTTTCTTTAGGTAATTGATAGTACTCTTTCTGTAGACTGTGGCTGTTCATTGTAATTTCTCTGTGTAGAAGTTCAGACACCATGTTGCATTTAATGTTCTCAGCTTGTTCTTTGGTTTTTTTTCAGGTAGCTCTTCAAACATGGATATGAATTAAAGTGTATGCATATTCATTATGACTTTATCCAATCTTGTTTCCATTTCTTTAAATTAAAGCAGTCCATTGGTAAGCAAGGGTGGTTACATGTTTAAAACATTTACTGTTTCTCCATAGAAACATTTACTGAAGTTTTAGAAAACTAAAGCAACATTTTTTTTCTTTCTCTCTCATTTTTTTCTTTGTATTTCTTGTTTAAATATAGGTGTTTCCACATAGGAAAGTCTCTTTTGACTCATTATCATCTTGGCAGAGGAGACAAAGGAAATACTGGAGGCAATATAGAAATTTCTCTTGCAATTTTTTAATTCCAGTCAGTGGTTGTGGGTTGTTGTAAAATTGGGTGACATTCCTTACAGTTGTGCACATTGTATAAGACAGTCATTACTACTGCATCATTATATTTGATGTTAGAGGTCCTTATGGCACAGCAATCTAGGCACTGACCAGGAACCGAATGTACTAGAAAGGTATAAGAACAAAGAGGGACTCATTTCCATGGAACAGTGTCTGGGTTACATGGTGTGTCACTTAAGCAGCAAAGTCCCCTTGGATGAAAACTGACAAGTCTTATGAGAGAAGCCTTAAGCAGGTAGGATAAAATAGAGAAGAACCTTTTCCCTGGTTGTAACATAACAAATTCTTCAGTCAGAAAGGTTGTGTCATAAGGTATGACAAGTAACTAATGTATAACTTGCCTTGAAATGGATCATCATTGCTTATCATTATCATTGTTATTAGAAATTGCAAAAAGGATTAGACATTTGTATGGATGAGAACATCCATGTATCTTCTAGATAAAATTAGAAAGAGACATAATACCTAATGCTTCAAAGAGATACTGCACTGTAATTGATGGGGAAGGAAAAAATGTTAAGATCAGATGATTCCATTGCTTAGCACTATTCTCATTCTGTATTTCTCTAGGAGTGGCTCCCTGGCTACTCTCAGGGAGAAGAGACCAGATTGGAAGTATTTATGTTTTTATGCACATCTACTGTCAATTCTACAAGTGTACAGGAAATCATATCAAAACTGAAATAAATAACACATGATACAGAAAAAAAACAACCACAAAAACAAAATCAAATCAATCCATAGCACTGGAGTATGATACTGATGACATAAACAGTTGAAAGATTAGATACTTCAAGATAGCTTGGCATATATTATGTATATATTTCTAAACCTTCTTTGCCATTTCCATCCGTATAGAAGTGTAGGGGTTTTTATTCACTTCACACTCACACAGTTAACAAAAATGTGACAAAACAATAAACATGTTCTCCTGGAACCAGCTAATGTAAAATTACAACTTATAATAACACCAAACAGTTTAAAACAATGATAAAAAGACACATTTTTGCATTAATATTTGTTCAGAATGTTCTAGCTTCATTCATTGTAAGTTCAGAAATAGAAATTATATAATTTTGTGTTCTTACTTGTAATAATGGTATAAGGTTGCTTTATAAGTTTCTAGCACTATTCAGTTTTTATAAATTCCCTCTGTGTAATGCTGTAACATGATTTAGAGTGCAGAAGATGCTCATTTATATCATTTGTCTTTGACCTTAATATGCATTAATACCATGGTAAGAGTATAATTGCCCACAGGAGATATTTTAGAAATATTTTTAGTGTTTATTTTATGCTTTCAGACATACAGAGGGTAGTCCACAGAACTGAGACTGAAAGGAGAAATTAACAATAGAGAGTGTTCTAATTAAACTTGCAAAAAGTACCAGACTAGGAGAGACAGCAAGTACATTGAAGGACAAGAGTAGGATCCAAAATTATTTTGATAGGTTAAAACAAGGGACTGACAAAACTAACATTAAATTCAGAGGGGAAAAGTACAAGATACCTGATGTTAGTAAGATTAATCAGCTTCATATAGAAAAAAGATCAGCAAATTAGGTAGTAGCCAGGAGTTACAGTGAATTTCAAATTAAACAGAAGTCAGACAACACACTGGAAAGCATAAAGCAGAAATACAGACTCCTAGATGCCCTTAGATTTTAGCAAATATAGGAGTTACTTTGGCAGAGTTCAGCAGACAGCAACTAGAAAGAATGAAAAGAGGTATAGAAAATGTCCTTGGTTTACTCAGAATGCTAAAAATGGTAGCCAGATGCGAGTAATTGAGGGATCAAGGGAATGAGAATAATTTTAAGATATGCAAGAATATTTTCTCTGTATGCATGGCAGATGGTAGATGTGCAGAAGGAGTATTTAAGTTAGACATCTGGAAATTCTTTTTAACAGTGAGAACAGTTAAGAAACATCTGACAGAATTACTAGTTTGCAGTTGTTTATGCCTTGACACAGTGGGATGAACATGACAATCTTGTGAGACTCCTTCCAGTGAGAAAGGGAGAGAGAGAGGGAAAAGGAACAGAGAGGTTAGAGATAAAATTATTGGTTCTGGATCCAATGTTAGTGGTACCAGCATACTGAGGAGGGTTGGTGTTGGTGGAACCTCTGCCCCGAACAAAGCCCACCATCATAACTCCTTTTATAGGCCTTGTTTTTGCTCAGTCATTTCACAATGATAAGACATATCAGCAGGCCTTTGCTCACTTTGCTCCTAAATCAGTATCTCTACCACTGTCTCTATGTGTAGGTCCTAGGCCATATGCAGGCTGTTATTTCCATAGATGCCAGGAAGACCTGGCATTCCAGGAATGTTAACAAGTTTTTGAGGCATTACAAGGGACACCACTTCCTGTGAAACCAGACCCTTAAAACTATAGTTGTAAAAAAGAAAAGTGAGGAAGAAAGGGAAACAAGTTATAGTAGTCACCACATGAATTTTGCACCTACAGATCAAGGAATTGTTTCTTCTCAGCAGAGCCAACAGTCTGATTTGTGGCTTCACCTCTTATCAAGGAAGTGTGTCTTCTTAAGTCCTTCAGATAGTTTGAGAAAAATGCATAGTGCATCCTGCCCATTAGAAGAGTAAAAAATAAGTACTTCTACTCTGTTTTATAGAGAGTTACTTTCAATCCCTTGCATGTATTTAGATACTAAAAGCATCCTAATTTTCAGAATTATACAGTAACGCTACACAGATGGTAAATACAGGAATAGAAATACATTCACTCTGAAGAAATACACAAGTTGATTTATGTTTCAGTGAATATTTCAGTAATTGCCACATTGCTCAAATGTGTCGTTAAATACAGATGTAAATCTGTAGATCATTACAATTCAGGGAATAATTTTTTTGGGATAGTGAAGAAATATTTGTTACATTATGCCATCACTGTTAGTCAGAGAATTAATCTTAGTGAGGTTCAAACACTGTTCAACTTCAGTCATGCCTGCAAGTCCAGCCCTAACTGGACAACAATAGGAATATTTGATCACCACATCCCCAGTTCTTTACTAAAAGCAAACTGAAGCATGAAACTAGTGTAACTGATAATAATTAATCTCTCTTTTATGGATTGCATGTAGAAAATATGAATTCGCACAGTCTTGCTATTGAACACTTTAACACAGAGTAAAAGGAGGAAGTAGTCTGTAGAAGAATTAAAGAAATAAATAGGAAAAAGGAGGCACTGGAGCAAGTAGATATCTGAAGATAAATGAAGCTGGAAATGAAAAATAAGGACAGACAAGAAAACAAGAGTATATAGTCCATTAAAGAGACAAATAAAGGTCACAAAACAAAATTATTTGCAGTCAAAGGCCCTAGTGGTAATATGATACTTTTTTATAATTGCATCAAGAAGAAAAAGGACTAGAGGCAATGTCTTAAACTGACAGAGGCCTGAGACAATAATGTAGCAGGTTTGGCTGGACTCCCTGAAAGTTTTGTACTCAAAGAAAAAGTATGCTTGGTTTTAGTAGATGCTTTACAGAATAAAATAATTCATTGCAATTAATGGATGCTCTTGATCATCAAAAATCAGCTAGAAGCTGTTAGATACACAGCACAGAAATAAAAATGTATGTTATTGCTGAACAAATTAATTTCCCACTGCAGTCACCTTTAAAAGGTACAACTCTGTGTGTAGATGAGTAAGGTACATGAATTCTGAGGACTATGATGAGTTTTGTCAACTGTTGCAAGGATATCAGATATCACAATATGCTGCATCAAAGTATTACACTCTATCAAAGTATTTTAGTAAGGCAAATACAAAAATGCACTTATATATTTAATTATATTTATAGGCATCTAATAATGTTGCAAAGATGACAAAACAGCTAGATGCTATGGACAAGAGCTATACTTAAAACCTTCAACATCTACTTTTAAAAAGTACATTTTGAGACAGCTTGTAACTTCAGAAGCAAGGACACGTTTGTAAAACTCAACCATAATCCAAAATGTGGGAGGGATGATAAAGAGGTCATGTTTTGCACTGTTGCTCTTTAAAGGAAACCCCTGATGGGCCCCATGTGAACCAAGATAAAAGACAGTCTTCTGAGTCACATATTTTCGGTGCTTTGCTGGCATTTGCTTTAGTGAGTGGCACACACATTATCATGCTCTAGGTGGCAAAAGCAGAGGAGGATCTGCTCAGTTAAACCATTAAGAAAGCAGATTGTCTATTGGTAGAAAACTCCAATGCTTGTCTTCATGTCACCACAGCCTATCGCATCTGTGATACAAAATTGATGCAGACTGGCAGGTAGAATTAACACATGTCAACTTTGTTTCTTCACTGTAAAGGCTAATTGATATCCTAGGGTATTTTTTACTATTATATGTCTTGCTAACAGGCTGATACTGTCAGGAATAAAAAGGAAAGTGTTCTAGTGGAAGTAATACCAGGCCCAGAACCTAACATAGTGTTCACAAAAGCCCATAGGGTAATCAACTGTACAGAGATACTATACTGTTAATGACAACAAAAAGATCCAAGTCATTCAACTACAGAAAAGTATGATAGACATTTTTAGAGTACAGGAAAAGTGGGATGAATACTCAAAACATCTAAGCATATATAAGAAAAAAATTACATGAAATCTGGGAGTTTTGTGGATACTGTTTATTCATAGAATCATAGAATGGTCTGTATTAGAAGGAACCTTAAAGATCACCCAGTTTCAACTCCCATGAGTGGGCAGGGACACCTCCCACCAGACCAGGTTGTTCAAAGTCCCATCCAACCTGGCCTTGAATGCTTTCAGGGATGAGTCCTCCACAGCCTCTCTGGGCAACCTGCTTCAGTGTCTCATCACCCTCACGGGGAAGAATTTCTTCCTAACCTGTAACTTAAATATAACCTTTTACATTCTGAAGCCATTACTCCTTGTCCTATTACTACACTACTGCATAATATAAATTTCATCTTTGCCACAACTGGAAAATAGTTGGGAAGTAATACGAAGTGGAAATATGTGATAATATTTTCTAAAAATAAACTGGAATATAGAGCAAAATATTGTTTTGCATAATAAATTATTGCTGGTCTTTCAAACAGAACAAATGAATAAAGAGTGTAGGAAACAGCTGTAGGGTGATATAAATTCAAGAAATAAACTGGATCAAATAACAAGAAGACAATTTTTGTTTAGGTAGGTAATGAGCAAAAGTCTTTGAAGATAGAAAAGCATACAATAGGTTAGTTACTGTACATAATGTTTACAAAAAAAAGTACTTATTGATAAGTGATTTTAGCTATTTTAAGATACAGTTTCCCCATAAGAATTTTTTTCCCACTGGCATGAAGATAACATGCATTTCTAACAAGTGTGCTATATGATCCTATTTATGTGATCTTCAAAAATTAATTAATGATAAAAGAATCAACCATATCTTTTCAAAACAATCAAACAAACAAACACTACATAGTTACTAGACAAATAAATTTATTGATTGGCAATTAGTGCACATATTCTCAATGGTATGCCTCCACTAAGCAAACTTTTCTTCATAAGAAGTATTTTTGACATGAGTAAAACATAGTAATGAAAAAATACTTTCAAGAAAGTGTACAGTTTTCCTAGAAAAAAAATTACTTTTGACCGCTTACCTTGTTACTGAATCTTACAAATATGCAGTTACTCAGTTCATTGTTAGGAAATAAAAAAAATGTACTCCAATCTTAAAATCTCCCCTCTTCTAGTTTAAAGCCATTGCCAGCTGTCCTGTCACTACATGCCTTTATAAAAGTCCCTCTGCATCTTTCCTCTAAACTGCCTGCAGACAATGGAAGGCCACTATAACATCTCCCTGGAGTATCCTCTTCTCCAGGCTGAACCACCCCAACTCTCTCAGCCTGTCTTCATAAGAAAGGTGCTCCAGACCTCTGATCATTATGACCCTCATCTGGACTCACTCCAAGAGCTCTGTCCTTCTTATGCTGGTGGTTTCAAAGCTGGACACAATATTTCAGATGGGGTCTCAGGAGAGGAGAGAGAACCAGCTCCCTTCACCTGCTATTCATGTTTCTTTTGATGTAGCACAGGGTACAGGTACTGGTTTGCAAGTTCACATTGATAGCTCATGTTGAACTTCTCATCAACCACCACCAAGTCCTTCTCAGGGCTGTTCTCAGTCTCCACCCAGTCGGTATTTGTGTTTGGTATTGCTCTGACCCAGGTGCAGGACCTTGCATGTGTCCTTGTTGAACTTCATGAGGTTGGCACGAGCCCACTTCTCAAGCCTCAAGACCATCAAGGTACCTCTGGATGGCATTTCTTCCCTCTAGAATGTTGACTTTGCTGCACAGTTTAATGTTGTCAGCAGATTTGCTGAGAGTGCACTAAATTCTACTGTCCATATCACCAACAAAGATGTTAAACAGAACCAGCCCGAATACTGACCCTTGTGGAACACCACTCAAGACTGGTGTACATTTTAACACTGAGCAGTTGACCACAGCTTTTAAATAAGACCAGATAGCTAGTTCTTTATTCACTGAGTTGTCCATCCATCATGATGGAAATCAAAAATATTCAGATCAAAAATCAGAAACCACGATGAAATGAAAAATGCATGAAGTCATCAATCAGCATCTTACTCCAGTTGTCCATTTGATTGTTAGTAACCACATTTTTTTTTTTTTCCCAGCAGATCAAGATGTAGAAGTACAACTTTCATCATACTTCAAACATAGATAGTGCATGTCCCTTCCCCCCCCTCCTTTCCCCCCCTCGGTTCCAACAACCTTACGTGGCCAAGGCTGAGCCCATCAGAGAAGATGATAAAGCCTCTGCAACCAACATAGCTAAGAAGGTGAAAAGGAAACTGCTAAGACACCTGCTGGCTAAGGAGAAGTGGGATGTGGGAGAAATGTCTGTGGATATACCAAGGTCAGTGGGAAAGGAGGGGGAGGTGTTGTACTGGTGCAGATGTTCCTCTGCAGCCCATGGTGAGCAGCAATGCAGGACCTGATGCCAGGTGAGTTGGCTATGCCCAAAGCACACCATGACTCTGTGGTAAGCCAGAGCTGGAGCAGTCTGTTCCTGGATGGTAATTTGTGGGTGGAACTCAGAACAGAGGATTCTCTTCCATGGGAGGGACCACACACTGGAGCTGTGAAAAGTCCTCCCTCTGAAGAGAAAGCTTCAGAGACAGCATGTGACAAACTGACAACAACCCTCATTCCCCATTCCCCTGTGGCCCTAGGGGAAGAGGAAATAAAGAAATTGGGAGTGAAATATTTTGGGCTTGGGAAGAGAGGAAGGGTGGGGAAAATGATTTAAGATGTAGTTTTGTTGTGCTCTGACTTGTTGGTGACAAATTAAATTGTTTTTTCCCCAAGCTGAGTCTCTTCTTCCCATGACCATAACTGGTGAGTGAATCTTCCCTGTCCTTGTCTCAGCCCATGAGCTTTTTTATATATTTTCTCCTCCTTAACCCACCAGGGGTTGGGCCTAACCAAGGCACTGAGTAAGAACATAAGATAGGGACAAAAACTTTCTGGTACTAAGTTTATGAATGTAGACAAAATTATCCACACTGGATATTAATTTGAAGTCCATTAAAAATTCTGTTCTCATGTTGTTCTTTGGTAACTGCTATAAATCTCTAGTTTGTTTCTTGATTTTGTGAATCTTTCATAAATGTGGTTTCCTCATAGATGTCATTAAAAAAATTACAGAAATGCTCATCTCTAGAGTATTGTCCTGCTTCTTTTCATGACAAAAAGAGAAAAAGAAACCAGAATTTAAAGGCAGAGATGTGGAACAATGAAGTAGTCTTTTCCCAAGTAAGATGGGTCTTTAAAGCAAACTTTGTGAGTTTAACTATTAGGATTTGTGTTTAATTACTAGGATCTAGTAATGGGCTTATATATTAAAGTTACTGTACTCTGGGGCATCTCTTTGTTAGACCTTCCTATTTCCCCCATTTAAGAAAATAAGTAACAGGGTAAAAAGGTTATTGCTTTTTTGTTGTACCTCTGAAGATGACTTTCAGCTCATCTCAGTGGCTTTACAACAGATGTGTACTTCTGCACAGTGTTTTTACTGAAAGGTTTTAGCATGATGGTCACAGTATCTCTGTTCTAGAAGGTGCAGTTTTATGTTTATGTTTTATGTTTATGTTTTATGTTTTACATTCATACCAAGTGACTAAGGCAGTGTCAGTGGCTGTTTATGGGAGAGAAAGGAATGTAGATGTTTTGTTCTAGTGGTCAATGTATTTGTCAACCACATATCACTGTACAAATTGACCTCTCTTCTGTCTCACCATGAAAGACATTCAACAGGTGGAAAAAGGCACTGTTTCTTTCTAGCTCCAGTAATTATTCCAGAGGAAAAAGCTTAGACACTGAAGCTCTAAACTGGACAGAGGATTATCTGAATTAGCAATACATATCAAGTCCATAGATAATACTAAGGATTTCAATTGCCAGTATTGCCAATCAAGTTACTCCAGCACTAAAAATCCATATAGAAAAATTAAAATTCCTTCTTCACTTCCTTGCCTTTCATTCATGACACCCCTTCTCTCCTAAATATCACACAATGTATTTAGGTCTGTACCAGGAATACTAAAAATTAAATTTTAGTCCTTGAAATGAGACTAATTATGTTCTTGTTTGTATAAGGGTTTCATGTTTTTTGGTGAGACTTTCAATGACAATACAACTTTAGTGACTTTTTTTCTTGTTTACCCACCAAATATATAAAATGACATGTATTCATTGTGTTATTGCTGATATTTGACATTCATGATAGGAGTAAAACATCAGTTACACTGAGAATATTGACATTTCAATCCCATCTTACATTCCAGTGATGCAGATTCCATATTTCTGTACACAGGAATATCAGTAAAAATTACACTGAGACAGAAGTGCCTGGTTTGAGAGGACCAGGGTAGGAAAAAAACCCACCTACCTGGTAAAGCACCAGCAACTACCAGTTTATTAATGGGACAGTTACAGTGGGGAGCAGCTGAGCCCATGGAGAGGAGAGAATGGGTCAGGTGACCCAAAGGGACCATTCACAGCATTCTTTCCCATGGAGCTCAGTATAAAATAGTATAAAAATTCCTTTTCTGGCTGGTTGAGCTGGGGTTTGTCCTTTATGCTGCTCCTCATTTCCTCAGTGGAGAAGAACATCGTTCATTCACCTTGACGGATTGTCTCCTGCCTTCCCAAGCAGGACCAGCTTGATTGCTCTAAGACTGTCATGAGCTGTCAGTGAGACCCTGGATTTGGATACCCTCATCTACTGTTGTGGGGTTTTTCTGGTTGGGAAGTAGTTACCAACTAAGGAAGGTGAGTTCCATATCTACATATTTTATATCAATTTCTAATTTGCTATTACTACTTCATTAAGCCTACCCTAATTTTTCTTCCCATCTTAAAGTCTTACTTCCCTTATTCCCTTCTTCATCTTCCCCTGGGAGGGTAGTGGGAAATAATAGAGAGCACCTGCCACCTAGTTGCTGTCTAAAACTGTGACAACAGGAAAAGTGAAGTAAATATGGTTTAAGAGAGTGTGGAGGAAAAAAAAAAAAAAAAAAAAAGAAAAAAAAAAAAGACTATTTTGAACAGGAGGAGAAAGAAACAGGTAATTGTACATCTACTGTGTTCTACCAGTAATGCAATTCTCTGTCCTAAAAGTGTGCTAATATTGTAGTGTCCATATATATGTCCTATATAGTGTCCTAATGTTATAGCTGTTATTTATGGCTTAGCCACTGTGCAATCGAGTTCTTCTGGGAAGACTTCTGCAGAGTTTCTATTGCTGAGCATTACATCATGTAAGATGGAATATCCCTTTGGTCAATGGAGGTCTGGCAGTCCTTTGTCCCAGCTGCCTCTCAGTCTCTTTCCTACCTGTAGCCTAGTCACTTTGGGAACAGAGTGAGAAACACAAGGTATTCATGCTGTACGAGTCCTGCTCAGCAGTAAAACACTGGTGAGCTATCAACAAATACAGTCACAAATACAAAACACAATACCATACAGGCTTCCATGAAGAAAGTTAACCTCATCCCAGCTAGATTCAGTACAGTCTTTTGTTCTGTTATGCTTTAACCCCAGCCAAAAACTAAACACCACACAGCCTCTTGCTCCCTCATCTCCAGTGAGATGGAGGGAGAGAACTGCAAGGGTAAATGTGAAAAAAAGCCTTGCTAGTTCAGCTAAAAACAGTTACAAAAATAAGGAAGAAAAAATGTAAGGAAAATACAGAGAAAAATATTCCCCAAGAAAGGGCAAGAAAAACAAGGGATGCAAATGAAAAAAATTTCTTACCACCAACCAACTGATGCCCAGCTGTCCTTGAACAGCTGCCCCCCCAGCAGCCTCCTCTACTAGTTCTATAGAATCATAGGATTGCTTTGATTTGAAAATACTTCTAAGATCATAAAGTCTAACCATTAATCTAACACACTTCCAAGCCAGGTGCTAAACTGTCCCCTTAAGCATCACATCTCCATGTCTTTTAAACTCCTTCAGGGATGGTGACTCCACCACTTTCCCAGGGCAGCCTGTTCCAGTGTTTGATAACCTTGTCAGTGATGAAGTTTCTTCTAATATCCAATCTAAACCTTGCCATGTGCAACTTGAGGTTTTTTACTCTTGCCTTATAACTTGTTACTAGGGAGAAGAGACCAACATCTGTCTCACTATAACCTTTCAAGTAGTTTTAGAGTGATAAGGTCCCCCCTAATCATCCTTTCCCCCAGACTAACCAACACTAGTTCCCTCAGACCTTCCTTACAGGACTTTTTCTCATAACACTTTTTCCTCATAAGACTTGTCTTATTGCTGAGTGTGACATTATATGATCTGGAACATCCATTTGGTCAGTCAGGGTCAGCAGTCTCAGTTGTGTCCCCTTCTAACCATTTATGCACCTCCCATGTATTCACTGATAGGACAGTATGGGGAGCAAAAAAGGCCCTGACACTGCATAAGTACTATTTAGCAATAATTGACACATAGTCAACACTATTTTCAGCATATATTCAAAACATAGCTCCATGGAAGCTATTATGAAGAAATTTAACTCTACTGTAGCCAAAACTAGTACTTAGTATTTAGGACATACTTTAACTGCAATGTGTCACATGTCAGTGGAAAATTGATTTTCTTTAAAGCCTTAATACTAGCGATCATCTTTACATATTGCCTAAATGACAATGGAGTTCTCAAGTGTATATCTAGACTCTATCTGCCTTCTATGAATGGAAGATGTAGAATATGTTATGAATTAAAGTGCTGTTGGGTACAGAAACTCTCCTGCATTTCTCAGAAGTTTCTAACACACCCAGAAAGATGTCTGAAACTAGTCTCAACCTTGGAATGAAAAGAAATGACAGTGTGCTCACACTAGGCAGGTATTGTGCTATGACACAATGACCCCAGCTGTAGCATTGGTAAAGAAAGGCACTACTCTCACCACTTTTCCCCATGTAGAGCTTGTGGAACTGTGGAGTGAGCTACAGCCATTGAAGAAAATGTATCAACATTAGAAAGAAAAAAGAAGGCATTACTTAACTGATGGGGTCAATCTGGATTTCAAAAGCAATACCTCTAAATATGTTTCTATAAGTCTGTGGCCATTAACTCTTTACAAAAGGGCTAGGCAATTTATTAAATCCAGAGTATTTGTCTCCATAGGACAATGCAAAGTCTAATATCCTCCAACTTTTTTTGACAGTTACTGTGTCATCTCTGTGACCTATAATACCTATTTCATCAACCAGTCAAAAAATGCAATTTGGATGCTCTTTTCAATGATGAATAAAAAAAGCTTAGGTTTGTACTGTCTTCACTTTCATTCTTAGTCAATTCCTTAAAGTTGCTAGGGTTAAAGGGTGCCTAATATGGCATTTCAGATTGTAGTTATGTCTCAAAGTCTGGATAGTCAGCCAGTAAAATTTTTGAATGCTTTGTTAAACATATTTCAGAATGAGCTACAACTAGTAGTTTATATGTTAAAAACATATATAAGTAGAAGCTCCCTGATTAGAAAAAAAACAAAACAAGCCAACAAAAAAAACCAATTCACGTATTTTGTTAATCCTGTGGTAAGATTACTTGGATAATGAAAAAGAATGGGGTTATTGTGTACCATTCCAAATTACCAAAGCATACTCTGCCTTTGAAGGGAACCAATACATTTCTTTTCCTAAAGTTTAATCTCACCATTAAACCCTATTTTCTATTTTGTTTTTCACAGCCTTATGGGAACTGTAGGTTTTTTTGTCATAAAGAAACACACAGATCTACCAGTTGGGAACTGAATGCCAATTTCAAAGCCAGAACCCTTAGTAGTGCTATTTTCCAGAAAAGAAGAATTAGCTATTGTTTTAAACAATAGGATAACAGCTCTTTGATTTCTTCCTGCCCATCATAATACGTAGAAATCCAAGATACAAATGGAAAGCACAAAGACAAAGAAAAGTAAGAGAAAAGCAATAGGAATATCACAAAGAAAACCAATATTTTATGTAGGTTAGGGTCTTGAGTTTTATGTTTTCTTTGTCTTAAAATAGAAAGGTATGAGTATTGTGTTTCAAATGGGGAATTATTTAGAAGTTTTGCTTTCTTATAGCTCTAATTCTTTTAACTGCTATTTGAATAAATCCATATTGTTTAAGGAATTTTTGCACAAATGGTGACTCCCAATTATTTATGACTCACTTCTATGTTTTCCTCTTATTTTCGCTTATCATTTAAAATAAATGTATTTTCTTACTTGTGCTCCCTAAATATAACTCCTTTAAAAATAGGTCACACCTGGTGTTGCAAAATCTATTTCCCATAGCTATGTGCATTTTGAATTTTTGAATTTCAGCTTTTTAGAATCATAGAACAATAGAATGTCAGTCTGGAAAAAACCCCTCAAGGATCATCTGGTCCAGCCCTTACAATATTATTGTTTATATGAGATGTCTCAGCACCCTGCTGAGCTGAAACATAAAACTTTCCAATGTGGGGGAATCCACCACTTCCCCTGGGAGACCATTCCAATGTCTCACTGTCCTCATAGTGAAAAATTTTCCTCTTGTGCTCCCCAGTAGCAACCTCTGCTCATTGCCCCTTGTTGTGTCCATGTGACTCCTTGTAAATAGGGAGTCTCCATCTTCTTTGTAGCTTCCCTTTAAGAACTGGAATATGGTAATAAGGTCTCCCTTAAGCCTTCTCTTCTCAAGGTTGAACAGACCCAATTTTCTCAGCCATTCCTCATATGGCAGGTGCTCCAGTTCTCTGATCATCCTCGTGGCTCTTCTCTGGACCCTCTCCAGCCTCTCTGCATCCTTTTTGTACAGCAGGGACCAAAATTGGATGCAATACTTCAGGTGCTGTCTGACAAGCACCAATCAGAGAAGAATGATGACTTCTTTGTCTCTGCTGGTGTTCTCTCTGCTCCTGTTAACCTACTTCTCCACTCTACCTACGTCTCCCTTCTGGGGTGTCAACTTCTCCACTCATCAAGTCCAGTGTCATAACTGGACTTCATCTGGATGGTGATGAAGTGGATGCTCTTGATCCCCACATCCAGGTCACTTATGAAGATGTCAAACAGCATTGGGCCCAATATTGATGCCCAGAGGTCTACACTTGTGATCCATTGCCAGTTGGAGGATGAACTATTTACTGTCACCCTCTAGGTATGGTCTGTCACCCATTTCCCTACTGGCTGCACAGAACACTTGTCCAGGCCATGCCGAGTCAGTTTCTCCAGGAGGAGGCTGTGGGATACTGTATCAAAGGGCTGAGAAAGGTCCAGGCAGACAAGTCCACCACTCATCCTACATCAACCAAGTGGGTTACTTTGTCATAGAAGGCAATTAGGTTTTTTAGGCATGATTTGATCCTAATAAATCCATGTTGGCTTTTCCCTATTGCATGTTTTAATTGTCCATTTTTTATTTTCCAGTTTTTATTTATAATATGAACGTTGGAGTGCAAGAGATTTTTTTAATTTCATGTTTAGAAAAATGCATGTGGTTGGGAAAATCAAATTGTAATTATTTTAAAAAGTAATATAAAATTAACAAGATAGAATAATTTTCATTAAGAAAATGCTTTTAAAACATTTAAATTGAAAGAAATGGTATATATGTTCCTGTGAAGAAAACACAAAATAGATACCATTTTTAATATTTATTTTATTGAAGATTTCTGCAGATCAGTGTGGTACATAAACATGCACACTTTGTTACTGTTAATGAAATATTAGAAACAATAAATCTTGCCAAATAAAAATATTTTGGTTATGTAAAGAGCAAAATTTTAACAAATAGATGCCAGAAGTATAAAACACATATCTCTCTAAAATATGCTTTCAAGGAGAAAATATGCTTGAGGTAAGCTTAGTGATCTGTTTTATCCTGCAGCTGCTGTGAACAGTCAATTTTCTTCCACTTAATTGTAGATGAGGATACTCTTTGCATTACTTTAATGATAGATAATATGTGGCAAATTAATCATATTCATGAATCAGTAGTCAAGTCAATGTTGCAAAGAATACATGTGTAGGAGAGGTGGCTTTTAAAAGCCTTATCACATGTGTGAACGTGTGTGTATGCATGTACTTGTAAATCTATAAATATTCATTAAATTGGAAATCTCAAGCACAACAGCTTTAGAAATAGATATTTTAAATACTTCAGTTAATATTACATGCGGGAGAGGGCTGTTTTAGAAAGGAATGAAAATATGCAGTACAGAAACTGGTTTTCTTCTTTTCTGGCCCTTACAGAAGTGTAGTTTTGCTTCAAAACATTTCTTAGCCTTTTCCTCACTTTCCTGTGTCACTTTGGACCACGATAGAAACCAAGTATCTGCTGTACTATAAGCAGCAGTGAACAGGGTTTCCTCCAGCAATTTTCCTTAAAAATATAGTGCTCATGCAGAATATAGCGTAGCCAGGACTGAAACAATTAGATTCTCTGATTTTCCTGACAAGAAGAACCATTCAAGTGTAAATAAAGCAACCCCAGCCTCTGTCAGTAAATGAGAACACTTATACAGCCTCTGAGTCTGTTTAAGTCTGGACTTCTTGACTGCCTTCTTTAACTGCTGAGTCTTTTGAACAGTGAAGAGGAAGCAAGCAAGGCAGACAAGGGGAACGCATAAAGGGGGCTTTATAGCTATTTTTAAGAGCTTCAGTGCACTGCTCCCCAAATGTTGCAGCTAAAAGCTATTTCCATTTTCTATAAACAGCCCTAAGGGACCATCAACAGCAAAGAGTTGTTTGACAACTTCTTTCTTCTGAAGGTTCTAATTATACAGACCTTTGTGCTTCCAGGCTGCAGCAAGAGTAGGTCTTGGTTTTCTCTATTAAAAAAAAAAAAAACAAACCAAACCAGAACATTGCAAGACAGTATGATGTATATGGTTTCACACAGCATTATAACTGGCTTTTGGAGAGTCAGGAACATACCCTCTTTTTTAATGGTTTATGTGCTTCAGGCTCCTAAGTGGCTTTTGTCTCAAAATACAAATTTTACATTTCATGCTAAGCATAGACAATATTTCTTACTTGTTGAGTCTTTTGCATCTTTGCAGGTGTTCAGGAACAGGAAGACACTGTTTTACTGCAATAATTTATTTATACTTATGATTGATATTTGCACACTTCCAATAAAATCATGAAATGTTCTGTTACTGCATGTCAAGCTAAAAAACAGGATATCTATAACCAGATTTTTTTTCCACAACTGTTAGGAGGTTTTGTGTGTTTATAATTATACATTGCATAATATAGTTTGTCTAACTTATAAGCAAGTTCAACTGTGCAACATCTAACGTACCCTTCTTGAAAATAAATTACTTACACATTTTTAAAATCATGGAGAATTTTCAAACAAGCCCAAATTTTTTAATATTTAAATTGAAATAAATTTTAAGTACTGAAATTTTTTAGCTCTAACTGTGCCTTGGCAACATATTATAAAATGCATTAGATTCTTCTCTAAAGAACATCACTTGTAATAAGATGTAAAGTCTCTGATTAATTCATAACATTATTTTACCCTGTATGACTAATAAAATATGTGTGCTTTGTATGCTACCTACACACGCATATACGCACATTTATA
Organism: Phaethornis superciliosus; assembly: GCA_023637945.1. NCBI lineage: Eukaryota > Metazoa > Chordata > Aves > Apodiformes > Trochilidae > Phaethornis > Phaethornis superciliosus. Next base: position 77,335,704 of record JAJQWJ010000002.1, read on the forward strand.
TACACAGACACATATAGAAAAACATAACCATTTACCTGCAGAAGATATATATTGCAAAGCAGCTATTAGAATAATATAAGAGGAACTAGTTTGGAATATTGTTTATTTGTTTCTGCTTTGTTTTTTCTTGAAGGGACACAGCTTTCAGCAGTTTTTCTATTATTAGCAAACTTGTTCCTTGGTGACAGTTGGGCTATAACTATATTTCATAAACCCGAAAGCTCCCAAGCTGCTGGAAATAAAAAAATTTTGTGAAAGCATGTAACACACAAGTTTTCAATATGGGTCCTGAACAGCCTGTCCCTAAAGCAGTTATTTCCATTTAAGCTCCTGACCCACTGGTGCCTTTGGTGGTGCTGTAGTTTTTCATGGACTTCAAAAGCCACAAATCTGTTTCCATCCTTTTTAATGTAATATAAACTGCACATGCTTCTATCAGTAAGGACTTTCATTTTTATACTTCTTCGATTTCATGACACCCATGGTTCTGTATTTTCACCATGTAGGGAGCAGGATGAAATTACACTGTTCTCAGGCTTCAGCAATATCTGGTTTATGTGATTCAGGACCTCAACAAAAAAAGAGGTCATCGTCAATATTTCTGTAAATGGCTCTTTCTGTTGGAGTATATAAGGTGAGTCTGACAAAGTGTAATTTTTTGTGTGTGTTTATAAAGGAGGGGAAAAGTCCCACACACTTCTGTGAGAGTGGTAAAATCAAGTGGCATAATCCCATACCAAATGATTTTGTTTTGACATAATTCTACAGAAGTGAGAAAGATTTAAATAATAGTTTCTAATTTTATTTTTGCCATCAGCTCTCTTGTATGTCACTATAAAAGTCTCTGCCAGCTGAATTTCAGCTCCTGTTTCATTTGAGAGCAGAAGTTGGCCTTATGTCTATATAAATTCCAGTAAATGACTGTTCCTATACAGAATTTGAACTATCAGATTAAATTTAGAAAACTGTTTTTGTGTACCTAAGAAAATTGATATTTGTACTGAATACTTTAAATACTTCTTCAGTGTGTACTTTGTCAGCCAAGGTAATACCTCAGGAGTCTTTACTGTAATAGGTTTACTAAAGAACTGTCATTTCTATTGCTTTAGTGTCTGCAGTTCTCATTTCAACCATCGAGACACTGTAATTTTGACAAATGACTTATTTCTCTCAGTAGATTGACTCATGTGATGAATCTTCCACTACAATGACAAAATAAACAGAGAACCCAATATACAGTTAAAAAACAAACAAAAAGTAACAAATATTCATAGGAAAGTATCTGAAGGAGAGGTCATTGTAATCTGTTCTGGATGACAGAGAGTACAAGTAGAGGGGTCAGTGAGTGTGGCTCACTGACAAGATAGAGTTAATGAAGTTTCTTCACCAGTGTTCGTTTTACCACATTATTAACAACACATTTAAATGAATTGCTATGTATTTCTTCAGCACCAAGGCTGAAGAAGCAACAATAAAAAATATTTGTTGCTTGTTAGTTTAGTGAGATTATATTCTCTAGCAAATCACAGAGCAGAAGAATTACAACTCCCCTGATCCTTTTAAAATCTCCATTTTATATTTCATGTTGTTCTGGCTTGAGCCAGGACAGAAACAAATTTATTTTTAGTTATTTTACTTTTCAGTCAAGTCCCTTCTAAGTAGCTACACTTTCTGATTATTTTTTTTTTTTTTTAAGTCAGTATCTGCTTCTAGGACTGATAACACTTGATGTTTATAGTTTATTATTGGTTTAATTGTATGAGCAGTAAGCAGAAAGGATCTTGCTTATACTTATTTCTGTAGAAACCAAGGCCACTGCTTGGTTTTCCTAAACTTATGCTTCAGAAACAAAAGGGAGGGAAAGAGGTCGTACATGGGACCTTCCTGTGGAGAGGAGTGGACCGAACAGGTGATTCAAAATCGATGAAAGAAAATATTCTAATCCATACAAGTCAAACTCAATCTAAAACTGAGGGATTACGGATATCAGACTCTCTGAGTTTGAGAGTGTCCGTCATTCATTTAATTGACAGCCCCGTGTTAAAGCATGACCCATGTTTATGCATCTACATTCCTTCCTGGATTTTTTTTAGACCGTGTAGGAGAGGGTATCATATTTGGCTCGTTAGAGGATTCAGTAGCCATTGATACTCTATATTAAACAATAAAAACATAGTCATACAATTTTTTAGAGGGAAATTTAAGCCTTTGTATAATTCCCATAACTAAAAATAATAGTGGTGTGTAGTGAAATATTGCTGATTTCCAATGTCCTGAGACTATAAGACTGCTTCAGAAAACCAAATAGATATTGTACATCTAAAGGAAATTTTGAATTTGTTTCCACCTTTTTTAGTGACCAACATTCTGTTTGCACATAGATGTAAAGAGAGGAAGAAAAAAAAAAAAAAGGTAAAGCAATTGCTTTAAAGTACAACCTGAGGTGGTGACAATTTTTTTAAAGGGTTTTAGGTTTAACTTTTTAGATTTTAATTTAAAATATCAAAAGAGGAATGTCAATAACTGATGTCTAACCTGCATGTTATCATTTACTGCAAACAGCAAACAAAAGGATTTACCTTTGGAAGGAAAAAATATCAGGCTAGCTAGCAAGTACACACAATGCCAAAGGATGTAACCAGCTCAATTTGTTATAATCTCTTCAGTATAGTGAACTGTCTTTATAAAATTCATAGTTTTAAAACAATCAAATATTCTTGAAAATCTAACTGCAGCAAAAAAAGATACTCTTATGCTTATGTTTACACAATCTTTGGACTTGGTATATTGTTTTGTAAAGTAAGTGTGTAGACCCCATAGCCCTTTCTTCTTTAAGAAATAATTCAGTTATCAACCATCACCATCTTTTTTTATGTAAGTAAAATGTAACTTGATTTTAACTGAATATGTAACTCAGTTCTTTTAAGTCTTCTATGGAATGTAATTTTAAAATTGTTATTACACAGCAAAACACTTTTCATTTCAGCGTGACTCAACTCTTGCAAGACCTAAATGCATGCTTAATCGTGGAAAGATGTCCACAAACGTGATTTCATAAGCTCAGCACTTTTTTGCATCGGACAAGTGAATGTTTAATTTCAAGAACCAGAAACCGTAACAATTTTTTCTTAACTTCTGAGGGAGGGCAGTATTTACAGTGATTATATTTCATTTTTTTAAACTAATCAGCTCTGCCTGCCTATGTCAGTGTGCCTTCCAATGATACAACTTCCTTTGAGTGAACACACTTGCTTTTCCTATCTATCACTTGAGTGATCTCAGTCATACTATCATTTGCTGCAGCTGGATGTTGGAAATGTCATACTGAGGAACTTGAATGAGCTGGATTAGAAAAAGTAGAATCTGCTGTAGAATGTCTTCATATTCTAGAATTCTATTAGTAGCAAGCGCAAAGTATATCCCAACTGCTACTTGAAGAACCTTCTACTCCAGAATAGTAAAAGAAAAATATTTACTTGCCTACTATTGATTGAACTTTTTTTTTTTTGTCCTGACAACTTCTTTGCTCAGAAAATGAAATGGCTGACCTGAATCATGCTTTAAAGTTTACACGTCCTTCCAGCAGGGTGTGATTGACCTAAACATGATGCATATGAAGATGCTGATCACAGTTCACATTTTTTATCTGTACCAGTATGGTAAAATGGAAGCTCTAGATGCTGCATTTTACTATGTGTTACTCTGTATCTGTAACAGCATATTGTTAAGGAAAAATCTAACTGTGATGAAGAGAATTGGAATCAGAAGGTACTGAAAAAATATACTGTACTGGTGGACATTTGGCTTCAGCCTAATAATCTCATTTAATTTAGGTTCAAAAAGACCTGAAGAGAGTGAACTATGTTTTTGTTATCAAGTGGAAAAAAAAAAAAAAGCCTTCAAACACTGAATCAGATTTCTTCAAAATTTTTGTGGGCATTATGTAAACAAACAAACCGGTTACTATTTCAACTTTCTTTTTTAAAAGCAAGTTTAAAACTTCCTGTTTGCTACTTCAACTTTCATCTAAGGCAGGAAAATTTTTTTGTGTTCATTTGAAAAGTCATTGCCCAAAGTGAGTCAAAGAGTTCAAAGGAATATCCTCAGCTGAAGGTTTCCCACTGTCATCACTGGAGTATATCTCTGCCAGGCTCCTGTATGTTTCCCATCCCACTCCAAGCATATGATTTTATATATATATATATATTATATATATAATATATATATAATAATATACTTACATTTGAGCTATCAACATATTCTTTTGTTTCTGGTGAACAGTGCATGTTCCCTGAGTACACACTCCTCTTGTAAGACGTATGGGTGTGTGTGAGCATCCAGCTCTGTGTGTTCCCCTGCTGCTTCCTGCCATCACTTGCTCATAAGCAAGGGAGCACTCCAGAAATTCCTAATATTTTGGTCCCTTCTTGCTGCATCCCACTCTTGCTGCCCTAGCTGCATGCAAGCTCCTCCCAGTGCCCCGCGGGGAAGCTGCACCATCAGCTCCTGTCAGAGATTTCAATGCTTTCAGGGTGATGGTCAGAAGTGTCAAACCAAGGACCAACAGATACTGTTTCCACTTTGAGGTATCACTGTTCCCTATTTTTTTCCTTCTTTTATGCTTCTTTTTCCATTTTACTCCTTTGCTTCAAACGCCTCTGTAATTAGCTAATAATTGTTCAAACTAGCTGATAATCATAATTAATAAGCATTATCCAGGCCTTCTAGAAAGGTTGAACCATGGGATCATGCTCATGCTAATACTTAAAAGCTTTAGTTTTACCTTATTGTATAAGCAATTAAGTAGTCAAAACATCATAATTACCTAGCTATGCAAACAATATTTGAGTTTACCTGAAATTCAGCCCTTAGGGATAAGCAATAAAAGAGTCTCATGAAGCCAAATCTTTTAAAGGCAGACTGAGCTTTTCATTTAAGGAAGTTGTGGTCAATAGTGAACTCATCTGATTAATTACACTATTAGCTACACAAACATCAAGCATGTTCTGTAAAAATCCAATAAACCCTGGGACAGAAGTGTTTTGATCTTTCTTGAAGCTAAAAGGATTATATCTAAATGTCTAATTGGATATAAAAGGACATATTAAAAGAAATGTTCTTTAGATTAAAATTCTATCTCTATGTCAAAAAATATGAAAAGTATTATTTCAGATATTTTATTTCACATAATATTCACATATTTCACACAAATGCAGGCACATAAGTAGCATGTGAGAATTTTTTTTTTCCCCAAGCCTCTCTGAAATGCTTCTCCCCAGGCTTTTCAGTGAAGGACTTCCAGGCACATTTCTGCATCTGTTTGTTTACTGCCCAGTGTTATTTTAATGTCTGTAATGCTCACAATCATCTGGTTGTACCCCTGGCATTTAGTCGTCTTTCTATTATTTCTGCCTTCATGCTTACAGAAGCTCATTTGATATTTTCAGAGGCATGATCACAGTAGTTTTACGCATAGTGAGTCCACTTATTGCCTCTTAGAATGTCATTAAATTTCTGTCCAGATGAGTTTGAGTTTTGTTTTGTGCTTCTGTCTCTTAAAACAGATTATGATTCAGTATTGTAATTCAAACTGATATAACTGCTATTTCCTGAAAGTCATTATCATTTAGTTCAGAGTTTTGTGGTGACCAGATGGCATAGACTTGTATGTCAACATATAGACACTTGCAAAATAGGCAGAAATGTCTCATGTAGTAACTTCATTCATTCTCTTGGTTCTGTCCAAAGCTGAAATGATGAAATGCGCACGAGCTTATGTCACAGGTTTCTGGAAACCCACATGTTGAATTCAGGGAGTGATTAGCAGTGTCTGGAGAAAGGTGCATTTTCTCTATTGCCAGTAGAAACACTTCCAAAAAGAAAAATAAAGAATGCAGAAATAAAGTTTGCTTCCAAGGTTATGAGGGATATTAGTGCTCTGAAAGGAGGTATAACATTTCAAAGAGTAAAAAAATATATATATTTTGTCTTAATACATGCTCATGATATGCAAGCAAAACATAGCAAGAAATAAATTTATCAAAAATGTTACAGTATGCCTCTCTAGGTTTCAAAAAGCAACTAGTTTCCTCAACATCCTTAAAGTCCTACTTCACAGTTTAATTTTTTTTTAATAATTAAACTCAGAATTTTTTTATAGAAACCTGAGAATCTATTATGATCTTGTTCGGTACACTTCATCTACTGTAAGCCCTCCCCCTTGGCATAATAATAGGTGCACCAAAATAATAGGAAGAATTCTTTGGGGCATGCTCTCTGTCATGATTGATTTTTATCTGATGTAAGAGTTACAGAAGCAGCTGCGCTTTCCAGTAAAATGAAGAAACATATTTGTCTTTTCATTTCATTCTGACCCAAACCAACAAATTATACAGAAAGACTTGTTTGCTTAAAATAATGCTTATTTAAATAATCATCATTTTGGTGATCTAGGATATCTTGTCAAGGGACAATCTGAACAAAATTCTATTATTAAAAAAAATGCATTTAAATTTATATTCTAATAATCAAATTTATATTGGTGGCTAAATCTAATTGCAATTGATATTTCTTACAATCAATATTACTTGATTGTAATGAATTTTCCCCATTAGTACTCAGCTCTATTTTAAGAACATCTCAAAGAAGGCAAAATTTGTACCACATGTACTTAATGAGTTACTTATTTCATTAATATGCAATGCACGGTCACTACCGAAATCAATATATATTGGTATGCAGACTATCAGAAATGGTGTAATACATGCTCTTTTTAACATATTTACGGTAACTTTTTACAGAACTAGGCAAAGGATTATATAGTAAATTGTACTATGGAGAAGAAAGGAACAACAAAAAAACCTATTGTAGTATCCTGAAAGGCCTCTGAAGTATGTGTGGTTTGTAAACCTTTATGGCATAAATTTATTATTTTATCCTCATGTAGGACCAGTTTGAGAACTAGCAACCACAGAGAGGGATGGCTTGCAAAAGACTTGTCATTTTGTGTTCACGGTTATATCAAAAAAGCTGATTCTACTTATATTGAAGGTAGCAGCAAAATTCCTGCTCATTTCGATGACAGCTGGAATGGCCTATAAATGTCCCTTTGTTATGCTTATTCTACTACACATAATATGTTTTCCTTTAACAACATTCTGTAATTAACAACAGTTTGACAGACTGAAACAGTTTGACTATTCCATACTTGTTACTGCAGCACAAATCTGAATTGTGTGTTTTGCTGACAAACAAAATTTCAGATAAGTGAAATGTGCTCTTTCCCACAAAACAGCTCTTTCAGTACAGTTGTACAATGTGCATATAAATAGCAACTTGCTAATTGTAGATTCAAGATTATAATTTTGAAGACTTTTTCCTAAAAACACAACAGTATCCAGATTTTTCTGAAACTGGCAAATTCTGATTTAATTATACAGTAAAAAAAAACAAAACAACAACTTAAAATCACAGGTGGTGTGCTCCAGCACTCTGACCATCTTTTTGCCCCTCCTTTGGGTTTGCTCCAAAATCTCCGTCCTTCGCATGTTGTGGGCTCCAGATCTGAACACAGTTCTCCAGGTGAGGTCTCAGGAGAGCAGAGTAGAGGAGGAGAATCACCTCCCTTGATATGCTGGCCATGCTTCCTTTGATGCAGCCTAGGACACAGTTGGCTTTCTGGGCTGCAAGTGCACACTGGTGGCTCTAACATCTCCTCCTCCACCTAACTTGATCAGTTCTCATTACATGATTTTTCTCAGTGGTAAATTGAATCCTTTCTTGGGATAACTCTTCTATTTTGTCTGCATGGCAGGGAAGAATGCCATTTTTCCAATTAGAATTATTGGACAACTATTGATTTTAGAAGTTAATTTACAGTCTTCATATTTCATTTATTTAAGAGATTGCTACATTGCTCTCAAAACATTAACCTTGTTTGTAGAATGTGCTGAAGAGCATTAAAAGGAACCAATAGACAAGAATTTATCAGCATAAGTCTGCCATTTTTTTCCTTTGAAACATATCATGCTGTATTTAATTATCCAATACAATTTTCTTTCATAACATATTTGCTTGCAGAACAAGTAGATGACATTCCGCCACTGATATTTAAACACAGCTAAGGCTACTTTGATGTTAAAATGTTCAATTGAAGTTAAATGCTTGTATGCTTTTAATCTTACATAAAAAAATTATTTAACATTAATAGCTATGTTTTGAAACATCAGCTATTTGGTTAGATTAATCCATACAGATCAAAATTAGTTTAGACATCAATGGTCAAGTAATACTTCTTTCTATGTATCTCTTCTATAAGAGTTCTTGAACCTATTACCCAGTTGTGAAAACTCCATCTCACATAAACTAATAACTACTAATATATGTTATAATACTTGGGAATATGAGATATTTTCGAGCATTTAATGAAAAAAAGTCACTGTACATCTCTACCTGTTCTTTGGAGTTAATTGACATAATTTGATATCTAATATTAATAACATTCCTTGCCTCTTCAGACACGTTTTTCCATACTGCTCTTTTAATCAGGCCTAGTACATTTCTAGTTATCAGGAGACACAATGAGCAAAATTATTGTATTTAATGGGATAATTAACATTAAATTATCACATAGCTCTTGTTTTTAAAGAGTTTTCTAGAAGGCTATATGGTTGATATAAAGTCACATATATGCTGCTGATAAAACAGGAGATGGGGAAATATGTAAGGTGGTATAACATAGGAGTGCACACCCTAGTGACTGGATTTAAGCATTTTCTGCTGTTGAGCTCCACCATTAAATATCAGACTCCACATGAAAAATAAACATTGACTATATTGAAATGGCCAATACCAAATATTGAAACTCCAATAGCTAACAAGCCAGATATTAGGCAATGCCACTACTTCTGGAATAAGTCATTAAGTGATTACTTCCTTGTTTCAGGGGGAAAAAAACACAAGTCCTAACTGTATTAAAAGGGCTTATTTTCTATTGTACTGTATGCCAGTGGAAAGCTTTGGTTTTGGACATGAACTATTTACCTCTAAGTTTAACCCTCACAAGTAAGGTAAGTAGAGTAACATGGAGGAAGGGTTGAAGGAGGGAAGGGATTTATGAAAATACCAAAAATGCCACATCTATGTATAATACTGGTTCACGTTGCAGCTCAATAGAGCAGCAGTCAGCTTAAGTACATGCTTCACCTTATTTAGGTAAATTTTAATCCATAACAGAAATTCACTTATGCTTTTATTTAGATCTGGAGAGGTGTCATGATTTGTTTCTGTAGACCACACTGTAGTTCTATAGCTACAGAGCTCTGTACTATTCTCTCTGTTACAATCCTAATGAGTTTCAAATCCTTATAATGAGGTGCCCCAAGGTGTACAAATTATTTGAGGTGGTGCAACACCAGTGTAGTGTAGAGTGAGACAGTCACCTCCCTTGACCAGCTCTTAAGTGCAGTAGGTAATGAAGACAAACCCAGTCTTCCTTCAGTGATGTTCTGTGACAGGAGAAGAGGCAATTTAAACACAAACATAAAAAATATTTTGAGTGTGGTCAGACACTGAAACAGGTGAGCAGCTTTAGAGTAACCAGTCTTAGATATTAAAAAACTGAGCTGGTCCTGGACAACCTGCTTTTGCTGAACTTGCTTTGATAAAGGGTGTTTGACCAGATGGTTGCCAGAGATCCCTTCCAACTCTCATGATTGTGTGAATCTAATCTACAGGCCACTGTAACATATTAATAAATCACATATTTCAAAGAAATTCATCCAACTTTCACTATTTGTTTTGTGCTAAATACCAAGTTCCATAAGATCTAGATTGGACTCTGATACTGATAAACTTAATTTTGGGCCAAAGGATGACTGTTCTGTGGTAGACTCATGATACCTTTCATATATTGACTTCTACCTGACAATGACCAGGATCACATGCTAAACAGAAAAATACAGGAACAGCCAAGCCTACAGTAAGATTCTCCTTGATATACTTCCTCACAACAATTTGTCATATCCTCTCTTTCTTTTTCTTGACATCCAAAGTCCTTTTATAGGTGCTACATAGGACTTTTGAAGCCCACAGATAGAACCATATAGACAAAAAAAAAGAGGTTGGAAAGAACTGAAATGTTCAGAGGGAATAATGCTGTGCTGAATTTCTCTCTTGTTAGACAGTATATAATCAAAAGACTAAGGTGAAATATACTTTGAAACAGTGCTAATTCAAGATATCACATGCTCTTTGGTGGTGGTTTTCCATCATCTGACATGCACAGCTGTGAAATGGACTTTACTGAGCCTCTGGTGAGTAACTTAGTGAGTCAGTCACTGCATGTAAAACGTGTTCCTTTTCTTTTGGATGCTGTACATACCACTTCCTTCAAAGAACATGGAGCTTTATTCCTTATCTGCATGATAGTTCTGCATCTTTTAATATAAGAATGATCTTATTATACAAATCCAGATTTAGAGAGTTCAGTTACAGATTTTAAAAACAAAAATTATGCATAAAACCCAAGATACAAATTTATTATTTTGGGTGACAATTATGAGGCATTGTGACTGGTGGTGGAAGCATTGTTCTCATAACAAGATGTATCCACTTCCCCTTTCCCTGTAGAAGGCCTCTTAAAAGGCTTAGTGATAGGTAGCAAATATGTGTATGAGGAAATCATTAGACCGGTTTCCTGCCATATGGGAATTGCTTAGTGGGTTTGCTGTCATCATTAACATCTTCATAAAGTTGCTTGCATACAATTAATTATGTAATTGCAAATTGGCATTGAAAAGATTGAATTATGAAGCAAACCAGTATCTTAATTTACTGTCAGATAATATAATAAAGATGTCATACATTTATAGACTTAAAGGTGTGTTGTGTTTTTTTTTTTTCTAAGAGAAATCTTCTTAGTACAAATATTTTCAAAAGACCCTTTTTAATATGAAAACGCTAAAATATCTGCCAAGGAAATACTAAAATATCTGCCAATGGAATTATTACTCACTATGAAAGAGTGCATATTATTTTAAAAATCCTAAAGTTTTACAACACTGGTGTTAACAGATTTGTCTGCAAGCTGATTTCCTTTCCATCTTTCTGAAGGACAGCATAACTAATGACAAATAAATGGAATTATTCCTGAGGAGAATTACAAAACTCATGACAATGTGTACTTAACATGACATATGAATGCATTACACTTCTGCTACCCTGAGACACTGATGCTCAGTTTAACTATGGCACTATTAATAAGAGAAAGCAGTACAGTATCCTTCCATAGCTTTATTCTTTAATGTCTGACTTAAAAAGTTTTCAGCATGACAGATTTTCACTAAAACTTGGCAGCTCAAAAACCTTAGAACAGTTTGAGCTGCAAGGAGAAGACAGAGACGTGAAAGAAGGTACAACCCACTTCTCTTTTGTACACATTATGACACATCCTTGCAAAACACACCCTTTCCAGAAAAAAAGGCATGTTCCTGTTAAACGCAAATTGTTACTCTGTCAGAGCAGTCAGTTCCACTCCTTTTAGCAGAAACTCCAGAGATAACGGAATATATCAGAAGATAACAGAATAAAAGGTATTAAGCTCAGTTTTCTTTCTGATCATGAAAGCAATAAAATTTAACCTCTTACAGTTTAATAACACCCAAACATTGACTGTATACATATACAGTTCCAGATCATTACAAGAAAAGGTAATACATCTGCATTATTGCATAAAGACCCTTATACTTTTTTCCCTGAACTTGATAATGCTCCTTGTATGTGCATCACAGTACCCTTAGTAATTTTTGAGGAACTGGTATAAATTGAAGGATGATACCTACAGACTGCAAATGGCATTTTTCTCTTTAGGGAAAAAAAAAAAACCCCACAAAACCAAAAAAACAAACAAACCAAAAAAAAAAAACAAAAAACCCAAAACCACAACAATAAAAAAACCAAACAAAAAACCAAACCAAACAAACAAACAAAAAAAAAACCCCAAACAAAACAACCCCCCCAAAAAAAAACAAAACCCAAAACAACCCCACCCAAAACATTAGTCTAGCACCTAAGAACACCTTTTCACCTGCTCAAAAAATTCAGCAGATTTTTTTTTCTTTCAGGAACTTTCTAACTCAGAATACAGTTATTACTTTTGCCTCCTGCATACCTCAATAATTTGAATTACTGCAGGACAGAAAATGTATACCCAGTGTGCAACAGCCAGATACATAATAAAAATATTTACATTTTCTCTATGGTTAAGAATTAATCATAGATTAACTTAAAAACCACATGGCTTGTAATACAAGAACTTCACAGAAGCTGGAGCAGGGTATTAAAGCTGTTGCCTACTGGTGTCAATGAAATTCTCAGTAAAATGAGGATGCATAGCTATGGTCTGGTTTAGGGCTGTGATAACCTCTATTGCTCTATGGAGAGCTCTCAAACTACAGAGAAAAGCCAAATGTCTTCATCATTCAATATCCACTGACATCTGCAATTAACTGAAAGGTTTGCAGACTTCTGAAAAGCCAGCGGCCCTTTGTTGCTGATTAACAACTTGAGATGTTTTAGGGCATATATTTGACATACCCAGGGACAAATCCATCTCAGAGAAGGCTTCAGATGTCCATTATGGACATCCATCTCTCAAGAGGTCCAGGAAACTCAAAGGTGAGCATATATGATCCAAGGATGCAGATGTTCACTTTCCACATCCCCATTCTTAGATCCTCCAAACAGGTGGTGAGCACAAGCAATGCATATATTCATTTGCTCTACTGTCATGCCTTGAGACTTCCCTACAGCATTCCCAGTCCCTCCACCTCTCCCTCCCCTTAGTCCAGAATATATCCTCAATTCTTGTTCTTGCTCATCTGCTAGCAGCTCACCCCATCCACAAAAGTATACTGCTCCTAAAATGTTTAGCTAGTTGTATTGCTTTCTCTATTCAGTCTTTTCTGTCAGGCACTGATGTCAATCAGTAAAAATACCATTCTTACCACACTTTTACTTTCTGATGAATGCAATGTCATCTTTTTACTTTTGGTGAAGAATACATAGGAGTTGAGTTTTGTAATGTGGTAGTCAAGCATCAATTTTGAGTTGTTCAGGAAATTATGTTTGACCTGAAAAAAAGAACATGCTAGACAGGAGAGGATTGGGAGGCAGTGTGGTAATATATATGTGAAAAAGGCACCTTAAATGTTTAAGGTAATTTTCTTTCAAACATCTGACTATACTTATATCTAGCAGTACACTTCAGATGCATGGCGTGCCTGGGAAGGGTGTTATAATCATGTGACATGCAAAAGGGTACAACACAGTAGAAAGGGGGCAGTCCAGGAGGTTTTTGGATGACACCTTCCTGTTGCAGCTGGTAAGTGAGCATACCAGGGGTATTGCCCTGATAAACCTACTGACTACAAAGAGGGAAGGGCTTGTGGAAGATGTGGTGGTCAGAGGTCATCTTGGGCACAGAAGCCATGGTATGATAGGACTTTCAAGATGTGATGAAGATAGGAGGGTCATCAGAAAAACCTCTACCTTGGACTTTCAGAGGGCTGATTTTGGTCTATTCAAGATGCAGGTTGGGAGGTTCCCCTCAGAAGCAGTACTCAAAACAAAGAGGCCCAGGAAGACTGGACTTACTTTAAGAATGGAATTATAAAGGAGTGGGAGCAGGCTGTTCCTCTGAAAAATGAGAGCACAGAGAAACAGACTGGCTGTTTTGAGCAGGGAACTTTTGCATTAACTCAGAAATAAAATTAAAAAAAAAAAAAAAAAAGAAAAAAAGAGTGTATCAACTTTGGAGAAAGGGGCAGGTGAAACAGGAAAACAGGAAATGTTAAGGATATTGTAAAGTCATGTAGAAAGAGAATTAGAGATTAGAGGAGCCAGGTTAGAGGCAGCCTGGTGAGGCCTCGGTAGAGCCCTTTGTGAGCTGCCTCAGGAGCCCTGGCCCTTGGCCTTTCTCTGTTCATTGGGATGTAGTGGCACTGTGCTCAGTGGTGAAATGACAGCACAGTGCCTGGTGTGCAAGCTCCTGCTGACCCACCTGACCTACGCTGCCTCAATAGCTTCAAGAAGTACAAGAGACTGATGCCACATAGACAGTATAGTAGTCATAAACACTTCCTGGGAGAGGGAAATATAACAGTTCCTGCCATTTCCCATCCAATGCCCAGAAAAACTAATGCCTGGGACACACAGTAATAGTTGTGGGCTACAGATGCTCGTTTATCCCAGTTTTGAGTGGGAGTAAGATGAGATGATGCTGTCAAAGAACTCCAACTGTAAGATATTCTCTGCAAAGCTAAGGGTATTTATCTTGACCAGATTCATGTCAGGGAAGGAAGTTTCAAGAAAAGATGAAGTTCATATTTTATTGTGTGCATCATAAGTTTACAAATATATTTCACTGCAGTCAATTAATCTTTGCCAGAGCCCACCCAGACACCCTCTCACTCCCCTTCCTCAACAAGATGGGGAAGAACGTAAGATAAAAAAGCATGTGGGTTGAAAAAAAGACAGGAACATCAGTTGCCAATTATTATAATGGCACAAACAGTCTTCGCTTGGGGAAAATTAATTTAATTTAATTTAATTTTAAATTTTAATTTAATTTATTGCCAGTTAAAATATATTGGATTAGTGAGAATCAAAACCAGAAAAGTAAAACAATGCTTCCATTCCCTTCCTTTTCCCAGACGCACTCCTTCATTTCCAACTTTCCTACTTCCCCCCGCTCCAAGAAGTGTAGTGCCATGGGGAACGTGGGCTGTGGTCATCCCCCAGCCTCTCCTCTCTGCCTCTCCTTCCTGCCCCTCAGCCTTTTCCCTGCTCCATCCCGGGGCCTTCCCAGGGGCTGCAGGGAAACCCCCGCCCCACCGGGGTCTCTCCCGGGGCCGCAGGGGCATCTCTGCTGGGGCGCCCGGAGCCCCTCCTGCCCTCCTCCTGCTCTCCGGAGCCTCGGGGCTCGCAGGGCTGTTTCTCCCCCTCTTTCCCTCAGCCCTGGCTGCCGGGCAGCGTTTTGCCCTTTCTGACCCAGGCTTTCCCCGAGGGGCTCAGCTCTGCCCTGCGCTGGGGCCCTTGGAGCCGCCTGGAACCCAATGTGTTCCCCAACGCTCCTCACAGGGGCCGGGCCGGAACCCGCTTTGCTTCCCAACTCTTGACACCTAAATCCAGGAAACCCATTCTAGCTCATAAATGATTCTCTTGATTATATGTAGCCTTACACCTCTAATTCTGCTTGCTGAGAGCATAGTTGTGAGTTTGCACACTTCAGGATAAGGAATGCATTTTTTTCCCGTATTCCTGAGCTATTTTAGCTGTATTCTGAATCCTAGACATACTGAGCCTGATACTACTTGTTGCCATTAACTATTTGGCAGTGTGATGACATATTGAATTAATTTATTAATTTTTTTATGGCAGTTGTGGCAGCAATTTAGTACCAATATGCCACTGTATCTTATTAGGATGCCAGCTCAAGGAAGGAATAGGAACTGGATCAGCTTGTAAAGCATATGGGATACAGTCTTTGCTGTCAGTCATCAACTGCTCACTGGGAATTTTCTTTTCATTAAGCTCAAAATTTGCAATGGCAGAACGGTTGGTGCAGTAACCCTGTTGCAGCTGCTTGTGGCTGCTCTTGTGACCTTATGGGTGAATAGCAGGGCATTAATCTATCTGTTTCTGTTCAACTGTTTAGCAGAGTTACAGGAAAATGAGAATGTTGAACAGGACTGTGCCTGGGTTTAGCTAACTTTTAGCAGTTAAAAATGAATTATTCTCTCATCACTGACTGCTAGTGTGCATTGAGATACATGTCCTATTTGATTCAGCCTTGCTTATTTAGTCCGTCACAAACTGTAGTTATATCTTCACATCATGGACTATTTGCTTGTTTTACTCTCTAGAATAATGGATGATCATACTTTTTACTATCCCCACTACTTTCACATTCAATGTACTAAAAATTGTATATATAGACATCATGTGGCTCAAAGTTCTTAATCCTCAAATAAAAATATTTTCATTTTTAAATTAATACATCATGAAGAGGATAGGGCCTTTTAAGTCTTTAGTTCAGTTATTGTTCTAGATGTATAAAGAAAAATTACAGAAAAAATTAAATAAATGTACTAAAGAAAACTAAGCTTGTAACACAGAATACCCATCCTTCTACTCTACTTTTAAAGCTACTAGAATATAACTACGAAGTTAGAGTGGAAAAACACTGTCACTTCTAGACCAAATTGTTCTTTTTTGCTATCAGTTAACAACTTAGAGTGAACTTAAATACAGTGAGGCACCTTTCTTATGCCAATGGAAATACTGTGCCACAGACTGTCTTCTGAGGTATGTTGTCAGGAACATTCCTGTAAACCTGCCCTTCAGCGGACTTTACAGGAGCCAATTGGAACTTAAAGGACAGTTTTGTCTTTTAAGAGGAAAGAGGAAATACAGAGCTGGAGTTTTTCTCTGTTTGTTATTTTAAAAATTTGGGAACTGCAGAATTTAAAATTGTGCAGATGCATTTTTGCTTCTGAAATCAGCAGTCAGTTCTGCGTAGATATATGATATATCTTCTGATATAGACAGTGCTGGTTCAATAGCCATTCTTTCCAAACGGGATAGCTTTTTAAATCACTGAATATATATAAGAGAAATTAAGGAGAAGGTAATAATGTTTAATAATAATATAATTCTTTATTGCTTTGTTTTGTTTGTTGTTTTTTGGTTTGGTTTGGTTTGGTTTTTTTGGTTTTTAAATCTTGAATGTTCTTTTAATTGCAGTTTTACAGATTACTTCCTTTTTATTTTAAGACTCTTATATTGGTAAATCAAATGTACATATCACCCAATTCTAAGTTCCATACATGTGTGGGCAGCTTCTGAAAGACATTATGTGATGTCCTATTCAGCAGAATTATCTTTGCCTCAGCTGACAATTTGCAGGTGGAATGTTGGTCATAGACTTCTGATAAGCAGTGACTTAATAGTTGGGTGAGGGGTCCAGCCCAGATCAAGAGGCCATGAGCTCAGTCATAGAATTGGCTGGGTTGGAAAGGACCTCAGAGATCATCAAGTCCAACCCTTGACCACTACCACTGTGGTTACCAGACCATGGCACTGAGTGCCACATCCAGGCTCTTTTTAAATATCTCCAGGGACGGAGAATCCACTACTTCCCTGGGCAGCCCATTCCAATGTCTGATCACCCTCTCCGTAAAAAAGTTCTTTCTAATATCCAACTTAAACTTCCCCTGGCACAACTTAAGTCCATGCCCTCTTGTTTTGCTGATAGTTGCCTGGGAGAAGAGCCCAACCCCGCCCTGGCTCCAGCCTCCTTTCAGGGAGTTGTAGAGAGCGATGAGGTCTCCCCTGAGCCTCCTCTTCTCCAGGCTGAACACCCCCAGCTCCCTCAGCCTCTCCTCACAGGACTTGTGCTGGAGTCCCTCACCAGCCTGGTTGCCCTCCTTTGGACCTGCTCCAGGACCTCAATCTCCTTCCTGAACTGAGGGGCCCAGAACTGGACACAGGACTCGAGCTGTGGCCTCACCAGCACTGTTACTTTTATACATCCTCCTGACTATCCTGTCTCTTCCATTTCTTCTATTAAAGTCTTGTTCTTCTCTCTAATTAACACTCTCTCTCCCTTGCTCCCTTCCCTGTTGCCTCCCCCCTCTCTTCTTTAGCTCCATGCTATTTCTACCCAGTATTTAAAATTGTTGTTTGCTGACTACACCAAATGTTACAATCTACCCTGGGGTTGGCATAACTTATTATTTGGATCCCCAAGAACAAAGTCCAACCATGCAGGGTTGGATGCAAATAGAATGTTTTGTTTGGTGGACAGCAGATAACACAAGCAATATGAAGTGACCCGGTGAAGATTTGGCATGTCTGGAGATGAAGAAAGAGAGAGATAGAGAGAAAGAAAGAGAGAGAGAGGTAGAAAAGAGTATCACCACCACATCCGAATGATTTTTCATCCTGGGCCGGCAGTCCAGTCCTAGGCAGGCCAGCAGCCTGTTCCTAGGCAGCAAAGAATGTATGCATTAGAGTTCATTATACACTCCTGGAGTTTCTGTGGCTACCAAAGTTTCCTGCTGTGCTTCTTGTAGATTCCAAAAATCAGGAATGTTGCTTCTTCATAATTTCTCCCCCCATTGTATGCTATTGTCTGGAGTAGCCCCTTTCTATCCCAGTGGTACTCAGTCAGTCTCTACGGACGATGCCCCTCACCTGACCTACTCGGTCTCTGTGCTGGTCAGGAGTCAATTGCCCAGCATTCCAATCTGCAAGTTTGACATTCGAAGCAAAGAATATTCTGCTAATGGAACCTCACAAGTTGCATTTATTATAAGAGAGAGAAAAAAATCCATTAAATTAAATCATTTCTATATTTATCGATTTATACATATTTAAAGTTCAAAGATATATGAAATTATTCTTGGGGAATGATGTGTAAACATTTATTTCTAAATAAACAGAAAAGTGATATCATTACATTTAAAGGTTTATTTCCATATTTGAATCTTGTGTTTTTAGTCCTCAGCACATCAATTTTTTTATTTCAGTAAAATAATTTATTTTCTGCATTGATTAAAACTTTGACCTTATCATAGAAAAGAATAACTTTATTTACAGTTATAATATAATTTTATTTAGTTGGAGTACTTTCAGTGATAATTATCCAGCAGTCAATGATTTTTTAAAATGTAAATAATTTTTAAGCATTCAGAAATACATAAGAATGTTCAGAATTTGGCAAATGATATGCAGATAGTTATGAATGTATCAACATTTGCATTTAATTACTTTTGAAAATATTTGTTTCTGCAATGACAAAATTTTTACCTGAAAGTGAAAGAAAAAGGTTGAAATAACCTAGAAAAACAGGTAAAATTATTGTCACAAATTTTCTTTGAATTATTTAGATGGTATATGGAAAAACAAAAGGGAAAAAAATAATGGATAATAAGATATATTTATTTCTTTTTCAAAGAATCTTACGATCACTTAGGCTGTAGGGATAAAAGCTTAACTGGAGTAGAGTTTACTTAATCTTTCTCATCCACAGACAGTCATTTCACCATAAGACACAATGAGATTGGTCAAATATGTTTTTTCCTTGGAAATACCCATAAAATTTTCCTTTTTACCTGCTTTTACTTTACATGCCTGGAAAAGAACTCCTGTTTAGCAACACAGATGTTTCTTCCATGGGTTTCATTTTTCTATACCTATCTTGAAAATTTCTTCCATATTACACATCAGGAGGCTATCTCATTTTACATTCAGTGAGTCTTTGGCTTTTCAGATTCTGTACATAAGTGTCCAAGCAAAAAAACCAGTACTTTTATACATTTTCTTTGTTTCTTGTCCTTGTTTCAGTTCTTGGATGGATTTTAGTTCCTCATTAAGGTCTTTATAAGGCGGGGTGGGCCTTCATATGAAAACCTCTTATAGGTACCTTTATAATTTGTGGCAGTTTCTCAGGGTATTCTTTGTAGCAATTCTTTAAGTAAATTGAAGGCTGCTCCTAGGAATAAATCCAGAGTCTAAATTACAGTGTTCAGATTCCTAGATCCTTCCTCTAATTTCTGAGGTCAATCATCTAGTTCATGGTTCTGAAGTCCCTATATGTGAACCATAGGACAAGTAGAGCGTTAGAGCAGTTGACTCCTCTAGCACTTGCCTTGGGAAATAATTAGCAGCAGAATCTAGGAATGTCTGGAACTGCTTGAACAGTGCTATGCTTTCCTCTTAACAGGTGACTGCGTGCTTGAAAGCCTCAATAAGAACCAGTTCTTGAGCTCATAAGACTTCTAATGGTTGCATACAAAATGTCTCTTTCATCCACTCTGTCCTCTTGTGGAGGTTTGTGATGTATCCTCACCACAACACTGCATCTCTACTTACCCTCTGAATTTGCCTCACACTCTCAGATCCCATGTTTAACAATGGGCTAGTCCACATCTGAGGAGCTGCTTTACTCTCCCTCTTATATTTCCCTGCCTGTCCTTCCTAAAAATTCTGGTACAAGTTTTATTTTTAATCTTTCCTTTCTCCATGTCCTTAAAGTGAAACTCATTATGTTTTGAAGCACAGATCCTGACAGCAACTTAGAGAAAGAGAACATAAAAAATGACTTTAATTATCTGGTTAGTTCTTGATAAGTTACTGCTATGATATTCATGCAAATATAATTATTATAAATATTAAATCTTGTAAATTTCCTCACCTTGGTGTCAGATATGTGTTTTGGGGTTATATTTGAGATTTAAGACAATAATGTCTGATCACTTATTAGGACTAACCTTTATGTAGGCAAAATAGTAGGCCTCAGAAAATATTTTATCTTACTTTGGATTCTTCAGATTACTCAGAACTTCCCTTTCTTTTTATTCTTTTATTTTGTCTCCTTGTAGACTGTAATAATATGATATATAACTCCAATAGTTGCTTGTTCTAATATATTATTAACATAAACGTAACTCATTTACTGAATTTCCCTAAGCAATGGCAGAACAAAATATAACAAAGGAAACATAATGACCTTCCTCAGATATGCTTAAATGCAATATAGATTTCCTGACTCATTTAGCTTTGCTCAGTATTCCCTTGTGTCATTTCAGTTCTTTGTAGTATTTATAGTATAGTTCTAGTGGAGAGAATTGATAATAAGTAAAAAAAAAATAAATCTGATGGATTGTCATTTGCAATTGAAGAACAAGGAATTAGATGATGAGAAATTATTTTTGTACTATGCAGGTACAATTCTTTCAGCTTTTTCTCTTTGTACCATGCTACATCTGTCATTTATCAAGTTAGAACTGCTTTGCCATCTGCATTATTATGCATCTGTTATGCATCACATTTCTATTTTTATGAACTGTGAATGACTAAGCTAATATAAGGTTTCTTTCTCGACCTTAATAATATTGCATTCATCTAACATTGCCTGTTATGATCTCTCTCACATGTAACCTCTTACCTGAATAGAATCTTACCTGAACAAATCTAGGGCATGAAAAATTCACCTTCTGTTTCCAGCTTCCAGACAATGTGTGTTCTAGAAACTAAATCTGACATAGCACCTTCCTGTTTTAAAACCAAATTGATAAATTCTGACAATTCTGATGTCATGAGATAGCAGAGTCCTTCTCTACTAAGTGCCAAGAATAAAATGGTTAACCTTAGACTGTTCTACTGGCCAGCTGATAAACACTTATAAATGCTGTCTGAATACCAGGACTGTTGTTATCCCCAGCTGTGAAGTACGTTTCTAGCTTCTCTTATCTGGTTATATTTACTGAATAAAATTTGTATTGCTTTGTAGAAGTTCATCCCTCACATAGTAAAAAAGGAAATCTCCTGTAAGTATTGCTGCTTTTGATAAGGCCACTGCTAGGCTATGAACTAATTAATTTTCTGCAATACTAAACTTCTCTAATCCTTGTTTGTAATCCCTAAATCATGAAAATACTATAATTTGTTGACAGTTTCATATAATTTTTCAGAGTCTGAATTAAAATTAGGTGGAAAATATTCTTCTACCGAACATTTTTTCCATCTTTATCATATGTCCAGCCTTTTCCCATGCCCATAATATTAAACTCGACTATTTAAATTAATTAATTTAAAGTATTTTTTCCGTCATTTGCATTTGCTTCATAATTTCTAGTTTTTTTCTGCAGTGAGGAGCAAGAGGGAATGCTACCATTCCAGATAATAGAATTATTTTGCAAAGATTTTTTTCAAACTGTGTTGCAAATATATTGATTTTATTGCATAAAAGTAGGAGAAATGATTCTATGAACATCCAAGGAGAAAAAATGTTGTAAATTCCTTATACATATATGTTACTCCTTCAAGATAGATGAGAACTCTGTGTGCATTAGCACTGAAAGAGTGGATCCTTAAAGAACACTGAGCAGGAAGCTGTGGAGTAATTTAAAATTCAAATACAGCTTCATCGTGGCCATTAGTCAAGATCAGGCATCTTGGAAGGCTTCCAGATTCACAAAATAACCCCTATGAAAGTACTTTAGAGCAACTCTGCCTTAGAAAAGATCCGAACAAGTGATGCTTTGATCCATAAATCATCAGAGAAAGAATGGCTAGCTTAACCTCATAATTAACAATGGTCTCTGAACTCAGCAATCATGTTGGGGTGAATTCAGATAAACGTCTGTTCTGTCTCAGGACGTGGCCTTTTAAAATATCTATTTTAGCATCTGAACAAAAAAGATTATTTTTTTTAAAGTACGGCGTAAATATTAAATTATTTTAAATGAAAAATATGTTATGTTTGTCTTGGTTTAGTTTATGCTTGTCTCTTTAAATTATTTTAAAATTCTTTAAAAATTGTGAAAAAATTTCCATGCAAACAAGTATGTGTTAGACTGCAGTACATAACACATTTGCTAGTTTTGTGAAAAGTTAATCCCCCTCACTAGTCTTATGTTGTAAATGGGATGAAAGGAATTCCTCCTGTCACTTGTATCTGTGCATTTTTATGTACAGGTCTTCTCTTCAGACAGAGAAAATACCTCTGTAAGAACTGATCTGTGTATTCTGTGATAAATCAACACATCTTTGACACTTTGCTTCTCACTATGGTCATGCCAGTCTGCTGGGATTTTCCACACTGTTACAAAAAAAAAAAAAAAAAAAAAGGCCTGCTGCAAGGTACTTTTCCCAGAGTACTGCAAAATTGCATTCCTCTTGCCTGTGGCCTTATCTGCAAACTGATCATCTAACTGCAAATCTGATTTCCCTTCTGATTTCCCTTTCTGATTATTTTCATGGAAAATAATGACTCAGAACTTTTACTGCTGTATAGTTCAAGATGGTTGCACTGAGGAAATGCTGTTGGATATATAAGTGAAGTCTGACAGTTCAGAGGTCTTTCTAAAGTCACTGAAGAGCTCTGCCCATATTACCTGTCTGTTATGCTGTTCTTTCGGTGGCTCAGCATGCCTATTTTTCACCCAACCAAAGGCTTCTCTCACCAAGAGAGAAGGATGGAGGCACCAGCATACCATCCACCAGAATAACCTACAGAGCCAAAACTAGCTTTCAGTCTCTGTGTGGCTTTTGCTCAGCAGGTAGGAAGAAATAACTCATGGGCTGTGTGAACTTTCCTGGTTTCTTATAGATAGAGGTGGTGGTGAAGCTTCTCTGTCCCTTTTTCCAAGAGCAATGTCTTGAATATAATCGGGCCTTGTATAGTGTCTAAAAGCATGCAATAGCTTAGTTTATAAAGGAATATCCACCTCAATACTTTACTAATCCAGGAAGTCTGTTAAACCATGTAGGAAATAATCTTGATGAGAACTCAGGTTGCATTTAGTGTCTTCTGTAAATAAAAATCTTTTTCATGCTGGGTGGCTGAGAAGCCATAGTCAGTTCTCAGTTGAAGTGTAAGGTATAAGTTCTCAGGTATAAGTTTACAATATATATTATCTTCTGAAAACTACTATAGTTAGAGAAAAGTAGATTTAAATCTTGGTAAATGAGGAAAAAATGGCTAAAAGTACAGCCTCGAACCTCTCATATGTTTAAATGTATTTCCTAATACATCCTTTGGAAAGATTTAAGTTACCAAATATTGTCCATTTCCTGCTGTGAAAAGTAATTTCCTGGTCTTTACCATGGAAAAACCCTTCACAATACCTCTCCCAACCTTCTTCTCAGTACCATCTGTGGAAGTAATGGTGAAGTAAAAAGACATATAATTGAACCTAAATTTTCTGCTGTAATTATATACTAGGATATAAGATAAGAGATAAGTTGTGCAACTGACACCAAGAGGTAAGAAATGTATTCATCTGGAAGTTCAATAAATGGACTGTCAGTCAAGATCCATCTCTGCAGAACTTTAGCAGCAGTGTGAAAGTCCTAAGCAAGAGATGATAAGTCTCTTTCACTCATCATATATTGACTTATTTACTATTTAAAGAAAGATTTTGAGTGGTCTTGTGACCTTACTAAATTCCCTGGAGTAATTTTAGCCCTGCTTCAAGAAAACTATCCAGAAGTGGATTATAGTCTCTAACACACTTCTGTACAGCAGAGAAAGAACTCAGGAACCCCAGAAAGAGACTGAGGAAATGTTATTTGAATGTACCCCATTTCCTGTGAGCTGCTTCAGTCCCCCTGCTCTAATCTTGTTTCTATGACACCTGTGTGTTAAGGAATCTCAACACTGTTAAGACTGGGCCTGTGCTAATGTAAAAAAATATTTTACAGTTTACCAATATTATTACTTACTTTCATAATGTCTTCTCAGAAAACTTTCTTTCCATCTGCCCTGATGGGTGGGCCCCATGGGTGAAAGATTCCCCCGTCTTCCCTTGTTAGACACAAAAATGGAATATGAATGATGAACTTAACTGCTGTTTGTTGAACCCAGCTGATGGTCTCTTTGCAGCTTCTTTCCAAAGGCATAAGACTGGAAAACAGATCAAAATGGTGTAAGCAACCTTCTCTTTTCTGATCATGACCAGAGACAGATTTCCAGGGTTTTTTGCTGATGCTCTGAAGGAACATGTAAGAAGCAGGTGAAAATACAGTAGGATCCTATTACAATCCACTCACCTCTAACCCTCAGTAAAGGCAGATGGAAAATATTGAAGTATCCTTGCAGACAGGCCACACAGGTGAGCCCAGCAGCATACTAAATTAGCATGCATATGTGGACCAACAGACCTGTTACAGCTATTCCTAAACCAATACTTTCGAATTTACTGTCAGAACAGTGTACAAGTCTGGTTTAAATGTCACCAAAAGAGTTCTTTAACTGTATGCTGTACACCATTGCTTTTTAATCTGTTAATATTTTTCTTTTTCTTTCCTACAAAAATGTCACAAACATAATTCTGGGTGTAACTGGAACAACAGAAGCCTCATTTACAGTATTTGCAGCGTATATATTGAACACACACACTCATTTTCTGCTGGAATAAACAAAGTTCACTGAGCTCTATGGGAAACAACAGTGATTTTTTACATTTGCATAAAACAAAGATTGTGTGTCACATAGAGGGTTGCTGTAAAATTGACATTGACTCCAAACTTCAAAGCACAATTTCCTTGAAAGCATGATGTTTCAAATAGTTCTTCATCAAGCAGCATATATCTTTAAGTAGTCTTTCCTGTTCATATGCTTTGTCACTACCAAGTATGTGTGATTTTCAGGTTAACCCAGTCCCCAGTAACCACGAATACGCAATTTTACAGTCCACTCTTAATATGTCCTGAAAACAACAGCCTAATAATGTCATATAGTAACAAAGTATCATTGAATAATATTTGGAAAAAAAAAAATTACAGGGAATATTCTTGCCTATGCTTATATTCTGTGGCTGAACTATATTGAGATTATTGCTGAGACATGATACTTTTTTAAAGTATTCTGATGACAGAGACTCCAGTCTTCCCAGTAATCTGAATCTATGCCTTGTCTCTAACCTGAATCCTTCTTGTTGACATTTAAGACTGTTTCCTTTCTTCTCTCTATCTGCAATAAGCAACAGATAATTTCTTATGAGGACTTAGAGGAATGGGACAAATAATATTTTTGTATTTTGGTTTGCATGTTATGCTTCTTTCAGGAGAGGGATTAACTCAGATACTTATCAGAAGTACAGAAGACACATTTCTTCTCTGGAAGCTGCTGAATCAGAGCTGAATCATGGCTCATGGAAGCTGCCTGCTGTGGGAAGCAGAAAAAATGAGTGATAATGACTTGAAATATGTAGAAGTCTGCAGGTAGAGGAGAACCTAAGCTGTTGAGAAGAGGGAGCAGACAGGAAATTTTCAAAGATGATCAGTCTGGAAATAAAAAATCAGATGGCTGGGGAGACAGTGCTTCATATAAATCCCATATACTTCTAATCTGTCTGTATTTAAAAAGCTAAGAATTCTAGTTAGTAAATAATCCCCAGCTTTTATGATTGTAAGAACATTTCATTTTTCTCTGGGGATTTCACTATAAAGAAAAAAGTAAGTCCAGACTCATTCCAAAATCCTGACTGACTTAGAGTCCTATCTGAGGATAGTTGGTTAACATTCAAGGAGCAGCTTTTCCAAGTTCAAGATCCGGGCATCCTTATGGGCAAGGAAATCAAGAAAGGGATCCAGGAGATATGCATGGTTAAAGAGGGAACTGCTTAGCAAACTCAACTGGAAAAATAAAGTCTATAGATCGTGGAAGCAGGGGCTTTTTCATCGTGAGAGTGACAGAACACTGGAATAGGCTGGCCTATTGGCGTGTTGGAATCTCCTCTGGAGATTCAAACCCCTCCTGGATGTGTTCCTATGTCACCAACACTAGGTGAGCCTGCCCTGGCAGGTGGGTTGGAATCAATGATCTTTCAAGGTCCCTTCCAATCCCTAACATTGATTCTGTTAGCTTCTATCTCAGAATCACAGAATTGTCAGAGTTGGAAGGAATGTCTAGAGATCATCTAATCCAAACCTCCCACTAAAGCAGGATCACCTTGAGTACATTACACAGGGCTGCATCCAGGTGGGTTTTGAATATCTCCAGAGAAGGGGACTAACATAACAACTTAATAATGTAGAAATTAATTCCAGTTTTTCAGCATTTTGTAAGCAGTGTAGCACTGTAGGCTCCAGATTTGGCCTGTACAGAACTGCTTCATCCTTGCTTCCTATCTTACGTCCTATGCAAAGGCCTCTTACGCTGTCAGAAGACAAAACCAGATTGGTTTGACACGATAGATTTGTTCTTGACAAACCTATGCTGATTCTCATTTACCTTCAGTTGTCTTCACACTGCAAGTTGTTTGGTTTTGGTTTTTTTGTTTTTTTTTTAATCTTTTTTTATTCTGAAGAATGAAGTCAGACTAAATGCTGCATAATTTTCCATCTTCTTTTTCTCTTCTTTTATGTAAAGGGATTTTTTTTTCCAAATCATTTGTTACTTTAGCTGTCTTCCAACAGTTCTGAAAGATAACCACTAAGAGTTTTTTTGATTGCATCATGCAGTATCCTAGGATGAAGTTCATCAGATCACACTGATTTAACTTTTCTAAGTGCTCTACAACTCATATCTTTCTTATTCCATGTTGAGATCTTTCCCTTTTGTTGCTGATATTAATTATGCTAGGCACTTCCTGAAGGATGTTTTTAGTGCAGATTAATGCAAAAAAAGTCATTAAAAGCTTCAGCTCTCTCTGTCTTAGCTGTGCATAGCTTTTCTTCTTGATTAGTAGCAGAACAATGCTTTCTTTGGTCTTTGCCTTATACTTAGAAACTGATTTCTTGTCATTCTTCTGCCTTTTGCTAATTGCATCTCATTTGTATCTTGACCTTTCAATTTTTATCTTCTATCCCTAGGCTTTATTTTTGTCCTTAGTAATCCATTTTAAACTTTAGTGTCTAAATGCTTCCTTCTTATATTTGAGGCCAATGAAGAACTGACATTTTAACTAAACTAATCTCCGGTAAGCTTCCTACATTTTTCTGATTTTATTATTTATTTGAAAAATGGACAGCTTTGCCAAATTTCCTTTTTTTCTTAGTCTTACCAACTAAAAGAACTTCTTAGTATCAAATATCCAAAGTTATCGAAGTTTTCCTTTATGAGAAGATCAGTCTTTACAGTCCAAGGCAAATCACTAGGTAAACATTTGTGACCTATTAACATTTACATTATGTTATATTACTTGACAATGAAAATATTAGAAATAATGTTCTTTAAATGTCCTGTATCCATTCAAACTCAACATTATTACAGTGCTTTTCCTTTTGATTCCAGTTATTTGTACTTGTATGATTTTCTTTCACTTTCTGTGAATCACCAAAACCGTTAAATAAACTTCTGGATTTTTATAGAGGATGTCAGCAACTAGGAAAGTTCATATTGCTTTCCAAGTTCTAAGTCACACAACATGTGAACATATATTTTGCTATGGAAAGACTTGTTCTGATATCAGCTTTAATGACACAGTTTTGTTATTACAAAGTATAATTACCTTTTGTTCCTTTTGGATTTTATTTTTAATTATATTTGCTCTATAAAATTCTTACATTAATTTTGGGACATGGATATCTGAGACAATAATTGCCCAGCTGATTGTGATCAACTTTTTCAAATCCTAGTGTGGAAAATAAATGTCTAACAGAAATAAATTCTATAAATATATTCAAATTTGTGGTACTCGGTTCTTGAGTCTGCACTATATGTTTCTGCATGTCCTACTCTTGAAAGCGTAAAGAGACAAGATATTATTTTAAGATCATTCTTGCCCAGGTGGTTAAATAAGTTTCTTTTCCCATGATGACTGGTTCTCTTATATGTTCAGAGGTGCCTAAAGTGGAAAATTCTGCTGGAAGTGATCTAAGAAACATGTTTGTTTCATGTTAAGGCCTCACTTTGCTATGATACGTGATGGATGCTACAGTAACAGAATATTCTTTGCATTGAATCTGTTGAGAACTTTTCCTTATTTCTACTTCTTAAAAGAAGACACGAAATGTATAAGCTATAGTAAAAGTTGATTACCATATGTGAGTAGTTTAAATTATAAAACTAGAACAGCTTTTGACTTCTGGATAATTTTCTTAATGTGTTTTTTTGATTGGTTGGTTGGTTTGATTTGGTTTGTTTTTTTGTTTTGGGTTTGTTTTTTTTTTTTGAGTTAAAAGAAATTCCATGACTGAATTCAGAAAACATTATCTACCCATTCTTAATTATATATAAAATAATTTTGGTGTTTCTGTTATAGATTTTGTTGTTCTAAAAGTGCAGATTCCTGCATGACATATTCCTATTCACAGCATTGCAGTAACTGATTGAAGGAAATTATTTCTCCTTTCTTTTGAGCCATCAGGGAGTATCCAAAGTGTCAAATCTGAATCAGTTTCAGTTTTGTGTCAATCAGAATCAACTGACACCTCTCCCACTTCATAGCAGAGCACAGCTTCACACCAAGTGTTGCAAACCTTGCTTTTCAGTTTTGTATGGAAAATAAATTAGGAACTGGTTGGCTAAAAAAATACATTGCTCTTCCTTGAAACATGAAAGCAACACTGGATATCTTCACATTAGTGAGAGAAACCTTTTATGGGACTTTCATGAGCTCTCATTAAGGAAACTTCCATTTAAAACTTTTTTTTTCTTCAGTAAGTTTGATTATTTTGTTCAATAGGATAAGACACAGTTAAAAATTAAAAGTGCTTATATTTAACAGCACTAGCATAAGGAAATGGCATTCATAAATTTATATTTTAAACTGGTATCAGTCTTGAGAAAAGATTATTTCACATAGCTGAGAACTGGCACGTATCACTCTTAAAAGAGAAATAAATGATGTAGTATATTGCCATTCATTAATTTATAATTTATGAATCTGGTTTTAAATTGAGAAAGAAAAATAAACTTCTTACCATTTGCCACTGAAAACTGTTGTTCCTCACCTTAGTTCTAGTTACATATTGAGGAGTGGTTCCAAAGAATGGATAGGATAAGAATTATGTTTACTTAAATATTTCCATATAGCTTAATGCTTAGCATTTCATAGGTTTATGGAAAAGAAAAATTAAAAAAATCAAACACAGGCTTACTAAACAAAATATTTCTGTCATTAAATTTCAATTAGACACTTAAGTACATTAACAGTTAAGCCTTTCACTTGTGATGTTCTTATCAATAAGCAATTCTAATATATTGCTTCCTATAATTGCTAGTTTTGCTCTATAGGAGTAAAACATAACATTTGGTAATTCAGAGTGGGGTTAGAAATCTGCATATTCTGCATATTCTTTTGTACGAGAAATAACCTTTCCTCTCAGTGTTGTATATTCTTGGCTAAAGATCAATGCAGATTTTATTTCACTTTACTAGCTGATTTTGTAATTCTAGAATAGCTGTATCTGGTGCCAATATGTATATATGATACAGTGAAAACACTATGAATTATAAAACTAAAAATATATAGCACATGATAAACCATCTTATAAACTAATTTTCAGGTAAATGCTGTTACTCTGGAAACACAATCACTTTCGGCTTGCTTCTTTCAAATCATATCCCTTCCAAAAAAGGTTTGTTCAAATGATATGAAGTTGGGATGTAAAAATAGCATTTGTCCTTAGAATGTGATTGGTTCTTCCCTCCCCTACCACAAACTGTCTTCCAAAAAAACTTTAGTACATGTCAATCAGCAATCTCACATGTTACAACCACACCTGATTATTCTCATTGAATGTGTGTGTGAGTAACAGGATAATTTTAAGGGTTAAGAAAGTAAAAATTTGTTTAGTCATATAATGTCACTGTTAAGTTCAGTCTAAGAATAAGAAACTTGAATTATTTGCCTTTTTTGTTTTTTATGGCATCATAATGAAATGTGAGTTGATTATGTTTATCAAAATCAGACATTACATTGTGTTTGAGAAGATTTTTTTCCTCAATGCTGACAGTGACAGTAGAGCAACAGCAAAAATGGCTGAAGGTTGAGTCAGGATAGTATGCTTGTTACACTCATATAATCAAGACATCTATAAGAGTTTTCTTCCATGGCAATTTCCATGATAGATTTCTTATGTGAAACAGCCTTTGCAAAATTAGACAAGCTTAGCTATATTCTTGGACATAAAGCAAGGTGCATTAAATAGAGAAAATGAGTAGCAGTCTAAGATTTTTCACTCAAAAAATGTTTCTGTTCAGAAATATGTACTGTGTTTAGCAGCACTTTACTAGTTACTTTACTAGTTACTTCATTAGTCTTCAAGTTTCTGATTAAAGAGAGGCAGAATTGCTGTGAATGAACTTGGAGAGTGTGTAGAGAAAAAATACTAAAAATTATGGATTCTCAGCAAAAAAAAAATTGATTGGAAAACCTTGGAAATGCCTCAGTATTTCTCCTGAGAAGGAATTTCTTGTCATGGAAACAACACAAAATGTCTTTGAAATGCTACTTTTATAAAAAAGGTTTTATGAAAGAACTGACATTTAATGTGATGAGTTGTGAGTAAACCCAGCTGAGATGAAAGAATTATACTTTCTGTTTATATTCTTGGTTCTGAATTTGTTATATTTATCTGTATTGTCAATAATTTTCACAAAAATCTGTGTGTTTTGAAACTTTTTTTTTCCCAAAGAATAGATTATATTGGAAAGGACCTTAAAGATCATTTACTTCTGACTCCTGCCACTGGCAGGGATGCCTCACAATGCACCAGGTTGCTCAAAATCCCACCCAACCTGTCCTTGAACACTTCCAGGGAGGGGCCATCGACAACTTCCACGGTCAACCTGTTCCAATGTCTCACCACCCTCACAGGATATAGTTTCTTCTTAATATCTAATCTATATTTCTTTGAAATCACAGTGTAAAGGATGGAAACAACAATTACTTTCTAAGAAATGTGAAAATTTACTTTATGTTCTTCATATTTCAAAAGCTAATGATCTATCACAAAATATCTGCTATGTATCAGGATGTGCATTTGGCCCCTGCTGGTAAATATTAATTATTTGGAAGGATGGGTCTTCATGGAAAAAAAAAAAAAAAAAAAAAAAAAAAAAGCAGGTTAGCAGGTTCAATTCCTGGATCAGACAACTATTTAAATCTTCCATCAATTTGGTAAAGAGAGGGAAAATGGACCATTTGCAGTTTCTGAAGTTACCAATAAAAACCAAAACGATAACCAAAACCAAAAACCAACCCCCTCCAAAAATAAACGTTTTATCCATAAAAAATGCAGTAGTTATTAGTTATGCTGAAAAATAAAGAGTAAATATGAACTCTTTTCTCCTAAAATGACGTTATTTAATTTTTAATTATGCATTTTCTGTATTTTGATTTTTCTACACACCATTAGCAACTCTAAAGGAAAAATACATTGCACAGAATGAAAAAATGAAAATAGTCAAATATAAGTCAAAATGTAATTTTTCGCAGAGGGACCTGGACAGACTGGAGAGTTGGGCTGATTCCAACGGGATGAGGTTCAACACGGCCAAGTGCCGGGTCCTGCATTTTGGCCACAACAACCCCATGGGGAGCTCCAGGCTGGGCACAGAGTGGCTGAGAGCAGCCAGGCAGAGAGGGACCTGGGAGTCTGGATTGACAGGAAGCTGAACAGGAGCCAGCAGTGTGCCCAGGTGGCCAAGAAGGCCAATGGCATCCTGGCCTGGATCAGGAACAGCGTGGCCAGCAGGTCCAGGGAAGTGATTCTGCCCCTGTACTCAGCCCTGGTGAGGCCACACCTCGAGTCCTGTGTCCAGTTCTGGGCCCCTCAGTTCAGGAAGGAGATTGAGGTCCTGGAGCAGGTCCAAAGGAGGGCAACCAGGCTGGTGAAGGGACTCCAGCACAAGTCCTGTGAGGAGAGGCTGAGGGAGCTGGGGGTGTTCAGCCTGGAGAAGAGGAGGCTCAGGGGAGACCTCATCGCTCTCTACAACTCCCTGAAAGGAGGCTGGAGCCAGGGGGGGGTTGGGCTCTTCTCCCAGGCAACTTTCAACAAGACAAGAGGGCATGGACTTAAGTTGTGCCAGGGGAAGTTTAGGTTAGATATTAGAAAGAATTTTTTTACGGAGAGTGTGATCAGACATTGGAATGGGCTGCCCAGGGAAGTAGTGGATTCTCCATCCCTGGAGATATTTAAAAAGAGACTGGATGTGGCACTCAGTGCCATGGTCTGGTAACCACAGCGGTAGTGGGTCAAGGGTTGGACTTGATGACCTCTGAGGTCCCTTCCAACCCATCTGATTCTATTCTATGATAAGGAGAATATATTTTCCAGGTGTACCTGTAATGTACTACTGCTGTAGTATTGTTGTTTCTGTATGAGTTTTCACATCTAAACTTTATTGACAAAATTATAAAAACACTCTATCTGTGATCCATCTTGTTTAGACTGTCATTCTCATCCTTTACTAGCAGCTTACAGATATAGTAATTTAAAATATTTTGCCACAGGAAAGGTCAGCAGTGTTGTCTGATATAACATTGGTTATGTAACTGGTTTTGGAACAAAAGTACATGTTCTGGATATAATTCTACATCTACTTTTAGAAAGAAAAAAATGTTTCAAGGAAAATCATACAACCCTAATCCAGTTTTTTAATGTTTTGTTTCATTTTAATTTCTAGAAATGGACTCGGACTAGCACTTATTTTTTTCTATATAAAGTATCATTAGGAACTAGTCCCTGAAAGTCTGACTTCCTTTCTCTTCATCTTGACCTTGAATTTAAATACTATTTTTCTCACAGTCTTACCCACAAGCAATTTCTATTTTATGAAGTTTCAGTTAGAAATCAGACTTTTGTTCCAAAGGTATTCTAACAGATGCAGTTGACTGTTTTAAATTAGGTGGACTCCAGCTGATTCCTTCTGTCATTTCTAATCTCTCACTGAAATCCCCTGCAACATGAAGGAAACAGCTGAATGACAGCAATATCTCTGACAGTCAGTAGCCAGAAAACAGATGTCAGGTGAAACCTCTTCACTGTGTTCTCAGCAACTTCTAGCTGTGAAACGCATCTTCTGACTAGGCTCTTCCAACTCATCGTAACAGAACCTGTTCAAGGTTAAAAGGTACATATCTATAGGCCACAGTTTGTTCTTGGCTTTGGCTCTGTACAAGAGGCAAACACCAGATGCTACAGCCTTATGATGCTGCACATGAAAAGCTAGCATAGCATGATAAGCAACAGTAAAAGGTAATTTATATGAATGCATCCAGAACAGAACCACCTTCACATGACTGAAAACTGCATCATCTGTTTCTT
The DNA here is from genome assembly GCA_023637945.1 of Phaethornis superciliosus. Classification (NCBI taxonomy): domain Eukaryota; kingdom Metazoa; phylum Chordata; class Aves; order Apodiformes; family Trochilidae; genus Phaethornis; species Phaethornis superciliosus. Next base: position 77,369,490 of record JAJQWJ010000002.1, read on the forward strand.
AGGTCAATGTTCAATTTCGTATTTTCTTATTGACAGTGAACTCTTTCCTACATGTAAATAAACAATTGTTTTATTTAGTTATTTATTTTAAGAAGTAGCTTATGTGGCACTCTTCTAAAGTTAAAAACTGATGCAACCAAATAAAGGACTAGCTAGGTCCTCAAACTCATCATCCATCATTAAGTCAAGTCCATCATCCTAGACAACATCTTGCAAAGTCTGTTGGTTTAGCATTAATCTTAGCCAATAATGACAGAGTATGGAAGAAATTTCCAATTGCACCAGTCAGTGTCTATCACAATTCAGTTTTTGCTCATAGTCCTTTGAGAAAATATGTATCTTTACCAAATGTCAGTTTCAAGCTTGAGACACATTTGATAATTTCTGCCTAGTTTAAAATTAAAAGTGCCTAATAACATGTATTGTCTAGCAAATAAACCACTTGTCATTCTGTTTTAACAGAGCCTTGAATGTCAAACTGGATCCTAGTTTTGTTTGTTACTGTGGAAATTCTTTCTCTGGTGAAGTTACATGAACAATGAATGTTTAACATCCCTCTTTTATTCTGATAAATGCTTTCTTCTATGGTGGTATCTGACAGCTTTGCCATGAATGGACTTTGTATAATCAGGCATGTTAGGCCACTTTTTTTGTTTGTTTGTTTTTTTAATGTTTGAAACACTATAAAGCCATCTCATGTAATATTAGATAACATTGCATACATTCTTTATTTTTTAATATTTTATTCAAATAAAACTTACAGTGAGAAGGGGGAAGGAGATTTAGAACCCTGGAGATGCATGCTTATAGGTTTAATTCTATTCAGTTGCATTTTATCAGTTGTATACTTATAGCCAGGTGTTATTCTGCTATGTTTATCTACAGTCAGGAGCTTCATCACTGATTCTGTTTTAACAACTGTATTTTGAAACACATGTATAAACAACAGAAAAAATATTAATAATTGAAGGGGGTTACAGCAGTAATAGTTACAACAGCAGGTTATTAAGATCACAACTTGTTGGCACATAACTTTGAAACACTCATGAAAAAACACAGGACTGCCTCTACTTAGTGAAAATGAAGAACAGACTCTAGACATAGACTATTTTAAGATATTGGTTGAAAGGAAAGGGACATAAGTCCTGAGCCATACCGTCTGTTCCTAAGAAGGAAAAAAGAGAAATGCAGATTTCTCTGAAAGGTGGGACAGGATGAAAAGAAGACCACGATCACTGAAATCACTTCATGAATGCAGTAGGCATATGCAAATGCAGTACGGTAACTAGACTGAGAAGAAACTACAGACTACAAGCTGGGCTAAGGTGGTCAAACTACACCATTGCAATCAATCCCAGTCAGCTCTTGGAGATGGGTGTATTGGTGCTCATGAGACTAGGTGAGTGTGGAAGGAATAAGTTTTCTTTTTAAGATTTAATTCCTTTCTACAGAGTCATTTTCCTCAATTTTTTCATGGCAAGTGAGAGATATCAGTAACTGTGGAGTAGAGTTTGATGTTTTCAGGGAGTAAAACTCATTTGAATACCTACAGCTTCTTAGCTGTTGTTAAGAACAGCAATTGAGCCTACAAGCTAAGGACTGCTCCCAGCTGTAAGACACAAATGTATGATATGAATACAGAACAGTAATTTGAATTATCCCTATGTACATATTACACACCAGTTCAGACAGATCCCCTGATATATAGCAAAGGTACTATACTTTGTGTTATAGTCTCTTTGCTTCCATTTTAAACTGAAGACTTTGTTTCATGCATTACTGAGGTACTGCTGTAAGAAGAAGACTAATTTAAGCCTGTCAGAAGACGACTTCTGACTCTTTTTAGTGGTGAACCTTTTAAAAAGAAAACAACTTGACTGTCCTTTTTGAATTGTAAACCCATGAAAAACTGTGCATGGGAGTTGGTAATCTATTAAGATAAGTCTATTGCTGACCCTCAGCACTACATTATCTAGTTTTCAAGTTTTAACTTTTGCAGTTTTCCTACAGTTACCATTTTATTCATAATTGCTATACTTAATTTTTTTCCTGGCCTCTTGTCTCTTATTTGTTTTAAATTTCTTCATTAATTTTTGTCTTTTATCTTTGAGACTTAATGCTTTAATTCTCACTAGTATTTTGCCATTGCCATGCCATGTAGTCATTTGTTCTTTACTATAAATAACCTACCAATTTCATTGTAGCAGGCCTGTTGAGATGCATCCCCTGCAATTATGCATTTCATGTAGATATATAGCTGTCCCTCTCAGGCAAAGTGTACAAAGGATTCTAATATATATAATGTGATACACATTTTAATTTGTCTTTGACCTCACAAGGGGCCTTCATCCAACACTCTTTATGTAAAAAGCAGTGATAACAGACAGTCTAATCAGTTATAAAAGATGATAGTCTGGTATGCATACTTATCTCAGGCTAGGCAGCCAAATGTTCATAAGGAACAAAAGACTAGAATGGGCATGGCTAGAGAGAGCAATTCGATCTTTTAACTGATGTGCTTTTCAAGGTTATTGATCCTGATCTCTTAAGGCCTCTAGTCTCCTTCACTTCAGTGAAATCCATATTAGGGGTCAGAGAACATCAAACACCTCTTGAAACCATTCAAGGAAGAAAGCTGCATAACTGCCAGACCTGGAGCACAGCTCCAAGTACAAATTACTGAATTCATTCAGAGGTGAAGCAGAAACTTTGCTGTGTGTGGTGGAACTGCTTAATAATGGTGATTCCACACCACAGGATACTAAGGCAACTACCCTGACTACTGCAAAGGCCCATCCCTTATAGCAGGTTCATAGGGAGGATGCAGCTCCTGAGATCTGGGGCTGGGGGGTGTGCCTGGGGCCCCTCTCTGTGGCTGGAGAAGGCAACAAGGTTGTTCTTGCCTGCAGAAGGTGTGCACTGAGTAAGGGGCTGTTACCAAGTAGGAGGCTGTGTGTGGAGGTGAGCAGACTGTGAATCATAAGAGAAGCTGGAAGATTGACAGGATCTTCATTGAGGCCCTACATAGCCAAGGCTGAAACCCTAGCTGCACAGATGGAAGGGGCAGCCAATGATTCTGATTAACCAGGTGGCAATTTGTAAGGCTGTGGCATGTGACTCGTGGCACCAAGAAGATATTTCCTCCCTTACACAGTTGAAACTGAAGAGTATGTGAAGTTTCCTGGTAGAAGGCAAGGGGAAGAAGTCATATCTGGAGTCATATCAGAGCCAGCTATGAGCTTGGACCATGTGTCTGCACCAAGAGGAAGCAGCAGGAGTTATCAGTGGGGATACTCCTCAAAAGAGACAGAAATCCATGTCTGCTGATATGACTTCCACAAAAGGGGTTTCTTGCTTGACAGATGTGAGACACAGAGAAGCTGAGGCTTGTCACGTACTTGCTATTCCAGTCCACGTGGACACCAAAGATGCTGTTAGAGAGAGAGCTTGGGTGTAACAAAAGTATTTGTGCTAATCTGACAATGAGACTCAGAGACATCAGGAACCCTGGTTGTGCCTCATTATCCTGTCAGTTTTGGGAGGAATGATGAATCCTGTGAGTCACCATCTGTCTTTATAGTTGTCAACAGGATTCTACCTCTCTGGGGATCCAGGACTGCTGGGAAGAGTCAGGATCCATTTTTTGAAGTGAGGAAGAAGTGTCAGTGTCATCAGGATGACCAGTCTGGTAAAAGAGAGCTTTCAGTGAAGAATGATGGCAGAGGGTAAAGGCAACAAGCAGTTAAGTATTGTAACAATGAATAGAATGATAAGCAGAAAAATAGGAAGCAGAGACACCTAAGAAAAGAAAGGCTGATAAGACATCAGTTGACTGTAATAATTAACATGTGTGAGGACAGCTTGTACATCAATAAATGGAAGAAACCTCTTCAGGAAAAACAAGAAAGACAAGAGGGAATGTTGTCCTCTATGGTAAAAAGCAATCTGGATGGATAAACTCTTCTGCAGGATGGAAAATAGCCTCATTAACAGCTTGAGGTTCAGAAGACAAGGAGAAGCCAGCGAGGGTGTTAACACCATAGAACTATGTTTTACACCATGAGACTGAGTGAAGAAGTGGACAAATATTTCTTTAAATGGATAGAGGAAGTTGTGAGATCACAGGTTGGTGCTCTTGGAGGGCTTGAACTTCCCTGACAACTGCTAGATGGACAACACAGTGGAGAGTTCTGGAGCAGTCAGGGGATAACTTCTTGATGCAGGTAATGAATGTTCCAAACAGAGATAATTCATATCTGTGTCTGCTATTCACTGAAAAGGATAAGCTTGCTGGATGGTGCAATCAATCACAGCTTTTTCTGTCGTGACCATGAAAGTGAAGTGACTGTGAATCTCAAGATAGTGAGAGAGCAGCAGAATGTATGTCTTACACGTGAGAAGAGTGGCAAACTGGTCTGAACTCATGTTTTGAGCAATATGATGCACTAAAGATATTCCGAGGTCTTTTTCAACCTGAATTATTCTGTGATTCAAATTACTGTACCCAGCAAAATGGAGCTTCTGCATGGAACTGCCTGTCATCTGTGTTCTGCTAGCATACATCACCAGCACTACAGTGATCCCCATTTTGCTTTTCCTAGGATTGTTTTGTATTAGGGATGTGATGAATCCACTTTATTTGCATGATCAAAAGCAATACAGAAAAGCTATTCTTTGACAAATATGTGTATGAATAATTACTATTCTCAGGATGTTAAGATGTGCTACAGCAGGGAGATTTGGCAGGCAGATAGAAAGCTATAAATGGCTACTCCTGCTAACTTGGTAACCAGAACAATGTTCTGTGACAAATGCAGGCACTAACAATACCATCACCTTGCGACTAATGAAATACTTTAAATTACCTCATTAATATATGAAGAACCATTAATATTTTTTTTTCACCTTGAAGCTTCAACACAGAATTCATTGTGGGTCTTTCAATGTTTAAGGTTGATTCAGTCTTCCCTTTTGGAAAAAACAATGGGCAAACAAAACCTCCCTTCTTTTCTTTCTAAAAAAAGTACATACTGTGGCTCATGGATAAAGTATGCTGGAATTTACAACACTCACTGATTACAAAGCTAACCAAACACAGGGACACATCTTTATGCTATGCCTTGCAAACTACTGCTTTTGAAAGCTTAACATGGTGGATATTCACAACTGGAACAGTTTTTCTTCGAGAAGACATAGAGGAGAGTAAGAAAAGTCAGTATTTTATTATCTTCTAGAGAATTATCAGAAGTGGAGTCTTTATATTTCCCTAAACCATGCGTATTCTGCTTGCCACCATTCTCCACAGATTTGAAGATTTGGATTATAAACTGTAATTTCTTTTGTTCCTTTCTGAGCCACTGGCATGTACATTACCATGCTTTTCTCTGAGCTCATGAATCTGAGAAGCACCAGGAGTTTAAAAAAAAGACAGAGTACCATGAGGTTCACAGAGAAATGATCCTGGTAGGACTGATTTTCATTTTGTAGGCATGTTTACATTTCAATACTGATCTAGGGAGTTGCATAAGCATAAGTAGACAATATTCTCTATGAAATATTATTGAGTGAAAAAGACATATTAAAAATGCAACTCAAAATTTCAAGATGGGTTAATGTTTTAAACTTCATAATAGGAATCTGTAGCTTGTGGATTGTCTACAGCTTGTAATTAAAACTTAATCAGGTATTAAGGTTTTTATATTTTTATCTATCCTTTCATATAATGTACTCCTAAAATCTACAATGTTTCACTCCGCTGTTACTGAATGAAGAGTCATGCATAAGTACAGTCTGTTTAACTAAACCCAAGACTGCCAATTTAGTAGTCATTTGATGTACCTTTCTGTTTGGGATTTTTTATTTGGCAGATTTTTTATTTTTTATTTTTTTTTTTGAGACATGTTGTTTTTACTGACTATTTACTGACATCTTCTAGCAAATGGTCTTATTCAGGTCTGAAATGTCTGCTACACTATATTGTTATTCTCTTATCTAATGTAACAGAGACTCCATTCTCTTCATATGTGAATTTAATAATGGCTTGTTTACTTACACACATTTTGTGCAGAATTAATTATTCTTAAAGTCAATATTCCAGCTGTTCTGGGTTTAGCTCTATTACTGCAGTACTTCTAACATTTCATTTTGGAAATTTAAGTTGTTCTATTTTTAAATAATTTTAATTTTTTAAACAGTTCTTTGAAATGTAGGTGCATGTATAAAATTATATATGCATTAGTGTACTTGCTATTCAACTTGCTGTGACCTGGCAGTCAATACATAGGGCATTCCACAGATAGCATGCACATTTTCAAGACTGCCAGATATACAAATTGTCAAAATGTTCAGCACTAGCTTTAACATTTAAGAGAAGCATTGCATGACTAATGAGAATAAAGGAACAGTGCTAAAAGTAGAGATTAGCACCAAGGGAGATAAAAGAGAGCTGTTTCTTGGCAACAGGACCATAGTCAGTGGTATGTTAGCTGAAAATTCTGCAGATGAAATTTCTGCAGATGAAATTTCCAAGGTACAATTTCAGCTATGTGTTGAAGGTAAAACAGGATTTGTTTATATTTTGTAACTAAATTATTGGCAAAATCATAATTTTTTACAACTTTAATTCTTTCTCAACTGGAACAATGGAATTTCTATCATTGATCAAAGGAAGAAAAACAGTATGAATACAGCCCACGAGATAACTGATTTTTACTGAAATATGGCTCAATGATTTTAGGGAAAAAAGTGCTAATTTTTGTTTGTTTGTTTTTCCTAGTAATTATAGTATATGAAATTGTGGAGATTTTATATTTAGTAGAAGGGAAGGATTGATTTTATGCTCTTTGTTCTTTTCTTGAGAAAAAACTTTTTTGACTGGTAAATAGTATTAAAATATTACATATTTGACTGCCAGTTCAGCAGTCTATTCAATCATAGAATCATGGAATGGATAGGATTGAAGGGACCTTGAAGTTCATTTAGTGCCAACCATCCTGCATGGGCAGGGACACCTTCCACTAGATCAGGTTGTGCAGGACCCCTTCAGATACTGGAAAGTCCCTATAAGGTCACTCCAGAGCTTCCCTTACTCCAGGCTGAACAACCCAAACTTCCTCAGCCTGTCTTCACAGGGGAGGTGCTCCAGCCCTCTGAGCATTTCCATGGCTCTCCTCTGGACACATTCAAGGAGCTCTATGCCCTTCTTATGCTGGAGACTCCAGAACTGGACTTAGTACTCTGGGTGAGGTCTCACAAGAGCAGAGTAGGGGGAGAGCTTGTTGAACACCTCTGACTTCTCAAACACTACAAGGTAGACTACCACACCTGGATTAGATCCTGCATTTTCATGCCAGGAAAAAGCTCAGAACAAAGCCAGTCATGAGAGATCAGGTGAATATGGATGTACAGTAAGATTTTTCCCAAATCCCTGTGTTTAGAAAAGAATATACAGAAATATATGTGGCTTAAAAAAAAATCTGAGTGGGTAAGAACCATTATATTTGTGAAAAAAAGTTGATATTTATCAACTCATCTGGTTTTGGAGATTCCAAAACATCTGAGCATCATTTCATACTTCAGACTCCTAAGCAATCCTCTGATTGTGGGATCATGGAAAATAAATAAAGCTTTTCTTACATTTCAATAAATGAAAAGAGGATGGATGGAAACTTCCACAAAATACTGTTAAATAAATGCCAGCCCCTTCTCTCTTCCTTTTTATAGACATAATATTATTTAATGTTGAGCTGACAATTAACCAAATGACAGATGCTCTCTATTAATGCCCCTCCGTGATAAAGAAAGGAGAGAGAATAAGAGAGAGAGACTTATGGGTTGGAAACTAAACTACACAGCTTTAATGAAACAGTAATGATAAAAAGGAAAAAATATTAAAAATGTACAAATATGCATAAAAATTATACCACGTTCCTCCACAAAGTAACACTCACATCACCTCCAAGGCTGCAGGGCAGCCAGGAGAAAGTTCAGGCTGGGTTCCTGGAGTCAGCAGCAGTGGGAACACACAGATTCAGGCTGGGACGGATCAGGACCACAGGCAGATGAATGAATGGAATCCTACCAGGATACCAAAGCAAACAGGAACAGGTAAAGAAAGGACAAAAGGCAAAAGAGGTAAAGGGCAAAGAGAAAAGGTCTTGGTTCTGCATAGCATTCTCTAACTGTAGCTATAAACATCGAGCGTTAGCAGTCATAGAAGCAGACACTGTCTGAGAAACTTGCTGTTCATTTCAGCAAGTGCAGCTACTTACAAAAGACTTAGCTTAAAGCAAAATTACAACACAGAAAATTAGCTCTATCCTGGCCAAAACGAGGACAATAGTAAAGCATAAATAAGCCTCAGGATATACTTTCTTTAGAGAAGTATCTAGAAATAAGCAAATGTCATTTGATGTTGTCATTACAGCTCTAAAAACTGATTCAATTCACATTACTTGCTAGAAAATGTGTACCAAATTAGTATATAACCAGATATAATTTGAGTCAATATAACCAATCTCTCCATATAACAATGCTGCTTAAAAATCAGTTTCATCTGGTAAGGTCATTAATGAGGTGAACCTCATCACTATTCATTAGCTATGATTCACCGTATTCTATACCAATTCTTAGAACATTAAATGGATGATTACACTCCAGTGGAAGATATTACCTGTGCAAGAATCATTATGATTAATTTCCCTTTCTGCTTCTTCATTATGTCTTCTGTCCAATAATACATCTCTGAGTCTACCCTTCTTATTGATTCCTTTTCCATTGCAGAGTACATAGGCTATGCTGAAAGGAGCACTATACCAAACTAGCAAAAAGACAATAAAAGCTTTCTCTTCTTATTAGCCAAGACTGAAAAAAAAAACAACCCCAAAACCAAAACCTGAAAATAAAATGCAACTGCCAAACACATTGCCAATATCCCCAAAACTCAAGAAGCCATTGTTCAACCACCACAAATCTAACCATATATCCAGGGTCAGTGTATATATCTAATGGCAATGGATCACTGGTAAATTAAACCATTTTTAAAACACTGTGATAGAACTGATATTTAGGCATACTGTGGCTTTCTAAATTATCTTTTGAGTTTCTAATGTGTAAAACTCATGACAAGCAAGTTGTAAAACCATTCAGAAGTAATCAGTGCTCTAAAAACTTCATGTACTCATAAATGTAAAATAGATAGTACAGCTTAAGGATCATCCCACGTGTTAAGTCATATTTCCAAGTACTTATCTCAAAAATCAATGCTGCCGTGAAATACATTTTTAAAGCGCTCCAGATTTTCATTTTTGCATTTGGACTGCCTTCAAAACTAAAAAGGAAGATATACTGGTCACAGCATACAAACGCCATATCTTTGTATACAGCAGCAACATCTTCTACTGCTGCATTTATCTTATGATACTTCAACTAAAATAGCTCTAAAGAAATACACTATTAATTTGTGGAACAAAAATATTCACGTAGCATTAAGTTGCCATAGTTGTTAGATGAAATGATGGCAGGAAAAAAAAATAATTTAGAAGCAGAAAATTTCTTAGATAGTATGGATGCTAACACTGGTGAGGAAATTATTCTGGAAGTTGATTGTGGCCTCCTAGAATCCTAGCATATTTTTATATCACAGATATCTTATATCTTTTATATCTTATATAGTGTTTAGGATGAAAAAAAACAAGGGAAACAAATACAGAATCATAGAATTACAGAATTTTCAGGGTTGGAAAGGACCTTTAAGATCATCTTGTTCCAACACCTCCCACTAGATCAGGTTGCTCAGATCCTCATCCAGCCTGGCCTTAAAAACTTCCAGGGATGGGGCTTCCACCACCTCCCTGGGCAACTTGTTCCAGTGTCTCACCACGCTCATGGTGAAGAACTTCTTCCCAACATCCAATCTAAATCTACCCTCCTTGTCTATTGATGTTGTGACCTCTTCATAGAAGGCCACAAGGTTGGTGAAGCTGTGTTGATTATACCAAATCACCTCTTCATTATTCTTCTGCTTCAGCAGTGCCTCCAGGAGGATCTGCTCCATAATCTTATGGGCACAGAGATCAGACTGACTGGTCCATAGTTCCCCAGATCCTCCTTCTTTCCCTTTTTTGAAAATGGGCATTATGTTTCCTCTTTTCCAGTCACTGGGGACTTCACCAGACTGACATGACCTTTGGAATATAATAGAAAGCGGTTTGGCAACCACATCTGATCTTCACTTACAATGGGCAGTTCTTCCTTCTAATCCTTGCCACTGTCTTCTGTGACTTCAGGAGGGTGGCTGGAGCCCTTGGCAGTGAAGACTGAGGTAAAGAAGTCATTGGGAACCTCAGTCTTCGCCATATCACTTGTCACTAGTTCTCCTGTTTCCTTTCTGAGGGGTCCCACAACTTCCCTAGTCTTCCTTTTGCTGATAATATACCTATAGAAATTTTTGCTATTCCCCTCAATCTCCATGTCTAGATATAATTCTAATTGAGTTTTAGCTTTTTTAACCAGGCCTCTTGCTGCTCAGGCAGCTTCCTTTGGTAATCTTTTAAAACTGTTGAAGATTCTGGTGGGCTACACAAATTAATTAAATATTGAAATATCTTTTGAAAACAAACATACTCAACATTTGAATTGTACGAAATAACTGGTTAGGTTCCATTGAGTTAGGAGATCTTCCATTATTTTCTAGTCAGTTAAGACCTTATAAATTTCAGCCAATATGTAACATAAAAGTGCCATTGTTGGCAATGGCCCGTGAGCTCTGCACTGAATCTTCAAGGCCTTAGAACTGCTTTTTTTTTTTTTTTTTTTTTTCTGTCTGAACTCTGTCTGATCTGCCTGTAGCTTTACTTGATTTAGCTGTCACTGAAGTTTTTAATTTACCAGGTCTATGTCAAATTTGCATTATTTTTCTTATGTGCTACAACCATAGTTTTATATAGAATACCTGCTTGTTACTGCTATCTCTCCAGAACGAGATATTTACAAGTGTAATACAAAAATGTAGGGAAGAGAAACGAGGGTCTGGTGTGATTGTAGGTGCTATGAGAAGTTGAGACACAGGATGTGATGTAGAATAGGGGTATGGGATGAGAAGAGAGGGAACCCAGGCATGGCACTGGAGATCTCATAGATGCCAACAGCTCTGCAGTGGTCAATTAAAGAAAATGCAGACCTAGGACTGGGCATGCCTTGTTTAAGGGGTAACAAAGAGAACACAGAAATAGTATCTGACATGTAAAACTCACCATAGAGTAAATTTAGGTGAAACTTGCTGACACAAAACAATAAAGAGAATTATAAATAAGCAAGTTAAGAAAATAACTTTCAGCAGTATGCAGCTACCAGTCTCAAGACCCAGAGGAGCAGAAGAAGGATTAGTAGAACACCAGAAACCAATTATAGAAACAATAAGTGTGAAGTAGAATTTTTATTGTATTATTTTTTATATATTTAGATTATATCTGTACAGAAAATTTGTGATTTTTTTTCTTTACACCTGTATTAAGTAGATTTGGAACAATAATTTTGACACTTATAAATTATGTTAAAAAAAAATAGATATTTTCTATTTGCCCTTGAACATGATCTTGAGCAAACCAAACCCAAATCTTTCTCTTAGTAAATTCTTCCTGTTAGCAGCTACTGTTCAGATGTTTGCAGTTGTCGCATTGATAGGTCATGAGTAAGTAGTTGCCCTGCTGAGGAATATTTTCTAATAATTTTCATAGGCCTGTAGTACATACATTTAGGAGTTCTAGACAAAACTGATTTTCTGAATACGGGCTAATTCAAAGGATTTATTTCATAATGTTTTGCAGATTAATGTTTGAAGTTTCCATGAGTACTTTTATTCAGCTGTTCTGTACAAATCTTGAGTAGCGAGTATATGAAGTCTACTACACCTAATCTATAACTTGGGAAATAGATATGTCTCTCATGCTTAAACTGTGGGGTACGTGTGAAAGCAGCTGGTAAATGTTGATGGAGATGTTTGTTTCAAAAGGTATCTGAAATGTGAATGCTGTCAAAGTAGTTGTAGAAGTCAATGGCTGCAGAAAAGTCATTACTCAATGTTAGATGATGCAAGAGCTCTTCTTTTCTTTGTTTAGACCATTTCAAATCAATCTGCATGTCTATTGATAAGCAGTAAACTGAAATTTGTGAAAAGCTTTCTAGCTTTCCTTTCATTCATTACCTAAAATACTGCATAAAGCCTCTCATTAACTTCTCAGCCACTCCAGTAAAAATAGAAGTGTTCTGAACACAGCTTTAAGGTCCCTGTCTTACATGAAACAAAAAAATTAACTGGCTTTTGAACTGTCCATCGACTTGGTGATACATCCAGCACTTGTGTGGGTTTTATAGTCACTGGTTTCATAATGAAGACCTGTTTTCTTTAGTCAAAACAGCAAAAAATTGTAACTAGAAATGTATTACAGATAGATGAAACACTGCTTTTTTCTTTTCTAACAATTTTATTTGTGTATATATAATATGTATATAGGTCTCATAAAATGCATACATCATCATTAACTCCCACAAGGACAGCACAGCTAAGCCAGTAGTCCAGAAATTGTATTTATGTGGACTACTTTGTTAATCTACTATATGCAATCATTCCTTTATTAACTGAACTAATCCCAGTGAGCATTTAGTTTCAAAAAATTCTGTTTCTGCTTGTCCTTCAGTTCAACATGTAGCATGTCATTGTTCCTCAAAACAGGCTGTTCAGAGTTTCTTAACAAAGGGTTATTTTTTTCACTGTCTTATTATAAGTAATTGTGTCTATCTTTGCATGTAGATGTTGAAAGCTGTAATTCCTCCTACTTTAAAATCATCCCACCACTCCTTCTAATTGACAAGTGTTTTTATCCAAATAACCTTTATTTTTCATATTTAAAGGTACCATTTGTAGATGTAAAGGTATTTTGTAGGACTGGCAGATTTCTAGGGGTTCAGTGTGAATTAATTAAACAAGTGACGTCTTCTACTAAACCACTTGTATTTTTTACCTGATTAATATAATTTGATGTTTTAAAAAATTCCATCAATTTACCAGCCCATGTATTAATTACATGTTCTGCTCTTCACACTTGCCAGTTGCTGTCCTCATTATGTTGTAGCTCAGATGAATTATTCAGTTGTTTCTTTTCCCACAATGGATAACTTCAGCTTAGACACAGTAGTAGAGCTTAGTCTTTGGACATATTAGAATAAAAGATTATTTGAGGGTCAGGAGGAACTGTGTAGGCATCTGTATTATACAACCTGCTTAATTTTTAATCTTAATTTTTATTAGTCCCTTTTTTTGTCTGACTCTTCAAAACTTTTTTTTTTTTTTTTAATGTTACATGGGTTACACGTAAAATTAATCTCTTCCAGATACACCCAGGTAATATAAGTCCTTGCTTATAGAACTGTGGACTTGGTCTTCACTGTAGTGAGTTGACCCTCTTTGTGTTCATTGATATATTTCTTTGAGGGATTAAAGTTGTACCCATATTTGATGCCTTAATCTTGAAAATGGATGGTGTAATGATGCTTGGCATTTCTTGGCCATATTTCTGATATCCTTGGGGTGATTTTCCTGTTCTTTTTTTTCTCTCTTGCAATGTTTTTTTTTACTTACCACCTTAGTGATTGTCAATTGGAAGAAATAGTGTAAATGTGCATATGCAGTCCCATTTACAAAGGTTTTCTTTGGGATTTACAATATTTGTAACAGGTTTAGACAATTCTTTTGGAGTAAGAGTATTGTTCTTTTTTTGTTCTGTGATGTAAATAACTAACCTGTGATTAAAAAAAAAAAAAAAAAAAAAAAGGAAAGAGAGAAGTCTTTTGTTAATTTTGTCAGCTTTTTTTCAGCTATGACTAGTTTTACAGACTTTTACACAAAGTAAATGGAGAGTGCATGCACATTAATCAAATTCTGTTTTTCAGTGAGATCTAAGAAAGCTAGAAGTGACTAAGAGGCCACCCTGGAAAAAAATAATCTTGAAAACACAGCATTCAGCTGACCCTTTCTTATGTGCCTTGACTTCTCCAATATCATTCACAAAGGTATTGAACACCAAACGTGTAAACAAAGGTCTTGCCAAAACATGTGATTTTGTATAGTGCAGATTCCTCCAGCATGGACTTTAATGCAGTACCTTTATTGCTGTACTTAACAGTATCAGTATGATTTTCTCGTATCTTGGCATTTTTTATAGAAGATAATGGTGATAACCTGATTAAAAAAATATTATTTTTTATCAAACTATGAAAATGAAAGAATTCGGTTATTTTCTACCTAGATGGATTTTTTGCACCAAAAAACTCTTTTTCAAATGAACGTGAACCAAAAGCTGGGGGCAGGAAGAGCCTACATCTATAAAACTGGAAAGTGGAAGCTGACATCAAGATTAATACTGTAAGCCAGTGACTTATTGTACAAGGAGGAATGCTCTTTCTCCACTGTCACAATTTAACACTGGCCCAGCCGAATAATAGATTTAAATCGAATAACAGATTTATATATTAATCTCTCTCCTCACTGATAAAGAAAAGAGAGAGAATAAGGAAGAGAGACTTATGGGTTGGAAACTAAACTACACAACTTTAATGAAACAATAATGATAAATAGGAAAAAATTACTAAATATATGCAAATATACAGGAAAATTGATACCATGTTCCTTCCCCCCTCCCCCAATAACTCTCACGTCACCACCAAGGCTGCAGGGCAGCCCTGGGAAAGTCCAGGCTGGACTCCTGGAGTCAGCAGGGAGCTGGAGGCAGGAACACACAGATTCAGGCTGGCACGGATCAGGACCACAGGCACCGGGACAGACAGAATCCTCCCAGGATGCCGAAGGAAGCAGGGAGGAAGAAAGGAAGGAAGGAAGAAGTTGTTTGACCCTTGAAATCCCTCAAATTTATACTGAGTATGACGTGTATGGGATGGAATACTCTGTTTGGTCAATCTGGCATCTATCTTGTCCGGTCTTCCCCCAAAGGAGGGTTTCAGGTGGGACCTCGTTGCTCCTTCTGGAAGGTAAAATATTCCTCAGAGCTGAGCAGTGTCCTTGGCGCTGCACACCAGTCTCTGGCTGTAACTATAAACATCGAGTGTTATCAGTCCTAGAAGCAGACACTGTGTGAGAAGCTTGCTGTTAATTTCAGCAAGGGCAACTACTTACAAGAGACTTAGCTGAAACCAAAAGTACAAACCAGAAAATCACCTTTATCCTGGCCTAAACCAGGACACCCACCTTATGACTTGCATTACAGAATAGATTCACTGTTGTTGTAGTTGGTGAGGAATTTGGAGTGCCACCAAATGGAGCATCTCTGGGGGTTGTTTCCTGTATACTTAAGACAACTAGAAGAAAGCAGTTAATGACAGTAGTAGAGCACAAATAATGATTATAGATGCCCTTGCCTATTAACATGATTTGACATCTAGGGCTGTTTGATGCTTTCTGGGGCTCAGGCTCTGGATGTTGTGATTACCTAGGTTCATCCAGCCTTCCAGCTAGCACCCGTTTTACACTTCCATGTAAGTGTCAGTGATACTGGTAGATTCATCCAGAAAGCATTAAGCATTAGTGTAGTATTCTAGGTGCAGTGGTTATGGGAAGCCAGGTGGTATTGTCTTGAATTCTGCTGGCGAGGAAGAATGACTTGAGCAGGACTTGAGAAATCCAGCACATTGACAGGTGGTTGTGCAGCTGCTCTTAGTATCATGGTCAGTGGTCATGGGACCTTCTTTTAAGGTCAAGAGCCTTTTGGTAGAGATGAATCCCTTTGAGAAGACAGTACAAAAATATATTTGACAAGAAGCCCTTCAGCCTGTTAGGGAGAGCTTTAAACTAGAAACAATGAGGGAAAAGAGAGGTTACTCCAATACAAAAGTAATAATGTTGGGGTATAGATTAGGCAAACCAAGTTCCCAGGATGACAGGAACAGAAGAAACCTTGCAATATACAAAAAGTAGCTGAAGTGTAATCATTCTGAGCTTATGCATGTAAAGAAGGAAGTGTTTGCAGAACAGTCTTATGGGAAAGCTCTCAAGTCACTCAACACACTTGGATGTATCTCTGACATACCATTACACTAATGGACACAGCATGAGCAAAAAATAGAAGGCATGAGAAATCTGTGTACAGTTGCAGTGCTAAGACCTTATTGAAACTGTGGAGATGCAGTATAATAGCTCACATGACTGAGGCATATCATGGAAGAATACTAGCTATTTAGGAAAGACAGTCTGAGAAGATGAAGAGGAGGAGTCACCTGAGAGAGCAGTTAGAATGCACAGAGGTCTGCCTTGGCATGGGTTGTGAGAGAGTCAACTCTTTATGGATCAATATTATCAAACAAATCAAAATAAATACTGTTGTGGTGGGTGCATGCTGTAGACTTTCTGAGCAGGAAGTATATGTTCTTCAAACAACTGAAAAGAAGCCTTACATTCACAAACCCTCGTCTTCAAGGGTAACTTTAACTACCCTGATATCTGTTGGAAGGACAGAACCACAGGACTCCAACAACATAGGAGACTCATTTTTTGTGTTAGTAACAACTTTATGGCATGGGTAATTGAAGAACCAAGGAAAGGTGCTCTGCTGGACCTGATGCTTACAAACCACTTGGTCAGAGATGCGAAAGCTGGAGGCATCCTTGGTTACAGCAACTGTGAAATGGTGAATTTGTTATCCCAGGGGAAAGGAGCAGAGCAGGAAATGTGGAAGAAGAAACCATTAGTGATAGTAGTGTGGAAGAAGAAGCAATAATCAACATTATTTTTCTCCTTATGAAGAAGTACAGAGAATGTCACAACCTTCACATACCTGTCTGCAAAGAATTCAAACCCTTAACTCTAGGAGCCAGGTGAGCAGGTAAAGTATAAGCACAACATGAAGAAAAGGGCTAGAAACTGTGTGCATAACAATTTTTACTGTATTATCATTATGCTAAGAATGTATGCCATGATGTAATTGATTCCTCAATCACCTCTGATGCCCTCATCTTTTATTTCATTACACCGTTTATTGTATTAAATGTCAAAGTTTTGAAAACTTTGGGCAATATTCCTTTTAAAAAGACTTGGAGAGAAAACAGCTATAAATTTGAAAATCTGCTAGTACACTTTAAAAATATGTTGCTGTAGAGTTTTGTTTTGTATGGTAATGAAGAATGAATTCTAAATTCAGTCACATAGGACTCAAATATGTTAACTTGACTCTATTATTCCTTATAGTTTACAGCATTCTGATGCCCATTTTGCAAAATACACCAGTATATTTATTTTTAATCTCAATCCACCACCATCTGAATGTAGCATCTTGCAGAAGCTTTGTTTTTTCCATTCACTTGCTGGAGCATCCAGTCTTATATTTACAGTGTGACAAATTCTTCATTTTCACCTATTCTTTCTCCTGCATCAGAGAAAATTTAAGATTACAAAAGCTGGTATTCATTTCCTGTCCTCTGGTAACATCATGAACAAAGAGGTTTGTGCATCTTAATGCTTCTAGCAAGAGTGTGTGTATACACTCTAGTAAATACAAAGAATTCTATTTTCTAATAGGTGTTTCCATCTGCTTCATTCTAATAACTAAGGACTCTGTCTCATTTTGTCTTAAGTCAAAGTTTCCTTCGCCGTTCTTTTTATAGTATCTTCTATACTTCAGATGTCAAACTGAAGTTTCAAAACTTAATTCCAGTCTGTCTCATTTGCTACCAGAATATGCTCTGTTATTAAAAAATCTTTAATTTAGGGTTTTAACAGCTTACAGACTAAAAAAATGTGACAGGAAATGGATGTAAAATGTAACGGCATATTGAAGCTACAGCATTTTACCTTTACAAGGTAAAAACTCAGTTGGAATTCTGGTTCTACCTTCATTTCTTACAAGATATATAACAACTTGCCAAAACTTATAATGAACTGTTATATTTAAATCTAGATTTAGAAATAAGTCCATCTTTGGCATATTTTCAGTTTGTGCCATCATTTAGTGAGGAATAAAATGGTCTCTCAACTGTTACATTTGGTTTCTGTGTATTAGTTTTAAGTCTGAATTTAACCATGAAAAATCCATACTTGTGAACACATAAATTTTACACATATTCAGGAAAACATGTAATGCTATATATAAATACTAGCATTTGTATATAGAAGAAATAATTTTATGTATTTCTGTGCAGCACTGCTTTTAACATATATTGTTAACATAATTTATACATATTTTAAATATTTTCTGCTTTACTGTAGAATATTAAAGAGTAATTGCCAACTTGTTTACCCTATGAAATAATAAAATTGAGCAAAGATCATAATTATAGACTAAGCTAATGTATTTATAATACTTTAGAAATTAATGCAAATTATTAAATGCAAATTCATATTTAAATTTTTGGTTAAAAATATATAATAAACAATGAAAATTCCTTGTGCATCTTTCCTTATTGCTCTGTAATATGAAGATTTGTAGAGAACTCAAATTATTTTTCATGAGTGGAAAAATGTGATGATATTAGCAGTGTTTTAAAGTAAGGTCTGAACTAAGGGAAGGAACTAAATAGACTCTAAAAAGGAAGATTTACAACTTAACATTTGAAATTACAAATATTCTGTCCAAAAGAAGTTACTAATTAGAGAATAGATACTGGTTCTGCCCTCCCTGAGACATAAATAAGAACAACCACCAGAAAAAAACAAAACAAAAAAACAAACAAACAAAAAAACCCCAACCAAACAAAAAAAACTCCACAAACCATCAAAACCAAACAATATCAAAAGGTCTCTGTATCCTCCCTCTTCCAGGCTGAAGGCAGTAGCTTAAAGGAAAGGAGTGAATGGAGGCCAGGCCACTCTCAGGGCAGCAGATGGACCCCCTCCTTCCCTGCCTTAGCTTCCCAGGTGCCTCTGTATGGCAGGAATGAAGCTGTGGATGTGGAAAGAGAGCCATCATGAATCATCTGTTCCAGAGGTGTCACCAAGGTCAGAAAGGCCTCTCCCCTGTATCACTGAAACCTTCACCAGGAAGAAAAGAAAGGTTATAGTTGCAGGTGAGTGCCTTGTAAGAGGAATGGAAGGTCCAATATGCTGGACAGACCCTCCTGTTGGCAAGGTCTGCTCTGCCCCTAAGGACTAGATTAAGGACTAGGAAATGACCAAGCCTGGTACAATTGTTGGACTGCTACCCATTACTGCTCTTCTATGTCAGTGGCAATGAAGCCACAGCACAGTAGTCCAAGAGTGATCAAAAGAGACTTCAGGGCCTTAGAACAGTTGCTAAGGAAATAAGGACAAAAGGTTTTTTTTCCTCTCTCCTTCCTGCTGTGGGCAGTAACATTATAAAAAACAGATGGACCTAGTTTATTAATATATGGTTCTGTGGCTGTCATCACCACCAAAATTATGGTTTGGTAACATGAACATTAGGGTTGAGTGTTCCCCGAGCAAGTTTGCCAATGCTGCCAAGCTGTGTGGTGCCGCTGACACACTGTAAGGAAGGGATGCTATCCAGAGGGACATTGACAAGCTTAATAAATGGCCCCATGCAAACCACATGTATTGAGAACAGCCCTGAAGAAAAGGACATGGGGGATTTGGCTGATAAGAAGCTCATCATGAGCTGGCAATGTACACCTGAGCAGCCTCAAAAGCATGGCCAGCAGGCCAGGGGAGGTTATTCTTCCCCTCTACTCTATTTCTGTGGGACCACAGCTGCAGTCCTGTGTCCAGTTCTGGAGTCCCCAACACAGAAAGGCCATGGAACACTTGGAGTATGTCCAGAGAAAGGCCATGAAGATGATAAGAGTGTACCTGTACACTGAGAGAGTTGGGGTTGTTCCACCTGGAGAAGAACCTTAGGGCTCTGGAGTAACCTTATATCAGTCTTCCAGTGATGAAGGTCTGCAAGAAAGCTTCAATGATTTGATATCTACATGTGAGCATTCAAGTTTCAAGTGGAGGTTAGAAGCTCTTCATTAGCACCAACAAGAAACTTAAACTGACTTAAGTAAACAAAAACATTATATAAGTGTTTAAACACAAGTATAGGTAGAAACAGGATGAAAACTGGTTTGATATGTTGCATCTTAGAAGTTATGCTATTTAGCAGTTTGTGAAACAGGAAAAATATGCAAAACACAGAAAGTATGACCAATGAAGAAAAATGTAATTGTAGCTTTCAAGAGAAAAAAAAAAAAAAAGAACCATTTGATACCACTAGACTTGCAAACAGGCATAAGATACAGCCTGTTTTCTATGTCTGCAAAGAATGACACATAAACTAATGGACTTAAACTGCAGGAAGATTAAGAACTGACATTCAGAAAGCTTCCCACTTAGCAATAGTACTACACTGGAATGAATTGCAAGGTTTTTTTAAAAAGTTAACAAAATATTTATCTGCCAGGAATGACAGAAATAATGGTAAAACATTCCCTTAGAAAAGTGATAGATTAATTTTAACTTAGGGCCTCTTCCAGCAGTACTCTTTTTCAGCTATGTAAGTAAGCTTTACAAAGGAGAACTAAAAAGTTATCCTATAATAACAAAACATTTTTCAGAAAAGCAAATATAAATTACTGTAGTCAGTAGGGAAAATCAGGGAAAGCCTGATTTGAATTTTTTTTTTTTTTTTCCATATAGTGGAAATTATATTTTTTGTAATGTACTTATTTCTCAGGACTAAATAATTTTTTTTCCAGTGGTTCAAAAATGGAACTGCTGCCATATATGAAAACTAGTAAAACATTTTTACCTTTCACCTCTTACATTCTCAAAAAATTCTAATTTCAATTAATTCAACACTAACAATTTTGCCCCCACTAAATTTGCCCTTTTTGTTACAACTTCTCTTTTAAGTAAAGTTGTTCAACATGTGTTGAATAGGTGAATTTACAGATGATCATACAGGGAAACCATCAGATCAGCAGAGACTTAAATCTGATTTATAAGTTTCTACTTTATCTGTTGACCTGTTATGAAGTTTTGCTGAAAGTATACATTGTGTTGTCTAAAGTCAGAAAAGCACAATCTTAATTCTGGCATATTTTTTTCCCCTCTGTAATGAACTTTGAGGAACAGCAATTATAATGATACCAATATAAGAAAGCGAATCTACATTACTTCTCAGTTTTGCAACCTGCCAGTATATTTCTTCTTTGGATATTAAAGACATTGTTGAGTAAGACTGGGGAAAAAAACCAACAGAAAATGTTGAGGGTTACTTATTATAATCACAGGTACTCTATGGACATTAAAAAGGGTAGTTTTTATTCTAACTTTGTAGGTCCTCAAAGAAGAAACTTGTATATTGGACACTCTGGTGTTCATTTAGTAAAGATGATCAACAATATAAGCATTCAAAGATTTATTAAATAACATAGTAAACTGCAAACTTTAAAAAAAGTAAAAGTAAACTTTATTGAATAGCATCTGAGCATGAGATATAGAATCTTAGAATATGAATCTATCTGGCCTAAAGGACAAACAGAATTTGATAATCACCTTCAGGCTTCATCCAGTTAATGGAGGACCTTCACGCTTAGATACAGAACTGTGTTCACTGACATTTTTTCCACTCTTTAGTGCAACTGAAGAATTACTGGGAATGACTTTGCTTTATACTCAGATTTTTTGCTTTTTTAATTGCATCTGCTGTATATTATCATATAATATTTATAGTATTACACTTATTATATTGAGCCTTTACCTTCTGTTACATCATATCATACAATATTATACCAGTATGACATGTAGTTGATGATGCTGTTGTCTCATGACAAGTTCTCATCCTACCTGTTATCCTTGGCATGGAGTAAAATCCCAGATGTTTATTTTACACTTACTTAATGCTTTGCTGTATTTAGTTAAATTTTTAATCATCTGTCAATGCTAATCAAATGTTTTATTTAGCCATAATTTAAAGTTATATACTGTTGAAACTGCTGCATGTAAGTGTATTTTTGAAATAGTCTATTTTATCATATTTAAAATGTTCTAACATTCTAGTTCTAGTTGTCTTCCTTCACACCACACAAATGCATTGTGCTACATTAAATATACATTTTTCATCATTAGTACTCCTTATTATGTTCAGTGAAAAAAATTGCAAACAGGAATGAGAGTATTAAGTAATTTGAACTTTTAGCCTTTTTAAGGGTCGGTGTCCTGCAACAAAAATTACTGGGAACAGATTTTTTGTATTGATATCTTTCACCCAATTGAGATTGACTTGCCTTTTTTTTTTTTTTTTACTATAGTTGATGTAAACTAATGCATCACAATAACTTACAGCTCCATAGTTACTACGTGCTGATGTTGAAACCAGCATTCTTGCATATAAATGACAACTTTCCACTCCTTCAAGTTCCTAGGATAATCTGGTGGTAACCTAAACAAAGCAAAAATTGAAGAAATTTTTATTTAGAATTTGAATCTAACTGCTATAAAATAAGAAAAATCAGAACTTGACAGTTCTCTGGCTGAGCTTGCCTGTACCTCTGTTTCCATGGAGATCAGATTGAAAAAAATGGGGCAATATGTTGTATTGCTGTACTCCTTTTGAGGGTAACCCTTTTATGCTAGGGATATTTATGGTATCTGGCCTAGCTTAAATATTTTTTGTTTCAAGACTTATGGGAAAGTATCATAGAACAATACACAATTGAGTCCAGTGTTTCTGATCCTTCATCATTTTGTATCTTCTAAAGTCTTTTATCTCTGTCAAGTTGAAGTAAGGTGTAATAGTATCTGACTTAGTTCTGCAAAAATTACAGGAGGTATAAAGCAACAGAGACTATGATTTGGCCTAGAAGTTTTTGGTAAATTTCTCTTCTTTCTCTTGGTGATGTGAGGAAATTGGAGAAGAATTGCCTTTAAAAAGTGGAATCTTTGGGACTTAACTGATATACTTGGTCAATTATTCTCCTCTTGCATTTGACAATTTTATATATTGATATGTAGTTATCCAAACATTTAAATAGAGCATGTCTCCTTTTTTTGTAATATATCAGCTTGTAGGAGTTTACAATACTTGGCTTTTCTCCCCATTTTAATTTTTTTGCTGAAATGTACTATCGGGGAAAATGTGTTTTTCTTGCAAACCTGCATATTATTTTCTGTTAACCTAGAAGGCTTAGAATATCTGAGAATCATCTTGCAGTAAAGTAATAAGCCCACAAGATTTTTCTTTTATGAAAGGGAAAGGATGGGTTGGAGGAAATAATATGATGCTTTCGTTTGTAGACTTGTCAGAAAAGAAATCCTACAGGCAAATTAAAAAGCATGTTCTGAATAAAAATTATATTCTTTGATTGGTACAAATCCTAAAGACCTTCCTAAGAATTGGAGTGTTGTCTTCTTGGAGCTACAGATGTAGGAAATGTAGTGTGTCTGCCACTTACAATGATCAGAAATTATAAATAACTGTTTTGCAAGCTTTTAAGAAACATGACTGTATTACTCACTTGAAAGGGTCGTACAGTTTTACAGTGATGGCAGAGCAGCAGATATGCCAATTTTGAAATGCGAAACATTTCCTTCTATATAATGTATTTGCCTTTCCTCTTTTAAGACCTTAACAGAAGATTAACTGAAAGGTGCCTTGCAGCATGCACTTCCTAGGAACAAAAGTAATTCACATCCTATACCACCTGAGAGATACTTACAGTGTACAAGTGTAAGTCTCATAGATGAACTTCTATGCATGCTGTTAAAAATTTAAGGACGAAACCTGTGGACTCTGCTTAGTAATTTGACACAGAAAAAAGGCAGAACATCAGGAACATCTTCCTGATCAATTCTTCTAAGGGTGTCTCATTTCTGAAGATTAATAGCCATTGTAGGAAGGAGAAATTTTAGGGAAAATATTAAAATAGCAGGAGTTTTCCCATGTCAAATGGCACCCAACTTTCCCCTTTAGCTCTATTGATTTTTCTATATCTTTATGCATTTGTATTTTCTTTCTGAGAGTCTGAAGATATAAAAACATTCCAGCTTATCAAGATGAAAAATAAAATTTTAGATCAAAGTGTGGCAAGCACAGGGAAAATATAAAGGAATGTAAATTATTGCCTTTAATCAAACATTTAATATGGTGCTGTCATAAAAGAAAAAAAACAACAAACCAAACCAAACAAAAACCTACAAAAATAGAGGTAAGAATTCTCTTAAACTTCACTTTTTGTTATTGTTAATGAGTAGTTCTGTTCTTATTTTCATTCAAAGGTTTTGAAAATAAAAATATGTATGTCCAGTTGTGAAACATTTACCAACTGTTATCTGTTTCTAGAATTGGTTTCAGGCATGCTAGTATTAATTCCACTAGTTCTTACTGTGTTAGTATCATTCACCTTTTTTTAAAGAAAGATTGCATCCTCAGTGCTTTGATAATGCCATATTTCTCATTGAAATTCCTTTAACATGTCTGAAAAAGATTGGGTCAGCCTTCTGAGCCAGTGTAAAGCTGGAATGTTTGAACCGGAGTGTTTTTCTCCAGAGTAGCCGTGCTTTCTCAAATGAAAAGCAGAATTACACTAGAAAAGATAAAATTTGTATGGTCATAAAGAAAACATAAACTTCCAACTTCAAACAAATATTCTAAATGGGAGAGGAAAAAAAAAAAAAAAAGAAAAAAAAATAGAAAAAGGAATCAGAATCATTGCTCATACCTGCTTCTTTCATTCCTAAATAAACTTAAGCAGAACAGTGAATAAGAACAAGTCACATTTACATAGAAATAGTGGGCATCTGTTTTTTGACCAGCATAGCATTTTAACTGTTCTATTTTTTTACAGATGTGTCCATTCTTAGTGTCATTCAGCATTGACTGAGTTTCTCCAGAGGGAAGAAATTAGCCAATAGGTGTCAGATTAGCTTCAGTGACAAAGACAAGGAAAATCAGGGCTAGTGTGGGCACTTGGAAGGTGTAGTTGGTCAGACTTGCGTGTTTTTGTTCACGTGTGTACATGCATGCATGTGTAGATGAGTAAGACCTCTTGTGAAAAAATATTTCAGATGAATTCTGACAAGTAATTATAATTACAGCAATTTTATAATTTAATATAGATAGAGAGATATTTCAAGATCATTATGTGACATAGCATTTTTAGCTATTTAGCTAAGACTCAAGTGGCAAAATCCTTGCTTCCTGGGCACATCTTCCTAAGTTCATCTTCAGCTTGCAAGTACAGTTTGTTCCTGATTGATATTTGGTTGTTAAATACATGTGTATATAATTTGATAATTAGGTAACTACTTCACAGAAACAATACACTATAATTCAACCTGCAACTTGGTTTTTTTTATGGTTTTCCCACGGTTCATTCACACCTTGTGTGAAGAAGACATGTTCCATTATACAGATAGACAAAAAGTAAACTGTACCTATGCCAAAAAGCAAAAAGAGGAAGCCTTATATGTTACATTTCCTTTTACACAGGGCTAGTGAATTGCTCTTTTGCACAACAATAATTAACTGAAACTATGTTGACAACCATTTTTCTTATGGCAATTTTTTTTTAAAACCTGAGATGAGAAGCATAGGACCTATCCTTGAACTATGTCCTTAATGTCCCTTGAAATCAGAGCAAGATCTCCTGATTCTTTTCTGATTTCTTGCCTAAATTTAATATCCATTGAGTGTTAGCATTGGAAATGGTAGACATTGTTTAGCCTCAAGTCTCACGCATTGCAATTACCACTGATAAAATTTGTTTAGATATACTATTTACAGGTTTTAATGAGAGTTTTTCATCTTGATTTGAGACCTGGTGAATGCTATAGTAAAAAAGAGCATTTTCATAATCCTTTAGCAGTTACAGAGTACAGAAGAGTGTGTGTCCAAGGGGCTCAGGTTTCAAGCACTGACTTTGCCATTACCCCTGTGTCAACCACAGTTATGTTTATTTTCAGCTGTTTGTTGAGAAGCTGTAGTGATCTAGGAAACTGATAGTGTAAATGGAGGAAACTTACATTCATGAAGCTGTGCATTTCTAATTATTTTTATTGAATGGATATATTAATTTTTTTAATTCACCAGGAACTGTTGAGGGCTCCCAAAGGGGTGATGGCAGGGCCTGGCAGCCAGCATCTGTCCCACCACCCCATCCAGAATCAGAGCAGCTGTGAGACACCACTCAGGCATTTATCACATCCCTGGGGATGTGGACAGAGCTAGAAGTGGTAGACTCAGATTGTAGGTGACGTGCAGGTCCAGGAAGGCTGTGACATGGCAGTGGCCACTGCTCAGGCCCAGCCCGGTGTCAGAGCTTCATCCAGGAGCTTCTGTCAGGGCTGTAGCCTTGCCTTGGCAGCCCCTTCCCTGAAACACCACTGGAATCTCTCTCCACTGCCACAGGGGAAATGGCCTGATAGAAGCCATGTATATGGATACTCGTATGCATGTATATTTATGTATCATTCACATAACTACCACTCAAATATGCATATATGTACGTGTGTACAGCTATATGAATGTCACAGTACAAGAAAGTCTGCTGTCGCTATGATGCCTGCCTGGTGATTTTGTGTATGGCTGATACAGCTTCTTGCCTAAGTAATTCATAGAATCATAGAATAATTTGGGTTGGAAGGGATCTCTAAAGGTTAACTAGTTCAACTCCTCTGCAGCAAGCAGGGATGCCCTCAGCTAGATCAGGTTGCTCAAGAGCCTCATCAAGCCTCACCTCAAATATCTCCAGGGATGGGGCCTCAACTGCCTCCTTGCACAACCTGTTCCATTTTTCCATTACCCTCATGGTAAAGAACTTTTTCCTAACATCTAATCCAAATCTACTCTTCTCTATTTAAAACCATTGCCCCTGTCCTATATCAGTACAGGCCCTTGCAAACAGTCCCTCTCCAGCTTTCCTGTGGGCTCCCTTCAGATACTGGAAGGTCGCTATGAGGTCCCCCTGGAGCCTTCTTTTCTCCAGGCTGAACAACTCCAGCTCCTTCAGCCTGTGTTCATAGAATACTTACAGTAATTCTTCACAGAATTACTTACATTGTTGAACTTAAGGGCAATATTAAAGTACTTCATGTATGAGACATAGAACATAAAGGACATCTCAGAACTGTGCTACATATTGTTAGGTGAGAAATTAATTTTCTGATTAAATTTACTTTAATCTTAACTCTAAATTGGGATTTTCTATAAATGTTCTCAGTGTCCTAAATTTGATCTATAATACCTAGTAATTTTTTTCCTTTTTTTTTTGTTTTCTTTTTTGTTTTTTGCTTTCTGTGTAATGAAAATACACTACAGTTTTGCATGTAGAGAGAAACACTCAAGAACATCTGAAATATACTTTTCCATCCTTTCAAAATATCTGGCATTCTAACTTTGAGATGTCTTTTCCAACATACTTACATAATGGATTATCTTCCATGTAACCAGTCTCACAGGGTATTAGGAGAGGTATTAATTCCTAGAGTGATATTGATTTCTAAACATCCTGTTGCTTCTCATCTTTTTTTTTTTTTTTTTTGGGTGTGTGTTGTTCTTCAGTGACTTTGCTTTTCTATGCATAGAGAATAGAAGAAATGTCTTACTAATTATACAGAAAATGCATAATCTTGCTATATTGGCCTTAGAATTCAGATAGCAGAATTTTTTGTGTGGGAAGTAAAACTTTTTGTCTTTTTGGCCAAGAGATTTTTGCCAGAGATTTGATGCTTAATTACAATATGTGAAATTTTTTAAAGTTAATACCTCTACTTCAGTAATGACTTTATGCAGTAAGTGAAGAAAATGCTTAAAATCTCTTCTGTTCAGCAAATACTGATCTGACTGAAAGACACTTTCTTTAGTATTAGAGACTTACATATTATTTACCTCCTTCAATATAATGCTCAAGAATTTTTTCAACAAATGCTTTTATAGACTGGTCTTCACTTTTCTTAACTGTGCAAATTTAGCATTGTTTCATATCAGGATGGTCTAGCCTGCCAAAGTAATAGCACAGTCAACTAAAGTCAAGTTTTATCTTTTCTTCAATTTCCTTGAATCCTTCTATTAAAAGCTTTAGTATTCTCATGCAGAACTATTAAATATCTGTAGTTATATAAAACATACATTAGCTTAAATGCTACCAGTGGTTGGCAAACTATGATCTATAGGAATTTATAACGAAAAAATATTTCTTTCTTAGCACAGGTTTTTATATAAAATCAGCAAAAAATATTTACAAGCACAGGCTCTCCTCTTTGATTCAAATATAATTGACCTAAATTCTTTTGCAAGGATATTTTCATTTTGCAAGAATCTCAGCAAATTACTACAGCTCTTTCTTGTTTTGTATAATTACAAACTACTTGCAATTTGAAAATACTCTTGAAGCATAACATTGGTTATTTATACTAAAATGTTACATGTAAACCTCATTTTAGAACAAGTCTTACTGCTAGGTGCTATATCAAAATATAAGAGGTTGCTCTTGCCTTGAAAGGCTGACACACAAAGAAGATGTCACACTGAATAACAGGGATTTAGTTTGCAGAAGATATTCATCATGATCTTTTGCTTTTTTATTTATTGGAATATTGTAGTTCTTTATTGATTTTGAAGGAAACAAGAATAATTTGCTTGTAAGACTGTAACACGGCACCTCAGCTGCATGTTTATATTTTTGGGTTAACTGCAACAAAATACAAGCATTGCATTATTTTCTAATTTTCTAGCCACCTGTATTCCAGCATGATAACATGAACTTTGGAATCTTGTGTCCTCAGAATACATTAGATAAAGACCAGTAATCATTGTCAAGAGCTAAATAAAGAGCATAAAGCTTTTTGCAATCCAAACAAATCTGGAATAATTTTCCTATAATGCAAAAATGCTCCCTCCAGATGCTTCCAGATTACAATAAAAAAAAATGCATTAGCTTAAAAAATTCAGGCTTCATTTCCTCTCTTGCTTTTATAATTAATTGGGTTGTTCACATAAAGCTTGTAGAATGTTGAGTTATATAACATATTTTTTAAATTTTTTAATGGAAAACTTAGATCAGTTCTGACATAGATGAAAAACTGTATTTCAGAAGTTTTTTCTATTGTTTTACTTTATTTTTCTTTTAAAATTATACTTGATAGGAAGAAGAATACTTGGGTTTTTAAGCTTTCTTTACCCATTCTGCTTGTACAGATAATAATCAAGACAAGCAAATCCTCCATTTGGCATCCTAATAGTTGTCATTATAACTGACTGACAGAACTTTACAGTTCTATGAAATACTGCTAAAATGAGGGTTGATATGTCATTATGAACAAAAAGTGCAAAGATGGCCAGATCTTTCTGGAAGTTTTGTAGTATTGTACACTTGAAAGGGATAAGCTTTTATTATTTTCCATAGGAAGAAGCTTGTAAAAAAAAAAAATTGGCATGTAACCCTTGGAAATGGGTTACATGTTGGCAGTAGAAGTAGAGATTCATTTTTCCCTTCCTGTACATCCATAGTTTAATTTACATATTTATAATCTGATAAAGTGATTCTGGATTTTTTTTGTCTGGTCACCTGTCACCAAAATTTTAGTTTAACCATAATATGTGACTTGTTAGCTCTAGCACTGTTCTTCAGAAATCCTTGTGGAGGATTATTATATCTGGAAATTAGCTAGGGCTGTAGAAAAAAGGTTTTACAGAGCATTATCCGTTGCAGTTCACCAGACACCTTGTTCAGATATGCATGTAGGATATAACTCATTCTCTCCAATATTTAATACATCTAGCATTCCATAAACTTGAAATTTATGGGTAAGATGCACACATTTAGTAAAATGTATAGCTTTTCTGATTTTAAAATCCAATATATTTTCTGCTTCTGTGATCCTTAATTGTCTGGGGTTTTTTTCTTAAATTAAAAAGATAAGAAGCCTGTTATACACTCTTTTAAATACTTTAAAATTATTTGGTAAAACCAAAAATTAACTCTTTAGTGTTGGAAAAGTATGAAAACCCATCTGCCTTGCTGGAAGCTGCTTGCATTAAAGATATACTTTTGACAGACAGAGTAGGTAAGAATGAAGTTGGAAGAAGCAAAAATCTTGTTATTTATAAGAGGCAAGAAAACCTGTTGTCAATCAGTTGATTTCAATGTTTTAAACAGCTCTTGTTGCTTTTTCCTAGGTCTTCCTAACCAAGGGTCCAAAGAGCAAAAATGTTACATTGCCTTTTTTATTCTTAGAACAGGTTTTGATTTTTACAACATGTTTTGATCAGTCTAATTTTGTCATTCTGTGTTGTATGTTACTAGAATGTCAAAAAAGTACTATCTTAGAAAACAGACCTTGGTGTTCACCCTCCTGAAGACTGCCTGAGATACAGGCAAGTATGCTTTCTTTAGCTAAATTTTGCTGTTACTTCACATTCTCTGAGGTGACACACTCATTTAAATTATACTGACAGTGAAGGAGCTCTACAGTTGTTTATTACAGGAGATATATATTTAAAAGATAAGGATAACAAGAAAAATATACATACATTTTGTTAAATAACCAAAATAGACAACTTCTCCATCATTACTATATGATTTTTTCCCTCAGCATTATTCCTGTTTATAGGTTGAGTACTTTTGACATTTGACAAAAACATTCAAAACCTTTTACTGAGGTGTATTGCTTATCCTAGCTTTGACAATAAGCCAACAGAGGTATGGTGTCAGCAATTTCAATATGTTCAGTGAAAACATGAAACATTTTCTATACTTTAAAGGAAAAACAGTAAATCCATTCTTCTATTCTGATGATTCCTTTCAGTGCAGTACCTTTAGACAGGAGGTGAGGTGCTTTTCACTTTCCTAAGAGGAATAAGAGATTATTCCAGACTCCAAGCCAAAATATTAGATTCTTTTCAACTGTCAGATGTTAAAAAGTGATAATATTTTACAGAGACAAGTTTGTAAAGGTATGAATTTCCTTTGATAATCTTTAGGGGATTAAAATACTTGAGGAAAGTATTATAGAATCATTAAAACTTGAGACTGGTTTGGAATGGACCTTAAAGTTTATCTAGTTTCCTAATAATCTTCAGATCCCTCCTCTGAGTCCAGTCCAGCAAGTCCATGTCCTTGCTGTTGAGGTCTCCAGAACCAGACACAGTACTCCAGGTGGGTTCTCATGAGACTAGGGTGATCTAGCAGTGATCTTGGTGGAAAGTTATGATCCTTGGATGGTGAGAGCATTCCCAATGTTTTTAGTCTGCTCTTTTATGCTACCTGGGCCCACCTTTTTTTTTTTTTGGGGGGGGGTGGGTGGGGTGCTCTGTGTATCTTCCATGGCCAGGTGTTCACTTGGCCCATGCCCAAGATGGGATGAATGGGCTATAGTCCTGATTTCTGCACCAGTCCTCTCCAGTGGCCTTACATTTTTTACTGAATTAAAAGCTGAAAGTAGACTATTTTATGTATATTTATATTTATAAACTTTGCTGTGAAAGCAATATTTGTCAGTCATCTCTCAGTATTGTATTGGCATTCAATTTCACAGAGTTACGAAGTCATAGAATGTTTAAGGTTGGAAGGGACCTTAAAGATCATCTAGTTCCAGATGCCCTCCATATCCAGAAACACTTCCCATGAGACCAGGTTGATCAAAGCCCCATCCAACCTGGACTTTAACACTTCCAGGAAGGTGGTTTCCACGACTTTCCATGGCAACCTGTTCCAGTGTCTCACCACCTTTACAGTGAAAAATTTCCTCCTAAGGTCTAGCCTAAATCTACCTCTTTCAGTTTAAAGCCACTCCCCCTTAGCCTATCACCACATGCCTTTGTAAAATTCCCTCCCCAGCTTTTCTGTAGGGCCCCTCTAGTTACTGGAAGGCTAAAACAAGGTGGCCCCAGAGCCTTCTCTTCTCGAGACAGAAAAAACTCAGCTTTCTTAGCCTGTCTTCATAGGAGAAGTGCTCCAGCACTCTGATCATCTTCAGGGCTCCCCACAATACTCCAGGTGAGGTCTCACGAGACCAGGATAGAGGGAGAATCACATCTCTTGGCTTGCTGGCCATCCTCCTTTTGACACAGCCCAGAATGCAGCTGGCTTTCTGGGCTGCAAGCACACATTGCCAGATCATGTTGAGCTTCTTATTAACCGAAGCCCTAAAGTCCTTCTCCTCAGACATATTTTCAGTGCAATTTCTGCTGAGCCTGTAAGTGCACTTGGGATGTTGGACCTTGCACTTGGGACAGGGCCATGTTGAATTTCAGGAGGTTGGCATAATACCACCTCTCAAGTCTGTCAAAATCCCCCTGGATCGCTTGCCTTCCCTCCCATGTGTCAACCATACCAGAAGGCTTAGTGTCATCATCAAATTTGCTAAGGGTGCACTCAGTTCCACTCTCCGTGTGTCTGACAAAAACATTAAACAGTACCGACCCTTGGGTAACGCCACTTGTTACTGGTCTCCATTTAGATGTTGAACCATTGGCCACTACACTTTGAGTGCAATCAGCCAGGCAATTCCTAATCCACCAAGTAGTCCACCCACCAAATCCATATCTTTCCAATTTAGAGTCCATATTTTAGGACAGTGTTGAATGTTTTGAACATGTCCAAGTAGATAACATCAGCTGCCCTTCATTTTTCACTGATGTCATGACCCCATCATAAAAGGCCACTGTATTTGTCAGGCATGATTTGCCCTTGGTGAAGCCAAGCTAATTTCTATCTATAACTTCCACATTTTCCTTGTTCAATCGAAGAGCCTTCAGGAGGATCTGAGCCATTATCTTCATGGTCACAAAGGTGAGACTGACAGGCCTGTAGTTCCCTGGGTCTTCCTTTTTTCCTTTTTTGAAAAGAGGAGGGAAAATTCCTCCTTTTCTAGTCAGTGTGAATTTCACCAGACTGCCATGACTTTTCAGATATGGAAAGCAACTTTACAACTTCATACACCAGTTCCATCAGGAGCCAAAGATGGATCTTGCCACTTGTGCACTTTGACTTTCCTAAGATGGTCGCAGACCTAATATATCCTTATCATGACTTGTATTAGTATTAGTATTAGTATTGTATCAGTATTTTAAGGCTATGACATTTATTTGAAACTCCAAAACCCTATGCTCCCTTACCTAACTGTAACTGTTACATCTCCCCCCAAATACTGCCAATGGCTTTATTGGATCCATATTTCATACATGATTCTGATTCATCAGATTTTTTTCTGCTAACTCTCTTTGTTCCTGACTAAAATATGGGCCTTAGCACTGATGGGGTTTTTGCTTGTTTGCTTGGTTGGTTTTGGTCTTTTTGTGGGGTTTTTTGTTTGTTTTTTTGTTTTTTTGACAATATACTCACTTAAGGGCCCAGATGAGAATGACTTTTTTTTTTTAATATGTTTTAGCTTCAGCAGCTGAGTTGTTATCCTAAAGATCTTTGGAGATCTGCTACATTCCCAGTCTCACTTTAGCAATGTATTAGCTAAGACACGCTAAGTCTGTTGACTGTTTCTGCACCATGAGCTGTTTGTAAAATGACTGCAACATCTCTTTTACAATTTTCTAATTTTCTCTGAAGCTTTTCTTTCAAGCTAAGTAAAATTACAAGCTTTTTTTTTTTACTGTCTTTTGTGTACAATGTGAGGTAGCAGTTAAACACAAGGTTTCAAAATCATACTACTCTGTTAACACAAGAAAAGATAAAATGATTAAGTATGCATACAAGTTCAGCATACTGCTAAATCTGTAAAACTTAAAAAAAAATATTGGAACATACATCTGCTGCAAAATTGCTCTTACTTAAAATAGCAGATTGGATAATTACTGAATAGTAATGAAAACTGAGTATTCAGCATGATTTGAGTTTAAATAAAATGAAAAAAAATTGTGGACATATTGTGAAGATGCTTTGGCAAAATGTTATGCTTATTCCAAAAATAAAACATGTAAGAATTTGAATGGGAGTTATTGAAAACAAATTTATTTAGGAAAATGCTTTGGGTTATATATAGTTTTTAACTGACATTAGTGAACACCTCAAGCTAAATCATTGTAAATGGTGAAGTAGAGACCCTTATAGGAGGCATCTGATGTTTAGACAATATAGTGCTGATGTGTCATCTAAACATTAAAAAATCTTCAGCCAAGCTACAGATATAGTAGTATTTAAACATCCCTCTCATGATTTACACTCATTATTTGAGGGTAATGAACCTATAGAAAGTGTACATGTCATTTGCTATATAGATGAATCTGATCTTTCCGTTGTCACCCACTATGATTTGTGTATTTTTTTTCAATTTCCACTGTCTAAGACTTGTAAGAAAGAAAAGTAGCAGAGAATTCATAAGTAAAAAGTTAGTCTCTGTTGAGTGCCTGGCTTAGCACAACATTTGTGTAATCTTGAGTATGGTCTATTTGATGCCTTTGTTCCCCACTTCTATAAGGCAAGTAATTAACTTGAGCTCCCAAATACTATGAGGATGAGCTGTAAGGTCATACAGATATACTCGTCATAACAAACTATTTTTTAACTTCTTTATGTTATAGATAATCAAAGAGTAAATGCTTTTTCCCTTTAATAAAAATTTGTTTTTATTCAGTTAAGTCATTCTCTCAGTTAAAGAATACTTGTCCAGAGCAATTGCAAGAAAATGAACTATTAATTGAATGTTTCTCTGGCTACATTATTTTTGTGTTAAAGAGAAAGTGTATTGCTTTTAGAGAAGCTCAGATTTAATAAAGGGGCATTAAAAGTAATCTTCATTGCAGTCAGAATTTACCAAGTTGAAGAGGGAAGTAGAAACACACTGATGTCAAGCTAGACAAAAGCATGTTAGTATTTATAATGTATAGACTTGGAGTGCAATTGAGTCCAACCATATGTCTGGAAAACCTTTGTGTTGTACAACAGTTCAACTATGATTATTCTTCTTTTGCACCTCATCCATGATTTTTCTCTTTGTATATCTCCACTTGTAAATCTCTTAAAAAAAATTATTTGAAAAATTAAAATCAGGAAAGGTTATAGCAGGTATGCAGAAAGAGAAAGGAAAGGCGTAATCATGTCCATTGAAGGGCAGACAAATCAGAACCATGTAAACTGGAATGGGCCAACTACTGGGGAGTGTATTGTGGCAAACATGTACAGGTGTAGGAGATGCCTGTGTGAGTCCTTTATGTTTTCTTTATCCTTAAGTACTATGAATTAACTCTATATTAGATAAGAAATTCTCTTAATGAAAGTGGTGAATATGTAGAAAACCCTGCATGCTAGCAGGAGAAATTAATATGCATATTTAAACTATTTGGCATTCTTTTTATGTGTTCCTGATGAAAAGATATATATAAAAGAAATAACTAAATGATATTTATTTCAAAAAGCTTTCTTTTAAGATTTATCCAAACTAACTAACTAATTGCTTGTATTATTTCTAAATTACAACGGTTGTGTTATAATTGGTACATCTGCTAAGTTGAAAATTAATTTCAGAAATTCACTTACCTACTCTTTTTTGTTTGTTTTTTGATTTATCTGTTGCTTCTCATTCTAACAACAGCTGCTGAAAGATACTCATATCATATTTCAAGCATAGGACCCTGCAAACTGAAGAGAATTGTATTGCTCTAAAGCATAGGCAGTCAAAATACTCAACACTGTTTGACCTTGATTCGTTTTGTGCAACAGCAATTTTTTCTTTTTACTATATTTTTTTCCTAGTTTTAATTTTAAATTTATTTCAAAAACATCTTTCAAACAAACATCCCTACCAAAGCAGAATTCTCCATCCTCCTCCAATTGTTTTTAACCATAAAATGACAGTAACAGTATGAAGCCAGCTTCTGGTGTTTTCTGTGAAATAATATCTGTCAGGTTTGGGGGATTTTCTCTGAGCAGTTTAGATTCTGCCCAAGTAAAATCCTAGGCAAATTCTGTAAACATGTTCTAAATCCTTCATTGTTTGACCATTTTAAAGCAAACACATAATGTCAATTGGAATGAAAAACACATTTCCAGACTGGGGAACTCAGGAAAAAAGTCAAGGCATTTCAGATGGAAAGAAAGGAGAAGAGACATAAAAACACTCAAAAATTCTAGTGAAATCATTGGAGTCTTTTAGACCTGTAATATATTGGAGCCCTTTTGCACCAGTACCTGGTTCCTGAGACTGGACTACCATGTCACTTGAGTCCCGAATGCATGAAAAATACAAGATTAAGCCATGAGGCTTGAAACTGGTGGATATGTATGGCTTGTCATCAGGAGCTGGGAAACCTATCAGAACACCGAAAGCCTATAAAAGCCCTCTTCCAGGGTATCTTGCCAACAGATCTACAGGTATCACTCAGCAGTAGTAGAAGCTCTGAATAATTTAGAATAATCAACCTCAGTCTGCCTGTTCAAACAGGAGGAGCAAAAGCTTTACCTAAAGATTGCCTGAAACAGATGGGAAATGCCAAGAAAGCCCACTTGAGATCATTTAATGGAAAAATGAAAAAGGAAGATAAATCATTGTGGAGTACACCACTTGTATGTAAAATACAATCAAAGTGCCATGAAACATTGCTCAATAAGACATGCAAAGAGAGTTATGAGAGTCCTGATGTCTCAGAAAGACTGTATGTGAAAACTTATATGCATTTCAGAATATAGTACACTTAAAAGCTTTATGGTCTTAAATCATAATGGAAACATACCCATAAAAATTGATTTCTCTGAAAAGAACCCATTTTTTCTTCCTAGATATATAATTATATATAGGAAACTTTTCATAGCTCTATAAAGACAAACTTGAAACGAAAAGACCTTTAAAATTCAATGGGAAGTAGAAACTAAGGACTGAAGTGTCTGTTAGTTGCCTCACCTGCTGTGACACTGAGAACTCTGTGTTCTGTAATACTGCTCAAGCTGGCAGGGGAGTTACTGCTCCAAAGGACTTCACACAGCAAGAGGCACATTGAGGTTGGTGGCAAAATACCCAGGTGTGTAGCTATACTGGTTCAGTCAATGAGTTCACCTGAGACATTGATGTTCCTGAAAAACAGTAGAGTTGGTATTGTATGAAATGATGGCTGTGGTGAGTGGAAAAGGCTCTGTCTCTTCAGAATCTAAATGATTATAACACAGGTATCAGGACCACTTTCTCAGACAAAATCAATGGGAAAAAATTACAATTTGAGATAAAAAAAAAATAATTCTTCATTCTGAAATATATAATATAAAATGCAAAACAGGTTCCTATTATTAACAATTATTCTTTTGTCTCCTAATGCTTAAATGCACATTCTTACATGAAAAAGAATAATTCTCTAATCCTAATCCACTGGGAATTCTTTAATAGAGTATGTCTGGAAATAGAATTATAAAGTCTAGATTTTATTTTATTAATTTATTTTTTAAAAGCATTTTTCCATCAGATTTGGACTTTCTGTGGTAACTCCTTTAGTTAGTTTATTTTGAAAGAAAAAACCCCAAAATATGTCAAGGTTAATAATGATGAAGCATTTCCTTCCTCCAAATCATATGTTTTTGAATGTGGAGATGCAGAATATTTTATTACCAAAATGGTAATGGAATAGATTGCTCAGAGATATTTTAGTGTCCTGCTAATTGAGATTTTTAAGAATAGTGAGACACATATGTCAGAAATCATGTTGGTGTAACTGTTTGTCCACTGACATGCTGATGTAGCAATCTCTTCATGCATTTTCTGCCTTATTTTCTAAGGTTGTGGTTTATCTAAACTAATACAATAGTATCAAGCATGTGTGCTGTTTCATCTTAATTCAGAACAAAGCAAGGGCTTAAACCACGGAACTCCTTATGAAGTTGCAGTTCTGCTGCCAGCACCCTGGTAGGTTTACCAGAAGTAACCAAGATGTTAGTCTCAGTTAATTCTTTAGGCTTCTGCAGTCTCCTGGTTCACTACTTATAAGGTCTAATTGTTTCTGGGAATAGGTTGTGGACAATCCTAAGAAATAAGTATGAAGTGATTATTATGTATTTACCTCAAGAAAACTAATGAACAAGAATCCTATTAGAGAACTATGCCTACTATTATGTAAAAAAAAAATCATAAGCCATAATACAGACATGTTGGGTTTGTGAATAATGAAAATTACATTTCTAAGAGGTTTCTTTGGTTTCATTTTAAAAAAACAGTCCTTCTATAAAGTGAAACTCCGCTTTTGATGCTATTTGACTGGAACAATTGCTTCTCTGATCCTTCTACAAATACTGTAGAAAACATTTTTCTCTGCTTACCCACTGTGCTATATTCATTTTATCTTTAAGATGTTAAGTCTGAGATGACATGACTGAAGATCTCGAAGATCTCTATGTACACACCTGCCAGTAGTAAAATATAATAACATTGTCTCATTAAAATTTCACAGTACCAGTATTGGGGTGACTTCAGATATTTAACTGACTTTTTTTTTTTCTTTTTAAATAAAATTACACAACATCAGAAATCGTTCCAAATTTTCCATATTTGGTTATTTAAATATGTTAAAAGTAGTTTAGACACATTTGTGAGCTTTAACTTAAGTTGTAGGCTTTAATAACTACAAGTTGTCATTGCCATGTATTCATTGAAGTTAAAATTAGAACAGATTCTTTGAACAGAGGAGTTATGCTATTCCCTCTCTGATTTTTGAGTTTATAGTAAGCAGCATTTTGTCACAACGTGTGTCAAAGTAAACGAAGCCATAGTGAATATATTTTAGGCACATGACTGAATCGTAAAAATCATAGAGAATCATAGAATTGTTAGGGTTGGAAGGGATTTGATGATCATCTACTTCCAAACCCCCTATATGGCCAGGAACGCTTCTCATGAAACTAGGTTTCTCAAAGCCCCATCCAACCTGTCTTTGAACACTTCCAAGGATGGGGCCTCCACATCTTCTCTGGGCAACCTGTTTCAGTGTCTCACCACCCTCACAGTGAAAATTTCCTCCTAAGGACTAATCTTGATGTCCTCTCTTCCAGTTTTAAGACACTCCCCCTTGTTCTTTCACTACATGCCCTCATAGAAAGTCCTTCTCCAGCTTTCTCCTGGGCCCCATTCAGGTACTAAAAGGTTGCTATATGATCTTCCTGGAGCCTTCTCTTCTCCAGGCTGACCAACCCCAGCTCTCTCAGCCTGCCTTCATAAGAGAAGTGCTCCAGCACTCTGATCCTCTTCAGGACCCTCCTCTGGATTCAATCCATCAGGAGAATGTCCTTTCCACATTGAAGTCTCTAGAACTAGACAAAATACTCCAGCTGGAGTTTGATGAGAGCAGAGCAGAGGGGGAGAATCATCTCCCTTGACCTGCTGTCCATGATTCTTTTGTAGCAGCCCAGAATATGGCTGGCTTTCTGGGATGCAAGCACACATTGCTGACTTATGTTGAGCTTCTTACAAACCATCACCCACAGAATCACAGAGTTGTCATGATTGGAAAAGAGCTCTAAAATCACTGTGTCCAGCTGTTAAACTAGCACACTGCCAAGTTCACCAGTGTACCATGTCCTGAAGTGCCCCACCTACACATAGTTTGAATACCTCCAGGGAGGGATGGTGACTACCACCATTCTGGACAGCCTGTCAAGTACTTGACTCCTCTTCCAGTAAAGAAATTTTTCATTAGGAAGAATCTCTTCTAAACTTCCCCTGGCACCACTGCAGGCCATTTCCTCTAGTCCTATTGCTATTTACTTGGGAGAAGAGGCCAACATCCACAACAATCTCCTTTCAGGTATTTGTAGAGAGTGATAAGGTTTCCTTCTCACTCTAACCTCCAAGTCCTTCTCCTCAGAGATGTTTTCAATCCATTCTCTACCATATACATTTGACAACATTAGTAATTTATTGAGATACTTGTTGTAATGCATGGCACCTTGTTCCATGACTCTGTAGAAACTCTGTAAAAAGCAGGGCTCCATGCCTTCATATGGAAGGGAGACTTAAACCCGTTGTTTAAGAGGTACTATTCCCATCTCCCCACCTTACAGAAATTCTTCAGTTCTGAAGGCCTTTTTACATCCTTATACCTTTTGAATACTGCTGAATTCTTTTGCTGCTCTCTTTGGCTGAGTAAAGGAAGAGCTGTAACTAACTCCTCCATTGAGACTACAAAACAAAGCCACTGTGGTGTAAAATAGAAAATTAAAATGCATACAGTATATGTACTTTTGTGCTGTTTTATTTTTGAAGTTCTCGTTTTACGTTGCCAAGTCAGACATCTTTACAACGTCTGTGCTCAATATGTCATTAGATTCTGTTCCTTCCCATAAGCTAGGTTCTTGGTGATACATCTAAAAATAAAAGAGGCAAATGAAAAGTAGCACAGAGGGATTTTAAAGTATGATAACCTGACTTCTAAAACTTCCAGTGAAATATTGAATAAAAAAATATATGCTGTTTGCATATATACTTGCTGAAATATTTATCATGTTTATTATGAGTGAAACTCACTACTGTTCACATTACCTATGCAAGAATTTTGTGCGCTAGTTAAAATGTAATTGGGAAATTATGTAAGAGGATCATAGCACTTGTAATATCATTTTGAAAATCAACAGACCTCCTGTTACTGGACTTCATTCTGTGATGTCTTCCTATCTATAGCTCCAGCTGTGCTGCTTAAAGCCAGAGAACTCGGTTCCATGGTTGCTTCACCTTGGAAAAAATTTTTCTCTCTGACAGATAAAAATGAAATTTGGACATGATTCATTGTAATCTTATATACAAACTGTTTCTCTTGATTTTCTTCAGTATTAGCTGTGTTTGAGAGTTATGGGTCATTACTGCTATGCAGTAATTTTTGACTGGTGGTTTTTATTGGCTGGTTTTTGTACAACATTTTTAAGACTAGTGTTGAGTCAGAAGCAAGTGAGCTCCTATATTCCCCTAAGTTACTGTCATGTAGTGTGGAGAGAAAAAAATGTGGAATATAATGCATCTGTTGATAACTACTAAATAAAGACTTTGAATCTTGGAAATTGTGACAGTAGTTCTGTTTAAAAATAAAGATACAGCACACTATAGATTACATATAAACTACATAACTGTGTCTTAGAAGTCTGACTCACAGTGTGGTCACTTTAAAAAAAAAAAACAAATTAATAATGTTATTGGCTTCCAATAGTGGCAGCGGTATTATGCATGTTGTATGAGAGAAGAGCATAATGGAAGTTCCTTCTTCAGTCTGTTTTTATAAATGCACTTTTCTCAAGAAATTGCTTGTCCTACCCTATAATGTCTTCTGGATATGCCCCTTTACTCTGGCAGAATGCTTCAGGTCATGGTCCATGCAAGCTAGTGACAGCTGTGGTTTCAGAGCTCACGAGTGCATTTGGGACATATAATGGGTTCCCTCAAACCTCAAGCACACCTCCTAGCTTTGACTGTAATTGAGATGGAAACTGTCACCTTTAGAATTACTTAAAAAATCACAGTCTATGAAGATTTTTTTTCCCCTCAAGGAAAAGTCAAGTAACTTTTTCCCAAATAAAAGATGTGTAATGTACTAAGTTAAAAAGGTATTTTGTTTTAAAGTAGGGAATTATTTTTTTCAACAAATAATTGTTTTTAGCACAATATAATGCTGCTTATATATTTAAAAATATATCCTACCAACTTGTGATCTTCACTGTAGGGGAGAGAATTTTTTCAGTGCTCTATAATCTGATTAAATTCTATACTGACAGATTAGGTTTCACATCTGTGGTCTGTAGACCTGTACGAAGCAGGGATTTGTCCCCTTAAGAGTTAAACCTGTTTCAATGGTGGTGTTTTGCAATGATGTTTACTGTGCTCTTATTTTTTAAGAGTAATTCTAAACTGAGAGGTGCTGGGCTATATTTGTTTATCCCACATATATCATCACAGCATCTCCATCAAAGTAAGAATGGCTTTTCTGCAGCAGGAAACCTCAACACTTTCAAGAGTTTGTTTTTATTTTTGAGGACTTTGTCAGATTAATTTTACTAGTAGAAACTCTAGTGAATACAATTGTTTCAGGATATCAGTGTCTTATTGCTAAGATTCCTGATGTTCTGAGTATAATAACAATTAAAGTGATGCATCAAAACAAAAATAAGTTCCACCAGTGTGAGGATATATTGTTTGCATTAAAACTGATGGACCAGTTGTTGTGCTTAAAATCATGGCCTCTTTTTAGATGTTTGCTATAGTAGTGATTTGCAACATGAGAAGAAGCACTTTCAAACAGGATGCTCATTGTTTACCTCTCTTATTTTGGCCTTACTCAGAATTATGTTTAATTTTGACTTTATAATTTTTTAAAGATCACCCTGAGTACTTCCAAGGGGAAAACCATACTCAATTTCCCATTAATAACTGATCACATAACATGCTGTTGTGTTTGTTGTTTTTTACTTTTTTCTTTTTAAGTGAAATACATTATTGTAATATTGTAACAGAATGAACCTCTTAAGAAAAGATAGGATCATAACTTTCTTTTGGTGAAGGATTAAATTATCCTCTGTATTGATTCTGCTTCAGGATATCTGTAGAAATGCATAGCTATGAGCCCCCACTTAAGAGTAGTGAACAGGAAGTATTTATATGGTAACATTTCCAAAGAAAAAATCCAGGGAATTTAGTCTGCCCTCTAAACCTTGATACATTTGTGTTCCCCTGTTGTGTAATACTAGGGGGTTAGTGGCTTACCACAGCTCATCTTTTTTTTGCCAGCACATTGCAGAGAATAAGAAGCCTATTTTTAACTTGGTATGGATTTCTAGCCTTATTAGGGTGCAAATATTATGCTCACAAAGACTAAGGTAATTTATTTGCTTGCATAAGAGATCAGATGAGGTGCAGCACTATAGGGTTTTTGGAACTTAAATGCGCTTCATCTTTGGTCTACAGGACTTCCTGGCAAATAGGGTTACCTCATTTAGAATAGCTAAATAAACTGAAAGTCACCATTTCAAATTATTGTTGTACATGCAGAGACGAAATCACAATCATGTCTTTCGACTTAGACAGTAAATGACAGGTCCACACTAAAATGAGGCTAAGCTGTAGAAACCAGTATTGATCTTCAGTGCTAGATATACTCAGACTTTAATTTTCTGCTGAA
The DNA here is from genome assembly GCA_023637945.1 of Phaethornis superciliosus. Taxonomy (NCBI): domain Eukaryota; kingdom Metazoa; phylum Chordata; class Aves; order Apodiformes; family Trochilidae; genus Phaethornis; species Phaethornis superciliosus. The sequence continues at coordinate 77,412,533 of JAJQWJ010000002.1, forward strand.
ACAGGAACTATAGTCAGATCTTATTGTCTTTCCATTTCTATCTCAAATTGCTCATTTCTTCTTATCAGCTGAAGATTACTGTTTCAAAGTTTTTTTTCTAGGTGAGTTGTACAAGTTCTCTGTGTTCTGATCGAGACAAAATGATCCACATTAACTCATGCCACTGCATAAACTCAATCTTCATTATTTTCAGATGTTCTTTAGGACTCTTGCAATAACTGCAGTATTTGAACAATGGAGGAAAGGTATGAGGACTTCCAATGGAGATTTGGTAATACACAGATGATGAGGGAAAAGTCAAAATCAGTTAATCAAAAGGCTGTTTAAAAATCAGAATATTCATCCTGAGCTTGAGTATAAGGATAATATTATTGTACTGCTATATATATGTGTGGTGCATTTGTATTAAAGAAGAAACAGTAGTTGGAAAATAGACTAGAACCAACAGGCTCACTTAACTTACTTCTCATTAAAAATAATGTCTTTTTTTTTTTTTTTTAAGCTAAAAAATGAGAAGCAATTTGAACTCATAAATTAACTGTTGGCAAATTGGTTTGGAGCACCAGGGGTTCTGTATGTGTCTTAACAACAACTCTGTGTTTGTTTCAGTAAATACAAAATATATAACAAATACATACAATTGATATATACCAAGTATTTATTAAATTATATTACTTTTTTCTTCCTATGGACAATCCATTGCTCAGATTTTCTGATTTGTGTAGTAGAAGTCACATAAATGCTGCAATATAATGTATGCTTAAGTAGATTCACATAGGTGTTTGTTTAAAACATTTATATTTCTTTCATAACTATTTTGTCAGAAGTGTATTTTTGGTTAGTCTGCTATGTTTGATAATGTACTATAATTTATTATTAAACTGAGTCTAGAGTTGGGAAAACAAAATACTATTGGTTTAAAAAGCATAGACACATGAAGAGAAAGCAACAGAAATTACTTTGCACAGTAAAGAGAATCAAACCTCCACTGAAAGCTGATCTGATGTAGATTTTGATGTTTCAGTTTAAAGGTTAACTGAATTTTAAAATGTAATTCTGGAAAATATCTTGAGCTGTAAGTAACACAGGTCAAACTGTTAATTTTAAATGTGTTTATATATTACAGCCATTTAATTCAGTAATTTTCAGTATAAATCTGTCCAAGATCAATGAATGCATTTTTATTTTCAGTTTTGCTAAGAAAAAGTTCTATTAAAATTTAAAAACTTGTGGAAAAAAAGAATCTTCTTTTTGTGGAGACGTGGAATGATAATAAAAGTATTTATTCCATGGCATGTTTGCTGTTCCTAGACTGAGTACTCCAAATTTCAAAGTGCAGGTTACCAAAGGAAATTGTTAAAACCCTCATGAACAAGATACAAGGTCCCTTAATCATGAAGGCAACAAAATATTGCTATTTCACTTCAGTAGAGGAAAATTATTAAAATTCTATCTTTGGTAGGAATAATGTGGTAATTCCAGTATTCCACAGCTTATTAGAAGGAAAAAATAAGATAAGTATGGACATTGTTATATGCATTCTCAAGTTTTTCTGTCAAGAGGAGCATTGTTTCTAAATTTATGTTAAAAAAAAAAAAGGAATTGCTTGGCCAAGAGGATTATAACCCATTTTCAGGAGGTGCCTAGTTTAACACATGACATCCAGTTTTAACCAATCATTTTCATACTGAATAATTAAGCATATGATTTTATGCATGTTTTCTGATCAGTAAAGATGGCTGCTGAATTGCCTTATCTTAGTTATGCATAAGGACTGAGCTGTGGACTTCTTTATTCCATAAACCAGAGGACTGATACCACGAGTCTATTGACTGACAAGGCCATGCTACATCCCAGTACATGCTTTGGGAAGTGATAAAAAAATTCCAAGAAACTTCAAGAAAGTGAAGTTTTACCTTTGGCTAATGAAGAACAAGATCAAACCCTTTGTGAATGGAAAAGAAGATTTCACTAAAAATTAAAAATGAATGCTAGCTTAAAAAATAATTTTAATCCAACTTGTGACTGTGTTTGGAACCTTGTGAGCTTTACTCCTCTGCTTCACCCCCTCCAGTTTCCCATTTCCTCACTCTTAATTCAAATTATGTCCATTTGGAAGCCAGTAAGAAAAAATATGCATAGTCTAAATTTGTAACTGAATGCAGCACACAGGGTTACGGTTTCTATTCATCTCACTGAATCTGGCAAATAGGCTTGTGGGGACTGACAGTACCTACTGGATTGCCCATCAGACTTGGGAACTGAGAGCACTTGAGTGGGAGAATGGAATGTTCATAGAATCATAGAATCATAGAATTAGCCGGGTTGGAAGGGACCTCAGAGATCATCAAGTCCAACCCTTGACCCACCGGAGCACAGTTGCTAGACCATGGCACTGAGTGCCACATCCAGTCTTTTTTTAAATGTCTCTAGGGACGGAGAATCTACCACCTCACTGGGCAGACCATTCCATTGCCTGATCACCCTCTCCGTGAAGAAATTCTTTCTAATATCCAACCTAAATCTCCCCTGACACAACTTAAGACTGTGTCCTCTTGTTTTGTTGAAAGTCATCTGGGAAAATAGTCCAACTCCCACCTCGCTACAGCCTCCTTTCAGGTAGTTGTAGAGAGCAATGAGGTCTCCCCTGAGCCTTCTCTTCTTCAGGCTGAACACCCCCAGCTCTCTCAGTCTCTCTTCATAGGGCCTGTGCTCGAGTCCCTTCACCAGTCTGGTTGCCCTCCTTTGGACCTGCTCCAGGACCTCGACATCCTTCTTAAACTGAGGGGCCCAGAACTGGACACAGTACTCGAGGTGTGGCCTAACTAGCGCTGAGTACAGGGGCACGATCACCTCCCTGGACCTGCTGGCGACGCTGTTTCTGATACAGGCCAGGATGCCATTGGCCTTCTTGGCCGCCTGGGCACACTGCTGGCTCATGTTCAGCTTCCTGTCAATCCAGACTCCCAGGTCCCTCTCTGCCTGGCTGCTCTCCAACCACTCTGTGCCCAGCCTGTAGCGCTGCATGGGGTTGTTGTGGCCAAAGTGCAGGACCCGGCACTTGGCCGTGTTGAACCTCATCCCGTTGGAATCCGCCCATCTCTCCAGCCTGTCCAGGTCCCTCTGCAGAGCCCTCCTGCCTTCCAGTTGGTCCACACTTCCTCCCAGCTTGGTGTCATCTGCGAATTTGCTGATGATGGACTCAGTCCCTTCATCTAGGTCGTCGATAAAGATATTGAACAGAACTGGGCCCAACACCGATCCCTGGGGGACACCACTAGTGACCGGCCGCCAACTGGATGCAGCCCCGTTCACCACCACTCTTTGGGCCCGGCCCTCCAGCCAGTTCCTAACCCAGCACAGGGTGCTCCTGTCCAAGCTGTGGGCCGACAACTTTTTTAGAAGAATGCTGTGGGGGACGGTGTCAAAGGCCTTGCTGAAGTCCAGGTAGATCACATCCACCGCCTTCCCCTCATCCACCAGACGGGTCACCTGATCATAAAAGGAGATCAGGTTGGTCAGGCAGGACCTTCCCTTTCTAAACCCGTGCTGGCTGGGTCTGATCCCTTGTCCATCCTGCAGGTGCTGTGCGATTGCCTCCAGGATGATCTGTTCCATAATCCTACCAGGCACTGAGGTCAGGCTGACGGGCCTGTTGGTTTAAGTAAAACTGTTACTACCTCTTTCTCTGCCCCCCAGTAATTGTCTGGCATGATGACAGACTAATAAGTGTAGGAAAAGCAAGAGTTGCACACTGTCTCTGACCTGAAGCACCCCCCTTTGGAAAAGTAGTGAGAGAACTGCTTTTACACAGCTATTGCAGTGGCAGTCATTAGCTGTTCATGTGACTCGTTTATAAAGAAATGAGAAAGGGAAATTTCCACAATGTTGCAGCTGTAAAGGGGGAACCTAGCAACTTTTTAATTTCACCCATAAGTGAAGGAAAAAACCTCTATTTCTGGTTAATTGAGACTTCACTAATAGCTTTCTAGGAAGAATAATAGACTCTTTCCTTGCTGTTAGTGGAGTCTAATTCATATTTGCAGTTCAGTGAAGCCAAACTTTGCTGCAGTGATTTTTGTAGTTGTACAGCCACAGCTGTAGCTGTAGTTTTGACAACGCCCAGTACTGACATGCCATTTGCTTTCTGATAGTTTTGTGTCAAAGCTTCTAAATCCTGCCATGGCAAAAGAGAAATTTTAAGTTTTGCTTTTAGAATGTCTGCACATTTTGAGCACAGATGGTGCAAACAGCCTTATACAGCAGTATCATATTGTGTTTGCTACCTTTTGATGTAAGCATAGCTGATAAGCACACCATAGAAATCTGAAATAAATTTTAGGGCATTTATGCGAATAAAAGCTAGACAGCTCCTAGTCTGTCTATGTCCTGAAAGATGCTTACCAATTCTATGACATGCTTGGATATTCATATCTCTTGTCACTATAGGAATGTTTGAAAGAGACCTAAAAATCAATTTAGGATAAAAAAAAAAGAAAAAGAAAAGTAGTTGTTCCTAAACAACCACTCAGAGGATGGAATCCTTAGTGGTCCATTCCTAAAACTGATTTCCTTTTTATATGTATACACAGGCAAATAACAACTTAATTTCTGCTTGGTTGGTGTTTTTGTTGTCATGGGGTATTTTTTGTTTGGTTGGTTTTGTTTTTTGTTTTTATTAAACTGATTTTATATAAAAGAGTGCAGATGGGACGAATGGCAAAGTGAAGTTACTGACAGTAAGAGTCGTCTTCCTTATAATAATATAGAACACATAGCTGAACATATAGAAGATAACATCTTCCACAACCAAGAAGGAAAAGTAGAAAAACACCCATGTCATAAATCAGAAGATAAATGTAAAATTATCAATTACTGGCTCAGATGAGAGGTTTCAAAAATATTTGAATCCATTTCCAAGTTACTAGTTCTTGAGAAAGAAAAATAAACAGTTTTCCACACTTAAGCAGTAGGTAATGGAACACCAAAATTATTTACATTAAGTTTAGACCGAATTTAATTAATGGCTACTAATTAGCTGCTTCTTGACATCATAGTAAAAAACCTGAAACTTCCTTCAAATAGCTTCCAATGTAAGTTTTTACACATATATTGTGCATGCAGTAGGCACTGGTCCCAAATGGTGATATAATTTCTGATCATAAGATAAAAAAACATTGTGTATTTGCAGTCATAAATCCCACCTCTTTCTCTCTCTCCATCTCCCTCTTTTCTTGTACCTTTTCTTTTTTTCTCTTTTGCCTTGCAACATATTTGGCATACCTTAATGGGGCTATATCACTTTGTTTGTGTTAATTGTAAAATAAAACTTTATGCTTGCACCCCACCCTTGGTGGCTGGACTTTGTTCTCATGGATCAAAAAAATTTAAGTTACTTCAAACCATAACATTTGGCATAGTCAGAAGGATAAGAAGCTGCAGACTGTAACACAGCTTTTTGTTCTCTCTCTCTCTCTTTTTTTTTTTTTTCCCCTACATATTTAGTCCCTGTGACAATTTAGTATGCGTTGAAAGGAGAGGCTGCATTTGGAAGTGAACTTTTCACATTGAATATTGCAGACTCTCATTCAGCTGATAAAAATTCATTCATTACAGTGGCTGCAACAGTTGTTCCTTTTTCAGCTAAAGGGTGAATATTTTGCCTGTTTGCAAAATATTCTTCTTTTAAATAAGAACCTAATATTATTTATCTTGTTACTCTTCTTATAAAATAATGGAGTGATGTGTTTCCACATATCCAATTATTTTTAGTTCTCCCAAATTGTTATGAAGAAAAGTAAAAGTAAGTTGCTACTGTTGAACAGTAAATGGCATAATGAACTGGTTATGTAACAAAAAGTTTATATTGTGAAACTGAAAACCACATATGTGTAATCACTATATAGTAAGAATGTCTATAAAATAGACATTCATTTCAGACTGGGTCTGGCCTCATTATTATTATTGAAGACTTTTAGAAGTAAGATGCCAACATTTTTACATTTTTTAGGCCTTGCACCTCTCATTTAAAAATACAAAACAACAAAAAAATAACACCTCACACACACTAAAAAAAAGGACCAAAAAAACCCAAAAAACAACACAGCCCAAAACAAACCAACTAACCAACCAAAGAAACCCAAACAAAACAAAACAAAAAAACCCAACAAAAACCCAATCAGCTTTATTAGAAGCACTGAGTCAAAAAAAAGTAAAAACCACAATGCTTAGAAATCAGAAGTTTAGAAATAATGATAAATAAGTTGTTTCCTTATTCCTTTAGAGGACTTGCTACTATTTTAGCTTTTTCGGAAATGTGGGGTAGAAAAAGAAGGAAAAACAGCGAACGCCAAGCACCAGTGCCTGCATTGTAAAAAGTGAAAACAAAAAGTGACAGTCAAAAAGCTATACTCATCTGGTAATTTAGGTTCTGTATGAAGTTTAAATTATTGTAGTTTAAACTTGAAATTACAATTTCAGCACCAACATTTAGAAATTCAGCATCTCTTGTAACAAAATTATACATTTCTTGAGCTGTGAGACTGAATCTGATATGAACAGTAAATAGACTGCAATTCCATCAGCTAACTCTGGAGAGAATTTTTAGGGGGATTACTAATAGTGGTCTTGTTTCCAGCTAGGATGTAAGGCACTGACAAGAGACAATACACATCTGAGTATACACAGACTATACACACGGACTATACAAATTTGAGTGCTTCAGCTGTTTGCTGGGACTGAAGAGGGACAAAAGACAAAAGCACACAGTACCATTTTTATATCTGATGCATGGGTAAATTTAAATCAATGGAAAAAGCAGAAGACAAAAATCAAGTGGCAGAAGTATATATTGACTTTATTTGTGTATTGTTTATTGTGTCTTTCTTTAGAAAAATTTTGCTTAACGGTAGGGATTTGTAGATTTTTCCAAAGTAGTGATTTTCTGGATTTTGTGATATAGTTGATTTTGCCAAACTAATACTTATAACAAATAGGGAAAAAAGCGATTTTTAAGAAATTAGATATGTGAACTATTTCAACATAAAACAGAGACAAAGTGAATTATGCTCTGCAATCTGCTGAGTATTTTAAGAACTCCTGTGATAACAGATTCAGATGTGGGTTGTATTATCAAGTAGGTTATAACACAGTTATATAAAGTTAAATAGTAGGGAGAAATTTAATGAATTACAACAAAGACAAGTGCAGAGGCTTACATCCATGAAAGAACAACCCCAGGTTGCTGATGGATGGAATGATGCCCATGAGGCAGAAATATGTCCGTGTGGCTAAGAAGGCCAATGGCATTCTGGGGTGCATCAGAAGAGGGTTGGTTAGAAGGCTGAGAGAGGTTCTCTTCCCCCTCTATTCTGCCCTAGTGAAGCCACATCTGTAATATTGTGTCGAGTTCTGGGCCCCTCAGTTCCAAAAGGACAGGGAACTGTTTGAGAGAGTCCAGTGCAGAGCCTCTAAGATGATTAAGGAATATCTCCCTTATGAGGAAAGGCTGAGGGAGCTGGGTCTCTTCAGCTTGTAGGAGAATGACGGGTGACCTCATTAAGGTTTATAAATTTATTATATTTATAAATGTATAATTTGTGTTTATAAATTTATAAAAGGTGAGTGTCAGAAGGATGGAGCTAGGCTCTTCTCAGTGATGTCCAACAACAGGACAAGGTACAACATGTACCAGCGTGAGGACAGGAGGTTCCACAGAAACATAAGGAAAAACTTCTTCACTGTGAGGGTGACAAAGCACTGGCACAGGCTGTCCAGGGAGGTTGTGGAGTCTCTTTCCCTGGAGACATTCAAAACCCACCTGGACACATTCCTATGTGACCCACTGTAGGTGACCCTGCTCATCATTGGGCTAGATGATCTTTTGAGGTCCCTTCTAACTTTCTGTGACTTATGTGATTTCTTTGAAAGATGATTTCTGCTAGTTTTTTTAATCCCATGTATAGAAATGGCTTATGGTTTCACTGTTTCTCTTTATGGAATCAGCTCTGTAGTTAGGCATTATGTGCTATGTCTTAAGATGCTGCTTTGTTAGCAGCTTTTATGTACATAAAGAGAACTGTGTGCTTATATATGTATATATATGGTGTCTCAAGAAAAATTTGTTAAAAACAAGAGATAAGTGTATAAGATTTGGGTCTGCAAAGTTGATAGCAATGTATCAGGCAAAAAGTTCCTTTAGCTGGTGACCTCTCTGAGGTCATGTGGTGTGTGAACCTTTTAGCCCATAGATGGTGTATTTTTACTTAAAATAAAGATTTCCTCTTGATTGGTTTATACCTGCTACCTAGGGTGAACCTGGGAGATATCTCATTTATTGTCTTGGAAGGCACAGTGAATAATTAATCCTTTGTTAATCTCTTTGTCATTCATTATTTTGTAAACCCCTGTTCTATCTTCTAATCTAACTCCATAACATCTAAACCTTCTCCCAACCTCCTTTTATGCTGAAGAGTTGTTTCCTGTGTGAAAACAGCTCTATAACCTTTGATGCCTTGCTCTGAAACTTTTTTGGATCCACTGTATATTCTGAGATGAGGCAGATCATTGTTTCTGAATTCCCAATAGATAATAGATGCCAACCACATCCTGGCCGCATCAAAAGAAGTATGACCAGCAAGGTGAGGGAGGTGACTCTGTCCCTCTTCTCTATGCTTGTAAGACTGCACCTGGAACACTGAGTACAGCACAGGAAAGATGCGGACCTGTAGGAGAGGGTCCAGAGAAGGAGCACAGAGATGATCAAAGGGCTGGAGGACCTCTGCTATGAGGGCAGGCTGAGAGAGTTTGGGCTGTTCATCCTGGAGAAGAAGGTTACGGGGAGATATTATAGCATCCTTCCAATACCAGTAGAGGCCTGCAGAAAAGCTGGGGAGGAACTTTACAGCAGAAAGGGACAAGATATGAAAAGGGATAATAATTTCAAACTGAAAGAGAGTAGATTTAGGTTTGATATTAGGAAGTTCTTCACCATGAGCATAGTAAGACACTGGAACAGGTTGCCCAGGGAGGTTGCTGATGCCCCTTCCCTGGAAGAGTTCAAGGCCAGGCTGGATGAGGCCTTGTGCAACCTGACCTAGTGGGAGGTGTCCCTGCCCATGCAGGGGGTCAGATCTTGATAATCTTTTGGGTCCCTTCCAGCTCAAACTATTCTATGATTCTATAAGCAAGATATCTAAATATGATTATTCTCTATGCCTACATTTTGCCTCTGAAGTTTTATTCCTTTAATAAGAACGAAACTATGTACATAAGTACGAAGCTCTTGGGTGACCAGTCAAAGCATTTATTTTGATAACATCTTCTGGCAGTTTCAGGAGGTGACAACATGAATATAGTACTGCTTATACATGTCCTCTAATGACATTTTAAGTCAAAATGTAGAACTGAGGTCAAAGGGATGTGAGTCATAATTGTGAATTAACGTATTTCCAAATATAGTTTTAAAATAGTCTGATTTCTCTTCAGAGTTCTGAATCTATCTAGTTATGTAATTATTTTATTTTGTTAACTGTTTTGTTTCTTTTAAATTTTATCATACAAAACTGAGTACCTTTAGTTTGGTAATTGTAGGTTTAAAATATTAGTCTATCACTTGAAAAAAAAAAAATCTCTTTCTATGTATTTGTGTGATCTATGCAAAAATGTAAGAATTTATACAACACTTACTCTTACTGAAGGATCATTTAGGTTTAAAAAATTCAGCTAATAGAACCACAACCAGAGAAAATAGGTATTGATTTCTCTAAATAAAGAGGTGGTTGTTTATGTAATATCTACAACCTGGGAAATGCAGAATTAACTTAATTAATTACTTTGGAGTGTTGATATGAACTATAAGAAAAAGTTCCCACTTCAGTTAATAATTTGAAGTGCAACATTTTCTAGGGAAAACATTGGAAAAGATCAAGCTTGCAAAAAGAATATAATGTGACAGTCATAGTGCTTTATGAGGAATAACATCTCCAGTTTGCCGTTGACCATAATTTATCTGATATTTTTCAAAAAGTCCATGGAAGTGGAAAATAGTCATTTTGAGAAAAGAGAAAAAATTGTTGACTAATATCATTGCTAGAGGCTGGAAAATCATTACCAAAAGGTCAAGACACATTACTAATCATTCCCCCCAAATTACTGGTGAGCAGTAATTTACTTGGGTAAAAGTATATAGGAAAGCAATTTTTTTGTTTGATTTTTCTCATCACATGGTTGAAAACATGACATAAATGTGGAAACACTTTTAATGTCACAGGGTTTGACTTACCAGCTCAAGAACCAGAAATCAGATGCATTTAGAAATTCTGTCACAGGGTTAGGTTTCCACACTTACTTTAATTGAACAATTTAATATTTAACTCATCTTTCCATAATTTTTCTACTCAGGAGCAGAGTCATAGAAAAGTCAGCAGAATTTTTTATCACTTAAAAACCTCATCCAACTATGAAATCAAAGACTGGTCTGTATCAAAAAAAAAAAAAAAAAAAAAAAAAATCAAAAAATGTTCCAAAATTTTTTTTCATTTTCTTCACATTTTCATCTTAATGAATACACATAAATGCGTACATCTTATTATATTCATAGCTGTATAACATTTAAAATATTACATTCAATTTTAAGATGAAATTTTGTTTGCCAAGATAGTTTGTGGTGGCTTTCCACCATATTTGTACTTCTTTGCCAATGGATTATAAATTTACATAATTCTTATGTCAGCAGGAGGATTATTCTATTTTTTAAAAAGCCTTGGAATAGCATAGTCAATAGAATATCTTGCGTGCCACATCTCAAGTCTGCAATTGATATAGATAGCTTCATAGTTCAGCTTATGAACTATGTCATCAGACATCAGATGTCAGCTTATGTCATCAGACATCACATTAGTCCCAGCATTTTGTAAACAACCTCCAGATTGAAATATATCTCCACTGTAGTAAGTACGCAATAATGTGAAATGACAAATCTCTTTAGACTGTGGGAGTTTCATAAACCAGGAACATAGCGGTAAACTTGCAGCATTGGAAAATGCATAGCTGGCTTCACTGTGTTAGAATTAGAGCATATTTCAAGTTGGAAGGGACCCATAAGGGTCATCAAGTCCAACTACTTGCTCCTCTCAAGGCTTTCTAAAAATAAACCAAGTAAGAACATTGTTCAGACAATCCTTGAACTCTGTCAGGCTTGGTACCATGACCACTTTCCTGGGGAGTCTTTCCCAGCAGCCAGATACCCTCTCAGTGAAGAACCTTTCTCTAATGTCCAATCTGAACTTCTCCTCATACAGTTTCTTTACATTTCCTTGTTATGTCGTGTTGCAGGTCACTGGAAGAGGAGATCAGTGTCCTGCCCCACTGCCCTCGTTGCAGAAGTTGTAGCCTGCAATAACATCACCCCTCAGCTTTCTCTTCTCCAGGCTGAGCAAACCAAGTCACCTCAGTTGCTCCTTGTAAATCTTGCTTTTGAGACTTTTTACCATCTTGTTCGGCCTCATCTGAACACACTGTACCAGCCTTATGTCCTTATACTGAGGCACCCAAAACTGCACACAATACTTGAGCTGGAGCCACACCAGTGCAGTGTAGAGTAGGATAATCACCTCCCTCGACTGGTGAGCTATTCTGTTCTTGATGAACCCCAGATCTCTTTCCATGGGGATGATCTCCCTCCACTTACCCCCTAGTTTGTCTAACCATGATTAATCTGTCCTAAGTGGAGAATCTAGCCCTTGTTAAACTTCATACAGCTGCTGAATGCCCAGCTTTCTATTGTATTCAGATCTCACTATAAAGCCTCTCTACCCTCAAGGGAGTCCACAGCTAGTCCTACTTTAGAATAATTGGCAAACTTACTTAATGTACACTTGATTACTGCATCTGATGATTTATAAATAGATTAAAGAGCAGAGGTCCAGAAATTGAGGAGAAACTCACTTATGACTGCCAGCTCTATGTATCACATGATATTATAACTCTCTGAGCCAAACCTGTCAGCCAGTTGCTCATCCAACATATTATGGAGTTGTTTAGCTGTATGTTGCCAGTCATTTATTAGAATCATTATTACAGCAGAAATAGGTAACATTTTTCAGTGTAAGTATTATATTAGTTTAAGAATATTTACCAAACCAATGCCTTCCAAGTTTCAAAAGAAATGTATGGGGATCCCAAAACATCTCTCCCATGTTTTCTTAGAAAAAGACCAACCAAACAAAACATGACCACTTTTACTCTTTTTAACACCTGTAAATAGAGATTCCAAAATTAACTGCTTTGGTTAAACAGCTTTAGTTTAGAACTACTGGTTTGAAAATATTCTCAGATTTATTTATTTATTTACTTATTTTAGCAGTTGCACTCAGTTTTAAAGAAAACCTTATTTTGTCCTCTTTTGATTTTTAAACTAGCTCATGTTTTCAACAGTTTAAAAAAAATATTAACACAGTTTACTATATCTTCTTTATCTGTTGACAATGTTGTAAGTTAGTAGTATTTAAATATTGATAAAGAATCACTTTAAGTCTGTAAAATAGATAACTTATATTTTAACTTTTTACAGGACAGCTCTGTTAAGCAGAACTACCCTGAACTTTTTAGACTGTGTTTTGATATATTTTTTTTCTGCTGAGTTTCCACCCTGAAAAGAGGGCCATGCTAGTACCTTCTCATTCTGGTTGCTTCCTTCAAGCAAGAAAGAAATGAAAGGAAAAATTTTCACATTTGAAAGAAAAATTTTTCACCATTACTCACTTTGTGAATAAGATGAAGGCTTGTATTTCCTGAAATGTCCAGCATGTGTTCTGAGAGAAAAGGATCAGAAAAAGTACTTTTACAAATTATTTGCTTATATCATTATGGGCATAATTGCTAACCCATAATAAAGTAGAGAGCACTGAAATGGCAATCATAATCATTATCACAGATATCAGTTATCCACTGTAAGTGAAACTCTGGCTATTGTACATACTGCTGTGTGAAAATGGTTGGCAAGTGACCTTTTAATGCCAGCCCACTATATTTTGTGATTTGTATTTCTCCCTTTTTGGCCATGGTCATCTGCTTTCCTCTCCTGTTTACATACATATATATATATATCTACATGATATAGAAAAATAAAGAATTGAAATTCTTTGTTTCTTATAGTCTCCCATCCCTATGTGGGTATTTTCTGTAAGAAGCAGCTCTTCCCACCACAATATAATGACTACTGTGGTGACCAGAGGAATAAACATAATATTTTAACATTATCATCTCTAAGTTAATGTAAGTTGATGAGGTTCTCAGAAATCTGATAACTTTTCTCAATGCCATTTGCAAAGATGATTCAATTACAGCTACTGAGTGTTTCCTCCAGAGAGTATAAAAAAAAAATAGACTTCCACATTTTTAACCAGATCATTCTAAAAGAGTGTTCATTCTAACATACAATCAAATAACTCTCTGAGAAGATTTTCTTTGTCAAGAAGGACCTTAGGGTACTGGTGGACAATAATCTAACCATGAGCAACAATGACAACTGCTCTTATCTTTTCCTTAACAGAAGAGGTTGTCATACGAATAGGCTGACTTGCCTTGGGCCCATCCTCCAGTCTGGACAGATTATCATCTACATTTTCACTAGCCTGCCCCTCTAACTCCAACACCTTGTACCTGTTGTGTAAATGTACCTGAGGGGAAGGTGTATGAAGGGAAGGGGGATGCCTGCAACTCCAGGCAAGAAACTGCTTCCATCCTCCCTCATCTCCTTAGTTGTTCTTGTTAACCAGGTGGAACAAGGGCAGAGGACTCTTTCTTGTAGTTGCCTCAGGGATGACAGAGTATGACTCGAACAATCTATCTCCTTGGAGTCTCTGATACTTAATCTCTCAACTTCATGTCATAGCTCAGCCACCATGCAGAGCAAGTCAGCTACTTGGTCACATCATACACATCTGTTGTTAATGCAGTCACCAAATACTGGAAATAGGCTGTGGCATTCCCTGCAGCTGGACACCCGGACATCCTCATGCCTTTGTGGCAGCATTGCCTGGGTTGCTGCATCCTGTCTAGCAGAGACTTTTCCCGAGTGGATACCATCTCCAAGTTTCTTCCTATTGTCAGTGTTGTGGCTGTTGTTCAGCTTCTTGACTGATGATCAGCTAAGTAAACTGCTGGTTCCTAGCTGCCCTAATGACTCTCACTGCCACACCTTCGCTCCTCACTTCCCTTCCACTCTCTGCCCCTCACCCTTTCTGCCCCATGCAGGGACCCATCCTTGTTTTATCGGCTCTGGGTCACTTGTGCTCCTCAGAGCTGTTTAAATTACCTACATATAATATGGATAAAATGAAAATAAAAATAAAAAAAAATTGCCTCTTGAATCAGCGAAATCATATCCAAGTTATCATGAGGCAGCTCTGGCATAGTTTGTTCTGTTTAAAATGTATCAAACTTATTTCCACCAGCAAAATTACATCCAAGCTAGCATGAGGGGGAGCCGGCATAGTTTGTTCTGTCTAAAGATAAACTGATCTCAACAACAGACCCCCCTCCTTTGTCAGGACTAAAAAGATAAAATGCTAATCAGAATGACTCCTGATAAGCCCCCAGAAGTGTAATGCAAATTGGTATGAATTACAAGAACTAAAGAATTCAACCCAAATACAAAGGGAAGACCTGCATTTACCAGTTTGCAACCTCTGGCAATCATTGATGAGAAGAAGGAACATTTTACTATAAAAATTCAGAGGAAAAAAGGGGAAAATCAGAAGTGAATCAAAACAGAAGTGAACAGCAGAAGCGACTTCAAAGAGACAGCAATCCCAGCGGCAAAGAGGTGATACTTCAGAGGGTGAAAAGAGCACTAGTTGTTCTTTTCTTAATAGCCCTTTCCCTGGGGTGATTAATTTGTTTTAAACCCTACGTTTCTGTCCCACTGTTAAGTCCTGCATAAAACTCCTTTCAGCGTGGTGTCATTTTCCCCAAAATACACTGATGTAATTTGTTCAAACCATAAAGCTGGTTACTTTTGCAATTTGTAGGACATATATGCACAGTGGCTAATATTTCTGCACAAACAAAATATAAAACATTATAGTTATGGACCGTGACACCACAGCTGCTCTGAACTCTCCCCTGCACCTGCTCGGCTGGGAGAGCTTCTGTGAGCTTCTCGGTTTTCGCTGCAGTTCTGGGTGGCTGCAAGGGGTGACCTAATATTGGGAGCCCACCTGCACAGCAGGATCTCACACTGAGCCCCTGGGCTTATCATGATTGTCGCTGTCACCATTGCTGCTGGTCGCTGTGCCAACCAGGGTACATTAATAAAACCCAGCTCAACTCATCACCTGTTGTAGACAGTGAGAAGCAGAGAAACATCAGTGTGGACGGGACCTTGTGAGATCAACAAACAAAAGGTTCATGTGGAATTTACAGATGGTGAGCATCTGGCAAATTTGTCAGTGGGGAGCTCTCAGTCCTCATTAAGGGAAGAAAAAGGATAGCTGTCAAAATGCTCCACTTGCAGCAGACGAGAGGAGGGAAAGGATTATTATGTTGACAAGACCAGATAAAGTGAAGATGAATCCTAACAGACCCATCAAGGGAGTGGTATCATCAAACTAACGGACCAGAAAGATGACTACAGGAACTATATGTACCTGTATTAAAGCCCAAATGAATTTTAATAACCTCTGAAATCTTTCTCAATGACTGCCTTTACCTATAGTTCTACCTTTCTCCTTCCACGTCTTTTAAATGTTTTTCTTCTGTTTTCTTATTTTTTTCTAGATAAGACTAATTACAGTATTGAATTCCTGTCTACACAGTTATTGCTATTCTAATTATATCTTGCAGAATTCCAGTGGAAAACTTGTCTTAATAATTTCTGAGGTCTGCAGTTATAGTGAATTTTTTTAACTTCTTTACTTTTGATACTTACTATTTTTTTTTTTCTATTTTTTTTTTTTTAGATTTAAAAGCTAGTTTTAGGTGGAATGCTACTGTGTATTCCCTCCCATTTTATGTTATACTCTATAAAAAGCTGTGAGGATGAAAAGCAAGACCCTGCTCCCTTCTTCCTTAAAGTTTTGATATGTTCCAGGGCCTTGGAGAATCCATGCTTTCCCATAAGCTTGCCACATTCTCTTCAGAATCTGCATCCATAGGATGCATAGAAGAGCTGTGGATGCCTCTCTTGAGTTGCCCCTGCCACAAGAGGCCTTCAGACATCTATCCCTGGGGTCACTGAGATCAGGCTTTATATATTTGTACATATATTTGCATATACTTGTTCCTTATTCCAGGTGTTCCTGCCCTTTCCCTGTTCTAGTAAAACTGTTTCAGTTTTAATTTCCATCCTTTAAGTCTCTTCTGTATTCACCTTTTATCGTCCGTTGGGAGGGTGGAGGAAGGTAGTAGAGAGCAATTCTGTACTCTGGTTTTTAGTTCTCCCTGAGAGCTAAACCATGACACTCATAAACAAACTAGCAGGTTCTGCTGGTGGCCTAAGTGGCCTCAGGCTATTATGGTAATAGAAAAATTTTGTCCTGCCACTCTTAAACCAGGATAATAGATAATTTAATAAATGAAATGTTTCATCCTTGAATTTATTTTACATTTTAATGCCAAACTGGCAATTACACTAAAATAGGTGGAATCCCTTGAAAGAAAATTAATTGTACAGGTACATGTTCTTGCTTATTTGTTTGGAATAAAGGATGATTCCAGTCCCCCAGTATGGGACTCAAGGTTCTTACTGTAACAGCTATTGAAATGTGCTCTTTGAAAAGCTGTCAAAAGCTGAGCTTTCACTCCTCAGATAAAATAGAAGACAATGAGGAAAATGTTTTGACAAATTGTCCACCAGTTTGCTTAGAAAGAAATGAGTTATGATAATTGGCTATTGATTATATTTGTTCATGCCACCATAGCATATCTATAAATGTAGAGCTCCTTTATCAGTAATTGCTTTACCAGTC
The DNA here is from genome assembly GCA_023637945.1 of Phaethornis superciliosus. Taxonomy (NCBI): domain Eukaryota; kingdom Metazoa; phylum Chordata; class Aves; order Apodiformes; family Trochilidae; genus Phaethornis; species Phaethornis superciliosus. Next base: position 77,429,503 of record JAJQWJ010000002.1, read on the forward strand.
CTTTTTATTTTTTGAGGATGTAATCATATAATGAAACTTATTTTTTAAAATTTCTCATCAGTCCTAATAAAATGTGTAATAATATATATTCTTATGATGTGGGGAATATTATTGTGGTGTTGTTATAGTATCAAATATTAACTATAATTTTCTGAGGAACATTAGACTTATCTTTGCCTTATCAGAATAAACATTTGTGTCTTAAGGCACTGAAATGCAAACCCCACACTTTTTTTCAGTAGGACTACAGATGAGGAGTATGTAAAAGGAGCATATGTAATGCTTTTGTTTATTAAGATGTGAAATACCAATCTCTTCTCTTTGGTGTTGTTTAAGTTTATTACTGAGATGCACCAGTTTATGCTTAATCATACAGCTAGAAACATTATCAAGCATTATTAGCCAATGGATAGTTGCAGGAGACTGATACTTGTGTCTGACATGAAGGAAGATTAATAACAGTGAAAAAAAATCAACACAAGCAACTTTGGATTTATCTGAGCTGTATTCAGAAGTTACTGTAAATAGAAAAAAAGAAATCACCCTCTTAACCTTGGGTAAGAACACCATATGACTGAGAGAAATAGCTGATTACAGAGTGTTGGGCTAAATACAGTAAGTGTTGCCAAATGCCATATTTTGTTATTAAACAAACTTCAACCTTGGCATAAGGGTTGTATTCCATTCTCTCTTGAGCCTTAGAGGCTGTTACAGAATTCTCATTTTCCAGTAACAGAGCCCTCCTTAAACTAACATGTATACTCAAATACGAGTACTGTCATAGAATCATAGAATCATAGAATCATAGAATCATAGAATCATAGAATCCTAGGGGTTGGAAGGGACCTCGAAAGATCATCTAGTCCAACCCCCCCTGCCAGAGCAGGGCCACCTAGAGTACATCTCCCAGGAACGTGTCCAGGCGGGTTTTGAATGTCTCCAGTGAAGGAGACTCCACAACCCCCCTGGGCAGCCTGTTCCAGGGCTCTGTCACCCTCACAGTAAAGAAATTTTTTCTGATATTCAACTTGAACCTCCTATGCTTCAATTTACACCCATTATCCCTTGTCCTATCGCTGGTCACCACTGAGAAAAGCCTAACTCCATCTCCCTGGCACTCACCCCTTACATATTTGAAAACATTGATGAGGTCACCCCTCAGTCTCCTTTTCTCCAAGCTAAAGAGACCCAGCTCCCGCAGCCTATCCTCATAAGGGAGATGCTCCACTCCCTTAATCATCTTAGTAGCCCTGCGCTGGACTCTTTCAAGCACTTCCCTGTCCTTCTTGAACTGAGGGGCCCAGAACTGGACACAATACTCCAGGTGCGGCCTCACCAATGCAGAATAGAGGGGGAGGAGAACCTCTCTTGACCTACTAACCACACCCTTTCTAATGCACCCCAGGATGCCATTGGCCTTCTTGGCCACAAGGGCACATTGCTGGCTCATGGTCATCTTCTTGTCTACCAGGACCCCCAGGTCTCTTTCACCTACACTGCTCTGCAGCAGGTCAGCCCCCAACCTATACTGGGACATAGTGTTGTTCTTCCCCAAATGCAAAACTCTACACTTTCCCTTGTTAAATTTCATCTTGTTTCTCCCTGCCCAACTCTCCAGCCTGTCTAAGTCTCTCTGGATGGCAGCACAGCCTTCTGGTGTGTCAGCCACTCCTCCCAGCTTAGTGTCATCAGCAAACTTGCTGAGGGTACATTCTATACCCTCATCCAAGTCGTTGATGAAGATATTGAACAACACCGGTCCCAGTACCGACCCTTGAGGGACTCCACTAGTCACACACCTCCAACCAGATTCTGCCCCATTGACTACAACTCTCTGACTCCTTCCTTTCAACCAGTTCCTGATCCACCTCACTACCTGATCACCAAACCCATACTTGATCAACTTATCTACAAGGATGCTGTGAGAGACGGTGTCAAATGCTTTACTGAAATCAAGATAAACCACATCTACCGCTCTTCCATCATCTATCCACCTAGTAATTTCCTCATAGAAGGCTATGAGGTTAGTTAAACATGATTTACCCTTGATAAAACCATGCTGACTGCTCTTGATGACCCCCGTGTCCATGATATGCCTGGAGATAGTGACAAGAACAAGTTGTTCCATCACCTTTCCAGGGATGGAGGTGAGGCTGACCGGTCTATAGTTACCCGGGTCCTCCTTCTTGCCCTTCTTGTAGACTGGAGTGACATTTGCTATCCTCCAGTCCTCAGGCACCTCTCCTGTTACCCATGACTTACTGAAGATGATGGAGAGTGGCCTAGCAATGACCTCCGCCAGTTCCCTCAGCACCCTTGGATGCATTCCATCTGGACCCATCGACTTATGGATGTCCAGATTACTCAGCTGATCCCTAACCCAATCCTCATCTACTATGTCAAGCTCCTCATCTATCTTGACTACTTTTGGGGCTAAATGAATCTGGGGCTCGTGCGGAAACCCTGCAGGAGTAAAGACAGAGGCAAAGAAGGCGTTCAGCACCTCTGCCTTCTTTATATCCTCTGTCACCAGGGCTCCTAGCTCATTCCTTAATGGGCCAATATTGCCTCTAGTGTTAGTTTTCCTAGCTATGTATTTGAAAAAGCCCTTTCTATTATCCTTAACCTGACTTGCAAGGGTAAGTTCCAAGGAGGCCTTAGCTTTCCTAATTTCCTCCCTACATCCTCTGACAACAGTCCTGTATTCCTCCCAAGTGACCAGCCCCCCCTTCCATGATCTGTAGATTTTTCTTTTCCACTTAAGTTTTCCCAGCAGTTCCTTTTTTAACCATGCTGGTCTCCTAGCTCCCTTACTAGATTTCCTAACCATAGGGACGCTCTGATCCTGTGCTCGCAGATAGTGGTTTTTGAATATTGACCAGCTATCTTGAGCCCCTTTATCTTCCAACACCCTGTCATGTTAGCTTAGGAACTGACCTTGCACTGAAGACTGGACTCTCAGACCATCCATACTCTCCATTTTAGTTCTGGTATGTAGAAGAGACTAGTCTGAACTTCAGTTCTCTCTTACTTTATTATCCATGAGTAGCATCAGTAAAAATTAACTTAGTCAGATGTAGCTAGTAAATAGTGTGGAAATAGGTCATGTCCTGCCTTGAATTCTATCTGCATCTCGTTGGTTTTTCCCTAGTTCTAACACCTCACTTTTCAGATTTATTTTCCTTATATTTTTAAACTCCTCTTCTCCTGCTACTAAAAGTTATTTTACTTCCTCAGTACAGTAAAGGAAAAAGATATTCAATATCTATTTCATAAAATGTTCTATAAAATATGTTTCAAATTAACATATTATTTCATCTTTGTAGTCAAATGAGTGTACTAGATTTTTTTATAAGGATGAGCTACTGGTAGTACAGCTGTGTCTAAGGAATTTTAATTTCATTTAGGCAAGAAAATAATGAATAAGAGACCTTATTTTAAAGTGTTCTGTCACTTACACTATTACAGCAACATCTCACAGCCATTTTTCATTTTTAAGTTTGAAAATAATTATATTTCCCTTGTTTTCAGAGGTCAATCCTTGTTCATAGTGACTTCAATAGGAATTCTGCTACTGACTGGTGAGTGGTGAGGTTTTAACAATACATCAATTTTTTTGATACACAGTTTTGCTTTTCCTTTTAGAAACAAAGTATTCTTTATTGGAATGGACTTTTTTCAGTTTTCTGCTCATCAATATAATGTCAAGCCAAACTTAAGCCATTAATTCAAGAAAAATTTTATTTGAAAACCAATTCTGCCTTGGATTCCTTGAACATAAACCTGTACACTCCTCTCTCTGATAACATAGATCACTCAGTCAAGAAGTCCATTCTCTTTCACATCCATGTTTCCATAAGGTACTAGTGAAGGAAAAACTATTATGATACTAGGCACCTGAAGTCAATAAATAAGTAGAGAGTATGTGCATTTCTGACCATTTGAAGAGCATTGTACACTTTTCTTTTTTTTATAATTCCAGTAAAGTTTTTTCTGATCTATTTTTTTTCACTTTACCTCATTTATTTTTTTCAAATCTTTCTTTTTTTTTTTTAATTTGTTCTCCTACTCCTGTGTTGAAATTTCTTTGAAACATCATGAATTCAAGGGTTTGTTTTTTGTTTGTTTTGGGGTTTTGTGTGTTTTTCGTTTTTTTTCTGGTAATTGAGATTTTATTTGGCTTGATTTCTGTATTTCTCAAAGTTCCATATCTGTATTATTTCAGATAAACTCACTGTACAATTTTTTTCACATCTGGACATTATTTTTTATAATACTTTGAAGATAATAAACTATAAGCAATTTGCTATTAAACTGTAATGCATTTGCTTTTCAATTAAAAAATATATAGCTGCATGCCTGTCTGCCAAGCAGATTTTGCTTTTAAAACGAAGGTTCTGTGGCTGAAGACTGATGTAAACAGTACAAGTTGGCTGTATTACTCCAGTTTTAAAACTTTTATATATTCTGTCAGAAGGGTGGATTAGGTCCAGAGTATAAATTGTTGCTAATTTGAAAATTATACTGTAGCATTTTGAATACCATGAATTGAACCAGTAAACTGTTCTTGTGCTTTTTGAGTAAAATAATGAGCTTCATAAAATCAAATTTTTTTACAGAATATTTCAACCATTAATTTAATTTAAAAGTAAGTTGAATTTAGGCCAACAGCTATACAAAGGGAGAGAAGGAAGCACTCAGAGAAATGAGATTATGATATCTTTAACAAACTTCCTATTTAATCCTTCTTTTCTATTTTTTTTTTTTTTTTTTGCCAACTTTTTGTTTCTATCCTCTAGTCAAGGCCTAAGAAAAAGATTAAAGGCCTAAGGAAAAGATTATAGGAAAACATTTTACAATATAAATTACAAGCTTGTTTCTTAATGAAAAAGTTCTTAAAGCCCATAATTAACAAGCAAATGCTCAGCAGCATCCTATTTTAGTGCTTTGTTCTAAAATGGTGAAGCAGATCTGACCAGATTGTCTTGGTTTATAGATAGGACTTACTGGACCAAGAGGAAATTTTAGTTTTAATTTATCTGTTGTTGGTATTCACTTCTTGTTTCCCATGATGATAATGCTAGTCTCCAGAGGGAACCTGCCAAGGTCATGTTAAGTTTGCAGAGAGGGTTGTCAAGATGCGTAGTGAAGAAATGTCAATGAGACTTAAGTAGTAAATTAATCGTTTAATCCAACAGCTCCTGTCTTCATTAGAGAGAAAATTGTCTTCACTTTTCACATCTTGAGGTTAAAAAGAGAAATTGTTCCATGGTTGCTGAAACTTTCTGAAGAGTTGCTAAATAAGTTTGGGGTTTTCTGGTCAAGCTTGTGTGGTGTGCATATCAAACAGAAAATCTAAGTTCTGTACTGAAATGTTTCTTCATTAAAAGCCTTTAATCCTCATACTCTTTATCATTCACCTTTAGACTTTGAAACACTGTCTTCAACATTAGGCTCAGCTGTTCCCCATGAACTGCTACATCAACAGGCGGGCAGTTGCTGGGGGTCTCCCAGGCAGGGTTTTTCTATCCTAGACATAGTGACAGGAGTTAAATCCAGTTGGCTGTCAGTCACCAATGTTGTTCTGCCAGGCTCAGTTTTGGGGTTGTTCTTGTTCAATATCTTCACCGATGATCTAGATGAGGATATTGAGTGCTTCTTCAGCACATTTACAGATTATATCAACCTGGGTGGGAGTGTTGATCTGCTTGTAGGTAGGAAGGCTCTGCAGAGGAACCTGGAGAGTCTGGCTCAGTGGGCACAGGCCTCAGAGAAGAGGAAGCTGAGAAGAAACATTATTGCTCTCCAAAACTACCTGAAAGGAAGCTGTAGCAAGGTGCGTGTCAGTCTCTTCTTCTAAGTAAATAGCAATAGGGCTAGAGGAAATGGCCTGGAGGTGCACCAGGGGAGCGTTAGAGTAGGTGTTGGGAAGTTACTCTACTGAGAGTGTAGTTAGGTGCTGGAATGGGCTGACAAAGGAGGTGGTGGAGTCAGCATCCCTGGAGGTATTAGAAACATGTAGCTAAGGCACTTCAGGACATGTTCTAGTGGGCATGGTGATATATATACATATATACACACACATATATATATATATATGTAATTTATTATTTTATTTTACTGGTGGTCAGGGTTTTGATGGTTGGATTCAGTGATCTTAGAGTTGTTTTCCAACCATGACAATTCTGTGATTCTGTGGTTTGTTTCATCTTGTTCTACACAGTCTTGTTAAAGGAACTTATGAAACCTGAGTTTTCTGTTAATTATTATAGTAATTATTCATTATACCAAAAATGGTATTACATATTTATGGGTAGGCATAGCATTGCATGCTTGCTGGAGGCAATAAAAAAACAGTCAGGAGTCTGGTTTGTTTCCCTTTTGGTGTTCTCCACCCTTAACATTTAGACATAATAAGGCAAACAGGACATCAGATAACAAATTAATTATTAGGAATGAGGGATGGTGTCAGGTGGGAGAGTTGGACTAGATGATCTTTAGAGGTTCCTTCCAACTTTGATATAGCTGTAATAATTCTGTAACAATAATAATATCTAGCATATTCCAAAATTCAGAGCATATAAGGGAATAATATATGTAAAAAATGTTTGTTTAATTTTCTCAGTGTCGGATAACAGTTCAGCCCAGTAAAGCCTTTTTTTTTTTTTTCTTGACTTCAGATGATGTTATCACAAGAAACGTATCTTGTGAAAGGTGCAATTGTGGTTATGACTTCCATTAAGACATCACCAACAGTGGGATGAAAAACAGAAGGTTATTTATATAGAGGTTAACACACAATTATTAAAATATTTTTCTTATAAAACATAAGATGCATCAAAGAAAATTATTTCACTTAAACTGCAAAAGCACAGTAATTGCTTGACTTCTTTAGAAGTACTTTTGTGTAACTGATCAAAATGTTTAATAAGCTCTAATAAGCTAATATTTATAAATTGTCTCTGAGAGAGGAGATCTAGAGAACTGATTTCTCCTTTAAGACTTTCAGTATAATTTTTCTATCCTGGAATTTTCTGATTATGTAATCTTAAATATTTTACTTAAAATTTTAATGACAAAAAAAAAAAAAAAAAAAAAAAAAAAGCAGCATATAAAAAAAGTTCTGAGAAAAATAATATAAAGTTTTGCTTACAAGAAGTTAATTAGAATCATACTTCTGGTGAATAGAACTTGAACAACTACAGGAGGGGGGGTTTTGAAGCTCATTAAAATGTACTTTTTCATATATTCAAACAGATCACATGCATCTTGAATACACTGTACCAGCTGAAGGGAATACATACTTAATATTTTATATACATGCTAACTTTTACAAACTATATTTCTGTATCTTTTCAGTTTTTACCATTTGGTCTGTTGCTTAGATACAATTTCAAATTTCTTCAGTGAATTAAATGTTACACTATAATTTCATAATTTTTTTTTTTTTAATGAAGTAGCAACTTAGTCATGGACAAAATAAATTTAACAAAGGAACTTTTATAATCTGTTTATAAGAGTTATCAAAAATAGGATCCTATTGGTTCATTGGTAAATTTTTAATATATTTCTTACTGTTTCCTGAAAAACCTTTGAAGCTAAGCACATTCAAGTCTTTGAAGGTTTCTAAAGAAACTGCAATGTCTTTTACCCCCAGCTTTCCCGAACAAATTGAATGGTTATTCAATATTCAGTGCTGTTACAGGGACAAATAGTAAATGTAATTTAGGCCACAGATTTTCGCAGAAGACTGCTGCTTTATGTTATTTTTTTTTCACAGTAATGAAGTACATTCACCAGCATATTTTGTGGGAGTGATTTTTCATTACCTCAATGCTTTCAACCAAAATCTATAATTGAGAGGTTTGGGTTTTGGTTTTATTTTTGTTTTTTTTTTCTTTTATTTTGTTTGCCTATATGACATTTAAAATTTACAGTTTCGTAACAGTATTATTTTTTTTTTTTTTTTTTTTTTTTTTTAAGAGTGGGGAGAATTAAAAACACAAGCAAAAAAACCCATGACTGAGCATTTCCAAAAGGATTGTTTCCTCAGAAGAAAATAAAAGAACATTATTGACAGTGATCACTTTAAAATGGTACAGGCTGCTTGTGAGTGGGACTGGTATGCCTTCTCACACCAATTATAAACTTTCATAACTAGTAATGAGAAGTAATTAAAATTATTCAACTAAATTAAAAACCACAAAACTTAAATAAATCTTTTAAAAAACAAGTTGAATATGTGTTTAAAATCTTTACAGTCATATGTAATAATATTTGCAGAGGCTGATCTTACTCTTTTTGGAAGTTGTTTTTTTTGTTTGTTTCTTTGATAGAAATAGACAAATGTTATGAATGCAAATGAACAGGCAGACATAATAGGAGCCTAACAGGAATGGTAATTGATATACATTATTGCTAAAATAGCAAATATTATAAAGAACATAGGTAAGTCCACATAACACATAGCTTCTTCACCAAGATCTACTATTGTTTTAAGGTGAACATAAACTCTGTATGAAAGGGGAATGAATGACAATTTCTAGCATTGTGTGGTGGTCTGACCTTGGCCAGCTGCCTGACCCCTGCCCAGTCACTCTCTCACTGTTTGCTGCCCCAAGCATGTCAGGGAGACAAAATAAGATGGAAAAGCTTGTGGGTCAAGTTAAGATGACAGGCAAAACATACTTGATTAGGGGAAGATTAATTAATTTATTGCCCATTAAAAATAGAGTTGGATGGTGGGAAACAAAGAAAACCATTGTATTGGGGCAGGAAACTGTTGTGTTCCAAAAGTCTCCATGATATGAACAATCTAAACCAAAGGCTTTGGGTATGTATTTTGAGTTAATCTATTGTAATTTCAGGAAGTCATGAAAATCAATTAAACACTATAATAATGAGAAACATGTTGAAGTACTTATCAAAGTGTTCTGTTATCATGATAGAACCTAAGTGTTCTAATTTTTGACTGCTTTGTTCTTTCTGAGGAAAAAATGGAAGAATGTCATGGTTTCATGGTGCAAATAGATCCATGCAAGTTTGAGGGCAAAATGAAAAAAAAAAAATTTGTTTGATTTTTGATGATCAAATCAAGCCATACATTAAAAGACCATGAGGATCACTCATTTGAGAAACTGAAAATTACAAATTAGTTTTATTTTGTTGATTTACTATTGTAAGTAGGGCTGTTTCTAAGATCTTGTAAAATTATAATGAAGTGAAAGTTTCCAGAGTTTTATATTATTTTCCAAGCAAGTTAAGGACAGAATTTTCTTGTTTATCTAACTATGAACTATGCTGTCTATGCGGTGATACAGGTATTTTATTATGCCCATAAATTCAATGAAATATATATGCAGAGTAACAAACATTCAGAAGTACTTAGATGTAAATCACCTAGGAAGTACAATTGATCTAAAACAAAACTATATCATCAGTGAACTTAAAACCAAAGATAAAATAAATTTTCTGCTTCTGCTTTCTCCATTACAGATATGAATCTGTATGAATCAGTATTAAAATCAGAAAGAAAACAAAAACAATTTCTTCTATTTTTATGAAAATTGCACAGAACACTTCTGTTCAATCTTCCACTCCCTGCCCTCTTTGAATGAGAAAAAGATTGCAGTTCTACATCATATGTATTAATGCTGCTGTAAATCTCAAATTGAGCTCCGTGCTTCAAAAGGACCAAGTGTTTTTAGAGAGTAAGAAAAGAAGGAATGAAAATTATAAGTACTAACACTTCCAAGTATTAATAAATAGAATACTTCCTTCCAGTGATGTTTCAAGAGACTTTCTTTTAATGATGTAAGATGGTGTCTATTTAGCCAAGCTATACTATTAAGACGTTCTTTTTCTGCAAAGAATAACATCATTGGGAGTAACTAGACATGTTTTGTCACCGACTATTTTTATATTATCTGTGAAGGGGAAGAGGAAGAAGAATTGTTTCACTCCCAGTTTGAGTGAGAGAGGTTCTCTTCAGCATATAAATAGAAGAATCAATTACCTCAGAATCTATATGAAGATTATTTTGTCTTTGCAGATAATGAACTGGTTTTAGTGATGAAACTGAAAATTAATCCATTACTAATAATGAGGCTAAGAATGCAGTAAGATTATAAACCACCTCTTCTGACAGAGACACTACAAACATCATAGGGTGAAAAATAACAGAAAAATACCCCAGTATAAAGTAAATGTACAATGGATAAAGCTTGAAAGTTTAAGTTCGTATTTCTAGCCTGAATTTTTGCAAAGAAAATAAATGTTTTGTGCAATAATATTTAACCTATGTTGTAAATTACAGTTGCTGAATTTAATATGTAAATAATACAGTAGTTAGGATTAGGAGTCTATATCTGTGCACGTATGTTATTAAAAATATCAGCATAACGTGATCTATTGTGAAAAAAAAAAATTGCTCAGAAATGTATGTTTAGTGTGTCTAGGTCCACACTGCTTGCTTTAGAACCAAAAAGAAATTGTTTCACTGACTTCAAAATTTTCTTCTGTATGAAAAAGGTGAGAGCTATGACTTTCAGACACACCTAAGGTAAGACCAGAAGCACTAGTTAAATAATTTGCTTGCTTATGTATTTAACACTAACTGTAATATTAAGGCCAATGACTTGCAGTGACTATAATTCCTTTTAAAAAAATATCCATTTTTCATTTCAAAACTTCAAAAAAGTTGCCAGTCCTTATATAGCTTCATACATTGATTCTTTGGCCATATAATTTAAAATTTTTTCTTTTATCAAATTTTTACACTTGTTTGCCTTTTTTAAGCCATTATCTAAACCTCTTAACCTTACGGTCAGTATTTTCTCCTGTGAACATCCTAGTATATTCTAGATAGATGTTGGCTTCATTTTCTCAGTTAGTCTTCATCTTACCTCACTGGCACTGTCATAACTTCTGAAGTAATTTTTAAGTATTTTTAGTTACATTTCTCAGAGTTTCAGCAACTTTATAAACTATAGGCAAGTCTCACTCTGACTTCATTCCTTCTGTTTTATGTGATTTTAGTTTTTAGATAGCCATCTTAACTGCTTGTCTTTGGAAAATATTATGATGTACTTAAAAATCATAGAATCATAAAAGCATAGAAATATTTAGGTTGAAAAAGACCTTTAGTAGACCCATAGAATCACAGAATAATTTGGACTGGAAGAAACCTTTGAAGGTCATCTAGTCCAACCCCTCTGCAGTGAGAAGGGAAATTTTCAACTCAAACAAGATTCTTGGGTTGCTTCTCTTCATGTCTATTCTCAATATCTTCATCCTCCAATCTGTCTTGATACTGGGGGTGTCCCTGACACAGATGTAGGACCTTGCATTTGGCAAGGTGTGAACTCATAAGGTTCACATGGTCCCACTTCTCAAGCTTGTCTGGATGCCTCTGAATGGCATCCTGTCCCTCAGGCTTGCTAGCTGCACCACTCAGCTTGGTGTTGTCTACAAACTTGAGGGTGAGAGTGCACTCATTTCCACTGTCTACATCACTGATGTAGATATTAAACAGTATTGGTCTTGGTATGGATCCCTAAGGGACACCACTTTCCACTAATCTCTCTCTGCCATTGAGGCAATTTCTGATCCCCCAAGCAGTCCACCCATCAAATCCATACCTCTCCAATTTAGAGAGAAGAATGTTGTGGGTGACCGTGGCAAAGGCCTTACAGAAGTTCAGATAGGTGACATTCATAGCTTTCCCCTTGGCCACTGATGTAGTCACTCCATCACTCCATCACAGAAGACCTCTAGATTTGTCAGGCAGGAGTTGCCCTCGGTGAAGCCATATTTTATGCCTTAGCAGATCTAGGAGGATTTGTTCTGTGATATTTCCAGTCACAGAGGCAAGGCTGACATTTCAGTAGTTACCAGAGTTCTCTTTTCTACTTTTAAAAATTGATTAAATGCTTTCCTTTGTCCAGTCACCAGGGACTTCAGCTCACTGCCATTTTTCAAATGTCATGCCAGAGTGGCTTGGCAACTACATCAGCCAGTTCCTTCAGGACTCTGAGATGTACCTTGTCAGGTTCCCATGGTATTACGTATGTTTCTCAGGTGGTTTCAAACCTGATCTCTTACAGTGTGAGGCACTTTGCCTCACTGTGTTCCAGGTCATCAACCATCCCAAGGCTGTGAAATCTCTTTTGATCACCTTTAGACTATGTGTTGTAGCTCCATAATCACCCACATGGAAGACCAGTACTGGGTAATCAGTCTGAGAGGTTTACAAGGCTACGAAGTTTCCTAATGATGTCCTTAACTCAGGCCCCAGGGAGCCTGCAGACTTCCCTAAGAGGAGGGTCTGTCCAACCTTTTGGACTCCATATTCTCAGATGGGAGTCACGTAAAAATTTAACCCACTTTTTTTAACTTATGGAGCTGGTCCTGATACATCAAGTAGGCCTTTCTGGCCTTGGAATCACCTCTGGTGTAGATGGGCACCATCCACATCATCCACTGATTGGCCTTCTACATCCAGAGCCTCATACTGTTGCAAAGGGGCACCTGGGAATGCAAGGTGAGAACAGAGAATAGTATTTTATTATCTGTTACAGCAGTAGCCATATGAAGTTGAAGCTGGGTTTGTCCTTTCCAGTTTCCTCCCCTGAGGCATCTGGGCAAGCTGAATCAATGAGCTGAGGCCAACTGTGTGAGATTTAACAAGACCAAGTGCTGGGTCCTGCACTTGGGTCACAACCACCCCATGAAATGCTACAAGGTTAGGGAAGAGTGGCTGGAAAGCTGCCCAGTTTTGGTTGATAGCAGGATGTATCTAGGCCAGCAGTGTGCTCAGGTGGCCAGGAAGGCCAACAGCATCCTGGCTTGTATCAGAAATAGTGTGGCCAGCAGGACTGGAGAAGTGATTTTCTGCCAGTACTCAGCACTGGGTAGGCTGCACATCAGATACTGTGTGCAGTTTTGGGCCCCTCATGACATGAAAGATATTAAAGCTGTCTTCAGAGAAAGGCAATGAAGCTGTTGAAGGATCTAGAGCATCTTGAGAGGAGCATCTAAATGAAAGGAAACAGAGGGGAGACCTTATTGCTCTTCCAAAAAGTCCTATGTAAGCTTTTTCCCTGATAAGATAAATTTATTCATTTTTAACCTACATAGGGTGGGCTCAAATGGCTGTCAAGAAAAATATGTGTTAAGAAATCATCAACCACTTCCCTACCGATGTAGTAGAAATATTTCCAGCACACCAAACACCTCATAGGATAATCTAAAACTTTGTGTTTCGATCCTCTTTTTCTGAAATGAGGTGATATGTTTTAATGAGGAATGTTTGGTGCTTTTGTTTGCTTGGTCAATGTTGTGCATGCATTTTCTTATATACCAAAAACTGAAAGACTAAAGATAGTAGGCATATTTGTTTAAAAAGCACCATGGTCAGAGAGAGAATGCATAAATTGGCATCTGTGCTTGCTGTTTCATATGCTTTTCTCTCTGTTGAATTATTCAGTCAAAAAGTGGAGAAAACAATACTAGAATCAGTTTTGGAATAATATGAGGAGGAATATGTAACCCTTTCAAGAAGGCTGCTGCTCTTATTAACATGCATTGACCTAGAATGGTTTATTACGTTGTGAAAACTACCATATGGTATAGTTGGCTTATCCGCGACAATTTGGAACTGCGTAACTATCCATTTAATTCAGTTCTTGTGTCAGACTTGGGAGCTCACAAACAAAGCTTTCATCCCAAGAGGACATGAGTCAAATCCTCAAATTGCTGTGTTGGATCTCTGATATATTGGAAATATTGATGTGTACTTTGAAAGCATGCAATATATATTTTTATGTATGGATCTTCAGTGCATTAAGCAAGGAAGTAAGGAACTGAATCCTCCTCTTAGCAGTCAATAAATTTTAAATGCAATACATCAGCCTCTTTGGCACTAGCAGTAAATGGGCAGACAGCCTGCAGACAATTCATTGCCAATTTTAAGTGATAATTGCAGTTCTTTCACAGAGTTATTTCTCTGCTGAGCAATACTGATTTGTTGCTACAGGATTTATTCTTAGCTTCTGCCCCTTACTTGACATTGTTCCCAGAACCATAGTCCAGAGGCAAGGTTGATGAAACTCTGATGAAGTTTCAGTTTAGATGGACTTGTGTACACTTTGAATAAGATCTCATGTTTCAACTTCAGCTAAGTGCTATGGAAATTGCTGCCTTTTAATTATATCTATTAAGAGTTGAAATTTACTGCATTTTAATTTCAGATGGTTTCATGTTTTAGGAAGCCTATTTTTGAGGGCAAATTTCAGAAGAAAAAGAAAGAAATAAAGAACTGTGACAAAAGTTAATACAGCAGCTGAAAATTTGGGTTAATACAAAATTCTTTATCTTTACTTTTTTTTTCTTCCTGTTATATTTTAAGAGTAGAATGTTATGTAACTACAGTGTACATGTTATATTTTGAATAAATCTTTTATTGAGTCTATATAATACATTACAAATTATGATACATTAAAAATATTACATTAAAAATTATTGAAACATATGTTGTGGGTGAAGCACTGCCAAAAAACTTGCTGAAGAAATGAGTAATTCTGTTGTGCTGCTTAAAGAAAAGGGGGAGAGAATGGATAGTAAGCAAAGCTGAGGAAGATACAGTTATTCCTGATGATTATTTTGAGATAAGAAATGGAAGGACATGCTGGTGAAAGAGGTCCAATGACAGCTGATCTTTTAGATGTATGTACTGTGGACTGCCTTCACTGTTGAAAGAAGGAAATAGTGTCTTTTTCTTCATAGGTTCAAGTGAATTCCTATGCAAGCTGACGATACTTTTGACTGTTTTTCTATGAATGCAAGCACTGGCTTCTTTCCTGAAGACTGTGTATCCATTATTAAAACTTATATTTATGTTGTTAGTAATCCTGACACTTTTTTGAATATGCACATGTGCTCTGGTGCTTTCCAAGTGGACCCCAGAGCTAGCCCTCTGGCTACTCACAATGGTTTTTACTTTTTAGCTGATGGAGTGAGTATAACATAATAATTTCACTTCAGAACCAAGCCTCTAGTAATATATTCAATTCAGACACCATACACAATCATTTTCTTGCTGATGTTCTGCTCTGTTAAGGGGCCTGGAGCAATGTCAAATTTGATAGCGTTCCACTCTCCAAAGCTTGGGCAGAGTGATTGGGATAAGAAAAGACAAGGCAGTGATCTGAATGAGCTGTGGAGCCTGAGAGGAGTAGAAATAGCTTCACTTCAATAAAGCCATGGTTCCTTGTTCTGTAGTTCTGGAATGGATCATAACTCAAAACTGGGATGCAATGGCACTGTGTCAGTGATAATTTTGTTTTGCTGCTGTAAGGCCATTCGTTCATAAAAAGTTTGGTAAATAAAAATGATGCTAATAAGAAATTTTTTTTTTCATTTAATGAAAAGATTTTTAATAATAATTAACAAAATTTTATATCATGAGAAAATGGACCATTATGTAACTGAAAGTATAATTCAACATTTGTGGCATCCCAATTTTCTGTGCAAACAGAAAATCAGTGTCATTTTTCAAGAAAGAAAAAAAAAAAATGTTAATTATCTCTAGGGCCCTTTACTCCAATTCAAGAGGGGTGAAATAGAAAATCTTTGCTGTTTGCTACCATATGAAAATGCAGTGTTGTTTATGTCCTGTCCTGAGGCTGTTTACATAGTGGGTCATTTTTATAGCATTAACAACTTCTCAACCAGCGAACATGTTGAGTTTTGCATGTATGTACACTTCACAGACTCTAGCCACAAAGTGTGATTTTAACTAAGTAAGGAAAGGATCTCCTTTGATAGAAAAAGATTTTTTTTTTTTGCTATCATTTCAGGGAATCAGTTCCATGAGTTTTTTACTATATTATTTTTCATACTAAATTGTTACAAGTCCTTAACTATGTACATGTGCTGGAAAGTGTGCTGATCTCCAGCAGGCACTCTGTAAAGCCTGTGGGCAGCAACTTCTCCAATTCCAGTCACTCTGGGAATGTACATGCCAGGGTAATGAGATCAAATAATGAGCTATTCATCATCAGAGACCTTTGGATGTGTTCTTGTAATGAAGGTTTTGGAATTGGTAACCTTTTCATTTTTCACTTCATGGAGTTTTTTCTCCTAAGTAAGGAGAAAAAAAAATCTTGCCTATCTTATTTTACATCCACGGGCACACTAAATAAATTTCTAGAAGCAGTGTTGGCAGGTAGGTTATTTATAAGGTTGCACTAGTAGTTTGGCAGCATTGATAGACCAGTTTGTTTACACATGTTTAACCTCTGGATTGATGTTCCCATGAATCACACAACTAGAGGATATTTCTGCATTGGGCCATAGAAGTTTTTCAGGGCTGGTTACTGGCATATAGACTTCAGTAAGGGTTGCTTTTGTAATATTGAAATATTCTTAAATTTATTCTCTTGGATTCAAAATTGATGCAAGTTACAGATTTTACATATGAATGGAGAGAAAAGTGAAGAATTTAGGAATTTCAGAAGTGAGCTAAAGTAACTGCATATACCTCAACACAAAAAACCTAGATGTGATGTTTAAATGCTGTTCTTTGATTCTGTGGAAAATTTGTAGAAAAGACATTTATCTTTAGTAAGAATCTTTAATAAATGGTAATTATACCTGATTTATTATGACAGTATAAATTAAAGGCATATCATATCTAGAACTTGATTTTATAGTCTTTGCAATATGAAAATAAGGAAGATCACCAAGAAGGAGGGAAGATGCCTGTACTGAAGTGATCAAGATAGCTAGGTGTTTCTAGGAGTTAGTTCAGGGACTGATTATTAGTTTGAAGTTAAGCAGTCATAGGGTAAATTACAAAGTTCTTTCTTAAAAATTTGTACATCCATTTTCACTTGCTTGCTTATTTCATTGGAAGGGTCTTTACTGAGACTATCATGTGCTTGCAGACAAAGCAATGAACCAAAGATGGACTTAACTAAATCAAAATTGGTCTCTTTTTAAAGCCACAAAACCAAAACTCAGAAATAAAATATATGTTACATGAAGGTTGCAGTAAGAAAGTCTCTATTTGAAAGAGTATATATTTCAGGACAAATTTCAACAGAGATTAGGATTCAATGGAACAGAAAGGAAAGTTTTTGAGAAGTAATTTTTTTTGGTGGATCCACTTTATAAGACTCCCATTGGCAGTTTCATCACAGTGTCCTCTCCTCAAGATGGTCACAAGGCTTTCCCATCTGCAAAATGAAATTATTTTTTTTTAATGAAGCAGTATGAAATACACTGCATTTTTTTCAGATTTAAGGAAAATAGTCCTTTTGTTTTGTTTTGCTTTGTTTTGTTGTTGGTTTTTTTTGTCCTTAGGTTGATTTCAGGGCTGAAAACTGTGAGGTCTTCAATGTAAATCTCAAGAGTCTCAGCTTAATCAGTTCTTGGCTACCTGCACATATTGCAAACACACATGTCAATATGTTAAAAAACCATCAATGCAATACAAAGATATGAAAACTCATTATTGACTGACTGAAACTTTCTTTTCCTAAATTTTCCCCAGATACCAGTGAGATGTTGCAATATTGAAATCAGTGAAACCACCTACATCTAGAGCCTAAGCACATTAAGGCCTATGCAAACATGCAGTACTCTGAGTTCACTGGTAATCACCTCAATATCTACAATAAGTTAATCAGTTACAATGCCTTGGACTTGAAATTTTCACTGTTTTCTGTTATAAATCTCATTCCTGAGACTGTAGAGAATTTAGATTTCACACAGTGTTGACCTTTTCCTTAATTATAGATGCGTCACTACTTCCTATTACATATTAAGTATCCACATATCTGGGGTATATGAAATTACTTCCGTATCGTCAGAAATTATTATTACAGATTTATTTATATTGATAAAGAAATTGATTTTAAAGACCAGCAACCAGGTTCTTCACACCCCAGTACATTTATAATTGCTTAGATGTGTACACAGTAAATGCAATGTAGGTGGAAAATGCTACTGTTTTCATTTGCTAGACCATTTCATTAATTTCACCAAGGCTGATACGGCTATGTAGCATGAAAATAAAATCAACTATATCTCATATTTAGCTTGTTGGAAAGTAAAATATTTTCTGGAATACAGTTTGAGTTTCTCCATTGTCTAAACCAAGCGTACTGTCAGAATCATGAATCAGAACATGAACCTGTATGGGTTAAGATAAGAAACAAGTTCCCACTTCACAGCTTTGGCATATAAATTTTATTTCTGATTAGGATGATTACAGGAACATGCAATGTATTTGCTAAGGAACTGTGTATATAAAGCATTTGGAAAGACTTTTGTTCATATTTTCCTTTATGTAAATCAATTCTATTGAGTACAAATTAATATTAGCCTCTGGAGATGTGACACATATATTCACAGTGTTAGTATTCTAACTCCTAAATTTAGAGGAACAAAATATAGTAAAATATAAGCTAGTCTAGAATGCATTTTATAGTCTATGATTCTATGAGTTTATACCACACTGATCTTGAGAGTAATTATTTTCTTACAATAAAGGTTAATTTTACACCATGTTATCAGAAATGTATCATAGTACATATTTGTCAATTGAATGGAAAATTATACCACATTTCTGATTAATTTGAAATGGAGACTTCTGGTTTTAGGGGGGGAGGAGTTGGTTTTTTTGTTGTTTTTTGGGGGATTATGGTTTCTTATTACTTTGGTTTGGTTTGTTTTTTTGTTTTTTTTTCATATGGTATAATATTTTAATGCAGAAGTGTTTAATAATGAAATTTTTAAACCGTGTGCATCCTACCTATTGAGGAACAACATTTACGTTTGTAAGCCAAGACTCTTAGAAGTACAAAGCATAGGTCAAGAAAAAAACTGTGGTCCTCCCAAGCAGAGTTTTTACACATATGAGATTTTTTTGTTTCTTTAGTCTTTCCTTTCTTTGTTCAATGTCTCACTGAAAAAAATACTGCACACAAAATATTTTGGGTTTTTAGAGGTCAAGGTTCCAAAAGAGCTCTAGTGGCATGTATAACCAAAAAGATACTAATATAGATAGAATTTTGACATGAGCTGTCAATGTGAAAGTCAATCATGTCCTGGGACACATCAAAAGAAGCATAAATAGCTGTTAGAGGGAGGTGATTCTCCCTCTCTACTGGGCTCTTATCAGAACCCATCTGGAGTACTGTGTCCAGTTCTGGACTCCCCAACATAGGAAGGATATAGAGCTCCTGGAACGTGTCCAGCGGAGAGCCATGAAAATGATCAGAGGGCTGGAGCACCTCCCCTCCAAAGACAGGCTGAGGAAGTTTGGAGAAGAGGAGACTCTGGCGTGACCTTATACTGGCTTTCCAGTATCTGAAGGGGGCCTACAAGAAAGCTGGGGTGGGGATATTTACACCGGTGTGTAGTGAGAGAACAAGGGGAAATGTTTTCAACTTGAAGTGGGGAGATTTAGGTCAGACATTAGGAAAAAATTATTTAATTTAAGGGTGGTGGGATGCCGGAATATGTTGCCCAAGGAAGTTCTGGCTGCCCCCTCCCTGGAAGGGTTCAAGGTCAGGCTGGATGGGGCCTTGAGCAGCCTGGTCTAGAGGAGGGTGTCCCTGTGTAGTGAAGCGATGAAGGAAGTCTCAAACAATCAATGTGATTGATAATCAAGCTTCAAACTTTATTGCGCAGTTACAATACTTATATAGTGCTTTGTGTGACCACACCCCAGCCACCACACAACAACATAACTTATTACTGGACACCCGGTGTGTTTACCAATAGAGAACGAATCCCAGATGTGCAGGGACAGTAGTAAGGTCCCTTATAATTGGCCTTAGATAAGGAGTTCTGTACACAGACATGGACTTGTGCACACCCCAATTCTAGGGCATTCTACAGCATTCTACAACATCCCTGCCCATGAAGAGGGGCTTGGAACAAGAGGATCTTTAAGGTCCGTTTCCAACCCCAACTGTTCTATGATTCTGTGATAACTAAAACAGTATTTTGACCATATTGACTTGCTGAGGATAAAGAATTACATAAAGATATTGGTAGAATATTCGAAACTTGATTTTTGTTTAGTAATCCATTAAAAAACACATATAAAAAACATTTTAAAAACAAATTATCAGTTAGTTTTAAATAAACCTCCCTTCTGTTTATAATAGAAGAGAATGTATTGTAGTGAAATGAGGCAACTAATCACCAGGCAGTGGGTGTGAGCCTGCATTCAGCCCACCTGTGCCTGGTTAGGGCTGGGCCCAACTGCGCAGGGGCAGAATCAGGAGGCCAATAAATGGCGTGGCCTCCAGCACAAGCTCAGATGTTGTTCATCTTACAACAATGTATTGTTATTATTTTTAATAACAGTAAGGACACTGTTGGAGATGAAAGAGGGAACAGGCTAAGAAGAAACTATTACAATTTCTCTAATGAATAATTATTGATTCCTGTGAGAAAATTTTTATTAGTACAGTTTCTTGTCAAATTACTCAGAATGCAAAAAAATTAGGCAAATATTAGACTTTCGAGATTCTGTAGTAGAGACATTTTTATTGAACTCTGTTTATTTTCTGTCTGTTGCTCTGCACAACTGGAAACACAGTTTGAAATGGCTGTTTTCTGTAATATCATATAAATAGTTTAATTAGAGTATGCTAGATTGCTTAAAAATGTCCAAGATATTTCAAACTTATTTTGGATTACATCTAATAGAAAGTTATACTGCCAGAGTCTGCATTTTGATGGTCTGTGTGAGATATCTTAAAAATTAAATGCATTTTTTTATTATACTAAAAAACATGACAATTACATAAAACAAAAAATAACATCTGAAAAAAAATCTGTAGTGCGGAGAGCCCAAATATTTATATACAGAATTTAGACTATTTAGATGTATTAGTCTTTAAATGTGATCATTCCATACAATCCAGTGAACAATGGAAGTGATGAGCCCTGGGGTTACATGGCTTTCAGTCTTAGAGATAAACTCCATAATATAAACTTATAAATCTTTTCTCAATAACTAGTATTCCTCACTATGTTCCTATCTAACAGAGTATTCTGTCTTGAGACAGCGAGAGAGAGAATCAAAGAAGGCAAATTTGGAAATGGCATGACAACAAAACAAAATGCTAATGTGATGTCCACTGTGAAGTATTTGTCATTGTCTTATAGTCTAGGAAAGTATCATTTGAAAGGTAGAACTCCATTTCTAAACTCATGAGTAGTTACAGATATTTTCCTAGACTAAGCTAAAATAGTCACAGGTATTATATTTTTTTTAACTGAGCACAGCAGGTTGTCCAGCCTAATGTGAATATGAAACTTGGCATGTTTAGCTAAAAAAAAGTATCATCATAGCCCATTTATCATCTCTACATCCCTTAGCAGTTTGGTACAAGTTTTCCCTGTTTGTTTCTTTCAGAATAATTCCAAAGGCTACCCAGATAATTTAAAACAATCAACCAGTTTCCTAACAGACCAATTTCTATGAAAGCTGTTACATAATATCTTGGTCTTCCTTGTTAGGAAATACTGACCACAAAACTCACTGTGTGTAGTGGTTAATTTTTTTACATTCCACTAAGTATAGAACACTCTAGTCTTCCCCTCTGAATAATTTTTGACATGCTAATGGGAAGATGGAACATTCTGTATAATATAAAAAATCTGTAAATACATCATACCATACCTGATTGTGGTATTTATTCTAGGAGACACGCAGAGAAGCAGGTCAGTGTAGCTTTTTAAAAAATGTTTATTGAGAAAACAGTACAGTGGTCTATTTTCAGTCTTCAAAGAGTTTTGTCTGCTCAAGTATACTGTGAACTGTCTGATTTGTTTACTTGGTTTAGTTTCTCTGCTTCTCATGAGTGTAAAGCTCCTTCAAGCACTTTGAAAAAGACATCAGCATACTTACTATGCATACCATTGATCTGCAAGCCTCCTGGAGTTTGGTCTGGTTTGGGGTTTGGTTTTGGTGCTTTTTTTTTTTATTATTATTATTATTTCTTTGGCTTTGTTGTATTTAATACTTAAAGTTTTACTCTTCAATATATTAATAACAGAAAATTAATCAAATGACTGACGTATCCTTATAATTGTATAGTTGTCTAGGGTATTAGTTGTTTATAGGGGGTTTTAATAACTAAAAGCTTCCTGTAACACATGAAGAAAAAAGTTTTAAAACTTACTATATTATGCTATATTTTACTTCTTGTTTGCAGCCAGTGATTTTTGCCCCCTTGTTGGTTGTACCTCCTTTTGGTAGTTTTGAAAGTTTACTTATTGGGATAGAAACAAGAAACAAGTTCAAATTAGTTGAATAAGCATTGACAGATGTTTACCAAATCAGAATGAGAAAGCCCAGCATCCTGTGGGCCATGTCTCTTGTCAGAAATTCCTGAGTTCGGGTGTTTGAGACATACAGAAATAAGTATCTTGCCTATGGGTAACAGGAAACTTCTAAAGAACAAGTTCTTTACAGAAGAAGTCTTACAGAAGTCTTCTTAGAACAGAAGACTGAAGTGAAAGGGAAACGTAGTCTTTCTTATATATTAAGAGGACATTTCCAAAAATGAATAACAGAAGAACTGTGCACCCCAAAAGAATGAAGGTGATTTTGTTGGAGTTAAGCTTACTCCTGCAATATAATTTCCAATAGTTAGTTTTGAGGCTGAGAGAGCTGTGACTCTTTAGCCTGGAGAAGAGAAGGCTGAAGGGAAATCTTGTTAGTGTCTAGAAGTATCTAAAAGGTTGTTGCAAGGAAGATCAAGACAGACTCTTCTCTGTAGTTCCCAGTGACAAGACGGGGGGCAACGGGCACAAGTTGGAACATAGAAAGTTCTACTTAAGCATAAGAAAAACCTTTTTTACTATGAGGGTGACAAGCAAGTGGAACAGGCTGACCAGGGAGGTTGTTGGAATTCTCTGCTCTGGAGATACTCAAAACCTGCCTCAATGCAGTCCTGTGTAATGTGTTTTAAGGGATCCTGATTTAGTGAGAGAGTTGGACCTAGATGATCTCTGGATGTCCCTTTCATCTCTGAGAGTTCTGTGATTCTCTGACTCTCTAATGTTATGAAATGAATGAATATCATTATCCTAGTGAACACTGTCTAGGAAAAGGACAGAAGCCAAAGTATAGGGAAAAAAAATAATCTTAGCAGAACTTTAATGCTAAGAATTGCTATCTCGGAGCATGAGTACACAGGAGATTAGAAGATTATCTGTCTGTCTGTACAGCCACAAACATCCTAACTATGAGGATGCTGCAGGGACCATCTGCTCCTTGGTGCCGGGAGCATCAGGGTCTGTACATCCTGTATTTTGCTTGGTATCTCCAGCAGTGATTTGTAAAGATCAAAGAGGCAAGTTTGTTTATAACTGAATTCCATACCCAAATATTGAAGTGCTTGGAGTCTATCAGGATCAGACCTTGAGCACTGAAGTTTTACTGTATGGAAAGGCATTTGACTACAAACTCTATTAGCATTAAGCATCCCTAAAAGTTGATTGCATGGCTTAGATTAAGTGACTCTTCTTACTTTTGCTGATATAAAATAATTTCTGTTGGCAATTGCATTCAAGTGTGTTTACACCTGGTTGCATTCAGAGTGTTTTAATTGTCTTTAGTACATTTTACTTTAAGATTGGAAAGCAAATGTGCTGAACTGTGAGGTTGTTTTATGCATTGAAATTTGATAGTAACTTACTCTTTCATTCTTTGCCTGAAGTGCAATATACTTAATTGGTTTCTAACCACTGAATTGCAATCACAGTTTATGGCTTAGCTAGCAGTCTTTAAAGATTTGATCCAACTTAATTTGCAACTTTCAGAACACATCATTACATAAATGAATACCATGAGTAGTTTTCTGTAAAAGGACACTCTCCTAGTCTACTCACTTTTTATCATTTGGAAGTGCTACAATAAGATATAACAATTTCCTTTCATCAGAGGGCTGGCTCGATCACTGACAATAGAAGAACTGTCATAGATCCCCATGCTCTCTTACCTTTTTGAGTCCAAAAGTTTCTAACATTTGGTGCAGAGAGGCAGCAAAAGGAGCTTTGATCTAGGAGCTTTGATGTAATAATATTCCAGGCTGGAACATTAAATTCCTTTAGTTCATTTCCTAGACTTTTTGTTTGATAATCTTCACTAAGACCAGTCCTGGTGAGTTCCAGACCATGAAAGGAAGAGAAAAAGACTGGAGGAAGGAAGACTTCTCTTCACTGGTCAATGAGGACTGGGTTAAAGATCATTAGAGTAAACTGAACATATGCAAGTCCATGGGCCCCAATGCCCCAATAAGTGCTGATAGATCTGGCTGATATCGTTGTTCTATCACTCTCCATCATTTCCACAAGTTCATGGAAACCAGAGGGGTGACTGAAGACTGGAGGAAAGCCAATCATAGAATGTTAAGGGTTGAAAGTAACTTTCAGAGATCCAGCCCAACCTTCCTGTCAAAACAGGATAACCTAGGACACAGAAATGCATCCAGGTGGGTTTTGAAAGTCTCCAGAGAAGGACACTCCACAACCTCTATGGGCAGCCTGTTCCTGTGCTCCATTACCCTCACAGTAAAAAAATTTCTCCTTATGTTGAAGTGGAATTCACTATGATCTAGCTGAAACCCATTATTCCTTGTCCTATTACTGGGCACCATAGAAAAGTGATTGGCCACTTCCTTTTGATAACCACCCCTCTGATATTTATAGACATTAGTACGATCTCCTTTCAACTTTCTTTTGTCAAGGCTAAACAGCCCCAGTTCTATATCTTTGATCACAGGAGAGTTGCTCAAGTCCCTAAATCATCCTCGTAGCTCTCCATTGGAGTCAATCAAGTAGATCCCTGTCTTTTGAACTGGGGATCCCAACACTGGACACAGCATTCCAGGTGTGGTCTGACCAGGGCAGAGTTGAGGGGGAGGAGATCCCCCCCTAGATCTTCTGGACACAATTTCCTGATGCACCTGAGGATACCATTGGTCCTCTTGGTCACAAGGGCACATTGTTGACTCATGGCAAATTTACTGTACACTAAGACTCCAAGGTCTTTTCCCATGGAGCTTCTTTTCAGCAGGACATCGCCCAGTCTGTACTGGTGGTTGGTTTTATTCTACCTAGATGCAGAGACTCTAAGCTTGTCCTTATTGAACTATGTGAGGCTGACCTTTGTCCAGCTCTCCAGCCTGTCCAGATCTTGTTGGATAGCAGCACTGCCTTCTGGAGTATCAGCCACCCCTTTCAGCTTCGTTTCAGCTGAGGGTACGAATTTGCTGAGGGTACACTTCATCTCTTCATCCAGGTCATTTATGAAAATATTGAACAAAACAGGACAGAGTACTGCTCCCTGGGGAAAACTACTGGCCACAGACCTCCAACTTAACTCTGTGCTGCTGATCACAACCCTCTGAACTCTGTTGTTGACACAGTTATCAATTCACCTCACAGTCAAGTCATCTGTCCCACATTCCTTGAGGATGTTATGAGAGTTACATTTAGATGAGCTAAAGTGTTATGATTTTGAACCCATCTATCCACCCCTGGTCCTCTAATGCTGCATAGCACCTAAGGCACCTAAGCACGAGTCAGCACCACCAACTTACTTTCAGGTAGTTATTTCAATGGAAAATAAAGATTTCAGGTCAGGAGGAAACTTATGTGAGATCCAAATAGAATCATAGTATGCTTTGAGTTGGAAAGGACCTTAAAGATTATCTATTTCCAACCCTCCTGCTCCCACTAGATCAAGTTGCTCAAAGCCCCATCCAACCTGGCCTTGAACATTTCCAAGGAGGGGGCATCCACACCTTCTCTGGGCAACATGTTTCAGTATTTCATCACCCTCACAGGGAAGAATTTCTTTCTTGTATCTAAGATAAATACACCCTCCTTCAGCTTGAAACTGTTAATTCTTCTCCAAGATGATCAGCCCCTTCTCTTTCAGCCTGTTTTCATAGGAGAAAACCAGCCCTCTGATCATCTTCAGGACCCTCCTCTGGATTCACTCAAGTAGGTCCATATTCTTCCTGTGTTTAGGGCTCAACAATTGGACACAGTACTCAAGGGTAAGTCTCACAAAGGAGCAGTGGAAGGGGAGAATCACCTCCCTTGACCTGTTGGCCACACTTCATGCAGCCTAGCATGTGGTTGGCTTTCTGGGATGCAAGTGCACATTGCTAACTCAGCTTGAGTTCTCATCAGTGATCACCCCAAGTCGTTCTCCTTAAGGATGTTCTCAATCCATTTTCTGACCAGTCTGTAATTGTGCTTGGGATTGCCCTGACTCATGTGCAGGGCCTTGCAATTGGCGTTATTGAATTTGATGAGATCTGCATGGACCCTTGTCAGGTGCACCACACATCTCAGTGTCATCACTTGGGTAGGGTGCACTCAATCTCTCCATCTGTGTTGTCAGCAAAGATGTCAGACAGTGCTGTTCCCAATACCAACCCCTGAGGGGCACCACTTTTCACTGATGTCCACCTGGACATCCATCCACTGAACTCCATTCTGACTGTGACCATCCAGCCAATTCCTTATTCACCATTTTGTAATAAATAAATTATACACAGATGATACTGGAAGGAAGGAAAGTGAAGAAGTATATCTAGAAGAGTTTGGGTTTCTTTAGTGGAGGGATTCATATGTGAAGGGTGAGTCTGTAGATCATTTACCATCAATATCTATAAATATTTTAAAAACACCTTCAGATGGTGCTATTTCCTGTTATTAAACACAGAATTACAAGCCCCTGAGTAATTAGACTTTTTATTGTATGGTATGGACACAGTACTGCTGTAGCCTTTTGCTACAAGTAAACAAAATTCTGCAAAATACTCAGTTTTATATACATATTTTTGTATTGGAAGTACACAAACTTCCAGTTTTTGGAATTGGAAGTACAGCATTACATTCATTGGTTCTGCAGGTGTATGCTAAGAACTACTGTTAGTCTGATATTCTAAGAAGTACTGATTTAATACACCTCTGTGTGCCACCGTCTTCCAGAAAATTATGTGCTCTGTGTAAAGG
The DNA here is from genome assembly GCA_023637945.1 of Phaethornis superciliosus. Taxonomy (NCBI): domain Eukaryota; kingdom Metazoa; phylum Chordata; class Aves; order Apodiformes; family Trochilidae; genus Phaethornis; species Phaethornis superciliosus. Next base: position 77,456,566 of record JAJQWJ010000002.1, read on the forward strand.
CGTACATTTTCTTAGGTGTATAAGCACACATACATGTGCATGTATGTGGCTAGTGTTCCCAAAATTTACATTAAAATTGGATTATTACTTTAATTTGTAACATGCATAAAAGTGAATGTCAAAGCAAACAATTAATAAATTCTACCTATATGACTCTCTTTTATTTTTACATCTCCCTGAACTCAAAGGCTAAACCTAAAGGAAGGCAATCTCATTAAAGGGACTTAGCATGTTGCCCTTAATCAGGCTAGATTCTTTAACAGATTGACATGCAGAAATACATGTCTCAAAAAAGGTGAATATCTAATTAAAAAAATAAAAAGGAAAAAGATGAAAGTACTACATTATTTGTACATCAAAGTCTTTATCATTCTTTGAAAAGAGACCACCTTTTCATAACTCTTTTCCTGCAGGTCTGTCTTTTAAATTTTTATTAAATATACACAGGGAGTCATCAAATCATAGAATTGCTTTGGTTGGCAAAGACCTTTAAGATCATCAAGTCCAACCATTAACCTAGCACACTGCCAACTCCACCACTAAACCATGTCCCCAAGCACATCTACATCTATAAATACCTTCAGGGATGGTGACTCATTCACTTCCCTGAGCAGCCTGTTCCAGTTCCTGAAAACTCTTACATTGAAGAAATTTTTCCCAGTATAAAATCTAAACCTTCCCTAGTGAAACTTGGAGCCATTTCCTCTTCTTCTATCAGTTGCTACTTGGGAGAAGAGACCAACATCTACATTACTACAACCTCCTTTTAGGTAATTTTAGATAGCAACAAAATCCTCCCTCAGTGTCCCTTTCTCCAGGATAAAACACCCCAGTTCCATCGGACACTCCTCACAAGACTTGTGATCCAGACCCTCCTCTAAAATCATTGCCCTTCCCTGGACACACTCCAGCATTCCAGCACCTTAATGTTACTCACTTCTGAGTGAGGGGCTCAAAACTGAACACTGTATTTAAGGTGAAGCTTCACCAGTGTTGAGTGCAGGGGGCCAATCACTTCCTTAGTCATTAGTCACATTATCAGTCACATTATATCTGATACATTCCTGGATACTGTTGGCTTTCTTGGCCACCTGGACACACACCTGGCTCATATTCAGCTGTCTGTCAACCAGCACCCACAGGTCCTTTTCCACTGAGTTGCTTTCCAGCCACTCTTTCTGACTCCTGGAGCATTTCATGGGGTTGCTGTGGCCCAGGTGCAGGATCTGACACTTGTCCTTGTTGAGCTTCATACAGTCGGCCTTGGCCCATTGATTTAGCCTGTCCAGAACCCTCTCTAGAATCTTCCTACCCTCAGCTGATCAACACTCCCTCCTAACTTGGCATCATATGCAAATTTAGTTAGGGTGCATTCTATCCCTCAGTGCTGAGCCCTGGAAAACACCACTTCGGACTGGATTGAACTCCATTAACCACAATTCTTTGAGCCTGGCCATCCAGATGGTTTTTTACCCAACAAAGAATAAACTCATTCAAACCATGAGCAGCCAGTTTCCCCAAGAGAATGGTGTTGGAAACTGTTTCAAAGGCTTGACCAAAATGTAGATAGAAAACATCCAGAGCTTTTCCCTGAGTTACCTTGTTATAGAAGCAGATCAGGTTAGTCAAGCAAGACTAACCTTTCATTAAACCCATGCTAATTGGTCCTGATCACTTGGTTGTCCTGCATGTGCCATGTGATGGCACTCAAGATACTCTTTCTGGCCTTTCTTGTGGAAAAGCATCACATTTGCTAAACCTGATTTAACTGGGGCCTCCCTAGAAACATTTTTTACAGAAACATCAGAATTGGAATATTTTCTAACACAAGAGTGCTTCACAAGTTCTACATTACTTGATATTATTTTCATATTTATGGTCAAAACAATGAAGTGCTAAAAAAAAAAAGTGTGTGAAGGGGAAGAGACTTCACTGGAATTTCAAATGGACAGAATTATCAAACTTTTTTATAAATTTTGGTGTTATATCCAGTCCCCACTACATGCAAAGACACAAGAACAATCACCAATATTATAATCAAATATTATATATTATCCTAAGCAATTCACCTATTTTGTCACAGAATTCCTAGATAGCCTGTTGTGTAGTCCAGATGAATGAAAAAGGTTTTGGTAATAGGGAGAGGTCCAGGGGTGTCCTCTGTGAGATGCTACTAGAAGTTTCTCTTGTGTCCAATAGACCAAATGCCATCTGGCTCCAAGAGAGACCCAGCACTGGTCAAAGCTGAGGCAATTAGAAATGATGACAGCACCTCTATGATAACATATTTAAGAAAAATCTGCTGCTCAACAGCAGCCATGATTGATGAGGGAGAATATTTGTGAGAAGCAACTTTATAGACTCCAAGGTTGGTGAAGAAAGTGGAGCTGGAGGTGCTCAATGCACCGGAGCTGTTATTCCCCTGCAGCTTGTGGTGAAGACAATGGTGAGACAGGCTGTCCCCCTGCAGCCAATGGAGGTATGGCAGTATGGCAATCTCCCCATCATTTTTATGGTGAATATTCATTCAAAGAATTGTTTTACCTTTTCTGCAGCACCATCACCCTTTCCAGGAACTCTTTCTCTCTGCCCATAGGCACTAGAGATTCCAGGGTGCTTCTTTTTCTTGATGTCTTTAGGAAGTTAGTACTAGTTTTGATTTCATAACTTTTAATCAAATTCTGTTTTTGACCTAACTATTTTTAATCTGTCAGATTACACATTCTTTTTATTTGCTCAGATGCCTTGTACTACTACTAGCATTCCCCTTTTGTGTTTAGCCATACTGACCTCATTTTACAATTTCTCAAGCCTTTTATAATAGGTGGTGTGAACTGACACTGTTACTAGTGTGATCTTCTTCAGTAGTTTCTGCACTGCCTGAAAGCATGTAACCCTTTGAAGCATCTGTCCCCTTTGACGCATTCTCATTTTCACCTACTTCCTCTAACTGAAGTTTAGTGGTAAAAACTTTGTCTCATGATACTCCTGTGGAGGTGCTGAATGCAAGTACCTTGTGGTGCTTCCAAAGTGAGGTTTGAACCAGATTCTGCACTTTGATGAACCAAATAAAGGACTGCTTTTTTTCCTTTAGGCTTCCAAGCTAAAGGTTGGAGGTTAGTTCTTCCCAAAAGTCATAAATGCCCTGAAATTCAAAGTTTTATCTTAACACTGGCTCACAGCAATTATGCAAGAATGAATCTGAATTGGAGCACAGAACTCTTTAGAAATCATTCTGCTTAAATGCATTTTTATACTCAATACAACTTCATTAAGTTAACAAAAAAAACCAAACAAAAAACCTATTTGGAAATAGCATGCTTTCTCTTAAATCATCTCATCACATAGTATCATCAGATCAACTGAAATTTACCATATATAGAGGGCAATTAAAATTATTACTTTTAAATATTGTGTGCTATGTAAACATACAACCCTCTTTCTTCCAGTAGATTCCCCAGACCCCTAAAATATACTTAGTATAGAATACCATCTGATAAAGATCTATCACCAATGCCAGTATCTTTTGTCACACTTTGGAATGCACTGAACTGTTGAACACTTGAATTAGTGCAGCATCCATTTCTGCAGAGGGTGAGAGGCCTCAAAAAGAATTGGACTTTGGTCATTTACTGCATACCCTTGTGTGCAATCCAATTTACACTTGAAAAGGTAACAGATAAACAGATACTTAAGATACTCCATAACATTGCCACATGTTAATACTCCTTGACTGGCCACTGAAAATTATAAAAAAAGATTACAGCAGAAAGTAAATCTTGGTCCTGTGAATAGTATATACTAGACTGTTGACTGCCAATCTGAAGGTAATTTTTCAAATCATATTTTATTTCTGAATTTTGTTAAAAACTTAATTGGTATTGAAAAGTTTGATTTAAAAGGACTGCCTGCTTTTTGTGGGTAATCACCAAGTCAGAATCTAGAGATAAGAAAATGCCTAATCCCCACAGGTAATATTGCAAAATATCCAGCATCATGGTTCAGTTACAGAAGATCAGGTTGTATAACAATTGACTTTTGAAGAAATAGAAGCAAAATCTCCAGCTTCTTTTTTCCTAAGATAGATGACATTTTGTTATTGTCTCTCCTCCTTTAAAATAAATTAATTTCAAATAATATTTTTTTTTTTTAGGTGTTACTCTTAAGGGTCAAATTTCATTTCTTCTATAGACTCATTCTCTAGGTGATCTTAGAGTACAGACTCACAGTGAAGAGTAACACTGTTGTGAGGAAAGAAAACTACTGGTAAGACTTAAACCAAAACACTTGGTCATTTTCAAAAAGTAGCAATAGAAGTTTGCTCTATTTCTGTTAAAAAATGCTATGTTATTCTTTTTTAAATAGTCTTTTCATTCATACAATTCATCATGTATTTTAGGTGATGTGTATACATTAAAAGATTATACTCTATGTTGGACAAGAAATTAAATAAAATAAACAAGTCACTAACTTTGTGTCCACAACAATACAGAAGAAGCTCATGAAATTTAACTATTGGTCTGAATAATTGATTTCTTCTTAGATTAACCAACTTCTTCATAATCATTTGTAAAACTAATACGTTATAATTAGAAGATGATATAAGCAGTGGATATTGGTCTCATCAAATAATTATACTTCTCAGTTTGAAAGATATTAAAGTAATGAGTATCCTTCCTAATGGGTGACAGAGATGATTTATAGTATCTTTCTCATTTGCAGTTGTTTCATTATGTACAGAATTATTTGCACATTCTCCCATATGTATGAAAAGAACAAATTCTCCTCTGTTTAATCAGAGTCTATCCAGATAATCTGTAACTGCAGAATGCAATAGGAAGCCTTCCAATAAGAAACACCCTATTTTGAAATCTCATTTTCCAGCAGATGTTTATAGTTTTCTGTATTCTATTTCTGAGTAACACTATTCATAGAGACTGATTTCTCTTTTCTTCTTGTTGATTTACTATCCTGTATAGCCTTGGTGATTTGCTTGCTCTTGCTCCATCTTGGTTGTCAGAGATAAGCGTCACCATTAGAAAAAAGAACAAATAGGACAAAAGTTTTTACCATGACTGGCACAATAGAGATATAATGCTATATATAATCAGCCTTGTGAGAAAGTTAAGACAGAACTAAACTAATTTCTACATAGCTTATGCTTTGGGTCTTATCAATATTCTCATCATGTTTTAAATATAAACACCATGTTCCAACAGGAACAAAGTTATTGCCACTTTACATAAAAATCTGTACTCGACTAATTCAGTGCTTTGTTTCAGACTAATAAATCCATTGATAACCTGATAGTTAAACTAATTTATTTCAATATTAAAACAAAACAAAAATTTTGATATCTTAAAGAATAATTAATATCTCTTTAAAAAATGCAATTAATTTTTCTGAGTAAACAAGTAGCAAAAAATTAAAGTTTTGCCTATGCTTTCTATTTCAACAGCTTCTTGTAGATATGAGTTCTACACTTTCATTGCACAATTATATGGGCATTTATTTATAAAAAAGGAGGTAACTTGTTAACCTTTACTTCCTAAGTGTTTGGAATGTCCCATAAATTTTACAGTAAAACACCACATGCTCTGGAAAAGTATAGAAAGGTAAAACTACAGAAACAAGGACTAAAAACCATCTCAAGTATGCTCATTTCCCAAAACAAATGAGGATATTCTTGGTTACTGTTTGGGTTTTTTAAATGGTCTCCAAGCATTGCTTAATCTAAATTGTCATTTCAATAACCATCTTTCTGGTGGTCAGTTAGAACATTTGGATTTTTTTTCTTATTTGTTCTGCTTTGCAGTGTGACTTCTGGAGGAAGTCTAAACATTTAATATGTAAATTCCTAAATGTAAATATACAAGCAATTCTCAGCATAGCAAAGCTGATGTATTGTCTCTTAGCTTACAAGTAGTGTAAATCTATTGAACTAACAAGCAATTTTTTATCATTTCAGTAGTTTTAACAAAATATTTTTTCTTTCACACTTTGCATAAATTCAATTGTTATCACGAATAATATTTCTATCCTATATTATGTTTTGCTATGACAGTTTTGACCTATCAATATTTAGGTGATTCCTGGACTGCAACTTGATTACTATAAGCTTAGCAATTTAATTGTATTATCTCCTATTACACCAGTTGGTGAGTAATTTGGAAAAGAGAAAATGATACTGAGAAATATCAACACATAAAGGTTTTACAGATTAAATTACTCTCAAATTTTAAACAGTTGGGGGTTAAGTGTTGTTTTAAAATTGCTTATTGCAAACTGATCTTTCTTTGACCTGAGTTGTATAATCAACACAGAACCACATAATTTGGCATAGGTAATAAAAAAGAAGTGGAAGGAAAAAATATGAAATGAAAAAAAAAATCCTGACTCATAGAAGTTTTTTAAACTACCAATGACAAAGGAGGAAAACTTAAAAATTACACTTTAAAAAACTTAAAAGCACTATACTATGCATCTTCAAGTTAAAATATTACTGTCTGAAGAAATTTCCATTGCCTCATAAAAATGAGTACCACCGAAAATATTATGGAAATGAGAATAGCAATTCTTATGCAAAGAACCATTCAAATACTGTAAAAAAAGAAAGTTTATTGATCCATTTAGGTATTATTTGAAGCTGAATTTGCTGTTTGGCTCTTTGAAGCAATGAAAGTAACATCTTACAAATGAGGTTACCTTCTGTCTGGCATCTTGACCCTTTAAGTTAGAATGAAGTAAAGCAAACAATTCTAGAATTCATTTTGTCATATCAGTTAGAACTCAGTAAAAAAAAAGTTATCTAGCACAAAATGAAAAAGAAAGGAAGAAGTCACTGAATAGACATTTTGACACTAAATTCAAAATAATGCAGGAGAAAGAAAAGGGGAGATTCAATTCTGATATAGGTGAAGTAGAACTAAAATTTCACATCTACAGGCTGAGTACAGAATGGTTCATGTTGGGCCAAATATTATGAGCTGAGCTATGCTATCTGGGGAAACAAGCAGTTAGGAAAATATATTGAAAGAGTTTGCAGATATCACTGTGTTTGTACAAGGCGAAAAAAAATTTTTGTAGAAGAAAAAATGTCTATCATACTTAACAGGACATATCATAACTTTGCCTTAAAACACAGATATCAGTGAAGATCTCAGAGAATTTTTAATGTAGATCCTAGCTCCATAGCTGTCCAAGAAAGCAGTATAAAGTGCATTTCAGCTTTGATATTTAGAATTACATGTCTGCTTTTTTGGTATATATTTGTGTGTAAAAATACAGGGAAACTGTTCAATATTAGAAAGTGAAGTTTAGCCTAAGATCAAATAACTTTATACAGAATAAGTCTGGATAAATATGTACTTTTCAGACAATATTCTAGAAATCTGACTGCATTTAATATCAGGTGAACATGAATTCTTGCAAAAATTTCTAAATTGACAATACAAGTTTTTAAAATTATTACAAGTGGTGCTCTGAAACTGCAAATGCTTCACAGCTTCCAATTCAGCTCCTATTATAAGTTATATTCCTAACTTTTGTAAGCCAGAGAACAGTTTTTAGTAATTCATAAGTTCTTATTGAACTCAGTAAGTGATAATCTATTTAGCAGATATAAGCTTCATGTTCTAATAGCAAATGCATTGACACAAAATAGTAGTTTTTGACTGAACGTAATACTGATCTGTTTGACTGAGCTTTTAATTAAATGGAAATTAATTTGATGAGTTCTGTACTGCTCTGTGGGGTATTTGTATGTAGGCAGTTATGTAAGTGTGTTTTGGTTTTTTTTTAATATATATTGTATTTTCATTGAAATAGACCTGTTATTCACTCAGAGCAATGAATCAGTGTAGACAGTAAAATAAATGAAGTAAGGCTGAACAGAGATCTGAAAACAGCAGAAACTGCTGTTAATTTTTGTGCAACAGAAAATAGGAATCTTCTTAATTTACTCCTCTAACACTAGCATTTATAAAAGTTACTTTTATGCTTTGTATGGAATAGCTGCTCTTTTATTTCTTTCTAAAACAAATCTCTTGATTCTGAAAGTTATATATAAGTTCTTAAGCACTATTTTAATAGTTATAATGTCTCTACTCATTCCTACAGCTCTGGAAAATATTATCATAGATTTATATTGTTGTCCATTTCAAGGAACCTCTTAGGTTTTGATGGGTCCAAAACCTGAATTTATATCAATGAGACATAATCTATCTTTAATTATTTTTTTTTCTTTTTTTAATGGGAATGATTTTCTAAATTCATATCTTTAATTTCCAAGAACTTTCTACCACGATTATTGATGTTAGAACCAGAAGTAAAGGACACCTCTATTTTTTAGTTGAAGAAAAATACCTTTAGAAGCAAAACTTCATTACTGTATTATACTGAACTTTACTGAATTAAAGGTTCGTTTCAGTGGTGCCTTATCACCTATAGGACAAGAGGTAGTGGGCACAAACAGAAAATAGGAAGTTTCATCTGAAAATCAGAAAATGTTTTTTAACTGTGAGCATGACCGAGTGTTGCCATAAGTTGCTCACTTTGTGAAGTCTCCACCTTGGAGAATACTCAAAAGCTGTTTGGACATTGTTCTAGGCTCTGTGTGGTCCTTCTTGAGCAGAGGGGTTTGACTAGATCACCTTCAGAAGTCTCTTCTAACCTCAGCTACTCTGTGACTCTGTGAGACTTGGAGAATAAAAGAACTTCTAGTGGTGACTTAAACTAAGTTAGGTGTACTATTTTAGCTCTGAGGGAGAGAAAGAAAATGTGAAAAAAAAACCTTCAAATATAAAACATCTATTATAAAAGCTTATGCATTTTTACAGAAAAGTATAGACATACAAATTACATATCTAAAAGACATCCTATAAGACATTTATCTTCTATTATGTTCATCGTGTGACAGAATTAGAGAAATAGATGTTATGTATTGACTATAGGAAAAGAAAATATAACAAATTATAGTTAAACATACCCACCTGCAACAAGAGATTGGAAATGTATTGAGACTCGAGTTTCTTTAGAGATGCAGTTTTTTGAGTTGGATTCACAGGTTTAGTTAGACTGATTTTAAAAGTAGAGAATGGAAATGCCAAAAATAGACATTTTGAGATTTAAAGCCAACCATATATCTGACAAACAGGCCTTCTTTCTCCTCTTCACTAAAGATGTTTTTTGTTAAATGAACAGAGTATTGAACTCTTGGCATCACTGCCGGTTTCAGTCCTCCAGCACAACCCTGCTCCATTGATCACCACCCTCTGAATTCTGTCTCCCATTTCTTCCTTTTTTTAATGGATCTACTGGAAGAAACTCTTCTTGTTGCCCTTGATACCCCTTGACAGCTTTAGTTCCAGGTGGGTCTTAGCTTTCTTTGTTACATCACTGCATTCTCTGACTACATTCCTATACTCCTCCCAAATGGGCCAGTCCTGTTTTCTATATTCTATAAATTTTCTTCTTCCTTTTGTTTTTTTTCCAAAAGACCCTCTTTATATGTTAATAGCAAATCCAACAGCACCTCTTCTTGTAGGTTCCTCAAGCACCTGCATCAGAAAATTGTCATCAATGCTCTGCAGGAACCTCCTGGACCATGCATGTCTGATTGGGGACACTAAGCTGGGGGGGAGTGTGGATCAGCTGGAAGGCAGGAGGGCTCTGCAGAGGGACCTGGACAGACTGGAGAGTTGGGCTGACTCCAACGGGATGAGGTTCAACACGGCCAAGTGCCGGGTCCTGCGCTTTGGCCACAACAACCCCATGGGGAGCTCCAGGCTGGGCACAGAGTGGCTGAGAGCAGCCAGGCAGAGAGGGACCTGGGAGTCTGGATGGACAGGAAGCTGAACATGAGCCAGCAGTGTGCCCAGGTGGCCAAGAAGGCCAATGGCATCCTGGCCTGGATCAGGAACAGCGTGGCCAGCAGGTCCAGGGAAGTGATTCTGCCCCTGTACTCAGCCCTGGTGAGGCCACAGCTCGAGTCCTGTGTCCAGTTCTGGGCCCCTCAGTTCAGGAAGGAGATTGAGGTCCTGGAGCAGGTCCAAAGGAGGGCAACCAGGCTGGTGAAGGGACTCCAGCACAAGTCCTGTGAGGAGAGGCTGAGGGAGCTGGGGCTGTTCAGCCTGGAGAAGAGGAGGCTCAGGGGAGACCTCATCGCTCTCTACAACTCCCTGAAAGGAGGCTGGAGCCGGGGGGGGTTGGGCTCTTCTCCCAGGCAACTTTCAACAAGACAAGAGGGCATGGACTTAAGTTGTGCCAGGGGAAGTTTAGGTTGGATATTAGAAAGATTTTCTTTACGGAGAGGGTGATCAGACATTGGAATGGGCTGCCCAGGGAAGTAGTGGATTCTCCGTCCCTGGAGATATTTAAAAAGAGACTGGATGTGGCACTCAGTGCCATGGTCTGGTAACCACAGCAGTAGTGGTCAAGGGTTGGACCTGATGATCTCTGAGGTCCCTTCCAACCCAGCTGATTCTATGATTCTATGATTGTGTTGCTTTTCCAGCAACTATCAGCGTGACTGAAAACCCCAGGAGAACCAGGGCCTGTGATTGTGAGGCTCTTTTTAGCTGCCTGTAAATAGCCACTGTTTTCTTCTAATGACCTCATCAACCTCCCTATCCTGATGAGGTGGCCTGTAGTAGACACCCACCGCAGCATCACTCCATGTTGGCCTGACCCTTAATTCTCACCCATACACTCCTGACACATTCTTCCTTCTCTCCTAGGCAGACCTCAATACATTCCAGGTGCTCCTTATGTGAAAGAGCCACTCTGAAACCTCACTTTGGTGACCTACCTTTCCTAAACAGTACTTAGCCATCTGTGACAGCATTCAAATCATCTAATCAATCTCACTACATCTCATTAATTGCAATGAGATCGTGGCCTATGACCCCACAGAGGTCTCTATTTCATCCCATTTGTTCTCTGTACTGCATACATTGGTATAAATGAACTTCAGCTGTGTTAATGTTCCTGCCATCTTTTTGAAGGGAGAAGCCCCAATTCCCCCACCAGACAGCTCTGAGATGCTTCTGTGGCTGCCAGCCTATGATCCCTCATCTCCACTGAGACAGCTGACCGTAGGACATTACTACTACACTGTCCCATGGGTCTGGGCATATGAATCCCGGGCTCCACTTTATTATAACATTAAACATTATATAAAATCTATTATAGTTTTGATTCTCTTTTTAGTTTTCCTGTCTTTCTTTCTAATAAACAAATTCAGTATAAATAACTACTTGGTTAACTGGTATTCTTCCTCCTCTGTCTTATCTTTTTTTCCTTTATTTTCCTCACTGTCCACTTTAAGCTCTGCAATTACCCTTTATACTACTGTCTCTAATCTGGGATTCAATTGTACTGCTAATAATCTTCCAGTTAAAATGAACTAAATTAGAATTAAAGTCAAGGATGTCAGTTTTTGCATTATGGAACCTTCTCTTTAAAAGCCACAGAAGAGATCATTTGGAGTAAAATATTTCTGTGTGGAGAAGAAAATCTACACTTAGAGAATTAGAAGAATTAGATTTCTATTTGAAGACTTACAATAGTACATCTGCTATACTTTAAATCCCTAGGTAACTCAATCAATTTCCCTTTTCCTTTCCATTAGTGATACTTCAGGATGTTTTCCTCTTATTAACATCCAAAGAAAGAAGATCCTAGTAGACAGATAGATCTGAAATGCAATACAGATCTGGGATTATTCTGTTTGTTTTTCCCTGTCCCTCATCTACATTAAACACAATACCTATTTAGGACTTCTTAAATAAGCTTCCAAGTGCTTGCAAACCATCCTATATACTCTTGTCTTAATTTTTGAGAGAGTTTTGACACTTAACAAATAAAAGCTAATAACATAACTTAAAGCTGGAAAACTATTATTTCCAAGCATTCAAATACACAGATTTTTGAGTATTTGCTTCTCAAATTTCAAGTTTCATTTCATAACAGTAGGAAGTGAAAATATATTTTTTCTACTCTATTCCTAGCAGAAGTTGAAGATTTTTATATGAAAATATGACTCCAGAATTTATGGCTATGTTAAACCAGGAAGAAAGAGAAAACATCTATTGTGAGAATAAAAGCAAGAGAGAAGAAAATAGTGACTTTTAAAAACTTTATTGGCGATAGTTTGTGTATAATTTAGACCTAAATAGATACTAACCATCTGCTAATGACTTTTCAGATTTGAGGCATGCTGGAGGCATTTCAAAGAATATTCAAACACAGACAGTACAAAGGGAAGGCTGCACATAGATCTAGTTCTCTGTTTTTTGACTAAAGTTGCACAAAAGCTTTCACATTACAGAAAATTTCTTATATATAGAAGAAACTGAGCAAGTGTAGATGATTTTTTGCATAAACTATGACTAAGTGTTTGTGGAACTTTAGCTTTTAAAGCTCAAGCAGGAATATAAGATAGTTTTCTAGAACAGGGGATTTTTTATTGTACTTTATAGTTATGAATCTATGTGCATGCATGTATTTATATGCAACAATCAAATTATGGACTTTGTCTTCTACAGAAAGACAACAAGTGTTATGACCCACCCTGTTCTCAATGTAACTAATTATTTGGATCCCATGAGAAAAAAGTCCAATCACAAAAGGTCAGGTGCAAACAGAAAGGTTTTTTTGTGGACAGCAATAGCACAAGCAGTATGAAGTGAGTCTGTGAAGGTCTGGTAAGCTTGTTGAGAGACAGAGAGAAAAATAGAGACAGAGAAAGAGACATAGGGAGGGGGACAGGGAGAGAGAGAAAGAGAGAAAAAGAGTCATTCTTTGGTATCAAGAGCTGACTGAGCATTTGAAACATTTTATAACTTTTAGCATTTTATGACAATATAATATAGGTTTAAGTCTATATCATTGTTTCATTTTACTGTATTATGATTGTACTTGGCAGGTAAGTAAAAGTTCTGAGCACTGCCTCTTCATGACTGAAAATGGAAGATGTTGAACTGAAATACAATCAGGCAGGAAAGGTTAATTACATCAACTTGATCACTCAAATATTTCTCAAAAATTGTGAGACTTTCATTGCTTTCATGGTATGAATACTAAGTAACAATGTCTATAGCACTGTGATTTTATATAATTACATTTTGTGAAAGAAACACCAAATGAAAGCTCTGTTAAGCAACTTGTTTTCTGTGAACTTGAGCTGAATATATTTGTATTCCTTTTTTTTTTTTTTTTTTTTTTTTGATATGCTAAGAAAAAGTAGCATGAGTTAATGGAAAAAATGTATCTCTGTGGACAGAGATACACAGATACACAGAGCATGGACATGTGGATGACCAATTCAGGATTTATATATTATCTTATCTATCTATCTATACACGTATACACACATAAACTTTAGATGGATGCTTATTATTGTAACATAGATATTTATTGAAATATTAGTAATGTTTTATACTTTTGCACTCTTTAGTAATGGAATTACTCTATTTCCTACCAGGCAACTTATTTGATCCTTGAACAAAGACATGACTTTAAGACTCCCTATAGAAACATCAGTATTTTATTACCAGGACATAATCGGGCTGGATGTTAGCTGACTTCGTGTGAATATACAAGAGGATTGTGAGTTCCCTGGAAAGCAGGATGATCTACATAAATGCCTTATAAGCCCCTTAGAAGATATGCCAAAACAGTGTGAAAATGAAGTGGAAGTGTCCATGTCAGATACTTGCAACATCTGTAGAACAATCCAGTCTCTGTAGAGAAGAAGCATATTGCATTTCACCTCAGTATATGTCTGCTAAATCATTCCCAGATGGACAAGGATTCTGGGGGAAAATCATTCCCTATGAGAAAAGACCTTTCACCTTCAAGTTTGTCTTCTTCATAAATGTATTAACTTGTCTTCATAAAATGATTCTATTTTATTGTGATCTATCCCAGTCTTTTCATAGTTCCATTTACTTTGAATTAGAAACAAGTGTTCCTACTATGTCCATCACAAAACATGAACAAGGCTGGCAAGCTTAACTGGGAAGTATGAAAACTCTGTATCCTGTAGTATGGAGTATTGCCTCATTAACAGTAACGCATATTGTCAACATCAGTAATTTATTTCTTCCTTTTCATCTATGGATTGAGATCGATAGCCATGACCATTTTACCTGTGTCAGCTTTTTCTTTTAGAAAAGATCACTGCAATGTTATGATTCTCCTATCCTTACCAAATACATCTTCTGTTGACTTCATTCTCTCTCTCCCTTTGAGACAGGCAACTACTGGAGAGTGTCCAGTGGAGGGCAACAAAGGTGACTGAGTGACTGGAGCATCTCTCCTGTGAGGAAAGGCTGAGAGAGCTTCAACCCTTTAGCCTGGAGAAGAGGAGGTTGAGGGGAGACCTATCTAATGCCTACAGGTATCTAAAGGTTGGGTGCAAGGAAGATGGAGACAAGACTTTTCTCAATAGTTGCCAGTGACAGAATAAAGGGCAATGGGCTAAAGTTGGAACATAGAAAGTTCTATTTAAACATTAAAAAAACTCCAACCTTTTTACTATGAGGGTGGCAAGGCACAGGAACAGGCTACCCAAGGAAGGAGGCTGTGGAGTTCCCTTCTCTGGAGATACTCAAAATCTGTGCGGATGCAGTCCTGTGAAATTTGCTCTAGGTGATCCTGCTTTAGTGGGAGAGTTGGACCTAGATGACCTCTAGATCCCTTCCAACTCTGGCAGTTCTGTGATTCCATGATTCTGTAGGAAATTATAGTATTAGGTCAGTTTTGACCACTGTAGTTAAATATATAAATTATCTCATCTAATATGCCATTCAACATTCAAAATAGTGACTATCAAAGAATGAAAATTACTTCATTAAATATATGAAAAAAATTACTCCAGATCTTCTGAGGGAACTGTCAAACAAAATTGCAAAGACACTTTCTTTCATATCTCAGAAGTCGTGGCAGTCTGATGAAGTTCTCACTGATTGGAAAAAGGGGAAACATAACCCTCATTTTCAAGAGGAAAAAAGGACCCAGGGAACTAAAGGCCTGGCACTCTCACATCTGTTCCTGACAAGATTGTGGAGCCTCATGAAGGCACTTCTAAGGCACATGGAAAAACCGAAGGTGGTTGGTGGCAACCAGTGTGGCTTCACCAAGGGCAAATCAGAACTGCCAGGGAGGCAGTTCTGGAGGACATAGGAGCCCAGGAAGGCTGAACAGACCTTAAGGAGATAATTTTAGAGGTGCAGGAGCTAACCATCCCCAAGTCACGGAAGACGAGATGATGAGAAAGGAGATCAGCCTGCCTGAACAGAACTTTGGGTGGAAACGAAAAGACAGTTTATGGTCTTTGGAAGCAAGAACAGGAAATTTAAGAGGATTACAAAGATGCAGTGAAGCTGTGCAGAGATAAAAGCCTAACTGGAGATAAACTTGGCCACTGTGGTGAAAAATAACGATAAATATATCTATAAATATATCAAGAACAAAAGAAGGGCTGGGGAGAATCTCCATCCTTTACTAGATGCAGAGGGAAACACAGTAATGAAAGATCAAGAAAAAGCTGAGGTACTTAATACTTTCTTTGCCTCAGTCTTTAATAGTAGAACTTGTTGTTGCCTGGACACTTAGTCCCTTAAGACAGAAGACAGAGATGGGGAACAGATTAGACCTTACGTAATCCATGAGGAAATGGCTATGGACCTGCTTCATTAGCTAGACACTACTGCATAATGCAAATCAACATTAGCTGTCTTAATGCCTGTCCTGTCTAATCTGAGTTTGTCTGCTGGCAAAGTGAAGCTTTAACATGATTTAGAATTAGATCTTTAGAAAGTTTTCAGCTCTTTCATTCTGATAGATCCACACAGATGATTAAATGAACTATTCCAGTTTCATCTCTGTGCCCCTCACACCACCAGTTCCTGCACTAGAACCCATTTTTCTGCTCTCTCATAACTGTTGTATATAAATTTGCTATATCCATGGATCCGTTTCCATCTCTTTGAAGTGTCTTCTGAGTTTGGAGTCCAGGAGACGAGAACTCAACCCTTTATCTTGTAACTGGACTAAAGTGCTTTTTCCAGAACTGAAAATCATTCAGGAACAGTGCAGGAGCTGAAAATCCTGTTCCCATTGCGCTGCAAAATAGGTCAGCATATATCAACTGAGATGAAGTACCCACGGTGTATGGACTCAGTGTCATTAAGGAATCTGTAGTGAGTGGGTGTTGGTCTCGTTTTCCAAGTAAATAGCAATAGGACTAGAGGAAATGGCCTGGAGGTGCACCAGGGGAAGTTTAGACTAGGTATTAGGAAGAATTTTTTTACTGAGAGAGTAGTTAGGTGCTGGAACAGGCTGCTCAGGGAGGTGGTGGAGTCACTATCCTGGAAGGCAATAACCAACCATGTAAATGAGGCACTTCAGGACATGCTCTAGTTGCATGGTGATGTTTTTTTCTTTTTTGTTTTTTTCTTTTTCTGGGTCAACAATTGTATGCAGTGATCTTGGAAGTCCTTTCTAACCATGACAGTTCTGCGATTCTGTTATTCTGTGATCTAAAAAGGTCAATTCTTGGGGTAATTCTTACAAATACCCCCCAAAAATGCTCTTTTTTGCTCTTTGAAAAAATATACAGCAGAAGATAACATACAAAAGTCTAAAACTGAAAGATAGAGGCAGTTATATTCTTCAGTTATTCAGTGATCAAAGGACGTTAAAATCATGACAGATATATGTAAATAAATAATATCAAGACAATTAAGGCAATTATTTAATGAAATAAGGAATTAATATTTGAATTCTTGCAGAGAAGAGTCTTTCAGGAAAGTCCTGGACTACTGATTGTGACTGTTTGTATCGGTTTCACTAATACTGTGGAGTTATAAGGAGCTACTAACTAGCTAAAGATGAATAGCCAACACCTTAAATATAAAACTATATATTAAGAAGAACCGCTAAAATGATTAGAAGGCTGGAACACCTCCCCTGTGAATATAAGCTGAGGAAGTTGGAGTTGTTCAGCCTAGAGGCTCTGAGGCGATCTTACTGCAGCTTTCCAATACCTGAAGGGGGCTACAAGAAAGCTGGGGTATGGCTTTGGGCATGTAGCCCATCGGTGTGTAGCAAGATGACAAGAGGAAATGGTTTAAACCTTGAAGAGATGAGATTTAGATTAGACATAAGGAAAAATTTTTACCTGTGAGGGTGGTGAGATTCTGGAACATGGAGGAATCAAACGGCTACTGGCAGCGTGCTGCACGGCCTTTCTGCTGGAGGGTTTCTGCGGAGAGCAATCAGCTGATCAGGGGTCGGCACCCAGCTGGGCCGTGAGGGAGTCAAGTGTCTGAATCAACCGGAGGATTCAAACAGCTACTGGCAGTGTGCTGCATGACAACACTAAGCTGGGGGGGAGTGTGGATCAGCTGGAAGGCAGGAGGGCTCTGCAGAGGGACCTGGACAGACTGGAGAGTTGGGCTGATTCCAACGGGATGAGGTTCAACACGGCCAAGTGCCGGGTCCTGCACTTTGGCCACAACAACCCCATGGGGAGCTCCAGGCTGGGCACAGAGTGGCTGAGAGCAGCCAGGCAGAGAGGGACCTGGGAGTCTGGATTGACAGGAAGCTGAACAGGAGCCAGCAGTGTGCCCAGGTGGCCAAAAAGGCCAATGGCATCCTGGCCTGGATCAGGAACAGCGTGGCCAGCAGGTCCAAGGAAGTGATTTTGCCCCTGTACTCAGCCCTGGTGAGACCACAGCTCGAGTACTGTGTCCAGTTCTGGGCCCTTCAGTTTAGGAAAGATATCAAGGTCCTGGAGCAGGTCCAAAGGAGGGCAAGGAGGCTGGTGAAGGGACTCGAGCACAGACCCTACGAAGAGAGGCTGAGGGAGCTGGGGGTGTTCAGCCTGAAGAAGAGGCGGCTCAGGGGAGGCCTCATCACTCTCTACAACTGAAAGGAGGTTGTAGTCAGGTGGGAGTTGGTCTCTTCTCCCAGATGACTTTCAACAAGACAAAAGGACACGGTCTTAAGTTGTGCCATGGGAGGTTTGGGTTAGATATTAGAAAGAATTTCTTTACAGAGTGAGTGATCAGGCACTGGAATGGGCTGCCCAGGGAGGTGGTGGATTCTCCATCCCTGGAGATATTTAAAAAGAGACTGGATGTGGCACTTAGTGCCATAGTCTAGCACTGCAGCGATGGGTCAAGGGTTGGACTTGATGATCTCTGAGGTCCCTTCCAACCCAGCCGATTCTATGATTCTATGATTCTCAGGGAAGCTGTGGTTGGCCCCTCCATGAAAGTGTTCAGTGCCAGGTTGGATGGGGCCTTGAGCAGCCTGGTGTAGCGGGAGTTTTCCCTGACCATGCAGCGGGAACTAGATTATCTTTAAGGTCCCGTCCAAGCCTAGCCATTTTATGATTCTGTTAAGGATTTAAGGCTTCAGAGTCAGATGAGACTCTAATAGCCACGTACACTCGACATTGAATACCTTCTATATGAAATTAATCTGTAGTTCAAAAAAATTTAGTCTTGATAGATTCTCAACTATCTTAAAAGTTTCTTATAAGAATTATGCAGATACTCTTGAAGACTCACTGAGACCAAATTATGATCTATGGAGTTTGTGCAATAGTGAATTTAATGTACTAGGTGTGTAAAAGCCTCTGCTTTCCTTTTTGTCTTACACGTCATTATCTCTTACTGAAAACTTGGGTTTTTTTTAAACAGAGGAAGGCAAAAAGGACAGATTCTCAGCTTTACATGTCTTATACATAGTGTATGTTTAGGGCAAGAGATGAACTAGATATGATGAACTATGATATTCTGGTTTGGGTTCAGTTGATATTATTTCTGCCCTAGGCAAAAAGATGGGAAGACTTATCTTCTCTTCTCATTTAATAATTTATGTCAAAATACTTCTGTTGATTAAAACCTTCCCTTCAAAATCCTACAGATAAGATGCTGTAAACTTTAGCAGACAATGTAACATTTTTTCTTAGGAAAATCAATTCAAGGCAAGACCAGAGCTATGTCAAGTGAGTTGATGAGCACCCATGCAAGCGCATGCCCTAAAATGACTTCTTTGAAGTTGACAATCCTAGTATAGTAACAGAAAACTGGGAAACACTGAGACCTAACACAAAACCATCATGTTCCATTTTCCTTGTCCCTCACAAGTAGCTGCTGCTGTCCAGTTTCATACACATAACTTTCAGATTATCTATCAGATGTCAGTTCAAAATTTTATGCAGATAGCTCTGAGCTTGCAATGTATGTAAACCCTGTGAGTTGCTGTAAGAAGACATATATTAAGCAATCTATTTTCCAGTGAGTTGTTTTTCAAAACACTTCTCTGAGGAAATACTTTAAACATGTTGTAGGTGTCCTGAAAATCTTGTCTAAAAAAAAAAAAAAAAGTTGATTTAATTTATGATGATGGTCAGCAATACATAACAAGAAGTTAGAGAACTATAGCATTTATGACACTATAAACTAAGAAAACCGTTTGTTGCATTAGAACCAAAAAAATACAACTGTGGTTTTGAACTAACTAACCTTACTAGAACTGTCACAGATGAAAGACAACACCTTTTCTAGTGCTTTTGACTCAATATTTTAAAACCAAAAGTTGATTTTTGAATGGTGGCAGATGGACCTGGTGACATGTGTTACATCCATTTTAATTTCATTTTTTTCTCAGATGTCTAAATGCAAACTTACTTTTCTTTGAAAGCAGTTACACCTTTCATTTAATTTACAATTGTATATACCTATATACAAAAAAATCTGTTTCATAACTAAAATTAAATTGCTCCCTAGCAACTAGTGTTCCCTATATAACAGTTTTGTTAGATAAAAAGGAAAGATCTTTCTAAGGAAACACAAGCAATAATAGCAGAAAGAGGTAAACTCATATATGAACTAACCACCATATTAACGATGCAGAGATATTTCTCATTGTAAATTCAACATTGAATTTATTCTGACTGTGTTATCTCAAACAGCTCACTGTCTAAATTAGAACAGCAGTCTTATGTTACTATCATACTCTCTTTAATTTTTTAAAAAATACAATATTATGTGCAGTTTTTGCTTGGGTCTTTTATGTATGAGGTGCTATTTCATTGTTGATTTTCGTCTCTCAGAAGTTGTGCTGCTTCCAGGATCAGTGGTCCCATTCCATCCTTGGCTACATTCCTAGTAATTCACTTGAGTCAGTTCTATCAGTCATGCAGCCACTGGCTGAGGAACAGTATGTCACTCATTAGTCAGAGAATTATACAGAATACATTTTAGTGCTCATTCTAATCAGGAAAGTCATCTAACTGTCATGAAGCCACATACTTCCTAGGCATGACACAGTGGAGAGAAGTAAGACAGGGAGAGAGAGAAGGAGAATCACCACATTTTGGTACAGAAGCCATTTCAAATCATCTTCTACTAATGCCATTCAAATATGTGTAGCTTTTTAGTAATTTATCAGTAGATATATGTATAATGTATATATAAGTAAACATATGTGTGTGTATATATATATGTATAACATTGTAGTCTTTTGACAGTTTGCAGTTTTACCAGATTAAAAACTTTTTTCCCAAAAATTATTATTATTATTATTTATGCACAGGTAGTTTTGGTGGCTTTTTTCCTTGCATACCAAAATGAGTTCTCATGGCTGTCATTAGATTTTTCTGAATCATTAGATTTTTCTTCATCTGTGTTATTCTCAATCTTTATGTAAAGCAAAATATTTCAGAACTCCTGAATCAAAGTATTTTCCCAAAAGATTAGCTAAAAGATTTAGCTAAAAATTAGCTTCGTAGAAGCTAAAAAACTAGGGAATTGTAGTCCAGACTTCTCAGGATTCCCTTCTGAAGGAACTCTTCCACTGGAGTTGTTACAAAGCTGAAATAAACTTCCTCAGGCACTTGAAGAGTGTTTCACTGACAGGCTTGAAGATGAGGCAGAAAGATTATTGTGCCCCACAGAACACACATTTTTGGGTCAGCAAACTAAATTCATCAATTTAAGTTCAAGAATGACCAAAAAAAATGTTTATGAAAAAGGCCGATACAAAAATCTCTTGCATTTATCTATTAACTTGATCAAATTTATCTGTAGCTTCGTTGATATTTTCATTTTTTCTCCAGATTTATGATTTAAAATGTATGAAATATTGCAATAAGTTATAGGATAGAAGATTTGTTTTTCAGCTAGCACTGCTCTTAATGTTCTGAATTGCTTTCCTACATTTTTAATCTCAGTCAAAAGCTTTGTCAATACCACTTTATCTTTCTTGCAATTTCATCATTTTGAAACTATACTTCTTTATTTAGTCTTTTTATTTTCGTAACTGTGTACTAGCCAGTATTTTTCCCTTTGGTGAAGGTCATTTCTTCAGCTGATGTAAACTGCCTTTGGTCCACTTGTATATAGCCTTGGAAGCTGCCCAAATAGCTGGAAATAAATACTGTGTATGTACAAAACTACAGGAACAACCGACTAGAGGCATGCAATTTCCCCCACAAAGCTAAAGCAATGTTTAAACTGTGGTGATTCAATACTGTTTAATTCTACAGAAGAGCTTGAATACGCAGTTCTCAGAAACAAGCTCTGCTAGTTAAAATACAGATTTCAGTATTTTCATAAAAATACTATAAATCAAAGAGAAATAGAATTGAAATATAGCTCTTCTTATCATCTTAAGTCCAAGGGGACCTTCCAAGTAGAATTCTAGCCGGGACAAGTGAAGAGATGACTTTGACTTTTAAACCATACATTGCTGTGTAATATTCTACTTCTCTGATTATTAAAAAGTGGTCAATATAATTTCTGTACTTTCCTAGACAAATGAAAGGTGCTCAGTTTATTTCATGTAGAAACTACACTGTTTTTGTTGCTATAAATGTCAGATAGACAAATCAAGAATAAGCGGTAGTAAAAATAGCCACAGATTTGTAAAACAGCAAAATATAATGCTGTATCTCATTTTGTTGTTTCTCTTTTTGTTGTTGTTGTTGGTTGGTTGGTTTTTTGTTTGATTGGTTTTCTTGTATTGTTTTGTTTTGTTTTTCTTCATCTAGCTCTTTCTATAAGGAAGATGGTATGACTCTCACAATCTTTCTCTCCAGAACACTTTGCTTTACATGACTTTGACCCATATAAAGAAAATAAAAAATATTTCCTTTGTTGGAAAAAGAAGATTTAAAATTCTGGTAAAGCAGTATTTCATTCTGAAAATCTAATAGAGAAGTAGATTTTTAAGACCAAGTAACTTTTCTGACACTGTTGTGTGAGCAAAACCATAAATTTACTTATAGATTGACTTTTTAGTCAGCTAGGTAACACACTATTAAATACTTAGTTTATAAGAAGCTCAGCATAGGCCAGCTGATTGAAAACGTAAGACTTTATATTTTTCAAGTATTCCAGTAGAAATATAGCTTCACATAGTTGTGTAATATAGAAATAAAGGAAAAATACTTTTTAGTTGTTGTTTGTATAATCCTTGTAGCAAATATAATAGACTGTGCATACTAACAGGGGAAAGGTATCTATCATGTTGCCTCTCTAACTTGTTTTACTGTCTCCTGTAGTAAGACTTCCCATTTTCTGTTTTATAATAACCAAGTGGGGCTGTGTTTTCTTTCTGGGGCTTTTTATCTTCATAGAAGAAAATGTTGCTACCACTTTGACTGACAAAGAATGGCACTGTGGCAAATGTCAGCTATTCTGAATATAATTTGGGGGGAATTTACTCTAGTAGTGTCATAAAAATCCTTTGAGATGTTATATAGACCATGATGGATTTCTTTCTCAACCTTACAAAAATAATTCTTTTTCAATATAAATACATCTTAATGCTTTTGTATTTCCCTCAGGCTGTGCAACACACTTGAAATTTACTTTAAAAAAAAATACACTGTTCCTGATTGCACTTCAATCTCTACATCTAGATTTATTATACATATACCAAAGTAAAATAAAACAGCAGAAAAATATGTCATTTCATGTGGTTTATTTTTCTTATTCAGCAACATTTTGTAGACTGTAAAATGTGGATTTCCCAGAAAAAATAAATACAGAAAAACAGATTCAATATCATATCTGTCTTGGGTTAATGCAGTGGTGGTTTTGAAACTGGGGGGTGCAAGGGGAAGGGGGGGATTTGGGGAAGTACAGGGGTGGCTCCTGTGAGAAGCTGCTGGAAGCTTCCCCAGATCAAATTCTGGCCAACCTCTGCCCAAGACCAAGGAGATAAGGGAAGCTGCATGTGCCTCTGATAGTAACATCTTCAATAAAGGGAAGATATACCCACAAAAAATATTAAAAAAATAGAGCTGTGGAGCAGAGGAGAGAAGGAGGTGAGAGAGCAATGCCAGAGAAAAGAGACCAAGATCAGAAGAACTCATAATTATTGGATTCACAAGAGGCTCAGGTGCAAGCATAAATTTTTATTTGACAATTAACTCAAGCAAAATGATATAAATTATGGTAAATACGTTGTGAGGCAAAAGAGAGAGAGAAAAAGAAAAGATACAAAGCAAAGAGAGAGAGGGAGAAAGGGACAGGAGAGAAAAGAGTAAGAAAGCAGGAAAGAAAAAAAGAAAAAAAGCTGGACTTTGAGAAAGTCAACACCACTGGTCCAGCGGGGTTGGGAGAGGTTTCTTGTTCAAGATGGCGTTCTGATCCTGGACCAGTCCTGATGCAGGATGGTGGATTGATGACAAAATGGGAACCTCAGTGTTGCTTATATACCCCCAAATTCCCGCTGTTCCAGGAAAATGATTCACTGCTCTGTTGTTTGCCCAAGGAGAGGGAAAATTCACTTTTCCATCTTTCCTCCCCAGGAGGAGAGCTGAAGAGAACTGTCATTACCATAAGTCAGTCAGTTGCCCCTTATCAGAAGGAGGATGGAGGTGTCCCATTCAGTTCAGAGACAGAACAGGAAAGGGGGTGAGAGAAAGAGAGAGAGAGTCACCAGTCCTGGATCCAAGCGATGATCCAGTCAACAGGGGAGGGTTGATGTTGATCAGATTCCCCAGGCCCACCAATACAGCCCTTCATATTTTAGGCCTCTTTCACTCAGTAAATGTGGTTGAGTCACATCAGATTGAATACCTGGAGCAGACCTCCCCCCACTTCATCCCCCAATCTTTATCTCTACCAGATCCTAGGCCAGATGCAGACCGTGTCTGTTTCCCTCCTCTCCAGCAATCCCTTTCAAAATGCTTATGAGGATTTGGATAGGGGGCTTTGCAAAGGTGACTTGGTGCCTGCTTGGTCCTTCATCATGTCCCTTTCACCCAAGAAGTAGGAGTGGCTGGGAGAAGGTATTAAGATCTGGCCATGTTTTCTCTTTCACCTTATAGACTATATTAGTTCTTTTTCTTCTCAAGCTAATCATGTCTTTTTGTTTAGTTTTTTGTTTTGTTTTGGTTTGGTTTGGTTTCGTTTCGTTTGGTTTTTTTTACCTTGCCTTGAGTAATGTTTCTTAAAGTGGATTTTCTCTTCCTTGTCCCACAGTGGGACTGGGGAGGGGGGTGAGTGAGCAGAGGCCTGATTGATACCAGCTGATCCTAAACTGTGACAATATCTTAATTTTTCCACTTTCCTTGCAGAAATTTTTTCTGTAAATGCTTTAATTTCAACTGGGCAGCAAAGAAAAAGGGGAGGTCTGTGTTAATTTTGTATTATTTTATATGAAATGTATCACTATTGAAAATAACATTCTTATGTTTCAAAACTTTGTTGTTCATGTACATCAGAGATGCCTTTTAACCCCAGTGAACACAAACCATGAAGCTTTTTTTTTTTTTCTTTCATTAAATTTGGCTAGCACACCCTCAAGCAAGGACAGCTGCAAGCCCTCTCTTACCAACAAATCTGAACAAAGGTTTTGCTTTAAGCAGGTTACAGCCAGTGCTTGGATACCTGACATATACTGACACTTGCAGTCACTTGCGTAGTGCTTGTGGTGTAGGTGAGAGTCAGTGTTTCTGTTTTCCTATGTTTTCATGGCAAGTAGTTTGTATAAAATACAGGAAATCACTTTGTATCTAAGAATTAGACACAAAAGGATATTAAAGAACAGCCGTGATTGTTCCCAAAGTGCAATAAAGGTGCTGGATACTTTGCTTTGACTTCTCAAATCCATTTATTCTTCAGAAGGTGGGAAGTTCCATTAGACTGGAGATTCTTGGTCTGCAGCAAGTAAAGTGTCTACTGGAAATTGGCACCAGATTACTCAACAATTTCACCTAAATGACTAACATATGCACTCAGTACTGCAGTGAGTGCTGGTTTTGCTGTGGCTGCCAGGAATTTATCTTTCAGGTCTTTGCTATATCTCCTTTTTAAAACAACTCCTTCATTCTATCTTTACTTTTACAAAGAAACGAAGGCTTAAAGAACTAATCCCTTGTTTTGTGTTACACAGGCATTCTGAGATGGTTTTGTAATAGAAACTACATACAAATACTTTTCACTGTCTTTCAACACAGATAGCTGTAAGATGCATTGCAGACCTTTATCAGATTAATACTAAGCAGCTAACCTATGTCATACTTGAAAGACATGATGTCTTTTTATTCAGAGATAAATAAGGTTTCGTTCATTCTTGACAAACCCTCTTCTCTCCTCAGAACAAATTTTGGCTCCTGATGTCACTTGTGGTTTTGTATGGCACATTTTGTCAAAGGTACATGTCTTTGAGGAGTAAACTTTGAGGTCTATTCTAGCTGGAAGCTTTTTTTTAAAAGTGTGGTTGGCTGTTTTTCTTCTCTTCCTGCCCTCAGTAGTTCAAAGCAACTTTGATTTGTAATTGTCATTCGATTACAATTCTTGATATATGATTGTTGTTGTACATCACCTGTAATTAAATCAGGTAATACAGTATCTTTCATTAAAGAGAGCTTTCTTTCAGGTATTAATTTTTGAGTTATACACTTGTTCTGAAAAAGCCATAGATATTATTGAGTTACATAACCAGAGGTTGTGAATCTTCAGAGACCTTTAATAGATAAATGATTTTTTAAAAATTTTTTTTAAAACTTGATTGAGAAGCTTGATTAAAGTTTCTCAGTATCATCAAGGGATTATAATTAAAGGGTATCTATCCCTCTCCAAGTAGATGAATTCAGTCATTTGTCTTGTTATTAGTTTTCTTGTTGGCAGCACTGCTAAAGGTGACAAGAACAGTCTTCATCAAGAAAATAACTTCTTTGTTGTCTTTAGTAAGTTATGTTTCCCATACAGCTTGGATGACAACAGTGTCATATTACCAAATTAGAGAAAATTTATGGTGTTTAACTTTGATCATATGACATAGAAAAATTAGTCTATAACAAATTCTCTGCCTGAAAGAAACATAGGCCAATATTAAAATTTTGCATCTCTACTCTTTGTGCAGTCAGATGGACTGAAAAAATGTACATGAGGTACTATGAAACAAAAATTACAGTGTGTGGTGTTCATTGTAGTGTAATTGTTTACTTGAGGTAGGATATCATGTGGTAAAAATTCAGGTTATTTCTATTTTATTTTAGTATTTATGACAATTCAGTATGTCTTAAATGCAACCGTGTGATAACTTAACTCTTCTGATGGAAAAGAAGCCTTCAGATTGTGTTTCAGGGAGATGTAGATACATGCTTAGTACCAGAAACCCAAATAAAAAGGGATTTAGAAGTGCACACATATTTCACTGAATTTATGCTTTACTTTAATGTAATGTATGCTTTACTTTAACTTTTATATTTGTTCTATAATCAGAGCTTGAATTTGGATCCTATTGAGAAATGCAGTTTCTCCATCAGGGTGGGAGGATCAGAATCTGAACAGCAAGTTCCTGAAGCTCTGTTGAATAATACTTAGAATTAAGTTGTTCATGAGAGTTACAAACTATTTCTAGCACTCACTTTATGACTAACATTAAGAGCAAATTAAAATGTTAATTTTGAAATAGGTTGTTGTTGATTTTTTTGTGCACTTTTGAGTAACTTCCAGAATCTCTTTCACCATTCTGAGGGAAAGTTCTTTAGCCTTCACTTCTGGCAGTAACATACACCTATACCCTAACTTCGACCCAAACAGAGGGTTTAATCTGAACTACAGAAATACTGTACTCATTGTGTTCCTTATTATTGATGTGTTTTTACACCATGCATTTATGAACCTGGGTGGCTTTACAATTGAGATCTTTATGTCATCCACAATGAACCCAGAACAGTGCTTCACAGTCAAATAAATAAATAAGATCCTTATGTTTATTCCTCAAGTCAGAGATTTGGTAAAAGCTCTTTCTTTTACAGTTAGAAGGTCAAGGAGAATGTAAAATTATTTTGGTTTTCCCCACTCCGCTTCAGTATGCCTCTAAAAAATAATAAAAAAAACCCAATAAAAAAATGAGCTACCAGTTACAGCATTACCAATAAAAGATCAAGCTATAAAGATAAGTCATGTGGCATTATTTTCAGAAAGAATGTAATCTCTTACAAGAAATGGTCATGAAACAGAACTTGCCAGATAAAACATGAAACAGAAACTGTCACATCAAAGAGGTCATAAAAGATCCTGAAAACGTGTATCCCTCTTTTTTATGAGATTACTAAAATCCTTGGTAAAATTAATTTATCATATGACTCTTATATTTGAATTATTGACAAGATATTCCAGGTCAAGGAAAATTCAGCTTTTGGACAGATAAGAGTGACAGAGCTTTTTAAACAGATGAAGCCTGTTACTATCCATGGATGCATTAAGAAAATTTGATTCTGATTTACCAATACAACTGGGGTGTGAGGCATTCTCCCTATGGGGTGAAAGCAGTCATATCTCCCATTATGCTTGCAGAAGTGTAAGAAACCAATTACCTTTGCTTCAAGGACACTAAGCAAAGCAGAAAGCCACTATGCACAATTGAATGAGAGCATAAGCATTGCCTTCAGAGTGTGCAAGTTTCATCAGTGCTTGTATGTGCAAAATTTCACCTTTCTAACAGATCTTCCTCTTATATAATGTATTTGCACTATACTTGATTTTCCATTTTTGGCTATCATGAAAATGCAGAGGTGGGCTGTTCTTTTATCTACTCACATTTGTCATCAAGCAGAGAAACGCTTCATTAGTTGATTATTCAGATGGCTAGACACAATTTTGGAGAATAAGGCCACATGCAAAAGGTTTACAAAGGATAAAAGTCTACAGGTGAACCCAACTCTGTTCAAAATGTTGGTAGAGAGAATCCTGAAAAGAGAGTTCATATTACTGGTATTTCTAAATTCTCAGAACGGTACAGTCACTGACAAATATTTTTCATCTATATTGACTCTAATAGTTATTAAATCAAGTCTCCAATGCAGGAACTGTTCTGTTCTTGATAATGTCTCTACAACTGCATGATTAACCTTTTCCCAGATCTGAGGCAGCAGTCAGGTATATTTGTTCATTTTAATCCATTTTGGGCATACAACAAGTCAACAGGAGAGTTGCAGCCTCTGGGACAAAAATATGTAAAAGTAATGCTGCAAGTTGTCAGCATCAGACACTTCTTGTCAAGATCATTTTATGACAGTAATTAAAAGATGTAAAAGATAATTCTTCATTCCAATAATTAATTTCTTATATAGATCTCTTGTTGAAAAGATTTCTGTAAGATGCAAACAACAGCTGTGTAACTGCATGTTTTGTATATGTCAGTAAGAGTTACAGGCAAAAGCAATTTTAAAATATTCTCCTGTCCCCAAAAGTATTTTATCGACTTTTATATGGTGACAAAGAAACAGTAGACTAAGTATTTTCATGCTGTAAATATTTCCAAGAGAGAAACAACACATGCAGCAGGCAAAGAATTCAGTCAGGTATCTTTACCCATCATACCATGAACCTGGAGAATAAAGCAATATGATACAGGTCCACTGTATTTTATGGCAGAACAATTACCTCTACTCTTGACCTGCAATCATCTATACACTGTCTTGGTTCTTTGTTATTAGAAAGAGAATAGGTTATAGAAATATCTGACTCAACCACCTACTCATTTAGTGCACAGTATTCTGAAAGTTCACATTAACAAGCTGTAATTTGTCCCTTTTGTAAAAAAAAAAAAAAAAAAAAAAAATAAAAAAATCCTGGAGACAAGGTAGTAGTGGAGACATATGAAGAACGATTTCAAGTTTATAATTATTCTGTACCCCTCCTTTCATTTTTGTCTACTATCAGCATTTCACCTTTCTTGCTTTGGATCATTTGCAGAAAAATGGTAGTTTTATTTCTTCTGGATTATTTAGTAGCTTTCTTTTGTCTGTCAATAACACCTGTCCTCTGACACTGTCTTTTTAAAGACAGATGTAGCAGTTCCTTCTACACCTTGGAGAGAGAGAAACTACCAGCAGGACTAGCTGGATATTCTATCTGAACTTTCCATACTTGAAATAAATGGGTTTTTACTTCAGCCGTGTAACTGTATTTAAAATGCCTTTCATACTTTTTTTATGATGACTTGATATAGAATACTGTCAGTACTATGTAATAAAATATATATTTTGATTCATACTAATACTTTCACAGAAACACAACTTTTAAATATACTTGCGAAGTCTGTTTATGCAGTTCTGTAGCATGACAATACCAATCTATCATAAAGTATCCTATAACATTTTATACATAATAATACTGTTTGTATTAATGTAATTAAAAAAGTATTTTGATGATAAACATGGTGAGAAACTGAGATATCTTTTGAAACAAGTTTTTTCCATGAAGTCTTTCCCTTGAAATGTCTGAAGTAAGAAATATTCTTAATGGTACTTTATAACAAGTTTATGAACAAAATACAATTTTGGCTGATTTCGTTCATAGAGTAAAAGCAGTTCCAGAACACTGAAAATAAGAACAATTATATAGACTTTCTACAGTCATACCAGTTTCAGTCAGGTTAACATTTATTGGCTTAGTTCAGTCAGATTAACATTCATTGGCTTAGAAGTTGTTTTCCTTTAAGTTTGTAAACTTTCAAGTTCTAAACAGTTTTAGCATAAACATAAACACTGAAGCGTATACTAGGAAATTAATGATCATTGTCAATGTTCAGTTTAAAAATGAATTGCCAAGCCATGGAAAGTTTTGTGTTGTTTCTGCATGTATTCATTTAATGTATTATGAATTGCTTGTGGGTATCAGAATGTATGCCACTACTTAAAACCAGCACAACTTATAGATAGTACAGAACACTAACAGTTTGCTCAAGCAGTTTTTTTTTTGAGTCAGGCTTGCTCTTTGTTTGTTCCTCAGGACAATGTTAAAGTGTGAGAACTAATAATTTTGCAATTCTGAAGAAACTGTGCTTTCACATCCTTGCTGCAATTATCTGGAGAAGGAAAATATATTCTTACTTTGGAGATATTTTAATTTCCTCATGCATGATGCAGTGCTATATTTTTATTGTTTTACTTCATGTTCTCTGATTTTACTGTGTTCATTTTATGTCTGAACTTTATTTACTAGACTCTTGATACGCATGTCATATAAAACTAGTTATAGCACAGGAGGATGTTTCCAGAAGAACAGGTTAAATTTCTGCCTTGGAGACCTTTTAGCAAACTGCTGAAAGTTAATCCTGATGTTAAAAACTACATGGTTGTTGGAGTTAGGGAGCCAAAGTTTTATCATGCTAGCTGGAAATGCAAGCATCATGTTTCTGGATGAAATCTCAATGGTGCTGGAGAGGAGGGTTTTCATCAGCACTCAGGGGAGATTGTGGAGAGTTTAATTTAAGAGATATCTGCAAAAGTGGCCTCACTATGAAGGAATACTAGTGGGTAGGACCTGTTTAGTCAGAATACAGTAAACAAGTTTTTGGGAGTTTTTGTGTGGGTTTTTTTTTTTTTTTTAAGTCCTCACAAAGAAAATCTGATATTCTTTAAATAGAATGTTAGTATTTTCTAGCTATTTCATTTTGTTTTTGTAAAACCTTATTTTAAGGACTGGGTGCATTTTGTATATTTGGTGTGCTCATTCACCAGACATGGAGAAACATTACTTCCACAGTCAGGCTTCAACTAAAAGTCATACTTCATATGATCTTGACATTTCTGACTAAGACAATTTGGTCAGTCTCCCCTTATGGAGACCACCTGACTCCATCCATGAATATATCTTCATGTTCAATCTTGACAAACTATGAACCTTCCTGAGCACTCTTAAGCACAAATATTTGTCAGCCACAATCAGTTTTGAAGCCTACTACAGCGACCTGCCAAAGCAGGATGTATCAGACAGTTAAATATAATTATTTTTCTGCATCTTGAAATCAAGATGTAACAATCCCAACAGACTCCCAAATCACTGAGACACTTAAAAACCTAAAAAATACTGACTATATATGTACAGTCCTAAAGGTCATATTTTTCCTCTATACTGTAAATTTAATCCTGAATATAAGAAAGAGTGAGAAAAAAAACAAACCCTCTTTCCAAAGCTTATGATAATAACTTTGGAGTTACCTGAGTTTTTCTGCACTGCAAACATTTGGAGATCTTCAAGGTAAAGCTGGGAAAATTACTCTTATTTTCATGCTTTTGCCCAGTGTGTTTGTGGGTTTTTTTGGTTTGTTTTTTGTTTTATTTTGTTTTGTGTGGTTGTTGTTGTTGTTGTTCTTTGTTTGGTCATTTATTTGCTCTACTTATTATCTTAAGAGCTATTTTGGATCATTACTTCCTTCACTGTTTATAATCCCTTTTCATGGGATATCTGACCTTTACAGAATGTGGAAAGAATACCAATGTGTAATTACTTGGGGTTTTTTCCTACACATTTGAGACAATGGGGGAAGAAGATAAATAGATCAATATCATAGCTGATGAAGAAGCTGAGTTTAAAGTGTTAGCAAATCACCTGGAAGCACATAATTTTAATTTCATTAAAAGCTCAACTTTTAATTCAGAGGAGTTAAACACTGGACGACATGAATACATTTCCCACTTAAATAAGTATTAAGATTTCTTTAGAGATTTGCTTTCCACTTAAATTTCTGTTGTAAGACAGGATTGACTTTTAAAGAGTTGAATGTGGAAATTTATCCATTGATGACACAACTTTCTGTACTTCAAGGTAGACTTAGTTGATATTTGTGAAATTTCTTGCATTCAAAAGAAATTCTTCCCTTGGTAAATGCTTTAAAATTCCACTTTTACTTCTGTAAGATAATTAAAAAGTTTGTGTTACCTCCTCCAATTTTCACTTAAAAAATAAGTGTGCTGCACTCCAGCTCTTTAAAAAATCCTCTTGGTCCCTTACTGTAGTTGCAGTTTAGTGCTAATATCTAGAATTTATTCAATAGGGTCTTCTTTTCCCTTCCTGTCTTCTTCCTCCCTGTGATAAAAAGTTTGGTAACAAGTAAGAAAGTATGGTATTAATTGCTTATGACAATGAAGCCTGTTTATATATATGCATTTTTTCTTCTACTCTGGAAAGACCACACACAATAAACAGAAATATAATCTGCAAGTATGTGCTTAATTTTTTAAAAGCATGGCAGAAGGCATTGTTATAGTGTTTAAATGTGCTGTACATCTTACTTCTTAAAAGTATTTTTGTATCGTTTTCCTTGTTTTAGTGGATACAATTAACAGTAGTCCTGCTATACTGAGGGGGGAAAAAATACCATCAAACAGTGAAATAAGGATTCTCTAGTGGGTCCATAGCAAATCTAAGGTTAAATTCTAGTTTTCATCTATCTTGTCTAAGGGCATTATTCACTTGTCTGATGCATTCGGTTTGGCTGAACCAAATAATACTTAATTGTCAAATGCAGCTTTTAATAATCAGATAGGCTTGATTTGAGCCTGATAACCAGGCAAACAACCATCAAACAACTTGTTTTTAATGTAAATCATTGTCTCTTTAGCCAAATACTAATGTCCTCGAAGGGCTTTGTTTTTCCATTTGTATTAAAATATGTGCAAATGTATTAAAATAGAAATTAATCAACATTTAATTATTGAGAAATTGTATTTTTTTAGCCAACATGCCTAAGTAAGTGTTATGTAAGTACCTTAATAAAAAGTCAGTATTTAAAACAATGCCTTTCCAATCTGAAGCAGTTCAGTTACACTTTTGCTCTTTCCCTAACTGAAGCAAGTAGAGAAATTCACAACACTTTATTAACACTTTATTATTACTTCAAGATCCTCAATAGTTTCCTTCATTTCCTAAATTACAGTGGTGCGTTTTCATAAATGGCAAAATCAGCTGACAAGCCCATCACTTGGAAGCTCTTTTAATTCATTTATTTTCAGAATGTTCTAACTACAAAAGTTCTTTGAAACTCTAAAAATGCATGTCATTTACATAGCTTACTGCATATTCAAGACACTGTGTAGGCTTCATGACATAAGCACTCGTTGTCCCAGAAACAACACTGAGGAAAAGTTTTCCATATTTTAGAGAAAAAAAAAAATAGTGAGGCAGAAGGGTGAAAAAAAGCTCAGCCAAGACCATGAGATGAATAACTGGTGGATGCAATTATTAAATAGAAAGAGTTAATTTTGACTTTAAATTAATTTTTCCAAATTATGATGCTTCTCTAGGGTGCAGCTTCTTGACTGGGATTCTAGCTAACTTTGTGACTCTTCTTTTCACCATGTTGAAGGAAAAACAAATCAGAAAGTCTGAAAACACAGCTACAATTAGTTGTAAAAAAGAAATAAAATTTTAAAAACTCAGGCAAAAGCTTTGTAAATCCCTTGAAAGAGTTGATAATTAAGGAATTGTCAACTTGAATGCTTTAGTGACTGAAATAGGTGTCTATTTAGAAAAAAATTAAATGTATCTCTCTGCATTATCCTTGGATGTAGCTAGTTTTAAAGAAAACCTAAATGTTAAACTGGTAAAGCTTTAAAGAACTTGGTCTAATTACAGTTCATTAGTTTGTTTTTGAGAGAAAGAATGATTTTTAAATGCAGTTCTACCCCCATTATTTCTTAAAAATTATGAAACGACACTAGATCTTTTTCTATGTTAGTCTGCATTTTATCAGAGAAAAGAATTCTTTTAATTGCTCAGTAAACCCAAATATTTTCTGAATACTAGTGCATTAGCTGTTTGACTAAAACAAGTTTCTTAGCATTAAAGTATTTAATAATAGATGTAGAGGAATTTTCACAGCAGCTGTTGTAGAGGAATAGATTTTTGTCTGTTTTATTCTTGGAACATGGTAACCTAATGGAATTTTATAAATTCCTTTTATTTAATTTAATTCTGTAATTTCTTTATTTAAAAAAATAAAGGAATGATTATAGTTTCTAACTTCTTTTCCTTCATTTTATCCCAAATGTCAGTTAAATATATCTACAGCTAGAGGGGCAGGTCACAACTCTGCTCATTGTATTTATCCATCCATGACCTATCCTTTCCAGGTATATAGATAAAAAGTATTGCTGCTATTTTAACTTCAATGATATACTGTTCAGTGCAGTTGTCTCTGTACTGCCAGGCATGAATGGAATAGTTGAGATCTTCAGTAGGGATGTTCTAGTACACTGTGTTTCTCTGTGTTCTCTCTACTCTTGCTGAAAGCAGTGCTTAAGGACATCCCACTGTTGTCCCTCCATGAAGCACAGTGGTCAGGAT
Source organism: Phaethornis superciliosus (assembly GCA_023637945.1). NCBI lineage: Eukaryota > Metazoa > Chordata > Aves > Apodiformes > Trochilidae > Phaethornis > Phaethornis superciliosus. The sequence goes on from JAJQWJ010000002.1 coordinate 77,491,182, forward strand.
GCATGACATGCTTTCTCCACCACTATTACCACTCCATCTGACATCTTCCTAGTCTCATCTATTATTTAAAATCCTGAAGATAATTTACACAGCTCTCCAGACCAACAAAGCTGTGTAATTTTTTCATACATAGAGGAGTTGAGGGACTTTTTCTTAAAGTATGGATAAAATAATCGGGACTTCATTATTTAACAACTTTGACAGAGCTGTATAGTCTCTTGCATTTGTATCTTTTGCTATCAAAAAGTAATTGGATGCAGTGTTCAGGGGAGAGAGAGCTGGAGGAAGGAAAGAGGAAACTGACCTGAGAGTAAGAAGTTTCTGGAATTCTCCATACAATAAGACCAGTTGAGAAGTGTAAGAAAATTTGAACGCAAATACTTCAGGTGTACTGGTTTGGAAAAATAAAAAGTTATATAATTACAAATGTATTTGCTTTATGTTTAATTGAATACAACATAAAATTAGATATCTCAAGTTCATCATCTTATGATTTACTCATTATATACAGGGAATACACAGAAAGTTATGTTAAGCAAGTATGCACTTATGAAATCTTCAGAAAAAGCTCAGGACATAGGAGAGTCGTAGATGTATTGAAAAGCTTAAGTAAACTGTGCACAAGGACATTCAATTCCCAAGTCACTTACATGATATTATCTGAATATTCTCAAGTAGCACTCAGGATTACCTATACTTATGTTTTACTCTGATTGGTTATAAGGTAGAAATATCTCCTTTAAAATGTCATGTAGCACAGTACAAGTAAGGTTTAGAAGAGCTAACAGATTTTAGGATGAAAAGCAAATCAAGCATCAAAATCTCTTGATGTTGCCCACCATTTTTTCTGCATAATAACAAGAAAATCTAAAGTTCTGATTTACTTCAGGGTCTCCAAAAGAAGTATATTAATATATGGGAGGGATGGAGGGATGGGGGGAAGGAAGGGAAGGGAAGGGAAGGGAAGGGAAGGGAAGGGAAGGGAAGGGAAGGGAAGGGAAGGGAAGGGAAGGGAAGGGAAGGGAAGGGAAGGGAAGGGAAGGGAAGGGAAGGGAAGGGAAGGGAAGGGAAGGGAAGGGAAGGGAAGGGAAGGGAAGGGAAGGGAAGGGAAGGGAAGGGAAGGGAAGGGAAGGGAAGGGAAGGGAAGGGAAGGGAAGGGAAGGGAAGGGAAGGGAAGGGAAGGGAAGGGAAGGGAAGGGAAGGGAAGGGAAGGGAAGGGAAGGGAAGGGAAGGGAAGGGAAGGGAAGGGAAGGGAAGGGAAGGGAAGGGAAGGGAAGGGAAGGGAAGGGAAGGGAAGGGAAGGGAAGGGAAGGGAAGGGAAGGGAAGGGAAGGGAAGGGAAGGGAAGGGAAGGGAAGGGAAGGGAAGGGAAGGAAAGGAAAGGAAAGGAAAGGAAAGGAAAGGAAAGGAAAGGAAAGGAAAGGAAAGGAAAGGAAAGGAAAGGAAAGGAAAGGAAAGGAAAGGAAAGGAAAGGAAAGGAAAGGAAAGGAAAGGAAAGGAAAGGAAAGGAAAGGAAAGGAAAGGAAAGGAAAGGAAAGGAAAGGAAAGGAAAAGAAAGGAAGAATATTTGCTTAAATCTGCATTCCTTATTTTCATTATAATTGAATAAACCAGAAGTTATCCAGGTACATCTCGACTCACTTTAATTGTATCAAAATGCTTATGAATAGGCCTTAATTATATCTTCATGTCCAGTTTTGTTCACATGTGAGAATATTCTCCATTTTCATTATGGACAGAACTGTCTTAGAGCAGCCTGTCTCCACCCTGACAATTAAGCAGATTAAATTTATATCTAGACTGCTGTGAAAATCATCAGTGCCCTAGAGTACCCTAAGAAATCATGTTCTCTCCTGTGTGCTATTTCCCTCACTATAGAAAGCTTTACTGATCTGTAGGCTTTTTTAATAATATTTCTACATAGAAAGTTCACAGTACTGTGTATTACAAGAGGGACTCAAGGTAAAAGGGTTTAAGTTTCTAACTAACTAGGTGTTTTGGGAGATACTTGACATTTTTGTAATATTTTCTGTGTTAAAAATGTGGGTCCCATTTCAGCCAGCCACATTTTCAAATTCTGTATGAATAGACTGAATGCCTTCAGCTACTCCTTCAGCTGCAGATGGTAAACTGCTTCCCAATTCATTTGGAAAATTCCAGCTACAGTTGTGTTAGAATAACTTTATTTTGCCTTTTCTTATTTTTCTTTTCCAGTTATAATTTTCCCCTCACCAAGTGATCTTGCTTTGCAACCGTATTTTTCCTTTCTCATTTTCATCAAGCTTTGACATTTCTTTCCAAAATCTTAAATTTATGAAACCTTTCTCATTTGTATAATCTCTTTTCTATTATTTCTCACTACCTCACTTTGCTTTCTTTGTAAATCTCATTTGAGCATAAAACGTATTACTTATTTGTGATAAAACACTTAAATCTTGCTGTAGCATGTTGTCTTGGGTTAGTGCATTGGTGTTGTGGGAGCAGGGGGGACCCACAGGGGTGGTTCCTGAGAAAAGCTTCTGAAAGCGCTCTCGCTTCCAATCCGTGCCCCCCTCTGCCCAAGGCTTAGCAGATACATGAAGCTGGATCTGCCTCTGTGAGTAACACACTCAAGAAAGGGAAAATGAAACTAAAAATATAAGAAAAGTACTCACAGAGCAGAGTGGAGGATGAAGTGAGAAACACCAGAGAAAAGGTACCAAGCTCGGTGAAGAAGGAGGAGGAAAGGTACCCAAGCAGATATTTCCCCACAGCTCATGGTGAGATGGCAGCTGTGCCCCTGCAGCCTAGGGAGGAACACAGTGAAGCAGTCCTTGAAGGACCACGGTGGGGTAAATGTGGATTTGTAGACCCTGAAGTGTCACAGGTAGGCAGACCTGAAGCAGCAGCCTGTGCAGGATTGCAGAGAGGTGAAGATGTGGATCTGGAGCCACTGAGGATCCCGTGCCAGAGGAGGTGACTGTCCCTGAAGCAGAATGGGACTCTGTGTGCAGCCCAGGCGGGAGCAGTCTGTGCCTGAGGGACTGCACCTCTGGGAGGGACTCATGGCCCAGGGGTTCCTGAAGGACTCTCTCCCATGGTAGGGACCCTACATTGGAGCCAGGGAAGAACGTGAGAGAAGTCCCTCACAGAGAAGGTGATCAGGCATTGGAATGGACTACCTAGGGAAGGGGTGGAGTTGCAGTCCCTGGAGGTTTTTAAGGAAAGGCTGGATGTGGCACTTAATGCCATGGTCTAACCATTGTGGTGGTGGTGGGTCACAGGCTGGACTTGATCATCTCAGAGGTCTGTTCCTGTTTAAATAATTCAGGGATTCTGTGAGTCATCCCCCTGAGAAGAAAGTGCAGCAAAACCACTGTGTGGTGGACTGACCCTAAACCTAAGCTTGGAAGAAAGGAGGAGTGGGAGGAGAAGGTGTTAAAATCTGGTCATGTTTCCTTTTTTCTCCTTGCTGATTAAATTGGTTTTTTCCTTCCTAAGCTGAACCTGTTTGTTTTTTGCCTTTTACCATAATGCAAATCTGCCTATCCTTGTCCTGATTAAAGAGTGTTAAGGTGGATTTTCTCCTCCCTGTCCCACAGTGGGTTTGGGGCGTGAGCGAGTGGAGACCTGGTTGGTACTGGCCGGGCCTAAACTTTGACACTTTACTTGTTTTGTTTTGTTTGTTTTATTAAAACCAAGACTCAAAGCAGAAACCTGGGGATGCAAATTCCTGGTTTTTTTACGTTCTGTCATCATGTCATGTGTTACTGTGCAATGCAGCTGTTTCAATTAAGAATCATTCCTCAGTATCCAGCTACCTAAATGATTTAATCAGTTCTTCACTTCCCTATCTTGCCTTAGTGCTGACTTAATTATGAACCTTAATACTTGAAACATTTGCATTCTTGAATATAAAGCATTCTAAGAATGAAATCAGTGATACCTTCTTGCCCATTATAAAGGGATTACTCACATGAGATATGCCTCTCTGTTGAGGATGGCAATGTTAAACTTGGACCCTAGCTACAGAACTGAACTGTCTGAAGTTATGTTGCTTTTGAAGACAGCTATACAGATGTATTTATTTTCCTTCTTCTTTCGTAGTCTACTGTGACATGATTTAAGACTGATTTTCTGGGTTTTCTTCTAAATTGTTTGCGTAATAGGTTCTGAAGAATTTCACATAACTGTAAATAATACCTTGTGTGACTTCTGCAGTTATGAGCCCAGGTGACACTATTGCCTCTCATATGTTCCATGAATGGCGAGGTTATCATTTAATTAACCCTGATAACATCAGAAAGAAATGCATAAATGTCACGCTGTGTCCAATATTTCTTTACGGGTTAGCCTAGAAGAACTAGTAATATCTCATATAAAGTTGGTATGTACTGAGGAAAAAAAAAAGAGTTAAAAAATAGAAATGCATATCAAAATTTTATTTTTTTTTTTACTGAGGAGTTTTAATGTTGTCTTGTTTTTTAGCATAACCATTCTTAAAAATATACATTTTATTCAAAATGCTATGACATAAGACTTGAGAAATGTTAACACTGTTAACAAAGAAAAGAAAAATGTATGCTTAGAATTTGGTCTTGTACAATTAAGTCATATCTGATTTTACCTATTTCAATTTACTGAGTCAGTCTTGCAGTTTTCTAGGGATGCTGAGCAGCTTCATCAGGCCATTTGCCAAACATGTTGTAATGCACTATTTTAATGTAGATGGTGAGATCTAAATCTATGATGGGTGCAAGGAAAATACTTTGTATTAAAAACATTTGAAAGTAAGGGAATCTTTCTGTGATGTGCATTTGTACATACAACCGTCTTTGTATGGGGATAACATCTTTACTTCTGAAAAAGGTCAATTATTTTATTTCATTGTTAAATCCCACAGAACTCACCTCAGCCAGTATTCACCATAAAGAAATATTTTACCATCTAGTCATTAAGGAGGGTCATAAAGCTAGTATTAACAAATAAAAAGAAACTAAACCCAACACTGCTTTAATGTTTCTCAAAAACTTCTATTTTGTTTGATGGGCAGACAACTCAACAACTCATGCAGTGGCAGGTTATAAAAATGACAATTTATTATGTCCATAATTTCCACACATTTACATGACTAACACATGCTGTCACATTTTAGTCCCAGAAGTGAGCCATATTAATGGCTTATTTTTTATGTATTTCAGTTTAATAATAAATTGATTGAAAGGTTATCTTAAATATTCTAAATTATTTTTTCATTAAATTCAGTAATAATTTATATGTAGGTATTGCCTTGTTCTCTGCAGTAATATATTTTTTAAAATATTCCTAATCAGACTTAGGTACCTAGTAGGATTTTTAACATCTCATAGGTTTATTAGAACAGTTATAATAACTAGTTACATTTTCCCTAGGGAAAATACATATAAATGGAGTAGAAATATGGTTTCTCTCCTCTAAGACAGACTTAAAAAAAGAAAAAAAAAAGGTCACAGCATAGCTTTGCCCCTATGAAGCAAGATAAAAAATCTTGATGTCCTACAAAATCAGCATTATCTGAGCACTCTTTATTCCCTTGGTACTCAGTAGGTTTAAATGAAACCACATCTGTTGCAGGATAGAGAAGCACTTCTTTTTCTACAGCACTGTTTTATTGTGAACTGATATTGATAAAAGGTTTTTTTATACCCTTTGTAAGGATAAACAATACAAGTAGCTTTAACATGAAGGTTTTTAATATCCAACATATCTTTCTGATATCATCAAGTTTTATTTCATAAGTATTTTTGAAAAGAGGCAAATGTGAACCCAAGTGAATAAAAACTTTTTAATTATTAGTTTTGTAAGTGATCTCTGTGTGATGGTAGTTCTTTTGAACTATTCATTTAGCATAAAAAGCTATGTTAAAATGTCTATAAATCACTACCAGTTAATTAGGAAAGCTAAAAATAACCAGCAGAATATTGTCCCACATTTCATTTTCCATGTGAACAGGTTAGAAAATCTGATTAAAAACTTTCAGCTGATGGATTTCTGCATAACATTTTCTACATAAATTCTTGTGAAGATTAGTTTAATGAATGTTTTAAGTAAAACTCCCAGTATATTTATACTGCACTTGTAATTATAAGCATCACAGTTCCAAAATGTCATGAGTATGATTCTAACCTATCAGAGCACAGAAACATATCAAACATAATAAATTCCTGACTGAAAAAAATTATCATCAACACATTTTGTGAGAAGTACCAGTCAAACAAATTACAAATTAAAAAAAATACTGAAGGCCAAAAGATTCAGAAGGGTTTCTGAACAGAAGGGTCAGCCTCACCTCCGTCCCTGGGAAGGTAGTGGAACGACTCATTCTGTCTCCAGGCACATGGTGGACAAGAGGCTTATCAGGAGCAGTCAACATGGATTTACTAAGGGGAAATCATGTCTGACCAACCTGATAGCCTTCAATGAGGATATAACCAGGTGGATGGATGATGACAGAGAAGTAGATATAGTTTATCCCGATTTCAGGAAGGCATTGTGGAGTCTCCTTCCCTGAAGATATTCAAACCCCCCTGGATATGTTCCTATGTGACCTGCTGTAGGTGACCCTTTCTGTCAGGGGAGTTGGACTAGATGATCTTTTGACATCTCTTCCAACCCCTAACTTTCTGTGCTCAAGTATCACAGTATCATTTGTATGCTCATTGTACCTGCCAGAGAAAAAGAGGTTAGAAACTCAACCTTCATTCTGTCACTTGGAAAATATGAAAGTGAATGTTCTCACATACGTGCCTAAAATTAGGCACCAACCCGTATGACTTCTCTGAATGTTGGCACTGGCTCATTTCAGAACAAGAAGGAAATGTTCATGGCTTGTAAAAATGAGGGCACTGTGTTTACATCTGGCCTACATGGTGGAGTTTTGTTTGCTTCCATAAAGTCCTGCCTTTGTATAACAAATTAACCTGTTGATACTTCCATTATGTAATTAAAGAAAAATGTTAATGCCTGGTAAAGCAGTTCTCAGGAGATTGTGTGCTTGTAAGGTTGTCATTCTTCCTTTCTGCATTTATTGACATGACACCAAAATATATCAGACTCCATGTACACCTTTCAAATATATATTTGTAAAAAAAGTCCTTATTTCCAAACTATTGGCTTTTATTTCCAAACTTTTAAAAAATATTGGAATATTTATTATATAAAGGACAAAACAGTTCTGGGTTTTGTGTGTGAAAATACAACACATCCCCTGACATACAGTCAGTGTTCATCTGGATTCGGTTTTTATGACAAGATATTTTGGGGAAGGGGATGCTGCCGGGGTGGCTTCTGTGAGAAGACACTAGAAGTTGCCCATGATGATACAGACATTTTCTGCCAGATGCAAAACAGATTTGTTGCTGGCCAAAACTGAGTCAGATAGTGGCACTGATAGCACCATTGTAATAACATATATAAGAAAAGAGTAAAATATGCTGCAGGAAAGCTCTGAGAGAGGAGTAAAAAAAGGTAACTCCCAGTCAAGGACAATTAAAAAGTAGTGGGAAGAGGTTCACAAGGCACCAGGGCATATTTCCATGAAGAACGTGGTGATGCAGGTCTCCATGATGAAGTCCATGGTGGTGGCCTTGGAGACTGCGGAGGACCATAGTGGAGCAGTTATCCACACTGCTGCCTATGTAGGATTCCCATGCTGGAGCAGGTAAATATACGCTGAAGAAAGCTGAGACCCATGGAGAGGAGACCATGCAGGAGCAATTTTATGGCAGGACTTGTGGCCTGTGGGGCACCCACAAGTGGAGGACCCACAACAATCTGTTCCAGAAAGTCTGTGATCCCATGGAAAGGACTCTCATGCTGGAACCATTAATGAAGAACTGCAGCCCATGGGAAAGCTCTACACCAGAGAAGTTACTCCAGGACTATATCCAGTAGGAGAGACCCAACCTGGAGCAGGACAAAAGCATGAGAAAGAAGCAGAAGAAGAGATGGAGCTTTAGGAACTGATAACAGCCCTTGTTCTCCACCACCTTGCACATCTCAGAGAAAGGAGGTAGAAGAGTTAAAAATGAAGCTGAGCTTGGGAAGAAAGGATGGGGTGGTGGGGGTGTTTTGGTTTTGTTTTATTTCATACTATCCTACAATTCCTCCCCCCGTGCAGGACTTGACATTCCCTGTTTTTGAATGACATGAGATTCCAGTCATCCTGTTTCCTCAGCCTGTCAAGATAACTCTGAATAACAGCACATCCATCCACTCCTCCCAGTTTTTTATCATTGACATTCGAGCTGCAGATGTGCTCTGTCTCATTGTCCAGGTCATTAATGAAGATGTTAAATAATAAAGGCCTCAGGGGTGCTCCACTAGAGACAACCCTCCAGCAGGATCTTTTGCCACTGATTACAGTCCTCTGAGCCCAGCAGTTCAGTCAGTTCTCAGTCCACCTCGCTTTCTATTCATCTAGACCTTATTCCATTACCTTTTTCTATCAGGAGGTTATGGGAGACAGTGTCAAAAGTCTCACTAAATTTAAGTAAAACAACATCCACTGCTGTCCACTTGCCAATTAGACACCTCACTGTAGGCAGGTCATCCTTTGTAATACTTCATTAGTAGTTACAGCCAGCATTCCTCTGAAAGAAGATTTTTGCACTGTATCTGAAAAACCAATTTCCTTTTAAAAGGAAAATATGAAATCTTAGCAGACTGGCTAAAGGCAGAATGGGTAACAAAGGAGAAGGTAAGGACCTAGAATCAATAGATAAAGAGTTACAAGGTCTTCATATAGGTACAGGAGAGGTAAAAAGAGACAAAGCTGAAGAATTAGGCTGAATCTATAAATTACCAAAACTCTAAAACCACAAAATTAGGGGCCTAAACATAACATACTCTGTGCAGGAGTGGTGATAGAAGTATGAGAAAAAAAGCCAAATCTGATCGAAACAGTGGTCAGAGAGTGGATTTGCAATTGGCCTTTTAAAGGGACTGGAAGAAGGGAAGACATATGGGGGAATTCAGATAGGAAGAGACAAACAGCAGAAAATTAAGTTCTTGGGCAGAGTTTTTGTTTTGGAGTGTACAGACAAGCAGTTTGTGGGGATGTGGAAGAAAAAAAGGATAAAATCTAACAAATTGTGGTGAATTGGAAGATAGAAAAGATGAAAATAATAAAAAGGATTATATGGATGGAAAGATTTGTGAGACTGGGGTACTGACATTTTAGAAGGCAAAGGAGTGCATGAAGGCAGTTTTAGTTGCAAAAAAAATGATGATCTCATACTTTTTTTTTTTTTTTTTTTTCCCAGCACATTGGACAGACATTATCTTTCGGGCATACTCTAGAGAAATATCTGTATTTCCTATATAGCTTTAAAATAAGAAATAGGTAGTGATGTGTACATTATGAAAAAAAAATATCAGGAGTTAGATCACTAGAATGCCAGTTGATTGAAAGATAGCATTCAAGGAAATACAGATATTTCTCTAGATTTTTTTTAAGAACTGGTAAAAGCAGAGCAATGGAGGATCTGATCAGTATCATCATGAGAATGATACGAAGGTTGAAGATGCCTCAGTGACATATAAAGGGCAAGGGTTTGGGGGTTTTGTAACAAAAGCAGATATGGAACTTAAATAAGAATTTCTGTGAACATGCAAGACATACTCAAATGAAATCCAAAAGATTTTTTTTTTCCCCTGGGGAAGCAATGTAGATGATCCTTCATGGCATCCTATGGACTAAAGAGTGATGCTATCAGATCACATATGTGAGCATTAGACATAAACCTGTGCAAAGATTTAGATCTCTCAAAAAGGGTAGTCAATTTATTTTCTCATATAATAGCCATACATGTCTGTTCTCATTACTACAGATATCTAGAGTCCTTTAGAGCAACACTGTTTTTCAGCCCCTTAATAGCAGTAGTCAGCAGATACATATAACCAGTTGCCACCAATCTGTAATCACTTTCTGAAGCTATTTTTGAAAACATACTTGTCCTTTCCTTTGTTCAGTCTTATGTTAAGACAATGAACCCTTCTTGAAGAAAAAGCTGGGGACAGCTTCAGTTTTAAAAGGACCATATGAGGTAGTATGCAGGACCTCATCAGACTTTGTAAATTAGATCCTAATTAGGGATTTAATGTCATTTTACAATGAAAATAAAAAGTAAGAAGCGCAACTTTTGAAAAATACTAGAAAGACACATCATCCATTTTATTTCCAAGGTCTTGAATCACTGATGTTTGGAAATGCGCTAGATTTTGTGTTGGTAAATCCCACTTTTTCTCAGGAAATACATAAATCTATCTACTAGCAGCTTGAAAACAGGTAAAAGACAGATCTTTATTTTTCCACTTTTCATTTTTCCTCTCTTTATAGTCTTCTTCACTGAATTCTGATTCCCTACTTAGTGTTTTTAAGTTCATCATAGTTCTCCTCAGCATACATCAGTAAATATGAAATCTCAATCTTACCCTTCCCTTTCTTTCAGCCTCTAAATTCTACCACACCCCTCTAGACTATAAAAGATTTTTGTCAAAATTTTCTATACTGACATAACAACTATATTTGACAGAGTTTTTTTTTTCAGTATATTGCAGATTTTGTGCATATTTATGCTACAAAAATAATCCTCTTTTACTTTGAAATTTGGATTAAAATTCTACTCTCAAGATACCTCATGCTAATCCAAAATACCCCACATACATAATCCTGGAAGCAAAGTAATTCATATATGCTTGAATTTAAGCAAGGCCTCTATATACAAATTTTTAGCTACAGTTTTCTGACTGATACTGTACAAAAGGTGAAAAATGGACAATTAAATTAAGAAAAAATACAACAAACAAAAAACATGAGAAAAAATAACGCTTTCAGCTGCTATTAATGTTCAGAGGTTTTTTTTCCACTAATTCAAATTGTGTATTTTCTTAATCAATAATGGAGAATTTACAGTGACTTATGTTCCCAGATTTTCAAAGTTATGTGTTCTTGTGGAGTCTCCATGCTTTAGGGAAAAGTGGAAATAAAAATGGTCACCATCAACACTTTACTAGTAATTTACTGATAGGAAATACTTAAAATGTGAATAGACTGAACTTGTGACTATTCTGTGACTGTCTGAAAGGTGTGAATGTCAATAGAATTCATTATATATTGCATATTTGTTATATATTATATACTAATTACATATTTTAGGAATGAAAACTACTAGGATTTTAAGGAGGGGGGCTACGGAGAAAGAGGGAGGTATGTTCTTGAAGTAAAAAAATAAGTGTTAATACAGAGAGAAGGTAGGGCAGGGCAAAGCAAAGAAGGGAAGAACTACAATTACATTTTTTTCCTGTTAATTCTTTATTTTTTTTGAAACAATCTGTCAGTGTTCAATAAATAAAATATTTAAGATAGGATTATTTTTTTTTTTTTTTGGTTGGTTGGTTTTTTTTTGTTTTGGCTTTTTGTTTTTTTGTTTTTTTTTTTAATATACCTTTATATAATTTTGTGAGACATGTTGTGGTGTTGATATTCCTGAGACGGATAGGATGACTAGTTTCAAGCAATGGTTCCTCTCTCTTAGGGCTATTTAACTTCTGTTGAGGGCTTTCTATTCTCACTTTAAGTACTTTATGTGCATTTTTTAATGAATGAAATTTAAGTGTTCTATTCCATGTTCAACAAATGAATACCATAATAAAATCACTCAGCCAAGCTGATCTATAGCACTGTTGTTTTTTAAAAAAAATTAACTTACCCTCAATGCATCCTAATATTTTTTTCTGTGAAAGCAGACAAACCAATAGATAGCTGCTATGATATGAGAGGAACAGCAAACAAACAAACAAACAAGCAAAAAACCTGCAAAACTACATTGGTTGGTAGTAACAATGAAAAACTGTACAGAAAAAGACATTGTGATACCTATCCTTGCTTTAAAAACAACTCATCCTCATCCTTCCTCATCCCTCTCCTCAATTGTAACTGTTACGGTCTGGAGTAACATTAAAATTTTTTGTTTGTTTTGATCTGCGTGAACAAAGTCCAACCATCAAAGGCACAAGCATAAACTTTTATTTAACAATTGGCACAAGTAAATGATAGAACCCCGTGAAAGTATGGGGGCTATGTTGCCAGGCAAAAGAGGGAGAGAGGAAAAGAAGATAGAGAGAGAGAGAGAGAGGGGGAGAGAGGTGGGAAAGAAAAAGAGTAAAAAGCAGGAAGAAAGAAAGAGAGAGAGTCAGAGTCACCACCAGGGGCCCAGCTGTCCAGGGAGTTTCTTCAGGATGTCGCTGATCCTGGACAGGGCCCGATGTGAGATGATGGTGGATCAAGATACGACCAAACAGCCACAGCCTGGACAGCCATATGTACCCCTGAGTCCCTTTTGTTCATCTGTCAGTCAGCTGCAGCAGAAGCCAGGTTCATTAGCACCAGCACACCCGAGGTGTCTCCCCACCCTATCCAGAGCCTTTGCAGACAGGTTCACCTGGAGGGAACTTCCCTCAGAAGGGTGTTGTCTTCACACAGCCATCAGCTCTTATCTCTTTCCAGGTGCCACTCCCCTCCCCGTTCCAGCCCCTCAGCCAGGTACATCAGCATCAGTACAATCAAGGTGGCTTCCTTCACCCTGGCCAGGCTAATGGTGCCTAGAGGGACGTCCCGGCATTGAAGGCTCTCAGAGAAGGGGAGCCGTCTTCACCCAGTAGTTCTTATCTCTTTCCAGATGTCACCCCCTGGCCAGGCCAGGTCCTCCACCCTAGCCAGGGCTGTTCACTTTAAAATTGTCCTTTTGAGGCAAATTCCAATCAGTGATGTCAGTGGACTCTCACAGTCACATATAAAGTGTTGAACTATACACTATGATGCTTGAATGGTGATATTTCAGGAATTTATCACATGGGATTATTCTTCAATAGATATTTGAAATTCTTGGGTAAAATTATTACACCAGTTTTACTTTTGAGCCCAGTACTTTATCTTACTTATATTTAAAAAAACTTAGAAGTGAAACATACATAACTGCAAAGAATCTCAAAAGGCTTTCCGTACAACTGCTTATAATGTTTCATAGATGGAGTTAGTTGTAGAACAAGAGTGTGAGACGATGGAAAGCTATTTATAAACACCAGAGGCAGATTCACTAGTAATTGCTTAATAAACTGAATAATATGTAGACTTGCCTGAGGTGGCAGAGAAAAACTACAGTAACAATTTTTCCTTTGATTAGCCAAAGAAAATGAACAGGTGAAGTTGCATTAATATTCTATCAGTCACACTAAGAACAGACCAAAGTTTTTAATCCAAGCAGTTGGTTGAGCAGCATCTGTGTGATGCAATTGGGCAAGTTTTTATAATCCTCTAAAGGATATTATAGAAGGTCTGCCTACAAGAAAGAGAATTTAAATCCAGTTACTCTTCCCTTCATTCAAGTATTCTTGGGAAATAGTTTTGATTTTTAAGTCTGTAAAAAGATTTCATGTTACATGGGCCTGTAGTGGATGGAAAAACTCTTCACTTGTAGAATAATTTCAATGAATATTAATTATGCTATATAATTTTATACTTTTATTTTCTTACCATAGATTTATAAAAGGAATAGGCAAAAATCTGCAGAGCTGGAGACAGGGAAGCAATCAGTTGGGTATATCTGACCATATCATTGCTTGTTTCCATGGTTTAGTCCTATGCCAGCAATGTGAATAAAAGTAATTACAGATATTATAATTAACCACAAGCCCATTTATCTATTGTGTCATAAACAAATGCTTAATATTCTCCCTTCAGTATGTCATCCAAAAGTGCACTTAATAACAATAATGTATTTTAAAATAGGTAATGTGTTTATCTATTTCTCCAATACATAATGTCTCAGATATCATGCAGGAGTATAAGAGAAGTAAATCCACAACTTACTTCAATACTCTCAGCTACAGGCAGCAGAGAATCCAAAATCTGGAAATCTAGCTTTCTTTACAAGCAAATACAAAATATTTAGTGACCATTTCAAATAGAGATTGAGCAAGACAATACCAAAATAATGTATTCATGACATTATTGTATCTGTGTTCAAAATGTGAAGATATTTATTACAGTACATGTGTTCCATATGTAAAGGCTTAAAGTTAATATTGAAATAGTAGCAAAGTCATTCTGTTGAAATTATTTTTCATTATCTCTCTTTCTTGGTATGTCTCAGATCAGTGATGTAGTTAGTGACCCAATAGAAGGAGAATTTACCTTTGTGCTACTGGACATGTTCCAAAAGCCAAAGCAATTCTGGGATATTATTAAAATGTAGAATAATTATTCACTTCATAATTTTACATCTTGATTTTCATAACTATTATTTTACCTTCTAAGCATACTAGAAACATCCTCATTACGCAGATAAAGATATGATCTGGGCATAATTAAAAGTATAGCAGTAGTACCAGTTAATGGCAGTAGTACCATTTACAGTTACTAATAATATTATCCAAGTTCATTTTACCCTATTATAAGAGTAGAATAATTGTCATTACAGGATAGCAACTTCATTTTAAAAATCATGTGTCATAGAAACATATGTAACAGCAATAGTTTCACTTAACATATGCTAACCTAGTTTTGTTCACTTCTTATGGACATTAGTTAAAGAATATGGACTAATATGAACTGCTATTGTTTCTTTCAGTATGTGTAGCTTTTTTATAAATGCATTTTAGTGTGTACTTCACTATGTCATGATATGTGTACACAATACATATCAAGCTGCTGATTTTTTTTTTTTTTTTTTTTTTTTTTAAGGCCTTGTCAGGCACACTTAAATCAGCCTAATTGGTCAGTGAACATAATCTTTTATGCATCATCTTTTTATTTCCAGGTTTTAGAGAACAGTATATATGAAAGAATTACCCACAAATCGAAAGGGTTAATTCGTTTTACCTATGTAAAGATGAGTTTTACCTATGTAAAGCAGGAGTACAGCCAACAGTTGTGATTGAAGATTAATCATTAGAAAACCCCAGTACAACCATTTTGCCCATTCTCTTTTTCAGAATTGTTCATGCTGTGTATTCTTTAGTGAAACAATACGGTGTTCCCTTGACTCCTTCCTTGAATGTTATTATTGAATATTTTTGTGTGTTAGTTACTGTTTCAGAACATAAATATGCTTCAAAAGCATAAGTGATTTGGGAGGGCTTTTAAGTGTTGCAGTGAATTTCAAACGTTCAGGCAGGCAAAACACATCATCTTACAATTCTCATCATTGCCATGGGGAGGATTTTCATTTACTTTGAAATTCGTTCAGAGTCTGGTGCTAATAGATCTAGAGTTGTGTTTACTGACTATGATGACCAGTTTAATGTTTTAAAACTCGCCAATATTTTTAAACCAGCTGGTTCAGAGACAAAGCTAGCTTTCACAATCTTTTTCTTAGCTTTACAACATTATGACATGTAATGCTTTAACATTTTCAGAAACAGTCGATTTAAGAAAAATATTTTTAAATTTTCTTTTGCAGAATTTTTACCTCAGGAGAGAACTAAAAAAAAAAAAGTTAGAGTGTGGTGATACTTCTGTAATCTTCACCACTAAGAACAGGACAGGAAGAGAGAGGTCTTCATTCTCCTTCAGAAAGGTTGAAGTCCTATTCTGTCACCTTCTAAAGACAGATAATTAATTTCTCTTTGAGAAATCACCTATATCCAGAGTAGCCTCCTGGACTAGTAACAGTGTCACCTCAAGGATAAACTGAAAATCTGAGGGTCAAGGTTTTTTTCCAAGAAAAAGAGTCAGGTGTAATGGAAACCTGGCCTTTGATTTTAATAAATGTAAAGAGGGACCCTGAGGACACAATAAAGGAGTCCCTGAGGACTCAGGGAGATGCACAGTTGCACAGTCTCAGGTACTCTGACATCTGCTCTGAAGCCATGATTGCCTGGCTGGATCTTAGAGAATCTCTCTCTTCTGAAACTAACCCTCATTTTAGTAGTAATTTACATGAGCAACCCTAGAAGCTGACTAATTGCTACCAGTATTTTTTATTCTTCTAAAGGCAGACCACAGCACATCACATTTCTTATTTTAGGTAACACTACCTATATGTAAACAAGGAAAGGATAACCACTCTCTCTCTGAAAATATTAACCTCAGAGTGTACCTATCACCATGAGGCTGGAGGACTAAATAAAAATGCCCAGTAAAATTTCAGCCTCTTTTTTTCCCAAAGAAACCATGGTATTGCTGTTGTTAAGATTCATCTCAGTCTGCAGAACTCAAACCTGCATAGTTCAGACTTGCATCAAGAACAGTGTGGTCAGCAAGACTAGGGAAGCAGTTGTCTCCCTGGGCACTGGTGAGGCTGCAATTTGAATTTTGTGTTCATTTTTGGCCTCTCACTACAGAAAGGACACTGAGGTGCTGGAGCATACCTGAAGAAGTTTATCAAAGCTGACAAAAAGCCTGGAGCACAGGTGATATGAGGAGTGGCTGACAGCTGGGGCTGTTTAGTCTGTAGACAAGGAGGCTAAGGGGAGACCATATTGCTCTCTGCAACTACTTAAGAGAAAGATGTAGTAAGATGAGTGTTGGTGTCTTCTCCCAGGTAGTAAGTGATAGGACAAGAGGAAATAGGAGAGGTTTAGATTTGATATTAAGAAAAATTTCTTTATCATAAGGATTGACAAGCACTGGAAGAGGATGACCAGGGAAGTGGTCGAGTCACGATTCCTGAAGATACTCAAAAAAAAAGCAGATGTGGTGGTTAGGGACATGTTTAGTGGTGGATTTGTCAGTACTAGGTTTCCAGTTGGACTTGATGATCTTAAGGTTTTTTCCCAACCTAAACAATTCTCTACTTCTAATCTCATGGAATAGTCTTTGAACTCTTTTTTAGTTTGCCTGTCCAACAGATTCCAGATTCATCACCTGAGTTTTCCATTGCTTACTTGAAATAGTACATGGGTAGAGAAGAGGAAACAAACAAACAAACAAATCTGAATTTAAGGTACACTGGATGTAAAAGAAAATTTTCTGAAAAAGAAAAATATTTGCATTGAGCCTTCTGACAATATCCCACGATTCTCCCTGACAATCTTGACAGAGACAGTTAATTTAAAAAACAGAAAAAAAAGAAAACAAACTAAAGAGTACTTATGGGTAAGAAAATGAAGCTAAAGTCACAGAAAATTTCTAAGTTTTTAAAGCTGAAAAAATGTATATGAAAAATTCTGTATTTTATATATCTGCTAGATAAAGTACAAATAGGAAAATAGAAGTTGTGTACTATAACATTAAAGAAGTCTTTTTCCATGTTTACTTCTTCTACTGTTTCCTGTAAAGAACATGCTTTTTTACCCTAGAATAATTAATATTTTCTTAAAGTATTGTATTTTCATATTTGATAGGCCATTCTTGATTACCAATTTGAAGTTCTATATTTTTAGTTCAGCCATTCTGAGGAACTAAAATGATGTAGCTAGGACGCTTTTCATCACATCAAGAACAAGAAGTAAGGTCAGAGTTAGCACTGCTGAGTTGGAGAGATTATTGCCCTTTAGTGTGTCCTCCAGAGTCATCTTTGAATAGTTGAGGGTCACGATGCATTGAAGAAAATCAGAATGGGGCTAGACCTGGTAAGAAAAATGTTAAAAAAAACAGGTAACTTGGTCATTGGCTACTCAGTTCCTAAAATGTCTTTCTCATAATTTCTTTTGTCTTAATTTCTTTATAGTATCTTATTTTTACTTGTTACAAATTTCCTTTGTAGATTTTTGATTGAGGTTTTTTCCCTTTGTTTTTGGTTGGTTTTGTGGGTTTGGTTTTTTTTTGGAGGGGTTGTTTGCTTGTTTTTTTTTTATTTGTGGGGGGTTTTTTGTTGTTTGTTTTTTTTTTTATTCGTTTTTTTTTTCCCCACTTAATCCTTGATGAGGACATAAGTAAGAAGTCATAATAATTCCTTATTATAAATAAATACACACTCTATTCAAGTATACGCTGAGATTTAATCAGAGAGATAAGCATGTGTTTCAGATTTTTTCTGAATAAACAAAATTTTTTGACCTTGTGGCTTTATCCTACTACTTTTAATTTTGTCCAGATTCCTCTAAGCTTCCCATAGAGATTAAACTGCCTTTAATGGAGCTAGGATAAGGTCCTAACTATACTGGAATTACTATAAAGCTGTATACCATGTAAAACAGCTTGTCACATAATTTAAAAAGTCATAGATATTACTAATGTGCTCTTTCCTGAGGCAATACTATCTGGTTTAATATGGTAATACTCTTGCATCCACTATATAAACAGACCTTCATGCATGTATTTCTTGCTTATAAAAAGATTTTTTTAAGGTTATCTTGAATTACTTTTTAAAGCAGAAATGTCAATATTTTTCTTAGGCAGAATTTCATTACTAATCTTTATAAATTTACTTCCAGTAGATGTTGAAGAGCTTTTAGAACATATTCAGTTTTTTATAATAAAATATCTCATCATTATTTACAATAAAGTGTTAAAATTGTCATTTCCACCCTGACTAACCCATGAAATCAGACTGTCTGATTTACTAGGAGCTTAGCATATTTTCAAAAATGAGACAGAGGAATAGATGACTTCTGAGAAACAAGTTTCCTCTTTATAGATATAAGAAGCCTGATAACAAATCAATTCTGTCATGAAAATTACAAGCATAAGGCATACTGTGGATCATAGGATTTTTTTCTGATTGTTTGTAGACTGAATAATTTTTTTTCATTACATCTTAGCTGAGCTGAAAAGGTCATTTTCATTTATTGATGTTTTTGGTCATATGGGAGCAATCTGATTACTGTCAAAATTCCAAGGAAGTATGGGGTGAACTTTCCACATCTCACATAGATTATTAAATTATTATTCCAAGTGTATCACAGGTGTGGAATGCCTTTTATATTAGCAACTGATATAACAGAGAATAAAAAGCCTACAGTAACAGAAGAATAAAGGACAGAACATAAGACTAATCATGTACCTTTGAAAAATAAAATAACATCAGAAAAGATATAAGAAATTGTTAGTAATATGTCAGAATAATTTACATGCATCTTAACTAGTCTTGGTCGCTGAAATTTTGATCCTGATTCATTTCATAACTAAGAAGAGAGGAAGGAATGAAATTAAATGAATACCAGGAGAGATATCTTATTTGTTCTTTGGCTTCATGACAATTTCTGTATTGGGTTTTTGGGTGCTTCAAATGAGATTGGGAGATTAAAGTGGCTCTAGCCCCTATTTCACCTGAATTATAAAGAACATTTCTTGCTCTTTCTTCCTGTTTCTTCTTATTAGATGTGGCAAAAGGAACTCAGGGCATCAGATCTTCTGACAACAAAGATTTGGTGCAATGGAGGGGAATGTCGTGAGTTGCCAGTGCCACAGCAAAGGAGTGAAAGATAAGAGCTAAATCTTACTCCCTTCTTTACCAAGTTTTCAATAAATCAGTACCGGTATTGACTTTACAAAAGGCCAGCTCTATGGGCTGCCTTTTTTTACTTTTTTTCCCAGTGATTACAAGTATTGCCAAGGCTGATAGCTCAATGGAGAATAAACTGTTTTGACCTAAAAAATTCTGACATCACATTTCTCTCAGACTTCTAGTCTGTTTAAAGCGTATTTTTAATCTTTGAGGAAATAATAAAGTCGGACTGGAGAAAAAAATAATCAGAAGTGATGTAAAAAGCAAAAATGGGGAAAGGGACTCTGTTTTATAGTTTTACTGCATAGATCTTCATGAACATATATATGTGGCTTACTGGGACTCAAACTCGTTGCTTTAATAGTCATAGCATTGTGATAGACTTCCTTCAGTTCAAGAATAACAGGAAATCTGGTATCCTTGTAATAAACTGTACTTAATTAATCTTGGTTAATTTCTTAGTGTAATGAGTACTCTGATATCTATTGTTATTAATGATTCTATTTCTGTGTTGAAGTGCAATGTATTTTTGCTTTTCATTTGAATTTGGGAAACATAACATCTTTCTTTTGTGATGAGGTCAAATGTCACTCTATCAAATAATTGTCTTGCTCTCATATTCTCTTAAAATTCATGACTCCAGTAATAAGATTGGTTCTACTGAGACAGAAGAATCTACCACATCAGACAGTATTAAACTCATAGAAAAGTTGTGGTTAGCTACTATTATGGTATTTTAAAAGATGACTTGCTCACTGTTAAAACCATGTCTTACTTTTTAAGTGTCAAAATGTTTTCCATGAAAACAGTAAAGCTATAACTCGTACATATTGACAAATGCAGTAAATACTTCAAAAAAAATCTAAATCTAATAAGTTTAACTGCTGTCCATATGGTCAAAAGAACATTCACTAGTTAGTCAAAAAGAATTGTTTCTTGCCTGTCTCAGCAACTACTGATACCTTGCTATGGGTATCTATCAAAATATTTAGTGATACTATCAAAGAAAAAAAATGAAGAAGGGAAATAGCAGTTTGCAGATTACACTGTAACAACGACAAAAAAATTACTATTACACATACATTTGTGAAAACTTTCTGAAAACTGTTTCTTAAATAATGATAATATACAATAATATAATACTAGATATATTTAATATATTATAATAATAGCAACAATAATAAGAAATTACCAATATAATACTAAATTTCAGTAATAGCTCAGTATTTTATGTATAAATTAATTTGGGCTGGAACTTGTAATCACACTTCTGAGATTTGACTAAATTTGACCCAGATCTTTATAAATGCTTTTTCTAGTTTTATCAAAATCAGTCCAATATTCCACAATTGCATAAATAAATGCAATTTATTATAAGGAAAACTGCCTCTGAATACAACAAACAAGATATAGAAATATTTTTTTATATCAGGAATAAAGCATGCAAACTAACCATATCTTATGGTGCTGTTCAAAGTGTACCTTTAAATTTGTGTATATAAATATATTACCTGGATTTCCTGGCATTTTAAAATAAATATTGTTCTGTTAATAAAACAGAACACTAAAATCCTACTGATTTTTCTATATGCACAGCAGCTTAAATTTTAATAAGCACTGCTAATGTTAATTTAAAATATGATTTTTGACCAATGAAATCATCCCTATAGTGTGTGGAAACTTTAATAGACCCACAGAATGCCAGGTTGGAAGGGATGTCCAGGATTATATGGTCCAACCTTTCTAAGTACAAACATGGTTTAGATTACAAGTCCCAGAGCCCTGTGAAGCTGACTCTTGAAAGTGTCCAGTACTGGGGATTCCACCATGTGTCTAATTCCTCATTCAGTTTGATGTAATTTGCAAAGGTCTTCAAGTTGAACTTTCTCCCAACACCCATCTAATATATGAAGATATTAAACAAAGTTTTGCCCACTACTGATCCCTGGAGGATGCCACTTGTGACTGGTTGTCAGTTTGAAAATTCACTACCACCCTCTGAGTTTTGCCTGTCTTGAGCCTTGTCTAGAGCCTTGCTTCAGTTTACGTAAGATGATAATGAGGTTTTATACTGATGCTAACTGAAGTCCTACAAGAGCTACACTTTTCCTAGCACAACTACAGATAGAGTGAGGTAGAACACTGCTGCTTTTGAAACACAGCAAGACCTTTGTGAGAGGACAATCATGATAACTAGTGATGAAAATTGTGTTAAAATGTTAGACAAAGAAAAGATCAAGTTTTGAGAAGATATCAAAATAACATGTGCTTTTTTTGTCTCTTCTTCAAAGTTTACTCTTTTGGTTTAGACAGTCCATACTTAAAAGTATTACAACCAAGTAATTTGTTTATAGATGCCAATTGGATAGTTGAAAAAGATCTTTTATCTGTGGATGAGTGGAAAGCTTTATTGTTATCAGTCAAGCGCAGTTTCACAAGATCAGGTTACTTATAGTTATTTTTTGGTTTAGTTTAGAACAGAGCTCAGAATTCAGTAAAGGTTCACTTTACAGAGTATCTGCCAAGTAAGGACTGTACAGAATTGTATATAGCAATCGGTTTCACTCAGTTCAGTAAACTGATGGAAGCCAAAATTCCAGAGTTAAATTTATGTATGGGAAACATTACAACTACCCATCAGCTGTACTATCTACATTAGCGAGTGGAATAGTCTCTTGGACTTGTCAAAGTGTTGTTCCTCCGGCTCAACTCTTCCTGTCAGGCCAAAGAAGAAATATGTTGTCATTTTACAAAGTGCAGTTTAAGTTCTGTAAGAGTAAATCTAAAGTAAATTCATTTAGCTTGACAAAATTACTGTACTCTTACATGGAAGTAAC
This sequence comes from Phaethornis superciliosus, assembly GCA_023637945.1. Taxonomy (NCBI): domain Eukaryota; kingdom Metazoa; phylum Chordata; class Aves; order Apodiformes; family Trochilidae; genus Phaethornis; species Phaethornis superciliosus. The sequence goes on from JAJQWJ010000002.1 coordinate 77,513,427, forward strand.
TAAGGTTGGGTTTGGTAAAATTTCTGGTATCATAATAATGATCACTTAATATTAATAACAGAGTATTTTTCTCAGGGGATCTAAAGTAGTTTGAAATCTCATACAAAATCATCATATCTATCAGGTGATAAACCTATTATTAAATGGAATCATTTTCTTGATAGTTTGCCAGGAAACAGCTGAAGATGCAGTTAGTCTAACAGCTGCAAAATCCATGCTACACTCATTTGACATGATCTGCAATCTGTAGCACAGCCAAAACTTTAAGGATTTGCAGAGTGAAAGCCTTGCACTGCACAGATGATGATCCTAATTTGTGTAGCATTAGCTAATAGGAGATTCAGTATTTTTTTTTAATTCTACTGGTGTACATGTTAGCAACTTCTATTTTAGAAATCTGAAATTAAAATAAAGATTTCAGTGATCATTCTGTAATCTGATAATTATTTAATTAATGTCATGTATGTTCAGGGATGCAAGTGATTGACAACACTTTGTTCAGGACTAAACTAAAAATATATCAATCAAATGTTTCATTGCAAGCACAAGGACAACATAAGGGTATCCTTTTAGTTTTGTGTAACATTAACGAATTCTTAGGATATTGATATGGCTGTTGAAGATTTTGCCAGTACTTTATATGGTTCAACACTTTCACTTACACTGAATCTAAATCCAACTTCTTCCAAACAAGACATTCACATAGTAATTTATCTGCTTAACACCCTTTGAGGCTGTAAAATCCCATACATTTTCTTGACCAGAGAAAATGAGAAAACAATTCTTTCAGCTATCCTATTTAGAAATTCTTTGTTTGTTGAATATCTGACCTGTTCTGCCAAATGTATTTGCCTCATTCTTCAGCTATCTAAAGTATTCCCATATCTTTTTTCAGTAACTAAAAGGATAGAAGGTTGCACAGGTTTCAAATGAAAATAAACATTTCTGGAATATTAACCCTATATTATTATATTTTAAAAATTGCAAGTAATATTTAGACATCTACTTTTTAAATTTTTTATTTTTCTGTCATTTATCTCTGTAGACCTCTGGTAGTATCTCTAGGGTTTTTGTGCCTCTGGTTAGAAGGTATCAAGATAATTTCTTTAAGTTTAGTTCTTTGTCTCTGAGCTAGATTTTTATGATTACAGACTTTCTAAGAGTAAATATAATAAAATTTTAACATCCCTGTTGGTTTCCAGATTACTGCCAAGGTGAATAAATTAATTCAAAGCTTGGGTTAGCTTTTTGTTTGTTGTTTGTTTTTGGTTTTGGTTTTTTTTTTTTTAGTTTTTGAAAGAAATTATTCCATTAGGGATGCAGGGCTGCTTTTTGTTGTCATTATTAATTCTGTCACCCTTGTTTCATTGAGGATAACTTCATTTTTCACTCTGATTTAGGTCAGCAACTGCTTTGATGCACTATGGAATCACTAGGATATAAATTTATCTCTTTCTATTTTTCTAAATTTATCTCAATCTCTTTTAGAGTCTTGACTTACCTAAAGTGTATCACTGTATCTTTCTTCTCAGCAGATGTACTGTCAATGTATAACAGTAGAAGTGAGAGTGACCCCTATGATATTTTTGTTGATAGAGTCACTAAACTTGCACTGATTTAGTTATGCATGATGCATTTGGATATAAGGCCATGATCTTAATTATGCTTTTTGGCAAATCATAATATTTCAGAATGTTCTGGAGTGTATTACAATGGAAGCAATACAATATTTATTATTCTCATGACATATTTCTAATTCAAGCAGATTTTCACATACAAAACTTCACAGATGTAAACAAGCATTACATTGCAAGGAAAACTTTGCTATGTAAAAATTCCTGCCAGTTTTACAAAATTCCCTGCAGACAATCTCTTAGCTTGATTCTACTTTTAATTCATGTTCTTTGCAGTTACTTTTTTTTTCTTTGTGTTGCAGGGCAGTTTAGCCCTTGCAACCTAGTTACATATGAGACTTTGCTGAAATAAGTTATTTTGATGAGTTTTTCAGAGATAACTAGGATAACAGATAAAATATACTACACTTGAATATGAATTTCACTATTACGTGTTTCTCTAGTGGATAATATTCCTTTCACTGAAATGATGAAATGGATTGTATTGTCTTGCTAGTGTTGCAGGTGCTTTGTTTGTCACGAAAACACCTAAGTTATTCTTATATATACACGTATGTATGCACATCTCATTTTAGCAGCATCTGCTAACAGAAGACATGAAACTGGAAAATACATCAAGCCTAGACTATAATCTTTTCTCTATTCACTTGCACAAAGTCCCAGATCTCTGAACAGCAACCACAAACCAGCTTAACTTCTTATTTATAGTTGCTGTAAAGATTCTATGAGAGCAAGACCATGCAGTTTTAGGATGAAAATGTTATTGTCTGCTTTACGATGATGATTTGTTTAGCATGACAAACTGAGCTAAATGTTGTGATCAATTGTTTGTGTTTGGACAGTAACTATTACCACTGCAGACGTTTAGGTGCAGAAGATGAGAATTTTAGACTTTCTCAGAATGTAAAGGCCTTTCTGATTCTATGAAAGCAGGAAAGAGATAAGAAAATACATGAGTATCAGTAGTTTTACTCTGGTAAACAAACACATCACTGAAATTATAACACTTTGATGTGAAATGTAGTCCCACAGCAATAATGTTCTGATGACATACTAATGACTAATTTAGTGATCACACAAATTTCTTAAAACTTTCAAAGCATTCTGGTTAAAAAGAGCCCTCCTTCAGGAGGAAAAAAAACCAATGCAAGCCTCAAAACAACAACAATAACAACAAAAACAACAACAAAAAGCATGAGCAAAGGACAGGAAGATGATAAGAGGAAAATAAATTATGTACTCACAAAATTTTCCTTTAACTCCCTTGTAAATAAACATTTAAAAATCTAGCTTTTGCTTCATGTACTAAATACTACAATGCCTGATGTTAAATGAATAAATGAAAGTCAGGAAACTAATGAGCATGCAAGGAGAAAGATTAGAAATATCATAGTGAATGGAAAATTTAAAAAAAAAAGACTGATATGGTGTAGAATGTTTTGGAAAGACAGCCCTTTCAGAGTACAAATTGATGCAATAAATTTTAACATGAAGATTTACTAGATTTTAACCAGCAAAGCACAATAGTGTTCAGCGAATATGGTTCCACAGAAATAATACCTTCCTGAATTGGGTTGTCATTAGGGAACAAATTAAGTACTACAGAGTCTATCTTGTCCAGAAATGCCATGACTTAATTACAATGGGAGAACTAGTTCAAGCGCTGAAGAAAGTAAAACAACAAATAATCTTTTCAGCTTCCATCTGGATATTTTAAGAAGGAGCTTCCTGTACTTTCAGGTCTTTAATGAGGGTGATTAAAGAACTGTCATTTCCTTGTTTGGGGAGAGGACTAAGGAATGATTTGAAGAAAAGAAGTTCTTTTGCTTCTCTTAACACTCAGGCAAGCAATGCTTTTGACGGAGATGGGTGTTTTCTGCTGCTAGCCATTTCATAGCTGAATAATGCTACAATGCTTTGAAAATATTCATGATCCAGATATCTTGAAGTCTGTGAGGCTTTTGCATTATCATCTGTTATTTCAAAAACAGCTTTTGAGTTTCTTGCATAGTACTTCAGGAAATAATTTGTAATGATGTCTGTGTATATACACATTTGGCTTTATATATAAATATAAATGTATGTATATGTAACATACACAAAAAATCGTATAAAAACTTCTGCATTATGTATTTTTCTCATTTAAAAACTATGTAGAGCTTCCCAATAATATGAAAATAACATCCTAGAAAAAAAGGTGTCCTGTACTAGTGAAAACTGCCTTAAGGGAGAAGTTAGGTTGTTCTCCCAAATAAAAGCTGAGTCACAAGACAAATTTGTTTTTATTTATTTATTTAGTCTCCTTGGTTCCTTACCCATACAACAGACAAGCTATTAAAAACATTAAAATACTTTTTAAAAATATAAGATTAAGAAGAAATCTTAATCATAATGCTTCAAAAGAAGTTGACTGAAAATGAAGGGTCAGATGCAAATAAAAAGCTTCTTCTGGTGGACAGCAAATAGCAAAAAGCAATATGACGTGACTCTGTGAAGATACAGCAAGTACATTGAGAGAGAAAGAGAGAAAGAGAGAGGGAGGAAGAGAGAGAAAGAGAAGGGTATCACCACCTGCAGACCCTGCAATGTTCCCATCATCTTTCTTCCTGGGGTGGCAGTCTGGTCCTAAGCAGGCCAGCAGTCCGGTTCTAGGAGGCCACAAATGAATGCAGAAGAATTCCTTATATACCCATGGAGTTTCCCTCCAGACCCATGGCAGGTTCAAACTTTGGGAATGTTTTTCTCTCTCCACTGTAAGCACACTGGAGCTATTTTCTGGACTGGCCCTTACCCAGCCCTGCCGTTCTCGGCCAGGTAGCCGGGGGCATCCCCTCAGTGCTTTCTTTATCTGGGAGAGACCCCTCACCTGACTGCTCAGTCACTGTGCTTATCAGGAGTCAATTGTTCAACATTACACTGGCAAATTGTCATTCGAGGCAAAGACAATCTGCTGAATTGAACTTAATAACAGGTTGTCTTCAACAAGAAAAAAAGCAGTTAGAAACAGTGACAAATATTACAATATATCTAAATGAAGAGATGCATTAAAAGTAAGGCAACTACAGATCATAGAATCATAGAATCATGGAATTGTTAGAGTTGGAAGGGACCTTAAAGATAATTTAGTTCCAATCCCCCCAGCATGGGCAGGGACACCTCCCACTAGACCAGGTTGCTCAAAGCCCCTTCCAAATGTGCCTTGAACACTTCCAGCCCCTAAAACCTCCCTGAGAAACCTGTTCCTGTGTCTTCCCAGCCTCACACTAAAGATTTTTCTCCTAATGTCTAATCTAAATCTAGTCTCTGTTAGAAAATATTGCTCCTCATCTCACCACTACATAGAATTGAAAGGGTCTATTTATGGCTGCTTTTATTAATAAATTAATTTTCTCAAGTATTAATGAGTCATGCTCTACAGTTAACAAGAATTTTTAAATGAAATGTATTTCTCAATTATTTATAATCTCTTTAAAAAAACCCAAAACAATTACATAGGCTGAATGCAGATTATCTTTCCATGTAATCATGCATTATAAAGAGACATTGAGATATTCTGAATCTTACAAGAAGTAAAATAAAATGCTGTAAAGTTCGGATGGGAAAACATATTCAAGTCCTTGGTTGGTACGCTATGAGAAAAGTGAGGAAAAATCATGAAGTGCAACAAAAAGAAAATCTTAATTGACATCAAGAGATAATCAATCAAGATGTAAGCTGACAGACAGATATGAATAAGTTTTCATGAAAATAAGAATAAAAAAAGAATTTTGTCTTTTTACCAAATGTATTAAACACTACTAACTAGCAATGAAGCACTACAAACCCCAGATAGGTTTGTGATGTTTTGTTCACAGGTGTGGTAAACTCTCTTGTTGGTGCTGAAACAGATAAACTTAGAAGCTGTGGATATTCCTTATATATAGAAGAGGATTCATGCTGCTTTTCTACAAAATGTTAGCTGAAAAAAAAAAAAAAAAAAAAAAAAAGTTGTTATGGTCATGCACTGGACCTGAAATTAATGAGCACAAAGAATCTGTGTTCTCTCTTGGGTTGCCAGGTAAACTTTCCTGATCCTTGTTACTAGTGGTCTCATGCACAACATGAAATACTCATTTGTTGCTTTCATAACTGCCCTTATCTTCATTTTTTTTTTTCCAGTAATGCCTTCACAGGAACTATTTTCTCTTCCTTTCCTTTCATTCTTCCTTTACTTCTCTCTCTGTTTTCACTGCCATGGCTCTTTTCTTTCCAACTACAAAAACATATAAAGAGACAAAAAAATATCCTCCCTGTTTTATTTTTTTAAAAATCTTTTTGTTCTCTTTTCCTTTATTAATCTGAATCTTGCAGACAGACTAGAGATATGATCACCAGCTATATTGAATCAGTTTAAAACAGTAAAGTTAAACTCATACTTCATTTTAATCTTTTTGTCCCAGATTTGTAGAAATTATGCTGCCCTGAGCCAGGTTAAAATTGAATTAAGGACAACTTTATGTTCTGAACCTACTTAATTCAGTTGGTTTGAAGTTATGTCTTGTGTTGTGCCTTCAAGGAAGTTAAAAACAGACATTTTAGGCTTGTGACTGTAGCAACCAGGCCAGGTACATAACTTAAGTGTTCCTCCATCATAAATCTGAGAAATGGGAAAAACAGCAGTGACAGAGAAGAGGAACTAGGGATAAATAGTATTATAAGAACAAGGGATTTATCATGTTGGTAGGGCAACTATGTTTAAATTCATTATTGAGAATTAGTGTAAAGGAGGAGAGGTTACAATGAACAGCTACATTTGGAAGTTATCTGTAAATATTTTTTCTTTAATGAAGTAGATTATCTCAACTATCTTTGGGTAATTGACATAGAATCATAAAATCATAAAATGTCAGGTAGAAAGGGACCCTGAGGATTGTTAGAATACTACAAGGTCCAATCCTTCTAATATTATTGTTCATGTGCTCTCTCAGCACCCCGTCAAGTTACAACTTGAAACTTTCCAAGTGGGGCAATCCACCCCCCTTGTGTTCCCTCTTGTGTTCAGTTGGAATCTCACCAGGACCAACCTGTGCCCGTTGCTCCTTGTCTCATCTATGTGACTCCTGATAAATAGGGAGTCTCCATCTTCTTTGTAGCTGCCCTTTCAGTACTGGAACATGGTAATAATGTCTCCCCTAAACTCTCTTTTCTCAAGGCTGAACAAATCCAGTTTTCTCAGCCTCTCCTCATGAAAGGAACTTGCCTTTAGAGAAGCACTGAGGAAATATGTGTTTCTTTTTCAATGTGTTCTCTGTTTCAATGAGAAGAGATGCTTTTGACTGTGTAGCTCAGTTACCAAAAAAAACCCAAAAAATAAGAACATCTGAAACAGTCAGGCTTGCCAGCATTGTAAGTACCAGTGAAATAATTGCTTCATTTGCAGCAGACACTTCACATTATAATAACCAGAAGTGATTTTTGTTATAAATCACTCATATTATGTCTACTGTAATCTCGTAGCCTACAGTCAGTGAGACAGATGGTACATTTTTTAAAATTATAAACATAAATTATAATATTAATACCATTAGGAATTAATATTAGCAATATCAAGCATACTTATGGTAACTTTTTGGAACACTTTTTTAAAATTTCTATATTTTGGATACAACAAATGGTGTTTTACCTTTTGGTGGTTACCTTCCCAATTTATTGCTTTTGAAAGGCAATAATTTGATATCAAAATGGATAGTTATATATTTGAATCTGAAGGTAATTTTCAACTTTGTATAAAAATAGTTGTTGCTTTTTTTTCACGATATGCAGAATTAAAAAGTCTAAATTTGTCAGAATTTCCAATAGCTTGTGCATTTTTTGTACATAAAGATAGTAAAAAAAATTAATAATGCTATCCTCAGCAAAGATGTATTTTCATAGAACTTAATTCTAGTAGTAGAACAAAAGGTTTAACTTCTTTCTATTTCACATAAAACATATCTATTGTACTTTGCTAGTGAGATGCACGTTTGAGTTTATTGCTGAAATTTCTTAGGACTCGGAGCACTGAGAGCACCCCTGAGGAGAAGGACTCAGGGGTGCTGGTTGATGATAATCTCAATGTGAACCAGCAATAGGCTTTTGCAGCCCAAAAAGTCATAATTTCTATGGTTCTGACTCTATAGCCTAGGCACTTTTCTCTAAAGTAATTATGAGACCTGTTTTCTACATATTCATATACTCCACTATTATGCCAATCATAGATTTTTGAAATAGATCTGGTACTGTGTATTGCATCTGCCTGGGATGGAATTAATTTTCTTCATAGAATCTCATATTGTGCTGTGGTTTTAGTGTCCATTAACTGAGAGACTGTTGAGAACACACCAGTTTTTGGCTATTACTGAACAGGGTTCACACAAAATCAGGGCCATCTGTTTCTTCCTCTCTGTGAGGTTCCATTCAGTTATCTTTGCCTCAAATGAGAATTGGCAAATGCAATGACAGGGATAGATTCCTGATAAGCACAGTGACTGACTCCCCTTACAAAGGGGGGGTGAGATAAGCAACATTTCCAAAGTTTGAATCAGCCATGAGAGTGGCTGGAAACTTTGGAGTATATGAGAAACACTGATGAGATCGCTTGTTGCTGCCTAGGATCAGACTGCCACCCCAGGGAGAAAGATGTCTGGGACTTTGCAAGATCTGTGGGTGGTGATACCTTTGTTTTTATCTCTCTCTCTCTCTCTCAACATGCTGTATCTTTACTGGGTCATTTCTTTTTGCTTGTGTTGTTTGTTGTCTATCAAATAAAATTTTCTGTTTGCACCCGACCCTTTGTGGTTGGACTTTGTTATCAGGGGATCCTAAGAATGTTGTATCAACCACAGGGTGGATTGTAACGCTCTGTCTTCCCAACAAGTAGCCTAGGGGTGGTAAAGAGGCTAGGAGAGGCACATCTGGGACAGCTGACCCAAACTGACTAAAGGCATATTCTCTACAGTAAAACATGATGCTTGATGATAAAAATAGGGAGGGAATTTTTCCAAAGTAGATATTGCTGATGGGGCATCTGTCTGCTGGTAGTGATTTTTGTATCACTTGTGTTTTTCTTGCTTTTCTTTCATCTCTTAAGGTTCCTTTATTTAAACTCAAGTTTTTGGCCTTCAGATTATCTCCCTTATCTGACATTGGAGGGTAATGAGTGAGCAACTGTGTTAATGCTTAATGTGTTAACAATGCCCCTACCAGGGCTAACATACTACAGACTGAAAGTCATGTTATTGAAGTGTTAACTTTTGAAGCAGTAATAAACTATGTAGTAAACCTTTTAAACCTTGGCTAGTGCTGTTATCCAGTACTATCTACATCTACTATGTAGATAAATCAGCTCCAAGTGAAACAGATTAGCAGCCACACCAGCACATTCCATCACATAAGAGAAATCTGATTCACATTAAGTAAATTTTGTCCTTAAGGCAAGACTGACAATAATGCAAAGATGTTAAAGCACTTGGTAACTTAAGTATTTTATTGTTCATTCTTTTTTGAAGTGGGTGGATTAGAAGAGCAACAAAAGCTTTGCTTGCATTTGAGCTTGTATCTCTGGTGATTTAATTAACCTTCTTGAAAAGAATCACTGCAGTTAAGCCAAAGGTTTTTGCTTGTCAGTTGCTATTGGAGTAGAGGCAACTCTCAAGAAAAAGTCCAAGATAGCTCTACAGACATAACATAGTCTATGTGTTAACCCTGTTTTTCCCTCAGTCAGTAAAGAAACTAGATGATATAAGATTTTAAGCCATTAATGAAGGTCAAAGCTCACATTGGCTAATTAGCAAGAAAAAATAATTAGTTTAGGACATTCAACCTGGGGTCAAATGTGTAAATCTAACTCCATGTCCTAAAAAAATAGTTATACACAGAAGGTAAGGTTTATAATTGGATTCTCTGCCCTGGTTAATAAAATAATTAGTGTGTACAAGTGTCATTGCATACTGTGAAAATGTATGCATAAAATAATGTAGAACATTTTGAAATTTAACAGTATTATTTCACAAGCATGTGTTGTTCAAATACTATATTCAGTACTGGGTTAATATATGCAGTATGTAGGGATAAGATGAAGGTTTGTGCCTTAGATCCTAGAAAATGAGGTAGCCTTCCTAAGGAGGTGTTTCTGGCTTGTCACATTCTCAGTGACATCAAACTTCATTAAAAGGGCTTTCAGAATATGTCTACAGAGGGCAGTGTTTAGATGTGCAAAAGCAAATTCATGTCATCTGCTCTAATATGATGAAATCTACAGATTTCTTAGGCACGAAGGAATAGTAACATACTTTAGAAAGCAATAAGGAGGTGGCAAGCCTTGTCATAATGTGACTTGAATGAAAATGGCAAGACATTTAAAAACCAAAAACAGACTTTGATTTTATAATTAGTCATACTGCACTGCAAAAGTTCTATAGTTTAAAATAACATGACTGTCATGGATTAATATTGTGAGATGATATTGGGACACATTGGGAACTTGGTAGAGAGACCAAGTTAACAAAAAGTTAAGCATTAAAGATGATGGTGAGGAGTATGTAGGAAAAATAGCGTAGATTATGCTGCTGATGGACGTTAGAAATTAATCAGTTTATCAAAGTAAGACTGTCAATGAGTAACATGAAGTCCACATATTATAAAAGGCTTCTAAAGGAAAAATGATACAGTATTAGGATAGGCATTAGGAAAAAAGTTCTTTCCTGTGAGGGCAGAGGGATGCTGGACCAGGTTGCTCAGGGAAATTGTTGCTGCTCCCTCCCTGGAATTGTTCAAGGACAGGTTGGATGGGGCCTTGAGCCACCTGGTCTTGTGGGAGATGCCCCTGCCCATGCAGAGGGGTTGGAACGAGATGATCTTTAAGATCCCTTCCAACCCTAGGCATTCTATGATTCTATGATTAGTTTTATATCAAGAACATTCAGGTCACGAAAGTGACACGAACTGTAACACAACAAAGGAGAAAAAAAAGATCACAAAAGCACGTTAGTTGACAGTAATAGAAAGGTTTAACTACTTTTCTACAGGGCTGATGAATATCACCACCAGTTTATGACATCATCATGTAGCATTTTTTTAGGGAGTTCATGACAGAAGTTACTCTTTGTCTTCCCACTAATTGTACTATGAAATTTCATATTTAAAAGAGCCTTGGTTCTAAGAACTGAAATATGACAAATATCATAGGTGTTCTAAAGAAAAGATTAAGGAGAATTGCAGAACACTGCTACACAGTGAGCTTCTCAAATATATATCACAAATTAATCAAATAGTGAAATATTAAATGTCATTAATAGACACGCATTAGCAAGACAGATTGCAGAAGACTTAAGAGAATGTTAAAAAAGGAAAAAAAAAATCTCCTTGATATTTGGGGGGTTCTTTGAAGGCATGAGTAAAGATGCAGATAAAGGTAATCTTCCTGGCAGAATGTCTACAAGTTCTGTCTACCAAAATATCTTAAAGAGTTTTATCATAGAATCATAGAATGTCATGTTGGAAGGGACCTCAGGGATAATTTGGTCCAACCCATCTAATATTATTGGTTATATGATCTGTCGCAGCACCCCTTGAGCTGAGATTTAAAACTTTCCAAAGTGAGGCAATCCACTGCTTCCCCTGGGAGACAATGTTCTCCATCTTCTAACTGCCCTCTATGTAATGGAACACGGTAATAAGGCCTCCTCTAAGCCCTCTCTTCTCAAGGCTGAACAAACTTGGTTTTCTCGGCCTCTCCTCATATGGTAGGTGCTCTAGTCATCTGATCATCCTCGTGGCTCTTCTCTGGACCCTCTCCAGCCTCTCTGCATCCTTTTTGTACAGGAGGGACCAAAACTGGATGCAATACTCCAGGTGCTGTCTGACAAGCACTGAGTAGAACAGCTGGATGATGACTTTTTTTCTCTGCAGATGATGCCCTTGTTGATGCGACCCACCATCCTGGTGGCTTTTTTTCTTTCTGCAGCACACTGTTCACTCATGTTGAGCTTGTTGGCCACCAAGACTCCTAGGTCCCTTTCCACAAGGCTGCTTTCTAGGCAAGCTGATCCCAATCTGAACTGGGTTATGTGTTCCAAGGTACAAGACCTTGCACTTCTCTACATTGAACTTCATAGTTTCTGTCAGCCCACTTCTCCAGTCTGTCTAAGTCTTCCTAGAGGGTACCTCTCACTTCTGGAGTGTCAGCCTCTCCAGTCATCTTGGTGTCATCAGCAAACTTTGTCAGGATGCTCTTGATCCCAACATCCAAGTAGCTTATGAAGATATTAAGCAACAAAAGTCCCAGTATAGATCCTTGAGGGACTCCACTTGTAACCTGTTGCTAATTGGAGGATGAACTAGTTACTATCACTCTCTGGGTATGGTGTGTCAGCCAGTTCCTCACCCACCACACAGACCACTTTTCCAGTCATAGTCTGTTTCTCTAGGAGGAAGCTGTGGGGTACTATATCAAAAGCTTCAGAAAACTTATGCAGAAATATAGTCTACTGTATTAAAAAATAAACACCTGAATATATCGGTGGTTAAAATCTTAGAATTAGGGATAAGGAGTGAAAAAAACACTTTTCAAAATAGAAAAACTTGATAGGATCTTTGCTTGGATATATGACATACAATGGATTTGTAAGTAATCTGAAAATTTGTCTGAATAATGATGTCATAAAGTTTGATGGCAATTCATTACAATAAGAATGAAAACCCACTGTGAAAGATTACAGCAGTAACTGCATAGTTGTGTGCCATATGGAACCCAGAGGAGATTAAATGCAAATAAGATACTCATGGGGAAATTTTCACATAAATATTTTGGGCTCTGAACTGACCATTGTCCTCAGATGTGAAATACTGGTGTTATGACAGATTGTTCAAAAAAACCAGCCAGCTTGGTGTTCAGTAGTGGTCAATGAGCAAATTAATTGTCAAGTACTAATGATGAAAGAAAACAAATAGAACACATTGTTATGCCAATGTATATATCTCACTACGTTGAAAGCATCAGTCATCAGTTGTTATCTAATAGCAAACTGTGAAGCTAGACTTAAGAGATAGTGCTTAAATCCTTCCCCTGCCCTCCCACACAGGGAAGCAAGAGATGTTATAATGCCTTCAGTCACTAAAGCAATATCAAGGGGCAGATTGCAGCTCTTCAGTGAATCCTGCTCAGGTTTTGGCTTCTTGCTAAGGCTTGTAGTATGCTGAGAAAAGCACTGTTGGGTTAAAATGAGAGCAACATGCAGGATAAGGGCAATCTCTGTCAGCCATTATCACCTACAGCCATCATCTCATCCAGCTTTGCAATGCCTGCAGGTTCACCAGAGTACACTGACTGGTAGAACAGACCAAACTTCCAAGTAAAAAACTATGAATACACCTACTTATCCAGAAAGTCTTAAGAGCAGATCCAATAGCAGAGAAATTTATGACGCTCTTTTCTACCCAGTGTAATACAGAAGATCACAGACCATGATGGAGGAGGAAAGTGGGGTGAGCACTGTCACCCTTGGCTAGGTTACTATCTTGCTCATAAACACACAAGTTAGTAAATTTGTGAGACAGTGAGTTCATAAGTCAATTAAGTAGAGAGTTAGAAACTTCATGAATTAGATTGCTCTATTAAAAGGACAGTGTGCTCTTATCTTATTTTTACTGATGACCTCAGGAAATAATATCTGATTCACAGCATACCCTGTACTGAAATCTGAGAGATGGAAATGAACTGTGACTGAATACATCACAATGTGACAGATCACAGTGTGTAACTAGCTTTTGTCTCCCCACAATACTTACATACCTTTTTCCATTTCATACTTATAAGTAATAATCTTGGACAGAAATTAAGGTAGATCTAGGTGTCACTGAAATAATTAAAACACTAGTTCTGAAAGAGTACTGACAAAATAAACAATCAATGAAATTCTGGTATGTGTTGGGTTTTTTTTTTTTCATTGATCATATAATTGAAAACAAATTTATTCAAAGCCAATTAAAAATGTTTACTACATCTGTTTCTATCATGTCATTGCAATATAATGGATTAATAGAAAGTCACAAAAGATACAGACAGAAGATAGATGAGGATGGATTTTACTAAAAAGCTATACAGCTTCTAACAACAAAAGTAATTCCATTTTGTAGTGTAAAAGCTGAAGCAGTACAGTTCATGTCAGTAGAGCTATATTCTGTATGCTATGAAATTAATTGGAGTATATTTTTCAGAGAAAGCTTGTGTGGGCAGAGGACAGACTGACTGATCTAACAGGACTATTCCAACTTTAAATTCTTTCCTCTTATGATTAATGGTCATTGAACTGACTGCATACATACTGTTCTTTTCATATCAGTAACACAACAATTGGATTGTTGTCAAGTCCTGAAATTGTGTTCAGTGGATCATCTCTCATTGCATTTTTCTTGCTAGAATATTGCACTTCTTTGTCCTTTACAGGGCCAGATTTTTAATCTCTGGGAAATGTCTAAATGTTTCTTCCCAGGACTGATATGCTTAAGATATCACCTGGTCAGAAATTACGACAATCAAGCTCCCTTTCTATCACTGTACCAGGATATAATGAGATTAAAGTACATATACTTATGGAAACAGATACTTCATATGTGAACTTTCTGATGACATCTAATTTTAGAGGGTTTTTCTATTACGTACTATCTGATGGATTTGGCTGGGAGACTTGGGATTCTGAAAGTCTATAGAACACCAGCAGCACAGGTCACTGCATTAAGATTTCACAGTCAATGGCCTCATACATATAACACCAGATATGCATCAATGATGGAGGAACATCATAAGATGAAGCTTACTTTGTTTTCTGAAATTGTCATAAGAAGATTTGCAATGAGATTTCATGATCCTCAGCTGATAGAAATTACCAGTTGATTTGCAGCCATTGACAATTAACCTGTACATTGTTTGAAAGTGGTCGCGCTCAAAACTTTAACACAGAATAAATGAGCATACTTTTATCCTTAATTATAGTCTTCCTATGCAGTGTTATGTGAGAGAAATGGAGATATCGCAGGCTAAAGTTTGTGTTTTCCTATTTTAGGCAATATCTTGTAGATGCATTCTCCAATTTGGTAGTAATTGTGTTCATGTATCACTAGTCCACCTTTCTTAATATCACAGGACAGCAGAATTAGCAGAGTTGGAAGGGACCTCTAGAGACCATCTAGTCCAACACTCCCACTAAAACAGGATCTCATAGAGCAAATTACATGGGACTGCATCCAGGTAGGTTATTAAAATCTCCAGAGAAGGGGACTCCACAAACTCCCTGGGCAGCCTGTTCCAGTTCCTTGTCACCCTCACAGTAAAAAAATTGGGCTTTTTTTTATTGTGTTTAGATGGAACTGCCTATGTTCCAAATTCTTCCAGCTCCTCCTCATCCTGTCACTGGAAACTACTGAGAAGAGTCTGGCTCCATCTTCCTTGCACCCACCCTGTAGATACTGTAGCCATTGATAAGGTCTTCCCTCATCCTTCTTTTCTCCAGGATAATGATTCACTGCTATCTCAGCCTTTCCTCACAGGAGAGATGCTGAATCCCAGAATCATCTTTTTTTTGCCCTCCACTGGACTCTCTCCAGTAGTTCCCTGTCTCTCTTGAACTGGGAAGCCCAGAACTGGATGTAGTATTCCTTCTGTGGCATCACCAGGGCAGAGTAGAGGGGGAGAATTACTTCCTTTGACCTTCTGGCCACACTCTTCTTTATGCAGCCCAGGATTCCATTGGCCTTCTTGCCTATAGGGGCACGCTGATGGCTTATGGAAAATTTAATATTTATCAGGACTTCCACATCTTTCTCCTCAGCAATGCTTTCCAGCAGGTCCACTCCTAATCTATACTGGTGTTTGGGGTTCTTCCTCCCGAGGTACAAGATCCTATATGATTTCCCTTGGGTGAATCCATGCTGACTTCTCCCTATGATATTCTTTGCTTTCACATGTTTTGTGTTGATATCCAGAAGTATTTTGTTCCAAAACATTTTCAAGGACAGAGGTGAGACTAACGGGACTGTAGTTCCCTGGCTCCTCCTTCTTTCCCTTTTTGCAGACTGGAGTGACATTAGCCCTCTTCCAGTCCTAAGGCACCTCTCCTGCTCTCATGACCTCTCAAAGATGATGGAGAGTGGCCTAGAAATAATATCTGCCATCTCCTAGAACTCATGGGTGCATCCTATCAGGGCCCATGGATTTATGGACATATAGTTTGGCTAAGTGGCTTCTAACCTGCTCCTCCTCTACCAAGGGAAAAGTCTTCCTCTCTCTAGACCTTATCTCTTACCTACAGGGTCCAGAATCCAAGAGGGTAGATTTTGCAGTGAAGACTGAAGCAAAGAAGGCATGAAATAACTCCACCTCCCCTGTGTCTTCATCCATTAGGACACCCACCTCATTCATCATCAGGCTTATATTTCCCATATTCTTCCTTTTTTTATCTATGTACTAGAAGAAACCCTTCTTGTTGTCCTTTACACTGCTTGATACTTTTGAACTGCCAGGGTGCAACACCATTCATCACCATTATTGTAGGGAGATTTACCACTGTATATTAGTTCCTTTCTGGCATCTGGAAAAAACTGTGGGCACAGCTTTCCGAAAATTAAATGTTTCATTTTAATGTGCAAATGCACCTGTTGTTTAGTAAACATGCTTCAAAATGCTCTAAAAATATGTTCCAACCAAATCTTACAAAATCACAATTCATGCATCTGACAACAATTTTATCAAAGATGAGCCATAAATATCTATAAAGAGATACATTTACCTGTAAGCATGTATGTGTATATAGAGATATGCACCCATATAAATATATATTTTTTTAAGTAGTTAACAGGAGAATCCTCCCAAATTTTATCTAGTACCTTAACTGAAGTAGTCTGCTAGTCTCTCTAAATGAAGCCATGTGCTTATTACAACAATATCCAGTTTCCTGGCCATACATACACTCTCTCTGTCAGGTGAAAAAGTTTCTGTCTTCCAAGAAAACATAAAATAGCTCCATTATCTTCAAGAAAAGAAACGCTCCACCTATAATACAAGAGGAAGTCGTCATTTTTCCAATTATTCCTTTAATCCCCGTGATTAACTTGCAAAAACAGCATCAAAATCATCCAGTTCTACTCTAGATTACACAACTATTTCTAAATCTGTGTCTGTGTACAAATGATTTTCTTTTTACTCAACAGCTTGCTTTATTATTTCATTTCTGTATTTGCCAAAAGAAACCTTTATGAAAATTGAATTCCATAACAAATTGATTTGCTTTTAGTTTTATGAAAGTTTAAATTCTAGTTGAGTTTTCTTGCTCTCCCTGAACAAGTTCACTCATTTTTAAGTCCTTGGTGAATTGTTTCCAGGAAGTGTTCAAAACACTATCAAAGCAGTCTTTCAATGGTGTTTTGATGCTATAATGCAATGAAGCTATAATGTGTTAAAGTGCTTATAGCTTTCCTTAAGTAATGCTTAGTGTTTTCTCCTTTTAAGGGTCAGCAAATTACATGGAAATTTATTATTTTCTAAGTGTTTGAAGGAAGTGAGAAGACAGATTAGGTAGCCATTAGAGACAAGAAATGACAGAGAAGAGGTGAATAGAATCTTCTAAACAGACCAGGTGGAGTAAAGTTTGCTATTGCAACTGCAAAACAATTGACAAGAAACAGGTTGGAAACAACATCATTCTGGAAAATTTCATACACTGGTGCAAATCAGACAAAACTTCATCTGCAATAATAATTCAGAAAAATGTAACATCAGTCACTTTAAGTAGAACCTTTTAAATTCTTCTTCCCCACCCAGCTGGCTCAAAGTGGCAGAGGGAAAATTATAAGATGGTGGTAGTGATGGGGAAAGGAGGACTTTATGTCAGGTACTTACAGCTAAAACCTATTGGCCTGTCTGTCCTTTATATTACTGGGTAAGGCAACCATACATCCTCTGAGGATTTCCGTATGACAGATATTGCCTGAAGGAAAGATGAAGTCTTTTTTTCCTCTGCAGTAGCATAAAAGGGAATTACAAGAATTCAAGGATAAGGCCATTTAGTGTCAGTAATGACAGATAATTTTTGCACGTTCTCAGCTCAGGGTTTCAAACACTGAAATACAGTCCTCATGGGAGGTAGACATGATTTCACAGGTTATATAGGACCTTCCTCCTTAGTGCAGGTCTCCTTTCTTTTTTAATGTTCAGTTTTGTTGAACGGTAGATTCATAAGAAGAAACACAATTGATGCAGCATTTCAGTTTCCATGTTACTTAATATTTCCCAGGTGGTGGGGGAGCAGTTTAACACATCTTTTTTTTTTTTTTTTTTTGTTCTTTTTATTTTTTGATATATATGTGTATCCTTAGTGACTACAGACACGGCAGAGCAAATGGAGGGTTGTTCCAACCAGCACAAAAGTCCCTTTTCCAACTGGGTTTCCACAGCCTGCTTGAAAAAAAAAGTCTTTATGAAAAATAGATATGAATGATACTTAGACTATGTGGGTACAATTTTTGTCTATAGGATGTTTTTAGCTCATATTTTTAAGCAGAAATGTGATGTCTGTTTTGTTTTACCTATAGATAATTGCTGTGAGAACTTTTAAATAAATTTTGAATGGAAGGATCACTCAATCTGGAATGATGCAGCAGTAAAGATTACTTGTCTTCTTGTCTTCATTAAAAATCATACAAAAACAATCAAGATTTCAGTTTGGGTTTTTTTTTGTTTTTGTTTTGTAGTGCCAATGATGAGTAGAGAATTCAGAAGGGCTTATTTTCATAAATTTGTCTACTAGATTTATTTAGAGACAACAGATATATGAGAACATAGAAATCAGAGGGTTTAGTTTTATTTTTAGATATATTACACTGAGCTATATGTTATAATGGGACGGTGAGTCCCATATCTGCGCTTCGGTTGGTGCCTGAGGGTACTAAATATACACAGTGTGAATTAAAGAAAATGGACACTATATTGCAAAAACTCAAGTCTGTCTCAGTGATGGTTAATGAAACACTTTTTAACTTCATGAGAGAAAAGATAGTTCTCAAATCAAGCCTACTCTGTGCTTTAAAACTGAAGAGTAACTGACAGTTCATAAATTCTGCCCTTACATTTTTGTGTTTTGAAGAGTCTCGAATAAAATAGAATGATGTGTCTCTACAGCAAAGATGGAATGCATTTTCTTGTACCATGTAGAACAGTTTATGTTTTTGCACATTTCTTTCACATAAAAAGAAACCATGACATAAAATTCTATTATGGATTCGAGAGGCCCTGAGTAGCAAATTTGAAACCTCAAGTGAAAAAAAGGAAGGAAGGTTATATGGCAGTTAGTTTTTTAAAAAAGAAAATGTTAAAGATTCTGCATAAGAAAAAAATATGTGTTAAGAAAATACAGAGCTGGTACAAATGAACAAGATGCAATGCACTGCTATAATGAGAAAAGTACAGGAGTTTACTGCAACAATCAAGTTTGACTTGCTTGAAATATTACGGTTGCTATAAATGAATATACACATATATATACAGATTGGCTGGTGAGTTATGTAAAACTCAATGGGAGACTCAGACGCAGTGACCATGACATTGTAGATTTCAAGATCCTTAGGGCAGAAAGAAAAGTGCAAAGTAAGGTGATCACGCTAGATTTTAAGAGGACAGACCTCAATCTCTTCAAGGATCTTCTTAGGAGGGCAGAATGGGACAAAACCCTGGATGAGAGGGGACCTCAGAAAAGCTGGTCCATATTGAAGGATGGCCTTCTACATGCCTAGGACCAATGTATCCCAGTGAAGAGGAAGGCAGGAAGGAGTGCCAGGAGGCCTGCGTGCATGAGCAAGGAACTCCTGGTCACACTTAAATGTAAGAATAAAATTTACATAGGGTGAAGGCCTGGGAGAAGTACGGAAAAGTATCAGAAGTACAGAGAAGCAAGAGATCAGGTTAGGAAAGCAAAAGCACAGAGAGAATTGAGTCTTGTGAGAGAGGTTAAGAGTAACAAGAAAAGTTTCTATAGGTATGCCAATGATAAGAGGAAGACTAGGGAAAAAGTGGACCCACTCCAGAAGGAAACAGGAGAACTGGTCATCCAAGATGTAGAGATGGCCAAGGTGCTCAATGACTACTTTGCCTCGGTTTTCACAAGCAAGGACTCTGGTCACAGTGCCCTTGTCACAGAAGCCAAAGATAGGGAATGGGAAAAGGAAGATCCCCCCCACTGTAGGTGAAAGACAGGTTTGAGGCTATCTAAAGACCTGAAGGTGAACATGTCTGTGAGATCTGATGAGGTTCACTCATGGCTCGCGAAAGAACTGGAGAATGAAGTTGCAAAGCCACTGTCCATCATATCTAAAAATTTTAAATTTACATTTTCAAAAAGGGAAAAAAGGAAGACCTGGGGAACAAGAGGTCAGTCAATAGCACCACTGTGCCTAGCAAGATAATGGAGAAGATCCTCCTGAAGTCTCTGCTAAGGCATGTGAATAACAGAATTGTGACTGTTGATAACCAGCATGGCTTCACAAAGGGCAAGTCCTGCCTGAATAATATGGTGGCCTTTTATGATGGGGTCACAGACTTAGTGGACAAAAGCAGAGCAATCAACATCATTTACCTGGACTTGAGCAAAGCATTCAATACAATCCCTCATGATATTCTGATCTCTAAACTAGAATGTTACAGTTTCAATGGGTGGACCACTCCTTGGATAAGGAACTGGCTTGATGGTCACAGCCAAAAATGTGATCAATGGCTCAATGTCCAAATGGAGACAAGTGACAAATGGTATTCCTCAAGGTTTGGTACACAGAGTAGTGTTATTTAACATTTTTGTTGATGACATGGACAATGAAATTGAGTGCAACATCAGCAAGCCTGAGAGAAGGCATGCCATCCAGAGAGATCTTTACAGCTCGAGAAGTGTTCTCGTGCAAACAATAAGGCCAAGTGCAAGGTGCTGCACCTGGGTTGAGGCAATCCCATGCATGAATACGTGTTGGGAGAAGAAAAGATGAAGGACAGCCTGAGGAGAAGGTCTTGGGGAAGGTAGTGGACCAGAAGCTTAAGAAGAGCCATCAATGTGCACTTGCAGCCAAGAAAGCCAACTGTGTCCTGAAATGCATCAAAAGAAGCATGGCCAGCAGGTCAAGGTAGTGAGAAATAATTTCAATAAATGCTAGAAATTATCCAGAACACATTTAGAATTTTTTAAGCATATGGAGTGGGTGGGATGTGGCTAGTGACTACCTAGATTTTGGTATTATCATGGGTATTCAACGTGCTAACTCCAAGAGAAATTGCATGGAGAGTGGAGTGGACTGGACACCAGCTAACTGCACTTTTGATAACCTGGGCCAACAACCTGCCACCCTTTCACAAATGCTGTCTTTGATGTGAACTTTGCTCATTATAATCTCATTATAATACAAAAAACACACCTACACCCCTAACGTTACCCACCTCCTAGGGTGACCACCCTTCACTGGGCTGCACTCTGAATTTCCTATAGCACCTTTAAACATGAAATGAGAGAACTTTGCACCAATCACAATAAAGATATGCTTGACTAGAGTCACTCAAGCTCCACCTGCCAGGTAAAACAGTATAAAAATAGCCAATGGGGGAAAAGATGTCAGGGAAGATGCCATTGCAGGGACACCCCTGGCCCCTGAACCAGTTGATGGACTATGCCTCTCTTCCCCCCTCTTGGGATGCCTTTGGGTAAGATTCTAACACTCCAAGTGCTCCTTTCCTTTTCTCTTCCTGTTAATTCCATAGAGTCTCATTTAATAGTATAAATCTCTACCCACAGGTTTTTGGTCAGGTTGGCCCCCCTGGGAAATCTCTATAGAGTACTCATAGCCAAAGTATTTTGCATGTGATTCTTTTCCAGACAGTAAACTTATCACTGACAATCCAAAAGAACTTGTCTACTGTTGCTTTTATAATTCACACTGTTCATTAATCTGGTGGTAAGAAACCTCATTTAGCATGACCGAATTCTTCCGTGTGTCTGATAACTAGTGTGGTGTTAGGAGTGCATCCGGACCCTCATTTTCTTGCCTAGTAAAGGTGAATTGGTTGTTACTCAGAGTTGTTACTCAGAATGTAAGTCCAGCTGCTCCCAGCTCCTCTTATATCTGATAGACAGCTGGATTGCAAGTGGGGTTATTTTCTGCCAAATTTCTTTACTTATTCCTGTTTAATGCAACAGAGAGGTGATTCTCCCCCTCTGCTTCGGCCTTGTGAGGCTCCACCTGGCTCCTGTGTCCAGTTCTGGAGTACCCAGCATAAGAAGGACATAGAACTTCTTGAACATATCCAGTGGAGAGCCACAAAAATGATCAGAAGGCTAGAGCAACTCTCCTATGAAGTTGGGGCTGTTCAGCCTGGAGAAGAGGAAGCTCTAAGGTGACCTTTTAGCAGCTTTCCAATATTTGAAGAGAGCCTACAAGAAAGCTGGGTAGGCCTATTTGGATGTGTAGCAAGAGAATAAGGGACAATAGTTTAAAACTTGAAGAAGGGAGGTTTAGATTAGCAAGGAGGAAATTCTTTATTATAAGGGTGATAAGACACTGGAGCAGATTGTTCAGGACAGTTGTGAATGCCCCTTCCCTGGAAGTATTCAAGGCCAGGTTGGATGGGGCTTTGAGCAATCTGGGCTGGTGGGAGGTGTCCCTGCTCATAGAAGGAGGTCTGGAACTAGATGATCTTTAAGGTCCCTTCCTACCCTAGTCTTTCCATAATTCTATGATTTTCCAAAGTAGGAAGTATTTTGTATCAGAACACATAGTAAAAACTTACTTACTTTTAGAGCAACAAAGCACTGGAGCAGGCTGCTCAGAGGTGTTGTAGAGTTGCCTTTGCTGGAGATATTCAAAACCTGTCTGGATGTTATCGTATGCCACCTGCTTTAGGTGATTCTGCTTTAGCAGTGAGGTTGAACTAGGTGGTATTCAGAGGTCCCTTCCAAACCCTATCATTCTGTGATTCTGTGCTTCTATTTCAAAACCCCTTTTTTACTCTCTGCCTCATGCAGACAGGCTGTTTGAATCTGCAGCTGGAGGCCAGTCATTTGAGTTTAAAATAACCTGTTGCATCAAGAATTTCACAGTTTCAGTTTCAAAACTTTTCTTGCATGTATTGCTTATTCCCTTCCCCTGACTTTTTGTTTTGTTTTGTTTTGTTTTTCTTTTAAACGGCATAATACTACATGCATTTAAGTAAGATATTTGTAGGAGGAAGCTCTCACAGCTTATGACTCATAGAATATTTATATGTATGTATACAGATACGTGAGAATAAAATTTTATTAACATGAAATATATAGTTTTGAGCTGTTTAGTCAGTTGTGTTTCTAGTCTATTCTGAAGAAAATAGAAAATGATTTTTCTGCATTTTATATTTCCTGAATGACTGTCGGGAAGAGTCCAAAAATGGAGTCCGTGGCTAAAACCAATGTGGCTGAAACACAGCTCTCCATTTTATTAATAATCACAGAGCTTTATATAGAACTCAGAGGCCACACCCCTTTTAGATAACAAAATCATATGGTTAGCTACATTTTGGCTAGGCAACCTGTTTTTCGCTAAAGCTGCACCTGCATCTGCCAAGCTAGTTCTTCTAACCGTGCTTCAAGGACACTTCAAGGACAGGCTGTTTACTGCTCTCAGAACTAAAGGTTTCAGTCTGCTTCATAGGTCTCAAAACATGGATTGGCCATAATCTCCGGGTGTCCTTGTTCCTTCAGAAATTCCTTCACAAATGACTATACGTTTTCTTGTAAAATCTATTTAGAAATCAGTATGTGTTTCCACCTATCTAAATGTCAAAAAAGCAGAGTGAGGAATACTAATAACTTAACTATATTTAAAGCAATGGAATTACAGAGTGAAAATGGAGGAACAAGAAGAGTTTCCTAGTTTTCTTTTTTCTCTGACTGTCTTGAAGGAACCAGTGATACTTTTAAATCTTTCTGAACTTGCTTTGCAACATGAAAACAGCTCTAACCTCAGAAATCTCATCCATGATGGCTATTTTTGCCAATAATAAAACTGAAATGCAAGGGGAATGAGAAAGAAATGTGGGGGCTGGGGAAAAATCCACACCTTTGGAATCCCTCCCTTCATGACAGAGATAAAATAAAATCTTTGGGGCATTTTATCTGGGGAAGGAGCAGTTACATAATTATTCTGATGTAAATAAACAAAAGAAAAACAAACAGTTCTTAATCTCGGGAAAGAGATTAATGAACAAGATTATGAAAGATTTTCTGCATTTTTTTTGGAATTTCTCATAAAATATTTGTTTGAAGTTTCACTAGAGCATAAATGGAAAACTCACATACAACTCTGACAAAATGACTTATTTTTTTCCTTTTGTGATTTCTACCAGGGTTATCATATACTTGATAATCAAAAAGAAAGAGGATGCCACAGTTTACAGAGGGGGTGAGCAGAGGAGCAGAGGAAAAAAGAGACATGCAAAGCAGGATGGTTGCATGTAAGTGAATGATGGAAAGATAAAAACATCTTAATCATGACTGAGCTGTGCTCAAGCAGATATGGATACGTCCGTGAAGGAAAGAGTAGAATGAACTGCTGGTGCTGTGGCACTAAGACTCAGCTCTGCATCTGCTGACTGCAAACCTTGATGTTTCTATAGTCATATGCTTTCCAGTTTTCTCAGAGAATGGCTGGAGATGTAATGTTCAGAATATGTGTGCTGAACAGCCTTTCTTCTGTTCTGCCTATTGAAGCCCAAAATCTTGAATGAAAATTCAAGCAGAAGAAAGCTTTCTCTAAGCAAATGCCAGAATATGAAGCCTCAGCATATCCAGTTTCTGACCATCCAAGAAGGAAGAGAATTGGGTATTTTAAGGTATTTTGCAAAATCATCTGTGCAGTCTTCAATTACTTTCAAAAAGTGGCTATCAGTCCTCGTGTGCTCATTTGTAGGAGAGCTTAATTTTGTTGTATAGAGCAACTGCCTTAATCCAAGGCATATCTGCACAATGATCAGCAGCACTCTGTCCCATAAAAAGAGGTTAATGCTCTGATGGGTTGAGAAACAGAGCCATTTACACAGTGTGAAGAGGAAAACCTTGATTATTTTTTTTATTATTATTTTTTATTTTTTATTATGAAACAGTTGATGCTTATGTTAAAGCTATAGCACTTCTATATTTAGAAAACTCCAGGGACCTTGGGTTTGGCTATGGAAGGAAGTTTGCAGCTTTCAAGTTTGCTGGTAGAAGTTTAGAGTTGTAAGCAATGGGTAACCTTAAAAGAAAAAAAAATAAGGAAAAAAATATAAAATGTTTAAAAGCAGATAAACTCTCCCCAGTAGTCTGCCATGAGAAAGTTCACCTTTTCTTCAAAGCCAAAATTAATTTGTACTTATCAATCAGATATTATGGTGAGATGTCTACTAGAGTTACTTTAAGTAGATGAAGGTAAACTGAAACAAACAGCCTCTTTTTCAAAATATAGTATAATTTTTGCTATGTAGCTCTAGGTATCTATTACACTATGCATAAGCACAGAAGCAAAAGCTTACAAGGTTCTCTTCCTCAGCCTGTTTGAATCAAATATGCATAATGTCTGTCTGATACACCTGCAAAATAAACAACATAGATTAAGTGAACACAAAGGCCAAGACTGACGAATGTCTGAAAGCCAGCTGAACAATGATCAGACAGAGAATATTATCTGCCCCACACTGTTAAACTTTAAATATTGAAGCCTGCTTTAACTTATCTTCTCTTCACAGCTGCTGAAAAACTATAACGCTTAGGAAGTGCATGTAAAAAACCTGTTTTGGCAGCCTGTCTTCTGACAATTACACCCCTTGACATTACGCCCCATGCCTGCTGAGCACTACTGGAAAGAAAACTTGTCCTGTTAGGGGAAATTCATGCCAGCAAAAATGACCTGTGGAGGGTCCACAAGCCTCTTTCGAAGTCTTTTGGGAAATTAACTGATGAACAGGGCTGCTGCTTCTCCTGTGACTTCAGACAGGAGCTGGCAATGGAGGATGGAGAGGAAGAAGTAGATCTGGGACAAAGCCACTGGCTCTAATGGGATTCCTGCTGTTGGCTGCTATGTATTTGAGATCAAGACTTTTATGACTCTCTAGCTAATCCTTTCCACAGCTTGCCCCTTATGTAAAAAAAGTCAGACTATGCCTCCTGTCTCTCTCTGTGGCTTGTGAGACATGATTGGAAAGAGTGTGGGAAGCAGTGAGCACCTTCCTCTTGGATTCAGTATCTGGCTGGTGGTCATTCTGAGACTTCTCATTCCTGAGGCTTCATCTACAGCATTATATTTAATACATATTTAATAATTTAATATAGGTATTTCTTCAAAGAATTTGCTCTAATATTTTTTTAACTCTTCATATTCACTTCCTATAAAAATTAATTCCATGATTTAATGATACATATGTTGAAAAGCACTTTTGTGTGCTTTTGACAACTTCACATCAGCTATACAATAAGCTCTTAGGAAAAATGGAGAATAAAATTTGTCTATCCATTAGATGGAGGACATGTCTAAGTTCCTCTATGCTTCATAAGTTCCTCTATGCTTCATATATAATTCATTCCTTAAAGTATATACATTCTAAAGACCAGGAAATACTTAATTTTTGTCAGGTAGAAGTTTTGCCATACATCTTTTTTTTTGTTCTGTCACTACACCATTTATAGATCTTCTACATGATTTTGAGGAGCTGGCTAAGGCTATATGCAAGATATAGACCAAACTGAAACTGAAATGGTGAGATAACAAAATACGTTCTCTCTTTTTTTTTAATTTCCTAGCAATCCACCATCTTTTACATCACTTCTATAATGACATTAAGTCCTCTTTTCTGAATGGTATTTAGAGCTTATCACTGTATGTGTGTAATTGTGATTGTTTTCCTCTTTGTGCACATTACCCTCCATTTATCAGTGCTGTCATTTTTATCACTCAGTCATTCACAGCTGTATGACACCTCTGAGGCTCTTTGTAGTCCACTCTAATCTTGTATTGCTAGCAAGCTGCTATCACCTTGATATATCCTATTTGCAACCTTATTTTTATTGTGCACAGCACAGATGCCTAAAGAGCTCCATGGGAAATACACGTTGCAAAAAACCTTACTTTTTTTCAACTTTGATTTCCTATTTTTTCCTATTGCTTCCTGAAAACTTTATGTTACAAATCTATGAGACAGCTACCCCTCTCCTGGAATGACAGTTTAGTTTCCTTAACAACATTTGTTCACGCAGCTTTTAAAGTTTATTAGAAATCCTATTAGATCATCCTGATCAATCTTATCCAAAAGATGTTGTCATAGGACTTCTTCCAGTGGAAGCTGTGTTGTATCTTTCACAGTGTCACTTACCAGTATACATGGGTTTATTCTTAGCTGGCTTATACCAGCTTGTCTAGTACAGAAATCAGTGCCACTGGTCTGTAGTCTTCTCTATTATGTTATGCAAACTAGTCCCCTGCAGCTAATGGGTTATGCATGACAAGCAGTAATCTGATAGTTCAATATTTGATGTCTTTTAGAGTGTTTGGATTATTAGTGTTTATTTTCTATATATTTTAATTATTTTTGTTAGGTTTCTGTTCATTTCAGTGCTTTATTCTGAAACCTATTGTACTGAGACTTCCATCTTCTGTCTTGTGAAGAAGCATAAGAAGTAATCTCCTCTTTCACAGAGAACTGTAATACGAAAAAATCATGTAGCTTTTCTGGCCTAAGCCGACATGAACTCATTTGAGTCATCCATGCAGCCTCAAAGTACCACATTGCAAGTTATAGAATATTTGGCTTAAAA
Organism: Phaethornis superciliosus; assembly: GCA_023637945.1. NCBI lineage: Eukaryota > Metazoa > Chordata > Aves > Apodiformes > Trochilidae > Phaethornis > Phaethornis superciliosus. The sequence continues at coordinate 77,540,917 of JAJQWJ010000002.1, forward strand.
ATGAAACATTTAAAATAGAGATGCATTGAGAATATATTGAGAATCAATGTAAATGGCTGAATCAAATACTTTTACTTTTTTTGTTTCATCTCTGTTTGACTGTGAAGCATAACTGTAGTTTAGAAAATCTGCAAGGTTGGTTCCTGTGGTATTCTTGAAGTATAGTTAAGGCATGAGAACTTATTTGCATTCATGTCAGAGTTTCAAAGGTATGTGGGCCATGCTGTACAGAAATACAGGGCAGTTTTAGAGTATTGCTTGCAGAAGATTCCATTCTACCTTTTGGTAATAAATACTTGTGACACTAAATTCCTTCTGCGTCTCTTTCTTTCGTTCTATCAACACATCTGCTGATGCTCTTAGAAGTTATCTTATACAAATATCATCTTATAAACAAATGGCTTTCATGTTTGCGTCCTGAAAGAAGAGTACATAATCAGCTCCTAATGATACACAAATATTGGACTATAACTGCCTTGTCAGGACCAAGTGTTATAATTTTTTTTGAAAGAGAAGTTACAAATCTGATCTATTGATACTAATGTTATCCTTGACCCACGTAACAACCTTTCATCCTTTATATGTGAAATAAGTCACAGAAATCCTATGTTCTTTTTTTGGACATCATCTTTGCTTTTTCACCCAGTTACATTATTATCTGTTCCTGCCTAGGACTTTCACCTGACATCAGAAACAGTAGTCCATTGGGACTCATTCACTTATGTTAACTTGTATGATGCTTAAATAAAACTGCAGAATTTAATCTTCTATATCCACCTGATTAACTTTACACAAAACTAAAATATAAAATGCAAAGTAGCAAAGACCATGTGTGTGTTTACACAACAGATGTCTGGCATGACCCATCAACCCATGTGTTCTAATCCTGATTGTTATTACTGCACAGCTTTTCTCTAGGGTGTGGATGGTGGGGTTTTCCACTTGTCTTACTGAATTTTAGGTCACAGAATGGGTCAGTGCATTGCTATGACTTGCAAAAGAACTATCCAATGTCTATAGCAGTACGCATTTTTTACAAAAAAAAATATTCAGTAATAGCTTGCCTTTGTGAAATTGCTGTTTTTGAGAATAAAATTATGGTATAATTTAGCTTATTGGCTTTCAGTTCTGGAAATTTCAACTCAAGTCCCTGTTGTAACACATATTTTTATTATGATCTTGACAAAATAATTGTCTCAAATTTACTTTTATACATTTTCATATGTAGTGATTCTTGCTTTTACTCAAAGCATTGTGAGAAGATACTAATCATTTTTCCAGAATCATGGCCAGACTGTTTTTTTGTCTTTCTGAGCATTTACCAATAATCTGGTTTTGGCAGGTTTTGCAACATCTCTATTCATTGCAAACAAATAATAATAATAATAATTAAACAAAATTGAAGAGTGTGTTGTTATGTAATTTCAAAAAAAAAAGTCAAATTATTACAAAGACAAAATTATTCAAAAGCAAAATGAAGTATTTGTTAGCAGGAAAAAAATCTTCTGGTTTTTTTTTCTTTTCACTCTGTTTTCTCAGAAAGAAAATGTTTTTCTGTATTTAATGGAAATCAACAACCACTTGTCATTCTCAAACAATATTTACTTCCCATCGTGCTCTTTTTTGTTCTTTAAAAGTCCAAAACACTGTATTTCTCATTTTGTTTTCCTGATCCATTTCCCTCTTGGCACTTTGTGTCCTGAAGGTGTTTCTCATACACATTTTTACATAAGATTTCTTAAGCAAATTCCACTTGCTATATGCTGCATTCTCCATAATTTAGACTGATTTACTCTGTCACGAGGAAAAAACCTAATGTTTTTGTTTAAATTTAAGAGAAAAAATACACCTCAACAATTGAACATTGAAAATATGAAAAGTATCCATTGTGTGATGGCAGAGTAATACACATCACCTTTATTTGTTTTCTGGATTTTAATTTTAAATATATCAGCTAGAATAGCTACTTTATTGATGCTGCCTTTTCCTGGAAATCACTTCTTTCTTTAATGACAAAGTTCACATGGAGCAGGGGATGAAATGAAGCTATAATTAAGTTACAAAACCAGTATTACTGAAGCCCTGCGAGCTCATGATGGTTTCTGACCTACTGCAGGTTGTCTGGAATATGTAGAGAGAAAAATAATGTGGGCCACAAGTAGAACTGAAGCAGAGAGATTTTAATTATTTCCAAACAAAATACTTAACGTACCCTATGTCCTTTGCAGTACTGGTTATTCATGTGATATCACAAAAGTCTTTTAAATTAGCTGGTCCCTAAGTGACATCCATTTAGGGATTAGCTAGTCATGTAAAGATCAGTGTTTAACCATGGGTTTGTTTCCTCTTCAACCCATCTGTCATTTTTTTTGAGATGCCACATTAATTTCCATAGCAACAGCCTGTAATGTTACCAATAGGATTATTATGACTTTGCTGCAGGATCAAGCGAAAGAAGCTGGACTAGTCTGGAATAAACTGTTACTGAATCACAGGAAGTTTCAAATAATAGGAGAGCTATATAAAAGGCAAACATAAGTCTCCTTTGCTATCTGTCACATTAAAATAAAAAGGAAAAATAAGTTAAATGTAGTGTGAACCACTACCATTTGTAAATGTTATGTCCACTTGACTGGGTTTATCCCAGGTTTTGCTAGAGTCCAAGAGATGCACAGCCCTGGCTTAAATCTGTTGTAGCTCTTTGAATAATTAAAAACTACAATCTGGATTCCCAATGTTAACACATTGTGCAACATCATAAATGTAATTAATTTTGATAGTATAACAGAAAAACAGAAGCAAATTCCTTTCAACACAAAATGAAGTGAAACACACATTAATGATACATTTCAGCTTGCAGACATTTTAACAGAATTAAATTTCATATTCTAATTCATATTCATATCAATATGTGACAGATCTGACAGAGAAATTTCCACCTCAACCTGAGACACTTTGGAGAAGCTCTGTTCTTACCAAACACTACACTATGTGATAATTTCTGTATTATATCTTTTACGATTTTTACTACCTTGACAAAACTTCCTGTGAGTGACCAAACTTTTTCATCCTGCCCCTTGACAGTGTTTAGAGGTTTGGAGTCTTGCTATTCATACCCCATATGAAGAGGCATTTAGTTGTAGGCAAGTAATTTCTGAGAAAGGTTTGTTCAGTCTATTTTAAAGGACAGTAATGTTAGAGATATCTTTATCTTCATGGATAATTTTTTTTTAACCTTGTGATTAAGAATTTTTTTTTTTTAATTTTTGTTTGTTTATTTGTTGGCTTGTTTTGTTTGTTTGTTTGATTTTTTTAATTGCAACTTGATTCTCCTTTTTTGTAAACCACTCTTACACACAAAGTAGATTTCTCTCTGATTTCAGTATCCAAGATGATTAATTCATAAGTAGACTGTGGTCACTGGAAAGTGCTTTATGTCTCTGTTTGTAGACATACCAGAATTCTGAGTTATGTCAATTCCTGGTGCAACCTATCCTGATATCATATTATCTTTTCTAGTTGCAGATTATAGACCAAACCCATTAATGATGGTATAAGAAACAACTCTAAAATTAATTACAACATAGCCAGTTATCACATTTTTTAACTAGTAAAGCTCTATAATACTCAAATATTCTATTCCTCGCCAGAACAAAAGTGCTATACATCACCATGCAATTTAGGTGAAAAAAACCAGTAAACCTATTAGACTGAAAAAGGTAAATTTAGCTGCTGTGGGAGTTTGTAGTTCTATAAGTTGCAGTATAACAACTCTACATGGAGAAAAAATACTATTATGAAGCTAAGCTGCTGTCATATTTTGTTAAGCTCATGGTCTAAGACAAAGTTTACTACTGGCAAAAGTTACATACCAGAGTCTAGAAAGCGCTCTACATCCTGCAGTTCAATAAAGCGCTGTAGGTTTGGTGACCCATATATGCACAGAAAAAAATGAGCTGTCAGGACCCTCTTGGATTTCAAGAAAATCTTCTGGAAGTCTTAAGTTAAAAAATGGGAAAAGGTTTTTCATGGATAGGATTTGGGCAGAGTACTTTGATGTAGTAAACTGCATATGCTGGTTTAATTGATAAGCTACCAAAGGATTTAATACCTCTGTCCTAATTCATTTATTGAAGTCAAACCATTAGTGGCAAGATATTTTTGTGTGCATACATATTCTGGGAATTTACAGTTTTGGTTCAAAAATAAACAAGTTTCACAATTAAACTTCAGTCTGAATGAGCAGCAGGTGGGGTGTTTTTGTTGTTTTGGTATTTTCTTTCTGGTTATTTTTTTTCTATTTTTGTGTATCAAAAATGTAAAGGCATTCTTTATATAATCTTTATATGTATCTTTATATAATAAAACATGATTTTTAATATATAACTAATCATAGTTGTCTCTACAGAGGATTTTTGTTAGGTACTGTGCAAGAATATTCTTAATGCATCCAGTCTACCATGAGCATATTTGAATAACATATATATTCATTTATCAACACTCTCAGGAGCTGAGCAACATGACAGCTGTCTACAATGAGATAACTGACTTGGTGGAATGGGGGAAGAGCAGTGGCTGTTTATTTTGACTTTAGTAAGGCTTATGACACTATCCCTTAAAATTCTGAAAGGCAAAGTAATGACAGAAAGACTAAATAAATGGAAAAGGATGTGTATTTAAAAGAAAAAAACAAAAATGGGATTAAAACTGACCTCAGAGGACTGTGGTCAGTGGCAAAAGGTCATGCTGAAGGCTAGTCTCAAGTGGAGTACTGCAGACGCCAATACCAAGGTCCATATCATTTAACATCTTTATTATCCAGGTCATTAATAAAGAAAGAGACCAAATGTATGTGCTCTCATTCAGAGGGATCTTGACATCCTGGAGAAATGGTCTGAAAACAACTTTGTTCAGTTCAGCAAATGGAAAATCTAAGTCCTTCACCTGAGGAGGAACAGCATCATTCCATCACTGTATGGAATCACTGTACATTCAGGGAAGACCAGCTGGGAAACATCTTGGCAGAAAGGGACTACGGTGTCCCAGTAGACAGCAAACTGACCATGAACCAGCATTGCACCCTTGCTGCAAAGAAAGCCAACAGCATCTTTGGTTGCATGAAGAAGAGTGTTGTCAGAAGGTTAACAGAGATAATCTTCCCCTCTGCTCAGCCCTGGTGGAACTTATCTGGAGTGCTGGATCTTGGCCCCCTTTCCAATGAGAGCCATGGACTTCCTGGACCAAGTCCAGCAAAGGGCCCATAAGGGTCCATTAATTAATTGGTTCGAACATTGCCAGTATAGGGGATTTTTTGTAAGATTATGTGGGAGTTATGTGCTTCAACATCACTAGCCACAGAGAAGCACTGCTCCAACACATCTCCAACTACAGAGCAGCTTCTTCTTTGAAAAGCATGATTTAAGATCTCCTTCTGCAAAAACACCTTGAAAAGCACCATGATGGCAGGAACTTGATTAAACACCACCCACCTACTCTCCCTCAACTAAAGCTGCATTAGCCTGGGCCCGGGGTTGTGAGTTCGTCACCAAGAGACCGCTGCAGCGACAGAACTGGACATGTCCAACACAGGGGACAGAACAATACAAAACAGTTCTTAGAATCAGTTGACTATGCATAAAATTTCCTGGAAGAGGGGGAGACATTGACAAGAAATGATGGAACCAAGCAAGAGTTTGAAGCTTCCCCATGGTGTATCCAGCCAATTGGATGCCACTGGGTCATGTGAGTGGTATGCTTATCTATCCCTCTTCTCCTTTCCTAATTTTTTTTTTCTCTCTTCTTTTCTTTTTTCTTCTGCTAAGTTGTTGGTGCACTAATAAAGTGATTTTGGCTGCTAAGTGACATCTGACCTCATTTGTGTCTTAATTTCACCTCGGAGGAGTCCAGGAGTCCTCGGTCATACAGGGGACCGAATCATACCATAGCAGAGCCACAAAAATTATTAAGTGTATAGACCATCAGCTATACGAGGAGAGGCTGAAAAAGCAGGTACTGTTTGTTCATCTGCAGAAGAGGAGGATCAGAAGGATATTGTCAATCCAAAACAGAATCACAGAATCACAGACAGGTGGCTGTTGGAGCAGACGCTTGAAGATAAGGTAGTTTCACACATCCTGTCGTGAGCAGGAACAAATTACCACTAGACCAGGTTTCTCAAAGCCCCAGACAACCTGGTCTTGTGGAAGTCCAAAGCAATAATTTTCTGGGCACATTGCCACCCTCACAGTCAAGAATTTCTTCCTAATATTTAATCTAAATCAGCCATCTTTCAGCTTCAAATCATTACTTCTTGTCCTATCACTACATGCCCCTGCAAAAAGACCCTCCCCAGATTTCTGTTAGGCCCCCTTCCCAACCCTGGAAATTTTAAAAGCCCGGCTGGACAGGGCTCTGAACAACCTGATCTAGTGGGAGGTGGCTCTGCTCATGACAGAAGGGTTGGATTGAGAACATCTCAAAGGTCCTTTCCAACCCTGAAAATTCTATGGTTCTATAACATCACATTTGTTACGGTCCGAGGTAACGTTAAAATTTCTTTTTGTTTTGGATCCGCAAAACAAAGTCCAACCATAGAAAGGCTGGGTGCAAGCAGATTTTATTTGACAGCTGACACAGGCAAAAATATAGACCCAAGCAAAAGAGGAAGAGAGGAAAAGAAGATATGAGAGAGAGAGGAAAAATGGTAAGAAAGTAGTAAGAAAGAATGAGAGAGAGAAGTGTAGAAAAAGGGAAATAGAGTGGGAAGACTGAAAGAGAGAGAGATTCACCACCGGGGTCTGGCTGTCCATCGAGTTTCTTCAGGATGGCGCTGATTCTGGACAGAGTCCGATGCAGAAATGGTGGCGGGTCAAGAGACAGCAACAGTCACAGCCTGGACAGCCATATATACCCCTGAGTCCCTTGTGTTCCAAAGGGGCAGCTGGCAGTCAGCCAGGTTCATTGGAAGACAGGCTGCCTGGAGGGGAGCAGAAGGATGTAGTCCCTCACCCAGTCAATTCTTATCTTTTTCCAGGTGCCATTCCTCCTCTGTCCCAGCCACTGTAGCCAGGCACATAATCATGCCTCCAGGGGGGTCCCAGCACTGAAGGTTGGAAAGAGGAGTATTCTGCACCCAGTCATCAGCTCTTATCTTCTTCCAGGCATTATTCCCTGCTCTGTTCCAGCCCCCTTAGCCAGGTACTTCACAAGTACAATCCAGGTGGCTCAGTCGTGCCTGAAGGGACTACCCAGCACTGAAGGCTGGAGCTCAGAGAAGAGGAGCAGTCTCCACCCAGAAGATCTTATCACATCCAGAGGTGCCACCCCCGGCTCAGTTCTGGCCAGTCAGGTCCTCCACCCTAGCCAGGGCTATTCATTTTAATTGCAAATCAGTGAGGTCAGACTCACGCAGCATTTTAAACTGATAAACATCAAACAATCCTCCAACGATATTCCTCATAAATGGGAAAGACAAAGTAGAGGAATGTACTAAGTTCTTTAACATTCAGGTTGACATGTAAATCTACCAGAAATCTTTTTTTGGCATACTTTTCCAAAGACAGGCCTTGTTCCGGCATTGGAGATTGATGCTGGTTTTCTTTTTCCTCAGGCTTTAACTGAAGAGGCATACATCTCTAGGAAGAGATAAAACAAGAGGTGGGAGGCACTAATTTGTGGGAGCTCATTAAATAATAAAAGGAAACTAAATTTCACTTACCCAAATTACAGCTGATAAACTGATGTCAGTTTATCAGTCCTATGAAGTAGGACTTGATTATTTGTTTTGTCATGTTTTGATTTTCACCTGTTGTAAAAAAGATAGCAAATTTTTATTTGAGGTTGAATCAACTAACAGTCTTCTAAAATTTCTGTTTTAAAAAATCAGTATTATTTGTTGTAGAAAACAATTTACCTCTTAGTTTTACACATAACATTAATAGGTTCTGGTCTCCTTTACAGAAGTCAAATGTCAGTAGTGTCAAGACAGGGACTGGCATAACAGAACTTTCTCTCTCACACATGGAGACTCTTTGTTTTGACTACTATATACATTCACGAATGTCAAAGAGCATGGGAGAGCTTTACAGCCTGAGCAGAGCTAGTACTATTGTCCTTGATTTGCAGAAATATCTACATCTTCCTGAGATTCTGAGACCAAAACTATTTGCAGCACTCAAGATCTAGGCACGCTAAGGTTTTATATAATGGCAAAATTATGCCTCTGTCCTGACCTCAATGCTTTCTATGGTGGAGAAAAATATTTAGTTATCAAAAGTGTTAGAAACACTGAGTGAAAGACTCTGTCTTCTAAAGCTGTAAATATCAGCTCCAATCCCACACATCGGCATCAGGGGATTTAATGAGATTGGACACTTGTGCCAACTTTCTGAGTCTTTCCCTAGCAGTACTACCCATTGGGGATCTGGAAATTGTAAAGAAACAACCAAAATTATTGAGATCAACAAGGAACTGCATTTCTTGAATTACTCTTCCTGAAAACCAGATTATGTTTCTGCTCAATAGAAACATAGTCTTGTAGACTAGACACCACAGCACAAAGAGTAAGACTTGAAAAAATCTGTGGTAACTTGCAGGCTGGTGAAGATTTCTTTGTTAATTTCTTGTCTGTTGCCCATGTGTTATATACAATAAAATTCCAGTAGTTAATTAACTCATCCCAACATCTATTTTTTTCCAAGAAATTTTCACCTTTTATAAAGTCCAGGTTCATAACTACCTATGGCTAATTTCTGTAACTTGTAACACTTTCTTCTTTGCAACAACTCTATACATTTAATTTTTGTAATTTGTTAAACACACACAGATCTTCTTGCAGATGTGTCTTATTGCCTCCAGTGTCCTGTCCCCTGCTGAGATCTGTTGTCTCTCCACTTCTGTATCTAAAATCAAAGTCCAAAATTTCTAACATTTCTAAAACTTACTGGGAAGTCTGACTTCTATACACATATGTTCCTCTGTGAAAACTCAGCTTCTTCCTCTCCTAACAGAATTTCCAGGATTACGTCCCCATCTGTTACTTCCATTCAGGAGCTGAAAGATTATTTCACTTTGACAGTTCTCTACTCTGCAGCAAACAAGCATCCAATGAAATGGTAAGTCCATTGGGACAACTTTACTATCTATAAGGTATCCTATTCTGGCAAAGTGTTGCCTAATTCTTGTTGAAGAATTACTGTCTATGGGGATTAAGGTCAAAATAAAAACTGATTCCTAGCAACACATGAATGATTTAATGCTGTAGTTCTCAAGCCAAATTGCAGAGATGTTTAGTGGGAGAACGGTGAGTGGGAGGAAGGTAAGACAAAAAGGTTTCAAGTGAGAACCACACAACTCACTCTTTAAGTATCAGCTTCAGAGGGAAGATTTTAAACTCCTTGTTTTTTTACTGCTATAAGAACTTTGTCACTGCAGTCTAACGCTATTCTGCCTCTCTTGTTGAATTCAAGTTTCTTATGCAAGTATACTAGAAGTACTCTTTCATATACAATTTGAAATATTTGGAAATAATTAATGAGATCCATTTTGTCAGTGAGATAATATTTGATAGAGGCCACAGCTCATTCACATTAAATATGTTATGTATTAAATACTCCCTAACCTTTCCTGTCCTTCCCCAACCCCCTTAGTCATTAGTAAGTGGACAGTTCTCTTCTAATAACAGTATAAAAATGAGCAAGCTTTGTAATTGCATCAGATACATACACAAGGTGAAGCTGTTGCTGCTACCACTGAAGTGGCTGCTAAGCTGAATAGCACCACTTACTGTTTGCTCTCAGTACACCATTTTCTGAACATGGGATATGTTAAAGCCTTTGTCCCAGTCAAATCCTTATTTTGGATCCTGCTGCTCATGTTGGTGCAGCTGCTACCCTGGCTCATATGCATCTTTCCATGGCACTCAGAGCAGATGACCTCATGGCTGCAAGCCACAGATACTCAGAGAAGGATATTTCAATCACCACTCAAAATACCACTGCCAGGATGCATCACGATTTCCCCGATCTTCGTATGGCCATCTGGGAATTTTGGCTTTCACTGCTATGGGCAGTTAATCTCAGCAGAGATGTCTGCTCCTGGAATCCCTATTATGTTTCTATATGAAGATGTGGATGCTAGGATGCTCTGCCTCACTGTCCCTGTCAGGAAATCAGCTCCAGGTTCTTTCTAGTACTTTGGCTGAAGATGCACTTCTGCCAGTATGACAACTAGGGAAACCCTGGCAACGACTACTGATAGCCTTTTTCCATAAGTCTTCCTCTTAATCCATTCTTACTTGAGTCCTCAATTAAGAACAGAATAGATCTGAGAGCATCCCTGTCCACGTGTTGTACATGAAGCAATAAAATACTTTCCTAGATCACCAGATGATTAGCTCTGTATCACTTTAGGAAACATTTTGCTGAGGTTCATGTAATCCTTGAAAGATTGTCTCAAGGTGCTTTGAAATTGCAGCAGCTGAAATAAATACAAAATGAGAATGATATCAGAAAATTTAAAAATGTGACTAATAAGAAACTATCAAAATGATGGAAATTAAGACTTCACATCACCATTTTCATTTAAGCTATATTTTCAGGGATTCACACCTCTAACACTGTCATTCTTTTCTGTTAAATGCTCTGGAAACAATCTGAAGGATTTTTGTGGCTATTAGCTTTACTGACATTTATCTCATAGAGTAACTACTTGCTCCTTTAAAATTATATTCATCAAGAAAGAGCTTGAGCTTATTGACGGAATTTTTTTTCTGTTATTTCAAATATAATAAAAAGAAGATGGTATTGTTGATGTGTTAGTATCTATGAGCTGAACAAAATAACAGATGAGTAATGTCAGCATACAGTAGATCTTTTCCAAATAAGATTTTTTTGAGTAATATTACACACTTCACTTACTGAAATGGGCTTAGCATTTTGCATACCAAACATCAGCTCACCCTTTCTGTCCTTCTGGAAGAGAATAATGTTGTGCGTCAGCATGGATAATTTCTATTCTTGCTAATCACTGAATTAATGAGATTTAGAGAGCAATTTCTTCCTCTATTTCTCCTTCATTATATTTATACATGCGCACACAAATATTTTGTGACTGGACAAGAGCAAATGAGAAGAAGGTGACTTGTTTATGAGACTGGAAAAACACTGTTCCTTATTGTCAATGTCTTTAATGTTTAAACATAAGTGCACCTAATGCTAGTGCCATAAAAAAAAACAAACAACAAAACCCAACCAACCAAAAAAAAAAAACCAAAATAACCAAGCCAAACCAAACCAACCAAGCAAAAAAAAAAAACCCAAAAAACCAAAAGCAACAAAAAACAACCCAAAAAGCCCCAAGGAAAACAGTTGATTTCTCTGAAAAATAATTGAATTGTAATCACTAAGTACTTAGAAAGTGAATTCGATTTTATTTAGAAGCTTTCCTGTACAATGAAATCCTACATTTCCACTTTAAGATTTGAATCACCTTATAGATCTAGTCAGGTAATGTCATGGCAAATGTCCTTTGTACCTAATGAAATAAAGTAATTTTCTTAATACACTTGATAATTAAAAGAACAAAAATTACTAGCTTCTACAACATAGATGTTATTTTTTTATCATCATAAATTAATATCTTTGTACAAGAAAAACTAGGAGATATGTTGATTCACATCTGTCAAATTGTCAAAGGTGAGGTTCCTAAAAGAGAGGATGTTGACTTAGTAATCTGGGCATAGTTAACCCATATAAAATGATTTCATTAAACTAAAAATATTTAAAGGAGGATGAGCTCCATGACTGGCAAGGTAATGGAAAAGGTACTCCAGGAAACTGTGCTAAGGCACATGGAAAATAAGGAGGCAATTGGTGACAGCAAATTGTTCATGATAAATTTATGTTTTTCTCTGACAGTTAAAGCACTTGTGGATAAGGAAAGTGTAACTGATGTCATCTACCTGGACTTGTGCAAAGAATTTTAGGCTATTCCACACAGCATTCTGGTCTCTAAATCAGAGAGCCTCCTGACAGATGGACCACTCAGTCAATCAGGAACTGTCTGGATGGTCACCTCAGAGAGTTGAAGTTAGAAGCTTAGGGCAAAAGTGGAGATCAGTACTCAGTGATATTCCTCAAGGGCTGGTATTGGGACTGGTGCTGTTTAATGTCCTTGATGGAGTCCTTGATAGTTAGCAGGAATAAGTGCACCCTAACAAGTCTGCAGATGACACCAAGCTGTGTGGTGTGACCAACATACTGGAAGGAAGGGAGGTCATCCAGAGAGACCTTGGCAGGCTTGAGCGATGGGCTCATATCAACCTCGTGAAGTTCAACAAGTTCAAGTACAAGGTCTTGCACATGGGTCTGGGCAATCTTAAGCACTGTTACAGGTTGGACAGAGAATGAGTTGAGAGCAGAACATGAGGAGAAGGGCATGGAGCTGCTGGAATGAGTCCAGAGGAGGGACACAAATAGGTTCAGAGGGCTGGAGCACCCCTTGTGTGAAAACAGGATGAGAGAGTTGGGGTCATTCAGCCTGGACAAGAGAAGGCTCAGGGGACATCTTATAGTGGCCTTCCAGTACCTGAAGAGAAACTATAAGACATCTGGGGAGGGACTTTTTATAAGGGCATGCAGTGATACAACAAAAGGGAGTGGCTTTAAACTGGAAGAGAGTAGATTTAGGTTAGACAAAGAAGAATTTCTTTGCTATGAAGGTGGTGAGACAATGGAACAGGATGCCCAGTGAAGTTGTAGGAGCCCCCTCCCTGGAAGTGTTCAGTGCCAAGATGGATGGGGCTTTGAGCAAACTGGTCTAGTAAGAAGTTGTTCCTGCCCATGGCAGGGGTGTTAGAACTAGATGATCTTTAAGGTACCTTTCAATTCTAACCATTCTATGCTATGAAATTACAGCCATAAATACTAATTTTCTAAAACATGAAGCAGGCACAAAAGAAAGTATGTTCTAGTACAGTATTAACTTTATTGCATGGTTTGTAGGGTTTTGTTTCGTTGCGTTTTTGCATTTCTCTTATTTTGGTTGGACAGCTTTATATGAATTGTAGCATTTATTTAAAATCCAGATGAGATTTTGGTATTTGTGGTAAACCTGCATTTAGGTACATAACATGCTGGCAAGGGTAAATAAATATTGCTGGTGATATTAAGTATGCTAGTTTAGCTTACTGAATGCACAGGGAAACATATTGTAGCTGCTGTGTGGGAAATCTATTTCCAGCTCATAGACAACTCAAGCAGTACTGTCAGCTCAGTTAATGTATAAAAGAAACTGAGGAGGCAGATAGTGTTTCTCTTAGAAACATCAGCTCCTCTGTGTTTGATGTTTTTTTTCTCCTTCTGTAGTTCGTTTTGGTAGTAAATAGCACAAGGGAACTGAGAATATTGTGTAGTATAATAAGCTAACAATAAGCTAATATACTAGGCTAACAAACATTGTAATAAGAACAATTCTTAAGACTGCACCAGAAAAAGAAAAAATGGACTGAGGAAAACAAATTTGTGTTTCTTAGGAAAAGGACTGCTAATCCTTCTTTAAACCCACACCTTCAGACCAGACCAAGTTACCTTAACAAATATCCCAAAGCATACTTTACATCTGTATGCAGAGAAATCCTACCTCAAAACATCACCTATTATAACTGCTTGAAAATATTCTTCCTCCTCCTGTGACTTTATGCCTGGATATTTTGAGCTATGAGAGAAGTTTCTTTATTTGACATCTGCCTGTCTCTCTTCTACTTTGTAAGCATACTATTAAAGCATTTTTTTTTTATATTTTAAAACCAACAATCAAAATTTGTGTGACTATTTGTCATACTATTTTGCTAAGACTACATAAACTGTCTTCTAGAGGGTTATATAACAAATAGAGAAAACATACTGAAATGGTGATTTGAAGCAAATGGTTCTGTTTCTTGTTTTTAATATGCATGGTGTGCTTTGGCTTTGGTAACCTTTTGCAAGCTAATACAAAGTGCATTTCATAAGATCAGTCATATGCTCTTACAAGAAATGAAAATATTTTTTATCAGAAACTCTTAACTCCTAAGTGCTGTACAAATGTATACATAGATGCAGCTACATCTCAAGCACTGAGAGCTACTAATGAATTAACCTAGTAGTAAGCTGAAAATCACTTATAAGATAATGACTAAAAATCTCAGGAATGTGTCCAAGTTTCATATCCCCCGAAAAATAACACATTTCTCCAGATACAGAGCAGAAAAAGAACCTGTAGCTTGTGATACCTTACTGAGGTACTAGAACAATTTTCATTTAGCACAGTGTTCACAGAACACTTGCAGAATAGTGTGGCTTATGTGAAACACAGGCCTGAACACATATTTGACAAAGATATTAATATAAACTTTCAAGGACTTTATAGTTTTTTCATGCACATATCAAAAGGAGGGAAAAAAAATTAGATTTGTTTTAATAGTTGATCAAGGATAAATTATTTTCTCAATCCCAGAGTTTTTCTACTCTAAAAATATCTTAAAATGCAAAGTGATTTTAATGATTGATAGATTATCTTCACTTTATTTTAGCACTTTAAGAGTGTAAAACTCTTCAGTCAGTCACTGGAAGAGAAAATAATTCAATGCACTGTAATGTCAGCTACCACACATCATCAGGGGTTCCAGAGGTAATAAGACACCAGATATGAACATCAAGAGAAGTATGTATTTTAAAGGAGTCAGCTGGAGGCAACTTAACTGTTTTACCATTGTTAACTGTCATCAGAATTGTGCCATGCTGCTCTCCCTATTTCTAAGTGATGTCAAAATGAAAAACATAAAAGTAACTGAGTAAACCACAAGAACTGAAGTGGTTCCTTCATCTAATAGCTTTATATCTCCAATTACCATGATAAGAAAAATGCTAGTCATGGCTTATTTTTTTGTATTAAAAAAATATAGACTATTATTGTTGAATAAAGTTTAAAGTTATTAAAATCTCTTAATAAATTAAATCCTGATGACTATGTCCTACCTTATCTGCTCAGCAGGAAACAATGCCCTGGAACAGGAGCTTCCTCTACTGATGACCTGCAGTTCATCTATTTATCAAGTCCTACTTGTTTCTATGTTCAGATATTTGTGATTTTACTATTTTTGAGAATTAAATGGAAAAGGATTTGCAAAATGTCTTCCCAACACTTATGTTCTACATTTCTGCAATTTGTCAGTGTACACATCACCCTATCACAACTGCTCTGGCACTGGTTCTTTTTTTAAAAGTAAATCAAGCATTAATGTAAATGATTTCTACTAATAACACTAAATATATTCTGTAAATTATGTACTTAGTCATTAGCATAGCATAGGAGTTACAAGTATGTCACAGGAAATTTGTCATTGCTTTCATCAGCAAAGATAATCTGTGCCAGTGGTCAAACTGTAATCTGGCAACCCTACAGCAATGGCAGGGTAGTGGGAACCCTGCTTGATGGTACACTTCACCTTTGATAGATGTTGGACTTACACAGTCAGAGAGCTACTGGGACACAAAGTTGAAGTGTAAGACCTGGTGACCACTCAGAACTGTGGACACTGAGAAGCTTGGAAAGCTTCAGAGCTTTTTGTTTGGTTGGTTGGTTTGGTTTGGTTTTTGTTGTTGTTTTCTCAGAAGGGAACCATTGGCTTCATAATAGTGAAGAATTAATCTGAAGAAAATCTTCCAAATATTCTCTCCTATCTAGATAAACAGTCCAAGGATTAAATTTACTTCTTGAGTGTTCTTCTGCTTTGAGAATCCCAGGATAAAAATTTCCTATAACTGTTCTGTGCCTATGGGGAGTAGAGGATGGGTCAAATGACCCAAATCACAGTGTTCCTTCCCATGGCCTTCAGTATAAAATAGCTTCTAAGACAGCATTCTTCTGGGCTGTCATCTCTCCCTCTCTTTCTTGTATTCCTGCATTCTGTTTTCTTGATGGAGAAGAAGAAAATTCACTGAGAGAGGCTGCCTTCCCCTACCTCCTTGAGTAGTACTGGTGCAGCTGATGCAAAGGATTTTTGTTGATTGCCACTGGAACCCTGGACTCAGGTATTACCATCTACTGCCGAGTCCAGTCTGGGACTTTTATGGTTGGGATGAAATTACCATCTGAGTAGTGTGGGTTCTGTATTACACATTTGCATGTATTTGTATATAATTCACCATTATGATTTATTACTTCATTAATCCAATTCAAGGTTTTATTATTCAGCCTTAAAGTCTCTCTCCTTTATTCCCCTCTATCTTCCCCTGGGAGACTTGTGGACAGATAAGATTTGTCACCAGTTTATTGGCTAAAACCACGATGAGTGAATACTTAATCTTCAAACAAGTAGGAAATATGGTAAAATTCTTGGCCAGAACTTTAAAATTGTTGATAAATTTACTGTTGCTAACAGTAAAATTATAAATGTGACTTAAGGTTTTGTAATAGGTTAACGGTGGTTTGCTTCTACTATAGCAGCCTACCATAAAAGCAACCTTCTATTGAGCTTATAGAGAGAGGTAAGAAAAGCTGTTATACCACTTGAAACTTGATTAATTAGCACTTCCAATGCATGTTTTCTTACATCTCTTTTCCTCTTAGTCTCATAGATGCTTTTAACGGAAGAAATATATTTCCAGTCTTAGACGGTCTTTAACTGTCTTTTTTTGGAATAATTGAAACATTCATCTTCTGTTCATGTTGATGGAGTTTACTCTTGTTCTCTTAAGAAAAATAAAATGATTTGGCACAAAGAAGAACATAAAAGTATAAAACTAAATGAATTATATCTTCTGTTTCTGATGTTTTGTTACTCAAAGCTAGCTTCTGGCAAAATACAGGCATGCCAGTTGCTCTATAATTTTTATAAAGCTCCATCTGTTTAAGGCTCTTGCATTTAGCTTGTCTTTCTGTTCATGGGCACATGACTATTGCATAAGTGTAATTTTCCTGTGTAGTTGATTTTATACATATGTTTCATAGGACACAAATATATAATTGCATTTTTAATAGGAAGAAAGGAAGTAAGATGTTGAAAGGAAAACAGCAATATACATTAAAAGCTACCTGTTCAGTTATAAAGACAATAAATGTAGTGACCTGGTCTTGATAAAGGAGTTCTCTTTCCTGATTTCCATATACAATTTGGGTGGTGTCAAAATCAGTAAGACAAAAAGCATGATACAGGTCTGGCAAACTTCAAATCTTAGGGGACTGCAAGGAATAGGGAGACCAACATGCTGGAAGTTTGTGCCACCTGCCTGATCTACTTAACCTCCTCTTACTGAATGTATAAGAAATGTTCCTTTTAAAATTAATCAAAACCTACTCCCCTTTAAGTCCCAGGATAAACATTTTTTCATGGCATTGAGGTTCTTAGACTTTTGCTTTGTTAAAATCACCAGTCTATAACAACTTTTCTGCTTTCTGCTTTACTCCACATCAAAGTCAAACCTATACTTGAAAAAATAAGAATATAAACTTTTGCCTGACAAATAGCATGTAAGCATGAGGTTATTGCCTGTGGGAATAATCAAGTCAGATATAATAATCAGATATTTGAAAGGTAAAGTTTCATTAATACTTTTCTTATGTAACTTAGGTAAGTGATAGCAGAATATTTGTATTAGCTGCTGCTAAAGGTCTTGTCAACCAAAACCTAAAATATATAATTCAAAGGAAGATCTGTAAAGCTGAAATTGCTCTGCTAATGTTTTACTGAAAGTAAGACTCCTTAGAGCTTCATTTATACAGTGAGAGACAGAATAAATAACCTATTTATCAGAAGTTCATTAAGGAAAAACCAAAAATGCATATTTCCAGATATCAATATTCAGCTTTGAGGTTTTTCTTTTATTTTGTTTGATCATTTCTTAGTAGTTTTGGGAGTTCTTATGTAAATATCATTATTTAGAAATTAGTTTTTCCTCTTCGGTTTTACAGTATCACTCAAATTTGTGTTCAGTTCAACAATAGTCATTTAGATTGCAAGACATTTGTTCATCTCACTTTAAAGTTCCGGGATTTCCAGGGATTTATTCTCTACTTTTTCTGACTTTTATATCTGCAAAATATATGTATTTAACAACACAATAATAGTCTTTTCAGCAACAAATTTTGAATCATATTCATCATAGTTCACATTTCAAACCTCTATGTAAGTGTTCTGCATATAAATCCATCATTAAGTCCTAAAAGCTAATCTGCATATGACAATGAAGTAAAAATTGAAAAGCTAGAAAGATTGCAGTTCTTTCTTCCTAGAAAATCACACGAAAAGTTTTATTAACTAGAATTTAACCATATGTTTCCAAATAATGATTATCATATTGATACTTTGGCTATGTTGAATAGAGGAAATGAACAAAATCAAAATCAGGATCAAAAGGATGTGTTCCACTCTTACAGCTACAGCATAGAGATGTCATGGTTAGTTATAGCTTATAATGAGGTCACATAAAACAGAAGAGATGTACTAAAGTGAATGATAGTAAATGAAAAATAAATGGTAATACCATTCATTTCTAGAAAAGAAAATATACATTCAGAATGCAGCTGTAAAATAGTAAATAAGTTGAAACTTCATTTAGACAGGTACATTTCAATTCCCCAGTACATGTCTGTAATATACTTAGAACATTGTTTTGAACTATTGTTCTTTCCCTGATTTTCTGTTGCCTAACTCAGACTGTTTCATTTTCTTGTTTATACTATATAGTGTAAACACATTACAGTGCACAGTATATAGTGTATACACTATATAGTGTAAACATATTGCAGTTATCTGCATTTATTAATTGTTCAACTTTCTTAAGTATATTGTGTCTGGTAAAGGTCAACATTCAGAAGTAAACTTGAAATAGTCCAGTACTGCTGGATAGGTCAGGGTCATTTCAATATTAACCCTCTGTTTTGACTGACCATGCTATTTTCATTCAATACTACTTTGGAAACCAGTAACAGTTTTAAATTCTTATACCCTTAGATTTTTATAGCATGAGAGAAACATGTTCTTGTTTGAATTAGTTATTCATGTTCCTTTGAATGCAGTGTATGGCTTTAAAGATTTGATTAAATGAATCAGTCTTGAACAGGCATGACCAGGGGATTTTTTTTCTCTTCTTCATTCCAAGTCTGGATCTTAAAAAAACAAGTGGATCCACAAGGTACATCGTATATCATAGAATATGCCAAGTTGGAAGAGACTTGTCAGACTCATCAAACTCAACTCCTGTCTCTGTGTAGGGCACCCCCAGAATCACACCATGTGCCTGAGTGTGCCATTCAAATACTTCTTGAACTCAGGCAAGCTTGGTGCTGTGACCACTTGGGGAGCTCATTCCATTGCCCAGCTGCCCTCTGGGTGAAAAACCTTTCCTTGATATCTAACCTACACCTCCCCTGATTCATCCTCCTACCATTTCCCTGAGTCCTTCTCTTCGGTCACAGGAGTAAAGAAATTAGTGCTACTCTCATCTCTTCCCCTTGTGAGGAAGCCCTGTACTACTACTCTGAGGTCACCTCTCATGTAAATGCATTTACTTAAAAATGGAAGTGGCTATGCAATAAAAAAAAAAATCAATATTAAACTGTCAGTGATGGACTAAGGAATAGTTCATCAGAATTTATAAGTCTTTGAAAAAAACAGTTGTCCATCTTTCCTGTTAGTAGTAAGAGCAATCTATTCATATGAAATATTTGTTTAAAAATACATGGAATCAAAAGCCAGAATGAAGAAACTATTGGGTTTCTGATAAGGGAAACCTCATGGTGATAGTTTGAAACCTTACTAATGAAAACTAAAATCAAGGGAGAAGAATTTTTGCCTAAGAAAAAAAACCATATTTGAAATACCTTGGCCCTAAACTCAGTGGATTATAGTCAATGAAACAGATGGCAAAGTGAACAGCAATAGATTAGAATCTGTGGAAAAATCTAGTCAGTACTAAGGAATACTAAAAGAGGCAGTAACTCTGAATATCATGGAAATGTACCTACATATTTGAAAAGTTTTCAGGGTTGTTTAATATCAGCCTTACGATATGCACTGAAAGTAGAGCTCTAAAATGCAATGGATGTCTTGGCTACTACAAGAATTCAAGTAAATGGTAATTGTAAAGCATGACTAAGAAGAATCAAAAATTCAAGTATAAAAAAATTCTTCATCTTCTGTAAGTAAACCGAACTTCTAATCAGAATTTCCACAAGAGCACACCCTTAGGGCACAAAAATGTACAATGAATGAGTCTTGATAGGAGAGCATTGTATTTAAATTTAGCAGCTTGCTGTAACAAAACCAATGTGTTTATTCATTCTAGCTATTTTTCATGAAGTATATGGAACTGTTCATTCTTCTTCATTCGGTTTCAAAGATGGAGTACAGAGCTGATAGAAACGGAAAGGACTGCTAGAAAGCTGTTAGTGTTAGCATCAATTTTTATTAAAAATATGAAAGAACACAAGTGACACTGTACTTTATGATACGGTTCTTTTGAAGAACACACACATTAGAGCTACAGTTCTGTGCAGAAAAACAATATATAACAATGCACAAAAAAAATGTGTCTGTTGGCATAGGCAAAGCGAGTATATGAGCAATGTCCCTGACCCCAATACATGTTTCATTTATGCCAGAGTTCTGGAAAGTGGGCAGGCGGTGGTGGCAGCTGCTGGTGTGGGAGCAGTTGTTGCTCACAACCTCCCATCTGCCTGGCAGCAGGAGCCAGAGCAAGCAGCTGAGTTCACTGCAGCTTCCCTGTGGCTCTGTGTTCCTGCTCCAGCCTTTCTCGGCTTCTCACCCATGGAGCTGCAGAATTTAATTCTGTCTGTGTTGCTGAAAGATCTGGAGCCAGCTCTGTGAATCTTGCTAAATAAGAAAAAATACTGGGGAGGCAAAGCTGCTGGTCATTTTAAAAGCTACTGATTTCTTTTCCTCTTGCCTGCATTAAGCTGTAAGATTTCCATCTGAGGTTTGCGTGTCTTTATTTCTTGTGCATGTGCACACAAGCACACCCCTTCTGTCAGAGATGTCATATGAAAAGTAGCCATAAGAACTGCTGAGTGCTTCCAGGATACTGCAGACCCAAAGAAGTACTACAGTTTCATGTTGCAATCTTTTCACTATCAAACCTGAGGTCCTTACAGCTTTCGTACTGAAGACCTTGGAATGATCTCTGAGAGGTCTCTTTGGCTGATGTTGGAAAATACGGATGATCTAAATCACAACAGATCCATCTCTTGACCCTCAGTCCATTCTTTTTTAAATTAAAAGAATGTGCCTTGATTCATATTCCTAAACTTCTCATACGTATTCTGAAATTAGATTATCTCAGCTACTAGAAAGGGAATATATGAGTGCTGTTTGAGGATTTGCTTTAAAATTAAGTAAGCATCCCAATACAGCTTTATCAGCAGCTATTCAGTTTGTCTAGTCAGCAAATGAAAGAAGTTTGGATAATTCTAAGCAGCTTCAGCTAAGTTATACAAATTGGCACAAAGAATATAGTTACTACAGCAAAAACAATATGACACTAGACAACTCTCTTCTTTCTTCCCCTATGATTTCCAGGTTTAAAACCAGCTAAACAAATAAATAGATTATACAAAATTAAACTGAGATTTATTTGATGCAGTAGTAGAGAGAAGGGAGTAAAGAAGAATTTTCATCTGATTTCACACATGAAAGTGTTGAGAATGCTCATGTCTAATGAAGGCCAGGCTGAGGACCAGCGCCCTAAAGGGAGTTAACAGTAGCATATTCCAGGAGAACATGGGAGTCAGGTGAAAAATTAAGCTGAAAATAGAGGAGTTCATTAAAGTCATAAAGGTTGGAACCTGATGGACAGGTAAATTAGGCAGCAGTAAGATTTACAGCCATTAACAACAGTGAGACACTCTTGCTCTATTATGGTTCTGAGAGCAAGAGAGAACCTGTTCATACCCCTGAAATTCCGTCTTCCTATTCTTCCTTCTGCCACTTAGTGTTTTTACTTCCTTACTCTGTAAAGTATTTCAAGAAGCCACCTCCCATCCAGGAGTTTCAACTCACCTTCTGCCATTTATTACTAGGAGGAAAAGAGGAATTCATTGTGAATAAAGTAAAATCCAGAACTGCGAAATAAGGGGAAAAAAAAAGTGTAAAACACATCTAAGGAGGTATAAACCAAGTTGCTTAATTTATACTACTAGAAATTTCTTCTTTTGTTCTCCTTTTTTTGCAGTAAAATCGCATTTCCACATAAAAATCATGTCTGTATGCATTTCTTCCACTCAGGTTCTGTAATAAGAGGGCAAATAGAAAATATTTGTAATTGTTTGTTGAATTGTAAGGAGTCTAAAGCAAAACAATGGGATTTGTCAGACATTTAGAAAACATGGGCAATATGAAAACAAATGTAGACTATTTATAGAAGATGGAAAGGAAATGTTAGATTTTCAAATACATAAAAGATAGTTGTAAAAGAATCAGGTGTCATTTGTTGTCTGTGCTCACTGTAAATGGAATGAAAATAATGGATTTGAAATGGAACAATTCATATTAAATCTATACAGTAGGAAAAAAATCAAAGTTAAAGGTTATTGTACACTTTGATGGAATGCCTAGAAAACCTATAATATCTCTATCACCTAAAACTTTAAAATAAATGAGAAAACCATGGTATGAAAGCTGTTATGATTGAACCTACATCATAAAAGACTGTAGACCACAGCCTCTTATGATCACTTTCTGTTCTGTATGTCCATGATTACCAAGTAAATAAAAAATAGTAATGATTTTCTCTGTGTATCTATCAAGGTTAGATATCCAGATATTCAGATTTTTAAAGAATATAGTGACATATCACTAGTAACAACTCTATAAAACTCAGACTTTTTAAAAACAGAAAGTTTGCTAGTAAGGAATGTAAGAAGGCTAGACTTCTCACAAGATTAGATGCCTAAGGGAAGATGCCTAATAGGCTTTATGAAAGTGTGTAACAACTAAGGACCTAACCCTGAGTAAAGTAATATAAAGTAATATAGACAAGTTCCTACAATTTTTTTTTTTTATTTTTTTTTTCTTCCCCCCAAGTATTATGTTTTCTTGTTTTGTTCATCTGACTGTTTTAGTTTTGATACTCTGTGGTAGATTTTGTACTGGTAAAATTGGTGAAAATTTTTCAACTTTGTCAAAGGTGTAGAATGGTAGAATGTGAAGTGGAAAAAATTTACACCCTATAGCTTCTCTTCTCTAATTTCTGAAGTACATAAACTGCAGAAAAAATATAAAACAGAATATTTACAGAGTTTGTAATAGAAATATCAATAAAAATAATAGAAATTCTATCTAAAATGAACGACCCAGTTTTATATTTTTGTAAAATTCAAAACAAATCTATAATTTTTGTGGAGTACAGGAAGAAATATGTATATCTACAAAGTCCATTTTCCCCAACAATTTCTTCTTTAGCTCACTTTTTTCCTGGATTGGTGTGCCTATGAAATATCTCTGTTAATGGAGTACTAAGCTGACAAATGTTGGTCTACAGCTTATTCAATTCATTACCAAGTATTTTATACTCAGCTGCAGTTCTACTGTTTTCAGAAAAAATTCATAACATTCAGAAACATCAATCTAATTTTAAAAATATTTCTTAGTTGTGTGGAATGATCACACAAGGTTTCAAGTGTTTGTTTAACCTTAAAAATATGCTTCCTTCCTCATGTCATTTGGTTAAGCATAATGTTTTTCTACTTTTATGTATAAAATGTGAGAATAGACATTCTTGGGTTTAGGCTAGTGCTGCAGTGAGTGATTGACTCATCCCAGTATGATAATTCTTACAGTCTCTTGTATGTTATTTCCTGTGAAAAACAGAACAAAACAAAACAAAACAAACAGACAAACAAAAAATCCCAAAGAAACAACAAAACACTAACATAGTTAAAGTCCTACTGTGTGTTTGAAAAGTTCCAAACTCAGTTTTGTCACCAAAAGAAATTACCTGCAAGACTCTAGGTCATTTCCTGAAATCTGACAACATGGACCTTGACCATGGAAGAGACACAGATAAAATACAGGTTTTTTGGTATCTATATTTTAAAAGATAGCAAACAAACAAACAAACGAAAAAAAATTAGTCTGATTGTTGTAATTTCACATCTGCCTTGATTTTTCTCAGATTCCTGATCCCAGTATCATTCATACCCACATGAAAGAGTACTAATGGGTAGCAGTCAGTAGTCTTCACAAGCTGTGGTACTCTTTCAGGAATGTCACAGATTTTTGTGCCTGGAAGGCAGGAAACTTCATGTGATTCTTTGTCAGGTTGACAGATGGGTATCTGACTGCCCTTTAGCCATCTCCCATTTCAAGCACCCATGGTTTCTTTTTGTGATAACCTCTGTGCCTTTCTGCTGGAACTTCACTACATTGTACACCTTAAAGCACCATATCTGTTGTTGGCATTGATGTTAGGGGATGGTGTTTGGTCTTTCTTTTGTGAGTAACCAGGGTCCAAGGTGTCTCATTTTCAGTGGTGTCTGATAAAATATTATGAATTTACACCCAGCTATCTATATGCACTTCAGCTCTTCTAGCATTATGCAGCTTTGCTGTTTCTTGTGGTTCAGCCACCTGGCACAACGCATCCTGGTGGCAGGAGGGCAGGGTTTCCTGTGGAGTCCCCAACTCCTGCCATTGCCTCAGGGATGTTAGGATGTGGCTCCAACGATCTATTTCCTGCTCACAGTCTCTGATACTCCTTAGCCTTTCTACTTTCTCTTTTAGTTGTTCAGCTTTGCTGAATGGATCATTCACCTGGTCGTACCTCACACAGGCAGTCTCTCCACTGCCCTCCAGTATGAACAACAGGCTTAAGCACTCACTGCAGCTGGGGACCTGGACACCTCTGTGACTGTGTGGGACCTCAGCCTGGGTCACCACGTTATTCCTGGCAGTGGCTTTTGCCCAAGTGAAAACCATACCACTTCTGGGAGGGTGATGACCACTAGTTAAGGCAATCACCAAAGCCAACAAGGGGGATGTGCCCAACTCACACCCTGCTCGCATAAACTGCTGCGTGAAATTCTTTGCCACATTCTTTTGATTTGCCACACCCTGTTTGCCTGCCCTGCATTGTTCGTGCTCCTTGAGGGATAGTCCTGTACCATGACAGGGGTTGGGATGCTGTCACTCTGGTCTCCACTAACACTGAGTCAGAGAGCTCCCCCATTGGTCAAGATCTTCTCTTCCCACTCTAAGTGAGGAGGCAGCCTCCTTCTTTCGCTGGAGAGGAGGATGTGCCACAGATCCCTTCACTTCAGTTACTAGATACAGTAAACAACCTGATTTGTGATTAATAGGAGTGTGAAACCATGTCAGGATCAAAGCACAACAACAACAACAAAAAAAACTAGATTATGATAAAATGGGAATCACAGAAAAAAGGATTTAAGGAAAAATAAGCTTTTAAAAAAGAACACTGGGAATTTTTATTCTTTTTAAATAAAGCTATGTAGAGGTGACCTAATCTGAGCATACACAAAGAAGTGCTTGAAAAGAAAAGCAAATGCTCTGTATTATAGAACAGACAGCTTATCTACTTATGTTCTCAGAGAACTAAAAAGTACAGGTATTCCTTAAAACCACTTTATTAATTCTTCAGGCCAGTTTATTGATTTGGTAAGTGAGGCGGGAATTAACACTGAAAAAAAAAGAATTTGAGGAAGTCTGGAATTAAGATTGTAGGAGAAAGTCCTGCTGCCACTTGTAGCCTGGGTTTTGTTTCTCCTAAGACTTTACAAGTCATAGACTCTTGCTGTATATCTGGTTACTTCTGGAACCTAGCCATGTTAGGAACTGATAGATAACCAACTGAGAATGAAAGAAAGTGAATCTGCGGAAGTCCTGAAACCAGTGGGAATTTTCCAAGAAGTTTCACACCTCCATCAGTGTCTCATCTGGTACATTGTGTCTTGCTGTTATTCTTCAGTTCGTAGCAGAGTCAGATTTGTAACTTGTTGAGATTTCTATTGTTTCTATTGCTGTTGGGTACTACATTTGGTTCACAGGGCTTTTTATATTGTTAAGGGCTAAAGTTGTTCATATAGCAGTCCTTTGTTACAAAATAACTTACTTGATCATAGAGATAGTCTTTGAATTGAACTTAAAAATACTACCTTCTTACTTTTTATATCTGATGATAAAAGGATTTTTTTATGTGCCATGTGCCATGCTGGTATACTGTCCTTTACCCTATGTATACTGTAGCCATAGTATGTCATGACCTACGAGATCAATGAAAACAAAGATTTTTAGAGTTTGTTCTGAGGAATACAACACTATAATTTAAAACAAAGTGAAATATGATTTGAGCACAATTTATTCTTCACTGGTTACAAGAGTTCACCTATAGAAACTTTTTCAAAGCAGGAAAGTCAAATGTGACCAGGTGTTTTGGACAGTGGAACTTACAAAGTCTTTTTTTTGATGCAACCCTTTCCCCTAAAGCCTTACCTACTGTATTCTAGTAGAAAGTGTATATAACCTAAACACGTCTCCTTATGAAACACTGCAGGCAAGAAAGAAACTCTATCTGGTTCATTCTTATCAAAGTACTGAATATCTGAGTTCCTCTTGCCTATTCCTCACTGGCAATAGTAATGTGCTTCTTCATCTTCCATATAGTGGTTCACTTTCAGGAAATATGAGACTTCTTAACAGTTCCTGTGAAACTGGCCAATATGCTTAACAATTTAAAGTGTTTTGAAGAACAGTCTGTTGGTAAGAAGACAAACGTCCATCACAGTCACCTCAATAGTCTAATATTTGACATGTTTTGTGTTTTGTAGCACAAGATAGTTTTCTCTTCTCTGCCCCCGAATACCTATATCACCTCCATTGGAACTGATTGGATACCTCAGATTTGTGTATTTGTGTTGTGTGTACACATGCATAGATACACTTACATATAACTGCACACACTGAAGGAACAAAATGCAAATCTTTTGTGGAGTTTTTTTTTCTTTAAGACCCTATGCTCAAGCTTAAAGAAGAGAAAAGCCACCGAATTTTTAGAACAGCATTTTATCAACCTTCTTACCCACCATGAGGAAAGATTACTTTCAAAAGACAGAGATATTAACAACATATGTTAATGTCGTATTGCTATCATAGATTCATACAGTTTCTATTGCTTTTTGTCCCCTAATAGATGCTTTTCACCTCAACTACATGTTAATTAATCTGTGACTGTAAAACTCAATGACACAATGAAATTAACTTACTGCATCTTTTCCTGCCATGCTAATTAAGAGAATAATTTTCAACCTTTTCTTTTTCTCCTGTTGGTGAAAAATAAGTTCAGACACCCTGCTAGAAATATAAGCCTATGATGTCTGTAACTTAAAGAGGGTTGAATGCTCTGCATTACAGTAGTAGAATGAATAATTCTTATATAGGATCCAATGCCAAAAAAAATAATGCCATTTGACATCATTTGAGAGTCTGATGTACCTACTATTAAATTTACCACATATGAGTTTTTCATTTTACTTCTCTGAAAGCTACAACTAGACAGCAACTAGTTAAAGAGAAACATGGAAAAAACACCAACTAGTTATATAAAAATAGTAACTATAACAGTCAAGAATAACCTAGAAGACTGATAATGTTCTGAACAATTTAAAAATCCATAACAAATTACGTTAAAGTGACCATTGTTATTTAAGGTGATGTACATAAGGAATTTCTTCCCTTTGTTTTAATTTTAAGATATAGAACCCATTATTTTATTAAATTAATTTACTTTTGTTTTTGCCGAGAATCCTGCCGCAGATTAGACAACAAGGTAAACATCTTAAATACAAAAAGATTCACTGATAATATAGACAAAATTATTGTATTTACACTTCCTGTTATTTTGTAATGGAGTTCGTCCCATAGTTTCTTCTAAGTCATGGTAAAAATCTTTCATTATGGTTTTTTTTTTTTTCTTTTTTCTTTTTCTCTCCCCAGTTTCATGAAATATCAATTCAGTTTACCTTCAAGCAACTTGAAGGAGCTAGATTTGTTTTGTCATCTAATTAGAGGAGCAGAAGCTTTCTTGGATTGCTGCCTAGTGTGTAGAGCCTCTCCCTGATACAACAAAAAAAGGAATCAGATTGCTTGTTGATCAGAAGGCAGTAACTTAATTTACTGAGTGAAAACACTGGAGTATAGATCTTCTTATTTATCATATTTTGAACTGAGATGAAAATAACTAATTAATTAACCCAATGTCGGTAAATGAATGAGCAAGTACATTGTTGCATAGAGGAACTATATATGGATAGTATATAGAGGAACTATAGTATCATAGAATCATAGAATCATAGAATCATAGAATTGGCTGTGTTGGAAGGGACCTCAGAGATCATCAAGTCCAACCCTTGATCCACTACCGCTGCAGTTACCAGCCCATGGCACTGAGTGCCACATCCAGGCTCTTTTTAAATATCTCCAGGGACGGAGAATCCACTACTTCCCTGGGCAGCCCATTCCAATGTCTGATCACACTCTCCATAAAGAAATTCTTTCTAATATCCAACCTAAACTTCCCCTGGCACAACTTGACACCATGCCCTCTTGTCTTGTTGAAAGTTGTCTGGGAAAAGAGACCAACTCCCCCGGCTACAACCTCCTTTCAGGGAGTTGTAGAGAGCGATGAGGTCTCCCCTGAGCCTCCTCTTCTCCAGGCTGAACACCCCCAGCTCCCTCAGCCTCTCCTCACAGGACTTGTGCTGGAGTCCCTTCACCAGCCTGGCTGCCCTCCTTTGGACCTGCTCCAGGACCTCAAGTTCCTTCCTGAACTGAGGGGCCCAGAACTGGACACAGGACTCGACGTGTGGCCTCACCAGGGCTGAGTACAGGGGCAGAATCCCTTCCCTGGACCTGCTGGCCACGCTGTTCCTGATCCAGACCAGGATGCCATTGGCCTTTTTGGCCACCTGGGCACACTGCTGGCTCCTGTTCAGCTTCCTGTCAATCCAGACTCCCAGGTCCCTCTCTGCCTGGCTGCTCTCAGCCACTCTGTGCCCAGCCTGGAGCTCCCCATGGGGTTGTTGTGGCCAAAGTGCAGGACCCGGCACTTGGCCGTGTTGAACCTCACCCCCTTGGAATCAGCCCAACTCTCCAGTCTGTCCAGGTCCCTCTGCAGAGCCCTCCTGCCTTCCAGCTGATCCACACTCCCCCCCAGCTTAGTGTCATCTGTGAATTTGCTGATGACGGACTCAATCCCCTCATCTAAGTCATCAATAAAGATATTAAACAGGACTGGGCCCAACACTGATCCCTGGGGGACACCACTGGTGACCGGTTGCCAACTGGATCAGCACCGTTCAACACCACTCTCTGGGCCCGGCCCTCCAGCCAGTTTCTAACCCAGCACAGAGTGCTCCTGTCCAAGCTGTGGGCTGACAGCTTTTTCAGGAGAATGCTGTGGGAGAGGGTGTCAGAGGCTTTGCAGAAGTCCAGGCAGACCACATCCACAGCCTTGCCCTCATCCACCAGGCGGGTCACCTGAGCATAAAAGGAGATCAGGTTGGTCTGACAGGACCTGCCCTTCCTGAACCCATGCTGGCTGGGTCTGATCCCCTGTCCATCCTGTAGGTGCTGTGTGATTGCCCCCAGGATGATCTGCTCCATGACTTCGCCAGACACTGAGGTCAAGCTGACAGGCCTATAGTTTCCTGGGTCCTCCTTCCGTCCCTTTTTGTGGATTGGTGTGACATTCGCCAACTTCCAATCATCTGGGATGTCCCCCAGTGGTCTAGGACTGTTGGTAGATGATAGAGAGAGGCTTGGTGAGTTCTTCTGCTGCCTCTCTCATCACCCTTGGGTGGATCCCATTTGATCTATCCATCTAGTATGGATATCAATGCAGAGCATTTAAGTCAGCATTTATCCAAACATCATGTTATCCAAGCTATTTAAGTAATTTCATCATATTGGACAAGAAAAAACTTTGGATCATGCCAGGTTACAGTGGGTGTCATTTGACTTTTTGATGGTTACTCCTACAGTTACAGCAAACTGTTTCTCAGTAAGGTTGGTGAGCAAAAGAAAGATTTTGCAGAAGAATATACTAAATGTATAATGCAGAATTAAAAAAAAAACCCTAGTATTATTTCAAAACACTATATGAAAAACAAAATGTTAGAGGGTGGTATGAAATAAATATGTCATTTTTAATCAAAAGATTTAATAGTTTTATTTTTACATTGGGCAATAAGCATGAAGTGATTCATCTCCTTGTCAAATTCTGACTGATACTGCTCCAAGTATGAAGTTCCTTGAGAAGATATAAAAACATAATCTATAATCTCTTGTGTTCTCTTACAGTACCATCTGAAGTTGGAAGCTAAACCAGCATTCTCAGAAATACAAAAATATGTAAGAATTCTTGCCCAGTGAACTCTCATGAAAAGTTCCATGAATTTAGATCCTTAAATACTTCACTCTGGAATCTTCTGATACAAAGAATTATACTTCATTAAGATAAAATAAAAGTAATGAACAAAAAATAAGACCAATATTTTTGTCCAGTCTGGAGTTAGCATTAAAATTCAGTTGTAGTATATGTTTTTTCTTTCTAATTTTGTTGTTGATTTAGCTTGCAAAGAAATGTAAAGAGAACATTTTGATCTTAGAGTATTCCAACTCTATTGCTACTTTCAACAATTCATAATGATTAATAAATATATCTGAATTCACTGAATTCCATATTTCAGATGATATTTTAATATTTTAATTTATTTATATTTTTATATTTATATTTTTATATTTATTTATATTTTAATAACCAATTTTTTCACTGGCCTGAATAGAAAGAACGTTTTTAAAGTATTTGAATTGCATACAAGATTTTCAGATACACAAGAAGTACTCAGTTTGGTTACATCTCCTACACTGATTTTTTCATGTTCGCACCATTTTCCTTCCTTTGTAAATGAATCTAATGTAGCAAAGCTAGCTGAAAAAGAATAATCACAAAAAGTTACATGAATATGACCAATTTACTACAACTGAAAGTGTAATTATGTAAATATGATGGTTATCTATTACAAAATAATTTACTATACATTATTAAACAGACAGGAATGGTTTTTGTAATGCTGTTAATTATATGTACAGAAAGCCAGTGAGAGTTCATCTGGTTACAAATTATTTTTACTACAAAAAAATGTGATATTAAGAACTTAATAGTACAAATGTATTTTTGCAATGTTTACCGTTTTAACAATGATACTACTGCAGGAGAAAAGTTCTGACTATAGCTTTCAGAATTTCCTTTCTAATCCAGGGGTCTGCAGAGATAAAAGGAATAAAAGGAAATATGCAGGCACTGGGTAAGTGTTGAAACACTGAACAAATAAGGAGTTTACTAGACAATGCTCTAGTTACAAACTATTGTAATTGTATTACCAAGGTAGAAAGACAGAATAAGGAGATGTACCTAAGGTACAGATGACAGGTACAACTCTGTTATGCCAAAAAAAACCTGAGGAACAAGTGAAAGTGAAAGATTACATAGATCTATTTTCCATTTCATACAAGTATAGAAGGGTTTAGGTCAGAAGGTCTAAAGAACCTTAGAGGTTGCTTCAAGCCCTTTCAACCTGGCCTTGAACACTTCCAGTGAGGGTACCTCCTCAGCTTCCCTGGGCAACCTATTCCTGTGTCTCACTACCCTCATAGAGAAAATTTTCTCCCAAAAGTTTAGCCTAAATCTACCCTCTTTCAGTTTAAAAGCATTACTCCTTGTGCTTTTGCTACATGCACTTGTAAAAAGTCCCTTCCAGCTTTCCTGTAGGACCCCTTTGGGTACTGGAAGACCATAAGAAGGTCTGACCAGAGGAGCCTACTCCTCTCCAGGCCGAACAATCCCAACTTTCTCTGCCTGTCTTTGTAGAGCAGGTACTACAGCTGTCTGACCATAGACATCCTCTGGATTCACTCCAAGAGTTCCATGTCCTTCCTATACTGGGGAGGGGGTTCCATAACTGGACACAGTACTCCAGGTGGGCTCTCACAAGAGCAGACTAGAGGGAGAGAATCACTTCCCTTGACCTGCTGGCCACACTTCTTTTGATGCAATCCAGGGTACTGTTGGCTGTAAGAGCACACTGACAGATCATGTTGAGCTTTTTGTCAACCAGCATTTCCAAGTCTTTTTCCTGAATGATTTTCTTAATCCATTCTCTGCCCAACCTGTAATTTTGCTTGGGGTTGCCTTGACCCAGGTGCAGGACTTTGCACTTGACCTTCTTGAACTTGATGAGGTTGGCATGGACCTACCTCTCAAGCCTGTCAGGGTCGTCTGGATGGCATCACTTCCCTCCAGAATGTTGACTTCATCACACAGCTTAGTGTCTTCAGCAAACTTGGTGAGGCTGCATTCAGTTCCATTGTCCATGTTGCTGAGAAAGATGTTAAAGCAGCATTGGTCCCAATAAGACACTCGTCACTCAACTCCACTTGGACACTGAGCCATTAATGGCAACTCTTTGAGTGTGACCATCTGTAGTCAGAAATGAAGCAGCTGAAGCTATTGCAGATCAACAGTCTAAATTGCCTTATCTCAATAAAACATATTTACAGATTATTTTGCATCTGAAACTGTTCAAATTGAGAGACAAACTCCAATACTATTGGAATATTATCTATAAGAACAGATTTTAAAGGATTCAGGAAATTATGTTGTACCAGTCTAAGTAGCTGTCGAGAACCAGTGAACAAACATAAAGAAAACAGGTGCTTTCTTTGTATGTACACAGGTATATGTATACAGTCAAGCACACAAATCTTGGCCTATGAAAGAGCAAGCTGAGATGTGGCCAAGTAAATAAGATAATATTAATCTTTTTTTTAATTATTATTTATTTCAGTTACCAATATTTGTTTTCTGCATTGTTAGAAGACCTGTGTCTTTGACAAATTATATCTCCTGACAGTGTAAGGATACCTCAGTTGGAAGTTCTGATCTTACACTAGGATTTTACATTTCTCCAGATCCTCTCATTGCAGGTTCAAGGACCTGTTCGTTATTTGAATGAGGCACTCATTTCCATTAAAATGGTGTCAGAATTCACTGCACTTCTCCAATGTCATTACTATTTTACCAAATAGTTCCCCAGTACAGAATCCCATTTTGTGATATTCAGTAAACATTTGAGACATACTATACAATAAATGATCAACTGACTTGAGCATGTCAGTTCAGGCACTCTTGAAATTCAAGAGTATTTCCACAGTTAATAGACATAATTTCTGCAGGGAGAATATTCTTGAAAACCAAGACTAAATTATAGAGTTACTCTTGAAAACTAGAAGAAAATGATGTTATAATGTCCTGATTTCTTTGACCTTTAAAAGAAGAGACACGTTCATTTTTATAGAGTAGTAATTCTAACCCATACTCTGCTAGAATCTGTCCAGGGTCATCAGCTCCCATACAAACATTATGTTACGGCCAATGTAAGTTTCCAAGTAAGTTTCTCCATTTTTCTGACCTTAACAGTTTAAACTACAGTGTCAGACACCCCAGCTTCTCCCTTGAGAGAGGGACTCATGGCTTTGAGCATCCTATGTCTCCTAGGTGGCAATGACAACTCCTTTATTTAAAAGAAATCACTCTTTTTCCTATTCCCTACAGATCTGGGGATACCTCCAAGCTTCAAGAAAGTGCTCTGCACTTTTTCTCTCTGAACAGATTTTTTTTTTTCTTGTGGCTGAATATAACTTATAAAATATGATTCATTACGTTTATGTATATGGGTACATACATGCTATCTGTTTTCTAGATTTAATTCTTGCTTGACTGTATATGCACTATAAATCTTGCACCAATATTTCTTTGGTTGAAAGGTTGTCTTTTTTTTTAACATGACATGACTCATCTATGTATTCACTGTTTTAACTAATATAACAGAAGAGGATTATTTTAAAATATGTATAATTTCATAGTCTGATCATTGGCCTTCAGAGCATGTATAAACTTTTAATTTTTTTTTTATGGTAATGTAAAAATATTTTTGCTATGCAGAACAAAGGAAGAACACACATCTAACAGGGGTCTGCTTTTAACCTCCACTATGCATCTGCCTTTTATCAAAATACTTTTGGTCACCTGTAAATCAACAAACATCTTGACAGATTTAAATTCATAATTTGAAGAAAATATATACATTTGGGTGCCAGACTGCAACAAATGCATTACTACTGCACAGACTATAATCTACATAAGTCATGCAAACCTTCATATCTAGGATTAACTCTCCCTAATCCCCTCTTTACTTCCCTCCACTGTCTTTCCCTTCCCTGCAGTACCTACATAAATTGCTTGCTTTTATATTTTAAGTCATTAAGACTTATCTCTGCCCAACATTTCATCTCTATGTGATACCATGAAGCTGACCCCTACCTACTGTTTTGCTGGCAGTGCTTGTATATGTAATTGGCAATATAGCTGTTTTCCATCAAATACCTTACTTCCTTTTCCCAAATGACTTTGCAGGAACGGACAACATATTATTTTCATTCTGACTTCCCAAATCTGCAAACTAATTAAATTATTTTTCTTCAAATCCCTTAAACTTGTTCTATGCCTTACAGTCCATATTGGGCAGATGAATCAGGTATTGTGACTCACACGTACTCCTCAAATCATCATTTATCTTGGATATATCTAATTCTACTTTATCCACTAGTATAGTACACAGATATGTTGTTTTTCTTTATGCATCATTCTCAGTATTGCTGAAGGGCTAGTTCTCATTAGAATCAGTCAAGGAAAAATTTTCCCTTTCAGATTTTTAGAATGTTAGGATTCTAATATGGCAGGTTTAGGGGAATTTCAAGTATGCTAAATTTCATCAGAGTGTCTAATGATGGAATGAGTACTTGGATTCTGGTGCTGATTCACAAATAATGATTTGTCATTCTATAGGATCTGACATACATTTCTAACAAAAATATATACTGACATAGAAAAATTCCATCTTGGACCATGAGTTACATATTAAAGCCATTTATCTTCTCCCTGAAAGTTTAAAAATACACTCTTAGTTGGCAGATGACAGCCTAAAGACATTAGGGGCATTGCTATATTCTGACTACAGACTGAAGTGTGATAACTCCCGACACATCTCTTTGATTTATCAATAGGCCTTATATTTACACCTCTTTACCTCTTATCCCATCTTTATTACAATCATAACATCATGTGCCTAAAAGTAAACAAGACAGTTTATTTCATTTTCCTGACTAGGTAGAAAATTATAGGCAATAGAGAATAAATTTATCTCTTCTAAGTGGACCAGGATCTACTATTTTATTTGTATTTTGGAAATCAAATGTTATCTTTATATCGTTCACCTTTTTTCTATGGAGAAATCTACATTCTAAATCCTAAAAAATCACTGTGTTTTATGTTTGCCTTTTTTCACTGGGCAAAAGACATTCAGACATACATCAGTCAGCCATGACACCAATTTTGCATCAAGCTGGCACATCGTGCCAGTTAAGGATTTTATAGCACTAAAAAAGTGACAAATCATGTATCTCCAGTAGCATGTAATGATGTAATTTCTTGGTAAAATGTGTCATTGAAGTATAAATTAGTTATGCTTTTCCTAGTTGAAAATAAGATAAAATCTCAGTCTTCCTTTGATACAGACACTATTAAGAGTGAGCAGAAAAGGTTAGAGTCATCCATTTTTTGAGATTCATGCTGTTTGTCAACCTCAATTTCCATGTAAAAAGCAGTAAGATGAAATGATAAAATGATGCTTCACAGCAAAAGTTCGAAGCAATAAAAAGTTATTTTCATCTGGGAATGTTGCCATGCTTTTAAGTGTGAAGAAAAATAATTATGCTGGTTTGGCTTTCATCTGAGGCATAGAATTTGGATCATAAGCATGTTTTATATTTATAATTGTTATAATTTATCTAGACTTTAAAAGGGGAATAATAATGGTGAATATAGTGACTAAATGGTGTAATTAGCCTTTTTCTAGTACTTTCTGGTACACACAGGTGACAACACATGTATAGCTCCTCTGACTTTGTTTGAGCAATCTGATAATGTATCTGTGGACAGCAATAGCTGCTGAGGGACAGAGTGTTAATTTCTTCAATTGCTCTGTTTCCAGGGTCTGACTGTCAGTCTACACACTTAGACTAGTATAAATAGTTACATATATATATATATATATATATGAAGAGAGGAAATGTTTTACAGTTATGTAGGACAGAAGGGAATATAAGTACCAGTATCTGCATACACACAAAGTGGATTTTCTTTGTGTGCTGTAGTGTTTCTTATGAAAATGTTCTATGAAATCAGGACCAGCTTTGGGAGCAGGTATGAAGAGATGGCCAAACACGTATTAATATGATGAGACAGCCCAGTATCATTCTGGAAATAAATAATATTTTTTCATCTTTCTGAAGTACTGCCAGAAAGATTACTTCATTTTTAGGCTTTTCCTCACTGGGACAGCAGTAATCTTGAAATGCTTAATCCTGGATTAATTCTCAAGCTTGTCAACTTTACCAGAGAGTCTTGCGTTGTCCTTGATTAGCACTGTAATTATGTTACCATGTCCCAAAGCCGTATTTTCCACCTCATCGACATTTCACTACCAAGTGCTCAGTTGCCTTGAAAATCCATTGCATATTTCCTTAAATACCTATACTGACTCCCATAGACCACCTCGTTTTTCACAGATGGATGCTACATGTACAGAATTGTAGCTTGAGTGAATTTAGTTTCCGTGAGCCAAGATCATACTTAGGAACATGCATAAATCCAGAGTAAGATCATGAGTACTAGAAAGCATGGTTTCCTCCCCACTCTCCAATCTGTGTCTGTAATATGGATCTAGTATTTTTAATCTTTTGATCAGCTCAGAAAGCAAACATGACTGAATTCACACTAGGTGTTAAGAAAGAAGGATCTTCACAGTTTTCAGAAGAAAAAATAATACCAATACCCAAGTGTTGACCCTGAAGAATGCATGGATGAATTTTAGCTTTTCTGAATTACAGGAACAAGCAGTTCCTACAGTTCACACACTTGTATGGAAAGACATCTTGTTTCTAAGATAAAGGGGGTTTTATTGATGGTTTTGGCTTAGTGCTAAACTGCCTAAGCAACTTCTAAATTATTTTTTATTTATTTTGCATTTGGTGCTAAGTTTCCTATTGCTGATTTCTCATGTAAATGAAATTAATTTTTATGGGATAACTGTTCAGCTGTTCTACTATATTACCTCTGGACTTCATTTTTTAGATTGTTGAACAAGTAAACCTGCAAGACAAAATCAGTCTGAGATGTGGCTATTTAGCACTTTGGGAAAAACAGAAGAGAAGTAATCTTATTGCCAGACTGACTACATGCAGAAGATGAATCATTCGCAATTAGTTATAAACTGCTTTGTAATAATAATCTCCATCTATATTGGGGGAAGAAAAAAGAAAATTACAATAACTACAATATAACCACAATATCTGAATTGCTTATGAATTATGTTTATCATATACAGTTGGTGTATTTATTGAAGCAAGTATAACCTACCTTGTCTGGGAGTTAATAAAAGGGATAGGAACAGGAAATAGTAATTAATGATAATGTAATTTATTACTGTAATTAGCCTGGTAGGTAGATGCCAACAGATTCAGCTGGTGGAAATAGTATGTTTTCATGGTTGGAAATTAATTTTTAATATTTAATACCTTTTATCTTGCACACTTTCTGAATCTCTTCTGGTATGAAAACTTACTTTCAAAGTATGTATCCCCCCATATGATAGTTACTGTATGATGTGGATAGTGATTCTAAACTAATAGTCGTTCTACATAGTATTCTTGTTTATTTAATTTTCTTGGTTGAAAAACTTTGGACACTGAACTGTAATGTCTGCATATAGAAAGCACAAATGTATGTTGATGTCTTTCTTATTTAATTATGTAAGTATAAAAGTTATGGCCAGGTATTTTTAAATTGTATGTTCTCTTTTAATGTGTTCTTGAAATGCTTCAGTATGACTGAACTAACTTTGACAATTCTATTCCACACCACTTGAGAGATACAGATCTTCACTTGTCAAGACAAAAGAATTTACCAAATGTGATTCACAGCTTTGTTTTCTAGTTACAGTATTTCAAAAATAGTTCCTTCTATTTAAGTGAAAATTACCTCAAAGTTTTCTACCAGGAAAATATTTTCATAGATATTCTTTGATTATCTAGAAAAATTGAATTTGGAGCAGTGCATAGCCAATGTTGTTGAACAGGGAATGTTAAAATATTCAGGGGCATAATTATCTATATTGCACTAGGGTACGCAATTGCTTATTGATGAAAATTAATCTGAAAAATTAATTCAGTAAGGTTCTGATCCGGAAATTCCCATATTTAATAAATCAAAAACTGGATCTAAATTGAACATCAAAATGGCTTATCACAGATAATGAAAACACATGAGAAAATGTGAAAACAGCAGGGTGAGAAAAACTACTATAGAAGGCCTCTGAAGGGTCAAATATCATCTTTGTTTAATGTTGACAAATTTATTGGTTCATTCTTTTTCTGGTATGGCTAAAATGTACTTGAAAGGGCTTGGGGGATATATTTCATGGAAGCAGGAGAAAAATGGTAATGCAAAGTTTTAACATCACCAAACATTTCTTGAAAATTAGCTATCTTATAGATATATTATGAGCAGAAAATGTCAGCTTTCATACTTTAAAAAATTTTTTTCCTAGACTTTTGAGATTTTATCCAGTTTACCTGATCTGTAAAGTGTTTAGGGAGAAAAATGGAGAGCTGGCATGACCTGAGGGAATCAAACATATCATACTTGTGCTGGTCATCTCAGATGACTTTTATATTGAAAATAAAGAATTGAAATCTTACAGTTCTGAACTGTAAAATAAGAATCCACAGAGAGAGTTTTTTGTTTGGTTGTTAATATGTTTGCTTTTAAAGATGGAAATATTGGCTTTGCTCTTAGAGGAAGAAGAAAACAATTTGGTTTCTCAAAGAAGTCAGTAGTTCAATCAGTAAAGTTCTTTTATTTGCATTGATACAATGAAATCTGTTTTACACTGGGTGATTGTTCATGGAAGCTCATAATGAGAGACAGTACTTGTTCTCCCCTCCCCCCCCCAAAAAAAAAACCAAAAACCAACCCTAAATTATTTTTTAAAATAGTTTAATACATCAAAAATTACCTCCTGTCTGTGGAAATCTATTGATAGAAGGGAAGAAGACTCAGAGATCTTGTAGGTTCCTTTTTTGTTGCATATCTTGACAAAAAATATGATGCAGATTGGATCAGATCTAGAAAATGAATCTATATCTCTTAAGACTTAATCCAGGACTTTTCTGATTGAGCACTTGTAGTAGCTGGAATGCAAATTCTAAATTCTTCCTTGAGTTCTTGCATGACTGCATTTTGAGGGATGCTGAAATATCCTCAATTTTGCTCCAAGTTTTAGTTTGTATTATTCGCCATTCTGCAGGAAAAAGTGATTGAAAGTTTTGCTTTCAGCTTACTGACAAAACATTATCACAGATTTCTCAAGGAAAAAAAAAAAAAGAAAAGAAAGAAGAAAGAAGATAGAATAAAAAAGAAAAAGAAAAAAAATCGAAAAAAGAAAAAGGAAAAAAGAAACAAGAAGAAAGAACAAAGAAAAAAGAAAAAGAAAAAAGAAAAATAATGAACTCCTATCCTTCTGTGTAAAAAATAATGAAATGTATGGTTAACCTATAGAAAACATGTTGGTGTAAACCTCTAAGCTCAGAATAGTTGTGCACTTCAGCAGCTCTTTATACAATTATTACTAAGAGTTGATATATTCTGTGTGACTCAAATCCCAAAATGAATTTCAGAGCAAGGTAGATGCCTTTTCTGGTTGTGTTGCAAGCGACTATGAGAGCCGTTTGTCTTGACTCATTTTGTACTGTTCTCAATTTGTGACAGAATGAAAGATACAGCTCATAGAGATGTAGTTTTAATTAAAAGACAATGCTGGAATTAAATCAGATCTGAGTACCTTGGTAACTGCCTAAGTTGTGTTGCAGCTGTGACTATGCCTGGTCATGGGCCTCTTCACCCCCAGTCCACTGCCTCAGCCACCCAGTCACTGAAAACTCACCCGCAATTTTTCTCCAATATCTGCACCAGGACTAGGCCTGATCTTTACCCTGTTCGGCTCACTGGGACACAGAGGGGCTGTGCCTTTCTGCCAAGGGGATAATTGTATTTAGAATGCCAAAATGGCCCATACATACATATATATACATATATATATATATATATATTTGTGTATTTAGTTGTGTATTCGTTTGGACAGGCAGCAGCACTAGGACCAATGTTCTATCACATTGGCCTGGAGCAGCACATACATGAGATTTTTAATTATTTAAAAATTATTTTAAGTAATCCCCTGACCCATATGCTGCCATGACAAATGGGGAAGCTTTCTTTGATAGTTTTTTCTGACTTTTGCATCCTCTCATTCTTGCACTGCACTTTGGTTCAAGGGCCTCCATCTGTCTTGGTATTATATCACAGAATCATAGAATGTCAGCTTGGTAGGGACCTGACGGATCATCTGGTCCAACCCTTCTAATATTATTGTTTATATAAGATGTCTCAGCACCCCATTGAGCTGAGACTTGAAACTTTCCAAAGTTGGAGAATCCACCACTTCCCCTGGGAGACCATTTCAATGTCTGATTGTCCTCATAGTGAAAAATTTCCCTCTTCTGTTCAGTCAGAATCTCTCCAGGAGCAACTTGACCTATTGTCCCTTGTTTTGTCCATATGACTCCTTGTAAATAGGAAGTATCCAGCTTCTTTGGATATATGAATTATTTTGTATCATTATTTTATCAGAAAAAGCAGTAAAAATGAATGCGTTAAAATATGTTTAAGCACTGCAGAAAGCTTGAGAATATTATTTCATGGTGACAGATGATTCAATGAAATGAGCATTTTCTTACTGCACACAGTGAAGTTGCATTAAGCTATTTAAAGTGACTGATTTAAATCACTTCTGCAGGAACATTCAGAATGAACAGGTTTTTTAAAGGTACAAAGCATTTGTTACTGCTCAGTTTTATTACTTGTCCTTTATTTCCTGCATTCCTCATCCTTATTCTTATTTTTAGCTTCAAAAATAGCAAAGGACAGATGTTCTTACCTTTCCCAGTTCATCTGGAGAGCTAGAAGAAGTGAGTTTCATCATTGTCTGTACATATGTGCATACACAGAAGGGCATTGTGAATTCTTATCTAAGTGCCACTTACCCAGCTGCTCCCATATACTCTAGGAGTAGCATCCCACCACTCAGGCCACCTGGACAGGAATCACATTTCTGTGGGGGAAAAAAAAAAAAATAAAAAAAAAAAAAATTCATTTTGAGACTCTTCAGCTAAGCAGAAAATTCTGGGATGTGTTTCTTTGAATTTCTGAATCTGTCTGAAGTTTGCTTGTCATCCACTCTTGTCAAAAGGCCCCTGTACATCAACAAAAAGACATGGACTTGGAAATCTGGTTAAAATTTGCTCTTTAGTTCCTGTGATCTGCCAAGTTTCTGTGCAACTTGCTTTCACCAAGTAGTACGTGAGTGTCTTTGGTTGTGATTGTCTCACCATCATTTCAAAGGGGCAGTGTAAATTTTTTTTTTATTTTAAACAGAAAATCTAAGACTTTGCAACACAACAAACCGGGTATTGTTCAGGACAGTTATCAGTGCACATGCAGAGGTCAGATATTCTTGCCCATGCTTCAAGCAGACAGGCAGTGTGTCTGCCTGTGTGGGGAAGCAGACAGCTTCTGTATTCTACCAAAATACCTCTCTAGTGGACACCCTCTCCTAACTTCTACATCAAAAATAAAACTGTTGTTCCATGTAATACATACAAGTTTTTTTTTAACTTTGAAGACTTTGGTCCCATTTTATACCTGTAATTCATTATGCAATGACAAAAAAAGGACATTTGTACTACACCAGTTTAAAAAATTAATTCTGTTTTGGGTTTTATTTTGTTTTTAATATATATTTAGCCCTCACAGAAAGAAATGTGTAAACCTGTTTTACTTGCAGTATTCTGCCTAGGAGGTAGAAATTAGATGTGTAGAAACAAAATATTGAAATTAGACTGATTTAAAAGGAAAAGTTGGTCCATGACCGCTAGAGTAAATTAATTCTACAGTATAGTGGAATGGCAAGTGTATAGCAACAGTAAGGGGAAACTTATTTACCAAAAAAAAAAACCCACCACAAACCCCGAAAAAACCCAAACATAAAACCTAATGAAACCAATCACTTTGAACACTAAAGCAAAGGCTATAACTTAACAAGTTTATCACAGGCCTGTTTCCTGTTATTATAAGCAAAGGGACTTTTGTCACCTCCTTTAATCACAACTAAAGCTTTGTTTTGATGTAATCTCAGACACTTTTTTACCACCTTCAGCTACTAAATTAGGTATTTTCTTGCATTGCTGTCCAAGACATTCACAATACTCTAGGGTTTTTTTCTCACCTTTTTGTGTCACCTCAAAACCTTATATTGTAGCTTTGAAATCTTAAATCAAAGGAGAAAAAATTTCCTGCAAAGCCTCAATTAAATGATAACTGCATTCACCCAGAGTTATTGTATCTGTAGTCAGAGATGAAAGAAAATAAAATCAAAACTCAGTTCTTATGTGGTCTTGTACCACAGAACTATTTTGTGTGGAGATTAATTTTTACATACCATGAGCTTTTGTTTGATTACAATAGTCTGAATGCCAGACATATTCATAAAGGAAGAAATATGGCCTTTGGTTTCATTTGTTTCAATTTCATGCTGAACACTAAAAGGATCAGGTCTGCTTACTTTCCCATACCCTAGTCCAAAGAGAAGAAATGGGGAAGATGAAACAAAACAAAGTAAAACAAAAACCCAAACATTCTCCCATGTCTCCCATTCTGCAACATTTGGAAGCATCCTTTGTGTGCAATTTAAGGATGGGATCAAGGAGTTAAATTTATTTGCCATCTGCTTATTCAACAAAAACTTTGGGCTGGAAATTAAAAATACAAGTTACATTGGAAAGAAGAAAAAAAAAAAAGCAACTTCAAGATTTTAAAACTTCACCTGGATGTGTAGAAATACT
Organism: Phaethornis superciliosus; assembly: GCA_023637945.1. Classification (NCBI taxonomy): domain Eukaryota; kingdom Metazoa; phylum Chordata; class Aves; order Apodiformes; family Trochilidae; genus Phaethornis; species Phaethornis superciliosus. The sequence goes on from JAJQWJ010000002.1 coordinate 77,584,118, forward strand.
TCTCACTGTTTTAGAATTCAGTGTCAACTAGTTAAGTAAACAAAAAAAAAATTTCTATTTTTGTAGAAATTGATCTACAAAATCAATGTCTACTTCTTTCATCAGGAATTTAATGAACAAAACTTTTAGTGTGTCTCTTTCTTTTACTCTCACTACTTCCATGTCAGGCTATTTTCAAAAGTTATTTCTTTAAAAATGAAATGTCCAAGATGTTAACTTCACAAAACAATAAGATTTTAAAACCAAATTATTCTATTCCTATGTAGTTATTAGAGGATAAGTGTTTGTGTTTATTTAGACGAAAATGTCAGCTTGTCATTTATTAGGGGGAACACGTTATAACAGTTCATCTGTAGAACATAATACAGGCAAATGTCAAGATAATCTATATTCCTCCCTAGGATAAACATTTAGTACTTCAGTCAGAGACTTAGACTTCTTAGAGAAGATAAGAAATATGCTTCAATATCCTGTTCCAAATAGAATGAACTTCAAAGAAAAAACATGATCTTTAGTGATCATAGTAAAGAAGAAAAAGAATAATGATATTTTATTCTCCATTCTGTTAAATGCACAGAGAAAATGTGAATTTTACCAAAATGAAGAACAAGATTCAAAACCAAATCTCTTCTATAAACTCTGACAATTAAAAACACTTGAGAGACTGTATCTCCTCATTAGTTAGAAACTCAATCTTGTCTAACAAAAAAAAGGAAAAATTTTCTTGTATTCCTCAACAGCTTTATTTTTCTCATTCTATAATTGTATTTGTTTTTTAATCAATGACTTATGTGCTGGAATAAACCTTCCATTTCTTCTCAGCGTTCCACACATCATTTTCTTCTTTTTACAGACTTGTTTCCTAGTGGCCGTGGCAACTACTAGAGCATAGTTTTCTCTTCTGAATTAATTAAAGAGGTCATCACAGAACAATACGAGTGATTCTGGTTTCAAAAGACATAAAAGATGAATTTTAAATGAATAGGTTAGAAAATTACAACATCAGATAGTTACTCATTGTGCAAAGTTTGCTTCTTGGTTTTTTTTTGGTTTGGTTTGGTTTGGTTTTGTTTGGTTTGGTTTGGTTTGGGTTTTTTACCATTTCTTCCTGCTAAACACATTTGTTATAATCCCATACTTGGGCTGTGGAATTTTAGCAAAAAATGCATTAGAGAAGTTCAGAAAGCACAAAAATCATAACCTCAATATGCCAAACTGTTGCTCTAAAACTCCTAGCCTAACAAAGAATTTAATACAATTGGAAATTATATTTGTTGGTCCTTGCTTTTTAAGCAATCAAGAATTGGGTCCAACATTTTAAAAAAGTTCTCCTTCCTCCAATTCCATCTTTCCTCTTACTGAAAGCATCATTTGATTTGCAAGATAAGGATGGTGAGATATAATGTGAGTTCAAATTAGGTTATATTTCTGTAACATCTCACTTAAACTTAAAAGAAATTTAATTTTTTTGTGTCACAGTTTAACATTGGTCCAGCAATTAACCAAATGACAGATGTTTTTATTAATCTCCCTCTCCTCCTTGATAAAGAAAAGAGAGAAAAAGGGCTGGAAATTAAACTACAAAGCTTTAATGAAACAGTAATAATAAAAAGGGAAAAATTATGAAATACATACAAATTTATAGAAAAATGATATCATGTTCCTCCCCCCTTTCCTCCCAATAACTCTCACGTCACCACTGAGGCTGCAGGGCAGCCCTGGGAAAGTCCAGGCTGGAATCCTGGAGTCAGCAGCAGTCGGGAGCTGGGGGCAGGAACACACAGATTCAGGCTGGCACGGATCAGGACCACAGGCAGAGGGATGGACGGAATCCTCACAGGATGCTGAAGCAAAACAGGGAACAGGCAAAGAAGGGATGGAGGGAAGGGCAAAGGGTGAAGGGGCTTGACCCTTGTGATATCTCAAAATGATAGCAACTATGATGTGTGTGGGATGGAATACACTGGTTAATTTTTGATCATCTGTCTTGTTTGCTCTCCCCTAAAGAAGGGTTGCAGATATCCCTAAATCCACACCCCTCAGTCACAATCCCATTGATACGTTCCATCCCTGCCTTGATGATCTGAGATGTCATGGGTCCACCTAGCTAAAAACAATTCACCTTTATGGTCCCAGTCCAGATCTATTTGGAACACTTGAGCAGCCTCATCTGCTCGTTGGTTGTTTTGATGTTCCTCAGTAGCTCAATATGAAGGTACGTGGGCATCTATGTGACACACTTTTACATCAAGTTTCTCTATCTGAGCAGCAATGTCTTTCCACAGTTCAGCAATCCAGATAGGTTTACCTAGGTGGTGTGTTGAAGATGCTCTACCTGTGTACATAAAACCCAGTACAGGTAATTGGAGTGCCACAAGGAGCTGTGATTCAGTATCTATCACTTCTGAATCATCTCCAACTCCTTCATACACAGCCAATATCTATTTTTCAGTGGTAATGTATCTGGCGTTGGAGACTTTGTACAACTCCAGAATCCTCGAGGTCTACCTTGAGCCTCTCCTGGAGCTTTCTGCCAGAGGCTCCAGGTAGGAGTGTCATTCCTGGCAGCAATATAAAGCACATTTTTGATGTCTGGCCCTGTTCGAATTGGTCCAAGGTCCATTGTCTGTAAAATCTCCTTTTTAATATGTACAAAAGCAGGTTGTTCTTCAGAACCCCATTTAAAATCTGTCTCCCTTTGGGTAACTTCATAGAGATATTTCACAATCTGTCTGTAACCAGGAGTATGCATCCTCCAGGAACCAAGTTTCTAAGAGGGACTGAGTTTCCTTTTTGATAGCTGGAGGGGCCATAGCTGTTATTTTGTTAATCATGTCTATTGGGGTGTGGTGACATCCGTTTTGCCACTTAATTCCCCCAAACTGTATCTCCTGTTCAGGTCGCTTGACCTTGCTTCTTTTTATAGCAAAACCAGCTTTTATAATAATTTTTATTATCTTCTATTTTTCTCGAAGACTTCTGTTGCTGTCTTACCCCACACGATGATGTCGTCAATGTACTGTAGGTGTTCTGGAGCTCCACCCCTCTCTGAGGTAGTGTGGATCAGTCCATGGCAGATTGTAGGGCTGTGTTGGACCAGTAGATTCCAGGTGAAAGCAAACTGTGGCCTTTATTCTGGTGCTATAGAGGAATATCAAGAAAACAAAACCAAAACACATTAGCAATGTTAATTGTAGTCTACCACCTGTCTGTCTTTGATTCCAGTTCATACTGAGGTTCTAGCATCTCCACATGGCAGCACTTAGTGGTGGCATAACCTCTCTAGCCATAACTATAAACATCAAGTGTTATGAGTCTTAGAAGCAGACACTGACTAAGAACTTGTTGTTAGTTTCAGCAAATGTCGCTACTTATAAGAGATTTACCTGGAAAAAGAAATAATAACAAGACAGAATTTTAATTCTTTCCTGTTCCATACCAGAACAGTCAGCAAGACCATGATTTCAGTACATACTGACCTGACATACAGTTTATTTGACTCAGCATGCTGAAAGAGAAGTTGACTGTATGCCCTAAGGTATTCTTTGATCAGCAAATGAAGTGTGGACAAACATGAAAATAGTTTCTCAGTATTCAAGAGCTCATGGATAAGTCCCCTGTTGATGTTACAAATCACAGACTTTGAGATTCAAACCCAGGAAGAAGTTTTGATATTGGTATTAGTGCAAAATGTACTGATCTCACATGAAAAGATTGTGTAACGGGACAGAAAAAAATATATACAAGTATATTGTGAGATTATAGCGCAGCAAAGACTGTTCTTACTTTCATTTGTTTAGGCTTAATAATGTTACTGAATTTATTAATTTTCTAATTGGCAAAGAATGTTTTTTATTCTAAATAAACACAAAATCATTTTAAAATAAGTCTTCTTTCTGTTGCTTTCAATCCCACAAAATAATTAAGTTTTAAAACTAATCCAATAGCATTTTACTTTGGTTGCATACTTAAGGGGCTGCAAAGATGTGCATAAGTAGTTACATAATACAGTTTCTGTCTATACTAAATGTAAGAATTTGCATCAAGTCTTCAGAAACATGATCATTATGAGACAAAAAACTGGTAAAGCTTTAAAGCTTAAGTGCAAATTTGATGAGAACAATTTCAAATAAACTTCCCCATGACTATTTTCTTAAAAACCACAGTGGCTTAGAAGCTCACTCCTGAATACAAGATATAACAAAAACAAGAAAACATGAAATAATTAATATATGTGTCCACATCAACACTGCCTTAACTCTGCATTTTGCTTCTATAAAACTTTTTCTTCCTTTCTCTCATTTGATCAGATATTCTCATATAAAGATTAAAAATGACTCAAGGTTCTTCAGTTCAGGAACTCTGACATTTTTCTCTCTATGAAGTACCTTGAAAATTTATGGCTTCTGGGAAATAGAAACAGCCAACCATGGCTCTTACATTCTTGTTTACTGAGTTATATTTTCCTTCACATATTATTGTTTCATATGCTCAGCAAAAACAATAAAAAGCCAATATTCTGAGAGTAAGAAATTCAACAGTATAAATTTTTAAACACTCCAAATATATTCCTGTTTAAGTTTAACTGGTTTCTTAAAAAGAATACAGAATTTACTGTTGCACAAGAAAAAAATTTTCTTTGTATAAATTAACTTTGATGAACTGAAACTTTTTTGCAGGTCAATATTTTTAATTGCCAGAAAAGGAAAATCCAGGTCTTCCCTATTTGAGTGGTTTGAAAACTGACTGACAGCATTATTATTTTTTATGGTATAGGCTCCTGAAAATGCAGACTCTGACAAAACATAAGCCAGAATAGTTTAACAGACATTTCTCTCTGATAGTTTCATCCATTTATTTATTAGTTCTGTGTCTATATTTTTCTATTTAATTTTCTATATTGTCTGTTTACTTGTAGATATGAAATGCTAATTTTGGTGGATAAAACCTAGTGGAATTTAGAAGGTGATCAAATAATGCAAATATTCAGACTTTTAATTAGGATGTCAAATACAATTAATAGCAGTCCAGCTTTCTCCAATTTCTCTAATGTCTGCAGAGGAGACAGCAAAAAAAAAAAAAAAAAAAAAAAAAGCAAAACCTGTCACTAAGTATTTCATTTTTCCTATGTAGATTTCTAAGAAATCAAACCATGCATTCAAAGTCTGAAACTTCACCTTGTAGCATAATCTGCTTCTGTCATCTCTTATTAATAAAGCAGAATTTTAACTATAATTTGTGCATAGTCTTGTACCTCTTTATTGATAGTCATCCTGTTGTACTTATCATTTCTTGTAGAGAACCTGCAAATTTTCTTGTTTTTTCAGGCTTTTCTCAGTATGTTTCCTTCTCTAAATTAAAAAACCAAAACAAAACAAAACAAAATAATAAGTCTGCAACTTAATGAAAAATAATATTGGAGAAGACTGTAATATCCTATCAAGGAGTGGGCATTCCTTTGTATCAATATCTTATTTGTGTCATTCCTTCATGAGTAAATACGGTAGTATATATGTATATAATAGAAAATTTGTGTTTTGTTGTAAACTTCAAAATGCCTAAATAAGGGCCTTCAAATAGTAAAACCATTAGCTATTAATTATTTAGTAAATATTTTAAAATATTTCATTTTAAGTTAATATAACTTTATATTGGATATAATATATTAAATTACTATTTTTTGATAACACATAAAAAAGAAACTAGTCTCAAAAGATTTTTTTTTTTTTCTGTTAGAATGAAACATAGATGTGTGAAGCAGGACTACATTCATAAATTACCTAATACAATGATATCCTAGTCCCTTATTTGGATTACCAGGTTTTTGGTAACAGCAATGGCTGGTAGATGTTATGCTGAAAAATTTTAATCATCTGCATTGTTATTGTTCTTTGTGATATATACATGGGATTTTAAAACTTAGTATGCTATTATAAGCAGTGTTTTCCTAATATTATTTTCTTAACTTCAGTATAATGCAATACATTTTTATCTGTGAATTTAAATTAATATTACATTGGTGATAGGAAAAAAAGCTGTGAAGCACACCACAAAATTTATATTGGGAGTCATATTCTGTATTGTATATAATTTATTTTCCAATAAGATAACTCATCTCCTAGATGTTCAAGACATGCAGTATCATGCTTTCAATATATAGCATCTTGTTGCAGTAAGGGGATGGAAGATGAAGGATTTTTTCTGTCCTTAAAATATATTTCTGTATCATGAAAGTTTTTCTTCACCGTGGGAGTTGGTTTTGCCTTGATTGATAAGGTCAAGTGGCTAACAGCAGTAAACAGTGAAATAGAAGATACACACTGAACTAAAGAATCATATGTAAACTCACTGCTTTAAGTCAATGTTCCTAACCTGTCTTGTTTCTGTATTAAAACTCTAGCCTATTCTCTGACATCTCCAGGATATCTACCCAACAGATAGTGCTCAGAATGAATAAAGGGCAACTCTTACTACTTCTCCATGCCTCACATGCTACTCTTTTCCCAACCACTTTTTCAAGCAACTCAATACAGTCTATCAAGATTTATCAAGTTACTCTGAAACTGCTGTAAACTGTCACTGAGACCCTGGACTTGGATGTCCTCATTTGGTGCAGTGTAGAACTTCTCTGGTTGGGAAGTGGCAACCAACTGAGGTGAGTTCCATATTATTCTATTTTTATATACATTTGTAATTTGCTGTTACTACTTCATTAAACCTATTCTAGTTCTTTCTTCCAGACTTAAAGTCTCTCTCCCCTATTCCCTTCTTCATCTTCCCCTGAGAAGGCGGTGGGGAATAACAGAGAGCATCTGCCACCTAGTTACTGTCTAAAACTGTGACAATGCCAAATGCATCCTCTCCTATTTGTGTCCTGCTGCATACAGGATTTTCCTCTCCTAGCTCTTTGATCAAGTGATTCTATTCACTTATTGTGATTAGATCTGCATTTCTTTAACTTCATACTTAATTTTTGTTCATTCTAATTAATACCAGTCCTTTCTTGCATGTTATGTTTTTGTTGGTTTGGAGTTTGTGGGGTTTTTTGTTTGTTTTTCTTTTTTCCATTTTCATCCTTTATCGGCATCTAACCTGTAAGGACTTCAATAAACCTAAATTTTGTACTTTCTTACTAAACTTTTAATTATTAGCCCTGATCTGAATTTGGAGGAGGAGGCTGGACTGGATGACCTCTGGAGGTCATTTCCAAAATGAGTTATTCTGTGATTCTGTCCTTATATGGACTACATATCTGACAACTCATTTTTACTGTGGAAGAACAGCACTGTGTCCATGTCTCTATAGGAGCTGAAAGCTATACCACCATTTGCTGTTACAGTGATGTTTATATATCTAGATAATTTTTTTTTACTGTGTTGCAGTGGGTGGTATTTAGAGTTAAATGAAGTAAGAGATAACACACATCATTGTCTTGATGAATTTATAATTAAAGGAGATTACAAAAGCTTCTGTCTTCTTCCTGAGACTTTTCAAGACAACAATAATAATCTTCTTCAAGGATTTTCAAAGGCAATTTCCAAGTCTTTTTTTTCATATCTTGTTTACTTCTCTTTGAAAGCTCTGAAACTGCATTACTTTCTATTCAAGTTTCACTTTGTAGGATTTTATCAAAAAGCCAGAAAGAGTTCTTCCCCGTTGTTCATCATCAACAAAGATAAATGCCATACTGCCTCAAAAGGAAGACTTGGAAATTTCTTTCACAAAGCACACAAAAAGACATTAAATTAGAAATGCCATTACCCCATATGTCTGTATGTCAAACAATTAAAGCACTGGCAACTGTTGATAACCAGCAGCTGAAAGGAACTCTTGCTAATAGGTTTTGCTGGAAGCAAATAGAGATTGAGAAGAACTACATCACAGGTGTATAAAATGTCAGTGTGGGCTGAAAAGTGTACCCAGATTTTGTTTCACTGTGGAAGCCAGGAACCTGGCCAGGCCTCTAAGCACCATATTAATTGTCAGATTTTGTTGGCATTTTAAACTATTCCTTTGCTTTGAGCTGTCCTCATATGCTTTACATTCTAAAATACAGTCTATGTAACTTACTTTTTAACAAAGTGTCACATGCTAAACTAATTGCCACAACCCAGAACTTCTCATTCATGTTAGAGAACTCCAGCACATACAGAACTGCACGGGATATTTCTTTGTGTTAACTGCTACAGTTTTTATATCATGTAACATGGGCGTTTTTTCCCATCTGTGTAGATACTGACTGAAACTTTCCAGAACTTTTGGCAGTATTTGAAATTATGTCTTCAATCATCCCTTTACACAAACTTAAAAAAAAACCAAAATACCAGCAGCCAAACTAAGCCAAACCAGAAGAACAAACAATGCTCCCCCCCCCCAAAAAAAACAAAACAACAAAAAACACCCAAAAAAACCCCACAAACAAAAAAACAACCATAACAAAACAAAACCAAGAACAAAACAAAACAAAATCCCACCCAACTAAAAAAACAATTAATTCACTTAGTACATTTGTTTGTTTTTCAATACTTAAGGTTATTTTATAAATTATCATAATGTCTTCTGTGAAACCATTTTGTGCTTATACCAAAATGAAATTATTTAATTGTTTAGAAATTCTGACCCCATTTAGTTGAACGAGTTGGGGCAAAAGCTGAAACATTTTTTTCAGTCTAAAATCTGATGTTATATTGCCAGGTATTTTATTTTTTTTTTTAATTGTTCAAACCCTAGTAAGAATTCTTCTTCTAAGCATTTTGTCTAGTTAAATTGTAAATCACAATCTGCAAATATCTGCCAAATATCAGTTGCTCAGAGGCTACTCATCAGTAACCAGCCATAGGTGTTATATTACTTGCTGAAAAAAAACAAAAGCAGAAACCAAAACCCAAACCCCAAAAAACCACCAACTAACAAGTTATTTTTTAACTAGCAGAGAGGCAATCCTGTAAGGCATATGCTTAGAGACTGTGAAATTCATGTCTCTAGGACTGTGTTTTGCAGTTTCTTTCACTGTTATCATTAATTTTACTTGCCTTTGATACTGTGGAATCACTGAAGCTGACATCAAAGCTATCTTTCTTGTCCCCTCAGGAGACTATATCACAAACAGGGTATCATACAAAAACGCAGTAAGCATAGGATCAGTGATATATTACCTGAGACAGTGGAAAGATTCTAAATAAATAAATGTCTACAGGGAAATACAAGCAATTAAATAAGTGAATTATATAAGTGAATATTCACTTTTCTTCATTAAAAACAATATGCTGTTAATAATTTTCAGAAACAATTGAAATTTTACATCTATAGAATTTTAGTCCACTTATTCACAGATATTTCTAGTGAAAGTATTTACCTTCTGTAATTATAACCGTAGTTTTGTAAGTAGTAGGTTTCAATAGTTTTCAGTTGTTTTTTTCTTTTAAGTTATCATAGACCGTTAGAATGGAACTTATGTTTAAAAGAAGGTTTGATATTTGACGTTTACTTTTAGTTTTGGAATGAACCTTGAAAATTACATAATATTCCAGAAAATGAAATAGAAATGGAAGCTATCTTGATCAGCTCATGTTTCAGTCTACTTTGACATTTATCAATTTATTATTTATAGCAACTAAAAGTCAAAATGCAACACTATTCTAAGACCTAATATAAACTCCTTACATTCAAAAAATAATTTAAAAATTATTTTCATATGGAACATCTGTGTAAAATCAGTACAATTCTCACTGAGACTGCATTTAGCATTTTTTCTCTTTAATAAAACCAAAGAATCATTTTGTTTGGAAAAAACAAGGCCTGGTGACTTATAGAGCAGACTTCCCTATGAAGTGGACCTAGTCCACATATTAGTTTACTTAAATGTTTATTTACTTAAATATGTATTTTCTTAAATGTAAAGCTAACTTTTCTTACCATTTTGGTTAGTTATTGGTGAGTGTATGCGAGATTTTATGGTGGTTGAATGTTGAAATATGCACTGAGCCTACTGGACTGCATATTTAAGGGGAAGAGGGCTGCTCTGATATACTCTTACATTGCCAACTAAAGTCAAGATAGGATATTGAGTTAACTTAATTCAGAATTTCTATTTTTCAGTTTTGTTCCCGTTCCATTATGCTTGCATAAGCTATTCAAATGGCACTGCAGGGCTATGGAATTATAGACTATGAAAAGTTATTTGGCAATCATTAATGTAATGACAGAATGATATTAAGGTATTATAAGGTATAGTTTTCCTTCTGTGAGATGACAGGGAGCATCTCACACACAGAGAAGAACAGCATAAAGATAATAAATGAAGGTGTTTGTACATAGTATAGCTGCTAAACGGGCAGCAGGAATGGAATTAACAAGAAAACTTATTTTTAACACATGTGGAAAAGGGCCATTGTAATTTCTGATCTATTTTATCAGTTATTTCTGTGGCTTAAAAAAAAAATTAAAAATAATAAATAAATAAAAATTAAAAAAAAAAAAATAGAAGAAATCCAAACCTCTATAAAACAATTGTTTTAATATGGATGAAGATTAACTTCTGCCAGTGATTATTACTACCAACATTAAGATTAGTTATTTCTCTCTCCTCTTTCAGAAGAATTCATGAAGTTCTCATAAGTAGATATTCCTTAAGGGAACAATCTGAATGACCTCTATGAATGACATGAATATAAATGAATCTAACATTTGATTACTATTCTTGATACATATTTAATGACAAACCAGGACACCAGTGCTGAGTAGAGGGGCATGATCACATCCTTTCTCCTGCTGGCCACGCTATTCCTGATACAAGTTAGGATGCTGTTGGCTTTCTTAGTCACCTGGGCACACTGCTGGCTCATATTCATCTGTGTCCTTTTCTTCCAGGCAGCTTTCCAGACACTCCTCCCCAAGACTGTAACATGGCATGGGGTTGTTGTGACCAAAATGCAGGACCTGGCACTTGGCCTTGTTAAAAGTCATGCAACTGGCCTCAGAACACCATTTCAACCTGTCCAGGTCCCCTTGCAGAGCCTTCTTACCCACACGCATATTAACAATCCCACCCAGCCTGGTGTCATCTGCAAAACTACTGAGGAAGCACTCAGTCCCTTCATCTAGATCATTGATGAAAAATTTGAACAAGACTGGCTCCAAAACTGAGCCCTGGGGAACAACACTATTGACAGTCCACCAACTGCATTTAACTCTGTTGACTACAACCCTCTGGGCCCTGCCACATAGCCAGTTTTTAACCTAATGAAGAGTAAGAGGCTAGATACAGACTAGATATAAGGAAGAATTTTTTTACTATGAGGGTGGTGAAACAGTGGAATGAGTTGCCCAGAGAAGTAGCAGATGCCCCATCCCTGTAAAGCATTCAAGGTCAGGGTGGATGGGCTCTGTGCAACCTGATCTAATTAAAGATGTGCCTGCTCATTGCAGGAGGTGTTGGACTAGATGGCCTTTAAAGGTCCCTTCCAACTCAAACCACTCTATGATTCTACTCTATATGTGTCTATGCCATGAGACACCATCTTCTCTAGGAGAATGCTGTGGGAGATGGTGTCAAAGGCTTTACAAAAGACCAAGTAGACAATATCCAGAACGTTTTCTTCATCCACCAGGTGATTCGCATGGTCATAGAAGGAGATCAGGTTGGTCAAGTAAGACCTGTCTTTCCTGAACCCACGTTTGCTGGACCTGATCCTCAGGCTGTCCTGCACTTACTCATGTACTCATAGATGAACCATTTAATTTTTCTGGGCATTGAGGCCAGGTTGACAGGCCTGCAGATCCCTTTTTGTGGATGGAGATCACATTGGCAAGCCTCCAGTCATCTGAGACCTCTCCTGTTAATCAGGACTGTTGCTAAGTGATGGAGAGACATTGTGTTTTGAACTAGCCTAAATTTGCTCTTTCTCATATCTCTTTATAGTTTCAGGAAAGAGCTGTGTTAAATTGTTAGATGAAGTACTCGTCAAAGAGGTAGATGAGATTTTTGCATGGTTATTCAGACAACTACCTGATGAAGACAATTTGCTGACAGCATTGAGTTTTAATTCAGTGTCAGCTGAGTATTACTTTTTAAATTCAAGTGTTAGGATAATGAGTCAGGAAATAAGAAAAAATATTTTGTACTAAATAAATAAAATATTGAATGAAAATTGCAAGGAGAAATTAGACATATTATCATCAGCTTCAGGTTTCACTGGTGTTTAACTTGATTATCCATTTAATTTATTATTGGGAATCACACATCATATTTAAAAAAACATTTTCTTGCCTCTCCTCTTGTTTGGAATTAGTATAGAAACACTAAAAAAATTGTTGCAAATTACTACTTATAATATTGAGAAAGTTTGAAAAAAAATGTTGAGATCTATATGCTTTTATTTATGTGCCCATCTCTTCTTGTTTACAGAATGCACTTTCTTCATTGAAAACTGCTATATTGTCAGTACAAATCAAATTACACAAAACAAATTATATCAACAAAATAATCACCTTATTGTACTTGCATATTACAGACACCAAGCTTCTAGTAGTTTACTGTTCAGAGCAGTTTTGTTATAGATTCACAAATGTCCTCTTTCAGAGAACTTCAGATCATTTCTCAGAGACTGAAGTTATAGACTAAATAAAAATCATTCCTTCAGAAAGGCTTTAATTGGAGAATACTGTATTATGGGAAGCCTGAATGCAGAATGGGAAGCAATTTTATTTCTAATGGGAAACATATGAGATAGACTGGTCTTTTCTGCCTCTAGGCAAAGCTGGATAAAAAGAGCAAGATTTCTAGCCCTTCCATCTATTTTCAGTCCATCACACACATGAAATACTGAAATAATGCCAAGGGAATGGAAACAAGGGTAAATGTGTCTTAGTCCTGCAGTGAGCTCTCTGCTCTTTAAAGTACACAAAGGAATATCCCTTCAGCTTGTTTTATAAGTTGCTTCCTATACACTGTGCCCCTCTGGTCAAGGATACCCAGTGTAGGCTTACTCCCCTAAGCAGTCTGGTTTGGGGCTTCCTTCTACCCCAGTTTGAAGGGAAGCTGCAACTCCCCTGTCCTTCATGAATGCTTTACTTGGTAGGTACTTATCAAAACAGTGGAGCTGTGGACCCTCCAAAACATTTTTCCAAATATAACCATGATGGAATACCCTTTGTCCTCAGTGAAATAGTAAAAAAGAGTTAGTGTAGGTAGAGAAGGTAAATTCTCAATCCTGGAGTGTGTCAGGAATAGGAGCTGGTGCATGGAAAAGGAGGCAGCCAAGAGATAAGGTGTGCATTATTCCAGTGGGATAGTCAGGGATCTTATGTACAAGAAGATCCAGCTTGTGAATACCAAATGATTTCACACAAGATCAATGTTCAGCCAACTGGATGGAAAATTTTGAATACGAGGATGAGCAAAGCACTAGGTAACTAAGGGAGTTTTGAGGAAAACAAGTGAAAGTGACATACCAAATAAAAAAAACGTGAAAGATGTTGAAAAAAAACCCCTCAGGTAATGCCCCGCAGTTGTATAACACTAATCTGGTATGTACAGAGAAGAGGGAGAAGAAAATAACGTGGACATCAGAGGGCACTGGTAGAAGTGAAGTAAGATTCTCTTTGGAGTTTATCAAGCATAAAGAAGATGAAGTTTTTTTTTGGTGGGGTTGTATTTTTTTTTTGTTAGAGTCTTTCCTTTTTTCCTTTCTTTTGTTCAGGGAAGCCAATAGCTTCTCTAATACAGGTTAACAAAAGCAAAAAATGTTGTAGGTCTTTTCAAAGAGTAACAAAAAATAATTCTAGAGGAGCAAGAAGTAAAAACATTATAATGGACTGTATTAAATGCATTACACAAATATGTGTCATGACAAACATGTGCTTTCTATTACTTTTCAATTACACCATCAAAGTAGATGGTCTACACCAAAGGTAGACCTATAATTTTAAATGTTAAGAAAATTCAATTTAAAAATACGAAATAAAAAAGAAAACGTGAGACCTCAAAGAATGTTCTAGATTCTACAAAAAGTGGACAGCCGTATAAAATAAATTAATACTGGATCAGTTTTCATTTCATCTTACTTATGGACTATCACTGAAGTATATTATAAATCATTTGAGAATATAAACTTTTTTGAGAATATAAACTTTATAAAGAAGTATAAACGTTTCTTTGTCTAATTTGATGTTAGACTTTTTTCTACAAGGCCTTAGAAGATGTATGTGGGGGTTTTGGGAGAGAACAAAGCTCTTTCAGGTGTAAGGAAGATAAGTTCTTTTAGCAGTTGTCTCTCCCTATTGGTCTACTGGCTGGAGATCTTTACACTTGCTCTCCTTCAGAGACTTAAAGTGAAAAAAGCTGACATTTAACCAAAATAAAAACTTGGATCAGCTTTTTCGTAAATAAGTAATGACTGCAGCCAAAATCTGTTTTTGTCTTCCTGATACATTGCTAAATAACAAAAAGGAGGGGAAAAAAGAGAAAACCTTGACATAGAACTGAGGTATGTGAGTTTTGCAGTTATAGTAGTTTACAAGCAGGTTGGTTTAGTCCAGTAACCCATATTAAATTACTTTATCAGAAGATCTTACTATTTTTGCTTGTTCTTTGATGTGCAAAGGTAAAACCTCTTTCCTTGGATTTAATCTGAAGGGAGAAAGACTTTATATGATCTGTGATAATCTACCTAAGGTAAAGAGATTAAAGACAGAGCAGGAAATGTTTGGGCTTGACCTTTATTCTGGAGGCAGGAGATTGCACTCCTGTACAGATTTTGACCAGTAGTCCTTTATGTTGCACCACTGTGCCCCAACCCACATTTTATTTAAAGTGAGATAATTAACCTAAATCTATCAGTCATTGTAAAACAGCATCTTAATTCTTCCCAATTATCAAATTTTCTGTGATATGGTAATCCAAGTAATTTTCATTGTATGATGAGATATTCTGACCTTTTCAAATGTGACTGTACTTCTTTTAAAGTAGTTTCTGATCTTTACTATGCTTCTACAACCACAAAAGCAGCTTCATAGGAGCTTGTAAATTATAATGCCATAACTGAGACACAGTCTCTTCTACTGTTCTTAGTTTTGTGTATTTCTCAACATCCTTGTTAGCAGCAATTGTATTTTCATTGTTTCTTATCTAATTTTCTTTTTTTCTGATATTGATTTCTGATCCCCTGACTCAGATCTCATCCATATAAAACCTTGTCCAGTTGAGTGCAACGTCCTTGTACCTCTTTCTGACATCACTCTCTATAACTACCTGAAATCACACTGTAGAGGGGTTGGTGCTGGTCTTTTCTCACAAGTAATTAGCAATAGGACAAGAGGGAATGGATACAAGCTGCAACAATGTAGGTTCAGACTGGACATTGGGAAAAAGTTTTCACTATCAGCTATGTTTTAGTAGTAGCAATTAAGTACAAGTAGTACAAGTAGAAGTGAGTGGAATTACATATATATCTGCTAGATGTGTGCTCAAGGTCTTTTCTAATTTGGAAAATCAGGGAGTTTAGAAAAATTTTTA
The DNA here is from genome assembly GCA_023637945.1 of Phaethornis superciliosus. NCBI lineage: Eukaryota > Metazoa > Chordata > Aves > Apodiformes > Trochilidae > Phaethornis > Phaethornis superciliosus. The sequence goes on from JAJQWJ010000002.1 coordinate 77,599,632, forward strand.
TGGAAAGAAAATATAACGACACTTACTTGGTTTTGTCTGTATTTACAAGTGTTTTTCAAAACTAATGTTTTCAAATATGTTTTAACTTTTTGAAGATAAAAGTTAAACTTTCCATATGATTAATCTAATATTTTTAGCAGTTAAATAACCTCTCTGCTTGTGATTGCTCTATAATTTAGATATTTACAGGTTTCCTTTCTTGTCTGAGAATTACAGAATCTGTATTTGGATAATAAATATTATTTTGAAGAGTGAAAGAATGACTCCAACATTGTCAAAAGTTTTTGGTTTTTTTTTTCTTTGCTCATTAAACCAATACATGAAGAAATTCTTTTTCTGTGACTTGAGACCTGAAAATAACATTGCATCTGATTCTTATTATATTTTAAGACAAATCAGTGGACTGTAGCAATGAATATTAGTATAAAAAAAGACGTATGTGTGTGTGTGTGTATAAGTAAACTTTTCCACCCTGCAAATGATAATAATAAATGTTCAAAATACAGCTATTACCAGCAGTTATTATTCAGTAGCCTGAAGTATGAAGTTCTCAAAAAAATATGAGTTTAATCATGTGTCTTCATTGTTTTCCTTAAACCAACTCATGACAGAATTTTAAATAACTGAAGGCAATTTTTAAAATCACTGTCTGGAAGGTGAGATGAGAGTAAGGGCAGTTCACGTTTAACAAGTTAGCAGATATTTCCAGATTTCCTTTCACAACATAATAACAGTAATTTATAGAAGGCAGAATGAGTTTTAATTGAACATTTCTCAAGCAGCAATGCATGGAGTAGTTTGGATTAATGTTAGCAAATGTGGAGAGCTTAATTCTCAGTTTCAGAACATGCAATAACTATCTCTTTTATCAACATGCCAGACTGAAGCTTAGAGCATATTTAGCATATTTACATATTCATACTGCATTGCATACTATGCAAATTCTGCAATGTCATATTGGAACTGCATAGTGAGGAAAAAAAATGTCATGTTAACATTATGGCTGTTCAGAACCTCCAATATTTTTCCAATTTTCTTTTTTTACAAATGTCCTCTTAGGTCAACAGTTTGCACAATAACTAATCAAACAAATTTGTTAACCGCTCAGAATGTAAAGTTTTGATTAGAACACTTCAATTTTATGTCTATGTTTCTTATAACAACCCTAAATTGTAACATTTTGTAATTACTTTTTTCTGCATGCAGTTCAAGTTGGCAGAATAGGGATAAACACTCTAGAGAGAAAACAGATTTAGGTGCAGTGCTTGCAGTTTTGGAGATATTTAGTTCAGTAGTGGTGCTCAAACCATGGATATCTGAATGGCAAGATGCTTAGTTGTCTGATGCAGCCTATATCTTAAACAACCACATTCTTTCTAGATCATTTATAAAAGTGGCAGTCTTTCTGTGTTGTCATTAAGACCCCCGTTTTTGGTTTTTGGTTTTTTTTTTTTTCCCAGGGAAATTCCCTGTCTCAAGGTTCATATTGTAGTTAGACTTTTTGCTTACCAGCAAGGGAATGTTGTGATTTATCTAAATAGTGCGTAAATGTCATCCTTTGACTTGTTTTCAGTGAGTCCATTGTGAAATGTATTACTGTTGTGCTTATATTTATTTAAAAGTCCAGGAAAAAACCCCACATATATGTTTGTGTGTCTTTACTTATGGTTGGACAGAATCATAGAAAGTCAGGGGTTGTAAGGGACCTCTGAAGATCATCGAGTCCAAGCCCCCTGCCAGAGCAGGACCAAAAGTAGGGCAGGTCACTCAGAAATACAGACAACAGATTATTTATAGTTTGCAGAGTGTTTTGAGAAAATAAAATAATTGAAAAGACAAAATAGTGGTATAATATCTTACCTGAAATCAATGTTAATTTGAACTGTAATAGGCAAGATGCCTTTATCCTGAAAAATGCAGTGCATTGGCAAGCAGTGTGCTTTCTTGTCCTATCTCAGAGGTCCCTTCCAACCCAACTGATTCTATGATTCTATGATTCTATGATTAATGAAAGCCAAACATATTCTGTCTAGAGGAAGCAATGGACTTGTCTTATGGCTTGTCTAACTTTATCTGATACCTTCCTGCTTCCTTCTTTTCGTAAAGCATGCAAGAATATGTCCCATGGATGTCTTATTACTGCTAAATGAGACACAAAGGCAGACACAAATGTGATTAGTATTGATTATTCTGCATTTCAATGGACAAACATAATTCTCTAGTTCTCTCAGTAAGCACATCATTTTTATAGTATTAAACTTACCATTTTATATCCTTGCTTTATTACATCATTTAGTGTGAACACATCTTGGAAGAATGAATAAGTAGTTATCATTTTTAAGTATTAATAACAAAGGAACCAAATGCATTTTTTTCCAGTCTACAACTCCTGCTTTTATTTCTTTCAACAATAAATTATTAAAAGTAGAAAATGCTACAAGTTAATCCTGCTCTGATTTCAAAATTTATGTGTCAGTGAATGCAAATAATCCATTTTTTCACTACTTTTCCTGAGAAAATATGCACTGGCATGAACAAGTAACAGCTTTGACTTGATAAAATAATATTTTAAACACAGTTTATAAAACTTTGAAGTAATGATTTTGAATTTTAGAAACTATCAAAGTGGCTTTACTTTTTGTACTTCTAGAGCTTAGCTCCTAATGTAGCATTAGAGTAACTCTGTCAGTTTAAGAAAGACAGATGTACATGTCTGATTAATTCATACTTGCTTTGATCACATCCTGTTACACTAGACCAGAATAACATAGCAAAAAGTGACAAACATGCAAAGTAATCTGAAACTATACTGTTTACTTACAGTCAGGAGCATGTACTTTTGGAATGAAAATAAAATTACTTGAAAGTTCATAATTCCATTCCCTTTCTTCATTTCCTTCTTTTTTCATAGGCAAATATAAGTCTGGTAGTGCTATTTGGAAAAAACATTTATGGGAGAAACAAGTCCTCATAGAAAAAGTCTGGGCAGAAGAACAAAAAGGGGAAATATAGGACACTATTTTGTAATTTGTCAAAAACACCTTGCTCTGTGTACCACACAAATGGCTTCCTAAAGATGATTATTCTAAGAACCCCTAAGCTTACATTTTGGTTTTACACATCTGGTGATTTTTAACTACGGACTTTGATAACAATTGCTACCTGTGGCCTTCAAAGACCATTCATTTTGTTGTAGATACATGTATGTACCAATGACCTGTTGAAGGTAACTGTAGCCTCAGCTAGGAAGACTGGGTTTCCCTTTCTATTTAGACAACTGAAGATGTGCCCTAATTATTTTCACCTCTGCAAGGTAAGTAAGTTTGCAACAGTCAGAATATTGAATGTATTGTCAATGGAAATAAATAACATCTAGATGCCAAGTTGTCCCAAGTCATTATCTGGATATGGATCTTTTCTTAAGAAGTGGTGGAGCCCAGAAAGCTGAGAGCGGACATAAGTTCCTGGAGTTAAGCAAATGGAACCAGATCTGTTCACATCCTTTGGCATTAAACACCACTGCACCATTCTCAGGACTAGTTTAAGTTGTCCATCCAGGGAAAGGCTGATGTGTGCATATCAACACCAGGATCCTCTCATTCTTCCAGAATGGTTTGTAGCCCCCTGCAGCTCTTCCCTTCTTGGTGTCTGTTCCTGTCCTCACGTATCAGTAAGCTTGCAGTATAAGGTGAACTGTATGTATGTGTACTCTTTCCTACCCTCAACTTACTGAAGCTGATAAAATCAATTACAGAGTTGATTGGTGCAGAGGAAGAGCAGAAACCTGAAAGTAATGGATACCTTTTTACCAGCAGAGTAAAGCTTCCTATGTGGTATATGAAACAATGTATACACCATACTGCTATTGTGAAGGGCATTTCTCAGGCAGCAATCAAGTTTGTTCAAGGTAAACATTTTAGCCTATGATACTCATGAACCATAACTGAATCAGGCACAATGTTTACTCTCTTCATACCAGATTATAATATAGTGTGTTTTTCACATATAAAGTTATTGGTTTAGTAACAATCTGTTCATAATTCTGATGTGTAGAACTATAAAGACAGACAATAGTTTCTAAGTAATTTTTTTTTTTTTTTTTTTTTTTTTTTTTTTAAACTGTGTCTCAGGTCTGCAGTGCTCTCTTTTTTGACTGTAGTAGGAATTAAAATGTTAAATTTCTTTTTACAGCTTTGAAAATTTAGATGCAAATGTCATGCAGCAAGGACCAAACAAAGCTGTCAATGACCTAGGGAGATTTCCTCAATGCTGTGGTGTTGGTTACAAATTTAAATATCTGAAGAAACTGACAGTCCTTTATTTATGATACCAAGTTGACAAATATGACTTTTTCACTTTTGTTCATCAGTACACTTCCCTAATATATTTTTAATTCCCAGTCATCACTTATAACTACTTATTTTTTTTTTTCCCACTCTCATAAGATTTACATCAGTAGGTACCACAGAAATATATGCCTTCACACAGGCTTTTGATGACATTACCTGTTAGGAATCACGTAGTCAGATTCCTTAATATTTTATTCATAAATATTTATCACTGTAGACTGTCAAGCATTATTCTTCATCTATTCCAGGAGCCATGACCTCTGCAGATAACTTAGATATTTCTTAGATTTCATTAACATCCTCTGTGAGTTTTTAAGCAATAACGATCAAGGTTCAGGTCAGTGTTTAAGGATTAATGATTGATTGGAAGGTACTGAAGCAGAGAAGGCATAACTGGAAAACATTAGCTCCAGATAGTTGCTGATTCTTTTACAAAACAAGTCAATCCTCTTTGCCCTCAAAATCCTCCAAAACCAGGAAAACAAAACCAAATCAAAACAAAACCAAAACAAATAACAAACAAATAAATCCAACAGAAGAATGAGGCAATGCTTTAAAATATTTTAAAAGATTATAAAATATGATAGATATTAAAAATATTATAAAAATTGTTATAAAAATATTTTAACATGTTCAAAATATTGTTTGAAACAAAGCTGCTAAGTTTCCAAAGTTATATTAAAAAATACACTGTATATAATTTTGATTAGTATTTTGCCCATCTTACAATGTCTCGTTATTGTTAGCTATTAATTCCTTTACCACAGGTGTGCATTATGTCCACACTTTACACCACCTGCACATAAACATCACATAAACACATAAACACCATCTTCAAAGTGTGGGTAGAAATAAAGTAAAATGTAGCTGCTATAAAAGAAATAGAAGAAAAGTGAACTTTCTACCTATAATTTGACACTCCTTTCCCATTTTTTTGCTTTATAGCATATACTGGGGAGCATCAGAACACTGAAAAGCCACTGTCACACCAATTCAATGAAAAATCCAAGACAGTGGAATTTTTTTTTCCTTACTTTTACATGCAAAAGTCATTTTATTTCTATAAAGCACCTCACACTTTTATATAGTGAAACATAAAATAATGAGATGACATTCAAAGAAAAAGTTTCAGTGAGTTTTATAAAGAAAACAAGCCAAAATAAATGAAATTTGACCCATGGCATGAACAGGAATTTTCTTATAACACATCTTATAACACTCACTGAGATTTACACTGTGAATATTGTCCTGTTATCCCTGACTGGATACAGATGAGAGTTTAAGTTTTATCTAAGATTAGCTGATGTTTTGGGTTTTCTTTTTTTGGTACTTTATATGCATACACTGATACAAATATTTATTTTTAAAAACCTATTTTAGTTCCAATAATACTAGCAACTAATCAAGGTGTAGCAAAAGACAGAAAAAAGACTAACTACAGTACTTATTAAATTAGTTCTGAGCCTCGTATTTTTATCAAGCAGTTCTTTATCAAGCAAGTCATTTGACTTTTTCTTCTGAAGTGACTAAAATGAAAAAAAAAAAGTCATACAATGCAACTGTTAATTATGGCCTACCACATCTAAAAAACAATATGAATTAGTAATAATGGAATATTTCTCAATTTCTTATATTGTTTCTGTAAACATTTGCTTTCTTCAGATTCTTATCTTATGAAAAGAAGGGGATTGATTACAATTTATGGGTAGATAGATATTGATTGTCATCCACATATCTGGTCCCAGCAAAGCACAGAAATAATTTGTTAGACTAGGTGGCCAGATGAATTTTGACATTTCCTGTGCAAATGTCATGTATGGTATTTCTTTACCATTTATGATCCTCTTCAATAGTTAATCATAACAGGCAATACTTTAATCAGATATGTTTGCGAGGCATGACTCAGACTCATAAAATTATGAGTATCTTTGTTACATATTTCTATCCTAACATTATTTTCTTTTAAAATATCTTTTGAGTTATATAGCTCGAATTTTAAATTATTAAATATTTAAGAATTTTCTATGCAGTTCTGAAAACTAAATATTTCTTGTGTGAAAGCAAAAAGAAAGAAGGATCACTGTGCAGCATATGGTCATAAGAGAAATATTTTCTGAATGATCTTTCAGATAATGTAGACGTATTCCCAGGCGTCACTGAATTGCACTATTTGGAAATGACTTAATCCAAAATTATTACATTTTTGCATAATTGAGCAGTTTATGACTAGTCTAAAGCATGGAATGCAGTCATCAGGGTCAAGGCATTTTTTTATCAGAAAGAGCTATATGCCTTGCAAAACAACACGAACAAGCAACAGCTATTAAAGCTATACTAATTCTAAATATTTTTGTCTGTGTTACGTGTTAGGTTAATTATTATTGTTGAACTTAAAGGCTCTTCTGCAACAAACCTGACTTCACTGATGAGATTTGTTATATGGTGGATTTTTTTTAAATGAAAATGTAGAGGTGATACTTGTGGATGACTAGAAGATATGTTGTAGATTTTTAATGGCTCTGGTGACTAGTGGAATTATATGTTGGTATTTAACATATGGTATTGTTGGTATTTAACTCAGTGCCATAGTCTAGTAACTGCAGTGGTAGTGGTCAAGGGTTGGACTTGATGATCTCTGAGGTCCCTTCCAACTAAGCCAATTCTATGATTCTATGATATTAGTATGCAGTAACTGAGCAGATTTGGTAATGTATGTATTTCCCAGTACAATGAACTGTGTAATTTCATTTAGTACATAGATCCAATGGTCTGATGGAGTACGAAGTAAAGTAAAATTGTAAATGAAGAGTTAGCAAACCAAGTTTAACTGCATACCTAGATTTTTCTGTCATGGAAGATCTGTGAGGTTCATGAAGTTGAACATCTGTGACTACTTTAATGATCACTCGTTTTCTTCCATTTGCAGTACACATAACATTAAGTTTATTTTTTAAAAGAATTCTAGAAATAATTCCACCGTTCTATGGATATCATGAAAAAATATGATTAATTGTTGTTGAGTAGCCTGTGCTATTTTGTGCCAATAGTACGGGGCTGTGTGAGATGACTGCCTTGATGCTATGCCTCAGTTACTGTCAGGACTACATGATTCTTCCTCAGAAAGAATCTGGTCATAGTCAGCTGAATGAGGCTGCTGCTGGATATACAGCATGGGAGAGACTAAGAAAATCAAATGAGCAGCAAAAATCCCTGTAATCACTCTGATAACAAGAACCACATATGTAAGCAGGATTCAAAGGTGATAGTATGAAATATACTTGTTATAGGCATGAAGTATTAAGTTCTAAAGTGAGAGCCAGTGTAGAGGAAAGCTTTTCCTCTAAAGACAGAACAAGAGGACAAGAGATGGTTCCTTAAGAAAGCTTATCAGCTACCTTAGCAAAATTTGTCCACTTAAAAAAAGCTCTAGTTTTGAATTATTTTATTAAAGGTTGTCTTTAGAATTTGTAAGCTTTTCATGTGCCTCTTGTTGTATTTGCTTTTGACAAAACATCAGTGTTAGACCTATGTAGAATCTCCAGCTGATTCAAGGTCTCATCATAGGTGCATTTAACACTTCTTGTGATTTGGAAATAGACTGAAATAACCCATATGGACATGCTTTCCTGACCTACAAATGTGGTAAGGTCATATAACAATATATTTACCTCAGCAAGTTATGACAAGCTGCCCTAATTTAAATAAAAACAAAGTCCATGTGGGTGTGTTTTGAATAGTTATTTGTGAGAAAAGCACAACTGCTACTCTGATTTCATGTCAAGCTATTGTAAAATAAAAGGAAATTTGAAAACAAAAATATTTATTGGCAAATAAAATACTTCCATTTTAATGTCAAATAAAGAGTTCAAGACTATATTTGCAAGGAAAAAAATGAAGGATGTTGTGGAATCCTGACTTGGAATTCCATTGCTAACATTATTTTGCTTATTAAAAATTTCACAGGCATCTTGTTTACTTAATTTCACATAGCTGTTGCCACTTTTCAAGTAGTCCAACAGTCTTGACATGGGAACGTCTTCAAATACTTTTGAAAGCAGGTCACTCACTCTAAAATTTTCTTCATCGGCAATCATTAGTTTAATTTTAAATTTGATGTGAGTTCTTAAAAAATTTAGCCGTAGGAGTATATCTTTCATTTTCTTTCATTAAAATGATAAACTTTTAAAAGTTTTTCTGTATACCCATTCTGTGATGTGTTCCTCATGTTTCTTTATCCTTCAGTAAAATCAATGTCCTATCTACCAATATTATGAGAGAGTTCAAGTTATACAGTATAATTCAGTAATTAATATGCCATGTATTGGTAGCTCTTTTGCCCTCAATAAGGTTAAGAGGATTAGACCATCAGGTTGCTTTCCTGGGAAACACAGAACTAACTGTACTTTTGTGAATAAACATGTACCAGTTCACCAAGATTCATTCTCATAAAAGACTTTAATGACTTTAGAGTTTCATAAAAGTAAGATACCATTCAACAGTCTTAATGACAGTGCCCAGTCTTGAAGCAATTTACAAAATGGATGCGCTCATTCAGTGAAACAGAAATGAACTAATGGTGGGTTCTGGTTTTCTACAGAAGGTGTGAATAACTGTATTGATGCTAAACCCACTGCTCTGTATTTACACAGTATCCTGATGACGGCTTTCCACAGCAGAAACATGCAAAATTAAAGGGACTGGGGATGGCTTCAATCACCATAGAATAGTTCTAGCTACCACATAATATTTTAATGTGACTTGATATGAAAAGCAACACTCAGATTTTCAATTCACTGCAAATCAAGTGCCATACTGCATAAAGTAAATATGCAACTGAGATAAAAAGTATATTTAAATTTATGTAGGCATGTGTGGTTCATTGAATGCTTTCACACTTTTTATGTGATTTCTTAGAAAAAGCTATGAAATAGAAGGTATCAGAGAAAACCCTTTTATAATAAAGTAGAAAAGAATAAATGATGGATAGAATCTGACAACCAGATACTAAAATGAAGCCTTGAAATTCATTTCATCATAAAAATAATAAAAAAGATATCTAAGTCTTTACTTAAGCAAGCAAGTTAGATTCCCTAATGCTACTATAAATCATAAATAAAATAAGTTTATTAAACTTACATAGTAAAGATATGATTGAAAAAAGACACTATTGTACCAACCCTTTTATCCCTAATGTCTCAGCAACATCAATGTGACTTTATCCAGGAAGCTTCAGTAGTATGATTTACCTACAACTAACAAATAGACAAAATTTATATTGTGGAAAATTTAACAGACATCAATATCAAAGATTTCCAGTTTGTTGATTCCTAACATCAAGCAATACATTTTAAAATTTGAATTGGATTTATTATAGTATAACCGATGTTCCCTACATTAAGATCTATTTCCACCATTCTAGTAGCTACTCATTTTTTTGTCACCATCATTTATTATTATCATTCTAACTGTCTATCCTTACTCTGCCTATTTTATAGGCTTACACTGCCTATTTTATCTTGAAAATCTTCCTATTTCTTGCACAGGTGAAAGGAAAACCCTTTTTTCTATGTTTGAAGCAATTTTGTTATTCTACTCACTGAAAAGTAGCACACCATTTTCAGAAAGCATTCAGTGTGTGGTGCATGCAACTGAACAAATTTTGCCTTTCTGATTTCAAATGTTTTACCACATGTTTTTGATGGGATCTTAATCTGTTTTTATTTAGACTAAGATGATATCAAATTGGAATTTCAAAGTGGCCAATTTCCCTGTCCTCTTTGCTCCCACATGCTATCTGGACATCAAATAAATTTTTTTACTGAAGAAAGAAATTCTTCAATTAAATGTTCATATTTACAACAAAGTATTTTATTTAGTGTAACATTTTCTTGGTTGCAGTTTACTTTCTCAACAGCCTAAACATTCATCTCAGAAAATCCTCAGATTTTGGGAATTTATCATCTCTTCCTGAAATATTTGGATTCCTATTTTCTTTTAGAACAAATGCTTCAATCCTTGGTATTTAAAAAAATAAAAAATAAATAAATAAAATCTTGTATGGGTGCCAGTGCAGCAGTGACATATCCAGTGAAACAGCATTCTTACTGAATTAAGTTTTTTTGTTGAATAAGAATTTTGTTAGTCTTTGACTGATCTATTTTACGAACTAGAGTAATTTATCTCTTGCCCTGTAATTCAGATTTTTAAAAACATGAGAAAAGAATAAAGCATATGTTATCATTGTTTTTTTAGAAAGTAATAAATGTCTGAGTACCCTGGAGCAGTGTCTATACTTACATCTGGAGAAATAAAGCCCTTACACCAGCAGTGTATTTTTCTGAACTGCATTAGTGAGATTTTAAGACTTCTGTGTATAATGAAATAAATATAATGTACAAATATAAATAATGTGTATAATATATGCTATATAATATATAAATGAATACATACATAAATAAATTTATCTTAATTTTAATTTAGTTTTTCATTATTTTAATAAGTACTAAACTCACAGGAGAACCTGATGAGGTTCAAAAAGAGCAAGTGTAGGATCTGACCTGGAGAGTAAGAACCGCAAGCAGTAGTATAGGTTATGGGTGGAAAGCAGTTCTGTGTAGAAAGATCTGAGAGTCCTAATAATAAATTATAGATAAAACAGCAGCATGCCCTTGTTGTCAGGAAGGCCAATGGAATACTAGGCTACACAAAGAAGAATGTGGCCAGTACATTGAGGGAGGTTCTCCTCCCCTCAGCTCTGCCCTGGTGAGGCCACAGCTGGAATACCACATCCCATTCTGGGCTCCTCAGCTCAAGAGAGACAGGGAGCTACTAGACAGGGTCCAGCGGAGGGTAACGAAGATTAATTAGGGGATTGGATCATCTCCTGTATGAGGAAAGTCTGGGAGAGCTGGGACTCTTTAATCTGGGGAAAAGAAGGCTGAGGGGAGACCTTATCAATGTCTAGAAGTATCTAAAGGATGGGTGAAAGGAAGATGGAGGCAGACTCTTGTCAGTAGTTCCCAGTGACAGGACAAGGGGCAATGGGCACAAACTGGAACATAGAAAGTTCCATTTAAACATAAGGAAAACCTTTTTTTTTTTTACTGCGAGGGTGACAAGGCACTGGAACACACTTCCCAGGGAGGTTGTGGAGTTCCCTTCTCTGGAGATATTCAAAACTTGCCTGGATGCAGTCCCGTGTAATATGTTCTAGGTCATCCTGCTTTAGCTGGACTAGAGGATCTCTAGAGGTCCCTTCTAACTCTGACAATTCTGCAATCCTGTGATTCTGGGAACTCCTGATAAATTTCATAGACTATTAAGATTTCAATCACATTAATACATTTCTGTGTTTAAACATCAGGTATTTCCTTCTGACATATAAGGACATTTTAGATGTAAAAGAAACTACCCAAAATCTTGACATCATGTATGTAGTTGTATTTTAATTCAACTTAGTGGTTTGTTAATTGTATTTAAATCATCAACGACTTTGAAGTAGGAATTCCAGATTGTTTTAGCTCAATGAAGAAAATAATGCAAAAGAGAAATTGCAAAAGTCAGAGTATTTGTCAAGCTAACTGCCAAAATATGTCACAGAAATCAAGAGTCTTTGAAGAGATTGTAGAAAATCAGTAAGAGAGATAATTTTTTCTCTAACAGACATCAGACTAAACACAGAGCTGAACTAAAACTGTGCTTAGTGTACACAGACTTTGCTGTCATTGGTTTAGGCTTCAGGTAAATCTTTGTGATTTTTCTGTACAATATCTGTAAGCAGGCCTATTGTAAAACAACATAGTATTAAAAAGATTGAATTTCAGGTGAAATGAAAGAGTGAAAAATACATAGAGGGAAATAATATATTTCTAATTCTTTCCTATGCTTACATTTCCTTAAGGGTTTCTCTGAATGAGTAAAGGAAGTATAACAAAAATTTATTCTGGAAACGATCTGAAAATCTCTCAGGGCAGCTAGTTAGATTTGACAAGGTTCATTATCTGAAATTCAAATATTGATTCTTTCAAGTCCAGTATAACACTCAGACATATACTTTATGTCTCTTTACATCACCCTCAGCTGATGATTAGAAATTGAGTCAGTTAGTTAGCTGCACAGATACATAATATTGTGTGTTTCAAGACTGCAGAGTGCTTTTTATATAGGGACTTACATTTAGACTTGTTGATCTGTGTACTTACACAAATTTACACCTAAGTGTAATGTTTTTGTCGTATTTCTGCATTTTAAAAAATTTCATTTGCAGAATCAGAGTGGAACCTGCCTTTTCTTTTAGAAACACAACAATTTTATTATATATTGCTCTCATAATATCTAAGTGAAAAGGGAAAATCCATTAATATATATGTATGTATAATCATGATTCACATTCTAAAATTCCTAATTTTAAACCATTTTCCCCATGTTTATTTCCTGTGCTCAGTGGAAGAGTCTAAAAATAAACATGGCTATTCCCTAAAGTTTATGAAATAAAAGCAAAGCTTTATGTTTTGTGGCATCGGATAGTGAAATCAAAACTTGATTAATGTTCTACTGTTTTACTGAGTCTACCTTTGATATGTAATTTTCTTGAGTTAAAAAAACTCTGGAAATAGCTTTCTAGGTGTAAGTAATAGTTAAGAACTTGCCTAAATGTAGGAAGAACTATATGAAAGTCCACAACAAATTCTTCATTCAGAATCTGTTAGTCCATGTAGACAAGAAGGCATCTCATCTACTCACTGCTAGGAGCACTTGAATAATAAGCCAGATTTCTGAAATAGCTGTGATTTCATGATTTGAACATGGTATCCCTGAAATCAATAGCTAAGAAACATTCAGAAATAAATTTAACATTCATGTAGCAATAAGATCTCTCCGTTGTACTCTAGTTAATTAAAAAAAAAAAATAAAATTAAAAGGCTTAAGCCTTTGCATCTCAGGGCACACTCTCACCCTCAGCTGATGATTAGAAATTGAGTCAGTTAATGCATAGTCATCTATAAGATGATAATGGCTGCTTCTAGTTAAGTGTGTAGGCCTAATTTATCGTGGAAGCAAAATGCTAAAGAGACTAGTGTCAGATTTTTCATGTCAACCCTCATCTTTCATAAAAATTCCTTTCTATTCAGTTCTAAGATCAGTTTTAAAGGGTGATGTGTTAACTCTGTCTGCAAACATATAAGGGCACTTGATCCAGTTGAGCTCCAATTCGAACCAGAAGGAGTAAACCTTACTAGAGGCTTTTAAAATAATTAATAGTCTCTGTGACTTCATTATCATTTAAGATCTATTTTAGGTACACATATTAATATTCTGTTTTTGTTGCAGAGCTATTTAGATACTGCCATTCACTGATAACAAGTCATTTATTCCTCATTAACTGCTAGGATGGATGTAGATATTCATTATAGAAAGACAACAGACTCATTTAACTGCACACAGTACTTGATTATGCACACGAACATTGATGGGAATGCAAATTTCATTCTACATAAGTCTCATCTTAGTTGTTATTCTCACTATGGGATAAAGTATCTTATCATAATCTGCTGTACTTTTTTTTCCCCCGTCTTTAGTATCTGTCTTAGACTATAAAAAAGAACATAATAAAGACTGATAATACTCTCAATTTGGGCAAATAGTGATAAAAGAAATAAAGGTTTCCTCCTGTAAACTGATGCTGAGTTTTAAAAATTTTCTTGAAAATATATATCCTTGCTTAATAGTTGTTCCAAAATTAGTACAATGTTAAAAAACATGACATTCAGATTTAAAGAATGTGAGACCTTAACACTCATTGTCATAGCACTGGTCATAGACAAAATCTTTTAATTTCTTATGAAATACAGACATTCTTTGTCCCAAATGCAGAAATCAAAGGTTGATTTGTTTCTGTTAAATGGAAATAAAAGTATATTCTGTCATCTTTTGCTCTTAGTTGTCTGGCTTCTTTTTTTCTACATATATTTGTGATTTTTGCTTTCATTCTTCTTTTCAGTTTTACCTGTTTCTATTCATAGAAAGCCTTTGTGTATATGTGCAGAAGTATTGTAATCATCCTTCCATTATTATTAAATACTATGCAACTGCAATGCTCAGGGCATTGTACAAGGCTTCTAGTAATGTAAGAAAGTTACAGTTTTGAGGTAAATTGAGGCTTTTCATGATAGAGAGGTCAGGTCTACTTTCACATGAAAGGAACTATGACTTAGTAACAGATCTGCTTGTTGTCTCAGACAATATAAGATAATTTCATGCTGTTTTCCCATGGCCCTACTCAAGGCTTTACCACCGTGTGTATACACACACACACACACACACACACACACGTATATATATGCAACTATTATGCAAGATATAGGTTCTTTCTCAGGGGGTGTACGTAGGGTCTTTGTTGCACATACAACAGCATTTACTCATTCTAAAGACAAATAGCTCTTTTTTTAACAAGCTAAATCAGAGGGGTTCACATATTTCTTATGGAAATACAAAGAATAAGTAATGGAGCAATCCAAAGCATTTTAAAAACTGTGAGGAAAACAGAGTTAGGGTTTAAAGAAGAAAAATAGCTTCATCAACTCATTTATCCCAGTTCAGCTGATAGGGTGGTTTTACAGAGAAGTTATCAGTTGCCTAGAGAAATAGTTCTTCCTTACCACTCTGGATGGAAAAGATTGTATTAGTCCTTTTCAGCAATTAACACTTCACAGTGTTAATTCAGGCTGTTGGTATGGATAAGGTCATTTTATATATCTTTCTGCTTACCAAGGTGCACACATTGAATATGGCATCCTGTTGCATATTCAGATGAGGTGATGTATATATGTGATGTAACTGTATGTAAAAAAATGAAAAAATAGTGTTGTTAGGCAACCATAATTTCTCTTTTCTTTAGCATATAGAATTTATCAAGGTAGGACTATCTAGCTTGTCAGGACAAAATCCAAAATCATACATTCTGAAAAGCCAGCTATATCTTAGGAGGTGATTGCCTCTGTTGTCAAAACAGTTTTACACTGAAGAATAACTCTGGCAGAAAACTTTTGACTAGCCTTACTGAAAAACTTTGAACACTTTAGTCCTGCAAGAAACTGTATAACTTGTCTCCTCCATATTCAAAGCTCTATGAAAAAAAGCCAGTGCAGAATATGCTGTGTACAGGAAATAATAATAAAGGCTCCCAAGTCTCCTCAGTTCTTCCAACTCAAACCAGCTTTCATTATAAGCTATTCTCAGAAATAAACCTCATTAAAAACTCTTTCCATCCACATTTGAGCTTCTTCTGCTTCCTTTCAAGACCTTAAAAATTCTTGTTTTCTAAAGGCAAAATATATTTTAGAAATTCTGTTAGTGCTAGAAAAATAACAAATTAATGTATCTATAGGTAATAAAAGATCGTGAATACTTCAGATGCAGAAATTTTAGTACAAGAAATAGGCTACAATATAATTTGATGTAGATTCCATAGCCTGAAATTTTTTTATCCTAGGACATGTTTCAAGATTATGCAAATGTATGTTTTATTGGTTAAGTTAACTTGTTCTTTTACATGTAACCCCCTCAAAAAAAAAAAACAACAAACAAAAAAAAAACCAAAACACACACAAAACACCAAAACCACCAACAAAAAAGAGCACAAAAAAACCTCAAAGCAAAACCAAAAAACCTAAAGGTATGTCTAAATTTTGAAAAAGGTAATACTACAAAAGTAATTTAATAAGAATATCATAAAACTCAATTTCCTATTTTTCATTGAATCTCCTGTAAAATATAGGAAATTCTCTATCTCATTATCTTACTGAACTTTACTAAATTTTGTGGCAAATCAAGTGTTAGCTACATTTTTATTTAAAGTGTACAGTTTAATTGGCAAAATATTAAAGCTGATTCAATCAGATTGGTGGCATGATCGTTGACAAGATTCTTCAAGTATTCTGATTCATATTAAAAATTGAAGACATGTGTTGTTGAAGAATATGCCCTAAGAATGAAAATATTGTTGATTCAGACAGATGGTAGTTTCTTTAGCAAGAAAAAGGCAAGACAGCAATATGACAGCTGAATAAAAGTTAAAAGCTATAAAACCTGACAAGGTCAAAGATAGGATGGGGCAAGAAGGGGGTGGATTTCCAAATAACTGCTAGAAATAATACTTTATAGAAGAAAAGTTTTCTCCCATTATGATCATCACCAAACATACTCACTTTTTTCTTTTTTTTTTTTAATGCACAACTAGAATGAAATAGACAGTGTTTGGATCAAAAAATCTCTGAATTTAATTCAAGATTTAGCTCTTTTTAGCTTGCATTTTAACACTTCTTTATGCTATTAGATTCTTTATTCAAAAATACTCACTCAGGTCCAGACTGTGTAGCCCCTATTCTCAACAATCAAAGTGCTAACATTAAAGATTTTCTGCTATAGCCAATGAATTTAATTACTTATTTATAGATTGGCAACACCTCATGGGATTCTCTTTTCTTTTTCAGTTCCAGAGAGTGACTTTAAATCTTTGGTCATTACTTCATTTCACACATATTTTGTTTCTCCAATGGTTCTTATTTTATTCCTTTGTTAAGTCGATATGTTAGCAGTTGATTAAGCAGAGTTACATTTGATGCTATGGATCAACAGATCTTTTCAAATAGTTCAGTTTTGAAAGCCTAAAGAAAAATTTTAAAATATTTATATGTGCAACACTAAAATTATAACCATTTAATGAAGTTTGTCTCTAAATAGCAGATTCCAAGCAGAATTTGTAAATGAAACTGCATAATCAGCGTCAGATAATGACATACAAAAGGAAAAAAAATAAATATAGAAATACAGTAAATACTCTGACTTGTGGTGATATAACAACATGATTTGAATGAAGACTAGTTTTAACACAGCAGCCATTTTGCTTCCTTTGAATCATTATATTTTAATGAAAAGAAAAAAAATTGAAGAACATTGTCATGGTTCACAGCTGAGGCAGGAATTAAATGAATCAGAGATGCTTTCTATTAATCCCCCTTCCCTCCTAGACAGAGAAAGGAGAGAGACTAAGGCAGAGAGACCTAAGGTTGGAAACTAAACTACGCATCTTTAATAAAACAGTAATGATGAAAGGAAAAAAGTATTAAATATATACAAATACACACAAAAGCAACACCACATTCTTCTCTCCTTCCCCCCTCTAACTCTTCCATCACCCCTGAGGCTGCAGGACAGTCCCAGGCTGGGCTCCTGAAGTCAGCATCAGTCAGGAGCTGGGGGCAGAGAGACACAGATTCAGGAGGGCAAGGACAGGGACCACAGGCAGATGAACAGAGAGAATATTCCCAGGATGCCAATCACAGACAAAGAGAGCTTGATCCTCATGATGCCTCAAATTTATAACAACTATGATGTGTATGGGTTCAAAAACTCCATAACTGTATACTGTAATATAATATATGGTAATAATATAATATGTATAATATTTATATTTATATATAAATACTGTAACTGCATACCGTAACTATAAATATCAAGCACTATCAGTCCTTGAAGCAGACACTGACATGAGGAATGTGATATTAATTTCAAAAACTTAGAAGAGGCAGCTAACAGCAAAATTACAAGACAGAAAATTAGTTCTATCCTGGCCCAATCCAGGACAAACTATATTGTTTATATCCATTCAGGTTTGAAATTCTTTACCTTAAATTCACATTAATCCTTCAGAAATTCTTCAAAAGTAGAATTACACTTTGAAGCATTTGTTCCCCAGCTTTCAGAACGTAAAAATCTGCTATTCCGGAGAAAGACAATATTTTCCTAGAACTGTAATGTTGGTTCTTCTAAATAGGTTCTACACATTAGTTTATTAAAGTTTATATCAGTTTCCTACTTTCTCCAGTGAATTCTTTCTCGGATATTTACTCTATTGTGTAGCTAGAAGTACTTGGTGTTATATGTTATCATTAAAAGGACAGAGAGGGAGAAAGTTGTAAAATTATTTTTGTAAGTAATTTTATGTGCTATGTAGCACAGATCAACATTTCACTAAAGTTTTCTGCTGAAGGACATTTTCTTTACTGTTTATTCAACAAAAGCCTCTTCTAATAATTCTTGTAACAGAAATAAAACATATGCACCCAGTTGTGGCATACTCATGGAAATTTATGATGAATCTTTATAATGGAGCTTCATGCCAGCTCAACTGATATTTAATATTTAGCTTATACAATAGTTTGGAGTACTTATATTTAAATCAGACAGTTCCCCACACGTAGTATTTTGTATACCATGTTATAACACAATCTTTGTGAATAAATTATGCCTTTTACTTTTTAGAGGAAGGGAGGAAGGGATGATTATATGGATTGATTATCCAGTGTCACAAGGATACCAGTATCAGAAGAGTAGAACTGAGAAAGTCTTGAAGTTTGCTTTACTATTCAACACACTTGTTCATTACAATCTCATTTCAGAAGGTGTGTTAAAGACAGCAGACTTAGTATGTAGGTCTATCTTAAGTCCTAGAAGATCTAAAAAGTTATTTCCTCTTACACTGGTGATTATTAAAGATCAGAATATGGATTATCTCTTAGATAACCATAAATTAATAAAAATTCATTATGAAAAAGAACATACATATCCTCTGAAAGAAAACCGAAAACTATGCAAGGAAAAAGAACCTTCTGAGAAATATCTCTATGTTCTTCAGAAGTATTTATATAAGAGACAATGACAGGCACGTATTTATACTATCTTATATATACTCAAGCATGCAACAGCCCTATAGCAGAATCATTGTGTATCATAGAATCACAGAAGGACTTGGGTTGCAAGAAAGTTTTGAAACTGTGTTTTTTTACCAACTCCCCAAAATGTCCTTTAATGTGCATTTTGGGCTTTTAACAGCCAAAGGAGTAGATGAAAGTTTGTAATTAAACTATGCCTGTCAGAACAAAAAATGTTTTTAAAGTATTTTCATACCTATATAGTAGATCATGAGGAATTTCATGTAAAACCTGGAATGCAAATATATAATTAACACACTGGAGCACTGTGCTTTGGATTGGAATCCCACTCCTTACACTTTTTGGTCTTAATGCATGAGACTCTTGATATCACATTCAAATAAACACCTGTATTCATGGCAGATGGGGAATCAGGAATGACTCTGGGAAGCATGATGCATCTACTAACCTTCAGGGTTCTGCACTTGCACATTATCATCAAATAAATATATTATCCTTGTAAATTCTCTTTACAACAAGGTGGCAAATCATGAGCTCCTCAAAGGAATGAATACCCAAATGAAACTGTAAACTAAGACCCTTCTTTTGAGGAAAAAAAGACTAACAAAATGCAATCCACAAGTTTACAGTCTCTGTTTTCTAAAAATATCTGATATCATAAGCTAAACATGACCTAGGTAAAATAACAAAGAAAAGTGGGTTGTTCAAAATGAGCAAAATGTCATGCCTCCATGTCTCTCTGAAGAGCAGAGTGGTCAAAATTCCCAGAAAATTTCCTTTCAAGCATTCCCCAGTTGAATTGCTGTGTCAAAGGAGAGCTCTGCAACCAAGACAACATTTTATTATCCAAAGGAAAAAAAAAATCAAAATTATTTGTACATACTTGTTTATACCTCTAAATGGTTTTTGTAATATTTATTTCTTAATATGTAATAGGAATATTAAATATGAGACTTCATTTAATCTTACCTTAAAAGCTGAAGATCATTGTCACTGAAGATTTGTTTTCTATAATATATATTTGTGCAAAGTTAGAATAGGTGATGCTTTGTGCTTGAAAATTTTAGGATGCTGGTTGGGTGGGGGGAGTGGGGAGAAATTAAATATCTACCCTTTGTGTGCAAATTCTTATTCCATGTCATTTGTATACAAGTAGTAACAATAAACTGATTTTTTTTTTTTTTCCAAACTGCCTAACCAAAACTAGATCCACATAAAATTGTTAAGAACTTTTGAAATACAAGCTGCATAATTCATTTGGCAGCATCCTAATTAATTTGTATTTTTCCACTTAAGAAGTAAGGTTGAAATGTATTTTATTTTTTAATAAGAAATATGTTACTGAGCTTCAGCTCTGCCCACAGAATTTTATGTGACAATCAGGATTCCAGAGTAAGGAAGATGAATTAACTGTCCTACACAATGAAATAAATTCTCTGCTTCCCTTGACTGTGTTATGCAGTTACTTGATCATGCTTTTTGGCTGCATCATTTAAATAACAAATTCTTAAATAAGAATGTTTTTAATGCTGTAAATCACTTCTATGATAATTACAGTAATATTGTTGGCACTTAGAAGTCTGTAAATATTTTTACAGTGTACTAAAGTGTTTTGACATGGCATTTATTAAACCAAGGAAAACAGAAAGAAAAAAAATCAGATGCAACACTCTGAATCAAAAGATTAAAAAAAAAACAAACCAATCAACAATGCAGTGGCATTTGTTCATAAGGTTTATATACTTGTTCTATACTCAGCTGTGGCTAGCATTTCATTATGCTACCAACATTTTTTAATTCTTTACTCTTCAGTCTTTCCTCCATTATCCCAGAGAATTAGAGGTGAGGTACCCTCACCATGAGACAGTGGTTCTCAAGGACTTCTCCACCATGTTTCTTTAGGGACTGCTCCACCATGCTCCCCCATAATATGCATGGGCACAGCCTGCATCACAACAGAAGCTTTGGAGAAATCTCTTCTACCTTTACCCCTCCTTCTTCACTGACTTGGTGTCTTTTCTCTGTCATTTCTCTGTCACGTAATCCTCTACTCTGCTCTGCGGGTTCTTTTCTTATATTTGTGCAGTTTCATTTTTCCCTTTTGTTCTATATGTTACTTGAAGAGGTTCATCCAAATTCCCATATCTCCTCTGCCTGGGCAGGGCAGGGATTGGAACCTGGGGAGCTTCCAGCAGCTTCTCACAGGAGCCACCCTTATGGCCCCCCTGCTTCCAAAACACCACTGCACTTACCCAAGACAAACTGTTGGTTAGGGATATGTTATTTTGACACATTATATGTTTAAAATATTTTTATATTTATATAAATACATATTTGCTCAGTGGTTTTAATTTCTTTTTTATTATTATTACTTTCTAACAGTCTATAGGAATAAGAACTTTCTAATAGTCCATAGGATTTTTTAGCTTGAATTTATAAGTAAAAATTTTTGGTCAGAAAGAAAACTAAAATGTACATAAACATTTGTCTTGGGTTAGTGCGGTGCTGTTTTGGAAGTGGGAGGCACCACAGGGGTGGCTTCGGTGAGAACGTGCTTGAAGTCCCCCCAGTTCAATTCGCTGTCCCAGACTCTGCTCAAGAGTGAGCAGATATAGGAAGCCGGATGCTCCTCTGAGAGTAACGTATTCAAGAAAGGGAAAACAAAGCTTCAAAAATATGAAAAAAGAGATCCGCAGAGCAGGGGAGAAGATTAAATGAGAGAGAGATGCCAAAGAAGACAGCAAGGTCAGTGAAGTAGAAAGGGAAAAGGTGCCCAGAGATTTTCCTACAGCCCATGGTGACATGACAAAGCTGTCCCTCTGCAACTTATGGAAGAGCACGCTGGAGAAGTCCCTGATGGGCCACAGTGGTGAAAATGTGGATTTGTAGCCCCTGAAGTGCCACAGGTAGGTCAATTTGAAGAAACAGGCTGTGCAGGATCACAGAGGGTCAGATGTGTCTCTGCATCCATGTAGGAGCCGGTGTCAGAGGAGGTGACTGCTCCCGCAGCAGCCGTGACTCTGTGTGCAGCCCAGGCGGGAGCAGTCTGTGCCTGAGGGACTGCACCTGTGGGAGGGACTCATGGCCCAGGGGTTCCTGAAGGACTCTCCTGGGAGAGGGACCCCATGTTGGATTGGGGGAAGAATGTGAGGAGTCCTCTGCTCAGGGAGGAACAAGTGGCAGAAACAGCGTGTGGGGAACTGACCCTAAGCCCCCACTCCTCATTGCCTGTGCCCTGAGGGGGAGGCAGCAGTGCAGTAATCCAGGCCTGGGAAGAAGTGAGAGGTGGGGGGAAACATAGTAAGATCCAGGTATGTTTTCTCTTTCTCCTTGTAGACTACATTTTTTTTTTTTCTCGCAAAGCTGAACATCTTACTTTTTGCCTGTTACTGTACTTGGGGAATGAAAACCGCCCTATCCTTATCTCAATTAACAAACCTTAATGTGGATTTTCTCCTCGTTATCCCACAGTGGGGGTGGGGGTGCATGAGTGGACACCTGGTTGATACCAGCTATTTCTAAACTGTGACAGCATTTTTGGAGCTGCATAGTAAAACCATCATAATACCTTCTGAACTGATCACCAGAATGCAGCAACATGTAATTTTTTTCCACTCAAAATGTTCTGTGTTCACTTTTTTTAATTATTTACAACCATTTCATCAATTATTATAGACCTTGAATGCTGTTACTTTCATATGCAAATCTGTGTAAAACTCATCTAAGACTGTATCATATGGTCAAGGGAAACTTCTTACTCTGTAACAAAGTTTTATATTTTCTAATAAGCCAATGTCCTGGTTTTGCTGGGACAGAATTATAAAAACATTTTCTATTTTCAGTGAAACTGTAGTTGTGAGAAGCTGTAGAGTCCAGTTCTGTGAGAACAAAAGAGACAGGATGCATCGTTTTAGTTTATACCCAGCTCTGGTATGTAGGTTTCCATACTCACCAAGATCGAGGGTAGTTTTGAACCATGCAGGTGAGACAGGATGGGAGAGATGAAGCCCATGTCAACCTTATGCAAGTTGACCAACCAATGTATTCAGTACCATAAAGTCACCTGCACTACATATTGGGCAGTTTGCAGAATAGATTTTTTTTTCTTCTACCTTCTGTCTTCAGTATTATTGTTCAGTATTATTATTATTCCATTAAATCCATTTACACTTCACCCCACAAGTCTTTCCTTTTCCCAATTCCTCCTTCTGGGTGGGGTCAGGTGTGGCATTTTCATATGATGAGGTTCTCAATGACAGCCAAGCTCAAAATCTGTTATGAAAAATCTATGGTAATTTTTAACAAAGATTTTTGAAATGTATATTTTTTATTCCTGTTGCATAACAAGTAAATAGTTAATGAAAATACATTTTGAAAAGAAATTTAATACATTTTCAGACTGGCAACTCAGCAAAATGCATCAATCAAACTGAATGACAATATAAATGCAATGCCAAAAATCCTATAATTAAGGTAATCTTTCATAGAAATACTGGAATTAAACTGAAATCTGACAGCCTCCCTCTGGAGGAAATGCTTAAGGAGATACAGCTGACCAGTCTTTAATTGTGGAGTAATATATGTTCTTAATGATTAATCTTTTTTTTTTTTTTTTTTTTTTTTTTTTACCAAAATAAACTGTATAAACAATTAGTGTAAGTAGGTAGAATAAACTAAGTATAAAGCAAACTTCAGTTGGAACTTTTTCAGTGATTAGCTCAGGCTAGTAGTGTACTATCATAGATGACATCATCGATACTCATAATAACAGAATTTCCAGAAGAATG
Organism: Phaethornis superciliosus; assembly: GCA_023637945.1. NCBI lineage: Eukaryota > Metazoa > Chordata > Aves > Apodiformes > Trochilidae > Phaethornis > Phaethornis superciliosus. Next base: position 77,623,500 of record JAJQWJ010000002.1, read on the forward strand.
AACAGTAAAGAAACAAATAAGCCTTTAGAATCTCAGAAAACTGGTGGAGATTTAACTTGCATTGCCCCGCTAACTAAAACACAATTTCAGCACAGCCAGTTGTAATAATGCTTCCTGATTATACAGATATTTGAAAATTACTTTCAGAGAAATATATTGAAAATTTCCCCATTAAAAAATTCCCCCATGAACAAAGTCTTTCAGATAATGTAAATGTTCTTTTGCCTTCTGTTTGGACAAACTGTGTTGCAATATATTTACTTGACTGACAACTGAAGTTGTTGCTTACTCTTATTTGTATTATCATAATACTTAGAAGTCTATTAAGGGCTAGGGTCCTTATGCACAAATGCAAGCCAGGAAGACAATCCCCACACAAAGAACTTTCAAACTAAGCAGAAGATGAGACAACAGATGGAGTGAGACAGATGGCTGGAGGCTAGGGTTGGTAAAGTAAAGCCCAGAGATGACATTATGCAGTGGTTTAAAACTCTATGAGTTTAACGATTGTCAGATGCTTTGAAGACAACATGAAAAAACAGTATTTTAATTGGTGTTCTGAAGAATTATCATGAAGATCTGTAGATGTCAGTAGGGGTTTCTTGACTGTATGTATGGAGAAATTGACTTTATCTACATGTATCTATTTATAGACACCTGTCTGAAAATCTGGTATACATGATAATTTAACTTGTATTTGTAGATAAGATTCTCCCCACTAAGGTGAGATGAGAGAAAAGGAGAAAGATAATTTAGATGAGAACCTGAAAAATGTGAATCAGGAAACAGTTAAATTACCAGTACTTAGCCATCGTTATGTTATTTAATTACATCTATCTTTTCATTCTGAGGATGAGCTCCCTCAAGTCAATTGATATGTTTAATCTTACTAATACTTGTGTGAATAGCTTCGTAATGTAGGTTTTCCGTAACATCCCACATGAATCAGCTCTTTGGTGATGGATCTCATACTCTTCTGAATGAACACAGATAATAAAAAAAAATTCCACATACCTTTCAGTGAAAGTTCAGAGCTTTGTACCTATAAGGAACATTTTGCATGGCCAGTGCACTTTGAGGCCTGGTGGAATACTCTTGCTCACAGATGGAAATTATATTTTGTTTGTGTTGTAGTGTGTCTTGACATATCCTATTATCCACAGTGTCAAGTATTCATGGAGATAATGTTTCCCTGATTCCCACACCTATTGGCAAGCATAAAAATCTTCTGTTGATGAAGAGAAAAAAAATATTGATTCAAATACTAGCATGAGTAGTCTACATAGTTTCAAAAAAGCTTAATCTTACTGTGGTGTTACTGAAAATGAAAAAATGGAACTCTGCAATATTTTCTCTTCAAGAATGTCACCATAGGCTTCAGTTACTTCATTTAGTACTATTATGTAGACGGGAAGACAAAAAACTTCAGAAATTCTGTGACAATTCTAATGGTAAGTGGTTCTGGGGATGGTTAGTCAACAGCAAGGAAACCCAAGTAATATAATGTGGTGGGTTGACCCTGGATGCATGCCAGGTGCTCCCAAAGCTACTCTATCACTTCCTTTCTCAGCAGGACAGGGAGAGGAAGAAAGGAAGATGGAAAAATCTTCTGGGTCAAGATATGGGCAATTTATGAAAACAATGCAAAGGATGCACATAGTAAAAAAGGAAAAGATTTATTTTCTACTTGCCGTCATCAGGTCATATCCAGCCACTTCCTGGGAAATAGAGATTCAGTATGCATAGCTGTTGCTAAAGAAAGCAAATATCTTAATACTAAAGCTGTCGGTGTCAATGTGTCTGGGGGGCAGTTGGTGTCATACCATAATAATAATAAATAATTTGGTTTAAGAAGCAGTTCAGGAGAAATTTTTCACTGCAACAGCAGTCAAGTGGGCTATGCAGTTGTGCAATTTGAGCCTGTTTTCGGAAGAAGGTTATACTAGGCTCTAGTCCTGATAATTCCTTTTCGATCTAAATGATCCTATGAACAAAATGTATTCTAAAACAGAATTGAGAAGCTATTGTTGAAGAAAGAAGCAATAAAGAATGACTTATACAGAATTCTTAAGTACCAAAGTCTGAATACTTGAGCAAAAATGAATTCCTTCTCCTAAAAAGCTTAAAAATCAAATTGCATGTTTTCACCTAATATTACCACTCAATTCCCTTATTTTCCCTCTTGTGAGGAAGTATGTTATCTTTAAAATGTATTTACTACAGTCCAGTTTTTCTAGGTTTTGGAACAATGACACTCCCTTTTCATCACAAAATAACCACTCTAGTTTATTTTTACCCACATAAGCACTCTGCTGAACCTGAATTGTCTTTTTACAGACTACATTCTCATCACCTTTGCAACAAATGTGTAAATTTGCAATACAAATAAGATATTAATGGAAGCAGGAAAGGAAAACCAATTAAAATGGTCTCAACAATTTTAGTTTTCAAATCCCAATCAGGTTAGATTAAGCCACTCTCTTCCCACTTTAAAACTCAAATGTTCTCTTTAATAAACCTGGAATAACTGCTGCTGTCTCCCATGACTCTTGTCGTGTTAGCAGAACAAATATAGCACAATATCATACAATCATCAAATTATCTGAATCCCATGTGGTTTTTCATAAAGATTATATAGCCCATTGCAAATACTATTTAAATGTATGTTTTTTTTTCTTCAATCAAATAAAAAAAAAATGTCCAGAAATTTTATGGATTATATTGAAAATACCAAGGTAGCTAAAATAGTAGTAAAGAGAAATACAGTAGAACAATGAGAAAAAATATTTTAAGTCATTCACACCAGGCCTGTATGAAGTTAGAATCTTCTATAAACATAGGGAACAACTCTGTTCTGAAATTATAATACTTGTTTAATTTCTTTAATTAGAATCTTTTATTTTTTCATTTTTATTAAAAATTTGTTTGATCTACTTTATCCTGAGGAAGGAGGAGAGATTTTATTCCCATAATTTTTGAAGATGTCAGCTAAGAAATTCCAAAAGAAGATCAGGTAGTCATTGAGCAGTAACGTGTAATAGAATAAAAAGAAATTGATGAGATGATAGAATTCAGCTGATGATTGTTGTTTCTCCCTACGGGGTTAAGCAATCCTTCTCTCAAGGTCTTCAGTGGGTGTTCAGAAGACATTTTATTGTCCAGTTCTTTGACTGAAAAGCATGTCAATATTCTTCCTTTTTCTTTGGTCTACTCAAGTATTAAAAATCAAACTAAATCAGCTCTGCATTGTCATTAAAATATGTTTTAATGCATACATGAGCTTTTGGCAGATAAGAAAATACATAATAAAAAATCCATTTCATATCTTCAATATATTTGAAAGATATACTAAAGAAATATGGAGCACAGCTTTTAGAACCGGTATGACATTGTGACAGCCATAGAAACAAGTGGAAAAGATTAATACTGGTACACTCTTAAGCTTCAGAGAACAAACACTCCAAATAACACATTATAATCAATAATGAAGAAATCTAAATTGCAATTCAGTCTTCTTGTATAAAAATGGAACTTATCCTAGTTAAACTATTCAACTTAATTGAAGTATCATTGAAGAATCATTTTCAGAAAGGAACCATTACCCCTGTTAAATGAAAACATTTATGAAAAATGGCTTGATGACTGAATAATTCCTTCTTTTGTAATGATAATTATTCTTACAAAGAACCCACAAGTGGGAAAAGGGCTGTATCTAGTTTCAAGCACAAACCATCTAAAATATGACTTTCAGATGAGCACACATTTTTCATCAAATATGCTAAGACTGCATATTTTCATTGTAAAGACCATTACCTCTCTGAGACGAGATTCAGAAATGTTCTAAAAGTTCTAAAATGTTCTATAAATTAGCCTCAGAAATTTGGGAACATAACTCTTCAGATAAAGATTTGTAAATTTCAACCACATTGTTGTGCAAATCCACATGTGATTTTGACATATATTAATTAAATGTACAAATATTAACAAATACCTTGAAACAGGGGCTTTTTGGACGTTATTTAAATGATGAAAAAAACCAAACCTACTGTGCCTGTGTGTACTTCTGTGTGCTTGAATACATTTCACTGTAGTTACATCTGATTGTTGCACAAGGAACTCTTTCTTAAGCACATGCTTAGTCACATGATGATTTCAGCATTTTAGCCTACAGTGAAGTTTAGCACCTGTTTAAGTGATTTAATTTAAATATATAGGTTTGTATTTATTTATAACACTACTGCTGACAGAAGTCCAGAAAAATGGAAAGAAGACTGAAACTGATTTCATATACTTTTCTGTAAAGTATGTATTGTCTTTACAGCATTTATACAATCAAAATTGCTTTATCAGCAGTATTAGAAGAGTTGTTATCCCATCTAGATCTAAAATCTTCTCTCATAGCCTTATTTGATACATTAATATTAACAGTTACTAATTTAATTTCTGTGATGTCCATGTCTGAACCTTACTGATCTTCAAATGGATCTAAGAGACTTTCAGAGCAAGAACAGGCAAAAGACAACTGGATAGATATAAAGATACAGAGAGTTGAAGGAAATGATGAGCTAATAGTATCAGTGTGCTAAGCAGTAGACATAGCACAACAGCATGATAATGACTATTAAGTGCTTTTTCTGATGGGTTTTTTTGGTTGGCATCATGCTTAGAGACAATAATGATTACTAGCTTATACGTGATGTAATGGAACAAAAGGAATCATAATAGAGAAAAAATAAAGACTGGTGTGAAAATGAGAACAAGCTACAAGAATAAATTCCGCATCAGCCTGGATATTCTTGAGCACTACAAAAGATACCAAGTCATAATTTATTACTAATCCATGTCTTTAATTAAACAGTTTATGCTATTTTTCTCCTTTCCACCAGTCATAAGATCTCCTTAGACAAAAGGCAACTCTGGAGAGACCTTATAGCAAACTTCCAGAATCTGAATGGGGTCTACAGAAAATCTGGGGAGGGACTTTTTACAAGAGTGTGTAGTGATAGGACAATGGGTAGTGGTTTTAAGCTGCAAAAAGGTAGATTTACATTAAACATTAGGAAGAAATTCTTTATTGTAGGAGTAGTGCGACATCGGAACAGGCACCAAGAGAGGTTGTGAATGACCCTTTCCTGGAAGCATTCAAGGCCAGGCTGGATAGGGCTTTCAGCAGCTATTGGGAGGTGTCCCTTTACATACAGGGGGCAGCAAAGAGATAATCTCATAGAGCTAGTCAAGGAGCTTGCTTCTTGATACCTTCTGAAAAGGAACCTTTGCATCCTCACTATTTTAAAAAAATCCTTCACTTTTATAAATGTAACTGATGTCTTTATACTCTTATAAGATCAAACACACTATAGAAAAAATATAACAAACATAATTGTATCTATCATTAGAATACTCAAGAGCTATATGCTCATTCTTACCTTTATATCTCAGAGGGGAAGGATATTGGCAAACCCAGATGGAGTATATGGCACTTAGAAATTGACCAAAGATCTTTAATGTCCCAGATGAAAGCCATGCCCACAAGTTTGCTGTGACTCCCCTTTAGCTTTTTTCATCTTAAGAACCTTCATTAGTGGTAATGAAATGTGCATGATTAAAGCCTAATGAAGTATCAACTACATCCTTAAGCTATTTTTTATACTCATAAAAACTTGAGAGCTTCTTCCTAGCAGGCATTGCACTTGAAAATGGTGTTCTTCAAGAGCAAAAATGTTATCAACAGACAGTATGCTGTTTTTCTATCACCTAATGGGTCACAGACAAGCTTTTGGTTTTCATAATATCACTGCCCCTTTCCCTTTCAAAAATGTAATTTCAGTTGCGTCTTTAAAACATTCCTTCACCCTAGCTGTTTTGTGTGTGTGCTTTGGTTTTGTTTGTTTTTTTGGGTTTTCTGGGGTTTTTTGGTTTGGGTTTTTTTTAGTGTTTTTTTGGTAGGTTTTGGGGAGTTTAAGTTTTTTTGTTTGGTTGGGTTTTTAGTGGGTTTTTGTTGGTTTTTTTGGTTGGTTGGTTAGTTGGGTTTTGTTTCTTTTTCTTCTTTTCCCTTCATTCTGTTTTCTTTTATATAATGTTTCGATTTTTTTCTGTTACATTCCATTGAATATGTTCAACATTTCTGAACAGTCTAAGCTATACCTGACTCTCTTCACTGAATGACTGAAAGCTTTATTGTTTGTCTTCTATTTCTCCCACTCTCTTTTACATCATAAAGTTATTTGCTTGAGGATGACTGTACTCCTTTGATGAGAAATTCCCATCTTCTCTGTATGCTAGTAATTACTTTTCCTTCCTTCCTTCCTTCCTTCCTTCCTTCCTTCCTTCCTTCCTTCCTTCCTTCCTTCCTTCCTTCCTTCCTTCCTTCCTTCCTTCCTTCCTTCCTTCCTTCCTTCCTCCCTTCCTTTCTTCCTCCCTCCCTCCCTCCCTCCCTCCCTCCCTCCCTCCCTCCCTCCCTCCCTCCCTCCCTCCCTCCCTCCCTCCCTCCCTCCTTTCCTCCCTGTCTCCCTCCCTGTCTCCCTCCCTCCCTCCCTCCCTCCCTCCCTCCCTCCCTCCCTCCCTCCCTCCCTCCCTCCCTCCCTCCCTGTCTCCCTCCCTGTCTCCCTCCCTCCCTCCCTCCCTCCCTCCCTCCCTCTCTCCCTCCCTCCCTCCTTTCCTTCCTCCCTGTCTCCCTCCCTCCCTCCCTCCCTCCCTCCCTCCTTTCCTTCCTCCCTGTCTCCCTCCCTCCCTCCCTCCCGCCCTCCTTTCCTTCCTCCCTTTCTTCCTTCCTACCTTCCTTCCTTTCTTTCTTTCTTCCTTCTTTTCATTGTATTGTTTGCTCTTGTATTCTGCTGTCCACTAAACTGAAAAATAGCAAGCAAGCTGTGATCAATGAAGTGAAATCCAGTTGGCAGCCAGTCATGAGTGTTGTTACCCAGGGCTCTGTGCTGGGGTCACTCCTATTTAATATATTTATTAGTGACCTTGATTGAATGTACCCTCAGTATCTTTGCAGATAACACCAAGTTGGGAGGGAGTATTGATCTGCTGGATGGAAGAAAGGCTTTACAGAGGGACCTGGACAGACTGTATCATTGGGCTGAGACCAACTGTATGAAATTCAATAAGGCCAAGTGTTGGGTCATGCATTTTAGTCACAACAGCCTGAGGCAACACTAAAGGCTTGGACAAGAGTGACTGGAAAGCTGCCTGGCAGAAAAGGACCTTGGTTTTATTGATTGACAATTATCTGAATACGAGCCAACAATGTGCCCAGGTAGCCAAGAAGGCCAATGGCATTCTGGATTGTATCCGAACTGAGTGACCAGCAGGACTAGGGATGTTATCCTGCCCCTGTACTCAGCACTGGAGAGACCCCACCCCGAGTACTGAGTTCAGTTTTGGGCATCTCCATCCAGAAAGGACACTGAGGTGTTGGAGCAGGTCCAAAGAAGGGCAACAAAGCTGGTGAAAGGTTTGGAAAACATCCCTTATGAGGATCAACTGAAGGTCCTGGGGCTGTTTAGTTTGGGAAAACAGAGGCTGAGGGGCAATCTTATCACTCTACAAATACCTGAAAGGAGGTTGAGTGAAAGTGGGGATTGTCTCTTCTCATGGGTGACAGGTGACAGGACAAGGGGATGTGGCCTCAACAGGCTACCCAGGGAGATGGCTGAGTCTCCATCTCTGAATGTGTGTAAACATCACCTGGATGTGGTGCTTGGAGACATGGTTTAGTCTGATATTGTAATTGGGAATAGGATAATAGGGTTAGGACAAGACTGGACTCAATGATCTTGAATGTCTTTTCCAGACCAAGAAATTCTATGATTTTATGAAAATATAGCTAAAACATTGTATCACATAGTTTACAAAAAAGTTAATCAGCTTGCACAGACCTTTACACAGACCTTTAAAAAAAAATCCAATGAAACATGCCATGAAAATTCAGATTGTTGCTTCACGACTAATCAAAATAATTACAATTGAAGATATTCTTCAGAATTTTTGAGAATGTCCCCTTTTTTTTCATTAATTTCTTCTTCATTTCATTACACACAGTGATAATACAGGGGTTTTTTTTGCAGATAAATGGTAGGCTAAGGATGAAGATGATTATAAAATTAATTATCAAAATTTACTGTAAAGCTAAACATTTCTAACAGCAATACATTAACTACAGACAAACACTGGCCTCTCTGGAATTTCCTTTAGTTTGAGAGGGCTGTGTAATGTGAAAGTCTTCTGAGTGTGATTTTCATAAAAAGGAGCTCTTGTTAAATATCAGTAAAATTCATGAAAGAAATTACATAAATTAATGCAACTCCTAAAGTAATGAAAATGTTAATATATTGTTACTTTTCTGTTATTTTATTATAAATTGCCTTTTACATGAAGAATAAAATCCAAGTGATTTTATAATGTACAACATGTCTTAAATTTTCAAAATAAAATTCTGGATTACTACTGAATTCTACAAAGTTCCGTTAAACAAAAATAAAGCAACATTTCTATCCTTTCCATTGCAGTCAAGATTTTGTTAAACTCTTCAAAATCACACTTTGTACCTCCCAGTCTAAGGAGATCAGTTCAAGTCTGAGTGACTATGAAGCATTTTCTTCATATCTGGGGACATGATAGATCATTCTTCTTTCTCTGTCAGGTACACTGCTGTTACACTGGAAGAAGGGCTGAAAGAAACCTACAATGCTTCTACATTGATAACTATCCTATAAAGATAGAGAGAACACGTTTTTTCACCTATAATATTGAAAAACAGACCTTAAAAATTGTTAATCAGTATGTACATACAGAAGAGTTTTGGATAATATATATTTGAAAATTTCCTAAATGTAACAGTTAATAAAAAAAAAAAAAAATCATGAGGGAGATGGTAATTTCTGCCCTTGGCAACTCTGTGCTAAGTCTGAGGAAGAGCTTCTTTCTGGCAGGTGGAAAGAAATCCTGCTTCCCAATGCTCTTTCATTTTCTAAACTGCCAAACTGTAAGTGTGCCACACTGACTTAGATATCCTCATGATATTTGTGAAGCTACTTTTTGGTACTTCATCATCATGGGCACGAGTTTTGTTTTTTTCTTGTACACTGTGGATACCCTTACTTGATTCATTTATTTCTAAGTCCTCTTTATATTTTATATTAAAACAGAGACAAGTTGCAAAACTCCCCTAGAATGAGTAAGATTGTTCTGAGAATTTTAACCTCCACATCATCTCCCTCGATTAATTAATAAATTACTTAATAAATTAATTTAAATTAAATTTCTGTCCCCTTCTCCTGCTGTTGAATGTGTTCTGACTGGTGAACACCCAGCTGAATGAATATGAGCCAGCACTGTTCCTAGGTGGCCAAGAAGACCAACAGCAATCTGGTTTGTATCAGGAATAGTGTGGCCAGCAGGAGAAGGGAAGTGATGGTGCCCCTGTAGTCTGGTGACTGGTGAGACCGCACTGTAGCAAGACGAACCTTTCTTCGTGTTGACTCTTTGAAGTCAGACCGGTGCTCTGGCAAAAGCTGGTGCCTTCGGGGTCAGTTAGTCTGGTCAAGAGCTAGTGCTCCCAACACGACCAACCTCTCCTCTGGCCTGCTCTGCAAGTGAGCCCCTCCTGTGGTGGAGGCCACGCCTTTTATTGGCCTCCTGATTGCAGTTTGGGGCCAGCCTTAACCAGGCACAGGTGGGCTGAATCCAGGCTCACACCCACTGCCTGGTGATTATCAGCACCTGGGTGTGAGCCTTGTCTCACTACACCGCACCTCGAGTACTGTGTTCAGTTCTGGGCCCCTCACTACAAAAAAGACATTGAGCTGATAGAGCTAGTTCAAAGAAGGGCAGTCAAGCTAGTGAAGGGTCTGGAGAAGATGCCCAAGAGGAGAGGCTGAGGGAATTGGGAACGTTCAGTTTGGAGAAGAGGAGGCTGAGAGGAGACTTTATCATTGTTCTTTCAAGTACGTGAAAGGAGGGTGTAGGGAGGTGGGTGCTGGCTTTTTCTCTGAAGGAAATAATGATAGGACTAGAGGAAATGGCTGAAGTTGCTCCAAGGGAGGTTTAGACTAGAAGTGAGGAAGAATTTCTTTACTGAGAGAGTAGTTAGGCATTGGAAGGGACTTCCCAGAGACATGGTGGAATCACCATCCCTGAAAGTGTTAAAATGCCCTGTAGATGAGGGACATGCTCTAGTGGGTGATACTGATATTGATATATATATATATTATTCATGGGCAATGTTGTCAGCTGAGTGCAGTGATCATAGAGTTCTTATCCAACTGTGGACAGTTCTATGATTTTGCTATTGTCTTGTCACTTGCCTGCCAGGGACTTTTGACAGATGCTGTTACAGTACCTGACTCTTTCCCACCATGGTCAGATCCTGAGGTACGGTGCACACTGATGAGAAGCTGCCAGGCCTGGGATCACCCTTGGTTCATAGCTTCTAGTCCCTTAGGGAGCAGTTGGCCCTTGCTGCACCCTGACACAAATCTGAACAAATGTACTCTGAGTAATATCCCATGTCAGTGGCTCCAGGGTGCAAATTTTATTTGTAAATGTTTTTTTGTAAGTACACCATATCCTTCTCAGTATGACAAACAGCTTTTGTCGTCACTGAAGCCTTAATGTTTGCGGTTCTTAACCTCCAGAGAGTACTATATAATCATAATTACTCATTTACTATTCAATATCAAATTTATACAGACAGTACCAGCTATGCAACAGTGTTTATCCATAAATGACCAAAACAAATCTGAATTTACTTCGGTATTAACTACCACTAATTCTACACTTCCTATGATCAGATTTTTTTTTATTATTGTTGCTAAAGTTTGTTATACAAATTTATATTTCCTACATTTGGCAAAACTTGTTAAAATCTAATATACAGTTTCTACCTCAAGAGTATAAAAAGTAGTGTCTGTGTGCTCCATTGTATACCCTTGAGAAACAATTCACTTTTGAACTCTGTATTTTTTCATAGTAAATTCGTTCTGTGATAGAAAAATAAACACATTTATTCTCATGAAATTCTCTGGGGAAAAAAATCACCATTTCTTTAGACAAATAAACTACAGTGAAACAAGTATCTGTATTATAAGTTGCCATTTTGTATTTTATGTGGAAATGACATTTTTTTTATCTTTAGCCACTCATTTATTATAAAATACATGTCATGAACATTTATTTTTATTAAATATGATCTGATAATTGCAATCATAGAAAAATAATAATTTTGATATAGCAACACAATGAAGTGGTGGAAGAGTGGAAACCCAGAAATATATAAGCAAAATTCAGGTTCTAGGTACTTCTAAACCTTCTGTCCTCTCTTATGAGCATACTTTCATTACCCAAATTACTGCAAAATTATTTTTTCTGTTTTCTTTAATTTGTAATTGCTTTCTTCTCCATTTACAGTCACTACTCTCAAATACCCTTCTGTCAAGATTCAATTTACAAAAACATAAGAACACAGTATATCAACTTCACACTTGCCTTCTGCCATTCAGAAAAAGTTGTCTTGACTTTGTTGCTAGTACTGTATCACTAGCTTTTTAAATTTTGAGCAGAGAGCTCATTAATATTTATATTTACGTAGATATAATACTTTGACATCCTTGCTTGTATCAAAAGTATCCATATAGATTAAAATCCAGGTAATGCAGTGCTGCCTACCATGACAGAATGGATTGCCTAGGGCTCTGAAGTAGAAATATAAAATTTTTGCTTTTCAAGAACCTTGAAATAATAAACTTGAAAGATTTTGTAACTTGAGTTGTTTTTTTTTTTAAGATCACCTTTTTAAATTCAAAATTAAATTATCTTCTAAAGGAGATATTCTTCTCCTTCCTTGGAGAAGGTTTGGTGGCTGACTATGACAGCCTTTGCTTTAGAATCTAAGGAAGGAATAAAAAGTATCAAGTAATTCCAGAGGAAAAAAAAAATGGTCACAACTAGAGACCTTAAGTTCAACAAAGTGCCACGAGGATGAAGGGACTGGCGTTTCTCACAGATGAGGAGAGGCTGGGAGTGGGGATTGTTTAGCCTAGAGAATATTCAGAGATCTTAGCCTAGAGATTATTCAGAGACATAAATACCTGATGGGAGAGTGCTAAAAGGACAGATCCAGAGCCTTTAAAGTGGTTTCAGTGACAGGACAAGAGACAGCTATGTGAAAAAAACTGGGGTTTTTGTTTGTTTTTTGGTTTTTTTTTGACATGTGCGCCCAATCAAAAGAGTCTGTAATTGCAGGTTCCTGAATATACTGATGTGTACTTACAGTGGGAGTTTCCATAGCTCTACAGAGGGATTACAGGTACGTTGGTTAAATTTGTGCTTTTTTATTCTTTAACATCGTCTCTATAACTTATGTCTTACACAGCTATAATTATCTAAAATCAGAATTATAATAAGCAAATAGCTGATAATTAGTCAGTATCATGGTAGTGTGTGAATAGTAGTATGTTTTTTTTAAGTATGGCATGGTTTTCTTAGTTTAGTTATATTTTAGTTTAGGAATTTTTAATTGATTTTTTCATTTATATATTGGGGTCCTTTATAAGTAAAACCAGTGCTGAAGTGAAAAGTCAGTATTTTAACTTTGACAATGAACAGCAAGAAACACTTCCTTTTTTATATTATTTCTTTTTCTAGATGACTTTGTTGCATTTAACCCAAGATAGCAAGCTTTTTGGATGCCAGAAACTGATGTTTTTTCAAATCCACTTTTTGCAAAAAAAAAACCCCACCACCCTCACTACTCAGTTAGTAGACTATGCTAGGTTAAGCTTAAAGACTATTGAAGGCATCAGTTTAAATACATGGACCAAGTGATCATTGAAAAACCATGTACTAAATCAATTTAAATCCACAACACACTACTCCCAAGAATGGATCCAAAAGTCTTTATCACTACCTACCAGCATACTGGAAGCAGCATAAAATGTCTGAGGACAGACATATTTGCTACAAGGAGAGGCTGAAGGGGCTGGGATTGTTCAACCTGAAGAAGAGAAGACTCTGGGGTTACCTTATAGCTGCTGTCCAATGCCTGAAGGTAACCTACAGCATGGCAGGAGAGAGACTTTTCATAACAGTGTCCAGGGATAGGACAAGTAGAAATGGTTCTAAACTGAAGGAAAAGAGGTTCAGACTGGATATTAGGAAGAAGTTGTTCAGTATGAGGGTGGTGAGATTCTGGAACAGATTTCACGGAGAAGTTGTGATGTTCTCTTCCGTGGCAGTGTTCAAGGCCTGACTGGACGAGGCCTTGAGCAAGCTTGTCTAGATAAGAGGCGTTGGTGTAGATGATCTCTGAGGCCTCTTTGAATTGACAGCATTCTGTGATTCTACAGTTCTATATCATTTTGCATTATAACTATGAAAACATGTGTTTACTGACCTCTGTAGAAATACGCTCCTTATGTATTCTCAGTTTGGGAGCAAGGACCTAGTTACTTATAATCAGACAACAGACTAATAAAACAGACATATAAAGCTTTACTTCTTAGCTGGTTTGTGGTGGCCCTTTCCTATTCTTAAAGATATTAGTGGGCAGGGAGGAGGGACAAAGAACTACTGAGTTAAGCTAATATGTTTAAGAGTTTGAAAATTGCATAGCAAACCATGGTAGCAGTGAACTATCTGTACATATATGTATCATTAATATTATCTTGCTTAAAGACATCTCAGAACAGAAGAAAAGGAAAGAATAATAATAAAAATATTGGCATTTATTTTGCATGTGTTTCTATTTGAAGTTCCTACCTATAGCAGAGAGTGTCTGAAGTGGCAGCAAAATATCCACAGTGAATACTAGTTATAGTTTGGGGATGATATTGAATCTGAATTAATATTTACATTTTATAATGTCAGAATTTTATCAGCAGTTCTCATAGTGGTTACTGATGACAAGGTAAGACCCAGAAACTCAGAGTGATGTTGGGAATCCATTTTATTAGAATCTGTATAAACTTATAATAAAAGAGCCCCTGCTCCAAGCTATTTGTATTATAAATAGGCCAGAGGAAATATGTGGAAAATGAAATAATATAAGATAAAAGGTAAAAGAAATTAAATAATTCCCAAAGGTTACAAAACACAACTATTATGAAGCAGAAAACAGTTCCTGAATGCTAATCCGCCGTACACTTAGGTCTCTTGTGGTACAGATTTCATTAGATTATTGTCCTTTCAGTCCTCTGGCTGCATTTGAGTAAAAACTGAAACACCAAAGGTAAAGATTTACCTGGTCTATATCCTTCAGCGTTGTATGAAGCCTCACACAGGACAGAAGTTTCTGCTGGAGCACAGGGAAAAGAAATGCTGATGTCAGGCACCAAAATTTGCATCATAGATAATAAGTAGCATACTTACCTAAGCATGCAGACCCTGCTCACCCTTATGCTACACCTGAATATATTGATGACATGTCTCCCCTGAAAAACAAGGTGTTTTCTTCTGCTTTTGCCACTGATAATACTACATCATGTCCAAAAGAAGTAAAATTTCAGAGATGAAGGAATGATATTAAACATGGGCACCCAACTAATTATTTCACTATGGTCTCAGTTTTAAACTAGCTTGTACTTAAGACCATATTTCAAACTAAGAATACTTCATACTTGTAGGCCTATTTTCTTATCAGTAAATACTCTTTCTCTTTCCCTTAATATACTGGGGCCAGGGGATGTTCATTACACTTTTTTGAATCTTGAAAATCTTTTTGTTTTGGTTTGGGTTTTTTGTTTGTTTTGTTTTGGGGTTTTTTTTGTTTATTTTTTCCCTTAAATCTTAAATTCTTTTTAAGCTTAGAATAGACTTTCACTCTTTCATCCAGCTTTTCCTGTTGCATTCTTCTTGTATTCTTGCATGGTAGTGCAGATCATTGCGTTTTGCTTGGACAGGGTGGGTCAAATCTAGCTAACTCAAGTCACAGAATTTATTCCAGTTATCTTTGCTTTTTACTTCCATATTGTTACCTTCTTTATAAGGAACTCTTTGTACTTTCTTGACCATCTGCTTTATTGATTTTTTAATCAGCCTAGTCAGTGAATGTTTCAACTGCATATACTGTTCCTTATAGGGCATGTAAGGAACAGTATATATGTTTTAAATATGTTTTGAAGATGTCCTTTTTCTCTACTACCTGCTCCAGCCTGAAGCAGATTCATCAATGACATTGTCTCTACAAGAGTTGGTAATCATAACTTTGCTTTTAACTCAGTCTTTAATGAGTCACTACTCCACAGACAGACTCTTGATCTTTATCTTTGCAATGCATTTTGGAGAGCTTCTCTCCTTTGAATTCCATTATGACATTTATGTCCTGTTCTGAGGATTAGCCCTTTGATTACATCTTCTGAAGATCCTCTTCCTGTTGTTTTCTCTTAGGTTGTTGCCTGACGGTTTTGTCCCTGTTAGAATTTTCTGTACAACAAATTTCCATTATACTTCCTTATCTCTCCTCACCCAGTCTGTCTAGCACCCTGTTTCTCCTTGACTATGAGGGAAATCATGCTTCTAGGCTATTTTATTTGTACTGAATCTCTCTTCCAAAATCTTTTTTTCCCAGTTTTCTAGCTTACACAGCTAACATAGTCTCCCTGTTGTTCACCTCACAATCTTGTTATTTTATTCTTTCTGATTTGTTTTCCATAAGCTTTCACAAATCTCATTTTGTCATTCTTAGTAATGTTTTGGAATACCATTTCTTACATCAGTTTCACACTGTAAAAATCCTGGAACATGCATTGGTCTTTCTCACATGCTCAGAACATTTTCTCTTCTGACTCTACCACTCCTCCAGGCCACCTGATGTGCAACAGAGATGAAAATATTTCTAACCTATCGCTCAGCAATGTAAGCCTCTAATCTGGCTCTGAAATCTTTCAGTCACTCTTATATTTTAGTGTATAATTCATACCTATTGAGCTCTATATACTCTATTTTTCAAATGTACATAATTAAGTATGTATAACAGGTACAATAGAAATCTATATTTTCCAGCAGAATTAATGTTCCTTAGCAGGGATTGCAGAAGATACACACCAGAGCATTCCTGAGGATTTTTCTACCTGTGTCAGGATGGGCCTGGAAACATGTTCATGTTCGCAGCCATGACACTGTATTAGAATTGTCAGATCTCTGCACAGATTTTAAATCATTTTTTTTAAAAGTACTTCTTCTTGAGGATTTTTAAGACTTCTCTTCATCTGATATTGTATTTAATATTTGCTCTGTCTTCTCAGAATGGAGGCCTCAACTAGAGTTTAGTATTTTGTGTTGAAGATTATCGCCCTGAGATGATTTTAGCTGATTTTAATATTCTGTAGAATATTATTCTGGAGTACGAGACCATCTATCTGTAATGTTGCTGTCTTCTTACAGGAGTCTGCATCCTCCTTCATTTCATGATTTGAGGGAGAGGTTTATAGGTAGATGCACATACATATTTTAAATCATTGTTTGTGGGTGATGTTAGTACTATAGATATGAAGCAGAAAAAAAAGAGAGGCACTAGTCTGTTGAAAGAATACATATGCTGGATTCAGTAGCTAGTGCAGAAGACAAAATATACACACAAAAACACAAAAATGTCAGAGAACAGAAATATATATCCAAAATATACATCCTTTTGTCTATCAAAAAAGTAACAAAAAATCCTAGAACAATACAGCCATTAATACTGGGATTAATAATAGCTATCCCACAACATTTCTCATTTTGAAGGATTCTGAAATGTATTACAAGCATAACCCAATATAGTGTAAAGTGAAGACCTCAGTCGTCATGAAGGCAGTTTAAATAGAAGATAGGACATCCAAATGAAATTTCAGAGGCAGCTATTAAGTAGAAAGAAAATAAATAATACTGGTTAGAATTTGTCCAACATATTCAAGTTAACACTGCTGCTCTTTTCAAGATTATCAGTGTGTTTTAGTCACAAGCAATGTAACTGATTGGACCAAAGGGAATAAAAAGATGTTTTGTCTTCTGGTTGTCAGCATATTTTTACTATGACAACATTTCTCTTACCAACTATAATCAATTCAAGCAGCAACAGACTCTCTGATTCATAGCTCTGATAGAATGGTGCTCCTGCCTCCATTCCCATCATGTTGGCATGGCTGACAGTGATTCAGTAGAACACCAGAATCAGAACTTTCGCAAAAAATAAAATATAAAACCAAACCATCAAACTGACAAATATTTCACTGCAATGATATTTTCTTGTTAAAGCCTGTTTGGTTTTCTATCAGTCAGTGGAACATTTTCTGCTTCCCATGGGAAGGTACAGAAAAATGATAGAATTATTTTGCCATATGCAGGGTTATGATTTTTAGCATAATATTCCTGTACTGTCTCAGTGGGAAAGCAACACAGTAACATGGTTCCTCGCTGACTCCTCCTTCAATTCCATCCAGTTGGAGGAGACATCAGCAAGGGAAAAAAACAGAAAAGTCACGGGTCAAGATGTAGTTTAATGAGCAAAGGCAAGAGTGGAAAAAAAATTAAAAGTCCCCAGAAGCAAAGCAACTTATGCAGAGGCAATCACTCACCATCTGCCAGCCAGTCTCTAAACAATGGCTATTTTCCTGCCCAAGAAGACCCATCTTCCTCTTTTTGTTGCTGAGCATGATGTTAAACAGCATGGTATATGCCTTAGTTGAGCTCAAATCATCTGTCCTGTGTCCCCTCCAAACTTCTTCTGCAGTGCCAATGGTACGTACTATGGAGGGAGATTTGAAAAAACAAAACTCTTCATGCTATGCAAATATTGTTCAGCAACAGCTAAATGTTGTGTTACCAACAGTATTTCAGTCCCATACTGGTTGCTGCAAAAAAAAAAAAAATTAACTCCATTCCATCCAGGCCCAGAACAAGAGGTCATCCATACAAGTAGCCCCTCATCCTACCTTAAGCTAAAGAATAAAGTTAGAAATTTTGTAGAAGGAGATGCCAGGAACGTCAGTAAGTGCAGTCTCTCTGGTAAAGAACTTCAGTTTATATTGAAAAATCATGGAACTTGCTTTATATGAGTATATTTCTGTGTTTATTGCCTTGAAGGACTTTCAGGACAAACTGGGACCATCACAGTGCAGGGGAAAGTGCAATGTCTATACAATAGGATGTCAAATATCTTTCAGCCTTATCTTCCTGGAGAATTCTCTAGCAGCTTTAGGATTCCTATAAGCCACAGGAATAACACAGAGTAGATTTAATGCAGTTACTAATAATGATTGAAATCTCCAAAGAATTTCAGATTTTCTGCATTTTGGAAAAGAAAAAGCTTTAAGCTCCCAGGAAGCTATTTTATCAGTACTTGAAAGTGACAGTAATCATACTACGAAGACATCTAGAAGTTTTAACTGTGGCACCACAAGTAAATGTAACAGGTATTAAAATCAGTAATTCAATGTGTAGGGCACAATCATTTCAATGTTATAAGCTTATACACTATAAGTATCTTCAAATTGGTTCAGAAGTTGACAGGAAGCAAGGTTCTAGTTTAGTACCAATTCAGTGTTTATACAGGTTGCATTTTCAGGGTATCACAGACATTGAATTTTGTACAAACTGAAGTTCATGTACTGAAGCAAATGTCAGAGAGAATTTCAGGAATTGTGTCTTAAGAATATATAGCTATATTCCACAAAGAGATGAAGGAAGAGCTCTGTGTCTGGTTGAGGTCAGGATATCTTGGGAAGGATATTGTGGCTTAATAGGCTTATCATTAAGAAACCAGAAGTCAAAAGTAGCATGGAGATTAGAGTCAATAGTTGGCATCAAATAATAGATCCATAGAGTTATGCTGAATGTGATATTCATCATTGCAGTACCTAACTTCCATATTTCTGAAACAGAAAGCAAAGTCTAAAGCAAAGATTTCATTTTTCCTATATTGAAAGGAAACTGCTAAGGCAGTAATCACACAATTAAGTCACAGAGTTAGGCTTCTTACACGTTGTCAACTGCAAGAGACAGGTTTATCTGAAACACAGTAAACACAGAGAAAACCTCTGAGCTCCTGATCATTTTATGAAGCAGTTAGGTCTCTGCATTGAGTATGTCTGATTGTCACGGTTTAACACTGGCACGGCTGAATAACAGATTTAAACCGAATAACAGATTTATATATTAATCACTCTCTCCTCACAGATAAAGAAAACAGAGAGAATAAGGAAGAGAGACTTATGGGTTGGAAACTAAACTACACAACTTTAATGAAACAATAATGATAAATAGGAAAAAAATTACTAAATATATACAAATATACAGGAAAATTGATACCACGTCCCTCCCCTCTTTCTCCCAATAACTCTCACGTCACCCCCGAGGCTGCAGGGCAGCCCTGGGAAAGTCCAGGCTGGAATCCTGGAGTCAGCAGCAGTCAGGAGCTGGAGGCAGGAACACACAGATTCAGGCTGGCACGGATCAGGACCACAGGCACAGGGATGGACGGAATCCTCTCAGGATGCCGAAGGAAACAGGGAGGAAGAAGGAAGCAGGAAGAAAGGAAGTGTTTGACCCTTGCGATCCCTCAAATTTATACCGAGTATGATGTGTATGGGATAGAATACTCTGTTTGGTCAGTTCTGACATCTATCTTGTCTGGTCCTCCCCAGAGGAGGGTTTCAGGTTGTATCTCCTTGCTCCTTCTGGAAGGCAAAATGTTCCTGAGAGCTGAGCAGTGTCCTTGGCTCTGCACACTAGTCTCTAGCTGTAACTATAAACATCGAGTGTTATCAGTCCTAGAAGCAGTGACTGTCTGAGAAATTTGCTGTTAATTTCAGCAAATGTAACTACTTACAAGAGACTTAGCTGAAAGCAAAAGTACAAACCAGAAAATCACCTCTATCCTGGCCTAAACCAGGACACTGATTTACATTGAGTAAGCTAAATTCAGTAATTAGGTGATGCTAACATTCTCACTTGATCAGTTCAGACCACAATACACAACAGAATTAGACCAAATTAGCTAATGGGATGTCTATGAAAGGTTTCCATTTAAATACTTCTGCTCTTCAGACATGATCCTTTGAACTTGAAGTGCATCACTGCCAGAGAAATATTCTGTGTTGTCACTCTCAGATGAAGTTAAGTGCCTGAATGTTTACTCTTGAAAACTGGGCAACAGTTATTTGAAGCAACAGCCTAGCTATTAGAGCTCTTGAAACACAGGACCACTCAGTTTAGAGCAGTTGTCAAAATGAGACAAAATTATGTCTCATCTGTCAGAGAACTGCCCTAATTGGCTGTCTGCTGCCTGTTCTGGTGTACCTCTCTTGGTGAATCTATACCACTTTACAAAAAGATTTATGAAGATTCCTTAGCATAGGTTTCTCCGACATAAAAAAAAAAAAAAAAAAAAAAAAAAAAAAAGGCATCTATACATGTGTCTTAGTTCCCTACTTCTTCCCTTAGCATCAGCATCATGCTGGATGTGGCTTCATATAAATATCATGTGTAGCATCTTCAAGGTTATGTGGATTCTCTTTTTGCATATCATATCATATCATATCTCTTTTTGCCTTTCAGGTGAGTGCTTTAGAAATTATTCTATATGCATGCTTCAGCATTCCTTTGCCTAAGGGTATATGGGTAGAATAAAATCCAACCCCCAGGCTTTGTGTTATGTGGATTAATTCATTTCACCATTGCCCTTTTCTAGCATGCGAATTAATGGTTTTGCCTACTCATGCCAGTAAGAGCTGGGACTCAGTCTATTCAGCTGGTAGTGACAGCCCTCAGACAACAGACTTGCACCTGCTCTGATTCTTAACTTGAAGGATGTCTCTGTTTCAGTGCATTTTTTTTTTTCATAGCATTGCCTTAGAAAGCTGTAGCTTCAATAAAGTCATTGTTTCCATCATTAACTGTTTGAATAATTCATTACTTAGCAGAAAACATCTCTTTTTGCTTTCTGTTTATTCCATTGTTTGTACAATGTATCAAAATAAATGTCAATGAGTAATGCAGTGACTATTTTGAAAAAGAGTTCTTATCCAAGAAAAAAATGTTTGGCACAACAAGAAGGGGACTAAAGAAAAGAAATTTTGTCTTTTTTTTGTATTATACACACACCCTGGAAGTATGTGTTTCAAAGTAACTGCTTTGACTGCAAATAAATGTATCAACTAGTAACAGTGAGCTGATTGTTTAATGCTTAATAATAACCATAATTAGTCTGTAATTGATTTGTGAAGAATAAAGCTATAATTGACTTAAAAAAAAAAAAAAAATCAAAAACCAGATAGAGAAATACTCTAAGCTTTGGAAGCTTGAGATAAAGACTAGTATGAGCACTACAACTGTCAAAGATAAATTACTTTCCAAACTTGCACTCAGAGACAGTAGAGAGGTAATAGAGGACATAATTCAGTTCAGCATTTGTTTTCTGTGAGTTAAGAATCATACACTATGACAATTGTTCAGTATTTAAATAAATATGCATGAGCTATTTCCTAAATCCTTCCTGCATTTATTCCAAGGTTTCCATGTACTTATCTGAAGTGGCCTTTAATACTTCCCAAAGTTAGATTCTGTCCTGATTTAAGCATTTTCTGGTGATAGATTTAAATGATAGAAACTCAATAGCTCAAGAATGAATTTGAAATTATGAATAATAAGATAACTGACAATATCAAACTGCTGATAAGGCAAAGATGAGGTGAGGTGAAGTAAAGTGAGATGAGGTGAGGTAAGAAGATAACATGAAATCTTATTTTCCACCATAGTAAAATACACTAAAAATCTTTAATTTTTTCAATATTAAACAGATTGGGAAAATAATCAGTTAATGTAGCTTTTTACGTCATTCTGGAAGCTTGTTTGCACAGTTTGTGTATGCTAAAAAGATACAAAAGCTTCTTTTACATACCTCTCCATAAAGGGAAAAAACGAAGTTATAAAAATCAACGCACAATTTATGTGAATAAAGTCAACGAAGAACATGTAACATGGCAGTATAATGTATGCAATGCAGCAGTAAGAAAATGGAAATGCAGAGTGAAAAATGATGAGTGAAAAAAGTAAGTTGAACCAGTGTGGACAAATTCTAGTTGACATGGTTCTATGCAAGGAGAAGTCCTAATGTGCATAAAGGACACCTATAAATCTGTAGGAGGTTAATCTGCTGTTCTGAGTACTAAAGTATTCAGCTAAACATACTGAGGCTAAAGTAAATGAACGTAGAATAAGACTCTGATTTTTGCTGAAGTCAGTACAATTTTTACAATTTCAGAGGGCCCAGGATTACATCCAATGCATTTGCAACTACATACCTGTGTAAATACATTCACACAATATATTCACACAAGAAAGCATGTAAGAAGCTCTCTGCAAGGAAATAAAGAGTATATTGTTAAGACTGATACATTAGAAATCCTTGGGCAATGAAAACTAAGATCAACTATGGGAATGTGTTGAGAGAATTGGGGTCCAACAGGTTTTTGGAAATTTCATTTTAATGGAGTTCTCATATTACTAATGGAAGCAAAAATGCCAAACAAGAGGTTTTAATCAATTTTTTCCATAAATTATGGGGGTTTTATATTCATAAAAATCTCTTCATACATAATCAGGAATGTCTCCTTTACGAACCCCTGCAGCACAGAACTATCGAAAGCAGGGGCAAAGTGAGCCAAAAATTGATGAAAAATACTTTCAAAAAGAGGTTTGGTTTCAGGGCACTGGAAACTTCCATAATATTAATTGCACATAATGTGGAATTTTTCATTTTAGAGTTTAGAAATGTTTTCTGTAAAGACATCAAACTGAACAGCTTTCCTGTGTTTGAAAGTCACATTTTCAAAGTGACAGAACTAATCCTGCCTCAAGGGAATGGGTTATCTGTTTTGCTATACATATTTATTACTATCCAACACATTGTAGTAGGCCATAATTTCATTTGGAGTTTGAAAAATGACATTATTCATTCATAGATAATGATAGAATCATAGAATTTTCAGTGTTGGAAGGGACCTTTAAGATCATCTAATTCCAACCCCCCTGCCATGGGCAAGGACACCTCCCACTAGATCAGGTTGCTCAGAGCCCTGTCCAGCCTGGCCTTAAAAACTTCCAGAGATGGGACTTCCATCATCTCTCTGGGAAACCTGTTCCAGTGTCTCCCCACCCTCATGGTGAAGAACTTCCTGACATCCAATCTAAATCTACCCTCCTCTAGTTTGAATCCATTCCTCCATGTCCTGTCATTACCTGACATCCTAAAAAGTCATGTTCAGCTTCTCATCCACCACCACTCCCAAGTCCTTTTCCTCAAGGCTGCTCTCAAGCCAGTCTATACTGCCCAGCCTATATCAGTGCTTGGGATTGCCTTGGCCCATATGCAGGACCTTGCACTTGGTCTTGTTGAATTTCATGAGTTTGGCATGGGCCCACCTCTCCAGCCTGTCAAGGTCCCTCTGGATGGCATCCCTTCCCTCCATGTGTCAGCTGCACGCATATCTTGGTGTCATCAATGAACTTGCTGAGGGTGCACTTCATGATAGAGGAAGTAACAGGTAAAACAAGAAAAAAATATTATTCTATAACACTATTGACAAGAAAAAATCAAAAAGAGGGAAAAGACTTCAATAAATACTTGTAGAAGTGCTCGTAAATATGTCTGTAATATATATATCTACAAGTTTGCAATCCTTTTGAAAACATTAGTCTTAGCCTAAAATGCTACGGATTTTTAATGATATGAAAAATTACTCAATTTTTCTATAACTTTTAAATGTTCTTTCCAGTTTTTCAGTATTGCAAAACACAAATAATTGCTTTGTAAAAAAGACACTTTTACAGTAGTGTCTCAAGTTTTAAATACCTCCGAAAACAGGTTATTTCATTTTGCAAGATAGTTCAGGCTTTGTGTAATGGACTCTCAAAAGCTGGGCCCCTGTGACCTATTGCTATTGAAATTAAGAGTTAGTCAAAATATTAACAAACGTGCTAACAGTGATGCTAGTAGTTCTGAAAGATCAGGTATTAAAGTTATAATTATGGTAACCACTACTCAGATGAATAAGAATGCCTAAGATCATCCCTACTGACAATTTTTTTCTACTAGTGCTTTTAAGGCATACTGCTAACACTGCTGCATGATTCTGCCCTGCCACAATGTAATTTAATTTTAAACAAGTTATTCCTAGTTGCCTCAGAGCACTTGCTGAACCATGTATTAAAAAATAAACTACTGTGTATGGAAGAGGAGAGACATGAGGTAACAGAAAGGGAAAATAATAAATAGTACCTTCAGCTAGGAACTAATAGGGAAAAAAACCCAAAAAAACAAACAACACAAAGCATGAAGCAGACCATTAAGCTAATGCACAAAGGGAACCACAATGGACCTAAAGCTGAGGAGGAATATGTCAGCCAGGGACTTCTGGTATTGTCTGAGAAGGAGCTGGAACAGGATTCAGCAGGGGCAACCCCATTTCACACTCCAGAGCTGCCTCTGAGCCCCACTCCCACCCAGCAATGCCAGCTTGGGCCCCCATCAAGTCATTGCTCCTCCTGAACATGAGTCCTACTAGGTAGCATTTGTTCCATAAGTGGTGGCAGCATCTTAAAAGCAACTGATATCAAGCAACAGCTTACTCAGTATGGCCTCCTTTAAGCTTCATCCTTTGTGCATCTTGCAACAGCACTGCTAATGTATTCTCTAAGTTATCTCAGACTTCACCATACAAAATGCCTACAAAACCTTCTCTCATCAGTGAAAGTGCTCTCCCCCTGTTGCTTGCTCAGTCCCTTCAGTTAATTCAAACTTTCTCCTCCAAAACATTGATTCTTTCCCGAAGAAACCTAAGACTTTCCCTCTAAAATCCTTACCCTGTGTCTTTGGAGGAATCAGTTTCCTTAAAAACTGCCCTCTAAGTTAGCTCAACACTTCCCTCAAGAAATCTGAGGGAAAATTTGCCATCTGAATTATCTCAGTTCAACCCTCATGACACATCTCTCCTGAGTTACCTCAGCTTTTCCCCCAAAACATCACCTATCCCCTCTGTTACCTCAGCTTTTCCCTAAAAAATGCTTTCATTTCCAAAAATGGTTAGG
The DNA here is from genome assembly GCA_023637945.1 of Phaethornis superciliosus. Lineage (NCBI taxonomy): Eukaryota > Metazoa > Chordata > Aves > Apodiformes > Trochilidae > Phaethornis > Phaethornis superciliosus. The sequence goes on from JAJQWJ010000002.1 coordinate 77,648,562, forward strand.
TCTCCAAGACCAGGTCTGTGAGCTCAGGCTGGGGAGGCAGGTTCTGGCACTAACATTTTTTCTGCTTTCTCTGGGAAGAGTCCCTAGGAGATGAAACAGTGAAGAGAATGTGACTGGAGTCTGGGATCCCCACACATGCAAACAGACACTAACCTTCAGCAGGATGCCAAAGCACCCAGTTCCTACTCTTACATGTTTTTCCTCACTCTCCCTCTGTAATAAATCACTCCCTACGGGGAGAGAAGGGGAAAGGAAAGGAAGGGAAGGGAAGGGAAGGGAAGGGAAGGGAAGGGAAGGGAAGGGAAGGGAAGGGAAGGGAAGGGAAGGGAAGGGAAGGGAAGGGAAGGGAAGGGAAGGGAAGGGAAGGGAAGGGAAGGGAAGGGAAGGGAAGGGAAGGGAAGGGAAGGGAAGGGAAGGGAAGGGAAGGGAAGGCGATTTAGCCAAATGAATAAGTATCAAGAGACAAAAGCTGTTTTATAGAATTGTATTAGTTGCAACTGACTGAAACACAAAGACATACAGGACAAACAGGTCTTTATAATGAGGTTATGACATATAGCAGGGTTGGAAAAGTTTAAGAAGAGCTGCTTATGGAGCAAGTTCTTAATTTATGCATCTTTTCTCCAAGGCGAATGGAGCTCTTTTAATGTAAATATAATTTTTCATAGTAGTTATGAAACACATTTCATTTGTTAAAAATGTGAAAATGCAAACTGGATTTTATGTACTTTCCATATTGATACCAGTATGAAAAAGTTATTTTCTTACTTGCAGTATCAGTCATAAAAATGAAATGTTATATTACACTGAAGCTTGGGATTTAGGTTCTCTTTTACACTTAGAAGGCTGTTTCATTATATAACCCTGACATGTACTTATTTGTTCATTGAAAGCAAAATCATTGATTTTAATAGATTTGGAATATGAGATGTTATTTTTCTGTGAGTTCTAAATTTCATCACAACACAGTACAGTTCTCAGGTGATCTCAGGCAAATTTTTTCACAAACTTTTGCAGTTCCTAGTGTTCTATGGTTTAGGGATCATTTTGCTGTTGATGTTTGGGATTTTTTTAAGAAAAATCTGATAATTTATTTATTTGGTTTCGGTATACAAAAGCTGACACAATTTTCTGTCTTGCTGCTTTTTCACAAGATGCATTACAGATAGTTTTGTAAATAGAATTTTAACATAGTCACATAGGCAAAGGAAAAAATAATTTTCAGAAGCAGGCAGTGTCAATATCTTTGAAACTTTTCCATCTGTGCCATACACATTAGCTTTTCACATATTTTTGTTGCAAACCAGAGATAAACAGTTACCCTCAATAAATGTTTTACCACTTTATCTTTTTGATGCTTCTAATGCAGTAGTCTGTCTAAGCTAAGTCTGTTCATTTAAGACTCTCTATTGAGATAATTTTAATTAAGTGTATCTTAAGTGTTGATGACTTATGGTCTTTGAATCACGATAAAGAAAAGATGAATGCCCAACTGTCCTGGTTTGAGTACAAATAGAACTAATTTTCTATCTTGTAATTTTACCTTCAGCTAAGTCTCTTCTAAGTACTTGTACTTGCTGAAATCAATGGCATGTTTCTTAGTGTCTGCTTCAAGGACTGATAAAGCTCAATGTTTATAGTTACAGCTTGAGAATGGTCTGCAGAACTAAGGCCACTGCTCAGTTCTGAGAAACTTCTTACATTCTGGAAAGAGAAAGGGAGCAAAGCAGTCATACCTGCAACCCTCTTTTAGGGAGAAGCCAAGCAGTCAGGTGACCAAATTTGATCAGATGAATTTTGACCAGAGTTTTTGAACTCATATACATCATAGTTGTTATAAATTTGAGGCATCATGAGGATCAAGCTCTCTTTGTCTGTGATTGGCATCCTGGGAATATTCTCTCTGTTCATCTGCCTGTGGTCCCTGTCCTTGCCCTCCTGAATCTGTGTCTCCCTGCCCCGAGCTCCTGACTGATGCTGACTTCAGGAGCCCAGCCTGGGACTGTCCTGCAGCCTCAGGGGTGATGGAAGAGTTAGAGGGGGGAAGGAGAGAAGAATGTGGTGTTGCTTTTGTGTGTATTTGTATATATTTAATACTTTTTTCCTTTCATCATTACTGTTTTATTAAAGATGCGTAGTTTAGTTTCCAACCTTAGGTCTCTCTGCCTTAGTCTCTCTCCTTTCTCTGTCTAGGAGGGAAGGGGGATTAATAGAAAGCATCTCTGATTCATTTAATTCCTGCCTCAGCTGTGAACCATGACAATGTTCTTCAATTTTTTTTCTTTTCATTAAAAAAAATCATGGTTCAAAGGAAGCAAAATGGCTGCTGTGTTAAAACTAGTCTTCATTCAAATCATGTTGTTATATCACCACAAGTCAGAGTATTTACTGTATTTCTATATTTATTTTTTTTCCTTTTGTATGTCATTATCTGACGCTGATTATGCAGTTTCATTTACAAATTCTGTTAGGAATCTGGTATTTAGAAGCAAAACACATTAAATGGTTATAATATTAGTGTTGTACATATCAAGATTTTAATTTTTTTTTAGACTTTCAAAATTGAGTTATTTCAAAAGAGCTGTTGATCTATAATATCAAATGTAACTCTGCTTAATCAACTGCTAACATAAAAACTTAGTTTAGTTTAATTTCCAACTTGTAAGTCTCTCACCCTTATTCTCTTTCATTTAATTGTTGTCCCAGCATTAAACCATGACACCAGCCTAAGATAGAAAACAAATATTACTGATTTTTCAAATGGACTCATAAACTTTGATATGCCCTTTTGGTATGCCAACATGAAAAACTACTTACGACAATGTAGATTCCTCAGAATATAGAAAATTTAGAGTTAATTTGGAATATGTAGCTGTGAATTTTCTTTTACTATTTTCTTTTTCTGCAATATAGAAGCAGAAACTTATAGCTAGTCCAAGTGTCTGAGGTAAGGAATTTAAATATATTTTGTAGGTATCTAGTGTTGTAGGTATTTGTTACATTGCTGGGATTGAGCTTGACTGTATAGTCCAACGAATGCTGGTTAATTACTTATCATTAGTAAATCAATAAATCACTTCAATTCTCATTTGGCTTAAACCACATGAACAGAGCAGTGTTTTCCCTGTGACATCCCAGCATCTACGGATGAATTAAGATAGCTGCCTATTCTGTTTACTTGTTTCTAATAGTTATGTTGTGTAACATGTATTACGTTGTAATATTTGTCACATATTTTTAAAATCTAAAAATAGAATTTACTTCTATTACTTCATGTGGCAACCAATAGTAATCCAAGACTACTCATCTTTTAAACCAATTGCTTAGTAGATCTATTGAGTTTTAGTAATAGTTTTGCACTTGCTTTATCCAGTGTACTCAGGAACTTGTCAAACTCAGTCTCCCCTCAGTCCTCTCATTCATAGACTGAAGAATCTGAATCTTTTCAATGTCTCCCTGTAAGGTAACTTCCTCATCCTTTCCATTGTTTCAGTTGCCTTTCTGTACCTTCTCCAGCTTCACTGGTGTTGTTTTCATCAAACACATGCCCAAAGTACAGGTCAGTATAAGATAAAAATTTCAGTTTAACTATGCAGTGAGCCAACAGAAACTGAAAGTATCTTTCACTTGATATGAGCAAAGAACTTGTTCTCTTCTTCCTTCAATTCATAAACACTTAGCAAATCCAGAGGAAAGAATGAGAGGATTCAAGGGGGAAAAAGGCTGTAACAGCTACCTTTGAAGAGAAACTGAGAGGCATACGAAATAATGAAAGTCCTTAATCACAGTTTTTGAAGTAGAGTCCACAGATGATTGGATAACTTCAGAGAAATAAAAATAGTATGCACTTTATATGTAGTCGTTGTGTAAATGAATATTCTAATCTTAATCTTTTACAAGTTTCATAATTGTGATTTTTATTTTAGAAGTTGTAAATAGATAAGTTTACTTGTATTACTGGAACCTAATTTGAATTATATATCATTTCAAGAAGATTAGATAAAACCAGAAATCTTGATTCTTAAAAATTAGGATTGTAGCATATGCCCTCTGCACCAATATATTTTTCCAGCATCTAGAAGTCTGTATATCAGTAAGCAGGCTTATTAAAAAACTTCAAGCAAAGAATAGGCATGGAATAATAAGTATCAACTAGAAAAGTATTCCACTATGAGACAAAGTAGTGAAGAAGATATTTCAGCTTCAAAATTCATCATATAAAGTGTAAAAAAGCACTTTTAAATAAGACTTCTAAGTTGAAAGTAGCATTTTTCCTTAATGCAAAATTTATCCTGTCTGAGAAGAATAAACCGAGTCACTGGAAGGTGTTTATTCTCATCATTGTAGTTTTCTGTAGAGTAGTAATGGATGAGAATTTTGAGATTCTTACTTCTAGGAGATACTTCTAGATATTGCCTCTGTAGTAAACACAATAATCACTTGATTAATGGATGGGAATTCCAAACACAGATTGCCACAGCTTCTTTTTTATTTGTGTAGCCAATGGCATGTTGTAACATGAACAGCAGTCGTTTAATTTAAACATTAATAACAAGATTCCTAAGTGGTTTTCGCTCTCTTAATACATGAAGGCAATATTGAGCATCACAGGCAGTGGCTTGTGTATAGCTTTCAATTTGATATCTATTTGTGATTTGAAAAGGTTGTGGTTTTTTCTTGGTTTTTCCTTGTTTATTTTATTTATTTATTAATTTATGGAAACATTCAAGGATATCTCAGCTGTTTAGGAAAACTTAAAAATGAGGGGTATGTTCTGCATACTGAAAGGTGCTGTGGCATTGAACTTATTAGACAAAGGATGATTTCTGTAGCAATTTATTATAAGAACTTAACACTTTCATTTTGTCAAGATTTCAGAAGTAGTTAGAAAACAACACAAGCCCAGACTCATTTGCAGTATGAAAGATGTAAAAATGGGATTCTCTTCACTGTGCCAATACCGTAGACTTTCAGCCAAATGTTCCTCATTTCACCCTTACCAAAGAAGTATCACAGCCCCACTCCTGATTGTGTTCTTAACATTGTTTTTCTCTGGCAGAAGTCACATCTCTTCTGTATTTATCTGAGGATGCATGACTAGGTCTGCAATGAGTTAGTAATTTGGAAAATATTAATTCTACTGTAACTGAGACAGCAAGTATGGACTCTTTTGAATTTCTGAATAAGAGATAAAAAGACTGAAATACTACTTAAGCCTGAGTTAAAGAGCATGTTAAACAAAAAAGTAAATATTAACTGTGATGAATCAAACTCTTTTGAGGCCACAGGGGTCAAATTATTTTTTTGTTTATTTGCTTTTGTTTTGGTTTTTTTTGAGAGGTTTTTTTTTGTTTGTTTTTGGTTTTTGTTGTTGTTTGTCGTACATAGTGTATTGCCTAATTAAACCCAGGCTAAATTACATATTGGGATATATTTTACTGTTTGGGACACATTGATGGTCTATATTTTATAAAGGATTTGAGCTCAGTTAAGTAGAGAATGTCTGATATCTGATAATGCCTTTAAAATTCCTGAATTTATGCAGATTTTACTGCTGGCAGGCTGGCTAATAATGACTGCCAAAAGAAAATCTTTGGATCTTCTGAAATTGAGTAGCTGGTTTCAGAAGGTTCAGCATTTTATCCTTAGAAAAGCTAACAAGGTTAAAAAGTAATAAAAAGACTAATATTGATTTATTTGGCTTGCCTTCATTAAAATGACTGATTTTATGCTAGTGACTTAAAAGTCATCTTTCCTTACACATTTTGCTCCAATGCAGCTATACTTTTAATTTCAGCCTTAGTTTAAATGACTGCAAAGTATGTGAATGTATTACAATGAAAGTACTGAAAAATGCTTAATCAATTTTCTTTCTTTTCTTGCCTCAAAACAGAAGTGTCATTTTATGAAGTTATGTATTCTATCATTGTTATTATTTGTTGATTTTAAATTTGGCTGGATATTTTCTGCACTGTGATAGACTGACAGGTTCAAAGCTTTCTCTTCTCTAGTATATTTTTGTCTCTAAATATTCATATAGACTTTCTGATTTATTGAATGTCAGTGGCTAGTATTCATTTTATCAAGCTCACTTTTTATAAACGTATGTTCTGTGAAAATGTGTATACTTAAGCTTTGCACTTTGATTATAATTACAGCGATTTATCTTGCAATGACATCAAACTGCTTCACAAACATACATTAAAATTTGCAACACCTTTGTAGAGCAGCTATGAATTGTTATACATACCATTAAAGTAAACACTCTGAAGGACAAAGATTGTAAGTTATTTGTCTAAGTTCAAACAGGGTATAAATACAAGTGACATTTAAATCTTCACCCTATCCTGAATAGTAGATCACTGTCCTTGAGTTATCTTTTACAGTCTGAAATACAATTCTGATCTGAACAATGAGTTTATTAAAAAAAGTACCATATTTATGATTCATTGTTTCTTTGAATATTCCTGCAAAATTTTTTCTGTCTTAAGAATTCATTTGCTAACAACGCAAATAACTTGTACAAAGCTACTTATAAAATGAAGAAAGAAAAATTACCCTTTTTCACATTTAATACCATGGTTAGCAATGCCTTTTGTAGAGGACCATCTAAATGGGATGCAATGTAATTCAGGTCCAAGCACTTACTGCTGGGCAGAGCTTGCAAGATACTGTACTAGGTCAGCTGAAACCAACTATAATGTATTCAACAGACAATAAATTATAATAACCAAAATCTTTAAAAGAAAAAACAAAAAGCATCATTTAATAAAGCCAAAGATTAACTGCACATATTACTAAAATAAGTAGCCAATGTGCCCATTACAGGAGTATCAAATTCCTTAGTCTGTCAAATTCTTTAAAATCTAACAATTCCTCTAGTTCTTACAAAATAAATCCATTAGCCAGAGGAAATGTATTTGTGCCCACTGTTGTATCTTTCTGAAGAGACAGACTAGATTGATCCTTCTGAGACTTTCAAGAAGGAGACTTCAGAATGGAGGAAGTCAGGAAAGTGGTATTACAGTTGTCTTCCTATTGCCTCAGAATAAGTAAAAAAATATGCAAGAGTTTATTCTTCTGGCTTTACAGGGGGGGAACAGGAAATGTTGATACCAGGATGTGCCAACTGTCATCAGCATTTTCTGTTGTGTTTTTGTTTGTTTTACAAAGGGGTGCCATGCTCATCCCTGGACACTATTTCAACAGTTCTATGTTCTTGAAAAAATAATTGGGGACAGCTCTGTATGTATATATGTCCTATTTCCACACTAAGGGTCTTAACTTCTTTTGGTCCTAGTGTGAGGTTTCTCAATGACTAGGCTTTAAACCTATTTGAAATTATATGAACAGTGAAAAAAACACAGCATACACAACAATGACACCATAGTGAGCTGCAGTATTAGCTATATGCAGATACCATAAGTTTTAAATTCCTCTGAGCTTCATTGCCCATACACCCAATTTTTAGAAATGTAATTTTTTTTGTTTTTGTTTATAAATTATATTTCTTATTAGTTTACAGGCAACTTTCCATAATGGCTAATCAGATTCCTTCCCTCTTGCATTTGCTTACTATCCTTGTGTGGTGTAAGAGTGACAGAATGACTAAGCCATGCTTCAGAATGCCAATTCCACTTAAATACACACTTAAGAAAAGGGGAAAACAGACTTAAATCAGCCTTGCACTGGGACATAATTCATTTTTGAATAAAGCACTTTGCTTTACAGAAATAGTAGTAAAAAAAGAATTGGATATTGGACAGCTTAGGGATGTTCATATAAATATATTAAAAGAAATATTTTTCACTTCTGAACTTCTACATCTTCTGAGAGAGAACCATGGTATAAGTCATGTTCTATGCATTCAGAAGTATGTCTTTATTTTTTTGTCAGACTGCTATCTCTTGAATTCAAGTCATCCTTTTCTCAAAGTCCCAGTACAAAACCAGCTTGTATCAGATGGCCCTTAGATACAGATAAGAAACCGTCCCACACCACATGATACATAAGGAAATTACAGGTCACCAAGTCCAACCCCTCTGCAATGAGGAGGGACATCATTGATGAGAACAGGTTGCTTAGAGCTTCATCCAAGCTGATCTTGAATATTTCCACAGGTGGGGTTTCTATCACTTGTCTGGGAAACCCGCTACAGTGGTGAAGTGACCTTCACCATAAAAAAGCCTCTATCTAGCCTAAATCTACCCTCTTTCCATTATGCCTTCTCCTATTACTACAGTCTCTACTAAAAATTCTCTTTCCATCTTTCTCATAAACCCCCCTTAAGTGTTGAAAGGGCACAATACAATATCACCACAGTCTTTTTTTCTCCAGACTGAAGAGCTTCAATTCTCTCAACCTGTGGGTAAACCAGTAGTTTGAGATAAATACAGTTTAATATGTAGAGTAAAAGACAAGTACACAAGCAAAGCAAAACAAGGAATTAATTCACCTCTTTCTACCAGCAGGCTGGTTTTCTGCCATCGCCAGGAAAACAGGGCTCCATCATGCATAATAGTTACTTGGGAAGACAAACACCATCACTCTGAATGTCCCTTTCTTCTTCCTCCAGATTTATACACTGAGTGTGTTATTATATGGTATGGAATATCCCTTTGGCCTGTTAGGGTCAGTTGTCCTGGCTCTGTCCCCTCCCAGCTCCTTGTGCATCCTCAGCTTACACATTGATGGGGTGGTGTGAGAAGCTGAAAAGGCCTTGATGCTGTGTCAGCACTGCTCGGAAATAATGAAAAATCTTCCATGTGTTATAAAGACTGCTTCCAGCACAAATTCAAGACATAGTCCTGTAACACATGCTATGAACAAAATTATTCCACCTAAAATTAGTATAGCAGGAAAATCTTGGAACTAGAGGTTAAAGCAACACTATTTATGTGGAACACATACGTTATTAGTAAGAGCAGAATCTGGCCCAAGAAAGGAAATAAGGAAGTTATAATTTTAGCTTTTTAGGATTATCTATCTGAATAGGCCTGTCAGAATATGACAGTGTCTGCTACGGATTAATAAGTATTAACTGCTTATCCAAATAGAGTAAATTATAAGAAAGCTTTTTAAGATTACTGTAAAGATTTTCACATGTCAGAGGAAACTAGCCAATGCTTTGACAGTAGAGTACATTAATGATCTTGAAAAGTAAAATGGCAGAACAAATAAGTAATTCTGAGCATGGGTAGGGTATTTGGTTATTCTAATAGTGTTTAACTTCACATTAAAATACCATTAATGTTTGATGAATGCTATATGCCAAACTAATACAAAATTTAGGAGGGGCGTTGGGGTGGGAAAAGTTCAGGTGAAAATGAAATGAGAGATAAATGAGTGTATATCCATCTTTTGGAACCAGACATAGAGTCATTCATGCTACCAATATTTACATCACCTCAACACTTGTACCATCAAATGAGTTTATTAATTTTCTTCCCTAAAAAGAGAGAAAATATACAATGATAGGATGAAAGGAAAAATACAATGATAATTCAGAAAAATTCTTCATTTAAATATAGATTAGCACTCTAGAACAAAAAAATATTTCCTTTGCATCTGACAAAGGAGCATCGTGACCTTGCTTTCATAGAGATTTGAGGGAATAAACATAATGGTATGTGAATGGCAAGATAAAAAAAACACAATTGAGTGTGACAAGCCTTGGTACAGACCAAGTAGTGACAGACCAACACCTGAAACTGATGGAAAGTTACATTGAGATGATCTGATTATATGTGACCAAGCTATATAACCCCACCAGTAACAAAAACTGTGGAAAATGCTATATGAGCATCCAAGAAGCAGACTGTCCAAGATGGAATGGATACACTTTGATGCTGAGCTCCTGCCCTGCACCAGGTATTGAGACCACACTCGGTGAACATTGTGTTCCTGTGGCTGAACTACACAACAATAACTGGGCCAGGTCTCAGTTACCTGTATGCTCACATGAAGGTAAGTTTTTCTTTACACTTCCTCTATTTTTTTTTCAGTCTGCTCAGTAGGTTAAACTTATCAATATTATGATTTTAGTGTTCCTTTTTCCTTCATGACAACTTTTTATAAGAATGGGTGCCTAGTTGTTGTCAAATTACAGCAAAGAAGAGCTCACGGAGTGGGGGGGGATGCTTCTAGCACACTTTTTATTTCTCTTTAATTTCGTACTCCTTGGTGCTGGTCTGCTAGACTATTTGATGAAGAAGGAAGGAAGGAAGGAAGGAAGGAAGGAAGGAAGGAAGGAAGGAAGGAAGGAAGGAAGGAAGGAAGGAAGGAAGGAAGGAAGGAAGGAAGGAAGGAAGGAAGGAAGGAAGGAAGGAAGGAAGGAAGGAAGGAAGGAAGGAAGGAAGGAAGGAAGGAAGGAAGGAAGGAAGGAAGGAAGGAAGGAAGGAAGGAAGGAAGGAAGGAAGGAAGGAGAAAGAGTCACAGGGTTCAGAACAGACACCCTTGTTTTCTAAACTCCTTCTCAGAGATCTAGTTCTAGTCCCAGACTTGGTCAATAATTTATGTGTAAAGGATTATGTGTGTAGCCATCAATCAGAGTCAAGATTTGCCCTGACGAGGACTTTCACTAACACAATTTTGCAAAGTTGCAAAGATAGGTAATTTAGTAAGGTGACAGATATAACAGGTTCTACACAACAGTGTAGAAAAGACAGCAAGCTATTGGAGAGCATCCAAAGGACAGACACAGGGACTGTGAAGGGTCCGGAAGGGATGACCTATGAAGAGCAGATGAGGTCACTTGGGTGCTTCAGTTTGGAGAAAAGGTGTCTAAGGGGTGACCTCACTGCAGTATATGGCTTCTTCATGAGGGGAAGAGATGGGGCACATACTGATTTCTTCACTTCTGTAGCCAATGACAGAATTCAGGGAAATGGTAGAAAGCTGAACCAGGAGAGGTTTAGGTTAAATATCAGGAAAAGGTTTTTTACCCAGAGGGTCATCAAGCACTGGAACAAGTTCCCCAGGAAAGTGGTCACAGCACCAAGCCTGCCTGAGTTCAAGAAGTATTTGGATCACCTCTCAGGCACAAGGTGTGATTCTTGGGGTGCTTTACAGAGGGAAAGGAGTTGGACTCAATGATCCTTATGGGTCTCTTCCAATTCGGCATAATCAGTCAGAAAACTCCTGTGTTTCCACTACAGCTGGGTGCTAAGAACATAAAGTGATAAACATCTTCAACTCAATATCTCTGCGAAGGTGCTCGAAGTCTTTAAATAATAGAAAACTCAATTAAAAGTTTTACTGCTGCAAGTATTTTTTGCTACCTATTCTATGCATTAGGACTGTTCCTTTAAAAATTAAAAGGAGGGTAATTGTCGTATAGGATTTGTTCCTGAGGGGATCAGAGGGCCTGGCGTGCCAGCCAGACCCATCTCACAGAGAAGTCTTCTGTCTCCCTGGGACTTGCATCAGCGATGTTTCAAGGAAGCTCTCAGCTCTGGTAAGACACTCTGATTACTACCCATTACTAGTCACACAGCTGGGGAGTGACGAGATAACCAAGAGAAGTCCCAAGATAATAAAAAGTGACTTCAGGGTGCTGGGATGAATGTTTGAGGGACTGGGAGTATAGGTGGTGTTTTCATTAATTCCTTAGGTGTCAGGGAATGCTGAAAGTAACAGAAAAGCACAGCTGATCAGCAGGTTAGAGGATTGGTGCCAAAGATTGAATTTTGGGTTTTTTGATCATGGGTATGTTTGTATGGCACCTTGCTGGAACAGGATGGAGAAGAATTATCCATGAGAGTGGAAAAGGACTTTTGTCTAGGCGTTGGCAGGGCTCATTGAGAGAGCTTTAAACTAGGTTTGAAAGGGGGGAGGGGATAAAAATTGATCTACCTAGTAGATGAGGAAAAGGCTATGGACGTTGTCTACCTGAACTTTAGCAAAGTCTTTGACACCATCTCTCATAGCATCCTTCTTAAGAAGCTGGTAGTTCACAGCATAGTCACATACACTCTTCATTGGGTTAAAAGATGGATACATGACAGGGCCAAAAAAGTTTTAGTCAATGTAGTTAAATCCAGTTGGCAGCTGGTCACCAGTGGTGTTCCCCAGGGCTCAGTTTTGGGGCCAGTCCTGTTCAATATCTTCATTAATGATCTAGATGATGGGGTTGAGGGCTTCCTTTAGGAAGTCTGCAGACGACACCAAGTTGGGTGGGAGTGTTGATCTGCTTGTGGTGGAAGGCTCTGCAAAAGGACCTGAAGAGCCTGAACCAGTGGGCCAAGGTCAATAAAATGACCTTTGACCAAGTGTGAGGTCCTGCACTTTGATCATAACAACCCCATGTAATGTTACAGTCTTGGGGAGGAGTAGCTCGAAAGTTGCCAAGCTGAAAATGATCCTGGGGATACTGGTTGTTGTTGAGAGTTGGATGCAGTGATCTTAGAGGTTTTTTCCCAGCTGTGTACAGTTCTGTGATTCTGTAATTGTTCTCATCTTTGGCATATGCTTAAAATATGCTTAAAATGCTTAAAATATGCTTAACCACATGCTTAAAAAATGGGTGGTTTAATGAAATATATGTTAAGAGGGACGTTCAGAATGTAACATTATGGTATCAGATATAACAGGTGTAATGTATGCTAAAAGTAGCTGGCAGAAAAGTAGATCTTATGATTGTGAAGTACTGACATTTAGATGAACTATTGACTTTCTATACGAAAAGACTAATAAGGGCACACATGGCACACATCAGTAGCTGTGTGTGGTGCCATAAAGATAAATTGTCCTTTGAGAATTCTATGTTGCCCATAGAATTTGGATTGTACCATGGATGTTATATGTGGAAGAAGTGTATCCACTATGTTCCTTCCATCCTCACTGTCTTTTCACTCTTTTTTTAGTACTATTTTCAGTATCTGAAAACAAAAAAAAATCTCAAGATTTCATAATAATTAAATATCATATTACTCCAAAAGGGGAAAAAAAAAGGATTTGGAAGTTTGCATTTGTATTTCCTGTAGCATTCTTGTCCTTTAGGGTATATTTTCAGTGAAATTTTGAAGCTTTTTTCCAAGACTTGACAATTTACAAGCATAATTTTTAATACGCAAGCTGAGATTTTAATGTAGGCTTTGAATTCTTGTCTCAGGATTTTCCAGAAAAACAGCAGCTCTTCATTAGACATGTTTAACATCTTACCAGCTGACATACCTACGCTTCTAAGGACATGTCCATAGCATACAGGAGACAGGAAAATTCTGAAACTGACAGGAGCTGTGCTAGTTCTGTAACCACAGTTAATATAACTGATGATATTTTTGTATCTGTCTGACTTGCTGTCAGCACCCTCCTGATTCTGAAGCTACAAATGGTACTGCACCAAATTGCACCTGCTCAGGTCTCTTCAGGCACAGTGACATACAGGTAATCTTAACCATAAATACATTTTGTACTAAACTATGATGTTACTATAGAATAGATAGCTGAGAAAAAAAGTCACTTTCCTCCTAGTTTGGTGGGAGCTATTATCTTAGCTTTGATTTCCTATCCATACAAGGAGGTTGAAGCTAGATGATCTTTAATGTCCCTTCCAACCCAAACCATTGTATGATTCTGTGGTCTCTGAAAGCCTTTTTGTCTTGAAGATCTTGAAGCATACCTTCAAAATAGATCTCTGTGTCTTACAATTTATTTGTTTTGAGAAACCAGATAACTAGCTGAGGTAGAATGGTTTTTTTGCCTCTTGGGTTTTGATGTATGAAAAAAAAAACAACAAAACAATTTATAGGAGAATTTCAGGACTTTACCTAGTAGAAATTCACATAGGTTCTTCCTTTTTTTGGTCCTCAATATTAACTTGTTATTATTTTCTTCCTGAAGAGTTTAAGTGAAGGGAGGCTCGAGGATAACAGCCTATTGACAACTCACCACTGAATGTTTCTATACCAGCCTATTCTTCACATGGAAAACTCTATGCAGATTGGCAGACAGTGCATGGCACTGCATCACTTTTCCCTGACAACGTGGAACTGTGCTACTTATTCCCACTACATGGCACCAAACATGTATGATGTACATGTACCATGCAGAACTCCACTGTTCCTCTGCCTGCATAAAATTATCTCCACAGAGCCCTTGAACTTTGGAGGGGGCTCTGGGTGGTGCTGCAGGGAGCCACAGTGAATGGTCTCACACAGGAGGTGGAGGAGGGACCACCAGCGAGCTCATTCCTGCCCTGCCTGCAGTACACATGGAATCAGAGGAGAAAGGAGGAGGAATAGTGCATGCAGGGCAATAAGCATCAGGGGAGATGGGTACAGGGGGAGGAGCAGCTCCAGGCTCAACTCCAGACACAAGAGAGATATCAGCCAGCTGAGGACTGCCTGATGAGAGTCTGGCATTTTGTTGGTCTTGTATTTATTTTTCTATTTTTTTTTGGGGGGGGGGGCTGGGGTTCTTTTTTAAATTGAGGGATTTATAGGAACAGTGTCCTGTCACACCAGCATCTCCTCAGCCCCAGGCACCTGGGAACATGGGGAGCTATCAGTACCTGCCAAGGGCAATACTCCTTCCCAGTCTGCATAGCATGGCAGAACTTGAACCATCATGCCTACAGGGTCATGGTGGGACACAGCAGAGCAGCTGCCTCCTCCCAACCTGCCCCACTGCTCACCCCTCTGCCTGTGTGCCCCCTCCTCTCTGCCCTGATGCTAAGCTGTACTGCAGGTAGGGTAGGACCAAGATTGCTGGTGGTCCCCCTCCCAACTTCTGTGAGAGACTGCTCTCTGACAGGCACTCAGGGATCCCTGTGGCACCACAAAAATGCCCAGATGATCTTCAAGGGCTTTGTGTATCTCTCACGTTCAGGGAGGACTGGTGGCATGGTGCCTCACAGCGGGAAGAAGAGACACAGCCCTACGGGGTGGCAGGGAGGACTGGTGCATCTGCTGATCCACCTAGAGTTGTCCCAGTGGAGAGCTGATGGTGTAGGAGTATCCAGCAGAGAGATTTATCGGTGGAGAGTTAATTGCAGTGTGTGGTTGACAGCAAACCATTGTCCCTTCAAAAGTGCAAGGGCCCATTCATATTTGAAAAAAGTTCTTTGTGAGAGAGAATTAGGAAATATAAGAATAACTTCTACAGTGTTTTCAAGATCCTCTTAAAGGTTGTTTTGTTATATGGTAAACAACAATAAAAAGACTGTTAAATTTAGGTCTAGATTTTAAATTATGAATGTTTTATTTTATCTTTAAGTCATCTGTTTTGTACTTTTAGGTGCTTCTTACACAAATGACCCAGACAGTGATCTGCTTCCCTGCACCTTTCAGATATCTGATAAAAACTTGCATTAAATTGAATTACCTCATGAATATAAAGTGACAAGAAATGATTCTTCATAAAGACAGTGAAAGGGAAGACAGTCACTTTGCCTCATCCAGATCTGATATGCAACACAAAGAAAAGTTTTCTTGTTTCTGTGTAGCCCTTAAAATGCTGAAACACAGAGAAAAAGTATTTTCTTCTTCTCAGTTCCACTGTCCTAGATATCACAGTTGAGAGAAAGTAGAGTCCTACCACATTTCAGGTTAAAAATAAAACCACACAAAAAGCATAAGTTTAGAACGGCTATTATGTATTAAGCTAGTATGACACACAAAAAAAGTGTTGGACTTCCCCTGTCCTTGAGAAAAATTGACTTCAAAGCTGAAAATATAGAAGCAACTAAAGAGAGCTTGCTTCCACTGAATTTGGATTTTCTTGGATGTAGGAATGGTATCCTTCCAGAATATTAAAACAGGTTTTATACTCTAGTTTACAGTATGTTAATTTCATACCAATACTAATTTAATTGATTTGAAATTTGTATTTGTTATTTTCATTTTTTTCATTTACGTCTTGTTTTCTTACAAGGTGGAAATACATATTCCTGGCCTATATGAAAAATTTTAAACCTATCTTCAGTGGCTTCTACCGAATATGCACATCTTCTAAGATTTACCTGCAAATGAAAACACGTTTTGTTGGTTTTCACCTTTAGCTACATCTTTACTTTTTAATAATATTTAATTTAGGAAATACCTGGTATATTGACATCGACCTGAAGTTAGGTTCCTTAGGAAAATTTTTCAACCTTCTGATGAGTCATGAAAGAAAGAAACATGTGCATATGTGTTAAACGTTCCAATATTTCACAACCTATATTTCTAATACCAGTGTTCACCGTCCAAAGGTATTTCAAATAGTTGTTCCTTAGTGTGTAATGTTCAAGCTGACTTGGATTGACATATATATTAAGGTATTATTTTGTTTTATATATTATTTTCTCTGGCATCAGGAAGGCTCTGTTTGGAGAATATTTTAATTTTAAAATATTGGATTTAATTGATAATATAATGATAATATAATAAGGAACAATTGAACAATATATGTTGATATAGAATGGAAAATATAATTTATAATATAATTGAACATGGCTCTTTTTTTTTTTTTTTTCTTGGACCTACATTTAAACATTTTATGAGCAGTGCTGTAGTTAAAAACCTCTCAGTGAAGCTCTTTGAATATCCTATGTATTTACCCATTCTTTTGAGGAAGCAAAAGAAGTACTGAGTTGTGATAGTACATGGCTCTTGTCTCAGCCATAATATATATTTCATTTGTCTGCTACTGAAAAATGTGTTCTATCTAAGTTTACTTTGTTATTTATTAGACAGTGTGAAAGAACATTTCCCTCTGGGCCACATAAAACTACAACAAAGACGTAATCCTCCGATCATTTAATGACCCTCATTCCAGGACATCATGCTTGCTTTTCTCTCAGGGAAGGTAAGGCCAACAAAGAGGTAAGTTCCTAACAATAAATCTTCTGAGGATTAATGAAAATGGTATAGAGGTTCCTCTTGCACTGCTGTTTGGAAAGAATAATTCTAAATCTGGAGAAACGAAAATATGTGACAGAATGTGTCACAAAGACTGAGAATGAGAATCATGGCAAAAGTAGTAAGGAAATTCAAGGGCTTTGAGGTGGAGGTGATCATTGCTTTTAGTGTAGTTTAAGTTACCATAAGATTGTAGGCAAGGCACCTTTAATAAAACTGCTGTGTATAGAATTGCACCCTTTAAAAAATATATTTTTCAGTAATACTATGTATTTTAAATGTTTTGAATATGAATATGATTTTCTGCCTTTTCAGACCTAGAGATGGATGAGTTTATTCTCATTGGGTTTTTTAAACATCTATAACCCAGTTCCATTATAAATTTTCTCTTGGTCTTTGGTTTCTACAAATAGGCTGTGCACATATTCCAGACATTTTTTCAACTAGTTGAGTTAGGTAGCATTGTACTGTGATTTTAAACATTATTTTTTATTCTTGCTGACTTACTTTTCCACACACTTAAACAATAGCCACTAACTTTCCAAAGAGCTCCTGACTTAGCAAAATTTTATTTGCCATAAAAACTACTGTAAAGTAAAGATCAGCTATCTACTACTTTCTGTTTCTCTTTTTACCTCCTGCTCGTTACATTTCTCAGTCATCCATTATTTCTCAAGCAGCTGGGTTTCAGCAGGCCCAGTGACGGACTAAGTTAACCTGAAATTTTGAGTATGCCAGTCACTGATCCTAAGTCCCAATCTAATATGAAAATAAATTGCATTTTTTATACATCTTGTCATGGACTTGCTTATGTTGAGGTTCATTTTTTTTTCCTACAGTTGTTCTTTTGATAGTTAGGAAATCACTTCACAGAAGTTTATTCACTCTCAATATGAAAGATGACTGTTATCCTCCAAGATTTGACTTGTATATCAGACTGAATATTGGAGATATTGCCCATGATCTTGATTAAAAAACTAGTGTGACCTTGATCTTTCACTTACTGACCTGCTGTCAGCTGACTGAGGTGCCTTCAGAAATATTTCCTAGTATTTCTTTTGGAAACAAGGAAATGCTGCAATCACATGGTCTGTCTTCCTCCAGGTATTTTTGTTTATGTACCTATCTACTTGGGCCAAATTTACTGAGGGTTAAAGGTCACAAAGTTCATGAAAACCCATTGAGTTTCATGAGATCAGCAATTATCTGTTTTTTGTGGACAACTTAAGTCTATCATCATGCTCAAGCTTTCTATCTAGCAGGAGCACACGCAGCCTGCACCTCTTATGCAGTCACTTGTCCATCTGGGCAGCTGTGGCATACGCTACTGGAGTGAAACTGAAAGATTTAAAAGGGTATGAGTGTTAAAGACATAGAATTATACTTGTAAGGCAACTCAAAGCATGATAAATGCACAATGTTACGGAACTATTCCACTGCAACGCATTGTGCTATGATGTAATTCTATGCAAGCACCCTTTATTTGGCAAATGTAGATTCTGCCCATGTAAAATGAATATCCTAAAGCAGAAAAGTAACAGATTTATTGAAATTATTAGAGCTGTTTTTTTTTTTTTTTTTAATTTAAAATTATTATTATTGTTATTGCTTTTTAAAAGTACTAGTAGACTTAAAGGAAATAACTATAGTAGTTTTATCTTACCAGACCCCCCCCCAAAAAATAATCTCTGAATTCTTCGTTGTCTATGTTAGTGAAATCTTTACTATAAAAGGACTAGCATTTTCTCCATGAGGTCTTTCTTCACAGACAAAGATGGCAAACTAATCTTGCAAATTATATATAAGCAGCTTTAGATTCTTATTCCTTTACAATTGTTAACTGAAGACTAGATACAAACACATGGTAGGCTAGAAATTTTTTTAAGCGTTCACTTTGAAGATGTCTCACACTGTCTGAAGTTCATTATTCACAGTCTGTGAGATCCCCACCATTTCAGGTGGTTTCAATTGTTCTCCGATTGAACGACAACAGATTAACTATGGAAGAGCATTTGCAGTTCAGACATCATATCAATACTCCTATGCAAACTGGTATTTCCTTAAGGAGCTGACACATCACAACTTTTTGTGTGAACAAAAACCTATCTGCATTAATGTTCATGGACAAAAACACATAAGAATTCTGCAGACTACTTGTACTATTATAGCTGTAAAACTCTAAAGGTCTAATACCAAAAAAATAACCACAGGGAAATACAATATCATTTATTATTAATGAATTACACAGTTAAGAAAATTAAGGGTAAATAAGTCTAAAGGCCTTGGGCGTATCTTAATCTATAACCAGTTTATTACCAGTCACACCTATCCTATCTTTCAACATTGTGGGCTTTTTTTCCCTTACTCCTTGTTCTTGATCTTACTATGTTTGCTTTGATGAAGTTTAATCTGTCAAACAGAAACTGCAAAATTAGACATATAATTGTTTAAAATTTAGTTTTAATTTAATCTATGCTATTTTCTCTATGTTATGAAGTTTAGTCTCTTAAAACTTTTATTACCTATCTCACTTACATACAGCAGCCTGAAATGCTCATCCCTCCTTCTGTCATCAACCTTAATTCTTAAACTTTCAAAAAAATTTGCTTTCAAAATCTTTTTCATCAAGGAAGTTGAGACTATGTCTTTCCACCTAAAGATACAATTGTTTAGAGAAGAGAGATAGAAAAACTGTAACAATCGGAAAAGATCTGAGGACAGATTCTGTGGTCATAAGAGTTTAATTACATGGAGTTTGAGCTTCAGCAAGTTGAAATAACGAGTTTGCATTCCATAAGTTTCTTTATTTTACAAATGGCTACTAGGTCAGTCGGAAAGCTGTTTTGGTGGCTGAAAGCTAAGAAACAAATACACATTTTAAACTACTGGAAACTCCTGAATTATTTTTCCAGACCAGTAATTTTGGTAGCAGACCATTTCTGAAGAAATAGACATGGCATCTACAGTGCTCAGAATGCTTCTTTGCAAACTACACCATTTTAAATGGATTGAGAGTTAGTGTTCATAAACTATTTATCAGTGGTTAAAGGAAAATATATGAAGAAGTCAAACTCAGAGGTAAAAGGCTTTGCTTTTAACTATTTCTTACAAAAGTCATCTCCTCAGTCTTTGAGAATGTTAATACCCTCAATGTTCGCATCTTTTTGTTGTGAAAACAGGAATGTATTATTAACATGGTATGTTTCCATATTATTTTTTTTTCTTGTTTACATGGAATGTAAACAAAATAAAAAAATAATTGAATGAAATTAATTCAAAACATACTAGGAGTCAATATTTAGACTGGGTGTTTTTGCTTTAGTTTTGGACTTGACTGTTCAAAGTTTATCTAAATCTAGCAGAATCAACTGAAAATAATAAATAGGGTAGGCTAGAGATTACCAGTTTGCACAGGTGCAAATGGATTCGATCATATGTTAATTTATTGAGAGCCAAGGGCAAAACTCCAAATTGTAAAACCAGATGCTCAGCTCTTTATGTGAGAAACAAGGAAAAGAGAAAGAAAAGCCATGAATCAAGGGAGGGTTCTGTGCTTATATGATATGAAATTGAAAGCAAATATAAAATGTAAGACACTGAAGATAGCTGCAAAATTATGGATGCTAGTGTTCCTTAAAAAAAAATAATTCTCTAATTTATCTATAATGTTTATCTACACGAGAGACTTCTGAATCTTTTCTTATTATTATTTTTGTTTTCTTCCTGTGCACTACAGTTCCAGCAAGTGAGATCCCCTCCAGCAAAATTACTTTCCATTTTCATCCTTCCTCTTGATCTCTGGTGGCTCTTGAATCAATTATGGTACTCTGCATGAAACAACTCATGTCAGTTCACACTCTTTTATCTTCTTTTTTTTAATTACATTCACTTGTTTTGATAGTGGCAGCATAAAAATGTCTGTTGTAGATTATTAAAATCTTGCATTATGAATATTTCTTTTAGACATAAACTTTCAATATATTTCCATAGATAGATTACCTCCCGGTAAAGTGTGGAAGTACAAAGGAGAGGGAGAAAAATAAAATCAAAAGCAGGAAGGTTTATTTTACAGAAGAGATGCAGATCTTTTAGACCTGCAATCTTGTAAAAATTTAAAGTGTAATAATAAATGTATTTCAGGGTACAGATTGTTTTATAGGGCTTGGGGGGAGGACAGAATCTAATTAGTGAACCTCTTAAATTTAATTTAAACTAGATGTAAATAAATATTCCAGAAGCAATATATTTACCTACACTGATATCATTGACTTGTAACAAAAATCTTGTTAAGAAAACCTTTAAATTAATCTTTTTGTTGTGTTTTGTTTCATTTTTTGTTCTCTTTTTTCTTCGAGGTTTTTTTTAATGATGTTAATGACCTCTTCTCTGTTCCTTTGGCCTCCAGTCTATACCAGAAGTTTACCAGTTTTCAAGTATTGCTTTCCAAGAGCATTGGAAAGGTATTTAAATTTCTTGAAAAATTGTTTTTCTCTGTTGAAGATGTATCTCCTTTCGTCCAGTCAAGGATCATAGGCTGCTTTTCATAAATAGCTGTGTCCAGATGTTATTTAAAATTAATTATGGAAAAAATTAATCTCTTGATCTTACCTTTTGAAATGTTTCTCAAATTCATTTTCCATCTTAGGCAGGAACATCACTGTACTCCAAATTGTTTCAGTGATGTCAAAGCTTAAACTCATGTTGTCTCTAGGGGAATTCTTTCACTGGGTTTCTCTCAAACCTTGTCAGTCCAACTGTGCACACAGCCAAAACATTTTTGCAAGCTTTTATTATAGCCTACATTAACTATGACAACATCTGTTCTCTAGCCTTGCTTAAATCAGCCTTGCCCCCTTGAAGTTATTGCAGGATATTTCTGGTAGACTCATCCTAAACTCATTTACTGGGCATTATATTTACCCTACTTCTGCTCCTTTAGAATTTTTAATCTTTATTTTTTTCCTGTTTTACCCCTATGTCCTTCCAATAATTCAGTCTAACAATGTAAAATCTAATCAGACATAAATGTGACTTTCTTAATTTCTTTCTTCATCACTTTTGCTAAGCTTATCATAAAATTTAGACACCATTTAAGCATCCATTCCATTGTAGTGATTAAGTAGTATCTAAGTCTTTTTCTCATCTTTCTTTTTCCTGTTCCCAAAATGACAATGAGAAAAGCCGAAGACAATAAAATACTGCCCCTGGACTATATTGCATTTTGGAAGTTTTTTGTTCTTGTTCATGAAAACATTAGGACTTCTTATAGAAGACCATCAGTGTATATAGAGCTTTAGCTGTTGAAGGAAATGTTTGAAGGAAATGAAAGATGATTGTGGGGAGATACATTGTGATGGGATCACAAGTCAGTCAAAATTTTGAGTTTGCCCAAGCCTTTTCTGTGTACACACCTCTACAAAAGCTAAAAAAAATATAAATTAAAAACTTTTCCAGAAATTTTAAAACAAAGAAAGGTGTAATTGGTCATATAGAACATAGATGATAAATATACATATAGTATTCTCTCACTGTAAACTTGTAGTCAGATTCCTACTTACACGTTTGGGTTTTTATCAGGTCAGTGGCTTTGAGTTGGAGCAAATTCTACCAGGTTCCTTTGGGTCTCTGCAGATTTTCTCTTTCTGTCACCTCAGAGATGAGATTTGATAGCACCACTGGTACATAAGATATAAAGTGGCAGTTGCTTGGAGTTTTTCATTCCCTGATGACTTTGGCAGAACTACTTGTGTGGATGCCTTTGCTCTGACTCACGCTTCGCTCCTCCCAGGTAAGGGGCAATCTCTACCTCCTGCAAGAGTGCTCCATCCAGTGCTGACATCTTTTCAAAAGAATACAGAGATAATATACACAGACATCAGAACTACAAACTGAAAATGAGATAACATGCATTGAACATTCAGTTAACTTTCTGGACTGTCTAGAGAAATAAAATTAATGTGGATATATCAAACCAAATCACTGATAACTAGATATATATAAATAGATATACTGATAACTAGAGTGAAGTTGTATCAAACCCATATTTAACAGAAAAGGACATGTTTGAGACCTTCATATTTTATTGTCTACCAACCCAGCAGCTATACAGGCAAGTATCATGACTCTCTCTATAAACAGTGAAGCCTGATTTATCCCATTCTGGAGTAATTCATTGATCCTATTTCAGACAACATCTGGAGGTGTGTCTTTCTTTTCCATTATTAGAAAGAAGACAATTTAGGCACCTAACATTTAGATTGACGTCCTTGTCATTTAGGGCTAGCTGTATCATTCAGTTTAAATTTCTTCAAAAGACTCTAAGTCTTTTGACCTGAGGTTTTAAAAACTAAGAATTTCAAGACTTTATTTGAAAATCAATATGGTTGTATTTTTAAGTGATCAAATATGAAAAAATAAGGAAATAAACCAGCAAGAATTGGCACCTTTAGGATGAAAAAATATTTTTGATAAAAGAAACATTTGGATAAAAGTGGGAATATTTTCCACCAGTGGAATTTCCTAGAACACAGAAATCCTATTCTTGCCAAGATGGCAAAAGACAAATGTTGAGTATTCCCAGAAACACAGCATTTTCCACCAGCCACCTGCATTCAGCAACAACATGAAATGATGTGGTAGAAGATTTCTAAATGGTTGGGGTTAGTTGTCCAGGATTTGTCCCCTCGCAGCTCCCTGTGTACCCTCAGACAACTTGCTGGTGGGGTAGTATGAGGATCAGAAAAGGCCTTGGTGCTGTGTCTGCAGTGATCAACAATAACAAAAGCATCCTGGTGTTATCAACAGTTCACATCACAAATCCAAAACATGGCCCTATAACAGCTACTATGAAGAAATCTAACTCTACTCCAGCCAAAATCAGCACAATGGAGCTGGAGATAAAAAAGGGAAGCGGAATAAAACTGAATTATTTTCTTACAAATCAGTAACATTATTATCCACATGTGACAATACAGTGATGATGAGATCTGGATGTGCTTGGAGGTAACAAATACCTAGATGCAAGGGTCATTCATAGCCCTTTCTGTGAGGTAGAAAAGCTTTTATATTATCATATAATTGCAATATTACTAAACCAAGGATTTTTTTATTTATTTTTAACTTACTACTGAATTTTTAATTTCAAGAAAAATCCCAGGATTTTTTTAGCTCTACTAAATTAACATGACTGTGTGTTATCTAAGACCACTGCTATTTTGGTTTGCGTTTCTTAAAATACACTTCTGTTCTGCATTTTCCTCACCTCCTAGTGATGCAGTTAATAGCATATTTTTAAGTGTCGCCATGCGGTGCCTGCCCTTATAAATAAAAGCAACTTCTGCTACACTGTAAGCCTAAAAAATGTCCATGCTTAGGAAGGCAAAAAATGTACATAATGGAGTGCTGTGAACCAAATCTTGAAATCCTTTTCCCATCACACTTAATTAAAATTGTAATAAAAAAATGGGATGGCTTTGGGAATTGGTAAAAGAATATGAAAGCTTTCCATTCTAGGTCAGTAATTCAAGTCTGTCATACTTGATGGAGATCTTTAATTCCATCAAGTTCTTTGCTGTAAGCAAAAAGTCACTTTGTTGAAAGTCTGATTGAAGTTAATAATAGGCAAGAGTCTACACGTCAAACCTGTTACAGAGAATTTGAACTACTCAGTACCCATACTGGCAGAGCCTTTATCAAAGTAGGCCTAAAGAGTAGGTGCAACGGTGAGAGTACCATATCTTCATGTTTTGGCTAACCCAGCTAGACTAATATTCAACTAAGTTTAGCACCCATTTAATAGTATTTTGTGTCTTGGTGGAAGACTTCAGTCTCCAGCACTGTCATGGTACATATGAAAGCAGGAATTAAACAGACATATGCAGCAAAATTAAAACTGGCTTTACCCTTCCCATCAATTAGCAATTATGCAATCACTCCTAGGCAGGTAGTTCAACGGATTTTCAAATCACATTAAAATGTTGTTGCTTCAGTCAACCCAGTGAACCTGGATAACAAACAACATCTTTATTTGTACTTTCCATTCAGGTTTTGAATTTATTGTCAAGGGGAAAAACTGTATGGATGGTACTATACAAATGGGCTACGGACCAGGTCAGAAAATATTCTGGAAATGTCTTCTTTCAGAGAGTGTTTATTCACTATAATAAAAATTATTTGTAGGCATGTCATTGTCATTGATCTCATATTTAGCAATTTGTGACCAAAAAAAGAATTATCCAGTAGTTGGATGAACAGGATACTCAACTATACTGATGAGACAGGTTAGACATACTGATTATACAGGTTAGACAAAGTCAGAAACTGGAAGATCTTAAAATCCCAAGCAAATGCCCTAAGACTGATCTGGAAAAGAAGTCTCTTTTGTGTATTATACTATCCCGCAACCAATATGGTGGCTAAAACTTCAGTGCTTTTTAATAAGAAACTAATTATATTCTGCAGGTATTAAAAATTTAGGTACATTTCCCTACTTTAGTTTAATTCAGAGACCTGGAAAATACTTTCTTTGCCCATGCTTTGATTCTTTGCAGGTAAAATATTACATGCCTTTATGTCCTACATCTCCTTGGTAGAGCTGAATTTTATTGTTGAAAATCAAAGATGCATGATGAAACTGTAATGTTTTTCAAACTATGTCCCTGGTTTGATAAAATGATTTCTATATTAAATATAAGCAACAGTCTTCTTGCCACAGTGCTAAACTTATCCAAATCCAGTCTTTAGGAAGAAGAAGGAACATCAGAGAAGCCCTGAACATTGTTGTTTTATTCATGTAGCCATGGTCACAGCTTTTAGTCATGATTAATGCATGTCAGTGATGTATCACTTTTAACATTTACTTTTATTTAAAGAAACTGAATAGGAAGTATTAAAAGACTCTCAATTCAGGGTTTTTCTGTGTATTTTGTTTTGTTTGGTTGGTTGGTTGGTTTGGTTTTGTTGTTTTATTTTTTTAAAGAAAGTGAAAGTTAAAAGCAAAATGGTCACAGATGGCATAAAAAATGAGTCCAATGTTCTGATGTATTACAAAAGGCCAGAGCTTCAGAGAACTGGGAGAAACACTGGTAAGGTACCTTCACTGAAGGATTTTTGTAAATACTGTTGATGAGGTAAAGAAAATATTTGTGATAGTACTTTATTGCCATTTAAAGGAAATTGAGGAAAGCAGTGAATTGTTTTAGAAATATGCTGTATGAAGGAGACTGTTTGTGTGTTTTTTGGTTTTGGTTTGCTTTTTTTTTTTTTTTTTTTTCCCTCAGAAAGGAATAATGGAAAGACTCACAGCACCACCCACTAAAAAAGCCACATAGTGATATTCTCTCTTCAAAGAACTGAATGGCTAATATCAAAGCCATAATACTATAGAAATAAAACATAATAGCACTGTGAAACTGAGTTCAAGGCAGTAGGATGAAAGTATATGAAAGATATTGTTCAGTGAGTTTTTTGCCTCTGTTTCTTCTTCTCTGCCAGTAATGTATGATATTTCAAAACTGTTAAATAACTAAACTCTTGAATAAGGCAATGAGACCAATGATGAAAGAATTATTTAATCAGTTAAAAATGAAGGAAAGGAAGCTGCTTAACACCACAGGCAAATAGTAATGACTAAGCCAGCCTAACTAGAAGAGCAAGGAGGCTGTGAAGGGACTCCAGCACAAGTCCTGTGAGGAGAGGCTGAGGGAGCTGAGGGTGTTCAGCCTGGAGAAGAGGAGGCTCAGGGGAGACCTCATCGCTCTCTACAACTCCCTGAAAGGAGGCTGGAGCCAGGGGGGGGTTGGGCTCTTTTCCCAGGCAACTTTCAACAAGATGAGAGGGCATGGACTTAAGTTGTGCCAGGGGAAGTTTAGGTTGGATATTAGAATTTCTTTACAGAGAGGGTGATCAGACATTGGAATGGGCTGCCCAGGGAAGTAGTGGATTCTCCATCCCTGGAGATATTTAAAAAGAGACTGGATGTGGCACTCAGTGCCATGGTCTGGTAACCACGGTGTTAGTGGGTCAAGGGTTGGACTTGATGATCCCAGAGGTCCTTTCCAATTTGGATGATTCTGTGTTTCTGTAACTCCAAATGATTCTTAAGCAGGGTTTTGACTGTTATATTACTTTATATCTCAATAAGGTCATTTGATCCTGGGGTTTGTTTGCAGCTTTTTGTTTGTTGGAATGGGTTGGATTGGGGTTTTTTTTTTGTTTGTTTGATTATTTGGGGTTTTTTTTTCATAATTAAAAAACTCCAAGAAGTCAGAAAAATAGTAAGTTGGAAAACTAGATCCTCTATTAAGGCAGCTAAAGTGAGGATGTCTTTTAAGAGAACAGAATGATGTATCTGAAAGAGGGGTAGTAAAGCATTCAGTAATTGCTTATTACTTTATCCCAGAGGGCTTGTTTTCTTAGTTTCTAAATGGACAGATTCTTTTCTCTGTTCTTCATTTCACAATTCTTCCCCCACTTCTTGATCACTTCTTGCTTTATTTTTCTCCCATGAGTTTTTCTTAGTCTGTTTTCCCCTCAGTTTCTTACAGAAGGTTCCTTCTCCTTGAATATTATGCTCATGTAATCTTCAGGGGTTTCCTTTTCATCTTCTTTTTCTGTGACCTACCTAGCTGTAGGCACCTTGACCTCACAGGATGTAGCATTTTATTATTTATTTATTTATTTATTACTAAACTCATAAGTGAAAGATTCACATATTAATATAATCCATTATGCAGGAAAAAAAAAGAAAGTGTTAAGCCTTGTTATAGCTCAAGTCCGTGCTAAAGTCAAACCATTTCCCCTCAAAGCAGTTGCAGAGTGAGATAACACTGGCTATTTCAGTACTGGCCCTGAGGCTTTCTTGAGAACAAATACTTTGAATTAGATTCTGGCTAGTAGTTTTTAAGCTTAAAATCAATGAAAATTTTCTCTGATAGTGAAAAATAAGGATACTTCTACTTTGGTCTGTTATCTCATGCTGTGAATACTTCTGGCTTTTCTGAAGTTAAATGTGAGATAGACTCTCCTGTAAGTTACTCTTACTGCAAAAAGGACAACCAGAAAATATCATATTCTCTGTGTTAAGTGGTAGACCTACTTTTGCTCTGATGCTCCATGACTGAAGTAACATTCCAGATACCTGCAGGAGGGAGAGAGATTTGAGGATTCATGTAGTAGTCTCCTTGGCTTTTTCTGAGCCACTGCCACAACCTCCTTGCTCTTTGCAAGCTGACAGCCCTTGAAGAGTGAATCTCAACATCACACCAGGGAGTTCATGTCCTCCCTGAGTACCTGATAGCTTATCTGCATGCTGACTGTGCTGGCAATGAACTTTATCCTATCACAGGCTGAAGTTTGCCCCTGGCTCTTTCCTTTGCCTTTGAGGACAGAAAATGCTTCAGTTTGTGTCCCCGAGCAGTCATGATTTTCAAATACTCTTCAGCTTACACACATAAAGTTAAAAGTCCTATATAGCTATTTTAAGTACCTGGAAACTTACGGGTCTAAACTAGTTACTAAAATCAAATGTATAATTGCTATTTTTGTGTGAGAAGTCTTCTAAATTGGGCAGAGAAACCAATTATATACACTGAGGGGATAAGATCCAGATGAAATTTAACAGGATGTAGGCACTCAATGGTGTCCTTTTGATATGTACAATAATTGAGGATTAAGATAAAAGTTACAGTCTCGCATTATCTATAATTGGTCATTTACAGTTTTTAAAAAATGAAGGCACTTCTTCAACTGCCTCAGTGGTGACAAGCATAAAATAACATGTTATTGTCACTGAAATATCCCTGAAATTAACCGGTCCTTTTACTCTGATTTCCTGCTTTTCTGAGTTATGCATAAACAGTTCCTTCCATTATTCCAGTAGATTGCTCTAAGAATCTTCAACAGCTTTTACTCATGTGGAGAGTGAACATTAAAAATTCACAGTTATTTTGCTAAATTTAAACAATAAAAATAAATCTGTTACCTCATGCTTCAACTAGAACTGAATGTTTGACCTATTTTCTGCCTTGTAAAAACCTTGAATTTGAGGTTTGGATAAAAAATAGAAGCTGCAGGTAAGAAACATCTTCAACCTGAACTCCTCACCCCCACTCCTCCCTGACCTCTCATTTTGGCTGCTCAAAGTGGTATTTCCAAAGTGAAGTTTTAGGAGAAGGTGTTCAGAAAAGGCTTCTCACAGATACATTAGAAAAAAAGACCAGACCCATCGTTTTTTCCTTCCTTCCTTCCTTCCTTCCTTCCTTCCTTCCTTCCTTCCTTCCTTCCTTCCTTCCTTCCTTCCTTCCTTCCTTCCTTCCTTCCTTCCTTCCTTCCTTCCTTCCTTCCTTCCTTCCTTCCTTCCTTCCTTCCTTCCTTCCTTCCTTCCTTCCTTCCTTCCTTCCTTCCTTCCTTCCTTCCTTCCTTCCTTCCTTCCTTCCTTCCTCCCTTCCTCCCTTCCTCCCTTCCTCCCTTCCTCCCTTCCTCCCTTCCTTCCCTAATCTAAAAAATAAAATAAAATACACTACTGAATTAAAGTAGTCCTTTTGATGAGCTTAAGTGCATTTCAAGTCTCACTTTGCTTAACTTTCTGTTTGCACATAGGTGATTTTGGGAGGGACACGAATTTAATCTCGCTCACATAACTAACTTGCAGACTGCCTTATTTTCTAATCCAGGGAAAATTTATTTATTTATTTTTTAGCCACTGGCCTCCAGATTGTTCAAAACAATAGGCTAGA
This sequence comes from Phaethornis superciliosus, assembly GCA_023637945.1. NCBI lineage: Eukaryota > Metazoa > Chordata > Aves > Apodiformes > Trochilidae > Phaethornis > Phaethornis superciliosus. The sequence continues at coordinate 77,678,137 of JAJQWJ010000002.1, forward strand.
GCCAAGATAGAGAAACATGTTTCATGTCACATTTTCCAAAGAATGGGAAATTAGAAATCTGCCATTTCTGTGTGACTTGGATAATACCAGATTTGTTTGGGAAAACAAAAAAAAACAAAAACAACACACACACACACACAAACAAAAAAAAAAAAAGAAAGAGAGAGAGAGAAATTGCTGTACAGAGTTCAGGGGAAGGAATGTTAATGAGGTGTTTTGATGTTTTGGAGCTACAGACTTTCAACTGTAGTCATTCAGTTTCCCATTCTTCCTTTCCCTGGTGGCTTCTGGCATTGCTCAACATCAGAATACCCATCTGGCTCTGCATACTTATCTGTTGTACAATTAATGTGGTTTTTGCATACACACCTTCTTTGTCTTAAAATCTCTAGGGAGAAAGAATGCTAAAGCTATGTTATTTAATACAATAGTCTTCTTCGCAGAATTATTTTGCAAGCAATTATTTTCACTATACATCATTAGGTTCCAATTAGCTCCTATACCCACTTTGCAAAACATTGTGTTGCCTTTCATTGTGGCAAAACTAGATTAATCCCAAGCATGCTGTTGAAGAAGGCCCTGATGATGTGTGAAATACTTAAACAGTAAGATTCACAGATCTCATTTCATATTCAAGACCTTTTCTTCTCTTCTGCTTGTATAGCTGATATAAAAGTTCATGAGACAGTTGTGGATTTGAAGAAATGAGCAGCAAAGCAAGGCTTTGAGAACCATGAACAGAAGCAGCATTGCAATGTAATATTGGGAAGTGGGATGTTTATTATTTTTTTCTACATGCTGCTGGAATATATACATCAACAATCTGTCTATACATGAAAACATAACTGTGGTGCATAGTCTTTGCAGAGAAGGAGAAGTAGTAAAACTTTCCCCTCTCCCTTTTCACTGTCCTTGCTTTCTCCCACTAATGCTAAGACCAAGGCTGAGAATTTTGGGTAGAGGAGAGACAAGCTGCATGCTCTTTTCCTCAGATGAATTCTCAGAAGACCTTTCTCCTTTACAAATCTGAGCAGGAAATGGCACTGGCACTGCAGGACGTCACCTCCTAACCCAGTGCACATGATAATGTAGATTAGTCACTCCCTGAACACAAACTAAAGTTCCTGCAGTTCATTTCTAGTGCTTCTTGATACATTTTACCTTGTGGTTTCAAAATTCAGGCTCTGCTTCTACTACTGTGCTGTTTATCAATTAGCAATTCTGGTTCTTTTATCTTGGGAATATTGAATCATTACTTTTTCTTCTACTTGTTTGCACATCTGGGCAATCACCATAGCAACTGATGTATGCCAGGTGTCTGCTCAAAAGGAACTCTACCCTCCTCTCACTAAATTCATTGCGTTAATTGCCAAGCAGATATTAAATCAAATAATAGACAATAGAAGATGGATGAAGAAGTACCATTCCTTATTACAAATATTGTAAGACATTTCTATATAATATAAAATATATACAAAATATATAAATTACTTAAAGGGTCAAGCTGTAATATTATGTGCAAAATAATAGTCAAAATTTTAACTGAGGAGAGGATGAACTTGCACTTGGAAAAAAGTCTACTCATCTTATTTGCCTAAGATCTCTTTCTCACTGCAACGAGACAACTCTTAACATTTTTATTTTCTTTGTTATTATTCTAAAGCATCATTTTAATTACACGGGTAGGATTTCAAATATCAGGCAAATAAGATAACAAGGCTTTGAAACCTAATTCCTATTTTTTTCATATTCCTTTCTTGTTCTCTCTTTACAAGTGCACTAATAATTTACTTTTCAGCAAGTATCAGTTTCCCATGAGATTCAACAAGAGTTCATGATGATAGGGGTTTTTTTGTGTTTTTTTAATTATATTTTTAGTTTTTTTCTTTGTTTGTTTTGAGGTTTTGTTTGTTTTGAGGTTTTGTTTGTTTGTTTGTTTTTATTTTTGTTTTGTTTTGATTTTTATTTGGCAATATTGAGATCCATTGTCCATGGCTACCAAGTAGCAACGAGTTTAATTTTTAAAGAAAATTTGTAATTGATTTAATTGTCTGAAACCAAAGGATGGGAGGAAGATTGTGGAGAATGAGTACAGAAAGCAACATTCACAAATTCATTATATTTAGCAAAACCCAGCAATTTCATGAAACCAACAATTTAATAAATTTGTAAACTTTTTCAGAAGTTCTAGAACTCCCATATTAAGCAAAGCCCCACAGTGGCAGCTAGAAAGCAAATAATGACACAATTTGTATACACATTATCAGTCAGGGCTAGGTCTCAGTCTAGGGGGGAAAGGGAAATGGTGAATTAATCATTAGAATGTGATTTTCAATGCTTTGCAGAGAGACAATTCACTGTTCTAAAGCATTCTCTGTTATTCATCTTTTGTATGATTTCATTTCTCTGTATTGAGTGCAAATATTGTGTCAGATATAGTTCTAAATCCCAGCAATTGCACCACATTTGTTCTTTCTCTGGTGCCCTGACAGATGTCCACCATGAAACAGAACAAGAGAATGAAGATTTCCATAATAGCACTTTCTCAGAATTCAGATTCTCATATGGAGATAGCTCAGATGTGCCTATATTTGTAGTGTTGTCACTCTCGATTGCAGTGTCAACATAGCTTTTACGTGGCCTTTGCTCAGCATGTATAATAAAATAAAAATGTATTTTCCTTGTGTATTAACAATAAAACTTGACAGTATTACCTCTTATGTGCAACATAGGCCATGCATAGAATAACCTGATGTGCTAAACATTTCCTAGACGTAAGGAAGTCTTCAATAAAATTTTAAGGAAATTCTAAACATTAAGCAGACTCAGAATAGGCTTCAGCATTCAACCTATCTTTTTTCTTCAAGTGCAGCAATAGAGAGGAGATATTTTTTTCTTTTTTAACTCTCATTCTTTCTGAAGCAAACCATGAATATCCCCCAAAGCTGCTATAGTGCAAAACGTATAATGTAGCATCTAACAAATAGCCTTGAGGCCCTTCATAATTACTGATAGGTTTATTAGATCTGACAGATTTCAGGTGTATGCTACAGAATAAAAAGGAAATATTGTAGGTTTGGTTAACAGTTTCTCATTTATATTTACACATCTGACAAATCTGACAAGTATTGTGTTAAAAAAAAGATCTAGTTTTGTTAGCTTTAAAATTAATATGGATGGTTCAAAACAGTGTTTTCTTAATAACAGGAGGGTATCTGACATCCTGTGGAGAGATACTTTTAAGTCTTTATGCAGCATAGGAGCTATTCCCTAAGAGGTTTCCAGTGCATTTATTGAGATTCTAAATAATAGCTGCAATAATGTTAAGGTGAAACAACCTAGCATTTTAGGGATTATTTTTACAACAGTGAGCATAAAATGGTTATTCTAGATCACATCATTTTCTGGGATTCCATTGGAAGAAATAATAAATACAGAGCATAATACATTGACTTATTTAGTTTCCAATAGAACTAATACAGCAGTATTTTAACTACTGCTTATTAAACCAAAAAAATGTCCATATTTTAACTTCCAATTTCTTTTTGTATTTTTGTCAGATTAGCTTGCTAGATGAATTCTGACTTATCTGCACTGAATATTAGAGTGACCCCTGGAGCAGTGCTTATTTCACCCAGCTTTCAAATCATTTTATGGTTTTGTCTTTCAGTGACAATCAGATTTTCCCTTTCTCCTGTTTAATGAGGTGTCTCAGGGAATGACAGTCTATTATTCTAAACAAGCTGTTTCTTTTAAATTTCTTACCCTCCTAAAATCAGATCGAATCAGTTCTGTTAGCACAGCAGAAGTCAAAACATGTAAAAGCAAAGTCACATCTTAATGTCTGCTCTGACCTTAGAGCTGTGACCATTTTACCACCACTGAGAATGCAACCTCTGCAGTGCCCTTGCTCCTATCAGCAGGTAGCCTGCATTCAGGTCTCTCTGGAAGACTGCAGATTATCTCAGGCAATTAGCAGGTTCAAATCTATGGAGTGGAGACTACAGGCACAGGAAGATATACAGACAGTAGAAGTAATAACCAAATTATAATATATTCCCTAGATGTGCTGATCAAACATACATTCTTTGATTCCTGTGTATCAGATTTTTTTCTCCTTTATCAACATTTGACATCTCACTGAAAAACAACATTTATCTGGCAATAGAAGCTGTATGAATCTATACATCTCATAATACTACAAAGAAGACTGGGAAATGTCCAAATTGAAAACAGCAACAACGGGTGTCCTTCAAGGGTTCATACTGGGACCAGTACTATTCACTGCCTGCATTAATCACATAGTGGGACTGAGTACACCCTCAGCAAGTTTGTGGATGACATCAAGCTGATACATTAGTGGGAAGGATTGACATCTAGAAGGACCTTGAGGAGTGGGATCATGTGAACTTCCTGAAGTACAACAAGGCTGTGACCAAGGTCTCAAATCTCAGTTGGGAAATTCTTCAATATCAGTACTGACTGGGGTTGAATATACTGAGAACAGTTCTGTGAAGAAGGAGTTCTGTCCAGGATGCTGCTGGACAAAAAATTGGATATGAGCTGTCAATGTGCACTTGCAAACAGCATGGCCAACACGTTGGAAGGTGATTCTCCTCCCTGTTTTACTCTGGTGAGACCCCACCTGAGATACTGCATTTAACCCTGTAATCCTCAGTACAAGAAAGACAAGGACCTGTTTGAGTCAGTCCTGAGGAGGGCCTCAAAAATAACCAGATAGACAACCTCTCTTATGAAGAAAGATTTAGAGAGCTGGCGTTATTCATCCTGAAGACAAGAAGCCTTCAGGAATACGTTATTTTGCTCTTTCAATATACAAAGAATAGGTTGGAAGAAGTTGCCCAGAAAAGTTATGGATCATGGGAAGTGTTCAAAGTGAGATTGGGGGTGATTTGGGCAACCTGATCTAGTGAAAATCTGCCTTCCTGTATTTCCCAGGGCTGCCCTGCAGCCTCGGTGGTGACGTGAGAGTATTGGGGAAAGGGGGGAGGAACGTGGGATCAACTTTCTGTATATTTGTATATATTTAGTAATTTTTCCTATTTTATCATTATTGTTTCATTAAAGTTCTGTAGTTTAGTTTCCAACCCATAAGTCTCTCTTCCTTATTCTCTCTCTTTCCTTTATCAGAGGAGAGAGAGATTAATATATAAATCTGTTTCTCGGTTTAAATCTGTTGTTTTGCCGGGCCAGGGTTAAACTGTGACACTGTAGCAGGAGGTTTGGGCTAGATGACATTTGAAGGTCCTTTCCTACCCAAAACAATCTATGATTCTGTGATGCTATGATTCTATTCAATTAAAAAAAAAAAAAAAAAAAAAAAAAAAAAAAAAAGTAGCATTTTAAACATTTCTTAAAAGTTACTAATTAACTAATATAAAAATAAAACAATAAAATATCAACAAAATTACTCCCCAACCTAAACCCCATGTATACCTGCTGTGAAACATGACTATTTATACTTAATACCAAAACTAAAATTTAAAAAAAAAAAAAAATCAATATATTTCTTCTGTGTTTGAAAAATGTCTTTGTTCTTTCAAGGTTAGTGCTTTGCCCAGGATGTGCACAAAAGTGAGATTTTTTTAATTTTTTTTTTTCTTCCCAGTCAAGTGTTTTGTAAAACAAAGTCCACAGAAAAAAGGACTGAAAATTCTTTGAGGCTATTCTGAGAACTTTCACCCATACCAAGAGGGTATAAGAAAGTAACACAGGTGAGCAGTTCTGTGGGTCAGGACAGCACGAAGAGCATCAGAACAAATAAGCAAAGAATCAAGGATATCTCAGGCTTCAGATACAGTATCTGTATGAAAGATATATCAAAAAACTCACCCCAAAACTCAAGAAAAGCACAAACCCCCTTTTTATTTTATTTTTGGTTTATATGCATGCTTTGTTGCATTTTTTCCACTACCAAATACCATAGTTAGTTCCAGTGTTTCACAAAATGTGACCAAAAATGTGTCCTTCAATGATTACTTTCTCTTTATAATTTACTGGTGGTCTGCACAGTTTATTTTTGATAAGCCATGTAACAGTGTATTCCCATTTCTGTTTCTGAGTTAGCTATGTAAGTACTCTCACTGCTCTTCTCTCACTTAAAAAGAAAATACCTAGATTTTAAGCATGTACATCCTTCAGCAAACAGTGGTTTTATGACATTTTATATTTTTTTATTTAGTATATTTAGTGACTCAACCTCCTTTTATTATTCTTTTCCATTTTCTTTTTCCTCACCAAGAATAGTTGCTATTCAGTCTTATACATACAAACTGAGAGAAGAAGAATACACCTTAGTTTTTATACAGACTTTTGCTATTGCAGTTCATGGGCAAGGAAAGAAGTGCATCTCCCAGACCACTTCTTCCTCACCTTCTCAAGTCAGTGAACAAATCATCAAACAAAAAAGAAGCTGCAGGGTCGTGGTTACTATCTTTCAGACCACATGTGAGCAGTTACAGATGAACTGCGAGTGGAGGGTGTGTTGACTGTATGGCTGGCTCAAGTCAGTTTTATTCATACCACCAAAATGTGAGTAGAAGTCCTGGTTTTGTCCAAGATGGAACTAATTTTCAGTCTTGTAATTCTTCTTTCAGCTAAGTCTCTTCTAAGTATCTGCACTTGCTGAAATTAACAGCAGCTTTCTCAGTCAGTCTCTGCTTCTAGGACTGATAATCCTCCTCCTGGGAGGATTCCATTCATTCATCTGCCTGTGGTCCCGATCCTTGCCATTCTGAATCTGTGTTCCTGCTTCCATCTCCTGACTGCTGACTCCGTGAGCCCAACCTGGGATGTTTCCAGGTCCTGCCCTGTAGCATCAGTGGTAATGTGGTTGTTACTGGCGGAAAGAGGGGAGGAAAGTGGTATTGTTTTTATGTATATTAGTATATATATGATATAATATATATATAAATATATATATTTTATATATTATATAAAATATAATATAATTATACATATAATAATTTTCCCTTTTTTATCATTACTATTTAATTAAAGCTGTGTAGTTTAGTTTCCAGTCCATAAGTCTCTCTCCTTTATTCTCTCTCTTTTCTTTATCAGGAAGGGAGCTTAATAGAGAGCATCTGTCATTCAGTTAATTGCCATCCCAGCGTTAAACCATGACAGCAGAAAAAATGTTCTAGGTCAGAACCAAACCTCAGCAAATGTCAGATGCAACCATATGGATCTGTACCAGATTTATTTCTTGATGTTTTCAGTATCTCACTCTTTTGGTTCATGGCTGCATAGCACTTCATACATCACTGTAGGTTTCCTTCAAGTGGCAGCTGCCAAATCCTTTCTTGTAGCCCTGATGGACTCTTTGGCCCAGTACAAGAAGACTCAGCACAGTCCCAGTCCCGGGAGGCAGCTGTGCTTCTTGGGTCTGTAAGTAGAGACCATTGCTTACTGGTGTGTGGCAGCACCAGCTGCCTCTTACTTTGAGAACCCCTTTTTTATTTTTGTACAGCTATTTGTTTTCTCTGTCTAGTTCACTAGAGTACATTTTTATATTTTAAAATCAAACTTTGTTTTCTCTTGACAAAGGAGAACTGTTTATACTGAAATTTTCATAGTTTATATATCTAACACAAAATTTCTTTTTACTTTTGACTCTGTCCCTCAGAATAAATTTGCCGGTTTGTCTCATGTTTACACACACCTTTCAGAAAGGTTTTTCCTTGTGTTAAATACTTCCCATTTTAAATACTTCCCCTTGGTTACTCTTATGCTTATCCTCTTATCCTCATAAGTATATGCTTATACTCTTATCCTTTTCACATACTTGTGATAAAACCAGATTCATAATGCTTTTTCAGCCTTTTTTTCTTTTCTTCTTAAAGAACATGTGGCTAAATAATTCTTTCAAAGCCCAGTCCTGTCTCATTTAATACCTCTGGAATAACACAGTCTAGCTACCACATTGATTTAATCATCCCAGGAAACAACATCATGAAGAAAAGGTGCTTTCCTTAAATTAAGAATGATGTTGAGACTTTAACCACTATAAATTTCCCAGTCCCAGTTCTGCAGAGGTAAAGAGCACTGACTAAAGAAAAATATATAGTCACAATATTTGCTCTGTAGGTACAGCTGCAGCTGCATTTCATTGCAGGTGGACACTGATACCAGTGTCAATTGAAATAATCCTTGAACTATCACATGGGATATGATGAATGCCCATGTAAAAAGCATTACTGGGATTGACAATGCTATGGTGCAATTTTAACCACAGCTGAAGAACAAACACAACTTGCTTGCTGAAGACTTCAGTCATAGCTGAGTAGAGATAAGAAAGAATTTTCAAATATTATCATGGAATCATAAAATCATTAGGGTTGGAAAAGACCTCTAAGGCAAATATGAGGTCCCATTCAGCACTTATCTTTGACTCAAACAACAAATGGCAAGTGGAATATTGGATACAGACTCCTGACAAGCACAGTGACTGAAAAAGTCAGGTGGGGGTCTCACCCAGATGGAGCTATCAGTGAGCCAGTGCCCCTGGCTAACTTGCAAACCACTGGCTAACAATAGCTCCAGTTCTTACAATGGGGAAAGAAAAGCAACATTCACAAAGTTAGAATCTGCCACGGGAGTGGTGCAAAACTCCAGGGTATATAAGGAATGACAATGCGTTCATTTGTTGCCGTATAGGACCGGACTGCTGGCCTGTCTAGGATTGGCCCACCATGCCAGGAAGAAGGATCATCGGGATGTCATCGGAACTTCTGTTGGTGATACTCTCCTCTCTCTGTCTCTCCCTCTTGCTCTCTCTCTTCTTTTCTCTTTCTCTTTCAACTTACTTGCCTAAACTTTCCTGGGTCCCTTCACATTGCTTATTGGTTGTCTATCAAATAAAACTTTCTGTTTGCACCAACCCTTCATGGTTGGACTTTGTTCTCACAGGATCCGAATAGTAAGTTACACCGACCACAGAGTGAATCATAACAGTCATGAAGTCCAACAGCCAACCCAACACCACCAGCCAATTAAACCATGTCCTGAAGTGTCATGTCCTTGTATTTTTAACACATCCTGTCCCAATACATGACCACTCTTTCGGTAAAGAAATTTTTCCAGATATCCAATCTGAACCTGCCCTGGAACAACTTGAGGCCATTTCCTCTCGTTCTATCACAGTTTATGTGGGAGAAGAGACCAACACCCACTTTGCTACAACCTCCTTTCAGGTAGTTCAGAATGATAAGGTCTTCCTTGAGCCTCCTCTTCTTCAGACTAAACAATTCCAATTCCCTCAGCTGCTGCTGACAAGATTTGTGCTCTAGACCCTTTATCAGCTTCATTGCTCTTCTCTGGATACTCTACAACAACTTAATATCCTTCTTGTAGTGAGGAGCCCCAAACAGAACACAGTTCTCTGGGTGCAGCCTCACCAGTGCTGAGTACAGAAGCGCAATCACTCCCCTTCTCCTGCTGGCCACACTGTTTCTCGTGCACAGTGATGTGATGTACTGTATAGTTGATTTAATTTGAATTTCTCTAAAGAGTAGTTTGAGTATAATTAATTCTGTGACATACTGATGTCTTCCTTTGCATCCAGCTGATAATGCTAGCAGGGAACAGCATGTAATCCGGAGAGTGTAAAAAAAACCAGTATACATAATGTCTGTTTTGCTAAGCATGTTAAAAGTGACCAAGCACATGCTTTTCTTTTTTGTTTCTAGCCTTCAAAGAACTTTCTCCACATAATAATACCAGTCATATTTTAACAAAAAAGTAGATTAACTAATAATAACTTTATTAGCAATAGATATTATGACTGAACCTACAAAATAGTTTATCTATGTTTCAGATCAAAGACATGAATTAAGAAAAATATTTGAATTAATTTTCTTCTTTCAAAAATGTGAAACCTAAGACAAGCTGAAATACATATCTAAATCTTCATTTCTATCCATCAGCTAGATTATGATTTTAGCAGATATTTCTGCTGTTGGTCACAAGAAAATTTAATGAACCAGGCTTTTCTCTCCTTCCTTTTCATTCTTCAACGAGCAAATGCATTCATGAGTAAATTCATTGCTATACTTTGGAAATCATTTTTGCATGTTTCACCCAATGTTTCCAGCACAGTTATACAGCAGAATTTGTAGTTTCACTACATAATTTATGAAAAAAAAACTTAAATAATTTAAAATGTAAGATTTGGAATGGTATGACCAATAACAGGACCTACTTTCTGTGATATTAAATACAAAATAAGGCTTTGTTAAAGCTGCTTTATATTGTATCATATTCTCTGTTATCCAGAGAAGAAGTAAGCTAGGTGCTGGAACTGTAGCAGTAATTTTTAAGCAGTATTGGAAGTAAATCCCACCAGTAAGAAAAACACTGGAATGAAGTATAAAGAAAATATCATTTGTGACCACAACTTACTCAGTAAACATAAAAATATTTGTAGCCATTACTTGAATAATTTAGGGAATAAACATTTATTCTGAGGCGACAGAAATGTCACAGTACCAAATCTTGAGGTAATAACCAAAAATGATCTTTTAAGTTGTTATTTTTAATTTAGGAATGTGATGGGGAAAAAGGCTTTTTTATCTTTTGGGCTCATTGCATAAATATTCAGATAATTTATTTAAAAAAAATATTTGCAGGCAATTTCCTTGATTAGCCACAATATCTTCATTAAAAGATAAATATTTTTAATAGGATTTCCAGAAGATTTCAAAACTAAATTCCAAATTACATTAATAAGAGTTAAATATATATTCTTTTTTTCGTACTTTATGGTGAGCCAATATTCAGCTTTCTTATCTGCTTTGCACTTAGAACCATATCAAATCTTATTCAAGCTGTTATCCAACAAAAAGCTTTTTTTTTCCACAGAAAGAAATTGAAATGAACTAAACAAGTCTTTTAACATAAAATAGCCAGAATGTGTATTAAAAAAATTAAGCAACCTCTTGTTTCTGGTCTGCCATAAGTACCGGTAGTGCTGATGTCTCAAGAACAGAATTACCCAACTGAAAAAGAGGCAAGGTCCTGTTCCACTTAAAAAAACTAGTTAAATGAAGTAAATCCCATGTAGAACTGAATCTAACTCTTTTCAGAATGAAATAATTCTGAATTGTATAATTTGCAGAGTACACTGGCTCAATACAGCTGAGAGGAGGCTGCATGACTGTAGAAGCATCCCATCTGGGCATAGACTGTGCTTACTGTGTCCTATTGGGAAAAAAGGTGGTGAGAAAACCCAATGACTTCTACAAAGAAAGGTCATGTCTGGCAATCACCAGGACTAGGATGAGGGCCTTTGACTGCATGGATCAATCTTATTGGAAAGAATCGCAGAATTATCAGAGTTGGAAAGGGCCTGTACAGATCATCTAGGTCCAAGTCTCCCACTAGAGCAGGATCTCATAGAGTACACTACATAGGACTGCATCCAAGTGGGTTTTGAGTATCTCCAGAGAAGGGGACTCCACAACCTCCCTGATTAGCCTGTTCTAGTGCCTTGTCACCCTCATAGTAAGAAGTTTTTTTCTTATGTTTAAATAGAACTTTCTATGTTCCAGTTTGTGCCTGTTGCCACTTGTCCTGTCACTGGGAAATACTGAGAAGAGCTCATCTTCAGCCACCCTTTAGATACTTGTAGACATCAACAAGGTCTCCCCTCAGATCTTCTTCAGGCTAAAGAGCCTCAGCTACACAAGAATCTCTGAGGTGTGTAAAGATACTTTTTCACAAAACAGAATTAGAAAAACAACATCTGTGTGGGGCATATAGGTTATTCACAGACTTCTTGTCCTTGTATATCCTACAGGCTTTGCTATAAATATCACATATGAGGTTCTCTGAAAAGAAATTTATGGTTTCAGGGAATTAAAGTGGAAAAGTCACTCTCACAATTTTGCAGTTTCATTTCCTATATCATAATATAGCTATTTAATCCCTAGTACCTGTACAAATAAGCAAGAAGAAATATACAAGGAAATCTTTCCTTCGCTGAGTCTCTGAGTTCCACAAACGTCCCTAAACTTTCCTCTGTTAACAGGATAAGAATGAAACATGGTCCTTTTATTTTTTCTATACACTCACTGAACTGCTATGTTTTTTCATTCTAGTGACAAATTTTGAATTTGTTACTAATTTTTCCCATTTGATACCTTAAATGAAAGATTATTTTCACCTTTATTCAGGAGTCAATGAAAGTCTATGAGAAGTCTAAGTAGTGCTTCTTCTATGTGCCAGTAGCACCATTGTGAAATGAATGCACTATAATTATCAGAGTCAACATGTACAGCCATTGCAAGTACTGTACTTTTTCATCAGCAGCAATATCCAGAATGCAGTATAAAACTGTCGTAGATTATAATTTATACACAAACTAAGGGATTCTTCTCCCATCTTATTACTAATATAGACTTTGCACCCAGATTTTTATTCTTGTTCCAGGGAAAAATAGTTAATCTGCAATCCTCTTTGAATCTTTGACAACCAAAAATGGGACCAGTATGTACTCTTATAAGCACTCAATGTTTAGTTTCTAAGCTGTAAATTAGTCAGTATTCCTGACTAATTGTCCAAATCCTACTTGCTTAGATGATAGCTTTCTGTAGGTGTTGTAAACTATTTCATTTTTCCCTTTATAATCTCAATAGTATTGTTGAAAATTCATAATATTAATATATCAACATACTAAAACTCATGCCAGTTCTTACCATATGTTTGAGATCCTGAGATATGTTGAGATTTTGATTATAAAATATTCTTTAAGTCATTTACATTAGATACGGCTAATGTTCTATTTTTCATCCAGAAATTACTCCTAACATAAATCATTTTTCAGAGTGCATGATAGAGGATTAAAGATGTACAGAAAGAGAATAATCTAGTGTCTAGCTTCCTAATAAATAAATTATCAACACAACAGCAAAGTAACATTTTAACTTTCGCTATTGTTTTTGTTTTGTTTTAAATATATATATTCAAAATGCCATCAGTTATTTTGAGTACAGATGGACATTTAGATTGGCAGAAGCAAAATTATACTATGCCACAGAGTCCACAAGCTCAGATTGAGACAGTCCTTGCTTCAAAATCTTCCATTCCAAGTCTATTTTTGTTGAAAGCTTTTAATAATTGACTGTAAATACAGTCTGAGGTCACAAACATATTGTTGAATGCTACCATGAATGATTTTATGACATCCATAAGCGTATGAGATATTGCTTCAGTCCTCAGAAAGCACACAGAATACTGCCCATAAGCTGTGTAGTCTTAGTGAGTGATTAGGCAAGTAATGTTGCACCAGTGATGGTGGTAATAAAGAAGATGCTTGATATACGCAAGCACATTAAAGCAAAATTGAATGCTTTTTTTTTTTTTTGGCAAGGATATTCTACGTTTAGAAATATTCTGTACTGCAGAAGAGAGTTGGTGCTCAAAGCCTGAAACTTGTAAGAATATGAAGCAACAATTAGAAAAAAACCTGCAAAATTTCTGAAAGGTGTGAAAGTTTTCAAAGAGTATCTAAGAATTATTGGCAATGATCCAAAGAGATGTTCGTTGATGAAAACATATAAATGTGGCATGTCTGAGCATTAAATATGTTCAACTACTATGTTTGTTTCTCAAAGAAAGAGAAAGAACAAGGTTTAAAGAAAAGGACAGGATTTTGGTAATGATTTCCTGATGACAGGTAGTAACTGAGGCCTGTATAAAACAGACTCAAGAGGCAGATGTAGTTTATGCAGTAAGAAGAATAATGATTCAGATAATTAGGAGAATTATATTTGTTCATCTTTCTGTGGAGCAGCAGATGCCAGATGTTGGAAGTTGAATATTAAACCTGGAATCCCTGTAGTATGATCCAGTAGAAAAGAATCTCAGTTGTAATATCATGAAACAATGTTCTTAAGAATATAAACATTCTTATGTTTCTTCTTCAATACTTTGCTGGGCTTTTAACACAGCTAGAGGTAGATTACTGGGTCCCAGATGTGTCAGGCTGTTTTTATTTTTAAGATGAACCAGGATCCATATGGCCTTTTTTCCTCTATAAGACGTTTTCCTTCAACAAGGAATTTTGTCACTTGCAGTTTTTCTTGCAAACTAAAATGTTTTCAAAATTCTAGAATTTTTCATAATGGAAATTCAGCATTTTAATTCCTATTCATTCATTTCATAATATAATAGCCCAACTGTGTGATGAAGACATTTTTAAAATCCAATCAGTAATAAATGCCTGTTACTTTCATTTCTTTGATGAGACCAGTTTCTTAGAGATACAATACATCCTCACTTTTAGTAGAAAGATTACCATCCTGAGAAAAAAGGAAATATTAATTTAATTAGGTGTACAGGGATATTTGAGACACATGCAAATATTGTATGTTCTGAAAACAGAAGTTGAAATATTGTCATGGTTTTTTCATAAGTAGCTGCTTTCTTGAATTAATGTATTAGTTTCAAGCTGAGAACTTAAACGGAAGCCATTTATTTTCTATATATTTATAATGTGTATATACACAGAAGGTGTGTGTAATGTGTCTTTATTCATCAGGATAGTTGTATCTCCTGAATTAGATATATATATGTGCACAGATGTAGATGCAAATATATATGATATGCATATATATGATATGCATATATATGATATGCATATATATGATATGCATATATATGATATGCATATATATGATATGCATATATATGATATGCATATATATGATATGCATATATATGATATGCATATATATGATATGCATATATATGATATGCATATATATGATATGCATATATATGATATGCATATATATGATATGCATATATATGATATGCATATATATGATATGCATATATATGATATGCATATATATGATATGCATATATATGATATGCATATATATGATATGCATATATATGATATGCATATATATGATATGCATATATATGATATGCATATATATGATATGCATATATATGATATGCATATATATGGTATGCATATATATGATATGCATATATATGATATGCATATATATGATATGCATATATATGATATGCATATATATGATATGCATATATATGATATGCATATATATGATATGCATATATGATGCATATGAATAATCCATGATATAATTATGCACGTTCCATGTGCCATGCTCTGATGAGCAGTGGGACCCAGCTTCAATTTCCAAGTGGCCTTATTAAGCAGTGGTCTGAGTTCTGTCCAAAAATCTAGGAAAACTAAACTGGATTGATTGCTCAGTGACCTTTTCTACCTTCTCACAAGCAGTTAATCAATAAGCAAAGGCTTTCAAACTTTGAAAAGATAGGCAAGACTGCTTTGGAGAAATTCTGAGGCAATTTTACTCACTTGTTTGTTGCTTGCTTTATTGTTCCCTTGATACCACTGTTGTGGCATTTGTTCTTCCACATTAACTACTATAATGGATATTATAGGGTGCACTCATGACAAGGCTTCTTGGCTCATCATTGTGTTTTTACCCTAGAACACGCTACTGAGCTGGCTCCTCTCATCTTACCCTAAAGGTTTTCAGCTGAGGATTCAGCTGTTCTGCTTAAAAAGAAGCCTTTTTTGTTTGTATGTTTTTAAGCTTGAATTATTTGAATAAAACACTTCTGCGATTTCTATGCAGTTTTCAGTCTTCTGATATTTGGAAGTATAGCATGGATCCAGAAGTTTTAAGAATAAAAGTGTACAGCCAGATTGCTTTGTGGCCAACAATTGCAAGAGCAGTGTTGTACCCAACTGACTACATCCACAGAGGCAAAAATATTTCAGAAAAGCCCTTTACTTTTCCAAAGTGAAACAGCAGGAAGCTAGAGTACTTGTCCATGACTCTAGCCTTCCAAGTAATGTTTTTAAGCATTTAACGTCTTTAAGCATTATTAACTATGCCAGCTGTCTTTAACCCCCTGTCCTTGGGGGACAACGACAAACCCGTTTTGTCTGTTCCTTGCTGCGGTGTTCCAGAAGAAATCATCCCTTGTAATTCTTTCATATGCTGTGAGGCAAAGGGTGTCAAGAACTTGAAAGAGCACAGGAGATTCTTTCACTTAGAACATTTGTGTCTTTGATGGCAATCTGAATTTCTGTTTTCCTTTTTTTTTTTTTTAATCTGCTCTGACCTCTCCATTTCACACTACTTAGAATTTCAGAGATTGGCTATTCGTCATTTAAATATATCTTATTTTTCCCCTTGCATTTTGGCAATTTATTTTCATTGCCAGAATAGGGAATGGACTGCTACATATGACTGTAGTATTTCTCAGATATAAAAGTACTGAAATAGCTGTACTGTGTGCATAAGCAATTCTGTGTGTTTGCTTTTGTTGGTGAATTGTTTAGATGGGTGCTGACCTGGTTCAAGCATGGTGTGTAATCTATTATATTCTTTAAAGAAATGCATACAAGTCTGTAATTGCATATATGTAGACACATCCAGGAAAGCCAAAAGATACTAAAATCCTTTCAGAATGAAAGATGAAAAAATTTCAAAGTAAATTTGGTTATTCACTTTATATCCATATCTGATAGAAAGAAATGCTGAGTTTGATTCTGTTGGAAATAAACAAGCTAGATTTAACATCAAATTTCATTTAAAAAAAAAATTGCTTACCAGAGACTTATTAAACTGAGAAAAGTATAAAGTCATAGTTGTTTTGGCATGTAATCTGGACAACTGATAGAAATCTTTCACTGAACATCTTAACTTCTTGTTCAAAACTGTAAGTAAACAAATTGTAAACATGTAAAAGCAGAGGCAAAATTCAAGAATAATGCTGTAGCAAGACGAACCTTTCTTCGTGTTGACTCTTTGAAGTCAGACCGGTGCTCTGGCAAAAGCTGGTGCCTTCGGGGTCAGTTAGTCTGGGTCAGTGCTGGTGCTCCCAACACAACCAACCTCTCCTCTGGCCTGCTCTGCAAGTGAGCTTCACCTGTGCTGGAGGCCAGGCCTTTTATTGGCCTCCTGATTCTGCCCCTGCGCAGTTTGGGGCCAGCCTTAACCAGGCACAGGTGGGCTGAATCCAGGCTCACACCCACTGCCTGGTGATTATCAGCACCTGGGTGTGAGCCTTGTCTCACTACATAATGCTGTTAATGTTCTTGACCATGTGAATGAAAATGGAAAAAACCTTTATTTTTAATCCAAACTTCCACTCCCACTTGAATTATGACTTTGACAATAAACCTACTGTATTCTAGGAATCATCACTGCTATGACAAGTAGTCTTTGGCTTCTTTCATGATAGGAATGTAATACATTTCATGATAGGAGTAATACATAAGAAACATTTTTTATGGGTCAGAAAATTTTATTTTAGAATAAAATCTGATGTAATCTAGATAGGACAAGCATCTTGTGATTCAAGTTCTATCAACACACTAAATCTTCAAAATATCTCTGAAACAGAACTTAGAAAGATGGTATACATCTAACTTTGAGTAAAAGCTACTGACTTAGTACATTGTTATTAGTACTGAATACTAGGATGATTGAGATTAAAGAGACCTCCTCAGATTCTTGACATCAACATAAAATTGCCTTTGAGAAGTCAAGGAAGGTTTTTGATGTAATTGCTACAATACTTATGTCAACTCTACTGATGACTATGTTTCACAATTAACACAAAATTGTATTTTTAAAACTGTCATGTTGACATTTTGTCATCCAATTTTATTTTTTCTACCAAGATCTGTTGCTTCTTCAACAATCCAAAACTCACAGACAGTTTTGCCTGAGATGTAATTACAGATATTTGTTCTCTGTATTCAAAATGTTCTTTGGCACTTTCAAATCTTGTTTTACTTTTAAAAAATCTACTTACTTACCTAGATCAAAGTTATTGATTCTAAAAAAAAAAAAAAAAAAAAAAGTTTCAAACCCATAATTTTGAGAAAAACTAGTAAGACTCATACATTCTAATTTAAACTCCTCTTCTTATGTGTCTTTGTAAAATCCATGTGTTTTACTGAGATCTATCCAAACATCTTAGATATACACCATTATTTCCAACTTGACAAAAACAAACAAAGCAAAACAAACAAAAAAAGCCCCAATCCCCCCAAAACCCTAAGGCCTTTCTTTTATATTCCTGTGGTCAGAGCAAGCTTACACGAACAATATGTATGATAAGAAAAATGTTTTGAAAGATGGTGTACATTTTTGGATCACAATCCCTGACTCTTGAACAGTATATATGACTGCTTTGATCACAGAGGCCAATACTGAAGGAATCTAAACAGAACACATTATCTGGCATTAATTTGCTGTCAAAGAGGTAGGGCGGGAATACCTAGGAAAAGAGAGATCTGCCCTCTTCAGTTCTGAGGACTAAAAATCCTTATGCATTGTGGAGCACTTACAGTCACCCTGGTCATTGTAGCTTGACCAGGTTATGGCAGCCCAGGTATGCAGCTATATGTTCTAGGTTGATGCAGTGCGTTTTGTTGTAGCTGCGGAGGGGTCCCCCAGGTGTGGCTCATGTAAGCAGATTCTGAATAACCTCCCCTGCTCCAAAATGCCTGGCCCCACCTCAGGCCATCAGTGAACTTAAAAGATGTGAGCCTCTGAAATTAACATATTCAAGAGGGAAGACGGGAGGGGTGGGGAAAAAGTATTTGAGGTGTGGTTTGATTTTTCTCTTTGCCCTCTTTTGATTTGATTACTGATATATTAAATTGATTTTTCCCCAAGCTGAATCTGTTCTCTCTGTGAGCATAGTTGGTGAGTGAATATGTCATAGCCTTTTTATTGACCCATGAGGTTCTAGGTGGATTTCCTCCTCACCATCCCGTAATGGGGGAAGGGGAGTGAGTGGCTCCATGGTTCTTTGTTCTCTCCCTGCTCAAACCACAACTCTATAAAACTTCCTTTTTTTTCCTCATTCTTTTTTTCCAGATGAAGCTTTTAAACTTAACAAGTGTTGCTTTGGAACACTGAATAGAAAACTTGCACTACTGCTCCCTGTATCAGTGCTATGTTGATCAGTTGGCAACTTTTTGCTAGGGGCAGATGTAATCAGAAATCAGTAGAATAGAAAAAAGGTAAATTTCTGTTATGAACCTTCAGATTATAGCAGGCAGTAATGCACAGCAATGTATAAATTTATGCTCTTTTTAAGACAAAGGACTTGTGTTTCTAGGATTTTTACTTTCTGTTGGTGTTTGTCTTGGTTTATCTGTGAAAATAGTATTGCAACAGCAGTGTCCACTTCCTCACTCAGACACTAAGGCATGGCTTACTGGTTATGCTAACTAAAGAATAAAGGGAAAGACAGGAGAAAAAAGGTGGTGGTGTTGGAGGTGATGTTAATAGATATGTATAGAGGGTTTGATTTCTGTAATGATAAACTGGAGTATTCAACATCTGCTCTGAACCCGTCCTGAAGGAGTCTGAAAGATTTTCTGTCCTTATGGATTTACGTTGAGATTCTGGTAACCAGCCACCTCATCTAACAACATTAACTGAAGGGTATTTCTGCAGGAGGAAGGGGAGCTATTCTTTACAGGTGGGAAGTGTAGTGAGAATAGTGGGGGAAAACATGTTACTTCACTAGAACGCCTCTAACATTTTGTGTAGACCCTTATCTCCTTTGCAAGGACAGGAATTCACAGCAAGAACTTTAAAGGATAGGGAGGACTCATAAAAACTTAGACAAAGAAGTTTAAACTTCTCTTAGCTTGTTCTTTCATGTTATGTACGCATCTTAGTCATGAGAAGGTCAAGGAAGGAAGAATGGGCTCTGTAGATAGCTAAAAGTTGCAGATGTAACACATCCTAAGCAGAAACACAGTAAGCTGAGTTGCTTAGCTGAGAAAAGAGACATAGGAGGCACAGAAGTACTAGAGGTCGACTACTGTCTGATATATTACTGCCAGTATTAGGTCAATTTGATCATTCAACTTTTGGCTGATGAATTCTTGCTTCTTCCTAAGAGGGAAGCAAAGCCAACTTTGTGCCTCTGACTAACAAAAGTCTTGAAGAAATGGTTCTGTTCTCACAAAAAAAAAAAAAAAAAATCATGTATTTTCATCCTTATGGGAAGGATAGCTCCTGGTGTAAAGCTTCTGAGCTGTAGTTCATTATTAATGTCCTGACTAATTATTCAAGTATCTTGCTGGCTGGGCTCCATGTGCTAAAAGTGAATCACAGGATATTCTTCCACAGCAGCTGTTTCAGCCTTCATCTTCCCATATGGACCATCTGTGACCATATTACATGGTGCAGAAGCATATGTGACAGCCTTCACAGTGCTGAGCAGAAGGTAGTTGCTTCCTCATTGGTAAATGCGGGTCTCTAAGTACAATACTTCTGCAATTTTGTTGCCACAGAGCAGTCTAGGACAACTGTCCACCACCAGTTGTCCACTGGATGCTTCTACATCACTGACTCCCTTCCAGGACAGCCCTATGCAGAACAGCACATGGCATATAGCTCAGTACTGGTCCTCCATACTGTGCCATTGCACAGAACTGTCAGCATAGAAGTGTCCAGCAGAGAGGTGACAGGTGACAGCTGGCAGCAGAGAGTTGGTTGAAGCAGACTTTCGCCTGCAGACAATTGTCCCTTTCCAGTCCCAGACTGGCTTGCTCGTAGGAGTTAAGTCTGTCTTTAGATTTTTGTATGTTACTTCTAGGATCATGAAGTTTTGTTGTTTCTACCCTTGATCTGTTTTGAGACCTGACTTGCTGAGAATGAAAGATACAGAGAATTTTTTAAGTTATTCTCCAGAATTCAAGTATTTATTATTTTGTGCAAGATTTCAAGCTGGATAGATCAAGAGCTGGGACTGGTAATGTCTTTTACATATTGTTGCTGAAGTGGAAATCAAGACTAAATCAATTTTAGTCTAAAGCAGGGCTTAGAAAACCAGTGACACTTCAGATCATTGAGTCATTGAAGATAAGAGCATATTGTTTTTGACTTTGTGTTATGAATAGTTAAACTGACTTGCATGACCAAAGCCAGTAAAATAGGATGTTGTCAATTTAAAGATGAAGATATAAAAAGCGTTGATTTGTGTTTATTTATTTTTAAGCTGCTGTTGGTAGAATATGCCATCATCTTTGAAAAAATAATTTATCTTTCATAATTACTTTTTAAAAAATTATTAAATTTTAGCTAATCTATTAATTTTTTTATCTGTTACCTCCTCTGTTTCTTCCCTATAAATTAGTTCTATGCCAGAGCAAGAAGCCTCTGTGTTCTTTAAAATAAGCATTTAGTTTGGTATTGCAGTAGGTGCACTAATTAATATAGTCAAAACCATAACTGCAGGCTTGAAACAGTCAATTTAATGGGCTGAGGTTTATGCAGTTTCTGATGAAAGCTGATCCCTTTCATTTAATCAGAATTCATAGTAATGAAGTGCTGTTTAAGTGTTGCATAAAATTCTGCACCTGAAGATGTCAAATAGACTGGTAAAAAGAGGAGAGTGAAGGAAACATGTAAGAGAGACCTCATAATAGTAAAAAAGCCCTCATAGAAGTCCATCATATTTATTCAGGTTAGTTGTGTGATACTTTCAATATGTTCTAGAGAGAAACCATTTTTAGAAGAATCACAGACCCCAAGATTGCAAAGACTTATGTGATATTTTATTTTAAGAGCTACAAGTCATTAGATCCTGGCTTACTAGAGCCAATATAAATCTTCCACTGAGACAACTTAATATGTATAAGTTAAGTACTTCACATCCAAGACATAATTTCATACCAAACGTATAACTGGTGGAAAAAAAAAAAGCGATTTTTATTTTAACCAGTGGTATTTCTTTTTGGTTGTCAAATATACTGAATAGCAAGACGAGGTATGATAGATAACCTTACATTTGTAGAAACACTGACATAAATACTATGAGAAAGAAGTGTCAAAATAGTGAGGTAATATTAAAAACTCTAGGAGGTTGATTCTAAAATCGTAAGATGGAAAAAATGGTGAAGAAGCTGAATCTGTGCTCCATGGAGGTAAAAGGAAATGTTACCAAAGATCTGAATTTACATGACTGCTAAAGGACTGATCTTGATTCCTTTGTGTCATGGATGAAAGGTCTTAAAGGTCACTTAAATATCACCAACAGAGACATCAGAAAAGGTGATTTTAATATAAATTTATAAAAGTGTGACTTAACAGAATTCAGTGGTAAGGTTCACTCTATTACTATATGCAAGGAATGTGTAAGGATGGGAATTGTATTTGGGTGATTTATGTGGGGACCTGAAGAAATTACTTATATCGGGTTAAGGAAAATTGAGTCTGGATTGGGTTGGAGTGACTTGCACAAGGATCAGGGAAAAGAAGAAGGAAGGCCCCCATTTAGAAATGACCCCTGTCTTTCTAAACTCTTTTTCGACAGCAGTCTAGGTAGAGCTTTCTCCACTCCTAGTCACAGACTTGGGCAGTGGTTTACAACCAAAGGGTTCAAGTCTAGGGATTGGCTGGGGTTAACATGGCAACTGTGGCTCAGTGAGTGGGGAGGTCTGCACCACCACAACTTACTGCTTGCGTACCTCCATTTAACTCTGGATTATATCAAACTAGTAATCTTATCTCTCAGCTATGAGTGTTGGGAATTTGGAGATCTTTGTTCATAAGTTTGTTTTTTGTTTTTGGTTTTTTTTTTTAATTTTAACTAAAAATGTAATTGTTTTAATAAAATGTAGAGCAAAAATACCCTAGATGGCAAAAATTTTCTATTTTCAGATGAGAAAAAATGCTAAAATAAAGGCAGTTCTGTATTTCCTGATCACAGTAAAAAGTTCTGTCCTTTAAAAACATTGTAATAACGTGTGAGACATGTGCCTGATTTTATAAGTACAATTATGGCTGATTTTACTTGTGAACAATGCCACTGGTATACTGGTTCATATGTCATCGGCACTTCACGATCTTTTTTTACTATGATTTTCATTGTGAGAACATTATTTTAAAAAAAAACAAAAAAAACCCAAAACAAAACAAAACCAAAAAACAAACAAAACAAACCAGAAAACCTAAACTAATAAAAACCCCAAATCAATTATACCTCATTGAGGATTAAATTATCCATTTTTCTAATCAACTTGATAAGTGAAGACTATCACTGTGCCTATTTATAATAAGAGAGTGTGCACAAATAAATAATTACTGACAAGCTGTGAATGAGTACCCTGTAGCCATTTCTTAAATGTAACTAATTATTTTGCAATATCTAATTGTTGTGGTTTAACCCCAGCAGGAAACTAAGTACCATGTAGCTGCTCGTTCACTCCTCTGGTGGAATAGGAATGGAACTGGAAGAGAAAAAGTGGGAACTCATTGGTTAAGATAAAGACAGTTAATAGGCAAAACAAAGGAATTAATTCCCTGCTTCCCATCAGTAGGCAGGTGTTATTCGATCTCCAGGAAACCTAGGCTCCATCATGAATAACAATTAGTTGGGAAGATAAAATATCATCACTCTGAATGTCCCCCTGCCTTCTTTTTCTCCTAGACTTTAATTGCTGAGCATGATGTAATATGTTATGGAATATTCCTTTACATATTACTTACATTCAAGCTGAGCTTGAATGTTTCCAGGGATGGGGCTTCTAACAACTTCTTGGGCAACCTGCTCCAGTGTCTCACCAGCCTCATGATAAAAAAACCTCTACCTTGTACCTAGCCTAAATCTACCCTCTTTCAGTTTAAAGCCATTATCAGTCATGCTATCACTACAGGCCCTACTAAAAATTCTGTTTCCATCTTTCTCATAAATCCCCTTAAGTATTGAAAGGCCACAATATAGTATCCCCACAGCCTTTTCTTCTCCAGACTGGAAAACTGCAACTCCCTCAACCTGTGGGAAAACCAGTAGGTTGAGATAAAGACAGTTTAATAGGTAAAGCAAAAGCCACGTACACAAACAAAGCAAAACAAGGAATTCATTCACCTCTTTCCACCAGCAGGCAGGTGTTCAGCCATCCCCAGGAAAGTAGGGCTCCATCATGCATAATGGTTACTTGGGAAGACAAACCCCATCACTCTGAATGTCCCTTTCTTCTTCCTCCAAATTTATATGCTCAGTGTGTTATCATATGAGCAGGTAATATCCAGTGCAAATTGAATTTACAAATATTCTATTTTTCTAATGCAGTGCTATTGTAGTCGGAGGTAAATAAGCTTAATGCCTTTTACAAAGATTGAATTTACAAAGGCCACTAAAACCATGAGATCATTAAATTAAATTATTAAACAGTGATGTTTTAGAGTGTCACAATAGAATGCTTCCTCCTATATTTCAAATAATATTCATCACATTTGTGGCAAATAAATTTCCACAAATCATTCTATTTAATTGCATCTTTCAAATGATTTGTATCACTTTGCATCTTTCAAGTGATTTGTGTAGGGCAAAACAAAATGCAAGAGGACAAGTTCTTCTCTCACTTGTCCCAGTGGAAAAGAAATATGTCTGTTAATTTAATGGAGTTCACTGAAATTAACTTTGTATGAGCAAATACCGATTTTGATGTCCTTGCTAATCCATAATTCAGAAACTACAATTATTCAGGTAAGAGAGCTGCTAGGCAGGAAAACAGTCTCTGTTAGTTTTTGTAGAAACGGCAGAGAGCTTCAGATTTTTTGTCCAGTTTTGGGCACCTCAATATAGGAAAGATGTTAAGGTGCTGGAGTGAATGCAGAGGAGGGCAATGAAGCTGGTGAAAGGCTTGGAGAATAAATATTATGAAGAACAATTGAGGGAGCTGGGACTGCTTATTTTGAGGAAGAGGAGGCTGAGGAGAGACTTCATCTCTTTCTATAATTACCTGAAAGGACATTGTAGAGAGGTTGGTGCTGGTCTCTTCTCACAGGTAATTAGGGATAGAACAAGAGGAAATGGATTCAAGCTGCAACAGGGTAGGTTTAGACTGGACATTAGGAAAAGAATTTCACAGAGTTGTCAGACACTGTAATAGGCTGCCCAGGGAGGTGGTTGAGTCACCATCCCTGGATGTGTTCAAGGATCATTTAGATGTGGTGTTGGAGGATATGGTTTAGGAGGAGAACTCTGTAGAGTAGGGATGATGGTTGGACTCGATGATTTACAATGTCTTCTCATTAAGAGATATCTTCATTTAATTTTTAATTAAGTATCAATATATTTGTATTCTCATCATGTTTAGTAAGTTGATATCAAATGCCCTCTTGAAAATGCTTTTTGAATACATCCCTAGAATATAAAACCTGTTAAGTGGCATTTCTTTAGGTAAAGGACTCTCCAACAAACTGATTCTCTGGGCTTCCACCTCCTTATTTCCTAGTCATATCAATATTTGTTAGTTCTTCCACTTTAAGGACCTGATTAAGATGACCCTGGATCTACCTTTAATAAAAAATTGAATGTAGTTACTGGGTGGGCCAAAACCCAAAACAGCCCACAACACATTATCAGGGAAAATAAACTCACAAAGACAGATATCTCGCTGTCTGTTTCCTTACCTCAGCATAATTTCACTTTCTTTGGTTGTATCAATCTCCATCTAGAAGTAGAGTAAAAGTATAGACTATCTTTTATTATCCATGGCTCTTCCTATAGGCTCAGTATCAGTGTTTGCTGAGCCATGCTCCAGGCATCCTCCCACTACCTTCTTGTAGGCAGTGACAGAAACCAGAAACATTACCATTGTTTCCTAGGGAACCCAGTCAGTGTCTATTTAATGTAACACTGTATTATTCCCTAATTGTTTCCTTTCACTTAACTTGTAGCAGTAATGCAGGATAAAATACTAAATGCAGGGTCAGATGACTAAAATACACACATGTATACATGGTTGACACACACATTCAAACATATTTACCATTCTCCACAGGAAACAATGGAAGTACTTTTTCTCCAAAATAAGTATTCCTGGTGCCTTTTTATCAACACTTGGTGAGATAATCAGTGCATGAACGAGAAATGAGAGCAATAGCACAGTGACAGAAATTCCATTTTAAGGAAATGGATATGTTTTCTCAAATCTGCAAGGCAAAATAGACTCTCATGCTCTCACTTAAGCAATGAAAAGTGAAGAGGAACAAAGCTACATTCTTACAAGAAAATAGCTTAATACTAATGTAGTTTGCAGCTTTATTAATTTAACTATGTCGCTTTGTATCTCCCTGCCTCATTTTTCTTATATGTGTATAGCGATAATGAACTACTAAATCTATTCAGACTAGTATGAAATAACAATGTAAATTATTTTTCAGGAAAACCTTTTCCTTCCTGAACTTTCGTTATATAAGAAAGAACTGTTTGCCCAGTGAATTAAAAAGTATTACATTCTGCCACTGTATGAATGCAATAACAATTCTATAATTAAGAACAGCTGGTCCAAATATTTTAAGCTCCAAATTCTCAGATGGAAAATAAGCTCTGGAATACATTTTTTTTTTTTTTTTTTTTTTAATATGAATCAGTATTATTACTCACTACTACAGTCAAGCATGCTTCAGGAATTATGTAGAAGCTTCAATGCAAAAATAGATGAACTTATGGTGCAAAATGATGGAAGTCAATATACAGACCAAGTTACTGTGTTAGTTCTAGAAAGATGTACTGTTTACTTGTATCTTGTTCGTGGTCTCAAAAAGAAGTCAATCCTATTCCTCAGCTCTGGCATACAAAATAGGAAGTTCTCTAAAAAGTTCTATCTTTTCCAGAATGCCAAGTTTGCTGGGAGCAGAGTTGTGGTCTCTGACACAAGTTACGTTCTGAACAGCAACACTAAAATCAAGACAGGTACTGCTAGAGCTAGAAATTGTGAGATCTGTTTATCAGGGAAGTTTTCCATTCAGATCCTTCATAATTTTATGGCTCAATTTATTATGTTTTGCCTTTGTGAGAGTGTTTTAGGTTTTTGATTTAGTTTGTTTTTTTTAAAAAAAAATTGTTTGTTTTGTTTACATGATTATCTGGTTTTGCTTTGGATTGTCAGAAACACTCAGAAAAAAGGCTGTGGGGATCTTCATAAAGCATATGTTTTCTAACACATTCATATTAAAAATGATTGAACTGTCTAGCAGAATACTCCCCAGTGTAAAATAAATGAATATACTGTGAAACAAGGAACTGTTGTACATTCTCTGCCAGCTCATCTTATCAAGCTGTTCTGTGTATATAAATCATGAGTACCTCATGTTTTTAAGTATAATTCTATTGGTAGCAAATTATTTTACAAAAGTATAAAATGAGAACATAATGAATCTAAATTAATTATGCAACTGGCTTTTTTTTTTTCGTCATTAGTGGGGGCAGGAGAAATTCTCCCAAAATGTGCTGTGTATTAGCTCAGTTGCAACTGAAGTTCTTATAAAGAAGCATACAGGTTCTACTATGCTATTGTTTAATGAAAAAAAATGGTGGTGATCTCAAAGAACTAGTTTATCTATTATGTATCAGGCCTGTTGTTTATTTACTGTAATTAAATAGGGCATTTTATTCTGTAGTCTCAAATATTGTCTGCTTAAAATAGAGTATAAATATTTTTATTAAAGTAATATTCTAAGGCAATCTCTAAGGAATGAGATTGTCAAACATCACACATACAGCTGAAGAGGTGAGATTAACAATTTTTAAAGAAAATGTCAGTTGAAAAATGCCCATAATTTTGTATACATCTGTTGTACAAAAACTTCTTATCTTCTATATTTCTTTCAAAAAACTTTAAGCCTCTCAGGATTGCACATAAAATGTTTAAAACTGATCTCTGAGAGGGCTGAAAATTCAAGGGTTTTGGTTGGTTGGTTGGTTTATTTTTATTTTTTTCTCTTTTATGAATTGAACTCATGACTTCCTCATGGTGAGTGTATTCTATTGTCATCATTTTTAATGAACAGCACACACGGAAAACGTTGAATTATAATCAAAATGTCATAGGGGCCTTTTGGCACGTCCTCTTCTGAATTTTCTGAGAATTTAATTAAATGAGGGGGGTTTTTTGTTGCTGGTGGTAGCAGTGCTGATGGTGATGTTTTTTAATCATTGAGCTCTATTAAAGCATTTATCAGTCACTAAAGCATACTTCTAAATTTCTCTTCAGAATAGTGAAAGACCATGCCACTAATTCATGTAATTTGTATAGAAATTATGCATTGATAGAACATATATCTCCCATTAGTAGAATTCACACTTATATTACTTTTAAAATAGTCTGCCTTAGCCCATCAAAATTTCTTTCAATTTTCTTTCTGAAAATAGAGAGGTTTCTTGGTCTGATGGTCTGAGAAAGGTTAAAAAAGAGGGAAGAAAAAGAAAGAAAATAAAGAAAAAAATTAAAAAAAAAAAAGAAAATAGATAAAGATATTAAAATTAAGGGCAAAGTCTTCTTGCTTTTGGGAGATATTATTCTCAGAATATTAGTATGTAAACTATTAAATGAGTAGTTTTAAGTGCTTAATGGTATTGTACACCAAACTGAAGAAATTCTTGACTTCAGATTAAAATCAATATAGGCTTGAACATGGAGCTAACAGATAATTTTGCACAATATTAGCTTCTTAAAACTTGTAACGATATTTGATGCTATGGTACTTTTAAACAACTTCGTCCTGAACAATTTATCAGTCTGCACATGTCACTAGTTAATTACTATAAATGTATTTTTGAGATATTTATTTAAATTAAAAAAAAATAATCTAGAGTATCCCATGATATGGGATATGTGGGAAATAACCATGATAAGGGGGAAATTATTCCGAATTGGTAGTAGCCATTTTCTTTTAAAAGCCTGTAATTTACATATAAAAGTACTTTTTTATGAAAGTCAAATGAATGCTACATGTCTGCATTGGTTTTTATACTGATGATGATTTATGATCTTGCATTACCCTTAAAAACATATAATCAGGTTAGGAATGACCAGCTGGGTCATCTGACCCATCTGTATGGCAGTAGGTCTGAACCTATAATTTTTTATTAGTTCCTCCACTATTTCTCTCTGTGGCAAACCTTGAAAGTTTTTGATGATAATAGCTGCTTTGGCAGGCTGTTCTATAATCCAATTGACCTCACAGCTATTATTCACTGCTTTTTTTCACTTTTTGGCCTCCATTTTGTTAATTTCAGGCCACTACTTCTCTTATGTATAATGACAAATTAAACTAAAATTGCTCTTTTTTTTCATTGTAATTCCTGGAAGGTATTTAGTTTATACTCACCTCTTCATCTTCTCTGTAAACTGTAAAAGTTCAGTGCTCTTAAACTCTCTTCATAGGTCATGTTTTCTAAACCTTTTAGCAATTTTATTCCTTTTGCCTCTACCATAATGATTCCTTGTTTTTTTATAGCACAGAGACCAAAATTACATGAAGCTCCTAAAGCATGCTCAATAACATCGTGTTATATTTTAATACAGGAAAAATAGATTTGCAATTATTGATATACATTAAGGCAAGATTTCAATCCATTTAAAAAACATTAGAAAATTACAAAATTAAGATTTGATGAAGACCTATACATATTTTCAACTATTTTTTAGTTGGATAGAAATTAAAATAAGGGAGAATAACTTTCTTCGTTTGAAAAGCACTTCACTATTTAACTCTTGTTGAAGATGCTACTCTAGAAACTGAGCAATGGACTCAAAAAATAAACTCCATGAAGCATAGAGTAAGAAAAAGTTTTTTGTCACTACATATTTCCTCTGCTATAGCTTTTCTCATTTATCACAATGTGGATTATTGTAACTTTCTATATGTAGTAATCAAACAGCTAGAAATAGTTTTTTTTATTGCTATTTAGACTTGCTAATACTGATCTATGAGTGGCTGCTTTTTCATATGCATGCCTTATTACATCATGTTTGTCAGTGTAAAGAACACAAATTAAAGTACTACATCCTGATGTTTAATTTAAATTGTTTTTTTCTTGAGTCTTCTAGCATGGAACATCACTCAGATCTATTGATGTGAAACTTGGTTTATCTAGAATGAGCCTTTTTTGCCAAGCTGCTTTTCAGCTGAATGGCCCTCAGCATATACTGGTACACGGAATTCCTCCCCATATAAAACATTGCACTTCTCCTTATTGCACTTCAGGAGGTTCTGCTGTTTGTCCTGTTTCTTTAGCCTGATAAGTCCCCTCTCTATGACAGCACAGTTCTCTGCCATATCAGTCACTGCTTTCATTTTTGTGTCATCAGCAAATCTGATGAGGGTACATTCTTCCTATCAACCAGATCGTTAAAGCAAATGCTAAACAGCACTGGATCAAGCATCTGCCTCTGAAGTACCCACTGGCTATGTCACCAACAAAGACATTAATCAGCACTGGTCACAGTACTGAGCCCTGAGCAACTCCACTCATTACTGGTTTCCATTTGGACACTACACCTTTGACCAAAACTCTTTGAGTGGGACCATCCAGCCAATTCCTTATCCATGAAGTGGTACATCCATTAAATCTTCATCTTTCCAATTTAGAGATCAGGGTGTCATGTGGGACAATGTTGAACGCTTTGCACAAGTTTAGGTAGATGACATCAGTTGTTCTCTCCTTGTTCACTGATGCTGTGACCCTTTCATAAAAAGTCATAAATCAGCCTTGAAATGTCTACTTTCAATATTATTCTTATATCTCCTATTGACTGTGGTTTGGACAGTGTTTCTGGACATTCTCTTACTTTCCATATGAACATAAAAATATCATAGTCTTAGATGGTATGAAAAATGTGTTGTTCATACTTTTCTTTAGTATACAA
Organism: Phaethornis superciliosus; assembly: GCA_023637945.1. Lineage (NCBI taxonomy): Eukaryota > Metazoa > Chordata > Aves > Apodiformes > Trochilidae > Phaethornis > Phaethornis superciliosus. The sequence continues at coordinate 77,708,870 of JAJQWJ010000002.1, forward strand.
TTTCATGAACATATATGTCTTGGTCATAGTAATGATTATTTGCCTTCACAATATCCCCTTCTTATCACTAGGAAAAAAGGAATGAGTTTTGGATGACTGCAAAGCTCACCATAACACAAAATCTATGTAGTAGAGGCTAAAAACTTGTATGGCTGGTATGTAATAAAAGATACTTCTGAGCTACCTTTAAAAGTTCTACACTGAAGTACATGAAATACATATTTATACAGTTAGTAGCATAAAATCTATTTTGCTAAGTATTTTGTACTGAGAGTGAGGGAAACAGTTAAACACACATTTCTTCTTTTATTGGTAACTTCTGTTAAACTTTCTGGAAGACTGAGATGCAAAATGAAGGTTGTACATATCCTATATTCCTCTTCTAATTATTACAAATGTAATTGCTGATCCAATAATTGAACATGAAACTAATTGACTATGTGTCCAAGTGCAGTTTTGTGTCTTCTGTAAATCAAGTTGCCTGATTCCAGTAATTAATTTCATGGGCCACCGGATTTGAACTAACTGCAAAATGCTGTAACTTTTGTTTGGTCACAGTTTGTATGAAATACAAATGCCTGAAACATAGACCTGAGAGTGAGTACCTAAGGTATCAATACGTTAAGTTTTAAAATACTTGAAATAAATCCTGTTTATCCATTTTCATGTGGCCAAGCTAAATGCAATTAATAATCTCAGCATGACTATCATTCTCACTTCTTAATTTTTTTGGCCAGTTGCAAATTTGTACCTTAACCAAAACAGGTGCAAGACAATACAACATCAGGCATATATCCACCTTTCAAAGATTTGATGATGTGATAAATTTGGAGCAGTGTAAATGGTATATCCATTGTGTAAATCTAGGAAAGGGAAAATTTCAGCTATGTCTCCAAGGGGAAACTTTGTTTCACTTTAAAGATTTTTTTCCCCGAGCTAAAAAAAGGACTCTGTTACAGAACTGAGAGATTTATGTATTTCTCCTTTTTTCTTTTCTTTTTTTTTGTTTTTTTTTTTTTGTTTTTTTTTTTTTCCTGCAGTGAAGACTTAGTTAAAAAATAATCAAAAAGATTTTTTTTAAAAAGTCATTGAAGTTGTACAATCAAAGGGGTTAATTTTGAAAATTCTTTTTTCATCTTCCTTCTTTTTTTTTCTCTTTCCACTCCCATTGCTCTCTCTCTCTTTTTTTTTCTTTTTTTTTTTTTTTTTTCCCTCTGAATTTTGAGCCTGGAATAATATTAAAATTTAAATAAACAAATCTTTCTCTCATCTTTCATTTATGTAAAATCCTAAAGATTATTTGCAATAATTTCTATTAAGTATACTCCATGATTCTTTGTCTGAAAACCATATAACATTTAGAAGCCAGATCTCCCTAATGAGATTTTTTGATTCCCTATCAGCTCTTTTCATTCTTTCAGATCATAGGACTCTATGAGACCTCCAGGGTACTCTAATTTAGTAGTGCTATTACAGGAAACAACATTACACCAACCCTTTTGTGAGTCATCAAGCTGGATCTTAAAATTAACTATGTGGGATTTGGGGAGCTTCCCTCTTGTCTCCTCTTCCCTGCACCACACTTTTTTTTTTTTTTTTTTTTTTTTTTTTTTTTTTTTTTTCAGCTACGTTACAGTAGTAGGAACTGTTTCAGCTTGAGAAGGATCTGTTAAGTGTTCCAGATCTGTGCTTTTGACATAGATTTCTAGCCTAGCCAATAAAAAGGATAGTAGAATGTCTTTGAGTAACTATGTTGGAGTTTTGCATAGTTAAAGAAGGTGCAAAATAAAACTTCCTTATGAATAATATAGCAGTAGCAAGTAGCTCAGGACTGATGATACTGTAACTGTAGCAACACAAAGCTTAAAATTACTAGTAAAATAATTAATGTTGCCTCCCGCTTTGTTTTTTAAATGAGTTGATTGATGTGTCGTGCCAGGTGCTGCGAATTTCAGTGAATTTTATACAGGTACAGGAAAAGTAGAAGGTTTCTTGCCTTCTTGCCCATTATACATCTGAGTAATAATCAGACAGAATATGGCATCCATTTTATTAAATATTAATTGTATTCTGGAATTTGGGCATTTCACAGGCTCAATTTGAGTAGCATGACTCACCAAATATCCCTAGAGCCAACAAATTTTTGTGATATCAGAAGCTATGTAATAGAAAGAAAAGTGGCAAATCATGTCCATTACCCAAAGCACTCAGGGGAGCACCAGTATCTGCTCGATTTGTGGCATGTTTTCCTACCTTTCTACCATGTAATATGTCTTCCTTGTCAACATCTGTTCTCTGTATGAGTTAAACCTCTTGTAAATCAAACCACAGTAGCTGTAAGGTGATCCTCTTGAGTACTAGCACTGTATTTATCCCCTATTTTATCTTTCTTGCCTAGAGAAAGGAACAACCTCAAATGAGGTGTCAAGACCTTCTAAAAAATACATGAAAATAAGAATGGAAGGGAAAACCACAACACCCTCTCTGAGGAGCTATCACAGGTATGCCTGATAGAAAGTAGCCTGTCTCAGTCAGAGCATGGAGCTGTCTAGGTTCCTGTATTTCCTAAAAAAAGTTTCCAGACAAAAGCTAGTTTTTAGAAGAATTTAAACAAGAGAATGTTTTAAGGTAGGAAAATTAACTGACTAGGTCAGAGAGAATAGAAATATGAACAGTTTGTGCAAGAAAATCTTTCCTTACTCCTGAAGCCCTTGTAGAAAGATTTCAAAATGCTTCGTAGTTTTCAAGGCTATAATAAGCCTTATGCAGTTTCTTCTAGTTCCTAAGTAGCTTCAATCTCCTTTGAGACATCCTGCTTCCTCAGTGTCTCACTATGACAATCTTTTCTCTGTCTGCTTCATGCAGTCTTATCCTTCAAGCCTCTCTCCTGTGGGAAGGACTATTTACTTCTCTTTGTAGAGGATTTTTTCTGACCCATTCCTTGTAGCAGTTTGTCTTTATAAAAGAAATACATACAACTTCCTTCTACAAAAATAGGGAGGCTGTCCACATCTGTATCAAATAAGAAATTATGAGAAGCAGAGTAATCTTAGAAAACCTCCCCTTCTCATACCATAGGTGTTTAGCCTTTCTGACCTGAAACGCTGCAGGGGTTATCTGGCTCTGACAGTTAGACAAGTAGGCAAGCATTAGAATTTCTCTCAGAGTCATATAGAAGTGAAAGGTAATGCTCCTGTCTCCTTCGATGCAGTAATATATTTGTAAGAGTAGGCAGAGCTGAGTTAAATTGTCTTTTGGAGAGAATTTTAGACTTCTATTTCCTCCAAAGTGAATATTCTGTCACAGTGTGAAGTTTTTGGTGGATCAGTGCTATAACTTGAAATTAGTCTGTTTTTTTAGCATATGAATAAATTTTAATTAGGTCAGAGAATACATGAGAAGGATCACACTTTGTGGTTTAATTCTCACTAAATGCACAAGTTGGAGGAGTAATCTGAATCTATGATAATGCAATTATAAAGCACTTCAGTTGTCACTGTCACCTCCTACTCCACGGGAGAATGTATGTGTATGATTATGAAGTTCTCTCTGAAAAATCCTCTGATGGTTTAGTGTAAGAGGAATGCTCAGTTTTTGTGCAGCCCTGATCATAATTTATGTCATGGTTTAGGCCCAGCCAGTACCAACGAGACCTCTACTTACTCACCCCCCACAGGGGACAGGGAGGTGAAAATCCACCCAAAGGCTCAGTAATCAAGACAAGGATAGGGAGGTTTTCAGTTCCCACTTACAATAACAGACAAAAGCCATACAGGTTCAGCTTGGGAATTAAAAAACATAATTTAATCTACAAGTAGAAAAAGAAAACATGTCCAGGTTTTATGTAAATACCTTCCCCCCACCGCTCCCTGCTTCTTTGCAGGCTGACATTACTTCTGCTTCCCCCTCAGTGGCACAGGGGGATGGAGAGAAAAGGTTTAAAATCAGTTCACCACACATTGTTTCTGCTCCTCCTTCCTCTTCAGAGGGAGGGCTCCTTACAGCCTTCCCTCACTTCCACATGGGTTCCCTCTCATGGAAGGGAGTTCTTTGCAAGCCCATCTGATGTAAGTTGCTCCCTTGAGCTGCAGTCCCTCAGGAAGAGACTGCTCCAGCATGGGTTGCTCATAGTAATGGTCTGCTGCAAGAATGGTCACTTCTCCTGGAGTGCGGTCCTTCCCATCTGTGGATAGACATTTGCTCCACCATGGTCCTTCAGGGACTGCTTCGCTGTGCTCCTCCGTGGGCTGCAGGAGAGCAGCTGCCATCTCACTGTGGGCTGTGAGGAAATCTCTGGGCACCTCCTCCCCCTCCTTCCTCACCGACATTGGTATCTCTACTCTGGCATTGCCCTCAGCTCCACCTCTAATCTGCTCTGCAGGGCCTTTTACAGTTTTATTTCCTCCTTTTTTAGTAACTCACTCACGGAGGTGCATACAGCTTCCCTCATCTGCTCAGCCTTGGCCAGAGGTGGGGCTTGAGTTGGAGCCAGAGGAGCCTCCCACAGATTCTCACAGGAGCCACCCCTGTGGCCCCCCTGCTACCAGAACCCTGCCTCACTAACTCAATACACCTTGAAACACACAGATTCCTGGGAACTTTTGGAGAGGAAGTGGTATTTCCTGTTGGTAGTAGGTGACTGAAAAATTCTGTTTCTTTAACGGAAGATTCTACAAAACCAGTTTGATGATACTTAGTTTTCCATGTTCTTTTATTGATCCTGCACCTATAGGATTCCCTGAATTATCACAATTTTTTATATCAACCAGGGCTGTGCTTATGCTTTTTGTTTTGCAGTGGGTTTTATTTTTGGTTTAATTTTTGTCGCATTCGTGCAGCAAGTCTATAATAAAAAATTTAACAGCTCCAGCACTAGTGCATGAATATCATGATTCTGACTCCAGATATGGGTAGGGAATGAAAAGTAACTTTGTGTTATCAAAAAATGTCTGTTGTTGTAGGAAAAAAAAAAGTTATGAAGAGTTAGAGAGTAATGAACATACAGGAATATTCAGATTAGAGTTATTCTGTAATGTAAGGAAATCAACTAGTGTAAATCCTACAAACTAAGTTATTGTAGAATAAATCTTTGATAAAATAGCATATGAGGGTGTTGCTGGTATTAATGCTGCTTCTGATTGGCATTGTTAGTTCTCCTTTTTTCTTAGCCTATGTACTATTGCCACTCAAAGAAAAGGGAAATGGGAATAATTTACTCACTTTTTGTGAATCTTATCAGCTAACGAGGTACATGCAATGCAAGTAAAAATATATTTATTTAATGAAATTCAGATTAGATTATAGAGCAGCTATACTTCTACAAAAGATAGAACTGGAAATTTTATGAATAATTACTAGGAGATAGAGGTCTCCTTCTATTAGAGTCTACACCTCTAGGAGTATTTCACCTCTAGATAAATATACCATGAATAACCTCCCATTCCTCTGTGAGATTTTGACAAATATGTAAGAAGTGAATGCTTTCTTGGCAAATACATTTTTCATTATTATGTCATCTGCAATATATTAACAAAGTAAGTGTAAAGGAAAAAGCTCTTTATTATCTTAGATGAACTCCCATGAAAGCCAATATAAGTTGTGTTTACAAGCAGACATTTTTTTCTAAAAAAATAACCAATAATAACTTATTAATATCTGAAACTGGTAATATTCTGGTCACTAGACTCTTGCTAGTATTATCTTCACTATTCCTTCTCCTTCATCACCTCCTACTTCCAGTAAACTCTGATAAAAATATTTTATCTTCTTTTGGAGATCAGTATTGCAGCTGATCGGTATATTTAAGTTGATACATTATTTTTCTCTGTTCCGTAAAAAACAAAACAAAACAAAACAAAACAAAAAGCAAGCAAACAACAACAACAACAAAACAACCAACCCAAAACAAAGCAATAAAAAAAAATGGTAACTCCTGGTGAATAAATATGATCTAGTTCAGAAGACAATTACAAAGGGAAAGGAGAATTCTATTCCAGATAGTAACTGCTTCCATACACTCAGGGATTTCTGAGCTACAGCTGTGTAATCTGTCCAAGATACACACTTTCTATGTGCTTCAAAAGAAGGCTAGCTTAGTGAAGGTACCTTTCATTCAGAAAGAAGAAAAAGGGAAAAATATGGGATTCTTCAGAGAGTTGTATGGTTTTAAACATAGAAAACATGCTTATTAATAATGACTGCTGCTTTTTCCCACTTCTTTTTCCAATTCTTGCTTTGATCAGTGATTTCTACAGTCAGTAACAAGAATCCTCTGCTCCAGTTTTTCTTAGATACACATACATTTTAGGGTAGAAAATTACAGTGCTTTGCTTTATTTGCATTGAAAGGAAAGGAAGAGGAGGATATGTGGCTGACAAGCTGTAGCCTTGAGGAATTATTATCTGATGTCGATCAATGCTAGATTCTAGTTTAAGCCTTCTCAAAAGAATATGGAGGGTAAAGAAAGTGTATGTGCTCTCAATTTAGTGTCAAGACCAGGAAATTGAACAATAGATAAATTACTAGGTTTCCATCAACTGAAAATATTTTTCATTTAATTGGAGTACTTGGTTTGAATAAAAACATACTTAATTTACTTTAAAATTAAATCAATACCATTTTGAGATTATTTTCATTCATAGAAAATATAGAAACAGACCATGTTATAAATGAAGGCTTAAGTACCAGTCAAAAGATAAAGGAAGGTAGCTTTTCTTAACCCCTCAAGTCTCCTAAACTTATGGTTAGAGAATCCATCTAGACCACAGCAGAGTTAAAAACTTAACCTCTTTGTAATCTAGAGGAGGGATTTGAACTGAAGTGTCCCTGTCAGTGAAAAACAAAATGCTATCCAATAAGAGTTGTTTTGTCCACCCACTGCTATGTTTTCTTTCACAAATAAGCTGTCAATCTGTTGCCAGTTGTCTGATAACCACACTGCCTGTGCTTTGCCAAGTAGAAACCAAATGTTGCAGCCATTACGGCCAATTCTTTATTTTCTCTATGAATATATCATAGGTTTGTTAATCCTTCCTAACTAAGTTACATTTCTAGATACATGAACCAAAATTTAGTACTAATTATCCATGCTATTATCTGATAAAAAAAAAAAAATTAAAATATTTTCTAAGCTGGTCCCATGCCCAGGGAGCCCAGTTCCTAGGTGTGGGGGAGATGTGCCCAGGAGCCAACAGCCTCAATGCACCTGTACATCCTGCATGCTCAGCACACAGACCTCCCTTATCTGGGGACAGAGTGGACCTGTGTTCCATGAGGCCTCTGAAGCTACATCATCTTGCTTCTCTGTGCACACAGGTGAAAATTAATTGCCATACTGGAACACCACATAGAGAGTTCTACTGGAAAAGATATAGCTAATTGTTCCTGACTGTGGAGTACCTTACAAATTTTACACTGGTTTCTCACAAACAAGGAATTTCTCTGTCAGAGGATATTGCTCTGCACTCACTTCTTCATGTAAATACCCATTCATTCTTTTCTCAGAACGAACGTCCACTGTGGAGTCTTTTAGGATTTCTAGGTAATTTTGAGAGTATTTTTAAGGGTATTTTCAAGGGTATTTTCTGCTATTTTTCATTGTTAGGGTTCCCACTTAAGTGTACATCTTCTCTTGTTTTCCTTAATGCCTGCACTTTTTCAAATAATAATGACCTATAGTAAGGGACTGTCCACACAGATCTCTTTCTTTTTTGTGTTGATTATACATTTCATCCTGCAAAAAACCTGATAGTGATGAATGAAAACTAAGCAGGGTTATTTCTCAAATTCTTTGCCAGCCCCTCAAGGAGAAGACTTTGCCAGTCTTTAGAAAGAGAATCTGGAAATTTCTGGTTTAATGGTTTAGAAAATATACAACTATTTATTGAGAAGTCTTAGGTTCATTCATGCATGTCTGCTGGCTATTGAAATATGAGCTTGACAAAATTTGGGGTTTTCTTTCGATGTACTGCTTTGACTCTAAATCCTCAGAATTACTGACTTCTGAGCAAAAGAAATGATAAACAAAAAAATTTCTTAGAGTATCTCAAGGAAAGGAGATAATATTTTAAAAAAACAACCAAACAAACATGAGATCAATCTAAACTGTATCAAACAATCCATCACAGCAGCTTGTGTCTATGCTGTCTAACACCACACAGACAATGATGTCTGATTTAGCTACTAATGCCAATGCTATAGTGTTTTTTTATTATTATTTTTCAATGTATTTTACTGAAATTTTAAAATGTTTTAATAAAAACCACAGAAGAAAAAATGGCTGTATTTATGCATAATGATCAAGCTTTTCCAATATATTTAGCCTCCGTGTGGTAAGTAATCACCTGTTGGTTTACCAAGTTCTAGTCATGTAGCAAGTGGCAGAGGGAGCACTATATCAAGTTAAAAATAATTGAATGCTAAGGTTCAAAAGAAAACAGATCAAACAAAATTATTGTTACATCATATGCAAAACTGTGGAAGCATTACAAATTACTGAAAAACACATTAATTGTATTGTATGTTGAATATAAAAGGTGTGGCACCACTGATAATGATAATTCAGAATTTGTTTTAATGGAAATCTCTTTATTCATAACTTATTAGTATGCTCTATCAGAAAGGAACTATCTCAGTACATTTGTTTATTTGTCAGAAAAGCCTAAACATGCACAGAGTAAAATGGATAGGCTGCAAGAGTACCTGGTTGTCTGCTAAACAGAGTGATTAAAAACCATAAGCTCCCAAATGGATCTAAGGATTATCCTTAGGACAATTTTTCTTGAGAAACAAAATGTAGGTGTTGAGTTATTTCTGTATTTTGATGATATCGATGTAACCTACATAAAAGGCTGATGTTTTAGAAAGAAATAGTATTCTGGAAAGAAATAGTATTTTAGAAAGAAATAGTATAATTTCCATCCTAATCATATTAGGATGGAAAAGAATTAATTTAGTAAGTATAATATTTTTTCTGATACTTTGGTTTTATATTTTTAAAATTTTCATTACAAAATTTTAAAAGCTTTCAGTTTTCACATGCACTGTCTCAGATACAAATAAATAACTCCTATTTTTTGCAGAAGTATATTTATGCCTCTCCTCAGTCATCAGTAGCTGCATCTGTACAGTGGACTTTCACATTTGTAGCATAAATCTCTTCCACTAGAGCTGTAGTGTTATAATTATCACAGATGGCAACAGAAATAAGTGGTTATCTCAGTGGACCAGGTGCTTGAGAAAGATAGATAGAACCGTACAGCCATGGATTACATATTTATGAATAAACACATTTCACAGAGAACATAGATTAATTAAATGAAGGAGTCCCTTTGTTGAAGGCACTGTGTCTAACTGATTGAGAAGTGAATTATGGATTCACCATGTTAATCATTACAGCAGCCTCTGTTTTAAGGGGAAGTAGTTTTAGCTTGTAAAGGAAATGAACAAAAGCAGCCTGAGAGATGCGATGCTCAATTTTGGTTCTCTAATTCTTCAAGCTTTTAAATTCATTGTTGTCTTTCACTGGGTTATAGGTTTGTTCTCTTCCTCCTACCTTGCCTAAGACAAATCAAGTTTATAAAAGATTCAGATATGTTTGCACTCACACAGCTATTCCAGCAGTTCTGTTGTTTTCTCTAGAAAACAGGTTCAGTCAGAAAAATAAAGTAGACATGTTGTGGGGCTTTTTTTTTTTTTTTTTGTATATCAACAATACTCGATATTTCTCTTCTATAATTTTTAACTGTTCATAGACAGAAAGTGATAAATATGTTTTCAGAGAACAAATTTCACAAAAGGTATTTCCCAAGCAACATGACATACATTAACAAAACTCATATGTCTGCTTCTTATTATTTCTGCGCTAGAGAGTGATAAGCATGATATGTGATAAATTCTTTAATCAAATAATTAATTTCATAAGAGAGTAAATGCCAAATGGGAATATGCATGCAGATGAATTTTTGTTTGCTCATTAATATCCAAATTACAGCTGATAATATCTCCCACAAACAGCTCAATATGGTAGTGTAGTATCATTTGGTAAGATAATGTGTCTATTTTACCTCCTATATTTCCCCTGGAAGAATATTACTAATTTTTTTCCTCTAGGGTATGGGAAAATACAATTTGGTAAAGAAACAGTTCGTAAAACATTTGTACTTTTGTCCTAGTCTCCCTAAAATCATGACTCAAAGAAGATAAATATTTAATATTCCTAGAATCTCGAATATTATCACCCACTATGTTTCTTGAAATCTTAAAGTAGTTTGTGTTGTTGTGTATACATTTAAATACTGTGGAACACTGTACTGGTATGTTTACTCATTAAGGGTTCAAGTCTTAATAATTGCACTGGAGTCCATTGTCAAGTATTGGAAGACAGGTATAATGTCTGCATCACCTTTTCATAATTTCCTGTACTTGCATGTTGCCTGATGTGTAGCAACACTTGGGGTGGTTTAACCCATCAGGCATTGCTTGGCAACAACTGAGACATCCCTGTGTTACCAACATTTTTGTGTTACCAACAATCCTAAATTCGAAGAGCTGTTTCTACAGCATATACTAGGAAGTAAATTAACTCCATCTCTGTCCTAGCTTCTTTGTAAAATAATGCAGTGGAAGACTTCAGGGGCTGTGGACATGCAACTGAAGACTGGAGCATTGTGCTTGTATGTTCCTTTTGTTTCTTTCCACTCATGCAATGGCAAAGAGCATATAGATCTCTCATCAGTGGTTCCCCAAGGGACTTTGCAGAGCAGCAAAGATATTCTTTTACTTCTCTGGCAGTGGTTAGGCAACAGTGATAGAATTTGGACTCTTCACATTTTCATTGTAATTATGAAAGTTTTATTGTAGTTTAGGAAGGATTTACATATGTTACATGAAGTCAGGTTCCTAAATTATTTTAAACCACAATACTTACCTGTTTTTAATGTGAAATGAGTAGGTGTAGTTTCACAAGAAAACTAGCAAAACACAGTATTTTATTATTCCCTGAAGCATTTTCCTTGTTTTTGTGCTAAAACTATTTTTGAATTTACTTTTGTAGATTTTCCATTGGTACTACTGCTATATTTTCCTAGATTAGTAAATTTTTTTCTTTCCAAATTCTTCTGCTTTCATTCAGTTTTTCTTTACTTTGCCCCATATTACAGGATTAATACTTCAATCCATTGCAGAAATTTAAAATTAGTTAAATATTCATTACATGGTACACATTAGAGAAGAATCAACCCTGACAATTCAAAATTTTAAAAACATCAGACCAGGACATTAACCAGCATAAATGATTATAGGTTCAGTGATGATGATGAACACAGACTGTTTTATAACACCTTAGAATCTTGTTTTCTCCCTTTTAATTTTCAACCTTTTTGGCTGTGGAACAGATGTTTCCATGCAGCCCATGGAGAGGACCATGTTGGAGCTGAAATCTACACTACAGCCCATGGAAGACCCATCTAAGCGAACATATGGTCTGAAGAAAGGTGCAGCTTGTGGCAAGGACTCACACTGGAGCAGGGGCAAAGTGTGAGTAAGGAGCAGGAGAAAGGAACTATTACATACTGACAACCACCTCCAATTCCCCATAACCTTGTGCTTCTGTGGCGGTGAGGGGAGGTGGAGGACTTGGGAATGAAAGAAAGATGTTAAGACTGAGAAGAAAGTAAGGGAGTGTGGAGTGAAAGTGGTTTAGGTTTTGTCTTTGTTTCTTGCCTGTCTATGTCTTGACCCATGAGATTTGCCATCTTATTTCCTCCCTACCATTGATGAGGAGGAATGGAGAGCCAGCATCAACTCATCACTGTTGCTCTATGATCCTCTGTCATCCAGATCCCAACATTTTATTGTGTTATTTGTGAAATGTACAAAAGGAATACTTCTGTGACACATTAACCTTCTCATAACTCAGTATGTCATGTGTTACAATTTATTATCTTTAACTAGAGGGAGTAATATTTACCTAATGAAAGGAAAAAATAGCTGGGCAGTAGAGTTCAAGTGTTTATTGTTTATTATTCCTCATCTAAGAAGAAAATACAACTAGTTAAATTAAAACAAACAAACAGAACAAAAAAAAAAAAACAGAAAAAAAACCAAAACAGAAACAGGGACAAAAAGAAACAAAGCCCCAAGAAAATATGTAAGTCCAAAAAAAGACTCTTCAGTCCACATAAAACAAGATATTTCAAGATATCTGGCATCCAGGAGTCAATTACAGACAGATTTTCTTATATACTGCAAGGAAAACTGTTAATTTAGAGGTAGAACTTTTTGTTATCTGCACTTCAAAGATAGCTGTTTTTATTATAATGGTGAATATTTGCATGCCAATACATAAATTCAAAAGAACAGTCAACAACAACAAAATATTAATTAAAAAAAAAGAGCAAAGGTAAATAAAATAGGTATCACAAGGGGCAAACCTCTGTAAAACACAATACCTTGAGTTAGGTAGCATGTGATACTTCACCTTCAGCAAAAGCAATACAGCCATGAAATATACAGAAAAAAAATATCAGAAAGGTAGTAAAATAGAAGTTAAAAATGCATAGTGTTGTTCCATTTTTTCTTAGTATTGTTATAATATTTATAAAATTATGTATGTGAACTATCTCTATCTAGAGACTCCATTAATCATGTCTTCCAATAGATCATTGCTAACATAATGCTTACATTCATTTACCTTTTGTTCTTTCACTCCACTGCCAGTAAAATCAATTCCAGAATTTACTTTTATTGTAATCCCATTAAAATTATGGTTTTTTTTCTTCTGCACAAGAATCCTTGGCCTCATTTCTTCTACTACTTTTTTTTTTTTTTTCAAAGAAACAAATAAAATTACCATTATTTAAGTTAAAATTATGTTATACTATCTAAATAATCTGAAACAAAACATTGATGGATGCCAGCTGAGCAAGAAAGATGCATTTGTGGTTGTATTTAAAGGAAGTAGAATTCAAAGGCATAGGGCCAAATATGTCTCTAAGGGCTTCTTTATAATGAGATAAAGAACCAGAACAATGATTACAGTAATACAGATTCCAGGAAGTTTATATAAACTGCATTAGCAGCAGCAATTAAAATTCATACTGTTACCATCCACTATTCAGTCCCATTACAACTGGCCTCACCCCAAAACTCTTAAAAAAATCAGAGATATTATGCAAGTGCCTAGTGGCGAGTCTGTTCTCATTCACATTTTTCAGGCACAGAAACAATAGCCTTCTGTCTTCCTGTCTTTGCAGAATAAATAGATACAATATTTGGGAGTCTGAAAGTCTCAAAATGTCCCACATCAAGAGTCTATCAATATCCATTACCTCACCAGGATATGTGCCTGATATGGAGAGCGTGCCATGCTGGACTTTTGTTTTCTTTCTCTCCATCTGTCTTTACCCTTACTTAGCCAGTTCTGCTTCAATACAGCAAGAAAATAGTGGACAAATTGTCAGGGTTTTTTTGGTATGACTTGAATACCTGGAATGGTCTGCAGATGACTTTTTTTGAGTTAGATGTTCCTGAAGATAACCAGTTAAAATTGCAGGTACCAGTCTGCTACTTAAAGAGGACAAATAGCGGCATCTTTATGTTACCTCACTTTGGAATTTTTACTGCAAAGCAAAACAATAAAACAAATAAAATAAAAGGACTCAAACTAGGGCAGAGGAAAGCTGAGAGTGTGAGTGGGGAGTGTTTCTGAATAAGAATATTGATGAGATTTAAAGAAATACACTAAGTTGAATGCCTACAAATGATTTGTGTTACTTGCAATTTTCTTTTTGCAACAGAATGATATAGCCGTTCAGTTATATAAAACTCTAAAAAACAAGGCGTAATATTGTATCAACAATCCTCAGTCAAAAGCTTTTTTTTCTCTTTTAAAAAAGTAACTCTTTTTTCCAAAATATTATGTATGCTACCAACTTTAAGTATACCTAATTCTTCCAATTTTTAAGACACTTTCTTCCAAAAGAAGAAATTTCATTAATACTGGAAAAAAAAAACCAAAACACTTTATCCCTTTCAAAGAAATAAGGCTGTCTCATATTTTCTATTCTATGTTAACCTCTGTCCACAAATTAAAAAAAAAACCAACATTCCAAAACACTGCATTCTATTGCTGTTTTGCATTGTCTTGCTATAAGTCTTTTTCTCCAGCCCAGATGAAATTATTAAAACTAAGTGATGCCTCACTCTTGTGTAAAATGTGTAACTCAAAAAGACACAGAAAAACCTTCCAAACAAAAATAACCAGAAAAATCCACCGATAGTACAGGCTTGCTTAAACCATTAGTCTGTTGCAACAGAAGTTTTTCTTCAACAACGGTTGGCTTCAGATTGTTGAACTTGAATTTTAAGTAAAAGTTGATGGGAACATACAGGAAAGAGTGGAAGAAATAAATAATAAAAAACCCCAGACTTTTCTTGATTTAAAAAGTCTTTTCCTTTAGTATTACCCATGTAGGGGTTAGCCACTTCATACCTGGTTACCTAGAAGCTGTAAATTGGCAGCACTGTAGTGTTCTCTTATATTATAAGTGGACAGGTAAAGAAAGAACAAACATCTCACATGTTTGTTTGTCTTGTGTCACTACAAATATTACTGTACTGGCTTTGTTCAAGGAACAAAACTCATAAATATATTTATCTAACTCACTTTCTTCATACCTGTGATCTTCTTCAGTATGTTTTATTCAGGCCTCATTGGTTAGGAATTGTAAGCAAAATATTTTGTTATTCTCTCTTTCATTTCTTATTGGATAAACAAGGATATGTAGGGAGAGAGAGATATTCTGCATGTCTGTGTATTGTTTAACTTTAGGAATTCCAAATAAAACCCAAAGGCCACCTACAAAATAAAACCATTTTTTTAGTGGTCATTGGTCATTCTGGGGATAAAATTACTACAGAACAGAAAGAATAATGCTCATTTGTAAAAAAAAAAAAAAAAAAAAAAGAAAAGAAAAAGAAAAAAACAAAGAAAAAAAAAAACACCCAACCAAAAAAACCCCAAGCCCAACACACAATACTTATTTCAGTGTAAGAACTACTGAATGTAAATATGTATATAATTAGAAAATTAAATATAAATGCATGCTTTTGTTTCTCTGTATGTTTTATATGTCTTGCCTTCTTTTTCTTTCAACTTGTTTTTCCTTTGATACACTCTCCTTCTCTCATCCCCTCACTGACTGAGGTAGAATCCTTTTTCCTTTGTAGTATTTCTTGATTAGATTGCTATGATCTTTACACCTGTTTGGGATTGTTGCCTTTCCTCCCAAAGCCATTTCAGAGCATGCTCACACATCAGTTTCTGTCTGTGAGTCTTTCCCAATAATCTCCAGTCTCTAATGGCAACTAGTACCTTCTCAAGCATCAGAAGAATAAATGATTGTAAATGAGGTAATAGTATTTTACTCCTCCCTGAGACATTATTACTGTGATTACCTAGGTCTGCTCAAATTTTCAAGGGCATGATTTATCTGTTTCCTGGAAAAAAAAAAAAGAAAAAAAAAAATCACAGGATGATGACCAATCATTGCTTCTCCTTGGCAAAGCAGTAAAAATTGTGAACAACTTTGTAAAGGTCAACCTGATGTGTGGAGATTTCTCATTCTCTATGTACTGCATGAGGTTTGAATTCAGGTGTAGAATAAAATTTTTAGAACTAAGTGTGTGCATATGTAGTTTGTGTGTACCTCTATCACTGTCTGAGATAATTTACGAAGTCGTACTTTGTAAAGTAGATTTGGTAGGTGTTCTGTGGGCATTGGCTGCCAAGATACAACTACAGCCATCTTCTGTTTGAAGGTCTGAACAATCCATGTAACTGGGTCATTTGGTAGTAAAAAAATAGCATTATATAAGTTTTCTTTAGTACTGGAAAAAGAAAGATATTATTTCTAAGCATAGACTTCTACTAATACATGTTTACACCTAAATACATAAATTGAATTAGTCTATACAACACAGGAAGGATCAGCAGGCTAGCATGAGACATCTGTGTCCTGGTACCCAAGAGAGCAGAACACATCCTTGGGTGCATTAAACATGGAATAATGAGACAGTCAAAACAGGTGATCATTCTGCCTTATCTGGCATTGTTGTGGCCTCACCTTGTGTACTTTATTCAGTTCTGTGCCCTACAATTTAAGAAAGGACATAAGGTACTTGAATGGAACCAAAAGACCAAACCATAAATGCCCTTACCTTGTTGTCTAAATGCACTTAATTAGGCATATAAAAAAAGTGCAGTTTTTTCGTTGGTGAAAAACCTAACACAAATCCATTATGTTGATATTATCTAGGTTCCAAAATATAAAGACTACTTTTCGAAGACTTTCAAGTATGATCTTTACTTCAAGCAGTATGGGATTGCTTTTCTTTTTATTACATTGTATTCTTATAGCACCTTAATATCAACCTGTTACCCCTGAGATAAAACTTGTTCTTCTAAATGCTTCTCAGTTACTAATTTTGTAAAGGTTAGAATCTAACTTAGCTCCTTTGGCTCAAATGAGGAATAAATTAAGACAGAGGAAAAGTGCTGCTCTTCTAAAAGAAACTGATGAGGAAAAAGAATCATAGTTTTATTTTAAATTAGTTTAATCATGGTTAAATAATGCAGGACCACAGAATATTTGTTTAATTGAACAGAGACATAGAAAGTAGCTGAGGTAATTTGTCAGATTTAGGAAATTTTGATGTGATTAAATTTTCTTCACATACAACAATCTACCCTCCATCCTCTGCAGAAAATGTTAAGCACATTATTTATCCTCTTGGCTTTAGTGTTAGCTTTAGTATCAAGCGAACTAAGTCAATAAAATGTTCTCTTTAGATTATTTCACAGGACACAGTTGGGGTCTGCAAGAATGATGAGGTTTTTATTTTCCTTTGCCTTTCATGGATACCACACCTTTTGAAGGTGAAATTTGTTTTCATGTGTTAAATTACATTTGAACTTACTTAGAGAAAATCAAACCTTTGCAAAGTATGAAAGTCTCAGAGATGTAATCTAAAAATGAAATAGTTGAAAGAAGTTTAGACATAAATTTGAAACTCCAGATTTTTAATAGAATAAAACTGGATTATTTTTCTAACCTCTTCTAAAAAGGCGATCAAAGTGTTTTTGAATTCTGACAGGGTTCTCACTCTAAAATTTCTCAAAAACCACCCTAGGTAATGATAAAAGGTATCAGTAACAGAAAGATCATTTTGGCATACCCTGTCAAGAGCTTTAAACCAAAATGCCACTGAAGCTAAATTCTTCAGATCTAGAAGTAGCTCTTACTGTTTATGTCTGGAACATTTTCCTAAAACAGGGTGAAGAAGCTTGTGCTGCAAGGATAACAACTTCAGATTATGGTACTGTCAATTTGATAACTCATGAAACTAACACAACCACCCAAAAAAAAAAAATGCTCAGTGCTCGTTTTTGTTCTCTAACAAACTTCAATGGTAAAGGTATTCCTCTTTTTTTTATGTTTCTTTTGCCTTGTGAAAACACAGCAGAAGTCTCTAAGCAATGTAGATGGTGGTCTTCAGCCATCCCTATTTTACCAATGTTTGCCCAGAAAAGTACAAGGGAAACAAAAGGAAGCAAATTAGTCATCATATTTACATTCCTCTAGATGTATAACAGGGGTTAGATGCTTCTCTTCTGTTTTTGGGGAGGCTTCAATGTAAGATTTTCTCTAGTTAGCTCTGTCAGTTATTTCAGCAAATACTTCACCAAAAAGATAACTAAATTACTTTTTGAATATTAAAAAATAAGCAGCAATATAAGAAAGTTTTTTTCAGCAAAAAATACATGATTATGTAACTTTCCACTTACAGGGTTTATCACAGATTCCAAACATAAAGAAAAACCTTCATGAATCTTCTTGTTTCTTTATCCTCTTTAATCCATTTCAGTTTAAGAGTGGGGATTACTGATCCAGCAGCAGGATGTCTCCTACACTTTTGCTGTCTTTACAGTCCCCTCAACAAAACTGGAAAATATATGATACAGAATGATTTTCATTCCAGTGGCATTCATACAAATGTTTTCATCCTTTGACCAAAGTTTTGAAGTAAATATAGCTACTCTAAATATATGTGAATATAGAAAAGAATTTAATTTGACATTTTGGCTGGATACATTTTATACTTTTTATAATGCTCAGTATATGGACCTTAGTACCCTGAGGATAGTCCAAATTGACTGACAAAGCAAAGAGTCAACTTTATATGAGATGGATGATTAGAAGTAAAAATCGATGAACGTGTAATAAATGTTAGACCTGTATTACTTTGTTTTACTCCTAATTTAAGTGCTAAAAGAGACAATGGATCTAGTGACTAATAAATAGCAGGAACAAAAAAATATCCCCAAAATACAGAGGTAACAAATAAAGAAAAGATAATTCTTCACACACTTGAAAAATTTTACTTTGTTTTAATTGTTTAAAGGACTGTGAAGATAAGGAGTTCTGTCCAAAGAAGCAGAAAGTGTTGTTATGAAAAGGATTGGGAATAAAGGCTATGGTTAAGGAAGAAGCCTCAAACATTACGCCAAAGTGCTTTTAAAAGGACTTCAATATTTAAATAATAACTGACTTACATTGGACGCAGAAGGAGAAAGCCTTCACAGTAGGAGGTGTGAAATTACAAATGGGAAAAAAAAGTGAACTAGAGCCCAAGTAGGAAGCAGCTGAAGTATTAAGAGGAAAGGAATGAAGTACATGATAGACATGTCAGTGTCCTCGTTATGCCTCAATTATTTCCTGAGTGATACTCCTTCCTGAAAACACAAATTAAATGGAAAGGCTAGATTTTGGAGATGTTCTAAATGGAAAATGGTAGGATTTAGTAACAGATTGAATGTGGAAGATAATGGACAGAAAAGTGTCTAGTATAATAATTTACCTGTTTAGGGGATGAGAAGGATTACAGGCTTATGTGCAATGATGGGAAAGGATGTCAAAGTGAAAATGCATGTGAAATGGTTATTTGCTTCCATCCCTTTAAAAGGTCTACATTTTTTCTATAGAGACATGAAAAGTCCACAGTGGTTTTCAAGATGGAAATTCAAGGTGTCTCAAGCATAGAATAATTACACTGTTTAAAGTGAGATAGAATGTCCAAAATTTACATATAGAAACTATATTTTGGTTGTCTATATGTAAAATGGCTTCCACAAGAATAGGAGGGATTAAAATACTTCATCATAGATATAAATAGATGTCAGACAACTTTCCTTTACATTACAGGCTCAATTACAAGGTGTTGATTAAAGGAATTCAAATATGTTTAAAAACAGTTACGAGTTCATGCCAAAAAATCACACAAGAAGCACTGTAGGTCTGCCAGCTAGACTAGGGAGAAATGGTACCCACCCAGTAGAAAGCTGTGGCTTCTCTAAACTCTGCACCCATCTCGACTGACACTTTGCAGACAAAGATCTACAGGAACACGCAGCCACCCAGGCTGTGCCTTGTACCAGAAGGTACACCTGTGGGAGGTGTGCTCAGGTAGAGGAACTTAGTGACAGAGCTCCAAGAGGAGGTAGGTTGAGAAGTACTAGGGACTGTGTGTTTGAATGTGTGTTTGAGAGAGGCTCTTGGAATTACACCCTGTCTTTGAAACAGGCCCAGCCTGCAGAGAAGACATGTCACAGATTCCCTACCTTCTCTCCACCTGGCTGAACACTGTGACTCAAGGCAAAGGGGACACAAGTCACAAGTTCCTGCCCTCTATGGCTACCGCAGCTTCCCAGGTGCCCCTGCTTAACAGGTACAAGGCTCTGCAAGTGGAACTCAATGGTAAGGAGGACAAGGGTTCATCCACTCTGGAGATGTTGCCAAGGTTAAATCATCCTAAGCCTTGTGTCAAAACCACTGACACAGAGAAAATAAAATCTGTCATTGTCATAGGAGACTCCATTCAGAAGGGAACACATGATCCAATATGTAGAATAGACCTTCTTCTTAGGGAAGTCTGTTGACTTTCTGGGGCCTGGGTTAAAGATGCAAAGAGAAAACTTCATATTCTGATACGTCCCTTGGATTATTACCCATTATTGATTTTTTCAGGAAGGCAGTGAGGAAGTTGCTACAAATCCAAGGGCAAACAAGGGGAACTTCAGGGCTTTGGGTCAAATGGTTAAGATGTCTTAAAGACTACCTTGAGGAATCTCATAAAATGAAACAGAAAATTTTAAATTAAATTAAACAAGGGGGAAACTGAGAGGAATTTATGCCTTTTGGCAAAACAAAAATTGCTGTTCCGTGTCAGGGCACAGAATGGGCCAAACATGAAGCATGGGGACGAAGCAAGGATGGGCTGGGATTTGGTCCTGCTGTTGGGGATCAAGATCAGCCGTGGTGAGTGGAAGTGTGGTCAAACACAGCTCCTGGGTGGCTGGGCAGAGCCATCGGGATGGATGGGGGGATGTTTGGCAGAGTCAGGAAGACCTGTCAGTTCCCTCAGAGCTACTAATTCTGTTCTACGATACTAATTTGGGTTGAAAAGAAGAAATCATCATATTTCACATTCCATTAGGTCTTGGAAAGTTTCTGCCCACTATGTCTAATTTTATTCTCCTTGTAATCTAATTCTCCTGTATCAAATTTTATTCTTTAATTCTCCTGATTGTTGCTGATTTCATGGGTATACTATAATTTAGCCTATAAAAATGTCCTGGCAGACAAATTCAGCTTTAGTTTTAACCTGTGAAGCATCAGAAGCAAACATTATTTATATACACTATGCACTTGAGTAAAAATTTCTAGAACATAAACCTATTCTGTAGCATATAAGAAATTTTTTTCTCTCAAGACTACTCATGTCTCTTGTATCTGCTTCAGCAACATACAGTATCTGAATACAATATTCTTTCTGGCTCTTTCACCATTCCTTGTTTTAGTTCAGTTGGTTGTAAGGAAGTTAAAAATGATTACAGAATTTTAAAATATGTAGATAAATTTCACTCTTTCTTGAGTGTAAGATTTTTTTCTCTTCTACCATCAATCATCTTTATTCAGTGCTTCTTCTTACACTCTTATAGAGCAGGTAGTCTGGTCCTTTTTTAGGACCAGAAGAATGAGCTAAGATAGTGAACACTACATTCATCTCATTGGGGTTGTAACCTCCTTTGTTACAACCATGTCACAAGCCTCCATGAGAGAACGAACAATTTGTTTTCCAAAATTCTGAATATGTGGCTTGACCTTTTTCAGAAGTCTATGTCACTCTTGCCACAGCATATTAACAGATTTTTTATTTTTACTTGCTGTTGTTGTTCTTAAATGAAAAATTACTAATTTTTTAATTATTATATTTTAGTTAAATAAAATAAATCATGTGTGATATTGGGTTGACCAAATAAGTTTGGTTTGGTATTGGCTTCTTGGTTATGCAAGGTATTTCAGGTCAGTTTAAAAGGAAATTGGTTTAGCATTACTGGCAGAAACAAACTGGAAAAATAGTGACTTGGAAAGATTATTGATGAATGATGATGAATGCAGCAGTAAAGATAGAGGAATTTAGTTTGCAGAGATTATATTTGTTGTTTTCTCTGTGGTATACTTTACAGTACATGTCTAATTTTTTCCTGGCCTTTTTCTGTAATTTGTTTGGAAGAGGTGGAAATACATGTCTGAACTATTAATAAATAAAAATCAGTATTCAAAAGTCTTCTCATAGAAAAGTTTTGTTTATTAAGCACAAGACAGAGATCATCAGGTTAAAAGTAGGAAGACTGGGCTTTAATGACTGTTATCTTTACTGAATGACAAGATTTTTTTTGCCTATACATAAAATTCTTCAAAGTGAATAGAACAATGAAAGCATAGAAAAGTGATAAGGCAAATAAAAAACATTACCATATGACTGTGTGAACTGTCAGAGCAGAAACATGAGGTTTTGGATGAGGAAAGTGAGTAGTGAGTGCTTAACTGTTTGGTATCCGTTCATATATATGAATTTCCCCATGAAAAAAAGCACAATATTTGAACAGATATTTTTAAAATCATAGTTCATATTCACTTTGAATTTGATCAGGTTTTCTCCTGGTGAGTAAGCAGTGTTAGCCTGATTTATGTCTTTCAATCAAAGAAGGCATGTAAAATAAAAACAAATTGGACCTCTGTCCCTCAACAGTTCTTAAAACTTTTAGCAATTTTTTCAAAAGAACAGACCACTGGTTCTTTAAGCACAGTTTGAAATGATCTTCCTGAGTAATAACTTGTTAACAGACAATTAAGAGATGAGCTTTATTGTCTGTTACTACTGTAACCTTCCCTCCAATTCTCTTTATCAGACTTCCCATGGTAAGCAGCTAAATCTGGCAGCTGTTGGGATGGAGGAGTTACAATTATAAATCCTATTATAATCTTTTAGGATTAAGGTCCTATGATGCATGTATGATTGTTAACATCTTTATAACTCCTGAGTGGAGAAAGACCTAAAGGCTAAGTAATATTCAGATGCAGGAAAGATATGACTCTGGGCATATCTAAAAGTGAATAAAAGCTTGTCTCCTACTCACTTTCTTTTTCATGTGTGAATTATCTTACTAATCCAATGTTAACTAGATTAATATAGTAGAAAAAAAGGCATTTCTTCCTGCACTATACAAAGACTGTAGCTGAGTGAAGTGTATATCTTGCTTAGTACTGTATGAGTGTTGAGAACCTAATGAGCTCATACCTCCTTTTTGAAAGGAGATAAAAAAAGTCTGGCCCAATTATCTGCTTTTACAGCCATCACTAGCAGTGCAGTTAACACATTGCTATGTGGGAATTGCTTCTAGCAGCTGTTATAGTATACTTCCACTGCTAAATAGTGGGATGCAGAAATAACTCTTGCTCTTGATTAATTAGGGGCTAATCAGGGACAGAAAGGTGGAAGCAGTACAAAGGGTGATTTGAAAGAAAGACCTGTCTCAGAATAGTGACTATGCTTCCTCTGAAGATTTTTGTCTCAGGCAAAGGGGACTTGCTGCAGTTGCTAGAGCCAGGCCAGCTAATGAACTTTTAATTATTGCTGTACTTCAGATCCATTGCTGTAACACGGTTATTGTTTTTCTTCTGAAAATTCTCAGAACCAAGTTATATTTCCAATTTGAATGATGTTTCGTTTGTTTTTCATGTAATAAAAAAATTGTTTCAGCAATAAGTAGATAATCTTTCAGTACAAATAGTTTTGTTTTAAGAAGGTGAAAACCATGATGAAGAGATAAATGACCAAGGTGTGAAAATAGAGCACTAGACATCCTGAAGCTCTTTTTCTAATCTGTAAAAGATGAAAGAATTTGTGACACTTGTCATAAATCTGCTTTGATATAAACAGAAAAAAAGTTTACAGAGGTCTAAAAACTGTCCAGTTGTTACAGTGGTTGTGATAGCACCATGGTTTCAGTGAATGGATATATGGTTATATTCAATTAATTACTTGAGCATTGGGGTGTACTGTGTACATGTAGTGTGTTTAGAACGTGTTGTCACTGCAGGTGCAGTGATTGAGACAAAAATAGTGAATTTATTTTAGGGAAGCATATTGCTGATTTAGGAGTGTAATGGCCCCTGACAAACTCATTCATAAGTATTATATACTGTTAACATAATAGCATAACTTCAGGAACATTTTCCTTAATTGCCTTTTCTTATTGTTGGCAGGTTTTGTTTTCCAGAAGAAAGTCAAGAAGGAAGTTATTATCCCAAAATAAATCAGATAGAAACTTCTGCTGATTTTGTAAAAGATGTTGCTTTTATTCAAATATGCTTGTACTATTAGGTAAGACATTTTATTTCAGAATTTCCACCATGGGAGTTATTGGGCTGTCAGGATCTCAGAGGTTGATTATATAGCCTCTGGAACTGGTTGAATTGTTTTTCTTCAGAAATAAATTATCTAAGCAGTTACACCATCTTTATTCTGTTAGGCAATTATTTATCAATTGAGCTTCATTGCTTAAGTGTGTTTTTTATGCATAAATGTAATCTGAGTAGTTCAGATAGCAATTGTAGTCTGGGGGTTATATGTGAATTTCCCACTCTGACTATTTCTCATCCATTATTTGTGGTGTGTAATGCATTTAATCTGATGGTTTTTATTTATTATTTAACTGTTTAGGAGAGCTATGCAACTTTCATATTTTAAACAGAGGAATAACAGAGGAATTCCTTCTAATCTTCTTTGCACTGTAAAAACTATCAAATTAGAGATTTGCCTTGGTCTGCCTGGTTTCTTTCTGAAATTCTTTGAAGTGAGACTACACAAACAGCTGACAGGAAGAAGCATGTTGTCTCCTCCATGTCTCATTGTACCTTGCTTGGGGATAATATTTCCACAGAATTTCCTTCTCTGATGATGACCCAGCACTGAACATAGTTTTACACTTTCTGAGATGGCAGATTTGTGTTACTGTTTTAGGACATCTTCCTGAAAAATGCATTCCATTATCAGGCCATTTTTATAAGCTCCATTTAAACATTGCAAGGGTTGTTCAACAGAGCAACTGATGGGACTAATGGCCATTTGTTGCCCACGCTAGATTTGCTTTAAATATTGTGTCACACAGCTAGAATACTTAATTTGAAAACTTTTAGTCATGAAACAGTTAATAAGGATTAAAAAGACTTAGTTTGAGACATGTTTAAGCTTTCATTTAAATGACACAAGATAGAACTACCTTTCAGAAATTCAGTGTGTTACAAATGACAGTGACAGTTTCAACATAAAAAATAGACTATGAGTGGAAATAAAAGATAAATTATCATCCACTATCATCCACTAAATTATCATCCATCTATTTTTTTTCTTGACAAATTTTTGTTCAGTAAAAAGTGAGTTACACTCATCAAGTAGAAGTTTTTTCATTGAATTTTTTTTCTCCTAGGTATCTGTACTATGACACAGAGAGAAACAAACAACCTCACCAATAGACAAATAATTTCAACGCATTAGCATGGCACTGAGTAGCCTACACTTATTCATGACTATTTGATATTGTGTCAGAGGTGGATGGCTCCCCAAACTTCTGTCCCACTGAAAATGCCATACTTTTCTAAAGAGGAAAAGTAGTGTCATGGCCAAAGAGGTAAACTGGGACCTGAATAACTAGGTCTAAGTTGTTAGCTTCATCCATTTTTACAGTGAGCATACAGCTCAAGAGTTGTTTGGTTTCAGTTTTGGTTTTCACACCCTATCGTTTCTAAAGGAAAATAATATCATTTCAGCTCACCTCAAAAGCTCTCGTTTAGTTTTTAAGTACATTTCAGAAAGGATCATCTCCCATATGCAGAATTCTCCAAAAAAATAACATGGATTATATTCCTCTTGTCATATATAGGTATCCAGTTATAAAGATTCACAGTAGATGAAGATTGCACGAGCAATAGGAGTAAATAGTTGTACATGTAGTGTTGAGGTTTTGGGGTTTTTTTGAGGGCTTTTTATTGTTTTGTTTTGTTTTTTCTTCTTTGAGGAGACAAACCAGCCAATTCCAAAATTAACAACATTATTAAAACTTTGGTTACATTAGTAAATTAATTTTAGAAGGACATCTGATCAGACCAAAACTCCTTTAGTTCTATTGTTTCTTTTTAAAACAGTAATGTTTAATATTGAAGGGGATGTATAAGAGAAGATAATAATAACTTTAAATAGTTTGATTCTGTGATATTCTTGCATCTCCTGAATGCAATAGGATCCTAGATAGGGATTTTACTTTTCTTAAAACTACAATTTTCTCCAAACTACATATATTGACATATATTGAATTTGAATATCCTTGGATTTGATTTACAAATCAAAGCATTCAGAAAGCTTTTTTTTATGTGTTTGTTTTAAGACTGCATGTATTTTTAGTCAATACATAAAAATCATTATCAGTCAAATTTTCATTGTGAAAAATATAAAGTGATTATAGGCAGGATTTATGTGATGAATATTCTGCATGGGAGTACTTGATTTGACTAGATCAATGACTCCTGGATACACACAGCTCCCTTTTCTACTTATTTATTTATTCATTTATTTTTAATGTAGATTTAATATTATATTTTAGCATTTTTAATAGCTAGGAGGTTATGGGGGGGGTTATTGCTTTGTTTGTTTGTTTGTTTGTTTTTTAGGGAAATTAGACTATTAATTTATTAATTTTGGGTATTTGATATAATTTTCATTATCTTTCTTTGTGATGCTGGTAATTGTATGAAAATTGTCTCGTTGAAGAGATTCAGTGCCTGAGGTATATTTACTTACAATTACATTGCCATGCTTTAAATCCCTCTCTGATTGTAGATTTGCACCTAAGTGGTGCTTTCTTTGCTTTGGAAGAAACCATCTTTATTTCAATAAGATGAGTATATTGGAGTCTATTTGTGTTGGTATTTAATCAGCTTCAGGGGGGGGAGCCACTCAGGTAGGACTGTACCTAATGCTTGCAGTTTCTTTGCACCTTCTTTCCCACTACAGCAGCTCGAATTGATCATTTTATCATTGGCCAAGAAGTAAAGCTAGCAAGCTAGCAAGCACCTTATACCAAGGACAATGTAATTACTATGTATCATGGGAGTTACTTTTTTGGTAAAACATGTAACAATCAGAATAAAGGGATTGCTTTAAATTTACTGCCTCACTTTTGCCTTTTCTTGCTAAACATGCAGAGAGTGAAGTTTATTTCTTTAGGTAATTTTCACCAATCTGATGGCTATCTTCAGGTCTGTCAAAAAAAAAACCAAAAAACCAAAAACAACAACAACAAAAAAACAAAACAACAAAACAAAACAAAAAAACCCACCTTCAAAACCACATAAAATCAAAATGTAGATAGAAGGCAATGTCTGCAAGCATTCTGACATGACAATAAACAGTGTTCTCCACCTATTTGTGGCCATCAGAAAGAAGAATATTGAAGTATTTTGATACATGCAGAGGTAATTGGGAAGGTTTGCACTGTTCTAAAACAAAAGCCAAAAAGGCCAAAGTCAGCATTTAAATAATGGGATGAAGCCTTTAATAATGGTAAAAGAAGTATTAAAATCTTGTACTTCTTGCTCATTAATAAATGACTAAGGAATGATTGATTTTAATAGAGGAATTTGACAAGAATTCTCTAAGGGCTGAACACTGGAGAACATTCAGATCTATTTCTGTTACTGCTTGTAGCTTACAATTTCTGCATGTGTGTAGTTCTTTGTTTTTGTTAACTGGGGGGAAATGAGGTAACAGAGTCATCATTTATTAAACAGTTCAAAAATCTGCACTATTTCCTGTGGTTTTGTTATACATAAAATGTTGATGGCCTGATACAGCCATCAACCTAAAGCCTGATGCTTTAGCACAACTGGAAGAACAACATTCTGTTGAACCATTGAATAGTTATAATATTTACAGTAAGTCTTGTTTAAAAAAAATTATATTTTTTCATTCATGAAAAATTAATTGGCTTTCTTTTAGTATCTTCTTTATGACAGGATGTGTGTGAAAGCTCATAAACTAAATTATTTTGAAGCAAAAATTCTTACCATTATAAAAGGGAAAATATAAAATTTGAAAACTTTTAAAAAAAACTTTAGGAAAAAACACCACTTGATCTGGGTACCTGAGAAGCTGAGAAAATGGAATTTAAAGAAATGCTGTTGAGATCATGTTAGGAGAGATAGGTGTTCTGGACTACACTGTCTTAACATTTGGGTATTATATATCTGAATATTTGTCCAGGGTCAGCAGCTCACAGGCTGACAAGACCTTCTCCATCCTTCCCAACCAAGATGCAATACTACTGCATGGCAACAAAATATGTGCTGACGCAAGATGGATCAGGTTAGGGCCAGGGTGCTGGGATGGTTACATGCTGCCAGCTGGCATGAGAAGCTGTGGTGATAAGTGCCAGGGCTGGATCAGAAACAGGAATAGTTGTTCAGGAGAGAACCAAAAGTGCTTCTCATAGCATGCATGCAACCATGTGCCCACTTCTCATGCATCTTTCTCAAATGTTTCTTTTTTCTGACCTACAGCAAGACAGCTGCACCAAAGGTTGGTCCTAAGCATCCAAATCCTTAGAATTAGGGATGGGATGGTCACTTGTATACAGGCCCTGGATAATAAGTATAGGAAATGTAAAAATCTTTCAACTAAAAATGTCTTTTGTTTGACTTCTGCTTTATTTTTGTGGCAAAGAAAGAAATGTCCACCATCTGTGGACTTTATGAGGACAGTGACACACAGCTGAGAACCAAAGGCAGTGAACACAATTGCCAGACAACAAGAAAATCTCGGTGGTTGGAAAAGACTGAAATCTGTCTTCCTATTTAACTGGCTTCTGTAGTGGCCAGTAATCAGAAGCCCTGTGATCACTCTGTGTGCAAACAGTTCATGTCACAAATGGTATGAAGAGTGTGGCCAGGGTGTCTTGAATTGCTGCCTAGAGTTGTACAGAACTGCTAGTATCAGCAAAATGTTGTCAGCAAAACACAGAATAGGTTCCTTTTCAATGGCTGATGTGACAGTGTCTTTATGTCAACAAAGACTGAAACCGTGTGACTTCCCAGTGAACTGGCTCGAATGAGACCACATGTGAAGTACAGAAACAATTTTCATTTCCCCCATGCAAGCTGAATGTTGAATACTAGGAGAAAGTCAAAGATGAGAGACTGAAGGAACCAGGCTTGTTTATCTTGGAGAAGAGATAGAAAGGCTAAGGGGGTGATCTGATTTTAGTCTTCCACTCCCTCCAAGGGGTTTGTAACAATGATGAAGTACATTTATTTTTAAAGTTCAGTGAAAGGGTAGGAAGCACCAGACACTAAGGAAATTTTGGTTTCATGTATTTGTGGCAAGTGCTATGGGACAAAAGCTATGATTGAATTATAAATATGAAAATCAAGTTTGCTGTAATTGTGAAGTAGCTAAATATCAGGACCTCTTTGAACACCCAGTGCACTTTAGTCAATAATTTAATGGATGGCCTCACTTCATCTAGAGGAGATAAGCCACCGATCTGAGAGAGCAAGCTGGCTTAAAACTAAGTGGTTGACTGAACTCCAAGTCACCTTCACAATCAAGTATATGACTGACATACAGGAGCACTAGAAATTATCTGAGTCAGCTCCCACTGTCTTCAGTGCAATTTTTATGTCTCAGTGTGTTGGTTAACATCCTGGGTGCAGAATCTGGACCTTATCTCCACAGATTTGCCTAAGCAGATGCTCTTTCAGAAATTATCTAGTTTATACAGTGGTAAACAGTCAGTAGAAACTTTTCCTGCAGAGATAGATAGGACAGTCCTTTACAGGTAAATAAATAACATATTTAAGAGAACTTTTATACGTCATTAAGAGAATAAATAGTGATTAATTTTACAAGGACCATAGTGGTTGGCAGGACGATGGGAAAGCTGGATTATTAGACCTGAACACAACAGTGATTCATGGAATCTCATCTCATCCAGGTGAAAATGTAGTTGAAAGGACCTTTGCAACAGGGACTCCCATTGCCATCTGGACAGTAAGTGCCCATCCTGTTCAAGAAATCTGATTTCACATGCAAGCGTCCCTTATGACACTTTCTGCCTGTTAAAAAAAAAAAAAAAATGCCTTAGTCTTTAAGAAACATAACACCTCATGTTTTTAATACTAAGGCGGTCAAACACTGGCACGGGTGCCCAGAGAGGCTATGGGATCTTCATCCTTCAAGATATTCAAAACCTACTGGACATTGCAGTAAGAAACATTTTTTTAATTTAAAGTTTACTGTGCTTTGAACAGAGCCTTGTTATCTCCAAAATTCCTTTCCAGCCTATATTTTTCTATTTTAAAATCTCGGTTATTTGGAAAAGGTATTGTTTTTCACTCATATGTGTTCTTTCTCTATGTTAGAAAAAACCACAACTGGTAACTGGTGCCTCAAGGAACTCTATGAAGAAACTATGATAGCGACAGTTGCATATGTTAGCTATCAAGTTTCTCGCTGTAGCTTTTCTTGAAAGACAACATTTGATAGTTTGATTTTAATGGCTTGTTAAAAAAATATATTCTGACCTTTAGCCAGAGTGCTTATTGTTCATTTCACTAAAGCAAAGATTATTATTCATTGTTTCCTGACCTTTTCTATTTCATTTTCAGTTATAATTGATACATGATAAATGCTGGTACTCACATTCTGCCAATTTTCATAATATCTGCTATATATAATTTGTAAAACCTGAGGCTGATCTGTGTTTCTATCTGCATTTGTGGTCAAGAAAATAAAGAACAAAATGGAGAACACAAAAACAAGTAAGAAATTTCTTTCCAACATGAAAGTCTGAGCTAATTGAACCTTTTTTTTTTTTCCATGTTTCCACAGAAGGTTTGTGAATGCTGGGCATACAGTCAAGTCTAAGTTTAGTAATCCATGCTGAGATTCAAAATACATTAACGGAGATTCAACACTACTGAACTGAATTTGACATTATGAGAAGCACAACTCAAAGCTCAGGTACAGAAAACTTGAGAGTATGATTTATACCTTGAAATGTGTGAAATTATTTTGGTCCATTAAAAGCTCTTTAAATAACAGAGGCAGTTTATAGTGGGACATACTGAGAAGTTGTTAAAAAATTCTTAGTACACTATGTTAGTAGTAGATCATAGTGTGGGTTCTAATCTCCATTCTTAAAGCTTGTGACTAGATACTGGATTGTCATTGTAAAGTGATGCAGATGGGCTTCCTTGACATGCTAGGCATATACTGTAATATAAAATAAATATTAGTCAAACAACCAATGTAAAGCAAGGCACAAGCATTAGCCTCTAGAGCAGTAATAAAAGTGCTTTCATGGAGTTTCTGTGAAGGATTTCAGTAAAGATTGAAAGGGAAGTGATTGCCGAATGATTTTAGTTATCAAGACTTTCTTTTTTAAGGCAACATAAATTTTATTTTACATGTCCTTCTCCTCCAAAATTCATTGTTTTAATAATAAAAAGGGTGAAATTAGCAATGGGAGGCAACCCTAAAAATCAGCTAAAATTTCCTGCTGTAGTTCAGAACAAGCTGCTAGACCAACAGAGCCCAGAAAAGCTCTCCCAGCACATTTACTAGATTTCCACAGCACTGAACAGAGCATCACAAGCAGGCAGAATTCCTTTTCAGGACCCTGACTCATGAAGAGTGCAAACAGAAGTGTTCTGTAACAAACACAGCTAACATAAAATATGATCAAAGCTAGGTTGTGTTTCCATTGTTCTTGAAGCATCTTGCTGTATTTGACAAACACAAATGTAATGGATTAGTTTAGTTGAGATATAAAATAAAGAATAATCAGACCATTTTAGTATATCAGCCTAAGTTTTAATTTACCATAGTGAAATCACAGATTTAGCAGTCAAGATTTTAATGGGCACTCGACAGGCTGAGATTACAATGAAGCCTCACTAAGTCTGTGATCATTTGTTAACCATTAAAATCAATAATTTTTGATTTTGGTTTCCATAATTCCAGGGTATGCTGCATTAAGCAGGTTAAGATCTGATTTTACTGCATAACACCAGCTGCATTAATAAACTATATCCTCTCCATGTCTGTAGCAATTCCATGTCTCTAACATTATAGTCATTCTTTTCATTAATGTATTATATTCCCTATTCTATAGCTAGCAGTGTTCAAATTAAGGTTTGAGACAGGAAATCAGAAACACTTTTTTGCAGTAAATACAAATTATGAATCATTTGTCTTGAGCTGAGGTGAACTTCTTTTGTTTGACATCAGTCATCCTCTCACAATGTCCACATGTGCTTTCATGTTATTGGATTAGTATTTCATTAAAGTTCCTTTTCAAAGTAAGAAAATATTTTCCCAACATATAAGCAAGTCTCAAGACTCAAAAATATCATGGACATAAAAAAACTTTCAGTGTTCATTTTTCATCTTCTTCCATAATTCTGTATGACAAAACTCGCATCTTTCTGTTTCCTTATTTATGGGAATTAGAAATCTATAAATCTCAAGCAGTACATTTTTTTCTAGTTTTAGAAGGCCCATTTTTAAACACGAGATTAAATAGTTTTTCATCAGTTCTTTTAATGTTGGATTTGAATAATTTTGTCTGGAGAGTACCTAAATCTTTTAAATGACATTACATATCAAACTGAATTTAAACAAAAATCTGATCCCAAATAGATTCAGATTTTCAAAACTGTCCCACTGTAGAAATAGCGCATTCTGTTCTCTTAGTTTAACATTATCTTAAATTTAAAGTTTTCGATCAATGTGTTTAAGTAAGCAAGTATCTAAAATATATTTTGCTGGAGAAGTTACTTTTTTCTATTTGTAAAAATTAAAATAATCTTTTAATGTATCTTCATTGTTTCTCAAGGAATACAGAACTACCAGGATTATCAAGGCCATAGATCTTTTATAGGAAGTTTTTTCAGTTCTATTTCCAGAAAAATTTAATTTGGAATGTACTCTTTGATATCCTAACATTACATTTATTTTCTTTTACTTTGAGAGTGTGCGGACAATGAGGGGATGTGTGTAGCCATGCTGTGTAAGTGAAATTAAAAGAAAAAAAAATGTTTTCAAACAATTGTTTTCAATTTGTGAAGTAATGTCATAGGATAATATATTCCATTTTCCACTTTTAGCCAAGCAGCTTCATTCTTCTGTTGATGGCAAAAATGTTTGGAATAATTTTTGCTGATTGTATGCAAAATGTGTTCTTCTTGAATATAATTTAGAAGGCCAGAATGAATATTCTGCTGTAAGTAGTGCTTGCCTACAGACTAGCATAAACTCAGTAGTGCCATTATCTCCTTTATATCATAAATTTTCTCCATCACTACTGAAAGTTCTCATTTCTGATGTAATCTAATTTTTTGTTTGTTTGTTTTTGTTAGATAGACTAGAAGTATCAAATGGTATCATAAGTATTTTAAATGCGACATTTTAAGGAGCAGAACTTCACTTTGTCTCAACACATGAGTCAAGGAACAAATGCTCTGGAGGAGAAGAGGAAGGATCTACCCAAATGCTGTATTTCAGTGTGTAGTCTGAGGGAGTTTTTGCCCTTGTGGTAACTCCTTATAAAATCTTGCCTCTAGAGGCAAAAATGGACATGGACTTTTGCAGTCAAAGTTACACCCATACCCGCTGATCAAAGAGCTAAACTTAAATTCAGACATGTAACTCTTGAACTCAGGACCTCTATAAAGAATTATTCCCTTTGAGGGGAGATTATGGGAAAAAGACTAGCTCAGAGCCTTCCTAGCTTTAATTAGAGAAAATTCAGTCTTTCCATTAGGTGTTTCATGGCTCAATGAGAAACAGGCATAGCCTTGCTGAGTATTTTCCTAGGTGTGTCTGTATTTACCTTCTGTTGGAATACTCTAGATCTTCTCTCAGGAAGTCCATCAACTTTCTGAGGGACACAATCTACTGTTATATAAGTTTTTAACTAACAGTATTTTTGTTGTCTTTAGATGTGTCCTCTTTCTCTTCACTTAACTGATTTAAGGCACTTCTCGGTACTGTAGTTGATGTTGACTTACTTAATCCTATTTAGGAACCTCAACTTTGATGTGTTTTTTATGGTTGTCTCAACATTGCATTGACTACAGTGCTTATTATAGGGAAGCATGTGGGATGCTCCAGACTGCCAGTTTTGTGCATTTCCAGATCTTTGTGCCTCACCACCAGATGTGTGTGCAGCTTGTAGTTCCCCAAATTGCTCAGCCCATTTGAGATTGTCATGCAGTTGAGAAGCATTATACTTTGATTTATAAACACAATAACAGTCTGTTTTGAGATAGCAGAAACAAATTAAACAAAGTAGAGGCAGACTGGGGGTTATTTACTTGTCTCTTCTGTCAAAAAAGCATAGCTGTGGAAATGCGGTGCATCTGACCATGTGGCTATTATTTTTGTTGACAAAATGCAGAATGTCTTTGCCCTGATAATAGATAGATTTAAAATCTCTTGGAGACGGAGGAGTTACAGATGGGCATTGCTCATCTCCTTCCTTTCTTATGAGGAAGATTTGAATTATTGCTGTCTTTTTCTGAACTCAAGCAGATTTTGTGCTTGAGTTTTGTTATCTTTACCAAAGTGCAGCATCAAATAATAATATAACTAGACGAGCTTGCTGATGCCTGGCTGTGGGTTTTACAGCTATTAAAAGAAAAAGGAGTTTTTTTTTGCCTATTGCCCCGACCTAGCCAAAGCACATGTCCAAAACAATAAAATATGGAACTTATTGAAGTAGTTTTTACTAAATCCTGAGCTTCTGATCCAGAATGCAGTAGAACAAATCATCAAGGACTGTTAGTAACCATATTAAAAATCTGAAATCCAAAATAGAGCAGAACCTTACTGGTTTTAATGTTTCTGAAGACTACCATTTTTCAGGTTTGTGAGTCCCTATGGATGTGATAAAATGGTTACAATTGTTAAGAAGACACTTCTCTTATAGATTATTGCATTGTTCCTTTTACTGAAGGTGGCAGGAGATAAAATAAATTTTAGTCTGCATAGAAAAGAAATTGTGGCACAAGAAACACCCAGATAATATTTATCAGCTTCTTGGATTAGTGAGTTGGAAGATGTTCTGCTATCCTGTCACTTGAGGGAAAAGCTTCCAGCATACACACACATTTTGTTGACATTTCAAAATTTATAAAAGAGCAACCAAAAAACCTATAATTGAAAAATTCAGTGGAATACAGTTTTTAATTGTTTTTTTCATCCCATCAGCTGAGCCTCTTAATTAGGAATGTCACTGTATTGCACCAGTATTTTTAAAAAGCATCCGTACAAATGCTTTGATCATCTATAATTGTATGTTTCAGAATGGCCACATAAGTATTCCATATAGAGAGAACAAGAAGTGACAATACAAACAAAACTGTGTTTTAAAGAAAAACCTGGGTTAAAATTACATAGTGGCAAAAGCTGTGTGATTTTCCCCAAAATACAGAGTACTTGAAATTCCTAGGAAATTCAAGAGGAGCAATGAACTATATTCTATAGATGGAAAAAAAAAAAAAAAAAAGGACAACTGTAAGGTTCCATGTTTTAAAAAAAACATTTTTTTAAGGACTCTCACATCTTTCCTGAAGACCTGCATTAAACAGTTAAACAATTCCTCATTACTGGCCTGGTACTTATAAATTACCTTTCCAGAATGATTTAGTGTCTAGTAGTGTTGTTCAATTCGGAAAGCTTCATTTGCAGGATTTTCTGAACAAACAACTTCAGAACCTATCTTTAGCCCGCTTTTGGTTGTTATTTAAGACTTTGCAATATTAACGTGAAAGAGGTTCCCTAACAGCTGCAGGTTTCCTCCTACGTGTGGCAGCATCAGCCCCGGGTGGGGGTTCCGGTTCCGACCCGGCCCCTGTGAGGAGCGTTGGGGAACACATTGGGTTCCAGGGGGCTCCAAGGGCCCCATCGCAGGGCAGAGCTGAGCCCCTCGGGGAAAGCCTGGGTCAGAAAGGGCAAAACGCTGCCCGGCAGCCAGGGCTGAGGGAAAGAGGGGGAGAAACAGCCCTGCGAGCCCCGAGGCTCCGGAGAGCAGGAGGAGGGCAGGAGGGGCTCCGGGCGCCCCAGCAGAGATGCCCCTGCGGCCCCGGGAGAGACCCCGGTGGGGCGGGGGTTTCCCTGCAGCCCCTGGGAAGGCCCCGGGATGGAGCAGGGAAAAGGCTGAGGGGCAGGAAGGAGAGGCAGAGAGGAGAGGCTGGGGGATGACTGCACCTCACATTCCCCATCCCTGAACTGCTCCACATAGAGGAAGCAGAGAGAGAGGATTAGGGCATGAAGGAGTGAAAATTAGGGGGTTTTTGGTTCTGTTTTTTTTGTTTGTTTGTTTTGTTTTGTTTTGTTTTTCTCTCTTCTCACCATCCTACTCTAATTGGGAATAAATGAAAATTAATTTTTCCCAAGTCAAGCCTGTTTTGCCCGTGACTGTAGTTTTATAAGTGAACTCTATCTGTATCTTGACACACAAGATATTTCATCTGTTTTCTTCTATTTCCTTCTGTTGATGAAAAAGAGATGAGAGTGGCTGAGTGGGTGTCAGGTCTTAGCCACAGTCAGCCCACCAAGGGTGGATAGATCTTTTTTTCTGACTGAACTTTATTTTCTAACATTTTTTGCTGTCCAAAAATTATCTATTATAAAGTATTATATAGTCTTCAAGCAGTCCAAGGTAGCAAACATTTCTGAGAGCCATCATTTGATTCCACATTTATAGTAATTTAGAAATTATATGGCAAAGGAACTTGTTCTAAATTTTGTTTTAAAAAATTAACCTGGCTTTTCTTAAATTTCACTACTTCAGTGAGATCATAATTTCACTTTGTTCCTCCAGTATTCTACTTGGAAATACACATCTTTGTAGTTAATGTGGAAACATATTCTGGTTTTAATGATTATGAGTGCATCTCATTCCCACTAGACACCAAAGAAGCTGTAGAAGCTGGGCTTTTATGACAAAGAAAAGTTGAAAGAACCTAAGCTTTTGTAGCTATGTATGCAAATGTTAAAATGAATAGTTATTTCTGAACACCACCAAAATATGAGCAACTACAATTGGACTTCAGAATTTCTTTATGAAATTTCTTTTTATTTAAAGACTGAGTGAGTAGGAATTGGTTTAGGTTTTTTTTTTTTTAGGGAAACATTCAAGCCAGAGAGTGTTTCAGCACTTCCCACAGGACTTAGTGTAGCCCATTACGCTTACTCGTGCCTCAAATACTGACACAGTGAAATGTCTGCTCTGCTTTTTCTATTGCAAGGAATTAATTCATTTCTGAATGTGCCACAAGGGAAACAGGTTCATGTCCATGAATTTCCTTTGCTCTTTGAAACGAGTATCACGATTATACTGAATATGGTAAAATCAATAAACACAAAAGACCAGTAAACCAAGTCCTTTCTTATTTTTCAGTTCACACAGAAGACACAAATAATCTTAAATTTTTGTCAAAATTCACTAGAATTTGGTTGAGCTACTGAATCTTATATAAGTGACATCCTGAAATGCAACTGCACAACAGCATGAGTGTGCACCAGCAATAGGAAAGCAAAAGCTAATGAGAAGGAAATTGTCATTAAAAGAAAGCCACCATGGGTGACAGCAGAGAGCAAAAGAGTTGACACAGGGACATAACACAGTCAGGGGTTCCTGATTTCCATCATGCTGAAGCTAAGCAGAGAAAGAAAGCAGCTGGACTTCTATGTGTTGCTTTTCTTTCTGAGATTTCTGAGGTCATTAGAAGATAATGGTACTGTTAAAAGACATGACCAGTAGGAGATAAGAGTTTGCTTGTTGAAATTTCTGTAAATTACTCAGTCATGTGGGGTTCCTTGAACAAAGAAGTGGAAAAGGTTTTGAGTTATGTGACCTTTCACCTGAGAGAGGTTTGTGTTCCTCAGAGAAGTGCACAAAGAATTATCTCAGGAGAAGCAAGAGTGAATACGTAAGGATTAAAACAGATCTCTGAAGTTTATGGAAAACCAAATACTTTATGCACTTCTTACTTTTCCAAGACCACTGCAGTTGTTAAACCTTATTGTATATTTTGCTATAATGATTATTTTTTGCTGAAATGTGCAGTAAAATAAAATTATAGAAAGAATGTTAGAAATTATTTCTTTGAAAATACATGCCTACAGTTTTCCAACAAGTTAAAAGGGTATTTCAGTTCAAGCAGTGAAGACTGGTATGATTATTACACTCAGGAGCTCTTTTAAATTAGCATTAATTATAACTACTAAGAAAGATCAGCTCCTTGATTTTCTGCTCTACAAGCAACAAAAAATTAATGTTGTCCCAGTAACTTTGCTACTGGAAAGAGGAAGAGGTTTTAAAATTAGGGTTAGGGTTAGGGTTTATTTTATATAGATATTTTTTTCACCTTGTTTTGGGATTGAAATCTGTCTGCCTTATAGCTTGATGAAAGGGTTTTGCTTTAAAAAAATGCTTCAGCACGTTCTTCTTTTCCTTTAGATTGCAGTCACCAGGGCATGCATTATTGTTTCACTATGGTTTTCTGGGTATCACCTACTTTTTTCTGCAAAAATAATTAGTCAGATATAGATTCCACAGACAAATGGAAATCATATGAGTGACATCCTTTATTTTCCCTGAGTTAGGTCTAATGTGGATGCATTTTTAGCTCACCTGTGTGGTCTATAGGGAAGGTGTAGTGTAACAGCTCTTCAGCTATTAATATAATTGTTTCATGGAGCAATTCAGTAACCACGACTATTGGCTCCTTCTTAAAACATGGGCTAAGTTTTCAGACATTCACCTGAGAATAGATAACTGAAATTGGTGCTGCACTATGGATTCTCTGAAGTTCTAAGATTTTAGATATAAAGATGATAAAGACTTAGAAAGAAATGTGACTAGAGGAGTGCAGAAAGATCAAGACCATGATGATCACCAAAATGAACAAGAGATAGGAAGTTGTAATTTGTGACAGATGTTAAAATGATAAGATGATCTCATTCAGAATAGCTCCAAGTGAATCAGCTCGTAGACCCTGTGTGATACATAAGTTAAAGTATGAAGATGAAAAGCAGTGAGACTATGATGACAAAAGCAAAAAAATTACTAAACCTCATCTTTGCCTCCCTGCTATGAGTTTTTTCTTATGGAGAAGGATCATGACATTTGAAGGTCTGAGATTAAATTAATTTATGTGCTACAGAAAGTGTGCACACTTTCAAAAAAACCCTTCTTCTTAAATTTGTTCATTTCAGGATGACTGACAAGAAAACAGAAAACAATTATACAGGTCTTTCTCAGAAACATGCTGTATGTTTAAATATCCGTCTTTGAAGAGGTCTCTACTTGGCTTGACAGATTGTATATGTTAGACATTCAAGAACTCTAGACAATGTTAACACAAACATTCACAAGTGAGTTGTGGGAAAGTTCGTTGTTTTTTCCTTTTCCACAACTGAAATGTCAATGCTAGTTGTGTAGCTCGTGGATGACTGTCACAAAATGACCTCTTGGCCTTTCTGATGTTTATAGGAGTTTTGACATTGACTGCAATACAGCCAGAAGATTGCTCACAGCTGTTATTATACTGATTAGAACTTATTTTTGTCTGGCATTGTCAGAGAGTCCTTCAAAGTCTTGTTCCAGCTGATTTCATCCACACAGTTTGTGATGTTTTGG
Source organism: Phaethornis superciliosus (assembly GCA_023637945.1). NCBI lineage: Eukaryota > Metazoa > Chordata > Aves > Apodiformes > Trochilidae > Phaethornis > Phaethornis superciliosus. Next base: position 77,748,036 of record JAJQWJ010000002.1, read on the forward strand.
TAACTAATAATGACAATATTGCTGATCAGCATTGCACCTATAGTGGGAATTCTCCCAGCTCTTTTGTGTGTTATATGAATTAAATCCAGTAAAAACATAATGAATAACCTTGAAAGTGATTATCAGCACAAAGACAATAGCCTTTTTCTTTCAGAATATCAGACTGATAAAGCTTTATCAGAATATTTGTAAGGCTAGATAAAAAAAAAAAAATTTGAATTTTACTGGGTGTTTATCTCTCCTTTTACCAGAGAACCTTTACATTGAAACACACAAATAAAGTGTTACTTTAAGGATTGGTCCACAAAAGAACTTTAATTGATGTTACTGATCATATTAAGAAAACAATAATGAGGGAATTAAGGTTTAATGTACTACCCATATTATACCCAAACTCAATTCCCTAATCATTATTCCCTAATCACTAATCCCCCTCATTTATTCTTTCTGAACAAAGTACAGCTCCTACAGATAAAAGAACCACGTAATCAATGAGTTAAAATAGAATATAAAAATATCGTAAGAGAGAAAGTTCCACAAAGTGGCATTTTCAGACTATGCTCTGGTTTACTTGTCTAATTCATTTTTGTCCCGTGATATATAGATAGATGCTTATACAGATCTGGCAGAAGTTGTATGAATTTCCAATAAGAGCAGAAACATCCTTTATGAATATAGCAAAAATTGTATGACACATTTATTTGAAAATAATGTTACACTGTGAGCAGATCATATTATGGAACCTGTAGAGAGGGACAGAGTGAAGGATAACTTTAGTAATTTTAATCTGATATAATAGTCTATCAGAAACACTGACCATTAAATTGCTCTTACACCCTATTGTCACATTTAAAACAAAATTATTAATTTCCATTTGGTGGAACGTCAGAACTGCTCCATATGCATGTAACTAGGTTGCCCTCTTGTGACCAGCTCTCTAAAATATGAAGTCATAGCCCACTTAAAGAGCAAAACTTGATTTAAAATACTAATAAAGTTAATTACTGATAGCCTTACATCACTTTTGCATTTCTTTTGTACTAGACAGACCAAAAATTCTTAAACTTTCTAAATATGGTATTAAACACATAACATTTGTATGCTGTTTTTATGGTTTTCTAATCCTGGCGTTGACTTTTTGTTTGACAACTCATTGTGTTTAGGTGTCCTTCACTTAAGAAGGAACTTTAAATTTATAACTTTGATTGTTGACAAGTGTAGTTGACTAGTTAAATGATTGACTAATTATGGTAGATAGACCAGAATCTGAAAACTGAGAAACAGCAAGTAAACATAAACTAGGAATAATGCACACTGGATTGTGAACATCCTCTGAAAATAGTTACATCTTCTGAAATCCAAGATGTTTTTTCATGTTAAGCAGAAGTCAGAAGTGAGGTCAAGTAATTTTCTAACTTTCTGTAATAATTTCCAGTGCTTCAAAAGCAGCTAGGTCTGGTTAAATTCCTCAGGGTTTCCATGAGATTGTTTTTTCTTACTGTGTGTTATGTTATGAAGTGATTCTAACTCTTATTTACTTTAAAATGTTTCATACATTTCTTGTGTCACTGGTCAAAAAATGACGAGTCAAAGACAAGTGAATTGGGAGTGCAAGGAAGGATGTTCATGGGCATACACACTGATGAATATAATTTTTTGAATGTTTTTCATCTCTCAAAAAACTATGTTGTTTGATACAGAAAATGCTGGAAATCAAATGTGTCTTTCTCATTTAAGGTAATATTAGAAGATAAAGCCACCAGCCTAGAAGGCTGAAACATCGTGGAAAACTCCTCTTTCCTTAAATAAGGAAGACTCTAAGGGAAATCACAGCAAATTAAAATCTGAGCATTATTTTACCTAGAACAGGGATTAGTTCTCATTACACTGGAACTGGTGAAGCCACCCCAGGTTACTTCTTAATTGGAATTTTTGTTGCAGCTTTTACGCAAAGCGTAGTTGATTAAACAATCTACTTAAGAAAGCTTAAAATTCTTCTTTATTGTCCTTTGTATCCACTTCTTAAATCGGGAAAATGCACACAGCTTAGAGAGTTTTTATGTCACCTTCTTTATAGTGAGGGAAATAGAGTAAGCATTTATTTTTCACTACATAAATCTAGATACAATAATTTCTAAAGAAAAAAATTCAATGATTTATCAGTCCAGAACTCAAGTACCAGGTGGCTTCTTAATTCTGCTTTTTCAGTCCAGGATAACAGTATTTTTCAATTGCAACAAGAGCTTCTAGTGAAATATGGGTCTGTTATCCTGTTGTCTGCAGTTACTCCCAGCACCATCATGACTTGGGTGGACAAAATATCTGTGTTAGCAGATGAACTGCCCTCCATGTGTGAGCCTGCACAGGAGAGAGCATTCCTTGGGTTAAAGAGGCCTTCATGAGCATACTAAGCACAGTGTACATCCATCACTGTCAACTCCTCCCTTTCTCCTTGACAAAAAGTGAAGTGTCTTCAAGGCTTTCGTTTATTCTGTGAGTTTGTCTGCTAATTGATGCATATGCAGTGAGTTGAAGGGAATTGTTTTGCAAAGGCAAAGCCCTTGGCTTACCTTTACTTCATGAAATATAGGTATACCTATAATTAATGAATCATGTATTATATATATATACATATATATATATAACTATAATCATAGGTATATCTATAATTCATAGTGGCTCTTTAAATGGTAGCTTTCTAAGGCATGTATGTTTTGATTTAAATCAAAAGCATTCCAAATTACCAGAATATCTGGAATCAGAGTTTAGACAGTTCTCTGTTATCCTGACAACTGTATAGTTTTGCATGGGAAGGATATTTGAGAATAAATCTAGAAACCCAGTAATTCTAAAAGACAGTCATCTTTGAGGTGAAGGAAAGAAATGAAATGGCAGGAAGTGTTCACTGCAACCTGTATAGCTAAGTGGATTCAATTACAGGACAAAGTGGTCTGAATTTACAGATGAATAGGCAGGACACTATTTTAAATCTTTCCTCTGGAACTGTTGAATAAGAAGAATATATCAGCATGTTACTACATTATGCTAACATGTTGCAAGAAGTATTTTTCCTTAGAATTTTTCAAACCTATAGTAAAAATGAAAGAATATTTTTATGGTTAATTTCAATAACTATCTTTTTTTTTTTTTTTTTTTTTTTACATTGCTGTGTTTTTGTCAGTAAAGTATCTTCATATCATACAGTTATTAATGAATATCATATTCATGTGTTTCAGATTCACCCAGTATTTGAGAGATCACTACTTGTTCATGTATAAAGTGTGATACCTAGATACAAACATAGTTTTTATAGCTTGAAGAAGTCCTTCTATAAACAAATTTATTCAAATACTCAGGAGTATTACAAATTTTAGTCATAGTTTATGTGTTCTAACTGAATCATGCTGAGACAACATGAGCCACTGATGTTATTTATATTAAATATAGCTACTCTTACTGCCTCTTAATTGGCTTTTATGTGGTTTAGAGATAATTTACAGTAATCAAGGTGTAAGTAGAAGTTCACTTAGGACTTTCATGACCCCTAAACGGCTTATCTAGGGCTCAGATAAGGAGAGTGATGTCATGACTGGAATCTTGAAAAAGTAATCGTTATTAAAAATGGATAAAGAGTCATTAGATTGGAAAAAATATCCATTAGAAAATTAGAAAGCTTACTTTACATTCATTAACATCCTCTAATGCTTGACTAGAAGTTTTTTGCAATGAAAGTCACTTGAGTATGTAAGATACAAAAAGTTCACACATGAATAGTTCAGCCTGATTTTAAAATATTTTATTCTTACAAGAAGAATGAAACATAAGAAATGTCAGCTTACACTTCCAAAAATTAAATTGTTGTGTTTGAATTCTTACTGCTATAATGCAGGCATGTTAAGTTCCATAACTTAATTAACATTTCCAGGGTATAACCCATTACAGAAATTAGAGATTGAAAAGAGCATACTAATCCTGATCTAATTAAGTCAGTTTGTATCAACCGTCTTTTTCTTGATCAAAGCTTTGTTTTTTTCTCTTGTAATCTCTTTTAGATCCATCATATTTGCATCCTTAAGAAAACAGGTAAACCAGGATACAGCTATTTTTTTATGACAAACCTACTCAGCTCAGGTTTTACTCAGCTGAAATTTGTGAGCTCACCTTCACAGAAGTGAAGGGATTCAAGCAGAAAAGAAGATACAATAATGAGAAGGATTGTATAACAGAAATGAAAATGAATTGAACATTTTGGAGTATGGCAGAATGGAGGTGCTAAAGATTGGGATATATGTGAAGAAAAATTATTTAGGAAAAATCTGAAAAATGGAATATATTACATAAATGGGTATTAGAGATTTTTATATTTTAAATTGCTCTTCGTTGTAGAGGAAAGAGTTTATGTTATATATATAATAGTATATTTTTGCTAAGGGGATATTCTAGTGTTAGCTTAAGATGGGTGCTATAGGCCTGCAGGGCAGTGTAATGTGGAGTAAGAGTTCCCTATTTTCAGCCCTTTGGCAAACCTTTCATATTCTCTCAGTTAATCCATATTTGTGCTCTGTGGCAGTCTCCATCATATACAATTGCCAGCGTTGTATGTGATAATCTAGATGACATTCTGCTTTAGTTCTTCAAATATTATTTAAAAGTTTATATTACCAAAAGGTAGTTGGTTTAGAGGACATTTTCTATGAGAATTCAAAGTCCAGTGCTCAGTTCTGTTGGGACAGGATAACTGCATGTATTCATACAGATGGTTAATTTATTCCCCAGTTAAATATTTGGAATCAAAAAATGTGAGTTGTGCTGTATACTATTTGACTTAGAGAAGGACAGTAGATCTACTGCACCAGGTAGTAGAGTTTGATATATATGTAAGATCTTGGAAGAATAAGCTAATAACATTTCTTCATGCACAGAATCAAATTACTGTCTGGTCAATGCAGGTAGAGTGAGAAGGAAAGATGTGTGTCCCTTTTCTAGGTAGCCAAGGCCAGTACCACTTGTACTTCAGCTACAATATCACACTACTCTTCTAAACACTGTGACTGACTCCAAATTTCCCAAGTAGATTTTGGTCAAGAATCTCTTCCTAGTCACATGAAAAGGACAATGTTAAGTGCATGATCAGAGCTCTATATTACATGAAAATTTTCTTTCTCAGCATTTGACTCAAAATAAGCATGCAGAGCCTTTCATCAAATTATATGTTGGACAAACTAAATGCTCATTATTACATATTTTTGGTCCAGTGTTAATTGAAAAAGGAAGCTAAGGAAACCTATACAAAATTTGAAACCAGGAAGTGGAGTGGAATTTAAGACTCCTCTGTTCTATATAAATTTCAGATTCTGCTAAAATAAAGTGCATTTATGCTTTGAGAATACAGCTATAACTACACTCTACAGACTAAATTCTTTTGTCCTTGTTCAAGCAAATACTGCCCCCAGACTGAATTGGGAATTTAGATTGAGCAAAGACTGCAGAATTGAGCCCTAAAGGAATATGGCTTACTGCAACAAAAGACACAGAAGTTTGAATGAAAATACTGCTAGGAAACACAGAAAAACATTACTTAGGGAAACAATCAAATAGGATGAGTTAATTAGAAACAAGTCTTTGATCTAATGCTTATGACAGTGTTTATGTTCACTGTAACTTATAAATTTTATTACCTCAACTCTGTCATAGTTTTTCTATAAATAGTGTTAAATAGTGTTTGTCTGTCTTTTACTGCTCATGAAAAAATGTTTTGTACTGTCAACATGTTTGTTTGTTGTTAATATAAGATTATAACTAAAAATATAATCGTGTCAAACAGAACTAACCTCTCAGACAAGCTAAGTAGATGGAAATAGTGTTGCCAAAATAAATTAATCGTAATTCAAATAATTTGCTTTTCTTCAACAAATTATCTTTAAGTCCCACCCAAACATACTACTGATGAAGCAGAACTAGAGCAAGCTTATAGATTGATTCTGCTATCCTTTGCATTGTTATGAAACCTATATAACACCAATTGACATAAACAGTTATGTCAGATTTGCAAAAACATAGATTGAGGATCAATAAGCAGAAAATTAGTAAATCTAAATGCTTTAAATATATTATAAACTCAATGAAAGGTCTATTATTTCACTGATAAGCTCTATCCAGTCCCAGTCTGCTAGGTCTCAAAGAGAAACAGGGGTTTAGACTTCTTTGAAAATCTGTCCATATTAATTGAAGATGGTTTCATTTTCCTTTTTAATTGCATATTTTCAGTCATATTATCTAAATGTCTTCTACACAGCTTCTTCTCAAGAAAGTATTTATTAAAAAACAGAAAATACTTGTGCTCTGGGACAATTCTTTTAAGGGTAATCAAGTGTTTACATTGATTTTACAACAAGAAAGTCTGCACAGTTCTTATTAGTCTAAATCTATTTCTTCCACGCTAGAAATAATGAAGTACCTTCACATTGTAACATTGTTTTGCAAAACTAAGATATCATTCATGTAAATATAGTATCTGCATTAATATAGAGAAGCTAACTGCAACTTCATTTATATCTTTCCTGACTTAAGAAATCTTCACAAAGGAAGGCTATGTTTTTTTGTTTCTGTCTTTCTTTTTTGCTTTTTTTGTTTTTTCCTAGAAATATGATTCTTTTTTTTTTTTTTTTTTAAATCTTTTTTCTTTTTCTCCAAGTCATTTAAAATCCATTCCTGTGCAAGTATATATATACATAGGCTTTGGTGCACATTCGGAATCCTAGTGAATAAGTGATCAGAGAATTATACCTAGCACAATTTCTTTCAAAACCCAGTGGATTTCAGTTTTATTGCCTGGTATGTCAATTTGTTCCAACATTTTGCTGTGTTGCAAAATCAGTACTAAATTATTTTCAAAGCTTTCTTTGTTTCTTTTTTCCCCAGAAACTTTTAATTCTCTCTCCATATTTTCTGCTCCTCTCCTTTCTTTCAATGACTTTTAATGAAGTTCCTAATTGGATTTTTATACTTTCCTCATTAATTCCAGGCAGATTTAACTACAAGACTTATTACAGAATACTTCAGTGTTTATGACATTGCCATGGGGTGAAGCCTATCTAAAAACAATGCCTCTTTAAGTGAGTCCTGGACTACATCTACTCTGTAAAGGTTACTTCACTATGCAGAGGAAATAAACAAAAAGTAGAAAAGAAGCAGAAATTTAACTTTGTTTAATAACCATTAGCATCGTTACCTTCCTGTAACATGGTTTGGTGAGTGAGAGGCCAGGGAGTGATAGTAAAACAAGTAAGAACTGCTGGTTGGTCTTAGAGATGGGCAAAATTACAGCAATAGTGCTGGACTACATGGATAGTAGGGTCATTCATGGACTATGCTGACAATCTATTCAAAAACAAAACCCAAAGCATAATTGAAAAAGCAGTCCCTTTGGGGAGGTAGAATGCATTGCCTGGTGTGCAACTGCTCTGGGCTGACAGCCAGGACTTGGAAACATTGAACTGAGACCTTGATAAGATGGAGAAGTGGGCCCATGCCAACAACATGAAGTTCAGCAAGACCAAGTGAAAGGTTCTGGATCTGGGTTGAGGCAATCCCAAGCACAGATATAGGCTGTGACTGGCTTGAGAGCAGCCCTGAGGAAAAGGACTTGGGAGTGGTGGTGGATGAGAAGCTCAACACGAGCCATCAATTGCATCCCAGAAAACTAACTGTATCATAGCCAGCAGATCCAGGGAAGTGATTCTTCCCCTCTACTCCACTCTCTTGAGACCCCACCTGGAGTACTGTGTCCAGTTCTGGAGCCTCTTTTACAGGAGGGACATGGATGTGCTGGAACTTGTCCAGAATTGGGCAACAAGGATGATCAGAGGGCTGGAGCATCTCTCCTATGAAATCAGACTGATTCGGGCTTATTCAGTCTAGAGAGGAGAAGGCTCCAAGGAGACCTTATTGTATCCTTCCAGTATCTGAAGGGGACCTACAAGAAAGCTGGTAAGGGATTTTTTAGGATGTCAATAGTGATAATACATGGGGGAATGGATTCAAACTAGAGGAGGGTAGATTTAGATTAAATGTTAGGACGAAGTTCTTCACCATGAGGGTGGTGAGACAGTAGAACAGGTTGCCCAGGGAGGTGGTGGAAGCCCCATCCCTGGAATTGTTCAAGGACAGGCTGGATGGGGTTCTGAGCAATCTGATCTAGTGGGAGGTGTCTGGAACTAGATGATCTTAAAGGTTCCCTCCAACCCTGAAAATTTTATGATTCTATGATTGTAACTGTCCTAAACTGGGATGGAAGGCTGCAGGAAAAATTTCTATCCACCTTTGAAATCCACTCTGCTTGATAAATTAAATTTAGATTAAATGTTATGGAGTGATGAGGTTCTGCTCTTGTGACAGCTCCACCTAAATTTTTGTGTGTAAGACATTCTGGAGATTTTTCATCTAATATGATTTTTCTGATTAAGAATGGATCCAACTCTTGCTAAGAGAATCATAATTAAGGCAGGGTTTGTTCGTAATGCCAGTCCATAGAAAAAACTTTAAAAGAATTTGTGTTGCTCATAGGCTTACTAAGATGAAGAGTCTGAAAATCAGGAATGAAACATTAAACACCCTCTATCTAATTCTCGTGTGCAGTCACTGTGGCATCAACATAAGATTAAATATTTTTTTGCTGCTCAGTAAAATTAGAGCTGGACAAGAGCCTTTCTGATAAAACAGACATTATTTTTCTTCTTCTGTAAAGGTGATAAAGAGAACTTTTTTTTATTAGAGATCCTGAACAGATCAGCATAGCTGGTTATTTATTTGTTTGGACTAATTAGTTGACAGACAGCAATAGCTTTATTTATTTGAATATTTTCTAATAAATCTTACTACAAAGGTGTAAATAAAGCAGGCAAAATACATGCTTTGTTAAAAAAACCCACAAAATTATCAAATTTGCATATTTTCTCTGCTTTGCAAAAATAAATATCCATACTTGGCTGTTCAGTCACAAAAATAATGAAAAATACATGCTGTCTATTCAAGGCTTTGAGTCATCTTCACTAAGCAAGCAACTGCTGCTCTTTGATGCAGCTTCCTGGAATTTATTGCCCCTCTTTCACATGTTTCAGCTCTACCAGCAGAGTCAGCAGAATGGAGAATGTGAGAAAGCTTCAGCTGTTCAAGTTTAGTTCAGCAAATTAGTTTTAATCTTTGATTATGGGACTCGGGCCAAGAGTCTGGTCTGAGAATGGAAGTTGCTTCAGGGGTAGCATATGTTGAGTTTGTTATATAGATTCAGTAGTATCTTAAGCTACTGCAGAAAATCTCCAGATCTCTGGATCTGTTCATCAAAGATCTGTCACTTTAGAGACCAGCATTTCTGTCACAATTAGCATTATTAGTTTGGAGTTACCTCTTTCTTTATCTTTTTTAATCTTCTTATCTTACCATACTTCTTATTATAAGTCAACAGAAATTGTGTAAAAAAATCAATTTATGGAACACCTGGAATTTTTTTAAGCATTGTTATAAATTCTTCATGACTACTTTGCATTTTAGTAACATAAAAAAGTAATTTACAGTTGCTGTTATAAGTATGAAAACTGTATTTTATAAATATGTGTAGAATGGGAGTACTATTCTACTGTACTCTTCTGGAACAGGGGTACCTCTTAATTCATTGTCCATTTAACTCAACTAGTTACAATTGTTCAGCATAACAATGAAATGAAGGACTAGAGCAGTGAAATTAGAGCAGCCTCAATGTGATCTATTCAGGATTTAATAGGGTATGGTAGTTCTTACAGCCCAGAGTGTAAGCCAGTAATAAATGCACAGTGCAAAAAGCTTACAGGTGTTTCCAGACGGTGTGATTATAGTGGGTCTGGAAGTTCTACTTAATTGTCTGTGTAGGCACTCAGAGTGGGCAGTTAAAGATAAGAGGAAGACTTGCTGCTAGTGGTGATACAGGTCACTCTTGGAATTTTACAGGTTTTTTCCTCTCTGTATTTTTCAGGTTTAATCATGCCTGGAACAGAGTTGCTGGTTACAAAGAAATCTGCAGTGAAGTGCATTTATTAATTCTTATTCTAACAAAATTCTAAAAAAGTTCACTAAAATATTTTTTCATAATTAATGTAAATAGTCGTATATTATCTTAAACCTATATGTTAAAATAATTAGTTCTTTAATAACAAAGTTGCAAGTCCATACTTGAAGTTTTGTGGACAATGTACTTTCAAAAATCCTAGAAGTCAACGGGAAAAAGGTATGCCAAAAATTCATCTGCGTGTGCTGTATTTCTGGGCTTGTTTTGCTACAATAGAGTCCCATTTTATAAGTGGTTAATGAAGGCATTTTTCTATAAGAGAGTAATTATGGAGAATAATTTTACATCCTCTGAAAACATTTTAATGTGTTTAATTTTTTGAAAATTTTAACATCATCTGACAATTTTCCTTACATATGAACTTACGTCAGGCTATCATATCCAAGAATTAGAAACAAGCTCATTTTTTACAACATCCAAAGAATATTGAGTAATCATTGGAGACTCGGTTGATTTTTGTGGGAAAAAAAAAAGATCGGGTGATACTCAGTTGTGCTGGGCAAGTGTGGTGTGGCTCTAGGGGAGGAGCACGGGGTCAGCTCCTGTGAGAAGATGCTGAAAGCTCCCCTGGCTCCAATTCTGGCCAAGCCTTTTAGTGAATGTGGATGCACCTGTGCAAGTAACATATTCAAGGAGAAAAACATGAAACTGCAAAAAGATCTGTGGAGCAGTGGAAAGGAGGAGGTGAGAGCAATGCCAGAGCAGAGACAGCAAGGTCAATGAGGAAGGAGGGAGAGGAGGTTCCCAAACAGCTGTTCCCCCACAGCCTGTGGTGAGGGGGCAGCTGTCCCCCTGCAGCCTATGGAGAAGCATGGTAGAGCAGTCTGTGAAGGATGCCAGTGGGGCAGATGTGGACCTGCAGCCACGGAGGCCCCTGTTCCAGGGCTATTCCCAAAGCAGCTGTGACTCTGTGTGCAGCCCAGGCTGGAGCAGTCAGTTCCTGAGGGAATGCACCTCATGGGAGGGACTCATCTCGGAGGGGTTTGTGAAGAACACTCTCCTATGGGAGAAAACCCACCCTGGAGCAGGGGAAGAATGTGAGGAGTCCTCCCCTTGGGGAAGGGCCATCAGAGACAACGTGTGATGAACTGACTGTGTAACCTCATTCCACATTACCCTGTGCCACTGAGTGGGAAGGAGGTAGAACAAGTGGGAGTGAAATAACTTGGGACTGGAAAGAAGAGAGAGAGAGGAAGGTATTTAGGATGTGGTTTGGTTTCAGTTTGTCCTGATCGGATTTGATTGGTGACAAATTAAACTGATTTGTTCCCCAAGCTGAGTCTTTTTTGCTTGTGACCATAATTGGTAAGTGAAAACTTTCATGTCCTTGTCTGGAATCATGAGTTTTTAGTTGGATTTTCTCCTCCCAGTCCCAGGTTCTAAACAGCTGGGGCTAAAGCATTACATCAGTAAACTTTCTTGGTGTATAATTATAATATATATAATATATACCTCAATATATATCCTCCTCTGTATTTTAAGGTTTCGTTACACTCCAAAGGGAAAAAATCTCTTCTGTCCAAAGAAAGCTGATTTTGCATGAGATTAAGCTTGATGATGTTTTCTGGGTTTTTAGCAACAGTCATCTTTGACTAAATTTTCCAACATATTTTTTCATACCAACACATTTTCTTTGTCCTATTTATCAAATCCTTTCTTGAAGAAAATTCTGGTCTCTGAATTCTCTACTGCTCCGTACCTGGTGTTTGAATGAGAGAGAGGTAGTACAGGGTTCTTTCTGGATCTCAGTGAGAAAGAACAGACAAAAAAAATGGTTAATAAAGTAGCTGTTAAATAAGAGAATAATAGCATAATACCAAGTAAAGAAATACACAGATAGTAAGTAAATCTTCCATCCTTTCAGATGCTGGTCACTCTGCATGCAGCACTGGACAGACCACAGATGGATTTCCCTACAGTGTGCTGCACAGATCCTGTCCACAGAGAATTGTGCTCAGTTTTAGTTATTTGAGTTGTTACATATAATTTTTTAAAGGAAAGTTATTATTATTTAAGGAAAATATTAATTATTTGCATTGTCAAACAAAATGGATATTTGCATAGGATCTTCTTGCTGCACAGTTAGATAAAAGTGAGGCTACACAGGTGGCATAATCACTGAATGGGTAGTGAATGGGACTGAATGGGTAGGAACTGCCTGTAAACTCCTCAGTTTTGATGACCTGGATGAATTTTTCCTGCAGCTGAGAATCTGTGCAGCCCAACCGAGCTTTAAGGCCATGCTGGACATGTACCCTGACCTAGCACATCACAAGCCTGTGTCTCCTCAGGTTAACTGTGATGTGCATCACTGAGTCCTACAAATACAGCAGTATCCAGATCAGGATGACAACATAGCACCTCTTGATCCACATAGACTTTATTCTTCCCAAAGTTATTATAAAGAACTGATTGTAATAGGAATCTGTTCAGCTAACAGAAACTTTATTGACATAATGGGCTGTTATTTCTGTTATAACACCCACCAGCACAACACAGAAAACCTTGGGGCAAGCAAGCAAGTTCCTCTACAGCAGCTCTTCGTGATAACAGATGGGCTTCTCAAGGCCTGGGTTTGAGGAACAATAGAGAAAACACTAACTCATCAGTACAGTGTCTTCCACAAGTCACAATACAGCTACTGAGGAGAAATCTAACATTTCTATATGTAACATTTCCTCCCATACTGTACTCTCTAGTAACATGAGGTTTGTACTTACAGTATGACAAGTGAAGGCATCAATAAGGGCAACATAATTTAAGAAAAAAACCTACTGTTAGGAGCCCAACTATACAGAGGAAGAAACAGTGGGGTTATCTGAGAAAAAAAAACTTAGGAGAGTCAATAAAATATTTCTGTGGAATGTTTTTCTGTTTGGAAAATCCTGCTTCAATAAAACAAAATGTGGGAACATTTGCAGGGATGGTCTTGTAGGAAGTGTCAATTGCAGTAACTATTTCTGTGGCAGAGAAAAGCAAAATAGTATATTTGAAACAGCTTGTTTCTACATGTTTTTTTTTGAAATGTGTAAGTTTCTCAAGCTTGAGAACAATTTCAAAATATTTCTATGAATATTTAAAGATGAATCAGTACTATTGTCAAAACTGAGAAGTAACTGTATATAACTTGCTCTTGAATTCCCATTTTAAAATGGTTTCAGAATCATTCTATTATGTTATCTTCAAGAATTTTTGAGCAGGCATAGATATTTGCTAGACATGGAATTGTGTTTTTATACTCTAAAAGAAAGACTTCCTTAAATTAGGCAAAGAACTGTTTAAGAGGAAAGGAAAGAAAAGAAATTTACTTTGAAGGAAAATGACAAAGGAGATATGGTATACTGACAGAAACTTCAGCCTATCCTTCAGCTTTCTCAATATCAAGGAACACAACAGTTGTCACAGAAATAGTCAAGAGGGCAGATATTTTCAGCAGGTTGATATATATGACCTGCAATCACAATGCTAAAGAGATCGCTGCTGCTAGCCTCAGTCTATAGAGATTCTTAGCTCCAAAACTGTCTTAGTACTGTTGGAAGAGTTCTATAACTGTCTTACAAAACTGAAGCAGAGATTTGAAGCTTCCTACAAAATATTTTTTTATTAGCAAACAATAAAACTGATCGCATTATTAAAATATGAAGATGATATTTTGAAAGAAGTTCAGAGAAAAGCATCCTTGCAGGAGGCTAGAGAAACTGGAAAAAAGAATTTGTAAACACAGTCAGGTATCACCAAGACACTCCTTACAGTTGCATACTTATAAAACTGTATTGTCTCAAAGCTGCCTTTGCAATCACAAGGCTTAGTGTACACCTGGCCCATGACCCTTTCAAGTACTTTAGTAGCTTAATATTATTTTAACAACTCCGATTTTATTATGAATTTGCAAAACTGAAAAGAAGCCCTTTGTATAACTTCTCTTTTCTTGATGTGTCCCTGTGGGGCCTTACTTAGGTTGTGGCCAACTCTGTGAGGTATGTCAAGCAAGTAAAGGCAGTATGGCAAACCTTTGTGAAGAAGAGTTGTCCTCTCCCTCTTCATTCCATCAGCTACAATCTTTGAACTAACATTTAACATTAATGTGAAGACTGGAGTTATACATATGTGTAAAAAGCTTTTAATAAATATTTCTAGATCAAATATTAATGCTGCATATGTTAGTACAAAAACCAGAGATACAAAATGAAGCCTTAAAACACTGTTTCTGAAGTACAAGCAGCATGGGAAAAAAAATTACTTATCTGCTTTCTAACATCCCCAGCATGTGGTATCAGGGGGTTTGGAAGGAATGCATAGGCATAAAGAATTCTCAACAGAGAGTCTAAGTAATGTTTCATACCACTTAGAGCCTGGAAAAGCCTGCATAGCATGGATGAGCTTTCAGGATTGTTGAAGGTCTATTGTCAAGTGGGAAGCAGACTAGACTGACTAAAAAGCGTAAAAGTGGCTTCAAATTTTGCTAGATCCTATTTCCTTATGCATGTTCAGTTCCAATTAGACTAGTACAGAACCTTTATCACATGTATTTGGAATTAAGCAAGCATCCAGTTTTTCATCTGAGGTAAGTATTCACCAAATTTCTCTGTGACATTGCATTGCAAGGCCCAGTGTCAGACACAGCATTTCCTATAAGCAGCAATTTTAGAAAGAGTCATACATGTTGAGTTACAGATTCTCTTGATAAAGTTATGCATATAATATGTAACTGCAGATGACGTTTCATTTGTAGGAGTAGTATGTAGTACAAGCTTGCTAGAAGTGTAAGGAATTTCTAAGCAGATAAAGCTTTCAGAATCCCATTTCTGAGTGACTTTTAGCACTCTTTTTTTTTTTTTTTTTTTTTTTTTTTTTTTGTAATAAAATGATTTTTTCTGAAATTCACTACAATGTTATTTTAAGACCTACTCGGGTCATAAGATATGTATGTTTCCTGCCTCTGAAAAAATCAATGTAAACACATCAGCTCTGGTAGGTTGTTATCAATGTTTCACAGAACCTAAAATCAACCTAAAAGATAACCTTGCAAAGCTCAGAGGAAAAGAGACACTTTCAAATTTTCCTGTCAGTCTATTTCAGAGAGGACAAAGATAGGAAAAATGTCTTTAAATATGATGCTCTCTTATGATCCATTTCTAAAATTGTGTTTCCCATTGGATAGATCTTTTATCAGAACAAGACAAAGCTTTATGCTGTCTTGTCTGACAGTGAAGCGCATACTTCATATGACTTGCTGTGAGGGTTATCTCACTACAGCTACTCTGTAATCATGTAACCTGTTTATCCCATGGGGCTCTTCAAAGGTAGCTAGTACCCAAAACATAAGAGGGGAAAAGAAAACATTTGAAACTACTTTTCTTGACAGTTTTCTGCATTGTTTCTATCCCTCTTACATATCTTGCTCATGGGGATCATAATTTCAAACCATCGAGAATCTGGAAGAGGCCAGTCTGTGGTTCAGCATATTCATAATTTGTAGTACATTTTGTATGTACACCTCTTCACTGTGCATCCAGGATGAAACCATAAAAAAAATGCTTTTAGAATTAAGTTCCTCAGAATTTTGGATACCAAAGGAAGTTACACTGTAAAGAGTCTTTCAAAGTATGTATGAAGTAGGATTCAATGTATGTCCTTGTTCTGTCTCCTAGGAAACTTCCTTAATATAATATTGAATAATAACATGGATGCATATGGTTTTAACCCATCAGAGGACAGTTAGACCTTAATCTAAAAACAAAGAAACAAAAAAAACCACTGAGCAAGGTTTTCCTGTGTTCTCAGGCCACTGTCACTGGAGTAGATTTTGCTTACTTCAGAGGTGGAGGTTCAAAAAATGGGATAGAAGGTTTTGTTTCCCTTCTACATTGCTGGGGATGAGGGGAACTGGGTTATGCTACATGTCTCTGTAATACTAGTGATACAGAAAGCAGAGCCCTCTGATCCTTCTGAACACTGTTATTTAGAGGTGTAACATGGTAACTTCAAAGTATTGCTATTTATGTTAGCAATTACAAGTTTTCTTGGCTGCACTGAAATCGAAATCACATCCATCAACAATATGCAACAGAATTTAAAAAAAAAAAAAACATTGTAAGGGGTGCTTTATTTATGCCATCTTCCTTTTTGTCACTGTATCAGCTATGCATATTTTCCCTTATGTATATCTCTGACTTCATGGCACCTGGTCAGCTATGTATAGCATCAGAAAAATCTTTCATAGCTACAGGACTGTGTCCCATGGACTCAAAGAGAGTCTCTTGCAGTTCTTAGAAGTGGGAACTGGTGGAAAGACTATTCTGAAGAGGAATACAGAGAGAAATGCTGGGAAACCAATGCTTGAGATCTGAACTAAGTTGAATGCATTCAGGTAATGTGCCCTCAAGGAACTGAATCTGAAACTAATGTTACCAGAAATTACATTCTTCAGCTGATGATGATCAATTGTGTATAGTGACTATATAATGGAAAGAAGTCTGTAGAGTATCAAATAATTTGAGATAATTTACAATGCTCTAGGAACATGAGAGTTTGAACTGAATGAGAAATACCTATGTCATTTTAGGACATCAGTTTGAGGCTTTCATTCCAACTGAACCACTTCAGGACTTTAAAAACACCTATGCTATATAGTACAAGGTCACATTAAAGGATCTTCTGGACATTGACACTGACTGCACTTTCCATAATCTATATAGATAGCATGGGAAGCTTTGCAGTGAACCAGATGGTGTCTCTCCTCCACTCTGAGTATGGAATTTTCTTATTTTACCATTAGAAAAAAGACCAAAGTAACTGACAATGAAGCTAACTCAAAAAAATCCGTTGCACAATTGTTTGTAGTACACAATTCTGTGAAGCCTCTCCTCTCCTCTCCTCTCCTCTCCTCTCCTCTCCTCTCCTCTCCTCTCCTCTCCTCTCCTCTCCTCTCCTCTCCTCTCCTCTCCTCTCCTCTCCTCTCCTCTCCTCTCCTCTCCTCTCCTCTCCTCTCCTCTCCTCTCCTCTCCTCTCCTCTCCTCTCCTCTCCTCTCCTCTCCTCTCCTCTCCTCTCCTCTCCTCTCCTCTCCTCTCCTCTCCTCTCCTCTCCTCTCCTCTCCTCTCCTCTCCTCTCCTCTCCTCTCCTCTCCTCTCCTCTCCTCTCCTTTCCTCTCCTCTCCTCTCCTCTCCTCTCCTCTCTTCTCCTCTCCTCTCCTCTCTGCTCTCCGCTTCTTCCTTCCCTTCCAATCTGTGACATACCATCTCTCTGCATGATAGTATCCAGTTTTCTTCTCATTTCATTTTTATACATGCAGTGTAAAATTATCAGATTTAAGTAGCTATTATCTACTAAAATTTGAAACCAGTTATAACAGAAAGTAAAATAAAGTACCGGAGTCTCAATTTTCTTCTCATTGCTAGTGCTTCTGGCAATCCCATGTGAGCTGTTACTATGATGAATAAACATTCATTGAAATGGTTCATTAGGGTGGAACTATAGATCTCTCCTGATGTTTCCTTTATTCTTTGAAGAAGAAGCTTCATTGTTTCGATATATTTGGCTCTTACAGCTGTGACGTTGCAAAGCAAAACAAAATGCTGTACAATAAAATGATTCTGCTTATAGAAAATGCAAAAGTAGGAAGCTGAAAAGATAAATGTTATGCAAATTTAGTGCTTTATCTTTTTGATGGCCAGGCATGTGTACTTGGAGGGAAATTCTTCCATAAGACGTATAGTTACAATGACTTCTTGGAAGTATGATCTCATCAAAATCACAACTTAATATTTAAAGTTTAAAAAATGCTACAGATTAATATTGGTATTTCTTTTCTATATTTATCACTCCCCATCTGAAGCTGCCTAAAACATTTTAGTCAATTAGGCTTAATTGCACATTTACAATGACAAAATTTGCTCCAGCCATTGGGCAGATGGAGGGATGTTAGTGATAAACAGTAGAATGCTCTTTCCTGAACATACACTGACAATATCCTCTGTGTTTCAGTGGACATTTCCATGAGTAGTGTTCTATGGCACTGCTTGTCTTTTAAATTAAAGTAACATTTTTATTTCTCTTTACAGTGTTTGTATATCATTATGAAGTTCATTATTTTGATTTATGTAGTACCTAGATATCCCACCAGATGCATTAAAATCCCTCTATTTGCCTGATCCATGCTGAGAGTCACTATCTCAGACAGCTTATTTGTTCAAATTAGATGAGAGAAGAAAATTTAAAAAGAAAATAAATCCCCTGATAGTTTCATAGATAAGAAGTGTCCAAAGCAACTTAAAAAGTCAGCTTGGTAGCCTGAGTCCAAAGCAGGTCCAGTTATTCCTAGACCAGCAAATATGGGCTCAAGTCCTTTTATTGATGTTATGAATGAGATGTTTGCCCAAGGTCTGAAAATAATCTTACGCTTAAAGCACAAGCTGTGTAATTTTTGAAACTCACAAGCATAACCAATATTTGAGGACAATCTTCTATAAATCATAGAATCATAGAAACATAGAATGGATATTGTCAGAAGGGACCGTAAATATCACCCAGTTCCAACTCCCCAGCCCCCCAACTACGCTACATCGGCAGGCGTGCCTCCCACTAGATCAAGTTGCTCATCCAGCGAACTCATCCAGCCTCACCTTGACCACTTCCAGGGAGGAGGCAGCCACAGCTGTCATAAAATCATAGAATCATAGACTCATAGAATCATAGAATCATAGAATCAGCTGAGTTGGAGGGGACCTCTGAGATCATCAAGTCCTTGATTGACTACAGCTGTAGTTACTATACCATGGCACTAAGTGCCACTGTCCTTGCCATCTTGGATTTAGTTTTTTTATGGCATAGGTATTCCTTGCAACAGGAACATATATGCACCCTCTTCCTAATTATACAATTTTTGCACTGTACATTCCAGCATTGGAAGTTATTATTCTCTGTTGAAATGGAAGTAAAGAGAAAGGAGGAATCCTGATAAAGTTCTGGATATTATACAGAGTGAAGCAGATTTCTATTTGCATTCGATCACAAATACTCACTATGTTTTTAATGTTGTCCGCTAGTGTCTGTCCACTCAGCTGCCTGCACAAAGCCATTGTCAAAAAATCAAAAATCGGTACAAGATTCAATAATTGGGACTATCTTTGAGATCTAAAGTATTAATAAATTAAAAGTTGGGCACTAATAAGACTTCTTCCTTTCAAAGCAAGGAAGAGATTTTTTCATTGTTCTGTTGATTGTCAGGCTGGAGGAGAAAGCAAGACAAGGAATCCGAAGATGCTCCTCTTCAAGAGATGCTGTTTAATTCTGAAGTATAATTGATTTCAAGATTGTCTTACCAGTAGCTTGAGTAGCCCTAACATTGTCAGGTTTTTCCTTTCTCCGTGAACAAAAATCACCTGTCTTCTAAAAGGCAGAAAAAGAACTTACTCTGTCTCAACCACTATCTGCCTTGTACATAGATAGAAAGACTCTAATACTTCCTGTCCTGCAATGTCATCCTGTGCATGAACAAAGTGGCAGAGCACTAGGAAGGCTGTCTTGAATACTGTTATCCACAGTTAACACATATAGCTTTTTGGGAAAAGACTTGCCAAGTGATAGATGACCTTCCAGATATATTCATCTTGCTTATCCACTTTTGTGCCTTTTCCCACCTTAAGAGCTGAAATAAGCTAGAATGGCCTGATAAGCCTAATTCTAATAATGATACACAGGCAACAGAACAGGCAATATATCCCATTACTTTAATAATATTCATTTGACTAGTAGCATTAAACTGGCTGCTCTACAATACTTTCCCAGCTATGTTAAGCAGACCTAAGAATTGTCCACTGATGACTTAAGTGTTAATTTATGATTTTATTTCTCTTTCCTTGTAATTTTTGTGATATTTTAAATTAAAATTGAGCCATTAGGTAGCAGAATTTGTGAAACTATTATGTTCACAGATTTTGAATATCCGAGCTTTATATTTAGAAATGTAGAATATGGATCTTGAAAAACACTTCAAAATACACTACGAGACATTATCATGAAGTCTTGTGCAAGAATGATAACCTTAATTAATGTTTATTTGTAAATAATGATTAATTTTACTCATAAATGTTAATTTGATTAACCTGTAGAAATGAAAAAAAAACTGAAAGTCAATCAGCTCTTTCAAACACAATGTGTTTCAGGCCAGGCCCTCCATAAATCTAGGATTTTTCTTGCATTTCAAGAAAAAATATTATCCAGATTATGTATTGTTTTCCCTCCAGGAAAAAAATTAGAATATATGTTGGTTGGCAAATGGTACATTGCAAAAACAACTGTCTTTGGCATCTGTCCATCAGCTAAAAAAGGAAGAATTAGCGTTGTCCTTCTGCTTGGCAAAGGAAAGTAATTAGGATCTGAAACTTTGTTGTCTCAGCTGTTACACAGCTTCCACAATTATGGGATTAAAAAAATCACATATACATAAATAATTAATAATTCCATTGATGAAAATTGAAGCCATGATTTTTTTTTTTCAAAACAAGAGCAGTGTGTATGCATTGCATTCTTTTATTAGCTTGTGCATGATATCTGCTTATTCTGGTCAAAAAGGATGGCAAGGAAAATGCAAATATTATATCTCCTTCCAAACTTCCCACAGGATGAATATTCATTTTTCACACACATAGGTTCCCAAAAGAGCAATGGACTGAAAGTGATGTGACCCTCTGTAATTACCCAAAGGTAAGGATGCTTGCTCTCAGCCAACAGAAGTAGCAGACTGCTGCCCTCTCAAAAAGGATGCAGAGATTAAGCTGTGAGCCACCTGAGCATCACTGAATCTCTGATATGCAATCCTCCTCTGGATATGCTACAATTGCTGTCCTTTACTTCAGGCAGTGTATGCTCTACAGCTCTGTACACCCCATACTGGTAAGAAGAGAATAATAGCTCTGCTAAGAAGAAATTTTTCTGAAATGTTTTGGTGCTCAGAGCTTAGTTACAGTTCAAGCAAGCAGTAAAATTTTCATGGGGATTTATTTTTTAAAATAAAGTGATACATTTAGAAAGAAATTATTTGATGGAGTGTCAGTTAAATATGAGGACGACAATTATAAAAGTACAGAAAGAAAAAAATAATGCAATGTAATGAACGTATTACTTATTTATCTGAGAGAGATTTACATTGGGGCTCAAAAAGTACAGTAGGATGAGTTGCAAAGTTGTCAGCTTTGACCCATTGAAAGCAATTAATGTGATGCCAGAGTCAGCTGAGTTTATGACAAAATATAACCTCAGTGACCCAGAGAGATGAAAATGACAACCAGGATTTCTAAGGTGGTATAATAAATCAAGTGCTAAATACTCTCTAAGAGGTTGTGAAGTTTCGGTTCATATTAAAAGACAAAGGAGACTGAAGTCACTTAGGTCTATATCTTCAAAGGTACTTAAGGGCTTAACTTTCTTTCCCCTTTAGCCCCAGCAGCGTTATTGTTTTTCTGTATATGATCATCAAAACATGAGATTATTTTCTCTACCATTAGTAAGATTTTATCCATAAGTAGTAAGCAACAGTTTGTCTACTGTTGGATAAGTAATAGAAGATCTCGACTTGTTTGTTTTTTCATGCATTGATCAAAAAATAAAATGTGAAAATGCCATGTTGGCTAATGTAGCATTGAAATGTCTTATTATCCGTGACTAAGCAGAATTTTTTGCAGCTACAGCTATGGTAGCAACTAAGCTATATCAAATTGCGGTTCTGAAATTAACATACATTGAGTTTATACTTTAAAAATAAGTGAATAAGGACATTTTAAAATTAGTGTGTTCATACAGTGACAGCACGTTCTGTTCCACCACTGCAGTGCACTGTCTCCTTTTCTTTGTCCTTCAACAAGGCCTGTCAAAGAGGAAAGCAGAAAAAAATTCTGATCTGTGGTAACTTCTGCATACTCGTCACAAAGCATACAAGTGGAGGCACTGAGTAGACTCCATGACAATTAATTAATCTGGTTTTCCTATTTGGGGAACACAAAGGACTTCAAATGTCCTTCTGCTAAACTTTGGTTTGCACTTCGCTTAAGTGTCTCGCTTATTTGCAAGAGCTTTCTGAATACACTCTTCTTCCAAATTTGTCACTGATAATTCCAAGTAGTTTCATTTCTTTGTCCTTTTGTGTCACCTTCTTTAAAAAGTGTAAAAATACTTGTCACAAGGAATCTTGCAGAGATTACAATGTATTTGCATTTTATTTTGAGACCTTTGGAAACCGGATTTGTTTCTCACATTAATATGGATTCCTTCTCATTGTGTACTTTCTGTTTGAGATATTCACCTAGTTCCATATTTTTGCTGAAAAAAATCTTCATGAAAGTCAATGTAGCAAGAGTAATTTTGAGGCCAAAATTTAAAGATGATTCCCCAAACCCAGAGATTTGGTTTCTCTAGTGATATTTCAAAATATGGTGAATAAACTGTGCCTGTGAACTTATTGCTGGTGTAAACCCTAGAGAGACAGGACCTCTCTAACAAAACTGTAACCTTCTCATACTTAACTGAGTATAGATAAAGCAAAGAGAAAGAGAATTAACAAGATTAGTCTATTTGTTTTTCTCGGTAAACCATGGCTCTGGTCTGCAACATATCAGTTTTTTAGTGTTAAAATAGGACCTCGTATTAAGGACAGTCAGATGCAGCCAACATAATTCAAATGCACTAGTTCACTGATCCTACAAAACCAAAATTATCCTGAAATGTACTTAAATACATACATGCACAGTATCTTTGGGTGATGAAAGAGAAATAAACATTTTCACATTATTTTTGTACTGATCTTGTGAATCAAGAGGAGTGACCATAAATCAGATTCTGTAGGCCACCAGGTCAAAGTTACTTCCAAGAGCTAGCTGAGCTTTGGCACAGTGATCGCTTCTTTGTGGAAGTCTGGAACTGGCCATGTTTGCACCAATTCTTTTGTTTTTAAAAGATTTTTTTAAACTTCTTTAGCACTGGAAGACCAGAGACCAGCATTTCCCTGCAACATGTTTATCACTACTCCTCAGCCATGTAAGAATTTCTCAGGGCATCCAGAATTCCCCCATGAAGTTTTTTTTTCTTCTATTCTTTGCCTAGCCAAAGGGCATCCTCATCTCCTCTGGGCAACTCATTCCAGTGTCTCACCACCTTCATAGGAAATAATGTCTAATCTAAATCTACCCGTGTTCAGTTTAAAAGCTTCAGTTCAAAAGTTCAAAAGTTCAGTTTAAAAGTTTTCCTTCTTGTCTTATTACTGCATGCCCTTGTGAAAAATGCCACCCAGGTTTTCTGTAGCCCCCCTTCAGGTACTGAAAGGCTGCTGTAATGGCTCCCTGGAGCCCTCTCTTCACCAGGCTGAATAACCCTAACTCTCTCAGCCTGTCTTCATAGGACAAGTGATCCAGAATACTTGTCATCCTCATTACCTTCCTCTGGACTCACTCCAACAGTTCCATGTCACCCCTGTGCTGGCCATCTCAGAACTAGACACCACTTCACATCTTCCTTGACTTGCTCCATAGTTTGAAAAAGAAGTTGGAAAAGAGGCGGTCATGTTTCTCAATATGCACTTTATTTTCTGCCAAAAGACATCACACAATTTATAGTCACAAAATAATCAGTGAGAGAACTTTTCCTTTACAGCTTATTTTTCTAACCTGTGATGTATGAGCTTTCTCACTTCTTCATAAAAACTTCACCATATTACTTTCAAAGAAATGGTTAGTCTTAGTAGCCATAGTTTGGTTAAATATGTTCTGTTTAAATGTGTAGTCTTCATAAGTGCTATTCCAAAACCAGTCACTGTAATTTCTCAAGCTTCTCTTCTCAGTTTCCCATGCAATAAAAAGGCAATAATCAGTGAAGAGGGAAGATACTGTGACAGAGTTCACAGGTGAGTATGAGTTTAAGCACAAAGACAGTACTACAGCAATAAACCTGTTCACATTCTTTGAAGAGCACCCATGATATCAGCATAGAGAAGTGGGTATGTTTTGCAAACAGTCTATACTAGAGGTAACTGCTTTTACAATGTTATAGTCTCTAGTGAATGAATGTTCTGACCTTTGACTAAAAATTGTTACCAGCATCAAAAAAATAAATTTGTGTGTGAGTATGTATACCTTCCACCGTGTAGCCTCAGGATGGTGCATGAGCTGCTCATCTGTGGACACGGTTTAGACTGCTTGTAATTATACTCATGGCCATACCCAAGAAGATGATCAAGGAAACTAGTTTCCTGGCAGTATTTTTGCTACCTAATTTATTTACTTTGCCAGCTTTTTTTTTCCATTGAAGCATAACTAGCATCTGGGTTGTTTGGGTTTGTTGTTGTTTGTGGGTTTTTTAAATATTCTAATTAGCTTAACTAAGGACCAGAAGAGTAGCTCTAATGATCAGAATTTAACAACAGGATCTTTTTACATTTTTATTTTAAATCAAGGACTTAGCCATGGTTGCATAGTGAGCTAGTGGAAAGAATAAATCCTGTCAATATATGTTTTTCTACTTTCAGCTTTCTCATAACATAGAACTGATCCAAGAATCTACAAACCACTGCTCTTAGCATTACTGCAATTTATTCATATATTATCCAGTCAGCTAAGTGAAGAAATTATAATACTGCAAAGAGATAAATAATATATTGTAGAAAATCTGTTGTCTTTATTCTTGAAACTGAGTAATGTTTCCTTTTCTCTTAGAACTTTATTATTCTGCTAAATATGTGTGCATCTTAGAATATAGTAGGGAGCAAAGTAAATTACTTGTTTTCTTAAAATATTGACAAAATGAGGTAGTGATCCAATATTGTAATTGCACTGCCACAACAGAGAACAGTATTATTTATGATACAAAAGCAAAGATAATTCTTCACATTTGCTCCTTTCAAGCTTTTTTAATAGATGTGATTCTCTCATTGAGAAAGGCAAAGATGTTACTTATATCAAGAAATTCAGCTGTGATATTTCCCCTTTTAGGCAGTATTTTTTCTGCAGTTTGCACTCATAGCTATGAGATAACTTCCACTGTTTTCAGAACATGATAGTAGGAAGCAATCAATATTTCAAAAAAACCCTTACAGAACATGCTGGTTTTGTGTGTCTTATGGTGTCTTCTTATACTCCTGGAGAGTGTTTGTTCTCTTCCATAATCCAGCCAGAGACTTGACCCCATCTTTTCTTTGAAATGAATGGCTCATTTAATTCTTATTTTCTGAGCACTGTAGTGTGAGAGCAAATGTTTTGGGTATATGTGTTGACTGAAAAGGTTCCTGAAACTCTGAGCAAAGGAACTGCTTCTTACTGTTTGCTTTGTGACATGTTCAAGGAAAAAAAAGAAGTTTCAATTCTTTGCAAAGACACAGAATAGACTAAAAAATAATGGAAAAAAACAGTTCCCAAAACACCTAACTCCACATTCAATTTCTTCCTTAATGGAAGTAAAATGCAACCTAATCACAACTATTTTCAAGAATTGTTGTTTCTGTACCATTGTGCATTGACTCAATTGTGAAGTGCTGAAGCAAGTGGAAAACTGCTGCAACATAGATGTATTGCTCCTAGCACTAATAAACCTTGTTTAGAATTAGCCAAGATGCTACTGTATTACTCTGTATTGTGCATCTTAAGAAACCACATGTATTGAAATGTAAAAAATGTATTTAGCACCATCTTAGCACCATCTCTATTCTTAAATCATAATGTTATCTGAATGTAAGTTTTATGTTAAGTGAACATTTTTATACATTATTTTTGTATATAATAAATATAATAAATATTATACATTTTTATGTATAATTGAAACAAAGCTACCTATACTTACTTGTCTGTCATATGCATAGTGCATGATGTTCTTCAGTAGGTAGAAGGTAGTATTCCCATTAGTTATGCTATTGTGAAAACTTTTCCTTCATGTATTGATTTTAAATAGGGCAGAAACAAAAAACTTAGACTTGAAAAATGGTTGATAACTATTGCTCATCTTCTAACTTGGATGGTGTCTTTCTCACTAACAAAAGTTCGCAGTGTTTAAATGGGATTGTGGGAGCTTTCATCTAAACAGTCAGGCTAAGAAAAAACCTTTCTAGAACTTCATATGGGTTTTGTTCTTACTGTGTATGTATGTATCATAGAACCATTGAATTGGCTGGGTTGGAAGGGACATCTGAGATCATCAAGTCCAACCCTTGACCCACTACCCCTGTGGTTACCAGCCCATGGCACTGAGTGCCACATCCAGTCTCTTTTTAAATATCTCCAGGGACAGAGAATCCACTACTTCCCTGGCTAGCCCATTCCAATGTAGATTTATTCTGTAACAGTGCTTACTGATATAAAATCTGGGAACATTATTGTTGTGCATATATGTCTTATACCTATCCAGGAGCAATCCTGTCTGCAACAGGTTTGAGGCCCCGCAACTGGATAAGCAAACAGCTCACAATGCAGGTGAAGGTCCTTCAGGAATGAAGGGGCCATCTAGGCAGCCACTCTCATGCATCACCACCACCCATGTAAGGGAAAATAGAAGGGTAGTTGTCACTGGCAACTCCCTTCTGAGTGGAACCAAGGATTTAATGTGCCAACTGGACCCAACTCACAGAGAAGTCTGCTGTTTCCCTGGGAACAAGGTAAGAGATATCACCAGAAAACTCCTTAGTTTGGTCAAGTCCTCAGGCTGTTACCTACTACTGTTTTCTCATGTTGGTGCTGAAAAGATGGCAAGAAGAAACCCTAAAGCAATTAAAAGGGATTTCCAAGCCATGGGATTGTTGATTAGAGTCAGGTGTGCAGGTGGTATTTTCTTCAATACTTTCAGTAGTGGGGAAGAATACCAAATAGAGCAGGCAACCCCAGCTGATGAACATGTGGCTCCAAGGCTGGTGTTATACGCAGAACTTTGGGGGTTTTGACCATAAGATGGTCTATTTTTCATCTGATCTACCGATGCCTGATGTAACGTAACTCTTGCAGAAAGGGAGAATAATTTTTGCTCAAGAGCTAGCTGGACTGGTTGATAGGGCTTTAAGCTTGATTTGAAGGGGAAAAGGGCAATAGCAGGACAGTCAGTGATGAGCAGTGAGAAGGCTCATCAAAGCCTAAGGAACCATGCCCTAGTGAGATTCTTCAATATGCTGCACAAAGATGTGGGCACAATGAACCACATTTGAAGTGCTTTTATACAAATGCACACAGCATGAGGGGCACACACGAGAAGCTAGAAGCCATGGCCTAATCCCAGAGATATGACACTCTTGACATTAGTGAAACCTGGTGGGACGAGTCTTATGACTGGTGTGCCATGATGGATGGCTACGGGCTTTTCAGGAGGGATAGACAGTGCAGGAGAGGTGGGATAGTGGCATTGTATATAGTGGGAGAGCTGGAATGTGTGGAGCTTGCAGTTGGCGAGAGGACACAGTCAATAGCCTCTGGGTGAGGATTAAGGGGCAAACATTTAAAACAGATGTTGTCATGGGGTTTTGCTATAGGCCACCCAATTAGGATGAGGAAACTGATGAGTCATTCTTTAAGGAACTACGGGATGCCTCCAGGCCATCAGCACTTGTCCACAGAGGAGACTTCAATTTACCTGATATCAGCTGCGAGCACCGAATAGCTGGTACAAGCAGGTCTGGAAGATTCCTGAACCATCCGGATGGCAACCTTATGGTAAAAGTGTTGAATGAACTGACCAGAAAAGGTGCCTTCCTTGATTTTTTACTTGTAAACAGAGACGTTTTGTGAATGAAGTAAAGATTGGAGGCTTCCTTGGCCACAGTGACCGTGAAGCAGTAAAGTTTAACATACATGGTAATAGGAGGAAAACTGACAGTAAGACCTTAACTCTGGACATGAGGAAAGCAGACTTCAGGTTGCTTGAGGAACTGCTTGGTAAGGTCTCCTGGGAAAAAGCTTTTCAGGGTGCTGAGGTCCATCAGTTCTTGTCACTTTTTAAGCACCACCTCCGAAGAGCACAGGACCAGGTGATGTATATACCAAGTGTATGGCCAGTGGAACGAAAGACAGACAACATGAGAGGACTATACAGATGCTGTTCACCACTGTGAGGCAGAAATCTGTGCAGCTAAAGCTTAACCAGAGTTGAAGCTGGTCTGCACTGTGAAGGATAATTAAAAAAAGGCTTTTAAAAATATTTTAATGGCAAAACATTGGTCCATTACTTGATGATCATGGACACCTCATAAATAGGGATATAGACAAGTCAGAGATGTTTAATGCTTTCTTCATGTCTGTCTTCAACACTAATGATTGCTTGAGCACCCCTAGAGCCCTGGGCTCATGAATCATGGCTGTGCAAATGATAAAATCTCAATCAGCCCTGGACTTCTGCAGGATTTGTTGCTCCAGCTGTATCCTTATAAATTGATGGAGCCTGATGTGATTCATCCAAGGGTATCTAAAGAGTTGGCAGAGGTCATAGTGAAATTTCTCTCAATGATTTTTCAATGCTCTTGGGAATCTGGAGAGGTACCTGTTGACTGGAAGTTGTCAAATGTTGTCCTAGCCTTCAAGAAAGGCAGCAGGGATGACCCTGGTAACTACAGGCCTGTTAGTCTCGCCTCAGTGCTGGTAAAATTATGGAGATTATTCTGGGAGCTACTGAAACACTTGAAAACCAACAGTCATTGGTCCCAGCCAAAACAGATTCATCAAGGGAAAGTCCTGCTTAACTATTTTTATTTCTCTCTATAACAAGGTAACCCACCTAGTTGACCGAGGGAAGCCACTTGATGTTATCTTTCTGGATTTCAGAAAATCCTTTGATACTGTCTTTCACAGTATCCTAAATAAAATGTCCAGCATCTAGCTGAAGAAGCTAGATATAATGAGATGGGTGACCAGGTAGCTGATGGGTCGAGCTCAAAGGGTCACAGTGAATAGGGTCACATAAGGCTGGCGAGTGGTCACTAGCAGGGTTCCACAGGGATTCATTTTAGGGCCAGTTATTTTTAATATATTCATAAATTACTTAGATGTAGGACTTGAAAGCTTACTAATTAAGTTTGCAGATGTGACCAAATTAGGGGTAGCAGTCCTGAGGACAGAGAGGCCCTGCAGAGGCCTGGCCTAGAGTGCTGGGCAATTGCCAGTTGTATGAAGTTTAACAAGGAGAAGTGCTGGATCTTGCACCTGGGACACGGTAACCCTGGATATTCATACACCCTGGGGAGTGAGAGGCTGGAGAGCAGCCCTGCAGAAAGGGATCTGGGGGTTCTGCTTGATGGAAAGTTGAACATGAGCCAACAGTGTGCCCTGGCAGCCAAGAGGGAAAACTGAGTCCTGGGGTGCATCAAGCCTGGCATTGCCAGCCAGCTGAGGGAGGTGACTCTCCCACTTCTCTCTGCATTGGTGCGGCCCCATCGTGAGTAATGCGTGCAGTTTTGGGCACCACAGTACAGAAAGGACATAGAGCTACTAGAGAGTGTCCAGAGGAGGGCTACGAAGGTGAAGCCACATGCAGAGAAGCTAAAGACATTTGGTCTGTGCAGCCTGGAGAGGAAGAGACTGAGGGTAATCCTCATCGCGTCTTACTGCTTCCTCACTAGGGAAGGAGGAGGATCAGGTGTTGACCTCTTCTCTCTGGTGACCAATGACAGGATCTGAGGAAATAGTAGGAAGACGTGCTGGGGGAAGTTTAGGTTAGATATAAGGAAAAGTCTTTTCACCCAGAGGGCAGCTAAACAGTGTAACAAGCTCCCCAGGGAAGCAGTTATGGCACCAAGCCTGCCTGAGTTCAAGAGGCATTTGGATGATGCTCTCAGGCACATGGTGTGATTCTTAGGGTACCCTACACAGGGACTTGATGATCCTGAGATGTCCCTTCCAACTCAGCAAATTCTATGAATTTCCATGTTCCATAATCTTTTTCTGAGAAAGTGCCATCTTCTATATATTAAAAAAAAAAATTAAAAATCCATAAAGGCTACAAAATCAACACCTTACAAGGTAAAACAGAGCTTCCAAATGTATCTGATTTGGACAAAGCAAAGTTTTCACTGAAGAATGTTTTTCCACCACATATGCATTTGGATGATTTTTAATAAATCTTTCCCAACTTCCTGGTGAATCTTCCTGATGGCAGGGTTAGGTTCCATGCTATAAGTCATGGAATTTATGCAATCTGTTTGGCAATCTGCCTCCAAGTCAAGAATCCATGAAACTACAGTTCTGGTCACTCTGGGGCCAACATCAGCCACCGATCTGTCTCAGGCTGGATTCTGCAGCATACCTGTCCCTAGAGTGGCTGAATTTGATAGATCTTCCTTCTGATTGGTGGCTCTTAGAATATTTCTGTAGTTGTTTAGTGGCCCTGGTACTACTTCTGTCCGACTTAAATTTAAACCAAATTAAGAACTA
Organism: Phaethornis superciliosus; assembly: GCA_023637945.1. Classification (NCBI taxonomy): domain Eukaryota; kingdom Metazoa; phylum Chordata; class Aves; order Apodiformes; family Trochilidae; genus Phaethornis; species Phaethornis superciliosus. The sequence goes on from JAJQWJ010000002.1 coordinate 77,778,514, forward strand.
GGACAAAATAGCCACACTCTAAACAATGACATTTTTATCAAAGTGAGAAAATCTTTTTACAGTGTACATAGGATTTTTTTTTTTTTTCACAGAGAACTCTTAGCTCATTAAGCAGATTTCTTTGACCTTATTTTTTATCTTTCCCTTCAATATGTCACATCAAACTTCATTTAATGCACAGTACCCTATCTTTGTACTGAATAAAACTACATAAATATTCTCTTAGGAATTTGTGTGGTGATCTCGTTGAAAATTTTTAGAACATTCATGACTGTTTTATCTCAATATCCATGTAGTATGGGTTGGTATTATTATTTCAAATTCATTGGTAGGAAACTGGAAATTCAAGACAGATGATGCCAAAGTAAAAAATATGTTTTGGTTTCCCAGTAGAAGTTCTTTCATAGTAATTTGAAATCACTCTTCTGCTGCTGGGGTCCATTATATATTTAATCACTATGTCTTCTTACTATATAAAAAATTAAAGGTCTTTGAAATTGGAAAGAAGTTTCTTTCTTGGCATATTCATGAAATAGTTGCAGAGAGGATGATGTTTTCTGCAGAAGAACAAGATTGATCTATTTTCCCAGTGTTTTCCTTATTATTATACTCAAGAAAAATCACCGTGTCTTAAAATAGATGTAATCTACTAAAGAGAAGCTTTTTAATATTTCTGCATCTGAAACTGCAAGCATTATTTTTTGTGAATAAAAACATAACACTGATTATAATGTAAGGAATTCTTCAGATATATTGCTGTTGAAGCAGTTTTATGAGCTATAAAGGTTATAAAAATGTGTACAGCTGCACATGATTTAGCAATTAACAGTGTCTTAAGCAGCTATCTGACAGATGTTTCAGAAGCTAGTAATATTAAATTGCATCAAACAGAATATTTGTACGTAAGAGAAAAATATTAAATTGTTAGCTTAAGTTTAGTGTATTTTAAAAGGATATTTTTAAAATTTAAAAAAATGTTTGAAAAAGCAAAAGTCTTATGTCAATAGGAAAATTAAGTATGATTGCATGGATATTCTAAGCTGTGCTTAACAAGTGGATTCTTTTAGTAAAAAAAAAAAACAACACAAATATTATGCTTTGAGGCTTTTTATATTTAGTTTAGTACATAGTCTTAAACACTACAAAGCATCTCTGCATTTATCAGCCTTACTCAGTTTAAAGTGTACCAATGTTCATGAACATTTCAAACAAACTCCAAGATAATAATTTCAATTTATCTTCAAAAGACTGTGTGCAAGTCTCATGAGCTATGACCTTTATAAAAGAAATAAATGAAAACTAAAATACTTCTACTGCAACTCGAATTTGCTAATGGCACTAGTGCAAAGCTTTCCATAGCAATCAGATGTTAAAAGGCAATATGATTTGGCTTTCTGAGATAGATGATTTACACTATTTAAATCAGATTTTTGGTGTTGTGGGATAAGTGGGCTGATGTGGGTTGTCATTGTACCTCTTGTCATTCCAGGACTAAGGTGAGAATTTTGTAATAATTATTTTTTAATAGGGGGCATTAATTTGTTTCTCTGTTTTGTATGGGGTTTTTTGTTTGTTGAGGGTTTTTTTGGTTGCAAACTGTTCCTGATTTTCCTGAAATTTTCATTAAGATGGGAAAGATACTCTTATTTAATTAGCTGTATTTTATTCCAGTGTCATGAGACAACTTCTGTTATTCATGTATTCTTACTTATTAATTTTGATATTGCTGTTTGCTGGGTTAAATCCAGCTAATATTAACAATATTAAACAAGGTTTATCAAGGCAATTATACAGTACTACTGCCAGTAACAATTTTAAAAGAAAATATTTTTATCATCCACTGAGTCTTTGGAGCTTCTGTTAATTTATGCTAAACTAGCACAATGTATTAATCTAGGTTTTGTATGCATTATAGGGCAAAAGAAAATTATAAAATTGTAAGCGTAGAGTAGAATTTTTACTTTTATTTACTTTTGTTTTTTTAGACTTTTTCAAGATATTAAGCGTCCAAGTATATTATTGCAGTTGAATACAGGATAGGTGAACATAGAAGTCAACAATTTTCAGTTCAGAATAACTGGCAGGAAATAGCATCAATTTTTTTTAATGTAATATTTAATGTAATATTCAATTTAAAAAAACACAACAACATGGCTTCCCCCTGGCGACCAGGTTCTGTAAGAGAAGAAGAGTGGGAAGAGTAGAAGATAATTAATTTCAAAAGGATTTAAGAGTACTTTTCTCTTACAATTCATTAGAATTGGAAAAGTGTTACCTTAGCTCTAAATTGCTTCTTTCAGAGAACAAACTTAAATTCAAATAATTGAGATAAAGCAGATGGCTAATTAACATAACAATGCTAACAATGCATTTTCTGACCCCATTAGCAGAGCACTCAGACCATTTGCCTTAAACCTTCACTATCCATGATTTTGTTAGCTATTGTAAATTTCACATGTAATATGTGCATAAATCAGGTTTATTTTCTAACATGGTAGGCTGCCAAAAGAGAAAAAAAATCTGCCAGTATGATCTGTTATAGAATTATTGTTATCTAGATGGCTGTTTGCAAAGCCTATCAAGTTTCCATTTATGATATTTTGTAATGCTTATATTTATTCTGGTTCATATGTAATTAAATTAATTAAGGGACCCTGACAAGCTTGAGATGTGGCCCCTGCCAACCTAACGAAGTTCAACAAGGCCAAGTGTAAGGTCTTGCACCAAGGTTGGGACAATCCCAAGCACAAATACAGGCTGGGCAGAGAACGGATTGTGAGCAGTCTTGAGGAAAACTTGGGGATGTTGGCTGACAAGAAGCTCAACATGAGCTGGCGATGTGCCCTTGCAGCACAGGACAGGGCTGCCTTTCTAGGCTGCAAGTGCAAAATGCTGTCTCATTTTTCAGCATGGGGAGTGGAAGCGAGAAACCAAAATTAAATGGCCTATCTTTACAAGTGGCACAAGCCTTCAGCTGCAGAGTGGACAATGTACATGGTGATCCTTTGCCTCTGGTAAAATCACTCTGCAGATGAACAGAAACTCTAGGCTAACTTTGCTAAAGGATATCAATCTCATCTTTATCAAAGATGATCTGCAGAGCTTCTTTAAAGACCTTAGTTATGACCAGTTAGTTTAGCCAGCCTCTTCAGAGAAAAAGTGGTAATGTCAACAGGGGATCTGTAGCGTTTACTTTAAAAATGCAGAATACAAAAAAAGAAGTCAAAATTACATGAAAAAATGCTAAAGACATGTAATGTTCAATTACAGTATGTAAATAAGAAAAATATTTAAGCATAGCAAGACATTTAACTAAAGATTCCCACTAAGCATGTAAAGTTAATATGGAGACAATATTTTGTATGGACAGTCTCATAAGTCTTAGAAACCTTAGAATTTCAAACTTGAACTCTAATTGCATTGTTCAGTTTTCCAAAAGTTTTTTCATTTTGCTTGGAGAGTTTTTTTGGTGTGTGTGAGAGGGAATTTTTGTTCCCTGTTAGATTTTACAGCTTTTCTTTTGCCTTAGATCCAGTAAAATATATTTTTTCAATATATAAATATAGCTTTCAGTTTAATCTGAAGGTTAGATTTAAGAATATTCAAAATCTCAAAAAAAACCCCAAAATGAAAAAAAAAACACAACACCCAAAACCCAACCAGCTTCCTTACCAAAACCCTTAACTATTGTATGAATCATAGAATCATAGAATTAGCCAGGTTGGAAGGGACCTCAGAGATCATCAAGTCCAAGCCTTGACCCACTGCTGCAGTTGCTAGACCATGGCACTGAGTGCCACATCCAGTCTCTTTGTAAATGTCTCCAGGGACGGAGAATCCACTACTTCCCTGGGCAGCCCATTCCATTGCCTGATGACCCTCTCCGTAAAGAAATTCTTTCTAATATCTAACCTAAACCTGCCCTGGCACAACTTGAGTCCATGCCCTCTTCTCTTGATGAAAGTTGCCTGGGAAAAAAGCCCAACCCCCCCCTGGCTCCAGCCTCCTTTCAGGGAGTTGTAGAGAGCGATGAGGTCTCCCCTGAGCCTCCTCTTCTCCAGGCTGAACACCCCCAGCTCCCTCAGCCTCTCCTCACAGGACTTGTGCTGGAGTCCCTTCACCAGCCTGGTTGCCCTCCTTTGGACCTGCTCCAGGACCTCAATCTCCTTCCTGAACTGAGGGGCCCAGAACTGGACACAGGACTCGAGGTGTGGCCTCACCAGGGCTGAGTACAGGGGCAGAATCACTTCCCTGGACCTGCTGGCCACGCTGTTCCTGATCCAGGCCAGGATGCCAGGCTTTCTGCCTGGCTGCTCTCCAACCACTCTGTGCCCAGCCTGGAGCTCCCCATGGGGTTGTTATGGCCAAAGTGCGGGACCCGGCACTTGGCTGTGTTGAACCTCATCCCACGGGAATCAGCCCAGCTCCCCAGTCTGTCCAGGTCCCTCTGCAGAGCCCTCCTGCCTTCTGGTTGGTCCACATTTCCTCCCAGCTTGGTGTCGTCTGCAAATTTGCTGATGACAGACTCAATCCCTTCATCTAAGTCATCGATAAAGATATTAAACAGTACTGGGCCCAACACCGATCCCTGGGGGACACCACTGGTGACCGGCCGCCAACTGGATCAGCACCATTCACCACCACTCTCTGGGCCCAGCCCTCCAGCTAGTTCTTAACCCATCACAGGGTGCTCTTATCCAAGCTGCGGGCAGACAGTTTTTTCAGGAGAATGCTGTGGGAGAGGGTGTCAGAGGCTTTGCTGAAGTCCAGGCAGACCACATCCACCGCCTTCCCCTCATCCACCAGACGGGTCACCCGATCATAAAAGGAGATCAGGTTCGTCAGGCAGGACCTTCCCTTTCTAAACCCGTGCTGGCTGGGTCTGATCCCTTGCCCATCCTGCAGGTGCTGTGTGATTGCACCGAGGATGATCTGCTCCATAACCCTGCCAGGCACTGAGGTCAGGCTGACGGGCCTGTAGTTTCCTGGTTCCTTCTTCCGGCCCTTTTTGTGGATTGGCGTGACATTCACCAACTTCCAGTCATCTGGGATGTCCCCAGTGAGCCAGGACTGTTGGTAGATGATAGAGAGAGGCTTGGCAACCTCTTCTGCCAGCTCCCTCATCACCCTTGGGTGGATCCCATCCGGTCCCATAGACTTGTGGGGATCCAAGTAGCTCAACAGGTCACTGACTGTGTCCTTCAATATTACAGGGGGGCTGTTTAGATTCTTATTACCTTCTTTATGCTCCAGAAGCCATCCGTCCTCATGATAACCTGTCTTTCTGTTGAAAACTGAGGTAAAGAAGGTGTTGAATACCTCAGCCTTTTCCTCATCTTTGATAACTATATTCCCACCCATGTCCAGTACAGAATGAATGTTTTCCTTGCCCCTTCTTTTGCTGTTGATGTATCTGTAGAAGGTTTTCTTGTCTTTCACAGAGGTGGCGAGATTCAGTTCATGTTGTGCCTTTGTCTCCTTGATTTTCTTTCTACATGACCTGACTGTATTCCTAAATTCCTCTTGAGAAGTTAGCCCTTTTTTCCATAAATGGTAGGCCCTCTTCTTAACCCTAATTTCTTTCAGAGTCTCCAAGTTCAGCCAGAGCGGTTGCCTTCCCCGCCGGCTCGCCTTTCGGGACTCTGGGACAGCCTGCTCCTGTGCTTTCAAAATTTGCTCTTTGAAGTACGACCATCCCTCCTGGACCCCTCTGTTTTCAAGGGCTGTTTCCCAGGGTATACTCTGAACTAGTCTTTTGAATAGTCCAAAATCTGCCCTCCGGAAGTCTAACACAGAGGTTTTACTGACGACCCTCCTTGTATCCCTGAGTATTGAAAACTCTATTATTTCATGATCACTAAGTCCCAGGCATCCACCAACCACCACATCTCCCACCAGCCCCTCTCTGTTTGAGAAAAGAAGGTCAAGCGGGGCTCCATCCCTGGTAGGCTCATTTACTAGTTGGAGCAGGAAATTATCTTCAATACATTCAAGGAATCTCCTAGACTGCCTCCTCTCTGCGGTGTGGAGTTCCCAGCAGATGTCTGGCAGGTTAAAGTCACCTACAAGAACAATGGATGATGATTTTGAAACATCCGCCAGTTGCTTGTAGAATATTTCATCATCCTCATCATCCTGATTGGGCGGTCTGTAACAGACTCCCATCACGATATCGGCCTTGTTGACCTTCCCTCTGATTCTAACCCACAGGCATTCTGCCTTACTATTGGAGATCTCAACTTCTACAGTGTCAAGAGATTCTCTAACATATAGGGCTACCCCTCCACCTCTCTTACCCTGCCTGTCCCTTCTGAGGAGCCTGTAGCCACCCATGGCAGCACTCCAGTCATGGGAGTCATCCCACCACGTTTCCGTGATAGCGACTACATCATAGCTTTCTTGCTGCACAATGGCTTCCAGCTCCTCTTGTTTGTTGCCCATGCTGCGTGCATTGGTGTACATGCACTTCAGCTGGGCTGCTGATTTGTCATTTATCTTGGGTAGTCCACCCTTAGGTTCCCCTCTGGAGAGCCCAGTTTCAACCCCCTCCCCCTTCAAATCTAGTTTAAAGATAAAGAACCCCCTCCTTATCAGCCCCTTCAACCTATGAGCTAGAGTCCTTTTCCCCCTGTTAGTTAGATGAAGTCCATCTGATTTGATGACACTAGGCAGTATGGGATTTGCCCTGTAGTCGAAAAACCCGAAGTTCCACCGGTGGCACCAGTCCCTTAGCCACCTATTGATGAGGTAGGTTTTCCTAGTCCTCTCCTCATTCAGGTCTTCTACTGCTGGAACTGAGGCGAACACGACCTGTGCCCCTGACCCATCAACTAACCGACCCAGTGCCTTGAAGTCCTTTTTAATCACCCTTGTACTTCTTCCAATAATGTCATCGCTGCCAGCCTGGACTACCAACAGTGGATAATAGGCTGAGGACTGAATTAGCTGAGGGAGTCTCCTGCTAATATCCCTCACCCGGGCACCAGGAAGGCAGCAGACCTCCCTGTGGGATGGGTCAGGTCGACATATAGGGCCCTCAGTTCCCCTCAGAAGGGAGTCACCAACTACAACTACCCTTCTTTTCTTCGTGGGTGAAGTTTTAACCCGTCTGGTAGACAGGGGACGAACAGGAGACCTTCTGGACAGATCGTCCTCTTGTCTGTCCTCTTCCTGATTTTCTGAGTCCAGGGCCTCATATCTGTTCTCTACGTGCACCTGGGGGGATGGTGGGGGTTGGGAGGGAATTCTTTTGCCTTTCCGGTGGGGGACCTGTTTCCATTCTCCCCTATCCACCTGGTCTGCATCGGCTGCCTGACAGGAGGAGGGGCAGGGCTTCACCGTCTCCTTTTGGATTTCTTTTGCCATCAAAAGGGTGTGAGTCCACCAGTCAATTTCCCTTTCGCTGTCCCTAATACTTCTCAGTCTCTCCACCTCCTCCTTAAGCTCTGCCACCATGCTCAGCAAGTCATTGACCTGCTCACATCTCACACAGACCCCATTTTCACTGTCCGCCGGTGCTAACACGAGGCTTAAACACTCGGCGCAGCCAAAGACCTGAAGAGCTACGTCCATCTTTTTGTTCCTCTTAAGGGGTTCCATCTGCGTGGACACACCCTTTACCTCAACAGGAACAGTTTTTGCTTTTTTCAAAACCATTGCCACCTGTGCCACTCCTGCTTGCTCTGCCTGCGCGAACTGCCTCGCTAACTGCCGCTTCAATTTCCTGTTGGCCTGTTCCTGTTTGATGGCGCTCCAGAACGCTAGCGCTCCAGGCAGATGCTTTAAAGCCCTCGCGGCACGGCTGGGCAGTGCCCCCTTATCAGCTGATCGCTCTCCGCAGAAACCCTTCAACAGAAAGGTCGTGCAGCACGCTGCCAGCAGCCCTTTGAATCCTCCGGCTGAGGCAGCCGCTTAAATTCCGCGTGGCCCAGCTGGGCACCGCCCCTTCATCACCTGATTGCTCTCCACAGAAACCCTTCATCAGGAAGGTTACGCAGCACGCTGCCAGTACCGTGTGGTTTTATAGCCAATTATAAGTCTGAAAGGTATCGACGTATTGTTAATAGTTAATCTCATTTTCGTCGTATTTCCACAAATATATTATTTTGTCTGAATAGTGGTGACTGTATCTTGGTAAACTATTATAGTATATCTAGCACTGTACAAGAGGTAATATTTGTATGTTCTCTATCCCACAAATTCAAAGGAATATTTTGCTGAGCTCCTGACATTAAAAAAATCCTGAGAAACTTCCTTAGTTTTTTTGTGACTACTGAACACACTTCTTTCTATGATCAATAATAGCAGTGGCAATACAGATAACAGTGACTAGTTACTGCAGCTACAACAGTATGAATGATACAGCACTCTCATGAACTTGTGTGAACATCTGCTCAGTAATAACTCTTCTTCTTCCCTGCTTTTCAAAATGTGCATAGTTCTATCCTATTATGTTATATACTGAGCAATGCCATCAATTTTAAGCATCTTTTTCACACATGCTGTAGAGGAAAATAATTTTCTTTTCTCATCAAAGAATCTGTATAATTAGAGTAATTTATAGCTATCTGTATCAAACAATTAGTGTAATAATTATTGAGCACCAGACTATACTAGTGAGCACATAAGCAAAATTTCATAAATGTGATTACATTGTTGAAAATGTAATGAACAAGAATGACATTTCTAGAGACAATTAATTCTTTTCTCCAGAACCCCACAGATTTTGGATTTTCATTATAGGGAGTTGCTTATCCCTCAGGGGATATTTCCTTTTTCTAGATCTCAGTTTTTCTCTGTAAATTGAAAGAGATAATTCTGCTCTGGTTTATATAGGTTTTACTCCAAAGTAAATAGATATCTTTTTTTCAAAATAGTTGATCTGCATAAATAAAATCGTATCTCATATCTTACTGTGGCCCAGTTTTTTGAGCAACACCTGACAGTTCATTGAAAATTAGTATTTTATCTTGCTACTCTGGGTCCTTAACAAATAAATATGGGATGCACAGCAGCAATTTAATTTGTTGACAAGTACTTTGCATATTATTTTAATCATTGGGAGTTTAGAACACATCTGTTGTGTGTCATGTTTTTGTACATATAAGGCCTATTAGTTAAACTGAGAGGTCTCTATCATGCTTCAAGGAAGTCATTCTAGCCTTTCCTCGCAAAATTATCAACATTTCCATTGTACCCCAAATGTATGAGCTGTACAGTCTCACTTGCTGACAGTTTGTGGTTCTTTAAAGCAGAAATGCCCAGTTACTCTATAGTAATGCTCATGAAAATGAACAAGGATATCTGTTTGTCTTTATAATGTCTGTTTTCACTGAGTATGCTTTTTAATCTTCAAAATTCACAGGCTTACAGAACAGTCACAGTTGGAAAAGAACTCTAAGATCATTGCATACAACTGTCAACATTCCCCTTGATTAAAAAATATATATCAATATCAGTATCACTCACTAAAGCATGTCCTGAAGAGCCTCATCTACACGGTTTCTAATATTTCCAGGGATGGTGATTCCACCACCTCCCTGGCAGCCCATTCCAGAATCTAACTACTCTCTTAGTAAAGAAATTCTTCCCCAGATTGAGTCTAAACCAGATTTGAGAGAAGAGACCTCAGCAGATGTCTTTTTAAAATTTTCCTCTGTTATTGACAGTGAAATAAATGGGTCTTGGAAAAAAAAAAAAAAACAACAACCAAAAACAACAAAACAAACAAAAAACCCTAGATATTCCTGAATGGAGACTTTCTAGCTTTTTTCCTAAGTACTAAAAAAAACCCAAAACCCCCCAAAATTAGTTTTATATCACCGTTGGTTAATTTATTTTCAGTTTATTGTTTTCATGTTGGAATTCTGAAATAAAGTAGAATACTGATTTCCATTTTCAGCAAGTAAAATGTGTCTGTTTCACATAGAATGTAAGTAGAAATTATTAGAACATTATAGAATACCACTAATTATACATTTGACTAGTGATCCTCTCTTTTAGGAAGTATTTCCCATGTGCTCAACAGTTTACATACATATTTTGTGAAATTAAAAACCACCAGTCTGTTTAAGATTGATAGGTTTTATTTTTCCTTGCTTTATATTGTATGATTTAGTATAGCCAAAATATACAGTATGACCAAAATATAACACTTAAGATTTCCAGGACTATGTCCTGATACCTACACCAAACAATGATCACTCTCACATTTGTTTTTTCTCTGTACTGTTGACCATTTAGCTTTATTTATAGTAATAAAAGGCATTTTAAATGAGTTTTTATTAACATTAGGACCCTCATAGAAGTCACTTATAAAACCGTACTTGTTAGGCATATTTTAAATGTTCTGATGAAATGTTAAAAATAATTGCCAATCTAACAGTCAAAGTGAACCTGTATAAGCAAAATTAAATAATCACACAAGTCTCTTTCTTGACTAAAGAAGACTTTTAATGGTAAGAGTATTTATGAAGCTCTATGCTCACTTTTAAGTTGCTTTGAAATTGGCCAGTGTACAACAGCAGGTACAGGAGGGTACAATTAGTTGGATAGATGGTCTCCTAGGAGTCATATTGAAAAGTAGTATAGCTCTGTAGAAAAAAGTAGCAAATGAAAGTGAGACAAAACCCATGAATATTTATGGGAAACTAATCACTTTTAGATTTTTTTCAACCACTTGTAATTCTTAATCTCTATGTTAAGAGCTTGAAGGGCAGTGTGAAGCCTGGGATCCTCTATCAGGAGCAGAAAAAAAAATCATATTTACAGGACTATCAGCCATTGGAAGATTTCTCTAAGGTACTTCATTCTCTAAGTTATTGTTGTTCACCTGATCAATTATCAAGAGTTTTATTTAAAATTTTAGGTATCGTTTAATATTTTCAGTCAAAAAAACCACGTGTACATACGTGATTTTATATTTTTTATAAAAAAATTTATATTTTTCTGCTTATGTTCATTTCAATCCTTCTATAGAATACATGTAGCAAGGACACCCAAAACACACAAGAATCATTCATGTGCTCTTCTATAAAACTTCAGGAACAGTATACTGATAATTTCTGTCATATCCACTGTATGGATGAAAATATTCTCACAATTGCCAATACAGACAGAACTATGTGTTCTTAAGAAAATAATCTTTAGCTAAAATTAAAACAAGTTTTAAATTATATGGATATAATTTTTAAATATATATCATAATTTAGTTGTGTGTCACTTAGAAACTCTAAGTTAACTGTATAGTTTGTCAAAGCATTTAATAGTTATTGCTAAAAAGAAACCTAAGTCTTTTTTAAAAAAACTGCAGAGCGTAACTTTTTATAATAGAACATTTTCTAATTTCCATTCATGCTAGTGATATCAGAATGTTTTAATATTTTTGTTTCACTGGTTTATTTCTTTTGAATTTATTGGAAAATAATTTTGAGATGCCTTATATTAAGGAAAAAGTTCCTATCCATTAAATGTGTTTTTCTTCAAAGTATACAGAATTTATGGACTGTACTTTGTTTTGTCTTGTTTTTCAATTTACTATGCATGAACCACAGTCATAAAAGCACATAATGGCTTAGTAAAAAGCACTGTGGCTTAGTAAAAGCACTGCAATTTATCACGATAGAATTCTGAGTGAGTCCTATACAAGTAAAATATCATTTTGACTAAGTTAAGAAATGCATGGTCCCTACTGTATTTCCTTGTTACTTGTGATTCGGTTTAAGGAAAGGTAAAATATGGTTGTGAAAAGCAGGAGTTGGTAAATCCCATGACCGTAAAGGAAGTCTAATGCTACATTAATTCTAAATCTTCCTCTCTCCTCTGCTTCACAAGAAATATGTTTGTTTTGCATGGTGTTACATAAAATTCACAAGGCAGCTCTCCACTTCTAGACACCACAGAAGATATCTCCACATGAGGAGATAATTAAGAATAAATACTTAAATAATTGCCGAAACAAAGCACACAAGATGAGTAACCTGTTTATGGAGAAAGAAAAGATGCAATCAGAGAATAAATATTTATTCCAACTGTACCTAGCAGTCTGCAGTTAAATTTGGAAACAAGATGTCCAATATTTCAGTCTAATGCCATCATATGAAGTATCTAGTAATGAATATAAAAGTGCACAAACTGACACCGGTAATGTTTTAACTAAATTTAAATTCATACTTCCTGTGTTTGTCTGCCAGACCATTTCTCCCAAACCAACTTAAATTATGAATTTACACTTTTCTTACTTCACTTCAGTAGTGATATTTTCCAGACAATACAAGGTATGCAATAATTGCAAAGTTCCCTTCTTTGCTTTGTACAAAGTCAGTGTACTGTAAATCCACATGCTAGACTACTACACTTTAACTTCTTTATACAAGTAATAATTGAAATAGTGGAATTTTCTTGTATTGGGAGGTTCTAAGTTTCAGTTATGTTTCAGAAAATTAGTTTTGTGATGTCCAGAATAATTCAAAGCTTAATGGGGTGAAATATTGCTACAGATTTAAACTTTAAAAAGTCAGACCTTGATAAATCAGGTTTACCTGTTCTGTTTGAAATTACCTCATCTATCTCAGGGGACATAAAAATACACTGTGATGATTAAGTAATTATTTTTCCCAGCTGATATAAAATTTAGCTCAGCTCTTGCCCACATAGGAAGATATAGACTGTGCAGGTTTGATATAATTCAAAAGAGTAATCCTGTTGCCACTAACTCCAGAACACTTAGATACAGAAAACTTCTGTTTTGCAGAAATCGTGGGGACTTGTAAAAGGGGGTTGGATAAAACTAAAAATAGCTGACAAGCTTGTGTCTAGGATTCTGTAGAATTTAGTAAAGAAGAGTTTCTGTAGCAATTATTGTATCCTACAGATTTATTGATAAATCATTGAAGTGTATGTGAAGACATTTTCACAATTATACAGTGTTTTATTGAAGGTGTTTTGCATGAGGGTTAACCTACAGATACTAGGAAATGGCTGATTTTACAACATTGAATATGGTTCAAAACAGAAGGATTTTTAATTTTTCCTTATTGTTTCCTTGGAAACAATTTGTGTCCTTGGACAAAATTTCTACCTCCCTAAGCAGAAGCTGCAGGGCTCTTGTTGGCACAGGATATGGAGTGCAGAGCTGACCTGGTCTGGGTAATGCTGGCTGCCCTGAAAGCCTGAAGGTGAGTTTCTCCTCTCCGGGGTGCACTTGGGCAATGTGGTATCATGGTGGTGTGGACCATGCTGAGGAAAGAGCAAGCCCAAGATTGAAGAGGAAGGGGTCCTCATCACAGTCAAAGAATGCCTCTGGGTGATTTTCTGCCTCTCAGAAATAGCTGCAACTTTATTTGATGAACAAAGAAATTAAATAATTTCAGGGACAAATTTTTTTACTGATTGCACTTCCTCTCTCTCCCCTTCCTTCCCTCTGTAACATTCTCAGCAGGCCAAAAACTGGCTGTGAAAGCAGAAAACATATGGAAGACATTTTAAGAAATATCATGTAGTGCAAGTGTATAGATGCTAGGTGTTCAATTGTGAAGCTTCTCTAGAAAAAATCATAGTAAATTGTTCAGGTTAACCTAAATAACATCTTGGTTAAAGCCCCTAGTTAAAGTCTTCAATGACGTAGTCCATTTTTCTATTTGTGTGGGTCCTTCTGAGATACGTTTCTCTCTATTCTTAGAATTCTGCTTCTACTAATGTGTAACACATTCAGAAAATCCTACTTTCAATACATCAGTTAATTTTACTTTTGCAATACAGTACAGCAATTGGAGATTAGTGTCTGTTATTAGAATTCTAGATTAATTTAAGTTGGAAGAGACATGTGAGAGGCATGTGGTCCAATTCTAAATTTAAAATTAAGTCACCAGTAATAAAATTGCTTGGAGTATTGTCTAATCAAGTTTAGATCTTCCACAGTCTTTCTGGGAAGCTGTTTCTGTGTTTGGCCACCCTTATTATTTCTTAATACCTATAAAGATTTTTCCTTGATGTAACCAGCGTCAGTTGCCTTTTGCCCTGTCACAGAAGGAATAAAAGCTGAAAGAACTGCAAATTGCAGTCACCCAGTTAAATCTTCAGTTCTCTATCATAGAAGCAAATCTAGAATTCTGTATTAGTTTAAAGTTTTATTCACTATTATAACAGTTGTCCTAATTAAAATCACAGTGCTGTTAGTATTTAATTCACATTAAAATTAACAGTCAGAGACCTTTAGCACTTCCTGGAAGTGCACCTCTGGCTTTGTCTTCACTTTCAGCAGTTGTAGATGATAATAGGTGCTCCCACAATATTCTCTTCTGGGGGCTGGACAAATCCAGTTCTCTTACTCATTCCTCTCAAATCGTGCGTTTGAGCACCAACAATGTTAGTTGCCTTTTGTTGTGTCTCTTATAGATGGAAGCTCAGAATGAGACATGATATTCTACCTGTGGTCTCCTTGCATTCTTTGAAGAAGGTCTTTTTGTCTGCCTATTAGAAAGGAAACCTCTGCAGGTAAGAAACAGTGGCACAGAAAGATACATTGACTAGGTCATGAAAAGTCATCAACATTGGCAGGGTTGGGATTATAGTCTGTTACTTCTGTATTACTGGGCGTTGGTAGAGGTTGTGATGGGCTGACCGTGACTGGAAGGTAAACCCACACCCAGTCACTTGCTCACTACCTCTCAGCAGGATATGTCAGAGAATCATAAGGGGTTTTTTTGCAAAAAAAAAGAAAAAATGTTAGTAGGTGATGAAAAAGCCTCCCCGTCAGACAGAGACCCAGCCTGTCCTCCAGCAATGGCTACTTCAGAAAAACTTATCCCCAGAGAAAACAAAATAGCATAGAAATCAGAGGCTCAAAAGTAGGCAGAGAAACAAAGAGGGGGGGAAGAAGAAAAAATTAAAGATCATTATACCAAATGCAGAAGCTCCAGAAGGATTCTGGTGGTCACTGCATATCTTCAGTCACATGCCTCTTTCAGTGACTTGGCCTGACTGGCAGATTTCAGAGCAAAATTTTGTAACCCAGTGAGATTTCACTACAGTTTCACTAACACAAGTGAACGCTTTTCTGCTTGGTGTTATTTATTTGCTAACTGTTCTTTGGTGTGCATTATTGTCTTGCTATTAATTTTAGTGTGAATCAAACACCAGCAGAGATGTCATTTTATAACAGTTAACTGTAACAGTAATACCAATATATAAAATTGTAGATTTACTTGTGTGATAGATAACTGCAGATTCAATGGTGAGACTGCAAACTGCGTTTTTTAGAGATTTTATCCTTTGCAGTATGTCTAGTTCTGGGGTTTTTTTAATAGTTTGTTTTTTTTTTTTAAAGTTTCATACATTCCAAAATAACCTAAAAACTAAAATTCAGGGCACGTCTTTTCCACACAGTGTATTTCTGTGTCAGAGAGTATTGTATGAGCTTGTAGCAGGCTGGTACAGCTGCATCACAGGAGACTTCAGCTGTGATGCAAGTGACAATAGGGTCATGTCCCTCTTTTAAATCAAATGAGAGAGTGGACTTGCAGGATGAATTTTAGTAGGAGAGTAACATAATTTACAGTCCTTGCACAGAAACCTATCTTTCTGTTTCTTATCCCATAGCACTGAAGTCTTAGAAACAAAAAACAAATCTAACCTTCCTAGTAAATCTACATGTAGATTATTTGCTGGGTCTGGGCAGCTCCACACATAGTACTTTAGGCCTTGAATTTAGTGTGACACTTAGGCAGCTATGTTACTATAATTGTAAACAAAGTTGGGAATGTCTGCCCTGTGCTGTCTCTACAAATAACACTCTTTGTTTCTGCTCCCTGAGAATCTTGTCTTCTTTTCATTAATATTTTCTACCCCAGTGTCACTAGATGACAAATGTACTGAAAAATCAGATTTTTGGGAAATAACTAATGTTTTCACAAGATTGTCTTTGAGAAAGCTTAATAGGATCTGATTTTCAAAGGGAACATACCTTTGGTTTGGTGTATTCAAAACCATTAATAACTTAGAAGGTCAAAATCCTTTCTTAGAAGCAGTTCTGACATTGAAAATTAACTTATCATTTGAGATGTCCCCTCATATGTAAGTTTCGTATTGTTCAAATTTGTCAGAGTTGTTCATGTTTGTGTATAAACAAAACAACAAAAAGCAAGACTGGATTCCTACAGAATAATAAAACAGTTCAGGTTGGAAGGGATGTTTAAATGTCATCTAGTCAACTCCCTATCTGCAGAAAGTAGGGACATCATTGTGTCCAGTAAGTTTAGGGTTACTCTGTCTACAAGTATGACTTCAGTTTAATGAGTGGATGTTGATCAAGGAAGTAGTATAACACTGAAGCAATTGAAAAAAATAACCATATGCCATCTCCTATTTTTTTCTCTCCTAAGTTTAAACATTACAAAGTTTAATATTTATAAAACCAGGTGAGGTCTTCAGACATGCATTTTTAAAAGGCAGGAGCACAGTGTTATTTTTAAACAAAATCATAACATCATACCAAAGGATTTAATTTCTTTTTCAAATGGTGTGGAATGACAGACATTTCAACTTCTCTCTAAAACTCAGTATGACAAATCCGTTTGAATCACTGCTGTGATGCCTTTAAAGGTGTATTTCTATCCAGTCAATCATTCTGTATATTCAGATGGAGATTATCCAAATGACTTGATTTGAACATAGACTCCCCCCAGTTGATGACACCCATTAGACCTCCTGGGTGAGCATGTACTTCAGCTTAATGATTGTAGCCCTTGTCCTCCTGACAGCTGGCAGCTGCAAGCACCTGCTTCACTTAAGACAGCATCTGCAATGTAGTTAGTAAGGGACTGCACACCCAGTAACCAAAAAAAAAACAACAACCCACCAAAAACCGATCCATCAAAATCATTTAATTGCATCTAGCTTATGCTGTTCCACTTGTTGGATATAGTCTACTATGAAAATGAAACATGAATAACAATATATATTTTATAATTAAAATAGCTAACCCTTGTATTACGAAGAATACCTTAATAGCAACATGGATGATTAAAACATTGAGAAGCCAAAATTCAATAATTATATCACTAAGAAAATCAACTGTCTTCTATGCTCTCCTCTTTGCCATTTCCTTGTGAGAAGAAGAGCTTTCGGGGTAGTTTGTAGTTATAATGTGGGATTGCATATAAAAATGGCATAGAAAGTATGATTAATAAGCAATATCTTTGGAGTTTATTTTGATATAAATGTTATCAAGGAAAGTATTTTCCTATAAAACAATGGTATGGGTACTAACATTTAAATTTTTTTCCATCCGGAAAAATAGTAGTACTTGAAAAAACTATATTATTTTTCCTCAAAACCCAATGAAATTTTTACAAACATTACTCGGCACCAGCTGCATCTTATTTTCCACTAGCCCTTCTAGAAGATAATTACTGTTTTGTTGTTCTGCTTGAATGTTAGTCACCTGCAATTTGTTTCAAGGTCAGCTGTAGGAAAGAAACAAAACAAAACAATAACAATACTCAATTACAAGCGTCATTTTTTCTGCCCTGGAAGGCCAAGGCTAAGAGTGTCTTGATTATTCTGAGTGTTACATTCCTATATATATATGTGCACACACACATTATAATAATTTTAATGCATTGTATTGTTAAATGTGTAAAATTAATAATCATAAGTTTTTATTTATGTCAATCAGCAGCGGATTCATTTAAGAAGAGCTTGCCAATATAAATGCTAGATAGCTACAGTAAACTATGCACATAATGATAATTATAGTATTTAATAAGTTTTATTAGCCAGTGGTATTTGTTAATAACTTCAAGATAGAAATATTATGTTTAGTATTTAAGATTTTAACTGCAGCTTTTGTGTAGAAGATAACTGTAAAAAGAAATGTACAGAATCACACGTGAATTGTGATCTATTTTGTTATAGCCAAAGTTTTATAGCCAATTTGTTGTTAAAGTATTTTTCCTTTTTTTATTAATTTTGCACTTTCTCAGCATCAGTCTTTACTGTTACTAATACTGACTTTTGCTATGTAGACCTGAAATATTTCTTCTTCATTAGTAATTCACACATTTGACAGTTTACAAACTTAGTTATCTGAGAAAGAAAATGCTTAGGATATGCTTTTGAAATAGTGTTCTTTTAGATCCATGACTCGTCTAACACACCATAAAAAAACACAAAACCAACTATATTTTTCAGTCCAATGAAAGCACATGGTACTGGAAGAGGGGCTTTTATATAATTTTAAAATTATATTAATTTTACTTCATGTTTGTCAACTTCTGTACATAAAACAGCATCCATGCTCTCATGGCCATGTACATTGTAGCCTCTCCACCTGTACAATTAGCTTATTTTTCTTAGCCTCAATGGTGGCCAGTTGTTTGTTCCTCCTTTTTAATCATGTGCTCACAGACTGCAGAAGACATTAAGGTCACACACTTTGCATTGAAATGGTGATAGTCTAGTGATTTATAACAGAGATATAGGCTGTAGTGCTACAGTTTAAAAGCTATGGGGAGTAATGTAATGTATACATGCTTGCTGTTCTTGTCTTTTCTGAAATGCTTGGAAAAATTATTGATTTAAAATCTAAGATATCACATGGATTTTTTTCCATGTAGGGAATATATATAAAAACAATTATGCTATGAAAATCTGCAAAACCAATGTATCTTCTTATGATTTGACTTACTTGACTTTCTACTGAAATAACCAATGACATTTCATTTTAGACTTTCTATTAAAACAAGATTTTAAATTAAAAAAAACATATCCAAATATCTACATGAACATCCTGCTTTTAAAAAATCCACCATCAACTATTTATTCTGTGTGAGATAAAGGGTACAGGAAAACCTGCACACAAAAGACCAGCAATCTCACGTTTTTATTTGTGTCTCATCTTCAAGGGAAAAGTGGTCATTTCAACTAATTGCATTTTTCTAGAAATAAGAAGTTTAAGAATTGCTTTAAAATTTTTGTAAAATGAAGTTTTTTGTTCTAATACATTTTTGTACTCTCCTGTCTTTCTTGATAGAGGAACATCATACTATCTATGAGTAACTAAAGTCAGAAATCATACTTGATGGAAGACATGAAGGCACAGACTCCAATTGTTGTACAATCATAATCATTTATTGCGTTGTTCATTACACTTATATAGTATCCTGATATCTATTGATTGATCTACAATTTGCACCTCAAAGTGCTCTTTCTACTAACATAAAACCTTATCTACCTGTTCCCACTAGAAGCACCTGGTACCACGAGATAACATTGTCCAGATGGCAAATTCCTTAGGTTATTTACATTGTTTTGCTCTTCTTCAGGATCAGTGAGTGCCAGGGAATTCGCAACACTGCTCTATCCCATTCAAGCCTGCTCCTCTGCTGTTCTCCTACACATACTGACGTTTTATTTACAATAAGAGAGTCAATTAAGTGAAAACAAATCAAACTTCAATAAACATAGAAGCTTTACAATATAATAATATTCTTCCAGATTCTTATAAAAGTTTTTCTAAATTCTGCTTTTCTAGCTGATGCCTTTGATTCTCTTAGTGTAGATTCAATGACACAATGGTTAGTAACTTTACATCTCCATGGAGGTATGTTAAAAATACCAAGACTGTCAAGTAATTGTAATAGTACACACAACAGTGTTGCTCTGCCCTTGTATGTTCACGCAATCAATCAATGTTCAGTATTACTCTATAGAAAAGACTATTACAAGCCAGCTCCATTCTACTGCTTGTAGTCTTCAAAACTAATATTCCATTCCAGATATTTATAGAAGACTTCCATGATTGAAACCATTTCAGTTGTGACAGTCCCATAAGCAACACCTATAACTAAGCTGTCATGCTTTATTTAATGAGTGTGGGAGAGAATAATCATTGTTAAAAGAGTTCCAAACACTTTCTTAGAGAAGACTGCTACAGCCCGTGAGCTGCAAGCAGCTGAGGAGATGAAGAATGCTCTATGTGAATTCACATAATAATTATTTAACATGTGTATAGTTGTATTACGTATCAGGGGTTATAGGCTAAGGGGAAATGAAACAGCAAATCAGCTTTATGCACAGATTATTTTATATGCTTTATATTCTGTTATTTATGGAGCTCTAGTAATAGATACACTTCTATACAAAGATGATTAAGGATGTATTTCTTAAAGTTTTTCACACTTATTTATTTTATAGGTGAAATTTTATCATGGATTACTATAATTGCAGAAATTATTTCTTACTTCTACTTCCCAGTCTGAGCAGCCTGAGTGATCCAGGTAAAGCAACAGAAGTGTGTATTTCAATGAGTAATCACAGCATAAGTAATTATAAGCCAAAAGCCTTAATAAATTAGTTGAAAACAGACTACAGGGCATTTGTCAAAGGGTTTAGCATTTACTTAAAGTTAAGAAAAAGGGTCTGATGAATCTGAATTGTTTTGCAAAGAGACAGATGAATTAGTTGATTTTTTTGTAGCAAACCATGTGACTACTCCCCAGGTGAAAGTCTGCAACAGGGTGTTCAGTTCTTCTCCTGTACAGGGTATTCCTTATCCATTTTCCTTTGCATCATAACTACCAGAAGCAAGCAGATAAGCAAGCCTGACTGTATGGAATACAGGGATGACATTTTATTTCACAGAAACACAACTTTGGACATTGACAAATGACAAAATGGAATTGTCAAAGTTGGAAAAGACCTCTAAGATCATTGCATACAACTGTCAACATTCCCCTTGATTAAAATATATATATTAATATCAGTATCACCACTAGAGCATGACCTGAAGTGCCTCATCTACATGGCTTTTAAATACTTCCAGGGATGGTGACTACATCAACACTCTGGGCAGTCCCTTCGAATGCCTGACTACTCTCTTATTTTGTAGTTTTGTCTTCCATATTGTTTAAATTACAGTAATATATATGAGTGAAATCTGGTCCTCAGTTCTTTAGGAATATCTGCTTTTCAATACCTATATTGCTGATTACCTATTTTTTTCCTTTTATGGATGAAAATGTAATTAGTAATTTCCAAACAGTAATACAGTGTCTGGTAAAATTTGTGCTGATTTTAATTATCTTATGTTTACACTTCAAAATGTGATAATAGTTCCATGTTACTAATGCTACTGCCAAATTGTCCCATCTGCTTCATCTGATCACATATTATGAAGCCTACAAGCAAGCTCTTTTCCAAACAAGAAATACTGTTAAAGAGATGTTCACAGCCTCAGTTAAACAGTAAAATACAATAAATGATATTGCATTCTTATTTCATCCTCAATCCAAGAATCTTACAACACTTCATAAAATTTAATTTAATTTAATTTTACATGCAGCCTCTGCAGTGGAAGTACTTGCTAAAAGTCACACAGGAAGAGCATGATGAAATTTATGGCAGTACCAATACCTGACTGAAAGTCTCATGCTTTTGAAAAGTTACCCATGCTGTAGCACTGTGACATGTTCCACCTTGTCAGAACCCAAGAAAAACACAATAAGAAAGCCTCAGTGCAAACAAGGCAATAGTTGCTCTTCTTTAAAATTATCTTTGTTTTTCACTGTCATTTACTAGATTTAGAGAAGTTTCTTTGTCTTGTTGCTGTTGAATTTAATTCCTTATCTTCCTTTCCACTCCGCTGTCCACTCACGTAAAATGTGCTATGTTAACACTTTTCCTCCTCCCATCACCTCTCTGCTCTATGCTGACTCTTCACTCGCTAATGCATACTCTTTATTCAACCTAGTATATGCTATGTGGTAGCATCATTAATTGTGTACTTCCTAGGTCTGTGTCCTTTCAGTTTTCCTTCTTATCATTGTTATTATCATTGTTAAACACTACTTGGTCCTTGTGGTTGTCAGTAAAGTTCTTTCTGCCTTACTGAGTCATCTTTTAAATCACTTATTTTTTTTCAGTAAAAAATCTTTAAAGCTTTTGCTGAGGAAAATTAAAATTAAACAATCATAAAATATTTTAATTCAGGTTTTAAAAGTCACATAATTCATTTGTAGCCTTTCCTTGTACTAAAAGGTTACAATGTAGCACTTACCCACATGGAAACAGTACTCTGAAACTGTCTGCCAGAGATGGCTTTACACAGACTTCAATTGCACTTGTTTTTTTACTGTTCTTTAGTTTTGATACAGCTATACTGGTGACTTCTTTCTGTATTGTCTGGCTTTGGTGGAGTTGATTTTCCCTATAGCAGCCCTCATAGTTCTGTGCTTTGTATTGTGCCCTGGTTTGAGAGGACCAGGATAGAAAAAACCTGCCTGGGACAGGCTGACTTGATGTGGCAGCTGTGATGCAGAGCAGCTGAGCCTGTGGGAGGAGAGGATGGGTCAGGGGGACACAAATGGACCAATCACAGTATTCCTTGCTATGATGTTCAGTATAAAATGGCTCCCAAGAGAGCTCTCTGGGGGTTTTTCTGGCTCTTGTGCTAGCTTGGGTGAGTCCCACTAACTACTCCTTGTAGTAGTAGTTCCTTGTTTCCTCACCTGGGGAGATTGTCATTCACCAAGACAGGTAGCCTTCTACTTTCCAAAGTAGGACCAGCTTCTTTGCTTTCAGACTGTTTTGAGCTGTTACTGAGACCTTAGACTTGGGCACCCCATCTGCTGCCCAGTCCTGCATGGGACTTTTGTGGTTGGGAAGTAACTACCAACTGAGGAGGGCAAGCTCCATATTTACATATCTGTATATACATTTGTAATTCCCTATTACAACCTCATCAAACCTGCCTGTCTTTTTTTCTGACCTTGAAGTCTTTCTCCCTTATTCCCTTCTTTATATTCCCCTTGGAGGGTAGTGGGTAATAATATGATAGCATCTGTCACTGTCTAGTTACTGCCCCAAACTGTGACAATTGGTAGCTAGAAAGGTGTTGGTATCACCAGTGCTCAGCTACTGCTGAGCAGCACTCACATCACATCAGTGCTGTCTCTTAAGCATTCTTCCCTCACCAGTAGGCTGGGTGTGGATAGGCTGTGGGAAGGGGCACAGCCAAGAGAGCTGACCCAAACTGACCAAAGGGATATTCCATACCATATGACTCCTGCTAAACCAAAAAAGCTGAGAAAAAGAAGGAAGCAGAGGGAGTGTCCCTTATTACAGTGTTTGTCCTCTGAAGCAACATCTGTCTATTCAAACAGAATACCTACTTCCCAGGAAGTAGCTGGATATCACCTGCTAGTGGGAAGTAGAGAATAAATGTTTTGTTTTCCCTTGCTTCTGGTGGAGCCTTTGCTTTATTAAACTGCCTTTATCTTGACCCAAAAGGGATATCTTTAGTCTTATTTTCTCCCCTCCCTGGCCTGCTAAGGAAGGGAGAGATAGAGCACTTTAGCAGGCAGCTGATGTCAAACCAAGGTCAACTCACTGGAAATTCACTCCTCTCTTTGCCTTTCATTCCCCAGATATGGATTATTGTCTTTATGCTTATCTATGTTTAGTGTCTTTATTTTTTCAACTTTTTTTTTGCTTTTAAAAATTTGCTTGGACAAACTGCTTATTTCCAGTGTGACCTTTCCTTGCACTTAGAGAGCTCTTTCACATCAAAGACCTGACAAACATAAGGAAAAACTCTATATATTTGTTCGTACCTTCTTCAGTGCTGCTGCTTCAATGTGTATTATATTAACTGGATGTCATATCCTTACTCCTTGATGATTTTCCCCATTCCTTACTCAATTCTGATTGCAAAGTGGATCTGTTTCAGACTGACTTAACTTACATTTGAATTCTCACTAACTACAAAATTTTTTAGGACCTTACCTACCATCAGTCACAAGAAAATCAAAATACTTGACTAACTTCAATCAGGCCATGTAAGCAGCTGATGTCCTTGACAACACTTGCACAGCTAAAGAAGTTCACTGGTAAGTATCATAAAACCAAAATACATACCAGAATATCTGTGATAAGATAAATTTAAGAAGGCTTAGAAACAAGTAAAATTGGATATTGTTCTGGTCTAAAGACTGAATTTGATGACTGATATTCTGTGTGAAAGTAAATATATGTTCAAACCAACCACCTGAAAATCCGAATTACTAATTTGATCTTGCCTACAGAACTAAAGGCAAAAGACATGGGCAAAAGTGTTCCATGTATCACATAATTAGCTACTATTAAATGGAATTGTTAAAAATTAGATGCATAGGCAAGACTATTTTAACCTGAGAGTTCTTGTGTGTTATATTAAACAAATTACATTAGAAAAAGTCATTTGCCTGTTCCTAGCTCAGTGCTGTGGTATATGCTGAACAGAAATAAATCAGCTTTATAGATCTTCAGTCTGAGTAACAGGACAAGAGAAAGGGAAACAATAACCAAGCCAAAAATAAAATACATGGGTCAAATTATGATCTCAGAATACATATGTTTACAGGTGTTGTGATTTAGGCCCAGCTGGCAGCTGTCCCCCCACTGTGGGTTGTCCACGAGGACAGGGAGAGTTCACTCACCAACTATGGTAACGGGCAAAACAGACTTGGAGAAAAAAAAAAAATGTTTAATTTGTCACCAATCAAACCAGATCTTAAAAACAACTTCCCTCCCTCCCTCCTTTCCAGATTGAAATTACTTTGCTCACAATTTCTCTACCTCCTTCTCCCCCCACCCCAACAGCACAGGTTGTTTGGTTACCTTTAGGTTTCCTATGTCTCTGCTGAAAACCTCAAGTACTGTAGATGTTTTTCTCAAAAATGAAAGAATAAAATTCCCTGTGCTGCCATCATTGTAAGAGTGTTAGTGCCTTAAATCAAGCAAGCTACATTCCCACTGAGATGTAACACCTAGATGCTTGAAATGTGCTTTAAAAATACTGAATACAAATCCAACTGTAGTTACATTTTATTTTCAGATAAGATTTTTGCTGTGTTGCTGCACTGTCAGTCTAATATCACATGCTCTAAATCCACCAAGACAGATGTCATTTGTTATGCAAATAATGTAGTCTGAACACATATGGTAACACCAAAGCTGAGCTATAGAGTGCCATAGATAAAAATGGTGCTGCTTTGAATTTGAAGCTGAAGGCAAACGTGCAAGAGGTCTTTCAAAGTATGTTACCAGTTATCCAGTCCCATAACCATGATGGAGTAGTTGGATGGAGAAGTAGTGTTTTGGGTTAGTGCAGTGGAGTTGTGGCAGTGGTGTGTGTGTGTGTGCACAGAGGTGGCTCCTGTGAGAAGCTGCTGAGCAGATTAGGGGAGCCAAATGCTGCTCTGTGAGTAATATATTCAAGAAGGGGAAAATGAAACACTAGAAGAGGGTGGGAGGGGTACTCAGCAGTGTTAAGAACTGTTGGGAGCTCTTAGGATATGGACCCAAATCGTGCCTAACGCAGTTATAGCATGATAGTAGCAGTGAAAGGTGAAGGACTGAGGGGAAGTGATCATAGAATCATAGAATCGGCTGGGTTGGAAGGGACCTCAGAGATCATCAAGTCCAACCCTTGACCACTACTGCTGTGGTTACCAGCCCATGGCACTGAGTGCCACATCCAGTCTCTTTTTAAATATCTCCAGGGACGGAGAATCCACTGCTTCCCTGGGGAGCCCATTCCAATGTCTGATCACCCTCTCGGTAAAGAAATTCTTTCTAATGTCCAAACTTCCCCTGGCACAACTTAAGTCCATGCCCTCTTGTCTTGTTGAAAGTTGCCTGGGAAAAGAGCCCAACCCCCCCCTGGCTCCAGCCTCCTTTCAGGGAGTTGTAGAGAGCGATGAGGTCTCCCCTGAGCCTCCTCTTCTCCAGGCTGAACACCCCCAGCTCCCTCAGCCTCTCCTCACAGGACTTGTGCTGGAGTCCCTTCACCAGCCTGGTTGCCCTCCTTTGGACCTGCTCCAGGACCTCAATATCCTTCTTAAACTGAGGGGCCCAGAACTGGACACAGGACTCGAGGTGTGGCCTCACCAGGGCTGAGTACAGGTGATCATGATACTTAAGATTTCCTTTGGAATTACAGTGCACTCACTTCTCATTCTGCACCTTCAGGTCTCAAGAACACAAAAAACAATTAATTCCTCGGGCTCTATTCCTTCTTTTTTTTGCTGGTTGAGTTCACATCTGAATTCAGGTCTCTTGGTTCTCTAAAGTTTCCATAAACTGGTAATGGATTCTGGGATTTTCTAGTAGTTTCTTGAAAATAGGCCAGCTTCTGAGATGACCTGGGACATTTTAGGTAATCGGCTTCAGAATATTTTCATTGTAAGGTCTCTTACCCTGGGAAATGCAAGGCAAAACAGTGACTTGCCAATGACTCTTCTGTGGCAGCTGCACAAAAGCTGCTAATGGCTCATTACAGTGTTTGGAGAAAATGGCTTTGCTTGAGAATTGTGTTGCTGTACAACAATAAGGCAGACAAAATATTTGATAGGATTATTTTGTTTTCTTCAGTAGCAGGCTTGAAAAACTTGCAAACATTTTGTCTGAAAATGTTGTAACTATTCATGAATGTGTTTTGGAGGATGTGATCACAAAATGTTGTCAGGAAGTGATTACTTTGAATGCCTTTCCAGGCTTAAAGAGTTCTCCCAGCCTCCCTTTTCTCCAACAAGCTGCATAGAAATGGCCACTTCAGTACTGAAGGTAGAAAGATATTTCCAGAATATTACCAGTAGTATTGCCCCCTTGTGTGTCCTCAGTTACAGAAATGTCATGTCTGAACTATGATATCCTGATGGATTTCCTTTAACTTTTTGTTCTCTGTGGAACTGAGCTCCTAATGTGTATGATGCAGCATTCATGTATGTCAACAGGAACACTGCTTTAGTAACATTCAGGGAAAACCTCTCCAAACACTTCGCCCGTATTTCTTTCTCTTGTTCCCTTCATATTGTATTCATTCCTTGTTCTCACTGCTTCAGACTACATGTTCACCCTTCACTCGTCATTTTTTTCTCTGCTAGAATCTGAAACACTCCCCGTTCTGCCTACTAAGAACTCTCTGTCTCTCAGTGGCTGTCCAGTACCCAAATAAAATGTTTTCTGTGTGCTCACAACAGATACTGTTAGTACATCAATGCAGCAGAAATCATCAGCAGGGCACAGGAGTCACAGGTTGCTTATCTTACAAACCAGGAACAGACTAGTCTAGTTTTCCCTTTTGCATTTTATTTATTTAGCCTGTCTTTTAAAATTGCACATATCCTGGTATTTATCTGCTAATGTTGCTGGTTTTGACGTTTTTTCAGTGAAATAAAAGGCTGGCTGAATTTTACAGTGGCATTCTGTGGTGCTCACAGGCAAAGCAAACATGACTTGAAGAAACATTATTTTTATTTATTGTAAAGTAAAATTGGACGGTCAGAAAATAAATAGATGAAAAAAAAAAAAAAAAGGACAAGAACAGCTTCGTCCCACCCTCCCTTTCTTCCTAAACTCAACTTCACTCCTTCATTCCTGCCTGTATGCACTACCTCCTCCTCTTCAAGCAGATGGGGAATGTGAGGTGCAGTCATCCCCCAGCCTCTCCTCTCTGCCTCTCCTTCCTGCCCCTCAGCCTTTTCCCTGCTCCATCCCGGGGCCTTCCCAGGGGCTGCAGGGAAACCCCCGCCCCACCGGGGTCTCTCCCGGGGCCGCAGGGGCATCTCTGCTGGGGCGCCCGGAGCCCCTCCTGCCCTCCTCCTGCTCTCCGGAGCCTCGGGGCTCGCAGGGCTGTTTCTCCCCCTCTTTCCCTCAGCCCTGGCTGCCGGGCAGCGTTTTGCCCTTTCTGACCCAGGCTTTCCCCGAGGGGCTCAGCTCTGCCCTGCGCTGGGGCCCTTGGAGCCGCCTGGAACCCAATGTGTTCCCCAACGCTCCTCACAGGGCCCGGGCCGGAACCGGAACCCCCACCCGGGGCTGATGCTGCCACACGTACAGGGAGACCACCTGGTACACACTCAAACATTCAACATTTAGGCTAGAACTAGGTAAGGGGAAAAAAAAAAATAAATCTGTAAACGAAGGTAGATTTTCCTCCTCTGTGGGGATTAATCTGACTCTCCAGTGCTGAACAGACTGTCAGTCAGAAACCATGCCCGGGGGGATCTGAACACCTCCCGAGTCAATCCTGTCAGCTCCTCACACCCTGAGTATTTGTATCCACAATGTCTGCCACACAATATGCCCCAATATACTTGAATCAGCGTTTTGGTTTTTAGTCCTTAAGAAGTAGTTTCTCTCTTTATTTGATTAAAATGTACAAATTTCTCGAGCCCCAAGGACAAGACCATTTTCTCGGGGATTTATGAGTGCACCACACCTGCGAGCCACATCAAATGAGAACTATGTCAAAAGATTGTGTAGGTGGTGGCAGCACATAACATTATGAGGTAGCCCTTTTCCCAAGAACACATTCTTGTTAACTAGTTGCTCTCTCTACTGCAATATTCTCTTTTGGGTTTTACTTTTTTACTTTGCATCTCTCTGGATTTGGGCACTGAATTCAGACTGAACCAAGAACATGCAGTCTTAACTATTCTACAACTCTAGCTGCTAGCTGCACTCTTTACCCGATGGGAGTAACTACCTTTTGATATATGTTTCTTTTCTCTGTGCCTTGGGAGTCAGTGTACCTCAACACAGAAATACACCACAGTTTCCTGTAGGGAGGACTCTTGTCTGAATGAAAGCATGCTCTGGTTTTTGGTGGTTTTGTTTGTTTGTTGTTTATATTTGGTTTTGTTTTGTTTGGTTTTGTGTGTTGCTTTTGTTTGGGGTTTTTTGTTTTTAAAGGGTGGAGGACAACTGGAATAATTTCAGTATTGAAAAAATAACTTGCATGGTAGCATTTATGTTCATCACATCATAAAGATGTGTTTTGGCTGTTTGGTTTTTTTTATCTTCTGGGATTATTAGCTACAGAAAAAAAGTGTAATCTTCCAAGCTTGGAGATGGCAAAGCTTCAAATTTTTACTGTAGAATCCACTTTTGCCAAATAGTGTATCCCTTCTGGTTAGTTTTACATTATTCTGAAAATGTGCTCATGTTAAACATTTACCTGAGAAGAAATAAAATAAATCGCAATGTAGGAACTACTATAATAATATTGATGTAGTATTCTGGGCTGAATGACCAGTAGCTCTTACAGAAATTCCAGAAGCCTCACAGGTAAGATTTATGGAAGTTATCATCCAGAGAAAGGTTTCTTTTCTTGATTCTTAGAATTTTATTATTTTCTAAATAGTGCTTATAAATTTGTTTAGGTTTTGCAGCAACACTTCTGTGCGCATAGGATAAAAAAGGATGTCCTACTTCACAAATGAAACTGACAAGCATTTTTACTTTACCTCTCCTCTTCAAATAACCAGAATCAGAAAATAATTCCTTTGACGTTTTATTGTGAAGAGTACTCTCTTTCAACCAGTCACCAGCTGATAAGATGTTCCTTTCAAAAGCTACTCTTTAATGCATGTAATTTTATTGCAAATACCACACAGATCACTCCCTATATAAATTGTACTTATAGACTGTTCCTGCTTTAAGGGACACATCAGCAGCAGAAATAGCAGGTCATCTCCTTTCAAGTATGGGTTAGAACTAGGTTACCCAGTGGAGAAAGAACAACACTTGAAATATATCATCTAGACTAGTGGGTCTCCTGCTGCAGGAGTAAAATGACAAGGGGAAAAGGAGGTTAGTCATAGGAAGGAGCAGTCTGGTTCATTCTCCTGATTCTTCACATAAATGTTAATGGAATGCTGGTGGAAATAAGAGGCAAGTGTCCTGGAAGTCCTCCCTGTGTGCTGGGATGGAAAGTGAGTGGAGCTTTTCTTTTCCCGTTTCCTGCTTTGTGCATCTTGTGAGAGCTTGGGTGAACTTTCTTCTCTTCACACAGCCTAAAGAGTAAACTTCAATGATTGCTCTTGGATTGACCTTTTGAGAGTTTTTTGCATTGTTCCTTAACTATGTGTTTTTATTTATTTGCAAAGGTGTATGTGCTTGGATGAAAGTACAGGAATTTACTGGTATCCTCCTGCTCAATATTTTCACTTACTAAGATCAATAAATAAGTTTCTAAATTCTACTGAACTTTTTTTTTATTCTGTTTCTGAGATTTTAGAATTGTCTTAAATGTAATTAACAAAGTTATAAGTTAAAGAGTTAATTCACAATGGAAAACTGAATAAAATGAGTTAATCTTACCCCTTATAAAAATTATTTAACTAATTCACAAATTATTTTTTTTTGTTTTTGCCACTTAATTTCTGGGACTTTGGGTAGGATCTGACACATAAACAGGTTTATAATATATTTATGGCTAAAACAAAATGATACACTTTATTATTTTTGAAGCAAACTTTCTAATTTTTCTACAACATATTTGTTATAAAATCTCCATTCAACGTAAGCCAGTAAAACACAGTCCAAATGATACTCCAGTTTGATTCAAAGTTTATCTTTCAGTTTTGTCTGTAGTATCTGCATGCCCATGTGAGTAATGTAACCTTCAGTTTTAATGAGATTAATAAACCCTCTTCTTACACAGAATGGCTAAAATCTAAATGGAACCTAAATAACAGAGGTAACTGTGAATTACAATTCTATAAGTTTTTTGTTTAATATTTCATAAGAAACTGGGATTTTAGACTATTTTTTCTTTGCTGGATTTATTTTGAAACAAGAGGTTTAGCAATACTGGAATTTGATATCCCTTATAACAAACTCCCATGTCTATGTTCCTTTTACAGCAAGAAAATTCTCAGTGTTAAGAACTCATTAAGTTCTTCACGATAGCACTGAGGTGAACACTTCAGTGTTTGAACTAGAGCTTATAACCTTTCAGTTTACTGTTTTGAGCCAAATATAAATGTGATGATAATAAATGGTAATTTGATATTAGTATATGAAAATTTTATTATGAATTATCAGTCATGTCTAGAAGAATCAGCATCATTCCCTCAATTAATGGAGACATTCCTAAAGGGAAGATGGATACTAAAAGGAAAAAAAGCCAACAAACCTTTATTGGTTTAAAAAACAAGAGAAGCGAGCATCTTGGGACCTGTTGTCTCTCCATAGATCAGTCTTCATTCATATTGACAGTACTTGTGGATTAGTCATCACAATATAATTTTATCTGATTTTGGAAAAAGATTACAACATAGCAAATAATTCTGCACAGGGCTCTGACAATATAGTACTGAAACTATTCAAAAGCAATTTGAATTCTGACAGAACAAGTTATGTTTCAGCTTGTAACTGATGATATTGGCCTGACAACTGTGTTGTGACTTGTGGAGTGACTCACTTGCAGATCTGTGCCTCTCTAGGTTACAGGTCAGGTTTTGCAGAATCAGGTTCATATGTTTATTACTTTTACAGACTTGAGGTTGATAATTATTCAGTATTTATAAACTTTTTTTTTCCTGCTGTTATTTTAAAAGAGAAAATCCTAGGGCTCTTCTGGATACTTGGTGGAGCTTTCGATGTTGTCAGACAAGTTTCAAATATATACACAGATACAGATTTTTCTTAACTCGAGAGTTGCACTGTGACATTCAGGTTAAGCTTCTGTGGTGAGGAAAGTTTAGAGAACAGTGGGCTTCAAAGCTAACCTTTTACTGTCATTATTTGATATCGAAGGACAGAATAAAGTCAGAAAAGATTAAGGCATGAAGGACGTTATTATAAAAAAGAGGGTGGGGTAGAAAAGCAAGGTCTAATGTACATGCTGTGAAATTCTAATTGTCGGAAGGTGACATTCAAAGTAGGAATATTTAGTTCAAACAGTGCTATTACCAAGCATTCTTTCTGATTTCCAAGTTGGTAGACAGCAGTCAGCTTCAAAATACATTTGGAGATAAGTAGAACTGTAGCACTGCTTATAATGTGCTCTCCTTTCGGCATTTTGTATGACAGGCAACTTATATTTTCACACAATTTACCTGTGGAATTTTGTAGTATTTCATGGAAACTCTGGTAAGAAAGGACCTGAAAAACATGTCTGATGCCTCTCACAAAGTGGGCCCATGACCAGCACTAGGTCAGATCAGGCAAGACTTTGTCTATCCAAATACTGAAAACCTCCAAGACTGGTCATCCTGCAATTTCTGTGTGCACACAGCCTGCCTGGTAAAGCACTGAACTACTTTTGCAGTAGAGAAGATAGAACTTTTGTCCTAATGTCCAAGACAAAGCTCCCAAGCCAGAATACATTGCTATTTGTAGCACTGTGCCTGTCCTCATTTCAGTTGCATAGAGGTGATTTTCTTAGCAGCTAACATGGTGTCTTGGATTTAGTACAGGACTTGGTACCAGAAGAATTTTGATGGGTTTAGTTTTGATGAGAAATCAAGGACTCTGTTTTCCACCTGTGCAGGTCAGGTGCATGAATAGCACTGTTCAGAAAGTTAACATAAGCAAAGTACCTCTGTAAACAGGATATGCAAAGCTTAAATTGCAAAGCAATTGTTTAATGGCTAGACCACAAAATATATAGTTAAAGAAAATGAACTATTACACTAACCCTTAATGTTAAATATGAGTCTTTGTTGTCCAAGCAATAATCTGACTGATGGGAAGGGTCAGCTTGTGTTACTTATTGGAATGAGCTAATCCTGTCTTGCTGAATTGCCACTTTTTGAGTCCTTTTTTTTTTTTTTCCTTAGGATTTTATACCTTTTCACTTCAGTGTTTTTCCTCATGAATCTTCATGCAGGTAGCTATTGCTGTCTCAACAGTCTTAACTCTTTCTGGAATCTTACCTTTCTTCTTTGGGTATCACTGATCTAAAGACTTCACAGCTCTTTCTAAGAGCTTATCATTTCCCCAGAAGGCTGAGCCAAGTTACCTAGCTATACTGTATCAAAACCAGAACTCAAATCAAATACAGTTGAACCTCTGGAAGGAGTTACACCACTGGTTCCTGAAGAACCTCTAAAAAACCCAAAATCACACTTACATCCCCAGGAAGGAGAAATTTTGTGTTAGGTGTGCTAATGGCTTTTAATATGTGGCCTCAGGCACCCGTATATTATTGTTACACAGAATATGATACCAGAATTCCTGCAGGTTTGCACCCACAAACTGAGATTACTCTATGCTGCCACCCATCCAATTCTCAGCCTTTTACTTCCTCTGGTTTCCCTTAAGAGGTCAGGGAGCAAACAATACAATTTAGCACAGCTCAAAATATCAGTACCATATGAAGCTAACACCAGAACAAGTCTCACGTAAGAAAGCAGATGATCTCACTTGCTTTAGGTCATACTCTCATCCCCCTCCAGGCCCTCCTCCCCCCACGCATAAGTGCTCTGCCAAGTAGAGGGGTTAATGGGGGCTATGCTGTGTCAGGGGACCCTTATTGAGTGTTAAAATGCAGTTGGCTTTTAAAACCATAAAGGAAAGTATCCTGTCTGTCCCAGGGAGTCTCTTTTCTGTTGATAGCATAGCACAGTTCTGCATGAATTCTACTTATCTTTCTCTCTCTCTCTCTGCAGAGAGCAAGGAAGCAGAGTAAATGAGCCATAGAAGCTCAGCCAGTTTGGGGAATTTTAAAAAATCTTTTTGAGATGAAGATTTCAGTGCCCACAGTTTCATGTGTGCTAAGAAGCTTTACTAACAAATAAGTGCTGAAGCATGACCTGCATGTCTCTTTTAGGTCATCAGAGTGAGAGTGATCTCAACCCATTTAGCTCTCAGGTTATGCATCCATTAAAAAAGTAAGTGAATACTTACTTTTGAAGTCATTTTGGCTGAGAAGGTTAAAGGTTGGCATTTGCAGTTATGACTTTTCTGTCACAGCTTTATGCTCCTACCAATATTTTAAGGTCAGTTTTCACCATAAGCAATTGAAAATATTCCTAAAAGTTTGGAAATGATTATTTTTAATCTATTTTTGCTCTCTCATTTCTTTTTTTTTTTTTTGATGTTCCTTTTCTTTAGTTCTTTGAAAGTGACTATGAGGTTTTTCTATAAGCAAATAATTAAATTATTAATGGTAGGATATTTTTTCATTTCACCTACTTTTGGGTGAACACTTATTTTAATAAAATTATATTATTAATTTTTTAATAAAATTATATTATTTAAGCTGGTTTTCTATATCCATAGAAATTCTGGTTTAGTGAGACTTTACAGTTAACAAAATCAAGTTTTTTTCAATGTGATAGTTAAGATAACCACATAATAAACCAAAAAATCTTTCTCCCTGTCCCCTTTATCAATTATGTATTCACATAAAGATCT
Organism: Phaethornis superciliosus; assembly: GCA_023637945.1. NCBI lineage: Eukaryota > Metazoa > Chordata > Aves > Apodiformes > Trochilidae > Phaethornis > Phaethornis superciliosus. The sequence goes on from JAJQWJ010000002.1 coordinate 77,812,696, forward strand.
ACTTGAAACCAGTGTAGCAGTAAACAAAACATGAAATTTTATTGCAGTCTTTCAGTGATTCATTTTAAATAGACCAGTACAGAAGCTGGAATATTGTTATATTACAGTTAATTCAGTGCCAACTCTTTTAGTAAGTTTTCTTTCTTTAATTTTTGTTTGTTTGTTTGTTTCATTGATCAATAAATTGATCTTTATTAAAGGAATAAAAATCATTAAAAGAATTAACAAACTATGATACCTTTTAATGTTTATTTCTCCCTTTCCAACTCACAAAAAAATGTTTACTTTTCAAATTAGAAAAATCATTTCTAAGGTTGATATGTGGGTTATTCTGTAATTACAGACTTCTGTAACATTTCTATACATTCATATATATATCAGAAAATTTATAACTGCCTTAAAGTAGTAACAAAGCTCTGTTCTTGTACATTAGAATAAATAACTGATTACAAAAAGTATGAGAAGTATGGTAGGCTGATGTTTGGCAAGAAACAGGAAATGCTTAAATATATAGAAAACTAATCAGGTTTTTCTATATCATTTGTCGCTTGAAGCAAAGCCAAGACTTGAAGAGTCTTCTAGCTCTAACCTATTTGTTTTTGTTTTAGATTAATCTTAAAAAATAAAACATAACAAAGAACCTGAGCATTGTTCATAGCCCCATATCTCCTTATTGAAGTGTATTTGCGTGCTTGCACATTTGTCTGTGTGCATAAAAAAAAAATTCCTTCCTTCCTTCCTTCCTTCCTTCCTTCCTTCCTTCCTTCCTTCCTTCCTTCCTTCCTTCCTTCCTTCCTTCCTTCCTTCCTTCCTTCCTTCCTTCCTTCCTTCCTTCCTTCCTTCCTTCCTTCCTTCCTTCCTTCCTTCCTTCCTTCCTTCCTTCCTTCCCTCCCTCCCTCCCTCCCTCCCTCCCTCGCTCCCTCCCTCCCTCGCTCCCTCCCTCTCTCCCTCCCTCTCCCCCCTCTTCTCCCTTTCCTCCCTCCCCTCTCCTCTCCTCCTGTCTCCCCATGACAAAAAGAGGTACCAAAATGCACTTTTCCCTTCTGTTTTCTTCTTCTCTTCCTTTTCTTCCTCTAATTCTCTATACCAGCAAAATCCTTTAATAGGATGATGGGCTCTGATCAAACATGATGACCAGCTTCTCTACCCCACTGAGACACTCTTACTGATGGTATTACCTCTGGCTTGCTCAGTGGAATTTTTTAAAGAAATTGACCTGGATGCCTGATTGTGCTTTCCTTTCTGTATCTTGGCTAAGGACCACTAACAGAGCACTATAAGGAGGTTTGCACTTGGAGTAATCACAGGAATGTTCCTGTTCTCTTACCTTTACAGAAAACAAGTAGGAGCAGTGTTTTGTGGGTTTTTGAATTTCCAGGAAAGTTTTAAAGTTTATGTTGCTTGGCTACTTTCAGTCAATACTTCCATAATATTTGTTGCTTTCTGTAAAGCATCTCTATGTCTTGATTATGCTTCTGCTTCATAATAGACCATACAAAACATTTAGGAGTTTGATTTTTACTTGTTGATTGCTACTAGTACATGAGCTCTATCTGACACATGCAAATGGTAATTCAATCATCCACTTGTCATTACAAAACAAAAGAGTACAATTTTATTCAGGAATCATAAAACTTCATTTCCTAAGGGTGTAGAACAATAAATACAAATCAATAGCTGGAAAAAACCCACATCTTTGTCTGTAAACAAATTGATTATGGCTTTTTGCACTTTGTCATGAACACTGATGAATCTGCTGTACCTATGCTGTTGGTTTGCACTCTTTTGTGAATATCAGTGACCTGACCCCTAATGACTTTCTGTAGTGGAGCAAGATTAATTCTTAGCAGACAGTACCAGGTTAAAAATAACAAATGTGATAATGGGGCACTGTAAAGAAAAAACAGGAGACTCATCTATATCATCACTATTGGCAGTCCATCTCTGTGCATGTTTAGCTGATTTGAATTGTAATCAACATATAGCTGACTGAAGATAATGCTTCAGTAATGCTTTCATATTCAGAAACAGTTACAATGCATGTTTTACTGTGCCTGTTTTTTGTTTTTGCTACATCTTCATCTCATATTCATTAACCCAGATTAATATTGGTCTTCAGCTTGTTCAGGGATGGGTGAGTCCTGGAAATGTCCAGTTTCCTGAAACTGGACATTTTGTTGGAAGAATTGGTTTGATCTTAGATCTACTCTTTGTGCAGAACTCAATTCTGAAATAGAGTTTGCTGAGACAACAAGCTAAGAATTGCTCAAACCTTTTGGTGCCCTGCACAAAATTCAGCAGTGGTTTCAGTGATACTAAACTGTTGCAGCTACAATTACTTAGCATAATGCTCAAGACCTACCTGATTCCAGAAAAGTACTTTAAAAAAAGTATAGTAAAAGTACAAAGTAAAAGTACCTGTGACAATCACAATATTGCTTACTTAGAATGATAAAAAAAAATTACTTTATTTGAAACAATCCTAAAATTTATAATTATTCTCCTTTAATTTCATGAAAAGAATGTTAGATATGCAAAATGAGATAATTACCCTGTATTATTTTTGGCACTGGCACGGGATTTTCCCTGTCCCCTTACAAGGTGTTCCTAATCGCACTGTAAAAGAGCAGAACTAGGGAGCACAACACCAGCAAGTAGTCTACATAAGTTAATTCAACTTGAGGGTCCAGACCCAGCAACTTCTAAATGTTACACATCTTGAATATATTGTGCTAATGCTACTTACAGATGTGCAGATGTACTTACAGCAGGCTACACATTTTATTCAAAATTTAAAGCTTGAACAGGTATGTGAAGCAGGGGCTGAAGTAGGAATCACTGTAAAATGGCACCAATCTAAGCTTGTGAAGGAGAAACAATAAATATTTCAAGGAAATTCAAGTTCAAGGAAACTAAATCTTCAATAGCAGGCAGTTTACCTCATCAATCACCTCTGGAGAAATCCTCAGGTGTGTGATGTTTACCTACGTGCTCCGCAGGCAGAATTCCTTTAATCAGATAATTTATACTTCCACTCTATGGCTATCAGACCACTAGCAGTGCAATGTGACTGTCAGAGGACATTCTTGGTTACCAGGTTTGTTTTACAGAAACTGGTCACTGAATCCCAGAAAGTATAATTTGCATTGTATTGCAGGCAAATTTTGTATAAAGTGAGACATTTGTGAAGAAGTAACTGTGCCACAACATTGTACTGTTCATAAAATCTTGCAAAATAAATTACAATGTCAGAAACTAGTAATTTTAATTTATCAAACTTTCTGATAAATAACATGAAAGTACCTTTCAAAGTCTAGCAGCGAAACTTGGGGTTTATTACCTATGCAACTTATAGACTGACCCAAAACCCAGTCAAGTCAATGAGAGCATTTTGATTGACTTAATTGTTTTTTTGATCAGGCCTGTACTGCTGGACATATTAATGACTTCTGCTTCAATGTCAGTTAACAAAATCGTGTTGTTAATATAGAGAAACTAGTTTTAGTCCATGGAAAACTCTACTTTTAAGTCAAACTGTTGATTTTCACTGTAGAGTTTTTATATTTTTGGTCTATCATAGCATGTTTATTAAGTGTCTTTGTATACAACTCTTTACTTTTTTTTTTTTTTTTCTTTTCATATAGGTGAAACCAAATAATAGCTCCAAATAATAACTTACTGATGGAAAACGAGTTATTTGCGTCATTGTTGATCTTGGATTTGATCTATGTTCATGTTCTTAATATTAACATTACAACGGTTATTGGGTCCATAATATGTCAGAATACATTAAAAAAAAGGTGTTCTTGGTGTTCAATTTCTGCACTGGAAAATTACATTTTTATTTGTTCTCTAGACCTGAGTGGCATAAAGAAGAAACTAAGGGCAATATTCAGGACAAGGCATGCAGGATGAATGTTTGGATACATGCCATCATAGTAATACATAGGTTTAGTATACCTACTATTTCTTTGTAAGGCCAGTGAAAACCGAAAGCCTGTATGTTCATCATATGTGCAGTTTTCCTGTCAGAAGATGTAATAAATAAAACCCTAAAGTCAACATTTCTGCTCTGATTTTATCTGAGCAGTTTTCTTCTGGTTGTTAAACTCTGTGTTGGCTTTATTTTCAAGATGAAGTGTTTGAGTTAAGAGGTTAATTTTACTGTGTGTACATATTTAGTACAGTATACCTCTAAGAGCAAGAATAAAAGTCTAAGGAACCAGAAGGTTTTGATTACATAGGTTTCAGTTTTCATCTTTACACTGTACAACTTTATTGTACAGTGCACAGCTCCAGAGTTTACCTTAGTCACCTCTTTTTTGACCACAGAATGACACATTTTTTTATGCCATAACTAAGATACTATGACCTGTCCTGGTTTAGGCCAGGATAGGACTATTTTTCTTCCTTGTAATTTTACCTTCAGCTAAGTCTCTTCTCAGAGACTTACTGAAATGCGCTTGCTGAAATTAACAGCATGTTTCTCAGTCAGTGTCTGCTTCTAGAATGGGTAACACTTGATGTCTATAATTATGGTTTGAGAATGGTCTGCAGAGATGAGGCTACTGCTGAGTTCTGAAAAATATCTTACAAGCCAGGAAAAGAAAGGGAGTAAAGGGTTTACACCTGCAACCCTCCTTTAGGGAGGAGTAGACCAGATAGTTGACCAAAACTGACCAGAGTATTCCATCCCATACAAATCATACTCTGTATTAATTTGAGGGTTCAAGGGTCCACCAGGGAGGATTCTGTCCATTCGTTCGTCTGTCTTTGATCCCAATGAGTGGCCTCCTGAATCTGTGTGTTCCTGCCTTCAGATCCTGCCTGACATGGACTCCAGGAGCCCAACCTGGGACTTCTCATGGGCTGCGCTGCAGCCTCGGTGATAACCTGGGCATTACTGAGGAAAAAGGGAAGAGGAATGTGATATTACTTTTGTATATATTTGTATATATTTAATAAACTTTCTCTGTCATCATTACTGTTTATTAAAACTCTGTATTTTAGTTTCAAAACTGTAAGTCTCCCTTATTGTCTCTCTCTGTCAGAGAGGGGGATTAATAGAGATCATCTATCATTCATTTAATTGCTGGCCCAAGGTTAAACTGTGACACATGTGAACATGTGTAGGCAATCTGTAAAATAAAAATGAATTTGTCTTTTACCTTCAAACAGAACAAATAAATATAAGTGGTATTTTCCCCTATATATCCTGCATCTAATATAGCAAAATAGATGTGGAAAATAGAAGATAATCAAGTTCGTTTCTCAGGGAAACTTTAACCAGGGATTTCTAACACAGCTGAGGAAAACACAACTGAGAAATCACAACAAAAAGTCCTATTTGTCTAAAGAAATCCATGACTGCTAGGGAGTGGCATCAGTTCTTTAGAGAAAGGTCACAGTTTTCTAACTTGAAATAATTTCTCTAAATGCCTTGCAGTCTTTGTTGGTTTTGTTGAAACTGAGAAAGACTTCATGATTTCATTTTTTTTAGTTGGAGGTCCCAACTGTTCAAACTGTTGTCCTAATTCTAAGTCTGTGATTCTCTGTCCTTCTCCCATCTGAATGGAAATGCTCCAAGTAATATAACATAGCTCCAGCAAAAGAGGCTGATGGAGAGTCCATTTGGAATACCCAAAGTCTGGTAAGATACTCTTGTGGAAATGTTGCATCCTGATATTTCATTTTTTTCAGCTAGGAAAACAAGCAAAACCCCAAGAAAATATTATTTTTAAAATTATTGATATTATTTTTATTATTTTTGATTGAGCATTTAGACTGCCCCCAAATCTATTATTTAAATAATATTGAGAAAATAGTAGTTATATTTCTCTATCTCTGTTTACAGTTGTATATTTGTCTGTCTTGCATTACAGTCTTTCTCCCATGCTGCCAGAGTATTTGCATTGATAATGTATTTTATTGTTTACACAGACTTAATTTCATTCTTTCTTAAGGGTGCATTGTAATATTCAGCAGAGGTATCAGGAGGCATTGACTTCTTCTTCAGTGTTCCTGAGAACTACCTAAAACAATTTTCACTGAGCTCAGAATCTGAACTGTGAAATACCACCTCCTTTTTCCTATGATTCATATTCTTTTCTAACCTTTTATTTTGCTACTCTGTATGGAAATATTAGCTCATTATAAATTAATGCATAGAAATATATACATACAGTATTAATAAAATAGAAACAAGAATAGGTCGTTTTTCCTGTGGTACCTTTTCATAATAAGAAGCCCTCTTGAATTTCATCATAATAAATTCCATTACATGTTGTGAAATAAATGATGAAATTCTTTCAGTGAAATAACATTTTAACAAAAAGTGGAAACTCAGATTTTTCAGGTAATTACTATTAACACATAAGCCTTAGGAGGCAGTCAGAAAGAAGACATTATCTTTCAATCTTTAGACAAAACCTATCTAATGCCGTGATTTTGCTTAAGTTTCTAAAAACTATTAAATGAAATAACTAGAGACCTCTACTATTTTTTAAAAATTATTGTTTTTCTAAATAAAAAGAAATCTACCACTATTCACAGAACTCAATACGCCAAACACAACAAACTGAGTTTGACATTAGAAAAAAACTAAGTGTGACAGATGTAGCAGTTACATCTTGTAGAAGGATGTGTGTGCTTGCGAAGACTTTTCGTCAGGTCTTGGTTGGGAGCTGGCATTTTCAAAGGTCATGAAGCTCCTTAGTACCATTCAATTACTGCACAAAGGGTAGCACTGACAGTTTTAACACTGTGGTTAAATTAGCTGAGACCTAGCTGAAGCAATCAAACTTTTGACAGCAATGTTTTAATAATATCCGTTTATCACCAAAAAAAAAAAATAATCAAATATCACATCCATGTTACCCTATACCCCCATCCCCCTTTATTTCTGGAAACAAGAAAAATGTCAGAATATCATTTAATAGTCTTGTAGTTTGTGAAGATATCAACATTCTTAATCTGGCCATTTTTATCATCACTGCAAAAATATAGATATTGAATAAAGGAAAAATCTCTGGGTTTAGCTGGTTTCGGTTTTGTTTTTTATTTTAGCTCTTTTCTTCGGAATGAGTGAAGTAATCTGAAGCAATTTCATCAGTAACATACGAATCAAACTGTATTTACATAGGCTTACTGCTCAAATCACAAAAGGACCTACATTGTTCTACTGTTTACAAATGCATCTAGTTTGGTGTGACTTGTCCTGTAAATATCTTAGAGGAAATTAAAATTATTTTTTGGGTTTTGTAAGGGAAATGTTGGACTTAGAGGTAGGTGTCCTTTGAATTTACACTGTAAATTGCTAGGTTCATTGATCATTGATCAGAAAGCCTTCCTGGGCTATTACAACTTTCAATATTTAATGTGAGTTTCTAAGGCAAGGGCCAGGCAGAATGTTTTTACAAGAGAACAAGTGAAAGAAACGTACGGGAATTAAAAAAACAAAACAAAAAAACAACCTCTGACTACATTTTATGAAGTGTGGCACAAAGAGTTATTACCAGTTAAACCAGATCAGTGGTAATGGTACAACACTGGTATTCATATTACATTGATAATGGTATTACTTTGTACTAAAAAGGTATTTCTAAAGGAGTCTTTTCTAATTCTTTTTACTGTCATTTCTGTCTAATGGATGGTCTGCTGAAAGAACAGTCTTTTAGTATCTAGATTTTCTGATTTTGTATAGTTGATACTGTCAAACAGAGGCTTGTTTTGTCTAATAATGCTGGGTAGTCTCTGTTTTGTGGGTAATAAGAAGTACCACTGTTTTTTATTGAAATAACTGCAGATGCAATGTAAATGTATATTTATAGACGACATCACTTATGACTCATCTGCACTTTGATCTTTTCACTTCATTTTCACTTTGAACTTCATTATTGTTTATATGTATGTACATTCTTGCACTGTGCATTGGAGTGACATAAGGAGGTCTAGATGGTAAAGTAGATGGTAAACATAGCACCATAATGCAGTTACCATTTCTGGGTATTTATACAACTGCACTTGCTTCCTCTTTTCCATACATATCTACAATTAAATATGTACATGTTTTTTTAAGATACATGTGTACAGACTTAAAAGTGCTTACACAATACAAATTATAATCAACACGTTGGGGATGAGGTTAGCCAGTTGTCAGCTCTCCGAACAGCATACAAATATGAAGTTAATGCCCTGTCTAGGGAAATGGGCTCTGTATTTCTGATATTTGCCATTTTCAATATGAAGATTTGTTTTGTGTGCATTTCTTATGTGCATAAAACTCCTATGAATTTTAATATATCAATACAGAGTGCAAACCTGAATATATGCACAGACTGGGGGTAGGATAGAGCATTTTCATAGGATTTACAGTAATGAGCTTACTTGTTACAAATATTTAGCTGGCTGTTTTGAATGCAAGAAAACAGAAAACGTGCCATTGCACTGGAGTCTCTGAAGTCAAAGTGAATCAAAATAATATTTCAACAAGGTATCCCTGTCAATTAAAAAATTACTTCCTTCCACATCTTCTCTTTCCTATACACTCAGTAAGTCTTGATTACCCTGAAGCTCTCTTTTGTAGCATTGTTTATTAGGTGTTTATTTGGTGTCACAGATATCACCTTTAGACTTTTTGAGAGCTCTATATTGAATCTGAATTCTTTTATCCTAATGGATCAAGCAATCCTTGTTGGTATGAGTTCATGATTTCTATAGCAATGACAGGTACAGAAGGAGTGATGTTTCAGAATATCCTTGTTGAGGACAATATACAGATGTTTTACTAAGAAATCAAGGCAAAAGTACTTAAACCACATGATACATTTTAAATATTTAGAACATTAACTATACAAAAGTATAGAAATATGTTTGGAGCTAAGGCTTTGTTCTAAAAATAGGGTAAGACAATTAACATGATTTTTGCAAAAACTTTCAAATCCCTACTTGCCATTCTTTATTCTACAGCTCTCTATTAATAGACAATTAAAGTTTGAAGCGTGAAAATTCTTAAGTTTACTCAACAGCACAAATTAGTAGCATTACAGTCACTTCATAAGTTATGGGCTGTTCCTCTGCAGTTGACATACAACTTGATAGTGAGAAATTCATATATCCTTTTTTTAAACATCATGTCAACTTGGTATCAGACTGTGCCAAGGTATCCAAATCTCAGCAGTTTCTGATCTGCATTAATCTATGCATTAATGCTATGCATTAATCTCCCAGGAAGCAGAACAAACAATTTCTCATTCAGTCATATTTATAAGCATAATAAAGAACTGCAGCATCTGTGGTGGAGAAAAGATTTTTTTGGTTCCAGTCAGCAATCATTCAGGTAAAGTACACATGCTAGTGTCTTATCCTCTGAAGTTCATCACATTCAGAAACACAAGATCCAGAGTATCAGCTGTCTTTCACGGGGTCAGCTTTGATATGGCCTTGTATACCAACTAGGGCTTCGTCTTTTAGTCATAGCCAAATAATGAACAAACAGTGAAGAAGTATTTTTTAAGGAAAACAAGTCTGAGAAAAGCAGCCATGTTTCACAATGGTCCCAGAGTGAGGGACACAATACAATTGTACTAGAGATATAAATACAATGTGTTTGGTCCAAGAAAGACAAAATTACCTATCTTTTGCAATTTGAGGTGTTCTGATGCACCTTTCTGTTCTGAAAGACAGAAGATTTTAGAGTGACAGGCTAACTATGGTAGGAGTGTGTGAACACAAAATGCAGTAGTGGATGGAAATAAACTGTGTACAAACAAGTGTTAATGCAGTGTGCCAAGAAAGACTGACTATTACTCAGGCAGCTACTTAATTGCCTGTTATGCTCAAAAAGTCCAATTTGATAGACTTCTCCACCCATCTGTCTAACAAATGGAACTGCAAGATTAGAGGAACTGGGTTTTTGAACAGTAATGTTACTGTTAAGATTGATTGGCAGTCAAGCACAGTACACTTCTTAGGCACAAGTAGTCAAAAGATAACACAAATTCATGTTCCATATCTCTTAGCAGTGATCTCAAACCCAGTGTATGCATATAACTCTGGACAATTTGCCACTACCAAAAGGTAAATTGTCTGATAACTCATCTTGAAGAAGCATCCTAGAAGTTTTGAGTTTATACAGATATTCAATTTTTAACTGGATTAGACATGCTTTCAGTACCAGGAAAAATCATAAATCCTAATTGTTTTAAAACAAATAAACTTAGCTTAGAATTCTGGATGCCCTGAGTACAGCACTGGGACTTGTGTTCTCCGTATAGGATGTATGAACTCTATGTTATGTGAAAAGTGAGAAAGTATAGTCAGTTACACTCCAAGTTCTGCACATGCTCAGGACTGTTATGAAAATCTGCTCAGGAGTTGTTTTCCTGGATGTCTGAACATTTGCACTGCTATATTTTTGGAAATATGACCAGGTACTGCAAAAAATGCAGAAAAACCCGTGTCCCATAAGACTGTCTTAAGGGATACAGTGTTTAGTAATCTTCAAGAAATCTCATTATGTGGGAAAACTAGCAATGGTAACTGTCTAAGGAGATTTTAAGGACTTTTCAAGTGGTAGGGGAGTGGGGCTGGTTGTATAAAAGCCCCATTGTTGGGAGTATGTAAAGAATTAAGGATTTTGTACTTAGTTTCAGACACTTAGTTCTCAAAGGATGTTTTAATTAATCTGGTTAGTAAGAGAAAAACACCATATCTCTTCACATAGGGACAAAAATTATTTTCCATCATTATCATATTTTAGAGATAAGGCATTAACTTTCTGTACACCCACTCTCAACTCATTACATATCCTCAGAGAGCCAACTGGCCATAAGGGTCTTGCTAATAGTTAGGAAAACAACTATAAACCTCAAACCTCTGAAGAGATTTGGTTGGTCTAGGCAATATGAAACTTGAAAAGGTAAATAGTATTGAATGTTCCCCTTTGTTATGAATGAGTGTGAAGCAGGTTTCAATTCAAATAAACTGACAGATTCTTTAAGTTTTGGTGAGCTTTTTTTCATATCATTTGAAAATTTCACTTTAAGAACTTATTCAGTGCCAAAACAGTGGATGCTCATTATGTTTTCCTCATCATGAGATAACCAGATAAAATAAATAGGCATTGTTAGAAGTGTGCCTCACTGTAGAGAGACATTCTCTGAAATCTGTTTATAATGAAAATTATTATGGTGTAAGTATGAAGGTAGTGATTTTGAGACTATGTCATACTGTATTATGTAGTGCTCAGCCTTGGTCCCAGGACACAGAGAATTATTACAAAGTGTTCTAGCTGCAAGTGCCTGGCACTTGTTCTGGTTGGGAAATAAAAAGGTATCAGATTGACTCCTCCATTGTGATGTCTTTGGATTACATTTCGTGTTTAAATCTTGTGGAGAAAGTACTTAAATAATGCTTAACTTATCACAATGCTGTTAACAGTAATCTTTTTCCCTGCTTTCAAATGGGTAGTATGAAGAAAACAACCCCCTTCCATCTTTTACTATACTCTCAGCACTCTGGCAATATATGTATTCAGTAAAGAGGAAAAAAAATCCAGGAATGATTGACATCAAACATAAATCAACGTTCAAGCAGTGGCATACCATGCGTATTGTGTTAATATAGACTGTAATTACTTTGTCACCAAATGTTATGCCAGATCTTTTCAATGAATATATGTATGCATGTGATGTGCCATCATTCTATCAATGTTGATTTAATACGTATCTCTTTTTGAGAGGGAAAAGTGAATTTATTTGAATTTGAACAGCCATGCTTGCTAGGGAACACAAAGATTTTTAATAAAAATTTGTACAGAATTATCATCTAAAATGATGATGAATAGTATGGAAAAACAAGTTCCTTGAGCACTGACATTATTGGAACATTCAGTTCTGTTCACTAGAATAAAAAAGAACAAGACAGATGGGATAAGCTTTTGGGTCCTCTACCCAACCTTTTCTTCAAGAAGAAAAAAATAATTAACATTTTGTCCTAACCCAGTACTTGATTTTTGGTGTAGACTATTGGTTACATATTTTGTATTTTTTTTCATTGTATGTTCTTCTTGTGAAATAATGGTAAAAAATGTTCTAGTGATTGTTTGCGTGATCTTAGAGCCGACAGAGTAGGTCTGTACTACTGAACTATAGCCAAAGCTGTGTGATTTGACCTATATGAGAAATGTGATGCTGCAGCATGAGAGTCCAGTAAGGGAGTGAAAATGAACAGGAGAAACAGACAAAATGATGAGTTCTTAAACAATGTTGTTTAACATGCTATAAGCTAGCAAAGAACAAAATGAAGGGAGCGTGGAGGCAAAGCAGTAGCAAGCTATAAAACAATTTCACTTTGACATTTTCTGAACAGCTACAAAACCACTGTGAGTTTTGGTGCCTCTAACTAGAATTATGGCATGGGTATCAGTTTTCTGTAAGTTTGTGAACTGAACATGAAATAAAGATTGTACTTTTTATTTCAGGTATTTCAGCAGCAGGAAAAGCAATGGAAATGAAGAATCTAGATTTTGTGCTAATCCAATTTCTGGCTTTTGCCTGTTAGTGTAGTACTTTTGTAACTCCCTTGGAATACATCTTTCAAATCCAGTCTCTGTCTGAATCCCACAGAGGTTTAAATTACTATGCTTTAGGATATTTTGGAACAGGAATGCTCTTCTTTTATTTTGTTGAAGTAGTATATTTCATGCAAAACTTAACTATCCCTTTTTATCAGGACATGCAATTCACATATCCAGTATCTTTCGTTGGGTAAATGCTATATTCATTAGATTGTAGATAATGGTCTCTGCTGACAACAAAGTATTCAATGAAAGGTGAAACTTCATCTATGAAAAAGCAATGTTAGGGTCCCATAGACCAAAGCTCAATTTAGAAATATGCCTGTTATTTCAGGAAGGCACAATTTAGATTCATATCTCATAGGTTGCCAACTGAATGAACAAGCTGCATAATATCCACAACTGTTTGTTTTGGAGAATAGTTTATTTCATAAAAGAATTTACATTTTTTCTCACTTAGACTGTAATCTGTACCTCTAGTTCTGAAAGAGAGATGCCACTTCAATCTCGTTAAGCTGGAACTACAGGAGATAGGTGAGATTGCTGGATTTTAAAAATACATCTTTACCTGAGTTTTTTAAGAAATCTAAATGTTTGAGCATCTCTGTTTTAATATATCAGGAAAAACCTTGTGAAAAATGTATGTTATGTCTTTCCTTTCAAATATGAGATCCGGATACATTATGGGAAACAAAATGAGACGTCTGTTAACCCACACATTGGCTACAAAACCTGGTCTCAGAAGTGTTCCTTATCCCTTTCCTTAGTTTTGGGAGATCTTCTCTTCTAGGATATTGATTGCATAAGCCTTCTACCTGAACATTTATATTTGGTGACAACACCAAATTGTGTGGGATATCAAGGTGTGGTGTGGTCAACAAGCTAGAGGGAAGGGATAACACCCAGAAGGACTTGACCGGCTTGAGAGGTGGAGCCAAGACAACTTCTGGAAGTTCAACCAGACCAAGTGCAAAGTCTGGAACATGGGTCAGGACAATCCCAAGCACAAGCACAGGCTGAAGGGAGTCTGCAGGAAAGCCAAGGAGGGGGGAGGGACTTTTTATTAGGGCATGTAGTGAGGGAAGAGGAGGTAGTGACTTTAACCTGAAAGCAGGTAGCTTTAGCTTAGACATTAGGAAGAAATTCTTTACTATGAATGTGGTGAGACACTGGCACAGGCTGTTGAGGTAAGCTGTGGATGCCCCCTCTCTGGAAGTGTTAAAGGCCAGGCTGGATGGGGCTTTGAGCAATGTGATGATGTCAAAAGTGTCTCTGCCCACGGCAGGGCTGTTGGAAATAGATGACTCTAGTTTAAGGACCAGCTGGAAATAGATGACTGTAGTTTTAGTCCCAGCTGGTATCGATTGGATCTCTGCTCACTCACAACTCACTCTCCTCTCCTCTCCTCTCCTCTCCTCTCCCCTCCCCTCCCCTCCCCTCCCCTCCTCTCCTCATCATGTCTTTTTTAGTATATTTTTGAAGGGGTTTTTTTCCCTTTTTTGCATATGTTACTCACAGGAGTGCATCCAGCTGCCCATATCTGCTCGGCCTCGGACAGAGGTGGGGACAGAATTGGAAGCAGGGGAGCTTCCAGAAGCTTCTCATCCTTCTCATCCTCAGAAGGATCCCCCCACTTGAAAAATACCACTGCACTAACACAAGACAATAATCTTTATGGTCCCTTCCAACTCAAACCATTCTATAATATTCCCCCATAGATTTTTATGCTCCAGTCTAACTCTTTCTGTTCCATCTGAGTGTTATGTACATTGGAATTTAACATTAGTTTTAACTCTATTTAGAACCCTTACAGGAAATCAATTAGTTGATTAGTAAATAAGCTAGTGCTGTCATCTCTGGAAATCTTTTAAGATTTTAAGCATATTCTCCTTTTGCTTTCCATAAAAGGCACTATCATTTGTTCAAAAACAAGACTACAGATACATTGATTTTCTCTAAAATGTTGTCAGTGGTTATGATAAATGTCTGTGTTACTTTCAGTGTCCTAGTGAAAGAAAATAGCTTAAATTCATGTTACCTTCAGGAACAAGGTCACCATTCTTGTGATATTTTTGTTTTGTTTTTTTTTTTTTAACATGAATTTGATGGTGGTGAAAAGTTCTATTATTCCTATGCCATAAGTGCTGGGTTAACTTCTGGAGACATAGTTAGCTGCCTTGACACCGAAGCTGCATTACCAAAGGTAAAGGATCATTTTCAAAGAATTTGTGGTAAAAAATAGCAAGTTTTGATGATCAAAATGCATCAAATGATTGCAGAGGCAAATATTCACCAATGAAAAAACCAAAACCAAACAAACAAAATAATTTTAAAAACCCCACAAAAATCCAAAGATCATATAATCAGGACTTTAAGCCTAACACTAAAAGAGCTCATAGAGGGAGAAGACAAATCACAGCAGTGGTCAGATTCATGACTGCATGGCAGCAGAACTGATTTTGTTTGAATTACAGGTGGTATTTTCAAAGAAAATGTGAAGAAGCTAGGCATTTCTTCCCTCTGACTTTTAGACCTTTTGAAGAATACATAGCCACTTCTTTATTTTTTCAGCATATACATTTGAATCTTCCCCTTTATTCTAATTGGGTTATCTTAAAAACAGTAAGTATATCACACAAACTAAACTTATAAAGAACTTTTCTGTATTACAAAGCAGCACAACTTTCTCTCTCAGCAGTATTTTGTCTTCCATTACTTTTGATCTTCCTGATCTAAACTTTTGCATGAGAGACTATCATTATCTGTTGACAGTGATACTGAAGTGGTTGTCACATTATAACAAATAAGTAATCCAGAAACCCTCAGATTGTGCCAATTATTATTTTTATGACATAATTAATCAAATTGTTTGACAAACATTATTCAGCCAGGCCTTATGATAATCAATAATCATTACTTGAGTCCTAATTATTTCAAAGGTACAAGAAGCTGAGATTACCATAGCAACATGGAAACAGTTATACAGGTGTCATATAACGAAGCATCTCTTTTGGAGTTGAGGACTTTTTGGAATCAGGACCAAAGAAAATTTTTTCCCCATGACAGGTAAAAGAAGATGCATCTTGATACTAACTTGGCACAAATGGAAAGGTTAGGATTTTAATTGGTTCAAATAATAAATTAGGCAAATACAGTAATAAAAAGAGCACATCCTCAGGGTGTTGTTGCAGAGAGCAATGCAGTCTCTAAAATTCTACTAAGTGAAAGTAATCAAAAGATGTTTAAACACAAATAAACATAGCTGTGAGCAATCTGTTTCCACTCAGTGTTCTTAGAACTTATATCTCAACCAACTGGAACTGGTTTCATGTGATAAGTATTTTTGAGCAAACACACAGCAGGTACTCAGCATTGAAGTTTGAAGTTGACTTTTAAGCTTCCTCCAAAAGGAGCAACAGATTGTGGTTCTGTTCTTTGTTGGTTCATGGGAGGTAAGAAAGCAAGCAAGCACAAGAAATTTTCTTCATTTTCAGGCATTCTGCACAAGGGCTAACCTTGGATGTGCTAGCCTTTTCAAGTACTGTTCATACAAGTTCCATTTGAGATGAATGTTATCTAGGAAGACAAAATAGCTGTGGCCTTTGCTTTTGTACAGGCACAGCTGGGTGAAACAACAACCTGTACGAAAGGACTCTGCTCAGGTGCTGGGATGGTTTCTTCCTTTTTTTTTGTTTTGGTTTGGTTTGGTTTTTGGATTTTTTGTTGTTTTGTTTTGTTTTTTCCGTTTGTTTGTTTTTTGTGGTTTTGTTGTGTTTTGGTTCCTTTTCCCCTTAGCTCACTTTCGTGTTTCTCCTTTATGTTGTCTATTTCTAGAACTAACTGTCCCAAAATAACAGTGGAGATGTCCTTGCATGTTTTGCTCTGCTGTATGTTACCTAAATTCATTTATGTTTGTCAACAAGATGCATTGGATTCTCAACTTTTCCCAGGGTAGGTGTCACTTACACCATTTTCAAAATCTAAAAATATTCTCAATCTTTAAACTTATAGCACATGAAAACATTTGTAAAAAATAGATGGAAAACACTGAAATTTTCAATCAAACCTTTTCTTTCAGAAGGGTTTTGGATTTTCTATGTAATTTGTTTTGGTAGGAAATATTTCTCTTTTAGAAAGCTCATTAAATGTTTGCAAAAAGATTTTTCTTAGTCAGGAAGACATTATTTCTTACTCTTCAGATACATTCATTCTTTGTCACATTGACTTATGGAGGATCTAAACCAAGTAATATTTTTTCTCTGAGTGTATGTTTTGATACAGAGAGGTCAGTGATGAGAGTTTTAGCAGTCACAAAGCTACAAGTTATGGGTGGAAGTCTAAATTATATTTGGCATTCAGTGAAGAGGCAAGAGAGCATTCAGAATGTCATGGACAAGATACTGAAATCATCCTACATTATACAGGAAGATAAGTGAGGTTCTGCATTTTGAACCAATTTCATCTTTTTCAGTCCTGTTTTCATTGAAAACAGTGTTCCAACATCTGTACCATGTATCTCCTGACATTATGTATATGGAAGATCTGTGCTGTTTGCATGCAGAATTGCAATGGAGAATTTAAAAAAAAAACAACAAGATTATGAGCACTGATTATCAAAAGGCAGCCTCCCTTAGCTGATGTAATATTCTAATTGTTTTTATTTCTCCATGCTACTAAAAAGAATTTTTTCCCATCTTTTTTCTGTGTTATTTAGGAAGGCTTAGGCCTCTGTGTTTACAGAACAGTTCATCTGCTATTCATGGGTGCTGTTGATTGATACCCAGATACAAAATTGGCTGCCTTTGGTCTGCTCTTTA
This sequence comes from Phaethornis superciliosus, assembly GCA_023637945.1. Classification (NCBI taxonomy): domain Eukaryota; kingdom Metazoa; phylum Chordata; class Aves; order Apodiformes; family Trochilidae; genus Phaethornis; species Phaethornis superciliosus. The sequence goes on from JAJQWJ010000002.1 coordinate 77,830,090, forward strand.
TGTATTTAAAAACTGATTTCCTAAAGACGTTTGGAAAAGGCTGACCTAGGTCATATGACACAGTCTCTATTATCTCTTTAAAGAGGAACATTAGAAGCATGTAGGCATATCAGTCAGAAAGTTCATTTTATTATCATTTTATTACATGATCCAGTAAGAGAACTGGTTAATAATCCAGCTGTCTGGCACTCTTGTTTTTAACAAAAGGCTTTTTCTCTGGCATCCTTGATATTAGCATGTAGGTGTTTTTTGGACTCGTATGGGTGACCTGAGTCTAAATACATCATATTTATCATGCCTTTACATATTTGACTTAGAAACATGAAATATAGTTAGTGCCTAATTATGATTGTCAAGTGGCTGAAGACTTTGACCAGAACTGTTTTCTGCATCATCTTTGGGAAGGCTGTATTTCCATGAAGACAGATACTCATACTTATAGTAGAAATTAGTAATATATATTACATTTTACCATTAAGATGTAAATTTTTAACAGTGAAAGTAGAATTTTTTCACTGAATCTTTTGATCCAGTCTAATTATTACAGGCATCAGGGTCAAATCGGAACTTCCCTGTGTGCATGGGAAGTTGCCTTAGGAAGAAGTAAAATAATTTTTAGAATATATTTCAGTGGTAATTGTTTCCTCAGAATGAATTCTTTCTTCATGTTGAAACAGAATAAGCCCCTAATTCTGTCAAGAAAATCCATATGCAGTTAATGAAATAAAGTCCATGAATTCCTGCATAAAGATTCTTTCCTCAGTGCATCTTGATACTTTTGTATTGAAGCGTTGTTAAGAAGTTCCTTTGAGGATCATACTTGTCCTTGGAAAAGGAGAATTAATTTTTAGTGAGTAGCTTGAACAGGATAAACTCTGACTAGTCAGCCAAATACTCGGAGATTTTAACTCTGGAGTAGCTGAAGGTTGCTGATTAATGGCAAAGGTCACAAGCATCGTGGGGCGTATTTGAGCTTTCATAAGCAGTTGTCTACTCATGGAGTTGAGTGAAAGCCTCCTTAACTGTCTTGCTGCTTGCAGATTTCCACATGTGAAAAAAGCATTAAGAAAAAAAATTCCTTTTGAATAAACATTTTTTGGATTTTTTTGTTTCACCATCATAGAGTAGGAGTGGGAGAGACAAAGAAAAGCAGGTCTGTCATGGAAATGCTCGGTTCCTCTCTTGTTTTGATATCCATCTCTAAGGTGGATTATTGTTTTATCTCCTGCTGTTATCAAAGGCTGTCTGTCGGACAACTGTACTGAGAAACAGAGAATTCTCAATTCTGCTCTTTAGTTACTTCTAGCAGGCTGATACTGCTTCTATGATTATGCATTTTGTAAAGACCTGTTAAATATTGTTTTTTCATCACTCTGTCCAAAGGCTAGTTTGTTGGTGGTTCTACAGAAAATCTTAATGTGGCTTGCTTACAAATAAGACCCCTGATGATAATAACTAATCAGAAGTTTTTCATGAATACTTCACTACCCAAACAAAGCTTGTGACTTAGTGAATATATCTTTTTAAAAAAATATTTTTATAGAATGACAGAATAACATTGATATATTTTGGTCTAAACTTGTGCTGACATAGAGGTGATGTAAAGAAGTGTGTTAAAGTTCGTTCCTATTGTGCTAATCCTAAATAGATGTTTTAATAATGGCAGAAAGATCTTTATATAATCTGAAAAGCTAATTTTTTCACAAAACTAGTGCACTAGCTTTTACACACTTGTTTTATTAGGGTTGTTAGACATTATTGTAATTTTCTCCCATCTTATAGCTATGGAAGGTCTTCATCCTGGGTGGAGCAGCCAGTTGTATATGACTGATGAAAAATCCAAAGTGAAAATCTGTATCAAATTGTTTTGTGGTCTTTTTCATTTTACAAGTAAATAGATTTTATAAGATGCTAAGATTTCTGCCTTGCATGCAAAACAACCTAATTATAAATGTTTAATTTTAATTCAGTCATGAAAGCTTGAATATCAGCTCAATGGCTATGTAAATTTCTTAAGAGTGAGAAGTTGGAAGCAATCATTATTTGCCTTTGTGCTTACAACTGAGTTCAGAATTGTTCAATTCATTATGCTGCTTTCACAATAAATCCCCATTAGCAAAGAGGCTTGTCGTTCAAAGTGACTTCAGGCAATGTGTGTCTTGATTAAGATGAGGAGCCAAGAAAGCTGATCCAACTGTGAATCTTTCACATTCTCTGTGTTTAGATGTTCTAACAGTCCTCTGCTGAGTAAATCCTTCTGTAAAAGCATGTGTGATACATAAGATTTCAAATATCTTAATTCCTCTTATTTTTTTCTACAGAGCTCCAGTTTTACAGTAGTGACTCCCCATATAAAAGAGGTGATGAATCAAATTGCTATGCTGCTGACTGTATGTCCAGTACCATAGAATGCATCTTTCCTGTTGTTAAAAAATGAGTGCTTTTTATTAACTGAAGTACATGTCCCTTAAATTCTAAATGGCTGCAGAATGTCAATACATTTCATCTTTCAGTCTCTTACATTCTTCTGACTTCTTACTTGCTTCTGCATAACTGGAAGAAAAAAAAAAGACAAATGGAAAAGTCCTTATAAAGATAATAAGAATAAAAAAACCCCAAACATCAAAATGGATATAAAAAACCAAAACCAAAACCAAAACAAAAGATTAGTAATTTTAATGACTACTTCTGTTGCACTAAATGTCAAGAGTAGTCTACATATCTAATGACTTGAAAGTAGGAAAGGTATGATAAAATATAAAGATATATTTCAAAATAACCACTTTTAATATGTTCATTTGAAAGCTCTTTCTAACTTATTAGAATCTACTAAAAAACTTTAAAATAATGTTTTGAAGTTTTTCTGTGTAAACATAAGGACTATAAACTTATATTTATTTTAAATGAGACTCATATAAATGCTTTGTTTCAGTGAGCTAAGTTTTTAGAAAGAACACCAAATATTTTGAGACTTATAGTAGGACTTCCCAGGATTGCTGATACTGCAGTCTAGCCTTCATCTAGCCCAAATCTAGCCCTCAGCTGCTCTCAGGTATGCAGCGAGTGTATGACATATTAAAGCAGTGAAGAAAATTTCACAACGCACTTCAGTACTGAGGAATGAGAGGACTTTTCTGCAAGTGAAAGTTACATTATTTGTAAAGATACTTGCTGAAACACAGATTTTCCTCTATACCCCTTCTTACTTTCCCGACTTAAAACCTGTGATAGATGTAAAGCAGCAGCTTATATATCCTTCTTACTTGCAATTTTAAAAGAAGTACAAGATTTTAGAAGAACAAGAACAGGAAAAAACAACAACAACAAAAATATAGTGCTGGTCTTGTGAGATAGAGATGAAGTGAATTAGTGAAGCTGAATAGTGAATTCTGTCATGGGAATCAAAGTCATTGTCTTATGATAGTATGAGACACCACTTTCCTCTTTCTTCTTTTCATTAACTTTAACACATTCCAGTTTCTGTGAAACTTTTGTTTAGCTTTTTGAAACTACGCCAAACATTTTCCTTTTAACTAGGATTATCAGTTTTCTAGTTAAATATGATCATAAAGCAGAAATATCACCATCTGTGGAGAATTCATTCATGATTAAATTGTCAGAAAGGATGTGGAAAGATTCACTCATTCTCTTGTAATAATTGAGTAGCATGGGAGTTAAGTCATGCACCAAGATGGAAGAAAACAGTTCTGCCTAATTCAAAGTTTCAGTCTTGCTTTGCCACTTGCATAATGTATTTCATGATATTTGGGGTGGAAATAATTTTTTTTCTCTCTTTGTTTCTTTAATTTTTTTCCTTTTCATCCTCTATTTCCTCTGATTCTCTGGCTCCCTTCAAAAAAGCCCACAAACCTCCCCTTCAAAAAACATAAAAAATGGAACAAACCAAACAAACCATCAAAAAACAATAAAAATAAAAAGCCCAAGAAAAGAGAAGAGCCAAAAAGCCCAAATAAACAAAAAATTACCCAGATCCACAACTCCAAAACAGCACTAAAATTTTAAGTGTTCAATGTGTGGTTTTGAGTTGTGAGGGGTTTTTATTTTTTTTCCCCAGGTGTTTTGTAAGGAGAAAACAATTAGATAGCAAATGTGAATAATTTTTTTCATATTTCTGTTTTCTAGTTAGTCATATTCCCTTGTCCTTCATATAGCTTATAGGAATAAATACTTCTTGTGAGACACTCCATTTAAGACAGAGAATTGAACCTGTCTATTTATTTATTTACGTCCCTGTTCATGCACTTCAATTGTACATATGCAAGTAATAGAAACCACAGATTATCCACCACTGACAATTGCTGTTAGTGTGTGGCCACCGATTTGTATAATTTGAGGTCACATTTGGGGGTCCTCCAGTTTAGTTTCCCCTCTGAACTTGATCCTGTTGTTGTGTTGCCTGTGGTTCTTGGTGTATACGGTGTGTCAGCCTCCAATGCATCTGTTGTTCCTCTTTCTGTGCACTGGTTTCATACTCAGGTCTTGGAAAACAAGCTGAAGGATGACAGTTTGTTGTCAAGAAGCAACTACAAAAGCAGTCAGTTCAAAGGATACTGTTAAATACAACTGCAGTTCAATTTCAGTCTTGTTAAAGCTGCTCTCTATTTGTTGTAGTTCAAACTATGCCATATAGAGGATTACCATCTGTGCACTATTGATTTGAAGTGTAATAATGTGCCTGAAGATTGACTTCTAAAACTAAGAACTGATTATTTTGCCAGTGTCAGTGGCAGCAGTTATTGTGGTCATCCATAGACTAAGGGTGGAACGTTCAATTCTCATTTGTTCCAAATCTCTACAATTTTTTTTTATCTCAGCTATGAAGAATCATAGTGTCTTTCTTCCTTCCAGCCAGAAATGCTGTGCATTTCCTGTACACTCCTGTGTGCGCAATCTATGACATGTATCAGGAGAGCAGCTATTTTATAAATTAAGATTAAAAATAGCATTAATTTCACATTAAAGTTATTTGCTGTAGGTGAGTTACACCATGAATACTGATTACGCAGTGAAACATTGCTTGGAAAGTTCATAGTTATGCAATATATTTTTAAAAAATATACTGTTATTGTGCATGAGTGAATGTTTGCTTACAAATTGACTATTTCTATAATGTCAGGGCTGAAGAATCCCACTCTACTCTCAAAACACAGCTCCGCTTATCAGTATTATTCTCGCAAGAAGATTGAAAACCCATTTGGCCTCGCAGCAAATAAAGTTCAGGCATGAAGGACAGCAGACTGTTTTTTTTTTTGCTTAATATTGATTGTGTGGCATCTGAAGGTGTCAGAAAAGGTGGATGGGAGTACACGATCATGCATTCTGGAAACCTACCTAGATGGTAAGTAACAGAATGCATTTAAAATTGCAGTGTGCTCGGGGTTTTCAATTTGTGCATAAAAATTGCTTAACAGTAGTTCTAACCCGTGTGTTTCAGTTGGCAAATACCATAGAACTTGACATAAAGCTTGACCTCAAGGTTACTCAAACAATGCCATATCAAATTTTGAGATTATTAGAATTTTGATTGGTTGCACAGGTACTCATTTTCCTGGAAATATTTCCATCAGTAAAAGAGATTGTCATGCTTTATTTTAAGTAATAATTCTACTTAGGCTCTGCTATGATCTCCTTCCAGTACTGCTGAATAAATATATTTCAATAGTTCCAAATCAAATGCTTTATAATTTCTGTTCCATGAGAAATTCTTTGGCAGCAATGATTACTTGTAATGCAAGAAAAGTAAAAGCAAAACATGAGCCTTGTAATTCTAATCTTTCCCAAAGATGAAAATACTCATTTTTTAGGAGCAGGTCTAGTAAGCAGTGACATTAGTTTAATTTGTTTCTGTGACAGATATATTCCTTGCTGAAGAGCAGTGTTGTTTCATAATTTGAAAGGGAATGTGAGGAAAGCTTGTGCATTTGCTTTCTCAATGTTGTTAATATAGCATGTATTTCACATGAGAACTTGGTAACTCTGTCCTCTCACTGTGTTTGTACTTAGGTGCCTTTTTTCTGTTTCACTGGGGCAACTGATAGAGGGCAGATCAATTTGCTGCCAGATCTGTTTTGTACTGTACTGTTTGGACTGTTTTGTAAATATTACAGGCTAGTGAATATGTCACAGATGATCTACTGGCTGCAAAAGGAAATGCACTAATAGTACAAGGGAGCATGATATGAGTGGAATATGACAGGCAATTTTATAGTTGCCTCTTTGTTTTTGTTTTGGCTGCTTGGGACTGTTGTCTTTTGGAATTGGCATGACAGGAATTTTCAAGTGGTATAGTGCTGTTTGTTTTGCTGTGGACAGACTTGTTATTCTGGTGATTACTGGAGGGGAGCTGAGAAGTCTGAGAGCTAAAGGGGCAACAGCTCCTTTGATTTGTAAGAGCATAATACAATGTTGGAAGAATGACAGCTGTTCCTTGACTAGAAGAATCTGCATATCTATTCTCCTTTTCTGATTCCTTCCTGCTCATGTTGTTCTAAATATTGCATCGATTTAAAAATGTTTTGTTAATTTTTTAAAAAGGTTTGGTGCATAGACCTTTCTGTAGGTCTCTTGGTTAAAGTAGCCAGCAACACGGTATAGCACAAAACTGGAACTGAAGTCTTGTCTTTATGGTCTTCAAGGCAGATTTGCATAGGTTCAGATCAGAGAATCACAGAATTGTCATGTTTGGAAAAGACCTCGGAGGTCACCATGTCCAACCATCAACATCCCCCCGACAATAAAATAAATAAAATATATTTATCATTATCTATATCACCATACCTGAAGGGCCTCATCTAAACAGTTTTTAAATAATACAAGAGATAGTGATTCCACCACCTCCCTGGGCAGTCCCTCCCAATGCCTAACCACTCTCTCAGGAGGGAAATTCTTCTTCATATCTTGTCTAAACTACCCTTGGAGCAACTTCAGGCTATTTCTTCTTTCATTTGAGAGAACAGCCTACAACCCTCCTCCCTGCAAACTCCTTTCAGAGAGTTGTAGAGACCAATAAGGTCTTCTCTCAGCCTCCTCTTCTCTGAACTAAGCATTCACAATTTTTTCAACCTCTCCTCATAGGACTTGTCCATCAGGTCCTTCACCAGCTTGATTCCCCTTCTCTGAGCTCACTCCATCAACTCAGAGGCCCAGAACTGAACACAGTACTCAAGGTGTGGTCTCACCAGTGTTGAGTACAGAGGCACAGTCATTTCCCTTCTCCTTCTGGTCACACTGTTTCTGATAAATGTCAGGATGCTGTTGGCCTTCTTGACCACCTGGGCACAGCACTGGCTCATACTGAGCTGGCTGCCAACCACAAGCCACAGACCTTTTTCTGCCTGGCAGCTTTTCAGCCACTCCCCCCCAGACCTGTACCATTACATGTGACTGTGGTCATTAAAGTGCCGGACTGGGCATTTGGCCTTGTTAAACCTCATATTATTGGGCTGGGCCCAGTGATCCAGCTTGTTCAGGTCCCTCTGCAGATCCTTTCTAATCCTGAGCAGATCATCACTCCCACCCAACCTGGTGTCCTCTACAAACTTACTAAAGAAGCCCTCAATACCCTCATTTAGATCATTGATAAAGATATTGAACAGGACCGGCCCCAAAATTGAGCCCTGGGCAACACCATTGGTGACCGGTCATCAGATGTATTTAACTCCATTGACTACAGCTCGCTGGGCCTGATCATGCAGTGTTTTTAACTCAGTAAAGAGTAAGGCTGTTTATGACCTTGGAGTAGCTGGTCTAACTAAGAAAGGTGGAGGCAAAGAATAGATTAAGTATCGCAGCATTTTCCTCATCCTTGGTTTCAATGATCCCCCCACATCCAATAAGGGATGGAGATTCTCCTTGGCTCTCTTTATATTGTTGGTGTATTTGTAAAAACTTTTTTTTGTCCCTTATGGAAGTAGCCAAACTATACTATACTTTGCTATAGATTACAGATTATTTCATTCATTTAGATCTTTATTTTTTAATAGCATTTACTTCCAAAAGGCCTTCATTTCCAGCCTTAGTCTTTACCAACTGTGCATCAGTTTCCACACCTCCACTTCCACTGAGTATCTGATATATGTTTTTTTGTAATTCTGTGAAAATTAAAATTGGATTGATTGAATAGTCTGACCAATTATCTTGTGAAAACTGATCATGTCCTTAACTATTTCTAAAATGCACCTGGCTTTTTTAGGCAAAAAAATCACGATAACATACAGGCTTTTATTTTTTTTTTTTATTTTATTTTATTTTATTTTAGGGTTTTTTGGTTTGGTTTGGGGTTTTTTTGTTTGTTTTTTTTGTTTGTTGTTGTTCTTTTTTAGTTCAATACATTTTGAAGAAGCTTGAATGTTTTTCAACCAGCAACTGAGTCAGCTGAAGCCTTACTAACAATTTCTGCCAGGCTTGCAAAGCATTTCCGTGTACTTTGAAAACAGATCAGAAGAGTATTCTGCATGACTCTGAAAGTATGCAAATGTTGCCTTTGAGGAATATAAACATGAAGAAAATAATTTGCTTGCCATAAGAGAGAGTATTTCCTGTGTTTCACTCTTTTCTGTACATCGTTCACTGAAATTCTTATTTTCTCTCATGGTAGTCTTAGAATTAATTTTCATTTTTTCTCTTTATCCTTTTGTCTTATGCCTCTTTCCCCCTCCTTCCCCTACACAAAGCTCTTCTCCCTTATTATATTCTACCTCTGCTGAGGTAGAGACATTTAAAAAATCAGAAATATATTCAGTTGTCATCACAAATGGCCACAAGGAAATATAAATTAATGCAGGAACTGGTTTAGAGAAATAATAAACAAAATTAACACAATATAAAACCACTTCTAAATTAATAAACATAAACTTAAATTTCTGTCACTTCTGTCTTCCATCATTAGACATAAAACCTATAAAGGAAATCTGGATTAATAACAGGTGATATATGCAAAATACCAAGTTCTAATATCAAAGAAGAAAAGACCTTTTATGGCATTGATTAATTTTCATTTTTCATGCTGTGTAAGTCTTTGTGGAATGTTGTCTAGTAACATCTAAGTTCTTAAGTGACTTCATAAACGTTCAAGGAAGAATGTTCATGTTCCAAATGGGGCAAGGCTATTCTAGGGCTCAAACAAAATTATTTTTGCTACATGTAATGGGTGTTTTGGGTTTTGTTTGTTTGTTTTCAAACCAAAAATTGTTTTTAAATACAGGATAGGTGCCTTAATATTCTTTAATAAAGGCAGTATCGAAATGAAAAGCAGTTAGCAATGTAGTAAATAGCTACTTCCTGTATTTTTCAGTGTATTAGTGGAACAAATTAATTTGTAAATTCAGCATTTTGGATCAAGGTCAACCCAAATGCTTTATTGAGAACTGTTGAGAAAAAAGCGACACAAAGAAAGCACTTCTTCTGTGGTCCAGTTAAACCCTGAGGCTCTGCTTAAGCCTCATTGATTTTTAGTGGTGCTTGCTGGTGCTCCCTATTGAAAAGGAAATAGATACCTTTGAGTGCTTTGCAACAAAGCAGCTTCTATCCCGGTGTTACTCTAGTGACAAGTGCTCAATTGCTTCTCAGCACAAAAGAAAAGAGCTCTTTTGATAGACGAAGCTAGTACTTGCAATTTTGATTCTGACAAGCTTGACAAGGAAACTCCTTCCACCTCCACTTTCCTTATTGCTGGTGTCAGCATGGGTTGTAGGTAATAAAGCTATGGATACATAATGAATCTCTGTGTACAGTGGTGAAAAAACAGGACTCGGCTTACAAAGGCAAACAACATCTTGTAGGAGCAAAGTAAAAGCAATCCTTATGGTGTAAAACATTTCAGATGAAATGTCATGGAAATAAACTACTGTTACCTAGCATTCCCCCATGGTAACAGCATCAAAATACTTCTAAATTTTCTAGTTCAATCTGGAGGAGTTTCTCAAGCAAATGAGGAGTATGGGGATTTCTTATAAGTAGTAGAAAGTGAAACAAGTATCATGAATTGCGGGATAAAGGAAAAATGTCAATTTACTTGGTCTGTTACACATTAAATCAGCATGGGCAATGTACTAAAAACAGTGTTGGCAAAGTTAAGAAGCAGGACAAAGCAAAAGTATCTGCTCTAGTTGCTGACTATCATGACTGTAATCATGTAGCACTGTATTTTTACATTTTAAGAATGTTCTTTTTGTGGGACATCAATTGTATGTGATAATATTAAAGGTCTTTTCCAACTGAAATAATTCTATAAACTTCTGTGAACATATTGCTTTGTGTAACAAAAAGCACTTAAATATATAAATGTGTATAAAAGGGACATCAAAAGCACTTAAAAATATAAATGGATAGACAAATTAAGAGCAGTAATAATGCAATTATTCTTTGTAATTTTTTTTCTAAGCTTTTAGCATTTCTGGGAATTTTCTCAATTCCAGATACTCATTAACACCTTCACAGAGTGTTTTTGGTTTTGTTTTTGTTTTTGTTTTTTTTTAAGTAAAGAGGGGAAAGTATCTTGTAAAACCATGAAACTGCTATAATAAAAATAGAAACAACACACCCATTTCTTGATGCTTCCTAAAATCAGCATGACAATCCATTACAGAGACATAGGTTCCTAGCAGGAAACAGTCAAGGTGTTCGTTACAACTAAATTTGTATGATTGTTCACATGGGGAGCCATGAAACTCCAGGAAGGTAACACAAAGAACAAGGGTACTCAGCATGGTGCTCACAGCATTCTTGAACACAGACATAAGAAGATAGGCCATGTGAATATTAAATTTTAAAAGCCTCTTATACTTCAGGAAGCCTTTAAAACTATAAAAAATTTAAAAAGATTTATAAAAACTACATATACACAGTCTTCAAAAGAGTTTGGAAAGATCAAAGAGGAATCTCACATTATCATATGAGGGAAGGAGAAGGGAGGGAGAAGAATAAGTGTTTGGAGCTGGGTGTTTCGGGTGAAGAACAGAACTGAGGATAAAGGTCTGCTTTTCACAGTCTCATCTACAACACACTGTTTGCCATCTTCACTTTTTATATGTATCTTAAGATTACTTAGAAAACTGTAGAAGGAGGTGGAGTGTGAAATGTCTAAATAACCCATGATATTCTATGGAAAAGAAATGTGCCTGTTTTAGTGCCTGAATGGCTGTAATTATCATACTGTGGGCGAAAGTGCTGAAAGCTTAACATTTCAGTGAAGTATGGTGGGATTATACAATGCAAAATGTTGATATGTACCTATGACTTGCACATGATATAATGTGCCATTAAAAGCAACAGCAGAACACCTGATGCTGTTAGGCTAAAACCATATGTGAAATTTAGGTCTTTTCTAAAGGGACCTTTATAAATATTGCATGCAGTACATTGCAAGAGGCTTATGCAGTGGCACTGTACTGTTCAAAGAGCTCCTTTTTTTTTTCACTATGGTGAATATAGTTCCAAACCTGATATTCCAGCAGCCTCTCTCCTAAGCAAGTACAGTATCTTTCAGATTATTAAATGATGTCTTCATTAGGCTTCCATCTTTCTCTTCCTTTTTCTCTCTTCTTTCTCCTCCCTTCCTCTCATCCCCCTTCTTAAAAGAAGTGATGTCAGGTTAAATTTCGTTCAAGTTTAAAGTTACAGAGCTTTTCTTAAAAACAAAACAAATCAGCCAAAAAAACTCACACACATAAAAAACCAAAACCCCCTATGCATTTTCCACTCCCAATTAATGTGAAACAGAACAATAATCCTACGGTTATAGTTCGAGTTCTTTTGTGTTTGCAGCTGAAATATTATATCATTGGTTTATCATTGGAAACAAATTAAAATAGAAAATTCTTTAAAAGAAATAATTAATCCACATTCATTATCCAAGCATGTGGATGTAACTAACACTCCCCAAAAATCACAGTCCTTTTCTCTCTCTAATTCACTTCTGGGTATTGTTTCCTTTTTCATTTTATTGCTTTTCATGGATTTTCCCATAATAATTGCTGTTTTGTGCTTAGATAGGTCAAAATTATTTTATCTTTTTCAGAGGGAGAATGAGTTTTGTTGATTCAGAATTCAATCTCTCAGACACACGCAATAGCGTGAACTGTGGATATTCTAGTCTGCTAAAATAATTTTTGCCCCAGAAAGTTTTACAATTCCTTCTTCCTAGTGTTTTCCACATATCCACTCTGCATTATTCTGTACTTGCTTACTGTTCTTCTGTTTTGCCAGGTCTGGAGTCTTCCTGCAAAACATGTAGAGGCTGTCAGTGGGTTGCCTCTTCTCCCACTGCTTTCTGCACCTGTAGTCAAATAATAGCTGTTACCATGTCTTGCAGTATGAGGCTGCAGATCTTCTAATTTGGCTATGGTAACTGCTTTTGAGCCTGGCTCCTTTGGTGGCCTGCAATGAGGAGACAGGAAGAGTCTAAAAATCTCTTTAAGATTTTTAAGAGACAATATCTGGGAGCTAAAGGGCTGCTTAACCTCATTGTATTTTTTACATGAAATTGTAGGTAAAAACATAAGAAACATAATCTAGTTGCTTCCACTGTTTGAAACACCTACATATAAAAATATTTTACCTTTAAGAACCATACTTTAAGATTTTATTATCATCAGAGCATGGAAATTACTCATTTTCCTCGCTAAAGGTATTTAGGTGCTTATATACCTAACATGTCTGTGATTTTTCCCATGTTCTACTGAACTTTTCCAACAGAGATGCATTGCCTTATGATGATAAACTATTTCCTCTCTTTTTTATGCTTGCTTTCTCTTACTCTTCTTGTCTCTTTGTATTTAATATTATCTTACATAAGACAAGAGTATTTTATTCTGATTATGATTCCCAACATGTTTTACAATCTCAGTACTTTGAATTTATTTAAACTTAGTATAATCCTATCGAATAGCCTCTGAAAATAGCTATGTGCATGCAGAGTTCTATATAACTGTCTGCCCCATGAAGCATACAGAAGAGCTGCACATAATATTTATAAGCTCTACCTTGAATTCTTTTCTGCAACTAAGAATTCCCACTGACACCATCAAGCAAGTTTCACAAGGAATACACACTCCTACTCAAAGTGAATATTTCTTGTTATAGACCAAGCCAGGGAGATGCTGAGGGAATACTTAGTGTTGCCTTTAAAAGTTGCAGTCAGGTTTTGAGTCTCTAAGCAATAGTGCTACAGGAGAAGAGTAAATGTGTGTAATGAACAATAAAATAGCACTTCTCTGCATTAGCAAGTGAATTCGCTTCTCAAAAAATTACTCAAAACTAAATATAAGATGGTGATTTCTGTCACAAAAAGGAGGTGGTTTTTTGTAAACCAACAGGCAGAACAAAAGAAAGATAACATGCCCCCTGTGTCTAGGAGTGGCTTCAGCTCCTTATTTTGACTACTGACACACTATATATGCTCACTTGTGCTTGCTTTGGGCAAATGTTTTTCCTTGCTGAACATCCTAATTACCTGTGCAGACTCCTATCAGAGTCTTTTACAATCTTCTTATTCCTAGCTAACATTTTCTTCTTTCTTGTGTCCACACAGTGTTCTGGCCTAAATACTCATGAATTTTGAAGTTTGTGGTGTCAAAGTGCATTGCTAAAACAAAAAAATATTGAAATCTTTTGAAATCTGAAAGCAATTTTGACTGCACAGGATCAGAATGGTTAGTTGCCATAGTAATGACATCATGTAAGGGGGGGAATTAAACATCATAACAATCATTAGTAAGTATTGAATAACTGCTCAAAGCTTTTCTTCTTGACAAATGGCAAATCAAAGGGCTCATAATTTTGTTGCAGAAAGAAGACAATCTGAATTACTTTATTTTCTCTGCCATCTCACTCTGAAGGACAGCAGATTAACAGCCTTCCCACCAGTAACAGCCAGAGTAGCAAACTGTACTTTAGTGAAAAGTAGTTCAGTATTGAAGAAAGTTAAAGGAACCTTGACTTTTGCTCATGAAAGATTTATGAAGTCAAATTCCTGTAAGTAATATCCTTTAACTGCATATGCAACATGAAAGCTAATGAAGAATGTCTCAACTCTATTAGCACAGTAAATTGCAAGACCAACACATTTATTGCAGAAAACTTGTGGGTGAATGTTTTGCTATCACATCGCTTTCTCTTTGATTTTAAAGAACAGATAGCAAAAGCCTGTGTGTTTGCTATGTTAAAGGTATTGAATAATGCTGACAAAATCCATCAAAGGTATATATTAGAGGATGTACCTTAGCAATCTTCCTAAATCCACCATACCTAAGGAGAAGAAACACTCAGTATTGAAAACTGCTATATTAGTGTGTCTTCATGGAAAAAAAAAAAAAAAAAAAAAAAAAAGAAAAGCAATATCATGTGTTTTGAATACCAATAATCTCTACTTAACAGGCTTTAGTAAGAGTAAGGAGCTTTTTAATAGCACAGATCATTGGTCTGTTTCTCCAGTGTTTGAGAGTTTTGTATTAGAATTTAACAATATGTACTCTTGATCTACAACTGGCAAAGGACTTGGACACCTTTCAGTTAAATGTTGTAATTTTTAGGGGTCTGACATTCATATTATTATCTCACACATCAACTGAGTCGTTGTTGCCTTCTTTATTTTTTTTTTTTGGTTACATCCTATTTTCTGCTTGGAACTTCTCTCTAGAGGTAGAAAAGGAAGAAAATGAGAGATTCTTCCTAAATATATACAGCATTGTTGCAGCCACATTGAGCATTCTGACAGAAAACTGTGAAGCCCATGTTGCTTATTATCTACATGCCTATAATTGGTGTGGACACAGAGAATTTGATGTGCATTGGAGTGTGTGTTGATTAACTGTGCAGTGTACTTGTACGGGTTTTCACTCACTCTGAACCAGATGAAAGCACTGTGAAGCACATATCCAAGGCTTGGATAAATACATTCTGCACTGAATAAAAAATTGGCTGGATGTCTGGGCTTAAAGAGTGGTAGTGAATAGAACTAAATCTGGACGGTGCCTGGTCACAAGCAGTGTCCGCTAGAGTTCAGTACTGGGCCCTATTCTCTTTAATATCTTTATTACCTATCTGGATGAGGAGATTGAGTGCACCCTCAGTAAATTTGCAGATAACAAGAAGCTAATTGGTGCTTTTTGTGTGTGTGAAGAGAATTTCTAGTAGCTTCCTGCCCATCACACCAATTCACAGCAGCATCCTGAAGTAAGACATCTTCTTTCCTGTGTTTTCCACCGAAATTCTTGAAATGATAATTTCTGCATCTGAGGTAGACAGCAATTAGTATGCTATGGATAGAGAAGCATGTAATATGCACAATATATCATTTGCCTGCTATAGTCTAAGGAACCGGATTCCACTCTGGAAGAATTGTTGAATAAAGGTATCTGATGGATATTCCAGATCTGCCTCCCACAGTTAATGGACCTATGGGGAGAAAATTGATAACTCTGTGTTCAGTGATTTATCTGACATAATTTGTGTGGAAAACATTGAGTAATGACGGTATAGCAAAGCATGAGGTAACTCTTCCTTTATGAAGCCAGCTATGACTATATGAAACGGGAGGATAGAGAGGGTCCTCTGGGGAGAGACTATGTACATCCCAATTAAGTAACATATAATAATTAGTACAGACTATGGGATAAAATATAGGTTCTGAAGGCATACTCCTTTGCAGTGTTTCTTAGTCCTCCATAAACCTGACTATTCCAGATTAAATAGCAATTTATATAACCTTCCACTGTTTTGTATTTGAATTATATATTATGCTTATAAAGGGATCTTATACATACCTCTACTAATATTACATTTCCACTGTTTTTAAAGAAGAAATAAAGACACGTATATGTACTTTTG
Organism: Phaethornis superciliosus; assembly: GCA_023637945.1. Taxonomy (NCBI): domain Eukaryota; kingdom Metazoa; phylum Chordata; class Aves; order Apodiformes; family Trochilidae; genus Phaethornis; species Phaethornis superciliosus. The sequence goes on from JAJQWJ010000002.1 coordinate 77,845,936, forward strand.
TGCCTTCCCTGACACTATTATATATATTGACTATTTCCTGTTATTATTTATTAAATAAGATTACAGATACTGATGCCTACATTGTATGTATCAGCTTACAGAATTCTCTGTCACTGTATAAGTACAGAATATTATGTACAGGTTGGGGATTTAGTTCTTGGAGAGCAGTGAAGGGTAAAGGGAACTGAGGATGCTGGTGGATGGAAGGATGACCGTAAGCCAACAATGTGCCCTTGTGGCCAAGGAGGCCAATGGCATCCTGGGGTGCATTAGAAGAGGGGTAGCTAGTAGGTCAAGAGAGGTTCTCTTCCCTCTCTACGCTGCCCTGGTGAGGCCACGTCTGGAATATTGTGTCCAGTTCTGGGCCCCTCAGTTCAAGAAGGACAGGGAACTGCTTGAAAGAGTCCAGAGCAGAGTGACAAAGATGATGAAGGGAGTGGAACATCTCCCTTATGAGGAAAGGCTGAGGGAGCTGGGGCTCTTCACCTTGGAAAGAGGAGAATGAGGGGTGACCTCATAAATGTTTATAAATATGTAAAGGGAGAGTGCCAGGAGGATAGTTCCAGGCTCTTCTCAGTTATGCCCAATGACATAAGACAAGAGGCAACAGAAATAAACTTGAGCATAAGAGGTTCAATATAAACAAGAGGACAAATTCTTTTTTTTAATGTGTGAGTGACAGAGGACTGGTACAGGCTGCCCAGGCAGGTTATGTTAATATTCACAGAGACAACAAAACTGTATATTGACTCTGACTAGATAGTTTTCCATATATTGATAGGTTTATAAAAATTTTTAAATCTGAAGTTGTGCAAAATCTGAACCTACTGATTCTGTTCAGCATAATGGTGGAATACACCTTAACATAAATATGAAAATTCAATCAAAACTGTGCTATTTGCATTTTTTTCCCTTATTGTTAAAGCAGAAAAGCTTGATAAAGTGTAACATTAATGTCTTTATCTAGTTATATATGTCAGCAACACTGGTCATAGTTTAATGAAAACATCAGTAGAGTTGATGCAACTTAACTAAGTAGCCCAGAAAATTAGATCCTGTTTTGCAGTGTGTATTTATGTTAGTCATTTTTAATGTGTTACTTAACAGAGGAAGCAACAACATAGTAAGTCTTTTATCCATGGTTTCAGAAGTGTAGCAGATTTTCTTTCATCTTTTTACTGTTTATTTTTTTCTTCTTCTAGCTGATAATAATATTAATGATAATGAAAAAAAAACTTTGTATTTTGATTGGTCTCAGTGAATACAGACTGTGCCCTTCCACTATAAAAAGTACTTTGAGTTTTCACACTATCTGAGAATATTACCACGATGCTTTGCTAATAAACCAGACTTCTCTACATGGTACTCTCTTTCTTAGTGGAAAGAAAAAAAAATTCTTGAGTGTAAAACCAAAGATATTTTTAACAAATCAATTCTAAACTGTCACAGCCTTTTAAAAACTAAATGTTGAACTGTGTATAAAAATCATGTAACTTCACCATAATTGAACACTCAGGTTGCAATTATTTTCCATATGTTCTGTATCATACTGCACATCTGGGTAATAAACATTTAATGCATATAATATTTATGGCTTTTATGACCTTTAGGTTTTGATACTGCCACAGAATTACTAATTTTAGAGAGAAATGTGAGATATTTTTCTCAAAATCTCCCATGAGTAAATCCCGTGAACTGCAAAATCTAGTTTACAAGTCTTTGAAAAGGAAAAGAGATGATATAGCCTGTATTCCTGTGACTGATTTCTTTACCACCTTTCCTCCATAGCTATATCTTTCAGAAAGAAACAGATATCTTCAATTCATTTCCTCCCCATCCCATTTTACATCTCTTTTCCCCTTACTTTCTTGTTTAAAATTTCATTTTTGAAATTTACATCTTGCACATGCACTTTACTCTTGACAAGAAAGATCAAGAAGAAACCAAAGTACTGTAAATCTCTCTATTGTTGAACTCTTGATTTTTATTTATTTTTTTATTTTTTTTACAATGGCATGTAATCTATTGTTTCTTATCGTATTTCTCAGAAGTGCTTTCTTACCTTGAAGCAATTGCTTGTCTAAATTTATTAAGGGTTCTTCTGTGGCTTCCATAGAAACCACTCTCCCTGAAGTAGTTTGTGTCCTCTTATTCTCTGCTAATGAGGAGTCCTCAGCTCCATTTCAGTTCTTGACATTGTTGACCATTCCATCTTCCTGAATTATATCCATAGCAATCCTGGTTATCTCTTTCAAATCTGGGATACTTCTTTCTGTTCTTTGGCTCATAAAATAACAAGGTTAGACGCATGATCTTCCAGTTTCTGTGTTCAGTGGTATAGTCTTCCCCTGTTTCCTTGTCTACAATTAGTAGGTTCCCAGTATCATTTTACAATAATAAATTCTAATTGTTTTGTTACATATTTTAAGGAGACTAACAGGCTACAAATTTAATTGCTGATATGAGAATTATTGCTAAGACAAGATTAACAAAAAAAAAAAAGAAAAAAATGCATCTTTGTGAAAGAATACTGAGATAACATAAAATAGCTCTACAAAGGTGATTATTTTACTTTTTTAACAAATCCAAAGGAAAACAGTGATTTTAGCATATCTGGTTTATACAATGGTTTCAAACCAAGGCACCACATTTTCTTCTTTTACTCTAGATGTATTGATTTTCTCTGATAGAATATAATTATTGGTCATATTGCTCTTTTGAATAAGCTCTCTTGAAGCAACATTTATTATAGCATAGGTTTAGTAACTGTATTGGATGAAAGAACAAATTCTAGCAGTGGTACAAAATCACCAGCCTGGCTGAAGGAGTTATTATGGAATCAATAAGGACCTATAAAATTATTAGTGCATCCTTACATCTATAAATATTTTCTGTCATAGAGAGATGCTATTCTTTTCAGTATAATATACAATTCAAGCTTCTCCAATGGTAAAAGTATTCTAAATGTGTATTAAATATAGATTAGCCTGCAATGCAAAATAGACCACAATTTATTTCAAAATACATTTACTGCAAAATAATTTATCATACGTATTGTGAAAAGTTCTGTTCTCTGTGTCTGTGTAATTCATTAATATTTAACTGTGATAACCATTTAACGTTTTGGCTTCAAAATAAACTCTGTTATGTTTACATTCTGGAAAAATTTTGATATCCTGTAGATGCTGAGTAAAAAGAGTTTGTATACCCCACTCATCCCAGGCTTCTTCTAGTTATTTAGCTTTTAAATCTTGTCTTGAGCTGACCTGATGATCCCAGAGACAGGTGGCAGGATTGAATTAGCACTGAAAATAATTATGTGCTCATTTCCAATGGAAAAATGGAATTGGCTCCAATTTTACTTGGATAATTCATATCCTACCAATCACAGGTAAGGACAAACTGACAATGGAGACTTCAGACAATTTTCCACTTTAAGGTGCAGTTTGAGTCAATGTTTCATTTTAAAACATTCTTTAAAGGCACTCACAAAAGTATGTTGCTTTAGCAAAGTGGGAAGTTTCATTGTATTAAATTAATATGTCTCAAAATGTCAGGTTCTGTCTCTAGGCATTAAGTCTGGATGCCAGACTGAAGATAACAGAATGTGTGGTGATTATCAGAAGCAGTCTGTGGAAAAGTGGGATATAAAGCCTATATGGTAAACACAATACAGTATCTATTTACTGGGAAAAGAGATGTGTTTAAGAAAGGCATAACGACTATGGCTGATGAAGGACTCTTTTTGTTTTGAGAAGTGCTACATGATCTGACCAGGATGTAATCAGAGTGTAAATTTGCCATGTTAATTCCGCTTAGCCAAGTTGCATGGTGTTTACATAGCAGTCTTTTGGCCTCAGTCACACACAAACTGCTTCAGGCAGGCAGAACAGCCCTAGGAACACCAACATCCTTCTCCACCATGATGGGGACCTGGCAGATTGAAGTTATAGAATCACTTTGGTTGGAAAAGACCATCAAGACCAAAAGTTCATCAAGTCCAACCATTAACCTTACACTACCAAATCTGGTGTAGCATATTTCTAAGGTTGCCTGATTACCTAAATATTCATTCAGCTGTTAAGCTGTACTAGGATACAGTATCATAGATTTCAGTGTGGATTCCGGTAAGAAGCGTGTGTCAAAAAATTAAACCAAACAGATACAATGCAGAGTGGTAGGGGAAGTAGCAGTCTTGACCTGAAAATAGGTTTAAACAGAGCAACTTATTGAAATTACCTAAACGGATTCCAATATAACCTGAAGCTGATGTTTGGGGCCTAGTTTGCATTTTTCTGCATGGCAGCGTCAGAGGGGATTGACAATGAGAAGTTTTCAAACATGCAGAGCCCAGTTCAACAGTTGTTTTTCTTTAAACATAAGTGTCTGTAGACTGCATACTGTTACTCAATGGTGTCCTATGGCAGAAAACTACTCTAAGGTTTTCCTCATGACCACTTAACTAGTTTTAAAAGTTCCCATACGGGTGATGCTTAAATTTAGAAATACGTATTACTGTTAAACTAATTTTATTGCTTGTCTGAAGAGTTTTCTTCAGCGCCACACTAACAAAGCATGGTATTATGGTATTTCTAGCTTATACTTCTAAAATAATTGAAAAATAAGTGGGAGCTGATAATAAATACCTAAAGATACTTTTCTTTAGTGACATTTTTCTTGCTCTTCACTGAAAGAAACTTCTGAAGAAATGCATTTTATCACAATTTTTAAATCTTTTTTACAGATTGGTTTATTAGTTTATATATGGCATAGTCAGTGAGCATTATGTTTATGCTCCTGAAGAAAATATGTAATTCATTTGATAACAAAAGTACTGGTAAAAGTAGCTTTGAAAATTTCACAAGAAAAAAACATAATTATAATGTATATGTAATAGGTAAAATTTTATTTTAATAGTTTTATTTACTAATTTTCTAGATAGAATAAAATTTAATAAAAAATAATATGGTGTATATGCTCTAATGGTAAATTTCTTATATGAGGATAGAAAGTAGTAAAAAAACCCTGCATCAAATAGTCTTTAAAGTCAAGCATTAATATAATATATTCATGTTAATATAAGACAAAAGCAACAAAACTGTGTCTGATCAGCTTCACAAACTTTTTGTCTGTGTACTGAGATAATGACTTGCACATTCTTTTCCCCAGCTTTCAAGGTGGAAAGGTCCATAGTGAAGAAATAACTATTCTTGGGTGTGCCTTTTAAGTTCTGCTTTATGGCCCTGGCTCTGTTCCTCTGCATTGAGAGGCTCACCTTGTTATAAGGGTTAGCATGAGAGGTATTTTTGGAAGTCTTTAAGTGGCAGAGGAAATGGGACAGAAACAGCAGAAGCCTAAACCAGCTAATATTTTCCTACAGAAAACAATTAAATGCTCTTCCTCAGTCTTTTTTTTTGTTGTTGTTTGTTGTTTCTGCTTTTATGTTCTTTTATTCTGCATATATCCCAGTAGGAAAATGGGAATACATCAAATATGCTTTAGCACTGTGTTATACAAGAAATGGGAAGGAATAGAGAAAAATTCCACATGGAAATGATAATATTTATATATGAATGTAATGTACAAAAGAGGTAGGTGCTACTGAGATTTAAATTTCCATGTCTGGCATATTGGTGATTTGTTTTTCTTTGATTTCACTCCAAAAAGCAGCACAATAAATGTATATTGTTAATAGTTGATACATAGTCTATAGTCTTTCCCTTGGTCAATCTGACTGCATCTGGAGACCCTAGTCTTCTTGAAAATGTGATAAAAATGTTTTATTTTGATTTTTTGCTCCCAAATTTCTATTGTCTTTAATCCCTCCACACATCTATCCTTTTTCATGGTATCGTTCTCATGTCTGGGTATCTTCCTTATATGATACATTTTGATGTTTCCCAAACTAAGCTGAGATCTGTGGTCCACAGTAATTAGTAAGCAGCTTTTGTATAATCTTCTTTTGTCCTGCTCTTTCTCAACATATCCATTTTTTATATAAAAGTAAATAACTCAACAAACTATTATCTATTAATTTTTCATCCTTAGCTCCGAGTTGTCACAAGAATGGTTTATAGCCTCTAATGAGCATACTTAGGTTTTCAGGAAACTGAAACAACGTTACATTAATCTTCTGCAAATGAAATTATATCCTTCCAAATTTCAATAAGTTGCCAAGACCACTTATCCTTCCAGGTTTTATTTGTTTAAGTGGGGTTTTTTTGTGTGTGTGGTTTTTTTCTTCCAAATTAACTGTTCAAACATTATATATGCATGAAAAGATATTCAAACGTCTTAAAAAACAATTTAAAGTACTGTAAAACTTGATCTCATAGATTTTTTTTTAGAAAATTAGGTAACAGGCTTAAAGCAAGTGTCAGTTCAGATCATAATTAAATAGAAACAATTCAAAGAATAAATGTAATAAAGAGATATTAAAAGCTTCATGAAAGATAAATCTCTTAGTGGCTTTAAAATGATACTCCAAAATGGGATAGGATGCGTATTGAATCAAGCTCTCCTCTTTAGTTGCTGGAGGTCATTTTTTAGAACTTAGTGGTATTAGTTAATCAGAGGAAAGAATGCATATTCTTTAGTTAAAAAAATTAAAAAAAAAAATTTTAAAAAATCAGTAAAATAGTAAAATAGGTCCTTTATACTCTTGAAATGAGAGTGAAGACTGCAACTAGAGAAATGCAAACTTTTAAGATAATCCAATAATTGCCCTACAAAGCTAATTTTAGAAAAAAAAAATTGCCTCAGTAGATAAACCAACCTGAAAGACCTGAACTGCTGGAGAAAATTCTATGTGCATCAGGAGGAACTAGGGAAGAATATTATTTTTTCTAGTTCTCTTTACAGTCTGCAGGTTTGGCTGCTTGTGTGAACAAAAGTTTAGTAGCAAATCATCAACAGTAACAATATTAATGAGAACAGAACCACATCTAGAGTTACTTTTGCAGCTTTACTCAATGAGAAAATGAATACTACAAAATAATAAGGCAGTAGTACAAAGATGTATGTTGATGTACAAGGCATTTATAATAGTGAATCATTTCCTATATACTCTGAAACTACAGGTCAAAGTTAATTGCAAAAAATGGGGAGAGGACAAGAAACTGTGGGGAGAAAATGGGGAGAAAAAGAAACTGGGAAAAATGGATTTGTTCTTGAACCATGTGGAACACGATAGAGTTGTTTTAACCTGCTGACAGGCACTATATAGGTTTAATTATTTGTGTATTATGTAGATTTATGCTTCCTAATTTTATATCTGTAAGCAGTGTATATTCTCTAATAAAGGAACTTGGTGCAGATTCATCATGACATCATTCACTTGCATCACATTCTGAAAGGAAACATCCCATATGATGCTATGGTACAGATGACTAAATTCTTCACCCAAATCCAAAAGAATTTCCTCTGGAGGGGATAGAAAATTAAATCTGTAGCTGCTAAATATAATCTGATAATCATTTTACAATTTACTTTGCAAAGCTGGCTGAAGCTCTATCAACAAACTTTCATTTTCATTTAACCCATGTTTACAGTGTCCTGGTCTACCAGGACATTTAGAACTATACTGTCAGTAAATGGAACCAGTAATCCACAAAAATCCTCTAGGCCTTATTCCATGAGAGTATTGTAACTTGTGGGAGCTGCCTGGAACAGTACTTCAGATCCAAGCTTTGCTTCCTAGCAAATTCCTATGGATTTAGAGGAGGCTTTTTTGGAATCAGAAATGTAAGTAACTTGGGAACAGTGGAGGTCTGGACACTTGATTTTTGCCATCCACTGCTGCAACCTGACAGTTCAGAGTCCCTGTCTTTGTCAGGCTATACATGGTAGGACAGGACACATAGGATAAGACACAACATATGGCTGCTCTGTACTCACTGGCTTCACCAAAGATGTGTGTAATACTTAAAAAAACCCTGCATATATTTCAAGAGCCACAGGATAAATTATTATGTAATTATATAGTGTGATTTATTAAAATATGTACATATTGTGCATATGAATTGTGTAAAGCTTCCTTGCAGACTGGAAGGGACACTGTTTAAGGGCCATGAACTGATTTATTTAAGGCCCCCCAATGCAATAAAAACATTGAGGTGCTAGAGTGAGTCCTGAGAAGGGCAACAAAGCTGCTGAAGTGTCTGGAGAACAAGTCTTACGAGGAGCATCTGAGGGAATTGATGTTTAAGCCTGGAGAAATGGAGGATGAGGCAAGGCCTTCTTGCTCTCTACAGTTACCTGAAAGGAGTTTGTAGCAAGGTGGGGGTTGATGCCTCTCCCTCATACCAAGCAACAATACAAGAGGAAATGGATTCATGTTGCTCCAGGGGAAGTTTAGATTACATATTAGAAGGAACGTCTTTACTGAAAGGATAATTAAACACTGGAATAGGCTGACCAGGGAGGTGGGTGAATCACCATCACTGGAGTTGTTCCAAAGATATGTAAAAGTGGTGCTTAGGGACATAGTTTAAGCACTGGACTTGGTAAAGGTAGGATAATAGAGTTAGGATACTAGAGTTAGGTTATGGTTGGACTCTATGATCTGAAAGGTCTGTTTGAACTCAAATGATTCTGGGATGCTGTAATAATTTTTCACTTGCTGCTTAAAAATTCTGCTCTTCTGCTTCTTCAGCCATGCTGACAGTCCTAGGCTAAAAATTCAGGCAGTCGCTTTTCCTACTAGATGGGAAGTGAGATTCAAAGAATATTTTCTCATAAATTGATTTGCCATATCTATGTACATATGGCAAATGTGAAGTTGCAGTTAGAGGGCGGGTCAGCACATCTACTTTGCAAATGTTGTCTTACTGAAATACTCGAAACTTGCAGTTTATAAATGAGAACAGTAATAAAGTGGCATTGAAGATTTCTCTAGTCTTTGTTCTGATGACAAGAGATTCTTAAGCCAAAAAACTGGTTTGGTTTTATTAAAGCAGGCAACATAGTTGGCTAAAAGATACCACTTCTCTCTTCAGACTTTTTTTCTATTAGAAGTATATGAAATTTTTTACAGGAAAGTCCCAAATTACTAGGTAGAAATGTATCACCTTTTTTTTTTTCTCCCTCTAGTTTATGTAAGACAGAATAGATTGATATATTTTTGTAGGATTATTTTAAAATCTCTACAGGGAATCTTTCTGCAAATTATTTATACTATATACAATACTAACTAACCCTTTAAAATTTATCTATTCATGAATAATAGGATTGTTAGGATCAAGTTTCTAATTTACATGCAGCTATCTGGTTTAAAACATCAAAAGTGATTTTTTTATCAGTTAAATATATGTGTAAATTACATCAAATTTCATCACTTGTACAGGCTTGTGTTTGTGTCAATGATGTAATGCAGAAGAAATTTCCTTATAACTTTAACAGATTTTAATAAAAATCAAGAGAAAGACCATTAACTTGAGGGTTTTCTTTCCTCTAAAAAATTAGTGCTTGATTTCTCATAGACTCTGCAATGAGTCTGCTGTTGTAAAGACTCTGAGAAATATGTGGGTGAAATCTGGCCCTTATTGGTAACACTGCCCAAAAGCTGGCTGTAAAACTGTGCAGGGTTGGCCAAACATCAGTGAAGCTGAAGGCACTCAGCCATGGCACAGAGGAAAGTATACTGCCATTGCTTTGAAAATAACAAAATTCCCCCTTGGTCAGTAAGTTGCAGATGGCAGCATATGTGTTAGCAGGTGGGGAAGCATTTTACTCCCTTTGGCTCTAACTCTGGATCCATTTGGATGGTGCCGTGCTGTGTAGTGTCCTACTTTGAGCATTAGTTGAAACAAAACCCTTCACTTACACGGGGGATGGTGAAGAGCTTCTTCACATCTTGTTTTCTCTCTGCATCTCTGTTGAGCACTGCTCAGGCTTGTTCCTAAAGATTTGTCACTAAATTACCAACCTGGAACTGCTAGGGAAAAAGCACTTTTATCCAGCAATCAAACCATAATATCTCCTCAAGAAATCAAATGGTAAAGCATGGAAGGAGTCCTTTAGAAATAAAAAATAATTCATTTTCAAGGAGTGGAGACCAGCTGATGTTGCGTACTACAACCTGCTATTTATTCTTCCACTCTCCACCCTGCTTGTTACATACTTTAAATGAAAGGTCAACTTTTAGGTTAAAACTACTTCTTTTGACAAATCTGGGCATATTCCTGCACTTTTTAGGGCTTGCTTACTCCACATTTCTCTTTCTTTCAGTTTGTACATGAAATTAAAAAAAATCTTTCATTCTTTTTTCTCCAGGAAGGAAGCCCAGGAAAGCACCACAGCTTCATCTCTTGCAACTACTTTGGACCTGTCTCAGAAACACATATTTAATTCAACCTTAATTTGGAAACAATCTTTGACTCATGATGTCTCATGGAAAGACATATTCTTTTAAGAAGTAAAAGGGACAGTAAAAGCTAATTAAAGGCAAAATTTCTGATTAGTTTAAGCAGGGACAATACATAAGTTAATGCCTCCTAAATGGTTACTTGTCTTCAAGGTAATGTGGAGTGTGAAGATGAGCAGGATTCTGCTTCTGTCTCCACTGGGTTACTGCTGGGTGTCCTTGGGGAAACTGGTGCACAAATAAGTGCTTTTCTTACCTGCAAAATGATGATAATGATACTGACCTTCCTTGTAGAAAGATTTTAAAACTATGGCTGAAAAGCATTATATAAGAAGTGGGTATTATTATTGTTGCTCCTAGCAACTGGCAGCCTGCTTCTTGACAGCTGCAAGAGCAATTCTCAAGTAAAATAAATCCCAGCCTTAATTTCCTTCTCACAATTTTTACTCATGAAACTGCAACTCTCACCTCTTCTTCCAGCAGCAAGTGCCAGATATGTACTTATGTGATGCAGTGTCTGGGAGGGTCATTCTGACTCCTGCTGATGGAGGGACAGGAAAATTGTAAGGATCCTGGATGGTATTTTAAAAATAGGATATTTTTTGTATTCTGTGCTCCTCCAAAGATATTCTTGCACGACTTTAACAGATCATAAACTGTTTCTAACTCAAATGTAAATTGCAGGACAAAACTGCAAGCATGGAATAGTGTTATTACCATTTTACTCTCATCAAAAATCAAAATGTGTGTTTGTGCAGGCTTACATTGTACAGCCTGTCATTTCCCTTTGAGAAGAGATGGGAGAAACACCTGGCATGTTGACTACAAAAAAAAAAAAAAAAAAAAAGCTTTTCAAAATTATGGAGTTTATTCCAAGCTTGATGAAGGTATATTATTGATATATTATGACAAAAGATCTGTCAAATAAAATCAGGAATAGTCTCATATTTTAAATCACGGGACTGCTATGAAAATGTATGTCGTTCTAAAGCAGTACACACCAGAATGTTAAAAAAAAAGACATTGAAGTTGCGATGAGATATTGTCACTTCAGCTTTTACTGGTGATCTGAAATTTGATAAAATATATTCTAATAAGATTTGCTAGAGTGGGTGAAGGGCGTTGCAGAGTGCTTTGCTTTGAATGGGGGATGGTGGAGGGCGATGAGGACAAGGAAAGAAGTAAATGTTCCTGGAGTTCCTCTGTTGCATGGTGCCCAGTGACAGCCAGTGGGCTGATTCCACACAGAGGCACCCAATCCCTCTGCAGAAATAACATCAACATGATTTCTTTAGAATTCCAGAAGAGTTACATTCACAGCCCTCTTTTCTGCAATTTCCTTTCTGCGAATTTAATGAAGAAGAAAAATCCTGGATTTGGAAGTGATTTTTGAGTAGCATTTAGGCCAGGTCTCTCATCTTTTGAATTATGACTTATTAAATTAACTGAAATGTAAAATAAACCTTCTAACAACGGAATGCTAGAACAATGTAAAAAAATCTGTGAAATTGCAATCTTTGTACATAGTGGAATGCATCTTGTACACTGCCATGCTTTTTTGCTTTTAGGTAGTCACTTCTGTTTGAATTCAAGTGGTATCTATAGATTTCATTTCTGTTGCTTAACCTGTAGATAATAGAGTGGGTTTATATTTATATATATATGCATATAAATACACTGACCCCTATATATAGGCTGAAAATCATATGCATATTCATCGTCCTACAGAAGAGGCAAAAATGTCTGATTTCCTCATTCTGCACTTTTTTTTTTCTTTCTGGAACTCCTCAACTTCATCTATAAATTGTACATCATAAAATGTACTCTGTTATGCAGTAACTGAAACACCTATGTGTTCTATCTGTCGGATTAACATATGTGAGGACTGAAGTGTTAATGTGACTTTAAAATACAGTTTTCAGCCCAAATTAAACAATTAGCAGTTGAAATGTCTGTTGTAGAGCAGAAAGTGTTGCCTGTTGACACCAGTGCATAAGAAAAGTACTGAGAGATTTTTATTTTTTTTTTTGGTGTAACTATTCTTTTCTGAAAACATTTAATGAAATTACTAAAAATGTTAGGTATGTTTATGTATGGTGGTAGTTGAAATTCTGTTGCTTAACCTGCCACAAAGAGGAGTCTGTTTTGGCATTTCACTGAAAGATACAGCCTTCTGTGGGAGAATACCTCCAGCATTTTTTTTTTTTTTTACTGGTAAGACTGTTTACCAGGATAAGATTGTAACTAAATAAAGATGTTACAAAAGTCAAGGAAGGAAAAAGGAAATAAAACAATACATAAACCAAACCAAACCAAACCAAACCTTCATCATATGTTGGGTGGGGTTTTTTCTGCTTTTTTTTTTTTTTTTTTTTTTTTTTTTTTTTTTTATATTTTTACTCCATTTCACTCCTTTTTCTCAGCTTATTTGCTCTTAATTCTGTGGAGAACCCGTATCACAACATTTCTATTCTACTTCTGTTCCTATTCTACTATGAATAGGAATTCCATCTCTGTGATGTGCTATTTACTGTGTTACATCAGATAAAAAAAGACACATTAAAAAAAATAAACAAACTATAAGGAAAAATTTATTATGTTTTTGAATGAATATTCTTATTTGAATGGACAAGACCAGTTAGGAATATCAGCTAACAAATGCTGTGTCAAATAAAAATACACAAGATTATTTCTATGGGGAAAAATTAATTTCTAAATTAAATTTATGTGTCTTCAAGGAAAAAAGAACTCCTCACATCCTGTTTCCTTCATCTTACCTTCAGCAATAACCTCTTTGAAATCAAATGAGTACCCTTTGGTGTGTTCTGCACCAATTCATAACTTCTTACAAACTTAGGAACTCCACTGGCATATATCTGGTCTGTACTTGTCTTTGCCTGGGGACAGAGATATTTTCATTTTTCTCTCTTCTGCCATTCTGTGCTATTCAGATTTCTGATAACAACTTAAAAGATTGCTAAAAGCTCTTCTCTTAGTCTAAACTATGGTGTTTGTCACTGAAGATGAAGCTTAGGTGTACAGTTTATGTAAGCAATTCTTGTTTTGGTTTTATTTATTTTTTTCTTTTTGTTTTTTTTTGGGTTTTTTTTTGTTTTTGTTTTTATTTTTTTTGTTTTTTTGTTTTTCTTTTTTTTTTCCCAATCATTCCTCTTCAGGGACATAGCTAGTTTATGATATATTTCTTTCCTCTTATCCCCTCCTCAGACTGTGCCTTAAAGTTATGGAAATTTCAGTGACAGATTAATGCATTCCTGTGTACTTTGACTTTGCCAGCAACATTGTTGAGAACATAGTTTCCATTAGCCTTTATCTTTCACCTTCAAAAGGCACAAAAATGAAAAATGCATTTTTATGCCATGAAGCTATACACTGATGTCTTGTTCCTGCATTACATCCATGTTCGTGACTGTCACATGTTTGCAGATTATTTTGAATTATTTGTGTCATTAATTTTTTTTTCCCAAAATATGGTGTTGCAGACCTGACATACAGCTCACTGTAAGCTGTCGAAGTTCTTGTTTGGACCCTCCAATTCCCTGACACATACACATACCTTTCAAAAAAAGAAAAAAAAGGGAATTCAGTTTCAGAAAATTTGAGATGCGTCTTTGGAGGTGGCAGAAGAATTTGCTAGAGGGACAAAATAAATAATAGTAAAGAGATATTTTGAGAAATAATCTGAAAGTCAACATAGTAGAGAGGAAATCACTAGGCAGGAGTGTGCTCCTATGTCTGGGTGAAGTGACTTTGTGTATAGCCTATTATCTCCTGGGTAAGAGATGAGTGCTCCAGTTAAACATCAATGTGAGTTTTAAGTTTCTGAAAAGCTTTGAAAAATACCTAAGTAATCTAAAGACCTTAAAACCTTTTGTTTTTTCTAAAGTCAGTATTAAAAATGAAAATGCTATTGACAGTCTGTATCCTATATTGTTGATATCTTTGATTCTCTTTCATAAATATAAGAATATTATTTTTATCTTTCAAAAAAATGTAGATAAACCTTACAACTCTCAGATTACATATGCTACAGGTAAATTCCTCCTATCCTATGATGTGGAAAAAGAAAAAAAAGAATAAGTATATTGCATAAAAGTTGATCCAGAAAATAGTTTTTAAATATAAACATATACTTGAAGATTCCATTAACATTTTATAAAATATTCAAATTTATGCACTTACTTGAAGGGAGAGAACACTAGCACCTTTAATAAAATATTAATTAGACTTGTTTTTTATTGCTTGTCTTGCTTTGATTTAAAAATAAGCTATTAGTAATGTCTGATTTTCCTAATTGCCTCAAAACCACAAAAATAAAATTAGAATACTAAACCCTTCTTTTCATTATTGATGCTTGCTTAAGTACTGCAGTTTTAAAAGGCTTTTTTTTTTTCTTTTCTTTTTTTTTTTTTTTCTGTATTTACCAGAATTTACCTTAAATCCCCAGGCTTATACTTTTTAAAAGCTCTCACTGGTCACCTGATCTTATAAGAATATATGTGTCGTAGAGTTTCACAGTTAAATTACATTATTATGCCATATAGTAATACACATTGCAAGTCAGACTGCATTTATTTATAACCACTTTTTCAAAATTATTTTTCCTTTTTCTACACTGCATTTCCATTACAGAGCACTGTCTCCATATTGTTCTTGCACAATACATTTCAACCATTAATCCAATATGAAAAGATGCATTGAAAAATGAAGTGTTGCACAATATGCAGTTTGTTTTGTTCAGAAAAGTTGGACAGCTATTTATGATTGACAAAGTACATGATTAAGTAGTGTTTTTATAAATACTAATTTATTTAATAAAAATACAAAAATATAAATATACATATATAAAAATATCATGATGAATCAACACACTAACAATCTTTAACTCAATAAATATGGCAGTAATATTAGTCTTTTTAAGGTATATTTTTGAGAATTGGTTACACTGCAAGTTCACACTGTCTCATCTAGTAGGAAAGGTAATGCAAAGCAATTTTTAAAAAAAGCTTCAATTTCATTATTAAAGGCACAAAAAGCCTTTTATTGTCTTTTCGTTGTCTGTGAAAACCTTTTATCAGAGGTTTCTAGACAGAGAGTGATTTAGATTTAAAAAAAATTCATATTCACTCACTTTGACTTATTGATTAAGCAAACTCTTACTAAGACAACACCTATTTTTTGTAAATTTTTTATTTTCAAGTAAGAGAGAGTAGGCCACTTTATCTAGTAACATAGACATGAATTCCACTAACACTGACCGTGTCACAGATTACTTTCCCAGTCTCAGTCGCTGTCCTCTCCACCATACATATCTGCTAGTTTTTTAAACCGAGGTCCCCAGTCACTGAGGTAATCATAGTCTTGGTTGCCCTCTGTGGTAAGGGATTCCAGGGAGCTGAGTGAATTTGCTATGGAATCATTTCCTTCGTAGGCATATGTTGCTAGTGAATCGTAAGGAGGGGCAGCTGGATCTAAATCATTTTCCTTTAACCTTCTATGAATAAAATCTTGAACATCAATATTGTCCCAGAGAGGTACAGTCCGTCTAATCTGAAATATAGTTTCTGGGATAATATCTCTTCTCATCTTACTTTCCTCCCTCGCTTCTGGATTTCTCAGTGTACCGATGTCAAAAGCCTGAGTATCTTCTTCCCCACCTCCTTCATCATTATAGGTCACAATATTGTCCCGAACATCATCCTTTGAAATGATCAAAGGTTCTTTCTTCCTCTGTTTCTTGAGAGCCGTAAATAAGACAACTAATACTGAGTTGAAAAAAAAGATGAATGAAGAAATGGGTAGTTAGAAATTAAATAAATGAGCAAATATTTTACATTATGTGCTGAACTGGAAAATTTTAAGCCTGAGATGGGACTTCTAATAGGAAAATAGTGACAAAAGCAATCTCCAACATGAAGTACATAGGGAAAAATAGTAAAAAAATTGATGCTTTTTTAAACCTATGTGAACAACAGTTTAAATATTACACCTTCAAAATAGGTATATAATTGCTCTGAAGTCAAATGACAATGTCTTAAAGTATACCATACTACTAAGGTCTAACTTCGATTTTAGTTTTGTGAAGTGATGTTTTCTTAGCAGTCATGAAAGGTGATTTCATCAAATTTAGTAGGATATCATATGCAGAAGTAATTCATTCTGTTCTATGATAGTCATTTAGGTATTCCAAAGTGCCTAACACAGTTTTGAAAATGGCATCTACATGTCCTTTTGAAAAGAAGAATCTGAAGATCTGCACTTATCAATGTTATTGACAAAACTATTTTTACTTCAATGACCGCAAAACTGAAATCCAGTTTTGCTTCTAAATTCTTGTTTTTAAAAACGTGTTTCCTTTAGCTTAAGAAATATTAGTTGAGTAACTTTTCTTTTTGGAGAGGTAAGTATTGACCAAAATGAAAATCTACAGAGGGAGATGAAAATGAGTTTTGTAAATACATCCTGGTGCCTAAATACTATTGATTTCAGTAGGAATTCAATGCTTAAATGCATTTAAAAATCTGACACTAATTCCAATAGCTGGAGTAAATAGAAGAGGCCAGCAAGATCATCTGTCAACGAGACATAACAGTGGTTGCCAGACCATGCACTGGAGCGTTGCTGAGCACTTTTGTTGAGTCTTAGGACTCTGAATGATTTAAGTATTAGTGAAAAAAGGGAAAATTGAACATTCTGAAGATAGGGAGAGAGGAATAGAGACTTTCACATGCTATGGTACCATGCTGTGACTGTAAAGCCTGTTCTGGGGTTTTTTTTTTGTTTGTTTGTTTTTTGTTTTGGGTTTTTTTTTTTGTGGTTTTGTACCTGTACAGGAACCATTATTTTCATGTTTTACTAGTGCTAGACAATAGCCCACTTAGGTCCACAAACTTCATATACAACATTAGTGAAGATCATTAATAGGTTATTTAGAAGGATCTTTCACAGCTAGGTACTTAATATATCTCTTGTATTTTGGACATGATGACACCAGTCTACTTTCTAACACACTGTATCTTGTTGGACAATTATGTAAGGTGCTGAGAACCACATTATCTGTAGTCTAACAGTTCTGTTTAGAAGCTCTTCAGCTTCATACTACTCTGGCTTCAGCTACATCTGAGTTGCTAAGTAGATCTGGGGCCAAGAGACACAAAGTGGTCACACTTGTTTTGCACAGCACAGGTCCCTGAACACATTCTGAGTCTCATGTGCTATGGCTGTAGTCATAAGGGACAACTTGATATTTTATTTTAGTCCAATGTTTCTGTACTACAGCATTGCAGCAGATCACAGTGATGTTTTCATAATGACTGAGTGAGAGTATGTGTTTCATGGTACACATTTCATGCTCTGTGTTGGGGCATGAAGGGTGGAGAGCAACATTTGCAAGAGTTTGAATGCTAATGGTTGGTCTGCTGGAAGCTGTGCCCTTTAAATTCTCAGCTCAGACTATGCTTGGGCAACATCCTGGGAAATACAAGTTGGTTAATGCTGAAACCAGGACAGCAGTGTTCTGGGTTGGTGCAGTGCTTCTGTGTTTCAGGTATCAGGGAAGGGGCCCCCCAGGGGTAGCTCATGTAAGTAGCTTCTGAATAGCTCTCCCAGCTTCAAAATGCCTGGCCCCACCTCAGGACATCGGGGTACAATGGATGTGCACCTCTGCAATTAACATATTCAAGAAGGAGAAACACCCTTAATGAAAAGTAGGGCAGAGGAGTGGAGGAGGTGAGAGAAAGCACTACTAGAAGAGAGAGAACACCACCAGGAAGAGAGTGACACCTGAGGAGAGCAATGCCAGAGCAGGGAGACCAAAGCCAATGAGAAAGGAGAGGGAGAAGGTGCCTGAACAGAGATGTTTCTCGGTGTCCCATGCTGAGGCAGCAGTCTGTCTCCTGCAACCCTTGGAGGATCACAATAGAGCAGACTCTGAAGAATGTTGTGGACCTGCTGCCCATGAAGGATCCCATTGCAGCAGCTGTGGACCTGCAGCCTGTGGAAGATCACAGAGCAGATGGTGTGGAGCTGCAGCCGTGGGGGGGACTGCTCCCAAAATAGTTGGTGGCTCTCTGAGCCCCATGCACTGGAGCAGTTTGCTCCTGAGGAACTGTGCTTGGGGGGAGGGACTCATGTGGAAGGGGTTCATGAAGGACTTTCTCCCTTGGGATGGACTCTACGTTGGAGTAGGAGAAGACTGAGGAATCCTTCTCCCTGAGGTGGTAGGAGCGTCATAAAACAGCCTGTGATGTCCAGACTGTAAACCCCACTTCACATCACTCCTGTGACGCTGTGTGGGGAGAAGGTAAAGATACAGACAACAAAGTAATTTCGGATCGGGAAGAAGGAAGAGGTGGGGGAAAAATATTTAACCTCTGGTTTGTGTGTTCTCCTTGCCCTGTTTTGATTAATGATAAATTGATTTTCCCCTAAACTGAGTGTCTTTTGTCTGTAAGTGTAATTGGTGAGCACAAACCTCAGAGCCATTGTCTTGACCCACAAGGTTCTAGGTGGATTTCCTCCTCGCCATCGTAGTGGAGGAGGGGAGAAGTGTCTGCGTGGTTCTTTGTTACTGGTCTGACCCAAACCACGGCAAGTAGCAATGCTTGAACCTGTTTGTTCATCCCTTAGCTATGCCCGAGAGTGTAGGCATATTGCCCCTACATTATTTCTACATATTAGCCCTCTCCTAACAGCCTCTGTGGTCCTCTGAATATTTACTGGAGGTAGCTTGAATAAAGTTTAAAGACTGAAAAAAGTTATCTTTTTAGAACTATATAAACAGACATCTGTAGTCTTGTCACTGCCCTCTTGGCAAGCAGTGTTTGCTAGGACAGTGGACAGAAAAAGGTTTTCCAGAGTTTTACTGGAACGTAGAGATGATGGCTTTTGCAAGGAGACATTTTGCTGGCAGGTAAAACATGAAAATTGCTGTTATGGTGGTTTGGGTTTTGTTTGTTGTTTTTTTTTTTTGTTTGTTTGTTTTTTTGTTTTCTTTTCATTCTTAAAACCAGGTTGTTATCTAGGGTATATTCTAGTTTCTTCATATATCATCCCATCTTTTTAATGCTTCTACTCTCCCCTTGCCCACCTAACTTCTATGCTAAAGTTTTATTTAATTAGCTGCTCTTGCTACCATGAGGAAATAGTCAAACATTTTTCTTCTATGCTTTTAAGCTAAATATTTTCTGACTTTAAAATGTACAAATCAATAAAAAGGTAGAATAAGTGATATTTTTTAATCACTGCAAAACTTATCATTATTTTAAAGTCTTGGGTCTAAATGAACATAAAATGTTACTCAAATGAGTATGGTATCTAAAACTAACCCTAGTTTTAAAAATTTGTTACATTTGAGTAACATTGATAATCTCTTTCTTTTTTTGCACATTCTTCTTAAGAGTCATGACAAACACCTCATAGTAGAGATCTCTCCTACAGGAGGTACCAAAACAAGTATTAAATATTTTTCAGCATGTTTATGTGAACGAGGAGCTGAATAATACCAAGGGTCTGGAAGTGGACAGACTTTTGCCTAGTCAACTAAACATCTTATATCACAGGTACTTGCCTAGCAGGATAATGATGCAGAGGAGAATGGCAACCAGAGCCCCAGTGCTGAGGCCGGCAGGGAGGAGCAAGGCCTCAGCGCTGCAGGACTGCATGTTCCCTCGGCTGTCGCAGGCACACACTCGAATGGTCAGCGTGCCGGTGCTGCTCTGGATGGGGTAGTCGTTGTCAAATATTATGACTGGCAGAAGATACGTGCTGGTCTTACTACGGCTGTATCCATTTCTTCTAGTCATAATTGCTGCTGTGTTATCTAGAACGGAAAAGCAGAATACACAGGTGTTGCAGGATGGAGTTTTATGTGGTGTGGGGACAGGGGGAGGATGGAACTGGTCAGCAGTTACCTTTGTTGTCTACAATGGAGAAGTTTGGATGAGCAGCAAATTCTGGCACCAACTCAAAGAAAAATTTGTGTCCTCGAGGAGGCTCATCTTTGTCAACTGCACTCACAGTCTGTATCAGCTATAAAGAAAACGGTATTTCATACTATTTTAGAAATCTTCTGTTTGAAATAAGGTTTCTGCTTCCTGTGTCTAGTAAAATGAAGCTCTATCTGAAGACACAAACTGATGTCCTAAGCCAAATGTTTCCCACATAGACAGAGTAGAGGTTACAGTAAGCAGTTTGGGGTTTTTAAAACACAAAAGGGAAGAGGATAAGTCCTCACTGCAAGATTTGTGCTTTGATTTGTACTCAGTATCTTGCAGTGGTACAGAAACAATTGCCCTTCTGAATAAGCCATGAACCTCCTGTGGCCTCATGTAGCAATGACAGAGTAGTGTGTAAACCAGTCATTAAGTGGATCCAATTCCCAGTCCACCTCAGCTGCGCCTGGCGATAATTTGGAGCACTGTACTGGCAAAATGTTGGGTTTTCCTGAAGTAATAAAAAGAGATGCTTTACTACCTCCTAAGCTGAAACCTCTGGCTTTGGAACTTTATAGCTGCTCTACGAAAGCCACTAAAATCTATCTGCGAAGGAGTGATAGTAGTGCCAGCATAAGGTCAGAGTAGAGTGGACTGAAAAAGAAAGGCTTCAGCAGTACCTCTGAATTGCACAGGTTTTCCTGCTGCATCAGAACATGTGGAAATATGTGTACCCACATATATGTAGACACATATGCTAGAAATTTTACTTTTTCTATCTATCTGCTGTTAGACTGATAAATGGAGTCAAAAAAAACCATCTGCAGAACTGAGGAAGAAAAAGCTACCTGGGAATAGATGTGGTTTGTGACTTGCAAGAGTTAGCACCCGGTTGCATGAGCTGTAGTATCTCTAGTGAGCCACATGAATGACTGCTCTGTTATTTGCACTCCCTGGTGGGGATCACATTGGAGGGTGACCCACTCTCCACTTAATCTTGCAAGGTTGTGTTTGAGTTCAATCACAAGACGAGAAAGCTTAGTGGTCTGAGAATGTGAATAGGCTTTCTCTGAAGATGCTTCAAGTGAATACAGGCGAGATCCTACGACACCTCAACTTAAAGGCAGAAAGAGCTCATCAGTCAGAATGGTTTCATTCAAAGCCATGAGAGACCCAGTGCCTGCCTTGAGGTTTTCAAGTGTTTCCAGCATGCTATGTCATGAATTCCCACAGACATCAAAGCCACTACTTATCAAAGACTTGCCTTGTAGCTTATTTTTCTGATATTTCCAGGGGAAGTACATCATGAATTCTTAAAAAAAAAAAAAGAATAATTGACTGATACAATTTTAAAATTTTACAACCATCAACTAAGGAATGTCTTTTTCCTATGTACTTTCTCTGAACATCAGCTTGAGGATAGAGTTAATATCTGGAGGATATTCAGCATCTCTCAGGATGGAACACTCTGAACCAAACACGTGTATAAGGCTACCAAAAATATTAAAGTGTTTTTCTTTATGCATGTACACACAGTGTACAGCACCAGTGCTGTACACACACTAATACACAATGAGTATTTTGGCCCAGTTTTTGTGGTTAATTTTGGCATACTGTTATTTCAGCTAATAATATTAAGTTGTTATGAAACAAAATGGTAGAAGTTGCTGGTTTTGGCTCATTTAGCTTCCTATCAGCTCCTTCTAAAATAGACACATTTCTTGTATCATTTTCTTGTAATTTTTGAAGAATATTGAATAACTTGAAAGGTAATTATGGAACATCCGCCTTGTACAAGAGGATGTGACTAAGCTGAAGGCAGATTTATGCAGTTTTTCTAAGTGTGATTATAATAAAAACATATTAAAGTCTCTTCACTTTTAATGCATTTGATGATCGTTGCTCTTTAGAATCTGTTTTTTTAAAGTTTTAGCTGATTCCCAAGATGAATCAATTCCTTTTGACAGCAATGCAGCCTGTTCAGTGTTTTGCTGAGTCTCTGAATATGTCAAGAGTTTTCCAATGTCTCACTGCTTTTCTCTTTGCCACAATCTGTCTCTGAGAGTGGCAATATAGAGAGCAAGACCAGTATGATGCTTAGTTTAAGCTTTGGATTGCTTAATATGAAGTGTAATACTATTATCAAAACAACACCTTTTGGTAGGACTAAAATACCAAATGGAAATGATAAATTTTTCCTCTCCTATTTTCAGAAGTTTGAAAAGACAGAAGTGTAAAAGTACCAAAGAGAAAATAGAGGATTAGAGTAAGTGATAATATTTGTGCAATTACTTGCTGAAAAACTCAAGGAGAAAATAATCTGATACAATAGTTACCAGAAGTTGCAGTTGAGTATTTTGGGGCTTTTTGCGATGTAATTAGTGGGATGTTTGTAGGATTTGGAGTTGATTCTTTTCATCTGTAGATCACGTGGAGAAGGACAATTGTTCCAGGCATAGAGGAACCTAATTACATAGTTGATGACAAGCTGGACATGAGCATGAAATGCATGCTTGCAGCCCAGAGGGCCAATTGCATCCTGGGCTGCATCACAAGAAATGTGGACAGCAGATAGAGGTGATTCTGCTTCTCTGCTCTCATGAAACCTCACCTGGAGTACTGTGGGGCTCTGGAGCCCTCCACCCAAGGACATGGTCCTGTTAGAATATGTCCAGAGGAGGGCCACAAGGATGATTAGAGAGCTGAATCACCTCTGCTTTGGAGACAGGCTGAGAGAGTTGGGGTTGTTCAGCCTGGAGAAGAGAAGGCTCTGTGGAAACCTTAGGGCAGCCTTCTAGTATCTGAAGGGGGGGACTACAAGAAATCTGGGGAGGGATATTTTACAAGGGCATGTTGGGATAGGACAAGGGGAAATAGTCTTAAACTAGAGCAAGGGAGATTTAGATTGCATATTAGGAAAAAGGTTTTAACTATGAGGGTGGTGAATCACTGGAGCAGGCTGCCCAGAGAGGTGATGGAGGCCTCATCCGTGGAAACATTCAAGGTCAGGTTTGATGGGACTTGAGCAAACTGATCTAGTTATAGGTGTCCCTGCTCAGGGACAGGGGATTGGACTGTATGACCTTTAAAGGTCCTCTCCAACCCCATATATTGTATGATTCTAATGATTCTACATTGAAAACTTATTGTTGAGGGTGGTGTTGAAGAAGAAAAAAAGCACAATTTATTACCTATTCTAACTATTGGCTGCATAAATTGAGAATCAGCTGTTCTTCCACCAGGAAATATAACAGACTGGAAGAACAACAGTAAAAGATGATTGCAGTTGAATTTTTCCATATTGTGAATAGGTGAAAGGAAATTAAAAATGTTTGTTTGTTTTCAGTTTTGTAGCTGTAAATAAAGGAGAAATGATAATCACTGCAGAAATGAAAGAGATGTGGTTATTTTCATTTTAAGTGACACAGTTTTACGAAAAATAGTAATGCTATTTAATAATGCACATTTAATAATGCACATTTTGAAATCTTAAGTTTGAAATGCATTCTTTCTTTTGAAACAGTTCTGGACATTGAGTTATGATCACTCTTCACCAGGAGTGAAGAAAGGTCTCTGATGCTGTGGGGTTTATGAGGAAATAATTATTTCAAAAGAATCATTTTTATTCAAATATGTTTCAACCATGTCAGGCTTAGAGAAGATAAAAAACATTCCCTTTTTTTTTATTTCTTCTATTGTTTCCTTTGCAAATGAGGACAATTTGGAAAATACAGTATTATTTTGACAACTTTATGTGCTCATGCATGTGCACTTTTGGCTGCTTAAAAAATCAGTTTCATACTCTTGAGTGGTTCTTATTGCATACTTTTAAGTTCTGAGTGGTCACTTTTGTTTGAGGATACTGAAAATAAAACCTTCATCATTGGTATGAGTGTGAAGGTGAGGGTGATGAGACACTGAGACAGGTAGCCTAGGGAAGCTGTGGATGCCCTGTCCTTGGAAGTGTTCAAAGCCAGGTTGGATACACCTTTGAGCAAACTGATTTAGTGGGAGGTGTTCCTAGCTTGGGTCTCCCCATAGCATGGGAGTTGGAACTAGATGATGTTTAAGGTTCCTTCCAACCCAAACCATTCTACAGTTCTATGATTCTGTGTCATAAAATGTTGTCTTTTACATTCAAGGAAAAGTGGTTGTATCAGTTTGACAATGTAAGAGTTGAGAAATCCCATTGGAAAAGTTTCTTGAAGGATTTCTTACATCATGAAACTAGAGATTCTCTTAAAGGATTTGGACCCATTTCCTACTTTCAAATGTGGAAAATTTTCAACTATAATAGTGTTTGTGAAATTTTTTTCCTCCTAAAAACTACCTTTTTAAGGTTGATTTATGCCACAGACATACTTGTAATTGTGGATTATGTTTGGGCTCTTTTATAGCTATTCATATTAATCTCTGAAAAAGTGTTTAGGGATGAATAGACTACCCAGTGACATATTCCTTATAAGTATCTGCTTATTAGGAATAAGCTTTCCAGCTTTCTTCAGGGTGTTTTTTTAAGGCAGAAAGTGAGTAAAAACTAGGTGGAGATATTCTGAAATAACAAGGGTCCCTGTGCACTTCAGAGCACACCTTCACTGTTTCCAAGGCTGCATTTGTGGCCACAGTAAGCTGCACAAGTAGGAGACCTGAGTCATTGGCTCAGCCTTGGATGCCCTCTAGAAGAAATATAAGAACTATTAAAGCAGACATTAATCTAGGAGTGCATCTTTCACAGTACAGAGGCCAGCACCAGCCTGAGACTTTTCAGATCTGCTTTTCAGTCTGTGCTGGCTTGGCATGTCATGCAGATAACCTACAGATGCACACTGACTCCAGGATACACACTTTAAAAACACAGCAAGGTGCTCCAGATGGATTACTGAAAACTTCATTGGAGAAAGCTGAAAAAGATGAGGTCCATGGGTGGACAGAAGTCGTGTGCAAGGTTAAAATTTTCTACTAATAAAACAGAATTTGATACTAATTGAATATTTTCAATGTAATCTGCTGCTGCTTCTGTTTTAAATAGAAGAGGGTTGGTGGTTGTTATATTTTTAACATGTGGGGGTTTTTTGGTGTTTTTTTGGGGGGTTGGTTTTTTGTTTTTTTTTTTTTTGGTTGGTTTTTTTTTTTTTTTTTCAGAATTCCTTCTTTTAAAATTCACTACAAATAAGACAGTGAAAAATAATGTCACTTCCACAGGAATTTAAAGATAGACTGCTGTTGTAGGCAGTGTCTTTCTGAAGCTTTAAAATAATTTAATTGTTATATAGCAGAAAGTTGTTCTTTGAGTCTCAGAGAAGTAAGATAGACATTGTTAAGCTAGAGGTAAAAAAACAGCTGCCGAGTTTTGGGGTTTTTTGTATGTGGTTAAGTATATGCAGAGGAGTAAGCTTTCAGTCCACTTGAATCATTTGGGCTTTTGTTCTTGTTTCATTATTCTGTTACTTAAACCTGGATAATGTAAAACAGAGAAATTTCTCAAATGTCATTTATCTACTTGCAGCTGCTTCTGAGATAAGACTTCAAAAATATCACTAGGCACTTGAGAAAGGAATTTTTTTGGACATTTTTCTGTTTGCTTTTCCCTGACACTTTTTTAGAACAAAACAAATGCTATGGGAGAATGATGGAAGAATGACTTCATGTTTTCCCCATCCTTGCTTCTCTTGCCTATTTTCCTCCTTGTATGATCAGGTAGGGTCAATCACTAACTAATCTTGAATGTATTAATAACATAGTATAGTGTAAGAGGATGAAGATTTTTTAGTAGAATTCATAATGCCTACATTTATTTAGGAATTAAGAAATAATAGCTCAGGTGTCCCTACATGGAAGTCTTTCAAAAGCAAAATCTCAGTGGATGCTTCTCTTGTCCTTTTGTAGCAAGAATGATCACAGGTGTTCAGGCACAGTTCTAGCCTATACACCTGCATGGTGGTAGCTGCAGCAGCCTCTACCACATATGTGTAGTCTCGAATAGACCTTTGATCTCTATGCTTTCTGTCTTCAGAAATGTTCTAAAATGCCTAACACTTAATAAAGCCTTGTGTTTGGAAATGCAAAACAGTTTGGTTTTCAAGACCTGGCTCTATTCCACAAATGTGTTTGCAGTTTTAAAGCAGGACTGAATGCTTTTCAGAAGTTGGAAAATTCTCCCTTGAATGCCAATTTTTACTTCAAAAGAGAGAGACAGACTGTTGCCATGGGTCTCTCATTAACTCAAGCCAATAGGTATCTACCTAGAGAAAGCAGATACAAAGTATAAACTTGTGACTGATAATCAGCAATAGACACATGAAAAATGTGATCGCTGTCTGTTCGATCTGAAAAAGGGATAGGGAGTATGGAGACTAATGAAAAGGAAAATCTGTCATCTCTTGGAAAGAGGAAGCAAACCTTTTTCTGTTCTGATGCCTGAGAGCCCCGGAATGGTAGGAAAGAATATAGCATCAGTGAAAAAAAGGAAAGGAAAGGAAAAGAAAGGAAATGAAAGGAAAGGAAAGGACAAAGATTATTTTCTGAAAGAAATCGTAACTGATGAGTATTAAAATTAGCTAATTTTCTACTAGCAAATTGTTCAGTTAAATCAGTCTCCTTTTCAAGTAAATCTTCCTGGTTTCCATGGAGAGGATTTATCCTCTAATACATCTAAAAAGACCCAACTAATTCCCTTGACAAGGGCATGAGACAACTTGTGTCAGAGACATCCCCACAGCAGTCCCTGGTGCTCTAACATACCATCAAAATATTAAGGATTTTTAAATTTTGAAAAAAAGAAGGCTGCATCATATTTTTCTTTAGCCAATGGAACAGGACTCACATGGTGACAAATCTGTTCCAGCCTAAGTAATATAGTTACTTAAGCACCTCTAAAGATAACTTTTCTTCTCAGTTATACCATTTCTTGGAGGGAAAAGAGATGCAGGGGAGGAGGAGAGACTTTATAGTATTTTCTTTCCTCTGACTCTCCAAAGGCTATCTGAAAAACACAATGAGCACAGCCTTTAAGATGTGCTGATGTTGAGAATGAGTAACATCATTTGGTGTCAGGGATCAATATTTGATCCTTCTGACTGCTTCCTGATGCACCTGAGATTTAGGGAGTGAAGTGATTAATAGCTGTGCCTGATAAAAAAAAAAATTAATTAAATTTTAAAAATAAATAAATAACTGTATGTATTTATATTCTCAGTCTGGCAGTCCTGCCATGGGTATGACATGTAGAAGCACTGCTGTGATATAATGATAATGATTCTAATAAGTTGCAATAATGACTCTAATAAGACAGGTGCTTTAGGTGGCTTGTAAAATGAGGTGGAGTAGTACTAAGTGAATGCATGCTTATGTATCTTTGTTTTATAGTGCTAAATATAGACGTGCTAAGCAATAAAGGAACTTAACATCCTCAGCCAAAATATTCCAGTTTATTTCTCTATATTCATCCCAATTTTTAGGCAACAAAATAAAAGTAGGCTCATGTACTGGAGGTAATCTCTTTCCTGAAATACTAAATCATCTATGTTTAAATGTCCAGATATGAATGCAGATGCCTGTCTTGAGGAATCTAATATTTAGAAACAGAAGAATGTTCCAAAACTCTCTGCATCTACATATGATGCATTCCATCTATCTAATGTTTTTGTGGACTTTTACAATCCGGAATAATAATTCCTGGCATTACATTGGTACATTAGATATAGAGGGAGGTCTGAATAATAATATGCCTATCTAGGGGGCCTATGCCATCTCTGCTTTTGGAAAAGCACAGAATTCAGTAGCAACTGAAATTAAATTGTATACATTAATTGTTATTTCATCAAGTATGCTATTCTAGATAGAAACTGGGTTAAGGAAACTGACAAGCAGTATGCCTGGATAGAATTTTGTTGAAATATATGACAAAACCTGTGTTTGCTAGTTGATAAAGTTGCATGCTTAATGGATATAAAATAATCATTTGTAAGTTTTGCAACCTTTCTTTGTGTTATACAATTAAATACATCTCACTTTGTTGTCAGTCATTATAACGAAATTTTAAGTTTTATTTGTCCCAGTTTCATGTGTGCAAAGAGATTTTGTTACGCAGACAGAATATAAGTCAAATTCCAGCTGCTTGAAATTAACGGCTATAATTATCTGAATATATTCTACCTGTAAAAAACAGCTTAAAAATCATAAAATAAAACAGTGAGGGTACGATTACCAGAATTCAGGCATTTAGGGCAATGAGCAATCTTGCTCATTATGCAATACCTGAACTGTATACTTATCTAAAAATTTGTGTCACTGCTTAAGACAATATTTTGATCACAAACCTCAGGTTTTTGAAAGGTGCTCCATGTTAATTCTTCTGATATTATAATTCCTTCCACTGTTTTAAGTCACCACTGCCTTTGATATGCATATTCTTCTATTTATGTCATTTGCATTAAAAATAGTAAGAATTTCTTGAAAAAGAATTAAAATAATGGTCAAGCATCTCATTTTACTCAAAATATCTTCTGTTTTTCTAACCCATCTACCTTATTTCAAGTAGTGGGTGCAATGAGTGAAAAATAAATAGAAAGGTATGCAAACTCAATCAATCCACTGTGTCCTCCCTTTGTTATGTTTTTAATTTACTTTCATATGTATTTGTTATATTTAAACCATTCATTAAACATCATTTGAATTGCAACTGGTACATCTGCATGTTCTTGCCCTATTGGGAGTTCTGCAATCCCTGAAATTGTAGACTCATCTCAGCTACTACTGATGCTACATTCAGTGCAACTCTTGTGTTTAACACAACACTGGCCAGTACCATGGTGAAACTGTAAAGCCTTCCAGTGCTGTATGTTCATTGTTCTGTAAGGACAAGAAAAAAATTCCTACATTCAGATCCTTTCTACATACTTTTCATGAAGTCAGACAGCTTTCTATGATATCACTGTAAAACTAGTGAGACACAAGGACAGACATAAGATGAGCTTAGGGCACTCTCCTGGCCTCTCTCCAGTAGAGTAGGAGCCCACTTTTGGGCCCAGGTTTGTGCCAGCAATAATAATGATTTAAAGCTTTTGCTTCCACTAATGCATTGATCTTGAGAAAAGGCTCATTCCTGGATCTAGGCCCTGGTTTGAAAGACAGTCTCTAAGTACTCAATCTGTTATCAAATACTTTTCTCTGAGAAACATTCACATAATTTAAATTCTGCAAAACATGTATCTTTCTTCTCAGGATCTAAAACTGAAAGGTTACCTGGCATTAACAAAAATAGCTGTTGGTTATAATCTAAGTAATAATAAAAGCTTTCTGTAATATCCTGGTTCTGAGTTCCTGCATCTTTTCTCTCTCAAAACTTTTCTGTATCAACTGGTAGTTTCTGTAGAAGGTAGAGAATAAAGAAGCTGAACTGGCTTACAGCTGTTCACATTAAAGTACATAAACGTCTTCATGATGGTATTCCAAGATAATTTCATTACAAGTTCTTCAGTAACATAAGTATTTTTTTACCTGTCCTGCTTTTGCATTTTCACAAACAAATGTTTCATAGTAATTGGCAAACTCTGGTGCATGATCATTTATGTCCAAAATCTGGATGAAGACAGGTATCTGGCTACTTTGTTTAGGATTATCTGAAACAAGAAAATTATTTATCGTACAATGCAAAGTTTACAGTCTGTGTCAATGAAAAGACTTGAAAACTTTTTTTTTTCAAATAAATAAGAAAAATGTTCATCTATCTTGATTATATTAAACCAATTATGTTTCATTTTCTACTGTCATACATTCTGTATGCATAAATGCCCTATATGTACCGGCAATATTATAGTATAGGAATTCTGATATAATAGCATACTTAAATTGATTTGCATTAAAAACAGAGCACTGAAGTATTATTGATTTGAATTCTATGCATCAATGTGGTAAAATGATTAATTGGAAAAGCTGTTTCCTGAGGCTGAACTGTCAAGAACATTTATTTGTTTAAATCAGTTAAGCAATTAAACAGTGTCAGTCAACAACACTATCACCCCCAAAAAGCAATCAATGAGCCCAAAGCTGTCCTTTCTCCTCAAACTGTAAAAATCAGAACAAAAAAAAAGATGCAAAGATGTGACCATAAACTATTTTTTTAAATCTTCACCTCTAATTTAAAGCAGTTGTTGGAGATTCCCACAGTACACGTATTGTAAATGGAGCCCACATTTTGACAATTAAAACGCATTTATGAGGAAAAGGTGTCAGTCTTTCTGAAAATGGGGGTATAATTCATCTCCCCATATTACCCAACTCCAAGAATGTTAGGCATATAGACTCCTGGGGAATCTTTAGAGAGAATGAATGGAGAAAAACAGAAAAAGGTCCACTGGAATAATAAAATAATACAGCTTAAAAACTTAGAGCCAGGGTTTACTTAAGGCATGGAGGGGAAAAAATTTCCTCTAGTCTTGTCTTCAAATTAAGCTGTTTCCTGAGATAAGTAAAAATAGTTGAGGCAAAGCATAATTTCTTCCCCTGTTTACAGAGGTCATTCTAATAATGTATGATTTGTCAATCATAAACATATTTTTTTTCCAAGGATTTTCCCAAAGTTTAGGATAAAGCCAATGCATCACACATGCACCAAATTATTTTCTGAGAATTCTCAGGGAACCAGTTAACTGTCTAATATATATTGTACATAGATTTGTTAAGCCTGGGAATTCCAAGTTATCTTTTTATAAATGGGCAAAGATAATCCTAAAATAGTAAATTGAGATGTGGAATTTCAGCCTTTTCTCAGGAAAGGTCTTATCCAGGATAAATGAGCTCCAACTTACTGACTTCAGTTGCTATGACAGTGATGTTATGCCAGGGAGTTTCTTCCCGGTCAAGGGGCTTTGAGATAAATAAGGATCCATTTCCTGAATAGATGTTGAATATTCTGTCAAGGTCAGTGTGTCGATCCACAGAATATCTGTCAAGATATAGTACAGCTGAACTTCAGTCTCCCCTGTTATAGTCACTATTTTATCTCACAGACTATTCTAGAAGTTTTCTAATTTTAACTGTGGTTAATCAAGAATGTTTTCTTTACAATTAACCTAAGCTTTCCTACCTGAGGAGTGCAGCGTATTACAGATCCTGAGACACAATTTTTTAAGGCAGGTGAGAGGGATGAAGAGCAAACTATTTATATGGACACTTTATTAGACTGTTATTTGAAATTAGATTTAAGCTTGTATAGTGAATGCTGGAATAACAAGTAAAAATGAACGTTCTTAGATAATATTTTTTCAAATTGATTGTTTCCTGGAGAACTCAGTCACTGAAGGACATATTACAGATGTAATTAAGTATCATGTTATAACAAGATATTTCTATCTATCTATCTATCATGAGGACCAACAAAATCACCAGAAAAATTTTGGATTACTTGTTTTTTGATGTGGAGGCTCTCAAAATCCTATTTTTTGACACTTGCTTTCTTGTTCTTTCAATCAAAGTAAAAACTTGTTTTACAGGTGTTTTTTAATTAACCTAGTACTTACCAGTGACTATCAGACTGGACTGCGAATTTATACACAGGTTACTTAAAAATATTTTATTTTCATCCTCTACTCACACCTCCTACCCCAAACTGTACTGACAGCTAAATACTGACTTCTCCTTTCTTTTCACCTGGTGTCTGTAGCCTGTCCTTCAGAAGCATACCCCTCCCTGTTCACTGTGTTTGCATTCAAAACATCCCATAAATATTTCTCTGCTTGACACTGATAAGTAGACCCCATGAGCTTAATTACTCAAGTGACCCTCATTCCAATTCATTTTCATCGTATTTTGTGTGTGAGACTCCCCACATTTAAAGCATTCTACGTTGTGTAATGGCTTACTTTATTGCATTCTTTGTTGTATCAGGATCTTGGGCTACAACCTGCCCAATAACACTTCCTTCCTTGGCATCTTCATCTACCTCTATTAAATACCAGGGTCTGCTGAACACTGGAGGTTCATCTGTGTCTTCCACAGAGATTTTGACCAAAGCTGTGTCTTTGAATGGCCCCAGCTGAAGAAAACGAGGATCAGTGTGAGTGTTGGTTGCTTCCACTCTTAGGGTGTATAACATCTTGTTTTCAAAATCCAGATGCTGGGGAGAAAATAATAATAAAGAAAATGATGTCGCTTTACAAGAAATGTGAGTCAGTTTTATAATATTGAATTATAAAGCGAAAAGTGTAGACACTTTTAGCTGCAAAGAACTCTAAAATCTAATTAATTTTGGAGAAGATGGAGTATATTAAGGCTTATTCTAGATATAAGAACTATAAGGAAAATGAGAGGGCAGCAAGGCTATTATGATCCCTCTGTCTACTATTTGTTCAGATTCTTGGAAAAACAGATATGTTCCATCTATAAAGAAATAAAAAGAGGAAAAGAAACAGGGAAGTTGAACTTAATCCATAAGTCAGAGCTGATAAAGGTCTTCTTTGTTTCATCTCATTGGTAGGAAGAAGAACAGTCATTCTAGCTCTCTGTTATATTTCCTTTTTCCTTACTCTTCCACTATTACCGTCTACTCTTACCTATTTTGCATCAGGAGCAACCCAGACCTATCCTTGGCCTCAATGTTCCAGAGAAAAAAGAAAAACTACAAAATCTGACTTCCAATCTATGACATGTTTATATTATGCATATCCATATATGTCTATTTACATATACATTCATATATGGACACAATACATGTTTGCACATAAATATATGTATGTTTCCAAAATATATGTGTATAGGTCTATGCTAAATATAAATGTATTTATTTATCATTAGACACCATAATATATTTCTTACTGGTATGTTCAGTAAGAAGAGAACCAGAAATAGTTGGCAGAGTTTAAATCTGAACTAAAAAGTAACCAATAAATCTTTCAGAGATGGATTAACTTTTGGATTACATTTCTTGTCATTACTCTTCTAACTTGTTTAACATAATATGTAACAACTTAAGTTTCACCAATGTTGGACTTAAAGCAAGACGGATTTTAGGTAGTTGAGATACCTGACTGTTGGGCAGATTAGAGAGGGACAGTTTAGCCTTGGAGGTTTAAGTTCACCAAATTTCAGATGAGCCTCCAATCCTTGTGAGCCTTACTCCAGCATTCTGCTGACAGATACCGCTGTGAACTGAACCTCTCCAGATTTTAGCAGCTCTAAGTTGAAAGTAATGCGTGTGAGAGTATATATATTGAACAGACAGCAGCCACTGAAATATTGCTTTATGTGAAGTGACATGCCAGTAGATTTCCCTCGAGACTTGAAAATAACAGATATCTGCTGAAGACAGAGAAGAACAAAACTAATACAACAACTCCTTGGCAGCCTGACCCCTTGTGAGAGCTACCCTCCCTTCCCCTAGAAAAAGAAAAATAACTATAACACCTGGAGAGCTAAGCACATATAAAAAAGAGGGAGAAAAAATAAACCTTTTTGACAGTTATAATCCCTTCTTGTGTGTCCTTGTCAGTGGTGATATCAAACATGTCTGATCCATCCCCATTGGAGATGCTATACTCAATCTCTGCATTTTCTCCCACATCAGGGTCTGTGGCTTTAATTCTGCCAAGAGGAGTCCCAGGTGGTGCAGACTCAGGAGAGCTGAACTGGTAGGTGCCTGGAAAAGCAAAATCAAGCATTTATTATTTTGCAAAGTTTCTTCTTCTGTATGATAAGCAACTTTAATTTCATATGTTTTTTTCAAGTAACCTGAATTTCTAAACACTTCAAGAAAAATACTGTTATTCATACTAAGCTTTAAAATATAGTTGATTGACAAACTGGCAAAAAATTCAAGCACTACTTAAAGCTATTTAATACTGCTTTTAATGGTTTTGTGGTGGAATTGTTGTTTTCTTTTCTTTTTCTTTTTTTTTTTTTTTTTTTTTTTTTGAGAAGTTCAGCAGTAAGACACCAGTTGTGACTGTGGTTATTCAGAAGTATTTTTTTTTTCTCTCAATATTCTAGAAATGTTTCAAGATATATTTAGAAGTAGTATGGGATTTTGTTTTGTTTCCACAAGGCACAAGAGTCATAGAAACCAGTGTGGATTTTGGAAAGAGACTAAAAGATAATAGGCTTTTTTAATTATTATTATTCCTTTGAATATTCTATGCGAGATTTGTAGGTGTTCTGTGGGAAAGTAATTCATTCATCCATTATTGATAATACATACCAAAGATTTGCGGTGAAAAACATTTGAAAGACAGATACATTCAGATTTTCTTTAATTTACTCTGCACATACTTTTGTGCTCTTTAAGTGATTGATTTCATTTAATGTTTTTATAATCAGTGTTTCCTACCAAGAGTTCTCTTAACATGGATATATTAGTTTTGCCTATTTCTATAAAAAGTTAATTTTTATGTATTTTCTGAAAACATTTGCAATAAAAATCTACTTATAAAGACAAGGTGTTGCAGAAAAAATATTTATCAGATGACTTTCGTTGACCAGTAGTAACTAGGCAAGACTTTTTGTCACTAGCAAGACACAAATGTTTCTAGGTTAGTATTTTCAAGTTTTGCTCTCAAGACAATATAAAAAAATAATCCTGATATATTCAACATTTTACATGTGACATTCCAGAATCTGAGGATTCTTTTGATCTGTTTTTTTATGTAAATTAATACAAATTTACTGCATGAAATATTGACTTGTAGTGAAGTACAGTCAAGTATCTTTATCACAACTGTCCTGTTCCTTCTATCTACATGTTCTTTATTTCCATTTAAGGCACTTAAAGGATACTTTTAAGTACAAGGACTATACCAAACATCTGAGTGATGAAGAAGATTCTATCCCAAGCTGTACAGACTAAGTACAAAAGAGTGTCACTACAAATACTTTATATCTGTTTTGCAAAAATACGGAAGGCAGCACTTGATGTTAAATTTGATTTATGCTTACAAATTCAAGGACGTAACTGAAAACCAGGTAGTAGACTGTTTGGCTGCAATCCGCACAGATAAAGCTGCATGCTATTCCCTTAAACCAGGCTGAAAATGGTGTAGAAGTTAGGATTCCTGGCAGCTAACTGGAATTGAAGGCTTACTCAAATTGACAGGTTTTGCAGGTGAGCCAGAGATACTGTAAGAATATATTTATTCCTGCTACTTATGCCTTCTTCCAGAATAAATGACACCCTTGAGTGCTTTTGTATCTGAAAACATTCCTTGGTTTTGTGGTGCTGTGTGATTGCTGCTAATTTTCGACATGTGAGATGGCTGGTATGGTTTAGAGTAGAATTTAATTGAAAACGTATAAGATTTTCATTTTCCATTTAAATCTATTTTAGGCCTACATCTTTTAGCTATCCAAGATTCCTTTAAGGAAACAAAACAAAACAGAAAATCTGTTCCTTCTTAATGCAGCCTGAGCAGCCAGTACATCAGAATGCACTCTACCATTTTCCTTTCTTCTTTCCCT
The DNA here is from genome assembly GCA_023637945.1 of Phaethornis superciliosus. Classification (NCBI taxonomy): domain Eukaryota; kingdom Metazoa; phylum Chordata; class Aves; order Apodiformes; family Trochilidae; genus Phaethornis; species Phaethornis superciliosus. The sequence goes on from JAJQWJ010000002.1 coordinate 77,881,693, forward strand.
GTAAGAAATAAATCTTTGTTTCTTCAGGACCTTTACATTAACTTCTGTTGCTTCCATTTGCAATTTACCTTCTGCTTTGATACACATTTTCACCTATTTTTCCCTCACATAAGAGAAAATGAAAGATAATTTCTTTTGGAAGGAGCAGAATTCCAGAACAAGATAGTTCTTTGAAGATATGCTCCTCTTCATAACTATCTAAGCAGAAATCAAAACTTCTGGATGTTTTTTCTGTGTTTGATTTCCTATGAAGTGTTGAAGAACACCCTGCTGAGGAGAAAAAGTGAGAGGGAAGAGTCATTGGCAAAATAAAAATGGCACCATTGAATAAATCCCACTGCAGGTCTTCCATTGTCTGATGTGTTTCAGTGATGTTTAAAGTGCCAAGTGTAAATTTCTCTATAATTAATTACCATACCCAAAGCTTATTGAAATAATAAGAACTTCCATAGACCACAGGCTTCAGCTAATTTTGAAAGAAGAGCATCAGAAGGAACAAAGGCTACGGAGATTGAAAAGCCTAAGTTATTATGCAGCTTCAGGTTTTCTTCATTCTTTATATTTTAAATTTAAATTAATGTAATTTAGCAATAAATTGTGCAATGCAATGATCCATGCCACATTCTAACATAGATTCAAGAATTCCTATTTGCCAAAATATTATGGCTATATAATGCCATATGTGTTTAAAAACTAACCCTTCCTGAAGTCAAACAGGAAGATGGTTAAAAATTGCTGTGAGTTTTCTATGTGACAGTGATTCTCAGCAAGTAAAATCTGAGTGAGAATTGAAATTACATTTTATTTATGAGGACTGCAGTACTTCCCCACCCCTCTATCTTAAAAACCAATGTGTTATCATGAATATTCCCTGCTGCAGGAGAACAGGTTCATGGACATCTAAAGAACCCAGAGGTTCACAAGTTTATGAGGCTTGATAGGGTCCATCCATGGGTCCTGAGGGAACTGGCAGTTGCAATTGCTAAGCCTCTGTCCATCTTATTTGAGAAGTCATGGCAGTCTAGTGAGGTTCCCACTGATGGGAGAAAAAGTAATGTAGCCCCTGTTTTTAAAGAGGGGGGAAAAAAAGACCAGGGGAATTACAGGGCGGGTGGTCTCACCTCTGTGGGCAAACTCATGGAACAGATCCTCCTGGAAAATCTGCACTGACACTTGGAAAATAAGGAAGTGATTTCTGACTCCTAATGTGGCTTCATGAGGGGCAAACCATGTCTGACCAGTTTGGTGGCCTTCTACGACAAGGCTACAGAGGTGCTGGATAGTGCCAGAGCAACTGATGTCATCTACCTGCATTTTTGCAAGGCATTTGACACTGTCCCACAAGACATTATGGTCTCCAAACTGACAAGACATATTTGACAGATGAACTACATGGTGGATAAGGAATTGGTTGTATGGCTGCACCCAGAGGGTTGTGGTCAATGGTTCAGTGTCCAGGTGGAGGCGAGTGATGATGAGTGGTGTTCCTCAGGCGTCAGTGTTGGGACCAGTGCTGTTTAACAATTTTGTTGCAGACATGGGCAGTGGGACAGAGTGTATCCTCAGCAGGTTTGCTGACAGTTCCAGGCAGTGTGTGTGGTTAGAGAGAATGCAGGCCATCCAGAGGGACTTTTGACAGGCTGGAGAGCCATGCCAGACTAATGAAGTTCAACCTGGCCAAGTGAGAGGTCCTGCACTTGTGTGGGCACAACCCCAGGCACAAATACAGGCTGGGGGGAGAATTGATAGACAGCTGCCCTGAGGAAAATGACTTGGAGGTGGTAGTAGGTGAGAAGCTTGTCATGAGTCACCAGTGTGCACTCACAGCCCAGAAAGCCAACCACATCCTGGGCTGCAATAAAAGAAGTGTGGCCAGCAAGGAGAGGGAGGTGATTCTGCCCCTCAACTCTGCTCTTGTGCGACTCCACCTGGAGTATTGCATACAGCTTTGGAGCCCTCCGCACAGGAGAGATGCAGACCTGTTGGAGAGGGTTCAGAGAAGGGCCACAAAGATGGTGAAAGGGCTGGAGCACCTCTGCTATGAAGACAGACTCTGAGAGGTGTGGTGATTCAGCTTGAAGAAAAGGCTCAGGAGGAGGCTTTATAGTAGGCTTTAAGTGCCCAAAGTGGGCCTACAGGAAAGCTGGGGTGGGGATTTCAGCAGAGATGGTAGTGACAGGACAAGGGGTAATGGTTTTAAACTGAAAGAGGGCAGATTTGGGTCAAATATTAGGAAAAAAATCTTCACCATGAGGGTAATAAGACACTGGAATAGGTTGCCTAGGGAGGCTGTTGATGTCTCTTCCCTGGAAATGTGAAGGCGGAACTGGATGAGGTCTTGCGCAACCTGGTCTAGTGGTAGTTGTCTCTGCCCATGCATGGGTGTTGGATCTTGATGATCTTTAAGATCCCTTCCAACCGTATCCATTCTATGATTCTATGAATAAATATGTTTTAAATTATGTGCCTAAACGTTATAATCCTTTCTCCCAAGCTGTCAGAGTTTTCTAATATTTATAAAAATTTGCTCTAGGCTAATCTGTTTGTACTATTCTGAGTGTACCCTATTGCCATGGTACTGAGGCATTTTTCAAGTTTTTTTCAAGTCCAGTTGAATGTTCAGTCCTTGGTGAATCTGTAAAGAGAACAAATTAGATTCCTAATCAATGCCAATGAGCAATTAAATTTTTCTGATGTGGACATTTTCCCAGCAGGCACTCAATGGAGACTAAATTTCTTACATTTGTAGCCTATCAATCAGTTATAAGACAACTTGGGATTGGATCCTGTGAAAGAATCTGTAGTATGTTGTGAAGCTTTCAGTATTGTGCAGTTTTCTGTCTTTTGTCTTTATTTTTTCTGCCTTTATTTATCTGTCTTTACTTGACAGATATTTTTTTAAAATTTAATTTTATCAAACTGCTCTAGATTATCAAAATCATTTCCTATGAAGAGCTGAGCAGAGATTACAAGTACTTAAACCAAATGCTTGGACCTCCAGCAGAGAGTATCAATTGACCAATTCTGCCTGTGTAAGGTGTTACATTAGAAAATTTGCTGACATATTTGCTCTCCTAAACATGAGGAACCACAAGTGCCTCCAAAAACTGAACCCTAGATTTTGTAATTAAATTACTCTAATGGCTTTCAAGTCCTTTAAGTTAGCCTAGGATTTTGTTAGAGCTCACATTCTTGTAAGCAGAGTAAGAATGAGAATTTTATCATTCAAAGAAATATTTTGCTATTAAAAAAAAAAATGGAAACAGAGATTCCCATTTGCCTTAATAATGCTGCAAGATCAACAAACACAGCAGTCAGCCAGAATTTATAATTAAAAAGGGGAGAAAAACAGAAGATGCCAGATGGTGACAGTGATGTAGCTGATTTTAGAGAGGTTCTTAGGGAAACAATGGAATTATTAGATGCTCCATACTCTGGGGGAAGCGAGGTGGATTGTCATTGACATCAGTCAGGGTGATGTTCACGGTGGTGGTCCCTGATAATCCACCCATCTGGCCTCCCATGTCCTTGGCCTGGATGACCACTTGATATTGTTCCCTGTTTTCTCTGCTCATGTCTGGTAAAGCGGTCCTGATGATGCCTTGGAAAAGAGAAAAAAAGAGAGATAGAAAGGTGAAGGAGCAGAACCAGCAGCCACTTGAATCTCAGAGATTTAAAATGGATTCATTTGAAATATACTTTGCAATGTTAATACACAGAAATCAAAGCGAGGTTTTCTGCAATAAGCTTTTTTATCTGTGGTTAATGTGATTTTAAGAAAAAAGAGAAATGTAACAGAAACATTATTCATTGCTGGGATGTACTAAATCAACTTAATTATTCTTTCAGTGACAAAAATATAAATATATTAATTTAATTAATAAAGTTTTCCAGCTACTATCCCCAATTATTTTGTCCATGAATTATGTAATCTCCAGCTGTGGTTTTGATATTTGTGGTTTTGAGGTTATATATGTGGTATTGATATATGTGGTATCAATATATGTGGTTTTGATATATGTGGTTTTGAGGTTTTGATATTATAGCACAAAGCTGAATTCTAAAATGCCTTGAATTCATTCTTTTGGACTGTAATAGATCATAGAACCTATAGTGGACACTATCAGACACCTACAGTTATAACTAACAAGAAAAGTTGGATAAAACTGTAAAATAAGTGTTGGAAAACCTTTTTTGGTGTCTAGTCTCAAGAATTTAATAAATGCAACTTAAATGTCTTAGGCTCTTGTACAGCACATAAAAAATTAAGGATAAAATAAAAAAAAAAAAATCACCTTTGTAGTCTAATGATTGTGAGTTACATCTGATCCAGAATTTCCAGATTCTGACTACTGTACATAGGCTCATTTATATATGTAACATAAAAAACAAATTAGATAAATTGTAAGATAATTCCGGAACCAAGGATGAGAGTCTAGGTATCCCTCAGACTTTTTGCCTGCCTAACCACCTGGTTCTCTTCTTGTGCCTTGTGAAGATGTTTTGCATAGAATATAGGAGAAAACTGAAAAAGGAGACAGATAGGAAAAGAAGTGAAAACCTCAAACACTTTAGTCCTGTGCAAAATCATTATGCATCCTTTTAAAACTGTACCCATGTAATTCTTGTCATTTTTGGTATAATGCCCTTGCTGTATTCAAAAAAGATTGTTTCAAAATTAGATTAGCCATCATTTGAGCATGCTTGATGGATTAGGAACTTAATGGATTCTGGGCATTATTGCACTTAAATTCTGAATTTTAAAACAAGAGAATATTTGATAATATGCAGGAACAAGGTATAGCAATGCCTGCTAAATCTTACATGCATTTGGATTAGGTATCTGGAGGTGATAGTGTGTGGTTGTTTGTTTATTTTTTTGAACCTCAATTTTGGATTATAAGTATCCAAAGTTCACACAAATATTTCTTTCTTCAATCTGTATCTTATACAATTTCTTGTGTGAAAATGAAAAGGGTTTCCATTTGTGCTTTACAATTTAAATGTATGAATGCTTCTTGAATCAAGTCTGAGAGCTTTGGAATTAGGGTACAGTTTCAAAAATCTACATGACTTCAAAATTGCCAGTTGTCAAGAACCTGTCACAAACTTTTAGAGATATTTAATTTATCTTTGAGGTTTTTTCTTTTTTAACTTCATAGTCTGAAACTGTCCAGCATTTTTTTTTCTTTTCTTAAAGAAAAACATTAAATTCCCAGAAACTGATGTAAAATAAGCTTTAATATTTTCATGATTTTTCTAGCCCTTTACAATATTCTACATCCTTTCTGAACTGTTGACCTTTACAGTGTGCAGTCATCTTCCAGAAGTTTTATTCATACCAAGTAAAACCATCCTTCTGCAACATTATTTAAAAAAAATACAAATTTCTATTGTGATTCCCAAATTAGTTTTTCATTAAGTCGTATGATGCCATACTCATATGTTAAAACATTTAAATGCAAGCAAAAAGTGTCTTCAACCCCATGTCCTGTCTCTGTCACTGCAAAAATTAAGACTGTGTAAATCACTAACCTGTTTCTGGATCCACTGAGAAATATGGTTGTCCCTGGAGGATGCTGTACACCACTTTGGCACTGTTTCCATAGTTAGCATCATCAGCATCTGTGGCCGTCACTTGAATAACAGATGTACCTAAATCAATCAAGGAATCATCAGATTTTAAGAAAGCATCTACTTCTTGTAGAACATATGCACTGGTCTCAGTATTGAATTCATTAAAAAATCAAAGAGCATCCAGTGGACAAATCTGGTGCTATCCTATCCAAGCAAACAGTAAAACTAAATTTCATCTTCCTTTTGACTAAAAGTAAATTCTATACCACTTTGGGTTCATTCTTCAGTTAAACATAAGCAAACAAAAAGACTGACATGTCTTTGAAACCCGACAAAACATTAGTGTGTTTTTTTGGTGATCAAACAGGTTTGTATTAATTTTCTGCTTAGATAACAACTTCCAAACTCAGTCTGAATACATAATTTTCACCTATCCTAAGTAATTTTTAAGGTTCCACAACAATTTATCTTTGGTTAGCAATATGATATTCTGGAATTTTTATTTCATATAATCAAAAGCATTCATCTATTTGGCAAATAATTTCCATTAAATGGTAGTTAATTTTTTCAACATTCATTTGTTTTGCATGAAAATGGTATAGCCATGTATAAAAGGCTATATAGGATTAAGACCACTATGGAGCTAATACACTTCGTATGGTTTATGCACTAGAAGCAAATGAAAGCTTTGTAAAACCTTTTGTATAAGATACATAAATGGACTAAACTTTTCCTCACAAGCTTTCATTTCTAAACCATTTTCAAGATGTCAGGATATATTTTGTTAGCGCAACCTAGAGCTGACAAATGTCTCCTTAAATGCAGACAGTCCAATAGCTAGAAATGTAAAGGTCCTTAACTCCTTGCCAAGGGCAGAAGATTGACTCAGAAATCTGCCCTATTGTTGGCTGTTTTTCATGTATCTTACTTTCTTTATAAGAAATAGGTCTAGTGAGCACTGTCCACTTAAGTGACAACTATTCCTATTCCTTTTTTTTCTAAATCTTAGTGCTCTCAAGAAGTATGTAATTTCCTTTTGTTTTTCTTTCTTTTTATTTTTTTCCTTTCTTATTGTTTCAATTTGTTTTAATGTATTCTCAATATATCTTTCACACAACTTGCAGATTGCTTTGTTTTCTTTGCATTTCAAACATTCTGTCTGTCATAATGAGAAAGGGATAGCGGTTTTCTGAATGTTGAATTTGCCAAACTTTGAGTGCTATAACATCAGCATTTTTTTTTCTTTTTTTTTTTTTTTTTTCTTTGCTTAGATGTACATTTGAGACTGGAAGCTTAAGTACTTTTACAGGATATATGTGGTGGATGGGGTCCTAATGTTGGGGTGAAAAATGCAGAAGGAAAATTGTGAAGATAATCTGAGAGTAGTAAATCTAGATTAAATCTGTGGAATAAGTATTGCTCTGTGTGTCCATGTGTGCCTATATTCGCATATGTATGCACATAATAATGCAGAGTACAAAACCAAAATTGACTTAGAGACAGTCACTCTCACTCCAGATCTAGGACAGTGTGAGTCCATGTCAGAACAAAGGCCCACTAACATACATTTCCAGAACTCATGAGGAGTAAAACATGGGTCTGAAAAAGCATTTGAAATGAGAATGCTTTTTCTGATTTATGTTGAGTGCTTTCTACTTTTTTTGTGCTATTCAATTTTTGAAAGAGTCCCTCTGGTATAATTAGGCCTCCTAGCAGGATACCAGAATATATTACAAAACTGAAGTAAATAGCATGCATAGGATTGCTGTGGTGTAAAGAGGTCTTCAGCTAGGTGAGATAGGCACACATTTTGCTAGATTTTCATCTGAAGTCATACACTTGAGCATCCAACTTGTGTTCCTACTTGACTCCTTTTCTTTACATGAATTAAAACAACTTCTGACAGTCAGAAAAACATATCTGCTTCTATTTGAAAATGCTATTTTCCTGGTAACTTTTTCTGTAACCTTCATTTTGAACAATAATCACTAGCTTGGGTGATAAAAATTAGCTCATTCTGTTAGCGTATTATGCTTAAAGATTCCATCATGAATGCTGAATCCAAAAATGACAAATAGTGTTTTGAATATCATGTAGAACAAAAAAAATATTTTCTAAAGGAAATTCAGTAACTTAAATTGCATTTGGTGTTTGATTGAGTTAGATTATGATATTGTTTTATAAAAGTATGACATCAGATCATTTAAAAAATTAAAAATAAGATGTTCTGTTTAGACTTTGCCTTTCTAAGTTTCCAATAAATAATTTAGAAATAAAAATTTGAATATGCTGAAACAGAATATTTTTACATTATTTTTTTCCTTTTTATTTTTTGTCAAATCAACTTCTGTCAAAATTGGCAGTTATTGAAAATTTCTGATTTTTACATAGAGCTCTGTGCATGTGTATTAGTCTCTACTTAAGAGAGAGCTCTACTCAAAGCAAAAAGGCTGGTTTATTTTCAGAAATAGAAGACCAGCTGGGGCAGGTGGAGAGGCAGGAAAGACTTTGTCTCCCTAAAGGAGAAGCTCTTGTGCTTGTTTCCTGTTTTCAAGCACAATGACAATCTGCTGTTCAGCAAATTTATTCATGGAGGGAAGATTTTAGAAGCTTTTACAAGCTGAAAATATCTGGGAGAGCTACGGAAAAGGTTTGCAGGAAAAAATAGGAATTTTGTTTGGCTAAAAGCCTAAAGAAGATAAGCGGACAGATAGTTTGCTCAGACAGTATGACTCCAAGGATTATGAGGATGTGCTATGGAGAAGCCTTGATGAAAACATGAGTAAAATTTTATATGAGTTACAGAAATATTTAGAGGAATTTAACAACTTTTAGTTATAAGACCAGGTTGTACTCTCAACATAGGAGTTTGTGCTTAGGCAACACATTGGGTAAATTATGATCTAAGAGCAGTCATCTGAGACCACTGAACTGTAAAAAGTTTATAAACACATAGGTTATTTCACCACCAAGAATCTCCTTACTACATCAGTTGGACTACATCACGTCAGAATGCTTTCTATGCAAAGGATAGGGTTAAATAAGGGTGAGATATAAGTATTATGACTGAAAGCTGATGGAATAGGGAACAGCAAAATGATCTTTTATATCTGACCACAATTTAGCAGACATTTCACTAGACTGATTTTTCTTTGACGCAGAAAAGGCCAGAAGGTCAGAAGCGTGAAAGATATGTAAGGGCAAAGGAAAAGCAAGAGCAAAGCAGAAAAGGAACAAGTTTCAACAGGTAAATAGATAAATGATCCCAGCTAGAAGATGAATAAAAGGACATGACTGTGAAAACCAAATAAAGCCAACTTAGAACAAGTAAGGAACCTGAGAAAGCAGACTTGTCCTGATTTGGGACAATCACATAACAGTTAAGGGAGCAATTACATAGCAGTGGACGATTAAGGGACTTAAAATGTAAAATGTAGTCCAGCCATGTATATTGAGCTGAAATGTATTAAATAAAAAAATAAAAAAATAAAAGAGGAGGAGATGTAATATTTCATAAATTACATTTTAACAAGAACATGATTTTTAATAGTTTACCATACAGGTATGGTGTGAAACTTAATTTCACTTGAAAACATTCTGGTTTTTCACATGCGTGTGCTATTTTGTGTATACAATGTCACATAATGGCTGCCTGAGAAGTCAGGTGAGGTGTTAACTCCTGTAGATGGGTATTGTACCTTTGTTTTTGGCTGCCCCCTTATCTCCCATCCAGGAATCACAAACTTTTCACCACTGTGTGAAGTATTTTTAAATATATACATAACATACATATATATATATATATATAAAACAACATGACTCTAAGTAATTTATGAGAGATGCAATAAATCCAAGATGTACTGTGTGGTAGAGCCCTACTTCTTCCCTCAGAGCTACCTTGAACTCCCAGTTTCACTCCATACCACTGGGAAGTGACGGACATTATCACCCATTCCAAAATGCTATTTTTAATGTTTCGTCTTTAAACAGTCCCGTGTATTTTTCTGGAATCATAGAATCATTTTGTTTGAAAAAGACGTTTAAGATCATCAAGTCCAACCATTAACCTAGAACACTGCCAAGTCCACCACTAAACCATGTCCCTGAGCACCACACATACGTGCCTTTAAAAAAAGTCCAGGCATGCTAAATCAACCGCTTCCCTGGGAAGCCTGTTCCAATGGCTGATAATCCTTTCAGTGAATATTTTTTTCCTAATATCCAATCTAAACATCCCTTGGCATAATTTGAAGCCATTTCCTCTTGTCCTGTCAGCTTGGAGGAAATCAAACCCCACCTCACTACAACCTTCTTTCAGCCTTCTTTTCTCCAGTTCTGTGAGCTGTACCCCACAAGACTTTTGCTCCATAGTCTCCACTATCTTTATTACCCTTCTTTGGACATGTTCCAGCAATTCAATATCCTTCTTATAGGTAGGATATTCAAGATGTGGTCTTACCAGTGTCGAGTAAAGGGGCATGATCCCTTCCCTGCTCCTGCTGGCCACATTGTTTCTGATACAAGCCAGGATGCTATTGACCTGCTTGGCCACCTGGGCACACTGCTGGCTGGTGACCCACTCCTCCAGGTCCCTTTTGACCAGGAAGATTTCCAGCCATTTTCCTCTAAGTCTTAGTATTGCATAGGGTTGTTGCAACTCAAGTGCAGGACCTGGCACATGTATAAATTTTAGACATGTCTTATAAACAATAGGGAAATAATTCTCATAATTTCTTGTGTGTGTTGGGTTTTGATGTTTCCAGGTTTTGTTCAATGCATTCTTTTCTATGACAAAAGAATTAATATTTTAGAATAAATTATTATTTTAGATTGTGTTATCAGAATTTGGATTTAAGAAGTATATGCTAATGAGTGTCAACTACATAGGAAGATACAATGTAACTACAGTACTCTCTCTTTAATCTGCCTGAAATGCTGTGTGGGGTATAAGCTTTTGCTGTTCAATACAGTACATACAGCACTGAAAAACAGATGTCTGAAATTGAACTGGAAAAGAGTGGCTAAAGTTGAACAAAGCCTCCAGCCCTCAACCTTCCGGCTGTTCAATACCTTGATACCATAACTAGTTTTCTTGTGACAGTAATTGTAACTATGAAGGGAATCAGATGCCCTGCATGAGAATTCGAAAAGCATTACTGATAAAGTAACAAGTGGGAAACAGTAAAAAGAACAAGAAGTATTTTGAAGTACTTGTGTGTGAACAGCTCTGTGTATGTTCATTCTTTTGGGAAGCTTCTTTTTTCCTTTTCACCACAGAGAAAGTCACTTCCAAAACAGTAATACGGGTGCCATCAGTGGTAGTTATAACACAGAGAAAAAAGTAGTTAGATTCTTTGAAGTGTTAATATTGTCTAGCATTTAGATTGCATTTCCTGGTGACTAAACAGGTACAGTTTTAAGTGATCTGTCATCCATAATAAACGAACTGCAGCTTAGGTGTCTTTTCCATTTTGTTTAACATAGTGTATATACTTACAATTAGAAAACATGTTTTTAGGCAGAGCTAATATAAAAAAAAAAAAATAAATTAAGACCAAAAGTGAAAAGAATGAATCAATAGATTTTTCTCAAAATTTCAATTAAAGATAGCGATGAATCTCACCAGTATGATGTTTCTTGACTTGAGCGTGCTGTACATTATGTTTAGGCTGTTCCAACAAGAATTATTTACTAATCAAACAAATACATTAATGGAGCAATGAGTAGTGTTGCAATATGGCAGTTAATTAACTTGGTTACTCTTTCTATAACCACAGTGATTTCCAGAGTATGTGGAAATAGTCCAGCTTTACAGACAGATAGCTGCAGGTCAGTCACAGGAACTCCACCACTTAAGAATCCTTGAATGATTGTTTCATTTTCAAAGATAGGATCTGTTAAGTTTATCTCTTTGTCTCATCTTAATTTCTGGAATACTCCAAAAGAGAGAAACAGCTTTTGGTTGTTTTTGCAATAAGCTTAGGAAGATGTTGTCCCTGTTGATTCTTCTGGAAGAAGTAGTAGTTTGTAAAGGCTGCAGAACCCTTATCTATTGATTAAAATCCCAATTCTCACCCAACCATACCAACAAAGTTTTTAGTTCTATTTATAGCTTTTAATTTCTGAAATAATGTAGTCATCCTAAAGATGTTATTTCTTCACTACTTGATGAAGATCTCTGCTTTTCCCCTTTTTTTTTTTTTGTCAAGAGAAGTTACCGGGGTCCTCCATACAATATCTAAGGGTTTCACTTAAGACCAAAAAAGCAATCTTAAGTTTTCTAAACTAGCCAATTTTTAAGACTAACCTCTGAGTTTCTGATGTGCATGCCTGTACAGTTTTGTATTTTACAATACAACACAGATGGGTTTATGATTTTTCAGAAGGAACATGTTAGCTTTCTGTGCTTATTTTTCACTTAGTCTTATTTTGAGCTTGACTTTTGTATCTCTTTATCAGATTTTGGAATGTCTCGTGACTGGATTTCCATCTCTGACATGGAACTAGAACTTCAATCTCATTTGCATCTTCAAAGTTCTTCTGCAATAAAACTTTAACATAGTTTCTAGCTTTTGCCAGCCCTGCAAATAGGTGCAATTTGCAACCATATGTAAATCAGTATTATGATTTCGCAAATGTAGTACATTATTTTTAAGACAGACATTATTATTTAAGACAGATTGGCCTCATATTTATTTTATTGCAGGACATTTTAAAAATCTGTGAGAAGTCCTTCCTGGGTAGTGATACATTCTGTCTCATTAAATATTAACACAGCTGTGGAAATAGTATTTTCTACAAAAATGCAGTAAATTGACAATATTGACAAACTCGAATTTACATTAATTTACTATATGTGATTCATGAGTTTCTTTCTTCTCTTGCTTTGAGAAATGGAAATTACAATAAAGGCCTGTAATTTGGACAAGAATGTAGTCTAAGGCAGAGAAAAAGAAATTAATTCCAGGGTTGTTTTTTTAGTTATAGGATTTTAAAAATTGCACTATTTAGAGTATTATTTTCAGACAAAAGCAGAACAATTCTTTAGCTTGCATGACCATATATAAGTAGATATACGTCTAAGTATACAGGTGTTTATGTGAATGCCATGGAATATTAAGTAGGAACTCTAGAGACTTCTCTGTTACTATTTGCAGACATCTTATTTATCTTCAGAAGTATTCAAATGTCCTGAGTATAATCTGTCAAATGATTCATATGCAGAATAGTTCTGCTAGAGACTGTTGAGTTTTCACTGTCTTAGCAAATTGATCACAAGTGCATTAGCTACTGATTGCAAGATTACCATGGCTTGGCTTTGCAAATGAAGATTTAAGATCACAGTAAATGACAAACATCATGATATATTGATTCCAAATTGCTTTTTTGAGAAGTACTGTTAGAAATACCTGAGCTCCTATACAAAGATTTACACATTGGGATATCTAGGCCTCAGTGAAAATTATTTAGAGAAATGCTCTTAAATAGTTTGTCTGTCTGCCTCCAGTAGACACATGTTCCTGAAAGCCAATGAATCTTTTAAAATCTTATTCATGAAGTCAGTATGTTTTAGTCTTCTGGGCCATGAAATATAAGAGTTTGTTTGTTTTTTTTCTTTTCTATCCTCTTGCTTAACCACTTCAGTGGACTAAAGGAGTGATTATTATTTAGGCTTTTTTGTGGTGTTTTGTTTTTTTTTTTTTTTACAATTGTCACATATTTTGACTTTATGAGGAAATAAAACTTTCAATTTTTTTTTATATCTCCAATGTATTGTGTACATAGCCTTATTTATCACAGGCTATTTATCATTTGCCTGGGAGCAGAATGAAGTTACTGTTACTCAGTTGGCTTTCTGACAAGAAGCTGTGATGAGAATTTATGGTTTATTGGCAGCACCTCAGTTAAATGCAGGACCTTCACACACGTGTACATAATTCAGTGGACAGCAAGTTAAGTTGTTTTGTCAAACAACCTTTTTGTGTTTTATATATCAAGATTTGAACAACTTTTATAAAGAATAAAAATAATACTTGCACAGATCTTAATAATGCTTTATCTTAATTTCGCATTGTCATATATCTATGAGGTTGTAGAAAAAGCTATCTGTATAGTCTTTTGAAGCATGTGATGTGAGAGCAGATAATAAAGTAAATGTGAGCATCAAGATTGCTGTCATAGTGAAAACTTGCAGATGTGCATTTTGCTAGATACTAAGAAAAATACAATTTGCAATGAGAAATGCTGTAAGCTGTCTTATTCTTTGTACATAGTGAAGATGAAAATTGGTGGTAATAACACAGGGTAGTTTTCAAATAAGCAGGAGACAGACAAGATAGGTCAGTATAAGCCTTTTCTTGCCTTCATTTTCTTGACTCAGTGAAGCCTGTGTATTCCACATAAAACTTCCAAAATGACTGTTTGATTGGCAAGATGAAAAAATGTTGATATAATGTGGAATTCAATCTGACTTGTTAATCGAACAATAAAAAGACGATTGCAGTAAATGCCACTTCTATAATTAATCTTCTACATTTATAGAAAATTATCATCAATTCTTATATCTATTTTCATGATTAAAATGAAAGAAATAGCATTTTATTTCTGTGATATATATAAACATACATGTCTGTTACATGCATCTATATGTATATATGGTCACATTTTACGAGAAATATGCTTATTTTAAAATATTTTATCCATTATAATCCTTCCATCTCAGTAGATACCTATTTACAGTGGTTTTAAAGGAGAATCATGGATTTGTTTTGGAGAAGTAATGTTCCTTTCCTGAGTTTACTAACTCCAGGCTGGTGGTATGCTGCATCTCAATAGTTTGTAGTAGAAGTAATCGTGATTATTCATATTCACATGAGATAAAGCTCTACTAAAACTGAAGGTTAGAAGGGGAGAGGGATAACTTGTGAAATGAGGTATATTGGATAAATAAAGATGCATAGGAGGCAGAACCTTTGTTTTGTAACAGAATGATCTGTTTGATCAAACTTCTTTGAGAGACTGAAAATTATGTCAAAGTATTTTATTGTGCATCCTAGTATGTGTGACAGTTACTTTAAATTATATCATATTAAAAAAAAATCTTATATTCAAATATGAACCATGTTATCTTACTGACACATTTTGAAAGTTGTAGAGAAATCTGGTGAAAAAAAAAAAACAACAAAAAAAACCCCAACCCACCCTGCCTATGTATTTTACTTTCAAAATAGATGTGTGAATATGTTAGTATGATTTTAAAAGTTGAATTGACATTTTACATTCAGCTGTATAACATTAGCAACTAAAATGTATATTCAGGCATTCAGAAAGCTGCCTTTGCTTTCAAAAAGAACTGAAAAGCTTGTGTGTTCAGATTAGACTAAGTAAGCATCCCAGATATACTTTGATTTAACAGAATAAAAAAAAATAAAGAATATGCCTCAATAAAATTTTAAAATCTCTTTTATGGTTACATATAGCAAATTCTCAAACAGATTATCTAGTTAATTACAATTCCTAACATAGATCTGTGCATCCAAACCTCCAAGCCTACTAGATATCCAAAATTTGAGAAATCCTGTTCTCAAAAGTCATTTAAAGGAAGAAAATTATTTACTTTTTTTCAGGCACCTAAAACTGCACAAGTAAATTAATGATATTTAGTCAGAGAAGAACCCTGTGCATTAGCATGATACAAATTGGGACCGGATGAACTCCATCCAAGGGTGATGAGAGAGTTGGCAGAAGAGCTCGCCAAGCCTCTCTCTATCATCTACCAGAAGTCCTGGCTCACCGGGGACATCCCAAATGACTGGAAGTTGGCGAATGTCACGCCAATCCACAAGAAGGGCCGGAAGGAAGACCCGGGAAACTACAGGCCTGTCAGCCTGACCTCGGTGCCTGGCAGGGTTATGGAACAGATCGTCCTGGGAGCAATCACACAGCACCTGCAGGATGGACAGGGGATCAGACCCAGCCAGCACGGGTTTAGGAAGGGCAGGTCCTGTCTGACCAACCTGATCTCCTTTTATGATCAGGTGACCCGCCTGGTGGATGAGGGGAAGGCTGTGGATGTGGTCTATCTGGACTTCAGCAAGGCTTTCGACACCGTCTCCCACAGCATCCTCCTGAGAAAGCTGGCTGCCCACAGCTTGGACAAGCCTACTCTGCACTGGGTTAAGAATTGGCTGGAGGGTCGGGCCCAGAGAGTGGTGCTGAATGGGGCTGCGTCCGGTTGGCGGCCGGTCACGAGCGGAGTCCCCCAGGGATCAGTGCTGGGCCCAGTCCTGTTCAATATCTTCATCGATGACTTGGATGAGGGGATTGAGTCCATCATCAGCAAGTTTGCTGATGACACCAAGCTGGGGAGAAGTGTTGATCAGCTGGAAGGCAGGAGGATTCTGCAGAGAGACCTAGACAGACTGGAGAGATGGGCTGACTCCAATGGGATGAGCTTCAACAAGGCCAAGTGCCGGGTCCTGCACTTTGGCCACAGCAACCCCATGCAGCGCTACAGACTGGGGACAGAGTGGTTGGAGAGCAGCCAGGCAGAAAGGGACCTGGGAGTCTGGATTGACAGGAAGCTGAACATGAGCCAGCAGTGTGCCCAGGTGGCCAAGAAGGCCAATGGCATCCTGGCCTGTATCAGAAACAGTGTCACCAGCAGGTCCAAGGAGGTGATTCTGCCCCTGTACTCAGCCCTGGTGAGGCCACACCTCGAGTACTGTGTTCAGTTCTGGGCCCCTCAGTTCAAGAAGGATATTGAGGTCCTCGAACAGGTCCAGAGGAGGGCAACCAAGCTGGTGAAGGGACTCGAACACAGATCCTACGAGGAGAGGCTGAGGGAGCTGGGGCTGTTCAGCCTGGAGAAGAGGAGGCTCAGGGGAGACCTCATTGCCCTCTACAACTACCTGAAAGGAGGATGGAGCCAGGCGGGGGTTGGTCTCTTTTCCCAGGCAACTCTCAGTAAGACAAGAGGGCATGGTCTTAAATTGTGCCGGGGTAAGTTCAGACTGGATATTAGAAAGAATTTTTTCACAGAAAGGGTGATCAGACATTGGAACGGGCTGCCTGGGGAGGTGGTGGACTCTTCGTCCCTGGGGATATTTAAAAAGAGACTCGATATGGCACTCAGTGCCGTGGTCTAGTGACTGTGATGGTAATTGATCAAGGGTTGGACTCGATGATCTCTGAGGTCCCTTCCAACCCAGCCTATTCTATGATTCTATGATTCTATGAAATAAACATATTTACATTAGCACTTTAAAAGCAAGATCTGTCCATAGACAACAGATTACCTCCTCTTCACTATTGCCTTGCTTATTGTCATGTCTGCCATGTTTTAAGAAATGATATAACACATCTTCTCACATGTTCCTAAAAACACAGATGTTCCTAATATTAGTAATGTAACTTAGTTCCATCTCTTCTAGTCCTCAATACCAGCAGTTCCATTGCCACAGTCTCCAATATGGTCACATAAATGCAAGAAGGGGCTCAAGGCATCTGTTATACTGTAGCCTGTGTTAAAAACAGCAAAACTATTTGGTGGCTTGTAGATGCAGGAGCTCATAAGGGAATAAATTATGTGATACAAACTGGTTTAATACATAGGAACTAAGTATTTACTGAGGTTCTGAAAACAATTTGCACAGAGCTGTGAATTATAGCACTTGTTTATATCAAGGGATGTATAAAGGGTGCATATTCATATCAAGGGGTACATATACTGGTTGAAGCAACATGGCTGTTTCTTATTATTTTCAGAATGTCATTTATATTTTTACTTTTTAAATGTGAAACCATGAAAGACAAAAGGGCCTTGGTTTAACAGCCTGTCTGAAGGACAACATGGATAACAATGAAGAACATATCCCATTGTACTTCACTACAGTGTGAGCAAAAGTGATGATGTAAAGAATTCAGGCTTATTATGCTTTTGTTCAGAGGTTATAGTGTTACAGCTGAAAATCTACTGAAACAAAAGGAAGGAAAATGGATATATTGGGCAATTTTTATTGTAAGTATGGTACAGGAACTTTAGTGCTAATTTCGAGCTCTAATCTATAGGGGTCCAGACCTCTGTGGTTTTTTGTTTGTTTGGTGGTGGGGTTTTTTTGTGGATTTTTTTGTTGTTGTTGTTGGTTTTGGTTTTTTTTTAATGCACAAATATAATGGGAAATAATAAATTTGTTGCAATAAGGAAGCCACGCCAACAGTATTACACTGAGTTATTTCAGAAAGATATAGAGAGGAACCACATTTAACATAACCCCAAGCCTAAAAATACCACTTGGAAAGAATACTGTCATTCCAAAGGTGCTGTGATGACCATTGCCACAGTATCTAAACACATTTTGACATATTTCACTTTAAAACTACATCTCCAAAGTTTAGGCCAAGCAGTTACAAAGCCTAAAGCCCCATGTAGTGCTTTAAAAGTCATCCATCATGCTCACAAATTACTACATTTGAAGTGCTGTTGTCTTATTTTTTCCTTTTAGAATGGTTAAACCAGCATGTGATGAAGGGTCAGCAAGTGGAGGTTAATAGCTCAGAGAAGGTCACAGAATTCTAACAATGCTCAGTGCTTAGTTCCAATTGGACAGAAATATGGAAGTAATATTTACCATATTTACCTTCCTGTGTTTACAGCAAACTCTTGCTATCTTTACATGCCCAATTTCTCCAGAAACAAGAGTGGTTAATTATGGGGGGTGAACAGGTGGTTGTGGTTTTCCCACTGTGCTCCTCAGAATTTTGGTGTCTTAATAAGAAACCAAATTTCTCCCCCCTAAAAAGGGAGATAAGCAGTCCTGTTTAGGTGATATGAGGCAGTAGAAGATATAAGGTAACTGAAGAAAACCAAGTATATCAAGTGTTTTCTTAGCTGAGGCTAGCTACTGCTAGATCAAGCAGTCTTTCCTGCTTTGACTTGCTATACTTTGCATGATCCTGTCACTTTCCTAGCACCAGCTCTGACTTCTAACCTCATATGATCTGACCCAGTGAACAAAAGTAGCTGAAAAAGAATATTGACCTTGAACAATCCATTTTCCTGGTTATTTAGCTCCTTAAACCTTCATCTTAGAGGTGTAGTGAGGCATAAGACAACACGACCAGGAACAGAGAGACCAAAGGAGGAAAGAGGGAAACTTCTTTTAGCTGTACCTTGAGATCTGCTTGTCTATAATGTTAAAATTTTTTTGTAATCCTTAAATTTGTGAATTTTTATAATCTGTAAGAAACACTATTTTGAATCTTGGTTTTATCCCTCATTTTCTGAATGTGCAATGCCTCTCAGTTCTTTCAAGGCTGACATTAATACATTTTGCATAAACTTTAAAAGAACAAAGAACAATAGTATTTCTTATGGCCTCTGAGGAATTTCCTAAATTTTATAAACATGATTGATTAGATTCCTCCTTACTTTCATATATATTTAATATATACCTATTAATTTTTATGTGTTTGCTTGTATTAGTTTTCTAATTATTTATCTTTTGTTCACTCAATAACAAAGAATAATGAAGTATCAATAATGGATAAAACTTTATCATTTATTTATTTTTGTCTGTTATCACCTTATTCGTTTATTTTAAGAAAGTGTTATGAAGCAGTGAGCTGTTTTTTTATTTTTTTGGTCTTAATTTTGTGGATTTTTGTTGTAAAAACTTAAACTATAAAGAAAACAAATTTAAATGATAAAGAAGAAAAAATTATGCATTTAGAAAAAATGAAACATTCTGATTCTGACAGTTTTGGAGGTTTTGAAATTTTTCATTATAGTGGCAAATGTAAACAATTATAGGAAATGCTCTAGCTACTGTATTTCTGTAATTGTGTTTAGTTTGACTAAAAGGAAATGTAATACTGTAAGTGCAGAATGTAAAATATGAACTTTTAGGTAAATTATTTATTTGAATTATATCTTTCTCTTAAAGCTAACTGAAGAATTCCTTTTAAAATAGAATATATGTTAACAATTACATTCTGAACTTTTATGTTAGCAAAGTAGTTTTTATAAGCTTTTGGCAAAGTCAAGACAGTAATTCATAGGGTTTTTTTACAAGCATTTGAAACACAGGAAAATATGCAGAAGAGAAAATATAATTATTTCCTGCTGAAATATGAAAGATGAGAGTCCCCATTTACTCATTTACACACATCTGTAGATTAATGCTTACTGACATAAGCAAATTCAAAAATAGAAAATGTGATAGTTGCTGTATTTGGTTTAGGCTGGGTTTTTTTTGGTGGGTTTTTATTGTTAGTTTTGTTTTGTTTTAACCATAAAACCTACTTAATATATAAAATATATATAAAATAAAACACTCTTCTTGACAAATATGTATTTATGAGTACGTGATTCTGAAAACATAATGTAACTAAAACTAAGTACCATAATAGTCTTATTTAAATCCAGTAGCAGTTGTGTTGCTTACAGATTCCCTAGACATACTATGAAATAGTAAACAATAATTGACCTTGTAACATGATCACTGTGTAATTGACATTTCAGTATATGCTACAGCACTCACTGACAGTAACACAGTAATAAAAAAGTGTTAATGCATATTGCCCTGTGTGTTTTGTGCAATTTAATCTCCCTTTATCTCTTTCTCTTTACATATACGTATTTTATACAAAAGTTTTGGTTAGAGTAGCGATTTAACACGAGGCATGTTTAAGCATGCTCTAATCCTGTAAGCCTGAGTTGAAAGTGGTCATAACTGTATTTTATATATAGTGTCCTCCCATCAAACTTTATTGTTCAGCTAAAGGAAAATTCTTTATTTCTGACTAAATTTACAATAAAAAATAATTTAATAGAAATATTAATATTACCCATTTAAAATACAGCTCTCTAAACCTTTATGTTATACCAATATTATCATGAAGAAATTCTGAACCAGGACATTCCTTTGGTTAGATCCATAAAATCTAGAAAGCAGAAGTTATGTATGAAGAATTAGTGCTAATTTAAATTAGTCTTTATACTAGCTCTTAATAGGATCAATAACAAGATTAGAAGTGTGTTGTGAAATACACATCAGCTTCATGCTAAAAAAAATGGTGAGACTTATTCATTAAAATGAGTAAGTTAGGTAGAGGAGGATACAAAATTATTGACTCAGGAGACATAGGGGTACTCTACAGGACATCTCATTGCTAACATGCCATTTAAAAAAAATCTTAATAACTTTAAATAATTAGAAAAGTGATTTTAACATTGAGGTGGAGATTTCATTTTGATTAAGGTTGGTTTTGCTTTTTTAGGACACCTTTAGGTTGGAAAATTTGGATCTTAACTTCTACTTCTGTAAGCCTTGAAGATAAAACAAGTGGATTTTAAGTATGATCAGGGTTGTATTTTATTTTTCTATATGTAAAGGAAATGAGAAGATGTATAATGCATATCTGATTTCTCTCAAGTTTCCCCTTACATTATTTCTAAAATAAAGCCAAAACATAAGTCAGGCTTCAAATACACCTACTTTTCGCTGTGACCAAGATTTTATCTTACTGTTTTGGTGTTCCATCAATTTATAATGTCTTTTGACCACTTACTTTCTATGTGATGTTTTGATTAACCTTTATGAGTCTGTGGAGCTTTTTTTTTCTAATTTTTTGAAATATTCTGAATCATATTTTGAATCAAATTACCTAATCTGATATAAATCTCAGGATTTTTTCAGTCATCTCTAGCACTCTAAATGTATCATTATGGCAGCTATTATCCTCCAGTTCTTCTAGTATCATAGTTGGTTTTAATGAGAAATTCCATGTTACTGAGTTTTAGAAGCTCTTAAACTAGCTTTCTCATTCAATTTTTAAAGTTAATAACTCTGTGAGTGTTTAGGGTGATCATTTCCATAAAAGCTATCTGAAATGACACTGCAGCCATCTCACTTCAGTGGTTTTGATTGTTTCAAGTACTAACTTTGCTACACAGCATTTTAGGTATACCTGTAATGTTGTTGGAGATATGACTGGATCCCATTTAGGCACAGAAAGGTTAATTTATATATAACTTGATGGCTGCACTGTAGATTTTGCAACATATGATTAGCACAAACTAGTGGACAAATAAGGTTTCATATTTTCCCTCAGGTTTGGATCGGTTGTGCTGAAAATCCATGTTATGGTTTCACTCTTCTTACTCTCACACTAGTTAAATGTGACTGATGTTTGCCCATTGGTACAAAATATCACACATTCTATCAGAGGTGTTGACTTATCATTGTCCTTTGTGTGGTCTAAATCTATTTATTCCAAGAAGCAGTCAGTTTCAACACAGTGAGAACTATGTAGTATGTCATGTAAATAACATATACACATGCAGCTGGAAACATTGCTAGTGATGATTCCTCTTCAGTTTCTCAATCTTAGTGACATATTCCTGAGCTTTCACAACTGCTGTTAATTTTGTTGAAATTGGGAAATATAACAAAAATATTTTTTTTTAAAAATTGTATTTTAGGTCACAAAATTGAGAAGTGAAGAAGAAGAAATGGAGATTTTCCCAGTATTTTTGACCTTCTCATTAACAGGTGTATATACTTCTTATGATGTGTATAGTGTAACTGTATAGTTTTTTCCAGTCGGAAAAGCCATTTTTTTATTGCATGCAAGGATCTGTGTATAAACTGTTGTTACAAATTACATTCATCATATTAAGTATTTATGCAGGTAAGTCAGGACTACTCTGACATTTTAAATTTTACGTAATTTTATTAAAGATGATCCCCCTATTCCAGATAATCCTTTCCCCCCTGTTTTTATTATTCTTATTTTCTTCCACTTATTGAAAATCTGAAGAATTAAAGAACACTTCATTTTTTTATTCTGAAGTCTTCTGGTTTTTGGATTGCAGTTTTGTGATGTTAGTCTTTTTTCTTTTTGTTTTCAGTATGTTTTCTGTTCTTTTCTTTTAGATAGACTTGCTTTCACAGCAGCAATAACCCCAGTATGCATTGCTCACTCAATATTTCCTCAGCTTGTGCTTCCTTCATGATTTATTTTACACAGCTGCCTAATCTCAATTCTGTTTTAAATTCCACAGTCCAAAACCACCTAAAATGTTTGGCATTTGGCCATACTTCCTTCACAAATTTAGTCTTTGGATTTTTATTTGACACCTGTCTAATCTACGAGCAGCAACATATACCAAAACTACTGGAAACAGTAGTGCTGATCTGTAATGGACCTACTCGGACAACTGACAATTCTTTAAATTTGTCATGTTCTGCAAGAAGCACTCTGTTCAGAAAAAATTCTTTGGACTGCATTTCTAGACAAAAAGAAAAGCTAGCAGATGTTCATTAAATCACACCTATTGAATGAAGAATAATTAAAACTGCTTAAATGCCATTTCATATGTGTTGAAGTTTTTTCATGGATATTGTAGCCACCACAGAGAGTATGAACCAGGAGTTACTAACATAGTCCATTGTGAGGCTGTATCAGTTTTAAGGTTAATTTTTATCACTTTTTTTCTTCTCTCCTTGGATTTTGTGGGATGTGCTTCTAAGTGAATATTTGCTGGCTTAAATTCATAAAGTTTTCTTCTCTGTAGATATTTCAAGAACTACAGCATCTTAATTCTGTATTCTATGTGTTCTTCTATGTGCTTTATGGGAGGGTTTACAAGTGTACCACTTGCTCACCTGTAAGCTGTATTCCACTTGTGGCAAGAATCTCACCTTTTCACTCCCAAGTTCTTGTCTCCGGTTATGGCATTTGTTTCCTCATCTGGAGGAATGGGACAAAGGGACTCCCAAGAAGTATTGTATTTGTGTATTCCTTATTTACCTGTATGCACATCCTGACTGTTAAATTAGCATTCTTATGACTGACTTGGGAAATATAGAATTTCTTCTTGAATGGGCTGACCTGGATTTGGGTTATTATTCTCTACTACTTTGAGAAATAAAGAACCTACTTTTATTCCTTAGAATTCAGATTCTAAAAATCGCCATTGGAGAGCTGTTTTTCAAATGCAAATATCAACTAAGCAGAGCAAAGAGTAACTCAGATTCCTTTTTTGCCTTCATATTGGAAACTCAGGGCTTTTTCTACTGTTTAAATA
The DNA here is from genome assembly GCA_023637945.1 of Phaethornis superciliosus. Taxonomy (NCBI): domain Eukaryota; kingdom Metazoa; phylum Chordata; class Aves; order Apodiformes; family Trochilidae; genus Phaethornis; species Phaethornis superciliosus. The sequence continues at coordinate 77,905,361 of JAJQWJ010000002.1, forward strand.
CCTTTGCTCTAATTATTTCTTCAGCAGTTTCTGCAGTAATACTCAGCTGTACTTGGGTCTTTTATGGACACTTTCTCAGCTTATGGTACATAATGGTACTTAGACTATTGTCATCCTCATCAAATATAGACATTTCATAGACTTTAAATTTCACAGACAGTGCCAAAGCACTGGATCCAATTCTGTTCTCTTTTATTCATGATTCTCCATCGGCTCTAATGAACTTGGACTAAGTGATAAGGTTAAACATGGACATCATGCTTTTTATCCTATATATTCCTATAGTGTACCTTCCTTACAAATATATTTCAAATTAAATATGATAGGTGCACTGCCATTATTTTTCCTTCACAGACTGTCAGTCCAGTGAATTCTGCATGGAAAAGATTTCTTTATTCTCCATGTATCTTTAAAAGAATCATTCTTATACCCTTTGCTTTATATGTAGTAGTGTAGGTATTCCCTTCTCATGATTATAAAAGAAAGTTATAAAATAGAGTATTGTTCCTTTATACTTATGGTACTGCTTTCATAGACAATTAGCTACCAGAAACTATTTTGCAAAGATACATATTAGTCACAAATATTGACTGTTTTTTTTATTGTCTCTCTTAGCAATGTCATCATCCAGGGCAGACTTTGCAAACCTTTACAGTAATTCATGGTAAGTAAACAACTTGAGAATTTATCTATCAGTTGTTTCCTGAAGCCTATGTATTTCATGCTTAACCATCTTATCAGAGAGACTGTATTGCTAGAGTGGAGCACTTAAGTAATCATGGTTACTTCTGATTAATGTGTCCTGGTGAATGTTATGTATCACTTTATATTATTTGAACAAAACTCAGAGAAATATTTTTGCATGTTGCTATATTTCTCACCCATCTTCTACTGTAACTCCACATTCTGACTTTTCAGTGCACCAATTGTAAATAGCCATAAATTTTAATCCATGAAGAGAAATAATAAATAAAAGTAATAATAGACTAATTTATTTGGGAAATGTGTTAATATGCTTGGTACCTTAAAAAAAACCCACAAAACAAAGAGAAAAATCCATATTAAAAAAAAAAAATCAGCAGTGTCTACTAATATTGGTACTAAAGAGAAAAAATAATAATAAAATTTAAAAAATAAGACCTGCAAAAGAACACATTTCTAGGTATTTGTAGGAACATATTATACATCAATTTGATACATTAATTTATTTACATACTTATGTGTTTAAAGTTCTTTATGTCTAAATGTACAGAAAGGCTTATTAAATTAGACTTAACAAATACAAAGAAGATACATTTCATATAAGTGTTATTCTCAGCTGTAGCAAAACTATGCAGTAACTGATAACACAACTATCCCTTGTTAGTTTCAGCAGGCTTAAAAGAGTAAAGTGTTGATTATAGTGTGTAAAAAAGGATTTAAAACTGGATTGAGATAAAAGTAAATAAATTCAAGAACTAATAATTTGCAGCGTGTTACTGGTGACAAAAATTTCTCCATGGATATTCATAGAAGCTAGTACTAAGTGCCTCAAACAATAAGGGACATACAAGTTCCAAATCAGCTCAAACCCATTTGAATTTTACAAAAGGAAAAGGTTTTACCTACCAACTTCAGACATCTCCGGAATACTGGCGGTGTACATGTCCTTGGTGAATTTTGGTTCGTTGTCATTGATATCGTGGATTTTAATGATAAATTCAGACTCTGGCTCCACTTGTCTTCCAGTTTTTCTGTTTATAGCCTTGGCACGTAGCACATACAGGGATTTTTCTTCTCTGTCCAGTTTCTTTGCAGCATGAATATCTCCTGTATTTTCATCTATAATGAACAGACTGCCAGCCCCATCTCCTGTTAATATGTACTTTAAATTTCCATCTCCTTTATCTTGGTCAGTGTGTAGCTTCAGGGAGGTAGAAAAGAAGAATACTATAAATATATGTATTTTTATTACAGATCAAATCATTCAGTATATATGAGAAAGTCTACAATCTTGACTGTAACTAGGGTCAGCAATGGTTATCTTCTATATCACTACTGGAAGAATTACAAATTTGAGACTCAGTCATACACAAAAAAAACATCTTTAAACAAACTCATAAGAACACAGTGGTGTTGTAGAAGATCTTGGAATAGTATTTAAAATTACCAGTTTTAAACAAAAAAATAATTGAATCTGTTGAGAAAGTACCTTCTTTTTAAAGATGTTAGGGAGTGACAAACTCCAGTTTTATTTACAAATTAACACAAATTATGTCTTTCCACATATTAATTTCTGATAAGGCAACCAATTACCTTGTAACAATATAGAATAGATGAGTTTTAAGTGTTACAACTTCTGAACTTTTCAAGATCACCTATAAATGTTTGGATTTAAGCAACTTGTGTTTCTAAATTTTAATTATTTTTTTTCTTTTTCTTACAGAACAGCTTACCCCAGATAAATACTTCCATCTAGTCCTCTCCACACAGGAGAAATAATTTTCAAGAACACGAGGAGGTAAATTTTCAAAGCATCAAGTGGGATTTAATAGTCCTTTTCCTACTACACCTCTTCATAAGTGTTCAAAGCTATCACTGTGAATTTACAGGCACTAATTAGATTGCCACATGGAACATTATGAGAAAGTGCCTAAAACCAAAGTCAAAGCAAGCCATTGAAGCAGACCCAGGTACTAGAAATTCCTACATAATACTCTTGTTTGAAAGCTATTACTCTTAATTTCATTTGCAGGGACCCACATTTCCTTATTACATGCATCTGATATGTGTTTACAGTCACATCTGGCCATAGACCAGTGACCTGAGTATTTTAAAAATATGGACAGAAAGAATCTTACTCCAGCATGTCTTTGATTTCTTTGAGTAGTAAAATACAGTATGTCATCCACCTGAGAAGATACTGTTCAATATCAGTAAAGGTATTACTCTAGATAATGACAAGAGCCAGATAAGTTATTTTATGCCAGTTCTTTCCCTGCTTTTCATATTCCTGCCAGTGTTTAGCTCCATGTTTCATAGTTAAGACATTGAATCTTTTATTATGCCACCTGTATAAGTATTTTGGTGGATTGAGTTATATTTACTTTGACTTTTCCTGCTAGTTGAACACTGTAGTTTAACACTAGCGTCTGATTATTGTTATTGTCTTCTAGACAATCTCTAACTAGAGATGACTATGAAGACAGTTTTAACACTTCATATATTCAGTGTGTATCTGTAATAAATGTCTGTGAAATTTCTTAAGGATTGCGTACAATGGGCTGAAAGAATTATGTAAAACACACATACGGAATTTTTTAAAAATGTTCCCATCAACTCAGCAACTCTACAGGTAATACAGAGAAAATAAGCCTAACTATTTTATGGGTGTCATAATATGGTATATAGAACATAATGTAACTTTTATTAAATATTCATTAAAATATTTTATCTTATTTTCATATTTAATCTTATTTTTGTATTTGATTCTTCTTTGCCAGAAGATTCCTTTCTTTTCCAGAAAGGAGCTGACTTATTTCTATGTTAAGTACAAAATATAGCATATATCTTTCACTCATATGATATTGTCCTGTGCCACAGAGGACAATTTTCTGTCCCTAGGAAACAGTGCACATTCATTCTTGATGAGATTCTCCTCACCTTGTAGCGTAAACATAGTTTTCTCCTTTTTTCTTGAGGTAGAAGCTTTTTAAAATATGGTAAATGAAAATCAGATCTCAGGACAGATGACTAGCACTAGAGCCTACATTTTTCATGAAAACAGACTAACTTCTTAACAAGTACTTAAAACATCTAAGTGGCTGTAACCATGCCTTATGTTGCTGTATGCTTCCTTAAAATCTCCAGGTAGACTGCAGGAGAAGAAACCGCTGTCTAGGAAATAGGTGAGGGATAAATCCCATGGGTAAGGAGAAGGGAAATCACTTAACATATTAGGGATCTTGGAGCCTATCTGAAGGTAACAATCTTTCTCAGCCCTGAATATAAGGAAGTACTTCACAATTCCCACACCCTAAGTTATCACTGATGAATCAGTAGTTTCTTACACAGTTCATAGTACTAACACTAGACATGTAAGTACTTACATTGGACATGTAAGTCCTTCAGAAGTTGAGTAGCTGCACATTTATGTCCTGTATTCACAAAGGAATTTTCATATTTTTAAAATAATGCTCATCAGCCTCTCTGAGGCTTTAGTTTTGTTTGTGTTTTTATTGGTTTGTTTGTTTGTATTTTTATTTCTTGTTTTGTTTTGTGTTTGGTTGGTTTTTGTGGGTTTTTCTTGTTTATTTTCTCTTTCTTTTTTTTTTTTTTTTTTTTTTTTTTCCTGCATGCATATAAACTCCAACAAAAATTGTTATTGATGGAAAATAATTTATCTCACTGTTATTTCAATGAAACTAACTCTTGCCCACAGGCACTGTCTCCATAGCAGCCTTTGGAAGACTGCAAAGAAAGAGCCTTAATTACAGGACCCTTGTTTTTTAATTGTCAGGACTGCTATGCACAGGAACATATGTTTTTCCAAGGCATTTCTGCTTCTTAAAAAAACTCTTTCAGAGACTGCAAACTGACTTAAAGTTACCACTATACTTCCTAAGACTGCAATGTTTTCTGTTGAAATTTTTCATTCATGCAAATTGTTTCTAGACTAGAAGATGTGGTCATCTGCAGGAAAGAGGTTCTATATATTGAAAGAAGACAGATGTAGACAGATGAGTAGCAGAGTTCCAGGCTGTGAATATAGTTTTACCTTGCCAACCTCATTTTCATTGCTCTTATGAGCAACTCTACTGGTAATCCAGGGTTGATAACATCATGAAACAGATTGAAGTTGAAGAAGTAGAAGGAGCAGAGGAGCAGTGATCTCTTCTGTGCTAACTGGTGGTTCTGGAAAAATGTTGTATCTTTTCCATTGCCATTCCCTTACCCTGCTCCTCAGTTATGCATACAATCTATCCTCAGAGAATAGGTTAATTTATTTTATCTATCTGTTAAACCTGTCTACAAAGATGTCAAGCAGGTCAAACAGGGATGGGTATTCTAAGCTTCCTACTCATCTAATGTTTCTAGCAAATTATAAGAAGTATTTGACAGCATGGTGATTTTGTGAATAGAATGTGATTTTTCCCAGCAATGACAGTTTCCATCCCCAATCACTAATTTTATATTAGCACTTGAAGTACAGTTACTATTGCTACTAAATCCTATGTACATTTTGTTTTGTGTTTGAGATTCTTCATTAATCTGTGACATGATTTTTTGCAACATCATGGTTTGTGGAAAAAAAAATGGGATAAAATAAATAAATAAATAAAGCAAAACTTTATCTAGCATCTTAGGAAAATTAAATACTTGTACTTCTGTATGACTGTAACAGAAGTCAAACAATTCTCTCATTATATTAAATAATGGCAAAACATTCCTTTAATTTATGAGACAGAGTAACTCAATTTAACATTGTAGATGTTTATGCAAAATAAGTAGAGAAGATTTACTTTTCTAAAGATGTATTTCAAGTTAGAATCCTGGAACCATAGAATGAGCAGGGTTTAAAGGGATCTTAAAGATAAGCTACTTCCACCCATCCTGCTCAAAGCCCCATCCAACCTGCCCTAGAACACTTCTAGGGAGGGGGCAGACACAGCTTCCCTGGGCAACCTGTGCCAATGTCTCACCACCCTCACAGGCAAACATTTCTTCCTAATGTCTAAACTAAAACTACTTTTTTCCACTTTAAAGCCATTAAACTTTGTCCTGTCACTACACGCCCTTCTCAAAAGACCCTCTCCAGCTTTCTTGTAGGTCTTCTCAAGGTACTGGAAGACTGATATATAGTCTCCATGGAGCCTTCTACACACCCAACAACCCTGACTCTCTCAGCCTGTCTTTATAGAAAGGAGCTCCAGCCATCTGATCATATCCATGTCTCTCTTCTGAACCAAAAATTTAATTTTGACCAATCTATATTGTGTTTCTTTATGACTGGTAATCTATGAACTACTTAAATAGTTTCACTTTATACTATTAAATATTATTTCAGCTTTTCAAATGTTAATTCTACAGAGAATCTACAGAAGATTACTTGCAGAAAAATCAGAGGAAAAATGTGGTATATTATAATATGTTTACAAAATATCATGCCCTTTATTTTCTAAAACCAAAGAACAAGAACAGACAAATTCTCTGAATCCTATTTCCGATTACAATTAACAGTTATACATACAAAATTATTTGTGCTTTCTTAATTTTTTTTTTTTTAATTAGTAAGATGCATATGTGTGTGAAGGGGGCTAAGATATACAAACTGGAAAAATAATATTCCTTCATTTGATCTGAAGTAATCTTTGACTGCTGTGGCTTACCTCTGCTTTTTAGAAACTCAGTATGTCTGGGAAGAAAGAAATATGTTGAAATATTTTGTGCTGGTTTACTCTAGATGGTCCTTTATCTGTGTTTGTGGTGGGGTCCTAAAACTCTGCATGGGTGGAAAATGAACTTGTCAAATGTGTCCTTACTCATGTTATGAATTTCTCATTCTACAATTTCATGAAGAGCTGACAGGTCAGAGGAGAATCATCATGAAATACTTTGATGAAGTAAAAACAAAAAAAATGACCCCAAACCAGGTAATAGAATACTTAGTATATAATGACCACACCAAATAACATCCCTTTTCCATTCAACATACAGGAATGTGTAATCTGAAATGCACTGGAATAAAGACATAACCTGGAGGACATACTTCAGAATCTTAATGTCTTTCTTTTTTCTATAGTTTTCTGTGTAGATGGTTAAATACATCCTCAACACAAATTTTCCTGAGGATCATCAGGCATAAAGACATTGGTAATGGGTACAGGAGTGACAATTAGCTATTTCTGTAACAGTGTTAATCTTGTAAATATGTCCATATTTGTAAAGGCTTTATCTTATTTTTGCTTTTTATTTTTATTATTATTATTATTTGTTTGCATAGACAAAGTGTTCCTCTCAATTTAACTTGGCTATCCAGTTCTGTGAAACTGAATTTTTATGTGATGCGGTAATAAAATGATGTTCTCAATAGAAATCTTGACATAATTTAATATTGGTCCCCATTACTACAATTTTCAATACATAAATGAATAGGCAAACAAGAGATCATCTCAGAATTCTGTATCATTATTCTATTTTCTCTGAATTTAGTACATTGTTCTTTTGGATTACACTTCACCCTCACGTAGCACTCAATACTTATGAGCTGAGGGTGGTTGTAACACATAACTGCCTGGTTTCAGGAAATATTTTATTTAAAATTTTTAGTGTGCCCAAGACTAATTAAAAACTTCTCTCAAATCTACTATTATTATACACAGTAGAGAAGATATCAGCATTCTTTGGAGGAAAAAGGTATCTCCTAAACTATCAGTTCAGGAATTGGTTTGGAATGACAAAATAAAACATAAAGGGAAAAAAAAAAAAAAAAAAAGAAAAGAAAAAGAAAAAGTTACCTTTGAAAAGAGTGCTTTAAAGGCCCACATTTAAAACTATTTGATTGTTTCTTATTAATTAAATTCTAATTTACTAAATTTCCTGTAAACTATGTGGATGATCTATTATCAGCTAAGAGAGAGTAACATAAAATCCATGGAAGAGGGAAGAATCAATGGACACAGTTAAACTAATTATAAAGTGTTAAGAATTAATTGTCCCAATTTAGAGAAAAGAATTTTTCAGACTTCATTTAGCTTTCATTTTATTTGCAATTTATTTCTGTATAACTATTGTTACAGATGAAAAGGGGAAAAAAGAACAAGATGAGTTACTTATGGCTAATGAGATTGTTATGAGTAAAGACATTGAAAACATTTATTGCCTAAATTCAGGAAATAGGTATGATGGGAGGCTTACAATGCCTCCATCCATGAAGTTGTCTCAAGCAGAGAAATCTTGCTATCCCATGGTATTCTATCTCAGACATTATTAGCCTCTAAATGCCTTCTACAAAGTGTGAAATCTCTGCTTTCCTTATTTTTTAAGTGAAGATACATCAGGGGATTACTGTGGTCAAATGAACTGGTTTTAGTGTCACTAAGTACATCTGCATCTTTAAGTAGGAGATAAAGGTGACCTGGAAAACAAGTGAATTCGTGGATGTGCCCAGGGCCTGAAGCTCCAAACTAACATCCTGGTCGCAAGCTAGAAAATAGATGTCCCTGTGTGACTCAGCTGTTTTTATATGATCTCCTCAAACCAGAACAGGGAGTAATGGGAGGAAGACAAAAAACTGAGTCTTCATTATCATGGAGAAGCAGCTCTGGATCCCACAGCTTAGTAATAGCTATGGAATATTTCCTTTCTTCCTGTGTTCACTGTCAACAGCATCGTCTTGTATTTTGTTCAATACTGCACTTGGGTGTTTAGCCTCACTTGCTGTTTCCTGTTGTGTATAAGTAAAAGTAAGAAGTTCTTTGAGAAAACTTCCTACAAATAACATTAGAATTTTTAAATTTCCTTTCAGCATTATTTAAATTCATCCTGTAAAATTATGAAGGTATTTTCAAAATTACTGTACTTTTGCTAAATCTAAACATCTCAGTTCTTCTTTCGTATTATGTTTGCTTGGAGCAATTTGTAAGGAACCTACTGCAGTCTTCTCTGTCATTTCCACCTTCTCAAATAAAGTTGTATTGTATTTATATTTACATAAAACTGCAAATTCTAGTGGTCAGCTTGTGTAGATCTCTATATGTATTTTAGATGTCTGAAGCAGTAGTTCATTGCATATTCTTTATTTATTTTGGATGGAATAAGACTTTGTTTCAATGTGTGTAAATTCAAAGGTCTTTCTTAAAGGAGGACATTAGAGTTTGCTTTCTGGGGTTTTCTTAGTTCTAGTTTCTGGAGGCATAACAATAAAAACATAAAGTGTAAACAGTGCTAATTATTTTGCTTTGAGACTATCACTAGTCAGCAGGGGAAACTTGGAAGCTATAAAAGACAAAGATTTTTAATCCCCTGTGAAAATGAAAGCTGAACCAAGACTTACATTGGTACTGTCCATTTACAACAAATGTATTTCTGTTTAGAGTTTTGCTAAACCATAACAGTTGTCCAAACACATCTGCTCTTTTTACATTTCCTGTGTCATTTACACTGCACATAGAAACTCCTCCAAAACACTGTATATTCTGCCTCTAGGTTCCTGGAAAAGTTAAAGTGTTTTCCACATACCAGTCACAATTTTGCTTTTGCTACAAAATCTTTCCCTTGAGTTTACCTTTCATACCTTTGCTTCCTTTATGGCTTAAGGCAAAAGTCTCAATCCATGTATAACTTCGTGTTGAAAAACATTTCCATAAAATTAACATAATGAAGTGGTATATTAATAGTCTGATAGCTATAAAATGTTGAATTTTGGCTGTAATATATGATTCTGGAATTGATTTTGGAAAATGTATAGAGAAACCATAATAGACTGTACATGGCACAAGAAGTCAACTTGGCAAGGTGTCATTAACTGTAAGATTTAGGATGATTCTTTCAAAGTTGATTATGTCTTCTTAAATGTGAAAGCAATATATATAAATATTAATCTATTGGAAGGAACTGGGAATTATAAGCTATTCAGGTATATTCAAAGTGACCCTTTTGGAAATGAGAGATAAAATCAAAGTTTCTGTACTTTTAGGTTTCCCCAAACATCTTTTAATCACAGTTTCTAGCTAAAGCTCCCGGGCTGAGGGAAGACACACACAAAATATGGGGGAAAAAAAGCTTGTGTATGTTACTTTAAAAGAGCCATGTGCCTATTTATCTCATTTTTTAAATGCCTATATGGTGATATATATTTATTCTATTTAATTCTGCTATTTATTCTGAAGTTGTTGCACAGGAAAAGATTGAGTTTTCCACTATGTAGTAAAGCAAATATTGGTTGGAACACAGAAAACTTGGCTATAATTATCACTCCAAGCTTACTCCGTGTAAAGAACGTAATGCATATAGAGGTAGGAAAGGAATATTTGGAAAGGAGGATGGATGAGTATTACCTAAGAGAAAACAAATTATTTTATACCAAAAATGGAAGAATTGTACTTAAAATAAGATCTTGTATCATCCCAGCCAACCCTAGAATCTCACAGAAAGTATGTTGAGTGACAGTTAGGATATTAACCATTACCCTCACCAAGTGATAAAGAACCACCAGCAGCTCAGTTCATGTTCTTCTTCATTAGTATTTTAACTAATTAAAAGCTCTAAAGATATCTTGATAACTGCAGTAATTTTTCAGTGTGGACTGCAGTAGCAGTATCTGTACTGCTTTACTTTTCTATTTATGATCCTTTAACCAAAAGTTTTATGTACGTTTGAAATGGCGGTGTATTTACCTAACTTGAATTTGTGACATCAGCACAAACTTCTTAAACAAGCAAACTCTGTGTGTGATGGTAGCCTAAGTGACTGTGTATTAAACAAGACAAATGACATTTACTTTTCTTATCTTCTGTTTTCCAGCATCTGGTTCTTGTGTTCAGCTGCCTACTGTTACAAATTCTCTAGAGAATGACATTGTCAAAAACACTGACATCAGCTGCAGGTGCTGATTGTGTCTTAGTAAGTAAGGATAAATCTAGTTTTCATTCAAGAAGGGTTCAGCAGAATTCTTAGTAGTTTTTTGGTTCTCCTGATACAAACACAATATAAGGGAATTATTTTCCACCATGTACCTCTCTCCATACCTAGGAGGAAGTAATGGAAACCAGAGCTGTTTTCCTGTGTGCCTCCTTCCCCTGCATGCCTTTTATACCTCCTGTGCCCTATATGCTAGGCTGTAGTCAAATCTGGAAAAGTGGTTATACTCTTACTTCTGCACAAATTATTGGGTTTCAGAATACAAAGATTTTGTTTCTTCTCCTCTCTTTGTTCTCCAAATTAACAGGTGTGTTGCATGTTTCACCAGTCTGGTGAAAAGACCTAAACTCTTTTTCAATGGTTTACTATACTACATTTTGTTGTTCCATACCATTATATAGAGGTTTCCAGTAACTGACCATAGTAATCAACTATTTCCAAAGGTCAGGAATTATCACATCACAACATCAAATACTGCTACTTTAATGACTCCCTAGAGTCATAGATTTTTCTATCACCAGAATCTTGTGAGTGAAATCTGTCTCTGTATGTGACGTCTTGCTGTTTTAGAGACACTAAAAATACCCTGTTATTCCAAAATATGTGTACAGAGATAGGCAGGTTTTAAAGTTCTGGCTCCAGAAATAACATGAGTTCGTCATATGGACAGTTTATCCCTACTCTCCACAGAAATAACTGATCTGGGCTCAGCTCTAGACTAATATGTACATATAGAAATACTCCAGTAAGGGAGATCCACATACTAGGCAAGTACTTTACTCAGTGGCAGTAGGAAATTCTTGTCTGAGAGATCATGCAAGTCTAGTCTCTGTAAATATTTTTTTTTTTTTTGTTTGTTTGTTTTAATACTCCTTTCACTCCTTGCCCTTTCAGCCACAGTGATCTGAAGAATACACCATTCACAGAATTTATTATTTTTAAATCATAATTTTATGTACAAATATAAATAAATGTATGCATACTTGTAGACAGATGACTACAGATCAGGGCTGAATGTTTTTCAGGAAGTTCTACAACGTAATGCAAGAGTAATGGAGTAAGATGTTCAGATTTGAAGCACTATGATCAAAGAGATATTTTTTACTTAAAATATGTAAGCAGGCTTCAAAGTTTGGATCACCAAACAATCAAAACCAGACTATAGGCTTGCTGACTCAAAGTAACTGGATACCAAATTTTTTCCTAAGCTGTTCAACTATGTGGTGTTTCCATAAATACTCAAAATATTTCAAGTTATTTACTATCTTTACAACATGATTACTTTTACATGAAAACATAACCTGAAAAAGTGATGATTTTGAGTTCCATACTTATTGGTTCACAATGATCTCTACCATGAGCTTCAAATCACAGTTTTAAAAGATGTATTTTTCCTAAGATCCTACTTAGCAAACAGATAAGCTAAATATTTTGTGGACACTACACACAGCACAAGAAAAAAATCTGTTATTTCCTTACTATTAGTTACAGACTGTGATTGTTAAAGGATGACTCTTTAAATACTTTAAGCATTTATCTACAACTACACTTTCAAATGAACAGTGAGGGAAGGTAGGAAAGGTCATTGGTTGACTTAAAGCATCACTAAAATTTGTTGCTACTTCTTATTTCTTGGCAAAGTTAACAAAACAAAAAAATAAGAGTCTGAAATTATAGCATTTGACTGTTTCTCTGTTCTGCAGCCTATGCTGGAAATGCAAACTATCATACCAAGTGAAGGGTACTCGGTGAAATTATACTGTAGAGTTAGCTATCTCATGCCTTCTTCAGGCTGATTACAACTCCCTTGCCTCATGCATGCTCCAAGATGCATAGATGCATGCCCAACTCTTGGAAAAAATAAAAAATTCGTGAAGTAGATTCTCAAAATCAAGTATGTCAAAGCAAATATTTGAAAACAGGATGGAGCATAATAAACACCAGGCCTTGCAGATGTGTTGTGATAATGTTCTTAACAGTAGTTAAGAAAGAAATACTTTGGCTCTTCTTTTTTTGTTGTTGTTTTGTTTTGTTTGGTTTTTGTTTTTTATTTGTTTTTTGATGTGTTTTTTGTTTGGTTTTTGGTGTTTTTTTTTTGTGACTGATTTGACATTTGGTGAAAATTAAATCGCTACCTACTAGAACAGTCCCTTTAAATATTGTTTCAAAGTACCATCTTTGGAAAGTCATCACTGTAATGAAAGCAAAGGCAAGGTGGTGGCTGAACTAGTTATCAAAACAACTTAATTATTTCCTGGCACAACAGAACCTCTGAAGTGTAATGCCATTTGGATGGGTCCTGAGATGATCATCAGCTTCTGCATAAACCACGGGCTGAGTGTGCCTGGCTGATTAAACATGAAGACTGAAGCTAAGAGAAAAGCTGGGATAAGGCTGCCTGGGGCTTCATATGAAAATTCCATGAAAGAGAAGCAGTGCCTAGAGAAGTATAAGACCCAAATGAAGTATAAAGCCTCACAGACCAACAATATTGCATCACTGAGGGTATGTTTAATAGCTGAATCTGCAAGGTGATAAGATTGAGATTAATATAGAGAAATTAGATAATGTAAGGGTTATTTAAGAGGCTTTTTGGGTGGTTTTTTTTTTTTAATTCTCAGAGCAAATATTGATGAAAAGGAAGCCCAGCAGAATGTTCATAGAATCATAGAATCGGTTGGGTTGGAAGGGACCTCAGAGATCATCAAGTCCAACCCTTGACCACTACCGCTGCAGTTATTAGACTATGGCACTGAGTGCCACATCCAGTCTCTTTTTAAATATCTCCAGGGACGGAGAATCCACCACCTCCCTGGGCAGCCCATTCCAATGTTCATAAAGGATGAATTTATATCTAATTAAAATAAGTTTAAAATTAAATATGCAATGTTATTCCTTTAACTACTTATGTAACACATATGATACAGTAACTTTTTCCATTTTTTTAAAAGTATTGAGACTCAGAGTAAGTAAATACTTTCTATATTTTATTTTTCATTTGTTAATTTAGTCCTATCAGTCAGCTTCCTGACCCAGTTATTTTTGAACATCTAATGCTCTGTTACCTCCTGGTATTTGACAGTGTTTATTCATCACAAATGCTTATTAAGAAGAAAAATATGCTTACTTCCACAATCCCTGTAAGATGGAACTGACAGAGTAACACTGTTTTTAAAGCTTGTGTCAGTTATTTCAACATTTTAAACAGTGTGATATTGTAGTGCTAATTCCACATAAAACTGCATAGAAGTTGTAAACCAGAACTTTTTTGTAAGAACTGAAATTATTATTCAGAAATTAAATGTGTTTTAGCTCTTATTTAGAAATATGAAGCTGTAGATGAAAGTTCGAGGGGCAAAAATGGCTACAGGTGGTGACAACAAAGAGACATTTTAAGTTAGGTAAATACATTAATCAAATGTATAACACTATCCCACCTAATACTTCCATGTTTGTAATTTTTGTGCATTAGGAAAAGCTGAAGAAACCATATCACAAATTCTAGTACTGCTCACTGAGTAGGTAGCTATTAAATATTTAGGCTTTTTTTTTTCCTCTTTTGCATAGTGTGCTCTGCTATCTTAGTCAATCCAATACTTCCAAGCCCTGCTTCCAATCAAACAGCTGAGGCATGGTAATATTATGGTAATATTATGTGGGACCATCTCATATATAGACATGCTCTGAGGAAAACCTTCATTAGGATAAATGTTGGCAATTATATTTTACATATGAGAAAGATAAAGCAAAATGTACACAAAAGAAAACAAACCCCGCCCCCCCAAAAAAACAACAACCAAAACAAAACAACAAACCAAATACATTAAATAAAATTTTATTAATAATAATAATAAGTATTAAATAATTCATTATTTCCAGCATTACCTATATTTTATGGAAGGGGTCTTGTACCTGAATCAACCATTTTAAAGACCTCTGAGATTTTATTGAGAGTTCTAAAGTTTAAACAGAGAGAAACTGATGTCATTTACAGGTAAGACTAATTTAATATTATCAGCCTGGTTTTAATTTTCTCACATTCCTAATTTGACAAAAATGGTATGATGGTTTTCATCTGAAATGGACATGCCTGTGCCTGAACTGTGAAATAAGATAAGGAGGAATTTATAACTTCTGAAATGTTCATGTAGGCTGAAATGCTCTCTTTTTTTATGACACTCTGATGTGTCAAAACAGAAAAAAGAGATTTCAGCAGTTTCTTCACTATAGATTGATGTAAGAGAGAGGAGGTTAGCTGAGTGTGTTTGTGGTGCTACAGCAATACATACAGCAAGGTTTTGATGGTAGTTATGTACTTCTGAACAGATCACAGATTCCTCTCTCAACTGATGCCTAGTACAGTGTTAAATTGACTGATTATATTGGCTAGACTAACATGTTTTTCACTTTCTAGAAGGCTGAAATGTGTGATAATTCCTGCAATGCACAGGATTTGATGTATCACACACATATGGGAAGAAAAGACTTGCTGTTTTTGACAGTTGGTTGTTGACAGTTCCTCTGTTCATCTTCAAGGTGACTATTAATAAACCTTCCTTTGACAGACAAAATGTTGTACAATATCATCTTCTGATGCAGTCAAATTGCTCTTTCTATTTAGTCACATATTGATTTGCTCTGATGTGTTTTTCATTCTTTTTGTCACCAGGCTGGCAGGTACCATGAAACCACAATATAGTTAAAACACTTCCTTTTTCTCAGAATCACTCTCAGAAAGTAATCAATGCAATAAAAATACAGCATCATGAAATGAATCCTGTGAAGTACACTTTTCTCACTCTCCCACGTTTACATGCACCATAAATGATTGTTTGATAACAGATAAGTCTACAGGTTGTCACCAGTCTAACCTTCTCACAAGCTTAAAGATGCATGTCTAAGAAATACCAGCTTATGAAGTTGTAATAAGAAGCTAGGGCTATACTGTGAATAACAAATACCTATTCTGGTAGACTCTTGGACCAGACAGATCCTTAGGCCTTTCAGTATAAAGAACTTGCCAATACCAAGAAGATTTAATGCTACAAAAATCCATCTTTTATTAAAATAAAAATGGCATTTTAAATGGCAACTGGAAGTTACCACTGGAAAGAGAAGAGAATTCTATTCTTCATGTTCACTTTGCCTTTATATCAAGTTTTATTTTACTTTGAGCCTTGGTTTTCATTGGCTTGTAAATGCTCTCAGTCCCAGTGAACTCCACATGGGAAACCTCCACTCTTCAGTCCCTGGACCCCTGTTACTGCTGTCCACAGCCACATCATAGGTGCTTTTAGCACACTCAGGAGATCCCTGGGGAAGAGGAACTGTGACTAAGAAAAGAGCAAGCATTATAGTGAACAATAAACTACACTCCACATAGCACCCTTTGCTGCTATCTGGTGATCATAAATTTGGCATGTCTGAGAGGAGGAACATAGGAGGGGGAAAAAGGAAAAAAGGTGGGGGATAATTTTGGTTTCCCTTTACTGAATTGTCTCATATTGGCTTTGGCTTTAAAAGAAGATGGTTAATATTTCAGATTCCTGTATTTATGCAATGGACAAAGTGCTCTCTTAGCCTTGATAAGTTCTCAAAAATTATCTTGCAAATTCTCCTTTTTCCACAGGCTCTATAGAGGTACATAATTGGCATCTTTCTGATATTTAAAAAAAAAAACAACTTGAAAATCTTTGCATACTAGATGTTCTATCTGGATAGCAGAAGAAGGGAAAAAGAAAAAGAAAGAGTTTGGAGCAAACAGTTTGAGGATTTCCTCATTTCTAATATCTTTGTGTTTATTTATGGTTTAGTTTTATTTTTCACAAGGAGTTTAGATGACTGAGCATTTGAACTTGAAAAACATACACAGAATCTTGAAAACAGATAGTGACCTAAAAAGATAATTTGTGACATCTTCCTTCCTCCAGGAATGGTCAGTGTGAACTTTCAAGCACATATTTTTTTCAATTTGCCGTGAAAACCTCCTCTCGCTCTCCAAATTTTTTACATAGTACTACACTGTATTGACTGTATGTATCATCAAAAACCTATTCCTAATGTTGAATGGAACTGAACATTATGACTATGTGAAACCTACTTCTTACCCTAAACATGACAAGAACTTGGAAATATTTTTTAGCAGTCTTTTATGTAGTTGAAGAAAGAGAAGCTGTCAAATCCTATGACAGTTGTTCTAGCTGTACGAAACAATGCCAACTCAGTCTTGTTATTCTTGTATTTGAAGTCTCTGATCATTGCTGTTATATTTCAAAAACTGATTCTTTATTTTGTGAAATATGATACCCAAATTTGATTGAAAATTCTAGTTTAAGCTTATCATGTGCTGTAGCGTTTGAGATATTTCACTTTTTAACTATTTATACTTGGGTTATGCATTATGAGATTAGATCTCTTCCCTACTTTTGAAACTTCATTTAAAATTTAGCTTTTCAGAAATGAGCAGATGTCTTTTCTCAAAAAAAAGCCATATTAGTGGTTTTGGAAGATGTAGCATTTGTCTTTCACCGTTTTCTTTCTTGGCTCTCCAGATTTCTTTTTAAAAGAAGCAATCAAATTAAATTGAAAACCTTGTTTTTTCATTTTTTGAAAAAATGAATTTTACTTCCGGCAATTTTTCAACAGGGCTTATGTTGGAAGCCTTCAGAAAATATTATTTTCAAACAAGTAAAGATTTATTCTGAAGATTCATCAGGCTGAAGATATGGCTGCTTGAAACTAGATCAATTTTTTTCTTGAAAAAAATGTGTTAACTGAAGAATGCAATGTAAGTGGAGATAAATTTTTCATTTGTTATAATTTAAAATGTTGGTGAGACTCCGTCTTATTTCTTTGTTCTTCTTATGTCCTTATGACTTTTTTCATTTCAATTTTGATACATCATAATTTCTGCAGTATTCATTCAAACATAAGGGAAAAACTGATGTTTGAGGGGGGAAAGTAAAGACAGGAAGAGGAGACCCAGGAGATCCCACTAATTTTTCTTCTTTTTAGTTTAATTTTAAAATTTTAAAAAAATATATTTTTTAAATTTTTTTAAGAACAGAGATTCTAATGAAAATATATTATTATTTCTTCTAGTGCATTCTAGATGAAACATGTAAAGAATGTGAGGAGATCTTTCTGTAACAGGGTTAGACTTTTAAATTAGAGAATCATAGAAAGTATGAAGTTTGAAGGGACCTTGAGAAATCATCTAGTCAACCCCCCCCCTGCCAAAGCAGGATCACCTAGGACGGGCCACACAGGAATGCATCCAGGTGAGTTCTGAAAGTCTTCAGAGCAGGAGACTCCACAACCTCTCTGGGCAGCCTGTTCCTGTGCTCCATCACCCTCACAGTAAAGAAGTTTCTCCTCATACTGAGGTGGAACTTCCTATGTTCTAGGTTAAACCCATTATTCCTTGTCCTGGATAAGGAAGGGGCACCACTGAAAAGAAATTGTCCCCTTCCTCTTGACCCCCACCCCTCAGATATTTATAAACACTAATAAGATCCCCTCTCAGCTTTATTTTCTCAAGGCTAAACATCCACAGTTTTCTCAGTCTTTCTTCATAGAAGAGATGCTCAAATCCCTTAATCATCCTCATAGCTCTCCATTGGACTGTCTCCAGTAGATCTCTGTCTCCCTTGAACTGGGGAGCCCAAAACTAGATACAATATTCCAGATGTGGTCTCACCAGGGCAGAGTAGAGGGAGAGAAAACCTCCGTAGATATGCAGAACACAGTTTTCCTGATGCACCTTAAGGTATCACTGGCCCTCTTGGCCACAAAGGCACCCTGTTGGCCCATGGAGAATTTACTGCTCACTAGGACTTCAAGGTCTTTCTAAATGGAGCTGCTTTCCAGCATGATATCTCCTGTACTGGTGGCTGGTGTTATTCCATCCTACCCAGATGCAGGACTCTACACTTGTCCTTATTGAACTTTATGAGGATGACTTTTGCGCAACTGTCTGTCCAGCCTCTCCATTGGATAGCAGCACAGCCTTCTGGTCTATCAGCCATCCCTCCCAGCTTTGTGTCATCAGCAAACTTGCTGAGGGTACACTCCATCCCCTCATACAGGTTGCTGATTAAGATATTGAACAAAACTGGACCTCATATTTATCTCTGGGGAACAGCACTGGCCACAGGCCTCCAACTTGACTCTCTGCTGCTGATCACAGCCCTCTGAACTTTGTTGTTGAGCCTCCCAGTCCAATTGTCAATCCCATATTTCTTGAATTTTGCTATGAGGATGTTGTAGGAGATAGTGTCAAAAGCTTTACTGAAGATGTATGACATCCACTGCTCTCCCTTCATCTACCCATTTGGTCATGCTTTCATAGAAGGATATCAGGTTAGTCAAGCCCTTAGTAAAACCATGTTGGCTACTTCTGATAATATTATTTTCTTCCAAATCCTTAGAGATGGACTCCAGAATGATCTGCTCCTTCACCTTTCCAGGAATGAAGTGAGGATGACTGGTCTAGAGTTGCTTCAGTCTTCCTTCTTGCCCTTTTTGAAAATTGGGGTGACACTGGCTTTCTTCCAGTCCTCAGGCACCTCTCCAGTTCTCCATGATTTTTAAAAATGATGGAAAGTGGCTCGGCAACAGCATCAGCCAGTTCTCTCAGCATATCTGGATGTACCCTATCAGGGCCCATGGATCTGTCTGTTTTCAGATTATCCAAGAGATCGCTAACCCAATCCTCACTGACCATTGGAGAGTCTTTCTTCCTCTAGTTATGCTCTGTTACTTCTGACGAATGTGATTTCTGAGGCTGGTCTTAGGAGTAAAGATTGAGGCAAAGAAGGCATTGACCAACTCTGCCATATCTTCATGTCCTGTGATCATATCTCCCACTTCATTTAACAGTGGACCCACTTTTTCCCCTACTCTTCTTTTTCTCATTGATATATTTGAAGAAACTCTTCTTGTTTTCTTTCATCTTTTTCCACATAAAGTTTTTCCAGGAGCTCCTTGCTTCTCCATGCAGGTGTCCTGACTCCTCTACTTGATCTTTTCCTTCAAGGGGATACATCTATCTTCAGCTTGGAGGAGGTAGTGTTTGAATATTGACAAACTCACTTGGGCCACCCTACCTTCTAGAGCTCTAGACAATGAGACACTTGTAAGTAGATCTTTAAAGAGGACAAAATTTGTCCTCTTAAAATCAGGGTAGAGATTTGATTTAATATCCTGCTTCTTTTATTAACAGTGCTAAACTCTAACATGTCACGGTCACTACAAACAAGACTGTCCCCCACCTTAACACCTCTGACCAGACCTTCTTTGTTTGTTAGTACAAGGTCCAGCATCGCACCTGTAGCAGAAAGTTGTCAAAAATGCACTGCAGGTTCCTTTTAGACTCACTGTGCTTGGCTGTGTGATCTGTCCAACTAATATCAGGGTGATTGAAGTCACCCATGAGCACCAAGTCATCTGACCTTGAAGAGGCTACTTCCAGCTGCCTGTAGAAGGCCTCATCAACAATCTCTTCTTCATTTGGGGGTCTATAGTAGACCCCCACGAACTCCCATATTTGCATGTCCCTTAGCTCTTATTGTCCTCATCTCCCCCTGGGTTAAGAAAAATGTATTCTAATTACTTACTCACATAAAGGGCAATTTTACCACTACACCTTCTCAGTCTATCCTTCCTAAAAATGAAGGATATCCTCCATAACAACATTCCATAAATTATTGTATGCCATCAGCATAAGACTGTTTATGATTCCATTGTCTTTTTAAAGTTGATTATGCTAATCTTCACAATGCTAAGTTGATTGTGAAGAACATGATGTTTTTAGAAGCATTTAGGTGTGTACTGAATGTAACAGTTTTATTGGTTTTTTTTTTCAAATGAGACAAGGGGGATGCACCTATAACAGTAGAGAGCACACTTGAAGCAATGAAAAAGACAACACACCTGTATGTCCTCTCATCTTGAAAACAGGTGGTTCTCAAACTAGTGCTGAAGAAGGAAAATGAATGCTGTAAAAAACTCCTTAGAGACTAATTGCATAAACTGATTAAAGGTACACGTGAAAAAGTAAGTTCTCAAGCATACTCTAAAGGCAAGATTAAGATAAGATTCAATACATAACAAAAATAATATTAGGTAATTAAAAAAATATTTCTGCAACATATGAGAATGCTAAGCTTCAGGGTGGAGAAACTAAGGTTAATGCAGAGTTTGGCAATGCAGTGTTGTGAAAAGATAGCTCAGTGAGTCACACGTGTAGGCCATAAGCTTCTTCCTTCCAAACTCATCAGAGACTGACAATGGCCAATGTGGTTGCTAAGACATGGATGAACTGGAATAAAACTAATGGGATAAGGGTTTCATCGATCCTATTATTTGACTTCTCTCCTGCTTTGCATAGTAAGAGGGAGCCTACTCTGGACCTTTGTGGTGAACCAAAGGCCATACGCAAAGAATAGGATTTCCAAGCATCAGTACATTATTTGTATTTTTAAAGAAATACTATCCAATTCCATTAAATAAGAAAAAAACCACCAAAAACCAAAAAACAAACCAACATAGTATATAATAGCAAGACAAGAGGGCATGGTCTTAAGTTGTGCTGTGGGAGGTTTAGGTTGGACACTAGAAAGAATTTCTCTACAGAGAGAGTGATCAGGCAATGGAATGGGCTGCCCGGTGAAGTAGTGGATTCTCCATCCCTGGAGATATTTAAAAAGAGACTGGATGTGGCACTCAGTGCCATGGTCTCGTAACCACAGCAGTAGTGGATCAAGGGTTGGACTTGATGATCTCTGAGGTCCCTTCCAACCCAGACAATTCCATGATTCTATTATTCTATGAATGGAGCAACTGAGTTAGGGTTTTGCATTAAATATCAAGTCTGTTGATGTTGGTAATTCAGTGAGACGTCTTGAATTATTACATGAAGTTCTTTTGTATCTCTCCTTTCTTATAAGGTGGACTCCTAGCAAAGGGGTAGACAACCTCCTTTGTAGGAATCTGAGTATTGTAAGTGCATGCTACAAGAAGTAAATGGTTGCATTTCCAGTTATGTTGTACATTGTCCTACCCTGCGCAGAACATCCAACAAAACCCTTACCTGTCTGAATATCTTTATTTTCACTTTTCACAATTTAATAAGACACAAAGTCAAATTTCCTTAATCAAACTCATTGGTTAACTGGAAGTGGATCAGAGATTTTTTTTGTCAGCTTGCATCAAATTTAAATGATGCTTATGATATGAAAAGGCTAGTTCATTTATTTTTATGCAAGTTATTGAATACAAAGTTATTCATGGAGCAGCTAATTTTGCATAGTGTCAGTTATTTTTAATTTCCTCCCTTAATGAGAGGTTGCAGGTGGTGTACAAAAATATTTCATTTTTATTGTTTTTATTATTTTTTAAATTATAGGATATGACAGGTGTTTGATGGCACAGTTTATGATTGTTCTAAAGTTCATCACATATAACTTCAAGCATTATCTACCTATCAAGAATAGTAGCTTGTAGTTAGTAAAGTGCCTATTTGATATAAGGAGACACTAACTTTAATGTGAAAAATGTGAGGGACTTAAAAGGAGAGAAAATTTCTTGTCTCCTGAAATCCCTTAAGTGTATTGCTGAATAGCATGAAGGACTGTATTTTTCAACATTGCTGATGATTTTGATTATATTTCTTTATCCCTATATATCTAGGGATATTTCATAAATTGAAGTGGTAAATATTTGGTCTTTTCCACAACTGATGGCAAGGCTAATGTGCTATGTGAGTTGTAAGAAAACAATAACCTACTGCTAGGCTATTCTAGCTGCTACACAGCCATTTTTTTTTTCTTCTCAGACTTATCTCTATGGTGAAAAAGGTTCAAAGGATTTTAGTCAGTTTGGGATAAGCGCAGAGTAAGTTTGCATCTGTTACAATTTACCATGTAGGCATTCCTTTTGTTAAAGAGATGGTAACGACAGCCTTATGTAAACCTAATCTGTTTTAGGATTAGAATGGCATAGACAGTTCTTAGTCCATTCACCTGTGTTGGTAGGACAGATGAAACTGAAATCAGGTCTTATTTTTCGTACTTACTTCTCATCTATAACACCTTTCTATTTTTAACAAAAAATTATGATCGTGACAGCATTGTGGATGAATGACATAAGATGGATGGACATATATTAACTTAGGTTATTAAAACAAAAATTTCTTTAATCTGTGCATTCTAGGTCTCTATAAAGATTGTTCATTTATACCAGATCATGAGGCAGATCTGTCCATGGTGAGACACCACAAAGGGCTAAAAATCTGGAAAACTCTGAGTTGCATGTAATCAAAAGAAATAGAACTGCAAACAGCTGGAAAGCAGCAGATATGCTGTTGTTGATAATGTCTGATGTTAGATAGATTTCAAAGAATAGAAAGTCTTTCTAGCCAGTAATAAAAGATTTTTGTTTATTGTAGAATTGATGAAAAATATTTTTTTTTCGTCCTTGAACACTTTATCCATGCTTAGAATCATGTATGGTCATGTATGGCAGAAATTTTAATAATAAAAATAGAAATCTGTGGTACACTTGAGGAAGTACACATCCTAGTATACTGGCAAATACAAGTAAGGTGAAGGAAGCTATACCTTCTCTATTACCTTATCTAATATTTATGTTTAACTGTTGAAAACTGTAAATAATTTGGTGATAAAGCTTGCTTTGGTGTATGTAATAAGAAATTGGAACACTTTAGTCTGAATAGTTTCCTAATTTTTTTTTGTTAAGAGTATATTTTTTTCCAACACCTTTGAACAATCATGGTTACCTCAGGTTCTCCATGTTCTTTTTTGACTTAAATGAGAAATTGGGACCATTGCTATATAAAAAGCAAGACAACTGAGGAGAAGGTGGGAAAATACCGAGGGTGTCAGATGCATCATCCCTAGAGAATTCTTTGAACATAAGTCTTACCTTGCCCACATATTGTGTATCTGGACCTGTGTATTCTTCCAGCAAGAAGAACTGATTCCACATCCAACCACGCTTGGTGCGGTGCAATGTTTTTCCACCATTTTCTGGCAATCCTGCTATCCTTTCATTGAATGAGTGCTTATTAGTTCTTTTTTGAGATGGCATCATGTGAATCTCATGAAACATACAGCTCCAAAGTAAAACTGTCATAGAGTGAGTCTTCATCATTTACAGTGGTGCTGTTAGTCTCCACTCCTCTAACGATCCACAAGAAAATAATTTCAAATTTTATATTCCTCTTGTAAGTAGAGGATCCTAGAGGATGGAGAAAAGAATTAGAATAAGCTGCAATATTCTTTTTCTCCCTAAAGCTATGGCCTTCCTGTAAGAAGGAATACCATTAGCATATCAATCACAACAATAACCCATGGAAATTACATATAACCATGAAAATAAGGACCAGTTGTATGTTAGAACATTTTTGAGACAACTGCATGCACAAACTAATTAGAGAGTTTAATTCATTCTGTTTCATTCTCTCAGCCGTGTAGAGGCAGTAATTTAAAAACACTAAGTAAAATACTTTTACATTTTACACCTTTAGCTATCAGCAGTACCCTGATACAACAAAACAGCCACAGTAAGAAACCTTACAACCTAATCTCTGACGGCTCAACATGATGCTTTCCTCTCTTACTGTCCAAATGTCTCTATCACTTCATTTTCTGAAGTGTTTTCTCTCACTTCATTATTTAAACAACCCTGTATTCCTCTTTGCTAGCCCTCAAACGTCCAGAGAATCTCCTTTTTCTGCAAAAAGAAAAGGAACTCACAATATAAGATGAAATTTAAAGTAATGCTGATGCGTTCAACAGTTTCCTTATTCAAGGGAAAAAAGTGCTCATTAGATAAGTTTTGGTTCATAAGTATCATGCTGAGATTAGCAAAATTCTACATATGGGAAACAATTCTACATTTAGAATGTATTTTAATTTTCCTGATTAATGTTAACTTTAATGGTAAAGAATCTTATTGTAATTATTTTTTTCTGAAATTGACACTGAGATTTTGCAGAGATTTTTGTAAACAACAATGAATCAAATCAAATTATAGGCTTTTTTGTTTTGTTTGGTGTTTCTTTGTCTGATTGTTTAAGCAGTATTCTTTATCTGGTAATACAGCTGAAGTGCTTGATGTTCTAGTCTTTTCGACAACCTGGGTTTCCTGTCAAGCCTGCTTCTTTCTAGCTGAGCTGTAATTTTATATGACAGAAAGGACAGAAAAACAATTCAGCAGCAAAAGTATCATTTTCTTTGGGAATCCTAGTCCATGAACAGTGCTATTAGCAAGAAGGTCCAAACCCCAGAAATTTTATAATACTGAAATTTAAAAAAATGCACATACCTATCCTGCCTTCTCCCATAAGCCAAATTACTAGGAGCTACATTCACTTTGTTTTCAGTTAGGGAAGGAGAAGGGAGTCTTTCTGTGTATAAAAATGTATGTATTTTTTTGAAGTAAGATGATTTTTGTGAAAATTATTAGATCAAAATCAAAACTTCTTTAATGGAAAACATTCACTGAATTTTACTCCAGAGGCTCCAATGTTTAAATTGATGGAATTGTGCCCTTGTGTGGAGTTTTACTTAAAATGATTCAATTCTGTATGGTCTTGGGATCTCAAGCAGTAATCCTGAAGGAGGATCAAAGTCTTAGCATTTCAGTAACTTCAAACACAGTTTTAGCTGAGCAAGAAGTGAAGGCTTGGAATGTTTATCACTTTCTGACATAGCATTAAAAAAATGAAAATAAAACAATTTAATGGGTGACAAATTTATGCAAAAGGACTTGGATATTATGCAGGAATACTCACATTCTTTTTCTTCTTTATTTAATTAAGGAATCAAAGCACCAAATTAATTCCATTTGCATGAAAAAACATGAATTTGCACAAATCTTGGCATACATTAGTGTATTTATTTTTTTAAAAAATTCTGTAGGTATATTACAAATCTTTTCTCCTTCTTTGTTTTGCTTAATATGTTTTTGTTACATGTGGTAGGGCAACGAGTGGCTCTTGTGTGGTTAATTTAATACCAGTAAATTTTGATCATATCTGGAAAACATATTCTATACATAGGGGTCTCATTTAGTGATTGAAATTTAATGGATACAGATCAAAAGACAAAAAACATCTCATCCAATCTTTTATTCATATATAAATTTGATTATTCTAATTCCCTGTATTAGAGATTCCCAGACAGTACCCATTTTTATCACTACATAAAAATATTTATCCATGTAGAACGTGACATGATCATCCAAATCATTAAATAAAAGCGCGGCAAATTACAAATTTTGTAAATTAAATTTGAGTTTAGGATTTGTAGAATGAAAGTGAGCAACAACAGGAATAGCCTTTGAAAATTTTATATTCAAAAGGTATATTATCAAGTTTGTGCAATGGATCTGCATTCTGCTCTATCTTCTTGAGATATTCATGCTTGTTTTGTCATCAAAGAGTTTCACAGCTGTATTCACACCACATTATGTTGGACTGTAGCTCAAGAAGTCATGTCACACGCATTTGGAAATATGCTCACATATTCAGATGGATAAAATTTTAGTTTTGATTGCTTTTTCTCTGCACATGTATAATGTGTTGCTATATAACATTTCCAATAAATTTAATGTTTTTATATATTTAAGGTCATGACTGATCTATCACTCTGATTTCTTGGAACATATCAACTCCTCTGCATTAGAACAAAACAAACCATAAAAAACACAAACAAACCCCCTGAAAATTACACATGTATTTGGCAAAATATTAACAAATAATAAATCTACACAAGTACTAAGAAACCTAAAAATATATAAAACCTGAAAAGCCTCTAGGCCTTGGAAGAATGCTGTGAAAGATAGTTATTAAAAATATCAGTTTAAATATTCTCATAAAAATGTAATTCTTTCAAAACACAGACTAATTCAAGAGATTATTTAGTCTGGTTTTTTTATTATTATTATTCTTTATTAGTGAATGGAAGAGGGAAGAATATAGATAGAATAATAATTTATAGAGGATAGAATAGGGCCAAAAATATCTTCGTTAATACTTTGGAGAAGTTTGGGTGCATGCTTAGTTTTTCAATAATTTTAAATGGAAATGAAATTTCAGATTTGAAATGCTTCACTTTTGCTTTTTTAAAAATGCACATTTTTAAATTTTTGAAATTGCTCTAAGTCCTTTCTGTCCAAACACTATTTTCCATAGGAAAATGTAGGATCTTTATTTTTTATTTTGTACTCAAATAAATACTTCAAAAAACTCATTGGCTCATTCATCTTATCTCATAGTCAGATGTTCAAATGGGTCAGGACCTGCATTTGGTTGATTCAGAAGGTGTATTTTAATGCTGAAACAAACGATTCTGGTGTAGTCTGTCAGAGTAAGTCCAGCTGTTCAAGGGACCATAATGCACTGTGCTCAGATGCTCTGAGCTTGTTATAGAAATTATTTCTGTGGAAAAATCTGTGTTTTAAACAGTGTGGTATTTCTGGGTTTTTTGTTTTTTTTTTTGTTTGTTTGTTTTTTTTCTCAGAGTAATCTAGATTCCAGTATTTTACCCTACCCAGGACAGAATGTAATGCGAGCTTGTTTAAAGTATGTTGTGGGTTTCAGGGTTTTCAGTGTAGTGCTGCCCTCTACTGATTTCCATGCTCATTAACAGGAGGACTTTTCAGAGTGGATAGGCTGTATCATTGATGGTCATGACAGGAAGGACAAGACTCAGTTTTTGGAATAATCAAAAAACAAAACAAAAAACCCCAAACAGTCATTATTTTATTATTTTACATTTGATTTTCCATTGATTTTTACAATAGTTGGACATACTGGAAGTAAAATTTGAGTTACTAATGTTGATCAGTCTGGATATACTGAACATTACTGGTAAACATCTATTTTGATTTCTTCTAAAAGAAGCAAAGACCCTAAGTCTTAAACCAGAGAGAAGAATTTTTAATGGGTTTTGTTCCAAGTAAAGTATAAAATTACATATGAAATCTCTCTCACTTCTGTTTCAACCACTTTTTCAGTACAATGGTCAGCTTACTGATCTGGTCAAACAATAGAAACAAGTTTTCACTCTAGATTCATTGGAAAAGTCTTTTAAGATGTTTTATTAAATATTTTAGTGCTCCAAATGTTGGATAAACTGTATTCTTTCCCAAATTTGCAAATCAGAAGATCTGAGAGGATGCAATAAATATTTCAGTGATTTGAGGGATCTGTGACTGCAGTGTCTCTTTGCAGTCAGGACTGTGATATCAGAATCCTACAACATTTTCAGGTAAATGAATTATTTCTGTATGAAAGCCATTATTCTCCGCAGCACATTTGCAACTGCAAAAATGCACCTTTTAAAGTCCTTTTGAATGTAAATAAGACTATTTAGATGCTTCAGGTGTAGCACGGAATAATCCCTGCAGGGATCAATAGCAGGGATTTGTTAGCAATGATGCCAATTTAAATGTTTCCCTAGCAATTGCCATGGCAATGCTTTTAATTAGTACAACATAGTCACTCACAAGAGTGACACGAAAAAAAAGCCTAACCATCGGCAACTTGATAATGTGCCCCACATTAGTTTGTTTCATTTGTTAACAGTGAAGTAAAATACTGTTCTAAAACAAAAGGGCCATAATGCTCATGTGTAGCTAAAAATAGAGGTTGACTGCAGCAACAGTGTTTCATATTGCACTAAGTAATCCTTAAATAGGAAGGAGGCAACTGATGTTCCAGGTGATCCAAACAACCTGTAAAACTAAAATGCATATTTTAACAGCATATAGGAAGTGTAAATCTTGTGTGACATGCATGTATGGAAGCAGTCTCATTTACTTTGGCTGTGTTTCTTTTGGAAAAAATATATCTGAATGCAGATTTCATCTACCTAGTCTGAATACTATGAAAAGTGATGCTGTAGCAACAAGGTGCCATGTTTTGTTCACTGCTCACTGCCACTGGTAACACCAAAGGCTAGCTAGAGGCTAGGTCTGTGCCACTGTATGTTCACTCCTATTACCCTTCTAATTAAAGATATCCCAGGTGTGCATACACATGCAGTGCTCAAATATTTCCTTAGTGAAGTCATTCTACAAGCATGAATACAGACTGGATGTATCATGGATGACTGACTTTCAAAAAGCAAGCTCCTTTTGTTTTCATCTTCCTAATTGTTTTCCTTCCCTCTCCCCTCTTCACAGGTAAAGATGGAATTTGAGGGTAAAATTGAAAGGATTAAAACCAAATAGCCACTGTGGGTCTTTGGCTAACCTCCTGTGCTGAACCTGAGAGAATCAAAAAAGGTTTTTCATTTATTTCTATGAGAGTTGAAGTAGATTTTGAGGGATCTTCAGATTTAAGAGACAGATTTCACACTCATTCTTTGAGTACATACCCATTCTTCGAGTACAAGTACTCAGGTCCCATTCAAGAACAGAAACATGGGCCACTCTAAAAAAGAAACACTTCCCCACTCAGCAGCTCTCACCACAAACCTTTTGTAACAGATTCTCAAAACTACTTTTTGCGCATTTGTTTGCTGGTCTGTTCTCTGTTTATAGTGAAGATCAGCTCATCTGCAATTTTTGCAGGGAAACAGATGAAGACTTTTCTTTATGTCTGGGACACCAGTGCAAGTTCCTTTAGCTCTATGAAGAAAGAAGTCACAAAAATATATATAAAATTTTAAGGAACGTGAACTAATAGCAATTTGTGTTGTGATGTCTGTTCAGTTGATGCCTTTAACTGAAGGCAAACAAATCTGTGATTTGTAGGTGTGGTATAAGAAACATTTATTCTGCTGTGACAAGAGAAAATTAGGCTTTATATTAGAGTCTTGCCAGACACTTGGGCACGTATACTGGAGACATGGAGAATGGTCTACATTCAACTCAACCTGGCCTGAGTCACTCTCTTATAGCACTCAGAGTGAGTGACACCCGTTCTCCAGATGGATGGATGTGGTAAGAGAGTGTGTTGAATCATGTCTGCACAATCCCCAGTGGCAAAGATTCATGCCACAGTGACTTAAAGCAACTGTCCTTGGGCAGTGAAAATACCACCTGGCATTCTCTGGAGCAAGTGTCTTCTGAGGTGCAGATGAAACCCTCTCTGGACTCTTTCTCCCCCAGCCATCTTTCTGTCAGCTAGCCAATGAAGCCTGCAGCACTTCCAGCCCATCCTGTATAAAGGTCTATCACTTATTAGAAATGGTATTCACTTAAGCTAAAAAGAGACTTTTAAAATAACTACTCCTGAGGCAGCATCTTACTGCATTACAAAATTGAAATGAGTATTTTCACATTAAAAATAATAGAAGACTCTTTTTTCTCAGTAATGAACCTTTTTAGAGAAGCAGCTTTTCATTACCATGAAGGGAACTAGGAAATATAGCATTTGTAAACCCTTAACACAAGACCCTTTGAAGATATTTCTTTGATATTTAGTATTGATTTTTTTCCCAACAGGGGAAGAAA
The DNA here is from genome assembly GCA_023637945.1 of Phaethornis superciliosus. Lineage (NCBI taxonomy): Eukaryota > Metazoa > Chordata > Aves > Apodiformes > Trochilidae > Phaethornis > Phaethornis superciliosus. The sequence continues at coordinate 77,935,469 of JAJQWJ010000002.1, forward strand.
TTGGCTTATATAATGAAGCTGCATTATAAGTTTTTATATCACACCTTATTTACAAATGCAGCACATTGATCTCTTTCGGGGTTTTTAAAGAATAGGCTTCAGAAACAGGATGAAAAATAAATGATGTAATCAAAGAAAAATTCTTCTCTTTGCTTACCCTCTAAGATCATCTCAAGTTCTGTCACTCATAAACTGGTTGGTTTTACTTTGATATTTCTATCTTCCAATATTTAAGACTTTCTTGTTGTTGTTCTTTTGGTGCTGTTTTTTGTTTGTTTTTTTGTTTCTTTCTTTGTTACATTGTTCGGTCAGGTTTTTTGTTGTTTTTTTGTTGTTGTTGTTGTTGGTTGGTTGTTTTTTTTCACAAGTGTCCTAGCTCTCTATTTTCCAGATACAAACCAAAGCAGTACCTGTAGTTTTAGGCCCCTGTTTTCTAGATGCATAAATTCTCATCAGTCTCTCTATATGAAACAGATGACATGTCACCTATAGCAACACTTTTAATGGTAAAATGTTCTTACCACTTCTTCTGATAACTCATACTATGTGCATTGACCAAATGCCTCTTTCCTGCTGCTTTATTATGCAGCAGTCCAATCTGGTCACACAGTTAGGTCCTAATGAATCAGTCTGAGACTTCATGTCAGGTGCTTCCTACCTCTGAATGTCTCCTGAGCACAGCATGTACAAGGATAAGAGTTTGCTAAATGTTCTCAGTCTTTACCTTGTATAATGGCCCAAGAGGTTGTTACAAACCAGAATTTCTTGGAATAAAGACATATTCAAGCTAGTATTTCTTAGATTTTTAAATCCACTAATCTTTTCGTTGTCATGTACCTCTGAGTCGTTAGAAATCTTGTTCCTATAGAGAAGGATTGTAAAAAGCAGGCTTAATTACTGCCTTCAAGGGAAAATTCTTTCAATTCTCTGGACAGGAAAAACTCAGTTGCTGACCAATTAAAGGTAGTTACCAGATTTGGTCTGGTAATTGAAGTCTGTGGTTGCTGCTTCTGGCTATCTTTTTTCAGAGTTCAACCCCCTGTACATCCTTCTGCTGTTTCCAAGAAGGCAGCACAAACTGCAGAAAAGTCTCATCTTCACAGTTAAGCATGCCCCTTGCAAGTATAGGTATTTGTGCATAGATTTAAATGATGACTTTGCTATTTGCTATTTCAGTCTCAAAGGACTCTAACGCAGCTGGGGCTTCAGCCTTTATTTCCATTAAAAACAATGTAAGATACCCATAAGTGGTAATTATACCACTTATAGGAATAATGTAGAACTCAGAAATATAAAGGACAATTACTTCCCTTTTTTTCCTATTTCTAGGTCTGAATCTCCTCCTTTAAACAAAAAACACACCCACCCAAATAAGAAAAAAAAAACCCCTTCACTTGCATCTTATTTGATTTCATTATTGAAACATAAACACAAAACATGAACAAATTCTATATAAGTGTAATAAATTATTGCTTATTCTACTAGTATCCTGATAGGCCAATTTGAGGACGTCTTCAACAAGCAGACATCCATGATAGTGTTTAAGCATGAGAAGCATACCATGATTTTTCTCCTGCTTGTTTTATCAGTCTACAAATATGAGACAATTAGTAACTGCCAATAGTCTGTCATTACTTTTTCTACTTGTTCTTTGAAACAATGTAAACTTATAGGAGCCACAACATTCTGCAAGGAGAGTCACAGTTTAACAGACTTAATAAAAGGACCATCTCTTTTTGTTTGTTTCTGAACATTGTAACTGACCCCTTCATTAGCCAACTAGTGCTGCCCTCGGAAGCCACAGAAGTCATTCTCTCCGTTTACCACTGATGAATGTATAGACTTAAATCATCTCCTTCTGCTATCTCTTTCCTAAGGTGAAAACTGGGACTGCAGGATTAATCATTCCTCATCTGGAAGCTGTGCTAAACTTTTTATTGCACCTGTAGACACCCTCTGAGGCCCGCCTTTTTTTGTTTTGGTTTGGGTTTTTTTGGTGTATCTTTTGAGAATGGAGAACATAATTTTGAGACTAGAGAACATAGTTTGTTGCAGTATTCAAGCTGCAGTAGCTTCATGCATATAGAAACAGCAGCTTAATCACATTCTTTACTTAATTTAATCATGATACATGGCATTGTTTGCTTTTTAGACTGCTGAAATGCTCTAGGTTAATGTTTTCCTGTTACTATCTGTTGTTACATTATGGTGTTTTCCCTAATGGCTATAGTCAGATTTCATTATACCATGTGCGTGGCTTTCCATAATTTTGTTAGAATGTCACCATCCACCAGTTTGGTGTCCACTCTCTGTATTGTGTAGACTATAAATGTACATATAGCCAAGTACTACAGCTAATAAACCATTATAAGATAGAGACTGGTTAGCATTGCAAGGCTCAAATCCATATAGCTAAACCCTCTTCTACTTTCACCTGCCTCCCTCCAAAGCAGGGTTACCATGTCCAAATAAATCTATGAAAAATAACTCCAGGCTTAGTCCTCATACACTGTCAGGAATTTTCTGTAAGTGTGACAGCTGATACATGCTCAACTGGTGTTAAAGACTGTAATAACAGTGAAATTGTATGGAGACTTACATTACAAAAGACATTTTCCTTGCCAGGTGAAGTATTTAGTATAATAATGCTTCTAAGATCCTTTTGCAAGGTTTTGCAAAGCCCCCTTGGCTTTATTATGCTGAATGTCACTTGCAAAGTTTTTCACCATGATATTCAAGCATATTATCAGTTATTTATGAGTATGTTGCACAGTGCTGGTCCCAATACAGATCCCTGTGGAACCCGACAACAGACCTTATTGCATTGTGAAAGCTTGTTATTTACTTCTCCCTGCTGGTTCCTGTCATTTAGTCAATTACTGATCCATGCAGGGACCTTTCCCTCTATCTCACAGATTCTTAGGAGAATTTGGCAAGTTACTCTGTCTAAAGCCTTCTAGAAGCACAACTACACTGTATCAAAGAAGTAAAAGTTGACCATATGCTTGTTAATTATTTCAGAGGACTCAAATAGGTCTGAGGCAGAACTTCCCTTTCCAAAAAGATACTGACTTTTCCCCAGTGTGTTTCTAAAATTGTGTTCTTTATAAAAGTTGTTAACAATTGCACTGGTTTTGGACTCAGATTGTCCCTGTGACTTCTCTCTAGAAGAACTGCAGATGTATTTCAAAAGGTGGTGTTCAATTTGATACCTTGAAACCTCCAAGTATCAAGGAAGTTGAAGTGAAATGTTAAAGAAAGTAATGAAAAATTCAGAAGTTTCATCATTGAGATTTTTAAGATTACTGATAGTATACATGAAGCATCTGCTATATACTACAACCTGAAATCCCACTGTCGTGAAACTAGATTTTCTGATGATTCACTGGTTATACAATAAAATAAATAAATACATAACCCCAGAAACAATCCATTGTTTTATCCCTAAGGTCTTCTAACTCTTTCTGTTTTCTTCTGAAAACTGAGACAAATGAACCCCAAAACAGTGGGGAGCCACAAGCATAAGCACTGATGGTAAAGTTTCTCATGGAACTTCCCAAACAAATTTTCACTTTCTACTTACAGCAGTTTGTTAAAACCAAAATGTTTCCAAGCTGCTGATGAAGTGGCAGTATCACACAGCACTGGATGCTGGGTGGTGATTCCAATAGAGACCCTTTTTGATACTTGTTTCATAAGAATATATTTTCTCTCCCAAGAGCTACTAGCATAGACTCTGTCAATTGAACCCCCTCTGGTGCTTGACAATCCTTTAGAGAAGTCTACTAAGAACTCTTATTAGTAGCTAAATCTTTGACTTCCATGCTCAATTTCATATTGAAATTTCAATTAGTTATAGTTTTAAAGTCCCCTGGAAAAAGAATCTTCCAAAAATATTTTTTTTCTTTTTTTTTTTTTTCTCTGTTGGGGTTACAAGATTTCCTGTAGTATTTCCTGAGCTTGCTCTCTTCAAATTTCTATTCTCAGTGCAGCTTTTTTGTCATTTATTGTTGCTACCAGGACAAGCAACTTCAGACCCATCTCAAAGGCGGGAATTATGTCTTATGAATATGCATTTAAGAATTTAATTGTGCTTTGATAAGACTGCGGTTATTATTGGTGATACCAACTGTTTTACTAGTTGGTTCCTTTATTTCTAGCAGCCAGACACAAATATAACTAATATCCTTTTCTTAGGATACCAGTTAGATTTCAAATTATGTGGCATTTTCCTTAGTCCATATCCCAATATGAATTCCCAGAGCACTCATATTTGCATGTGATTTATTTGGATTTATTTATATTTATATTTAATTCAGAACACACATATACTTTTCACATAACAATCTTGATCTGTCCCCTATCTTTTCCTGCTTGAAATGATGTATGTGGTGACAGTTTCAGAGAGAAAAAAGAGTAGAAATATACCTCAAAAAAGCATATGTAATGAAGCATTTTCTTTATGTTTTATGCTTTAGTATTTTTGTCTAGTTCTATACAAAAAGTCAAGGGATATACAAGCTTTGAAAATTTCTTACTTAAATGTCTGTGACTGTCTCCTCACATTTCTAAGAGATGATGGAAAAGAGTATATGAGAGGCCATAGCTTGTTTGGTCTTCATGTTATTAAGACACTTGAAAAAAATCTATATTCCTAGGAAACAAATTGACTCAATCAAACAACAGGAAAAAAGATAGTGCATACTTAATCTGGACATAAGGATGTGTGAGCCAATTTTTTTTTTTTTTAATCTTTTCTTGGTTTGTGTAGGAATAGATATTTTACATGCAAAATTTTATACTTCTTATAAGTAAAGTACCTCCCTTCTTTTTATCTTTGCGATTCTGCAATCATTATTACAGCCAAATTTTGATTTAACTTTTTAGTAGTATCACTGGGGGTAAACAGTGTTACTTAGTGAAACATTTTCATTACTACTGTAAATAAAGCATCCTAAATTAGCTTATTTTTCCTAATTATGGAGAACTGTCATTATATGAACTAACCACAGGCAGTTCTTCATGGATAAGAATGTACCTTCATCTAAATCTCATTACCACATGTTGATTTTAAAATAAACATTTTACAATAACAATTACTAATGAGTTATAAAAATGACCCAGCATAGCCAAATGCTGTTGTCCTATTGCAGTTCTGGATGCTGTGAAGGTGAATGCCTCAATGGTATGGCTGAGTATCATAATAACAATTTTAAGTTAGTTGATATAAATTGAACTAATTTTTTATCTTGTGACACAAGTTCTTAATGAATTTTTAGGAATGGCTATTTTTAGTTATAAAAAGTGCTAAACAAAGCCTGCAGAACAACTTATTTATATATACCTGCTAACATGCATGGCTTATATGAAGGTGATAAGAAAACAATAGAAAGGATTTTGGAGTGAAAATCTTCTAGCTGACACTTCTGAAGTCATTGAATAATCCTACTGAATTTTTAATCAACATTTTTTGCCAGAATTTTATTTCTATTTGTATCACAGGAGCATACATGGGGACATAGGGAAGACTGAACCTGTTGTGTAATATGGAATTATATATAGGTATTAATGTAGAAGAATGTTGGTATGCCTACAACATTGAGAAAGTAAAATCCAAATCCAGAATTAAATGTAACTATATCTATAAGGCCAACTTTGATTACTAGTCTTATTTAAAGAAAAACCTTAAAACATAGGAGTTTAGGCTCTTGTAGTAGTATTCACTATTTTGATACGATTGGTGACTTTTAACAGTTTTACTTCACTTTTCTTATCTAATAAAAACCTATTATTTTACAGGAAGGACTTTTTTTCTTCTAAACATTTTATAAGTGGACTTTCAGCTGAAGGCTTTAAAGGATCAAACCTAATGACTACTTGTTTTATTTTTCACACAGTTCCCAATGAAGTAGCAGTAGTATAGAGACAAAATTTGTTCCTTTCTGGTAACTTTTGTAGAAAGTAAGTTGGCCTAAGTGCTTTCTATCAATCTATCAATCTTTCTATCTATTCTACTTCATTTTGTGTTAATGTTACCTCTAAAAGAAGGAGTAAAGATAGAACTTAATATTACATTTTGTATATGTAATTGATAAACTAATGTTTAATGCATTTTTTAAAAATATAGCTACAGTCCTAGCTGGAAAATACATGTCTATTTTTATAGAATGTAGAGATCTGCAATATAATTGCATTTTGCAAAGTTTCCTCTTATTGGGTGCATTAATATTTGGTGCATTAATATTTGGGTGCCAAAATATTAAGCAGAATCTCAGGGAAAAAGAGACAGTCTAGTATATTTTTTTGGTGGACATGATCAGTTTTTGTATTTATTATTGCATACTAGATATATGCTATCCAAAAGAGGGAGCCATAACATTATACTATATCTTTCCACTTTATAAGACACTGAAGCTACAAACATAATTTTATTCCTTTTTTCTTAATTGTACTTGGGGATGGTGTTTGCTCTGAATTTTTTGTAGTTTTACATGGGTAATCAGTATAGTTCAGAACTAGATAATGTATGCTAATAAACTTATTGGTCCTGAATGAAATGATTGCACTGAAGTCAAATATCATAAAATCATCGAATGGTTTAAGTTGAAAGGGTCCTTAAAGAACATCTAGTTCCAAGCCCTCTTCCATATGTAGTGACACCACCCACTAGACCAAGCTGCTCCAAGTCCCATCCAACCTGGCCTTGAACATTTCCAGGGAGGGAACTTCCAAAATTTGTTCCATTGCCTCACCAGTCCCACAATGAAGAGTGCTTGAACAAGCACGGAACTTGCATGAAACTTTGTTACCTCTTTTATGGAATGTGATTTTTAAAAAATTGCTCTTTGTATTTTTCTTTCTTATTCCTAAGTAAAATTAAACATTATCATCTACATATACTGTATAATCTAAAACATTACATTTTAAAAAAAATAATTATTTTTTTAGTGAATTAAATAAGAGGAAGACCAGTGTAAAGCGTAGGGAAGGGACAGAGAAAGTTTACTGAGGAGGAAAGGAAAGAGGAGAAGAGAAAGGATAAACACTTGAGAACAAAGAGATGTGGAAGGATTTGAAAAGTGTTGAAAATTAAATGTGACGATTTCATTCAGAGTATATATTTGTTAGATAAAATTCATCTGTTGGATAGAACGACTGCTCAGTTATTCAGGTCAAGAAAAATGGATCTGACTTTTCCAGAGCTGCAGAGTATCAGCAGGTCCAGGAATGAAACTAGTTTCATAAATTCTGTGCAACTCTGAAAACAGCTTGTTCCCCTGGGTCTATTGTTTCATTTATTTTGAGACGCACTAAACTTTTCCGTCGCTACCTTTCTACTTACTGGAGAAATAAGCAATAGTAGTATTTTCTCCATGTGTTTTAAGAATCTGCTATTTTTTTTTTTTTTTTTTTTTTGTGGAAATCCAAACAATCAGACTGCTGGAGCACCTTTCCTGTGAACACAGGCTGGAAGAGCTGAGGTTGTTCAGCCTGGAGAAGAGAAGGTCAGGAGAGACCTTATAGCAACCTCCCAGTAACAGAAAGGAACCTACAGGAAAGCTGGGAAAGGATTTTTTTAATAATAGCATGTGGTTACAGGACAAGGGATATTGGCTTTAAACTGGAATAGAGTAGATTTAGATTGGATATTATGAAGATAATTCTTTCCTGTGAGGGTAGTGAGACACTGGTGCAGGTTGCACAGGGAAGTTGTGGCTGCCCTCTCCCTGGAAGTGTTCAAGGCCAGGTTGGATGTGGCTTGGAGCAACCTGGTCTAGTGGGACGTGTCCCTGCTCATGGCAAGGAGGTTGGACGTAGATGATCTTTTAGGTCCCCTCCAAATCTAGCCATTCTATGATTCTATGATACATGTCTGGGAATAAGCTTTGTTCACAGAAATCAGTATTTACCACAGTAGTATCTAAAGTCACACACACACACACATAGGTGTACATATCTATCTATATATCAGTTTTAGGAAATTTTTTTGTGATATGAGTTATGATAAATTTGAAGAGTGACTCCAGTGCAAAGCAGACAAGTAAGACTGAAGATTTTTTTCAGAAAAGTAATCAATTGAATAAAGTTAAACATAATAAACATTCCACCTTAAAACAATTAAGCAGAACAAAGAATTTGGGAATTCTTTACTCTGAAAATTTCTTCTATACTCTGAAATTCTCTAGACCTTTTTTGCTTATCACTCATCTCTTTGTCATCTAATGTAAGGTCAATCCAGCCTGTGATGCACTTTGTTGGAACACCTTGTGACTTGTCTTCCCCACAATTTTCTCCAATAATAAATTTGAACTCAAAACTAGAAAAAAGAGATTGTTTACAGCTATGTATGTTCCAAAAGTTATAATTATTAAGAGTTTTTCATCATTCATGATTACCTCTAATTATCATAATTTTCATTTAGTCTCATGTATTTCCTTTAAAAGAGAACTTCTTTAGCTAAAATGTTTTAAAATTTATGCTTTTCAGTTTCAGTAACAATACATCATAGGCTCACAATATGTAAACAGCTTTCTAGTTCACCATTTCTGTTGTGATGTGGTATGCTTTAATAGCTAATAAGAAAAAATAAACCCATTTTAATTACTAAAGACCTCTTTGTCTAATACAAAATTAAATATTTTATCTTAACATTCAGAGTGAATCCCATCCTAATTGTTTCAGAATGAAAGTGAGTAATTTTGCACTGAATTTTATTACACAAAACAAACAAAAAATTTGTTATCAGCTGACATTAAGTCACCATTAAAGACAATATGAGCTTAGATAAAACCTATTTCTTGATCTTTAGATTTCCCTTTTGGTCTTGATGAAAAAATAAGAAAATACTTGTGTTAAGATCAGCTTCTGAGTATTGAAATTACAACAGATAATGCTGTAAAAAAGACACAATTTTTCAAAATATCCTCCTTTGGACGGGAGCATTCTGAATGTAATTAAAAATAAGAATGCTTATTCCAGCCACATTTTTACTTTTTTTTTAATGTTGTTGATATTTGAAAATAAGTCCATGTTTTCTCCAGTATCATTAACTGAAGTTCTTTATTGTCCCACCAGGCTTACTTTGAATACTCCATTACCAAATCAAAAACATTCATACTTTCAATCTAATGTTTTGTTCAAATCATAGTGAGACCTCTGTCATACAGTAAATTACCATCAATACTTAATTACTGCTTACTTTGAACACAGGTTTTATCCGCACCTACAGTAAAAAAGGCAGTCCAAATAAGAATTTTGGTAGTTTCTTTATAGTTGAAATTGCCAGTTTCTGGGACACCTACAATTATTATTTTGCTTTTTCACTCAGAAAGACAAGATTTTTCTGATGTGCTTATTTCAGTATCATTTTTATTTTGGCATGTAGTCAAAGCTTACGTGTGGTAAGCGACTTTTTATTCCACTTGTTTTTTCCTCTATCAATTACTCAGGATGTTGTCTCAATAAACAATTAATCTTCATAGGAGTGATTTTTTTATTTATTTTTTTTAATCTACATTCACTCTATTTGCTTTACTCTGGTTTGCATAATATTCTTCATATCTTATGCTTTACTAGTCCTTGCAGGAAATTTTAGAACTTTCCTCCAAGTCACATAAATCATTAAAAGATTCTGGTAACTACAGTACCTTACTTTTAAGTGGGTTTTTTTGTTGTTTTTTTTTAAATTTCTGAAGTTTTTCTGTTTTTTTATCTGCAATTAGACACTCAGGGTCTCTGACTGATGAAATTTTCTTTAGTGATATATACGTTTTAATGTCTTCTAAAACAGTAGCTTCTTCAACATGTGATACTAATATATATATTTGATTATTATTTTTTAAACCAGAGATTTCTTAACCCTCTGTATAATTCTGAAATCTGTTCTGCATGTGTATCTATTGTTCTAATCATGCAATACTCATGAATAATTATCAAATAAAAGAATAAATTACTTTTATGAAAAATCTGTTCAAAGTATTCTATTTGTCACATTTTAAGCTATACTGAAACTATATTTTGATCTCATTTTTTAAAGCTGAACAAGTATAGTTGCCCTTTCTTCCCCAGCTTTTGCAGAAAAATCCTCTTTACGTTATCTGAATTCTCCTCTAACTTTATCCTCTAATGTATCAGAAATCAGTATTTCTTGACATTTTGCAATAGTTTCCTCTGACATTTACCTTGCACGGACCATGGAGCTATTCTAATTTTTTTTTGAATGCTGATCACTTATTTTCAGAAGTTAATGTATTTAAAATAAAAATAATTATTCAAATAATTGTTTCTCATCTTGTAAAAATTTTTCTTTATCATGTAGGATTATCTATCTTCTGACTTTATATTCACATGTTCATCGCACAAATTAATGTGGATTCTGCACCCATACCAACCCCTGTGCAGCAGGAAGGGCAAGAGGAAGCTAGAAAGAAAAAGACTCATGTAATTTAAAATTAGTTCTGGTTACACAATAGTTGACCATTTCCCCCTGTAGTTTGGTTGCTATTGCCCAGCCCATGGGTTCTGGTGTGGGTCAGGCACTTTGGGCATTACTGAACAAGCTGCTGCTGAGCTGCCTAGCAAATTCTGCCTTTTTTTGTCCCTTTGCAGCTTACAGGACATCTACACTGTGTATTAATGACCACTGCAGTATTTCTTCCCTTTATAAAGATCAAATCTAAATGTTACTGGTGTCCATGGGGATATTCAGCTAGACAATGTTAATTTTCCATCACACCTTCATGCATTTCTATTGTTTAGTTGGAGCTTATACTTAACTGTTTTCATAGAACACTTTGAAATACTTTGTTGTAATTATTGACTGGAAATTGGCAATTTCTAAGGGGCACCATATGAATACCAGTTTACTTGGTCTGTAATACAACACTGACCTTTCCATTCAGTCACAGTGAGATAAAACCATATTATTACAAAGATATTACATATGTTGCATTAATATTACTTGTATAATCTTCTCAGTCTCTAGTATTTCTTCCTCAATATTTAATTTCAGTATATTATTCTGTACTTAATGAGAAGACCTCTTATTCCAGTTAGTGTTATTTTTTTTTACTGAATAATATGTGATTCTTTTTATAGTCTGGTGTTTTAACAGAAATTTAACAGGACTTCAAATTCAGTACTAAAATTACTTTTTATTCTTGCTTCAGCTGAAGCTTAAGGAGAAATTTGAACTTAAGTAATGCTGACTTACATCCATGCAAGCTCCTGAACTTGTTAATGCCATATTAACCTAGAATTTTTTAAACTTCTCCTTTTTAAAACTGTACTGTCTGTCCCTTTCTGTCTCTTCTCCTGTCCTTCAGATTTATTAATGATAGCAAAATCACACCAAAATATGAAGGAAAATTATCCACTCTTGGGTCCTTTCACATGTCCATTTGTATGCTTCCAGGATTTTCAGTATATGAACATAAGGTTACTTGGAGCACATACATTTTTTTATGAACCTCAAATCTGTTGAAAATGCAGTAAACAAATATTGTTCTTAGTTTTCATTTTGATTACTTAGTTTACAGACACTATAAATATTTTTGATGATAAAATTGGGATTTTGTACAGCAAATGTATACCTGCTTGTAATTGGCAAATATATATTTTGTGTGGGTTTCTTATATATAGACCCCTTAAAAGTCTTCCAGACTAGGGCTGTCCAGTGATGTGCATGTATTTAGGCCAGACTGTATCCTAAGCTTTAGCCCCGTCCCTGGCTTTTCCTGGAGGTCTGATTAATGATGGAGTACAGACATTAGTGACTGTTAAAACTTTCTGAATCTTTCCTTGCGTGTATATCAATTAAGTGTTAGGACAAACATGGTGGCTACATTAATCTTTTTAGTCAAGATATCATTGAGACTTGGGGTTAGATGGAAGAACTTTTCCTTCATATGCTAAACCAGTTTGGTCACCATAGGAAAGGGAAAGGACTTTTTCATGGACCCATCACCCAGAGGTGGAGGGTGCCACCCTCTTTTTCCTCTCTTCCCTAAGAATAAAGACCACTCAGAAACCTGGCCCTTCCACTATTCTCTCTTCAAACCAGCAAGTCTCTTTTACCCAGCAGAATTCAATAGTACTCCAGCTCAAAACTACATCCCACAATAAAGACTGTTGCTTGAGCAGACAGTGAGGAGTCCAGGGTATGAGAAGCGATGTTAGAAATGTTATGGTACTTCTGTAATGGTGGATCTAAGTTTGGTAACTGGCATCATGTAACTTAAGATTTTAGTGGGGTCTTGTGGTATTCCTGCTCACTAGCAGATGCACTCTATGAAATTACATATTACTTGACTAACACTCCTAAGTCAACACCAATGTTTAATTACACTTGCTGATGCCCATGAATATATATATAGCTCCACATAAATAAAAAAATGTGTCCTTGCATTTGAATACTGAGTATTTTCTTACACTGTTTATGTTTAAATTTCTTTCAAATGTTATTTCATAGAATTGTGTTGAGTGATCTAAATAAACGCTGACAAATACTTATTAAATTCTCCATTATTTAAACTGTAGTTTTAACATCTATTTCTAGAATTAGTGAATATGATATTAAAAAAAGTATTAAGATATATCAATTCTCAGTAAGAAATAGTTTACCACGTGGTAAAATTTTATTCTTCTGGGAAAAAAAAAAATAAAATTACAGTATATGCTGCCTCCAAACATGAACATCATTATATTTTAGGACAAATAACAGTTTTTCATCTTCTGAATGGAACAGGTGATGATATTTGTCACCCACAAGTGAGGAAACAATTGTTTGTAAATTGAGGTGGTAGTTCTGTTGTTTGTATCTAAATCTTAACATCTACAATCCCCTTTTTTTACAAACAGGGTAAGAAATTTTTGATGCTTTGTTGCAGTTGTGAAAACCTCATACTTCATTCAGTGTGCTTTACAGCTAACCATGCAGACTATCTGGAAAGAAGAGAGAACAAGTGTATATCTTATTTTTCCTTTCTGTCTTCCAGATACCTCATAATGGCCACTGGGATGGAAATTTCTATTTAAAAAGAGCATGATCACATCACTTGACCTGTCAGTTATCAGTATAAAGCTAAACTGCACGAATAGTTAGGTAAAGTAAGAACAAGAAGTCAACTTTTAACCTTTTTCATTGTCAAGGGTCATTTAAATGAAAATTATCATAGGTATTCCTATGTCTGCCTTGGGGCTGATCATTTGGATGACCATACAGCAGGTCTAAAGATATTCCCAAACATACATTGTAACAACAAAATACCAGATTACCAGAATCTTTGTCTCTTGAGACAACCTGAAAACCCAGTCTTAAAATAGTTGTTTAATTTTTTCGGAAGGTAGGAATTTTGTCAGGATATGTAATCAAATAGAAATTGTATGGTTATTAGGATAAATACCTATGTTTCACTGAAAGTAAACAGACATGCCATATAATTGTATGAAGATGGCTCAGTCATCAGTTCTTCACCCAGGGTATTCTTGCTTAACTATCATTTAGAATGAATTTGAAATAATTTTCTGAAAATCATGAAAGACTGAAAAAGAGAATGAGTCTAGTAGTAGATCCTGGGAACTACCAGCTAGTCAGCTTCACTGGACAGTATTCATGGAGACATATATTATATTGATATAATTATAGGTATCCTTAGATCTCTTTATCGTCTCTGTCTAAAATTGTATCAGAAACAGACATAGATACATATACATGTACACATGTTTTCATCACAAGCAATGAAATTCCAAGATTTTTTTAAATTATTTTTTTACTAAATTCACAAGCTGACTAGCATGAAATTTAGTTAGTGCTAATCAGTTTGAGGTGAAGGAAATGGAAAATCAATGTGATTCATTTATTTTCCCTTCTACAGTCATGTCCCCCCATTTATGTTCTTTAAAAATATGGTTTGGTTTGGTTTTAATTTTAGCCCTTAGTCTGTACAAACTAATAATTCTGATGCTATTTATACAGAACAGATATATACAAACTTCAACATTCATTTTGGTTCTGTTTATATTGTAGCTTACCACAATACTGAATTTAAAAGCTCAATGAAGGTATTCAAGTCCTTTAGGCTGTTTTATTAAAGATTTATCTAAATTTCTTTTTATCTAAAGATTTATGAATCCACTTTTGAAGCTTTGGAGAGGATTCCTTCCTTCTTTCCTTTTCTTTCCCTTCAACATTCAAGCTGTGAATATCATCAAAATGTCTGTTCTAATTCCAAATTGAGAAGTTTATTCTTTGTGGATCTATATTGTAGGCGGCTGTTAGATAAATTTGCTTGAAAATGTAAATGCTACTGGGCAAGTGTAAAGTCAAATGGCAAAAAAATAATTGGACTATTACTGGCAGGAGTGCTAAATCTTTCCTTCTAGCAGTGTTAACAGTGATTTTTCTGAATGTGCAACACTATTTGTGTTCCTAAACCATTATTCTATCTACTAGATTCAGTCTTGTTAGACAGTATGAATGAGCATCTTTTATTTTACTTTTTGTTTCTACTTTTTTTGCCAAAATCATCAATTTGTGGTGCACTCTAGCCCCCTCCTAATTTACATCCCTTTTTAACTTGTCTAGTGATATTTGCCCCTTTCCTTAATGAAAGCTTCAGGGAGAAGTCCTCAACCTGTAGGTTTTTTGGCCACTTGTACCCATGGGCAGCTGTACTAACTTTTCAAACCATTTTGTCACTTTAATTGCCTTAAAACATAGTTAGGAATACAATTACTATATGACATACTGTCCTTTTTTGAAAGTCCTGCTGCAACCCTGCTGCAGGGTTGGTTTGCCATCATGAGTACTGAGGGTTTTTCAGTAGGACTATGACTGGAAGAGCAAACAGCACCAGAATCTTGGATTTTATTAAAATGTAACAAATGTTATTAAAACATTACAAACCCCTTTATCTGAAGTGAGATGCAAGTTCTCACCTTTGAAACTACAACTACTACTACCACTACTGCTGCTACTGCTATTATTTCTCTAACCAAAGAACAATTTTTTAGTGACATAGAGAAAGAAGTTCTATCTCTGTGAAAGAAAATGAAGGTACTAATTTATTTTCTTTAGAACACAAGGGGCTTTGCTTAGTATCTTACCCATATAAAAAATAATTGCAACCAAAGCAAGTTTCTTGATTAGGAAAGAAGAAATGTATCTTGCAAGTATAAAACCATCAGAAGCAAGATTTTGCTCAATTACCAATAATCCATGGGATGCAGATAACAGCAAGAAATATAGAGTCTAAATTAATTTTTAAATAGATTTCCAATTTTCAACACTGTAATCTTGTTAGAGGTGAAATTTCCTTTTACATTTGGGAAGAAAATGGAAAGTTTATTGCAAAACTTGCAGGAAATGAGAAAATATTTTCTGTAACATATTTTTATTTTTACTCTGAGGAAAAAATATATTTTTATCAGATAGAATCATTATAAAAACACAGATTCAGCACTCATTTTCGCTCTGGGTAAGGGAAATGCACAAAAGCAATTTCACTGGCTTCAGTGGGACTAGTCTTATTGCAAATTGTTAGTCAATCTGAATAGGTGTTCCAGAATGTGGCAAAAGCACAAACAGCTCTCCTGAGAAATAATTTAAA
The DNA here is from genome assembly GCA_023637945.1 of Phaethornis superciliosus. NCBI lineage: Eukaryota > Metazoa > Chordata > Aves > Apodiformes > Trochilidae > Phaethornis > Phaethornis superciliosus. The sequence goes on from JAJQWJ010000002.1 coordinate 77,951,077, forward strand.
CAACTGCAGGGATTTCCTTTTAAAATAGCTATGTTTTCCTGATTTTTTTTTTCTGTTACTACACCAGTATAATAATTTCCATGAGATTTCCCACAACCAGTACCTATGCCTTAAACTTCAGAAAAAAGGACTTGTTTACAATAATTTCTCACTACAAAACTTGACATTTAAATCCATTATTGGAAGGCATTATGATGAACAATGAAGCTAGCGGGCAAAAAAATTCAGCCAGAAACTATCACTGCAAACTTAAGTAAACCCATTTTAATCAATGCCTTTTTGAAATGTTTTATCATGCTACTTATAATTTGCCTGAATTATGCTTGGGTTTATATCCTAAGAATTGTTAGAATTAATAGCCATGCTTAATGTTAGTACCTACATTTCCAGAAGTCTTAGACTTCAAGGTGTAAAATTTCACTCATGTATATGCTGAAGTTCTGTTGAGCTTCTGCTTAGTTATGTAGGAGAAAGCCTCAGAATCAGATCATGCTGAAAGATAAGGAAGCTATAGTCATCATCAGCACAAGCCACAGACTTGGAGATGAGAAGAATAATGGCCCATCTAGAGACAACAAAGGCACCCAAGGAGAGATGGGAAAACCTCATACACTAACATTACTATTGTCACCAACTGTTGTGTGAAGTGTGGGAAATTTAGATTATAAGGGTAAATTTACCCTATGATTTTTTTTTGGTCAGGCTTCCTCTGTGGAGGCATTTAGATGCTGCTGCACCACCTAATCAAATTACTTGATGAGACTTTGTACCAGAGACTTTGCTTTGGAAACCTAGTGTTGAACCTGAGGGAAAGAGAAGTGCTCCAGATTGAGGACATCTGAATGAATGGAGGCAGGAGGGGCATCTGTGGGCTCACTGGGGTCACTGCAAAGGAATCCAATCTTATCAGGAAAGACTTGAGTGGAGTGTGCATGACTCCTAAGATGGTGCATTTGTGCTTGAATGACTGCTCCCTTAACATGTCTATACACACAAAGACATTTATATATGAATGTATAGATACATACATATATATCAGATACATATACAAATAGATGTATATGTATAGATGAAGAGTTCAGTTCATGAACTGGGGCTATTCTTATTAGTTTAATTCAGAGATGAGTAGTTTACTGATGGATTTTGGAATGTTAAATTTTGATTTGTATTCTGCCTAATTTTTCCCTCAAAATAGAAGTCATGAAACTTCACCCTTACCCCCAGCCCACACCTGTTTTACTTTACCTCTTCATTATCCCCTCAGGAGGAAATATGGAATGATGGAATACAGAGGAAATAACAATTATTTTGGTAAGATCTTCAGTGGAAGATGTTGCAGCATTATACTTTTAAAATTTCTTTTACAGGACAGTCTTATAAAAGCAAGTGTTTTATTGAATTCTTTTTAAGAGGTCACAAAATTAAATGTCAAATTCTTCATCAATGATTATCAATGTAATTGACTGTCATTTTCTGAAAGTAATGGCTAAATCTAATAATGTCCTTATATGTTGTTAGGTAGACTTGTATACCTTATTAATTTACTTCAACTGAAGTATTTAAAATATACAAATTGAGATAAGCTCCTTGTGAGAGTTGTGTCATTTGTCTAAACTAATGTAAAAACCTGCTGTTTTCAACCCTAAACATAAAAGCTTTATCTACTATTTTCTCTATTTCATCAAACCTTTTCTTGAGTGTCATTTACAAAAAGCATGTGTTAAATTTGGGCAAGTAATTTAGGAGCTTTCTTCACATATTTCTATACACTGGAAAAATGCTTTCACTATTTTGTTGAAAATTGGAGCCTCTAAGCAATGACATCCATAGTCAAACACTATAATATTCTTCCAGGAAGAATTCAGATGAAGGTGATGGTTACTTCCTTTGACTACGTTTTGTAAGGAGGAAGCAACCTGAACACCCTTTAGCACCTAGGCCTAGAAAATTTGTACTTACATAAACTTTTCTGACATTTGCATTTTCATACAGGAGATTCTAATATGAAAATTATGTTTGTATGAGACAGGGAAAATTAATGTGATGTTGTCTTGATGTCGCTATTACTCTTACATTAAAAGCTGTGAAATTTAAATATAGAAATTTGTATTTAACTGAAGAAGAAATACACTGGTCATCACTTGAGTCATTCCATTTTGCAGTTACAGGAATACAGAGAAATATCTGTGGCTACTTAAAGTGTTATTTAAGTGTTCAAGGTGCATTTATTTTTATGAACATTGGTGCATTCATACAGAGAAATTGGAGGACTGGGAAAGTGGAGGCCACGTGCTACCCCTGTAACTGAGAACAAGTCAATGGAATTCAATGTGCAATAATATCTGTGTATGGAATGAAGAAAATGCCACCTATCTCCTTTTGTAATCTTTCCTAGATTGCAGAATGAAGACAATAAATATCATACTTCACTTCCTATCTTTTCTGTAGTTGCATAAGATACTATGAATTAAAAAAAAAAAAAGTCCTTTTAAAAATAATGGTTTTAGACTTTTCTTGAAAGCTTCAATATGCATATATTATTTTTCATTTTTCCATGCAGTTAGTGACATTTCCTTCGAAGTTACCAAAGACAGTTTTGCTATTATTTGCACAGCAAGTGCATAGGATGATCCAATCAAGATATGTATCCCCTGTCAAGTAGTCCTTCAAGTATATGCTTGTCAAGTAGTTCTTCATTTCACTGTGTCTTTCTTTTTTTTATCATGAACAGTCATGGAAAGTCAGGATAGCAACTTGCCTTTTGCCTTTCAGCAGTTTCATATTTGTGTAAAAGGCCAAAGGAGGATGTTATCAAAATTACACTTAACTGCTTTTAAAAGGATTCTTCTTGTTCATAGCTGAAAATCATTTCTTTTTGCTTTATTTTCATTCTCCTCCTACCCCCTTTGGATTTATTCCTACAAATGACTTTTCATAAACTCACTCACATAGAGAATGCAGTTAGCTTTCACTCAGACATCCCTATTCATGTTTAAATATTTGTGCTTCTACAGACAGCATTTGCATGTAACACCTGCTGCAAGCCTTAGAAATTCAGAAGGCATTCTGATATGAGTGGGAGAAGCAAATGCCTAGGCTTTTGTTCCAGTTACTTTCTGCAGTTACCTAGCACTGGCTGCATGAAAAAACCATATAAAAATATGTGTCCATATTGTCTTATATCCAGGTCTATATAGCCCAGTTTTCTTAGAAGCACAAAATTTCTGCAGGAACTGGGAGAATTTTTTAAAAGGGGTCATTAATGGCTTTTGATTTGCAGTGAGGTCTTGTCTTATCTCCAGATGAGATTGTAAAAGTGGGAAAAGAATATGGAGAAGGAAGAAAATAAGAGCAGTCCTGAGTTTATGTTTATGTATGAAAATGGGTTTGAGAGTCTATGTGTCTTAAGCTATAGTAAATCAAAATTCCAAAGTAGTAATATTTTCTTCATGTATCCTGTTATCAGCATTTGGACAGCCAACAGGAGACATCAGTGTACTTCTCTTTATCTCCTAAACAAACTCATCCTCGTAGGAAGTTGTTAGTACTCTTGCTTTCTAAGTCTACTTCTCAATGCTTTTGCCAGCAGGCTCCCTGCAGGCCATATACTGCAGCTTCAGAAGCCTGTCCTGATGCCAGAGCATAAGTGAATGTCAGAATTAAGTTGCACGCTTGCTTTCTGGTTTTGTTTTGTTTTTCTGCAGGATTGTGGGTGATAACATTTGAAGTAGTGGATTTAGGATCATCCTCATTGCCTAATCCAATGATGAGAGGGTGTTTCTGCCACTACCATGCAACTGCTGTTGAGATAAACATCCTTGTGGAGCAGCAACCAGGAGAGGGGAGAGGAGAGAATCCTGCGAATGGGCTGCTGTCTGGAGGGGAGGACAGCATTTTGGAATGGTCACTTCTGCACAAAAGTGTGAAATTGCTGAAGTCCTTAAGCACTTTTACCATCCAGCTGTACAAAGCATATGGCAGAGTTGTTTCTGCATTTTCTCTCCAAACAGATTTTTGTGTTTAGGAGAGAATGATGATTACTTATGCAACACAATTTTTTCACAGAAATGGCTGCAAGACATCCTCTGAAATGAAATACTCTGTTTACACAATTAAACATATGAAAACTTTTGATTGTTGAGATCACCCCATCAAATTAAAAAAAAAACTTAATGACTACTTTAGGAACAAGTTTAGTATGTATTACTGAAATAGTTACATTTCCTCATTTAAAAATAATCCTATTTTAACTTAAACAAAACAATAATTATTTCTTTCACAGATATTTGATTGTACGATGTAACCTTGTAAAAGTTTTATATTTTTAGTAAAAAACCAAATCACATTAACTGTGAACATATTTGTCTTGAATTTATATGATTACATAGTGAATGACAGAACAATACATTTTACATGTCAAATTGAAATGTAGATAACAGTACACCCAGTTCAAAACTAACACAGTTCTTCTACAGACTTCTTAATGACCATAAGAAGTGTATAACATGACACTTTTAAGTATTTAATTAATCTATTCTCACTTTTTAAAGTAGAAATTAACATCTAAATGTGGGAAATTACTTGGAAATTACTATTTTCAAATATTTGTCATTAATAACCCCTATCTTTACCATCAATATTATTTATTAAACAAAGCTTTTGGTCCCATTAGCAAAACTCTTTCAAGTATTACACTTGTCTTTTAACTAATATTTGTCCATACCATGAAAAACTATTTTAGAACTCAGTAATGAAGCATTTAAGTAAAGTATGAGTTTGTCACTGACTAATCAGAGCAAGACTGATACATTTTTTGTAAATTTGTCTGCTGAAGATGGAAATTATCCTGAGAAAATACCATTCTATTTTCGGACCTACTACTTAAATCTGTGAGAAGGTGACTGGCTACTGCATGCAAATAGTCAAACAACTGCCAGGGATACTGATTTCTTGATAGTTCATATGCATCATTCTTTGTTTGAAGCTCATATGATGAAATTGAATTGATGTGACTGCACGTTACTTGCATGTGATTATAAAAAACAAGATGTCATGCATTTTGGCAATTAATTTCCACTGGTTAAAATACTCAATTTGACCTTGTATGCTTTCTGCCTTGCTTTCTGTGCTAGTTTCTAATCAGACATGTTAGGCTGATAAGGTTGTTTGGTATCAGTTCTGGAAACACTTCATGCCTGTTGACTTGCTGCTATGAATATCCAAAGGGGCATCTCCCTCAGCTCTCCGTCTTTCTGAATCCTGAGCTGCCACTTCCTCCCTTTGCACATAAAAAAAATTAAATATTAATTTTGATACTTCCACTAAAGAAAAAAAAACAAAAAACAAAGTATCAGTATCCCAATTTATTTCATTTCTACTAGTAGTAAAGATCTCCTTCTTTTTCATCCTTCTTAATGGGGTTTGATTTGTTGAGATTATCTTCAATAAAACAAATTTGAAAGAAAGAAAAGGATGATAGCTTCTATCTGGACAGGTGAAAAAGCATCCTGGAGAAAAGTTAGCCTATATCATTACTGTTATATTGAAGAAAAAGCTGAATAATTGCTAAATAACATACCCATTGCTAGCATTCTAGTATGCACAAGCAGCTGTCAAATATACAGCAACAGAAGTTTAGATTTCAGCAATTTAATAGCATTATTTTCTCCCTGAACTGTATAAAAGAAATCTTCCCAAAGTGCTCTACTGCTCCTGCCCCACACACCCCTTCCCCGAAAAGTATTTATAAGGCATCTTTCACATTTTAGACACTCTTTAACAAAGCATTTGCTCTTTTGCTGTCAGCAGTTTCAATGCCAAAGAAAGTTAATCTACTCACCACGGGTGTGATCCTAGCTCTGTCGGTACAGTGATGCTTCTCTACCTGCTGTCTCCTCTCTGCCTTTTACTGTATCTCAAGTGCTGCCTGTACTTGCATCTAACTAGGGCTCCCTCTCTCCCAGCATCACTTTTAAGTCAGGCAGGCAGGGAGCTAAAGCCAAAGGGATGCTGTGCCAGAGTGGTTTCCATTCGGAGCCCCTGGTTAATGGTAGGCATCGCTCACTGAGGGAGGCGATGCCGCTGACAGAGCCGCAGTGCTCAACATGCGAAGGTTTGGAGCTGGGGGAGGACAGGACGCTGGCTTTGCCAGCCATACAGTGATTTGCAAGTGAATGCAGTGGGAGGGTTCAGAGAGGAGGGCTTTGTTAAGAACCCTCTTATTAACTGAGGCTTAAATACAGAGATTCGTGCTACCAGCTCCGTTTGATCTGTTTTCGGTTTTAATAACGAGTAAAGGCATGCCCGTAACCTCTGAATTACACAGAGAAATAAATTGCTCTATTTATAATAGAGGCAGTGCTATTTGTGTGCACATACTCACTGAAGAATACAGAATTATCCTGTGACAGTACATTTACAAATGTTTTTAAGTTGAAAGAAGGCAAGGCATTGGAGGTGTCTTCCTGTTCTCAATAGTTTTACAGCACTAGTGTCACTTACAGTCATTTATTATGATGGGCTTCTCACTGTACTTGAAAGTAGACACAATATAGAGTTGCAAAGGATCTTTCAGGACTTGTGGCTAATAATGTTCAGATCATTCACAGAAATATATGAGTTTGCCAGCAAAAGTAATGAATTTCTGGTTTCCTGATGCAGCTTCTGTGGAAACAAATGTAGGTACACTGCTCTCTCCTATGTCAACAGATGTGTAATACTACAGAATATTGTGATTTGCTTTAACTAGTGTCTTCAACTGAAGCATAAGCTGTTGTCTGTTTAAATGTGAGAACCAGAGTATAATAAGATCTGGTTTTGCATCTGCTATTTCTGTATTGTTGTGGGCTTCTGGGTATTAATGACTATTTCAGCCACTGACATGATAAATGTTTGCAATGGGTCTTCTAGGAACTGGTACTCTGCAATTACTTTCTGTACCAACACATGTAAGAGAGCTTTCATTAGATGGCTGTTATGGACACCAATGGAATAACACAAAATGCTACTAAAGTGTATTTCTCTGGACTTGTAGCATAACTGATTGAGTATCAGCATTTCCTCTTAGATGGTTCATTAGGTTAGTTTCTAATTAGGAAATATCATTAGGGCTTCAGGTTCCCTAATTGAAGTGAAAAGAGGAATCTGTTTATTCTGGCAAAGAAACTTTACTATATCAAAAGAAATGTTTACATCAAATAGCCAGTTGAAATACCTAAGTAAATTATTCATTTTTCCTTATGCTGTTATGATTGCTTTAATACTACCATTGATGAGCTCTGCAGGCTCACAGTCCCAGTATACTGTTTTTAATGAGAACCATTTCACCATTAGATCCCATCTGAAATGATCAAAGCATTGATACAATCCCTTAAATAGACACCAGTCATAGCCTTTTGTCATTTATTTCAATGACAATTAAATTGGACTCTGAATGTGTTAAGTGTTCTCTGAGAATGCTACATATCCTTGCCACATATAATACTTGCATATTTATAACAGAATGCAGAATTTGGTCCAATATTTTAAAAATCAAAATCCAGACCAAGGACAAAATTAATTACTGTACAAATGTATTAAATGTACAAAGTAAAGTTTTAATCAGTATTTCCATTCCACAGTCAGTCTCCTTTAGTAGTGGAACTACTGGGAAAATATATTTAGTATAACTTTTGCCTCAATGATTATGTGGGAGATTAAAAAGAAAAGCTATAGAAAAGTATTTATCTCCAATGCCATATAGTATAAATGCATCCTTAATTCTTGGGGATCCCAAAAGACATTGTCTTAATAGGAAGATGTCTCGATGATAAAAAGGCATAAATAATGTCTCTAATTTTTTTCACTGTATTGACTTTTTTTCATTCTTTTGGCTCCTCTTTGAGAACATTGTGGCTGCTCTAATCAGCATTAGGAAACCATCCAGGTACAGAGGATTCCCTGACACTAGAGAGATGTAGAAAGCATCTTTGCACAATACTTTTTCAGTGGCAGTAGGACTGGCCTGTGCTTTGAAGGATCTATTTAACACCAGGCAGAGGAAACACAGATAAATGCATATAGCTCCATTTCTGTTGATGTCATCTACAAATTTGTAGTAAAACAAGCAATATTATTTATCTCAGACAGTATAATGCCTTTTCTCTCGCATATATTTTTGATGGTCTTGTAAATATGGCACAATGACAGATACAGGAGAAAAAAAAATGAAATTACATGCTCTGCATTAGCAAACAAGAGGCACTTATAATGCAAACAGCATTGCATGACTGGGATAAAAAGTTTTGCCAATGTACACTGTAAATGGAATATACATCACAAGTACACCAAAAAGGGAAAATCGTAGGTGTGACAGCAAAGAGGGAGAGATTGGAAATCTGAGGCTTTGCTGCAACACACAGAAGAATACTCCATATAGGGGAGAAAAAAAAATGCTCCTTCTGAAAAAGAGTGGGCACTGGAAAGAGATATGGAAAAGAAGAAAGTGCACCAAAAGGGTAAGGTGGGATTGTTTTTATCACAAGGCAGGCTGTACTTCAGATTGATATTTTACAGTCTTTTTTGAAACTGAATCTCTTCTCTTTTGACTCCTATTTATCTTTCTTTACCTTCCTAAATATTTGTCCGCAAGCATCCATGGGAACAGTGATTACATACCCTATCTTTGTTGAAATTCTGAACATTTCCTCATTTTACAGAGGCTAAGACCACTCAGCAGTGTACAGAGTCGGGCTAGTTGCCATGTTCAATCTTTCTGAGTTCAATCCTCAGTTCCCATATTTTTTTTCTTTTCCTGACATGTTTACACTTAACTTGTCTAGGCAAAATTAAATGCAAATAAAGTATCAGAAGAGGAAAGAGGAATGATGCATTTTTATCCCTAGGTTTTTCTCACCTACATTCAGCCAACAGTTGATGTCCAGAAGACTGCCAGTGGGACCTTGATATCTCATGCAGTCTCTTCTCATGCTTCTGAAAAGCCAAGAAATGCCTATATTCTCACAAATCTGTGTTCCCACAGAGGTCTTAGGGTCTGTAAGAAAAAATCAGTCTGGGATTTGTTAGTAGTAACTTCCTTTCAGTATGCTGCTTATATGAGGATTTTTCCATTGTCAGAAGCATTAAAATATGTATTTAGTCCTTCTCAAATAAAATATGTGTTGCCAAAAAAGAACAGAGCCAAATAGAAAGGAACAATCAAAAACCACTTAAATAAGAGAATCTCCCTGAGATTCACAAGAACAAATCTGACAGTTGTGCAACTTCAGCTCTCTTCGTTTTCAACAGAGTCTTCAAAATTCTGAAACATAAAGAAACTGGATCAAACTATCAGCACTTGTTGAAAAACTAGTTGTAAACACACCTGTATTTTCATAATAAATATTTTTCAAAATAAAGTTATTTGTTTATTTTCCAGATTTTCTCCAGTGTTTCTTTTGTCTTACTGTGTAATACTTTAAATTATTCATTATTAAAATGATATGATGAAATGTATGATTTTGAACGACTGATGGAACATTACTTAACCACACCCGACAAACACTAGATTTTGGCCACTCACTTTGATATACACAGGACAAGGTATAAGAGAGAATAAGAAATCTTCTGCTCCTTTTCTAGTATTGACCCTCTTTTGGTACAATTATTCAACAAACAGCCACTCTATCTTTTCTGAAGTAGAATTACATCTTCATATATAGATCCAATTTCTGAAAAAAAACCACATGAAAGGAGGAAAGGTGTGTGTGGGAGGGGTGAAGAATATGTAATAAGAGCAAAATCATAGAGCCATGGAATGGTTTGGGTTGGAAGGGACCTTAAATATAATCTTGTTCCAAAACCCCTGCATGGACAGGGACACCTTCCATGAGACCAGGTTGCTCAAAACTCCATCCAGCCTTGAACAATCAGGAAACTTGCTGAAGAAGAATTTAATTCCACTGTACATCTCTCAGACAAAGATGGCAAACAGCTTTGATCCCAATAACCAGGGCCTGAGTAGCACCACTTGTCTTTTTCTGCGTTTGGACCTCAAGGCATTGACCACTACTCTTTGAGTGTGACCATCCAGCCAGTTCCTCTTCCATCAAGTGGTCCATCAATAAAATTCATATCTTTCAAATTCTGAGACATTGCTAAACTTTGCTCTGTTAAAACAAAGTAAAATTAAACCACATATATGAGGTAACCCTTTTCTACACAGACTATTGGAGTAAGATAGTGTGTCTCCAGACTTATTTGTGTTTCTGTTTCGAAAAATAAAATAGTAAAAGTTCTAGTTAAGAATATATGTGACAATAAGCTTCATAGCTCAGCTTGCATTGCTCTGTTTACAGAATTTTAAAGTAAATTAAATCTCTAACTTTGAATTTTTCTGAGCTTGGCAAAAAAAGCGTGATTTTTAAAATATATATATAGTTGACTTCAGATATTTTGATTTATTATACACACACATGAATATGCATATTTACATGTGTGCACGCCTCCATTAATTTCTATGAGAATGTTTTTTTATATTAGGAAGTAAAGATTCAAATGTAATTTTACATTAACTTGATTTTATCGGTTAAATGAATTAAAAAACTTTTTTAGAAATCCCTAGCAGTTTCAGAATTATTATTATTATTTTAATTCATAAATCAGTGGAATTCATCCTGTCTGTTTTGTTTTCTTTCATCTGTTTGCAGATACGGTTTCAAAATATTTAAATAACATAAATCTAAATGAGGTTTTGCTAAAGTGTTAAAATATCAGGCCAGGTTTTACTTTGGCAAGGCTTTAATTATTTTCTCAGCCCTTAGTCAGTTCAATACAGGTGAAGATGTTGAAGATTTTAAAATAACATAGTAATCAATGTAACTATGTATAAAAAGTGTGATGGTCTATTTTTCAATCAATTTACCAAAATTACCATGGAAATATGATTTGTTGCATAGACAAAAAATAAACCACCGTATACTTAAGTAGAAACAGCAAATATTGTATGAACATACTAATACATCAAGAGAATGTGAATATAAAGAAAAAGTGAGTGCCAGGCTGAGTTTTAAGAAACATATAAAATGCTTTATAAAATGGGTTTTTTTAGCACTTTATTTTTTTAGTCTTATAAAAAATTTTTACATGGATAATTATACCTGGTCAATCTTCATTCTGTATTCTTTCTTGGAAATGTTGGTTTACTGAAGCTGTTGACAAATATCTTCTGTTCCCTGCTTATTCCCTTTATCAACTCTCTGAGGAGAAGATTGTGAGAATGTGATTTCTAAATGAAGTAACATTTCTCAAAATGGATGAGATTTATTGTTTTGATTGACCTAATCTGAATATATTTCCTGCAATTTTTTTTTTTACATCTCAGTCAGCAAAATACTTTGAATCATTTTACTTGGGCATAGGACTTCTCATAAATTTGATAAGTTACACTGAATGAAAAATTTCTTGACCTCCATACAGTAATTATTCAATAGAAATGCACTTTTATAAGATATAACTGTGAAAAAATCAAGTTAATAGATGGGAGAGAATTAACTGTATTAAATGTTCTTTTGGTATGGGAAGTGAAATTAAGGCAATAATTTGATCTGGGTATCCCAAATCTTTCTACAGAAACCAGCATCATTCTTGCCTCCATTCAGAACACAAGGCAAGATCTATACCTGCCTTCAAAGGCTTTTTAAAATTCTGCAAGACTCCTGACCAGAGCACAACAGAGCACACTTCCCATCATAGGGTGGGCCTTCCCATCCACTACTTAAAACACAGAAGACAAGATCTAGTATAGTATTTAAGTACCTTCAAGAAAAACTAACTATAGAAATAAACCATGTAATTCCCTTTAGGAACTGTGCCACTCCCATGGGCAGATGTGACTCACTCTCACTTTTGTATTACAGAAACACCTCTCTGATGGGCCACAGATAAGCCCTCTTCTTAGATTAGTCATATGGATCTGGAACTGCTTCCAGACTCATCCATGTGTACACTCACCAATAGATAAATTAACTGCCTGTGTCATAGAAACACAGAATCACAGAATTGGCTGTGTTGGAAGGGACCTCAGAGATCATCAAGTCCAACCCTTGACCACTACCACTGCGGTTACCAGACCATGGCACTGAGTGCCACATCCAGTCTCTTTTTAAATATCTCCAGGGACGGAGAATCCACTACTTCCCTGGGCAGCCCATTCCAATGTCTGATCACCCTCTCCGTAAAGAAATTCTTTCTAATATCCAACCTAAACTTCCCCTGGCACAACTTAAGTCCATGCCCTCTTGTCTTGTTGAAAGTTGCCTGGGAAAAGAGCCCAACCCCCCCCTGGCTCCAGCCTCCTTTCAGGGAGTTGTAGAGAGCGATGAGGTCTCCCCTGAGCCTCCTCTTCTCCAGACTGAACACCCCCAGCTCCCTCAGCCTCTCCTCACAGGACTTGTGCTGGATCCCTTCACCAGCCTGGTTGCCCTCCTTTGGACCTGCTCCAGGACCTCAATCTCCTTCCTGAACTGAGGGGCCCAGAACTGGACACAGGACTCGAGCTGTGGCCTCACCAGGGCTGAATCAGAGGCAGAATCACTTCCCTGGACCTGCTGGCCACGCTGTTCCTGATCCAGGCCAGGATGCCATTGGCCTTCTTGGCCACCTGGGCACACTGCTGGCTCATGTTCAGCGTCCTGTCAATCCAACAGGATTGTCAGGGGAGCAATGACAATTCTTGTGATTCAGAAGAGATACAAATACTCTGCAATGCGAATGCCACCTGTTCACAACAGAAACAATGAACCCTAGGCAGTGCAAGCACATGTGTCTATAGTATTTCAACTCATAATTTAGTTGTAGAGGCATATCTCAAATATTAATATTAAAAGCAAATATGACCTATAAAATTTTAATATTGACAAAAATAAGATAATTCATTTTAGCAAAGTATTAAATTATCAGTAAAATTAGTGATTAAAAAAAAACCAAAAAACAAAATAAATATGGTGATATTTTTTACTTGCTAAAGAACAGCTAGAGAGTACCATAGCTTCACCTGAAATTTCCATCTTTACTTCCATAGCTAGAATCCATATGAGTTTTGCATTTGTGGTCAATTAACTGAGAACAACTGCTAACCCTTCAGTTATCATTGCTTTATAAGCTTGATCATCAAATTCTTCACTTGCAGTATGTGACAGGAAACTTGTGAAGAGTTACTGAAAAAAAATAGTGGGAGAAGAATTGTTTTCCACTAACATCAAAATAGAAACTGATTTAAAGTAAGGAAAATATCAGAAAAAGAAAAAAATATTTCTGTTGGTATTTCATTTCTCAATATAACAAAGGTAAAGAGTGATTCCAAATCTGAATACATTAACTTTCATTTTTTCTATATTGTGATAAATACACATACATAAGTAACCCTATTAACAGATATTTTATTCTGTTTGTGGAAAATATTCCCAGTCCTCTCCCATGTTGTTCTCTGCTGATTGTAAACAATGCATAAATGTATAACCTTCACAGCACATGTCATAACTGTCCTCCATTAGTCTGGCAAATCTCTATTCTGTTTACATCAGTTTATTTAGATTAACTACTTCACATTCTGTGTGGTAATACTCAAGTTCCCATCCACTACAGTACTTGTAGCACAACTCAAATCTATAATTGTGCTCTACTTGCATCTTGAGACGGAGAGAATTTCACCTATTTCACTGGTCCAGAAGTTGGGCAGACACCTTAAGCTATTTCATCTAGAATCACTGAATGGACAAAGAGACCTCCAGAGGAAGATTCATCACATTTTGAGATAGCTGTCTAAGATATCTGAAGAAAACTGTAGTTGCTAAGCAACCTTATCTGGATTATTTCTATTTCTTTCCCTCAGCTGACTATGAGGGGAGCCCTGCTGAGAACTCTGCAGTTTTTGACTAACTTTCAACTACAGGTGAGATGTCTTTGGCTTCACCAAGGGCAAATCATGCCTGACAAACGCTGTGGCCTTCTATGAAAAGTTCACAGCATCAATAGACAAGGAAAGAGCAACCAACAGAACTTACCTAGACCCAAGCAAAGCCTTGACACAGTCCCGAATGACCTTTTCATGTCCAAGCTGGTAAAATATGGGTTTGATGGATGGACCATTTGGATTAAGAACTGGCTTGATGGATACACCCAAAGAGTGTCAGTCAATGAATCCATGTCTAAGTGGAGGCCAGTGACAAATGGACTCCTTCAAGGATCAGTATTGGGACCAGTCCTGTTTAACATCTTTGTTGGTGACATGGGCAGTGGCATTGAGTGCACCCTCAGCAAGTTCACTGATGACCCCAAGCTGTGTGGTGCAGCTGACACACTGGAGAGAGAGGATGTCATCCAGAGGGACCTTGAGAGGCTGGAGAGCTGGGCCCATGCCAACCTCATGAACTTCAACAAGACCAAGTAAGTGCAAGGTCCTGCATCTGGGTTGAGTCAATCTCAAGCACTGATATGGGCTGGGCAGTGACTGGCTTGAGAGCAGCCCTGAGGAAAAGGACTTGGGGGTGCTGGTGGATGAGAAGCTCAACATGAGCCATCAGTGTACACTTGCAGCCCAGAAATCTAAACTGGATCCTTGGCTGCATCAAGAGAATTGTGGCCAGCAGGTGAGGGAGGGGATTCTCCTCTTCTACTCTGCTCTTGTGGGACCCCACCTGGAGTACTGCATCCACTTCTGGAGCTCCCATTACAAGAAAGACATGGATGTGCTGGAATGTGTCCAGAATTGGGCAATGAGGATGATCAGAGGGCTGGAGCACCTCTCCTGTGATTCAGGGTTATTCAGTCTGGAGAGGAGAAGGCTCCAAGGAGACTTTATTGTAGCCTTCTAGTATCTGAAGGGGGTTACAAGAAAGCTGGTGGGGGATTTTTTAGGATGTGAGATAGTGATAGGATTAGGGGGAATGGATTCAGACTAGAGGAGGGTAGATTTTGATTAAATGTTAGGAAGAAGTTCTTCATCATCATGGTGGTGAGACACTGGAACAAGTTCCCAAGGAGATGGTTGAAACCCCATCCTTGGAAGGTTTTAAGGCCAGACTGGACAAGGCTCTGAACAACCTGATCTAGTAGGAGATGTCCCTGTCCATTGCAGAGGAGCTGGAATTAGATGATCTTAAAGGTTCCTTCCAACCCTGAAAATTCTATGATTCTATGAATCCTGTCCTCAGGTTCCATTTCCTGGAGTTCTGAAAAGTCTATGATTCATGATGAAAATTTTTCATCTTTTTTCCACTAACTTGTTGTAAAAATATGTTTCCATTCATCATGACTTGGAGGCAATAATGCAAGTGCAACTGGAAAAGAGCACAAGATTTTAGCATGTTCTTATTTTTTTCAAAATATGAGCTTGGTTTTGCCATGCTGCTCAGCCACATGAAAGGTATCTGTATAGACGATACAAGTCTAGCAATACGGAGAGAATAAGTCCTCTAAATTGTTTTGACCTGATCAAACCAATTAGATTTAATGGATACAAGGAGAGAGATTCTACTACTCATGCATGTTTAGGAAGTAAATAGATGATTAAACTTTTTCTAACTAAAAATATTTTAGAGTAGAAAACCAAGTAAACAACAAAATCAAATTGATGATACCAGCAGATTTCAAGGAAACATTTTGAATTTTTCAGCATTTTCAATAAAGCACAATCAGGAAGTTAATGAAACCTGTTTTGGCCTTTGCATAGTTCTTAAAGCAATCAGAGTGCTCCTGGGCTTTGGTAGTTGACTCAGATTTGAGAGCTCAGCAATAGTCTTGGAGACAGCAAAGCCTAAGAGCCCCAGGCAGGAGCAGTGGTGCTGAGGGAAGCCAGTGTCCACGCATGGTCCCTTGTGTTGTGTTCCCTAGTAGAAAGATAATTTAAAGATAATTTACATGGGGGAATCACTTAGGTCATGTCTTTTGAAAACAATCAGGTTATTTTGATATTCTGATGAGACTAGTTTTTTTGTGGGTTTTTTCTGGAAGATTTAATCTTCTTGGTATATTTTTTTTTAGTATTAGCATTTCTGCCTTTAATTTTGATTTGAAATAAACCACCACCCTAAACCACTTAAATTTTGTTTGAAACAACTCTAATAGTATCACTTTCTCAAGAGGAGAGAAAGCGAAAATTAATATTGTGCTCTCATGATTATATGCCTCTCCTTTAATTATGAAAAACTCTATGCCCTGTTTTATGGGACTATGTTTTATACAGTGCAGAGTTTCTTGGCCTTTATTTTAATCGAGTTGTGATTGATTTAATATGAATTTATCTTAAATAGAAAAATTATGTGACTTCCAGTCCCACTTAATAAATTTTGGTTTTGTGGTAAATATTACACTAAGCACAGCAGGATAATTTAAGAGGAGAGTCCCTTATGGGGGCCTCTGTGTAAGGTCAACCATTCCTTACAAATACTGAAAGAAATGGTATCTAAATTATTTTAAATTCCTGGATATTACCAGGAGGTTAATGGAAAACCCATGACTGTATTTTTTATGTCTCCAAAAAGAAATACTTTATTATTTAACAATTAACATAAAAGTGCTGTACTTATTTATACTAATTTACTTATTGTTTTCACATTACCTGAAATCAATGACTATTTCCTGCTGTCTTCTACGTGCTGTAGGTTAGGTATAGAAACAGAAAATAAAATAGTAGGAGGGAGCATAGCTCACAATGGTGATAAAAAGAAACTAAACAGATGAGAGGAAATTATATTAGATAAATGCATCCAAACATGAGGCCTGATCTTCTGGCAATTTGTTGTTTAGTATAGCATCCAAAATTTATTCAAAATCAGAATTTATTCAAAATCCAACAGATATTTACATGCTTGTGAAAAATAACACATAGAGCTCCAAAAATGCATTACCCTTGGAGGTCCAGAAAAACTCAAGCTTCAAAATATTAACCTGAAGTGAATAGCTATCCTCTTTGGATGAGGGACAGATAGAATAGTGCAGTACTTTGTTACCAAGTCTCCCCAAACAGTAAAACAGTCAGGTTACTTCAGCAGACAGACAACACTGTGATCTAGATGTAGCCAGCTTTATATTCTTCTGTTTAAATGAGTCTCCAACACTATATAGTGACAATTAGTCTTTTTTATTATTATTATCTATTTCTATTTTCATAGTGAATTTTAGAGTTTTTTTAGAACTTGGGAAGACAATATGCTAGATGTTTTGAAAGCATGCTGTGAGACTGCTTTTTCACTATTGAATGTACAGTTTAAAAAACCAAAGACCTAATTTGAGTGGGAGGCATGTGAAGAAGTGGCACATAGGAAGCTGCTGAAATGACTCCTCACAGTCATATAGTAGCTTAGGAAGGATGAGGAGAGTCAGCTCACAGAATGCTCTGTAACCACTATACCACAATGCTGATTTCAGAACACTTTACAGGAATTTGTTTAAAGCTTAATTGTGGCCACATTGCTCTGGTTAGTGGGAATGGAATATGCACCTTCTGCTAATACATCAGTCAGCAATTCATCCTTACACTGCCTGTTACTTGAAGAGTAGCAGTTTCTGTTATTATAGCCTTTTGGATTTTTCTGTTTTTCTTTCTTTTATTTTGTTGGTTGTGTGTTGTTTATGTTTCAGTTTTGTTGGTGGTGTTGTTGTTTTGTTGTTTGGTTTGGGATTTTTTCAAGATTTTTTTTGTAGTCGACCACCGGCACCTAGGTGAGGGGGTTTGACTCAAATGGTCATAGATTGTCAGATGTACCCATATGCAAAAATTTAGCATACATTTGACAATGTTGAGATATCTCCCATCTTGTCAGGAGACATTCAGTATTTCTCAGCTCTCTCAATGTTATTCAGTTGCAAAATGAAGATGACACATGTTATTCAGGAAGCTAAAGTAGTGATAACACAGCTCTATCTGCTTGTGCATTTTGGACAGCTGCAAATCTCAGTGCCCACATGAATATATTAAAATCCTACCACCTTTCTGTTTCTTCCTCTTTGGAGACCTTCTCATTTAGAAAGTAGCTTAGTATTGAATTAAGAGTGTTGAGATGCACTCTCACCTCCCAAGATCAAAAGCCATGAAGCCAGATACTGGAATTAAAACAAAACACATCCAAAGAACTTACTCTGAGAAGATGAGCCAGATTAACAAAGAACAAAACTTAAAATTATAGCTACAGATCCACATCTGCCCACCTATGACACTTCAGGGGCTCCAGATCCATATCTGCCCCACTATGGTACTTCAGGGACTGCTCCACCGTGCATCTCTATGGATTTCAGAGGGACAGCTGCCATTCCACCATGGGCTGCAGGGAAATCTCTGCTCAGGCACCTTCTCCCCCTCCTTCCTCACTGACCTTGCTGGCTTTGCTCTGGTATTCCTTGTTCTCACCTTCTCCTCTCCTCTCTTCTGCAAGTATTTTCTTTTTATATCTATTTTCCAAGTTTTGTTTTCCCTTTCTTGAGTATATTACTCACAGAGGTGCATCCAGATTTCCATATCTTCTTGGCTTTGGCCAGATGTAGGGCCATAATTGGAGCCTGAGGAACTTCCAGCAGCTTCTCAGAGGAGCCACCCCTGTGCCTCCCCCTGAACCCTCCCTCCCCCCCTTTCAAAACACCACTGCAATAACCTGAGACTTATGGGAATAAACAGCACACACAAAAAAAATGTTTTGCAATAATTAAGCTACCAGTAAGATATTTTCATCAATTTGTTTCACATTTTGCTAGTAAATATTTAATATATATTATAAGTAAAAGGACATAATTTTTAATAGCCTTAGCTGTTTCTAAGCACTAAGAATTATTATGGGTAAAATTTCAAAAAGGCTAATTGTTATAAAGCTTCATGACAATGTTGTCCAATTGTTACCAATAAACTATTTTCATTATGAGCATAAAAATTATTGCCCTTCCTTAATCAAAAGCTTAGCTGCTTAGGGCCTGTGTTGTTAGTAAATTCTCTTCTCTCAAGCCAAGTCAAGCAGAGAGCTAAGGCCACTGTAGTAAGTTTAGCTGATCAAATAGACAACAAAGAATAAATGTCTTTACAACAGTGTTGTCATTTTACTGTTTTAATGTACAGTTTTCTTACTTTTCAATTGAAAATGTAATTTTGTGAGTCTACCCAGTTGCTTAGAAAAATTAGTCTGAACAATACTAAGAATGCTAGAATTTATCAGGATAAAAGAAATGCCTATATTTTAATCTCAGTCCATTCAGCTTCAGCCACAGTATACCTTTAAGAATTCTCTGTGTATAAAATATGCAGCTCCAGTCACTGACCTAATCTTCCCATATTGCCAGTGACAATTCTTCTCCTCAAGGACTAATAGAGGCCCTGCTGGGAAAACTAAAAAGGAGCATCCACTCCTTGTTGGTCCCTTCAAATTAGAGCCCTGGTGTGATCCTGCCTCAACACTTGCTTTCCTGTTACTGCTCTACTCTTCTCCTTCTTCATTTGAGAAATAACAACCAGACATTCATGCTCCTCTCCAGTGTCTGAGCTCTCAGCACCACTTTGCTGCCCTTTAGCTCGAAACCATATGCTTTATAGCAGACAAAAACAAACAGTTGGAGAACTGTTAAAAAGGGGGGTCTGAAATAAAAGAATTTCCTCTGCAGTATGCCTCTGAAGAGCTTGTATTGTAAAATTAATTCTCTCCTGCTAAGCTACAAAACTAGTACAGCCAAAGAGTCCTTCATGCCAGGGATGATGCAATGATCCTTTATCCCTCAGACCTGTGGTCAGAATCGATACAGGGACTGGCTTACCAGTGTCTGATGCATTTCCTTGAGTGTAAATTCCATTCTTTTTAAAATACCCTCTAGGGTTTTTTTCAAGACTCCCTTCTCTTTTATAAGTTCTAAGTTATTTTTCTTGCTGCCTTTCAGTTTATACACCTTCCAAGCTTCTTAAGAGATTAAACTGAATTTGCTCCCCTTTCATGTTAAGGATGTAGTGTGAGAAAAGAATTTGTTGATAAGCTACATGTCACTGATTAGCTTTAAATTATGCATTATGACTGTTTTTAACCACAATACCGTTCATAATCCCAATGAAAAAAAAGGAAAAAAAAAAAAATCCATCTCTGTGAAACTTTTCCCTAAGGACAAACAGTGTTGTTTGCCTTAAGGGGAATGTAAATCCTAGAGAAATCAGACCACCACTGAAACTCAATCTGTGTCAAGCTGCCTAAAACTGTTTGTGATACCATAGACCAAAGGGACGTATCACTGGGAAATTGCTCAGTGTGTCAGAAGAAGCACACGGTATGTGGGCTCTGCTGTTCTAGAAAAATGAAAGACCTCTCTGATAGAGGAATTCAGCCCAGACACTATGCTAGCCTTGTTGTAATAGTGTTGAAGCTTTTCCCTTTACCTCAGAGGAGAGCCACACTCATTTAGTCAAACATAATTTCTGCTCTGACTGACAGATTTTGCATTTAGAGATTAGAAATATTCCAAACCCAAAACACTTCAGTTGTTGACATCTTAGCACCAGCAGCAGGCAATCATAAAACCTCAGACTGATAGAGCTTAAGGAAAAATTTGCTTTATTCAACAGTTTCTGTTTCATTTTAGTGTGTTCCTCTGATGCCATAAGGTTTACTTTCATTAATTAATACTTAATAAACAGATTTTTAATGTACACAATATGTAAACATATAGATAACTATCAACAGATGTCCACATTTAAAAGCAAAACCAAAAACCACAAACAACCCCCTCCCCCCATGTTTTAATTTGTCTAAAACACATTTAAGGAACAGTTTTTTTAAGATTTATTATTATTACGATTAGTGTTTCTCAGTTGCACATTGAAAATATATATTAATTTTTCTCTCATCTTTCTCAGAATGAATGTATTTTTAGAATTACAAGCCCAGGAATATAAAAAATAGATGGTCTTCAAAAAAATCTAAAGTCACAGTTGATTTTTAGTAATCACAGAAGAATTTACTTATTTTGTGATTTTCTTTTGTTCTTAGTTTTTTGGAGAAGCCTTGTAGCTTTAGTTTGTGTCTGATATTTCTTAAATTCACAAACTGCCTTTAAACACATTCATGTATGCATGCTTTTCTTCTTGCTGAGGAAAAATTGGTTTGCTATGGCTGTTCTCTGTGTAGGTTCAGAGATATAGTAAATAGGGTTGACTCTAACAGAGCTGACTATAGTATTTTTAACTAGTTTTTCTTTTAAATAAAGAATATCTTGATTAAAATCCAACTACTATTTTGTAAGAAAATTACCTAAGTAAACCAATATATTGTAAAGCAACTAGTGGTTTGTTCGTTTCTTTATGTTGTTGCTGTTGATGTCTATGAGAAACACAGTATTTATAAATAAACTAGGTATGGACTGAAGGATTAATCAGCTCTCACTATTTTCTTTTGGGTATTTTTACTTTTCTGGTCTCATTTTAAACGAGAACATTTTTGATATGTAAAAAATTCTCAAAGGACAGGAAAATTGTTTCCTGACAGCTGTACTGATATGATCAAGTTTCCATGGCTTCAAGCTGTACATTAAGATGTCCTTCTAACTCCTTGAAACTGAGGCATTGTAGAATTTTATAGAATATTTTTCAAAGTAGAATGTAAAAAGAGTAAGCAAATTCACACTAATTTAATATATTTTAAGTATTTGTTTAAAACTGAATATAAACTTCATGTCATTACAGTGTTATTATTTAAGCCTACTAGATAAGGCAATATAATAATATTTTTTTCTTTGCTATGGAAAATTAGCTCATTCTGCTTTTTATATGAACTAGCGCTGTCAGTGCATCATTATCATTGCTTTCCATCTAATTACTTGTTCAATTTAATAATAAAAACTGTTCTCACATACAAATATATTTTGAATTGTTGCATTTTTACACATAAAGCCACCTTTCAATACAGCACAAGCTTTCAAAGAAGAAAATAATGCATGCTAGCGAAGGTAGACTGAGCTGTTTTGTGTTGTGAGCAAGCATATCATATTTTCAGATCTCTCAGTGATAAAATTCAGAAGTCTTGGAATATTTGTATAGTGTGAGTTGTGCATTTTTCCAGTACTCTGGCAAGTCAGGTGGCATATTTCCAAACAGCATCTGGGGAGGTGTCTGAAGATATGTTGTGATTGTATGCTACATGATTTGGCTTTCAGGATGCTCATGGAGGGAACACCTCTTGAGAATGGCAAACCTGTAAGAAGTAACAAAGCAACTCATCAAGATCACCCTGCAAATACAGAAAACAGAATGAGCAGATGGCTCATGAGTAAACCCCAATCTGGTCAGCACACCATCCAGTGAAGCCAGAAAAGGGCTTTCTTAGCAGCCATTTTTTACTGAGCACCATTGCAAATTACTGTGCTTGGTCCATCCCATCCTCCCCAGGGACACAATTGCCACTCCTCCATTCTAAGTGTCACATCAACAGGCTGGCAGTAGCTGGTGGGGAATGGAATGGTTTCAGGTTAGTATGGCCATAGGAAATATTTTTCCTGGTTCTTTCAAACCAGGAGAGCTGGAGAAGAAGATTGCTCACTAAGAGATGTTGCCTTCCCCAACATCCCCATGTGGGGCTTCACAACCACTCCAAAGTTTTGCTGTAGGCTGTCACTAGAACCCTGAACTCAGGTACCCTCATCTGCTGCTGAGTCCTCTTTGAGATTTTTCTGGTTGGGATGAAATTACCATTTGAGAAGTGTGGGTTCTGTATTTGCATATTCATTTCTATGTTTGCACATTTGTAAATAATTTGCCATCTTCATTATTATTATTTATTATTTCATTAAACCTATTTTTGTTTCTTCCAACCTTAAAGTGTCCCTGATTTCTCTTTTATCTTTCCTTTGGAGGGTAGTGGAGGGGATAACAGAGAGCATCTGCCACCTGGTCATCGACTAAAATTGTGGCATATAATTATCACAAAATCAAGCACTACACATTCAGAAAATCAAGTGCTAAGATTTACTTCAAAAGAAATACAAACTGATGTTAAGTCAAGAGTCAAAACTCTCTCTTGTAATGACACTTGAGAGGAAAAAATGTAATGAATGTCTGATGTTTCCAACAAACCTTTTCATTATCTTAATTGTATTGCTTGTATAATTAAAATAAATAATGGTTTTAGTGCCCTTGATTATATTTTATGTAATTAGGTGCTTCACATTTGTAAGATCACATTAAACTATGAAGATCTTCTGAAGGACATACAAACTTCCTGACCAAAATCCTTAATCCATTTGAGTTCATGACAAATCATATAATGACTACCTCTGAGCCAAGCTTTCACCTTTTCCTGCAGTATTAACCTCCACTTTTTAAGGATGTTTTGTTTGTTTGTTTTTCATTTAAATCTCAATTACTGGTGAGTGACTTGTGAGAGCATTCAACTCATTTAATCTTCTTAAACATGTTGATTATATGTCCCTGGAGGACATGTTTTCTGGGTTTGAGAGTACAGTTAGCACATCCTAGTCCCATCTGGAGAGAACTTCTTTTCACAAATAATTTTTTCTCATTCTTTTACTCTGGGCTCAACCTTGTATCACCAGTGAGAAGCTGGAGTTTCTACAAAAGCTCCCTAATAATTTTTTTGAACTATAGTAGGGAAGTTGACTAAATTACATATGACTAATACTTTTTAATCTCAAAATTTAGGTTGCTAAGTTTTTCCTTCGACCTCATAAGATGACTCATCTGTCTAAAGGTAGGCATGTATATCCTCTTCAAATTTGAAGTCTTTTTTTCTACTTTATATTCCCAGTTCTTCAATAAGATCTGTTAATTCCACAGTAAGAATTTTTATGGGAAAATTCATTATGTTTACATATTTGACTAATCAGACCAAATTCTTAATTTAAAGGGATTTTTAATAATTGAGTTGCATCATTTAGAAATATGAGAAAAGTTTTCTATATTTCTCACCTATCTATAAACAGCTTGTCCATACATTACCAATTCTGGTCCTATTTTCTGCTGGCTTTATCTGTTAACACTCCAGTAACATCATGATTTGAAGCTGAGCACGTTCATTCAACATAGCCAATCTCTGCAGCCAGCGTGTGGTTTTTCATACAAAATGTGACTTTAAAGAAATGAAACTACTTTGGGACAAGGTTTGCAAACCAGGCAGCTTTTGAGTTACTCTGTTTCTTAAGGATTGCACAAGTTGACATGTTTTCTTGCCTTTCTTTCCTCATTGAAAATTAAATGCTGGATTTGTTGTGTTTCCTTTGGAGCTTGGGATATCTGTTTAAACACCTGCCTTGGTATTTCAAATGAAATTCATAAAATGCTTCTGCCAGGCACTGGGACATTAGAAATGCAGCACTGAACAGTACACATCCTGTTATATTGTAAAAAGGAATTGAAAATGTCAGTTTACTCAGTCAGGTGAAAGTAATCCTACTCTAGGAATAATTAGAAGAGTCTAAAGCTATTCGTTGTCTCAGGTCAGGATAATTAGAGAAAGGATCCTTTTTATTTAAATAAGTATGGGCCATTATTATTATTATTATTATCTATAGTGCCAGGGTTTAAGACTACTGTCACTTCACAAAAGGGTTTTAAAAACCTACTCTTTTATACTGTAATATTACGGATATATTAATAAAAAAATCTTTACTTTGCATGGCCCTATATAAACCTAGATAGCATTCTATTTTTTCCTATCCTAACCTACTTTTCCCTCATACTTCTAATTTTTTACTGTGTTTGAGTTCTCTCCAAATACAAATAGCTAAAAGACAGCACTGACAGTCTGTCCTTTGTAAAGAACCTTCTCATAAATTAATATATTTTATAGTTGCATTTTTGTCTCATTTCAGGCGTTATCTGAGCAAGGGTGAAGTGCTAAGCTTAGTGTTATGATTTTTTGGATTGCAAATAATGCATTTGTGAATTTTTTTTTCAGAGATGGAGCTGATTATAGGCTGGAGGTACAATAAAAGTCAAGAAACAGGTGACATTGTATTTTTACAACAGTTCTAGAGCTCTCCCCTCATAGTAAGTCTAATCTTTGCATAATTAATGTAAAATTTTTAATGGTCTTTTTTTAGTTCAAAGGAATACATTGACAACAAAAAATCTGTGAAAACAAAGTGATTCCTTATTTTAATCTGAGTTAATAATGCAAAATAGTGTCTTGAAGGAGACAAGAGTTTACTTTGACATGTTTACTCATGGGAATATTACTAGTTATCTTGTCTTATCAGATTATTTGAGCCTTGACAAAAAGCCACATAGTGCTTGCTGGAAGGCAAGAAATGAGAGAGTAAGATACAATCATTCTTCACATCATGCTTCATTTTCATTTAAATATAATTTTGCAAAATATTTTTTTTGCTAAAAAGTAATATTCTTGTGATAGCAACCCTGTGGAAGGGAAATTAAGGTTTTTTTCATATTTGGCCTTTTAAGATGCCTGTGCTTCTTTAACTATGTTTAGTTCGTCCTACAGATCCTTGGTGTCCCTACATTTAATAGCTCTGTATGTTTTTTCCTTTTTTTGGAGAAATATCTCTAGCAATTAGATTACCTGATCCAACAGATTTTTCTTCTAGTGTCTTTGACTTTCAAAGAGAATGAAGAATTAGGTCCTTCAACTGTTAAATAAACAGGAAAGTTCAGTTTATATATCCTGTCTTGACAATTTCCAGTAAACCCTTCTTAATAAATTTTGAAAACAGACAACTTCAGTATTTATATCTGGTATTTATGTATTTATTAATAAATTTCCATGAATCAAATAAGGACCTCAATGGTTTTTCTTATATGCAGGAAAAGCCATGAGGAAAAACTCATTGCAACAAAACACCATAGTTATTTAATTTGTCAAAAATTTCTACAACAAATTTGATAGTAATTAGACTGTTAATGTATCCATAATTTTTGCCTTATTCAACTCATACTTCTTGCTTTATTACTGGAGTGCAGTGCAAGTTGTGTGGTATGGAATTTTAAAATTATTTTATACCTGTGCAGCACTTCCTTCTTTGATGCTGACCTATGAGGTTAGACCAAAAAGGTCATCTAATTTAATACTTTTTCTTCAGTCGTGGAGAAATATAGCAGGATTCATTTCTGTGTGTAGAATATGAAAGGCTCCAAAATTTTAGACTTTATTTGATTCACCTCAGTGATAAAATCTTTTCGTCTGTCCATCGTTTTGAAAATGTACTCTCTCAGAACAGAATACTGCCCAGTTTCATCCTAAATGTCTGGTGCTGCTGCATGGTATGTTAAAATGTAATACTTCTCACTTGGACAAACATTATTCCTCTTCCATGTGAGATCAGTGAGACCTCTTGATCAAAGACAAGATGTGAGGGGAATTTCAACCATTTTCGCAGAAGCTAGCTTTGTTTCTATGACTCTGAATTCCAGGCCTTAACTGGCATCTGTAAGTGCACCAACAGATTTTGATTATAGCTAAAATAATATATATTTGCCTTGCATTTCTAGCTCCAGAATATCCAGTGTGGATTATTTCACTGCACTAGTATAGATGTTCATGCAAACCTCACACATACATGTACATATTCCATAAGTCTGCAGCCATATAGTTATGAAAAAATGCAGTAACAAATGTTTCATTTTTTTGTTGGATTGTTCTTGCAGAAAAACTGTATTTCTGCTCTGTGACTAAATCAGCTGAAGGAAAGATTATTTCTGGATTTCAAAAAAGTTGGTATTTTCCCCATATGCACAAAAATATGGATGATGAATTTTGAGCCTTTTTTGGGGGCTTTGTGACCTAACTTGTTTTATTAGTTTGACTTTGTGGTAATCATTATATAATTAATAAATATTTTTGTGATAAATGACACAACTTATTTTCTATGAAGTTGTTAAATGTTAAAGTATGAATTTGAAGAAAATTTCTCTCCCTATATTGCACCTTTGGACTATAGTGCTAAGTAAAATGGACAATTTCGTGAACTGCCAAAATTTGTGCAAGTCATGTCAATGGCCATTCAAGTATATAAAAATCTACACTGGGAAGAACCTAATCTAAAGACATATATTTTAACCGTCTATTGAGTTTACAGAGGAACAAATTACCCTGCATTTTGATCAGATGGGTATTCCATTGGCAAGAAATATGGACAAGATTACCTTGTAACTTCTGTTCTCCTTATTGCTGAAGCAAAGATCAAGCTGTCTTACAAAGTTCAGTTGATCTGAAAATGTACTAGAGGGATCTGTCATTTCTGTGTCATCAATAGCCTGGGAAAACATTCAAAAAGTGTTTTGACTGTTCCATGAGGGTTTTTAAATATAATTTTAAATGCTCTATGATTTGACCTGTCACTAAACTTCTGTCATTTCACTGCGGCCAGGGATGTGAAATTTCAGATAAAACCTGAACCCAGATGGAAAGCATGATTAAAATTTAGATATGGAGAACTGTTCTTATGTGTCTTCATCTCTGCCTGACAGCTTGATCTCATGACAATAGGTATCATAAGGCTTATTTTCTCCATGAGTGGAAAGCTTATGAGAGCCATTACTTTCATGACCTTTCAAACCTCTAAAGTTAAGAACACTTGTAAATGCAGATGTTCTCATGAGACAATCTTTCCATGTTAGAAAATAAATATTGCTTATTTCCAATTCAAATTACTATGAAACTACAAAGTATCTCAAGCTTCAAGTCTTGTCTTATCTTTAAATGTTTATTCCATACTCCAGAAAATGAAAAAAGTTGATAATCAAGAGCAGATTCCTTTTCTATGTAGGTGGAGTACTTTTCAGAATACCTGCAAGATATTGAAACATAATTCTTATTTGCAGAAAATTGCTATGGTACTTGGGAGATCGAGAGTACAATTTTTCTGACTACATACGAGACTAGAAAAAATACCTTAGGATACATATAGATATACAAATATCTATATATTTGTAGATATACAAATATATATTTTGTAGATATACAAATATCTATATATTTGTATAGGTATACAAATATAGATATATACAAATAGATACCTTAGGAAACACCAAAAAAATATTCTCTATGACTATGGGAAAAAAATGAGACTATATCCAAAAAGTGAATCAACATTAAAATTATTCACTTCAAGTCAAGCTAGCTTCAAAAAAATATTTGTGTGTGGCATGATAGCATCTTCTGTTTTGCATATTCGTCTCATTTTACAGAAAAAGAATTTGTTCAGTCCTGCACTGTGGTGGGCTGAATCCTGATAGCAACTGAGCTCTCACCAGCCATATTCCATAATCCCATTTGGATGGGGAGAGAATCAGAAAGGCAAATGCAGGAAAAACTCATGGTCCGAGATAAAAACAGTGTAATAAATGAGTGAAAAAGAAGAAAACAAAATCACAAGTAATGGAAAGGTAATCACACCCTTTTGCCGATACACCAGTGCTCAGCCAGTCTGAGCAGTGGCTACTTTGGAAAAACTTCCCCAGAAGTTGTATTTGCCAACAGGATGTTATATGCTGTATCACTTTTGTCAGTTTATCTCCACTCTTCCAGCTGAGAAAAGAGACAACTGGACACAGCCAACTGGACACCAACAACTGCTACACCAGCTACTTCTGCACCACCAGCTCAGTTCCAGGACAGCAGCACGCTGAGCAGCAGGTGGAGCTCATTCAGCACAGGGAACAGAACCTCAGGTACCAGGTGGCTCTGCTCACAGTGCTCTGATTTTTGCAAGGAAACTGTGTTTATAGAGAGGAGTTCAGGTATATAAATCATACAGATTATAACATAAAAAATTGATTATGAGATGCAGGCAACTCAATCAAACATGATATGTTTTCTAAAAGTGATGTTAAATATACACAATTTAAAGAAAACTGTGACCAGAGTTTTAAAAAATGTTAAAGGTATGCAATTATAAAGCATCCAAAACCATTTTCTAAAGATATTGTTAAACAAATGCAATTCAAAGCCATAAAACAGAGATTTAAAAAATTAATTTCAGAACTGCAAACTGGTATGATCTCTTAGTAATATGGTTGAATGAATTACCTTCATCTCATGGTTAACTTCTTGTGTTACAAACTGTGTGACTCATACACTTTAGCTCCCTTGTATAAACACAGTTTCCTTGCTAAAATCATAGCCCCATGAGCAGAGGCACCTGCTCCCCAAGGTTCTGCTCACAGTGCTGAATGAGCCTCACATGGTGGTCAGTGTGCAGTTGTCATGGCTGTGAGTTAGAGGTGTAGAAGTTACCAGCAGCTAGCTGGTACTGTTCTGTTGGTGGTCATTTGGTGGAGACCATGATACCAGATCCCCCAGTTGTGTCCCCTCCTAAACCTTTGCTGAGCCCCTCCCCCTCTAGGGAGGAATAGCAAGGAACAGAAAAAGGCCTTGAGGCTGTGCAAGCACTGTTCAGCAACAACTAAAACACAACTCTGTTATCAACACAGTTCTGTTTACAGATATAAAACACAGAACCACACAGTCTGCTATGAAGAAAGTTACTTCCATGACAACCAGATTCAGTACGAGTCCACGTATTAAAAAGACAGTCAACCAACAAAATAAATAAAAAAATAAAAATTAATTATTAAGAGGTACGGTTCTTTAATATCATGAATTCAAATCAGGAGGAAAGACATTATAAGCATATATGTTTAGGAAACCTTAAAATATTTTCTAAATTAGTGTCACAGTGTAACTCCAAAAACAAGTGCATCACCTTATCAGATCTTTGAAGGAAAAAAAATCTCAGATATGTGGATCCTTGAGGGAATTGAGTAGAGAGAAATAATGCAGCTGACATAGCCAGAAATTCAAAAAGCAAATTTTAGATCATGACTTTCCACATGTTTTATAAATATTTTTAATATCTGTTCAAATAACTTTCTACTCACCTCAGTGACAGGGAAAGCTTCAACTAGGGCTTGCAACTCACATGCTAAAGTCAATTACCTTCAGGATATAAATTTTATGCATTAGTTCCAGTGCTCATAAAACTCCTTGTTCAAGGTTGAGGAGGATATTATCACAATGTTTCAAGCTCACGGGCAATCGTGATGCTATATCCTGGACAAGCTGTCAGAAGTAGATGATTCTTGATAATACTTCAGTGAAAAAGAAATCTTAACAAGTTTTGAGGCCACAGCGGCATATATTGCCATCAGTATGTCATCATGTAAAATATTTGTTGACTCATATCTTCTAAATAAATCTGCTCAAAGCATAAGACACAAAGGAAGAAAGGTTTGATTATGTAATTTCTTTCCATGGTTATGAACAATATACCCTCATACTAATATCACAGAATCACAGAATCACAGAATGGTAAGAA
The DNA here is from genome assembly GCA_023637945.1 of Phaethornis superciliosus. NCBI lineage: Eukaryota > Metazoa > Chordata > Aves > Apodiformes > Trochilidae > Phaethornis > Phaethornis superciliosus. The sequence goes on from JAJQWJ010000002.1 coordinate 77,981,356, forward strand.
ATTGGAAGGGACCTCTGAGAATCATCTAGTCCAACCTCCCTTATAGAGCAGGATCTCCTTGAGCTGGTTTGAGAGGAATACATCCAGGTGGATCTTGAATGTCTCTAGGGATAAAGACTCTACAATCTTCCTGGGCAACCTATTCCAGTGTTGTGTTACCCTCAGAGTGAAGAAGCATTTTCTTGTATCTAAATCTCTTTTGTGCCAGTTTCTGTCTAGTACCCTTTGTTCTGTCACTGGACACCATGGGGAAGGGTCTGGACCCATCCTCCTGACACCCATCCTTTAGATATTTATAAACACTGATAAGATCCCCTCTCAGCCTCCTTTTCTCTAAACTAAATAGCCCAAGCTCCCTTAGCCTTTCCTCATAGGGCAGGTGCTCCATTCCCTCATTCATCTTAGTGGCCCTGTGCTGGACTCACTGCAGTAGTTCTTTGTTCTTGAACTGGGGAGCCCAGGACTGCACATAATACTCCAGGTGAGGCCTCACCAGAGCAGAGAAGAGGGGGAGGGTAATCTCCTTTGACCTTCTGGTCACATTCTTCTTAATGCACTCAAGGATTGCATTGGGCCTCTTGACTGTGAGGGCATGTTGTTGGCTCATGGTGAGCCTGTTTTCCATCATGAGCCCAGGTCTTTCTTCCCAAAGCTGCTTTCCATCAGGTAAATCCTTAACCTGTACTGGTGCATAGGGTTGTTCCTACCCAGCTGGGTACCCTACCCTTGTCCTTATTGAACTTCATTTGGTTTCTCCCTGCCCAGCTCTCCAACCTGTCCAGGTCATGCTAGATAAGCAGCACAGCCCTCTGGTGTGTCAGCCACCCCTTCCAGTTTTGTATCAACTATGAACTTGGTGATGATACTCTTGTCCAGGTCATTGTCGAATATATGGAATGAGAATGGACCAATCACCGACCCATGAGGAACACCACTACTCACTGATCTCCAGCCTGACTCAGCCCCACTGACTAAGACTCTCTGCACTCTGTCCTTTGAACATCCCTGCCCCATCTTGGGAAGTTTTTAAGGCCAGGCTGGATGGGGCTCTGAGCAACCTGATCAGGGAGTTGTCCCTACCCATGGCAGAGGGATTGGACCTAGATAATCTTTAAGGTCCCTTCCAACCCTGACAATTCTATGATTCCATGGAAATAAATTTGTGTTCAGAAAGCACTTATTTAACTTTTGTGATGAACATCAGAGAGAAAGATGTGGAGATTTCTTACAGCATTTTTTGACAAGGAGACAGATCTAAGGCTGACTGATCTATGTGAAGCAGAATCAAAAAGTTTGTGACCATCACAAACCACCTGTATTAAGTAGGTAAACTACCTATAAAAAATATCTGTGTTCCTGTCTTAAATATTGCATCATAAAGCACAGAACGAATAAGGTTTTGTCATTTAAAGTCACTAAACTCACTTTTTAAAACCAGTGAATTCTAGGAAAGTCAATAACTGATACAAACAACATTCTTACTCACTGTTACATATTAAATAAGGCTCTTTAAATCTCTCTGGTGAGATTTTTGGTCCTAAAATAATCTGCTGCTGAAATACATACAGTGGAAGCTTGCTTTAAAGTTTTATTTTTGAAGACATTAATGATAATTGTTAAATAAAGTTGAATTTCTTTCTAGTTATCTCCAAAATTTTCTAAAGCCAGAGCATGAAATAACATTTAAATCCTGACTAAAGTCAAACTAAATAGGATGACATTAACTCCACCCATGAAAAGCTGAAGGGCAACCTGCTTCCCAATCATCTTTTATTCCAAACGGGACTTTGTATTCTTGGTGAGCAGAAAAGTAAATGGCTAAATATAATAAATAAACCTTTTTAGTTTAGCATCTCTATCAATGGCCTGGATCAAAAAAAGGATTGTTTGGACACAATTGTGGACACCCAAGGACAGTGTCATCCAGAGAGGGATACAGAGCCTAGAGGGAGAAGCCAAGAGGAATCCCACATGTTTCAGCGAGGACTAGACCAAGTGCTGCCCTGAAGAGGTAACACTGGTGCATGGACACAGGCTGAGAATCACCTTGCAGGGAGCACCTCTGTGGGAAGAGATACGGGGACCCTGGCAGAAAAGCTCAGCATAAGCCAGCCATGTGCCCTAGCTGAAGAGATAGCAAACACCCTGGCAGATATTTACAGGGGCACAGACAGAATATCAAGAGGAGGAATTATTGCCCTCTGCTTGGCACTTTTGAGATCCCATCTGAATTCTGTGTCTAGTCTGAGCTCTCAAGATAAATATCAGGTAAAATTGATGTAAAACTCAATAGTTTTTCTTTTTTACTTATTTTTCAATTAAATCACTAATGATGAATATGCTCAGTCTTCAGTGTACAGACGTAACTGTAAATTAACCACTGGAATAACATTTGATTCAAATAATGTGGGTCTAGTAAGCTTGTAATCTTCTGTTTGACAAGTTTTGCATCTGATGACTTTCTTCCCAACCACTAAGAAGGCCTCTGGAAGATTTTTGGCATATAAGCAAATTAAGATCTACAGTTCTTTACCTACATTTTAATGAAATAGATGTTTTTCCTTAGTACAGAGAAAAAACCAAAAATGCTTGTTTTATCAATGAAGAGAGATCTAGGAGCCTTTCACCACAAATTGTAAAAATAGCAGTAAAAAATTAATTTGTAGTGTAGGAGCCCATGTTTCTAACCAGCTTTTGCTACACAAGTAGAGCTATGTATCCTTTTGTCACCTCACTAAAAGACAGTTGTGTTCAGATGTAAGCAAGAGTATTTGTTAAAGGCAGCCAAAACAATTTAACTGAAGAGGCACACGATTCATTTCCACATGCCAGATTTCAGAGGCTTGTTGTAAGTGGACATCTCCTGTGTTCTGCAGCAAAATGTCTGTGAGTATTTTAGCAAATTATAGATTAAAACTCTCAGTTAACTTCTAAATAGTACCCATTGCTTCTCTCCAATAATGTCTATCACTACAAAACAAGGGAAAGGAAAAATTTGGATCCCTCTGGGGTATGTCATGTATGTATGTACTAGGAGGAATTCACACAGAGGGATAATTAGCTATTTTTATCCCCTGCTAATTTCTTTCCCATTTTTTTCTTTTTCCATGGTAAGGCCTCTATAGATATAGGGAGTAGTTGCCTGTTGCTCTGCAGTAGCAACGTGCAGCCTTTCTCTCTCCTGCCCACCTCAACTATTTATTCCTTGAAAGAATAAAGCGAATTCCTTTTCATTGTTGTCTGTATTTACAGAAGAAAGAACTGGAACATCTACTCTTTGTCTTATTATTATTTCACTTGTGTTTGGAAAAGTAGTGGACTGGGAAACCTTCATTTCTCCTTACCTGATTCAGTCAGGTTTGTCTTTTAAATTGGCCTTGCATGAAGATAATAACTGAATTTGTTGATAATTTTTCAGATAAAGAGTGTTTCATTAAAAAAAAAAAGTTTTTTGTGGAACTCTCTCTTCTCTGCAGAAGAGAAACATTTAATATTAAAAGGACAGACCAGAATAATCTCCTGATTACTTCAAGACTCCGAGAAGTTGCCTGGGGTATTTCACAACTTGCAGAATTCTTTTTTATTCTTCTTGCAGACTCACAATTAGTTTCTATAGCTCATTCCATCCCCATTCAGAACTTTTACACCTGTCTTTGTTATGTAGGTAGAACTGTAGTGAATTTTATGTTTAAAAGAGTTCTTTTGATTGAGTCCTGAATTTTGTAATTTTTGATGCGGCAATGACCTTGCAAGTTTGGCTTTTTGCCAGTTGATCTGCAAAAGGTACTGAGGTAGATATGTAAGGACTGGTTATTTGAAAAGATTTTTTGCAGATTTCTGGTTTATTTTTATAAGTATATACACTTTTATAGCTATTGCTTCACTTCAGCACTGAAGAAGTAAGTTTCATTCACTTGTCTCCCAAAGACAGTGTCTGTATACTTAATGCCATGTTCACATATTATAACTTTGTATTGGAAAATAATTATTTATATGTGTAAATCCATATTTTTTTTCTCTTAATTATTGAATTTCATATTATTCTTTTATTCATTTATTTTTTGACATTATTTTGGTTCCAAATTACAATTTGTTGTAATCACAGAAGAATTCCTTTATAATATCCAATTAATACCTTCCTATTATAAAGTTATTTCAATTTACAAAAAATATTAATTCTGGAAAGTGTTTTTACAGCCTTAACAGTGGTGAGGAATCTTCTTTGGTTTACTGAAAAAAATGGAAATCCCTGATGATAAAGATCCACCAATTAATATGGTAATCGATGTAGAGTAGACTCAAACTATCTTTCGCATATTTTGGGGATAAGAAAACCGAACCACTGGTCACTTGTGGTCATTTGAAGTCTCAAGACATTTTTTAGGAAAATTTGGGTGTTCAGGTAGACAAACACTGGCAAATTCCAATTTTACTCATAGATTCTAAGGTACATTTTATTTCCCTTGTATTTTAGAGTGAAAATAATATTAATTAAAAATATATTAATTTTCTTCTTATATATGCTGATTCAATAGTTCGGTTAACACATTAGACTCATGATTGACACAAATAGACAAGTTGTAGTCATCTAGTGAGCGGATTGCACTCAGCAGGTAGTGAAATCAGAAGATTTCTGGCACCATTGCATTTTTAGGAGTAGTGTCACTAACACTAAACTGTTCAGAAATCTTCAGCTGAGATTGTGATATTAATTACCATCATCCTTTTCCGTGGTTCAGTAATATACACTTGTTGTCCTGCTCCATTCATATAACCTCATAATCCCCTTAAGATAGACCTATAGTTTAGGTTAACATGTAGTTCACCCACAAACTATTATTTAGAAGACATAAAATAATTTCTGTTAAAAAAAAAATAAATCTTCATTTACAGTTATTCAGTGAGTTAAACATTGAGGTTGTTTTTGAGACTGACTTGGTTTTGTTATTTTAAATTTATCTTACTGTACTGCCTAGACAGAATTTGGAATGTTAATTTTTTTCTATCTTCTTGTTTTGCCTTAAGCTTCTTCTATATCTTACAGCATAGATAAAAGTAGTCAAGATAATATGCACAATTTTGACATCTCAATGAAAAAAGGGATTTAGTTTGAGCTTCCATCTTTTGTTTTGCTTTTCCTTAAACCATTTGACCTTGAATAAATTATCTCCATCAGTTAAGTTTTCTTTAGAAATAACTGTGTCTTTTTTTGGTTTAAAGTGAGCAAACTGATTCCAGGAATAACAAATATCCATACAATAACATAAAGTCTACATTTATGTTCTATGAGGCCGTGTATATCTCCCCATATTAATAACAACATTTTGCAAAGTTTCTTGCTTCTTATTCTTTGGAATCCTTTTGACCGACCCAAAGCCCTCATATGTGAATCTATAATAATATAAGGAATATTTTGTACTTCTTATTGGAACAAAATTATACTTTCCTGGTCCTCTTTGAACCATTGAAACTGATCCTACAAAGTGTTGAACATCCTCTTTTATCATTACAATGAACGGAGTATAAAGAGATTTCTTCCTGAATTTACCTGTGTAAATGTTGCAACACATCCTCCCAGATGCCTGGTCCCACTTCAATAGATTTACACTGCATTTTTTCTGATTAGGTTTCAGTGCAGTAATTCAGTAACATTTTGAAAATCCAGGTTTGATATTTTAAAATGGAAATGAATGTCAAAATTAAGTAAGATTTTACTTTGTCACCATTTGTTAATCTTCATATGGAGCTGAACAAAACTTCAGTCTATCCTTTATCTTGAATGGCTAGGATATGCAAAGGGCAGTAGTGAAATTCTTTACAAAGAGTCTTGGAGGCTCAACTAGATTTGGTATTTTGGTAATTCTTTTATACCTGTTGTACAAAGACACTAAAGGGGTTTTAAAACTATGATGAGTTTGTTTCAGGAAAAATATATAGTTTAGTAATATGTATCATTGCATGCCGAAATATATTCATCATGTATGCTCATGTATTCATATTCATACAAGACCGTTCTTTTAAAAAAATATTTCTAAGTGATTTTAATGTTGTTACTGATTTTATATACAAAATTTAATTTATCTCCAGTACTGCCTTCTTATGAGAGGGAAAAATTTGTTTGCTTCTGTTAAAAATATCTAAAACCATCCTGAATAATAGCTGTTATGAAACTCCTTTGATTTTACATTTTTCCATTCACAGTATGTGGCTTTGTACTCTATTTCACGGGGCAATGCTCTGTTGAAAGCTGTCATTCTAAGAAGCAGTATGATAGTGATATCCAAAGACTGAATAATATATACATATCTTACATTTACTGTGTCTTTAACACATTGGCTTTCCTGGCTGAGAGAGCTAGTAAAAAGAGAATCAGCATAAGGTGAAGCATAACTCCTGCTGGGTGGCCAAACTGTGTGAAATCTCATGCTTCATTAATGATGCTTCTCATACCAGCTGGTCAATGGATCATAAAAATGAATCAGAAGTACAACAGGGATTTTTTTTTTTTTCCTGGTTGTTATAGTCATAAACGATTATGAACTGTTGGCTCCTTCGTTTTGCAATAAGTAATAATTTCATTGCTTTGCTTTAGCAACAAAAGATACATGGTATAATGTTTATGAAGGAGTGTGGAAGGCACTAGCAATATATTTAATCAACAGTCTTCTTAGTTTGGCAAGATACATATCCTGCCTGATCTTAAATATCTAATGTAGACAAGACATTCTATATCTTAATGCAGCAATAAAATTCTTTAAGTAATAACCCACTGCAAAACCTTGACCTCTTCCCAAACTTAAGACAATTATTTATGGTGTCTCTCTTTCTGATTTACTCATTAAAAGGAAAGGAAATATAGACCTTAAAAGATCAAGGTTTCTAAAGGAATGTGTTTGGCACCTGCTGGAAAGTATGAATTTGCAGGTCAAAGTTATCACCTCAAGGGTCTGGTCACTGATTGCTTGCCTTTGAAACCTTTGATAAGCACTGCAGAATTGACTTGACAGAATTCTTTGTGCAATGAATAGACCTATTGTAGGGCCTTACTGAGGAGTCTGTTCCTCTGTATTGAGGACTCATTTCCTGTGATGTATGTCCAGAAAAAAGTTTTCTTGAGAGCCCTCATGTGCCAAAAAATCCTCCAACACAGACAAAAGGGGATTTCATTTTCTCCTTTCGTGCCTCTGTGCAAGTAAGTTTCACCATATATCAGAACTTTATTTAATTGCAAAGAAAACATTTCTCCACATCCACTCCGTTAGTCATTTGAAGGCATGATTTGCTAAACCATAACAGTCCTGTTCATCTTGAATATGAAGAACAGCTAAGGAAATTGGGAGGGAAAATCTTAAGATAAAGGCAAGGCATTCATAGAAATTCCTTACATATCTCAAAATTTTATCTATCCTTCAGCCCTTACTCAATGTTCTCCCGAAAAAACAAAACAAAACAAAACAAAACAAAACTAAACTAAACTAAACTAAACTAAACTAAACTATGTCCTTGTCATTTATCTGTAAGTTGTCTTCTTGGGATCAAGAGCACCCTTATGATGTTTGCTACTGACACCAAGATGAGTGTAGAGGTGTACAGCCCAGAAGGGAGAGCTACCCTCCAGGATGACTTAGACAGACTGGAGAAGTGGGCTAACTTTATCAAGTTCAATGTAGAGAAGTTCAAGGTCTTGCACCTGGGAACACATAACCCAGGAGTTCAGTTCAGACTGGGAACCACTTGTCTAGAGAGCAGCCTTGTTGGAAAGGCCCTAGGGGTCTTGATGGACAACTGTCTAACGTGAGCAGTGTGCTGCAGCAGCAAAGAAAACCAACAGGATGCTGGGTTGCATCAAGAAGACCATCATCTGCAGAGACAAAGAAGTCATCATCCAGCTGTTCTTCTCAGTGCTTGTCAGACTGAACCTGGAGTATTGCATCCAGTTTTGGTCCCTGATGTACAAAAAGGATAAAAAGGTTGTGGACAGGGCTGAGAGGGTCCAGACAAGAGCCACAAGGATGATCAGAGGACTGGAGCACCTGCCATATGAGGAGAGGTTAAGAAAACTGGGTCTGCTCAACCTTGAGAAGAGAAGGCTTAGGGGAGACCATATTACAGTACTTAAATAGCAGCTGCAAAGAAGATGGAGACTCCCTATTTACAAGGAGTCACATGGACAAAACAAAGGGCGATGGGCACAAGTTGGTCCTGGAGAGATTCCAACTGAAAAAAAAAGTTGGATATTTTTCAATGTGAGGACAGTCAGACATTGGAATGGTCTCCCAGGGGAAGTGGTGGATTCCCCCACTTTGGAAAGTTTTAAGTCTCAGCTCAATGGGATGCTGAGATATCTCATATAAACAATCATATTGAAAGGGTTGGACCAGGTGGTCCTTGAGGTCTCTTCCAACCTCACAGTCCATGATTCTTAATACTATCTCTCGAAGGCACAAAATATCTGATCATTCTGGCTTCTCCAAACAAGAAACATCTGAAAAACTTCAGTTTTCCTTTAGAGCATCAGCTTCTTTTCTGTAACTAGTCAAGACATATATACCTCCTCTTTCTATTGCCTCAGCTGTTCAGCTGCAGCAATGACACTGTGTTTACTTTCTGATAGTACAGACTGGGATTTCAGAAACCAGATTATACCAGATTGAGGCTTTCACAATAGCAGTGAACATGCATTTAGTCCAGTGGTGTGCAGCACTGCCCAGGAAAGGGATGAGAGAGCAATAGTACATCCTTGTGTGTTCTAACCTACTAGTAGCTTGCTCTGTGATTATCATTTAAATAAGTTGTCCCATGCAGATCAGTGGGAAAGAAAATTAGTTCTATCATTCAAAGGGATTGAGTCACTAAAGAAGGTATTTTACAATGTTTGGGCAGAGGTCATTTTTACTTTCTGGGAAAAGGATAGAAGAATTAACTTAAATTATGTTTTAAACATCAACCAATTGATTTTCTCTCTTTATTTTTTTTCCTTATCTTTCTCCAGAGCTTCTTTTAGTGATCACACTTCAGTCCTACTTAATCCTCTGGGCTTTGGTGAATTGAATTTAGGGAGCAGGATTTGCAGTTTAAGATAGTACAAGATTCTCTTGTCTCAAATCAGCAAAGGATATATGGCTGCCACAAAAGAAAGAATAGCTTTTACTCACACTTGCTTTGCTTAATCCCTACTCTGTATATCTAAAGATGATAAACACCTCATAATCTGTTATTGTTCTTTTCTTCTCTCCTCTGCATCCTTAACACTAAAATAAAGTTTATATCTTGTCTACTGGGGTTATTTTTATCTATCTACATTGCAGCTGTGTTACAATAGATGTGGGGTACAATAGATCTTTTGGTTTGGCAAGATGTGCATCTCGCTGTTTGATTCATCACTTTCCTCTGTTCACTGTAGAGGTCTAAATTTTATCATTTACTTTCCATATTAAAATCATACCTTTTCAGTCTAGAAAAAAAACATTTGAATGAACATTCAGCATTTTTTTTTCTGTGCCTTACATGAAATATAAAAGGCTACATAAAATACATAGCATACTTTTCATACTTTCTTGTCAGCAACTACAGATCTTTATAAGGCTGAGTTTCACACTCAGAATCACATGCTAAGAATGAAAGGGCCTGTTATTGTATTTATTTTTTTTTACTATGGATGAAGAAATTAACAACTAATATACTTCAAAGAAACATATTGTTGAAGATCAGCTGAAATTTTTGTGTCCAGTTGATAAGGAACAGAAAACACACCTTTTAACTTCAAAATTATCTTGGAGAACTACATCTTCCCTCTGTTCTTTCATTACTACCTGAGAACATTATACAAAAAGAGAGTTAAAGACAAAATCTTTGTAATGAAACAACTCCAGTAATTTCTTTAGCTAGAGGCAACATTTTAAAGCACATCTAAATAATTTAGAAATGAAACCAGCTTTCACATTCATTAATAGACTTAAAGGCAAGGGAAGTTTGCAAATATGATTGAGACATCTAAAAGGCTATGAAATTCTTGAAGTCTTAGGGGATTAAGGCTTCTGAGTCTCTTAGAATTCAAATAACTCACTGGAATGGTTATAACGAGTTTACCATTTTTATTCTAGCATAGGTTTTTTTATAGTTAAAATATTGTTCCGCAGTGTTCATTATTTCTGAGAATTGTGTTATTTTCATTATTACCTGGATTTTCTATCAAATAAAAAGAAAAACATGATTTTAGTTTTTTGGCCTGAGTGTTTCTTTCCAGCAAAAGAAATACAGCATTAACAGAAAAATGCTTTCAGTATTTTTCAATTTAAACAGCTTTCCTATTATTTTTAGAAAACTGGGAACATGAGCAAGTCAGTTTTGATAATTTGCTGTCAGTGTCTTGGAGATTTGTATGACCAATATTTGATTTGGCAATTAAGTCTTGGAAGGGTGTTATTGAGCAGTTGTAAGGAAAAAATACTTTAGGAATTATCATTTTCCAGATGGGATTTGTATAAGATGCTGAAATAGCTACATTTCTAAATAACAATCTGACCACCCTACACAACCCGTCTATGGACAGACCACTTAATGAAGACTTGTGATCTGTGCTTGCTTATGAGCTACAGTTACATCCCTCTTAAATTCCCAGAAAGGAATACTGAGTCTGTAGTTGAAATTATAGTCCGAACTTTGACAATTACATCCTAATGTTATAGTTCCTTCAGAAATGCAAAGAGTACACCAGAAATAATGCTATACCAATAAAATATAATTTGGAAAAAATGTTAATAAATCTAAAAAGAATGGTAACTTATAGTAAGTAATGATAGGTCTAGCAAAGTGATATATTCCCTAAGAATACCCATAGTTTGTCTGGGAATGGCTCAGAAAGACTTGTTTGAAAAGACACCTTCTGAAAACACCATAGGAAAAAACATACGTCACATATATTTGAAATGTTTTATTCAAACTTGATCCATGAAGTGTATTATGCTTTGAAATGCTACAGTGTACAGGAAAATTAGTGTTCAACAGTGTGATATAATGCTTACCTTGCCTGATTATCTTTTTTACAAGCATCCCTCACTTTTTGTATTCTGATCTGCACTTAAGTAAGCCAGGATAATTAAAATCACATGTTTGTTATTATTGCATTAGTGACATTTACACTTGCATTGTTAATAAATGCATTTTTATTTTTCTGTATTCTATATTTTTACCACCTTCTTTATAGGTTTTTTTGCCATTCAGATTTTAGACAAGACAAACACTAATAAAACAGTTCTATTTTTTTTCTCTGTCATTGGCATAATAGTGACTTTACTGAAAAAAAGGGATAAAAACTTGAAATCTGGTAAGTACTCCAATCAAATTTACCACACAATGCAATATAATTCAGTACATCTTTATACTGTATCCTTCATATGTTCACATCAAAGAAAGAAATACACAGAGCTGTCACTAAGCATAAATCGAGCTGAACGAATGGGTTTTTAATTTTGACTGGAAAACACAGTCCACCCTCTGTTCATGATCTCATGTGGAAGGACATTGCAAAGGCATGCAGTAGTTGAAAGTCTTTGAACTAGTGGAATCAAGCTGGCTAGAAAGAAGATATTTCAAGATGAAGAAAAATTATCACTACATAATGAGAATAGGCTGTATGAATCTGGAGTACAGTTGCTATAAAACAGTATGACCAAAAATAGGACAAAACAATCTTGAAGACCAAGTTAAAAAAAATAGCTTAAATACCCCGTATGAAATCTGGGGATTTTTAAGAAAACATGTATATCAGACGACATTAATTAACATGTGGAAGCTGAGTAAAGACATGTGGATCAAAATGCCAGTCTTGAATAATGGGGCTTGTATCTTTATGACAAATGTTAAAAAATTATGATGTAGGAAGAACAAAGAAAAAACATTGTTTATAATTTATTACTTGGCAGCTCCAAATCTTGGTTTTGTTTACACCAGCAATTGACATAATTTGACTGGAACAGAATTTCTCTGCAGTTGCCAAATCTTGCAACTTTCTCAATACCTAGATAATACAGAATTCTATATTCTTTGTCACTGTGTTCCTGCTATGTACTTTCATCTTCTGCAGGATTTCAGAATTCTAGTAAAGACAACAGACTGTAGTATCATTTTGGACCACTTGCTTTACACAGTGATTTCATACAATGGATTATATTCTGTCCCTATTGAAATTAATGATAAATTAGACGCTGACTTCTGAGTGATAAAGATTTTATCCATAATATTCTCAACAGTATACATGCACGAGCTTAAATTTAATTGTCTCATTAGCAATGGATGAACCACCACAGGCTCAGTGATTTGCTTCAGATAAACATCACAAAAATTTGGATGGTTCTCCAACTATCCATATTAATTGGCAAATGTGTAGGAAATCTCAGGAGGATTGGCTCTCTCAGGAAATTTCTAGCAATTACTACATCTGCTTAAGTGATCAGAGCTATCCAGATCTTGGCAGTTGCATGACAGTATTTTTCAGAATCCAGAAAAATGGATGCCATAAAAATATTTATTTTAGAAGGAAAATATTGAGAATATGTTTTGAAGGACAAAATTACTCTTTGTATCATTTGCATAGTCAACTATTCATAGTGAATTTTCGTTCCTCTGAGTTGATTTCTATTTTCAAAATCCTGGAAGAAAGATTTTCATAAAACTCATAAAAATCACAGTAAATTATTTTTCCATACATCAAATAATATTTTTTTCTAGGTTTTTTCTCCCTCACTACCAAAACCATGTAAACCCAATATACAACACCAAAATATAATTTTTCCCTGAGAGAATATTATACATATTGAGCAATGTAATGACAAATAGGAGCTAAAATACTTTCATTTTCTCAGAAGAGTAGTCTAGACATACACATTCTATATGCATTATAAACTCTAGTGATTAATTTTTACATAATTGTATAATTAGTTAGAATGGGTATGTTTTCCCAAATTTTTTATAATTTATATAATAGGTACTTAAAAAAAAATCACCCTCCTCATAATCAAAAGGAAAAGAAATTTTTTAACTTCTGAATTAAAACTTTCTCTATCTTAGCTCCAAGAGTCATCTCCTGTACTACACACAACTGTATATCCACAGGAAATATTGTCTTGTAGATGGAAAAAACACAAAAGCATTTGTAGAAGTAAATTCCAAAGTAAGAACTGACGTATGTCATCGACGGTGTTCAAAATTTGAAAACATTACAGTCATAGGAAAAAAAAAAAAACAGCCTAGGAGTTAAATAGAAGCTGCTAACCACTGGAAGCTGCCTTGTGGTCTGACCATAATGCATTGAATTAAGAAGAGGAAAGCCACCTGAATACATAACAGATAAAGTAGAAACTGCTGCCATCCTCTAACTGTCTATTGACATCAAAAGATTAGAATTTCCTAGTGAGGGGCTATAGTAAATGTTACAAAATAAATTTGGTATCATATACTATGCACAGAGGATAAACTGACTCCACAGCACCCAAAGCAAAATAGAAGGAATTATGATCACAAAAAACAGAGTAAGTGAACATAAGTGGTCTCAGTTCTGTGACTGAGATCAAAGGTGATATGAAAAAAATGGGAGGGTAAGAATAGATTATATTTTGGACAATCATATATAAGTGCTTGATTGGCCTATTTTGCTGGTTTGTGAAAAAAAACATGATGAGCTTACTGATTTCCTAACAGTGGACAGATAGTTTTACTGTTTCTGAAGTACAAGATGTATTGAACCTTTGCTCAGATAGTTATTGACCCTTACAACAGAGAAAAAAATTGTTTGGGGACCTCTTACAGATCCAAGACAGTCTGCTGCTGGACATAACCCACAGGTACACTGGAAAGCCTCAAAGCTCATTTAACTGAATATGCCTTCCCATAGAAAACAAGTTTTTCCAGCTTTAGCAAATCAACAAAATATTTTAACTATTGTGTCTTGTCACAACGAACTTTTAAGGATACTTAGAGTAGTTTGAACTAGTTGTTAATCCAAACATATTGGTACATGTTCCACTCACATTGTCCTACAGCAGCAATTAAAAAAGCCTTATTTTGACATTAAAATTGTTCTAGTAAGGCAGCAAAAAAGTAGCAATGATGATAATAACTTTTTTGATATAGATACTCAAAAAATAGTTTCTTGTTTAGAGTTAAATGAAAATTGTTAGTGAACATGAAATATTTTTTTTTGTCATGAGAAAACAAAGCATTAATTTTGTCAGCGTTTTGCTTCAGCCAAAAAATAAAAAGAACAAAATTATTTGCAAGAACACTTGCAAGTATTTTCCCTAAAATTACTTGTAAAGTATTGGAATATGTTGTTTGCTAATGTTGCTGATAAATATACGCTTTGTTGTCATGTCCTCAAAAGCTATCCTAAGATAGATTTGAAATAACAAGTTTTACAAGTCTGTGAAATAGTTTCCACTTTCCCTCTAAAATTTTTGAACTATTCAAGAGGTTTCAGAGTGATATTTTTAAAGTATTGAGAGCAGTAAGTCTTTCACTCCTGATGTCATGAATTTAGCTACTCTCCACTGTTTGTAGAGTATAGCACCATGTTTTTAAATTCCTTCCTGACAGTAAGTGCCTGATTAGGATGTCTCCTTTCTAAAAACGTAGACAAGAAGTTTGGATGCTGAGAGATTTATTTAGGGGACAATTGTTTCAAAGAACAACAGAGTTAAGATGTGATTGTTTTGTCTTTTTCCTTCTATTTGATGAAATATAGGTTTGGTAAAATAGCTCATTAGGCACCGGATACTGTACAAGTATTTCTTCACCATCCCTGAGATCAAGTTGTTTAATTTTACAGTCAGTGCAAAAATTTTCATTAATATTCCATTTGTTTCATTTGTTTTATGCTTTGGTTTTTGGTTTGTTTTTTTGTTTTTTTGTTGGTTTTTTTTTTCCTGTGAAGATTATAAGATTTCAAAAAAAAGCTATCTGTAGTGCCGTTTTCCATTTTATATGGTGCAGATAAATAGCACTCCGAGAACCGGATGGCCAACACTGATTGTTACAATGGTCTTTCTTTGAATGTGTTGCTGAGGCTTTAAATATTTTTATCTTGATCTCTTAGAAACTGCTCAGTCATTGCATTTTGTGAAGCTGGAATTAGGAACAAGAGTTTCGGCAACAGTTTGTCTTGAAGTGGGTAACAATATCTATTTGAAAGTATCAAACGTTAGGTTGGGCAAGATCTCTTCATGCTTCATGTCCCTGGGTGCATTCACATTCTTAAAATTATCTTATATTTTAGGTTAAATCTCCACATCCTGAGATTATCTTTGTAAAAAATTATGATCATCTCTCAGATAGCCCTTTTTTGTCTCCTTGGCTCCATTCTGGAAAACCTCCAGCAACAAGGTACCAGCAAAATTATCTTTCCCATTTGAACAAGTCTCTCCCCCTGCTTTTTTTTTTTTTTTTTTTTCCTTTCTTTTCTTTTCTTTTCCTGTTGTTTAGCCACGGAGGAGTTCTGGTAGCTAAAACTTGTACAGAAAGGGTCATAACTGAATGATGTCCCCCTTTTACATGAGATGAATACATTGCTATTAAAAGTTAAAGCTTTCTAAAGTATGAACACCAGTCACATAATAGATAATGGTGTTTAACAATAGAAGTGCCTTCCTACTACAAGTTGAATGCTACTGTCTGCTGCCTCCCACCTGACAGAACATTCCTGACTGTTCCTATTTTGAACAGAAGAATGAGAGGTTAGGACCTTGTAGAACCAGGGCTCTGAGAACATAACATTTGAAACTGGCACAGCTAATGTTTTCTTCCAGTACCTGCACCAGGCAAATTGGGCTTAGGAGGTGTGTCCTAGCTGAACATCATTTCCAGTGGTTATTAATCATACAGGAATCCCTCCAAGCCCCCTGACAGTTAGCTTCAAATTAAAAGCAGTAAGTTTTTCTTGGATTTAAGGGCAAACTCTACTCTTGAATTGTTTCCTTCTTAATCCAAATCCAGTTAATTTTAAATCAAACAAAATCTAGGCAGATCTGAACAGGTGCCTCTCAATTCAGTGGAGGATTGTTTAAAATACATATCTTCTATGAAATTCTTTAAAAAATTAAAATGTTTTGTTTCAATGCTTATTTTTTCTTGTTTGTCAGAGAACAGTTTAACTTGTACCACAGATGCCTATTTTAGATATTATACATGATCATGTGAGTTGTACACAAAAAATCCTACAAGCTTAATAAAATAATTTAGAGCCAAATCTTCCACTGGTATGAACTAATAATTTGCAGAAATTAGAATTACATTTCTTGACATAGATTTTGAATTCAAAGAGCTATTTGGAACTTCCCCCTTGTGTTTATTATCTCAGTAAGTCAAGCATATTTTTCCATTGATACTACATGAGCAATATTTGTAAGAGAAAATCACATGGAAATTCTGTATCCTGCCTTGTGGTTGAAGGTGACCTACCTTTCTGCCTTGGGTTAGTGCTGTGGTGTTTTGGAAGCTGGGTGCGGGACACAGGGGTGACTCCTGTGAGGAGGCACTCGAAGCTCCCGTGGTTCTAATTCTGTCCCTGCCTCTGGCCAGGGCTGAGCAGACATGGGAAGCTGGATAAGCTTCTGAGAGTAACATATTCAAGAAAGGGAAAACAAAACTGCAAAAATAAAACAAGGACCTGTAGAGCAAAAGAGAGGAGCAGGCTGGAGTAATGTTAAAGCAAAAACATCAAGGTCAGTGGGGAAGGAGGAGGAGAAGGTTCCAGATTTCCCCGCAGCCCATGGTGAGATGACAGCTGTCTCCCTGCAGTGCGTGGACCGAGTACAGTGGAGCAGTACCTGAAGGTTCACGGTGGGGAGACATGGAGTTGCAGCCTGTGTGAGATGATGGAGAAGGGTGGATGTATCTCTGCATCCATGTAGGAGCCGGTGCCAGAGGAGGTGACTGCTCCCGCAGCAGCCGTGACTCTGTGTGCAGCCCAGGCGGGAGCAGTCTGTGCCTGAGGGACTGCACCTGTGGGAGGGACTCATGGCCCAGGGGTTCCTGAAGGACTCTCCCGGGAGAGGGACCCCGCTTTGGAGTGGGGGAAGAATGTGAGGAGTCCTCCCCCTGAGGAGGAAGGAGCAGCAGAAGCAATCTGAACACCTCCCTACCTGTGTCTTCATTCATGAGCCTTTAGGTGAATTTTCTCCTCCTTATCCCATGGTGGGGGTTGGGGGTGAGTGGGCAGAGGCCACCTGTTGAGAGGCACCTGTTCAGATCTGCCTAGATTTTGTTTGATTTAAAATTAACTGGATTTGGATTAAGAAGGAAACAATTCAAGAGTAGAGTTTGCCCTTAAATCCAAGTGGTACCAACTGGGCCTAAACCCGGGCACTCTCTTTGAACTGCACTACTGTAACATGTAAAGTTTGCTGCTTGTTTCTCCAGAAGATCTAGACGCAGGCAGACTGAACTCCTTCAGTAATTCTGAATGTCTATGTTTCATGAGTTGCTAGAATCTTATTGTGGGGCTCTGGTATGCATACTACAGGGGGAAGTCAGTTTCAATGAGAAAATGTCCTATGAAATACTGGAGACTTTCACAATATTGGCCAGCTTTCTCAAGTAATATAGGAGGAGAGACACCATGTTTCAGTTTCTGTTTTAACATTTTTATCACATGTTCAAAATGTTACAAGTCATAAGTAGCTGTAGAAGATACCTACTGTGGCATTGACATCAAATCTTTCTGAAGTCAAATACTAATAAAAGCAAAAAAGCCAAGATGAAGCCATCAAATCATAAAAAATTCCAAAAGCCAGTGCTGGTTACTTTAATCTTGCAAATATAAGTAGTAGATTTTATAGCTATTGATAATCAATACTATATTTATATAATAATTGATAAAACAATGAGGTAAGATAGCATAAGATTGAATAAATGAATATCCTGATTGGCAAGAAAATAATTTTTTTCTTAAAAAGCAATGGACAAAAGAAGGTACACAGCTGGGAAATGAATGCTTAATTCAACATACTTGTTTTAGATTCATTTAATGTCTTTTATATGAGGTATATCATGTTGACATGAAAGTGTATTAACGAAGGTTATACCTCAAGCATGAAATCTGACTGTGACAATAATGTCCTAGAAATCTAGAATAAAGCTTGAAAAAAGTTCTGTTTTCCAAAGTGCCAAAGTCATTAAGGTTCCCAATCCTATTTGTTTTCTAAAAGGTTCAGGTTTTTTTTGAAAATAAGATTTATTCTCAACTTATTTGGACATTTTGAAAACTGCATAAAGCATTGCAATTAATGTGCGGTGTATTAAGATTGTTTTCTTCACATTATCACAAAACATATCCAAGTTAGTTGACAACAACAAAAAAAAGAAGAGAACTGCTGAAATGGAAAAGTTGCCAGTAAAGTTAGTGCACATAGGTAGTTACCATTAAACTAACTTGTCATGAAAGAGGGACATGATAAACAGACATAATTAACATTTGTGTTTAATTAGTTTCACTGGTGCTATTAGGAAAATGAAGACCTGGAGAGAGTTCAAGAAGTGAACTATCCCACTGTAATTACCACAACTCCCAGTGGGGTTCTTCTCAACTTATTAACACCGCAGCAGGACAGCTGTCCTAGCATGCATCTGTCTGCCAGACTCATGGGGATAAAGCAAAGGTGCTGACTGATAAACACAAAGGTGTTTTTAATGTTGAAAGGATCTGAAATTTGCAGATATTCGTTGTAATTTATATGCACCCTTACTTAAGAGGTACTTTTAGGGTAAAGGACTAAAGAAGATAACAAAAGACTGTGAAAGTTTTTGTGTTTGTTTTTTGTTTTTTTTTTTTTAATTTTACAATATAAATGCAAAAGAATTTTCTGGAAAATAATTTTATTCCGTTTAAAAAATATAAAATAGAGGAAATGTTCTAAGTAGTAGAATTACAATGTCTAATTATGTATTTTTCTTTACTAGAGTGAAAAACTGATTTCAATTGGGCTAAATGTCTTCATACTAGATAGAGACTATGGTACTATGTGTTGAATTTGTGATGAAAACACCCACCACGTTTTCAACATCACTGAAGAGTGCTTATGAAGCATCAAGGCCAGTCCTGCTCCTCAAACCACCCCACCTGCCCCACAGAGTAAGGATGCACAAGAATTTGGGAGAGGACACGATCAAAACAGCTGTCCCCAGAAGACCAAAGGGATATTACATACCATTGGATGTCATGTTCTGTGATAAAATCTGATAGCAGGAAGTTTGATGGACTTGCCATTGCTCAGGGACTGGCTGTACATTGGTCAGCTGGTGGTGAGCAACTAAGTTTTTTTCCCACTACTTGTTTTCCCTTGTTCTGTCTTAGACTTATCACAGGTTCTTTTCCTTTCTTTTCTTTTCTTTTCTTTTCTTTTCTTTTCTTTTCTTTTCTTTTCTTTTCTTTTCTTTTCTTTTCTTTTCTTTTCTTTTCTTTTCTTTTCTTTTCTTTTCTTTTCTTTTCTTTTCTTTTCTTTTCTTTTCTTTTCTTTTCTTTTCTTTTCTTTTCTTTTCTTTCCTTTCCTTTCCTTTCCTTTCCTTTCCTTTCCTTTCCTTTCCTTTCCTTTCCTTTCCTTTCCTTTCCTTTCCTTTCCTTTCCTTTCCTTTCCTTTCCTTTTTTCCTCTTTTCTTTTCTTTTCTTTTCTTTTATTTTATTTTATTTTATTTTATTTTATTTTATTTTATTTTATTTTATTTTCTTTTTTCTTTCTTTTTTCTTTTTTTTTCTTTTTTCTTTTCCTCTTTTCCTGTCTTTTCTTGTCTTTTCTTGTCTTTTTTCTTTTTTCTTCTCTTTTCTTTTCTTCTCTTTTTCCTTTTCTTTTTCTTTTCCTTTTCCCTTTTTCTTTTTTCTTTTTCTTTTTTTCTCTTTTTCTTTTTCTTTTTTTCCTTTCTCTTTTTCTTTTCCTTTTCTCTTTTCTTTTTTTTTCCCTTTTTCTTTTTCTTTTTTTCTCTTTTTCTTTTTTTTCTCTTTTTCTTTTTCTTTTTTTCCTTTCTCTTTTTCTTTTCTTTTCCCTTTTCTGTTTCTTTTCCCTTTTTCTTTTTTCTCTTTTTCTTTTTCTTTTTCTTTTCCTTTTCCTTTTCTTTTACTTTTACTTTTACTCTTTTTAAATTTCTTTCATAAGGTTCCACAGTGACCTCTAGTCTCCAGTGCAATGTCCTTGTACAACTGTAACGTCTTCTGTCTTGAGCATTTCAATTCTTTTTATATAATTTAAATAATATCTCTGATAACTTTGTTTTTTCAGAACTTTCCAACAGTCTATTGATTCCTCTACAAAGATGTAATTACCTAAAAAGTAATAAACAAAGAACTGCATTTGTTACTTCATCAATAAAATGTAATATACTTTAATTTAATTTTGAAATAGCAGTTCATTTTTTTATAATTGGCACATACTCTAAGTTTCAGCCCAATATAATTTAATACAACATTAATTCCCTAGGACTTCAATTAAAATGGGCTAATGTAACCTCAAGGATTTTTTTTTTCCAAATCTCCACTAAAACAGATCTTGAAAGAGCTTTAGGGTCAGAAGTTTTTGATATATTTTCAGTATTGCATTTTCAGTAGTTATATCATGTAACCATGTTCCTACTTGAGCTGGGCTGATGGATTAATTTTTTTAAAGGAAGAATGGATACTTCATTTGACAAGATCTGTTGGCTGGAATTTTTCCCTAAGCAATATAACAGAAAAAAAGGAATGCTGAATAGCCTTTTGAGCTGTGTTAGAATGCTGACAAAAGTAATCTGAGGACTGCTCTGTTGAGAGTACCTGCCAAATGGAAGTGGTAGGCTGAGGCACGGTATGTTCCTACCCAGAAAAGAGAGTAATCATTTATTCTACTTTCCCTTCATTTTTTAAAATAAATTTTTGCAGAATGCCTGTCACCACTGAATCTTAACAATGGTAAATCAAGTTGATTTATTGCTGCAGCCCAGTCACATTTGCTGTTCTGCATAGTCCTGAACTATGTCTTAAGAAGGAAACAATCATCCTCTGTGAAATTCATACAGGCAACTATGCAAATTTATGGATGATTATCCTCTCTTTCTAAGTGTATTTATAGCCTGGGACTGAAGTGTCTTCCTAGTTCCGGAAATCTGCTCATGGGACTATTTTTTCCCTGAAAACAGAAATAATATTACAATGGTAGAAATATGTGCCACACCTGAGAGACAATAGAAGATAGGAGCTGTTTCTGTGGTTTGTCCTGCTAAATTCTCACTTAAGAGTTTATTTTGTTTATTATAAGGATAGAAATAAGGAGACAACCTTTGTTCTCTGAGAGGCAATGGAAAATTTTTAATTAAAAGACAAATATTCTTATATTCCTATGAACACAAGAAAATAACACAGAAGCTGAGACATAATTTGCAGTACCTGAATATCAGATTCAAGTCTAAAATTCACTATCAACGTTTCAAGGACCCAGAATGCCTGCAAAGTCTCTGGATACAATTAGTGCATTTTTACAACATTTACACAGATGAGCTTGATATGATCGCAGGTACCCTGCTCCAAAAGCATGAGTCATGGACCTGATTTTGGGTTTCCGACTGTTGGGGTTTTTTTTGAATCTTTAAGTTTTTTTACTTCAAATAAAAGTATTTCATTCTAAAACAATTACAAACTTCTAGAAACAGAATATATACCCTGAAAACAGAAATCATGCTATCAGGATCAGAAATTACTGTTTTGGTTTTTGTTAATCTTCACCAAAATGCACCACCTACAATATTAATGATTTTGCCACAGGTGCTCAGCAAATGAAAAACAAATGGATTGTAGAGTATGGCACTTCTGTTTCTCTAATTCATTCAGCTAGTGCTGCTCATCTTGTATATTTATTGGAAAATTATGCAGGTATCTTCTGGCAGATTAGCTACAGAAGCATTAAAGGGACAAAATGTACCTCCAATTACTCTTCTGCAATCTCCTGAAATCAGTGAGCCTGAGCTTTATTGATGAAACAGCGAACAAAATCTGGTCCAGTCTCATTATATTTAGCATATGTAAGGCAATATTACTGAAAATTTACATCTGAGGCTTGAAGCTCCATTCATGTTTAGCTTCTGTTTCAACAGTTTGTGTCTGAAATCTCTAGATGACAAAGGAGTTCAAGCAGAGAGGCAAAATTCTCACCTCATTGAAAAAAATGGCAACATCCACATTGATTAAAACTGGGCAGAGGTTACACCTCAACCTGTTTTGCTAAGAGAATAATTTTACTTTATTAAAAGAAGCAAAAAACAAGTTGCGTAAGCCAGTTATCCTTTCAAATTTTTATTTTCCAAAAATTGGCTTTTATAGGTCACAGCACAAACTGTCTCAACACCTAGAATTTTTGACACGTAGAATGTTTGGACACGGAAAATCTTCTTCCTATGAAAGTTCAGTACATCTTAAATATTTGGTTAAATACTTTATTTTATTTTTCAGAACAATTTCATTAATTGTTAGAAGGCCTTTTGTTTCTGTATCTTCTTGGGAATGCACTAATCAAGATAAGATAACCAGATCAAAAATTAAAAAACAATAAAGTAAAAGGATTAAGAAAGGTCTCAGGCTGTCTTCTCTGCCCCTTGAGGCTTTGTGGGAAGATGGGATAATTTGCCTATCTTTCTGAATTTTCAAATGAATGGTGATGAAATGAACTGTAGATTGATGATCATGTCTTTGAGCAGAACACTTTATATTTAATACTTTCATCAGTTTGTACTAGCTAATTATGTGTGAGGAATTTTATTCTTTGCTTTCAAAGACTTGTCAATGTGCAGGATGACAGTACTGAAGAACAGAAAAGTTCTTTTTAATTGCTCCCAGCACTGAATGCTCCTTTGGGCATAGCTGAGATCTGTGATAATTTGATTCTCATTGCTCCTGATATGCACTCACAGAGACCTGAGAGATCCCAGTCATCCCTATAGGTTGTTTTTCACATTTGCACAAAACTTTCAAGATATTTATTTTGTTATAAAAGCAGAGGTAATGATAAACTGACAGCAAATTGATGGCAATTTCAAAGTTTTTGTCATGTATGCTGCTGCACATGATGAGAGGTAGGGAGCCAAGTACTGAAATATGTTCTTGGATGTTCTTCTCCACAGTCATTTCTAATGCAGAACCCACAGTTCCTGAGTACTTCATGTAAATAATAATTGGCCTAATTCACTGCATTTGCAAATTATCCTTTCTGTGAGCTACCTTTGGGAGCAGTCAGTAGAGGCAGAAAGTAACTGAATTATAGTGCTAATGAAATCCAATCCTTCTATTTTCTGGTTATAAACTTTAACCAAGGTCCCCCAGGTTTAGGAGTGAGTTGCAAACCTTTGAGTGAATTCTAAGTTTTATAAGTATTATTTTAGGATTGCATGAAGTATAATAAATTAATATTAATAATGATGATAATCATAATAACAATCAGATTGTGAGGGTCTCTCATATAACCCCCTCTTCAGAATCTTCCTTCAAGTCAGTATTTCTGGTAAAATCTTTTAACATGTTGACAGGAACTTCTGCATATATTTATTCTAACTTGGGGCATCTTGGTGGTGACATGAACTTGCAAAGTGTTATGCTGTTATGCTCCAAACTGTTAGCTGTGTGTCAAACAGACTGAGATATCTAACTCTGTATCTTTTGTTTCTTCTCAAAGCTTACCAAAACAAACAAACAAACAATTTAATTGTTCCACACAACAATCTGCAAAGATATAATCTTAAAATTTATTATACATGCTACTTTGAGTAAGAACAATATTTGCAGCAAGAGAGTTCTAGGGCAGGGAAGAAACTAAGGGTCATGATGAAGAAATTAATTAGCAAATAGTAAAAGAGATTTTTTCAAAGAGAGGTTTTCCCACTTGAATATGAGGCTAAAAAGAGACTCTGGCTCCCTCTTGTAGACTTGGTATAGAATAGGGTCTCGTAGCGGTTTGGAGAGATAAGATGTAAAACAAATTGAAGTGCTGTTTGCCCAAGAGCTAGTATTAAAGGTTATTTAAACCTTCTTTCATTTTTTCCCCTGGGACTTTGCTTTTTGTTTCCAACACCTGAGTCTGTATTTGTGTCATTTTAATTACAAGGCAAATATTGGCATTTTACTACAATGGGCAAACCTGCAGTCTGGAAATTCATCTCTGCAGTGTATTAACAGTGATATGTCGGGGTACTGGCAGTGCTGAGGGCTCCCCTGGGTCTGACAGCCAGGACCCATCCTTCCTCACAGTCAGGGGCAGAGCTGTGTGAGGCAGCTGGACATCCCCAGCCCCAGGCACTGGGCAGATCTCTGGGGAGGGCAGAGAGGATGGGTGCATAGCAGGCTGTATGTAACATGGCATCAGCCACTGCTCAGGATGGGCCTTCTGGCAGAGCTTTGACTGGGAGCATCTGCCAGGGGTCTGGGGCTGCCCCAGGCCTGAGACCCAGAAAACAACCCCCCTGGAGGGGAATGTGTTCTGCAAGACATGCAAATGTCCTTGTGGGTTGGCATGAAGTGATGCCTCAAGTCACCTATGTAGATTTTTTTTTGTGATCTAATCCCCTGGTCTTTCCCACTCTATTCAGTGTGATTAAATTACGGTTCATTTGCTCCACAGTCTTCTTATCAGTGTGTTCTGCTCACATTAAATTCATAATAAAATTTCCAGTTACAGAGTTTGTGTTTTATTGATGCAGTAGTAGTTTCCCTAGATTTCTTTCTGAGTAGTGGAGGCTTCATCACTGCTAATTTTTATCCTCTTAGATAAAACCTGCTTGAAGCCCTTGTCTTGACAGAAGGGTGAAGTAAGTGTCCTTCCAAAGCTGCTGGTCTTCCACTTTGACAGGATGCACAAGTTGTGTCGAGGAAGGAACAGGATGCACAGAGCCTACATGCATCTAATTCCATGACACTTCATGTCCCCATAGTAAGCTGCAGTTTTGATAAATTCCTCATCTCATATTCTCTTTCTTTTTTCCTAGTTATACCCTACGTGTGGAAAAGTGAATTAGCCATATATTGAGGTGTGAGAATTATCGGTTGAAATCAATGAAGTATATACAGTTCAAAATAGCTCAGGAGTCTGCCTTACCATATGTCAACATTTGAAAGAAAAAGAAGTAGTCTGAGATACAAGTGTTTTCATATGCTGCTATGCTTGCCTCCTCAGAAGTTTACATTGTGGGCAAATGAATTCATTGCCTGGAAAAGACCACTCTAAAAACACACACAGCAGGTGCTTAGTCAGTATGGTTTAGATTAATATCTTTCTTTGTCTCTTCAAGACTTACCAACACAAAATATTTTACAATTAACCTGTCTTGTGACAATTCTTACTAAGTGAATCTCCTCATCCAGGATGCCAGTGAATGCTAATGTAATCAGTTTTGATGCAAAGGAAAAGGGCTGGGACAGATCAGTCTCTGTCTGATTCGGATGCCATGCTGAAAAACACACTGACTGGACAGGCAAAGCTTGAAGTTTATAGATTAGTTTTTACTCCAAATTAAGAGTGGAAAAGACAAGGTTCAGTGAAAAAAATCAGACAGCTACTAATTCAGCTGCAGTTGGTCCATTTAGATATAGCTATGAAGTCAACACAGATGCAATTAAATTAGCTGTAATATATTTTGCCAACAATATGGTTCTTATGTATACCTATATGATCTGACAGTGGCAAAATTATTATTAATCTGTAATTTATATAAAGCAAACAAGGTCTCTACTTTCTGTCTTTGGTTTTGTTCTGTTGTTTATGTTATTTTCCCCCCTAATGATGGCAAGGCGCTGCAAATTTAAATCCTACTATGCTCACTGGCTAAACAACATGATTCAACATGAGTTAGTACATTGGTATCCACTGCTGAGTTGAATGTTCTCTTATTTCTACATCTCCTTCCAGTAAAAAAAAAACAAAAAAAAACCCAAAACAACCAACCAACCAAACCAAAATCCAGGGACAAATAACAACTGAAGCAGTAGAAAAAAGATAATTGTTTCAAGTTACATTTTTATTTCTTAAAACTAAATAAGAGATCAGTTATTATAGATTTTTGAGAGATCATCCAGTTCACAGCTCCATTTCAAGAATATATTCTAACCGTGTGCTTTCCTACTGAGTGTGTTTCTCCTTGCTGTATCAGTGAGATACAGTCATGCATATGAAATGCAGATAAATCTGATTGCTTTGCTGGAGAAAGATTTGCCCTTTAACAAAGGTCTTTGTCTCAAATTAACACCTTCTATTTTTTTTATTTCTTAAAATAGTGCCTGTTTGAGTGTCTGTTTAAGGGTATGTGAAGGTGTGTCTAGAGAAGTTTCTGGTTGCTTTTAATTGGGCACTTCATTTATGACTATTCAATAGTTTTCTATAATGGAAGAGTCAGAATATATTTGATGATACTGAAGCATAAAAGAGACAGGTTCTGACAGTGAAAGATTAACAAGCTTACGTGCTTTAGCTTTATCTGATCAGAATAACAGATATTTTGTAAATATATTAATAAGAAAAAAGCAAAAACAAAGACAAAAAACTTTTCTAAAATAATTTCATTATAGCAATACTGGGGACTTAATAACATAGAAAAGTCTTCTCTCCCAAATAAAGCTACTGGAAATGTGGACCTGAAATGTGGTTATAAAGCTCACCTTTTATAAATGCATAGAAAGAAATACTCTTCTTCAACAAAGTCTTCACTGTCAACCTAAGGTTTTTTTCTGAGCATGTGAGGAATATTGAGTGGGGTAGAGCATCACTTGATGGCCTTTCTTTTTTCCTAAAAAATCCTGCAAAACTGGTTACTTCCCATCCTTTGTGATATAGTTTCCAATTTTCTAATACACATAGAATTACTAATGGAGTTTAAGTTAAAGAAATACAGCAGTAGTGAAGAAACACCTTTTATATGTAAAGTCTGCAAGCCAATTCTGATCTTCCCTTCTGCAGTTTTTGCACTGTTATGAGGGTACTTTTAATATCAACAAAGCTGTAGATAAATGATCAGACTATCTGCACAGTGTTAAAGAGTGTTGAAAAGAATCTGGTCATGTAT
This sequence comes from Phaethornis superciliosus, assembly GCA_023637945.1. Taxonomy (NCBI): domain Eukaryota; kingdom Metazoa; phylum Chordata; class Aves; order Apodiformes; family Trochilidae; genus Phaethornis; species Phaethornis superciliosus. Next base: position 78,008,407 of record JAJQWJ010000002.1, read on the forward strand.
GGATAGAAGACTAATCTAATGTGCTTCCAAAAATGCTACTTCATGTATTTCTTCAAAAGTTCAGCCTAGGTTTCAGCATCATTCTGAAGTTCTCCTCTGCCAAAGGTTTCACAATTAAGCTCAAATGTAGGACTAAACCAGGAGTTTTTGTGAAAACCCGTCTTTCAAGGTCTTTCTTTCAACCACAGTTTTCAGTGAGACACTGAAACAGGTCGCTCCTGAAAGTGTTCAAGGCCAGAGTGAATGGGACTGGGAGCTACCTGGTCTAGTGGAAGGTGTCCCTGACCATGGCAGGGATGACCTTTAATGTCCCTTTCAACCCATACCATTCTGTGATCCTATGATTCTATGAAAGAAGGAATTTCTCTCCCTTTATTATTCCATTTCACTGGAAGTAAACTTCATACGAGAAGCTTCTTCCTGTGCTCTTAACAGCACATAAATAAACAATTGATGCAGAGCTACAAGGTAGGAAGGAAGATAGGAAGGTAAAAAGAAGGAAAGAAATGAAAGTGCATTTCTCATGCTTTGCCAGTACCAGAGGGAGACTGATAAACTGGAGAGTCAAACAAACACTCCAGTAGAGACTGAGATGTGTCTATTTTTAGCCTAGAATTCAGAAAGCTATGGGGAATCTAATTGCTGGTTTTAACTCGATAATGATGATTTATAGAAAAGAACCTTTCAGAGTCAAAGCCAATAGATTCAAGGCAATAGTCATAAAACTGTGAAGGGAAAATCCATCTGCATGTACTGAAAAAGTGTTCATGTTGAGAAAAGTGAAAACTGAATCAAGTTGGCAAAAGACTGAAAACTTGTCTATGGCAAGTCTATGTCTATGTCTATTTCAAAACTCACCTGGGTAAATCCAAGAGAAATCTGATCTAAAGTTGAAGATGACTCTGCTATGATCAAAGGATTAAATCAGATAATCTCCACAGATTTCTTTGAAGTGTGATACTGTAATTTGGTCATTTCCTGTGTTCTTCAGGCTTAGAATTTAGTCAGTTTTTCCATGATAAATGGTTGCTTATAGTTGTACTAGTTTTATCTGACATAGAGTTAGTTTTCTTCATAGCAGCTGATATGGTGCTGTTTTGGATTCGTGATCAAAAGATTGTTGATGGTACAGGAATGTTTTAATTATTGATGAGTAGTTGCATACACAGTGCTAAGGTCTTATTTGTTTCTCCCATCAATGAGTAGCCTGAGAGTGCACAAAAAGTTGGGAGTTGACAAAGATGGGGCAGCCGACCCCATCTGACCAAAGGGATATCTATACTATATGATGTCATGATTAGCAATAAAAAAAGGGGGAAAGAAGTAGGAACTGGGGACATTTGGAGTTATGACATCTCTCTTCTCAAGTGAACATTACATGTGATGAAGCCCTATTTCCTGGACATGGCTAAATATCTTCCCATTGACTGAAAGAATGTAGTTATTTGATTCTTTATTTTGCTTTGCTTTTATGCACAAGATTTGCTTGCCCTATCAAACTGCCTTCACTTCAACCCATGACTATTCTCACTTTTACCCTTCTGATTCTGAGTAGCTGTTTACTGGGGTGAACCCATGACAAGCATGATAAATTTTTACATTAAAAAAACCAAAATAAAACAAGACAACAGCTTAAAAACAAATACCATTCTTTACTTCCATGTGTAAAGGAGATCCATGTATGACACTGACTTTTTATAGAACTGTTATTCTGAAAAGGCTGGAACTACTCTTGAGTACCATGGGACAGCTTTCATAATGACAAAATCATCTTCCTGTAGCAATAAAGCACTTACTAACCACTACAGCTAATTAGAATAAAATGAAATTATACTAATGTGTTTAATTTCCAGAAGTAATGCCCTTTTAGAAAAGAGCTATTTCAATTACAAAAGATATGGCCACCAGGACTCTGCAATATTATAACAACTATGTTGCCTATTTTTATTTTAATAAGCAGGTTGAGCAACTTTGATTCAAATTAGTTTAATTATTCTGAAGCACTTCTGGAGCCAGAACAAATGGTATTTTAAGTTCTTTGCAGATCTGTTGTAAGCTATTGTAATTAGTCAATCTGCAAAAGCATTGTTATTTTCCTCACCTTCAATATACTACAGTTTATTAGTTAGGCTATTATTTATGCACTCCCTTGGGCCGTTTAACATTTGCTTTGGTTAATGAGAATCTTCATCTTAATTAACAACACTGAAATACCCATTTCCTTCCCTCCTTCACAAAATGGGTCAAGCCCTCAGAAATATATCCCAGAAAAATATAATTTTGGAGTTATTAAAAGCAAAGGCTTTCTCTCACATCATTTTGTATTATCATCAAAGCCTGAAAAATACTTAGTGAAATTCTTATATTGTGCATATCTTAATTAAAACATGAGCTAATATTAAAATAAATTGAATGATTCAAAGTGAAGTCCATGTAAAGGTCTTGTATGAATGTTAATGAATTTTTGAGATCTGCAGAAATTCAGATTGTTATTGCAATCCTAAGGTCAAAGTAGCAGAAGAAACAGTTTCAGATCACATCTGAGTAACTATCAAGAACTATGCCTATATTATTCATGATCATAACCCTTTTTTCCCAGTTCAATTTAACATCGTCTGAACAAGATTCTAGTGAAGTGAAAACAGGAGTTTAGCTTATCAGACAAAAGTGTGTAGTAACCTTTTGCCCAGAATCAGATCAACCAGAAATCTATTAAAGCTATAGAGTCATTTTCATTCTGAGAAAAAAAAAAAAATTACTTCTGATGAAGTGTGGTACAGAAGAGAGAATCCCTACAAAATATTTTTCTGATGGAAAAAACAAGAAACAGCTTTCTCCAGTAAAATTTTCTAATTTTTATCTATTGAATGAATAATATCAGCTTTTGTATTCCAAACTATCAGCATGACAATATAAGTATACAGAGCAAAAATGCTGAACTTGATATTTAAGTCCAAATATCAGTTACTACTCATCTAGAGAAATCAGAAGCAAATGCTGTCATTTGCCTCCCTGTTCTACTATTTTCCTTCCTCTCCCCTTCCTGCCTACAAATTCTGTAATCTTTGCTCAAATACAAAAGAAGAAATCATGATACTGACAATCCTTTTCTATCTTTGTTTAAAAGCTACAGTGAGAGAAAGCAAAAGGCAAGATCTATGCAGCAACTTAGACTGACTGTTTTATCTACTCCAATATAGGCGTCCTTACACAGCACTTCCAAATAGAAGTGCCTTTTCTGCATTAATTTTTCTTATCACCAATGCATTCATTGTAAGTCTAAAATTTTGAAAGTATAATATATATTATAAAAGTGATATTTTTAGGGTGGCACACTATTGATTGGTGAAAGTTTGACCTTGCAGGACAATAGGCTTAGACTAGATCTTAGGAAGTTCTTCAATACAGTATGGTGAGACTTTGGAATAGATTGCCCAGAGAAGCTGTGGATACCCCCTTCCTGGAAGTGTTCAAGGGCAGTTGGATGTGTCATTGAACCACCTTGTATAGTTGAGAGGCATCCCTTTTTCATGGCAAAGAGGATGGAGCAGATAATCTCTAAGGTGCCTTCCAACCTAAGCCATTCTATGATTATATGATTGTCTACTATCTAGTACTACTATCTGCAACTATATTCAATAATCTGAGTCTGTTCAGTTAGTAGGAAGTAGTTTGTTTGCATGTCCACTTTCTGTGGTAGCTAGACCAAACTATAGAACACTTGGGGTTGGAAGGGACATTAAAGATGTTCTAGTTCCTAACCCCATGCCATGGGTGAGGACAACTACCACTAGATCACTCTGAACCAAGTCCTGTCTAATCTGGCCTTAAACACCTCCAGGGGGGAAGCATCACAATTTCCCTGAGCCACCTGTTCCAGTGTATCAACCTCACGCTACAGAATTTCTTCTTAATATCTAACTGAAATCTACCCTCTTCCAGTTTAAAGCCATTGCCCCGTGTCCTATCACTACAAGCCCTTATAAAACGTCCCTCCTCAGCTTTCCTGTAGGCCCCCTTCAGGTACTGCAAAGCTGATGAAAGGCCTCCCTGGACTCTTCTCCAGACTGAACAACCCCAAATCTCTCAGCCTGTCTCCACAGGAGAGGTGCTCCAGCCCTCTGATCATCTTTGAGGCCCTCCTCCGGACTCACTCCAACAGCTTTCTGGAGACACAGTACTCCAGGTGGGGTCCCACAGGAGCAGAGTAGAGAGGCAGAATCACCTCCTTTGACCTGCTAGTCATGCTTCTTTTGATGCAGCCTCGATATGGTTGGCTTTCTGGGCTAAAAGCACATGTTGCTGTCTCACATTGAGCTTTGTCTCAGTGCTGGTGAGGCCACACCTCGAGAACTGTGTCCAGTTCTGGGCCCCTCAGTTCAGGAAGGAGATTGAGGTCCTGGAGTGGGTCCAAAGGTGAAGGGACTCGAGCACAAGTCCTGTGAGGAGAGGCTGAGGGAGCTGGGGGTGTTCAGCCTAGAGAGGAGGAGGCTCAGGGGAGACCTCATCGCTCTCTACAACTCCCTGAAAGGAGAGGGTAGCCAAGGGGGGGGGGTTGGTCTCTTTTCCCAGGCAACTATCAGTGAGACAAGAGGGCATGGACTTAAGTTGTGCCAGGGGAGGTTTAGGTTGGATATTAGAAAGAATTTCTTCATGGAGACAGTGATCAGACATTGGAATGGGCTGCCCAGGGAAGTAGTGGATTCTCCGTCCCTGGAGATATTTAAAAAGAGACTGGATGTGGCACTCAGTGCCATGGGCTGGTAACCACAGCGGTAGTGGGTCAAGGGTTGGACTTGATGATCTCAGAGGTCCCTTCCAACCCAGCCAATTTTATGATTCTATGATTGATTCTATGATTCTTATCAACCAGACCTCCAAGTCCTTGTTCTGAGGGCTGTTTTCAGTCCATTATCCACCCAACTTGTCTTTGTGTTTGGGACTGCCCTGACTCATGTGCAGAATGTTGCACTTGGCTTTATTGAACTTAACGAGGTTTGCTATGGCCTACCTCTCAAGCCTGTCAAGGTTCCTCTGGATGATAAATTACTCATTCCCTGCTTTCTTAATAGTGGCTGCTATTAATGGGCCCAGATGGGATTCTCACAAGAGTATTGAAAAAGCTGGCAGAGATCACCAAGCCTCTGTCCTTCATTTACTAACAGTCTTTGTTAGCAGAGAGGAGATCCCAGATGACTGGAGACTTGCCGATGTGACATCTATCTACAAGAAGGACTGGAAGGAAGATCTGGGAAACTATAGGCCTGTCAGCATGATCTTAGTTCCTGGAAAAATTATGGAGAGCTTCACATTGGGTGGGCTCATATAGCAAGTGTGGAACAGCCAGGGGATAAGGACCAGACAGCATGGGTTCAGGAAGGGCAGATCCTGCTTGATCAACATGGTCTTGTTCTATGACCACGTGGCCTGTCTAGTGGATGAAGGGAATGGTGTAGATTATGTCTACCCTGACTTTAGTAAAGCTTTTGACACCACATTGAGAACCTGTCTGTTCCTGGCATAGATAGGTAAACTGTTAGGTTAAAAACTGTCTACTTGTCTTGGCCCAGAGAGTTGTAGTCAACAGGGTTAAATCCAGCTGATGACTGGTGTCCAGTGGTGTTTCCCAGAGCCAGGGGAACCCAGTTCCCAGTTTTTGGAACCAGTCATGTTCCATATGTTGATTAATCATCTAGATAGGGGATTGAGGGCTTCCTTAGTAAGTTTGTAGAGGACACCAAATTGGCTGGGCGTGTTGATCTGTTTGGAGATAGGAAGGCTCTGAAAAGGGACCTGGACAGGCTGGAGCAGTGGGCCAAGGTCAGTAAAGTGAGCTTTAACAAGGCCCAGTACCAGGTCCTGAACTTTGATCATAACAACCCCATGTAATGTTACAGACTCGGGGAGGAGTAGCTGGAAAGCTGCCAAGCTGAAAAGGACCTGGGTGTACTGGTTGATACCGAGCTGAACATGACCCAGAAGTGTGACCTTAGGCACACATGATAGGACTAGAGGAAATGGCCTGAAGTTCCACCAGGGGAGATTCAGACTAAATCTGAGGAATAAATTCTTTACTAAGAGAATAATTAGGTATTGGAAAGGACTGCCCAAGCAGGTGGTGGAGGCACCATCCCTGGAAGTATTTAAAAGCCGTGTAGATGAGGCACTTCAGGACACATTCTAGTGGGTGTTACAGATATTGATGCATATCATTTTATTTGGAGGGATGTTGACAGATGGACACCTTGATCTTAGAGGTCTTTTCCAATTGTGGTGATTCTATGATTCTGTGAATATGAGAGACCTTTTTAGTTAACCATTACTTTGTCTAGATTTGTGATACAAGATTTGACTTGATACCTAATGCTGATTGTTTGAACATAGCCCCTGCTATTGGGCCTCAGAATTATTACTGTGGATTCCTATCAAAAATCAATGCAGTGGAGGATGTCATAACTGTAATACAAACCAGAGAAACTGATAGGCGTGCATGCCAAAAAACCCCCACTCACAGATACAAAAATTCACATCTCTTGATGCCTTGATGGCTCATTTTTAAAAAATAACTGTTGTTTTTAACCCAAAATATGTAAGCTTGCTGTTCTTGCTTGTGTGACTAGGATTTGGAATGTCAAAGTACATTTTTATGGTCTTGCACTTGGAGAGTTTTGGTACTTGAGTAATTTGTCTCATTCAAAATTAATTCATAATTATTGCAGAATGGAAGTCTCTAATGGGCCAAAGTCTATTTTAGGTTTTACAGTGCAATAGGGTTCAATATGGGGAAGGTCCACCTCTTTCCCAGAGCCACAGGGCTCTTAAAGAAACAGGTCTTTAAAGAAGAGCAGGAAATCTAGAGAATAGAGGCAATACAGGAAGCTAACTTATGAACAAGATAAAACTGAAATGTTGACTGGCTCCAGGAGAGAGAGGAGATTTTGTGGAACAAACCTGGAACCAGCATACAGATAGGTTGGAAAAGCTGCCAGAAAAATGAGTATATAGAAACTGAAAGGCTGGGAGGATGCAAGTTGAAAACACCAATTCTCCTAATGTTCATAGCTAGAAAGCAGCTCTTTACAAAGTTAAATTCCTTATACCTACCCTTTATAGTTTTGGACATTTATTCAAAAGGTTGTTGAGTCAAAATGAAAATAAAGTTGTTCTTTTCAGTTGAGATTATTTTATTTCAGCTTCCAGAACTGAGTTATGTCTATTCCTTTTTGGGGTAATAAAAGAACTTCATAGCATCATATTTTTTTTCTCATGAGACTATTATGAACAGGAACTAACCTGCATCTTTTCTTTAATAAAATAAGCAAATCAAGATCTCAGAGTACTCTATACCAGGGATCTTTTCCTCCACCTGTTGGTTACAATCTCTGTCTGTTTTATTTTGTAATTTTTCTATCCTTTCCCTTTCCCGCACCCCTCCCTTAACTTAACAGTAGAGAACTATAGACTGAAACCCTTCAGACTGTCTAAATGTTGCTCACCAGTGAGATTAGCAGAGATAAAATCCTATTTCTTTGCATTCTTGTTCTGCTCTAATTGTTTATATATGAAGCACTGTATTTTTTGCATTTCCTGTCACTGAGGACTCATTTGGAATTCTTCATCTATTAATATGTCATATACTTGAAAGGAAAATTTCTTTGTCATTAGTGACAGTTCCCTTTCCTTTTCCCCATAAATAGCCTAGACTTTGCTAAATAGATCCTATAAGTCTTACTCAAGTTGAAGGTCTTTGAATTTATCTGTACTAAAAAGAAATACTAAGAAAGCCTGAAGGTGAAGACAATAACTTTGAGTATCTTGTGAAGTTTACAAGATTTCTACTGAGCATAACTTTCAAAGTGTGTTCACACTACATAATATTACAAACATTCTGTGATTAATCAGTCTTTTTATCAGTGATTCTAGTCTCAGGCATTTCTTTTAAAGTATTAGTGTTATTGATTAAAAATAGTACTCTGTATTTTTAGTAGCAAGATATTGTTTCTTTTTCACTGCACCATTTGGATTATGCCACTAAAAGCCATGTTTTTATACATGGAAACCAGTGTTAATATACACATGCAGATTCCAGCACATTTTTGTAATCTCTGTGTCATTTCTAAATATATGTATAGAATGCTTTCTATGAGAAGAATTCTGCTGTACTCTAGACCTGAAGATTTTGAGCTAATACCAGTCTAGAGAAGCTTCTTGATACACATCGTAGCAAGGCAGCAGAATAAGCAGGTACCACAGACCTGTTACTCATGGCTCTCTAGCTGACATAAAGATATCTAGCACCATATTGCTTAAGCCTCTTTAATTTAACCTGTAGTATGACTCTTCTGGGACATTCAGAAATAAAACATGCAGTTAAAGATGCTGTCATGGTTCAGGCACCACTGGTATCAACCAGGCTTCTGCTCACTCACCCTTGACCTCCACTGTGGGACAAGTAAGAAAAAATGCACCCAAAGACTTGTGAATCAGGATGAGGACAAGTTTTCACTCCCCAGTTATGGTCATGGGCAAAAAACCAAGCAGACTCAACTTGGAGGAAAAAAATTATAATTTAATCTATCAAGAGAAAGAAAACATGACCAGATCTTAATACTTTCCTCCCACCCCTCGCTTCTTCCCAGGTCCAAATTACCTCACTTCTGCCTCTCAGCAGCACAGGGGAAAGGGAGTGGGGGTTTAGGGTCAGTTCCCCACACAGTGTTTCTCTTGTTCCTTCCTCCTCAGGGGGAAGACTCCTCACAACCCTCCCCCACTCCAACGCAGAATCCCTCTCAGGGGAGAGAGTCCTTCATGATACCTCAACATGAGTCCCTCCCACGAGGTGCAGTCACAGAATCACAGAATTACTGAATATGGAAAAGACCTCTGAGATCATCAAGTTCAGTTTATGACCTAACACCACCACATCAGCTAGACCATGGCACTAAGTGCCATGGCACATCCAGGCTTTCCTTAAACACCTCTGGGGATGATGACTCCACTGCTTCCATGGGCAGTCTATTACAATGCCTGCTCACCCCCTTCCAGGAGGAAGTGCTTTCTGATATCCAACCTAAACCTCCCTTGGAACACTTCTAACACTTTAGGTCATTCCTTCTCATCCTGTCCCTATCAGCCTGGGAGAAGAGCCTGACCCCCACCTGAGTATGACCTCCCTTCGGGTGGTTGTAGAGAATGTACCCCTGAGTCTCCTCTTTTCCAGGCTAAACAACCCCAGATCCCACAGCCTGTCCTTATAAGACTTTCCCCTTATAAGACTAGTCCCTTCACAGACTCCTTGCACTTCTCTGGACCCACTCCAGCACCTCAATATTGTTCTTGAAGTGAGGGGCCCAGAACTGTATGCAGTACTTGAGGTGAGGCCACACCAGTGCTGAGTACAGGGGGAGAATCACATGCCCAGTCCTGCTGGCCACACTATGCTTGATATAGGCCAAGATGCCATTGGCCTTCCAGGCCATCTGGGCACACTGCTGGCTCATGTTCAACCAGTTGTCAACCAGTACTCCCAGGTCCCTCTCTGCCTGGCTTCTCTCCAGACACTCTTCCCCCAGTCTGTAGGGCTGCATGAGGTTATCATGGCCAAAATGTGGGACCCTGCACTTGGTCTTGTTGAACCTCATACTGCTGGCCTTGGCCCATGTACCCAGCCTGTCCAAGACCCTCTTCCTACCCTCCAGCAGACTGACGCTCACCCCCTGTTTGGTGTTATCCATAAATCTACTAAGGGTAGACTCAATACAGTCATCCAGATTATCAATAAAGTTGTTGAATAGGTCTGGGCCAGGTACTGATCCCTGGGGGATACCACTGGTCACCGGACCCCAACTGGATGCAGCACCATTCACCACCACTCTCTGGGCCTGGTCATTCAAGTAGTTTTTTCCTAGTCTTGTTTTGGGTTTTGTTCGCCTCGTTGACAGATAGTGAAGTAAGCAAAGTGCTCGTCCCTAACTGCTCACTGCCCCAATCATTCTCACTGTCACAACTCAGCTCTTAGCTCCCTCCCAAGTTTGCTGCTTCAAAGCTCCTCAGCTCTCTGCCCTGCCCTAGTAGAAAGACATAGTAGAAAGAGATGACTAGAAGCAAAATCAATTCATTAATATCCCAGTCTTAATCTAAATGTACAAGTAAATTTTTGAAAACTCAAACAACTAAAAAAAAAAACCAAAACGTGTTTTGTTGGTGGTGTGTTTTGGGGTTTTCCTTTCCTTTCCTTTCCTTTCCTTTCCTTTCCTTTCCTTTCCTTTCCTTTCCTTTCCTTTCCTTTCCTTTCCTTTCCTTTCCTTTCCTTTCCTTTCCTTTCCTTTCCTTTCCTTTCCTTTCCTTTCCTTTCCTTTCCTTTCCTTTCCTTTCCTTCCCTTCCCTTCCCTTCCCTTCCCTTCCCTTCCCTTCCCTTCCCTTCCCTTCCCTTCCCTTCCCTTCCCTTCCCTTCCCTTCCCTTCCCTTCCCTTCCCTTCCCTTCCCTTCCCTTCCCTTCCCTTCCCTTCCCTTCCCTTCCCTTCCCTTCCCTTCCCTTCCCTTCCCTTCCCTTCCCTTCCCTTCCCTTCCCTTCCCTTCCCTTTCCCTTTCCCTTTCCCTCTCCTCTCCTCTCCTCTCCTCTCCTCTCCTCTCCTCTCCTCTCCTCTCCTCTCCTCTCCTCTCCTCTCCTCTCCTCTCCTCTCCTCTCCTCTCCTCTCCTCTCCTCTCCTCTCCTCTTATCTCCTCTCCTCTCTTCTCTTCTCCTCTCCTCTCCTCTCCTCTCCTCTCCTCTCCTCTCCTCTCCTCTCCTCTCCTCTCCTCTCCTCTCCTCTCCTCTCCTCTCCTCTCCTCTCCTCTCCTCTCCTCTCCTCTCCTCTCCTCTCCTCTCCTCTCCTCTCCTCTCCTCTCCTCTCCTCTCCTCTCCTCTCCTCTCCTCTCCTCTCCTCTTCTCTTCTCTTCTCTTCTTTTCGTGTCTTTTCTTTTCATGTCTTTTCTTTTCTTTTCTTTTCGGCTTTGACTCCAGAAAAAACTGAATTTTGTAGGAGAGGCCACTGATAAATATAGGGAATTTCACAAGCATTTTAAATTTTATAATTTTGCAAATCAAAATTGGCTGTCTAGGCAAGCCTTAATCTTTCAGATGATAATCCATTTTTAGGATGTATATTTCAACTAATTTTGAATACAGATAATTTAATGTATTACTGTGAAAGAAGAAAGTCTGACTATGGGTTTAGACCAGAGATTAATGAGAAAAAAAGCACCTGTTTCATTAGCTCCTAATAATAGTAGAAGTTTGATTTTTTTTGAGACACTCATCATCTTGCAATATCAAAAATATATAAACAAAGAAAAATCAAAGCATTATACTGATGTTAGGTATCCAGATCTTATAAATCATGAAATACGATGTGAACTGTTGGTGTTTTGGCACAAATTAAAAGATCAGATTTAAGATCTGTTCTCATTTTAAAGGAGCAAATTGATTATTCTTTCTCATGGCACTCTATAAAAAGCATTTCTCAAATGATATGTCACTTTTCTCAGAGAGATTTTACATCTGATTTCAGTTCTACTCAAGAGATTCTAAATTTATTAATCATGTTAAACTAAATGAAGTATTGTTTCTCTTAAATAATTTAAGCTTGCTGCAATTATACAAATTCAATAAGTCTACTGTATAATACCATAACAGATGGTATTATAGAATTATAGATGAAGTGCTTTTTTAATTAAGAAAATTAGGAAGGACTATTTCCTATTCATATGGTGTAAGTTTTCATTTGGACTCTGGTAAGAGTCTATTCTGAGAGACTAAGTATCAATTAATATATATTGTATCTTTCAAGTTAATTAATAATTTTAGTTTCTATAGTTATGATCTGAAATAAAGACTTGTTTTAAAAATATATTTCCACAGTAAGTATCCTATTGAACGTTGTAATGGAAATATGGAAAACAATGTTTTTTTCAGTTTCCCAATTATCTGTTCACTTGTTTTCAGGAGTATTTATTGGACCAAATGTTTTATGTAACACAGTTCCCTTTGATTTTCAATATGCTGTATGAGAAAGTAGACCAAAATAATTAGGATTCTTTCCTGTAGTATAACAGTATAAAGAGTGGGTAGCCCAACAAATGACATGTATTGCATAGACAAAGAGGATATAAAAAAATTACTACTAATTTCAATAGCCATCATTGGTTTTTTTTTTCTGATATATTATAACCAAATTTTCTTTATGTATTTTGAATCTTACATGCCTACCTTGCATTGGCATCAACAATGGCTGCACTTCTGAGAAATTAAAAAGAAATTGTGATAGTGAAGAAAAAACTGTACCATGTTTTTAAGGTAAAGAATACACGTAATTCAGGTATTTTTATATTTTCTCTTTTGGCTGCCACCTCTTCATTGACTACACAAAGTATGAGTGTCTTAACTTTGTGCCTCTTGGTCCTATGTTAGCTAGATTCTGCAAAAAGACATTTTGACATCTTCTCTGTCTTTTTATATGCTTTTTTTCTACCATGACTGTTATTGTACAGTCTGAGGCTCTTATTTAAAATTATAAGAAAGATTACTGAGGAGGAAAACTATAGCAGAACTTGCAATTGAATCAAATTTTTCTGCAGACTGACAGAATTATGTCAAATGATAAACCCATCTTTCCTTTAGAATACTTTTATATATAATTGTATTTAGTATCTGATGCAAATAATTTACACTGTTTTTCTCACTGATGTTCATCAGTCAATGAGAGGAGAAAGTCTGGGACTTTCACAAGTTTACTTTTTTGATATTATAGCATATGGATAAACTAATTGTTCTGAAGCCTAGATGTCACCATTTTTTAGCAGAAGCAAGTTCTACTATCAGTCTTGTTGTCTGCTGAAAACCAGCATATTTCCGGGTGTACTTCTGTATCTTCATTGTGTACAGACGTGTTTTTCTGTACCAAAGTTAAAAGAGACCAAAAGGCAAATCTTTTAAGAGACATGCAGCTATGGCAGTCTAGAAATTAGATGTACAGAACTGCATTACCAAGATACGGAAGAAAAAAATTGTCTCAGTAAAATCATAACTCTGAAAATGAAACGTAACAGAAGAGACACACCAAAGGCAGAATTGCTTCAATGTCTGATTTCTCAAATGAAAGCACTGTTTTGAGATGGAGAAGGAAGGAGAAAAGCTGAATTATCTTAGAATTAGAAATTACAGACTGTCTAAACAATGAGTGCAGTTTCTAATCTAGCTTCCATAGGGTGACATTTATTGCTTTGTGCAGTACCATATGTTGCATGTAAAGGGAATTACTTTCCATAATCTCTCACACTGAAAGTGAGTAGAAGCTCCATGGCACTGACAGATCTTGGAGAAGTGACAGTCTTCCCTGTATATGTGGGAATGTGTTGCCTGCCCAAATGAATATTCGAGCAGAATTTTGAAAGCATATTATAAAACTTTAAGATAATAAACTTAGAAGAATGCATGGTGAGGGGATTTACTTTTCCAAGCAGGTCTTTATTTGTCATCTTTGTCTGGAAGACATATTACTCATCCATCATAGAGTATTGTCAGAGTGGTGATATATTAGAGTAATATATTATAAAAACAGCATTCCTATTACCAGATAGCACAGAGCTAGCTGGTGAGAGTTAGCTATCAAGTCTCAGCATTTTTGTGCTGGTTTTGGCTGATACTGAGTTAATTTTCTTAATAGGAGTCGGTATGTGGATGTGTATTGGAGTTGTGCTGGAAACAGTGTTGGTAACACAGGGATGTTTTTGTTATTGCTGAGCAGTGCTCACAGAGAGTCAAGACCTTTTCTGCTTCACAGCCCAACCCATCAGTGAATAGCCTGGGGGTGCACAAGAAGCTGGAAGGGGACACAGATGGGATAGCTGACCCCAGTGGACAAAAGGGATGTTTCATACTCTATGACATCATACTCAGCATATGATCATGGGGAAGAAGGATGATGAGGGGCAATGTATGGAGAGATGGCATTTCTTTTCCCAAGTAGCCATTCCATGTGATGGAGCCCTGCTCTCCTGGAGATGGCTGAATATGTGCCTGCAAATGGGAAGCAGTGAATGAATTTCTCCTTTTTACTTTCCTGCACAGCATTTCCTTTACTTGGAAAGACATCTTTTCTCAGCCCACAAGCTTTACACACTATTATTCTGATTCAGTCCCCATCTCACCACGGGGTCAGTAATAAAAGGCTGTGTGGTTCTTAGTTGCCATCTAGGATTAAAACACGACAATTTTTATGGTATTAAAAAATACGTAAACACTTCTTTTCAGGATTTGAACACTAAGGTGAACGCTAAGGTGTTCAAAATTGTCACTTGTGAAAATGTGATGGTTATTTTAAAATTTTACATGTAGTAATGCACTTACTGAATATGAGAAGTAATGTGTTCTAATGATAAAGCCAAGTAAATGTTTGTTGTTAGGCAGAATAGGTACTTTCCTGAAGATGTTTCATTGTGGGTTGTCACTAGTAGTGCTCATAATTTGTATCACTAAAACTTAATGTTTTGTAAACCCACTATATATAAGGATGGAGCAACAAACTCCTTTGCCGTTCATTGTGGAGTCATCTTCCAACATGACAACAACATGAAAGATCACTGTGATACTAAAAAAAAGAACAAAATTGTGAGATCTTTTTAGTAGTCTCATGTAAATAAGGTTTAGACCTTGCACTATCTATTAATTAAAAAAAAAAAAAAAAAGAGTAGGTGAAATAAAGAAAAAGCAGCAAAATAAACGAAGGAAAAATGTAGCATGGAAAATCATAAATATACACACCAAAGTTGAAAAGGCTGTTCTTAAGGCTGTTCTTTACTTGTCAGTGAAAATTTTGAGGCTTCTTTTCCTTCCTGTTTCAATTGAAAAAATTGTTAGAAAATACTTTATATATTAATAAATTAAAAAAATAATAATTAATTAATAATATTCATAAAATCATTGAAAATTAAACCAAAATAATACCTTCTGAACAAGTTCATAAGCTATGCAGTCTACTGTGTACTGATATAGAGGCTTCCCTTTCAAAAGTAGGAAAGAGAGAGAAAGAGAAGGAAAGAGAAAAAGCCACCAGAACTTGGTAAACTAAATGTAGTAGTATTAAACTTAACCTAGATATGATTGAGAAAATGAAACAAAGCCTGATAACTCAGTACCTGTCTTAATTTCTCATTGGTCGGCTAAAAACCCTGCCAGTCATTTGCTGAGTAAAAATTGTGAACAGTTTCATAGTAAGTAAAAGAATATCAGAAGAAGATTCATACTTATTTAAAAGTATTGTCTATGAACTCCTTTAGGAAATAAATTGTGTGAATAAATATAGTACAAACAATTTCACTCATTAAGAAGACTGCATGTTTCTCTTAGTTCCTTGATAGCTGACTACAGCATAAATAGCCTGAAGTCTGTGCTTGTTGAGAAGGAGTACAAACATAACAACTATATGTGCATATGTATAACAAGACATTTTGGATCATGTTTACCATGTGTTCTCAACATAAAGCCAGAAACAAATAGGCCATGTGTTGGCCTTATCAGGGACATTGATCATGCATTCTTGATCACATAAGTTTTTTTAAGTACCTTACAAAAGGTTTTAAAAATAATTTTCATAGGAAAATTCAGATATCCAATGTAGTAGGCATGCATTAGTTTTAAAGTGCTCCAAATACAGGTATGCACAACAGCCTGAAACTCAGACTGCATTGAGAAGACAGAATAAAACTAGTTCAACTATTCCTAGTTGAGCTGCAGGCTTATCTTTGAATAGTTAGGAGTGCATGACTACAAAATAATGAACATGATTTCCATATTTTGAGGGAATTTAGGTGTATAAAGATGCAGAGGCAGATACAGAGCTGGTATCTTTTCACAACAGAAATGCAAAATTCATATTCAGTTAATAAGATTCTAGGAGCTACTTGGGGATGTCTAAAGCATCTGTTTGTACTCTTGCATACCTAAAAAAACATTTGAAAAACCTCATCCTAAACCAGTTTAAAAGTTGGCAGAAGGACCTTAAAAATGCATTTTTTCTCACCCATGGCCACTGTGGTCTCTTCTTGTTTGGCAGGATTATTCTCTATGTCTTTTAATATCCAAAACAGCAGTGCATTAATTTATTAAATAATTTATTAATTTAGTGAATTATAATTTAAAGGCCCTCATATAAATAAATAAGGGGCACAAATATTACTGATGGTAAACAAGTAAAAGTCATGCTAGTGAGCTAAAGTTGTAAGGAAATTGAAGGTGTGTCATAGTCATTTGAAAGAGCACCATTAAAGTTACTACTTCCAGAATGAAATGCTAGAGAGTAGAGTATGCATTGGCACTGAGCTCTTTGAATCATATTTCTCAAAGCAATAGTGTTCTCGATGTTCTTTTTCTGGTTAATAATTTTCTTTTTCCTTTTTTTTTTTTTTTTTTTTTTTTTAGTTCATGACTATTTTGTCAATGACAAGCTGTATGAGGAAGAAACAGACATAAAAGTTATGACTTTTTTTCCCATTCCTGAATGAATTTTAATGAACTTTGCAGCCTGGAAGCTGAATAGCTTTTCTGTAATTCATGGACTGCACTTGTAAGGGAAAAAATAAGCAAAAATAAATATGGAATTTCTTTCAGCCATTTTTTAGTTACTTTTTGGAAAAGGTTATATTAATAACAATGGAGAAGCTACATTCACAAAATAAAAAACTGAAGTATCGTTCCAAAGAAAAGGCCTGTATTTCATGTTTCTAAGTCTGCATTTCCTTTTCTCTGCAAATGCATCAGAACAAGGAGTAAGGCATTTGATCACAACATTGGAAAGGTAGAATCTCACTATGTGTCTGTAGTGAGCTGTCATGAGTTATGATATCTGAAGAAAATAAGTTCTGGATGGATAAACCACAGCTGAAAAATTCAGTTGACTAAAATTCCACTATGATAGTTCAGCCAGATGGGACAAAGTTTTCCACCTCAGAATGATAAAATCAAATGTTATAAATGAACAATTTTAAATTTATTTTTTTTTTATGATTAGACACTGATATTGAGCCAAAAATCATACCTGTGTTATAACAGTGGCTTCAGTAGAGTTAGAACAGACACTTGATACAGTGTGATATTAAAAACCATTTTAGCCCTTCTGTAAGACAAAAAATACTTAAGGACAGTAATAATCAAGAGACCTGTGGGGAATGGCAAAAGAGCAGAGATACATCAAATTGTGGTAATAATTGGGACATAAACCATAAGACCAACTTCCAGTTTTAAACTCTATATGGTATACCGGAATCTAAGTGATTTTCCACTTGATTACTTCCATTCATAATTCTTTCCTTCTCCAACCCCTTATCCCTATCCACTGTTCCTCTGAAAGACAGTAAGTTATCACAGAATGTCAGAGGAGGGAAGGGACCTTTAAAGGTCATCAAGTCCAACACCCCTGTCAGAGCAGGACCAAAACTAGGACAGGTCACTCAGAAATCCATCCAGACAGATCTTGAAAGTCTCCAGAGAAGGAGACTCCACAACCTCTCTGGGGAGCCTGTTCCAGGGCTCTGTAACCCTTACAGTAATAAATTCTTCCTCATGTGGTGGTGGAACTTTCTGTGCTTTATCTGGAATCCATTGCTCCTTGTCCTGTCACAGGGCACAAATGAGAAGAGGTTGTCCCTTTTTTCTTGATGCCATGCCCTCATATATTTATACACATTAATTAGATCCCCTCTCAGTCTTCTTTTCAGACTAAAAAAGACTGAGGTGTCTCAGCCTTTTTTCATAAGGCAGGTGTTCCAGTTCCTTCATCATCCTTGTAGCCCTCCGTTGACAAGATTAATGCCACATAGTGTAAGGCAGCAAAGGAAGCACTGCTTTGAGAAGCAATATAAAACAGTGGTGTGTCTGCTAGATAGAGACTGATACTGCAGAAACACAGTAGTAGCTCCTAGAGTGTAAAAGAATATTGTGTTTTGTACAATTATCTGCAACTAATTAATATGTTGCTACCTGAGGTATACCACAAAAAACCCCGAGGACTGATGTGTTGGAAGGATTTTGATTATGCAGGCTATCATTTAATATAAATTATTTGACAACATCAGGTACTGAACAATAGCATAGTAATGTCTATGTGGGGCTATGGGGAATACAGACCTGACAGAAGTTATATTCACATGTGAGAGGTGCCAAGAGTCTTTTTTGTTAAATCAAGATGAATGAGTTATTCTTCTTCTTCAGGTATTTTAAGTAGCATACTAGTCCTGGAGTTTTGATTACTTTGCATTGCTAGCATGAATATATGTATACTTATTAATATCACTTGCCATTTCTTGTTTCATTCTCACCAGTACCAATACAGATTATACAAAAAAAGTGTCAAAACTTTCACAGTACTCTTTTTGTCCATGCGATATCATTGTTCTAAGAAAAGTAAGACTTTTTTCCCTTTTCTGTCTTAGAGTGGAGCTTTATTTAAAGAGAAATGGCAGCACTGCTGCAAAATAAAGCAGGGAAGTTTCCAGGAAAGTTTTCAGGAAAGTTTGTTTTTTTTTTTTAAATTAGTCATTTTGAGTTTTACCCATTGTTTTTGGTAGGATCAGGAATGCTACTCGAGAATGATGCAGAGGGAAGTTCTATGGAGTATTTTAAATAGGAGAGGATTTATATGTAAAATCTTTACAATCTGAGATGAAATTTACACCATAATTTGACTACATCTATTGCTAGGATTCAGATGACATGGAATTAACTTTTTTAAATTTTGACTTAAAGCATATCCCAGTCTTACACAGACTTTGCCAAGTTTCAAAATATTTTTTAATTCTGATGTATGTCTTTGATCTGTGTGTTGTAATCATGTCAGTTTCAGTGGAGAGGAGGAGATTTACTCAATGGAAGGAGTAAGATGTTTTCATTGTTATTACCACATTTAATGTCATAACAGAAGATCCAGCTACCACAACATGGAAAAAAACCAGCAATCATTAAAAGTGGTAGTTGGTAGGACGTGAGAGAAAAAGTGAGAGAGGTGGCAATTTAATTCCATAGTGCAATACTTCAGATCAGATTCTAAGGACATGTAGAGAAGATTGCTTCAGTAAAAGAAAACATAAGCAAGAAAACAGAGATTGATGGTTGGGATATAGAAATGTGTATGCTGCCTAAAACTTCCATTTACACAATAGTAGAAGTGAATAAATGTGTCCCTTAAAAGACAGATTACTGGGAATCCCAACATTTTCATTTAACATACAAAACATTCTTTGCAGTTCTACCATTCGGCCAGGCCGAACAGAAGAAGTAGTGTTTCATCAGACTTCAGCTAATACAGTGGGAAAATCTATAAGCAATATATAATAATGTATTTTTGCATTATCTTCAAATGCAGCTTTTGAAACTGTATTGATCTGCAATCAGCTATCGCTAATTTAGCATACTCTCAACATCACTATTTGTTAATTTGAGGTTAAAGTTTATCTCCCAAGCTTTTAAGTATGTAACTATGCTATTTAAGATAGTCAATGGAAATTATAGCACATAGACACATAAGTGCACATGCCCACAGAAAAAAAAATCACACCTCTCTTCAAGAGTGATAAAGCTGTGCATAGCTATTATCATCAGTGACAGTTCTGCCAAGTTCAGCATTACCCTCACTTTATTTTTCATTACTGATTATCACTCTAGGGAAATTATAATTGGACAGTGGTGTGAAACAAAGTCTGGTTCCTTCAGCCAATATAGGAAAAAAATTAGCTAAAATCTAGAAAATACTGTTCTGCATAGTACTTTGTTTCTTCAATGGCACAGGCATATCCTAATGCAACATTTTATTGCATAATTGTGATTTTTAATTGACAGTGGTTTGATGATGTAATGATTTTGATGCATAAAACGGACAACAAAGACAGGAATATGAACCCGTCATTACTTGTCTGTTCTGCAGAGTGGAAACTACTGAGATGCATTCACCTTTTTCTACTCACTGAAACAGAGGAATCAGAGATGGGAAGAGTTTGTCCCAGTGTGTTTCAGTGATATGGAGAAAGTGATTTGGAACAAAACATGGAAAAAAGACAATATACACAAATACACAAATATTCAATGGTAATTTTAAACAACCTAGATTCAACTGCATTACTTTATGGCTTCATTTTCCACACGGTTTTGAAGGTAAGGTTCTCCTTTATACTGAAAACCAAAACAAGATTTATACTTTATTTAAGATTTTCTTAATCTCATGTTGAAGGCTTAATTAGAGCTTGGGATGACCTTCATGGAAAATGAGTTTATTTTTCATGGACATCTTTCATTATTATACTAATGTTGAAGCTGAATTGCTCATACATCAGCTAAAAATCTAATGCTGAATTGCTTAGATAACTTAAAATAACTGTTCATCTTGAATTTTATATTTAGTAGAATTTAACTTGAAAATCTTGTTGCAGAAGATACTAAATGCAAAAAGCCCACGTGACATTTGTCACTAACCTACAACATTTCACATCCTGAGAATTCTTACTTAACTGCTGGCAAATTATTGAAGAAAGAATGTGACATTTTGAAATAGCTACTACTTTTCAGACTATTTCAGTCTTTGAGTGGAATTTAATGGTAAATATTTACTTCTTTCCTGTATGTAACCAAGCTAAGAAGTAGCTGTACTATAAAGATATTGTAGTACATATGTTATATATAAGTATTTTGATTTATTCATCGAAGGAAAGCAGTATGTCAGAGTTTTCATGGTACCTGCAATACGTCCATAAAGATTTTGAAAACCACACTATATGAAGACATCTTAAACTTCCCTGTGCCATTTGCCAAAGTGCCTTCTTGAGATAAAGCATAAGAGACTAGGATATAGATTTGCTGAATGGGTTTCTATAAGGATAGGATTAATCTCATCTAACTGCAGCCAGCTGAAGAGTAAAACTCTATTCTAAGGTATCACTTGAGTTACTTCTACAGTTAATGAGATAGCTATGTCTATGTTCTGAGAATGATTCATTCTCTTTAATGGGCAAGACCAAAACAGGCAATGTGAACTACCTATTAGGATGCCTGTAATGACCCCTCTGACTATAGGGACATTTTAGATAATAATATCGATTAGAAGCCAAATTTGCAAGAAAGTAAGTGTAGATGAAATCTATTCAGGCACAACTGCCCAGCTGGTTAGTTATGGAACTATTTTAAAGTAGCTATGATTAAGTATTTAATAATTAATGTGAACAGTAACCATAGTAATACCGAATACAGGTCTGTTGGACAAACGTATTTTCTTCAGGGATTGCTTTGGACTTTCACCTGCCAAACAATGTGTTTTCTACCTAGCAAAAACCAGAAAGCATGAATTAACACACTGAGATACTAGAGTGCAGTAAACCAAAGAGAACATAGCAAAAAAATTAACTTGTTGAAAATGACAAATATTTTGTTAAATCACCTTTTCAACATTTCTTATCTATATCATTAAATAATGTATATAACTTACTCTTTTTTACCTCTTTTTAAATTTTTTTTTAAGCGACACAAGATTAGATAATCCAAGTTCTAAAGAGCTCTATGATCTGTTGTGTTGATACTCAATTACACACTTTTAAATATACAAATTATGTAAATGACTTTTCAGGGAGTATTTACAAAATACATTATTGACCCAGTAAGCCATAACAGCTCCAGTCTGTCAGAGAAATACATATTAAGGCATACTTAAAATGCAAATTATTGGCCCAATAGACCATAACAGCTTTTCCAGAACCGTTATGTTCTATCATGGAAATCCATGGTTGGGGACTTGCTGGCTAATGACTTTTATGTGAAAGCTGCCTTGGAAGCTATCCTTAAGTACACAAATTTCTCACATGATAGAACATAATGGCTCTTTTTCAAGTTACTGACTACAGAATAGTATTGGGTTCTATTAGGTAGCTAGTTAGTTGTCAGACCTCCAACAAAAATGCACAGATGTTATACAAAGATATCCATTTGCTTCAAATTCCCCTCTAATTTTGTTTGAAAGGATAGCTCCTAATACACAACAGCTATTTTTCAGAAACAGCTATTCATTTCTCACATGGATTTACAATACCAGTGGACTTACAACACCAGTTCTAGAATGGAACAACTCCAGTGACAAAGAATATTCTATGAAAAACTAAGATGTAAGCAAATAGTTCAAAAGATTTATAAATCCTCATTAAGCAAAGCACTTTGCACAGCCTTCAAGAGGAAGGAAGCCCACGTATTCCTGAAAAAAAAAAAAAAAAAAAAAAGGAATTATGTATATTTAAATGTTGTCCGTTAAATATTAGAAAACTCTGTCAAAGTGTAGGGGACGACTCCTCTTATGTAGTAGTGCACTTACCAAAGAGTCATACTAGTGACCAAGCTGCAGATAAAACATCAGTCTGATAGGGCAAAAGCCTCAGAATCTGACTGAGAAGACTGTAAGATTTTATTACTAGAGAGAGATAACTCAATGGTACACCATGGTTCAGTTTTGAAATTAAATAATGCAAAAGCAATATATATTTTTTTGTTTCAACTTTCAAATAAATAAATAAGGTCTTTCCCCATAGTAAGGTTCTTTTACTCACATTTAAGTGGAATTAGATCTTAAAATTGCTATACATGTAACAATTGAGGGCATTTTATAAACAATTATGAGCACAAAAAAAAAAAAAAGTGATTTGAAGAGACGATATTAGAATTAGAAATCAGGTTTATATTTGAAAAAAAGTAACTCTTACTCATGAAACTCATGTGCTAACAGAAGAGATTACCTGCTTCTCAAAATATATAAATCTGATTCAAAAGCAGATTATATTATAAATTTTATATTTTTTCAGTTACCCAAGCTTACACCAAACTGTAGTTTTAATTTTTATTTTGGGCACTTTTTTTCATGCTCCTTATTATTTTTGTCTGAGGTTTTTTTTGAAGTGTCAACTCAAATGGTATTACTTCTCATAGCTAATTTCCTTCATGCCGTTACTTTCTCATCACACCATGTTGTTTCAATTCCCTTTATTTTTCCTTTTTCATGCCAGCATGACTCCCTTGTCACAAGCTTAAAGGAAAAAATAATTTTTGATCAATTTCATCCACCTTATTGGTCAATAGAGGTAAGCTCAACCTGTGTATTAACAGCTTATGTGAGATCTTTTCTCCATCAAAGTTGTAGTGTGTGGCTATGTGAAATCCCACATCTCCACCAGGGAAGACAAGGAACTTTGATCAGGACTTTTACATCAGCCTCCCAAGTTTTAGTCTGCAAGCAGGATAAGAGAAATCAAACATGTTAGAAAGCCTTAGCTAGGTAGGGCAAGGGCTTACGTTTCTTATGTTGAAGGAACACTCTCTCTAACATGTTAAGATGTTTTGTTAAGATAAGAAAAGCTTGTTTTCAACTGATATTTCTGTTCTACCTGACAGGAAGCTGAGGCAATTGACAGCTCCTATATGCTGTTTTCTGTACACCTCTGCAGCATGACATTTAAAGAAATATCCTGGTATGAAAATAACAACTGCTCCCTGAAAGACAGTTGGAGAAGTTGATTATCTGCAAACGCTTGCAAGCCTAGTTTAGGTTTTGGGAAGCAAGATGTAAAAAAAATTATATTGTATGAAGATCTATTAATCATTCTCACACAGTACCAAAAGCAGGCAAATAAAAAAATATGTATATAAAATGCACTCCATAGTGTTCTGTATTCTAAGAAAGAACAGTGTGGAAACTGAAATAAAAAATATTGGAAAAAATAAATCCAGGTGTGAATTCAGAGTATGGTATGTATTTCTATATAGCTTCATATCTGAAAGCAACTTCTTTCTAAAGGTTAAGTAAAAAGGTCAAGACAGACTTGCTCCAGGAAAAAGAAATCCAAGATGAGTTATACATAATAAAAAAGAATCCCATTTTAGCCCTTTTAGTGTAATCACAAAGTTTTCTAAAAATGTTTTATAACCAAGAAAATGCTGTTCTTTTATACAGCCTTTAAAGAAAAAAACCCCAAAGAACCAACCAACCAGTCAAAAAATCCTGAAAACATTTACCTGGCCAACAAAAGGAAAAGACTTCATTAGATACTTGCATTAACATCACCACATGCTTATCACAACGGCACATACTTAATTGCACTTTATTTTTTCTAGCATGAATAAAAGATAATCTGCTTTAATACCTATTTTATATCCAATGAGGATAATATTTACATTTGAAAATTATGTCTTCATGTGCATGAATCAAAAAGATGAGGAGATTTTTAAGGTGAAATTTAAAAATCTAGGCAAAACATGAACATTTTTAAAAGTCCAAAATTACCTACTTTGATAGTGCAGAATTATCCAGAAGACGGAAATGGATTTTTGGCTGGGAGTTGCCAGGGCTCATCGTCAAGGCCTTCAACTATGTTTGAAGGGGGAAGGGGATAAATCTGTGACCACTAGAGAAGAGCCTGAGTATGGCATGGTGGTGCCGGGGGCAAAACCAATCGTTCAGCTGAAGAGAAGTTTTTACCCCACTGAGGACAGAGCCACTGACAGACTCCCTGGGCCTGGAAGAGGCCAACAGGAAATCCTGTGTACAGATAGATACAAGCCCTGCCAGCAAGGCTGTTCCAAAGGGGGGACACCTCTATGCCTCTATGCAAATGCACAAAGCACAAGGAATAAACAAGACGAGTTACACGCCTGTTTACTTTCAGGGCTATGCTGTTGTTGGTATCACCAAGATGTGGTAGGACAGCTGCTATGAGTGGAGTGTGGGGATGGCTGGGTATCAACTGTATCAAGCTGGGGTAGGGCTTTTTACACAGGTGTGTAATGAGAGGACAAAGGGAAATGGTTTAAAATTTGAAGAGAGGAGATTTAGGTTAGACATTAGGAAGAAATTCTTTTCTGTGCCAGTGAGACACTGGCACAGGTTGCCCAAGGAAGTTGTGGCTGCCCCCTTCCTGAAAGTGTTCAAGGCCAGATTGGCTGGGGTCTTGAGAAACTGTATATACTGGAAGGTGACCCTGCCCATAGAGGGGGCTTGGAACTAGATGACCTTTAAGGTCCCTTCCAGCCCTAGACATTCTATGATTCTATGATTTTTTTTTCCCCCTAGATATAGGCTCTCCTAAGAAATGTTATTACTTTGCTGTCATGTTTATTAACTTCCAAACACAGGAGTTGGAGAGATTGAATGTGCCTTAAGATAATGGGGTTTAGGGCCTTATGTATTGATTTTGTTTACATTAGTAGGGTCTTTTTTGCTTTCAAAGGCAGTTGATCAGACCCTGCAACTGAAAAAGTTTCATATCCGATATTAAGGATTTGCAAATACTCATTTTGCCCCAGATCCTTGACTTGTGCAAATGTATCTGCCAAAACTTGCATTTGTCAGCTACCCTATGCAAGAAATTCTCCATTTGTGTAATTGCAACCAGATTGCAGCCTTAGAGGCATCCACAAGCCAGAAAGTCATTAGAGAATTTATATTGCTCCTCAAATATGTTTATGTGTGAACAAAAAGCCCTCAGCCTTGGAGTGTGCAGTGCTGCAAAACAGTCAGAGCATTTTAAGCTCAGCATCTGTTGAGTTAAAACGAGCAAAGAAATTTTGGATTATCATGAGCAAAAGTACATTCAAGGAACAGCATTTTCCAAAGGGTGGCAGGTTGTTGGCCCAGGGTATCAAAAGTGTAGCTGTAGCATCTCCACTCTACACTCTATGCAATTTCTTGTGGAGTTAGCACACTGAACACCCCTGATAGTGCCACATCTATGGTAGTCATAGTACACTGGCCACATTCCACAGGCTCCAAATACTGTACCTTTACTTAAAAAGTACAAATGCAATCTGGGTCATTTCTAACAGTTTTTGCAATTATTCCACAGCCTCTAACTTAAGAGAAAAGTTTTGTTAAAGATATAGCTTACAAGATACAGTGGACAAAGGTTGTTGCCTAAACTATTCTAATAAAGCTACATATTCTGATCAGAGCTGATCACATTTTACAAATTTTACTGCTAACTCGAAAGATGTGAAGCCAGAAAAATAATTTCGGAACTAGTGAAAGAAGTCTGGAAAAAAGCAGTACTCATCAAGTCATCTACTTGTTTTTCTAAAGCCTCAAGGAGAACAGAAGAAAGTCCTTCTGGCTATCAGAAGCCTGTATTTTACACATGTCTAACAGACTCAACTTGAGTATCTCAGGATTAAAGGAACATTGCCAACTTGGAATTTTTAATGGACTATTTTTTTTTAAATCTTGTTTTTGATAGAGCACCTTCTAAGTAGCCTGCCCTACTGGTATTTTAAATCCTTAAATATGATATAAAGAAGCTCCTATCTAGCACCTGATATTTACAGGACCTTTTCAGTGAGAATAAAATGGGTGCACCAGAGGTTTCATTTGAGGTCACTGAAAGATTGCAAAAAACTTTTGAGTCATATTTTAACAAGTAAAACAATGAAAATTATTACATTCAGATGCTTTCAAATGTTCAGGAAAAGAAATACTGAAACATCTTTAAACCATTATTTCTCCCTATTATAAAATGCTTGGCCACTATGGGTAAAAAAGATTTCAGTAAGTGTACAAATTCTAGCCTGAAACATTCATATTTACTAGTGAAGGATTCTCATTTCTTTGTTGTAAGACCTATTTCCTTCAGGAGTGTTGAAACTGTAAAACTTGAGATGATTTTTTTTTTTTTTATCTTAAGAAACTCATCTTCCTAAGAGAATCTCACTTGCACTATTTTGATCTGAAAAAAAAAAAAAAAAGAAAAAAAAAAAGATAAGAATGTGATAACAGTTGTTATAGATCACGACAGATCATTTGACTGACACAGACTTTTATTTTTGGTGGCATCCCTTCTTTTTAAAAAAGGCCAGTTTACTGTGGTTTCTGGAGAATATGTTTTAAAAAATGCAGGAAGTGTGTTATCTTTCCCAAAATATCTTAAACAAGATGAATATATGTAAGCTTCTAAAGATGCAGTTTCTTGCTGGAAACAGAATCATGAAGTTCCCGACTAGTGCCCTTGAGTCTCCAATCCCAGAGGATTTTTGAAAATTTTAGTGAGGCAGGCCCTTGTCAACTAGCTGACATAGGAAGACAAATTAAATTATTTTCCTTTCCTGAGGAGGGTGAAAGAGGAAGGAGGTGGCAGCTCCTTAAAGAGCATTATTCTTGGAGTGTAAAATCTATTGATTCCCTTGTGAAAGAAATCAGGTCAGGAGGAGACCAGAGTGGTTCAGTAATGACCTCCTGATCAAACAAAAGTATAAGCATGAAATTCACAGGCAGTGTAACCAGACATGTATATCCTGGGAAAGACTATATGGATGCTACTCAGATGTTTAAAAATGAGTCCAGGAAAGCTAAGGCACAGTTGGAGCTGAATTTGGGAAAGGATGCAAAGAATAATTTTTTGTTTTGTTTCTTGGTGTGGTTTTTTTATTTTTTTTTTTTGTTTTTTAAATCATTGTTGTTATTGGTTTTGTTTATTTGTTTTCTTTTTTTATTTTTGTTTAGTTTTGTTTGGGTTTTTTGGGGTACACTGGCTAGAAAAGAAAGATTAAATAAAAATTAGCCTCCTTGGTAAATCAGATGGGAAAGATGATAACAAGCATAAAGAAGACGGAGGTAATCAACAACTTTTTTCCTCAGTTTTCATGGGTAATTTCTCTTCACACCTTTAGCAGAAAAGACCAAAGAATGAAGACATTCAGTAACTCTGATTTCTCTATGTCTCCTGCCACTAGGGCACCCACCTAGTAAAGGAGAAAAAATATTTCCTTGATGGGAAAAAAAGCACCTATCTTTGCATCTACTTTGATATTATGAAATGCAAGTGTTTTAGTTAAATTTAAAATTATTTCATTTATACTTATGTAACTGCAGAAGGTCATTATTGCTACTTGAATTATGAAAAGTAAGTATAGGTCAGTGTAGAAAGATTTAAAAAACATATTAAAGCTGTCTCGAAAGAGTAGTTGATAGGACAGAATGATAAGACTGCAGCAGTTTTATTATTCTGTATATTTTTTATCTGCTGTCTTAGTCATTCATTTTACCTCTTCCTGTATGTTTTTTCATCTCCCCTACTATACCTCTTTAGTCATCTGGTGAAATACTGAATTCTCTCTAATTAGATAGTATGAGTGGTCTTCACTGAAGCTGTGATCAGTGTTGAAAAATGATATTCAAGAATCTTCATAATATACATAAATTACACTAAGAATGATAACTGAGAATAGTACATAGTAAAAATTTTCTTCTATGTCTCTGAATTACTTTTCTACTTTTTATGTATATAAGATATTATCACCTCGCTTTGATGCCAGTCTCTTTAGGCCACTACTTGCAATGGCTGCAGGAAAGCACAAGTGTCTCAACTAGATAAGTGTCTGCAACCCCTCAAACAGGTTGCAGAATTCCTGTAAAATACAGTCTTACAGGTAAATGTAAGGCCCCAAGAGAGGAACCCATAAGTATCTGTGGACAGGAAGACTCTCAAAAGAAAAGTTTAAGAATAAGCCTAAATAAGCTTCCAACTTGATGTGCTTCCTCTCATTGTTTTAGGAATAAAAAACCATAGATGATTGCTCAGAGGCATAAAGAAGTAACTTTCAGTAGAAGCTTGGCAGACCTCAAATTCTTTTCCATAAAACTTGGCTTGCATTTTTTTTTCTGTTATGAAAATAATTGAGGTGAATCTAGCATGAGGTTTCATTAAGTTCATGCTGATAGAGAACCCACTCAGTTTTTCGATTTATATAATGACCCCAACCATCTAAAATGTTACTCTTAGTCACTTTGGTAATATACATTTTTTGGCATTCTGCAAATAGCACAGAGAAGAGAAAATTCTGTTATATGTTACATTTTTGTGTGCTGAGGAAAGTGGGGGCTCTGAAGCACTAACATTTCTGAAAGGATCATTCTTTTATGGGACGTATCAATGTCAGTCTGCCTCCCCCACAGAGACTGTGTAGCTCACTGGTGCAGAAGATGTCAGAGCTGCTTGAGTCCTGTAGGTGTATCTTTTTAAGAAGTGCATGTTAAATAAGTTGAATCAAATAGCTGGCAAAATTTCAAACAGCTTTCAGGTAAATATTTACCTGAAAATATAAAGAGGACATGCTTGTTTTCCTAAAAAGTAATGGTCCATAAACACCTTGAGCTCCATTCTGATTTTGCAGTAATTTTATGCCAAAGTAATTCTATCAGTTACTGATGATTTACACTGATATTACTCTACAAATTCTCTGAAGTTTAGCTTGGATGAAAAAAATAATATTTAGTTAGTTTTATATGTGCTTACTCATTTATTCCTCTCTCTCTCTTCTCTCCTACCCTTGTCTCCAATGTGTGTATTTATCAAGATTTATTTATAACATGATGTCTGCATTTTTATGTAATGACACTACATATCAGGGTGTTTATCGTATGTGGGGGGCTTACACCATATTCAGTAATATACAAACCTGTATAGGTCGGTCTAGATAGCTACCCTTCCGTTCATCTCGTAAACCAAACCATACAAAAATGCTGATGGTGCACTTGCTTCCACCATCCATTTCTGAAACAGAGATGTTAAACAGAAGCAGTTCCACTGAGCCTTGGGGAATGCTCATCACTGATTTCCATTTGGACAAAGAGCTATTGACCACTGTACCTTTGAGTGCAACCATCTTGACAATATCCTTATCCATCAATGGCTGGACCTAAATCTTTCTAGTTTTAGAGAACAGAATGTTATGTACTACAGTGTCAAATGCCTTGCACAATCCCAGGTAGATGAAGTCAGTTGCTCCGCTCTTGTGCAGCAATGCTGCGATGCCATTGTAAAAAGTCACCAAATTGTTCCAGCATGATTAGTGAAACCATGTTTGTTTCCAGCAACCACCGCCTCATTTTCCCAGTCTCTTCGAAGATCTGCTCCATAATCTTTATAGGCACAGAGGTAAAACTTATTGGCCTGTAGTTCCCCTGGTCTTCTTTTTTTTCCTTTTTAAAAATGAGAGTTATGTTTCTCCTTTTCCAGTCAGTGGGAACTTCACTGGACTTCCATAACCTTTTAAATATCATGCAAAGCAGCTTTGCAACTTCATCTGCTAGTTCCCTCTGGAGCCCCTATATGCTAGCAAGCAGACTGAATTTATCACCTTTGCATTGTCTTTGATATTAATATGAGTGAGGAAGAATATAGTGCATTCAAAAGGGGAGCCTGGGAGACATTTCTATGCAAGGTTCTCTAAACATTAGTTGAGCTTTCTGCCCCTTTCTGTGTTCTTGAGTTCACTGTTATCAATAATAATCCTTATACAACTGAATGGATATATCCATATGGGCTTGTATTTATGAATGTATATCTCATTCTGCCCACAGTCTGAGCTGACCAAGCTACAGAACAACTCTTGTCTGAATTACATACCAGTCTAGCAGTGCTTTGCCAATAGCTGCTTCCAGCATCTGAACTCTTAAGAAATGCAGCCTAGTTTTGGGATAGGAATGGCAAATTTCCTCCACCCTGGAGTGGTGTGTCTGGAAAGTGCCATAAACCACATTTAAGTAAATAAAAAGGTGAGCCAGTTGCTATGAGGATGAATGAGGACTCTGAGGGAACTAGCATCCCTTACTGTCCCTGCCCATCATTCCCTGGGGCCTCCCTTGACCCCTGCACATGGACCTAGGAGACCTATTTGAGCTTATCCTGGACCCTCAGCCCCTGTCCCATCGATGGAGTTGGAGTGTCTGGGCTAAACCGCATCCTCTGTTGTTTTCCCTGGATAGGCCTTGGACTCTGACTGCAGAGACTCTGACTGACTCTGTCTCTAGTGCTGGCCTGGTCTCCTGATTCTTGACATATTTTGGCCTCGGTAAGCCCCTTGCAGTGCCCGAGGGTATCAATAGACCCCATTACAATATTTGTCTCTGTCCTCTGTGGTCAGACCCTGAGGGACCAGGCCTGTCAGTGGGGCACCAGGTTCCCAGGGGTCACTCCAGGCTTCCAGGTTCCTGTCTCCTAGGGTGCAACCAGCCCTTGCTGCACCCTGACAGTGATTAAGATGCTGCCAGGTTCACCATATTAAGTAAGTGTGTAAAGGAAGAACAAGCAATCAGAAACATTTATTTTTAAGCAAGAATTTAATCATCTTTCTTAATGTTAATTTACTTAAATCTAGCTCCCACATTGTGGGAGCACTAATGATCTTAGGCTTCAACTGATATACATGTACAGATCTGAAAGACTGACAGCTGCTGCAATTGTTCATGGACCCATTAGAGATGATCAAGTGGCATGAATCCTGTCTTTCCACACTGAAAAAGTAAAACTGAGAAGACTGAACAATCTTCCTAGAAATCATATGATAGCTGTAAAACTAGTAAAATTTTCTGGAAATTTCCCCAATATCTCAGCTCTATTGCCTGACTGAACTCCCATGGATATATATAGAAAGATTTCAACACGGGATTGCTCTTTTCTGCCAACAGCAATTTATCAAACTTGTATTTAATACTCAGATAATGAAATTGAATTCCTGTTACTTACTGTGCTTTACAGCGATGCATGATGACTTCTGCAAAGCCAGAATTTATTTGTGTTTTTATTATACATCTACATTGGTGAAAGCTGCAAGTACTACCTAATTCACATGCACAAACTGATACTTAAGTCAACAGAGTTTCTGCAATTCAATGGATGTTTTCATCTGAATGTTCCAAGCACTTCTTCCATTTTGGAACATTGAAAGATATTATAATCCATTGATTTGGCAATAGTGATTTAGTATTTGCCTTTATTTTTTTACTTTTATTTTATCAGTAACAACTATTTTCACTTTTATTTTGGAAAATAAAAAGCCCATTATTCTAGAAAGTAGTAATCTGAGAAAACTGTGAAATACTAAGAAAACTTCTACATTTTTCTAAAGACTAGGAACGAACAGACACCAGTGGAAAAATAAAAAATTGGATTTTTACTCAGAAAAGTTGTACTGCTGCTGCCATCTCAGTGCAAAACTTCTCTTACCTTTATAGTGCATTAGAATAAAAATTCTTCTGCAACCTTATCTATATTCAGGATGAGTAATCAGATGACCCAAATTGGTGGTCTGCTTTCTTTCTGGTGGTCTGTGCATACAGCTTTCTTAAACAAATTTCTCTCTCTATATATATATATATAGGTCTATATAGAGAGAGAGAGGTTATAGGTCTATATATATCGACCTATCTATATATAGAGAGACCTATATATAGAAAGAGAAGTTATATATACCTATATATATATATAGGTCACTTCAGGTCACCTCTTTTCTACAAAATAAGAAATTTTAAAAATTAATTTTGAATTAGTAGTTTATGTGTTATGGCTTTGTGTTTTAAGTTCTAATGATTATTTTGATTTGTTTTCTTTGGTTGTAGTACTTGATTCCCGTCACTCTATAAAAACTGATTAACTATGTAATAGAAACTTACATACAAAGTCATTTGTTTCATTAGATAGTCAACATACTGAAAACTCCATGAAATTATGACAATAAGTATGCCAACAGTTAACATTTTCCAATAACCCCCCCCCCCAAATTCTTCACTGCAGCCCCTGTGATCTTTTCAGTGAGCCAATGAAACTGATGGGTGTCATAGCAATTCCATGGTGGTATGGGCTTGTAAATCACACCAAACTATTGACACTGATATCTCCGTGGTATTCCTGTGCTTCTTTTCGTGCTGATCTGCACAGTCCACTTTGTACCCACTGTCTTCTCACCCATTCTGTTTTTTTCCCTCTCACAGCCATTTACCAGAGCTGGACAGGCTCCAAAATGCTTTTCTTTGTCACCCAAAGCAGGAGAGCTTGTAGGTGAAACATTATCAGTGGTGACCTTTTGATATAATGTTGTAGAATGCTGTAGAATGCCCTAGAATTGGGGTGTGCACAAGTCCATGTCTGTGTACAGAACTCCTTATCTAGGGCCAATTATAAGGGACCTTACTACTGTCCCTGCACATCTGGGATTCGTTCTCTATAGGTAAGCACACCGGGTGTCCAGTAATAAGTTACGTTGGTGTGTGGTGGCTGGGGTGTGGTCACACAAAGCACTATATAAGTATTGTAACTGCGCAATAAAGTTTGAAGCTTGATTATCAATCACATTGATTGTTCGAGACTTCCCTCGTTGCCCCACTACAATATAATCATTTTGATACAGACAAATGGCATTAGCTGCCCCTTGTAATGTTACCCTGAAAGGAACAGTAACAACACTAGCAGAGGTCAGTGCCAGAATCTGCACTTTGCAGCTGAAATATCATCAAACTTATTCATAGAGGAGTACAATTTCTGTTCAAGTGTTCCACGAAACACTCTAAATTTAATTTGAGTTGGATCTATACACTAGTCCAAGAAATATATCTGCTTGTGGTAGCACCCTCCGTTGTCCAGAGCTTTGAAGTAGGTATGTCTAGACTGTCTCCTTAGAATGAGCTCCTAAAATAGACCAAGAAAGCTTTAAGTTTGGAAAAGCCAGGTTTTATTAGAATAGGAAGTCAAATTCCCTAGTTTTTTAAAATAAAAATTCTCAAAGAAACTACACTGGATGAAAAAGAAATGAGCATAGTTCTGATTATATATTTTCAAGATATGTTATTGTTAGATTTCTCTTTTGTATGGTTTTCTGCGAATTCTGCTCTGCCCCTGAGCATAGCTGTCTTTTTCATTCTTGATGCCTTCCTCTCTGCTCCTTGATCATCTGCTCAACTATCTACCTTTGAGTTCCAGATTCCTAGTTCCTCCCTTTGTTTTTCTCCTTTTGTTTGCAGCTTTACCTGTTTCAGCATAACTTATCTTTCTGAACAGATTTAGTTGTTGCCAAGGAAAGAAATTTCCCCTCTATGCCCTAGGGTACTATATGGCATAGTTGCCTGTTATTTAAAAGAAAATATTCTTAACTGTAAGAAAAGTGGCAAACTGGGAGCAAAACAACTCCTGGAAACAACTGGACATGTCTGCAATTTGTTTAAGATTTTTCAAGTGTTATGTGGTTCTATTTTTCTTGTTTGTTTGGTGGTGGTGGTTTGGTTTCCTTTTTTTGTGTGGCTTTTTTTTTTGTTTTTTGTTTTGTTTTTTTTTTAGGGGGGGGGGGGGGGACAGATTTGTGTGTGTGTTTCATTTTTTTTGAGTAATGTTTACAAAATTATTTTGTAATAAATCCTTGCCATGGGCAAGAATACATACCACTAGGTAGGTCAGGTTGCTTAAGGCCCCATCCAACCTGGCCTTGAACACTTCCAGGGAGGGGGCAGCCACACCTTCCTTGGGCAACCTGTGCCAGCACCTCATCACCCTCACAGGAAAAAATTCCTTCCTAATATCTCACCTAAATATCCCCTCTTCAAATTTTAAACCATTTTCCTTTGTCTTCTCACTACACACCCATGTAAAAAGCCGTACTCCAGATTTCATGCTGGCCCTCTTTAATTATTGGAATGTTGCTATAAGATCACCTTGGAGCCTTTTGTTCTCCAGGCTGACCAAGCCCAACTCTCTCAGCCCTCTGATCATCTTTGTGGTCCTCCTCTGGACAAGCTCCAATGGCCCTATGTCCTTCCTCTGTTGGAGGCTCCAGAACTGGACACAGTAGATAGCAAAAATGGCATTTGTAATGTTCACATCTTCATACAATATTTCCATTATGTGGAAATAATGTATATATATATATATATATATATCACTCCATACTCCATACAATATAATCACTCCATACTTTTAAGTGAAATTACTTCCAAAGCAGGAAACAGGAAATTTTCTTATCCAAATACCAAGAAACTTTGCAGTATCAAGTAAAACTGACTATCTAATTTTAATGTGGTAAGGTTTAGAAATTACTTTCAAATACTTTTCAGATACTGGATGTGCTATATGTGTTATTCTGATGTGTGACTTTATCTGTAAATTAAACGCAATGAGATTTCTATGTTTCTTTAGAGCTAATTTTTGATAAGATCTTAGACACCACATATGATTGTCCTTTGCTAGGGAACAAATCTGGAGAAATGCCTGTCAGCTATTTTATTTTCTAACACTTTAGTTCTTTTGTTAGAGATAAAGTACAGAATTGCCTCCTGATTTCTTCCATTGGGAAAGGCTGTGGTATTTCTAAAGTATAGACTGAATCTATAAAGACTGAGAAAGATACAGTGACATGGTTATAGAAAACACAGCAGTTTTAACTACTCCTCGAGAGAGGATATAATCCTCATATAATCCTTTTTCACAGAAAGTGTTGTCTTCAAACAGGTTAGATTTCTTGACCTTATTGCACTTACAGAAAGATTGTTCTGAAACTTCTCATCCAATTTCCAACCCCATTTCAACCTTTTATGGTTTAGAGTAAAGATTCTCATTCCAGTATTTGTCTGCCAGATGCTGGATGTCTGTGCAGACTCAAAGCTGTTCACCCAGAATGCATACTCACTTTCCTAGGTGCAAATTATTCATTTTCATCCTGAACTCACATCCCTGTTAAGTCAAACTCTTCCTTTCTTGTAACCTCTTGATGGTTATCCCTGTATATTTATAAAAAATTTCTCTACCCCTTCTCAGCCCTCTGTCTGCTAGAGTATACAAGTGAAGATCTGTTTGCCCCATGCCTCACAGTTTAGGCTTACTTTGATTTTCAACATCCAGCTAGCCTGACTAACTAGAATTACACATAATATTTTAGTCATACAATTATGATTAAATTGTACAATTGCCCTAGAAACCTATGTCGTTATTGCAGTTGGAAGGTGTTATTTTATTACACCACCGGAATTCTGAACATCTATTTTTAGAGGCAGTTTTCTTGTGGATCATTATCATCCACACAGAAAATTAAGGAAAAGTATGATTTTAGTCCTGTATTTAATTTTGTATTTTCTAGTCAATTTTCTATTCATCACATTGCTTGCCTGCTCTTCATCAAAGCTCACATTTTGAAGTTTTACAGTATATGCAGGAAATAACTCATGATTCTAATAAGTAGAATAATTTTTAAGAAGACAACAATGTCATGGAATACTACAAGACATTTCTTTCAAATTTCCCTCTGATTTTTCTTTAGAATTCACCAGTAGACGGCATATGTTCTCCTATTTTGTTATATGGCCTGTCTCTGCTCTGAGAGTAGTTTTGATTTCACAGGAATTAAATGGCTAATTCCCATTTACATTACAGCCCTTGACTGCTCCAATGAATCTAATTTTGAGAAGAGCAAAATCAATATTTATGACTTTTAATAAAATGCAAAAAAACAAGTGGTGCAGCTTTTCTGTCAACTAAAGGTGTAGTCCCATTGATCTTGAAGTGTGAGTTATTTCCGTGCAAAGGTAGTAGGAGTTTCCCTATGAAACTATGAGAAGTGTTTAATTTGAACAAAGAGCTTCTAATTTAGACAGAAAATACAGTGAATGCTGGCAAAAAGAGTCGATGTGGTTTTATCATCTGCTTAGAAAATATGGAAAGTTTAACAACTGGCTTGGATACCTTATGAGAAAAAAATGTAGGTGAACAACTAGATCTATTATTTCTATAGGTTTAAAAAAGTAAATCAAGACACTGAGGCATATAATATGTTCTTCAAATGCTCTATATTTAGAATACAGAAACTGAATTATCAAAAAATGCTCTAAAATTCATGTACTAAAAGATAATCACTAAGTAAGGTCTCTATTAAGCTGAAAATCACCATCAACTCTTTATAAAAACTGGCAAATCAACATAAAGTGCTACAAAATGTTACATTCTACCCAGTATGGACTATGGGCTTCAGGTGTCTTCCCCTCTACTTCAGCCTATCTGAACTACTGTAACTCACCTGAACTCAAATAACCAGAAGTATTCATGTTTCAGCATGTCACAGGTTTTCATGTATGCACAGACCTTAACAGAGAAATGGTATTGAGATACTGTGCTGCTGAATGCTTTTGTAACTCCCAGTTTATTGTTTTCATTATTTCACTGATGTTCCAATGTTTCAGAGATTACAATAACCTATGTGACACTTTTTGATGTGTTTATGTTTGCAATCTGTGGTTAATATCAGCACTACCAGATTGGTACCCTTTCATCTGACATTGTCTTCCTGTGTCTTAAGGAAAAAAAAAAAAAAAAAGTGGCTATGTACATTGTGTAGCCCATTTTGATCTGTGAGCATGATCACTGTTTAACTTTACTGAAGGAGTGCATAAAGTAATCCTTTATGGAAAATTGTACCCAAAGTCTCTTTGGAATGTTCAAGAAAAATAATATGTTGGTTTTCACTGTTATTAGTGCAGATTTTTTTCAAGAAAAAAGAAAATCGATTACTTAGTTTTAGAATATTGAGCCACTACACTTGTATTTATAAAACAGAGATAAGTTTTGGATTAAAGTGAAATGTTAAATTATGTTTTTTCTTTAACGTATACCTTCAAAACCTACAAACTTTAATATTTTTTTTCTTTAAACTGAGGTGGTTTTAATTTTGAAAACTATCTTGTGAAATTCTTCATTTGACTTTAATCTGCTGGTTTATTTTGTAGAAAAGTATAATATTCCTAGATAGTATTTGCATTAGCTGAGATGTAATTAATACATATTCATGTGCTGTAATAAAAGTTGTCTCTTTCGTTTTTTGCCCCAACACCTTCTGTTGTTCCAGTTGTAACACACCTAGACACAGACATATTCCTCCTGAAGCCTCAGAGTGTTATTAGATGGGCTAGAGATCAGGTTTACAACATGTTGAAACTACCCTCTTAAAATGGGGTAACTCAAGTCATACGTAGGATGACTTAGAATATGAGGCTGAATAGTCAGCAGGGAAAAGCCAGCACATTATAAATCTAGGCCTTGACTTATGTTGTAGCTTAAAGAACAAAATTCGTACTTTAGCCATATCCTCATTAATACAAGCTCACTTTCTTTCTGAGTCCCCTTCTGTTGTGGTCCTCCCACTCCTTCCTAAGAAAAAGAACATTATTTCTTCCTGTGGACTACCTGAAATAAAACTTCTCCACATTTAACTAGAGCTGTGTTCTTCACAGTATGCCCGCCTCTCCTGCCATGAACAGATTTTACTCCCCCACTGTGTTTCCACAGTAGTACCTTACTTAAACTTCTATGGTGAAAGGGTGTATATATATATTTTTTTTTTTTTCTAGTAAAAAAAAATGAAATGGCCACAATTTCTTTTATTTTTCCTTAAAAAATAAAAATAAAAACATATGTTTACAGGAGGGCCTTTTTGCTGTTCTCTTTAAGGTCTCTGCTTCCTTCTGGTATAAGTTTTAGGAAGGCAATTCTTTTCATTTTATATGGAAAACCACACCTAAGCTCCCTTCTGTTGTTTTTTAAATGCAAGTAACCCTTGCAAATGCATAGAAAAGGTTGATTCTAACTATAGAAAAAAATGTTCTGAATAAAGTAAAATCAATTTTATTACATTTCAATATTCATAATATTTTTTTAAAAAATCATAATAGCTCTGAAGTCACAATTGTCAATCTGTTTGGCACCTTGTTTACTTGGTTTAATCTTTTTCCCCTTGTAAATTTTCAATATTTTGTTGATGAACAAGTTGAAGTTTCAAGAAAACTGATAGGTTTCTGCTTGACATAAAATAATTTTAATTAATAACACTGGAAAATAACTTTGATAGATTGTCTGTGTGATATCTAAGGAAGAGTCCTCTAGTAAAGTATCTGACAATTCTTCAGTTCCATAACCATTTAGACCATATATTCAGAATCAGGTGCAGAATGAATAACATATAAGAAGTGATGGTGGGTGTAAAGGAAACGAGGAAATCTTAATAGACAATGAGAGTGAGTGGGTAGAGTTTCAGAAAATCAATCTGGAAGACTTTTCTTGGAGCAGAGCTATTTTCATAATAGGTTTCTTTTGAAAATGGGACACTAAAACTGGGGAAGCATGCCTCTGGTCAGATGTATAGTAGTGTAGTTCTGTAAGGTTGATTTGTTTGTCTTCAGCTGCATTCTGTTCCTTGCAATACAACTGTGGCTTGAGGGTAACTATCCACTATCCTGGGAGAGAGTTGGTTTTGCTTTGCTTAGGTACAACCAAGAAAACGCAGAAGGAGGAAATAATTCTAGATGTTTCAGCATACAAGAGAAATAAGACACCAGTGAGAGAAACAGAAAGAAGCAGAATGTCAGTCAGAAGAAAAGGATTACTGAAAAAAGCAGGGAATGGTGACACATTGGCACTGATTGAAAGACAAACTCCCTTGGAAACAGGAAAAACTGAGAAAGTTTTGCTCCAGCTAGCAGGCTAAGTAAAGTAGCAATGGTTTACCTGCAAGAACAAAGTAGGCAGGGGAGATGTGTATAAGTCCATTATATTTTTACTTGTCTAACATAGCCACTTGGACTTTTTCTGTATAAGAAATTATGAATCCAGATTCTCACTGCACATCACTATGGGAAAAAAATTAAAGCATACCAGAATGTCTGCGCAGTGTGCACAGGCCTCAAAATTGGGGCCAGTTTGAGCTTTATCACACAAACACACACAGTTGGTTTAATTTTTCCTGTTTTTACTTTCAGGTTTTCTATTGAATTCTTTTCTGTTCTGTGCATAGTATTCTTTAATTTGATGCAACATACTTTGTGTTCCACCAATATATATTTAAAACATGGTTGAGTTAAATTTATTCAAGTAAAATATTGTGGATCACATAACTGTGCTGTAAAGCATTTATTTCAATATAGCCATTTATCTCTTAAAGTTCTTACCTGAAAAAATGACATGCACAGTGCTGTCTTGAATAATGCATTCCAGAGAATGAATGACACCAAAAAGAACCATTACATTTGCAACAAACCAAACCCAAAGTTTTCAAAACTGTATATTATTCACAAATGACTCTGTTGTGGTTACTATGCATATGTTCAGGGATATGGTCTCAGAGATTATAATTTCTTCTGATTATGGGAATTTTGGTCTCCACTGTGTGTTTTGTAATTTTTTTGTGTTGTAAGGTGGAGTTTTTTCCTCAATTTTTAATTTTTGTATTTTTTTTTCTTCTATGCAGGTGTTGTTTTTTTTTCTTCTCTCTCTTTGTGGTTGAAAGAAGATGAACAAAGAGAAATGTCTGCCTTTTAGAGAACTTTCATTAGTATTTATGAGCTGGGAGCACTGCAGTAGACTTATGTGGAACAAATGAAACTTCCTTAAATTCTCTGGTGAAAATCTTTTCACTTCATAGGAACTTGTTGAGATTTTGCCACCTACTTCAAAGCTACTCTATTCATATCACCTTTTTTTTTTTTTTCTAAGTGACTTTCCATCAGTTAGCAGTGTTTCTTTGCCTTATTTTTTTAAACAAGTAAAAATCACTGAGTTTAAGAATTCCTTAGTTCTGATAGTACATCACAAAGAATAGTTTATTAGAGGTAGAATCTTTAACATCCTTTGAACATATTCAAACCCAAAATTTATTCATCACACACATACCCCCAAATAAAAAAGTCCCTTGTAAAACTAAAAAAATCCCTGCCTCAGGACTGGATGCACCATAAAAAGTTAAATTTTAACAAGACTGAAAGTCATATTGAGTTAGGTTAATAATATTAGTCAAAGTTCCTGTCCAAGTATGCAGCTTGATCAACTCAGCCACAAAAAAAAACAAACAAACAAAAAAACCCTCATATATAATGATAATGGAGGCAAAGACTTAAAGATGGTTCAAGGATTTCAACCATCTACTGAGATCAGCAAATTTTCAACAGTTAATTCAGAAGAACTGGAAGATATCTTTTCTTCAAAGGAATTTAATTGTTGCCATAGGTACACAGTCTATGAACAATGGCAGCAGCATGACAAGGCACAGAAAACCTGCAAAAAGGCACAGGTTCATTGTCTGCTTAATTCTCCATAGCTCTTCTAGAGTATTCCTACTTGCATTCTTTTAGGTAATCATGGCTAAAAGCTTCCTATTTTGGGACATGGCAGAATAATGCCTTTCTATTTAAATAAAAATTGGCTCCTGCTATTGTCTTATGTATGTCTCAAGGTATAAATGTTGTGGTTCTCTGCTTAAAAGTAGAAGGATAGGGGAAAAGCTCTTATTTTTCCATGTCTCCCATGGTGTAACATTAGGGTAAACCACAAAGATGTTAACAGATGGTACATGACTTATTGTAATATCCAGAGACAATGGAAGGTTCTTCCATATATATGTAATTTCAATGCAGAAGTAAGTCACACTCCCACACTCACACTTTGCTCATGTTCCACCTGGGCAACTTCTGGACATGAACAGGTTCACAAGGAAATCACTGTCAAGAATTCTAGTCAAAACCTGTATTTGTCAGCCAATGGCAATAAATGAAAACTACTTAATGGAGAGTACACCATAACAAAAGATAAGCTTTTATCAAAGCAAAGTACAGCTTTAATCCCTTTGGTAAATAAACAGGATACACAGGAAAACATATTTTTGGCACTGAAATTTCAGTCTGTGATGGCAAAACATGCCTGATTCCTAGGATTAGGAAACTGAGTCAATGATCTCCTATTTTTCTAGTGAATCCCTATTGGAATATTTTCTTTTATGCAGATTTAGAGGTACCAATCTGCCTCTTCGTCCTTGTTTTCTGAGCTCAGATTCTTTTGGGACTTGCTGTGTCTTCACAGCATTTTTATGTGGTATCACTCAGTAGCACTTCCTGAAAGAAGGAGAAATAGGAGAAGGAAGCCAGAGTGAGAATTTCTCTGGAGATCACATAGAAGGTGAAGAAATAAGCTCTTCTCTGCCCATCTGTTCATCAGCTAGAGCTCAAGTGAATAGAATAGCTTTGTCACACTGCAGGCTTGCAGAGTTGAGCTGCACAAGGCATTTTGAGAAAACTCAACTGAAAAATGTAGATAAA
The DNA here is from genome assembly GCA_023637945.1 of Phaethornis superciliosus. Classification (NCBI taxonomy): domain Eukaryota; kingdom Metazoa; phylum Chordata; class Aves; order Apodiformes; family Trochilidae; genus Phaethornis; species Phaethornis superciliosus. The sequence goes on from JAJQWJ010000002.1 coordinate 78,050,334, forward strand.
GAAATGCTATTCTACTAATAAATTAAAAAGCAATGTAGAATAATCAAGAAAATATGGATTATTGAAGAAATAGCATCAGAAAAAACCTAATCTCTGTACTGATTAACTAAGTAAAGTATGATTTTAAAAAATTTTGAAAGAGGGTTTTTTTAAAAAGTCCATTGCTTTTGATGACTTTATAAAAATTAAAAATTATTTCTATTTCTGATTAAGATACCACAGACTAGTAAATTAAAAGGATTAGGGGAAATGATTCAGATACTTGAAAAAATATTGGCTACCGTAGTGTAACCAGATAATTGCTCTTGAACTCTATGCATTCCAGTATGATTCAGCGTGAATCATATTTGATTGAAGACCACCATTATAAATGAAGGACTATGATGAGTACCATTAAACTTCATAATCATGTGTTTTGCAGTTTGTAAATAATTTCTCTAAATGACTCTCCAACCTGTCTGCATCTTTCATAAACTGAGGATACCAAAGCTGTACATGGTATTCCAGGTGTGTCATGACAAGCACTGAGATCACCTTAGTTGATCCTTATGGATTTCTCACAATCTGCTTTATGTAAAAGATCCAATGAACCTTTAAATGATTTAGATAATATTCTTAGAATTTTTTTTATTTTTTTTTTTTTGGGGGGGTACAGGGAGGCTAAAGAGCTGTTCAGCCTGAAGATGACTCCCAGGAGACCTTATATCTGCCTTCCAATACCTGAAGGGAACCTACAGAAAGGCGTGAGGGAGACTTTTCATGAGGGTGTCCAGTGACAGGACAAGGGGAAATGGATTTAAACTGAAGGAGAATAGGTTTAGACTGAATCTTAGGAAGAAGTTCTTTAATACCAGGGTGGTGAAACTCTGGAATAGATTTCCAAGAGAAGTTGTGGATGTTCCTCCTCTGAAGTGTTCAAGGCCAGGTTGGATGAGGCTGTGATCAAGCTTTTCCGGATGAGAGCTGTATCTGCCTTTGGCAGGGAGGTTGGAGTAGATGATCTCTAAAGTCCCTTCCAACGTAAGCCATTCTATGATTCTATGGTGTTTCACACTAGATCTAATACTTGATATTATTCTAAGTGTACAGCGACTATTGCTAGGTGAGGATTCTGCATTTGTTCTGCATTTTTTCTAAGGTGAGGTATTAATAAAAACATAAAATGAAGAGTATGCTTTATTTCAGAAGTGTAAAGATGCCTATCACCCTCCAAGATGTGGTGCAATTCTGAATTTCTGACTTTCTTTCCCAAGTCATGTGCTTTATAACAATAAGAAACAGTGACAGTGACACAAAACCAGAATTAATTAGAAGATTAATTAAAACTAATTAGAAGACTACAGGATTGCTAAAATGTATGTATTTTATGTTTTACTGTTATAACCTTGTTATAGTTGCCATCATTTTACTGTGTCAACTAAACTCAATTTTCAAATTTGAAACATAGAATCATAGAATGTTAGGGGTTGGAAGGGACATCAAGAGATCATCTACTCCAAATCAATTTTGTTTAAAGTAAAAATTTGTCCTTAAATTTGATGTAATTCCAGTTACAGAGTTTGTATTTATAATCCCTTTGAAGATGTACTTGAGATTTGTTATAATCTTTAGGATTTTATGGAGAATTTAGAAATCTTATTCTGACATATTTATTACTGTTCTTTCCAATTACCATTTCTAAGCTTTGATTAAAATAACTTTAGTTATTTCAGGTATTGTCTTTGTGTTTATGTAAGCCCAGAAAATTAGCGGGACCACTGCTATGAGATGAAGCTGTAGACTAATCTGCCTTCTAAGGGAAACACAGATCCTTTGACTACACCATAGTCTGACAAGTTGCTTCCTGTAACTACAGAGTCATGCCTACCTTATGTAGTTTATGGAACTAAGGCAGGAGCATGGGATGTTGTCCTAGTAATAATGTCAGTGGGTATTCTTTCACTGCTTTGAAGGGAACCAGGGTCAAATCCTCCATCTCCTAACACAAATTCATACATTTGTGCACCCAATACTATATGTATGTACTAAATGTACTGTGACAGTTGAGAATCCATGTGGGTAAAAACATGGCAGCTGGATTAATTATTGTATGAAGTTCTTTTGTTGCTACTTTTTTTTTTTTTGCTTTGTAAAGACTCTATTACTCACCTTTTTAATGTCCTTCTTACTCTAGTGACTGCAACTGCCTAGAGATGCTTTGGCTTTGCTAAGACTGCAGCCACATTCCTCATGTTCAGGAGGGAAACAGACAAGTGCTTCTGCACCTCAGACTTGTCTTGTGTCTAATTCTGCTGCTGGAAGACTGCAAGCCTCTTACAGTGCTGAAGTGTATTAAGCTATAGACCTAATTTGTGCAATTGGCATGAAAATATTCCTTAGTTAGAATGCCTGTTTTATTATTTAAACAAGATATAAAAGATTTTTTATTTATTTTTAAATATTTATTTTATTATTTATGGGAAAGGAAATATTTTATCTTTTTAGTTGACTCAGAATTAGCAACTATATCAAATGACTGACCTGAATAATTGACCATTATCTACAAAATACATGGAAACTAGTTTTTTTCTGTTTCCTTGCTGAGAGTTATTTCATCGTGTGTCTGTCATTCAGTACAGAATGTACCATACAAAATATTTCTGTAGTACTAGATTATTCAAGGGGAAGTTTTTCCCTACTCTTATACTGCTTTTTGCTCTAAACTGTGATAGACATATTAAGGCGTAAGTGTATAGCTAGTGAAAATTGCTATTTCAGATTTCAATCGATTTCTACCAAATTAGGATCTGCCCTGTATGTTTTAGGTGTACTCCAATTGTTTTCCAATTATTTATCTGATATGAGAGAGTTTCTCGCTCTTTCCATCTGTATTGCTATCTCTCTGTACAGGCAGGAGGGAAGAGGGTCAAAGCTAGGCTGCTCAAAACAGTAGAAAATCTGCATTCTGGTTCAGCAACTCAGCACAAAATAGAGACAGTGACCAAGAAGCCTTATGTTAATTTCTTACACTGCTGTTAGAAATGAAGTATTTTCAAGAATGCTGTACTCCCTTGTAAACACATTATGTCTGCAGATGCTGTAAATAATATTTTCAGTTAATAACAGCATCAAGATGTATTGAACTCTGTTCTCTGGGTTTATTATTCTCCCCCAAAGCATGTTTTCTCTGCTGTTGCTGATGGTGGTTGTCTTCCTCTGATTACCCTCTGTGCTCTAGCAGTGTGAAATGTTCTCCAGTTTCACGTTTTGACCACAGTTTCATTTCCACAGGTCATCTTTGCATCAGTAGCTGTGGTTGTCTATACATTCCAGAGGCCTCAGAATGTGACATTGCTTGTTCCAAGCTGTCCATTCCACTCTGTAACACCCTTCATCTCTTTTTTTTCAGTTATGGTGCCATGGTGCCATCAGCAATTCTGTATTCCTTTTCAACAGAGTTCTACTTCTGCCTTCTGTTGTCCAGTCAACTTCATTTATAATGGTAGAAATTTTAAAAAAAACAAAACCTTTTGCAGATGCTTTTGATTTGTACCATTTATTCCTTAATTACTCAAATGAACTCTCTGATAGTGTGGGTGATTCAACAGGAAAGTAAATAATATGAAGAGCTGTGATTCTTAGCTGTGATTCTTCTGTGATGCTTGCTTGGCATCTGGCTGATTGAGCATGTATTTTTCAGCTCCTCTGTTTGTTTGGCTGCTGGAAGCAGAGACTGTTTATTATATCCAAAAGGCAATCATTTTCAAATCCTTTCATTTTTTTGGTTATATCTTGTCTTCTATTATTCACAAGAAACATGGCCAGACTTTTGTCTTGTAAATATCATCTAGGCTTAATGTGATACATTGCCATCCATCTAATATGTTACATAGTCAGGTTACTGGAAAATAAAACAAATAAATAAAATGGAAAATAAAGCAAAGCACAAAGCTGTAATTATCAGTTATTCATGGCTAATGGAGAGTTTAGTGTAAATAAGTTAATTTCAAAATTCTGCCTAGAGTGACTGGATGCATCATGAATTATCACCTGGTTTCACCAGGTACTTCATTGAAATATAATAATCTCTGACATTTTTAAAATTACTTTTCTGATTCCTTGCTCATATTTTACCAACAGGATTAATTTCCAATGTCTTTACTATGCTTCTATACCATTAGATACTTACATACATATTTCATACTCCTTAGACCCATTAAAATGTTTTCTCTTTTAGACTATTCTCTGCCTTGGTTTCAACTGCTTTTGTTTTGCCACAGAGATTTAGGAATTAAAAATGAAGACAATGCATTATTTCATCACTAAATGTCTTGCTTTGCTTTGATTGATTGATTCATAAGAGCAGTTGCATAATTTTTCTCTGTTTCTCTCTTTTTTCCATTTTTTGGTTTTTGTGTGAGCTGAAGAACAAATTATTATGTGCACCTATTCTTCCAGGTGTTTTTCCCTTGTACTACCTGCATGTGCTGTATGTCCATTACTATGGAGCATGAAATGGAAGGAACAAAATCTGTATTTGAGTGACTTCAGACATTAAGTTACATCCAAAAAACCCATTTCATATACCATATTACTACGCATACTGGACAAAATGTATTAAGCAATTCAGACTGCAGGGCAAATACTTTATTGTACAGGTAAAGCCCAAATATGAACAATGTTACATTGATCAGATCAGCCTTTCCAAAATACATTTGCGATATATATTGAAATATTATTGTAATTCTGCTTGTTGCGGTAGAGGGTGGAAGAGTAGTGATTTAAAAAGATGAAGCACTACTCAAGCTAACAGCTCTGCTACTGTTCTCTGTGTCATATAATAGCAATGGAACATACTTCAGCCAGAGTAAACATTGAGCATGTGTCTGTGCTAGTAAATTGAGTGAAGCAGGAACATCGGTACCAAAAAAATGACACAAAATCATCCAGAGAGTTACGTTTTTATCATAATAACCATTATGGATTTGGCTTGGTGTAGTTAACAATATCCAAGTGAAGACCATGTACCTATTTCTAGAAATGGAAATAGTTGAAATAATTGAATCATCACTGTGGAGTGAAAGTGGTATCACCACTGATGGGGTGAGTAGGCCTGCTAAGCTTTGTACCATCCTTACTCTTCCCAGACAAAACCGCACAAATTTATACGAATGACATTTCATTTTTCTGCTTAACACTGGAGAACAGATTTCTTCGTAACCTGTACCCCTTGCAAAGTACTACTCCAGCTGTACATTCCAGGAAGCTGCAGTTTGATTGTTAGGGTTCTCAGACAAAAACAAGATCAATAACTTGTCACAGCAAGAGATACTTTACTCTCTGCAGGATGCTGCAATACAGCATTGTGGATTGGGAAAAAAATTACAAAAATCCAAACAATTCTCAGCTTGTCTTTGTGCAGTTAGACAGGCTGCTATTAAGATAGTTCAACATTATTTGTTTTTTCTCCAAGAATTTAATGCTGAGATTATTTGGTATAAGTGTCATTTTATTTCAACATTTATATGTTTAAGGTTAATTTGTAAACAAGAAACATAAAAATGCCACTGCCTTTGATTTAGTTCTGTGTGTTGTGTAAACATAAACAGGCAGTTTCTGAGTAATGTTATGACTACAAAGGAAGCAACTGAAAATTATGACAATATAAATCTTAATTATTAATTTTTACATTGTTGCCTAAGACTTTACCTGACTTTTCTCCTTTTCAATTTCATTGTGGGATGACGGATCTCTTATATTTGGCAACAATGAATACATAATTGTTACAAATAGGAATAAACATAGCACCATATTGACCTTGCATTTTTATACTTTATTAAGGAACTGAGCAATTAATTCTGTTTTGTATGGCAGTTTATGTTCAAACTGCAAGATACGCCAAGTTTAATTGCAAATTCCACTGCTAAGGGTTGAAAGCAATTTCCTTGCCCTCTTTAATTAAATAATCTGAATCATTATAAACCATTGTATAATTTCCTGCTGCTACACTAATGTGTACACTAGCTCAGAGGGTTTTGATCAATGGTGGAGGGTTGAGCTGAGACCTGTAGCCAGCAGTGTTCTTCAGGGGTCAGTACTGGGTCCCGTCTCGTTCAGCATATGATGTAGATGAAGGGACAGAGTGTACCCTCAGCAAGTTTGCTGATGATACAAAACTGGGAGGAGTGTTTGACAGACCAGAGAGATGTGCTGCCATTGAGCATAACCTGTATAGGCTGGAGAGCTGGGAAGAGAGAAATTGCCGGGCCTTCAACAACAGCAAATGTAAGTTCCTTCATCTAAAGAGGAATAAGCCCATGCATCAATACAAGTATTTGGTGCTAGAAAGGAGCGCTGGGGAAAAAGACCTGTGAGTCCTGGTAGACAACAGGATGACCTTGAGACAGCAATGTGCCCTTGTGGCAATAAAGGCCAATGGAATCCTCAGGTGCATCAAAAGTATTGCAGCAAGCAGGCTGAGGGACATTTTCTTCCCCCTCTACTCTGCCCTAGTGAGGTCACATCTAAAATACTGAATCCAGTTCTGGTGTCCCCAGTTCATGAAGGACAAGGAACTACTGGACAGATTCCAGCACACAGCCACTAAGATAATTAGGAGACTGGAGCATCTACCATATGAAGAAATGCTGAGAGAGTTGGTTCTTTTCAGCCTGAAAAACTCTCAGCCTATCTCCATAGCAGAGGTGCTCCAGCCCTCTTATCATCTTTATGGCCCTCCTCTGGACTAACTCCAACAGTTCCACATCCTTCCTATATTGGGAGCTCCAGAACTGGACACAATGGTCCATGTGGGGTCTCACAAAAGTGGAGCAGAATGGAACAATCACCTCACTCAACCTGCTGTCCACATTTCCTTTGATGCAGCCCAGGATACAATAGGCTTTCTAGGCTGCAAGCAGACGTTGATGGATCATGTAATTTTTTTTTTCATCAATCAGTATCCCCAAGTCCTTCTCCTCAGAGCTGTTCCAAATCCATTCTCTGCCCAGCCTTTAACTGTTCTTAGAGTTGCCTTGATTCAGTTTCAGGACCTTGTACTTGGCCTTGTTGAACTAAATGCCATTTGCACAGGCTCACCTCTGAAGCATGTAAAGGTCCCTCTGGATGGTATCCCTTACCGCCAACATGTCATCTTCACCACACAGATTGGTGATTTCAGCAGACTTGCTGAGGGTGCATTCAATTCACCTGTCCACGTTGCTGATAAAGGTGTTAAATAGCACCGACCGCAGTAATGACCTATGAAGAATCATCACCAGTCTCCATTGGACATTGAGCCATTAACCACAACTCTTTCAGTGTGACCACCCAGCTAATTCCTATATATAGAATCATAGAATCATAGAATCATAGAATTGGCTGGGTTGGAAGGGACCTCAGACATCATCAAGTCCAACCCTTGACCACTACCGCTGTGGTTACCAGACCATGGCACTGAGTGCCACATCCAGTCTCTTTTTAAATATCTCCAGGGATGGAGAATCCACTACTTCCCTGGGCAGCCCATTCCAATGCCTGATCACCCTCTCCATGAAGAAATTCTTTCTAATATCCAACCTAAACTTCCCCTGGCACAACTTAAGTCCAAGTCCTCTTGTCTTGTTGAAAGTTGCCTGGGATAAAAGACCAACTCCCCCTGGCTCCAGCCCCCTTTCAGGGAGTTGTAGAGAGCGATGAGGTCTCCCCTGAGCCTCCTCTTCTCCAGGCTGAACACCCCCAGCTCCCTCAGCCTCTCCTCACAGGACTTGTGCTGGAGTCCCTTCACCAGCCTGGTTGCCCTCCTTTGGACCTGCTCCAGGACCTCAATCTCCTTCCTGAACTGAGGGGCCCAGAACTGGACACAGGACTCGAGGTGTGGCCTCACCAGGGCTGAGTACAGGGGCATATATGCCCATAAGTGCATTTTTAGATTTCTATATAAATCAATAGATACATCTATGTAATATAGATATCCTTAAATATTCTCCTGAGGAGAACTGCTAATAACTGGATGAAAACTGAGATTCTTCAGTGCTGGACACAATCGTTTGAGCCTGGCAATGTAGCCAAAATTTCAATGCTTTACCTGGTACATATCTTATCTCATTTTGTGGAAAACTATGTCTAAAATTTGCTGCAGTAAAGGTACATACATTGCCCTCCTCTTGTTCACAGACCCTGTCATGTCATCACATGAAACTATCAGATTGGCCATATATGATTTGCCCTCATTAAATCCATATTGTCTGTTGCGAATCATCTTGTGCTCTTCATATATTTAGAAATAATTGCAAAGATTTTGATCCAAAAACTTCACAGAGACTGATGTGAGGTTGACCAGACTACAGTTTCCTTAGACCTTCTCCTCATGCTCTTAAAGGTGGACAGACATTTTTGTTTTTCTAGTCACCAAAAATTTCCCACAGTCATCATAGCCTTTCAAAGCTGATAGTCAGCAGTCTCATAATGACAACACTCAAATCAGGAGCAGAGTCTACAAAAGAAAGAGTGCACCTCGCCACAAATAGTCTAATATAATAACTTGTGGCTAAAATGATCCAGAATTTCTACAAATACATCTTCAGATCCCTTAGCATTGAATCAGACTCTCTGCCTGTCAGCTAGATACTCAAGCTTCATTTAAGATCTCTTGGATCATATTTTTAAAATGAAATGCCAGCATGTACCTCTTCTTTCACAAGTGGGAAAAATCCATTCCTCTGTCATGCGAGTGAAAACCTACATTATTCCTCCACAAGTACATCCAATCTTTTGGCATAAATCCCAGAGGAAGAAGAAGGTATGGGTATGTGAAACATAAGTAATTGCCTGTTCTTTCTTAGCACAAAAGTGCCCCTGCAATATTGGGGGCATTTTCCTGAGAATTACCCTTTCAATTTTAAGTCAGTTGTCATTTGATCAGTAGTCTTTCTTGATATTTCTGTATGCTATGCCTTCTGCTAACTGACTACCACCTGATGCTCCAAAATGCCCATATAATACACTTAAAACTCACTCACTAAAAAGTACACACTTTTAAGTCCACTTCTAAAGAAGTTGGTAATTATAAAGGACTTTTTGGCCTGTAAGGTGTATATGGGTGTTAGAATGTGTCAAAAGCTTAGCAGACATAGTCAGAGTAATATAAGTCTGGAAGGAGAGTAATGTGTTACAGTAAATGCCACTGACCCACATACACTGACACTGATTCTATCCTACTTAACTTAAGTGACTACCAGTTTGTATAATGACTTTGGCAATTACCCTAAATGGGTTCAAATCTTGGGAGATCACTTCTTGTACATCCTGTACACCAGCACAGAAAATAATTCCCTGGATGGTTTTTTAGAGCATAAGAAGTAACAGAGAGGTGAGGGAAATATTTTCTGGTGTAAATAGAAAGAGAAGTGAGAGCAGTTCCTGTCTGAATGCAGACAGCCTTTAGATGCTGTCTTGTGATGAATGAAAGTACTATCTTCTGATGAATGAAAAGGCAAGAAATTAATACATCATAATTTATCCAAGTATGAGATTAACTGTACATTCAGTAAAAAAAACTGAAATAAAACAGAGAGACAGAAAAGGAATAAAACAATACTTTTGTATATAAATGATGCTGTAAAGTATGCATATTTGAAAAATTGTTTGTTCTACTATTAGCAAAAAAAGAGTGTTCCAACAGAAGACAAAGACTGATTATTCTGTAACAGCAGGCTGACTCTTTGAGCTACATATATACATTTGGAAAACAGCCAGAAAAGACATTATCATATTCTACATTTTTATGCAGAAATGTTCAAGACCATGGATTTATATTTCCTCTTCTGTGTGCCAGGAATAGCAGATGAGGGCCAAGGCAAAAGATAGCAATGGAATCAAGAAACAATATGAACTGGAGACAGCAGGAAGAATATTCCCTGATTGCATGCTCACCTGATAGCAGTCGAATTATAGTCAATATACACAGGATTTATGGGATACTTTTTATTTTATTCTCACACTAAGTGAAGTTGTGTAGACAGGTAACAACTACATTCCATGTGACCTCAGGTTAATAAGAGAGTAATAACATAATTAGAGTAAAAAAGCAGACAGTCTTTTTGACCAAGCTATCAAACTATTTTTACATTTGGTGAAAAGCACCTGGGAAAATCAATCTGATCCATCCCTTACCGTATCTGAAGTGCAAGACAGTAAATTATTAAATTGATCTGATATTATGCTTCTGTTTCATTAAGTCATTGGCTCAAGCTACCAGGCTTACTGGAGTCCACAGCAAGGGAGACCAGTGGTATAAAGAGAGACCTAAGATTTATTTCTCAGCTGCTACTAATTATGGATACACAGAGGATCTTCATTTGTTAGTGTTTAGGTTAAAGAGAAAATATTCTGATCCCTTTCCTGATTTAAATGCTATTATCGCACCACTTGAGTTCATGAAGTAATTAATTCTGAATATACTGATACCATGAAAATGTGTTTCATTCACTGTCCTTGCTTATTGTAGAATATACATATGGCTGACTACTACCTACTGAACCATAGTCTGAATGGATGGAGCATAAGACAGAAAGACATTGCATATTAGTTGGTGTGTGTGGAAGCAAATCAAAGGAAACGGAAAAAAATTAAAAATCCATTTAAGCTTCTCATTATACTGAGAAGTCTCAGAAAAAGCAGGAGCAGGTGACTAAAGAGATGACTAAGATAGTAGACTATATAAGCTCAGGAAATAAAGGTGCATAAAGGTATGGCTTAGGCTTCCTAGAAAAGAAGGAAAAAAGTAAATATGTTACAGTGGATTTTTTGGGGGGGCCATTATTTGTGACCATGATGCCCAACAAGGCCAAATGAAACTGTTTAGAGACAGCAAAGTTATTTATTGCAACGTTGGGGAGCCCTCAGATCGCGCTGAACAAAAGAGTTCCAAAGTATTTACTAAAAGTCAGGTAATTTATACAGTTTTGGGGGTGATAGTAACACCTGTATGTACATATTCATAAGATTACATCATGTTGTTACAATATTCATGATAGGCGGAGCTGGGCAGAGCCAAGGCGGAGTCAAGGCAGAACCTGCTTTGGGGAGGTGTTGAACTTATCACCTTCCTTGTTTTCCTGGCTTAACTATGTTGTTGTAAAGCGCTGCCAGACCCTAGCCATAACTTTACCTCTTATCCATTATTTGTGACAGCTTTATGTTCTTTTCGTGTAGGTGTTTACACTTCTCTGGCGCCTAGCTAACCTTGATGATGTTTTCCTGTCTTGGGACTCAAGCTCTTAATTATCGCCGAGAGGAGTTAGCCTTTGTCTTGGGAACAGGACTCAAGGCCTCTTAATTATCTCCTGAGAGGAGTTAGCCTGGTTAAGGCCTTGCTTTATAAAAGTTAACCCTGTCAGCGTCCTGCTACCCTGTTTCAATCATAGGCAAAAAAAGAACTACATTCAGATCTGGTTTAATGAAGTTTAAAGAAAGTGCTATTATCATGAGATCTAAACATGTTATGGTAATTTACTGCAAAGCTTGGGTAAAAATTTTCATACATTACAATTTCTCACATCCAGAGACTGGATGTGGCACTCAGTGCCATGGTCTAGTAACTGCAGCGGTAGTGGTCAAGGGTTGGACCTGATGATCTCTGAGGTCCCTTCCAACCCAGCCAGTTCTATGATTCAATGATTCTATGATTCTATGATTCTTCTATACTTCTACATGTGACAAAAAAATGTGTGTCGATAGACTATTTAATTTACATTGAGGGTAATGTGATGTCAGAGATATTTCTTGTGTTTTAATTAACGAAGATGGTGCTAAAGGAACATATCCTTAAAATACTTTCTGCCAATCATTTGAATATAGAGTTCATACAGAGAAAAATCCCCTTTGTATGAATTAGTTTCTTTTATCCATAGCAATTCTTTTGTGTCAGGAAACTGGAATTAGTATTGCTTTTGACTAGCTTTTATATTTCTGGAGTTTGAGCTTATATGAACTCCTTCACAGAGTCTTAAATATGGACTCAAAGTTCAGAGGAACTAAAGAGGGCAAGATATCACTTTAATTTGAAAATATCCATATTTTTAATACAGTTGCATTTATTTTGGTACACCAAAGAATGGTCACTTCTAACTGCTATCTGTCTTACTGCTGTAGCAGTATAGATCTGGAGTGAATAATTCTGCTTACAGTTTCCCATTTTGCAACACTGTAAAGACATTTCCAAAGAATCCTCCCAGGATCCTCAGTAAATATCGGTAAAGACTGCTAAAGAAAGTATATCTATACAATCACAGTAATGCAGCAGTCCTCCTTATGCAACCCAGGGTGCCATTGGCCTTCTTTACCATGAGGGCACATTGCTTTTGGTATTTTGGTGGGTACTTTTGTTGGGTTGGGTTGTGGGTTGGTTTGGTTTGGTTTGGTTTGGTTTGGTTTGGTTTGGTTTGGTTTGGCTCATTTTTTTGTAAATTGGTTCGTTGGTTTTTAATTCAGAAAGAATAGGGTGATTTCCTCCCAATTGCAGGGCTTGGCATGTTGACTTGTAGAACTTTGTGAGGTTCTATTCAACCCATTTCTTCAGTTGGTTGGTGTTATTCTGAATGGTATTGTACACAGCATTGCTGAGTTTATCTCATCTTGTAGGTCATTTAAAAAGAGGTAAAGCAATATTGAACTGAGTATCAACCCTTTGAGTACTCTAGTAGTGATCAGCAAGAAGCCAGAGTTTTTGTCACTAGTCACACCTCTTTGAGCTCACCTTGTTGCCAGTCTACCTGTTCTCTAATCTAGTCAACATTTCATTAGTTTGTCATTGAAGTTGTTATGGGAGATGGTTGAAAGCTGTACTAAAGCTAAGATCAAAATTACTGCCACTCTCCCCTCATCTAATCCTTCTAATTATAGGATTAGCCATCCTTCTAATTATAGAAAGCTCTCAAGTTTGACCCTAGGAGCCTTCTATAAAGGCTTAATAAACCCATGCTGACTACTCCAGTCACCCTCCTCCCCTTCATATATCTTGGAAAGGTTACCAGGAGGATTTTCTCCATCATCTTCTCAGGGGTGGCAATGATCAGCCTGTGGCTACTGGGATTCATTTTGAAGATAGCAGTGATGTTCTTTTTTTTAGTCTTCACACTATACATCAGTGTCTCTATGTATATCACCTGTCCCTGCTTTCATATCTCATAAAATCTCATATCTCATAAAATCTCATAAAATAATTTATATTTGACATGTCAGTAGATTCCCTTTCAATCACACAGGCCTCCGTCAACTTTGCTTGATATCCTGCAAATCAAGATGAAAGATTCTTGAGGTTGGATGGGCTGATCCTTGAGAAACAATCAGCTCTCCTGGATCCCTTTTCTCTCCAGGGCCATATTTCGCACAGTACTTATGTGTAGATCTTTGAAAAGACCAGATTCTCTTCTGAGGTCCAAAACTGGCATCCTGAATTTTGTCTTGTTGTTTCTTCTCAGGATGTTGATTCCACTGCCCCTTGGTCACTACAGCCACGGCTGCTCTCAGGCCTCACATCCATGACCATTTCTTTGTTTGTATCACATCCAGCAGAGCATCTGCCCTTATCAGTTTCTTAATCATCACTGTTAGGAAGCTGTCATCAATGCACTCTAGAAACCTCCTGTATTAATTCTGCCTTGATGTGGCTTCCTTTTAACTTAGGTGGGAAAAGTCCTCCATGAGAACCAAGGCCTGCAAACTTTATACTTCTTCAAATTCTCTGAAGAAGTCCCCATCTACTTCTTCATCCCAATCAAGAAGTCTGTAAGAGACCTCAACAACAGTGTTGAACATGTTGCATATTAATTTTTTAGATCAAATCCTGCATATTTTGGGCTCTATTCGTAACAAATCATTTCAGAGAGATGCTTCATACTTGATACCACTAAAACTGGAACCCTCTTTTTTGCATTTTATAATATAAGAAGATATTATAATGTCATCAATAATATATTGCTAATAGTCCAGTTGTTGATTCTCCATTTCTTTCATGGGGAAATAAAATAAGAAATAAAATCTAGAGGTAATAATAGAAGCACTCTGATGTTGATTGTAATTGCATGTTCTGTTCAGTAAAATTTTATTTAGGCTAATTTTCCAGAGCCTTACTTTTTATAATTGACAATCCTCTCTTACAGGCAGAATCTAATTAGATTCCATGTCACTCAATAAAATTGGAAACTTCATTCAAATGTAAATCACACTAGTTTGGGAATGTACAACCTAAATAAGCAGATGTGCTGAATAGCATTTTTTTAAGCAAGCAAACTATGTGATATGAAACAAAGTCATGATAATTTCCATGTGTTTTATAGTTGACTTCACATAAATGAATGTGCTGCATTTTTCCCTTCACAAGCTTCAGAACACAAGTTTCATTTTCATCTTTTTTATTAGTTCTGCAAAGAAAAAAATTCTGTACAATGTGTTGCTTTTGGTTACATTGCAAATTCAGATGAAATGACTTGTGAAATGAGTAGGAGCAAACTACTTTTTAAAACCTATAACTTATATTAAAATTTATACCAAGAATCTAAATTGAATGAGGGAACTTCAGGACAGACTTAGCTTCCATATGTCTCAAACCTCCAAACCAGATTGCAAAAACTTTAGTACTGGGTTCCCAGTGATCTTGCATTGTAATGGATGAACTGACGTCTTTTACTTACCTGATTTAGGACATGAATAGAAAAAAAAAACCAACCCAAACTTGTCTAGTATAATTGTAGATAGATGCCTCAATATCATGACATATCATGTGACACTGTTTAAGACAAGGGATGGAGGAAAGTACAGCTACAGAGCAGGTAGCTCTTGAGTAAGGAAAGAGATGAAGGAGAAACACTGACCTCACCCTCCATTTTCTTACCTAACATTATGGCTGCAAGCAGTATTTCAAGAACTGTAACTTGGATTGCCCAGTATCACACACACAAAAATATGATTTCTCCTCTTCTATGACTCTGCATCATCTATTTTTATATCTGATCTGCATTCCTTGCCACGATTTCTAGACAAAATGAAGAAACAGATTGACTTCATGGGCTATATAGAATATCAGCACATAAAATATCAATCCAAATAATGTGTTTAAATAAAGCATGAGATGGTGTTTTGCAAACGGAATGATCAAATGTATTCTGTAATCTGGAAAATTGTATTTTATCATGTAATTACTTTCCTTACTTTCCTTCTGTCATCATTGATAACTTAATAATTTTATTACCAGTGTGTAGGAAAAAAAATATTTCTAACAAAATAATTAATCCAATTTAATTTTCAGAAGTGAAAAATTTTGACTCACTGAAACAAAAAATTAATTGTTTGTTTTTAATTGACTACCTGGAGATATATTTCAACCAGATATTGACCTGGGCACTTTCAACTGTGTTAGATAAATGGAAAAAAAACAAAAAACAAAAAAACAAAAAAACCCCAAAACTGGCCTTGTCCAGTCTGGTCTTGAAAATCCTTATGGATGGAGACTTTACAGCCTCTCCAGGCAGCATACTTCACTATCTGGCTGATTCAGGGTGAAATTATTTTTCCTAATACACTGTCTGAAAATCTTGCTTCAGTTTATTCCCATTTTTTCTTGCTGGTCCCTTATTTTATTTTAGCAAATAAACCTAAACAGACCAAAACTAGATCAATTGAATTTCTGCTTCGGAGCAGACATGACGTAAACGACCCCTCCACACCAAATGATCTCACTACTAAATTATGTGTGACAGTTACAATAGGCTAGACTAAATGAATGGTTTGGGGAACCTAAGTTACTGTCCTGGCTCTAAGTTTATTGATTGTGCTAAAATACCGTATCTCTACTTTATTTAAAACTTTCAAAGCAGTTGGTTTCATTCAAACAAAGAACAGGTTATGTTTGAAATTGCAAGAACTATTTTTTATATAGTCTCTGTTTTCTTAATTTTGAAAGCTGTTTTGTTGAAAGTCAGATATTCTTTGTGCCATTTTTAAAAAGGAGACCTCTATCTTGAATAATGAAACTTGATCATTTTTTTCTGGAATCCTAAAGAAAGGAAGTGGATTTCACCTCACCAGCAATCATAGAAACACAAATGTTTTGCCTCTAAGCATAATTATTTCCTTTAAAAACATCTCAATGAACTTGCTGAATGAGTAATTAAATGCTTTGTATTCATCTTATCTGCAGGTCTGTAAAAGTTGAACAGTCTTTTTTAATGATTATTTAGATTTTTAAGATTTTTTTTTTTTTAGTATCAATCTGGAATGCTAAAACTGGAAGATTTTTTTAATGCAACATACGATGTTTTAGAACCTTCTAAAAGAGAAATATAACTTTTACTAAGATCTCATGAAGCTAAAGAAATATTTGAGAAGATGAGGTACATAAGATGTTCAGCAATATTTTACTACAACTATAATACCACTGTGACAAAAGTTATAGACTTACCTACACTACCAAGCTGAAAATTAATGAACTGGCAAAATGAGCAGATTATTCAAGCCCATTAATCAACAGTAAATCTCTTCTTTTAAAACTTCCAGCTCTGGTGGTTTCTTCATCTTAGTAAAACTATGGAATAGTAAAAGTCAGCACCCTTCTGAGTGCAGGCTATGTTGCTATAGATCTTTGTTATTTTTGATTCTAATAGCCACTAGGACCTAAGAAGAACCTTGTGACTAAGGTAGTAGCCTTATAAAAAAAAAACCAACAGAAAACCAACCAACCATCCAAAGAAAACCCCACAAAATATCATTAAGATTTGTTATTTCTTTAGCATACATGTTTTCAGTAATTTGGAGAATAAAGTGATCGTTGTTTGACATCTTTCTTCCACGCATAAATATGTTCCTACAATCTTCAGCTGCCTTTTTCTGAAAACAGTAACAAACAAAAGCAAGACTGAAAGAAAACAGAAAATGCAAAAAGCATTAGCCATGTGTTAGCATTTTCTAAAGCAACCTTACGTGTTTTGTGGTTTGAAAATGTTTGAAACTACATGCCTAAAAGAACCAAAATGCATAGTTTCTATTTGGCTCCAGTGGAAATTCATACTCCAAATTCTACAAGTCTACTTGCTTTGGCTATGACTGTCTGCCCTGCCCATCTGTATTGACAGAGTGACAGAACATACTGTTGCTAAAAAGGAACAGACTGGAAACACTCTTAGCATGAGAAGAGTTTTGCTTCTGCTGAGCTTTACTCCCTTGAAGCTTAAAGGCTGTATCCATCAGTCACACATTGGGTCTTTGTGAACAGCCAAAGCTCAACTCCTGTGTAGCTCGAGTTTAGATGAACAGCTTAAATTTTTTCTGCATTATTCTTGTACAACTCAGAACAGAAAATATGACTTTGACATGGTATTGATTAATAATATGGAAGAGGAATCGTTCAGAGGGTTGCCTTTACAGACAATATAATTTGAATCTTCTGTAACCATGCAAAGAGAGACTGATGGCATGCACACACATAATTTAATTAATAATCACACTGTAGTGGACTATTAATAGTTGTAATTTGAAGTTCTGCTCTAATTAGCAGAAATTCATGCATACCAGAACATTTTGAAATTCAAGATACTCTTTCATAATGTTATATATGGTTTTCTTGTGTCTGAGATGAAAGAAATAACATGAATTTTTACTTGTGTTTTAGATTTAACAGGAAGCATTTTCTCCATTGTCTTTTCAAAATATACTCCTTGTTAACTTATTCATTCAATTTATGGACCACAAATATCTGACCCAATTCATGCCATATCAGCTGAAGCATATAAAATCTAATAAATAAATAAATAAATAAATAAATAAATAAAACGAAGAGTACATCTATTGTACATGTACATTTTAATGTTTTGTTTGTATAAATCCTCATCTCTGTCAGGACTGGCCTGCTTTTTCACAGAATACTGGAACAGTTTAGGTTGTAAGGGACCATATTGATCATTTAGTCCAACCACCAGGCACATCATTCACTAGACTAGGTTGCTCAAAGCCCCAGACTGACCCTGAACTCTTCCAGCAGTGGGGTATCCACAACTTCTCTGGAAAATTTTTTCCAGTGTCTCACCACACACATTGTAAAAGGTTTCTTCCTTATGTCCAATATAAATCTATTATTTTCCAGTTAAATAACATTGTCCTTTCTATTGTCACTGCAGTAGTTGAACAAAAAGTCTGTCTTTCTTATAAACTCCCTCTGTAAATTGAAATGCCACAGTAAGCTTTCCCTGGAATCTTCTCCAGGTTGAACATCCCTAACTATTGCCATTTCTTTAATAGCTATTGATTAGTCAATTTCTTTGTTTCTCTGTTATCTGTGCAACAGTAATTTTTTATTAAATATTTTTTTAAAATTTCTGGAATTGGTTGTGATGTAAGGGTTAATATAAAATGCCTGCTAGTTATTGCCTAGGGATCACATTGACCTGATAGAAGCTAACACAGAATGCTTGTTTAATAGAAGTTAAGAAATTGTTTAGGTAGTCATCACCTTATAAGGGAAATATATGTGCTAAACTGATAAACTATAACAACCTTGAGATAAGAAACAGAACATGTTGTCGGCTTGGCTGAAGACTGAAGAAATGAACATGCCTGGAGAAGAGGTGAAAAGTTAACCCAGAGGAAGACCTTTGCTTCATTTTTACTTCATCCGCACAACCCTCATGACCACCACCTGACACCTGTAGTGTCTCCTGACACTACACAAGTGCAAGAGGGAGGAGATTATGAAAATGACCTCTTGGGACTCATTTGAATACAAAGACGGAGTAGGTGATGCACATGTATAGGTGTATTGAGAAATCTAATGATTATGTAAAACTTCAGTGTATATAACAAAAGCCTCATTGCAAGATTGGTGCGCATGGATTTTGGAGGAATTATCCCCTCATGCTCCTAGTGCTAAATAAACATACCCTTCTCTATAACTTTCCAAGTTGTACAGTCATTTTCCACAAGTCAGCTTCATCTGCTAAATATCTAGTGATCCAAACAATGGTATACATTTCACTTAAATAGAAAAAAACCTTCTTTAAGCATTAATCAGAAAAAAATATTTGTATTATTTGTAAGTTTTTCTAATAGAAAAATCTGATTCAATATAGAAGCATTTTAAAAAATTGGTTTTTTACATTCATATATGTTAATGAGAGAAGCTAATAGGAAAAATGCATAGAGAGACTGAATCTGAATTATTAGATTTTCTATTGCTCTTCCTTTTTTTTTAATTTGGACATAAGTAGTTCTTACAGGATAACTATTATTTCGTATAAATTTAGATTTGACAAAGAAATACATCTGGGAGGAAGTCAAATGAAGTAATTCCTCCTCTCTCTTTCAAAGGGAACAGAAATGAGGTGGATGTTCCTTGTCAGGAAAAGTAACACAAAACTCCTAGTCATTAGTCCAAAGCAGAAACAAGTAGATACAGGAAAAAACCAAGAAACATTATTTGAAAAACAAGGTAGGAAAACACTTTTTTTTAGGCAACTATTGCCTGAATAGTAAACTATACGTAGAGACCTCTTTATTCAGCACTGTAACCATTATCCCCAAGTAGAACTCAAAAATCTAAAGGTGACAGCAAATTCCAGTTTCTTATGTCTCAGATAGGACACTTCAGCCTAAAGAGTTTTACCTTTGATTCCTGGAGGAGTTAGAATTAAGTGTATTTTAGATCAAAGGGGTCATAGCTGGCATAACCTGAAATATTGTGGGATGAAAAGGAGAGGGAAGTTGGAATGCAATTATTCTTGCTTTTAGAACTGAGATGTCTTGGGAGATCAAAAATATCAGAGGTGAAAGGAGTAGAAGAAATTTAGGACACTAGCCGAGATGCAACAAAGTACCCATTTCATCTAATGACCGTATTTTTTTATCTAAGCTTCCACAGATTTTTCAAATTGATAATCCTATAGAAATTCCACTTTTCTTTCTGCATTTTAAATAAATGTTATTTTATTTTCCTGACTACATTTGCATTTTTCATTAAAAAATACTTTAATACTTTAATTGTTTCTTTGTAGGGACATTTCCAAATGGAAAATATTCCCAGGTGATAAGAGGTGGGCAGAGGGGATAAAAAAACCATGGTGCCTGTTCTAGCATATTTAGTTCAAGTGAACACAGGAGGAATTCTAAAAACCCTTAGTATGTGCAGTAAGAATATAAGAATAGGTGGTTGTTTCTGAATTTAGTAATTTTTTATTTTATTGTACAGTGATATCACTGGCAAGGTATTTTCACACTAGCAAGGTTGTAATCTCACATTTGTCCAGAAATTATCAAGTTTAAAAATTGTATTTATTTTTTTTTTCCTTTGAGTTAATTTATCTCAGTTATTACTGGGTTTGATGGTGCTCCTACTGTAATACCTATCTCAAATCACTATCGCATATAAAGACTGGGAACACACTTCATTCAGAGGACCAGAGATATAGAACACAGAGAATGAAAAATAGGTTGAGGAGTATCTTAACACATATTTTCTCCCTTCTGCTTCAACTTATCTTTGAATTATTATGCAGACTAACTATTTTGTTGATAATGATGAGCTGGAAATGAACATTGGATTTACATTTAATCCTTGCACAAAGAGGGATTAAATTAAAAAATACTACGGTCACTTTGTTTGCCTAACGTGCAAAGACACACGTTTTCAGGTCTTATTACACACAGGATTCATTGCACATTAAAGATTTAAAGAAGCAGCTTTCTCTGAAGACATAAGTTGTTCAGACTATTCTTCTTCAGTAATAATTTAATAAAGAGCATAAATATTTAGTTCTGAGAAAGAGAAGAATATTACTCAGATAAAAAACATCACAGTTTAATTTTCCTTGTAGAGGAGAGACTTTATCATTTTAGTAGCACTGCCACTGATGGACAGACACATTCAGTGAACTGAAGGCAACCAGAATACTTTAATTTCTTATAAATAGCAATGATGTAGTATTGTATATATGTAAAGCCTTTTCAGTATTAGGTTGGGTGTTTTTCTAAGAATATTTTGATGTATTGATTTTCATTCTTCAATTAGTTTAATATTAATTAATGTAATAATTTGTAACCCTAATGTATAAATAAATATATATTTTATATATTCACAAGGCAAAAGATACTCTAATTTCTGCCTGTCAAATATGAAGACAAATCATTGTAGATTTGATTTAGTCTTGGAAGAAACAGATAATATATAAAATTGTCTACCAGTTGCTTAATATGATTGTTATTCTTGTACACATGTGTTCTAAAAGCCAAGTGAAAAAAGTTACTGGATGCATTTTGCTAACAGTATATAGATACTTTGCTCATATATTATTCTTTCCAGAGTTCTCAGCTGAGTCTGGTATTTCTTATATATGACATACTATATACACATACAATTTATCATCCTTTACATGAAACATTTATGTGAGGAGGCAGACTTAAAAAATAAGAAAAAGTGTGGGGTTTATATCTATTACCATGGAAATGATACCAGATATCCTGACATTTTACAAGTCACAAATGGAATCCATGGAAAGGTTGAGAAAAAATTCCAGATGAGCTTCTTTTTCATGCAGACCTACAAACTTACAATTACTGAAAATTAAAAAAAAAAAAAAAAATCTGTATAGAGGGTTTTTTTGGGGGGGATTGTTGCTTTTTTGGGGGGGATTGCTTTTTTTTTTTTTTTTTTAAATAAAAAATATCAATTCATTAAACCGAAAAATCTCTTATCAATGATTGAGATGAATTTTCAGCAATAAGCAAGCATATTTTTCATAGAATTCTGGTTGTGTCTATGCTGGATTCCTGCAGTAGTCTGCCTTACTTTCTGTCTGTTCACTTCATAGCTTTTGGACTAGACAGCTCTCATTCAGGTTAAGGTCCGCATAGTGCATTTGATTACAGAAACCATTCCATACCTCAGGGTTTCCATGCCTCCTGTAGAATTGGGGAAATATTGCATGTGTGTAAACCTGCAGACTTAGGGCACAAGTTCTTGTTACTGAATTGTCTAGAAACCCTGTCAATCATAAATAATTTGGGAGTCTGGTAAGACTGGATTTCTAGGAAGAATGACATTAACTGGGTAGCAGTAGCTTTGTGGACAAACTTCTGCTGAATTTATTTCTCACCTACATTACTTCTTGTGTTTTTCTATATTATATCTAGGCAATCCTGAAAATGTTCAGAGGTAGAAGACATCAGATCTGAAGAGGAAAATGGGAATGCAATGTTGTACCTTGGCATTTCTCACACCGGAGTCCATTCCAGCTTCCACATGACCATATGATGCTATTGCTAGTATATCTGATTTGATCTCCAGTATTTTAGTCAACTTGGAAGTCATTATAGATATATTTAAATATATTTCTTTTCTAATATTAAAATTATATTTTTATATTTAAGATATAGACTATAAATCGTATTGCATTATTTTTGTAGAGCTGGATTTTCTTTATGCTACAGGAAAAGCAGTTAAACTACTTAAGTCAAAATCTAGAAACAGATGGCATATGACTAAACCAGATTTTTAATTCCTGAGCTTGCATATTTAGTATGCTCAGATTTTTTACATACCAATTTTAAATATAGATATAGCTGTAGAACCTTTCAGATGTAGAAACTGTCTTAAAATGTTTCAATTATTTATTTCAAGGAACTATTAAATTTTGGGGTTATTTTTGCTATTTTGTTTTGGTTTGTTTTTTTCTGAACTCTGAGGTATATTCATAACATTTAACGTCGTAACACCTCTGTGAGTTCATAGAATCATAGAATCGGCTGGGTTGGAAGGGACCTCAGAGATCATCAAGTCCAACCCTTGACCCACTACCGCTGCGGTTACCAGACCATGGCACTGAGTGCCACATCCAGTCTCTTTTTAAATATCTCCAGGGACGGAGAATCCACTACTTCCCTGGGCAGCCCATTCCAATGTCTGATCACCCTCCCCATAAAGAAATTCTTTCTAATATCCAACCTAAACTTCCCCTGGCACAACTTAAGACCATGTCCTCTTGTCTTGCTGATAGTTGCCTGGGATAAAAGACCAACTCCCCCCTGGCTCCAGCCTCCTTTCAGGGAGTTTTAGAGAGCGATGAGGTCTCCCCTGAGCCTCCTCTTCTCCAGGCTGAACACCCCCAGCTCCCTCAGCCTCTCCTCACAGGACTTGTGCTGGAGTCCCTTCACCAGCCTGGTTGCCCTCCTTTGGACCTGCTCCAGGACCTCAATCTCCTTCCTGAACTGAGGGGCCCAGAACTGGACACAGGACTCGAGCTGTGGCCTCACCAGGGCTGAGTACAGGGGCAGAATCACTTCCCTGGACCTGCTGGCCACGCTGTTCCTGATCCAGGCCAGGATGCCATTGGTCTTCTTGGCCACCTGGGCACACTGCTGGCTCATGTTCAGCTTCCTGTCCATCCAGACTCCCAGGTCCCTCTCTGCCTGGCTGCTCTCAGCCACTCTGTGCCCAGCCTGGAGCTCCCCATGGGGTTGTTGTGGCCAAAGTGCAGGACCCGGCACTTGGCCGTGTTGAACCTCATCCCATTGGAATCAGCCCAACTCTCCAGTCTGTCCAGGTCCCTCTGCAGAGCCCTCCTGCCTTCCAGCTGAGCCTTCCTCCTGCCTGACACTTCCCTCCAGCTTAGTGTCATCTGCGAATTTGCTGATGATGGACTCAATCCCCTCATCTAAATCGTCTATGAAGATATTAAACAGAACTGGGCCCAACACTGATCCCTGGGGGACACCACTGGTGACCGGCCGCCAACTGGATCAGCACCGTTCAGCAGCACTCTCTGGGCCCAGCCCTCCAGCCACTTCCTAACCCAGCACAGAGTGCCCCTGTCCAAGCTGCGGGCTGACAGCTTTTTCAGGAGAATTCTGTGGGGGACGGTGTCAAAGGCTTTGCTGAAGTCCAGGCAGACCACATCCACAGCCTTGCCCTCATCCCCCAGGCCGATCATAAAAGGAGATCAGGTTGGTCAGACAGGACCTGCCCTTCCTGAACCCATGCTGGTTTGGAAGCTTATTCTATCTTGGAATGAATGAGAAAATTGATGCTGCTGTGAATTGCATATCTCTTCACTACTGCCTGGTTTCAGTAAATTTTTGTAGAGAAATGCCTTCTCTAAGGGATTCTGAGGATTTTGAAGGGAGACAGATGTCAATTTTTTCATCTAGATGATGTAATCAGCCTTTCTAATTAGTCAAAGAAGCCAAAAGCTTTTCCTGAAAAAAACCCAAAATATCTACTGGATCTGTTCTTTAAACCTTTTAGCAGTTTGGTTGAAACGGCTGCTGGAAGCCTGCTACTGCTGGAGGGTCTCTGCGAGGCCAATCAGCTGATAAGGGGGCGGCAACCAAATGGCTGCCGGGAGCGCCAGCTACCTGGAGCGCGGCGAGCAGGAGCAGGCAAACAGGAATGTGACACGGCAGGTAGCGAGGCAGTTGGCGGAGGCAGAGCAAGCAGGAGGGGCACAAGAACCTCCCACTTCTCTTGAAGGAGCAATGGTTTCCAGTGAAGTGATGGATTCTCTGACCCTGGAGGTATTTAAAAAGAGACTGGATGTGGCACTCAGTGCCATAGTCTAGCAACTGCAGCAGTGGGTCAAGGGTTGGACATGATGATCTCTGATGTCCCTTCCAACCCAGACAGTTCTATGATTCTTCTATGAAAAGGAAAAGCCATCGCTGTTATGACAAAGGGTGTGTCCACACAGATGGAACCCCTTAAAATGGATGTAGCTGTTCAGGCCTCTGGCTGTGCAGAGTGTTTGAGCCTAGTGCTAGCATCTGAGGACATTGTGAGTGGGGTCTGCGTACGATGCGAGCAAGTGAATTACTTGCTGTTCATGGTGGCAGAGCTCAAGGAGGAGGTAGAGAGACTAAGAAGTACTAGGGACAGTGAAAGGCAAATTGACTGGTGGAGTCACACCCTTTCGACTGCAAAAGAAATCCAAAAGGAGACGGTGAAGCCCTGCCTCTCCTCCCATCAGGCAGTTGATGCAGACCAGGTGGATACGGGGGAATGGAAACGGGTCCCCCATCGGAAAGGTAAAAAAATCCCCTCCCAACTCCCACCATCCCCCCAGGTGCCCTTAGGGAACAGATATGAGGCCCTGGACTCAGAAAATCAGGCAGAGGCCAGACAGGAGGAAGAGCTGCCTGAAATGTCTCCTGCCTACCAGATGGATTACAACTTCAGCTACGAAGGCAAAAAGAAGGGTAGTTGTAGTTGGTGACTCCCATCTGAGGGGAACCGAGGGCCCTATATGTCTACCTGACCCATCCCATAGAGAGGTCTGCTGCCTTCCTGGCGCCCGGGTGTGGGATGTTAGTAAGAGACTCCCTCAGCTAATTCAGCCCTCAGATTATTATCCACTGTTGGTAGTCCAGGCTGGCAGTGACGTCATTAAGAGAAGAATTACAAGATTGATCAAAAAGGACTTCAAGGCACTGGGTCAGTGTCGCGGTGAGGGAAAACTCGTACAACCAATGTGATTGATAAGCAAGCTTCAAACTTTATTGACAGTCGCACATCATACTTATACTGTTGCTGATGAGCTCCCAAACATTTAATTGGACATGACCTTGAACATTGTCCCCGCCCTTAGCTCCTTGTTCTCACGTGCACCCTTTCTGCCCATGCCTAGCTGACCACAAGCAAACTGGTACTATATAACAACTTACAGTCAAGGACGCTGTGTCCTTGCCACCTCTGCACCTCAGACTAGCTGGGTCCGATGTCTCCCAAGGCCCTGCTCAGACAGCTACAGCATGTCTAAGTGACCCCTGTCAGATAGCCATCCCTCCACAGGTCAGTTAGTTGATGGGTCAGGAGCACAGGTGGTGTTTGCCTCAGTTCCAGCAGTAGAAGACCTGAATGAAGAGTGGACTAGGAAAATCTATCTGATCAATAGGTGGCTGAGGGATTGGTGCCACTGGCGGAACTTTGGGTTTTTTGACCTTGGGGCAAATTCCATACTACCTAGTGTCCTCAAATCAGATGGACTTCATCTATCTAACAGGGGGAAAAAGACTCTAGCTTATAAATTAGCAGGGCTGATAAGGAGGGCTTTAAACTAGGTTTGAAGGGGGAAGGGGTTGAAACTGGGATCTCCAGAAAGGAGCCTAAGGGTGGACTACCCAAGATAAGAGACAAACCAGCAGCCCAGCTGAAGTGCATGTACACCAATGCACGCAGCATAGGCAACAAACAGGAGGAGCTGGACGCCATCGTGCAGCAGGAAAGCTATGATGTAGTCGCTATCAGGGAAACGTGGTGGGATGACTCCCATGACTGGAGTGCTGCCATGGGTGGCTACAGGCTCTTCAGAAGGGACAGGCAGGGTAGGAGAGGTGGAGGTGTAGCTCTGTATGTTAGAGAGTCTCTCGACACTGTAGAAGTTGAGGTCAGCAATAATAAGGTGGAGTGCCTGTGGGTTAGAATCAGAGGGAAGGCCAACAAGGCTGGCATCATGATGGGAGTCTGTTACAGACCACCCAATCAGAATGATGAGGTTGATGAATTATTCTACAGGCAGCTGGCGGATGTTTCAAAATCGTCATCACTTGTTCTCGTGGGTGACTTTAACCTGCCAGACATCTGCTGGGAACTCCACATTGCAGAGAGGAGGCAGTCAAGGAGATTCCTAGAGTGTATGGAGGATAATTTCCTGCTCCAACTGGTAAATGAGCCTACCAGGGATGGAGCCCCGCTTGACCTTCTTTTCACAAACAGAGAGGGGCTGATGGGAGATGTGGTGGTCAGTGGACGCCTGGGACTTAGCGATCATGAAATAATAGTTTTCAATATTCAGGGACACAAGGAGGGTCGTCAATAAAACCTCTACGCTGGACTTCCGGAGGGCAGACTTTGGCCTCTTCAGAAGACTAGTTCAGAGTGTACCCTGGGAAACAGCCCTTGAAAATAGAGGGGTTCAGGAGGGACGGACATACTTCAAGGAGCAAATTTTGAAAGCACAGGAGCAGGCTGTCCCAGTGTGCCGAAAGGAGAGCTGGCGGGGAAGATGACCGCTCTGGCTGAACTGGGAGACTTTGAAAGAAATTAGGGTTAAGAAGAAGGCCTACCAATTATGGGAAAAAGGGCTAACTACTCAGGAGGAATTTAGGAATAAGTTAGGTTGTGTAGAAAGAAAATTAGAGAGACAAAGGCAAAGCTTGAACTGAATCTCGCCACCTCTGTGAAGGATAACAAGAAGTCCTTCTACAAATACATCAACAGCAAAAGAAGGGTCCATTCTTTACTGGACACGGGTGGGAATATAGTTGTCAAAGATGAAGAAAAAGCTGAGGTATTTAATACCTTCTTTACCTCAGTTTTCAACAGAAAGACAGGTTATCCTGAGAACAGATGGCTTATGGAAGTTATAGAAGGTGACAAGAACTTGAACAGCCCCCCTGAAATCCTGAAGGACACAGTCAGTGATCTCCTGAGCTGCTTGAGGAATTAATTGTTTTATGTGTTCTTGAGACCTGAAGGTACAGAATGAGAAGTGAGTGCACTGTAATTCCAAAGGAAATCTTAAGTATCATGATCACCTGTAATCAACCTTGGTGAGGCCACAGCTCGAGTCCTGTGTCCAGTTCTGGGCCCCTCAGTTCAGGAAGGAGATTGAGGTCCTGGAGCAGGTCCAAAGGAGGGCAACCAGGCTGGTGAAGGGAATCAAGCACAGACCCTATGAGGAGAGGCTGGGGGAGCTGGGGGTGTTCAGCCTGGAGAAGAGGAGGCTCAGGGGAGACCTCATCGCTCTCTACAACTCCCTGAAAGGAGGCTGGAGCCAGGGGGGGGTTGGTCTCTTTTCCCAGGCAACTTTCAACAAGACAAGAGGGCATGGACTTAAGTTATGCCAGTGGAAGTTTAGGTTGGATATTAGAAAGAATTTCTTTATGGGGAGGGTGATCAGACATTGGAATGGGCTGCCCAGGGAAGTAGTGGATTCTCCGTCCCTGGAGATATTTAAAAAGAGACTGGATGTGGCACTCAGTGCCATGGTCTGGTAACCGCAGTGGTAGTGGGTCAAGGGTTGGACCTGATGATCTCTGAGGTCCCTTCCAACCCAACCGATTCTATGATTCTAAAGCAGCTTGCTTGCTCTGAACATAATCCAGCACCTCACTGTCTTCCTTGTAGTGAGGGGCCCAGAACTGAATACAGTACTCGAGGTGCAGTCTCACCAGTACCAAGTACAGAGGCACTATCACTTCCCTTCTTCTTCTGGCCACACTATTCCTGGTACAAGTCAGGATGCTAATTTCCTTTTTGGCCACCTGGTCACACTTCTGGCTCATATTCAGCCAAGTGTTGTCCAATACCTCCCTCAGCTGTCTCTTCCAGGCAGCTTTCCAGCCACTCTCTCCCTGTAGAGTTGCATGGGGTTGATGTGACTGAAATGCTGGATCCAGCACCTGACCTTCTTAAAACTCATACAAGTGGCCTCAGCCCATCAATTCCACCTTCCCAGATCCCTCTGCAGATCCTTCCTACCCTCAAGCCGATCAATGCTCCCACCCAACTTTGTTTCATCTGCAAACTTACTAAGGAAGCCCTCAATCCTCTCATCTAGATCATTAATGAAGATATTGACCAAGACCAGCCCCAATACAGCCTTGGGGAACAGCACTGGCTGCCAGCTGGATTTAATTCAGTTGACTACAACACTGGGCCCAGCCATCCAACCAATTTTTTACCCAATGAAGATTACACGTGTCTATGCCATGAGCTGCCAGATTCTCTGGTAGAATGCTGTGGGAAACTGAGAAAGGCTTTACTAAAGTCCAGGTAGACAACATCCACAGCCTTTTCCTCATCTATGGAGTGGGTCACCTGGTCATAGAAGGAGATCAGGTTGTTCAAAAAGAAGCTTCCTTTCCTGAACCAATGATGGCTGGGCCTGATCCCCTGACTAATAAGCTAGTCATGTAATAAAAAGCTAGTCATAAAATATTTTGATCTTACATATATAATTTTTACTCCTTTAAATTTCCCATTCAGTTTCATATATATATTCAGTTTCATATCTCTACTATTTCAGAGGTTTATTTCGTAATGGGAATTTTGAGGTTCCACAACAAAAATATCAGGATCTTTCAGTTTAAAAAGGTCAACAAGGATGACATGAATTTTACCCAGAACCCAGTAGAGCTTTTGAAATTTTTACAAGTATGTTCTTGCAGAAAATCTTGATAACTTTCCATTCTGCTCGTTGGATGTGCTTCCCAGGACCTCATATGACTCCTGACTAGACAGCTAGTACCATAGTGAGAATAGATTTATTTCCATAGATTTAGAAGTTCCAGTGTCTTGCCTTTGATGGAAGATACCGATGACTCTTGTACAACTTACTAGAAGATTTCAGGCTTGTTTCTGTGTCAGTAATGCCATTAGCATTTAAAGATGAAAGACAAATTGATCTTCTGGTATTAACTGAGAGGATGCAGAACTAAGCCACTTAGTGAGAAAGATATTTAAATTTGAAAGACCTTAAATGCATTTTACTTCAAAGCAATCAACACTGTCTGGGTAAATACAACTTCTGCAGTGTTTATCTGAAACTAATAGGTCTCTAACCAGAAAATACTAGATTCTGATGAGAATAAGAGCAGAATCTATGATAAATTTGTGTATACCAAAAATAAAAATAATTATTTAGTTTCCAAAAAAGCAGACATTTGGTGGAAAATTTACTGTCATTGGAAATTTTTCTGTTGGTGAAATATTACAATTTTCACAGCTGTTTTAATTAAAAGATGTAGGTTTTAGTGCTTGGTTTTCAGTTATTCTCACTCTCTTCCTCATCCCCACCACCCAAATTTAGAATTTTTTTATTTTTTTTTTTTTTTGAGTGTGCCTTTATTGATCTTTTCTGTTACGGTTGGTGGAGAATTGCCTAGTTCTGCTAATATTTACTCCTATTTGACTGACAGGTCTTGTATATAAAGTCCCTATTTGTAGTTCTGGTCTTAATTTTGAAGTGATCATGTCAAAGAAAACAGAGGAAATACAATTTTTTTTCTTTATGAATTTTGCTTTGATATTTGAAAATATACATTGGAATAATGGGCATCGAGTATGTTCCACCTGCATTGTTAATTTAAGGAGTGAGCAGACTATTTTCTACAACTTTACTGTTCCAAACTCTTTCTGTTTTATTCTCCTTTCCCTCTGTTTAAGACTGTAGTTTCTCCTTAGTTCAGTAGTTGTTCGAAGTAACTACCGTCTTTTGTGTCTGTGCAAGGATGAGAGTGGTGGAGCCCTGTTTTCAATTGGTCCAAAGAGTACACTGTAGAAAGCAAGTGACTATTTTTCCTTTAAGAGTGGTTTGTTTTCTTTAATAGTAGTTTGAAAGACTCTGCCAGCTCTAGCCCTGCATTGAGACAGTTGTTTCACCATGACAGAATGAAAATATGAAGATCAAAATGTTTAAAAGCTGCTATAACTCTACCAAATGAGGGTACAAATGGCAGAGTTTTCCCTGCAATATTTATATTCTGCTGTATCAACAACTGCTCTTTATAACTTCAGTTCAAGGACAACATTGACAATATCAAGTGCTCTTATCTTTGAATGGCTGTCTTTTAAAGTCTTTTAAAAACTTCACCTTTTTTGTACTGACTTCATTAGGGTCAGAACTTTACCCTGTGTGTGGATGAATTTACACATATAAATTCATGCCCTCATTCTTGAAATTCAGTGATGTCTGGATGTTAGTTGCAATACTAGCATTAACATTTCTCCTTCCAGTAATTCACCATTTTACTGATTGCACGAATAAAGGTACTCACTGAATTTTAAATACAAAAATAATCAAATTTTTAGTTTGATATATTGTTAAAATGTTATTGAATATATGATTGCCATTTCTGTGGGACTGAAAAACTTGGTGTGGCTTATATACTTAACTGCAATGAACTAACGGACTGGAAGTAACAAGGCTCAGTCAAACCTAATGGAATAAGAAAAAAACGTTGGAGCGAAAATTAGTCCCACAGGTTCTCATGGTTCATAAAGCAAATTAGAATTAGAGAAGACTGCTAGTACTACTGGCACATTCAGCCATGTTGCAGGTGCACCCATCCAGGCCAGAGCATTGCCTTAGGGTCATAAGGTAAAGCTATTGTAAAAATACAGTCTGACTCTAACCTAAAAAAGGAAGTTATAACAAAAAATATTCACAGGAAAAGAACCAGAGGCTAAGCACATAATCCCCAGTTTTGCTGTGTAGGAAATGCACAAATTATGGCTTAAAATTCTTGCAGGTATATGTTCAGTTGCACTCGTTTATTTGCAGCCCAAGTTATCTTCCAACCTGCAGCAGAGAGAGAAAGATAATTTGATAGTTATTCTGACCTGAGGCAATGGTCTTGTAGGAGAGTATTATCTGACTTATTCTCTAGCAGTGTGTGGGGAATGACATTAGTGACAGTGAATGGGCACATTTCTTAGCTGAGATAACTTGGAGTGACTCCTGTCTGCCGAGTATATTAATGGAAGTTACTTGAAACACACACTTAGATGAGCACACAGTTTAGTCTATGCCACTGCTGTTCCATTGTCAGAACATATCTTTTCTCATAACCTTGTCCTTTAAAATGTACATTTTCAGTCATCCACTACAATAGCACTTAATATTTGTTTAATGCAGCTTTGTTTATTTTATGCACATATACAAATGTATGTGGTGCTACTTAAGGCATTTTTTTATAATCTGGGGCTTTTGCAGACACATTCTTATAACCCAAGTTGAGATTAATTTCCTTTTTTTTGGTCCAGTAGTTTACAATGCCAACATGAAGTAGTTAGTAGCATGACAAAGAGTTTTTTTCTTATTTTGCTCATGTGTTTGAGCATTTTGTTTGTTTTTGACTTCTTTCATACTTACTGTTTCAATTGTGGATCTGATTCACATTTATTAAGAGGGGAAAAGGAGACAAAAATTACTCAGTGGCCGTTCTTGACAATGATACAGTATCTGGACCAAGTAAATCTGTATGCATGCCAGTGCTTCAACTGTGACTGACATACTAAGAAATTTTATTTTCCTTTTATCTTCGGACTTGGCAATTTATTTATTGTTTTCAAACACATAACATGTGGCTACATCAATTTTCAACTAAAACATAGTAACGGAATTCTGTGATCTTCCTTGCATTTAGAAAAGATAACTTAGTATACACTATCTCAGCTTATGTTGCTTTACAGCCTTATTTTAAAAGCTACAAGATCAACAGCCTTGCTGATATAACCATCACCACAATTATTAGTTTGCTTGTCATTTCCCAGTGTGTTACGGCAATAAACGTTATGCAGGGATAAATGTAAGATGACTTGTAAACTTCAACTGGTTCAAGGAAAATTCACACCAAGTTCAAGAATGTCTCTAAAATGGATCTGTTAGCAGGATAGGCTCCCTAAATTGTCACTATATCCTCTCCATAAGTAACTCAGAGCCTAGTTTCTCACACATCAGCTCACTTTCCACAGCCTCCCACCAGGTAATAAGCTTTAGATAACATCTCTACTAGGAGCTGCAGAGTTCAATACTTGGTAGACTTTCTGATATTGCATGTAGGTTATTGTACTATATATGTGTAATATATATATAACTGTATATTATATATACAGTTACTGAGTTAAATGACTAAAACAAAATCTCTCAGGCAGTCCTCATTCATGGAATTGAATGGGAGCAGGACACAAACCTTCATAAGGGAGGGGAGGTTGGAAAAGAGCCCTGGAGTTCAGAGGAAATATAACCTCGAATTGAAATGAGGTTGCTCAGACCCTAAACATTTAACCTTAACTTTTAAACATATCCAAGGACAGAGATTCAAATAAATCTCTGGGCAAGATGCTCTATTGCTTAACTCCCATTGAAAGAGATTTTCCTTCTATAAAAGAGAATTTCCCTTGCTGCAACTTGCAACTGTTACCTATGCTCCTTTCATGGTGCATCTCCAAGACTGTCTTCTCAGTACACCTCCCTCGGTAGTTGAAGGCAGCTACTCAGTCTCTGCCAGTCTTCTTTTCTTCAGGCTAAACAAATCCACTTCCTGCAGCCCCTCCTTCTGTGCCAGGTGCTCAAGACCTGACCCTGGTGGCTTCGCACCATATGACTTCCAGTTTACTTGCATGATTCCTACATGAGGAAGCCCAGAATTGGGCTCTGCATACTCCAGGCTTGGCCTCAGGAGAGCTAAACACAGAATAAACTTTTCCCTTGACCTGCTATCTGTGCTTGTCACATAGCAGTGACAGGCCTGTGACATGTAACCTCAAGGGGTTTTCTGGGCTTGGACAGGGATGACTCATACGCTGGGGACTGCAGAGTCCATCCTAACCAGCATATTACAAACCTCACACAAGATGAATTTCTTGTTCTGTAGAAAAGGTGATGCACAATGGTAGTAAAAGAAGCTTAAGAGAACAATATGATGATATGTAAAAGGTTTCCACAGGTTCACTTTTAGTATGTCCTTTTTTCCAATTAACTCTTTAAAATATAAAAGGATCCTAGTTGCTCTCATGGACCTTTTACTATGGCCCTTCCCAGGGATTTCACTGTCTAGACTCAAGCTTGTGCAAATTGACGTGATAAATTGAGCTGGGTATTTCAGTCTGTGTGTAGGAGAAATTTATGAAGAAACAACAGACGACAGGGGACTTCTAATGTTTTACAATATATAAAAAATAAAACTTGTCTTATTAGCATTATCTCAATGATGAATAACCCATACTGTTCTTTTTTGCATCATATTTTTCTTTTCATCTTCTACGGATTATATGTGCATGCATGTATACACATGCACAAAGACATTAATCTGCTGTAAAATTTTCTATTGATATTTCCAACAGTTAAAACATATTAAAGCCACTACTGGCACATACATTTATCAAGGCATTACACCTCAAAGATGTTATTGTTTTGTCACTGTACAATCTTCATTTTCAGTCAATAGCTGACTGGCTCAATTGGAGTCATGGAGCAGGACAGAAACTGTAGCATGAAACTGCAAAAGGGTTTTTATTTCCCTTTAACTATGGATTGGAAGAGGGAAAGGAAGAGGCAGAGAGATGAGAGTGTGGAGTAAATTGTGTGAAATTACATAGCTCTAAAATCTGACAGGTCTCCAAGGTGTTTGGTAAACAGCCATAAGCAGAAAAACTTTGAGAGCTTGAGACTAGCTATAACTACAACCTAGACCAACAAGGGGAACAGAGTAACTAAATTTCTTCAGTAAATCAGCCAACAGGAGACAATTATTTGTTTGGACTTTTAATTAAATATCTTTAAGTGCTCCAAGTGTGTTTGGAACATAGTATTTTATTTTAAAGTTATCTACCTTTTTTTCTGACATGTCTGTTGATTTGCTCACAGTTTTAATCATCATCTCAAATGAATCTTCAAATCATTTGTGTAACTGGAAAGATTTCTTCTCTACACTGGCATGGAATATATTCTACTATAAGCAGACATCTGTAATCACTCTTATTTATTCATTTAGGGATCTCAGTAATCACTTTGATTTGTTTATTTATAGATATACTCACTACATATGAGGATACTAATTTACTTTATGTCCACCCTTTTGGCTACTGAACTGCATGAGAGGGATATAGACTTTCTTAAATCACAGAATTTGCACTAGTTTTTTCCAAGACTAGATTAACTTTGTTGAAGTCAAAATCATCTTTTTCTTTTACAACTGACTTCTTTACAGCATATTGTACCTGTAATTAGAAGGAAAAAACAATTAGCATCACACAGTAATAAAGGCTGAGAGACATTTTTGTTGAGTCCAGGACTCCTCTATTTCCCCCTGAAACTGCTTACAGAAAACCTCAATAAAACTGTAAGTCACAAACTCACTGTATGTTTATTTTTCTTACTGAAATAAAAATAAAATAAAATAATTGCATTCAGCTGGTCACCCTGGAAATTTAGCGCAGCTTGCATTAGATTTGACATGTAGTGTAGCATTATACCTGTTACATAACACAGAATGACTGACAGTGCTTGGCATAAGAGATCAGAATTGTTAAGTCAACCGGAGCTTTCATTAAAGAGCCTGTTACAGAAGAACTGGGGGTGAGGGAAATCTGTTTTGAGTTTCTTTTCTGAAGGTTCTGCTATCGAGAGGGTGATAAGAATTAGACAGCAGTGACATGAGTTGCTCTGAATAACCAAAAAAGCTTTTTGACAGTTATTTTTGACTTATATAGGATTATGAGAGACAGCCAGCACTGCAATTTAGAACAGTCTAAACTCTTAGATTGTGTACATGCTGTACTCCAAAATCTACTGTCAAAATTGAGCATTTATTTGAACAGAATATAAATTTCCTCTTATTTTGGAGAGGTAACGCAGACAGAGCCAAAGCTAACAAAGCTGCCTCTAGTAAGACAATATTACTTATATGGGTAAAGATAATTTTGTCTATTTACGTAGACCTCAATTCACTTGACAGTGAATTTAAAAACCAAGCTGGTGATTTTTAACTACTTCCGTTACATGGGGTGCTTGCTGGTACGTATGCCTTTTTTCCAGTTTTGTGCTAATGTACATCTTAGATGGAATGCAGAGGTAGTGGAAACCTTTGCAGAGCACCTCCCAGGGCATCCACCAATTGTCCCTCTGAGGGAAAATTGTTCAGATACTTCAAGGAGAAAAGAGGTAGGAAAGAGAGAACAAACGAGAAGACAGCAAGACGTATCAAGGGGCTTAAAGTCTGCAGATGAGCAAAGAGCATCTGCATAGACCAACAGAGAGCAGATACCCAGGCTTCACTATGGGAAGAAAGAGAAAATATTTAAAACCTGGAAAAGATACAAAAAACTTTATTAGCTTATGACTTATAAAGATTTGATAGACTGAATTTTCAATTTCTGACAAGTTCTCAGAATTGCAGTATGTTTCATGTTGGAATTTGTGTTGAGACTGTGAAATTTTAAGCTTGTGTTAAGTAGGTTTCTTGTTTCTAACATTTCAGGAGTGGTATGAAGAAGGAAAAGGTGTGGAGGAAAGTGTTGATTTTCTAAGGGAGTACTGGAGAAAGAATGACCCTTCAAATTGATAAGTACATGAAATTCACTGTATTTCTAAACATTTCACTGATTTTTTTTTTTTTTTTTTTTGCTTCACCTTGAAGGCACAATCAATAGCTATTATAATTTCATAAGTGGAACAAAACAAAAAAAAAAAAAAAAAAGGTTTCTTTCCAAAGGCACATAAAGGCACATAATATGGCAAGTATGGTTTAAAAGGAAAGGATAATTTCTGTCTTATTTAATAGTGAGAGGGAGGAAAAGTTAAATCAACTATTTTTGTCAGCATTTACTGAACTGAAGACTACCTTAGAAGGTAAAGATTCTCCTTGTACCACAGTAATAGGACTAAGCCTCTGAGAAAAGCAGATTTGAAACACTACATTTCATATCAACTACTACTTACAATTTGACTTTCAACACCTTGAGATTATGAGGATTATATAAAAATTTTGGCATCTAACTACATCTGTGTATGCTAGTAAGAGGAACAGAAAAAGGAATCTTGAAGAGGGCCACACTACTGAAAAGGCAGTGTACAGCCCTGTATCAAATCCCGTGTATTTCACATGAGTTGCAAGAATACAAGGAAGAAATTGTTGTACTGCAAACCTTACTCTTGTTGACAAAGTTTCTTTGCCAGTATAATTTAGTAGATTTTTAATAACTGCCCTACTTGCCTGATTTCTTCTTCAGTGCCCTTGCTGAGCTATTGCATCTTAGTGCTGCCACAGGTCCTTGCTTGTCAGTCAAATTGCCTACCGTAGTCTGGCATCACTATTTATAGTTGGAAGATTAGCTGGAACTTTGCATGAGGTATTACATTAGCACAGATTATTGTTAGTGAGTAGTGACATTCACCTTGGATATGAAACATCATGATGTCATTTGCTATTCAAGGTACATGCAGTCTGTCAGATGATGTCAGTTAGTATCTGGTGATCCCAGAAAGATGAAAATTCCCAAATCTTAATAAGCCAAACAAATTGCTAATAAAAATTTAAACAAAATCAAGTTCAGGTTGTTTCCTGTCACTCTGAAAAGCTTGATCAATTCTCCATGTTTTGCACTGTACTTTAAATTGCATGTAAAAGCACTAAACACCATTTTCAGTAATAAATATTTTAAAAGCACAATGTTGAAGCATATAAGCAAATTAGTGAAAAGTATATCAGTCTACAATATGTAATACAGCACTTATTCTGCAGAAACTACCACTGAGTGTGCTTTATATTCCCAAGAAAAGGTCCCGTTTCTTCCATCATCTTTCATTAACTAGTAAAATATCACAGTGCATGTGCCATTTTTTAATAGCACTTTTTTTTCGCACTCATCCACAATGTTTTTTTTAAAGTATACATAAACATTTCCTGAAGCCAGACCAATTAACTTCTGATTTCTTTACAGAGTAAGTATATACTACATTTCAGTTTGCAAGATGTTTGTCTGAATGATGACTTCCAAGAACAGCAGCTATTGAAAGTGTGGCTACTAAGAGATGAAACTGAGCAAATTAATGATTTGAGACTATGCACTAATATAGCTATATTGTTTCCCTTATCTGACCTGTTGGTTATTTTTATGGTTTACTACATTAAATGGTGAAATAACATTTATAAGCAAGAAAGAAAATCATAATAAAGCATTGAGTTAGTACAGAGTTGTTTTTCATTTTGTATATATAAAAATGCTATTTATTTATGTTATTCAAGAGTTTTCTCTAGTGAAATTCATGCTCAGATAAACAAAAGGCTAAGACATCTGCAACCTGGGTCACTTTGCATACAATCCTATTTCTTGGACTGCTGCCTGTGGCCATCTTTGGGCTATGGTATATAAAGTACTGAAGCCAATGGAATTAAAATAGTGTTGGGCTGGTTTGTAGCAGAAGAGGGAAAGACAGCAAGAAGTTCATTTTATTTACAAACTTTTCACTAGTAGTGCATTATTATTTGACAGTTTTCTGAGAAATACAAAGAATTTCTCTTTTTCTTCCTCTTTCCTCTGGTTTCTGCTCAGGAGACAATTACAATTGTTAGAATCGCAGAATGGTATCAGATGGAAGGGGGCTCTGGAGATCACTGAGTCCAACCCCCCTACTAAAGCAGCATCACCTAGGGCAGGTCACACAGGAATGCTTCCAGACAGCTCTTGAAAGGCTCTAGATGAGACTCCATAGCCTGTTACAGTGCTCTGTCCCCCTTAGAGTAAAAAAGTTTCTCCTCATTTAGAGTTAGAACTTTCTCTATTCCAGTTTGTGACTGTTGCCCCTCATCCTATCACAGGGCAACACTGAAAGGAAACTGGCCCCTTCTTCTTGACACCCACCCTTCAGGTATTTGCAGACATTAATAGGATCCCCTCTCAGTCTTCTCAATACAACAGCCTCTCAGCGCTTCCCCATAACACAGATGTCTGAGTCCCCTAATCATCCTTGTAGCCCTCTGTTGGACTCTCTCTCGTATATCCTTGTCCCTCTTAAACTGGGGAGCCCAGAAATGTACACAATAATCCAGATGCTGTCTCACCAGGGCAATAACCTGCTGGACACTTCCTAGTGCACCCAAGGATGCCATTGGCCTTCTTGGCCACAAGGGCACAATATTGTCACATGGGTAACTTATTGTCCATGAGTATTCCAAGGACATTCTCCATGGAGCTGATTTCCATCAGGTCAGTCCCTAATCTGTACTGGTACATAGTGGTATTCCTCCCAAGGTGCAGAATACTACTCTTATTCTTATTGAACCTCATCAGGTTCCCTTTGCACAGTTCTTCAGTCTGTCCTACAGAAAAAAGATAATTCATGCTATTTCTAGCTTTATGTGATGAAAGAATAAGTATCTCTGTATCAGTGAATAGCATTATTTAGTCTCTTTTCTTGATCATAACAGAAAGACTAAGAAGAATAAACTGGAGACAAAATTTGCCCTTTTGTGACTTGAGGTGATTCTTCCATGTAAAAGATGAGATACAGTTCAAGTTGGTGAATAATGCTGGTGAAACAGTGCCTTAGGAAGGATTCCAAGATCTGAGGGATGTACTTTACCTCTGATTTTATGATGATATGTTTCCACATCCCTAGTTCTCACAGGAGCAAGTGTTTGAAGGATGATAACAATTTTACTGCCTTTGCTTCCTCTGAAGTCTTTTTTGGCATCAAATGAATGCTCATTCAGAAGCCCTGGTGGGGGCTACTATCTCAAATAAGGTGGGAAAATACCCTCAGCTATATATCAACTTTGAAAACATGTATCCTCTTTTTGACTATAAACTTGTTTCTTCAGTTTCAAAATGCATCTGCCTTCTAAAGTTGTTAACAATAGAACTGAGACTCTGCAGAACTGTGAAATTAAAAATCTTTAATTTGGTTTAATTTCAGGGGGCCACAGAACTTAATAGTTAAATGTTTTCTTAAAATACATTTTAACAGAATAAAAAAAAAATGATTATTTCAGTCAAAACCATACCCTTAAAAAATCCCGAATATACTGTGCAATAGGTAGAGGCAGTTCTACCTTTTTTTGCAATATGTTCGGCAGTAAGTATGTAACTTATTACCATATGAGAAGCACAAACCATATTTATACTTCTAGCAAAGTCCTATGCCCCTAAATCACCATCCCACTTTTACTGGCTCAGTGGGTCTGAGCACTGAGAATCCCTAAAGCTCCTTCCAGGAACATGATTTCTAAAAAGCCTGGGTAGAGAATGTATGTACTTAACCTCATATACAGCCACTCTGCCAAACTTTCATTATCCACAATGTGTTATGTACATAAATATTTATGGATTATGGGGTTTAATAGTGTTCATATTTAACATAGGTTACTTCATCAAAGAAAATTATAATAAATATGAAGTTAGAATCACTTATTTTTATGGTAGAACTCTTATTTTCTCTGTTCTGCTCATGCTGCTAAGAGTTTCACTAAGCTCCCCTTTTTTTCCTGTTTTGTTTTCATGTTTATTGTTTTTCCACTGTCTCTACATTTCTTTTGCACATTCTTGCTACTCTTTCTTTATCTGTATGCAATTTATAACTAGACTGCAGACTATTCCCTTTACCTCTAATATGTCCCCGTGAAGACTATATAGACCTTCCTGAAATTAAATACAAAGACTTGATATCAAAGTTCATAACTGAATAGGTCTGAACTTCAGATATAGGCAAAATAGCTGGCTTATATTCTGAGTTCCTGTGCCAGAATTCATTGATGCCTAGATAAAATGAATAAATGGGTTGGGTCCTGGCTCCAAGGCCCTGCTTTTTGCAGGGAGCCCCTCACCCTCCTAGTGCCTGTAGCTGCTGGTCCCTGTGGAACCTTGACAGCATTGTTATCTATCTGCACCTGAAGAAAAAATGTGCTGTTTCCATTTTGGAAGTGAGGTATGAAGTGATACCCAATCTCAAGTTTCTGGAGATATTCACCGATATTTAAATTCAGATTAAAATTGCTGAGAACCAAAAAATTCCTTCAAACCTCATCAAGACTGTTTTTTTGTTTGGTTTGGTCTTTTTTTCTTTCTTTGATGGTTGGCTTGTTTTTGTTTCAGTTTTTTCCTGATATTTCTAAAGTTGCAAAGCCTTTTCCTTCTACAGATATATAAGATAATCTCCACTCTCTTTGTAATGCTCTTGAATTGAGCAGGTTCATTGGCACCTATGGATTCAAAGAAGGAGCATTTTGCTGCTGCCTATGTCTTCTGTGGTGTCCTTTTGTGGCACACTCTGACTATAAGCCTCATTGAAGTACATTTAATTCCTGAGCTGTCAACTGACCAAAGTATTATTTTTCTTATATTAGTAGTTTTTCTCAGTAGTAATTGTAATCTTATGCCTTCTGCCTATCTATATTTAAATAGTAACACACCTAAAGGAAAAGAGTCCTGAAAAGAAGGAAGCTACAAGGTGCTGATAAAATATATTTTCTATGTGCTTTCCTTTCAAAAAAGGAAAAAAAATATTGTTTATCACTACAAGTAGAGTTCAGGAAGTTAAAAAACCCTTGCAATTCAAAATTGTGTTTTTTTTTTTTCTTTTTTGTGGATTCTCTTGGCAGTTTATTATGGTTCTTTGTGGGTAGTTCTTATCATAAAAATGGTATCAGTTTTCTTCATCACTTATTTCATTGAAGTTGTACGGAGTCATTTCAACCTGTTTTTCCATATAATTGTCTTAGGGTTGGAATTGATTATGTATAACATCTCCTAAATAGATAGACCACTTTTAGCTAGAAGGATAATGACAAGAAATGCTTCTCTTATGTATGTTAAACTCTTTCTTCAAACATACCTGGTAACGTAAATACCGATGACTTAAACAATGGTCTAAAATACCATCACCTTAAAATAGGGAAATATGTGTAAATATGTCAGTGTTGAAACATTCCACATGGCCTATACCTTTCAATTTAAAATAAGCAAAAATAATGTTAACATTTAAAAAGTTTATTAGCGTGTGCCTCTAGCTAAGTTACATTAAAAACCCTGTTTAGTCTTTCCTAAGAAAAAGGTTCACAAGCTACTGAGTTAGCTTGATGTCATCCTGGATTTAACCTTCCCATCCCAGCTGTAAAATAAGATGCATGGCAGCAGCTGGAAAAGAAAATTGTCATCTAATTGAAATTGGAGTTTTGAGAAAAAGGTGTGTTAATAACAAGAATTTTTCCCTAGGGCTAGAAAATAATTGGTTAAGAGTTCAGGTATATAAAGAGGTCACTCTTCTGAAGTTTTACATTCCAGAGTATGAAGTAAATGAAAAAGAGCAGTAGAGCACAGCAAGATAAAAACATGGGTCAGTGATCAGAAAGTTGATTATGATGTCAATTATGGTGTACTCAGTAATTTTTGCTGCCAAATGTCTTCAGAACATATTAAAAAAACCCAACCAAACAAAAAACCAAACCAAAACAAAAAACCCAATAAAACCTAAGCATGGAAAAATTCGCATGGTTTATTTTGTAAATATTATTTTTCTTATCTTTGAAAGTATCAGTGAATATCTGTTATATAGCCTTAATTCTCTGCCGTAGTCCTGTCAAGTCAGATAATATTGCCAATATATAAACTACAAAGAAAGAACAAAAATGGGGTTATATGGGTAAAATAGATTCATGGTGATTTTTATATTGATTAGCTTATTGTTACTGGCATATTAAGTAAAATAGCTGAACTGGAATATTTATAATATGGTAGGTATTTTAATCGGATCATTAATTAGGAATTTTCACAGAAGGGAAAGGGTGGCTATGTAATATTTTATATGTATTTAAAATCTCTTGACTACAGGCTTTAGAAACTAATTCTATATATGTGTTTGCAAAGACACAAACTGTTGTATTTCCTATTGTGTTTCCTGGTTCCAATTATATCTTTTTCTATTCAGCTGTTTCTTAGTCTTTTGCTGTCACTATGTTTCTGGTAGAATAAATAGAAGAAATTATATCATAAGAGTATCACCACTGAAGTTGTTGGGATGAAAATTACAGGCAAAAATAAAACACAGGCAAGTATCATTTAAACTATAGGAAAGGATTTTATGAGGAAAATGATATCCTCATTTGGGTGACCAAGAAAAAATTCTTCTATAAGTTTATTTATTTTTAATTAAACTTTCCAAAGTAAGAAAAATATTACAGACACCATGCAAGCATTCTCTACTGGAAAACAAAACAAAACAAAACAAAACAAAAGCCAAAAACGCTTAATCTTTTTAAAATGGGAATGTATTTCCAGGATTAAAACCTGGTAAAGGTCACTTTGAAATTTTTTACTTTCCCTGTGGAATCTACCTCTGTTGTCCCCATCCCAAATTAAAATACAGTAGCTTGTTTATCACCACTAGCTGTTTATCTTCTTCAGATTATCATTCATAATGCTTGGAAAATGCTATGTAGTGTGATATTATTTAAAAAACTGTAGTTGTACTTTGCTAGGTATTTTGCATATATACACAACAAAGAGACACCTAGTGATCCAAGAAATTCCCAGTCTTAGGCTTTTGTCCCATACATGTTTAAGTCTGTACATAACAGTATTAATGTTACTTTGGACAAATTCTACTTAACATTAGGCATATAGATAACACTTTAGCTTTCACATCAAGAAGGGCATTTCTCAGAGCTTAATCTGTTGT
The DNA here is from genome assembly GCA_023637945.1 of Phaethornis superciliosus. NCBI lineage: Eukaryota > Metazoa > Chordata > Aves > Apodiformes > Trochilidae > Phaethornis > Phaethornis superciliosus. The sequence goes on from JAJQWJ010000002.1 coordinate 78,093,521, forward strand.
TCATACAACATTACCTTTGTTTGTCCACCAATATGAACACAATCTGACAAACTAGTGGATGAATTTTTAGATTCTCAGTGTAAAAGAAATCAACATGCTAATTTTATTTGTCACTATGTGAAAATAGTACCCCTGTGGGTATTTACTCTAGAAAACCTAGTATGTATTAATTCTAATTTTAATATGTGTTGGACCAAGGTAAGGTGCAGGTAACTTGGAAGATGAGACTTTTCACCTGATGAAGAACAGTAGACAGTATAGTTAATGGAAAAAAAAAAAACCAAAACCTTTCTTTTGTCTGCTTGGGAATGCTAATGCTTTTCCCCCTACAGGATGCAATAGAATACAAGGAAACTGAGTGAGAAGTTAAAAAATCAAAGGGGAGTTGAAGACTTCATGCTGGCATTGACAGACTAGCAGTCTTCATTGATTTCCCTCTTAAAGAAATAAAATTATTTTTCTGGCTTAAGATTCACTTTTCCCACCCTCCAAAGTATAGATGAAATATAATTGTGAAAGATTCTAGCTCTCTGAATATGTTTGTCTGGCTTGTTTTATGAAAACTGCCTACTTACCCCTGTAGCTGTGATAGCCTTACCATAAGAACTAATCTCACTTGCTTGGCAAAAAAGTTTTAAAGGCTTTTTTTTGATAACTCTAATTATTAGGTTTCTAAATAGGAGATTTCATTCTCTATCATCATAAAAATTATTGGATTCATTGCCCTCATTAGCTTAAGTTCTCAGTTAAATTTGTACAGTGATATTCAGCTTCAGGTTCAATATATTTTATTAGTCTATCTTTTATTAGTCTACAGGGCTTTTAGTTTTCTGGGTAATTGCTAAAGCACATCATGAGAAAGGAAAAAGAAAACTCACTGAAATGACAAAGAAAGGCCATTACATAAAATTTTGCAATTTTCCTTGCTAAAATGGTAGTATTACATATTTTTTCCTTTGGAGATCAAAGCACGAGATTTTGATCATAGCAAAATTACTTCTTGTGTAATTATATGTAACCAAGTAGAGTGAAGATCTATTTGTTCATGTTAACAGGAGTGGACATTTTATATACAAATAAATTTCATGGAGCATTGCATATGTTTTCAGACTGAAAATTCCAGTCATCCATGAAATTAAAGAGACAAGGGTTCTTTTTAAAGGGAAGTTTGGCGATTACAGATCCCGTATACCCCTTCCCATGTATTTTCCTATGCAAACTTTCAATCACTTGTAATAGACATTTGGATATTGTATTTGCTGGTATTGCCAGTATAAATAACAGCGTGGTAGGAAACCTGTTTAAATAATTCTGTTTGTAAGAGTCAGAGCAAAATTTGCCCTGGAAAAAATTTTGCAATAAGTTTCTGGGAGTCAACAGTCATGCAAGGTTTTAACTGTGTTAAGTCAGTCAAAACTAAGTAGGAGTTTCATGAAAAAAAGAAAAATCCTTTTCAGGGCTTTGCAAATGTTCTTTGCAAAGTCTCCTGGCTAATGTCATGCTGCTATTTTTGAGCAACTACAAATGCTTAGAGAGGTTCTGAATGTTTTATTTAAAGAAATGAGGGACTGGTTTTGTAAATATTTCCAAAAATGGTTATTTAAAGTTACTCAAAGTAGTCTGTAGTTCATATATCCATAGAACTCACCATATTTTTGAAGACTTTTTAGATTCCAAAAATTTCTGTGATTTCAATAGAAACTGCAGCTGATCTTCATATCAATTTAGTGTGAGTGCTGCATATCTAGCTATTTCCTTTTAAATCTGTTTGGAAGGACTGGCCAAATTGATGACCACATTTTCTCTTCACTAGACGAACAGTCTGAATCAGATCAAGACTCACTCTTTAAATAGAGTCAGGTTGTTACAGGTACATAATCAGAGCAAGGGGGCATCTTTATACGAATTTTTCTGATATTTTCTTGTTTTACTGCACTTGGAATGGAGGATTTTTGCATTATCTCACAAATGAGAAAAAAAATGGCTTTGGGATATTTAAGAAAAGTATTCATATAAGTCCTGCAGCTAATTGTGACTCCAGCTGTCAGCAGTCCATCTGTTTTCCCTGCCATCATACCATCAGTATGTCTGCCAAGAACATAATGTAGTCTGGCTCCATATATGGTCCTCTATTTTAGGATGAAAGTTCCAAAGAGAAATTAATAAACCTAGTCAAAAGTTACTAACAAAACCCCTTTTTGTGGAAAAACTTGTTTCCTTGATGGATTTCAACTGTATATTGCCCCACAGCAAAATAGATGTCATCCTTCCTTTGTTGATCTAACTGTGTCACGGTTTAACAGGCCCAAACCAGGACAAACTGTTATGTAATACTGTCTAAAAAGATATGCATACCTATCTGTATTCTGTAGTCCTGAAGTGCATTTATGGATGTTTTACTGTTTCTGAGTGGATTCTTTTACCGTTTCAGTTGTGAACTCCATCCCCACCGCAAATCATGCTAAAAATGGATTGCAGAATGTCCACAGTACCACAGGATCACACTCATGTTCATGTTCAAATAAGGAGTGTGTTTTACTGTCTTACTTTAAATTCCTATATTGTGAAATTTTGGCAGCCTCAAAAGCTGTGTTTTCTTGCAACAGTCTTCTTGGAGATTCTCCATTTCGTAAATGGAGGAAAGACCACAGCTACAAGAATTCTCCCATACACTGCAGGTAATATTGTTTGAATTGCTTCTTTTTTTCTTACTCATGTAGAGGATTCCTTGAGTATCACTGAAATACAGCACAGGAGACTGTCTAGGTACATGATGCTATATGTAGTGGCTCTTCATGCTTCAATGAAGGAATTAAGTATCAATACTCAATGTTGTTCTGCTTTGTCATTTTCTATCATTATAGGAGAGATGGCTCCAGATTGCTGCATCTGGGAGGTAGGAGGTGTTGCAATTCTCTTCTGTTATAAACAAAAAACCCAAAAACCCAACCAAAAAAAAAAACCAAACCACAAAAAACAAACAAACAAAAAAAAAAACAAAAAAACCCAAACAAATAACACAACAACAAAAAAAAAAAACTTGCAGTAGGCTTTCTTTCTATTTCAACTCCATGTAGAAAAATTTCTGTACTGATACATTTATTCTAGTGTGTATATTTACATAGTTTGCTACTTATGGATACCTATGATTACTTTTACTTTCTAAAATAGAAAGTAGCCAGATTGAAACTGTGGACACTTGCATTTAGCAAATATTCTACTCCCTTTCCGAAGTAATAAAATTTATAAACAAAGAATGTTAACTTCTTGATACCTTTAAGGCTAAAAAGAGATCAGATAATATCTTGAAATTTAAATGTCAGAGGTTATCTGCAAGGAATGGAAAATGGGATGGAACAGTGATAGTAGTAATCAAGACAGTGGTGAAATTAATAAAAGATGATTTCTGAATTCAATCTGAAACTTTGTGATACAAAGTTGCTTGTTTGTAAGTTGCTGGCAAGCCCCATCAGACATCAAAGTGGATCATTGATAATTACAAAAGATTTCACTTAAACTTCTGCACTTTCAAGAAAGGCTTTTCATACTGTCATATCAAATTACTGGTCCCTTCAACTCAAATTTCATATGTGTTCTGATTATCTTTCTTACCTGAAACACTAGCAGGAAGGAAAACACGAAGTAAAAGACAGTTGTCTATAGGAGGTAGTTTCATTATAAAAAAATCAGTATTTTGTTATTTTAGTGTCTTTTAGGAAGCGTGATATATATTTGTAAGGAAAAAGCCCCTCAAAATCAAAATCTATTGACACGTGATGAATGATTTGCAATTATTTACCTATGCATGTGTGTTTAATGCTACTTACAAGCATAGACATTTTACAGTAAATTTAAAAGTTCTTTTCCACAAAAGCTATTGAAACAAAACCAAAAGATCCTCAAAATTTCATAGGTTGTTAGTTTTGGTTTGGTTTTTTGGTTTGGTGGTTTTTTTGCAACTTATTAGTTCTGTCTTTTTCCCTCTGTGTCCAAGACATATGCAAATCAAGCTCAACAAGGCACTACTCTGTTCAAAAATCTGTCCTCAAATTTTTCCATTAACTTATGTACTAGTCAGCCTATTAATAAACTGCTATGAAAGTACAAGAGGAAACAAGGCTCCTGATTATTTCCTAGAAGTAGCCTTTGACTTTTCCTTTTCAGTGGCAAAGTAACAGCCCTAGATCAGCCATCCTTGAGAGAAGAGCAAGGTCATCTGCTTTCTCTCTGATTGTTTTTGACTATCCAAAAGCTAGGCAAGTCCTTGACTGTTAAAAAGACAGTTGGGGTTTGAGTTAAATTAAGCAATTAAACTCTACTTCTTTGTAGTATTCAAAGCTATGAACAGCTGCTGAAACTGATTAAAAACTCAAGCCAAGCCTGAATAGTCCAAAAAGTCATTATACACCAAGAAAGGAATAAAGTGATAAAGATTATTCTTGTAATTATATAAAAAGAAATGATATAAAAATAAGAAGAAGAGTTACTTTCATGATGAGATTTTGAGGACTAGTTCTGAAGTTTCTTTCCATGGCTGTCTAGAGAGATTCTAGTACACAAAAGTCTAAAATTAGTAGCCTTGTAAATTAAATGGAACATAGTGATATTTTTCTCTTCATCAGGCAAATCAAAGCTACTTTGAGATTGAAAAATGCAGCGCAGCAAGTGTAATAGATATTTTACCCTGAATATTGGGTAGACAATTATTGACGAACATTAAAACTGAAAAATAGTTCTCTGAAATTATTACTAGATTAATTAAAAGTACTGCAATGACCAAACAATGCACTGATGTTAAGGATGAAATACTGAAACAATCACTCATGTAATTAGCATTGTTCTGGTCCTTTTTCAAACAAGATACATGTGCAGACATTTAATGCAACACATGTTGCATTAAAAAAATGCAACTTCACAATATCCATCCAATACATATATTTACTCTGTTATTTCCTAATTTGAAAAAAAATAGGGCATACAAAGAATTAAATGTTTTACCCAGATTCACTGAAGTATAGCACACCTCTAAAATGAGATGTGTATATGATTTTAACTGAAGTGCTTTTTCCAAATAGAACCAATGAATGAAGTAGCTGATAGTCTTTGGGTCACATATTTCAAATTTGGAGTTACTATTCATATCACTGTCTGCCTTATGTTTTAGCAAGTTAGATTCACTCATAAACTACCTTTTATGCTACACAGACTGAAATTAATGTGCACCCAATCAACTGCTTGCTTCTTTATAATCAGTTTAATATAATTAAATAGTAACATGCAGCTTCTTTCACATTAACACCTTCAATTTTGAGCAGCTCTCTGATGTCTGAAAACTGCTGAACCCAGGGATCAGAGAGAAGTATTACTTATTTTTCTACAAGCCTAGCAAGATGTCACATTTTGTTTAATTATGCCTAGAAACATGTTGATTTTTTTTTCCCTGAACATAGAAGGCAAGTCTCTCTTTTGCAGCCACAGTTTCCTGTCCCTGTAGATGTTAATTAGTAAAACTTTGGAGCTTAGTTAGTCTAAATTGACTTAAATTTTTGCTCCATTTATAGTACCATAAGCTTGATAGTGGTTTTTTATCCTTGCCAGGCTGATTGAATTCAATTAACATGCTCCCTGTTTGATATTATAAATAGCTTCCTTTTTTTAACAACTCTTAAAATTCCCTTCCAAATTCTTCAGGTTGGGTAGGTGCTGCTGAGAATTTTAAGTATGAGGGACCTGATCAAGGAAAAAAAAAATGTAGCACCTTGCTAAATATTGGTCACAGGGGAATGATGTCAAGAAAAAGAAAGAAGAAGCAAAAAAATGAACACAATAATTTGAAGAACTGTGAAAAAAGCTCTTGAATTATAGAAAAAAATAATTGCTACAAAACAAATAGTTCCTTCTTATTACTGTTATTCTCTACAGAGCAACAGGACAAGGAAATTATAAAGAAGAGTAATGTTGTTTTCATATGATAATATGCAGTATGTCACTCTAAGAAAGTATTTTTTTTCCTTGACATGAGGAAGGCAGGGTGAGAACTTGAATGCCAGTAAAAAAAAAATACTGATAATTAGGCTTGAGATATGTTTTAGTGTAACCAAGATTAAAATTAAAGACCAAAATGTAACAGTAGGCATCCCCTGGCCCCTTACTTTCTGTATATATAGGAAATAGTAAGTGTCCAACAAATATAATTTAGTGAGGGATTAGCAGAACTGTCTAAAGGAGCTGAAAAGTCAGTCACCTTTAACTTACAATGCTCAGGGTACCTGTATCTCTTTGGCATCTTTGAAAATGCTGACTCTTGTGTATGTAGATGCAGATAAGTCTTACAGAGTACAAAGACAACAGTCACACAAAAGATCTCTGGAGTTCACTTTTTTCTCTGTGATAGGTCCCTAAGCATCATTTTCCTACTTATTTGGGTAGTATGCCTCGTAATAAGGGAAAATATGAAAGAGACTTGAATTCTCTAACAGGTGGAAAGGATCACTAAAATTTCAGTAGATTTAAAAAAATACTGACCAAGTCCACATCTCAATCAACCTCACAGATACTTTTTTTTTTCTTTTTCCTAGTTGCTCCTAGCTGCTTCTAGCCATTCCATTTATCTTGCATTCATTTTATTTCACTTGATCCACCTCTTTCCCTCACAACTGACTTGCAAAAATGTGGGCAGCACAGGAATGGAGTGGGAGAATGAAGAACCACTCACAGTGGGGGTAGATCAGTTTCACCACCATTTTAGTAATCTGAGGGTGCACAAGTCCATGGGGCCTGATGAGGTGGATCTGTGGACCCTGAGGAAACTGGTCGATGAAGTTGCAAACCTGATATTTATCATATTTGAAAAGTTGTATCAGCCTCAAGAAGTTTCTGCTGGCTGGAAAAGAGGAAATATAAACCCATTTTTAAAAAGGGAGAAAAGAAAGACCCAGATAACTGTAGGACAGTCAGTCTTAGCTATGTGCCTGGCAAGATCATGGAGCAGATCCTCCTGAAGGCTCTACTAAGGTACATGGAAAACAGATAAGTGTGTGGTGATGGCCAACATGGCTTCACCGAGGGCAAATCATGCCTGAAAAATTTGGTGGACTGCTATGATAAGGTTACAACATAGGTGGGTAATGGATGAGATACTAAAGTAATCTGCCCGGATTTGTAAAAAAGATTTGACAGTGTCCTTCGTGATATCCTTAGAATCATAGAATAAGTCGAGTTGGAAGGCACACATCAGGATCATGAAGTTCAACTCCTGGACCTGTGTAGAGAATCATACTATATTCATGAAAGCATCATTCAAATGCTTCTTGAACTCAGGCAGACTTGGTGACAACTTTCCTGGGGAGCTTGTTCCAGTGTTCGGTTGTCCTCTGGGTGAAAAACCTTTTCCTGACATTTAACCTAAACTTCCTCTGATTCAGCTTCCTACCATTCCCATGAGTCTTGTCTTTGGTCACAGGAGTGAAGAAATCAGTATCAGTCCCATCTCTTCACCTCATGAGGAAGCCCTATACTGCTATGAGGTCATTCCTCACCCTCCTTTTCTCCAAACCAAACAATACAAGGGACCTCAGCTGCTCCTCATGTCATCCCTTCCAGACCCTTCACCATCCTCATTACTCTTCTTTGGACACTCTCCAACAGCTTGATGTCTTTTCTATACTGTTGTGCCCCCAGATTTTCTCTAAATTGGAGAGACACAGACTTGAAAGATGGACCACATGGTGGATAAGGGATTGGCTGGATTTTCACACTCGAGGGGTTGTGGTCAATGGCTTGATGTCCAAATGGAGATCAGTGATAGGTGGTGTTTATCTGAGGATTTTATTCTATTTTTTTCTTTCCTGACTGTAATTTTTTTTCTTCGTACTTCTAATTTGTACATTTCACTTTAATGCTACAATGAATCTTTTCTCATTTACCCTAATGAGCCAGAGTGGGATTTTATGTGTCAAATGCAGTATGGTTAATTCTACAGCACCACTGTAAAATGAACATAAAATGCTTCCTAATAAGATTACCAGTCAAGTAAACTTCTAAAAAACATCCTGTTCAAAATTTTCAGTAAAGTGGGGAGCCCTGCCAAAAGCAAGAAGCCTACTGGTATTGTGTGCACATGATGACTACTTGATTCATTTGGTATCTGATTTGTTTTTGATTCTGGAATCATATTTTCCACTGAATTGTACATCTTTATTAATGGAAATAAAAATAATCAGATTATTACTATGAGTACAGATTGGTTCTTTTTAAGCAGTCTTTCACTGGTATAATTTTGTGCACACTTAAATTCAATTATTAACCAACAGAGACTGAATAAAAGGTCAGCTAGTACAGCCAGTAAAGTGTTGGATTTTTTAATTAATAGACACTCAAACAGCCACTTCCGGGGTTTTGTTTCCCACAGAATTATATGCATCCAAATGTTACATTTAATTGTCTGGATTAAAAGAGCAAACCTCTTTTTTTAATTTTAATTAGGAAATATTTCCCCTTTTAGAGTGCCCTGTGGATACTTCATAGCAGATAATCAGAACTGAAACATCATTTGTTTTGTGCTCGCTTCAAAAGTGTTTCTTTGATTACAAGTAAACATTTATACTACATTAGGTCCAAGATATTCCATGTGGGTTTGACGATGATATTGCACTGTATTATTTACAAATGGAGATGAAAATTTCTGAGACAGAAAGTAATGGAACAGCAGACAGGATGGAGAAATAATATACAAGCAAATTAACTGCAGTCTTACAGATGTTTGGCGAAACTCTTTGCTTTTTCTTTTTTATTATCTTAGATTAAAGGAGATGAAAAATATAAATTTTAACCTTGGAGGAAATCTACATATTTATCTGTTTCAATTTTTTAAACCTGGATTTCCTGATGAGAAATTAATTGCTTTGGATAATTTCTGGATAACATGTAGAGTTCAGTTTAGTTCAGTTTATGACTAGATGGCAGGAAAACAAAACTATAGCAAAGGGAACAGAAGAAGAGCACAAATTAAAGATAAGTAGCCTGAGTTCTGATAGTCATGGGGGGTGACCATTCAGCATGATACATGTTGTTAACTGGAAAGAAACAAGTGGGAAAGTTTCTTAAGCCTTCAGATAAAGCATTGCCTGGCTGATTGTTTCTTTTTTTTCTTTTTAAAAAAAATTGCTTCAGAGTATCTTGCCATAATCTGCTATGAATTTTGAGAAAGAAGTTTGGAGAAACATTTTTTACTAGGTACCTTGGCTGTAGTGTACAAACCTGCAAAGGTACAAAACAGAAAATAAACTCTCAACTTTGAAAATAAAGTATATGTCCTCTCTGGAGACAACTAAAAGAGAAAGGGTCTCTCTGTTCTCCTTATTCTATTGATTAGGGACTTCTTGTTCGTCTCATTACATCCAGTTTTAAATTGAGCTATAAAAGTGCAGTGATTACTATACTTTCCTGAGATAAAATCACAGATGAAGATTTTTTCATCTTTATTTGTTATCAAATTCTTATAATTCTGAGTCTCCTTTAGAAAAGTATCTTATTCCTCTCCAAGTAACTGTGTATGTAATTGATCATTATATTTATTAGTTATCACATTTTATAGAATGTAAAAACAGTATATAGAAAATATAAGCACTAAATTGAGATTCTTAAAATTAATGTAAAACAGGAGAGAGGAGGGACACAGATTCACACCAAGAGTTAATAAGTGACATGAAAGAGAGTCATACTATTTCAATATTGTTATCCTTACAGATATGTTTTCAGGAGAGAAATTTAAATAGGCTTTTTAAATGATAGCAGAAATTAACTGAGTAAAAAAGTTTGAAGCGGTGGTTGAAGGCTGTATCAGCTACATCAAGACAAAGCTCAAGAAAGACACTTTAAATACATTTCACTCTTCAGGTTTTAATAATAATAATAATAATGATGCAAGTTTAAAATCATCCATCACATTTTACACAGGCAGTGTGAGTTATGACAGGCAGGTGTAATTATGCATTCTATAACAGCTGTTTGTAATAGACAGTTTGCTTTCAACCCTGCTAAGAGTAAATTACAGTTACCAACTCTTTATTCCAAAGGGCTTGTGCTGTTGTTGTGAGGTTTCACGGTACAAAAGGGCACCACTTTTATAAATGGTGCTAGAGAAAGAAGTACAGCCACTACATGGCATCCCAACAAGATGCAGATTTATTAATCTCACACAAGTTTTCTGAAGACATCTCCTGAATGAAAAAGGCAGTTCTTATAGCTTGGACACAGGTCTTGTGTTCTCCTGTATTGGGGCACTGGTGGATAAAAGGCAGTTTTAGAATTACCTTCAGGTAGTAGCTGAACTTGTCAGAAGATAGGGCTGGTGCTACTTTGCCAACCACATAAGTTTTGGTTTTGGTTTTGCTTTTGCTTTTTTTTTTAATAGGAAGGTCCCACTTTATCTTGCAGACATTTTCACAATTCTCTCCCTATTCCTATTAGTTTCTAAAGTGCTACTGCATCATGTTTATAGATGCAGTAGCAGCTTTTGTTACTCACTTGAAAAATTGTGACACTAAATTGTTTCCAAAGATACCTAGAAAACCTTTGACATTTACATCTGTCAGAAAGAAAAGAACAAGTGGCTAAAGCAAACAGTTCTCCCTCCCTGTGGGCCAATAAATAAGGAAAGGGATATGTCTTGCACTGCACCTAAAGGTCAGTGCTACATCTGATTACTGGTGAGAGAAGTCAGTCAAATTCCTCCTGCAGGACACCTGGCTATTCCTCACAGCTGCTGAGAAGGTAGGGATTTCTATTGCAAGTGCATCCTTTGTCACTGCTGTCATGGAACAACTGAGGAGACAAGCAGTCTGGGAGTTTCTCAGTCCAGCCCAGTCCAAAAAGAACAGAGTTCTCACTACTCATAAGCAACAGGGCACCCACTGAGCAGATAGACTAGTACATTTCAGACATTTATTATTTCTGCATAAAGAAGTAATAGCTCTTTGAATCAATAGTAACTCTTAAATAATCTTGAAATGTAGATTTTGACTATGTCATCATGCTAAGCAAATGTAAAAAAAGAAAAAACAAACAAAAAGTTCTGATCAGTAGCTGCTGATACAGATTTTAAAAAACATTTAAAAATTAAAAATTAAGATACAACTCTATCACTGTGAAGCTACTTAGGGTTTAGGAAATAGAATCACTCCAGGTTGTGAAGATCTGCAGTGAAGAGTTAAATTGCAAAATAACTGGGGCTAAAAATATCACTTCCAGACCGACCATGAGCATTTGAATAATGCACTCATAACATCAGTGCTGTTTCAGATTATACTTCATTCAAGCTGTTGCCATCTATCTCCTTCTCAAGTCTATTTTTCAGAGGGGACAGAGAGACCAGCAGCAGCCCTTGTTCCTTAGCAGAAGAGATTCCCACCTTCAGGCAGCTCCACTTTCAGCACTGCCTCCCAGTCCAGGAGCTAAGCAGTGATAAGAGAGAAAAGAGTGAGAAAAAGAAAGTGAGATGCTCAGGAAGCAAGAGAAGACAGAACAGAGGCAGCTGCATCTCAAACTTTCTAGATAATTAACTCAAGATCTACTAGGCTTTTGAAGGGTTTATGTTGTCATCAAACCAGGTTTCTTTAAACAAGTTTATCTTCCTTGAATACAAATAAACTTCTAAGACAGATTCTTCAACTTATGCTTTACTAATGGAAACAAGATGTCTGGTAGGTTGCCCCTGGCTGGACACCAGGGCTTCACCAAGGCTTCTCTATCACTCCCCTCTTCAGTTGGACAGGAGAGAGAAAAAATAATGAAAGGCTTGTGAGTTGAGGTAAGAATGAGCCCTGCCCCTCTGCTCTGCCTCTTTTCATCTCTCTTTCCTTGTACTTTCCTTTCCATCTAGTTCAACCCCGCCATGCCTCTAAGAACTGAGTGGTGAGAGTCTGGGACAAGGGGGTTAGAAGACTAATTTTCTGGAACAGTGAGTGTCAGAGAGGTCAGGCAGTCAGGGTGGCAGGTTAGGGCAGTGAGATTGGTGGCCAGGTAAGGGTCAAGGCTGCAAGGCATCTCCTGAGCACAGTGAGAGACCCTCTCACCTGGTGGCTTCTGGCAGCCCCAATTCAGCTGGGCTGAGGGGAGTGCTGATAGCAGAACACCACCAAGGTCCCTGATGGCTGCAATACTTCACTTGTACCTGCCCTGGCCAAGCTTGCCAATTGATAAAAATCTGACAATAAGATCAGTCAGAAGGTGACAAATATAGATTTCTATTGATTGCTGATCATTGTTTAAAGAGTGCCCAGTTAAAAGCCCAGAAGCACCGCAGCGCTTGCTCCCTCCTTAGAAGAGGAAAAGTTTGGGATGGAAAAGGTCATGCTACAGGTATCAGACATTCTGCTGCCCTCTTTCCCCTCTGACAGTGGTCTGAGCTGCTGGACAGTTCTGGGTCTTGATTCCAAGAATGCAGGTTGCCCACAGATCTGCTCAGCCTTCCTCCACAAGTCTGCCTTGTGGAGGTTCAGGTATCTCGCTGCCCTAGGGAGTGTTTGATGAGTGAAACAGAATGACAGCTTATGTAAAGCAAGCCTCTTCATTATGATAAGCAATGATGCACTGAAGGTAAACATGAACTGTTGTTTTTTTTTGAAAAAACAACTCCAAACCCAGGTTTCCTTCCTCTCAGACAACCACGGGTTCATCAAGAGTGGAATTCTTGTGCATCTAGCTCCTGCTGTGCCAAAGCTCAACTACACCATATTCTCTTATGGTCCAGGAAATTTCATCAGAGGAAGGAGGGAGAAAGTTAACTTGGTTGACTGAAGAAGTTTAGCAGCATACTTCAGGGACTCGAGTAAGGTTACTAGAGTCAATTGATTGAGTATTGCTCCTTAAAAAAAAGGGGGAAGGATGAATAAAAGATGGTAATATCAGTAGATGGAATCATAGAGGGATTTATTGCTGTTTCTCTGAGTGTTGAAATACACAAATAGAGTAATCAATCAATGGAGGAGGGTCCAGCAGCTGCATTGGGAATATTGAAGAATTTATCTTTGAATGATCTAGTAAGCTCTTTGCCTATTGTCAGCAAAGCCTCAAAATGAGAGTTTATGTGAGCACTTCACAGTAGGAATGTGAATTAACAAGCCTAAAAATAGAATGTTATTTCTGAGTGTAAGTTTTAATCTTAGATATGTTACTTCATTTTCCTGTCCTTCAAAGTTCCTGTCCTAGTGGAATTTACTTTGATCCTGTCACAGTGCAAATACTTCTGGTATATTTTTCTCTTAATAATCTTTCTTAGAGCTAGAACAGTTTTGTGTCCCAGTATTAAGCTTCATCCCCAATATGGTAATGGCATTTCACATAAATTAGTTTATTTTCGTTCAATTTAACTCTACAAGCCTCATAGCTCTTTAGATGCTGTCATTCTGAAGATGGATGTTAAATGATTTCTCTACTTCTACCTTGAAAGAACTAGAGAATCTTGTAAATCCTTTCATATAGTCATTCATTTTAGTGCTATGCTGACATATACCAGACAGGAAAACCCTCCCCATCTGATACTTCATCAAAATATGTAATACACTATGCCAGCAGCTGTCTTTAGAAGTCAGCAGTATGTAGGTCATAAGATCTTTTAACAAACTTGTTCAGAACTACTCTCTGTGTTCTTGTAGATAACTGTATTTTTTTCAGAACAGATACTTAGACTTCTATGAATAAATTTGCATAAGGAAAACTTCAGAGCATTAAAATTGATTCTATGATACCATGACAATTCAGAAACAGGAAGGTCAAGAGCTTCGTTTAGGAAAATATTTCGAAGGTTCTATTTGTTAGGGCTTCTCCAATGGAAAGAAATATTTACCTGTGCATGTGTAGGGAAATAATGAAGAAAATTTTAGGAAAAAAAGCTAATTTACTACCTGACAGCGTGTTCTCTTTAAAAAAGCACCTCTGCAGATCTATAACATCAGTGCTATGGACATGACTTCATTCTGTAAAGCAATTCTTCTGTGTTGTTTCTTGGGGCAGGATACAACAGGACAACCTGACCTCCTGAGTAAAGAGGGGCATCATATTTCTGAATTTATTATACACATGTACAGTAAATTACTGAAGGAGAACAACACTGATGGGTATATCCTGTCAATAGGTGGGTTAAAATCACAGCCTGGTGGGAGTTTTTGTCTGGTTTGCATTTCAAATGGCTAGAGATGTTAGCTATTTTCTGGTTTTGTTCTTCATCTCTCAGAGCTGCATGTACTGTCAGACCCTTTTCCTCTTCCTCTCTTTATCTGTGTCATTCTTTCCTTCTATTTTGGGTTTGAGAGACTAGCTTACATCCTTACCATATAGAGGTACCCATAAAACTATTGAATTACACTTTATTCTGGATCTATTTTTACTGCACTCATCATGCTTTTTGTTAGCAGTATCCTCTGTAGTTTGACCAAAAATTAAACTTTTATTCTAAACTTCAGCACAGGTCATCTTAGTTTAGTTTAAAGTGCCTTCAGTTTGATTAGTCACACAGTGTAGGCAGTTATGCAGAAAATAGTAGAAATAAAATAAAGACCCAACATTTTTAACATCAGTGTAGAATCTTTATGACTCTATACAAGCATGGCTATTAAATCTATATCACTCTTATATTACTGTGTCATTAAATATTTTATTAATTATAGTTCAACAGCTGCTAAAACCATTCAGATTATTTCTGAATTCTCTGACAGGTATCTATGGTATTCATTAGATATTTACAGTATATCCAGTGAACAACATTGTGTAAATTCAAGGAAATGTCACTACTTATTAGAAAAATAACATAACAAAGAGCCTTAAGTGAATTACATGAGTTGACATGCCAGGAGTCTGTCAATACCGGCAAGATGTAGGGATGAGTCAGAAATACTAACTAGTTTTGGCCACATACTCCCCTGTAAGACACATAAACTCCCCTGTTTATCCTAAGTAGGAGCATTACTATAGTGTGAAGTACCGAGCCATAGTGACTGAAGTACAGTCATTTCAGTGTGCAGCTAAAGCAGTATTACCCACCTTGAACACCCCACTTTTTTGAGCTCTACATTAATAATAGATCATTAGAACAATAAACTACTAAGCTTTCCCTTATCTCTCTCCTCCCAGTAGGGTTTCTCATCATGGCTCAGGGTTCACATTAGAATCTTAATGACAACGGAAAGCGACTGGAGAACTCGATTTCTACTGAGGAGTGGCAGTAAAAGGGCTAAGTGACTCAATGAATGTGTTAAGTATGAAGAATTTGTGTAAAAAAGTGTCTTATGACAGCAAGACCACCTTTTGATATTAGAAGATTTTCGTTAGGAAAACATTTATTTTTAAGCCAAGCTACTAAAGGTCTGTGTAAATTTGAATATCCAGAGCATTTCATTAAAAACTAAAATGTTCCATTCAGGACTCACTTATCATGTGTAAAAATATTTCTTTCATCATTTTAATACTTATCAGAGAGCCTAATAAAGCTTGAATAAAGCTTTATTCCATGTCTTTTTAAGGATACGGTCAACCACGTACAATGTTCTGTAGTAGATTATTGCCAAAAATTTTGTTTGGCAGATAAATATTTTTGTGAATATTTATATGCTGACACCTAGTGGTTTTAATTTAAATGTTTCCTGTAGATAGCCAGTTATTTATTACATCATGTCTTGTCCATTTCTTGGAAGTAGTGGTTTGAATTCTATGGGGCATATATTTATTTTCTTTCTTTTTGGTTTTTTTGTTATTTAAATGAATGGACACCTGCTTGAATAACAATACTGAGTTTTTTTATGGTATAATATTTTGGTTCTAATGATTCTAAAGGTTCTAATATTTTCACAACTAGTAATTAAAATGGTACATCAATAAATAAATACCTTTGTTCCTAAGTAAGAGCATTTTCTTCCACCTAAGGTGAAAGCAAATTTCTCATTTGATTCAATGACTGGGGAAATGTATTGATTCCTGGCAAAAATATTCACTTGAGCCTGTTAAAGTTTAAAGATTGGTTTCAATCTGTTTTTTGGCAACTGATTTTTTTTTCTCCCAATATGTATCACATTTTTAAAAAGGTCTCATTTATAAGGTATCTCAACTGTAATGAAGGTTTATTATAGGCAAAAACTGAGAAAAAAAAAAAACACAGGAAAAAGAAAAAAAAAAAAATTTTAAATATTTACATGTAATCTTACTCAAAAAAGTGATAGATTAAAGCAGCTTTTATTGTAGAGGGTGATTGTACTGGATGTCTAATTGGTTTATTATGTCAGCATTACTGATGTTTTAATGGTCAAAATAATCACTAGACAGATGGAAAATCTAAATAAAACACATTTATTAGCTAAGAATCACATTATTATTGAGAACTGCTTATTATTTATAGGCTGGTTTTTTTTCGTTATTGTGGTATTGCAGAGGAGTAAGATACTGATTATGGTAACTGTAACTTCATAAGTTTGTTTTATTTCAATACCCCTTAAAGTCCTACATACCTTACTTCCAATTTCATTAGGTTATTTAGGGAAGTGTAAATATTCCCTGTTTGTGTTTTGAGACTGACTTTGAAAAAAGCCTAGAAGTAATTATTTTTATGATAATAATAGATACAGTGTGTGAATTTTATAAGACCACTTTTGAATACTTGATCAGATTCATATCTGACATCTAGTGTTCTAAAACTGATTTACACTCTATCAGTCTTGCCCTCCAAGGCTCAGCTTTTTTCCCTGAACACTGTGAACCTTTCATTTTAATACTGGGTAAAGATGCTTCCAAACTCTTAGAAACATAGAATCACCCAGGCTGTAAAGGACCTTCAAGACCATCAAGTACAACTGTCAGCCCTACACCATTGTAAACATGAAATTATCTCCCAAAGTGCCATGTCTCCCAGGCACAGTGACTCCAACACCTCCATGGGCAACTGCTTACACTTCTTCTCCACTCTTTCAGGGAAAGAAGTTTTCCTAATATCCAACCTGAACCCCCCCCATGGTGCAACTTGAGCCTGTTTCCTCTTGTCTTATTGCTAGTCACTAGGGAGTAGAGGCCAGCACTTGCCTCACTACCACCTCCTTTCAGGTAGCTGTAGAAAGCAATAAGGTCTCCCCTCAACCTCCTCTTCTGGAGGCTGAACACCCCCATCTCCTTCAGCCTTTCCTCATAAGACCTGTTATCCAGACCTCCAGACCCCTAGCTGCCCTTTATGTCCACACTCTCCAGCACCTCCTATACTGTGGCACCCAAACTGCACATTGCACTCGAGGTGTAGCCTCAAAAAGGCCACTACAGAGGTAAGATCCCCTCCATGGTCCTGCTGGTCACACTGTTCCTGATGAAGGCCAGGATGCCATTCACCTTCTTGGCCATGTGGTCACATTGGTGGCTCATGTTCAGCTGTCTGTCAATCAGCACCCCCAGGTCCCTCTAAGGTGGGCAGCTCTCCTGTCATGTCTCCCCATGCCTTTAGCATGCAGGGGTTGTTGTAGCCAAAGTGCAGGACCTGACATTTAGCCTTGTTGAAACTCATAAAATTGGCCTTGGTGCATTGATCAAGCCTGTCTAGATCCCTCTACAGACCCTCCCTACCTTGAAGCAGATCAACACTTCCACCCAGCTTAGTGTTGTCTGCAAACTTACTAAGGGCTACACTCTATCCCCTCATCCAATCATCAATAAAGATGTTAAACAGGAGCAGTCTCACCTCTGAACCCTGGGGAACACCACTCGTGACTTCCTGCCAGCTGGATTCAGCTCCATTGAACAAAACACTTTGGATCTCGCCGTACACCGTTTTTTTATCCAGTGAAGAGTGTGCATATGCAAGCCATGAGCATGCAGTTTCTTCAGGAGAATGATGTAGGAAGCTGTGTCAAAGGTCTTGCTAAAGTCAAGGTAGACAACAGCCCTTCCCTCAGCCAAGAAGGTCACCCTGTGAAGGAGATCAGGTTAGTAAAACAGTACCTGCCCTTCATGAACCCATGCTGACTGGGCCTTATCACCTGGTTGTTCTGCACGTACCCCATAACGGTACTCAAGATAATCTGCTCCATCAGCTACCTGGGTACCAAAGTCAAACTGTAATTTCCTGGGTCATTCTTCTGTCCCTTTTTGTATACAAGGGGGTTATGTTGGCTGATTTCCAGTCTGCTGGTACCTCTGCCGGTTCCAGAACTGCTTGTAAATGATGGAAAGTGGCTTGGTGAGCACCACCACCAGTTCTTTCAGCACTCTTGGGCATAACCGATCAAGCCCCATAGGTTTGTGCACATCTGTATGGTGCAACAGGTGCCTCTTTAGTATCCAAATTAATGTTTAAGTTTACTTGTAGTATGTTGAGACTAACTATATTGTCTCAAGTCTGATTGGCTAGAAGTGCTGAGATAGCTCAGTCTGTGTTTCAGTCAGTAAAATTGCAGACTTTCACAATTTATCTCTTATTTCCATGTTAAAATTGAATTGATATTGAACAACAATTTGTATTATCTTCAGCTACTATTTTGCTTCCTTTTAACATCATACAATGAAAGGAGTATAAATGGCTAGTTCTTTATTTGCTCATTGGTGTTATGTTTGGTCACAGAGGAAAACACAGACTTATTACCAATGTTATTCCAGTCATGAGCTGGTAGAAAGACAATTTAATAGCAGAAGATCCAAAAAAAGCAGAGCTCCCATTTGCCTCTAGAGAAAAAAAAAGTACTTTTCCTGACACTGGCAAAATCAAATTCCTTTCAAGGTTACATATCGCCGCTCATCATTATATTATTGGAGAATGTTTTATATAGAATTAGAAACAGATGAAATACATATTAGCTTTCTTTTAACTTACTGGCCCACCTCCATTTTTGTGTATTTTCCTGTTAAGGTGCCTTATTATTTTGTTACTCAAATATCCTAACACTTAGATAATCCAATTTATGCCTTTTTAGGTCTAGTTTTTAAGATCCTTTACTATTAACAATAAATCTTGGGTTTGTGTATGTAAATTTTATGTGCTATCTTTCCCCATATGGGACAAGCTTCCAAATCTAATACTCATGGAAGATTTTGTATGCCAACTGTTTTTCTCACCTTGTCCTAACTTAGTATGAGATTTGGACATCTAATGAAAATAGATTTATATTTTATACATAGAACAAACTTTGATGCTCCTGGTGCATTTTCTAGCTGCCATCATCATGATGCAAAGATTTCTCCTTTTGTAATCCAGGAAAAATAATATATTATTTAACCGGTTGGTGAATTTCCACTCAGTGTCCTTCCTAATTGCTTGATATTATGTATACTATTCACAGGATTTTTGAAAAAGGGTTAGCAAATAAGGGCTAGACTAGAGGGTTGCCATAGGGTTTCTCATGCAAACTGTCCAGAATCTGATTTTGATCTTTACAGAATAGGAATAATTAAACAACGTTTTGCTTATGAACATCATGGTGACAGGTTGTATTCATTTCTACCTCATGAAGTCAGTCAATGCTTCAAAGAGTTGGAGAGGTATTTGCAAGAGGTATCTGAAGACTTTTTTAATATGAGTGATATTTCAGAATTTTCAGATATCTTAGCCTCTTAATATTTTCTTAAGCCTTATCCTCTGTTGGCATGGTTGTCTGACACAGCTTGAGGCATATGTGTCATAGACCTTGTACCTGAAAGTACTTGTACCGTTGTCATTAAGAAAGACCTTGTACTTCTTTTCAGTAGAGATTAAAGGTATTAAAAGAGTTCATCTTATTACAGTGATAATATTCATTTAAGGTATTTTAACTCTTGGAGATCACCATGATCTCCAAGTCATGAGATTCTTCATTCTGAAACAGCAAAAATTAAAACTCTTTGATCAATAACCAAGTTAAAAAAAAAAAAAAAATCAGTGAAATTCTGTAAAAACTTCCACACAAACATTTTGGAGACATTGCTTTTAGAGCATTTCTAGCCAAAGTTCAAAGCTCTTAATCCATTTGTCCATTTTTGTTATTCTTAGGCATCTGTCATCTTGTCCTCCAAGGCTCAAAGCAATAAAATATAAATGTACCAATCTCATCGAAAGAGCAGTGATGACTTTCCCTGGGACATAGCTCAGACCAAAATGTAGCTACAGGAGTCTGTCTGGATACTTATAAAGTGCATTCTTGAATTCTAGATGTTTGATGGAGATGGTCATGTTCAACTCAGTGAATGTGAAGTAAACTCCACATTTCTCTTCCAAGATGAATGAGCTGATGGGGCTTTTTGCAGGTTTCCTAGGTTGTCAGTGGAGACAAATGGGATTCATAAAATAAGGCTCTTAGGTCAGGAAAAATGCTGAAACAGTTGCAACTTACTTTGGAGCTTAGTTTCAGACAACCTAAAGTATCAAAAAGAAAACGAGATATAGAAGTGAGTGAAATTGGTAATAGAGAACTTAAAAAAAAAAACAAACTTGAGCTTCTGTTGAAAGGGTGTTCAGAGGCTAAATTTGTGCACAATTATTATCATAACTAGCCTGAACTGATTATAGATGTGCAAAATAACACTAAATGTCACGTGTGAATTTACATCCATATTTGAGAAAGATACATTTAAAGTAATCAATAGCATTCACATAGCAGAAGACAAGCTAAACAAATAAATGGCAGTACCCTCTTCCCTGTGGCATTTTTCTTTCACTTTCTTCTCAAGGGTCACAAACATTTTGTGGAAAAGGGATGTAAAAGTGGTCTTTTGAACTTCACTGGATCTTGATTCATGTATTTATAATATATTTGTAGAACTAATATATGGCACCTTTTAAGACATTTTTGGGGGACATATTCTGAGTCACATGTTTATTCTACTACAATAAAGTAAAATATTTCATCATATACATTGGGCTAACTACAAAGGGAAAAGATTTGTGCTTTGCTGCATCCCATCATCAAATCAGGACAAACATAGGGCTCCTACCTGAAGAAACAGTATGGAGTCTGTCTTTGTAGACATAACAAAAGAAATAATAGCTTCTCAAAAGATGATTCAGAGCATCTAATTTGAACACTTGCTGTGAATTGCCCTCTGGCAGATTCTTTCTATGCTACTTTTCACTGAGTACCTGCAAAGCTTCGGAAACTATCCACTTAATTTACGTGCATGAGTTATTTTCTTAGGGCTAGATGGGGAATACTGGAGTGGGAACAGGGTTTTACCACACAGATGCAAAATATAACTCTTCTAGAGACCCTTGTACCCAGTAACCTGATAGTTTTTGTCTTTATCTGAACTGGAGTACATCATATAAATTTTTGACTGCTCAGTTAAACTGACTGTGACTGGTGTATGTTTAAACACACAAGGCTGCAACAGATCACAAGTGGGTGATCTGGAACTTGTAATTTTTTTGTTTGTTTTTTGTTTTTTGTTTAATATAACAATATAGTTCATGATTAAAAGGAAAGATGAAATTAAAAAAATAATTTCCACTTGTGATTTTTGTAGTATGTCTTCATAACTATAAACAGGAAAATAAAAGCTTTGGCCAAGATCAAAATTTTGAGCCACCAGAAACTAGAAAGCATTGCATTCATAAAAATCAGAATGAACATGAACATCTGTATTCTGCAAAAAACCAGAAAAATATTAAAAATACAACTTTTCTTTAATTCACCTTTCACAGTGATGCACTACCTATTCTGCCTTACAGATGCTGCTATATCTTTTGGGGGGTAAAAGTAGGAGCTTTGCTGTTGTTTGAAAAGAATGAGACACGTCATTCTTTTTTTTCAAAGCAGATTTTTTCAGTCAGCTGTGCTGATACCTTCAGCAACACTAGACATATACTCAGAGAAAATACTTGGTGACAGGAAAGTCTGGCTCTGAGTATCAGAAAAAAACACAAATCTGTTCTTATTTACAAAAAAAAATAAAATATGTAAAGGTTCTTACCTTGCACTTTACATTCTGCTGTCATAAAATAATTGTCTTCTGACAGAAACACAAATCTCTGTAGATCCTTTCTTACCCTCTGCAGATGTCAAGATCTACAATCTTTTAGACACTGCTTTCCTCCCTGCCTCTTTTTTTTTTTTTTTTTTTTTTACTATCTGAATTCAATCACAGGTGCAAAATTGCATGACTCAAATAATTTGATTCAAATCTGTGTCATCACTATGCCGAGGCATCCAGTTCCAGACTAAATTCTCTCTATTATCTATTTTTATTAGTCCCACAATCAAGTCATATTATTTTCTATAACAGAAATTGCATTGTTTCAAGTCAATTCATATTTCATACTTTCATAATGCATAGATGCACCAACAACAAAGTGATATAAAGGATTTTCTAGGAAGAACAGAAATTGTTAATAAACCCCAACAGAAAATAATCATGATGTCAAAACATTTCAGCTATCCAGTGTTCACAGGGACCTCTGTGATTAACTTTAAGATGAAACATTCAATAACAAAAATAAATGTGTTAAAAAATAAGTTATTTCTTACATAATGCAAGAATCAGAGCACCACCACTGGCTTGTTACAATAGATGGCATAGCTAAAATATAATTTTCACTGAATATGCAATTAGTACTTTCTGTGGAGGGTTCTTTGAGACATACACGTCTGTAGCCAAAGTGTATGGTGAGATGGCTTTTAACAGAAAGTACTGTGAATAAAGAACAAGTGGCTGACTATATTATGTCACAGTAAAAAGTACTGCAGAAGTGAGTAGTAAAAAAGTTGTTGTGATAGCTTATTGAAAATGGTTATGGTACATTGTCTTTGCTCCTCCTGGTAAAAATTTCTGTGTTATTATTATTCATAATCAGAAGGTACAATCAGTGTAATATGAAACATTTTAAATGTCTCTTTCATTGCACTTTAGGATTGGGTTAGTTTTGAACTTTGTTTTTAGGTTGCTTTTCCTAAACAACCTAATCTTTTTTTGATGGTAGGACTGCAAAAGATGACTGAGCTTTTCTGCACAAGGATTAAATTTATTTACACATGTAAAGTTTGCTGCCTATCAATCAGTATTCCTCCAGCCTTACAGCAACATGGCCATACTTGTCTATAGCATCAATTAAATTCCAGCAATTTAAGTAATTACTTGGTCAAATACCTGGGATATATTGTTACTTATGAAACCTTATGTTTTGATCTGTTTTGGAAAAACACAATTCTTGGTGAACAGAAAGTTATTCCCTGACAATTCTCTGTTTGAGAACTCTTCTCATTTCTTGAACTGTCTCATAATATGTAATATAATGTAGTACTGGTTATCTATAGATTCTTGAGATCAATTACACTA
This sequence comes from Phaethornis superciliosus, assembly GCA_023637945.1. Taxonomy (NCBI): domain Eukaryota; kingdom Metazoa; phylum Chordata; class Aves; order Apodiformes; family Trochilidae; genus Phaethornis; species Phaethornis superciliosus. Next base: position 78,116,786 of record JAJQWJ010000002.1, read on the forward strand.
CTGACAATGACCTATTTTTTTGTTTATTATTCACCTGTAAACATTTGTTTCATAGAAATTACATAGTTATGACTATAGCTTTTCCCTTGAATATTTCCACTGATTTCAGTAGTTATCCCACAAATTTTCCCAGTACATTTAATACGCCTTACTGAAGTCTGTGATGAATTTGTAATCGTTTGTATTTTGAAATTGTCTCAGAGCAATAAATACTGCAAATATTAGATTTGTGTGTATATGCCAGAGAGTAAAAGAGAATATGTACTGTCTTTTAATCAGTAGGAGGGGTTTTTCTGTTGGGTTTTTTTGTGTTTGTTTTTTAATCCTTATTATTGACACAAAATGTACTACTTGCCTGACTTGACAACTGTGTCAGAGAGGTCCTTTGTAACCTCCAAATATCCTTTTCATTCTTGCTTTCCTGAGAGAAAAAGAAATCCAGAGATTCTCTGGAAGGAGCACTTCCTTACAGCCTTCAGACCACTTCTTTGCTCCTCTTGATTTCAGAATACTCCACAAATCTTTGTTTCCACTTAAAACAATAGCTGCCTCTCTGAGTATTGAGCAGAAAAGCAAAAAACCAAAATTCAGAAAACATGCATTTCTGCATATTGGCAAAAACTGTATCTAATCCAAATGTGATCTTAGGTCTGCTTATTATTAACTCCAACCTACTTGCTTTTCTCTCTAAACGTCTCAAGTTAGTATAATTTAGGACGATGATTTATTATAAAGAACAAGAAATATTTTTTCCAAATGCCTACAGGTTTTAATTCTGTGGGTCTCCATCTGTCTGGAGAGAATGTTTGTGTTGCTACTTTGTCATTTATTTCTCAAATACAGCCCCAGCAGCTGTGCCCTCACCGAGTTCACTGTGAACTTGATGATCTCTGATGTCCCTTCCAACCCGACTAATTCTATGATTCTATGATTCTAATGGCCAACACAAGTTTGTGGAAAGTGATCCAGCGTAAGAAGTAGCCAACATTCTTAATACAGTAAGGAACTTTTTCCTTTCCATGACAGTGAAATCGATGAGAATCTGAGATGTCTGACACTCTTCAAGATGAAGAGTATACCATGTCACACTGAAGAGCTGAGGTAATTCCAGCTGCATCTCGCAAGGTATTTCTGGTGCTTAGAAAGTTTAAGATCAAAAATGTGAATGATTATTACATCTGTGGTGAAGACTAGACTGAGTGCACTTGCGCTCACACTTCAAGAACCTTTTAACTTGGGAGTGCTTTTATAGTGCTGGCAATATTTGAAAATGAACAATGCCATCAGCACTTTGTCTATTCTTATATGACAGATTGTTAGTGTTACAGTCTATCATTTGATGCTGCATGCACTCTGAAAATACTGCCACAGCACTTGAATAGGAGAGAAGTCAGATCAAGGCTTCAGAACTGATTCTTGAGGAAAATGAAGCAGCTTGTGTAGCAATTAACTGCCTTTTCAGTGGTTCAACTCTGAACATGGATTCTATATACTCAATACTCTATTATATTCCAAAAGTCATGGCAGTCCGGTCCCCACTGACTGGAAAAGGGGAAATATAACCTCCATTTTCAAAAAGGGGGAGAAGAAGGATCCAGGGAACTATAGGCCAGTCAGTCTGATCTCTGTGCCCGGTAAGATAATGGAGCAGATCCTCCTGGAGGCACTGCTGAAGCAGAAGAATAATGAAGAGGTGATTTGGTATAATGAACATCACAGGTAAATTGTGCCAGAGAGATCTTGTGATCTTCTATGAAAAGATCACAACATCAACAGACAGGGGAAGAGCAAACAGTGTCATTTACCTGGACCTGAGCAAAACCTTCAACACTGTCCCACATGACATCCTGCTCTCCAAGCTGGTAAAATGTGGGTTTGATGGATGGACCACTCGGTGTATAAAGAACTGATGACTGTACCCAAAGGGTGGCTGTCAATGGGTCCATGTCCAAGTGGGGGCCAGTGACAAATGGACTCCCTCATGGATCAGTATTGGGACCAGTCCTGTTTAACATCTTTGTTGGTGACATGGGCAGTGGCATTGAGTGCACCCTCAGCAAGTTCACTGATGACCCCAAGCTGTGTGGTGCAGCTGACACACTGGAGAGAGGGGATGTCATCCAGAGGGACCTTGACAGGCTGGAGAGCTGGGCCCATGCCAACCTCATGAAATTCAACAAGACCAAGTAAGTGCAAGGTCCTGCATCTGGGTTGAGGCAATTCCAAGCACTGATATGGGCTGGGCAGTGACTGGCTTGAGAGCAGCCCTGAGGAAAAGGACTTGGGGGTGCTGGTGGATGAGAAGCTCAACATGAGCCATCAGTGTACACTTGCAGCCCAGAAATCTAAACTGGATCCTTGGCTGCATCAAGAGAATTGTGGCCAGCAGGTGAGGGAGGGGATTCTCCTCCTCTACTCTGCTCTTGTGGGACGCCACCTGGAGAACTGCATCCACTTCTGGAGCTCCCATTACAAGAAAGACATGGATGTGCTGGAATGTGTCCAGTGAAAGCTCACAAGGATGATCAGAGGGCTGGAGCACCTCTCTTATGAAGACAGATTGAGAGAGTTGGGGTTATTCAGTCTGGAGAGAAGTCTCCAAGGGGACCTTATTGTAGCTTTCCAACATCTGAAGGGGGCTACAAGGAAGCTGGTGAGGGATTTTTTAGGATCTCAGGTAGTGACAGGACTAGGGGGAATGGATTCAAACTAGAGGAGGGTAGATTTAGATTAGATATTAGAAAGAAGCTCTTCACCATGAGGATGGTGACACATTGGAACAGGTTGCTCAGAGAGCTGGTGGAAACCCCATCCCTGGAAGTTTTTAAGGCCAGGCTGGACAGGGTTCTGAGCAACCTGATCTAGTGGGAGGTTTCCCTGCACATGTCAGGGGGGTTGGAACTAGATGATCTTAAAGATCCCTTCCAACCCTGAAAATTGTATGATTGTGTGATTCTAGTTCCCAATGTTAGACAAACCTAAATGTTGAAAGTCCTCTCTCTGCTTTTAACATGGTGGATTTAAGCTTCTGTTACAATGGCTAAGTATATAAAATAGAGGTATTTATATGCCATATATCCCATGTCTTTCTGATGGATTATAAATGTAGAAATTATAAAGAAAAAATGGGAAATAACACATAATGAAGTCAGAGAATCATTTAGGTTGGAAAAGGTCTTTAAGATCACTGAGACCAACTGTGGATCTAACACTGCTAAGCCCACCACTAAGCCATATCTCCAACTCATATATATGCTGTCGCAATAACATCTAATGTAGAATATCTTATATCCCACCTTCAAAATTCTCAGCTGACAGCTGTTGGTCTTGTATTGTTATTTACTATGTAGAAGAAGTAGAAAGTCTTCTCTTAGTAATATCATTCAATGTTTACCTGTAAGAACGAAAGTCACCTAATATCTTTAAGCAGTGGCAAGACTACATGTGACCCATTAACTTATGTCTCTATTTCTTGTTCAGTAAAGACCAATAGTGATCAGGTGTTTCTATCTAGTAGTATTTTAATTACTGAAGATGAAGGTATAAGGATATTTTGCTATATCTGACTTCAAGGTCAACAAACTTTACAAAGAGTAACCTTACTCTAAAGATCAGGGAGACATCAGGCTGATATTTAGGCAATTGATTCTTCTATTTCAGATACAATCAGTATATAATAATATGAATGCAATCCATTACAAGAATGAATGCTAACAGAAGTTGAAAACTTTGACAATCTCAGCAAATCTCACTAATAGACAGTTTTTACCACCATTTAAATTATAGTGTTAATAATTGTCTGCAGCATTATTTGTGTCTATCCTGATTGATATCCCGACCAACTATTTCATAATGGGGGCAGCTGAATAAGTGCAGAAGAGGTAGACTGTGAAATCTCTCTTACAATTGCAACACTTAGGCAGTAAAATGTTTCAGGGAATAGACTGAAAGTGTGAAACTTTATATAGATACGTTATGATGAAAGTATATGCTTGACTTTTCTGGCCTTGAAGGCCCTGCAAGACCTTCACAGTACTTTACTTCACCAGGATGATTAAGAAAGAAAAAAACCCAACACATACACACACACATTTACCATAAAATTGTTAATGAGATATAAATAATCTTAGCTCAAGATACCATAAAAGACTACTTAGCATTTTGCTTATGATTTTACATAATTCATCTAAATATAGTTAATTGCAGAGAAGACTTATTTTTGTTATGTGTGACATTTTCAGGCGGTAGCTTGATCACTTTGTTTCATAATGAGATGCTGCATATCTATTTTGGTGCATCTGTAGAGCTTGAATCAAGCTACCCTTTCTATTCTTACATTTTGAAACCTTTGGTATCTCTTCCAGTTATGATTGTATATTTATATATATAATTTTGTATATATTTACACACATGTATATAACATATACACAGATATAACATGATTAGATCAGTACTTGCGTCAAACAGCTTTTCCGTGTTAACAGTGTCAGTATTCAGATGGGCTAATCTTTCAGCTTTGCAAGCAGACACTGTTTTTTCATTTCACACCCCATTCCCTTACAGCATTTCATTAAAGATGAAGTCATCAAAATACATAAGCTCATGCTTAAATATAATTGTGCATTTAGTTTCATTCTTACTCGGCAAATCTTTTAAGGCTGTGCTCAAAGTTAATCAGTATGTTACTAAAATGAATTATTATTTTCCTCCTGTTTATTTTGAGTTTTAGCTGGATAACATTCAAAAGATGTTTTATAACTGTTGTCACAAAACTGATTCAAAGAGCATATTCAGTAATGGATGCCAGGTGTTCTTTGGGAGATCATCCCTTGAGCTGCTATTACTTAGAGGACAGAGTAAGGTATGTTGTATCTTGGTTTAGTAAAAATGTATGTATTTTAATTATTATTTTCAAATGTCATTATTAAGCATCTTTAATGTGGTTTCTTAAAGGTGTAACGCATACGGAATAACACTGTCTGTCACTCATCCCGCTTTTTATATTGCACTCACTAATTTCAAGACAATTTAAAAGAAAGCTACAACTTTCAAAGATGTCATTTTCATTTCATGAGCATAGGCAGGTAGAGAAAAGACAGACTCTGTTAATGTCCTACTAGCAGAAGTCCTGTAGAACTCTGGTTCTTATCAGGCATCAGAACATCTGTAGAGGTGTTCAGCATAACTAAGTGTCATGGTTTAACACAGGCACTTAACACAGTGTTAACATGGTTTAACAAAGACAGAAAATTAGCTCTATCCTGCCCCAAACCAGGACACTAAGTCTGGTTGCTTTTGGATTACCATTAATTTCTTCTATTCATCAGTGTATTTCTTCATACATAGCTGCTCCATGCCTGAGATTCTTACAAGCATAACTATTTAAAACTGGCTTCAAAATTACAGACAGTATTTTGTATCATATAATTCAAAGTGCCAAGCCCATCACTCCCATTGGTGGTTCTTGGATGATCCACATCTTTTGTTTATTCCTATATTATGATCTCTCATCTGAGGGGTCCATCTTTCTATCACACTTACAATAAGCCTGAACCCAGCTAGGCTCCAGGACATTCCCTTAATACAAAACACATAAATAATTTTTTGAGTATCTGTAAGTGCACAACTATTAGTCTAAAAAAGAGAAACCTATTAAAGCTTTATTCAGAAATTCAAGCGAAATATTGGAAGAGTACTCTATAGTAAACCCATATTAATTCCCATCTTATGGCACCATTGCTGGCAAAGGTTATGTCTACAGTCCTATTCACACCATTTGTACACTATTACATGGTTGCATAAATAGGTCTCTTTGGTCAACAAGTCTGCACTGTGGAAAGATAGAGATGCATCTGAGGACAATGACAAGTGTGCAACAGGAGAGTAAAACATTTTTTTTTTTTATTTTCTCCCATGATCTACAGGGTATACTCCATATAAACATACAAAGATAATGCATAGAAATTACCCCTACAGGTAATTCTATTCTCAGAACATTGACTGATGAATGATGGAAGAAAAGACTGGTAAGAAGAAGAGAGGGAAAAATATTTCCAGAAGTAGTTAAACTAAAATGACTGGGTTTTTTACCCACAGGGAATGTCTACCAAGCCACCCTTTTCCTGATATTTTGATGTCTCTTCTTACATACCTGTTATGGTTTGAGGGGAGGCACAGGCTAATTTTACAGTATCAATACAAGTACCTGGAGAGAGGATGTTTAGGGGCAGAACAGAGAGAGGCCACTATTCCCTCCTGTTTCCTGACATACTCTATAATAAAGTCAAGAGGACCAGAAGTCCCCCACCTTCTTTGTGCTCTGCTCTTCCCTGCCCCTTTGCTGCACTTGCAGGTCTTGGAGAGAGGTTCCTGCTCTGTTATCAGCTTGCCATGTGCTCTGCATGATCCAAATACACCAGGTTCTGGGAAGAGCTCTGGTCCCTTTTCCCAAGATGGCTCTGCTGCAAGGAACTTTCAGCCACTTTTATCAGCAATGATCAATATATGTTTTTCTATGTATTTGTATACTTGTTCCTTAACTCATGTGTTAATATCCCTTGCCTGCTCTTTTAAACCTGTTCCAGTTGTAACTCCTAACCCGTAAGTCTCTCTTCCTTATTCCCTGTTATCCTTATCCTTTGCCCTAGGAGGGTGGAGGGGAGTAATAGAAAGCAATTCTGTTATCTGGGTTTTGGTTCTCCCTGACCAGTAAACTGAGACAATACTCTGTATATTTTTATGGGTAAAAGTTACCATGTGCTGTGTCTTTTTTGGCTGTGTCCCTGTATTGTATGGCCAACTGGCAGCTAATTCACAAAATGACTTTCAAAGTGACTTGATTTAGGCAATGAACTCTACTTGCCTTCTCCAATCTGCCAAATTAATTTAGGTCTCTTCATTTCACTCAGCTGTCAATTTTCATAAACAGAATAGGGACTTCATTTTCTGAGATTCCTGTTCTTCTACCAGATCTTGTCAAGACTGACTAAGTTCAAAAGTAGCTGTCATCAGTGATAGATGAAGACAGGACACAATGATTTAAGTCTTGTTTCATGTGGCAACTGATCTGTAAAAAAAACCATGTTAGCAGAAACAGAAATATTTTGTGCTCCACCTTTGTAGAATGAATGTATTGTCAGTGCTATGATGTAATACTGTAAAACTTAGTCACACGTGGTTAAATGGTCCTTGCAAAAAACAGTATGATGTGAAAGTGAAATAATATATTGGATTAATTACTGAATATTCAAAAAAGTTAATGGAGCCATTTAAACAATAGGGAATAATAAATACCAGAATCTGAATATTCTCTTTAAGTCAATGGGATATATTTTTTGTTTTAAACTGAGAACAGAGAAAGTCTCAGATACAGTAATTACTGAGTAGTAATTTATTTGTCAATTGTTATTATTATTGTTCCACAAATTTAGATTAAATTCTGTCAGAATTCTCATCTATCATGACGTTGCATCAAAAATAATAGTTGTGAGATTTTTTTTTCCCACATTGTACATTTAAACAACATGGCATTGTTTTATGTCAAAATCAAGTAAAATTTTCAGGGAAAAGCTTACTAATAAATCATTGTATATCTATTAAAGAACAAGGGGAAGCCTATGTACTCGAAAGTCTGTTACTAATGAAGCTGTTCATTTGATAGAATAGGAAAACCTATGAACATGTTGTTCCTGTGTAATTTCTGTGTGAATTTTTGTATCTTAGACATACTGTAAAGCTTTTAATAAACAAAATGCAATTTAAATAATTTGATAGATTATTAAACTGTGACCCAAAGATGGCAGATTTATTTTTTAAGAAATCAAGCAGAAGTTTCGGTTTTTTACCCTGACTAGTTCATAAAATTATCTTTTTGATTCTTGCACAGATTAAAAAGTATGTTTGATCAAGTGGTTGCTCCAGATGAAAAATATCTTTTGGTAGTGCAGATATTAGCTATCTTTGCTCAGTTTTATCATCTTTCTGAGAAAGGATTCATGCCTGAAAATATTAATAAAATAAGGCTTATCATGAGTAGTTTTTGGGCCATTTGTCATTTCAGTCCCTAGCCTGAGGGTGACAGACAGGGGTGAGGGATACAAGGAGTGTCTTGTGCTGCCCATAATTGGTACTGGAGGTGAATACATTTGTTACTGGCATTAAGGTTTTTTATTAAAAGATAACTTTACAGTAGAAGTTCTGATGGATAGATACTGTCTTTATTTTTTGGTGATTTATCTATGCATTTACTTATATACTTAGGGACACAGGCATATATTTGTATAATATGCAAAAACCATAATTGTCCAGTTCATTCTATATAGGTAGGGGGAGATATGCACATTCGCTTGGAAGCAGCTGGGTAAACCAGGCAGAGTAGCATGCTCTGACTCAAGCAAGAGAGTAAAAAAGCTCAGCACAAAGAGCTGACACCAAAGAAGACAGTGCTGAGTGAAGCAGGCATTAAATAGTCAGGAGGAGTCCACAGTGAAAAATATCTTTGGACCCTCAGAGAACTATGCAAAGGTTGCTACGGCAGAGAAAGCCCAGCAGTAAGGACATGCCCTAACAGTAAACAATGTGCAGAGAGACAGTTGTGTCGGAATCCTTTTTGTTCATATTTTTTTTAGCTCCAGTCAAATTGAGTTTCCTCTCCTTAAAAAGTTATTCCTTTTCCTAACAACGCATATTTTCTGAATTTCAAAGCTTTTGTAGTTTTCTGGTGTACTCAATATAAGGAAATGGAATAGCCTGGTGTCTTCAAAAATACTGACTCAAGCATTTTCACACAAGCTGTTAATAACTCATTACTTTATGCTAACTGGTACTGGAGGAGCAGCCAATATTTCAAATATAGGACCGAGAGAGAATGCCAAAAAGATGCTTTTAAGCCTCTTTCCTTTCACCCCTTTGCCCTTTGCAAGCAAGAAGGATGCCATTTAACTTCAATAGTCAGATTATAAATGGCTAAACCATAGAAAGGATATGTACTACAAGTTGTAGATTACAACTGCAAGGTGACAGTGGAAGTAAAAATGCACTTCTGCTTTTGTCTCTAGAGTTTCATGGGGCATCTGAAAAGACTGCTTCACGTATGAAGGAGGAAGGAGATTAGTGAAGAGTTCCTTATAGTATAAAAATTGAATATATTATATTATTATTTTGCTGTTCCCTTTCTTCCTTTTAGGTGGTTCTGTGACAGTAAAAAGAAAGATCTGCATAGAGAACATAGAAATTTGTCCCCTCAAATAATATTTGAAAAATGGGATTTCGGAATCTAGATTTAATAAGTGTTACAAAGCACTGTGAAGCTTTTCTTAAATTTCTTTTGTTTACAGATTTTCCAAGGTATTAAGGCTTCTAAAAATGCTACAGGACACACACACACACAATGTTGTTCAATGTTTGATTTGTATCCATCTCATGAGATGGATACAAATAGAAAACATTGTCTAATGTTTTCTATTCCTTTTAGTCTTAACTTCCATAGAATGTGGATTCCATGTAACTGAGTCATCTGGTCTTTTATAATAATCTATCTAGTTCTGCAGAGAGGAGGTAGGGTATGTGGCGGGGGTGTTAAGTGCTGTGTGCAAGTAAAACTTAAAATTAACATAATCATTATTTGACATAATTAGATTTTCCAATAACCATAAATTAGCCGACAGCAGGTCATGTTTAATTGAATATTTTAAAATTAGTATACTTCAGCATTTTATCAGCTAATGTCACTATATTTAAGTGTCTGTCAGTATTTTCATTAAGAACCATATTTTGGAAAATGGAGTTTAATTAAACAGTGTCTCTACTATTCTAAATTTTGTCTGGCTGAGAGCATACAGTCAGGAAAGAAATTGTTTCACAACATAATTATGACCCTAAATGAACTGAAGCAAGCAGGCAGGACATTCACCTAAATTCTCAAATTACATCTGTTAAGAGCAAAATCTAAAGAAGTCAAAGTGAATGGAGAGAAGTCTGGGGGCTTGTTTGGTTTTCTGTGGGTTTGTGTTTTTATGTTGGTTTTTTTTTTCTTTTTCTATGTTTTGGTTTTGGGTATTTTTTTGTGTGTGTTGTTTCTTTTAACGTAATTTAATAAAAATGCAATAATCTACTTGGAGGTGAATACAGTTTAAAAAGCAAAAGTAGAATTAGATTGAGGAGGAAGGAGAATGTATTACAGCAGAGATCTTCCCCTGTTCCCCAGAAACAGTAGGTCTATTAAGTAACCTGAAAGATACGCAGTCAGCTCTTTATGAGCATCAAACTGAAAAATTCACAAAGTCACACAGGAGAAGTGGCATATAAATTTTGTGGCAAGTATATCTTCAGGGATTTGTGGAGTCATTTAATAATCTCTAATATACTCCTGAAATGGAAAAGAAGGAGGTCAGTTTTAACTTTTGGTTAAACATTTAGCTTTGGTTAAGCTTTAACTTCAGCCATTTGTTCCTGGAAAAGAAGACGATTGCCAGTGTATGGATGGTTGGAACAAAACCTTCTAAGATTAGGAAAGAAAATACTATTCTGTAGCTGTGTTGTACAACAGATGAATGTCCAGTCTTGGAGGTTAAGTAGGAAGTTAATTTATATTCACCCACGACCAGGACAGAACTTTTTGTACTAGTAAATGGGGCACGTCCACCTTTGGCTTCATATCCATCATCAGTACTATTTCCAAAACATTTCATATGTGTTCAAGTTATTCTACAGTGGTTCTAAAATAACAATACAGTACTGAAGACTACTACATTACATTACAGATGTACAGATGTTTCATTAGTGCAGGTGATAGAAGACTGATGAATAATTAAGATACATGAATCATTACAGGTGAATTACTTCAGCCAATGTTATGGAACCAGTCAAATAAGGATGTTAAAATAGATGGTATGAACATGCCTAAGAAATATTTTTAGCAGGAAAATATTAACTAAAAGTGTCCCTGACTAAGTAGATGTAGATTATGGGTGTACATCAGAGTTAATATAGGATTTGTTTGGGGTTTTTTTGTGTTTCCCTTTTTTTTTTTTTTTTTTTTCCAGAGAGAAAGGCAGAGAAAGGATACAGCAGTGCTTTGTGGTTGCACTTTAACAGTACTTAAACAAAAAAAAAAAAGAAAAAAAAGAAAAAAAAATTGCCATGGTCAATTGTGACAATAACATTACTTTGAAGGAGCATAGAACTGGCTCAAAGGAACCCAAAATAAAGTGAAAAAACAACCCTTCAGCAACAATATGTATTTTTCTGACATGGTATATGTTTGACTTGGCACTTCAAATTTGTTCCAAAATAAATTCCAGGGTAATTTTAACTTATAATTTGTTCTGACAAATTTTCTACTGCCTTTCTGTAGCTCTATTGATGCGCCTGATTGGACTGTCCATACTTGGCTGAAGGAATTTTTTTTTATGTTTTTCCTTTCTGTATCTGACTCATGTGGCAAGATTTTGGCAGTGAGGGGGCTGTGAGGGTGGCTTCTGTGAAAAGATATCACAATTTTCCCCAGTGCTGGACTGCTGGACACAATCGCTTCCAGTAGGCTCCCAAGATGGACCTGTCACAAAAAGTGGCTTTCCTTTGTCCATACTTTGCAAAAATCTGAGCTGAGAAAAACCTTTGTTTTTCAAGCAATAACTTCCTTTTTAAGCATAATCATGCCATTACTCAGGGTATGCACCACTCACCTCTTCAGGCCCAAGGTTCATCAATGCTCTTGTAATTGGGGCAAAGTAAGAGTGAAAAACTGGAAAACATAGGCACTACATGCCCTGCCATTTCTTTGGGAAGCAGAAATAATAAAATAGGAATCATCAGTTACCAAAAGTAACCTAAATTGAGATCGGGGGTGTTGGGCACAAACAGATGCTCTGGATGGATCTCCCACTGCAGCTGGAAAGCTCCACAGATATAAGACTTTTGGGGGTTTTGTCCAACCCTACAGCTCATGGTCAGCCTGCCCAAAACAGTCACCAACTGGCAGGCCTGTTGTCTGAAATGTTGAGTCCTGCTCCTCATTTGAATATCACTGAGTAGCTGCAGACATTGGTGGTCTCCTTATGATGACGGTCACCCTTTTAATCCACAGTGATTTTAAGGTGAGCTTGACAGAGTGTTCCGTGAAAAGTGCTTTTCTCACCTTCCTGCTTTTGGTTTGCCCATACATGTTTTATGACCCACTGCCATCAGTTCCCTGATATCAGAGACTCAACCATTACAGAGGATAGCAGTCAACAGTTTTGCTTCCCTCATTCACCTACTGCCAGAAATCAGAAAATAAATACCTGGCTCCTAGATACTCCTACTCTATCTTCTTTGTACCTTAACTTTCTGAACACAGGCCATAATGATATTATATCCAGTGCAGAGAACTTGTATGAATTTGTATCACCAGCCTTCACTTGGAAAGAGCTTATTTGGACTTGCCAACAAGGAAAAGATTCAGTCTAATTCATCACATAGTCTGCAGATGTCATTCAGGAGAAGGAGAAACATAGCTCTATGTGGTAATTATGTCTTTGTGATATGACTTAGTGATATGACATCCTGTTCATAGCCTCCTACTTTCACTAGGGTAATAACTGAGTCACTCCTCTGTGTGCTGTGAATAATTTTATTAAAATGCATAGATGTAGTCCAAGTAGATTAAATTCCTGTTTTCAAGGGATCTGAAAATATGCAGATCTGATATTTGGCTTGACTGCAGCCTAAGCTGGTATATTCTAGAAAGGAAGTCTGGACAAATTGTGAAGTCAAGAATAAGAGAGTTAAAAGACTTCTTTGATCCACAGAAATGAATGAAAAATAATTTTATTGGCAAAAAATTGAGTGTCTATGTTGTGATTTTGTGACTTGTTTATCAACATGCTTTTGGTTGGTCCTGAACTGATGAATCAGTTGGACGAGATGATAATTGCAGATCCCTTCCACTTGAAATATTCTGTCTTCTCTCCTCTCATCTTCTCTGTTCTCCTCTCTGTGCATCTACTTATCAATTTCTCCACTTACCTTCTGCCTTGTATTATATGTTATGTAGATTTTTCTTTATTATTGATTTATAGTGATGTATTTGAAGGAAAAAACAAGTCTTCTGTGACCATTGCAAATGCTGAGTCAAAAATTTAAATACAGAAAATTTAAATATTTTCTTAATAAGGAAAGAAAAACTTTTTTACTGCAAGGATGACCACAACTAGAATCTCCTATAGATATCTGCAACATACATTGCCTGGCCCCAGTAGAAAACAACCACACTTGCTTTCAGAAATGGAGAAAGTGTTTGTGAGTCATATAAACTACTGTAGTTCTTTAAATGTAGTTCTCTAGATGTAGTTCTCTAGTTTAGATAAACCAGTTGAACTAAGTATCAATGTCTGTTATATGGTTTTTTAGATTACTCTTAGTGTTCACACTTGATGAAGTCCAATTTTACTAAAAATTCTTTGATGGGCTTGCCTTGGTCAAGTACAAATTCCCATCCACCTGTCCAGTCATCCACCTGTCTACCCCTCCTTCAAGGGATGAGGTGTAAAACAAGAAAGAACGGGAATGAGAAAGGTTATTGGTAGAGATAAGAACACGGAGATGGATCTCTTAACGGCTACCATCACAGGAAAAATATATGTGAATCTGGCAAAATCCACTTATTGTCAAATAAATGAGAGTTGAATGGTGAGAAACAAAGGCAAATGAGAAAAAATTTTCCCCCCTTCTTTCTTCTTTCCCAGCTCAACTTCATTCCTCCATTCCCAAATCCTCTGCCTCTGCTCTCCCAAGCAGCCCCAGATTCTGGGTAATGAGGGCTGTGGTGAGTCCACAACAGCACCTTGCCTTTCCTTCCACCTCACACTTTTCCCTTCTTGTCTTAAGTTAGTGCAGTGGTGTTATGGAATTAGGGGGGCCACAGAGGTGGCTCCTGTGAGAAGCTGCTGGAAGCTTCCCTAGCTCTAATTCTGGCCCTGCCTCTGTCCAAGGTCAAGCAGAAATGCATCTGGATGCGCCTCTGATGTAAACACTCTGAAAATACGGAATATGTCTCTCGAATCAGTATTTTTTCTGCTCTTTTAAAAATATATCAAACATATTCTCAATTAACAGATTTTTACCCCAAACTTAACTAGCTTCTGTTTTGTATCATGCCTGACAGGCACCTAAAGATAAGATTGCTAATCAGGCCTCCTCCTGGTACATGGTCAAGACAAAGACAATAAATTTAGCAAGGTAACAAGGACTGAAAGATCACAATAATTAAAAGAGAAGTTCTTAGGATGGCAAAATCCGTGCGTCATCTCTAGCAAGTCTGTATGACAGTGATTTATGAAAAGACAGAATCCCTTTTTGCTGTATAAAAACTCCAAGAGAAAAGGAGAAGATGCGGCTCTCCCTTCCCACCCTCCCACCCCCCCCCTTCTCTTGCCACTTCAGCTTCAGCTACGGGACAGCACCAGCAGAACAGCACCAAGCAGGAACTGCGGGACCTACGCATCCCCCCTCCAGTCAGAGGCCAGGGCCGGCGGACAGTGACAAAACTTAATTGCTCTCTTGTTTTCCTTTCCTTTTCTTAACAATTCTCTCCCCAAAGTGACTAATTTGTGTAAATTTCCTCTTCTTGTAAACTTGTGTTTTTTCTTTTAAAGGTGGCGTTATTGTCTCCTTTCCCTAAAATAAATCTTTTTAATTTGCTTAAATCATAAAGCCTGTTATTTTTGTAAATTTGTGCAATGTCTATGAGTAGTGGCTGATTTTTCCTCACAATTAAAATATAAAATAATAGCTCGGATCGTAGCAGCCTCTGTGAGTAATATGTTCAAGAAGTGGAAAATGAAACTGCAAAAAGACCTGCAGAACAGCGGAGAGGAAAAGGCGAGATCAGTGTTGGAGCAAAGTCAACAAAGGTCGGTGAGAAAGGAGCAGGAGGAGGTGCCCGAGCAGAGACTTTCCCCACAACCTGTGGTGAGATGGTGTCCCCCCTGCAGACCCTGGAGAGGAATAGTGGAGCAGTCCCTGAAGGATCATGGCAGGCAGACATGGAGCAGCATCCTGTGAAGGAGCATGGAAGGGCAGATGTAGACCTGCAGACACGGAAGACCATGGTGTGGTAGATGTGGATATGCAGTTGAGAAGGATCCCATGCCAGAGGAGATGACTGCTCCTGAAGAAGGCCATGACTCTGTGCGTAGTTCCTCTTGGACTCCACCTGGTGGGAGGGACTCATGTTGGAGGGGTTCGTGAGGGACTCCCTCCCTTGAGAGGGACCCTGCCTTGGAAAGAGAGAAGGCTGTGAAGAGTCCTCTTCCTGAAGAGGAAGGAGTGGCAGAAACAATGTGTGGTGAACTGACCCTAAAACCCCACTCCCCATGCTACTGTGATGATTAGAGGGAAGCAGTAGTGAAGTAATTTGGGCCCAGAAAGAAGGGAGGGATGGGCGGCAAAGGTATTAAGATCTGGTTGGTTGTGCTCTTTCTCCTGATACATTAATTTTATTTTTTTTAATCCCCAATTTAATTTTTTTTTTTTTTTTTTTTTACTTTTGACAATTGGGGATTGAAAACCTCCCTGTCCTTTTCTTAACTCATGAGACTTTAGGTGGATTTTCTCCTATCTATCCCACAGGTGGGGGTGAGCGTGAGTGAGCAGAGGCCTGATTGGTACCAGCTGCCCCTCAGAGTTTTCCCTGCTCCATCCCGGGGCCTTCCCAGGGGCTGCAGGGAAACCCCCGCCCCACCGGGGTCTCTCCCGGGGCCGCAGGGGCATCTCTGCTGGGGCGCCCGGAGCCCCTCCTGCCCTCCTCCTGCTCTCTGGAGCCTCGGGGCTCGCAGGGCTGTTTCTCCCCCTCTTTCCCTCAGCCCTGGCTGCCGGGCAGCGTTTTGCCCTTTCTGACCCAGGCTTTCCCCGAGGGGCTCAGCTCTGCCCTGCGCTGGGGCCCTTGGAGCCACCTGGAACCCAATGTGTCTGGTGTGGGGCAGCCCTTGCAGTCATCCCCCAGTGCTGCTGGTGCTTGCCAGTGGCACTGGGGCACCTGCACCCCACACAGTACTCTATCCTATAAGCATTTATTAAACTTGCAGCTCATTTGCATGTTTGTAAATATATGGAAGACTGGATAGCTGTTAATACCTCTGCTGCACTAAATGTCTTACAACAGATCTAAAAACAAACATGCTCCCATTATGTGAGGCAGACAAGATTGTTCTAGTCAAGGCACAGATACAGAAGGGTATCAGGGTTTATTTACATAGTTTTATTGAGTGTATATTTTTAGTATACTTTTGCTTTGTTGTTTTTTGTGTGTTTGCTTAGTTTTTTGATGAGTGCAAACCTGGCCGGTGGGACTTGGGAGAGGTTCAGAGAAGAAGTTTTAAACATAATCAGAATGATAGGGCACTATGAAAATAATTTAATTTAACGTCTGTATGGCACAGGTACATTGCATTGCAGTGATATTTGCATTATGTCTTTTGGGGCAATAGTCTGTGTGTGTCCTTTTAGTGTGATCCATGGTGTCATTATATTGACTCCATCTTGAAAACTTGAAGTTGTATAGATGAAGTAGGCTGGACTTGATGATACTAGGAGTTCAAACAAGCAAAATATTGTTGCACTTTATATGAAGGAAGATTAGTTTTAATCAAATAAGATGGGTTTGCTCCTGTATGATATTTATAATGTGCCTCCCCTACCACAGTTCATCGGCTCATCTTCACTTTCCTAAAGTTTTTATAAACTCAGCTTAGATAGAGTGTCCCCGTCCAACCCGGCCTTGAACACTTTCAAGGAGGTGTCATCTACTACCTCTCTGGGAAACCTGTTCCAGTGTCTCACCATCCTCATAGGAAAAAATTTATTCATAATAGCTAATCTAAATCAACATTCTTCCAGTACTCTATCCTATAAGCATTTATTAAACTTGCAGCTCATTTGCATGTTTGTAAATATATGGAAGTGGTACATTACCACTTGTCCTACTGCTACATGCTCTTGCAAAAAGTCCCTCACCAGCTTTCCCTTAGGTGATGGGAGGATGCTCTAAGGTATCCACAGAGCTTTCTCCCGACTGAACAACCCCAACTCTCTCAGATTGTTTTCAGATGTGCTCCAGCCCTCTGATCATCTTTGTGGCCCTCCTCTGGACTTGCTCCAAGAGCTTTATGTTCTTTTTGTGTTAAGGGTTCCAGACCTGGCCATAGTACTCCAGGTAGGGTCTCATGAGAGCAAAGCAGAGGGAATCACCTCCCTTGAACTGCTGCCCACACTTCTTTTGATGCAGGGCAGAATAGGGCTGGGTTTCTGGGCTGCAAGAACACACTGCTGGCTCATGTTGAGCTTCTTATCAACCAGCACCCCGAAGTCTTCCCCTCAGAATTGTTCTCTGTCCATTGTCCACCAAACCTGTATTTGTGCTTGAAATTGTTCCAGCCCATGTGCAGGACCTTGTATTTGGCCTACTTCAACTTCATGAGGTTGACATGGGCCCACTTCTCCAGTCTGTTAAGGTCCCTCTTAGGGATGGCATCTGTTCCCTCCAGCATGTTAACCATACCACACTGCTGGGTATCATCAGCTAACTTGATGAGGGTGCACTCAGTTCCAATGTTCATGTCACTGACAAAGATGTTAAACTGTACCTGTCCCAGTACCGACTCTTGAAGAATGTCACTTGTCACTGTTCTCTGTTTGAACATCAAGCCCTTTACCACTACTACCTATTGAGTGCAACTATCCAGCCAATTCCTTATCCACGAAGTGGTCCATCATCAGATTTGTATCTTTCCAATTTAGAGACCAGGGTGTTGTGACAGATAGTGACAAACTTTTTACAAAAGTCCAGGTAAATGACATCAGTTGTTCTCCCCTTGTCCACCAATGCTGTGACCCCATTGCAAAAGCCATCACATCTGCCAGACATGATTTACCTTTCATGAAGACATGCTGTTTGCCACCAACCACTTCCTCATTTTCCGTGTGTCCTAGCAGAGACTTCAGGAGCATCTGCTTCATAATGTTACTATACACCGAGGTGAGTCTCTGTCCTATAGTTCCCTGGCTACCTTGGTCTTCCTTTTTCCCATTTTTCAGAATGAGGGTATAATTACATGCATACATGGTCACACAATGCATCAACTCTTTACTTTGGGCTTGTTTTTCAAAAGAAATAGCTCCCTATTCTACCCCTGTGCCTTTCCCCCCCAAAAAAAACACAACACAGAGAATCAGAAAGTATAAGGAATAATGATGGAAGTTTACAATATCTGAGGCCAAGAAAGATATCAGCAGTCCTCTAAAACAGGAGAGAAGCCTCAGGTGTTTTATTATGATTCTGAAAATAATCATAACAGTTCAAATTTAATCCTGTAGTTGGTAGGGTGGTGGCCTTTTGTTAAAAAGGTAACATTTGATTTCTTAACAATTTCTTTGTGTGACATTTATTTACTTATTATGTTAGAAAAAAAGAAATACACTAGGGGACCATAACAAAAGACAATGTTGAAAGATCTTTCTCTCAAATTAACAGGATAAGAGAAGTTTTACAAGATTCTACTCTGTTTGATTTTTTTGTTTGGTTGGTTTTGGCTTTTTTGTTGGATTTTGGCTCTTTTGTCCAGTTAAATAATTTAAGATTATTTTGAAAAGATACATGATTTTTTTAATTTTATTTTTAGGTCAAGTGGGAAAACTTGTAAAAACTTTAAATTACACCATCCTTCTTTGAATGAAGTACTTAGAAATATTTAAAGTGCTCTAGTAATTTTAAACCAGTGTATGCTGCAATGCCCAGAACCATGATTGCTTCCAAATTTCATTTCCAATAAATTTAAATTGCTTTGTGCAATGCAGTGATTTAAAATTATTGGAGTGCTTTAAATTCCATACTGAAGTGCCTATAAAATTTGCAGTCCCCTAAGAATTTTAAATCACTCGGCACATCGTACTGCAACTTAAAGCAAGTTGAGCACAGAAGTCTGAGCATCCTATGCTTTAATTTGTAATGATAAACAACACTGGAAAATAGCAGTTAATGATTTACATGAAACGTGCCACTTCACAGTGAAAGAAGTTATGCCTATTTTTGTGACAACAGCGTAAAAACACTATTGTTTTGACCTAGAGAGCTACTTACTGTAGCACAAATAAGACAATATGTGGAGAGTGAGATAAAGAAAGTTTGTGAATGTATAAATAATTCAAATTTTTCACACTTATAAATAATATAGATGACTGCTATTCCATAAGCTGACAATACACCAACTACTGAGTGTTAACACACTTAAAAGCTGTCTCAAGGCAACATACCTGGATGCCACCTGGAATGTGTTATGTATCAGTGAAGCCAAATTCTATTATTAATACCATTAATGTGCATTCAGAGGTGCTTTCTTCACTTTTAGATTTGATTTTAAAAATACTTTATTATTATTATTATTATGTATCCTCCAAGACATTATATGTACAGGATAGTTTCCAATCTTGTGTTATGTTTCTTGAGCTGACTTTAGTAATATAAGCAGCCAGGAAATAAATAACAGTAATAACAATGTTATAGTGATGCAGTATTAATATTTAATATATCTTATATAGGCAACACTTTCCAAAACCATACTGTGTTAGCTTAGCTTTCTTTAAGGGAA
Organism: Phaethornis superciliosus; assembly: GCA_023637945.1. NCBI lineage: Eukaryota > Metazoa > Chordata > Aves > Apodiformes > Trochilidae > Phaethornis > Phaethornis superciliosus. The sequence goes on from JAJQWJ010000002.1 coordinate 78,136,408, forward strand.
TTTCGAAGGGATGTTTTTATTTGGGAAGAGAAAGAGTGTTGTTTATTTGCATTAATATTCTTTCACATATAAAAATCTCGTGTCTTTGTTCTGAAGTTGCTTTTTTGTTTGTTTGCTTGTTTTTGTTTGTTTGTTTCCTTGCTTTTTTTTTTTTTTTTTTCCCAATCAAACAGGTAGAAAAATCCATTGAATGGAGGAAAAATATAAAAACTGAAGTTCATTTATATTCAGAACTAGGGACTAAGTGGATGCAGTAATTTGAATTAACTGAGGATACTGTTATTTTAAGAGCCACAATCTGGTAGCTCAGTCTTTCCATTCTAATCTACTCCTGTGTAGTTTGTTTTGATTTTTTCTTTGTGTACCAAGCGAACCATTTCAATATATTAAGTGGCAGTTGTCAGATTAATCTCAGAGAATTCATTAGGGGAATTAACGATTTATAGGAATAAAATTAACAATGAAAGCATAGCAGATCCATCATTAGCTACTTGGGACCACATCACAGGCCTGAAGAGTAAGTTAGAACTCTTTTGCAACTGTAGAATTTTGCATAAGCAGACTGGAAACATCAGAAGAAAATGAAAAACTAGGATCATTTTAGGTAAAATAAGGTTTTCTTATCTCGCTTTTTTAGCATTGCACTTGAGGAAATTTATGTCATGACATAAATCAAGATTAAAGGACCATTTTTTTTTCTCAAGAGAGTTACCAAAGTAACTAGTACCAAAGGAGCTTGTCCAGCCCCTACTTAGGCTAGGTAGTAAGATGACAATGTGAGATGACAAAAGTGAGATAGTGAGATGACAATTTTCTTTGCCATGTCTTAGATTGAAATTACATTAAGCTTTGTTCCACCTCAAATACAGTTTATTTCACTTGCTGGTATCCTCAGTGATTATCATACTCAGGCTATGAGACTGAATTTCTGGAGTCAAAAAAACCAAGTATATCTCCTGGCACTGTAAGAGCCATCCATAGGATTGCTTGCTTCTTTTTCCTCCATGCTTCCTCAACTGTGCTGCACAAAACTCTGAACTGTTCCCAGGTAAGTAAAGAGCAGTGATATTTTTTTGAAGCTGTCACTGCTGCTAAAAGAAATGCCAGCTTTCTGTGCTCTTTCTTTTGTTCCACATTTCATTTTCTATCACTAGAAAAATTCAGCTGCAAGTGGAAGGGCTACTGGAATTATTTATTTATTTTACTTTATTATATTTTATTTTTTTAATGCATCAGAGAAGAAAATTTGTCATATAAATACATGACCTAAGAGGAAATGAAGATAACTAAACAAAAAAATTTTTCTTTAATCATTTTCCTTAGAAGAGAGTTCCTACTCATTACTACCTGCATATAAATTGACTGTAGCAGGCACCAAAGCAAGATGTAGTGGCTTTTCTAGCATTCCTCTCTCTAGAAGTATTAATTATAAGCCTAACTATACTAACACATATTGAATTTTGTTTGCTTTAAGTTATTTTGCTTATAAAATAATTCCTTTTTCATTAGCAACTTTAAATGTTAAAGGTTTATAGAGTAGTAGTAAAAAGAAGTGAAGAATCTCCTTAAGTCTCAAAGTATCACTTTTCAAAAATTCTTGGAAATACATTTTTTTATGTCTCTCAGTTACACTTTTATTTATCGTCATGCTACATCCTGGATCTAAATCGTCAAAGTTTTAATCAGCAGCCTGTCATGTGAAACTCTATGAAAAGTCATTTGGAAAAAAATATATATCCTAACAAGTTACATACTTGAGCACATTATGAGGAACAGAACACTAGCAACTTTTGTCATAAGCTTTTCAGAAAATCCAGTTCTGATGTTGAGATAGGATCCTGCCTTAAATCACACCCTGATTATTACTCCACATCTTTTGACTGCCAATGTAGACTTCACTATTGTGTGTGTGCAAAAAGTTCTATCATAAATTCTTGCTTCTAGGATCCTCTTTGTCTAGAAATTTCATAGCAGGATAGTGCAGACATATTCAGCATTCTAAGAAGCAGTCTTGGAATCTGTCAATTATTTTTAGCTTTGTCTTCAATGTGCTTTACTTTTTTAAAAGGATCTACTTTTCAAAACCAGAGCTTAGGAAACAATCTCAGCACAGAGATACAAAAGAGGTATTTCTAAGGGCTATTTGTTTAAAACTGGGATTTGTCAAAAGTAAGCTTAGAACTTGTCCTGTTTGTGTTTTGTTTATTTTTCTTGTTGTTTTGTTATTTCTTTACGGCTTTGCTGAGTACATTAACTGTCTTGACATTCTTTAGGGTTAGCATAATGCAGGAAAAGATGATGAAAGTTACAAAACAAGTAGTTTTAAAGGTGCTCAAAGTGTATTTTGTAACAAACTATCCACTTATAATTATACCTAAACCTGGCATTTTGGTGGAATTATTCTTAAACTTAACATTTTGATGAACTGCACTGAAAACAGATTGTATCCTCTGTTATCCAAAAATATCTCACTGGCTTGAGTCCTAGCAGCTATATTCCTGTTTGACTAAGCAATATTTTTATAGATGCTTTAGGTCATACCAAGCTAAAAGAAGTAATTTGGACCTTCTTTCACTGAAAAAAAGATTTATTTATTTCTTCACTTATCTGTTTGTCAGTCTAAAGCTGTAGTCCAAATTTGTATAACCTTTACGTTAACTTAAGATAGCTCCAATTACAGATTTGTTGGGTTTATTATTATTATTATTATTTACATTGGGTGAGAGGTTTAGATTTAAATTTTGTAGGTATGATTCATCTGATGACACCAAATAGCACCATTTATTTTTAGATGAAAATCTATACTGGCAAGAAAAAGAAGCATCATGCTGTTGATGCCTGGCCAAGTGTAAGCAATATTCCTTAACAAATGGATATTCAACGGATATCCATTTTCTGGATAAGACTCCTAGAAACTTACTATCAAGTTTCAAAACTACAAAGGTAGTCTAGTGTTTTATGAAGCTACCTTTGTATGCTTTTGTCTATGAAGAAAGAGCGGAGGGAGGCACTTAAGCTAAAGCAATAGAAAAATGTCATCCATTCAGTTATATCAAAATCATGATCCAACTAATTGATACTGCAATGCAGCAGCAGTCTTGCTTTTGCACAGGAATGATAGAAAGGAGAAGATGGTTGAGAGGTGGTGATGTATTTGAACCACGGCAATACTGGTTGGCAAAAGCTGCTGTATCATATTTCAAGGAAAGAAATAGGGGCCAAGTTAAAGTTATGCCATTGAGCAGCTGATGAAATTAACACAGGAGCTTTCTTAATGTCTCCATCAGGAAAAGTAAAAGTGTTAAAAGTGTAATTTTTACTTTATAATATGTACTAAGCTATTAAAGGGAGTGAAGACTGTATTCAATACAGTACTTATTAAGAATTAAAAAAAAAAAACAAACAAATCCCAAACAACCAAACCATCAAACCTCAAAACAAACTATAAAAAGAATGAAATAAGAAACCTGAGACTGTGTTGCAGAACTACCTTTCCTCTATGTAGGCTAACCTGGTAATGAGCTAAAGGTAAACCAAGGTACGTTTTTCTACAGCAGACCTATGTTAAACTTTATTAGGACCATGGAAATATGAGTGCCCTTAAGAAAACTATTAACCATGAGAGGAGTTAAAGCTGTTAGAGAGGGGAGTTATATGGTTAGCCAATTATCTTTTCTCAGTCCCCATTTTCCATCCATATGCACTGATACTAGCTGAGAGGTTCAATGAAACATATATTTATATCTTGTAGGATTGCCTCTGATATCTCACATGAGCCTTGCCCTAGAAAGAACTCAGAACAGACCTTTTTCCCCTTTCATTATACAAGCTGTGGAAATCTAACGTAACTATCAAGAGGAAAGGTGCTACTAGAGACCTTTCCATTTTCTTACCTAACGTGTTTTTGGCATGGAAATGACCATTCCTTGTTAAACTATTAAATGAAAGAGAGGTCATATTTCTGTTTATGAAATATTTTTACTGATTAGCTGAAGGTAATCCTTAACTTTTTTTTAAGTTGTATTTTAAAAAGTGAAAATCTAAGAATGTCTAATAGACAATAAAGGCTATTTTATAGATGTCTTTTTAAAGTATTTGAATGTACAATTGTCCCATAAGTCTATCAATTTAGGAACTATCCATGTAATCCTGACATGTTTTTAACAGCACTTCTGGATACTGTTTTTTTGTGTGTTTGATGATGGTTTTGGTTTTGGTTAGTTTTGTTTGTTTGTTTTGGATTTGGTTGTTTTGCTTTATTGTTTTGTGGTTTTGGGTGGGGTTTTTTTGTTTTTTGGGGTTTTTTGTGTGTGTGTTTTTTGTTTGTTTGTTTGCTTTTGTTTTGTTTTGTTTTGTTTAGTTTTCAGTTACTGAATTACTGAGCACTGTAAATTGTGGAGTATGTGCTTGGTTTCCACTAATATGCAGCAACAAAGTTAAACATGATTTCTGTGTTTTACGTTGGCTGGCTGCCAGATGCTCACACAACTGCTCTCTCCCCCCTCTCATCTGTGTAGTGCAGAAAAAAGGGTTAAAAAACACATGAATCTATACAAGGCCAAGGAGTACCCTTACCAGTTATAACATTGGTAACGGAATCAACCTGGAGAAAACGTATTTATCACCAGTTAAAAAGAGTTTTAAAAAAGACAAATATGACACCTTCCTACCACTCAGCCTTCTTTATTCCCAGGCTCAGCTTCATTCCTGATTCCTCTTCCCACCCAAGCCAGGCAGGGGGATGGGGAACCCGGGGGCTGCAGTCATCCCCCAGCCTCTCCTCTCTGCCTCTCCTTCCTGCCCCTCAGCCTTTTCCCTGCTCCATCCCGGGGCCTTCCCAGGGGCTGCAGGGAAACCCCCGCCCCACCGGGGTCTCTCCCGGGGCCGCAGGGGCATCTCTGCTGGGGCGCCCGGAGCCCCTCCTGCCCTCCTCCTGCTCTCCAGAGCCTCGGGGCTCGCAGGGCTGTTTCTACCCCTCTTTCCCTCAGCCCTGGCTGCCGGGCAGCGTTTTGCCCTTTCTGACCCAGGCTTTCCCCGAGGGGCTCAGCTCTGCCCTGCGCTGGGGCCCTTGGAGCCGCCTGGAACCCGGCGTGTCCGGCGTGGGGCATCCCCGCCACTCCTCTGCTGCTGGCACCGCCACCGCCACCCACAGAGGGGCACCTGCACCCGGTACCGTGTACTGTGTGCGATATTAAAGGAAGTGTCTATTGGAATTGCCTTTCTCAGCTTTCCTGTCTCCTTGTAATTCCATGCTCATGAGACAGCAGAAAAAAGTAAGGTAAATGTGGGTCAGAGCCTTGTCATTTCTATTACTTCTGAGCTGTGGCATAACGAAAAACTATGTTCCTTTTTCATAAAACTCAAAATCAGCTGGCATTTTTTTCTAGTGTTGAAGTTTCAGTGGCAGGTCTCTAAGCCTAAAGAGTTACCTGGCTTTACTTATTACGAATAACACCTTCCTAGAAAAGTAGTTAATGTATTTTGCTATGATGCTTCTGATTATTCCTGGTTTCCATATTTCCTGAGAGCAAAAAATTAAAAAAGAAATTATCAGAATGGTAGGGCTTGTCTTCCCCTCAGTGTCCTTTTTTTTTTTGTTTTTTGATGGAAGAAATACTGTACTTTGTTGAAGAGGAAGTCTGCCTTAAAGCTAGCAGCTTATAAAGCTGTTGCAAACAAATGGATTGGATTGTTAAAATTACTTGACGCTTTTGAATAATAAAAACTATTGATGTGTCTGCTTTGAAAATAACTCAGAGTTGAATGTGATGTTTGCTTCTCTGAGTGTTAATCACTCATTGATTTATTTTTTCTTATAATAAAGTTAACGTATGACTGATACCATGACAACATTCTCCACATAACCATTACTTTTACAGGTATGTGTGTTAATAACTTAGGATATAAGGCATAGGCTATAACTTATAAGGATATAAGGCTATAAAAGTGGGAGAGTCTGGCCTCACTGATTTGCAATTGTCTCAAAAGAGTAACTTTAAAGTGAATAGCCCTGGCTAGGTTGGAAGACCTGGCCTGGCCAGAGCTGAGCAGGGGGTGACACCCCAAGAGATAAGAACTATTGAGTGGAGACTGCTCCCCTTCTCTGAGACCCTTCAATGCTGGGACGTCCCTCCAGGCACCATTACCCTGGCCAGGGTGGAGGAAGCCACCTTGATTGTACTGATGCTGATGTACCTGGCTGAGGGGCTGGAATGGAGTGGGGAGTGGCCCCTGGAAGGAGATAAGAACTGATGAGTGGGTGGGGGACTGTCACCCAAACCAGGACAGGGACTGCACCCTTCTGCAGAAGCTCCCCCCCTCCAGGCAGCCTGTCTGCAATGGCTCTGATGCCAATGCCCCTGGCTTCTGTGGCAGCTGACTGACAGCTGCCCCTTGGGAACAAAAGGGACTCAGGGGTATATATGGCTGTCCAGGCTCTGGATGTTTGGTCGGCTCTTGACCCACTGCTGTTCTGCATCGGGCCCTGTCCGGGATCAGTGACATCCTGAAGAAACTCCCTGGACAGCTGCACCCCTGGTGGTGACTTTTCTCTCTCATTCTTTCTTCCCATTTTCTTACCCCTTTTTTTCTCCACTTTTTTCTCTCTCACTTTTATCTTCTTTTCCTCTTTCCCTCTTGCCTCACTCTACATTTTGCCTATGTCAATTGTCAAGTAAAATCTGCTTGCACTCAACAGTTCTACGGTTGGACTTTGTTTTGCAGATCCAAAACAAAAATAAATTTTAATGTTACGTCAGACCGTAACAAAAGGATATCACCTTTTCAGTCTGATAATCTATACTCACTTGAGCATCTTCATGGCAGCTGATACTGTTTTCTGCCACATGACAGCAGTTCAGATTTTTGGGTGTGATTCTCTAGTTTAGTTTCCATTTTGTACCCTGAAGCTGAGTACAGTTTTCATGGCTTGATGTTTTCTGTGTGGAAGTACGGTACAAGATTAGTGCTCAAGTGTTCTAGAGCTACCTGGAATTATGCCGATGTTTAGTCAAGATGCTCATTCTAAACAGCCTTTGAAACATAAGCAAGTCAGGAGGTTTGATAAAGGGAAAATAAACTTTGCTTACATAAATTTTTGTGGAACACGTATTAATACATTTTGATCAATATATTACTAATACAGAAACAGAATATTGATGTCATGATTTCTTAATGTACTTACAATTAATAAAAACAGTAAAACTATATTTGTTAATGCAAAATCATTAGGCAGAAAATTAATTATCTGGGAATTTGGGAGATGTAGAAATTAGCACAACACAGAAATCACAGTGTTGGAAAACAGCACTGTGACCCCTCTGGAATCCTTGCCCTCTTCTCACATTCCATCTATGTTTTACAAGTGTTATACAATGGAGAAACTATTTCCAAGCAACTGGCCTTTCTACAAGCATAACTGACCAGACTTCATTATCCTGTTTAATTTAAAAATAACAGTCAGACTTACCTTTGAAGATAATGCACAACTAACAGGATCTAACAAAGGTTCATGGACAAACTGTGTAGGTAAAAGTTTGGGGATGTATCTTCCCAGTACAAGTAGCTGTCTAGCACCTTGTTAGTTCTATTTATACAGCAACATTTTTGCAAAACGTGTTTTTAAAGTATGACTGTTCCAATAAAAAAAGAAAAGTTAAACATTTAATGGATCAATATTTATCGTGCATAATAATGTTCAATAATTTCATATTTTACAAGCCAGTAAAAAAATTAACTGTTACAAATTTCATGTTATGCTTTTGGTAATGTTCCTGGGTCTAATGAGCTACATTCAAAAAGAAAGAGACTCTTCTATAATTAAGAAATACTTCTTGTTTGAGTCCATGCCCAAGTTTTGGTTTTGGATGTCTTTCCCTGATCACATTTCAGTACCCCAGGGCAACTATGTATAAAAAAGTAATATTGTAAAATCTGACTCTGTATTCATTCCTTTAAAAATGTAGAATAATATGGTTATAGTGAGAAGATTGTTTAATGAACATTTTAATAATTAAAAAAATATTCTCTTACTTCCAGAACTTACTTAATTATTAATAGTAGAAAACCAGTTTATGTCATACTATTTTCTGATTATTAACATATTGTAAATTTGACTTATTTCTTAAAGTTGAAATCTAGGAAACTGAAAGTTCGGTGCTAGGGTCTGAGACTAATATCTAAAAAAGATCAGATATAGGCATAGGCAATGGTCTTCTGAATTGGACTGCTAATTTGTGCTTGACAGTGCTTCATAGTAAAGCTCAAGAAACCCTGGAAGAGAGAATTAAGACATAACATTTCCAGACAAAATTTCTTACCAAGTCTTGACAGTTAGAGGTCAGTGTGGTCTGAAATATGGGGATTTATATATTTCCCTTGGGTCCATTACTTTGTACATGGTTAGAGAGCTGAAAATGAAAGTTAAAATTCATTGAAGCTGCCATGTGGGATCACTTAGAATTCTTAATTATGTTATCCTGAATCCACAAAAAGATCCACAGAACGTTGGTGCTCAAAGCTAAATCCCATCCTGTGTTCAACATTCAGATGCCTCGCGGTCACAGCTGCTGCAATTCAAGCTAGTAAATTTCTCTGAGGAGTATTTCTTCTTCCCTGATGTTTCATGGTTTTCATTACTGGGTTGAGCGTCTTGTTATCCTGTATCTCAGATAGAGTTTACAGAATTTGGTTCTAAAACTGCACAATTTTTTTGTGGCTCAAACTAAAAAAGGAAAAAAAATTATTCAGCAAATTTTTCCCTGTAGAAAGGACAGCCGTTGCATTTGGATGAGAAAAGAAAGTGATCCATTTCACTTGAGAAAAGCATTGCAGTTTTTGAGTTAGATTAGGCAAAATTCAGGGTTTCACAAATCTTTAAAAGTACATTTCTTAGAAAAGTTATTTATCCACTCATTACCTCCTTCAGTAACCCAATAAGAAATGGTACATATTTTAGAGAGATTGTAACAAGTTGAAAAAGTACTACCATTCTATATTTTGCAAATTCTTATAGTAATAAAATAATCATAGAACACTAAATTTTGTTCCTTTTATTTTTAGAAGAAGAGTTCTGCAAAAGTCAGTAGGTCTTTGACTAGTGGCAGTGTAGGTGAGAGAGGGCCCTTTGGAAAGATAAATTGTAGCTTCTAGTATAGCCTTATCTTAAGAGGTTCCATTCCTTATGTAATATATTACTTTCAGAGCTGGACATAAGCACAACATTTGTCATCTCTGTGGGGGAGCAGGATGGATTGCTTCTGCATAATTTTTATCATCATCTTGTAGGAGGTATAACTTGAGTAAGATTATTTCATTTCCTAGGATAGTGGATTACAGGCTGTGGGAAGTATTAAACCATGTGAAAAAAGGCCTGTAGGGTACCAATGAACTAATGAAGGGAGCAGGACATGCAGGAAAACAATTTCACAAGCAGTGGAATTTTGCACAGACGTGTGGATTTATGTTGTCTGATGCCTAATAGGAAAATCCCAACATAAGAAAGGCATAAAGCTCCTTGAATGTGTCCAGAGGAGAGCCACTAAAATTATCAGCGGTTGGAGCACCTCCCCTACGAAGATAAGTTGAGAGAATTGGGGATGTTCAGCCTGGAGAAGAGGGGGCTCCAAGGTGGCCTTACAGCACCTTCCAATATCTGAAGGGGGCCTACAAGACATCTGGAGTAGGGCTTTTTACAGAGGTGTGTAGTGAGAAGACAAGGGCAAATGGTTCAAAACTTGAAGAGGGGAGATTTAGAATAGACATTAGGAAGAAATTATTTCCTGTGCAGGTAGTGAGACACTGGAACAGGTTGCTGAAGGGAAGTTGTGGCTGTCCCCTCTCTGGAAGTGTTCAAGGCCAGGATGGGGCCTTGAGAAACCTGGTCTAATTGAAGGTGTCCCTGCATATGGCAGCAGGTTGGAACAAGATGATCTTTAAGGTCTCTTCCAACCCTACTCATTCTATGATTCTGTGATTCTTTGAAAATGAAGGTCCTATTTTGCTCTCTCATCTCTGGCTGCCTATTTTTACAAACTTCATAGAAAAGTTCTCTCTTGCAAAATTTCTTTTTACTTAGCAATCTAAAAGTTGGAGGGAAACTTTCAAATGGTTTTGGTGTTTAGGGTGGAAGTGTGTGAATAAATCTAATAATATAAAGTTTTGCTTTATTTAAGTAGTTCTGTGTTTTTTTCTAAGAGTAAAGACAAAGGACAAAAAATACATCCTCATTGCAGGCATGAACAAAAATTCTTGACTTTAGAGAGTAAAAGTTATTGAACTGTAGTACCTTCAGAGCATATGATTTTAAATTATAAATTATTATTATATTAAACCATAAGGACTTCCCATGTTTTTTTAGTTCAAACACACTTTCTGAAACCCAGATTGCTTGCATAAAAATCCAAATATAATCATGGTAATAATTATTCCTAACTACTTGCATCCTTTGTTAATGTGTTGCTTAGGTTTTTTAACGTATGTTTTTTCTGTGACTTTAAAATCTATTTCAGTTCTAAGATAACATAGCAGTAAGAGGACACAAAACAGGTAACAGTCTGAGGGTCCAGATTAGAGCAGATGTTTATAGTACTGTATGTTTCAGCATAACCTTCCCCATCCCCAAGATTATCCTCTCTGTGATCCCAGCCCAAGGTCTCATAACACAGCTACATAATCTTGGCGCAGACCAAGGGTGCACTGTAGAGATGAACATGCAAGAAAGGAAGATTAAAACTGCAGACTAAGGTTATTTTTTTTGAGATGGGCATATGTAGTGAGTCAAGAATTGAAGGCGGGGAAAACACAGACATAGAAATATATAAAATTAGAATGAAAAATGAGGAGCTGGAAGATGGTGACTAAGCAGTCCCAAGCATCTGTTTCATGGAGTGGGAGAAGTTGCCCCTTCCTCACCTCATGGAGGACTGCTTGTGTGTCTGACTGTGGTTGTGCTTAGAAGGGCATACTCATACTTGGTCTAGTACATTGCTAATTCTTGGTAGCTATTTTGTATGTGTTAGCCACTATTCAGTGACTTTATAAACTTCTTTATATTCCTGCTATGTATATTTTGTGGTATACTTGCGCACATTAAAGATACACAGACATAGTCATAGGCAAGATTTTGCAATTAGAAATGCTAATTTCTGCTTTTTATTTAAAATGTCCATTCTAAAGTCTTCTATGAACATTTTTCCAAATATATTTGCAGTTTCTTTATGCAAAAACAAATAGCACTTTGGCTTTCCTCCTTTTTTAAGGTAGTTAAGATCTAACTACTCTAATGTTCATTTTATAATTGAATTTTTAACTGGCATTCAGTTCAGGAAGCAAAAATATAAACATGTAAATTCTTCTATGAAAAAAGGTAGGTATTTATAGCTGTAACACCAGATAAGGACCAATTATACCTCTGTTTTGCTGAGAACTGTTTTAAATTTAAATATAAACGTAAAATTTATACAATCAAATTACAGGCAATAGACTCCTTCATGAAAATTCTAGGTCGACTCTCATCAATCAGTGAATAAAGCCATCCAGGATATTGTAAACTTAAGGGGCTTGGAAGCTTGAGATATTGAACAGATACAGTATTCCATTTTTCAGATAGTTAACATGATAAAATTACTTTTGAGGTCCATCCTGCTATCACTGGTCATAACTATTAACATTATTTCTTTAATATTTATTTGCTTGTGTTCTTGCTGAATGTTGTATTAAAGACACTAGGATGAATCTGAATAGCAAATTAGTGCCCTTTGAAATCTGACATGAATAGGATGATGACAATTTTCCTCAAAAAAACCATGAATATTAAAACACAAATCAAGATGGCTTAATAAAAGAGAATTCCTGACTTAATATTTTGATCATCCAGATAGCATATATATCAGATAGTTAACTTACTTTACATGTACAGCACTGACAACAAGTAGAGGCTTTCTACTTCAAAAAATTTTGCAAAGTCTAGGAAATACCACATTTAAATAAAATAATAGTGTTACTGAATCCCAAAACAAATTTGCCACAGATCTATTATTAATTTGGTCACTATTGCTACATGTTTCAAATCTACATTATTTGAAACTCTCTGCCAGTTGCACAGAACACAAGACTTTACAGAATGTCTTCATACGCAAGAAAATTATAGGTAACAATTCCCTTAAATTTTGAAAAGTAATATTTCACTAAAATTTTCTCAAGAAATAAAGTATATGCAATGTTAATTCTTTAAGAAAGAATACTGATTGTAAAAAAATATGAAGTTTATTGATTTTTGTGAATTTGAAAAAAAAAAAGAAAAATCTAAACACCAGCTATAATATGGAGAAGATACTTTTAACACATCATTTGTAATTTACTCATCAGACTCTTGCAGACAATTTTTTCAGACATTAGAGGACTCTGTAAGCTATTTTGTTTTCTAGTAAAATGAAGCATTTATTATGTTAAGATCTTATGAAATTCTAATATATATTTTTAATAAAAAGTGTTCTCACGGTAAACATTTTTCAGTGGCCATTCTTATTTTTAAAAATAGTAGCCAGGAGGACTTACCAAATTTCTGAATACTCTCAAAATATATAGGCAATATATGTATCATGAGAGAAATGTAATCAGGGCTTAGTAAACTAGCACAGTTTATTTCTGAAAAAGAGAAGATTCAAAACCAGTAGGTCAGACCAAATACCATGAAGAGTTTGTATGTCTCTCTAGGCTGTTAGGGGTGAGAAGGATTATTCTAGTGTGAAGTAGAGTGGAGGACTTGCAAAAGACAAATGCATTAATTTCAAAAGAAACAGATTTATTTTACTGTTCTTAACATTTATTCATGTGTAGCTAACTACGCTGAGTCCCTAGAAACAAGTGAATGGTATGTAAAATATGAACACTCGGCCCTGTTCCATTTTAACTTTAATAACCATTTAATAGATGGTACACAATGGAATAAAGGAAAAACTCAAAGGGGCCACAATTCATTCAGTCTTTCACTGGCTGTTTGGTATGATTTAGAAATGGCCACTCTAAAGAAGGTTACCAAGCAAGGTTACTAAGCCAGTTTTGGTTTTGAATATGTAAGGACATTTCCCTGTAAAAAGTGTCATGATTATGTACTTTCACATAGTTTTGAAATAAATTACTTCATATTGTCATTAGGATAACGTGTGGACTCATTAATTGCTTACCAGATCAGATCTCTGGGGCATTCATTTTTCTGAAAAAAGAAGGTGGTGGACAGAAGAAGAATGCTCTTCATAACTGAAGAGCTTTGATAAAACTATACAAAAATATAATATGAATTATAGCATGTAGACACAAGTAGAATTAATTGGGTGTTTCGTAAGGTATTCTTTTCTTTAATGTATATTTATAAATTGACTTACAGAATCAAAACTCTAATGAAGTATGAGGCATTTACCCAGTTACTTCATTCAGAGTTATTACCTACAAGAATTTTCTGATTAGATATTTTTACATTTAAAGGTCAGTTTTTTAATCTTAGCAAATTTTGAGTATGTGAAAGAAATGTTAGTAATCTTATCTGTTTTTTTATTTGTTGAGCTGGAGAATTTGACGTTTGTATGGTTTAAAACATATAGAAAGTCCAGAGACAGAAAGCCTACTGATATTTCCTAGCCTTCACAGTTTCCTCTGACTAAAAGTCCACCATGCAATGAGGCTGACACATAATTCTTGATTTCAGAATAGGAAGTGGTGTCTATTGGTTATAGTAATGGCCTTGATTTATCAATGTGGTGCTGGAAGCTGAATTTTTCTTCTTAGTTGTTTTTCACAAGGGAAGAATTAATAACACAAAATGTTATCTTACTTGTCTACTAGTTAGACAGTAAATGTTATTCTTTGGATCGTAGTACTGTAAATTACCCCTATTAAATAATTACTTTCCTTCATCTGAAATAGACTGTTGGCTTATCCCTGTCATTTCCTCACTGCAGCAAAAGACGTTTTTAGTTTTTTAAAAGAGTTATCACATGCTTTAGAAGTGGGACAGTGATATTTAGCATTTCCTCATACTACACAGTCATAATATACTTGTTTCAAGAAAATAAATCATTCTTAAGAGCAGCCTCCTTTAAGTTCACCTTTATATTTTAAGCACCTTCTACTTTTATACTGTTCAATTGTAAAGTATGTGGCATGCGAAACCAGAAATAATGAGGGTTTTTTTATCCTCTGCTTTTGAACCATAAAAGCAGAGTGGATAATTTACTCATAAATAACAAGCTTTGAGGTTGAAAGTCTCTATAAATATGGAATTATACATCAGTATCCATTCCTGAGTATGGATACTGTACATGGTTGGGTGGTTACCCAGAATTGTGGTCAATGGTTGAGTGTCCAAGTGGAGGCAAGTGACAAGTGGTGCTCCCAAGGGGTCAGTGTTGGAAAAAAATTTGCTGTTTAACATCTTTGTTGGAGACATGGATAGTGTATCCTCTGCATGTTTGCTGATGATACGAAATTGTGTGGTGTGGTTGACACCTTAGAGGGAAGGCAGGCCATCCAGAGGGACCTTGACAGGATGGAGAGATGGGCCCATGCCAGCTTAATGAAGTTCAACATGGCCAAGTGCAAGGTCCTGCACTTGGGTCGGTGCAACCCCAGGCACAAATACAGGCTGGGAGGTGGGGGGTGTGAATGGATAGAGAGGAGCCCTGAGGAAAAGGACTTGGAGGTGGTAGTAGAAGCTTGACATGAGCTACCAGTGTGTGTTTGCATCCCACAAAGCAAACCACATCCTGGGCTGTATCAAAACAAATATGGCCAGCAGGAAGAGGGAGGTGATTCTGCCTCTCTACTCTGGTCTTGTGAGACCTCAGCTGGAGTACTGTGTACAGCTTTGGAGCCCTGTTTGGAGAGGGTACAGAGAAGGGCCGCAAAGATGATCACAGGGCTGGAGCACCTCTGCTATGAATACAGACTGTGAAAGAAGAGGCTGTTCAGCCTGAAAAAGAGAAGACTCTGGGGAGACCTTATTGCAGCCTTCCAGTACCTGAAAAGTGCCTCTAGGAAAGCGGGGTGGGGCTTTTCACAGGAGACGGTAGTGATAGGAAAATAGGATATATTTAGATTAGATACCAGGAAGAAATTCTTCACCATGAGGGTAGTAAGACACTGGAATAGGTTGCCTAGAGAGGTTGTTGATGCTGCCTCCCTGGAGATGTTTAAGGCCAGGTTGGATGAAGCCTTGTGTAATCCTGTCTAGTGGGAGGTGCCCATACAGGAGGGTTTGATTTTGATGATCTTTAAGGTCCCTTCCAGCCCTAACCTTTCTATATTTTCATGTGAAAAAGGACCATAGTAGATACGTTGGGGTGTATGGAAGAGGTTTATGTAGCTCAGTTAAAATCTTATCAGTGTTAGTTTAATAGTTGGACTTGATCTTAAAGGTCTTTTCCAACCAAGGTAATTCTGAGGTGGTGCATCAGAGAGCAAGATGAGGAAAGGGCAGGGAAAGAACAGGAGTATCCGCAAGCTAATTTAGCAGAGCCTTTACAACAAGAAGACTTAGGTAGTTGCTACAGCAGCACAGTTTGTGGTGGGTGTGGGGATGGCTGCAGATGAGTGCCTAGGAGGAGGCACCACTCTAACAACTCTCTCTAATTGAAACTCAAGGTCATATGTCACTCATGCACACTGAAGTGCTTTACGTATGCTCCCAACTACACACTTCTATTTCTGTGTGGTTTCAGAAATCCTGTAGTCCTGCTATGCTTCTGCTCTTTGCTTTCTCTCAGCTAGGTCACAGGGCCTTATCCTGTCTGTGGAAAAAAGTTACTCTTTTTGGATCAGATCAACTCTAGCTAAATAAGACAAGGCTAACTGAGCTACAACTATTGCACACTCATTACAGTTGGAAGGAGCAAAAAAAGGGCTATATAAACTCTGACCTTGACTTCTTTATTCCTTCTTGTGAGTTGTTCTGTAGATCTCTTTTGTGTGAGTAGCTCACCCGGTACTTGAGAGTATCACCTTTCACTCTTAGCTAGAGAGGAATTTCTTCAGGCTGTTGTGCACACAGAATTTACTGAGCAGTCTGTTTTCAACAACTTACAGTAATTCCCTCCTGGGGGGAGCAGAGGGCCCAGTACGCTAGCCAGACCCACCCCACAGGGAACTGCTTCCTCCATGGGGCCCTGGTCTGAGAGGTAACTCAGAAGCTCCCAGGTCTGGTGTGAGCCTCTGATTACTACCCACTACTGCTCCAGGACCTCGATATCCTTCCTGAACTGAGAGGCCCAGAACTGGACACAGGACTCCAGATGTGGCCTCACCAGCACTGTGTACAGGGGCAGAATCACTTCCTTGGACCTTCTGGCGACGCTGTTTCTGATACAGGCCAGGATGCCATTGGCCTTCTTGGCCACCTGGGCACACTGCTGGCTCATGTTCAGCTTCTTGTCAATCCAGACTCCCAGGTCCCTTTCTGCCTGGCTACTCTCCAACCACTCTGTGCCCAGCCTGGAGCTCCCCATGGGGTTGTTGTGGCCAAAGTGCAGGACCCAGCACTTGGCAATGTTGAACCTCATCCCGTTGGAATCAGCCCAGCTCCCCAGTCTGTCCAGGTCCCTCTGCAGAGCCCTCCTGCCTTCTGGTTGGTCCACATTTCCTCCCAGCTTGGTGTTGTCTGCGAATTTGCTTATGATGGACTCAATCCCTTCATCTAAGTCATCGATAAAGATATTAAACAGTACTGGTCCCAACACCGATCCCTGGGGGACACCACTGGTGACCGGCCGCCAACTGGATGCAGCCCCGTTCACCACCACTCTCTGGGGCCGCCCTTCCAGCCAGTTCCTAACCCAGCACAGAGTGCCCCTGTCCAAGCTGCGGGCAGACAGTTTTTTCAGGAGAATGCTGTGGGGGACAGTGTCAAAGGCTTTGCTGAAGTCCAGGCAGACCACATCCACCGCCTTCCCCTCATCCACCAGACGGGCCACCTGATCATAAAAGGAGATCAGGTTGGTCAGGCAGGACCTTCCCTTTCTAAACCCGTGCTGGCTGGGTCTGATCCCTTGCCCATCCTGCAGGTGCTGTGTGATTGCCTCCAGGATGATCTGTTCCATAACCCTGCCAGGCACTGAGGTCAGGCTGACGGGCCTGTAGTTTCCTGGGTCCTTCTTCCGGCCCTTTTTGTGGATTGGCGTGACATTCGCCAACTTCCATTCATCTGGGATGTCCCCAGTGAGCCAGGACTGTTGGTAGATGATAGAGAGAGGCTTGGTGAGCTCTTCTGCCAGCTCCCTCATCACCCTTGGGTGGGTCCCATCCAGTCCCATAGACTTGTGAGTATCCAAGCATTTCAATAGGTCACTGACTGTTTCCTTCAGCATTACAGGGGGGTTGTTTAGATTCTTGTCACCTTCTATAAGCTCCAGAAGCCATCTGTCCGCAGGATAACCTGTCTTTCTGTTGAAAACTGAGGTAAAAAAGGTGTTAAATACCTCAACCTTTTCTTCATCTTTGACAACTATATTCTCACCCATGTCCAGTAAAGAATGGATGTTTTCCTTGCCCCTTCTTTTGCTGTTGATGTATCTATAGAAGGACTTTTTGTTATCCTTCACAGAGGTGGCAAGATTCAGTTCATGTTGTGCCTTTGTCTCTCTAATTTTCTTTCTACATGACCTGACTATATTCCTAAATTCCTCCCGAGTAGTTAGTCCTTTTTTTCCATAATTGGTAGGCCCTCTTCTTGATCCTAATTTCTTTCAAAGTCTCCCTGTTCAGCCAGACCGGTCGTCTTCCCCGCCGGCTCGCCTTTCAGCACACTGGGACAGCCTGCTCCTGTGCTTTCAAAACTTGCTCCTTGAAGTACGTCCATCCCTCCTGGACCCCTCTGTTTTCAAGGGCTGTTTCCCACGGTACACTCTGAATCAGTCTTCTGAATAGGCCAAAATCTGCCCTCCGGAAGTCCAACGTAGAAGTTTTATTGGCGACCCTCCTTGTATCCCTGAATATTGAAAACTCTATTATTTCATGATCGCTAAGTCCCAGGCGTCCACTGACCACCATATCTCCCACCAGCCCCTCTCTGTTTGTGAAAAGAAGGTCAAGTGGGGCTCCATCTCTGGTGGGCTTGTTTACTAGTTGGAGCAGGTAATTATTGTCTATACACTCTAGGAATCTCCTTGACTGCCTCCTCTCTGCAGTGTGGAGTTCCCAGCAGATGTCTGGCAGGTTAAAGTCACCCACGAGAACAAGTGATGACGATTTTGAAACATCCGCCAGCTGCCTGTAGAATAATTCATCATCCTCATCATCCTGATTGGGTGGTCTGTAACAGACTCCCATCATGATGCCAGCCTTGTTGGCCTTCCCTCTGATTCTATTCCACAGGCACTCCACCTTGTTATTGTTGACCTCAACTTCTACAGTGTCAAGAGACTCTCTAACATACAGAGCTACCCCTCCGCCTCTCCTATTCTGCCTGTCCCTTCTGAAGAGCCTGTAGCCACCCATGGCAGCACTCCAGTCATGGGAGTCATCACACCACGTTTCCGTGATAGCGACTACATCATAGCTTTCCTGCTGCACGATGGCTTCCAGCTCCTCCTGTTTGTTGCCCCTGCGAGCATTGGTGTACATGCACTTCAGCAGGGCTGCTGGTTTGTCTCTTATCTTGGGTAGTCCACCCTCAGGCTCCTTTCTGGAGATCCCAGTTTCAACCCCTTCCCCCTTCAAGCCTACTTTAAAGCCCTCCTTATCAGCCCCACCAACTTATATGCTAGAGTCCTTTTTCCCCTGTTAGATAGATGCAGTCCACCTGCTATGCTGAAATTTGGCCTGTAGTCGAAAAACCCAAAGTTCCTTCGGTGGCACCAATCCCTTAGCCACCTATTGATATGTATGATAGGTATTCCTGCTCCTCTCATTCATCCCCTCTACTGCAGGAAGTAAGGCAAACACCACTTGTGCTCCTGTCCCATCAATTAATCGACCCAGGGTCTTGAAGTCCTTTTTAATCACCCTGGTACTTCTTCCATTAATGTCATCACTGCCAGCCTGGACCACCAGCAGTGGGTAATAATCAGAGGGCTGGATTAGCTGAGGGAGTCTCCTACTGATATCCCTCATCCGGGCCCCAGGAAGGCAGAAGACCTCCCTGTGAGATGTGTCTGGTCGACATATAGGTCCCTCAGTTCCTCTCAGAAGGGAGTCACCAACTACTTCTTTTCTTCTTGGTAGCGGTAGTTGTAACCCACCTGGTAGACAGGGGAAGAGCAGGAGACTTTTCAGACAGATCTTCCTCTTGTTTGACCTCTGACCGATTTTCTGAGCCCAGGGCCTCGTATCTGTTCTCTAAAGGCACCTGGGGGGATGGTGGACGTTGGGAGGGAATTCTTTTATCTTTCCGATAACGGACCTGTTTCCATTCCTCCTCATCCCCCTGGTTCGTGTCAACTGCCTGATGGTAGGAGGGCAGGGCTTCACCGTCTTCTGGTATTCTTTTGGGGTCGAAAGGGTGCGGATCCACCAGTCAATTTCCCTTTCACTCTCCCTGATACTTCTTAATCTCTCCACTTCCTCCTTAAGCTCTGCCACCATGCTCAGCAAGTCATTCACCTGCTCGCATCGTATACAGACCCCATTCTCCCTGTCCTCAGGTGCTAATACAAGGCTTAAAAACTCTGCGCAGCCAGAGACCTGAACAGCTACGTCCATCTTTTTGTTCCTCTTAAGGGGTTCCATCTGTGTGGATACACTCTTCTTCTCGACAGCAACAGCTTTCGCTTTTTTTGAAACCATTGCTAGCTGTGCCCCTCCTGCTTGTCCTGCCTGCGGGAACTGCCTCGCTAACTGCCGCCTCACTTTCCTGTTTGCCAGCTCTGGGTCGCCGCGCTCCCAGCAGCCTCTTAACTCCCTCGCGGCCTGGATGGAAGCCGCCCCCTCATCAGCTGATTGCTCTCCGCAGAAACCCTCCATCAGAAAGGCCATGCAGCACGCTGCCAGTAGCCCTTTGAATCCTCCGGTTGACTCAGCCGCTTAACTTCCTCATGGCCCGGCTGGGTGCCGCCCCCTGATCAGCTGATTGTTCTCCTCAGAAACCCTTCAACAGAAAGGTTACGCAGCACGCTGCCGCTACCCGTTTAATATGCTTCTTTATAGAACTAGGAGTGGTAAATGCATCACTCCCTGGTGATGCAAGCCCATGAGCTGGAATGGATTCTCCATCTAGGCCAAAAGACACAGTTATGCCTCAGGAAATAGCAAAATAGAAATAAAAATAGAGCTTAAAAGGTCCAGTGTCTCAGTTCCTTCCTGAAATCTACATCTCTTTTCATCTCTCTAGTAAAGATTATTCAAGACTCAGCACAGTGGTACACAGAATGTGCCTGAAAAGTTGTTAATTTCTGTGAGACATGCAGTAAATCTGATCATCATGAAATGTAATCACCTCTTAATCTGATCATCACTCTTGTTTCTCTTGAGGTCAGGCATTTTTAGGGTGCAGCTTGAAATTCTCACCTCACTGAAGCTCATTTCCTGTTACAGTTTCTAGGATTGCTCTTGCCAGTAGGATTGCATTGGTCATTCCATTTTGTGACAATACAAATACGATCTATACGCTGACAGATTGTGGGGAAGACAGCATCATGCTCATGCACATGCGTAATATCTCTGTTGTCCAAAGTCTTTGTGAAATAAATCTTTTATTCAAAGCGTGAGCCAGAAGTCTGACCCAGAAGCTGTGTTAAAGCATTCAAAGGCACAAGAACAGAAATACCTGTTTTTCTTGAGGTTCTGATTCAGTACTTTCAGTTCAGTTCTGCTCACTGCTCAGTTACAAGACATTAATAAAAGCCCCGTACAAAGGGAGAATTAAGTATTCCTTAATACAGCTCATAGGGGTTAAGCTTCATATAGCTGCAAAGGTTTCTTTTGAGAAACTTGTATGCTGAGTGTCATACAAAATTTTTTTCTGGGCTACAAGGGAATTTTGTATGTCACTGGCATAAATATATGTCATTGGATAAGACTTTGGCAAGACAGTTGCTTATTACAGAGGAATTTAAAATACATGTTTAATGAATGAACACTACCTGCTTAAATATCGGCTTATGGCATTATAAATCAAATCTACTGTCCTTGGGTCATACAGGATTAGTAACTATAAAAGTGACCCTCTATCTCAGTGAAATTATAATTTAAACTTTAAATGGTTTTAACTGAAATATGCCTTATGTATTGAAAAAAATAAGGCTTTTTATTTTAAATTTCTATTTGACAATGCTCACCTTCAGGACACAGAGCCATTGTGGAGGAAGAAGGAAGCTCTGAGTGTATGAACATATGGATAAAGTCCTGAGCATTCTAGTAACTCCATAGCTGATTCTTCTTTGACCAGGAGGTTAGACAAGGGGTCCTTTCCAACCAGAATTCTTTTTAGTTTTTCTTTAATTATGTAATAGTAAATAAATCTAAAAAGAATACTCAAATGAAAGCTGAAATCTTACAGTGATATTGCTTCAACAGATAGTTTTTACCTGAAAATATATTTTTTATCTTTAACATTTTTTCTCAGTTGTGGTAGTAGGGTAATGTATATATTCATATTGATAATTTTTGTCTTCTAACTTGATGATAAAACATTTAAAGATAGGAAAACCTGCACTCATTAGGAACCTATTACATGACTAAGATCACACCTAATCCCATAAATCCATCTTTAAAGTTTTTATTTGAAATTTAAATGCCACAGAAGCTTGTCTTTCTCAGAAGTTTCACATGAAGTTAATTTATTTTTTTCTGGTTTATATTAGACTAAACTAAAAATAAATAAAGAAACAAAACAGAATAAACACCTACATATTTGGAGACTTTGCTATTTTGTGTCATGCTGTACTTGTTGTGGTGATGACAAAAGAAAAGATGCAAAGTATATTCTATGCTGCTCACATTTAGTGTTACCATGCACTATATGCAGGTCCAAAATTAATCCTAGAACTGAGTAAATACAGCAAGTAAAGGAAATATTAAATGGGAAATTCTATGCTTCAGTATTTCTTACAGTTCTTACTCTCCACAAATAAACAAATTCAGCTTTTAATTTGTTTTGAAAGTTGCATCTGTTTAGACAAATAATATTTAGCTTAAGAAACAGAAAGATGGTCAGCAGTGAGTGTGTGAGGGGGGGTATGGAGAGAGCATTCAGCTCATTCTACAGATTATGAATAAAGCAGCCAGTTGCTCTAATCCCTTTATGCCTAGATAGAAAGCCCACAGTAGTATTCTGCTGGATGGACAATGTACATCAGTACTTTATTAGAAAACACAATCAAAACACAGGAAGATCTGAGCTAATATTGATCTAGATAAAAATGGATTACAAGAGTAGAAGAATGACTGTAGCTGTCAGTCAACCTATGCCTGGGTAAAGATAGTAGTTTGTGTCTGAGGGCTCAGTCCTGCATCCCCGGTGCAGTGTTACCAACACAAAGTTACCGTGCTCCCTACCAGCAGCTAGCTTATTTCAGAGATTTCAATGTGGTGACCACAGTAGGAAGGAAAGGATAGTGTTTTAGAGGCAAAATGAGTATTTGAGTCTTTTTTTTTATTTGTATGACATAATTTTATGACACTAACTAGCACTTCAGTAACAAAATTAGTGTTTTGAAACTCTTTATTGAAATCAAGACGAGTTTCCAAGTTACATCTTGTGACTAAATTTTCTTGTTCAAGGATGACTTATCAATAATAAAGGATACTTCATTCATTTGCTTTTATATATTTTTTTTAACAAAACAGAAGAGCCTAACCTTAAAGTATCCTCCTTCCACTCCAAAGTCAAGTAAATGCAGTAGATATTGTTAAATGTCTAAGTACCATCTAGACTTGAATTTCAAGCCAGACCTCTTTGCTATAATATTTAAAACAACTATCCTTAAGGGAAAGAGAAATTTTGAAATTAATCCAGCAGTGGATCATGTTCCCTTCAGTAGTTCTAAATTGCATTTGTGTAAAGATAGAGGTATTAAAAATCATGTCCAGAATCTTGAACTAAAGGAAAAGAGAGCAAACACAAAAGATAGACAGTCTACTGATAAACAATAAACACAAAGGTTTTCTGTCCATTCCATTTTCATCATTCCTTGCACCCTACCTTCCTATCCCAATGAACAAAAAAAACATGTACAAAATATTTTTGCAATTGAAAGTTATTGTCACTTATAGCAAGAAACCAGAGATAGCAGGTTGACATGATTTTAAAAAAATAATCAATCACAAGTAGAAGCATTCAAAAGAGTATGGAAATTAGCTTGAGCAAGTGATGGCAAATGCCAAATGCTGCATTGAAAATGCACACATGCAAAATTCCCCAACTGCATGTTCAGTGGTTATTATCCAATGTGTTTTTTCCTATTTCTGAATCCAGATGGATTTTTACCAGAGCCAAAAAAAATAACAGCTTAATGATTTTGTTATCATTATTTCAACAAGTTTTATTGATAATTAAATGGGGTTACATTAACCAAAAAATTACTTGCACAGTTTTTTATCTAACGTAACCTCCCCGGGCAGAGCTTAAGACCATGCCCTCTTGTACTATTGATGGCTGCCTGGGAGAAGAGCCCAACCCCCCCCTGGCTCCAGCCTCCTTTCAGGGAGTTGTAGAGAGCGATGAGGTCTCCCCTGAGCCTCCTCTTCTCCAGGCTGAACACCCCCAGCTCCCTCAGCCTCTCCTCACAGGACTTGTGCTGGAGTCCCTTCACCAGCCTGGTTGCCCTCCTTTGGACCTGCTCCAGGACCTCAATCTCCTTCCTGAACTGAGGGGCCCAGAACTGGACACAGGACTCGAGCTGTGGCCTCACCAGGGCTGAGTACAGGGGCAGAATCACTTCCCTGGACCTGCTGGCCACGCTGTTCCTGATCTAGGCCAGGATGCCATTGGCCTTCTTGGCCACCTGGGCACACTGCTGGCTCCTGTTCAGCTTCCTGTCAATCCAGACTCCCAGGTCCCTCTCTGCCTGTCTGCTCTCAGCCACTCTGTGCCCAGCCTGGAGCTCCCCATGGGGTTGTTGCGGCCAAAGTGCAGGACCCAGCACTTGGCCATGTTGAACCTCATCCCCTTGGAATCAGCCCAACTCTCCAGTCTGTCCAGGTCCCTCTGCAGAGCCCTCCTGCCTTCCAGATGATCCACACTCCCCCCCAGCTTAGTGTCATCTGCGAATTTGCTGATGATGGACTCAATCCCCTCATCTAAATCATCAATGAAGATATTAAACAGAACTGGGCCCAACACTGATCCCTGGGGGACACCACTGGTGACCGTCCGCCAACTGGATCAGCACCATTCAGCACCACTCTCTGGGTCCGGCCCTCCAGCCAGTTCCTAACCCAGCACAGAGTGCTCCTGTCCAAGCTGTGGGCTGACAGCTTTTTTAGGAGAATGTTGTGGGAGACGATGTCAAAGGCTTTGCTGAAGTCCAGGCAGACCACAACTACAGCCTTCCCCTCATCCACCAGGCGGGTCACCTGAGCATAAAAGGAGATCAGGTTGGTCAGACAGGACCTGCCCTTCCTGAATCCATGCTGGCTGGTCTGATCCCCTGTCCATCCTGTAGGTGCTGTGTGATTGCCCCCAGGATGATCTGCTCCATGACCTTGCCAGGCACTGAGGTCAGGCTGTCAGGCCAGGTGTTTCCTGGGTCCTGCTTCTGGCAATTTTCGTGGATTGGTATGACATTCATCAACTTTCAATCATTTGGGACCTCCTCAGTGAGTCAGGACTGTTGGTAAATGATGGAATGGCAAACTATTCCGCCAGCTCCTTCATTACCCTAGGGTGGATCCCTTATGGTCCCATAGACTTGTGAGGATCCAAGTGGCCCAACAGGTCTCTACCTGTTCCCTCCAGGATTACAAGGGGTCTATTCAGCTTCTTATTTCTCTCTACAAGACCCAGAAGCCATCTGTCCTCACACAACTTATCTTACTTTTGAAAACTGAGGTAAAAAAGGTGTTAAATACCTCAGCCTTTTCCTCATCTTTGCTAACCATGTTTCCCCACATGTCCAAAAAAGAATGGAGGTTATCCCTGACCCTCCTTGTGCCATTTATGTATCCGTAGAAAGACTTTTTGTTATCCTTAATGGAAGCGGCAACATTGAATACAAATCGTGCCTTTGTCTCTCTAATTTTCTTTCCACGTGACCTAACTATATTCCTAAACTCTTCCTGAGTTAGCCAGCCCTTTTTTCCATAGTCTGTAAGCTCTCTTTTTAACCCAAAGTTCCTTCAATATGTCCCTGTTCAGCCAGATCGATCGTCTTCCCCTCCAGCTTGCCTTTGGGCACACAGGAACAGTCTGTTCCTGTGCATTCAGGACTTGCTCCTTGAAGTACGCCTTCCCAGGGTACACTCTGAATCAGTCTTCTGAAAAGGCCAAAATCTGCCCTCTGGAAGTCCAGTGTAGAGGTTTTATTGTTGGCCCTCCTGAGTATTGAAAACTCTAATATTTCATGGTCACTGTGCCCCAGAAGGCCTCTGACTACTACATCTCCCACCAGCCCCTCTCTCTTTGTGAACAGAAGGTCTAGTGGGGACCCATCCCTGGTGTGGTCATTTACCAGCTGGAGCAGGAAATTATCCTCTATACACTCTAGGAATCCCCTGGACTGTCTCTTCTCTGCTCTGTGGGATTCTGAGCAGACATCTGGCAGGTTAAAGTCACACACAAGAGCAAGGGCTGGAGATTTAGAGACATCTGTCAGCTGCTTGTAGAATAATTCATCACACTCATCATCCTGACTGGGTAGCCTGTAACAGACTCCCACCAGGATATCAGCCTTATTGGCCTTCCCCCTGATTTTGAACCACAGGCACTCAACCTTATTGTTATTGACCTCAAGTTTTACAGAGTCAAGAGACTCTCTAACATATAGAGCCACCCCTCCACCTCTCCTACCTTGTGTGTCCCTTCTGAAGAGCTTGTAGCCATCCATGGTAGCACTCCAGCCATGCGAGTCATCCCACCATGTTTTCATGATGGTGACTACTTCATATATTTCCTGTTGCATGATGGCTTCCAGCTCCTCTTATTTGTTTCCCATACTGCGTGCATTGGTGTAAATGCACTTCAGCTGAGCTGTTGATTTCACTCCTAATTCAGCCTTTCCACCCTTGGGCTCATCTCTGGAGAGCCTGGTTTCAATTTCCTCCCCCTTCAAACCTAGTTTAAAGCTCTCCTGATCAGCCCTGCCAATTTATGGGCTATAGTGCTTTTGCCCCTGCTAGAGAGATGAAGTCCAATTGATTTGAGGATACCGTGGAATTTTCCCCATGGTCAAAGAACCCAAAACCCTGCCGTTGACACCAGTGCCTAAGCCATGAATTAACTTGCTGGATCTTCCTGCTAGTTCTTTCATCCATCGCTGTCATTAGAAGGTTAAATTTTGTCCATTGCATTATTATTAATTTCTCTACTTTACAGTGATTGAAAAGGTATTTTTAGTTTTTGCAAGCAGTTTTTCATGAAGCTTTTAGTTACACCTCAGTTCCTTTGCCATTTATTAGTGAAGGTTTCTATAAACTATAAAATCTGTGGTATATTTTTCAAACCATCTTTCAAGAGCTTGCTTGAGACAGAAGGATGAAATAGAGGGTAAAAAATGTTTTCACTCCAGCATATTAAATGAAGATTGTAATAAAAATGTTATAGAAATAACAATTTACCAATGATCAAGAGAATGGAAATAAAATATTTTAAAATAATGGGACACATATCTGAGGATAAGTAGAATATGGGAATCAGAGTCATCAGTCATTTATTGTGTTTATAAGTGTATTGCTTGACAAGCCAGTTTGAGGAAGTCATTCTGCTTCTGAGCTTTCTTCACATGCATGGAGTTACTCAGATGCCTTAGTTCTAGCACTATTACATAACTGTTATGCACTGCAGGCCAAATATGATGGATTTTTCATGTTGTTTGGCAATATTAAGACCTCATAAGCTATTTAAGAAAATATATTTTGTGTCTGTATCTTTCAGGTTTATCGCTAGCTTTTTGCTGAGCTAGTAAATAAGTTCTCATTTCTCCCAGGGAGAAATAATAGCTATTATTAAGAAAATGGTCTTGCACTTGAGATCTTGACCCTGTTCCCAGCTTTGATATGTTGCAGTGTGTGTTCTTATCTCTCTCTTTAAAATTTTTGATGAGGTGCTGTGAAAGAGATTCTTCTTTTGTGTGCTTCTTGGAAAAGAGATGTGAAAAGCAGGTGTGCGTGTACTAGTCTTGCCTAAATATCTGTAGGGGATTTGATGGTCCAGTGTCCAGTTCTAATCCCACTTTCTTGTGTTCCTGTATTCAGTTAAGCAAGTTTATTTGACAAGGTCTTCAGAGGTGCTCAGTATGTTAGGGACAGGATTCGTCTCCAGATTAACTCTTAAATTTAACTGTCTCATATGGGCGTGTCAACTTTTAACATAGTGTCTAAGATCCTCGTATAGTCAATGGTGATCTAGTCAATACAGTAAGAAGACTATAGGTGTCTACTTTCAGATTAATTAATGGCTCTTGGCACTCTTGCCTGTATTGACTAAACTGAATACATACCACAGCGTTCAGCTGTCTGAATATGGAGCTACTGACACTATAAATGAATCAATAAGATAGAAGGCAGCTTTTCTGCATTAGTAACAGACACGAAGTAGTTCTCCTAGTCATGGCATCCTATGCATGTTAAAAATACCATTTAGCCACCTAAAAGGGTGATTGACAATTTACTGCCTCTTTCTTTTTACAATATACTTGACCATTGTAGAATTATGTACTTGGATAAGTTGTCTAGTTTAATTATTTTACATCTGAGTAAATCAAATTTTGATTCTGTATCTAGAAGTTTTTGCTCCCATATTAAAGCAGTACCAGAGAATATTGCCCCATGCTGCACAACTAGATTCCTTTGTGAATGAGTTTCCAAAAATATTAGCACTCCACATTTGCATGTGCAAAATTGAAATAATAGCACACACTATTGTCAAAAGTTTGAATTGACAGCTCATATAATACAACATTTGTCCTCAAACTCTCTTTTAGTGTGTGCAACTGTCCATGACTTAGTGTCTTTAATTCCTGATTGGACCTTACAAATTTTATAATGCACAAAGAATAACCATCTGCATTTTACATATTAATATAAGGACTGACAAAAAAAAAATTACTATAATCTTCAATACCTCTCAAATGTCAATTAAATGTAGTCATGCATAGGAAATCCCAGATAAACCTGGATATTCAGTTTATAGGAAGGTCTAGAATTTTGGCTGTTTAGAGATTGTAAGGAATAATCATACAGGTATGAGATATTTTTGAGAGACTTTGCAACATGAATTCATGTGTGAACTAGGGGAAGTCTGCTAGTGTGAAGTCTACACAAAGAATTCTGGCAGCAGTTGAATACCAACATTTTTGTTCTTAGGTTTTTCAGACTCTGGCTCAGATATTTTTTAACCTTGGAGGAACTGAGCCACCCAACATGCTGAGCTTTCCTCAATACCTTCTATAGACAGCCATCAATTTCTGGGATTTGAAGGCACCTGGGTATTCAGGCCAAGTGGTATAATAAGTAATGATTTAAAATTGAAAGCAATAATTATCTGTTAATGACAGTAAACTTGCCTAAAAAAAAAAAAAGAAAAGAAAAAAAAAGAAAAAAAAAAATTAAAATATTCGGTAGAATTCTAGGGAAAACAAAACAAACCAAAACCAAACCTCTGATAATTATATAGAGGTAGTACAAATATGCAAAGAAGGGTCAAACTTGATACCTAGCATAAAAGACAAGAGAAAATTACTAGAGGTGGAAAGAAATAGTGTAGGGAAGAATTTTTTATCATATCATCTTCTCTAGTAAAATGCAAAGTGGAAGAGACATGTCAATAACATCCCCTTGAAGATATATAAAAGGGAAATCATATACAGGGAAAATAAATATGCAATATAGCTTATTTAAATATCCTGCCAACAAAGAACCTTTCTCTTGTCCACTTTTAACTTATCATGTATTTACGCTTACTGTTTTTATTTACTTTGTCTTCCTCAAAGAGTTCTAATGTGAATTGTTGAAAATGCATAGAAAATCTAAGTAAAACACCTAAATTTTATAGGATAAAAATACTTGAAGTCTAGAAAAGGTTTAATTGAAGAAAGTGTTACTATAATAGAGTTCAGAGTATAATGTTTATCTAGCTATTCATTGCCACTGTGAAACTCCTACTGATACAGGAAATTATCCTTTCCCTATGAGCTTGACCAGGAGGGAGTAATTTCTTTCATCAGACTGGATAGAGATTCTCAGTCAAGATGGGATGTTTGTTCTGGTTTTCTTTGTAGCTTGACAAAGTAATTATAATAGTAAATGTTTATAAGCACTTCCATCAAAGTTTTTATTAAGGAGATCCAAGTAGTTTATTTCATTCCCTGTCTGTAAAAATGAAATATGAAAAGCCTAAAAGACTTTCAGAAACACTTTGAAGCCTGGGGTTGAAGTTGGGAATCAAGCCAGCTTTATACTCTTGTCAGCAGGCCAACATTGCATCCCTCTCATGTTAAGTACCAAAGATGTACTAATGGTCTTCAGCTTAATGACATGAGAGGCACTGAATTGAAGGCAGTTTATTTTTAAGGTTAGATGTGTTTGTAGTGATTTTTTGCTAATTGAAGTACTGGAGTACCTACTTTTGCTGCATGTACTTTGTCTTATTTTTCTTTGTATCCGGATTATACCTTTTTTTCTGTAACAGAGGATCGAGTCAGACGGACACATAGATCACAATGTCTGAAGCCTTTCTATGAAGAATTTTTTTCATTAAATTATTACTAATGCAATCAAATTTTTATTAATAATACAAGGTAATTGTTCACAGAGTACACTCACTTATTCACTCTCACTTCCCCTTGCAGTTAACCAGTTGGAGCTACAGTCAGGGACCAAACCCAGTTGTTTCCTCTGGAGCAGGGGAACATACTGATGCCACTTGGCTTTTAGGCTGTGTTGTGGACAGTCTTTCAGAGGGACTGTATTTATGTAAATCTGTAGTGTTCCTGTGCACAAAGCAGCCATTGTACTCTTAGATGTGGCCCAAGTTACACAACTTCTTGTTGGTGCTGAGTGTGTTCTACTGGCCTTGTACAGATTCCGCAAACTAGTGGTGTTCTGACTTTATCGGTTCTTGCAGATCTATCAGGACTTGTAATTTCTCAGTCTTGTCTGTGAGTTTATACACACTGCCTACTGAAAAGTATGAACTTTTCCTCTTTTCAGCTTTTGTTTTCAGGTAACTATTTTTCTGGTAATTACCTCTCCATCTAAATCTATTGAAACTTACAAAAGCTATTCATTCAGACTGACATAAGAGGCCTTTCTGACAGGATCAATCTTACAGGTTTGCCTGTTTTTTTGTCTGAACTTCAAAAATAATCTACTTTTATCTCGTAATGCTGTTCTTGACTTCAAAATAGTTCTGTCCGAATGCTTACTTCTCTAAGTCCTCTTCTTAATCAGTTGCCCAGATTTATTTCCTACTTCCCACTCCTGCATATAACTGAATAATGCCTTCAAGATCTATATGTAAATATCTTTCAAATATTGTTCAGTTTATCCCTAGATATCTCTTACCCTTAACAGTGCTAATGATAGCACAGTGCATTTTTTCAAGTGTTACAGTATTCCCTGCAACCTCATTTTTTTAGTGAACGTCATCATTTTGTAAGTCACTGCAAAATCAGGAAGTACCAGCAGTGAACAGAAAACAGTAGGTTGTAAACCAAAATCCATTTAGTCACTATGTGATACTTTTCCATTTCTTGAAATGACTAATCTGCCTCTCTTTGCTTACCTTTAACACTAAAACTTGTAACTTTTTCTCCACTCATGATACTGTGCATTTTTTTCCAGGTCTTCTGTCTCAATACATGTTATTCCAATGCTCATATATTAGTGCTAACTATTGTGGGACATAGAGAGAAGCAAGTCCTCCATAATAAGACTGCAGCCAAGACCCACATCCCAGAGGTCTAGTGTTACTAAACTCATCAGCAAACAATTAAAAGACCAAGATTCCCTATGTCTTGGAAAAACATCAAACAAAACTTTGTATCTCTAGAATTCCTGACCAGTAATTATGTTGATTTATATTTTTTGTAGTCAGTAGTGCACTGTCATTAGCATCAGCATATATTTGTATTTAAAGGATTTCAATAGCTTTTTGATATCTAAAATGCAATTGTTGCTAAGGAGAAGGAATCTAAGCATTTTTTAAGAAATGCAGTGAAAGGTATTAGCTGCTCAACTGTCTGTTCAAGAATATTTGGAACAATAGTTTAGTTTAATGTGTTTGGAATGTGTCCATCATCAAGACTGTAGCAGCCATACATTGCAAAAATATGGCATATTTAAAATATATTTCTTGTTCTTACCTTTTAGATAATTAAAATTATGACTCTCAGAAAAGAGCTCACTGTGAGCACAGTCATTGCAAGTTCTCAGTATATTTGTCAAGCAATTACATTTCATACTCAAGCAACTCAATAGTTCCTGCTATCAGAAACTTTTTTAAAGTAGCAAGGTATTGCTGTTTTAACAGGCACTAGGAATTGAAATTATATTACGTGTGGAAGATGCAGGGTGGGAAAAGTGAAGGTGTGATAAATTTAATGACTTTGAAGCAGGAATAGATTTTTATTTACTCAGGAACTTTTGCAGAATGAAAGAACCCAAGTAAAACTGTCACATTTTAATTCCATATTGTTATGAAACTTAATTTAGGTATTCTTCTCTTTTTTTGCCTTTTGTTAAAATTTGCTTCAAGAAAACAGAGTACTTTTCTAAGTATCAAAACTGTTAACCTTGGGAAAGTGAAGTCTATTCACATAGAGGAGTAATTCATACACTGGCATTTGACATGTTAATTGACAAACAGTAGTGACATTACAGTTTCATCTTCAATGTCATTCTCTGCTTTTGTAAATTGTCATTGTTCCCTTGAAATCAGTGTCATCCGAGTTTTCATATTCCTCCAGTCCTTGACAGCTTTTTGAAAAGTACAGATTTGGTATTTTAAGTTGAAAAAAGGCTCTTCACAGACATGATGTCTAAGTTAGAAAATCTCTAAAATGCAAGGTAACTTGGAGGATCTAGCATTTACTACAAAAGTGAACCATGGTAATGACTATGAGGGTATTTTTCCTGTTGTCACAGTTTAATACTGGACTGGCAATTAACCAAATGACAGATGCTCTCTATTAATTCTGCCCCCCCCCCCTCCCCCTCTGATAAAGAAAGGAGACACAATAAGAGAGAGAGAGAGAGACTTGAGTTGAAAATTAAACTGCACAATTTTAACAGCACAGTAATAATAAAAAGGGTAAAATTATTCAATACATACAAGTATACAGAAAAACAATACCACATTCCTCTCCCCTTTCTCCCAGTAACTCTCACGTCACCACCGAGGCTGCAGGGCAGCCCTGGGAAAGTCCAGGCTGGAATCCTGGAGTCAGCAGCAGTCGGGAGCTGGAGTCAGGAACACACAGATTCAGGCTGGCAGGGATCAGGACCAGAGGCAGAGGAATGGATGGAATCCTCTCAGGATGCTGAAGCAAACAGGGAGAGGTGAAGAAGGGCGAAGGTGCTTGGCCCTTGTGATCCCTCAAATTTATACTGAGTATGAAATAGGAATACTCCATTTGGTCAATTTTGGTCACCTGTCTTGTCTGCTCCTCCCTAAGGAGGGTTGCAGGTGTGACCGCTTTAGTCCCTTTCTCTTTCCTGAGCACAAAATGTTCCTCAGAACTGAACAGTGGCCTTGGTTCTGCATACCAGTCTCTAGCCATAACTATAAACATCAAGCATTATCAGTTCTAGAAGCAGACAATGACTGAGAAACTTGCTGTTAACTTCAGCAAGTACAGCTACTTAGAAGAAACTTAGCTGAAAGAAAAAATACAAGACAAAAAAAATAGTTCTACCCTGGCCCAAACTGGGACACCTGTTTTAAAAGTTGAACCAGAATCATTAAATATCTCTCTCTGGTAATTAAAAATTTAAATAGACAAAACTTCCCAGTTTCTGTAATATACAAGTCCTGAAAATGCCAACCATGTTCTGGTGGAAAAGGAAATGGAAAACTTTTCTGGATTTGAGATTTGCTATAATTTTATGGTAAAAGTCACTGACCTTTTAAGGTAAACTTTAGTTGTTACCTCACAATTTATAATATGTACATATAATCTAGACTTATTTTATGATGTGATCAGAAAAAGTAACTTTCAGGATGTTATCTGTTATCTGATGGGGCTTGTTTTGTTTTGTTATGCTTTTTTTTTCCCTCCATATGTAATGGCTATGAATTTTTCAGTATATTTCATGAAACAATATAGTGACATGCTGAAGTCAATAGCAGTCATTAAAAGTCAGGTTTTTTAGCTTTTCCATTCATCTCTTCTTAAAAAGAATTTTATGCTGAAATGAAATTAATTTCCTGCAGTTTTAGTGAATAATTCCAACTGCGTCTATGCATTCCTCCACGTTCAACCTTATACCAGATAGGATCTCCTTGTGTTTTATTTGATTTTAACAGGTTCAGATTAGCTCTGACAATTGGAATTCTACTCTCAGACATCCTGTAGACAGAATACAGGTTTGTTCTCAAGTTACAGACTATTAGCAAAATAATTTTGCCTATAAATTTTCTTGTGCTGTAGGTGGCCCAGTCTTTGATACCTAAGGAGATCTAAGGAGATGAAGTCAGTTAAAAAGAATTAATTTGTGATTTGACTGGAAATTCTATCTAATCAATTACAGGATTATCCTGTTCCATTCTTGCACAGAATACAGCTGTTTTCCATGATCCTTGAATTTATTAGAGTTCTGGTTTACTTTGTGTTGAATACTTAATTTATACCTTAGAAGAATATAAAAAAAGTAAAAGTTTTTAAACATTTAAAAATATATTACAAACCATTTAAATGTCTGATAGCTCTGAATATTAGCTGTAAATTTAAATTCAACATTTTGTTAAATACCCTGATTATGTATGGATTTTGCTTGTTATCTAAAATCTATAGTTGCCTAAACCATATATATAACTTATCTGTACAGAAAGAATGCACATACAGCCTCATCTAGTGAATTTCATTGTACTATAAATTTAATATTTTGATCAGGTTATTTTAGAGCATATAGTACAATGCCAATAGCAGGGCTTCCTATTGGTGGTTCAGTCCTATTATGTTTATCTAGTGTGATAAAATTTCTGTCTGGATGGGTGGCATATTCTGAAGAATCTCTATTTAGAAATGTATAGTACAGTACTTTAAATGACTCTTAATTGACATGTCAGTTTCTGCTTACAGCTAAATGAGTTGTGCCTTCTGTGAGTTCATAAAATTACAAATAAGAATCTTCCAGTCTCTTTTCTGTCATTTCTAACTGGTTTGATACACTTTTTTTTTTCCTTCACAGAAAATAATTTCTCCTCTCTCTTTCATCCCTAAGTAACAGCATGCTCAGAACACTTTTGTTCTTTTTTAATGAACACAGCAGTTTGCAATTGGAGGCTAGTGGTTTGCTCTATTGATAATTACAGTCTCATCCTCCTCCAATTACAAAACCTTGTTCTACTTTATTATGGGACAGTACAGCTGCTTGAAATTTTAAAGTCAAGTGTATTGCCAAAACTTCCAGGCAGGAGTATTTATACATGAATTATCCTACTACATTAAAATAAACAGATAAATCCTGATTTTTTATGTAAAAAAGACTTCTAAGTTCTTAATATCTACTTTGATTTTAGGACTTTTTTTTGTCCTGGTTAACATGGCATAATACAGAAATTTAGATAGATAGATTGATTGATAGAGATGTAGATATAGATGTTTATGCTAAATGTTATCAGCTGTAAATAGGAGTTAGAGAAAGAATAAAAAATGTACTAATTTTATACAAATAATTGCATAAAAACTGAAATATTTTTTAGGTGTTGATGAAGAACAATAACCAGGAACTTTAACCCAAGACATGAAGGGTAGCATAAGAATATATATTTAAAGAAGAATTAACAATTTCTAGTTTAAAAAGGGAGTAAACTGAAATTCACATACTGATTGTTCACATCCATAATGAGTTAATCCTTTAGCAATTTCTGTGGCTTGACTGAAAAATCTAAATAGAGTCCTCTAAATATATAATTTGCTGTTATTGACTTTAGCACGGAAGATCTGAGATTTTTAAGTTGGCAGAAACTACTGCGAGGACAAGAATTGTGGTAAAATTAACAACATTACTCGTAATATTGTCAGAATGAGGGATATAGACAACACATGGGTATAATTATATAGAAATATATATAATAAAAAATATTATGGTGACACTGGGGATCATGAACTTATAAAGCAGATAAACAACAGAGGCTAGGAGATTTAAAATACAAAAAATATAAGAGAAATGAGTATCAGAATTCTATAGTTGGAAGGATGGTAGGTAGCTGAGATTTGCTTTTAGGCTGATGATAACAATAACTGTCTCTCTTGATATTAAATTACTGATGTTTCATAAAAGCAGTAAGATAGAGACTAACAAAAATTACTACTGGAAGTTAAACTTGAAGTAATAAGTCTGTGGTCACAGGGAAGAAGATGAAAGATAAATAAATACATAGAATTCTGCTTTCCACATAGAAATAGAGATTGTGATACTGTAAGTATGGTTCATTCATGTCAACTAGGTGTAGAAAATAATTCTCACATTTATTTGGATGGACAAATAAAGATGATTACAATGTACAAAAATCTCATGTAAATGTATACTGCAGCAATGTGGCACGGGAAGGTTAATGGCTTAAAGCCAAGGTGTAATAAACAGGTTCTTCCCCTATGAACTGCAACCAATTTTTCTTCAGTCAATGAATAATGGAGAAACATGGCAACAGAAGCAAAATCAACTCTATGTCATATGAACTAGGTTGAAAAATGTACTTTTATGTTGATTCTGCATAAGCTGCACTGATATTAGATAAATATTTCATAATAATGTAAGATTTAGTCCGTGAAATACTTATTAGTATGACAAAACAGAACACAGCTTGTCTAAATGAAATTCTCATCGTGCTGTAAACATTAAAAATCTAATAAAAATCAAGAAAGTCTCATGCATCTTGCATATTCTTGTCTATTCTAAGATTGTTAACCCTCTGGAGTATAAGTGTCCTCTATATCATAATTCTCAAACATCGAGGATTAGAATAAACTCATTATTTATAATCCATTCTACCTCAGGAGATACTGGAGACACTTTGAGCTAGCTTCTACAAGAAAATTTATCTCTATCTGTGGGAAAGCTAATAAAAACCTTATGCTTCTTATCAATCATGGAAAGAGATGTATTAAAACCAAAAAGAAAATAGCATAAAAAAAAACATTACAAACAAAACAATATTATGCTTTCCATTTTGCTCCATTAAGAAATTTAGCTAGAAAGATACCATTCATAACAGTGGGTTCAGACATCTGACCTGCAGTAGGACCTAACTGTCCAAACACTGAGATTAACAGGAGGACATGTACCTATGCCTATCCTATTTGTTTATAGCCATGGTATGTATAACAAAAAGGGTTATGGTAAAAGAATTTTCTTGACTTCTGAGAGGCAAATAACATTAATTCATCCCAGAGTTCTTGGACAACTTAAATATGTTCTATTTATTAGCATGTTTAGGAAGTTCTATTAATAGGAAGTTCTATTAATAGGAAGTTCTATTAATTAGCGTGTTTAACCCATTACCAATTTTGGCACTGATACTCAAGGAACAAAAGGAGTCACATAAGACAGCAGCTTCTATTTGCATGGCTCAAGGTGAATTATCATATCTTAAGATGCAGAGTAAAATGCAATAACTTACCAATTTATGCATACATATAATAAAACAACAAAGAAAATTATAATGGAAATCATACTTATCAAATCCACTAGAGCATTGAGTGTGCTTTAGGGTAAGAGGATCTCACTAATTTAATGCATCTGAATTTTCAAGATTTTCATAGTGTCCTTCACCAAAGGATCACAAAGAAGATTATGTGTTCATGAGATAAAAAAGGAAGTTGCTTTATATACTGCAAACTATTTAAATAAAATAGGCAAATTCTTAGCATTAAACTATCACTCCTCATGGGGGCACACCTCAGAGAGTCTTGGAGAGGTCTTGGAGAGCATAGAACTTCGAACAAAACCATATTGGAGAATGTATTACAGGAGCACATCTAACATTTTATGGCCACAAGGGGACTCAGACTAGGCTAGAACCAGTCCCAAAACCAGAAAAAAATGTCAAATATATAGTAGTTGTATCATATCTTCAGTATGA
The DNA here is from genome assembly GCA_023637945.1 of Phaethornis superciliosus. Taxonomy (NCBI): domain Eukaryota; kingdom Metazoa; phylum Chordata; class Aves; order Apodiformes; family Trochilidae; genus Phaethornis; species Phaethornis superciliosus. The sequence goes on from JAJQWJ010000002.1 coordinate 78,173,792, forward strand.
ACAGTTTTGCTCTATGGACCCACTCTTACTGCTCTGTCCTACCTGATAGTGTAGACACAACAAGGAGGTCTGTGCTGGGACCATTTTTATGCATTGTATTCAGAAATTATCAGGAAAAAGGAGTGAATATTAAGAAGGCAAGTTTTGTTGATGCTCACAGTATAAACAAAAACTCTTAATAATCTTGACATGCTGATGTTGAAGAGCTGCAGAAAGAGCTTCTTTTACTGTGTGCCTGAATACTAAAATGCCAAATGAAATACAGTGTTATTGCATGTAAATAAATGCCAGTGGGTGAAAGCAGCAGGTTTAAAACACTGACAGTACCGAATGAGGACAGAGCAACAAACATTTTTGAGGTTACTAAGGCAACCTTGTGGAGGTGACTGCAGAATGTTAGAGTCTACAGTAAAGGAAGAAAACTCAATCAACAATAAAAATGTTGAAAATGACTGATGATGGAAGAGAACAGAAAACAGAGGATAAATCGAAGCTAAATAAATCCTAAAGTTATATAGATAAGATCAAAAATAGCATATCTACTGTGAATGTCAGGGATCATAAGAGAGAAAAAGAAGTATAGCAGGCAAATATGTTCATAGTTTCAAGTTCCATTCTGATAGACTTTTAAACTGCAAATTCGTGTTAAAAAATAAAAACAAGTGGAATGTAAACCACAGAATGAAGTAACAGCTGTAAAGAGTCTTACAAGGATCTATATAAAGATAATGTTTCTAACTAGTCAGGAGAATAGAATCATCAGCATTAAAATTGTGATTTTAATGGAAAAGCAAAAGGGAAAAAAAAAAAAAAAAAAAAGGGAAAAAACCCCACAAAATAACACAAAAAGTCAACACATGATAATTCCTGAAGTTAACTTTTTAAGTGGGCTTCCTGCATTTAATGTGTTCAGGTATTTAGGAAACTGGGCCATTCACTAACATCAAGAAGTGTTTCCTGGTAGGAGTTCATAAACTATTGAACAATATATTTGGTATTCCATGTAAGGAAGGGCAAGCTGAACTCAATTCAGAATTTAAAGGAAAATGAAACAAGAGTTATCAGCTAAGTGAAAAGGTTCATAAAGGGGAAGGATACAGAAAGTCCCATAGAAATCTCTGTAATTTACTTGGGGAGGTAATGGAACTTGTTTAGTTGGTTGTTGTCCTTAAGGCATTTTATGATGTAAGATGGGCAAGTTATGCTTGAGTGGTGTTTCAGCTGTGAAAAATATACCAATGCAAGGACAATGCAGTTGCATGTTCTCATGTTCTTTACCTGCCATCCTACTATGCATTAGAAAAATGGATTAGATGTCTCATTGTCCTGACACAGTGTTGTATTTTATAAAATCTTCTTTATAGACTTTATAAGAATGTCAGAATGTGAATTTGATGCCCAATAATACCCGATAGGGACATTTCTGTATTAAGTTTGTTGCCAGACATTTTGAAGAGTTTTTAACAGAAAACACAGGGTGAATTTATGGATGTATATATAGAGTTAATTAATATTCATTAATTTAATTTCATTAAATATTTTATTCCTTTGGTTTAACATTTTTAGAATTCAAATGTATTCTGAAAAAATAAAAAAGTAGACAGGATTTACAAGCTAAAATATTAGGTATTATTCACTATAAATACTCAGAATTTTAATCCAGATAACATGTGGATGCATAAAATAAAACCGTATTTAATTTAGTGACACTATTCTTGTGATGAAGCTTTACTCCTATTAAAAGCTGAGGTGGTTTTCTTTTTGTTCATTATACTGTAGCTATGAGTGCCTATTTGACTTTCATGCTGCTCATGTAAATGAACTCTTTCATAGATGATAATAATACAGTAGAGCAGCAGCATGTGTGTATAATTGTACTCCTTAAAAGTACCTTTTAAATTTAAATCCAAGCTGCAATTATTTTAAATGTGCAAATGATCAAATTGAAGGTAGTACTACAAGAGACATTCATAACAGGTTTGAGTCAGAACAGAAATGGCTACCTGGCTATCTCTGCTTTGGGCTTATTGAAGATACAGTGATTGGAACCCAAGTTGTACCAAGCTGAGGAAAGAAATGACACCTTGTAAACTTTATGTCCTTCTGTCAGTGTTCAATACTTCTTCAGGTTCTGTTGAGAAGTTCTCCTCTGCATGAAGAAGATTCAGCCTATAATATGGAATTTACTTACCATTATACAGGATTTTGATTCAACAGAGTGATATAAGCAATATACTGAAATTACAATGCATATATAACACAGCAATTGCAACATACAGTTGAGGCACATTACAGATATCATTCTCATTATAAAAATCTCTGCATATTCACTGTCATGACACTGGGCATCCCCAGTCACTAGGAAGGAACAATAGGTTGAAGCTATCTCAGTCTATTGATCTGTTCAAGATTCATGCTGCTTGTTCAATTTTTATACCATATGTTGTTCTAAGCTGCATTTATATTTTCTCCATGATGGTCTGACCAACTCAGGAAAACTTCACTCTCTATTAATTACCTCTGGGAAGTTCACATATACAACCAGCTGACATACTCAACTGATATAAACAGATGATCCACTGATACAGTCATTTATCTAAAAAAAAAGCTCACCCATGCCTCCACTTGGTACTGAGATAAGTTCAGATTTCTTTACAACCATCAGTCACTCCCAATGGTCTTCACTAATTTTTCCAAGTGCATTGCTCTTGGCCATCTGCTCTGAGCTATCTCCCATTGCAGGAGTTTGTTGACTGATCACTTGTCCTTATGATTTTTGTCAAAAGAACCAATTCCTACTTACAAATTCAGAGCAATTATTGGATGTATTTTAGTTCACAACAAATCACCCAGCCACTCCTATATGTTGTTTCTATTAGCTTCACAGAACAGTCTTAGAATTTGTGAATTTGTTTGCTTCAAAACTAAAGGTAGAAGATGCATAGGTGCATTTCATGCTCATGATTTACTCATGGACTTTCAGTCCATAAGATCAGATAGGTACTAAAACTCTGAGAGATGCATATAATACAGACATCAGGTCTTCAACATAATGTGTTTCAGTTTGTAAATTTTCTTTTATGCCACTCCAAGGAGTCTTCCAGTGTCTTCCTGGTAGTATGAGGATGTATGGCTTGCTGGGGGGGTGGAGGTGGGGGAGGGACGAGGGGGGGACGGGGAGTGGATTTATGCATCAGTGGAATCTTCAAAGCATTACATTTTGGCAAATCTAGCTCACAAAATAATGTTTGGTAAAAGTGTTTTTTTCAGTGATCTTTGTTTAAATATTTATGTTCAATAATGGCTGAATGAGATGATCTAGAGATGATAATGTCCTAATTTACACATTGAAGACATCTATTTTGATTTGTTTGACATAGACGCACCTGAACTGGTTAGCTCAAAAACCTGCAGGAGCCCATCTGAGAATCATATGTCTCCTCTGAAAAGTCCATACTCAGTTTTGAATCCTGTATTGTTTTCACTTAATTGCTGTCATTACCCATGATAAACATGATACTTTATATAGCCTGCATTATTACTTTCCATCTATGGTATTGCTTCCAGTTTCAATGCCCTTTTATTCTTATTTTCCCCATGCTCTGACAAGTTTCCTGGACACTAATGGAAGTGGTAAAGTTTATAAGACACTTCTATGTGTGAGTATCATATTGAGATGTAGCAACAAATAACAATCAATCACAGCAGGACAACTGAGATGCTGTCTCTAATGCCTTTCAGGTAAAGAAAAAGGAATACTGTTTATTTTTGTTGTGAACAGAAACAATTTTTCATAAAAACTGAGTTTTGGAGAAAGTTTTTTTTATGGTTTAATGATGAATAAAACTATTGCAGTCTTGGTCTTATTAAACTAAGAGTTGCAGCAGCTTACAATATTTTTGTATTATGAAATTATGATAATCAGTGACATTTTTTTCTACACGATTGCTGCAGTAAAGATGCTTGAAATGACAGCATTCTCACTCTATTCTCCAGTCTTTTTTTCCCCTTGTTTCTTCTGCTAGCTTTTCCTATGTTAAAAGATCAGTATTAAACCAGGGGACTTCACATGATTATGAAAACTTTTGCATATCTAATGACATTAGAAAATCAGTTTAATTAGGATGGGAAGAATTACAATCCACTCTAACTCATGTACAATCAGACAAGGCCTTTATCTGGATTTAGAGGTGAGAATTCTAAAAGGGGATGTCTCCATAATGATAATGATTCATTCACTACTGGCATAAAGTATGTTAATAGTTTATGCAAATATATACATATATAGATAGGTGGTTTATATGATGACTTTTAACTCAGTGTATTTATTTTCAGTTAGGATTTCACAGAAAAAAAAAAAGCAAAACGTCTTTTTTGATTATTTTTGTTGTCTGGTGAAATGTAATGGGTCCTACAGAAAATAGTATTTTCAGTCAATGATCTTAGTGTCTTTTAGAAAGTATCCCAAGCAGAATCTCCTTTCATAGTGAGACATTGTGCCCTGGAAGTGAAGTTCATAGTCCTCTTCATCTCAGTGCAAAAATGATGTATCTATTCCTAGTGGACCAAGCTTGAGTCCCATGAGCCCTTGTATTTTTGTCTTCTCCTTTGTAATTATTTAAATTTTCTTTATTATGGTTGAGATTATATGAGGAAAGTGAAAGCAAGAGAGCATTTGGGTGGCAGAATTTGAGAAAAAGATAAAAGATAAGGCTCACTCCCAAGTAGATTTTTCTAATTTCAACCTCACGATAGAAAGATATAAATGACACAACATAGGAATAGTATCACAATGGTACCTTAAATTGGAAATAAAGCTTTCACTACACAGGAAGGTATAAGAGTTGCCAAAACAAGTATTTCCAGGTTCTTACTGATTTATTGTCATCAAACTTCACCAATGCATTTTTTGGAAGTGTTAAGCATTATCACAATGCCTGTTTTTAATAAAAAACATTTATTTTCTTCAGTTATTTATATTTCTCAGTACCCACCATCCTCCTCTCCACAGTTCTTGTTTTTTGTGAATATAATTTTTAAGGATAAGCGGTGCTTCTCCATACCTTTCTGGATCATATAGTAATAGATGAACAGTTTCATGTTGATGGATAATATTACTTGAGTTACAACCATAGTTTTAAAATATCCCAAATATGTGTGATCAACTTTCTCAAATACCTTGTAAAAGAAGTGAGACAATAACAATATTTTTTTCACCTTGAAAGATTTTTTTCTGACTAAAGGTGAATTAGAATATTAATTCAACTTGACATAGTAATTACAATAATTATCAAGTATTCTGTGTTCTGAAGTGCTGCCCCGGAGTCTTGAGAATTCTAAGACTCTCTTCCTCTGAGAATTGTGAAAGATAATTCATCTTACTTTACCCTCAATTCAGCTTTGAATAGTCATCTTTTTTGTCGTTTTTTTCAAGATTAAGAAGATTTAAATTAGTCGGTAATATGAATGAATCACATTTGTGTAGGAAAACTGAAGACTGTGTTTCTTCCTATGAAGCTGGGAATTGTCATGAACATCATGCAATTGCAAGAAATAAAGAGCTAACTAATAATATGAAGGTTAAAGCTCCTACTGACAATAATATGCATAAATGTTAGTGTAGTGTTTTGAAGTTTACAGTCAAACTTCAAGTATAGCCTAGTTCAGAGTTTCAGAAGTTCCTTTTGGCACTGTCACTTTGAGATAGATAGAAAATGTAGATTAATTATTGCAAGAGAGAACGAGAGAGGGAATAGGAAGGTACATATGTATATGACATGGACCAGCCATCTGAGTATAGCTAATGTAGATAATAAAAATAAATAACAAAATTACCTTTGTTGTGTCTAACCCATGCAATTTAGTGTCAAGATTTCTAATATTTCAGATTGTGAGTTTAAAAAAAAAAAATAAATCTTTCTTCCTGCAGTTTCAGTTTGAAAAAACAAGTGGAATTTCTGCTAGATCCCAGCTTAGAATTTCAGCTTTGAATTCTGATTCAGAGTTTCTTTACAAGGTGCTTAATTTTGTGCAGTCCTAACCACTTTTGGAGATTCGGATTTTTTTAATGATACCCAGTTTGTGTTCCAGCTGAACCAGTTAAGGTCCTTAGCCAAGATGGTGATATGATTTCATTAGTAGATGGAATGTAACATTCTTACAATTAACTTCTAGTACCATTATGCTTGTATAAATACTTAAGATGAAAGATCTTTTTCTAAAGATTTAGTAATATTACCTTGAAGTAGATTGGATTTTTCCATCCCTATAATTGAATAATTTTTAATGAAATAATGATTTTCAATATAATTCATTATCAGATCTGATAGAACTATTGTTGATGTTATTGTTTCTCATTTGTTCATCTTTATTTAATTTTGGGCAAATAATTTCTTTCAGTCAGTTTGAAATATTCTAGGTCAAATCAAACAATAAGTCTTAAGGCTAAAATCTACCTGTAGACAAAAGTTGTGAATTAAATGTAATTAACATGGGACTTAAATATTTCTAGATGAATGAGCTACATGGCTTTCACCTGGAGACAGTTATACCCTGAGTGGAACACACTGTCGTAAACAACTGGTGTGAATGTTGCTGTCTTAAATGATATTTATTGATGGGACAAATTACCTGCAGCTTCCAGCTGACCAATCTTATCTCCATACAAAATATCAGCCGATCATCTATAATTCATGTTGCAGAGTGAGGTACCACCATGCCGAAAGATGTGACAATACCTTGCTCTCCAACCACAGATTGCCACTGGCACAACACAATGATGAAGCAAATCTGCCAAGTCTTGTTAGGCTCTCAGGGTATGCATGCATTAGTGTTTCAGCTGGGTTTGGGAGAGCGCTTGCAAAGTGAATATCCCCTTTCTTTCCATTTGCTGTGCCCTGGTTTGCACTGTGGTTTGCACTGTCTAACAATGAATGAACAGGATTTCTCCAGTGTGAAAGTTGAAAAATTAACTCCAGGACTCTGCCAAATGCACTCCCACCTCCAATGTGCACTTAATCACAGGGGCTAGTCTGGGTGTAGTTCAACAACAAAACAGGTAAACCAACAAGCCTTGAAATATTCATAGCACATGAGCAGGTATTTTGTATCAGCTGTTTGAGTAAACAGATTGCTCAATCTATGCGCTTTGATAATTCAAGATTGCTAACAGTTTAATCAACAGTCAGAAATAAGTCTGCTTCTCTTTTTGTATTCATCTGGATAGCTAGAATTTATGTGTCTTTAGATGTAAGTGAAAACCCAGCTACTTGTTCTTGAGTTCCTCTGTCTGCCAGTCTTCATCATACTATTTTGTCCAGATTAGGTTTAAACTATCTGGAATTCCATCCAGATCACTCTCTCTGTCAAAAATTAGGCAGAGAGAAAAGCAGTTCTGTCAGGGATTGTTAAAAGGCAATATAAAAGAAAAGTTACTTGTATGTGTGCAACATTCTAGTGCTACAGCAAAAATCCCTGTCCCATGGTACTGCTCCAAAATGTGGTCAACAAAACTTTATTTTTAAAGAAATAAAAAATCCAACCCATTTTTTTTAAATTATACTGTTAGACACTTTAAATAAGTGTAAATATAAATTTATAGTCTTTATGAAAGTTATCATACAAAAAGCCAAACTTACTTGTACCTCATCTCAGTAAGTAGAGTGATCCCTATTTACTGCATGATTTCAATTTCATTCTCACATGACTTCTGTTTGCTAGCAAGGCAGCTTGCAGAAACTCTGCATGACAAGACACTCTTCCATTTCAGAGAACAGTTGTATCCTTATGAAGTAGTAGTACCATATGTGGTTTTGTTTCTTGTAATTGTTATGCAGCAAATCTGCAACTGAAGTCTCTGCCAGGTGAAGCCAATAGGAAGTCTTTGCTGGAGGTGCCTGAAGGAATATTAGATACATGAGGGTCTGATGTGTTGCAATAATTCTTCTCTTTTTCCCTTCTCTTTACTGCCTCCATTTAAAGGAGTAGTGACTTTCTGGATCACTTAAGTTATCTGAAGAATTATTTCCATGGACCAAAGGAACTTTGTCCCTTATAGCTATCATAACTTCAATCAAAGCTTCAAATATCAGGAGATTTATGATTTTATTTGCGTTTCCAGAAAAATATCATCACAAAAGCAAGCTCACTGGTCATTAAACTAAGCCAGTAGCTCCTCCGATACAGATGGTGCTACAGCCCCCCCAATAGTAATTCATGAACCAAAGCCACTTCTGCCTTTTTGCCATAAGTTGATCTATGTGTTCTGTGGGTAGAGTATTGCTGCTACGGAGTATTAAGTTACCATTTCATCACAGTCTTTTGACACTCAGATTTCACTTATTTTTAAAAATAAAGATCGAAACCTGAGATATAAAACTATTACTCATCATAAAATATTGCTAACCCTGCAGAACATCCTCAGGTGTTTCACTGACTTTTATGTAGAGGTGAAAAAAAAAGAACTGATCAAGAATTGTGTAATTGATGTTAAAAGTTTCTTTGATACACATAAAAGATACACCTGAACTGAAAACTTTTATTAAATGAGATGAATAAAACTACTGAGGCCGTGTGATCTTTCTCCTATGCTTATCAAAATAGGCATTCTTAAAACATTACACAAGTACTAATTTGTTTCAGGTCTGTGATAATTTGTCAGTTAATTGAGCTTTTCCAGAGAAAATGGAATGTAATAATAAATGGAAAGAAATGAGTGATGAGATTTGCCTCTAGAAAAAATAATTAAAAAAAAAAAAGGGGGTAATTTGAAGGAGCCAGAATTGCAATGTGCAATAAAGAGGAAAGTGCAAGAGACTCTGAAAAGGAAAGACATTTATGAGCAAATCCCAGAAGTCTTTCACACCAATATTCTGAAAGCCACTTCAATAAAAAGGGATACCTGTAGAAGTCATGAGACGGTCAGGAAAAAATAACAAATCAACAGAAACATAACCTGCAGTAAAGATAATACAAGCAAATAGCACAGGTAAAGGACAAAAAAAATGCCTATGCTAAACTCTCATATCTATCTAATGGATTTTTTTCATTTCAAACTACTAATAAAAAAGCATATAAAACAAGATCTATGTGAAAATTTGCAAACTCTGCTATTTGAGAACTAGCAATTGTACAGATGTTGTCTCACCAATTACCTGGAAGACACATATAAAAATATTACATTGATGAGTTAAGAAATTGAAATTACTTCAGAGGAGTCTTAACATCAAATAACTAAAAATATGAAATTACAACTCATTATACATAGGTAGAATATTAATGTAATGAATGCGTGTAGAAATTATTAAATATGAAAATAATGTATATATATGTAAACATGACAACATTGGGATATATTTCATAGAGAAGTTCAGTAAAATAGGAGGAATGTATCATGAGAAACATAAATATACAATAAAACAAAGGTAGTAAATTTATTTTTCCAGTTGTAGCAGGGCATAGGAATATATAACAATTCTCTTATATATGCTATTATGGAGGAATTTCTGAAGGAACGTGGACACCTGGAGATTATGGCCAATCCATGTTTTGAGACCTATGAAGCAGACTGAAACCTTTAGTTCTGAGAGCAGTAAACAACCTGTCCTTGAAGTGTCTCTGAAGCGCGGTTAGAGCAAGTAGCTTGGCAGATGCAAGAGCAGCTTTAGTGAAAAACAGAATGTGTAGTCTAGGTGCAGTTAACCGCAATAATTTGTTATCTAAAAGAGGCGTGGCCTCTGAGCTCTATATAATGCTGTGTGATTTCTAATAAAAACGAGAGCTGTGTTTCAACCACATTGGTTTTAGCCACAGTTTCCATTTTTTTGCGCTCTTCCTGACATACTATATAATAGTAAAAGTCTAAAAAGTATGAAAAATAATTAATTTAATAGAACAGAATATATGCTATTAAATATGCTGCAATAAATACAATATTCATTATAACGATATATGAATATAATAAGATATAATATACTAAATAATAATTCATATAATGTGAAATAGTATATTATTTAATTATTATAATAATATGTATTTGTTTCCAGAATTTAAAATCATACCTTAAATTTAAGTGTCTACTTTTCAAAGTATTAAAACAGAAGAATATACGGATAGGACTTTAATATTTTGGGTTTTTTTAGTACAGTACGATTTGACAAATACATAGTAAAATCAACAAAATTTTCAGGCTCATTGAAGCAAAAATAAAATTTATTTGTTGGATTTGGTGAATTTTTACTTTTTGGAATACTCCCTAGAAAAATATCTTGAAACATTTGAAAGTTCTCACCTTGTCGTCTTCACAATAATGACTGATAGTTCATTTTAAAATGTAAATAATTACAAAAAGTAACAACAAAAATTGATTTTTTAAAAACAGTCTTAAAATGGACTTACTCAGCAAAATATTTTTGGTTTTGGAATCTATAGAAACTACCAAATCTCCCCTCTTTCAGGATGTTATTTAGTTTTTAATCATTCAAATTCTATTTCCTATCATATTTTCAAGTGGCAGTTCTAGAATCTCTGATAATATCCATCATCCTTGCCTTTTCTTTCAAAGTGAACTCATAAGCCCTTTGGATCCTGTTTTAATTTCACTGATGCTGATAAGCATCACAAACAAGTTAGGAATTATGAATGTCAAATATTAATGTGTGATTGTGACCCCATGTGTTTATAGGAACTGAGACATTGCAAATTACAAATGTTGGACTTGAAATATGAAAAAATTACATTTGTTCTACAGTAAAATATCTTGTATTGCTCAGAGAGGCCATATAGCAACATATAAATAGTCTATGCTTAGAAGAAAATATATCTTGTATAAAAGTTTTTTTTGGGGGGAAGGGCAATCTGAGAAGAATCGGGAGATACTGTTTCAAGATCTAGTTTGCCTCTGAATTGAACTTTTATCAGACTGGAGAAGACTACAAATGAACTGAATGAGCAGTGAAAATTCAATGAGTAGTAGAACTTCCGTGATGAGTGATGCATCTCATTGTCTCCATGTCATAATACACAGAGGGTCACTCAAGCCCCTCGTCCTGTGACAGTTCCTTTGCCCCTTCCATCAGCACCTAACAGATGCAGATGATTTCCGAAGATGCTATCTACAGCCACAGGCCAGGGCAGAAGATGTGAACTTCTGGAAACTTTGCTGTAGGTGCGACACAAATTGAGTCTGAATTATTTGCTCAAGAATGAAGTTTCCCGCCTTATTTCTCTAGACAGTCTGTAACTCATTCACTGCTACCTTAGATAAATGAAGCAGGTAAATAAAGAACCAACTAAAACCATAAAAATAATCAAGACAGAGGATTTGTCTTGGTTTATGAATAATTGTGGTTTGATGACAAAAAGGTGACTTTTGATATATCAGACATTCCAAATGGATAAATATCTCCCAGATACTTCTGTGTGTACTGAAACCAAAAAGATACTGTGCCCTTCTTGAACTGAAATGCCTTCAGCTGAAATGCCAGGAGTAAGAATGCAAAAGGCAGTGTGCCTTCATTGTTATTTTATAGGCTTTTAATGGATTAGTTAACTTTCAGAGGTTCAAAAAAAAAAGTAATGATCTTGAAACACTTCTGTAAACCATCACTAGCCTCCCAGGTGGTTAAATGAATAACAGATGTATTCCCACGTTCCTCAAAAACACTCAGAAAGATCTCAGGACAAAAATATTTTCACATTTGTGTCCAACACACATAAGCTCATTCAAACCGGCAGTGAGTAAAGTATGAATGATCAAAATATACTTGATTTAGGTAAGAAGGTGTGAAGATAGGTGTGACATTTGCCAAAGCAATTAAAGGAGGCTTTCATAGGATTTTGGTGTGGCACATCTAACAGCTTCACTCTGTGAATACCTGGGTTAATCTGACTAGGACAGAGATGAAGAATCACAGAGGAATGAAACTGGCAAATATTTTAATGGTGATATTTTCCCAATGATTTATACTGAATAACTGATTCCTTACAAAAATCCATGCTTGCACCAAAGCAAGCCTTGCAACTCATAGCATATAATCATAAGCTCCTTATGTCTCATTCAGCATTTAAAATGAATGGAAAGATACAGGTTTCTATATGGATTGTATCTTTTAAAGAAATTTTAAGATAGTATATCATCTTAAAACTTGATAATCTTGGACTTTTATTTAAGCAGCTATCATTTATTAAAGAATGATTTCAGGACTTTTATTCCATTGCTGAAATACCAGTAGAATTTCTCCATTAATTTGCTGTGATTTTTAGACATCTGCATTACCCTAGCCTATTCTAAGTAGGTCTACAAGGGTAGCTGGTTAACAATTTCCTAATATTACAGGGCAGGAAAAAGAAAGGACAGGGTAGGAAAGGAGAGGACAGGGTAAAGGAAAGGGAGAAGGAAGGGAAGGGGAACAGTGAGAACGCGACTCTGGATAATAAAAGGAAAACTGAATTCTGGAAATCAGATGAGATGAAGAATGTGACTTTGCTTTGTTCAAAAGCAGTAAAGCTGTGTGGCTGCTCCAAGGTTAGGTCAGGCTGCTTTAGGCAGCAAGTGCAATAGGAGTCTATAGGACTTGAGCTATTGTTAAATTTGTCCCACGAGGATCTGTTACTCGAGTGCTAATGCCTCATTAGTCTTTATGCTCCTGCATTTATGAAAGATGAAATAGTGACTAACTACAGAAGAAAGTCACTGAAGAAAATATGAAACATTATCCGTAGTATTGGTGTTTTGTAAAGAACTACTTGTATGTATTTTGATCAACAATTGACTGTATTTCAAAGACAAGGGCACTCAAATGACATTTAAAACAGGTACCCTGTCAAAGAATTTGTCTGAGACATATAGATGAGTGTAGGATATTCTCTTATTTTATGAAAGAGAATGTGGCAGGGGAAGATGAAATCAACTACAAAGACACACAATATGGATTAAAGTAATTATTTTTTTTGTTATTGGTGAGCAATTCTGTTTTCATCCTGCTTTTGTGCAATCACATGTTTGTGAATAAAAACATTATTATTAGTATTAGCACATTTTTATTTCAAAAGTTTCTGGTAGGAGTTCTAAGATCCTAAGATTTAAAATACTCACAGTAAAGTTACAGCATCAAAGAGTAGCTAAACAGGAACAGCAGATATTTTTCTTGTGTAAAAAAAGATAGGTGAAATTTGCTCATCTAATTGTCTCAGTGAGAATTATCCTCATATTATAGATTCTACAATTTTAGGCTTCTGTCTTGCCAGATGGGTTTGAAATTTAAATCTAAAAAGTAGATTTAATTCTGGAGAAAGCAAAAGTACTGAAATAGGAATCTTTGCACTTTCTGGATTGAATTTTTATTGTGTATTAAAATACACTATTTTATAGAATTTCCTGTAAGATTTAACTATCTTAAATCTTCATTTACTGTTTCTTTTTATTTTCTTTTGACTAAATTTAAAATATCTGCTGGGGAGAATAACATAGTATAATCCCTGTGATTTAATCCTGAATTATAAATAAATAATGTACCACAAGCACTGGACTATATATTATAATTGTGGTATTTGCTTTGATTAGGATTCCAATTTCCTCCTATATCTTTATTTCCATATTCTTTGTAGCTTTACTCTTATTAACTATAAGTCCATTTGTAACTGTCTGCCCACCTGGATCGGATTGTATATCAAGCTTCCTTTTTCTAGGCTTTAAATTACTACTGATTTCTTGTTCCTATAAATTACCTTTAAAAAGGACTCTAATTTTGACTTCTAATGACTAAATACTACAAAAAAAAAAAAGTTACTACTCATCTCTTCACGACTCAGCAGTGTGTCTTTTGACAAGTAAATAAATGCAACTGATATAAACTAGTTGTAGTCCAGATTTATTTTGTAATAGGAAGAATTATTCTAAGTTACGTTAATTGACTGCAAAGGCTCTTTTGAAGACTGAGGAATAACCTTTAATTTAAAGGTATATCTGTAAAATGAGATAGATTTCATCACACCAAGAGCTGTTTGGTGGTTGAGGAGGGGAGATTCCGGCCTCCAGACTACATAAACTTTTTTTTTTTTCTTTTCTTTCTTTTTTTTTTTTTTTAACCTTTTACCTTTTTGGCTGTGGAATGTTCTTTACATATTAATTACTGGTCAAAAATTATGTCATTTTTGTACCTGATTTTTTCCCAGAGCCTTATTTGTTTTCATTTTGCTTTACATTTTTCTTGTTAGCACAAAAGAGAGAAAACAGTGAGAATGCCAGAACATAAAAATGGAAGACAGTTACCCTCAGGAGTATAGGTATTGACATTTCAATAGCAAATGCAAATTCTGTACCCTTTAGCACTGATGGAATCTCACAAATCAGTGCAGCAGCAGAAATCACATTTCCTGGTTTTGTGCTATGGGGGGTTTTTTTGTTTCTTTGTTTGTTTTTTTCCCCTGCCTAGGGTTTCCTTCATTTAGTTTTGTTTTTTTTATGTTGTTCCTATTTAGAAGTGAATGTTCTAAGCCAAGAATATGCCATTATGCCATTGTTTAAGGAGCTTTTTTATAATTTAAACTCATGTTTAAATTAAGCTCTGTACTTGCTGTGTAAGATTTAGTAGTAATTTTTTCCTGTTTAAATTTCAGGACCCATTCAATTGAACTGAATATGTTTGATGAGTTTAAAAATCAAATCTGTGAATCCTAGGGGAAAAAAAGAAAGAGAAGTAGCTTTGCTGAGATCTTTGGGGTCAAATGATTTGTATTTTGAACAAACCTTGAGTATTTTATACATTTTCCAAGGAAAGTTGGCACTGAAATACATTTCTCAATTTTCCCATGGCATTTTGATCTAGAATTTTCAAAACCAGTAAGAAATGTGTTGCTTTTTTTCTTGATTAAAATGTGTTTATTTCCATTCCTGTTGAATTAGGCAAGTGTTATACTTCTCTGCTGTCATCCCAGAACTCATCTTCATGCCAATTTTCCCAGAATGGGAAAGACTAATATTTTTATCATTGACCTCATAAGGACCAAAATGTATTAATTAGACTTCTGGATGTTTCAAGACCCTGAAATGTCTCTATGTTAAGAAAATTCTTCCTCTTTCCTTTTTCTAATAAATTGCTCATCTATATGAATGATTCTGATGCATGGCTTTGGTTATATGGTTAATCATATCAACTAGACAAACGAAATAGATGTGCTCGTTCCACACAGCTATGGTTTGAGGGGGAAGGCTAATTTTATAGTATTAATATGAGGACCTAGAAACATGGTGTTTAGGATCCTGAGAGATCCAGGGGGGCAGAACAGAGAGGGGTCAGTGTTCCCTCCCATTTCATGCCTTCCTCTATAAAAAGTCACCAGGGCAGGGAAAGCCTGCCCCTTCTTGCTCTCTTCTTTGCTGGTTTGCTGCACTTGGAGGTCTTGGAGAGGGACTCCTGCTCTTTGTCACCAGCTTACCACCTGTTCTCCAGAATCTAAATCCTTCAGATGCTGGGAAGGGCCCTGAACCCTTTTCTGAGTAAGCTCTGCTCTGGAACTCTCGGCCATTTATGTCATTGAACACTGAAATCAGGTTCTGCATATATTTGTATATTTGTTCAATGTGTTTACTTGCCTTGCCTGTTCTATTAAACCTGTTCTAGTTTAACTTCCAATCTCTGTGTCTCTCTTATTCCCTTTTATCTTTCCCTGGGAAGGTGAAGGGGAGTTATGGAGGGCAAGTCTGTTCTCTAGGTTTTGGTTCACCCTGACCAGTAAAACAAGATAGCTATTAAGTTCTTTTAAGCATTAAATGTATGAGATGAAAATTAAAGATACTGGCTATAAGAGCAGAAAACTATTCTTGGGTAACCGCAGTAAGACTTAGTTTATGTTGGTGCACTTTGGTAAATTATGACTAATATTTTCATAAGCTTTCCTCAAACTTTTTTCCATGATGAGTGATATCTTTTCTAGACCCGGGTCCTGAGCTTAGACAAAATCACCCTTCTGTTTACATTCCTCATATATGTATTAATAAGACTGTGGTTAAACATAATTGTCTAATACTTTTGCCAGTGTTAACTTGATTTAATAGGTTTATTTAAAAGGTATTTATTTATAATAAAGGGGAAAGTCAGAAAGGCAAATACAAAAAGAGCATGTTATCCAAAGTGGATATCCAAAATAGAAGGGAGAAAGAGGTCTCAGGAATGTAGTGGGAGAAAATGGGTCTTCTTTAAGATTTTTCAATACACTGTCTACAAAAAATAGATTTGAACACACAGGCTTCACTGAAATTGATCCATGCAAATTGCCATTATTTGGGAGCTGTTTCTGCAAATGCAACTGAAATGATTTGTTACTGATGACATTCAAGTATTGTCAGATGAAGCCATAGCCATTAAAATTCATTAGAATGCTTTTTTTCTCTTTCTTCAGCTTCTGTGACTTAGGTAGCACAAAAAAAAAAATGAATATTGCACTGATGACATTTCCTCAGAATGCCTTTTTTACACAATGCTTTTATTTAACTGACTTCTAATTTCTGAAATATTGTGGCTGATAGTCATTAATTGAGAAGAGTTCTTTTTTCAGTTAGAATATGTTCTTTGATATTCACTTCATTGGAAAAATTATCAAATGCAAAGGTATATATTTTCTTGTCAAGCTGTACCTCATACCTAAGAGAGAAGCTCTGGAGTCGAATCTAGCACTTTCTTTTTCTTTTTTATTTTTGGGTCTTGGTTTTGGTGTTTATTTTTTTTTTAATAAATTTTGATAAATTTCTATCATACACTTGTAGAAACTACATTTCTAGTTTTTATTTCATTGACAACACATTGCTCATACAAATATCACTGTATAGACTGCTGTGGATTTACTCATGAATTATCTGAGCATGTGTAAGATGAGGATCAGCTCTGACAATTCAAGTATACAGATATATTTTTTACTTCAATTTTTCTTTCCAAATAAAGGGAAAGTGACATTTGATTTCATGTGTGAGAAAATTTGAAATACCCAAGCAGCAATAAATAGGCAACAGTGAAGGAATTACCCTTTAAATTATAGTAATGGTCTGGAAAACTGACCTTGTAAAATGTCACCTACATGTTCCACATTATTTATTTGTCATCAGGTATTTTGTACCAGAAGGTTTCAGCTCATAAGGCAAACAAGATTTGATCAATCCACTCTACCTTGAAATCTCATGGAATGCAGTACTACAGAAAGAATTGTGGTCATTGTTTTTTTCTGTTTTGTTTTGGTTTTGATCAAAGGTTTAGTAAATATAACAGTGATTATTGTCTATTGTAAGTAGTTTTATTTTTATATTTTAAGTTTTGGTATCTGAGGTGCAAGGAGGATATATAGTGTGTTTTTCAACTGTGCTACAGTGAAACAAAGTATGTTCTATGCATCTAGCCTAAACGTTACTTTTAGACCAAATTCTTGAACAACAATAGCAAGTATTTCAGTTAAGCTAATGTCTTCAAGAATACTCAGTCATTTTGTAGGTGAGGCTTATATGTTTATTTTCATATAACATTTACCTTTAAATTATTTCAATACTGCCACAAAACCTCATAACATTAAGAAAAATATCAGCATTTCCATAAATATCAGCTTCTTCATGACATCCTTAGAGAGAATAACCCTTCATTTAACTGCTGACACTGTTTAAATGGAGATCGTAGTAAAATGGTGGCATATCTGGTGAGTTCTCCGTGGTCAGAAAAGTGTCTGAGTGAGGATTACACTACTGTTGGAGAAACACAACTGAGCACCTTAAAATATTCACCAGTATATTCTGTTGCTACTTTTGTAGAATGCTTCATGAGGTATATTAGAATATTTGTAGTACTGTCAACATGATAATAACTTCCATCATTGTATTTTGTCTTTCAGAATCATCTTCTGAAGAACATATGTATTTCATTGATAAAAGGCAATCACTAATATTCAAGGCATGTATCAATAATAATTTCATTTACTTTTTTTTCCCCTTGAGCTCAGTCTGGTTAGGGAATAACCATTTCTGATCATTGGGATGTCAGCTTTGATAACAGTAACCAAGAATATACATTTACCAACATGGCCCACAGGCCCAGCTCTAAAGATGATAGTTTGAGACCCAAAAAAGCAGTTAGTTCATGCATCACTGGACAGAATTTTGAGTCACAGTGCAGGTAACTGAATTATTCTGGTTCACTCTCAACTAAGAAGAATGAAAGTATATTTTCTCAGTCTACTTCTTCACTACAACCACTGTGGAGGGCAGCATTTTGTGATCACAGCTTCCCTTGGACAAGTTGCTTAAATTGCAACAAGCTTCTGATCATGACTTGAGAAAATTCAAGTGCTGATTTTTTTGTCTAAGCATAAAGGTGTAGAAATTAAAGATCTGGGGTTTTTCTTTTCACACAGATGCTTCTTTTATGTCAGATATTGCTTAAATTTGGAATTACAATAGTGACCCTTCAATAATCAAAGCACTGCAAAATAGTCTCACCCATGCAGAACATTAAACCATGTTGTACCTCAGGAAGTACAAATATCAGGTGGTTTTGTTAGGGTCCTTGTTTGCTTTCCTTTGGAAGTAATTTGGTTCTATATATTCTTTCTACTTTAACCTGAAACTTCCCTCTGTCTTGCTGTCGTGTGATTTGTTTGGGCTTTTTTTGTGATTTTTTTTTGTTTGTTTTTGGTTTTTTTTGTTTAATGTGTGGGGTTTTTTTTTTGCCATTTGGAATCTATAGCAGATTGTTGCGTATTTCACAGAGTATGTGAATCTACAAGTACCCCTCAATTGCGTATAGTTGAATCAAAAACACAGTTCCCTTATAAATGTAACACAGAGGAAACACATCCCAAAAATCAGTGTATACACCAGTGGGAAAATAGTATGTGCAGTTTATTATAGTCTTTGATTTAATATGAGTTTTGGACCCATACCCATAAGCCATGTATCTTAATATATTTCTATGTATTACTTTCTTTGAGATGTCAAAGATATTCAGAAATGGCTGTTGAATATAAAGGAGCATAATAAATATATTTTAAGTTCATGTCCCAAATCTGTATCTATAGGGGAATAACAAGCTGGGGTGTTTGACATAAATGCAGCTTTCAAATTGCTCTGGTTCTAATTTTAATCTTTCCCAGTAATGTGACAGGAAAAAATGCTGATATGTTAGATGTATTAACTGTAAGTGTAAGGGGTTTTTTTTGTTTGTTTGTGTTGTTTTGGTTTTGGGGTTGATTTTTTTTTTTTTTTTTTTTTTTTTAATAGATGTAACAGAGATTTGTCATTCAATCACTCATTTTAAGATTTGAAAGCTGATATTTTGGAACATCAGACATGCCTGTTTGCTTCTTCCTTGCTGGTTCTTCAAATCCGTTCTTTAGAAGAGCACAAAGAGGAGCCACGCAGGGCTTGTTCTGGTGTTCTGTATTAGGTGGAATTTCACTAAAGGAGGTTTTTAACAGTGCAGAAAAAATAGGGGAGAAAAAAAAAAAGATGTTATGGAGGAGAGCAGAAGAACCTTACCTAGACACTATTAGTTTGCAATCATGATGTCTTATGTTAGATGAAAATGTGATTTAAAGGTGATTTATAGAAAAGGTGGTTATAAATCTACCTTTTAGCATTTTGAGGTAAATAGAAGAAAAATCACCACTTTTTTTACAAAAAGGAGTTTTCATCTTGATTGAAAACTCCAAGTTAGCAGTGTTAAATTCAGGGGGGTTGTTTTGCTGTTTGTTTGTTGGTTTTTTGTTTTGGTTTGGCTTTTTGTTTGATTGTGTTTTGTAGTTGTGTTTTTTGTTTTTGTTTTTGTTTTTATCAGTCATGTTAGATAACGGCCTCATCATACCAGGTTAATTAGATTTCTACTACCTGCCACCCCAGCCTTTTTTTTTTTTTTTTTTTTTAGTGAGAATTGCAGATGGAGATACCTTCTCAAATACAGTGCATTGCTTCCTCTGAGCTATTAGTAGGACTTACCCAGGTCATAATCTTGAGGTGGGAAGAAAGGAATAAGACAAGAGCAAAAGGCCACTTGTCCCAAAATGGGGTCTGTCTTTCAGTTGAGCAATTGTGCTTCTCTCTAGCAGGCAGGAAGCAAGGCAGCTGAGAGTGGAAAATAAATTGAGTCACTCCCTCAGATCTAGGGATAATAATGGGTAAGTAAATCGCCTTTTTCCATCCTTTGACAAATAATTTTTCCCTTAATGTCGCAGGACAATATTTTTCTTGTTTTCTGAGGCTACTTTAGCACTTTGTAGTTTACATTGTTTCTCCATGGTTTGATAAAAGAAAGAATGAAGGAAAGGAAAAGACTGGTGTGAGATGAGGCTGAGGCTGTGGTTGCACCCAGACATGTTGTTCATCCCAAACTCCATAAAGGTCTCTTTACTGCTGGGAGGAGGTGATAGTGAACTACTATTTACTGTTCTTTCTAAAAGACAGCAGGCAAAGGAAGAAGCTAAGAAAGAATTTCTTGGTGTACATGTTGACTATGTATATTTTATTGATTTTTTCCATTATAACAACATCTTCAGGATTTAGATGAAATGTGAAAGATAAACATCTTATATTACTCTGAATCCTCTAAAAACATACAGCAAGAGATGCTGCGTTCTTCGCAGAGTTATGAATTTAAATAGAAAGGATGTATAAAAGAAATGCAATTTCAGTTTCAAAGGCAGAGCTAGAAACATGGTGAATTAATTAATTTGCTCGTAGTAACTCAAAAAATCAGTGGCTGGGCTTAAAAAGGAAGTTAACTCTCTTTTCATGTTCTGGTTCCCTCTTAAGAAGAGTACTTATTTATTTATTTAAATCTGTATTAAAAGATAGCTATCACCAGAAAGTTGTAATATAAGGAAAGTTCAAAAAGTGACCTAGGTAGATTAATATTAATGGCTTCGCTGAAGAATTGAAATGCCAAGACTGTCAGAATGATTATTATTATAGAAATACCTTATACTATTAAGTCTTTCTTTTTTAACCATAGCTATTATTTAAAAATTGAATAAAGGGAACTTTTCTAAACATAGAAGGACAGATGCATGCCAGGCCAAAATCTGCTTCTATTAACTATCAGCTGCATGCCAGTGTCTCCTTGTTCATCAGAATAACATCACAGAGATAGGAAGTGAACAAGTTCAATCAGTTGCACATCATTACTTCAGTAATGGTTTCTTTTAAAGGTGCCTTTAAGAGGCACTTAATTTAATGTCATATCAAGCACTATACCTCAATGTGTCCTTGATCACACAAAAAATTGGGTTTCTTGCATACAGTGCATCAAACAAAAGACAGTCCAAGTTTCACATTTAAAAATGAGTAGTGTGACAGCAGTAATCATTATCTCGTCTGCATTGATCTGTGTGCTGGCAGAGACTTCCTATTAAGTCCTGAAGAGGGGCTGGCAGCTTCTATAGATATGAAACTCCCTATGAGTGGGGCAATGAAGTAAGGTTTAAAAAATTATATGGTCTCTTGATACCCTGTAGTGTTTTGTTGCTTGCTTAGGTCAGAAAACATATGCCAGAGATTCATGTTCATCTTCCTACAGCAAAAAGAGACAGTTACACCATAGAAATAGAGGCCATAAAGAATTCAAAACATTACTGATCCAATTATTAATTGAACCAGAGTCTGAACTATATATCTGCACAGTGCATCAATAATGAAATACAGTCTCCTCTGGAATGGAAGCTCTTAGTTAGCTGATGGACACAGCATGCTGCCAGAAAGAAAAGGGGGAGAAAATGTAGTTTAGTACATCATTGAAAGCTCCTGCTGAGGGAAGTGAAATAGCATTTTTAGGAGCCAAGCAACCCTTAAAGTAGCATAAATTTTGAGTAGCTATCAGAAATTCAATGGAATAAAGATAATGATGAGAGAAAACAATCAGGCAAGTACATCCATCAAGAACAGAAAAGGCCTCCTCCTCTTTCCACTGCCATTTCCCATCATTTGCTAGGAACAACAAAAAAAGCCCCATCTACACTGTAAGATTATTGTATGCCTACTTCAAGCCATGGAGTACAAAGAAAAGATGCTTAATCCAAGTAAATATCAAAATTGCTAAATTTCCATACAACAGAATGCAAACTTGCTAGTGTGTATCTGGAAGAAACATAAATCAGTGCTATGAACAATTTAATAAGCAGTGAGCCTCAGAGAGGTTAATTAGTTTGATTGCATCAGCTACTCGTTTACTGTACTGCACCTGAAGTCAAGATGGCTCATATTTACCTGGTTTATGAGTCTTAATATCTTCCCTTTCCTCTTCATTTTCAGCATTGCAATAGGGAGACTGACCTTGCACCTGCCTGCCCTGATCTGTTGTGACAAATTCTGTATTTAAACAGTACTATCTGCGTTTTCTGTCAAAGATTGTGCCAACTACTACTGTGAAATGAAGTGAGGACACCAGGAATTTCTAATTTATTAAGAAACTAGTGGACTTTGGATGTGGTGGGAAAAAGTACTTATGTTCAGTTTGGAGAAAAAAAAAAAAAAACCAACACCAAAACTTGGACATCTAATTCCCTGATAAGTCTACTTTTATTTTAAAAAAAAAACAACATCAACCCAACAGATAGTATAATGGCAAAACGGCTCTAATAGCATTTAGACAGGATTTTTGTTGTTGATAATAAAGGGAAGTGGTCAGCTTGTCTATTCAACATGACTTTTTTTTTTTTAATTTCTCCATTGTTGAGTTTATATAGCTATAAGAGAGAAAGTGCAGCAAGCAGTAAATTTAGGTGTGTGTTCTCATAGATGATGCTAACTAACCGTTCTCTAAGTCTCTTGAGTGACAAAATTTTGATCAAATTCTAGTGAAATTGTATGTTCTTGTTTGCAAGGGCAAGCTGAGGAATTATTATTTTTTTTAGGGAAGGAATAGGAAGTGCTTAAAGAATGTACAAAGCTTCTTGATAATCTGGCAGGTTGTCCAGCTTCAAAATATTAAAGTCTTCATTATATGTCATTATATATTAATTATATATAGTATGGATGAGATATTTTCACTACCAAGTGGGTCTTAGTTATTAGATGTTGTGAAGGCTTCAGTACTCTACTGATAACTTAAATGAAAATTTCTTATGTTTATTTTGTTGCGAGGTGTTGAATCCAGAGCTTATTGCAGGTGAGGCTGCAACATCTCCCTGTATGCTGATGCAAGTGGTAGCAAGGTTGAGAATGTATTCCCAGTGGGAAAATATACAATCTCACCTATATAAAAACATATACATAGCTGTCCACTTTGGTATCCATAGTCAATCACACTCAGCACTCATACAAATGCAAATGGAACACATTGCCTCATCCTGTTCCCCTTTCTGGATGATCAGGATGAAGGTCCATTAGTGGGAAAAACACATATATGACTATATACATGCAGTTGCTGTATACATAGAGTTGCTGGATCTCTCCAGCAACTGGGCTTAGACACTTAGTCTTCCCATAAGCTTCCCCTGGGTCCAAAAGTCCCCAGATGCTGGCACCTGGATATTCAAGTCCCTGGTGCCACAGCTGAATTCAAAGGCACACACATACACAAAACACATCAGATTTCCCCAGTATGTGTTCCTGGATTTTTTGCCTCAGCCCTAGAGAGCAAAGGAGAGAGAGGCCTATACATACACACACACACACACACACACACACACAGGGGTCTCATACCTAGAGATCACCAGACACCATAGTCTCTCTGAGAAGAAATGGGGAACAGGAGCTCTTCAAGTCTCCCAGTATCCATCTCTTCCTGTGCTCTTGCTATTAGAGACACACTTGGCCTCCATACCTTTACAGAACTTCAGAATCATAGAATGATTGAAGATGGGAGGGACCTCTGGAGGTCATCTGGTCCAACTCTTGTGCTCAGACAGGGCCATCTAGAGCCAGTAGCCCAGGACCATGTCCAGATGATTTTGTAATATCCAAGGATAGAGATGCCACAGTGTATATGAGCAACCTGTGCTCAGTCACCCTCAAAGTGAAGAAGGGTTTCCTGATGTTCAAATGCTGCTGTGTTTTACTTTGTGCCCATTACCTCTGATCCCGTTACTGGATATCACTGAAAAGAGACTGGCTCCATCCTCTTTGCACCTTCACTTCAGGTGCTTATATATATTGATAAGTTTCCCATGAGCCTTCTCCAGGCTGAGTATTCCCAGATGTCTCAGCTTTCCCTCACAGGAGAGGTTCTTCTGTCCTTCATCATCTTTCTATTCTTTCACTGGATTCTCAAGTATGTCTATATGTCTCTTGTACTGGGGAGCTCTAAGCTGGACGCAGGGCTATAGGTGTGACACCACTACTGTTAAACAGAAGTGAGGGATCCCCTCTCTTGACATACTGACAATACTTCATCAAACACAGCCCAGGATGCCTTTTGCCTTCTTTGCTGCAAAGACACATTGCTGGCTTGTGCATTCACCAGTCCCTTCCTAGGCCACCTCTTCACCTACCCACCAGCTGGGTCTATCTGGGTCAGCAATCACAAGCCCATATTCACACCCACACATCACAGATGCACAGGCCCCTTGACCTCTGGTCCCACTCCAGCACAGACACCTCCATACACCCCCAAAAAGAGTCTTTCACCCAGGCATAGAGTTAGAGGGTAGGTAAGGACAGATTGCATTGATGAAGAGCAGGGTATGGCAAGCAAACTTTACCAAAATGCAGGCTGTTTACATGTCACTGGCCACTTTCATCCCTCTATTTTTTCATCCTTCTTCATCTCCAAATTACCCCTTTTCCCATATTTGACATCTCCTATAAACATGCCCTAATAAATTGTGTTGTCCCCAAATGTTCTTCCTCTCTATCCCATAATGTGCCCTGCACCCCTGGGCATCAAGCCCCCTCCATTGGCAGCATGGTCCATGATTGACACATGCTGATGTGTTTCTGTACAGCAGGACAGACAGAAGCTGTCCTGTAACTGCCCTGAGAGAGGCCTGGAAATGCTGTCCTTTACTCTGAGCTCTTAATTTAGGTCGGAACCTGTATTTGTGCCTCTGTATTTCTCTAGTCATGTGGAGATGGGCCTTTGGTTGGATGCTGGCTTCTGAGATGGGCCTGGGACCAGCTAGGACAGGATGTTATTTGGGCTCCCCCTGCTGCTGTTGTCTCCCTGAGCTTCTCTGTGGAGATACAGATTAGTTTATCACACAATATGACAGATTTGAATCCTGCCTTTCCATCTTCAGATAGCATGCCTTAAGCCAAAGCTATTAGCAGTTCTGCAATGGATTTCTTGTTCTTCCTGAAAGTGTCTTTATATATCTGTATCTATCTAGATTAATATCCAGCTAGTCATCTATCTACAGATGGATCTATCTACATTAATCTATAAAATACATAATAAGTGACTGCTCACCTCAGAGCTCTGAGTTACTGTTCCTTCTTCAGTTAACGTTTGGGATGCTTTCTGAGGGAGGACAAGTTGGAATTCAAGACTGTGATTCAAGAATATGCATGGGAACTGGTGCCTGTGACATTGTTTTTTGCTCCTCTCCCTTGTGCAAGGTGTATGATGCAGCATTCAGTCACCTTCACCTTTTAGTTCAGCCTCTGGACATGACAGAAATGGGGCAAAACTGGTTTACGAAATCTTCTGGCTTTTAACAATTGAGTATCCCTGTATTGTATTATATGTGATTTCATGTGTGCTTAGACCCAGGAACGTGAATGGCACTAACTACTGAAGGATTAGAGCGTCAGGGAATTTTGAAGAACAGGTGTATTTTTTTTTTCTTTTTTACTGTGGTTTTTTTTGGTTTTTTTCTTTTGTTTCCTTATTTTAAGGAAGAGCTGGTGGTATTTTTTAAATCAATCTAGATGTTATTTGAAGATATTTTTCAGTAATTTCTATTTTTTTCTATATTACTGGACCTCAGGGGTGAAATTTATCTGTTGGATTATTTTTCTGACAGGATTAAAAGAAACAGCTAGAAGATGTGCAGAGTTCCTAAGAATAAAAGGAAATGGAAAGGAAAATATGTGAGAACTCTGCCCTAAAAAAAAAAAAAAAAAAAAAAAAAAATGCAGATTTGATTGAAAGTTGACATTTTGCAATATAATATTGTAGAAAAAAACAATGAAAGATACATAACACTGCAAAGTCTCAGTCACAGTGAAAAATTTTGCTTTACTGAATTCAATAGAGTTTTGCAATGTTACAGCCACCGAGTTTCTCATCAGGCATAGTAATGAATTTTTATGTGATGTTTTTCCCTGGACAAAATTGATTTATGAAAACTGGAAAGTATCAACTGACTAAACTCACGTTTTGCTTTGCTTTACAAAAATTATCAAACCATTATGTTTTTATATTTCAGACTAGGAGATTAGTTCACTTGAGCACAGCATTTTAAGAATTTTTAGCTAATTATTGTAGAATGAAAACAATTAATATTGAAATTAAATGTTTGGAAGAACTAATAGTACCCAAAGTATTATTTTTTTATATTGTCTAGTTTTTGACATATGAATCAATTTGAATGTCGAAAAAATTCCAAAACAAGAAAACATACTTTATACTCATGTGTTGATTAATGGCAGTCCTGGAGGGAAAACAGGATGGTAAAAGCAAAACATGGAAGATTTGGAAATTATTTTTTTTTTCCAGTTCTTATGAATTCATAAATAGAGACATATATTGAGTTGAAGTCAGCCAAACTCCACAGAAAGAGTCTAATCAACCTTAATATGCTTTGCATCAGATCCTAGATCCTTAGAACATGATGTTGATAAAGTAGGCCTAAGACAGCAATATGTCATCTTGAGAAGATTCATATTATTTATGAGGACAGGAAACATGTTTTTTTCAGATCTTGATTAAGTTTCTTTTTACTTTCTAAACTGCCAAACCCAAAAATGATAAATTAAAACATGACACAATTTTTAAAATATCAGTGAATCCAATTTTCATAAAGATTACTGAAAAGGTTCACTTCTAGGAGACCAAGTTTTGGATATTTTAATCTCATGAAGTTTAGAATTGGTTTCAGATGTGCGTAGAATTCTCGGTGGAACCATGGTGTTCACTGTACATGTAACACCCCAAGTGAATCTTTTTAACAAGACACAGGGAAAATGCAATGGGGAGTTCTCTTTCCGGTTTCCAATTTTCACTTGCCAACAACTTGACAACACTACTGACTGGCCACCAACTGGATTTAACTGCATTGACTGCTACTCTTTGAGCCTGGTAATCCAACTGGTTTTTAACTCAGCAAAGCATATGCCCATGCAAGCCATGAGCAGCCAGTTTCTCCAGAAAATGCTGTGGGAGCCTGTCAAAGGCATTACTAAAGTACACGTAGACAACATCCACAGCCTTTCCCTCATCCACTGAGCTGGACACCGTGCCATAAAAGGACACCAGGTTTTGTCAAACCTGCCTTTCATAAAACCATAATAACTGGGCCTGATCACCTGGTTATCCTGCATATGCTGTATAATAATATTTAGGATGATCTACTCCATCAGCTTCCCTGGCACTGAAGTCAAACTGGCAGGCCTGTAATTTCCAAGATCACCCTTCTGTCCCTTCTTATATACAGGTGTCACTCTGTCTGACTTCCAATCTGTTGGTACTTCCCTGGTCATCCAGAATTGCTGACAAATGATGGAAAGTGGCTTGGTGAGAGTCCCTGCCAGCTCTTATAACACTTGGGTGTATCCCATTCAGCCCTGTAGACATGTGTATATATGTGGGGCAGCAGATCGCTGACCATCTCCTCCTTGATTGTGGGACAGTCGTTCTGCTCCCTCAGGACAACTGATGGTATTGATAAAGACTGAGGCAAAGAAGGCATTAAGGCTTTTCCTCATCCTTCTTACCATGTTTCCTCCTGTATCTAATAAAGGATGGAGGCTTTCCCTGGTATTTATTTTGCTTTAAACGTGTTTGTAGAAACCTTTCTTATTACCTTTTACTCCAGAAAACAGATAAATTTCTAGCTGGGCTTTGGTTCTTCTAGCTTTCTCCTTGCCAGTGAAGACTGAGGCAAAAAAGTCACTGAGTACCTCACAGAATCTTTGTAATTGTCATGAGTAGCCAGACCCTTCTTCCTTAGTCCATAAACTCTGCTTTTTTCCTTCAGCTGCAGCTAAAATTGCCTATTCAGACATGCTGGTCTGAAGGCATTGTCTTGCCTTAACAGGACATGGGGACAGCCTGCTCCTGAACATTTCAGACTTCTTAAAAGGTATCTAGCCTCCCTATACTCCTACACCAAACTGCTTATAGAATATTCCATCAACCTCTACATCTAGTTGGGTGGTCTATAGCAAACTCCCATCTTGAGCTTCTCAGTCATTAGAAGCTCAACTCATGTTGACCTTCTCCTCAATCAACACCCTCAAGTTCTTCTCCTCAGGGCTGTTCTCAATTCATTCTCTGCCTACACTGTGTTCGTGCTTGGGATTTCCCTGACCCATTGTCAGGACCTTGCACTTGGCCTTATTGAACTTCATAAAGATATCATGGGCCCATGGGTGGTATAATTTTCTCTCAGCATGTCAGCTGCATCACACATCTTGGTGTGATCAGAAAACTTGCTGAGGGAGCACTCAGTTCCACTGTCCATGTTGACAACAAAGATGTTAAACAGTCCCAGTAATGACACTTGAGGAACACCACTTGTCACTGATCTCCATTTGGATACTGAGATGTTGACCATAGCTCTTTGAGTGATACCAAGCAGCCAATTCTTTAACCACCAAAAGGTCCATCCATCTAATCCATATCCTTCCAAAGTGTAGACCAGGATGTTGTGAGGGACAGTGTTTGAATGCTTTGTACATGACATCAGTTTTTCTCCTTTTGTCCACCAACAGTCTTATACTTTACAATGATGACTGCAAAAGGCCACCAAATTTGTCAAGCACATTTTGCCCTTCGTGAAGCCATGTTGTTATTGCCATCAACTACCTCCACATTTTCCACATGTGCCTTAGCAGAACATTCAGGAGGATCTGCTCCAGAATC
Organism: Phaethornis superciliosus; assembly: GCA_023637945.1. Taxonomy (NCBI): domain Eukaryota; kingdom Metazoa; phylum Chordata; class Aves; order Apodiformes; family Trochilidae; genus Phaethornis; species Phaethornis superciliosus. Next base: position 78,202,780 of record JAJQWJ010000002.1, read on the forward strand.
TTTCCAGGAACAGAGTTAAGACTGACTTCTCTGTAGTTCTGCAGGTCTTCCTATTTTCCTTTTTTGAAAATGAGGGTTATATTTTCCCTAATCCAACCAGTGGGAACCTGACCAGACCTCCGTGACTTTTCAAAAATGATGTAAAGTGCCTTTGCAACTTCATCCTCCAGTTCCCTTGGGAGCCACGGCACCTCTCCTCTTCTCCCTAGCCTGTCCTTTCTAAAGAGCTTGTTAACCATCCATTCCCATGCTTCTGTCATAGGAGTCACCACATTACGTCTCAGTCAAGCTGATAACATAACATCCCTGCAGGCATTCACATGTCTGTGATTCCTCCTGTTTGTTCCCCATAATGCATGCACTTGCATAGAGGTATTTAAGATGGGATCCTATTGGAGCTGTCCAAGGTTTCTTTTTTCTACAGAGCAATGCGTGCCTCATAGAAACCATATAGGATAGTGCCTTATCAACTGGTATATGCCTAGTCAGAGAATGCACTTCTAGAATTGCTTTTAAATGCATATTCCATCATACGAATGTAAAATGTGGGCCCTAATAATTTCAAAATAAAAGGTCATTATTTTAATCTTACTCATTTTGACTTCTGAAATAATTTCAAAACAGTCAAGGAAAAGATAGATTTGAATGAGTAAATATGTGAATATAGAGCTCTTATTAAACAAGTCTTTATAGTCACAAAGGATTTAATTTTCCCTTAGCATATAAGCAAAAAAAAAAAAAAAAAAAAAAAAAAAAAAGTAAAAAAAAAATTAGAAATACGGAATAGTTTGTTTTGGAAATGACCTTTAATAAAAGTTATCTAATCCACCCCGCTGCAATGAGAACGGACCTTTTCAACTAGATCAAGCTCCTCACAGCCCCATCCAGCCTGACCTTGACTTTTTTGAGAGATGTGGCATTTACAGCCTCTCTGTGCAACCTGTTCCAGTGTTTCACTGTTCTCATAATAAATATATTCCTTCTATCTAGTCTGAATCTATCCTTTCTAGTTTAAAAACATTATTGTTTGTCACATCACTTTAGGCCCTGCTAAAAAGTGCCTCCCCACCTTTCTTATAAGCCCCCTTTAGTTATTGGAAGTCTGCTATAAAGTCTCACTGAAGCCTGTTCTTCTCCAAACAACCCCAACTCTCTCAATCTGTCTTCATTGAGAGAGGTATTTCATTCCTATGATCATTTCTGTGGCCTGCTCCAACAGGGCTGTTCCTTTCCTGTGATGAGGACTACAACACTGGATGCAGTATGCCAGGTAGAGTCTCACTAGGGACTACTAGACTCACTTTTGATGCAGCCCAGAATATGGTTTGGTTTCTGGGCTGCAAGCACACATTGCTGGCTCATGTTGAGCTTCTCATCAGCCAGCACCCTGTAGTCTTCCTCAAGAGTGCTCTTAAGCTGTTCTCAATCCATTTTCCACGCAACTTGTATTTGTGTTTGAGATTGCCCTGACCCAGGTGCAGGACCTTGAATTTGTTGAGAGAATTTAAACAGAGAACTGTATGAATTTCTCTTTTACAGCATGAGTAGTATCAGAACGCAAGATCAGTTTATAATAACATTGTTCAGAAACACAGGAGTGTACCTTTTGCCATCTTATCAGATGTCCTATCTGACATTGTCTGCAAAGTAGACAGTACCATAATAACAATGTAGACTTTTCCCTGAGAAAGAAGATTGTGATTACAGGAGAGTGGCCATAATCCTTGTAATTATTCCTATGTTCTCTGGGTTTCTATTGAAATCAAGGTAGCCCATTCTCTACTTTGAGAGAGATTCTAACTCCAGTTACAATCTTCTGTGCTTAACTCCTATATTAATGCACCATAAGTGCATTAATTAAACAAACAAACAAACAAACAAAAACCACACAAAACCAAAGAACAAAACAAATAAACAAACAAACCAAAAAACCCCACACCAAGCTGTGGGATGACCATGCAAAAAATTATTATGCTATTACTAAAAGTTATGTATATTCAAGGCTACAAAATCTTGCTACAGTGCTTTCTCCCATTCTTCAGTTTTGAAGGTGACCAAGTTTGAATTCTTATTCTACCTTTATTTACAAATGACATTATTTCATTCATATCAAAGGAACAACAGAATTAGGTTTTCTAGCATAACAGTACAACTAGCATTTTCCATGGAAAATACCTCTACTTTTGAAATCTTTTAGAAAGGAACTTACCACTAAAAAAAAAAAAAAGGTCACAAAAAAACTCTGAACAAACAAAAAAACCCAACAACATCATCAAGAAAACTTTGCTAACTAGAACTGCATACATGTAGCCCACTGAATTTAATCCTTTAGTAATGGCTAGGTTTTAGTATATGTTTAGAAGGCTCACTGCTGAATATGTTCTGACTCAGGTTTGAACCATCTTCCTCTTGGTTTTAAGCAGAGCTCAGCCAAAAGATGAATCAGTTCTACTGGCAAAAAAAAACAAAAAAACAAAAGACCAAAAAACATTCCTTCAAAGGTCAAATAAATTGTGACTGAGCTTGTGCACTGGTATGGTGCATAACACATGGCATCCTGGAAACAAAACCCAAGAGCTTCAATGTACATCTGTTAAAATTTCCCACCTGTTTGCATGAAAATTATTGGCAGAAAAAATTGTCTGCTGGTAATTTCCAGCTCCTTTGTCAATGTTTTCCTCTGAGATAGTCCTTAATTCCAAAATAAAGTTTATTAGTTTTTATTTCAATCCAAGAAACTTCTGTTCATTTGAAGATAGAGATCTGAAGGGTTTAACTACTCTCCAGGCTCCCCGCCAGCAGATAACTGGGTGGAAAAGGTAGATGGAATCAAAAAGTAAGCAATGTTCCAGCCCACTGAGAGAGAATGTTTGGAGTTTGATAATAAAGACAGCAGGATTATATCCTGCCTTTTCTTCAGGGATGGAGTATTGCAGAGGTTTCTGTTGATTAATTCTCTAAATCTTCTGCTTTCATGTTCAGTCTTGCTACCGCTTTTACTGGCTTCTCCACTTTTTTAAGTGCAGGGTTCTGTTCCTAGCAGAAACAAAACTGGCTTTCAAACTGATGAAGAAAAGTATCATGTTCTTAGTTTAAAAAAAGGCAGAATTTGGGGGTTTTGCTTTTTGAGCAAGTTCAGGATCACCTCCTATAGCATGTATTTATATTCTCTGGTATGAGCCCTGTAGGAGAACAAAAATATAACTGCCTCAGGGGAGGATACTGAGGTGAAGAATTCTTATATTCTCAATGTTCCATGGGAAATCTCTGTATGGCAGCAATGGTGTTTGGTTTTCACAGGGAAATTTAAATCTTATACAAAGAGAAATAATTTCAAAACTGCATAGTTCATAAACAATTTAAGTAGAAATAGTTTTTGTTCACTGAAGTAAAAATGTAAAAGTGTTTTAAACCCTCAGGGTTACTTTTAAGAAAATATTAATGTGTAAATAATAGTTTTATCTTGAGCTACTGTATGTTTTCAAAAAGTCACCTGAATTAGTTTGTTAATGTGACAGTAGATATGAAAGTGAATATTAGCTACAATAGTAATTATTTTATTAATCCAAAATTATTTGGCTTTCATTTGCAAACCATTTGATATGCTTTCCAACCTTTTTATGTTGTTTTCATTCTCACATAGATGGAAGAGGATCCTTATTATAAAGATTCAGTTAATTTATATGGAATGCAATTAAATAATTTTGGGGTTTTTTTTTTGTTTGTTTGTTTGTTTGTTGTTGTTGTTCCAACATACTTCCAGGCTAAAGATCTAGTGAAATCTACAGTAACCTTTTGCTATACTGGGGAAAATGTAATCTGCATTTCCAGATAGCCTGAAGGGCTGCCTCCCGTATAGCAGTTACCCTGAGACTGTACACAGATTCAAGAGTAAAACACAAAGTGAAACTGCTCTGTGCAATAAAATTTATTTTGCTGATGATGTGGAACAGAAACTATAGAAAAAGCAAACTTTCAGGAAATTATCAAAGTGCTAAATTTAATCAGAATATTGAAGTGCTTATTTCTCATATATGCTCATGGTTGAAATGTTTCAGCTTCTAGCTTTATAAATACATCAAATCTGTTAAAAATATGAACATTTTATGTCATATTGATATTGTCATACAAAATGAAAATAATTTTATTCTTGGTTCAGAATCAGGAAAATCAAGATTTTTTTCCCCAAAATTAAAAAAAAAAATAGTTTTTCAGTTAAAACATTTTTAGTATCATCAATAAATCTAACTTCAGTAGTGATAGTAGAATCAAGCACGAAATAAGCATACATATGCATGTGAGCTGTTATGCTTCTATTGTCTTCTATTCAAATGTATCTACTTTCTAGAGATGAATAACAATGTCAGAAAAAGCATGGAAAGCAAAATCACTTTATCTTGTAACTGTACATTTATTTTATAGCATTTCAGGCAATGTGTATACAGACATGAATTTCTGTAGGCTAAGTTTTACTTCAGATTAAAATAATGCTGTCAAACTTCCAACTTTGTATTTTTTGAGTATTCAGAGTTACCTTATTTTGTAGTAATTCTGCAGTCAGGAAACAGATAAGAATAAAGTAGAAAAGCTTATTGTGTGATGTCTTGATAAAATGAAAAAAAAAAAGTTTCTTATTTAAAATGAGTATAAGAAGGGACACTTTGAAATTACATTAATGTCTGTAAGGTAATAGACAATCTTTGAACAAATGGTGATTTGTAATCATAGAATGTGAGGTTGGAAGAGGACCAGGATCACCTGGTCCAACCGTTCTAATATTATTGTTTATATGATGTTTCTCAGCACCCCATCATGCTGAGACACAAAACTTTCCAAAGTGGGGGAATTCACTACTTCCTCTGGAAGACCATTCAATATCTGACTGTCCTCATAGTGAAAAGAAATCCCTCTTGTATTCAAAAGGAATCTTGCCAGGAGCAACTTGTGGCCATTCCCCTTTGTCTTATCGATGTGACTCTTCGTAAATAGGGAGTCTCCACTTTCTTTATAGATTTCCTTTAAGTACTGGAACATTGTAATAAGGTCTCCCCTAAGCCTTCTCTTCTCAAGGCTGAAAAAACACAGTTTTTTTCAGCCTCTCCTCATATGGCAGGTGCTCCAGTCCTCTGATCATCCATGTGGCTCTTCTCTGGACCTTCTCCAGCCTGTCTGCATCCTTTTTGTGCAGTGAGGACCAAAACTGAATTCAACACTCCATGTATTATGTATATACATAAAGCATTAAAAGATGAGCAGAAGCTGAATTTACAGTGTTTCCTTTAAATTATCCTCAAAAATCAGGAAATCATGAAATGTTTCTGACTTCTCAAATCTGAGATACCTAGTTATCACTACAGAGAAGCATTCATCGGACTTTGAGAGAATTATAATTTCTGTAGAATTCTGCCCCTGCTTTTTTCCTCTGTGCCATCAACTTAGGAGCAATATTATTATTTGTGGACAAAAATGCATGCTGGTAGAAATATGAAAAAATCTAAGTTCATGATTAAGTGATGTTTCAGAATTTCTATTCCTCATTTCTTTTTTTCTTCTTTACATTCTTCACAGCCAATTCTTAGAGAATAAGATGGTAAATCAGATATAATGTTATTCTCTTTTCACATTCACCATCTAAATGAAAATGTATTTCACTGATAGATGAAACCCCTATCCTACGACTGAATACTTTATATACATATATATGAAAAAAAACACTTCTAAAAAGTCTCCAGTTCTCAAAAATTGAAGGCGTATTATAGCACTGCATTGACATAATGTTTGTATTATAACTTATATGAGGTAAAGTGATTCAGTTTGTGATTTCTATGAATTTTGGAGTAATTTATTTACAAAGTTGCAATATTTGTATATATAGGTGAGCTCCTATTCTAAACATCATCATGGGTGTTCACTTCTCAATTTTTTGCTTTGCTTCCTTCTGATCATATTGTCTAAAATAAAAGTGCCAGTCAGTTTCATGATCACAACCAAGAGTGTTTGTATGCTTGAAAACAAAACCAAATGCTTTGTGGAGATTTATATTTCTATGCTACCAGTGTAAAGGTTTCTTTTTCTTTAATTATGAAAAAAATTTTGAGCACTACTACATATTTTGTGTCAGGAACATAAACTGAAGAAACTATAAACAGTCTTCAGACTTCAAATAGAAATGTTCTCCTTACATGTCACTTATTATCCTGTCTATTACTTTTAATTTGGAAGGGTTATTCTTCCATGTGGGCTTCCTATTTTAAGGTCAAGATACTTGGAAATTACATGCTCTTTTGAAAATTAAGGAGGGTACATAGCAAAACAAAAACAAAACCACAAACAAAAGCATACACAAAAATAACAAAACAAAAAAAGCAACAGCAAAAAAAAAATACAACTCAAAGTCATCATGTGCCTTATCTAGGATATAAATGCAAAATGCCTTTGCATTTGCTGGTAGATTTCTACTTTGTCTTGCAATAAAATTTCTCGTAAGATTTACAGTACTTTAGATTTCTTTATAATACAGGTACTTTGGTATGGCTAGTGCAATGTCTAACTATTCTTGTAGGTTTTACGGCCCCCTCTTCTATCTCATTAAATGAAATTTATGCTACATGGGATAAAAAAATACTAACTTACTGTATTTCTTTGCTAAAGGAGGCTATTATTTTGATGATAAATTATACAACTGTGCCAGTCTATGATGAATTTTAAAGCTATTTTAGATCATTTGAATCCAGCTTTCCTAGAACTATTGAGAGGGAATTACAGAGTCTTAAAGCAGAGTGGCAAAGAGCGCTTTTGCCAATGCTGTGCTATGGGGAGCTGTGAGCAGGTAAGAGAGGAAGCCAGCAGTTCTACTGGATATAGCTAGCATCATACTAATAATTTAAGGCATAAAGGCTAAGATTAGTTAGCCTTTAGAGTTTCCACTCTCATTTTCCGAAGTTTGGTACCAAACAGAAGTCAAAGATGATGCCAATTGAACAATTGAGCACCAGCAGTAAATGACATTGAATGTAAATGTCTATATACAGTAACAGTACTAATTTCCATCGCTTATGTCTGGAACAGGTTGCCCAGAGAGGTGCTAGATCTCTGGAAACATTTAAGGGCATCTGGGATGGGGCTCTGTGCAGCCTGATCCCCTGGAATGTTTCTCTGCTCACTGCAGGGAGGTTGGAATAGATGACCTTTAGATATGCCTTTCAACCCCACCTATTCCATGATTCTATGTCCATTGTGTTTGTACATCCTGACTCTCACTCTTACTATCAACATTCTTTACATACAACACTGGGTCATTTCTCCTGTTATTTGCATAGAAACACAAAATCAGAAGTCAGCACACAAAGGTAAGCAAAATTATGTATCACTTAAGATCTCCTTAGAATAAGTAACTGCAGAACTGTAATTCAGATCTTTCCCAGCTCATTATGTTTATGGTTTTATCCTCCCTGAGCAACACAAAGCTGGAGTCTGAAGTGAAACTGATGAAAGAGCTCTCTTGCATCATCTTCTTTTATTTTCTAGCAGACATACCACTGTCCAAAGATAAGTTCTGCAGAGAAAACCTAGAGTGGTACTGACTTGCAATTGTTCTTGGATGGCATAATGCTCACAGAGCAACAGTGGATAAAGTTTTGGTTCATATTTTAATGGTGAGTAATTTTATCATGTTTCTTTATCTTTTAGAAGCAGAAAACATCTGAAAGTGTGGAGTCTGACTTTGCCAATTGTGTGACTGTCAGTCTGAGCTCAAGAAGTGTCTTATACTCTGTTATTTCTTAAGTCTTTTAGGCTGGAGAGTGAGTCATGCTTAAAGGCACTTAATTCTTTTTCATGTAAGTTTTCACTTATGGAATACAATTCATAATGTCTACAGAACTGTGTAGTTAGTCAGAGACTCAGTAAAGAGCCTCCTGAAAAAATGATCCTTAGCCTTGCACTTTCATGAGCAGAGCCTTTTTGAAAAATGATCCTTAGCTTTTTACTTTGATGAGCACCAAGATTCAATCATAAACTATTTTTAAAGTGAGTAAAAGATACAGTGGCTAATCTATTAAAATGTGTTTAATCACTAACTTCTTTGATTTAACATCTGTCTAAAAAATAATATCAAAACCTGAATAATTTATCATGAAATTGCTTAAAAGCTCAAATAATGTAAGGCATTAATTAAAAATTTATATGGAATTCAGAAGAAGAAAGTTGAGGAGGAACTATTTGATTAACCACTCAGTAGGATGGCTATGGTTACTTGGATACATTAACCTACTATATTACAATTCACAAATTCTTTACTTTAAAAAACACTGTAAATCCCTTTGGTTTATCTGATGATTTTCAGAAAATTCATTAGTTATAGATTATTTCAGGTTCTAATAGTTAAAGTTCCCTGAATAGTAATTCTTCTTTCACTTTTATAATTTATTAGTCTCATTCTATTTACAAACTCCTGTGTAACATTAAAGAATAAGGCTTCAAAAATTTCTGAGCTTTGTTTCATAAGTGTACAGACTTTAGAAGCAGTTTTCAAGCTTTCTTTTCAGGCTCATATTCTGTCAGCCATAGAAGAATATCATAGCCATAAAATCAACTGTTTTATTAAATACCTTATGAGTAGGAATAATAAACAGTTGTTATATAAACCATATTATCTTTTCAAATAATCAATTAACTTTTGCAGCTTATGCAGAGAAGTTTTAGATTTCGATTTATTCTTCCATGGTCTGATAATAGTACTTCATAGTAGTCAGTTATTTAAATCAAACATTTGTGCCATATTGCCTTTAGCATTAGAAAAATTGGCTGAGAAAGCAGAGTATCCAGATGGATACAAACATAAGCACAGAGTTTAATTTAAACAGGTTCGTCTATGACAAAAAAAAAAAAAAAAAAAAAGGGCCTGTTTTACAAAGTCCTCTCTTTAACACTCCCACAAAAGCCTATTCTCATGAATCATTCACTGAGAGCTGCCTATGTAAATGAGTGTTTATGAAAACAAGCCCTGAGTTTTGCCTGTATTTAAAGAAATGTAAAGTACTTAATCAGTATAGCTTGGTGTACTTTCTGAAAGAATATTTATAAAATTATTACCTTTCTTCTTATGCAGAGCATAGGTATCATGTAGATCACCACTGATAAACTTTCTGAAAGCAAGAATTACCTGAAAAAAGTAATGGAGATTTAGTTAAGATTAGTTTAAGATATTTTTTTTTCATGGATTCCTTCTTCTGTTTCTGCTGACTTCTGCTTGAGTCTTTTCCTTCTTGCTGAGAAGATAGTATATATTTCATCTGCTTTAAGAGTCTGATATTGTAAATTCTTTCCCTTGTGAGACTGAGGTTAGTGTTCCTAGTGTTTTCAATTTGAGTCTACAAGAGAAGAAAATTATCAGAATTATCTCAAGCGAATAGTAAAATTTGTTTTTACTAAAATAAAATTTGTTTACTAAAATTTGTTCTAATAAAATTTAAAAAGTGCCCAGACTTCATAAAAGTTAACACAGTTTAGAAAATATGTGGATGAAACTTTATAATAAAGTGAGAGAGCTGTCCTTTAGTAGCATGTTTAATAGAACCTGGGTTTTTTGTTGTTGTTGTTGTTTTTTTTTTGTTTTTTTTTCCAAGAGGAATGTTTCAAGGATCCAAATTTGGATCCTGTATCAGAAATAGAACCATAGAATCATAGAATATCCTGAGTTGGAAGGGACTCATCAAGATCATCAAGTCCAGCTCCTGTCCCTGCGTAGGGCACCCCAAGAATAACACCACGTTCCATGAAAATAGGAAATACGTAAGAGACCCAGAAACCTATTCAGCCAGGCTTACTCTTATGTTTTGCCCTTTTAGTTTCTTGCTTGTTTTCCTTTTACCTTAGACATACTACATTTTTGTAAATAGAAAAAAGAAAAAAAACAACAAAACAATAAATTAAAAAATGTGGTGGTTCTCTGAACAGTATGAATCACAGTTATGAAATGTTAGAGTACTTTTTATAATTTTACTTACATTGCCCTGGTACAATGATTTATCTGAGAGGAGCATCCAATTATTTCACCTTTCACTCATTGTTTAGGTTGTCAAAGAGAAAAAAATGAAATGCAAAAATATACTTGTTTTTTACTTCTTGCACTGAAGTGCGCAACCACGGTCCTGTATATATACATAGACATATTCATAACTAAGCTATAAATATGCCTTGAAGTATCATTTCCATTTTTTTGAGGAAAGATTTTAATGATATGATATAAAATGTTACACATTGTAATTACAAAAGGAAAAAAAACCAACAAAAACAAACAAACCAAAACCAGCAATAGCTCTAAAACAGATCTGGTAGATTATTGTGCTGAGAGAGGATATATGAAAAGATGGGAAGGAAATGTTTTGGCTGTCTTGTTGGCTGTGCCCACACATTATAGGGATGAGTAAAAGCAGCCAAAAGGATAGATTTCTCTTTTTGAAGGCACTGCCAGCTAAACGGACATGAAACAACAGCCTGTATCAGAGATGATTTTAAAACTACATTTTCTTTATCTGAAGAGATTGTTTTAACTGGAAGATTTACAGGGTACTGTGGAATAATAATTTTCAGTATTATAGAATCATAGAATCATAAAATGTTAGGAGTTGGAAAGGAACTCTGGAGATGGAGTTCAACCCCCCTGCCAAAGCAGGATCACCTAGGGCAGGCCACAGAAAAAACACCCAGGTAGGTCTTGAAAGTCTCTAGAGAAAAACTTCTCTGGGCAGCCTGTTCCAGTGCTCTGTCACCCTTATAGTAAAAATGTTTTTCCTCATGTCAAGGTAGAACTTCCTGTGTTCCAGTTCATGTCTTTTGTCCCTTGTCCTATCATAGGGTAACACTGAGGAGAGACTGGCCTCTTCTTGACACCCACCCTTGCAATACTTGTAAACATTAATAAGATCCCTTCTGAGTCTTCTGCCCAGACTAAACAGCCCCAAGTCTCCCATCCTTTCCTCATAAGAACAAATGTTCCAGTCTCCTGATCATCCTTGTAGATCTCCATTAGACTCTCTCTAGGATATCCCTGTCTGTCTGGAACTGGGGAGTCCAGAAGTGGACACAACATTACAGATGTGATATCACAAGGGAGAGAAGAGGAGAGGAGTAATAGAGGAGGAGAACTTCTCTCAGCCTGCTTGAGACACTCTGCTTAATGCACCCCAGGATACCATTGGCCTTCTTGCCCAAAGGGGCACTGATATGAATGCATGGAAAATGCAAAAATGTCTATTGAACCAGTATGTGTCTGTCTGGTTGATATGTTAATTAATTAAGACAATTAATATATCTTTACCTCACCTGATAACTGTCTAGCCTCCTGGCCAAACAAAGACAATGGGATTAGCAGAACAGGAAAGACTGATAAAGATTAATAAAGAAAAGAAATTCTTTAGAAAGAAAGAAAGAAAAAAAAGTTCGAATCAACTTTGAAAATGGTATAAAAATCCTGCAAGAAGAAACGGAGAACCGAGCAGCTCTCCCCTCACCACAGACGACTCGTCCTCCCCTCCCGGGACAGCAGAGAGGTACTGGAAGAACCGGTTCTGGGACTTCTACACCTTCAGGTATCAGGACAGAGCAGCAGCAGAAGCCAGACGCCGGGAAAGGGTGATATAGCCTAACGATCCTCTTTTCTTTTGCTAATTATCTTAACTATAGTAATTATCTGTATCAGCTTTTCTCTGGTAACTGGGTTTTTTTTTTCTCTCTTTTTCCTTTTCCTTTCAAAGGGGTGCTGGGCTCTCCCCTTTTCTTAAAATATAAATATTTGTAATTTGATCAAATCATAAGCCTGTTATTTTTGTAATTCAGCCGATGATTCTGAGTAAGAGGCTGATCTTTCCTCGCAAACAAAACTATAAAATAATATCACGGATCTTAGTAGGCACATTTCTGTGCCATGGGTAACTTATTGTCCACCAGTACTCCAAGGTCCTTCTCCATGGAGCTGCTTTCCAGCATGTCATCCCTAATCTGTACTGGTGAATGGAGTTATTCCTCCCCAGGTGCAGGACGCTTGCTCTTGTTGAACCTCATTAAGTTCCCCTTTGCCCAGCTCTCCATTCTGTTCAGATCTTGCAGAATGTCCACACAGCCTTCCGCTGCATCACCCAGTCCTCCCAGTTTTGTATCATGTGTAAACTTGTTCTCTCATCTAGCTCACTGATGAAAATGTTGAATAAGATTGTATCCATTCCTAGCCAACAGTATTTTTCATTGGCCCTGTACTACATCCTAGACTGAAATATTAATTGGAAGATGGATAGGCTGCTATTGCTTCACTTCTCAGATGAGTGTATGAGGCACCAAGATGCCAAAGACAAAACATTCTCACTGCCATGTTGAACTTCACACTCAAGAGAATTTGTCTCATGAACTTGTAAAAGGTGCAGTTCATTATTATGGTAACAGGTTATTCCACCTGAAATTAAAAAAAAAAAATAAAAAAGAAAGAAAAAATTTTAAAAAATAGGGATATTCTCCTCCAAAGGTTCACATGGCTCAAGGACACTGCTTGCAGTCAGGCACATTTTTAACTCTTGGTTATGGGTCTTCTCTTGAGCAGATCACTTAGTATTTGATTCAACTGAAATGCTCGCACAAAAAAAAAAAAAAAAAAAAAAAAAAAAAAAAAAAAAAAAAAAAAAAAAGCGAGTCAGTCTGGGAGTCAGAAACTTGGTAAAAAAACCCCAAACATCTCAGTGATAATAAAAACCTAGCACTAGTTTTTAGAGAGGAGAAGTTAGACATTATTTTAACCAAATGTGCAAAAAAGTATTTTCACTTATTACTACTAAAAACTTTGCTGGATTAACTTCCTGCTTCATGCTGCACTAGTCCAAGAAAAAAAAAAAAACAACACATGACTATATCTTTAAATTAATACTATTAATACTAAAAGCAAAACTAAGGCTGTTCTACTCTTTTGTGGTTGTGCAATGGAAAAATTAACTTCATTCTTTCTGTGAATCTTTCATGCTTATCTATTGTCTTCTACAAGGCAGTAAACAGCTCTTCAGCCTACTTCCTTTCAGGTACAACAGCAGCAGAAACATCAATGACAATAACAAAAAGGAGAGAGACCTGATAGAAAGTTTTTTATCCTTTCCTTAACAGAAAGAAGTAAATATTTTATTGGTAGCATTAACCTTGTTGCATTAAAAAACTTGTAGGAAATTAGTCTTTTCCTCAGGAACATTTGTCCTGAAATAGCTTATACCCCTGTAGCCTGCTTTGTAAAGGAAAATGTTTTTTCAGAACCTTGCTTTACTTCAGTCCTCTTTCCTTCCTTTATTTACAATTCCTTTCTCTACAAACATGCCAGTAACTATTGTAAAGATAAAAAGCTCCTTAAAACCTTTCAACTAAAGCATGACCTTGGATGCTCTGTTTCAGATCACTTGTTGTTGCTTAGCAGCTTGACAGAAAAATATGCAGGTCTCTCTCCTTCCCCCACAATCTTTTCCTAGAGTGTTGATTAGTTTATCTCTTCTAATACTAAAGACTTGAGGTTATAGGACTTGGCCTGTAATTCAAATGGGCCATTAAATACCACCTCCTAAGTCTACAGTCACACTGTATTTTTCTTCCCAGGTTCTGTGTTCTTCCCTGGAGCTTTCATCTATGCCATTATGTGATTTTAGACAGTTTTAAAGGAAAAAATACCAATTTTACATTTAGATTAACACCACTACAGAGGTGTGTGGTGGCTTGAATTTGGTCGGTTGTCAAAATCCCACACCGCTGCTCTCCATTCCCTGTCCTCAACAGGACAAGGGGGGAAAGTAAGATTAAATGGATTGTGGGTCAAGATGAAGACAGAGGAATCACATACCAATAGCTCTCATGGGCAAATTAAAATTGACTTGGAGAAATTTTAATACCTTCCCAATCAAGGATAGATTTGGATAGCGAAAAACAAATTTAAATTTAAACAACACCTCTCCTCCCACCCCGTCTTCTTTCCAGGCTCAGCTTCACTCCTTCATTACCAACTCCTCTGCCTCCTGCCCTGGCAAGTGGCACAAAATATAACAAAAGTAAATATGCAAATACTACTGTTTTTGGTTTAAAAAATACTTTCCAATGTGAAATATCATCTGAATGAGAACAAAGTAAGTATTTTGGTGTATTTATAGACAACTGATTCCAGTGTTTTTTGGCTGTGATGACTCTTGAGCTGACTAAGTCTCTGAAGTAAACATCCTTTCTCCTTTACACTCAATCTCAAAAAAAAAAAAAAAAAAAAAAAAAAAAAAGGGGGGTGGAACTTTTGACTTATGCACGGTGGCTACTCTATTAGAACAGAAACTATAATCAGAAACCTCCTTTCAAAACTGGTAAAAAATATTAAAATGTGAAGAAAAAAAAAAAAAGATATACATTATGCAACATTTTTCTCCCACTAGGTTTTGGTTTTTTTCTTTTCAGAATGGGTCCTTTTTTTTAAAGTTTCACTACCTCAGTAGTTGGTTCCATCAAACTCTTCATCCTCAAGTATTCCCTGACACCCCAAAAAGTATTTCTTGCTGCTACCTTTGAAGTCTGAAACTGTTTCTGGTCTTTGTAATTCTCAGTAGACTTTCTAATTTTCTCTTTTTCTACATGTCATACCCCAAATTAGAGTTATTTATCTCCAAATATGTCTAATTTAGCTTCAAGGAAAGGCAGAGGTTCCCACCCTTCCTAAGGCTTCCAGAGGATCTCATGTACAGTATCCGGACAAATGCAAAAAGTCAGATGTGCTCCCTTGCTGCCTTTCAATGGAGAAAGTTATTGTGAATAAAGGCACCAAGAAATCCAACACACATCCAAACCCCAACTTGTTCCAACAAAGACACTTAAATTAATACAACTGTTTTAGCATATTATGCTGGTTGTTCTTCCACTGTAATGAACAATCATTTAAATGTAATCAAAACTCTAATTGAGTCCATTCTCAGTTTAATTAAGAAAAGTGCAATCTAAAGGTCACTCCAGGAACCATCAGGTGACACCTGGAAAGAGATAAGAGCTGATGGCTGTGTGAAGACAACACCCGTCTGAGGGAAGTTCCCTCCAGGTGAACCTGTCTGCAAAGGCTCTGGATAGGGTGGGGAGACACCTCGGGTGTGCTGGTGCTAATGAACCTGGCTTCTGCTGCAGCTGACTGACAGATGAACAAAAGGGACTCAGGGGTACATATGGCTGTCCAGGCTGTGGCTGTTTGGTTGTCTCTTGACCCAATGCCATCTCACATCAGGACCTGTCCAGGATCAGCTTCGTCCTGAAGAAACTCCCAGGACAGCTGGGCCCCTGGTGGTGACTCTGACTCTCTCTCTCATCCTCTTATCCCACTTTCTTACTCTTTTTCTCTCCCACTTCTCTCTCTCTTTTATATCTTCTCCTTTTCCTCTCTCTCTCTCTCTTTTGCCTGGCAACGTTTTCCCCCATACAAAGTCTATGCTTGCATCCGACCTTGGATGGTTGAACTTTGTTCACACGGATCAAAACAAAACAAAACAAAAAATAATTTAATGTGACTCTAGACCCTAAAAGAGACTTTTCAGTTTCAGTCATTTGCACTTTATGACAAATCTGTGATTTGCCTTGGATTATTTCCTTAGGAAGTATTGAAGAAAATTAATGAATCCCTACAGAATTCCAAAGCTGCAACAGAAAATTCTTTTCAAACAGCAGATTTCTCTGTCGAAATATTTTATTTAAACTTGGTAGCAGTACTGCTGATAGACCATGTGCACTCGCTCAATCTGCAAGGATTCATCAAACTGAAGATATAATTCTGCAGAAGTTTTATATGTTCATACTAACACTAACTTCTATTGAGTTCTTTCTAATTTACATGAGTGTAAGTAGTCTCAGATACACATATTAGGAGCTTTGGAAGATGAGCACAAATGTTTCTGACAGTCACACAAACAAATACATGAGAGCTACCAGCAGCTTAATGTTGTCTCAAGCTTTTTGAAGCATTATCCACAAAGCTGTGTAGCTTTGTGAAATGGCCCATGATAGAAGGTGAACCATGAGCAAGGGTCCAATCTACCTCATGAGAAAAGCTTAGGAAAGTACATTCAATTGATTTCACTGAGACGATGAAATTAGAGACAGTGTAGAAAATTACTGCTATGAAAGAATCAGTTTATCACATTTATGCTGGATTTATTCTTCTTGTATATGTAACACAAACCTGGAGTAAATGAAGAACTAATCAGGTGATTTAGTAAGCCAGTGTATGGAAAAACAGTTCAAAATATTCACTGAATGTTCAGACAGTTTTGTAACTCAGCTAACTTCAGAGAAGGAT
Organism: Phaethornis superciliosus; assembly: GCA_023637945.1. Classification (NCBI taxonomy): domain Eukaryota; kingdom Metazoa; phylum Chordata; class Aves; order Apodiformes; family Trochilidae; genus Phaethornis; species Phaethornis superciliosus. The sequence continues at coordinate 78,219,113 of JAJQWJ010000002.1, forward strand.
CTGTTTCAGCCAATTACAGAGCCAACCAGATTCTAAAATTGGGAGCCAGTCATAAAACTGTTCTAAAGTAAAACTGGATGGATAATGAAATTTTTTCAAGGGGATGTCAGTATTCTCTTTTTATGTAAAACTGATAAGGACCACTATTATGTCCTTTGAGTACCAGTTTTCCACAGTTACTCAGCCAACTCCCCACCTCCTGTCTCTCTGCAAAAACCCTTTCAAGTCTCCTGTGAGATTTCAGCTAGACCCTCTAAACAATCTTTCACTGAACCCTGTGTTGAGGCCAGCTACCACGTTCTGATTTAATCTATATATCCTTCTACTAAATCCTCTATGCATGTTCCATAGCTTTCCTTTAAAAAATGTATTCTGTGTATAACTTACCTTTATCATCTTAATTAGTCTTATAACTTGCTAATTGTTTATGGGAAATTAAATTCCCCTCTTCTTCTTTCCTCACCTTTTCCTCCCCATTACCATCAAAATTTCCTGTAATTAACTATCTCTGAAGAGATTTAGTGTTTACCCCTCTTCAGTCCCCAAGAGTCAAAGTGTATATACACCTTATCTATTTCTGCTCTTACTAGATTTTGGGAAATTAATTTCTATCATGATTAGTGAAAAAGCACCTAAAGATATTTGGAACAAAATTGCAGCCATTTTCACAATGAAAATTAAATTTTATAAAAACTAAAAATTGGAAAAATGAGAAAAAAGACATAAAATTTCAAGCAGAAGAGTAGGTTGTTTTTTTTTTTTTTTTCCCAAGCATTTTTGTAATGCTTTTATAAACATTGAATTCTAAAATTAAAAATGTGCTTTTTTGTGAAGTTCCAAGCATGCTCAACTAACCATCTTAAAAATAGAATCATCATCTGCTTGTTGCTTATATCTTACCTGCTAAAGTCTCTGCTGTTGCCTTCATATGGAGGCACAACAGTTTCTTTGGTACTTGACTTCCCAGCTGCCATTTCTCCTTCCCCTTTCTCTTCTCTGCACTTTATCTCAGTCTCTTAAGACCTCCCCCTTAATTTTCCCGGTCTCTCTGGCATTAAAAGCAACTTCTAAAGCTGACTGTATTAGCCTCTAGCCTCTTTCCTGTTGCTTCTACTTTTTTCTCATTTCTCTTCTGTATTGCTACTTTACTACCTGTACTGGTTTTGTGTTGCTTGGGTTTTTTTGTTTGGTTGTTTTTTTTAGGTTTGGTTGTTTTTGTTTGTTTGCTTTTGTTTGTTTGCTTGTTTTTTTTTCTCATTACCACTTAGGTAGGAGTTATTTTCCACCTCACTGAACTTCAAAAAGGTCAATATAAAATATTGGAATGGGTATACAGATTTGCTTTTAGTAATTCTAATGAGGTTGTCACCATGGAATTTAGATACTGATGGTGTACAGAAATACATTCGGGTTCGGATATTCTTCCCCTCAAATGATTCTCAAAATATTACCTTATCTCCACTTGGGAAAAGCCTCAGCTTCTCCTTACACTTAATTCACATGAAAGATAGCCAATCTAGCTTTAAATTCTCTATGAATCATGTTCTTATATTCAAAACAAGGTCATTTCTCAAAGAGCTTTTAAAGCAATGGTATAAGAAACTGAGAGTTTAACATTAATGAAGTTTCACAGTGGGGGGTTTTTGGTTTTTTTTCAGTGGAACGGTGTAGAAAAATTAGGAACTACTATATCTTTCTATCAAGGAAAAAGGACAGGGAAATTGCAGTTAAAATCTCATGACTTTTTGTTAATAAGCCCACCTCTTTTATCTGCTCCAATGTGATGGAAAATACTAAAAACTACGAAGCAATTAGCAAGACAATATGACTGACATCAGCATAAACTGGTTAATACAATAAGAGATAGCAGATTTAAATCAGCAGGTGAAAGATTCAAGGTTTTTGAAACATACATAAAACAATGTAAGTTGAAAATGCTTTTATTTAATTCCAGTTAAATGATATGAGGTATTTTAAATGTATAAGCAGGCAGAAAAACCCAACTCAGTGGCAGAATAAATAATGACCATAAACTATCTCCTCATGTGTAGATGAAAGTGTGCAGTAGGAGCTAATCCACAGAATAGTAATTAAGAACAATTAATTAAAGGCATGCATGACTGGATGCAAGAGTTTAATTATCCAGTTACCTGATTCTATGAAACATCTAGAGAATTAGGTAGGCAACTGTCCCGTTATCCATTATGATTTATTATGGGTGTAAAAAATGTTAATTAATGCTAATTTAATTTATCTCATCAGAATGTCCCACAGATATATTTGTACTTACGTTATAATTCATTCACTTGGCTTATAATATAGATAACTCAGTCAATTTTACAGTATTTGAAAAATGAAGCAAACAGTGATTAAAGTGTTTGAAATACTAATTAAAGCATTGAGTCTGCCCTCTGTCTCCGACATGCTTATACACAATTTGATAATAAATTTAGTTCCTTTGAATGCAGTTGGGTCATTTACAGTGGAAAAGGTAGAGTTGGTAAATATTTACAAAACTGAATAAAAATCTGGAAGCCAAGTAAAAATTGCATTTTGGCACGAAATAGAGAAATCCAAAGAAGAAATCTGCTAGTAAGGAATTATATGACTAAGAAGTTAGATCTGCGTTCACCATTTCCTAATGTTCTGGAATTCATCCTCCAAAATAAGATATTTTTGCTGTATTGAAGCTTAGATGGTAAAAAAGAAAATGTTCATGTGTGAAAATATATATTTTTTTTTTAATACTTTGGAAAAAATATAGAAATTTATTTAAATCACCATCTATCATATAAATAGTGTTTAATATTTCCTTACTTCTTTGTTTTGTCTTGCTTAATGTAGTAAAATTAGAGCTCTATAAAAGAAAAGCTTGATTAAGGAAAATAAAAATAATGCTACAAATTAAACTGAGGAACTCTTCACAAAAAAATCTACCTACATGCAAAAATAACATCTGTTTTATATATGTCACAAAAGTAATGAATTCTTTTCTAATAGGAAGATTCCCTACAAATGCTTATACTAATATATCTCAGCCTGGTGGTCACTTGCAATACTTATGCTAAAAGGTATTCAAGTACCTTTATATCCTAAAGTTTATATGTGTTTAAAGAATTTTGGTTGCATATATGTACTTTGAGGAGGAAGACTTACAGAATACATTCCTCATTTATCCTCTAAAGGTGCTTGTGGCAGAGAGTTTTTTTTTTATTTTTTTATTTATTTTATTTTATTTTATTTTATTTTATTTTATTTTTTACCCTTTCTCTTCGTACTTACTGTTCACAGTTTATCTGTTAGGAATAAACTAAACTAAAATTTCCGTTTGTCAACACAAAAATTATATCTGCATAGTCACCTCTGCAGTAAACCTTCAGGGCAAGTAAATGTGGGATCACCAGAATGTGAAATGTCAGGAAAAAAAAAAAAAAAAAAAAAAAGACTGAAATCATATATTCTCTAAATATTTGAAAATAAAACAAAACAATACTGACTTATTTTTGACTGCCTTCACCACCTAGTTATGACTCTAACAGTTGTCTATTTGTTAAGATTTTGCTTTCTGGCTTTGCAGAGCTGGGAGCCAAGGAATGCCTATGTTTGTATTGTCTTCAGATCTACCTAGAAGCTCTAAGTTGACTCCCACTAAAAGTCCATTACCTAGGGTCCTCAGTTCCATAGTAAGGAAAGAGAATTACACTGCTAAGATGTTGGTTGATGTGGTTTGCCATAGGAGACAGAGAACAATGCATGTGAAGATAATTAGCTAATTAAATCAGTTTCAGGATTAGCTAATCTAGACATTGTGTATTGTTTGTTTTGGGTTTTGTAATTTTTTTTTTTTTATTTTTTTTTTTTTTGTTCAGTATGTTCTGTTTTAGGATAAGGTTTACCTTGCTCCTTCAAGGAATACCTTGGGGTGAAGGGGAGTCTCACGTGCCACAGAAAATGGCTGACACTTCTGCAGACATGGTAGACTTTTATCCTCTGTTCCTTTATAAGAACAAGTAGTAACTTGCATTAATTAGTAACTCAGCATTACAAGTTAGTTAACTCAACATGAAGCTGTTAGTTGTTGTAATTGTTAAATTATCAGGTAATAATTTCTTTCTGGTAAATACTTGTGCAAATTTCTGTGGTAGAAACCTATGGAGATACACATACTGTGAAAATTTAACACTTGAAATGTATTAATAGGTGTTAAATTCATCAGATTAATTCTCAGAAATAAATTACAAGAAACATGAAACTCAAGATGCAGTGGACATGGTATACCTGTTAGACTGTGTTTGTTTTGAGTTCTTTTGTGTTGTTTATTTTTAAACAACATTTTTGTACACAATTGGGCTCTAGAAACTCTTAATTCTAATCAAAGATTAGATTCTCTCCTGATAAAATTGCTTGAAGTGACAAAGGTGGGAAAAATAAAGGAACTGTAACCCTTTTTATTTTTTAATGTGGAATGATAATTTATGATAATTAAGATTGGAAGGTTGTGTTTACTTGTTTCCTAGATTTTTTTATTGTCTTCTCATCACTTTCAAAGTTAAAAATTCAAATTCTCATCTAGGGTTTTTTTTTCATTATGCTTTTTTTTTCTTCTTATACTTGACAGCTAACAGAGTAAGTTTCTTAGTAGATAGGCTTAAAACTTTTTGATTGTAAATATTTACATAAGATTCATAATTAATATTTTGATGAAACTGTCTCTTTTAAAAAATCATCATCTCTTCCACCTTCAATAAGCTATATATGTTTTCTGAGATACCTAGTAAGGGTGATATACACAAGGTTAATTCCAGGCAACTGAATTTCATCTCATTGAGTTCTGTATCATCAGTATAGAAAGGCTTCTTCAGAATATGTGAGGATAAGGCAAGTTTTAGCAACTTTATACTCACAGTCTTGCTACTTTTGCTCTAGGTGAACCAGGTTGGAAGGTCATAGAGTAAGATTTTTCCTAAATTTTAGTCACTTAAAAAAGTACTGCTAGTCTTCCTTAGAGCTTAAAATTATTTTTAAGATGACTTGTAGTTCTCAGGGATAATTTTATGTTTTCAAATAGTTAAAGAGATTCATTAATACTTCTTCATTCTTTAGGCTGTGCCAGTATATACTGATACCTGATTCTTTATGAGAACTGGAGATCCTGAGAATAGATAAGATCCCCTGGGTTCTCTCCTTAACCTGGTTATAATCGGTTCATTAATGCCTTGGAGATGGCAAAAACACTAACTCTGCTGGAAACACCAGTGTGAGAAGCACTGTGTATATAGTGGAGGACTGTATGAAAATTTATAGCCAATTTCTTAATTTCTACCATGAAGAAAGGTGTGAAGGTGCTGTACTAAGTATTAGCTCACTGCATAAATCAAGACGACAACCTAAGAAGCTCATCAGAAGAAGATTCAGGGGTCAAATTGAATGATAAACTACATGTAAGAAAAGAGTAACTATGTATAAAAAAGGAAAAATTTTATCCAGCATGTATTTATGTATGTGTATGTATGTGAGAAACCAGGTTATTTATTGTACTTTGCTGATCAAGGAGCTATAAAATCTCATTTGATGTTCTGTATACAGTTGAGGAACTAGGTTTTCAGAAAGCTAAACAAATGAGAATTGTAGTCATCTCAACACACTATAAATTAAGAAAGATGAAGATCAGATCAGAAAGTCAAAGTGGCAGATATGGTATGATTAGAGTCCCATGTCTTTTTGTTCCAATGAGAAATGATGGGAATGTAGTGAGGGGAAATAAATTTTCTTCCAGAAAACTATATCTGATGTTGTAAAATGGTCTTAGTCTAAGGATACCAGGGTATTAGAAAAAGCTACCAAGTACCAGGATTTTGGCATCTCTTCCAAAGTAATATTTCAAAGATTCATTTAAGAAAAAATAACTCTGTCCCACCTTAGCTCGGGTGTTCTGGTCTAGAAATTTTATTGAACTCCTTCCTGCATCTACATTGCTGTGCAGGCAGATATGTATCTTAATGGTCAAATATGAAAGTGACTTGATTAAAGACAATCTTTTGAAAGTGGGAGCTAAATAAATTAGAACAAGGACACCCTGTTCCCACCACACCCTCAAAAAAACCCTAAACAATCAAACAAAACCCAAAACAACTCAGGCAAGAAAGCCCAGAAAGAATAGGTAGGCTATGCCTTTGTTAAGTCTAATCTATAGAAAACCAGATTCAATCACCGAAGTCCTTATACTCATTCTAAAACTGCAACTGTTGTTTCAGAATTTAAGTCCTAAGGAATTGCTGATCATTCAGGATTTTAAAAAGGATTACTGCAAGGTTAGTACAGACAAATGGTTATATTTTTTTCCATCTGAGAATTATAAAATTGAAAGAAATATTAGAGAGCCTGAAGTTAGAAAGACATTTTACCTTATATCTTTTCAATCTAATCACTGTCCATGAGGCCACTTGTGTTAAATGGTCTTATTATACCTTTTATCTGACTGTTATTATTGTATGTTGCTACTTCTAAAGACTTTGTGAAGCTTAAGTTACTGCTGAACAAATACTTAAATCCTGGTATGCCACATGCCAATTAAATATGAATAAATTAAAAGCTCCATTCTATTATTGTAATAATGGGAATTCATTAGTGCAGTAAGTACTCTTCTTGCAGTTATGTGAGCTAAGTTTCAGTCCAAAAGGCAAATAATTCTTTGAAAGAAAGATTTACGATGATCCTACAATCATGTTTAAACCACTGTTGTCTTTGTTTAATTGGGAATATTTTGCTTGAATGAAGCACTGGTTATCTTATCATTTAAAGTATGCCTACACACCATCATTGATTAGCTATGAAGCCAAATGTTGGAAGAGGAATTATGAGATTATGTTGACCAGATCTGACAAAAGACATTAACCGCAGGATGATGTAATCATTAGTCTTAGAACTAGGAATATGTAGGATACAGAACTAAATTCAGCAAAAAACCCTCCAATATGTACAAACATAGAACAAGCAGAAGGGGAAAGTTCCTCCATGGTTTCTCTATTTGAGCTTAGATTGTGTCACTGTCAAGACATACAGAACAGTGAGAAAACAGAAGTATTTTTCTTTGCTTGGTTTTTATCTTGTAGATAATGACCTCAGCTTCATATAAAATGTTGCAACTGTTCTTTGAGTATCATTCATTTGAAAATAATGTTAGTATTGATTTATTAGTAAAATGTGAAAGATATCAACTTTAAACTCAAAAATTCTATTTTAATTTTGTTTATGTTCTTATTGCTGTCTGTCCATTAACATTCCAGGGGAGTTGGAACTGGATGATCTTTAAGTTCCCTTCCAAGTCTAACCATTCCATGGTTCTATAATTTTAGAACTTGTATGTTAGTTTATTTAATAAATAATCTTTATGATTTTATGGTTTTGTTTATTTGTTTGTTTGCTTGTTTTTTCCTTTAACGATCAAGAAGTGAAAGGCTAACCCTGTTAATTCCCTATTCTGGGTTTTCCAGGAGGCAAGTGAGGATTTTGCTATCAATTCAGACTTTAATGTTTTCTTACTTTGGCTTTCTGTGATGTGTACACTTAACTGCTGCAACCACACAACAGCTTCAGGAGGTTGTGGTGTTGTGCCAGTATGTTTGTATTCTTCCTCAGCAACTGTCTACTACATTTTCAAAGTGTATCTATTGATGATAGATATGGATATAATTGCACCCCCTGTGGTCTTGGCTACACTCTCACAGAACTACTAGCTTGGGTACTGACAGCGTTGGGATAGCAGTGAGGAGAATTCTGGCAGCTGGATTACTTTCAATAACTATGAACTGTAGAACGGTAAAATTAGAGGATAAAAGAAAAGCATAAAATGATATGCGTTTCCAAATGTTTCCAAAACATTTGATACTGGATTCTGTAAAAGCTTTTCTTCCAAAACTATTTTAAATTGACTTGCATATGATCATTATCATGTGAAATAACCACTGGTGAAAGATAGTAAGCAACAGGAATCAAGAATCACAGAATAGTTTGTATCAAAAGGGATCTTATAGTTCTTCTAGTTCAAGCCACGGACAGGAATACCTCCTACCAGACCAGACTGCTCAAAGCCCCATCCAACCTGGCAATGAACAACACTTCCAGGGATGGAGCAGCCATGACATCCTGGGCAGCCTGTGCCAGTGTCTCACTGCTCTCACAGGAAAGAATTTCTTCCTAATAAAGAACCTAAATCTTAAAACCTTTTCCAGTTTAAAGCCAATAGCCTTTGTCCTATTGCTACATGACCTTGCAAAAGGTCCCACCCCAACTCCCCTGTTGTCCCCCTTCAGGTACTGGAAGGCTGCTCTAAAGTTTCCCTGGTTCCTACTCTTCTCCAGTCTGAACAACTCAAACTCTCTCTGCCTGTTTTCATAGGAGCAGTGATACTGCTATACTTTCATACTCTTCTCCAGCCCTCTAATCGTCCTTGTGGCCCTTCTCTGGACTTGTTTCTGGACAGTTTCATGTCTTACCTGTGTTGGGGATTTCACAACTTGACACAGACTCCAGGTGGTGCCTCACAAGAGCAGAGTGGAGGGGGAAGATAACCTCCGGAGGGGAAGAACCACTTGCCCTCTGATAAACTGCAAAATAGTGACTTTGGAGGAAAGGACTGCTGGTTTGCTGCCTGAGAAGGAGATAAGTTTTATTCTGTTCCTTCACTAATAACTTTGGTAAAAAAAAGCATGCAGCGGGCACCTGTTTAGAAGGAACTATACAGACTAAAGTGCCTTGAAGTGTACTCATGCACTTCAATGTAGAAGATGAACCTGAATCCTAAACAAATCCTAAAAAAAAAAAAAGAATATCAATTTAGAGATTGTATGCCAACTTTTCAAAAATTCAATTTTTATGAGGTAAGCTTTAGTTTAGCAAAATTCTTATGCATATTCTATGCTCTCATTGTTAGTCATAAGCTCACGTGTTGAAAAAGGAGACAGCTAAGCATAGGTTTAAGATTAAGCTTATGTGTAAGTTCTTTGAAGATGTAAATTTTACAAAGAACAGATGAAGCCTAAAAATAAAAGTATGAGCATATTGTAAGTATGTAAATGAGATCTTGAATTAACAGAATTTCTAATGTATGGTCTAAGCTACTGCCTGGAAATAGCATTAAGGAAAACAGGGAAAAAAGCCATAATTTAATTTACCATTACATGAATCACAAGTAAAATTTTGTGTCCTCAAACAGGTTTCTGATGCATTTCCTCTTTTATCCCTCTCTTACCCCCTTTTCTTTAAATATAACATGCTAAGAGAAATTAAACCACTACTTGAGAAAGTAAATTTGTTAGTTCAAGGGTTGTAATTTAGGAAGAACTCATACTTTACTGAAATCATTGGTAAAAATTATGAGGCAACCCTGAAAAGGGTTAGAATTTTACCAAAATTGTAGATGGCATGTTTTTCTGCAGACCTCCACCTCGCACTGTACCCTTTGCCATCTCAGAAGATAATATAGGGGTATCATTTTGGTCTATCATGAAAAATAAATTATGTGACCTAGAAGAACTTACCCTTCTGGGCTGGAGAGTCAAAAAGGGGAAAAAATCATCTGACTCTGGATACTTCTAAGATACACCTCCATCTTGAAAGTATGTGTATGAATTAACAAAACAAAAAAAGAAAACCACTAAAACAAAAAGGCAGGGAAGCCTTCCAAGGCTAACTTTGTAGCTGTATAGATTTTTTTCTTCAGCTTCCACTCAGAAGAGCCCCAGCAAGGACAAAATGGTATCATTCAAGCATCACAATAAAGAATACCAGGGAGCACCTTTGAAGTGAAAAAAATTCACAAAAGAAAGGCCATATGCAGCAATCTTGCCTGCTTTGGATGAGCATGTGGAGCTGCTGTTCACATTGTGCTGCTGTGTGTGAACACATGTGGAACATCACGAATGCTGCAAATCCATTCCCTACCTCATATTGCTTACATGCAGCCACAAATCACTTCTTGGTTAAAATCAGCTTTGAAGGAGGTATGCCTCTAGATTAAGTTTTTTATTTGCAGCAAAGCTAGATACAAGGGAGAATGCAAACCTCTGAATTAATTATTTTGTGGCTGGAAAGCCAGGAAGTCTTCAAAAAAATTAAATTTACAAAGTACTTCAAAATACTTCCAGCTTGTCATCCAAGTAGGGTAGGGTACACTGGAGTCCTATTGAAAAATGGAGGTAGATATTGCTGCTGAGTATATAAATCACCAGGAATGAGAATGTCAGCCAAACAACTTAGCAACTACAGAACTAACTTATGTGAACAACATGCCCAGACAGGTTCAATTTCACATATGCGATGTCCTTGATATAGGTATTTAGGGTCTGACAATTGACTGCTTCCTCAACCATGACCAGACTTAATTTATTATTGAAGGCAAATGAGAAGACAGAGATTTGAATGAGAACAGAGCTATCCTTTAACTAATATTATACTGTTTTTCCACTTGAAAAATGGTGTGAATGCAGTGCTGGGATATTTGCCTTGTATTGCCATCAGAAAAAGATTTATTCTAATGGTGCTAATTGAAACTTAAGGGAAAAATGAGGTAACTAAACAGACATTTATAAAGGACAGAGAAAATGCACATAAGCTTATGAAACGTTAGTAACCAGAAGTGCTGATAGCTACCAAAAAATATTAGCACTGAGATGTTATCATTCCCTGTGGTGTAACAAATGGCTGGTGACCGAGTAACAGCTGGAAATGGTTATATAAACAGAACTACTTGTTCTGTCATTGAGCTAGAGCTCAGTCTGGTCACTGTCATAAGAGATGACAAAACAAAGTTTTACAAGTACATTAACAATAAAAAGAGAGCCAGAGAGAATATCCATCTGTTATTGAATGTGTGAGGGATGGGATATTGTAACCAGAGATGAGGAAAAGGCTGAGATATTTAATGTCTCCGTCTTTAATATTCAGACCATATACCCTTAGGGTATTCAGCCCCCTGAGCTGGAAGTTATGAACAGACAGTGGCAAAAGTCCTCCATAATCAAGGGTGAAGCAGTTAATGACCTGATACCACATCTGGACACGCAAGAGTCTTTGGGGCTGGATGAGATCCACTCAGGAGTATTGAGGCAGCTGGCAGAGGAGTTTGCCATGAGCTTGTAGTGAGGTTGATGTTGACCTCTTTTACCAAGTAATTAATGATAGGATTAGAAGAAATTGCACCAGGAGAGGTTTAGAGAAAATACTAGGAAAAATTTTCCTACTGAGAGAGCAGTTAGGCACTGGAATCGTCTGTCCAGGGAAGTTTTGGAGTCAGCATCCCCAGAGGTATTTAAAACCACATAGACGTGGTACTTCAGGACATATTTTAGTGGGCATGATGTTTTTTCTGGGTTGACGGTTGCAGTCAGTGGCCTTAAAGTTCTTTTCCAAACTTTGTGCTTCTGTATTTCTGTGATTTTGTGATCATTCCTGGATCATTCCCAAATGGGACAAAGAAACAAAGTTCCAGACTCAGTGAGCTGCTGCCTTGCATCTTGCCCAACCTACAGCAGTTTTCTTCCTGTAGTAACTAAGTGCAGCACTTCCATACTCGATGCTGAGCACCATGAAGGTCTTTGCATGATTAACACCACAGAAATCTTTGAAACAATGATAAATAAAGAAATGTCATGGCTACAGTTGTAGCAAGCTAACAGTGAGTATACGATGTGATATTGGAGCAAAAATAGCTAACAGAATTTTGGGCTAAATTCTCACAGGTATCTTACTACAGACATGTTATTTAGATCTGCATTAAGTGTAGGGCACTTCACTGCCAGAAAAGTACTAAAGATATTTCAGGGAAGAGAATTAAAAACATATAGGGAGTTGGAGGGATCATTTAGGAGCATTAAATATGCATAGATTGAGTGGCTGACAAAAATCCACTAATATGTGAAGGACGAGAAAACACCGGGTGGTGAAGATTATTTGATGTTAAATGTAATAACAGTATATAGTGTGTCCCAAACTGAGTTCCATTAATCCTAGAGACACCATACTTTACTAGGCTAAATAATTGCTCCAACAGTGATATCTATTAGGCTGTCAAAGGACTGGCTTTTGCAGCAAGGTTAGCTTAAAAATTGCAGTATTTTTCAGAGATGTCACAATACTACAAAGCTTCAACAACAAATACAAACCACAAGGCTTTTCAGTCTTTGCAGCAGCAGCTTTTGCCCTGACACTTCCTTCTCTTTCATCTTCTTTTGGACACTGTTTTGTTGTTGTCTGCTGTTGGTGAGCTGTTGGCTCTGCTGGTTCTCTGCCTCCCCAGCTGGAAATGTGAAGCAATTACACTTTGTCTTCCTGGACCAGTTGCTATCCCCACCAAGAAGTAACTATTTTTTACAAGCGTAAGTAAATGTTTGAATATCAAAGAGAAAACACAGACGCTGTAGCTACAACCAGATGCAGAACAGATACCAGGAGACAGAACAAATGTATGTAGGTCTCATTTTCACATCCATTTATGGAATAACAGCTTCTTAATTTGAGCAGTCCATTCTGTGATGTGGACTTTCAATTTTGTTACTAAATTTAAAAATAAAAATCGGGTTAAAACCCCATTTCTGAAACTAAATAGAACAAAATACTTGAAAATGAGTAAATGTTATATTATTATATTATATTGTATATCATATTTAAAAATTAATTATGTATCTTATTTTATTATTTTATTTTATTTTTATATATCTAATTAGTATTTAATCATATATTATATTCTATTCTATTCACCTTTTTTTGTTTACTTATGTCATGTCTCTGATCCTCTTATTTTTTTTGTATTGTCTTAGTAGCTCCCAAACTATTCCATGAAAGGCTGAAAAGTATTAAGTATTTCAGTTTCACGTGCTCTTTTGTCATGTTTATTCATACGTGCAGGTTTGTCTAGTGAGCTCTGTTTAATGACATTCACTAGCACTGCTTTAAAATGATGAAGTTTCAGAAAAAATATTATTCTTCAGCTAAGATTTCTATAGATAATATCCCTGTTACTTTGTGTGAATAAACATGTGTACACACAGACATATGACTTGCTCTATTAAATGACACTTGTCCCTTATTGCAGTGCCTACTTCAAGAGCAGTGTAGCACTGAGCAAACAGATCAATATGAGGCTCTCTAAGTCTTTAAAAAATGCAGTATAAGATATGTGTTTGAATGACATAACTTAATTGAGTTTTTTTCAGGGTCAGCAGACAAATCTCTGCTTCTGTAAATGTTGTGGCATATCTCTGTGGATAAACTGCCCATAAGCAATTTTTATGATTTTTAATTTTATCTTCTTATATTGTTTGTAAGTAGGAAAAAAATAGATAACAGAAATAAACCCGGACCTTTCAGAGACAAAACTATAAAATTAATGGACCTTTATAATCCCTTCAAAATAGCAAGACAGTGTGGCCCAACTTTTATACCTTTTATACTGAAAATTACAACTGACCCTGAAAATTTTTCTAGAAGAGATGTAATAACAAGTTTGTGAAAAATATTTCATAGTTTAAAGATATAAAGTGTTGGCAAACTGCTGGGGAAGGTATCAAATATGAAAGTTACACCTTCCAATGTTAAATCCACCTAGCAAGTAGGAAACTTGGCCTGCCCAAAAAACATATTGAACATATACATCTCTGAGCCTTTATATCTTTTTTGGAGACTAGAATAGCTTGAGAGGCTACAAAGTAAATAAGATATTTCAAATTTGTTGCTCAAAAAACTTCACCAGAGCTGCAACAGCCTCCCCTAAATCTTCAATTTATAATAGAGTGAATGGCAACACCTTACCCAAAGTATATAGGCCTCATGTATCTGGTGGGATGAAACTTCTGCTGTTGCTTTTGCTTGGTCTGTACTATAGAAATAATGCAGAACCGTGCAAGGTCGTGTAAGCATTTTAAGCTGTTTTATGCCAGGATGACAAATGTGAAAGGAAAGAGTTCTGTCTCCCTAATCCTGGTCTGATGGGGTTGGAGGATCATGGAACTACTCCATGTGACATCAGTTTCAAATGGCTCTGTCCTGAAATATTTGCAGAGCTTTGATGTTATTCTACTAGTGGGACTGACATACAAATTAGTAATGCCCTGTCTCACATTATTCATCTCAGCATCTGACTTATATGGTGGAGTTTGCTCATGTCAGCAGATTGTATTTGTTGAACTAATGAGTTTATATCCGTTACTGTGCTCAAACAAATTTTATTTCTTCCCTCATTTGTTCTCTGTCAAGAGTTAGTAGAAAGTTTTGTGCTTTAATATAATTGTACAAGAATTGCTGCCTTGTGTTACAAAATGGTGGTCTGTTGCGGGTGCAACCAGACCTGCAATTATCACTGATATGATGTTATCAGGACACGTTAATCATCAATCCATGTGTTCACCTTGCTCTCTTGAAAAAGTACTTGCTCCATCCTCTTTGGCCCTCATGACCATGAGAGCAGGTCTGGCAGTTTTGGTGTGGTCAGAAAAACAGGTCTATTTCTTTGTCCTGCTATAGTGGCAGTGGTTATGCCCAATACTGCCAACAGGTACCCTCATGTAGAATGGGTTCATGACTTGCATATCTTGTTATTCTTTTTCTCATTTCCAGACCTTAATTTTCACCACCCTCACACCCCTCCTTTTTCACCTCAGTCTCCACCTATCTAATCAACCTGCTGTATTTATTGTGTTTTCTATGGTTTTCAGTTTTGTTGCTACTGTACACAAATTTCATATTTATGGTATTATTGCCAAGGTAATATTTATGGTATTATTGCCTCAGCCCTATTTGGAAACAGCCTTGCAAGACTTTGCTCCCCAAAATGCTCCAGGTGCTCCCCTCCAACTACTTGTGAGTTTCATTCACTTGTCTCATAATTCCTCTTATCCAGCCATCCCTCATGGCGGCATGCATAACTTTTGTCATCTTCTCACTGCTTTATCATGTATGTGCAGCAGTTTCTCAGGATGTGTCTTATGTCATCTATGTCCTAGTCATTTGCCTGCAGCCGTAACACCTTGAACTATGTGTTTTAAAGTGTTTATGTATTTAAACTCCTATGACCTCAGATGTTCCAGAGGAATTGCATTTATAGTGTATCAGATCAGATTGTTTATTAGATAGATGGATAATGATGTCGCCTACAGTTCCCAAGTGAACAAGCTGTGCTTCAAAAGCATCTTTACATATCAGAAGACAATTTTTAATGAATAGGTAAAGCATGACACCCTAATTGAACTCACAATTAAGAGTTAAAGCCTCTAAACTTTAAATCCTTGTTGGTAGTGTTTTCTGATAGAGTGTAATGGTGAGTATATTGAGAAGTACAGGGTGCTAAGTGCCATAGGTTTAGCCATTTGCAAGGCTGTGGGATAGCAAAGCAACTCCAAGTTGCATTAAGTGTCTGGAAGCATGTTCATCTGGTGGCAAGATGTTTGTCTTGTCAAGTGTCAGTGACATCCAGCTGGAGAGCAACAGCAAAATGGGAAGAAGGACTGAAATTCAAGGGTCTCTCTGAATGTGTGACAATTATACACACTCAAAAAACACTGTTTGAATTGCTACAAACAGAAGTGACTTCTGTGTAACCTCCACCAACTCTTATTATCCTTAAGAAAACAGAACTGTCTTTAACTAACATGATTTATGTTTTGACAGAAGTTATTCACTGTTATGAAAACAGCATGAATGCTTAAAACAGAGTATAATAAATGCTCATTTTTGAAACTATGCTAAAGGTACAGTGCCCAGGAGCATTTTCTTTTCTCTATTATCAAACATCACAGTTGTGTCTTTTCCCTTTAGTACAATGAATATCACTTGCTTACTTTAGTTAAAAGTTAAACAACTCAAGTCTTTATTATCCTCAGCAGTGACAGAAATCTATTTTTTTTTAATAAATCTAAACTGTAATATAGTATCTAATGAAGATATTGCACTTTGCAAGGAGAAACTACTGCACAAATCATTCAGCTTCTTTGCAAATTATGATCCTTACACAAATATAATTCTGATTAATTCTGTTCCTCATATTGATCAGGGTGTCAGAAGATGTGAAAAAGACTGGATTTGCACTCTGCCACTAATGAAAAAAAAAGTCAGCAAAATTTACAGTTTAGGAAAAAACTGATCCAGAGATATTTGTTCAAAGAATTTTCAGAAGAAAAAGGTGGTTTACCCAGAATTAAAAAAGTATGTGGAACTTTTGATTTTATTAGAAATAGGTTTCAAAACAAAAAACTGCATTTCTGTTGCTCAGAAAACAACTAAGTACCACACAGCTTTTCACTCATACCCCTTGCTAGTGGGATGGGGGAAAGAATTAGAAGAATAAAAGTGGGAAAAATTGTGAAAAATAATTTTTTGTGAAAAATAAACTTTTTACTTCTACTACTAACTACTATAATCCTAATTATAATAATATTGTAAGAAGAGGAAAAAAAACCCCAACAAAACAGAGAAAGAAAAATAAATGGTTTTAGGGGTTTTGTCAACAAGAAAAATGCAGTCTATTTCTTGTACTTATTCCTTAACTTAAGGGTTTTTTTTAAGATCCTTCTCTGATTACCATTACATACTTTCAGAGTGTAACAGACCATCTCACACCCCTTAACAGGATGTACTTTTTGTTTAATCTTTCAAATGTCAGAAGTGTCAAGAAACAGTGAGGCTATGTGAGCATCTAGGCAGATCATTGTTATGTTGTGATACCCACAGTGCCATTATCACTGAACTCTTGCAGTGGGAAGTGCTCTTACAAGGTCTCTGGTCCAATTTCCTTCTTGAAGCTTAAGACTGAATTCACACCAAGATTCTCAGGGCTTTGTCTTGTGAGACTTTGAAAATCTCAAGAGATGAAGACTGCAATGCCTCCCTTAGGAACCTTTTCCAGTGCTTGAATATTTTCATTATGAGCATAACTTCTTACACCACATCAGAATCTTCCCTTGTTCAACTTAAGTCTGCTGTCCCTTGTACTCTCACCATGCACCACTACAGTAACACCATCTTGGGAATCGTAGAATCATAGAATCGGCTGGGTTGGAAGGGACCTCAGAGATCATCAAGTCCAACCCTTGACCCACTGCCACTGTGGTTACCAGACCATGGCACTGAGTGCCACATCCAGTCTCTTTTTAAATATCTCCAGGGACGGAGAATCCACTACTTCCCTGGGCAGCCCATTCCAATGCCTGATCACCTTCTTCATAAAGAAATTCTTTCTAATATCTAACCTAAACATCCCCTGGCACAACTTAAGCCCATGCCCTCTTGTCTTGCTGATGGCTGCCTGGGAAAAGAGCCCAACCCCCCCCTGGCTCCAGCCTCCTTTCAGGGAGTTGTAGAGAGCGATGAGGTCTCCCCTGAGCCTCCTCTTCTCCAGGCTGAACACCCCCAGCTCCCTCAGCCTCTCCTCACAGGACTTGTGCTGGAGTCCCTTCACCAGCCTGGTTGCCCTCCTTTGGACCTGCTCCAGGACCTCAATCTCCTTCCTGAACTGAGGGGCCCAGAACTGGACACAGGACTCGAGCTGTGGCCTCACCAGGGCTGAGTACAGGGGCAGAATCACTTCCCTGGACCTGCTGGCCACGCTGTTCCTGGTACAGGCCAGGATGCCATTGGCCTTCTTGGCCACCTGGGCACACTGCTGGCTCATGTTCAGCTTCCTGTCAATCCAGACTCCCAGGTCCCTCTCTGCCTGGCTGCTGGCATGCTGCTGCATGGGGTTGTTGCTCTCAGAACCCTTCAAAGTCATCTCATCTCCAGGTTAAAAAGGCCCAGTCCCTCATGATCTCCTCACAGATCAAACACTCCAGGCTCAACCAGCCTGTGGACCTTCTGCTGAACTCATTCCAGTTCATCAGTGTCTTTCCCATGGGGGGGCTCAAAATTGGATGTAGTATTCAAATGTACTCTCAAGAGTGTTGAAAAGAGTGGGATAATTGTCACCCTTTATCTCCTGCCTGTGGTCCTGTTGATATATATTAGTGATGATTACTTTAATGGGCATCTAAAATACCATATCCAACGTACTACAATGTTTTACTTTGTATTTTTTTCTTATAAGTATAACACTGTTTTATGTTTTGTTCTTCCAACCTTTTTTGTAATAACCAAAAATGGCATGGTTTTGCTTTTCTTTTTTTTTTTTTTTTTTTTTCATTAATTCAAATTGCACTTTGAAACCAATCATCTAAGACTGTGGAAAAGAGGTTTGATATCACCCTCTTTTGAGGTAAAGCCATCCTGACACATCATCGTCTATTGTATATTTTTATCTGATCATAAGACGATGCTATTATGGATAGTTTATGGGAATAGCACAGAGAGAAGAACTGATGCTCACACAGTACTGTGATAATTTGGTATGACATATTTCACTCCTAAGCATTTTGAAAAGCTTTACAAATTTATTTATGTTTGGTACACAAGGATAATTTAATCCATCCATGTTTATCATCTTTGCAGCAACACTTCAGTTTAGGATAGAAATTAAAGGCCATAAACAGTCCAAAATGCAAGGTGAATGTACTCATAAAACGTTCCTCACAACAGTAAACACTTCAAACTGTTTTTCAGAATTTTACCTACAGAAATGCATCATACTTAAAGTATTAGACTGCTGAAGGGTTTAATGTCCGGATTCAAAACTGAAAACCCTCACTATGTTAACAAAACAAATTTTAGCTAGACTATATATGCAAAGATGGATTTTCTATACTTTGTTTGCAGCTTGTGATTGCAACCATTTTTAAATTAATATTTCTGTTGTTTCTTTTTTCCTGCTGCTTATACCACATTGGAATGTAACAACAGTTCAAAGTAGAGAGAATCCCTGCATTCCTTGTACTACAACTGAGGATGAATTCTTGGCTCTTCTGGAGGCCAAAATAATTTTTGCTTTGATTAAAATTTACTTTGATTTTACTTTGAAATTAATCAAATTTTGTGTATGATCATAATAGAGGGTGTATGACTGCACTACAACTGTTCCTAGCATGCTAGGACACATCAGAAAAAAAAAGCATGATTTTTAAAAAAAACTTTTTTCCCCTTAAATACCAGTTTTCACAGGAGTAAGGCAGCTAAAACAACAATAATCTATTGAATCTGAATCATTATCCTCTCTATTTGTTTTTTTTTCATGTTTTATCCAACATTGTTTCCATTTGGATTTATAGTAATGGTTTTCAGTTTGCAAAGTTGAAATACTGTATATTTGATTGGGTTGTTTTGTAAAGCTGGGGATAGTATAGATAATTAAATTCATAATTAAAAAGAAAACATGAATAAATGACCATTTGTACTTGAAGAATATTGGTTATCACTCAGAATATAACATTACAACTCAGTATGACGTTGATTTAAAAAAGAAAAACAACCAACTAACTAAACACAAAAAACACAACAGCAACAAATGTTAAAACCTCTTTCAATTTCCCTGTAACAACAAAGCCCTGTGTATCTTTGGACAACAAGTGTTAATAAAAGGAAGGCCAAAAGCATGCAAAATATTTCTATATAAATTCAGCAGTCAATTTCACCAAACCTTTCATAGCAGTATATCCTGTATCTGCAGGAAAGATTAATGCTGATCTGACACTTCTTATTCAATACTTATCAATCACAATTTAAATTCCTGAAGCATTTAAAAAACAAAAAAACAACCAACCTTACAGCAAATATTATTATCACAGAGATACAAACACAGTAATATTTGGTTTTCTAGTCAGCCTTATAAAATTCTCTCTAACAGAGAACTATTCTATCATTTAATGTTCAGAGCTACTTTCCACTTTGTAATATCAGCAAACACTGACACAATTCCATAAACTACCAAGCTAAAAATAACATCCATGTGCTCTACATTAAAAATGTCTTATCAATTTTGTTTTAATCAGAGATGCATGAGATTATTTTCCTAATCACTGTCATAGTGATGTTACCAAATACAAATACAGTAATGTTTTTTGAAAGAAACTGCATGTTATCATCAAGACAGCTGTGCTTATTAATCAGCTTCCCATCAACCCACCCCAAACCCAGCCTATACAAACAAGTTAAACTACAATCAGGCTATCTAAAAACAGTCACTATAAATAATCTCTTTCAATTAATCTCTTTTTAAACTATAACACAACATGTTTCAAACTAAAAACATTTTGATGAGTGTACCAGTGTTTCTCATTTCTCAGCCTTTGACACTTTAATAGGCTTACTTGCTATGAATAAATCATAGGAATTTTCCTTTAGAAGGGATATCAAACAAAAATAGAACTAACTGCCTGTACAGAAGTCTCAGCCTCTTGAAATGGTCAAAATAAGTGCATTTAGAGATAGATATGGGTAAAAGAAATTTTGACTGCTGAGCCTATGTTAATATCAGAAGTAATTTGATTAAGGACATAATTTTATATTAATCCCTTGTAAGTGTCTGTAGTTATTTTAAAAGACAATTACTTGTACATTATTTCAGCAAGATTTCCACTGTCTACAATGAAGCATAACTATACCTCAGGTAAGTGTAAGGCTGGATAGCACAGACACCTAAAGCAAACCAGTTGCTTCAGAATGACACATGGTATAAGTTGTTTTGTTTTGCTTCTAGAAGTAATGACATATAATCACAGAAAAATCATATGCTGATTATGGAAGTCTCCTTCCATAAGGAAAAAAATTTAGAAATATTCCCAATTCTACATCTTATAACCTCATATCTTCCAGATGCTTGCCATTAACTTTTCCTTTGTGAATTAAAACAAAATATAAAATAATCCTGGACATTTTAACAACTGTGTTACTTATCCAGGATATTTTGTCTGTTTTGATGAGCTATCTATTTGAACTATTGCATTTATGAATCTTTAATTACTCTTTTGGACTCTCCTCTCAAAAAATCATTACAATTATGAAGCTGGTTCTTAAAGCAATACTGGTCTAAGACTGTACATTGAAATTCAGCTAGTCTGAGAGCTAAATCAAATTACTTCTTGTTTATTTTGTACAAGGAAACTTCTGCTGTTGTTAATTTTGTAAGCTGTCTGTGCAGAAGTCTAGTAGCAACACCTGTTCTCATATTTCTCTCATTTAGTTTATTAGGATTTTCTCAGTGATTGAATGTAGGGAATTGCCAGGAATTATTCAGACAGTTAAGGAAGTTACTTTAGTGTTACATGTGCCTAGCTATCCTTTCAACAGAAGTACTTAAGACTGTCAGCAATATTCTTCCAACAGTTTATATAGTCTTCTGAACTGGGCTTAACCCATATGTGTATCACTAGTATGTCTTGTACAAGGAGTCCTTTCATTATCAGTTTTTCTGAGTAATATATTTTGGTCTCTCAGCCACTCATTTTTGTTGTGAATACGAGACACTGGAAGTAATATATGTGAGATCACAACATACCACAAAAACAGCCAGCTGTGACTTCTGTTACTTGATACTTCTTCTGAAGTGTCCAGTGAAAAAAACGTGTTTTAACTTTTCAGTCTTTAATGAAATCTTCATTTGCAGTTCCACAGAGCAATAAAAATCTACAGAACTACAGACCAGCCTCTGGCAACCAAAAACGTGCATTTCTTCTCTGTGAAAGTCAAACTATTTTTTATCACTATCTGTCAAATAATATTGTTCTTTCATCCTATGTTTTTCAGCCAGTGCTTTCTGTGCTATGCTCTAAGACACTGAGAGTTTCCAATGTTTCTTCTAGTTTCAGTATACCGTTGTGTAGGATCATAACAGCATTGTTTCCTCAACTATGCTAAATCCATTTTAACAATGCGACCAAGCTTTTTCTAAGAGTCTAAACTATCTGCAAATTATAATTCACTGAAGATGTAACAATATTTCGTTAATAAATACTCTTGTAACTTATTCTCATTTAAAGTTAACAACAAAATTGTACCACAATATTTTTCTTTGATATCAGTGTACTAAAATGATATAGGATTATGACAGCCAGTCCAAGAACTCCTCACACAAATATTCTATACAAGCTTTGCATAAATTCTCGGTCAGGTTTCCTTGGCATTTTGTGATCTTTATCATCTAAAGATTTTACAGCCGGGATACTTGAAATAATTTTATGCATGTGTTGGCTGTAGGATGGTCTAGCCTTTTTCCAATCCTATGACACATGCACAAATAAAATTTAATATCAAATCCTTCTTGACATCATTACTGACTTTTATTGCTTTTGGATGTGCTTTTGTCTTTGGTTTTAGAAGCACCATGAAATTAAGCAAGTTCAAATACCAAGGAAGACTGTGACATGATTGTACATCTGAATGGTATAATTTCTCAGCCTTGCATTTCCCTGGCCCAAGCTATAAAATTCTGAACAATAATGTGTGAATTTCAGTTAGTTATTACTTCACTGGAAGGAGCAGTTCAGCAAAAGTAAAACTGTCCTGAACTATTTCATCAGTCAAGCCAGGGAAATGTATCTCCATACAGTAATTTTAAGGCTCCTTCCTTTGGAAACTTTATTGTCCACAAAGTAGTCACAGAAGAGAAGCAAATGAACTGAGAAACATTAAGCAGCATATTTCCTGGAGGTATCCTTGAAACCATTCAGGAAAGATAGAATTCACTTTTCTTCTTCTTTCTACTTTGACATGAATTCCACTTTCATATATTTTCAGACAGATGGGAATGTGTAACTCTCATCTGGCTGATGTGTTACTGCTTTATGATATATTAACATAGAAGATAAAGGCAGAGTGGATTCTTTAGAACCAATCATGATCTGCCAAATTCAGAACATAAAATAGAATATAAATCTGTTCCTTTTGCAACAGTACACTGGTAAGAATGCAGTATCTTGAAAAAATTGGAATAGAAACCATCAGGGGTGGATAAAAATTATTCACCTTCATCTCTGCAGTTTTAATGCACTTTTTTAATTTCTGAATTCTTTTTTGGGTGTGGGTTTTTGGTTTTTTTTCCCCATGATCTTAAAAAATAAACATATAAATTCAATTTACCATTGGTGTCTGTGAAAAAGTCTTGCAGAAAGTCATACCAAGTACTCTTTCCACATTCTTTGTATGCCAAATGGTTTGAATCTCAGCATGCATCAAAATACATCCTCACAAGGGTTGCAAACTCAGCAAGATTGTGACAGAACACAACTCTGACTTGGAAATACTTACTTTTATTGGGTTTTTGTTGTTGCTATTCCTGTTATTATTGTTATGACTGGTTTTTTCCACTCTTATAGTTTCTTAGTTCCCATACCTTTTGCTGAGGAGGTGACTGATTTTCTGCCTCTGAAGACAAGGACAGTGATATGCAAAACAGTTTAGCCTGTGGGAGGCTGCAAGGGCTCTATTGGGAACCTTATATCATACAGTCAGGATCCTCTGTTCCCAAAATGCTGTTTTCACAAATATCTCATATTGTGCATTCTAGAAATAATTAAACATTTGAAATACGTTTCTATAAGACCTGAGTTCAATCTCATTATTTGCTCAGAGGAGAAAAAGCTGATATTGTTTTCTTTATGTGGAAAGACAATTTTTACTCTGTCACTACAAAAGATTGATTCTGCTAATAGATAAAGCAAAATTGCTAGTAAATGTAGTAATTCTGATGAGTAACTACAATAATTCAGTTATTTGCATTTGATTACATTTTAATATTTTAAATTAAAACAAACAAAAATTTTTAAGTCTGCTGAAAGACATGCTGCTTTTTTGGTTTCTATTATTAGCAGCAAATATCAGATGGGAGAAAGCATCATGATTTTGTTTCCAGGGTGACATACAGATGGGTAAAATCTAGAGAAAGTTTGGAAATTTTCCAAGGAAGATATTTTGTTAGTTTTCAACCAGGAAGATAGAACTGGCTAATACTATACCACCCAAAATTTTGTATCTGCATGTAATCGAAGTTTAGATTAGAAGGATCTGCAGAATACAGACTAAATTCACATTTTGCTACAAAGCTACATCATGTGGCAAAAGGACAAAATTAGTAACTCTGGAGCACTGTAGAAAGCAGAAACAAAATAGCATGGATGTTGCCAAGAACCTGATCATTGAGAGGGTTTCTGTCAAACAAAACTCCTAGATCATCTCAGAAAGTGGAACAAGTCCTTTGCCACAGAGAACAAATACATATCATGAATTTTACCTCACAGAGGTTAGAAATTAAATTAAATGTATTCCTTATCAATTTATGTTTCTGTATACTATTACAAGATCTAACTGTGTGCTTATAGTATTCTTTAGCTTTTAGCTCAGTAATGCTTTGTCAACTTTCATTTAGCTAGGCTAAACAAATAAGGTCTTTTAATATCTCTTAATAGGGTAACTAAATCATTCCCGTAGTTAAACTTGGGAATCATCTCTCTCTGAAATAACTGTTTAATTAACATTTTGTATGTATTTTCCTGCCCTTACTTCACTGCATTCTTGGGTAATATTGATCTACATCACTGTTTGGTGAGCTGATATATACCCCCTTGGTCCCTCTCAGAGTTAAAAAAAGATCCCTTTCATAAAATCCTAGAATCATAGAACTTCTATTTATTATAGTTCTCTTGGGACTTAATCTTAAATACCATCCATTTATCCAACAGCATAAGCTCTTAAGCCTTCTTGAACCAGATTGTGCTAGCAATTGCCAAGCTATGTAACACTGTATTGTAAATAAAGTCAGTAAAATATGTGACATTTGTGGGCACAGAAAAGTATGGGTACAGCAAGTTATGGGTACGAAAAAAGTAACAACAATCCAACTCTCAAATCTTTTTTCCATATGAAATCCATTAATTTAAAGTTGTCCTTGAATTACTTTAAAATAAAAAAATAGTAATTATTAGTAATAGAACATAGTTAAGAAAGAGCATCAGAAAGATAAGCAAGAATCATTAAGCTGCATTTGATGTTAAAGGAACGTAAGACAAGAAGAAAAGAAGTATTTTTCCAGCTTCATAAGCACATTAATGCTGAAAATTTGCACATATTACAAGAACCTGGAAAATTCTTCCTTCATGTAAAAATGTCCTTAAAGATGGTACTGCAGAACATTCACAACTTGTAATGCAATGTAACCAATACACTGGTTTCAGGAATTGCTGCATTAGGCAAGATTCAATTTCAAGGTCAGCACAAACTTCTATGATGGCTGAGAAATCATTTCCTCTCTGCCTCGGTTTCCCATCTGAGAATAATGACCAGAATGGCTTCTGGTTATGGTCTGAGGATAATATATAGGACACATTTCTGACTAGGTGTCTAATAAATTTTGCACTGTAGAAACACATTAAATATTACTGGTTGACACAGTGCCTCATGGAAATCATTGTACCTGTGTTTCAGACCATTATTCAGTTCTGTAGCCAAGGACCTCTAGAAAGCTTTCACATCTTGTACTACATAGCTACAAGCCTCCTTTTAGGTTTACAGATTTTATAAAACTGACCTTTTTAAATAAAATCTTAACTATTCTATAAAAAGCAATCTGCCTAACTATTTTGGGGTGGGTTTTTTTGTTTTGTTTTGGTTTTTTTTTGGTTGGTTGGTTTGTTTGTTTGCTTGTTTGTTTTTTAGTATTCTGAGATATACAGTACTAATTAACTCCTTTTTGACAGCCTCTGATTGGGAAGCTGTATTTAATTCCTCTGAAATTTTCATTATTCCCCAAGCTATATCTAACATGTATATAGTAGTGTTATGTAATGGTACTTCAAGGGTTTAAAACAAAAGGGTGAAGTATCATTGAGACCAAGTTTTGTTATTCTAGTTCCCCACTTGAGAATATTTATTTAGTTAAATATGTCAAGCTGAGAAATCAATTTGGCCATTATTTGGTCAGAAGAATTAATTTACATTTACTGATTTCATGTGTTGTTTTCCAGAGGAATAAAACTCTGAAATTTTAAATATAGAAAAATTTAAATATAGAAAAAATATATTTGGAAGCCTAGTTGTCTTTAATCTGTATTTTTGTTTTCCTTAGTGAATCAGGATGAAATTATTTAATTTGGTGTTTCTGTACATCTCATAATGTAGAAGATGATATACTGAATGTCCTGTACATTCCTATTTGTTAGGGGACCTACTGCTGACTTCATATAGTCACTCAATCACTCAATCATAGCAACTGCTTAAGTAATGATGAATTTTGTTATTAATCTCTGTTGTTATTAATCACTTGTAGCAATCTCATATTGAAGGCTGAGTTAGTTCTATGGCATTTGTTCTTTTAAAATGAAACTTCAATCTCATTTGTGAAGCTTAAAAATAAATATTTATCATAACAAAAGTATTAAGGGAACCCTTAGGATAAAATTTGAATTTCTCATAGTTTATAATAGTTGAGGTACTGATGCAAAATCTACTGGAACTAATAAACTGACTCCCATTGATATAATGGTCCCCAGAATAGACACTGACAACAACTGAATTTCATTTCTTCTTAAATTCTCCAGATGTTAAATGATTTACAAGACACATAATTTATAAATGAATTCATTTTAACATTTCAAATGTGGGTAGTTTAAATCTACAAAGTTAAGGGAAAAATTCTGCTTAAAGTGATGCTCATGTCATTTTCCTGCCATTCCCCATATTTTACAAAATATTGCACTTATCTCAAAAGGTAGAATGGAAGTCATATGCTTTAAGTAATGCTTTGTAATTTATAAGAAATACAGGCATGAAAAGTAGTAGGATTAATTTTTTAAGTTGAGAAGGAAAAATAAGTACAAGCTCTGACTTCATTTCTTAACATTTCTTAGCTTCTGTTCATGTAAAACTTCTAAAAATGAGAAATAGATTTTCAGTCATTATTTTAATGTGTAGAAAATCTGTTCAGGTGAATTCAGATGCAGAACTGCATAACCCTTAACAATGCTTGGAATAATACATTTTGTTATCTATGGAATACAAAGTGTTTGAAGAAACAACAGTGTTCAGGCTAAGATACAGTATCATTTCTATTTTGGGTGGACAATTCAGAGTTATATTCTATCACCTTGTGTGATCCTCAGTGTACATACAACAGTGTGACCACAATAGTGACTGGAGACGTCTTCTGGTAGCTTCTTCCTGAGGTAAGCTTCAACTTGCTCATGAATTTAACTGAGCTCTACTATATCTCATATACAACAATTTTCACTAGCAAGTGAATGTGGATGTACTGTTTGATTGGTTGGCTTGGGTTTCCCCCACCCACCCCTCCTTTTTTTTTTTTTTTTTCTTTCCTCTTTACTCTTAGAATGTGATGTCTAATGCTTCATAAAAATGAAGGAACACAGAATCACAGTAACTCAGTCTGGAATTTGCCTATAAAATTTCATAAGCTAAAGCAAATTAGTCATTAGTATTTGGGAAAGACAAAAATTACACAGATGGGGAATCAGTGTATTAGGCTCAGATATGACTCTTCCTGCTTATAGTTTTGTCCTTCACAATACAGTTTTAGTGATTGTGAAAATTTACTAGATTTCCTATTGAGAAGGGGAGGACTGAATAAAGATCCAAGTTGCCACAACCTCTGAGAATGTCAAGGCTGAATAAAAGAGTTCAAAGGGAAAACTGAGCTCAAACAGGAGTGTGATTTTTGAGGATTATAGACCTCTAGGAGGGAACTTGATGAAGTATAGTGTCAGTGTCAGGCATCAAAATCCATAACAAGAATGTGAACTAGATTATCTGTTTAATCCTTAACTATTACCTGAGGAGCCTTCTAGTGGCTACTGTGATAAAGTTCATAGAGTTGAACACTCATGAAGGAAGGAAGTATATCTATTTCCCACCTCCCATCCATCTTTTTCTTGTGTTTCTGCAAAGAATTAAATTTGAGGAAAATTACAGGTAGCATTTTATGCAATTTTCTGCTTTTATAAGCCTCCAAGCTTACTGTTTCTTCTGTACATAACAGAAGTTGACAGTAATGGGAAATATATGTAAATTCTCTTGAGCTCTACCTGCAAGAGTGCAGGGTCTGCCTTTTTACTGACTATCTGGAAATGAACACGTCAGATAACGTTGGCAAATGTAGCAAGAAAAATACAGTATTTTATTTTAAAATAAATTATTATGTAGTAATATTTCACTCAATACTCAAAGACAATGAGTGAAGGTAAACTGCTACCTACTGTGCAGAATCCAGTGAGATAAACCAGAAAAAACCCCAACAAATACAGCTGTAAGATTCCTATTAATAAGGCAGCTGAGCTCAGAATTATGTAATTGATTGTATGGCCATCTTTCAGGATGTCATTTTATTGAGCCTCTCTCCATGGTTTGACCTTTCTGCCAGGACTATGCATACATTTCTGTTATTTGGACATGTGCAGTAGATCTGAGTCTTCCCTGCAGTGACAGCCTTGCTACATGTCACCAGATCAGCTGTGCTGTGCCTATCTGCAGCTGCAACACTGCTGAGCATCTGGCTGCATTTGAGCCATGAGCAGGCACACAGGTGAGGGAATTAGCTTGGTGTGGGCCATTGCTTTAGGAAGTGCTAACACAAGTAAAAAATACAAATTAAAATATGAAGTTTCTGAATTTCCTTAGCCACTTAAACACATAATACATGAATATATATTATTCCCATTGAATTAATCTGAAAACAAATGTTACGTTGATTCATCTGGAAGAAACCTGAAATTTTCAATGCATATAATATACTGAATTTCACTTAAAAAGACACTAGAAGTAGTTTTAAATGCCATGTCTCTCAACGAGTGATTCAATTAATTTTGTAACTTTGAAGTAACGTTTTTAGATGTTTCATAATGCTCATCTTTCCTGATAAATTATATAAAAGAAACAGTAATTTCTTTCTTAAAGACAGTGCTTCAAATAAGCTGAAGCACCTAAGTTCAGTGAAGCTCAGCCTGAGGATTCTCATTTGAAAGAAGGCAAGTAACCTTAGCTTAATGACACTATGGATAGACAGAGTAAGAAAAGAGCTGACTTTTTATGACATCCTTCTGGACATTGTGTTTTCTTCTTCCTGATTAAAAATGGAATGATTATATATACCTTTATCATGTATCACATATCACTTTATCACGTCAGATAAAGTGTTTGGTGAGATGTGTGCAAATACAAAACACTACAAATGAAAAATGCAAGTGTTGCTATTACAAATGCGTGCCTGGATTTCTGTACAATCATTTTCATTTTATTATATGTAAAATTATTTATATTTCATCACATATGTGATTTTAGCAGTGAGAATATACTTAATCTTCTCAAACAATACTCTTATATCCTTCAAAGCTGATTCCCAAGTGATTCTGCCAATCACGCTACTAAACAATTTAAAGTTTGCCTTTCAAAAGTCTATGGTGACAGTTTTTCTGCCCCCCACCCTCCTGGAATCTCTAAGAATAGAGAACTGTATCATTTCATGGTTGCTCTGTCCAAGGTGACCTCCCACAATCAAATCTCCCACCAACCCTTCCCTGTTCACAAAAAGTAGGTCCAGCAGGACACGTTTTGTGGTTGGTTAATTCACCAGCTGAGTCAGGAAGTTATCCTCGACACATTCCAGGATCTTCCAGGACTCTTCCATCTCTGCTGTGTTATAATTCCAGCATACATCAGGGAAATTGAAATCCCCCACAAGAAAAACAGCAAACTGTGAGATTTCCTCCAGGTGTTTATGCAATATATTGTCTACCCCAACACCCCAACTGGGAGATCTATAGCAGACTCCCACAACACTATCAGCTTTGTTGGCCTTGCCTCTAATCCTGATACAAAGACACTTGACTCTGTCATCACTGCATTCGAGTTCTAGGCAGCCGTAACAATTCTTAATATACAGGGCCACCCCACTGCCTCTCCTGCCTTGTCTATCCCTCCTGTAGAGCTTATAACCATCAGTTGTGGCACTCCAGTCATGTGAAGAATTACAGCATCCTAATGCTTCCTGGCTGCTAATGCTCTCTAGCTGCTGAGTCTGTCTGGTCTGTCTCCCACTCCAGAGTTACTGCCAAGGTTGGGATACTGCCTACTGCAGTCTGTACCTCCTCTTAAAGTTTCTACTTGGAGGCTTGGCGTCCCCAAGGACACCTCTTGGAAGGTGTTTTCCTCTGCTGAAGGTCTTGTGTCTGTAGTACAGGTTTCTTCAGCTGTGGTGGTTCCAGATAATATTTGGGACACAGAAATATTTGATATTATAAATTAGATTTTGGGACTAGTCATAATTTGATAAACTCTTCACATCCCATTTTGGACTTGTTCCTCTCTACTTAACATTTATGCCCCCTCTTTGGCTGCTCCCTGGCTTATTGCAAAAAGGTTCTATCTGAAAAAGTAGGATTTTGCCTTATGAATGCTTGTGCATTCATAAGAAAAAGGAGCACCACACTTCTTAAAGAAGAGCTGAAACAAGATTCTTTGTTCAGTTTTGTTTTTCGGGAAGGAAATAAGCCTTAGAGTGTGTACATAATGTAATAAATTAATAGAAAAAAGTGGGCACCATAAAATGCTTTATATATTTATTTGGTTTGAAATATTAAAGTTTTTTTCTTCAGACAAGTTCATGAAAACTAATGAACATAAATAGAGCACACATTTACATTGCTCTCAATACTCAGTACTGACAGCCTGGCTGAAAAATTTTGCTACCAAATATAAATGTCTTTTTTGTGAGGCTATTTACTCTGCTTACAAAGTATGTCATAATACCCCATTGGTACAGAGCATGGGGTGTTTGCAGGTGAAGTTAATAAGAAGTGATGACTGTGCTCTAAATTTACACCTTAGATTGCTGCAAATGATCTTCTCTATCCAGGAAAATCCTTAGGGATGCTAGTCCATTATGATCCTTAGTTTCAAAATGTGTTAGGTTATTCAAGGATTAGATATAGCAGGTTTAAATTTATTCGATACAAAGCAAAGAAAATTATTGCTTTAATAAACAGATCATGATGAGTGACTTACAAGAAAATTTTTTAATTGAATGTTTCAGTAAAGGGTGGTGTGTTGTTTTTCCTTGTCAAATTACTGGAGTTACAGAGCAGTTTCAGTAGGCTACACAGGATATGGATGGAACATCATTTCCTGATATTTTCAAAACCTATGTTCTGAAAACAGAAGAGATGGGTTAGGTGTGCGTGGTTCAAGAGCACCTGAATGATTTAAAATGTAGGTAGAGAAATAGTTTAAGACAAAAAATAGTTATTTCTTTGGTGAATCTGAGGGCTTTTTCCTGGATTTCTTTTGACAATACTTTGCTTTGTGACAGATAGGCAGATGTTTGTCCTTTGCAGACAACTAAAAGGCATAGAGACAAAACAGTTCCATCTGTTCTGTAGACAAAAAAAATTATTTTTATCCTCTTTCCCAAACCAATCCAAGTCATAAAGTAGTGGTACACCTTCATTATACTGCCATGCATTCATCACACAACAGGCTTTTGAATATATTCTGACAATGTCTCTATCAGGAAGATGAACCCAACTAAATCTTCACTGGTTTCCTTGAGTACTTCTCTGCGCAGTGTTAGTCGGAAGCTGAAGCCTGAGGAAAAGTCAGTGGAGAAATACTTGGGAAGCTTCCCTGTAACACTGAATTTTAAAATAAATTCAGCCAATAAATTCAAAATTTTAAATTCAAAATTTTATTTATTTATTTAAAATAAATTCACCAACTCTGTTGGAGTGTGTGTTGGGTGGGAAAACAGGAAAAAAATGCAAAATAACCATATTTTGATCTACATACTATTTTTAGTTTTTAATGTGATTCATTATTTAAAAATTCTGAAGGTTTTTAACTTTATAGAAATGTATTAAGGAAAAAATTGCTTTCAGTCACTGAAAATCTTCATCAGGGTCCTCGGAATGAGAACTGAAGTTGCATCAATAGTTCAGTGTTTCATAACGAGTTAACAGAGTAGAACGGCCATGCATAGCATCTAGTACTTCTGCTTTAACTTTAAATCAATGATTTTCCTTCTGTAGGTGTCTCAATATTATTTCATTACATTAGTCATCTGATGCACATAATAATCCATTATTTTCCCTTTCTGTAATGGAAACTTCTTACTTTGGTTCTACTTTTTTCACTATATACTGTTCTGCTTTGTCAGCAAATTTTAGCTTTTCAAAGTAAAATTGTATGCTCAGGTGATTTATGAAGATTATAAATGAAGGCCTAATTCCATCTGTGATAAAACTTTTACTAACAAGATTAGCATTCTTTTATCCACCTGCATAAACTGCTATGGTGCTAAAGTATGTGCTTTTGAAGTTTATCTAGAACATATTTCTCTGCACAAGGGAGAAATGAATCACTGAAACAATTTTTTTATATTATAATGTGTTCCATCTGTGCAAAATATTCTTCTGTAGATCAAATTCTGTGTGAAGGTGAATCTCCACTGAAGTGTAGTAATCTTCAGAGGCTCTCAGGAGTGAGATCTAACTTTTTTTCACCCACTCGTCTGAAAATTATGAATGACAGGCAGCATATAAATAGAACTTGAAGAAATAACACAGATCTACCTGACTGTTGCTGAGTGAATAAAGTGTGTGGTCAGCTATTCATCTGGTGTTATCAGGTAGAACTACAATGAGAGGTCTTTAGGGAAAACAATATTTCTTAGTGGTAATTTTCTCAGAAGTAGACTCTTTTCTCAATGCAAGTGAGCCTTTGCATCTCTCTGCCCTGGGAGATGATTTTGCTGCCAAAACTATCATATTATTGCTATTTCCAAAGCATGCAAAGTTGCAAATTATGTTCATTTTAAGTAAGCAATACAATTAATGTGATTTACAACCTACTTGATGTTGAGTCTAATGTCACTTAAAAACAGGGATCTTGGGAGCAGGTCATGAGCTCAGGGGATAGTGTTGGATGGTGCAAATGTAAGTGCCATTTTATTATACTAGATTGAGGAGGGAGAAGAGGCTTAAGTATGATTCAGCTATCTCTCACGTATGTAAATAAATAAGGGCTGGATGGAGATAATTCAACTGTATTAAAATAAATTTGTTATGGTAATGAAAACATCCTTTATGGAACCATGGATGTGCTGCTTTATCCAGTTTATAATACTACTTACTTAAAATTAGCTCAGTTATCTCTGAGCTATGCTGCAGGGTCAAAGCATTTTCTGGAGTCATTAAAAACTAGCCTGCAGAAATCACAGAAAAACTACATGAAATTAATATACTTAATTATATCATTGTAATTTATTTCCCCTGGCTACACTTTTTGATCTACATTCAAACCATCAGCAATTTAAAAATTTTGGAATTTCTAATCTGAACTGCAAAATAGCATACAGTGTGATATTTTACTATGGCAAAAAGATAAGGGATTGTGTGGTAATGCCACATATTAGGCTGCAAGTTGATCAGGAAAAGTAGGTTATTAATATGAGTAGATTAAACAAAGGTAGTAACCACTGTATAGCTGTGACACTGAGAAAACTCCATATGTAAATTGTTAAATTAGTTGGTCTCTGTTTCTTGCTAGACCCTTGATAGAGTTGTCGTAGCTCTGTAGCAAAGAAATACAATTGTATTGGCCACGGTGATGTAACAATAAATATAAGTGAAATTTTAAGTAAAGTAATTTATATCATCAAGAAAAATGATGATATAAATTTTAATGAAGGTAATCAGAGCATTTAAGTATGGATTAAAGTGGATAAAATAATTTTAAATTATTAAATTGTATTTGGGCCCTGTATCATCTTAACCTAAAAAATAGCAGTATTTAAAAACAAATTAAATGTAAATTTCAATGACAATAATTCTTTAAAAAAATATATATGTTGTAATAGTAATAAAATAGTTGTACTTCACGTGTAGCACTTCTACACTTCCTTATTCAAGAACACAAAACTAAGATTTCTATCCTAGTCTTTTCAGAGTTAAGATATTTATCTGAACCACACATACCTTGTGATCTCCTGCTCTTTCAATAGGCTGTGCAGCAGAAGCTTTTTGCAGCTTATGGTTATAAAACTCAATACTCCTCTGAGATAACAAAACTTCATGTATTTTGTTTGTTGCAAACCTCAGCTGTTCCCTGTTCTTTTAGTGAGTTTATTTTCAGGAAAATAGTTTGCTGAATTTGAAATGTGTGAGTTTGCTGTAAAAATTACTTGTTATAATGACAAACCCTACAAGAAAAAGGGCCTTGGTAAAAGTATCACGTGAATGGAGGACATATTTGTGCATCTATCTGAAGTATATTATATGAGAGTCAATGTCTTGCAGAATTGTTCTTGAGATTTCTCATGTAAAAAGTCCTCTTCATTTTAAAAAGCCTATTCATTTGAAAGTAAGGAAGTGTTGTTTTTCTGGAAAGAATTAGCAGTAATCAACACTTTCTTTTCCACCTAGTGGGAATTTCTACAATTTAGCTATGAAATCTTCCAATGTTCTTTCAATGTAATGTTACCCAGAGTGTACACCGGGGCTAAACTATCAGAACACAGGGTAGATCTCTAAATCTGGAATATGAGTGAGGATGAGATATATTTGTTTCTTCAGTCAGCACTTACAAAATTCATGAAGTTCCCCTCCTTCTGTTTTGAATTTTGTTAAGAAGTTTGTGAATCAGTTGGGAGTCAGCAAAACATTAGCATTAATGAGTTTATTTCCACACAAACTGGCTCATTATCATACTGGCTGCCACTGCTTTGTGACAGCCATAAAATCAGTCCTCATGCAGGGACTGTTCATGTGCTTGCTTCACTCAAATTGGGGTGGGGGAGATAAGTAAAAAAAAAACAAAAAACATTCAAATGTATCAGCTCATTGATGTAGCAAAATGTGTGGTTTCTCTGTAGTTAGTTTTAGAGAACTCTTAGTACAGTATTTGTTTCATTTGTCTGAATGAACTAATTTTACCTGACAGTTGGTGAAAACTAATAACCAGAATCTGACTTTGCAAATTTCATAAAGAGAATGTATTTTCAATTTTGTAGCAAAATCTATAACCTTATTTAATATAATTTCATAGAAGTACACTGAAATGAAAATATATTGTGGGAAAAAAAAATCTTTGTAGTATCCAAATATCCTTTCAGCAATTCTCTCACTATCTGATGAGTATGTGGTATTTTACATAATTCCATAATATATTTGTGCCATAGCTATCAGTTCAATGACACTGCTGATCATTCAGGCTTCCTCAGAACAAATATTAAATGTCAAGCTGTTGATTTTCTTTTTCAAACAAGACATAATGTGCATTTCTCTTTAGACCACTGATTTGGTCTTAAATCCATTTTTAACACAATAGTTATGCCCAGCAGATTTATGAACTATATCACAGTTCTACTCCTGCAGGTTTGTTTTGTCTCATAAAGCCTGATAGGTGAAGTAGACACCACCTCAATCAGATTCTTAATGCAGATGCGGGTTAGTCAGCCTATTATGTCCTTTCTTCATGTAATTTCTCAAATGACATGAATTTATCTTGTGACCTGAGATTATCATCACCTCTTTACAATCTTTACTTGTACTATAGGTCAAGCCTGTGACTAGAAGTAGTTGAGTAGTTGTTTTTTTCCTAGGGACAAAAACATCTCAAGACTTCTCCTGCCTAATAGGATTTACATTAATTACCACCAGATATGAACATGGCAGCACAAATGTGCATTGATATCTTTGAACAATCTCTGTGTCCATAATATACATCAGATGCTAATATAATATTCTTTGACATTTCTGTCTTTCCTAGGTCTTCTATTTGTCACAATGAAATAAATCCACACTCTTTGGTATTCGTAACTCCCTTATGTATTTTTCTTATAGTGAAGATCTGTGACTTCTGTTGCAAAGGATGTCAAACTAAATAAAACACAACAGTCGAACAGGTTTTTTTGTTGTTTTTTTTTCCTTCCACAGTTGGAAAAGACCTCTAAGATCACCACATCCAACTGTCAAAATTCCTCCAGAATAATACATATATATCAATAATATAATAAGATATGTATATATATATCAATATCTGTATCACTGACTAGAGCATGTCCTGAAGCACATAATCTACACAGTTTTTAATTACTTCCAGGGATAGTGATTCCACCACTAATTCTGTGAAGTTGGATATCATCCTTGAAGACAGAGTCAATGTGTCCCAATATTATGGACTTATAACTCTCTAATTCATGAACATGGTTGGTTTGGATATGTTGACCTTTTTGTCAGCAAATGATTTTTCCATTTCATTAAGTTACACTGCAGGCTAAAATATATTTGTGATTCAAAATACAACCCACCACTTCCCTGTAATTGTTCTATGATGAATATTTATGGTCTTTAGCAGGTATGTACTCTTGCACATTCATCTATAATTTGGGACTTCCACAGCTGAGCTAGAATCATAAAAGCACATGTTTAAAAATGTTAGACTATGAAGAGAGATTTTCTTCAATCTGACTGATAAATAATCCTGCAAAATGTGCATTCTTATCTCAGCCTCTAATTCAGCAAACCTACAAGGTTTACCATACCTACCCAGACTTTTTCTGAGAACCTGAGAACTTCCAGTAATTATGGGATCAGTTCTGTATCCAAATATATATTGAATTTAAATTCCTAATTTAGGAGTCATAATCTTAGTTTTTATTTGACTATCATGTATGATTTCACAATCAGTTTCAAAACTGTCTTCTAGATTAAGAAACAATTTTTTTTTTTTAAATTTTCCAAGGGTATTTACTCTGTGCTGAGCTCTGAACTCCCATCTTTATTAAGAGTATATCTCATTAACATTTTATAATAGCAACATCCCAGAAGGCATCCTTGTTTCTCTGGATAAATAACTCATTTGGAAGATTTTGTAAAATATAATTGTTAATTATGTTGTTCATATACAAAATACATTATATGGTAGACATACTGCAACAAAATAAATCCAGTAAATGTGTATCTGCATATGCATAAGTGCCCTCTTCTATATATCACTGATTGAGAATTCCTGTAATTCTCCATTTATTACTTTATTAGTGAAAACATAAAAGGAAAAGGAGTAGTGGAATGGATGAAGCCTCATTTATTGTGTTGATAGTGCTTTCTGAAGATTTCAGAAAGAAGAAGATTTCCCTGTATATTAAAAAAAAAAAAAAAAGTTTCCAGACTTTCCTAAGGAGTCTTCATTGGTAAACATGTATATTTATAGTAAAATGAACCTACACCGGTCTGAGCCTTTCAGAAAAGAAGTCTGACTCCTGGCTTCTGCCAATCAGGATTTCTCTGGTCTTGTAAAATCCAGGCTTCTGGCACTGTTGTCATTCTTTGTAAACAGCAACAAGAGGCACAGTAGGCATAGACCACTCTTCAGAAAGTATTAATACGAATTGAGCCAATTGAGCTCTGCAGTGTCATTACATGAATTGAGCCAAAGAGTCCCACATGTTGAAGAAAAAGTTCTAGGACAAAGCTACTTGTGCCACAGGACAAAACAACAGTGAGAAACTCAAAATAAGAATCCTGTAAATGTAGAACAGGAAAGAAGTGAAACTGTGGGATACCAATTAATTTTAGAAGACAACTGATGACATTTTAGAAATAATTAGAAAGAAATTTACAAGAAGGGCAGAAGAAATTGAAAAAGAGCGAAAAGAAAGGCAAATATATTAAATTAAAAGAGAACTCAAGGAGGAGAAAAAAAATGTTTAAATGTTTAAACTGCTATGGAAACTTGCTAAGGCCTTTCTCCTCCCAGCTTATATAGGGGAAAAAAAAAAAAAAAAAAAAAAAGAAAAAAAGAGAGAGAGAAAACATTCATATAGACTTGAAAGAGGAAAAAAGAAAAAAGACAGCTTGACTTCACAGATGATACAACACATAATGCTTTCCAAAAAAAACCCCAAAACAAGACAAGAAACAAAAAATGTTGAAGGAACTTCCAATAACTTTATAGCTATATGAGAGCATGAAGCAAGCATGAGCTATGAACTACAAAACAACCTAGTGTGAGTATTTGGAGTAGCCAGGAGCAGTGAATCATAGAATCATAGAATCGGCTGGGTTGGAAGGGACCTCAGAGATCATCAAGTCCAGCCCTTGATCCACTACCGCTCTGGTTACCAGACCATGGCACTGAGTGTCACATCCAGTCTCTTTTTAAATATCTCCAGGGACGGAGAATCCACTACTTCCCTGGGCAGCCCATTCCAATGTCTGATCACCCTCTCCGTGAAGAAATTCTCTCTAATATCTAACCTAAACTTCCCCTGGAACAACTTGAGACCATGCCCTCTTGTCCTACTGACAGCTGCCTGGGAAAAAAGACCAACACCTCCTGGATACACCCTCCTTTTAGGGAGTTGTAGACAGTGAAGAGGTAGTGTGTATTTGTGCAAACATGTGGGGTGCAGAGGGACAAATCAGAAAGTGCCAGACTACTCACATCATATTACAGAACTTTTTCATGCAGAAGTCATCTTTTCCCCCAACATGCAGAAATAG
The DNA here is from genome assembly GCA_023637945.1 of Phaethornis superciliosus. Lineage (NCBI taxonomy): Eukaryota > Metazoa > Chordata > Aves > Apodiformes > Trochilidae > Phaethornis > Phaethornis superciliosus. Next base: position 78,257,521 of record JAJQWJ010000002.1, read on the forward strand.
GTATCAGCCAAAGATTTTGGATGTCAATTGACTCCTTTTCCCAAAGCTCCCAAAGATCTCCATCGATCTTAAATGCTAGTCTGTAGTCCATTCTAATAGCTACGACACATGGCAATACATAAGAATCCTTCAACAAATGCTCGTGCCCAACCTACTTCTACTTCAGTAAGCTGGAGGATGTTGATGGAAGGGCTCTGGGAGTAGGAGCTACTGTGGACGAGTTTCCACTCTCAGGCTTACTGCAGCTCTTCCTCTTTTACTTTTTTACTTCAATTAGTGGAAAGAAGCGAAAGGCTTTGGAGTGTTTCCAGGCTTCTACTAGGCAGTTTTTCATTGATCCTTCTGATAGTGATTGAGAAAAAATATTTGTAACAATGATATAGAAAACTCCAGAATACAGCTGTGTCTTACTCAAGGGTTAGGGTGTGATGTTGATTCTGTACTCTTAGAATTGCCCTGAATTCATGTCACAAGCTTGTGAGTATTTACTCAGTTATGCCTCTTCCTCCCCCTCTTTCTAGTCTTATCCAAAAAGTTATTATCTGTTTTGTTTGCTTTTTTTTTCCCATTCAGAAATGTTACCTACCAATAGTTCTTGACTTAGTTCTTGCTCTATTATGTGCTATGCCTGTATTAACTTCAGAGTCCCTTTTCTTTATCTGAGAAGCAGATGAGTCTTTTTTAGGTATGTATTTAATGCTCAGTGAAGCCAGTCTGAAATGAAATTGACTTCTTTCCCACTGAATATATAATAAATTCTAAGGAAAATATGGATGACCGCATTATGAAGTAACAGGTCCTTAGAATTTCAAGAAAATTCAGTGATCAGTTCATCCACTATATGGTTTGCACAAACATCCCAATGGAGATGATAACATCTTTTGTGAATGTTTGTAAAGGCTATCTCAACCAGACCTCCTTCCTCCATCTTCCAGACCTGTTACTTAAGAGAAGACTCTCTGACATTTTCAGTCTTATTTAACTAGAGGCATTTGATTTTGCTTTTACAATGAATTTCTTTTCAGAGGCCTCAGCAGTGAAGAAAGTATTCACATTCAATTCACAGAGAGAACAGGATTCAGAGTCAGGAGGAGGACTTGGGGCGGTATTGGGGTGGTTAGGAAGAAGAGTAAATAGCATTCTTCAGTTCCTAGCTCACAGTGAAACAGAGAATGAAGTATGAAGTTCTTTGGCAAGGATGCAAGGAAGTTTTTATTGGTATGCACCATCAAATCCTACCCTTTGGAGGATTATTTTATGTTAAAAAAATTAGGAAGAGAGGGGTTTTTTCAATTATTATTATTTTTTCCTCCTTTTCATTCACACTGGCCAGATAGATTTTTTTTCTCTAACATGTAATTTTTGTCCATCTATGAAACTAAGTGATACCTGAACAGATGACACAAATAATTGTCTATAGATTTCAAAAAAGACTTCTGTCTACACTGGTGAGTTTCATTCATTGAATGTTTTGGGGAGACAGATAAACCAGTTTTGTTGCTCTTTTCAGATTTGAGGCTTGTGTAGATGATATATCTTTAATATAGATTAGAAGTAACCAGAGAATAAATGTGAAAACTTGCAGCAAGAAGTGGTCCCTTGTTCAGCCTTTTAATGAGCCAGAGACACACTCAGTGGACATTCTTTATCTGGACAGTGGAGGAGGCAAGGATCACACATATTTTAATCAGTATTTCAGAGGGTTTGGGGAGTTGGGCCCTGCTGTCAAGGTTCAGAAGAAAGGATGAGGACCTTATTTTTCAGTAAGACCCATATCATGTGTATCTGTCCTGGTTTCACAGGAACAGAATCATAGTCTAGCCATAGAGGAGAGGTCATCAATAGCCCCACGTCAGCTGGGAGCTTAAGTCAGGGCAGCTGTCTCAAACTGACTGACAGGTGCATCCATCATGAGCATTGTGCTCATTATTAAAAGGTTACATGCCCTGAGGGAGGAGAGTTCTTTCTGCAGTGTCTCCTTCTTGGCCTTCTGCCACTTCTGAGAAGTAGGATGAGTATAAGCTTTTATACTTTATGTAGATATTTGTATTACTTCTGTTATTTCATTAACTTTTACTTTTTAAAATTTTAATCTACAGGATTTCTCTCTTTCTTATAATTCCCTTTTTCATCCGGGGAGTGGACACTGGCTGATAGAGATAACTGCTACAGTTTAGCTAGGGATACAGGCTGAATATAGGTGGTCCATCTGAAGTGCTGAGTGGGAGTTGGAAGGTGCTGTAGATCCTAGGGGATACATATTCCCAAAATGGCTTAAGGATGGCTCTGTCCTTTTTTGTGTTCTTTGACCTTTCTTAGTTAATGATCTGGATCTGAGACAGGGTTCACTTTGGCAACCTTCACCACCCTCACCAATCTTCATGAGATTCTCTCTTTTAATTTATTTTTCTTTTTTGCTTTTCTCTGCTGTCTGTTAATATCTTTTCCTTTAATAAAAATTGTGACATTCACCATTCAGATAATTTTGAATGCCTTCCAGATTGTGAAGTTTCAAGTGCTCTGACACTTCAAGAGAACTTTGTAGAGTGTGGATGATGGTTGGACTCAATGATCCTGAGGGTCTTTTCCAGCCTAAAAGACTTTATTATTCTATAAAATGTATTGAAGGCTTCATATTTTGTAGGAAAACTGGAAGTGCTCTGCCATGTGGCAACTTTCAACTCATGAGTCCACAAATAAAAGCACTGAATTCTAAATCACTTGGTGCAAACATTGAAACAAATTTTGGCACCTATTTGCCTATTAAATATGTCTTTAAATGAAACTATTTAGATAAAAATATGTAATAAAGTTAAATAAGTTGAGTAAAAATTGAAAGAACATTAAATTAAAACTTTTTTTTCCTACTTCCTTCACTAAAACATTCTTCAAGTTTTTATCATTCGACTGCAATATTGTCTGACAATACTATAATTTATCAGACTTGAGTGAAATTTGGGCCTTCATGTTTGAAAAAAAAATGTTTGTTTCTATGTAATGTAGAAAAAAAAATTAGATATAGCTGTAACTCAGACAACATTTCATGCAACTACTAGATTTAAAGGAGCTAACTTTGATCTTCATTTGTAACAGCAACTTCCAAAACTATCAATGATCTTATCACTGGGTATCAAATAATGTAGAATGTGTTAATTTTTGATAGAAATTGTCTGATGGCTAGTAAAAGACTTTTAAAAATCATTTTTCTCTGGACTTTTATGCTGTATTCCCTAGATTTTGTTCTTTTGTGGAACCTTTTTTCTACTCTCATGAATACCATCTCTCATGGCCATGGTTTGCCTCCAGATCTTGGATTGCCTACTGCATGACTGTCCCCTCTGACTCAACATGTTGTAAAATTCAACATCAAATCTCTTCTCGAAAATTTGTTCTCAATAGTTGAAGTATTTCTTTATAATGATAGCAATAACTTCACCAGCATATTGACTGTTTTTTTTTCTATTCTAAGCAGCAGGCACTACTCCACAGTACTGGGGTTTGATTGCTGAAGGTACAGGACTTTCAAAAACCTTAGAGCACTATACCAGTGAAATAAATTACATTCTTTCTCTCCTCTCCTTGAAAAAGGCTGTAGATTTGCTATGCTAGATGTTGTGTCCTTAAACTACATTACAAGACATTACAAGAACTAAAGTATTGATTGTGTCTCATTGCAAACTCTAAAAAGAATTTTTATGATAATTCATAGAAGATAGATATTGTGGTTTAATAAAAAGTTTTAAAGTTTCTGATTCATATTTCACAAGCACATTTTAGATATAGCTGAAATGGAAGAATATTTTTTTTATTTATTTTCTGATTAAAATTTTAGTGATGAATAATGTTTTGTGGTTTTTTTAATCCAATGTTGTTTTTAACACAGATTACTTTTAAGTGTGCTTAAAATTCTCCTGACTCAGTGTACTATTTTTACTGGTATACTATGTTTCCAAAACAATTTTCTTTATTTCTTCTCCTGATGTAGACAATAAAGCATTTGACATTGTATCTGGAAATTGTGTATAAAGTAGTAAGAACACATGTGAATTCACCTGAATGTGCAGACAGGTACTAACAATATTAATCTGTTATATCAGGAACAACAAACATACCATAACTCAATCATGGGAAAACCTTTATGCGGTTTTATTCCTGATGTAATTCAGTTCCAAAGAATGATCAAAGTAAGTAGTATCAATTTTCTGTAAAGAGTTTGTCATCTAAAGGCAACTACTTCCATTAATGATGGATCTTTTATTCAGAAAGACAGCTTGCTTTCTGGAGCCCCTAGTGTTTTTCAGAAAATCTAGCAAACAATTTCTGAATTTCTTGCTGTTCATGTGAGAGAGCATTTCCTGACAGAGCTAATTATTATTGCCTTATTTTCATGTTTGATCAGTCACCCTCCTCAAGCATTGTACAAAACTCCTGGTTAACTGTGTTTTATATTGATGCTGGGAAATAGTCTGCAATCAGGACTTTGAATCAGAGATGTGAAAATACCAAAAGAGAAATCTGTGAGCAGCAGTGACCCTTGGAAAGGATATGCATTTTCTGTTACCCAGTCTGTGCAGATTCTCTGTCCCCTTTTTTAGTTGCTGAATTCATAGTGACAGCTATGACTGCAAGTCAAATGGGCTATTCACAGCTGTGACATGCTTTGACTATCTTGACCGTGTGCCAGTTGACAAAATACACACTATAAAAGCAAGTATTTCTCTGTCGGATAAATCTCTGTAACCAAAAAGAGTATTATGAAGATGATTGTTGTCAAAAGATGCTTTCAGCAAGAGATTGTTGGCCAGAGGGGTGCCACTTTGCAGTTGCTTTTCAGTGAGTATCCCAGGGAAATTCTGATTTCCCACATATTTTCTAAATTCCTAGTTTTTGTCTTTGCTTCATAAGAGCAAATGGTTTATGTAAGTGCTTGCAGGAGGATAACATCCTACTTATCCTTAAAGAAGGGCATTATAGAAATTCTTTACTATTTTTCTGGACTGGTAAAGCTCTCAGGATTCAAATCCACACACTTCAGATATCAGGCTCAGCTTCTAATATTTGTTCATGTTTAAACTGCACTTGTCTAACAGACTGTTGTAGCCAAATATAATAAACTATGACATTGTTATTGTATAACCATAAACGGGAAGTCAGAGGGGCTGGTAAGGGCCAGGAATCTGTTTAAGAATAGCTCATCTTTCTGGTAAGCAACAACTTGGGACACTTTCTGGTGTTTCTCACAATGGAGATTTGCAGTTTTCTTTAAGAGTATGTGCTTATTCAATGCACTCCTATGCAAACAGAGACAAAGCTTTATCTAAAGAAAGTCATTTAACTGTCGGAATTTGGGACAAAGAAAAAAAGTGACAAGATTCCTTTAGAAAGGAGATGGGAGGATTTCTGTAGAAAAATAATCTTTGAGTTTTTGCAATCATAAAAAAAGACTTTTTTTTTTAAATACACAGGCTGTCTTCAAGTGGAAGCATGGAAAAAGCAATCTGTCATTAGGAAGGATAAAGCATTACATAAAATTAAGAATACCTCCTTAACTATAAATTGAAAGTCCTACATTAAGTCCTACATTAATAATAAGAGAATATTTCATTACCTATACTCTGTTATCTTTAAGTAAGCATGGCAATATTTGTCATCAGTTGTTTCCACTCTGTTACAAAAAAAAAAAAAACACAAAAAAATTGCTGGCAATTTTTTGTAAATTGTTTTATCTGGTTCAGATTTTCTTGGGTTGAGCCATTGTTGTGTCTTCTGACACAACAATTTTTTTCTTATTTTATTCTAAAATAAGATTTATTTTATTTACTTGTTCTTTCCAGAGATTAAACCAAAACTGCAGTTTTGTGCTGTTATTTTAAATGCATGAACAATCAAGAAACTTTCATTCACAAAGCAGACATTGGAGCCTATGCAGAAAAATTGCAAAGAATCATCATCACATTGGAACTACTTCACTGACAGTTTTGGAGAACTTTTAGTCTTTATTGAATATGGTTTAGCTTTTCTGAGACAGTTGCTGGTTTCTAAACTTTCATGATCTGGGCTTGTGTTGGGATTACTCACATCACTGCTTGTGAAATTAAGCCTTGATAAAGAGAGGCCTGAATGCCTTTCTGCTCCTTTGATATACAGCTGCTGCTGCCACAGTTCTTGCATCTGTAAATACCTCATTTGATGATGCTCTTACCCTTTTTTTAAGAACTTTTGAAGTGTCCATGAAAATTCAGTTTAGTCAAATATTTCTTACAACTGGTTTAAAAGTTAAAAATAGATTTTATTTTCTCCTCTTGATAATACTTTCTGAAACCTGAAACTACTAGTATGATTACAACTGGTGGATGCAGGAAGAACAAAACACTGCTATGTATGTCCTTTCTGTTTAAACTAGACATTACGAAAACTGTAGAAATTCCTTCAGATATAAAGTAGATACAGGATATGAAATTCAGCTCCTCTGAATTCATCTGCTTGTGTTACATGTCAATATTTAATCTTATTGTTTAGAATCCTAGAAACAGAGATGGGAACCTCCTAACATCTAGCTGACAATAGAAAGAAAGAATGACTCTTTGGTTGTACCAGTTTTTCGTTCATTGACTACACAGGAAGACTAAGTGGCCATTTTAGACAATAGCTAACATTTAAATTATAAAGTTAGATGAACTTAAAGTTAGAAGATCCCACCCTGGCAGGCAATATTGAAATCAGAACATTGGTTGGTTTTCAGTTGGGTTTTCTTTCCCCATAATAATGTGGTTCCCCCCCTCTACTCTGGTCTCGTAAGATCTCACTTGGAGTACTCTGTCCAATTCTGGATCCCCTAACACAGCAAGGATATGGAGCTGTTGAAGAGAGTACAGAGGAGGACCACAGAGATGATTTGAGGACTGGAGCACCTCTTGTATGAATATAGGATGAGAAACTTAGGGTAGTTGTTCAGTCTGGAGAAGAGAAGGTTCCAAGGAAACCTTGTAGTGGCCTTTTAGTATCAGAAAGGGGAGTAGGGAATAGCTGGGGAGGGACTTTTCACAAGGCAATGTAGTGATAAGACAAAGGGTAATGGTTTTAAGCTGTAAGAGGGTAGATGTTAGGAAGAAATTCTTTAGTGTGAGAGTGGTGAGACACTGGAACAGGCTGTCAAGGGAAGTTGTGGCTGCCCTCCCCCCCTCCCAGAAGTGAGAGTTGTCCCTACCCACACACAGGAGTTAGAACTAGTTGATCTTTAAGTTCTTTTCCAACCCTATCCATCTTGTGATTCTAAATAAATATTGACTTTTATTAATTTGAGAAATATGAAATTTTCTGGACATCAGTATTTTAAGAAAGGACACATGGAACAAAAAACAAAAGCAGTGATTTACATTGTTATAAAAACAAAGCAGTGATTTTACTGTTTTATATTGTTATAAAACTACAGAATTCTTGCTACAATACAAAATTTTGCATTCTCAGCTAAAACTAACTGAATACTGATAATGATAATTCTATGTAGAAATCTGGTAAACAAAAATCAAATATGCAGTTAAGACAAGAATGTGTTAGGTTTTTATTATTTTCTAAGTCAAGTGTAACCTCTGAAGAAATGTTTAATAGCTATCAACTTGATTATAATAAAATTAATTATTTTAGATTTTACTTAAGTTCTCTGAAAGCGGCACAGCAACATCAGTAACAAATCAAGTTATGATTAACAATGTATGTATTTTCTCTATATTACAACTTCAATGTATCAGTAATTTTAAATATTCCTCCCCCTTATATTTTCATTACCCCTAACTGTGAAGAAACCTTGCAGTAGATCTGCATATGGAAAGCTATTTCTATATATGGCTAGAATATAACATATCTATAAAGTGAGAAATGACAGTGCTGGAGTTTTCTGATTTATCTTTAATATGTTCCTGTACTCAGTTCTGTTAGGGACAGATGTGAGATTGGCATGAGTAGCAAGGATGAAATCTTCATTTCACAATAACCTGTGGCAAGTAGATTATAAACTTTACCAGTGAAAGACTTCACCTGTGGGTTTCAATACACTGTGACTCATGTTTTCCCTGGAAAGAAATACCCATGAATACTGAAATTTTGTCTGAGCTGGGAAACTACCCTAATCAGACTGTATTCTGCCTAGTTTTTATAAAGGATAGTGCTTGTAAACTCTAACATCCTTTTTTAAATCTTAATAACTTGTAAATTTTGTTGGCTTATATCCAGAAAGAGTTCTTGGAAGAGTTCTCTGAAATGCTCATAAGCACTACTGGTCTGAGTGAGAAAAGTGGAAGTGTTCTGCTCTCCTGCCCCTTAAGCATGATCGATAATGGAAGACACTAGGTTTGAGATTAATTCTAAGGTATTCACCCACTAGAACATTTGTATATAGATTTTGGTTCTGAGCTCAAGAATATTTAGTGAAGTACATTGAATAAATATTCAAAGCTTATTCATATGAGAGTGCCAAATTCACAGTGTGGAGCTTCAGTTTTTCTTGTTTCCAATGGCAATGAAACACTAATGTAATATACAAAATTTGAGTGGAATAACAAAGAAAATTTATTTCAATGAAGAAGAAAAAAGCTAGATCAAAAAAAACATGCTTCACAAAAACTTCAATCTATCGAATATATAAAACAGGGGCGAATATAAATGTTTTGTTAAAAGATCTGAAAAATAATAATCTTATTATTTGACTTGAAATCAGAATTAAACCATCATATTAAAATAATCCGTTTTCAAGTTGAATAATTTTTATTGAATGTATAATTCCATAACAGAAGAATCTGCACTGCCAAAACACTGCATGCAGGATGCTGACAAATGGACAGTTTAAATAAATTGTATGGAAAATAATAAAAATAGAGTAAACTTTGTCACATTTAATGGTGACACAAAGAGGAAAAGTCCAGGGATAAAACAATTTCAGTTGTCACTGTTTTCTTTTTCATTTCAAAAAGAATTGGAGAATAATTTTCTCACTGAGTTTATCTCACCTATGTCAAGTTTAAGCAAATTCAGATTATTATCTTCCACATTTTCAATATCTTATTCAGTTCACGTGACACATTTTTCAAGTAATAAGCAAAATGTCTAACCTCAACTGACGTTGTTACTACTGCTTATTCCATGAGCTACAGTAAGCACAATTAAGCAAAAGTGTGAAATAACATCAGGTTTCACATACTGGGGTGAAGGGCTATATAATAAGGAAAAACTTGGAGGTTTCTTTGCCCCCAGTTCTCTGCAATGTGTTCCTTTCTCTGTGTGAGACAGTTATCATAATCTTTTAAATTATTTGGTTCACGATATTCTAAGTCCACTTTAAGTGATTCAATTGTGCCATATATCTGTCTCTTTCTAATAACAGATTTTCACCTGGCAGAAACTGACTCTACCCCATACTGCCTACCAGTATCCAAATCTCTAAGACATTTTTTATCACCCATCATACCTTTTGACACATCTGATATGTGTGAGCTTAGGTAGTATCTTAGTACAATTTCCAATAGGGGTGGTATAAGGATTGTAAAGCAAAGCCCTCTCAAACCCACAATTAACTTTCCACTGACCACAGTAAAATTTTGATAAAAGAATTACCACAGAATTTGCTTTGCAGGGTATTTTTCTCTGTCTACTGAGTATTCTGGGTAAACTTGAATAAAATTCTAAGATTCATCATAGTTTTCCATGAAAACCCTAACCATAACAAAAAAGTTGTTGAGTATCACAGAAATTTTTTGCAGTTTAACTTTCAAGAGGTCTTGTGCCTGTCATCACTCTGAAAGTGATAAAAATTTTGGGTTTTTTACTTTTATTCTATTCCCATTGTTTTTCTGTACATTTTACTTTTGCAAGAAAAATCAAATCTAAACATAAAAAGTTGAAGTCAAACAAACCATCCTTTTTCTTTAGGTAAAATACATTTATTTATTTTCTCAATTTGAAAAGCAAAAATCAAACAATTTTTAGCATTTTTTTTAAAATTTATTTTAGAATTGATAGTGAACTGAGATTTCTATTAGTCACCCAGCTCAAGGCTTAAATAATTTCTTGTGAAGCTTTTATGTTCATTTAGGAAACATTAGTTCCCTAGTGTATGTTAATCCTTCTCCTGTCACTTCTGTGAAAGAAAATCTCTCATCTTCAATCTTCCTAGGGCAGGATGCTATTCTGTCTATCATTAACCTCGTGTATGTCAAGCTGTACAGTTGCAAATGTAGTTCTGAGCTGTATTGAAGATATGCATTCAGTCAACAGAAAAAAAATCTTTCTTCTCAAAAGTAGTCTTTTTTTTCTTCTGTTGGAGCCTTTTTTGACCTATTTTACTTTGATTTGAAGCTTTTTCATTGTTAACAGTGAAATAAGCATAAAAGGCTTATTTCCTTAGGCATTTGCTTAACTTTAGATAAATGTTTAAGATAATATACATGTTTGGATGTTTAGTTATCTTGATGACCGTCTGCTTTAAAAATTAAAATGAACCAGTAGGCTTTGTGATCAGAATTCCAGGAATATCTTCACGCAGCTTGCCCATAAGTTAAGAAAAATACCATATTATAAGCAGACTTCCGTTTACTCAGTCCAATGAATCTCTTCAGATGTTTTGGAGAAACAAAAATATAAATAACTGCAAGGCAGATTGGACATGTGCAGAAAAAGGGAGCTTGCACGCCATATGAGATGCTGATAACAGAAGATGCAGGTAATATAAATCTGGGGCAAATCACAGAAAACTGTATGATCAGATTTGCTTTTATTAGTCAAGACTGAAAGGGTATCTGAAAATTTGTTGGAAGAAGAGGAGAGAAAATCTAATTGTAGTTTTTCAAAACCTGAAGAAGAGTGCAGTGAGCTGGGGTGTTTTTGTTTGGGTTTTTTTGGGTTTTTGTTTTGTTTATTTTGGGGTTTTTTTGTTCAATTATGTTGGCAGGTACAGATTTCAGCATTATTATGCTGAATTAATTGTTTTTGTCTTTTCATAAGAATCTTGAAATCATGCCTTCAACATTTTGATACTTTCCCTAGATTTTTGAGAAGTCTGAAATTATCACTTTCTATCTTCATGCTACAAATTTATTCAACTGATAAAAATAGAAATTAATTTGTAGAGGCTTCCTGTCTCTACTGGCCATTCCATGAAATTCATCCAGATATGGTTCCTTGTCTGGTGGATATTCTGGAGTATTTTATTAGATTGGTTTCAGAATTGTGTTGCGGTTTTAAAATGGCTCTGTTTAAATGCATTATTTCTCTTCCCACCCTGCTACCCCACGAGAAAAAAAGAAAAAATCTGAAAAAATCTGGAGAGCAAGAATTCTCTTAGAAACTCAACCTGGCTGTCAATTATGCTTCTGTTTAGCATACATAAGTTCTAGCTTCAAGACAGGCTTCTCTTTTATATGAAACATCTTCCCTCAAATGGCACACTGATATTGATGTCTTTTTTTCTCCATCTCGATTACCAGAAGATACATTTTTTCTGGGAAATTCACAGAATTTGTCAGATCTAGCTAGCAAGCCAAATCTTCATTTCTATTGTATAGGTTAAGTAGAAGGCCATTTTAATTCTCTTTGCTTCAGCAAAATAATTTTAGTGAGATGGGTTGAGGATAAAGTTCTTTTTCTAGTCACTTTTTCTATGGAATATTTTTTTAAGGCAACCTAGTGCTAATGTGAGAAGTGAGGCCTGAGTTGTACGGTTAATTTAATTTTTAAAATGGGAAGAAATCTCCAGGATATAAGTGAATTTAGTTCATATGGAAAGGTCTGTACTACTGCCCTATCCTTTCCACTGTGTCTCACTGCTGTATCAGAAACAATCTTTCCAAGGACTTTAGGTCAAGTTAATTCCTAATGTAATATTCTCTTTAGATTCTCCTCAGCAGTAGCTCTTCACCTGAAATATGGCTTGGACTCTATGTTCTGTGTATAGTAAGTAACTTTGGGGCACAGTTTGCAAAGTGATTTACAGCTTTGGATGATGGCTGTAATGTGTGCTTTTTTCATTAATGACTCAATTGTATTTTATGCCAGCTTAGTCTTATAAAGGAGGAAAGCTCTAAGACATTTTATACACCTGAAGTCAGAACTGAGATGCACGTTAGAGAGCTACTAGAATTATGTTAGTGTATGGTAGCTCCTCTCAATGATATTTTAGAAGGGACTCAGTGAAGGTCTGGTCCCCATTTCAAACCAGTGCTGGCAGAACAGAGATGGGTGGGTCTGGCATACACCAGGAAGTTTGAACCTCTCATTTATCCATGGTATTTTATAATCCTTTGGATGGAAAACAGTATAGTCTTACAAAAACACAGGTCCACTGCTGGTATCCTTGAAGTCAATAGGGATTTTTCTATGAAGTTTAACTAAGTGAATATTACACCAGTGTTTTTTATGTTTTGTTGTTACTTGAAGGTAAAAGTGTTCTTTCTTAAGTGCTTTGTTCTTTCTCCAATATGAAAAAGTAACATCCTGAAAAGAAGTGCAGCTCTAATGGCATAAATGAGAAGCAAGCTAGAATGAACAAAAGAAAAGGAAATTTCAATTTTCAGTGTCCTTGTCTTTTCTAAGAAGCAAAACTGCCTTCATACTGTGCTGTCCTTGCTCACTGCAGATAAAACTAACTCTTGTTAGTTTTCATAGCTAGACTTCTTCATAGTTTATTTCACTTATTTTGTTAGTGAAACTTTACTTTGTTAGAAAAGTAAGAAATTTTGTTCAAGCTTAGAGTACTAGAGTACTAGAGATAAAATATATTTTGTAATTCACTTATATGCTAAGAATTTGAAAATGTGGCACAGCTCTAATGTGAATAATACTTTGCTTTGGGTGATAAGCTATCACTTGTCTCTTTTGTTTCTTTTTTCCTATTTTCCCCTTGAAAATGATTGCTGGATTCTAATAACTCTGATGCAAAGAATTTTTCACTGTTCTTAGCCCATTCCTAACGTTCTACCCAATTAATTTATAAACTTTTTTTTTTAAAGAAAACAATGTTGACTGCTGATAATCCTTTCCTGAAGTGTCAAGAGTCCTGTGCATGTAGCCCCGGCAGCATGCAAAGTGTAATGAGAAATATTTGACATTCAGTGCTATTTGGCTTTTGTTTGTCTTATAAGTCTGTATTTTCAAATGTGTGGCCAAATATTCTAGTTATTTTATACATGATGTGTACTACTTATTTTTGTTCAATCTGGATTATTTCTACTTGTTTCCAAATAACTGATAGCCGTATATATTCTGGGGTTTTTTTTTTGCTTGTTTGGTTTTTGATTTTTTTTTTTTTTTTTTTTTTTTTTTTTTTTTTTTTGTGAGAGGGAACTGTGGAAATCCTCTGAGGATTTTTACTTTACAGAGAAATTGGAAGTGTCACTTAGGGTCTTAACCCTGAGTTTTACAGCAGATCTATGATTTTTTTTACTGTGATAGAATCTGAGGTAGTATCTTGTTTTATTTATGATCTGACAATAATTTATCACAACAAAAAGAAGAATCTTACATGGTCCTGTACAGACTTTTCATTGTTGGAGGGATAACTGAAAATTCTGTGGTTCTAAAAGCAGAAGTAGAGTATTTTCTGGATTCATTAGTGTCTTCAGACCTCTACAGAGTTTTAAAGGTGGACAGTCAGGTGCTACCTTCCCTGTTACAGAAAGCTGTCTCTTAAGTGATCTTTTTATCTTGCTAGTCTTCTAATATTATTTATCGATCTTGAGTCAACAAAGGCCTTAAGCTTGTAGATGGGCTGCTTGTGAAGAGCTAAGCAGAGGTTTCAGGAAGGGAATTGAGAACTTTCGTAAATGTCCTCCAAACTGAAAGAGAAATGCTTCTAAATTTAAGTTACCTGAAAGGCATAGTTGAAGTGCAAGCAGGTGGAAAGAACTTTTGGGCAACACTGGAACTGGAAAACTGTTCGTTCATAATCACAGCGTGCTTTGTAACTTGCAGCTTTTGAGAGTCTGTTGTTAATTTACTTTTCTGAAAGATATGTTTTATTGTAAAGCAAACTCTTTTTTCCCCCCGGCACTAGGCATGAGCATGATGCATTAATTAAAGGTTCTTTCTTCTAACACTGAAAAAAAAAATGTACAAATGTAGAGTAATTCTGTCTCGTGAAAGCATATGGAAAAATCAGGAGATTGGATAAGGTCATTGTGCTAAAAGACCATGCTGAGTAATAGAGGTGATTACAAGCATCACCAGGAAGACATAAATAGCATTTCATGGGAGATGACTGGGACAGGAAAACTGATGTGCTGCTTCACCATCTGTGGAAGTAGCTTAATGAGGAGTGAATGTTGCCTGAGTGATACACTGGTATTTCTCCTATTTTGTTCTTCAGCAGTACAAATAGTATGGAGAAATTCTGTTCACCAGGTGGAAAGTTCAGCTCCTACAATTGGTAATTTAACCATATTTAATACATACTCTATGTTAAGTTGGTGTCTCTTCTAATGTGTTGGGTTTTTTTTTTCTTTTTTCCTCTGAAATGCTCCTAGGGACTGTAATTCTATTTGTGTTGATAGTTGCCACTAAAAACTCTTCCAAATGCTGACAGAAAGATCATAGAATCACAGAATCATTTAGATTGGAAAATACCTTTAATATCAACTCATCCAGCTGTTAACCAAACACTGCTAAATCCACCACTAAACCATGTCCCTAGACCATCACATCTACACCTCTTTTAAACACCTTCAGGGATGCTGACCCAACCATTTTCTCTGGGTAGCATGTTCCAATGCTTGATAACACTTTTGGTGAAGAAATTTTCCTTAATATCCAATCTAAACCTCCCCTGGCACAACTTGAGACCATTTCTCCTTGTCCTGTCATTTGTTGCTTAGGAGAAGAGATCAACATCCACTTCATTTCAACCTCTTTTCAGATATTTATAGGAAGAGAGATGGTCTCGCCTCAGCCTCATTTTCTCCAGGCTAAATAGTACCAATTCTCTCATCTGTTACTCATAAGACTTTTCCTCCAGACTCTTCACCAGCTTCTTTGCTTTTCTCTGGACATGCTCCAATATCCTCCTTGTAGTGAGAGGGCCAAAACTAAACACAGTAATCAAGGTGTGGACTCACCAGTGCTGAGTACAGGGGGATAATGGCTTTCCTAGTACTTCTGGCCATGCTATTACTCATACAAGTCACAGTGCCATTGGTTTTCTTGGCTACATGGGCATGAATCTTTTCCCACTATAAAAATAAGGGTGTCTGTGATTTTTCAATGGTAGTGATTATTAATTATTAAAAATTAATGAGGCCCAAAGTATTTAAAATCAAGCCTCAGTGTTCTGAAAATTGTAAGTACATTGTTTTATACTGAATGCTGTATGTTTTCCTAAGGAACAGACATAGCTGTTCCAGAATATGAACATCTAAAACCAGATATTTCACATCGCACCCTCTTACTGGGTAAGGAGGTACAAGAACAAACTACCAGTCATTCACACTGTAGCACATGAACAAAACAATCAGATTTCCCTTTTTTTTATTTGTTTTTCCCACACCTTGATTACTATGTGCTGATTTCGGTGCCACAGTATAGAAGAGACATTGGGGTACTGGAGAACATGCACAGAAGGGCAACTAGGCTGGTTAGAGGTCTGGAGAACAGGTCTTATGAGGAGAAGCTGAAAGAGCTGGGGCTGTTCAGCCTGGAGAAGAGGTTAAGGAGATATTATTGCCCTCTACAACTACCTGAAAGGAGGCTGTAGTGAGCTGGGTGTTGACCTCTTCTCCCCTGTGACTAGTGATAGGACAAAAAGAAATAGGTTCAAGTTGTGCCAGGAGATATTAGGAGAAGTTTTTTCAGCTAAAGAGTAGTGAAGCATTGGAACTGGATGTTCAGGGAAGTGGTAGAGTCGCCATCCCTGGAAGTATTTAAAGAGCTGGTACATGTGGTGCTTCGAGAGATGATTTCATGGTTAAGGTGTTGTAGGACTAACAGTTGGAATTGATGATTTTGAATGATTCTATGATTCTAAAAAAACAACTGAGCCACTTGAGGTGTTATAAGATGGTGAGTTATCCTGAAATTTTAAGTTTTAGTAATAGAAAGTAAGGTAATTGAGAAATTAGGTAGTTCTTCAAGAAACAGAATACATGATAAATCATCTAAACAATCCAATAAGTACTCTGGCAGATGTCTGCATTGGTTAAGTTCCTCCTATCTACTCCCCTTAGCCTTGGCTCATTGCTTCAAGATATGTCACGAGCCAACAAAGGATGGATAAAACACTGACCTTTTTTTGATTCACAGTCCTTCTGAAGGAGTCAATAGACTTAAGGAACATAGAGATATTTCATTGTTACTATCAAGGCTTTTTTGCTTACTAGTGTTATCAGATATGTTTAATGAACTTTCATTATAACACTTTTCAGCTCAGAATAAAGGAAGGTTCTGTTCCTGTTGCAGACTACGTGATAAGAATAACTGATTTTGTTTGAAACTATTTTCTTATAGAAAGTGTTAAGGCTTAGAAATAATTCAGCCAGGCTTCATATCTACCTTCCATTTTAGAGCAGGGTGTTATTATCTGAAACTAAGGCAAATTCAGTAGATAATGCTGCAGTATTCAAACAAGTATGTAACAGCTGAAATCAGGTAGCGTTATCATTGCAGAGAAAATTTTTAAAAATCTAGAAATCTTGCAAACAAATCCAAATTCATTCTCAGTAAAAGAACTTCCTTGCCTCCTCTGTAGACAGTTGAGCCAAAATACATCCAGCAAGCCAACACTCTTAGTATTTAAAAACATAGAAGGTGACAAAGTAAAAATTGGTTGCTTAGTTTCAATTAGTAAGTGGTTCCCAGGTGTCTTGAGTCAATTAAAGGAAAAGAGTAGGTTAATACACCTCTCTTTCTTGATGTTAAAAAAGGGATGGTTCAAGTTCTCTTTGCTGCATCTGAAAATTCAAAGAAGGCTTTTGCTGTCTATTTTTTAAAATATATTTTTGGGTTTATTTTATTTTTATTTTGATAAAAAATCTGCTTTGGTCTTGAAATATAGTATGGGAGGAAAGCCTGATCCTCATGGGGTGAGTGAACTTCATATACAGACCAAAAATTCTATGAAAATTTTCCTGATAAGGTTCTGTGGGAAAGGAGTAGTGCAGGCCTGCTCTGGTGCTTAAATTTTTATTGGAGTAAATTTTATTTGAGTAAATTTTTATTGGAGTAAATTTTTATTGGAGCTTAAATTTTTATTTGGAGTACAATGTGGCGAATTTGACACAGTGGATTTGGCATTTATGAGGTGAGTGAGTGGCGGCTGAGATTCTGAAGAAGGACTGAGAAATTTCAGGTGTCAACCAAAAAGGTTTCCTTGAAGATAGCAATACTTAAGAAAATATGCAGTGGAGAGGCTGTTATTTGTATGCATGTCTTCTAATATTGAACTGGTTTTGGCTGGTGTTCTACCAGGCTAGGAACTGATTTTAGAGTTGATTCTAGACTGAGAAAAAAAATCTTTTTCAACATGTAGTTTTTTTGAAGTTGAGGAAGAAATCTGAAGTCAGTTTGTGAACTTTTAACTACTGTTGTACGACTAAAACAGAAAACATGAGAATTTCATGTTTTGTGCTCTTAATTGTATACTTTCATGAAGAACTGATGTCTTTGACTATAAAACACTTATGCAAATATTCAGTCTTACTAATGAACTACTTGTACATCTTCATAGAGAAGTCGTGTTGAGAGCATGTTGTAATTTAATCTCCTCTTTTTTTTTTTTTTCCTTTTTTTTTTTTTTTTTTTCTGTTCATGCACTTTTACCTAAACAAATTCCCAGCTGTCTGTATCTGCTGTCCTATCACTGTGTTTAGAAATAAAATGTTTTAAACAGGAACCTAAGAATTAGTATCCACTAAATGGCTCTGGGGAACTGGACAAATACCTTGGATCTAAGTTCTAGAAAAAGGCTTGTGCAGCTATATATTCTCCAGCTCATGTTGTAGAGGCTAAAAGACATACTGCTTTACTGTATGTGCTATGTTTAGATATATTTACTAGCACTTGGACACTATTGGTTGTGAGCTATCTTTGTATACCTGGAGATCATCAGGCTAGCAGGGGAGTTCCCACAGCTCTGCTCAACCCAACATGTAGCAGTCTACTTCTAATGCTGACAGATGCATCCCTAAGAGAATATTTTTTTTAGGAAAATATGCATTTATATATTATTTATTGGAAACCAAGAGAATATCTTAAGCTCCTTGACTGTTTCCTGCAGTATCCACAAATACTTAATGAAAAAATTATGTAGATCAAAGAAGCAATGACTACTTTTAAGTAGACTATGTGACAGCAAACTTAGTAAAATAACACAGGTTTGAAAAAAAAATAAATCCAGCCCTTCAAATAGATTCCTGAAATATTAAAAATGTGATCAGTTATACCAGAGAGCTGATGGGACTAGCTGAAATGGATGGGTAGCTCTCTTAGTTTATCACTAGCCACAGCTGATGCTTCCTCTCAGCATTTCCTAGTCCACTGTTGTTTGTACATTTGAAACAGCATATTTCCACTTGAAAGAGAAAAAACATTAATAATGTTGGGCAGCTGAGCTATGTGGGAGGTAACCACTTTGTGGGAGTTATTGCTGTCCTTTTAAAGGCCTATGTGTTTTTTTACTCACAAATTTCACTTCAGTTCATGTTGTGATTGTGTTTCCTTTACAAAAATGATCTGCCCTCAATAATAGAAACATGCTTCATCCATTCTTATTGCACATTCTTGTATTTCTTATTTATTGCAAGCTCATTTTCCCTTTTGTTCCACAAGCTGGTTTCATTCATCTTCCTTTAACTCTAGGTGAAGATCTAGAGAATCTTTTCCTAATTCAACAAACACAACAGTGTGCCCAAGAATTACTACTTGGACTTTATTTTTTCAAAGCACTAAATGTTGTGGATTTTTTCTTTCAACGCACTACATCATTCTCAGTTCCCATACTGTAAGAATTTATTCAAGGGCACGTTGCATGTTAAAGCTCTTTTAAAAATTCATGCATTGATGCTTTGTGTGTTTTTTCAGTCACTTAAAGTAAACATATCAATGTTTGTTGTAAATAAATAATCCTAAAATTAGCAATTACTCTTTGGTCTAGCATTTGCAAAAGTGAGCTAATATTTGGCAAAAACACAAATATAACATTTGGATGTGAATCACAAAGATGAGAGATGTCTTGGCACATTAGCTAGAATCAGAAGGCTTTAGATATCAGGTTATTCATATAACACCTTATGTATTATTGTAGCTAAAGCAGCCCATTAAGCAGTCTTTTGTTATTTGGAAATTAACTCAGGCCTTCCTGTCCAGTTACTACTGTTTAGACAAGTGTGTAAACTTTAACCTTTACCCAGCCTTCAGTGTTATAAATTATAAACTAATCGGTATTGATGCATAATATTCAAGACCTTAAAGACCATTCAGTTTTAGTTTTGAAGTTTACATTTTTCAGTGACAACTGTTCTTTATAGTATATGCAGCTAAAATTCCTGTCTTGTTCATACTGACTGCCTGTTGTCATCTGCAGCCTCTAACTTTATCTTTCAAATAATCAGTAAAAGCAGATGGAGCTTTGTGACTGGCATTTTTTTTTACTGTACTGTAAAAGCTACTAGGAAAAGACAGTCTCTCCTAAAGTTTCTCTAATGATCCTTGATGGACTTCAAAAGTCTTGGTCATTGAAATTCTACTATATTGTTAATGTAGTTAAGACAAAACTTAGAGTGCTTCTGCCAAATCAAAACTTCATAGAACAAAGCTCTACCTTTTATGTGTTATCCATGGTGAAGATCTTTGTTGGTTTAACAACAAAAGACCCCTCATGTGCTTGGTTACCTTCATATCCTTCTGTTTTTTACTGAAATATTTCTCCAGTAATTCAGTGTGTACTGTATTGATCTTAAGCTAGATTTGGTCGCATTATGACAAATAGCAGAATAGATCATATTTCAATATTCACAAATCTCTGCACTATTTCCAGCTTTGTTGCTAATAACAGTGATGGCTTTTGCTGGTATCATCTGTTGAGGCTCACACTCCTCTTTTCATCACATTTCTGGTTTTAGGAGTGCTTTACACTGAAATACTGAAAAGCAATGACTTTTGGAAGATATATGTTCAACTCAATGTTTTAAGTTTTTATTTTACCTGTGGTGCTATTCACATTCTAGCTGAGGTATGTGTCCACTGCCACAAAATGGTGTTGCTTTACATTTTTACTCTTACTTTGTCTGAGGTTTTTTTTTCCAAAACATCTCATGTGTGAATCCTTCTCAATACTTTTTGTTTTCTGTCTGTTTAAAAAAACATTGCTCAGCTGATAAATTTGCAATAAGAAAGCATTTATTTTTATTTTTTTTTTTTTTAAGAATTTATGTACTTAAGAAGCTTTAGGCCTAGTTGATTTATCCCAAAAGCCAAGTAGAATGAGCTAATAATCATCTACACTGTTGCAGCTGCATTCATAGTGACAGAGTTCTGTGGTGTCAATCCCTATGTTGAAGAATGGTGATTTTAAAGGTGTGGGAACACATTTTAAATTTCAAAATTACTTATATTTGCTGTGGTAAGCAAATGCTGTGAGAGCTAAACTGGAAACAAAATATCTTTCGAGAAAGTGAGGGAAGGAAAGGAATTGGCCTGATTTTTGTGTCCTTAGCTGTGAGAGGTGGTGCTGGAATGGTTTATCACTTCTTTCCCTGTTACTATAACTGGCAGGCTACAATTGGACTTGCATTTTCTTATTTATGCTTCTTTATGCCAGTATATATGGGTGTTGGATGTATGATCTCTGTTATTCTTTAAGCCTATAACGAGTGTTCAATGCTATATTATTTTAGGGAACAGTGACACCCTCTCACAGTTTTGCTTATGTGGGAAGGGGCAGGGAATGGGGTGGCTTCTACTGCTATCCTGATTTTATGGTTTTTTTTGTGTTCATGGTAGATCATTACTACACATAAATATAGGGTGCAAAATTTAGCTTTGTAAAACTTATCTGGTTGGCTACAGAGGTTAGTGGGTTGCTTCCTAAATTTCCAAATTTGCTTTAACTGTTTCTAAAGCATTCACTCCTTTGTGCAACAGATTTCTGGAGTCACTTTAGTGTGTACAACTTAAAAATATTTTCCTTGAAGAGCCAGATTTGCCAGATCTGATGAGGGCTGAACCATAACAATATTTTTGCATAAATGAGTAGGGAAAAATAAAATCATGGAAGATACAGCATAATGACCAACCTAGTGATATGCAAGTCCTTTTGTTGCTCTGGTTCTTAGAAGTTTTGTGCTTTTTCTTCTTATTTTTAAATAAATATGACAATAATAATCCTGTTGCGAGACATTGTAAAAGGAATAAATGCATTATACAAAATAAGTAAACTCATCTGTGCCACTAAGATATTGTTGTGAAGACTGTGTGGAAACTGGGGATAGGAGATTTGAACCTTAACAGTTGAGATTAGTTTTTTATCTACAGCGGCACACTACATTTAAGTGAGAAAATACTCTTTTATTTTCTATTGAAAATATGTTTTTCAGCTTCCCTTGTGCAAGAAATTTCCAGCCCCTACCTTCCCAATACTAAAAATAAGGAAAATTAGTTTTTTCTAATAATGTTTAATATAAATGTATTAAACAATGTTTAATTAGGGAATATATACATCTTCCACAGTTGATCTTTTTGTCATATTTTGGAGGATTCTCAGTCAGATATATTGATAGTTACAGTTTTTTTACCTCACTTGAATCTATTATCTTGGAGTACTATTTTAGTCATGACTGAACACTTCAGCCAGTATCTGCAGGATATCTGCTGATTTTTTTACTTAACAGAGATCACAGCAAAAAAGGAAAGCTTACAATGTTCTAAAATTTACATTGTACTCGTAATACAATATCCATGTACATGGCTCTTGCGGATTGGTGTCACCAAAGAGGCTTCTGTGTTAGTAAAACTGTGACTAAAAAGATCCTGATCTGCCAGAACAATAGAGGATGGAGTCAGATATCTTCTTACCAAGCTGTAATTCTTCAGCAGGGATTGAGATTTGTAAAAGAGTTTTAGAATTAGCACTGCTAATATAAAGTATTCTCAGAGTAGATTCTTTTAAAAAATGATAACTATTTTAAAAATTGATAATTATTAGGACATGAGAAAACTGGAGTATTTTGATTTTCCAGAAGGCTTAAATTTTGTCAGGAGACCCTGTTTTGTTTTGTTCTCTTGAGGTCCTGCAGAATTCTGGAGTGGTGGGAGATGGCAGAGAACATCTGATGAGATAGCTACTGCTTCTTTTCTCAAATCCATTTCCAACATTTAGCGAAAGTTTCTTAGGAAGAAGTGGAACAGGAAATGAAAATTTCTGATGATTGGATGATGCTCATTCTACCTGTTTGATTGCTTACTGAATAAGGTTTTAATTCTGCTGATAAATTCATTCTGAAGGCAATAAAATTTAATGTTGTCTGTCTCCAAAACTGAAAATGGAAATCTCTGGTTTCTTGCTTTTCAAATTAAGAAACCTTAAAATGTTATGCCATTTGGCCTTATCTCTGATGGATTCTTACTAACTCGACAGACCATTTTATATATGCTCATGGCTCATGACACTTAAATAATGCCACTTCTCAGTAAACTGCTTTCACGATTGTTATGGTCTGGAGTAACATTAAAATTTACTTTGTTTTGGATCTATGAAAACAAAGTCCAACCGTAAAAGGGTTGGGTGCAAGCTTTTATTTGACAATTGACACAAGCAAATGATAGAACCCCATGAAAGTATGGGCGATAGGTAACCAAGCAAAAGAGGGAGAGAGAAAAAGGAGAAGGTATAAGAGAGAGAGAGAAGTGGGAGATAAAAAGAGTAAGAAAATGGGAAGAAAGGATGAGACAGAGAGTCACCACGAGGAGTGCAGCTGTCCAGATGGTTTCTTCTAAATGGTGCTGATCCTGGACAGGGCCCGATGTGAGATGGCGGTGGGTCGAGAGACAACCAAACAGCCACAGCCTGGACAGCCATATGTACCCCTGAGTCCCTTTTGTTCATCTGTCAGTCAGCTGCAGCAGAAGCCAGGTTCATTAGCACCAGCACACCCGAGGTGTCTCCCCACCCTATCCAGAGCCTTTGCAGACAGGTTCACCTGGAGGGAACTTCCCTCAGAAGGGTGTTGTCTTCACACAGCCATCAGCTCTTATCTCTTTCCAGGTGCCACTCCCCACTCGGTTCCAGCCCCTCAGCCAGGTACATCAGCATCAGTACAATCAAGGTGGCTTCCTCCACCCTGGCCAGGGTAATGGTGCTTGAAGGGACATCCCAGCATTAAAGGCCCTCAGAGAAGGGGAGGACTCTTCACCCAGTCATTAGTTCTTAGTTTTTATCTCTTTCTCGATATCAACCCCTGCTCAGCTCTGGCCAGGCCAGATGCATTCTACCCTAGCCAGGGCTATTCACTTTAAAATTGTCCTTTTTGAGGAAAATTCCAACCAGTGAAATCAGTGGACTCTCACAACAATACCATGTTTATTTCCAATTAACCAAATTGAAAGAGAGACAGGATTCCTAAGAATGAACTGGATTTTTTTTTTTTTTTCCATATGACTCAATGTTATGTCAATCTGTGTTTCTTGCCAGTATAATATGGGCTTAAATAAATATAATCTTTCTTGACTCTTCTTCACAAATATGTCTTTCAAAACCTTGCTTCCTCTCTTAAATCAGATAATGTTTTAGGATAGCTAAGCTTATCTGGAATTTATTCAGAAATGAAACATTATTTTTGCAAATGCTTATTTATGCAATTTTTTTCCTCTGGTACTGATTTCAGTATGGTCTGTATTTATGCTTTACTACTTGCTTTTCAAAGTTTTTAGAGAATTGTATTAAATCCTTCAGAATATGAAGAACTCACAGAGAAAATAAAAGGACTTCTGATAGCTAAATTCTACAAGTTTACTTGAAGTAGAGGAAGGATGGGTGTTATGATCCGTTATGATATTATTTGTTATATTTTATATTTTATATTTTTGTTTTGCGAGGAAAGATCAACCACTTGCTCAGAACCTGACACTTGAATTACAGAACTAGCAGGCTTTATGATTTAAACAAATTACAAAGATTTATTTTTAAGGAAGGGAGACGATAGCGCTTTTTTAAAAAGACAAGGAAAAAAAAACTGTTTACCAGAGACAAGCTGTTACAATTTTAGCTGCTAGTTCAGGGTCAAACTATAGTTAAGGTAATTAACAAAAGAAAGAGAATCGTTAGGCTGTGATACCCTTTCGCGGATTCTGCGGAGGCGCCGCTCCTGCTCCTCTGTTGCCCGGGGCGCAGAACCGGCTGTGGGGGGGGGGGGGTGAAATCTTCGTGGTCGCAGAGCGGGTCTTTGGAGGCTGCTTGCTGAGGGAAGAGTCGCTCCTCTGCTGTTTCTTCCGTCAGGACTTTTTATACCATTTTCAAAGTTGATTTGAACATTTTTTTCTTTCTAAGGAATTTTTTGTCTTCATTAATGTTTATCAGTTTTTCTGAAATCCCATTTTTCTGCTAATCCCATTGTCTTTGTTTATTCCAGGAAACCAGACAGTTATCAAGTGTGATAGTGATATGTTAATTAAATGTTTTAACATATCAGCCAGACATAGATAGTGTCTCAATAGGCATTTTCTTGCATTTTACATACGTTCATATCAATGGGTCTGCTAATTTCTAACAAGACTTTGGATGAACTTCATGATTTTTACATGTGAAAATTCATAGCAAACTGATATTAAGCCCAGTGAAGTATCAATTTTCATAGTTTTGTTTAGCTGGACTTTGAAATACCTTCAGCAACACGTACTTGAGTCAATCCTGATGATTCCAGTTGAAATCAGATCTGATAAAATACTGTATTCCTATGTCTGGTTTATATTGACATTTGTCATCTGCATGCCTCTCTTCCCCACAGCAAATGCGATCAAACCTCTTCACAGTTTCAGTGGCTTTTTTCTTTCCTCTTCTTGATTTTGAACGTCTTATTCTGCTAATTTTTTTAAATCTTCTTGGACAAAATTGTTCAGCATACATATTGGTGACATTTTCTTGTGCATTGATGTCAGCCCTCCCCAAAAGCAGTCACATTCTTTAGAAGTAGGAAACAATGGAAAGCACCTTAGCTTCTTTTTTACATTAAGTTCTCAGAAGTACATCTTAAACTCAGGAAACGTTGTAATGATTACTATTTTAATTCTAAGTGAAATGGAACTAACAAGGCATCTGCATATGTACAATGCAGTAGAAAGACTGACTTTTTAATTGATCATGTAAAAGGGGAAAGAATTCCAAGATAACGTTCACATTTTAATTTTATCAACAAACCATTACATTTCAAGAATTTTAATGCCCTCTTCATGTACATATTAGGATGTATGTCTTACTTTGAAACTTAGATAAAATATTAATGAGAACATTTTCACTGAAGAGGCTTCTAGTTGCTATATTTTATTTATAGAATACATTGAACTATAGAAGCGATAATCTTTTTCTATGAGCTGGGACAAGGGAGGCAATAGCAGTTCTTAGAATTAATGAAAAAGTGTTTTCAATACAAGAAGGATAAATTAAAACTATTTTGCACCTTGAATTGTTAATTACGAAAAAGGTTTTTACTTCACTGTTCTCTTAACAGTTTCAAAATTCTCTAGTCCAAGCAATATAATGACTTACACCAAAAAAAGACTGGAAATATTTACTCCAACTTCCTTCCTCACATCTAACTCTTTGCTTAACATTCTCACCATCAGAATGTCTGTTTATATTCTTTGTCCAACTCATATTTCCTGAGCTGTGTACAGGGTAGTTTAGATAAAATCACAACTTGTCTTTCATGACTCAGAAACAGAATAAAGACTGCAAGATATTCAGAAGCAGAGGCAATGCAAAAGCTACTGGTGAACATTGTTCATGTATAATATGACATGTAGGAAACTCAAGAAACAGGATATTTGAGCACACTTTTGATATTGTGTATGAAGCCTGTGAGACATATTTGAGAGGGTGAGAAGCTCTTAAGGTCAAATTTGTGGAGGTGACATCACTTACTAGGATGCTTTAGAGAGATGTACACTGTACAAAATGAAGGTGTACAGTGACCATAAGAAAGCTTTAAAATACTGTTTTGAGGACCAGAAGCTTTGGACATTCCTTAGAACACCAGCTTGGTGGTTAGGTTTAAAGCGTAGGGAAAAAAAAACCAAAAAACTACCAAACCCAAAAAAACCACAATCACTGTCCTCAGCCCTTTTAGTATAAAAGCAAAACCACCTTAACTATTTTCTGCTATCAAAAATCCCACGTTACATTTATATGCTGTACATCACTGAAAGGTCTCCTTAAAAAAAAACCAAAAAAACCCCACTTTGCAGACTGATGGAACTGCATTATGATGTAGTTGTTTTCATAATGGTTTTTCAAGACTAGCTGTTAGAGCTCATTCTATCTAATCAATCACTCTTCTACAAGCTCTCTGGAGGAGTGAAAAAAGTAATATAATTTTGGGGTAAAATAATAAGAATACTACTTTTTCTAGAGAATGAATTTATTAACAAGCAGACTGATTTAGAGATGCTGACATTTTGTTTTCACTTGAATATGTACAAAGTAGCCTGAAGATTGAATAATGTCTGTCCCCTGAACTACAATGATATCTCATGGGAATTGTAATTAGAGTGCCTAGTGATCCATTTTCTTTTTTGGGCTGGGGTATCTGACAGGAGAAATCCCAGTTTTATCCAGGCTCAGTTTGCATTTCCATAACTGATCAAAGTTGTTTACATCTGTTGAGTTTCCAGTGCCAAGCACATGCCTCATTCCTCATCATCTCAAGCCTGTACAAGAGGCATACCTATCACCTTGTCTCCACTTGTTAAGCCCTATGCTGTTATTCCAAGCTTCTTTTCTCTAGACTATGTTATGTTAGATGTAGAATGAGATACTTGCAAAGAATAAATGTTTGTTACTACTGTCTATATGAAACTGCGATTGTACAACACAAAGACAAGCAAAAGCCAAACCAATCAGCAATAGACACATGATTTATTTAAAAAAGAAAAAAAAAGAAAAAAAAAAGAAAAAAAAGTCACATTTAAGCCAAGTGAAAGAATACCGCAGGCAGGTTAAGAAAAGGTTAAATATATCAATTGTGATAAGCTCATTCCTGAAGAGGACTGTAAACTTAATATACAGTCTGTGACCAATTGCTGACAATGACAATTTTGTATTACAAGGTGGACGAATTTCAGGATCCAACAGCTGAATGAAAAGCTTACCCTTATCACCTTCATTATATGCCAGAAAATACATTTTAGAAGTTGGACTCTTCCCAAACAAATGGCCTAAATCATGAAGCCTCCATGGCACAGCTGTTCAAGCTACAGGCATGGCCTCCTTTGGTGTTCCTGCACTGGTCAAAAGGCAAGGTACTATCCAGAGCACTTAGGAAAAGTGAGTAGGTGATGTAGGTGATGATCTCCTCGCTCAAGAGCTAAAAGTTAGCTTTTGCAGTTTGGCAAGTAACACTTGCTCCATTTACTGTGGTGATTTTAACTCTTTGCTGTCTAGGTCACACACCCAACTTCTTGGTATGCTGCGGTTTTAGTGTTGAAATTTTGCTCTTGTATGTGTTGAAAGTTTTATTGATGGCTGTCCTGAACCAATTGAAATTATGCTCTAATGATGGGTTTAGCCTCACATTCTGAGGAAACTGGGAGAAACAAGGATTCATCTTCTGGTTTGTTACGATAATGTTCCTTCAAATTTGCTATTTGGATCAGATTGGTCTACTTTTTTTTGGTGCACTTTCCCTCTCCATTCTAAGTTTTGGTAGTTTCTTCTGTTTTAATATATTGTGCAGATTCAGGCAAATGGGGGGATGTATTTTTGTCTGAACTGTTACTACTAACATCCTCCCCATCTCAGGCTATGTTTATACTATTTTAACTTGCAGGAGAAACTTGAGTGATTGTAGTCATACATACCTTTATCATGATTGGTGCAAAGTTATCTCACTTTGTATTTAAGGGTACATATGAGGGAAAATTCAAACAACAGGCTCAGTGAGGGGTGGTCACGCCTTGAAAGTGGGTAAATCTGGGGGATGGAGATGTGTTTTGGCATTATAATGAGATTATAATTAACAAAGTTCACCTAAAAGATGGTATTTTGTCAAAAGGTGACAGGTTGTTGGCTCAGGTTATCAAATGTCTTTTTCTTAATCTTTCCTGGCAAATAATGTGGCAACAGTTGCTTTAATTTTTCTTGGTCTTCAGATTATTCCTAGAATGCAAAGCATGGTAAACCATGGTAATGCACAGGAGTGCAAGCTGATCAAATCTCTCTTTAGGAAACATGGGCACCAGATCTGTCTCTGAATTAGTTCTCTCTGGATTCAACTCATCCACGTTGTCATAGCTGGATGTTAATTACAAGCTTGTACTGGTTATGGCTTTGCTGGTTTGCTTGATGTAAAAGGCCCTCTATAGAAAAACTTGTTATTTGGTCAAATTTTCATTGTCTTTAAAAGCAGGAAGGAACAGAACTCTACCAATCCATGCAATTAGGTTTACATAAGTGTGCAAACTCCTAGTCACTTTAAAAGTTTATATTAGTTTAGAGAAGGGTATTAAGAGTGCTTAGTTGATTTTATTAAGCAGAAACATCACAGTCAGAATGCCCTCTAAGTCTGTCAGTTTTAACCATACTGAGCTATTTGGATAAACTGCTAGGATGATAAAACTGTGGTTAATGTTGTGTTTACATCAAAACAGAGGAAAAATAATATTACTGTTTCCCCCCAAACACACAAAACCCCCCAAAAAATCCAAACCAACCTTGCTTCTAAAAAAGTCCAAATTTATATTGCAATATATGTTTTATTGTATCATTCTTCTGTGAAATTTCTGATGACAGACAATTTTAGAACAATACACTCATTAGCACAAAATGTATTAAATAAATTATTCTAATTGCAGTTATAGAGATTAGCCTTCATGCATGTTTAATTAAAAATATAAGGACTTAAAAATGCTAATTAGAGATTAGTGAATACTCATGCAGTAATATCTTGGCTAATCTAAGAAATTTATCCAAATCAAATCAACATACAAGAAAAAAAGGAATAACTACAAGGGAAACCGAAAAACCAAAACCAAAAAACCCTATTATTTGCCTAAAAAAGAGTTGGCAATCTTGACATTTTAGTTTAAAACTAATAGTTTTAGATTACTTGAAGTCATATAGGTACTTCTAAAGCGTTTCTTAGTAGCCATATAGAACTTATCTAAAGTTGATTTATATTTACAGAAAGT
Organism: Phaethornis superciliosus; assembly: GCA_023637945.1. NCBI lineage: Eukaryota > Metazoa > Chordata > Aves > Apodiformes > Trochilidae > Phaethornis > Phaethornis superciliosus. The sequence continues at coordinate 78,286,885 of JAJQWJ010000002.1, forward strand.
GACTTTATGTTTAAATATTCTTAAAGTGTACTAAGTAGTTAATGGCTAGTTTCACTCAAGCATTCTGCATATAAACACACTTTGAAATAGTTATTAGGTATAACCTCCTTATACATACCTTTTTAAAATGAAGACTCTCCTTAGTAAACAACCTTTACTGATGAAAATGGTGTTCATGTACTCAGTTCAGACAACTATAAGAAAATTACAAGTATGTAGTACTTCCTCCTTTGAAAAGAGGTGAACAAATTTGTCTATGCTTTTACCTTATCAATCATTAGCCCAATAACATTGTTTGAAACTTTGTGGATGTATTTGTGATTTTGTTCATCCTTGTTTTTTTGAAACAGGAACTTTTCTAAGGCCTGTAGCAAAAGCAGACACAGTACCTTAAGACACAGCTTTAATGCAAACAGATCAAACATTAAGATCTGTCTAGGTATCTAAAGAGTACCATATCTAATTGTCGTGGTTTAATGATGGGCTGAAAATTAAATGAATAACAGATGCTCTGTATTAATCCCCCTCCCTTCCACTCTTGAGGAAGAATGAGAGAGAATAAGGGAGAGACACTTATGGTTTGGAAACTAAGATACACAGCTTTAATGAAACAGTAATGATGAAAAGGAAAATTATTAGGTAGATACAAATATAAACAAAAGCTATATCATGTTTCTTCTCCTTTCCTTCATGTCACCACTAAGGCTACAGGGCAGGTCCTGGAAAAGTCCCAGGCTGGACTTCTGGACTCAGCAGCAGATGAGAGCTGGATATAGGAACACACACATTCAGGAGAGCATGGATTGGAATTGAAGGCAGACAGATGGATGGAATCCTTTCAGGATGCTGACCATGGACTAAGACAGTTCGACCTTTGTGATCCCTCAAATTTATACTGAGTATGGGGCATATGGGGTGGAACACTCTGGTCAGTTTTGGTCACCTCTCTGGTCTGCTTCTCCTCAAAGAAGGATCACAGGAATGACCCCTTTATTCCCTTTCCCTTTCCTGAGCATAAGGTATTTTTCAGAACCAAGCAGTGATCCTGCATACCATTCTTAAGCCGTAACTATAAATATTAAATGTTATCAGTCCTAGAAGCAGACACTGACTGAGAAACTTCTGTTAATTTCAGCAAGTGCAGATACTTAGAGGACTCTTGGCAGGAAGTAAAATTACAAAAAAGAAAATTGGTTCTATCCTGACTCAAACCATCATGTTAATATAGTCAGAACTCTAAGTGTTGAAGTTATTTCTTGTGTCTCTTCCTTTGTGAAGAACTTGGTTTTCTTTTTGAGTAGACAGCTGGGTCTTCATGCATGTCTTCCTCCATATGCATGTTAGCCCTGTTCAAAGCAATCTAAAGTGCAATATTTCTGGATAATTACACTATGTTTTTCATTGCAGGTCCCATAAATAATGTATTAGAGGGAAATACAGAAGGCCATACTGTGCTATAAAACAGTAATATGAAAATATACTGTATTATTTTATTGGACTCTTATGACCAAGTTTGTTAAGTTTGCTGGAAGGTAATCTTCTGTAAGTACAAGTTAGTCTACTTATAAGTAAATTGAGCTTAATGTATTCAGACAATATCCTAAACAGATTTGATGGTACTTATAATCTTAGACTTAATCAAAAATTGAACTCATTGACTTGAGTTACCTTGAGCACTCACAGTTTAAGAATTGTTATTGTTTTTTCCTTTGTGCTGGAAGCTGTCTTTAGTCAATTCTGATCTCTCATAACATGGTATCAGATGGTTTTTGTGAGACAGCAAGACACACAGCTGTCTTGTGAGACAGTGCTGTTTTTCGTTGATGGATATTCACTATGATATTGCTTATCAGAGTTCACCAAGCATGATTCAGCTTGCTCTCACACTGTGTGTGGTGACTCTGAACTGGAACCCTAAATATTTGCAGTCTTTGTTCTGCTAGCTCTACCCTTGCTCATTCAATTCTGGTCCCAGGGGAGGAAATAATAATAAAAAAAAAGCTGTTGCCATGTTCTCCATCATTTGTGTTCTGACCTTAGGTTCTGGTTTTAGAATTTCAGATGCTTGGGGGTGAGCTGTGTGGGATCCTGTTCTGTATAACAGGTAAACCGTCACTAAAACAAAATCATATTTTTTCACTCCTACAGTATAACATGAAAGGATTAAAGTAGTATAACAGCTTGTAAACCAGCAGTGTATCATCATTTTAATTTGTATAGCTCTGTTAACATAGGATTATTATGCAAATACAGTATATGTTAAGTAGAAATCTCTCCATGTTGTAAAATGTCAGGAAGAGCGCATAGAAAACAGAGGCCATGGGCAGAAACCAATATGGTTGAAACATAGCTCTCGTTTTTATTAGAAATCGCACAGCATTATATAGAGCTCAGAGGCCATGCCTCTTTTAGATAACACATTCTTGCGGCTAGCTACATCCTGGCTAAACTTTCTGTTTTTCGCTAAAGCTGCTCTTGCATCTGCCAAGCTACTTGCTCTAACCGCGCTTCAGAGACACTTCAAGGACAGGTTGTTTACTGCTCTCAGAACTAAAGGTTTCAGTCTGCTTCATAGTTCTCAAAACATGGATTGGCCATAATTGCTAGGTGTCCATGTTTCTTCAGAAATTCCTCCACAGTAAACAGTTGTAATAGTATTTTGAAAATATTTTTTTAATGCAAATCAAAAGAGTTAATTAGAGTTAAAATGTGGAATACAAGTGATGTTTGAAACAGTTGGTAGTTGACAGAATGATTTTTGCAGTAGTGGGTTCTCAACAGGAAGGACCCTGGGATTTCTGCTTTGTGATATCTAAAGGGACTATTGAGGTATGATTAGCATAATCATTCACTCAGTTGCCATTGTGCCACAAGAGTTCAACAGGAAATGCTCCTTAATGCCAGATGAGAGAATAATAATATTTTGACAGGAACATATGCAGGGTAGCAAAAGGTCAGGTCAAGTGTTTCATTCTTAAACTATTTTGAAATTTAAACTTTGTCCTTGATCTGTCCGTCCCTGGGGCAATCTTGAACTTCCTCATGTTGTCTTACTGTGTACTTACATGTACACTTACTGTGTACAGCTTGTGTAAGAAACAGTGAAGTGGACTGTTGCAAAGTAGAATAAGGTTCTAATTTACCAGTGGTTCTATATCCAATACAAACACATAACAGAAAGAGCTTAATTGCATTACTCAAGGTAATGTTTCCTTCTGTGTGTTCTAAAAATATTGCTGAAGGAAGTTTCATATGACCAGGTGTCTGTATTTTAAAATTAATTCCCTTGGATCACTTGCTAACTAGCAAGTGTTTTCAGTCACAGATCTTTAAAAGGTAAACTAGCTTGGAGAGACTAAGTGATTATTCCCAAGCATAGGCCTGGGCTTGCTCAGAAATTAGTCTGTCTCCTTTTCAAACTTCCCTGGTGTCTTGAGTAACATTTGTAACTAATTCACAATAAAAAGATACGAGTGCAAATTATTCTGCCTTTTGCCTGATTTGGGAGAAAAATAAAAAATTGAACTTGTCTCTAAAGGCCATTGTCATCTATCTTGTCCTTTAAAAGGTTCTAATTTCATCAAAAATGGAGATGGCTTTGAATTCAGGATCTCAGCAGCAGAGAAATGGTTAACAATGTAAAAATCTGAACTGGAGATGGTCAGATTAAATTGTCAGGACATACTGCCTTTATTTATCCCTCAGATTTTACAGGTATGCTTCTGTCTGTACCCACAAACCTAGTGCTTTGTAACTTTGGTTTCCTGACTTTCTGCAGTGGTGCTTGAGTATGTGGTTCTGTCACTCCCAGGAAGCAATAGACACTGTCTCCTCTCTTCAGAGTGTGTGAATGTTGTAAATGTGTAGTGAACTGAAAAACCCATTTTAAGTTCAATGAAACAGATAACAGTTTACAGGAAAATTTTTTTCTATCTAAAGCAGTCACTAGAATATTAGATTTATCCAGGTGCTATTGCCTTTCTGGGACCCTAAGCAGGAGAATACGCATGTGAGAGCTTTCTCAGAGTATGGAAACACAGTTCTTAAGGTCTGTATACTTTTAATTCTTATTCTTTACATTTGTATTCAGGAACTATTTCATATTTTAATAAGTTGGTATCTATCAGGTTCCCAAACACCTTGCTAAGCCTCAGTAAGGTATGATACTGGCAAACATTTCTTAAGTGTATGGGTTGTGGACTGGGGGTAATTCAAATGAAATTTGTGCTTCAATTAATTGCAAAATCAACTCTGAATTTTCAAATAGTTCTCAGTGTTTCTTCCTCCATTGACTTCTCTGCTAGTTCTGGTTGAATTCTAAACAAAGTCGCTATTCTCAGTGTGATCATAACATCTAATTCAGTGAACAAAATCCAAATGAGTTTCAGGGGTTGGCTTTTTTTTGTTTGGTTTGTTTTTTTTCCGTCATGAGATGCCAACAAAATAGTGTGGGGGACACAGCTTGGTCAGAGCTTGCTGTAGATGGGAGTGGTAGGTCTTAATGTTGCTTAAAGAATCATCAACAAATCTATCAGGAAAAAGCAACTTTAATGTAGATTTATTAGTGTTACTTAACAAAATTCAGTGGTAAGGGTCACTATTACTATGTGGAAACAACATGTATGGGGTGGAATTTCATTGGAGTAATTTACAAGGTGTTTAGAAGAAATTATACAGGAATAGAGGAGGCTGAGTTGGGAATGGGATGGAGTGATTTGTACAGGGATCAGGGAAAAGAATGAGTCACAACCACCTTGCTCTTTGCAGTCTTTCTCAGAGAGGAGCTTAGGTGTGGCTGGATCCAGACTTAGTTCCAGATTTCATCAACAGTTTATGACTAAGGATTTCAGGCGTAAGAATTTCAAAATAGTGCTTTAACACATAATTATGGGTCTGATGTGATTTGAAATAGAAGCAAATTGAGGTGGACTGACACTATTATAACAAACCACAAAATTAGATATGATTTAAGCAATAATTAAAAAAATGTTACAATCAAATACTGAGGTTCAATTAAAGATGTAACAATATTTTTATTTGTTTTTTTAGACTGAACTGTGTGCATACATGTACACACAGATATAGAAGTTAACCTATGTTAAAATGTTAAATTTTGGTACTTAAAGATACTTGAACTACATGACAGTAAGTTGCAATGAAATACATGACCAATTCACCCACAGGATCATATTTTTGTAAAAATTAATACAATTTGATCTATTTAAGAGCTATATATATCTTGTATATATATATGTATGAGAAGAAGCAGACTACTTACTCTTTCCCATCAGAAAGATCAACTACCTTCGTGAGACATGGGGTAGAAGTTTTCTGCAATTCCATGGAGCTCCAATGGGCCTCCCTTTTAGAAGGGAACCTAAACAAGAACTTGTTGGCTGGTGTCAACACTGCAACATGACAGTGAAGGAGGGGTCTGCACTATCAGAGTTTTACAGAATACCTGTATAGAACTCGTTTTTCTAAACTCCCAAAGGAAACTGAAGGGCTTTCAAGATTAATATAAATCAGGTTAGAACAACTCTTTTATGTATTACATGGAGGCAACTGAGCAACTGAGTTGGAGAAAACAGAAATTCACAAGTCAAATAATAATTTCTATCTGCTCATTGTGCCTTTAGAGGTGAATGGCTATTTTTTGTCTTGGTTTCAGGCTATGCATTAACTTCTTGATCTGCAGCAAAATGAAGAATTTCACTTCAGCCTCTAGAAAATTATCAGTTGCCTCTGAGACATAGCTGTGAATTTTCCAGGTGTTCCTATCACTCCAGCCTCTTGTAGGTAGCACATCCTGTCATTGAAATATCTCTCCTTGTATATGCATAAGTTTCCCAGTAACATCACTCCCCTTTTTAAAAGGGTCCATTGGGACTCATCTCCCTTCTTAAAGGAATGCAGTACAAATTGAGGTAAAATAAAACAAACAATAAAGGCAATACCCGTAGCACCAACATGAATGTTACAAATCCACAGATTTATTGTGTTAAAGGAATCTGTTTACAGCGTCTGATGAAAACATTTACAGTTCTTGTTGTTCTCAGTGTGCTTAAGGCAACTATAGAAATTTATTGAGTGTTTTACAAAGGGCTGTTCTGAATGTCAAAATATTTGTCATTCACCTTAGCAACTTTGCTAACCTTGAAATGAATGGAAGGAGAGGAATGAGTCAGAGGCAGGCAGAAGCATTGAGATGTAAACTACAATTCATATGACATACAGGTTCAGTCACCTGGGCAAATTATGTGAATGTGATCATCTGTAATCATCAAGGCTAAGTCTGGTTTAGTAGTTCTCCTTGCTTACAGAAAAACTGAAGCTTTATTTAAGCTAGATTTTAATTTTCAGAATAATGAAACAGGTTTCATCATACTGTTAGTACTACATGACTTTAGAATATGCTGTTCACAGCTGATTATTTTGAGCAGTGGAAGCATAGCAGTTCATCAGTTTTTAAAGTGACAAAAAAACCCTTTAAATTAGTATAAAGAACAATTCAATAGATTGAATTGTACTTTATATGATCTCATTCAACTGCTTTCAACCTCTGTTAATTAGTTTTGCAGGACACAAGGACTTTAATATTAAAGTTACGTGATTGATGCACTATAACATTTCTCAGCACCAGCAAGAGCTTTACTGTTGTTGTTGGTGGTGGTTTTTTTGTTCTTGAAGTGTAGGTGACCATGTTTGACTTGACCTTTCCTGGGTCTGTGTTCTTCAGTAAGATTTTGGCAGTGATTCAGTTATTCTACTGAAAGAATACATAAAATAAGATTCCAGAATTCTTCACAGTACAATAGAGGCTTCCACAGTAAGTTTTAGTGGAGCTGCATAATGCCAGTTGTCACAGAGCCTTCTCATGCCAAACTGACACAAATGAGACTTGTTGAAGAGGTAAAGATTTGTTCTGTAAACAAAGACTGCCACACTGGGGTAAAATGGTCCTTGGCTTTTCTCCTGTAAAGCTTTGAAAAACAAGAAACATGTCTTTGTCTTGTGAGTCTCAAGGTAGACTACCACAGTCCCTTGCAATAACTTTTACAGCCTTTATTCATGCTGCTAATCCTATAGAATGTTTACTAAGTTAATATTTTGAAATACAAGTGAGAAAGGTAACATGGCTTGTCTGGATTGCAATGGGGAACGCTCTTCAAAAGAGGTTACTGTCAAAGAAAGGAAGACAAGAAATGGGAGAACTGTACGAGGCACGCAGAGGAGTATATGAGATTATGGTCTGTTCCAACATTATGAATTCTCAGAAAGCATAAACATAATGGTCATACCTAAAGATTTATCAACTTTGTTGATTCAAACTAGAATTTGATACTTGAAAATGTGTTCTAAGGGATCTAGTAAGTTGCTGCATGTTTTGTTGTGTTCATTGTTGAATTGGCAGGTGTACTTCTTTTCAGTAAAATAAACCAGAACTAGGTTTCAGAGATAAAGAGCTTATTTAACTGGCTTAGAGTATGTAAAGAATGTCAGAATGAAGGAATATGTGACTAGAATACTCAAATATTTGTTTACCGGTTTATTGAAAGATTTTTTTCCTGTTTTCTGGGTTTCCTGTATCAATTATGCCACTTTTAGAAGCATGTCAAAACATTAAACTATAGCTCTTCATAGATTTCCAGTCTCTTCTGCTTCAGTTTAGAAATTAAGAGTAGTAAGAACTGTGAAAATATGGGAAATACAACTGTGATTCCCAGTGCTGGAGAGGAAAAAAATTGAAAGTTTTTACTTAATGTAAGTTAGCTTAGTAAGGACTCAGGAGGCTCTATTACTAATGCTGTATTAATTTAATATAAAGCAGGAATGGGAATAATTGTCTGTTGTAAATTGTCCTTTTTGTCCTCTACTTGCTACTTCCCAAATCTGATTTTTACTGGGCATTCACAGTGATTAAATTTTACTTGAAGTAAACTATTGGAATGGTGCAGGATTCAAGTTGTTCTATTATTCAATTCCTGTGTAAAATTGATTTTGTTGTTGTCAGTTATTATACGTTTAAACAAGTATTAAGCTAAATATAGACTCAGTCTGGTGAATTTGATCAAAATTTGATTTGATGTTAGTAGGAGACCTCGCTGGTAGAACCGCAATGAAGGCGAGAGGCTAAGAAAGTACTTCTAATAAATGAAGCCTTCTTATTAAAGCTACACTACCTTGAATTGGTTTTAAATAAGATTAGGCAAAATGATCTACCGCTTTTGTAAGACATGATGCTCTTTCCTCAAATTTCTCTACTGTTAGTCTCGCATGATTGACTCTTAGAAGATACAGTCAGGGGTCCTGATGCTAGTCACTCAGTACAATAGTTTCATCTGCCTACCAGTGGGAAGTAGTGAATGAATTATGTATTGTAACTTGCTCATGCACAGAGCTTTTGTTTTACTTATTAAGAAGTCCTTTATTTTAACCCACAAGTCTTCATGCTTTTACCTTTCTGATTATCTTGACCATCCCACTTCAGGGGAGTAGGTGAGTGGCTGTGCGGTGCTTAGCTCTCTACTGGAGCTGAGACACACAATGCAGATAAACTCCTGAGAGATTGTACGATAAAGGGAAAAAAGACTGTATTTCTTCATTTAAGGACTTTACGTTCAAAACTGGTTCAAATGAACTGAGACTTTTTTTTTCTTGACCTTGTATTGCACAAGGGCTCAAGAAACTAGTAATGAAGAGATTTGCATGACTGTACTCTTAAAAAAATTAATTTGTGAATGAGCAGAAGATATGTTCTCACTTCTGTGGTCTCAGGCTATTACTTTGTGTGAAATAATCGATATTCCTTTCTTGGTCTTCTTACTGAACACTAGGCTTTGAAGATTGCTGCTCGTGGTTGCTACGATGGATTTCTTAACTTTTAATAACAGCCACATGCATCTGTCATTGTACATCTAAGTTCCCGCAGATGTGAGACAATGTGTTTTTGGACTCAAGCAAGACTGCAGTGACTGTAGATCATTCTCCTACAGAAAAAATTGCATTCACCCAGCATGCCTTCTGAATCACTTGTAGTTCAAAGCTCAGGCTGTATGGCAAAGCTGTAAGGTAGTTCAGTATGGATATGTGCTTTAGTTGGTTGTTGTGTTTGAGTTTTTTTTCAGAGGGATCTAGACAGTCTTGATCAATGGGCCAAGGTCAATTGTGTGAGTTTCAACAAGACCAAACAGTGGGCCACAACAACCCCCAGCAGCACTACAAGCTTGAGGAGGAATGGCTGGAAAGCTCCTCAGCACAGAGGACTTGGGGGTATTGATTGATGGCAACTGAACATGAACCATCAGTGTGCCCAGGTAGCCAAAAAGGCAAATGGCATCCTGGCCTGAATAAGGAACAGTGTAACCAGTGGAATCAGAGTGGTGATCTTACCCTTGTACTCAGCTTTGGTGAAGCTGAACCCTGAGTACTGTGAGATGTTTTAGGTGATGTAGTATAAGAAGGACATTGAGGTGCTGAAGAGGGTGCAGAGAAGGGCAGCCAGGCTGATTAGGGGTCTGGAGAACAGGCCTTGTAAGGAGAGGCTGAGGGAGCTGGGTCTGTTTGGCCTAGAGAAGAGGGCACTGAGGGGAGACCTTATCATTTTCTACAGCTACCTGGAATAAGATTGTAGTGAGACAGGTATTGACTTTTTATCCCCCAACAGAAGAAGAACGTGGAACTGTTGGATTGAGTCCAGAGCAGGGTCACAAAGATGATCAGAGGGCTGAAGTACCTCTCCCATGAAGACAAGCCAGAAAAGTTGTGGTTGTTCAGCCTGGAAAAGAGTTAATGCTTCTGCATGAAATTCATTATCAGCCCCTTTAAAAGAAGACTAATAAATTTTTGAAATACCCTAACTGGAATATTACTGAATGATCAGCATTCTAGATATCCCGAATTCAAAAATAGTTCTGTATGTTCTTTGTAGAGGCTCACTACCTTATCATTTATGTGAGGTGGCAGAAAAAGTAGACTGATCTGAAATTTTTTCAGAGGTCAGAGGAAGGTTATTTGCAGAAATGTTTCTTACATTCCAAATACAATCTTATTTTTTTTTTTCCTTTTCTCCTTTCTTCAGCTTTTCCCTTGTTATAATAGAATAAATTTTTATATGCATCTGGTACTTCTAACCTTCAATTTATGTTCCATTGTGTCCTCCTGAAATTATTTCCTATTGCACGCATTCCCCAGTTCAAATAGTTTTATTATTGTGCCCTTTTCAATTCACTAAGGACACCTTTACATTTTGACAGAAACATAGTTCTTAAAAACATAGATGACCTAAATCTTAAGGAGAAATGTAGTATCATTTCCCAAGAAGATTTCTATTTCATTCAATGATCCTGGAAGATCATTCTTAAGTATCACAGATATGAAATCGTTGTGAAATGAATTTCCCATGAAAGTGACCTCTCACCCAAGAGAGATTAAACATTTGCTTTGTATGTATCATCCATTCTGAGTGAGAATTATACCACAGTGCTCTGGGAAAATATATAGGAACATATTATTTTATATTATACTGGAAAAATAACACCAAAATATACTTTAAAATAGATGAAATAATTTCTACTTGTCTTAGTATTTATATGTAGGTAAGAAGGGGAAGAGCAGATGTGGTGTACATTGAGTTAAAGGATGTTGGAAAATTGCCTCCAAGTAAGCTTTGCATGTAGCATTAAATGTATTATTAAGCATACTACTTGGAGCTTGCTGAGCACCTATGACTGAAGACTAGGAAAGTAGAGGTTTGCACGCTGTATTTTGAATTTATGTACCCCTTGGTCTTCTTGATATACCCCACACATCCTAACTGTAGCACAGTACCAGCTGTGAATAGCAGTGTGGGTACAAACTGCCCTGTGCCTGTGGAAACCAGTTCCAGCTGACTGGTGATGATGAAATTCCAGAGGGTGAGGAAAAAAAACACCATAAGGCACCAAAATTTTTATTGAGTTACCCTTCAAAGTACACATGCATAGCCTGGCCTCACACTCCAGTCCTCAACAATTGTGACACGGAGAAGAGGGATGGTTTGGTGAGCTGCAGCATTATTTACCTCCCCCTTCTGTCCTCATCAGACCAAGTTTCACAGCTTTCATGTGCACTCTGAGTTGAAAAAGGAGGAAGTTGAGAGTGCAGATGGTGGAAGCTGGGTGCTTGAGTAATAGTGTACTGGAGAGTCCTGGGTCACCTTCTTCTGTGCCTGACTTCTGTCTGGAGGTTCATATGCATTGGCACTAAATAAACCAAAAGAAATTTTGAGTGTCCTGCATGCAACACCTGTTTATAACTGTGTTCCATTAAGGAGAAACGAGAGACCAGTTGTAAAGGAGGACCATATTGTGGAAACCTTTAGGAAGTCCAGAACAGCTTTGTAGATTTCTTCTCTTAATATATATATATATATATTTTTTAAGCTGTTTGAAATCCAAGGTTTCAAAACCTGTATTTTCTGGTTTAAGAGCTTCTTTGCAAGACCTCTTTATTAGTGAATTTAACATTCTTTTAAGCCATGTGGGCAAAGCAAAGAGTGAAAAATGTGTTGATTTTTGTTGCTTTGGGTTAAGATTAATTTAATTAATTATATTATATAATTAAATCATTTAAAGAATTTTATTCTATCTTTAAGTCTGGTGACATTGGACTTTTAAAGCAAAAGGCTATGGAAGCGGTATTGACAACAGCTAAAGTGGAACAAGAAACCTAAAAGTTTAGTGCTGAAAGTCATATGGGTGAAAAGAATAATTTTTCTTTTAAGATGTTATGAACTGATGAATGCTCAGCTTGGTTTTGGAGGCTTAGTAATACCTTGTAATTTGATATTTTACTCCAAGATAAAAATTGAGTGGTAGTTTTGAAAGAACTTTGCTTACAAATTGACCAGTCTTCAAAAATGAGAAAAGCTGTTGAAGTTGTCTAAAAGTATTAGCCAATATAAGATTGATCTGAATGCTAAGTTGGTTTAATAGCAATAGATAATGTTATCTTGTTACTTATCTTTGGGAGATAAAGGGTGTTTGAGATAAGCTCCAATGTATGAATGGTTTGTATGTAAACACCAGTATTCTGTCTGTTCTTAGACACCTGTCCTGATTCTCTTGCTGTAGTAACTGATAAAGGGTATGGCAACCTAAACAATACTGTGAGATTTAATAAGAAAATGGTATTTGAGTTGTAAATCAGAAATTTTATTAACTTTTTTCTGAAGGATAATTTGGAGAAGATAATTACGGTGTTTAAAGTACTTATTTTGTTTCTACTCACAATGGGAGGCTATTTATCTATTTTTAATTATTACTATGGCTTAATTCAGTTCTATCTGTAACTGTCATCTGAAGGCAGATTACAGTATTGTGCTGCTTTTTCCCCCTGGTACAGTGTGTATGTTAGAAAAAAGACTCCTTTTTTTATTTATGTATTAATTAAAGTTTTAATTACCTTTCTATAGTTTAAAATGTGTATTTCAAGTTAAAAAGTCTACTAGAAATAAATGGAATTTTTAAGAATTATGAGATGGATTATATAGATCTGCAACTTTTTGGCTTTATTCCTATTTGTTTTTCAGGTTCTGTTTTCCAAGAACACTAGTGACAATCACTACTGGTACACCAACTATGAGGGGGAAAATTTGTACTGATCACCAAAATATGAGACTATTGATTTGTTAGTTTAGGTTGTTTCTTAAGAAAAATTCCTCACACTGTCAGGAATCAAGTGAAACAGATAAGGAAATAAAGTTTAGGTTCATAAACATGCATGGTTAATGCTGTCTTACATTTGCTCATTAAAGTTCTCACAGCACTTTTTAAAATATGTACACAGTCTAATCAAGTTAAATTAATTATTTCACTGATCTTAATGAAAATAAACCCATTTACAAAATCTAAATTCTGCTTGGCACTCTTCCTATTTTCTCTCACTCTTCCTCATTAGGAACTGAATGATCCCTTTCATATAACAGGAGACTTCTCTGACTGGAAAGAATATTATGAAACTCACATTTGAAGAAAGATGAGTTGCTTCTTAATGTACACTGTTTATATGCCTGTCTTGCAGACAAAATTACATCTCTAATATTTCAGTTCAAGACTCCTAAAATGTAATGACTGTTCTTCCTTGGAATCATCTTACCGTATTGTGGCTTGTATAACAGTATAAAATGCATAGCTCATTTCCTGACACTTCAGTTAACAGTACGGCCTGGACTAGAATTTTGGATTAAAAGGTAACAGAATTTCAGCCCTAGTGAATGTGAAGAGCCAGTTTTTGTGCTTCCTTTTGGCCTAAACTTCTGTTTGATGTTGGTGGAAGCTTAGGTAGATAAAGGGCTCAAACTTTAGACCTGGTTCCACTTAACCATCTGCTTTTGAATATTTTCTTTTAAATAAGAGGCCTTACAATCTGTTTTGGTAGCAGAATAACCGAATTGAATTTCTCTGCCTGTGAAGTTTTGAATTCTCTGCATTTAAAAAAAAAAGTGTTTCATTAGTAGATGAAGTAAGGACTTGGTTTCCTATAAACAGGAATCATTTTCAGAGCTTTAGCTCTTCATCCTAAGTGGATGGCTTAAAAGGTGATAAAAGGAAAGCAGGTAGGAAGCCTTCAATAGTACCTTTTTAATGGTAAGGAGTGGAATATTCAAAGACGCTGTCCTCATTCAGCAGCCGCTGAATTTTGCTCAAGATTCTGTGACATGACTTAGAAAAGAGAATCCTCTGGAACTTGATTAAGAGTCAGAAACTAAGATATTAACATAATTATTTAATGAACTCTGTTTCTTATTAGATTGCTTTTTTGTTTATTTGGGATTTTTGGTTTCTTGTTTGTTGGGTTTTGATTTGTTTCGTTGTTTGGTTTTTTTTCATTAGGGAAAATGAAGCATAACTGTGCTATTCTCTGAAACTGTACTTTTGAGTCTGGGACTGGGATTTGTCTCACTGTTGTTAAGCACAAAATATCCACTTCTTCAGTTAACCAGATGTGCAGCATCAATCTGGTGGTCTCCAAATCCTAAGATATATTCCATCTGCACAACATTCCCACTGCAAGTTTTAAAAGAAATACCTTCTTTTGTAAAACTTATTTTCCTGTGCTTATGCTCAGCTACCTGTGTGAACCTTGTAGAGAAGACATAATTTTTGTAACCATGCTACAGGATCTAGCCAGCCTTCCCCATTGTTCATTTACAAATTGTGTGGGAAATAGTTATCTGTAAAAAGAAACCTGGAATCCATAGATTTGCAAATGGGAAGTGAGTACCAAGACAGATGGATACGGAGTTGATAACTTTCATATGAGTCATGTTATCTATAGAAGTTAGGGGATGAGCCTTCTTTTCAGGAGATTGGCAGGAATTTATTCTGTTCACCCAAAGAAGCTGTCATAAGCATTTTCCTAGTGTGTAATGACTATGTTTGCTTTTTAACTCTAGATGATTAAGAACTTCAGACTAGCAAGCTGCTTACTTAATATCTGTATTCTTTTTTTTTCTTCTAGTTGACTTAGCATTTTCCAGGATTTTTTTTTTTTTTTTTTTTTTTTTTTTTTTGTGCACTGCTATTTGTTTCAAATTCTAGCCTAGAAGCCATGGGTCATCCTTGTAGTCAGCTGTAAAGTGACATCTAAAAGACTTGATACTCATTAGAGCAGATAATTTTTTTTAGCAAATGGGTAACTACAGTCTAAAAACTGTGTCTGTTTTTTATGGCTAGGTAAATTTTGGAGCTTGTTCTAAGAAACTACAGATTAATTCATATGCAGTTCTGTTTGGTTATTTTTATTTCTTTTTATAATATCCAAGTTTTTCATGTTCATGACACTTTCATATTATATGCAACGTGAAAATTTGATAGGATATTGGGGCTTATAGAACACCTCATCATCAAGAAGTCCATTACAGACAGTATAGCTAGGGAGATTGTACATTTCACAAGGTAGACTTAAGATGCTATATGTCAGTCCAGTAGACTTCTGTGTAGGGAGTAATTTTCAGGTATTCAGGAAGCAGAGAAAAAAGGTCCCTTTACCATTAAAGATGCCTTTATATACTAGTTTATTAGGTTGGACTGTTTCCAGGGGCTTATAATGGTTTCTTGCTTCTTGATAATGAGAAAGTTTTGATACCTCATTTATGAGGTTTGGTTATTATATGAAGATATTGTCAAACTGTGGAATTTTCATAAAATATGTCTAAGATTAAGTGATCCTAAAGCTTCAAATAGAAGATATTCTGATATCAGTGAACTGAATATTCAGTGCTGGAAGGCACTTACTGTGTTGTAAACTGTATGAATATGTGAGTAATGTAATACAGCTTTTAAGAGGTAGATTCAACAAAAAATTTTGGGGACTTCTTTTGCTGGAATGATACCCTTCGATATTTTTCTACTATTCCAAGTAATTGTGTGCAAGGTTTGTTACAGAGGATTCTGTCTTGATTTTGGACATTTTGTTATAATATTTTTTAGACTGTAATTTGGCATTAGTTGTAAATAATTTAACTGATCAGTGTCACACTCACTAGAAGTAACAGTAAAGAAGTACTTAAGCCTTTTGTAATGTAGGGGAAGAACAGCAGTCAAAACATAAGAATTCTAAATATATTGGTTCTCTTGAAATATTGCACTTTATACCTGTACACTTTTACATATGTTTTATTTATTTGGATCTATATTTATTTGCTGATCTATATTTTGTGAATGTTGAAGTATTTTGGGCAGAATCCTGGATCCCCTGAAATCAGTCTAACACAGATAAATATACAACCAGGTGTGAGAATTCAAACTTCTGTAAAAGATAAGATACTTTGAGTGATGAGTTTAAGATGGCTGGAGATCCAAACATAATTTTTAGGGTGTTTTAAACTTTGTGAAAACCAAGGGTTAAAATGGACAGAATAGCTGCTTAAGTTTTGAAAAGTAGGACTTTGGTCTTAACACAGAGAGTGCAGAACCAGGACCAAAGGGTGCAGGTGAAGAAACTAGGAAGGAAAGAATTGTCTTATTTTCTGGCAAAAGTTTTCTAGTTTGCATGGTGTCTGGAAAGATGGAAAGTGTTAAAGTAACTATATTACAGAATAAAAGATTATACTGGAACTTTTACTTTTTCTGTTGAAAGCTGTGGTTATGCCAGGGAGGTGATGTGATGTAATGAAAGGTTAAATTGTGTAGACATTTTATAGCTTGGCTATATATTGGCCTCAGACAATGGCTGATTGGAACAACCAGCAGGAAAGTAGACAAAGAGGAGAATTATTAGATCCCACTATCCCAATCAAAACTAACAGGGGAAAACACTCAGGTCTGTCGAGAAGCCTTTCCATTTCTTAGGAGTGGAAGGAAAACTTCAGCTTGAATGACAGATGACATTATGCTGAATATATGCAACAATTATGTTGAAAATAATGTGATGCAAATGTATGATTTCTCCTAATGGTCTACAAAAACCCTAAGAATTTTCAAGTCATACTGGATGCAGGGGTATCTTGTGGTACTCTTAATCATGCTGATATCCAAATGATGAATTGTCATGGAACTTAGATAAACATCAATATGAGACTATATTGAATTATGAAAGCAAGTAACGAAATACGTCTCTAACAGTAGTCTTCATGTATATTAAAATAGATATGATGAATAATCTTTATTTCTGATCGTGAAAAAGTATCTTAAGAATGCTTCCAAAACTGCATCTAAGATTTCATCTTCTTTGACCTGCCCCCTCATCTTTTTTATTTTGTTCTAGGCAGAGGAGGAAGAGGGTTTGAATTCTTATATTATAGCACTTGACTATGTGTATTTCATGTTTTCTTTATTTTTAAATAACGGAACTGAAGATTCACTGAAGAAGCCTGTTGGAACTTGAAGCTGTTAATAAGAAGTGACAGTCTTAGGAATATGAGCAGGAGAAGCTGTGAGACTAAATGATGATACCTTGGATGTAAAGAGAATAAAAAGTTTCAGCGTTTTTACAGCTTAATAGAGAAATATATTTAGTAAACACCAAGTCCAGTTTTATAGTAATCTTGGCCTCATATACTCATAATAAAAGCACAGCCCTGAGTTCAATTTTCAAGCTACTCAAAGCCAGAGAAATAACTGAAGTGTGTGCACAAAAATAGGGAGCTAGACAATGAAAAGAAAATAGACGTCCTACTGAAGGATATGAAATCTCATATGAAAAGGATTACATATTTCTATGGTAGTAGACAGACAAAAATTGATAGTATTTATAGGACAGAATCCATATGAGCTTTAAGTAACATTGTTAAAAGAAAATCTTTCTTGAAGCACTGTTTGTGACCTTTTTGTGTTAGATCCCTAAAAGCAACTGCAGCATGAGGCAGTCTCTGGTAATTTTAATTCCTGGGTTTTAAGTCTTCATAAGACTTTTTATTCTATATATATTGCTATAACCTTTTCACTTGTAAAAGAGACAATGTTGTCAATTAGTAGTAGCAGAATACCTGGAAATACAGGGGGGGGGGGAACAAAAAAGTGAGTAATATTGAATAAATGTAGATTAGTGAAACAGATAGTGAATATCTATTGTAGAATGACAGTAAACATCCTAATATTTGTTTTAAGAGAGAGTGATTCATTATGGAAGGGCTTGAATTAATTTGTAATGTTCATAACAAAGAGAGAAAGCTTGAATTGGTGCTCTTTCTTCTGCTAAAGACTTCATGCTTCTCACACTTCTAGATAATTCTCAGTGATTTCAATCAATTTAGAACACAGAATTTATCAATGTAAAACTTTATCCTCCAGATGAATTTGTGTGGCTTATGTGTGAGGTCAGCAATTCTAATTTTTTTTTTTTTATTTCCTTGCTTAGTTACAGTTTTTGCTTCAGCAAGGGTTATCTGGTCATCCTGACTTAATGTGAGAAGAGAATTAGTCTTATGTTCTAGCTCCTTCCCAGATCTAGAATACTAGTGAATGCACAGTAGTATTTCTGTGTCATGGCAAGGATACAAGAGATACGGTAAGTCAGTTTCCAAACTGCTTCTACACCTCAGAATTTTTTTCATGGATACTGAAAGAAACAGATAATGAAATTCCTGGCATATGAAACTGAGCCAGTAGTAACATGTTATCTTCAGGTGTCTAAAAAGCCAACATAAGATTAACTTCTTGCAATTCTTCTGGTTTTATACTTTTATTAATTATATCTTCACTCAAAGTCTATATCAGATAAACTCCAGTTCAGGGAGGGTTCCAACACTGAAGTAAAATTTTGGTTTCAATGAATGCTCACTGAATGTTCATTCAATATATGTTAATAGCTGAAGAAACTTTTCAACGTGAACAACTGAAGTTAAAGCAATGCCTCATTTGAATTCAGTTTGCTTTCTGTTTGAATGAAGCTCATGTGAAAGATAATTTGGTTGTATGAACAGCAAGTAGATTAGGAGAAAAGAGGGGTTTATTTTCCTGTTCTGTAACCTTTAAAGTTTTCTAACTTACTGTGAGCCAGTGTATTGTTGTGCAGGAACTCTAAAGAACAAGGTTTTGAAGGCTCAGAACTGAACTGCCACTATTTTTTGTGTAAGCGCAAATAGTTTTTTGAAGTGTTTTGAACTGCATCCATAGTTGTGTGAAAAAGGCAAGGCAAAAGTACATTCTGATTTTTTACAGATAACAGATGCTGTGAAAGAAGTCTGTCATACATAATATTCAGCTGCCAAATCTCTTCTTCTAGAAGATTTTAATAAATATCCGGTGCAGATATTTTATGTAACAGATAATCTCCTCAAAATCAAATTTTTTAGAGCTTTCTCTTTCCTATAAGTATATAAACGTAAACAAAGTTAGTAAGAATAATTAGTGTGTTTTATGGAAAGCAAAAGTAGGAGCTCTCTTAAGGATTTTAAAATTTTTGCATAAATTGAGGGGAAAACATGATGCAGATTTAGATGCAACATTGAACATTTTAGTTCCACAGCATTCCTTTCATTACTGACCACTTATTTTTTTTTATTGTATCACAGAGCATACTGTTGAGGTGTTTTGTTGGTTTTTTCCTTACTAGAATCTTATTAGCTTAAATACATTTTACTGGGTGTTAAGAAGCTCATCAGGATGATCATATTTCTTCAATTGGAGAACCATGCTCCTGCCATGGTTCATAGCATGTAGTATTTGTGCAGACTTCAGTTGGTTTTGGGATTTTTCTGGGTGATACGTGGGTTTTTGTGGGTTTTTGTTTGGTTGGGGTTTGTTTGTTTGTGGGTTGTTCCTCAGACAGTGTAATCAAAACTTCCAGACTGTGGTTTTGGTTGTCAGTTTTTTGAGCTTTGCTGAAATTTCAGACTTAGTATCAGGACTTCTTAATTTTTTTATTAAGCAAAAACCAGTGTCTGTACTGGTGGTTTCAGGAAGAAAAAAATCTTATCTTGAGATATATTTTCTAACTTGAGTCTGTTGCCAGAGAGCATGTTGAATGCAGTCAATATTCTTTACTAATATTTAACAATTAAAATGCCCTTTACCAACTGTGGTTAGCACACTGAATATTCTGCCCTGTTGAGTAAGCTACGGTTTTGAAGTGAAAAAGAAGTTTCATTAGTATTTAAGTATAGAATCAGCTTCAAGGTCAATCATTCTTTTTTTTTTTTGACATTATTTTCCCAGTATGGAATTCTTTGAAGCTGAAAGACAGATTTTTCAGTACTGTTTTAGTACTTCTACAGCTCATTGACTGAAGACTGCATCTTTAAAATTGAATTTAATTGTTGTTGTTATTACTGGTTTGCAGTGATTTGTCTGAATCAGCTGTTATTCCTCCTATCCAGATCACCAGACTTATTCCACTATATTATAGAATGGTGTACTTTTGTGCTTGTTTGTGGGCTAACTTCAATTTTAGGTCCAGCTATCTATATGGCTGAGCTTTTTAAAGGAAAAGGGGACTACTTTAAACAATTCCCACGCCCAATGAACATCATTATATAATTTTTAAAATGTAGTGGCTGGTTTTCTTGTTAAAAATGGGGCTAGAAAAATTCTAAGTAAATAAGAAAATATTGGTCTGATAAATTGTTCTGAAAAGAACTAGACATGAATGCTTTATGTTCCATATAGATTTAAAATGGAAAACTAAAATATTTAGAGAGGGACTAGTCTGACAGGACTACAGTGCAGGATCAGAGAACTATGGAAGTTGACACCTTGCACTTGAGTAGGTGTCCAGGTGATCCTTTGTCTAATCATCAGAAGTGTATAAACTTCAGTATTAATAGTTTAGTGAGTGAAATTACATGATGGTTTTGGATTCTTTAAGATGAATTAAGCCCTACCTTAGTGTAAGCTCATTTAATCACAATTACTTTTGAATGGAACTTGAGTAAAATTTTTCTAAGCACTTAGGACTAGCCAGCTCTCTAGCCATTTTTCAAATCCTAATATGTGCTATTGAAAACACATATGCTGTTTGTCAAACTGATATGCTTTCTTAATGGGTTTCAACTGTTAAAATAAGGAGATTATATTTCTTCAAGCATAATGAACAGAATAAACTCAGAATTAAAATTGACTCATGTGAGACTGCATGAAGATCATATTCACAACAGGATATAAAAAACCCCAAACTTCTGTGATGCCCGGAAGCAAGACTGATGCAAATCTAACTGCAGCCCTTTAGAGTAAGTTGCCCGAGGCAATGGATCTTCACTCAAGTTTCCGCATCACTGTCATCATGTCACAAAATCTGCAATTTTTTCAGCACCTGAGCTAAGTGTATTATAGGGCTTCAAGACCTGTGACACTTTTCCCCCATGCTATTTCTGGGAGAGCTCAGATCAATTAAGAAACTATCTTCTGTGGAGGCAGAGAAAGAGGTGAAACATAGGGAAAGAGACAGAGATTGTCTATATTAGGAAAAGTTACCCTTTTTATCTCCTTGCATTCCCTGTATTATTGTCCTCTCCTTTTCTTTACCCAAAATGAAAGTTTGATGACAACATTAGAATGGGAACCTATTGACCATTGACAAATAAATCTCTTAGGTCAGTATTGCCACTAATTAGTTTCCTGACAATCCTGTCTACCACATCTTCACAATAAAAGGGAAAAAAGTCTTTTCAGCCCAAAGTTAAGGAGTCAGATTTTCCTTAAACTTATTTCTATAGCAAGAAAAAATTGGCTACAACAAATGTTTAACAAAAGGACTCATCATCCTCTGCTACATTCACAAGACAAAAAGCTTAGACTACAGGACAGCAAAATTCCAGATGGTAGCCACAGGAAATTCTCATGGTGTGAGTTAGGCTATTAGAAGACACTAATATCACATTGGATCAATGGTCATGGAAGAATCAAATAATACTTTTATGAGCTATTTAAGAATCACTAGTGAGTATTCTAATATATATATATGATACACATAAAGAAATGTAATGGAAAAAGAGTTCATACTTTGCTGTACTGAAGGAAAAGCAAAGTAAGGGAAACCTGTTAATTCGCTACTTTTAATTAATTATTTCAGAGAAATGCAATTATCTGTCTGTTGGTCCAATAATATTATTTAGCCTCCATCAATAAATACAGATACTGGATTAAGAATCTGAAATTCTGATAGAATATGTATTTTCTGTCAAGAGTTATAACCTCTGAACAGCAAATGGCTAACCAATAATCATTTTCACCAGCACAGAAAATAAGTTCAGCCAAGGATAGGAACTGGCCAACCATGAAATTGTGCACTTAAATGGACTTCACACTGACAACAGAATGCCAGATGAAATTTATATAGGCCTGCTAGTAACACATCTGCTATGTCTTATTCTCTGGAATCTTCTTACCTCAAATCCCTTTGTAATGAAACTAGCAGTCTAGCCATTGGTTATATCAGTGTCAGTTTTCAGCATCATATTGATCAAATTCTTGTTCTCTGAAGTTTAAACAGCAAAAATTATTCGCTTCTTTCCAAACTTTTAAAAAGGAGGTGGCAGCTAAAGTTATGTGTGAATGTCAGGAGCAAAATAACTATTTCAGGAACTATTGCACTTTGTCAGTGTTTTGAGGATTTGTGAAAAGACAGAATAAACTACAAAACAGCAGGATATGTAAGGCTACACACTGAGAGAAAATTTACTTTATAGAAGCAAAATATTTATATGTACAATATATTAATACATTTTTATTATTAGCAAATACTACTTAAAATATATGTAGACATGTTGGTTTTAGAAAAAGGTTGGATTTTTTTCCTTCAGGAAAAGCTGTGGTATATAGCACTGGATTTCCTTGGTAAGTTTGTAATGTCCATTTAAACATTCGCTTGGAAGACAGGAAACCTTCATAACTGCTGTAAAAAATGCTGAAGTTGTATCTACTTTATTAATATGAAGACAAAAACACCATGGCAATTCAAAATATTCTGAAGATTACTGGTTCTTAAATCTATTTATAATAGTGGATTTACATAAGATAAGGAATGCTACGATTGTAAATTTCATGTAAATCAAAGAGAAATTTTTGCATTAAAAAGCTAATGCAGGTGATGTGAAAGCACTTTCAGGTAAAAATGCCACAAACAGATCTACTACAGGAAGCAGATACATACTGAACAAGGTCTTCTCCTTCATTCTTTGCACCCCAGCATTTAATGCTTATATTTCTAATTTTAATTTAGTGTATTTAATATTTGTTCAAGAAAAATTTATATCCTTCTTCATGCTGGACAGGTAGAAAAGCAGACAAAATACCCTTGATGCTCTTCCCAAGTCAGTAAAACCACCTTTTATTTAGCTTTTCACTCTGATAAATAGAAATCATTGTAATAAACTTCAATTATTTCACTCTACATGACTAGAAAAGTCCAGCCTGCTAGCTGAAATGCCAGTACCCCTATAGCATCTCTGTATAATCTGCACTTTTTCTCTAATCCATTGCTGTTGACTACAGATAACTATCTCATTCAGTGTGACAGGTTGGTTCCCTGATTCAGTAGCTGGTAAATCTAGTTCATTTCCCTAGAACACTGTGCTATGCTGCAAGGTGAATTAAATGTGGGGAGTAAAGTGCAGCCTTCTCTCTCTAGGTCCCAGCTGATTTGCAGGGAAGACAGGACTAATCCTCATATGGACTGCATGTAATAGTGAATAGTTTGGGTACCCTTTGCAGTAGTCTTTCCCCTGTAAGTAGACAAAGTCAGGGAGAGTCACCATGATCCCACTACAAGGATGCTACCAAGCGACAATATCTGCTAGATCTTCATAGTAAATTTCAATAAACCTATTAACCGTATGTCAACACCAGCAGAAAAATATGCACACTCTATTAAATTGGCTCCTTCTTAGCAATGTAGACAGCAGCTAGCTGGCACAGCAATATCTACATGGCAAATAGAAGCTTATTTTCAAGAAAGGGTGATGTTAAAGTAGCATTACACTCTACCTGATTGCAATGATATATTTTTTTCTCCATTCAAGTATTCGTAACAGCAAAACTATTTTCAATTACTTTCTGTATCAGTCTGTGATGAGAGGAGGAAAATATTAATAACCTATCTATATCAGGCCACCCAGTCACACTGTTATTTGTAAGAGTTTCTATTTAGACATTATTGTAAATGGGACAATGAAGTCAGAAAAGTGATACTGAGTCATTGATAGTGAGTGATAGTGAAAGGTGATAGTCAGTGATAGTCAGTGAAAAGTGATAGTGAGTCAGCCATCCAGGTAAAAAGTAACCATTATGGTTTCTACAATTACTCACTAAAAGAATTCAGTTTGAAAATGAAAAGACTAAATATTCTAATTTTTTTATTTCCCCAGAGTCTTCAGTAAGGGGTGTATTTCTCATTCTCCTTGACACAGTCCAGTTCAATCCATCTCCAGCTGTCAGAAAAACTCTAATTTTATTAAGTAAGAGAATGAGCTTCCTGCTTCCCAAGGGACCAGTAATTCACACCACAGTTTCCTGCTACTTAGGATTTGTTCACACCATCAGAATACTAATAATTAAATGTGTGGACCTATTTGGAAAAAAGACTCAAAAGACCAACAAAAAATTTTACCCATAATTTCAAGTAAAAATTTAGAAATTTTTTCAGAATACATTAAGCCAGTTATCTTCCCATAGCTTTCAGAGTCTTTTCTTTCTCTCATTCATCCATTAAAATAAATAAAAAAAAATCAGACATGGTAATTTACATTATAAGATTTTGTGTTTGGATTTTATAAATTTGACCAAGACAGATATCAACTGCTGGGGACATCATGCCCTGGATAGTGCTATCACTATTTCACACGAGAATTCCTGAAATTTCATTATATATAAAATGTATAATAAGACCAGTATCTTCAAAGTCTCTGGCTTCCTATAGTATTATAGCTTTATTTACTTTATACCTGACTGTACTTACATTCAAACTTTCACACTTATTACTGCTAAGACACCACTAGATTCTTAATTACTTGTGTCCCTTGAAGTTCAGTGTCAAAAGTTATCAGAGTTCAAAATAAACTTGTTTTAATTGAAGCTGTGCTTCAAAAATATTAAGTGCTACATAAAGATAAGGAAAACAAGTATGATGTCTCCAGTCCGATGCCTAAGTTTGAAGTATATGTCTTATCCTTCTTTTAAAAAGGATGAAAAGAGAAACAAGAACCAACTCACTTCATAGGAGCATTGTGAAAACTAAAATAAATCTTCATCTTCGGATTAACAAGAGAGAAGGAAAACTATAAATAAAAGGGAATTAATGGCTGTTTCTAGATCAGAACAGACTTAAGTGAAGATCATCTGTGGCTGTTTTCTCAAGAATAATCATTCTCAGACTTAATATAAAAATTCCCAGCCCGTGTCTGAATAAAGAAATTATTGCAAAACTACTATGTAATCATGCAGTTAAAAGCTTTTCATCATGTTAAGCAAAGTTAAGGCTATAGAAGTTACAGTTGTTTAGCATTTATGTGCAACCCCTTTAAAACTATTTATTTTTATTCTAGAAAAAAAAGATTTCTGAGTACTTTTCAATATCTGCTGTATACCAGATATTACAATGGTAAATGGGAATTTTTTTGTTAGAAATACTTAACACCACTGAATTGTCAAATTGTTCTGTGAAGACAAAGTGGAAAAACACACAGATGCTTGGATACATTAGGGACAGTGTGTAGATTCATAAATACATTGCTTTCATAATCCAGATTTGAGCACTGCCAAATGCTTTTGGAACATTTTCAATTTTAAGCAGTAAAACTAGTAGCAAAATTTAAATATTTGAAAAATATCTAAAACAGCGGAGAGTCAAAGTCTGAAGAGGAAGGAAAAATATTAAAAATAA
This sequence comes from Phaethornis superciliosus, assembly GCA_023637945.1. Taxonomy (NCBI): domain Eukaryota; kingdom Metazoa; phylum Chordata; class Aves; order Apodiformes; family Trochilidae; genus Phaethornis; species Phaethornis superciliosus. The sequence continues at coordinate 78,312,184 of JAJQWJ010000002.1, forward strand.
AATTTTCTATGGTTTTTTTTCTAATACTAAGGTGACTTGCCCCTGGCATCTTGATGACTTCCTACAGACATGTAGCTGATCCACAAGGCCACAGATCGAATGTCTGTTCATACATTCAGGTCTTGGAATGTATTTCCACTTCTACCCATGAGACTTTCCATTTATTTAATTTTATATTCTGTGCCTTAGGAGGTCCCAGAAATTCCATTCACATTCATAACTCTTGAGAGATTACCCATTTTTTACTTAGTGTAGAAGCTGGTTTTGACATTTCTTGCATTATATCCTTAAGCCTCACCACATTTTCAGAAATACAAATGTGTTATTGACATTTCAAGCACATTTCAAGTAATTCAGCCTCTTGTTCCAGGAGAAAGCAAGAGCAAAATGACAATTGTTTTTTTCTGATGTGATTAGACAGAGATTAAATTTTAGTTTGAAACCTTCTGAATCTATCTGATTGCTGCCAATTGATCTGGTATCCTATTTCCAGCTACAGCTGATGCTTCAGTAAAAAAGGATAGGGCACCTTTAAAATTCATCTGGCATATGTCCTTATTTGCAATTGGGGAGTTTTTCTGACCCTCATACAGGTCAGTGTCTGAATCCTTGAGGCAAATTATTTGATTTTCTTTACCAGCTCCCCTTTGCAGAACCATGTGTTAGAATTGTAGAATTAAAATGGAGGTTAATATTCCACTACTGGTGTGTTAGCATAAAGGTGGGCATGAAGTGAAAGCAGAATGAGTTTACACATCATACTGAGAAAGATTATACATCCTTAATCACCTTGAACAGCACTGAAAAAATCATGAAATTCAAATTTGGTACAGCATAGAGCCATGATTTACTATACAACAGCAGAAGGATGTATTTTGTACAGCACCACTCTTTACATTACAATGTGTTAAAGCAAGTCTATTTTGGTTCTGCAAATATTGTTGGGATAAAGCAATTTTTCTAGAGACTAACAAAACCACATAGTATTTTTCTCTGATTCTTTTTCTTGAACCACTGTGCGGAAAGAATCTAGGATGCTGCATTCTCTGTAATCTGCAAAAAGAAATTCTATTAACCTGTTCGGATTAAACCTTGCTGCTGATATAACTAAGTTTCTACCCTATTCAGCTTGACTTTAACAGCAGGTCAATTTCATTAGCAGAAATAGAAAAAGCAATAATAAAGAGCTGACACTATCTCCACTGGGACACACCAGTTCCATCACACCTTACAGTGAAAACCTTTCTAAATTCTACTAAAGGAACAAAGAAAAGACATTAGTAGCAACCCCAGTACATTATTTGTCCCTCTGTAATCCACGGATATTGCATCACTTGCTTTCAAATTTTGAACATCAAATGTAGTTTAAAAGTTTTAGATTGTTAGATTTGCTGCCATATGTCACAGGCCACATTAGTAAAGGAAAAATATATGCCAGAAAAATTATGGTGGAGAATAGAAGAGTTATGGTATGGGAGATAAAAGTATAAATAAGGCAAAACTAGAAATGTTGCCTTGTGAGTTCCCTGAAATTGATATGCCTTCACTATATTTTAAAAATATAAAAAATTAAAAACAAGTAAACAGAAAGACATACCCCCTCATATTAAAATGTTAATGCTCTCTAAATACAAGGATATTGGTTAAAAAAAAAAAAGGAGAAATTACTCTTTTAAAGTAGAGTAGCCAAAGAAGTGTTCTACTCAGATCCTCTTGTTTTAGAAAGTAATTAGAGTGAAATGTTAGCACTAAAAAAAAAAAAAAAAAGCTCAAGAACAAGCCGACTTGACAACAAAATGTTCAGAACTTATATTCAGAGGGTATTATTATGTTCATTTTTGTACTTGGTATGACCAAAACTTGCAGTTACCTACAGTTTTAGCTTCTCATAATACTTGCCTAAAAAGTGTGTGAAAATGTTTTGATTACAAGCTTCTGAATTGTTTGTTTAGAATCTCAAATAGCCTATGAAGTTGCATATATTTCCATATGAACTTCAGTGCCTCACATTCTTAAAAAGAAACATATTAAATTTAGTAGATGGAGACAGATTTCTGTCTGTGAATGAGTCTACAGGTCTGGGAACTACAGACTATGATATATTGGAAGGGGTCTTAAGTAGGTTTTGCCATTCAGCAATACAACGATTATTCCAATATAAGAGAGATTTTCCTGTCTTCACTTCTGATCTCTAGTTCTGAACTAAACTCGTACCTTGTCCTGCTTACTCTTATAATTCTAATCCTGAAGCTTATCACATCCTTCTTTTCTTCAACACTAGTAGCACACAAGAGTTCAGCATGAAAGTCCTTTTATGAAATAAAATTACAGTACAAAGTCCAGAACAGAAGAGAGTCTAGCCTCTGATTGTAAGTTACAAAATAAACTATTCTCTTCCCAGGTATAAGCACTCATCGATGATCTGGCAACACACAAGAATAAATCAGACTGCAAAGAAAGAAAACTTTGCATCATGTAAATGCTAAATAATTACAGAGTCATACCAAACAAACCTAATGAGGGGGGTGTTGGTCTCTTCTCCCAGGTAACAAGATAGAACAAGAAGAAATAACCCCCAGTTGTGCCACGGGAAGTTTAAATTGGATATTAGGAAAAAAATATTTACTGAAAGGCTGGTTAAGCATCATTGGAACCAACTGCACAGGAAAGTGGTGAAGTCACCATTCCTGGAGGTATTCAGAAACGTATATGTTGCACTTTGAGACATGGCTCAGTGGGCATGGTGATATTGGTTTGATAGTTGAACGTGATGATCTTGGAGGTTTTCTGCAACCTTAATGATTCTATGATTCAATGAAGGAGGGAAAAGGCATGAGCACTAAGAGTAAGACTCAAGTCCAACGATTTCCTGCATAGACCAGAAAAAGTATTTATTATCTCTTGAATGTGTTTCCTACTGCCTTCTGGTAGAACTCCACCACTCTTCTTGATGATTGCCAGGGAGTATTGCTATAACTCAAAAAGAAAGCATTGAAGAAGTCAGTGCTCTCCAGAAACTGTGAGGGACCTTTGTTCTGTAAAACAACCGTCATATGATAATATTTCTCCCCTGTTTCAGGACATTGAGACAACAACAGCAGCACAGAAAGCTGTGAATCAAGAAAACAAAGTATGCACATGCATGATGTGAACATAAAGCTAAAGATTTCTTTACATATGGAATAAATCCCTCAGGGAGACAAGAATGTTTATTCCTCACAACCTAAACAGAAAATTTCCAGGATTTTTTTAATTACTAGAAGCTGAGTGAATACCAATATATTTTCAAAATGTCTTCTATCTTTTAAAAGTCTGAAGTTCTGACAAAAAGTGGAATATCTACAATACTTATGTGCTAACTGAAACTAGAGTTCCTTTATCTCTTTGCAGATGAAGAATGTAATATACATAATTTAGTTAAAAAACAAAGTACCGCATTAGAGATGGAACTGTGCTGTACCCTCCCACCATTTGAAGTACCTTAATGGTACTTCAGAGTTTCATCAATGGTGGGAGGGTATAGTGCTCTGAAGTGAGATCTGGTGGAGAGCAGAACAAAATGCCAAGAATAGAAAGCATCAATGCTGTTAAATTACAAACAAACCTAAAGGGCTCAGAAATAATAGGTAAATAGAGACCTGCAGCTTTAATACAGGCAAATAAAGACCTGCTGCTTTCATGCAGACACAAGGGGAAAAAATCTTTTTGGAGGAAAAATTGAACTTGATACCCACCCATATATTATACGTATCACTGCACATTGTTAAAGCTCACATTAATGTGGCATATATATATTTAATTACTATAAAGATCAGATTTGAGTACTACGTTGTCACTATAATAAATAATATAATAAAGTGTCATTATTATATATGGTCTTGCTATTTCTATAAATTTTGTAATGTTTCTCAAAAGCTCATGTATCTTTGATTGTTATGTGACCTGAATGTATGAAGCAGCAAACATTGTGTAAAATAGTTGTGTCTGAAAGGAAAAGTTTGAATAATTAAAATACAGAAACAACAATCTTACATTCTCTTAAAGGGATTTTAAAGGGCTGTGAGTGTTTGGCATTGAGACATACTTCATATGAAGTGTTATTTCCCATATTTAAAAAAATCCAGTTGAATTCCTGAGACCTAAATTAAAGGAAAAAATTTGCATATTTTCATATCCCAAATATATATTTTATCTTCCAGGCTGTACATCCGAGTATTTCTGATAGAATGCACTAGGCCTCGTGACGTATTAACTGTCAGTGTAGTATTTAGGACCTGGATTTCATTTTGTTCAGTTCAGACTTCTACAGAAGTTTCATTTAACCATTATAATGAAGATATATTAATCTTTTATGTACTAGAATTCATTCACCTTTTTTATCCAATGATTTTCTGGCCTGTATTAGCCTGTATCAACTTATGCCTGTTGGCAATTTCACACTTTCGACAATTCTAATTGATTAATTAGGAATCAGACACAACCTAAATTGTGTAAGTACAATTGTGAATATCTTGAATAAAGTTCAAAAAAATTATTATTACACAAAACATGCAATTTACAAGAAGATACAAAGGTGTGTTTTTTTAATAACTGTATCAGCCTTGAAGAGAGCAGTACATGTTGCTTACCAAAACTTCAGCGAGGAATTCAAAGCAGTGTTTTACAGAAACCTCATAGCCTCATCATGGAAATCCTGACTGGACAGCATAGGAAACAGCCAGTGACTCAGTTAAACTGACAGTCAAGTTTTCCTTATATTCAGTATGGGATGTATGTTTAATTTCTGCATCACTGACCTGGCCAAAAGGATGATATAAGCCCTCATTAGTTATGTATCTTGTTTTAAAACAGGGGAGCAGTTGGCAAACTGGAGGGGAGAGCTACTCTTCAGAAGGGTATGGATACATTGGGATAATGGACAAGGAGAAATCTTACAAACTTCTAGACACAAGTGTTTGAGAGACTAACCCATTGCAACACCTTAACTGCAAATAATATTTGGGGGTTGTGGTAAAGAAGCTGAGAAGAATGCCTTTCCAGTGATGAAAGATAACACCAGGATTACAGAGAAGAGACAACTTAGCTTTTCTAAAAGTTCACAATAAAAAAAAAACAAAATCAACCAAACAAACCACCACAAAAAACCACAAACAAAAAACCACACAACCATCATAAATTCCGGCAAGATAAATTCCAATTAAATACAAAAAGAAAAAACCAAACCAAACAAACAGAAAACAACTCCTCCGCGAACTGCGGAGTGTTCAAAGATTTTGTCAGGTGTCCAGAGATAGTGGAAGTCCCATTCTAAGTAACACTCAAAAAACCTGACAGGACAATAACACTTATTTAGATGGGATCCAACTTCACAATTTCAGAACTGGTCTTGCTTAAAGAAGTAGAAGACCGGACTACCAAATGCCCCTTCAAACCTAATTTATTCTTGGATCCTATAGCCACTTTCTACTTTGCATGGTTTTTAAATGCATTATTCATAGGATCAGGATTAGATTTCAGTATTCTTCCTAAGACCTACCTGTTCTACTTTTGTTCCAGACTTATCCTATATAGATCAGGGGAAATTTTCAGTAGTTCTTAAGTTCCATTACATCACTCATTTACCATTAAAAGATTTGGATATTTCAAAAATTTATTCAGTTTGGAAAATCAGGATGAACAAACTGAAATAAAATCATAAGCTAAATGTTACAGAAAATATTAAAAACCATACGAATTATGAACATTTGCAAAGCAAATATGAAAACCTTTAGACCAGCTGTTAACTACCATTTGAAAACCAAATTAAGTGAGCTTGGAAAAGAATGCATGGAACCAGATGGAAGAATTATGTATACCCAGAGAATAACTGTTTCTTTATTTGCTATTCTAACTTACTTTCATGCATGCACATATCACTACTGAAGGAAACTGCTTTAATCTGTGTAACATCTTGAAATATGCTGTGTCCCGGTCATTTTTTCCTTCATTGTTAGCAGGAGAAAAGTAGGAATAGAAGAAAATGCTTGAGTCATCTTCGCTTACAATATGAGGTGTCTGCTTATGACCAGTTATTATAGTATTAAAAAAGCATATCTAATCATATAAGATGTCCTTACACATCAAACTAACAGCTTATATATGTAGCTTCTGTTTACATTAATAATGTCTTATATTTGGGCTATTTTGGTTGTGCAGAAGTATACTGAAAAATATTTAATTGGCAAGTATCTAGGATACGCCAGGCAGCTTTGCAAGTACATGGTTAACTAAAAAATTCATATGCTTGAAAGTGGTGCTGCCAAAAAGTATATTTAAGTAGAACTTGATGGAGAAAATTTTACCTATATGAAATGTGCTAATAGACAGATAGGAAATAAAGATGTTTGAAATTAACTTGTTAACACCACAAGAAGGAGGATATTATAGTTTTAGTTTTCTCAGAATGACAAGGAAATTGAAAAATATATTCTAGCCACACCCAGAAATTAATTTTCTACATATGAAATCAATGCATGGTCCTCAGTTGCTGCAAATACATCTAGCTTGTGAGATGATTTACCATACCTTAGGCTGCTCTCTGATTTTTGCATATATTAAGTTTTTCAAATTTAAATTTAAAAAATTAAGTCATATGTTAATAGATTTATGTGCATATGTGTATATATATATTTAATCCTAAATAAATGTCAAAACCCTTTCAAATTACTCATTATCTGGCTTCTACTGCTGTGAGGCAAAAAATGTTTTCAGAGATATAAACTTCATGATAAAAACTAAAAATAAACAGTAGGATACAGACATCAAATGCTAATGTACTTTCAGCATTTTTTTAATTAAAAATTAATTCCTTTGTTGTCAGTATAGAATGTAATGGTGCAGTGAGATGAAATTAGTACCCAATGTATAGAGATTAAAAAGGATATTTTTCCTTGTTTCGTGCCACAACTGTAACAACTTTGCATAATCGCTGCAGCAAGTTGTGAAAGAGGCAAAAAATGAATAAAACTTGCTGACTGTACAGAGGATAAAAATCATTGCTGTGAATTTTCAACTGTACTGCATTTTGCTATTTACTGCACAATACACAAACAGATGATGTTCAGTGCAGATGCAGACAGAAAATAAAGGCCTGCCAGGTCCAGATGTCTTAACACTGAAGAAAAGATAAAAGCTGAATTTTAAAGTGTTGATATTTTATTTCTGAAATATTTTTCTTTTAATTTCTCACCCCGTAAAGCACTTTCCTTTCCTGTTTACTTCAAAGCAACCAGACAGCTGAAGCTTGTGGAACAAGAGCTATTTGCATGCTTTAATTCTCAGTTTCTACAATTTTTAGTAGAAAACTGAACATTTCTACTTAAGAAGATAATAATCAATGACTTACACAAAAATACTATTACTGAAAGAAAGGTAGCCAAGAACCAGAGAGTTACATTCATTTTTCTATAAAAAGTGCAAATCCTAGTTCAAGGAGTAATGAAGGAAAGTTTGTAATACACAGTTCAACAAAAGCTGCTACAGCAATAACATGAAGCTGTAATAAGCAGAATTTCCTGAGCTTCTCTAAAATCCACAGCAGCTCTGTCAGTGGTGCCAAAGTCACATACAGCTAGAATAACGATGAGGTCAGTGTGAAATCCTTTGTGTAGTCATTGCTGCAGTGCATAGGGAATGAAATGATTTACGCCTTCTTTAAAAATCATGTAAGCAGGCAACAGTTTTAATTGAGTGCTTCTTCATTCCTACCTGCAGAACGACCTATGGTATAAAAATAAGCAGCTCTGTTAAGAATTGTCAGAGCTATATTTTTTCTTTACTTCAGTCAAAGGGTAAAGTCCAACTTTACTGTTTCCTCAGCAGTTAGGAAGACAAAATTTAGAGTAGCCTAAGCTTTATCTTATTCTGAAAATTTTTGATGAAAAATACATAACAATTGCTCATCAGCTACACAAATTTGTCCTTAGAAAGGGAAAAAATTACATAATATTTCTATGACCATATAAGATTTTGAAGATGAGCTTTTCCCCCCCTAGAAGTGTTTTCCATTTTAAACATATTTCACAGTCTGGCAGATGGAGGTCAAATCTACCCTCAGCTATACATACTTAATGCAACCTTCCAGGCACTGCATAGATGAAAATTTGGATCTGTGCTGTTCTTTCACAGTGATCTCTCATTTGAGTGTGCATGACTGATTTGCTTTCCCGACCATGTCTCTCAGCAAATAAAAGACAACAGGTTATCTGTCTCTGTCCATAGCCTGATGTTACATTTTGCAGAATACTATGGGATCTGCAACATGCCAGACAGGGATATCTGGCCTCCTATAACATGGAGAGGTAGTCTAAAGCTTGTATTGCTTTATTTCCAGTCCTAGGCTGCAGAAGTCAATCTAAAACAAGCCTGCACTACCAGTTCTTATTAAGATTTGTGTGAACTCTCTCTGCACTGAGAAAGGGAACTACAACAAGCAAGAATGTGGGTGTATACAGAAACATAAAAACTATTCCATACACATGCTTGTTAAAAAATGTCTTTTTTCCTGCTCATTCTCTTGTCATTTAGCTGTCCCCCTGTGAAAAGTTCTTGGCTCCCTGTGCCCCTTGACTGTGTTTCTCAGATGAAGCAATGCCCAGAAGTCTCACTACAAACTTTCATCACATCAGGAACAATGCTTGTGAAAAATCTAATCATGAAACAGTACAAAAGTTAGCCTCAAGGGGGCTGCGATTTTACCTTCAGCAACATCAGAGGATACGGGCTAAAGAGACTGCTGTATTGTTGACTGTGCTCCACTGAAACACCACCTTCCCTCTGAAAAGTAGCAAAATAAAACCCCCAAATAAAACCCTCTCCCCTCAAATTCTCCACATTCCACATGTTCCAAAATTAAAAAGACTAAATATTAAAAATCCTAATGCTACAGAATTTAATGGATCATAAATTCGGGCTGGTTAGTTCTAAAGGTCACACCAGTTTGCTCAGGGCTTTTTCTGGTTTTGTTAACCCTGAAGAATGGTGATTGAACAGCCTCTCCCACCCCTTGACTGTGGTCAGAGTGCCTTGACTTTAGACAATATGAATCTCTTGTTGAACTTGTATCCAATGTATATTTTTCCTGACATGCATCAGTGCAAAGAACCTGGCTTCTGATACATTTTACATGAAATTGAAATCAGTCATTATGTAAAATACAGACTGAAACTTTGAGTTTGACCTTTTCAGCTTATAAAAAGAGGGTAGAGGAATATCCCACCTCCTCTGCCTGATAAGCTTTAGGAGTGACTGCCAATAGGTATTTTAGTGTCCCTGGCCTTGCAAGAATACTTTGAAGAAATCAGCTGAAGCCCTTCAGGAAAGGTAGAAAAAGAAGAACCAAATTTCTGGAGGAAATTTCATCTGGATGAAATATTAATCTTCTCTGAAGTAAAAGCATTTTAAGTATTTCAGCCTGGGGTCAGAACTGATGATATTCAAAAGCATATGAAGCTTTCAAGCTCTGTGAAAATGCACAAGTTCTCAAGAGTATGTTTTATGGTTTAAACATTGAGTTCATTGCAAGAGAAACAAAAAATAACAACAAACCCTACATGCATTTGATATAGTCATTTGTTGAAAATACTTCTTAAAATACTTCCTTTTCTCAGAATAGCCCTTTCGATACTTGGTAAATATTAATTTATGGAGTATCCAAAAGACACAGAAATATATATTTATACTATTGTTTGGTGTTTTTTGGTATGGTTTAGGCTTTTTTGTTTTTTGTTTTTTCTTTTGAAAGAACAGAACATCTATTCTCAAAGACAGAACATCTATTCCCAGCTTCACAGAGAAAATCATCATCAGAGCCAGAAACTAAACCTACAAACCTCACTTTCTCAGGCAGACTCAAGGGCAACATTTTTCCTTCTCTCCTGACCACTCTACAACTCAGCTAACATGGTATTTTGGAGATCTGAGATTGAATCTTGTCAGATAAACAGGAAAGAGGTCAAACTCACAGAGAGGCCAGAGGCCCTGCTCCACAACAGATGATTGGTTACAATATAATATGTACTCCAATTAATATGCATAGGTAATAGAAATTTCTGCTGAAAAAACCAAATTGAATGTTATGAAACACCCATGACTAAACTCCAGGATATGTAAGCCACCTGTTTTGTTTGTTTGTTTGTTTTGTTCTTGTTTGTCTGGGGTTTCTGCAAGTTTTTCAAGTTGGACAGGTTGTTAAAACATTTAACACTAAGCAACAATATTAAACAAGTTAAATCACCAGTTGCATACCAAAAAATGTTGTTCTATGCTCAGTCTTTTTACTGATATAAACAAATTCACTTGGATGTATTATTATAGAAGTTTTGTTTAAATTTTATGGAGTTTTGCATATGAAGTTTTGCTGCCTTTGTTCCTTAGCTGTAGTAGAAAAAAAGTATAACCAGACATTGAAATAAAAATGGACAATTGATAAAACAGTGCTAGCTGAATTCAGACATTATTGACAGTATTTTGCTTTCAATTTTTCCACACATTCCCATAAAACTCTTTGAAGCTAGCCAGATAACATCATCTTCTCTCAGACTTTCCCCCTCACAAGGAGATCTCAATTCACCAGGCTCTTCCTAATAGATTTATACAGCTGAGATTTGCATTCTCAGCAAATGTGTTAGGGAGGGGAAAATGCTTATCTTGACATAAGCTAAATAGTTTCCACCACAGATAGAAAGATAGGCCAAGTTAGTATATTACCAGAATTCTACCCTTATCAATACCTGTTATGGTGTCATCACAGACCACATCTTAGACTACCCTTGGTAGACTCTGAAAATGTTAACAAAAGTGACCTATATCAAGAAAAGATGTAAGAAAGTGTTCTCAGGAGCACTGAAGTTATTACAATCAAACAACAATTATTACAGCAAGTTATTACACAAACAACATCACTTACTCAGTTCACAGAAACCTTTTTTCTTTGGTACTGTCCTACATGCCTGTTAGGCATACTGGGTAATTCTGTGAGAAAACCTTGTAGTCTTGGAACTACTAATATGGAGAGGTATATATTTAGTGTCCTGTTACTTACCCATTCTTAATAGTTTGTTATGGGTTCTGCTTCTCACAGCCCTAGTAGAAAGAAAAATAAAACAAAAAACCAAAACCAGATGCAGAGTTCTGAGTCTCTTATATTAAAACACATAGTGTGTTAAAAGTTAAAGATAACACCCCCAAAGCATTCATCTGCTATAAAACTATTTCAGGCCCAGATTGCAAAGTGAGTTTGAAGGGGAAAAAAAAAAAAAAAAAGAAAAAAAAGAATTTATTTTATCTCAACTGTGGACCATAGGTGTCTCAACTGTGGACCATAGGTGAAACTTTGACAGAAAAGAAATATTTACCTATAATTTATGTTAACATTTCAACATATTTAAGCATGACATCACTAATTTATGGCCATCTAATTTAGGATTACTATAATTTAATTTGAGGCAGGACACAAACTACTTGAATTTTCCACAGGTAAAAATTCAGAAGGAGATGCACCTATAACATGGTACAGTCATATCCAATTATATTAAGACGTTCTGTCAGGAAGAAAAAAATTACCTCCCTCTCTTCAGAGACATCTGTATAAAAACAGTATTCAAGCTTCTCATGAAAACAAATTTAGAGATCAGATATAATAAGTTATCTATCCTATGTTAGTTTTCCACTAAGATCCTAATATTTTTCCTGTGCTTGAAGTAACTATTTTTTTCCCCTTCTATTTTTTTTTTTTACTCAGCAGCTATATAATAAATGGCACATAATTCATACCACTTCCATACTAATTTGATACATCATTTTTGTATCACATCTTTTATTCACTGTATCAAATGATCAGATTAGGACAGTCTTCTCAACTAGTTTGATAAATGCCTACTTTTTCATGGAGACAATTCCTTCCACTGATCTTGTTCTCAGATAATGTCTGAGGGTGTCCCATACTGCTCATTTGGGTTAAAGTAAGATTGAACCCATCTCAACTGGTGGGCGTGGATAGAATTAATCTTTTCCAACAGCCCCTGGGGTAAGGTTAACCTTCTGCTAGTTGATCTCTTTTAACAGCACAGTGTGCAAGATTAACCTCTTTAATTCTCTGCAAGGTACTCTAAGAGTAAAGATCACTACCCAGTAGGTTTAAAAAACCCCCAACTTTATTTAAAATTGAGTAAGATTAAAAAACTTGTCCAAAACCACACAATAATATTACTCTCAAATCAATGGGTTACAAATAACAGAACTTAGTAAAATTGTGTTCTCAAAGTAACAGATTACAATTGACAAAACTTACCCAAATTAGAAATTATGTTACCCTTATGTGCTGAGGTTAGAGAGAGTGTGAGACAGAGAGATGAAGAAAAGAGGATAAAAAGATATCACCACCCTTGGATCCAGTGACTATCTTGGCACAACAGTGCTGTCATTGGATGGCAGGGACATGCACTGAATGTTCCTCGTCTGCTTCTTTTATGCTACCAGTCCTCCTCTCTCTAGGTGAGGTTTGGCCTATTTGGCACAGACTTGGTACTGGGTTCAACAATGTTCTAGAAATGAGTTGGTAGGGAATGAGGGTCTAAGTGGTTGTTTGATCTCATCCAACAGGATTGACCAAGAAACGACCCTTATCTTCATGCAAGTTTTTTTAAGCAGAAAAGTGGTCTTTTGTAAGATGGTACTCTGCCTCCTCGGGGCACCTCTTGATGGCCACTGTTCCTTATCAAATGAAGACAGTGTCTAATTTATCAGGGTGGCTACTGAGTGAGGGACTTCACTTGATGAAATACAGAGAACACTATCCAGATGTCTTATCCAGTGAGGACCCCGGAATCAAACACAGAGTACAATGTTTTGCTTGTCAGTGTGGGTGTAGAGACAATTATTCATTTCAGGACTATACAAAGAGTAAGGTTCCTCAGTACTTAAGTTCAGAAATGCCTCATTTTTATGTACCTGTAAAGTGTTCCAAAGTTTCCAGGCTCTTCAAAAGCCCTAGTTGCTTCATTCTAGAGAAAAATTAGTGTAACTTCAGGAAGCACAGATTGTAAAACTGCAGAACACCACCAGCAGCTTTTTAGAAGGCTCCAGATTTTCTTAAAATTGCTCTAAAAATATCTGTTAACATAAAAAGCCCCACATATAAAATAGCTTTCTCAAAGAATTTCACTGCCAATAAAATAACTAGTCCTTGAACAAAACCCCTCCACTCAGTACCAGTTTTCAATATCCAGTAGCACAGAAAAGGACTGAAAAAATTCATAGAGCTGTGATTCTGGGAGTTTTGACTTGGCTGTTAAAAGTAGTGTGGTATTTGCTTTCAGCATTGGCAGTTTAATTTTTTCCCATCTTTAACAGCTTTGCTATGAAGAGGAGCATTTTTTCCATTGGAAGAGCAAATTTTGGTGTAAATGTATTTACACATATATATACACACATATATATCTTTTTTATACACATATTATTTGTATTAAAACATCCATCTTTGCATATTGCTTGGGCAGTTACAGTTATTCACACTGGTGTATTTTACAGAGACAATTTCTTGTGCCTCTATCATTACTTTGTACCGCTTTATATATCACATACTTTAAACAATAAACTAAGCAGAAGATTAATTTGCATTATTAAAAATGTGTAATTTAAGACTTTATTAAAAGAACATTTCTGAAATGCAGGATGCAAGGATGCACATCCCTGAAGGAAACAGCTGGTGATATAAAAAGAACAGCTGGTTGTTGTCAACAGCTGGTGACAACACCACTGATGAGAGACAGACTATGATTTTTTTAAAAGGAAGGAAAACACTGTCACTGCTTCTTAAAACTGAAAACACTACACTGGAAGGAGAGCTAAACGTGTTTGGATTATAAACTCAAGGCATGCCTATCACTGGTAACAGAGCAAGAACACTCAAAAAAAAACCAAAAACAAAACCCAAAGGAACTCATTTGAGTACAAAACAAACATGAGTTTTGATCTAGAGACAGAATAGTTGTATTAACACAACACTGTGGCAGATGGACCATAGCAATAAATGAATATATCTAGTTTTGTGGTAGACTGGTTTGAGCTTTCCATACCTTGCACTATTACACAAGTAAATTCATGCAAAGAAGTTTTTTCATGCATCTGATGAAGTCCTGTTAAATCTACAGGATAAACTTCCAGTTTTGTGAAGGCTCTGAACAAGTACAGTCGTCTATGAATAGAGGTTCAAGTGTGCACAATCAGAGTGGTTAAATCTCTCTGTAATTTTCTCTGTAATACAAAGACCATCTCTTATGTTAAGTGCTAGTATTTTCATATTATTTCTAAAATAAATTATAAATCACCTCAGAAGAGGCCCAAGAATCACTCAGTTAATTGGACAATGGCTGAAAGAAATATTTTTGCATATAAATTTATTTAATCAGAAACCATATCATTATAATTTCAAAAGCCAAAAAGACTCCAACCATAGTTTGTTGTTATGACAAGAGGAAATATATTCCAAGATAAGGTTTTAGGTACTACTGGTAAACCCAAAAATTGGCTTTGAGTGTTTGGATTGCCAAAGCAGATATATTTTAATTATGATCTGAGAATATGAAATGATGAAGAAGGTAATTTTACTAGCTTTGTGAAAGGCCTCTAAATTTAACAACATAAAAAAGTAGAATAGAAATGGTTTGTGTGACACCCCTACCATTTTATTCGTGCCTTTTAAAACAGAACTATTTACAAACTTCATCCTAAGATCTAAATACTTAACCCAGAATTTAGATTATTTGATGAATAAACCACTAAAATCATCAATCAAATTCCCATAATAATAGCAATTGATGTGAACAATATCCTTTTTACAGTGTGGATACTAGCCTTCTTTTTAATCTTTACTTCTGCAAAGCCTTTTAAGCATATGCTTTGTATGTGTCTAGAAATGCAACAGATTTCAGCTTCAGACTGGTGTAATGTGGTCCTCAGATACTCAATGATATTCAAACACCTCCATCAGCATCATAGAAAGGATTTCACAAAGTATAAATTGCTTATGATTTAGAAGATACTTTTAAGTTTTACAGGACTGAATTTGGTCTGTACATCAACAACTTGTTCTTTGCACAAACAAGAGCTAGTCATGACCTAGAAGCAGAGCATATTCTTAGTTGCTTTGAAGAAAACGCACTCTAAAAACCTAAGACATGAACAAGAAAGGAGGCATAGAAAAACTTACATCCAAATAAAAGCCAGGTTGTGTAGCAACAAGGTGTAAAGAAACAACTTGTAAATGGAAATGGTAAATGCTCTAAGATTAACTTTCCATGTTTCCATGATTTTTCACTTCTCCAAAAATGTTATAAATTAGATTTACACAGTGCTCTAATTTTTTTATGCATATTCATTATAATATGTTTGAGAAATCACCTACTGCTTTTAGTAGTTCCTTTTTTTTTTCCTCCCTCTTCCCTTAAAGACAATTTGTACATGTAATGCATCCTAACTGGGATAATGCAAGGTGTCTTGGAACTCATAATTTCATTAAATACCTAGAAATCTTTCAAAGTAGTACACAAAACATTTAATGCAGTATTTGGCAATTATGTATAAAGATTTAGTGTGCTTGTCCTCCAAGTAATATCAGCAGAAATCAGAAATAAACACTCAAGATGTTCTCGACCTAGATCCTAAATCAAGAACAGATCTAATAGGAAAATACGTTTAACAAATTCAAATTCTTATGAAAGTATAACAAGGATCCAAGATGATTTAAACAAGATTTTTTTTATTAAGATGTTCCTTTATATCAGTCTGTGGTGAACACTAACTTACAAAAGTTGCAGAAGCAAATCATAGACTCAGTCCGTTGTCTTAGCACTGCTTTTCCTGTTTGCAGTGCTCATTTTCATGTGACTGAGAGGCAATTAATTTTCAAATCCCATTAAATCAAATTCTGAACACAATGATTGTGAGGACAAAAGAATATCTTTGCAATGTTTCCATCCCATTTATAACACATCTTTAATGAATAGAAAATAAATAATTCCATCTATCAGTGTGCTGGAACACCTAACTTGTTAGTAACATAGCAAATGCATTACCTTTTATAACTTAATCAGCCAGTTAAACCTTTTTGAAAAATAAACCAATAAAATTACACCAACTTTCAATGGGATTAAAAAAAAAAAAAAAGCAAAAACACCAAAGAAACAAGCAAAAGAAATAAAGATTTACCACAATATATAAATGACAATTCTGCAACTACTACTAATGTTAAAATTTCATTTTCTTCCCTTCGCTTGTTCAACTGCAAATTTCTTTCAGAAATATATCCAGATATCTTTCAGAATAAACCACTATCATACAGCTGAGCCCCTCTAAATCATCTGGAATAAACCATCAGACCAGAGACAATAAAAACAACTAAGAGCTTATTTAGCTGTAGTTAGAAAGCACAAGCTCATTTTGCAAGACTTCTGACATTTTATAATTTATCTGTTTCAACTCAACTCAAAACACAGTTGGATGATTTTTTCCCATATGATTCCACAAAATGTTCCACTGCAGTCTCAAAATTATTATTATATTATACTGCCATATTTTGATAGCTTTTAAACATTGTCATTGTGTAATATGCAACTCTTTTTTAATGTATAATTATATTAAATAGTTACCATTGTGTAGTACACACAAATAAAATATTAATATGAAATTATATAAAATATATTTAAGTTGTATGGATATTTTTATATGAATAATGTATGTACATATATAAATAAATTTCCATATATATCCATATAACTCCATAGAAATATGCTAATTTTTGCAACATGGCACTTTGTGATGAAAAAATACTTCAATGACTTTTTTTTTTTAAACAATCTTTTTAAAAATAATTTTGTGTTTTATATATTCATCCCTCCCCCAAGTGCCTCCCCACTGTCCACTCAACCTGCATCAATATTCCTCTCTCTCCACATTCTAATGATGAGTTCCCTAGAGGCCTATAGTAATTAGAGTCTCTTTATCTCACCATTAAAGTAAATAACTGGTTTTGCCATTAAGAGTTTCTTAGCCTACTGTGCTGTTATTCAGAAGAGCTTACGGTCCAGTTCCTAACAGGGAATCCACTGTGACAGAGCCCTAGAGTAGCATTTGGTGTTCTACACAGGCAGTCTTGCCAACAATGCTTTGAAGTAGAAAGTCAGGTGAACAAAATCCTCCAACAGAAGTTAATTTAGTTGCAATCTTCAGCTAAAGCTTTACTTGAAGAAATACATTAGGAGGAAATCTTAGCATATCTTAATTCAACCTGAAAGCTCAATAGAGACATATTCACATTTGCAGATACACAAATCAAAGCAAGGAAGCTTTTAGCAAAAAGAGGCGCTAATTAAGTAAGAAAGAAGAGCTCCAGAAATTTCTCTAACCTAGAAAACTTCAAAGACAATGGTGGAGCAAAATAAAACACATTTTATATCAATAAATATCAAGTAACAAAATCTCACTGTTTAGCATAACCAGTTTCTTAAAGGCAATTACCTATAATTTCTTCATTCTCTTCCTCTGTTTCTCCTCCTGCTTCTCCCTTTCCAAGTAGTTTTTCAGCTCCCTCAATTTAACCCACTTTTTCTTTCTCATTTCCTGTTTTCTACCTACTCTGCAATTCTTCTGCATTAAGTCTTTCTTGTGCTAAGCAGCCTAATGATACTAACTTTCTTGTTGTAGAAATACAAACATAAGATTTCCATTTAAGGGCTTAAATAAACAGAAAATTAATGAAAGATAGCAAGTCTTTCACACACCACTGATTAAAAGCAAAAACCCTTATCTGAAAACTTGGATGTCTGAGATGCTCATGCCTACCTTCAAACCTATGAACTTAAACTACAGGAACATGTCTCAAAGCAAGAATTTTTTCCACTGGTGATCTCTCAACTAATTTTTGCTCCTTTATCTGTCACTGTTTTTAGCAAAGACTCAGTACTTTTTACCTCCTACTTAGCTGCAGCTCTCTCAAAATTTAAAAAAAAAAATAATCAAATTTTGGAGCTATGTTCTTGAAAATGTACTGCAAAAATAATTGCAAGGACAAATATATTTCAGTGCAGCATCAGAATATCACAAGGGTGTGTTTTTAAAAATAATCAGTAAGTGTTACCTATGAGGAAATCATTATTCTATGCTGTTTAGAGATGGACTGAAAGTATGACTTTATACAGATACTGAACACAGCAGACTGCACCAAAATAAAGGTCTCCACCACAGCTCCAGAGAATATACGAGGTTTGGCTTTCATTACATTACAAAGCTGTTACTGAGTACATGACACACAAAGGGTTTACGGGTTCTAGTCCCATAAATCTGAGCATTAAAATAACACTATATAAATTAATGTGATTAAGTCGAGAGGTAACGAATATCAGAGTGAAAAAAAAAATCATTAGGAGTACAAAGAATTAGTATACAGATGTTCAAACAGAATTTCTGGAGAAGCTAAGGACAGCAAAAATGTGATTACAGTTATTACCACCTCTGGCTAATAAGATGGCATTTTAACTCACAATAAAAATTTCAAGTCTGTTTTGGAAATCAAAAAAGAATATTCTTTCTCTTTAAAATCCAAAGTCCATTTCTTACACTGAAATCTTTCGGACTACATTGCTAACATTGGTGATTCTCATCAATTTAATATTTATCTACTTAAGCTACCTCCAGAGAAGTCATGTTTTAATTTGCAGAGGCAACAGAGCTTCAACATATTGCAGATGCATGTTGAAAAGATCAGAAAATAACATTAGTTAGGGCAGAACTCACAACAGGAGAATATGTATTTCCACTACATGAACAGATAAAGATCACAGTGTGCAGAATGGGCAGAAAGTCACAAAAGAGAAGAATTTTCAATATCTGAGCCAAGCAGTGTTTGCTAGCTTGTATTAACTCATTTCTGAAAGCACATTCCTTCTTGTACTATGAAACATCACCATTACTAAAAGCCCTCAAGGCATGTTAACATAAGAAGGGAAAGAGATCTCAGTAGTTCAATTTGTAAGGTGTCTAGAATCATGGCTAAAATCAGACAAACCTCAAAGAATAACTAAGACAAACCCCTGCAGGTAGCTGGAGCAGCTTTTTCTTTATAAGACTTCCCTCTTTCTTCTAACCAAAATTCTTTTTATATAAATAATCAGATCCTTTTTACTCATTAAGCAGCTTTGTTTTTTCCTTGCCATACTTGGTTTATTAGTAGTAACTGTTGTAATGGAGCTTTCTGAGTTTAGCCTTAATATGCAAAGTATTACATTATTTATATTGTTCCATGATCATTACTACGGGTTGTATAGGTATTGTCAAGACAAATACAAACTTACCATTCAAGTATGGCTGTGCTGGTGTAGGTGCAACAGAGAGGGAGAATTATTCACATGCCTAGAAAGAAGGGAAGAAAGAACATAATTAGTTAAAATGTCATCTTATTAACCACATATGGTAATAACTGTAATCAGTTTTTGTTGTCTTTTTTCAGAAAAATATATCTAAATATCTGTGTATTAATGCTTTGTGCTCCTAATGATTTTTTTCCACTCTAATATTCTTAATCTTTTGACTTAATTACATTAATTTATGTAGGGCTATTTTAATGCTCAGTTTTATGGGTTTAGAAGTCATACCCTTTGTGTATCATGTACTTGGTAACTGTGTTTGGAACTTTTTATTTTTTTAAAAAAAAGGATTTTCCTTCAAGTACAGCTGAATGATGAACCTTTCATCATCTCAGAGTGAGAGCCAGTAAAACAATCTGAAGTGTTTAGTTTGTTTAGTTGATGTATTTTCTATTCCTGCAATGACTTTCACCACTGATAACACCTTATTTAAAGCACCTAGAAAAGCTTCAAAGCTACACTTCAGTGTTCTAAATTTAGCGGATCCAGATATAATTTTTACAGTTGTTTATATGAGACTGGCACTTTTTATATCTTCTCTCAATTTTCTTTTGTTTGAACATCAACCTCCACCACACACACCACCCCCATCTTCCCTGTTCTCCACTTTGGTCTCCTCCCAACAAGGCAATCTCTCCATAACTACTTTTCCCCCTACCAGTCCCAGTTTTACTTCACCCAAATTCAAATGTGGTATTTCTGATGCTATTACGCAAGCCACCTCGGTCTTCCATGGCAATACTGGTGAAGTTACCTGCTGTTTTCCTTGCAAGATGGTATTCCCCTTAGGCTCCATTATACTCCCCTTCAGTTATTCTCAAAGCTCAACCATTCTCTAAATAATTAAATTCCAGTCATTCCTCATGGCAGTACCTATATCAATTTCTCATTGTGTGGGTTTCTTTTAATTTTAGCAGTCTTATGTTGCATCCAACAGTTTTTCATACTCTATTCATTACATAACCCTCAATGCTAGGATCCAGTCTTTTGCCTTCTTATGCTAGCAGTACATGTATACACAGGTGCCTTCAATTCTGTAAGCTGCTTTCAATTAGCCTCCAAATGAAAAGCTTTGAACACAGCCACCTTGTGAGTTAGCAAGCAAGGTTTTACACCTACAAGCCCCTTTACCACTTCTGAAGATTTAGAACTCTCTTAATAACAATTACTCATACTCCTGATGGATGTAAATTACAGTGGGTTGCTGCAATGAAGGTTGAAAAGTTAGAAAAGCTTTGTTAATGGAGCATAGAGAATCATAAAAATGAAATACAGAGTGTTGCCCACAAGGAGGAAAAGTTGCTAGGGAACTGCTCTTCTGGCCTTGGGATTTCTCCCACAAGTTGCTGCTCTATTATGGAATTGGTGATCTGGTCCCAGCAACAAGCCACAGAGGGAAAGCTTTGTGGTTTTGCTGAAGTCATGTTCCAGTATGCTAACAATATACACTCAAGCCTCAAGACAATGACTAAGTTTGAAGATCCTTTTATGTTGCCAAAACAGCATATGGAGATTTTAATGTAAATGCAAGTTGCATTGCTTTTTTATTATTTTCTGCCAAAAATCACAAGTCTCTGGTCTGGCACAGAAATACAAAAACTACTGTATTTGTCTGCTAAAATTAAATTAAGTTTATTAGACAGGAAAAAACATGACTAGAAGCAGCTTAATTTGGAAAAGCATAATGAAACTCAGGACTCAAAAAGATAGCAATGTCTACCATGACAGGTTTTGGAAAGATCTCCTCTTGCTGAGCATTGTCTACATTATGCTCTAGAAAAAAAAGACATCTGTTGTCTTCTCAGAAAATAAATACACATTAACAGACAGCAAATTTTGTCTCCATTAAAGCTCAGTGAAGTCACCTTATGCAGTATATGAAATTTATTAGTTTGAGCTGGACTACAACTCTGCCAGGTTTGGGACAGATGGCTTAGTATCTATGGACTGTTCCCCTGGAATCTTCATACAAAACTGAAACCTACTAGAGGAACTTGATCTCATTCTATTTAAATAAAGTTACGATTAAATACACAAGACTCTTGAGGAAGTAATCTATCAACAGGAAGAATAAGTTGAGTGACATTTTGCCTGGTTGCAGGAAAGCCTGTTATCCTAATGTATCCTGAGAAGGTTTGTAATTGTTGATCCATTCCCAGATGGCTAAAGGTCTATGAATTGTTCCACTGTAATCTAAGGACATGCATGAACAGTGACTTCTTCTGAAGCTTTATTAAAACTGAAGTGCTAACAGTCCAGAAGATTTTCCGAGTATCAAAAATATTGTGGAGATTTTCATTAGGAGAAATATCTTCCCATGAGTCATCTGTGATTTTACAGATACAGCGAATTCTGCAAGAAAAGCAAAAAAATACACACAGAAATCTCCAACTAGATGTTTTTTAAGTATCTTCCATCTTAAAAGCCATTAATTGTGAAATAAAAATTAGATATGATACCAATATATATATTTGGAATGTGAAAGGAAAAAATTACTTTATCACAAAATTCTTTTGGAACTTTGAATCCAAGCTCATATGTCAAACTTTAACTGAAAGAAGTTTTAATATGAGCAAAGTTATAAACCTCAGAACCTGAAAGATATAATAAAAATGCCAAGAAACCTTTAGTACTGCAGCAGCAAGTACTATTATAATGTAATTTGCCCTGTGATTCAGAAATTAGTATAATTTCTTTCTCTTAATGACATTCTACTCTGATCACTTAAAGCTTACTTACTAGATAAATATAGCCAGATACATTAAAAAATAACCAATTAAATATCATCAACATACCACTGTAACCCTTTTTTCACTCCAACTACACTTCCGTGAACTGAAAAACTTTTTACTTAACCGGTGAAGTTTTTTCCATTTTCTTAAGCAGGTCAGATCAGATTTCTTATAGCCAGTCAGATCTGAGTTCAGGGAAGGGAGAATGAATGCACTTTCAAATACTGAGAATACAGATCAGCAAAGAAGTGAAGTGAGTTAGACTCTAATTATTTATTTTTCCAGAATTAAAAGATAAGAAATCATTGAAGATTAGCCAGTATCAACATCAGTAATTAAATCACAGTGGTAGACATGTTTTGAAAAGTAGTTTTGTGTTGAAAGCATATCCTTGAAGTTTATCTTGCTACACCCATAAAGATGCACTGCTTCCTATGTCCAAAGGCTGCTGTAACCTCTGCTGACGAGTGTCATCAAGGACTTGTGAGACTAAGTCCACTCAAGCTTTGGGACTGCAGCAATGTACACACTACAGACTGCAAATACTCAGATGAAGAAGATATTTCCATAGAATGAAAGGGGAACTAAACAAAGTACCTGCCTGCATGGTGACAGGGGAAGGCTTGAATTTTAAAAGACTTGTTTTCAAACCTTCTCTTCCCCCATTTGATCTTTCTCTAGCAAACAAATAAGCAAAAAGAAATATTCTGGTTTATTTGTGAATTACTGAGTTTAAAAGTGTGCCAGTGTTTTTTAAGAGTCCACTGCAAATCTAAGTAGATTGGATTTAAAATGTACAAATCAGGATCCTGTTACAGCTGCTGGTCATGTGAAGGGAGATGCATGTAAGATGGATATTTGGTGCTAACTAGCAGGACTGCATTTTAGAGTTTCAGATAAAATGTTGGTCTTAAATTCTGAATAGAATTAAGATCCTGACACTCCAGGATCTTAAGGAGTCTCTTAAGGTCTTAAGGTCACTCACTTATGTGTCAAGTCCTCAGCTGGAGTGAGAGGACAACATCTTCATCTTCCCCAGAGACACGGTAGAGTTACAAGTCACAGAGAGACTAGGCAGTGAAAGGAAACAGAGGCAGCATTATCTCTTCACATCAAGAGTGGTGTTGTGAAGGGGTGTGTTGGCGCAGACCTCCCTGTTCACTGTGCCACATTACAACATAAACATTAACCAACATTGCGTTTTCTTTAGTTAAAAGCGTGGCTGGCCTAACATGGTTCTTGTTTTGGCTGATTCAATCTCACTTTCTGATCTTGCCTACAGGAGCAGTGAGCCTATATTCAATGGGAGGATCTTTATCACTCTTTCCCCTGACCCCTGCTCAAATTACTCCATCCCATTTCCAACTCAGTCTCCCCTATCTCTGTATAAATCACTTTTCCTATCTATTTTCATCCCCTACACGTCCCTTCCACATTTTAAGTGGTAGACTGAACCTTGCCATAGAAAGACTAGAGACTGACACTAGGTAGAAACATGGCCTAGTTTACAACTCTGTCCAAAGCCAAGTGACCACACTACAGCACTGCCACCAGAGCATGTTTGTTATTACCAGTTTGATCTCTGTTATGTGCCACAAAGTTCCTTTTCACAAAAAACCCACATATTTTATACTCCCTTTTCAGAAAATATGTAGACCCTGTTGATGTCTCACAATCCAAAAGTTTCTTTAAAAATAATCTATGATACAGAACTTGCCAAGAAATAAATGCAGTCTTGGTATCAGAACGGTAATACTACACTTTATATTTCCGTGTTTTAATATACACACAAGGACTAACGCAATGAGAAGCAGGAAACCTTGAGTCTCTTTTGACAGAATTCTAGTTGAAAGTACGAAAAGATTAAAAAACCATAAACAGATCATATTTAAGGATGCATCATCAAAAGTATGTCTTAACTGATTGTATTACTGGGATGTAGTGTAAGTCAGTTTCATGTAATTTTTAGTCTGAGTTTTCAACTTTTCCCTTTTTTGCCCCAGGGCATCTCTCAATGAACACCATAGCTATTCAACAAGATTTAAGCTTTTTCTATCTATTTTCTCTCTTTGTAAAGGAACTAATAATTTTCACCTGAGAACACTGTCAAACACTGGGCAAGACACCTAGAGGGATGCCACATGTAATCTCTCTACAGAAACTACATGCTTTATACTTATTTGACACTGTTAAGGTCTGTTCTTCCCTTACCTAGCTAAGTGATTCTTCTAACCATGCCTAGTTTTATTTTTATTTTCCCTCAAGGAATGGACAGTTTCATTTAAGCTAAAAATGAAACAAATAAAAAACAAACCTTGTCCCACACCTACTCTAACTCTATATACAAAAAAAACCAAAACCAAAACCAAAACCAAAACAAAAAACCAACCAACCAAAAAAAAAACAAATACAAACCCAAAACTCAAAAAACAAAAAAAAACAGAGCACCAAGCAAACAAAAAACCCAAACAAAACAACAATTTTAGGAAGGCTGATTTACTGAAAAGATGTATAAAACTATCAAAGACAAACACAAAAAAATAGAGTCCAAAATTGCAGGAATTATATTTTCTTAAAGTTTTATACTCAGGTGCAGATGAAACTGTGAAGAGATGTGAAAGCAAAAAGATTTCTCCCCACCATTTGACTTTTTTTTGGGGGGGGTGTTTTTGTTTGCTTGTGGGAATTTTTGTTGTTTTTTATATTTTAACTAGAGTGTTATAGTCACCTTGACCAGAAGATGCTGACCAAACTAAGCAGAAGAACAGAGAAGAATAGGATTTCCCTCAAACTACTATGCATGGTCTCATTCATGGTGCCCTTTGTATGGTTAATCTTTATTGCTGGTGAGGGAGCTGCAAAGTGATATATGACAGGCCATCAGGACAAGATTGTTTTCTGTAAAGCTACCGAATAGGTGATTTGTCCTAAATTTATATTAATGCGTGTGTTTATTCTTATCATAAATACAGGTCTTTGCCTTTGAACTTCATGAGGTTCTTTGTGGTCCATTTCTCCATCTTGAGTTCCTTCTGAAGAGCAGCCTACTCTCCAGTCTACTGATTGCCCCCTGATTTATTACTATACACAAATCCTCAGGTGTATCCTGGGTAGTAAGAACATACCAGAGCTCTTCTGTGGACTGAACCTGCTTCCCTGAAGCTTTCCACTAGTGTGGAAGTAAGAAAGCAGAGCTGGCCCATGATGACTAAAGCAAGGAAGTCTCTGAGTGTCTTCTTCCACCTTTTTTTCCTTCACCATTAGACTACTCACCCTGTTCCTCTGAAGATCTATTTTTTCTAGTCTCCTTAGTGTCTCACATGCCTGAGGGATCCCTTTTAGTTACCAACTGTGTGGTTAACTGTGTTACTAGCCATTTTAAAGTTGACCCAGGCTGTGGCCTTGCTAATACCACCTTTGTGAGTCAGAACAGTGGTGCTGTGTTTCCTGCTTGGAGACTAACTCCCAGCTTCTGCAAAAGGCTTGGACAATGTTAATTCCTACGCAGCCTTTGAATTTGTGCCTTGGTTTTCTGTTTTCTTTTACACTGGGATAGGCCATTTGATGTGCTTTGAAGGGGTTGTTATTGAAGATTGACCAGGACTTTGGAGCCTCTTTGTCCTTTGTGACAACCCTACACAGGATCCAACCTCCCAGCCCCAGAGCAAGGTTGAAGTGTACTTTCGTTAAGCCCAGAGTCTGTCTTCGGATGATGCCCTTTGTTTCTTTTTGGTTTTATGCTGTACAAACTCCTGGTTCCTGCAGCCAGATAGTAAGTAGTCCCTGGCTGTGGGGCACTTCGTATCTGCCAAGTGGGTGCAGAACAGAACACTGCACAGTAGGCAGCAGTGACTAGTTGGAGCCTTTTCTTGTTGAGTCCAGTCAATGAGATAAGTCACTGTAAGCCTCCATTATTCAGTGGTTTATTGGCCCAAGCTGTCATTCACTGTAGAAACATACAATGATAGAAACTTGCTGTGTGTGTAGAAGTTATAACACTTGTATATCTCAGACAAATCAATTGCATTATTTTTCTTTCTTTCACTATCATAGGAGTATCAGAACAATGATGAGAATTTTTTTTCTCTCTTCAGTTGTGGATGCTATCATTCTCAGCATCTTCTAGACAAGGTGATTGTGGCATTGAAGTTAAAATACACACAGACAGTGGGCCAAAATTTGAAATTCTGAAAACTGGAAATGCTGAAAGAGTTGTCTTCACCACAATTGTGAGTAAAGATTCTAAAAGTTATTTGTCTTCTGCACGTCGATTGAAGAATGTATGTGGTATATCAAGTAATGGGATATTGCACATTTCCTTTCTTTCTCATATATGTCCACGTAAATTATGCTTTTTAAAATTGAGACTTTAATTTAATCCATCTATAAACATTGTTTTCTAAATTCTAAAAAAGACCACTAAATAACTGTCTTCAGAGTTGATCTGCTGGATTTGCATATTTCACTGGCACTTAGGAATTTGTGATCTTAATAGAAAATAACAAAAAGACATTTTGATTAGGTAAGAGTTCCCATGTCTTTATTATTTCTGCTTTATTTTACTAATATAAGTTCAGATTAAATGTAAAATATTAAATGACAGACAGAGACTTTCTCCTTCCTTTCCAGTTATTGATCAAGAAATTATAATTGAATTACTGCTGGCATCTTATTTAGAAGTTTAAATAGTTTCAATAGCTCTGTATTTCCTCCCTGTTCCTTACTCCAAAGAAATGAGGAAATAGATACTCCCTCACTCACTCAAAAAAAGGGTAGTCAGTAAAATATTAAAAAGTGACTCAGACTCCTTTTTTAAAAAGTTAAAAACCAGTTAGTCTGTATAGCATTTTTTATAAATACAAGATTTATGTTTAGTTTCTAAAAAAAGTCCAAATACACAGAAAAAACCCCATCACATTTGAGGGTACTAGTGGATTTTTTTTATCCCACAGAGACATATTCTAACCTTCTTCATTAGAGAAGAGCTGTTTTACCTAATGAGAATATCCACTGTCTTCCGGGGAAGCACTAGTTGTACATTAGTACTTTGAAAATACCAAAACTTTGTTCTTAAATATGTAAAAGGAATAGAAAGTGTACAGAACTCTATGAAACTTTGAGGCAGGACACTCAAGGGACAAATATGGAGCAGTACAGCCTACCTAGACACATATCTACCTAGAGCAGAAACTTGTAGTGAAAAATTGTAAGAGGCTTCAGTTAAAGGGGCAGACTAAGAGGTAATATTTCTAAGAATAAAGACATGATTTTGACCTTCAAGAGCATTCAAATTTAGAATTATTATTATTTAGAATTAAAAAGAATGTTCTTGAAAGGGAGGACATTTGAATCATACATGATAGTAAGAAGTAAAAAAAAAAAACAAAACAAAACCACAGAATAAAAATATTAAGGTAATTTCACTGCAAGGGTTTTGAAAAAATTATAATGCATCACATGCTGTGATACAGCTTCCTGAATCTTGTGAGAATATGATTGCTCTTTTAAGAATAGGTAGTTCCTTTTCACTAATCAAATCCTGCAGTTATTCTCTGTACAATATGCAAGCCAGAACTGTAAAAAGCTTTTCACACCTTTTGCTTCTGTAGCTTTTTGGAAATGTATGCTGTACTATCTACAGCAACCAGCTGTGCTCATATTGGATAGCCTCAGTTAAGCAGGATCAGATTTTGGCAGTTCTATTATTAGCTGTAAGTATTTGTTTATTTCCTTAGTGCCAGTTTTTCCATGTTGGGACTGCCAATGACACACAGTGATTCAAAATGCAGATTTACTAAATAAGCTTGTGTCAGTGACAAATATTCCATCAAGATGTGAGAAAACACTGTTCCTAGAATTTTCTTATTTTTCAAAACATTGCATCTAACTTTTGGACAAGAGGAATCTTAATTTTTAGACATCTGAACCTCCACCTGACTTTTAGATTAAATGTGGATATGGATTAAATAATAAAGAGCAGTCCTCAAATTTCACCAAAGAGTTCCTAATTTAAAGGTAAAGGAGTATTTCTGCTTAACCTGATTAAGTCTTTCAACTTACTAGCTCAGAACCTTACACGAAAATATTGTGTCTATGTGACTAAAGTTATAGCTGCAATACTAGGAAATTAAACGGGTTTATGTTGAATGACGGTACGTTTAGATTAAATATTAGGAAGAAATTCTTTACTGTGAGGGTGGAGAAACACTGGAACAGGTCACCAAGGGAAGTTTTGGATGCCTTTTCCCTGGAAGTACTCAAATCCAGGTTGGATGGGGCTTTGAGAAATCTGATCTAGTGGGAGGTGTCACTGCCTATGGCCCGGAGTTTGGAATTAGATGATCTATAAAATCCCTTCTAACTCAAACCATTCTACAATTCTATGAGTATTAGAGCTGCCTGGGGAATTTTCTGTCAAGCATTAAATATTATCCTTACTCACTTTTACGGCCAAGCTAGACTGAGTCATATCTTGAAGACATAGAGTTGCAAAGAAAATAACCAGGCAGAATGACCTGTCATGTAACATCAACAATTATTTTCTGTTTGGTTTAGTTTAAATTTCACCAGTTGCCTTTCCACATACTGAAAAACACTTGAGATTTCTTAAATGTTAGGCAATTAAGTCATTGGCTCTTGTATCTTACACAGTTGTATAACCCATGACTTACTCATTTCTCAGATTTTGTTAAGCTCAGAAATATCATTGTGGTCCAGGATATGTCTCTGGTTGTGATGAGGAAGAAGTAGAGAGCAGCATGGGGAGGCCCCTAATAACATGAAGAGAAGAGAGATACTTCCATATTTTTGCGCTAGCAGGATTTTAGATCACAAATCTTTCCTCTCTCTTTCTTACACCACTGATCTGAGAAATATACCTTTACTTGGTGTATCTTCTCGCCAGACATCACTCTCGTAACTACTGTCACCTTTTCACAGGTGTTCAGGTACTGACTGCTCTCCAGTCTTAATGCTCCAGTTGTGGTAAGAAAACACCTGAATGCTTCTCCATCGATTTGCTTGAGACTGATGGTTTTAAATTTTTGTTCAATTATGTTAGAAACATTTAGCGCATCTGTAGTTTCTTCATACCAAGTATCTATGGCATGAAAGGCAGATAGAAACAAAGGGACTGAAGCTGCTTAGTTCTCCTTTCAGTACATTGAGTTGCTTTAGGATTTTTTGTCTTCACATAAAGAGAAAATATAATATTCTGAGAACTGAGGTAGCTGTTAGAGCTGCCTAACTGAGGCAAACAACAACCAGACAACTGTTTGCCCCGACGGCAGTCCACTATGAGGACTATCAGAGCAGATCCCTGACTTCTGCCTTCTATAGCAAAGTGTTCCATATAGAAATAATCAAAGGAGAATGAGCCACTGGACCTTCAGAAGTTCAGGTAAATCAAAGAATCTTAGGATAATGTAAAAGAAAATTCTTCTAATTTTGAAGATTATCTATCATTCATGCAAAAGGACATGATAAAAACTCAGGATATTTGTTGCTTAATTTGTTGTTTTCCTGAGTTTTTCATCAAAATCCAAGATTAGTTGAGAGATTGTAAATTTGACATTTTTTTCTCTTTAGTTTCATTTTAAACCCTTTATGTTTTTTTGTTTTGTTTTGTGTTTTTTGGGGTTTTTTGTTGTTTGTTTGTTTGTTTGTTTTTTGTTTTTTTTTTAGTTTTGTTTGTTTGTTTTAACAGTTCTATTTTTATGCCAGGGACACCTATATAAAAAAACCTGAATGGAATGGAATCTTTCATCTGATATGGACCACAGGTGTTTTTCTGTTGACATTTGAACAAGAGAAAAATTATTTTTTTTTTCCTCTAAATTTTCATAGTCAAATTGGATGATGAGTGACTTTTATAGCTACACTTGAAGTAACTGAAACTTTGAAATGGAGATTTGAAATCAAACCCATATATTATTTAGGAAAACAAAGTTGTTTTTTAAAAGTAAGAATATTTTTTCAAGACTGGAATATTCAGAGTTTAATGGAATTCAGAAAATAGAAATGTATCAAAACATGTGCCAACAAAAATAAGCATTCCAACTGTACTATAAATGAGATATAACCATTTGTCTTGGATAGCTATGGTGTACAGGTGTGTAGACTGCATTTTTCAATTCATGCAGTTTTATTTAGATTGCTTACTCTGATAGATTGGGTTTTTGAGGACTTTTTATAAAAGGTATATAAAATCAATGTCTTGTCTGTCTAAGGAATATTTAAGGTTCCAAATCAAACCTTTCTACTAAGGAAAAACAATGTAAGAATACCTGTATAGTCTTAAATTTACAAGTATTTAATTACAGAGCTATGTGTGAGAGACATATAATGTATATGTGCATGTATGTGTGTGTGTCTGTGTACATATATATACTCACACACTTCCTATACAGTAGAATTCTCCCAATTTCTCTTGTCAGGATTCTGAGTGTTCTTGATTCTCAAGTAGATTAATATAATATTAAAAGTGCTTTAATATAATTACTTGGATGTAATTCCTTCTTCTCAAGTAGCTAATTCTGTAAGCAAAATGAAAAGGTTTGTGGACATTTCAGCCTCTGGTATCTTAAGAAAGAGAAATAAAATGAAGTCAAAACAGTGTTAAGCTTCATTTTCATTGGGCCATTGGTATTATGTCATTATTGCTTAGGTTTTCTGATTTTACTAAGATTAAACCTGTGCTCTGGCCTTTTATTCACTGTGTGGCAACCTCTGTCAAATTCTGTGGTAATTCTAACCTATTTGGTCATCCCTATCAGAAGTTAAATATGCTACTTTTTCTTCGCCTGACTGGTATGCACCTTCAATGTGTGCACACATGAAGCATTTCCTTACAACTCTAAGTAAAATAGACATATTGAAAGAAATGAAGTTACACCTGTAAGAACAGTTTGAGGACTGCTAGATCGCAAACATAGACTTCTACCACTTGATTAACTGTTGTTTCTATACCATGGCTTGGTCAGTATTCCTGCAGCCTGGATGGGTGTGTGTACAGTACCATATAGACATACACACTCTCATTTTTCTGGTCAGTTCTCAGCTATGGGTCATAAACTGCATAACTCTCAGTGCTGATTCCCCTGAATGCCCACCCTGAAGGACCTATAGGTACTTCCTCCTTTAAAATGTCCTTAACTTTTCTTCCCAAAGCTAACTAAGAACATGCCCACCAAATTCTCCTCTTGCTGTGCAGTGGGAAACCAGATATCTTCAAGCACATACCCTGGTTGCACCATTTTTATTTATAGGAGTGAAGTTCAATTGTTCATCAAGCTCCAGTCATTTTCTCCTCATGATATTCTGATCACAGCAGAAAGACTAGCTGGATATGTGTCCTGGCCTGTTGAAGTAGCTCATGTGTTCCAGTAGAGTGCCAGCAGCTCAGTTAACAGTATCATTTATTCTTTGTCCATCCGTAGTCCTTGTTCTTCCTTTCCACTGCCAGTTTGGATCTTGTCCCTTCACTTTTCAGTTAAATAATTTCTTCTTCTGTGTAGCTTGCATGCTGCTGCAATCAAGCGGCTTTGAACAAAAGGGGGAAAAGTCAAGGTTTGAAGATACAGAATATAAGTTTTTTTTCCCTCAGTTCAAAATAGGGCAGACCTCCTTTATTTAGCCCTCAGTAGACTTTACGTGCTTGTGTCTTAAATTAGAATTACAGGAATGGAAACAATGGAATCACAGAATGTTTGGGTTGGAAGAGACCTCCAACCTTTGACTAACACCACAGTCAACTAAACCATACCCTTAAGAACCAGGTCCAAATGCCTTTTAAATGCCTCCAGGGATGGTGACTCCACCACTGTCCTGGGCAGGGTATATCAATGCCTGACAACCCTCTCAGTGAAATGGAGATTATTAAGGAGGAGGTTAAAAATTGACTAATGCAATTATTCATGCTGAAAGCAGAAATATAAAGTAGAGGGATATCATTAGTGTTTCTCAAGGGTTAGAGAGTAATTTTCTTAGATATTTTCATTAACGACTTTTATATTAATAGCAGGGAAATGTTTTCAGCATAATCTGCTTACAAAATCAAGTTGGAGGACACAAAGGCAGACTGATATATTACAGTGAGGATGTTTTGCTGTTAGATTCTGGATGTGTGTCATTAGTTTTTTGTTTTCATTTTGTTGTGCTTATTCCTGCATTCAGGAATTGAGAGTTCTTAATCTGGAAAGGAGTAACTAAGGGGATGTTTTTGTATGCTCGTGTACATTGAAACTTCTACTGTGATGCATCTGCAAAAAGGGCAAAATGCAATCCCTTTGATGTATTAAAAGAATTTTTTTTCTTTTTTTCTTTTTTTTTTCAAAAAGAAGGAACAGCTGGTACTATTAAGATTTTGATGAAAAAAGTTCTGAAGCATTATGTTCAAGAAGAAAGAGAATGGGCAAGGCAAACTAAAACTGGAACAGCTGCAAGTACAGAAAAGTACTGTCAGAAGAATGATCAGCCAGCAAATGACCTTTGAATGAAAATGTTTGACTTTTTTACTCCAACAAAATAAAGGCTAAGAAGAGATGTGAGTGAAATTCACAAACATATCAGATATAAATACTGGGAAGAAAAGAACTATTTAGCTAGAGGGATAACACCATGCTGACACCAAATAAGTAGGTCTTAGTTCACCATGAATAAATATAATTCCGAAACTGTGAGATTTGAGCAAAGAAACTCGGGAACAGCAATCCACCAAATACGATTTTTAGATGGGAAACCATGGTGGTTTGGTTTTCTTTTTGTTTTTTTTTTTTTTTTGGTGGATGTCTCAGTTTATGAAATATATTTATGACAGTGGTAAGTGGTAAGTGACTCTGCTTAGGAGGTCTGTTGTAACTCAGAGATCTTAAGATGGTGGTCTTGCTCCTAATTTCAGTACTGTTAGTAGACCAAAGAACAGCTCTTCAGGAAGTTTTAGTCAAAATGTCAGAAGAAATATTAATTGGAGTGTTTTAGTGTTTTTAAAAACTGGGAACAGCGTTAGGAAAATATTATTCAGTTTATGAAATAATTTCTGATACACATAGACCAACAGTTTCAGAAACACCCCAGCCATTTTCACAAAGAGGATATAATATCCTCAATTACTTAACATTGTTTTTGTTCTGTACAGCAGCAGTAGTTCATGGAAGCCTACAGTATCTTTGAAGTTAAAAACTGTAAGAAAGCTAAAACACTTCCAACTTTGAAGCTTCATTGCTAAAAATTGTATGTATGTTCTCTAATTGTGCTTGTACTGCTAACTATTTATCCCTGGCAGGCAGTTTTCTGCTTTCAGAATAACAGCTCTTTTTTGCTGTTCACTATATATTGGGCATATCAGGCTTTGTGTCACTGAACATTGCATTTGTTATCTCTGTTTTACAGAGTCCTTGAAGGACTACTCAGAGACTTGGATTTAAGAAAACCATACAGCCCGGAGAAAGTAATTCCAGGCAATGATGTAGCTGAAATGCATCAGGTATGCAGCAGTGGTATTTTGAACCTGGCTAAGTCCTTGATCACATGTATTTTTCATCAAAGGAAGAGAGTGCACTGCTGTTGGCTGAAAGAAGAAACAAAGGAAAATGTCAGACACCACTTTGAAGTTAGTCCCAAAATTTTTTTTAAGTCACAGTACAGAGGTTATATGTGACTGGGTATTGAAAGGGATAGAAATGAGTTGGTATTTCACTGGTACTTTCCTCCTGAGAGACTCAAGGAACCATCTAAACATACAAATGAATCATCCAGGCCTACTTGTGAGACTCCTCTCAATGACTTCATTGACTCTTTCCTTCCATTACCATTGTTGGTCTTTTCATATCACATTGGGCAAGCTTTCTTCCCTCCAGCTCATAGCACTATGCTCCTCATTACTTGCACTTTGTCTGCCTGTTTTGCTGCCTCCTGCTCTGAATAATTTTTCTGCCATCTTTAAGGGCAACACAGAATGGACTGAAATTCAGAATAACTGTAGAAATCTTAAGTAGACCAGGAAGTTTTCTTCAAGGTCTTTGTGACATATTCAGGATCATCACAGACTTGTTGACACTGATGGAAACAGGGCACCAGAAAAGACCCACTTCACTGGCAATGATGATACTGGTAGCAAGGTACCTTAGTCAGAACAAAATCTTCTAGTAGTCCCCTACTTTGCATCTTTCTCCTAATCTTCAGTAGTTTGCAGAAGTAATTCAGACAATCTCTCATGTTAATTTTTTTTTTTTTTTTAATCTTTTACTTACAGGAAATTTCTTTGCCCTACAAAAAGGCAGGGAAATCTGCTCTGTGCAAAGCCCACTAGTGCTTACATTCTGAATCATTACTATTTATCTCTAACAGTTTATGCTTGAGTGCTTAATCTTTTTGGTGAAAATTGGTACCACTTGTGAGTACACGCTGTAGAATCCCAGTGCATATATTGTCATCTATTAACTGTGATTTCTTTTATTTTGTACCTGAAAGAAGAAAGGAGCAGATGGGAAAACATCCCTATCTGTAGCATTGCCATTATTACTTAGAGTACGTCAGTGTGAACTGGAGAGCCTAAGAATTAGGAGCTTTGTTTTCCATATGCTTAGTTCATCCTGGCCCAGTCAAGCATCCTGCTGCATCTAGGCTGTATGCACAGTAACCTCTGTTGGATAGCTACTGAAACTGCATCAAAGTTCTCAAACTGCTTCAGAGGAGCAGGGAGCTTCTTGATCTTTTTTTCCTTTCTCTGTCCTTCTGGAACCTTCCATCTCCCTGGAGGTGAAGTCAGACTAAATAAAATTTGTTTCCATTAGCATGACTGCTCCCTTAATGAGATAGTCATTAAGGCCTCATGCTTAGTCATGAGGCTTCTGAGTGTATTAACTTTATAATAAAGTTAAGAATGAAGGAAGGAGACACACACTCAGGAGTCCACTAGAAGTTTCTTTGTGATGTCTGAGGATTGTGGGGTGGCTTGTCACTAATCTCATTCCACTTGGAACCATTCAGCCTTCCCTTAGGGAAAAGAAAATATCTGTTGAGCCATTCCTCCAATGCAACACACTTTTGGAGTTTACATGAATTCAGATTAACAGTGCAATATTTATCTAACATTTTGTTAAAAAATTGTGTGTGTGAATGCATATAAACATGAGTTTGCATTATCAGCATTGTAAACACCTGTTTCAGGCTTGGTAGCATTCAGAAGTGCCAGCTAAATAATACTTAAAAAAAACCCCAACATGTTTTAAGGGACCAGACCAATAGTTGATATATTTGCAGCTGTATCCAACTAACATATGCTTGAGTTTGTACCTAATTTATTGTCAAGCTGTGTCACTTAGGTTTCCCATTTTTTTTAGTTCTCAGACTAAATCAGATTTTAAGATGTGATACTTGTTGTGCAAGTAATGTGGTTTTGACTTCTGTTAAATGTTACATGATGTAGAATTTACTTTGTTAGGTGAATAAGTATATCCCAGCAACTGTGAAGTTCTAAAATAGTTTTGCAGTATTGGAGATGCTGGTTCACTAGTGAAGTAACTATTTCAGTAAAAAAAAAAAAAAACCAACAAAAAAAAAAAAAAAAACCAAAAAGAAACTTTGTGTATCTCCTAAGACAATTTTTTTAATCTTCATTATAATTGACTTTAAATTAATACAACATGTTGTTTTGGGGCTTTTTTTTTTTTTATTTGAAGAAGCAGATTTGTTGCCAGGGTTTCATAAGCACGTTTAGTCATTATTTAAAAATGAGCACTGCTTTTTCACAATCTATTCAATGGCTTATTTCAGGTTCAAGCAAAATATATCAATTAAGGTGTAAAAATCACAGTGGCCTGTACCTTCAAGACAAATGTGGCCAAAATGCATGATAAGGAAATAAATGGTCATGGAGATCCACTAACATTTCCACAAAATTAATACTGCTGTGTAGGTCAAAATAGTGAGTCTATTGTATGATTGGCACCAACACAAAGATGAAAGAAAGATATTTATATAGGTGGTGTGAACCAGGTTTCAGTTCTTCCCTTTGTATATACAGTAATTTCTGTTCTTTTAAATTTCTGTTTAACAAACTAGTTAATGGTAGGATTTTTTACAGAAAGACAAATATGCACCAAAATTAAATTACTGCTCCAGATTTCTTGTAGTCCCCTTCCCGGTATTGGAAGGCCACTCAAAGGTCTCTCTGCAACTGAACAAACCCAACACTCTCAGTCTGTCTTCATGGGAGAGGTTTTCCAGCCCTCTGATCAGCTTCATGGCCCTCCTCTGCATTCTGTCCAACAGCTCCATGCCCTTCTTGTGTTGAGGGCTCCGGAGCTGGACAAAATACTCCAAGTGGGTCTCACAAGTAGAAGAGTAAATCATGTTCCTCAGGTTGTTAGCCAAACTTTTGATGCATCCCAGGATGCGGTTGGCTTTCTGGGCTGCTGATTGCCAGTACACATTGGGTTTCTCTTAAATCAACACTTCCAACTCCTTCTCCTCAGGGCTGATCTCAGTTCATTCTCTGCCCAACCTGTAACTGTGCTTGGTATTCCCCTATTCAGGTGCAGGACTTTGCACTTAGTCTTGGTCTTCATGATGCTTGCATGGGCCCACCGCTCAAGTCTGCCAAGGTCTCTCTGGATGGCATCTCTTCCCTCCATCAGGTTGACCTCACCACATAACTTGGTGTCATCAGCAAAATTGCTGAGGGTTCACTGTATTCCACTGTCCATGTCGGTAATATTCAGCTCAGTTAAACATACTTACATACAGAGTTAAAATACAGTTCTCTGTGTTTTGGGACCAGGGTACAAGGTGGTACTCAAACTGTTAACATATAATTCTATTTCCAACTGAACAATCTGTCATTTAAATGCTGAAATACAGTGCAAGACCTTCAGAACTGCATATGGGAGCATCATGAATAGCAAATGAATCTATTTTGATCCTTGATGGATGTTTCAATGAATAACAAATGAGTTCACAGTGATTGGACACAGAAAGTGTTAGTGATGGGGTTTTTTGTTTTGTTTTTTTTTTTTTTTTTTCCTGCTGGCATGATAAAGGAATATTCTTTAAGTGATGACATGTGGCAGGCTGTGTTTGGTTGCTTTGGTATTGACTGTTGTTCTGTTGTCTATTCTTTAACTGTGCTTCATGTTATTTTATAATAAAACAAACAAAAAAAAATCCATGTTATTTAGAGCTCTTCTCTCCTTAATGTTTTTAATCTGATACAAAGGAATTAATCTGTATTTGCAATACACATTTTCAATACACATTTAATATGCATGTATTAAACTTCTTTTCAAATGGCTCAATTCTGTCAGATCTTATTAGATCTTAAATTATACATTCAGACCTTTTGTTTTGAAATACTAGGGATTAATTCTTTTGCTATCAACCCCTTGTATAAAACAAATATATGACCGCTTCTTCTAGTTTTCAGAATAGAGGGTAAAGAGAAATAATTTTCTTCCTAATGTCAAAGTGTTTCACTAATATAGCAGAAATATAGCTTGCAACAGTGCCTTAAGACCCACAATCAGTGGGTATTTCAGTGCAGCACCGAAGTCTGCAATTAATATGTAGTAATTCTCATCAGAAACTGTGTCATTAACTTTTTTGTTGTCTACCGCAAAAGAGATTTACTTGGCGAAGCAGTGCATGTGCTTGCTGATGGATTTGCACATGGCAATCCTTGCTTACAGATTTTACTAGATGCATATGAAAGTTGGTTAGTACGCAAGTCTGATATGTTGATACACTTATCATTATTTCTGCAAATAGTTTGTTTTAATTTTGTTTAACTTTTGAAGGCTTATTTCTCACAAGGAGTTTGCTGTCTTATTTTCAAAATAACTAAATAGCTGTTGGGCTTGCTTGCTGTTTCTTGAAGATACATAGCAAGGAATTGCTTTCAGCTAGCAAGTTGCACAAATTTTAAAAATTGTTTAGTTTTTATTTTTTTTACAACAGGTGAAAACTTACTTGGATGTTTCATTGCTGAAGAGCAAAAACCCTAATAATGGTTAGGGCACATATGGCACATATGACCAAGTTCTCTAAAATTATCAAAAGCAGTGGAAAATATGTTCCTCTATCTGTATTCTTTCTGGTTGCATTACCCAGTGATTCAAGATTAATTCATTACCTTTGACACATAGATCTAATGTTAGTTTCAAGATGATAATTTACACTAAGGGACAATTTTTGTAAGTCAAAGGTTTTACAGAACTGACTTGGTCATTTTGCTGTCCAGGTGCAAAATTCAGCTACAGCAACATCCTTTAATTGCCAAGCAATTAAGAGGAAAGCATCTGCTAGCTATGGATATGTTCTGAATTATTAATCATAACTAAATGATAGTATTCCTGTTCAGCTGAGCAGTAAGTCAGGAGGCTAAAGGCTGTTGCATATCACTCATGTGCGCTGTTGACTTAGGAATTCCTGTACATTCAAATTACCCATTCTGTCTCAATAAAACAAAATATATAAAAATAATTTAAAGTATATAAATTTAAATGTTAGCAAGTGTAACAAAGGCATATGAATATATTTTATGCACTCTTTATGAGATTGTGAATTGCACACAAAATTACCTTTTTCTACAATTAGATAACATATGTAATATAATGTTTATTGCAAATATATTAAACACTGATGATCTTTCCTTAGAAATCAGTTCTACATTATTAGATCTACTGAATTTTGAGTTTGCAAATATAGGGACTTATTATCTTTATGGTAGTTATCTCTATATTCACTGTAGTCAATGTAATACTCCATATTAAAATTTGTTTGAAAGCAGAGTCAGTCCCAGTGACTATAGGAGCAGGTAGCATCAAAATGCATGTACTGAACTTTTAGACCTTTCTTCTATTGCTAGAAGTCAGATGATGTAATTCTAGTGTCTTGAGGAATGTCAAGAGAATTGACTATAGCACAGTCTGAAGATTCCTGTTGGTATCCCAAGAATCTTTCTAGGTAGTTGACATCTCCAGCTTTCCTTCTTCTTTAACATAATTGAGTATCAATATGCTTCTGGACATTCTAGTTTAGTATTCTCTTTACCTGGTTTCTTTCATTAACAGGATGGGCTTGCTCTATAGCTGACATAAACAAAATCGGCAAAGATAGAAACCTGCTTCCAGTTGTTAGTAGCAGTATTGAGTGGTTGTCTATGTGGCATTATAAACATTTGGCATACTTTCACTAAGTCTACATGAAATTTGAGAGCATTTGCTAAGGTGGTCAGATCAAGAACCTTTCTTGTGACCAGAGAGTCATAAGGAACAGAGAAAGTTATAAGCAAAATGCAAAGAGACAGAAACCTGTTTGGCATTTTCTCCATTATGCCTTTTCTAAGACAAACAATTTTCAATCAGTAAGTGATAAGCCATTAAGGGACTCCAGGTGAAGCCTTCGAGAGGAATAATGTGGCCTTTCTAAATGGTAAGTTGTGCTGGTAGTGGGTAAGAGCCTAAGATTGGTGGTGTTAAAGAGGCAGAGAAGCCACACTGGTGTTTGAGGAATCCTTGAATATGGGAATGTCTGTGAATCTAGAGTGAGGACATGTTTTCCCTAGTGAGATTCAGTCTCAATAGCTATGGTGGACAAATAGGACTTGGCTGTCTGTGCATAGGTTTCATGTGACTTCTCATGGTGTTATATATGGGTGTTGTCAAAAGGCAGTGCCCTGTGCAGTCATCTGTGCTGTTTGTTTATCTGGGATACATGTGCAGCCTTGCTCCTGCTTAAACTGCAAAGCAGAAAACATCAGGTGCATTGGTTGGCCTGGGAAAGACAGACCTCTGGGTGCAGCTGACCAGTTTCTGGGAACCAGGCAGAAAGGATACCTGGAAGAGTCTGGTGAGGGCAGTACCTGTATCCCATCCCTGGTAACCCTGGTACTCACTAATGCAGCTGTAATTCAAGTTCCTGTCACCATTTGCAGCTCAATCAAAAATATTTACATTGCTGTGAATGATTTTGTATTATAATGGCAGGAGAATTAAAGTGTATTTGATTAGTGAAATGAAAAAAGTAAAAGTAAACGAGATACAATAAAACATAGTTGCATTGAAATTCCTGTGGAAAAGATTAAATTATCTGATTTAAGTTGTTGATTGACACATTTGATAAAATAAGCAGCAGCTCTGCTACATCCTAATGTATGCAGGATAAGTAGTAGCCAGATGCTCCTGAAATTCAAGACCATTTAAATTTATTTCAGTGCCTTAGTGTTTATAGTAGAGGTTTTGCAGAGCATGCTGAATAGACTAGTACTCATGTAATTTAACTGACAGATAAGTGATTATTTATTTAACCATTTTGAACAGATTCCAAGTTTTAAGAGAAAGAATTGTGTATTTCTGAAGGATTATACACATGTACAAACTGTTGATACTCAGTTAATTAATACCTTGGAGTATCATCCTTAACATATGATAAGTTAAACTCATGACATTAGGTTCTGCAGCATGAAAGAGAATATACTCTGCTACATCAGTCTCCAACAATAGATATTTTTTGATAATGCAGATTTTTAATGTAGCTATTCAACAAATGCAACCTTTGTGTTATTCAAGAGCTATACATTACTTGCATGGGTGCACATCTATCCCTGTGTATGAATATGTACGTGTGGTTTTAACTAATATTTCTTTGTATGTAGCTAATCAAGTTTTGTTTGGGCATTTGAAGACAATTATATTTTTTTCAGCTATAGATTTTATCTATTTTATTCCAGTTGCCTGAGACTGAGACTGATTTAACTGGCCAGCACAAAATTTACTCTGAGTTTTGAGTAAGTATATAACTCAAAACTAGGTTTAAATAGATATTTTGATATTCAAGTTTCACTGATCTGAGCATTTGTTTCAGTGAATTTCTAATATCCGAATATTGACAAGAAGTAAATCTCAGAGTTGGAAACCATGGTCAAGTGAAAAATAGCTTTTCAGATTAAATGAACATTTGTGAGTCATTTGGAGTGGTGTTTTTCTTCAATCACATTTTTTTCTAGTGCCCACTGCTTGCTGAGTTGTGCTGTCTTTAACCGAGCTTGTTCCTTCCATTATCACATTGCCTGAATGTTGCCTTCTCACACCTAATGAATTATTTACATTGAATGCATTTCATACTTTTTTCTGAAAGAATACTGGAAAAAATGTTTTGCAGCTCAGAGCAGTGGAGGTCTGCATCAGGTCTACAGCCATTTACTTCAGAAGTCCCAAGTGTCTAGCATAGAGGAGGAAATTTTCTAAACACTATTTTCAAGAACTTGTGGGGGATCACTGGCATTTTGTAGAGAGCCCAAAAGCTCTTTCAAGTTGGAACTTTTTTTCAGAATAGACTTCTGGGATGAATGTACATGAGTTTCTAGCCATATATCTCTAGATGAGATAGTACAAAATTTTGTAAAACTGTAAAATGATTTTTGTTCTAACACATTTTTAAAGTTATTTTACTTGACTTGTAGTAACGATGTTCCAAAGGGCCAGGGCAGACCTCAATGAAGAAAATGGCATTTACATCCGATATGGTACTGAAGGGAACCTATTCAACCTAAGGCGACTGAAGACCCAAACCAAGACCCTAAATCACCACATTCCAGAGTTGCTTTTTGCTGATGGTGCCTCCCTTGTTGCTCACACAGAAGCATCTCTGCAGCACATAACATCCTGCTTTGCAGAGGCTGTAGATCCTTTTGGGCTGGAAGCCAACTAGAAGACGACAGAAGTTCTCTACCAGTCTGCACCACAGGTAGACTTCCATCATCCCCACATCATCAATAGGTGAATCAGAGCTTAAGTCAGTCCAGAAGTTCAGCTATCTGGGATGCATTATTTCCTCAGACACCAAGATCAGCAAAGAGATAGACAACAGATTAGCAAAGGCATACAGAGCATTTGGAAGACTCTATAAAAGAGTCTAGAGCAATAAACACCTGAAGAAAAGTATAAAGATTAATTTCTACAGAGCCACTGTACTGTCTATTCTTTTAGATGGGTCTGAATCATGGGTCATCTGCTGCCACCACCAGCACTTCCATCAGTGTCTCCATACAATCCTAAACACCCACAGGACTGTGTGACCAATGTTCCTGTCCTTGAACAGGAAGGGGCCACCAGTACGGAGCCCATGATACTGAAGACACAGCTGCTCTGGGCAGGGCATGTCTCCAGGACCGAGGATCACCTCCTCCCTAAGACTGTGCTCTGTGAAGAACTTGCCACCAGCTGCCGCAACAGAGGAGCCCCGGAGAGAAGATACAGGGACTCCCTGAAACAATCCCTCAGCTCTGGCCATGCTGACTGCCATCAGTGGTCCACTCTGGCCTCCAGTCGGGAGACATAACATTGCTGCCTCCTTTAAGAACACAGTAGAATCAGTCTCGAGAAGAAAAGACAGCTCAGAAAGAGACATGCCTCAGCTGTCCCCTCACAGGAGACTTTCTGTTGTGCCTTTTGCAGCCCCACTGCCTGTTCCACATTGGCCTTTTCAGCCATCAGTGCGCTTGCAGCAAGCGTGGGGAGAGAGAGCCCTTCTGAAATCTTTGTTTGCAAAGCCAAGCCATGAATAAGTGCACTGTGGCCAGCAGCCAAACTCATATGGCCTCTTGCTCCCTCCCGTAACTTGTGACACTGGGAGAAAGTAGAAAGCTAACAAGAAATCTCACGGATTAAGGTAAATATGGTTAATGGGTGAAGCAAAAGCTGGACACCCAAGCAAAGGAAAGCAGTAGTTCACTCACTTATTCCAAACAGCAGGCAGATGTCTAGCCACCACGTGAAAAACAAGGCCTGACCATGCAAAAAAGGTTCCCTGCAAAAACAAAAGCTATAACCACCACCATCTCCTCTTCTTCCTCTTTTCCTTGAGCTTTTATTGCTAAGCATGACATAATGTGACATGGAATATGACTTTAGTCAATCTGTGTCAGTTGTCCTGGCTGAATGCCTTCCCAGCCTCTTGCTAGGAAAGAATAAAAACCTTGGTGATCTGCAAACACTGCTCAGCAAGAGCCAAAGCACTGGTATGTTAGGGAGTAACTGCATGCCAGTCAGACCCAGTACAAATTTAATGATCAGATTTTTATCATTAGAGTCTATTTCCCCTTTGTGAGAAGCAATTGTAATTTATGGAGGACCTTTGAAATACAAATACTTCTGTCAAGTAGATACAGCAGGTAAATTTTTAGCCCATGTCTTGGGAGTATCATCAGGTGTGTAGTATTTGGTAAGAAAAGGAACTTGATGAAAATAATTTAACACTCTTTCCACAGAACTAAGGTTGGAAAATCATTGGGTAATGCTGACTTTTATTATTCATCAGACACAATTTTGAGAGGGTTTTTAATAACAATAGATACACAAAGGATTTAATTTCTGCTTCTGTCTACATAGGAGCTATATGCATCATTCAGCAGCTCATGCATTATAAAGCCCATAACTGTGTTAGGCAAGATATTAAACTATGTTCTGCACTTCCTTCACTGAGTTAAAAGAGTAACAGAAAAAATGCAAGTAACAGTTAAAATCCGCTTACCATACAGAACAGGCACTGGCACTAATATTTTGTAGAAATTAGTCTTTTGTTTATGGAAGTTTGACCAGAACACGAACTTCTCCTTTGGGCAATATTTAGGTGAAGTTAACTCAGAAACCTCATGTCAGACAAATGAAATGAAGCTTCCAATTTTACAGCTACTCATAGGAAAGCCACAAAAAATGGGAACATTCTTGACCTGCAGGGAGATGACAAGAATGAATGATTCTAGTGTGAATTTACTTC
The DNA here is from genome assembly GCA_023637945.1 of Phaethornis superciliosus. Lineage (NCBI taxonomy): Eukaryota > Metazoa > Chordata > Aves > Apodiformes > Trochilidae > Phaethornis > Phaethornis superciliosus. The sequence goes on from JAJQWJ010000002.1 coordinate 78,356,144, forward strand.
CTGTCATCAGGTTACCCATGTGAAACATTGCCATTTTGAAGCACATAGAATTTTTCTCGATACTGAAAGAGATTTAAAAGTTTCATTTCATCTTGTTGGCTGGACAGATTTTTTTAGTGGCTTGTTTCAGCTGAGTAGTTCCAGTTTTATATGGATAGTCTGGAGCACAGAGCAATACCTTTCTGGCTCCTTAAAAAAATCCACTTTCAATATGATCATAAGCATGTGTAATGAAGAAAGTTAAAAAGTTGGATTATTTTTTCCAAATTTTCTGGAAAGAGGTTTCTGATGTAAAGGTGATACCTTGACTACAGCAGTGTTTAAAATATGATCTCCAAAATGAAACATGTTGATAGTGATTACTCTGATTATATGTATATTGCAATTTGGTGGAAATATAAAATACAGATTCCCTCTGCATTTCAGTTTCTAGTTTTCACATGTCAGGCTTATAAGTGACATATATGTTGTAGATAATAGCCCCTACTGTGTCTAAACAAAGTTCTAGAACTCAAGAACTGTGTTGAATGTTTCCAAATACATTTTATAGACTGACAGTTCAAGAAAAAAAATCTGTCTTATGTTTAGTGTCACTTGTTCGCACAATTCAGAGAAGTTCAGGAAAAGGAGACAACCTTCATGAGTTTTAAGTAATAATAAAAATAATAGCAAATTTCTCAGAAATTATACATTAAAAACTCAATATGGACATAGTCTAAAAAAATAGAAAACAGCCCACCTAGAAAATCATATCTCACTGGAAATGAATTTTCATAGACAGGACAAAGGAGAGATCCAGATACAACTTGGCTCCTTTTTTTTCCTAAGACCAGAGTGATTCTGGCTAAATCACCAAAAGTATAGAGAGGTACAAAGAAGAGCTAACACAGAAACTGAAAAAGAGAAGAAAAAACCCTCATACAATGAGAATCAGAGAATCATAGAAGAGAATCAGAGAATCTGCTGAGTTGGAAGGGACCCATCAGGATCATCAAATGCAACTCCTGTCCCTGTGTAGGGCAGGGCACCCCAATAATCACACCATATGCCTGGGCACATCATCCAAATGCTTCTTGAATTCAGGCAGGCTTGTTCCATAACAACCTCCCTGGGGAGCCTGTTCCACTGCTCATTCGCCCTCTGAGTGAAATTTTTTTTCCTATTATCTAATCTAAACTTCCCCCAGCACATCTTCCTACCATTCCCTTGGGTCTTATCATCAGTTGCCAGAGTGCAACTGAGTGCTGCACTCAGCATCTGCTCTTCCTCCTTCCCTAGTGAGGAAGCACAAAGCTGTGATGATCTCTCCCCTCAGTCTCCTCTTCTCCAGGCTGAACAGACCAAGTACCTTTAGCTGCTCCTCGTACGGCTTTCCCCCTAAACCCTTCACCAACCTCATAGCCCTCCTCTGGACACTCTCTAGTAGCTCTACGTCCTTTCTTTCTGGTGACCAGAACTGCATATAGTAATTAAGATGGGGCCACATGAGTGCAGAGAGAAGTGGGAGAGTCACCTCCCTCAGCTGGCTGGCAATGCCAGGCTTGATGCACCCCAGGACTCAGTTTTCCCTCCTGGCTGCCAGGGCACACTGTTGGCTCATGTTCAACTTGCCATCAAGCAGAACCCCCAGATCCCTTTCTGCAGGGCTGCTCTCCAGCCTCTCACTCCCCAGGGTGTATGAATACCCATGATTACTATGTCCTAGGAAACAAGATCCAATAAAATAATGTTTTTTACTCCAGTGATGCAGAAAAATTATGTGTGTATAGTTAGGAGCGGCTGCTGCAACAGGATTTGTGTCTAATTGTCAGCAACAAATAAGCATTCTTTTTAAAACAATATTTTGCATCAGGTATGCATCAAAAAAAGGAGTTGGCCTTTGGCTAGTCTGCTCTTTAAAAAATTTGCTTTAAAACAATGTACAAAAATATTATAAGAAAAGCATCCCATCTTTTTTTCCATTTGCTTGTACAATTATTATTTGTAAGTCCCATACAGCCATGAATGCCTAACTTGTAGATTGCTGATTTTTTAGAAACTTGATTTTGAGGAATAATTTTCAAGAGATTTCCAATCATTGTACCAGTTTCTGTTTTAATCCCAAATCAGTAGTTTATGAAAGATTTCCTGGATTTTTGCATAAGCTTTTCACGCAGGCATAAAATATTTAAGAAAAATTATTGTTTCTATCCAATCTAGCTGCAGTGCAAGAGGTTGTCTTTTTATGTGATCTGTCATGTGAAGCTGCCTAGTTCCTAGTATAATCCAGAGTCCTAGAGAGTGTTAATTTTGTTCTACAGGAAGTGTTTTGTACACAAAGACTAAGGAGAGTTCTTTCAATTTTATGTTAATTTTGTAAGCTGTAGGTGATGGGGATTTCTGCTTAGAATAGAAAGTTAATTAATTGGTGCCCCCAAAATCTTGACTTTTAATGTATTGCTTGCAAGTCTTTTGTCAGCATGACTTTTTTATTTTTTTTCATGGTTATATAAGTCTTGTCTGTCTACCTTTAATGAAAAACATGTAGGCCAAATGCTATGAGTAATTAACAGTTAACCTGCAAGTGTTATTCTAATTTTTAATCAGCAGTAGCTCTGCAACCTCTTGTAAAGCTCATTTGCTGGATTCTATGGGTGGAATTGGTATTGACCTTGTCTATCCGGAAACTGCTGAACTTTTAACCTTCTTAAAAATAAATCTTGAGAGCTCCTTATCTTCTTATTTCTTTACTTGAATTAATATTAAGAGAAACAGAAGATAGTAATAGCGATAATGATTAAAAAAGTAGACTCAGATGAGATTTTAAGTCTATGCATAATTCACTATCAGTCACTCATTTCAATATTCTTTAAGACCTTCTTCAGTGTAAAATATATTTCCAATCATCAGAAAATGTTGCTGAGTTTCAAACAAAGAGCATGCTGCAAAAGAGCAAGAGATGCAGAGAACAACAGAACCCGAATTTTTTAACAGACCGGTAAGTCAGTGGAAAGCAGCATAAAAACACACAAGGCTATCACTGGAAGAATGTCTCAAAGTTGTGAAATCACTTTAGAATCAGAACAGAAAGAGATTCAAACTAATATATGGACTTTTAATGTAATTTAAAATATACCAAATAATATAGTTTAATAATATAATAATGAGTTATTTCAGGAATCTTGTCATAATCCACATATTAAATCTGTTTGGACTTTACTGACTTTTTCACGAAGTTTGTGTGACCATGCTATTGAAAATAAGTTATTGCTAAGTACCATCTGAACAGTTGTGTAATGTTTGATATCTCATTCTATTACAATCCCTCCGCATTTTTTTATGTGCTTTTTCAATCAAATTCCTCTTATGAACTGTCATTTTTCACATAATATGAACAAATAAGGTATTGCTTATTTAAAAAAAAAAAATTAATAAGAAAACCAAGAAAATTTATCATGGCACAAATTGTTGTCTTAGGAGTCTTGTTTCAGGGTTATTTTTTATATTGTTGATGGTATCTGTAGTCTGGCAATGTGCAAAAGAGTTCAAATAACTGAGGCAAAAAAAAATTAAAATAAACTATATATAAAAAAAAACCAACAACAACAAAACACACCACCCAGAAAAAGATCTACAAAACCCCAAAATAAACCTCAACAAAAACAAGCAAACACAAAACATCCCACAGGCAAATGGAAATTAAATATTACAACTGAATACAGAGGCAAGAATTGTCCATCTGGGCCCAACTGACCCTGGGAAGAACCACATCCTAAATCTGAAGCTCCGCCTAAACTCAAAGAAAACAATAACTGTCTTTGAGGAGTATTTTTAAGATGGTTTTGAATGTGTAAGATAAAAATAAACCATCTCTATTCTATCAAGTAATATTAAATAAACAGTGTCATTGTTTCCCTATTCTTGACCCCAATAATTTGAAATTATCCAACAAATACTGAACTGTTCTTCATTATTCTCCTGTGGGTGAACACAGAGTATGATCCTTTAGTAATTCATATACTAAAGTTCACCTTAATTTTATGTATTTTTATAGATAATTAGAATACTGTCTCTGTTCATTAACATTTCAAATCTCATTTAAATGTAAATTGTAATATTCTTCTTTTGTGAAAGAGTGGGTACTTAGTGTCAGTTATGAGTAATAAGTAATTTGTTCCTCATTAGCCATAAGAATAAAGATATAGATCAAATGTGGGTAACATATGAAGTTAAAGATGGGTACCTGTCTGGAAGGGGAATCTAAAACAAGCATTTGTAGTTTTTCTGTAATTATACAGTTTTAATTTGATCCTAATTCATAATTCAGAATGTTTTCTATTAACAGACTCTTTGCATTATTCATAATAAGGGTGTGAAAGTACAAAAATGTTTTTTCTAAGTGACTTATGAGATACAATGTGAAATTTTAAAAGATTATCATATTGGTTAAGATTAAGCTCATTCATAATACAGAGGTTTACTTCCAGATATTTTTCAACGCACTAAAAAAATACCCAGAAATAAGACTGAATTCTTATTTTTAACATTCTTATTTTTAAAAACAAAGCAAAATAAAACAAAATTGTAATCATCCTATTTTGACTGAAAGATGGCTTCAACTGATTTGGAAGAACAATTTTAACTTATTTCTGAAACCATAGCAAATTCTATTAGTGATAATAATAATAATAATAAAGGAAAAAAAAATCCCAATTTTACTATCTGTAGGCATCACATAGGAGCTGCAAATAGGCACGGAGAGTTAAACCAGGAAAATGTGTGTGTATCTATACAGGTATAGAAAACAATATTAAAATGTCTATTTCCTTGTATTTTTAAGCATGTACATCCTTATACAGGAAATATAAATGACAAATGCCTATGTATGGCTTCAAAATATATTGTGATTTTAGTTAAAAATTATGATTTGGAACCATTGCCGGTCAGAAACACATCAAATTGCATCTGAAAGTTATTTGGAGGGAAATTTTTCCTCTCCTATTATTAGGAAAGGTTTTCATTGTTACTGCAAATCCATTTGATAACAACTACATTATAAATCTTATGACATAAATCTAATCTCTGTTTGATCCTTAGAGAGTATTGTATCAGTATTTTAAGTCTTTCCTCACTATCTTTGAGCAATCTTATCTAGCAATCTGAACCATACATGGCCTTTCCAAGCCTAGCCATTCTATGATTCTATGATGCTTAATTCAATTATTGTTGTTCTCAGCTCTTAGTCTGGTAAATTCTGGACAGAACAACTACTTTCAGACCATTTTGTAACAAAATATTTCAGTTTACTTATTACCTTCATTGTCACGTTGTGGTTGCGTCAGAGTGAAAATTAGTCATTCTTATATTAAAAGTGTCCAAAAGATGCTGCATGTAGTTGTCTAGATGAGCAGTCTATCTCGAGTGCCTTTCATAATGGCATTTATAGTGCTTTTTCTCTACTGGAAGTAACTTTTAATATATATCACAGAACAACATTTTTCTTCAAAGCAAAAAATGGTGATGGAAGACCTTTGTAAGATTACTAAGTATACAGTGATCCTTTGAATCCTTTTATTTCCAGATGATGAACTTCTACAACTTCAGTTGTAACTGAAGAACCTCCTATTAGTCTCTAAGTCCAAGATTCTGCAATTGATGTTAAGTCCCACTCCTTTCTTCTAATCATAACCATCTCATTCTTCCTTCTTGATTTTTCAGTGTTTCAGTTGACATTTATTCAGAACCTTTGCACAATTTACTGAATAGAGTATGTATCTCTTGACAATCAGGACACTAAGTTAAGCAGTGAATTCAGTATATTCAGTGATATCAGTAGTGAGGGAAATACAGTATGTGCATGTCTTAAAGGCAGTATTTCTGTTCATACATCTTAGTCTGAAGTTCGCTTTTCCTGCAGCATTGTGTCATATTGTTTGCTTTCCTCTCAGTCCATTTATCAGGGGAAAAAAAGAAATGGGGTTTGGTGATTATAAATTCTGATATGGATCTTCAGTATGCTTACAAACCACAACTTTTATCATAAGCTGCAAATTTGATGTATATAGCATTTATTTCACCAGCCAAATCATTACTTGAAACACTACACATAACCAGACTCAAGGCAGATCTCCTGAGGAGTTATGCTTAATCTTTACATTACAAGAGGGAGCTACAGACTAAAAAATATAATTCTTCTACCCATATTATATTTCACTAATTTGCATATGAGAATGTCATATGAGGTCACGTCGAAATCCCTGCTTAAAATAAACAGTCTCTTGGCCATTATTTAAAGAAGAGTTCTTATCTTATTGCAACACATTTAAATACCATTTGTCTTTACTGCATCCCTATTTGATTTCAGTTGTCTTGTACTTTTCAAAGATTCATTGATAATCTGATATGTGTCTCATAAGGTTTCTTAAATTTAAAAGCCCTACATATTCCTAGTATTTTAAGATTGGGTCAGTTTTTTTTATTGTATTGAAATAGTGTAATTAATTCACACTCTTACAATTTGAGTTTTTGTCTAAATATTAATCTTGAATAAAATGGAATGGAAATCTTCGTTTCAGAAGGTACCTTTAATATTTTTATCTGTTGGCAATATCAGCTATCTGTAATAACAAAGCTTTATCTTTCAGAAAGCAGTGTAGCACTTACATGTTTACAAAGATTTCCTCAGAGCTTCTTGAGTTCCTACAGTAACTATATTTTTGATATTCTGAAGGCTTGTCCAGATTTATATTGATGGTATCTGTCTGTCAGTTGGTCTTTGTGTTAATCTTGTTCATCCTTGAGAGGCAATACTTTTTTCCCTTGTCTGTCACTCACATTTAACTACTTGTAGTTAATTTTCACTGGTAGTTTCTAACTTGTTTTGTGCTTTTTGAACCTCACTAAAAATATTTTGATGCAATTGTTCATTGTATGGCCAAAGAAACCTCTAGTTAGTGCTTAAAGGATTATAAGTACTCATCTAAAAAGGGGGGCTTTTCCAATTGAGAAACCTGGGTAATTTTCCCAAATAAACTTCACTTAGAAAACATGTTTTGTACTTTTTAACTGTGACAAATAGCTGTTATAAGTAGCCTTTTACCAGACACTTAAAATATTTAAGTCTAATGAGACTTAAATAGGTAATTCCTTTGCAATTTTCTACTCTGTGCTGAAACAATGAAATCTGCTAATACCTTTTGTATGTGTTTTTCTTAATAGTTCTGAATTTTAGGTGTGTTTTTTTTAATAATATGAGAAATACCAAGTGCTGATCGTTCATCAGTTTGCCTTTCTCTCTTCAACATTCCAGTGAAAGTACAAGAATTAGTCAACAAGCATTCACTGTGACATAAAACTTTTCTGCTTTTTACCAATTGTATGGGAACAGTGGTGACATGAAAGTAATTGTCTTATTTCCACTAGTTATTCATCTGTTTGCAAGGGAGTATGGTTCAGAAAATTACCCTTCAAAGAAAAAAGCTACTGAACAAACATGATATTTAGACTTCCAAGTATACTAGGTAAGAATTTAGGCTATCTATATAAGCTTAATTTCCTATTAAGAAAGAAGTCATTGACATTCACACTTAATGAGTAACATAGTAAAGAAGCTTAGAATGAGCTATATTTTCAGTAGGTACAAATGAGAGTAGTTGCCTTGTCTTCAGTGGAGCCTTGTGAATTATATACAAGCTGAGAATTTGAGTCAAGAACACTCATTTATCAGATGCAGATTCCTTTATTACAAAGAGAGCATAAAGCAAGACGAAGCTCTCTTTTCACATGTAATTCATCTTCATGGACTATAGATGATATAAAAGTTTGCTGTGACTAACTAGCAGGAACTATGGCATTTGTTTCATTTTGCAATTTTCTTTCTTTTTTCCAGTTTGCATTTAGTATGTTAGAAGGTAATAATATATAGAAAAAAAGAAAAGAAAAGGTGGCAGGAGAACAGAACAGATGAACAGAAACCTTATGAAGTTGAAGAGCAGATAAGGAATGCACCTGGGAAACACTAACACCACACATGTGTCTTATGGGGACCAACTACCAGGAAAGGAGATTTGGAGAAAAAGACCTGAGGATCCTACTGTCACCAAGCTGACTGTAAGGCAGAAATGTGCCCTTGCAACAGAGAAGGCTCATGGGAGGATTTTACATATTTTTAAATATTCAGTGGACAATAGTAAAGAAGATAGAGATGGTCTCTTCTCAGTGGTGAACAGCTGAGAGACAAGATGCAATACACACAAGCTGAAATTAGGGAAATTCCTCTCAAGCATAAGAAAAAGGCTTTTCTACTTTGACAGAACTCAGTCCCTGGAACAGGTTGCCCAGAGAACCTGTGGACTCTCCATCCTTGAAGATACTGAAAAGCCACCTGGAATCAGTTGTAAGCAACATCTTCTAGCTACCCCTGCCTAAAAATGGATAAGGGAATTTGCAGAAGTACCTTGCAACCTGTGATGCTTTGAATTTACTTATAAATTAAGCAAAGTATATCACAGTAGGTGTTCAGTGATAGAATCTAATGTGATCCTTCATTTGCAGGACAGTTTTTTCCTATGAAAAAAGTTATTGTGGTCTTTTTCCTCCAAGAAAGTAAATTACTACATTCTAGAAATGCAGATGTAATTTTTAATTTTTTATTTTTTAAAATGTCAATGGAAGGTTGCTTTATTAAAACCATTTTATTTGCTGCATTCAGATGAGTTTAGAAGAGACTTCAGAGTATCCTTCACATGGATCAGTAACATCCTAATAGAAAATCTGGGATAACATTTTTTTAAAATATTTTTCCTTGTCTGTGCTGAAACACAGACTCGTATTATAAAAAATTATTAACAGCAGAAGGAGAAGAGAGAATACTGGAGAAAGTGTTAGACATACTTTTCATAAGTCTTTTGCCTTTTTTTCCCCTCTGTATTCAGATTTCAGGGAAAAATACAGCCTGGATCTTACAGCCCAAGAGAGGCTGAAGTGTTATACAGCTCCATGCCCCAGGTCAAACCAATAGTGAAGTTGAAACTGTATTCCCAGAAGGCACACACAGGCATATACACTACATATATGCATACCTGCAGACCTGTAGCTACCTCCACAAATTAGATCTGTATCACATGTATGCAGGGAACAGTCCCATTCTCCTCCTGTGTCTGCCTGAGCAAGGTGGAGGTCTGCTACTGAGAATATACATACAATTCTCATCTTGTCAGTCGTTGAGCTCAATGACTCAGTCTCCCAGGTTCCTGGTACCTGGACACATGAGTTCTTGGAACTGTAATCCAAATCCATTTCCTGGTGCAAAGTATTTCACACTTATACTCACATGCATGCTCACACTCACCCAAAGCAACTGGGGCTCAACTCATCTCAGAAGCCAACACCTTTATAATCTCACCCCCAGAATGACATAGAGACCAGCAGATCTCATTGGTAGCTGGCCATGTCAACTGATACTCCTTAGAGACATATGGCCCTTCTTGGCTCCCAGACCACCTCACCTACCTGCCATCTGATCCAGTTTGATAATTCTTAGCACTCACACACTTGGTGCAGTTGCTGGCACCATGATCACAAGGGCTTCTGACCCCTGGTCCTATTCTCACAGCTGGCACTTGATCTCTTTCACTCTGGTCTCCAGAATTTGGCATGCAGGTGTATCAGTCCTTGCTGCCAGTCTGTCTGCTGGCACCCAGACCTTCATTTGTTCCAGTTGTTGGTGTTGTGCACACATGGGACCTTATGACCTGCAGTGCCAGCTCATGATTTTTGGCACTAAAACTTCTTCATCTTGGATTCTCCAGCTGCTGACACCGCAGATGCATGAGTTCTCATGCATCGTTCCCAGTAGTCTGATTCCAGTTACTGCTCTCAGACCTCCCAGAACAGACATGCACACTGACATAGTCTCTCACCCAGGAAAGGAATTAGAACAAAATTCAATATGAAGATAGGGCAGATTGCACTGATCAGGTGAAGGATCTGGATAGACCAGTGTAGTGGTGATCGAATTATTTATTTACAAGGAAAAATTCCTTTTCATCTCTTAACACTCTATTTTCCCCACGTAAGTTCCTCCCTAAGTTCATCCCTCTCCCTGCCTTTGTTTCCATATCCAAGTATTTCCTAAGTCTTACACAATGTGTTCCATACCCTCCTCTGGCAATCCTCCTCCAGCTGGCATGGTACTTCATGCTTGACTTATCATGATGTATTTCAGAAGTGGACAGTGACACTGAGCATCTCCTGGCCCTGAGAGGGGCCAAGACAGGCTAAACCTTTTTCTGAGCTCTTTAATTGGCTTCCCTCCTGCCACCACACATCTGTGCTCCTCTTCTCTTGTGGAGATGGCCTTTTGATGGGTTGATGGGCCCTTTGATGAGCTTGAGAGTAGCCAGGATTGGGTATTTTTTGTGCTTTACCCACAGTGCCATTGTCTGTCTGGGCTTCTTTGTAGGCGTGCAGATGGGCTTTTGCTATGTAAAAAAGACTACAGTTTCTTGAATATTGTATTTTCAACAAATACAGTACGTTTTTTCCAGATAAAGTCTCTAAAAATACCACCAGCGATTTCTGTAGGTATAGCACTTTGTACATGTGCATTCTGAGTAATAGAGAGAAAGTAAATAGTTATTTAGCAATGTTGTCTGTCTTAGCTTATGTTGGTAATGGGTATGATGTGGGTGATTACTTTAATGTTCTCTATGTCTTCAAATACTTTTCAGCCTTTTCTGGGTAATCAGCCAAAAGAAAGCTGTCTTTTGGTACTGCCTCAGCCAAATGAGATACCTGAACAGCTGCTGTAGACAGATAACACCTGGATCTTGTATATGGTTTCTTTCCTACTGTATAGGTGACTGAGAAACAATGCAGTCTACTTGTACCGTAGAACTAATTAAATTCTCTTTTAATTTGAGCTGCCTTTAGCTTTCTTAAGGAAGATTCTAAGTTTAGTTCTTTATGACGGTTACTCTAACCCTATGTATCTCAGTCAGACTGTCTTTTAGCTGAACATCTGACAACTTCATAGTCTGCCTGTTTTTGCCTGTTGACTTTTTCTCCCTGAGTAGTGTCACAGCTTAGCAGTTTGGGTGGACAAAAAACCAAAGGACAGAATTATTCTCTAATACCCTCTCAAAGGAAAGACAAAAGGGTAATAAAGACTTGAAACTTGAAGCTGGAAATTAAAAAAAAAATTGTAAACATATTTACTAGCACAGGAGAAAGGCAATAACATAAGGGATAAAGAAAAAAATACAAATAAAAATAAATAAATAAATAAATAAATAAAACCTGATAGACGCCTGAGGGTCCCTTGTGGCAGGGCAAACACAGGAGGGGGGACCATGGCTCTTCCCATCACCTGATAGATGTGGACTCTGACAAGCACATGGAGGGCTGGTGGTTAAGGAACTCAGAGGAACAGCAACAACAGAGCAAGGAGAGAGTGAAAAGAAGAGAGGAAGGGCTGCCCCTCTGCCTGACCTTTATAGAGTATCGGCAGGGAATGGGACGGAATAGACCGCTCTGTGTTCTGCCCCTCTCAGAATCTGAAATTAATTTAATTCTTTAGCTCCTCATACTCAAACTATGACAGTAGGTTAATATGATTGAAGCCTATTTCACTCTAGTAGGATTAAGAAATGCTTCCTTGGCTTTCTCAGTGATATCTGAAGTGATGGTGATATTATCAGTGAGAAGTTTTTGAAACTCATGTTCTATGTGTTGCACATGCTGCTGCTGGGCCTAGCCTGGGAGATATTACATGTCTTGGCATTCTGAAAGGACAACAAAAAAGTTACAGAGGACAACAGAAATCAGGATTCAGCCTGTGAACCTTTCACACATTTGCAGAAAGTAATATCTTCCCTTTTTGATTATTTGAAAAGGTCGGCATTTCTGTATTAAAAGCATACTTTTCCATATTAATCTCTTATAAGGTGAATGGGCAAAATCAAATGATGGTTTCTTTAAATCTTTCTTTAATTACCCATATTGTGGGTGCTTTGAGACAGATTAATGTTTTACTGACTGCCAGGTTGTCACAGTTTAATCCCGGCCGAGCAGATAAACAGATTTAAACCGAGTAACAGATCTATATATTAATCTCTCTCTCTGATAAAGGAAAGAGAGAGAGAATAAGGGAGAGAGACTTATGGGTTGGAAACTAAACTACAGAACTTTAATGAAACAGTAATGATAAATAGGAAAAAATACTAAATATATCAAATATACAGGAAAATTGATCCCACATTCCTCCCCCCTTTCCCCCAATAACTCTCACGTCACCACCGAGGCTGCAGGGCAGCCCTGGGAAAGTCCAGGCTGGAATCCTGGAGTCGGCGGCAGTCGGGAGCTGGGGGCAGGAACACACAGATTCAGGCTGGCACGGATCAGGACCACAGGCAGAGGGACGGACGGAATCCTCTCAGGATACCGAAGGAAGCAGGGAGGAAGCAGGAAGGAGTAGAGGTGTTTGACCCTTGTGATCCCTCAAATTTATACCGAGTATGACGTGTATGGGATGGAATACTCTGTTTGGTCAATTCTGGCATCTATCTTGTCTGGTCCTCCCCAGAGGAGGGTTTCAGGTGGGATCTGCTTTCTCCTTCTGGAAGGCAAAATATTCCTGAGAGCTGAGCAGTGTCCTTGACTCTGCATGCCAGTCTCTGGCAGTAACTATAAACATCGAGTGTTATCAGTCCTAGAAGCAGACACTGTCTGAGAAACTTGCTGTTAATTTCAGCAAGTGCAGCTACTTACAAGAGACTTAGCTGAAAGCAAAAGTACCAACCAGAAAATCACCTTTATCCTGGCCTAAATCAGGACACAGGTGTATCATGTTAAATAAAAGTCATATTTTTATTGTTTTATTCCCTTCCTGACACAAGGGGCTTCTTCAGGAAAAACAGTTCAATATTAAGTGGAAGTGCTGTTTTCAGAGAAAAATTTCAGCTGAAGAATAAGGCCTCCAGCATTCGGTGGTAAGGGGGTGAATTATTATATCTGTTAAATAAGTATTAAAATGGGTTGTGCAAAAATCTTTTCCAGTGACTCTCTGTAGTGATATTCATACTACATTTGTTGAGACTCTAACCCAACTATTTAACTGAGGTAGCTATAGTTTAAGAACTCTGTAACTGAAGAAGATGCTTAATATCTTAACTGATAGGTCTTAATTTTGAATTATGTTTATTATAGTACTATTTTTTTTTTTTTGCTATGTAGTTTTCTTTATAAAACCTTCCAGGCATTCAAAATATCTTTAAAAGCCTGTTAACAGATCTTCACATATTTATTAGAAAGTTTAATAACATTCAGTAGCTATTTCTTTGCATGAGGAACACTTAAAATATTTAAAATAAGGTAAACGACTGTAACAGATAATGAACAGGATATGCAGATACTGAACCCCCCCCCCCAAAAAACCAAAACAAAACAAAAAACCCAACCACCTGCTTAGGGGCCTAGAATAGAAAAAAACCCAAGCATTTTTAGTTAAGCTTATTAGCATGTGAAGGAATAACCACATTTCAACATTCAGTTACTTACAGTTATTGCCTTTAAGATGAATTGGAGAAAGTTTCCTTTTGCTTTATGATGTCTAATAAGGTTTATTTTCCCCAGAACACAAATATTTTCACCGTTAAAAAATAAATAAATTCTTACTGTTAGATCTTTACTTCCTCCTTTTTGCCTGGAGATACTGGCAAAGTCTTTGAAGGAGAGAAACATTAATGTCACATGAGAATACTGCCTGAACCTCAGCCTCTTGAGAAAGGATGTAGATTCATATTTACAGTGTATTTAACTTACAGTTTATGCAACATGCAGGCTTCTTTTGAAATAATTTGCATGCTCCCTGCTGAGTTCTAAGATCTTTTGAATCCAGAAGAAAGGCACATAGCTCATCTGAGTTCAGTATGTATTAATTTTGCCCAGTGATACCTGCAGGAAACACAGAATCTAATTTTGGTTTCTGTTTGTGAGGTAATTGCATTGAAGAACATGTTGGGAACAGCAGCTGTAATTGAAGCATGAGTACGAAGCAAAGAGAAGTGGGGGAATTTATGTAACTGGTTAATTCATCCACATCTGAGCCTAGAACAAATGGCACAATACTTGCCACAAAGAAATTCACAATCCTGCTTTATGCTGTGTAGGTCATGGTGACATTTTAACACTTCACAGTATCTTCAGAACTGCCTTACATAATATTGCTGTTAGCTTTCAGGTGTGCCATGGAAACGTGGCAGGTTTTGACTGAAACAAAGTGTTTGTCAACAGGCTTCAAATTCACTAAACGTGTGATGCAGCTGGAGTGATATTTTCCAGTAGAGGCAGTCATATTGCAAAAATTATGTAACATTTACTAAACAGTGACATGAGTAGAAACACATGCTTTACAATACTGAATTAGAGGAGTACATAAAAAAGATAATTAGCAACAATGGTTTTAAGAGGAAAATAATTGTTGGAAATGCTTAAATAAGCAATAGAATTCCGTAAAGTTAATAATATTCCATTTGTCAGTCCAGTAGGATTTTTCTTTTGAGAATATAAACTTGATTAGTTGAGTAGTATGAGTAATGAAGACAGTGATGTGCTACAGCTGAAGAGAAGTATTTATTACTGTCCTGGTTTGGTCCAGGATAGAGCTAATATTCTGCCTTGTAATTTTGCTTTTCAGTCCTAAGGAATTAGAAATCTCTAGGATGGGAGCTTTCACAGACTAACAAATAAGATCAGTTTTAAACTTTAAAACTGAACTTAACTAACTTCTCCCATAAACAACACATTTTTTCCTCATGGCAGTTCTTACACAATGTTGATATTTATTAATAGATGTGAAAATACAGTCTTTAAAATATATATTCTAAATTGGCTTTTAGAATGCAATACTATAAAGATGATAGCACGTATTTAGTAAGGAAGGCTGTGGTTTTTTGATTGTACTTAATTGCAGATATCAGGCTGATCAGGCTTAAGAGCTCCTTGATGAAGGAGAAGTCAAAACCAAAATGTGCTTGCCTTTTTGCTCTGCCATATGCCAGATGTTTTTGTGCTATTGCTGTCCTTCCCAGAAGGGGAGTCTTCTTATCCTGTTTGGTTTGCTTTTGTCATGGCAATCATTTTTTCCCAGCATGTTCAGCAGCATGTTCTGCCTATTTGCACTCCCTTTGCTCATTTTGTTTTTGTCTGGCAACTTAATTGAATGCCTCAAAACTGCAACTGAATCCATCTGCCTTTAACCCTTTTGCTCACATACTTATCTACATTTTTCTGGCTATGCAATTACATTATTACAATCTATTTACATGCTATGGTTAGCTACCCAATGTTAGTTGCTTGTATTCCAATTTAAGGCGAGTTTATATAAATTATGTTCTGATTAATACATTTAAAATTCATAGATGCTACAGGTTTTGGCAATGTATGGTTCCAATAAGTTTTTCTATTTTCAGGAATAAAAGTTCTCTTTAAATCAGGAATATTTAGACACAGTTGTTGAAAACACATTAAATATTGACCTTTTTGTCAACCTCGAAGTCGTTGATGAATTCAATATCAAAAAAACCCAATGTGTAATGTTTCAAAATCTCAAGAGTGGTGGTGGTTTTGTTGTTTTTCTTTCTTGGTTTGGGGTTTTTTTTCTGTTTTTTTTTTTTTTTTAATTTATTTTTAGGGTAGAAGACAGTGATTTTCTATTACATGTAAAATTGCCCATATTTTTTTCTACTCTGCTTACATGTCTGAAGATATTGTTGTTAGTGCTAGAGATGCTTGTGTGAGTTTTCTAATGCACAGATTGTCACAGCATTTTCATAGCTATACTGACAATTGCCACGTATCTAGTTAACTGTGTTGCACTTCAGATGCTTATAAGTGGTTAACAAATAAATAAATAAATCAATCTCTAATTATATGCATCTAGAATGTCTTCAACAATAACTGCATGGAATATTGACCCTTCCATCATCTAAAATGGTTCCTAAAATTTGTGTGTCGGTGGGTTTTATAGTTGAATTTTTCTCCTAGAAGAAATGAGGACCAAAGTTTTGGAGGGCAAGGTTTTGATTTTGTTTGTCTTTATTCGGAGTGGTATGTTTCTCTGGATATCATCACTCGCACTAGATAAATTTCAGAATCATTGAAAACAGTCATTTCATAAGCTCCTGAGTAAGAAGCTCTTCCTTCTCTGCTATCATGTTTCAGTTACAAATCCTTTGTTGGTACAACCAGCTCAAAGCAAAAAAAAAAAATAATTTATTGTTAGAGTGTCTGCATTGGTACAAAGCAGTTACTATTCTTCATACTGAACTCTAAAATTTATCACCTTTTTATTCTAGGTTTGTTTTAATACTCTGAAATTGTTTGCTCTGAATGTGATGAAGGACGTTTTTTGTTATAGTACTGTGGCTACCTGACAGATTGCTTTTGTTATTCCATCATTGAGGAATATTTAGAACTAATAGCAAGATAGAAAATTAGAGAAAATTCTGTTTGGAGAATTAAATGTTATCATTTCCTCAGCATAAATTACCAGACGTGTAAAATTACTTTTTTGATTGAATGGAAAAATCAATACTGTTAGTTAGTAATATAGATCTTTAGGCAAAAGAAAATGTTAATATTAAAGATATGTACTGTCACATCATGGTCTCTGAAAAATACTGAACTAGCTCCTCAGTTCTGTCTGTGGGTGCAATTATAACACCCGCAGCTTGTATCATCAGTGCATCCGTCAGTGAGTACTATTTAGGATTTTGCATTATGATACAGAAAGGAGGTTATGCCACACAGCTACTGCTACTTGCTACTCCTACTTTTCTCTGAGTCTTCACTACTTCTCATGAAACTTTCACATGGAGATACAAAATTGAGGGCAATTGGTATAGGCACTAAGAAGGAGGCTGTATTACTATTGATAACTTGTACCCCTTCAGCAGAAAATGAGTATTTCAAACAAGCAAATTTTCAGTGGCTGTTTCAAAAGAGCTTAAACAGTACTTCGTGTCACTTGGGCAGCTAATTTTTATGTTTCTTTGAAGATTTTTAGGCTACTTAGAAAGTATTAGCTTTTAAGATGTCTGTCCTTAAGAAACATTTAATCCATTTGTATAGGTGAGGTAATCATACCATTGTTTTTTCATCTTAGCATAGTTTTTTGCAGGAAACTTCCATATGTCCACTGAACACCTGTCAATTTATCACCTTTAATTCACAGTAGTAGAAAAAGCCATTTCCATGCTTCTAAGTCCCAGGAGATTTTTCATAAAGTTTTAGCGTAGTTTTTGGCCTCAATATCAAAACTTTATATGACTCGTTGGAGTACATTTTTTTAAAGGTTGAGATGAAAAACTGTAATGAACAACACAGCACGTTTAGAGCAATTCAAGAGCTTATAAAGTCAGGAAAAGAGCTAAGTAGTGAATGTCAGGTACACTGTTTGTTTTTGATATTATGCAGTTGGTTACATTGCCAAATATCTCCAGCCAACTTTTATTTTGTTATGGTAGAGCAATGAACTGCTGTAATTGAACTGAGTATTAGTGACTTGAATCAACGATACATTTTAAATTGCTGTTCCTTATGGCATGGATCACACTATCTTTCATCTCAACACACCAAAGCTTTTATTTTTGCAAATTAGGGCTTCTGGAAGTTTTGCTAAGGGTGATAATTTCATGTCTGCAAATGCTGAGGAATGTTTGCCAACTCATTCTCAGGAGGTCTTAATCCTGTCAATCTGGCAAGTGGCACTTTTTCAGTTAGTTCGAATCACTGTAATTTTCTGTGGTGAATAAAGGTGGCAGAATCCAGGTCTAAACAGGGTTTTGGTTTTGTTTTCTGATTGCAGATTACATTTTATAGGTAGACATGTTCAGAATAGCCTTCACAATAGAACAAGTGAAGTGTGTGAAACCCTAAAGTAAGAATTCAGTACTATCCTGATTTTAGCTGGGATAGACCTAATTTTCTTCTTACTAGCTAGAATAGTGTTCTTTTTTAGGTTTATGAGAGATTTATTTAATTTATTATGAGATTTGGTATGTGAAACATATTGATCATACACCAATTTTTTCAGTTGTCGCATATAAATCAAGGACTTTTCAAATTTCCATCATTTGATAGTGAACATGTACACAAGAAAGTGAAGCGCCACAAAGATGATCAGCGGTCTGGAGAACCTCACCTCTGAGGACAGGCTGGGAGAGTTGAGGTTTTTCATCCTGGAGAAGAAAAATTTCGGGGATGACCTTAATAGCAGCCTTCCAGTACCTGAAGGGGACCTACAAGGAAGCTGAGGAGGGACTTTTTACAGAGGCATGTAATGATAGGAAAAGGGCCAATGGTTTTAAACTAGAAGAGGAGAAATTTAGATTAGATATTAGGGAGAAATTTTTTACTGTCAGGGTAATAAGACACTGTAACAGGTTGCTCAGGGAGGCTGTGGATTGCCCCTTCCTTGGTAATGTTCAAGGTCAGGTTGGATGGTGCTTGGAGCAACCTGGTCTAGTTGATGGTCTAGTGGGAGGTGTCCCTGCCCATGAAGGGTGCTTAGAACTAAATGATTTTTAAGGTATCTTCCAACCCAAACCAAGCTATGATTCTATGAAGAATCTGAGAGGGATCAGAGCCAGAGCAAAAGATCCAAATTGTAGTTTAATTTGCCATATCAAATTACATCATGCTGTTATGGTTAAGGCCTAGACAGCTCTCACCTTTGATATTAATTGCATAATATAAGTACTGGAGAATCTATATAGTCTATATCTGTGTCATCTGCTTACATAAAAAGCCTGCTTTTGTTGAAGTCTGTTGTTTGTCTCCCTGTTTTTAAACCAAGCTATTTAATTAAAGAAAGATTAACTGTTTTCATGGATTCTTCTCTAAAGATGTTACTTTCTTTTGATTTTTTTTCTCATAAGAGTTGACTCTCAAGCTGTAGCATATGCCAGTGAATCTTCTTGGGGTTTATTTGAATGGAAAAATAGAAAACAAGTTCTAGCTCAAGGGTTAAATTATTGTAAGCACAATAACTTTGTTTTGAATGTATTCAACATGATTTTGTGGTTTTGCAGCCTGTTTAAGACTCTAAAACCTTGCCTTAGACAAAGTTAGTAATATATTTGAAACAGAATTGTTTTCTTGTTCAAAATGCTACAGCATAATTAGTACTAAACATTGTCTGTGTTAATGCTGTTTTTCTCATAATTGAATAATATAAACAAGTTTCAAGTTAGCAGGGTATTGCAAGCGTTTGCTCCTTACTCTACTGGTCTAATCTGTTAATCTTCACCAGCTAACTAGGCTATCTGGGTACTTCTCCTTTTTTCTGACACTTTTCAGATGTTTTTAACTGGATGTTGCTCCTGCAACAGCTAATAGACAGCAGAACTATGTAGAACAACCTGTTTGCTCAGGTTTGGAAGCATGCTTCTAGTATACAACAAAAATATTTTTCCAGCTGTACTTTGGAAAACCTATATTTTACAGTATTTACAGGTAGGATCCCAAGCCTGTTTCCTCTGCATGATAGGGGACAAAGTGCCAGAATCGTAGAATCATAGAGTAATTAGGGTTGGAAGGCCCTCTAAAGGTCATCTACTCCAACATCCCTGAGTAAGCAGGGACATCCTGAACTAGGCCAGGTTATTCAGAGCCTTGTCAAGCTTCACCATGAATATCTCCAGGGATTGGGCCTCAGCTACCTCCCTGGGCAACCTGTTCCATTTTTCCACTGCCCTCATTTTAAATAACTTTTTCATAACATCCAGTCTAAATCTATTCTAATTTAAAACCTTTGCCCCTTGTCCTATCACTACAGGCCCTTGCAAACAGTTCCTGCTGGCCCTCTTCAGATACTGGAATGTCACTATCAGCTCTCCCAGAACCTTCTTTTCTCCAGGCTGAACATCCCCAGCTCCCTCAGCCTGTCTCCATAGGAGAGGCATTCCATCTCCCTAATCATTTTCAAGCCCTCCCCTGGACCTGCTCCATCAGGTCCATGTCCTTCCAAAAGAATCCACTGCTTCTAATAAAATGATAGTTACAGAAATGGTTGGCCTGCTTTCCCATGAACACTGCAAGGCTGGAAAAAGTCTTCTGTCTGATTTCAAGTCTTCTATAACTATGTGCACACTACACTGTACAGTTCAGCATGGAAGTCTCATAGTTCTAGAGCATCAGAGGTCAAGGATGTAAGTTTTAATTGAGGCTGAGAGACAAACAATTTGGACAAATATGGAATTCCAGATGACTTGAAAATTATTTATTCTTTTTACACTTAAAGAACTTAGTGCTAAAGGTCATTAAAAAATTGTCAACTGTTTTCCATTATAATTAATATAGATGTCAGGCCTACTGTATCTTAGGCAATTAAAAAAAGGGCCTCCTAATTTGCCTTTTTTCTTTTGTCTCCCCACTACATTGTTTTGGAACAGGCCAGTGAGGCTTTCAGAAACAGGTAGGTGCTCCTTGATAGCTGAATCTGCAGAAATAATAATTAGTATCTGGGGAGGATATGGAAGTGGAAACATAGCTTTGAGAAAATATAGTCTGTTCTGGTATCATTCATTGGTGAATAAGTAAAGCCTAAGATATCTTTCTGAACAGTTTCTTTAAACTTTATAAAATGTGTTCCTTTATACAAAAGATCAATAGACTTCTTTTTTCAGTGCTGGAGGCCTATTTTCTTTTTCTTCTCTGATGCAGGGTAAGAGTGAAAAATTAAAAATTATGTTTTAACCATAGCAGGCATTTAGTTACCACTCTATAGCAAATATGGAATTAGAAATTTTTTACAATTAGGAACAGAAACAAATCTTTCCAAAACCTCTTGGAAGTGAAAATACTGAAAACAGCTTAGGATAAGTCAATATTTTTTAAGCTTTCATTATTTCATTTAAGTATTTGTTGTAATTATATTTAAAATTTTATAGATTTTATAGACTACACCACCTCCCTGGGCATCCAGTTCCAATCATTCTTTTGGTGAAGAAATTTTTCCTAAGATTTAATCTAAACCTCCTCTGGCACAGCTTAGGCAAATTTCCTCTTGTCCTATCACTAGTCACTAGGGAGAAGAAGCCAACACCTGACTCACTACAACCTCTGTTCAGGTAGTTGTAGAGAGCAGTGAGGTGTCACCTCAACATCCTCTTCTCCAGGCTTAACTATTTCCACTTTTTAGTATTAAAGCAGTCTGCTTAGCCCATAAACCCCTTTTCCAGCCATCTGCAAAGCTTCCTTGTTTGATCCCTGACCAGTTTGCAAAGATTCATTCATAATTTGTTCTTCTTCTCTTTGCCCTGTATTCTCTGACACTTGAAGAGAATTTGTTCATTACTCTGATTTTGCTTTTTAGCACCTAGTGACAGTTTGTGGCATTATTCATTTTCACACAATAGTCCTGTACATACTGAGGAATAGAGATCTTATTTTCTACAGATAATGAGAAAGGAAGTATATATATGTATGCATTTAGCCAACACAATATTAGCTGGTGTAGTATCAATTGTAATCGATAAAAAATATGAGCAGAATTCATGATTCTCAATTGTCTGAATATACCAACTGACAATGAATAATAACTTAGTGTAGGAATGAATAATAACTTAGTGTAGGCTACTACTTGTCTGTATTATTTGTGTCTATATTATTTGTAGTTTGTGGAGCAAGTTCTGCTAGTCAGGGTTACACCTTCATCGTTGTACCTCTCATCTTAGGTGCAGAGTTGTATTTTATCTGGTACCTGTTTTCGAGCATGTCAGTTCTACTAAGTCACATGCTTAAAATCAGACACACAGTACATATCTGGATGTGCATATGGATCCTTTACTTACTGAAGTTCGCTTTTATTCAAACGAAGGTTTGTTCTGAGGTATTATACTCACAAAGTAATGCATTGCATAAAGACAATTGAGGATGTATCTTTGTTATATTCAACACATACCACTAAAAAAATGCTTTTGCTGAAATTTAACAGAATCTATCTTTAAAAATTCAGTTGGCAGCAAGAGAAAAACATTTTGTAAAATCATTGCCCTTTTACAGATATCAGAATGAACTAATTTTTTCTTGTCTTATGTTACAGCCCTTTCAGAACTCACATTGTAGAATGTACAAATGGGTAGCTTTGTAATAGTTCAAAAATGTCAGTTGTTGTGAATTTCATATGTCAAGAATATATAGGTTGAGCATACTGCTCAGACTTCTTGTAAAATTTGGCAACAGTAGTTGAACTTTCAAATGAAGTTTCCTGTGTTCACTTTTCAAGACAATTCTTATCTTTGCTTTGATGTGGATAATAACAATAAGCTTTCCTCTTGAAGTAACTTATTTTTAATCTAGGGACTACATCAGGAGTAACCCCTTTAATTTCACCATTCTTTTGGAAAGAATAAGGCTTTACATTTTTACAGACTGTAAATGTTTATTTAGTTGCCTTCTTTTTTGAGAGATATCTGAGCATTTCCCAAGCAATAAACATTGCAAACTTATGAAGTCTTTGTCTTGTATTTTTTAGTCTTTTTTATATTTTGCAATTGACTTGTAGCACTCTACAGTACATTATACTGACTAACTTCAAAAGAAGTCATCTGAAACTGGAAAAAAACAATCATTACAGAAGAATGAAAGCAAGTTCATGCTTCTGACTAGAAATAAACATGCATCTAACTTTTACTAGACACTGTTTCCATTACTAAGGATTTTTAAGTTATTATATCTAAGATATCACAAACTATATTATATGACATATTCTGCAACAACAAACTGCTTGTTTTAGTTAAATGAACACTTGGGGCAAGAATTGAAAGTATACTAAGAATATACCTGGACTTAAAAATGTAATGGTTGTCGGTTGTATATTTTTGGTCAGACAGAATTACAGAATTTTCTTGGCTCTTGTCTGTGAAAGTATGTAATTTTGTAATGTAATTCTGTAGTTTGGAAGTTAAGAAATTACGGAATAAGAAACACTGAAAATTGTTTTCTTTTATAAATTGAGATTATAATTTGGTGGTGCTGGCTGGTTGTGGAAGGAAGTAAAGCGGGTTTAGAAACATTTGGAAAAGTTCTTTAAGCTAACATCTAGATATCCATGAGGAGATGTCAGAAGAAGTTTCAGCTGTGGTTTTAGGCTAGAATTAATTTCACTTAGCCTGAAATGCGAAGGTGTGATTGAAATTTTCCCTGAGAATCTTCCACAGCTGGTTCAGAGAGCTGGATGCTGATTTACCTTGTTTGCACTTATAGCCTTACAGGCTGATTTACCTTGTTTGCACTATAGCTCATTGGGAGTTGAATATTTCTTCAGATTATATGAGGATGTTAGGATGACTCACTGATTAATTTGGTTACCTACACTCAAAATTAGGTAAGACTAATCAAGGCCTCTATCATGTGGTCTCTTCTAACTGTGATAAAGGTTAAGCTTTCTTTTGTCACTGAGTCATATCTACCCATAATGAATTAACAAAGCAGGAGAGAAGATTGTGTTACCTTTTTTACATCTGGGAAGATCAGGATATAATTAAGAAATAGGTAATAACACCAGTTTCTGAGTGCTTTTTGTAAAGTTGCTCTGTTATTTTAGAAAACAACTGGTATTTTTTTCCTGGAGCCTTGTTTTTATTGATGTTATGTGGTAATGATTTCAGTATCTTCAATCTATTCCTTAGTCAAATAACATTAAAAAGTTGCATAAATCTGAGGGGCTTTTTCTTTCAGGAGCAATACACAAACCACAGATATATCATTGGCATTACAATAATTGCATCTACAGCTCCAGAATCAACAAAAGTAATTCTGTGCAATCACCAAGGACGATATTGTTGTCTCATGTATGCAGAGAAATCCACCTGTCTGGCAAAATGTATTGTGAAGCCTACAGCAATCTCATGTGGAGGAATCTTCTTTCAAGTGTTTTTTCTTACTCATAGTATCTGTAAATTTATTTTGATCAGTTTCTCACTTTGTCATTTTAAAATATATTTTTACAAGGATGTTACTTATTATTTAAAAATTAAATTTATTTTTAAGATCAGTTGAACTTTTAAGGCATATATATTTTATTGTGGTATGGAACATTCCTAATTCTGATGAATTGCTGTGGCTTAGGCTCCTAAATGTCTATATCACTTTGAAAAGTTCTGTCTCTAGAGATACTTTAACTCCAAATGACAGAGTACTCTGCTACAGATCTGCAACACAAATCATAAAATCAAAGAACAGTTCAGGATTGAAGGAGCCTTTAAAGGTCATGTAATCCAACCCTCCCAGCATGGGCAAAGACACCTTCCACTAGAATTGGTTGCTCAGAACTCCATCTGACATGACTGAAAAGTAATACTTTTCCCACAAGTCTGTTCCTTTTTTCTTTTTCTTTGGCTAATTGACAAAAAAAAAAAAAAAAAAATAGAGATAAAAAAGAAAAAATGTGAGGAAACTTAATTCCAGAATTCCATAAGCTTCTTAATTCCATAATTGATGATTTGTCCACTGGCCTGAGGCATTCCCTAATTAATCATTATTACTATTTGCCAGTGGGAAACAGACCAGCATTGCCTTTCCTCTCTTGTTGTGATTAGTTAAGTTCATATTAATAGCCTTCACAAACATACCAAAATACATATCTTTTCAATAAAGTGATACTGAAAGACACCAAATGAACCTCTGTGAAGGTCAACATTTATCCTTCGATGTTTTTGAACATTTTGGGTAATGATACAAACACTAACTTGTAGAAGTTCTTTTTCCTGTATTTTCAGAGCTATGTTAACTTCTCAGCCCCGTTTTCACCAACACAGCTTCCTCGTTCATCTGCAGAGGTTTATCTGGGGACACCAGAGGCAGTGACACACTCCTGTGGGAGTTCCTCCATGGTGTAACAAGTTGTGGTTTTGTGCTGTTTTGGGCTGGTATAGAACTAACTTTCTTCATAGTAGCTGGTATGGGGCTATGCTTTGGACTTCTGCTGAGAACAGTGTTGATAGCACAGGGATGTTTTCTTCTTCTCACCCCACCCCACCAGCAAGTAGGCTGAGTGTACAAAAGAAACTGGGAGGTGATACAGCTGGGACAGCTGACCCCAACAGACCAAACTAGATATTACATACTGTATAACATGCTCAGCATATAAATCTGGGGGAAGAAGAATGATGAGGGGGGATTTTTTGAGTGATGGCGACTGTCTTCCCAAGTAACCCTTAGGTACGATGGAGCTGACTGGACACCTGCTTGTTGACGGAATGTAGTAAATTAATTCCTTGGTTTGCTCTGCTTGGTGCATGACTTTTTCTTTACTTATTAAACTATCTTTATCTCAACCCACGAGTTTTCTCATTTTCATTCCTAACCCCACTTTGGGGGATTAAGTGAATGGCTGCAAGGTGTTTAGTTGCTAGCTGGGGTTAAACCATAGCATGGGGGGCTATTTTGTTTCCATCCAATTATTTCCTTTTGTGTCTTTATTATTAGAGGTTTCTCCAGTTTAATGACCAGTTGAGAACTGTTACGAGAGGGCACGGAGACATTGCCAAACACGGACCAATGTGATCAACAAGCAAAATCTTGTTTATTGAATTCACTAACGCCGAATATGTACTTTTATCTGTGTTACATGCATGGCATTAAGTGATTGGTTAACACTTCTAACTTATAAGCTAATTGGTTAAAAGTTATTGTCCATGCCCATGCTGAGGGCCGTCCTGGCTTGAAAATGTTTTCTTTTGCCATTACTCTGTTATCTTGTTTTGCTAGAAAGCTAGCTCTGGTGTTATTCTCATGCCAAGGTTAAGTTCATTAACACATTCCTGAACATGACTTGATTTTGAGAGGAATATCAACATATGACAGGACTTCACAGGCTTCTTTGATTATTTTGTCATAAGTACAAGAACATTATCAGTTCCAAAGACAGTGTCACTTTTTTTCCCTTTTATTGTCTAGTTGACATAATATTCTGTGAGAATGAAAGTAAATGAGAGACTTAAGTTTCTGGTTGAAGCTGAAGCCTCAGACAGGCTTGTTAGTGGCATTTTATTGGAAGTTGAGTTTTCTGAAAAAGATCACTGTTTATTTGTGGTCCCTGTTTCAGAACTGGAGCGTTTGAACAAATTAATTTAGCCATGAAATGTATCTTGTCAGTTGAGCCTTGCCAATAAGCAAAGTCCTACATAAAATTATTTCTTTCATTAGACACTGAAATATTATAACTTTTAAAATATAGTTTGACTATAGAAGTGGGTCAAGACTCAGTGTAGTGAATTATTTACTCATTAGCACTTTTTACACTTTTTTATTCTGAATTCATGTCTTATAATCTGTCATAGAACTTTAATATTTGTAAAATGTGCCAAAGTAAATGCTAAAACTAAAACTCACATTTGACCTATTTTATATTTTCATATTGGGTACCTGCTGATTTTTTCATTCATAACAGTTATGTAATGTTAAGATTGACATTTATTCTAAAAATGCACTAAAAAATGTTAAAAAATATATTTATAGATATGTGACAATCTACATAAACAGAAATAAAAAAAAAAAGTGTGAATTGACCTTAGAATGTACTGTTTAGTTGTCTATAGACCAAAGTAGAGAAGAAACTGAAAGTTGTTTGGTTTTTTTAAAATAAGATTTGAATAACTGTTTTTTATTTCACCTCAGTATTCCTGATCTTTAATTTTACTCCAGAACCACTGTAGTGCATTTAAAACAAAATAGCTTGTTTAGTTTCCTTTCACTAACATAAAAGCAAACCAAAATAACCCCTCCTCCATGTCACCTGTATAATTTTATTCATTCCAAAACTCTCTAAAAATAGCATATTTTTTGAAGCAGGAAATAAAAGAAAATTTCTAATATTCCTAATAGTTTCTCATCTTCCTTTGTTTCCAAACAAAATTAGATCAGTGTCATCCTCAATTTAATTTTGTAGCTAACTTCAGAGATTTATATAGGCATCCTTTTTTCCCCAAGATCCTGGTACCATTATTTGAAATGTTATAACATTTTTGTGGTGCCTACCATGTTTTATTTTGCTTTACAAAACAAAAAATAAGAATTCTATAGATTTGTTATTTTTTGTCTGATTGTTCAAAGTTTGAAGTCATCAACATAGAGAGTTTGGATGTTGGCATACTGTAAACTCACATTAAAACATGTATTAACATAAGTACAGGATGTAGTTGTACAGTCTTGACAATTCAAAATGTAGTCAGGGGGACTGTTGTTAGAGCTGAGTATCATCTCCATAGATCAAAGGCAAGCAAACTTCACTCGGTATTTCTGGTAACATACAAATTGTGAGGCTGTATCTCAACCAGCATAAATTGGCATGGTTCAGCTTACAGATCAAAAAGGAACGGAGTCATCAGTACATTCCTGGATGTGGATGATTTTTTAAAATGCATGAAGTCACAGGAAAATTGTAAGCAGCAAGTAGCAAATAGCAAAATTTGAGGTCTTTCACATTGGATTAGCCTTGTATGGGATGTATGGCAATGTGACAAAGCCATCTTGGCATGACCACTCAAACAGAAGTCACAAAGTCATAATGACTAGAGCTTTTCTACTGACAGACCTGATGAATCTCTCATTAACAGCTTTAAGACTGGAAAGCAGAAGTCAGCAGGAATGAACAACAGGTATCAAAGCTCAACAACCATTTGTTTAAGTGAAAGAAATGGTTGAGTGATACCCTTCTCAAGCTCTTCAAGGAACATCTGGATGGCATCCCTCCCCTCCATTGGTCTGATCACACAACTCAGATTGGTGTCATTTACAAACTTGCAGAGGGTGTTTGCAATCCCACTGTCTATGTCACTGATAAAGTCATTAAGCACTACTGATCCCAATATAGGCCCCTGGGTGTCATCCCGTGCCACAGATCTCCATCTGGACACTGAACCATCACCCAGTACTCTCTTGATGTGACTATTGCCAATCTACTGAACAGTTTATCCATCAAATCCATATTTCTCAAATTTGAGGAGAAGGTTGTTGTGAGGGACCATAACAGCCCTGTCTGAAGGGATAGGATGCCATACAGAGAAACCTGGACAAGCTCTGGAAGTGGGCCCAAATGAACTTCATGAGGTTCAACAAGGCCACATGAAAAGTCCTGCAGCTGTGTAAGGGAAACACCAACATCAATACAGACTGAGGGATGAAGCGGTTGAGAACAATCCTGTAGAGAAGGACTTGGGAGTATTGGTGGATGAAGACATGGACATGGGCCAGCAGTGTGTGCTCACAGCCCAGAAAGCTAATGTTATCCTGGACTGAACCGGAAGAAGTGTGGCCAGAAGGTCAAGAGATTCTCTTGTGAGATTCTGTCCAGAGTACTGTGTTGAGTTCTGGAGTCCTCAGTACGGGTAAGCCGTGGACCTGTTGGAGCAGATCCAGAAAAGGGCCACAAAAATGATCAGAAGGATGGAACACCTTTCCTATGAAGACATTGTGAGAGAGCTGGAGGTGTTCAGTCTGGAGAAGAGAAAGCTCCCAGGAGACTTCTTTGTGTCCTCTCAATGTGGGCTTATAAGAAGGACAAGGACAAACTTTTTAGTAGCACCTGTTGTGACAGGAGAAGGTGTTGAGGTTTTAAACTAAGAGAGGGAAGAATTAGACTATGTCTAAGGAAGAAATTTTTTTAGTGACAGTAGTGAGACATTGTAATAGGTTGCCCAGAAGGCCACTCCTTGGACACATTCAAGGTCAGGCTGGATAAGGCTCTGAGCAACCTGATTTGTTCAAGATGCCCCTGCTCACTGCAGGGGGATTGAAGTATATGGCATTTAAAAGTCCTTTCTAACCCAAACTATTCTGTGATTTATGGAGAAGATTTGTAAGATATTGACACAAAAGTATGATTTGCCAGCCAATCAGAATAAGGTAGCAGAAAGAGCAAAATATTTTCATAAATCAAATCATTCTGTACTGTGCTATTGTCATGGTTTAACACTGTCCCAGCAATTCAACCGAATGACAGATGCTCTCTATTAATCTCCCTCTCCTCCCTGATAGAGAAAGGAGAGAGAATAAGAGAGAGAGACTTATGGATTGGAAACTAAACTATACAACTTTAATGAAACAGTAATGATAAATAGGAAAATTACTAAATATGTAGAAATATACAAATATACAGGAAAAGTGATACCATGTTCCTCCTCCCTTTCCCCCAATAACTCTCACGTCACCACTGAGGCTGCAGGGCAGCCCTGGGAAAGTCCAGGCTGGAATCCTGGAGTCGGCGGCAGTTGGGAGCTGGAGGCAGGAACACACAGATTCAGGCTGGCATGGATCAGGACCACAAAGCAGAGGAATGGATGGAATCCTCCCAGGATGCCGAAGCAAAACCAGGAACAAGCAAAGAAGGGATGCAGGAAGGGCAGGAAGAAGAGTTTGACCCTTGTGATCCCTCAAATTTATACTGAGTATGACGTGTATGGGATGGAATACACTGTTTGGTCAATTCTGGCATCTATCTTGCCTGGTCCTCCCCAAAGGAGGGTTTCAGGTGGGACCTCCATACTCCTTCTGGAGCGTAAAATGTTCCTCAGAGCTGAGCAGTGTCCTGGGCTCTGCACACCAATCTCTAGCAGTAACTATAAACATCGAGTGTTATCAGTCCTAGAAGCAGACAGTGTCTGAGAAACTTGCTGTTAATTTCAGCAAGTGCAACTACTTACAAGAGACTTAGCTGAAAGCAAAAGTACAAACCAGAAAATCACCTTTATCCTGGCCCAAACCAGAACAGCTATTAACTTAAGGAGTAATCTTGTCAGGCTGGCTAGTGTAAGAGAGATTTGTAGGGAATGCCAGGAAATGCTGTTATCTTCTGGTTCTTCATTAGTGTAGCCAGCACCATACAGATAATTTACACAGCTTCCTGTAAGCTCATAATGAAAGTGGAAGGCATAAAACTGCTTGGTTTGGGGACCCTTACAGAACTTTTTTCCAAGTGTTCTATGTCCCTCCAGATAAAAACACTGTATTGGTCCTATATTTTTAATAAAGTTCCACAATTTTATTATTTCTTCTTCTTCTAGGTCTAGTTTATCATTATTGGTTGCAAATCACTGGAATTTAATAGAAAATATATCAAATGATATTAAGAAATAAAAAAAATGAAATTAAACAGCTTAGAAATGCATTACCACTCAATTTATACTCTGGTGAACTAAAAATGGGAACACTTTATCCCAATACCAATCAGAAAGGAAATAAATAAGTAAAGAAAAATGGAAACACTATCACAGCTGTTAGAGCTGCTCTGTGGAATGCACAAGTTAAGCAATTTATCTTGCATAATTTAAAATGCTGCACCTCGAGCGAGATACTGTGAAAATTCACACTTTTTTTTATTTTTTTCCAGAGAAATGTGAGGTAAATAGGAGAAAAACTGTCTGAGAAAGAAATATGAGAAATATGAGTCAAAACAATTGGTGATACTTTCTTCCTGTAATATATTTTAAGGATTTTAAAATACACACTCACTGTAATATATATTTATGTATATGTATATGTGGGTCTCTAGATAGGTCTGTATGTAATTTTGTCTGGTACCTATGAGATGTTTCTGAAGCTATAAAGTCTAGTGGAGAACTTTCTCCTAAAATACATGAACAGAATGGTGATACCTATGCCTCAAGCTTTTTGTTTGGTTTTTTTTTAAACTTGAAATTCATTTTTGATTGGTTGAATAACTGAAGAGACACTTTTGGAACTTCAAGAAAATTATATTCAGAACTATAGCTTTTCTATTTCTATTTTCTTTTTAGATTTCCTCCTTTTTTTTTTTTTCCAAGTCAACTTAATCATTATTTTATACTGCCTTAATACGTTGACATTTTAGAAAATTAATCACTCGATAGCACAACAAACATAACAAGTAAAAAGAAATCTGCATCTGAATCAAGGAAGTGGAAAATAAGCTGACCTAAATCCTGAGAAATGGGAGTATGAAAATAAATTAATAAAATGAAACTTGTGCATATCAACTGACTATATATTAGAAAGAAGAAAATACAGGACCAGTTGAAAAATGTTAATACTTCATCTAAAAATAAAATGACATACAGATGCTTTCTGAATGAATTAAAAAAAAAAAAAAACAAAAAAAAACCACAAATAAAAAACCTAAAAGAAACAAACAAAAAAACCCAAACAAAACAAACAAAAACCCAGATGTTTTGCTGTTTAAGTAAGTTTTTGTCAGACTGAAAATGTCTGTTCTTTTCCTTCATCCTTTTTTAAAATAATCTTTGTTCAGTTAAAGAACTAAAATTCCTTAATTTTAAAACACTCATATGCCATCCCTTGTGTTTCGCTATAATTACTTTCTATGTAGAAGCCAGTCAGAAGACTTCGACAGTCTCATAACAATACTAGATATGGCTGCCAGATGGTGACATGTACTTCAAACTGATGCTAGAATTTCATCGCCAAAGCTATTTTAATCGGTGTATATATATATTTCTTTTGGTATGCAACTTATAAATAGCTTTATATTTCTATAAGATATAAATAAATATATATTAATATATAAAATGTATACATTTAAGTTTTTTTTTCCAGGTCTCCTGATGCTCAGGCAGGGCATATAAGCAGCAAGAAACCTGGTTAGAAAAGCTAAAGGTTAGTTAGAATTAAATCTAGACAGAGAGATAAAGGGGAATAGCAAAAATTTCTATAGGTATATTAAAGGTAAAAAGAAGACTAGGGAAGGAGTCCTCAGAAGGAAAGGCTCCCTCAGGAAGGCAACAGGAGAATTGATGACAAGGGATATGGAGAAGGCTGAGGTTCTCAGTTACTTCTTTACCTCAGTCTTCACTGGCAGGGGCTCCAGCCACACTCCCAGAGATCCTTCAGTCTCACAGGAGATAGTAGCAGGGGCTGGAAGAAAGAACTGTGCATTGTAAATGAAGATCTGGTTCACAACACTTGGAAGAACCTGAAAGTGTACAAGTCCATAGGACTTGATCGGATACACTCATGGGTACTGAGGGTACTGGTGGATGTGGCTGCTAAAACACTGTTTATTATATTCCAAAAGTCATGGCAGTCCAGTGAAGTCCCCACTCTCTTGAAAAGGGCAAACATAATGCTCATTTTAAAAAATGGAAAGAAGTATGAACCAGGGAACCACAGGCCAGTCAGTGGATCATGGAGCAGATCCTTCTGAAGGCACTGCTAAGGCAGAAGAATAATGAAGAGATGACTGGATATAATCAACACAGCTTCACCAAGGGCAAATCATGCCTGACAAACCTGAGGGCCTTCTATGAGAAGGTCACAACATCAATAGATGAGGGCAGAGAAACTGACGTTATTTACCTAGAACTGAGCAAAGCCTTCAACACTGTCCCACATGACACTGTGGTCTCCAAGCTGTTAAAATGTGGGTTTGATGGATGGACAACTTGGTGGATAAAGAACTGTCTTGACAGCCACACCCAAAGAGTGGCTGTCAATGGGTCCATGTCCAAGTGGAGGCCAGTGACAAGTGGAGTCCCTCAAGGATCAGTACTGGGACCAGTCTTGTTTAACTTCTTTGCTGGTGACATGGGCAGTGGCATTGAGTGCACCCTCAGCAAGTTCACTGATGACTCCAAGCTGTGTGGTGCAGCTGACACACTGGAGGGAGGGGATGCCATCCAGAGGGACCTTGAAATGCTGGAGAAGCAGGCCCATGACAACATCATGAAGTTCAACAAGACCACGTGAAAAGTCCTGCATCTATGTTGAAGCAATCCCAAGCACTGATATAGGCTGGGCAGTGACTGGCTTGAGAGAAGTCCTGAGGAAAAGGGCTTGGGGGTGCTGGGGGATGAGAAGGTCAACGTGAGCCAGCAGTGTTCACTTGTAGCCCAGAAAACTGATCATATCCTGGGCTGCATCAAGAAAACTGTGGCCAGCAGGTCGAGGGAGTTGATTCTCCCCCTCTGCTCCACTCCTGTGAGACCCCACCTGGAGTACTGCATCCAGTTCTGGAGTCCCCATTACAAGAAAGACATGGACATGATGGAATGAGTCCAAAGAAGAGTCACAAGGATGACCAGAGGGTTGGAGCACCTCTCCTATGAAGACTGAAAGAGTTTGGGTTACTCAGTCTGGAGAGGAGAAGGCTCAGGGGAGACCTTATTGTTGCCTTCCAGTATCTTAGAGGGGCCTACAGGAAAGATGGTGAGGGACTCTTTAGGATCTTGGGTAGTGGTAGGACTAGGGGGAGTGGATTGAAGCTAGAGGTAGGTAGATAGAGATTAGATGTTAAAAAGTTGTTCTTCACCATGAGGGAGGTGAGACACTGGAACAGGTTGCCCAAGGAGATATTGAAGCCCCATCCCTGGAAGTTTTTAAGGATAGGATGGACAGGGCTCTGAGCAACCTGATCTAGTGGGAGGTGTCTCTGCCCATGGCAGGGGGGTTGGACCTAGATTATTTTATAGGTCCCATCCAGCCCTGACAATCCTATGATTCTAGGTATGTGTGTGTGTATCTATATATGTGTAATGATAGCATTTTTATCACACTATCTAAGATCTGGAGTCTGGTTCGTAATACTATACATCATTATATATATGGCTAGTATAGAAATAAACCAGATTTATTCATAATTTGAAGACACAGTGGGCAGATAGTTTTTAGTAAGAGTTTTCAGAGTAAAGGCATAGTACAATATGAATATATAGTCACTCTTTTAATAAGAGGTTTAATTGTCTTTCCATCCCTATAGCACTATTCAAGAATGAAAGATTTGCCTTTGGAAATATCTCCACTCAGATACTGTATTGAAACTGCAGGGCAAGAAGGAGGCTTTCAAAGGCATTGTGTTATTTCTTGGTGGACTTATATTGCTTTCTCAGATATCCCTTTTGCTTTTGAAGTTCCTTGTTCTTATAATTTTGTCTTGGGAAAAATTTACACTGCTTAAGATCTATGCATGGAAATGCTTTGTACTTTTTTTTTTTTTCTTTTTCCTGTAGAAAATACTTTCTCAAACTGCTTAAATTTCTTTCCCTGTCTAGTATCCACATACCTCAAAACCTTTGAGGTAATCATTCTTACAATACTGAGGTAAAAGAGAGTGGTACAGAAAGCCAGATGATCTCTGAGGTTTGCACAGAAGTCAGTGGGAAAGAATGAGCCTGAGTGTTGAATCCCTGATGTTCAAGTCAGTGTTAAATTAATTTCTTTCTATATTATATAGAGATTTACTTTGATGATAAGTTATTCCCTACTCCAGCCTCTATATTGTTTAAAAATATTTTTATCTTTTTATATTTTTCCCCTGCCATTGGCAAAGACAATGTGATTGCTTAGAAACAGCTATTCTAAAATAATACATTGGCGGATTATGTGTGAGATGTCCAGATGGTAATAGCTTTATATATTTGTTCTAGCTTCTCTTAAAATTTAAGAAGACTAAAAAAAAAAAAAACAACATAAAACCTAAAAAGTTTCTTACTAAATTAAGGAATAAGAAGGCCATACCAAATACATAGTGTGTTTTGAATTTTTTTGAGGACAAGATGGTGAAGTCTGAACAAGGACATTCATCATTGTCTGAGATTTAGTTCATTTACAAAAGTAAGTCATACAAAGAGGTGAAATTGTCACCCTTTTAAGAATTTTGCTGACTAGAAAATTATAACTTTTCCTGGGAGATAGGCAGAAGCATAGGAAATGATTACTTTGCCAAAAAAAAAAAAAAAAAAAAAAAAAAAGTGGATTACAGAAATGTAATTCTTTCCTTGGATTTAAATAATGCAGTTTATAATTTAATTGAGACAATGCAATCAGTGTTGAATTTTATTTTAAGTGAGAGTTCTTAACTGAAAAATAAATTCAAATTTTCATGAGTAATCCACTGCTCAGTGGACTGAAAAATATCTAGAAGAGCACAGCCACAAATTATATTGCCTCTGCTTATTCTAACACAAGGATTAGTGTGACACAACTACATGAATCAGCACCATTGGTCAATTATTCCTTAAAGAAGAGCAAATGATACCCAGATGAAAGTTGGTGATATTAGCATGGGCTGGATTCTGCATTATGAGCATACAAGACAGATGAAGGGAATAATTTTCTAAAAGGCAGAGATTTTTACCTTATGCTGGGACAGAGCTACACAATTCCAGAGTGAAATATCAGGTCAATGGAAGAATGAAAACTAAAGAGTAATCTAGCTCTCTCCTATTCTCCAAGCAAACTTTCAGAAACCTAAATAAGGATCCTATTATGAAATTTAAGGTTATTTTTACCATGTATATGAATTTTCTATAAAGTAGGAAAGTACTGAATTTTAATTATTGTAATGTGAAAATCAGTATATTTACTCTAACCAAGTTTTTCCCAATCTGAGTTCCATGGATTGGGAAGATTGAGGCAGGGCAGGGTGCAAAGCATCCTCAGTGCATCTTCCGAGAATGCACTTAATCTGAATTATGCCTAGGTCTTTGCTTTCTAAAAATTACTGAACTAGAGGCTATTTGTAAATGATCCAAAGAAAACAGTGGGAGTATGTCTAAATTACACTATAAGACCTCCTTGTCTTTCAAGCAATGTGGACATCTACTGCAGACACTATATATAAGGAATATATGGGAAAAGAATTGTGTTACAAAGTTATTCTGTATCCTGAATTCTGTGCACAGGATAAAGTTTTTGCTTATTCCCTTTTATTGCAAAAAACTACTGTGAGTACAGCATCTATCTGATAACACTTACAATCATAGGAAAAGGTAATGCACAAACTGTGTTATTTTATATGGAATATTTCAATCCTACAGATGTCAAAAAAACTTCTCTAATTTTACCTTCGTTATGAAATGCCTTAAAATACTTTTTACACATTATCTGCACAATTGATTTATCCACAGACATTGATTCTGTGGTGTGGATCTCATGAGAAAAGGCTGTGGTAACATGTAAACAATAGATGAACTTTTTCAGTACTGAACTAGGGGAGAAGTCTTCCTGAATATTGAAAGCAAAGAGAGATTCAAACTTCAATCATTTAACTTGGGTTTTTTTTGAGTTTTATATATAATTTTAAAACCTTCAGGGCTTCATTATAAATCTATCAGATGTGGTATTTAGCAAAGGTTTGCATGGAACCTTGTCAGACAAAAATCAACATGAATGGATAGAAAGCATGAATTGATTGATGAATTGATTCATCAACATGAATTGAAGAAAGCTTTTCTGAGGAACAAAGTTAAATCAGTATTCAACAGAACTAGCTTTTGGCTGCATTCATCTCAGGCTGGCCACAGTGGAAGAAACAGACTGGCAAAAAGGGGGGATAGTGAGAAAAAGAACAAGAGGAGAACATGTGCTTGCAGGACTTTACAATAGGATGCTAGAACAACAGGTGCGTGAACAAAATGGTATGAGAGTTAATAACATCTCTACAAACAGCTCACTGACTCTGGCACAACAAGCTGTGAGAACAAGCACCAAGTATTCCCACTACAACCAATTTCTCCTTTGCCCCTAGGCTCTGTCTTCAAAGACAGGCATGGGAACAAAGAAACTAATGAAGAAACTAAAGATAGACAACAATGTGAGCCAAAAGGAATGGCAACAGTAGGAGGAAAAAAGGTAAAAAACAATAGCTGTGATATGATTACTTCAGAGTAAGTATTACATCCTATGATCTTTACATATTAGAAGACTTTTGTAGTAAGAGTGAAAAAAAGGCAAATGCTGGCATTAAACAATAAGCTAAATTAATCATTTTTCTCCTCTTGATCAATAGCAAAGCTTGTGTCACATTTGGTTGTGCTTTGAGTCACATTCATCTGAAGTACACTGCAACGGATACCAAAAAATCTGTGCAACCTAGCTGTATTGTTTCTGGCTAGGGAAAGCAACACAAAACTTCAGGAAATCAAGAGAATGTAGAAATGTTAAGAATTAAATCCTTTGTTCTTTCCTTGATGTTTTAAATCCTCATTCCAACTTCATAAGATCCTGAGTAGAACAATTCAATCTTAATGTCTTTTTATAAAACTGGTGGTTTCCATTAACATATATGACACAATAAATCTCCAGAAAGGTCTTTTATTTTTCCCAACATATTTTTTTTTTCCTTTAATGTATAGCCTTGACAGAGGAGGACAGCAGAAGTACAGTCCTTTAAAAAAGATGATGTTCATATTACTCATATAAACTAGTAATGTTAATGTTGCCAGCAGGGCCTTTAAATCAAAGTATCATTCTGCTCGTTTTTGAAGACCATATTTTCAAACTGAAATAACCATTGCTGAGATGAGTAATAATTACTAATGATGTGAAATTAGTGTTTGAAGCACAGAATATCAAGGACAAATATGTGGATGAAAACTGGAGTCTTTTGGTATCTTAGTCATGTGCTGTATACAGTAGCAGTCTTCACAGAAATAAAGAAAATCATGGAGTCAGAGCCTAGACAGGAGAAAATGCCACGGGAAGACCTATGCACCGTGAGAGCTGCAGACTGTAATTTCCATGGTTACTGTAGTGAAGCTGCAGTCAGTGGTCTTGCAGGCATATCCTGACAGGTGTGTAAAGAGGCAGTGGTAGAAAATCACAGGCATCCCCTCTGCCTGTTGGTTTCTGGCATGAGGCTGGAGAGCACACATGCATGTACACACATACTGAACCATCATACCAGGATCTATCCTATACTGTACCACCACAGACTCTGTAGTTCTTTTGTAGTTTGCCAAATCATTCTGGCTGAAAGCCAGTTAGAAATTACAGTCTTCTTGATGGCTTTGAAAGTTTTAGAAAAGAAGAAATTGCAATCAAAAGGAAAATCAACATGAAGTGTTAACTTTAGAACCAGAAGGAGTAAAATAACATTAATTTCCAGTAAAGAAATCAGACAGGATAAAACATTAGAGGTAGATCAATACCATATACGCTTCAATATATATTGACTGGAAAGGTAAGTTCTCAACATGACAGATAAGTTTTAAATATGAGCTAGCGTAGGAATCTCACTGTTAGTGAAGCAAATCCCATGTACTAGACAGACCACATTCCTGAAAAAAGCCTTCCTTGTTTACAGGCCCAGCCCCTGTTTGTTTTCCACAGCTTTTGAAGAAGGTAGAAACTAGTTTCAGGAAAAAAGTGCCAAACTCTCATGTGAAGCAAAGCTCTCATTTGCACAGAAGAAATAAATTGTCAGCCTGAGGACAAAGGACCTGTACAAATTCATAGACATGCTTTTTCCAGAAATAGTAAAATACATTCCTGTTGCCTAACAAAGAGGATAGAGATCTTTAAGTCAAGGAGGGGTTCAGAGCTTCCCATATCGAACATTTCGGTTCCTGGCAAGTTTCAGCACATATCAGTGTTGTCTGTCACATTAAGATACTGGGATCTTACTGTGACAAGTGCTGAGATCCTTGCTGAGTTCAATGATTTGTACTGCTATATTCATGTTTTGATCAAAGCTTCTGAGAGAGGCTGCAGCAGCCTTATCCTGGATGACTCCTTGACCCCATTGTATGAGCTCAGTGCCTGACTGCACATACATGTGCTTCTTTCACTTACTTTAGTTTTACACCTTGATTTTCTGCTACTAAAACCAACAGTTTTCAAAATGAGGTGGACCCAGGTGATTGTGAGTAATCTTTGTAATTGAGAAACAGCTTTAGCTTTTTGCTTGGCATGTTTGCTTCTGCAAAAACTTTGACAAAACTCAATTAGGTGGTCTGTCTTCAAAGAGGACCTGATTGCAGCCCATAATCATAATAGGCTGTTAAACTATGATAGCATGCTTACCCAGTTACATTTTTGATCACCAGTTCCTTGTGTGACAGAGCCTTTCTGTCCTTGGCTTATTAGGGTTGAAGGGTTTGCTTCTTGCAAAGTCTGTGATGCCATGAACTGAAGTACTAATTAATTCTTCAGAATAGCATGAATTATCGCATGCACTGACCCTCGTTATATTGCTGATTGCATCTGTTAATATTTGAAATCAGAAGATAGATTTATACTGAGTCCTTGCCAAGGAAAGTTAAACAAAGACACAAAGTTTATTTATAAAATTAAAGTAAAAAAAAACCAAACAACACCCCAAAAAAAACAGGGGAAGTAGAAAAAGACCACTATGCAGAAAAGTTGTGGTCATGGAAGCAGTATTATGACTTTATGACTCAGGTAAATTAAAGCTTTGTTTCAAGGTGTCAGTTGTGCTGAACAGAAGAAAAAAAAAAAAGTGATAGCTGGAAAGGAAGTGGAAAAGTTAGGGTAAGCCACTGTAGTTACTGTGCTTAAACTGAAACTGTTGTTCCAGACACAGCAGTCCCAAAAGTTTAGGCATTTTGTCTGTGTCTGGAACACCAGTTTGTCAGTAGTAGCTCAGTTTACACTGGATCTGTTTATGTAAACTTATTAATTCCCAGGTCATTTACTTCCAGCCCATTGATTATTCTTTTTTTAAAGTATCATTCCAAAGTTGTGTATACTATTGAAGACATATAAAATATATTTTTCACTTAAACAACATAGAATATCACAGCACTTTTTAAGGTAGAAATGAAAGGGAGAAGGAATTATTATGCTTAATAGTCAATGTTTGAATGTTTTGAGTTTTCATTGTGTTGTGTTATCAAAATGTTGAATATGTTTCTAGGCATAATAGAAAGACATTTCTGCAGAAAAAGGAGAGTTTTGATGCTGTTGCACAAAGTACTGATCAGACCACCAGAAGATTGTTTTAAAAAGATTGTTTAAAATTCTGGCCATTTTCCTTCATGAGAGATCAATTTCAAACTAGAATTGATAAAGAAAATGTCCACTGAAATAAAAAGAGAATGGAAAGCTCATCCCTTGGGATGCTACTAAAAGATTATGGCTTGCTTGTCAGAGAAAAACAAAATCTTAGAGTGGATATGATTTTTTTTTCTGTGCATTGAGGAAGGGATAAACACTAGAAAAGAAAGGGCTTTTGAAGCTTATAAAGTGGAACTGACTTAAAAGTAAATTATTATAAAAAGACCCTCATATGGTTGAAAAGGTGAAAATATGCCTAGAAAATGAGATCCAAAGAGAAATTACCAGTGGTTCACCAACAAAACGGAAGGAGGTAGCAAGTGCAATTTAAGATTATATGATTCCATTGTCTGTGATTGTACAGGAGTATATCTGATGAAATGAGAAGTCTTTTATTCCTATGTTCCTCACTACCCAGGTAGTTTAAATTGGCTTTTTCTGTGCTAATTAACTGTACTCCAGTACTGAGCATCTTTCAGCAAATCAGTACTACATTTTAGGTAATTAAATTCAGTAAGTCTTGATGCAGTGAGTACTGGCATCAGGGATTCTTTCCTTGTGGCATTTCTCATTTTCTCTAAATTTAAACTATTTTCAAAAAGTCATCTTTCTTCAATATAAGTGATTATCTGAAGAAGAATGTAAGCACATATTCAGAGTGGTTTGCCTCTATGTATAATGTATAAATAATTATACTGTAATATCAATTAAATGATAAATTCTAAAAATATTGTTCTAAAAAGTTTCACTGTGTATACAATGTAATTACTTTCACTCTCCTATTCATTACAGATTGCAAAATCTTTTTTGCTATATTTGCTTCACAACGATATTTGTAATTGAGTTATTTTTATCCCAGCTTTACTTGCCAAGAAAAACATTTTAAAATAAACTCACTTATTATTTTCAGAAATGCCAAATTTCTTTACAGGCAGAGAGAAAGCTGGGTGCATTCATCTGAAGTACAAAAAGGAGCTCAAACCAAGCAAAAGAGTTCTTACTTGTACTTCTTTTGGAAATTCTGCCATAAGGCACAGGAGTGCACCTGATCATTGAATTTCACAAGAGGAAGCTGGTGAGAGAATACTGTAAGTTTGCCTCTGAGAATATGATGATAAATACTGCCAGTGATGGAAGCTTATAAGTCTGCGTTTTCAGAGCCCAATGCTGAAACTACTGTCTTTTCCTGGCATTAGAAACTAAAAACATAAATAAATTTCACACGTACTTGTTTTGGGTCATTAAATTCTCTTTCTCTCCCTGTATCAGGCAAAGAGAGGAAAGAAGGAAAGAGGACTGTGTTTCTGGGTCCTGCAGGAGTAAACACATTCTGATCCAGGAGACATGCTAGGCATGCTTCATTCCAGTAATTTTTTTCTTGGACTGGGGCAGTAACTGCTCTCTTCTATTTCTGGCTTTCTGATAGTAGTTCTCCATGCTGCTCCAGTGTCAATAGTGAACACTAAATTAAGTCCAAGGTTGTGTATGTACTTCACTGCACAGCATGAGGAGGGATGCAGTAGTGAGAAGAACAAGTTTGTGAGATACCAAATGGAAATCACTGCTTGATTTCTTAGCATGCATACCTGCCACTGATCTGCTTTGTAACTGTCGAAGTAGCCAGTTTGACAAATGCAAAACTAAAACTGCATTAGAAGCACACAACTCTGAGATGTGAGCTTGCTCAGACAAGAAAAAAAGCCTGCTGGTTTTCTTGGATACTCTGATTCTATTGTTAATAATGAAAATGTACATATTAAGAACATTATGATTCCCTCAAAATTCCCAGCTCAGCGATAGCAAGACCAGAGAAAGAGAATGTGACTGCAGTTTTTAAGAAACTCTGCTTTTAGAAATGGGGAAGAATTACAAGATTTTCATGGGACATGCATGATGACAGCAGTAAGAAGCCAAATCTGCTTGATTTTCCTAATGTTAATAGTGTTATTAAAATAAATGTAACTTATTGTGTGAGCACAGAAATCAAATTATGGCTCCTTACCCCTGCTTTGTAAAGATTAGTGTCACAAAGATTAATAAAATACTGACTAGAGATTGACATGTTAAAACCTTAGCAAATACTGACTGTGTTTGGAAGGCTGTTCCTTTAAAATGTAAAAAATGAAATATGAGAGACAGCAAGCAGAAAGAAATCAATAAACCATCACGGCGTAAGTGATGTGAAAATAACTTATATATGTTGTCCTGTTTTTTTATCTTATGTTTATCATACATAAACATAACAGATTTGTGCAAAAGAAGAAAACTAAATCCGGATCTGGAGAGTGTTGTGACCTTCTTCTCAATCAGTTCTTTCTTCTATGAAATGTTAAGGGTTTCTTTAGATACTGCTTGTGAAAGCCAGTTAGCAAGTGTTTGGGTATTTTATTAATTGTTTATTTTCATGCTTTCTACATTACTTACTTTTCTTTCTGTACAATTCTTATTTCATTACCACCAATTTTCTGAAAATAGAGTTCACTGGTCCTCATGAATTTCCATCCAATATTTCTGTTTGTAGGGATGAGAAGTATTTTAAAAATATGTACTGAAGACCATTTATACATATCAGATTGTTCTGTTTTCTTATAAGGAGTTTATGATGACTTGAATTTTTATTTTCTAAGATGTACTAAACTGTCATTCTTCAACCTTCATAACACTGAGGTAGAATAGGGAAATTCAGGCATAGCTTAAATGCATAAATACGTTAGGGATGCTTTTTTATTCTTGACTACATAATTCAGTATAAACCTACACTGAGTGTCTGTACAATGAAATGCTATGGGAGAAGGGTACTTACAGGAATTTTAGAGACCATGCCAGCATATGGCTGCTAATAGACAGGTGACTATGAAAAGCTGTGTTGTGCCTAGGAAGATTGTCCCTTTACTTATAATTTCAGATTATGAAAGGGTGACTGGGACATGTGCAAGCAAGGTAAGTATATATCACTAGGTGTAGGGCTATAAATGTCTTAGTTTTCCTGATTTTTCATCAGTATATGAGAGAATTAATGTGTACATCATATGTGGGCACAGAGCTCTGAGAAAGAAGTGAAGAAAAAGGAAAAAGTTTGGTTGGGGGAAGTGAGGGATGGATGAAAAACAAATCCAGCATGCAGCTTCCTCAACTGTACATTGAAGTGGAATGATCTAGATCTCAGCTTCCTTCCAGCCCCTTGGAAACAGGAAATCCATCTCAGTCTGAGCACAGGTTCATTGGGAGTCTTTGGGAGCTGACAAGCAAGAGATGTGAAAAATTATTAATATGGATAGACTAATGCAGAAAGGTTGTGAGGAGAGGATAAGCACTAATGCAAGACCTCTTCATTGAACTGTGGTTAATAGTGAGGATACTGAAGAATGGGGGCATTCCTATGTGTAGGATTCAAATATGTGTGGTATTAAAGTATAGTCAGTTGGGCTGTTGCAGGGAGAATGTGCTCCAGGCTGGAAGCAGCTAGTCCTGATTTGCTTATTTCTAATCACAAAGGAAAGTGTCTCTGCCACAGCTACAGCACAGATCTTTTCAGTCTTCATTTTTAAGATTTTTGTGGGAAATCTCTAATGAGGTTCTGGTGACGCTCAGAAGGATCATGACTTGCACAGTGAAGCTGTGGATGCACTCTACATTTATTCTGAACCTGTTAATGAAGATTTAGGAATAAGGTTACTGGATAATAAGTTTAATTACACCAAAATGGAGTGCCTGAGTAAGCT
This sequence comes from Phaethornis superciliosus, assembly GCA_023637945.1. Lineage (NCBI taxonomy): Eukaryota > Metazoa > Chordata > Aves > Apodiformes > Trochilidae > Phaethornis > Phaethornis superciliosus. The sequence goes on from JAJQWJ010000002.1 coordinate 78,399,634, forward strand.
AGTTATGAGACATGCCAGAAATTTTACCCTTAAGAGGAGTGGGTAGGGACTTCTAAAGAACGTACAAAGTACAGATTGAAAGCAGGAACTTCAGTGGCACATTTAACCTACTTCACTAAACAAAAAGCATCTGCCCGTTGATCAAAGTCTTCTCATATTTATTGAGTTTGATAGTTACTATTTGTTCTTTTATCTCCATGCTTTAATTACATAAAATAACCATAAAGAAATGTGCAAGGACAGATAGAAAGAGATCCTTATTTCATGGACTGACTAAAATCAGTGAAGTCATGGCTCTGAACATCATCTAAGGCTCTGGCCCCTAGGATCCTTCATATGAAGTGGCATAAGACATGGGTTATAAATCCTGAAATGTTGTTTTCTGATCCCTGATTAAAGTAGCAAAATCTGTTAATAAAACAAATCTATGGTTGAAATTCTGGAGTTCAAATTATCAACAGACAACTCACTCATATAGATAGCAGTGAAACTTAAATAAAAAACTGACAACAACATAAGGAAAGAGTAAGTAATTTTAAAAATGAACACAGATTTCTAGTGACTTCTGCTCCTAAAGAAGAGGCAAAAATAACTGAAATATAACAGTTACTTCTTTTATACAACAGCAGAGCTAGAAATGTTTAGATTAGTGGAAAAATGATCACTGATTTTACAAATAAGCTTCACTTTTTTAGATGTGTTAAGACAGAAAGTAATTGAAATCTATGGAGTATAGATAACAGATAATTTTACAGCTGAAGTCCTGACCCTACAGAATAGGAATGTTGCCATGGGTTAATTGGCACTGACATTTTATACAGTGTTTCATCATTAACAACTCAGGGATCTGATTGCACCATTTGGAGTTTTTCCATTGCTTTTTTGGATCAGACCCATACTGCAGATGCATCACTTTTCTATTTGAAGAATAATTTCACTCATAATTGTCAGACCTATACAAAGAGCCTTAGGCAAGGTTGGAAAAGAATATCTATGCCTGGACAGAGACCTTGAAATGTGAGCAGTACAAAGATTTGAGAAAGCATTATTTTGATTTTTCTTGGTCTTGAAATCTGAATAAATGTATTCCTTTATTTCTAATTTGTAGCAGCCAGCTTGGCTAGAAAAAGTAAAACTTTCTCCTGTGCATTGATCCAGCTCAAGAACTTCTGCACTGTATCCCACATAAATCCTGTTTGGCTAAATGTGAAGTATTCCTACTTTATTTTCATATAGAGAGCATATGTTATCTATATTCAAGTGTCAGTGCTGTAAGAGTCACTGAGAAAAAGTGAGCTGTTAACTTCAACCTCTTGAACACAAACTATCAGAATAAAAATCTTAACCTTTGCAAGGCTTTTCACCTGTAAAAATTTAGGCTGAGCTCAGACATTTGGTGGCATTAGGGCAAGGATGTTCATTAATTCTCAAAACAGAGGCCAGATACTGAGTTTGACTAAATGAAGCATATTGCTAGCAAATCTAGCATCGTGGAAAAAATGAACAACTGGTCTGAGTCTGATTGCTACATTTAGCATTTCAATTCTTTTTAAGACTAAAAAGCAAATGCTGCTACTATCCAAGAAACAACTATTACTGCATATCAAGTCACTTTCACTCTCCTAGTACAATGTGAAGACCTTCATTTTCCAGATGTGATTTCAAATAGGAAAAAGATTCCAAAATAAAATGGTTTTACACAATGAAGTGACTTTTAAAATTCATTAAATCTTGTTCTTTCCAATGGAGCTTTTAATTTAGTCACAATATTTAGTGTCAAAATATAATCCTGCTAATCTCCTCTAAATAGATTAGTTCACCGAGATAACATCCAGAAAAATCTTTTGGTTGATGTTGGGGAAAAAATTAATCTAGTTTAATTTCTAGTGTCTCCAAATGCTGCCCATTTCTATGTAATTGTATAGCATTATCACTATTCACTATTCTGCCTATTCTTGCATAGAGAATTGAAACATCATTTGAGTTTCCTCTGAGGATGGATTAACAAGATCTGCTGTGACATGACTTGATTAATTAATGAGACTAGAGTATTCTTTGGTCCTCATGTGCTGTTCTTGAACTTCTTAGATGGGAAAAATTCCAACCTTCAATATTTAGAAGCCAACTGGGTAAAGCAAAACTCTTGTATGACCTTCACTAATAATAAAATTGAAAATCCATTATAGAATGTACTGAATAGTTGTACATATTCAAGGTGATTTTCTTTTTCATATTTGAAGAATGAAAGTGCACCTGAAATAGTACAGATATAGAAAAATACTTCGCAGACTGTTTAAAATATAATTGGATACACTTCTGCTTTTCTTTCAACAATTTTCTACAGAGAATAGCTCTTGTGAATGCAGCATTGCAAAAAATCATCTCATCTTGTGTGCATACCACTAAGGAAATAGAGAAGGTTCTAAAAAGGCCAAATACAAGATGACAACTAGGGTGCCCCATCCAATGACCCTGTTTTAGAAAATTCTTGTCCGCGATTGAGTACCAGGCTATGTAACAACGTGTCAAGAACCATATCAGTGTTATACATGTGAGATACGCATTTTAATGCTGCTAGCTCTGCCTGTCTCACCAAGACACTGAGACTAAATCAAACAAATTCCTTCTGTTTTGCAGATGACAGGCTAACACTAGAGATACTCAGATCCAAGCAGCAAAACAGGTTCCTCAAAAAAACCCTGACTGAATCTGAACTCCAAAAATTGATCCCTACTAATGATGATTTTTCTTTCTGTATTGTATTGTGAGTGTTGTGAAACTAAATTACCTGAGAGCGGTGGGAATTGCATCAAATAATCAAAATGACTGGTAATGTGGGGAATCTGTCAGCATTTTTCTTTTCCACAGATGTTGACACTCCTAGAGAGGTAAAAGGGATTTTAACTCCAAAGGGAATTAAAAAAGTTTCAGAGCAAGAAAGATCAGACTGCAAACAAGTAGAATTAGGCTAGTTAAATATTGACTGACCACAGATCAAAATCTTACAGGGAAAAACTTTCTTGAGAATGTGTTATAGGCAAATATCCTTTTTCTCACTTTTCTTCGGGTAGAGCAGAGAACAGGAATAGAAATATTCAGAGCACTTTAAGCACTGACCTGTTGAGTGGAAAACAAGTGGAAATGCCAGTCTTGTATTCACTGGCTATATTTTGATTACAGTTTGCTTTCTTCTATGCATTTTGTCAAAGCCTACAAGATTTGGATGTCTGGAATCAATATGCAGGACAATTCAGTGATGGATAGGACAGAGGTAACTATCTGGCAACTTGCTCTGAACTGCCAGATCTCTGCAGAATTATAACACTTAGGCTAAATCTGGCTATATTAGGCTATATCAACTTAAGTGTAAACTTAAACTCTGTCCACATAAGTTGTGAGTTGAATTTGGAACCACCCAACTAGGTAGTAGGAAGAGTAGACGGAGTCATAAGAGAATGGTGGGTCTACACTTACATTCTGCCTCTATAGCCATTAGAGAGAACTGATTTTTATCTGATGTAATACTAGATTTAAAGGTAATATCTTCAGGCATACTTGACAGAACTAGTGGAAATTGGGCTCTAGAAGTCTGATAATGCTGTAAATTAATTTTTTATAGAGTATAGTTGTGCTTGATGACAACTCAGCATTTTAGTGGAGTTTTCATGCCAGTGCTAAAAATGACAAATAGTTTCTCACCTTTTCTTCCCTGCCTGTCCCCACTAAAGAAATTCTTTTTGAATTTAAGTTTGTGGGTCTTACTTACCACTCTTCTAAATAAGTTTTCTCTCTAAGAGTGTAAATGATAAAAATTTCTTGTTCAGTGAAAAGCAGAGTTGAAAGTTAGATTTGTTACCTAATCAAACAGGGATCAAAATGATTGTTGCTATTGTAAGCAAAGGAAGGCAATAACTATGCAACGTACACTTTGTCCTTGGAGATATTTTGAAAAAAAATAATAATATTAACATTATGGATGTCAGCTGGTTTTGTCTTTGCAGATGCCAGACAGCATTAGCAAAAAGAACTTGATCTAAGTTCTTTAGCTAATATCATTAGACCACTTCCCTCCTACATGCCAGGATGAGATTTGTATTAATCAAATTAGACCTGAACACATGCAACAATCATAAGTCAGTAGTAGAGCTAGGAAATAATTTATTGTAGGTGACATAGGACAGCTATAAAATACAAACTAAATCTAATGAGATTGAAAAAGTAACTACTAGCCACTGGTAGCCACCAGTACCACTGACGTCAGAAGAATAATGTCACTAGCAGATGAGTAGCTATTGGAAAGGATCTCTTGGATGGAGTCAGTTCTTTTGTAATATCATGGAAGATCTTTGCCCATTTTAATTTTGGAGTGTGAGTACTGTATTGCTACGACCTAGTTTTGATATCCCTACTTATATAAATTTTCAAATATTAGGGACATGCAGAAAATGGTATTCAACAAAGGTTGGATAAGTATGGTTCTAGTTACTCAATATTTGTCTTAAAAACTTACTTTCATGCCACCAGCTTGTAAGAATTTACATGTATTTTCCTTCTCTGATATTGGTTTGGGTGAATTTGGGGTAAATGTTCATTGAAATGTTTCTACCTTGTAGAAAGTAGGCAGAAGAATTATAAGAAGCATTTTCTTATAATTTTGTCTATTTCTTCTTTAAAGAGTAAGTCCTGTCCTTTTTATTCGACATATTTTACGGATAAAATGTTCTGTGGTAGAGAAGTATTTTTAGATCAGGTAGAAGACATGTTACCTCATGAAAAATCTACCTTTAATAATAATAATAAATAATAATAATAATAAATAATAACCACACCCCCCAAAAAAAACCAGGTTACAGGTTTAACTTTTAACTCTAAAGTTCCTCAAATGTTCGGCCTAAACCTGCATGTTCTTAAGCCTTATACTCAAAAAGATTTCCACTGAAACTACAGCTGGACAGATCCATGGCTTGTCTGTTGGATTCTGGTTTTCAGCATCTGCATTGAAATCAGTGAACCTCCATCAACCAGATAATCCAAGGAAAAGAAGGTCAGAGTTGACCAATGTAAGAAAACTATGGCAGAGTAAAGGTGGTGATCAGAAACTTGGAGAGATGAGAAACACATTAGAAAAAGAAAAGTATATATATATAGAGAAAGCTTGTACTGAAGCACACACAGAGACTGAAAACTGCTGCTAAAGTTGAGGTGATAATGGGAGGATGGAAAGGGGAATAAAGGATTTATAAGATGAAGGGGAGATTAGAGATAAAGTAAGATGAGTCAGAGAAAGAAAAAAAAATTGTTTCCCTTTTCTAACAGAACATCACTTTTAGGGTGAGAATAGAAGGACCACGAATCCCACAACTCTCCTGCTCTCAGGACAAAAATAAAATAAAAACTGCAAATAAGTAAGTGAAGTATTTTCTCCTAATGCTCAGAGGGGATGACTGACACTCAATATTTTAAAATGCCATATTAAGCACAGTTTCACATTATGTGGTTCTATATAAATGTCAGTACATTATAGATGTTATTTGTATCTGTCTCCTTTATAGCATGGTATCTAGTTTGGTCTCAGCATGGGAAGTGAAATTAGCCCCACTTCATGGGACATAAGAAAAGTCATCAGTTTCTTCATGTACAGTGCTCCTTGGCCTTAAAACTGAGCCTCAGATTAGGTACACAGAAGCTAAAGACTACAGCTGCTTACAACTGTGAAAAGTGTAGTGTCAGGATTCTTGATGGATAAGATGGTCTGATTTTTGCTCACCTCAGGAGACGAGCAGTAAAATGTTACTGCACCAATCTTTCCACCCAAAATGTCCCTCCCTCAAAGAAGAGTCAGCAGAATAAAACATCTGCTACTTTCTTAGCCATTGCCATTTACAGTGCAATGATTTAGTTTAAATTGCTGCTGGAAGCAAGCTTGTGTTACCATTGTCATCAGTGTGCCTGGGTTGATGAAATACCAAAAGCCATTCAGTGCTGCTGAGAATTTTGAGGACAGAAATGCAAAACAACAAGAAGCTCAGTAGTATAAGAAGGAAGGAAGAAGCCATAATGGTTTGCTTAGTTTACTAAAATTCAGCAAGACTTGCATTCTGCCTCTTAGAGATCTCTGTACCATAGAAAGAGAAAGAATCCAGCTTCTCAGGACATCCTTGACATGAGACTACCTTGCAGTCTTGCACGTTCTCCACTGCATACATTGTAACTTCAGTTCAGGAGTTGAAATGCTGGTCCTTCTAGATATAGTATTGTTCTACCTGATTTTGTGTCCACATTCAGAGTATGTTTTATGATGTAACATGCTATATAGTAGCATAAATGCATGAAGAAGGACAGGACCTATTCATTCTTCTTCTCCAAAAAGAGGTGGGTTCTTGCAGGGGTTCAGAGGCATACAAACTCTGCAGAAACACATTCCAGTGCTTTATTATTTAGAACTAAAGAAGAAACCTGAAGAGTGTTTTCTTTAATGCCTATTGTACTTTCTGCATTTTACTTACTATTCTATCTGCCCATAATACCAGTAATACAATGCAATGTACTTCTTAATAGTTGCCTTTAAATATTTGATAATATTATTATATACTACCTTAGTCTTCTCTTTCTTAGTTTACACAGGCTGGTTTATTCAATCTTCCCTTATGGGATTTTCTTGGGCTTTAGATCTCTGTTTCTTTTATCTTTTGAGCTTTCTTCACTTGATCAAATGGCAGCAATTGTGCACACCAATTTAAATTAACTTAATGTTCCTAATTTTAAACCTTTATCCTCACAACTCTAAAAGAAAGATTTCAGGAGTTAGCAATAATCTAACCTGTAATAATTTAATCCTGTAAATGATACTTGCAGGATTAAGCTCTAAAAATGAATGAGAATCACCTCAGTGCTAGTGGACTGTACAAAATCTGGGCATTGTTTCACTCCTATTTTGGTATCTGAGGTGGTGTCTCCGTGTTTCATGGAAAAACAGCTTTGCACATACAATTAAAACCACATTAGGATTGAAGTAATTTACTGATTTATTAACAAAATGCAATTAACTGGCTATCAGTGGACTACATTCAGAACCAGTATCAATAACAGAACAGATAAGCCATGATACTCGATTCCAACAAAATGTTAATAAAGACAGAGAGATTTCTAAGCATCTTTCAGAACACTAGGACTAGTTACAACTATTCTTAAAATGTTCTAATCATACACATGCACAAAATCAAATGCATGTCTCCCACCTACCTCCAGGCAGTTTGTATTGCCAGCACAACCCCTTTTGGGGATGATAGAGCAGATTCCACAATTTCCAGGTTCACGTTTGATCTGTTTTGTGGCTGTATTCCTTGTTCATATAAGGATGTTTACCCATACCATTTCTATGCACATTCCTAATTTTACCAAGGGTGAACCAGGTGAGCACTCCTATATTTGTTTCTGAACTTCAGACATTACTTATCACAAAATATGCAATAGTGGACTAAGGATCATCTAAATTTGGAAGACATTAATATTTCAATTTTGATTTTACTTTTTTCTCCTCTTCCAAAGTAGTGTAAAAACAAAGCATGTGTCCTTAATATCCATCTAGGATGCTTCAAATAACTTTCACAGATCCAACTACTAGAAAGAGTCAAATAAAATAATTTAAGATGTCCAAGACATTAAGGAACATAATCTTGTAGGTTATTTTAATAAATAAATAAAAGATTAAAAATACTTCTGGGAAAGATACTTTTAAACTCTTAGTATATTTTGATATCTAAATGGATGTGTGTACTGCTGACCATTTTTTTTTTACTCAAACTGTAAGAGGATCACCTTAAACAGAGCCTGAGGTGAAAGGCAGTGCTGATTTTTGAAACAAGAGATGACATTCACAGACTGTGTCACTACCAGTCACTGTTAAAGGAGACTTGATTTATTTATCTCCCAGATCTATCTCTTTTTAGTCTCAGAGCATGTATCATCATCACTAGATAATTAGGGCAGTCTTATCCAAAAGGAAGGATAGGGAAAAACTAAAAATTATGACAATGAAACATGCAAAGGCATTTGAGCAGTTATCATTACAAAATCAGTAAGAAAAGAAGAAAAAGGAAGAGCAATAATCAGTCTTTTTATTGTTTGTCAGTACCTGAAGAATCATCTTGTATAGGCTGCTCATTGTGATTGAAAATGTGAGTGCTAAGGAGTGAACTTTTCCCATATTCTCAGATACCTGAAAGTCACATTGCCCTCTGGGCTCTAGAGGACTAAAATGTTCTGGATTTACAGTTTAATAACAGAATTTGCTCTTTGACCTTAGTGTTACCAATGTTCTACATGTGTCTATAAGAACAATACAACTACAGTTAAAGTGCAAAACAACAGCAAAACCTGTAAATCTTTGAAAAAAAAGGTGTTGAAAGAGCAATGTCATTTTAGTTGTATCAATTAGTCTTGAGACAAATCTTTTCCTTTCTTTCTTCCTGCAAGAGCAATTTATAGGGTAACAGTAAGGAGGAAGCTGAGAACCATGCATCAAGTATTATACTGTCCAAGAGTTTACAGTACTGGGGACATTAAAACCTAAAATAAATGGTGGGGTTTTTTGGATATCCTCAAAGTTTTTTGAGTAAAGCACTACCTGGAGAACTAATCTGGGGAGTGTGTCTTCAGTGGGTGTACAGCATAAGTGGGCAATGAAACTGGGAGGGCTGAGCCCTCCTTGCAGAGATATGGGAATTTACATTCAGATTGGAAAAGCAGATTTGGAGAATTCTACCATTTTTCATTAAAATGTCTCTCAATTCTCCTTGTTCTTTCCCCAGGAAATGTAGCCCAATCTTTTACAGAGGAGTATTTTCCACTGAGAAATCCTCTTCCGCCATAATTTCCCAGAGGAGAAAGGGACTCTTCATCCTTCAGTTTGGAATTAGCCTACAGAAGTCACATATTTATTTCAGTAGATGAGTGAGTTTCCTCACATGTTATTAAATAAAGGTCCTGTGCTCTGTGTGACAAATTAATGTTTTTCTAAGCAGGATTATTTCATTAATATAAATTAACATCAATTTTTCTTAAGGAAATTTTCCTGATTACCTAAATCTCAGATATAAACAGATAGTCCTATAAGGAATTGGATATTCTTGGATACAGCTGGGAATGCTCAGTGCTGATAAAAATCAGGCTAGAAGTTGCAGGCTTTGAAGATTATTTAGCTACCTCATTATCTAACTATGAAGTTGGAGTTTAGATTACTTGCAACACTAGGATCAATATAGTTAAATTTTAATATCCAAAGTTGGTATTTTTAATATGAAATTTTTGTATTGTAAACAATAAAAGGTATAAAATACATATATTCATATAAACACATACAATTAAGTTCAATAGGAATTAAAGGTCTATTAACATTAAGAATTCATGACCATGATGCTTCTTTCAATTATCTTCACTTCAAAAATAGAAATAGTCCTATTAGATACAGCCCTACAGTTCAGAAAATATAATAAAATCCCTCAGGATGCATTCGAATTGGCTATGTAGTACCTGTGCAGAATGTGAGACTGTTGTTGCTTTGTCACTTTTTCAAAAGATGTCTTCATCAAAATGGCACATTGATAGCTTTGTCATCTATCCTAGAAACAGCAAGTAACTATTTTTAATATGCATGAACTTATTAAAATGCAGGAGGAGACCTTCCCCCTATTTACAGAAAAAGACAAAAGTAATCACTTCACAGTTCTAGTGTGAGGGCTATGATGACACATGATAGACTTATCTACCTCATGTGATTGTGTGTTTGTGCATTTCTGAGGGAGCAGGGGGAAAAGCTTTAAACACCAGGGTTTAAATTGCTCGTTTTACTGTCTCCTGGATGAGGCAGAGCTCCTGCCTCACTGCTGTGTGGCCTGGAAGACTGCTGCAGCATCAGGAGTTAAAGCTGTCACCTCCTGCAGGGGCGACTTTGAGGCATTTTTTCCATTTCTTCAGATAAACCAGAGACAGGAAAAAAGCTGGTGAAAATACAGAGCCAGATGCTGAAAGTTAACCAGCACAGTTAAATGAAGAGTAGCACTGTGGTTTTTTACAGTGTGGAATTGAGACAGACTAAAATCTGAGACAGAGTCCAATTAAGTGAATTTCGTTGTCCTGCAAGGCCTTTGCCTCCCCATCCTCAATATTTTGGCGTGCTGAGCAATTGTTGCTTTAATAATGTAGTTTGCATATAGAAATCTACCCCTTGAGCAGTTTTCTTTTACACTGTAGAATAAAGGTGGTTGCTGGCGTGGTCATGGGGTGAGTGACAACTCGAGTGTATCATACTATAAATAAATAATAGCTGTAATCTTTAAGACAGAAAAATAGCCCTGTGAGGTTAGCATACATTATGTACAGCTCTTCAGAACTACTGAATTCTATGGCTAGTAAAGTAGGAAGGGTAAATTACATCTCAGAAAATTGCTTTATTTAAATGTATATCGCTTTCATTTAAAATACTTTCCTACAAGCTGTCTGCTCTTGGTAAGGCAAAACTCACGCGAGAGATAAATCTTATGCAAATGAAAACAAAGAACTGTATTTCAACTGTGACTTTTTGTGAATAGTTCTTTAATGATAATGAAGGAATACTTAGCTTTTGCAGAGGTAACATAAAATTTACCTTGGCATTTTTCTCCCTATCTTGAATTGCTCTGATTAAGCTTGTCCTATGATATATGTGAAAGTATCCTGAGAGAAGACAGTAACATCAACTGTCTCATACACAGATTTCAGGACACTAGTTTCTATGCACTGCTGTAAATCTAATTAGCCAGAAAATCTTGAACAAAATTATTTCACTTACTGTGTCCATTTATCCTAACACATTTTTTTTCTCTGCCTGGATTATAGCGGCTTTGCTAGAGCATTTGCTTATTTAACTGTGACATGGAAAGTGCTTACAATAAGCTCTCTGAACTTTGTTCAGGTAGCATCTCTGGGCATAAAAAGAAAAATTAAGATCTTAACTGAAAAATAACTGTATTTCACAGAGTGCACAAGTGCTTGGTGAAAGTGGTCCCTTTTTTTCTGACCACTTCCTCCACTGAAAGAAGAAGAAGTGACTGAGGGAAATTAAAAAAAACAAAACAACTTGGCTTTTGTTTTCATGAAATCAGTTGATTTTCACTGAAACTGAAGCAGAGTTATATGGTCAAAATGTCTGAAGAAAGATGAATCCATAATACACAAAGAAATAGCCAGTGTATTTACTCAGTCAGGTATGTACAACCTTGTCTGCTGTTCTGGGATTGAAAATTTGTAAACTGAGAGAAGAAAGGAAAAAGAAGAATGGAGTAAAACAGAGAGGTGCCTGATTGAAAGAAAAGTGTTGCAATAAGATCAACAGAGTGAATGTCCAGTTCTAGACATGTTAATTATAAGGTCTCAACATATGTTGTTTATATATACAGTCATCTACAAACCTGCCATTTTTCTAGGAATACTAACCTATAATCACTATGGTATAAAAAAACATAAGTCACATTAGTGTGATATCCTGGAAAAATTTGGAGCTAATGGTACACCATTTCAAGTTTTGTATTCTATATATATGAATATATTTAATAACATTTTAACATCAGAAAAAAATTTTAAAATCATAATTTGTACATATAGTATTGACAGCCCTAGTTTTATCCCCAGAATTCCAAAGTAGCAATGAAAATAGAGAATTTTACTGCCACAATAGGTAAAAAAGACCCAGAATTCCTCCTCATCATTCTCATTATCATTATTCTACACACAGGCACAGCTATCGTTTTATCAGGAAGAATACATCCTTATAATCTATTTTGTTTGCTCTTATCTCAAAAAAATTTTCTTACCATTTTGGGGGGATTTTTTTTTTTCTTTTTTTTTTTTTTTTTTTTTGTGGTGGTGGTTTTTGGGTTTTTTGGTCAATCTCATTATTATTAATTTTATAATAGAAGATTCTGAACTGCTTTTGCTCATTAGGCAGTAACTTTCATTAAGACAGAGATGTGAGCTTTCATTTTGTCTTACTAATGCAAGCAAAAAAAGTAGACTTTGATTGTAACTGGTACCAGTTTTGCTGTCATAGAATTTGGTTATCTGCCTATTTCTTGGAGAACATTGAAGGAATGTTTAATAGATAGAATAAAATTTTGTTTCAATACAAAGATACGCTGCAACATTCTTGAAAATTAAGCCATGAAGATTTTTTTCCATATATATTTTGCTTTGCAAAATAAGTACTAACTATATTTGTGGCACTGCAACTATATCATCCTAAAGCTTTGTGGAATAGTGGTAGCAATAAAAAAGAAAAGGCTATCTTTGAGTCATCGTTGCATTACCTCCCTCCCCTTCCTCTAGAAAAATAGATGTTGATTAATTTGACAGAAGGCAGATGTTGATTAATTTGAATTCTCTTGGGAAACCATTTTGCAGCCCATACAAGGTACATTGTAACTATGCCTTCATGTTCCAAGTTTCATGTTCCATCCATTAGTGTTCTTTGTAAAGCTAATTGCAAGGGACAAATCTTTCTCATGTCTTCTTTTTTCCTTATTTCTAATACAAGAGTCCTTAAGATAGTAATCAAACTTCTATTCTACATTTGAAAACATAGTGGTTGAAGCACACCACTGCTGGGAAGTAAATGTTTGACTCAAAAAGTCAATCTGACAAACACAAGGCTCATGTCAAATTCAACTGCTGATGGAGATAAACAGGAAGAGTGGAGGGGGAGTGTGTATCTGATTCAAGTGAACAAGGAGGGGAAAATAGTGGAAATGACTTTGTAGTTTAGAGAAGTCCTCCTTTGTACATGTGTAGGTGTTGCATTGTGCTAAAGAAGCTGCAGAGTTGGACTCCCTCCATTTCTTTTTAACCCTTACTTTATTAATTATTTTTTGTACCATGGTCTATGCACTGTGGACACATGGTATCTAGCAACATGAGTAGGTAAACAGAGAAATTGTTCTGCTAGCACTAACCACTGAAATTATGGCTCAGGGTAAATGTAAGAACCTAAGTACCTTTTTGATTCAGAGACAGTATTCCTTAAAGCCATGATTGCCCATAGGTGTTTGTACATAAAGAAAAAAGGAAGGGGAATCATACATAATTAATAAAGCTGACTGTACCTAAAGTCTGTGGAGAATATTGTTCAAACTGATCTACTGTGTTGACGGTTCAAGAGTCTCTGGCTGGTATAAAAAAAAAAAAAAAAATTAAAAAATCTTGAAAATACTTTTCAAAATTTTTTATGTACCATATGGTTTGTGGCTTTTTTTACTTTTTCAGAACTAGCATCTTTTTTTTTTTTTCCCCTTGTCTTTGTCCCTAATGTGGAAATCAAGTTTTTTTGCAAATACTCAAAACAATGTAGCTCTTAAAAGCACCTGTGCTAGAAACCTTTTTTTTCTTGCAGCTCTTACAAGAAGTTTTCAGCAAATATTGGACAACTTCTGTCTCACTGATCATGCAGTTCTAGTCTTCCCTCACGGTATGCCACTGAGTGTAGAAAATGCTAGTTATGGGAATGATTTTAAGCACATTTATAACAACAAAAATATGTTGCAAATCAACATAATCATTTCATTATTTTTTTTTAATTCCCAAATGGCAAATATTCTCGTTTAAAGGTCTGTTGCAGAAGAGCCATCTTCTTCCTTTGTTCTTCTGCGTTTCAGATCTTCTGATATATTTCACACCTTTACATTAAAAAATACTTGTTCTTTATCCTTACAGAAACATCAGATGATTCTCAAACAGGGGTACTGGAAATTCAGTCTCGTACTTTTAATATTCCATTGTAGATATGGGCATTAATACCCTGTGAATAAAAGAAATGAAGTCACTTATTCTTCAGATCCGTTCTCAATTCTATTTTAAAAATTAAATAAATTTATGTGTGGTCACACTCTCCTTAGACAAATACTGAGTATTGACTGAAACAGTATTTCAATACCAATGAGAAAACATAACAGTAACTGTCAAAGAGCATTGCTATATAAGACGAATTTTTCAAAGTGTTTTAAAGAACCTTTTCTTTTTACCCTTTTAATCCATATAAGTGAAGAGAAATTACAAAACTGATACATTCATGAAGTCTTTCCTGGGATAAAAAGGAACTATGTAGATGGTGATACATCTTCTGATAATGCTGGCAAACTCATTAGTGTACTGTAATATCCATTATATAAAGCACCATAAAGATGAAAGATATTAAATGAGAAAATTGTCTTGAATTCTGTCTCAGTAAAGGAACTATGATTTATTACTCAAACTGATGTAAGTAAAATGAAGGGTAAATTGTACTTATGATTCATAGCGTGGAAGTTCTATGCCTTGTTTAAGTATAAGACAGCACTCTGCCAGGTGTTTCAATGCCAGGCTGACTGTACCATCTCAAGAGTAGTTTCAGCCTTAGCACTTTTGCTGATTCTGATGGTCTTGTTTTGAACAGGATAAAAATGCAAGGAGTGGAGAAAGGGAAGTATTGGTAAATGTGAGTGTGCAAATAACATCAACAACCACCTCACAGTATGATATGCAAAGGTTCACCCTTTAAACAGCCTTCAAAATTGTCAGTGCAGTACAAGAACTGCAAAATCAGAAAGTTCCAAAGTTAGTTTGGCCTGACAGTATTTCCTCTAATCAAGAAACAGTGTTTACATCTTTATTTTTTTTCCTTATTATCCTACTATCTGGACTCTGGAATGATTTATAGTAACTAAATTTAGTCACCGTCTCATTACTGTCTTTTATTTTGTTTTCCAGCAGTATCAGGCACATTTTTTGCTGTCTGCAAAATGTCAGGGAGCATCTATTGCTCCCTGAATGACCAGTAGAAAGCATCTGGTACTCAGATTCTCATCTTCTGCTGTGATATACCATGTGCTTCTTTTCTGTCATGTCAGATACTTGGAAAAATTTACTTTTGTTTCCTGACTATTTTCCAAATGCTCAGCAAATCAAGAAATGGAGCAGTAATCAACAGAAGCTAGTCAATGCTTGTCACTCAGTAGGATGCTGCTTTTTCTCAGTATCGGGTCTAGAACTTCATTGGGTTTTAGAGCTTGTGTTCTTTAACCATCACTTTCTGTTTTGCACACATTCGTATAGTCTAGTATGTTGCAATGACCTGCCAGTCCTCAACAGTAGCTGCAAACTGTGTGTCTCAGTTTCAGATGACCTTCAGTCCTCAGTAGTGTTTAATTTCTCCAGCTTGTTATTCAGTGCTCATTTGAACAAAATTCAGTCTTGCACAAACCCATTTCTTCCCATCATTCTTTAGTAGGAAAATGATCATTTGTGTCCATTCCTTCTTTTGGTCTTTTGATGTGATGAATCCTGAAAGGCAATTTTAAATTTATTTTTTTCCCCAGCCCACACTATTTCTTTTCTGGATACTGTTGAATTTTCTAGAGACTTTGACTCAAAGATTCAAAGGCTTTTATAAATGTTGGTGGACATCTTGGTGCTATTTTGGAGGACGTGTCTTTCTTGCTGTATGTAGTGGTTTTGGGTTGTTTTGTTTTTTTTTTTATGTTGGTTTTTTTATTCTCACCTTTCAATGCCATGAGTCATAGGAAAATCTTACAATCATCAGCAGTACTTTTTAAGTAGTGCCATTAGAGGTTTTCTAATGGTAAGCACTTATTATCAGAGTGCTCATCCATCTTCTTTAATTGTGGAATCTCTCCGTTCTGAAATGTCTCTAGCCAGAAGCTCCTCTAGCAGTTGAGTGTTTTCTCCTCTACCTATAAAGGATCCAAGCAGCATGGGCCTCTAGCTGTGCTTCAGTACTCTATTAAAGCATTCTCTCGTTCTTATTAAAGTAGCTTTTCTGTAGTATGCTCTTGGTTAACCATTCTCTTCATTCTGTCAAATGTGCTTTTGTGAGTTTTAGACCATTTTCTGTGCTGTCACAGTGTACACACATTCTTTCAAAGACTCACAAAACTCAACAAAGGATGAGCAAAGTTGGAGAATGATCTGTTCTAAGAAATCCTTGGGCAGACTGTACATTCTTTGGTCCATCCTTGCTCTTAAAGGGCACAATGTTCACAAATTCATTGATAAATATGGCAGAACTGCAATCACGTGCATGCAGATAGAATAGGCATGTGCACACAGACTGATCTGATTGCATATCTTTCCATCCTCCTCATCCAGGATCCATACTGGTAAATGCAGTTTTCAAGGCTGGTATCTGCTACACTCAGTCTCTTCAAGGTTTGCTGATGTCCTGTAATACTTCTATTTTCACAGACATTTTGATATAAATGTTGTTTGAATACAGAAAATTGAAATATGAGCAATTTCAAAGAAAGCCTTCTGGTCTTTGAATAGGCAGAGAATGGAAAAGAGAGTGAATTTAAGGGATTTTAATCTAAATAATTACTTCCAACCAAGAATTTTATCTTCACAGAGGAAGAAAGGAGAGTACTGTTATATGGAAAATTTTTCTTCTGTAAAAATACATATATAAATATACATAAAATATTTGTTTCATATTTATCTAAAATTTTATAAATACTTGATGCTTTTCTTTTGTGATAAATATTCTGATTTTAGTAATGGTGAGATTATATGTTTCCCTAAAATAAGATTTTTGTTTCTTTGCTTCATTTTCTTTAGCAGGTAATGTTATAGATCATTTGTGGAAGTAATAGACTAAGTGAAGTTGTAGTTGGGGATTATTACACAAAAAGTCAATAGAAGAAACCACATATTGTTGAGGTCACACGGTGTCTACATTTCACAGGGTGATTTTTTCTATCTCCTACATCTAATACAGTGTCATGGGATAAATGCCCACTAACAGGTGGATTGCTTTAATGTATTGGACCTTATATTGTTTACTTTCATGCAGAATAGTGAGAGACTGAGACACGCAGATGGATTCGCTTTGACAATAACTAACTAACTAACTAACTAAATAAAATTAAATATACTGGAATTACAGTTTTCCACTATCAGACTGAAAAGGCATACTGACGGTCATTACGAAGCTGCCATTGTTAGTGTGGAATCTTAAGAGATCAGTGTGTCTGATCTCTTTGATCAGACATTGGAATGGGCTGCCCAGGGAAGTAGTGGATTCTCCGTCCCTGGAGATATTTAAAAAGAGACTGGATGTGGCACTCAGTGCCATGGTCTGGTAACCGCAGCGGTAGTGGTCAAGGGTTGGACCTGATGATCTCTGAGGTCCCTTCCAACCCAGACAATTCTATGATTCTATGATTCTTACCAAAAGTACATAAAACGGCATTAATGCCCCATGAGCATATTATGCAACACAACTCTAGAAGGAGGCAGAAAGTGGCTAAGCAACCAAGAAGGCTTATTACTGGTTAATAATTTTCAGAATGCTTGTCTTGGTAAGAAAATAACACAAAAGAGAGCCTACTTGGTATAGAATTACCGGATGAAGAATTTTCTTATCCTAACCAAGTTAACACAGAATAACTCTTCCTTGATTTTTATTATGCCAGATCACACTTAGTATTTTTGCATGCTGACTTCCCTCTGTTCTTGAACAGTCCTTCACCTGTCATTTGATTCAAACCAAAATAAGAACATTTTCCTAACTATTCATGCATCAGTAAAAAACAAGATTTGAGTTGTGAGAGGGGATTACAAAAAGAAATGTTTCACGTGAAACAGATAGATGGGTTAGAGCTGGATTAGCACCATAGGGTCTAAGGCATTAACTAAACACTAGCAGCTTTGCTTTTTGAATTTTGGTAGGTATGTTTTGGCTAAGAAATTTGAAAATTCCTTTTGATCACAAAAGTAAATTATAACCTGGAAAAAAAATATTCTTAATAAATTTAAGTTTTTTGTTAAAGGAATCCTCCCTAAATAGTTGGTCAGTCAAGACATAGTCCATGTTTCTGGCTTTGTTTGAAAATTATTTATCTCCATCTATGTATAATGAATGACTTATTCTCTGCAGTGCAAGCAAACAGATTTTTTCTCATCAGATATCATCTTTCCTTCAGAAAATGTACATCACTTCAATTTCATTTTAAATGCTTTGTCAATATTTAGAGGAGCATCATTCTAAAGCTCTTAGAATTTTTGTACTTCAGGCACTGCACCATTTGAACTTTAATGCATATTTCTAACATACAGTAAGGGAAGATAATATTCCTCTGGTTCTTAAATAATCCATGTACATTTCTTTTCAGACTGGAGCCCTTTATTAGCTGAATAGAACACCATTATATCTTCAGGCAACTTGTATTATATATTCAGTGTCCGTAGTTTAAGCTAAAACATCAAGATTAAGCTCCCCAAAACAGCCTAAGGGATTTAATCTCATTATGAAGAATGTCACTGGGATCTGGGTCCCTCTTTCCCTTGGTGTGTTTAAAATGCTATCCAAAATTCCCATTTTATGAAAATCAATTGAAAAAACAGTTACCTTAATGACCATAAATTTATTGCTTATGTGGTTTCTAGGTCACATCTGATAAATTGTTATTTGAATTATCTGCTTCTCTTTTAATGTCAGTGAGCTATTTAATTGGCCTTTTTTTTGCCATCACTAAGAAACGTTTCGCAAATCAAGCACCTGAGATGGAACTAAACTTCAATTTAGCTACTTTTGCCTTTTCCTGATGTTGTAAAAACACTAGAATATAGTTTGGAGAATTTTCATGCGTTGCTCTGAATGCAATAGAGGTGATATGTTCAAAATTAAATTGATTTTTAAATAGTAAATGTGCAAATGTCCCTGGATAAATGACCACATCTAAAAGTCAGATATCCTAATAAGCAAGTAAATGTAAAATAAAGTGCCTGTCCTAAGGTTTTTGCTAGTGGCACTGACCAATCTTCTTTCAGTAGAGGGGATTTTAATATATTTTGTTATTAGCTGGCCATGAGATTATGATCTATATTCTGAAAAGGCCTGTGGGCTGACACATACTTAGTGTTCCTTCCTGAGGGTGAAGGAGGAGTAGTTTCTGACATAAACAGAGAGGACATCAAATGCAATCTGCAGCCATTGTGCCTATGGAGGGTAAATGGTTGAGCAGTGAACAAACACATCATATTTTTTTCATATGAGCCACAGATTAGTTTTCTTACAGTAAGGGTATTTGCTAAATGTCCTAGTTTTTTCAATACCTTAATATAAAACCTATATAGGTTTTTACCAACATGTCACTAAAATTACTTCTATTGTAAGTAGGAGCTATTCTGTGGTAACAGACCCTAGACTATCTAAGACAGATGATTTTGAAGACCTTTTATTTTTATTAGAAGACAGATGCTGAGCAGAGAAAATGAATATCAGTAAAACATTAAAATGCAGAGGAAAACAACTCAGATAAATATTTGTAAGATGTAAGAACATCTAGGCAATGGTAAAGGTTGACAATATTCTGGGAAGAAAAACAGATATTAACTACTAGACGTAGTTTAGGAATAATGAGTACACATATGATGCGAAGATAAAATTTAGATTATGAGATATATTGTTAATATGTATGAATTTTCCTCACTGCTGCAATCAGTCTTGAAGATGTTCATATGTAAGCATAGAAGCCTGAACTTTCAGATATGCCAGATAGCTGTCTTATGATCTGACAGAATAAAACATATTATAGGAAAATGTAATTTGTCATCAAAGCCTTGGATGGTGAAGTGCTCTGTACTGGTATTGAAAATTTACACAGCTTGTATTGCTCAAAGTATGTATGAGAAAGTTTAAGTTCATTTAGTATTATATGTGTGCACTGAAATTAGTGCACTCAGAAAAGGTTTATGAAACATTCCATTTCACACAATATCCTTTTAACAGCAAGTGAACTCAGTGCAGTTAACCTAACATCTCCCAAATGGTAATAAATTTTCCAATTTGTATAAATAAAAAATGTGATGAAGTTATAATAAATGCAATTACCCCTCTGATTTACAAGCCATCTAATGTTTGCTGAGGCCTAATTTAAAGGTTTACATTCTCTTCAATTTTTTTTTTTTAAGTCACGTAGTGCTGTTAATTATGACTATAGAATGTTGGTACTTATTCAAATTAGAAAAGTAATCAAATAAATCTTGATCAAACATGCAAAATGACGTGCTTCACCTTTGGTTTTTGGTTTTGTGGTTTTTTTTTTTCTAAACCGACTTACCAGAGATGCTGTTGAGATGTCACTTAAAACTTGATCCCGGACAATATTTCTCCATATTTTAATATGGAGAAAATTTATACAGAAATTTAATATGGAGAAGTAACAATTATGATATTATAAATGTAGGAATATTTTTAAGAGAACAGTGAAAAGGGCACAGCTTTTATTCTAATGAAATAGTGATCTTCACACAGTGAAATTTTTGTTTTAATAATCCATCACACTTTTAACACAAAACAGAGTTCAAAAATCCATGGAGCCTGATGAGCTAAGTGGTGGAAGGAACTGGTGGACGAAGTTGCTAAGCCTCTATCCAACATATTTGACTAATCATGTCAGTGAATTCCCCAGTGGCTGGAAAGGGGGAAAATGTAACTCCCATTTTCAAAAAGGGAGAGAAAGAATACTCATGGAACTACAGGCCAGTCAGTCTCTCCTGTGACCATCAAGATCATGAAGCAGATACTCCTTGAAATTGTGCTAAGGAAAATAAGGCAAGTTATGACAGCCAACATGACTTCATTAAGGGCAAATTATGCCTAACAAATTTAGTGGCTTTCTGACATGGGGCTACAGCATTGATGGAAAGGGAAATAGCAACTGATGTCATCCACCTGGACTTGTAAAAAGTATTTGCACTGTCCCATATGACAATCTTGTCCCTAAATTAGAGTGACATGGACTTGATGTCTCTAGTTGAGAGGAGTCCCTGCCCATGCTAGGAATGGAGTAGATGATCTCTAAGGTCCTTTCCAACTTAAGCCATTCTATGATTCTATGTTTGATCAGTCAGTAGATAAGGAAATAGCTGAATAGTCACACCCAAAGCATTGTAGTCAGTGGCTCATTGTCCAAATGGAGCACAATGACAAGTGGGGTTTGGTACTGAGACCAGTGCAGTTTAACATCTTTGTTGGCCACAAGGACCGTCAGCAAGTTTGCTGATGGCACGAAGCTCTAATGTGTGGTTGACACACTGGAGGGAAAGGATGCCATCCAGAGGGACCTTAACAGGTTTAAGAGGTGGGTCCATGACAGACTTATGAAATACAACAAGGCCGAGTACAAGGTTCTGCATCTGGATTGGGGTAACCCAGCTACATACACAGGCTGGGCAGAGGATGGATTGAGAGCAACTCTGAGAAGGATTTGGGAGTTTTGGTTGATGAGAAGATTACCATGAGCCACCAACATGCACCGCAGTCCAGAAAGTCAACTGTATCCTGGCCTGCATCATTGCCCCCTCTACTCCATTCTTGTGAGACCCCATCTGGAGTACCATGTTCAGTTCTGGAACTCTTAACACAAGAAGAACATGGGGATATTGGAGCAAGTGAAGAGGAGGGACACAAAGTTGACCCGGGGTCTCAGGCACCTCTCTTATGAAGACAGATTGAGAGATTTGGAGTTGTTCAGCCTGGAGAAGAGAAAGCTCTGGAGAAACTTCATAGTGGCCTTCCAGTAGCTGAAGCAGGACTATAGGAAAGCTAGAGAAATATTTTTTATAAGGTTAAGTAAAGCGGTTGTGGAAGCCTCATCCCTGGAAGTGCTCATGGCCAGGTTGGATGGGGTTTCAAGCAGCCTGGTCTAGTGGGAGGTGTACCTGCCCATGTAGAGGATTTGTAACTAGATGACCTTTAAGATCCCTTCCAACCCAAACCACTCTATGATTTAGCAAACAGTTAGAATGTTGAACCACAGTGTTTATTACATTTTAGTGTAAGTGTCTTAAGGGACAGTTTACTACATGTCTCCCTATGCCTAGACATGTTCCATGTTGACAATTTACATCCGTTATAGCAATTGTTGTGATTCACCTTCTTGCTGGTCTCCATGGTCTTACAGTTTCTGAAGCATGAAATACTTTTTTCTGCTTTGCTCTTTTCATTGACACTGTGTGTTGTTCCGGCTTCTCTCCATTTTAGGTAATAGAAAAACTAACATGAATGTGATTGCCTTTAAGCACATTTTTCATACGCACCAGTCTCTTAACTTGCATTTTTTTCTCAGTAGTATAATGGTAAATATAATGCTTCTGCCCAACATTATGCAGTTTAAGAGGCTCCTTGTTTGATGTCTTGTGATCACATAAGAAATTCTATGTGAAAGAGATCCCTTCTATTCATTGCCTTTCTCAGTAGTGCTATTCATACACAAAGTCTGGATCTCATGGTGCCACAGGAAAAAGCATCCCTTCCACTTTGTCCAAGGAAATTATCAAAAAGGAAAAGAAAGATCTAGAATAGAATCCCAAAATGTTTGGTTGTCAAGAATCCACTACAGGAAATTGTTGAAGATGAGATTGTATTTTGAGTTTTACCTATCTGTTGGATTTACATATCTCCCACAGAAGAATATACTTTTTTGTCAAGAAGTACTTTACTGCATGGGTACTATATGGATTAAAGTATGCTGAGTTTTAGTAACTGTCATTAAAATGCTAGACAAGACTGGTATCACATGTTTTTACGCTAAAACTCTGTTGATAGAGTACTTTTTCAAGTATGAAAAATTGAAACACAAGTTTCAGTTTTCAGTTTTCTTTTATATACATCTTTTCCTCCCGTGTTCTATATGGTCGATTTGAATAGTCTAATACTTATGGTTATGGAATACAATAAGGGTGAATATATTCTTCCTGAAATTTTCACCTTTGCATAAAATAATTACATATTCATTGAATCCAAAAGAGAATAAGCATTACATTATTGCCTACTAGTTAAGGAGAAATAATAAGAATTTCACTCCATTCCTTTGCTTCAATAATACTTTAATATTAAATTCATAAGCATTCATTGGAAAGGGAACTGCAACTCAGATCTCTTCTTCTATTAAGAGATTAGAATAATTCTCATTACATTAATCTATTTCTGATCTAATAAATATTTGATTATATACACATACTGAAAATTTCAACACAGTGGAATTATAAATCCTATCCTCCATCTTCAAAATATTCTATACTTTGCTGGTGAGCACACAAGCATTCTAGATTCAGGTGGCTCATGGAGAAAAAATATTTGACCTA
Source organism: Phaethornis superciliosus (assembly GCA_023637945.1). Taxonomy (NCBI): domain Eukaryota; kingdom Metazoa; phylum Chordata; class Aves; order Apodiformes; family Trochilidae; genus Phaethornis; species Phaethornis superciliosus. The sequence continues at coordinate 78,422,803 of JAJQWJ010000002.1, forward strand.
GTTTCTCCACATCTTGGTCACTAAAATTCTGGAATAAATTGCAGTTCATTTATTTTCTTTCTGATCCAATAGTTTTTTCAGTGTATATTAAAATCATTTAGTCCATCTAACTACAAGAATTATTTAGTAGTTTTCAGTGAGGTATGAAGTATGTAGTCACTCCAGATTTACACAATAATTTTTTGTGCTAGTAGAAACACAAGGAAATGCACTTCACAGACATTAGAGAGACTAAGATCAAATGATAGACAGATTATATTAAAAAAAAAAAAAAGGATAAAGAGGAAAAAAATTGTATTCTTCCTTTATCTTCCTCTATTTTCTTTTCTTTTGCCTTTTCTGTCTACCCCCACCTAAATGTTTGTCTCAAAGATTTCTCTGCAATGTTTCCAAAGATGTGAGTTTTGACATTTACATATTCATGTGAAGGACTGAGAGCTATGCTTAGGTAGTGGTTAAATGTTCATCCACACTGACCTCTAAAGTTCAGTAATTCATATGAAACAATCAAAAGAAAATAATATGTATTCCTCCATGATACAAAGTGGATTTCAGTGAGTTTCTTAAGCTTTTATCTTTTGTAACAGCTATGTAGCTTGCTACACTATCTTCAACCAGACTATGCTTTTACTCAAAGTTAGAGAGGACCATAATTCTAAAAAGAAATTTAGTATTATTGTCATTTCTTAAAGAGAGTGTTGCTACCCAGTGAGCATTAACTGTATTTTTTTCTGCTGATAGTGATGCATTTTATGCAGATAATTAAAAATATCTTCAATTTTTATTATACCCTTAAGTATCTTCTCTTCTAAATCCAGATTACATAGGGACATTTGCATGCACATCTGATTGATTTGGGGTTTTGGAATGCAAACAAATTGATATTGTTAAAGGTATTGATTGAGTTACCCTGTATTTCCTAATTTTATTGACCTATTGAAATATTGCCAGAATTATAACAAGCCTTGAGCTAAGTGCTCAATTTGAATCAATAAGTTTACTACTGTACTACTCATTGAATGACTAAATAATACAGAACTTAAGGGGCATCCACTGAATTTATGAATTACTGGTATTAGTTTTTAAATGATCAAATTAGTGTTTGAATGATAAAGGAAACAATAGCCCTACCTAAGTGGATGCTTAAGACCAAACCAAAACAAAAAAGGAAAAATGCAGACTGTTTGAGTTTAACAAACAGAATAATTTTTATACCAGCAATTTACAATTATCTCAAAAACAATCATACAAATCCTGCATGACAGGAGTTTAAAGAACTGATTGTCCCTATACTTTGTGGTGCAAAAAGTAACAGGACATCTGGATATCGCAGCTGTAAAACTCAGAGAAGTTTTATCATTGGTTTTATTCTGATTTATGATGGCCAACAAATATGGCTTTTAATTTTTAAGATGTTTCAATTTCTGTTTGTAATTTCTGTTGTAATTTTTAAGACGTTTCAATTTCTAGTAGTGTAAAATTATAAAAAGGTTATTAAAATGATGATAAAATGCTGATAACAAGAAAGGCTCAGATTAACTCTGAGTAGTAGAATTTCAAACTTATCAAAGAAACTTGAATGTTCAGTACTTCTGAAAGAAGGCAATAAGGTACATAAGGCAATGGAGATATATAACTTAATCAGGCAATTTTGCACGTTTCTCAAACAGAACTGTACAATTCCCTGAATGTTATCTGTCCACTTATTATTCTGTAAAATTTATATTTATTTTGAGATGAGAAAGTTGTAAACTGCGGACAGATGTTTCTTTGAACTATTTTACCTAATTACCTATACAGTGAAATTACTGAATAAATCATCCTGCTAAACCAGTACTGTCAGAGGTAGATGTGGAGGTATCTCTGTGGAATATCTCCATGTTCTCATCGCCTCATCGGTATGTTAAAGCAGATTAACATCAAACATACAACAAATGGTGAACATTTTTTGGTTCATTCCTGAAATGCTATAAAGTTAGGACTTTAAGGAAACATGAAGGTTTTGTCATTGGGTCCAATGAATGCACAATTTCATGTATAAATCAAGAATATAATTCTTAGTATTTAAAAATCCATGATGCAAAAAGGTAGCAAATTATGCTTATTAATTCTGGAGAAAAAAAGAAATACACAGAAAGAATGAGAGTTGTAACTAACAAAGTGATATAATTTTTCTCCTAGGGGTTTGAAGAGAAAAAAAAGATAACAAATGAATGCAATATGGTTTTAGATAATGAAAAGGTAAATATAAAACAGCATTTAATTTTTTTCTCTTAGTCTTGGAAGACACAAAGTAATGGATTAAATTATGTGCTGCTTCATTATCTTTCTTTTTGCTAGACCATAGTAAAAAACCCTTTAACATTAGAAGATCACTTCATATAGGTTGTATAACTGTATGAAAACAGTGTCTTCTTTTGTATCTGTCAGATATTGAGTTAAAACTTAGCTATGCTGTGACTTTAGTATTACTAAATGTCTGTCATATATCATTTGTAACAGTGTCTAAATAAGTAGAAAAATTGACCAACCAATCTATCATCTGCAGGGGTGAAAGGACAATAGATTCTTCATAACAAAAGGACAGAGTTTTTTGTAGCAACTGCTTGAGAAAAAGTAATATTGAAGTTTTTTTCTACTGAAAATAATATAGGAAATAAAGTAGGTTAAATATATGCCCTGAAATTTGATTAAAAATAACTGAGATTTACCTTAAAACACTGGGGGGAAATTTGTTTTATATAAATGCTATTCTGCATGTTTTTCCATAGCTTTATATAACCATATGGATACTCAGATCATGAGGAGATAGACAGCTGCAACAGTGAGTGCTGTGCATTTAAAAAATTGTGATAGACTGAGACAGAGAGGGGGTTCCCAGAGCTAGGAAAGCCCCAGAGAGAGCAACCCGAAAGGAGTTGGGAGATGGCAGCTACCTCGTGAGAAGTGAGAGGCTGCTGTGGGTTGGGGTGTGCTGAGACAGACTCAGGAAATTTAAAGGCAGGTGTCTTTTGCTAAGGAGTGGGGAGTGTGGATGAGCTGCAGGTGAAGAACATCAGCTCTGCTTGCCCAAGAGGGTGCATGCTGAGGGGTCTGGACCTGTCCTGGCAGTTTGCGCGGTTGCTCACTCACAGGTCCCGCTGCGGTGACAAGCCGGCAAAAGGAGGTTGTGGAAAAGACCCAGACAGAGGTCCCGTGCAGGTTTCCAGGCCCCTGGATGTAGAGGGTGTCTGAGCCTGGAATGTGCAATGGAGGATATCGGAGGCAACAGCTGTTCTAGGTGTGAACAGGTGAAGGATCTGCTCAGCATAGTAGCTGAGCTGAAAGAGGAAGTCAAAAGACTGTAAGAGAGTGTGAAAGGCAAATGGACTGGTGGAGCCAGACCCCACCATTCATGAGGGAAAGACAGCAGGTGGAGGCTTCATAAGAAGCAGGGGATCTCCTGCTCTCTTGCCACCTGGAAAAAGAAGGGGTATTAATCCCCCTCCTTGATAAAGAAAGGAGAGAGAATAAGGGAAAGAGACTTACGGGTCGGAAACTAAACTACATAGCTTTAATAAAACAGTAATAATAAAAATGAAATATTATAAAATATATACAAATATACAGATGATGCCATGTTCCTCCCCCTTTCCCCAGTAATGTTTATGTCACTCCCAAGGCTGCAGGGCAGCCCTTGGAACGTCCAGAGTCATTAGCAGTAGGAAGCTGGAGGCAGGAACACACATATTCAGGCTGGCACAGATCAGGACCAAAGACAGATGAATGGACAGAATCCTCTCAGTATGCTGAAGCAAACAGGGACAGATGAAGAAGGGTGAAGGCAAAAAGCCAAACGAAGAAGGCAGAAGAAGGGGAAGGAAGCATTTGACTATCGTGATTCCTCAAATTTATACCGAGTAAGATGTGTATGGGATAGATTACTCTGTTTGGTCAATTTTGGTCATTTATCTTGTCTGCTACTCCCTAAAGAAGGGTTGCAGTTTTGATCTCTTTACTTCTTTTCTCTTTCTCTTTTCTTTTCTCCTTCTTTTCTTTTTTCTTTTCTTTTCTTTTCTTTTTTTCTTTTCTTTTCTCTTCTTTTTTTTCTTTTCTTTTCTTTTCTTTTTTTTCTTTTCTTTTCTTTTCTTTTCTCTTTTCTTTTCTTTTCTTTTCTCTTTTCTTTTCTTTTCTTTTCTTCTTTTCTTTTCTTTTCTTTTCTTTTCTTTTCTTTTCTTTTCTTTTCTTTTCTTTTCTTTTCTTTTCTTTTCTTTTTTCTCTTCTCTTTTCTCTTCTCTTCACTTCTCTCTTCTCTTCTCTTCTCTTCTCTTCTCTTCTCTTCTCTTCTCTTCTCTTCTCTTCTCTTCTCTTCTCTTCTCTTTTCTCTTTACTTCTTTTCGCTTTCTCATCACAAGATGTTCCTCAGAAGCAAGCAGTGTCCTTGGTTCTGCACACCAGTCTCTAGCTATAACTCTAAACATCAAGCGCTATCAGTCCTAGAAGTAGGCACTGACTGAGAAACTTGCTGTTAATTTCAGCAAGTGCAGCTACTTACAAGAGACTTAGCTGAAAGCAAAATTACAAGACAGAAAATTAACTTTATCCTAGCCCAAACCAGGACAGGTGGATAGTGAACTGGTTAAAGGAAAGAAGTCAGAGAGTTGCAGTCAATGGGACAGTCTAGTTGGAAGCCTGTATCAAGTGGAGTCCCTTAGCAGTCAGTACTGGGACCAGCACTATTCAGAATAGTCAACAATGACCTGGAGGAGGGAATGGAGTATGCTCTCAGCAAGTTTGCTGGTGACACAAAACTGGGAGGAGTGTCTGACACACCAGGAGGCTGTATGAGACCTAGACAGGCTGGAGAGTTAGGCCAGGAGAAATTTAATAAAATACTAGAAGTGTAGATTCTTGTATCTGGGAAGGAAAAACCCCATGTACCAGTACAGGCTGGGGACTGACCTGTTACAGAGCAGGACAGAGGGAAGATACTTGGGGACTCAAATGGACAGAAGGATGATCCAGCAATGTGCCCTTGTGGCCAAGAAGGCGAATGTCATCCTAGGGTGCAGTAGAAGGGGGGTGGGTAGTCCGTTGAGAGAGGTTCTCCTCCCCCTCTACTTTGCCCTGGTGGGACCACATCTGGAACTTTGTGTCCAGTTCTGGGACCCTCAGTTCCAGGGCAGGCAACTGCTTGAAAGAGTCCAGTACAGAGCCTCCAAGATGATTAATGGAGTGGAACATCTCTCTCGAGGAAAGGCTGAGGAATCTGTGTCTCTTTAGCCTGGAGAAGAGGAGACTAAGGGGCAACCTCATTTATGTTCATAAATATGTTTAGGGTGAGTGTCAGGAGGATGGAGCCAGGCTCTTGTCAGTTATGACAAATGACAGGACAAGGAAATATACAAGTTGGAGTATAGGAGGTTCCATGTAAACATAAAGAAAACCTTTTTCATTGTGAGGGTGACAGAGCACTGGAATAGGTTGCCCAGTGAGATTGTAGAAGTCTCCTCTGGAGACGTTAAAAACCTGGACGTCTTCTGGTGACCTACCTTAGGTGATTCTGCACTGGCAGGGAGTTTGTATTCAATAATCTCTTGGTATCTTTTCCAACACCTTGCATTCTGTAATTTAAAATTGAAACTATAAAGAAGAAAAGTTGTTAAAGGCTACATTCATAATATTTACATAATATTTCTTCATCTGTTCCTTCCATCTCTTTTCTGTTGCAAAAAATGGTAGCCCTTCACATACTCCAGGACACGGGCTCATGCATTTAAGGCATGTTTAGCAGGTATAAATTGCACATCAAATGGCAGTCTTTAACAAGTTAAATAAATTAGGACACAGCTAATAGCAGTGAGTTGCAGTAAATTCAGTACAGCAATACAGAAGAATCTAATAAAATACACATTTGTAATGCATTTATCTGCATGATAATAGATGTCTGATTGTAAGGGCTGCTAATAATTTTTACTTGAGTTTTCTGCTTTCTGCATTGACTGAAGAGACTCTCAGACAACTTCTTTTAATGAAGACAATATTATTTTTTCATGGAAAACCATGTGTTATTTTCTAGATTTAAAATATTATTCTCTCTGTAGTATTTCAGAAATATATAATAAGCAGAGGATTGTTTACCAAGGTCCAGGTTATCCGTGGTTGCTGGATCAAAGACCTAGGTGCTATCCTTCCTTAATTTTCTTTTGCAAATATTGTTTTGCTATTCCAAATTAATAAAAGGGATACTATTAATAAAAGGGAAGTCACACGTTAATGTGATGAGTTCTCGATACTTTTCTTTCTAGTGATATTCTAGACAAAATTTTAAAGATGATATTGAAAAAGAAAAAATATTTTGCAGTGCTATTTAAGAGAGAGAAAAAACTTTCAGATATTAATAAAATATTATAGTGAAGTAATGTTGCCACACTTAGATTTATTTTTGTGTTTAATTTCCAAGAACATATCAATAAGCATGGTTTCCAAAAGCATATATATTCCTTTTAAATCAAAGACCAGGTGCTTTCTATTTATAAAGTAGTCCAGTTAAAACACAACTATGAGAGCTTATATTCATCTGAAGATTTTCCCAGAATTTATTTCTCAGAGAAAATGTCTTGTGGAGACATTCAATCAGGAAAATGAAGCAATTTACTTTGACTTATTGGGTCAATCGCAATCAATGTGTGCTTCTTGAAAACATAGAATCTATAAAGCAAAAATTTTATGAAGACATTAGTTGAATGCCTTTGAAGAAGCAATTCATTAGGGAAAACTATGGTCTGCTCACAAGTTACACAAGCATAAATAGAGATTTAATTACCTAATAAATAATTTACCAGTAATTATTCTTTCTATATTGCCATCTAAGATTTGTTTTAAAATTGTTTTTGTTAACTCATTTCCACAGAATTACTAGTCCCATGATAGCGAACACCATGGTGAATTTTTAAGTGTTCTTAAAAAATACTTGGGATATACCTTGAATATGTTATATTTTATCATTAAATTCTTTTTAATCTAAATATAGAGGTTGATCCAGTGATTCTTCATTGAGAATAGGTTTTCTGCAAATATACACATTTATCATTTAATGGTTAGTTTTAGTACTTACTGAATGCCTTTGAGCATTGTGTGGTCCTTTTTTTCCAAAAATTCAGTCCCAGGTATACATTCTAGTTCTGAGCCAGGCAGTGGAGTATAGCAGTCAATATATATATATACTTCACATTGAAACATATGATAAAGAACTGGGCAAAGAACTTTGGCTGTAGTCACAGATCTTTAACAGTAAATGACAAGTCAGAGTCCAAAGTTTTGTGTTGGCCACTTATTGAGTAGGCAGGTGATAACAAATATCCACATAACAGCATTTATAGACCTCTTCTCATCAAATTCTACCAGATACCATTCCAAATAGGTTAGATGCCAGTAAAATGATTTCCATACTCATTTTCACTGATAAAAATAAACACTGTTCAAAAAAATACAACACTTTTGAAATTTGTTTTGCAATTAGCTAGTGACTTTTAGGCTTCCTCTTCTACTTTCAGAATTTCTTTTTCTCTCTCTCCTAGGTTATGTCAAAAAAATTACATTTCTCTTTATATTTAATTAATTATTGGTTTTGTTAATAAAGAGTATTTTTGAGGTTATAACATTTTGGTGGATATGGGAATATTATCTAAAATAAAGAGATAAAAAACTGGTTTCACAATTTGCTCGTGTAATAAGTTTTTCTCTTTTGTGATATATAAAGTGATATTTCACTGTCTTGATTCAGACTTTGGAAATGTTTATTGACCTAACTTACCTGCTGCAGAATTTAACAGAGGAAAGTTAAAAAAAAAATAATTATATTCTGAATCATCTGGAAAGCTTAATTAAAGTAAATACATCAAGGCCACTTCACTCCACAAAAAAGTGATTAAATACACTCTCCACTCCGATAATTATGCTATTCAGACCTTTTAACTGGTTAAAGCCCTTTCAAAAATAAATTATTAGACTAGATTTACTATGCTTAAAAACATACAAAAAAAAACAACAAAAAAACCAAAAAAACCCAAACCCACATATGACCTGGAAAAATTAGATTAATAGATTTCTTAATAAACTTGCAAATATAAGTAGATTGCAGTATTTTTTCCAGCATTCATTCTGGTGAGTTTCACAATACTTGTCTTTAGGCATAATGTTACGTATAGGTTGTATCATTGTATCAGTGTATTGCCATATACTTTTTTATGCATTTTCCTCATATTCATGATTAAAAGTTCTTATGAATAAGACCTCAGCTACCAGGTCATAAAGACATAGATAACATGGAGAATGAAAGAGATTATGAATTTATTTCAGATTATAATGAAGTCAATGAATAACGTCTTATTGACCACAGAGGACCTTGAATCAGTCGCTAACGTAATTGTGATGTACTGCCTAGGAAGCATTAGATTTTAAATTTTAAAATTAAAAAAGGTAATGGAAGATTAAACATCAGGGTAGCCCACGGCTGCCAAAAAAACTCAAGATGTATTGTAAAAAGTATTTTGTTGTGACATGTTTGCTGACTCATGTTTAAGCAGTCTGTAACAGGCCCTGTAAGTTAATAAAAGAAGGAAACTTACTGCATTCCTGGTAAAAATTACATAATAAGACTTCAGCTACCAGGCAATCAAGGTGTGACACAATTCTCATAAAAATCAATATGAAATGTATCTGTTACCTTACAGCTTCCCTTGCTGAACAAGAAAGTCTACAGAGCTACAACAAAAAATTTTGCTAATGATGTTGGAAACCAGACTGTCAGTTAATGTCTGTGAAGTTTAGTGCCAGAGCCCTGAAACAACATCTTCAACATAGTTTCAGAAATCGTTAGACAAGCTTACAAGGATGGAAAGCAATAGATTCAAAGGAAGATTTATTCTTCACGGGGACTAATATGATTAATACTGACCTCTGAATGCCAACTAATTATCACTTTTTGTTCTAATTAATTACAATTTACCACTGTTGGCTAGCTCTGTGGACCAACAGAGAAACAGGCTGTATGCAAGAAGAGTCTTTTCCCCTCAAATTTTCTTTGGGATAATCCATTAATGTTCCTGGATTCATATTCTCTGAAGGAGAATGATGATACTACAGTATGCCCAGGTAAAAATAAACAATTTTCACAAGCACTCAGACCTTGCAGTGAAGAGTGCTTCAATTTTACGAAGAGTTTACAATTTTGTAAACTCTTCAGTTTTGTGAAGAGTTCAATTTTGTCTTCAATTTTGTAAAGAGTTTTCAACACAAAGAAACAGGATGTTGTGACTAGATTAAGATTTATTAGAAATAAAAAAAATGTGAACCTGCATAGTTGTCTAATTTATAGATCTTCTTGAAATCTCTAGAAAGTGAAGGAAACAAGCTTTTATTATGAAGACCAGATTATATCTTCTCTAATTAAAAAAAAAAATAATGGTATCTCTTGTGTTATATTAACTTGTAGAAAAGTTCTCTGGCTTACTCAAGATCTGTAAGACAATATAATAAAACCTAATTACTTGACCATCTGAGCTATTCAATGTAGTGTTGGGAGGTGCTTCAGCTGAGACCAAGTTTTGTTGTCTTTTTATTTGTGCTGAAAAGCTAAGAAGACCAATAGAAAAAAGAATTTCTTCCTGATGTCTGTGGAGTTCAGCTAATTTTAAGGCACCACTTTTTAGGAGAGAATATTAAGGTACTCCATCAAATCATATCAATGCTAGAGATGAGAATAAAATTTTCAGTTATGTTTTAAGAGTTCATTTTGGTTTATAAGCTCTTTGATATATTATAACTGAATTTAATGTAAAAACTTTGGGAATGCAATTTTTAACAAGGGCTGAAATATCGAGAGTAGTTATCTAGTTTTGTATGAAAAACAAGTTGAACTTCATTCCAATATATAACAAGCAACGTAATTCTATATTCCTAATAATTTCTTAACCATCTTCTTGTCCAGGTTTCTCTTTATTGGGATGTCTCTATTTAATTGTCTATCAAACAGATAAGTAAACACATTCAAATAAAATTTTGATTTAAACAGATTTAATCAATTTCAGTTATTTTTTATACTTGCGTTAAGATCTGATTCCCTAGATTTTTTAACCCTAAATGAGCACCTCACCTTTTCAGTTTTCTATCAGTGATGACAGCTTCCCCAAGTGAAAAGCCAAATCTTGAATCCAGCACTGTTCTTCCATCACTTGAATGACCTGACAATTTTTGTGATGAACTTCAACTGAAGTTGAGAAAGAGGAAGAAGAAATTAAATAAACAAACAAAATAACCCAACAAGCAAACAAAAAAATAAATAAAAGTCTATGCATACATTAAACACTTGTTCCAGGAAAAAAAAAAAAAAAAAAAAAAAAAAAGTACGTAACTGGGTAAATACTGAAGCATACTTTAATACTTCTGTGATATTGTTGCACATTTAAATTGCTTATGTAAGCATGTGAGAACTCTCAAGGTGCTAGATGACAGTTTCTGAGTGTTTATTTGTGGTAGCTTGTCCTTCTCTTTGCTTCTGTAGTCTTCATGTAGTAGTTTGAGAAAACTTAGCTGCCTCAAATGAGCCACCAGTTATGAGACTGTATTTTTCATAAGCATGTGCATGTGTATTTACACACTTTTTTAGAACAGGTGCATACACTTAGTGAGAAATTTTACTTTTTCAATTTAAAAATCTTTCCCTCAAAGAAACAAGGAGATGAGCACACTGTTGTTAAGTTGGTGATAATAAAAAAGCATTGTTTGGTGCACACTGTGTAACAAGGAGAATTTCAAGCATGAGAACTGGACAAAAGGCAGAGTAGGCAGAAAAAGGAATGAGGTATGAGAATCTTTATTATCTTTGTTTTTTTACTTCAGGGCTACTGTCCCTCTGCTCCTCCCTTACTCACCATTAAGTTCTGTAGGGATTAGTGAGGCAGAGAAACCTGTCACAGATGTTGGATACAATAATGTGCTTGGAGAGTAATAACTGCAGTTGTAGTCTTCAGTAGAAATTGGCAACAGTAATGATGTTTTCCCAGGCTTGCTTTTCTCTGAATCGTTGAGGATAGTATTGCTAACTAGCAGCAGCACAAATTCAAAGATGAGAGGGAAAAATCTAGTGGTCTAGAAATATGGTCTAATGGTTATGACACTTTCAAAGCGCACAGTTCTCCTAAGTAGCTGTCCCCATTTTCTGAAAGGGATGCTAGAGAAAGAAGGGTGGCAAAATATATTTTACAAGTATTATAGAGTTCATAAATGCTAGCAGCTAGTGGACATGACATTTGGCTTACTAGTGCTTTCAAGACTGGCAAGATTCTTTTGCTATCAGAATCGTATTTAGGAAACTTAAAAATATACCTCTGTGATTCAAAACACTGTCAAGAATTAGATGCCCTTGTTCTTCATTCCTCCCAAAACAACCCTGGCTGATAGTTTTGTGTTTTGTTTTGTTTTGTTTTTTCTTTTGTGAAAAGATGGCGATATTTCACTTGAAATCTAGGCAAACACGATTTTTTTAACCTTGTTCCTTAGTGTTGGGAGTTTCATTAATGTCTTGCTATCCTATTCCACAGACAGGATGTTAAACTTTTAGAAGAAACAAAGCAACAGTATAGCTGATCACAAATTAGTTTTCCTGCCTTATCTCTGATAAAGCTTATTGTTCAGCAGTGTATCTTGAAAAGTAATACACTTTTGTCTTTATGATGTTCAAAATCATCAGCTTGCTTTCTTTTCTTTCTGTCCACTGTACTTTTCCACATACCTCTGCAGGTTTTTTCACTGTCTCAGTGCATAGTAATGTAACATCAATTTGATGTTATTATCAAAGTCTTGGAAAAAAAAAGCTGCAGCTAGCTGTTCACTGGAGATTTGATCTCTGACAAATAAGCTCATGTCAGTGCATCCAAAAAACTCTCAGTTCATACCTCTGTTGCCTTCCCAATAGAATCTTGGCAGGGATGCAATTAAAAAAAGAAAATCAATCTGGTGTGCTGTCTGATTTCTGAAGAATGGCACTGAGCTGCCAGGGCATGAAGATGTGGTATTGTAAATACAGAGAAACCCTTGTGAATTCCATTTTCCTCACTGGTCTATAAATGAATTTGATATATTAAAGCATTAGAATAAGAGGGGGGAGAGGTTGAGAGAAAAGGCAATAGATGACTTCTGATAATTCGAATGATGTTGTATATTTTTTCAAAGTACATCATAAAATAATACAGCTTACATCCACCAGGAATGACTTATTTTCTGATTTTCAGAAGGCTGAACATCCATCACTAGGTAGAAAGAATTAGGAGTTGCAGAATGTATGACAATCAAACCTTTTAAGATTTTTTTTTTCTTCCAAATGTGAGTTTTGGAACACAAGACTAAAAAATGTTGTTCTGAAATTGATTGTGAGGCCCATGCGTTAGACCAGTTGTAAGATTCCCAAGACTGTGAAGTACTTTTGGTCTCAATGCAGAAAACATTCTCAAAGCCACATCATATACCTTTTACCTTGTCAGTGTTCCTATTGATGTCTCTCATACTATTTGCCACAGGAAACTTATACAAATATTCAAGTTTCAGTAGGATGATGACTTTTGATTGCGTAAGTGTTAATTCTACAATCACCTACTCATTTCAGTGCAGAAAATGAGAACCATCAACAAGAATAGCAGAATTTCCTAACAGGTATATTGTGATTTTAAAAAGAACACTTTCAGTATCTGAAAACAAAAATCCCTTCACATGACTATTTTTAACAGCACCAGCTAAAGACCTATACCCCATTCTTCGAGCTGCTTCTGCTTCAACTACCTGAGCATCTCTCAGTTCAGAATCAAGATTTTGCAGGCTGTGCTCATAGTTACAGTTCTAAAGGAAAATAAAATTCTTACTAACATTCTTACTGCTTTTTAATTGGATAATGTTTTTTGCTAAGTTCAGTTCTAGGGATCTGAAAAAAAAGCATATGATAGTCTCTTTCTTCTCAATTCCATTTTGTTTAACTGCACCTTTTTTCTGTTGTTGTTGTTTTATTCTTGCAGTAGATTTTCTTAGTGCTGGTTAAGCATTTTTATATTGGCACGGGCACTTCAGAGTGAAATAATTATAAAGGACTGAAGTCCTCCCTGCAGCTTGCCAAATGAGAAGTAGCATAGGTCAGAATAACTTTTGTGTCCTCCCAACCCTAAGCAAGCTCATGGACTATTAAAATTAAGACAGCTCTTCTGTAGTGTGCCCTTTATTATTTTTTAATGAGTTTGATATAGCGAGAAAGTAGGGCTAAAGAAAACAAGTAGATTATGCTGGACAAAGTTTCTTGATATGTCTTCTTTTTTCCACTGAAATTGCAGTATCACTGATGTTTGTATAAATAAATAAATATAAACTTATATATATGGTTTATGAATATGTAAGTACACATACATATAAATATATATTTATATGTTTGCATGTTTTATATATCTAAACATAATTAAACACCTCTTTAAGAGAGAAGGATAATTCCAAATATCCAGTTTTACTACAATTTATTCGTTGGTGGCCAAACATGAGACAATGTACTTGCTGTGCTGACATGGATGCTCTGAGTCCTGACCTCTCCACTACAGTAGTTTATTCCCTGCATTGAAAGTGATAAAATCAGTCATATATTGATAATGAGTAAAACCACAAATAACTAGGCTAATTACCCCCAATTACATCAACTTTTTGTGTGTCAATATCAAAATTGATTGAAATGTTTCGATTAATACTGAAGTAGAATAACAGAATCTTCAAACAGTCTAAACACCAAGGTCACAGAATCACAGGATCACAGAACAGTTTTGGTTTGAAGGGACCTTAAAGATCTTTTAGTTCCAAACCCACTACATGGGCAGGGATTGCTCTTGAACTAACTCCAAGAGCTCTATGTCCATGTCCTCCTTATGTTGGGAGGTTCTCCAGGTGGAGTCTGACAAGACTGGAGAAGAAGAGAAGAATCACCTCCCTGTCAAGTGTTTTATGTTTTATTGATAGTTTTCAATTGCTTTAATTGTTTCATTTTCAACATTCCATTTTATTGAACTCCATTTCAAGGTTGCTTCAGGATATGTTTTTTCATCACGTTGCTGACTTGGTATTGTTAGGCTTTACATCTGAGTCACAGTTCAGAAAAGAGAAAAACATGCCTGCCTTCATAGGCATTTTTTTATATGTGAATAATTCTCAAACTGAAATTAGCCTATATGTTTTAAACAGAGTCCCTGTTTGTTTGTCCTTATCATGTTCACCATTATGAACACAAAGTAGTAAAATAAGCCAATGGCCTTTTTAGTATTGCTACCACAGATACAATGACATGGAACCCATTGCTCACTTGAGACAGATCTAGCAGTCATGATGGCACACCTTGCTGCACCCAAAATAAGCAGAAATATTTGTTGTGTCTTGCTAGCTTGTGTAAGTCATTCAAGAAAATTAATGAAAATCTTTGGTATAAGTCAACAGTCTTGTTAAAGGCTGCACTTTGTGGTGCTCATGTTGTAACATCAGGCTTGTTTGAAACAAATTTGTAAACCCAAAAAAGAACCAGAATCATTACGGCAATACCAGAGAAGTCTACATTAAAATGAAAATTTGAAGGAAAGGTTAATCAATGAGTTTGTAGGACTCAGTACAGTCCAATGCACTGAGGAACTATTTGCAGAGGTAGATCTTTCCCCAGCACTAGTCATACACACGGAGGCTTCAAGAAAAATAGGTTTTTCAGAAAATTCCTTCAAACCAGCAAATGAGAACTAGAATGCCAAATGTAAAAAGGAGATACTTTTACCAAATCAATCAGATATTTAGGTAATATGGGAAAATCTCAAATCAAAAGAGATGAGATAGAAGTTAAATTTAGCTCAACATGTCACAGCAGCAAGAGGTCACCAAAGGAGGCACAGCTGAAAGGGGCACTAGGGGTAAGAGTCATTAAATTAATGCTATGGTAGAAGAGTCTGTGCCTGAAATTCAGAGAACTACCAATAACATATTCCATATTTATTCCCAAGACTATGGTTTACATTACGTATGGTTAGCAGATGCACTCATCCATATTTTGAGTCAGAAAAAATAATCCTGTGTGATATTGTATGATGGTTGTACATGTTTTCAGCAGATTTTATCAGCTCAGATATGATGTGATAAGAACTGTGGTAATGTTGATTTTTTTTGTTGCTCAAGTAGAAACACACTGCAAACAATTTGAACTCATATGTTTATCAGATACAGATTTTTCTGAAGTGCTATGAAGCGAGCAAAATATTAGGAAGATGTCAGCTGCTGAACATCAAAGAGAAAAGTGATCATATTCAATCAATGCTTTGCAGCAGTCAGGGTGAAGCAATTCACCCTTGGTGCCTTTCTGTCTGTCTTGGGAGACTAACCTGGTTTATGGCTAGACATGTCAGGGTAAGAAAATATCTAGCAAGGAGATCTGAGGAAAAAAATATATATTAAAAACCAATAAAATTTTTTTAAAAATGAAGAAATGGCACTGATTTGCTACACAAAGAAAACAAGGATATGGAAGACTCTTTAGTGTTTACAGTTGGACAAAAGGATAAAAAAAATGAAAAAAAAAAAAAAAGAAAAAAGAAAAAAAAGAAAGATTTTTTTAGACTATACTATTTAGGTGCTCATTCTCTTGACAGAAATTTCCTCATCAGTGAACCAGTTCCATGTTTCAGATGAGCCTCTCTGCTAACACCACGCAAGATGTATAGAGCAAGAGTAGAGGTTTGGTGCAAGAATCACATTTTCCAATACTAAAGCAAAGAATATAACAATAGCGTACATCAAAGAACCAGCAATTCTTCTCAGTAAAAATGCTAAATAGTGAGAATATTCATCTGAGCTTATTTCTTTTGTTACAGACAGAATAAAGAGTAATCACTGAAGGTTAAAAGGCAAACTAGGCAGAAAGGAGATTATCTTGCCTTTAGAAGTTCCTGAATTTTCAAACTGTTTTAAAGTTATGGGATCTAATTAGTATCATTCATACTGCATATAATCCTTTGTAGCTTCTTCAAAAGATGATTCACTTGTCGTTGGATTTCCTTGCTTTTTAGAAACTTGTGGCTGTTCTGGGAAAGAAAAAACTCCAGTTTATATAAAAAGCTGGGACGAGTATCATGAACCAGCTTGAAGTCTGATTAAGAAGATAAAATCAGAAATAAAGTTGAACTAATGAAGTGCAATAGGAAGGCAGTTGGAGAAGCAATCAAAAGAAAATTAGTATTAGCTATTTGTAGCCCTGTGCACAGAAAATCCCCCAAAATAAGAACTGCAATACAACCATTTATAAAATTAGATCTATTAACTTTCTGACTTATCCCTTTTCTAAATGGTTTAAAGGCTCAAATTTCAAAATGAGGCGTACGCCAAGATATATTCTTCTGGTGATTTATCAAATTAATGTCATTTTTTTTTACTATACTGCTGCTTCAGATCAGATCCTACTATGCTGCCACTGTAAGGTGATTTTGCCTTATCTCATTAGAAAGGAGAGTGATCTGCTTTCATTTAGTTCAATGGTTGATGTTCATACACTCATGCTTAAAAATATAGTGTTAAAGATAAAGTCTTTATTACGTCTATGGTTCTGCTTAAAGGAATACTTTTAATGATATCCCTGATTCTGGAAAGAAGCATGACTGAAACAAAAAGAATTCTATATGCAGAATACAATAGTGCACTCTGCACTATGTGAAAGATTAACTTTCCTAGAGTTTTTTAACTTAAGCATCTGTTTTTCTGTTGAAAATAGCAAGATAATTTAGAATTGTTACAGGCTTCCCAGCAGGGATATGGAGATCCAGATCTTTATAAAGAAATCTGTTAGATTATATGCAATATATTCAGCAGATAAATATGAAGTATTTGCTATCATCATTGATCTTTCTGACTGGCAGGTGATGTATAAACAGAATGAGTCTACTCTGATGGCTTATTATATTTTTGCTCAAGGATGATCAAGAAGAACACTCCCTTTAATCAGACAGTGGGACCCTGGGGGGTCCCTCGTACACTTGATTTTCCCCAGAGCAAGTAATTTAAATACTATGAATCCATGAAGATTATTACACCTGTTGGGCTTTGAAAGGTGTCTTAGTGTCCCACAGAGGCTAAAGTAAATGCAGGTTGAATTAATTTCTTCCATAAAATGTGAATCCTGTGCAGATTTCTATCGATATTTCTAAAATATTTTTCAAAATTAAAGGACCCATATACCATGTGTGCATTGTAAATATCTAGAATGAGGTAAATTCAGTGAGAAACTCTAGAAATATCATATTTTAATTTGCTGTTGTGGGTGTATCATGTAAACAGAAACACAGAAACATAGAATCATAGGATCATAGAATGGTTTGGGTGGGAAAGGACCTTAAAGATCATCTAGTTCCTATCTCCCTGCATGGTCAAGAATACCCCACACTAGACAAAGTTGTTCAGAGCTCCATCAAACATGGCATTGAACACTTCCAAGGATGGGGTAACCACAGCTACCCTGGAAACCTGTTCCAGCTCCAACAGTTCTGTGTCCTATCCTGTATTCCGTGTCCTTCCTCCAGAGCTGGATGCAATACTGCAGGAGGAGTCTCGTAAGAATGGAATAGAGAGGAAGAATCACCTTGACTTGCTTCCCACACTTCTTTTGATGCAGCCCAGGATCCAATTGGCTTTCTGGGCTGCAAGCACAGAGTGCTGGCTCATGTCGAGCTTCTCATCAACTACTCCTTCTACTCAGGGCTGCTCTCAATCCATTCTTCACCCAGCCTGTATCTGTGCTTGAGATTGTCCTGACCCAGGTGCAGAACTTTGCACCCAACCTTGTTGTATTTCATAAGTTTGGCATGGACCCACCTCTCAAACCTGTCAAAGTTGCTCTGGCTGACATCTCTTCCCTCCAGCGTTCTGAGCACACCACAGAGCTTGATGTTGTCAGCAAAACCACTGAGGGTGCACATCCATGTGGCAGACAAAAAAGTTAAATAGCACTGGACTCAGTATCAGCCCTTGAGAAACACCTCTCATCACTGCTCTCCACTCAGACATTGAGCTATTGACCAGCACTCTTCTAGTGCAACCATCCATACATTTCCCTGTCTCCTGATATGTCCACCCATTGAATCCATATCTTTCCAGTTCAGAACTGTCTTTTGAGACAGTGTCAAATGCTTTGCACAAGTCCAGGTGCAAAGTTAATGACATCATTAACTCTCCCCTTGCCTATCAGTGCTGTGATCCCATCATAGAAGGCGTATATGTGGGTAGGTATTAAATTTTGGGACTTTGCATTGAATTCTTTGATGTTTTAGCAACAAGAAATTTTGATTGAACCCAGCCTTTGGAGATTAGGAAGTATTCCTCTTATTTTGTAAAATTATGACCCTTGTAGCAAGACTTAAGTATTGTGCTTTTAGTGTTTGGTTTTGTTATTCCTTAGGGTCTGGTTTTGTTATTCTTTAGGGTTTGGTTTGTCAGCATGATTACCTTGACACAACAAGTATTACACCATTTGAAAAAAAATAAAATGGGTCTTTGGGAAAAGTCAATGTGTAGGACTAAGAAAATCAAGGAAAGTTGAACCCAAAGTTGCCTAAGCAAAAATGAGAGGGAATAAATAACACAGCTTCATCAGAATTTATATCAGTTTATGAAAACCAAGACAAACTGGATAGAATCATAGAATGATTCTACACCTTCCACTATACCAGGCTGTTGAAAATTCCATCCAACCTGGCCTTGAACCATTCCAGGGATGAGGCATCCACAGCCTCCAGCTCCATCAGATCTATGTCCTTCCTGGATCCAGTGTTTCAGTGTCTCATCATCCTCAAACTAAGGAATTTCTTTCCAATGTCTAACCTAAATCAATATCTTCCAGTTTAAAACCATTACCCCTATGTAGTGTTTACCTACCATGACCTTGTGAAAAGTCCCTCTCCAGATTTTTGTAGTCCCCCTTCAGGTACTTGAAGGTCTCTATAAGGTTTCTCCAGAGCCTTCTCTTCTCCAGGTTGAATAGCCTCAGCTCTCTCAGCCTGTCCTCATAGGACAGAAGACATAAATCTGATCATTTATGTGGTCCTCTGGACTCACCCCAACAGCTCAATGTCTTTCCTGTGTGGGATCAAACAAGTATTAGAGAGGATTTTAATTTTTTTTAACATGAGCAATTAATTAATGCTATGTTGCCTTTCCATTACCTTTCTCTAAAAATATTTGTGAATTCTAGTAATCATCTGAAAACATTTCAGAAGTTCTTGATATAGATATTTTGGCAATAGATACAGAAATAAGTAGCTTGAAACACAGTGGGTCATGTTCCCAGCTGGTAGAAATTACAACTGTTCTAATGACTTCCACAAGCACAGTTTACCCAAGGTGTTATTAGTCCAGTAGCATTAGGATTTTAAACAGACTGACAAGATTCATTAATGTTGCTTTCAAATTAGTATGTGTGAGCTTGGTAAATTTATTTTCTTAAGCATAGTGACATTCTATACTTGTTTTTTTCTCTAGCCTACTAGAAGGAGAGAAAAAATCTTAATTTTAAACGAACATCATCAAATACTGCATACTCTCCTTGAAATGTAAATTCATTTTTTGCTGCTCAAAAAAAAGCCATACTAGAGAGTGATTTTTCTTCTTAATAGCTAGAGTGAAATCAAATTCAATCTACAGTAGCTATTTCCCTGAGGCTACCTAACACTGATGAACCGATGATTTAAAAAAAAAAAAAAAAATTCTTTTTCCCAAAGGAAACAGGCTGGATGACATCTGGACTACTTATTTTATGCAGTCGTGCATTTCATAGCCCAGTCTCTGTATGCTGAGGGAAAGTCAGAGTTAGAAGACTGGTTAGTGGAAGCTTTGAGAAGCAGTAAAGACAAACTGTGGAGGTAGCTGGGCAGGGCTCTGCACCTGAGTTTTTCTCTGTATTTAGGCATTCTCATATGCATGGGACTCAAAAGAATTGTGTCATATCTCACAGCAGGGTCACAACATTCTCTGACATGTGCTGTTGTTATCCACTGCATCAGTGGAGGACCTAGAGGGATTCCATGAAACACTTGGGTTCTGATTCCTCCCATCTGCTACGTTTTGTAAGTGGGACCTGCTTTAAATAAAGTAGCAAAGGATATGACAATGTAGTGGTGACTTGAATGTTACTTTGAAAAGTGCTGTGCTGAAGATCATCTCTTGCTCTTGACTGCTTTGAGTGAAGCCTCAGTTCTTATAGAGCTAGCAGGATTTCCCTGTATGTGTCAGTTGAGTAAGGATTTCATTCTCTATTTTTGTAGTGCTATTGCTATACATCTTTTTTTTTATATATTTTATAGTATGAGATGTGTAGATATGCATGGTTTGTCCGAAGTATCAAATCAAGACACTGATAGCATTATTTTGTTTGATATGAACTTATATAAATGTTTGTGGGTTGGGTTTTTGTGTGTGTGTGTTTTCTACTAAGGAATCATCACAGAATTTAATTTTTTTTTTTTTTTTAATTTGTCTGCATTGGTTTCTAGCTAAGCTACACAAGACTTGAGATTTTCTCTGAGTCTTGATAATGCAATATATATATGAAATGCATTTGTCTTTGTCCTGAAATATTCTAAAGCTTAATCAATGGTAGGCCTCTAGAACGGGCCTGTCCCTTGAGATAGGACACATAAGAATCTTTGTAAATGATATTTCATTTGACCAGGGCAGGACATTCATCCTTGAGTTAGATTTTGTTGGAAAGAAGATGATGAATTAAATGACATATATGCATACTTGCTACCTCTGTTATTAATGCATAGCTGGGATAGTCCATCATCTCCACTTTTTCACAAGAGATAAGAATGGGCAGAGACCCCCACAGCATATGTTGGATTTAGAAAGACTAAATTGTTTTATTAAATTGTAAAATTTTCTCCCTTTTCTCCTTTCTGAACTTGTTACTGAGACACTACTGTTCCTTCCACTAATATGTAACACGCAGGAAAAATATTGTCTAAAACATTTCAACAGTATATTGAAGATTAGCACATATATGTAAAAGTGTTTGTTTGTATGATATTCAATATATTTTGCTGGTGAAGAGTAAAGAGGTGATTTCCAGGTGATTTATTACTACTACCAGAGTAGGAGGTACCAGGCTAGAGGTCATTGTCACCAATCTAACAGCTTTGTTAACACTGCTTGGAATTCCAGGCAGTCTGCTAAGTTCTGTATGATGACTATACAGTTGTCTTAGTGTGAACTGGGCCAATCATCAGGATAGTAATAAATCTATATTTTTTAAGTTTAAGAAGTCTGTTTAAGTGATTTTATGGCAGTCTGCAATTTTATCAAGGTGGGCGATAGAGGGGAAGGTACTGATCTCCTCTCACTGGTGACCAGTGATAGGACATGAGGAAATGGAAACAAGATGTGTCAGGGAAGTTCTTATCAGTCATTAGGAAAAGGTTCTCCACTGAGAGGGTGGTCTGTCACTAGAACAGGGTCTCTAGGTCATGGCACCAAGCCTGTCAGGGCCTAAGGAAGATCTCGACAATGATTTTTGTCATATAGTTCAGTTTTAGGTAATCCTGGGAAATCTGATCCTTATGGGTCCCTTCCAATTTGAGATATTCTATGAGTATGATTCTAATAGACAAGCACACACAAAACTTAATGATTTCAAACCTCACAGCTGACCCTTTTATCAGGTACTCAACACTTCTTCTCCCCTCATCTTCTGTACTGTCATCACACATTTTGCACAAGATCTAACAGCAATACACAACAGGACATGAGTAGAGCTCTAGGGACAAGACTAGAGGACATAATGGAAAAGCTGAATTTCATTGGAAATTTTTAAACATAGGTCTGCATGACATATTACAGACAAATAGGAGCTCACTCTGCAAGCATTTATCACTGGTCAGGAGGTATGTGGTTGCACAGCACAACCTACCTTGCCTCTCAAAAAAATGACAGGTTTGATTTTTTTTTTTTTTTCTACTAAAGAGAAATAATCTGATCTCCTTACAGATGGTGGAATAAGAACCACCTGCGCATAAAAAATGAAAAAAAAAAATAATAAAAAAAAAAAAAGGGGAGGTGAAGGAAATTTCATTTTAACTCTTTTGCTTGTCAGTAGATGAGGCAGAACAGCCTTTTGTCAGAGTGCTAGAACAGGATTTAGCCAATGTTGGTTCAGTTCTGTACTGATTCAGATCTCAGAAGATCATGGGTGTGCTCATCATACACATCATACAGTGGTTTTGAGCTATTCTCTGTCTCTTAAGTATCTAGGTTTCAATGTTTTGAAGAATGGACATATTTCTCAGTGGTCAAGATTATTTCTTTATCTGCTTGAGCAAAGACACAATGTCATTATTAGCAACTGCCTAATGAATCTTGACATGGTGTTGATTTTCTTTACTATCTAAAGCAATACCTACAATAGGACTAATTTGTGACTGGATTACAGCTATTTCCTATTTCAGCAATCCTGTGCTTTTCACTGGCCTGAGTAATCTTCCTTACCTTCCTCAAGCATCTGTACCACCAGTCATGCTACTGTTTTGCCAGTGTACTTACTGTATCTACAGGTGAGGAGCATCTGCTCACCCAGTCTTGTTGAATGGGCATCATATTTCTGAAAACTCCTGATTGCTGAAACAGGGCTGGCAGGAGGCTGTAGACCCGGCCTGAATTTCTTCAGCCATCTGGTGCTTGCTGGCTTTGTAATTCCAGATCATGCCAAGATTTATAACAAAAGCATTTGCTCTACAGATAAAAACAATTGACAATAGTGGCTTTTTTTGCACAGGAATGCGGAAATCAGAGAGCATAGTTTCTTTCTGCTGACAGCTTCCTTCAGTCCCATCTGGCATCCTACGTGCACTGATTGAACCCATATACCATTAGATGCAGTGACACATGCCAACAGTTGTTATGGCTTATATCCAAATACAACAAGCAAAATCTTTCCTGAATAGTAACTCTGTTCCACTTGAAATTCTTCTACTTATCTGGCTGAATCTGAATGCTTCCTCCCCTTCTGTATTTTAAATATTTTTTTATGTTTTGGGGTTTTTTTTGTTCGGTTGGCTTTTGTTTTTAATTGCATAAAGAGTTTAATTACAGCAGACAGTTAAATAGGAGTTTCAGTAGGATTTCAATTTGTACAGTTTCTATGTGAATTACTTTGGACATTTTATCAATGTATTATGGAAGTTTCTGTTTCCAGGACTTATGCAACTAAAGTGATTCTCCTCTGAGATTAAAACACCTTCCTCACCTTTTGCACTTCCTCCCCACCCCTCGCCCCCTCCCGCTGTTTAGATTGCAGATTTACATACCTTGCACAAAATTCTGATATCTTCATATATTCTTCTTCTGTAGTACATGACCTGGATAACAGATCAGTTTCATTTCTGCAATATTTATTTAATCCTATGTAAAAAGCCAGATGTAATATAAATTCTTTGCAGGATAGTCTATTATCCTGCAAACTCTTCCTGATGTCAGTGAAAAGGGATTTTTTTTTTATTGCTACTTATATGCACTTCCTGATGAGCCCCAGATACACTGAGGATCCTGATGTGTGATTCCTGCTTAGGATTAGCCCATTTGTTTCATACAAAAAAGAGCTGAAATTGCCTGACCTATTTTTATTAACTCTCTTTCACACTTAACTGCTAGTAACTTTTCTCCTTTTCTTTTTTTTTTTTTTTCTTTACCCTTCCTGTTCCTTCACATCTAGCTATCAATTTACAAGAGCTGCAGGGCCACCATTTCTCAGAATATATAACAATGGGTGGTGTTTAATCAAAAAGCAAATAATAAAGTGAAAAAAATCTTCAAAATCAAGCTTTCCTGATAAAAAATGGGTAAAAAAAATCTGTCATGGCACACTATAAAATGTAGGTGTTCTACAGAGTGGATGTTCAATCAGCACTACACTATCTCTTGCAGAGAGGGCAGCTTCTCTTGCAACAGTGATGCTAACCCCAGGGCCTGGAAGACCTGCACTCACATCTGTGTTTTGACCTTGTCTTCTGTGACTGCTAGGAAGTTATTTGTTCATTCTGTTTCCATTCTCTTTATGAATGTTTTTGAGGTTTGTGGACAGCGGGTTGGGTGTTTTGGGTTTGGTTTTTTGTGTGTGTGTGTGTACGTGCGGGTTTTTTTTTTTTTTCTGAATGGAGGGTAAGTTGGAAAGCTGGCCCTACAATGACAGCTTTTGCTATTACTCTGCACTATGCTTGCTGAGCACAGTCATGGTGCTACTTTTCTCTAATATGCATATGCAATTGCATATTGCTCAGCATCAATCACTACCAACTTAAGGGTCTAACAACCCAAAATAGGAGGATAATCAAGACAGTCTTCTGGTATTTGTTTCCAGGCTTGCAAGTTTTCAGCATAAGTTGTAAAAGCACAAGAGCCAGAAGTGTTAGAATGAAGTTCACTACTAATTTTCCAGGATACATAGAATGAATTCTCCTATTCTGAATGAACACTACAGTGATAACATTATCCCTCAGTAAATGAAGAATATGTTTTAACTTACTTTGATTTGACTAAGCTGGTATCATAGACTTTCTGCTCTGCCTTTTTTAGACAAAACTTATTTGATTTTTTTCCACAGTTGACTTATGTGGAAAAATGTGCATGTAGAGGAATACCTCATAGTGTCCTTCAGAAACAATGAATAGTTTTGTTCATCTGTCAAGATGCATTCAGTAATAATGCCTGTTACTGTAAAGAGATAAAAATGCATAAACTTCACTGATTTATAACTTTAGCTTATGAAAATATGACATCTGAATTCCATTCCCTATTTTTCTACACACAGATACATAGAAATGTGTGTATTACTGTATGTTGCTACCATATACTGTATTTTTATAGCAAAAGACATAGATGATTCTTTTATTTCTATGTTATCCTCTCTGTTGGCTGTATTATTAGTACACCGATTGCAATTTACTCATTACATACACAGAAATCACACACAGAATCATAGAACTGTCATGGCTGGAAAAGACCTCTAAGATCACCAAGCACAACTGTCAACACAGAAAAGACCACTATGTACACTAGAGCGTGTCATAATATGTAGTCTAAACCTCTCCTGGTGCAACTTCAGGCCATTTCCTCTAGTTCTGTTGTTATTTACTTGGGGGAATAAGCTAACACCCACCTCACTGCAACCTCCTTTCAGGTAGCTGTAGGTGAGGGACAAGTGGGAAGTACAAGAATACCTGACTGTGCTCCAAGAAAAAAAATAGCCCTTGAGGTTCATTTATTTAGTATTTTCAACTATATATGGCAAATAAAAGTTAGTGATTTGATTTTTTTTTTCTATTTTGACAACTTGCTACAGTCCTATCACATGTTAACAGACATTGGAACTTAAAAAAACTTCAAGTAAGACTAGTAATCTATTGTGCTTAAAACAGCGATGTTTCGATCAATTTTTACCACATAGTGATTTACCCAAAGGGAAGAAATGAAAACATGGTTTGTATCTCCATTATCTACTGCACTCTGTAGATTCAGAAATGTTCAGTTGGTTTACTGCAGCTGAAATACAGAATCCTGTTCTTTTCAATTTATTTGATGTATTCATTATTATTTTTAGGGTGAAATACCATACGAAGTGTGACAAAATAGTTGCTAGGGTTAAGGTAAAATGATCATAGAAGAATGTCATTTGATGGAAAAACCACAGGGTATGTTGCAGAAGATCCTTGATATTAAGAATGGTAGCTGAGAGAAGTCAGCTGAAGTGAAGTGTATGTATCACTTGATAAATACCACACTATAGCTCACGTACATTAT
Source organism: Phaethornis superciliosus (assembly GCA_023637945.1). Lineage (NCBI taxonomy): Eukaryota > Metazoa > Chordata > Aves > Apodiformes > Trochilidae > Phaethornis > Phaethornis superciliosus. The sequence continues at coordinate 78,448,666 of JAJQWJ010000002.1, forward strand.
CTGAAATTCTGAAAGTTTCCACAGGAAGCTTCATCTAGGGCTTTGTTTATCAAAGCAGGAGTAGTAGACAGCTGAATCCACATCACTGATAAAGCCAAATAAAACTAAATGGCACTTTGGAGTGGCACAAAGGAGTGATCATGTCCACTTTGAAAACCTATTGCACATTGAAAACCTATTACACATTGAAAATCTTTTCAAGCAATCCAACTGGAACCAGTAGTAATATTTAGGACCAAAGATGGTCCACCATTTAAAATGAGCCTAATTCATTGGTAAAGTTGCACTCAAACAAGCTTTAGCACGGGTAGTGAAAAAGCTAGAAAGTGTCACCTTGTAATTTGGTCTATATGAAATGCTTAGCAGTTTCAGAAAAGTAAGAAAAGTTAAAACATCATAAGACACATTTGAAGCTTGATTTTTTTCCTGAGAAAGCACCCACAGATTCAGGAAACTGGATAGCACAGAAGTACTGAAACACAGGTATATAACCCAAGAGCTTGCTAATAGGGGATTTTAGTAAGTTGTCCAGCACCCAGGTTAAGCAGAAAGGGAATAATGGCCCAAGGATATTTTTAACTTTTGATAGTTCAGACATGTAAAATGATTTGGATTAAAATAAAAAACATGTCAAATATTTGTGCTTAATTTCCCACATGACAGAATGGACTCAAAGGTGATTGCATGTTTTTAGCAAGGTTAAAAATAGTCTTATGTGAGACTCCTAGAGCTCTTTGAATATAGAGAAACTAAAATTAAAATAAGCACTGTGTTAGATTAAAAAATAGTCGTATCATCACACTGTCACCGTCACAATAATATATGACAAAAAATGTCAAAACAAATGCAAGAACAAAACCTTCAAAAATATGTATGTTATGGGAAAATTTTGAAGTGGTATATTTCTTATGATTTTATGCAAGGAAATTTTCTTGTTCTTTAGCCTACATGTTGTTGAGATCTTCAGGAAAAAACTAGTACATTTTTACAATGAAACAAGATTTTCAGATCTACAAGGTTTTTGGAATTTTGAGGGGATTGGTAAGATTTTTAAGTAATGAATTTTTTCCCCTCTTGGTAATTTAAATACCGTATTTATGAGAGTCTGAACTTCAATTTTAAAAATAAAGTAAGAATTCAGCTTATCATTAAGGGGAAATTTTTGCAAAAATGTAAGCAAAAGGCACTCTAGACTAAAGGCAGTATGAATAGGGCAATATATTTATTTTTGCTTAGTCTTTTATATGATATTTTCTGCCTTATGATCCAGAATACTACAAAATTGTAATTGGAATATTAATAATGCTTCAAATGCAGGATAAAATGGTAGTGAATGCATTCTAAAGTAACTTTTATTTGGTGTGTCTTTACTTTTCGAGAACATAATTTGTGGTGGATTAGAAAGAGAGAAAAATACATAATTGTTCCTAATTTGGAACCTGTACCTTTGTCCCCGTTTTCAGCTTTCGTATCACTGAATTAACATCTTGAAAAGTGAGTTTACTGTACACAGAGCAGATTTCAGCTGCAGAGTGAGCATAACCACACAGAATCTAGCCAAATGTCTGCACTTCATAGTCTATGAAAGTTATCTATGCATATAAGATAGGATATAACGCATATTTTACATGTATTAGCCTAATTATCAGCATCTGGCACAACTAGGATTTGTTCCAGGACTAGGAAATGAAGCACAATGGCACTGCTGGATGATCCATCCAGTGAGCAGAAAAAGGCAAACATCTGTTCTCCTTTCCTGATCTTCTTTTTGATCTGGCTGATTAGCAGATCCTACCACCTCCCTTTAAAGGGAAAGTATGTTAAAAATGGTTTCAGTCCCCCCATAAAACTCCATCTTCTTGTGTTTTAATAGGATCTTGTATATCCTATTACTAAGGTCCTCACAAGAATCAAATATTGTTATTTTTTAAATCTACTTGTAACCTTCAGAAGACCTGGTGATGTTCCATTAAAGCCTCCCTGCCTGACGCAATGTGCATCCACATGGTTTACTTCAAGATTGACCCAATGCTTGCATGAGATCTGCCCATGAATAAAAGAAATCTGAGCAAGACAAGACAGAAGAAGGCAGGGATCTAAAAAGTGAGATATACTGTGTAGTTTTTCTTTTAATTGACATTTAGTCTTGCCTTTATCACCAACAAAACTACACGTCTGAGGCTCAAGACAGTGAAGAATACTCCCTCCAGAACAGAGGTCATGATCAGCATGATCACCTTCTATTTGAGGAGGAAAAAGTAATCTTACGAAGGAGGTAAACAGTACTGATATACAGATTTTCCTAGGAGTTAATTTTATCACTTTCTACTCAGATGACAAAATCATAGATCGGGGAGGCATGGCTGTGTTGTTTTGTTCCCTTTCTGACCTTACTCTTCTAAGTAAACAAATGCATAGCTACATATCAATTGTAAACAAAAACACATATTGAAAAGAGCAAAAATAAAACAAACAAACAAATCTGTAAACAAAAATCCAATAAATGTTTACCAGGAAACTATTGCAGTACATTAAGTACATGCCTACCTTTGCCTGAGGAGATGATGCACATATGAAACGTATCCCTTAACATATGCTTGTAAGAAACACAATCACTATGGAAAATATGTAAAAGCCTTTCCAGAAAAGAATAAGCTAGAGTGCTCAAAATTTGTCTTATAAGTTTAAAGGCAGCATTTTTCTATTTAACTATAATTTTTAAGAAACATGTCAGCTTTCACTAGGTGTATAATTTAATGTAATAACATGCAGTCAGGCAGGATTATTATGACAAAACAAAAAAACTCAACTGTTACATATAAGGTTTTTAAGGCCAAAAGAGACCTTTAGCTAATCTAGTCTGACCTCCTCAGTATCATAGGCCATGAAAATTGTTATCGTTTTTTGTTAGGGCAAAAGTATTGTCAGCTCAAAAGACAATAAAAATTTCTACACTAATGAACTAAGAAGAAGGTCATTCACATAAATTGGAGAAGGATGGCTATAAATATTAAAAATTGAAAGATTAATATCCTGTAAAAAAATAAGACTGAGTATAGACTAAGCCAGCTTCTATTCATAGAGGCATATATGCTGATTTTAAACAGCTTCAAGGACAACAAATTTCCATTTCACTTACTTCTTCAGCCTTTTTGTACATCTCATATTTATTCAATACAGCTCTGAAATCTGAAAGTTTGTCTTTTGTTCAGAAACTTTATATTCAGTTGTTGTTTCATTTCAAATTGAGTATGTTATGAAAATTATTGAGTCAGGACCAAAATTCTATTATGAACAATTCCTGATACTGATAGTCACAGTACTGGTATTTTTCCTAATTATTTTTTAGTGCATAGCTTGCTTTTCCTGCAACAGCTTATCTCTCTCTGACTTTCAGTTAAAGACTAAATGGACTCACATGTCAGAGGCCTTTTTATCATAGTTGATAACAATATGAATGAGCATGAACAAAATCTCTCACAGTTTAATCACTGTAGGTTTTTATTTTGCCTCTCAATGGGGAAAAAACTATCCGGAGTACAAAGGCTATAAACATCATCCCTGATATTCATGGTTCTTGGAGTTTGTCTGTGGTTGAAATGATATGGGGGGTATAAAGAAATGAAGCACTTCATTTTACATTCACTAGAACATGCTTTGTCCCTTATTGGTCACTGCTGTCACAGCTCTGTGGTAGAGATGCTCAAAGTGCCATGCTGCTGAGAGTGTGATTAATGGCAGTTATCAACTTGGACTCTCAAAGTGACATAAATCTGATGGTAATCAGAGTGTTTTTCTAACCACTAATGTATGACACATAAAAAAATGGGAAAAATGTTAATGCATGCTGAGCATCATTAGTAGCTTAAACTTTAAAAAGCATTTGTGGAATATTATATTTTGTGATGGGTTAATTGTAGTGCTTTAAGCTCCTTTAGCAAGTCATTTGAATATTTTAACTCTCCCCTCCATGTAAATAAGTGGCATTTCATAGCTTAACCTATTACCATGTTTGAAAGGCTAAAGATGAACAAAAAAAAAAAAGCCAGAGCTTCTCACCATAGGAAGCACTGAGGACATTATCACAAAACTTCTCTTTCTTCACCCCCACCTCTGCCATTTATCTCACAGTAGTGGTTAACTTAGTAAAGCATTTATTCCTGGTCCAATTTCTCTTCTACTCTGCTGTTAGAGCTTGATTTCCCTCATGCTTGCATGAAATCTATCTTATTTCAATTTTAATCAAGGTTAAGAAGGAATTAAAAGTAAAATAAACGCTTTAGCAAGCAAGATAAAGGTGTTGGGGTTTTGGGTGGTTTTTGTTTGTTTGTTTTTTGAGTTTTGGTTGTTTTTGGGTTTTTTTTTTGCCTCCTGTTTTGCAAGATTAATTAAGAGCTTGGTAAAATAAAATAAGCCCAACATAAATACAACAAAAATATAATCTGTACCTTTTTCAATAGCTGTCTGGAAGATGAATCTTTATTTAGAGAAATAATTCTCTGCAAAATCTATCATCATTCAACTAAAGTGATCAAATACTCTAAACAGCAGATGTGCTTTCTTTCCTTGGTTGAAGTAACAAAATTTGCATTCCTTTGGCTAGAAACAGAAATGTCACAAGCTTCACAACCATAAATGTTATACCAGTCAAAAGGCCAGCAAAATAGTGAACTCCTGGTTCAGGATATAAATTGAAGCACAATAAAAGCATCAACTAGTACAACTGAGATCCCAAGAAGCAGGATAAATATCTCTCTCTGTCCTTGACTACATATCAAAAGAAATCTATACACCCAATAAGTAAGGAAAATATTCCTGTAAATTCAATTGGAGAATTCTGATCCAAGACAATTTGCCATTAAAAAATTCTGATAAAAAATGTAAATTTCCATACCTGAGGGGTAAACCCTATTGCTGCTATAGAAATAAAAAGAATAAATCCCATGCAAGCTTTTAAAATGCATGGTGGTGACAGCAGTGATAAAGGAAAAGTTGGAACAAACAAACTATTAAGTACAAAGGACTTAAGGAAGAAGTAGTAGGCAAATTATTAGAACAGTTCTGAATCTTAGCACAACAGATACAACACTCCAGCTCCTTTGCTTCATATATTTGGTATTTCATAAGACTGCCAATCGATGCTAAATATGGCTGAGATTTTCAGGGACATGTGACATGAAATGACACGACACGACATGATTTAGCAACAATGGTAAGAGCTATCACTGATAAGCACCACTTTTAACACGGGTGGCTATTAGGCATGTACCTATGAACTCCTGAACTCAAAAAAGTAAAATTTCCTTTATTTTTTGGCAAATGTGCCTTTGGAGCATGGTGGTCCCATGTTGCCAAATACAGCAGCTAGGTGTGGGTTCAAGGACCCATTACAGGCTTCCCATCTAGCATCAGTCTGTCTCTTCCTATTTGAGAGCTGTGGTTCTCTTTTTTTCTGAATTAGCATGGATCCTTTTTCAATGTCACCTGCTTTCCTTGTCTCTTCTTTATGTGTCAGGCCAAAGGGAGGTCCTGTTGCCTATCATAACCACTAGCAGCAGACCTTGGCTGCTGAGAGTCCTTGATAGTCTGCTAAAAGCTCAGTAAGTACGTTTTGGACACACAGAACACACCTTGTCCTGCACTTTGGCCACAACAACCCCATGGGGAGCTCCAGGCTGGGCACAGAGTGGCTGAGAGCAGCCAGGCAGAGAGGGACCTGGGAGTCTGGATTGACAGGAAGCTGAACATGAGCCAGCAGTGTGCCCAGGTGGCCAAGAAGGCCAATGGCATCCTGGCCTGTACCAGGAACAGCGTGGCCAGCAGGTCCAGGGAAGTGATTCTGCCCCTGTACTCAGCCCTGGTGAGGCCACAGCTCGAGTCCTGTGTCCAGTTCTGGGCCCCTCAGTTCAGGAAGGAGATTGAGGTCCTGGAGCAGGTCCAAAGGAGGGCAACCAGGCTGGTGAAGGGACTCCAGCACAAGTCCTGCAAGGAGAGGCTGAGGGAGCTGGGGGTGTTCAGCCTGGAGAAGAGGAGGCTCAGGGGAGACCTCATTGCTCTTTACAACTCCCTGAAAGGAGGCTGGAGTCAGGGGGGGATTGGGCTCTTCTCCCAGGCAACTATCAGCAAGAGAAGAGAGCAGGGTCTCAAGTTGTGCCAGGGGAGGTTTAGGTTGGATATTAGAAATAATTTCTTCACGGAGAGGGTGATTAGGCATTGGAACCAGGGAAGTAGTGGATTCTCCATCCCTGGAGATATTTAAAAAGAGACTGGATGTGGCACTAAGTGCCATGGTCTGGTAACCACAGCAGTAGTGGTCAAGGGTTGGACCTGATGATCTCAGAGGTCCCTTCCAACCCAGCCAATTCTATGATTCTATGATTCTATATCAGCTGCATTCAGGCAACATACATGGGTCAGCAAGGAGCAAAACCAAAACATCCCACCTATGGAAAAGTCAACACTTCTACAGCTGATAAAACCAATTCACTGGCTCTTGTACAGAGGATATTTTAGAGGAAAGATATGCAAGAGGAGGGGTACTGATATCTGAATGAGCAGGTCCTAAGTTTCTGGTGTACCAGAAACATCAGTGACACATTAGTCCCCCTGGGATGACTTTTAACTGGTCAACAGAACTGGGAGATGATTCATAGCTCTCTGACAGCTAATCAGTGATCCTTGTGTCAATTGGATCACAAGTGCAGTACAGCACCTATTGCTCTTGCACATTTCCAAAGCAATACTTTCTCAATACAAGAAGTAGAAGAGGTCAGGGCACTTCAAATGCCTCAGTGTTTTTGAAGTCACATCTTCTTCTCTGATGGTTCTGCTGTTCACTGATGCAAGGAATCAGTGACTGCACATAGTGATAGAAAATTCTATCTTTCCCTTTAGCAAAATGAAGACTAAGTCACACTAAAAAAGTTGGTCCAGAGTGGGATGTATAAATGTTAAAAAAGCTTCCAAAGAGCATTTCCACGTTGAAATTTATTACAGCAAATGGAAGAGGCCCATGTAACTCAATAATTTTAAGCAGCATCATTTACTTTGTGTGCAAGTACGATTCATATTATCATGTACAACACTCTGGCTTAAAAGTCCATTATGTAAGTCCACAATCTAAACATTAATTGAATATCTCTGAGTACCTTTTAATTCTTGGCTGGCTTTTAATTCAGCTAAGCTACATGGACTCCATACATGCAGAATATATCTCCATAATGGTGACACAATTATTTGGAAAATTACACTACAGAATTTTGTTTAATGAGGTTTGTGGGCATTTTTTGCTTATCTCTTGTATTTGTTAATATTTGCTGTACATAAATGTTAAATTTAATTCCATTTGGAATCTCTGTCAATACAGAAAATCACAAATATATAAATTTGAGAATAGCTTCAACAGTAACATTGCCCATCTTCTACACCTTCTACAACCATATATATCTGCTTTGTTTCAGATATGTTCATCTAACATAGTGATGACATTTTCAGGAAATCTACACCTTTTTTTTAACTATGAAGATTTTTTTTTTTCTGATCTGAAGGACCTTTGCTGCAGTTTACTCTTAAGTCTTCTCATTCTATTCCTCACAAACACTGAACCACAGTGGGCCACTTAGGAATGTCACAGAGGACTACCTTCTTTGCTTGGGCTTGTAATGCATCTGAAAATTGTTAAAATGGATTTTCCTCACCTACTCCAGTCTACTCTTTTCTACATCAAGTAGCTGTTGTGGGGTTTCTCCTCTTTCTACCTACATCACACTTTCTCAGCAAGTGTTCATTCTTACTCCTCAGCACTCTTTTTAAGTCATCTACTTCTCTGCTAACCTGGGGTTTGCAAGGCTGAACACAGTACTTTACCAAGGACCAGTCCTGATCATTTCCTGGTTTTCAGAGCTGGAATCCCCCTTTTCTGTGTATTTGAGTATAACTTCTTTTTTATTACAACGTCACCTTCCTGATCTCTGATCAGCTTCGTGACATACTAAAACATCTGTTTTCTCTTTAATAGTAGGGCTTCCATTTATATTGTCTGGATGTTCCTTGAAGATGTCTGCTTTTAGCTTACTGTTATGCTTTGACCTCTCTCCAGGGGTCTCTCCCTTGTCTGTCTTGGCCCTCATCTTCACCTTCTTAGCTAGGTCCTTTGAACTGATTTGTGACTGATTGATTAACTACTGAATATTTTGAACACATGCCATTAGGAGTCACAAGATTAATAAGTTGCCTTACTCCATATTCATCTAAGGTAAATGATATTGTTAATTATATAATGTAACAACACAGCAGGATAATGAATAAGGCATTTCTTTATCTTAAGGCTTGTTCCGTAGTTTCAAATCCTGCAGATTCTACATCTTAATTGACACTGTTATCCTGTGTTGGAAATCACTGGTAAGCCTTGTGCAGCTCCAACTGGTTTCAAGGTTTATAGTAGATCCCCAGAATATTGCCAGCTATGTTAGCGTTTGCTTTCTGCTGTCAGCAGGTTTTCTTCAGTTCTAACTTCCTCTGCATAATGGAATTCAGAGAACACAGTCACATCTTTGATATACAAAGGAATAACTTCTCTTTTTTTTAACAATATCCTTCCGAAATAGCTCATACCTTTTACACTAAAATCACTTTCATTTGAATAATTTCTCTAAGTCTCTGCTCTGCTTATTAAATCATACATTTACTCTTTATCAAAACTGTTGAAGCCTTCTTTTTATTACACATGTGAGGAACCAATACATATAGCAGGCAGATAAACAGAGTTGTTGCTTATTCTAGTTTTCCTTATTGTTCTTCCCATGAAGTTACTGCCCAAACTGTTCAGTTGTTTTTCTGTTTTGGATACTGTCTTACATGCTTACCTAAGGTCTTTTGCTACCAGTCACCAGCTGCAAAGAACTGCGCTCCTCTTTGCTGGAGCACTGAGAAAATCTGCACAGAAAGCAGAGAAGAGGAATGTGAGAGCTCTCCTTTTTCTTTCGTCTGATCTTCCTAGAAGAATGAAGATGGTGCTAAATTGAGTTGGTAATGTGTCATACAACATAGCCAACAGAAACAAAAAAAAAAAAAAAATCAAAAAAACCCAAAACCAAAAGGGACCCATAATCCAAGCCGGACAGGAGTCTAGGACTAACATATTCTCTCATTGTCTCTATAACACATAATTTACCAATTAAAAAATAAAAAATAAAAATCTCAAAACAGAACAAGCCACACCAAATGAAGACGCTACACAAAAAAAAAAAAAAAAAAAAAAAAAAAAGATCAACAAACTACCTATTGATTCAGGACTTTGGCTCTGGTTTGCTATTTTCATTATGAGAATTTTCAGGTGAAAGAAGTGTTTTTTTTCCCCTGAAATTGCCTTCATATTGAGAGAAGGGGAAAATTTGTAAAAAAAAAGTTGTAATTGCTCCCATCTGATTATCTTCAGTTTTGGAAAAAAAAAAATGTCCTGTACCCACAAGTGGGTTTGTCAACTGGAAAGCAGCATTAATGAAATACAATCAAAAGGCTCCAAATTTGATGGCTCCTGGTGCTTCCAGAACCAATTCCATTAAGCAAGCAAAAGGATGTTTTGGTTCCCTCTGTTGTCTGTTACCCGTTTCTCCACATCTTACCTCTTTTTTCTTCCAGATGTACTTTCCCATCTTGCCTTTTTAGGATACTTTTAAGTGTTGAATATAGCACGTGAAACCGTAATATTTTTTAAATGATGCTCAATGAACTTCAAGCTTGAAATGTAGGTTTTTCAAGGCTGAATCTGTTTTAAGTTTAATTTTTTGACTACTAGTATCTGGAGACATAATTTTAGATGTGTGATTGTTCATGTACACCTTGAGATAAATGTTAAATCAGCATTATTTGAAAGAAGAAAGGTAAAAAATAAAATAATAAGACCCTCTATATTTTTTTGTTTGTTTGTTTTTTATGTTTTTGGGGTTTTTTTCTGCTTCATATTTCACCAGAACAATGCTAATACCCTTTTGAGTCTTTTGGATAATCTTTGTTCCATGTCAAAACTGAACCTTGAGTTGAATTCTATAGGTTGAGAGGAAGAGGGAAGTTACGAAAAACAAAGAGTGCACCCCCTGAAATATTACCTAAGATTCCTTTTTTGTGTAATGATTTTACAAATCAGTATCTTCTAGCCTGACAGACCTAGGAAGGCTTGTCATCTCTCATCATCTCATCATCATCATCATCATAATTGACTGTCCTGCAAAGCTTTGCCTAAAAATGAGGCTAATGATATTTCCCTTCTAGGCCATATTTCAACAGTCAGATTGCCCAATAAAGGGCAAGCTCAACAATTTTGAAAATTTGAGGACAGTGAGGGGAATGGAAAAAGGCTGAACACCACAGAGAGCAGGAGCAGAGTGCACCTCAGCCACATCTCTGCAACATTCAGACCTTGGTTTACTCAACTCTGTCAGGAAGAGATTCCCCCAAAGACTCTGACTGCAATCTGACTCCTTTTGTCCTTCCCCAGCTGCTCTCAGCAACTCCATAGTTCCTTTCCTTGTCCTTCCACAGAAAAAAATCTTCCCCAATGTCACTTCAGCTAAAGCAGAGAAAATTTTGTCATTCATACCTTTCACTTTTCATCTCTTTATGTCCTGAACATCTCAGGTATACTTTATATTTCTAATAGGGAAAGCAATTTATAGAGGTGTTTAGTTTGCAAGTAGTGGCTCTGATGACTTGCATTCCTGTACCCTAGGTATGTTTAGCTGTAGCAAGACGAACCTTTCTTCGTGTTGACTCTTTGAAGTCAGACCGGTGCTCTGGCAAAAGCTGGTGCCTTCGGGGTCAGTTAGTCTGGTCAAGAGCTAGTGCTCCCAACACGACCAATCTCTCCTCTGGCCTGCTCTGCAAGTGAGCTCCTCCTGTGGTGGAGGCCACGCCTTTTATTGGCCTCCTGATTGCAGTTTGGGGCCAGCCTTAACCAGGCACAGGTGGGCTGAATCCAGGCTCACAGCCACTGCCTGGTGATTATCAGCACCTGGGTGTGAGCCTTGTCTCACTACACTTCCCCCCTTTTTTTTTTTTTTTTTTTTTTTTTTAAAGAAACACAAGAACTATGTGAAGTTCAAAGAGAAGCACGACGTGTCTTAAGCACGTGAGCTTTTTGGCCTGTTAGATGATGTGTTGTCGTCTGGAATGGGTGTCGGGTTGTCTATTGGAGATCTGGTCGCGGCAGGGCGTGTCCATTTGCTGGGTACCCAAAGAGGCCCAGAATCTGTAGAGACACAGCTATAGCCTCTTCCAGTAAACAGTAGCGGCTTGGGCCCCACCCACTGACCTGTAGATGGATCCTTGTAGTTAATTTGTACTTCCGGCATGCGGTTGATCTTCTGCGATGAATAATGCAGTAACACGGGAGGTTGCTGGGAGTCACGGCTTAGACTAAGAAAATTCAACGTGAAGAGTACCTTGCTAAGCCGCATCTGTGGGTCCATATCTTTGCTGTCCTTTTGCCTTTGTAGATATGTCTTCAGGGTGCGATTGGCTCTTTCTACTATCGCCTGGCCCGTAGATGAATGAGGGATTCCTGTGATGTGTTTTACTCCCCAAGTAGCAAGGAACTGCTGGACCTTCCCGCCTATATAGGCAGGCGCATTGTCAGTTTTTACTACCTGGGGGACCCCCATAACAGCAAAGCAATTGGTCAGGTGACGGACCACATGCAGACCCTTCTCCCCTGTCTGAGCAGTCGCCCAAAGCATGCCTGAAAAGGTGTCTATCGTCACGTGGACATATTTGAGCCGTCCAAACTCAGGAATGTGGGTGACATCCATTTGCCAGATTTCTCCTGCTTGCAATCCGCGCGGGTTGACTCCCATTCCTAGGGCAGGGCCAAATTGTGCACACTGAGGGCATGCTCTAACAATTCCTTTTGCATCTTCCCATGGAATTGCAAACATGCGCTTCAGTGCCCTGGCGTTTTGATGAAACAGGGAATGGCTGTTTTGAGCCTTCCCAAACTGACTTACAGGACCCTGCATTCCTAGGCTGACCAGGGAGTCAGCCCTTGCGTTTCCTTCCCCTAGGCCCAACGATGTTTTATGGCTACGGATGTGAAGAATACAGCACGGCTGTGTGCGAATTTTCAGCGCACGCTGCAATGTAAGGAAGAGCTCCAGTAGCCGTTGGTTCTGTACTGGCTTGACGAGAGCATCCTCGATACGGTTCGCCACTCCTACTGCATATTGCGAGTCAGACACGATGTTAAGGGGGACACGTCGCCACTGTGTCAAGGCCCAGATGATAGCCAGTAGTTCCAGAGTCTGGAGGCTATCTTCGTCGGTGCCTGGAATCAAACGTTGTTTCCACTGGCCCTTATCCTGCCATACGCAGGCGGCCGTTTTCGACCTTTTCCCGGCATCAGTGAACACAGTGATACCAGGCACTGGACGCTCTGAAACAATTGGTCTTTCTATCCAATGGAACTGGCTGATGGCCTGTAGGCGCTTGTGTTTTGGGCCTCCATGACGGATCTCTCCGCAGTATTCTAGTAAGGCGAGTTGTAGTGGCGTAGAGCGCTGCAGCAGCCAATCAAAATCAATTGTTTTGATGGGGATGCTAATCCATTCTGGCTCTCGACCATCTACTTCAAGGCAACGCTGTCGTCCCTTCCGTATCAAGAATGCTGTGATTTCTGTTCGTTGCCAGATACCTTTGTGGGCCGTATGGGGTGGAAATAGCCATTCCAGGATTGCTATTGACTCTGATCTTGGAGAGTCTTGGTCACGGTTTCGGTTGTGGTGTTCCCCATTTTCCCTTCGCCAGTTGAAGTCTTGTAGTAGCAGTGCGAACGGGAATGAAGGGTGGTTGCAAACCCAGATGCCAATGGGTTGAGTGGCATCTCGACGATCTGAAAAGCCGGTTGCCAGTTTGTGGATGACCCGTTTTAACGCGTTGGTGTGGTTGTCAGTCCAGTCCACTAACGCGCCTGGTTGCGTGCCCCGCAACAGTGACAAAAAGGGGTGGATATCCGCGTTGGTGAGACCTATGATGGGTCGAACCCATTGAAGCTCGCCCACTAGTTTTTGGGCATCATTCAATGTTTTGATTGAGCTTATTACTTCTAGTTTTTGCGGTCTCACCATGGCGTGGGTGACTTGCCACCCTAAGTAGCTCCAGGGTGGTTGTGACTGGACTTTTTCAGGAGCTACTATTAATCCTTTTGTCTTGAGTCGGTCAGTCAGCGTTTGGCTGATGTTGACGGGAAACGGGGCCTCCTGGCAAAACAATATGTCATCCATATAACGATAGATCAATGTGTCCGGCATTTCTTTTCGGATCGGTGAGAGTGCCCATGTCACATACAATTGGCATATTGTTGGGGAGTTTCTCATCCCTTGAGGCAACACCACCCATTCATATCGTTTCGCCGGTTCGCTTTTGTTGATTGATGGAATGGTAAAGGCGAAGCGAACCGTGTCTTCAGGATGCAGGGGAACGGTGAAAAAAACAGTCCTTCAGGTCAATTACCAGAAGATGCCAGCCTCTGGGTAGCATAGTAAGTAGGGGCAGCCCAGGTTGAAGGGCGCCCATCGGCCACATCTGGTTATTGACCTTGCGTAAGTCCTGGAGTAATCGCCATTTTCCAGTCTTTTTTGGAACCACAAAGATGGGCGTGTTCCAAGGGCTAACAGATGGCTGGATGTGTCCTGCATCCAGCTGCTCCTTCACCAGACGGTTGGCGATTTCTAGGCGCTCTTTGCTTAAGGGCCACTGCTCCACCCAGACAGGGGTGTCTGTCTTCCATCGTAGTCTGGGAGTTGGCGGCACCTCTGCAGTGGCCCACATTGAAAATGTTGAGGGGGTTGGGTGGGTTCGGGGATGGAGAGAACAGCCCCTAGCTGGCTCATAACTTCTCTGCCAATCAACCCGCCAAGTTGTCCCGGAAGTGACAACACATAAGGTCGTACATTTACTGTTTGTCCTTCCGGGAATTTTAATTGCACAGGGTTAAGGGCCTGAAGAGGGGTGGATCCACCACCTATCCCCTGGACAGCATCGAAGGCAGTGATGAGCTTCCAATGACGAGGCCACATTTTGAGGTTGATTATTGTGACGTCAGCCCCTGTGTCCATCATCATGGAGAGGGTCTTGACTTCCTTGTTGACGGCCAGTTGTACAAGTATTATGGGCCTTGTCTTCATCTGTTGTACTAACGTTACCAGAGTGTTTCCAGAAGACCCAAAGCCTCGATTGCCTCGTGCCACGGGGGCGTTCTTCCCCAGATTCATTTTTGGGAGTAGGACCAGTTGTGCTAACCGGGTTCCTGCTTTGATTATCAGGGGGGGGGGCTAATGTGAAACAAGTAATCATAATTTCCCCTGTATAATCTGCATCAATTACTCCTGGGAGCACAACAAGTCCTGCGGTTCCGGTAGAAGAACGGCCCATTAGTAAGGCTCCCACCGTGCCCTCTTCCTGGTGTATTGGCCCATAAATCCCTGTTGGTATACGGTGTACCTGTGTCGTAGTAAGGGTGACATCTATTGCTGAGGGCAAGTCGATGCCCAGGCTTCCCCTTGTTGCTGGGGCGGGGAGCTGGTGTAGAGCGCTGGCCCGGCTACTTGTGTCCTGGCGCGGGGGCCTTGTGCGCTGCGCCTTCCGTTTTTTGCAGACCTACATGCCAGATTGTTGTGATTATCCCTCTGGCAGTGGTCACACCACACTGGGACTGAACAAGTTCTTCTTGTGTGGCCCCTGGCTCCGCATCGAAGACAGAAGGGGGTGAATTTCCTTGGGCGGTTTCCTCTTCCGTCTAGTTTTTGCGCGACTGCCGCGAGAAGCTTATGAGTTGGTTCCAAAGCCGCGGCAAAGGCGCTGGCCATGCCTTGGTTTTGTTGCGTTTGGGTGGCCCTGGCCGCAACTTCTAGCATTTCCGAGACATCGGCTGTTTTTGGCAAGGTGGAAAACAGCGACTTCATTTTTGGATTTGCATTTTCGAATGCCAACAGTTTGAACATACTATCTTTTTGTTCTGGTCCTAGATCGGATTGGGCCATGATCGATTGCCAAAGTCTGTCGACAAAATGTTGGAAAGGCTCATTCATTCCCTGCTTGACAGCAGTGAATGAGGGAACAGGAGTAGTCTCAGGTACCCTGTAGAAGGCTTGGCGGGCTAGGTTTGCAGCAGTGTGGTGGAGTGCAACCGGGAACTGGAGCTGGATTTGAATATCTCCATAGCGTCCCGAGCCTGTGAGCATCTCAGCGGTGATCCCTGCAAGAGGATCCCCAGGTGCTCTAGGGCGGTTTGCCTCCGCCTGGGCCAGGCGCTCCCATTCTTTCAGCCAGATAATCTGCTGGGAAGGGGTGAGCAGATACCTGGCCAGATTGCGACAATCGTGGGGGCTATTGGTGTCGGCGGTGAAGAGCCAATCCAGGACAGCCCGGCCACTTTCCGTTTTTAATCCTCCCTCTTTTAAGGTCTTCCTAGCCTGCTGTAAGGTTTTCCAAGTATGTTGTTCGAATTGAGGCGGCCCGTTGTTGTCGTAGAGGATAGGGCAAGCGATGGTGCTGGCTTCCCAATCCCCCTCGAGGATGGCATCACGGATGAGCCCAGACCATCTTCCGGGTCGGGGCTTATTGGAACCTTTAATGCTTTGGTTGTTTTGTCTCGGCAACAGTGGGGTTGGGACATCCTCATCGTCATCATCAGGGAGGGTGGGTGGGTCTCGATATTTATGAAACGATGAGCGTTGTTCCATGTCTATTACCCTCTTCTCTAAAGATTTCACAGCCTGATTTGTTTGTTCAAGGAGGGCCTTTATATTGTCCTCCAGGGCGGTGGGTGCAGCTGGTGAGGTGGCCGCTTCTTTCTCGTACTCTTTTTCTGGACCGGGAGGTGGCAGCAGGGGTGGTTTCAAGAAGAAAGTAGGGCTACCCATCTCAGGGGCACAGGCTGTTGGCATTTTCGCATTCTCTAGTATGTTGTTTTCGGTGCTCGGAGAGGGTGCTTCTTCTTCTTCCTCCGGCCCGATGTCTGATAGGAACTCAGCTATGGAATGATGCGCTTTTCCCGACATGCCCTTAATGGCAAGTCTGTCGTTCCTTAAGCCTAAAAATGCCTTCAAGCCTTTCTCACCCTCAGGATGGGGAGAGGGTAGCGGAGGTGCTGTGGGGACAACACCAGATTCTGCTGCTGGTGGTGGTGTTGTAGTATCAACGCTGGCTTTTGGTGGAAGCGCTGCAATGACGGCGGCAGCAGCTTCTGCCTCAGTTTTTATTTCTTTTAGAGCGTTGATTACTACCTCCCATGTACCTTCTAGTCCAGTTGTCTTCTTAGTCCTTTCCTGGGTACGGAGGCCAACCAGCAGATCACCGACCTCCCGCCAAAGTTCCCACGCGACTGCCGCGGACGGGAGGGAGGAGAGTTCCTGCCCCTTCGTCCATGTTGTTGGTTTTTCACTAGCAGGAGTGCTAGATGAGAGTCCCATTTTTCTTTCCTCTCCTTCCAGGTGAATCAGCAAAAGGGAGAGATGGTAATGGATCTTCTCACCCAACTCCTTGGGTTTTCTGTTGGTGTTAATCCTCGCCAAAAAACTGGCTCTCTTTTTACTGGTTCGTCAAGAGAAGGGGCTAGAACGAGGTCTATGCCCACATTCTCCACCAGATGTAGCAAGACGAACCTTTCTTCGTGTTGACTCTTTGAAGTCAGACCGGTGCTCTGGCAAAAGCTGGTGCCTTCGGGGTCAGTTAGTCTGGTCAAGAGCTAGTGCTCCCAACACAACCAATCTCTCCTCTGGCCTGCTCTGCAAGTGAGCTCCTCCTGTGATGGAGGCCACTCCTTTTATTGGCCTCCTGATTGCAGTTTGGGGCCAGCCTTAACCAGGCACAGGTGGGCTGAATCCAGGCTCACAGCCACTGCCTGGTGATTATCAGCACCTGGGTGTGAGCCTTGTCTCACTACATTTAGCTTTGTTGGGACTTGCTGGTTTTTTGTCATGACAGGGGCATTTGAGCTCATGAGACAGGTAGGTTTCTTAGCACGTGTATATATCTAGATGATTAAATAAATGATCCATAAATGTTCCTTGCCCCACTAAAGAGGGCAAAAAATGTCTGCTGTGCAGAAAAAACACAATAAAGATTTAGTATGCGGCACAAAAGTAGTTAAAATAAGGCATAACTGTCATATTCTGTTCAAAGCAGACACTACTTAAGTGGATTTTCTTATTCATTGAAGCAGAAACAAACAAAAAAATCTTCCCAACACAACCTCCCCCCCCCAAAAAAAAAAAAATGGGCCTTTTTTACTAAAGCACACAAGGAGACACAACTATTCTGTGAGATGGATGTATGTGTTTGGGAATCCACCACCTCATAGGTTTAGGAAAGCATGTCGGTATCAGACTGTGTAAATACATATCAAGGAGAGGGACATCCTGCCATTTCCTTAGTTGTGACTTTAGAAAATCCGTATCTTTTTAACTCAATGTAGTCTTTCTCTTCTAGCTAAAGCTCCAGAAAGCTGTCCATTAGGCACAGAGAAGGAAATGTCTTTTCATAAGCCAATAACATCTAGAAGGTCTAAACAACTGGAGCATTACTGTATTAATAAAAAATAGTTTAATTTTTGTGTAGAATTAAATTCTTTTCTATATCACACTGTGTCCTACTTCACAAGTGTCAGGGAAATTCTGCACTCTGTTTGAGGCTCTCCAACTCTGTGACTGTGCACTCATACAATTAACCATGCTATGTCTAAATTCTGACCTTCTGAAAAGATTGAATCCCTTTCTGTTTCCTTGTTTTTCAGCATACATTCTCCTTTTTTCCACTCATTTAACCTCTACAAAGCTCCAAGGTACACTGCTTAATCATGATCATGGTAGCAAGTGACCTGAGTGCTTTTTCTAGTTAACAGGACTGACCTTTACTTGTTTTGCCTCCACCTCACTGGCTTTGACCATCAGTGCTTCAGGGGAAGTGAAGAAACTTTTTTTGGTTTTTTTTGGTTTTTGTTTTTTTTTTTTGTTTGTTTGTTTTTTGTTTTTTGTTTTTGTTTTTTAAAGAAAGGAATAAAGAAATAATAAAAATACTAATACTAGTAGTAATAATAATGAAAAATATCTGTCTGGCAAAATGTTTTCCTGCTGCTTTAGTGGCCTTTGGCAGTTGTACTCATCCTTAATTACTCCCTGCAGGTTGACTGAGTGAACAGCAGTAATGTGAGAAACAGCCCACAGAGTGGAGTGAAGTTGGTGTTTCATGTTTACCAACCATCAGACACGCTATGGTACGGGAGCTCTTTCAGCTCTGACAAGGTGATGCTGCTAAGTAATATCCAATCTGCTCCAAGTCTGGGGAGTACATTGACAAATGGCAATTACAAAAACTAGAGAAAAAACTGTAAAAAAGGGAAAGATACAGCAGATGGGAATTAAAAAGAGTACAAGCATGTTTCCCAAGTAATTTTACTTTTGTACATAAACAAAATGTTTGTTAAAAGGAAAAAAAAAAAAAAAATCTCTGTCGGATTTGACTTCTGTATGAAATTTCACTGTAACATTTCACAGGCTGGATGTTACAGCTGAGACAATGAAAAAGAGAGTTTCCACTCTGGTTTACATTTGGTTTTTGTGGGTTTTTTTCTTTACACGGTAGTTCTGTCATAATGGCTTTTTAGTGTAACCAAGAAGCTTATCATTACTTTTGCATAGTACATACAGTTATTAATTATTTATTTCATAACTTGAACTTCAATATTTTGGACTATGATTCCTGAGCTTAGAATACCTTTTCTGCATCCATAAGAAGAAACATCAGCATATACCTACTTTTAGCTGGCTTGCATCCCCAGCTGAATCTAGAGGCTCTCTGAAGGCACAATACGCAAATGGGTGTCCTAAAATGCCCCTGAAAACTCTAGGGTTATACCCTGTCCTTACTTTCTTAGTTTTGAAGGCTTTATTTAAAAAGCAGTCGGATTAGTCTGAAAGCATTTACACAAAACACGAAAGAGGGAGATACTTGCAGACCTAAAATTGCATTCAGCCTCAGAAGTCATCCTTTGCAGAAGGTCTTTTTTAATACTGAGAATGCTACCATACTGTTTAGAAGGAAACTGAAAGACTGGACACCAAGAGCTGGGTTTTACATTAAATGTTTTGACACCAGAACATATGGTACAATGGAAATGTTAGAGTGGCACAAATGTAACTACATCAATAAAATCATGTCTCAGTTCGGATTGTACAAGGAAGTTCAGGTTAGAAGAATATCCTTCTACTTAGTGTATAAATGATGTGTGTTGGCACTTGAACAAGAGATAGTAACCAAATAAGGGGTAATACAAATGATCCACAGATTCTCATGAGTAGCTGAAGGAATATTTTTGTACCCCCTGAGCAATACCCTTGAAAATCTCAACTAGAGTGAGGGACTTGTTAACAGAAGTGTCAAGACCCTGGCACAAGATTGAATAATATCTAATGTTGGTTCATAAATAGTAACTACAACAGTTAATTTTTGTTTAAACATGTTTTCTACTCTCGTAGTAGTTTTGATTCAATTTTATTTGATAATTTTTTCTGTCTCCTACAAATGCTGCTTAACTGAAGAGAACAGTATCAGTGCCATTAATATCAGTCACAGGTGATCCAAAATGGAAAAAAAATAGTATTGTGAGTCTTGAAATTATTAAAAACTCATGAGATTTTCTAAAATAATTATTCTGAGACCTTCAATCTTCTGTATGTTTTTCTTTTGTTTTGTTCTATTTTTTACTTTTAAGGAAACATTTTGGATCAAAAAACATATTACATGCCTTAAAGGTCAAGTCCCATCTTAAACATGCATGCAAAAACATCCCAATATTTCTTCCTTTAGGAATGTAATCTTCAATGTTTACTATCTTTTTTTTTTTTTATATCATCCCTCATCTTCTTGCACACTCACCTGCAGTGCTTCTCTCTAGTTCTTATACCTAGTATCCAATCTGTATTCTCCTCTCTGCTCTGCCCCAGACCAAAGAGAAAGAGGAATTTTGCATGTGGTCAATTTATTTTGCATGTTGTTTGCATAATTGAAAACAGAAGCAGACAATATAATTTTTTTTTAATTAATGGGAGATAGTAGCCATGATAACTAACATTTGACAGCTTCATAAGACCCTTTCATAAAATAAACAGATAAATACTCCATAATGCCTATGTTTCTGGCAAGAAGAATAGTAACAGTTGGCAGTAGTGTAGAAGTGTAGTCTCAGATAAATAGGGATAGCACTCTGCTGCGGAATAGGCACAGGAAGAAATCATAAAAAGTATTTTGACTACATCAGTTAGAAACCTAAAATAAAATGAAAAAGCTGGGAGTCATAAGAAAGGTCAGGTGTGAGGTTACAGCAATGCATTCCAACCCTTGACAGCATAAAAAAAAAAAGTTAAAATCGTCTTTACTGGAGGCCTTGAGAAAATCAAAGATTGTCCAACTGCCCCAGGCAGAATCAAATTTTCCAGAACAGTCTAAGCAGAGGCCAGGTTGGGACTAGAGGAACAAGGTAACATGCTGTATTAAATTTTTAGCTATGCAGCTGTGAGGCATGAATTAATATTACTTACTTTGAACTGTTATTTTAGCACATTTTATTTGCAGTTAATAATTTTTTTTTTGCTTAGTTGATTCTCCTAATACTTGGAACAATTTGTGACAGTCATTAAACATGTGACTGCTGGGAAAACATAAGCCTTTAAATAATCTGTAAGCAATTTAATTTGACATTACTGATCTCCATTTTTTAATTGATTTGAACAGCATTACAGGAGCAGCATTCCGTATCTCGCCATTTGAATTTGTCTTGTTACTGTGCTGAAGTCTAGACATTGTCTCAGTTTCCAAAGGGCATGGGTGTCTCTGATGATGTCTTCCCACAGAACAGTAGTGATCAGTTCAGGGTAAGATGCATTTTCTTGTTCATTACTGCTTCTCTGATATCTTCATCTGCATAGTCACCAACAAAAAATTACCTATTTTTATACATTTACTGCTATGTTTTCCTGCTGTATCCTGCGAGATGGTTCAAACACATGACAAAAACCAGGCTGCCCGTAGAATTTGATTTTGTTTGTTGGCTAACCCCAAAATCAGGGTAGATTCTCTGCACCAACAGTGGGGTGAGTGCCTGCCCCGAAGAGCCCCAGCCTAAAGCTCTCTGTTTTGGAGCAGGATACATCCCTCAAAACTTGCTTCACTTGACCAGCAGGAGGAGTCATTCATTTTGTCTTTCACACACCAATCCTGCCCACAGCAAGCACCCAGGAGGACCCATGAAGGAAAAAAATATTTCTTCCACAGGATATCGCTATAGGCAGGGCTCCTTCATATACAAATTTAAAGTTAATGAACCTTTTTAAAGGTCTTTTATAAATCTAACAAAAGAGAATGACTTGGTTCTGAAGGTGACCTTATAATTAAAAACAAATTAAAATGTGTGGATAATATTTTTAAAAATAAGACTGTGAAGCATGAAGATCTGTAATGTTTTTGGTTTTGGGGTTTTTTTTAACATTTTTCTTTTGAAAATCTGAACCATTGAACATAACAGTGTTCTAGAACAAACTACTACAAAAACAAAATTATCCTATTTTGAATAAAACATGTTTCTCAGCACTTCTGTTCTCCATTATATTTTATGTTTCTCCTTTACCGCCTTTTCTTTTAAGATTTTTCTTTTTAGATACCAAGAATTTAAATTTAACACTAAGGTTTTAATGCTTACTGAATATTTACAGTCTAAGTTTAAGATCAAGAGAAGTTTTCTAGTTAACCTGGTTTTAAATGTGACCGAATTCCAAAGATATGCTTATATTGCTATATCTCTAATCTTTATTTCCTGTACTAGTAGAGAAAAAATTATGGAATAAGCAGTAAGGATTTTATTAAAACTTTTTAAAGTGTTAATGTGCATGTATTGCTTGCAATTCCTTTTTTTCCTATTCTTATTAAAAGTTTTGTAATTTATGGAAATATTTGTTAATATAAAGCTTCTGTTTTCCAGACACTGCATTTTTCTCTCCAAACCTCATCTGAAGTTCCCTTAAAGGAACATAAAAATTCCTTTTTCCTTCAATGAGCTTTGCAAGTGATGAAGTATCAGAATCAGTCACTATTGACTTTGTGGTATTGCCCTACCATTGCTCATTGTCATGTTTTGTATCTTTTTTGGTTTTCCAAGTTCATGTCTTCCTCTGTGTTTCTGAGTAAGAAGGCCTTAATACTTGAGAACTGTAATGACTATGCATGTTATGAAGGACATGTCTCAAACAAGAGCCAAGGAGTCTCTCTACTTAAGAGACCTAAGGAAGACATTAAAAATTTCAAAACTGAACTGAGTCAGATGTCTAACAATGATCTTATTATCATTAGGTTTTTCAGCTATACCAGGAAGAAAATATAGGAGTAGTATGTAATGATCAAAGACTTTTTCAAATCTACTCTGGTGTGTTTAAATGTTTGGGTTTGTTTTTTTTTTAATATACATATAGATTTATTTTAATGAGAAAACACCGTTAGAAGCCATTGCCAGAATGCAGGGGTTGTTATCTTTACAGGAAGAGAGAATTCCATGGTTATGGAATTAATTTTTTCTTTCCTTGAATCATTATCATCCTTCCTGTTCCCATTCCCTTAATCTCCCCTCTTTCTATCTCTTTCATCTCTTTCTTTCTACTTTTTCTTTCATGTTCATTTTCCCTGATGTCTTCCTTACCCTATCTATGTATTTAAATCACTATTTTATGATAAAACATTTGAGAAAATATCTTACTGAAGGCAAAGAAAGAAAATTAAAAAAACAGCAGAAGAAAAACTGAAGACAGCACAAGCAGGCATGGTAAGAGCAGCATCTGCCATAATGCTACAAGCAGAAAGAGTCCCTCATTTATTGTCAAAATGCAGCATATGGGAAACATGGAGTGTTGTTATAAGAACATGGTGTTAATTAAAGTAAACATAATCTCTTTGTAAAATGGTAATGCTTTTAGAATTGACAACTCTACAGTCTGGTAAATATATGTATGTATATATATATATATATATTTTAATGTTGAGAAGCTAGGATTTTTCAGTGACGCATTCAAGGCTCTTTGTGCAGTCCTTAATCATATAGGCTAATTAGAAGTTTCACATTTTCCATCAGTGAATATTTTCAATTCTTTATATTCCATACTTATACGAGAAGCCTTTCATGAAGACTTGGCTTCACCCTGTAAGATACTCATTGCACAAATACTTAGTAAAAGAATGATTCTTAGTAGCATGAAGAGTTCTGTAGGTTTTAATAGGATTTTTTTTTCTCATGGATTGAAGTTCCTCAGTATCACACCCCAATGAAGGAAATCAATAAATCAGATATGTATAATATTTCTGAGAGGAATTTACCAACATAAAGAAAAAAGTAAATTAGTATTACCTAGCTATAATATTTACACACCAAACATATAACTAATATATTCATTAAGCTTCCTGGGGCTAGTAGAAGAAAATTTAAGACTCATTGTTGTTCATTCCAAACACCAACATAACCCTCAGCAAACTTGCAACTGAAATAGTCTCTGACGTAGTTTTGAAATACTGATGAAAGAAGTTAGAGATATATTTCAACAAATACAATAAGTATTTCACTAAATTCAATAGGAATACTAAAAGTTAGTTTAAGACAATAAATTTCTAATGGGGATAAATGGCAGAAAGGCTTTATTAGTACATTATAGTCTGTAACCAGCCTTTTTTTTTTTACTGGAATATTGAAGGACAAACAGCTATTATGGGTCCTCATTACCCATAACCTTATTGTTAAAAATGCTGTGCTTAGCATAAAGCTGATTGTATCAACTGACTTTTTATCATTCCGAGATTTCAGGATTCACCTCATTTTGCTCTCATAAAGGTTTTCTTTCTCATTCATTATGGCACCTATGTGTTTCAATATACCAACTCTGCCATCACATTCAGCTTGACAAGATCTTCTTATCATAGTAACTACATTCTGGAAATTTGTTTCTGGAATATGTGCAGAACATCCCAGTGGTGTAATTTCTGTCTCTGACATTCATCAGTATAAGGTTTTGCAACTGGATTTGTATACAGCTACTCAGGAAATGGAGCACCTCCATTTTCAGTTCCAGAATACCTGTTTGCCTTTTTTATTTGCATTTAGGAGGGAGAGTGAGGACAATTTCAGAAACAGGCTACTGTGTATCTTTGTATAAGCCTTATATGTGGCTTCCTGAGAAGTAAATCTAAAGTAAATTTGTGTGCCCTATTTGTGCTTCTAACTTTAACTCACACTGTATAAATTAGAAGACAGTCTATAAAAGACTGACTACAAACTGTGGAATATTTTATTTCTCTTACTTTCTAAAGCTGAGCTCTTCTTTAAATAATCTTTTTTTCATCTTTATTTTGGAATAGAAGCGATTACTAGAATTTTAGATCAATCTTCTTACAAACATGCCTTGTCACTTAAAACTTTCTTCTTTCTTTTACTTGTTAGTAATCTACCATTATAATTTTCTGTTGAGTAATTATTATAGATGCACTGGTAAAGACCAGTCATGAATTTTCCATTTAGTAAGTGGTTGGTCAAACACATAAGGAATGATATTTATATTCCACTTCCTCCTTCCTCTCTAAATATGGGAAATTATCTCATGGAAGTAGCAAATGAAAGAATTACTAGAGAACAGTTTTATAATTTATCACACAATTTAATTTAATAAAAAATATTTGATTAGTATCATAATCTTTTAGTTGAACATTTGGTTCTAAGACAAATAATTTCTCTTATCAACAATTTCTCACTTTTGCCCATCATCTGCTTTTCCTTATAGCTTCATTCTTTCCCAGATGTCATCTAGTCTTTGACAAGTTTCTTAAAACAATTGCTCACTGAGCCTTCTCATACGGATCAGAGAAACACAGCCTTTGTTCTTGCCCCTGCAATCTCCCAGCACCCTACGTGGCTGAGTTTTCATTCTTGGAGAAGGGCAGGTCTTTATTTCTCTTGGCTTTTTGAGTGATCTTTACTCAGAGATACAGAAACTCTTGATCTATCTCTTTAATCTGAAATGCCATCAGAAAGACACCTCAGAAAGATGCCAGCCATTTTCTTCATCCGATTCCATGACTGGTAAATAATTGTTTTACGGCTTTAAAATAAACCCTACCCATGATTT
The DNA here is from genome assembly GCA_023637945.1 of Phaethornis superciliosus. Lineage (NCBI taxonomy): Eukaryota > Metazoa > Chordata > Aves > Apodiformes > Trochilidae > Phaethornis > Phaethornis superciliosus. The sequence continues at coordinate 78,473,865 of JAJQWJ010000002.1, forward strand.
TGTTGTGTTTTTCTATAAGATTCAAAAAAAGATTTGTAAAGTTGTTTTCTCCAGAAAAATTCAATCTAATAGTCTTATTTATTAACTCAAAACTTGTGTGGCATAAGGGAATATAATGACAGACAAATGATCTAAATAATTAATGTTAAACCTCCTACATTTTATGACTCAACATCTGGTACATTTACAAGGAGAAAACACTAGAATGTTTATGAGAAGGGTCTGTTTATTCACTGTAAGTAATGTTTAGGATCTAAACATACTGGCACTTTTGTTAATCATATCTGTTAGCCAGTGTCCTTCAGGGATAGCACTACAAAGGAAACACAACTGCATTCACTGCAAAGGAAGCTTAGCTCTGTGTTTTCATTTGTTGGATATACATTTTCTCATTGAAATACACCATATGGATATATGCATATTACTATCTAAAATATATGTGTACCATTAGTATATATATATCATATGGACATAGTGTATATTTCAGGACCCAAAGCTAGTAAATAAATCTCACTAGAAAATAAAATCTTATTTTCTATATTAAATAACTGCATAAGAGAAAATATAGTGGGAGACAATCAGAAAACACTTTCAGCTATTCTGCAAAGGTTGTGATTTTTTGCAAGTGCTGTGTTAAACAGTGAAACAAAGTATTTAGAACCTTCACCAAATGAACAGATGCAAAGTGCTTAATCAGGTGCCGATGAAAATATTTGTAATAGTTTTCAACAACTACGAAAATCTACCTGTGGAGGGAAAAAACTAAAGCAGGACATAAAAATAAAAAAATTAAAAAGAAGTAATTGGAATATATTATTTTTAATGAAGAATTGCATAGTCTAACATGTTATTGTTTATTAGTGATCTATTATAAACCATGAAATATATGGGTTATTTTATACCACTTTCCAAATGAATTAACCTTTGCCTTGTTATTCTCTGACCATTATTCTAAGCATAGTTTTAAAATACATATAACACACAAACATAATACTAAATTTTTAAAAATCACAAATTTATTAATATCAAAGTGTTATGTTATTTCTCTAAATATAAGAACATAAAGCAGGCTTGATCTGAACAGGCACCAACAAAGATTAAAAGCAGGAATAAGACAGGCAGAGTAGGGTTAAGCTTCATCAGTTCCTCATTGACAAAACACTGACATATCCAAGCACCTTTTCTCTCACATCTTTGGCTTCACATTCCTCTGATGTTCACGCTAGCAACCACATGATCTCTCTTAACAAAACATCTCCTCTAGCTCATGTACATTACTAACCATATGAGAGGCATTCACAACATAAATGATCTGTTAAGTGCCTCATCCACAAATGTATTTGATATAGATGAATACAAGCCTAAATCATAAATCCTCCCTTGTGTATCCTAAAAAATGTAGATACAATTACAGATTTAAAAAAGATAGTTTAAAACCATTTTATGTAGATTATGCAGAATTTACATTCAGTGCTTCCTGAAATTGTCTGGTCTTTAAGATAATAAAATCTAATTAAAAGATCTTAATGTGTTTGTGTGCTGGGTTTTTAGCCCTGAAATTTTGCAGGTCTAATAATCCTGTAATTATACCTTTTTCTTCATAATTTACTATAAACCCATGTATTTTTCTTAATTCCACTAATATGTTCACTGCTTGCACACTAAGTCACTAAAAAGACTGAAGTGCTAAGATAAATATGTTACTTCAAAAAATCTGTTGAGAAAGGAAAATCAAGTGTACATCATGCATAAGAACTCTTTGAAGCAGTTATAATCCAGACCATTTTCTGGTATTGCCAGAAAAGTAAAAGGAAATTTTTAACCAATTTGCATTCTACTAAAGAAATTCCCCCCCCAAAAAAATTCTGAATGTGCTCAAAGAAAAATCTTATGTTTTCCACAGAATCCAGAGAAATCAAAGAGTAATTGGAAAATTGGTGCAGCAAGTGCTCCAACACATATGTAGGTGACGTGATGTCACGGACTGGTAGAGAAGGAAGACATTTCTTTCTGCAGTTTCTCTTTATAACTTTATAGTCAAGTAAAAAAAAAAAATAGACAATTTACATTAAAAATACAGCACTTCCTGTTCTTGTCTTCCTTCTAATTAGCGATGAAACGAGAATCTGTTCAGCATTCTTAATCTGCAGAGAAGAGGAGTTATAAGAAACTATACTGCTCTAGAAAATGAACAGGAAACCTAAGGTTTTGTCATTTTATATTTTTTCCCCTGGTGTTGTAGAGACACCTGTGTTACAACCTTGATTATTTTGTTAAGGGCGAATATTTACAGTTCACCCACATTTCTACTCCCCTTTCTCAAGTTACAGTGGGTTCCTATTCTGAATTGAAGTAATCACAGTATTTAAGAGTTAGCTTTATTATTTCCATGACCAGCAAGGGACTACTAGCTAACTACTGCCAGGTTGTACAAGCCATTTAATTTACATGATGGCATATGAGAGCTATAAGCTTTCATTAAAAATGAAAATTACAGAGTACCATCATTTTTTCTATGCAAAATTTGTTCTTAAGTAGTTTCAAATGTATAAATAAGGTATTTTTTCTCCTGACTTCAGCCATATCCAAAGATAAAGCAAACATGCACAAAATACATATCAATCACAACAAGTAATAAATAGAAAATAAATCTGGAATATTAAATGAGACTATATGCTTGCGGTTGTAGAAACAGGTCAGGTTAAAATGTGTACACATTCGGTGGAATAAATAGGTATGTGCTCATTTATATCATAAGACTTTTCTAGCCATGAATGTTCCTTAACTTTTTAGGTTCCCTTTCTACATCAAAGAAGCACACACAGTGATTCTGAATGAGATTAAATAGGGACAGGGACCAAAATAAAATAATTGTCATAAACCATGTGAAGTTAGAACCACTGAAATTATGTGGAAATAATGCATATCTGGGAAATTGTCCAGCAAGGATACAGAGTTAGTACCTGCAGCCACATATTTTTCAGACTGTCAGTGTTTTAGAAAACAGGTTTATCTGAAAATAAATTTTGAATAACAGCATTCTCTGGGCCAGTCAAGTGAGAAGAAGACACAAGGCTTTTACTTTCCAGATTACAAGAGCCCTAATTTTGCCTTTAATTATATTTATATATCTTTTTGACACGGATCAAGGAAACAGAATGAAGATTTAATTTCATGTTAAGACTTCCATGCATCTTATGTACCCAGCAAACTTTGTGTATTATTTACTTCAATTAAAAAATAAAAAGGTAAATCAAGGAATTAGTTTCATAAACACTGGTGTCTACAATCACCTGGTATGCTGTGCTGTTTATAAATATGACCAATAAATACATTTTCATTCTACAACAAAATCCCAGCTGTTCTGGAGATCAACCACACACCAAGATGCATTGGCAAATCACAGTACATTTTTTCAAAATCACTCATCAGAGAATAACTTCTTAAAGTAAGAGATTATGCCACAGTCAAGGGGCCTCTTCTCCAGAGAAAGCTCAGGAGAAGCACCTGAGAGTTAGTCAAAGAAATTGTATGCAGAGAGAAGATGGGAGATATGTGGAGAAATGAGAAGCAGCAATCAAGAGAGGAGAAAAAGAGGCTGAGACATTTAAAAGGTGATTAGAGCAACCTGGTAAAAGAAGGACATATTTGTTAAGAAGAAAAAAAGGAGGAAGGAGCACCGAGTTATTCAGAATTACAATTCTGAAGAGAAACAGATCTGTGAAATCATCTACTAAACAAAACAAAAAAAAAGATTTAGTACTGAATCTGCATCCTAAGAGATAAACCAACTGTGAGGCAACTATTATATACATATTGCCTACACAGAACACTAAATAAAAGAAAGGTTTGAACAAATACTATACATTCAATGAGTGCTGAGAGGGGTTTGATAGAAAACAATATGCTTTATTTCCTCCAAGGAGTATGCCATCTATTCTTATGAATTTCAGCATCACATCTGCCTACCAAAAGGTCTAAGCATATTATTCAGAAAAAGGGACTTTTTTCTTACTTTTTTCCAAGATTATAACTTGGAAGTGTTTTCCAACCTCTCCTCAAGGTTCATTTCCACAACTTCAAGGTACGTTTTCTCTATGAACTCAGATTAGTTATGCCTATGGGGGTTTATCTTTAAGCAGAGAGTTAAAACTCTTGTCCCTGCTGCAACCTCAGTTTCTTCTCATCTTCTTGTTATGAGGTCATCAGTAGTTATAAAATTTTCATTACAGTGTGCTGGTCAGCAAGAAAGCCACATGCACACTGATGTTTATTAGCAAGCTTTTTAGCAGAGTAATAGCTAAAAGTGGTTTAAGCTTTAAAACTCTCCAGTGCCAGCTGGAGAATCAGAAGATGTGTATGAGGCTTTAATTAACTGTAAAATCTGAAGTGAACTGCATTGCATGATACCTAGGGATTTCAGTGAAGAACGTGCATATGTTCTCTCTGCTAATTGAAGATGAGCTGCATTTTAAGGGATTACATCCCCTGAGGTCACAGAGACAGAGAGAGCAGAAGATAGGAGAAGAATTTTAAAGGCCTAAAGTAAACTTTGTGTTAATGATCTGCCCTTCACAGCAAAGTGAATTCACAGTTTATCTTTAAGTTGATTTACTGCATGTTGTGCAAATATTATATGGAAATGGGAACACTGCACAAAAAGGAAGGTTTTTTCCTTCCTCCCCATAAGATATGAAAATTGAAATTCTAACGTATTCTATTACAAAGCTCATACTTAGAATTTTCTTTTTCATTAAACATTGATATCTTTTTTGATTTCTTTTAAGAAGTTACAGAAGTAGATTAAATGGAGAAAAAACTAATCTTGGCTGTAAACTCAACTAAAATACAGCAGACAATTACAACACTCTAGCGGCAGGTTTGTAATAGTGTTGCTGAATTGCCCCTTTCAAAGATGCAAAATTGCTAGTAGATCACATGGGGATTTCACCTTGCAGGAGGGACAAATTAAAGCACATCATCCCAAAAGAGGTCTTAAAATCCTCAGATTTTAGTGAGAGATACCAGCCCTCTCCTCCTTTGCCCTTCTCTCCTAACCCCACTACCAGTGGCTTTCTGGAAATCAGTAAGAATATTTTCCATTCCCAGTCTTTTTGTCACAGGTACCTACCAGAGCAAGCAAATAGAGGTTTCCTCCTGTAAAAACTTCTCAGATGTTCATTCTTGCACTTGCTGCTGCCTCTAAGATGAGCAAGGGGAATAAAGAATAAGTGAGATTAACAGCTGCCTCTGATCCTTCCCTCAGGGTAAAATACACAGTAAAATTGCTGAGCAATCTGGTATCCTTCAGATCACATTATAACGTGACTTATATTGGAAAGAGAGAGCAGCTGAAGCGCTATGTAAAAATGTTTCATTTCATTCATTTTATATTTGATGCAATATTATGCTACCTCTTGAGAGGTGTTGACAGACTGAGAGGGGCAGATTAAAAGGGCAGTGGAAATTGCTTTTAGGTGTAAGAGAAGGGGTGCAAGTTTTTATAGCATTTTTCATAGTATTTTTCATAGAATCTCGATTGAATTCCACTGAGGAGCAAAGCCAGTGTTATGGATAGGAAAGCATTAATGTATTAAATTTACAGGAAAAGAAACTGTATGAAGGAGCTAAGAAAATTAGGGGTAGCTGAGATTAAGTCAAATTGAATCCGCTTTATCAATAAATATATTAGGGCACGGATATGCTGTAGGAAGAATTTGATGAAACAGCCTAGAGAAATATTTTTTCCAGTGTTTCTCTAAGTGCATGTGTGTGTTTGGGGGGTGTCTGTCTTTATCCATCACTTATTCCCAAATCTGGTGTACGACTCAGATGAGTAACCACTGAATTTGAGTGAGTTCTTTTTTCATCTGAGTCTGTTAAACAGAAAAGGGGCTGTGGATATGTAATATTTTGCAAGCTGCATGCAGTTCTAGTGCACAATTGATGCAAAGCTGAAGGTGCATTTCTCATAGTAGGTGGTTATGATGAGCAAGGCATCGCTCAGTGTGTACCATTTTTTGAAACACTGTGGTTAAGTCACTTGCATATTTGGAACACAACTTTGTCATTGTTTCCAGATGGAAAATAAAAAGAAATGCAGACAAAGAATAAAAGGATAAATTAAATGAGTATAATAAAGGAGTAAATATCCTTATCCACAATGCACTGTGAAAATCTGTTAAAAGTAATTGTCTGTAGCTTCATTTATCTGAGAGTGGTGAGACCCTGTCCTAGGTTGCCCAGAGAAGCTGTGGATACCCCACCTCTGGAAGTGTTTAAAGTCAGGTTTGAGGGGACTTGAAATAACCTGGTCTAGTGGCAGGCATCCCCGCCCGTGGCCGGGGAGTTGGAACTAGATGATCTTTAGGGTCCTTTCCAACCCAAGTCATTTTGAGACTCTTTGATGCCAGCAAAGTAAATACACTTTCTCTTACTGATCTAACAGAGTTTTGATAATAACCTAGGAAATATTACCAACACAATCTAAAATAATACCTAGTTGCTGGAAAAGCAATGCCACTATTAAAATCTGTATTACCTGTTACTATTATTTTGGTGCTATGTCACAAAAAAGAAAAAAAAAAAAAAAAAAAAATTAAGAAAAGTGAAGAAACTGAGTATCTCTATGTTCGGTAGACAAAAAGTTGAATACAATCTGAAGGAAAAACTGTAATGCATTGAAACTGAAATGTAAGTACTTCCTTTGTTTGAAGTATGTGAGACATAGTAGATGAACACATAAAACAGCTCATATAATATTTAGCACAAGAATATCTGAGGAGGTTAAGGAGCTGGCTTCTATTAACTTCAGCAATGCTATACGAGCACAGGATCTGGTACCTAGCATATAGGGACTGAAAAAAAATATTTTGGATGATCTTTATTATATTCTTAATTCCAAATAAGAAAGAGAAAAAACATATGTTGTGGACACTCATAGTGCACTATGTAGATCTGGTCTTATAAAAACAATAGTCACAACTATTCTAGTTCTCCTTTTCTTAGACTTCTTTAAGGACATTGAACCTTTTGTGTCATTCCTGTTCACCCAGAACTATTCTTTTCTGGTTCTTAATGCTGTTGTTCATTAATTTCTGCTTGTATGATGGTGGCTTGACAGACAAATCCTCTGATAAGTAAACCTAACTGTTAGAATTGTAGGAATTTTTCTTCATAATTTCTATTTTAAATACAACAGACACCTGCTGACTGGCTGGTCATGTAATTACCCCTTCATTTAATTATTCCATCTGGAGTAGGTCTCCTCCACCTTTTGTTCTCTTCTACCTCTGAACCATTCACAAGGACCTCTCTGCTCTCCTCAGTTACAGAATAAGTGTCTTGAGCTTTACAGACATATGTTGATATTGGTATGCAGCTTGCAGGGCCAGAAAAGCTAGATACTGCTGTACCAGTCGTGGAGTTTGGCAGTTGCTGAACTTGGGAGCATTTTTCATTCTTTGTATCTAATCTGGGGAAGGCAGGATATCCTTGAGCATCGACAGCTCTGTCAGAAAGCAGGGACATATTAACATATAATCTGCATACTGTAAATAGTTGTGTTCTCATGAATCTTGCATAAAAACTGCATAACATTTGGCATAATGTGCAGAAGAGAAAAGAAGCTTGTTTAAGTTTTACTAAAAAAATAATTTGTATTAAATGTTGGCATGCTAAACATTTTCTACAGTAAAAAATGATTTTGTGTAAATATTTAGATTATAGTAATGTCGTGGTTTGAGCATGGCTGATAACAAAGGACCACACGGCCACTCACTCCCCCTCCTCATTATGAGATGGCAAGCAGGAAATCCACAGAGAACCTTGTGGGTCAAGAAAAGGACTATGAGGTTCTCACTCACCAATTATGCTCACAGGCAAAACAGACTCAACTTGGGCAAAAATCAATAATGCTGTCACTGTGAGGCATTACACTGAAGGGGCAGAAAACATATCCTTGATAATAGAAGTTGACTGAAACATTTTTCAGCAGCTTTATTTTCATTCAAAAAACCTCCTGGAATTCCAAAGTGACTGATGTATAGGTAAGACAAATTCATGAGTCCAGTTTTCCCTACCGATTTGATGGAAATAGTTTAATACTGATAATAGATAAAGCAACAAAAGATGAAAAGGTCATAATCAGAAAGTAAGTGGCTTTGTATTTGTGATTTATGAGTGATGATGTTCGCATGTTTGAAAAACTGATTAGACTTCATAATGTAGCTGGTGTATCAGCACATAGAATTTGAATATTTGATTATGTAAGTCAGAAAGTGAAGATCTCTTAAAAAAACAAAACAAAACAAAACAAAACAAAAAACTCTGGGGAGGTCATTAAAATGAAATGCTTAGGTTTATTTGTAACAACTAATCCAAGCCTACAGTCACAGTATTGTCACTCTGAGAAGTTTCTTCTCCAGTGTCCCTGATGTCTGCCTACTAGCTACTCCCTCCCTTCTTTCTCATAGCTCCTATGTGAAGTGAAGACATCTAGCTCCTTTCTCTGTCTCAGATCCTCTGTTCTTGACATCCTACAGGCTCTACAAGCTCCTCTCCTTGAGCAGACCTACTCACTCCACAGGGAATGTGCAATTTCCTCCAAAGCAGAGGTGTTTCCATAAAAGTCATATAGTCAGTGATAAATTTAGCAGAGACATCTGGAGACTGTCTAATCCAGCAGGTTGCTCAGGACTGGTCCAGTGTGGTTTTGAATGTCTCCAAGTATGGAAACTTCACAGCATCTCAGGGTAACCTGTTTGTCCACTTAAAATCTTTACCTAACATTAAGAGGAATTTCCTGTATTTCACACTGTGCCCATTGTCTTTTTTATTGTCACTGGATACCACTTAGAAAACTCCGACTCCCCATTCTTTATTCCCATACATCAGGTATTTTTAAACACTGATATAATCCATGTCCCACAAAATCCACTTTCCTAAACAGACTGTAACACTACGCCACTAAGATGCTCATGTTGAATATTTTTTCATAAGAATACACACATGTAAAGTGTGAAAAGCTTATTTTGCTGGTTGACATGTCAAATAACAAATGGAATATCCAGCTTTCCATTTTGTAAGACTTGATCAATTTCAGAGGCTGAATTGCTGCAACTTGTGCCTACTCACATATTTAGCAGAAGTAACAATAAAGATCTTTGGATTTGTTTGAGTGTAGGAAGAAGCAGCCTACAAAAAACTAATTTAATGATCTTTGATTTCCCAAGAACATTATGAATGAAGGAACTGCTAACTATTTATGACAATATTACCAAGATTTATATTTATACAAATATAAATATATACCTCAATGACAGGTAATAGAGAAAACCATGAAAAAAAATTGGATTGGTGAGTCAAATCCATGGGAGGGTGTTATTTGAATGCAGAAACATTAATATCTGATTATAACTATATTAATTTTACTTCCATCTGATAAAACATTTTCTGAACAAAAGAAGTTTATGGAAGTTGAAGATAGTGTGACTCTTTCAATTTTAAGAATTAGAAAAGAGTTCCCCAGACATGCAGAGGTAAACTCAGTGATGCAAATTCAATTGGAAGTAACTGATTTTGCAAAAGCTAACACTGAACACAGATATAACAACATTATATTAATTACATAACTATTCCAAAGGTTATAGAAATGGGAGTTTGATGGTTCCAGGTGCAGGGTTCTGTTTTCAGCCTTGATCAGCTGATTACTCATCATCAGTTGCTGCAAGGCAGCTGTCAGCTCGCAGGGGGAGCATTGAAGTCAGTTTGGCTGAGCAAACAAGAGTTATTTCTGAACTGAATGTCAATTGGTTTCCAAAGCCGTGAAAGCAATAAAAGTGGTGATGTCAGTAACAGTAATCAAGCTGCAGAGAGACATATTATTTCATTGCCTTAAATCACATTAAACCGTGGCCTTGATTATCAATGAGACAATTCCTGCTCCACAGGTTCAGGGTTCTACTTGTGTATGAGGACAAAACTGTTAGAGATAGATCAGAAAAAAACCCCACTGATTTCAGGAAACACAGTTTAATGACTTCATTAATCTACTTTTATTCAAAAGACGAAAAATGCATTATTGGGTTAAACTCGGTATTTTCTTTTTTTTTTTTTTTTTTTTTTTTTTTTCCCAGTGGTCTTTATATGAGAGGCAAGGAGAGAAACAAAATACTTCTTTTGGGTAATATCTTAGCAGATACAGGTGCAAGTGTGGAATGGTACATATGCTCTGTGAATTCTGACTCACTTGGACACACGTGCCTATAGATCCTATTCATGAATGACTGTTCTACTGCTTTGTTTAGGAGACATCAATCATACCAAAAATCTACAGAGCAACTGTGTATTTTTTTCATAATAGATAATTACCTTCATCAGATCCATACCAGTCATTTCTAGAGAAGTTACAGGGTGTCTGGAATTGCTGTGCACTTCTCAGCTATATTTCTGGAAATGCCAGATACAGCTAGAAAGTTCTGAAAACCCACCTGGACAAAGCCATGCATTCAAGAAACTTCAACAGTTATGGATAAACAAGAGCAACATTAAAAGTGTCACAATTTAGGTCCAGCTGGTACCAACGAGGCCTCTGAACACTCATCCCTCACACCTACTGTGGGACAGGGAGGATAAAATGAACCTAAAGCCTCATTAATCAAGACAAGGATAAGGAGGTCTGCATTCCCCAATTAAGACCAGATCTTAATACCTTCCTCCCAGCCACGCCTCACTTCTTCCCAGACCCAGATTACTTCACTCCCCCTCAGTGGCACAGGGAGCAGGGATGTAGGATCCATTCCCCACACGGTGTTTCTGCTGCTCTTTCCTCCCCAGGGAGAGGACTCCTCACATTCTTCCCCCGCTCCAATGTGGGGTCCCTCTCCCAGGAGAGTCCTTCAGGAACCCCTGGGCCATGAGTCCCTCCCAGAGATGCAGTCCCTCAGGCACAGACTGCTCCCGCCTGGGCTGCACACAGAGTCACGGCTGCTGCGGGAGCAGTCACCTCCTCTGCCACCGGCTCCTACATGGATGCAGAGACACATCTGACCCTCTCCGTGATCCCGCTCACTTCTGCTCCCCTGTGACACTTCAGGGGATACAAATCTGCATGTACTCCACTGTGGTCCTTCAAGAACTTCTCCATCATACTTCTTCAGGGACTGCTCCACCGTGCTCCTCCATAGGCTGCAGGGCCACAGCTGCCATCTCACCAGGTGCTGCGGAGAAATCTCAGCTTGAACACCTTTGCTCCAACTTCTTCACTGACCTTGGTGTCTTAGCTCTGGCTTTGCTCTCACTTCATCCTGATCATTTCTTCTATGCATTTTTTGTAGTTACTTTTTCCCTTTCTTGAAAATGTTACTCACAGAGGCGTGCCCAGCTTCCCATATTTGCTCAGCCTTGGGCAGAGGCCGGGCAGGGAATGGAACCAGGGGAGCTTCTGTCAGCTTCTCCCAGGAGCCATCCCTTTGCCCCCCCTTGCTTCCAAAACATCACTGCACTAACCCAAGACAGAAAGAAATGCAAAAGCAGCATGTTAAGAGAAAAGTGGTTTTGAATGAAAACAGTGCTGAAAACTTGTATCTATAATGGGATTATTTAAGGACTAATTTCACATTGAAAGATATACAAAAAGACTGTCTCCCTAAAAAAATAAAACTAAAACCCCACAAAACAGATCAAACAAAATCAAATAAAAAACACACACAAAAAAAAAACCAAACAACCAAACACCCAAAACCAACCAACCAAAAAAAAGTGAAAACTCAGCTGGTATCAAAACAATGTTTAAACTTCATAATTTTGAGACTGGCTTCATAATCATCCAGTCTGAGTCTTTATGTCTTCAATCTTTAGGTTGAAAATAGCTCTATAGGTTTATTTCCCACCAAAAAAACAAGTGGTCCTTACTCTAACATGTTCATGGTGATAAATATTGCTTCCTAAAATAAGGTATCAATAAGCTTATTTGTCTTAGAGAGTTTCTCACCCACCACCATTTCAAAAGTGAAATGAAAAAAACCAAACTAAACCAAAACAGTGATAAAAATAGGAGCTGCTATAGAGAAATTAACATTAACCCTCTCTTGGTGTTCTGAACAGCCATCAGCTGACCATCTAACAATCAGACTTTGTAATACACAAAAAGTATAAACATTACTAAACATGCTTCAGAAAAACATAACATTACTCATTTGGATTAAACAACCATCTGGCTGTCCTCTTAATCACTTGACCTAATTTCAAGGTGGCCACTTAGCACGTGTTTCAAAGTGATATTCATGTAGATGAGGTTAGGAAGAAAAACATCTGTTTCATATCACAAAAAATAATTAAAGTTAAACAATTAAAACAGTGATGTGCCTCTGGGATTTGTATGGAATCCCTCATTAAAATTCCACAAACTGAATCAAGGTATCATTATACTTAATCTTCATGCCTCTGGTGAAGCTTATTTGCTTTCTGGCTACCACAAAATCATTCATGTAGGATCTCTAAAGGCAGCTTAGCCAAAGCAAATATTTTTCACTAGTCTGTTACCATAAACAAAAGAAAGAATGGCTTTCCTCAGGAACAAGCAAGGAGAAAAAATGCTGCATATATATCTAAATGCCCTTATGGAGAAAAAGCACTCAAGTTATTCCTTGTTTACCTCTATTAATTTCACTGCTAGTGCTTATCCAACAGTGTGATTGATTAAGTGTGCAATGAGATATGGCAAATATTTTCAGCACTTATTTGTTGCCCTGCTTTGTTATCTTCTTTCCCAATTAAGCGTCTAAACAGAAGGCATTCTTTTAGAAGAAGAAATGGGTAGCCCTCACTGTCCCTCTTTCATCTAGCCCTATGAAGCATGTGGTCATGGGGCAATGATATTCCTGGACAAGGAACTGACATAAAGCAACATATTATATATCAGATAATTGTTCTGGTGATTAAAAAATCTGATTAAAAAAAAAATTATTTTTTTGGTTTTGCTTTTTTCAGCATGAGGGAGATCTTTCATTTTCACATTAAAGAGCCGTAAATCTTTTTTATTTGAATCAAAATGAAGTTAAAGGATGTAAATTAAGACAAATTAATTTCTATTTTATTTTTATTCTTGTTTTATCTAAATGCTCAACAGGGCAAGATTTAGTTAGTTTTGTGTCATCTAGATACCCCCAAAAGTGCATTTTTCCAAATAGAAATGAAGTTTAAGTGGACATATTTTACCTACATCTAATTTTTTTTTTTTTAAAGGATATACTAGTAATGACCATTTTGAATGAATGTTGCCTTTCATTTTTCTGTCTTTTTACAAACAGCAGGACTTCTGAGAAAAGCACAAGAAAATTCACAATAAACAGGTATAGATGAACCTGTGCTTACCTGAAGTTTGTTCTCTGAAGATCAGAAGGTGTATCTTCCGTCACAAGAATTCAGAAAATTAATATTTCAGACAGTATGAATTAACTATGGAATTTTTCAGTGGTACACTAATACTGGTATAATACTAAAATTTGTTAATGAATTCTTGTGGTAGAAATTTCTACAAATAATAATGTGTCACAAATACACATTTTTTTTTTTTAAACTAGGTCAAAAAGATTAATACATCTGCTTAACAGAAAGAGATTTTTGTTACTGACCTAAAACAGCAGGATTCTATTTATATTTTTGGAATTGTCTAAATTTTGTCTTCATCTTCCTTGTCCTGTTTCAAGTCATACTATTCACAGTCATGTTATTTGCTTTTTGTTTGACAGTTCTTATCATGTCTCCGCTTCAATCATGTTTGTTTCTATTATTTGAATATATATGATTGAGGGTCTATGACAGAGCACAGTGTTCCAAGTGAGAATATGCTATTGTTTTCCATTATCTCTATTGTCTAAACTATACCCTGTCTTGTTTATTTATTTATTATTAATTTTAGTTTTTATCTCTTATTCATTAATCCTTCTGTGGTTCATTTTTAACACTGCACAGTCACAAAATATTTATACTGAGCAATTTAGAGAGTCCCACTGGTAATTCTTTTCATATATTTAAGTTCAATATATGAATGTCAGGTTTTTTCTCTCTCCTGGATGCTTTCTTGCATTTATGGACATAAAAATTTACATACCACAATTTTGCACAATTCTTCAGCTTTGCTGGATCAAATATTATATTGTGGTTTCTATTAAATGGGATGTGTACCAGCTAATTTTCATCAGAGCTACCAATTTCATGATATTGGATTTTACCGTATGTATTGAATTATAGCATTCAGGTTTTTTTTTTATTATTTTTTTTTTATTACATCTGAATTTATCTGGACTCTTTTGTATCAGTGTAAGAATTCTACTTAGCTGCGTCATTATTTGACTGTGAGTAAGCTCACGGACTCAAAATCTTTCGCTAGCTGATGACTTTTTGCTTTGTATTTTACTACATGGTTTTCAAAAAGGAGCTCATTTTTTTATTATTTGCAGAAATAAACTTGTGGTGGAGAACAAAGAATTATTTTGGAATGGCAAAAAGGAATTATTCCAGCTTATTATCTGTCTTGCCAAGGATAAAATGTCATGTTTGTTTTCAGCATTTCCACTGAGCTTAAGATTGATTAACAAGCTAAGTACATAACTTCCGATAGCATTGCCTAAGGAACAAAACTTCAGGTGTAAAAAGTAGATACTCTTGATATTGCTACTGGAGGCCAGAAAACTGTGTCACAAATTCAGAAATAAAGCTGTTATAGAACTAAAGGCACATAACATAATTTTTATACTTTCTAAAAGTTAGTGGGCTAAGAAAAAAAAATTATTGAACGGTGACTGTCCTGTAGCTTAGGTGGTAAGCATTTCACAAAACTAATTATACTGAAGAGATAACATATTTCTCAAGAAGATTTATGGTTCCAGGCTACAGAGGATAAAAAGCGTATGTTGCTATATTAAGTCTCTTGAAAATCTTTACATTGCTAGGGAATAAATAAGGCTTTTCTACTGGGAAGAAAAGGAAGATTCTATCTTATCTAGGTTTCCATTTCACGTGTCATGTTTCAGACCTGTTATGATTTTTCTTAGTTTTCACATCACTTATTTGTGAGCTAGAAAAAAGAAGGTGATTCATTTGTGTCTGGACAGGGTATCTCCATGAGTGCAACAGTATGGCTCTTGTCATTCTATTCTGTGTGCCTGAGATACCAAACAATAGATGCCATGGTTACTGTATTACTGGGTACATTTTTCTGAATATTTTTTGCCTAAGTTTTGAAGTAGTAAGTGGACAGTTACTATTATGGAACTTGTACAAGATAGTAAATGGCAAATAGTAATTATGCTGCTATTTAAAGAACATTTACTACTACTACTGAAAAGAAAACATTTTAGCTGCCTAATGCAGAGGGAGTTCTTTTTTTGTCTTTAGACATTCCATTACATAAAGCTTATGTTTTCACTCACTGTCCAGAATAACCACATAGAAAGCAGGTCTCCATGCATCTTCTAGAGTAAAAATCAATGCAACACTGAAGTTGAGTACAATGTAGTTTGAATGTGAAAGGACATCTACTCTTTTGAACTTGTGCAATTTTTATTGAAACTGATTTTTTGGGTAGGCATGGAGCACGTGACCTAGACCCAAGAGAAAAACAAACCAAGAACATTTTTTTGGATATGAACACGCACTGTTGCCAAAGACAAGACAGTTCAGTACTATTTTTTTCTAATTTGGATAGTACACAGAGTTTTGAAAACCACATAACCTTGTTAGTCCAGCTAGCAGCACACAAATGAAGCATGCACAGTCTGACTACAGTTCTACATACCAATAAAAACAATTTATAATATTTCCTGGTATTAATACTCAGACTACTGACTGCCATACATGTTAGAAACCACACAATTAAAGGCAAAGACTCAATATGTCAGAAAGCTTAAAATCAAGTAATAAAGTTTCTGTATCAAAAGATCTGTTCAATAAATACATATAGATCTATAAGGAAACTGTACAACTTAAAATGTGCATTTGCTGTACAAGGTGTTGCAGACAAACACTTTTTCTAATGTATTTAATTTAATCTAGGTGTAATCTTCTTACGTAGATGTTTTCCCCTTATTCTTCTTGTTCTCATATCTGGAACAAACTAATTCCTAAATTCTATTTTTTCTTTCCTTCAGCCTGAGAAAAAGAATCACTTTCTTCGGAGGCAGAATATTAAATTTAAAAAAAATAAATTTCTTTGAGTGCTTTATGCAGAAAAGCTGAGCCTGCGGTATAAGAACCAGATGGGAAAAAAAAAGTTTGGTAAGCTGTTCCTGCCTTAACATTCAGTAGACATTCAGACAATTTTTGATGAATTTGCACAGCTATAGGGAACAACATATATTATGATGTAAATGCCATCAATATGACATATACTTAAAGTTCAGTGTATAAATAAATAAAAAAAAATATATTGAAAAGCATGCTGCCTACCCCAGCTGTTTATTTCTCACAATGTATAAATGCCAGAGAAAAAGCAAAAATGCCCCTTGTGTTCACAGTGTTTTCATATAGAGTTTGAGTCATAAAGTAATTAGTAATCTTAAATCAAAATTCCTAGCTGCATTCAGGCAATGTTCCATGATTGAATTGCTGCATTTGGGTTAAAAGGATGTAGAACTTTTTACATCAAACTGACAGAAAATGACATCTTATTTCAAGAATTTGTCCCAACTGAAAAATGATACATTTCGCCAGGATCTTTTAAGGAACATTCAATAACTCCTGTGGGAATCAATATAGTTATTTGATATCTTATAGGGATCACTGAAAAAACTTTGGTTGACATCCATAAGATCTCCATTGGTTCTAAAGGTCAGTTTTCTTTGCAAGTGATTCAGTTATGAAAACAAGGAGTAATTGAAGAAGAAATCTGGGAATTTCTATCATTTGCTAGTAAATACTTAACTAATTTAGCATACCTATTGCAAGAGTCATTCACAATTTTAAAAAACTGATGCAGCTGAGGACTAGCATGTCTAGAGTCTGTAGTGGCATACTTGGAGACTGGCAGTGGCAGCAGCCTGTCTTGCCATTCAGCTTGTGTTAGACTGTCAAGGACAACAGGGAAGGAAAATCTGATCTGTGATCAATGGGCTGGGACAAGCCAAACAGGGCAACTGTGTGTTTTCATAAGTACAAATGCTCACTTTACACTCCTGTAAAAATTTGTAATGTAGATTTTTGGCTAGGGTTTTGAATATTAGCATTTATGAAAATTCTTCATCATAGAAAATCCCCTAGGATATTGCCTCTGAAGTTAAATCAACAAATCACAGAACGCAAATATGCCCAAAACAGGGTGTTCTGCAATGGCTTCTGCTAAAAGTCCAGTGTTAGAGTGATGGCCCTTATTTCCTTTTAGTAATATCTTCATCATTAGAATTAATCTAGTCATCACATACCCCTTCTCACATATATTTATCCATTCACCTAGAACTGGTAAGCACCGCTGCTTTTATATACAGAAGTTATCATACCAAGTGAAGCTAAATTTAATGATTACAAGATTTCTTGAGTGATTTAATGTCTTTTTCCATACTCCACATATTTCATAAAACATCAAACAGAACAGTTAAATCCTTCACTTTATAAATGCGCTCCAGTTTTCTTTCCCCTTTTTAATATTAGGATTGGATTCCTGTCAGCTTTTGAGAATTATCTATAGGCTTGATGTCACTTGGCCTCAAAACAGAGCCATAGCTCTGTGTATGTAAGGAAAAGAAATGATTAATTTTAATTAAAAATTTCATTTGCATTTACATCCCTAGTAGGCACATTAATCTAGGCAATAGGCCATTAATGTGTGGAAGATACATTTGGTGCTTGTTTCAAGAGATGCAGGGTTAAGAGAGCTGATTTTCTTTTTTACTTTGTTATTGAAGTCAGAATTTGCACAGTGAAGAGAAGCAAGTCTTATCTTTTAAGCCTCCCTTATTGAAAGAGGTTTGTTTTATCCATCAAATTATTTTTCTGTCATTGCTTCTTTCCAGAAAGCTGTGTTTTAATATTTAAAAAGTAGATGAAAAAGATCTAGTTTTTCTATTTTGAAGCAGAGGCTATAATCTACAATCACAATAATGGCAGGGAAAACCTTATTCTAGATTTTTTTTTCTTTCGAGGAATTTGATCTCTGTAGAAATGTCCAAGAGACAATGGTGAGCTCCTCATACCAAAAATGGTGGTTGAGCAAGTTTCTGTGAAGGAGAGTACCCACTGCCCAAAATCTGGGAGTTAATACTTAAGTTCTTTATGGTTGGTTGTCTTCAGAATAAGGTTTGAAGTGGTTGAACTTTTTTTTTTTCCCCAGAAAATTAGTTGCTCTTCATTCCCACTGGAGACACCTAACACTACCTTGAACACTGAGCTTATTTTTTCATTTTTCCGCTTTCTTCTTTGATCATCTTTACTTTTTCAATGATGCACTCATTAGTACCATACTGCTGAGATGGGTAGGGGACTGGAGCATGTGACAGATGAGGAGAAAAAAAGGGAAATGGTTTTTGTTTAGTGCAGAGGAGAGGCGACTAGTCAGGGGAACATCAAATTGCTATTTTTAGCTACCTAATGAGTTGTTATGAAGAACAAACAGACTTCAGATATTAGTTGCAAGAGGCAAATTCTAACTAGATAAGCAAAAAAAACAAAACAAAACCAAACACCATGAGAGTCATTAAGGACTGACACAGGAGCCTAGAAAGGCTATTAAATATCAGTCCTTGAAGTTCTTTATAATTGAATTGGGAAAAGCCTTAAGCAACCCAAGCTAACTTTGAAGCTACCCTCACTTCTAACAGGGCATACACTAGCTGGTCCACAGGTACTATATACTTTCCAGAGGTACTATAATTTCTTATAGTCATAGTCACATTTGAAGAATTCATCATGAACCGGATTTCGAGCACTGCCATCACACAAGTGAATAATACTTCCACTCCCTTGTGATATATATACATAAACAAAGCAAAACAAAAAAAACCCCAACATCCAAACTTGAAAGATCCCATCATTTCTTCACAGAGAAAATCTTAGTTTTAAGCTGGCAACACAGAGAATAATTTGGAAGATGGAGTTTCAATCTTTCTGCAAACAAAGGAAAAAAATCGAGTATTTCAGCCTGGATCTCAATCAGGGTGACTGCTACATGACTTTTTACATACAGTCTAACACAAAATAGGGGTTTACAGACAGCTTACCATTCAGATGCAAGGAAATGTTGTTCTGGCACAAGGGAGAAAGCAAGCAAGAGGCACAGATTGCCTCTTTGGGAAAGAGTGCAAATTTATATAAGGTTAAAATGGCCAGTAGCTGTGGCCTATTTTCAGGCTACTGGTGAAATTTCATATTAGAGTCTCCAAGCAGCTTGCTTTATTTTTTTCTCAAATGGAAACTGAATGTATTCCTCACAAAAACAGTGTATAGAAGGTTGATGCCAATTGCATTCTACTTTCAATAGGATAACTTCCTATCCTGAGTTTCCACTTGGGACCACATGTATCAACTGCAGGACCAAAACTGATATTCAGATTAGGAGACTGCAATGACAACCTTTTCCTTCCTACCTTCTTGATACTATGTGTACCAATTTATATTCATCTCAGACTAGAATTACACTCTCACAGCTCTAAACCCCATGATGGAATCTGTCAGCATGTCTTCTGAAAGGGTGAAAAGAAACCGAGTACTTTGATATCTCAGATGAGACACATAAAGTTCTCCTAGCTACCCATAAAATTTGCATGTTTCTTGTATCTGTTTTACAAGCAGGTACAATGTATTTTGTGTCTAGAAAATGTCAACTGATGACAATATTTTAATTCTTTTGTAGAAAGTGAGAAATGTTTAGATAAAGAAATCCCAAGCTAGGTATTTCAAGAGAGAATAATAAAAAGATAGCCATATTTAGAGAAGAATCAGCAACACAGGATGTTTTCTTTTAGAAATCTTTGACAAATGCCTTGTAACCATAGAAATAATTTCAGAGACAGCAGGAGTAGCTAAAATAGATTAAATTAATGTGCTAGGCTCACTTGCTCTCAGCATGTTTCACTGTAATTGATTACACTATATCCAAACTTAAATTACTAATATCAGTGCAGATAGAAGAAAATGAATATTTAATAAAATCTCTTTGTGCAATTGTAATAAATTAACCTATTTAAATAATCTATAATTTCTGATAAGCATTTAAACAATTTTTTCCTAACTGGAACACCTTTCTGTGTAACTCATAAGCGTGAAAACGATAAGAGAAAATAATTAAAAAAGAGAGAAAAAGTAATTAATGATGCAATTTTGTATTCATTATTTACTTAAAAGGATTTAATAATATATTTGATTTTAAAATAGATGTCATCTGTTTAACATTTTAAGCCTGGTTTTGCATCTGAACAGGCTTTTTAAATAGATTTGGTGTAGAAGAAACAAATCCCCAAAACAATATCCATTTGTTTTCAACTGTAAAATGTGGCAGAATTAGTCAATAAAAACCTGTAATTGTGATTAATGCTTATAGGTGAGAAAAAATCTATGGTTCTAGGTAGTAAAGAAGCTTTTATTTGTAGGTGGTCTTAACAGAATAAATCCGTATATGTCCCATGCTATAATTAGAGTTAGAATATCGATAAAAGAAATAATTTTGACAGGGTAGATAGAGTTTCCAATCATGAAAAGAAAATTGGAACACAATACAGGAAAACCTAAGTAGTTGACAGATGTAAAAAAGAAAACATTCCAGTGACAGGGTTATTACATGGTATAAGCAACAGAGGAAAGAAAGAGGCTTCATACTAGCAAAAAAATCAGGTAGATTCTTCTACTTCTCAGAAGTCTATTTCTTATATTCTACTAGGTTTAAAAATATACTTACATTTTATATGATTTTCAGGAAGATAATGGATTTATTATAGACTCCCAACTACATCAATGGATCTATGATTTAGGTTGATAAATACTTTGTGCACAAGAGCTTTGGAAAAATCTGCTAGTGCCTACCTCCAAAATCTGTACACTCTGCCTTTTCTTCAGCTTAATTGCTGGGTCCTTATTTCGCTACAGTCATCTAAGTAATGACTCATCATCAGTTTAAGGTGTTTTTTTCAGTTTTTAAGAGATACTGTTCTCTGTTTGATTTGTCAGTGATACCAAGTGAGAGAGGAGAAAGCAAATTAACAACCCATGCTTTACCAGGTACCTTGAACTCCTCATCCCTCCTCATCCCTCTCCCCTTCTTTGCCCATGTCAGGGTGGCACTACACAAGTAGTCTAACTTTTTTGAAATATCTAAAAAAAATTTGTTACAACTTTGCTACCTACACACAATTAAGTATATAAAAAGGAAATTTTTAGTAAGACTTCTCCACTATGAAGTGTTGAAAAAACATCTGGATCATTAAATAAACCACACCTATAAAAGCTCCTACCATTTCACAAAATTAACTGCTTTTGTTATATCAGTTTTAGATGTTTTGTCATTAATGCCACTTCATAACTTTTCCACAATGGAACTCTAGTTTGTAAAACCCCAGAGCTTACTTTCTACTCTTTGTTTTGTATTTATTACTGTATTGATCTGATTTGCTTATTTATAAAAATAAGGAATCCATGATGACATCTATCTTATAGACCCTGTAAAACTGCAATATATCATCTCTGTGAGGGAGATATTTTACTGTATACAGAATTCTTCTCACAGACATGTGGTATTCTCTGCTATTAGTTAGGACATTGAGAATATTTTGCCCAACTTAACCTGGGTTTGCACGTTTGTTTGCCCAATAACAATACAGGGGCACTGTGTCCTAGAAAATGCTCAGAGCAACTGTTCTTAAAAGAAATTGCAAGCTTGATCTTAAAGTATATCAGTGAACACAATCAATCAGAATAAAACCATAAATCATGAAGAGAAATTTCTTTGCCTCTGTCTTTAAGTGTTGGACCAGCTACTGCAGAGTCTTCAGCCTCTTTGGAGACTGGAATATAAGGACAGAAAGTGGAGCAATACCCCATCTTCACCACCCCCTTAATCCAAGAGGAAAGAGATAACAACCTTCTACTGCACCTCAGCACTCACTGGTCTTTGGGGCCTGATGGGACCCACCTAAGAGTGTTGAGGGAGCTGGAATAGGAGGTAATCAATCCTTTATCATTTATCAGCAGTCTTGGTTAACAGGGAAGGTCCCAGATGGCTGGAGGCTTGAAAAACCCATCTAAAAGAAGGGTCATAAGGAGGATCCATGGAACTACAGGCCTTTCAGCCTGACCTCAGTATCAGAAAAAATTATGGAAAGGTTAATCTTGAGTGTGCATACATGGCTGGTGCAGGACAGCCAAGGGGATTGGGTCCAGCCAGGGTGGTTCAGGAATTGCAGGTCCTACCTGGCCAGCCTGGTCTCATTCTATAAACAGGTGACCTGCCTAGTGGATAAAGGAAAGACTGTGGAAACTGTCTACCTGTACTTTAGTAAAGCCTTTGACATTTTCTCCCACAGCATTCTCTTAGAGAAGCTGGTGGCTCAGTGGCATAGAGAGGTGTACTCTTCACTAGGTAAAAAGCTGTCTGTGTAGCCAGACCCAAAGAATTGTGGTGAACAGAGTTAAATCCAGTTGGTGGCCAGTCACCTGTGTTGTCCCCCAGTACTCTGTTTTGGGGATGGTCCTGTTCAACATCTTTATCCATGATCTAGATGATGAGACTGAGTGCTTTCTCAATAAGTTTGCAGATGACACCAAGTTGGGTGTGAGCGCTCAGCTGCCCAGGGGTAGAAAGGCTCTGCAGAGGAACCTAGACACGCTGCACCAATGGGCTAAGGTCAATTGTATGAGGTTCAACAAGACCACGTGCCAGGTCCTTTATTTTGGTCCATAAGAACCTCAGGCAACACTACAGGCTTTGGGAAGAGTGGCTGAATATGAGGCAGTAGTGTACCCATGTGGTCAAGACCAACATCATCCTGGCCTGTATCAGGAATAGTGTGTCCAGCAGGAGAAGGAAAGTGATCATACTCCTGTATTCAGGACTGGTAAGGCTGCAGCTCAAGTGCTGCGCTCAGTTCTGGCCCCTCACTGCAAGAAAGACACTGAGTTGCTGGAGCACATCCAGAGAAAAACAGCCAAGCTGCTGAGAGGTCTAGAGAACTAATCGGGTGAGGAGAATCTCAGAAAACTGGGATTGTTTAGTTTGGAGAAGAGGAAGCTGAGGGGAGAACTTATTGCTCTCTACAATTACCTGAAAGGAGGTTGTAGGGCGGTGGGTGTTGGACTCCTTTTCCAAGTAAGTAGCAGTAGGACTGGAGGAAATGGCCTGAGGAGATTTAGTCTAGATATTAAGAAGAATTTCTTTGCTGAAAGTGTAGTCAGGCTGACCAGGGAGGTGGTGGAGTCACCATCCCTGGAAGTATTAAAAAAATGTGTAGATGTGGTGTTTTATGCCATGATTTAGTGGGCATGGTGGGTTTGAGGTGTTTGGTTTGGTGATTTTTTTTTTTTTGGGGGGGGGTGGGATGGCTGTACTCAGTGATCTTAGAGGTCTCTTCCAACTGTGACAATTCTGTGAAACTGTATCTTTATTGCTAAGTGTTTGAAATAAAGGTTGAAGAATTCGCTGAAATGTGCATAGCAGCTATTTTTAAAATAACACATATTTTAAAAGCACTAAAAAGGAATTATAATTCATAAAATTTAGTAATTTTAATTGAAAATTTTCTGCTGAACTTCAGAAAGGCTTATGATATACGCAGATAATAGCAAAAAATATAATTTATTCATCTAAATAAAGACAATAGTGCCACTCAGTACCATTTGATTTTTTTTATAACATGATACAGTTCAAAAATCTAAGTTGTGTTGTTGAAAAAATAGTTCTTTCAACTTTAAAATTTTGTTATGTCAGATAGGGATCACCACATTGTGCCTATGGTATATAAGTATGCTGCTCACCTAAAAGCTGAAAAGCTGCTTGAGGGCATTGAGAAAAATTACAGGGTGTCACGGTTTAACCATGACACCACGGCTAACCACAGCTAACCATGCAAGAGATTATAATCACTTTCATATATCAGAGGGTACTGTCTTTCATAATAAATCTGTTGCTTTCCATGTAACATCATGCTTTTCTACTGGTGCCATTTGTCCTTACTGTGAAAGCACAGATTTGTGTATCGATGAGGTAAGACAAAGTTTCAAGTGAAATGTTCTTCAAAGATTTAAAGTACTGACAGAAAACCACTGTAATTAAGAGCTGCGAAGGGCTTGTAAGGTTTCCAGTGACTTGAGTGGCAATACTCTATACAAAACCTCCTTTAGATTTAGCTGTTTTTATTTAAAAGGTTAAGGGTTTGGGATTTTTGTTGTCTTCTGTTTTGTTTTGTTTTTTAATAAATTGAAAATCTAATGGGAAATGAAGTTGCATGCAGAGAAGAACCCCTGCAGTACAAATTTAATCCACTCTCATTATCCAAATAAGGTGGATAATTTAGAAATTTGTATCTGCATGAAATTGTAAAGAAGGTTGATTATAATGCAAAAACTGAGGAAAATAGAGATAATTTATTTATGCTGAGAAAATCACATTATATTTTATTAAATAATAATTAAAATAACAAGGGAAAGACTTTTTCTTTGTCCTCTTTGAACAATACTGTTCTACTAATTCATATCTATGTGTTCCTCAAAAGGAGATTATTCTTTTTTAGTTACTTCTCAATGTTAAGCATTGAATATCAAAATAAGTTATTAAAAAAGAGGGGGAAAATAGAAAAACTCTAGGTAACAAAATAAAACCAGAGTTATGAAGTGGAGATGGCTAATTAAGTAAGAAATATATCAACTATAAATGAAATATAGATTTACTAAGTCCAGTCTCAAGGGACAGGCAAGCCCATTTCTTGAGGTAGGATCAACAATTTAGATCAAAATACTTCATCTTTTGCTTACATAAAAATGGTGTTTCTCATTTGCACTTTACTTCTTTCTTTTATATTAACAAAAAGAATTGAAAAGCAGTGTAATAAAGGCTGGCCTGGCAAAGTGAGCAGGAGGAAATTGCTACTGTCCCTGTAACAACTAGAAAATAGAAGAGTTGTATTTTTTCTCTTTTTACACTTGCGGGGATGGTGTGTGATGTCTCTGCCACCTGATAAGATTACAGGTGTTATAGTTTGTCTTTAGTAGTGATTGCAGTCAGGTTCTGGAAGTTCAGATGAGTATTGAGAAGACATGGTTCATAACCTTACTCTGTCAGTCATTGACCCAAAGTTCCAAGAAGCGTTAAGAAAACACACTGTTGTGTTATTAGGTGGTGAGCACATTATTGGTTTAGGTGACCTTTTGCAGAATCAAAGACAGGGAAAAAAGCCTTCCTGGTGCTAGAAAGCTTAGAATGTTGATACTTATGCACAGGTTGAAATTGAAAAGTTCATAATATTTCTCAAAGGTAAATCAAGAAAAAAATGGTACCAATTTCAGTGAATGGAAACCAATGGTTTTTTTGTCTCTACTCAAACAATATGTTGAGTTTCAGTGAAGATTATTTCTTTTAGATTAGGCAAAGCTTAACAAAACAATAGAGATAAGTTTTCCATAAAGGAAAAATGGGCATATTTCCACATAGATTAGATCCAGTCCACTTAGAGATAAGGGCTATAAACATTGAGTTATCTGCTTCAGTTAACCAGGCTGATACATGCTTTACCAGAGAGTGAAAAAAAAATAAAAGCTTGCAGAATGCATTTCTCTTTACAAACGTTACTGAAAAGTAAGCAAAGTGTACAAAATGCTTGAGCTAAATTAAAAAAAAAAAAAAAGTTTATAAAAAAGGAATTTATATTTGCATGACTGGAGTTAGAATTTCACTTCTAAGTTTATGAGCTGCAATATTAGAGACTCACAGAATCACTGGCATTAGAAGGAATCTCTGAAGACTGTCTAGTCCAACAAGAGGGAACCCTGCTCAAGCAGGACCAACTACAGCAGGTTAAGTATGAGAGTATTAGCAGTTTGCCAGGGATTTATCGATTCTTTCTGATAATTAAACATGTACAACTCTAGTGTCCTGTTCATTAATTTGCAATTCAGAATATCCCCCCAGACCAACACATAGTAGAAAATAAAGTAAAACTGCAGATGTTTAGCTGTTGATGTAAAATCACCTGCAGTGAGACCCCTTGACAAATGAGACTTCCAATTTGCACAGAACTAAACTGCCCTTGAAAATTCTTTTGATATACCACCTTTCCTTATCCTGATTAAATATTTAATATCCCCTATGATATGTCAATTTCATAATGCCTTTAAATGCCTTATAATGCCTATAAGGCATAAATATCTTAAAGTTATCATGTGCCATTAGCTCTGTGCAAACTTCTGATAATTTCTGACCAGATACAGTTTGATCTGGTCAGAGTTAAGTCAAACATATCTAGCTAGGCTGTATCTAGTTGAAAAGTCAGGGATGGGGAGAGAAGAGCTGTGAAGTCTCTGTTATGTGGCTGGAACATAGATGGACAATACCACAGCTGGAACTGGAGCTCTCAGGTTTTAATACTTAATACTCTGATTTAATATCCTTTAAATATTTTGACAGTTCTTCTGAAACATTCATGTCAAATAGTCTTTACAGCTTTTAAAAATATTTTAATGTATGCTGTAAATGATCAAAAAGACTGACTTTATTTAAAATAGACAGAAAAACAGCACAGTGCTTATAAGGGAAAAACGCTTCTTCAGAAACTATGCAGTGAATATTTTTTCATCAAGCACAGTTTCCATGATTTTTTTTTAAAAGTAAAACTTCAGTAGTTTGACACATCTGGGTAACAATCTGCAGATAAGTTTTAGTGGCAAATAAACTATCACTAGAAAAAAATGAATGCAAGTCTGCACTTTGAAGAGTAGATCTCTTTTCCTTTTGATGAAGGGGCAATGAATAAGAACAAAGTCCAAAAGCACTTTAACTAGTAGGCATTCCTCCTATGGTGGTGATCTGTGTAATGCACAGAGTGTTTTCTGCAAACTGTAAAAAGAAACTAAAAAGCACACAATATAAATGCTGCTTTTTGTGCACAACTGTCTTCAGCCTCTCATGACAGTAAGGTTCTAAAAGAAAATTATTGATTAAGCAGTCTATCTTTCCACAAATATCTAAATATCTTATTTAAAAATCATGCTTATAAATAAAAAAATTAAAATGGGGTGCTTTCAAGTAGGAAAGGAAGAATTTTAATTCGAAAGAGATTTATTTAATGCTCAAAAATACCCCACAACCTCTGTGAACAGTCTTTCCTTTTGAAAGAAATGCTTCGTAATCATCAGCTGTAATCCTTGAAGTATGCAGGCTGCATTATTTTGCTACCTAAAGCTTTGTACAATATGTAATTAACATAGCTTCTACCTCTGAATCTTTGGATTACCACCTCCATACAATGTTGACATAGAAAAGGAATGAGAAATTATATCAACTATATATTTCTTCATATACATTTTATCCTAGTTTAGTGTATTCATAAGCTTTATCTTACAGTAAATTAAAAGTAAAATAGAAAATATAGTACCCATATTTCTTCTACTGAGCAGCCACACTGAATAAATTAAAAATTCACAACTCCTGTGCAATATTTTGGTCTGCCCTAATTAACCGTGAGATGCAAACAGAATGAATCCACTCTCATCTTGCAGAAGTGCATCTGTTTTAAAGATCTGTGATATCAAAAATACATGTTTTTATTAATTTTATTTTTTTAAAGAAAAAAATTTTTTGGTTTTATTTTCCTCCTGGATATTCATAAACATTTTTTTGCTTCTCAGTTAAGATGGTAAATTATTCTGTAAATCTCAGGAACTTACTATTTTGGCACAGGTAGTCAAAACTCTATCATATAGAATAGGACTAACTAAAAGAGTAGAACTACTTTTCCAGGGAAAAACTGTCAAAAAATTGGAGTGAAAAGCTGAAACTTCAAGATGTCTTATGAAAAAGAAAACAAAACCACTAAAACAAAAGCTTTAGGCATATACAATATAGACACTAATATAAAATACAATACTAATATAATAACTTTATTATAATAAAAAGTGAGTTTGATACCATAAACTAAATTATATCACTTTAATAAAAACATTAAAAGAATAATGACATTATTTTTTTAAAAAAACTTCTTGAATGGAAGATATAGTATAAATTGAGTCATTAGAGAAAAAACTGTCTCAGCTTTCTCATTCAATCATATTTTCCAACGGGAAAGTGGTCCATACCTACCACTGAGTGGGAGAGATTATGGGGATGGGATGGAAAGTAAAGAAAATTAGACCTTTTTTTCTTTTTCTTGTTTCTTTTTTCTTTTCTGGGTATGTGTTTAGCTTTTGAGCCAGCATTTCCTCAGAGTCCTGTCCCAGTGGGCACTCTGCTCTTTCCCTTAAGTAAAAATTGACTCTGCAGATTACTCCAGCACATTATGAAAAGCAACCTGTTCAGATACGCTTCATTTCAACTGTTGACTGAAGACTTTTTCCCCAAGTTAACAATAAAGATAGGAAGCTTTTTTCCATAGAGCATTCCCTCTTGTAGCATCCAAGCTGCTCAAGAGGTGACTTTCCTTCCCCAAAGATGACGCTTTATACACAAAGTTACAAAGATACAGTTTATAACACAGTTTCACCTCTCCTTTGTAGATATCCTCACTGGGGAGAGAAGAGAGGTTTCTAGCATTAAAAAAAAAAAAAAAAAAAAAAAAAAAAGAAGCTGATTAATCATACTTTTATTTCTGTACCAAGGGGAATTGTTTTTGTAGGCAGTGAGTAAAATATGTCTCTCAGCAGAGTTTTCACAGAGCCCACCTAAGATAATTTATCAGAGGTAGAGGAGGGGCAAAATAAATCCTGATGGACTTTCTCTTTGCTGAAAGAACGAAGAAAACCAACATTGCAATCTACATTAGAAGTATATTTTCAAGGGGATGTTCAGGGATTTAGTTGGAGAACTTCCATTAGCATCACTGGGAATTGAGAGGATTTTTCTTTTTACTCTGCTTTGAAAACAGATCTCTTTGTGCTATAGGCACAAGCAATGTTGTATAAATAGTCTGCCTCTCTTTATCACCCACTCTTTTTATTTATTATAATAACCACTACTAAACAAACAAACTTTTGATTATGATTGGTAAGGAAAATTTAGCTGTTCTCTTCATGTAGTGTAAAATAACATAAGATGTTAATCAAGGCCAGTGTGCCCAGCTTTTACAGCAGTAACACTGTTTTATAGGTACTATGAAGGAGTATGTCTTGAATGTTATATACTGGTAAATTTATCTGTGAAAGAAAAATAGTAATTAAAAAATGGAACAATGCAAATAGTAGAAACTAAAATATATTAAGAATCCTTTCTACACAGTTGAAAAATCTTTTTATAGTGCAAATACCTCTTATTAAAAATCAAGATTTATAATAACATTATATGAAGACACTCTTACTGAAACTCAACCAGTGATAATTAAAACTAGCAGAAGAATGGAGGTTTTTTCCTTATTCCTGCTACACAAATATAATTTACTCTCAAGCATATAAACCTGAGGTTAAAATTTTGTTTTTCCCTCAGAGTAACATTTCTTTGTTTCTGAAAATTATGCAGAAGATCCACAGATCCAAAGAAGAGAGATAGTAAAGACCTCCCTTATTCAAAGTGATCGTACTTAATTAGATCACAATTAGTCAAGCAGCAAAAAGCTGGGATAATTCCACTTTCCTTGAGAGTGAAGTGTGAGGAGAAAAGTGAGCCAAGGAATCAGCTCACCATTGGCATTTGCCAGGGGCTATTTTGCTCACAGTGATATTGAGTCTCACAAACAGCAAGAGCTTGTAAATACATTTCATGAGGCTTATAAAATATGTACCATGCTGGAAATCCAGATGCCAAAACATGATGGGCTATTCAAGTCAGAAGCAAAGGCCTATGATTTCAAGAAGGTGCAACAATCTGGCTAAGAGATTAAAAATGTAGAATTGTCATTTGGAAGTATTTCTTTTATTGTACAGTGAGCACTTACACAATTTCTATAATTGCTAATGGATCTATTTATTCTCCTCTTTGTCAAGGGAAGAACTGTTAAGATATCAGGGATAAAGCATGCAAGATGCACCTAGAACTCCTTTAGTTAAAACATCACCAGGCAATATTTCATCATGATTGCTCAGGAGAAGCGTTTTAGAATTGTTACACTAACTTGCAATCATATGATAGTATTTTCTGTTTCCTGGATCACTGAGTACATGTGAGATGTATAGAACATAACATTTTTTAGGTTTGTTTGTCTGATTGTTTTTAATGGATGCTAAAATGTTCTACCAAATTACCTGCCTTGCAATAATTATCCTGCTCTACATGTGAGGATGTATAAAATTATATTTATAAATAAATAGATAAATAAATAATACAGTGTCCAGAGCTAAAGCCATAAGCTTATGTATGCAATGTACAACTGCATAAATAAGTAACGGAATTGTAGAAAAAAATGTGAGCTAAACGGGAAATGAGAATTGCAGTTGTATTTTGAGCAAAAACACCTCAGGGTATTTCTGAGTTCCCTTCTTTGAGTACATGAGAGATCTTTTTAAAATGTAACCAATTTTGAATGCAAAAATTGAAGCAAAAATGTTTTAAAGGAAAATTTGCATGTAAACATCCTTTCATACATTTCTCAATGAAAGACATCTCCTGTGCAGTAAAACATAGAACAGTAAGTTTTCCAGCATACCCAGCCTCTTTTTGTGGATTAACACATTCTTCATGGAGAAAATAGCCAACCAAAAGCATAATAAGCATTCAAGAGAGTGAATACTTCAAAAAATAGAGACAAAATTAACTTAAATTATCCCATAAAAGTTTTGCCACTGACATGTAATGGATGTAAATCACCTTCTATCAACAACAAAGGGTATAATTTCAAAATGCATCTATAGCCATCCAGAGAGGCAACAGTAAGGCTGAAACATTTAATCACATTCTTGAACTGGGATTTTTACTTCACAGAATGCAGTGACCAGCCAACATTCAGTACAGACAGCTCATATTAATTCTACAAAGTTTTCAAAACTCCTTAAAACAAACAACAATGAATACAAATACAAACGTTGAATCTTAAGAATAAGACTTGTCAGCATTTTTCAAATTTAAAACTTTAATGAAATATTTTCATTTGAAATGTGTGTTTGGGGAATGCTTCATTGCATTTTATGATTAGAATATCAAAAAGCCCTCTTGCTTACTCTTTTCCACTATTTTTAACTAATAAATTCCTACCACTTAAGGCTTCAAGGACTTAGGCTTCACTTCAAAGAAAAGACAGCTAATGTGCCCATGAAAACCTTAAACCAAATTCAGTTGAAAGAGGAAGGCAGAAAGGCAAGTTCAAAAGAAGTGGAAATTCAGGAAATCTAAGAACTTTTCATAATACTCAATGGAAGCACTAAGGTTTACAATTAAAAAAAAAAACAAAGAAATTCAGAATAAACAGAATAAACTTCTTGCAAAAGTATTTTTTTTTCAAAAAGGCTGCCATTTAGCTCAAAAACCTGTTCAAACTTAGAACATTTTCATTCTGAATAGGGAAACAAAGTCCTAATGGAAGCCTACTCTAAATTAATCATTGAATTCTGAATGTAGATAATTAATGAAAATCAAAGTTTCAAAAATATTAGTTTCAGCTTCTCTAGCTCTTCACTCTTATTTTATTCTTAAGCCTCAAAATTCTCTCTGCTGCTTTCTGTTGGAAAAATTCTTCCTCCAGCCCCCTGGTGTTTGGGAGAAGTAAGTCAGCTTACTTTCCAGAAATGCACAGGTTGCTGTATGTGACAACCAAAGGATTTGCAGATAAAGTAGAGGTGTGATAGAAGTATGGAGAGGTTGTCTGAGTCTTGCTTATTCTTTTCTGTGATTATTGAGCAACTGAATTTTCTCTAGTTCAAGGGAAAAAAAAAAAAAAGGTGATTTCAGAATTGTCATGTATTTGGTAAGATTTTTGTGACAATCATGTGTATGAGAACTCTTTTCACTAGAAACACTGTACTGGAGCTGGATGGTGATTTCTTGTTCGTTATTCTGGTTTTTATGGTAAAAGCTCCAGACATTACAAATAATATCCTGAAAAACAGAAGTAGATAGTCATTTCACTCAAAATCAATGTGTAGCGAATTTTTAACCTAGAGAACTAAGCTTTAGAGTAATTTGTTGGCATCGACACAAATGCAGAGCTCTGCAAGTGAGGATAAAGCATTGAGGTTCCATGGCTCTAAAATTACCTATAAGGGAAGGAAAGAAATAAACGTGTGCTCTGTTACATTCTTGTATACCCTCATGTTTTATTTCTCCAATTTGAGTGCAGTGTTTTGCCATTTCTCTATCAAAACAATCTGCATTATAAAAAAGCTTACATTTTTATAGTTCAGTGACATGCAGATGAGTGTGCATGTGTGCAGTTGGTGCTGTTACATATGGGAAATCAAACTTCGTATTTACAGATATCTGTGTGGAACCTAGAAAGCAAGGACTGAAATGTTTTGAAAATAAATTTGGCACCACATGCTTAAAAATTTTTGAAGAATCACTTGCAAAGAGTACAGGCAAGCCTTTATAGTTCTGTGGTTCGAGAGTCTTTGACCATGATATGAGCCACACACAGAGCTGTTTGCAGATTCATCTTCTAACTCAACGGTTGAATTTTTGGGTTTATGTTTCTTCCCTTTCATAGTAACAAAGTTTCATATACGTTATTTTGACTCAGAGTTCTTAACTACCACCAAAGAACACAGAATTCCCTGCCTACTTCTAACTTGAGTATTATTATCTTATTCTAGCATGTTCCCTCAATCACATGGAGATTTAACATATATTAGCTTCTGCTTCTGGGCTATTGCTAGGATGTAGTGGGATAATGTGTAGCACAAATGAGCATTTTTCTTCTAAAGGTAAGTATATGCTGGAGAATTAAACATCTTTCAGAGGAGGGAACAGCCAGAATGACTGCAGACTCTTGAGAAAATTTAATCTATCCATGAAACAGAAGACACAACAAGACTATAGGAGCAAAGTCCTTAAGAATATATAATAACCTGTCACAAAATGATACTAACACTGGTGCAGAGACAAGACTGCTATAGATAGTTCTCAGTCAATAATTACAAAGTGTCACAGACAGAAATTTCTGGTTTTCCCCACTTTCTACATCTTCAGGGTGGATGTTTTGAAGGAAAAAACCAAATATTTCAGCATTTCTTGTCCTTCAGTCTGTGTTTCCTCTGCAGAGTTGAAAGCTTGCATCTTAGTTAAAAAGAAAACCTTACCAATAAAAGTTCCTATTGCACAAGGTTTTTTATCTTGATAGGAAAACTATTGATTATTTTGGAGGTGTATGGAGAGGTATTTACATCATATTGAACAAAATGGGACAGGCAATTGTAAAATATCAGTGGAGATAAAATATCTATAATGCTGCAGATGTATAAATGACTGAAAATCAGTCCCTTGGCTTACATTTTTCCCTACATAAATAATTAAAATGTCACATTTGCACTATAATAACTGTATTCAGCAGTGGAGCAATTGCAAGGAGTGAATCTCCATTTGTTCCTTACTGGATATTTTCACATTCCTTTCTGCAAAAGTAGACAGCATCGCTGAGTATTTGACACAAGGGAAAACAAAAGTAAAAAAAATAGTATCACTAGAAACAGAAACACATCCAGGAAGAGCTCTGTTTCTGTTTATGTTGCAGGGCTTTTCCTTGCTTGGTTTGAAGTTGTTTAGTTATGGCTTATTGTTTTGTTTTTTTTTTTTTTTTAATGTATTATTAACATCATCTAAACTGAACACTAACAGGTATGCACAGAATACCAAAAAACAAAGCTCTGCAAACTGTTACTGCGAATCAACAGCTAGACTGTAAAAGTTTCATTTATAACTTTAAATTGCTTTCTCCTTCACTCTTTTGCAGCTGGTGTGTGATAGTATTCTGCAGTTTGTTGACTTTAACATCACACAATATATGCAGCTAATGAGATTGCAAGAACATAGTGCTCCTCCATCATTTTGTTATCAGTGACAGTCAGTCCATTAAAAGAAGTAACCCTGAGAAACAAAATCCAGTCTTAAACTTATGCATTCTGGAAATGGTCTTCCCTTGACTGTTAACAGATAAGATGGGTGAAACATTTTGTGACAGTTCAAGACACTCAGACTCAAAGAACTGTTCTGAAACCAAAAACAGGCTGATTATCTCCTTTTAGAAAAGGTTGCTGGTTTGGTTTGGTTTGGTTTAGTTTGGCTTGGTTTTAATTCAGGACAATTAAGTGCATTTTGTGCTGCTGATGAAGGCAATAGGCTCATCTTCCTACCCTCAGGAATACAAAGGCCTTTTCTTCTGAGGTTTAGTGAGTTTCTTCTCAGTGACATCATAAGGTTTAGAAATAATTTTTTAATCATATAATACTTTGAAGATAGTTGGAGCTACTGAATGAAGATCTTCATTCATAATCTCAGAAAAAAAAAAAAAAAGTCATATTTAATACTGAAGGTTGTACTGTCTTCACTAGAAATAACAACAGGTAATTCAA
Source organism: Phaethornis superciliosus (assembly GCA_023637945.1). Taxonomy (NCBI): domain Eukaryota; kingdom Metazoa; phylum Chordata; class Aves; order Apodiformes; family Trochilidae; genus Phaethornis; species Phaethornis superciliosus. The sequence goes on from JAJQWJ010000002.1 coordinate 78,508,476, forward strand.
CGTATGGGCTACATTCTGCTCTCCCTGAGCTTACTCCAAGTGATACTCTGAATATTTATCTGTATACAGAAGCAGAACTTGGCACTGTAAAAAAAGAAGTCTCAAGCAAAGTTTGGCTGCTAATAACAATTGCAACCTATGTGTGTTTGCTAGATCTGAAAACATACCTATCCTATACAGATTATTCAGACAGAAAATTGTTCTCCCCCACTGTCCAAAATATGTTCCAGGAGGAATGGCTGGTCATACTGAAGGGGAGGGCTGGACCTCTCACTGCTGAGACTAGGATTTGCCTTAAATTTGGTGAATCCATTCCTACCTGCAGAGCCTGGGCTCCTAACCTCGGATGTGCTAAGAAAGATGTTTGGAGTAGCTAAGATTAGATTCATTGACTATCCTGTTTCTGGTTGCAGATATGTTCCTGCTAAGTGAATTTCCAGCTGAAGCAGTTGTTGAACTGTTTCGTCCTGTGGGTTAGTGATACTTGTCAGGTCCTGAAAAGGCATCATCCCCAGGGAAAGAGGAACTGGTTACTGGACAGTCTCCATCAGAGTGCCTTTTACACACAAACTGATTTTGGCAGACTGCTGCGATCCACTGTGAATTTGCTACAGATTTTTTTAGATGCTCTTTTTTAATAACTCAAAACAAAAAAGTATCTCAGGTACCTATAGGTGTGTGTGTGTGTGTTAGTGTGAGAGAGTCTGAAGAGTGTGCAGGCATTAGAAATTCTTGGATTTCATTCAACATTATTATGTGTTTTAATAATTATTTCAACCTATAGTGATTACTTATTTAAACATATGATGCTGGAAAGGGAAATTAATTGAGAGCCTGTCTCTCAATCAACAAGTAAAAATGCTGTCATTCCTCCAACTCAAATTATTCCCAAAACAAAGGAAAATTACTAAACTTCAGTTAAACAAAGCTTCTGCTATGATATTCTGAAGGACCACATCTTGCATACTACATCTATAGGACAGGAATGTAAAGTACCTTTGCTTACGTTCAGCAAGGTGTTGCTTGCTTGTTTAAAAGTGAATATATTAGTGATTACTGCAATAAAATATATCATGAATATATATGATGCATTACTTGGACAACAATCCATTAAAATTCAATCCTAAAGATTGAATAAGTTGACTTTCTTAAAGCATAAGTTGACTTTCTCATTAAATGTGCCTGGATGTGACTTATGTTTTCTGTCAGAGGGATACCAGGTAGAATCTTAACAACATAGCAGCAAGTAAGCTTCAATGTAGATAATTAAAATAATACAACTAGGGAAAGAATCTAAGCCATATCTAAGTTAAAGCTGAATTCAGAGATGGCAATTACAATTCAGTAAAAAGAGATCTTGGAGCTGTCATTAGAAATCATTAGTTCAGTATATTGTGTCTGCAAAAAAAAAAGTTGGATGAAATCAGAAAGGTTATTCAGGAAAAAAAAAAAAGAAATTTTAGGGGTTTTGTGGCTTCTGCATAAAACTATTTTCTGATCTCTTGAGTAGTGTGTACAACTCTTGTGCAAGAAGGGTGAAGATGAATTTGACATGTTTCAGGGAAGAACAGACAAAATTATCAAGGGCATGAAACAGCTGCTTAACAAAGAGAAACTAAAAGATAGTTTGGAGACATCTGAGGGGATAGGATTAAGTTTTTCAAAATCATAATTTGATTAACAGGTGGAAAATTTAACAGAGAAACTAGAGGGCAATGGAAATGAATAGATTTCTTTAAAACATAAAAGTAAATAATTTACGTAACAATAAGTGATATTCTGGAACTTGCTGCACCAATAAAATTTGGAGGTAGAGAGCATGAGCAGGTTAAGCAAGCATTTATCTAATTCATGGGTAACAGGTCCATAAACAGGTTGACAGAGAACTAAGTGTATACGTAAGTCTCCAATATTTCTCATAAAACAGCTGGAGATACCAATAAGTTTGATGGGAACAGGCTGAGCAGAGCTTCCAAGCTTCTAGGCTCTCTGTAGTGACATCTTTTTTCCACTGTGGAAGACAGGATATTGAGCTAAATGGCTCAATAACTCAGGGAGATATCTTCTGGGAGTTCTTCTGGCATACAACAGATGAGAGGGATTGTTGTACATAGCATGGGAGTAAGTTACAGACCTTCCTCGGCAAGAAGATTGGAAAGGGAATGTTTACCTTGAAATCAACTATTATTCTGCTGAACAGTTCTGGAAATAAATCCTTTTTTTTCCTTCAATCTGCTAAAGATATTTCTGCATTCTTCACAATATCAAGTTTAAAGAGGTTTAATCAACAAACACATAGTATGTATCAATGTGTATCATATTTGCAATGATAAAATCATTGGTTAGTAACATGGAGTCAAGAAAAACTCCTTTGATTTCAAATGTTATCTAAAAATAGAACTAAAGCAGAACTTTTTAAAAAAATTAGAAATCCTTTAACTAAAATAAACGTGACATGGAGCTGATATTCAACTGATATGAATTTGAGTAAGATCTTTGTTAGCTGTTTTTCATCATTGCGTAAGTTTTCATCTACTCTACAGATGGTGAGTGAAATGGTATCTCCTGTGGAAATGTCCATATGGAAGGGGAATAGCTTTTCATTTTTAAGATAGAGGAAAATAAGTTGATAAATATATTTTTTTAACAATTTCTACTTTTTAAAAGCAATGCATTAAATACCTTGTAAGTACAGACTCTATAAGTTGTAGCCTATAATGTAAAATTAAATTATTTCCCATTACTTTCTGGTTCTTAGACTTATTAATAAATAATTTTCAGTGCTCTAAATGAATGAGATTCAACAGTGATACCTCACAAGAATATGAAGTAGTTTGCACAGACAAGTTGTCAAGATTCCCCAAATTTGCATATCCTGCAAAAAATTCAGAGAATAGGCTGCTTTCTGAATTCTTGAGGTGTTTTTTTCATGGTACCCTCAGAAGAATGCATTCGTTAGCACAGAGGAGTGTCTCTCAGGGTGTCTTTAAGAACATAATAAAGGAAAATAACAATTCTTACTCAGAGACTCTCCTTTAGCTGTCCACCAGAATGAATCACAAGCCCAAATGAAACATTTAATTTAGAGCAAGTTTGTCTTGGGCTTGTAAAGGCTGTATATCGGGGCCTGGGATTATCAGCCAGTGGGATCAAGTACCTGAGGAAAGAAGGTAATAAAGATGGACTTGCAGAGAAAAAGCTAGAAGCTAGAAGCAGAAAATTCTGGGAAAGCTTAAGGTAGGATTTAGGGTTTGTTTTTTTTTTCTTGAGCAGGTGGAGTTTAAATGTCATTGTAGCATGACGAATGTAATGCATGTGTTCAACATTGATAATGTGGCATCATCCACTTCAGGGGGTCCTGCTGAGAATCACATTATGTCAAAGAGCTGAGAAGTAAACACTGAAGATTTTTCTACTGTCCTGATACTTCCATGCTGTGGTGAGCACTTCTGCATTTGAGGAGTTTGAACACAGCTAGGGAACTGCTAGGACAAAGTATTGAGTGAAGATTGAATGCAACCATTAACTGGTGTCAGGAAAAGCCTCACTTTGGGACAGAATCCTTTTTGTGGGGTTGCACCAAACAGACTATTTTCATGGACTCAGTTTAGCTTATTAGGCCAGAAGTCTGAACTCATTGGAGAGGCTCTTGATTTCTTCAAGTTTAAGACTGAAACCAAGTCTAATGTTAATGCTGCGGGGTAGACAGAGAAGAAAATACATTTTAGGAGATATATATTGATAAAAGATAAGTGATGTTTAAATCTTTTTTCCCACCCTTTTTATTTTGTCAATACTGTAGTGAAGTAAAAAAAATGACATATCAGAACGGAGATATTTAATATACCTTAATACTTCTTCATTATTAATTGACCTGAGTTAACAAAACCCTCTTTGCATAGCTACCATAGGAAAAATATCAATGTCAACTTTCAGTGATAATCACTGTGAGCTGACACTCTGCTATGCAACTCTTGTAACTAGAACATCTACAAGTTAAAAGTATGGGGATAAGGATGTGAGTAATATTAACTTGTCTTGAATCTGATTATAAGCAAACTAAAGCAGTTAAACAACAGTAGTCTCATATTTTGTATCATGGCCTTACCAGACACAATACCTAAATATTTTAGTGAGTATATAAGCAGTATGAACACCAAAGGGCCAAGCAAAGAGGGGGGTGGTGGCATGTAAAAGCCATTAAGTTAACACAAAACTTAAGACTTTTGTCTTATGCAGGACAGAGAAAAGTCAAGTTTAAAGGAGTGGAAAATAGGGTGCACTGGGTACACAAGAGGGTGACTGTCAAAACAAAGGAAAATAGATAAGCAGGACTAGGACAGATTGGACTCCTCTTTTGGGGAGAAGTAGGTGGCATAAAAAGATCAGGCATAAAATCAGAAAATTAGAAAAGAAAGACAACAAAAACACTTAGGTTTTGGCCTTTCATCAAAGACCTCTCCAATCTGATCACTTGATCAGCAACGACTGAAAACACCAAGAAGCATCCCTGTTGTTACTAACTATTTGCCATCAACTCCATGTTATTGTATACTCAGAGACATTCAGAATACCCATAGAAAAGGCTAAGAGCTTTGTATATGTAGTAATCATGATCAATAATTTGTAAGTACAACAGTAGCAAGAAGTGGGCCACTAATTCATTCACTAAAGTTTGAAAACTGACATGATTTGTCAGGCTTCTAAACAATTCCATCACAATAATCTCTGGTTAGCCAGCTGATACCTATCTATCTACCTATTCATGCATTCAATTGTAATATGCTAAAATTTTTAGTAGTTTCTTCCTTGTCATATAAATAAAATTATCATGTGGTACCTCTATTATTCTCTTAGTTAGGAAAGGGAATATCCATACCCAGAGTTACGTGTATCAGTAAATTCAATTGCAATGTAGACTTTCTGTTGTTATCAAACAATACCTGATATAGGGTACAACTCTTACCTTGCTTTCCTCCATAGAACTACATGTTATTTCAAAAATACTTTAAATGCAATGAAGTTTGCCAGACTACAACTCAATAAGAGCAGCTGCAGTATTGCTTTTATTTTATTACTATTGACAATGTTAGGGTAATTAGCTAATTAATATGGTAATAATATTAGAAAAAAAAAAACAGATGGGGATTAATTAGTCATACTAAATGTATTATATTCCATGAGTTATTTCATGGCCCAAGAGAAAAGGAAAATTAAATGAAGGCTTAAAAGCCTACTTGGTAGGTAATTCTGTTTCTTTCTTTTAAAGCAGCACATTAAATGATTTTCCTTCTAGATGAAGTGCTTGAAAAAAAGGAGTTACAGGTGTGCATTTGTTATTATTTAGGGAATCACAATAATATACTATAGCTATATATTTCTGTGAACCTGTTCTACAACTAAGGGTCTGACAGTGCCTGATTTTCCATCTTGCCACAAAGTGGAGTTAAAATAATTGATGTTGAAGCTGATTTTTACCATTGAGGAAAACATTTTCAATGGAAAAAAATATTATCATATCACTACTAATACTGAAAAAATATTTAAAGAGAATCAGTATTACTGTGTGAACATACATTACTGAGCTGTATGAAATGCCTTTAGAACTTAAAATAAAAATGGAACAAAGGCTCTTTGTAATTTATCTCTGTGTAATGTCTTTGGAAATTAAAATTAAAATGAAACACTGGAGCACTCTTATTTATCTTAGTGTGTTTAATGGTAATAAAATAGGCAAGACCAAGCCTTGGATACTGAAGTCTCTTATTCAGTGAACAGGAGTAGCACAAAAAATGACATTTACTTCTAAGCACCTTACCTATCATAAGTATTTGCAAAAACTACAGAGAAGCAGTATGGTGCAAAATGGCTAATACGATTACCATGAAAAACATCAACATTTTATGTTTTATTTGATGAAGTGATTGGGCTCATTTTGAATGACAACCTTTCCCCGTTTTTTGTAAGACTATAGTGGAAACACCCTGTGGTGCTTTTTGTTTTGAATGAGCTGAAATGCAAACCTTCCAGGAACAAACTCAGCAAATCACTTCAGAATTAAATAACAGTAGGGTATAAGCACATAAATTAGTTCGTTGTCTAAAGGCATACACACCACTGTAAATGATCTGTTTAGCTTTCACTTTATGTCAGTTCGTGATCCCTGACTTTTGCACTATCTCTGTGTCCTGGTTTAGGTCCAGCCGGTACCAACCGAGCCTCTGCTCACGCACTCCCCACACCCACTGTGGGACAGAGAGGAGAAAATCCACCCAAATGCACCTTAATCGAGACAAGGATAGGCAGGTTTGTATTCCCCAATTATGGTAACAGGCAAAAATCAGGGAGGGTCAACTTGAGAAGAAAAAAAAACTCATTTAATCTACAAGGAGAAAGAGAAAATGTGGCCAGATCTTAATACCTTTTCCCCACACCCCCACTAGTTCCCGGGCCTGGATCCCTTCGCTGCTACCTCCCCCTCAGTGGCAGAGGGGAATGAGGAGTCAGGGTTTAGGGTCAGTTTACCCATGGTGTTTCCTCCTCAGGGGGAGGACTCCTCACATTCTTCCCCCTCTCCAATGTGGGGTCCCTCTCCCGGGAGAGTCCTTCAGGAACCCCTGGGCCATGAGTCCCTCCCACAGGTGCAGTCCCTCAGGCACAGACTGCTCCCGCCTGGGCTGCACACAGAGTCACGGATGCTGCGGGAGCAGTCACCTCCTCTGCCACCGGCTCCTACATGGATGCAGAGACACATCTGACCCTCTCTGTGATCCTGCACAGGCTGCTTCTTCAGGTCTGCCCACCTGTGACACTTCAGGGGCTACAAAGCACATTTACCCCACCTTGGTCCTTCGAGGGCTGCTCCATCGTCATTCCTCAGGGACTGCTCCACCATCCTCCCTCACGGGCTGCAGGGGCACAGCTGCCATCTCACCATGGGCTGCAGGGAAATCTCTTCTTGGGCACCTTTCCTTCTCCTTCTTTAGTGTTCTTGGTGTCTTTTCTCTGGCATCACTGTCTCACCTCCTCCTCTGTTCTGCAGGTCTCTTTTTTCATATTTTTTGCAGTTTCATTTTCCCTTTCTGAATATGTTCCTCATAGAAGTGCTTCCAGCTTCCCACATCTGCTTGGCCTTTGGCATAGGCGGGATAGGAATTGGAACTGCTGTTTCCAGCAGGTTCTCACAGGAGCCACCCCAGTGCCCCCACACACATACACTTTCCAAACACCACTTTACTAACTCAAGACATGATGATGATCATCGAGTTCATTACAAGATCATAGTCTAGAACTGCCAAAGTCTAGAACATTTGGCCATCAGCTTTTTTTATGTATCATCAAAAAAATGCTTTTCAGGACACATCTCAAGAGCACAGTGAAATAGATTTCATAAAGAGTAACACGAGTATAAGTCAAATGAATTGCTAGTTTTATACTTAGTTTAATGAAGGTCATGGATATTTTTGTGGATTGGGGTGAGAGGGAATATCAGTTTCTGGAATCAAAATTACAGTCTTTATATCAAAAGGCTGAAGGTAATACCTTGCAAAATGTAGGGGTTTTTCAGTCCTAAATGCCATACTTCTAGATATAAAGTTCAACAAGCCCTTAGACAATGCTGGGGCCCAGGAATAGTGATGGCAAAGCCTACAGGTAGGATTAATAGTTAAAGTTGTCTTTCCAATGAGGCAGACATATTACATCTTTCTGTGAAGCATAAAAGTTGACACGTCTGGAAGTAACAAGTGAATAGAAGGACAGAAGTGGATAGAAGGATTCTGGGATGACTAGGGTACTAAAACAATGAATTACAGAGGCTAAGCATGCTGGCAGCAAGATAGTATGTCTGGGACTGGCTGTATCTGTATTCCAGACCTTTGATTCTGCTAAAATGTAGGAAAAAAATACTTAATTTTCCATAAATCTTTCCATAAATGTCATAATGATGCAGAATCGGGAGGGTTTGTGTTATATGTATAATGTGATATAGTTGTTAACTGTAATTACCCTGCTTAGCAGCCAGTGAGTTGTCAGAAATATTCTGATATAAAAGTTCATACTGAATACTTCATTTTCCATTCCAGTAAAGAAATACAGTACATTCGCATTATAGCAACAAAAATGGAAAATATCTCTAGATACCCATCAACAATACCTTGCTGGAAGCAAGAATGGGGAACAACTCTCTCTCCTTTGCACTAAGACTTCTACACTTGAAAGGTAAGTATCTTCCTTCAAGGGCTGGAATGAGGTGCCCTGTAGATGCCAGCTACTGTGCTTAGTTTTCTTACTGAGACAGGCTGCCTAATAACCTCTGCTATTACTAAAATCATAAGAAATTAAAAGAGCTCTGTAGCTCTGAAAGAAAAAAAATGTGCTAATGAAATTTTACATTACAATTTTGATGTCATTGATGTCTCTCAAAAAATAAACAAGAAGTAAAATTATTCTTACAAGCCTAGAAATCTCCTTCCCACCTTAAAAAAATGTTTAAGTGAAAAGTTTGTTTGGAAATATCAAAATGAAATTAATTCCTCTAAGAGAGAGACTCTGGCAAGGCAAATGTTAACTTTCTTCACAGCACATATGTACACATTATATTATTCTTAAAATTCTCTTCAGATAGCAGCAGTATCTCTGGAGAGTTTATTACACTTGATTATTCCACTTAAGTATTCATAAATATTTATGCACCAATTGATGTTCTCGATGTAATCTTTCAGTGGCTGCTACAAATATGTCACTAAAGAGAACAGTGGGGGAATCTGCAATTAGCAATTAGTGATTCAAACACATCACATGAGAAGCTGAAAATCTCACTTGTGTAAAATAAGCTTCTGCATTAAACATATGGATTAGTTTAGTTTCCAAAAGGCAAGTCACCACCAGAGAGCTAAGCCTGTTCTCCAAAGACTGTTTTGAAGATGACATAATATGTAAAGGAATAAACATTCACCTGAATTAGCTTACAAAACCTTTCTTTATCCATTAATATGCAAACATTCCATGACTCTTCCATTCCTCCTAATTTCTTTTCATCATTTCTTCAGATACATTCACACTTCTCTTGGCCACTATGACAGCGAACAGACTCTTACAGTACCTTTAACAAGCACTTCTATATTCCTGGAGTATATTACCACATACAAACACCTGCCCATACAGTCTGTTTGTTTGATTTAGAATTTTATATTAGCTTGTTTATTTTGTCATGGAGGTAGTAAACAGAGAGTATCAATCTGCTATTTGTGAGAGGAACCTCACATGTAACATGAAAGTAGGTACAATGTGTTGAAACATCATTTCCTTTTATGTGTTACTTATGATCAAATACAGCAGTGATTTATGAAGAACTAATCAGGCAGGCCATATGCGATCACATTTTGCCTGGAAGGAAAAGGATATTTTTTTTTTTTATTATTATTGATTGCCTAAAATGGATTAATGTTGTGGGGTTTTTTTCCCCCAGAATAAATTCTTAGTATCTATGGTACCCTTCATGCCAAGAGAAGCTTTGGGTTAATGTCATATTTAAATACAAAAGAGGTAGTCCCTGGCTTCTTCCTGAAGATCTCCACATGGCATTTCTTCCCCTATTCGATTAGACTGGGCCTGTGCCCTTTTTCCACATAATTGACCTGTGAATTGCTCTTTTTTGTCACATCCTGACACACAAAAGAACACTTACTCCACAATTGATTTCACTGTACCTGATAGTTGCACATAAATTCTTTTAATTTGGAAGCTCAACAATGACATAACAAACAGAAAACTGCCTCTGTAGCTTAGTTCAGTGAAGTTACTAACCCTGCATACACCCTTACTTTACACAGTTAAGCTTCCAGTTGTCTTTGACTTGTTCCTGACTAGCTCTTAACTAAGTGGACCTGCCTTGCTATTATACTGCCACAAATGTAAATATAGCATCAGCTTTATAAGCAGACAAAACCAAGTAATTGATTAGAGCAAGCTGGCTGCCAGACAGACATTGCAAGACAAGAGTTGCAAAAATGCTAATGCCCAGAGCCCTGAAAGAAAATAGGCAAGCTGCTACTGCTGTGGCTCTCATTCCTCAGGGAACTGCTCAGTGTCAGCTGCTGCCCACAGGCAAGCTTGAAGTCCCTGGCAGCTCTCACTGTGGGCTTACTTTTCTCACCTATAGCAGCAAAAACCTTAAGCTTTTCCAGGGCTGTCATCGACACCACATTGCTCACTCTGTGGCTGTCAGAGATGAGCAATTCAAAGAAAGTGAGAGTAGGGAAAACATATTCTGACCAGTTTGGGTCTGGGGGTTTTTTTGTGCCCAAGAAAACAGATGTTGAAACAGAAGGCATTGCTAGAGACTTTAGGAAAAGCTTAGCTTCATAATGTATTGGTAGATCATTGTAATCAGCCTAAGTCCATTTGTCACTCTTGCCAAGCTTGGTACCTGATAAGACCCGTTTTAGTGATTGTTTTTCTATGTACTATATAAACATTTTCTCTTATGTGCTATAATTTTTATTGCAAAGAATACTGATGCCTTTGTAAAGGAATATGTTTGGAAGGTGGAAAACAATAATTTAGGAAGTGGAAAATATAGATTTGATGTGAAACAGAAATGTTTTTCCAAGACTAAATAAAACTGGGCCAAACATTAAAATATCTGTTCCTTCAAAGCTCAGAAAATATTCCCTCATTCTACAGATGACAAGCACAAGGGAACAATACTTTAGTTGTGTTTCTTCCAGTATATAATGAAACCATACTTAACCACTTAGATTTAGATAAGTGTTTTTTCCAGCTTTTTTATATTCCCTTAGACCATGAGAAAGAAATTGAATTTAAGAATCTCATCCCAGGAATTGTTCAGGAGGAGGGTTATTGCTTCTGTTAACATGTTTTTGGATTGGATCTGTTAATATACTTTCATTACTGTCATACCATTTCCAGCTTTCTAACTCACTCGGAGCTATAGGCAGTGAAGTAATCGCAAGAACTATCATTTGAGGTGGCAAACTGAATCAGGGAGGATTATTTGTATGTGTTAACAGTTTCCATTTTAGGTGAACTAAAATTTGATGTCATAACACAATAGTAAGTTTTTATATATTTCAACAATCTTATTTGCATAATTTAAGTTATAATCAATGCAATATTTTATTGGAGGTTTGAAAAAGAACTGTCTGATCTATGGAATCAGGCAGTGAAGACAGAACTTACATAGATCTTCCTAATGTTCATGAAAGAAATGAATCCTTGTCAGAAATTTAGAAGATTCATATGTCAATATAGTGTCACTTTGAGACATAAACTCACAGCATCCTCTTCTGACATTCATATTCATATTCCAGTTTTGGCACTGAAGAGGAATTCAGCAAGGGGGAAATAATGCAGATATGATATCATGAGAAGCAGTAAATAAACTGACATTAGCCACATCTAGAGTAATCTTCTGTCAAAAGCACAAGTATTAAATGGCACCGACAAGTGGAAATCTGTGAGGTTCCAGGTAATTTAATATAGAAATGTTTTTACTAAGAAAAGCAGGCCCCTAAATGAAAGGAAAAGGAATGAAAATTCAGTTAAAGAAAATACTAAATTTGCAGGTGCAGGCAAAAAGGTAGAAGAGTTCTTTAATTTATGGAGTAAACAGATTGCTGGTGAAGAGGTTCTTCCTCATCAAAAGGCACAGTTATGCAACAGCAATGAAGTCAGTATAACAATAAAGAGAGTGATGTAATCTAGGTTCTAAATAGTCTGAAAAACGTTGCCTTTGAAGTAACGGTTTTGTTCATTAGAAATAATCTTTTTGCTAGTTTGAAAATATCAAGAATTACTGACCTCACAGAAGGATTAAGGTTGTTCAGAAGACATATGAAAGTCAGTGAATTAAAAAAATATCCAAAAGATGTGTCATAAACTAGAAGTAATGCTACAGGAATGCTACAAATTCTTTCCTAATAAAAAAAAAAATTTAAAACAGTTATAAAGATGGAGTTAAAATCATCCAAATAAAAAAAAGGAGCAGACATGTAAACAATTTAAAGTAAAGCAAGTTTATGATTGAAATACAACATTTAAGCACAAAGTGTGAATGAGTCATGTCCTCTTTCCCTTTAAAAACTGAATGAAGGTTCATTAAATTTAAATAATCCAGCTAGATGGTTTTTAACAACTTTTTTTAACAGTTTATCAATCTAAGTAAATATATATTATTATTCCTCACCTAGGATGAAAAATATTTGTTTTGCACGTTGAAAATATGGACACTCAGGAACATCCTGAACTCTCAAAATTCAAACTTCTACAACATTTTTCATGTCACTGGATTATCACAGGGTAGATGCAACCCTTTAATTCCACAACAAATATTCAGTCTTTTCTAAATAGGAACAACTCCAACTTGGAATAAATATGACAGATCTGAAGAAAGAATGGTACCTCATATAGTGAAAGTTACTTTCTTGTCTCCTTTTACTAGATAAGCATCTAGAAAGTTATTAGCTAATAATGCAAAAAAGTAAATACAGAATAATCAATGCAACCAAACCATTTCTGTCCTATAAAAATGCTCAGAAAGGACTGAAATTTCTGATTTTCTGTATCTATTTGCCTGCTTCCATACAAAAATAATCCCACACTTGATTTATGAGATAATCCCACTGCTGGTTTGTGATGCTGTTTTACTGAGCTTTTATATCTGTTCCACTATTAATTCCTCTAAAATAAACCTGACCTTCACTGGCTGTTATGAACCAGTCACTGGAGAATGTGTAAGTGCTGAAGTTGTATCAAAACACTTCTTAGAATAACATGGAGAGAATGTTCTCCTTGCCTACAAGATAATTACATAGCTGATGTTGCCCGCTTGGAAGACGCACTTAAATGTATCAGCAGTGCTTGAGATAACATCTTCTAAGTGCTTTTTGATTAAGTCTTTTTATAATTACTCATTTTCACAAAGCATATATCTATTTGAAGGGCACCTCAGTTATCAGAGAGAGGATATTAATGGAAGCTTTTTACTATTTTAAATTTCTTACATTGCTTTAACATTTTCCTTAGCTTTAAGAGAAATGAGAAAAAGTTGTGGAGGCTGTGTGTGAATACCACCCATGCCATGGTTCCCTGAATTTTGATATAGAACCTAAATTATTTCTCCTCTAACTATGTGACTATGCAGAGATTAAGGATATATTTGGTAGATACTCAGCTTGGAAGTTGGACTAGAGAATCACAATATATCAGGCAGTAGAAGTGTTGGCAAACAAAACCACAGAGACTGCAGGTCTTTAACAGAATTTTTAATAGCTACTGCTTTTATTTCTAAGCAATGAAGCATTTTTATGAGACTGGTGAGAAATCTGCAATAATTGAATAACCCTTTAATAATTTCTGAAAACCTCTAAGAGTCTGGCATGTGAACAGACCAAGGACACTTTCAAATCTTGCATTAAATACTTGAGAAAACTGAATAATCCATTGAGTATTACCAGAAATACCTTGTCAGTATATCAACTGGTCAAATAATTCCACCAGATGTTGTTGATAGCTTGAAGTCACTGGAGGAATAAAAGTATCATGATCTTAAAAAGAGTCATCTCAAATGTGAGGTAATTCTCATTTTCTTTTCAGAAACTGTTTAGCTAGATGTCCTTAAAATGTTTTCAGATATAAACTCAAAAAAGGAGTTGTGACTACTTTAGGGAAGAAACTTATATTCAAAGCAGAGAGGAATGTATTTAGAAATTTATTTACCATTGTCCAAATATCTTGGAAAAGTGAATTTCTGAAATCTTTTTAGGCAGTCAACTCACACATACATGTCATGAAGTAAATGCTAGGAGTAAATCAATCATTAATGCAGCTTCAATTCTTGATTGTATAATGATATTGGAATATAGAGCCAAATAAGAATTTTATATTAGCAAAAGAGAGAACTTCAGTAGGATTTATATATACAGAGCATTGACTAGATTGCACATTTATTTTTTATTTTGACACTGTCAGCACTTCTGCAGGAAAAAAAAAAAAAAAAAGAAAAAAAAGGAAAAAGAAAAAAGGAAAAAAGAAAAAAGAAAAAAGGAAAAAGAAAAAAAAAGAAAAAAGAAAAAAAAGAAAAAAAGGAAAAAAGAAAAAAGAAAAAAGAAAAAAAGGAAAAAAAAAGAAAAAAGAAAAGAAAGGAAAACAAAGGAAAAAAATAGAAAAAAAAAAAAGAAAAAAGAAAAAAAAAGAAAAAAAAAGGAAAAAAAAAGGAAAAAACCAAACAGAAAAAAAAAAAAAAAAAAAAAAAAAGAAAAGGAGATTGCTGTGTGAAACAGACCTTTCCAACCATGGACAATTTTTTTGGAAGAATTTGGAAGTTATTACTCATTTTTATTCCGAGAACTGTAGCAAGAGATAAAACCATAAATGTAATTGCTAGATTTTCTGTGCCAAAACTGACACACCTGACTCTAGACAATTTCTACTACATAAAGAGAGCTCATTTCCATATGCAGATTATCAAGAAGAGTCTTTGAGATGAATGCCATGTGAATCTATCATAATGACTACAATCAGAAATCATGGATCAGGCTAGAAGAAAATAAGATGATCATCATCCACATCTAATGTGGAATACCTGTATCCACTACTAATAAATCATACTAATATTACTAATAAATAATTATGCATTAGTAATGTGGTTATGTGATAGACATAATCAGTCTGGAAGTGTATGCCAGACAAAATAAGAATAAAGAAGAGGAGGTTGTAGGATACTAACTAAGTGAAGATTTGGAGAGGGAAGAAAAAGGAAAAAAAAAAGCAATCATGCCTAAGAATCTAGTAGTTTGAAAATGACTTTTAGAATAACTACTTTCTTTGTTGATGGCACATTTAAGCAGGCAATATATAATTTTAATTTTAAGTGTTAGCAATAAATATGTAAAGCCTGTCATACTATAAAAGCATATCAAATGTGAGGGTGAGAAAATAATTTTCCCTTCCAAGCAGTGATTGAATAAAAGATATTAGTGTAAACAGATTCTGTTGGCAGATGGCTTTGTAGAACTTCTTCCATTTACCATCTCAGGTAGTGAAATTTCAGTTCTCAAGTTATTGATTTAGCTTTACAAAACACTATATAATACAATCACTGTGTAGTCCAGGTGCTTACTGCAATACACCTTCCATACTCACTTTGCCTACAGGAAAATCTGGACAGGAAAATCTGATATCAGCATTCATTAATACTGATTTCAAGACTTCCAAGACATAAGATAACTCATAGTCTTTTTAGACTTCTGATTCAGAAAATAAATTCTTTCTATTTCCTCTAAGTCTTGACTTCTTAATTCAGATTTTCTATAGAAAATATTGCCTTAGTTGACAATACGTTGACTCAAAATATTTGAAGAAACTTTTGAAGTCCAATCTTAATCTAAAGAGCAAGCTTAGCCTATCTTGCATAAACCTAATTGACCAGTCAAATAGTGGTACTCGGTGTACTCTGATCCTACAGTGTAAAAAACTTTATGCCCTATTATCAAGAATACTGAAAGATAGACAATATGTATGAATCCTGATTATGTGCCATTTATTGCTAATGAAACCTTGGTGAACCTCAAACTGCATTTGCTTGCTGCAGCTGCCCTTTACTGTAAGGCACTGAAAAGAATTGAAAATTGAAAAGAATCAGATGCCATCTATTAGGCATATAAGTACTTTAGACACATCTGATGACAAGATGCTTGGAAATTTTTGGCTTCAAATGAGAAAAAGAGAGAGGAGGAAAGAAAGAACTCTTGTCTTAACTTACAAGAACACAAAGTCTTTTTACAAGACTGCATCTCAGGATAACTAATTATAATGACTGCTCCACTAGGATTTTCTCAATTATTATATACTATCTATCTCGGATGAATGATTGGCTTAAGACAGAAAATGATACATGCCATCAAGATGTTTATATTATCTACCTGTCTGAATGACTATGCTTGATATTTCTTTAAAGATACTTCTTAAGAATCTACAGAGTACTGAAAGCTGTCAAAGAGCAACATTTGAAAGCAAGAATATCTCCTCATGAGGCTGTTAATGCAAATGACTACTACTTTAAAAAAAAATAAATTAAAAATGGTCTCCAGAGTTTTGATTTCCACGTAAAATACAGCTCTTTCCAAAGATATGCCTTTGGAAAGTTTCAATATTGTTTGGGGAAAAATAATAGAATTGGCCCCTGTACCAATGGAAAAAGCCCCAGATTATCATTTATTGCTTGGTACATAATGTTGATGCATGAAATAACTGGCCATCACTTGAGGTATGTGTTTTCATCTAGCACTTTTTCAGATAAAGAGTGTCTGATCCCCCTACAAAGATCTAGTGTTACCACAGGAAGATATCTTAGTCTTCAGCTGATCTCTAGATCTCCACTTCAGTGAGCAAGTGTAGTTATGCAAGGCATTTCTCTAGCTAAGACTACACAACTATTTTGCATCTCTGATCTTGCATTGTGCAATATACACACTGAGGGTCATGGTGTAAATCTGACACAAGTTCCATGTATACCAGATCCTTCCCGTTAGTCTTTCTTGAGTGATGAAGCAAAGTATTATAAAATTTTTAGTAAAGACCTGAGTACAAGAAATCTGTATCAGGCTACTTCTTAGGTATATGTAGGTGACTGATTACTTTGGTGAAAGCTGTTATTTATATAAAAATATTCCTGATTTTAAATCTACTGTCATAATTGTATTATTTTATAAATTACTGCATCTATAACTGTGGGAACTAGGAGTATATCCTGATTCCTGGGACCAGATGCACCCTCTGCCTCCATCCCAGTTTGAGGTGAGAGGAACTCTCCACCTGTAATATTTATTGTCTAGCCAAGTACCTGACCAGGCTAATGAAGCAGCAAGGAGGATCTGGAACATGTTGCAGAGCAATCCCTGGCATCAGGGTAGCCATATCCAGTATGAACTAGAGGAAGAAAATGCAATGGCAGACAGCAAGCAATGGCAACATGTAATCCGTTTGGTGGAATCCCAGTGGGATCTGTATTACCCATCCACATTGAATAGCATCCCAGGTGAGAGCCAACTAGTTTCAGGGATGCTTCAGCAGAGATGAAATTTCTAGTGTTTTACCAAACCAGAAATATCTCTAACATGTATATATTATATATATATTAAACAAATAGACCATTACCTTCTGAAGTAAAATAAAGGCAATCTCCTGTGGAATACTGAAGAAGTATTTGATACGTGTCAGACTGTAAGTACTTAGGATGCAGGATAACACATTGCAAAGTCCAGCAATAGCCTTTAAAAATATATTTTATATATTAATATGAATGAGCTCTCCAGAGAGTCAGAATTAAGATGTTTGTAAGCATTTCATTGAAAATGGCCATTGTTGCTTTGAGAGCAATAATTATTTGTCAGTGGTGTGGTGATAGTAATAAATGAGGCTTAAAAGTATTGACCTTTAATATTTGCAGAAGAATTGAGTTGATTGTAATTTTTAACTTATTGTTTGCTTGGGTTTATTAAATGTTTATTAAATGTGTGTTAATTTTATCTGTTGGGAAGTGTTTTTTTAATATATACATTAATATTTTTCTATCAAAATTAATGTATTAAAGTATTCCTTATGATTATGTTACTACACTCTTTTATGGTCTTTGGACTTGAAGTCAGGTACTCTAGAACCAGTCTAGGATAGAGAATGTGTTAAAATGCTTTGTTGGATAGAAGAATGCTTAGAAACTTATTAGTTATATCTAGAGTTAATTTTTCAGTGCCTGTTTGCCTCAAGGGCAAGATGTTTAGTCATTCAGATCAGCATCCTAAACTGCATTACAATTTAGGAATACACTACTTTTGAGTGGAAATCTAGTTGTTGAAAGGTGAAAGCTAGTGTAGGGTATGACCAAACTTCAGTAAACTACAAACTTAAGAGTAGGGAGCATCCTTGAGTGCTTTTAAAAATCCCGGTTTATGTGATATGGCAACATAGCCTTGCCTCACCACCAGCCTCAGACATGACTGGTACAGGGGATGGAATAGGATGCTGCATTCAGTCTCTGACACTATTAAGGGAGAAGCTACTGCTCCACCATTCACACCATTCAATGAGTCTCACACACACCATCGGAGACTTGAACAGAAATTAATAAGTTCCTTTGCATCAGATGGCTCCATTGAGCTGAAGGGTGACTCTTGACTTCTCCCTCACACACACCCTCACTCAGGCACACTTCCTTCTCCTTCAGGCTCAACCCCAGGTTTCCCACAGAAGATACTCAGGAGTCACATTTTATTTGACTTGTAAAGCAGCCTGAGATAGAAGCTTCCAGAGAGGGATACCAAACAAAGAAATCCCTGAACAATTATACTCTGTGGACTATATACCTGCCCCTAGCCATACAGTCCAGTGGTGTTTTTTGATTTGGGGTCTTCTAAGAGATTATTGGATTCTCTATCTCCAGGAAGGCCATTAACTGTTTCATCTTGTTGAGTTGCAGTTTCTGCTGACTGTTGTAGCCTCCTTATCTTTTGGCTTGCCCTTCTTGTGCACCTGCTTGCTGGCAGAACGTGGGAAACCAAAAAGTCCTAGACTCAGGAAAAACATTTCTTATTCACATCTAAAACATCACAGTGTTATCAACATTCTTCTCATAGTAAAGACAAAACACAGCACTACACAATCTCCTGGGAAACTTACTAAGATCATTAACTCTGTTCCAGCTGGAAGTATATCTAGGAGAAAATCCACAGTTTGTGGCCAAAGGCTTCAGCAAATCTGGCTACTCATGCTGAGTTAGTAAAGCTAAGCAAACAAAATTCTAAATCACACAATATTATAATTTTAGGCTATTCTTTCTGTTTAAAAGGTACTTATTTAAGTTAAAAAACTGGTATTTCTAAACTACAGCTCCTCTCTGCTGCTCCTTCCTTCTCACAATTTTATCCTGCTCCAGTATGGGTCCTTTCCATTGGCTGCATCCTTCATGATTAACCAGCTCCAGTGTGAGTCCTCTGCACTGGCCTTCAGGGCATATCCAGCTGCTCCACCTTGGTGTCTTCAGAGGCTGTAGAGAAACCCCTGCCCCACCAGGGTCTCTCCAGCAGCTGCAGGTTCATCTCTGCTGGGGTGCCTGCAGCCCCTCCTTCCCTCCTCTTGCTCTCCCCTTGGGGCTCACAGGTTGGTTTCTCACCCTGTTTTTCTCAACCCTGGCTACTGGAAAGTGCTTTGCAAAATTATTAAATATAGAAATAGCCACCTAAGTTTTGGTCAGCCTATTTAACTATTGGTATCCATTATTCCCAGTTTCATTTCAGTGTCTTTGCTGGGAATTTGTGTGGAAAAGTAAAATAAGATGCTAATTTTACAATTTCAGAAGAATTTTTCTGAAAAAAAATTAAGTGTCATTCATTATGTAAAGCACTAAAAATACTGTCTTCCTCTCTGTGATTTGTGGAACTGGAAACAGTTGTACACAATTTAAGTCAGTGAGAATGTTTGCTTCCTGGGGCCCTTCCAACAGATGAGTTATGTGGTAAACTAAAAATACTAAAGAAGAAAAACACCAAATAGCAAATTTAAGTTTCTCAAACTGTGCAATTAAAAAAACAAAAGATATAATAAACTCTGGTTCTGAAAATAATCACAATATCACATGAAGGTTACTCACCAAAATCTTTCTTTTAGTTTTTGGTTTGGCTGAGGGTTTTTTTGTTTGTTTGTTTGTTTTTTTTTTCCCCTAAGACATACATGTGCAACAGAAAGACTAAAAGCAAATATATTTTATTGCTTATTTTAAAGGTGTATTTCAATAACACAGTACAACATTATATTACATGTAATAGTGATTCAAACTGTGGTAGTTAGCTTCGGTGTGTTTTTTGTTCTAGTTGATGAAGTTTGGAGTATTTCCTAGAAAAATTAACAACCAAGCAAATTAGGACAGAGATTATCCTTAGAAAATCCTGTAGAGGCATATTATAGTTCATGGTTATTCATAGAAGTAAATAAAAGAGGAATCTTGGCCTTTGTTTTGGCAATGATGTGGCTGGTCCACAGCATGTTTGCAGACCACAGTTTCTGATGTACCATGATTCCCTGTCCCTTAAGTCCCTTCATCTTGGCATTTTCCTCCCTTTCACCCACAAGTACCGGTGTAATTCTACTGAATTCTGCACAAAGCAGAATCTGATACCAGCAAGAGACAGTGCTTCTGTCCTCTCTCTCATAAAAAATTTAGAACCACAGTTTTAGCCATATTTCAAAGAGCAAGATTTTTCTGTAAAGTAATACTATGAAGTGTTTCTGAAAAAAATCCTCTTGGTAAAGTCAGATTTAGCAACAATTTCAAGAGTTGCCATTCCAAGGGTGTTCATCTGAATTTTAAAATATGCTTGAATATGTATAGATACCTAAAAATACTGAACTGTAAGTTCATAGAAAGGTAGTAAATAGATCTGCCACAGACAGTGTGCATATGAGACTTTATTTACTACTTCTAAAACTCACATAATAGAAATAACTATTGTGATTTACTAAAAGTTAGAATTAAAAATGTTTTCAGAGGGTTTGAGTTTTTTTCATCAGATTTCATGGGATATATGGAATAAGAATGAATTTCACTGCAATGAAAAAGTCCATGCCATTAGTGACATCCTCTCAAGCACAGGAAAAAGAAGGATCTTATGCAATGCTTATATATGCAGTTTATCCAGAATCCAAATAGATCAGAGGAAAAAGAAGTTTACAGAAACTTACGTGATTTTTTCAACTGTTTTTTTTTTGCCATGAAGAGAGACTCCAGTGATGAAAAGAATTTGTAACAAGAGAAAAACTGCCAGCTTTCAGGATGGTTTGCAGACACATTCACAGGCTTGTCTGTAACACAGCAAGCAAAGGATCCACAGTATATTCTGCCCCGATGGTTGTGGCAGCATCCCCAGGAGCTGTGGCCCAGCAGTGCCATTCTCCTCCCTTGAGGCACAGATTGTTTAAAGGTCCCGGGGAAACAAAACTGGCTCTGGATTGCTGAGCTCCATCTCTGTGCCCTGGAAGTGAAAAGAGCAGGGAGGCTGGAAAGATTACTTCCGTGACACTCAGGTAAAGGGAGGGAAAGTGAAGTGGGCTCCACTGCCCCATTTTGGAGCAATTCAAAAAAAATCAGGCAGTCCCTGAGCACTCCTGGACCACAGAGGAAGATCCCCTCTCATTCACTGGAAGGTGGTGGTTGATCATTCCCCTCACTGGAAACAGTTGTTATCCCAGTGTGTTGAATGTTCTCACATTGATCCTGCTTCATTTAGCACTCTGGACAGGAAACAACATGTGTGAAGCTAGATTCAATGCAAGAGTCATGATTTAAAAGGCAAATGAGATATACAGACCTTTAACAATCATCCTTTAATATATCAAGCATACTGCAGACATCATTCTCAAGTGCTTCTTTTTCTTAAGTACTAGGTATAGTCTTTTACATACATATATATCCTAGGATTTAAATTCAGGACACATTCTTTCTAAAGTAACTTCGTGTTTCTGTGAGATGATGAATGGATTGAAGTAACCCATCTTGACAGAGAAAGATATCATCTTAATAATCTGATATTTTATGTTCTTTGTTATAATTAATTTTGCCTCAGATTAATGAATTCTGTTTGCAGTAGCAAGCTAGCAAATGAAAATCATTCAGCACAAGTGTGAAATATAATGGAAAGATGAGGCTATCTGGTATGCAAGGCATAAATGGAAGTATTTAAGAGTTACTATTTAAAAAAAAAAAATATTAAAAAATAAATCTCTTTCCCTCAGAAGAAAGCAAATGCATTTACATTCCTGAAGACAATTACCAAAGCCACAGAACTGAAAAACTAAGCTTTCCATTTTCTTCTCAGAACACCCCTTTTGTTCTCACTTATTTTTCTGTATTGTGTAATGTCCTTTCTAGCTCTCTGTTCCAACACAAGTCCAATCATTAAAATAAAATGAAAAAAAAAACAAAAACCAACCAACAAACAAACAAAAAAACCCCCACAGTACTTTTTGTTTCTATATGAATTCTTACATGGCCTCATCTCCTGAGGAATGCACATCTCTTTCAAATAGGTCCCACTGTAACAGCTGCCCAGAAGCCTAACACAGCCGAGTGCTGCTTAATAAAGCCATTACACCAGCAAGCAAAATGGAATGGATCCATAAGCTGGAAAGGAGCAGTACTAAGGAGCCAGGACACAGGGCTCCAGGTCACAGTGCTGAGAGCAGAGCAAAGGCATCAGCATGAGAATCAAATGTCACAGGTAGAAGTGATCAAGGAGGTCCGAGATCTCCAGACTGAAAGACAGCAAGTAACTCCATAGCAACCAAAGTCTGAGACAGACGGGTTTCTGGTGAAGAGGAACCAGACGGCACCCTGGCTGTGATTCACCAGGCTCTGGAGTAGCAAATGACACAGAGAAATGAGCCTACTGCTGGAAATACCAATACAGTAATTTTACCCATTAGTTCATCCAGAATTAAACCAGCAGTGGCCAGACTAATGAACACAGGACCTATGTATAAAACAAAGGACCTGAAATATCCTTCCAGACTGCAGCATCTGCCTTGAAAATTAACATGAAAGTTCCTAATGGTATCTGGAGCCCCAATTTATATTTTACTGGAAAGACTATAATCCAAAAAAACATCCCAAACCCCAACAATATCCCTCTCCACCACCCCTCAAAGAATCAAAACCATTCCAGGGAAAGGCTGTAGAAATTAACTTTATGTGATGAGGCAGAGTGGCAAAGACCAAAGGAAAAAAAAAACCTGTATGAAGCTAACAAAACCCTACAGAAACCAAGACTTCATGCTGGCATAGAATTTTACTGTAACAACAGATGGAATACTACCTGCCAGGCTGTAAGGCGACCAAATCAGAAAATACACATATAGCAAATAGTGGCAGAGAGCAGTGTGGAGTTACCTGTGGACATTAGAAAGCTATGTTTTCCCAGTAATGTGTGCTCTCTGAACTATAAAAAAAATACATGCTCTCAGAACTATAAAAAAATACATACTACATACATAGGTCCAAAAAGCCTCATATGCAGAGGACAATACAATATTCACTGTAGCAAGGTAAGAAAATAGGTATATGACTCCATACCCCAGAGCCTAGTGGATACAGGTGAAAGAGGAGGAGTCTTCAGCACTCCAGCAAAAGGACTGCTTTTGAATTTAATCCACATCTGTTTAATGTGAAATATATATGGTCTTGGGAGAAGTAACTAGAAGAATAAGTAACAAGAATGTGTCTGCTTTTCTGATATTGGTGCTGCTGAAAGCAATGATATATAGAAGGCAACACAGGGATATGTGTTGTTTATTTTCCCCTATTTTCCCCTTAACATGCCACAGCTTGTCATCTGGGAGTATCTCCATTATTTCTGGGATACTTCAAACAATGTTTTTGTCAGGTTCTGTTTTTGCTGTGAAGTACAGATACAAAGAGGGAAAGATTTCATTTCAGACTCTTGATGCTCGCTTCCTGTGCACTTCAAATAGACATTCCTCTTTCATTCTCATACCTATTTTCTGAATTGTCTTAGCAATGCACCCATGGAAAACCAAAGGAAAAAAAAAAGGGTGTGGGGGGGAGCTGGAGGGTGTATAAAAGGAAACAAAGTCAAATTTTTATAACCAGATGCTTAACTCACTGTTGCCTTTTTTGTATGGATATTTTATGACATTATATGGAATCCTACTTCTGACATTTCCCTGCTTCTTTTCAGCAGGAAATTATGTCAGTTTCATGCAGTACAGTAAATTCAACAGAAAAAGTGTTATTTCTCTTTAATTTAAAGGAGAAGATATAGCATATGGAAACTTGTGAAAAGAGTAATTAGCCATGCATTATTCCAAACTCATTGCAGACCATGAGTGATTTGGAGTGGGGGATGTTGAGTCATGAGCATACTCCAACAAAGTGGTTGAAGAGCAGGCAATCCTATTCTTTAAAGTGCTAATATGCAAATTTCATCAACAGTAACATAATAAGTTTGACTACACAGTTTGTTGTAAGCTGTTCTTCAAGGCATATCTTTTCTTCCAGCTTGCTTGCAAATAGGAGGAGGGAAGGAATTGAAGTCATGAAACTGTAGCTGTCCAGATTGTGAGTCTTGTTAGGTTTTTGTAATATTTGCTTTGGTAGGGCTCTCAGTGGTTAATCAATCAGGCATGCTTAGGACTACTAAATGTCTTTAAGTTTTTCAAGGGCATTGTAGCTTAGGATGGGCTACCTTTTTTGTAGCTATTCTAAACCCACTGTTATCAACTTGCAGAATTTTTCAAGTCTTGCATTGTTTAAACATTATCTTAAATCCTTAGCTCTCAGTTCCATGTGACTACATAAGAATCTCAGACTTCATTTGAAAAGTACCATGAGTTTCAGTTCTTGTAGGACATGGAGAAAAGCTCTTTCTCTTTTGAAAAAGAATGCCCACAATCTGTTATTTTTAAGATCATGATTGGTACAGAGAACTCTTCATGTTATGACTTTTAATTAAGGCTTGACAAAATTTTCAAATATGCATAGAAAGTTTCTATGCAAGTATCATCTATTATATTTTCATATGAACATATGTTTCTGCTGTTGAAATTCAGTTAACAAGACTGATCAAAAGGAAACAAGTTTGCATATGTTTGTGAAAATCATTGCCACAGGAACTCATTGAGGCAAACACTACAGCTACCATCTAAAGAGGAGAGGCTAACTAATAGCATTGCTAGGCTTCCATGCCTGTGCAAGCTAAGATGATAATAAGGTAATCAGATTTCACGCTTGAGGGTGTTAGCTAATCGCCTGCAGAGGTTTGGCACAGCACAATTGGCTGAGTGCATCTTGTTTGTTTTTATGCTTGCTCTAAGACATCAGTTATTCACTGCTACTGTCAACCACTCACTGGACAAGATGAACTAAATGGTTTGTTCCAGCATGCTGAACTCTATGTCCTGTAATAAATGTTATCATAAATATAGCAAGCCATCCGTTTTAAGGTATCAATAAAATGTTCATTGTAGCGCCAGAACTGTTTAGTGGGAGTGTGTACTGCTGCCCTCTACTGACATACAAACTTATGCAAGGGTACTGATAGTCTGAGTTTTGTGTTCCTGATTCCATGGAAAAAGACACAAATATTATCTTCAATGTGAGTGCTACCTATATGCTGCTGAGTGGAACATTTTGTGCTTATGTAAATATCAAGAGAAGAATTGGAAAAGCTTTTATGTTCCCCATACTAAAAGATACAGAAAAGCCACACAATATGATCCCATGTTTTAAGCATAAAGACAGAAAGACTTCTCACTCACTATCTCATCACCTAGCCTCAAAAGCACCTGGCAGAAAAACTTCTGCTTCTTCATCAGCCCTTTCCTTTACATGCCACAGAAATTGGACGAGTGGCACAAAGGGAGATGAGCTATTCCCTCATCTTCAAAGCATTCATCTTTTCAAAGTCCTGATCAAGACTAAGGTGAAGGGGAAAGCAGACTTGAGAAAGAAAATTCTGAAACTAAGTACTAAACTATAACAACCTAACACCTTTTAATAGTCCCATGTAATCTTTCAAACTCACAGTAAAATTGCACTTGATTTGTCATTATGCTTGACAACTGGATTTGGCTACAAGTCTTTAGATGATATATAGATGCAGCTTCTTATAGGATATGTTTATTATATAAATTAACATATTGTCTGTCTTTTCTGTCATCCTGCTAACACCTCACATAGACTTCACACATTCTAAGAAACATTTAGAAGTTGCAAACCCAAAAATAAATGGCAGTGTATTTTGTCATACTCCTTCACACTTAACTTTTAGCTAGGCAGTTATATTTCAATAGGTGCAAGGTACTGCACTCTTTTTGACAATGTCTATAAGCATTTTATTGATTTAATTGTATTCCAAGTCATTAAACAAAATGTCTCCAAATTGTCCTTAAATAAAGAGCAAAACACTACACAAACAGGAAGCCAACGGGCTACAGAAAATTGAGTGTTTTCTTTTACCTCTATCTGTTATTCATTAGTTCTCACACAAAGAAAAATATTATTGTTTTAATAATGTGATATATTTGAAAGCCAGGAGGGACATACAAGTTTCTGGAGTGGTGCACATTCTGAACCTTTTTATTCTGAAGATGGATGCAGAAATTCTTCTTCACATACGGCTTTTCACATCTATCATAACATTCATTTTTATTTCAGCCTATACCTAGTTAATTTCTTTTTTTTCAGATGCAACTTGCACTATGAATAATACTATTTTTCTGCATTTTAGGATAATTTACGTAAGATACAAAGTCATCACTGAAGAAACAATTTTAAAAATTTGCTCTTCTTTTCTGTAGGAAATAGGATCAGATGCAATGCAGTAGCACAGTGTATTCACCCTTGGACAGCTAGCCAAGTCTGAGGTTGATACTTCCACTGATACCAGAATTAATCAGGTTTAAGATTATTTGCATGTATTCACAGACATTTATTTTTTTTTTAATCAAGTACAGAGGCATGTATACATATGCACAATATTAGCAAGCAGAAACTTGTCTACTTTGGTAGTGGACACAGCCTGTTTCAGCTGTAGCAGCCTATCTGTCACCAGCTGCTCCATGCAGAATGGTTTATCTGAAAACTACAACGCAAAGAGTGGCTCTTCACTCATCTTCTGCTTTCGGTGCTATTTCTTATTGAAATTGCAGGAATCTGAAAGTCTCTTTGTGGACAGCTTCATCCATTTGGAAATTCTATAGTGACTCCACTGCAACACTGCAGATCCATTTATACCTTCCTTTTGTGTGTACTGAACTTTGTGGGACAAAACATCAGGTTCCATGTGCCTCAATAGTCATAAACAGCTGTAAAGTGCTTCAACTCATACACTTGGCTAGGAGTTAAAAGAGGAAGAAGAAAAAAAAACACACAAAAACCAAACAAACAAAAAAACAAAAAAAACAATGAAAAAAACCCCAAACATTTAAGAAAAAATCATTCAGAAAAGGTCCAGGCCTACACAAGGCTTTCTTGGACATATGAGCTCCATCACAGAGGCAGAAGAAGCATCTGATCCACCATTTACATCCAGCTGATTTCAGCTAAGAGTACTTTTGAAAACACAGGAGGATGTGTCAACAGTGCCATAAGCATCCATACACAGCTCTCACTGTAACTGAAAACACCATCAGTGTTTTGTCATGCATTTGTTGCAGCTGTCTCAGTGCTTTTGTGCTTCTGAGTACAGTTACAGTTAAGAGTAATCTGTTGATGCTCTGAATCACCACATCTTGAATCAACCAAGAAGCCACAGACAGGCAGTTCTTCTGTAAGCTACCCTTACTCTTTTCCCATTACCAGGTGCATCCTACCCTGTTCCAAAAAAGGCAGCTCTCAGGAATGAATTTTTAGCTTTGAATTTTACACTCTTTGGAGTCTGTTGAAACCAAAATGCATACAATTTCTTATTTCTTTACAAAACATATCATGAAATATATTCTCCCAAACCATTCTAATTTCAGTTCTTCCCAGTCCATTATTTTGAGACAGAAATCTGCAACATAGCAGCAATCCTGACTTTTTTTCCTAGAAATGCTGACAAGCCTTAGAACTCCATATATTTTACCTTAAAATATTCACTTTTTCAATCAAAGCCTGAAGGATAATGATGGACGAAGGGAGACAGAATTCACAAGATAAGGAGTCAGACTAATCAAGCTGGCATAGAGGAATTTGCATACTTTACCCCTCACACACTTCACAAAAACTCATCTAAATCTGGATCCAAATTCTCCAGTCT
Organism: Phaethornis superciliosus; assembly: GCA_023637945.1. Taxonomy (NCBI): domain Eukaryota; kingdom Metazoa; phylum Chordata; class Aves; order Apodiformes; family Trochilidae; genus Phaethornis; species Phaethornis superciliosus. The sequence continues at coordinate 78,536,303 of JAJQWJ010000002.1, forward strand.
CTTTTTTCTCTTTGTTGACTTCAAATGCCTCTTTAAGTAAAATATTTAGCTGTGATAACAATGCTCCACCTAGTGGAAATAAAACTGTTTGAGCTATTGTAAGACTACAGGAATAGGAACTCGGAGAACTCATCTCTTTGTGCCTAAGTAATCAATTTTTTCAGCATTAAAAAAAAAAAAAAAAGAGTTGTAAGTGTGACTATTACAGTATAGTGCCAGTTTAAAAACACAAACCACAATTAGCTTTAAATTTAATAGTGAACAAAAAGAGCAAACCTCTTGGGGTTCTGACACACCTTTGAATCTATAACTAATATGCTTATGATAACTCCTTGATACAGTTATAGTTTAAGCAGCTACCTTCACAAAAAATGCTTTTATTCAATTCATTGATTTTTAAAGCATAGAGTAGATCTGTCAGATCATGTTGTCTAAACATAATACATTGCAGGTCAGTAAATTTCACCCTCTAATCTCAGTAACTTTTGTTTTATTTAAGTATTTCTGGTTTTGTGGTAGTGCCTGGAGACTTCAGCAGGAGCCTGGCATTCTGTTTTTCTTTATCAAGGGAATAAAATTAATAAAGAACTAATTTTCCCTTCAAAAATTAAAAATGTGGTTGTTTTTTTTTCTCATCACACAGCACATTTATAACTCACACAGCAAGGTTGGTATTTTTCATTCCAGGGAGAATTTCAGATGAAGAGGTGTATGGAACAGCCAAAAGCTTTTAGGAACCTCTGAGGGTAAAGTGTGAGACAAGGTAGTGAAGAATCATTCATTGTACTATCCAGGGAAAAAAAAATTTGCATTACATAGTGGCTTTGTACATAGGAGAACTTGCACATACTCTGAATCATCATCAGGCTGATTGTAAATCTTTTGATAAATTAAGAAGAATAACCACAAACCCTCTACCTTTCTTACTGCATTACTCCAATGCCTTCGAATTTTAATAATTCAAGAAGCCAATACAGAGAGCACACTTGAATAGATTACACAGCCCTGTACATTTCAGAAATAGTTTTAGTCATTGAGAAGAGTTAAACAGACAGCTCCCATTGAAAGTCAGTGAGAATTTGTGGTGCTTTCCTCTGAAAATCTCTTTTCACTTCATGTTCCTAGATTCTGACAAGGAAATGCTAACACCAAACTAACATAAAAGCTACGCTAAGCATCTGTAGATCACTATGTATGTATGCATGTACACATACATCAACACATTTCAAAGCGCAAATCCTGGACAGATTGGTTTCTGGGGTTTGTTCTCATGCGATTATTTGTTTCCAAACAATACTTACACAATCAATAAATTGTACTGCTTCAAGACAAGTGAGATAAAGAAACAGAAGTCTGCAGGGATATTCAAAACCTCTCCAGTACAACATAGTTGTTTTTAATTCATTCAGGATCTGTTTTCTTTCCCTTTCATACTCCAATGTCCATCCTCCACTAACCCAACACCCCACCTCCATCACTCCAACATCTTCTTCTTGACATTAAATTGTTAAAATTCAGTGGCTGACCAGAGGCCATGATTTACAGAAAATATATGTGACAAGTGTTTTCAAGTCAGCAATTTCATTTTTATTAATGATATTTCTAGCCTAAGTTCAGATTACATCTATCTACTTATATCGACATAACAGTCTTCAATATCAGTCATTTCACTTAACATGAAGATGACATAAGCCTTCTATGGGACTGCATGGCAAAGAAGTAAGATTTGACTCTGCATACCGAAATTTGCAAGGAAAATTACCATGAAGAAAGGCAGAGTATGAATTTAAAGAGCACTATTTTTTCTGCACTAAGGTCTCATACATATATAGTTAATGTGCTGATGGGGTCAGGTAGCCTAGAGCTTTCTGAAATGCCTGCCCTGAAAGATACCACTCTTGTTACACAGTATGTCAACTATGTGGTTAATAGTTACTTTTGCTCCGTGGCCCCTGTTGTGGATTTTAACTCATTCCGAAAAGTAATCTTGCTAAAAAATTGCCAATGCAAACCCAGACCATTTCTTTATATGAATCTGGTATTATTCCAGCCTACAAGACAGAAGGTAAAACAAAACAACAACAACAAAAAAATTATCTAATTTGATGGAATAGATCCTTTTCACTAAGATCAAAAAATGAGCCCCAAACTTACATGAGCCTCTTTAAGTAATTTTTCTTGTTAAAATAATGGCGAATATAAACTTGTTAATTTTCTTCATAGTTTAATCTAAATTGTACTTTCTCACAGACTCTGAAGTTTTAAAGGTCATATGCTTAACCTTCAGGAAAAGACAAGAGAGATGAACACATACTATTTTGCCTTGTGAGAAACTAGGTATAGATAAATAAAGAAACATATGCTTACTTTTTCAAAGCTACTGATTTCCTTTATACTGAACACTCTGTATAATGAAACTTTTTAATGACCCTTTATCGTCTCATAAAACATCTCTTTTTCACTGAGAAGCAAGGAAAATAAATTATTAAACCAACAATTTGATGCAGTAACATTTCCTAGACTAGAAAACACTAGTATAAGTTTTGCAATTTTAATCCATTTTCTCAATAAGTGAGAGGTAATTCTTAGTGAGAGGTAAATTGCTTAGTATCTTTAAGTATCTACACTGACTCCTGCAAAGCTGTAGTTACTCAGACTCTTTGATGAAGACTTTTAAAATCTTGTCAATTCATTTTTTTTATTCTTAGCTTATTAAGGGGGGTCAGTTGGCATTTTTTTTTTTACCATATAATAATATTAAATATTAAAATTATTTTGTTTATTTCTTATTATCCTATTTTTTGCCTGTAGCAGAACTGAACAGTATTTTCAGAAACACTTAGATGATGATTGGACAAAGAAAGATAAAGACAAAGGACAGTATGTTCCTAAATCACCTGGTTGCTTGCAAAGGCCTTCTCCTATCATGATATCACAGCCACTGATGAGAATGGTAGATACAGATATTGTTAGATATCAGTATTACACTTAAATTTGTATAACAGCTGTTTAAATTAACATATTCTTGTGTTCAAGCCAATAAATTGAGTTCCCCAGACTATGACTGGTCTCCTTAAATTAAATATTTCAGTAGATGCAATGTTTCATCTTGTTTAATCCATTTTCTAAGGTTTCTGTGGACAGATTTTGATTGAGCCAGCCACATAACCATTGTACAGAGAACAGAATAGGGAACCCATTGCTGTTGGGAACTTTCACAATGAATATGTCTTCACTCTAAACATACTGCTCATCTCTTGTTTCATGGTGAATCCCAAGAATTAGAGGGATCTGCTGCTTTGGCTCTTCAAATTAGCCCCTCAGGTGCAGCCTAATTTAATGAATTTCTTCTTAGTTACCATCGGGCTTTTCCTATAGTAGTGTTACTGGAAGTTTTCCCAGTGATCTCCCCTGCCACAGATATCCCGCTCTGGCCAATTTTCCTGTGCATTGACTTCGATCTGCCCAAAAGGGATGTATTTCCCTCATATGCACTCCGTATTTCAGTCTATAGGCAGAGACTGCATCAGAAAGGAGCAGAAATGGGGCACAATAAAAAATTACAGGTTCCCATTATCATAGGGAAGCTGTGGATCTCACTTATGCACCTTTCTTTCTCCCTCTGTACCAACCCTCAGCTGGCATGAATAAGAGCAATAAACCTCTAGTTCCCAGCTCACGTGGCACTACTTTATGCACTACATGAATGGAACACAGATCAGAAATTCAGTCCCTGCCATCCTGATTAAGTTGATCACCATTGGAATTAGCACCTCTTCAGGCTTCCTTTTTCAGCCAAAAAATCATGTTTCATCCTGAACTCTATTTTGCACCTACAGTTTGTAGCCAAAATACAGTCCTCTAGGAAGAGAAAATTGTAGGCTATTTTATATTGGTTTACTGGTTTTCCTCCTATTCTAGCCCAGTAGTCACAGTGAATCAGAGGGAAACAAGATTTCTTACTTTGTTTCCTCTTAATTTTTCTGCAGTCCTCAATAGGCTCAGGTAATTATAATATGGAATACTGAAAAGGAAGAACCAGAGACTTGCAATGTTCCTTACTTCCACTGATTTTTCTTGGCAGTAGACATTAGTCCTGGTTCATGTGAAAATAATTGTTCCTACAGTTCAGAGACATCTAAACCATCCATTCTACTTGTATTTACTGGAAAAACGTACCTGGAAACCTGAAGACAAAAGAAATCCTGCTTTCTAAATTGCTTGAAAGCCAATGTGTGAAAGGCATTATTCATATGACCTGTTTACAAAGCTAGAAAAGTCTATAGAGAAAAATGGACACTGGTGAACCCAACCCACAAAAAGAACCACAGATGAAGAAAGATGAAGGAAAAAGGTGTGCCAAGTGTTTTTACTTCCACGTCTTACATAGCAGTCTTGAAGAGTAATTGCTTGGGCATTCTGACTACTTCAAAATTACTTGCTCTGAACATTCGCTGCATCTCTTCAGTGAATAATTGTCATTTTATCCCTGACTAATTTTATGGATTGAGGCCAAATAACTGATTATATGGGCACCATACTGATTTGTTTGTTGACATGGGTAATGATTTTAACTGCCTCTTTGTGGTAACTACTTTTAACTAACTGGTCATAAGTTCAGTAGGATCTGTGAAGTGCTTCATTTACAAGTAAATATTTTAACTTCCCCTTTTTAAATTTTCAGTTGATAAAAGTAAGACCTTTAGCAAACACAAATTTCAGTAAACTGAGGAAAATACATCTGAAATATACTTGTAGATATCACAATGATTTGGAAATCAAAGCAAAGACACGGTTGTAGTTCTAACTAAAACAAGAAAGAACATGAAATAAAGACTCTAAAAGCAAGATGCATTTTGAGAAAAAAAAACAAAATGTCAAGAAGAGACAAGCGATATCAACAGTGATGATCAGTTTTGTTCCCTGCATTTGCATCTTGCAGTATTTTCCTTTTCAGCCTTTTCCCCCTATGATACAAGAAGGGAGAGACAGAGAAGGAATTAGTTATTAGTAACCAAGGACCACATCCCATGTTTCCTGCTCCTGCAGTTTACTTAAGATTAGAAGACTCTTACTTGCACAGTGCTCTATACAAGACCATGCATCTGCTGTAAGGCCCAGCTCCATGTGTTCTTGCTTCAGTTCAGCCACATGCTGCAGAAATGCTGTGCAGCTCAATCTTTTTCCGAGCAGTACCTTTCTCACAGCTCTTCCTATTGTTTTTTGGTAGGTTTTTTTTTGGTTTTTTGTTGTTTTTTTTTAACCAATGCCTCTCCATAACTGCTGTGACAGTTGCTAGAATTTGGAAATTTTTTCTGTGGGTCTATGCACATAAGGTTGAAATGAAACTCAGCCCTCAACCACTAAGGCATAATTGGCATCTTTACACTCACTCTTTGTCAACAGTCCGCATTAACACTTTCTATTTCTCAGTCTGCATGTAAGATGAAGACACCATTTTATGTTGTCCTGATAATTCACTCATATTTTGGGTAGAAAACTCTCCAAATCTCAGACTTTATTTATTATAAAACAAGACACAGGGATACACTAAGAATTCATTAGATAAGTTTTGTGGTTAGCTTTTCCTGTTGAAGTACCTTTGAAAGTTGAGAGATATTTAATATTCATGTATTTTCCCTTGTACAGTGTATCTTCTTTCTATAATTGCAGTGCAGATATGCTTTGTAAGATTGAATGCATGCATTGCTAAGCAGAATTTATGGCAAAACTCTTTACCAAATACAGTATCATGATAAGAATTTTTACACTAGCAAAATATGTCTTTACAACTATGGACAGAGTTATTGTTCATAATTTGTCTAGATGCCCTGAGATTGTAATTATTATCATATATTATTTATTTTCTTATTACCGTTATTAACTTCAAATAGATAACTTTACCACTATTAACTCCATTTTATTAGGCCATTATATTTTTATTACTTTATTACTCTTTAGTGTTATTGCCATCATGCAAATGGCTTGCATTGTAAATGTCTTCATTATCAGTAAGGAAACAGAGAGCTCTTTTGTCACCATTTCTAAAAAAAAAATAAATCATAAACTGTTTTTGCTAGCTCAGAAGACTCTACATATGCTGAGCCAAAAAATAATCAAAGCAAATACCAGACTTTAACCAGCCTTGCAGAAGTAATCCAGCAACCTGTGGATACTCTGCCTGCCACATCAAAGAGAAAATTATTAGTAATCTAATTTCATCCCTTGACACCATTGTCTAATAGGAGAAACAAATAAGTCATCAAGATGTTATGCATTACATTTTTTATTATATCCCTTTCTATTATTTTGTGTATCATTATAGAACCTGTGTCAGCTGAGAAAACAAATTGAGTGTTTTATAAAAAAGCTTCTATCTTTATCAATCATGACTCAAGATTGACTATTTTTTTTCAAGGATGTATCTAATTTTTATTTTTCAAAAACTGAAATTAATGTAGGCCTGAGATTCTACCAGGTTGTAAATACAAGGAAACTTTTGAAGAGCCAAAGTTAAATAGCTGTATTTTTTTGAAGGGGCTTAATATTCATGGTATGTCATTCATTCTAATCAAAACAGTTTTAGCAGTCTATCTGAAAGGGCTTTCTAATGTTCTTTGAATGCATAATATTTTATATAGTGTTTTACCCTGCACTGAGTATATTTCACTTAAAGCTTACTGTTCTCTGCTTTAATGCAGACACTGACTTGGTTCCTGTTTCCTGAGCATAGCTCTTTTTTTTTCTTTGGTTCATATTGGTTTGGTTTGGTTTTGTTGTTTTGGTTTGGTTTTGTTGTTTTGTTTTTTATTGGTGGCAACTCACTACAGAATATGACTTTTCTTTGACAAGGGGTGTCTTTTCTGATTTGGGGCAATATTTCAGGCACTTCTTTCCATCTTCCTTGCCCACATGATATATTTTTCTCCCTTCAAAAAATAGGTGGTGTCTAAGGATTTCTTAGATACTCTTTTCCTGGCACTCTCCAGCAAACTGTTTTTCTTAGACGTCTTATGCTATGGGAAATCTGTTTTGCATACCCTAATTCCTAGTTCCTCTGAAACTCCAGTTTTAGGAATTCCTTACATTTCCCAGATTCCCACTGGTATATCTGTAAAGTCAAGCTAACTATGTAGCTTCTTTTAAAGGACCAAAAACACTACTGCTCTGAATGATACCTTGAAACTTTTTCAATGGCTACATACTTAATTAAGAAAATCTCTTCCTGTATCTGTGCATCTAGTATAAAAGTAGGAATAATTTATGGAAAAAAATGCTTAACTCAGGAGTTGACAACCTGATAGCTTTCTAACACTAAATGACTAGTTTGGTTGATGCAGAAATCACCTTGACTGCAGTAAGGATTTCAACATTGCCTCCCATAATATTCTTGCTAACAAACTGTAGATGACATAAAAGAACTCTTACATGGAGTGAAATCTGACAGACTTGCTGGTGCCAAAGGGTGAGCAGCATGAAGTCACACTGATGGCCAGTGATGGCCATTCAGAGGGGTTAGTAGCAGGGCTGATTTGGCTTATCTTCTTCTTTAATGATCTAGATGATGGCACCCAGTGCACCTTCAGCAGGTTTACATTGCTGATACAAACCCGGAAGGAGCATTCAATAAAACAGATGGATATGCCACCATCTAGAGGTACCTCCACATGCTGGATAAATGAACTTACAGGAACATAATGAAATTTAACACAGGGAAGTGCAAAGTCCTGAAGCTGGGGACAAAAAAGCAGAGGCATAATTTTATGCTGGGGGTCTCATAGTGGGAAAGCACCTTTGCAGAAAAGGACCTGCTGTCCTGCTGGACATGAGCCAGCAATGTTCCCTTGCAACTATAGCATCATGAGCTGTATTAGCAAGAACATTGCCAGCAGGTGGAGGAAGGTGATCCTTCCCCTCTGAGCAGTACAGCTGAGATGCACCTAGAGCACTGTTTCTACTTTTAGGTTTCCTGGTACAAGATAATTGGAGCAGTACCAGTTAAAGGCAGCAAATATCATTAAGGGACAGGAGCTTCTGATATCTGAGAAGACAGTGAGAGAGCTGTTCCGTCTCAAGAAGAGAAGGCTAAGGAGGTTCTTACTAATGTGTATAAATATTGGATAGTGAGAGCAAAGAAGACGGTGCCACACTCTTCTCAGGGATGCCCAGTGACAGGACAAGAAGGAATGGGCACAAATTGAAATATAAGAAATCGAATTTAAGCATTAGAAGGAGCTGTTTTTTAACTGTGAGGGTAGTCAAACACTGGAGCAAGATGCCTAAAGGTCGCATTGTGTCGGTCACTGGAGTTACTCAACTGGAGAATGATAGTTAGCTCTCTGTAGCTGAATATCAATTGAACTGGGCTGATTGAACTAGATAACCTCCAGAGCTCCCTGTCATCCTTATTCATACTGTGGCATTACAGAAATTAAATTTTAATATATAAGTAAGAGCATTTGCTTGACTTTTATGGCCTACAGTGGAGAACATCTATTGTCCCATGTCCCATTTTTGAGTAGATGTATAAATTGTACCTGTGGTTGTAGATACTGAAGTGATCAGACATTGGTCTCTGCCTTATGTTAGAGATTAAATATTGTAAGATTCAGACCATTACAAAACCTAAAAGATTCCTAGGATACATCAACCTTTTAATTTATCATATAAGCGTATTCCTTATTGAGCTCCCAATACATATTTGACTAAAAAATAACTATAGGAAAGACCTCCAGTTTTACTTTTAGCACATCAAGAGTTCTATCATTTGCTTTGTACTTTATCTGGTGTCTAGAAATCACTCTGATTGGTACTTATTTTAATATCTAAGTGAAGCAGTCAGGTTTCTGTCTCCTTCTACTGATTCTTTTCACATTTTCTTTTGTGACTCTATAAAAGACTTTCATAAACAAAACCAAGAGGAGAAAATAAATATTATCCTACATAATTCATCCTTTGTTACACACCAGCACTCAAGCGTGCACTGAATGTAATGGACTTGCCTAATTTTAATATTTTTTAGTATTTTAAGTCCCTAGTAGATTTTTTTTCCTTTTATCAGTTCCTTAAATCTTAGATCATTTGACATCTACAAATGACCAGGTATTTAAAATCAATACACACATCCTGTTAACTCCTATGTGCAACATCCATGTCTGAAATGCATTTTAAAGTGTTTTTGTCATTTAATTTCTATTTATGCATCTTAAAAACTGCTGGAAAAGATATGTTCATGTCTTCCATATTATTGCTTTCTTGAAACAGTCTAAATATTTAATGTCATATTTGATTTTTTTTTAAATAGTAAAAGGAAAAAGAACAGACTCCTTAATATAAAAAGCAACTTCAAGCAAAGTGAGAGTATTCCTTATGTATTCCCTGAGTAGGCAAAAGGTAATAGGATCACACAGTTTGATAATTTGTTTTGCATTCCATTAACCAAAATCCTTCTTTTTTAAACTACTGGAAGCATCATTTCTAGTGTGGAAATTTCAGTAATGTTCCATATTTTTAAAGACAGAAGCCACAAAATTCACCGGTTTTTTAAAAACCACACTATTCTGCAAAACATCATAGTCAGTGTTGAATACTGGACCAACAAAAAGAAAATACTTTGAATATGTTCTTGTGTCTCAGAACTGATGATGAGGACAATCTTACTGGTAAATGGAGAGTGGGAGGAGAAGGTGGGTGGAGTATGCATATATTACTGTAGCTAGAGATTTTTTTCATTCTTTCTCAATTTTTAATATTTAATTATTTACTCTGTCTCTAAGACCTATCAAGTTAGACTTATAAAAGCAAGCTATCAAATTGAAAACATAAGTCTATGAGAGTACAAATAAAAATATTTGAAATAGTTTGAAAGAATTCTAGGAATATTTTCTGGAAAAAAAAATATTCTAAGAATACACAGTATTTTTATTTGGTAGAGTGTTTAGTTCACCCATGTTGAAAAAGATTAAGCTCACTTGTGGCTTTTCAGTTTACAATATAATTATCTCAAATGACTGCTAATGAAAATTTCATACTCTGCTACCACTTCTGCATCCATCTATCCTGAGTATATATTATTCACTTACTATGGACCTCTTCCAAATATGTCCCACAAAATTAATTAGCCTAGGTTATCAAATACAGAATGCAGTGCTCAGTATCGTAAGGCCATTACTCACAGAAATAAAATATACAAAAGTATCCTGTTATTTTCAGGCAGGTTACTTCATTTTGTATATTTCAAAATTAATAGTTCAGTAAATATTGGTTTTTAAGCTTTGGCTGAGATCTACATATATAATTTTTTAGATCTCAAAAGTACATGAAAATACTTTTAAAGTATTAAAATTTATTTCCTGTCTAATTAATGTCAAAATAATTCCAGTAGCCACAATTGTTTCTCAGCATCGGAATAGTCGTTCTCAAAGTGCATCATCACTCTGTACGTTTATATGCTTCTTTATAAAATCTATATATTGCATGCATATATGTATATAGAGAAAATCTGGGATCTTAAAGCTTTAATATATGAACCTTCATAACATCACTGTGAGGCAGTAATTGGAATGACTCATTATGTATATTAGAATATAAAAAATTCAAAGACCTGAAAGGAATTTTGGAAGGTTATGAAATACTACTTTGCAACAGAGTTTAGATTTTAATTTCCTTTGTCTTCATACAGAAGTGAAAGCACAGAACCATGATTTATTTATTTTCATTGAAGCCTACTGTTCCCAGCCGTGGATGAAGACCCTCCTGTGTTAGGTACTAGCGAAACACAGAGTGGGATCTCCCCTCCTTCCCCCCCTCCATGGATTTGATGAATACAACAGAACAGAACCATAGAATCATAGAATGGTTTGGGTTGGAAGGGACCTTCAAGATTATCCAGTTCCAAGCCCCCTGCATGGGCAGGGACATCTTCCACTAGACCAGGTTACTCAAAGCCCCATCCAGCCTGGAAATGAACACTTCTAGTGATGGGGCCTCCAAAACCTCCCTGGATAACCAGTTCCAGTGTCTTACCGAAATCACTAAAGAATGTCTTCCTAGTGTCTAACCTGAATCTACTGTCTTCGACCTTAAAACCATAACCCCTCATTCCGTCAATACAAACTCCTGTAAAAATCCCTCCCTGGGTTTCCTGTAGGCCCCTTTTAGATACTGGAAAGCTACTGTATGGTCTCCATGGATTCTTCTTTTCTCCAGACTGAACAACTTCAACTCTCTCAGCCTGTCCTTCTAGGAGCCCCCTGATCATTTTAGTGGCCCTCCTCTAGACTTGCTGTTCTCAATCCATTCTCCACCTAACCTATATTTGTGCTTGGAATTGCCCTGACCTAGGTGCAGGGCCTGGCATTTGGCCTTGTTGAACTTCAAGAGGTTGTCATAGGCCCATCTCTCAAACCTGTCAATCTCTCTCTCAGCAATATCCATTCTCTCCAGTGTGCAAACCACACCACACAGCTTGGTGTCATCAGCAAACCTGCTGAGGGTGCAATCAATTCCACTATCCATATCTCCAGCAAAGATCTTAAACAGCACCAGTTCCAGCATCAATCCCCAAGGAAGGCCATTTGTCATCATTGTCCATTTCAACACTGAGCCATTGGTCACAACTCTTTGCATGTGTGTTAACCCAGCCAATTTCTTATCCACCAGGTGGTCCATCCATAATATCCCTATCCATCTAATTTTGAGACCAGGATGTTGTGTGGAACAATGTTAACTGCTTTGCACAAGTCCAGGTAGATGACATTTCTCTCCCCTTCTCCACCAAAACTGTGACCCCATCATAAAATGCCACCATATTTGTCAGGCAGGGTTTGCCTTTGGTGAATGTGATCATATTGGTTGCCACTAGCCACATCCACATTTCCCAGGATCTGGTTCAGGAGGATCTGCTCCATGATCCTGCCAGGAACAGAGGTGAGACTGACAGACTCATAATTCCCTGGGTCTTCTTTCTCTCCCTTTTTGAAAATGGGGATTATATCTCCCTTTTTGCAGTCAGTGGGAACTTCTCCAGATTGTCATGACTTTTCAAATGTGATGGAAAGTATCTTTGCAATTTCGTCTGCCAGTTCCTTCACTAGCCACGGACAGATCTTGTCAGGTCCCATGGATCCATGCACTTCCAGGTTCTTTAGATGGTATTGAACCTGTTCCTCTCGTACAGTGGGTAGATCTTCCTTCTCTCAGTCTCTGCCTTTGCCTTCTGTGACATGGATGGTGTGTCCAGAGCCCTTGCCAGTGAAGACTGAGGCACCTCATTGAGTACTTCATCCCTCTACATATCCTGCACGACCAGGTCTCCAATTTCCTTCTAAAGAGGGCCCACATTTTCCCTGTTCTGCCTCTTCACTGATGTATCAGTAGAAACACTGCAGAATCTGGCATTTTGACTTGTTGAATTTCATCTCTGGTCACAGCACAATGCTCCAATCTATCTAGGTTCCTCTGCAAGGCATCTTGTCATGCAAAAGAATCTACAGCACCTCCCAGTCTTGTATCAGCAGCAAACTTACTAATGGTGCATTTCACTCCTGCATCCAGATAGCTGTCAAATACAGTGAACAGAACTGGCCCTAGAATTGAAAATTCAGGCATACTGCTGGTGACAGGTTGCCAGACAGTTGTAGCCCTGTTCTCTACAACACTTTGAGCCCTGCCATTCACCTCGTTCATCCCATGCACACTGAACACACTCATCCTACAGATCAACAACTTGCCCAGAAGGATGCTGTAAGGGACAGTAAGAAAAACCTTACTAAAATCCAGAAAAAATACATCCACTGCCTTCCCTTCATCTGCCACACAAGTGACCTTATCAGAGAAGGATACTGAATTATTTAAAGAGGGCTTCTCCTTTGTGAACCTTAAGCTTCTCCATAATTTTTTCAAATAACTGAGGCTAGGCTAAGAGGCATGTAGTTCTCTGGGTCTTCCTTCATGCCCTTTTTATAGACTGGAATAGCATTGGCTAGCTTCCAGGCATCAGGAACCTCCCCCAACTCCTACGTTTAGTAGAGAGGATCAAGAGGGGCCCTTCCACAATATCTTCAAGGTCCTCCAGTAATGAATCTTATAAAGGCCCCATGGACTTGTGAACATTCAGCTAATAGAGCTGGTGTCTTATAATTTCAGTGTCCAAAAATGCCAGAATTTTCTTTCTTTTCTTTCTTTTCTTTAAAAAACATATTTAGACACTTGTCTTACTAGAAGCACTATTAAATAGCTTACATGACTCCATGTGTATTTCAAGACCAACAAACACTAGAAACAGATTTTTTTTTTTCCTATACAATACTTACCAGTCCCAAAATTGTTATACAATTTGAGTAATTAAAAAAGTCCTGTAAGTTTTCTAAAAATGTCAGTAGGACACATGTATTTACCCATGACTGTTACAGCTCAGTTTCTAGAGTGATACACAGGAGTCAGCAAGTTTCCATTCAAGAATTTCATGTTTTATACAACCTTCAGAACACCTTAGTCCACATTAAGACAATGCAAGCTGAATTGTACTGTGTGGGGAACATTTTTGTTCTTCTTTTGGAGATACACAGAATAGTAAGGGTACCCTGCTTAACTTCAGTTTAAACTTTTTCATTGTATGAATCCAAGAAGATAAGGAATCTTCTGACTCAAAAAGATCTTTCTTTTACACTAATAAATACAGTGAAATGTCAGCCTCAGTGCTACTGAGTTACTTAAAAGCAGCTAAGGCCCTGGCTGTCAAATTTTGGTCACTGAAGTTTAAATAAACTAGACTTCTCTAGGAATGATGTCATGCTGGTTAGAAAACTGCAAGACTGAAAGTGCATTTAAAGGCTGTCAAGGCTAGAAGTTAGGTAAAAGTCATATTCTAAAAGTAAAATAGGTTGAACAGATTTTTTTTTTCATTTAAAAGCTTTTATTTTCATCTATTATTTATGTCTACTAAATTACTTATTAGTATTGACAAAAAATGCACACTGCTGTATATAGTTCAATTTTTTCATCAATTAAAGATTTAATTTTTTTGAAAGGAAGAAAGCAACATTAATACCAATTGTTACAGTGCTTTGAGTTGGAGATAGAATAAGTGAGGAGTGCTTTGTTCCCACAAATAGAATTGCCAAGAGATAGCTCAATTAATTGCTTATATAACTAGAAGTCAGATAGCTTCAATATTTACTGGTTACAGCTTGAGAAAGTATTTCATCATTGAATATGTCTGTACTTTGAGAATGACCTCAAGGTTATTTTTCTTATCATCCAAACATCAAACTTAGAAGCATTGGCACATGGGGCACATTGTTCCTCATGCCCCAATGTACACTTTAGGATATAATTTATAATTTTTTTAGTGCCTTTCAATGTTTCCTATCGTGCTTAACACAAATTATTCTCTGGTACAATTGCAGATACTGTCTCTCTGAAGTCAGTGGGATGTAAGGCAGTTAAACCCAGGATATTCAGTTTTGACTATAAAAAGAGTTGAGTTTCTTCAGAGCAGCTTGTATGTGGCCATGGTTTGGATTTGTGACCAAAAGGGTGTAGATAACACAGTGATGTTTTCACTGTCACCAACCAGTCAGTTCTGACACAGTCATTTTCTGCTCCTCACGCCACCCCAGCAGCAAGTAGGCGTGGGGTGCACAAGGAATAAGGAGGGGTAACAGCTGGGACAGCTGACTACAACTGACTGAGGGGATGCTACGTACCACTGTCCTCAGCAATAAAAGTTGTTGGGGAAAAAAAGGAGGAAGGAAAGGACATGTTCAGAGTTACAGAATTTGCCTTCCAAGAAAGCAATGACTCCCTGCTTTCCTGGAAATTACTGAACAACTACCTGCCTATGGAAGTAATGAATGATTTCCTTATTTTGTTATGCTTGCATGTTTGTCTTTTGCTTTACCTATTAAGCTCTTTATCTCAAACCATTAGGTTTCCCACTTTTACCCATCTGTTTCTCTCCTGTATCCCTCCTAGGGGGACTGAGTGAGAGGCTGTGTGGTGTTTAGCCGCCTACTACAGTAGGTATTCTTTAAGCCTTCTTTTGCCTGAACCGAGCTTTTTACATAATTTTAGCTCCATACATGAGACTGATAGGGCTTTTTCCCAACAGGAAGTTATACAGATTTCCTATACGCTACCTCGAGTAAATGAAAATGCTGACCTCTCCACATTTCAGTTTTTCTGTATGTTTGGCTGTTGCTGGCTGCAAGAGGTGTGGATGAAAAAAGAGAAAGAAGTGTTTGTGCAATGGAGAGCCTCAGCAACATATTTTACTCATCTTTCTTCTATCTTTCCGCATCTACTGGCAACTATTCTTTTGAAAGTAGATGGCTTTTATACTTTAGATTGTTTCTCTGCATCTTGTTCAACCATACTCACATTTTCTGTGCCTAAAGTTGGAGGTTTTTTCATAATCTTTTATATTTGCCCAGCATTTATTGAAGTGCTTCATGAGCTGGCTTATTTGGGAAATACTCATAGTCATTTGGGGCAAATACTCATTGACAAAAATTGTGTTATGCCACCAAGACTGTATTTCTTACTACAATGGGAAGATAACCAGAGCAGATTTTTTCCTAATTCAGACATATTGACTCCCTTTAGACAGAATTTTTCTTGCATCTAGTTTAATTATTTATTACAGACAATTTTTACTATTTTAAAATATCTTGGTAAATAAATTACTACTTCTGAAAATTTCACTGATGTTTCAAACCAGTTTTGGCAAGACTTTTACTCAAGTTTACATACATCTATAAACTGAGCTCTTGAACTTGCTAATTTTTTTGTCTGTAGATTTAATGCATGCATATCTCTATAAAATTCTCTTGCATACACTAAAAGCAAATGCACAAATGCCTAAGAAAGTACTGTTGAAGAGACCACAAAATGAAGGCCCTTACCGTCAAAAATGTATTTGAACAGTACTTGCAGTCTGAGTGAAGAATATTTCCTTTTCTTATCACTTGATTTACAAGCAATTGGAAACAGAATGCTATGGAAGAAAGTACAGCAAAGCTGTCTTTATTGTGTTGGAATTACTAAAATATAGTAAAAGCTAGATAAAATAAAATATACTGAAGTATTCTTGGGAATGACGGTAAATAGCATTCTTTTAAACAATAAAATAAATAAATAACAGAAACCTGGCAGCTTACATTATGCTGTGAAATTCAGTGTGCTTATTCTGCTAACATAATCATTTTTTTTATTCAAAGTAATCCCACACTATACAAAAACTTTTAAATAATTGCTGATGGTTTTTTATCATAAATTCCCACAAGAGCTACAGCTGCAGAATAAATTTAACATTCCTGGTTCTGCAGATGCCATTCAACTCCTCCTCCTCTGATTCCAAACTTTTTTAAACTATGTATTGATGTACCATTATCGCTGCCTTGAAGTTGTCATATGTAACACTCGCACAAATGCCATTTTCACTGTTCTTTGTAAAAACTTCCTTCAATCACTATTTAGACTTTCAATGCAGTTAATGCCTTCTTTTCCCAGGGAAGAAAATAATTTCCTTTCTAAAGTATGGAGCTCTTTGATGAGATGACTGTGAGGATTTTGGTTTTCAAGATCTCATCAGGACTCCTACGATATCTGACAGCAAAAATTCAATAGTATCTACAGACAGGTATGTCAAAGACCTGACCCCCCCATACAAATTAGATGTGAACTCCAAACTTCAATGAGTATTTTTCTTCATCACCTTTATAAATTCCAGTTACAATTTTAGAAAAATGCTAAAATTAATTCCAGCAGATAACTAGAAAATAATGAATTTGAAGTCTTTTCTGAATACATACATATAAAAGTACAACATGCCTCCTTTGACAGGACCAAAAATTCGTGCTTGATGTCTTTCAGTTTACTTGGCTGGCCCATGCATGACTAGAATGTAATATTGTAAGAACTATTTCTATAGGATTTTTTTGTTCTTCAGTAATAAATATAGTATATTTTTGTATGTGTGGTTGGTATGAGAAACAATTAAATTGCTGGCTTTGAAATGGTTTCCATTTTCCAAACAAACATATTGTGATAAATATTCAATTTTATCACAATATTCAATGGTATTTATTAGAATACATTTAAAATTGGAATTAAAATTCATTAGAAATAAGCCCCATTTCTTTCTTTTACATCAAATTATCTCATTACTCTGTCAAATCTTCTGGAAACACACCTGAAAGGAGGATCATTCAAAGCAAAATTCACTTTGAGAAGGACATTAATTTTTTGTGGTTTATGACTTTATTGGATTAAAACTGATTAATTTATGGGGTTTTTTATGAAAGACTTATTTACCCAAGCATAACATTGCAGTTTCCAGAAGACAACAACACAACTTAGCAAATATCCATAATTATCTTCCCTTATTAAGAAATGAAATCCATTTTAGACCATTTAAAAATGTTAATATCTTTCAAACCCCATAAAACTGAACAATGTGCCACCCAAACCCAATGGTAACAGAGATGTTACTCAGATAAAATATGGTAGATTACATAAAGATATTAGAGTCAGCTCAGTGGGTTAGACTGAAAATCCACCTCCACATTATTCCCAATTCAAGATTAGTCTCTGAGCCTCCAGCAGTTTGTGGTCCAGGCATTTACAGACCCAGAGCAAGCACTGGGAGGTTTGCAGTTGTAAACATTCTGGTGCTTCTTCTTTCATTGACTCATTCATGTACTCTCTTATGTGTTTTTAACTCGAATCATCTACATCTCAGGAGAGGAAATTCCAGAGGTTGCCTGCAGCTTCATTGAAGAGAAACATCCTGGTGTTTGCTTTGAATGTGTCTCCCACTTCTTGGATTGGAAGAGACAGTGAGGAATATATGGTCCCTTTGCCCTCTCCACGCACTCAAGTCAGGGCACTGGACAACCTTCACCTGTGAGTCCAGACAGAGAGGTGAGAATAATTAAGGAAATGGAGGTAAAGAGAAGACATGACAAGACGTTGCCTTGGGTGTGTAAAGCATTCCATATTGATATAAAATTTCTATTTGACAAAAATAAGTGATTTTCTGGTCATAGCAAATATAGTATGTCACATATTCTTGGTCTCTAGTGAAGTACTGGTCCACTTGAGAAACTGTCAGATTGGAGAAGATGGAGATAAATATGAGATGCTTGAGTTGCACATAAAAGGGAAGGGACAACATGTTGAAAAGAAATCTGCCAAGCTGCAATGAGGTGGCTTGAGACCCTTTATGGGCACTGGGGTCATTTAATATGTTTGTTTCATGAGTTTGGCACAAAAACAGGAAAGAGCTGATGAAAACCACCAGTGATAAATAAAAAGAGAGGTATGTCAATGCAGATGAAGATCAGATCACTGCATAAAGATGATTTTGAAGCTTAATTTGAAGATTACTGAAGACAAAATAGTATAGAATTTAATAGTACATATAGCAAATAATTGCATTTAAGAGGTGACTGTTATAAAGTGTGTATATCTGTTATAAACTGTGTTGCTGTAAGAGGTAATAGGAACTCAATAACGTCAGTGTTTTTTGAGAGTGAAAGACTTAGTTACCTTCATATTTGTCAGATCTGGCATCTTAGATGGAGGTAGGTAAGTACTATTTTGCAAGAGGCTTGTGAGCTTATATCTGAAACTTGATTTTCACTCTGTTTAACAATCTCCAAGAGAAACTAGTTTGAATAGGAGTAGAAACAGAATTGGAAAAGGAGAGTGACCATTGAATCAAAGATCTTATTTATAATAAGAAAATAGTGGAGGTTGGTGTGTTAGCTTGGAGGGGGGGGTAAGATATGATAACTCTGTATACACATGGGGGAGAAGATAAGCTAACTAAAGCTAATTTAGAAAGAAACTAAATGCCAATGTAAGCACAAGAACAAATGCTTGTAATCTGACTGTGAGTAAGCAGAAAAAATCCACCACCATTTCTTTGATGCGGCTAGATAAGTACATAAACCTTTGTTTCTATCAGTCTGTCTAGCAGTAAGCGGTAGTCCAAGAAAATACTCATTTCTTTACTTTCTGTCATTGATGAGCCATCTGCCTCTGGTCCCTCAGGAGTTGTACTGGCAATGCATGGCCCAGTGAAGGGCACTGCCTACTTAGTGACAACTTTCCTGGTGCTGATTACATGCCAGCCTTGAGCAACTGCCAACAAAACGTACAAGAGCTTTGGCACATTCATCTGAGGTTGGTTGCACCAGTTTCCAGAACACAGTGTCCTTTCTGCTATGTTTTAGAGAGCCTTGTCACATGTTGTCTCTTTTTTTTTTTTTTTAACTCTAGCCTCTTAAAATGCTCTTCATGTTCTCCTTCCGTTTCCTTCGTTTCTTTTTTTTTTTTTTTCCTTTTGTTCACAGTCCTCTCTTTCCCTAATCTATTATAAAACCTGCACAAGGATGCCTTTGAGACTTTTCAAAAGGGCACAACTCTCCCTAAACACAAGGTTTTCAAATGCCTTCCTCTTTCCTGTCCAGGGCCATCCAGGTCCTTCCATAAAGATTCTGAGAGAGCTGCATTAACCTTATATGTCTGGAATATAAGACACACCTGGGAAGATCTGTATTACTTTCTTGGAAAGTGTTGCTCCCTGCCTAAATACCAAGAGTTCACATGTGTTCGGGTTTTTTTTAACATTTTAGGGGTTTTTGCATGTGACTGTAGGGCTGGGTTTGTGATTTCTTTTACATTACTGTTGAAGAGAGGGAAGTCTGAGTACAGAGTCCTCTACCTTCCCTCAACTGTCCTGATCTGTTAGCTCATCACATCTGGGACCTGCTGGGAAATGCTGGAGCTTTTGTTGATTTGTGTTAGCTCTGAAATTTCTTCACTGTGGGCTTCTCTATGATCCTGTGTATCTCAGAGTAATGAAGGCATTTGGTTCTGCTTGGGGCATGACATGAAGACTACTAATAGTCTAATATTTTTCATGTCTCTAAGGGATTTCTGAAATTCTTTTAAATCTACAATAAGCACAGCATACTTACTGTTATGACATGATTTTTTTCATGAAAAATGAAAATGTTTGAAAATTATGTGCAAACCATCATGTGCTATAAAAAGATTCGAATTCTAAAACTCTTTAGACAAAGGCAATCTGTGTAAGGACAATAACTACTTAACTCTCCCAGTTTAGTGTATATAATTTTGGAGACTTGTCCTTGGCTCTTTGGAGGAAATACAAATGAGATTCCCACTTTATATTGAAAACCTCACTCCATGGGTTTGATGGTCATCTGCCACTCTCCCACTGATAACAGCATCTCTATGGAGCAGGTGACTGGACAGCTTACAAAAGCTGGTGTTTTAGTATTTTGAACACTAATGAAATTTGCAATTTGAAAAACCCTGGAGACAATGAACAGGTGCAGGCTGTGAACTGAACATAACTGCTTTCATTAAGCAAGAAAATGTCTTATTCTCTGCTTTGGTCATCTAATCCTCTCTTCATTAAATACTTTTTCAAATTCTTTAAATTAACTTTTAATCTACTATGATGATCTACACACTATCCTTTTTTATTTTATACATTTCTTCTGGTTACGAGCAACCTCCTGAAATTGTAGCTGGTTTTCTTTTATACTTTTTAATCTAACCGTCTAGAAGCCTTGACATATTATTTTATCATTGTGCTGCTTGTCGAGGTGCTGGTGCCACAACCCTGGGTGGAGGTTCCAGCCCGGCCCCTGTGAGGAACGTTGGGGAACACATTGGGTTCCAGGCGGCTCCAAGGGCCCCAGCGCAGGGCAGAGCTGAGCCCCTCGGGGAAAGCCTGGGTCAGAAAGGGCAAAACGCTGCCCGGCAGCCAGGGCTGAGGGAAAGAGGGGGAGAAACAGCCCTGCGAGCCCTGAGGCTCCGGAGAGCAGGAGGAGGGCAGGAGGGGCTCCGGGCGCCCCAGCAGAGATGCCCCTGCGGCCCCGGGAGAGACCCCGGTGGGGCGGGGGTTTCCCTGCAGCCCCTGGGAAGGCCCCGGGATGGAGCAGGGAAAAGGCTGAGGGGCAGGAAGGAGAGGAAGAGAGGAGAGGCTGGGGGATGACTGCACCTCACATTCCCCTCCTTGGGGAGAAGGAATTAGAAGAGTCATGAGTGAAGGTGAGCCTCATAAGAAGAGGATTTGGGGAAAAGGGTTTTTAGGTTTTTGTCTTTTTTTTCTCATCATCCTTCTCTATTTTTAATTGGTGAAAGGTTAATTTTCCCAAAGTCGAGTCTAGTTTCCCCATGACGGTAACTGGCAAGTCATGTTCCTACCCATGATCTTTTTATCTTATTCTTCCCTTCTGTCCTTTAAGGATAGGGCTTAAGAGTGTGACTAAGAGGCTGCCTAGCATCCATCCAAGGTTAATACACCACAGTCACAAAGGCTCTTCTTTCAAACTTGATTTATTTGAATACGTGTACAGTATTGGCACAGTCAGTGGACAACAATGAAAGCACAACAAAAGCAGGGTCTTCAGACACTGTTCTCTCTTTCAAAGGGAAAAAAATTAAATTTAGGAACTGGGTTAAAAACTTAAATGCTCAACTCAGTTATAAGATAGATAATTATTATCATAGGAGGTGCTATGATGCGTTAGAGTAATAAATTGTCTCTTTTCACTCTTTTGTCTCTAGCCTTCCTCTCGTGTACTATCCTTCTCTTGGAAACAATGAACAAACCTTTTCCAGATTCCTTCTTTCCCCTACAACACATTGCCCGACTCAGGTAGCTTCCAGGAAAACCATTCAGTTCTCACATTCCTCAACCCACTCTTGTCAATCTCAGATCAGTCAATGCTTTCACTTTTTCAGCAGCTAGGCAAGTTTGCAATGTGAGAAAAGGTAGAGAAGTGTTCTTTGTTAGACATTTCTGAGCTTGTAAGTGCAAATGCTTCTGTTTTCACCTCTGAAGTAATTTCTGCAATCTTCAGCAGAGATGTTCACTTTTTATGAGTTTCTTAGCAGCTGCAGATATTTTTAGCCTCTTTGTCGACATCAGTTATCATATAGCTTTACTTCTTCCTGCACTTAATTCGAGTTTCTTGCCCTGGATGACTGATGTGTAAATATTCCAGTCCTCTACAGAGAAAAGAATTGTGCAAGTATTTTTCGACTTATGTATGGCGCCACTCCTTTAAGAAACATGTGGATTTTTCTCACCTTGAGTCTGTGACTTACTTGAAACACTCAATTGCTGAAATATATCTGTTCTCTTCATGTACTAACTGAAATCAGTTGAGACACTCACTACACTCTAGAATTAGAATCTAAATATTATAAAATTAGACTTGAAAGTCTGGGGAGTTTTAGATTTGCTATTTTGATATGATTAATTTATCTTAATAGTCTGAGAGTGGCTCAGGTGTATTATTCTGAGAGGTGAGATTTTCCTTGATTTACTTCTTTTCTCTGCCTTTTTCCTGGACTTGTGTCAAAAGTAATGAGAGGGACTAAGATAATTTAATTGTATGGGTCATGTTGTATCTCTGCTGTAAACATTAAGGAAAGATCATTGTTCACAACCAATGCAGTTTCCTCATATGGCATACTTCAGTCTCTTCAAATGGTATAAATGTGTGTTCAGATTTTACAATTAAGAACATAGCAAACTGCTATGTGATGTGTAGGCATTCAAAAGAGGCAAAGTATTCTTGTGAACATATCACTTATACAAATCCTGTATGCAGGCATCTAGTTTGAACTAGACTTTAAAACAATACCCTAAATAAGATGTTAGCAAGCAGCTGATTGGTAATTTTGAGAAAAATGTAGCTTCTGACAGTAGGAAAAAAGACATTCAAGCCACATACAAAAAATATTAATCTGTATACACCACAAATGCAGATTAAGTTAAATGTCATAGCCAGAGCTAAAACAAACATTCTATTTGCAATTATTTTTATGGCTCAGTTATTGATTCCTCATTTTTGTGTGTGTGTGCAGAGAAACACACACAAAAAGCAATTTTCTGTAAGGTGACTTGTATTTACTCTATGCAAACACCTGTAAGAAAAATTCTCAAAATAAAGCTGAACTGGTTTAAAGCTTGTACCTCACTTCTGGTGTACTTTGAAAACCCCAGAAAACAATCAGATGTTTCAAACTACTTATTTGAAAACTGTTATTGTTTGCCTACTCAAATGCACAGCCACAGAATAATAAGAAAGCAATATGAATCTGTAAAAAAGTGCTACATGGCTATGTGGTGCTATAAGATAATTAGCCAATGTTTTTTTAGCCTTATCTATAGTACATATTCCTAGTGGTGACATGCTAATTAAGATGAAATGATAAAATTTGATTTAATAAAATAAATAATCAAATTGTTCTTGACAAAATGTTGAGAGATATAATCAAGAAACAGACTATGTGATACTATTTGTACAATTTTTTATTTTAAGTTTGTTGTTCTTATTAGATGAACAGTGCATCAAGACATATTGCTGACTTCAGGCACAGAGATCTATTTCAAGGCCAAAAATGTGTTTGTTATGCAAGTTTAAAATGCACTCATTTGTGAGTGCACAAATGTTCAGAACAGATGTAAAACTGGGAGAAACTTTTCTATAAGAACAAAAATTCACATGCATTTTTTTAGTTATTGGTGGCATACGTAATTTAGCGTAAAAAGAATTTTACACTATATTTGTACTGTAAAAAAAAACAATAAATTCAGCCAATTGTATTAAATTTTAATAGATTCAGAACATAGAAATATGAATGTCTCAGAAGTTATTGCAGTCTTCTCAGTGGTGTTCAGTCAAGAGCAGTATTTTTCTTTGTCCTAAGGTGGGAAGGAGAGAGGGCATTTTTATATCAAGTAAAATTGCAAGATATTATTATTGCTAATGTAATTTGGAACATCTGATATAAATCATCTCATTTTCCCTGATGTATAAAAGTAAAACACAAAACTCTTATTTCCTCTGAGTAATAAATGATAATGCCTACCTCCTGTTTGGAGATGAGCAGATCATCTTCAGGAAAAAGCAAGGTGATTCTTATATTTTCATGTTCCATATGGAATAAAAATGCTATTTGTGTGTGTGTGTACAAATCTGTTAAAAGTTTTGTAAACCTCCTTTTGTTTTCTGCATGTTAATAATTGGAAGCATGTGTGAAAATTCACCCTTTTTAATTCATTTTTGAGATTTTGAGAAACACTAAGAAACTGGATCCTACTAGAATGGTTCAGGATGTTCCCCTGTTGTGTCTGCTCTATGCATAGTCCTGACAGCCCCACTGCTCTATTTATTTTCATTTTGAGGATCATGATCCTGATTTCCAAGTAGCTGTTATCTGGAATCTTTTGTGGTAGCCGTAGCTGGATTGGTACACAACAAGACAGAGGGTGTTGGACAAAAATTACTTACCCACTTCATTTCCCTTGGGAATTCAGTTACAGGGTCATAGAATTATACATGTTAATAAATTGATCTGAATATAAAATTCTCTGCATTATAGCATCCAACATCACTACAAAAACACAGTACTTATCTTTCTATAAAAGTTATGTATTCTGTTCTTTCTTTATTTTTACACTCAGCTGAATGAATTCTGACTTTTTTTTTAATAATTAACAGTTCAATGAACAAGCCAAGTGGGGCTTTATACTAAAAATCTGAGTTTAATCTTAGGAGTTTAGTAGAAACAGTATCTTAATAGAAAATGCAAAACAAGCAGAGGACTGGCAACCCGAGGGACATTTTTTGAGCTTTAAGGTATTTAAGGTCAGCTCTTGTTTCCTTAGTGGGTACTGGGAGTTCTAACTCCTTGCTTTTCTCATGGTCCTGTGTCAATTTGGGGAATGCCTGAGGGCGAACTCCATTGCAGACTATGAAAAAATGAAAACTTTTATTTTAGTGTTCCTATTTTTTTTTTAAAAAAAAGCGTTATTCTCTCTTTCCCTTCAGAATTCATCATGGTCATGTAATTTTTTTTTTTTTCATTTAAACAGTTCCTAATTAACAGGTGTCTGAATAAATACCACTTTTTCTATAACAGTCAAAGTAAAAATAAGCTAATCACTCTCATATAAGTTCATCATTTTCTATGCATATTTGGGGCATAACTGTTTGTTTAGGTAATAGAATAATTGAATTATAGAATAGTTTGGGTTGAGAGGGTCCTTAAAAACCATCTAATTCAAATTTCCCTGCATGGACAGAGACACCTTCCAGTAGACCAAGTTGCTCTAAGTCCTACCCAACCTGGCTTTGAACACTTGCAGAGAGGGGCCATGTTGATAGTTGAACTGCTTTGCAGCTCAGCAAATACAAGCCAAGGATTTGAAAAATATATGGAAAGGGAATCTGACATGGTGAGCTGACCTGGACTTCGAATTGCATTTTCTGAATGAAATGCATTTTCTGATAAAAACATCAAGAAACAGCCAGCTGTTCTGATTGCTTCATAAAAATATATTGTGCATGATATTGTCAGCATCAGTCTCTACTTTCCAATACTGCTTCATGGGTTACCTGGAGATCATGCCTAGGAAGGTCTGCAATCTTAAAATGGGCTTCAAAGTCAGAGTTGGACTGTGGGGAAGACGTTTTGATCCTCCAGGCTGTGTTTGTATGAAACTCTAAAATGGGTCAGAGAGAAACTTCAGTTTTCAAATGAACAGAGAACAAAGCAAAACCTTCTGCTACTGAAGGATGAAACTACTGCCTATGGAAACAGACTAGGAGTAATTAACAATTTATACATTGTGAATGGTCACATGGATGTTTAAGGACAGGCAGCTTTTTCATGCAGAAAACTAAGTATTCAACATGAAATAAAGTTGTTTTCTTTCCCTCATTCTTACAGCAAACTCCATTATTATCCTTCCTTTATATCTGTGCAGGCTTGGAGTCAATAACAGAAGCATTTCAGTAAGCTTAACTGCATTTTTAATTTCAGGATTTATCATAATGCTTAAAGAAATGTTAACTGCCCTGGCACATTTGACTGTGGGAGTCCTACCTGTCTCATGACCTATAACCTGGAAGAAGAATGCAGAATTTGTCAACAATATGTTGGTGCCCAAAAGTAAGACTAAGTACAACTTCCTGTCAAATTCTTCTGTATGGCCATTTAGAGAATCAGCTCTAGGGATGACTCCTACAGTCAGACAATGGCCAAAGCAATTAATATTGCTTTAAGCACTACAGTAATCCCTGAAAACTATGAGAACTCCTCAGAGTAAGTCTTTAGAGTTATGGTAAATCACAACTTAGGCTGGTGTTCAGCAGTACCTCAGTAATGTGAAATGACTAAAGGGCACCCTGAGAGGGAATTCATATTTCCCATATATGCCAGATACATGGTCATGGAAGGTGGAAAGTTCCTTCCTGGTAAGGGGAGGCGCATTTCCCTCTTGCTCCACTGCAACAGGAGTGTTCTGATCATGCCTGGGCTCAAGCTAAGGAGCAGTGCTTTCACTCCCAAAACCCCAGTAACAGCGGTGTTCCTGAAGGATCCATAATGAGGGGAGTGCTATTCAATATCTTTATCAATGGCACAGGGGGGTTGGCCTCCAATGAAAGGACAAGAGGAAATGCTTTTAAACAGGAAGAGGGTAGATTTTGATTGGATACAAGGAAGAAACATTTATGACGAGGGTGATGAGACACAGCAACAAGATGCCCCCTCATAGGAAATGCTGAATGTTAGTTTGTATGGGGCTTTGAGAAAGCTGATATTATAAAAGATGTCCCTGTCCACAGCAAGGGAGGCTGACCAGATGATCTTTAAGGTCGACTTGAACCCAAAGCATTCTGTGGTTGTGTGATACTATGAAAACACCCAGTGCATTGAGGCCTGTGCCCAGACCAACCCCAGTGACAATAACTGAATCAACTATTTCATGTTTGCACTCCTCTACATTCTGCACGTACCTGTGCTAAACTCCAATGTATTTCCTTGTTGGCTGACATTCATCTCATACTTCCTTCCCTGAAGTATCTTATATTAGTGGCAGGAGCTGTGAGATTCAAAAACTAATTACAGTATTTTGCCTTTTTGGAGGAGGTAAGGTAAGGGCAATGGATACAAATCAGCTTGGTGTCAGATGTTATCTTCTAAACTGAGTTAACCTGCTCATTGAGTGAACCTGGTCATGTCTCTTGAGTAAAATTATGACCCTTTATGATTTTTTTGATGGACCGTATTGAGACATTTGTGCTTGAAAACAGTTTCTCAAGAGTTTTTCGTTTATTTAGGAAGAAAATGAGTCTCCTGGGAAAAGGCAACAGAGAATTTCATTAATTTAAAAACAAAGAAATAGGTTTGACCTCTTAATGAGTGGATTTTTTTTCTTTTTCATCCCATGAATCTCATTTAAATTTAGAGGCAACTCTGAGAGTACAATGAAATAATAAAGTAGATTTTGTAATGAAGCTTGTTTCTGTACTAGAAAGAAATATATGCATTTATGCAAAGAAGTACGTGCTGAAGCAGAATACCACTGACATATAGTCATAATATTAATGGATTTAAATATGACTAAAATTATATTTCATAATACCAAAGTACAAGTTGTTTATTATGAGATGAAATTCTGTAATGGTCTGTTGGTTTCTTACAGCTGCTTAATAAGCATAATTGAGAGCATTTGTCATGTTCATCTCTTTCTAGATGTTCTTGGCTTCCCTTCCTGACATTTCTGAGGTTTCTTAGTGGTGACTAATGCAACAGGTGATCTATTTAAAATACAGATTTGTGTTGAAAGTTGAGATTCCTAATTTTTACACGTTCTTGGATTGTATGTGATTCTTCTTATTAAGTTTAGTTGAGAATTTCATGCACGGATACAAAATGTTGCTTTGTTGGTGACTGTTTTTTGATAGTAAGCCAGCCATGCACGACCAGGCACTTGCACAATCTCCAGTGAAAAAGAGATCTGTGCTTTCATAAGTATATTTTTGCTACTCTTTCATCCTCTATATATTTATAGAAAATAACGAGGCAACTGCATCCAAAAAGACACAATTAACATTTTCCATGTAAAGTTGACTTTTTATTTTTTTGCGTTTTATGGAAAGAGCACAATAATGCATTTTATCATCCCCTTATTAAGAAAAGTCTAAAAACTACATTGTGAACTCAAAATACCAGTGTTTTAATCAATAAACAGCATAAACATTTTTATTTTGAAATTACATTTCTATATATACTTAACTTTGATTTAATAATTGATTTATCCCAGGTTTTCAATTGCATTACTTTTAAGACCCATGGTTATCCTAATAGCTTATAGCATACAACCTGCACACAAAAGTAGTTGTGTTTTCTTTGTGCTTTTTGATAACTTATAACAGTTTAATGGTGTCTTATGATGAGTTAATTTTTAAATTGCGTTAACGATTGGCATCATTATTTACACTTCCATGAAATTCAATTAGATTAGTAAACTTATAACTTCTCTGTAGAGAGGTAGAAAAAATGCTACCAAGCAGACACATTACAAATTATATTACTATATTTAAAAATTTTAACATACCACTGACGAGTTCAGGTGAGGCTGTGTTCACTCATAATTGTGACTTGGTAATAAAATTCAAGGAGTTAAATTTCAGTCAAACTTTTAAGGAAATAATTAGAAAAAATACTCACTAACCTGACTTTTTATAAAATTCTTCTTCATATCTTTCTGAATCTGCTATGCATAATCAACAATAATATTAGAAATACCCATTATCTTGAAAGACATATGTTGCCATCATCTATAACGGGAAAAAAATTAAGAAACAAACCAAGATAGTCAGGGCATTAAAGTAAAAATATTGTTTGATATAGTTACTTAGAAATTTTAAATCAGGTAGTATGCTTTCAACAAAAAACAGAATAAATGTTTATATTTAATCTGTCATACCTGTAATTATTGCCTTGCTGTCAAATTTAGTACTGTAATTTAAAAATTTTAAAAAAAAATAATTTAAAAATTAAAAAAAAATATATGGGGTGAATTGAGAGAGTTTTTTTTCTTGACTGATACACTCTAAATGATCTAGAGAACAAATACAGAAATGAAAACATTTTCTGTAACATTAACCTGAAACTATTAGCATGTAACCTTTTGGGTCACATTTTGTAGTGATTATTCCACCTATATTGGTACCACCAGTGAGAAAAGGGAAACTGGCTGATGGACATCAAAACAATTAGGATTTGAAATTATTGAAGAAATAGGGAAGGGAAGGACTTCAGAAAAAAAGTAATAGCAGAATTTAGAAGAAAGATAAAAGGCTTTTGATCAGTTTAGGCCCATTTCTAGGTAGAAGTTAAAGATTTAATATAAATGTTCTAGTAAAATACACTTCTGGATATCTTTGTAGTGATCTTGTTTAAGTCCAACTTTTGGAGAAAGCAGAGCAGGGAATAGACTGTGGAATTTTAAAATTTTGAGCAGTGCCAAAACAATATTACTAATACACAAGTTTTTTAAGAACCTAAAATTTAATGTTAGATTTAAGACACTTTCCAAAGCAATATACGTAGTTAAATTATAATGTATAGTTTCAGCTGTGAAAATTTTGTTTTCCTTGTAAAATACAGCTTTGAAATGCTTTAGCAGTGCTCTGTCAGACCAAGGAAACCTAGAAATACTTCCAAAATGCTGTGAGACATTTTGTATACCTAAAAATCAACCATAAGGATCATTATGTCTCATCTTTAGAAATTATTTTTGTATTCTGCAGAAATTCACAAACGGGAAAAGGTGAAGCGTGGAGACCGTGTGCTTTCTTGATCTTTAGCAATGATCTAACTGTTACAACCCTGTGAATGTTTACAGCTCAGTGAGAATTTTGAAATAATGAAGATAGCTCAGAAATCCACAAGAATAATTAAAATTTTGCAAAGCTCCTCTGTAGCAAATACCTCAAGGAACTCAATCTTCTTAATTCATCATTGAAAAAGTTGTTCAGATTGTGACTACCTTTAATAAAATGCTTTTCAAATCTAAGAGGCAGGGTCATTAATCTTCTATGTGGATTTTCATAACAAGTATTTATAACAAATGGTTAGGCTTCAAGCCAAACACTGCTAATTGTTTTTCCTTTGTATCCTAAAATCACAATTTTTACCTCTCTGAGATCTGGAAACCAGTTATTTGTCAGCTGCCCAATTTTTTGTGAAAATGTTCTCTCTCAAGTGAAATTTTAAGGTTTCAAATGTCTCTTTCACATTAGATTTTTTTGCCAGTGTTATAAACTGTATATTCATCTGAGAGAACTCAAAAGGATCTCAGTTCTTAAAGTCAAACATGGCTTGCAATTTAATAAGAAATGAATCTAATAAGCAGATTTCTGTCTGGAAGTGCAAGGCAGCTGGTCTTTGGGTTATTAGTTTTTCACTGGGATGAAAAAAAGTCTCTTTTGGCTGATAATATCTTGCTTGACAATCAAGTTTATCATAATAATTCTCAGTGTTAACATTACTGGAGCAAGAAATGGTTAGCATTTCCTTATATCACCACACTATGTGCTCAGACATACAGAATTTAGAACATTGGGAATAACTCGAAGAAGATTTTAGGCAGAAATTAAGTGCATAAGTTCAAAACTATAATTGCAAATATCCTAACAAGTCTGAGCACACAATGCACTGATATTAATTTTGCCTTGGAACCCACTTCTGCGTCTGAGCATGGGGAAAAGTCCCTCAGTCTTTGAGAACCTGTGTTAGGACTTAGACAATTTGCCCAAAATCATACCCATAGCTTTTTTCAGAGTACTGATTTGAAATTCCTAGAGTTACTTAAAAAAAAATCTCCAAATAACAGAAACAACTTTGTTTTCTTGCTCTACGTGGCAGCTTGAGCTGTGTTTTTTTCTGATAAGATGCTCCTCAGATGAGTTTATTCAATATTAACTGAACCATCTACTTGCTTGCTGCATAAATCACCTCTTTATGTTTCTTTTTGCATTTTTGCTTATGTTTTGAAAGCACTATGTACCTTCCATGAGTTATTTTCCCTCAGTCGTGACAGCCATGACTTATGGCTGACACAGTGTCATGGCAAGTGAGAGATACTCCTCTCCTGCAGACCTGAGACACCATTCCTTTGCCTGAGCAACACCTCTGATCAAAAACTTCTAAACACAAATATCCATCTCACTGTTACTGCTCTTCTACTTTCTTATCCTGCCAGCAGTTATTTTCTAGAGTTGAACACCTTTAATGGAACGTGACAAGCAGAGCCTTCTTTCTCTTTATAATGGCCCATTTTAGGGTAATAACAGCACCTCTCAGAGCAGGAAGAAGTTCATCTGCAGTCCATCAGGCAGGATCCTGACCCCCAGTCTTCCATGTCTCCTGCCCACCTAATCATCAGGTGGATTTATTAGTGTGTGCTGTCTGTGTGTGCCTCTTTTAGGACTCCTTTCCTCAGCCCTCTCCGTTGTCTAACTTTAAGCTGCTCTTTTCTTATTAAAAAGGACCTAAAGTGGTCAGCCAACTATGTAACATACAGCTCTTCCCAGCTGATGAGTGGATGTGAATTTAAGTGCCAGACACCAGGTTTTGGGAGACATTCTTCTTGTCTGACTGATACTCCTAAGAAGATAATGTAAATTTCAGTGAACATTACTCTAAGATCCTTTTTTTTTTTTTTTTTTTTTAAAGCCTGTCAGAGCCTTGCTTTACTTTCTTCAAATCTTAAGTAGTAACTTAATCAATTGTTCATTTGTTCCATTCCTTAAAGATTTAAATAGCAAAGCATACAGCACATGTCTGAACTACTACTTCAAAAAAAAAATAGATAAAAGTGGTTCACAAAGGATATCAAATTTCCTGATTGCATTTGGTCTCCACGATATCCTATTACTACCATTCTGTAGTGTGAGAGGTTTTTCTGTCATGGAATTGGAGAGGCTACAATAAAACGAAATTGCACAAGCAGTTTTGTGACACAACTGTGTGCTGTGTCTGTCTAGGGCAAGAAAGAGTGTTATTTATTAGCAGAGATAAGGACAACAGAGCAATTCAGCAAGCAGAATGTCACTATTTTCTGTCATACCAAAATTGTATCAGGGAGCAAGAAGAGTACCTGTGGATCTGCCTTAAATAAAATGCTCCATTTTATGCTGATTTGGTGTCTTATTGTTGAATACTTTCCCAGCTTTTAAGAGCATAAGTATCTTTTTCAGTTTTTGATGATCTCTGAGGTCCCTTCCAACCCAGCCAATTCTATGATTCTATGGTTCTATAACTGGGATTCTGTCTATTTACAGCCCTTCTCACCTCCTGCAATAGTGCTTAAGACCCCCCTGTGGTGGGCTGGTGTGCAGGGGCTAACACTGGCCAGGCTGCAAGCAGCTTTCTGGTACCCTGCACAGGAACCAAATACAGCAGCACTCACTGGTGTCTCCTGGGACAGCTCACCAGGGTCACTCCTAGGAGGAAATAATTTGATAAAGAGGTGAAAGGTAGGTAGTAAAATTGCCCAGCTCAAACTCTAAAGGCAGAACTGTGGTATTGGTGTAAAATTCAGCACCATTTCCATTTGTTTATTTAGCTAAGTCACTTACTGACATATTTTTGCTGGTTCAGTTTACCTGGGAATGGTTTACAGTACAACTACTGAACCTCCAAGAGCCTATGATACCAGCTAGATTGTTCATCCCTCAAGTAATGAACCACCAGGCTTTTGAATCCCAAGAGATGTTTTGCAGCCTCTGCCATATTGACAGTGCAGGCTGTTCTGAACTGCCCTGCACTCACTCAGCAATATTTTCATAAATTATGAATTGTGATGAAGTGGGATTTCCCATTTTGCACAATATTGCCACAGTTGTGATCAAAAAAATATTCTGCATTCAGTTCCATTCTGGATTTGCTGGTGCACAGCTTTCCCTTGACTCTGGACCACAGGCCAGCATTAGAGGACAGTGAAAACCTCATTATTTTCTAACCTTTCAGGGAAGCAGGGGATGATGAGATTTTTGCTCATGGGAAGATTGAGTGCGTTTTCCTATCTTTCAGTTTTCTGCCTGATTAATTCTGTTGAAATGGATGAAGTTAGGCTTGTGAAATCATTGCTTATTTGTGGTTTTCTCTCTCCTTTTTTGTTTGGTTGGTTGGTCTGGTTTGAGGTTTTTTGTTTTGTTTGTTTGTGTTATTTTGTTTCTTTTTTTATTTGTCAAAATCAAAGAAAGCAATGGTTATATCCCTCTCTATGTGTATAAAAAAAAAAAAATGAATTAATCAGTTCATGGTTGTGAGGTTCCAGTCTGGCGTTTGCCTCCAACGAAAACTTGCATGTTGAGTATTGAACAATTGACTCCTGATAAGCACAGTCAGGTGAGGTGTTTCTCCCAGATAAAGGTGGCAACATCATTTTCTGACATAGAAAAAATTGAATTGAAGTCAAGGGGACTATATTTAAACTAAGAATATTTATTTTTTTAATGCATGATGCAGCTTTAGAGTTACTTAAAAATATTTAGCCATGTAAAAGGACACTACAGCAAAATTTTTATGATTTTGTTTAAAACCATCCAGAAAATCCCACAAAAAAACAACCAACCAAACCAAACCAAATCAAAACAAAAAAATAAAGACAGAAAAAACAGCCAGTAAAGCAAATATCATATGTAATCACTACATTTTTAAGAACTGGAGCTTAAAACCCACATAAATAAGTTATCATTTAGCTTGATATATAGTTTCAATAGGGGACAACACTTGGTGCTGTATTATTTTATTCTACAGATATTTGTCTTTTGTGCTGCAAAATGTGTCTCTCTTTTTTACTATCCTCACGATATAATTGCTGTTGAAATAATGCCGTTCCCATGTTGGGAATATTTTCTAGAATTATTTTCTAGAATTTATTTTGGGTTGGAAGGGTCCTTAGAGATCATCTTATTCCAACTCTCCTGCCATGAGGAAGGGCACCTTGGTGACCTATTCCAGTGTCTCACCACCCTTTCTTCCTAACAGATAATCTGTATTTTCCCTTTTCCAGTTTAAAACTGCTCCCCCTCGTCCTGTCATGCTATCACAGAAAGTCTTTCTCTAGCTTTTCTATAGGCCTCCTTCAGGTACTGGAAGGCTGCTACAAGGACCCCCCCCCAACAGAGCTTTCTCTTCTCCTGGCTGAAAAAAATCAAACTCAGCATCCTTATGAGCATTAATGATGCTGAAGAAGACATTTTCTGAGACCAATGCATTAGAGCACTAATGTATAAAAAGACAAAAATACCTAAAGGTGGACCTGATCCTAATTCTACAGAATTGTGTCCTAGTTCCGACTGTTTCAGTTTGTAATGGGATAAGAATGTGAGTCAAACAAAAAGCAATAACAAGGTGATACTCCCCCCAGTGTGTACACAGATTTTCTGTTATTGCTCTACTTTTGCACTTATGAATAAGCTTACATACTTTCTGTGGTTATTCATATCAGTAAGTTCAATCAGTCTCCAAGGACAGTCAGGGAAGTGTTTGATGATGTTTGCCTATATCCATACTTTTTTGTGCAAATTACAATTATTTGCATATTCATGTGTTATATATCTTAACTTGTTGACATCTGTTCCCACGGACCATGTCTATGTACTGCTGACATTAAGCCAGTTGGCCTATTGCTGAAAGCATTGCCATGGTGTGTTTTTACTTACAAGACATCTGCCATTTTGCTGGAGGTGCATCTGCTCTTCATATTTTTCCCAAGGTCATGCTTTTGATTTTGGTTTGCAACTGCTCACCTTTTGTTTTATGCATTTAAAGTTTGCCTTTTTCATACATTGCTTACCTAAAAATGCAGATACTAGCTTGTATTATGCCATTTATATATTATTTTAAAGATCAGTGTCCAGTTTTATTATCTTTCTTGGAATTTTGGTGAGCTGATCTTAGACAATGCTTTGAATTATTTCATCTATGAAAATAGTCCAGAGGCTTTAACCATCATTCTAATCCAATTCTGGCAAAATCTGCTTGTCCAGGAGAGAGATTCTCTGAACCTATATCTGGAGAATATCTTTGGTTCTGTGTCCAGTATCCTAAAGGGCTTTCATGTTGTGCTGAGTTTGACTGGGGTGGGGTTAATTTTCTTCATAGCAGCCCATGTGGTTCTATCTTTTAAATTTGTGACCAATACAGTTTTAGCTACTATTGAGCAGTGCTTGCAAAACATCAAGTCCTTTTTTGCTTCCCACTCTCTTTGCCCCTCCAACAAGTACACTGAGGTTGGACAAACAGTCAAGAAGGGACAGAGACTGGACAGCTAACCCAAACTGACCAAAGAGATATTCTATATATCATACTCATCAATAAACCTAGGGAAGAGTTTTTCAGGGCAGTCATTGCTCAGAGTTGGGATGGATGTCAGTTTGCTGGTGATGAGGAATTACTTGTTTGGGGGGTGGGGTTGTGTTGGTTGTGTTGGTTTTGTGTTTTTTGTTTTTTTCATTCAGTTATTAAACTGTGTTTATCATAACTCATGAGTTTTCTAACTGTTGCCATTAAGCCCACACCACAAAGAGGGGATGGGAATGAGTTCCCTGCAGGGGTTAACTCATGATCTGTGAGGAGGTCCATGACCATCTGTATTTTTCCACTGCATTTTTCCACTCCCTGACCTCTTTGTAAGGACTTTGTTGAATGTATGACCTCTTCTATTTAAATGCTTAAAAATTTGACATCAGTGAAGTACTGTCTAGAAAAGCATTGAATTCAAAAACACCTTTATATGTCACATATCTTTTGTCCATGACACCTATGAAAGCAATTAAGCAAATTTTCTGTGAAGTCTAAATCCTAGCTCCTTCATGAGCTATAATTTATCTGGTTTCTTTCTTAGGTGCAGAGTTTGCATGTTTACAGCCCTTTTCCACTTGGAAAAGGGAAGGTTTTGGGGAACCTCGTCACAGTATTCCAGTACTTAAAAGATGACTACCAAAAAATCAGAGGCTCTCTTTACAAGGAGTAACATGGGCAAAAGAAAGGGCAAAAAGTAAAAGTTTCACCAGAGAAATTTTATCTCCTACATAAGAAAAAAATTTTTTACAGTGAAAACAATAATTCACCAGGACAGCTAGGGATCAGGTGCAATCCCCATCACTGGATAGTTTCAAGATGCAATTGGTAAGAATGGTTCATAACCTCATCTAGGCTCCCTTTCCCATGAAAGGTTGGACCAGATGATCTTTTGAGTTCTTGGTCTGTTCTATGATTCTAAATATAACTTTTTGATGAAAGGTATTCATTCTGTGATTCAGAAACAGGACACTAAACTTGAAGCTCATTTTTCAACTATGCAGAACAAATAAACCCAGAAATTTGTCATATATTGAAAGTATTGTTTGAGGATAAGGTCATCATTCATTCAAGAGACAACAATTCACAATGGCTTTACTGAATTACTTTTCTGAATAGTCATGTCCTTAAATTCATCTCAGTGTCAGACGGAGGCATATTCTTGTTTCTCTCTTTGGGAAAAATTCTGCCAGGTACTGAGTATCCTTAGATGGTGCCTAGAATTGTCAGTTCATGTTAAGGAGTTTGAGGATGCTCTTCATTTCATAGGATTAGACATCGTCTGAATTAGGAGTACTCCTTCTTACTTGTCACTATCTGTCCTCAAAATACATATTTTCCTTTATGGAATCAGATTAAGGCATAGTAGTCAATTTTTAAAATCAGTACAAGTTTATGATGTATATAAATGATTTTAAAGTTACTCATAGAAAACTCTCAGTTGCTTTGTAATAGACATTTTCTTAATCTCATCTCATTTGAACATGGCTGGTGTAGAAATATAACTATTATAGAAGCTTAGTACTTTAGAAACAGTATGCAATAGTATTTTTCTAAGCCAGGTGCATATGTTGTTCTATTTTTGGGGCAGGTGTGGAAATATACTTTTCCTGAGCAAGTTGATTTGGATAAAATATGATTTGTTGTAGCTATGCTAAAACTCCCTTTTGAATTCCAATATATCTGAAAGAAGAAAGTTGCTACTTGATGAGTAACATATCTTGTAATTTAAAGATACTTCATCATAAGCATTCAGGGAATTTGTGGCCCAAAATCTGCAGACATCTACGAATGCAAATCTTGGTTTTAAATACTTATATGTAAAAGGAATAGAATGCTTATGTATTTGATGGCCAGGTGTGTGT
This sequence comes from Phaethornis superciliosus, assembly GCA_023637945.1. Lineage (NCBI taxonomy): Eukaryota > Metazoa > Chordata > Aves > Apodiformes > Trochilidae > Phaethornis > Phaethornis superciliosus. The sequence continues at coordinate 78,573,394 of JAJQWJ010000002.1, forward strand.
TTGCCTGCATTTTAATAACAAGGCTACGAATGTACCCATAAAATTCATACTTACATAAAAATATAACTCAGTATCAACTAAAATGTAAGGTCAAAATTTGGAGAATAGAGAAGGTATTAGACATGCCAGTATACAAATAACAGGCTTCTGTGAAAAGCAAAAAGTGTTGTCAGGATTTCTATAAAAGTGTTCTATATAAGCATATAGGAGTTTTCTGCTCAGCATGATTTCAGGTTCATATCTATTTCTGTAGCTATATTTCACCCCATTTTAATGCCAGGAAACAACATACTGAAGTTTACATTATGTAAATTGTACATTTTTTGAAACCTCTGTGAATATATTACATGTAATAACTTTAAAAAACATTAACTGTATATATGTTACATGTAATAATTATTTTACTTTTGTTTTTATGAGTCACATACAAGGGAGATGTTTAAGCATGTAGAAGGTCTACCCTTTCGGGTTCTGTGTACCCTTGCAAAGAATTTTTCTGGCACTGGTACTTGTCCATTGTGAGAGAGAATTGTATGTCCTCAAATGAATGCAGGTCAGGATGTATCTAGGACTTTGAAAGGTGTGCCACAAAGTCCAAGGCCTTTGACATTCAGGAAATCCTTCTTCCGAAAAGGATAACTGAAAGATCAACACCTCCACCAAACACTCTGACTTTGTGAATGCAGCAGTTGCAGGGGTGGAGAAGCACACTTTCTAGGGCTAAGGGACTCTCCCAAGACAGTATGAAGAAGCACAAACTTTGAAACCACAAGTGAAAAAATAGTAGGACTCTATCTTTTTCATAAGAAGTCCTCCTCTTGAAAATCTGTCCCTTAAAATCTGCACTGAAGTGATAGTAACTTCAGAAATACTGAAGACAACTGCTAAGCTCATTTATGCATGCAGCTTTTAGAACCAGAAAAGTCTTATTGAAAGTTAGGATGGAAAGAAAGAGAAGGAAAAAATGAACAGGGCTTTAGAGTCCTCAGTGTTACTGATTACTACTGGATTAACTCCTAGTATCTATTGTAGGAAAATATATTCTTCCCCTCTATTGAAAATATTTTCTTTTTTTTCTGAGAAAAAGTAATAAAGCAGTTTGCTTGTTGAGAAACCAAAATTATCTTCCTTTATGGGAAGGGACTGTGAAGGCTTTGCAACAAATGGAACCTCTAAAGTTTGGTGTACTGAGATCAAGTTTGATGAAAAAGATCACCCTGTAAGGAGACATCTGGCAATGGTAAAATTTGGTTTACCTGCTTTATTCAATCCTGCTACAGCTTATCTGTAGTTTCCTTACATAAAGAGTTTATCTCCTCTAATGCATTACTTGGTGTTCCAATAAAACCTACCCTTGGAGATTAGACTACTTTTGGTTTAGTGCACTCCCTTAGAAAGGGTGGTGGAGAAATTCCAAACCTTCAGCTCTCATAGTTACTGTAGTCAGATTGCATTGACTGCAGAGAAGAACTAAAAAAAAAAAAGCCTATATTAGTTTATACCAATAAAAAAACTATCAAATCACTGGTTGAAACAAAGTTCCTGTTAAAAATGTCTTTTCATGATCATAATACCTGCATTCCATCAAGTGTCCTTGGAATCTCAGAATAAATACTTTCAACAGAATGTATCAGACTTTTTTTCTTTGGTACCACTGAGGATTTGAAAGTGGAAATTAATTAAAGCTTACACACATTTTCCCCTTGAGCTACTCAATATGCTCAAGTGGCATGATGGGGTACCATCCATTTTTCTAAAGCTGTTCATTAAATAACTCAATTTGGTTTAAACACACATTTTATTTTATTTTTTCACAGCTAGCTCTAATTTCTCTCCTTGACTATGTAACCTTACCTCATTGAGAAACTGGCTTGTGTAATTAAATTTTCTCTCTGCCTCCAGTAAGAGGATAACATGAAAATTGTGTCAGGGGCCATGAACACAGAAAGTTACACTGTTTAGAGATATATCTCTAGGAAAACTGCCAACATCAAACACCTCAGATATTTCTATAGTATTATTACCTAAAGAAATACAAGCAGTTATTTATAAAGTTAAAATGTCCTGAGCTACAAATTTTGCTGTTTGATAGACTTAAAGAAAAACTAGTGTCATAAAACAGTGCAGGTTAGTCAATGGTAAAATGTTGTTAATTTTCTAAACAAGCCTTGATTGTACAGAGATTAATTTGGTTCATAACATCATATAAAACATGTTAATATCATGTTAATGCTGGGTTAAGACTGTATGTGTTCACTGGAACATACTCATCAGCATATTTACTAACATTAGGTCTTGTTTCAGTGCAGGTCTGGTGCTTCGTGCTCTTCTGGAAATATTTAAGACTCTGGCTTTCCATTCTTCAGAATAAGCTGAACACTCAACCCTGTTGGCTGTTTCATTTCAATAGGATGATTATTTCTAGGCAATTATGGAGAAGTATCAGGCTGTCATTCCCCTGAATATGAGATTAAGACTATGAGCAGTAGCTAGAAAGAAGGGAAGTGTAAAAGGATAGACACACAAACACAATGAGAGTTTTCTATCTGAAAATACTTTTTCAGAAGGCAATTAATAATAGTCACAAGTTATCTGACTGGCTTCTGAAAATAACTATGTGATTTTCTTTATTTTTGTGGGACTAATGAAATCAGGTACTACTCAAAGTCAATAAGGACACAGTCTGGGCCCAGGCAGAGTGATATGCATAATAAGGTTGTAAAAAATACTATTTTTCACATAAGACTGCCATCACATCACACACACGAAAATGCCTACATGTGGTAGATATCATGGGGATGATTCCGACCATCTCAAGGATCTATATGTAATCCTCACAATGCCTGAAAGATAAGGATGTAATTTCAAGACAGTGACTCAGAATGTAAGATGGATCCATAGGCTTCCTAGGCTTGGCCAACAGAAAGGAAAGAACCCCCTGGGCATTCCAGGGGTCCTACCTGAACCCCCTCTCTCTCTCTAACTGCAGGGCTCCTCAGTATGGACTGTTAGGAAGTGTGTGCTCTCAGTTATGCACTGATCAGGAAGCCAACTGGTGAGACACTCTTGGCTTCAGGTTATCCTTTAAACTCTCATCCAGCTGGAATTCAGGACTGAAATCTCTTCTGTAGCTCAGCTTCTACCAGCTTATGAGACACAGTGGGTCACCATTGCATCTGTTTGCCTGATGATTTGTGCATTTACTTCAGGTCAGCAAACTTTAGAATTCCAGAACCTTTATATTTTCATGTGGGGGAGTTGCAATGGGTGAGGTGGTTGGGAGAGAGAGAAATGGTTGTATCCAGACTTCAGTTTTCCAGTATACCACTCTCTATACCTCTAGAATAGCCAGAGAAAAGCCAATTCTGCTGAGGTTTGCTGTGGTGCACAGAAGGACCCACAGTTTATGTAGCTCAGGGGAGCAAGATTCTGTAAACTACTGATAAAGAGGATCCCAGGTTCTTCGTTCACATCTTAGCCATTTTTTTTCTCAATTAGAGTATGTTTAATCAATTCTCAGACTATGGGATGAGATCTCACAGGGAAAGTTCTTCCCTCACATTATCTAGAATCGATCCTTTCTCTCACATGTTATCTCTTTCTCCCCGTCTTCAATCTAATAATACTTGCATGCTTTGATTTTTGTGATCTTATGGGAGATTTTTGGATGGTTTGGGTGGGAAAGTGGTGGTAGTTTAGGATTTATTTTTTTTTACTTTGTTTTTTGGGGTTTGTTTTGTTTTGTTTTGTTTTTTCTTTTTACCCTTCATTTTGGAGGGAAAAGCCTAGCTTTGTAGTATCTTTAAGGAGAAATGTTTTGCTTTTAGATTTGCCAATAAAATTTTATTTCAGATGAGATAATATTGAGATCCAGAGATCCATCTGGGGGAAAAAACCCAACAAACTGTAACATTTTATATGTTCTTTCTTCAAGAGGACTTGAATCTGTAACAGCTTTAGAATACATAAATGATCTATTACAGGTTTAGAATACATCAAATCCAGTAAGGCATCCAGTGACCAGATTACTGGAACAGACATTTCTCCCTCTCTTCAGTTGTATGGAATTTTTTTACAATAAACACTCTGGAAAGAATGCTTAATACATAAAATCTTGAAATGCAAATTCTGGGCAGCTATTCTAGACAAAGGCATGTAAGTTCAGAAATATGACATCCTAAATGGCAGTACCCAATTAAAACTAAACTGAGCATACACAAAGGCATATCCTTGAAAAAAAGGTAAAAATGCGGTATTGCTAGAAAAATATGCTGTGTTAATACATCTACTCTTGTAATTTTGACTTTACTGCAATGTAGACTTTGCCTGAAAATCAATCTGTTTGGCATTTTTATTACAATTGCGCAAATAGAAAGAGAGTAAATGAACCATTTTCTACCTTTACCTTCTGTGTAGAGTAATGCTTCAGTTTTTCATTTGCCTGTAGTCTACTCTTTTTTATTTTTTTATTTTTATTTTTTTAATTTCATATATAAAAAAAAAAAAAAAAAAAAAAAAGCAAAAAAACCAATTCATGGGACAGTAATCATTCCTGAGTGGCAGCATGTATTCAATGAGTTCTAACTGCAAATTTCCCTTGTTTTTATGCTCCAAAAAGTAATAATCTAGGAAGGGGTGAATGAGAGAGCTGTAGAAGACACCAGAGAATACAGTTAAAAGTGACACATTTCAACTCAGCTGTACTTACTCTACATAATTAATAATATTACACAATATAATAATCATTATTAATGAAACCTCTCTCTGTCTTTCAGTATTTAACCTTTACCATGATTTTTCCAAGTATTCAGTAATATATATATTTGTGCCTCAGAAACATTAATCATACTTGATATGATAAACCAGGTATTCTGCAAGAAATAATCCTTGGGAGTTCTTATTGATCTACGTCTTCATGGCTTTAACTCCTGTCACCAAAATTATGTTGTTTGAAAAACAATATTTTAAAGCTGAGACAGCTAATATACTTACTGATCTCTCCCTCTCTCAAGAATGCCTCAGTCCTTCTGTAAATGATAAAATTTAAATTACATAGAAGCCCTGTATATTATAAAGACAGATTGCAAGCCACTGGCCATATAATTGAAGAAGGAAGCTTTCAGGCAAGGTGGGAGAGAAGATCAATACTTCCTAATGGTCAAGAAAAAGCTGCAGATTGTCAAGTCAAACTACATGAAAGAGAGATCACTTATTGCACAGCCACATGAGCTGTGAAAATGATACAAAAATATATTACTTTGTCAGTTTTACTTATTTACTATAAGATGTCTCTATTTTTAAAATTAAATCTACGTTCATATCTATCTGTATAAGGAAAGCCATTAATTTATACCCAGAAAAAGGCAGCTGGTCAGTTTATGATTGACATTAGCACAGAGATTTTCACATGTAATAGATGTACCATAAATACTGAAAAAATGGCCAAAACACCATTCAGCATGATTTTTTCCTGTAGTTGAAAGGGAACCAGTGCAATGCCTCATGCTGGTCAATAATAATATAGTTCAGATTAATGAGTTACTTCATACATACCATGCAGTAATGTCACCAAACTCTTTAATGAATGTCAGCCATTGTCCTGAAAAAATAAGTGATAATGCCAGCTGTCATCTGGCAGAGGGATTTTTTGTCTTCCTGGAAATGGGGAGTGTGTGCTTTTGGTTTTGGTTTTTATTATTTTTATTTGAAACCTTAACTTAAAAATTTAAGACAGAGGAATGAGCACAATGGGGTCACAGCTTTCCCCTTCTCTTGTTCCCAATGTGGCATGGCAACACCATATCCTTTGCCAGGAGATTCAGAGAAGACTGCACATAGCTCAGATTTCTATCTCGTAGCAGACTGAGAGTCAGGATGAGCTAGCATTATTTTTACTTTTTTAATTTGTCTCACAGCACCTTGTTGTCCAGTCTGACAACAATGAGGTTGTCATGTGCCCCAGGAGTAGCAGCAGTGGGATGACTCCCTCTCCCAGCTCATTGCAGAGGCAAGACAGCTCTGCCCTAAGTGAAAGAAGACATTACACAGCGTCAGGAATGAAGCTTACCAGTTCTTCCTATACATGACAGCAGTACAAACAGCAGTTTGCATGGGATTCTGCCTTTTTTTCTCCCCATTGAGAACCATATAAAGTGGAGGAGGACCTAACTTTGCACTTGGTTAGGTTTGAGAATTGCCACTGCTGGATGCCCCCAGGGGCTGCACTGAACTGACTGCACCCTATTTCCTACTGAGAAAGAGCTGTCACTGTGCTCTACTCACATACCTGCCACATCAGACATTTTTCTCCCTCTCTCTGGCTCTCTTTAGAATCATAGAATCATAGAATTGGCTGTGTTGGAAGGGACCTCAGAGATCATCAAGTCCAACCCTTGATCGACTACCGCTGTGGTTACCAGACCATGGCACTGAGTGCCACATCCAGTCTCTTTTTAAATATCTCCAGGGACGGAGAATCCACTACTTCCCTGGTTCCAATGCCTGATCACCCTCTCCGTGAAGAAATTATTTCTAATATCCAACCTAAACCTCCCCTGGCACAACTTGAGACCCTGCTCTCTTCTCTTGCTGATAGTTGCCTGGGAGAAGAGCCCACCCCCCCCCTGGCTCCAGCCTCCTTTCAGGGAGTTGTAGAGAGCGATGAGGTCTCCCCTGAGCCTCCTCTTCTCCAGGCTGAACACCCCCAGCTCCCTCAGCCTCTCCTCACAGGACTTGTGCTGGAGTCCCTTCACCAGCCTGGTTGCCCTCCTTTGGACCTGCTCCAGGACCTCAATCTCCTTCCTGAACTGAGGGGCCCAGAACTGGACACAGGACTCGAGCTGTGGCCTCACCAGGGCTGAGTACAGGGGCAGAATCACTTCCCTGGACCTGCTGGCCACGCTGTTCCTGGTACGGGACAGGATGCCATTGGCCTTCTTGGCCACCTGGGCACACTGCTGGCTCACGTTCAGCTTCCTGTCAATCCAGACTCCAGTTTTTTTTACTTCCATCTAATGCTTCTGTCCTTTGTTTTTATCTTACATCAAGGTTTGATACACATTGTTATGATGCTGATCTTCTGCCTCTAGAGTTTAAGTGTTCTAATTTTATCACCAACAGACCATACTCAGTTTTTGACTGCAGTTAATATTGCACAGGACACGTCTGTTGAAGTTTCACATGGGAAAATTATGTAATTCCTCCAGTCCTATGCTGTATAAAAGAATGTGTTTCATTCCCCAATTTATTTTTTAAAACTGAGATTGATTTGTTCATGGTTGAAAGATTATTATTCACTTGGGATGACTTTCTATGTATGCTAATAAAATTATGGGAAAAATGTTTAGCAAAGTTGTTACCCTTCATGCATCATTTAAATTCAGGCACTGAATAAAGGAGATTTTTCTTTGTGTCCATTGCTCTAAGTGTCCATTAAAAAATACATAGCAGCAGTAGTAAAACTAAGACAATACCCAAGGTAGAAGGAGTGGTGTTCTTACAAACCTTATCAAGGTTGAAGTTCCCCAGATGTATTAAAAAATTACATATCTGCATTCAGTGAATGCAGGCAAAGATTGACAGTTGAAAAGTGCCTACTGCTACTTCTAAAGCACTTGATGCTGATGAGTTTTCAGCTAATATAAGTAGAGGAGGACAACGATAATACTAAAAAAAAAAAAAACCAACAAAAAAAAAACCAACCAACCAACCAAAAAAAAACAAACAAAAAACACCATGGAACTGCATGCCTTAAAAAAAGAGAGTAGAGATATGTTTTCAAAGAAAATATAAAGAGAAGAATAAAAGAGGTTCTGACTGATATAGATTCCCCCCCCAAAACCCACAGTTTTGCAAGTTCACTGTGTGAAAGCTGACTTGATAAAGACAAGGAAGAAATGAAAGCCTAAAAAGAAGGATGTGCCAGAGATATATACTAAGGGCCCATGGATTAAATCACCTGCAGAACCTGCAAGTGATTGCAGACATGCACAGCATACAGAAAGAATGAAAGCTGTCCTGTTTTTTCAGAGGGAGAACTGGACAAGGTTGCAGCAGAAGCAATTGAAAAATTTATCAGAATTAAATAGAATAATAATTTTAAAATACATGTAAATTGGTGAGGTGAAATAATAATTCCAATAATGGAGGAAAAGAAAAAGACAAAAGAAAATAAAGCATGAAACTTTGGGCTTGAAAGGGTGATCTTATTCCTGCTGAGCAAGGATGGGAATTATCTGTGTAATATGAAAAGGCATTATTTTTTATTCCATTGAAATGGAATTGTATCTTGTAAAATTAAATTACCAAAAAAAAAAGTGCTCTTTGAAAAACAGGAGCTCATGGCAAATGAGGAAAAATGTTCATTTCCTTTCTTCAGATATCCAGGAGTTATGATTATAACAAACCAAACCCCCAAATCATATACTTGTTAAATGTTATAGGCAGATGTTAAAGCAAAGTTGCTGGAGGACATAGCAGTTACAGTTCAAACAGAAGAGCCAGCTGAGTGAATACACTGTAGATACTGCTGCCATTATCCAGCAATGCTGTGGAAGACATAGAAGGAAATCAGGGTTCCTGAGTCCAGTTCCAGTGCTACATATACCAAAATTCCCTGAAACAGAGAATAGAGAGAATACAAACTGAATCTATGAAACTTCTTGAAGAGCAAGAGTGACCCTTTTGTCTTTCATAAAAACTACCTTTAATTTTATTGCATATGCTCTGCTCATTGTCAGTGAAGTTTTTAATCATGTCAAAGTCATAGCACATTATATGTTTTTTGTATTTTGTATTTCTGTGTCTAGACACGCTACATTGCACCTCATCTTGCATTAAAGTGATTTAGCATGACAAGACTCTCCATGAAACAATTAAGCATACTGCTATGTATCATAAATATGAAGTGACAAGCCAGAAAAGTGGCATGTCACATTTAAAGCATGTACGTACATTTGCCAAATAATCAGCCTGGCTAAGAGAAGATACATCCTTTCAAACATTTTAGTATCTGTTGTTCCACAGCACTGAAAATTCTCTACCAGAAATGCCCTTGATCTAGCTCAATCGCCATCATTCCTGCCCATCACGGATAATTGTGATGATGATAAATAACTTTAAATAAGAAACTATAAGTGAAAGTTAGTCAGAATGACCCCCACTTAAACATACCTTGATGTCTCAATGTTTTTCTTGCCATAGGCAGAGTTTAGAAGCTTAGGGGAAAAAGAGTAAGAGAGAAAACCTTTTTTCTAATTATTAATTGGAGCAAATATAATTCAAAAGCAGCTGTGGAGCTACTTCAGATATTTACACAACACCATATGTACCCATTAACATTTAGATGTGAGTGATCAGCTAGCTGTGTGAAAAGACTCTTCATAGAGACCAGTGCATGAATCCTGCACATGGCCATAGAAGTAAATCCATGTGAAACACCTTTACAGTTTAGGAAAAAATATTTTCATGAAGGTAAAATCAAAATAATTACACACTTGAGTCTGAGAGCCAGTAAAATAATAAAAAATATTCACTTTTGTTCTTATTTGATTGTGTTCTACACTTCTATTATCTTGTTCACTTTGATAATTTTTATTAGTTTATCTATTCACTATCCTAATGTTCAAAAAACATGGGAATAAGCAAGTCTTTTATTGAAAAAGTATTTCAGAAATTTTATTTACTTCTTTACGTATAAGTTTATCCAATCATTTAATGATTAAACCTTCTGCCAAGAAAATAAAATATACCACAGTAGTCCTTATTGTCTAAAAATACTATCCCTTTGGTCTACCAACTAATCAGAGAAGTCATAGAGGCCTTGAAAAAGAGATGAATTTTGCCAGAGAGAAATGAAATAGAGAAGGATTTTGTTAGTAAGGACATGATCATTGGTTAATGAGCACATTCACTTTTCAAGCAAATTATAGCAATCAAATCACATAAAACAGTGCACACTGACTTTTCAAAATTTTATTTAAAAAAAAAAACAAGTGGTTTGGATCAAGTTGAACACCAGTAGACTATTAAAAAATGTACAAAATATCTTCCTAATTCCTAGTTTTGTTGTGGATTTGTGTGTGTGTGTATTTGGAGGTTTGTTTATTTATTTAAATATATTTTGGTTTAGGGTTTTGTGAAGAGAAAAAAAAATTATCCCTCCCTCATGGCTGCTCTGAAATATTTCTTCATACTTCTGCACTTTGAAGTCTTTGGGGATGGACTTTCCAAGCTTCACTTAGCCATCAGCCCCTAAAGTTTACAGTAACTTTAGTGCATTTCAGTCACAGGACAAAAAGATTACAGATTTTATTTGTTTTAAAAATACTATTCCCCATAACATTGGGATGTATGGTATAAGGCAATTTATATCTCCTTATGCCATCAGTAGTAGTTCACAGCTAGAATAATTTTGCTTTCACATAGCAAAAGCCCTGCATGTACATGATTTTGTAATTAAATAATACGATTATAAGCAAGAACTACACTTCAGGGGAGGAGAAAAAGGAAAAATGCAACAAAAAAACCCCCCAGAACACAAGCAACCCTCCCACACTCCCCCAAAAAACGCTTATCTCCAACCAATAAAAAAACCAAAAACCTGAATAACCCCAAACTAACTAGATAAATCACTATAGTCAGAGTTTAGATGCAGATGGAAAAGCTGTTTCAGAGAAACAGAAATTAGGAGTAGGAAATCTAAAATTTTAAATAAAATAACTGGTTTCTGAGAAGTTAAAGATTTTTACAAAGATTACTTAAACCTCTGACCTGCTTGCTTTGAACTGGTAAAGCAATATTACATAAAGAATAGGGTTTATTAATTATTTTAGGAACATAATGAATCCTTCTCAAAGCATCGGACACCTGTAACAGCAAGGTTATTAAGAAAGTAATAAGATATCTAATATTAATCATAATAATGCATTCACATCTATGAACAGCAAGAAATATAAATAGACATGCAATTTCCAAATTGTTTTGGACTGACACGCTGTCTATTTGGTCTGTTATCAATATAATCACATACACTACTGAGTTCTTGTCCTACTGTTCACATTTGAACTGCTTCAAACCAGAGTAAAACCAGTAAGATCATCAGGGAATAAAGAAGCTATCATATGAAAATTAGTAAGCAACACAAAGACTGAAGAGACTAAATCTAATAAATAGATCGGGGCAATAAAACTCTAGGGAAAGAGAACTATTTAAGCAGAAGAATAACACTGGTACAGATCAAATGGGAATAAGTTTGCCATGAGGAATTTAGAATGATAATTGGAATGTGATTTCAAGCCACAAGAGGAATAAACTCCTGTAACAGTGTTCCATCAGGAAAAATGGAAGCAAAAAACCAACAAAGTATCTAAGGTTGCAGTTGCACCAATGTATAGTGAGAATTCTATGAGAGGGAAATTTGTGGAGCAAAAGACTGAACCTGAGCCAAGACATTCTTCATTTTAGATTGATTGGTGTTAACATATCAAGGCTTAAGTGCTTACCCATCTTTACTGAAAGTCTGAACACTGGGATCCAGGGCTCCTGAGTTTGTATTTCCAAACTTGCTGCTTAGCAGCAGCAGATTTCAGTGGGTCTTTTTTGGATTCAGGATGTAATAGATGAAAGTAGGATTTGCAAATTAGTCTGTGGTAAAGTATTCTTGTTCTGGTGCTCAGAGTGGATACTGATGGGAGTCGGCAGTTTCACTCCCACCTTCCTTCACTTTTAGACAACCAGCTCGCTATTTTCCTCACCTTACACTTCACCAGTTGTCATATAATTATTTAGGAAGAAGAAAAGCAATCCCTATCTTTAAATTAATAATTAGCCAGAATTTAGAAGGATAATGCCTGAACATGCTTGTGTAAGTACTGTGACAATTAACATTTACTAATTGGTAAGAAATATTAATTACCACTATAGGAACAGTAGTTTCATTGAATACAACATGGGTGAAAATATTGGCTAAAAGAGCTTTTGACCTGGCTAGTCTTTTTTTTGCTCTTGCATCTTCTTGCGTCTTCTACACAAACGTAACCTTCAAGTCAGCTGTTTGCTAAGACACCAATCAGTTGGTAACCATTAATCAACACCTGGAAAAATCAAATTCTTGAGAGCACATGAATGTTTTTTATCACATTTATCAGGTACTGAAATTGAGTAGCAAATCATAGGGGCTTTGCCACATGCCTTTTATTTCTCTATATGCAGAAAGTATTAGAAACAGTCTTGGGTACTGACCCAGGTCATGCATACACCATAAACATTGTTCCAAGAAGCCTGTTCCAGCTCTTGTATCTTGTCTCCTTAGGTATGTATGTCATAGATAATGTAAAACCATGTCTGAAATAGTAATGGCAAGTGTTTAAAATTTAGAATGCTCAGGTGTGATTTGGGCTTTCTTAATTTGTGCAATAAGACGGTGTATTTAACAACAGGTTCATATATCTTTTCTGCATCTTTGCATTTCATTTAAGGCTCAGGGTACTCACCCTGTGTGCTGAAGATAAAATAAAGATACTTGTTCAGGTCTTAAATATCAAGACAAATTCTTTCATTTTCCTTAGCCATGTCAGAGATACATGAAAACTTCTGATTTTCTGCATGTGTAATTCTCCTCTCCAGTATAATTTAATAGGTGATCCTTATAATAATGAACTGATACAGTAACTCATCAGGAAGAGTGAGGTGAAAGAAGTTGCCTGCATGCTTAGAGACATATGCTGGTAAGCTTTGCTGAGCTCAGGATCTGGAGTAATTTATCTGTTCTGTTCAATGAGGCTGAAAGTCTCATATCAAATAACAGGTTCTATAACAAAACCAGATTTCAGGATTTTATTTGCCTTTGTTTTTATTTTATTATATTTCAGCACCTAATTATATCTTACAGAATCTGCCTGGTATTCAAATAGCAAACTGAATTACAGATTTGCAAGCAATCAGATTTCTTATGAGATTAAGTCACAAGTTGTTTGAGTTGAACACATGTATCTAAAAGAAATGTTTTGGGGTTTTTTTAATAGAGAATTTGTATATGAATTAAATTATACTATAGAACAAAGTTACACCATAATTTTCCTTATGTTTTTAATTTTAACATTTCATAAAAAGAATGAATTTACAATGTGGCATAATTCATTTAGAAACTATTTCTTGAAAAATTGTCTATAACAGCAACAGATGGCAAGAGGAAAAAGAACAACAAAATCTTGTTTTGAATATCACCCAATTTGACAAAGAAACAGCTGCTATAATAAGTGATGTCAACATCCAAAATGTACTTTAAAATGAAACTCACTTATATCCATTAAATGAGGAATGCTTTAAACAAAAGATGTTGCAAGAAAAGTTTGTGGTATGTTCTTGTTTATACTCATGCTGCCTACTAATTGCTGTATCATCTGATGACTCTCAACATTTGTCATGCTTGTAACGAAAGAGCTGGACCATACCTATTTTTTCAAACAAAATACTGTATCTAACATAGGCGAATATAACCAAAACTATAACCAAATTTCATCTCATTACTCCCTTTTTCTACAAGCTAATTAGAAAATATGGCTCAGCTGCTTTTAAAAAATAGTAGCGCTGCTTTTCATCACACCAAAGGACCTTTTTGAAGTAGTCATTGAAGACATAAATTTAAAGTATTGCTGTTGATATTTCAAATGTGTGACATTGTCGTATCTAATACATTTCTTTATTAGAATAAGCTAATACACAGTACATTGGTTTTGGCTTTGCACTGGAGCCTTTTGTCTGAATAAAGAAGTTTGCTCTCTTTCAGTTAGGTTTCATTTTTTACATTCTAGGGCTCTGTCAGGATATTGGGAAGTCTAGCTAGAAGGAAACTGCATTCATCTGAAAATCAAGAATTATGCTATGCCCTTTAAAGTATAGTCCTGTACTGGGAGTTCTGTCCCAAAGGAAGCTCAGGAACCATAGAAGGCCTCTAATCAAAAAGCTAAGAGGAAAAGCTCTGCTTAAGCCTGGAAGAAAGATGTCATTATTCTGTATAGCAACATGTCACTGGGTAGAAATGGAGATTGCTGACAAATAAACAAAGGAAGTCAGACTCCAGATACACCAGGTTGCCCTTTATGAAAAGGATCACAAATTCACACTGCAGGTCAGTGACAGAGCTGGAAATACAAGGGAGGCATTTTGATTCTCAGCCTTAAGAGCTATATAGCATTGACAGTTTCATCCTTCCTTGTCTGTTTTCCAGAAGATGGTAGTTCCAGAATTGCAAAGGGAAAGTAGGGAAAGTAGGATGCTCTGTTTCCTTCACACATGTGCTGCAGAATGTGGCTTACTCTTAATATTTCTGCATATTGGCAACAGCAATCATGCAAGGGTAAGCTCGCTTTCAGACCTCTTTAGCAGTCCTGGGAGTCATATTCAAAATCTAAAGGTTTCACAACAAAATGTGAAACAAAACCTAGTTTGGACCTCCATCAAAAATTCAGAAAAAAAACCCTAAACAGTCAGAATTATTAATTTTTATGTATTATACTGAATATGAAAAGAAATAAAACTTAAAAAGCCACCAAATAACCCCAGAAATTTTTATGAAGCTATGATGTGAGATCCCAGTAGTAATTTTAGAAAATACAGCAAAATTACATCAAGAGTGCTTCAAGGAGTAAATAACACTGTGAATGGCACCTTTGGTTGTTAGACAGAAATAATGTGCAATTTTCCAAGCCTCCTTTCCATGGAAAACTGTCAATGGAATGTAAATATTGTGTATAGGAAATGTCACCTTTTTCCCCTAGTAATAGAAAATAGCACACAAAAACTTCTCTATAGCAGCTCTTAATAATTTCTTCCTTCTGTAATAACAAACATCCTGAACACTGTGATACTGAAAGAGAGTGTAGATGTGAAACTAGCAGGAATCTGTCAGAGAAATATAAAAGCAGAGCTAGATTCTGGAAAGCCTGGGCTAGCCTTGAGGTCTGGGAATCCATGTGCACATCCTGCCAAACAGCATTGCTGAGGCGAGTTTCTATGGCCTAATGAGTCATTGGCCTCACATTAGTCAAGATGCAAAAACTCAATATATTTGCTCTAGAGAATGGAGGCAGGTATTTTGTTGCCAAATTGTTTTCCAAAACTCTGTTTAGTGAGACGTTTTTAAAGATTTTGTTTCAAATGGATTAAATAATTGCCAGTATTTCCTAAGAACCAAAATAATAAATTTTAGTCATCTGTTAACAAACATTTTTTTTCAATACAACATACTGCTTTATATACATACTGATACATAGCTTTTGGATGTATACCTAACTGAACAAAGTAGAAGCAAAAAAACACTTGCACATTGTACTTTTGAAATTTTAAGAGTGGATTTGTCCTTAAAAATAAGAAAAAAATCTTGATCTGAAAATAGTACACAATGGATAATTCAATGTATGGTGTATTGTAGGACAGAGACTGCACTGAGGAAGAAGT
Organism: Phaethornis superciliosus; assembly: GCA_023637945.1. Lineage (NCBI taxonomy): Eukaryota > Metazoa > Chordata > Aves > Apodiformes > Trochilidae > Phaethornis > Phaethornis superciliosus. The sequence goes on from JAJQWJ010000002.1 coordinate 78,588,850, forward strand.
GGGGAATGCAGAAATTCCAGGGTAAATGTTGTCACAAGAAAGTCCACATAATGTTTTTTAAGATCCAAAAGTTGTCACACCATATTTGATCTGCTTGCAAAGTTGATACATGGAAATGGTGTGACTACAGCAGAACCTTTGTCATTTTATAGAAATTTTGGCCATTCAGTGGGAGTAAATGGCACAAGCAGACATCTTCTGTGAACTGTTCTTTAATTTCATTAAAGATATTGGTAACTTTCTTCTTAGTGAACTCAGTTTCCTGAACACTTACTTTTGCTTGCTGGAATACCCACTGCAGGTATGGGCAACCGAAGTATTTGGTATAAAATATACACATTTTTGGTGGTATGAAAATATTGATCAAAAATGCATTCTCTGTCAAGCTGTCTCCTAAGTGGCTGTTGCAGAACACATTTTAGGCTGGCACACTAGGATAAATACCAGATTTGTCCACAAGGAGGAGCCTGGTACTAAGCTAAGCAGGCTGGGACATTACAAGGGAAGAGCAGAGATGCAATTCAGAATGCTGGAGAACCTGAAAGAAAAAAAACAGTCGGCAAATCTGGAGCACTGAGATCCTAAGGCTTGGACTTCAGCTAAGCAGGTGTTTTGAATAAACATTTGACAATAAACTTTTTATCACCCATACACAGTAATTCCCACTTCGGGCATGAATTTGATTTGATCATTTCTACAGTACATGGGTAGATCGTGATGCTATTTCTTCTTACTTTTCAGTCATTCAGCAGGTAAGCTTCACAGGTTGTTGTTTTGCCATATTTGTCATATGTTCCAAATGATTCTTTTTTTGCTTCTGAAATTAAAAGGTACTTCACACTTCTCCATGATAAAAAAGCTACTTATTTATATTACAGTATGATTGCTACTTAAATTGCCTCACAAATCCTTTGTTTGAAGATGGCAATTCAGAATGCACATGAAAGCTGGCATCCTAAGAAATATGAAATGAAATGCTTCCTTCCAAGAGCTCTTATGGAAAAAGATGAGACATCAGCTTTCATATTCTTAGTGTTTTATAAATTATGCTAAACAGATGGTGCCTGCTATTGCCACACACTTTGAAATAAATACTAATTTATAGAGAGGCTAACCTTTAATAAATTCTTTAAAAATCAGACTATGCTAGTAAGTGTTGATAAAATTCAATCCTACTATTATACCTATATAAAATGATTCAGATGAAACAACCATCGAATCCTTCTGGACATGAGTATTGACAGAAACTTTGCTAAAATTTTATGAAAAGAACTGCTCAATTTGGAATTGTATCTAAAGAAATGTGGACAAATCACTTTCTTAACACTTTCATGTCTTACAGTTTGTTCCTTTTCTATACCTTCTCCTTTAATCTCCATATTTATATGGGTATTTTTATCACAGAATTCCCTGATACACACAAGACAGGAATAATAGATATGAAGGTCGAGCATTATATACCAAAATAAGCTCTGTTTCTTTATTACATTAAAATAATTGCAGAAAACATTTTTTTTTAGAAGCCTGCTAAATTTTAGCATACAAATCAGATCTTGTGTTGTCTGATCCAGACTGAAAAATTCCTCCGATAGGCTGGCAAACAGGAGGTCAATATAAAACTGGCACTCAGTGAAATATAAATTATAGCACCTGGCTGGACAGTTAATTCTTGTAGGACACATCACAAAACCTCATACATGATGATAGGAATAAGAAGAAGCTATTGGGGCTGCCAAAATGCAAAAATAGACAAAATTCAGAAGAAGAATTGCAGAGTGAGTGCACAGGCATCTAGTAGAGGAGTTAAAGTTACAGGCTGTTCAAGGACCACAGCCCACAAAGAGAGAATCAGTGTGTCCAAACTACAGGAGTCAATTTAGCATCAGAGCCAAAACAGTTCTTCACAGTTCTTTAAACACTCTTCCTACTATTAGCCTGGGAGAGCAAGGGCAGGGGGGGAGATGTAAAGGACATCCATATGATAACATTTCAATACACCCAGTTATTAAAATTAATTTTCTTATTTTCTGAACTGCTATTTTACAAGCAGAATGTGAACATCAGAGTCTTTATCAAAGTTTCTGTGGTAACCTTACCCATCTAAATTGTCAGCGAAAGTCAGTAGGGTAGTACCTTTTTGATAGGAAAAGCCCTTTACTTCAAGCCATGAATATGGTTCCACAATAAACAGGAACCCTTTTTACAATATCTTCAACTTTGTATGCCATCTACTGTATCACTGGGAATTAATGATATCTATACAAAGAATCATCCATTTTGACTGCAATCCTAAGAAGTGTTAGTACAACAACCTTTAGTAGTACAGGAACTATTTACTATAGTCTGTATAATCAACTGAAGACCAGATTACTTACTATGTTGAATGCCAATAAATACCCTCTAATACATGAAAAACTTTTCTCACAATTTACATTTTAAAGAGACTGGAATGCAAGGGGGTCCAGTCCAGATCTTCCCAGGTTTCTTAACCCGGATGTGACAACTCTTTATTACCTTCCAGGATATATTTATTTTTAAAAGCAACATTAGTTCATTTCACTTACATAAAAAGTTCCCTATTTGTAAAAAAAAAAAAAAAAAAAAAAAAAAAATGTTGAAAAGAGCATTGAGAGAAAATTTAAAAAGATGATGTGGTACAATTTTAGAATTTCTAAGATTGCACAAAATACTGGATTAAATTATAGGGGTAAAATGCCTCAGACCTCACTTTTTAATATCTCAGTAAAGACTTGGTAAAAAATACACAGATTCCAAGAAGATTACTTCTTCAAGAAAGTTTAGAACCTAGAGGTCACATTACGAATTCATAAAAATGCTAATTCACACATGCATTCAGAAAAGGATACACACAATTTACTGCAATGCAAAAATAAAATTTATAACCATTGTTTCAACCATTTATCTTGACATAATGGTATATTTATAGCCAAGCTGTTTAAAATATAAATTGTTCTCCCTTCTCCCCCAAATGAATAAACAAAGGGAACATTCAACCTTTTTAGCAACAATAGTTTGATATGCCATCCTGTATACATACTTCCCACAGCTTCTTACTTAAAAAGGTTGCTGTTCCTGAAAGCAGAGAAACACATGTAGCTCCAAGGAATACACTGATAGGCGTATTTGTCATGTTCAGCCTCTGATCCATGGAAGTGAATCCAGTGGGCTGGCAAGGCTTAACACCCTCTGGAGCACTCAATCCCAGTGGCACTTAACAGGCAGTTCCTTCTAAAACAGCTGTATAGAAAGGTCAAAGTATACCTTTTTTGCTTGTTATGTTAACCTCATGACTTAGTTTGCTTCTAGGTAAGGGAACAAGGAATATATATCATCACACCTGGCTATTTTTCATACTTCAGCCTGATTAGGTAACTATGTATAGCTGTATACATCCTGTACCCAGTCTGATCAAAACACCTCTGGAGTCATATGGGGCACTTTCAAATTCTGCCTCTATGCCCTCCCGAAAACTACATAAATCACAAATCTGACATTAAAAGGTACTTTCTCTAATGGATAGTGTCTCTGGTTGAGTTTATAAAATTAGTCCTGGTATATTTGCGTGAAGTAAGTTTTTTTTTAAATTTAGCAAGACAGCACTGAAATGCTAGCAACAGTTTCAGAAAGATGTGCACAGGGTGTTTCTTTTGACTGGAAAAATATTTGAAGGCCACTTGGCTTCTTTTTAGTATCTCACTCATTTCTTCTGTTCCTGCTCTATGGCTAAAGGAGAGTGTTACCAAAATTCCACATCTGGTCTCATCATTCCAGACATCTGAAACTACTCCACACTGCCAGATTTTGTATTGCTTAAATGAAAAACAAGTAGTCAAATTCTAGGAATGATCTGAAGAGACATTAACATTTTCATCTTTTGACATCTTTCAAATAAGTATAATGGATTTTTTGATTCCTATTCTACAGATCACATTGCACATTAATATTCTATATCATCCTATTCCAGAATGGTCTGTGAAGCACACAAACACCATTTTAAATCTTCAGAAAAACTATCAGTAAGTCACGTTGGCTAGTTCACTATTCTTGTTTACAGACTCTCTCAGACTTTGATTCATATGACATCTTTCATGCTCTCCATTTCTACTAAACTACAAAGTAGTAGAAGTAAAGGACATGTTGAGATTTACTGTGTTTACAAGAAACATCTTTTCCCCAATGATCTGCAGTGACTGATGCCAGTAGGAATGTAATTCCATTTCCAGTATTTATGTGGTTAGCACAGAAGTTTCTCTGTCAAATATACTTTACCAGAGTGAGTAGAAAGATTGGAAGAGACAATAAATTCTATCTTGATCACTTTGGCTTTTGAGTTGTTTTCAAGCTGTAAGCAGTTACTCCTTTCAGAAAGAACTGTTATTTTAGGAACCAGGAAATCTAATTTTTTCTTGGCTTCCTCACTTATTTGTATGAAACCTTGACATGTCTTCTTTCTGTAAATCCTAACAGAATTTAGTGTTTTTTAAAGACAAAAATGGCATACAAGTGTGTATCTGTGTTTCATATACACAGACAGAAACAGACCCCTGACCATGACAATATGGTGATGATAAACTTTTCATAACCCCGTAACAGAGTCTGAATAGGAATGTTCTAGCCGATACAGTCTGCTGATTATTTATCCACAGTTTGGCATCTGAAGACTGTTAAGACTTTGCCATCTTCTGTTTACCTGTGGTTTTGAGAACCAAAAAGCTGTAATGTATTCTAATATAAAAAGAATATAATCTTTTGTTCAAATGTCCTCAGAATGTTGTCATCCTACACTTTCAAATTTCAATCAGTAATTTCTAAAGCACTGACAGCCCACTCAACACACTGTTATGATTGCTAACTCTGGAAGGGAAGTTTTATATAAATGTTTTATTTTGAAAAAGGATTTTAGAAGGTTTTCAAGGTTATTCTAACTTTCCTGCTGAAAACTGCTTAAAGTGAAATGAACGTTGTCTTAAATGCTTTAGATTAAAAGTAGGACACAAATGTTGTTTTTTTAAAATTATTTATATGGGATTTTTCAGCTTTAGATATAAAAACATTTTAATGTTGAGGGTTTAATTTATAGTCAAAATTAAGTTATATATTGGAAATTAATACTAAAGAAAAACCTTAGCTGTGATATTTGAGATAGCATATGTTTTTAATTTGCCTAGTATTACATATGTTCGTAAACTGTAGGATTTGTTTATACTTCTGATGATATGCAAAAGTGAGAAGTTTATTGATCCATTTTGTTAAAAATTAGCAGTACTGCTAACAGTTTAATCATGGTAGTATATGTCCAGTCAAGTGCTCATGTCCTACACTTAATGGACTTTTGTGTATTCCTGCTAGCAGATTCACAGCCAGCTTCATTGTTCTGCACTGCTCCTCCTGATACACATTGTAAAATCATACCCATACATTTGTCTAAGTGGAGCTGATGGCTTAAACTAGAGCCAAAAGGTGTGCAGAATTCTACAATACAGTGCTGCAATGTAAATTAAAAACTTTAGGGAAGAAATAATGTAGGAAGTTTGTCATAGGTCTTCCCATTAAAGAATATCATCCAGAACTCTACAATTAGTTCACATGGAGCAATTCTTAATAATGGGCAACGTATCATGAGTTAGTTTGTGGTTACTTATTATATATTCTCCATTTGGTTTCAGTTTGTTAATTATAATCCAACTGCTGCCAACTTAAATAAACTCACCACTTCTTTGATATGATTTAAATATGTAAAAGCAGACAGAAAGAAAATTTCTAAGAAAAACTGTATAGCTGTATACATCTATGTGTATAGTTGTATAAATGAAGTTCTACACATCTTAAAAATTGAAGCCTCACATCTTAAAATTTCTTAGACAGTCCATATTTCAGAGACCAAATACAGCCATCAACAGGACATAGAAATCAGTGGCATGGAGCTTTTGGTGGTAGAACAAAGATATAATGGATTTATAACTCAAGAGTACTGGGCAGAAAGAAGCTCTGATGTAAATGTCTGTATTGTCTGAAAGTACACATAGCATCGAAAGGTGCTAGATTTCAGAAGGGTTATTCAGGTTTTGAAATAGCCATCTATAAGTCTCACATGTGAAAAAACGTGAATTTTGACAAAGAATTAAAAAAACCCCACCAATCAACATTTTCAGAACAGATTTGACTCTTTTACTCTCTTTTATAATATTTCTCAGTCAGGATGATATTTCAAGCTCTAGCTGCACTATTTGCCTGTTCCTCAATATGAATCCCTCAAAAACTGCCAACTCAGAGACATGAAAATTATCCTACTATATTATGAAGAATCTTGCTATTTATCTCTTCTATATGTCACTTTGTGTCAACTAGAGTATAAAAATTATATCCGATGCAAAAAGTCTCAGTCAAGTAGAAAGGTTCATATTTGAAAAGAAATGTCAAACAGTATTTAGAAATAATTCACAAAATAAAAGAATTGTTCCAAATCACAAAGTATATATAATGTCAATTTAGAAAGGTAAGTCTGTAGCCAGAGCTCCATTTTATTTTCTGGTTGAAATAAAACCTGTTAAAATAGCCCCAATATTTAAAGTTTCATCAGACCTATCACTGAAAGACTGGCTCAGATAAACAACCAATATCTGATGTTATTACCGAAGCCCTGTAACTATGAGCGCCATTTAGGCAGTCTGCATAATCAATATCTCTCCTCTGAGCAGATAGACTTATAAAAGCTTTGTCCAGTACCAAAAGGTCTAAAACATTAAGATTAATGGCTGTGAATGCAGATGCACAAGTGAAAATATTTACCACTTGATAAATTGGATCATACTGCTTTCTGTTGATTAAGCAGGTTACATGCCATGTGTAACCTCAGTGAAATTGCTCTCAATTCAAATACATTTTTTTCAGAAATGTCAAATTAAAAAATCCATGCCTCTGTTAATATTAACAGTCCAGCAAAATTACACATTTCACATTAAATAATATGCTTTTCAGTTTCCCTTTCCAATCATCTATTCCTAAGTGCTATTCCAAAGCCATTAATTTACAAAATGTTACATATTTTTTGAACTTTAGGATTTACCTCACTTGGTTCATCTCAAAGTCAACTTTTAAAATATTTGTTTATTATCACTTTTTAAGGGGAGGGCTTTTTTCAGCTTTCATGACTTCAAAATTACTTCTTTGTACCTGCTGTGGTTACCCTGAAACAAACAGAATGATTCAGAGTTTTATTAAATAGGATAATTCTTTCAAATTTTTATGAAACAGTAGTAGGATTTTTAATTATTGACACTGCCAGAATGACCTTCTCCTTAATTCACAGTGGAGCAGAAGCCTGGTAACCTGGTTTGGGGATGCAAGGCATGGCCAACAGGAGCTTTCACATCCTTAGAATCTATGGAGCCTCCTCTGATGTATAAGGATAACAATAAATGTTAAAGCTGCACAAAAAATTTTCTGATCAGCGAAAGGGAACATAAAGCTTTCAAAAATGTACTTCTTCAGAGCCTGTTTGCTTATCAACATTTCTACACTAGGTTTTGATAAGGGTTTTATTTGCTGGATTGCTTCCTAGTGGAATAGTTTTCAGTACCTGATAAATTACCTACTTTGTAAGAATTTATTTCTCTTCTATTAAATTCACATTTAGAAAGATTTCTCAAAGCCAAATAAAATTTCAGGACAAAAACCAGAGATCCAATTCCTATAAAAAACAACAGCATAGCAGTTATCTCTGCAGCAGGAATAATACAAATTGAAATTCATTGAAAGCTAAAATACTAAGTCATCCACAGCCACGACTAATTACAATATATCTAGCCCTTCAGAAGTCTTATTCTGAAATATAACATCCTTCAAAATGGTTTGATACAGACTCCTTGCTATTAGGCAGTTTACAGTTTGAACAAATAAAACACAAATTCTTTTTTCTACCGAGATGCTCTTTTCCCCAGTATTTAATAATTCTTTTATACTGAAGAGATTATATCTATAATCTCAAACTCCTCACTAACAACCAAGTTATGACATCAATCATTACCTTATAAAATTAGTTTATTTATTTGATTTAAATACAAACATACTTTTATCAGTGAGATGAAATGTTATGTTCTGAGAGTTGTGGTGCACAGTTCATTCTTTTTAAAGAATTAGCCAGTTGTGTCAAATGCACAGCTTCTCCTGGGGAGAGGTAGGGGAAAGAAAAGCAGAAGAGAAGAGATGGAAGAGCTCATAAAATTGATATTGAACTTTCTGTAGAGGAGAGTTCAGGAAATACACAAAGTAACTCATCTTTCCTAGTATCTTCATTTAGCCTGTAAATGGAGCTAAACTGAAGCAGCTTGCTCTCTCACCCAATGTACCCTCCACAGCCAAGAAGGGGAATAAGAGGGAAAAAGCTTCGTGAGTTTAAATATAAACAGATTTTGTAAAATAGCAAAATTAATACAAGCATCAACATAAAGAATACAAACTTGTATTCAAAAGCATCAGGAAGAACCATAGCCAAGAGCTCCAAGAAACAGAACTCCCCTCACACAGGGCAAGTCCCCCTTTTATAATGAATGTGATGTAGGTGGTGAGGGATACACCTGTCAGCCAGCTACTCTGGTTTGAGCTACCAGCTGAGTAGGGTCTACTAATGGCCTGTCCTCCATGGCTGGCCTATGAATTTTGTACCAAGGCAGTCATCAACACATCTCCCTACTCCCCTCCCATCTCCCACTAGATTATTCTACCCTATTAGTTCCTAATTCCCAATTTAAGGCTGAAGATGAAAGGCATCAGACAAAACAAGCTACAAGCTTAGCATGTAGGCTTGTAACTCCTGTATCTTATGTGCTTGCCTGCAATATACATTGCACATAAATGTAAATCTTTCTTCCATTCACATGCACAAGGTCCAGAGCACAAGTCTTACAAAGAGCAGCTGAGGCAACTGGAAATGTTTAGCCTGGAGAAAAGGAGGCTGAGGGGAAGCCTTGTTGTTCTCTACAACTACCTGAAAAAAGGTTGTAGTGAGGTGGGTGTTAGTCTCTTTTTCCCAAATAACAAGTGATAGAACAAGAAGGAATTACCTCAAGTTGTGCCAGGGGATGTTTAGATTGGATATGAGGAAAAATTTCTTCACTTAGATAGTTGTCAGGCACTGAGATAGGTTCCCAAGGGAAGCAACTGAGTCACCATGTTTGGAAGTATCTAAAAGACAAGTAGAACACGTGTTTAGGAATATGGTTAACTGGTGGACTTGGAAATGCTAGGTTAATGATTTGACTGATCTTAAAGGTCTATTCAAACCAAAATGATTCTATGATTCTATGATATGGTGGTGGCTCCTTTAGAGGTCAGGGCTAACGTAAACAGAGAGAACTGAATTGACCTCTACATTTCCCCCACCACACTCTCAGGGGAAGATTAAAAGGGGACTGTTTAAGGAAGAGATACTTCAGGGTATGAAATTACTACTACACAGGTTAAATGGAACAGGGGAAGAATAGTAACAAGTAGGAAAGTAATGAAAAAATATCAACAGGAGGAAGGGACAGGACTTTTCTCAGCAAACACTTTACAAACAACAAACCCCGACTCATCAGCTGCTCCTCATAGGACATTCCTTCTAGCCCTTTAACCAGCTTAGATGCCCTCCTCTGGCCACATTCAAGTACTTTAACAACCTTTTTATGTTCTGGGGCTCAGAACTGCATACACTATTCTATGTGAGGCCGTACGACTGAATACCACAGCAAAATCACATCTCTTGACCAGCTGTTCATGCTGTGTTTGGTACACCCCAGGATGCAGCTTTTGCTCTTGGCTTCCAGGCCACAATGGCACACTGACCCTGCCTTCAAACAGCACCCCTGATCTCTTTCTGTAGGGCTGCTTTCCAGCCATTCCTACAACAATTTATATTTATACTCAGCTTTCCTCTGTCCTAGGTGCAGAATCTGGCATTTTGACTTCCCAAATTTCACCCCTTGCTCTGCAAGGCATCTTGTGCACTCAGGAGAATCAACAGCACCTCCCAGTCATCAGCAAACTTTCTGCATTTAACTCCTGCATCCAGATTGCTGATAAATACAGTGAACAGAACTGGCTCTACAATTGAAAATTCAGGAATACTTCTGGTGACTGGTTGCCATACAGTTGTAGCCTCATTCACTACAACATTTTGAGCCCTGCCATTCATCTCGTTCTTCATCCCGTGCACACTGAACACATCCCACAGATCAACAACTTGCCCAGAAGGATGCTATGAGGAACAGTAAGAAAAACCTTACTAAAATCCAGAAAAAATACATGCACTCTCTTCCCTTCATCTACCACACAAGTGACTTTTTCAGAGAAGGATACTGAATTATTTAAAGATGACTTTGTCTTTGTGAACCTTAATTTTCTCAATAATTTTTCAATTAACTGAGGCTAGACTAACAGGCATGTAGTTCTCTGGGTCTTCCTTCATGCCCTTTTTGTAGACTGGAATAGCATTGGCTAGCTTCCAGGCATCAGGAACCTCCCCAGACTCCTGAGACCTTTGGTAGAAGATCAAGAGGGGCCCTTCCATAACATCTTCTAGGTCCTTCAGTAGCCTGGGATGAATCTCATAAAGGCCCCACAGACTTGTGAACATTCAGCTGATACATGTGGTCCCTTACGATTTTAGTGTCTACAAATGGTATGTCACTGTTCCCACACTGCTCCTCTGGCTCAGGGGACTGGGCAGCCCAAAGTCTATCAGTATTATTAAAGACTGAGGTAAAAAGCACACTGAATATCTTCAATTTTTCTTTATCTCTATTAGTCAGATGACCACCTTCAACCAGTATAAGTCCTATGTTTTCTTTGTACCTTATCTTGCTATTACCATACCTGAAAAAGCCCTTGTTGTCTGAAATAACAAAGGTCACTTCCAGCTCTAACTGAGCTTTAGCATTTTCTGTCTTCTCCCTGCATATATGAACCACAGCTCTAAAGGCTTCCTTTTGAATGTCAGATTGATGAGCACAAATTTTGGAAAATTAGAACAGAGTCTGAGCTACTTGGGAGAGAAACTAAATCCATGTCTCTCTCCAGGAAGCATGCCTCATACTAAGAATAGCAATTCCTTTCTGGGGGATGGAGCGCTTGTCCTCCCCAGATGATTTCATTTCCTTAATTTATTAGTTTTATATAGCAGACCCCTCACATCAGGGAGGGGAGCCATGAGTTCTTTCTCCATATATTCCAATCACTCTTTAAGTGTTCTGGTTGACATAGTACATCTTAGATTATAGTGGTTTTTGAATATTTATAAACAGTTCTTCAGTATCTTTCATCCCAACAGGCAACTGTTTGATCACCCAGGCATTTGAACATATTACTGTATTTGTATTTTAAAATCAAATTAAATAACTAAATGCTTTTTATGGTTTGCTTTTATATTCATCAGCCCTTCATATAGGCTAGAATTCTGTGTCAATACAGTAATACTAGCTTTTTGATAAATTTATTTATTGAATTCTTTGGAGAACAGGAAAATGCAAGATACAGGAAAAAAAGCCGATACTCAAAATTACTTATTACTAGACAGGAACCTCTTAGGATTAAGCAGATTCCAATATATGCATTTGAAAACGTCTTGGTTTACATGCAGGATATACTTTATTTTTTCATTTCTTATAAGAATAGAAGTACATCATGCAAACCAAAAGCCATGACGAATTTCCAAAGACAGAACAATAAAATTACTTTCTGTTGTTCTTGAATACATAACCGGCAGTGTAAAAGTAAGAGGAAAGTGAGGTAGCTGAGGAAGACTAAGAAGGGTTCGGTGATTTTTTTCCTTATGCTGAATCAATACCTTATAATTTCTTCATTAACACACAGAATATGAACCCTTTCCCATGACATAAAACCTGCATAAATAGCTTTTCTCCATGTTGTAACAAACCTCTTGTTGGTATAAAAGAATCAAAAGACTAAAATGAAAGCTTTAAATGCTATGATAAAACATCAATATTTTACCTTAATATTCAGTACTATGACTCAGATAAAGCAGTTTTGTTTTATGATTTCAACCTTAAACCTTTATGAATGCTGGATATATAATTTTTAGTTAGTCTTATTGTATCAACAGTTCTAAAATTACCAGTTCTCTGCATATTTTGTATTATAACTGCCAATAAAATTTGCAATTCAGGCTGCAATGGAGTATTCCATTTAGATTAAGTAGCAAGTATAATTAGTTAAATCAATGAGAATTCTTTTAAGCTATCCCTGAGTGCTTAAGAAGCTTGAATTAGTGGTGTCCAGGGTTTTTTCCACATTTCTCTCTAATTTCTGTAATGCATAAGTACAATTAAGAAATTCATTAAAATGCTTATAACATAAATTTCTGGACAAACATCAGTAAATGTCTACTATAAAATTACTTGCTACTACTGAAAGCTCTTAATTGTTTTCTTAATTAGCTGATTTAATTCATGTAAATATCACATTACTTAACACTTAATATTAATATCTATGCATTCATGCTATTCACCATTATACGTTGGATCAGCCCCAGAACCATGACACAATAAGAGAAAAATAGAGGTTTTTTACAATTCGCTTTCTTCTAAAGTACTAAAAATTATTTTATGCGAAGCAGAGCTAATAGTTTTAATTAAGAACCAGAGTTAAGCTGAGGTCTACCACTGAACTGCACAGAGACTGCTAAGTTTGGTGTCATTTGCTGCAGGGCAGAGTCAGCTTATCGAGTTTGTCTGGTAGTTGAGAAAGACTCTTGGATATGAAGATAGCTCCCTTTCCTTCTACATCTGAATCAGGTGTTTATAAAATGTGGCATTTTGTTTTGTGAACAGTTATGACACTGCTTAATGCTTGTTTTTAAACTCTGTTTTTGTCGTTGCAGATACCTTTATGTTTAGACTTCAGGGTATTTTTCAAAGCTATGTGGAAAATTTGAGAAATTATACATCTGAATCTTATTATTTTCTAACAGGATTTGAATGCATATATTTGCCCTAAGATTTAATTATCCCTATTTGCAAATGTAGATCAATTACATAGAAACCTGCTCTTTGTAGGGAAACAATTTGGGGAAATAACTGTCAGTTTCTCTTTTTCTCAGAATGTCACAGTTATACCAGAATGTTTGCTATACCACTTTTTTCCTTGACTCGGATTTGCATAGTAAAACAAAACAAAAAACAAAACGACAAAACCCTTCATATATATTTATAAACTCTCAATTTTTACATTAATGTGTAAAATATTATAGAAATGAGCAGGAAGGAATCTCAGGAGGTCACCGGTCCATCTGTTTGCTTCAGTATGGAAAGAAATATTGTTATATACAAGATGTTTCTTTCAACTTTTGAAAGATTTTCTCTAGTGGAGACTTCACAGACTCTGAAATTGGCCTATTACAATGTATCATTAAGTTTATTATTTCAACATGCAAATGAAACTGCTATTTATGTTTAGTTGTCCTGGTTTAGGCCAGGATAAAGGTGATTTTCTGGTTTGTACTTCTGCTTTCAGCTAAGTCTCTTGTAAGTAGTTGCCCTTGCTGAAATTAACAGCAAGTTTCTCAGACAGTGTCTGCTTCTAGGACTGATAACACTCGATGTTTATAGTTACTGCCAGAGACTGGCATGCAGAGCCAAGGACACTGCTCAGCTCTGAGGAACATTTTACCCTCCAGAAGGAGTAAGGAGGTCCCACCTGAAACCCTCCTTTGGGGAGAACCAGACAAGATAGATGCCAGAATTGACCAAATAGAGTATTCCATCCCATACACGTCATACACAGTATAAATTTGAGGGATCACAAGGCTCAAACCCTTCTTCCTGCCCTTCCTGCCGTTTCTGCTTACCTTCCTCACCTGTTCCTGGTTTTTGCTTCGGCATCCTGGGAGGATTCCATCCATTCCTCTGCCTGTGGTCCTCCTGATCCATGCCAGCCTGAATCTGTGTGTTCCTGCCCCCAGCTCCTGACTGCTGCCGACTCCAGGATTCCAGCCTGGACTTTCCCAGGGCTGCCCTGCAGCCTCGGTGGTGATGTGAGAGTTATTGGGGGAAAGGGCGGAGGAACATGGTATCAATTTTCCTCTATATTTGTATATTTGTATATATTTAGTAATTTTTCCTGTTTATCATTACTGTTTCATTAAATTTGTGTAGTTTATTTTCCAACCCATAAGTCTCTCTGCCTTATTCTCTCTCCTTCCTTTATCAGGGAGGAGAGGGGGATTAATAGAGAGCATCTGTCATTCAGTTTAATTGCCAGGCCAGTGTTAAACCATGACAGATTTTATTGGCACCCAACGTGGGGCTCGAACCCATGACCCTAAGATTAAGAGTCTCATGCTCTACCAGCTGAGCTAGTCAGGAAAGTAATTGGTGTCCCTAAGGGACACCAATGGCACTGTCCATACTTGGATTTCTGAACATAAGTAAAGGGCTCCTGGCTTCACTCCTTCTCTGAAATCTAAAACTGTTATGGTTATGATGTAATTCCATTTAGTGACCTTACACTAAGGCAGTAAAAAACAAGAGACTTGTAAAAACCAGACCAGCTGCAAATGAAAAAACCCACAGTAAGTGTATTCTCTGAAATCAAATGCAATTTTTATATGGGAATATATAAACTATATTTTCCTATTTGCATGACATCGGTGTGCTCTGTCTAGCTGCATGAAAGTAAAATCACATTCTCCTGCATGCTGGAGGAGTTGAAAGTGTTCAACAAAACCAAAACAAGATAAGAATATGGCAAGATGAGATCTGAGTCATCAAGTTAAATGTGTTACAATAAGGGTGAATTCCATATTCTCATCACTGTCAAAGCGTATTTCCTGTATCTTGTCTCTAGAGAAATTGGTGGAAAAATACTGCTTTCAATCTTCTGATTAATGTAATGTCATTCAGTAACTACAGATAGCACATTCATCTTCAAACAGAAATGTGTTTTATAATATTTAAGTATAGGAGCCATGAACAGGACACACTTTCACAAGGATGAGCAACAACATTCTCACTTCTCGGGTTTTTTGTTTACTTTTTGAAGATAAAAAAGTGATAATGTAAATAAATGTAAAATTTTAAAATTAATTAATTGATAGCCATTCAGACTCCTTCAATCTCTTGATGAAGACTGAAATCTCTTGGGACAGCATCTCATAGCAGAATGAATAACATTTTTACATTTCTTTGGTTTTTTGTTTTGTTTTTAGTTTTTCATTGTTGTTTTGTTTTGGTTTTGTTTTGGTTTTTCATTTTGTATTTTCATGGGGTTTTTTTCCCCCAACTTGAAATATATGAAACTAATTCTTAGAATGTATATATTTTGCTGGTTTTGATTTTGTAAAGAGAAGAGGTATGGATATTTCTTAAATAGTGTGATCTACAGAAATACGTAATATTAACATAAGGAAAAGGTTTTTCACTGTGAGAGTGATAGAGCACTGGCACAGGCTGCCCAGAGAGGTTGTGGAGTCTCCTTCTCTGGAGACATTCAGAACCCACCTGGATGCATTCCTGTGTGACCTACACCAGGTAATTCTGATCTGGGAAGGGGATTTGACTGAATGATCTCTTGAGGCCCCGTCCGACCCCTAATGTTCTATGATTCTGTGATTCTTCATGATGCACTGAGTACACTGGAGCATATTTTAAATGTGTCTCTACAAATGCACACAGAACTGTAGCCATTTCAGTGGAGGTAGAGAATGGAGATCCACACAGAAACAAAGACATAAGAGTTGCTGTTCAATTAGAAACCACACACCATGGGCAAGAAACAGGAAGCTATTATGCAGCAAGAAAACTGATGTAATTGCCATCACAGAAAACTCACACAGCTGAAGTGCTGCAATGGCTGGTGATAAAATCTTCAGAAGAGATGGGCAAAGAAGGAAAGGTTGTAGGATGGCCTTGTATGCTATGTCTTGACTTTATAGAGCTTAATTATGGTACTAATAGGGTTGAATGTTTATGTGTAAGAATCAGTGTGAAGACCAAAGAGGCAGATATGGCCAGAGCCTGGTATAAGTTACCCACCCATGATGAAGAGGCAGATGGAATACTCTATAATCAAATGGAAGAAGTCTCATGGTCACTAGCCCTTGTTTTCATGGGGGGCTTCAACTTTCCAGAGATCTGTTTCAAATATAATACACCAGAGATAAAACAGTCTAGGAGGTTCCTGGGGTGTGTGTAAGATAACTTTCTGACACAGCTGCTGAGTGAACCAACTAGGTAAGGTGCCCTGCTGGACCTGCTGTTGTGAGCATAGAAGTACTCATGGGTGATGTGGTTGAAATCTGTCTTATAATAGAAATTATGAAGTGGTAGAGCTTTCAATTCTTGGAGAAGTAAGGCATGGGGTTAACAGAACTTCTACCCTGGACTTCCAAAGGGCAGACCTTGATCTGTTTAGGAGACTGGTTGACAGAGTCCTTTGAGAGGCAGTCCTGAAGGGCAAAGGAATCCAAAAAGGCTGGATGCTCTTCAAGAAAGAAGTCATAAGGCTGCAGGAGAAGACCATCCCCATGTGCTAAAACATGAACCAACAGTGACTCATGGTTTAGTGGTGGACTTGACAGTATTAGATTAATGGTTGGATTCAATGATCGTAAGAGGTTTTAATGTTTTTTTCAACTTAAATGATTCTATGATTTATTTGTTTTTTATCTTTTATCTAAAGAGGAAACATCAGCACAGATGGTACATATAAATGTATCTTGTAATGTTGCCCTTTTCCAGTGAATGTATTACCACAAAATTAAATAGGCCTGCTCTGCTCTTCCCATCTTGAAATAGATAGTTTATCAAGCTTAAAAATAAGAATAAAAATCCTTTCCCTTTCTAGTTAATGTGATTTGGCTGAATATTCCTTTCATTGCCACATGTAATTTCTTTACTGCATATTTTCTACATGGATGGTTCTTTCCCCTTATTAAGTGTACAGTGATATGTTGGGACATCTGCAGAATACTGGTGGCCTATAGGTAAAAAAAACCCAACAGATTACAATACCAGCTACTTTTTGCCAAACTGAAATACCAGGAACTTTGGAGAGCAAACAGAAGCATGATAGAGACCGCAATATCCTAACCTTTCTTTAACTATTTATTCATGAAAGGCACTTCACTGTCAAATTTATAATTCTGTGTTGATACTAATTTTGGAATTTGCATTAAATGACATTTTGATTATAGTATTCAAATGCATGTGCCCTTAAAACTTTGCCATTTATTTTGTATGCAAAAATCTTCCAGCTAAATGTCCCCATTTCCATTTTGTTCTGAATTCCACTGAGATTATATAGGAAAGAATATCTAAGTTTCTCTTCCCCCTCAAAAAAAAAATCTTGTCAGGTAAAAGAAATTAAAATTATAACAATCATAATATGCACCAGTTTTGTGATTCTTAGCTCTAAATTACAGAACTGAAAAATGAGATGCTTTCTTTTGATAATATAATTTTTTTGTTGTTGTTTTTTTTTTAAATCTAACTTTGTCCTTAATAATCAACAAAAACTCCCAGGCTGACAGACAAAGCAAGTGTATGTGCTTATTATGTAAATTCGCTGACCATGCCTCTGAGCCATAACCTTTTGAAACCATTGGGACTTTCAACCCAAACAATTAGATGTATTCAGTGAGGAAAAGAAAATTACTGATGATATTAAAACAGCAACAAGGATATGACCTGAAGAAGTTTTTAAGTCAAAAAGTGCTTGCATCTGCGCAACTGGGACCTAGGAAACTATTACTATGCAATTGCTGTGTCTCCTCTTTCCTTAGGCATTTACCACTGACCACTGCCACTGATAAAAAAGGTAGAATGGTGATCCCTGTGAGCAATATGAAGCATGTGTTTGTATTAAGCCTTACTATTTTTTTTTTCTTTACAGTAAATGGAGCACATTTTGCTTCCAATAAGACAGACTCTTTCAGATTGTCTAGAACTGATTGTCTAGAAAATAAGTTCAGATCATAATATCTGAGTTTAGAGTTTGTAAAACATTTTGCACCTGCAAGGAACTGTCATCCTACAGCTTGCTGTCTTCAGCCAACCACGCATTTTTCTTAAAGTTCACTGTAGCCAGCAAAACCAAAATGAAAAACAGTACTATGTTTGCCAAATTCATGATGAGCCCAGGGGCACAGATGAGGAAAATTAAGATTTGAAAGCATATCCAAGGTGTCCATTTAACTTTTAACACATTTTTTTCCCCCAGTGGAATATAAAAGCAGTGTTTCAAAAGCACACAGTTGAATGTTGTATTTAAAAATCAAATTAAATAGTTTGACAATAAAAGTGTTACCTTTAGCACTGAATATTAAAGGGTTAGCTAAAATAATGTTTTGAGAGTTTTACAGCTTCTGGAATCCAAAGCAACTCAGAATGCAAACATTTACTTATCTTAGAAAAACAAGCAAATCTATTGGCGTAATCACCTGCCTGAAATCTTGGCTATACCCAGGTTAGACTGTTCACTACCTTTAAAAATCAGGTTCAACACATGGTTAGAACACAATCCCCTAATGGGTCATGCTGAGGCACAGCTCCGTGCCTTCTCATAGCTCAGAATGGGAGACCTGATTCTACAATGGGTCTACCACACAAAGTTAATAAAATAGTAAAATCATTTTGAAAAAAGGCACTAGTACCATTAGTTCAGTAGTACCATTTTCTGCATTTTAGAAGTCTGTGATAAAATCAGTCATATTTATACACTTACTTTGACAAGATAGTATTAAAAACCCCACAATTGGGGCGTGGTGACTCTAATTTCAATGAAGTAAACATTTCAGGTTTTTTTTCTTTTAATATTACAGAGAAGACATATTTCAACACTCCATTCCATACTATCTCAGAAGTACTCAGATGAAGTAGTTAAGTTTTCTGGAATTAAGATAAGATTTTTAATACTAACTACAATTTTTCAAGTTTATTTCACATCTTTTATTGCCAGTACTTCAAGTAGAACTAATTTGGAGAGGTTTATTTGCATAAAAGAAAACATGAAAAGTCCTGATTGATACAATAATATTAAAATGTGCACTATAAATCAACCACATTAGTTAAGAGCTGAATGGTTTTGCAGGAAGATAAAAACTAAACTTATTTAAGGTAAAGATGTCGATTTTCAAAGCTCTAATTAAAGCTTGAAATATTTTTTCAAGAGTTCTACATTAATAGTTCCAAAGAACTTCCTGTTATGAATCTGTAGCACTAGAAAGAAGCTATAGAATTCAAAATAAAATTATTATACAAATTTTAGATAAGCCTAAATGTCTTTACTGATATTGTTCTCTAAGAAAATTAGCTGAATTTTGTCTGTTTACGTAGTCATAACCAAGAACACAGAAAAAAAGCCAGGGTAGTTCAGTCATAAGCCATTGGGTAGAAAGAAGCCATTGTAAGGGATCTAACCTAATACATTTGCCTTTTCCACCACTAGGTTACAGTCTTTCTGTTAACCTGACAGTTCAAGGTGTCAGGACTTGTCAAGGCTATGCCTTTCCACAACACCCCTTCAGGGTAACTGAATTAAATACAGATGTTTTCCTGAGGCAGTACAGATCTTCTGATAGATTTTTCAGCATTCCCCTACATAAAATATTTCTCTGCCTTTGCATTCTTAAATAAATCTTTCTACAAAAAAACACAATGCCAAAAATGTTATATCACCTTATTTATAATACTGTTTCATTGCTAGTCAGGGATAGTCCCCAAATTACTCCCCTACCCTAGGACAACTTATATCTTGTCACACTCAAAATATTCATGCCACCACAAAGCTGTCAACACCTACTAAAATGAACACATGGGAATTAGTGCACAGAAAAGTGTTACAGTCAGATGTTTCTTAGATTAAGGAAGTCCCTACATCTCTGATTTGACAATATTGTTGTTCATTGTCAAGGAAAAAATGTAGCAGCCACTGACAGATCAAGATGGCCTGTTAAATAGCATATGCCCAACAACCAGCTACTTCAAGCCTTCTGCAGTTCCCACAGAACATGGGACATCAACACTAGGAGTGCCCTTTTTATTTCCTGCTTTCTCTACAGAATTTGACAGAAAAGGACAGAGGAGCAGTGCAGGCCATACTACTGACTGCAACCTTGCCTGCAGAGAGCCTGACAAAGGCTCTCAAAGTCCATCACGACTGCTACCACTCTGTAAAGGAACTGAGAACTAACTCAGCAGCCACATCCCAGTGAAGCAGCTCCTCGAACAGCCTCTCTTCCTGGAAACCAAATATATAGGCAGGAGCACTCGTAGGGGTAGGAGCAGTGGCACAAGAAATACCTGGCCACCCCAATGTAACACAAGTGGTTTGACCACTGGCCACATGAGCAGCTTAATGGCTTGCTACTGCATCGTGTCCTACTTCATCAGCAACACCCATGTGAGTAGAGTTGCATCATGAAGCCCTGACAGCTGAATTTACAGGTTCTCACAGACCTGAAATAGACAATGTAGTCCAGTTTTTCTACTAGCAGAAACTTCTGAGGACCTCATAGCTAAAAATGGTTAAGCATGTGTGGTCAAACAGTTCAGTAGGGTGGGAAAGCTCATCAGGAGTTAAGAAAAATGCAGGGAGATCACTTATCAGTTACCTTTGCAGGCGAAACAGACATGACTTGGGAAACCATTAATTTATTGTTGATTAAATGAGTCAGATAGGGAGAAAAAAATTCAAGAATTCAAACATCTTTCCTCCACTCTTCCCAAGCTCAGTTTCACACCTTCATCCTCAACTCTTCTACCTCCACCTCCACAAGGAGGGGAAGGGGTATGCGGAATGGGGGCTGTGGGCATCTCCTCTCTGCCTCTCCTTCCACCTCCTCACACTTTTCCCTGTTCCATCCTGGGTCCTTCCCAGGGGCTGCAGGGAAATGCCCCGGGGGCTGCCACCGCTTGCCAGGACTTACACCCCATTCCAGAAGCAATCTTTACGGACTGTGGCACTGTGGTGGCCAATAGATTACATCCTGACAAAGGCAGTAATCACCAGAAAGAGAAATAAGGCTAAATAATATTTTGTAGCCAACCATCACCTGTTATGTCATTTCTGCTAAAGACATTTAATAATTAAAAAATATTGTTGAATACTCTGGCTTTGTCCCAGGAACTTCAATACATCCAGTCTCTAGGACTGCAAACCACCAGTGAGATCTAACGTGATTAACAATGAACCTAGAATAGCAGTAGTATCTGATAACTGACAGTAATAATAGAACCACACTTATTGGTAAGCAATTGAAAATTAAAAGATTTAATTTAATCTTCTTACAGAATCATCTACCTCATTATGTAATACCATAGGATACATAAATTAATAATAATTAAGCTATATAACAGACCTGAAGCAGTATTTCAAATACATGCATTCATACTTGCAGCAGATACAGTAAGCTTAGTACAGATGACTCCTCTTTATATATCAGAATGTTGTAAAAATAGTTAATAATTGAAGAATTTTAAATTATTATTATTTTGAAAGGCAAAACAGGAAACTAGCTTTCTTTTTATGCATATAATTAGAGTCCCCATTATAGGCACACTGGATTTGTTCTGATGACTGACAACCCTGAAATTCTAAGTGACACTCTGAGAACTCTGTCATTTATTTTCTTGCCATCCAGCTACATTTAACTAACTGTCCTTCAATTTCTCAATATGAATACATTTAGACACTAGCTAATGTATCATTCTTGACATCTATTCAGCTTCAGCAGTGTATTAAAAAAAGACAATAAATTTAAAGCAAAGTTAAGGGGCAGTCTTATCTGATGTACAATAAAATACTCTAAGGCCAACATCATGAAGTACAGGAGTGAAAGTTGTACTGTGCTTCTAAGTATTTAGTCCCTTTACATTGTAAATGTTATTATATCAAGGTTTATCCTTATTATAAGGACAGTGCTGCAATACATTATGGGTCCATACATCATTACGTACTCCAAAGCCTCTGAAAGCATACCCAGTGTACCAAGACCCCTGGACTAGACTCTTCTCATAGTTTAGCCAGAAAAAAACTTATATTTATTGTCATCATCTGCATTGAATGCAATTAACTTCACAGCCTGGTACTAAATGCATAAATTTCCTCACTTTTGTAGGTTTTTCTTTGTATTCTACTTTAACAATAACACATTATACATGTGTATATGTGTATATACATATACATCTCAAAAGCTGAGGTGAGCATATCTGTTGAGCATATTAAGCATGCATGAAAAAGGCTGATAAGTCACAGAAATAAAATCATTGTAGGGAAAAGTTGTCTTTATGCAAGCATTACACTGTGTCAGATATATGATAGCAAGTACTACTTCAGAAAGCAGAAGTCAATTACAAATAAAACACAGATAAATTTAAGAGACATCTGTAGTTAAGCTTTTACTATTCTTAAGTATTATATAAACATTCATCTTGAGCTGCCTCTGTGGCAAGTTCAGATCATCCTGATCTCTATTCCCTTTGGCCTTCTGGTCCCGGGTGTTGTGTTCTCCTTTGCTATTGGCAAATATTTTCTCTTCCTTTCTATGAAATAAGTGAGTCATAGATTCCTCTATGGTGAATATCTCTGTGCTTTCTGTCCTCTTTAGAGATCACTGACCACCTCCAGAACGGGAGATAGACAGGATATCTGTTACTGTCAAAATCTGTAGACAGACTTAGGAACCTCAGAACATTAGTGAGTCACAATAATATGTCCTAATTTTCCATATTTTTTTAACACATGACTTTTCCAGATAAATCACAGAGTGAATGATATTATTTTACTATGGTTTTGCAGTAAATTACAAACATTCTCAAAGTAATTGTCCCAGAATGTATTATTTCACAGAGTGGGTGACAACAAAATATTTGGTAAACATATCAGAAATTTTCCTGGTGTAAGCTGGCAGACAATGTTGCACAAAAACTGAACTAACTGTAATGTACCCAAAGCCTTCACAAAACAGTATCTCCTATCAAAAAAGCATTTTGATCAATTCCCATTCTTCCCAATCTCTAGTCTGTTTTACCACTATGGACACCTGCAATCAGGTTCATTTGGGTAAAAAAGTTTGTCATAAATGTTATATATATATATATATATATCCTTATATATATATATATATAGTTTTTCTATACTTATAATTCTATACTTATATTATATAGGATTATTTTAATTCCTGACAGGCAATAATTAATTTTTTAAAAGATGAAAATGCACAGTGTTTCATACATGGTACCTGTTATAATGATCTTACAACACACACAGAAAGAAAATCAGGTCTAGTGTAAATGAAGCAGCCATATACTTCTTAAATATAGTGAGTTATATGAGATGTGAAACTAGTCTAAATTGGAATTACTTCCTCAGAAACACCTGAGTGTATTCATGTTAAGCCCTAACACTGGCTAAAAATAATATAAACCTTAAGACAGTATGAAAATCAGTCTGCAGCCTAAATATTTAGAATTTTCTAAATAGGATTTTCTAAATATACCTTTATCCCTATTCATTAAAAAATAAATTCCCCAAAACCTATAAAAGCAAAACTTTCTTTTTAATTTTTTCTGTTGAGGTTATGTTTAAAGGAAAACTGTATGCTTAGGGAAGAATAATTTTATATTTCAAATTTATCACCAGTAGTTGAGGCTATGCAGAAAGACATTCAAGTGATAAATCAAAGCAATATCAAGTAAAGGGTGAAGAGTAGGAAAAGCGGCTTATTAACTCTAAGCCCTCACAGTTTATTTTACACATACTAGTTTGACCTTTCACCTGCCCTGAGCTTTGGTGCAAAGAGAGACATGAATACTGTTAGAGAAAATTGCTGCTTTTTCCTCAGTCATCTTTATACTTCAGACTGATACCTGGACAAGTACTGAAAAGTTTTCATACCATCCACTCTATGAAGCAAGCAGTGCAGTGCCAAATGAAAACCAGTACGTGCAAAGAGGAACTGGATAGACTATTCATGGTACAGAAATTATCATGAGGATGTGTTTTGGAGGGATTATTGTGTGGTTCTGACCACAGATTTATAATTGTCTCAAAAGAATCAATTTTAAAGAATGAATAGCCCTGGGTGGGGTGGAGAACTTGTCTGGCCAGAACAGAGCAGGAGGTGACACCTCCGGAATGTGATAAGACCTTCTGGGTGGAGACTCTTCTGTGAGCACCAGCTGCAATGCTGGGTGGTCCCTCCAGGCACGACAGAGCCACCTCCATTGTACTTGCCAAGTACCTGGCTGTGGTGGCTTGAAGGATGGCACCAGGAAGAAGATAAGAACTGATGACTGGGTGGAGATTACGCCCCTTTCCTGAGGGCCAACCTTCAGTTCTGGGACCTTCCTGGAGGCATGATGTGCTGGCTAAACAGAAGAGGAGTTTCACCAGAAAGAAGATAAGAATTGATGACTGGGTGGAGGACTACACCCTTCTGCTCCCCTCTGGGCAGCCTGTCTCCCAAGGAACCTGGATGACTGACAGCTGCACCTTTGGCTGGGGGTATATATATGGCTGTCCATGCTTGGCCTTTTTGTCGTCTCTTGACCCACCACCATTCCTGCATCGGACCCTGTCCAGGATCAGCACCCTACCGAAGAAAACTTCGCTGGACAGCCGGACCCCTGGTGGTGACTCTCTCTCTCTCTCTCTCTCTCTCTCTCATTTTTCCCACTATCTTACCCTTTTCCTACACTTTTCTATCTCTATCTTTCTTACCATTTTCCCTCTCTCTCTCTCTCTTATATCTTCTTTTCATCTCTCCCTCTTTCGCCTTGCTCCATATCTTTGCCTGTATTAATTGTCAAATAAAATCTGCTTGCACTCGACCTTTTTATGGTTGGACTTTGTTTCGCGTATCCAAACAAAAATAAATTTTAAATGTTACCTCCGGACCGTAACAATTATATTGTACAATTAAGCCAATTTTCCAAGTTTTGTACTTTGCAGTCTGATTCAGAACTCAGTGGAGGTGTTTCAGTGACTCCATGATTTGGCAGACAGCTTTTCAAAAAAAAAACCCCAGCAACCAAACAACAAAATTTCAGGCATAAAGTATAACCCTTGTGCAGCTCGTGGTTTTATTTTCTATTTGAAATAAAATATTCCTATGTGTAGGGAAAAAAAATACCTCTAAAACAGTTCTGCAGTCCTGACATTAGAGGTGAAGCTAATCAAAACTTAACAAGGTGTTGTTCAATGCTAAAAATGACAAGTTTCTTTAGCATATACCTTACAAACTAGCATGAATTTTATCTAGCAGTAGTTCAGTCAGATGAACTATTTCATGTAACTGGTTGTACAGGGCACGTTAATCAAATGAGAAGCTGTTAGATGTTCTTTGCCATGTAAATTATAATAAATAAATGGCATTCTTACTTGTTATTTATCTACCTTCAAACTTTAATGAATATTTCTAGTGCTAATCACTGATTTTCTATATTTAGAACAGGCACATACGGAGATAATAGCACAATGTGATATTTATGAGGTGCTGGTTCCCTTATAAATATAGAAATTGAGTTATTAGCACTAGAAATATTCATTGAAATTTCAGTGCACACTTTAGGATTTGAAATTAAATTGAACTAAAGTTGATGATCCTTGCCATAAATTAATATTAGGGGATTTGGAACTTAACTCACTGGAGGTATGCCTTCAACAACTGAATAATTTAAATAAAAGAAACACTAGATATAGCAAGCATATTTGGTGAAAGGAAAGGCATTATAGGTCAGTTACAGCTACTTGACAGTGTAGGATAAATTTTAAAAACATTTGTTATTTTGCGTTATATTAGTCTAACTCACACTTTCACTATCTCAAGCAGAAGATGACTAATTTAAAATAATCATGGGACTTCATGTTTTCCAGGTCAAGTAAGTACTTAAAGATGTATGTATGATATGTATGAATGATATGATAACACAGTTATAAGTTGCACTGTATAAACTAAATACTTCATTGACATATATTGATTTTAAGCCATTCTTTAAAAAGACTCATAATCTTTAATTCTAATAGCAAAATGAAGTTGCTTCTGAAGATTTAAAGTTGTTTTTGGTAACTTGTACCTTCTGAAAGTATCACATGCAAAAAAAATTATTTTAAATTCATCACTAGTATGCTACTTCACACTCAAATTTGATTTCAAATGCAGAAACACAATACGCCTCTATTATATTAGAATCATAAAATCATAGAATTGGCTGTGTTGGAAGGAACCTCAGAGATCATCAAGTCCAACCCTTGATCCACTACCGCTGTGGTTACCAGACCATGGCACTGAGTGCCACATCCAGTCTCTTTTTAAATATCTCCAGGGATGGAGAACCCACTACTTCCCTGGGCAGCCCATTCCAATGTCTGATCACCCTCTCCGTAAAGAAATTCTTTCTAATATCCAACCTAAACTTCCCCTGGCACAACTTCAGTCCATGCCCTCTTGTCTTGCTGACAGCTGCCTGGGAAAAGAGCCCAACCCCCCCCTGGCTCCAGCCTCCTTTCAGGGAGTTGTAGAGAGCGATGAGGTCTCCCCTGAGCCTCCTCTTCTCCAGGCTGAACACCCCCAGCTCCCTCAGCCTCTCCTCACAGGACTTGTGCTGGAGTCCCTTGATTTATTTTGGTACAAAGCACAGATGAAGTCAAGCCCCTAAGATGCACCTTTTCATTGTTGACTGAAGATGATCGAGGAGTGAAGGGCCACAAAGATGTTAAAGGATTTGAGCATCTGATACACTGAATTACAGAACAGCTAGGGTTAGAAAGGACCTTAAAGATCATCAGGGTCCAAGCCCCTGCTTGGGCAGGGACTCCTCTCACTAGACCAGATTGCAGAAGTCTCCATCCACCCTGCCCTTAAACGCCTCCAGGGCTCATCAGCGACCTCCCAAGGCAATCTGTTCAGTGTCTTACCACCCTCACGGTGAAGAATTTCCATTACTGGGGTCTGCACAGCAGCCTCGCCCCTCCGGAGCTCCGTTTGGGTGGACACGGCGGCCGCTCCCAAGGTGGAGACCGCAGCTCCCCCGGGCAGAACCGCAGCTCCAGCCTTCCTCCCGGTGGCCACCATTCTGACTCCCGCTCGCCCTCCCTGCTCGCCCTGCCTGCGCCCGCTGCCGCCCCGCGCCCTTCCTGCCGTGCCAGGCTCTGCTCGCCCCTCCTGCTCGCCGCGCTCCCGGTGGCTGCCGCTCCACAGAGCCGCTTGCCTGGGACTGGGACTGGGATACAGAAAGCTCCACAGCCCTCTGACCGCCTGCCTGACCCCGGCATTGTCCGGGCTTCTTCCCGCCTCCAGAAAGCTCAGAAAAAGCTCCCCCACCCCGCCCCCCATCCCTTTTTTTTTTTTTTTTTTTTTTTTTTTTTTCTGATTTTCTATCCTGGTGCAGATGTGGCTGCACAAGAGCTCTTCACCTATGTGAGATGCAACGAGGAAAGTAAAGGCTCATGAGGAAAGGCTAAAAGTGCTGGAACCATTTATCCTCAGCACGAAGAGGTTCCAGAGCATCTTTTTAGTGCATTTCTATCAGTTGGAGGAGAGCAAAAAAAGAGCTGGGCTCTTGTCAGTGACGTCTAGTGAGAGAGCAAGAGCTAATGGGCACAAACTGAAATACAGAAAATTCCCTCTAAACATAAAACTTTTTTATTATGTCAGTGGTCAAACAATAGAAAAGGTGTCTCAAGAGATTTGGACACTCATCGCTGGAGATAAAAACCCCACAACTGAGAATGGTCCTGAGAAATATACTCAGCTGGCCCTACTTTGAGCAGCGGTGGTGAACTGGATGATTTCCAGAGGTGCCTTCCAAATTCAGCAACCATTCTGTGAATCTGTGAAATCTCTAGGGAAGAATTTGTATTAAGCTTTCCAGTTTTCATAAGATGCCCATGTGAAATGTGAGGTTGCTATAGGCAGGAGAATGCAATAAAGAAACCCCTTCAGCTAACACAAGCACAATTTTCTAGAGGAGATGGATGTTTTCCAGGTGTTTTAAGATAGCTATTAATGTATCACATACACACGAGAGCAAATTACTTGGGCAGATTTCTTATTGTGCTCCAGGTTCTACCACAGCTTCTGTATATGGATGTGGCTGTTTCTAATTTTTTTGTAAGTTCCATTATTCTAATGCAGTTATCTTCTTTTATCTAATGAACTCATTATTTTAAAGGCCAAGATAGAAAAGTGCTTAGAGTTCACAACTCTATTATGAAAAATAATTACAACAATCAATGTAAGAACATACTGATTCTTTTAAATATGAAAATATTTACTTTGCAAGGAAAATAAAGATAAGAACATAAATTAATCACTTCTTGAGATGCTTCCTAAACTATGCAAAAGTGCAATAAATCATAATGCGATTATTTATGCTAAGTAGCTTGGGTTTTATAAGAAGCTCATTAAGGGACTGCTTATCTCAGTTAAATGTTTAAGAGCTTCACTTTCATTAATTGTTATCTACATTCACATGAACAAATTCATACATAAATTCTGATTAATCACTTGAAGATATATTTTAATAAAAACACTAAGCAATCTGAATGAGCAAATGCTTTTCATATATACAGTAAACTTTTAACTGATTAATAATACTGTTCCTAATCAATAATGGATTAGTAATCTTTAAAACTAAAGTCATCTGACAACTGAATAAGCAAAATTAAATTAATGGAAGCATTGGAGGCTCATCATTAAAACTTGACCTGGACTTTAAGGTGATTTTCTAAAGTGCAATTAACAGCCTGTAATTCAAGCATTATACTTTGGGATCAAGCATTGGGCTCAAAAAATCATGCAATTCTGTAGGAGAATCATATTCTTATAACAATTTGGAAACTTGACTAACAGAAATGCATGTAATAAAAAAAAATGCAGAGATTTTGACTGCAATTCAGAGCAGCAATACATGTTCACACAATGAAGTTCTCCAAAACCTGACATATTTTTATGCCTTCCATTTCATGGTTACCTTTCATATTTACAACCCTTCCATATTAATTGAGCATGTAGCAGCAGGATGCAAAAACATATGTGTAGTCTGCCTCTTTATAGAATCACAGATTCACAGAATTTGGTTGGAAAAGACCTTCAAGATCATCAACCATTAACCTAATGCTGACAGGGTCTTCACCAAGCCGTATACCTAAGTACTATATCTATACAGCTCTTTAATACCTCCAGGGATGGTGAATCACTGCTTTGAGCAGCCTGCTCCAACTCTGATAACACTTTCAGTGAAGAAATTCTCCCTAACATCCAATCTAAACCTCCCCTGGTGCAACCCGAGGCCATTACTTCTCTTCCTGACTGTTTCCATTAGGTCAGAGATTCAGCAAGAGCAGCATTATGTCCTGCCTCCTGATTTCACAGTTACACAGTTTTGTGAAAAGAGCTCATCTATATGTAATGCAAGGTAAACACAGAGATACATATGCTGTTGAAAATTGCAGAGAAATTCCTCATCTACAAACTGTGACAATGTGTAATATAAGTAGAAGAGTTCGCTTAATTCTATGACTGCTTCTGCTGTAGCATGGTGTGAAACAAATAAATAGCTCCTACAGACACTTGCTAGATGTAGAAAAAGAAGTAGAAAATTATTTTACCCTTCTCCTATGTTTTTAGCAAACAATGATGTTAAAAAGGTATAAAGAGCCCAAGGAAATCTTGTGCAAAATAGATATGTTAATGGAATATTTTTTTCTAAATGATGGAAAAAGTAGCAACTGCCAGAGATATGGTCAGAGATAATCTTTTAATTCATCATAGTTGTGTATATGTAGACCTTTGTGTATATGTAGACTTATTTGTTTATAGAGACTCCCAAATCAGCTTCTGAATTTAATCTGCCTGTTGCTTCCCCTCCATAAAGTAAAAACAAATTAATCCACCCAAAGCATTTGATAGCCAACTGTTAAACACATTAGAAAACTGTGGGAAGAAATTAATACTTCACTACTGGGAGCTGGGTCTGAACAGTGGGGACTATCAACTCTCAGGAAGATAGATCATCAGGAAGCTAAGAACTTTTAGATACTCAGGAAGTTAATCCTCTGAGAAAACAGGATAGGTGATCATAATGGAAGAGACAGTTTTCATGCATTACACATTACACAGAAACTGGAAACATCTTCCAGTAATTATTACACTATTTCTGATATCAAAGAAATGCTGAGGTGCTGAAGTGAGCACTTCTTATACCTTCTTCAGCCTTTCATTGGCTTTAGCCTTTACCTCCCATTTACATCTTGTCTTTTCCCTTCCAGCATCTCATACCCATTGCTTTTCCATCACTAACTCTTCTCCCAGCTCCTCTCAGGCTGTACAGTCATGACCACAACAAGTAGATGGAAGTCATGCAGCAGCAAAAGTGGCAACTAACACCTCATTCCTTCTCTTTCGCATTTCTACTCTCACTATGTCTTATGCCAAGCTAAAATGAAGCATATTATTTGAAAGTTAATGGATTACAGAGCAGAAAGATGATGTGAAGGCTTGCAGCTGACAATGGAAGTAGAGCGATTTATTTTTTTTCAGCAACAGCACTAATTTATGCCCATTTTAAAATGCCTCCCTGACTTCACAAAGTCCTAATATTTTTTTCATCAGTGCAGTTCTCTCTCTCACATCCATTTTTCTGAGCTATCTCCCTCCCTTGCTACTTCGTCTCCTCTGTTGATTCAAATGCCTCTCTCCTCTAGTTACCCTGTTTGCCCTCCTTCTTCTCACAGTGCTTTTTGAGAAGAGCAGGGAGAAAGCAATGCTGCCACTGCCCCACTTTCTGTAACACTTTCTGACCTTTACTTCTATCATGCAATTAGCAATCATCACCAGCCACCACTGTTTCCTATAAGTTCTGACCAATGCAGACTGAAACCTCGAGATATTTTATTACCAATTTTAACTGCTTGTATGCAGAAGGTTTTCATAAGCTGACATATTAAATAAATTCTGCCATCTTTTCATTTGGAAAAGAAGGAAACAATTAAAAAGTCAAATTGATACCCAGGTGGCTACAGTAATTTTTTTTTTCCCGGGCTTTGAAGTTTTTTATAAGATAGAAACAACAAAAAAACACCACAAACAAACAAAAAAACCAACCAACCAACAAAAAAATCATATTTGCAAAATAAACACATAATTGTAGAATAGGATACTA
The DNA here is from genome assembly GCA_023637945.1 of Phaethornis superciliosus. Lineage (NCBI taxonomy): Eukaryota > Metazoa > Chordata > Aves > Apodiformes > Trochilidae > Phaethornis > Phaethornis superciliosus. The sequence continues at coordinate 78,620,028 of JAJQWJ010000002.1, forward strand.
AGGATACTTTGTGTCAATGCAGTGTGGTTTTGCCTCACTGAGCTGAGGCAACCTAGAGGACCACATCCTGATGCAGCCTCAGCCTATTGCTATCCCCAGGGATGTGTGCAATACCCAGGGCTGGGGGTGACCTGCTCTTGTCTAGGGGAGTACGATGGGCCCTGCCTGCCAGGTCCTGCTATCACACACCACCCAAACAAACAAATAAACAAAAATGACTGTAAACTCAAACCATTCACCAGACACAGGCTGAATCCACCAAAGATGACAGGAAATTTCTGCCACCATACACGTGTCCAGTTCTGGTCTTTAGCAAGAAATATTTCAACATCTAATTAAATTCCTGTCAGTGTGTCTTTCCTGGTGAATGGAGAAGCATGAAAAAATAATTAGGGTATGTTGTCAAGCTCTACAAGGCAAGCTGAGAAATTTAAGTGGTGAAAACTGTCTAAGAGTATCATGAGATAGATTCACAGGTTACTAAGACCTTCCTGGTATCCTGCAGCAGATGGAGCTCAGGAGATTTTCTCTCCTATTAATAAAAATTTGCATTGCTTCTACTTACCTATTCTTTCAGTCTACTGAAAACCTAAAATATGCACCCAGTAGAGAAATGTAATTCAAGGTCATAAGATCTACTTCACCCCCCAGAAAACACAAGGGCAGCAGCTCCTGATGTATTTCGTGCAAGAAGGCAACTTTGATCTTCATGCTTCACAAATTTAAAGCAGTCAGTATATAGGAAGGCTTAATGTAACTCTCAATTTCTTGTTTGAGCTAGGAGAAAAACAAATCACTGCTACACACAAGACTGCTTTAGCAGAAATTGATTCTCACCTGAAGTACTAAGGCTTGCTAAGAGACTCTCAGAGGGATTAATGTAACCTCGATCAAGACCAAAATAATGAAGAAGCAGACATTTCCTGGTATATCTTGGCATATCACCTCAACAGACATCTCTCTGTCTCAACACTTTCACTGAAATTAATTTATTTAACTCATCCATTAATAATGAATGATCTACAATCTTGAAAATAGTTGTAGATAATTGGTTTTGACTAGAATTTTCCAGTTAGCTGCCACAAAAATGGGTATTTTCACTCCAGGGCAGCTTTATAATATTAAAACAATATTAGCTGGGGCATACATAGTCTGCTGGAGTTCATAAACATCTTAGGTATTCAAAAACAAAGTAGGAAAATATCTGTTTGTTTTTCCAGCCATGAAAATAGGAACTGATATTACAGTGCATCTGCTGGGTCATTAAAGAATAACTTTCAAATTACCTTCTAACAGGCTTTTCTTTCTTCTAGTCTGACGGACTATGGGAATGTGCTAGATCTACTACAAATTATCAGTATCTAAGCACTCTCCTGATAACCAGATCTAAAACTCAAATCTCTTGCTTGACCTAAGATTAATCCCAGTGACCCTGAGAGATATTAATGGAAATAAATATTTTAAAGAGCTTTTATAAGTAAATCTTAAAGAAAGGTTAGCAGTCAAATTTATACAACTCTTGAATGGAAATCTATAATATTTATGACTAATTTTTCATAACAGATATGCCAACAGCCTCATTATGTATTAAAAGAATAAAAACTTTAATAACAGTTTAATTTGAAAATAAATATTTTAATTACTAATTTCTTGTTAATTCATCTCCCTTTAAGCTTCACATTACTGGTGTCTAAGTAATTTACTCTTCATTATTAAAGCCTATTTTGAGTATTGCAAAGCATTGATTTAATTTTTCCTCTTCTAGGAGTTCTCCTGCAAGTTGAATACATAATTAAGACTGGCCTTGTGTCTGCTTGACATCAGTTGTTTTGACAGATTGTGATCAGGCTGCATCATATTGGCAACTTCAGTTTGTCCTAAACTATCCATTTTTAACTTCATGATTAAAACGTTTAAACATAAACAGCACTAATTTGTGTTCCATTCTTATTGGTACATACATTAGAAGGCATTAATACCAGTACTGTCATGTTTCAGGTGTTTGGTAGACTGTTTTGGTACAAAATAAATTTTAAAAAAAAACAAACAACAAAATCACTGTGAATCACATTTAAATCACTTGCTTTTTAATTTCCATTTTTTGCTACTACAGCAATTGTAGAATTGTCAGTTAAAAATACCTATGCTTTCTACTTTTATCCTCTATTTCTGTCTCCCTCTCTTTTTTGTGTCTCTTTCTCTCTTTTTGCTTCTTTATGTCCAAATGAATGACTCTCTGGAATCTCAAAGTGGACTTGCTTTTATTTTAATAAAACCAGTTTGACCAAGAAAGCTTATTTTAAGAACCTGAAACTTCTGCTTATTACTTCCATTAAAATCATCCTTCAAAGGGGAGTGAAAGGAGGATACACTTTGTTCATAATTCATAATTCTATCAAGTAGTAGAATTATTAGTATCTTTAAATTTTATGACATTTGTGAAAGGCCATTGTAAAAATACTTAGAAAATCTTGCTTTATTGCATTTCACAAACTCAACTTATATTTGGACTTAAGCAATAATTAGCATTTTTACTAGCATTGAGCTTCTGGAATTATATATCAGATAAAGTAATTTCAAAAGTTCAGCAGCAGTCAAAATTCTAATTTAAACTTCAGGAAAGTATTAAAGCCAGAATCATATGCAAAGCAGTGAAGCAATATGCCTAAAGCATCAGCCTGTTAACTAAATTAAACCAGTTACCCATTGCATTGAAAAGACATAGTATGGACAGATGCACTTGCCCCAGGAGATTATTTGCATACTAGAGGGTCCAAACTTATTCTGAGTTTTTAATTCAACAGGAATCCAGGCAAGTCTGCAAATAGACTCTCTCAATGACAAATTACTAATTTTGCACTGAACACTTTATCTCCTCTTAGCCCTTTATTTTACCTTTCTTTATTATTTGCCATAGTGGATTAATTTTTATTTCCATCTTTTGACAGGTATGCAGATCATATGAATTGTTGGGGAGATTTCCTCAACTTACTTCAATTTCCCTTGCTAGTTATTATCAAGGGAAAACTAAGTCTTTGGAGTATTTTGATGATTTTTTTAAGATTCTTGAAGATAACTTTTGCTAGGAACGTATGTCAGACTCTCAAGTGTATCCCATTTGTAGTGAGATAAGGCAACACCCAGGTGCTGCTACTCAGCAGGCAGTGGGTGTGAGCCTGCATTCAGCCCACCTGTGCCTGGTTAGGGCTGGGCCCAACTGCGCAGGGGCAGGGTCAGGAGGCCAATAAAAGGCCTGGCCTCCAGCACAAGCTCAGCTCACTTGCAGAGCAGGCCAGAGGAGAGGTTGGTTGAGTTGGGAGCACCAGCACCAGCACCAGCACCAGCACCAGCACCAGCACCAGCACCAGCACTAGCACTAGCACTAGCACTAGCACTAGCACTAGCACTAGCACTAGCACTAGCACTAGCACTAGCACTAGCACTAGCACTGACCCAGACCCAGACCCAGACCCACTGACCCTGAAGGCATCAGCTTCTGCCAGAGCACCGGTTTGGCTTCAGAGAGTCATACCCCAAGAAAGCTTCATCTTGCAACACCCATTAAACTCTGATCATTCACAAAATCATTGTTGAGGCTGGCAGGCACCACTGGAGATCATCTAGTCCAACCTCCATGCTCAAACGAGGTCCAACCAGAAAAGATTATTCAGGGCCACATTCCAGTCAGATTTTCAATATCTGTGAGAATAAAAACTCTGTAACCTCTCTGGACAACCAGTTCCAGTGTTTGGAAAAACAACAACAACAACAACAAAAAAACAACCAAAAAACTTAAATGGGATTTCTTATATTTCACTTTCAGTTTGCTCCCATTGACTCTTCTCCTGTCAGTGGGCACCAGGGCACCAGTGAAAAGAATCTGACTCAATTTTCCCTACTGTCCACAACAGATATTTGTATTCTTCAGATCCCCCCTAAGCCTTCTCTTCTCCAGGTGTAATAGTCAAAGCTATCTCACCTTTCCATCATTTGTCAGGTGCTCCAGATCCTTAATCATCTTTGTAGCCATTCACAAGATTCACTCTTGTAAGTATTGAACTTAAGAGTCCCCACCTGGACCCAGCACTCCAGATGTCTCTCCAGAGTAAAGCAGATGAAGAAGATCATGCACTTCTGCTTGTTTAGTATATTCCTAATTCATCCAAGTATGCTGTTGGCTTTCTTTGAAAGCCTGAAACACTTGAGCCTGGACCCTTTAATGCTGTTTCAGTAGTTATGAGGCCTGTCTTCTCCAGATCACACTGCACACTTTGCTTGTGAACCTAGTTCATCACTTTCTCACTTGACTGGGTTATTGTCTCCATCCTCCAGCATTCCTCATTTAAGTTCTTGTAAGGCTGGCCTCCAGCTAGCAAAAATACTTTTCTGTCTAGACAGGCAGAACCTGTCACCTAGCAGTCCTTGATCCTCAAAGAAGGTGGATCCACAGTCCTAAAAAGACTCAGCAGTTGTGCAGAGTTGCTGACCCGCAGCATCCATCTATTTTTCTCTTCCTATCACTTCCAGGGTCAAAAAGAAAATTACCAGGGCTCTTTACACTCAATCCCAGTGTTCTATAGTTGTGTTTGATATGTTACAGGTTGATTGGTGCTCACATGGAAGACCAGCAGAACATAGAAGTCTCAGCAGTATTTTCACAACATCCAGAATCAAGGCTCTGGAAAGCATCAAAACTCCATAGACAAGAAGTCAGGTCAGCAGATGGGGGTCTTCATCCCTTCATCCAGCAGAGAGTCACTCACACGTGTCACTTGCTTTTGTCCTACAAAGTCTTCTGACTTTCCCCTTCAACACCATTACTTGACACGTATCCCACACAACACATACCTCCTGTAGGCAAGGCCATCTCCAGCTGCCCCAGGCACCACTGCTGCTCCAGACAGGCAGAGTTCATGCAGGAAATCTGTTTGAGCCAAGGCCTCTGGTGTTACAAGTGACCAGGGATGCTGTTTCTAGCAGATCTGCTAGCTGCTTCTGCACACACTTTTGCACAAAATTCTGCCCAGACTATTGTGTCCAGTATGTACTCTGCAAGCTGAATGAAGTCCAATTCAAATAAGTTGCCCAAGTTAGAAGAGTAGTTATCTTGGCCTATTACAAGTCATTCAAGATATACAGGACTTCAACTGCTAATTCATCCAACCTAAACTTCTGGCAGTCCCAAATGGGGGTGGGCTTCTAGACTGCAGAAGAATTCCAGAGGAATTAGCCTGCTAACTTCAGGTCTTCATTTTTTTACTAAAATGAATGAGCATAAATTCTATGTGTCTTGGAAACATTCTTCTAATTGTTCAAAATGGAGCTCTGCTCTCCAAAAGCATCTCTTACACAGCCTTGCTTATGTGATGGGATCTTGTATAAGCAGTCTTGATTTGTACATCTGAAATCAGAATTATTTGCACACACATAATATATTGTGCCCACAGATAGACAAATATAGCTTTGTAAACTCATTTCTCTGAGACAGATATACTATTTTACATGGAAAATTCATATATATATATATATGTATATGTCATGTATAAAGAGTAAATTAAATATGTGTGCCTCATCTGATGTAGGCTTCTATATACTCCCATAAATATTGTCTGTGATTTTAATTTAATCCCATAGTTTATTATTACTTTGAAATGCTGGGGCAGCTTCACAATTGCTCACCCTGTGATGGTACTGTTACTGTTCTCTGAAGTTCCCATTACATATATTTTTTTTTAATTAAATGTCCAACCTGGCAGTTTTGAAATAATATTTTTAAAATTCATTTGTACACTGATGATATGGCATCATTCCTCACTGTTCAGAACAGTGATAAACTGATTACTTGTAAACCAAGAATACATAAAAGGCCAACGTAACGATGATAGTCTCTTGAAATGTATCTAGATTATATTTTTATATGTAAAGCAGAAATTAATGTTAAACATGGAAATGCTAATATAAAACTAAAATAAAAGTTGATTCATTCTAGTGCTTTCCGAAGTGAACAGTGAACTTGCTAAGCAGCTTCACCCCAGAATGATCCAGTTTTGCTACTTGTATTCAGATACTGCAGTTCATTTTATTCTCAGATGTAAAGGTATTGTACAGAAACAGGATTCATCTTCACTTTCATTGACTGAAACACTTGAAAACCCCCCACGTCACCTCCAAAACCTTCTAAATCCACCCATCTAAGGACAGTTTACCTAACAGGGATGATCTACATAAAATTAATTTCAACACGCTTGGTTTAATATGAACAAGTTACTTATTTCTATCCATGTTTTCAGATTCTGGTACAGATTGCTTTTGACATACTGAACCTTTTTTTGTAGCCTTTCAACTGAGTTAGTAAGAAGCTCAACAACGACAGAGCTCTGGGTTTCTTAGGTTTCTTTGTTGCTTTCTGGAAGTTCACAGAAGTTAACAGAAGTCAAAATAAAACAAAATGACAAACAAAACAACAAATTCCCAACCCAAATAACCAAAAAAAACCCCCCAAAAAACCCCCCAAAAAATCCCAACAAAACAACCAAACAAAAAACCCAACCTTCCAAACAACAGACCTTTTGAAGTGTGTGAAGAACCAATAAGGAAGATTTCACTGTCTCATTCAGAATATGGATGTGATCCCTCCATATATGTAATCAGCCTCTCACCACCTTGTGAAAGTACTGTGACTAGGATTACTGAACACAGCTATACACCTACATGTAAGCATCTATTAATTAAAAAGCATAGCACTGCAATTAAAAGCATAGCACAAGAGCAGACTAGCCACTGGTCTGATTAAGCTTTGATTTTCATCAAACTTGAAACTTCATGATGTTGCCAGCTGTTCAGTGAAAATTATTTCCTCTTAGGCTTTCTGTGAATACCAAAAAAGTAAAGGAGCTGAAAGTGAAAAGAAGGTCAGCCCTGGAGGAAAATATTAGGCAGTGGAGTGCACAAGGCCAAGAGTCCAAGTCAGTTTCTTTGGAATAGCCACCTGAATTCAGCAAAAGATGATAGCTCCAAAAATACTTCTGAGCTCACTGACACTGAATTTTTGATGAAAATATGTAGAGTAGAAAACTTCACACTGAAGATTTAAAACTAGAGAAAAGTCAGGAACTTAAAAAGAACACAGAATGTTTATTTTTATGTTCCTTCCTTTGCCTGCAGCAGCACAAAAATTTACAAAATAGAGAAGATCTCAGTTAAAAGAGGATCAAGTTCCAATTGCATACACCTAGGGTGTGTTAGAATCAGATAGTCATGACATTTTAACTGTATTGTCTTTTTATAGTGCACAAAGTGACACTGTTGTAAAAAAAAGACTAAAATATGCAATGAAAATTTAAAAAATAAATTAGAAAAGGTAAAAGATATAATTGAAGATCCCACATATCTGCTTTTGAAAGAAATGAAGCCAATTCAAATTCAGCTATACTACACAGAAACAAGTAATATGTACACATGGCAACATTACCAATTTTTTCTACAAAGGATCTGTACTACACATAGTTATAATTTATTTAAAATTTCCTTTTGTATCTATATTACCTAATCTTAATGGAGACACAATGAAGATAGGATGCAAGTGTGTTGCATATACCAAGAAGCTCCCTTTGTTTTAAAGATACACATGAAAAATAGTTATCCTGGAAGGTCACCTACTCACAGAATAATACAGAATAACAGAATTGTTCTAATTGGAAAAGACCTTCAAGATCAAAGAGTTCAACCAGTAACCTAACTCTCCAAGTCCAATGTTAAACCATATTACTGACCACCACATCTAAATGTCTTTCACCCACCTATAGGGACAGTGATTCAATCACCACGCTGGGCAGCCCATTCCAGTGTTTAATTACCCTTTCAGTGAAGAAGTCGCTTCTACTATCTGACCTAAAATTCCCCTGGCACAACTCTAGACCATTTCCTCTTGTTCTGTTGCTTGTTCCTAGGGAGAAGAGACCAATGCCCACTTTGCTACAACCTCTTTCAGGTTGTTGTTGAGAGTGACAAGGTCTCCCCTCAGCCTCCTTTTCTCCATGCTTAGCACTTACCACCCTTAGCCACTCCTCATAAGACTTGTTCTCCAGACCCTTCACCATCTTTGCTGCCCTCCTCTGGACTCACTCCAGCACCTCAATGTCCTTCTTCTTTTGAGGGGCCTCAAAACTGACCACGGTATTCAAGGTGCATCCTCACCAGTTTCCCTATCACATAGCAAAGCAAATTCCACATCTTCCATGCACATGAAGAAAAAGTGTCCAAGGTACAATAACTCTATTGAAAATAAACAAGGAAACACCATACCAAGAATTATAAGGAAATATAATGTTAAATAATAATATTCACTTAGTTACAAAAACACAAATGCCAATTTGTTATTTTTTAAAATTAGTAGTCTTAAACCACCAACTTCTGAAATATAGCTTCCCAGATAACTCAGTGAGAATTATGTATGTGAAGACGATATTTACAAGTGTGTGAATACCTCAGGGCATTGTATAATGTTAGACAAGAACTGTATGTAGTCTGTAGTCATGATAAAATGACATTATAACACTCCCCTACCAAAATTAAAAAAAAAAGAAAAAAAGAGTGGTCATAGTTTTGTTTGTTTGTTTTATTTATTCTCTACTTGCTTATTTTAAGCCAGTAGTCAGAGATCAAAGCTAGCACAGAAGTGGTCTTATTCTCTTCTTACACTGTTATAACTGATGAATTCAGAGTAGATTGTTCTGAAATTACACCAGACAGAAGGAAAGATAAAGCTAAAAAGAAGCAGTCTTGATTGACTGCTGTGAAAATTGTTAAACATTTAAGCCTGACACAAAATATAATTACTAAAGTTCAATCTCATGTCACTGCATCATCAGAAACATGCCACTGGTTTCCCTGAAGCTTATTGATGTGCTACTAGATAGAAGTTTGATGCAACCATTAATAAAAAACAAAAAACAAACAAAAAAAAAAGCCTCACTTACTATTTTTAATACAGTAACTGCAATACAGGTAGATTTCAGATAAGCATGTCCATAGGAAAAGAAATGACATGGAGTTTTTTGATAATCCTGATAACCAGACTTTTCACTAACACTGCAGTGGGAAGCAACATTTAAAGGCATTGGTCTGACATTCCTCAGGAGGATAATTTCCTTTAAAACACTTAGGCAGCAGGAGATCCTTTATCAGTGTCAAAGTGAGGATAGACAGTTTAAAGTGACAAGATTAATAATTTCAAAACACAGCTTTAACTTTCTTGGCTAAATGTTCCTCTCAGAACTGAACAGAACATTTATACACTCTCTATTCTGTTTTGTGGCTGTTATTATTTCAAGTAGCCAAATAATCACAAAATGTCTGAAAAAATGGAAGCACAGGAGAGGACAGAGGAATGACAGAATCATTAGATTTGGGAGGGACCTCTAGAGATTTTTTTCCATTTTTTCTTCAAGGAGGGTAAATGTAAGGTGATACACCTGAGGCAGAACAACCTAGGGGGCTGACCAGCTGGAAAAAAATAACTGGCCGCAGCTTGAAGTTGTCTATAATAATACTCTACTGTCTCAACAACTTTCAAAAAGATATAGGGTGGTGAGGTTTCTCCAGCTTTTTAAATGCCATGCATTTTCATATTGTAATAGTATATGTTTCCACTTAAAAGGTTTTATTACTTGAAGATTACTGTAATGAGAGAATTAGATCTGCAGCTGCTGTCCAGATCAGAAATTTCACTGAAGACAAAGAGCATCTCCTGAGATAAGCTTCTAGTCTAAGAAAGAGTGAGGAGTCAGACCACAGTTGATTGAAACAGGGGGCAAAAGAAGATAAAATGGTGAAAGGAATAATTCTGGATTCATGGTGGAGATTGAAAATAGAGCATATCTTATCTAAAACTTCTGTAGGAAAAAACATTACAACTTGTTAGCAGATAAGACAGTGATCTAGGGAGCAGTAACAAAGGTGGGGATCAGCTTGAAGAGTGTAGTAGTGACACTGGAGTTCTGGTTTGCCTATGGCCCATGCTGTTACAGGAGAAAGGATGGATTTAGTTCTGGAATAACAGACACTATTGGAGCACAGGAGATTGTTCTGCAGAGTCCAGGATGTTCAGTCCCTCCTCCTTTTTCTGATTACCTCTTAAACAACCTGGGCAAATGCAATTGCCCATAAGCAAAATAAAGTTTGAGAAGAGTCAAAGGCAAGGCATCAAAGAATGTGGAAAATGACATGTCAAAGATGCATGCTTGGAGAGAAAGTCGAAAGTAGTGAAAAACAGATCATCATTAGGATGCTTATGGATGAATGCAAACTAACAATTCATTGCCTGTTCCTAAATGAAATTTCTTTTGCAGGAATTACTTTCTAGGGATGCAACTATTACTATTTTCCAAACCCCACTTTTAATTAACATGTGAGTGACATTTCCAAAAGCAGGGGGTCAGTTACTTGACACCTATCTATATATATTTGCAATAGAAACCAAAAAAAATATTACATTAAGCATTACAATGGAAAGCTTTTTGTTTGCAGTATTTGTGTGCAACAACCAAAGGTTTTTTGCCCAAGGTTTTTTGGGTTTTGTATTTTTATTTGTTTGTTTGTTTGTTTCTTAACTGGAGCAATTTGTACCTTACAGCTGAAATGAAAGCTTTCCTGTATGTTTTTAACTCATCAGCGTCTCATTTTATATCCTGGTTGAAAGTGCTGCTTTCCTTCCCACCTTATACTCCTTAATTTCTGTCTCTCTTTGCTACATTTTCCTATTGAACTTGGTAATTTTATCATCTGGGATTTGTTTTGTATACAAAATTCTATATAGAACATTTTATTTAATTTATTCCTACTATTATGAAGGAAGCCCCAAAGTCACTTTTAAAATAAATTAAGTACAAGAAAGTAAACATTGTGGGCATGGAAATCCCCTAATTTAGGAAAGCTCTGAAAGCTTTCCAGATGATCAGCTGATATCAGTCTTTATCCATCCTAGTGGTTTAAAACTGTCACAAAATTTAGTCCAGACTTCATGAGCATGAACAGAAAAAAAAAACCATACTGACTAAATGTGTCTGCAACTTTTGAAGACCAGAAAAAACCACATATAACTTGCCACTTAGGGACTTTTTTAGTAAAGCTACCTAGTGAAGCAGAGAAACTATAATCCTTTTCAGTCTTTCTAACTGCATGAGAATCTACTGCAGCTGCAAAATTTCTGTGTTACTGAAGTCTCATTAGACAATTATAAATGCCAATATTTTGTGCCCTCTGTTGTTTTCCTTTGAATTCTCAGTTCAGCATTGTACAGACTAGATTCAAGCTTCTTTATAATCCTGTTATAAATTCATTGCCTTTCCATTTAAAGTCTTCAGTTTAATTCTTTCCCAGATGGATCTGTCAACTTATTCACACTGAGTAGCCACAAAAGGCTTTATTTCTCTCTTTTCAATGTGCCAGTCATGGACAGACATGAGATTGAACTGCAGTATCTCAAGTGAGCTTCTACAGTACAAATGTTCACACAACTGCAGGAGACAAACTTCATTTCATCTGGTGAAGCTTTGGTTGACACTAAGATTAAGAGCTTAACGAATGCAATGGTCTGTTCCATTACCATTTGAGAGCTTCTTGCTTCATCATGCTATGAAAGACAAATGAAGGACTGTCTGTCTAACATTTTCTCAAGTGTAGTATGTGAGTAAAAGGCAGGTGGATGAGAAGATTTGGGATCAGTCATTAAAGTACCCAAATCTGTACCCCTAAGAATATTGTTCTTTGGCCATCAAAGCATCTTTGTTTCAGGCTGGCTCAAAATCATCCACTTAATCTGAACCTGATACAAAAAAACAAAAAAAAACCAAAACCAAAAAACAAACATAAAAAACCTACTAACTAATGGAGCATTAAATGAGTGCACTTGAGCATTTTGGAAAATACTCTGCTTTTTTGTCACAGTAAATCCTTACATCATCAGTTTTTCTTTCATGTTTTAGGATTTAACATCCTTGTAGCTGATTATATTGGTTGTTCAAATTTTGGGAGAACTTTGATTTTTACTTTTATACTGTTGAATACCCTATTAAATCTGAAAAAATAGTATTTTTCCATTTTTTCCTTCAGTTTTGGGGAAACCGTGTTTATAAATTGCTGATAGAACTAAAAATAGCTTATAATGCTTCCAGTGAAGTGCAATAATTTAAACAACCTGTGACAACATCTTTGGTAGATTTAAACAGCAGCTTCATAAGGTAAAAAAGAAATTCTAATCTTCTACACCTGTTATTATGATAATTACCATACTGTCACACCGCATCAATAGGTAAACAAGTAGCTATACCTAGATCATATTAACTATTGTGACAGCTGTAAATACAGTGGTAATGACTCTCCTGCAGCCAATAGAACAGATAAGAAAATGACTGAAGCTCCAGGAGCTTACTACACACATTTACAGGTGATTCTGCAACAAGTTAGACAATCTATTAAGTAGGAGCAGTCAGCTTGCCTTAGAAGTAAGGCAGTGCCTAAAAACAGTCTGAGCTGAATGCTATTGAGCTTCTACCAGTAATATAATCCCCAATTTTAATACTAAATGCAAATTAAGAATTCAAAATGAAGGTGGTTCTTCAAATGTGATCTGTAAAGGGAGAGAAACACCTGTTTGTGTTTTTACTTTGTTTTTGAAGCACAGTCTGAGCTGGTTGCTTTGTTTAAGAAAAGGTTGCCTGTGACTAAAGGTATCAGTTTTCCTTCCATGTACACCAGTAGAGAAAATACAAAGATGTGTTGCTATGCAATTAGTATTCCTTCACAAGCCTTCCCAGTTCTGTCTTTTTGCTTGCTAGCTCAGCAAACACAAGAAGGAAATAATGGTATATGCCCTATACTCATATAACTAGGGATGATGATTTCTGAGAATGCAATTAGAAGTCACACCCTGAAAGCCCCATGTAGATAAAGAGAAGACAACATTTTTATGCTTGCCAACCAGTACTGTAAAAAAGAAAAGGTCAACAATATTTGAGCCTTAGAATTTTAATTAGCTAATTATGGTTCCCTCTTGCTTCAAGCAAAGTTCCATAAAAAACATAAACCACAATAAATGAAATTAAATTTGTCATGAAACAGTGAAATTAATTCCATTTTTAAGGGGTATATATTTTACACTTGTGATGTGTCTTGCATATCTACTTCTGAACTCAGTAGGATTACTTTAAATAATTTAACAGAAACTTAAAGATTTCAGAGTTGCTGTTTTAAAGCTTTATATCAAACAACATAAACACCTGAATGCATCATTTTTTTTCATTAAAAAAAATCAAGAAAAGATTTCCTAAGTACTATGATTTGACATATGGTTGCCATTGAAGTGCCCTTTACTATCTTCTGCAAATTACCAAGACAACTAGGCTATAGATTTTAAAGCTGAAGTTGTTTAAGGATGCATAGAAGCATATTAATACCTAGAACAGTTCACAGAGGTATTTTCAATGAGTAAGAAAATAGAATATTTTGATTTTTCTGAATTGAATGCCAATATATGGTATATCATATAGTATTTTTTTAATGGACGGCAATTCTTGAGATTATTCTTATAAGAAGTTGAATAATTTTGTACAGATTCATGTTGCATATTATGAAAAAGCATCACAAATAACTATTCCTTATTGAAGGATCAGAAGTTGTAAGAGCAGACAAAAATATCTGCAAGGTACTATCTTGTAGGAACAATATGATTTCAACAGTACTGAAAGGCTTTGTGAAAAAAAGGAGTAAAAGGGAATTTTTCATTTAAAGTATCTAAATGTTGTATTTTGACTAATCTCTATTTATGTAAAATATAATTTCCTTAATATGAAATATGCATTTATTAAAGTACTGACTAGATCTCTGAGCTACATAAACATGTTCTCAGCAGCATAGTACAAAAGGTAACCTGAAGCACTTAACAATGAAGCAGAATATTATGGAATTTTAATACAAAAATGTTTAGTGCAAAATTTATAATTGCTTAAAAAGAAAACAAAACCTTAAAATAATGAGAACGTGTCTTAGACATTTAGATTTTTAGGTAAAGCACAGTTGCATGGAGCTATATATAATTTCTCTCTCTAGAGATGTACAGAGGAAGGTATTTTACATTTTACATTAGTTTCTAAATGCTACTTAACCTGAAGAAGGCACTGTTTCTGGACCAAAAAGCCTGTTTACACATTCCTTGCAGTAAGTGGTGTAAGTACCTTCTCCAGTGTTCATTTAACACTTAACACTTGTTCCACAATGCACAAATGTGCGTGCACCTGAATATGCAATTTATTCTTTAATTTACATGCTATTCTTTCATGGAAATTCCTCAGATATTATTTTACCAGTTCATACAAACTGTCAACCTTTGCTACATACATATACTTGTCTTCCTGACCCCTCTCAAACTCTGCTTACAACAGGTGTACTTTGCTGCTCAACTCATCATACAAATTCTCTTTCCTCCAGATTTCTTCTCATGCAGCAGCAGTGTCTGCCATTCAATTAGTTTGCTTCTGCTGTTAGACGTTTTTTCCCCTCCTCAGTTAGAAAGTAAGTAATAGCACTAAATCACCTGTATTGCATTCATCACTCTTATGGAACTAATGATGTACAAGGAAGAGGAGTGAGAACACAGAGGCCACAGCAAGCCTCTGAACTGTCTATAACCTATGTAAGAAACACACATCAGCAGCACAATTTTTTGCCACTCTTGCCATTTAGTAATTAATCCCTAAAGATCTCATTTTGTTATTTGATAGATTTCAACATACCAGTGCAATGACAACTAGAAATTTGGAAACTCCAAGTCAGCATGTTTCACTCCTGCATCTTTTCACCTCCACCACGATGCCCCAGCAGAAAACTTATAAATCAATACAGGAATGACACTTTACTGCTCAAGGATATGTGTAATTGTCATGCTTACCTCTAGGACTCCAAAGTCTCTGCAAGTCCAAACACAGATTCTCAGTACTCAAGAGAATTTCAGTGCTGTCACTGCTTAGAAATCCAGTGATGGGTACAACCGTCCAGCAATTGGATTTAGATTAGATAAACTAATGTAAAGTGAACATATTTTCTCAGGCCCCTTTTCAAATGTAACCTACACTGGCTTTGCTGCACAGTGTTAAATTATTTCCAATGTACATGGTGTTTTGAAGCAGAATTCAATCTGTATTTGACATAGGACCAGATACTGCTTTTCTATTGACCATGTAGGAGCTAGATGGACTCAGCTGAGAAGGTCTCCTCTTGGCCATTCTACCAATCTTCTTATTGATTATTTCTCTAACTGAAGCCACTTCAACCCTTCCTGAATGCTCCCATCCCTTTGGTCAGGTCTTACTCACAGAGCAGAAAGACTCTTCGCACACTGCTGGTGCTGCTGATGCTGCACAGGGAGGAGAGAAACCTCCTCCAGAACTGAAAGCCTACCAGGAATTCACCTGATCCTCTGCTTTTGGTGCTGGAAACGGTGACTATGTGGGACACAGGTATTTCTCTTCTACCCTTGGAGAATGGACCAAGAGTTGTTAATAGGGCAATGGGGAGCCAGTGGCAGTATTAGGGCTAAAGGCCACAGGGTGGGAAGGATTCTGTGGGGGCCAGGGGTCCATGTAGAACTGGATGCTTCCCAGACATTACTGCTGTGCTAAGCCCATCCCTGGGTGGCAAATCTTCACAAAGTTCCTCAGTGGCACCACACCAGGAGTGTCCCTGGCACCATCCTCTGGATCCTGCAGAGAAGTCCTGGCAGTCAAGCAGATGATCATGAGTCCCAGGGACCAGGGAATCTGTGCTTCAAGGAGCCTACAGGAGCGTGGGCCTCAGCGTGGGCACTGGCATCAGCACCCCAGAATAATCATAGCGTCATAGAATCACAGAATCATAGAATCATAGAATCGGCTGGGTTGGAAGGGACCTCAGAGATCATCAGGTCCAACCCTTGATCCACTGCTGCTGCGGTTACCAGACCATGGCACTGAGTGCCACATCCAGTCCCTTTCCACTACTTCCCTGGGCAGCCCATTCCAATGCCTGATCACCCTCTCCGTAAAGAAATTCTTTCTAATATCCAACCTAAACCTCCCCTGGCACAACTTGAGACCATGCTCTCTTGTCTTGCTGATAGTTGCCTGGGAAAAGGACCAACCCCCACCTGGCTACAGAAGGGGCTGGAGGCTCCCATGTCCTCCTGAGGCAGTTGTGTGACTGTTCCTTGATCAGTTCCTACGTCCCTCCCTGCTCCTGTGGGGATGTTACCTCAGTCCTGGCTCCAAAGGCTGCTGCTCTGCACACTGCAGCACCTCTGGGAGTGCTTTTGTGCCCGTGGTGGGGGCAAAGGCCCAACAATTCCTCTCCTAAAATCCTCTAATCTGTGTCTCCTTCTGCCTCTGCTGTCTTCAAACCTGTGAGATCTCCCACCTTCAGGATGAAAATGCACAGAAATACTAATCTGAACCCCACCCAGCTCTGCCAGACTGGTTGCAAGCAGGATTTTTCCCTGACACATGGCTGTTAGAGGATATCTGTTGAAGATCTTACATCATCAGTAGAAAGACTTTACCCCTGGGTGGCTTAGTTCTTTGCCCAAGATGCCTATGTGAAGCAAATGAATTAATTTCTGTCTGTGAAGAAAGTGATCAGGTCCAGGACTTGTCATTGCTAACCTGTGCTTTGGATTGTGTTGTGCTGACAGATTACAGCACTGGCAGCTGAACGGGATGCAGCGTGGGGCTCTTAGAAAAGGAAATGGCACAGTTGCTACAAGGCTGTGGGCTGCAAGGAGTGCTGTGCCAAAACCTAGCTGCCTTGCGAGGCACTAAGCAGAAAAGAAGAGCTTCAAAAATCAAATTAGCTTGAAGTGGTGACAATCACCAGAATATACAACACAGGTCCTTCAGTATTGCTTTTCCAGCATGTTTGGAACTGTCAGAATGTGTATGGAAAAGCTGGACTGTATTTCTCGACTGTATCAATCAAGCACGGGAGTAATGTGAAACAACCCTGCAGTTGTGTAGATGGCAGTGCTCTTATATAAAAGCAGTGACACACCTCAGAATTAAGAACATAACACTTTCCCTAAGGATTTGGGTAGAAAAGCAGCACTCTCTGTTACATCTTTGCCTTCTGAAGAGGTGAAAGGAAGCTCATGAAGCTGACAAAGCTGACACAACAGAAGTTGTTATTAATATCTAGGCCAGCATTAAGATAGACAGGCAAAATTCATTCTATCAGAAAGATATAGAGAAAAAAGAATTCTATATCATTATGGCTGAGATGCTCACCTATGTATAGATGCTAATTTCCTCTTAAAGCGTTACCAGGATAACACAACAACTGTCCTGGAAAACCAGGATTCATCTGCTGGATCTCATATTTACTGAACTGCAAGCCAGACCTCCTAAGCCACATAATATATCCACTACAGAAGTTATCTACTGTCTTCACTTGAAAAAATAAAGTAGCTCTAATGGCTTTTTCAGGGAGCCCTATCAGAACAGTTTGTGCTAGGTATGCCTTAAATGTGTTCACTAGATGTTCTCAGGAGACTTAGGCTTCATTCCTCCTGTTTCCTAGATTCCAACATCAGAAAAGTCATCTCATTTTCTAACATCAAGCACTTCAGGGCAAGCAAAGAAAATTACGAGCTTCCTCAGAATATACAAAAGGTGAAAATAGGATGCCTTCAAATTTTGGTACTTGGGTACTTGCAGGGGTATAGTAAAAGAGCCTTTTTTAGATTTTGTTTTTGTTTTTGTTTTTGTTTTTTGTTTGGTTTTGGGTACATGCTTAAAGCCAACCTCTGTTCTGTTTAAGACATCCACATCATTATTTTGAATGGGGATTCTCCCATCTGAAAAATTCTGTGTCTTAAACATCTTGTTCATGGAAAAATACATGTAGGAAGAAGGGAGTTCAATCTATTTTTTATATACCTAATGTATTTTTAAAAAAATCCTCCAAATACAATGATGCAATACTTGCTAGAAGTGATTACAATACCATACAGGAAATAAGTGTAATTTACCAAGAAAAAAAAAAAATCTGGGGTTTACTAAGAGTAATTTCTTAAATAAATATGGAAATTAAAAGTCTAGATTATATTTTTGGTTTTATTGTGTGACCGAGTGTACATCTGGAGTAGAATAGCACCTTGAATAACAGAGAGAGCATAAAGCTACTTACATTCCCTGAAGTAAATGAGAGATTTTTATGTGTATGAATTTATTATATGTGTGGTTTATATTACAAATATCACATTGCATCAGAGTAAATATTAATAAATCACAATTCAGTTACTGTTATATTATTGATAATAAATATTTTAATTAGTTATTAGTGATTTTATCTTACACCATACCATGACTGAACATTGTATTTTAGTCCTGATCTATTTATACTTCCTATGTGCAGGTCTTGATCATATGATATTAGTTACTAGCACTGCTATGCAGCTATTTCAGTCAAATTGGTTATTTCCTCTCCTTCTGCCCTGTTCAAGGGGATGAAGTTCCAGTATCATCTGAATACAGACACTACTACAAGTTCACACTGCTGAGCTGGTGCTGCTCTTACTGCTCAGTAATCACTAAGTTATAGAACGGTTTGGGTTGGAAGAGACCTTAAAGATCATCTAGTTCCAACTCCCTGCCATGGGCAGAAAACCTCCCACCAGACCAGGTTGCTCAAAGCCCCATCCAACCTGGCCTTGAATACTTCCAGGGAGGGGGAAGTATTCTTCTGGGCCAGTGTCTCACCACCCTCACAGTAAATTCCTTCCTAATAGCCAACCTCTTTCAGCTTGAAATCACTCCATGCCACTGTAGAAAGTCCCTTTCCAGCTTTCTGATAGGTCCCTTCTCTACTCCAGGTTGGACAACCCCAACTCTTGCAGTAATGGATTATTCTGGCTTCTTATCTAAGGATCTTCAAGTCCAGGCTTGAATGTTTATTGAAATATAAAGGAGCTGCATCAAGTGTTATGCTGTTTCTGACTACGTTTTACATTAAAGTAAACTTCAGGATCATCTTTACATAGGCTTGATTTACATGGACTCTTATGTCATCCTGTATGCACTCTTTCTTCTTTATTCACAGGTGGAATTAGTCCCTGTTGCTCATGAAGTTTCCATAATAAAACCACATATTCTGCCATAGTAAGGTCAAGAGTAATTTGAGTGGATTATTTGTAATTTTTAATAGTTTAGTGCTGAAACTGTAACTTTGACTGAATTTCCAACTTTGGTGTATAATATTTTTAATATTTGCCTGTAAAAGTTGTGATTGCTTCAGTTCTGCATCAGAAACTGCCTCTGAAATATATTGCATACCTTCAGCCACATCAAGCCAGCTCACTTATCTAAGCTATGCAGGTTTTCTAGCTCACACTGTAGTTACTCTTAAACTATAGAGATGAGCTGGGAAAACCTAATCTATTTTAATATCAACAAAACATAAATATCAAATTAACACAAAGGTACTTTTAAGACTCTCTTAGAAATGCTACTGGTATTGAATTAAAAGCCCTTTACTTTGAATATTGTTTTTCTTCCTTCTTCATATTAGTTTCTGCCTTCTATGGTTCTCAGCATGATTTAGAGAAAAAAAAAGAAAAGTTGCTCATTAAGCTATAATGTATTGCTGTCTTCACTCACACTACTACTATCAACTTTGAAGTTTAGAATTAGTCATGGAAATTCAAAATGCATGTTAGTCATAATAAGTATGAGCTAATCAAACCAAGATGTTAGCATGCAGAAGGTAAAAGAATCACATTACCACATAAACTTAATCTTGGTACAGAATGAATGAAACAAAAGTTTCCTCAAGTATTCTTATTTATAGGTAGTTACTATTTGTAACTATCCTAGATAAACATTTATGCAACATCCCTTTAGTTCATGAGACATTCTGAAGTGTATAAGAACTCTCAATTGTATGAGTTGACCAGTGGTTGACTCTGAAAATGACATTGCTATACAGTTATATAAACTAGATTTTATTTGGCTAATACACACTCCTTATTTATCATTTTATAAATGAGTTAATATAAAGTTCATATAAGCATGGAGCAGCTATCATTTTCTAGATTGACACCATGCAGCAATTAATCTGTAATCATATGTGAAACATAATGAGTACTGAAGTTGTCTTAAGATTGTATATAAGGTGACATAAATAATTGAGCGGTAAGTTGAAAATATAGCTGCTGTAAAGCTACAACTTTAGTCAATTTTCTGATTTAAGC
Organism: Phaethornis superciliosus; assembly: GCA_023637945.1. Taxonomy (NCBI): domain Eukaryota; kingdom Metazoa; phylum Chordata; class Aves; order Apodiformes; family Trochilidae; genus Phaethornis; species Phaethornis superciliosus. Next base: position 78,640,297 of record JAJQWJ010000002.1, read on the forward strand.
ACCAGTATCACCTCTATATTAGGTTGGAGACCCTGAAATGTCACTCTGATCTTGGAGTTAAAACAAGTAACGCTATAGTACGGTGGGTTATTGCAGGATGATAGGTTGATACATTTATCCTGCACATTAAATTTGCTGATTATCTATGATCCAATATATTTCAGCTTCTGACCATCTGTTAGAAAATGCTTGGAAGCTTCATTATTAGGTAATTGTATCATAATTATTCTGAGAAAACATCTAATGTAAATTTTCTCATTTAAATTATAATTTATTGAAGAAGTTTTTAATCTATTTGCTTTTTTCCTAATTGTTTTCATCCAACATCTGCCACATATGAAAATCTTAAAAATACATATAAAGCCTCATATGCACCAAGGTTCTTATCAGTATTCAGTATACACTGCAAATGTTCACTAACAGTTGGTATCTGCACAGCAAAAGACACTAACCATATTGAATACCCTCTTCCAGCTGTTGATGCAGAGTTTTAGCCTAGGGAGCTGTTTACAAATGTATTTGGCTATTTTACCATCTGGTATTTTCTGACCCTAGGTGCAGTGCTGCTTGTAATCATGTGATTCATCAAAAAAAAAAAAAAAGTCTATAGGAACTAATGTGAGAGGCATAGCTGGAATCAGTTAGTCAAACAGTGAGTCTTTTAGGGTCTTTAAAGAAACCTCTAGGTTTAAAATGCTCAAACTTAGAGCAAAAGAGAGAAAGAGTCAAGTAGTGAGCACTATCTTTTCTGAAATTAAACATTTTTCTTCCTTCCTCAGAGACATTTGGTCTTGTTGCTCAAAAGGAAAACTTATTGCTTAAAGCTTTCAGTCTCTGGCTAGAAATTTGCTCAGTAAATGGAACTATTCACCATTTATTTAAATAAGTTTTAATGTTTCTCCTCATAGAATCTTCCTGTCAAAAGGTAGGAAGAGAACTGCTGAAGAATGCAAAGAAAGAATGCATATTTAGCCTAATTTGACTGAAAATATGTTGTAGAAACTCCCTTCAGTATTTCTCCAAGAGAGAGTGGCTTTAACTATTTGGAAAAAAAAAGTAAAAGATAACAAAAAGTAATTAAAAGAATAAGAATTATGTAAGGGTATGTGATTTTTTTTTTCTAAGTATAATGTTTACCTGAATACTTCAACATTTTTACATGCTGAAGATATTTCACTTGTAGTGTGTTATACAAGCTGTAGCAAGAAGCACATGGAGGAAACAGATGAATGCTGGGGTAAAATAAGAAAGGCTAATATATTCCTGTAAGCAATATGAGATAGATAAAATTAGTTGGCTTTGGAGTGCAAATGATAGTTTTAAATAAAATATGATATGACATGGAAGTTTAAAAAGTGAATTCAAAGCAATACTTCTGGTTGTTTTTCTGAAACCATCCAAGATAGTGAGCTGGCATGTCCATATGTCTGTTGGAAGTGTTGGACAGATAGTTCCTTAGAAAGGTGAGAGAAGCTTGATGAATACTAGAAGGAAGATGTGAAATTAGAAGTTTTATAATGTGATAATAGAAAAAGAACACAATATTTTTTTATTAGAGAATGGGGAAATAGGAACATTCGTAAAGAATTAGTGACGTGGTTATTTCTAAACATCATCTGGCTATTGCAAAATATGTATGAGCATGTGCTATGTGTGGTTATAAGCATCATAACTTCTGAATACACAGTATTTTGTTATTTGCTATAGAAATGCGTGAGTTTGGAAAGACAGAAAAGAGTAGATCTTAAATTATTAAATTTCCTACAGATAAAATAATCTCTCTACAACTACCTGAAAGGAGGGTGCAGCCAGGGGGGGGATTGGTCTCTTTTCCCAGGCAACTATCAGCAAGACAAGAGGGCATGGTCTCAAGTTGTGCCAAGAGAGGTTTAGGTTAGATATTAGAAAGAATTTCTTTACGGAGAGGGTGATCAGACATTGGAATGGGCTGCCCAGGGAAGTAGTGGATTCTCCATCCCTGGAGATATTTAAAAAGAGACTGGATGTGGCACTCAGTGCCATGGGCTGGTAACTGCAGCGGTAGTGGATCAAGGGTTGGACCTGATGATCTCTGAGGTCCCTTCCAACCCAGCCAATTCTATGATTCTACAATTTTCATTCAGATAACAAGCAATCTTACAGGTTCCTCCCGAGGGACTTTTATGCCAGAAGAAAAGTAAGACTTATAATTAAATTAGAATTAGGACTATATCATTTGTTAGTACAGAATCAAGCAAGAGTGTTAAGATTTCATAAAAAACTTTCTTCATGGATCATTAATATAACCTTAATGCAAGTTTCATACTAGAACTGACAATGGCCTTTGCAATTGTAGAGCTTCTATACATGCCTAATTAAAACCTCTTTTCTACCACACTGACACATCTATTATTAATAAGGCTGGAAGGGTTTATCAGTGTGATAACACCCATACAAATCCTGTCATGGTAGAAGCTGAGAAGAAAGGATGTGCTAATAGTTAAAGTATTGGTTTTAGGATCATATACACAGTTCAAATTCAGATGACAAATCTGGCAAACATGCCAAGTTTTCTTTAGAAATTAATGTTTTCTTCTTTTTGTAATTTGGAATGCAATATACAATAATTATACGATAATTCCAGATCACGTAAAAGTATGTGCCAAAAATTTGTTTTTATTTTGGATCATTTAGAGGACCATAACCTTTTGGCCATTGAAACAGATCTTTTTTAAGGTAAGAAAAACATTAAGAAGAACAAATTACAGTAACGTAATTACAGTGTTTAAAGATGAAAGATTGTACATGAGATGAATTAATAGCCAAATTTATGAAGATAACGAGCTTATGCTTAAGAAAAATATTTTTACAAGATCTCAGATTACATTCTGACACTTGTGGTGAACCTGTAAACAGAACCTGGGCTTGTTTCAGTCCAGCGTATTTTCTGCAGAAATGAATGGAGCAAGTAATAACGTCATATAATAATTGCTTAAGTCACTGATTTTGTGTTAAGACAGCTTCTGAGTTCTCTTTTATGTAGTAGCCTAAGTTAATTTATGGGACATATGAAATTTAGACAATAAATAGCACTTGTTTCTTCCATCATGCACCACTCATTCCTTGCTTTTCTCATTTGTGAGTGGTTTAGTTATCCCAAGAGCAGTCTGAAAAAAACTCCTTTATGCAAGCATACATATTCTGCCTCTCATTTTAAGATAACTTCAACCCTTTCATCCGTGGGTTTAAAAATAGCCAGCATTTATAGTTCTGAGTCGCACTGAAAATCAATGCAGCAGCTTCCCCTGCTGGCTACTGATGAGATTCATGAACCGACCGATATTCCTTACCTTGCCCAGGATCTGCCCCGCTGCTGCTACACAGATGCAGAGAATTAAGTCAGAGCTACATAAGGCTTCTCACATGGCAACACTTTTCACAGGGTAGAAGCTCATCAGGAAATCCTGAGATGCTTAGTACCCGTCCGAAGAAAAGAAATACGTACGTTAGTTGAAATGCTTAGAACTGTTCTGAGGAATTCTAAACGTTTGCAGCCACTTTGATATACTGACTACACTTGCATGAACATTTTAGTCTGCAAGCACATGCCTGTGTCTTTTAGTTATAACAGGCCTACTTTATTGATTTAGGGTAAAACACGTGGTCTTAAAGCAACAAAAAATGTCAGTAAGAATTTTTATGCTTTGTTTCAGCAGTAAAATCATTCTAACTCCTTTTCAGAGTAGTTTTTAAGTATTGTTATGTACTTCCTAGCAAAAGCAATGAAAATCATACAACACTCTTTACTGTATAACTTAGAAAGCATTGTTGTACCCATACATGGATAAGCTTTGACATTGCTGTCCTCAGGAAAATACCCTTTCGACTATTCTGTCTTCTGTAATAAAGCACAAAGCAAATCACCTGTAGGGCAAAAGATAATGGACCCAATGGTGCAAATGGTGATGGTCAAGACTTTCTCATTTAGTTTAATGAAAAAACCGCAGGACCTCAACAGCCCACAGGAATGGCACTGCATAATATCTGATACAAGGTCAGGCCAAACATTTCAGAGAGACTAGGGATTCAGCTACTCTGAAATTTTCAAAGCTTTCTGTAATCATATAATCAGCTGTTTAATCCTAGTCACTAGACCAGTAATTGATCATGATTATTCTACCAGGTCATGTAATGTTCACATTAATCAGATGATTACCAGAAAGCTTTTACTATTAAATGTTATGTTATTTAGTATATCTTTATTACTCCAATAATTTAAAGCTGCAGAAGATGAGGAGGTGAATATTGCATTTTTCTATTTTTTAAAAATATGTTTTTTCCTTTGCAGTGCTGAACTCTGATGCCTTGTTGCTGGTAATACTGTTTCAAAGCCACTTTGAAAGTAGGAAGGTCCTTGTATTCCCCTCCATCAGCCAAAAGCAACGAAGCATTACAATTCTCTGCCCATTCTATTAATAGACTTGCAACTGAAGCAGAAGAAATTCAAGGACTTTTCTTTCCTAACACATTTTACAATATCTCTAAGCAACATGGCACAAATTAAGGTGCAAAGCTTACATGTCTTTTCTGAGGAACTAGGGCATTTGTTTAACAAGCTGAAAATTAATTATACATATTTCCTTATTCCTTTGGTAATGTCTAAGAGTAACGTGGTCTCAAGGATTGCAACACTTCCATAAGACACTAAATATCCCATCCAGAATGCAGTGCCAGAAAAAAATATTGCACTTATTTTACACAAAGATAGTGTGGTGGTGTTCACACCTAAATAAAGGGATTTTCTTCTGCAAGAACAAGTAGAGTCGCATGCTAAGGTATGGGTATGATTACAGAATATAGACTGAGAAAACAAATTATCACAGATCACAAAATGGTAGCAGTTGGAAAGGGCCTCTGGAGATTATCTTGCCCAACTACCCTGCTAAAGCAGGATCCCCTAGAGCACATTACACAGGAACATGTCCAGGCCCGTTTTGAATGCCTCCAGGGATGGAGACTCCACAACCTCCCCGGGAAATTTATTCCAGTGTTCTGTTGCCCTTAGAGTAAAGAAGCATTTTCTCATCCAGGTTAAATCTCCTGTGCGCTGGTCTGTGATCACTGCCCCTTGCTCTGTCACTGGACATAACAGAGAAGAGGTAGCCCCATCCTCCTGACACCTGCCCTTTAGATATTTATGAACATTATTGAGATCCCCTCTCAGCCTCCTTTTCTCTAAACTAAACAACCCAAGTTATCTTTCCCTTTCCTCGCAGGGCAGATGCTCCATTCCCTTAATCATCTTAGTGGCCCTGTGCTGGACTCACCCCAGTAGCTCTTTGTTCTTCTTGAAATGGGGAGCCCAGAACTGCACACAATACCCCAGGTGAGGCCTCACTAGGGCAGAGTAGAGAGGGAGGATAACTTCCTTTAGCCTGTTGGCCACACTCTTCTTAATGCACCCAAGGATGGCATTGGCCCTCTTGGCTGTGAGGGCACATTGTTGGCTCATGGTGAGCCTGTTTTCCACCATGACCCCAGTTCTTTTTCTCCAGAGCTGCCTTCCCTAAGCTGTACTGGTGCATGGGATTGTTGTTCCCCAGATAGAGTACTCTACACTTGCCCTTATCGAACTTCAGTAAGTTTCTCCCTGCCCAGCTCTCCAACCTGTTCAGGTAATGCTGGATGGCAGCACAGCCTTCTGGCCTGTCAGCTGCCACTCCTAGTTTTATATCATCAGCAAACTTGCTAATGATACACTGTCCCCTTGTGTCCAGGTTATCGATTAATATATTGAACAGGACTAGACCCAGTACTGACCTCCCAAGGGACACCATGAGTTGCAGGCCTCCAGATGTACTAAGTCTCATTTTAATTACAAAAAAACCCCAGTCCTCCTACAGTGTCACTTAATATATGACAAGCTGACAATTTTACCCCTGTACTTGGCTTTGGTGAGGCCACACCTGGAGTACTGTGTGCGGTTTTGGGAGCTGCAGTATAAGAAGGACATCGAGCTGCTGGAGGAGGTGCAGATTAGGGGTCTGGAGGGTTCTTAAGAGGACAGACTGAGGGAACTGTGACTGTTCATCTTGGAGAAGAGGAGGCTGGGTGGACACCTCATTGCTCTCTACAGCTACCTGAAAGGAGGGTGCTATGAGTCAGGTATTGGCCTCTTCTCCCTGGTGACTACTCCACCCTTGATGGTTTGATGATTCTATGAAAGCTGGAGTACAAGTTGCATTTCTTCAGGCTTGATTTTTAACTATAATCCCAACATATCAATTTACCAGACTGCGTTCATTTCTTAACAGACCATTCTCCAAAGGTCCTCCCTTATTTTACGGATTTTGGACATCAGATATAAGTACTTTTCTTAAAAAATTTTGAATTAGACAAGTATTTACAAGTCCACTGAATTTCAAGAGACTCAGCATTTAAAACTCTCCATCCTTTAAAACTAAGCTAAGTTATCCACATCTCAAACAAGTTGCTTCTCCTCTTTCACCCTACTCTCACCTCAATAAAAATTCCATTGTGTCTCTATCCTGGAAAATAAGTAGAAGTAACTATACAAAGACAAGCACTGTGTTAAATATAAAATCCTTTCTATACCAGCTGCGTAAGGACAGACATTTTCCCCCTTGTTATTTCATGCCTATAAGAGAGCTCAGAGGTAATAATTTCCCTTGAGGGTTTATTTATTTATTTTTAAAGAATGTTTAATTCTCAGCCCAATTACTATACCCAGATGAAGAACTGCTTTTAAAGTCAACAGTTATAAAAGTCAGCCTAATATCAGAGAAATATTTATTTGCTTGTCGTGACAGAGGAACAAATGATTAACAGATACTTTAATTTTTTTTTTTCTCTCACTTTTCTTCCTTCTAGTAGGCATAAACAATTCTGCTCAAAATTTTCCTCATACCTAAATGAAATGTCAGGTTCTGGACAAAACCGTATCACTGTGCTTCTGTCTCCTTTTTTTTAACCCTGGAAAATCTTTCTCATAACACACTCATAGGCACTGTCCTTTGTATGTAGGAGCCAGATTACCTGGGTAGCACTATTTACTTGTTATGTGAAACAGCTGTATCTTTGTGAAGGAGAACATGACATAGAACATACATCCCTTTTTGCCTTTATTTGATATTGTGTAATTAAATATAAGGAATAATTATTTTCTGAGTCTAAATGAAGATCTGCACACAGATTTTTCAGAAAAAAGCAAACTCATATTGTTTATGAACAATGAGAATACTCTGACTGTTTTCATTCTTCCGGTATTGTGCTGTTAAGTTTCTGAGCAGTGAAGACTTGGAAACAATTGTGCATGAACTTGTATCGTATAGGCAAACTCATGTCATGGCATTTTTCAGTGCTAATACAAGAAATGAAATGTAGAAAGAATTCAGACATCGTAATTTTAAAAAGAAATAATGGTATGAAATATAATTGCTTCTTTAACCTACAGAAAGGTAATTCTGCAAAAGCTACAGGAGACATACTTGGACAGCATGACAAAGGAAAATTGAGAAAGGCTTTTTTTATTGAATTCTATTATAACCCATGCCTTATCAAAGCACTGATGTCTCTAGAGGGTTTACAGTAGCTGTGACTGAATAATAACCCTGCCTTTCCATCAAAAGCACAAGAATTGAGAAATGTAAATAAAAGATTCTGCTCTCTCTAAAGGGAGTATGATATCATGTATTTAACCCCCCTTCAAAGTTTCCTGAAATATTATAAAAATATAAAGTACTCTGCACTAATAAAGCAAGCTACTTTTGATACTATTAGACATTTCTCAGTGCCATGGTAGTTAAAGCTGTACATTAAATTCACCAGAATTACAGTCAATGAAGAATCAAAGAGAAACAGCAGAGGAAAATGAAATATCTCTCATTCACACATGTTTTGCTTGTGCAATATGTCCAATATATATGCTGCAAACAGGCTTGATGATAACATTTCTGGCAGCTCCACTGAGGATCACACAGCCTGGGGATACCCATCAAATGGCAGTAGGTACCACAAATCATAAAACTATCACTGTCTTTCTTTTGCGTGAATCAGAGAAGACTAGAAGATCTGTTACTTACAGTTGCATTTGGCACTTCTAGGAAACTGGAAAAAAAAAAGTTCTTTTACATTACAATTATTCTGTGTGGGGTTCCAGTTGACTTTCTTCAACCTGTCTCCAGGTCTAGGCAAATCTAAAGACAGCTCAGCAACAAAACTTGTTTTCTGTCACTTTTTATTCTGTTATGAAGAAAACTTTTTCCTGAATACTCTTCTACACCATTATATTAATGTGTCTTCCTTTTTTCCTTTTTTCTTTTTTTTTTTTTGAGATGTGTGTGCATGCATGTCGGAGGGCTGCTTTTTGTTGGGATTATTTGTTGTTGGTTTGTTTTTAAAGTCTTTGTAATTCTCCTTACACTGATGTTAAAAACCTCTGTATCATGATTTGTTGTCTCTTATTCTCAGGGTAATAAGGAGACTTCTACAATGGGTTCTGTGTGCCTTCCAGAATGTTATTTTCAGTTATGAATGTGTCTGTCAGTGCCACTATACATATTAGTTCTATTGGTTGGACCTGTTTACTTTCTTCTCCCATTCTTCACATACAGTGAACTAGTACGAGACCTCTCTTCAGTTCCACATTTCCCCATATTACAACTTAGGGATGCTTGCAGTTCTTCATTTCCCACATTTGCATTGATTATTTGCTTCCTCACTCTAGTCCTCTTTCTTGTAGAGAATAAACTGTCAACCCATTAACTCATACTGGCAGAAGGCAACTTAAAGAAACATGTAAATAAAATGATACAGAATCATGTAATCATAGACAAATTTTTGTTATAAAACACCTTTAAGACCATTAACCCAACACTGCTAAGTCTACCAGTAAACCTTGTCTCTAAACACCACATCTGCATGCCTTTTAAATACCTCAGGGATGGTGACTCCACCACTTCCTTGTGCCTCCAGTTCCAGTGCCTAACAACCCCTTTTTCTTAATATCCAATGTAAATCTCCCCTGGTACAACTTGAGGCCATTTCCTCTTAGTAATTTCACATGTTACCTGGGAGAAGAGATGAATACCCCCTCACTTACAACCTCCTTTCTGGCAGTTGTAGACAATTATAAGGTTTCTCTTCAGCCTCCTTTGGAGCTTTTCTCCAAGGTAAACAACTCCAGTTCCCTCAGATGCTCTTCATAAGACTTGTGGTCTAGGCCCATCACCAGCTTTGTTGCAAGGCCAAGTACAGGGGACAATTGCTTCCCTAGTCCTGCTGGCCACACTGTTTTCTCATATAAGTCAGGATGCTGTTGGCCTTCCTGGCCACCAGGGCATGCTGCTGGCTCATATCCAGCCAACTGCCGACCCATAAGCCCAGGTCCTTTAATACCATCATTGAGATCATTACTGGGTGCTTTCAGTCAGTTATTTCACCTACCAACAAAATTCTCAAAACCAGATTATCTAAACAGATACAAAAAACTATATATTGATTCCATTTTCCTACTTGCTGCTATGATTTCTTTCACATCCCCCATCTCATACAAGGATTTTTTTCCAGTCTCTACAGACAACATACCACAGCTTCTTGGAGGTATACATGACTAGACTAGAGGTTAGAAGACAGGTTTCTCAGCTAAGTTCCTCCTAGTGGAGAGAGAAAATATGATTCCAGTTTTCCTGCTGGCTCAGCTTTCTCATCTTCCTGAAATGTCACAGTTAAACCAATAGAAGCACCCTGCAGCCCTTAAAGCCACACTGCCATCAAGAGTTTTGAAGGCATAGTTGCATTATTAGAGCATACATTTTCTTTCCCCACACCTTTGCCACCTTTGCAGAACTTTATACCAACAGAGTTCAGTTCTGCTGGTGGTGGCAGACAAGCACCAACCCTCCCTGCTATAGCTACAGATGTGGCTTGCCCAAATATCACTGGCAGCAGCTCTCCTAGCAAAGGCAGCAGAAGGGTAATTGTATCTTAGTGACTGCTATGCCTACCATTTTAGTTCAAACTCATAAACATCCATTACTTAAATTTAACACTAAAAGCACAACTTGAAATGGTTCAGGCACAGCCTTCTACCCCTTCTGTGACAGAAGTAATGATTTTTAGAAGTAAGGCAGGCCAGACAATAGGAAACCATAACATCTCTAACTTACAGCAAGATTTACTGGACCAGGGTCTATATCTCTGGCAGCTTCAGTAGGTAGAGGTAAACTCTAAATATTTGTACCACAACATTCTGAAACATGTAAACATACAGGGCTGCTGAGTCCTTGCTCCATCTTTTCACTCACTTCATTAGTAACTATCAAACAATGTGTTCATATTTCACAAAGACAAGAAATCTTGAGAGATTTCAGAAATGACCTTAAAAAGTACAGTGCTTGTGAAAATACAGTTTATGTATCAGCTGAAATAAAAATCATTAATCACTACTGTGACTCCTATGTAGGGCAGACTATTCATTATGTTTCACCTCTGATACAGTTTAAATAAGGTTTTCATAGGCTTCCCTACCTCTATTTGGAACATATTCCACATGAAAGTGGAACACACATCCATGGAAATTCCAGTTCCATAAAGCTTACAGTGGAATAAAGAATTAAGATACTGTAAAATAATAATTTATGGCAAATCTGAAGAAAAGTGAATTAACATATGCAATCATGAAAGATCTACCTCTTCTTAATAACAATTCTTCATTAGGGGAGGGAAGAGAAGGGTTGTTGACAGTCATCAGAGAAATTGAATTAGACCAACTTATTAGTTAAATGTTTTGATTTAAAGGCAGAGCTGTTAATGAGCTACAGTGAGCTATAAATTAAGCAGCAAAATTAAAGTCCTTCAATAGAGTACAAAGAAACAAAAACATTAAAATACTTTACATATCAGAGTATTGGCATTTTCTCAGCTGTTGGAAGGATAGCTTTGGGAAAGCTTAGGATAGCTTTGTTTTGCTCTTGTTGATTTACCATCTGTACAATGAAAGTAAAGGATTTGCAAAAGTTAAGAAGCTGTTCCCTAGAAATAAAATGCTGGGATCACCCTGCTAGATCTGGCCATATATGATGGTGAGAGAAATTTTGCTTTTTAGAGAATTAGTGGAAAATATTCTTGCATAGTCCATCTGTAGATTAAACGTAATGGCAGAGAATCAGGGACAAATTCAAGATTACAAGGGTGTACTCTTTCCCTGAAAAGGGTAACTAGTTACTAATGCAAGAATCTTGCTACATGCAAGGATAAAATGTATCCGTGATAGGGGTACAGTAGCAATATGCTCATTAAGCTGCCTGTACGTTTTGTAAATTCATTGCCCCTTATTGTAAGCAACCAAAATGGTACAACCTAATTGTCAGAAAGACAGGATTTTGTGAGCTAATTGCAAGTGGAGCAGCTGGAGTCCTAACTATTAAAAGAGCAAATAATTGAGCTACAGCAAATCAAACAGAACCCCAAGAGACTAAACTAACAGTTTCAAGGATATATCTCATCATGGTACTGGTCATAGCTAATATCCTTACATCATTAGAATACTGTAAATTTAGATGCACATGACACCAGTTATTAGGTGCTGATATTACTACACTGCTGCATCCTCTGTAGCAATACTAGAATTGTCCCTTGCTCTGCACAGTCCAATGCATTTCAGCTTAGTCTTTCTCATCTCCAGTTTACTTTTTCATGCTGCAGTATCTATAACCTGTGTCCAAAACAGGAGCAATAATACTGATACTTGGTTTGCCTCTCTGATGGGGAGGGAAAATAGTTGGAAACAAACAGCGTGTTAACCCCACACAGACTAAGGTTCTCCTGCTTGTCCAGAAAATGATGGAACAGAAGCTCCTGGGGGATCTTCTCTTCTCTGAGAAGAAGGTAGCAGCACTTCCAATCAGAATGAAATCCAACCATGCACAGCAGTGGTTTTACTATAGGCACTTCCATGGAACACAAGCAGAGGCTTTGTACCTTTAACCATTGCAATATGGATATTAATAAAGGCAGAAAAAGAGACTCTTGCCCTCAGCTGCAGTATTACTATCCCCCTCAGATGCCTTGTCAGAAAGGCTTAATAGCTTTACAGTACAGGTGATGCTGCAATAATTTACTTTTTGGTAGTAGTAACTCAAAAGAGTCAAAGGATCTGATCTCATCACCTGAGGGAATCATATCCCAAAGCTAACAGATTAATACACTTTTTTTTTTTTTTTTTTTTTTCCTCCAGTGACTGTTTCTCCTTACGGATGAACTGTTTGAACAGCTGTTCAAAAGTGTATTCTGTATGATTAGGGAGGAAGAAAGAATTTCACCCAAAAAATCCAGTTATAATAGGCCTACATTCCCTTAAATGAAATTAAATTAGACAGCATGCATGTAGATCAGCTACAGAACTGTAGTGACATTTTAGCAAAGATTCAAACTTTTTTCACTACTCTTTTGGAAAAAGATGAAGGAAGATGAAGACAAAGAACAGACTCAAACACGCGCCACAACTGGTCAGCCTGATTATTAAATCTCATAATGTTAGAAAAGACTGCTGAACAGCTGAATTGTTCTGAGGAAACTAACTTACAAACCATTCATTCATTATGAGCCTATTCACTCATTGCTCTTGAAGTTAAATCATCTGGCTGGGATTGTGCTTTTTGCCTAAAGTTAAAAGAAATTTCCCTTATGTATTTTGCTTATGAAATAGTAATTTATTACCAGGCTGTTGTCCATCTGCCACAATTATTATCAAATCCTCATCTGAGACATATAAATGTATTATGTGTTAGTGCAAGACCATGCTGAATAAAATGTCTTTTCTCTCCCTTAAATTATCAGGTTTATGATGATAAAATTGCACAAAAAGCATTACTATGGTAGTGAAAATTTTGTTTCTTCAATAAACATTGTGTTATATTTGTGGAAATTAATATTCTCTGCTCTTTCTAATTGGGCAAACAACTTTTCTAACTACTCCTAATATATAAAATACAGGGTCATAAGGAAAGTTTATAGGAAAGTAAAAGATGAAGATCACGATCCTTCTGAACAGCTAGAATCCCTGTTATTGACTTTAATACAATCAGAGTCTAGAAATTCATATAAAAAGCAAGTGTAGTGTTCTTATGCTTTCTCTGATCTCTATGTATGATGAGATGAAAGGGCCAATGTTTATCAAATGCCTGAAATATAGTGAAGTACAAGCATTGCCAAAAAGCACCTCATAACCATCCCCTGAAAATGCTATATACATACAAAAGGCAGGTCCTAATACAGGATATTTCTTAGTCTTCCCTTGGGAAGCAGTCCCACTCTCTTGGAAGTACTTCTGTTTCTTGCAAATTCCTTGCATGGTCTAGATCCTACAGTACCATTGGGAATGTCTCACTATATATTCCCACTGGACATATAGTGGATAGCCTCACAAGTAGTATGGGAATCTCCAACACTTGACAAAGGTTTTTCTTGATAATGGGAAGGATTACAGACAGCAAAGCTTCTCTTAAATTATAAATTCTGGACAGGCCTTTTCAGAAAACTTCACTCTCATCCAGATTGAATTTTTCATCAGCAAATTTAACATTGACATGAATGTAATAAATAAAGTTAATCCAACAGGAAAAAAGTGCTATTTCACTGAAGCTGAAACATCCTGACACATCAATTTTAATAAAGCTTTTCTCAGAAGGAAGCAGAAAAGATTAATAATTACATTCTTAAGCATGGGTGCAATAACCTGGTTTGAGGAGTCCTGTGAAGACCTAGCATTGTGTTCCATCTATGACTGATTAACAATCATCTGAAATGAGAAACTCTGCTCAATAGGAATTGAACTACCACATCAGAATCCTCTATACATTACTGTAAATAGAAAATTGTGCCCCAGGAAGTTTCCTTTGACAGAAGCTTTCTTTATAATTTTTTTGTAAAGAGTTATTGTTTTTTTATTAACTTTGTATGAAATCTGACACAAATGGCCCTCCATCACACCTGAATCCTGAAACACTTCTAAGGGTAAACTTTTAATAATAATCACTTCACCCACAAAATCAGTTTAGCTCTTAGTTATTTATGAAGCTATGGTAATGCATTCAAACATCTCTAGCACACCAGCTGAGCACCTAAACCACTGCCTGGCTTAATCCATGTTCCTTAAAATTCAAAAGGACATGCTTTCTTCTGAAAATCAGAAATTTCCAACACTATTTGCAAATAATTGACTTTTTCTTTTCTTTTTAAATATACATACAGTCTTCAACATAAAATTAGCAAATAACTTTGAGAACTTCAAGCTCCTGTTGTTTCCTGAAAGATGATACTAGAATTGGAGCTCAGACCATCTTATTTGAGCATCTTGTCATTGCTCTAGATTTTTTTCTAGTGTCAGTGGAAGAATTTTGTTGCATTTGAAAGATAATTTCACCCATTCTAAGACAACAATGATACATCCAACCATTTTTATTCACCATACTTACCTCTGGTTTTGTTACCTGCACTGGAAGCCTAAATAATTAATGTAATCTAGATACCCAACTTTTATACACTTGAAAATCAATAAAAGGAGCTATATTGTCTCATTCCAATTGCATTGCATAATTTTGAAGGAAATTTCCTTCATGGGATGTTATTCTAATTTCCAATTGTGGTAATTCCTTTACTGTTAAATTAATTCTAGGGTTTGCTTTAAGCCAGGAAGTGTTCAGGCAGTGCATTCCACTTAATGGAACCAGTACAGAACTAGTTCCAAGGTTGAAAAAAATCAAATCAAAGCAAGTGTCTGAAATGTATATAGCATGCAGCTCAGATTCTCAACACCAGATTTTGCACTCTATAGTAGTCAGCTTCAACATGCACATCAGTTTCTCACCATCAGCATTTGTGCTACAGATCTACCTCTGCTTGTCTGTTTGCTACTATAATCATAGTCAGAGTCATTCTGGAACCAAAAGCTCTTCTCATTTCATGAATACATTTGAGCCCTCCTTAGATCCTGATATTTATATAGAAGAAATTTTAGCAGTTAAGTCTTAGCAATTAAAGGATGATATAATGTGGTCTGGGCTAGTTACAGAGTATGTGGAGCATCCCTTGATCAACAAAAATCTCAGGTGATATTGTAGTATGTATCTGTTATTAAGTCTGGATGCATACATAGGCATTTGTGGGCTTAGTTTTTCACAGCATCACTTCTTCAAGCAGATGTTACAAAAACATGCATTATAAAACAATATGCTTGAGTCACATAAACAAAAATAGTCAGATTCATATGACATACTCACTTGCATACAAAAATGGTTTTTACATAAAGTTGTTCACAGAAAACCAAATGCCAAGTCGTTGTTGTCATATGGTCACCAACAATTGCCAAATTGTGAATGTTTTTTCAGTGTACGGTCGTGTTCATAGCACGTATTTCCCACTTGTGTCATTATAGAACACTGTAGCATTTTCACTTTCTGGTACACTTTGATGCTCTTGCTCACAGTGTCTAATTCAGTAAGATGAATAGCACGAGTAGACAGAGCAGTCACAGATACTAGTGATCACTCTCCTAAGGGCTGTGGCTCAGCTACATGAAGAAGCATCTCACGCACTGTACAGCCCAGATGCCCCACGCCGTGTTGCAGCAGCAGTGGCAGAGACACTCTGGGTAACTTTGCAATGCCATCCCTTGATTCACGCTGGGAGGAAATTACATGCAAAGCTAAATCAGCCTGAAAAAAAACATTAGAAGTGATACTGTTATCTTCAAACACTGGTCACCTCTAGTCTCAGGCCTAGGAATCAAAATGTTGTATTTCTTGCATTATAGTTTGTATTCTATATTCTTTTGCCAATAAACATTATTCCCATCATAATCAAGTTTCTCCCATTTCCACTTTTCTATGGTTCTATGTACTTTACCAAATATAATACTACAAGAATCTTAAAATTTATAATGTCAACTTTTAAAACATTTTTATACTTAAAATATATACCAACTGCCCTTTTTCCCATCAGTCAAATACAACACAGTAGACTTTGTGGATGAGTGATACAATGAAATTATTAAGCAGCTGTGCTTCACTTTGTTTTTACTCCAGGAAAAATAGAACTAAATCAGAACTGCTTTGAAGTACTCTACCTCATCTATTATTTTACAGGTTAAATGTTCATTACATTTACAAATTATTTACTGCAGTTTTCCCTAAGGTGTTTGCAAATTTTATGTCACTATGAAAGATTAATGTCTGTTTAAGCAAATTGGAGTAGCCTAATTTAATTACTTAGGACAATTCTTAAATAATGCTTTACTGACTGATCAGCAATTAGATGCATTGCCTTAAGAAAGATAAACTAACATGTGGCATTGTGGATCTCATTTGACAAGAAGACATTTATTTTCTTTCCCTTGTCATTTTCTTTTAAAAGCTTGAGGTGTGTTTTATAGTTAGTTTGAGGAAGATTTAGTGTGGGTGGGTAGTGAAACACAGGTGCATCTCTGATATGAAGAATTACTGGAATGAGAGCACAAAATATTGAGACTCAGGGGGGAAGCAGCAGAAATGAGGGCAAATTTATCTGTGTGTGGCTGGACACTGAAATCCCACCAGGCAACTGTGGGGACCAGCAGTTCCCTTGGGCTATGAGCATCAGGGGCTCCACTGGGTTGGTCAGAGCAGGGCTTGGCAGTGAGGGCCCCGCTCACTTCCCCAGGTGGGAGCAGTGCACCCAGGGGGGCACAAAGCATCCACCACCCTGACCATCAGGAATCTCCCTGGGTGCCAGGGAGGGTGGGCTGAGACCAGGCCAGGAAAAGGGCCTGAAGGATGGCCCATTAGGAGGACACATGGTCAGATATTCCAGGGTTGTGGAGAGCTAGAGACCAGCCTTGCTTTGGCATTGCTGTGGTAGGGGTTGGTTGTCTGAGGGGGTAACGTGGGGTCCTGAGCCATGGTCAGGGTGGGAGTAGCTGCAGGCACTGGGCAGAGAAAATCAGAGGTGGTGGTGGTACCCTCAAGGCCAAGACAAAGAATCCAGATACACATTTCAATGATTTGGTGAAAAACCTATTTATCTAAATATGATGACAGGTAAAACTATCAGTATCTTTCAGCTTAGTTCTAATATGGAATAAAAACGGTAGCTGTGGCCATAAATACTTTTTTTATAAACACCAAAATCATTAGTGCTGTTTTATTATGTTGTTATGCTATTTTGTTTATTATGTTATGCCCCTCACCCCCCAAAAAAACGGCTCCATCAGTATTCATCAGAAGACAAAATAAAAACTCAGTTCCTGACACTGACTACATGAATGGTCCCAGCTACTGCGGCTGTAAGGACTGAATTAAATATATTCCAGTAGTATTGTCTTGAGCAATCACCCTCTGCTTGCTTGTCTGCTTACTAACCCATAGAAATATTCTCCAAAGCCATCATTTAGCCCATATATTGTGCCTTCTTTCTTTGCCAACATAACACAGCCTTTGTTATACCTGTATTAAAACGATGAAATTTTTCTCAACTTCTCAACATCTATGACATGGGAGCAAATGATTAGCCTAGCTGCCCCTTTATAGGTAGCAGAAGAAAGATGTGTTGAGAGGCTGTGATACATACTCATTAAACTACTCTGATCATTAAGCAGTCTGTGGCTCAGGCCAAAATTACACCATAAAAAAAGACAAGATAAATATTTCATTAAGATAACATTTTTCCACTGCTAATGGCATTTTGCTCAAGATGCTGAATAACTGCTTTATCTCCTATTCAAAGAACACAAATTGTTAGATCTGGTCATCCATCAATGAATATACATTAATATAATGCTGCTAACAGTTTTCTCTGTGTGAAGTAGTTTCAACGTACTTTCCAACGAAAAACAAAATCAAGCTTCATTTATTATTTCCGTTAGCTTTTTTTTTTTAGAACACTTACTTATTTATATCTGGAAATTTTACATCCTTTATGTTCAAATATTTTTCAAGTGCTGTGTAGAGAACTTTCTGTTCCATCTAAACCCAACTTTGATTGTAATATTGATTTCAGTTGCACAAAATCTTGCCTATTGTTTATTCAGGAGGTAGCTTTTTTTTTTCTTTTCTTTTCTTTTCTTTTTTTTTTCCCAGCATGACATTATTTGAAGTCCAGAGAAGCTGTGGCATTCTGTTTTGATTTAATAACAAAGTTTAGGAGTTTGTTAAACCCATGTGATACGGGCAATCTAAAGCTATAACTGAGACAGAATGAAAGGAATACCAAAGCAAGTACCAAATCAAAACAATAATTTCCTTAGGTATCTGATGTATTTGTTGGGAAAAAAAAATGTTAAGAAGATAAGAATGTGGTATTAGCCATTTATTAACATCTTCTGGGACACAGAAAAAAATGGGAGTCATAAAATAGTATTAGCTGGTTTTATCTTTTTTTTTTTTTAGTAAAGGTATACAATAAAATCATGTAATTCATGAGAATGTGAAAATTTGCTGTGAATTCAGTACACTTAGTGAGAAATGCAGGAAGATAATTTAATTTTCAAGGACTCAGAATATACCCAATTTAACCTATGTATTTTTGGGATACTCATCAGAACTCCCTTCTTTGGCAAATTCTTCAGCTCCAGCTATATTGTGAGAAGAAAAAAACCCTAAAAGTACTTCTACTAAATACATCTTCCTTCAGCTTGCAATCTACTAATTCAAGGGGAATATACCAATGTTCTTCCAGAGCAGTGCTGACTGATGTAACTTCTAAAGCTACACCAAGATTCTGTGTTGCTTTGTAAGGAAGGAGGGACTACCAAAAACTACAGAAAAAATGCTCTGCGGTAAGGGTGCACAAATTATAATAACTAAAGACTGGAAAATTTTAAAATAAAACAAACAAAAAAATTAAAAAAAAAAAAAAACTCAAAACAAAACAAAAATTAAAAAGTCTTGCGGATTTCCTTTGAATATTTTTTCCAGATTATTTTTTTGGTCTAGATATACTGATGAAATTGCAAAAGATCAAATTTCTCCTGTAAGTTTTCCAATATATTTCTCAAAAAAAAATGTACCTTTTCTTTCTCTTCTCTCTAGTGATAAGAAAATTTAAAAATCCTCTATTTGTCTATTTCAGTTCTTCAACAGAAGTCTGGAGCTTGTAATAAATGGGTAACAGGCAATTCTCACTGTTTCATGAGCATTTACAGAAATAATAATACTGAAGATACTTAAGATAAATGCTCACAACATGAGTCAGCAATTTCTTTAGAAGATATGGAGCCACTTTTCATCCAAACAGTATATATTTTTGTATATTCAGATAATTAACAGCTTCAGCCTCGGTTATTGTTTTATGCTGACAGAACTTGCTTTCAATTAGCAACATTGACAAAAGCCCAGTCTCAGAGAGCTGCGAGTCAGAGAAGTTCTAATAAAACCATAAAAACCTAGTATCTGGAGCAGCAGTCCACCCCTCATCATGCTGGAAGATACAGTTTAGAGAGCAAATAAAAGATGTACTTGAGATTAACCAGCACTTCTTTGGCTAAGCGTTGATGACCAAGAAACATCTTTTGACTTCTGGTGACTCAGTTATCTGAGTGATGAAACAGATTGAACTCTGACCTAAAAACTATGGAAACCTTGTAGGACAGTTTGGCATATTATGTTATCTGGAAGGAACAAATGGATGTTCTAAGATACACCCTCGGAAAGACCTTTACCTGTTGTCATCATCCTTTCCAGAATAGTGCAGGCGTGTGGTGCTGAGCTGATCCTCAAAGTAAAATGTTTTCTTACACAGTGGAAGAGAGTATCTACTGAATTCTTCTATGACACCTTAGAGCTGAGATGACTTTTCAATCCACTAATTGAATAGCAAACTGAAAATATATTCTAAGTCGCACCAGACTCAGGCAGCATCAGCCCCGGGTAGGGGTTCCGGCCCGGCCCCTGTGAGGAGCGTTGGGGAACACATTGGGTTCCAGGCGGCTCCAAGGGCCCCATCGCAGGGCAGAGCTGAGCCCCTCGGGGAAAGCCTGGGTCAGAAAGGGCAAAACGCTGCCTGGCAGCCAGGGCTGAGGGAAAGAGGGGGAGAAACAGCCCTGCGAGCCCCGAGACTCCAGAGAGCAGGAGGAGGGCAGGAGGGGCTCCGGGCGCCCCAGCAGAGATGCCCCTGCGGCCCCGGGAGAGACCCCGGTGGGGCGGGGGTTTCCCTGCAGCCCCTGGGAAGGCCCCGGGATGGAGCAGGGAAAAGGCTGAGGGGCAGGAAGGAGAGGCAGAGCTGTTGTGGACTCTCTCCCCACTCCATATCCCCTCGTTCTGCTCAGAGGTGAGGAGGTAAGGGAGTCAGGAACAGAGGAACGAAGTTGAGCATGGTAAGAAGGGAAATCCCCCATCTAGTATCATTAGGTACTTTAGAAGGTATTTTAGATTTTGTGTTGTATCTTACCATCCAACTCAGTTTCACTTGGCAATACATTAATGTTTCCCGGTCTAGACCTTTTTAGTCAGCGATGGTAAGGGATAAGTCATCTCTCTGTCCTTATCTCTACCCGTAACCTTTTGGTCTTATTTTCTTTCCCTGTCCTTTGAGGAAGGGGAGAGAGAGCAGCTAGCTGGGTGTTTGGTAGCCAGCCAAGGCCTACTTACTGCAGAAATTTCATCTAAGTAACCACAATGAAATCAAATGACAGTATTTCCTGAAACTCTGCACCAGGTTCAAAACGTAATGTGTAAAATCTAGCCGATAGCATGTTTTCTACTAAAAAAAGCATTGTCCTTCTGTTCTCTAAAACATGGGAATAACTCCTGTCTGGTGTTGCTGTTTGAGATTGGATACACAAATGCACACAATCATTTTTGCAGGTGGTGGGTAGATGACTCAGAAGTATCAGTTTTGGCAGCATTTGGTGAAAATCATCAAATTCTGCTGTAGTAATCAATATGCTAGGTGTGAGAGTGGAAACTGTTAGCCTAAACCTTTCTTTCACAAAGCATAGCAAAGCAGGAGCCTGACATGCTGTGCTAGAAGTACATTAAATCCTTTAATGTAGGTTTAAAGAAATTTTTTAAACAGAATTATAGTTGCTTTTATCTGTTGTACAAGCATTAACAATTGTATTTTTACTGTGTGTTGGGTTATACTACTAGGAGCAGTGCAAATGTGTTTTTTTATCACAGTAGTTTTGTATTATACTTCAGCTGTAGTTTCTATGATCTGTTTTGTTCAGCTGATTCAAAGCAGTATCAAGCACTCAGGTTTTACAGAGGTCCAAAAAGATAGTCCTAAAAGAAGGCATCATATTGTTAGCAGCTGCAGTGAAGTACTCAAAGGAGCTTATTAATTCAGCTGACGTGTATCCTGGGGTTTTTCAGGCAAGCTTGTGTTAGTTTAATGAACTGGGGTAAATATCTCAAATATCCTGGTAAGGCTTTTATTTCTTTGAGGCTGGTATTCTTTTATTTTGGGTTTGCATATATTTCTAAGATAGTGATAGACTGAAGCCAGTGCATACAGTCATAATTTGAAGGACAAGCCCTTAATTCCTAAAAAATCTCTCTGATTAAGTTCAGTAAAAGCATCTCATTACAGGTGGTGTATCTGGTGAAGTTGATCCTGGTGTGGTATAATACACCATTATATGATATATAATTTGCCAATTAAAGTGCCACTTAGATGAGTACTTCTAAAAGGTGATGGTTAGACCACTAACAGCTGGTGGGTTTCTCCTGGAGAGCTTTCAATTTACTGTCATGTTCACTGAAGTGTTTTACATGCTTCTCATGTTATCTACCACCAGTGACTTAGCATCCTATTAGTTCTAACACACTTGAGTCTTTTTTTCCTGACATGTCCCTTCTGCAGATGCTTCACTGAGGAGCGACCTTTCAAAAATCTTGTGAAGTGTTGTGAAAGTATTTACCCAGTTACTTAGTACAATTCACTTGGCAAGTATCTTGAGCTTCTGGCTAATATAATGTATTCATTTAGAGCAAAGTCTGTCCTAGTAATTCTGTCCTATGGTATTGATGCCCTACTCCTCCAAAAGTACTGTTGTATTTCTCGTGGGCTGATGTTCATTTTGACTTATGGTTGTTTTTTCTACTATATTTATTGAGGACACTCTTCTCATTGGTCATCAGTCCATTTATCAAACTGCCCTATATTCCATAGGTCAAACGTCATGGTTAAGAGCAGTTTTCATACTTCTGTAATTATTTGTGGTTGATAACTTGGTTTTATGTGTCTTCTTGACAGGTTTTTTTGTGTCTTCAGAGACATCTGGATATCCCTTTTTTTATCTAATTTAATGTAGAATGTTCTTTTCTGGCACCTACTGACATTTACCCTCCGTCCCCCAAATTTAAAGATTTTAAGTATTTCAGACTCATTATTACTTTCAAGTAAAAATTTAGGCTTCTCACTGACCATCTACTTAACATGATGTTTCTTCTGTCAGAATAGTTGGGCCTTCTACTTTTCCCGTATCATTCATGCAGGTAGTATTACTTCAATGCCATGTGTATCACTTACTTTGTTTGCTCATACTACAGCATCAATTTCTGTATTAATACCTCTTCTGGACTCTTATCTGTTGGTTAGTGGTTCCTTACATAGCCAAAATAAATACTGAATTGTTAAACTCACACTTTAAAACATTTTTGAAGTTCTGGCACTGTAAGTCCTTTTCTTCCTGTTGGAAGGGAGGAAAAAGTTCAGCTCTTGTCTCCAGACTTGTAAGTCATTGCTTTTAGTATGCTTCTCTGTTACAAAGTTTAGGGGCTAAATTAATATTGTTGTTGTTTTACCCTATCATGAAATTGTTTTCTGTTAGTACTTTTTTTGGTATCTTTCAAATGTGTTCTCTTTAAATTCCTGTCTTGTAAAACAGTTTCTTAATATCAGCAGTAGCTGTCCACCTTTCATAATTTGCTTCATTGAGTTTCAGTCTTCTCTAAGTATTTTTTTTTAATTTTTGTGAACAGCTTATTCCTCAGAAAATATACAGTTCAGATGGCTTGAGCAGCAAAACTATACTTTACCCTTCTGCTTAAATAAGCTTGCCACTTCTTGTATCCTAATCTTTTCTCACTGTGTTAAATTAGAAAAGGAGTGTCTTTGTAAGCTGCAGGTCATTTATCTCGCTCAGGTTCTGCAAAGTTTCAGTCCCATTAGCTTCTTCCTATTCAAGGTTGCTCAGATTTGCACATTGATTTCAAAGTGATAAAAGTCATCTTTCTTTTTTAAAAATTCTGAGCCCACAGTTTTAGTTCACTTAAACTGCTAAAATAACTGAATATTCCATTATTAATGATTTTAAAACATTTCCAGCAGCACGAGCAAGAATTCTAGAGTCACTTCTTTTTAACATGAAAAAAAGGCAATAGTAAAATAGAGGAAAAAGTTGCAGTTAGTGGTGAAGAGTTTTACAGAAAAAACAGCATAAATACACATGATGTATTTAGTATTTTGCTAATCAGTTTGGATCAATTCTTCAACTGATACCAGTTACCAATACAGTGCTGAAGTCCATTTATAATGTCACCTAACATAAGCTGCAGATCAGGGTAAGTAGGTAACAACAGGAAAATATTTTCTTTTTCTAGCTAAACAAGACCTTTTTTTAAGATTACTTTTGTCTAAACAATTTTTTATGGCCAAGTCTTTGTAAACTGTGTTGACTCCAATTTGGTTATTAAAGTGCTTCTTGCAAAGTATAAACTCATTTGTATTTAATGTTTACATTTGTTTGGACTATAAAAACGAGATCAGTGGGGCATCCTTACAAAACTTGATTTTGAGTAAGTATTCTTCTCAATCAGAAAAAAATTCTGAAAGCAAGCCATAATTTTTCCTATTAATTAGAACAGTCAAACTTCATTGTTGGGTGTTACCTATCCCAACATAGTAGAAACTAATTTTAAATAATTTTATTTATTATTTTCTTAATTCAGTCAAATAATGAAACCCTAAAATGCACATAAGGAAATACCATATCGATAGCACAGAAATTTTTTTAGTATTACACCCTCTTCCCCTCACCCCATATCTGTGATCTGCTGTAAGAGCTGCAGTCATGTACAAAGGAAACCAGGTTAGAATTTTAAGGTCAGAAGTTCTTGACAGTCAACTCCCTTTTATTCCATCTGTACTCACTGTGAAGGATATTGACAACATTTCTGGGATGAGTCATTGCAGGACAAATCTTCTCTGACATCCTTTACTATTTTAGAGGGAAGACTGAGTCCTGCTTTAACTACAGTAGAAGGATTATATGACTCTGCAGTCTAGGAAGGTTCCAGGGGAAAGATCTGGTCCTTGAGATATGTCAATAGAGCTTGTGGGCTAAAACTGAATGCAAGCAAATATAACTATAATGGCTCCCCCTCTCCTTTCTTCTTCTTTTTTTTTTTTTTTTTCATCAGCTTACTACTTACTTTTGTTATTTCAATTTTTAATTATTTCTCTATTGCATTGTTCTGTAAGAAAATACATAATCCAAATCCATTTGGATTTCAGCTATAATTGAATCTAACCAGATATAAACCAAATTGTTTCTTCTTTTCTCAGTTCCTTTTTTACTTAGCTCCCTCTCTCCTAAGGAATGGCACTAATGTGGATGTGGCCAAAATCTAGTAGGAATCAGATACTGGAGAAATCCACATTGGCAACCTATGATTAGTCCGTATACCTAGTGGTGCCCGACTGCAAGTTATCTTTCTGTAAATCTGTGAAAATCACACAATGTATGTCCCAAAATGTACTGGCATGAGGGGTTCTTCAGACTGTTCAAGTTAGCTTTTGATTGCTCAATATGTCAGAAGTTCTTCCTCCTCAGAAATAACCTGTTATGCCTTTCACTTTATCTCAGCACACTCAGGTAAAGCTTCAGACTAGTTTTCTGAACAGCACTGAGTTCTGATGCAGTTCTTGGCCAACACTCTGGTTTCATATATTAATCCTTCAACTGATAAGCTCCTTGATTTTCTTTTTATCTACCCAGGAATAGCTGATTCAGGGACACCCCTCCTAGCTCCTTCCCTGTTTGCCCCTAACTACAGATCTGATTCTTCATGCTGAATAGTTCCTCATCCTCCACACTGTCCATTAATTATCTTTTGATTGACTTACAGCTCTGCCAGCTACATTTTCCATTCAGTCTTTTAGAACTTAACTACGGGTCTCAGAACTCTTCTTCATTAACACCTGTCAATGTCTCCCTGCAGGTAGCTTCTCAAAACTCTTGACTTCTCACAGTGGATCTTGTGTATGTCTTAAATGAATTTCATTCCCATGTGAGAGCTTGCCAAGAGGATAAAGCACATTTCTGTGAGTTACTGTGGCCATAAGCCATTATTTCAAACGCAAACAGTCATTTGCTTAACTGTAGCCTTTAATTAGTCTGCAATTAACCTGGATCTGTCATCACTACGTAGCTATTATTATTAATCATTCCATGCTAGTCAGGGTAGCTGGAATTCTCTTATGTTTCCTCAAATAGCACTGAGTAGATATTTTAGCACTTCAAAAAGTCAGACAGTGCCCAGATTGTTAATGTCCTCTGACCTTTGGGGAAGCCTAATTAGAATAGTTGGGGAATTTCAAATGTAAAGAAAGGGGTAGCAGTTTATAATTAAGCATAAAGATTTAGCTCCAGAAATAGTCAGAGGAAGTTATACACTTCCTTGGCCCCTTACCATGCACTTAAAGAAATTTTTTTTGTACATTGAAGATAAATCTGTTAGAAAACATAATAATGGGGAATAACAACCATGAAAAGGCATTGTAACAGCCTATTCTGTATTGTAACAATAATCATTAACTTTTTGCTCTTTTTTCACATTAGGTGCTTTGGTTTCAGAAGAAAAGTGTTCAGAAGCTTTTTGGATCCATATCTTGTTTGGGGGAAAGAGGACGAAAGTTGTTGCTTGGTTTCATATTTAAATGACCTTGGTAATATCTAATCAGGATATAATTACACAGAATACCTGATCTGCATCTAGATCTAGACCTTTGGTTCTGAATTTATCATTGTGGAAAGTACAAACACTATCTCAGCTTCCCTAGATCTGCCTAATAGAAATAATGACTCATTGCCTATTCAGAATAATTTCCTTACCCAGTGTGTAATTACACAACAGAAAAACAGCAGAAATACTCAGAGGCTAGAGAATGGGCGGGAAAGGTTCTAATTCTGTCCTTATCATTCTTATCTATGGGAAGGGATCTGTGTCTCAGACCTTTGGCTTTGAGTTTAGGAGTTTCTAGTCTGTGAGAAAAAGTGTGTGAGATTGTGACAAGACTGTGAACCAAGCAGTGTGCAGCAATACCTTGACTTAGCTTTAGCTGTTAGCTCCTGAGCTGAAAGCATTGGAGCCATATTAGCTTCACATTTTACCCCCACTTGCTAGTTCTTCTCAGAGGCAGGTGCAATTAACCCAGCTTTAACCTCGTTCCTTAGAGTCCTGCCTCTGCAGTGCACCACATTGTGGATTTGTGCCTTCTCTCCAGTAGCCAGCTCATCTATCCCTGACACAGCATCACCTGAGTGAGGAGACATGCTTAGCTGCCATTAGTCACTATTTCCTACATGACATTCATTTTTTTGCTTGCAGTCATGTCAGTTAACAGTCTATAGAGGTCCCTTCATCAGTAATGGTGTTGCTTCTCAGTGTAGTCTTCAGCATACAGATAAGAATGAAAGAAGGAGTTTGAGTTCAGCAGTGTAGGAATGGCTCCCCTCCCCACACTTTGAAGGATGTATTCATCCTACGTCTTGTTCTAGACTAAGACAGTAAGTGAGAAAAAGGTGTTTTTCAAGTGAACTAGGATTGGACTGGTTTTAAACCAAGTATCTCTGTGAATCATTGTATAATGATACTCAAGTTTCAATGAAATAAAACCATGGGAAGCAGTGAATAAGCTTCAAAACATCTATAACCACTATAGTAGCATTGATGCTGTCCAGATGGGGTTTGTACCTAATTTCTTAATTACATCTAGAAACAACTTCTTAGACATTCAGTTGTCTTACTAAAAAATTGCAGGCACTGAATTAGCTTATTGTATTATAATTTTTAGCTTGAAGGTGTAGACTGTTTTTTTTTTTAATATCAGGAAATGAAGCAAGAATCAGTACTCTAGGAAGATGTCCTGTACAGAAGGGGGGTGTTCTAGAAAGCAGTGTCAATTCATGCTGCTCTCTTTGGCTGAGGTCACAGGTTTCTTAAGATGAGCCTCAGTATTTCACAGGGTGCTATAAGCATGTATTTGATTTTGCCCTTTTCATCAACATGAGAACACAGGAAAGGGAGAAAAATAATAAACAGTTGATGCAGTGTCATCTTCAAAGTATAAGAATTGAATGCTAAGTAAATGCAAATTAAAACTATGAGATATATGCATCTGGAAGCCCAGGAACCCAAGTATTTTGTAAGGAAAAAAATACACGAAAACCTGACAATGGTAACCTTTATTTTTCCTGGTCTGTCTGTTCACTTTGCTGCAGTAGCCAATTTCCCAAGTAACTGTTACTGCTATTCAAATAAGTTCATGGATATGGTTGAAAAAAATAAGCTCATTGTCATAGATTTTTTTTTCTTTTTTTTCTTCCTTTGTGGGTGAATATATACTATGGGAAACATGATTTTAATTAGATTTTTTCTGAGTCACTTTTCATTGACTTAATATTTTTTAAAAAATTCATACAAAACATGGAAAAAGTAAAGAATGAGTTTGCACATTGTCAGTCTTTTAGAAAATAAAATATTTGAAAATTAAATATATTTTTTACTTCTGAAAATACCTTTCCCACAGAATCTGTACAGCTTTTTAAATTAGATTCCAAGGTCATGTTTAGCCTTCAAGATCAATTTCACATTATTATGGACATGTGTGTGATAGCAATAGATGCTTAAAAGAATGTGAGAGAGGAGGCTTGCAGGGGAAAAAAAAGTGCACTCTCGGATACAAAATCATGTGTTCTTTGCAAAGCAAACACCTTTAAGAAACCCAGTATGGCAAGAAATTTGAGATGCCCCTTGGTATTTATTTCTCGTTTTGGCTTTACCAGCTCCCTCCTTAGTTGTTCTTAGCAGTGTAGTTCCCTACAAAAATTGCTGTCAAGTCCTCCATAAGCCAGCCATGTCTGTACCTTAAATTTGACCCAAAGCATCCATCTTTGTCCATTCTGGAACATAGATTCAAGACCCAGTAACCACTTCCTAATCTTTTTTCTTCCTTCACAGCATCTTTTGACAAACAGTGATGGAGTGGAATGATTGGTGAATCTCATTGAATCAGTTCACATTATAAAGGAGGTTTCTGTGTTCTCCTGCCCCATAGCTGTGACAATACTTGTAAAAAGATTAACTTTCCTAGAATTCCTGTCTTTGGAAAAGTTTTTTGTACTTATATATTTGTTGATGAGTTGCTTTTAGATGAGTAGTCAAACTAACAGCATCTGACTACATGGGTACACAAGAACCAGTATAAACCTAGAATAACTGTACATGTGTAGTTTTCCATTGCTATATTTTTTACAGATTCATACTTATAATGAAGCTTCATCTGTAACCACAACATGGAAAAGGATCAGATTGTCAGACTGATATTGATAAGATTCACAGGTTTGAAAATATCTATTGAAACCTGAGCTACAATTCCATCATCCACCTTGGACCTAAAATTTAAACCTTATACAAAAGCTCTTAATTTGGAGATATTAAGCACCGATTTATGAGCCACAGAATCGGTAATTTCATAAGTTCTATTAGAAAAAAAGAAAACAAAATATTTTCTAATTATGGTTTAGGCTTTAATAAAGTAATTAGTACCTCAATATTTTCCTCACTGGCTATCTTTTTTGTAGTTCAACATTGTGATTTAGCGCTATGAGGATAATGATCTCATCTTGATTCAAGCCCCTATAATATTAATAGCACAGTTGGAAATATTTTTCTATAAATATGCGTATATTGTCTTTCTCACATGTTAGAATAACATCCATGAAAAGCGAAGAAAGATTCTGATGTTATGTTAATTGAAGCCAAAAATTATATCAAAACTGATTTTAAATATATTTGACTGATAAGTAATAGATGTTTAATGACTGCTGGTATTTTTGACAGTCACAGCTAATTAGTTCTAATTATTTTATAATTAATTATAGAATTACATGTATATGTTAATTATTTTGGATCAAAATGAAAATGGTCATTCTGGGGGCTTAACTTTATATAGTTTCATGAAAAGGAAAATATGCAGGCAAATTGCACAGGCAAATCTGGTCTTGAAAAATAAAAATCCACAAACAGAAGTATTTCTGTACCTAATGATACTCTCCACGTTGCTTGCTGAAGTAGGGCACTATTTGCAACAAACTAAGAGGAAGTAACCCAGCAGTAATTGCAGTTCTCTCGCTATCAGACTGAGCAGCTTTAATAGCATTAGCCTTCATAATTTTGTTTTTCATATTTTCTTTGAGAAACGATTAATGAACTTCTGTGAGATTATTTTGAAAAACGCCCTCAGTTTATCTATGTAGAATTATTTTATTTTTTTTAACAATACTAATCTTTCATTTATACTACTGCAAAGATTTCAGTAAGTATATCTGTGCGTGTAGTTGCTTATACTCAGATAAATTGAAAGGATACATGAGACAATATAATCAGCTATAATGGATAGCTATAGTGCATGAGGAAAAACTATCCCTTTCTAGTCCTGTGTTCTTTTGCTTGTATTTACACAAGACGTTATGACAAGGATTGAGCTAAAACCCAGCATGCTTCCTGTCTGTGATCTCTGTGTCCCATTTCAAGGCATATGATGCTGTGATAAACCCCACCATGCTGTGAGAATTGTTCAGCCTTTCGTTGCTTTTGAGCATGAATGGCCTTGCAATGGTTGCCTAGCAGACAGCACATCTGCCCATGGCTGTGTACAAAGGACTGAATAAATGCTCATCAATTACGAATAACGTGTATTTGATTTTGCATTTTTACCCCTCCAAGCATATTCTGGTGCTCATCTCAAGTTACTAGATGAACATACTCTAATATTCATGCTGCACATTCTTAAACCTTGTTCAGTGTACCCAGAAGGCTGGTTTTGGCCTGCATTCAAAACATTAGGAATATATCTTTTGACTTCATGGCATATTGTGCAAATGCAGCATGGTAGGCCATAAGGCATGTGACAGTGACGTACAACTTCTTTAAGAAGGAAAGAAGTCTATGTCCCCTGACAGTTGGGAATTTGATAAATTTAAAACAAAATGGTATTTTTCCTGTTGGAACTTGGGCTTTTTGAGCTTCTTGATGAAAATTAAAACCCTCTCATACCATTAAATGAAAAGAAAATACTAGAAAGAAATAAATTTCCTGCAAGTTTCTTGGATGAAGACAGGGATTCCTGGACAAAATTATCTACCTTTGTTATTCAGAGTAGAAAATTCAATGATCAAATACAAGTGTGAGCTTACATTGGAAGGAAGGTACTGCTTATTAGAAAAACTGCATGTTATGTAGTATGATCACAGTTATGTAGCTTTAGAGAGGCTCTTTTCAAACTTTATCTAATGAGTGTCTCTTGCTGCAAAATACAGTGTTGTCTTGATTGCTCTATAGAGTCTTACCATTTGCAACTGAAGCTACACTGTGCATGTGTATCTGACTTATTGGTTTGTTTTAACTGGAAGAATTATAAAATATTATCAGAGTACCAAACTGACTTTCTTTTCAGCTAGGCACATCTGGTACCTTGCTTCCTAGAAAGATACACTATATTATATGAGTACGTACTGCCTAATCACCATTGATATTTAACACCTTACTTTGGCATGAGTTAATGCCGGAGTTCATCTTGTATCAAAACCATAATATACACATGGCAAAGGAGAAGAAATAGATGCTTACCTCACCTCCTTATGAGCTGCTCAGAAAGCTGAGCATCTCATCTTTTAACATCTTTTAAATGACATTAAACTACATTTGAAATAATTAGTATAGAATGAGGCAAACTAGCCTTTGAAAGACAGAATGAAACATCTACAACTGTATGTATGACATTGTGTGTCATGCTTTTTCTACATCGGTTTTGCTTTTGAAGTTTTATTTGAGATGCAAAGCTAAGCCTGGAACAAATAAGTAAACATTAATGAAACTGTACCTTTAATTCAATATACAGATTCTTTCTGTATTTCAGCCACTTCAGTGCTAGCCAGAAAGTAAAAGTGATAGGAAAATAACTTTGAAGAAAAATCACATTGACTAGCCTATTTTCATGGAACATGGTACCTTTTTACCTTTTCTACATCACTAGTCAAAAGCAATTCCACTTGTGACTCATTTTCATGTAAGACTGTATTGCAGAACAATTTATTCCATATGCATGTAAAGTTTGTATCATTTTCCAAAAGGGGGAATAATCAAACATGTAAGGTTAACTTCTCTTCATAGTACTTCTGTTTTTCAAACTGTTTATTCCTCTATGTTATTTTATTTTTTATGCATATGTTTCTCTGTCTTGCTGTAAACATTGCCTCACGCTTGGATACACAAAATTGAATCATTTATTGGATTTGTGATTCAGTTGATTGAGGTCCCTGAATCTCTTGGTACTCCTGGCAGCCATCTTATTTGGTCTGTTACTGTCATTCACTGTCATTTCCACTTGGCTGGTGCCTACGACAGGTCAGATTACTGGATGTGCTCAAAATATGATATGAAAGGGAGGACTGTGATTCCGATACTGATGGGTGGTGCTCTGCTTGCTAGAGCTATCTGAGGAGATCTTGCTAAATGAAGTTTCATCAGACTCTTTGGGCTATTAGTGAAAAAAAAGATGGCAAATAAAGGGGCCATCTGTCTACATTTACTAATAAGGCAATGCTTACTGAAACCTGTTTTCACTGTATGGGTCTTGTTAAAGCCAAGAGATGGTTTACTGACACAGGATTATTTTAATATAATTAGCATTTTTAAACCTAGACCAAGTTGTGCACCTGTTCATATATTTGTTATATATTCATTTTTCTCCTGCTCATCTAAACTATTTCAAGTTTGGGGTGTTAAGTTTAATTATGCAGCCCCTTCTCTACTTTCCCTCCCAGAGCTGCCCCATTTTCTTACACAATAGCTAGATTATTTAAAGAAGATGCCAATTTTTATGTTTTGTTCTGTTTTTTTCGTAACAGCTTAAGTACAATAGCTCAAAATGTTTAATATATGTGCTATTAAAGAACTTGACAATTTGTAGAAGAGATTGGAAAAGTTCAGGGCTAGCAACTTAGAAGCACACAATGCAGCAGCTTCAGAAACTGCAGTCAGTAAATTGCTTTGTCTTTAAACTTTATAAAAAAGCTAAAAAGATGTTGGTATGCTAATAGTAAGAGAACAATGTAGTTGTGTATGAAACTAGAATTATAAATAAGAGCATTGACATCTTATGGGACAAATGCTGATTTTTTAGAACTGCAGAAAAAATAATAATAAATTAGAATATATATTTCTCTAAAACAGATCTCTAAGCCTCTATGGGGCTTTGTACCTCATTTCATCCAAAGTCTGAAGCCAGATTTATTAGCAATGCAGCATAAAATGTAAATTTGGATGAAGCTGGCCAATCTGTTGTGTTGTCAGACTAAAGATAATAAAAATTAAGTCAACATACAAGGTGACTAATGTAGATGGCATAGAACAGAAAATGGTGAAAATTATTATATATATGTAGTAGGAGGTCTTCCACAAGTGGACAAACCTGACTCCTACAAGTTCTGCATCTTTAGACCTAGCAGTTTTTGCTGTAATCCAGAACTGCTCAAGAAAGTATGTGTAGAAAGAAAGTATCCTCCTTTTTTCACCCCTCTCCTTTTTGTAAGGAGAATGATGCCTGTATACTCTTTCCTCTTTTAACAAACTCAGCATGGACAGTCCCAAGCATAAAGGTTACCACTTGTGCTGTTTTCATATCAAGGACGTTTAAATAAAGTGGCTTTTCTTTTACATCCACATGTGGCTTAATTTCTTGTGCTGAAATAATCGGGAAAGCCTAAAATGTATTGCAGAGGACACACAGAGACTCATTTTCCATTATAATCAGCATATTCTTTCTGAGAGATGTTTCAGAGAAACTTCGGCTTATTTGATTTCAGTACTGAAAATTTTGCAGAAAAATGGGTAGCATGTGCTTACAAAAACACTTGCCTGTGATGCACTTCTTTGCTATCTGATGGGTTTGGCACAGAAAAGTAATGAATGAGCCATGAAACAAAAAAGAATTTTATGTGGCTAGTGGATGACAAGAAATGATGAGAATATATGAATTCTAAAATGATTGTAATGAAAACACTTTTGAAGGCATTTTTAAAGACTAATTTTAAAAGAACAATAATTAAAGGGGTATTTTTGTTTACTGGTTATGAACCAACATGAAGGAATATTTTTCTATTCAGAAAGTTTCTTAGTATTTCTTATCCATGATGCCTTCCTCATCCTGGGCTCTGGAGAATATTAATGCCCTAGCAGATGCTTCTGCATTAGAGAAGAGGTGCCAATGAGTAGCTCTCAAATTCTATTAATATATACCTTATTTCAGTTGTGACTTCAGTTTGTGAAGAAAATTTAAAGAAGCTGAGCTAGCTCCACTGACATGCTTTTTACACATCCTACGGAGCTTCCCTTGCTCATACAGTCAAAATTCAGAAGGGGAACCTGACAAACCCTTATAAGAATCTAGTGTATGCAGTTCTTCCAGGTATATACTGGAGACTATGAGCCCCTCATGTAATTTTGTTTCGAAAGGCCCACCTTTTTGCTCAACATGAAAATAAAGGACATAGAAAATGGTAGGTAATATGGTATCTTTACATGGCATTTTCACCACTCACAGACCTTTCTACACCCAGCAGGAGAAACAGAATAGCATTTGGGAAGATTTTGTGTGAAGGCCAAAACAGAGGTAATTAATTTAGGTATTGGGTATGAATTAATGAATTTTTTCAAGCAAATAGATTTGGGTAGATGTTGTAATTATTAGTGTCATGTCATCTGCCTTCATGAAGCTTTTCACCTGCATTATGTATAATATAATGTGGCAAGTTGGAGCAGAAATGCAAATGACAATGCTGTCTTCTCTTATGGTATATCATATAAACATCTGAAATAATGTATTAACACATTACTAAACAGCAAATTGATACTTGCAAGAGGACAGTAAATTCATTATTGGTAGTCTCTGCTAAGGCAAAAAATTGACTTTCCACTTCTCTGCCTTGGAATAAAGATGAAACAATATTGTATTTTTACAATTATTGCACTGAGACAAAATTATTAAGAGCCTTCTCTGCTGAAAAAATCAAACCTTGTATTTTTTCTCTCTCAAATCTTGCAAAAATATTTCACCAGTGATTTCATAACGGGTAAAAAAAATTGTTAGACAATTTATGCTATATGAATGCTCAAAATCTAAAAAACTGAGTTATTTATTCATTTACTTTACATCTAACCAGAATCAAGCCTCCTTACTATACCGCGTAATTAATAATTTAGTAGGAAAACATGTTATGGTCTTGTTAAAGCTGTGATTTCTTCCTGTAAATGAAAGTTTAAATTATGAAACCCACTATAAACCCCACTCTGTCCGTCTATGTATATGCCTTCTAGGTCCTAATCCAAAATGGTAGTTGTGTAAAATTAAAAGAATACTCTTTCTCTTGGAGACTAGATTCTTACTTAAGTGTATTGTAAGATCAGGTTCTACAGAAGGTTTTATTTAATCTTAGGAATAGAACTGCAAGTTTTTGGGGTGTGTTGTGATTTTAACCCAGTGAGCCTCTTCCACCAAGCACTCGCTCATTCCCTTGACACCTGGGAAGTGAGGGGGAGAATAGAAAATGTAAAGGTAAAGAGACTCCAAGGTTGAGATTTAAAAAATAAATAACTGAAATAGAATGGAATAGGAATAGAAATAATAGAAGCAGTAGTCATAGCAGTAGTAATAGTATATACAAACAAATGATGCACACTGCAGCTGCTCGTGATCCACTGACCAAGGTCCAGCCTGTCCCTGGCCTAGCAATCCTGGAGGAAATAAAATCCTGAATCTACAATCCAGGAACAGTAAGAGCTTTCCAGCTAACCCTCATCTATATACTGTACACAACATGGAATCATAGCATCCTTTTGGTTGGAAAAGACCTTTAAGGTCAAGTCCAACAGTTAACCTGACTCTACTACTATTATATTGGGTGATACGGAATATTCCATTGTCCAGTTTGGATCTGTTGTTCTGGCTGTGCTTCCTCCCAGCTTTTTGTGCATCTGTACATTAGCCAAGCAGAGGAAGCTGAGAAGTCATTGATCTCTTAGCAACAACTAAAACCATCAGTGCATTATCAACATTCTTCCCATACCAGGTCACGTGCCAAACCTGATACACGGTGCTATTCTAGCTACTAAGAAGCACATAAGCTCTGTCCCAGCAGAAACCAGGACACCAGGTGTTACAATCATCTAGTTCACTTGATAAAAACCTGTCAGATTCTGTTGGAAATTTTACTTAGTGAAAGACAAATTTTTGTTGAAGGGAATGTCATCATCAGGGACACCCCTGTGCAAGTCACCGGATTAGATATTTTGTAAAAAAATGTGTTACCTCTGTCCCCCTTAAGGACAGCTGGAAGATGGGCTGCTGGTGGGGAGAGAAACTCTGCACCTGCCTGGATTAGGAAAGAAAACTGATCCTGGTGCTGGAACTTGACTGTGCATTGGGAAGCTGCTACCCCTGTGTCTGGGAGTGCTGCAGCCAGACAAGCCAGCACTCTCCCAAACTGGCACCAGTTCTGGAGTCAGCATGGCTGAGTGACTGTCCTTACCAGACACTTTACATCTAGCCATCTGTTTTCCATGCTGAGATAGCTAATGGCATGTGTGCATAGTGTATTGTGCCAGTTCTCTTCAATGCTAAGGGATGGTCTCAGGCACATTTACTTTACTTAGATGCACATAGCTTCCAGTCTTCCTGTGTACCATGATTAGATTTATTTTCATGTTAAAAAGCATATTTTTTCCTCTAAAGTTTTTTCCCCATTTACAGAAAGCTGCTTGTAAGTTTCTAGGACTCTAAAAGTATAAACAGACAAGAGCAACAGTTTAGTTT
This sequence comes from Phaethornis superciliosus, assembly GCA_023637945.1. Lineage (NCBI taxonomy): Eukaryota > Metazoa > Chordata > Aves > Apodiformes > Trochilidae > Phaethornis > Phaethornis superciliosus. Next base: position 78,676,426 of record JAJQWJ010000002.1, read on the forward strand.
CTAGCCAACATGTTGTGTTCTTTAGTTTTAAGTATTTGCTGTTTTCTACTATAGCTTGTAAATTTTCTGTAGACAGTAATAAGAAAGTATGCAAACTTTGGAATTGAACACATTTTTCATTTTTTAAATTGAACCACAAATTCAGTGCAAGAACACCACTGTAACAGATTATCCTACCTCAGAGTCCTTGGTTAATTTGTACAGAACTTGACAGTAACATGTAATATTCTAGTGACTAGTATGACCTTCCCATCATTTAGCTGTAGACTTCCTCTTGCTAACTGTCCATGGTCACTTAATATCATTCACCAGCCAATCAGATGTAAAGCTTTCTGATTATGCAGAGATTGGTACAAATGGAAACAGTTTACATGGATTTAAATTATTTTGAGTAGATAGAGATGAGTTTAGCTTGATTAGAACTCATTGTATGATTTCTTTTCACCCAGCAGATTACGAAGATTTAGATCAAGGAGAAAAATTAATCAACATCCCTACCCATCATCCGTCGAGTTCCCTTTAATTATAGTACAGTGTAGTGACAAGGCACAGAGCTTCCACAGTTCTGTAGTAACGATGTCTCCAGCCCCTTTTTAGACAACACAGCTAAATCTTTCTAACAGTCTAAAGCTTTTGATTTTCCCCTCTTTCACAGTTTGATATTCATCTGACTTCCCCATCTTCCAGTCTTATATGTATACCGCATATAAATCCTAGATTTTTTTCTTTCCTTTTTCTTCAAAATAGGTAGTATCTTCCCTTCCTTGTATTATTCTTGCTTTTAAAAGCTTTAATAGCAACACCCTTTCATTTCATCAGTAGCAATTATCAGATGAGAATGCAATCCTTCTACCCAATTTTCTTCTGCTTGTATAAGTAGTTCTCATGGTTCTTTGAGACTATTAAACATACCAGACATAATGTTTGCTTGCCAATTTAACACCCAATAGTTATACTTTCTGACAATTAATATTTCACAAACTGTCTAGTTCATTTCTCTCACTATGGCAAGTGGTAGAACATAGGACAAATCCTGTGCCTTTTGTTCTGTCCCTCCAGCAAATTTTCTTTTTATATATAGTAAAAAGAATTTCCTTAGTTCTGCTTTTACACATTTGTCTTAGTAAAACAGTATCTTATATGAAAACAGCTGCAAAATTGTTCTTGGCCAGTGATACTTATGACTGTATGTTCATTACTCTGAAAATAAAATCTAACTCTGCAGTACAATGACCACTACAGAAATGTAGTTTTGCCCTACAAATGCTTTAGTTTTATTTCAAGGATGTAGTATGTTTCCAAAACTACTATTTAGATGCCTCATCAAATAGATGCTGCACCTCAGAGTTCCTTCAAGTGGAAGGGAAGCCCTTTCACAAGTCCACTTTGCATGCCATGCCTGTTACCTTACCACCTACCAGCAGAAAAGCTTCATGGAAATGCTGGCAGTGCATCATTGTTTCAAAGTATATTGATACGAAAATAGAGTTACAAAGACATCAGTATTCTGGTAGCATCTTATTATTGTTAATTTAAATCCTGGTCCTACAAACAGTTTATACAAGTGAACCTTTTTATATTTGCAAATATACTGCCTGAATTCAATGAACCTAGTAATTTTTGGAGGACTTAACATGAGGCTAGCACAGCAAACCACACAATCCAAATTCTCAGCTGAAATGTAGAAGATGAAGCAGCTCACAATCTGTCCCACTTGGTATCCCAAATTCTAAGCTTTACAAAGTAGATTGGGCTGTCATTCCTCATTCAGCAGAGTCATAATCAGTGGAGCTGGTAATGATTCACAGTATCAGCTCTGTCCTGTGACCAATAGCATAGAACATAAAAATCCATCTGTCAGCCATTCATTGATCTTTTTTCCTCAATATAATTCTGTGAAAATCCATCTAATTCATAGCAGTTCAAAGCAGGGGTTCAAACAGCGGTTCAAACAGTTGTTCAAAACCAGACTGTCATCAGCCAAGGATTATATTTGAGTAGGTTTAACAGGAATAAAATTTAAAAAACAAAATAAAAAATGAACAAATACAACAATTTTTTTCCCATGTATTTACTACATCAGGAATCTTCTTCTTTTCTTATTTTTGGAAGAACCAAGAATTAAAATAGAAGAAGAAAAAAGTAAGAAGTTGATAGCTACCAAGCACAGGAAAAGAAATCCTACTTTTACTTACCTAAAAATCAGCAAGTAACATATTAGGAAATTTCAAGCAAACCTGGGAAAGTGGGGATGGAAGTGGGAAAGAGTATTTTAGCATATCTCAATCTAACCATCAAAGTTGGCATTTTAACTCTGGCCACCGAGATATTTTTCAGACAGACTTTCATAATATAAATATAATATGAACATTACACACTTAGTTCAATTTGTGCTGGAAAACTAATACATCATATCATCATAAATATATCTGTCCCTCAGGAACCCCTGGGCCATGAGTCCCTCCCAGAGGTGCAGTCCCTCAGGCACAGACTGCTCCCGCCTGGGCTGCACACAGAGTCACGGCTGCTGCGGGAGCAGTCACCTCCTCTGCCACCGGCTCCTACATGGATGCAGAGACACATCTGACCCTCTCTGTGATCCTGCACAGGCTGCTTGTTGACATCTGCCCATTCGTGATGTTTCAGAGACTACAAATCCACATTTACCCCACTGTGGTCCTACAAGGACTGCTCCACCATGCTCCTCCCTAGGCTGCAGAGGCACAGCTGCCATCTCACCATGGGCTGTGGGGAAATCTCTGCTTGGGCACCTTTCCCTCTCCTTCTTTACTGACCTTGGTGTCTTTTTTCTGGCACTGCTCTCTCATCTCTTCCTCTTCTCTGCTCTGCAGGTCTCTGTTTTATATTTTTTCATGTTTGTTTTCCCTTTCTTGGATACATTACATTGGTGCATCCAGCTTGCCATATCTGCTCAGCCTTGGGCAGTGTTGGTGCCTTCATGGAACCAGGACAGCTTCCAGCAGCTTCTCCCAGGAACCACCCCAGCTCCAAAACACCACTACACTAACACACAACAATCTCTAATATTTTATTGTTGGCTTGTTGTTTTTTTTTTTTTCCCTTGTTATTTTATTTCTGCTTCCGCATTAAAAGAGACATCATATTATACAAAACACAATGAATCCTCTTAATTCCTTTGCCATAATTGTGCTAAATAATGAATTTATTTCTAGCATTTAGGTGACATCCTAAATCCTAGTTTAAGCACAGCTGCTTTTTTTTACTGCAAAACGGAGACTCAAACGTTCAAAAAAGGACATAATTTATCTTAATGATGGAATACTTGACACATTACAGTATAGCACATAGGGGGCATCAGTCCCACTGCTAGCTGATATATAACTTCACAGTAACACGGAACACAGGTTTTGAAAGCTAGAGAACAGCAGACATAACAGGAGAGGAAATATTTTACAGGTCATTGTCAATAAATGGACACTAGCCTGTGGTCTGAATTGCATATCTCCAGGTAGAATTGTAACAAAGAGCACATAAAGCTTTCCTTTTTTCCTGAGCACACAAAAGGAGAAACTAAAGAAACTTCAGCTAGATGGATCAAGAGAATAAATGTCTTTTAATTACATTTTTTTACCACAGGTAGAGATGCTATTAGGAAAAAAATGTGCAGCTACAACACATGGAAGGAGGAAGAGAAGAATAATATACACCCAGCTGGCATAAATGAACATAAATGAAGTTAAGTTGCCTGAACAGCAGGAAATACAATTTGTGCCAGAAACTGTCAGACTGATCTCATCCATCTCTCAAACAATGCTATCAATCACTGTCTCATCCTTGTCTTCAGCATGTTTTTTTCTTGGATCCAGCTGGCTTTACTTCAGCAGTGGAGTCATATTAGCTAAAATTCATCTCTGCTCTTTGCTCATCTTCTGTGCTTCAGAATTTCACCTCTTTCTATAAAACATGGAAAGGTTTTATTCTGCCTTTATAATTAAGCAATAAGCAGATCATGGGCATGAATGGAGGATGCAGTGCTTAGCAAGCACAGTCATGGGCTGACACTTGTGTGAAGGGGAAGTTAAGGAATGGATATTAGGGAGAATTTCATAACTGAAAGGCTTGTCAGGAACAGGCTGATCAGGGTAGTGGTGGAGTCATCATCCTAGTGGTATTTAAGAGTCTTGCAGACATAATACTCAGGAATATGGCTTAGATAAGGTCTTGTTAGTATTAGGTTAATGGTTGGACTCAACAGTCTTGAATGTCTTTTGCAGTGAAGGTAATCCTGTCATTCTGTAATCTTGATTTTTTTCCTACCTCTGCAGTAGATATTGAAAATCTCTCCTATGCTTAATTTTCCTCCATCTGCAAGATTTCCACTTACAAGATGAAGCCTTCTTTATTGTTTATTAAATTATCTCTTGTGATCTCTATATATTGCATGTATTCATCTTAATATTCCATGCTATATATTTTAGGTTTCTGTGATCTGGGAAGAAGCAAAGGATACTTCTTTAGAGAAAAGGTTATTTCATTACTGTACAAATGCATGCAAAATGCAATTGCATGTGACTCTCTTCTGTTCAGGATCATAAATTAGTGGCATATAATGCAGGAGTCAGTGTGAGCAAGTACTGGCAGCTTCCTGCTCCTCAAGGGAAGGCAAATGGGAGCCGAGGGTGAGAACAAGCTGAGCCAGGCAGTGTCCTCACTGACACGGGCACAGCACCAAAGTACCCAGACAAGTGTGAAGCAGAACAGAGCAGTAGCCACAGTCAGCTAACTGCCTGGGGGCTGCCAAGCAAATAATCATCAATGAGGTCAGCAACCTCATCCAGATCAGCAGGGTACATGGTAAGCACAGGCATGGATGCAATGTAGTTGAGACCAAGGCAGAGCAGCTCATGATAAACATAACTCCTGGATGAGAAGGGGGGCAACCCATGCCAGGGCTTCTCAAACAGCACTGTATCAAACAGCATCAAGGCCACAGTGCTGCCTTATTACAGCTGGTCTCACAAGAGAGTGGCCAAGATGATGTCAGAATGCACTCAGGACTTGGACATCTAATGGGTAAAGTAGTGTAGTTACAGCCCACATGAATTTGTATCTGAAATATGTCATTGCATAGGTGAGTGGTAAATAGTATTGAACAGTGTACACTGAAATAACTGGAGCAACTTGCATAATGAGCTTTACATAAAAGTTCCTCAAGTTACTACTAAAGAATGGCAAACTTACTTCTTTTGTGTTTCGGACACTCTTAAACATGTTTAATCTTCAAGTTCTTTCTGAAAAAAAGTGGCAAACATCAAGTCCTCACAGTATTTCTTCGTCGCATACACTTTTGAGAAAAATATCTATAGATTCATAATTAATGATGACTCAACCCCAGAAAGCATTAGTAAATCAATTCAAGTTATTACCTTTGACTTTAATAGTAATGCTATGCATGAATGTGACTTAGACCTTTCAAAACTAATGACCTTATGTTGAGAGTGCAGATGATATTGACATATCATTTTTCAAAATGTTAGATTTTCTTAAAACTGCATTTCATCAGATTGAGGACTGAAGGATAGCAATAACAACAATGTTGTACAAGACATTGCTCACACAAAGCACTTTAGAAAAAGTGCTTTTTTAAAAAAGAAAACTCTGCGTTGTGAAAACTTTTGAGCTAAGTAGGAATATTGTAACATTGTATATATTGTATACATAGTAACTACATCCAAATACAATTTTATCATCACTCTGCAATGCCACTAACCCCTTTTAGAAAGTTGGAACTACCCACTACAGATTTCTTCAGGTCTTACATAGCAGAGCAGTAACATCAACACATTGCATAGGAATCTAATGTGGAAATAAGTATGTAAAATAATGCTCCTTCAAAAACCAGAAATACTATAACTCACTCTTAAAAGAAAATGTTTGTCTTTAGTTTCTTCTGCCATTAATATATCAGAATATATGACCCTTATTTAAGCCAAGACAACAAATATTTTGTCTGAATTTATATTAAAAAAGTCTTTACAAAGACACATTTTCACGTGATGATCCCTCTTGTTTATGAACCATAGTCCCCAAAATTGCAAAGTCAGTGTGAGTCCTTCTACTGTATTATTCAGACCTTTTTATGATAGAAGTGCATTATTTGGCCATGTACTCAGAGAAAGTAAGATGCCCAGATAGCATTTGGAATAGGAGTCAAATCTGGTCGTATTTTTCTTAATTGTTAGCTTAGTTTACAAGAATGATTCAGCTGTAACCTTCTTTTAGGGAAACAAGAGTCTACATGTTTTATTCCAATACAGAGTATTCCATGGCAGCTCTATGGTACGGGACTGTGGGACTTTGAGACACACATGTTCATAATCTTGTATTTTATAACAGTTAACCAAAAGAAGGAAAATTACTTTTTATACAGGTTTGGGCTGTTCCTGGATATCTCGTCCTCTTTATTTTGAAATGTTATTTTAAAAACCAGGATTTAAAACAAACAAACAAACAAAACAAAACAGGATTTGCCTATGAAATTGGAAGCTACCTAATATCCTTGTACTTATTATTCATCTTTCCAGATGGAATTCTTGCAGCCATTTCTTTTTTTCTAGGCTATGTTTTCTCATACTTCACCTCACCTGCCTTTATTTATAACCTGAACTCTCACTTGTTAACAGAGGCTCTTCTTCCTAGCTTCCTAACTTTTATATTCCTTGAGTTACAACTCTGACCTAGATTAACAGTATAAAAAGAATACACTAGCAATGCCACAATACATTTTTATGTTCTGTCCATTCACGTTTGCTTCTTCTTTTGAAGTTTTACAGTCTCAACATCTAACTTTCAGGTTTCCTTGCCAGAGTCTGAAAGTAGATATACCACATGAGCCTGGGAGTCTTGTAGGTCTTAACTAACCAGCATTGCCTACCGTGGTGCCTCTGGTCAAAGTTTGCATTCTCCAGATCTATTCTTTTATTTTAGCAACTTGCCATTGCTCATCCATCTTATAATCTTTGACAAAAATCAAAGCTCTAATGTTTCTTGGAGTTATACTTCATGATCATAATTTTACTGAAAGCAGTCTCTTGTTACATCAGGGTGTCATAGCAATTTGTGTAATGCAGTAGTACAGCTGATAGATCTCTGTTGTTCATAGACCTTTCAGTTTGGATGGCATGTTGTTCAAAGGGGTTTCATTTTTCAGTTTAGAGGACTTTTGCTACCAGTAGATTTCAATAGTTCCTACCTGCAGCACTGAATAACTTTTACAAAGCACTTAAGAAATTTCAATTAGGGTAAGAAAAGAAAAAAATACACTTCATGAAATTTTTTAAACCTTAAGTTAAAAGCTTCCCAGACAACTGCAAGTGACTTTGATGTCCAGAAATCACTTTCTTCTTCTTCATTTACATCTGTATATAACTGAAGTACACACCTATGGTTACCTTTCACTTATTTTAAAAACTTACTTAGAACTCTTAATTAGTCCCTATTAAGCTTTCTTGTTACAGTTAGAAAAACTTGAAAGGTTTGAAATGAGGTGTTCTTCTCCCCACCTCTCAAAGTGCAGATGTGGCAGAAAAATACTACCAAAGTCCCGACACAACAACAGTGCTGCTCATTGCTACTGTCCTGGCTGGGGGGTTGTTTCCTAGCATTAATCACATTTTACTGACAGCACTATGGCTTTGATTACTCTTTTTCAAGCAACAGTCTATAAAAAAATAATGTAAGAGAAAAAAACATAGTATCTATAACCCTGTCTTAGAACTTTACAAAACATTAACACCTTTGCTTCTTAAGAAAACAGATGTTCCCTTCTACTCAGAGATTCAGTAGCTACAGGAAAGTATAATTAACAATGGTGTTTTTAACATAAAGTTATTTTCTACAGTACAGGTATTAACTGGAGCTCTGTAAGTGAAAGTAATAACAGCCCTTTGAGAACACATAGGGGAATAGCTTCAAAAAACTGTTCTCCATTTCATTAATCCCACCAGAGGCCATCAGTTAAACCTGAACTACACAATTGCAATAAACCTTCAAATCCTGGGAAACTTGCCCACTTTTAAGTATAAAACACAAGCTGAATAATGACTTGCTATATGATAGTTTCTAAAAGACAATATAAAATAAATAATTAAAATATTATTACCTACATTTAATTTCAAATAGTTATGCCATCTGTAAACTAAACCCTTTTTCTCACCATCATACTAATTTTATTTTATTTTTTAATGTCTTATGGCTAAGGACAAAGCTGCTGATATCTGGAAATATTTTACTGTTTCAATGTAATCTTTTTTTTTTTTTTTTTTTTTTTTTTTTTTTAATGTAAGTTGCATTTTTTTAGTATTTAGTTGATTTAGGAGTTCACAAAAATATTGAATTATTATTATTTGAATTTTCTGGTCACTATCACCCAAGTCAAATATTATTTGTCCTTATGTTAAGGATAAGAATATCCTTCTGTTAAGGATTAAGAATAAGGCTTGAAGAAACCCTTACAGTTTAAAAAACACATAGAAGAAACAATATTGAAACAACCATGAGATCCACAGATAGCTGGCTACATGTTTTAGAAAAATATAAACTCCTCATATTTATTAAAGGCACTCACTTAACATCACATGATACTACTAAAACCTCAAAACCAATAATGCAAATCCACAAAAAATCTCCCTTTCTGAATATGATTACTCATTATTAAAAAAAAATTGGAGAGGATTGACTGTTTTCCTTTTTTCAGTATCAGCACATAGTAACTTTTAATCGAAGCAATCTCTCAGTTCTTCAAACACGAAAAAGAAAACATTGTCTTATGAGCCTAATGTGACAGAAAAATGCAAATTCAGCAATATCATATATAACTGAAAGTTATGTTATGCTTCAGAAATTCAGTTTGCTGTTTTATTATTTTCTCTGTATTGTCTTTGTATGTGCAACATTTTAAGGAAAACAAGGGTGCATTAAATTTTATGATTGAATAGTTGAATTACCTTTTAATAAAGACAAAACAGTTTCATGTTTTGGACGTTAATATTGCTATTTATTCCTGCATTAAGGGTGGAGTGAGGTGTTTTCATTCCTCTGTTTCCTTATTCTGTCAGGATGATACCATCCTATACACAGGGTTTGTAGTATTTCCCTCTTTAAATTTTCCTGTTCATGGAGATCATTGTGTACTCATTGCATAGTTATCTTCTTCAAAAATATTAATGCCTACAAGACTAAATATCTTGATTGTTCAACATTTAACCATTAATGCACTGAATCAGGTTGTTTTTTCCAGTAGACATTGTGCAAATTGGTTGCTGTACTCTTACTTCTAGTTAAAACATTTCTAAGCCAAAGAATACTGTTATGGATAAAAGTACGTACTGAAATTCACCTAGAAAACTTCCTCTACACATCAATTTTTTTTCACTCATAAAAATGCATCTAGGTACCCTATAGAGAAAAAAAGAACACAAAAAAACACACTCAGAAAGGAAACTCAACAAGGTTTCAAAGGAAGAACGGAATATTTTTACAATATCACAACTGACATTTTCCATCATTATTTATATGTGCATCTTTGTCCTTCCTCCTTTTCTGAGTCACAGTTCAAGATCATCTGTGAAGTACTTGTCTTTTGTACCAATGTGAGACTGCACCTCTTCAGTATTTGTCATTTATATTTAAGGTCCCTTCTCTTTGCCAAGCACAACTGAAGGAAAGACCAACAAAAAAGAAAAACTCCTGTTTCCTACTTCAGTACCATTGTGGACACTTCCAGGTTTGCAGCTTCTTGAGGTGAGTAGCAGCTATGCAAATTTGTTCCTGTTTTTAGGGATGGTGCATACTCAGGGTTATCTCTTCCCAGGGTATCTATGGGACCTGCACAGCAGAATGCATCCCTTATTTGTAAAAAAGAGAGTTTTCTGTTTTTCATGTCCATGCCAAAAGGCTGCATATATTTCTTTAAAATGGAACAGAATGTTCATGGTATTCTTTCAGATGAAAACCAATATGATTTGCTTAAACTAATTAGAAGAAATCTTTTGATCATATTACTGAAACATTCCATAAAGCTAGCCTGAGGAAGAAAATCAGGTTTCAAATTCCTCCCAAAGAATTAAATTTTGTCAGACTTATAAAATATTATAAACAACTGAAACACTTTTCTAATAAAGCAGCATTGTTTTGTCTTGCTTATAGGCAATTGCTATTTTAATTAGATATATGTGTATGATTTATCTATCATGGATGCTGTATGTGTATCTATTTTAAAACATCTAAGTGATCCTGTAATATATAAAGAATACTAGATTTTATTTGATCTTTCTTTTTAGTTTATTTCCTTCAAACCCTGTATATCATAATCATTTCAGTCTTACTAATCTTACTAATCATTAGTCTTACTAATTCTATAACAGATGACATCTTCAATACAACATAAAGAACACTGAAGCATTTTTTTAATAGTAAGGGCCAAGTCTGCAGTCATCTATTCTTTGATTAAGGATAATAGGAAGAAAAGTATTTAAAAATTTAACAAACTGTGAGCCAGTTTTGCCAAAAGTTCTGGATGTGTTTACCAGCTCTGAAAACAGAACAGTCATTCCTATTCCCTTTAGAATGACAGAGTGCTTGAAGCTATCAAATTATATGTTATTAGCTGTAGGGGAAGGGCGGAAGGAACTTCAACTAGCTATTTTCAAACTTTATTATGTGAATGAATATGCATCCAGTTTATGTATCTTATTCTAATGTGTGAAAATATCCAAATGCATTAAGGATTATTTCATCATATAGAATAGGAGGCAATTTCTTGAGAAAATAGAAATGCAAATTTATGACATGGAAAGACAACAGATTAAAATTGACACAGGCAAAAAATACAAAATCATAGAATGGTTTGGTTTGGAAGGGACCTTAAAAATCATCTAGTTTCAGCCCTTACATAAGAAGGGACATCTCCCACATTGCTCAAAGCCCTATTCAACTTGGCCTTGAAAACTTCCAGGGAGGGGGCATCCGCAGCTCCGCTGGGCAATCTGTTTGATTGTCTCACCACCATCACACTCAAGATTTTCATCATAGTGTCTAACCTAAATCTGCCCTCTTACCCATTATGTCTCATCCTGTCACTATATGCTCTTGTAAAATGTCCCTCCTATAGGCCTCTTTTAGATACTGGGAAGCCACTATCTGGTCTCCCTGGATCCTTCTCTTCTCCAGGATGAACAACTTCAACTCTCTCAGCCTGTCCTTCTGGGAGAGGTGCTCCTGATCATCATCAGCCTTCTGATCATCTTCATGACCCTCTTCTAGACTTACTCCAACTACTCCATGTCCTTCCCGTGCTGGGGGCTCCAGAACTGCACACAGTACTCCATGTGGGGTCTTATAAGAGAGGAGAAGAGGGGAAGAAACCCCTCCCTTAACTTGCTGGCTGTGCTTCTTTTGATGCAGCCTAGGATACAGTTGACTTTCTGTGCTGCAAGCACACATTGATGGCTCATGTTCTTGGTGTCTCACCAACCAACCCCAGCAAGTCCTTCTCCTTAGGCCTGTTCTCAATCCATTTTCTGCACAGCCTATAATTAATTGTGCCTGGGACTGACCAGACCAAGATGCAGGACCTTTCACCTGGCCCTGTTGAACTTCTTGAGGTTGGCACAGACCTACCTCTCAAGCCTTTCACGGTCCCTCTAGATATCATCCCTTCCCTCCAGCGTGTTTACCACACCACTCTACACAGCTTTGTGTCAATAGCAAACTTGCTGAAGGTGCACTCAGTGCCATCATCCATATGGACAACGAAGCCAAATGGATCTTAAGCAGCACAGGCCCCAGTACAAATCCTAGAGGAATGTCACTCATCACTGGTCTCCACTTGGACATGAAGCCATTGACCACCACTCTTTGAGTGAGACTATCCAGCCAATTTTTTATCCACTGTATGATACGTTGATCAAATCCATCTTTCCAGTTTAGAGACTACGATGCTGTGTGGGACAGTGTCAAAAGCTTTGCACAAGTCTGGATATATGATGTCAGTTGGTCTCAAACACTTCACCAAAATATATCATAATAATATTCTGTGTGTCTGTCATCATTTATGAATTTCATATTTTGGAAAGTGATCTTGGCTAATTGAACATTGCAATTGAGCATTGAAAATGCTTCTGTTTTCTCACTGAAGCTTTTAGTGCCTTCAATAAATAGCCACTCTCTTGGAAATAAATTGATCTGTGTTGTGAAGCTCATTGTAGATTCTTTGAAAAAGTTCATGTCAAGTCATTTTCTGTGTTTATTATTTACTCCTAATAACATTGACAAACCCATTAGGTGCTGACAGTTGTACAATTTTACAGATGAGAAATCTTAGCCTTTTCTCCTTGTGGAAAAAGGTTACAAGGGCCCTTTAATGAGATTCTTTGATTTCTAATTAGTAACAAATGCAAAATTCAAGTACATTTGACAAAAAAGAAATATAGTCATTAACTCAGTCATCAGTATGTTAAAAAAACCTTACAAAAACTATCTGAAGACTTGAAAGATCAATGTAGAAACAGACTACAAGGTAGGATTATGTTTTTGGAAGACCTCCATTTAAAATAACTTTAGTACAAAACTGAGTAAAGTTGCAAGAGAAAAAGAATAATTCTTTTTAGTTATTTATCTTTAGAGTTGCTATTAACATTTCTACTAAAGTTTGGTAGAGTTTAGAAGGCTACCCAAGCCATAACATTTAAAATTTTAACACTGTTTTTGGAAATAATTAGGTGAAATACAGTGTTGATTCCTAGGAGAAAGAAAGAGAGAATGTGACCTCAGAAAAAAAAAAAAAAAAAATCAATTCTTGTTTCTTGGTTTTGCTAACTCAAAAAAACTGAAGCTTGAGGCTTAGTTCCGAGGCTTTGATTCTTTCTCTTCTGCTTTGTTTTGTTTTTTTTCTAAGCAACAAATATTTTTCACTATGTCTACGGGACTGAAATTTAAAAAAGCATATGTTTCTCAGCAAATTTATTTAGACTGGAATCACAGAAAACATTACTATATTTTGAAACTCTTTATAGGCCAAGACCAAATCCTATAAAAAATAGTAAAGGCAATAACAAGGGAAAAAATCACCTTAATACTATCATTCAATGCATAGCTGTATTCACATGATAAATAAGAACTAGAAACAAAGTAAGCAAAAATACTTAGAGGCATAATTGCTATTTGAAAATAAACTTTGTAGCAAGTAAGAGGCAGAATTGTATTTAAAAGTATTTAATGTATTTCAATGTATTTTGAAATGGGTTTTTTTGGAGGAAGGGGGAAAAAAAAATAAGAGAAGATGAAATGTATTGGGAGTTTTGATTTAATAGTCCTTCTGGCTTCTGGACTTTTACCAGGAAGACAGATTTTCAAGATTCTCTTTGGTATATCCCCATGCTGGTTCCTGGTACTTATGACTTCACAGACAGCACTAATGCAAACAGCTTACTTGTAGAAAGGTAATGCTAAACAACAATATAAATATACTGAAAATGTGCAATATGGGTGTAATTTTATTTATTTTGCTAGTGATATCAATAGGAAATATGAATAAATAGGCTTTATATATATATATAGTCTCTTAAGTTTTAATTTATATGGTGGAAATAGAACCTGCAAATAGAGTTTTAAATATAAAACCACATTGAAGGGCATATACTTGTATGCTTCACTGGTAGTTAACATACAGTAATTATTGGAGGTAATTTAAATTCTTTGTCACTCTTTTTAAAATATGAACAAAAAAGCCCTTTTACTCGCTGGCTCGTGCTAAAATTCTCTCATGAATATATAGAAAGTTATGGAATAAAAAATTGCCATCTTATTGTCCTTACATCTTCATACATTAAAAAGTATCACAGCAATAATATGGTTCTCTAAGGTCCACAGTGCATACACATGATTTCTTCATCCCTTGGTGAACCACAAAGGCCCAAGAATAACAATGCAAATCAGTTTTCCATGTACACAATGCACAGTGAGACAATTATCTTACTGGAACAGTTTTGTCTGCATACAGAAACAGTTTCAGATAATGAAAGTGTCATCGTATGATATTGCAGAGGACTCCTCTACACGCTTCGCCAGGTGAAATTCAGGAGAACTTAATGATCCATAGTTGCTCTCAGCAGATTTCAAAATGCAAATTGACTTACTGTGTTTCTTTTAAAGCAGCCAGAAAAAAGAACATTATACATTTGATGTCCCATGAGATGCTTATTTTTACACTCAACTGGAAGCAAAGTACATAGTCATACATATAAGCAAACATCTCTTAATTCTAGAAAATAAATAGCACTTTTATGTATTTTCAGATTATTCTAGTTTCAGAACAAAGTGCAATCAACTTTTTGCCTAAACTCCTTTCATAGGGTGCAGCTGGGAAATCTCTACATCATTATCAGTTGTCTTGGGTTACTGCTGCTCAGAAGGTAGAGGAAAATACAGGAATGTGAACATGGAAGTTTTGGCATGAAGAAAATGGTATCAGAGCTTGTTTAGTCTCTTTTCACACATGGGTCCTGCTCTAGAACTCAGAGATTTACTATACAACTCTCAAATAAATTGTAAAAAAATAACATCTTTAATCAACATAATCAGCACTTCTACTTAGGGAACCTTTAATCTCCCAAATAATGCTTAATTTTAGCCATGGTAGAGTTCCCAAATGAAGTCCAGTGTTTAGAAATTTATGCATGTCCAGCCGAACAATTATATGCCTTGGATGCAGAAAAAGTAGAATATCATAGTTTGGATAAAAATGGAACATCATGCAAATGCCAGACTTCACTGCTTCTGTTTCTAGTACCACTATAAAAAAATTTTGAGGTTGAAACCCAATTTCTGGCTAACTACTACTACATTCATTCATTCAGTTATGCATAATCATGCCACACAGACTGCTAAAAAAAAAATGAGGTAAAATGATTTTGACATCTAGGTCTTTTGTGTGTAACTATGTATATTCTGTCTTTAACAGAAATTAAGAAAAATGGATGAAGAAATAATTCTCTCCACTCAATGTTGTTTCTCTCAGGAATTTCAAACGTGGGATTTTTTTTCCATTCCTAACTTCTAATATTCTGAACTTTGCATCAGTTTCAAGGATCACATGAACTGGTAACAAAATAATTAGGTACATCTCTTGGAAATTCCTCCTAAAGCTCAACTAATTGCCTGGTAGGTATTTTGTCTAAGAATTACATGTAATGGCATTATCTTATAGCTAGGGGAACAGGAGTCTAATGCATCTTCTAAACATCTCAGTATATGACCTTTTCTTAGGTAACAGGACTGTTACCTACAAAATGTGATTACAGTGAGCTTGTGCATCTTTTCATTGTATGTTAAAACATTATATACATATATATGACTTTATGTATGTATGTATATATGTATGTATGTTTCGTGAGAGCAAATGTTCAAGATATATGGTGTCTGAATCTGTAACCAATTTTTTTCATTGCAGAATTATTTTCCACATTTATATAAACTACAGAAAGGCCTGCCATTAGTAGCTATGCATTCACCTATCATATGAGTATTACTTTGAGAATTCATCAGCTAAATCTACATTTTATTTAATTTACCCTTTTAGAAGACTTGAATAAGAACAATTGCAACTGTGGAAGTAGAAGAAGAAGAACTGAAACAACTTTCATCTTTTTGGCTCATTAACTCTGAAAGAAGCAGGTATCATGATTGTTTATAAAGGTGCATTAGAGAATCTAAACATGCAAGGAAGCAACTCTAATTAGTTTGGATTTTTTTATATCTGGTGTTTTAGGATTGGATATTTTTGTTGTTATTGCTTTTGTTTTGGGGAGGAGAGAGGAGGTTTTTATTATATTTTTATTATGCTTTTATTGTACTTCTATAATATTATAATGTTATATTACTATAATAGTTACAATTGTTTGTTTACTTTTTGGCTTCAGGGAAACATGCTGGGAAGATCACATTCAAAACTGTAAATACCTCTAAATTACAAATTCATCTTAAGAATATTTGTAACTTTTTTCAGTTAGTTCGAAAACAAACATAATTTTACCTAAGTGCTCTATTATTCTATTTCCTCTCTTTGATATATACATTAAATGTTCAAGCACCTACTACCACATTTAGGTACATCTGATAATAGTTAAGTACACAGTAAGTAACTGACAGGAAATAACAGCAACTGATATACACAGTAAGTAACAGTAACTACAGTTAGTAGCCAAGATTGATTCAGCAGAGAATTAATCAAAACCGTTCCTGTCAACACACCACAGTCATAAAAAAATACCTTGGACTTGAAATTTTCAAAATATTTGGGCACCAAGGGAAGAGCTAATTTCATGATCAAGGCTCCTCTTGGAAAATATTTAATATGTTAAAATTGAGTACTCCAGACTGAGTGTTGCAGTTGCAGCCACTTAGATGTGAAAACACGAGCAGATTCTTCAACGGAGTAGTCCCAAGTCATCTACTAGTTTGAAGTTTAAAACCCATGAACACTCAGAAATTTTAGAAAAGGCAGATTCTAAAATCTTGGTGTCCTTAGCTCTGACACTTTCAATCTTGAAAAAAGCAGATGAAATGTAACATATTTACATTTAGCCAATATTATTGCCTTCGTCTTCTCCAGACACTTCTTAAGGTAATCAGTGGCTAAGACAAGAATGAGTTAAAAGAATCAAATGGTATTATCATAGACTAACTTCAACTCTCCAGAAAAGTTTCCAGTATCTTCATGTATGGATACCAAAGCAGGAGAAACCTGGAAAACACTGTAAAGCTGAACAGAAAGAAATCACTTCTGGAAAAATGCTTTATCTTATTGGAAAACTGAGGAAGAAAGCCTTCAGAGGCAGTCCCTCTGAATCAAGGGAAATGTATAAAAACATTGACTGGGAGAAGTCTCAAAAGCAACTGAGGCAGTTGGGGAAAAAAAAGCACCTTCTAATTTCAAGTGGGCAAGCTATGCTTATAAAATTGGTTTTGATTAAAAATTAAAACAAAACATAAAAAACAAACAAAGTTTTCAAAATACTGATTTCATAGCTTTCTCTAAGACAGTCTGTCTACCTGGAGCTGGTAAAGTATTGTTTCATGATTTGACTCAACCTGTTCTCTTAAAACTACATGTACGCCATACCAGAATATCTATGAGGAAAGGAGTACATTACACATTAAGTCATCACCTACTAAACTGCTTATGTAAACGTGAGTCTTAATAATAGATACTTCTAAATTATTTTTGCTATTAATACCAAAAAGTGAAGGAAGTGCTATAGAAAGATACAATCAAGAATGTAGCTATTTGACTTAATTTCCAAATACAGTATAATCAGTAAAATTCAAAGCAGCTAAGAAACCTTATCAGAATCTTACACTCTTTCAAGGGAACCTTCATCTTCTGTTCAGCTTACCAGAGGTAAAAATCCTTTCCTTCTCCTAAGTGCGATATGCTTCTGTTTCCAGCCTTGAAAATCAATTGGTGCTGTCAGTGAGTATTTAAACCAACTAATGAGATGTTATTTAAATTACAATCCTATTGTCTTCCAACTGTTTTTGCACTAAAACTAAGCTTCTGTATCTGCATTCTTCTGGTCCCTTAATAGCTTCACAATCTTATCTTTCTGTGGGTTGCTTTCACATACTAAAAAATAATTAAATACTTTTAATTATACGTTTCCAAAAATGAAAAGGAGTAAAATATAGGTCCGTTCCATGAAATGGAAGTTATCTGATGCTACTGCACCCCAAAAATGCAGTTAGCTATAATGTGCAAATTTCTGTTGCGTAAGAAAAGGTCTACTGCTGTTAACTTTATCAGATAGTCAGGTTAGTCACATTTCTTTTGTCTAAGTTGCAGCTGAATGTGCTATGAAGTCATTTAAATGTTAAGATTCTAGGAAGACTCTCCAGCTGAGCCACAAAGTTCAGATTGCCTTCCACTGCTTTCTAAATTCCTTCTCAGAGAGGAGTCTAGGTGTGGCCTTTTCAGGTCCCACAATCTGTCCCCACTACATGCACATGAGCTGTTACCCAATCAGACCATTTAAAGTACATCTTCTCCCAAGGTAATTGGTGTCTTGTTTCTTCTGCATGCTCCTTTGACTTTTGTTCTCTCTGCACCTAATATTGATCAGTCTTCCATTGTCTCAAGGTAGAATGGTCTCCTTCTTCATTATGCATTAGAGTTCCTAGAATTTCTGTCATGGGGGGCCTGCTTCAGTGCTTTTTCACTATGTTAATGTATCCTTAGAACTTTTCCAGGTGACAGTTCAATTTGAGCTCAACAATAGTTCAGTGAGACCTGAACTCAGCCACCAAGCAAAAAACAAGCCAGGGCCTAGTCTGTCTGAACTCTAAATATCTAGCTGAAAGAAAAGACAATATTCATTTTAATCCCCAACACTGACCCATTTCTGCATTTTCTTCTTCAGATGTTAGTGATAAAATTATACCGTCTGAATTACATGCACCACTGGGATTAGATTTTCTTTCTTTGTGGTTTTCTGTATTTTTTTCAAAATGTCTAGGACATTTCATGTTCAACCAAGTAACAGAGAAGATTTATGCAAAGTAGGAATGTGAACGATAAATGTCACATCCTTTCTAAGCAATTACATTTCTGCTGTTTTATGAGTTAATAATATGAATAAATCATTCCTTTAGCATCCATCTCTCCTTCCTATATATGCCTTAAATCTCGCAGTGCTTTTTTACAAACAGGACATTTATTACATTATCATCTGCTTTGCATATCCTCTCTCCTTCAACACATTAGGAAAAATTGTCAAAAACACCCTACCCCATTCAGCACTATGGCATGAATAGTCGCTCTCCTGCCATCACCACCATTGAGAATCAAGTGTTGGAGGATCTCGAACAAAGTATTTACACAGACACTTTTATGCCTATGGCTGTGCAGTTTGCCCTCTGGTCTCACCTTAACCTCCGCCATGTCAGGCTGCAGTCCCCCTACTCTGAACTGGTAAGAGACAGCAGAACTCCACAGCACACAAAATAATGTTTCTGAGCAGTGCTCCCGCCTTTTCATTTTCCATTTCATTCAGCAGAGCCTTAGGAGTCCATTCTCCCACTCTGGAGTACAACTAGCCCCAATTCTTTCACATAGAGCTGTTCTTTCTCTGATTTGAAAGCAGAGGCCTCAGGGACCCCTGAAGGCTTGAACAGTATTTCCAGTTCCAACTGACAAGTCCAGCTCTCTTTTCTTCCTAGCCTGCATCTTTCTCTGCAAACTTCAAAGCCACTTATTCTGTCAATTCTGCCAACACTCTGATAATAAAGGGCCACAGAGGAACAGGAATTAGAGAGGAGAAGGCTCATGTCTGCTTGGCATGAACATCTGTACCTCTATCACTGACCTCTAGAAACTCCAAAAGCAGCACTGCCTTCAGTTGCCCTGACTTCCTTTGCTTGAACCCTATTTCTATGTGAACCACTGTGTCCTGTGACTGCGAGGTCCAACACTGACAGAAAAAGGAAAATTCTTGGCAGCATCTTCCCCTGGCCTGCCCTGGGTGGGATTTCAGCAGGCACATCCTCCCTCTGTGTACACCTTGCCTTGCACACAGAGAACAGAAACCCACAGGGGATTTGGATTCCCTTAAGGTGATAGTCTGCCATGCTGGAACCCACTGAAACATTGGCTTCCCATCAACACAGTGACATCTGTCTAAGCAAAGGATGGGTAGAGGTAAAGAAAAGAGAAAGAAGAATAAAGAGTTTTCTCTAGAGAAAGGAAGAACAACTTTCTGGGAAGGAAGCAACAGCTTTAAGGGTCAAGAGCATTTCATATTTCTTGATGGGGGTTTCAGATGCCCAAAAAGGAACATCAAGGGCAGTAATGGTCCAATGTGAATTAATGCAGAGAATCATGCTCATTAAATGGAGACCTAAAGAAAATCCGTATTATAAATGTGGATCAGTTCTGTTCTCTGGGGCAAAAAAACACAGTGCTTGCACAAGGGCATAGGGGAGGGATCAAAATCAGAGCTAATTTGTCATTATTTAATAAAATAATTCATAAATCCTCTCATTTTTAAATGAGTTATCTCTCTGCCTTCTCTGGGTTTCCATCCTGTAAGTACACAATAAATAGCTTAAAAGTTAGAAACAGGTTAGAAAACATCTATGCTGATACGCACAGACAATCTGAAATTATCTTCTTTTTTTTTTTTTTTTCTTTTTTTCTTTTTTCTAGTGTCTAGGGTTGGAAGGGACCTTATGGATGATCCAGCTCCAGACCCCCTGCATGGGCAGGGACACCTCCCACTAGTTGAGGTTGCTCAAGACCCCAACCAATCTAGCCTTGAACACTTCCATGGAGGGGATGTCTAACCTAAATCTCCCCTCTTCAAGTTGAAACCATTTCCCT
The DNA here is from genome assembly GCA_023637945.1 of Phaethornis superciliosus. Taxonomy (NCBI): domain Eukaryota; kingdom Metazoa; phylum Chordata; class Aves; order Apodiformes; family Trochilidae; genus Phaethornis; species Phaethornis superciliosus. Next base: position 78,696,839 of record JAJQWJ010000002.1, read on the forward strand.
TTATTCTCTCACTACACGCCCATGTAAAAAGCCCTATCCTTTCTTGTAGGCCCCCTTCAGATACTGGAAAGCCACTACAAGGTCATCTCAGAGACTCCTTGTCTCTGGGATGAACAACCCCAGATTCTTCAGCCTGTCTTCAGTTGAGCCTTCTCAGTCACTTGGCCGATCTGAATGGGACTGAATCCATAGTTTCACAAGATTCAAAGGCACACTACATCCGAAGCAATACCCTCTACCTTTTTCCAGTGCAAATCTGGGTTTTTAATAAGTCCTGTGACTTCTATCTTTATGAGAAAAACAAAATGAAAGCTTGGCTGATGCATGCAGGAACCTTATGGTACTCAGGTTTTAATGCAGTTAGACCTTGAACTGTGTATAATGCTATTCTAAAAGTACCAGATTTCATAGATACTTGTGTAATATTAATGCAAAAACACAGCAGCCACATAAACCATGCCCTTTTTCACTGCTTTTTTCTTAAATAATTAACAAAGCAAACTCCACCTCTAAAAAACCTATCCTTTTCACAGATCACAGTTGACTGAGTTCTTGTCACTCCTCATACACTCTGGTTTTACTTAGGAGAAGTTTAATACCTACCGATATTTAAATCTGATTAATATGGACACTTGACACAAGGTCTCCAGACTTATGCATATCACAGGTGGAATTCTGTAAACACAGGATGAGGTTTAGGCATCTTTTTAAGCATCAGAAGATGAATCCAAAAATATTGCAGAGGGAATGATTCAATATGGTCCTAGAATATAAACAAGAAGGTGCAAACCCCACCCTCCCTTGGTTTGCAAAATCTGTCTTTCCAGAAGCACTTTTTTTTCCTCTAAGTAATCTTTCTCCCGTGATACTACTATTAAAGTTCTCTGGTAAAAAAAGCTATCTGTAAGAACAGGTTAAATGTCTTCCTTCATCAAAACTAAAGGCAAATTCACATACTGTTCTACAGTAGAAATAAGGACATATTAACCTATCCTCAAGTTGTCTCAAGTTTTCCTCAGAAAGATTAATGACAAATTTTATTTATATTTCATAAAAATTTCATTGACATAGCCTCTTTTCTCTCCTCAGTATCTCCTTACCATAAATAAAGGCTAATCAATTCCATGCAGAGTCTATGAAAATATTTATCTAACTCATATTCAGTTCAAGATTCATTATGACTTTCTTAAATCTCAAAAAATGTAACTGTGCTTTCTGGTAATAAAATCTGTAGAAATTCATATAAGAATAGTAATTCTCCTTGTCCTTTGAATGTCCAAATCTAGGTACAAAAAAAAAAAAAAAAAATTAGAACCTAACAGAAGGAAAGCTATATTAATGTTCACTTATGTAGTATGCCCTAGTCAAATAAACTTATTTTTGCATTTTAAACTTATTTTGCTGACTAGAAAAGAAATTAAAAACAGGTAATAAGTGTTTTTAATAACAGCGGAAGCTTTTTAATAATGCTACTCTCTTAGTTGACTTTAATACAATCTTTGCTGTAATTTTTATACTTTGGACCACATCTTAACAGCCACATTACAGTTAAATTTACTCTGATAAAATGAAGCATTTTAGAGGTAAGAAGCTCCATCTGCTGGATATTCAGCTTCATATTCTAACTTCTGTGGTTTTGGTATTTTTATTACTTTCATTTTTATTAACTGTCTCCCTCTAATGGAAATCTCATTCCTTTACATTATTTAAATTAAATAATTTGCCAGTAATATTATTTACCCAACAAAATACAGCAGAATAAATTAACAGTATTTACAGATAGAAAAATTATTACAGAACATTGTGTTTACTGCCTCACTTTACTTTTTACTTGACTTCTATTTCTGGACAACTGTACTTCACAGAAACAATAAAGTCCTGAAATTCTTTTGGATCAAAACTAAGATTATGTTTAAATGTGTGATGTTGAGTCCTGATATACAACTCTAGCTTCTATATCAGAGCCAACTAAAAAAAATTCCACACAAAGAACACTTTTATAGGTTTTGCACAATATGCCCCATTTTTCACCATCAAGAGCATGACACACCATCTAGATGTTTCCCCTTTCGTGGTTAAATATGCTCCAGCAATTTTTCAGAAAAATATCTATTTAAATGCAGGTTAGTATCAATCTTTTCAGCTAGAGTTGTGTTATGAACAGCAGCTGTAGAGGGCCATGATGGAAGAATGGGACAAGTGCCAGCGCAGTGTTGGCAGCTTTGACAGAGAATACGGGTAATATTGTTGTTCTCTGCTCTACCTCACTTTTCTTTTATCTGTGCAGCAATATCTCAAGTGCAAATATGCAGATCACTGCAAAATCTATTAACAGCCACGTCCTACATCATCTATTAAACAGATGATCACCATTAGAAACATTTTTTTAAAATTAAAACTGAAGCTTACAGGAGAACAAATGTTTGCAGAAATTTACCTAAGTCTCACAGATGTAATTTATGTTTCTGAAAGATTAACTCAGATCCACTTAGCATTTCAGATAGCTGATAAATTAACTAATACTTTTTTTACACCTTGTCTTCATTTTTATGTTTTTATGTTTATGTTTTGTGTGGGATGTGGTTTTTTTGTTTTTTTTTTTGTTGTTGTTGTTATGGTGAGGAATGGAAATCATAGTCTTTGAAGATGTTAACATGCTGTTGGGATACACATTATTGTTCACAGACTAAGTTCAAGCAGCAAGGATTGTCATCCTACATCTGGTATGCATGTTTGCAAAGAAACATTTACAGTGTTTTAAGAACAGTTAGCATCTTAATGCATTGAGTTTACACTAATTTTTTTAATGAAGTACAGATATATAGTTTTCTGTACCTGACAACATAGGAAACTTTAATTTCAAAATCAGGAAAATATTTCACACCAGATCCAGATAAAAAAGTATCCCCCTTTTCCACAGGGAAATGAAAATACTTTGCATGAAAAACAGAAGCAGCCATGTGTGTGTGTGTGTGAAGATGGGATTTCTCTTTGCAGTTTCCACAATGCTATGACAAGGGATTTTCAGAACTTATGGGGTGGAAGCACTTCATTGTTATCTTGACTGTTCTTTCTTGTTGAGAGCACTTCATCAAACACCAGCTTAACAGAGAGATAAGGCCTTGGCACACTTTGCTGGCTCTGTCTGTTGGCTGTACTGTAGACATAATAATTGTAAAGTCAAGAAAGTGTCATTCAGTGGGGGGATTTTTTGCTTTGTCTTCCACATATATTTCCTTGCTGGAAAATAGACAGAAAGGAAGCCACCCCCCTCTACACACACATACACTATCACATAGCCCCAAGCCCCCATGAGATACTAAGTCATTTTCTTATATGTAAGGGACTGCTACCATTTCTAGAGCTTTTGCTGGGAAGAAAGCATAATTCCCATGTATTAGCAGTTTTAAATGTCTTCAAAGAAAAATCTGGCATATGTTGATGAGCTTTATTGGCCATGAATTGCCTTATTTTTCTTATCCTCTACCTATATATGTAGCAGACAAACAAAACACAAAACTTGTCTGTAGTCCAGTAAGTATTGTTGTTAATATCATGACTGTATATGCCCCAACCCAGACTCCTTTGAAGCTCTTACTGAACTGCGTGTGCTTTTTGCCTGAACACCCAGTTGAACAGATTCTCTGATACATGGACAATAAATTTATTTTTTTTAGTTTTATTTATTTATGGTTATTTGCCACCAACATAAAATATCAACCAAAGGACCATCCTCCTCTTTTAAAGTACATTTTCTCAGTTCATCGCAACAAAGACATTCAAACATACAGGCACAACTCATAGGTTCTTGTTGTAATTAGAATTTTTTCTGCAACAGAGGTTCAAAGTGTTCCCTAAATAGAAGGATAATTCATATGGATTTATATCCTGTAAGAGAAAACCATACAGGCTGGAATGTAAAGCACAGAAATATGAAGAGGAAGACAAATCAAGTACTGGAAAGAGGAAGCATCAAGAAAGAATGCAGAATAAAAAGAAGATAATAAGAATGCAATAAAAAATGTGCACGTAAAAAGAAGTTTGGTACCAGGATAAACATTACTTTTTTAAAATCCTAAGAAAACAAAAAATAAAGTAGCTAAAAGTAATTAAGGAGAAATATTTATTTTTTTTTTTTATCAGAGTGAAGAGCAATGAAACTTTTGAAGGATCTGGAGCACAAGTCTTGGGGGCAGCAGCTAAGGGAATTAGAAGTGCTTAGTCTAGAGAAGAGGAGTCTGAGAGGAGACCTTATTGCTCTCTACAACTACCTGAAAGGATGTTCTAGTGGGGTGGGTGTCGGTCTCTTCTCCCAGGAAACTGGTGTTATGATGAAAGGAAATGGACTCAAGTTGCACCAAGTGAGGCTCAGATTGGATATTAGGAAAAAATTCTTTACAGAAAAAGTGGTCAGGTATTGGAACAGGCTTTGCAGGGAAGTGGTTGAGTCACAGCCCCTGGAGGTGTTCAAACAACGTGCGGATGTACCACCTGAGGACGTGTTTTAATTGACTGGTTGCGGTGGCTTGATGGATGGACCTGATGACCTTAGAATTCTTTCTCAACCTTAATGATTCTATTATTTTATACACACTGAAAGAAGATCAGAGATATTCACCCTAAAAAAGCAACAACAGTAATCTAGAAATATTGGTGAAATCAATTATAGTGTGGTCATGTGCAAATTCTGAACCCCACACATCTAGATCTAAATATTAAATGACTCTAATGGGGGCAAAGACAATTATAAGAGTATACTTTTAAACCTGCAAGTTTCACTTTTTTGATTGTACATGTCAACCTAGATATTAAAAACATCTACTTCTTATCTAATGGAATATATCTTGAGATTATCAGAGAATATCACAGAGAGACTCTGAAGAGAGGCTCCCCTTCTTTTTGGAGGCATGTAAAAGCAGTAGTCACATACAAAAAATCTTGTACAAATACATCACTAAAACTAATCTACAAATCAAATGTTACATTTCTAATTAGTACAGCTACAAGTTCAACGTGTTATACTATTGCCAAGATAATTAATGTTCTTTCAGTAGCATTATAACTCTTCTCTTAGTCTACTGTGATAAAAAGTACAGATTATGTACAATTAAAATCTTTTGATGCAGATCTTGCTTTTAATGATGTTTGTCATCTTCCAGATGAGAAAATTGGTCATTTTTGCCTTGGCTCAATATCAATTTAATTTTGTACTAATGCCATTTAAAAGGCAATGTTTTTCTTTTGTGGCCCATTGCTTCATTTGGACTGTAGTATCTGCAGATTTGCTCCACTGCTTCTAGAAGTCTGGAGTCTGTTACAGGATTACTGAAGAAGTAATCTGAAGTCCCTTACTGAAGAAAGAGACAACTACAGTCAGACAGTTTAATAGGTCATAAAATCAAACAAATGCACACAATTTCTTGGATGTTTCTAATCCATCAGAAGAAATTGGTTGGTGCTGTCTTTGGTTGGTTGGGTTTTGATGGCCATTTTTTCAGTCTGGATTGAAAAGCTTTAAATCAAAATATTAGCAATCCTTCCTAAAACAAAGATGCAAATTGTGCTCAGCTCTAAGTTTTATGCCATATATTGAACACAACTTTACTCATGCTTAAGTTGCATGAGCATTTACTGTGCCAGCAGTTTCACTGCAATAAATCCCATTGAGTTCACCCCAATAAAGTTAATGAGCAGTTGAAACAAATTAATTGGCCATTCAGATAGAAGTCTAGAAAAATGTCACATAAGGTGCTAAGCAATAGACAGACTAGCTCATTGGGCAGTCTTTTTTTAACATTTTGCTTTCCAGGAGATTTGAATTTAACTTCAAAAAGTTATCTTGATATTGAAGTGGGTACACATAAAGAAAGCGCCTCCTAACCGACACAATAAGCCCAACAATAGGCCTTCCCAGGTCAAAGTCACAGCTGTGCTTTCAGGTTATTTAATAGACTATTTACAGGTTATTTAAAGTATACATTTGTGGGAATTGTATCATTAAAGTGGATCTTAGGTGAAGGCAAAAGATTGTGTGGACCTTGTGCTTTAGGAATAAGAGTGTCTTATTTGGGCTTAGCTGAATCTTTTCCCAAATGATTTCTCCTAAGCTGAAATAAGTGAATTGTTTTATTACAACTATTCACAGAGATTTTATACCACTTACTGGTTAAGCTATCTCATTTTAAATTTATACCTGAAATCATAGTGGTAAAACTTTGTCAGGCAAAACAAAACCCCAACCAAACAAAAACACAACAAAACCTGTTGCAGTTGAAATGTGGTGAATTATTTTCCACTAGCCTTTGTCAGTCTTCCATGTTGAGATTGCAGACTGATAAGGGGAAGAACCTTCTTTTGTGTATTTGCACCATGCTTATCACAGTAAGGCACTAATTTCAGAAAGGGCCCCCAGCTACAAATAAGTATTACTAATATGTAATTGTTTCTCTATAATCATCCATACAAGCATTGAAGTGCCTTAATTTTCTTATGTGCTTTCTACATGTCTCTGAAAGTGAAATGGAGTTATATATTTCTAAAGAAGTCATGATACCTAATACTCATGATAAGAAAAGAAGAAAATTCTAGGGGGATTAAATCATCTTCCTTTTTACAGAAAGAGCATGATAAAAGACACTTTTTCTACAGGAACAAAGAAGTAGACGAATGCTGAAAATCCTCAAATCCTTCTGAATCCTGAGTTAATTAAAATGCTTAATGAAACTTTCTTGATCACACTAACAAAGCTTTAGCTAAACTTGTAATAAAATGTACCAGCTACTCATCGTTACAGCAAATGCTTCTAGATTTCCATTGGAAAACACAATCCTAATGCTGAGTCTTACCTGCACCAAACCAGAGGAGCATGTTTCAGTTCTCTGTTTAATTCGTGGATTTTAAAACAGAAATGTCTTTATCCCCAATACTAATGAAACTTTTTTTCAGACAATTTTACATTTGTATATTTTCATTTTTAGTGCTTGGATTAACTAAAAATAAAGAGAAAGAAACATATTAGATGTATTTTTTTTTAATTCTGATTACTAGTCATATTTTAAATGTGTTAGTCAATAATTTTACTGTCTGAAATTATTTGTTTCATGACTTTTTTTGATGTCATTAAGAGTTCAAAAATAAAGAAAAAATGTCTTTAAGGTTTTTAGTGACAAGGTTGTGAAGCCAGTCTAAGATCTAGCCACTGAAGTATCATTCTACCTTTAGATGGAACGTAGAAAATACCTTGATCCTCCTTTTGTATAGCTGTGTACAAGATATTTTTGTTTGGTACAATGCTTATAAAAACTTTCACATGACTTGTTCATAGCTAAACATGGCTTCTGAAAATTTGAAAAGAAAAAGATTTCCAGGAAAGGAAAATAAAGAAATTATTTGTTTGTTTTCATTCCAATCTTTTTTTTTTTTTTTTTTTTTTTTAAATTTCCAGTAAAATTAATCTCAACTTTCAAAGTCTGCTTCAAAATGCTCACCTTCCAAAATAATTTCCAGAATTTGTATTGATATTTCTCTAAAATACTTCAGCTTTTATAAATCTAATTACTGTTGAGGTTTGGGGTTTTTTTAAGTATTTCAGTATGAATACCATTGTTTGGTGAATCTCTGATCCACTCTGAGTGGGTACATTAGTGTCATGGAAAATATGTTTGATAAGCTTAAGCAAAGAAGAAAAGCCTGCAACTAAACTAGTGTTCTAAATACATGGTAAAAAAAATGCTTGAGAATTTGGATGAAATGGAGTGTATTTAGGTACCATGTTATGTAAGCAGTTAAGTTGAAGATGTATACTACACTGTTTGTTTATGATCTGTACAATCAATGAAAAAGGTCTTTTTGGCTAGCACTTGTCAGATCTACACATTACCCCAATGTGTAGGGTATGAAGGAATGACCTTCATTAATGTCTACATTGTCAGGAGGGAGAAAATCTTTCAGGTTTTTTGTTATGTTTATAATGTAATACCTCATTCTGTGTCATGGGCACATTGTGACAGAGCTGCTGTATTCATTATACTTGTTTGACAGGATGACAGAATCCAAGGAAATTTCTATTTTGTAACTTAACAATGATGAAATTTTTTTTCTTCACAGAGTTCATTGGGCAGCTGATTACATTTATTTCAGCAAAAGATTGTTCCACATAGATAGAAATGTACTTTGACCACAAAATGAATGTTGCTGTTTAGGCCCAGATGATAACAACCAGACCTCTGCCCACTCACCACCTACCTACACCACAGGAATAGGGAGGGGGAAATCCACCTGAAGGCTCCTTAAGTGAGACAAAGACTGTGAGATTTTCACTCCCCAGTTACAGTAACAGGCAAAACAGACAAACAAAATTTGGGAAGAAAATAAATAATTTAATCTATCAGGAGAAAGAGAAAACATGGCCAGATCTTAATATCTTAATATCTTCCCCCCAGCCCCCTCTTCTTCCCAGACTTGGATTATTTCACCTCCCCTCAGTAACACAGGGGATGGGGAGTGGGGCTTTAGGGTCATCTCTCCACATGTATTTCTGCTGCTGCTTCTTCCTCAGGAGGAGGGCTCCTCACAGCCTTTCCCCACTTCAATGTAGGGTCCCTCTCATAGGGGTTCTTAGAGGTGATAATCTTAGACGTCTTTTCCAACCTTGATGATTCTGTGATTCTTCACAAACCCCTCCACCACGAGCCTCTCCCACAGGTGCAGTCCCTCAGGCACAGACTGCTCCCGCCTGGGCTGCACACAGAGTCATGGATGCTGCGGGAGCAGTCACCTCCTCTGGTACAGGGTCCTACATGGATGCAGAGATACATCTGACACTCTCTGCAATCTTGCACAGGCTGCAGCTTCACATCTGCCCACCTGTGACACTTCAGAAGCTAGAAATCCACATTTACCCCACCATGGTTCTTCAAGGACTGCTCACTGTGCTCCACCCTAGTCTGCAGGGGGACAGCTGCCATCTCACTACAGCCTGTGCAGAAATCTCAGGCACCTTTCCAACTTTCCATATCTGTTCAGCCCTGGGCAGAGGCAGAGCAGGGATTGGAACTGGGAGAGCTTCTGTCCACTTCTCACAGGAGCCACCCCTGTGCACCCCCCTCCTCTCCCCAGCCCCGCTCTCAAAACACCTCTGCACTAAACCAAGACAGTTACCTTGTCATAAAAGGAAATGAAGTCCCACAATCAGGATTTTTCCCTCATGAAGCTGTGCTGCCTATGACCAATGAGTTCATTGTCCTCCTGGTGTTTTGCAATACTTCCCAGAATAATTTTTTCCATAATTTTACAAGGCGCTGAAGTTAGACTAACTGGTCTGTAGTTTCCAGGGCCCTCCTTCTTGCCCTTCTTGAATACTGGAATGTTAGCGAGCTTCCAGTCAGCTGGGATCTCTCCAGAGTCTCAGGACCTCCAAAAAATAATTGAGAGAGGCCTTGCAGTTACATCAGCCATCTCTTTGGGGATTCTCTGATGAATCTCATCAGGCCCCATGGACTTGCAATGATCCCCCTGTAGCAGCAGATCCTGTACAAGTTCAGGGTCTGCTAGGAGTCGATCTTTGTTGCAGTCATGGTCCTCCAGTTCTGGGCACTAAGGTTCCCTTGATCCATCCTCAGTGCTGAAGACAGAGGAAAGGAATGCATTAAATACCTCTGCTTTGTCTATATCCCTGTTGCTGAGGTGAGCGCACTTGTCCTGTAAAGGACCAATGTTGTTTCTACACTGCCTTTTGCTATTAATGTATTTGAAAAAATTCTATTTATTGTCCCTCACAGTTCTGGCCAGTTTCAGCTCCTGTTGAACTTTGGCCACTCAAATTTCCTCCTTACAGTGGTTAGCAGCACCTCGGTATTCCTTCCACATCACCTGACCCAGCTTTCATTGGGCAAACACCTTTTTTTGCCTGATTTGCAAGAGCAGATACCTGTTCAGCCAAGCTACTCTTCTCCTTTGTCTGCTTGACTTCAGACATTTTGGGATTGCCTCATCCTGTGCCTTTAGGAGGTGATGTTTAAAGTGTGACCAGCACTCATAAACCCCAGCATCTGCAAAAATATTCTCCCAGGGAACTTAACTCAGAAGCTACCTGAGAAACCTGAAGTCTGCTCTCCTCAGGCCCAGTGTTGAAGATTTGCTGGCAGTTTTCCTCTTGTTAAGAGAGATTTCGAACTCAGTTGTCTCATGGTCACTGTAGCTGAGATGACCTCTGATCATGAGATCCTCTCTGTTGATGAGCAGCAGATCAAGACGGGCATTATTCTGAGTTGGCTCCCTGCCATGCCCCACAAGGTGGGTGCGGCACTGTCACGTCTCAAAGTGAGCACAGCTCCCCAGAGGCAGGGGCCAAACAAAATATCACGTCCCATGGAGTGGACACAGGTAGGGTAGGGTTCCCCAGAGTAGGGGTCGACCCAGGGAGATTTGGACTGGACCCCCTTGCTTTCTAAACTCCCTCAGAGAGGAGCCTAGGTGCAGCTGGGACCAATCCTCCTCCTCCTCTAATTAATCTCTTTTAACAACCCATTCAGTGAGATTAAGTTTGGGAATTCTCTGTGCAGTACTCAGGATTAAGGTTATTACCCAGGAGGCTTTTATGAAACACAACTTTACTTAAAAGTGAGTGAGATTATAAAGCGTGTCAGATTGCAACTAGCAGAATTATAAGCAAGTACTTTTAAAGCAATGGATTACAATTTAGCAAAATTCAAGAAATTTGTCAACAGAACAGGTTACAACTACCAAAATTTAACAAAGCAGTAGTTAACAAGTAGTAAAAAAACTTAAACTTTAAAACTTACTTAAATAGTAAAACTTAACAAAGTTGGAAACTATGTTACCCTCATGTGCCGAGATAAGGTTAGAAACAGAGAGAGAGAGAGAGAGAGAAGATAAAGATACAGAAGAGATAGAGAAGATACCACCACCCTTGTATCCAGCGATGATCTTAGTAGGAAGTTCAGGTTCTTGGATGGCGGGTGCACATCCACCATTTTGAGTGTGTCTCTTTTATGCTGCCTGACCCCACCATTCTGGGGAGGGTTTTGGCATATCTTGCAAAGCCAGATGGTCGCTTGGACCCCTCCAGATGGGATGGCACAGCAATAACCCTTATTTCTGCACGTGCCCTCTCCAGTGTCTTTACCCGGGGCACACACAAGATGTCACTCTGCCTCCGCAGGGCACAGCTTGCTTGCCCCTGTCCCTTATGGAATAAGGACAGTGTCCTGCCTGTCAGGGTGGCCATCAGACAGAGCTCCCCTTGCCAGGCCAGTGTTCAGCTTATCAGGATGGCCACTAAAGGAGGGGCCGCTCTTGTGAGAATAGGGCCCTGCTTTTCAGGGTGGTTACCCAAATGGGGTCTCTCCTTGAGAGAACAGAGTCCAGACAGCTATCAAATGAGGCCTCCACCCAAGCAGAGTGTCCACGTTGTCAGAGAGGTTGTTTTGAGACAAATATTCTCTTTGGGATTCTACGCTCCCTTATGACCTGTTCCATAAAGCTGTCATCCAGGTGGCTTAGAAATCTTCTGGCCTGGGTTGTGCTTGTTGTTTGTTGCTCACAGTTGATTTCCAGCAAGTTGAAGTCCCCCTTAAGGATAAGGGCAGCTGACTTGAAAGTATCGCTTACTTCCTCAAAGAACAGATCATTGGCATCCTCATCCTGGCCAGGAGATCTATAGTATATTCCCACAACGACATCCACTTTATTTGTTTGTCCCTTGATTCTTACCCAGAGACTCTGAACCATTCTGTGAGCTCCACGTGCTCCAGACCTTCCCTTAGGCACAAAGCCACTCCACTGCCTCTTCTGACCTGCCCATCTCTCCTGAAGAATCTGTACGTATCCAGCAGGGTGCTCCAGAAGACCCTTCAGCTAGGAAAAGTGACTGGCTCTCATTTGTCACTGTTAAAGTGGCTGTTTTTCAAAACTAGCACATAATGTGATATTGAAGTCCAGAAAAATCTGTAAGCATTTAGCATATTACCATGCAGTGATACTATTTGGTCAGAAGGTTGCAGTAGAAGATCAGGTTAAAATGTCCTGGGAGGTACATCTTTTTGGTTTTGGATTTTTTTTCCTTACTTCATCCTTACTGGTTAGTTTAACAACTACCCCAAAATATTCACAAATTTCAATACCTTTGGTAACACAGAAGCTATTCTTATAGACTCCCATCATTAATCGCAGATAGGCTGCAGAGCTGCATCATCAGGTTTTCTCAAGATGCAGTGTAAAGAAAAACATATCCATTCATCAGATATTCTGCCGGACTTGGTGCCTGGCAAAAATTAATCATGCATACTGGAAATATTAAACAATATTTCTACAGACAAAATATGTAGAATAAAAGTATAGCTTAACATTAAGATGAAAACTCATCATTGTTAATTTTTAGCATACTATAAATTTGCTCCATAATAGGATTTACCAAGTTACGTGCATGTATAAATAAATGAGAGTCAAAATTGCATAGAATATTGATATTTTCGTTTTAAGATCAATTATTTGATATTTTCATAGTCTGATAACAATTACCTCAGCATAATGAGCTGCAGGACATAGTTAACTTTTACTAGAAGTCTTTGCAATAAATTATTTAGAAAATATTTTCCCATTATAACATCCAAATCATGTTTATTGTGTTTCCTCTGTTCATTTGATCGAGCACACAAATGCCACAGACCAGAACAGTTACAATTCATGAGTAATTGTATAGAACTGCAACTCCTACTTCAAGAGCAATTTAAAGCTGTCTTTCATAGCAATGGTACTGAACTAATTGTGACATTACTGCTAATAATACCAATCTTCAGTTTCACCTTTCATCAGATTATCTCAAAGAGAATTTGAACCACTAGCTGCAGGGGGTAATCATTTTTATGCACTTTATATGAAAAAGATGTAGATGATGGAAAAAAATGAAGGCTTTTACAGGCACAGTGGGTAAGTAGAAGGCAGAGTTGTATTAATTGCAATATGCTGCTCTGTTCCCTGGAAATTACCTCAGTGCTAGGTGCTATACTGATACAAAAGTATAATTTTTTTTTTTTCATTACCTATGCTTGCAACTAAACTAAATGAAAGTTATACAATATCAAATAATCGTTCCTGAATACATAACAGGCTAAAAAATTGAGTGCAGAAGGGGAATAAAACCAAGCCAAATACAAGCAGTTAAATGAATGTAGTAGTACATGTTCTTAGCTCAAATTCAGAACAATACAATGAACTATGATGCAGCCTGGTGTAGAGATCCTTAGCTGGTCAATAGCTATCTGGTAGGTGCACAGATACTAGTTACCACCTTATGGTAGGTATGGGTCAGAATGACATGTGAGTAACATCACTGATTAGAAGCAACTCTGCTTTGATTCCTGAACCAGATCTTCTGGCATCAGCTGAATTGATTCCTTTATTTCACTGTGTTTTTTATTTTTGCATGTGTATGTAACATTCATAGAATCATAGAATCATAGAATTAGCCGGGTTGGAAGGGACCTCAGAGATCATCAAGTCCAACCCATGACCCACCGGAGCAGTTGCTAGACCATGGCACTGAGTGCCACATCCAGTCTTTTTTTAAATGTCTCCAGGGACGGAGAATCTACCACCTCACCGGGCAGACCATTCCATTGCCTAACCACCCTCTCCGTGAAGAAATTCTTTCTAATATCTAACCTAAATCTCCCCTGACACAACTTAAGACTGTGTCCTCTTGTCTTGTTGAATTTTTTTTGATGCAGCCTCACCCTGAGTATTTGTGCATTTCTGGCACCAATTTAAAAAGGGTGTTAAAGAACATGAATGCATCCAGAGGAGGGTGCAAAAGCTGGTGAAAGGGCTGGAAGGAATGTCCTACAAGGAGTGGTTGAGGGCTTCGGATTCAATTTGTAGAGAAGGAGGCTGAGGTACAACCTCATTGCTGTCTGCACATTTCTGAGGAGGGAAAGAGGAGTGGAAGGTGGGAAGGTGCTTGTCTCAGGTTAGTGCAGTGGTGTTTTGGAAGCAGGGGGGCCAGAGGGATGGGTCCTATGAGAAATTGCTGGAACTATCCCTGGTTCCAATGCTGCCCCTACCTCTGCCCAAGGCTGAGCAGATACGGGAAGCTGGATGTGCCTCTGTGAATAACATATTCAAGAAGGGGAAAACAAAACTGCAAAGATATAAAAAAAACACTACAGAGCAGAGAGGAGGACCTGAGATCTGTGTCAGAGCAAAGGCACCAAGGTCACAGTGAAGAAGTAGGAGGAAAGGGGTCCAAGCAGAAATTTCCCTACAGCCCACAGTGAGATGGCTGCACGGTGGAGCAGTCCCTGGAGGACTGGTGAGGTAGATGTGGATTTGTAGCCCCTGAAGTGTCACAAGTGGGCAGATGTGAAGCTGCAGCCTGTGCAGGATCACAGAGAGGGTCAGATGTATCTCTGCATCCATGTAGGAGCCGGTGGCAGAGGAGGTGACTGCTCCCGCAGCATCCGTGACTCTGTGTGCAGCCCAGAGTCTGGGATAGAGCTAATTTTCTTCTTATTAGAATTGTGTTTTGGATTTAGTATGGGATCTATTATGAGAAAAATGTTTATTATATACTGATCCTTTTAGTTGTTGATAAGCAACTTCTCCTGCTTTTCTCATGTGTGGGTGCACAAAAAACTGGCAGACTAGCCAGAGCAACAGGTACAAACTGTCTACATCATGCAATGCCATGCTCAGTATGTAGATGAGATTTGTCTGGCAACTTCACTCTCTTTTCCTCTGAGATTACAGTTTTTGGAATTTCTCTTCTCAAGTATCACTAGCCAGGTACTGGTTGGGCATTGGTCAGCAGGTGGTGAGTAGTAGCACTGTGCATCACTTGTTTGTATATTCCATTCTTATTGCTGCTGCTGTCATTATATTCAACTGTCAAATTGTTTATCTCTCAAACCACAAGTCTCTTTACCTTTCCAGTTCTCTTCCCCATTCCCCAGGGTCAGGAGAGAACAAGCAAGTGGCTGTATGTTATTTAATTGCTTGCTGGGTTAAATCACAACACTGGTCCAAAACAGAAATTACCTTTAAATTTGTAATTAATCTCTACAGGATAGTTCAAATGCTTTAAGGTGAAAAATACACTGACACCTTCTGTGGCTCAAAACTGCAAATACAACAATACAATGGGTCCAGTTCAGACATTTTTATGTTTGTGTTAATCATATGCACAAAAAAAGTAACAAAGGACAAATGGTTAGGGCTACGGTTTTAAGAACCATGGTCTTCTGAGTGTATTCCTTACACCACATCCAGCTTTCGTCTGACAGTGAGTAGCACATGTGTCTACTGCTTATTCTCCATCCATAAAATGGAGTACTTTTCTGTATCACGGGGCTTTAAAAAAATTCTTTTATAGCTGTCTATTACTATTATGATACAGTTCAGTACAGATCTACAAATATCCCAACTGAAGAGGAAAAAAATCCCTGCAGAACGTTAAATTCCCCATCTTCCTGTAATATGTATTCACTGGACAATGAAAACACTCAACAAAATAATAGTGCATACTTGCTTTGGCCATCTAGGTTTAGATTCCATCTTTCTTCCCATCACTAAGGGAAAAGTCAAAGCATTTAGTGACTATTTACTACAGATTCTTCTTAAAAGGGACAAAAGAACTCATTTTCTCTTGCATTCCTTCTTTTGTCTCATGTTTCCAATGCAATACTGTTAGCACTAGCATACACGGGAAGAAGTACAATTAGCAGAACAGCTGCTTACTCTCACTCCAGTAGATAAGCTGTCATTTATATCAGAATATAAATAAGTCTAGTGGTACAAAAGACATCATCTTAGAACGGTTTCTTTCATCTTCTCTTTCCTCCTTTTTCTGTCTGTTCAATCCATGATTCTGGCTTATCTTTATCTAATTATGTTTGAGTTCACTGAGAAACCTTTTTACACTACCCACAAAATGGTGGCCCAGAAGGGACTTGGTGTATGGGGAATATAAAGGATAAATATGGTAAAGGCTGGCTATTCTCAGCAATCAAAATACAACTTTTAGCACTTGTAAAACACATCTTTTCCTTGAAATAAGTCTCCCTTGACCTAACACATTCAAAAAACAGAGAGCTGTCAGACTGAAGTCTTTGCCTACTTTCCTACATACTTATCACAGAAGGGAAAGCGGGAACGACAAAAAATAACAACAAATGAATAGAAGGGAGGGGGGAATGAAAAAAAAAAAACCAAAAACCAGTGAAGGAATAGAAGGGAATGAGGGAACAAAAAAAAAAAAGAGGAATGAAGGAATAGAAGGGAATGATGGAATGAAAAAAAAAACACAATGGAGGAATAGAAGGGAAAGAGGGAATGGAAAAAAAACTACAACAGAGCAATAGAAGGGAATGAGTGAATGAAAGAAAAATACCAACGTAGGAATAGAGGGGAACAAGGGAACAAAAAAACCAAAACCAATGGAGTAATAGAAGGGAATGAAGGAACGAAAGAAAAAAAACAATGGAGGGATAGAAGGGAAAGGGGAAACAAAAAAAATCCTACAGAGGAATAGAAGGGAACAAGGGGAAAAAAAAAAAAAACAATGGAGGAATTGAAGGGAATGGGGGAACAAAAAAAAATACTAAAAGGGGAAGAATAGAATTCTTATATTTCTCCATTGTTTTTTTTTAGGTTCCCTTCTTCCCTTCTATTCCTCTGGGTTTTTTTATTTTTGTTCCCTCCTTTCCTCCTATTCCTCAGTTGTTGTTTTTTATTTTTGTTCCCTCATTCCCTTCTATTCCTTCATTGTGGTTTTTTTTCGCCTGCTACAATAGATGAACATCTGCAATCATAGACTTATGTGTCTTAGTGTATTTTACTATAGAGAAATAGTAATAATTTGTGTATAGGTGTATTTAGGGATAAGTGATAGTAATGACTGGAGCATGGTATGGAAATGGTATGGAATAAGGGGTGGAATGTCCTGGTTTGGGCCAGGATAAAGGTGATTTTCTGTCTTGTACTTTTGCTTTCAGCTAAGTCTCTTGTAAGTAGTTGCACTTGCTGAAATTAACAGCAAGTTTCTCAGACAGTGTCTGCTTCTAGGACTGATAACACTCAATGTTTATAGTTACAGCCAGAGACTGGTGTGCAGAGCCAAGAACACCCTTCCTCGCCTGTTCCTGGTTTTTGCTTCAGCATCCTGGAGGATTCCATCCATTTCTCTGCCTGTGGTCCTGATCCGTGCCAGCCTGAATCTGTGTGTTCCTGCCTCCAGCTCCCGACTGCTGCTGACTCCAGGATTCCAGCCTGGACTTTCCCAGGGCTGCCCTGCAGCCTCGGTGGTGACGTGAGAGTTATTGGGGAAAAGGGGAGAGGAAAGTGGTATCAATTTTCCTGTATATTTGTATATATTTAGTAATTTTTCGTATTTATCATTACTGTTTCATTAAAGCTGTGTAGTTTAGTTTCCAACCCATAAGTCTCTCTCCCTTATTCTCTCTCCTTCCTTTATCTGGGAGGGGAGGGGGATTAATAGAGAGCATCTGTCATTTGGTTTAATTGCCAGGCCACTGCTAAACCGTGACAGATTTATTGGTGCCCAATGTGGGGACCAAGCTAATTAACTCAAGCCCCATTCAGATTTTAACTATTTTGCCTGAATACTTTAAATTCCAGCTCCAGTGGGTTTGGAGAATACCGAAATGGCTTTGCTGAGTGGGAATCAGACCTCTTCCTTTGGAAATTTCACAGGGTTGGAGATTAAACCAATTGTGCCATGCCTTTGTTATTCAGGGTATGTGATATGTGCTTTTGCAGCTGGGATTAGTGTTACAATGTGGTTTATTTTTCATAAGAGCTGCTCAAGAACCATTGTTGCAATATGGTCCTCAATACTGATGTATATCATGGCACATGGTGCAGTGGTGTTTCAAACAGAGATAAAAAACTTGGTTAGTAATTACATTTTCAGTTTTAATTTAGGAAATTATACCACTCCACTTTATTTCGGGCTGACACCACTGGATTTTAGTAGCAATAGCATCTCATTTCTGAATCTTCTGGTGAGGGTTTTTCTCTTATATATGAGAATTTTTTCTCATATACTGGTGAGGAGTAAGACAAAAACCACAGTCATGAGAATGAGTATGCCTTTTTGGAGGCCAAGGGTTGCTGTTCGGAGAGTGAGAGCTGCCCCTGGTACAGAGAGCACCCCCTGCCCCACCACTCCTGTCTCTGCATCTGCTTCTCACCCCTCCTCACACAAGGGCACAACTCAGATAAGGCCTGTGAGCATCGCCAGTGTATCTGCTACAGCTGCAGCTGCTGCCTCCACCCCACAGACACTGCTGCTGCTCAGAAAGCCAGCCCTGCTGCTGCTCCTGCTGCAGATACCACAGCCTCTCCCCCTCAGCACACACAGTTACTTGTTGACCCTGTGACTAGGAGAAAAGCAAAACAATGGAAATTAGAAATTAGCCTTAACCTTTCAAAGTCTGAACGAGATGACCAGGTGATAGAGGAAATAGAGGATACTGCCTCTCCTCGTAGAGCAGCTAAAGAAGACTCTAAAGCAGAGTCATCTGAGGAGGACTCAGACTCAGAATCTGCTCAGTCCTATTCTATGAGGGACTTGCGTACTCTGAGAAAAGATTTCAGACGTTTTTCAGGTGAACCACTTCTCACTTGGTTACTCTGATGCTGGAATGGTGGGGCTGCTACCATAACATTAACTCAGAGAGAAGTCAGGCAGTTGGGATCCCTGTCCAAAGATGCAGGTATTGATCAGGCATTTGGGGAAAAGGCTGGAACCACCAGATTATGGAGACAACTCTTGTCAGCTGTAAGGCAGAGATATCCCTATAAAGAGGAAATAGACTGCCCACAGGTCAAAGCACCCATGCTTGAAAAAGCTCTCAGGTATTGGAAGCGTTGGCTGTACAAGATGTGATCTATACTGATGAAAACACTGAAGATGCCATGCCCTAAGCCTATGATGCAAAGGTTTGTGCATGCTGCACCACCGTCTTCTAACCGTACACTATCAGTAATGTTATGGGTTTTAGAATTGGATGGAATTGTGGGTGGTGTGATTAAAACAGCATGAGAATATGAAGATGCCTTCACAGCTCCTTGTCAGGCCTGGGTCTCATCTGTAAAGGGAACAGCTGAGAAACTGTGTTTACCCTTTTTTCCTCAGATAGGAGGAGGACAGCGCATTGCAGCCATTAAAGAGGAGACGCCCTCCTATGAGATAGAATCCAGAGAAACAGAAATCAGCAAGAGGAATCCTATGGGTACTCCTGTGTGAGTGTGGAGAGGACATGAAAAAGTGGGATCAAAAACCTACTGCTGTCCTACAGGACCAAATATTTGAAGTAATATTGAGTAAGGTGAATGCAAAAGGACGTCCTTCTGAAAGAAGGCTGCTCAAGTCTCCAGTGTGGAGGTACCTAATCCAAATACGCAGGTGACTCAAGATCCCTCTACATCAGATATGAGTACTGGAGATGCAAACCCCAGTAATGCACGTCCTGACAATGTTGCAAGTGCTCAAGCTTAGAGGTGCCCTGCCTCCAGCCAGGTGAAGGAGAGGGAACACTGAATCTATTGGATTGTGTGGATTCGATGGCCTGGCACTTTAGAGACACAAAAGTATAAAGCCTTGGTGGACACTGGTGCACAGTGCACCCTAATGCCATCGAATCAAAAAGGGACAGAATCCGTCACTATTTCTGGAGTGAGGGGGGATCTAAAGAACTGAGTATTGTGAAGGCTGATGTGAGCCTCACTGGAATAAAGAGACATAAATACCTTATAGTGACGGCTCCAGATGCTCCATGCATCTTTGGCATAGACTACCTCAAAGAAGGTGACTTCAAGGACCCAAAAGGGTACCGGTGGTCCTTTGGTACTGCAGCTACAAAGACTGAGAATGCAGGATGGCTGCATGCTTTGATTGGCCTTTCAGATAAATCCTTTGTAGTGGGGTTGCTGAAAACTATAAACCAGCCAGTGCCAACTGCTACAATGCACAATAGTGCATTGAAGACAATATCGCACCAACAGAGATGCTGTGATCCCCATTCACAAGCTGATCCAACAACTAGAGAGCCAAGGAGTGATCAGCAGGACTCACTCACCCTTCAATAGTCCTATATGGCCACTGCAACAGCCTAATGGAGAGTGGAGGCTGACAGTGGACTATCATGCCCTGAATGAGGTTACACCACCACTAAGTGCTGCTGTGCCAGACATACTAAAACTTCAGTATGAGCTGGAGTCAAAGGCAGCCAGGTGGTATGCTACTATTGACATTGCTAATGCATTTTTTGCTTTTCCTATGGCACCAGAATGCAGGCCACAGTTTGCTTTCACCTGGAGAAGTGTCCACCAGTACACTTGGAATTGACTGCCCCAGGGGGGGAAACACAGCCCCAACATCTGCCATGGATGGTAGGATTTTATTTTTTTTTACTTTTTTTTTTTTTTTTTAAAAAACAGAAACATGGAATATTCTAGTGTGTCCTTGTGATTCAATTACTTCACTCTCTAAAGAAACTTAAGTTGTAGAATCTAAAATACTACTTTTAAAAAAAGAATGAGAAACTGGTCTGTATTTCTACCGCAGCACCCTCTCAATTAACTTTATGTGTGTGTAAATAAACAAGGTTTTAAAAACATTCTGATACTTCAAATTTTATTTTTAACTGTTTTTCCAAACTCTGTGAATTTTTAGATGCTATCAGTTTTATGTTTAAATGATTCGTATTCTAAACTTACTACTAGGATCCAGCAAAGTTAACATAAAAACATTTGTCTTTTCCTATAAATAATACAACACTGCCAACTAAGGGAATTGGGAATGATCAAATTCCTGTCTTAAGAACCACATCAATGAACTTAAAGGGCTGTATAACCGTAAATACTAAAAGATTGCTATTTACAGAAATCCCACCCAAATCCTCCAACAACATTGGTGTTTGCATTTAATTGTCTTTAGATTTTAATACTTCAGTAAGTCGTTTACTGAACCCAAACACTACATTGCATCATCCAGAAACTCAAACATAATCAAGTCAGATGTCAAATAAACTTCAGATTCTTCAAAGTGTTACTGAGCCATTCTAACAGCTTTTGGAAATAGAACTCCACAAGACAGTGCAAGTATTAAAAATTTTAATCATATTTATTATAATAAATACTATTTATTATCAGACTATATGCTTTAGGGTGCTTCATGTGTTATCTAGACTACCTCAAGAGCACATTTTCTTAATAGAGTATTGCTTCCTATTTTTATAGCTTCTGTTCTAGTTGGGTGGCAGAGTAAAATCTAAATAAGCAGCAGCTGAAGGCAGTTGGCCTCTAAGTATTTATTTCTTGACAATGAAGTGGGATGTCTGCCCTGAGTAAAGCGATGTGTGAGAAACTGTGTATGTTTTGATGAAAGGTTGGGCCCAAAGATGCAAAGAGAACCTTGTCACTGAAAACCACTGAATTGTTAAACAAGATTCAGTGTTTTGAATACAGGTCTCAGCTGGCTAGGTTCTTGTTACAAGGTAGAGTGGAAGATGGGGAAAACAGTTAAAAGATCGAAATACAAAGTATTTTTTTCTTTTGCTCTCTTTTCCCTATTACTTCAGAGAAACTGCAGAGGTAAAAAAGTTTGCAGAGCTAGAGATGAAAACAACTATCCTTTTTGAGGCAAAGAAGTAAAGTGTGAGATAAGATGTATTTGTCATGAAAAGTCACCCTCCTGTTGTGAAGGCAAATGCACAGGACAGAGCAGCAAACAAAAAAAAGACAGAAGGAAAATGCTGTTTGTGTCTCTGATGTTAATACTGTTTATAACCTTACTGCTTCTGTGAGGCAGCCTCACTTCAACAGCACAAGCAAAATCTTATCTGTGTCAAGTTATTTGTGACAGTGTAGGTAGTTGTTTTTGTGGTAACAGTTCACAATATTTTTGACTGAATATATCAGATTGTACTAAACCAAAATAAAAGAAACAGGTAGGGTGGTGAAAAGGTGTTAAGAAGACAGGAGTTAGACATGCCTGGGTACATGTACAGCACATGGCCATAAACTTTAGCCAGCAGACATTCAATGTATCAGCCAAATCCCTCCTTGTGGGTTGTTTCTTTCATTATATCTTCCTGGAATGGTATAGAGAAGATGACGTATCTCATGGGAGGGCCCCTGGAGTGCTGGATGTGAAAGCTGTGACTTTAAGGCTTATTTACTCTTTTCCATAAGATATTGGGTTTCACTGGGACCTGATTCAAATCAAAGACAACCAAACTGCCAGAGAATTGTTTTTCTTTATTAGGTAAGTCCATATCCAGCACATAAGCCTTGGTCTGCTGATATCCATCTCCACATTTCCTTTGTTTTTTCAAATTGTGAGTTTAGGTATTTTTTCTCAGATTCACCTATTTTCAACTCTTAAAATTTTGCTTGTTTTCATTGTAACGTTAGAAATCAAGTTATATTTCTGTTACTTTGGAGAACTTGTAGTAAAGGCATATGCATAATATGGCGAGCTGTAAAATGGATGGAATAAAAAAGCAGAAAGAAAAGTTGACAGAAGAGCAGAATCAGAAAGACTGATAACTGGCTATTTATATATTCATTTGACACTCCTAGGAGAAAAATGAGCTACTGCTGTAGTACCAGAAGGCTGAAAGATGGATAATGCAACACTGGTTAACCTTTTCCCAATTAGTTCTGTGGAACTAATGGCCATTGCCCCTCCCTGGAAGTGTTAATTTCCAGGCTGGATGAGGCTTTGAGCAACCTAGTGTCTGTGCCCATGGAGGGGAATTAGAACTAGATGATCTTAAAGGTCCCTTCCAACCCATTCTATGATTCTATGGCTCTGTTCTATGATTCTCTGACTGATGCCTGCAGCAGAAAAATTGTTCAAAACTGTAATAAGGAACAGACTTTAGTGGGTAGATACACTGAGAAAGAGTCAATATGTTTTTTGTAAGACACATCAAAGACATCAAAGACCTGAGAAAGCTCCTGGAAAAAGTCAGTACATGAACAAGGGAAATCAACTTCTTATAGTCTACTTGGATTTCCAAGGAGTTTCTGACATGATTTATCAGCAATAATTATTCAAAAAGGTAAATGGCCAAGGAATAACAAGCTTTCACATCCAGCTATCAATGATTTTGCAGTAATTCACTTTTTTTTTTTTGCTCTAATATCATTATGAATAGTAATTTATGGATGCTACTAATATTCCAAGATGTATACCTAGCCAAAATATCCCAAAGAATTGTCTCTAGATTCACTTTCAGTTTGCAGCAATTTGTTTCAGTCCTTATAATGTTCTCAATCTGTTCATGGTATCTGGCACCCACCCTACTTACACAGTTTTCCTTTCCTGAAGGGCCAAGACATATAAAGGAAAGAAACTAATTTTTGTATTCAAACTTTCTCCATTTAAACTGTGTCTTTGAATCCACTCAGGCTCCCATGTGAAATGAGTGAATATAAACTTTCTGTCTCTGCTGACTCAACAAAAGGGAAGGATTTATGGATGGGAAGGATTTATGGGCTGTTAATAAAACCTCTACGTTGGACTTCCAGAGAGCAGATTTTGGCCTATTCAGAAGATCAGTTAAGTGTGTACCCTGGGAAACAGCCCTTGAAAACAAAGGGGTCCAGGAGGGATGGACATACTTCAAGAAGCAAGTTTTGAAAGCACAGGAGCAGGCCATCCCAGTGTCCCAAAAGGCAAGCCAGTGGAGAAGACGACCGGTCTGGCTGAACTGGGAGATTTTGAAAGAAATAAGAGTAAAGAAGAGAGCCTACCAATTATGGAAAAAAGGGCTAACTACTGAGGAAGAATTTAGGAATATAGTTAGGTTGTGTAGAAAGAAAATTAGAGAGACAAAGGCACAACTTGAACTGAATCTTGCCACCTTTGTGAAGGATAACAAAAAGTCCTTCTACAGATACATCAATAGCAAAAGGAGGGGCAAGGAGAACCTCCATTCTTTACTGGACAAGGGTGGGAGTATAGTTATCAAAGATGAAAAAAAGGCTAAGGTATTTAACACCTTCTTTGCCTCAGATTTCAACAGTAAGACAGGTTGTCCTGAGCACAGATGGCTTCTGGAGCTTGTAGAAAGAGACAGGAATCTGAACAGCCCCCCTGTAATCCTGGTGGAAACAGTCAGTGACCTACTGAGCTGCTTGGATCCCCACAAGTCTATGGGACCAGATGGGATCCACCCAAGGGTGATGAGGGAGCTGGCAGAAGAGCTCACCAAGCCTCTCTCTATCATCTACCAACAGTCCTGGCTCACTGGGGATCTCCCAGATGAATGGAAGTTGGTGAATGTCACACCAATCCACAAAAAGGGATGGAAGGAGGACCCGGGAAACTCCAGGCCCGTCAGCCTGACCTCAGTGCCTGGCAGGGTTATGGAGCAGATCATCCTGGGGGCAATCACACAGCACCTACAGGATGGACAAGGGATCAGACCCAGCCAGCATGGGTTCAGGAAGGGCAGGTCCTGTCTGACCAACCTGATCTCCTTTTATGCTCAGGTGACCCACCTGGGGGATGAGGGGAAGGCTGTGGATGTGGTCTGCCTGGACTTCTGCAAAGCCTCTGACACCCTCTCCCACAGCATTCTCCTGAAAAAGCTGTCAGCCCACAGCTTGGACAGGAGCACCCTGTGCTGGGTTAGGAACTGGCTGGAGGGCTGGGCCCAGAGAGTGGTGCTGAACGGTGCTGATCCAGTTGGCGGCCGGTCACCAGTGGTGTCCCCCAGGGATCGGTGTTGGGCCCAGTTCTGTTCAATATCTTCATTGATGATTTAGATGAGGGGATTGAGTCCATCATCAGCAAATTTGCAGACGACACTAAGCTGCGGGGGAGTGTGGATCAGCTGGAAGGCAGGAGGGCTCTGCAGAGGGACCTGGACAGACTGGAGAGTTGGGCTGATTCCAATGGGATGAGGTTCAACACGGCCAAGTGCCGGGTCCTGCACTTTGGCCACAACAACCCGATGGGGAGCTCCAGGCTGGGCACAGAGTGGCTGAGAGCAGCCAGGCAGAGAGGGACCTGGGAGTCTGGATTGACAGGAAGCTGAACAGGAGCCAGCAGTGTGCCCAGGTGGCCAAGAAGGCCAATGGCATCCTGGCCTGGATCAGGAACAGCGTGGCCAGCAGGTCCAGGGAAGTGATTCTGCCCCTGTACTCAGCCCTGGTGAGGCCACACCTCGAGTCCTGTGTCCAGTTCTGGACCCCTCAGTTCAGGAAGGAACTTGAGGTCCTGGACAGATCCAGAGAAGAGTAATGCGGCTGTGAAGGGACAAGTCCTGTGAGGAGAGGCTGAGGGAGCTGGGGGTGTTCAGCCTGGAGAAGAGGAGGCTCAGGGGAGACCTCATCGCTCTCTACAACTCCCTGAAAGGAGGCTGGAGCCAGGGGGGGGTTGGGCTCTTTTCCCAGGCAACTTTCAACAAGACAAGAGGGCATGGACTTAAGTTGTGCCAGGGGAAGTTTAGGTTGGATATTAGAAAGAATTTCTTTACGGAGAGGGTGATCAAACATTGGAATGGGCTGCCCAGGGAAGTAGTGGATTCTCTGTCCCTGGAGATATTTAAAAAGAGACTGGATGTGGCACTCAGTGCCATGGTCTGGTAACCACAGTGGTCTCAGGTCAAGGGTTGGACTTGATGATCTCTGAGGTCCCTTCCAACCCAGATGATTCTATGATTCTATGATTTTGAATTGTACAACCTAAAGCATAGTGAAACTCCTGTGCTTTCGGTAGTTGTAGTTCTGCAACTAAAGGTCAGTTAAGAAGTGTGGTTTATATAAAGAAATCCCTTAGATGATAAAAATTGCATCAGAGTTATTAGGGAAGTTTCAATAGAAAATATTTTATATGCTTACGAAAGGATTTATCGTGCCTTCAACTTACAAAGACAATATTTCTCTTTATCATATCAGAAGTATTGGTTCGATGCACATGGTAGACTGTGCAGAGCTAACTATCTTTTATTGTCACTTATGGTATAGTAAGTCTACTAAAAAATCAACTTACTGAGCTGTAAGCATGGCGCTGTAGCTGTATTTGTAAAGACCCACTCTAGAAGAAAAATTGCCAATGATTTTATAATGTTCTGCTATTTGTATTTCTTATGGTTTTTTAAAGCAAAATAACTTATTATAGATTAGGAGATTGAAAAAAAATTATTTAATATATAGTTTTTCCTACCAACCTATTTACTGTGCAGAGTTGTAAATATATTATGTTTATATAATATATATATATATATATTTATATATAGAAAGCTCCTATCACCATGTTGATAAATATTCTTTGGAACCACCCTTTTTTCTAAGTAATCAACAATACATCAATTATTCAGAAGACAAGTAGTTAAGATTTTTAAAATGAAGGAACTCAGTGTTATTAGGTGAATCCATCTTTGCTCTAAAGTGTCCACAAAAAATAAAATGTTGAGAAATCTATAAAGAACTTTGCAAAAAACATGAATAATGTCTTTTTAAAATCTTTGAGACAATAGTTAACATATTGTTAAAAAAAATGTGTCTCACTGTTTTACTCTTAAAATAAATAATTCTGCCTTTTCATAGGTGTAATACCATTAGAGTGCAAACAAAATTTGTATAGAAAAGATCAGTACATAGTGCTCTTTGTTTGTAAAGAGCTACAAATAATTTTAATCTTTTAAGTGTCAGAAAATCCCTGAGCATTGTAAATAAAAAGCTAAAATTCTTGCTTCTAGTCGATAGATACTCATTTTTAACCTAGCTACCTAGCAGTAATAAAACTAGACTAACTGACTTTCAGGAAACTCTAGAAACATTTATGCATAATTTTATTACTTTGAACATACTGCAAAACTCAGAAATGGCTTTGCCCATATCTTAGGCTGCCAGTGTCTAAATGAGTCCATAAAGTAAAGCTGCCCTGCAGGTAGATTTACATGTAGCATTTAATTCTAGCAACTCCTTAGTAATTTTTGCAGCAATTTACCCTTGGAGGATTAGGATAATTTTTTTTTTAGTTAACTATATACAACCAGTAGGCAATACCAAACAACACTGAAATATTCACTGGATAAAGTATGAGACGTGTTTACAGCAATGTTTCACCACAGATTTCCCAAGTCAGAATTTGAAACTGCACTTTTGTTTTTCTGATAAAGTATAAAAGGTGTGATAAACTGGTGTTCAGAAATTCAAATAATACAGTAAGACCTGTTAGCATTGCAACTCTTGCTTTGCAAAAGTTTGTAGAATACGGAAATCAGTGAAAGGCAATGCCCACTCTGTTGCAAAGCAGAAATAAAATTGAATAATTGGAATCAGGGGAAAAAAACAACTGAAGAGGTACAGATTGAAATTCTCAAGTTTTAGTAACTCATTCTAAGAAACAAAAGAGATATTTTAAAAGCTGATGAAAAAATACTTGTAATTTTTTGAAGGAAACAGAGCACCAACATAATGTCTTCATACCTCCCAGCTGCATTAAGGAAAGACCAAGCCATTGCAACATGCAAACACCAGGATGGAGCGTGACAGTTTTATCAGTTGGATACACACACAAACACACAGCCAAGTCTCTAATATTTCTCTTTTTTGCAGTAGAAAGAAAGGAAGTTCTTCAACCCCCAACTGAAGGGAAAGCTAATCAGATTTGTCACAGTAACCTCCCTGATAAAAGCTTCAAAAGAAAAGAAAAAAAAAAAGAAAAGCCCTCTAAATCTGATTATATTCATATTTAAGTTCAGAAAAAAAACCAACACTTTTACTGCTTCTCGGTCTCAGTAACTGTCCTGGTTTGGGCCAGGATAAAGGTGATTTTCTGGTTTGTACTTTTGCCTTCAGCTAAGTCTCTTGTAAGTAGTTGCACTTGCTGAAATTAACAGCAAGTTTCTCAGACAGTGTCTGCTTCTAGGACTGGTACACTCGATGTTTATAGTTACTGCTAGAGACTGGTATGCAGAGCCAAGGACACTGCTTGGTTCTGAGGAACATCTTGCCCTCTGGAAGGAGAAAAGAAGTATGGAGGTCCCACCTGAAACCCTCCTTTTGAGATGGACTGGACAAGAGAGATGGCCAAAATTGACCAGAGTATTCCATCCCATACACGTCATACTCAGTATAAATTTGAGGGATCACAAGGGTCAAACCCTTCCTGCCCTTCCCTCCATCCCTTCCTTGCCTGTTCCTGGTTTTTGCTTCAGCATCCTGAGAGGATTCCATCCATTCCTCTGCCTGTGGTCCTGATCCGTGCCAGCCTGAATCTGTGTGTTCCTGCCTCCAGCTCCCGACTGCTGCTGACTCCAGGATTCCAGCCTGGACTTTCCCAGGGCTGCCCTGCAGCCTCGGTGGTGACGTGAGAGTTATTGGGGAGAAGGGGGGAGGAACGTGGTATCAATTTTCTTCTATATTTGTATATATTCAGTAATTTTTCGTATTTATCATTACTGTTTCATTAAAGCTGTGTAGTTTATTTTCCAATCCATAAGTCTCTCTCCCTTATTCTCTCTCCTTCCTTTATCAGGGAGGAGAGGAGGATTAATAGAGAGCATCTGTCATTCGGTTTAATTGCCAGGCCAGTGTTAAACCGTGACAGTAACAAACAACCCATTGGACACTTGAAAGCATGTGTTGGAAGGAAGAACTACTTGGTCCATAATAAAATAAGTTTTCACCAGATTTTCCATGAAAAAGAAATAAAAAAAGAGAATACATTCTTCCTCTCATCACTGAGCAAATTGCAGTAAATGGAAAATCATATCAGATTAGCAGTAATTTTACAGGAATAAAGTATGCTCCAGACTTACAATTTTCTTCTGTTGCATTTCCAAGTCAAGTATATAGCCAAAAATAAAGTGCCCTCTCTTAGTACATTAAAATCTTCTTTGTAGCCAAAACTTAGGCAACATGGTGGATCTGTTGTTGTTGACTACTGGAAATGCAGACATGCAAAAATAATGGTCAGAAACTTCAGAAACCATAAATTTTACCTAACATCAAGCTTGGGCAAAACCTTGGTGATTCAATGGAGGCTGTGTGTTCCTTCTCAGTACTGTCTCACGATTTTCTTTTTTCCAGGGTAAGTCTACCATGCATCACAAGCTATGGACATAGGGAGTAAACCACACACACACAAAACCTCAGACCAAAACAAAACCAATCTACAAAATTATATATGTCTGCCACTGTAATAACCTTAGTCTGTCTTTGAAAAGCAAGCATTTGACAACATAATAAATTTAGCTGAGTCATTCACTGTGACATTTACCATTATGAGGATGAGTTTATAACATATTCAGCCGTATTAAAAAAGTCAAGAAAACCTGAGAAGTCTTCAGGTAAAGGTAGTCACCCCTCCAAACTCTCACTTTACAAAAAAAGCAAACCTCTCAGTAGGGAAAATTTCTCCTTCTCTGTTCAAACCTGCAGTTTGGTGCTTCTGGTATTGCTGAGCAGATCTGAACACATTATTCTTACATTAACACTTCCACTGGTGTTTGAAAAGCGAGAATTTGGCAACACCTTTGTCCTGCTTCCTTTGTTCTCTGCTTCCTTTGTTTTTCAATCTTAAATTCCTCTGAGCATGGATTAGTTATTAGTGTAACTGTAGTATTTCAAAGGAATTGACAACAACTCTGCAAAGAAAGTTATTTCTTCTATTCAAACTTGATTTTATTTCATTAATGTGTTTGCTCATATTCTGCCTATGTATCTATCTGCAAACTTACCAAGAACTATTTTTGTCCTTAAACCACATACTTTCAATGCACACACTCCCTCATCCTGACTTTGGTATCTCAATTGTGAAAACAGAGACATGTACTCATATAACACATTATTTAATTAATTTGGTTGAAGAAACCTAGTAAGAAAGACATCTGCATAGGCTGGTGACTTTATCATTATACATCTCTAGAAGGGTTTGGTTTTTTTCTTCTTTGGCACAGAAAAGAATGAAAATAAACAAGACTTTGTACCTGATCAAAATAAAAAGCCATAATACCAAAGAGGGCACAAGCCTGCTTAGCAGAAAATAGGTTTAAATTTAATGTAAGTCCAATTTTTTTTTTTTTTTTCCCCATAAGTAATTAAACTTGGCTTTGACAGGGAAAAAAAGCTAGGAGACATCTGCCCTTTTGATACTTGACATTAAAATGCAGAGAAAATAAAAACTAAGGAACAGAAATGATGGAGGAAAATTTTGATTTGCAGAATGGTAAGAAAGATATAAGTTTAAATCAACCCAAAATGTCAAGATGCCTTTTTTCTCATGATAATGAGAAAACTACCAGAATAATACTTCAAGTCAAACATGATATTTTGTTTAATTTTTACCTATGAAGGGAAAAAAACGTAACCTGACAGTGTAACCTGAGAAGAAAGCTGCTGATGTACCGCTCTTCCCAAATACTCTCACTTAAAGTAGATGACATGTCAGGATTTATCCATGTCAGGAGCCAGCAAACAGCTAATTATCCTATCCTAAGCAGGCTATTTTTTTAATTTACAGTTTTACCCAAAAAACAAGTAATTCACAAAGAAGTACACACAACAAAGCTGCAGTATCACAGTAACGTCAACCAACATAACTACTGTCTTTTGCAATTAAACCTCCTGTAACCTTGTTTGAGAGGCTCCCTCTCTTAATTTGCCTTCATGGAAACATTCCGGTCCTCCCACTCTCTTCTATCACCCTATCTTACTCTGCTCTACCTTACTCTTCTCAAAAGTTTCCAGAAATAACTTACAGTCATTTATGAAGAATCCATATATTTCCTGTCAGTGAGAAAGTTAAATTAGTTCTTAAAAAAGCCTAATAAGCAATAAATTTACCTCAAAGGAAAGGTGAAGGCCAGCCAGTCATAAATAAAGAAAGCAGCAGAGAGAGGAATGTTTTCTCTTTGTTGGCTTTTGTATCCCTTCATCCACCCAGAGAATTACAGCTTGATTTAACAAAGGCCAAGGAGAATTTTACTTCCTACTGAAGAAAAGTGTTAGCTGAAAAGGTATAGAGATTGATATTTGGTCTAGCAAAGATTCATTTTCATCTTCAAACAAATGAAGTAATGTATATTTTAATTATGAACAATGACCATGATATGTACCAAATAAAAAAAATTAAAATCAAGTATTTGAGAGAAATATTAAATTGGTCTGGTCTTTCAGGAGAAATTCAGATATGTTTGGATAAAAAGGCTCACCTCTTCCACTGAAAAATCAGTTTTACAGAAGACCCTTCTTTAGATTAGGACAAAATATATTATGAACTACCAAAACCTCAGGGACCCATTCATCCCACATGTTCTCACCCCTTTCTTTCATTTATGCTCATGTGACTACTCAGATGGCTCAGTGATCTATTTGAGAAGTTACCATGCAAAAGAAAGAAAAGATTGAGAGGGAAAAAAAGAACCACAACAAACCACAATTTCAAAACCTCTTCCTCCAAGTCTATTAGTTACTAATCTGGTAATTAGCTAGTAAGGTTTAATAACAGCAAATGATATATTGACTCCATATCTGTGGAGAAGCAATTTTATACCCCGTTGTGCCTATCTTGCTCCAACTTGTGTTTCAAACCTGCTGATATATACAGCTCGTACGTGACTGGAATGACTGTAAAGAATGATAACATTAATGTTTTAAAAAAACAATGTATAAAAAATTCAAAAAAATTAAATCTCTCAGTGTAATGCACCTAACACTGGATCTTCCCTCCAAAGCTACTGGTGATGGTATGTTGCGCTCTTTACAAGTT
Organism: Phaethornis superciliosus; assembly: GCA_023637945.1. Lineage (NCBI taxonomy): Eukaryota > Metazoa > Chordata > Aves > Apodiformes > Trochilidae > Phaethornis > Phaethornis superciliosus. The sequence continues at coordinate 78,728,613 of JAJQWJ010000002.1, forward strand.
TTTCAGACCTATCTTCTTCTAATAGCATTTAAAATTAGAATTAGTTAGGAAACTCGTTTACAAGTAAGTAAAACTATTTCAAAAAGAATAAATCTTAGTAATGACATGTTATATTTATGAAATCCATTTTTCATCTAAAGAAAGTCAATGGATTTTGTAGTAGTTAAAATCTCACTGATTCAGGGGAATAAAGACTGCAATCATTACTTCATTTTGAATAAATATTTCAGTTACAATATTGAAAAACATATTGCATTTTGTCTGCCTGGCATTGTTATTTTATTTGATTGTTTTTATTTCCATAGATCACAAACTCTTTGCATTTATTTCTACAAAGTCTGATATGGTTGTATCAGTAGGTTTTTACTTGCATTTCTTTGTTATTTCCTTCCCTCACAACATGGAGATACATAAGGGGAAAGGAATAGAAAGAAAGGAGAAAAAGGAGAAAAAGTCTGGGTGCTCATGAAAAATTCAGAGAACTAAGAATAGAGCAGGAATAGCAAAAAGGGCAGGTGAAATATGAAAGGAAGAAATAATGCAGAATGATAACAATAATAAATGCACATTGAAAGAAGACAAAGTACAAAGGTACTTGGGAAAAAAAAAAAGAAGATAGATGGGCCTAAGAAAAAAAAAATCCTATTTCATGACAAATTTCTGATATTTAAACAGTAGGTTTTGTTCTGCAGAGATATAAGTGTGAATAAAAGGTGAGGATTTTTTCTGTCTGTCCTCCCCCATCAGTAATCTAAGGAAGACCAGCTGACAAACTATGGCACTTGCCTGGCAGAAAGTTTTTTATGTTCATCTCTATCCAATTAGAATGGGACAATCTATGTACTAGGATACAGGACAAACTTCTTTGCAAGTGTTTTCCCTTTCACCCTTTGGAGCATTTATCATTTAATAGCTTTACAGGAATCTCAAAATCGAAAGAGCTGGGAGCTTGACAAAACGCTCACAGAACTTCTGTGCCAGTTCTCCTCACTGCTCACCTTCCCTCCTTCCTTTCTTCCTGTCCTTCCCTTTTCCTTTTTTTGAGAAACATTCTCCATTGATACTTCATTAAAACTGGCAAGTTGCTAGTAGCGACACATTTTGATGAAACCACAGTTTTTCAGTGGAAAAAAAAATATATATATTACTTGGAAATGTTTTGACTGACCTCTTCTGAGGCCATGGTTTCACATGTCAGAGTGAACCATAATAATAGCTCAGCACTGCTGAAAACAGGCAAGCTCCAGAGATCCAGAGACATCATGACAGTTCTGGTATGCAAAGGCCACCTGAGGGCCACAAATCCTGGGCACTGGCTGCTGCTTGGTGACACTGGTCTTCTTGAGAAGTTGACAAATATGCTCAGCAGTGTCCAGGCCTGTCAGTTTTCATTGCAAGGAATAATGGGAATTAGCCATTGTGGAAGAAAAGTATTTTTAAAAGGGAGTGGTATTACTTGCTTATGAAACCCAGAAGCTTGTGATTATGGCACTGATAAGATTCGAACACTGGAAAACAGGCTCAGCTTCCACTAACTGGGATGTCTGCCTTTTTTTTTTCTAGCTCTATTGCTATTTTCAGACCCTGTAATAACTTTATGTAGTGAACATTCCTTTGGGCTTATCTAGATCCTGAAAATGAGCTGTTTTATGAAATGTGCATAATTTATAATCCTGTTTGCAAGAAATTAGGACAGAAGGGACTAACTATCCTTCTGTCTTTCAGAAGTGATAGCATAGGAATATTTATACACACACATACAACCTCTGAAAAACTCACCTGAATGCAACGGAAATATTAAGCATAACCAATTTTCTGCTTTCCCTTATGTCTGGAACAAATTTGATTACTCCATACATAATTCCAAACAGATCTTTACATGATGAAGCACTGCATATCATGTACAAAGCTAATATTCTAGCCACCTTCACAGAACTCCTTACTTTACTGTGCCTAATGCTAGCACATACTAGAAGTACGCAAATGAGTGCATAACTAATGCTGAACACAAAATATAGTACCTTTATGAAAGCTTTATTTACATGTGTTGCTCTCTCACTATGTTCCATCTTTAATGAAAGCTGACTGATTCTATTGAAAATGCCAGGCATTACTCAGACTGATGTCTACGTAGAGTCATGAAGTTTTCTACTGAAGGTGGACTGAAGGAATCATTCATCAATGACTTATATTGTGTAAATATGGATTAATTCCAATATATATAAAAAACCAAGCATTGTTTAACTTTGATTATACATTTCAGGTTTTCACAATGCTATGGAAGAAATTCTTCTCACAGAGATAATAAATTTAAAAAAATTTAAATATATATTATGTTTATAGATGCGTGTTATTTTTGTTATAAAGATACAGATGTATACATCTATAAAAAACGTAGAATCTATAAAAAGCTTAAAAAACTATTAAAAACCTAGGACTATTAAAAACCTAGAATCTACAAGCAAATCTTTAAGGAAGGAAGGGAGATCTAGAACATGGATGATTTGTCAATATTCCCTTTTTTAAAATTGTTTTTCAAAAAGTCATGCCACAGTAAGGGCTGTTCTATACATAAACACTTACGAGTGTCTCGTACCTGCAGCTGAGTATTAAGTCATGTTATAATTTTATTCCCTATCGTAATTTCATTTTATGCTAAGTAAACTAGAATTTACAATTTCACAATAAACTGAATACAAAACAACCTTATTTAGGCTGTTTATCATACTAATAAGACTGTAAGTGTAATAAATAAACATAAGAAAGCTAAAGAGGGTTATTTTCAGTTCAGAATGTTGCTAAATACACCAGGCTTCGTTGCTAGACACTTAACGACTGTCTTTCCCTGCATGGTCTATTAGTATTGCCAAATTCCTGAGACAGATGAAAAATTATGCATTTTAGTTCCACAGCACATCTCAGAGGAACAGGCCTCTTGTTATTTTACTGAAATGATTCCTCGCCTATCAAGCCAATTCCTTGCTTGTGTATATAGTGTTCCACCATCTCACTTTACCTTTAATTGTACTCATGGGAGAGCATCAGTGTCACTAACTTTAGCAAGGGACCTCTGATACCCACTAGCTGCCTTGTCTTCTGCCACTGCTTCCTCTGTTTCTGAGTCAGGCAGGATAAAATCAGCTTAACTGAGAATAGTATTTTAAATATATAGCAAAATCAAAATAGTCTAACATACAGGAACAAATATACAGCTGAGTTATTGGAGTGCATGGGTTAGACACAGTTGAAGTAGGAAGTGATGTTTAATTCTAAATTATCCCTTTGATACACGGAATTTTATGGCTTCTTCCCTGCACGGCTGTCTTCAGTTTGGAGAAGAAATGAACACGGACTGAGGTGTTATCTTGCAGTAAACCATTTTCTTATAAACTCCAGAACTGTTTATTTAAATAAGTGAAGAGGAACTCCATGGATGAAAGACCATGAGTCTTTCACTGCTTGGAACTGCAGTAGCTAAGTCTTACAATCCCTTACCACTATAGCAGAAGCATTAAACCTGACTTAAACACCATTAACTCCTTGATTAAAGCAAAAAACAAAACAAAACAAAAACAAAAAAAAACGCAAAAAACAAAAAAAAACCCCACAACCCACCTTTGAACGGTTACATATCAGAGAATTAAATTCACTAGAATATTTTTAGCTCACCAACAGCAGAAAGTAAGATATAAAAGTGTATTTTAAAACTTTCTTTTCTTCAGGAGAAAAAAAGAAAATTCTTCCTTAGCTGCAAAATTATATTTCTGCCTCTGTCTCTGTAGGATCACATCTCCAATCTCTCTCCTGAAGCTAAGCCTTATACACTTACAAAACAATGTAAGAATTGATGAAGCCTCTTTTTAAAGTAACAGTTCCCACTTCAGACTCCTGGGATACCTGGGCTGCAATTTTTTTTCACTCTGCTTGAAGTGTAGAGGCTGACAGAGATTTGAACTCATCTTCCCCATTCTTGGAGATTTGCCTCCCTGGATTAGGGCCAATTTAGAAAGATCACAGATAGTGACTGTGAATAAAGCTGCTCTTAATAAATGACTGAGAGCTTCCTTGCCTTTTCTCAGAATCTGCTTTTTAAGCTAAGGCTCTCACCCTTGACTGCATCAGTCTTGCACCTGCCTATGTACCTTGTTGATCCAGACCCTGCCTTGCAGATGGAGAATCTCATCACTATCACCAATTGGTCATTGGACCAAAGTTGACCATGGTTACTGTTTCCGGACCTGATCCTGACTTGCTGACTCAACTTTCTGGCCTTACCTTGGATCCACGTTATCACCATACACCTTTCTGATGATTATGACTCTCACTTGAGGCTGCCTCCAATCCCCACTCCTGGCCTGCTGCCTTGCTTGGGTGCCGCAGGATGGGACCTTGTCTGGTGAGGCCACTGCCTCTGCTGATGCTGTTCCTACGCTTGGCTCCTGTCTCCCCTTTCATTAGGGAGCTACCTGAAAGCTTACAGTCTTTAAAAGAAACAGCATCTTTCATATGTACGTTTGGAATTGCCCATGCAATTCCATATATTTAAGGCTGATGGAATAAAATATCTTCAGAAACTCCTCTCTCAGGTGGAAAAGGGATTGGGAAATATTATTGAGCAACCTTCAGTACAAAAAGGTAATTCCTCTGGAATGTACTTAATAGAAACTGGAATTTGGAAATTTTGTACTGGAAATATAGTACAAAAAAAATATTGTGATTTGCACAGCTTTCTAGATAGAATGGTATCTCCCAAGGTCAATATTAGCATTAGCTGTTGCAAGTATCGAACAGTTCTCTACATTAAAAACAATAGTATTTTCCTTGTACCTTGAAAACAGCCCGTAAACAATGTGTTATTCCTCTTTCAGCTGTGTAAGAAGGAATCTTCTCAGAAAAATGGTAAATCTGTGGTTTAAGGCAACACTGCCTTTTGAGATAAAAGCTGGACATTGCAACTAATTTTAATGGCTTCCCCAACATAAAACTACTACATGTGATGATGTGGGGAGCTCTGATTTAGCCTCTAAGAGAGAAAACACCTACAGCCTTTGCTGACACAATCAGCATCTACAGAATTATTACAAGCGATAGTATGACATACTTCTGATACCTCTGTATCAGTCACCTTGATGTTTCATGTAGCTTCATATAGTCTTTGCTAACACAAAAAAATCAAAACTTTCTGCCTTTGACTTGTGGCAGAATTAGTTTCTTCTCTTTTCCAATGTACTTGATTACTGTCTTCAAACAGTCACGAAAAATGCTTTAAATCTGTAAAACTTACAGCAAATCTCAGTGCTTATTGTTATCCTTAGTAGTCCAATAAAAATTATTTTGCTACTCATACAAAACAAAAGACTTTTTAGGGTGTGTACTCTGGCTCAGAAGATTGAATGCTTCTATCACAGACACTGTCACAGTCATGATACACCTTGAAGATCAAACTTGACAAAACTCAGAACTGTACAGGCAATACTAGGGTTCAATATTAGATCATGATAGGCCGTGAATTGTACTGATTCAGAATATTTGGACAAGAGTTCCTAGATACTGGGTTATATATAGCCATAAAATCAACCTCACACACACATTTTTGTATATATTTACTCTAGCATGAGCCCCTTCAGGCAGGTAGAATAAGAGAGATATTTTGTAAATATATGTAAGTATATATTAAAATAAGTTTACATATTGACAATTAAAATTGTGACAATATAGTGACCTAGTGACAACATAGTGACAACTGAAATATTTTCTATTTCATGATTTTTTTCTAAAGGTACTGCGTAAATGTAAGTTGTTTGGGTGGAAGCATGCAGGAAAAAGCATGGGCTGAAAAAAAAAAATACTGTCTGAGCTGTTTCCTGAATTAACTTTATCTATCTAGTTAAATTTAACTGCCTAGGAGTCCTCTGGGGGAACAGACACCTAAAGTACATCCAACTCCTTTTATTCCCTAGAGGTTCACAAGTCAGGAGTACCAGTCTACTGAGCACTTGACATTTTAAAAAAGATTTTCAATTCTCTTTTGACAGTCTCACCTTATTTTTGTCCCTGGAATACACAGAAAATGTTCTATCTTTCCAAATCTACATGATGGGTTGTGGAACTCCTTATCACATCCCAAGGTGTCACCTCCTGCTCAGCTCTGGCCAGCCAAGTCCTCCGCCCTAGCCAGGGCTATTAATTTTAAAATTGCTCCTTTGAGACAACTGCAAATCAGTGAAGTCAGACTCACACACCTTAGTTTACCAACAAGTGTAAAAGCAGAGGACAGAGATAATATTATGTTTTGACAGGCAAAATCACAAGCAGTTACCCATCTGTTTTCAGTTCAGGTGTGCAATTCAGTATATTCTCTTAGCACTGCAGAAAGCAATTTTTCTTCCTTGTGTTTAATTTTTTTCTAAACAAACAGTTTCTTTGGGTAAGCTCTACACTTAAAGTTTGATCAAAACTTACATTAATAACTACTCCGAGAAGATTTGATACATTCAATGCCTTTTCTTTATCTGTGAGAGATAGGAATTAAAGAAGAAACACTGCCTTACACACAGAGTCAGGAAATCACCGTAACACTGAGCACTTTTAGGTACTACCAATTGTCACTTAGCTCAGAAAAATTCAAGTTCGTCTTCTTTTAAAGGCAGAACTATTCTAAGAAATGCCTCTGTGCAGGTGTTAAAGTTTTAACAGAAGGACACCTATCACAAGTCTTAGGATTTTAAAGGAAAAAAGAGAAGCCAGGCTGGAAATCAATTTTTAGTTAGCCAAAATATTTGTTTGCCTTGAAATGGAATCTTTTGTTTGCTAACCTTAATAAGTCTTTTTAAATTTTAAATATTTTTTTAATTACTTTGTTTTAAGGATAATAACTCTAAACACATCTATACTCCTGTACTATAAAGTAAAACTTACAAAAAGTCAAGAAAAAATAATTTAAGTTTTTACCTTTTTTCCAAGATTGCTTACTTTTAGTGAGTATGCATATTTATGTATTCCTCCATAACTTTTTTTCATTTTCCTTACTATTTACTAGGGGAAAAAAGTGTAATCCTACTTGTCAACAGAAAAAAAAAATTGTGTTTTCTCAGCTTGATCAGCTCCTTTCTTCTTTTCCCAGAGCTGTGCAAAATATGTGTTTTGGCAACACAGAGGACAGAATGGGGACAAGAACTTGTGCTGGAGAACCAGTGGGTGGATGGATTCAGGAAAATATTCTGTCTGTTTCAGTCAGAAACCCATGTAAAGGTATTTCATTTCCTCTCCACATACTGGAGCTGGATTCTGGGACCTGCTTTCTGCCGTGGCACATCTCTGTTCCTGTCTGCAGCTTCTGGTCTCCACCATCCATAGACACCAGCATTGCCTCATTCCCTGTATGTGCAGTCACACAGCCCGTGTACTGAGCTGTCAGGGTTTAACACTGGCCCAGCAATTAAACCAAATAACAGATGCTCTCTATTAACCCCCTCTCCTCCCTGACAGAGAAAGGAGAGAGAATAAGGGAGAGAGACTTATGGGTTGGAAACTAAACTACACAGCTTTAATGAAACAGTAATGATAAATAGGAAAAATTACTAAACATATACAAATATACAGGAAAACTGATGCCACGTTCCTCCCCCCTTTCCCCCATTAACTCTCACGTCACCACCGAGGCTGCAGGTCTGCAGGACATGAGCACATGGTGAAGTATTCAGTCATTCTCCCCATGTTCACTCTCATTCTCCATGTTCCTCCAGAAAATGCAATGGACCTGATGTTTTGGATTCATTCTGCATCACACTGATGCAGCTAAATTTGTATATTACCTCTTCCAGGTCATTAATGAAAATACCAAATAAGAAAATATCCAACAGGTGTCACTGTAGTGTCATCAGGTAGCATGTATTTTATGTGTTATACTCAGTTTTATAACAATTCTCACATTTCACTCTAACATATTTCACTACAATGCTCCTTCCATAATGTAGGTCAGTACCTGTACCATTCAATACCATGATTTAAATCTGAGACTTATCAACTCAATGCACTAAACACTGCCAATCACTTTAATTTCAAAAAGACAGTATTCCTCAAGCTGGTATCTGAATGCTTAGCTTCAAACTTAAGATCACAATGTATGAAAGCACTGGTTGGTTTTCAACCTGCCATGTAGATGCTCATATTGCCATTTTACATTAAATTACATTAAATTACATTAAATTTTACATTAAATTTATTTCAAGATGCCTACTTAGATGGAAACTAAACAGGCAAAGATGGACTCCCAACTTACAAAGCAATTCTGGAGTAATAATCAAGAAGGTGAAAAACGAATCTAAAGTGTATGACATTGTTTGACTGCTACAGAAATGAAAAGATAACACTTTATTTTTCTACTGGTATCTTGAGAACAATTCTAATGTATCTATTTCAGATACATTTTTGCTTCAGTTGTCACATAATAGTCATTGATGATAACTATAGGCTAAAGAATGATATACAGAATGAGGTGTTTTTCTTCTGGAAAACTTTGTATTTATTTTATTTTTATTTCTTTGATTATATTTAGAATTAAAAGATAAGTTTTGAAAGTAGCTGTCCCATAAATTTCATGTACTCATCGATCATGCACAGAATATTGTTGGAGGAATTTTATTCAACAGTCCTTGTCAGCCCTCAGATAATCAAAATTGATTAAAGTACTTCCCAGAAAACAAAGTTAAGATTTCATGAACAAATAATTGTTATGAAAAAAACACAGGTAGCTGTGGGAAAGCCATGGAATTTTTAAATAGAAATACAAGGGAAGAAAAGTAACTCTGTAGTGTTATTGAGGTTCCCCTTGTCATTGCACAAAAGAAAACTGTACTGTGATTCTTCAGTTACAGAAAAACAATATTATAAAGATGGGAAGCACAAGGATGCAGGTCACAGCAAAAGTTCAGACATTAATAATGCCCTTGATCTATGAACATCCTGTGCACATTACTGTGATTGTTCAGTACCTTGTGAGGCCATAAAGGAGTCTTCAAAATAGGGAAGTTCATTTACTTTCATGTACCACATAATCCTTCACTTCTGTTTCTTCTAAAGTGCTTGGCCACAGCTGGCTTTATTACTAAGGCAAACTATGTCATGGTTTGGGTTTGTTTGGTTTTTTTTCTTTTTGTAGCTTACTGATATGAAATCTCATTTTAAGAGTTTTATTTTCCTGTTGTTCTAACAGGAAACTGAAAATAATCTTTAGAACTTTTATTTTCTGCAATGCTCACCAATAGTGCTATTAAAAAATGTTAGGCATAAAGGGATGAGAGAAGTCCAGTGGGAACAGGGACTAAGCAGGATGTCAGGAATTACAGCTTTTTCTAAGCTGAACTTTCCCTTTTAGAAAGTGGATGCAGTGGTTCCATTGTCTTTGCTTCCTTTCTGATCACAGATGCACGTGTCCCTTCCCCTTCTTGCACCGACCTGCTGCAGCTTCCTGAAATAACACGAAAACAACCTGGAAACACAGAGCAGTTCACAGTGTACTGAAAAGTTCAGTGAAGATTCTGAAAGACAGTCTAAAAGGGAAAGGCAGCCTCATGTAGTGCCATTCTAAGGCTGAGGGAGATGACAGAAATGGCAGCGCTGCTTTCTGCAGGGGAGAGCTGATAAACCATCTGACCCATAACCTGTAGATTTTAGCCATGCTACAGGATGAATAGCAAATAGGCAGCTTTTCCATATATATCTTCAGCAGTTACATTCCCAGTGTACCTTCAGACTTTCTCAAATCACAAGGAAGCTGAGAAAAATCAATTTTTATTTAAAAATAAAATCCTTAGTGATTCCTGTGTGATCTGTATTTCTCTGTACTTCAGTTAACTACATTTAGATAGCAAAACATCTACAAGAATTATCTTTGCTGATACACCCTCTGAGATTCTGTAGTGCAGGATTACAGATCCTGCATGTTCTGGTATCAGAAATAAGTTTTAAAATTAGAAACAAAAATTAAAGTCTAAGATGTATAGATTTAACTATTGGCAGAGATGATTAGAATTTTGTCAGTGGAACATTGACCCAAAGTGGCAACTTGACAACGTAAGTATCATTCAAAAAAAAGCGTTAAATTCATCTGAGTTTTCCCATCTCAGAAAAGTACTGTAATCTCTGAATAAGCATTTTTTATTTTTTTTTGCAATATATGTCTCAGTCACTGAGGTGAGCAGCTCTGGTGCTGGCAATGATCCACAGCAGAAAGCTCCAGTGTGGTGCACAGAGGGGTCTCCTGAACCAGAGAAACCTCAGGGGAATGGAGAGACCTGCCAGCAACCCACAGCTCACGTGACAGTGGCTGACAAGACCTTGATGGGGCCAGGAACAACTGGGGCCAAGTTCACACCCCTATAAAAGAAATCCCTAGGGAGTGCCAAAAACCAGGGAGTGGTGCAGCAGTTCATATAGGAAGGATGCTGTAAGTCTACTGGCTCCATCAAGGAGCAAAGATATCCACCCAGAAGGCGGCCATGCCCACAACTGATGCAGCGTCACAGCTGTATCTCCATGGGGACATGCTGCTACCCAGGTACCAATCCACAGACTGTGCCTTGTTCTCACACCAGTACCAGATGGCAGTAGTCAGCACAAATGTGGGAGGTGCACCCAGGTAGAGGAATTCCTCCATTTAGGGACAGAATTCTGTGTTTAAGTAAGTAGGTTGAGAAGTACTGAGGGAGTCTGAGAAGGACATACAGTATAGGATCCATACCCTACCACCCCTGGACAGCTCTGTCAGGAAGACAGAAGAGATGACATGAAGGATCCCCTGTCCTCTCTCCACCCATCAGAAAGTGGGTGGAGGGACCAGGGATCAGGAACTTAAGGGATCAGGGGCAATAGTGAGAAGTTCCTGCTTGGTGCAGCACATATATCTCCCCCATGACTATTGCACCTTCCCACATGCCCCTGTGTAATAGGTATAAGGCTCTGCAAGTGCATTCTAATAATGATGAGGACAACAGTGACATTTAAATGCCTCAGCATCTTTACAGTATTTATGGCCATACAAAACCTCTTCCCTTCCCTGGTTAGGGCTGAGCTGGTGAAGCTGCACATGGAACAGTGACAGGAGGAGCATGGAACATGCAGCTGTCCTACCAGCTCACACCACCAGGGAGTCCAAGTACAGGTTTGCTAAGAGGGAGATGCTCCCAGACCATAATTTTGGATCACTTACCATGGGGAAAGTCAATAAATACAAGTACCTGGTGGGAGGGCAGGGCCTGGGGTGGCTCTGCAGGGTCTTGACAGTGTTAAACCACGCACACAGGGATGGGGAGAGAGAACCATGACCCAACTTGTGTCACGGGCTGAGTCACCACAGCAGAGAAGACAAAGGTTTATCTTCAACAAGATGGAAGGTGAAGGGGTGACTCAGGAAGGTGTAGGTGTTACCAAGGTTAATTAGCCTACACACTGCATCAAAACCACTTCCATAAGGAAAAAAAGAGGGGTCATTGTCACAGGAGACTCCGCTGAGGGCAACTTAAGACCCAATGTGCCAACCTGAGTCACTTTTTAGAGAAGTCTGCTGCATCCTTGCAGCCTGGATTAAAGATGTGAAGAGAAAACTGCCTACCCTGGTAGAGCCATCAGATGCCTATTCATTATTGCTTTTTCATGCAGGATGCAATAGAGTTGCAACAAAAAGTCCAAGGGCAATCAAGACTTTAAGGCCTTGGTATGACTGGTTAAGGGATCAGGAGCACAAGTAGTCTTCTCCTCTATTCCTCCATTTGCGGAGAATTATGAGGGAAGAAATAGGTAGATGAGGTCTTTCAGTCTGCTCCATGATGTTCTGAATACACTGGATTTTGTACATAGAGACATTTCAGTAAATGTCTCTATGCTAATGCACACAGCATGATCAATAAATAAGAGGAGCCAGAAGCTTTGGCCCAGTCACAGAAATACAACATCATCGGTATAAGCAAAACTTGGTGATTCCTGTTACTGATATCTTGTGGCAGATGGCTATAGGTTCTTCAGAAGGGACAGGAAAGGCAGGCAAGGTGGGAAAGTGGAGCTGTAGGTAAGGGAGACTTTGGATTGTAAGGTGCTCGCTGTTGGTGACAACATGGTTGGCAGCTTCTGGGAAAGGATGAAAGGGAAAGCAAATAAAGCAGATGGTTTCATAGACCCCCCAGCCAGGACAAGGACACAGTGAATTATTCTACAAGGAATTAAAGGATATCTGTAGATGAGCTGCCCTTGTTCTTATGGGTGATTTTAGCTTCCCAGACATCAATATGGAATATTATAAAGGAGGTCAAGGAAATTCCTGAAGCAGAGTGAAAATAACTTCTTGGTGCAGATACAAAGTGAGTCAACTAGGAAAGGTTCCAACTATGAAAGATTTGTTGCTGTATGGGGACTTGTGGGTAAAGTGGTAATTGGTGTATGTCCTGGTCAAAGTAACCATGAAGTAATGGTTACACCCGGATTAACTCTGGTTAATACCAGAGCCCTGTTTTGGAATATTGTGACTAGGAAGTCTGATAACCAGCCATCCAACTCTGAACTTATTCAAGACTTGCTGCTCCAACTGGGTGCACGTAAGTCTTTGGGGCCCAATGGGATTCATCTCATGGTACTGAAAGAGCTGGCTAATGTGATCACAGGACATCTTTCTATTACTTCCCAATGGTCTGGGGACTCTGGAGAGGTCCCAGTTGAATCGAAGGTGGCAAATGCTGTCCTAGCTTTCAAGAAGGGTAAGATGGAAGACTCTGGTAATTACAGGCCAGACAGTCTCACTTCAGTGAGGTTATTCTGGGAGTTATTGAAAACCACTTGAGAGACAACAGAGTTATAGGCCATAGCTAGCACAAGTTCTAGAGGGGAAAGTCCCACTTACTTAACTTAATATCCTTTTATGACATAGTCACTCATTTAGTTGACAATAGAAAGCCAGTAGATGTAGTGTGGTTTTTGGCTTTTAGGAAAACTTTTGATACTGTCTCTCATACCATCCTCTTGGACTAAATGGCCAGCAAACAGCTAGACAAGTCCATAATACAGTGGGTGAGCAACTAGATGACAGGTCAAGCTCAAAGAGTTCTAGTAAATGAGCTTACATTAGACTGGCAACCAATCATTAGTGGGGCTCCCCAGGGCTCAGTTTTAGGGATAGTGCTCTTTAATATGTTTATAAATTGTCTGGATGCAGGAATCAAATGTACATTAATTAATTTAGCCAATGAAACTAAACTAGGGGGAGCTGTGGACTCCCTTGTGGTCAGAGAGGACTTAGAGCTCTGATTAGACTAGAAAACTGGGCAGTCACCAACTACATAAATTAAATGAAAGCAAGTACAGTATTCTTCCTCTGGGATGTATTTGTCCGGGTTACATGATTGATTTGGGGCATAAGGAGAACGAGCAGCTCCATGGAAAGAGATTTGGAGGTTTAGGTTGATGGCAAACTGAGTATGAGTCAACAGTGTGCCCTGGCAGCCAGATGGGCCAACCATGTCCTGGGGTGTATCAAGAACAGCAAAGCTCACCAGTTGAGGGAGGTGGCTGAGTACAGTGTGCAGGTTTGGGTGTCTCAGTATTAGAAGGACATTAAACTATTAAAGTGTGTCCAGAGGAGGGTGACTAAGATGTTGAAAACTCCTGAGAGCAAGACTTGCAAGGAGCAGCTGAGGCCACTTGGTTTGTTCAGCTTGGAGGAAGCTGGAGGATGACATCATGGCAGTCTACAACTGGAGGAAGAGGTGCTGATGTCCTGTCTGGTGATCAGCAATAATACATGAGGAAACAGAATGAAGCTGCATCAGGGTAAATTAATTTCGGACATTAGGAGAAGGTTCTTCAGTGGAAGGGTGGTTGGTCACTGGAGCAGGCTCCCTAAGGAAGTGGTCGTGACACCATGACTGTCAAGAGTTCAAGAAGTGTCTGGATGTCATACGCTTTACTTTTAAGGAGTCCTCCAAGGAGTAGGGATTGGACTTGATGATCCTTTAGGGTCTCTTCCAACTTGAGATATTCTATGTTGGGAGTTTTTTTGAGGGGAAAAAAAAAGTTTTGACTTGAGCTGTGAAATCAAGCTGTTCAGTGACAGCTGACACTGAACTAAAAATGTTTTCCAAAGAGCAAAATCTAGCTGCCTTTTTAATATGAACCTTGATTTTACAGAGCGTAAAATAATTACATTTACATCACTTTGTTGTTTTTGGTTTTTTTTTTGTCTTCCGGCTCCAGAAAGAAATCGACCACTGCAGTGTGGAATCCCAAACACAGTATGCAGCCATATCTGTTAATAACATTTGCAGTTCCAATCTCTAGCTAAAAATGATCTACATGTATTTATTCCATATAAAGTTTTGTATAAATAATAAGTGATGATTTTCATGACTGAAATTGCTCTATTTCCATAGGACAGCTCCATCCTGAGATTTACAGTCCAACTCTCTTGGAAGTGGTAGATGTGAAAACCTCTCAGTGCTTAGCAGTTAACTTAGTTCTGTCAAAAACAAGAGAGCAGGAGACAGGCCTGGCCTACCTAAGTGGTATTTACTTTCAAAGAAGAAAAAGTGAATCATAATGGGGGAATGAAACCATTACTGCCCCCTCAGAAATCGATGATCTATGCAGAAAGCTAGAATTGAACTTCATATGATCTAAAAAAAAAGATTGAATATAAAAGCTGACCTAAGAAAAAGACTGGATATAAAAGCTGTCCACAGCTGTCCCTCTCTAATCCAGGATTCTCTCCTGCAGAGGCTGAGCCCTGAATTGAGTCTCTGACCATGTCAGAAAATTAGTTTTTTATAAAGACAGAAACGGAAAGATACATGATTTTGCTTTGGCCTTAGTACAGGTAGATTAGGCATGACTTTCATTCAATTCAATAATTTTTAATACTTTTAAACCCTTTGTAGCTTATTTGAGTGGGTAATTTTCATCAGAATATTATAATAATAAGTGGACACCTTTGCACCCGTCTAGAAAGGCAAATCTGAGAGCTGGTAATGCAGGAGTAGAGGAAAACTTTTTTTTCTCTGGTCATCTTTACATGTGAATGCTCTGTGTTTTACTGAAATATAGCTGGAAGTGCATGTGAGTAGGAGAGTTCAGAATAACACAGATGAAAGAGTTTGTTAAAAAGTAGGAAATATATTACCATATATCTTCCTGTACAGCAAAAAGGGTCTGTCACCAGCTCAAATCTTAAGCAGTATGTAATTTCTGATTGTATATAGTAAGGTTACTTCACAAAACAGAAAGCTGCATGCAATTCTTTCTCTCACTCATCCACTGGATTCACTTTGTGTGCCCAAACCAGCACTCCAGAGCATCATGAACATTTTCCTCTCTCTCTAGGCCTAATTAATTTTTCATTCTTCTCTGCCTACTTACACAGCCTCGGCAGGGCTGAACAGTTTGTAAGGTAAGTGTCTTCCCTGGGAAATAACAGAATGTGTTTGAAGTTCCTTAGGCGGGCAGGAAATTAAACCTGGATCTCCAACCATCTGGCCAAGTCTCTGACCAATACGCTGTTAAAAAAAAAAAAATAAAAGGGAGGGAAAACTTCCCTTATCATATCAGAAGAAGGATGAGCCCAGCCGTGTTCTTTGGAAGCAATTAAAATAGCAGGCTACTCCTAGGCTATGCATCCCACATGGCAGATACATCCCCATGGTGTCCAGTGAGGCACAAGAGATGAAAAATTTAAGATTAATCCTGATAAATCTTCAGAATTTCTGCATTAACTAACTACAGACAGCTGAACAATGATTACTCAGGGAAGCTCAGCTACCACACGGATCTCACTTCTTCTGAAATCCATGCTGAGACATCCATCTCTGTTAGCAACATGCATCTGGTTTCCATCCTGGATGCTGGTACCTAAGACTCAGATGTTGCTGTAGCCCAGGGATCCTGTACTTCTACAAGCTTTCTTTCCTACCTATTAAAAAAAAAAAAGGGAGGAAAAAAACAAACAAACATGACAGTACTTCCTTCTACACTGATGTGCTGTCATTTAAAATAAATCAACATTTTTAGAAATGCTTGATTATATAGAAGGAAGAAACACATAACTGTATATGAAACACCCAAAGCATTCGTGCCTCCTACCTCTGCTTTCAGAGGAAGAGTTCTGTGCATGAACTTACAAATGCTAAGTACATCATGTTAGAATATAAAATAAATTTCATACTATATTTGAACTCAGATACACCCTGACTATGTAATTTATTCATGGTTACTTTAATTAAAATGATTAGGATGCTTCAGTAACTAGGAATTTGCTGTTATGAACACTGGCTTTTTTTCTGTTTCTGTGAGCAGCTTTCTATGAGAATTATTAATTTCAGTAGCAGAGATACATTTTTAGTAAATACCCAGTTTTCCACAATAAATCTGACAAAATGATCTGTCAATACATAAGACAAACATTCCATTAGCTGCAAACAATATTTAATGGAAGACAACATAACAATAAAAATATATTGAAATCTTGTGTAATTAAGCAGTATCATGACTAATTTTAGCAGATGTTTGCTTTAAATGGGTGGCAATGTATATATGGGAGAGAAAGGGAAACAGAGGATTCTTGGGTATATAAATTAAGACAAGTTACATTTGAAATATTCCCCATTACCATAGTACTGAAATTCCAGCCAAATGCTGTTCTGTAACTGAATATAAACCTCTAAATTGTGTTTGCTCTTGTTTTTATATTAGCACTTTCCATATTTACTAGGGCCTTTTAGATGACAAGTCTTTGAATGTCATTACAATGATCTAATGAAGTAATGTTTGGGAAAGAATCATTGCCCTTTAACACCTAAATTATGAATTATGCTGTCACAAGTTAACTGTAAATTTCCTTCAAATTGAGGTATATTGCCTTTCTTCTCCTGTGGAAGGACATAAATTCTTCTCATTCTTTAACTTTAAATATTTTATTTCCTTTAGAAAATACTGTATTATTAAATTTAAATACAAGATAATTCTCCACATATATTTTTGTCAATTATCTCACTGCAGCCCCAATTCTCACAGAATAGTTTGAGTGCCAGTTCCTTCATTTGGCTATTAGAAGCCTAAATATTTACAGGTTCAGCATTTTATAGAATATTCCAATTTCAAACAGACAGTTTCTAATAGATTGGTGGGTTTCTCACAATAGTGTCCATTCCAGCCTAAACATGCTGTTAAATCTGAATAAAGAAGCACATTACAGTTCTCTCCACAGATAGGAACAAAGAGTATCTTGCCATGTGTCATGGTTTTACTCCATAACTAGGTGACAGATAATCTCTGTTACTCCCCCTTTTCACTCTCAGTGAAAGATAAAAAGGGGAATAAGGGGTAGAGATTTTAAGAGTGGGAAAAAAAAAAACTAGAATAGGTTTCATGAAGTAGTAATAATAATGGTGACTTACAAATAATCAGTATGAACTATAATCAAGCTCTATTAACCACTAACAGGAACTTAAATGTACCTAAAGCATGCTGATCATTTTGGAACTACTACAGAAGCATTTTAGGGATGGCACAATTTAATTTCCTGAGCTGTTACCACTGAGTATCAGCTTCTTGTCCAGTCACAATAATTTGCCTTCAGAAAAGCACTCACTAAACACCTGTCATGGACAGAACAGCAGAATATCAGAGAATTTTAATTCATTGCTGCTAGCTGACATAAACCTTTCTGCACTGGTTACAGTGTTGAGGCAAAGAAACCTTACTAACAATTAGCAAAAAGCTTACTCTTTCTTCTCCCCGTAGCCTCATTTTCAAGGCAGAAAGCACTGATAAAATTCCTCCCAGGAGGCCACCGGCAGCATGGGTGGATAGGGGGGCTGCCACACAGCTCCCTGTGTCCCCATTCTTCACTGGATCCTGCATCTGCAGGACTTCTGCTACCAACTCCAATCCCACGAGGAGCTCTGGTGCCTCCCTGGCAGCCTGCATGACTCCTCCTCAGGCCACATAAACACCAGGGCACCTGGCAGGGGATCTCTGGCAGTGGTGCCATCATCTCTGGGCTTGCTGGAACCAGTTTCCACTGGCACAGGGAGGTTTGCTGTGCACATGTGCCCCTCACTGCCGGGCATGCTTTGACATCCATCCCTTACAAATTCAACCCCTCAGTTCTGCAAAATACGTTTTAAAAGCTTTGGTGCCTATACCAGTCTGAATATTGACTGAATGCCCTGCTACAGCTGGCAGCGTGACCAAAATGGAGGCAGAAGATGGTTTCCTTTTAGTGACATATAACAAATAGAAAGACCATTTTTCCACAGAGAATATATAGTTTAACTGTACTGTAAGCTTTTCGCATCACTCACACCAGTATTTTGAGCTGAAGACTGTGGTGAAATTTTATTATTTCTTGGTATGTGCTAGCACAACCAAAAGCCTACTCAAGGTCTTGTCTTGCATAGGTTACACATCAAGACTATATTCAAATTCCAGTTAAGTGACTGTGAACTAACTACCTTCCTGAAAAATCAGGAAGGATGGTGCAGGGCTCTGCCTTGGTATTACAAGTTGGCTGGCTGTGTGGGAGGCAGTAGGGTGGGAGGAGTTGAAGGGAAAGGAGGTTGACACAAAACATCAGCTTCTTTCAGGCAGACTTAATGCACAGGAAAATAAATAGGCATTACAGCTTGGACATAACAGGCTAATGAAGTGGATCTGTAAAAACAAGCAAATACAGCTTCAGTGAGGTGACTGGGTAAAAATGAGATGAAGCCATCTTATGGTTTCCATCTGCATCTGGCTGAAAGTAAAATGCTATTACATATCTGTAACTAAGATGCATGGAAAGCTTTACAAGTGAATGTAAAATGTAAATTACATGCTGATTTTAAATGCTATTTTGAAAATGAATATAAGAATTTCTGTCATAGGCACTAAAATAAACATAGGATAATGAGATAGCTATTCTGATGACAGAAGATAAACTGACTATCCATAAAGCAAAAATTAGAAATGGCTAAGAAGAAAGCAATAATGATTTGTTATATTCATACAAATCTACACTTAGGTCTCATTTGGCAGTGGAAGCTGATGAGTAAAACTGGAGATGAAACTTTCGTCAGAAAGCTGAGGACAATCAGTGTGAGTAGTTCAGGAGCACTCTACTAAAAGCAAAAGCTATGATTACAAAAATTATACTGAAACTAATTCTCTTTTTGTAACAGAAATAACAATCACTGTTTTCCTGATCATTTGGTATAGGAAATATTGCCTAGTCCTTGCAGGTGAAGAAGTACTCCAGCGTTCTCTGTAGAGGACAAGAATAAGCACTCTGTACCAACCTTTGCCAGGACATAGCTGGCACTGTAAGGTTTCTTCTCTGAGACCTGCAGCTTCACTCTCAGATGGAAGCGCAGACTTCCTGTGGCAGCTGCATGCCAGCAAGCATGTTTATAATCTACTTCCCCTGATCATACTGTGGCAATAGGAAAGTGAGGGAACAGAGTGAAGAAAAGTAATTCTTCCAGGTAAACCTTTTCTCTGAGTAGATAAGGCCGAGAGTGACTAAAATGTCCCATGCCTAACTTTTCAACGTCAACTCCCAAATCTTACAGGCCTAGCATGGGTTTTACAGGTTTATCCTGCCCCTCCATCTTATCCAGGTTAAAAAGAAACAGTTGTTCAGACTGAGAAGTAAACAGAAAATATTTTCAACAAGTATCCAGCCAAATTACGTTCAGGGGAAAATGATACTATCAAAAGAATGCATCAGAGATGAAAACTGAACTGCATTGCTATATTCTAGGCAATGAGTTTATATTTACTGAGTTAAAGATGAGGACATTCTGACCTCTTTGTTTATGAAACGAAATGGTCATGAATAAAACTTTCTAACTTCCCTGCCAAGGCCTACAACTATAATTATGCTGAATTTACCAAGAGAGAAAAAGTAGGCAATACATTTTATAGTAACACTAAGTTCTTCAGACTAAGAGAGACAGATTATTGAAACACAGGCATTGAATGATGATTGGTCTCACCGTTTCCTGTTGACTTCCAGAATGCTCTGAACATTTTCCCAGTGGTGGGCTTCTGAGAACCATGAGTGGAATTTAATAGGTAAATGAAGCAAATGAAATCAAGCTAATGAAACACTAAAAAGAGTCAATTTTTCGATACCAATGTTTTCTGAAACTGTATCGTTCGATCTGCAGCATGTACCTTGTTTTACAAACAGGGTCTGCACTGTACGCGGGTGCCCGGGTACCGGCAGCATCAGCCCCGGGTGGGGGTTCCGGCCCGGCCCCTGTGAGGAGCGTTGGGGAACACATTGGGTTCCAGGTGACTCCAAGGGCCCCAGCGCAGAGCAGAGCTGAGCCCCTTGGGGAAAGCCTGGGTCAGAAAGGGCAAAACGCTGCCCGGCAGCCAGGGCTGAGGGAAAGAGGGGGAGAAACAGCCCTGCGAGCCCCGAGGCTCCGGAGAGCAGGAGGAGGGCAGGAGGGGCTCCGGGCGCCCCAGCAGAGATGCCCCTGCGGCCCCGGGAGAGACCCCGGTGTTAGTTTCATTTGTTTTTTGTTTTCCTTTGTTTTCCCCACATCATCCTTCCTGGCAGTCGATTAAAAGAAATTTTCCCAGGTTGAGTCTGCTTTGCTTGTAATGGTAACTGGTAAGAGACCTCTCTGCCCTCTATCTCGACCCATGGGCTTTTTTACGTTATTTTTTCTGCCCATCCCTTTGAGGAAGGAGAGAAAACAGTGGCTGTGTGGGCAGCCAGCTAAGGTCAACTAGCGTATGTTAAATAAATAAGATTCTTAAGGCTTACAGTTTTCAACTTGGTATCCATCTAAGCTGACTTTTCATCATAAGTGCTGATCTCTTTAAAGATTCATCCATGATCCATTTTTCATTTGTCATTGAAGAGTCTTGGGTGCCTAGCCTCAGAAAAGTCAAAAGGTCAGGGGAGTGGTGAGGAAATGCATCTAGAGTTCAGAAATAAACCTTGAGATAGCGTTCTGTTCAAGAACAAAATTTATTTACACGTGCACCATTTAAAATACTTTGTTTGAAACTTCACCTGATTTCTTTATATTGAATTCTGGGGAAAAAACCATTGAAATAGTTCATGAAAGCTTGCATAACCAAGTGCAAAAACATTATTTACTCAAAAAGTGAAAGAAATCAACTTAGATAGAAAGCAGTCAACTTTGATAGAACCTGACATAAAAAGAAGGAAACAACTACTCTGTGGTACCTGGTCTGTTCTGGACCAGCATCACAGAATGTTTGGGGTTGGAAGATAGCTTTCATAATACCCTTAGGAGTACACCAGACCCTTTATCTTACGTTTTTTTTAATCAAATGTCATGTCACTTGTAACGGTCATTAATTCCTTGAATACATTGAGAAATACATCTATTTCTTGAAGTTTGATTTCTGAACTCAGTTTCCCTG
Organism: Phaethornis superciliosus; assembly: GCA_023637945.1. NCBI lineage: Eukaryota > Metazoa > Chordata > Aves > Apodiformes > Trochilidae > Phaethornis > Phaethornis superciliosus. Next base: position 78,750,036 of record JAJQWJ010000002.1, read on the forward strand.
AAAACTGGGGCTCCTGATTCAAAAAATATACCTAACAAGAAAAATAAGCACAGGGTATGCCTGTACCTTCCAGCAGTGATTCCTTGCCTCAAATTACAGAGATCTGAAGATTTTTAAAGAGAACAGCTCCTCTGTCCAAATTTATCAGTGATTTGTACTATCCCTAAAAATGCCTATTTCTCTCCATTGGCCACAAACAGAGTCTTGAATAATATGGCCTGTGCTATTTGTTTACAATTTTCTTTCTTTTGTGCTTACTTATATTGTTTTCTTGGGCTATTTTTTTTCTTATTTTCCTAAACCTGTTTCCTTCTTAAATGCTTTCTTCTGGTTATTTTCTTTGCTCTTCCTGTTTGACATAAGTTAATGCCTTATTTTTTTGGCCTATAATAAAAGAACTGAATAATACTAAAATGCTTCACATGGGATGTTGGCATTTTTCTCATAGTGTTAGAAACAGGTTTTGATATTTTTCTCATATTTCCTTCACAGTACCATAGGAAAGAGGAAGAAGTTTATTTAATTAGTGGAGACAAAGTATTGGACCTCATTCATTTAATTAATCTGTTTATTTTCAATTTTTCACTATAAACATTGTACACATGGAAATATTTCTTTACACAAAAATGAATTCCAGGCATTATTCCATGGCAAGAATAATAAATTAAATTATCCAAGCCACAAGAAAGCTGATATAATGTCCTTGTGAATCTCTGAAATTAAGAGGAGGGGATTTTTCCCCCCCACACACTGAAGCATGATATATGTGACCTTTAAAAGGAGTGACAGATGCTTTAGAAGGGAAAAACAGTGGGCGTAGTGCGTAAAGTTTGTTTTGCTGCTAGAATTGCTTTTTATACTGTGCAATCTGTCACAATCATGTTAAGATGGCTGAAAGAAAATGGTTCAATATTTTTGCTGGACGATGTTTTGTCAGTATTTGTCAGCATGTAAACAAAGGAAAAAAATTTTTTTTTTATTCTTGCGTCATTCTAATAAAACTAATTTGAATATTAAATGCATCTGCTTAACAGTAGTTTGACGCTGTTGAAATTAATCAGTTATTGTTATTTCCCTAACATGATACTTTTGTATTTCAGTTCTCTATTAAATTTGACAACATTTTAGATTAGGTTTTTATTTCTTTCATTTCTCCAGTTATACGTAGCAAAAATTTGGCAAGGTGACTGCCGGTTCTCGATTTGCATCAGTCTGTCTAAAGCAATTTTCAAGGGATGTAAATTTCATACCCTGGGCTTATAAGTTCTTAACTTGAACAGTGTCTCCTAGAAACTAAGTGACTGAAGAGGAGAAAGGTGTTTTAAACTTCTCCAGAAAGGTTAAATAACTTGACCTCTTTAGAACAGAGTCAACCAAGGTGTGAGTCTTTTCACTGTGCAAAATGATTACACATGACAATAACATAGTTATCTGGTCTGCCAGAAGATAAACTATAATTGGCTTAATTTTTAATAAAGGAGATTTAGTTTGTACATTACAAAAACAATACTACAAGGCTGTCAAGCATAAGACTGGTGTCACTAGTCACCAGAGGTTTACAACCTGGTAAATCAGAAATCCAGCTAAATATGCCTGAAACTACTTCAGCATGGGCAGGTAAAACAAATCTTCAAGACTTTGCAAAATACTGTGTGCGTTACTATAGCAGAAATATTTTTGAATGTGGGAAACCCTTCTACTTTCATCCTTCTACTCTCTGGGTTACTTCTAGCCTGGTCCTGCTGCCATCATCCCTATTGTTTCGTGGTGGCTGCAGGAGCAACAGAGGTCAGGGAGGGCATGGTTGCCTATTAAAGTCAATACCCGCAGGTAATTCTGGGCAAGTACCTATCTTGATGAATCCTTTTGTTATTTCTTTTACTGGGAGAGATTTTTAATTTAGTTCCTAGACTGTACTTTACGATTTATCTTCCTAAGGTATTGAGTTTTTATAATCTGAACTAGAAGTCCTGCTCTTTGACACTTCCTTAGGAATCCTTCACTGTCTGTGTCATGAAGAAAGTTTTAAAGAGTTGCAAGCCTGTTTAAGTGCCTCTGAATTTCAGCTGAAGTGAATACAGCCCCCACGCAATTGCTTGCTCACACCCTCTGAGCAGGGTGGCAGGAGAGAATGGAAAGGGCAAAATCAAGAAAAAAATCCATGGATATAGAAAAAAATGGTTTAATGACTGAAGGAAAAATAAAAATAAACAAATGATGCAGGAGTAGTAACACACCTCCAGCAGATCAATGCCCAGCCTGTCCCCAGGCAATGGCTCCTTTAGAAGAACTCCCACCTTAGTTCTGTTGCTGAGAATGATGTTACATGGTATGGAATATCTCTCTGCTTAGTTTGGGTCAGCTGTCCTGGCTGTACCCTGTCCCAGAATCTTATCCACCACTAGCCTACTGGGGTGGGAAACAACTGACCTTGATGCTGTTCAAGCATTGCTTAGCAGTAGTTAAAACATGGGTATTTTATCAATGCTGTTTTCGTCGCTGATCTAAAACCCAGTACCGTGTGGACTGCCATGAAGAAAATTAACTCTGTCCCAGTCAGACTCAGCAGAATATGACTGATCTTCATGAAAAAGAACACTGAAAACTTATGCTTAAAAAAATCTGTCTTGTAGCCCCTTAAAATACTGTGCAAGATTTTTAAAATTGGCAATTTAGAAAACAGCACCACTGTGTCCTGCCCAAACAGTCTACTTCACACTGCTCTTAATTTCCTTTGTTGTTCTATAGACACTACATTTATGCAAATAAATCTGTACCACCTAGGTAGACATAAAGTGATTAAGAGTAACATTTGAATAAAAGCTGAATAAAAAATAAATAGGCAAGTGTCCTGTTTGAAATGTAGTCAGAAAGGTGTCCCAGGGAAGAGATGAATGAATGTGTTTTTTACACATATATAAGTAGAAAAGATAGAGCAGTAAGGACTACAGTCTAGGTCATTTTCCTATGTCTGCCTGTCCATTAACAATATATATTCTTTTTTAAAAAAGATAATTTTGCAAAAGTTTCGATGTAACTAAAATTCAAGCGCTTGTCAATCACATAGCATTTTCTAATTCATTATTACAAATATACGTCTATATTGACATTATTTTAGCACATTATGCAGCCCTCAGTCACTTTTATCTACCCTCATTTGTGTATCCTTCTATATCTGTGTTCAGTTTTCAGAATTTCTCTATCTCTGTTCAGTTTTCAGGATTTCTTGAGTATCCTGGTCCCCTTCCCTTGTATAAGAATGGACAAAGAAAAACTGTAATGCTTCAAAGCATCTGGTATCATTGTTTTTCTTGAAAAGAAGACAGATAATTGGAACCACTTCTAAAGAACCCAAGTTAGATGATCATATCATACCTTTGCTAAAAGATTTTCCAAAACTAAATCTGTCTCTTACATGAAAAAGGCTTAGAATTTTTTAGAAGTAATTTAATAAAAACATTTATAGAGTGTTAATCTAAGGCAGATATCAGACAAGTAGAGAAGGCTTTCTTTAGTTATACTGTTTTTCTTCTCTGATAAATGGTCCTTAGCATCGTTACTTTTTCGTCATGAATTGAGTAATTTTTCACAATGTGTAGACAAATGCCTTAGAAATTGCCTAGGGAAATGTGATTATACCTGTATGAAACTGTTGTCTGGTTCTTGAAAATGACAGCTGTATAGGTTTTCTATTTTTATATGAAAATTGTCATTGAATTTATGACCTGCCACCTGCACTGTATTTGTAACAAGCACCCAGAGAATTAACTGTTGTATACAAAGCACAAATCACAGTAGCTAATGCTAATACTACATGTTTAAAAAAAGCAGAGTCTATAGGCAGAAGGAAAAAAAGGGGGGAATATAAAAACTGTATTATGAAGTGTGTGCAAATCAGGATAATAAACATGGGTTTTTATTCAGAGAGGCTATTTTTCCTGACATCTTGCTGTTCCCTTGGGAAAAAAAAAAAGTATTGGAAAATCTTTAGGAATGTTCATCTTGCTTACTGAAGGAAGCAATGCAAAATAAAGTTCCAGATGTCCTAATATCACCTGGGGCCACCAGTGATATGTGCTATGACCATTGCACCAGAGGCTCTATTTAGGGTCAGGACTGGGCCTTCAGTCTCAGCTTGAGCTCTGTTGTAGAGCTGCTCCTGGCCTGGTGTACTGGAGGCAGCTCAGACCTATGTTATGGGTAGCCTGACCTTCAGCTTTGTCTACAGATAGAATCATAGAATCATAGAATAATAGCATCATCTGGGTTGGAAGGGACCTCAGAGATCATCAAGTCCAACCCTTGACCTACGACCACTGTGGTTACCAGACCATGGCACTGAGTGCCACATCCAGGCTCTTTTTAAATATCTCCAGGGACGGAGAATCCACTACTTCCCTGGGCAGCCCATTCTAATGTCTGATCACCCTCTCCGTAAAGAAATTCTTTCTAATATCCAACCTAAACTTCCCCTGGCACAACTTAAGTCTATGCCCTCTTGTCTTGTTGAAAGTTGCCTGGGAAAAGAGCCCAACCCCCCCCTGGCTCCAGCCTCCTTTCAGGGAGTTGTAGAGAGCGATGAGGTCTCCCCTGAGCCTCCTCTTCTCCAGGCTGAACACCCCCAGCTCCCTCAGCCTCTCCTCACAGGACTTGTGCTGGAGTCCCTTCACCAGCCTGGTTGCCCTCCTTTGGACCTGCTCCAGGACCTCAATCTCCTTCCTGAACTGAGGGGCCCAGAACTGGACACAGGACTCAAGGTGTGGCCTCACCAGGGATGAGTACAGGGGCAGAATCACTTCCCTGGACCTGCTGGCCACCATGAACCTTGTTTCTACACTGTGTGTGTGTCTTGGTGCTGCCCTCCTCCTGACCCTTATTTCCCCATTCATTTTACCAGATTAACCTTGAACCTGAGGGCATGAGTTGGTCCTGTCTTAGGGTTGGCTCATGACTGATGGATCCCATTACCAGCCTTGCCCTCCTTGGGTGCCCTAAGACTGTGTGTGGTTGGTGAGGGTCCTGCCCTACTTGCACTGGGATCATTCTTGGCTTCTGGCTTGATCTCACTCACGGAGTGCCTCCTTACTGCTCCTAACAGTGAATGTCTGGGATCTTAAGTCTGAGCTGAAACAAAGCTTCTGGAGCAATTGGCAGCTGTGAAAAACTCCCCTACTCTTAGCCACCGGTGCATTTAGTGGGATGGACAACTGCTGTCCTCTTATACATGTCGCTGTGATATGACCGCCTTGAAAATGCAAAAATGTCTATTGAATCAGTATCTGTCTGGTTGATATGTTAAAACAGTCAATTAACATATCTTTACCTCACCTGATAACAGTCTGGTCTCCTGGCCCAAACAAAGACAGTGGGATTAGCAGAACAGAAAAGACTGATAAAGATTAATAAGGGAAAAGCGATTCTCGAGATAAAAAAAAAGTTTGAATCAATTTTTCCTGTCTGAATGGCCGTGGCTTATATCAATAATTTCTGCAAGTGACTGTATAAAATCCTGCAAGAAACGGAGAAGCTGGCGGCTCTTCCCCCCCCCTCCCGGGACAGCAGAGAGGTACTGGAAGAACCGGTTCGGCGATTTCTCTAGGGACAACAGAGACGACCCCGGCCCAGACCTGTCCGCCCGGTTCTACGCCTCCAGGCAGCAGCAGAAGCCGCGAAAGGGTGAAACAGCCTTAAGGACTCTCTTTTCTTTTGCTAATTATCTTAACTATAGTAATTATCTGTATCAGTTCTTCTCTGGTAACTAGATTTTTTTTTTTCTTTTCCTTCCCCTTTGCCTTAAAAAAAAAAATATTTGTAAGTTGATCAAATCATAAGCCTGTTATTTTTTAATTCAGCTGACAGTTCTGAGTAAGAGGCTGATCTTTCCTCGTAATCAAAATATAAAATAATATTACGGATCATAACACGCTGTTAAAGAAGGCCCATGTGCTTCAGCCCATCAGGAAGACACACATTGCAGAACAGGGAAGTCTAAGAGCATGTGGTGCCTTGCTTATAAAACATCCAGCATCAAGTCCCAGCATGATATGGGCCAGAGTTGTGGGCTGGCAGGAATATGATCTCCCAGTGGTCAGGGATGCCCTTGTTACCTTCTTCTGAGAGCTGAGTTTTGTATCTATACTTTGATCTAAAGTTATGATTCACCTGTAAAAACAACCTGATCTATAGCAGGCTTTGGATATTTGTGAAAATTACCTAATGTACAGAAGATCTCTGATGCTAGTTTAGTAAAATGACCCAATCTGCATAGGGCTTAGTTTAAAAGAATTTTTTTTAATTATAACTATTTTGTTGTGTTACTGTTCTATTTAGGATCCCTAAACAATCTGCCTGTCCTATATTGGTGTGTGACTGCAGTGTGTGTAGGCAAAGGTGCCAAAAGAGGCTGGTCATGACAAATAAGGCCCAATGGGGCACTCAGTGCCTTGACAGAAGAGTATAAGATCTTATTTGTAGCCCTGAAGCATTACAGTACAATTGGGGTTGTATGAACACATTATTTCATGCTCTGTAGTAGTAGATTTGCTAATTTGGGCATATATCTGATCATAAATGTAATTGTTAGTAAAGGACTATTTGAGTCTTTTTCAGGTAGTTAAACTAAACTTCAGAGCACAAGTTCTTTGTTTCAGCATGGCAGTATTGTAAAAACTAACATTATTACCAAGCAAAATATTACATTGTAATGGTAGACACTATTTTTCAGCCCCTATCAAGTCTTAACTTGAAGAGTTTAATTTAAAGTATTACTCTACAACTCTTAGATCCTAAAAAATGCAGGAATATTATTTTCATTACAATGAATTCTCAAGAATTCAGGGCAGTTGTTTCCCCATAAAAATCACAGTTTAATCTGTCAATCAAATTATAAGCTAATTATTTCATAAATCACTGAGTCGTATTTTTATTTATTTTCAGTGGAACACCTTTATAGTTTCTATCGTGAAGAGCTTTCCTTTCAAGTTTAGAATAAGACAAAATACTTTTTAGTGCAAGTGTGTGGTTCTGACCACAGATTTATAATTGTCTCAAAAGAATCAATTTTAAAGAATGAATAGCCCTGGGTGAGGTGGAGAACTTGTCTGGCCAGAACAGAGCAGGAGGTGTCACCTCAGGATGTGATAAGACCCTCTGGGTGGAGACTCTTCTGTGAGCACCAGCTGCAATGCTGGGTGGTCCCTCCAGACACGACTGAGCCACCTCCATTGTACTTGTGAAGTACCTGGCTGTGGTGGCTTGAAGGATGGCACCAGGAAGAAGATAAGAACTGATGACTGGGTGGAGATTACACCCCTTTCCTGAGGGCCAACCTTCAGTTCTGGGACCTTCCTGGAGGCATGATGTGCTGGCTAAACAGAAGAGGAATTTCACCAGAAAGAAGATAAGAATTGATGACTGGGTGGAGGACTACACCCTTCTGCTCCCCTCTGGGCAGCCTGTCTCCCAAGGAACCTGGATGACTGACAGCTGCACCTTCGGCTGGGGGTATATATATGGCTGTCCATGCTTGGCCTTTTTGTCGTCTCTTGACCCACCACCATTCCTGCATCGGACCCTGTCCAGGATCAGCACCCTACCGAAGAAAACTTCGCTGGACAGCCGGACCCCTGGTGGTGACTCTCTCTCTCTCTCTCTCTCTCTCTCTCTCTCTCATTTTTCCCCACTATCTTACCCTTTTTCTACACTTTTCTATCTCTACCATTTTCCCTCTCTCTCTCTCTTATATTTTCTTTTCATCTCTCCCTCTTTCGCCTTGCTCCATATCTTTGCCTGTATTAATTGTCAAATAAAATCTGCTTGCACTCGACCTTTTTATGGTTGGACTTTGTTTCGCGTATCCAAACAAAAATAAATTTTAAATGTTACCTCCGGACCGTAACAGCAAGTTAATAATCATAGAATAATAGAATGGTTTGGGTTAAAATGGACCTTAAATATTATCTAGATTCAACTCCTTTGCATGGGCAGGGACACCTCCCTCTTGCTCAAAGCAAGCTTGCTCAGAGCTCCATCCAACCTGACACTGAACACTTCCAGGAATGGGGCATCCACAACTTCTTTGGGCAACCTGTTCCAGTGTCTCATCACCCTCTTAGTGAAGAATTTCTTCACTAGCTACACTTCCAAGTTAAAAACTAGGGTATTTTATTGTTTTCTGTTAAATCATTGTTAGTTAGTAGTGTTACAATATCTGTTTTGCAGAATTAGGAACTTTATATGCTGCTCAGAAGACGATTGTTGTCTTATGCTTGGGAAGAGTGAACAGTCTTGCAAAGATGAAGGCATCTCAATATTAGCACGTTACTGAGAGGGAACAGTCAGTATTGGCTTCAAGGAGAAAACAAAGTTAAGATGTTTGTAGAAAGTTTGCCCCTGTACTTTTCAAATACATATTTAGGTTTACATTTTAAATTTTGGAATTGCGTGTCTTCAGCTTTCTGATAGCACGTAGGCACAATTCACTGTCAGGAGATCTTCCAGTTAGCAATTAGCTTGAATAAACAATCCTATATATATTGTCTATGGATTTACTTTCCACTGGACTGCAGCCTAAGTAAACTGTCAAAGGTTTACAGTAGTCTCAACACATGTAATCCAAGATCAAACAAAAAGAATATGGAAAAGGGGATCTACCTACCTATACTGAGTGCTGGGATACCTAAGGTGGGGCTGATCCTATTGAGTTTGTGCTGTAGATTTTGATCCATCTACTTGCAGACAATATTTTAAAAGATATTCTTCCTTTGCTACTTGACAGTCTCTTCCAAAGCCTGTAATACCTTGGGCTTTGTAAATGTCTCAGTTTGCTGGTCTCTTTCTCTTTGCTGCATCTTAGCTAACCTGCTGATTCATTTTCCCTTCTGGAAAGTCTTGTTGACATACTGACTTTTTGTCTCTGTTGCTCACTATGTTGTTCCTGTGCTTCAGGATTAATTTCATGCTTGTTTCATGCTTTCACTTCTCCATTTGATTCTATAAATATTCCAAATGCACAGACTGCTTATACTGTTGTCTCTCATTTTTGCAGAATTTCTCCAGTCTGCTTCTGCTGTACTAAATGTTCCTAGTATTTATCCCCACTTCTGAATTTCCTTTTTGTATTTATGTAAAATAAAAAATAAGTGCAGATTATCTTTCTAGCTTACTAGGAAAAAAAAAAAATGTTCTCCTTAAAGTGAGGTAAACTGCCTGTGTATGTAGTACAATTGTTCTTTATTATTTGTGCCTCAAAGGCTGTTATAATGCTTTCATCCCACAACCTCATTTTTTCTCTCTTTTTTCTGCTATTTCTGAAGTTTCTTGCACATCCATTCATAGCTGATCAGGTATCCGCATGTAGTAGACTGATCTATGCACTGGGAATCCAGAGGAACCAGGGTGTTGTAGCTCTTTCGGTAGTTTCTTTTTGCAAACTCAAACTTCTCCATTTATTAATGTATTCCTTTACTTGATTTATGCTGAAGTTGAAATGGTAGGTTTTCTACTACCATTTCTCTCTCTTGCCATTTTCACAGTTTGAGTATTTCTTTCATGTTTTTAAGACTATTCACAATAAAACAGAGCTCAAGTACCACTTGAGAAACATCACTGATTGACACCTGTGCGAATTAACACACTAACCAGAAGGTGGTAAGAATTACTCAGCTGCCAACAGATTCACCTCTGAAAAAATCTTTTACCTCAGTAACATGTCTGCCTTTTTGAACAGAATTGCTCTTTTACTCCCCCTCCCAGAGAAACAAAAAAAGGAGTAAGGAAGAGAAGCTTCAAGTCTGGAAGTTAAAACTAGAACAGTTTTAATAAAACAGGGAAGGAACATAGGATAATAAAAAATATACAAATATATACAAAACCTGATTTCAATGGTCATTGATGTAAGTGTCCAAAAATCCCTCCTGGAAAAGCCAACTGTTTGGTTCTCACCACTGGTTTACAATTGTCTCAAAGGAATCAATTTTAAAAAAATGAATAGCCCTGGGTGGGGTGGAGAACTTGTCTGGCCAGAACTGAGCAGGAGGTGACACCTCGGGAATGTGATAAGACCTTCTGGGTGGAGATTCTTCTGTGAGCACCAGCTGCATTGCTGTGTGCAATACTGCAGCTGCAATACTCAGGCACGACTGAGCCACCTCCATTGTACTTGTGAAGTACCTGGCTAAGGGGGCTTGAAGGATGGGGCCTGAAAGAAGACAAGACCTGATGACTAGGTGGAGGACTACACCCTTCTGCTCCCCTCTGGGCAGTCTGTCTCCCAAGGAACCTGGATGACTGACAGCTGCACCTTCGGCTGGGGGTATATCTATGGCTGTCCATGCTTGGCCTTTTTGTCGTCTCTTGACCCGCCGCCATTCCTGCATCGGACCCTGTCCAGGATCAGCTCCATCCTGAAGAAAACTCTCTGGACAGCTGGAACCCTGGTGGTGACCTTCTCTCTCTCTCTCTCTCTCATTTTTCCCACTATCTCACCCTTTTTCTACACTTTTCTATCTCATTCTTTCTTACCATTTTCCTCTCTCTCTCTTATATCTTCTTTTCATCTCTCCCTCTTTCGCCTTGCTCCATATCTTTGCCTGTATTAATTGTCAAATAAAATCTGCTTGCACTCGACCTTTTTATGGTTGGACTTTGTTTCGCGTATCCAAACAAAAATAAATTTTAATGTTACCTCAGACCGTAACACCAACTCAGTCAGGGCTTTTCCCAGCAACTGATGGATTCATATACTGCAGAGAATATGGCAAGCTGAAGACAGAGTGTATGAGCCTCTCCTAGAGGTTCACTGAACAAGAAAAGAGAGAAAGGAAGGAGAAATAAGGAAGGTGTGTACTTCCCTGCCTTCCTGGCTTTTGTAGGATAGGCAGGAAAGGAGAGGGAATACTGACCCCTCTCTGTTCTGCCCCCCTGGATCCATCAGGGTCCTAAATAACACCATCTCTCTAAGAGGTCTAGAACAACTCCAGTATCACCATCTCTCCCCTGAATCCTTGTACTCTGCCTGCTCTCCACTGGGACAGTTCCAGTGGAGAGGTAACTCAGTCAAACATGAGGCCAAGTGATAAAGGTAACTCAAACATGAGATATTTTATTTTTAAATTGTGTTAACTAAATGTTGCTAAAATAACAAAAGACAGTTTTTAGAAATGATGTTCAAGACTGCGGCATGAATTGAATTTTTCATAATAAGTTTGACCAGGTCACCTTTATCTCATTGCTGATTTTTCATGTTGCAAATTGTGATTCATACACTTGAACTCCCCTGTATAAACTGTTTCCTTGCAGAAATGAGAGTACAGTGGGCAGAGCTGCCTGCTCCCTGAGGTTCTGTTTATTGTGCTGAATGAGCCCCCCTTGCTGATCAGCATGCAGGTGTAGAGTAGGCAATGTAGAAGTGTCTGGTGTGCTGTGTGCAGTATACAGTTGTCCCTTTTCACTTTTTAGGTCCTTGTATTAATACTAAAAATTTAGATTGTGCCCCCTCAAAACATAACAATGCCATGACCTTATTTCTTGTCAGAATACCTTGATGACAGCATCAGATGGTTTGGTGACCAGCAGAGGTGGTGACAGCAAAAACCCGAGGTAAGCCCAAGGTCTGTGTAACACTGAGATTGTGCTGTACAGGGAGGTTCCCGGGATCAGGACACTCTGTACAGCTGCCCAGAACCACGTGAAGAAACCCAGAAGCATTCTTGCTCAGCCAGTCAGGTGTGGTGGGGGCTGTGCCCAGGCAAGCCAAGGGGTGGGTTATACGCCCCTGAGGAGCACGGGCGACCCGGAGCGCTGCAAACAGGGATGTGTCAGGGATGTGTCAGGGCAGTTCCCATGGGGCAGTTCATGTGGGCAGGGAGAGCCGCAGGGCACCAGGGAGGTGCCATTTAGTCAAGGAATGATGTTGGCTACTCGGAGGAAGAAGACTGTGTTCCCAGAACTCACTAAAATGGATGTCGGTATCCACAGGCTGTGAGGAATGCCGCAGCCTCGCACTGGCAGCAGGAGGCATCTCTGGAAGGTTGGTGACCTGCTCAGTTGGGTAGCACAGCTCCAAGACGAGGTGATGGAGCTCAGAGAAGAGGTGACTAGGTTAAGAAACATCAGGGAGAGTGTGAGGGAAATGATATTTTTTCACTGAGAGGGTTGTCAGGCATTGGACTGACCGGCCAAGGACAGTGGTGGAGTCACCACCCCCGGAGGTATTTAAAAGGAGTTTGGACCTGGTCCTCGGGGACATGGTTTAGTAGTTACATTATGGTGTTGGTCAAAGGTTGGACTGGATGATCTTGGAGGTCTCTTCCAACATAAAACATTCTGTGATTCTATGAGATTCCGCATGCTAAAATGGCCAGTCTCTGAATGTTTTCTTCTTTGCCGGGCAGGCTGGCTTAGGCCTGATCACTTTGAGCTCATGAATTATTACCTTTAAAAGTGGTTTCCATGTTTTCCTTGTCATGATTTTGATATATGACTGACTTCATTTGCATCCTGAGATAAACATTTCAGTGATGAGACTATTCAGAAAATCTTAAAAAAATTGAGTATTATGTAAGACAGAAAATTATCAGTTTATGATACATAGTCACCCACTTTTATTTTATTGTGTCTCTTACCTTTCTTAGAGGCACTGATGTTTTATCCTTACGACCATGTCTAAATTTCATGCAATCTAGGCTATACAATATATGCTTTTTGTAAAGATGCGACCTTTTAAATGGCACGTCTATTGATTTGGACTGGAAGGAATTGCATTTTCCTATTAAAATCTATATTTGCACAAGCTGAAAACTTTCACCAAGTTTAATTTGCTAGCTATGGATTTTATTCTTGCAAAACCTCACACAATGATCACTTGTCATTTCTGATTTCATTTTTGGCATACCAAATTTCCCACTCAAAGCTTAAGGTTCTTGTTCTAATCTATAACTCTCATAATTCAATCAGGAAAATAAATATACAAGTCTCAACTACAATGGTATTACCTGTTAGACTGTGGGACCTTTTATATCCCTTCAAAGGAACAGGACAAAATATAGTCTTTTCTCTAATTATGCAGAAAAGTTTCTCGACTTCTAAGTCTGTATTATATCAGAGAATAGGACTGAAGAGTCTGCTGCTGTTGGAAAAGAGTACCTGTTTGCTGACCAAACTAATAACAAATGTTCATTAACTACTCAATTTTGTCTGAGAAGCCTCAGCTGTCTCTCATGGGACACTTCCACCCAGGCCTACAGACAAGATCCCTCCTTCCTCAGACATCCTGCTGTGTTAGTACTATATTAAAGAGAGAGAATGATTGCTGAAATTACTTTCAGCTGAAATGTTCGATATGAATGGATTAGCACCTAGATAACATTTGCGTCTTACTCTGAGTTCATTATGCCGACTGCAGAGCCAAAATTGTTTTTAAAGCCACCTGGATCACTACCACTGCTCAGTTCTGTCTTTTTGTTTTATAAATATGCTGAGGCAAATTGGAACAGGACAAATTTTAGAACTGCACAATAGAGATCTTGTTACATTATTCAGTGAGCGTTTGTATATAGGAAACAGGCAGCAAGAGGATTCAAAAGTATGGTTAATTTTTTCCTCTTCTCCTTTACTCAGTGACCAACCACCTTGGAGGTTTTCCTCCTTTTTCTTGGCTATCTGAATTCAGTTAGTTTTATGTAAGATTGCAGTAGATGGCTGTGAGATGAACTACTTTATAATAGCTGTTTTTTTATTCTCCTCAGATTGTGTTTTCTTCCCTTACTTAGAGTGTTTTTTCACCTCCACGTTTGATTGACTGGCATATCCTTTGGCTGCTCTGTAGGAAAATGGGGAGAAGAGGTAGATCATGGCTATTGAGATTGCTTATGACTTACATCTGCTTGAGAAAAGGAGGATTGACTCACCAATTATGGTCAAGGGCAAACCAGACTTGAGTTGGGGAAAAAATAATATATCACCAATCAAATCCTATCAGGACAAAGAGAAAACAAAACCAGATCTTAAATACTTTACTCTTCCCCTCCCTTCTTCCCAGGCCCAAATTCCTTTGTTCCCAATATCTCCACATCTTCACTTCCAGAAGCACAGGGGAATGGGGTTTATGGTCAGTTTGTCACACATAGTTCTCTGATGCTTCTTCCTTTTCAGTAGGCAGGACTCCTTACACTACTCCTCTTCTCACACACGGAGCCCGTTCTATGGGGGAGAGTCCTTCATTAACTACTCCAACATGAGTCCCTCCCACAAGATGCAGTCTCTCAGGAATAGGCTGCTCCAGCATGGGTTTCCCACAAAAGTCATGGCCTGCTCTGGGCATAGTGTGGGGACTTCCTCTGGTGTGGGGTCCTCCACAGCTGCAGATCCTCATCAGCTCCACTGTGGTCTTTCATGGCTTCAGGTCTGTGTCTGCTCTACTGTAGTCACTCATGGGCTCTAGGTCCATATCTGCTCCACTGTGGTCCTTCATGGACTATTTCACTGTGCTCCTCCATGAAGTACATGGCACAGACTGCTATCTCACCATGGGTTGTAGGGGAACCTATTCTTGGGCACCTCCTTCTTCTACATTGGCCTTGGTATCTCTGCTCAGGTATTGCTTTCAGCTCCCTCTCTCCTCTGCTCTGCAGGCCTTTTTGCAGTTTCATTTTCTCATTCTTAAATATGTTAATGGCCCTGTAGCTGATAGGCTTCTCCTTGACTGGAGGTAGGTCTGGATTTTGGAGCCAGGAGAGCATCTACCAGATCCTCACAGGAAACACCCATGTGTTAGCAGCCCAATGTTAGCAGCTTCCCAATTTGAATAATATTTACAAAACAACTTTAAATATCCTTAGGAATTTTTTTCTGTTCTCATGAGTTCAGGTGACTTGGTAGAGGATCTCATACCTGTGGGGAGCCGTGTGTTATGCATTTGAAAATGTGAAGGCATAATATTTACTGTAAGGAAAGCTAACCAACATTAAATTTTCTCATAGTTGTGGAGAATAGAATGCTTAGTTTGCTTGAATTATTTTACTGAGAATAGAAACAGAAGAGATGTACACTGTGACCTTCAAGGGTGTTCTTTTGTAATTCTCTTTCTAGGTCTGGACACTAATCAAATTGGCAAGACAGCTGACATGATGAGGAAAAGCTAAAGTGAAGGAAAAACTTCAGAGGCTAGCCTATTTCTGGTGGGACAACCAACTATGAAACAATGGAAAGTGATAGTCAAGGGCTGAAAAACTGAATATCAAGGTTTCTAGAGGAGAGTACCAAGCAGGGCATGCCTGGCAGTGTCCACAGCTTTCAGAAGGGGAGCGGGAAGCTGTTGGAGCTCAACAGCTTAGTAACAGAGCTAGATTGGCCAGATTCAAACCCCAACAGGAACAGTCACTGGAAAAATAAAAAAAAAATAATTTGCCAGTCCTGAGTTACTCTGAACACTTTCCTGCAGTATGGGATACATCAAAATGCATAGATGAGTACAGGGTATTTTTCTAAAAAGTGACCAAGGCGTATAGGGAAAAGAAGGACTTCAACCAAGACTTTTTGAAAATAAAGCAATCTGAAGTTGAAAAGAAAGGGGCTTAGCCTAATCGTGGGAAAGCTGATCCCTGCCAGCTATAAACAAAGCAGCACATAAAGTAAAACTCTGTTCGAGACTATAGGGAGGATAAAACCTTTTCTTTCCCCTTCTTTCAAACTATGAATTTGAGGAATTTTGCCTAGATGAAGGAAAACCAAATAAACCTCATTGCAGAAAATCAGTCAGACATCCTGAAGGTTTACAGATTTGAGAAACAAATGCTGTGTGACAGGCACAAAAACTGAAAAAATCATTGTGTATTGTCAAATGACAGACCCAAAGAAGACTAGGGAGCTAACCAAAGTATTTTACCTCTAGAAAGTGTCCCCACCCCAGGGAGCTGCTTGTGTATCAGCAGTCTGATAAAAAACAGTACACAACATAACAATTTGCTGGATATCATGGAAGACATTATATACTTAGGTAAGAGGAGTGACAGGCAAGAAGGAAAAAAGTGAATAGTTTTAATGAAGGGCACTCAGGAGGCTAACAAAAGTGCCAGGTTATTTTGTAGAGACAAATCAGTCCTAGCACTGTGAGCTAAATCTGTCCTTGTTTTCACTAGGATTGAATGCTGCAGATGTCACAGCAGAGACTGCTGCTTACTTCAGTCTGCAGCTGGAGAGAGAGTCAGAGAGACAGACTGAGGTGAAAGAACTTCAAGCCACTTCTGTATTTCAGGAATGTGAAACTTAACAAGGTAGGCAAAAGAAGGAAGAGAATCACTGTATGGGGACTGGGATTTGTGCAGAAGTCTTAATACTATGTGTTACAGAGAATAAGTAACTAGATTATTTTTTCTGAGAGAAATGTTTTGGGCACCTTGCCTCTAGTGCATCACTACATAGCTCTGCAACATGATTTCTTGCAGAGAGAATATAGAAGATGGATGATATAACTGCATGATATATCTGAGCACAGTTTACCTGTGTATTGTGTGCCATGTTTTATTAGAAGGTAGAGGCTGAACAATGGGGAGAAAAGCTGCCTCTTGGTTTCTCCAAAGGTGCCCACTTGGGGTGAAGGAAAACTCTGGGAAGAGTGTGTCTTGAAGCCAGCAAGCACACTGGGGTGGGAGTCACCTCTGGTGAACTTCTCAGTAATAAGAAGTAAAAAGTACTAAGAAGTAAAGACTACCAGGTTTTGGGGATAGTGGTGATGTCAAAATCTCTATGGATGTAATTCTTAATTAACTTAATAAATAAACCTATCTCTATCTAATCTATCTCTGTCCCTTGACAATGGGATAGAAGGAACGTGCAGATCTAAAACCAGGTACTAGAAACTTAAGTGTGTCAGTTGCCCAAGAAACTTTTCAGTACTGCTTGATTCAGCTAAAAATGCATCCTTTACATAAACTTGACTAATTATAATATGAAAACTACACTTCCCGAAATTAAAATAACAACCTCTTCTTGAAGGGCCTAACCCACTGAGCTTGCACAGTAAAATTAAAAGACACTGTACCTTTAAATGAAGACGTGAATACCCTACTCCAATCAGCTTTAGGATCACAGAAATGTTGAATGTTCCAATGCTCTGTCACCCTCACAGAGAAAAAGCATTTTCTTCTGTTTACACCGAACCTCCTATGCTCCAACTTGCATTCATTATCCCTGATTCTAATACTCCCCAACCAAGTTATTTTAGATACTTCATGCATGGACAGTATAATGTTTAATATCAACTTTACCCATCTGAAGGTATTTAGTGTACTGGTTTTCTAATTTAGCAGTGCAGTAAAAATGTACAGAAATGGGAGATGTAAGTTATGCTTAGCAAAATCTAGCAGTTGCCATATACTGTTCAATTACAATGTCATTCTCATTACTGGCCTCTGTAATATGCTCACCATATATGTTGGGCATCCAAAATTGCCAGGAATGAATACATGGGTTGAAGACAACTCAAGCCTATTGTTCTCTTTAAGATATTTTTGCTAGTTGCCCAGCAACTCTTACGTTGGGCTGAATCATGTATTCACCCCCCCCCTCCATGGTAGCCTGGCTAACTTAGGGGAGGCATTCACACTCTTAATGAACTCAAGGAATCATCAGCTGATCCACTCAATTGTTGATAGGTGTTTACCTAAAATAAAGGCCACCTTTGTATGGAGATAAAGTCATCTTATTTGCAAAAGCTATGGTCAGTCACATCCTACCTTATTCCCCAACCCTCATGACACTCATGGGCATGTCAGTCTTTCCCATCCTCTCTGAGTCTTCCTCCATTTGTGGGGTTTTATTGATCAGTCACATGAGTTGAGGCATGAAACTGAAATAGGATCTACTTGTGAACTGTAAAACAACAAAAAGCTTTGTTGTACCCTGATTCTAATAAAGTGAACGGGGTCTTAAATCTTACACTCCTATGCAAAACTAAATCATATTTTCCAGTGCTTTCCACTGAATTAACATGAGGAGGGTAAGATTTTAATCTAGCATGAAACATAGGCAGGTCTTGCTTGCTTCAGATTTCTCAGATGGCATACAAATAACATTAGTGCTGTCACTGTGCCTGTCTCATTTCCTGGGAAACCTTCCATTTTATGTAGGCATTCCTGTGAAAGCTGAAAGCTTTGTCTGGATTGAAAAGCAGTAGAGATCCTTGAGATCAGAGCACCTACAGACTGTCTATAGAAAAAGTCATCAAATGCCCAAATAAAACACAGATCTTTAAGTAGGTTGTTCTGATCCAGAGTACACCAATGATCTCTTTGGTAAGAAAAAAGGATTTGTAGAAAATTTTGCAGAGAAATAATACTTTTCTGTGCTAGGAATTGACTTCATCAAAATCCAGCTTCCATCAACCTCATAAGCAATTACAGAAAATGTCAAATTCCTGATAACATCAAGCGAATTGGCTGCTGTTACAATGTGTGTTAAGTAGCATTCATGATATATGGCAGTTTAATTAATATACTGGAAATCTTTCCTTGATTAATCTGTAGTATATAAATCACATTAATCAAGAAAGGGTCTTTCTATTAAGTTTAATTTTATAGGCGTTATACTGTCAGAAGATTTTATTAATGGGTATGTGCATCCTTGATTATCACAAATGCTCTCAAGGCCAAACTAGAAAGTTAATAGATTCTTTCTTCTTCATCTTAGATTTGTGGCTGTACTGCAAGAAACATGAACTTAACAGACTTTGAGAGTAAAGGACATGGTCTCACTGAAAGAATGGGTTAAAATTTACTTGTGGTGTTGAGCTGCTCTGTCATGATAGCTGACTAAATTCTTATTGTGGGCATATATAGAGTTTTTCTGTAAATGCTTTCACTCCAAATCAGTAGATAAAATTTCTTAGGACTTTGTATCATGTATTATGATCAATAATAATATTTTTTTTTTGCTTTGGAAAGTGTAATTTTTCTAGCTATTCATTATACAGATAACCCAATATCACTGTTTCACACTAAAAGATGTATGTAGTCTTATGTATCCCCTGTTTTCACAAATGGTTAACTAAGCATTATTTTCAATTCTAGTTGTCACACTAATTCTGGTATTCTTACAGTATTGTAGAAAACACTGTGCATAAAATTGGTGTCTCATTTTCTCCTGTTATACTTGTAAGAGTAGTGGTTGAAGATTTGCTGCTGTGTCTCTTAAAAGATAGTTATCAGTTTAGTTTCTCATATGGTAAATTAGTTTAAAATCTCTGCTATCTCTAGTAGTTATAGTTTTCATTAGTATCTGAAATGGTGCAACACAGACATTTGGATCATTTTGCAAGAATTGCAGTTGGTACAGCTGTCTTCTCCATAGTATAGGCACAACTTTAGATCAGTTGATCTAAATGCCCCTGAGGTGCCCAGGACCTCATGTGCTGGTCCCTACATTTTATTCATCTCCATTGAGGGCATGGAAACTGAGCTGGCATAGCCTGAGTGCATCAGATTCATTAGTATCACAGAATCAGACGGGTTGGAAGGGACCTCAGAGATCATCAAGTCCAACCCTTGATCCACTACCGCTGTGGTTACCAGACCATGGCACTGAGTGCCACATCCAGTCTCTTTTTAAATATCTCCAGGGACGGAGAATCCACTACTTCCCTGGGCAGCCCATTCCAATGTCTGATCACCCTCTCCGTAAAGAAATTCTTTCTAATATCCAACCTAAACTTCCCCTGGCACAACTTAAGTCCATGCCCTCTTGTCTTGTTGAAAGTTGCCTGGGAAAGGAGACCGACTCCCCCCTGGCTCCAGCCTCCTTTCAGGGAGTTGTAGAGAGCGATGAGGTCTCCCCTGAGCCTCCTCTTCTCCAGGCTGAACACCCCCAGCTCCCTCAGCCTCTCCTCACAGGACTTGTGCTGGAGTCCCTTCACCAGCCTGGTTGCCCTCCTTTGGACCTGCTCCAGGACCTCAATCTCCTTCCTGAACTGAGGGGCCCAGAACTGGACACAGGACTCGAGCTGTGGCCTCACCAGGGATGAGTACAGGGGCAGAATCACTTCCCTGGACCTGCTGGCCACGCTGTTCCTGATCCAGGCCAGGATGCCATTGGCCTTCTTGGCCACCTGGGCACACTGCTGGCTCCTGTTCAGCTTCCTGTCAATCCAGACTCCCAGGTCCCTCTCTGCCTGGCTGCTCTCAGCCACTCTGTGCCCAGCCTGGAGCTCCCCAGGGGGTTGTTGTGGCCAAAGTGCAGTGCTGCCTACCAAGAGGCGTGGTGGCCTGGTTCAGGAACGGCACGGCGGCCCTCCCCGGCTGCTCGGGCCATCTGCTCACAGACACCAATATGGTGGATGGCAAATGGCGTTTATTGGTACATGGCACAACGTTATAAAGCCTAGGTTTACAACGTCACTTCCGTCTTCTTACATCATGAACTGAACACAGCTGGCCATCAGGAGGGGGACCCTATCTTTCCGTACAGCACGATATCTTCCAGACACCAGACCCTGACTACCTGCAATGCAGGACCCGGCACTTGGCCGTGTTGAACCTCATCCCCTTGGAATCAGCCCAACTCTCCAGTCTGTCCAGGTCCCTCTGCAGAGCCCTCCTGCCTTCCAGCTGATCCACACTCCCCCCCAGCTTAGTGTCATCTGCAAATTTGCTGATGATGGACTCAATCCCCTCATCTAAATCATCAATAAAGATATTAAACAGGACTGGGCCCAACACTGATCCCTGGGGGACACCACTAGTGACCGGCCGCCAACTGGATCAGCACCGTTCAGCACCACTCTCTGGGCCCGGCCCTCCAGCCAGTTCCTAACCCAGCACAGAGTGCTCCTGTCCAAGCTGTGGGCTGACAGCTTTTTCAGGAGAATGCTGTGGGAGAGGGTGTCAGAGGCTTTGCAGAAGTCCAGGCAGACCACATCCACAGCCTTCCCCTCATCCCCCAGGCGGGTCACCTGAGCATAAAAGGAGATCAGGTTGGTCAGACAGGACCTGCCCTTCCTAAACCTGTGCTGGCTGGGTCTGATTGCCTGTCTGTCCTGTAGGAACTGCACTCTTCAACCAGTCCTCACAGAATGTTTTATGTAAGAGTAAACTTACATTCACTGTTTTACCACATGAAAACTTTCCTAAGTGGAATAATGAAACTTCATAGTCCTTCATAGTCCATATTCCTTCATAGATAAAGGAATCAGTAGAAGTTCAAAATCAAAACTGAAAGCTGTCAACTTTTTGACAGCTGTGTCTAGGTTTCCCAAATATTTTAGAGAATTAATTTTAACAAGATGAATATTTTAAAAATGTTAAAATTTAGTCTTGAACACAATGTGAATTTTGTCTTTCTGTCCTAGGATTTACAGCTCTTCCATGTTGGCTTCTTTGTAACTGTTATCTAGTTAAGGGAGCCATTTGTGACTTTCATAACCAACAAAAATTAGTCAGCTAGCAACTAATCATAATACTCTATAGATATCTGCATACCAAGATCTATTTACTCAGATATGACACCTTGTCATAGTCCAAGAAGACAGCCTGAAAAGCATGTTTTATTTTCCTGAAGAATTTTCTTTTCAGTGCATTTGTCTAAAAATTGAAACAGTTTATCATAATCATGGTTTGAAGCTGAAGAAGCAGCTTCTAGTTTCTCAAAATCAGTAAGTAGGATTGATTAATTAAAAACCAAATAGTCTTAAAAAAATAATCTCTGGGAAGTCATTTGTATACAAGCAAGCAAACAAAAAGCCCTCAAAACAAACAAAAAAATACTCTATAATCTTTTTTCTCTAGTGTTTCCACAGTAGTGAATAAACTAAAGCCAGAGGCATAGAGCAGATGTTTTACCATGTTTTAGCATTTTGCGAGGTCTTTTATTCTGTCAAAACTTATTTTAGAAATGGCAAAATTCTTAAAAAGAAAAGGCTTTATCCCAGTGCACACAATGTAGCATTTAAGTCTCCTTATCTTTTATCCCCTTACGGGAGGTGCTTTAGAAGCAAGTTTGGAATGGGTAAAAGCAGTGCAGCTTTTAAGATGAATACTAGAGAAGCTTAAAGCAAAACAGCCTTAAGGGTGCCTGTAGGATGATTCATTTTAGGACAAAGATTGAGACTTTCTACAGTGATATATTACAGCTCACAGTGCTGTTATATCATAGGGGACAAAACCAGGAGTGGTTTCCTTGAAGACAGCAAGAAAAATTCTGAGTGATGTTTCAAACCAGTCCTTCATTTGGTTCTAGGATTTGGTTTGATTATTTTTAAACTAGTGTCTTGCTTCTTTTCTGGAGCTTGCCAGGTAAACAGGTTTTTTGCTGACCTTGAAAAGGTTATATCTAGGCAGTGTAACTTCTCAAATGTAATGGATATTTCAGGTGAATGAATACAAGCAACAACTCCTGTGTGCCCTCACAAGGCAATGATGATCTGTTGAGCCAGGACACCAAAAAAAAAGTTATTCACATATGCTGTTGCCCAGAGGCAAGCAAGAGAAAAGAAAGTAGGGGACAAGTTCTTCAAAGTTTACCTCCACTGATTGTCAGTTTTGTCCATTTCGTATCTTATTTTTAAGTAGCACTTCAAGACAAGGCAGGTGAGTATCATTCTTCCAGTGTAAAAAATATGGAGAAGCTACAGAATATTGTTTCAAGTGGAGCTGAAAATGTAGTTGTTCTAATAAAGCAAATTCGATTTTCTTCCTTTCAGGAATAATGCCTTTCAGAAGGAAGGCAAGAAATGTATAGCTTGGATTCCCTCCCTTCCTCTCTATTGGTAAATACTTCCATATACCATTGAAATGCTCTTACTTTGATTCCTTCCATCATGGATAAAAGGAACCTTAACCTCATAACATACAGAACAAAGTTCCACCACCACTTAAATATAGACATAAATGTTCCTTAGGGAAAGCATTTAAGGAAAGATGTTTTCTGTTTTTCTTTATGCTGACTTGATAGACAATGTTGAGGCATTCAAGGCAGTCTTGTAAGAACAAGATTTATCAAGAATGAAATTACATTTATACATTTCATAGAGATATGTCACACTTCAAGATACTGACTGTACCTTTCGACTTTTTGATTAGACTGGTTCATTTGAAAATCATAGCTTTTGATCTTGGATAGCAATAAAAAAAACATCCCACAGAAAAAAAATTCCCTGAGGTGTGGTTATCCATCTGGGAAGTGTTTTCATAAGAACTAATTACATTTTTTCACCATAAAAGGGAAACAGGAAGTTCATACCCTAATACTTTACTCTTGAACATGCTTATTCCAGTAATTTCTTGCTTGAGTCACTGTTCTGCTAGTTGCTATGTGCCCATGGCCACCATGAGGACAGGTGGTAGGTATGTACTTGAATCAGGGCTCACTGTAAAGTACAGTGGCTTATTCTCTCTGCTTCTATCATGAGCAAGGAAAGACCATGGTCTCTCTCACCCCCGAGAACACTAGATTCACTGTGAAGACTACATAATTAGGACAGTGTTAAATTATTATTTAGAGGAGGTCAGGACATTGGTCTCATCCTCCTTCAATTTTGTTGTAAAGAAAGCTTTAATTCATCTTCTCAAGTGTTTACTAAGTTCTTATACATTGTTTCTCATGTTCTCTTAATGTTTCTCATCTTCTTAAATACATATAACCCTGAACAAAAGAGTGTAGCAAGTATTATAATCATCAAACAAATAATATATTTCTCTTCACTAGTCTTTCAATTTACAGTCATTGCATCTTGGTACAGCATCTTTGTACAGTCATATTCAAGATCTTTACTTTTGTTGTACAGCTACAATAATCTACGTGTCATATACTGGACTTCAGTACTTCTTTATACCATTTTCTTTCTTTGCACTAGCTGTACTGCAAAGCACAGAAAATTTGAAGGGTTTTGTGTTACAATAATGCTCTTAAAATTGTATTATAATAGTGCTATTTAAATGATGTCTCATACTCGGGTGTTGGATGCTACTCATAGAAATTCTAATACAGTACTTTTTTTTTTTTTTTTTTCTTTTTTTTTCCCTTTAATTCATACCTTAGAAAAGGCAGGGGCTTTTTACAAGGTCATTTAGTGATAGGACATGGGACAAATCCTTTAAGCTGGAAGAGGGCAGATTCAGGTTAGGCATTAGGAAGAAATTCTTTAGTGTGAGGGTGGTGAGACACTGGAAGTTGGATGGGACTTTGAGCAATTTGATCTAGTAGGAGGTGTCTCTACCCATGGCAGAGAGGGTTCAAAATAGACGACCTCTAAATGTACATTCCAACCCAAATCCAGTCAATTACTGTCATTTAACAGTGAATGAATGATAAGGTATGTCTAGGCAGATACACCACCTGGCTACATTTCCATGTCAGTGAGAGGGATCTAAAACTCCTGTGTTTACCTGTTTGAGATGAAGCTGTTGTCTTTGTTTTCTGTCCATTAAAATAGTTGATAGTAAAGAAAAATCGTACAAAAAAAGGTATTTTTGTCAAAAATTACTAGTATTTTTTGTTATTATCAGCACACTGTAGGAAGGTATATCAGTATTTGAAAAAATGCCTGTGTCTGATAGAATGCCCAAAGTTACAGCAAATAGCTCACTGCTTATCACAAGAATGTTGTTTTTCTGAGTATTTAAATATATATTACTTGAAAGAGAAAAACCCATTAATTTACAGTACTATGAGACGAAGTTTCTGGTTTGTATTTAAACAAATGTATTTGGTGCCTAGCATGACACTTCAACTTTTGTTTTTCTTACTGGTATTCAGCACACTTGACAAACCTAAGATCTGAACTCTATCCTTAAGACTGTACTCCTAAAAATTACATTTTCTAGGTGGTATTTTCTTTCAAGAAATGCTTTCTGGTAGGAAAGACTTTTCCTGTCATCTCTTTCATATATCTGATTCTGTAAAAAAACTTGGATTTATCTGTGATTTTTTTTTTTTCCCTCTGTTCTTTCCTCAAAATCTGGTATTGAACATATCTCTTCCTATAACAGAAGATCTTACATAATTTAAGAGACATGAGTGAGATAAACTCTCTCTTGAATTTTGTGTACAATTCTCAGCTGCACTTTGTGTAACATGTCTCTTTACACAGGAAATGCTGACAGCTAATGAAATGTACACACTCTAGAAATACCCTTCTACTCAAGAAGTTCAACTGGCCCAAAACAACAAAGAAGCTATGTGTCAGTCGTTGCTATAGCTGTGGTTTTCACTGAGCCTAGGTTGAGAAAACTGAGTTTTGCTGCCCCACACTGGAGTTACAAGAAACTGCTTCACAAAAATCTTAACTGAAAGGCAAAATGTAGTGAGAAAAGCAAAGTGAAAGTATATTAAAGCCATGCACTTTGTAACAGTTTCATGTAGTCTCTCTAATTCGATCATATTTCCTCTAGTCTTAATTGTAGTACGGCTACACTATTTCATTACACTCTGTGATTATCCAAGAATTTTTGCAGAGGTTTGATGTTTTGGTGTCTTCAGACAAACCGGAAAGGAAAACGTTAAAGGAAACTACTTCAAGTTTCAATACAATACAGCCCATTCCTTCTCTATCAAATCATTCTTGCTTTATATTTTTAACCTTCCCACCTTTTTCGTATCCAGAGTGTGGCATATTTTATAAATTCTCAAGAAATTACATTTTAATGGGTAGGTGCTACTATAAAACTAGTTGTACTCCTGAAAATATAGAAGTTGAATTTGTCAAAGTATTGATGCTGTTTTCTCAGTGAGCTAGGCATTTCTCAAGAAATATGCACTTATGTGGCTAAGAGATATAATTGTTTGGGTTTTTTATGGGCTCATATTATACACTGTGCTCTTGACAGAACAGTCCAGACCTTAAAAACTTTTCCACAGGACTCGATACCAAAACTGTTTATACCACTGTTGCATTTCAGTCTGTATTCAACTTGTTATCATGATGTGTCTCAGTTCTAGGCCCACTGTGATATGAACTGAATTGTTGCTCAGTCCTTGAATTATTATTAAGATAGCCAAATCTCTTGGCTGCATGAAAGGGCAAAACTGGGAGATGGAGTTCCAGAAGACTTTTCTTTTTGGTCAAAGTGAGTACAGTAGAGGCAGTAATAGCATAGTACTGAGCTGTAGGGCTGGATGTTTTCCTGAGCAGCTCTCATTGGTTCTGTTCATTGTAATTGTTCAGAAATCCCATTTATGGCCCCAAAGACCCTGCTCAAGTGCTCAGTGTGAACAGTTTGTTTCATCTGATTAAATCACAGGTTTTCCTATGAAGGAAAAGGTTTTCCTATGCTGAAGGCTAATTGACTGAAGCAATGTCCAGACAGATCTGATGCTAAAAGAATAAAGAAATAGACTGGTGCTAAAGGAATAAAGAAATTAAATATTTGAAAGTTAAAGGAAGGATTGCATCTTTTCTTACAATTTTCCTACAAGCAAGGTCTTGAGACCATTACTTTCACTCAAGTTTGAATTTATCTAATGGGGTTCATGCTCAGTTCTCCGTGGTTATTAGCAGGGGAGACAGCAACCAAGATACACACCCATATGTGCTTAAGTAAAAGGCTTTAAAAATTCTTTCCTTAGAATTTTAGAGATGCAGCCTTATTGACACCATATAACTGCTGCTATTTGTAAAAGTGCTCCAAGAAGCAAGAGTAAAGGCAACCCCACTATACAGACTTTTTACACAGTTTGATGAGTTTACATGGGACAGAAGGGATTCATGGGACATCGGATTCACTTATTAGCACAGCATAAAAACATGTAAACAAAATGCTGTTCTTTTAAATTCAATTGATATTTCACATCACTAAAAAAAAAACAACAAAAAACAAAAAACATGAAAAGTTGGAAAATAAAAGAAATAAACTTCTTTACTGTAGGAGTTAATACTAGCACTCAAAGGCTGTTCCAGTCAAGATCTCAGTCGGGTCTCTGGAGAATAACATCTTTAAGTACATTGACTACTTTACTCAACATTTTGTGTTTTGATATTCTCAAGACTATGAAATCAAATATAAGCAGTGAAATGGAAATAATTTTTAAAATACAGACTTTAACTGTCTTCAAAATTGGGTTAACATAGCCTCTGAGATTTTCTGGTGGTTCTATAGTGTATGAATCCTCAGTACTGAAATAATGAAAAATTAGAAACAACTAAAAATCCACTGCTTATGGTGGCCTATCATGGCTTTGCCAGTAGTTATGATTGAAATTATGTATTTAAAAATTTAAAATATGCTTTTAATTTTGGATGTTACTGTTAGCTGAGTTCTAAAATTAATTTTGAAAACAGGGAAAAACTTGATAAATCTTATAACAAACTCTAGTGTGGGAAAGAGCTTGGTTGAACTTAATAAAAACTTTTACTGCTTAGGAAGTCCTGCTTAACATCTTTGGGTTTTTACTGCCATCAATTCGATTGCTGCTCTCCAGTACATAAGAAATGCCTTTTTCTTGCCAGATGCAGGTATTAGACCATTGTTACTGAGCATTTGAGCTTTCCACTGCATAGATGTGTTTTGTTTTTCATCCATAGGCATTCTGGTCAGTTTCTCAGTGGCTTGAGCTGTGAAATGATAGGTCCTTGGAGGATTTTCTACCCCTCTCTGGGCATTCCTGGAGTCAGATAACTCTCCAGCACATTCCCCATAGAGTCTGCCTGAAATCTAATAACTCAGCCACCAAGAAGCCCTTTCAGATTTTGCTGCTCCTCTTGCTTTCTTTTATCCTCCTGTTTCAAGATATCAGAATGAGCATGTCTACAGTCTTTTTTTTCACTAGTTTCCATGACAAATGTGACTGTTCCTTAGACAGTCTTTGTCTATAAATATATTTTAAACTAGAATTTGTAAAAGAGATGTCTCTATTATTATGTGAATATATTTATGGGAGTGAATTTGCACAGTCTTGTGGATTTATTTTTTATTTTTTTTTAACAAATTTCCTTTTAATTTGATCTTTTTTGTGTTGTGGGTTAATTAAAATTAATTAAATTCCATGTACTAAACTAAAATGCACATGAGTTTATCAGGTAAGTTCATTTAGTCTGCCAAATATTGTAATTTTTTTTTGTTTTGACAGTGCATTGTATAAGACTATGTATCAACTTCTCATACATTTGTTCAGGGTTTCATTTCTCTCTACTGACTGAACAGGGGAGGGAAAAAAATTACTGTTAGGATTTTATTGATCGTTAATTTACAATGACCTAATACATGGAGAGAGTAACTCAGAATTGCTATTTAAACCCACTTTCATTAGAAATCAAGTTTCTCTTCTTACTCTTTGCTTTTTACAACCCTATTTCTCATTCCAGCATCCATTTCTGCTTAGAAATTAGTCACTGTCTTTCCCAACAAGCTAAGATATTTTAAATTTCAGAAATTTACAGCTTTTTTGTGTTTATATTTATTTTTTATCACAAGAATAAGCTTTTGTGTTTGACTGTGTCATACCAGTGTTCCAGATCTTTGTCCTCATGACTCACAGTTATGTTTTGAATGCTCAGCCTTTCCAACAAAACTCATTTACAGATTTTAAAATATCTACACTTTTCAGTCACTTGCACAAAATGTTATATTTGCTATTTAGAGTACAATAGTCTCGCTAGGGAAGAGCTATTTCTTGATTGCTGCTCAGAAGACAACTGTTTAGCTAGTGATGGACTTGACTGGGCTATGAGAAGGGAAGAGACTGGCAAATTGTGCCTGCTGTGTACTGTACATGTCAGGGAGGATAGATTCTTGGGAATTTTTTCCTCCTCAAAAATTGGAATCCCAATTAGAATTCATATAGACATCCCACAAATAATGTGGGGAACAAAGCAGAGAGTTTGTGATGACTGATATGATGACATAAGTGTACTAATACATAGGTACTTTATTTCAGTATGAGCAGCATGACCTTGCAAAGGGCAAATCAAAACTTAGGTAGTTACACTTGAATGCAAGTGAAATGCAGCAACAAAAGTAAAAATTCCGAAGATAAGGAACAAAATAAACACAAGTGAAATGGAAAGAATATTTTAGTGACTACACGACTACAAAAGAAGAATATTTAGCAAAACTATAAACAAGATGAGGAGCATCAGAAGGAGGCTTGAGAGGTGGGTACGTAAGTAGTATAAAAATATTGTATATGACAATAGGGAGAAAGAAGACAAGCTTTCTTCTGTTCAGACTTCTCTTACTCCACAGCTCTATGGTTTGATTACCTCAGCCTCTGCATCTAAGACCTCCAAGGACAGTGTCCATCATTGCTAACTATATAGAATCAGCTCTGTGGTCTTTGTGTTCTCACAGCTAGTTTATATTCTAGTTGTTAAAGAAAAGGAGTTTTGTAGAGTGAATGTGTTACGGTAATGTATAAGAAATAAACATCAGCATGAAGTGAATAGATAATTAATTAATACAGTATTTTATTTTTAAAAATTTAAAACTGGTGTGATTTGTCAGCCTTCTCACAGCTCCCATCACACATCTCTCTAATTCCCTTTCTGATAAACAAATTCATACAAAGAAAAATAGTGTTGCAGAAGATCTGTAAGCAAGTGTGAGTATCGCTAATCTAAATCTTTTATTTATGTCTTGTGGCTTTTTTTTTTTTTATTAAAGGCTTCTAACAAGTGAGATGGAAAATAGATGACTCTACTAAATGGAAGCTAACTTATTAAGTTTATAAACAGGGAAAATGCTCGCATCTTTTGCTTCTGGGAATTAAGTACCTGTTTAAATACCTTTTCTGACCTGACAAAATAATGAAGTTCATGATTTCAGTTTTTGTACTGTATCAAAAATCACACTGAAGCGTTCCACAGCAAGACAACTCTCATACATCAAGCTGTCACTGTCATAGCAATTTTCAACTACGTATGGTTGCCTATCACTAACAAGTAGAGACAATGCAGAGTTTACAGTCCATGGTATTTCTACAAACTTTCTTGTATGATGGAGATAAAAATTAAAGTACAAGGTCATCATTAGTTCTTTTTTCTTTTTCTTTAATTCCTTTTTTTTTGTTGTTGTGGTTTTTTTTGTTGTTGTTTTTTTGTTTTGTTTTTTTTTGTTTGTTTGGTTTTTTGTTTGTTTTGGTTTGGTTTTGGGAGGATTTTTTGGCTTCTTGTTTGGTTTGGTTTGGTTTTGGGGCTTGTGGGGTTTTTTTGCTTTTTGGGTGTTTTGTTTTTTTTTTTTTTGTTTCTGTGAGAACAAACTTCTTTCTGGGAGAAGCTACTTCCATTCTGTCATTTGTCTAAAATAAGTTTGTTTTCCTCACTTCTGTGTACCACTTCAAAATTGTTTCTAAAGTCTTTTAGGTGTACTTGTTTCACACTGTCAAGAGGAAATACTAGATGAGTGTTTATTTTGCAGTGTGGTGGGGATGGCGGAAGGGGTGGAGATGAGAGTGAGTGAACAAGAGAGGTGGTGCAAAGTTCTCAACATATGTGTCTAAGGAAAGCTTTGGCTTAATAAGATGGAGTGAGAGAAGAAATAGTGACTAAGTCTTGCATCTCTTCCGATATTGGGCATCTCACATTTGTGTAGCTTCAGTTGGCACCTAAATTTTACCCACAGTGCTGTGGAGAGTAGATGGTGTTCATGGGGAGGACCTCTTTATTTTGGTCATCTGAGCTATCATGTAAAATCCTTAGCAGAGAGCAACTGTGTTTCTAAAGGATGTTCTCATGAGAACTTCCTGCTGCACAGTTAGATACAAGTGATGCTCAGCAGGTGGTGTAATCACAGGATGAGATGCCTAAGGGCCCCTCTGTTGGAACATCTTAGCTGAGTTTGTCTTTCAGCCAAGGAATTTTGCAGCATAGCTCAGCCTGAAGCCATGCTGGACAGGCAGAAGAGCACAGGCCTTCCCCTGCTGAGATTAACTCTCCCGTGGATCCTGACTGCTAAAGGTGAAACAATTTCTCAGTCAGGATCAGCACGCTTTAGAGTGGTCTAATAAAAAAGATTGATTTTCATGGAATATACATTGTAACCTATCAAATGTCCAAGTGAAGAAGAAAATACATGAGTATGTTAAGCACAATTTAAGTAGAAAATACAAAATACTTCAAGTGCATATGTTTTCTTTATAAATCTGAAATTGCTTTGGACAGAAAATAATTAAAATGTCTTGGCCTTGGCGCGTACAGTTCTGGGTATGATGAGCAGAAGGATTTAAAGTACTTATTTTTTAGGTTGTGCAGGCATTATCCCTGCTTAATATTCTGTGAATATTAATAATCCTAGTCAGAGCTATTCAAAGGTTTAGGTAGGGTTTTTTTGTATGTTTCTCAAACAAGTAAGAATGTTTTGCTTATGTTTCAAGCTATGTGAGGCAAGCCAGCTCTTAAAGGAGAGCTGTATAAGACTGTCAGTTGTGGCTATGCTGTGCTGGAGTTGAATATCCCTGGTGGGAGGATAAAATGGTAATACAGCTTTTGGAGTGAAGCTGATTTGTGCCTGGCTGGCGTGGAGGTGGAAAGAATGGTCTTGGGTTTGTTTGTAAATCATTCTGTGATATTTCAGTTACTGAAGTGTGCTAGTGTTTCTAACAGCTTTTTTTATATAGTCTTTATCTCTTCTCTACTCCTCCCTACTGGGAGGCTATGCAGTTCTACCCCTTCATTGAGTTACTCTGGATCTGTAAGATAGTCCACTTTTTCCTAAATTAATCTTTGAGCACACTAGTTTGTTGAAATATCTTAGGTGATATCTGAAACAATGTTAAAGGCAACAACAGGGTAGGAGCAGGGATGAGGACAGTGGAAGGGTTCATGGCCTCTGACTGTGACAATGAGTTTAGTCATCAAACTTGTATTTCAGCATGCTGGTCCTACAGATACACCTCAATCTAACATGGCTGGCATTAGTATCTTGCCCAAAATATTTCTTATGAGTGACAGGAGCTCATATTTTACTAAAAATGAATGAATGAAGGAATAAATGAATGAAAAGAGACACGAGACCTGGCTTCCCAAAATGTTGAGAGTCATCTGTATATGGTGAGGGGGGTAGACAATCAGAGGCACTGATTCTTTTGAAATCAGCGTATTTGTTTACACTATGTACAAGATGTATTAAACTATCCATACCAGTTGTATATAGCACCCACACATTTTCCCTCCTTCTCTAAGATGGGATGTATCTACAGCAGAGAGAAGTCAGTCCCATTAAATAAGATTATCTCAAGCCCTTAATAAAGCCCTAGCAGCAAAGTTGATCTGAAAGCCCATTTAATCTGAAAGAAGCTTTTTCCTTTCTAACCCTTTGCATCCTATCACGATAAGCCATTCCTTGCTCTTAAATCAAGACCTTACCAAACACTGACTATTCAGACTATTTAACTCATTTAACTGGCAGTAACCTTTTGTTTTCTTTTTATTTTTCTTGATTTTTTTTCTTTTTTTTCTTTTTTCTTGTGTCCTACTTAAATTTCTGTCATTTTAATGAAGTTTCGTTAGAGGAGGCTTTGATAAGGGTAGAAGAATAAGCACAAAGTAAATGGTGAAAGCATACCATGAGGTATAAGGAGAATAGTTTGAGGAGAAAGGTAGTTTGATACTATCCAGAGGGACAGATCTTCCTGTGTTTGTTTACTGGATTTGGTGGAACTATATTCCTTAAAGATATGACAGTAACTCCTGCTGATGAATGCCATGAAAATGACTGCTCATTGAACACAGGTAGAGAGTGCAGTGTAAGATGAAGTGCATTTTGAATGTTAGAACTGCCCGAGTTGAGAGCACCCTCTACAGTGTTCTGGAAATATAGACCTGGTGGGCATTTCAAAGTTTCTGCAGGTCTTCTGTAGTGAAAATAGCTTATATATAACTGCCATAATTGTCATTCTACAAGTAACATGAACATGTTTGTGAGTGCTCTGGTTGGAGAAATCTCTTACAAGTACTAATGATTTTGAGTTCATACCAAGGTTTTCAGTGTAAATGGCTGGTACTTAGGCATTTGGTGGCCTGTTTTTGAAAGTTTTGAATGCTTATCATATCCCAGTTTCTATAAAAAATGCTACCCTTCTCTCAACTAAAACTATAGAAAATATTTTTTCACCTCTCTGAAGATTTTAGTTCATTACTGGCTCTATAACTCTCATCCTGGCAATACTAGAGTTGGGCATATAAAGTCTAGTCTTCTGTCTGCTCTATAAAACTGGCAATGACTGAAGCTTTCTCCTCATCTCCAGAGCCTGACAGATTGATCCATTTGAAGTGACACAAAGATCAGCATGTTTTTCACCCTCACTCCATTAATCTATGCTTCACTTGTCTCAATGTCTTGAAAGTTATACAGAGTTCTCAGAATATCTCTATCAAGCACTGCTCAAATTGTGAACAGCTGCCACCACTGATCTTAGGAATCCATACAGTGGGATTTATTGTCTTTTGCAGATGCTAAAGGTCCCATAGCATGAAATGGGACCAATCACTGAGTTGTCCCCCCTGTCCTTGGTCATAACTCCCTCATGTTTCTGTGTATACTTTTTGATGCATGTCCAGCCTGTTTAGAGGAAGCTGAACATCCCTAATGATGTGTTGCTTTCTCCATAACGATTAAAGACTTACAGCTCCTTCTCATAGTAAGGAGTTTTATACATATAAAATGTTACTAGTGACTGTTGCATACAGATAAGCCTAACTATTTTCAGTGGATCTGTAAATGTAGCTATTTTATTACATATCTTTTAATTAAAAGGAGGTGGAGAAATCTTGGTAAATTAGTTTACAGAATACAGAAATAAGCAATCATTTTGTAATTATGTGGTGCTTGGTAGGTGGAAGAAGTCACTTTTTATGATTTCTCCAATACAAATTTCATGCAATTTTAATAAAGTAAATAACTGTATAATTAAAATAATTATCCTACTATTGTTTAAAAAAATACTAAAAACTTCTTTCCTGATTACTCCCAGACCTCCTCTTGAACGGACTAAAGCAAAAGACATAATATTAAAGACCTTCTATAAAAACATGAAGTAAATTACAAAGGAAAAATGGGTAATATAAAAAATGAGGTGACCAAAATGAGTTGGTTCAGATCTGTGTACTTGTGCATTATAATCTGATAATGCTGTTCCACTCCAGGGCATGTGGAATCAAAGTCATTCATCTGAGTGTCTTTTTGCAGGAAGATTCTTTCTTACATTCACTGATTTGTTATGTTTTTAATTATTTAGTGGCTGTAGAGTTATTCTGCTGTGTGTAGAACTTCTCTGAGATGCTTATTTGGTCTAGATAAGTGTAGATGTGGGTCTGGTATCATTGCAGAAGAATTCTAAGAACTTATATTGAAATGCAGTATTTAGGGAAATAAAAGCCTAACCATTTTTATTTCATTGAGGTTGGTGAATAATATACAGGTTA
Organism: Phaethornis superciliosus; assembly: GCA_023637945.1. NCBI lineage: Eukaryota > Metazoa > Chordata > Aves > Apodiformes > Trochilidae > Phaethornis > Phaethornis superciliosus. The sequence continues at coordinate 78,784,375 of JAJQWJ010000002.1, forward strand.
TTTCATCACATCTGACTATCAAATCAGAGATCTCTTTGATTTTGCAAACATCCATCCTGCTATATAACAACTGTAAAATAAGTGCATGTATAATGAGCAGATCATTTTATGAAAGGTTTCTAAAGGATTTGACTTTTTGTTACCATTATTAGTAGCAAAAAACTTTTGCTTCTTTCACTATTAGGTCACATGACAGTGTTGGAGGTCTCTTAATTTAGCAGACACTATAACTCAAAGTGGTGGTATCAAAGCATTGGTTAACAGAATAAACAGCTTCTCTTCTGCATTTAAGCAGTTATCTTTTTTAATACTGTTTGGCAATCCACTGAGTTCAAAGATTGTTTCTGACCATCCAAACACCAGGAAAGAATAATGTTATGATCTGTACTATTAGGAAACAAGTGGATAAACTCTTCTCCTCAGCTGTTTTTTTAAAAAAATCAGAAAGATAATTTCTTCTGTGGTGTTCATTCACTCTTAAAAAACCTCCAAAATGTATATTTTAAGAAAATTTTGTAGATATTGTGCTGTGTAATTACCTGGACATTTTTTTTTTTTTTGCTGTATAATGTCTCTCCACTCCAGTTTTCCTCCAAAACCAAATTTTGTATTAGCATTGCAGTGCTACCATTGTTATTTTGTTACTCTGGTTCCCTTGTGACTCTTAGGACAAATTTCTTCTTTCTTTTCCTGACAGGAGGCTGCCCCATTTCAGTTTCTGTCAGTGGAAGCATCTCACACTATCAGTCCAAGTACCAAGCTTTCTGCTACATGACATTCTCAAGGTTTGAATCTGTCATTTGAGTCTCAGTAGGATATGCTACTAATTTTAAAACTTGCTGCTTTCTTTTTAGGAAAGAAATGCTCGAGTAGGTCTTTTAAAGGTAGATTGTCACTGCACACAGTGGTAGGTGTAATTAGTAATTATACCTTAGGAATTAGTCTAGTAAACCAGGGAAAAATCTATACTCTTGGCTACCCTCACTGGAGGCTTTAAGTATGCAGAAGACTTTATTCCTTTTCTGAAGATTTAGTGACAAGGTTTGATTAATCTTTGAATATGAAGCTAAAATGGAATCTGAATCCTCTCTACTCAAACTTCAACATCTGGTTTTATGAGGAATAGTGGGATACTAACAGGAAAGCTGAGACACTATACTGTTTAGGCAGCTGTGGAGCATGTGAGATCAGCTGTGCAGTAAAAGAGTAAAAAAGTTATTTCTTAAGAAAGTGAGTCTTAGAAAAGCCATATAATTATATATTTCCTCCATATAAATTTTGAATATCTTAGTCTAATTTCAGAAGAATTTGAGGGAAGAATAGTAGTCCCAATTAACTGAGTTCCTGCAGGCTTTCTAAAAATAGCAGATGGAAGGCAAAGGAAAGCAATCAGTACCACCAGTGCAAATCTAACAGATAACCAGCCACACAGCTGGCTTAGACCTATCATAAGACCAGACTTATCCAATACTGGTATGGAATTTAGCCCCAGAGTTGGCTGCTGCTTGACCATCCAGTAAATGGGAACTTTGACTGACAAGAGAATTCCATCAGGGTTTGGAAGTCACAGGGCAACTGAAGGAAGAACCTGGGAATATTACGTGTATATGAGTAAGAAACCAAAACTTGCCAGGCTTTATTTAGTCCTGTACTCCATGCTGTGGCAATATGTGTTACAAATTTGCATAGAAGTTACCAGATTTCAAGAATAATTACTGTGTTTTGAGCTGGCTTTCTTCAGCAAAAGTTTGTGCTATTCTGATGATATGATCTTCTATTGACTCTAAAGTGAACTCAATTTTTCACTCTTGTTTTTCATAGACATTTCAGAGCAGGCTCTTCTTTTCATATCAAAAAAGAGTATGTAAGACACTCTTTTGCTGCTGGGTGCCAGATCTGAAGACACTCATTATCTAATTAAATTCTGTCTTTTTTGTTTTTAGAACAAAGAAGCTTTTGGTCATATTTGTCAAAAAGAAGCACAAGTTAGTAAATAATTTATAAACTAACACCTAAAAAACCTGGTTGGAAATGAGCCTGTTCTGTATACACTTTTGCCCTGAAACAAGTTTTTCAAACACTGTTAATTTAGAGGAAGAATTACTCTTTAACAGTGGAGCAAAGATTAAGCTGCAAATTTCTCTCACCAGAAGAGGTAATTTTTGCTATGTTCATGCATGCTGAATATGATCATATTGATGAATTTTTGTTTTGATTTCCTGTTGCTCAGACTGAGGTAGAAATAATATTGTGCCACCGGATAGAAGACTTACATTATTTTCCTGTTTCTCTCTATATTTGCTATGTATTTTTAGCTAATTTCCTTAATCACTCTAGAAAGCCACTAAGTATGAATCCATCCACACTTCATGCCTGCTTGGCAGTCTCATGTGACTCACTACAGGATGAAATGGAACCTTGTTTACTAAATCATGACTGCCACATTTACTTAACATTTTCTGTGTGAGTAACCAGCCTGATATGAAGTACTACTTCCCTTAATCAGAAAGGATTTTAGATCTAAAAAATTTACTATCACTTATAAGTGCAAATAGCAATGAGAAGTTCCCCTGCATGTGCTTTCAAAGTGAATTTTTGAGTGAAGCAGATAAATGTTTCTGCTGTTGTAGAAATTAGTCATAGTTCTGTTAGACAGCTAGATTTCCCTAAACACTGTTATTTTCCTATGGAAACTGATAAGCATTTATAAGAGTTAATTTATTTTAGATGGGTGAGGAAATAAAAAAAAAATTTCTTCTGACTTTAAGTGCTATCCGACTATGATAGGCCTAGAGCCAATATGAGCTTCTGATTGTCTTCTTTATGTAATATATATAATATATCAGATAACAGAGGGCTGTAAGACATTGGTTGCATTTAAAATATTTTTAAAAGATTTTATTATCTACCTACCATGCTGAATATAGTTATTTTGCCTTGATTCACTGTAAATGAATTAAAATGCATGAGTACCTGATATATTGCTGAATAGCTAACTTGCCATGATCTTATTGAAAAAGTCATTAAACATTGCAGTGAATTACCAATGAGCAACCTGGAAAATCTTAAATTATTGATGTTTTCTATCATGGTCTGAAAAATACTATTACTAATCCAGCTGTTGGCATGAACAGAAACCAGGATCAGATGAGTAGGAAGGCTGGGCAGAAGTGTAGCTAGAGACTCTTGTTTCTTCCATTCAGTGAAAGGAGCAAGACAGGAAAGCAGGGTGTAGGCTCTCAAAACAGCAAGCCTAGGGTGTACCTCCTGAAAATTCTAAATAAGGTTATATTCTCTAACAGTTTTTTTCAAGATAATAAGAAAATGGCCCAAGCACTGTAGCAGTTTATTTAGTGAGATAATATGGGTCAATTAAAAGTAAAGCACTAACTACTAATACAACCAAGTTCTTTGCCCCAGCGGAAATAGAGTTATATGCCCATGTTAATAAACAACTGCTAAAAAAAAACTTTTAACTCATGTACTAGCTTATTAATGTAACTCTGCTTTACCTTAGTTTTGTGTGAACAGAGGCCAAGTACTCACCATGCAACTGTTCAATGAATTGTGGAAACACATAGTCCAAAATGACTACTCAGACAGTTGGAAGTTTATTCCAAAGAAACTAATTAGCAGTATCATAGAACCATAGAATGGTTTGATTTAGAAGAGACCTTAAAGATCATATAGTTCCTACCACCCTTCATGAGCAGGGATACCTTCCACTCAACCACATTACTTAAAGTCCTGTCTAACCTGTCCTTGAACACTTTCAGTGATGGGGCGTCCACAACTTCCCAGGGCAACCTGTTCTATTAGTGTTAATATTGTTTAAAAAATTAAAACCTGTATCTCTGTAATGAATAAAATGTAATTTTACCTTTTATAATCAGATTTTAAAAACCCAAGTGCAGTTGATAAATAATGAGAATTTGTAAGAACAAGCTAATCTTCCCAGAGTAAATCTGAGAAATGAATTGCATTAAAGACATTTAGTTAATTTCTTGTACTCTGCCTATAATCACAAGAACATGATAACTTTTCATGTTTTACCCAAGACTACTATCATTTGTTGATTATCTTATTAGGACAAAAAAGTCCTAATTCACAGAAGTATTTAAGTATGTTCCTGAGCTTCTGCTACTTAATATAAAACTAGAACTTCAGATGCTTGAGCCATCAAGCATGCCATGTAATAATTAGACAACACTCCTCAGAAGTGTTGCTTTGTAGATATCTATAAATATTTTTTTGAAATAAGGATGGAATAAATGTTTGGCATTCAAATATTTAAGCAAAGCAAGCTTTCTGAAGACATGTGACTGAGCAAGTATTCAAAAAATATCAGTTGCTTTGTCTCCACTTACACTCATAAGTATTCTTTCTTATAAGGCTTTTTGTTTGGAAAGCTTTCCTGGTTTGCAGAAATGCCTCCCATATTTACAGTGGCAGAAAAGGAATTCCTCTTGTTATTTATTTTCCTTGTCTGTAGGATATTCCACAGACACTTAATTTTGTAAGCTTTTTTGTAATGTTAAGGATTTTTTTCCTGTATCATATGCAATATACATCTAACTTCCATTTATTTATGAATATATAAAGATAACTGCTAGAGGCTGCTGCTTCTCCTTTTCTGTATGGAGCTCAGACAATAAGCAGTGTGGGCCAGCAGTTATGGAGCAGGTATATGCAAGGAAATGGGGAGGAAAAACATTAAGGAAAAGATGAGGGCTTGGAAAAGAATATATGTAGTTGATAGGAGAATGGAGCAATTTAGTGCTATGTAGGGAATGGTTCAGACAGAACTGGAAGAATAAAAAGCACAGAATGTATGGAAAAAAACATTTCTTTTAATCAGAAGAAAGAATGGCAAGGTGCCACAAGATGGTGGTGGTAGAGAAGCAAGAAAAAAGGAACCCTCTTCTGTTTGTGTGTTGTATTTATTGAAAGTGACATTTTAAAACATAAGCTGATGAACTGCAAATTGAAGATGAATATTGCATGAGCTGGGAAAACATTTTTAAAGGATGTAATACATTTTGAAACCAATTGCCTGCTATTGAATTAGTCACGATAAAGGTGGTATGTTGGCGGTTGGTAGAAAATCAACTATTAAAAGCTTAATAAAAAATATCAGAGATCAGTGGATCTCCACAGTATATGTTTTACTTTTCAAGCTTACCCTGTGGAAAATCTCATAGAATCATAGAATCATAGAATGTTAGGGGTTGGAAGGGACCTCCGGAAATCATCTAGACCAACCCCCTGCCAAAGCAGGATCACCTATGGTAGCCTACACAGGAACGCATCCAGGCAGGTTTAGAAAGTCTCCAAAGACAGAGACTCCACAAGCTGTCTTGGCAGCCTGTTCCTGTGCTCTGTCACCTTCACAGTAAAGAAGTTTCTCCTTGCTGAGGTTAAACTTCATATATTCTAGCTTAAATCCATTATTACTTGTCCTGTTACTGGGAACCACTGAAAGGAGATTGACCGCTTCCTCTTGGTACCCACCCCTCAGATATTTATAGGCATTAATATAAGAGTCTCAGTTTTCTTTTCTTTTCTCAAGGCTAAACAGCTCCAGTTCACTCAGTCTTTCTTCACAGGAGAGATGCTCAAGTCTCTTAATCATCCTCATAGCTCTCTGTTGGACTGTCTCCAGTATGTTCTTGTCTCTTTTGAACTTGGGAGCCCAAAACTGGATACTGGATTCCAGGCGTGGTCTCACCAGAGCAGAGTAGAGAGGGAGAAGTACCTCCCTAGATCTTCTGGACATACTTTTCCTGATACACTCAAGGATATCATTGACCTTCTTGGTCACAAAGGCACATTGCTGACCCATGGAGAATTTACTCTCCACTAGGGCTCCAAGATCTTTCTCCATGGATCTGCTTTCCTGCAGGACATCCCCTAATCCATACTGGTGGCTGGTGTTATTCCTACCCAGGTGCAGGATTGTACACTTGTCCTTGTTGAAATTCATGAAGTGTAGTTTTGCCCAGCTCTCCACACCATCCAATTCTCTTTGGATAACAGCACCGCCTTCTGGTGTATCAGCCACCCCTCCCAGCCTCATATCATCAGTGAACCTGCTGAGAATACACTCCATTCCCTTGTCCAGGTCATTGATGAAGATATTGAACAATACCAGACCTTTCTTGTCACATCTCTACATACTCTTGCAGCATTTCTATAATCTTCCCAATTAACCAAACCCTTTTTCTTCATACTGTAAATTTCCCTCTTCCATCTGAGTTTTTCCAGAAGCTCCTTGCTTATCCATGCAGGTCTCCTGACTCCTTTACTTGATTTTTTTTTTTTTTTTTTTTTTTCTCAAGGGGATACAGTTATCTTGAGCTTGAAGAGGTAGTGCTTGAATATTGACCAGCTCAACTGGACTGCTCTACCTTATGGGACACTTTTAAGTAGATCTATAAAGAGGACAAAATCAACCCTCTCAGAATCAGTGTAGAGATTTAACTTCTTGCCCTGCTTCTTTTCCTAATAATAATAAAATTTAACATGTTATGGCCACTACAACCAAGACTGTCCCCAACCTTAATATCCATGACTAGGCTTGTTAATACAAGGCCTAGCATTGCACTTCTTGTTGGTTCTTCAGCAACCTGTAGCAGAATATTGTCATCAGTGCACTGCAGGAAGCTTTTTGGATGGATTATGCTTGGTTGTGTGACCTTTCCAACTAATATCAGGGTGATTGAAGTCACCTATGATCAACAGAGTGCATGACCTTGATGCCACTTCCAGATGTCTGTTGAAGGTCCCATTGACAACTTCTTCTTAGTTTGGTGGTCTACAGTAGACACCCATAATAGTATCTCCCATGTTTACATGCCCCCTAAGCTCTTACCCATAAACTTCAATATTGTCATTGTCTCCACTTGGATTAAGCTCAATATGTTCTAGTTGCTTACTCACATAGAGGGGAACTCCACCTTCTCAGTCTATTCTTCCTAAAAGGTGTGTAGTCATCCATAAACACATTCCAGTCATGTGAGCCATCCCACCATGTGTCTCTGATTGTGATGAGATCATAGCCCTGCAACTGCACACAGATTTCTAGTTCATGCTGTTTATTCCCCATACTTCTTGCATTGATATATAGACACTTCAAAAACTGTTGTTGAGGAGCATCTGTTACCATTGTGATTGGTTTGATCTATTTGTTCATTAGGTGCAGTGGCACATACATTGCCTACCCCCTGCTAAATTCAGTTTGAAGCCCTCTTGACTAACTTGGACAGCCTAGTCCCTAAGATTCTCTTGCCTTCTTGAAACAAGCTTATTCCATCCCACCTATCAGGTTACAGTCATCATAGAATGTCCCATTGTTATAGAAGCAAAAAACTTCATGATGGCCCCAATTACGAAATTAATGTTTATTTTTCTTCTATACTTGACTTGTCCCATCCCTGTAGCTGGTAAGATAAAAGAAAAGATAACTTGGGCCCCAGTTTTTTTCACTTGTGCCCCCAGACCTTTATAGTCCGTCTTGATTTTACTCAGGTTCCTGTTCCCAGTGCCATTCTTACTCACGAAAGAATAACAATGGATAGTAGTCAGTGATCTTCACAAGCTGTGGCACTCTTTCAGCAGCATCACAGATTTTTGTGCCTGGGAGGAAGCAAACTTTATGTGATTCTTTGTCAGGGTGGCAAATGGGTGTCTCAATGCCTTTTAACAGAGTCTCCCACTATAAGCACCCATTGTTTCTTTTTATGATAACTTCTGTGTCTTTCTGGTGGAGCTTCACTATGTTGTACATGGTCATGACTGTCTATAGATTTTAAAGCATCATATCTATTATTGTTGGTGCCGATGTTTGGGGGTGGGGGATAGCTCTTGATCTTCCTTTTGTAGGTAACCAGGATCCAAGCTGAGTCAGAGCTCTTCCACATTGGTCTTCCTCCTTGGACAAGGAGGAATCCCAGTGTTTTGAACTTTAATAATTCCTTGGATTACTCCTTTTATTTTTCCTCCATACCTTTGCTCCAGGATATGACACCAATGGAAGAATACTGATTACCATTAAACACTTCACAGTGTCACAACAATTGATAGCACTATTGCCAGGTAGAATATTGGAAATGACAGTCATTGACGTAGTACTGGAATGTTTCAGTACATTACAATAAAATGTTATTTTGGGAGATATTGTTGAGTGCTTCCACCACAACATTTGTGCTTTTTCATTTTTATTGTGTTTGAATAGCCTCTCCAGTGTCTGTGAGTACTGCATTAGGGCATTCTGTTAGAAAATAAGTGCAGTGACTGAAATTGGAAAGGAAACTCTCAATAGAGCAATGCAGTTTCTTTAACCACAGGGAGTGACATAAAAAAGGCTGAAAACTCAATAAATTTTTATGTTCTGTCTTGTCTGGGAGCTGAAGGATCAAAGCCATTGTAATACTTAGAACAAATAAATAAGATGTGACCATTTAAATAATAAAAAACATATTTATTGTTTCTGAATACTAATGTTATTATGGCTAATTGGTAAAAAAAGGAATAGTGGAACAATACGGAGAACTTCAAATGTTTTCCAACAACATGTTTACTGAAAAATAAATTCTTTAAGATGCATGTCAGTTTTCTTAACTTCTGCTGTGACTCTCGATTTCAGTGATTTGGTGTGGTTCCATGCTGAGGTCAATGGTACATCAGAGCAACACTGCACAGTTTTTTTCAATAAATCTTGATGCAGAGTGATCTGCAAAAAATGTTCAGGATTGGGAATGTTCCTTTAGGGCAAAAGGCTTGGAAACACTGACTTTGAATGAATACAATCTGGAAAAGGTTACATCATTAGCACCCAGTTGTGCTGCTGATTACAAACAGACCATACTTGCTTTTCTGCCACATGTGACTTAGTTAGTGGTGCTTGACTGACCTTGCTGTAACATGTGAGTTTTGTGAAGATTTTGTTTGGCTTGGTTTGCTTTGAGTTGTTTTTTTTTTTTGAATGTACAGTTGTTTTATAGTTCTATGTGTTTTATCCAAACAGAGATTTAAAATGGAGGGTGAACTCAGCTCCATGTCTTACAAGCTAATTGCATGATCACTTGCTGGCATAGTAATAGTGGTTATGTAATAGATTTGTCCACATTTTATAACCAATAATAGCATAGTATAAATGAATTATTTGCTTTATGTAACATTTAGTTGTGGTTTATTTGTTTGTTTTTAGATGGGAGATGTTATCATGAACAATGGAGCAGAAGAGTGGGCTGTTTCTTTTAATTTTTCCTTTCCACATTTAATAATGATTTTAAAAAACAGGTGTGTAGTGATTGCTACACCCACTTACCTCTGTGAAGGATATTTTGTTGCACTTAATGGGCATGACAATTTTGTGAAATAGACAAATCCTGAAATATAAGGTCACTTTAGTTAACATTTATAAATACCATTGTGATTTTTAACAATAGTGTCTAAAACACGCCATATAAAGCAATGCATTACCTCTTCAATCCATTGTCATAGAGGCAAATTACTGTTCCAGGAGCACACAAGCACTTAATTGTTTCAGGTGGCATTGTGTGCCTGACATGTCAAAACAACAGTGCTAATGAATCAGATTGAGATAAGAGAAAATTGATATTCAGAAAGGGAGGAGAAAATGCTATATTTGAAACTTAACAATGGCAGACAACACAATGCAGTTAAAATAAAAAAACAAGCAAAATGTACAGAGTCTGGGCTTTCTACTGGTAGGTAGAGCAGTCTTGATAACACCCCAGTGTTGTGGCTACTGCTGAGCAGCACTCATGCAACATCAGGGCTGTCTCTCCAGCAATCCCTCCTCACCAGTCAGCTAGGGGTGGGCAAGATCTTGGGAAGGGACGCAGCCAGGATAGATGACCCAAATTGGTTAAAGGGACATTCCATGTCATGTGATGTCTGCTGATCAATAAAAGCTAAGAGAGAGGAGGAGTGTTGGGAAGAGCGTGAAAACACGGAGCCTGTGACTAAAACCAGTATGACTGATGCACAGCACTCAATTTTATTAATAATTACACAGCACTGTATAGGGTTCAGAGGGCACGCCTCTTTTAGATAAAAAATTCTTGCAGTTAACTACTTTTTGGCTAGGCATCTTGTTTTTTGTTAAAGCTGCACCTGCATCTGCCGAACTAGTTGCTCTAATCGTGCTTTCAGAGACACTTCAAAGTCAGGTTGTTTACTGCTCCCAGGTCTGAAAGTTTCAGTCTGCTTCATAGTTCTCAAAACATGGATTGGCCACAAATGCTGAGTGTCCACATTCCTTCAGAAAATCCTCCACAGAGGAGGAGCAGGGGGGATTTATTATTATGTCTTTAATCTTCTGGAGCACTGCTACATGTACTGAAGCCCTACTTCCTGGTGGAAGTGGTTGGACATTTCCTGTTGATGGGAAGTGGAAATTTCATATTTTGTTTTCCTTTGCTTCTGCATGTCTTTCCTTTGCTTTTGCTTTATTAAACTGCATTTAGCTTGGCCCACAATTTTATTCCATTTTATTCTTATAAGAACCTTAACAGTTTAGCAAGCTAACTTTCTCCACAGCAGCCTACAAGTTCCTGAGCATAACTTTTATAAAATGATTCAATAGTGAGGTCCTACCAACTCACAAATGAAAAAAGAAATTAATTAGAAAGCAGATTTCCTCCTCCATACCAAGGCTCAAGTTTAGTCCAATACCTCTACTCCCACTGTCCTAGTCTCACTTTCCTTTCTTTTTTTTTTTTTTTTTTTCCCCTTTTATTATACTAATGCTTTCACAATCCATTCAGTGAGGTAACAGGCAGCTCAGAAGGCTAGGTCATGGGGGTCATATTTTGTCTGACATTATTTTTTTGTTTTTATCTCCTACTTGCTGCTGCTTCATTTCCTACCATTTCCTTCATTTCCTCTGTGGGTTGCAGTCCCTCAGGGATGTCCTAGCCATGGCAAGGGCCGCCTGGGGCCTGAATTCCTTCCCTGTGTCCCTGTCCTGGTAGGAGTTATCTGTGGGCCATGCTTTTTCTGTCACAGAAAGCCTCCTCCCATGAGCACATCTCCATCTCTGCCCCCCAGAATGTCCCCTTTCATGCATTCTCTATTCTTCCTTCCACATATCCTCTATCTCTTCTGCCCCTCTCAAGTTCACCCCTCTTTCAAAGGTGCCTGTGCAGAGGTGCCACATGCCATGGCTGCAGATTTGGCAGGAGCTGGATGGGGATGTGACTGTCTGAGAAGGCTCCCATCCCTGCTGCCACGCTGCAGCCGTCACTCACAGCGCATTCCTACCCAAGCTGCTCTGTATTTAAGACCTGTTTGAACATATATCCATTTTAAACCTTACTTTTAACATCATCACAATCTTAACATACCTGCGTTATAGATTCTGCCCTTGCCCCCCCAGACACTGGGGAGTTGGTGCTGTAACCATATGTATATTGTGCTCAGAGAAAAAGCCACCTCTCACCCCTGGGAACCAAATCCCAGGTATTCACAGTCTCTCATGTGTATTCAGTACAAACTTCAGATCTTGTCCTTGCAAAACACTTAACTGAGAATAAATTGTGAGGTATTTCTCTCAATGTCTTTTCCTCGCTGTCAAGGCCCTGAGGGCACTTGTAAACCCTGAGAGCCCTGATTCATTTGGGGCTTCCCACCTACATGTCCTGGCCATGTGCCCAGGGAACCTATTTAAGCTCAGCTGTGTTGTCATTCTGATTCCAGTTCAGTCACAAGGGTGGCCATGTCTAGATAGAGACTCCACTGGTTGTCACCTTGACCTGTGGACTGGCTTCTGAACTTGGCCTCAGACCTGCCTTGATACATGGATTTGCTGAGCTTATCACTGGGCTGCAGCTCATCACAGTTACTCTTACTGGGCTTGATCCTAAATGTGAACCCCTCAGATTTGACTTCCCACTTTGAAATTGCTATGAACTTGCTTGATTGAACCTGGCTACCATCTCTGGCTCTATCTTGCTCATCTCGCAGAGCAACTGTGGGATGGGGCCTTGCCCTGCTGGCTGTGTTATCACTTTCTGCTCCCAGCTTTACCTGTACTTTCTGAATGTGTCATATTACTCCATAGATATTGTTTTGTCTGACCACTTGTAGCATGGTTCTCTGAGACAAGTTCAATTTGTGTTTGCTGCTCCAGTAGGATGTCTGATTCCTCCTGGAATGCCCAGCAGTTTCCTGGGTCCACCTAACTAAGGGTGCCTTTCTTTTATGCTTACATCCCAAGCCTATGTCAGTAAGTCAGGCTAGATGGTCAGCCTTATTGGTGTGCTTTTCTTCTAAGCTTCCCATTGCATTTGGGATAGGTGCATTAACCTGACTTAATGAAAGAAGCCTCTTCTGAGCAGCCTTTGAATCTTTTTGCATTGTTCTCCTTCCCCAAAAGCTTTTCCTCTTTGCTGTCTGTTACTAGGATTCCAATCTGTGAGCTATTTTCATACTGCATTAATCACTACCCAGAAGTCAATACAGACAGAATCGGGGCAACTGATGATGCTGAGCATGTTTAAAGGTTATTTCCAAGGTCATTATTTCTGCAGACTGACTGGAGTGTCCAGGTTCTTTGTTCCCTGCTAGAGGGGTTCCAAGCAATAGCTTGTCACCTTGTGTTTCCTGCTTCAATTTCACAGAATATGACTGTAGAAAAACTGCATTTCTTTGTAGCATTTAATTCATTATATGGTAGGGCTTCAGGAGCCCAAAGAAGTTGGTTTTCTTCATCTGGGTGATCTCTAGGCCACTGATTAATAGGATCACCTATTCAGTCTATCTTGCAATTACATACCTAAAGCCTGTGCTTCTTGATTGCGCCCTCTTTGAAGCTTCATCTAACATGGAAAAAAAAAGTCCTGGTTACCTACTGCATTTTATTCAATACTTTGGTATAGATCTCCTAATAAATACATCACCAGTATACTAGAAAGGTTCTATGGGAACCTGTTTCTTTAAAGTTTGGTGGATGATGCCATTAAAGATGGTAGGACATCTACGGCAGACAGTTCCAGATATATTATCTTTGGCTATACTGCTAATCTTGTGCTGTTCTTTCCCCATGCTCCTTCCATTATGGTAGGTATGAATGTCTCTGATCAACAGGGACAACCTCACAGGTTGTCTGTCATAGCACAGGGGTGTTAGTGCACAGAGATCAGATTTTTGGGGCTTTAGCATCAGTGATCACTACCTTAGGGGTATCTCCTCACTGTCCTGTAAACACACTGCAGCTGCCCAAGCACTTGCAGTCTGTTACTCCCTTTTAATCTATTCTTTCCATGGGTGTATTTCATCCTTGCACAACTGCATATTCTGTTGGCCTGTTCCTCAAGCCTGTCTTGGTCCTTCTGCATGGTTTTCCTTCCTTTTAGCCTATGCTTCTTCCTCTAAATGGTTATCATTTGCAAATGCAACAAGATTGCTTTCTCCCAGGTCCGATCTCTGTGGTGCTCCACTTCTTGTTAATCTACAAGTAGAGTACAAGTACTGAGCAAGTTGTTCACCAGACCAGGTCATAATGTCCTAAGTTGTGTCTACTGCCCCTAAATCACCTGCTACAATCAGCAGCAAACACACATATTCCTTGTTCTTTGAACACTGATGTAGTAGTAGAAGCTCCTCTTCTTGCTCCTGATGTCTTCAATTTCCTCTTTGTTAGTAAGGAATAAAACAATGGTTTAGAATTTCGGTTCAAATTGCATGGGGTCCTAGGTATGGATACACATTGGAGGAAAGAATAAGTTATTGTTGGAGTTATTGAGGAGAACTAATATGCAATAACTGTTCCTAAAACTGTGTTCATGAGAACTACAGCTGTTGATATAATTTTGGTGCTGCAAGCAATAAACTTCAAGGGAGTAACTACATTTTTTTTAATGAATCCATTAGTGTAACAGGGGTGAGGAAAAAAACCAAGTTTTCTGTGAAATTTCACATAGGAAACTTGTGAACATATTATTTTTCATTAAAAAAATTTTTGGAGACTAAAGTCTTCTAAGACTTTTCTAAGAAAGACTTGAGACTTACATTTTTTTTTGTACTATCATCTAAAGCTGTAAAAACAGCAACACATGAATAAACAGAAAATTCAAGTTACAGAAAACAAGAATTCTTGTCAAAATCTGACATTTCAACTAAGTTTTCAGTAATGATTATTCATGACTTCAACATTAATGAGTTTGTATTACATTCCTCTTCTTTCTTTTCCTAATGTCCCCTTCCTCTTCCCCCAGGTAAGTATTTTGTCAGAATATTGGGTGAAAAGCCTCAGGCTGTAATTTCTTGTCCATTTTCAAGAAAAAAGTTTTTATTCCTCCTCCCTCTCCTTTACTTTTTGCCTTTTGCAATTCTATTGCTTCTACATAGATACTAGTTTAGATGTGCAGTAAATGAATCTGCATGCAATACAAACTTATTGATGCAAGTACCACCAGGAAAAGAAATCTATAGGCAAGAGTAATAGTTTGGATCCTTTTTTTTTTTTTTTTCTGATGCCTCCACTGTGTTCTGTTTACAATACTTTAGTTTATCAGCTACTTTTTATAAAGTCTCTGGTATTTTATTTTTTTTAGTGAAAAGTTGCACTTTTGCCTGTAGAATGCTATGAAAGCTATGATCGTTGCTTAAAAAAGTAAATCAATATTTAATCAAAAAGATAAAATGATGTCATCTTTTGGAAGTAAGGGAAAAAAGTAATTCAGACTCTGAAACCCAAGGGGTTACCAGATTTCCTTCCCTGTCAATAGGAGAGAACTTAGAGGATCTTTCTATGGAGGTAGTCTGGGGGAAACATAGAAAATTTTTTTTAACCTTCCCATGCGCTGGCCTAGTGAACGGAAACCTGTCCCAGTTCAAAAAGAATGCATTTTGCTACTATGCAATTGTTCTTGAGTCTTAACATTATGTTATGAAATCAGAATTGTTTATATCAGGGCAGAAAAAGAGCATAGGCTGCATGTAGTAAGCTGTGTAAGATCCTGTTTCATATCTTGCTTTTCCAGGAGCCATATCATGCGACCCCAAAACAATGTACAACGATAAACAGGTTTGATCTGTCAAGTTCCTACACTCAGCTGTTACTTCAGGTAATATCTCAATATTACATCAGCCTATCCCAGTATTTTCCTTAGCCAGTTTACATTGTGATTACTGTGTTCTGATTATCTTTCTGCACACTTGTTTTCTGCACATTAAATTGCATTTTAGTTGATGGCTAATTAGAAAACTACAATGTGTTACAGGAGAATTTTAATATTTCATCATATAAGCCTGCAGATGTTATCGAGAATTGATATTGAGCAGGACTCAAGTCCGGCTTAATACTGTCTTTGTGTGCTTAATGTTGCATATATTTATTTCTCATTAATTTTGCCATAGCTGAAAAATACTGGATGCCAGTTATGTGCAATCTCAGCTACCTGCCTATGGTATTGCAAATGCTACTCATGTTATGCATTCAGTTCATATTTGTTCCTCTATTTGATGTTATCTGATTTGCATGCATTTGTTTTTCAGTAGCATCTAGTTGACTGAAAAAAAGACTGGACTGCATATACCCTGTGATGACTAAACTTGACTCAGCATCCTGCTGAGTAACTTAAGTCTCTCTAAAGTAACTTGAATGCAGATAAACTCTCCCAGATACTAGTTTATGAGCTGCATATCTTATCACTGTCCCGTGTATGCTCTAAAGCTGATAGGAAGGCAGCTTTTCTTGGGTTTTTTTGGATAATCCATCATCCTGAATGGTAGCCTTAACTTTATTATACTGTTTGTATCTGCCTACATAGAGTTACCAATCATGTAAGTCATATGCCAAGCCACAGAGGACACATTGCCACATAAGCAAAAGATCTTGCATATATTTTCTCTATATTAATGTTAATTCCCATGGGTTTAATGGGATTTTTCAATTGGTTAAGTTTCAGAAGATGCTTTTCTAATAAATGTGAACAATTATCAACTAAAATATAGAAATTCTTTATGTATTAGTGAATCAGGAAAAAACCTCATCAGCAAGACACTTTAGGGCACAAGTGTTTATGGAAAAACTCTCCTGTATGTGCCTGTCAGAGGGTAAGGTGATGAAAGTGACTTGTTAGCTGTGTGATACGATTTTTGCAGATATGATTCATCAGTGTTCATCATTCTTGTTTGTGATTCAGCCCTATTTATTTATCCATCAGAAATTACAGGCATGAATCTCAAAACAGAGGAGAATAGGTTCTGTGTGCTGCCTACTATGTAAGCTAGGTACTCTGGATTGTCTTGGATGTGTCCAGTCATCAGGTGTTGGACATAATGAAACAGTGAATTCAGGTCCAGTTCAACCCTGCTCCTGAATGCTGCAGAATCTGTGTGTGATTTTTGTCAGATTTATTGGATTTGAGGGTCTGAAGTTCTAGTTTCTAAGATAGCTTCTAAAACTGATTTGCTACAACACAAAGTTAAGGAAACTCTTCAAAACCAGTTGTTTTTTCTGATGTGAATTTACATTCTTTAGGTAAATTACCACTTTATCTGCCTTCATCTGCCATTTTGTGGTATCTTGGCTTAATCTCAAGTGTGTAGTAATACACATAGATAATTTATTCTATTTTATAAAATTTTCCTGGCTCACATTAGTAATTACCAGAATGATATAAGCTCATTTTACTTTTGCCAGCTTCTGTATACACTAAGTGAATTTTCATGAACTATTTTCTTTTTGATATTGGAAAAGAAAAGAAATACTAAATAATCAGTAAATTGCAAAGCAGTTGTTATTGAATGTATTTCTGTCTTATTAGAAATCATATATTAAAAAATACTCTAGAAATTTTAATTATGTTAATGTATTTCAATAAATTGACACTTTTCAAGTCAATAATAATAAAAAAAGAATATTTTTTGTTGAAGCTTTCAAAAGCTGCCTCTGGTAAAACCAGCAGGAAGGCATAGTGAACACATGAAAGCTTAGAAAACAATTCTTCTTTCTGCCTGAATTGTTTATAAGATCCAGGTGCATTTATAGAAGGATAATTCTGTTAATTTGTTAATAACATCACATCATTGTGTAACATCTAAATCATATGTTTAATATGTCAATATATTTTAAAAAATTATTTTCTTAAAGAAGAGAATTTTTAATAGAAAGATGAAGGAAAGATGTGAAAGCCCTTTAAAGAATTACCTAATTAAGAGAGCCTTGATCCTGTAGTTGGTTTCAGGCTGAATTTTATTAATTTAATTAAAATTAAATGCTATTTATATCTTTTTGCTCATTTAGTTTTGTTTAAACTATTCACCTAGCTTAATTTATCGGAGCTAACTTTACAGTTCAAAACAACAACTTTTGTTTTTCTGTATTAGTATATAGAACACAAACTTCATTGAAAAAGCATTACATGTCTTCTTTACACTTTCTTAGGCTAACATTGAAAATACTACTTAAAAGCATACCATTGGGCAATCTCTTACTTTTTCCCATATAGGAAGGATACAAAAAGTTCTAACATTGATTAACCAGTCTGGCTAAATATAAACTAGTATTACAATGCAACTTTTCAAATATTAGCACTGCTATTTAAAAATTAAACCTACGTACTAGCTGTGAACATACAGGAGAATTGGTCTGAAGGTATTTTTTGTGCCCATTCTAGTCTTTATTCATACTTCTGCTTTCTTAACAGAGATAATAACAAGATTAGCTGTACTTGCTTGGTCTACAAAAAGCAATTTCACTGACAGAGTTCTAAATCTAAGCATGTTCTTTCCCGAAGTGTCATCATGCCAATTATTTAAGGCAACACAAGTTGAGCTGAAAAATTTTTTCTAGAAAAGATACCCCTTCATTACAAAATACATAAAGTATTTCTATCTGAAAGGTTTGTGATGGCTATGTAAAAATGTAAGAAGTCAATGGAAGTTGAGATATTAATTTAAAACTCTTTTTATTATTCTTTTAAAAATGGCAAAGTAAATTAATATTAAACCCATTTGTGGAGCACATTTGGTCAAATTTCTGTATTTCCTAATTAGAACAGTTATTCTTTAATGTATATGCGGTATTCAGATGACTCAGATCCTACTTTCACTGATGTAAATAAATGATTTGCAGTAATAAGCACTAATTGAAGATTGTCAAAGAAGTGCTAGTATTCAATTGTTCATTAATTAAGGAATGGAGAGATAAGGGATTAGTCATAATGGTGACTAATACAAATTCATATAAATTTTTTCCTTGATATGCTTTAGAAAGTGCATTGAATCTGCTAGGTGAACAAACTAGAAAATTGAAAGGATTTTTAGGGCTGGAGGGATTCATAGAATTTTCTTTTCTGTCTCCCTCTAGTATTACTGAAGTTCAAACATCAACCACCTCAAAGGATGTTATATAGAGAGTCTTATAGGAAAATCTTTCTAAATCGACAGAGATTTTTTTTAAAGTTGCTAAAGTTGAACATAATATGTCAAATGCAGTGAGAGGCAAGATTTTTCTTTAACGTATCCTATAATATAATGAATATTTTAAATCCCTTAAATGATACAATAGTTTGCTAAGGGAAACTGTGGTAAATTAGAGGCTTTCTAGAAAAATTAAATCACAAGAAAATTAATCTTTTCTGTAAGTCTCTTTTGCAGTTTCAATTTTATTTTACTTAAGATAAAAATGTATTTGAGAAGTTTCAGTACAGTGTCAAAAATGCTTCAAAGCCTGTGCCCAGAAGGGAAAATACACTACAGTCCTTCTGATTCAGGATCTAATACAGCAAAAGACAAAGAAGAAAAATACGTAATTATTATTACTATCTGTGATTAAAAACCTGCAACAACAACAACAAAAACCCACTATACTCGTTCTGCAGCCAAGTTAAGAACAATTTAAAAGAACATATGGTGAAGACTTTTTCTACTTTTTGTCCTATGATTAAAGAGAATAGTACTTTAGCAAGATAAGGAAAGAATAAAAATAACCACAAAAATAACTGTTAATTTTTTTTCTATGCTTTTACTTTGTGGGAGGTTCCATTAGAATTCTAACCTACAATGTTAAAGGATTTCTTCTCTCAGTTATATGATAGTAAGTACTTGCAGCATACCCTCTATTAACCAAGTTTAAAGATGTACTTGCTCACAAGAAAACTTGAGTGCAACAGTATTTTTTTATTTTACTTCTATGTTCTTTAATGACTCTCAGTCATCAATACCTCAATCCAACATAGCTGCTGGTTGATATTTCCATAGAAACTTGGTAATTTTAGCTTTAGATTTATTTTTTTTTTTTTTTTTGAGAAAAATCCTATGTAAACGATGCATCATCTGAAAAATCTGAGATGCCAGGGAGTTATTACAGTTCATGAATTAACATGTATGTAGGTTGAAGAAGTATTTTAAAGGAAGGAGAAATCTTGAGCAGCTGTGCAATTGCCAATTTAGAAAATTACTTGCTATAATCGTCAACCAAAAAATGTACCTAAAATCAAGACTTGATTTCTTTTTATGTAAGACTTTTCAGAGGAAGTAATGGATTCCTGTAATGTCTGTTTTTGGTTTGGTTTGGTTTTTCCTTTGAAAATACTATCAAATTTCACTTAAACAAACAAATGAAAAAAAACCAACCAAACAAAAAAGAAGAAAAAAACAAAAACAAAAACAAAAAACACCAAAACCAAGCCAATCCAACCAAAAACCCACAAAACACCAAACCAAACAAATTCAACTGTTATGAAAATGTTTATGTATTGTGATAGCATACTTCTGCATCACCTTTACAGTAGCACTGTAGGATGACTTAAGTAGGTGAGTCAAAACAGTATTATTGATGTTCTGAAAAATCATGTGGAGTGATTTAACCCCCTATTGGCTCTATACTTTTGGAAAGACTGGAACTTCATTATGAATCTCTTGAAATTAAGTAACATTGATGACACTGGCAGCTTTCCAAGGCAGCATGGAGAGCTTGTCACAATTCCAGTATGTTGGAAGGTGGTAACTCCACTGTGATTCACTGCCAATTGCTTTTGATGTCACAGGAGTCTTTCAGGTTTCAAGTCTTTGGGGGAATCTCACAGATTATGCTTTGTAAGATGTCAAGTGTCAACTAATGGATCATGTGGAAAGGTAGATGATAATTTTTGTAATAAAACATCTTGAACATTTTTTTCTGATTAATAAACAATATGAGGATTCTAAATACTAGATTGTTTTCCTCCTAAGAAATCGCTAATAGTTCAAATTAATTGAGCCAGCTCTCTGAAGAACTGGGAATCTATTGGGACTAACATAATTTAAGAAAAATCTTTAGGTGAAACAGCAGGATCCTGAGGGAGTTTTATTGGTTGCTGAAAGTACTATATTTAGAATAAATGGTTTATTGCCTATTCTGTTTATTGGATCATATTTGGACATACTGAGAAAGGTTTTGGCCCATAGTATAGTGATATAAACCAGAAACCACACAGCTGCCTTAATTACTTTGGATCAATAGTTGCATAGCTGAGAACATAATTTTCAGCTGCATGAATAGTCTAGAAGTTTAAAAACAAAAACCAAAACAAACAGAAAAAGTTTAATATAATAAGAATAAATTCCAGTCAACAGTTGTGCTAACTTGGATTTCAGAAGTTGGTAGTAGTTTCCAAAAGGTTTTTAGCTTATGCCTTAATGTGAAACACCTTTCTTTTAAAGCTATCAGGTTCCATACTCTATGAGAAAGATTTAAGATGATTAAAAGGATAATTTTATTCTCTAGTAGTCACTGTGTAATAGAGCTAGTCATTGTGGAATACTTCTCCGTGTAACAAAGCAAAGTGTAAATTGTTTTAAATGCTTTGATTAATGACAGATCTGAGGAGATCTGAAGGAATTAGCAATTTTTAAATCTGTTTAGAAATTTAATTTAGAAATTTAGAGACTTAAAATTTTGGAATGATAATTGTTGTTGTTCTGATGCCCAGTACTGACTGCTCAGTTATTGACATTAAGCAATCAGACAGTGAACAACTCTCTTTGAGAGAAAAATCTTGCAAAAAGGTGATATTGTTTCAATCTGACTTCCTAAATGTCACAGGCTTGTATTTAAAAACCCCAAATCTGTTATCTTGGCAGAAGAGTCAGTTGATTAAACATCATCAGCTGCAATAATATTTTAAGTCAGTATCCAAATGGAGACATGAATGTGTCTGGGTATGACTGGGGCACCCCTATCTTGTTGGTTCCAATAAAATATATATAAAAATTAGAGATACTGCATATCTTTTCTAGCATTAGGGCTTTCTCCCATAGTCAGTTATTTGCCACAGTAAAAATTTCTACATAGGAATTGATGTGTTAGTCATAAGTTCATGATAAAGTGACTGGGTTACTGTTGAAAGGCCTTCTGAACTTCAAGGATTATGACCATTGCTGGTAAAACTTTAGGCTGTCCTGAAATAAATCCAACAATATTTGTTATATAAAAGATGTCTTAGAAGATCAGATAAAAACCAGGAAATGAAGCAACCTGAGGAAATATGTTGGTTGTCTGGAAGACTGATTATCATCTCTGCCTGAAGGGACAAGACTAATACCATGAACAGAAGCCTGTTTAACTAGGGAAGTCAAATAGCTATTCTCTGTATCTGGAGTTCTCATTCCTTTTAGAAGGAATAAGCAGTTCTCTATTTCTCAGGTCAAATGTGGATTTTTTTAAAGCCATCACTTGTGGAAGTAGGGAGGACAGAGAAATAGAGGCTGTCTGCCAGCAGAAGATTGTGAAAATGCAGCTTAGTTACATTCTTGTCAGATAAATGTGTGAACGAATACATTATCCATGAAAGTGAACTATAGATTATTATGCGTTGTTTGTGTTATTAATAATTTTGTGTTATGAATTTGTGCAGATAAGTCACAAATTGTTCAGAAGAAGCTCAAGGAAATGCCAGTAATCTTGTTATAAAAGAACCATTGCTTTTCATCAAGGTGTAAAATGTATTCCACTTGGCCTTTAACCTGTTTCTATAGTGTTGTACATGGGCTGAAAGCTCTTCCTCCAAAAATCTTCCCTTTTTCCCTTAAAAATATTGTGTTGTGTTGAAAATAATAGGATTTTTTTCCAAACTACAGAGAAAATGGTCATGACTGAGGGCAGTGATGGATTAGCACACCATGTTTCTACATTTTTCTAATCTGAACTTGATCAGAAATTTTATGCTTTCATGTAAGTTGTGAAAGAATCAAATATGTATTTACTGTGTCACACTGAAACCACTCCCAGAATCACCTTTATTGGAAAAGACCTTCAAGATCATCAAGTCCAACAATTAACCTAACTCTGACAAGACCTTATCTAAGCCATATCCCTAAGCACTGTGTCTTTTAAACTTTTAAATCCCTTTGGGAATGGTGACTCCACCACTGCCTTGGGCAGCCTGTTCCAATGTCTGATAACCCTTTAATTTAAGAAATTCTTCCTAATATCCAATCTAAACCTCCCCTGGTACAACTTGAGACCATTGTCTCTGTTCTATCACTTGAGACTTCATTGAACAGACTGATCTCCACCACTTTACAACCTTCTTTGAGGTAGTTGTAGAGAGTGAGGTCTCCCCTCATCCTCCTTTTCTCCAGGATAAACAAACCCAGCTCCCAAAGCTGCTCCTCCTAAGACCAGTGCTCTTTTTGTACAAAGATTTAACTCTGCTTCTGCACTAGAAATTAAGTTGTAATTAGCAGTGATGTCTAGTGAGAAATAAAACTAATTTTGTTCCATTGGTGTTAGTCCTAAGGTCTAAAGCTTATGATGAGCAGAAAAATGTCTACTTTAGTCATGCTGTCAAACTTTTACTTTAACCTTTTACATTTCTGTGCTGGCTTGGGCTGGGAAAGAGTTAATTTTCTTCATAGTAGCTGTTATGGGGCTGTGTTTTGTTTTCACTGGAAATAGTGTTAATAATGCAGGGATCTTTTAGTTATTGCTGTGCAGTGCTGACACAGCCAAGGCCTTTTTTGCTCCTCACACCACTCTTACCAGCGAGCAGCCTGGGTTTGTAGGAGAAGCCAGGAGGGGACGGAGCTGTGACAGCTGACCTCAACTAACCAAAGGGATATTCCATACCATATGACATCAGGCTCCGTATATAAAGCTGGGGCAAGAAGAAGGATGAGGGAGATGTTTGGAGTGATGGTGTCTTCTCAAGTAACTGTATGAGTGATGGATGCCTGGTCACCTGGAGATGGCTGAACACCTGACTGCTGATGGGAGGTTTCATGGCAGTTTTCATGGGTAGTTACTGTGTAAACAGAGATTGCTTGGCATAATCATAGGATCACAAATGGTTTGGGTTGGAAGGAACCTTAAAGATAATCTAATAACAACCCCTCTGCATGGGCAGAGACATCTTCCACTAGACTGGGTTTCTCCAAGCCCCATCCTGACCTTGAACACTTCCAGTGATGGGACCTCCACACCTCATTGGGCAACCTGTTACTGTGTCTTACCACACTCCGTGAAGAATTTTCTCCTATTGTGTAATCTAAATCTCCCTTCTTCCAGTTTAAAGCCATTACTCCTTGTCCTCTTGCTACATGCCCTTTTAAAAAGTCCTTCTCCAGCTTTGCTGGAGTACCCTTTAGGTACTGGAAGCCTGCTCTACAAACTCCTCAGAGCCTCCTCTGGGTTGAACAACCCCTTTTTTCTCAGCCTGTCTTCATAGGAGAGGTGTTCCAGCCCTCTGATCATCTTTGTGGCCCTCCTCTGGACTTGCTTTAACAGTTCCATGTCCTTCCTGTGTTTTGGACTCCAGAACTGGACACAGTACTCCAGGTGGGGTCTCATGAGAGCAGTGCGGAGAAGGAGAATCGCCTCCCTTGACCTGCTGGCCACACTTCTTATGATGCAGGCCAGTATATGGTTGGCTCTCTGGCCTGCAAGCACATATTGTCAGCTCATGTGGAGTTTCTCATCAACCAACATTCCCAAGTTCCTCTCCTCAGAACCGTTTTCAATCCAGTCTCCACCCAACATGTATTTGTGCTTGGGATTTCCCTGACTCAGGTGCAGAACCTGGCATTGACCTTGGTGAACTCCATGAAGTTTGCATGAGCCTGCCTATCAAGGTCCCTCTGGATGGCTCCTCTTCCTTCCAGCATGTGAATCTCACCACACAGCCGGATGTTGTCAGCAAACTTGATGAGGGTTCATTCAATTTCACTGTCCTTGTTGCCAGCAAAGATGTTAAACAGCACTGGTCCCAGTACTAACTCTTGAGGTACGTCCTCATGAGTGGTCTCCATTTGGACATCAAGCCATTGACCACAACTCTTTGAGTGCAAACAGCCAGCCAGTTCCTTATCCACCGAGTGATCTGTCTATCAAAGCCATATTGTCCCAGTTTAGATACCAGAATATTGTGTAGGATAATGTCAAATGCTTTGCACAATTCCAGGTAGATGACCTAATTTGCTCTCTCTTTGTCCACCTATTCAGTGACCCCATCATAAAAGGCCACTAAATTTGTCAAGATGAATTTCCCCTTGTTGAAACCATGTTCACTGTCACAAAGTTTATTTTCCATGTGCCTCTAGCACAGAACCTTTATGGCCTGCTCCATAATCTTGCCAGGCTCAGAGTTGAGACTCTGTGGTTCCCCAGGTCTTCTTTTTTTTTCCCTTTTTGAAAATGGGGGCTGTTCCCCCTTTTCCAGTCAGTGGGAACTTCACCAGACTTCCGTGACTTCTCAAATATGATGGACAGTGGCTTTGCAACTTTGTCTGCCAGCTCTTTCAGGAGCAGCACATGAATCCTCTTGGGTTCCATGGACTTAGGCATTTTCAGGTTCTTTATATTGCCTTGAAGCTGCTCTCTCCTACAGTGGGCAGATCTTCCTTCTCCCTGCCTTTGCCTTTTGCAACTTCAGTTGTTTCACAAGAGTCCTTGCAGGTGAAGACTAAGGCAAAAAAGTTATTGAGTACAACAGCTTTCCCCATGTCCTGCGTGACCAAGTGTCCAGTTTCCTTCTAGAGAGAGCCTAGACATTTTCCCTAGTCTTCCTCTTATTGCTAACACACCTATAGAAACTTCTTTTGTTTCCCTTGCCATACTTGGCCAAAATCAGTTCTCTCTGTTCTGGCTTTCCTAACCTGATCACTAGTTTGTCTGACAGCTTCTTTGTACTCATCCCAGGTTACCTGTCCCTACTTCCACACTCTGTAGGCCTTTTTTTTTAACATTTAACTATGTCCAGGAGTTGCTTGCACAGCCATGCAGGCCCCCTGGCATTTCTGCCTGTCTTCATCTTTGTTGGGACATATTGCTCTGGTGCATGGAGTAGGTTATCCTTGAAGACCATCCTTCCTGGGCTTCTTTCCCCTCCAGGTCTGTGCCCTATGTAACCCTATAAAGCAGATTCTTGAAAGAGCTGAAGTCTGTTCTCTTGAAATGGAAGGTAGTAAGCTTGCTTTGCACCTTGCTTTCTTCCCTAAGGATCCTGAGTTCTATCATCATGGAGCTGTCTATTCTGCAAACAGGATTATGCTATAAATTCAAGTTAAACGTGTGGTTCTATTATAGAACATTGTTGCTAAAACATAGATGGACTCTAAATCAAGTACATGGAGAACAAAAGGGAAACAAAAATCTGTTTCTACCAGCAGATAGGTATCCTTGATTCTTTGGTAAAATAACTCTTTATACAGGAAATTATTATAAAGGTATATACATTTTGAATTGGGTTTTTGAGTTTCTGTTGAAACCTTCCAACAGGATGGGCTCTCTTTTACACTTTGTGGACATGGCTGAACTAAAGCTAACCCTGGGGCTCCTGTCAGGCCTCGTTTGAGTAGAGATGGGTTTAAAAGTCTTGGGCCTGTACTGAGATGTCTCCTATGTCAGGCAGTCTGTTATGGTTGCATCATGATGGGCCTGCCTCCCATCTGTCTTCAGCCTGAGGCTGCAGATGTCTTTGTTAAGACTTAAATCTGAAGTAAATCTGAGGTTGTGGATAGAGGTCAGTAAGGACAAAGGAGTTAATGGAAATCACCAGTGTGTAGTGTTGACTAATACTCTGAACCTTTGGCTATACAATACAAAGAGGTAACTACCAGTAACCTAAAGAAAAGATCTTTACTAACTGTATTCATTGCTTTAATCAAGCTAATGTTTTCCAATATCACACTGTTAATTTCATTTATTGAATAAGATGAATATGACAGTAAATCTTTCAAGCAATTTAACAAAGATTGCTTGTCAATTTTGAAGACTCAGGGTAAAAAGATTGAGATTTGTATATTATCTACATTTCTATTATTTATAAATATCTGTGTCTACAAATACCTCCTGCCTCTTGTAGTAGGTTGATGCTTCAAAATATCAGTAATAGTGACTGAATTTTCTGAAGCAACATTTAACATGAATTTTTGTCATCTGTACAGAAAAAGGCTGAAGGTAGAAAAAATATCAAACCTTGACAGATGACGAATGCTTTGCAACAAATGGATTTTGTTGAAAAGAGAGAGGTTTGATAAAAACATTCTTTAGTATGGTATAGTCAACACAAAGAATTACAGCTACAGAATTGTGTCAGTTTAGTGGTGAACAATTCCTATCTATGCCGAGCTTATCACAATTCATGAAAATAACACATTTGCAGTGTCAATGAAGATGCTCTACCAGAAGATCAATCAGCATTCCCACTGTAACATCACTTCCCAAGAGCTTGGTGTCTCACTACAGAAGTTTCTCTCTGGGAATTAAATCATTAAGTGGTCTCAGATGAGTAGCCCAAAGAAATTGGCTGCCACTTTACTGAATCATCTGCTGTCATTTTCTGTGTCTGGAACCAGGTTTGAATTTGTTGTCCTCTTTAATTTTTCTGAAGTTAGTAAAGACATTGAAAATGGTGAGTGTGATCTGGATGATGGTATAAAGGGAGATTTCCTGAAGGGAAGAGACAGAATTGGTCTCAATTAAGAACCTTAAGAAACTTTAACTTTTAAACTAAGTTTGTATGACTTTAATTTTACTCAAATTCATTCAATTGACTTCAAATCAATTATCACATTTACATCATGTTTGATTCTTGAGTTCCACGTTTTAAACCTGCTGATGCAGGTCATCTTAACCAGGCTTTGGTTAAGACATTTTGAGCTTGTAAACTATTTCTTCTTAAATGATTATATTAGAATTAATGAAATATCCCTGTGTCTAAGTTTTAAAAGTTTATGCAAACTAGTGAATTCCAGTGATGTTCTCATTGATTTTCAATTATGTAGAACATTAAATATTTCATTTCAAGGAATGATTAGTAATTTTCATAAGTTAGAAAGATGTCTTGCAACTAAGATAGTTTAAGGCATGCAATCAAGTTTTATTTGCCTATTTACATATCCTTCTACTGAAACCTGTGGATATTTTGAGACAAGACAATACTGTCTCATCATATTTAATGTATATGTTTTTCCTTTTATGTTTTCTGCTGTGGTATAAAACACTGGAAGGAATCAAAAGCACTGCAAGGCACTCTCTGCATAAACTGCACTTTTTTAAAGAAGAAATAAAGCCTAGTCATCTTGATAATGGCTATGATAAAACAGAACATAGTGATCTGTCAGTACTTGCTAACAGCATTAGCAGTTTAAAACTATGTTAACCACTCTTCCTCAAGCCTTTTCACTATAAAGTTTGCCCTCATTCCTTATTCCTTTCTTGTCTCAGACTATTTCTAGAAAGGGAGAGGTTCATGTATAATGAGGATTGTTCAAATTACTTATGAAAGCTATATTTCTCACATCTATAACTTATTATGGGATACGTAGGATAAATCAATGACCTTTGACAATAGATGTCACACAAACATGCTTGTGTACATACATACCTAATAATACCAAAGGAAGTTAGCACATAAACTAAAAAATAAGGAATACTGCTCATATATTCTTACCCATAGTGATCCATAACCACAGAAGTCAGGAGCATTGCTTTATATCATCAAGGCAGTTAATGCAAAAGTAGGTCCTTACTTGTGTGCTCACGTGAATTTTGAAGGTGGTTACCTACTCCTTCCTCAAGTTTATCTGTTTCTACAATGCTAACTGGTCAAGAGAATGTCTCAAATTTGTAAGGTATCACTTGGTTCTTTTCATATCAAAGATGATGTTACTGGAAATATAGACAACCTTTTGTGAATTTGCAGTGTTAATATTTCTTTTTGAGGCAAGGATCTTGCCGAATCCTAGTGTAGGCATAGTCCAAAATAAGTATAATTTAATGTTCTTTTGTACATGGTAAAAACATAGCTGTTTTAAGTATTAGCAGTGGCTGTTCCAGATGCACAGCAGAATTTCCATCTATGTATGTGCACTGAGCTTTTGTGGAGTTACAAATAAAACTGTATAGGAAAGCTATTGAAGTGTATTCTGTTGCCAAAGATAAAGAAATTTAGTCTCTGCATTGCATAAAACTTTTTTTTTTTGGGGGGGGGGGGGGAGAGATTGCATGATTTTCAAATGTGCACATGATAAAAACAGAGCAATGGACTAGAATACTTGGAATAAGATGAACTGTTTAGTTGGGCTTTGGTAACTCTCACATTGTAATATATTAATATTTTCAGATTGATTTTTTTGTACAATAGTTTTCCCTTTAATGCTCTGATAAACAGATTTACACTGTATATAATCCTTTTCCAATAAAAACTTATGGGAGCTCTTTCTAATATTGAAGACTGCGGGAGGTTTCTTCTTTCTCTTCTCTGCAACCCGTCCCCCCATAGCTAACATAGAAATAAACAAATTTTTCATGTAGATTTTCCACGTGCAGGAATAGTTTTGCTCCTCACTGTAGTGTCTTTGGGGTATTTATGATGACTGGCAAAACACTTCTTTCCTGTTTATGACCTTGATTTCATAAATTACTACTTAATTAAATAATAAAATGCGCTATACCTGTAGAAACCATTGGAAGGGTTTGGGTGGTTGGTTGGAGTTTTTTGAGCTCTTCTGGAAGAGATGAGTTATAGGCAGCCTTCTAGTCCATGAGTGGGAAAGAAGGCATAGTTAGTAACAGAGCTTGAAGGACACAGTGACCTCAGTACCAAATCTCCCTATCAAATCTCCTTTGAGCAGTGTGTACCAGATTAATTGTCCATTTCAAAAAGGATGCCCATATGGCAAGAGAATGAGATAGTGCTGTACTATGGAAAAGCATTGAGAACTAAATATATGCTTTGACTGCTTTTTCCCCTACTGCCAATTAATTGTCTCTTCCTCTTATTAAAGTAGCTCTTGTGCAATACTTAGACAATTTTGTGGCCCTTATTGTGAGAAATTAAACTAAACTGAGCAGCAATGACTACATCTATAATATTTTGAAAGTTTACCATGGTAAAGATTTCATTCAACAAAATTTTCCTTCAACACAGAAAAAATATGAATTACAAAAAACTTTGTCCTCATAGTCTAAAACTGAAAATGTGATTACATAGTTGGCCAACAGCAGCGAAACATGAAAGTCTAGGAGGGATTTTCAGAACATATTCTTCTGGAAATCAGTGTTAGAATGTAATTAGCTTCAATCCCATTTATGGAACAAGCGATTAAGTAATATGTAAATTTCTGTAGATCTCTGCAACAGAACATAGACCTGAGCTGTTTTCATTTCTATGTTAATTTACCTAGTTTAGGTGGAGCTCATCAAATGCCTATGGTCTGTTGATTAAGCACCTGTGCTGTTCCACTGTTACACAGAGGCCACAGGTTGTTGGGACCATAGAAAAGATGTATGCAATTTAGAAGTTCTAGAAATGGTTATCAGACAATCTGGCAGTTCCAGGAAATTTCCTGTTATTCCAGAAAGAAGTGCCATATCAAAGGTAATATAGTTAAAAACAGAGAGAAGATGCACATAGCAATATTTTAATGTATAATCCTAAGCAAGCTTAACACCTTAGGGAAATATATAATGATATTATATATTATTATATATAGCATTCTTAAGAAAACTTCTTAAACAAAATTTTAGAGTTGTAGGTTTCCCTTTGAATTTTTTTTTTTTCCTTAACATCAAGGATTTTTTGGTTGTGTTTTTCTATTTGTTTGGGTTTGTCTTTTTTCTTTTGTGTTTTGGGTTTTTTTGTTTGGTTGGTTTTGGTTTTTTTTATTTTTTTTATTTTTTTAGTGTATGATTATTTCTCTTCTACCTTATTCTGGTTTTGTCCAGGATGGAGATAATTTTCATCATAGTACCTGGGATGGGGCTATGTTTTGGATTCGTGCTGAAAATAGTATTGATTAATACTGCTACTGCAGCTTTTGTAGTTAGAAAATTACCTCAGATGTGGAGAATGGTGTACGTGTTTTGTTTGCTATAAAGTAATTCTTATTCAAGTACATCTTATTCAGTTAAAACACTACTGTGAATATTCTCATTTACTTTTTTTTAACTCCTGTGTGTTACCATTTTAAATTCAAAATTTTAAATTTAAAGTATATAGATAGGTAAATAAAATGGAAACACTGAAATAATCATCAAGAATGAAGTTAACTATTTTACAAATTAGATGCAAGGGTTTTAATACTTTTTTCTAGTTTCCAAAAGACTTCATATCTTGCAACTTTGATACTACTTAGCAGTTTAATTGTCTTCATTGGACCATACAGGTAATTTTTAACTAGGTGAGACCATTAAGCACTCAGTGTGAACTAAGGAGACAGTATTTGGAATGAGGATGATGTTTTAGTCTAATAAGTTTGGTTCTGATAGCCTGCTTGTCTTTCTGCACATATAATTGCCTATGTACTGCCTGTCAAAAGGACTAATATCACTATTTGTTCATCTTGCCTATGTGAGGCAGAAAGGCAATTTTAGTTTTAGGAAGAAGCAGACCAACATCTCTCCTTTTTTTTTTTTTTTGCTGCCCTTGACTTTTTAATATCATCTTGTGCAGCTTAATCTCATTAACACAGGCTGGACAAAGCACATGGGTGTATTTCTACAGTGTGTCATGATCCTGTCTAATGATGTGGGAAGTTGTTTTATGCAGTTACATAATGGTAGGTTGGCTGATCAAGAAAGCTATGCACAAAGTTGAGACTGGGCTACAAACTAAAACATTCTTTTCTAGACATGTAAAAACTAGGTGGGAACTAGGGAGATTTGGGTTACCCTCCCAACTCTGTGAACTACATTAGGAAACTGAGGCAAATATTTTATCTTTATTTTTTAAAGTATATATTGACTCTAGGGGACATAGATGTGATCCAGGCACAGATTGAACACACTGAACTGAGGCATGCAAGATAGGAGATTAGTCAGCCCAGGTCTTCCTCTGGTCTGTGAAGAGATCTAGGGACTGCCAGACTGAGATCTACGGTGGGCAAACTGCTTTATGCAGATATTCTTCTGGCTGGTTCTAAAATTCTAGATGACTTTAAAAGGGATAAAAGCAGATATTTGATTGATTTGGGATTTTTTTAGTAGCTTTTTTATTAATAGGTTGTAAGAAGTGCTGTGTCTGGGCAATTTAATGTGTCCAAATTTAAGTAACTTCATGTGTAGCCTATACAGATGATCTGAAGCAGTAAAGCACTACAGTCCTGAAATCAATAACTGTCTCAAAACAGCTGCCCTGACAAAACTAGACATTGTGCTTGGGTGGAGTCCTCATTCAGTAAGCCAGCTGAACACTGCTCTTGCAAGGGGAGAGCCCTTTATTCAGTGGCCACCCTGATAAATAGGACCATCCTTATTCAATAAGGAACAGTGGTCT
The DNA here is from genome assembly GCA_023637945.1 of Phaethornis superciliosus. Taxonomy (NCBI): domain Eukaryota; kingdom Metazoa; phylum Chordata; class Aves; order Apodiformes; family Trochilidae; genus Phaethornis; species Phaethornis superciliosus. The sequence goes on from JAJQWJ010000002.1 coordinate 78,816,108, forward strand.
GCAAGTGGGGTCATAGAATCATAGAATCATAGAATCGGTTGGGTTGGAAGGGACCTCAGAGATCATCAAGTCCAACCCTTGATCCACCACCGTTGTGGTTACCAGACCATGGCACTGAGTGCCACATCCAGTCTCTTTTTTTAATATCTCCAGGGATGGAGAATCCACTACTTCCCTGGGCAGCCCATTCCAATGTCTGATCACCCTCTCTGTGAAAAAAATAATTCTAATATCTAACCTAAACCTCCCCTGGCAGAGCTTAAGTCCATGCCCTCTTGTCTTGTTGAAAGTTGCCTGGGAGAAGAGCCCAACCCCCCCCTGGCTCCAGCCTCCTTTCAGGGAGTTGCAGAAAGCGATGAGGTCTCCCCTGAGCCTCCTCTTCTCCAGGCTGAACACCCCCAGCTCCTTCAGCCTCTCCTCACAGGACTTGTGCTGGAGTCCCTTCACCAGCCTGGTTGCCCTCCTTTGGACCTGCTCCAGGACCTCAATCTCCTTCCTGAACTGAGGGGCCCAGAACTGGACACAGGACTCGAGCTGTGGCCTCACCAGGGCTGAGTACAGGGGCAGAATCCCTTCCCTGGACCTGCTGGCCACGCTGTTCCTGATCCAGGCCAGGATGCCATTGGCCTTCTTGGCCACCTGGGCACACTGCTGGCTCCTGTTCAGCTTCCTGTCAATCCAGACTCCCAGGTCCCTCTCTGCCTGGCTGCTCTCAGCCACTCTGTGCCCAGCCTGGAGCTCCCCATGGGGTTGTTGTGGCCAAAGTGCCAGGTCCCAGAGTGCCTTGTGAAAGTTCTGTGTAAGGCCACTGATCAAGGCTCATTTGTAGTAACAAGAGTCATTACTCAGTCAATCTGAGGGGGTGAGGTCAAGTGACCACCTGGACACCTATGCCCCACTCACTCATTTCCAGAACATTCTTGAACTCAGTGTTGAGTCTCCTGAGGCTCACCAGGAGAGGTGGAGTTGGGAGCATGAAAGATGCAGATTCAAAATGCTGGGTGAGTGCACCTGCCAGCCAAGTACCATAACATCGTGCTGAAATCATTGCTGGATCCAAGGGTGGTGATACCTTTTCTATCCCCTCTTTCTTCATCTCTTTCTCTCTTTTTATAGCCTTATTCTCTGCACACAAGGGTAATACAGTTTCTAATTTTGCTACATTTGTACTGTTTGTCACTTGTTTCGAGAGAACTACTTTGCTAAATTCTGCTAGCTGTAAGGCATTGCCTTGAGAATAATGTTCTTGTGTGGTTATTGACAAGCTTTATAATCTTACCCCAATTTTAAGCAAAACTGTGCTTTGTAGAAGCCTCCTGAGTAACAGTCTTGCTTTTAGGGTACTGCGCAGAAAATTCAAGTGTTTAATCTCACAAAATATGTTGTTAAAAGAGATTACCTAAGAAAGGATTAACCCTGCGTCAGGGACAGTGAGAAAAGGTTAACTCTACCCATGCCCTTAAAACCTTCAGAGAGAGGGACAGGCTGGATCTGCTCCTCCCTGGGTTGCCCACCAGGTGGGATATGGCAGACATGCTTTTCTTTTTTTTCTTTTTTCTTTTCTCTTTTATTTTTTTTGCATGGGAACCTTTTATATGCAGAAGTACATGCATGTCTCATGAGAACTATATTTGGAAAAAATATATGAATTAATATTGCATTTTGTATTGCAGAGTTTAAGAGTTTATAGGAATAAATGTTTTGTTGTGGTTCAAGCCTTGCTAAGGTATGTCATTAATATGAATACATGTAATACTAGGTTAACAGCATCAGTTTTATTACATCATTCAATATTTATTTTTTAACTGGTGTTTTTATTTATAACGTAACTTAATTTTATTTACAATGTAATTTAACTTAGCTTTTAAATAAATTAATTTATTATGAAATTCCTCAGAATAGCCATAAAATCTGCTTTCCCAACTATCACCACATTGACTTTTGAAGGTCAAAGATACTTTTAGTACTTTGACAGGCCAGATGGTAAGGCTGTCGCATTTGTACCTTAGATATTCACACTGTGCATCATTCCCATTGAAATTAGAAGGAACTGTGCATCTTGGCATGAGTTCATAGTTTGATAGTAAGGCACAGATTAGATAACAGAGATTTTCCTCTCTTCACATTAGTAATATCATACCTATTTGTTTTGGGTGCCTGTGCCAAAATACTGTGCTCCCCTTTCAACGAGTAGATTACAAGCAGCTGCTTCTTGCCCTTTCAAACTGGCAGTAAGAGGAGCATTGTAAAACAGCTTTGTAGTACTCTATTGTTTTATATCCTGTTGATAACTTGGTTTTGAAGTGATTTTGTTACTCAAATGTTTAGGTTCATACATCTTTGGACTAAATCCAAATAATTAAATTCTATGTTAACTTTTGGCATTTCTGAGACTTTTTCATATTCGTATGATAGAAATAGTATTTCCGAATTGTACTAAAGTGAAAAAAACCCTAGATTTTATTTATTTACTCATTTATTTTTAGCTGTGTTTGTTATGAGGTATGTCTGTAAACCAATGACAATTCTAATTTTTTCCAGCTTTCGGTCCTTGAAGAATAATAAAGCCAGGAGTTCAAAATTTACTATGGTAAAAACATCTCAGAAATATACAGATGAAATGTTTTAAAATTAACAACAGTTGAAATGTTGTTCATAATTGATCACTACTATTTCCAGTCCCTTTAACTTCATTTTGCCACATATTTAGAACATTCAATATTGGTTTTTATTATAGATTAAAATTCCATGAATCTACAAGACTTTGAAGTATCTCATTTTAGTAAGTCATGTTTTACCATTAGGATTCCATATTTGGTGCAACATTTGTATGAAGTTCTTTAGAAATCAGTCTGATTTTCTTACTGTTCAGCTGCTGAGGCTCTTCATAAATCAATAGTTGTCCTGTTATTTTCTTGGAAATCAGCATGATTCCAGGTGTGATTCAGGCACAGTATTGATCTTTATTGGTCCCAGGTGCCTTGCTCAAGCTGCAGGTTCCAGGCTCCACCTTCCTTAGCTAAGACCACACTACAATTCCATATCTAACTCTCCATGCTCGGTGACTCAGAGAAGAACTTGGTCAGCTGCTAAAATTCAAACGAGGCAGCACCCTTCTTTGCCTACCACCCTTACTATTCTTTCCATAATACACATTAACTGAGCAAACAAAAAACATTTTTTTGGCCACTCTGCAGGAACTTTTTACAGATTCCTAACTGTGGCTGTGTTGCCTCAAAGCAAAAACAGAGAATGAATGACAGCAAAGATTCCCATACTTTCCTGGATAGGGAATCAAGGCAGGAATCATGACTTAAGAAAAAGTCTGAAACAAGTCCAGGTGAAACTGTTGTATAACAACTTTTCCTGTTACACTGAACACCAACTTAAAAAGCTCCAAATTCTGCTTTAGCTCGGAATTCGGTTGCATTGTAGTATCTATTTGCTCATTTGTACAGGTATTTACTTGTAGTTTGTACTTTGTCTTGTTTTGTTTACTGAACCTTTAGAAATTGATGATAGACTACCTTTTAGCAAGTATGGTTTGCCTGATGACAGTCAAACTAAGAATATCAGCATCTTGTTGTAAAAGCTGTGTTATGGAATTGTTAATGTTAGTAGAGATCTACCTGATCCTGGTATTTGGTATTCTCATTAGGTATTATTATTTGGATGGATTTACAGGACTTGTGCAAACTAAATAAACTTCTAGGCATCTGCAAATACTGTACATCTTAGGGAAAACATTTTCAGATATGCTTGCTATGTTTTTTAAAAATTTATTTTTTGAAAACTTGTGTGACTCTGTGTTCAAGCCATATTTTAACTGGGTCTTTATTTTCCAGTAATACTTAGGAACATAACAGAATAACAGATGTCTCTTACTATTAATGCTAGGATTATCCAACAGTCCCCAAAGTGTTAATTGGTAGGGCCATTAATCCTGTGAAAAACTTTTATATGCTTAAATCCAAAATTACTGTCTGACACTAAGAAAGATACGATTTAAAATTATTTACTGAATAGATGATAAAGTAACTAAGGTTGTATCCATCTGTAGCCGTATCTATTTTTATACTAATGGTCCTAATACGTTTTTTACCTCCGGATAAAATGTGTCTATAAAAGGTTGCATATTCAGGGATTGAGGAGCTATGTTTTTAATAATTTGAATCTGATGCCAGTGTAATAACAGACAACATTATTTATAGTTCACTGCTCTTCTTATCTGTCTATCTAAGGCAACAAATTGCATATAAAACTAATGAATTTACAGATGTTTTTAATGTAATGTGCTTAAGAATATATTAGAGTATATTTACATTTCTCTAAATGCTTCATTCTGTGGGTAATGAAATTGCATTCTAGTACTAAAAAATACGCAACCAAACAGATTTTTTACTTTTCCAGTGAGCCCTCAGTTAAAGGTCAAAACTGATTGATACATATGAGGTCCTATTTTTTATGTCAATCATTTCTCTAATGAAAGTGCTCATTATGATGGGAGTAATGTTTTCTGTACTAGCTTGTGTGTGCCTCTGTGTGTAAATAAATTCATTGTAAACTTTTTTATTTTTGTGTTTCTACAGCTGTTACTACATGAATTTCTACTATGGTAATGAAAGAGAAGTCACTGCCAAGTCAGCCTGGATCTGAAATGGTAAATTAGGCCCCTAAGGAATCACAGAGTCACCACTTTAATTTTCAGGATTTCTATGGAAAGATACATAACAGTGTTCATAGATAATATCCAGTACTTTGTAACACCACAGTGATCAACTAGAGATAGCCATCCCATGAAATATAAACTCTCTTCATCTTGTTTGACTTCCAAAGTATTTAAAACTGCAATTGCAATAGAAATTACAAAAAGAAATGTTAGTGGTTATGGCATCATGCTGGCTAGCCACCTGCTAACCGATCTATCCCTCTTTAGTTGAAATATTTTCTTGTCTAGGAAAGTATGCAGTAAGCCTGAGGGCCTATCTGTATTTACCTTCATTGGATTATAACTTTGCTATAAGCTGCACTCAGCTGTTGGAAAGAGAAACTTCTGCAGTGTACCCTCTCTGCCCTTGTGGTAAACTACGGACCATGTAATAGCCAGATAGGGAGTAGCAACTACTCATTTATTTTAAAATAATATTTTATTCACACTCTTCTCTCTCTTTGTTAAATGTTCACATTTTAAAAATGTTAACAAAGGTGTTTCTCTTTTTAATGTAAAACATTTAATATTCTGTTTCTAGAATTTGAGGTTAACTTAACCAGCCTCAGAAGTTTCATACTTTTATAAGGCCAAGTGTTTTAGCATATCATTCAAATTAAAAATAGACCATATTCTGTCAACATAAAACACAATGGCTGCATATGAGGTATGCATTTCTCTAATCACAAATGTCTTGTGCAAAGAATAGATGCAAAAAAAGCTTGTAAATTAATGTCTTGTTACTGCTTTTTGTTTTTTTAGTGTTACATAAATTAGCTCTTGGATTATTAACTCTGTTTCTGAGATATTTTGATATTTTTCTCCCCAGTATTAGGTATCTTATTTCCTCATACATAATGAAATGTTTAAGATTTCTTCCATCACAGCAAGGGTATAATGAATGCTTAATAAATATTTAAATTTCCATCTGGCAGAATAAAATAGCACAGGCAAAGCATCTAAGTCCTCCGGAAGTATTTAGCCCAGCGTATTCCACAAAATGTCACTTGTTCTAAGAGGGTGTATCTTGGCTCTATATGGGAACAGACTGAGTTTTGTAAGGCAATCAGTTATGAATTACATGCTTTGTTGGTAATAAGGTCTTCATAGAGAACACCTTCTCTTGGCAATATGCATCGAGGAGAAAAAGTGAAGCAAATGATTTTTATCTTTTTTTTTTTTTTTTTCTGAATATGTTGGTGAAAAAAAATATTGCCTGTATGGTTAGCAAAGCGGATTGTGGTGGTGGGATTAATTCCATTAAGGAATGAAATCTAAGGTTTCTAAAGATGTTTAAGCATGTGAGGATAATAATGTGGCAAAACAGCTTCCCGAGAAAACTCTTCTTGTGATATAGCTAGATCTGACAAATGATGGCTGTTCAAATTATACCATTCATTCTTCAGTTTGTTTCTGGGGGGGTTGCTGAGGTGTGTGAAATCTTGAGTGTATTTGGAAGGATAAGACTATCAAAAGTTAAGGTTATCATTCATATGAATGTCATTCTTCACAGGGTATGTAAAACGTGAAATATATTAGGTGGCCCAGAGTGGAAAGAATCCGCAGAGGAGATTTTTCCATCAGCAGAGGGTGGATATTTTTCCTTCGAGAATACCATTGAGTGCATCAGTAGTTGCAGCCTTCACAGGTCTTCAAAGAATCATTAAAAGGAGGGGGATAATGGGAGCAGCTTCTCTTTGTGGACTTTTAAGTGCCATAATAAAAATTCCTTTGTCCATTTGTTTGCGCATTAGTACACTTCACATTCAGCATGGATGTGGAAATATTTAAGAAAAACTGACAACGGTCTTATACTAAAATCTTAGTTTTTCTTAATCAGCTGAACTATATCCGAAGAGAAGACTGACCTATAGACAAAAGTGAATTATCTCCATGTTGTAAAAGCTTAGTTCAATATTTGAGAGCATGGAGATTTTTTTTTTTTAACTTGCATTTACTGCATTCTTTGAGATGACCTGGAGTTGGATGAAAAATTATTGACTGCATGATTTTCCATCTTTTAAAATACTACATTCAATTAGGATTTTTAGTCTTTTCTGTCAATTTAGGTAGAAGTGATAAATGGGATGTATGGTGCATCCCTTTATCTAGTTAATGATCTGAGGAAAGAAATATGTTAATAATTTTGAAATGTTTTCACAGAATGGTTTGGGGTGGAAGGGGCCTTAAAGATTACCTAGTTTCATCCTCCCTGCCTGTCCTGGTTTGAGAGGACCAGGATAAAAGACTGCCTGCAATTATACTGACCTGAGACTGCCTGGGACACCACCAGCAGCCACCAGTCCCTTGATGTGTCAATTACAATGGGGGGAACAGCTGTGCCTATGAGGAGGGGAGGATGGGTCAGGCAACCCAAATGAACCAATCACATTATTCCTTCCTGCTCAGCATAAAATGGCTCCCCAAAAAAGCCCTCTATTGGCTTCTCCATCTGGTGTACTGATTAGATTGGGGTCTGTTTGTTTGTTATTGCTTCTGCTTGTTTCCTTACCAGAGGAGAACCTCATTCACAGAGGCAGGTCACCTTCTGCCTTCCCAAGCAGGACTGACTTGGTTGTTGTGGACTGTCACTGGGACCCTGAACTCAGCCACCCACATCTGCTGCCAAGTTCAATGTTGGATTTTCTGGTTGGGAAGTAGTTACCAGCTGATGAGTGTGAGTTCCATGTTTACAAATTTAGATATATTTGTAATTCACCATCATTATTACTACTTCATTAGATCCACCCTAGTTTTTTCTTCTAACCTTAATGTCTCTTTCCAATAATCCCTTTTTTATCTTCCCCTGGGAGGGTAGTTGGGGAATGACATTTAGCATTTGGCTAAAGTCATGACACTGCCATAGAAAGGAACACCCTCCACTAGATATGGTTGCTCCAAGACCCATCCAACATGGCCTTGAACATTTCCAGTGTGTCTTCACACTTACAGTAAAGATTTCAAATCTAAGTCTCCCCTCCTTTAGCTTAAACCCATTCCCTTTCATCCAGTCCTTCCATGCACTTGTAAAAAAGTTCTTCCCCAGCTTTCCTGTAGACTCTTCAGGTACTGGAAGGTACTCTAAGGTCTCCCTGAAGCCTCTGCTAATTTGGCCAACCTTTCCAGAGCTGAACCCCCTTCACACTTGATGCTTCAGGACCAAGCTGTGTCAACACAATCTGCCTCTGGCAAAGTGATGTCAAGCGTGAGGCCAGCATTCTAACACAAACAGTAATATTTCTAAGTAACTTCTACAGGACAAAACTCCTTTAAGGAGAGGCCTTGACTTGCTTCTGACTCCAAAGCAACAGGATATAACATCTGACCAGAAGTCACTGATAGGCTCTTTTACACCCTCTGTCAAGGAGCTTCACATATCTAAGATCACTCTAGCTTTTTTTTCTAGGGAGAGAAATGATACAGACTCATTGCATGGAGAAGTCTCTGTCCTCTCTTTTCCCAGATTAGCTTGGTGACTTAAAAGATAGGGGTAAATGGCAGTAAGTTCCTGCCTGGTTCAATGGGCACCATAAGTACATCTCTCCAGCAACTGGAACACCTCCCCAGATGCCCTTGCAAAATGGATACAATGCTTTGCAAGGGCAACTTGCTGAAAAAGATGATGATTCCCGTTGCTTGGAGGTATCACAAAAGTTGAGTCAGACTGCATTCTGCATCAGAACCTCTCCATTAAAGTAAAAAAGGCAGGCCATTGACATAGGCCATGCAATTCTGAAGGGAACAAAAGGCCCACTACGCAGACTGACCCTGATTTTTATAGGATGTTTTGTGTTGGTAGGGACTTTAAAGATCATCTAGTTTCAACACTACTGGCATTGCCAGGGGACACCTACGAGACTAGGTTGCTCAAAGTACCATCCAACCTGGCCTTGAACACTTCCAGAGAAGAGTGCAGTCACAACCTTCCTTCTTAGGGAAGTCTGCTCCTTCCCTGAGGCCCTGGTTAAAGATGTTCTGAGAAAAATCCCTTCCCTAGTAAAGCCCTCAGATTACATCTGTCATAGATCTTCTATATAGGCAGTGAGGAAGCAGCAACAAGAAGACCATTACAGAGAGGTGGTGGGACAGCTTCCATGAGTGAAGTATTCCCAGCAGTGGCTATAAGCATTTCAGAAGGGCTAGACAAGGAAGGAGAGGCTGAAGGGTCCTCCCGTATCTTAGGAAGTTCTATGAATGGCTAAAACTCAATGATGAAGATAGTAGGGCTACATATTTTTAAGTAAGAATGAAGGGGGAGTCTAATAAAGCAGACATCTTGGTGAGAGTATGTTGTAAGCTATCCAGCCAGGATGAAGAGAGTAGAATATAGAATATTCAATAGACATATGAGAGAAGTCTCTCAAATGTTTGTCCCTGTCCTCACAAGAGACTTCAAATTCCCAGAGGTCTGCTGGAAATACAGCAGCAAGAGAACAGTCCTGGAGGTTCCTCAAGTTAGTAACTGATGTTATTTATTCTGAAGAAGAGAAAGCACAGGGGAGATCATTTTGCTCTCTACAACTACCTGAAGGGAGGCTGTACAGAGGCCAGTGTTGGTCTCTCAAGTAACTGGTGATACTATGAGAGGAAATGGGTTTAAGTTCTTCTAGGACCTAATATTCAGGTTGGATATTAGGAAAACTTTACTCAAAGATTGGTGAGGCATTGCAATGGGCTGCCTAAGGAGGTGGTGGAGTCACCATCTCTGCAGGTGTTCAAGAAATATTTAGATGTGGTTCTTCAAGATATGGTTTAGTGGTTGTGGTAGATATATAATGGTTGGACTTGATGATCTTGAAGGTCTTTTCCAACCTTAATGTTTTTATTATTCTATAAGATACAATAACCTTTATATTGCTGAGCTGTTTGGGTTTTGGGTTGTTTTTTTTTTCAGTTTCAGGAACTTGCATTTATTTTCTGCTTTGCAATTAAGGCCCCACAGAATTAAAGTTTTCCAGGAAATTAAGGCATTAGCAAATGTTGTCATGTAAAGATAGGGGACAATGACCGCTTTTTTTTTTGTGCATTACTCATACAAGTTGAACTTTGTGTTTGATCTGTCTCTTTTGTGACATATCAACAAAGATTAAATACCATGCACATCCTAAATAAAGAAAAAGGTTCAGAGTTTCATTATTTTCCCTAACATTTGGTCACTTGAGTTATCTGTGGAAAAGATGGTAGAAAAATCTATATCTGTCTTAACCTAAGGGAAAAATCCAATTACTTTGGATTTAAAAAGTGCATCTAATAAGCTAGTGGAGAATGATGTCATAAACTGGAGGCACTTGAGAATCGTTTTAGGACCCACAGCTCCTAAAAGCCTTAATGATAAAGAATGAGGGTATTTATTTCATTGACAGAGTGTATGAAGACCAGAGTAACAATTCAATCTTAATATGTGCTTTTAGAAAGTATTTTGAGAGTCTCCCATTTAAGACAGATGAGAGACTATTGAAAGGAGAGCACAGATATTTACTTGATATGGCACAAACAATTTTTTTAAATCACATGAACAGTTTTCAGTGGGCCTGGAACTAAAGAATCTCTTGCTGTTGATTTTGGTTTTATTTAAGTTATTGAAATATTTTATAGTTATAAAGTGATTGAACAGATACAGTCTTAGTAGACTTAGATTAATTTACATCTTTATATAGTATATATATATAACTTTATATATTATATATATATAACTATATATATATAGTTACCCTAGGAAATGTATTTCCTTTTAGGTATCAGCATCAGGCAACCTCTATGGTAGTGATTTCATTTGGCTCAGTGTGCCAAAAAATATGATTTCTCTTCTGCTGGAAGAAAAATGGGAAAAGTTGCACTGGGCAAACTTACTATTTTGTTACAATTGGTGATACTATAGGTATATATAGGTTACTATATATAGATATTTATATTTTTATATTTATATAGGTCACTACATATATTCAGTTCCAACTTTCTGGAACAAAGTTTACTGTGAAGAATAAGATCTGGAATAAGATATGTGATCTATGAATGTTTCTGATGCAACATACCAGTAAAATGCTGTTCATGTATATGAGGTACTTGTTAGGACTGTTAGACAGATATGGCTGCATTTGCATTAGAGTGATTGTACTGCACCATTAGGGTAGGATGACCAGCTCACCTGCTTAGTGTGTGATACTATTAACTTTATAACTGTGGCTATAAATTCACAAACTGATTATAACCTGTTCTCCATTGCCATCTCCACGCAGCATTTGTAGAAGCTATTGTGCAAGTCTGAGTACAGAAGTGTACTCTAGAAATGTTTGTCTTCTTATGAGGTGGTTTAAATTTTTTCTTCTAGGTTGAAATACATGGATTTGTTATTTTAGATAATATTTAAAAATTATTAATACCAGACTTTTAAAAATTAATTGTAATTATTTTTGTTTGGGATGTAAAACATTTTATACTGCTATAGGTTTCAGACATCAAAAAATCAGTGCATTTGTTATATGATTCTACCTGTTAACAGTGATATTTCACAATACACAGGAAGCAAGAAATCCTTTTTAGTAGTTGGATGAACCAAGTAACTGTTCTTTTAATATACTTTTGAAGCTCACATCAAGGCCTCATACATCTGAGGAATTTATTACTATTACAAGCAGAAGGGAAAGCTCTACTTAGTCTTTAATTAACCAATGAAGATTTTTAAACAGTAGATTGGTGGTGTTCTTGTTTTCCATACACAGTTTATAAAATGTAGCTTCAAATCTGCAGGCCAGAGTCCGTCTCAGTAGCTTGTCTTCATGAATGGTAATTGAAAATGCCAAGAAAAACTATTAATACAAGGACCATATGTGTCTAGTAATCAGTATTTTATCAGGCAATTCCTGAACTAGACTTTTCATGTGAGCTATTATTCTCAATATTATTTTTTGATCTGTTTTGTGTGCTTACCAAATCCCTTTCTGATTTTCTTTATCTTGTTAAGGTTCACAAGAAAAACATGGAAGGATATCAATACAGTTAATCTCTTTTCACTGAGAAAATTGTCCATGTATTCCAAACCTTTGTTTTCTATCTTTTAAATCAGTATTCATTTAGAAGGTGACTCTGTTTTATATCTTACAATACTTTAATTTCTTTCTTTGTCTTGGTGAGGTACCTCACCAAAATCTTTTAGAAGACCACGTATATTATATCAACTAGATGAAAAACCTTGTGTGACACTGTGAAGTGTCACAGCCCTACATTTCCCACACACACACTACGGCAGAACTCTACTTGTAGCCTAGGCTGTCTTCTAAGTAGTACAACTCCCGTAAGATAGGTTGGTGTAGAAATTAGGTTTTTATACTTGCATTTGCCGTTTTTAATTTCTCTGACACTGACTTTGGTTTACCCGGTTATATTTCATCAGGTGTTATTTTTTAACACAGACATCAACTTGTTGAAGAACTGATTCCATGAACTGACTGTTGTTCTATTTCACAGAATCACTGAGGCTGGAAAGAACCTCTGAGATCATAAAGTCAGGCCTGTGACCTAACACCACCACACTGACTATGCCATGGCACTGAATGCCTCACCCAGTCTCTTCTTAAACACCCCTAAGGATGGTGACTCCACCACTTCCCTGGGCAGTCCATTACAATGTCTGATCACCCTTTCCGTGAGTAATATCCAACCTAAACCTCCCCTGGCACAGCTTCAGGCAATGCCTTCTTGTCCTGCCACTTATTGCCTGGGAGAAGAGCCTGACCCCCAGATGACTAAAACTTGCCTTCAGGTAGTTATAGAGAGTGATAAGGTCTCCTCTGAGTCTCCTCTAGGCAAAACAACCCCAACTTCCTCAGCCTCACCTCATAAGACTTTCCCCCTTGTCCCTTCACAGCCTCATTGTTCTCCTCTGGACCCACCCCATCACCTCAATATCTTCCTTGAAGTGAGGGGCCCAGAACTGGACACACTCAACCTCACTCAAGGTGTAGCCTCACCAGTGCTAAGTACAGGGTGAGAATTACATCCCCAGTCCTGTTGGCCACACCATTCCTGATACATGCCAAGATGCCATTGGCTTTCTTAGCCACCCAGGCACACTGCTGGCTCATGTTCAACCAGTTATCAACCAGTACTCCCAGTCCCTCTCTGCCTGGCTGCTCTCCAGACACTCTTCCCCCAGTCTGTAGGGCTGCATGAGGTTATCGTGGCCAAAAGGTGGGACCCTGCACTTGGTCTTATTGAACCTCATACTGTTGGCCTAGGCCCATTGACCCAGCCCATCCAGGTCCTTCTGCAGTGTCTTCCTACCTTCAGCAGATCAACACTTCCTCCTCAACTTGATGTCATCATCGACTCAATTCTCTCATCCACGTCCTCAATAAAGATATTGAATAGGACTGAGCCCAGTACTGATCCTTGGGAAACACTTCTGGTAACTGGACATCAACTGGATGCAGCACCATTCCCCACCACTCTCTGGGCCTGGTCATCCAGCCGGTGCATCCAGAGTGCACCTATCCAAGCCATGGGCTGCCAGCTTTTCCAGGAGGATGCTGTGGGAGGCTGTGTCAAAGGCTTTAGTGAAGCTGAAGTAGACCACATCTACAGCCTTCCCCTCATCCATTAGGTGGGTCACCCACTCACAGAAGGAGATCAGACTGGTCAGGCAGGACCTTCCTTTCCTAAGCCCATCCTAAATGAGTCTGATCCCCCTTTGTCTTCTACATGCCAGAATGATCTGCTCCATAACTTTGCAAGGCAGAGGTCAGGCTGACAGGCTTACAGTTCCCAGGATCCTCTTTCTGGCCCTTCTTGTGGATGAGTGTCACATTGTCCAACCTCCAGTCACGGGGGACTTCCCAATTAGCCAGGAGAGGTGATAAACAGTGGAGAGTGGTTTAGCCAGTTCTTCTGCCAGCTCACTCAGTACCCTAGGATGAATCCCATCTGGTCCCATAGACTTGCAGGTCACTAACTACTTCCTCATGGATTGCAGGAGAGGTATTCTGCTCTCCATGCCTGTCTATCAATTGCCCTGAAGATAACCAGTCTTTTTGTTAAAGACTGAGGCAAAGAAGGTGTTAAGTACCTCAGCCTTTCAGTCTTTTGTGACTATGTTCTCCCCTCATTCAATAAGAAATGGAGACCCTTTTGTTATTAATATATTTATAAAAACACTTTTAATTATCCTTCAGAAAAAAGGCCACATTAAGTTCTAACTGAACTTTCTCATCTCTAATTCTCTTTTTGTATGACCTTACAATATCCTTAAATGCTTCCTGTTTCACCTGACCCTTTTTCCAAAGTTGATACACTCTTTGTCACTCTTTTTTACACTCAGCTTTCCTGGCTTTCTGTTTTATAGATTCCAATAAGGAAAACCTATTAGTAAAGGCTTCAGATCTGGTAAACTTCTCCTCAGCTCTTTGTCCCTTTGTGCTGTGATATTGTATATAAGCTGTTGGAAAACAGTTAACTTCATCTCTTTTCCTGTGTTTCCTTGAAAATCTTTCTGATATCTAGTACTGTTGCCTTCAACTTTTTTTTACCATTTTACCATTTTGGCTTCAAAGATCATGCTGTTCACTGTAGTGTCTCTGATAGGGGAAGGTGAATGAACAGAAAAATACTGACAGGATTTTAATGTCATTAGATTTCTAAAGGCATGGGTACAGATTACATATTCTTTGTCAAATGAATTACAAGCTTCTAGATAAGACTATGTTTCATGTCTTAGCCTGGGATAAAGTCAAAATAAAGTGGGTTTAGTGAACCAGTATCAGTTGGTCACAGCTGGGATGAGATTGAGTGCACATAAATGCAAGTACTGTTGTTCAAGGGATCTACAGGGTCAAAACTACAGTAATGTTGCAACATTTCATCATATGCTCAAAGCTGCACATCTAGAGATTTTCTAAGGTCCCAAAGTAGCAGATTTATAGCTATGATTATGGATGTTTTTTTTTCAACAACTTTTATTGGCAGTGGATTTCACAACTTAATAGTAGCAAGAATCACATACCTTTATCAGTGGAGCATTTGTCATCTTTCAATATAGTTGAACATTTCTTTGTCCTAGGCAGAGAGAACACAAACTCTTGCTCTGAACAGTTTAACCATTCTTTATTCCATCTACACTTACTATGGCACTTCTTTCTTCCTTCACTTTAGCATAACCAATCCTTGTACTTTTTCACCAATCTTTTCATCATTCTGATCACTTTTCACTAAATGTTTTAAGATTTAAAGACCTATAGAATTGTTGTATGATTATACCTCAAGACTTTACTGCTAATTAAACAAGGAAAAATATTTTCATCTGATGAAGAAGCCACAACAAAAATGAAGAAAGAATGAGTAGAAAAAGGTTCAGGTACAAAAATACCTAATCGTGTGTGATATCTGCCAGATACCCCTTACTTTTGTGGCATTTAGTCTAGATGCCTTGCTTAGTTAAAAGCCCCTCTGTTGGAAACCTGCCTCTTTTCAGTGACTACATAAAATCATAGATTAGGAACCTCACATCCTTAAATTAAAGGCCTAAAATCAGATTGTGTTTGTTTCCAGAGAGACTACTAAGTGTTATTTAAGGTATTCAGATCAGTAGCTGAATACCTTTTAAAATTCTAGCTTTGACGTACTTAAGATTAAATAGAACAACTAAAGTCAATTAGGTAATCAAATCCAGGTTGTCTTTTTTTTTTTTTTTTTTTTTTTTCAAAGCTAGCATAGCAATAACTATTCAATTTCTCCATCCCATAAAATATGTAAATTCAAGAATTCTTATTCTGGTTTTCATTTATGCTTTATTAGTTGGTTATGTAGAAGGAAATACAAACAACTTTGACATTCAGAAATTTCCTTTTTTCCCTTTACTTCACACATATACAAGTAGGTAACACTCACTGTTTCTTTGTCCTAATGCCTTATTCACTGGAAAGACTTTAAAATCTGTTTAAATAATAATAATTACAGATTTTTTTTTTCTTTTGTCTCTTTGTGTACACAACTTTTACTTCTCTCATGTAATGTTTTTAATTTTGGGAACCCCACTCCATGATTTTTCTTTTTTCACAAAGAATGGTTTCCACAGAGGAAGGAAAATAAAACTGTAACATTTTAGTTTTCTTAATATTCATAAAAGCTTAGCTTGCTTTTCTCCCCAAATCTATTTTTGGGACTAATTAAAGTTTCAATGTCCCCCCTAAGCTATTAAATTCCTTATAGTCTCTTTTCAGTTCTGATGTGCCATTTCATTGACATTTTGGAATTAGTTCAGAGATCATGACTGCCAAAGTCCTTTGATCACACAGAGCTGGCCCTCCCACTTCTGTTGCTGTTCAGAGCATTCATAGCTACAGCTGCTCAAAAGGAGATCAGCCAGCTTACTCTCTGGGCTCACCCCAAACTTGCTTTTGTAGCTGCTGTGCCTCCACCTGCTCTACCCTGAATAAAGCATTCGTATTGCATGAATACACACAAAAAAGAGCACCAAATGAGGTGCTGCAGCTCTTGCCTTCAGACCAGTGCAGCTCTAGTGACTGATTCAGCACCCAGTCAGCAGCCTCCTAGAACTCTAAATGTCCTGAGTTCCCTTCCATCTGGGAACTGGGCACAGCGGGGATTCTGTTCCATTATTGATTTAGCATTATGTATTTAGTAAAAAGGTACTGCTTTTTGTCCATTCTGCTGCTGTTTTTTTCCCCTCTAACCTAAAAAACCCCTTTTTTTACTGTAACTTTTAAAAAGCTTACATATGATAAATAAAGGGTTAATTATTGCCCTAGGTCTGCTTTGCATTTGAGCAGTATTTATTTATAGAGTGGTAATTTTACTGACCATAAATTAATTAGCAGAATCTTGTTGAATGATGTTCCTGCATTTGTACAAGAAACTTACCATCTCCTGAATTTAATCAAAAATTGGTTATTGAAGAATTGAACAAGCATAAGTAAAATATTTTAAAATATACCCTTAATATAAAGTAAACATTACACTGAAAAATTTATAGTAGATTTCTGTAACTAGATTTTTATGGTGTGATTTACATTTCATACACTCCTAACTGTATTTTTTTTTCAAATGAATCCTAATTTTCAAACTCTATAGCAGTTTTAAAAGAAACAAACAGCAGAGCCAAGTTTAGAATATAATTGTGCCAAATATGGTACACCATGTTTGTACATTTGCAACATCATTGTACTAATGGTTCAGCTGAATGACAAGCAGTTAACTCCCATCCCTAGATACAGATTATTATCATCCATACTGATTCTTAGCCCACAAAAGTTGATCGTTTATTTTACATTTATGCTAGTTAAGTTGTTTGTTTTAATATGAATTTAATTCTGTCAGTTACAAACAATAGGAGGGGCCCAGCATTGTTAGTGTGCAAGTCATGTAAAGGTTCTTTAGCCACTATCTCGGGAACTTCAGATTTCTAGGTGTACTATTTTTAATCTTCTCTCTTTCAAATATTTATATTGACCTAATAATTTCAAGTCACATTTTGGTAAATAGTTGTGGTTTTTTATGTACTTTAACTCATTCTCTCCATTTTAATTGCTCCAAATGATTTAAGGATGCATGAGGTATGGACCATACAATTGTTCCCAACAGGTAATAATAGTATATTTCCATCCATGAGCTATATTTTATATATTGTCACAGCTGTTTTACCTTTGCTCTTCCAACCTGTTTTGGCTTTTTTGTTTGTTTGTTTGTTGTGTTTTGGGTTTTTTCCTGCTAGTTCTTTGTATGCTGCCCTGCTGTGGGGCTGTTGTGGCTGAAGTGCAGGACCCCACATTTGGCCTCATTGAAGCTCATACAATTGGCCTTGGCTCATCTGTCAAGCCTGCCTAGATCCCTCTGCAGAGCCTCCCTACTCTTAGGCAGTCAACACTTCCACCCAGTGGAAGTGTTGGTTGTCTGTAAAATTACCAAGGGTGCACTCTATGCCCTCATCCAAATCATCAATAAAGATGTAAACAGGGTAAGGACCTCAGGGTTACATTTTAATTTGCATGATGCTATATTCATTTTGTATTTCCATTAATAGGACTTTTAGGTATTTTCTTTGCTACATGTCTAAATAACATCACAATTTAATTAGAGAACTTCACTGCATTTTTTTGGTTTAGTGCATGTAGGGAAGCTAAGGTGTCTTAAGCTGGTAACCAAACTAAACAACCAATATCCCAGAAAATTGAGTATATATTGAAAAGTATTTCTGTATACAGAACTGTTCTGATGTTTTGGTTGCATTTTGACTGCTTGGGTAGGGTTTGGTATTTTATTTTGAGAACAGTGACAAAGAGAAGAAAAGTTTGTCAAATCTTTAATTGAAAGCTAGAAAGCATGTAGGAGGTTTGTTTCACATAATGGAGATTTCCTGTCTGCTAATATCTGTTGCTGTCATCTTCCAGTAATCATTGGTGAAGGAGAAGATTGTGTTGCAAGGGCAACTGCTGCACCCAGAGCCTTGTGACATGGGCAGCCAATACAAGGGACTGTTTCCTCCACAAAATTACATCTTGCTCCATGAAATGGATGGATGCTTTAAAAGTTCCATCAGATGTGAGGGAAATAGCACCTCCATTTCTTGAAGCAAAAATTAGAAGAAATTCAACAGGACAAAAGGACTATGCTGGGAAATAGTTTATTATTAATAGGTAAGAGAAAGGGAAAAAAAAAACCTGAGTAGACTGAATGGAGGAAACTTTTCAGCAGTGAAATAGGGACACCTTAGCTTTGACTTAAAAGGTCATCCAAAAGAATGTAATTATGTAAATGTCAAGAAGGCTAGAAGTGCTTTTAGTGTTGTACAGTAAGATATATATTAATAATATGATGGAATTTAGGAACAGAAAAGCCTATAGTAAATATAATGAAAAATGTTCTGACAGGAAGATACATTAAGCTGTGGAGTAATTTTCCATAGGGAAGCCATCTCTTAAGGGCTTTTTCTTCCATCAGTAAGTTCCCCAATTCTATAAAGATTCATATTCAGCTCTTCATGTCCAAATAGCAAATTAAACGAGAGAGATAATTCAAGCAGGTCCCTAACTCCCTTAGTAATTTTAAGAAAATTCAGTCACATCCTTTTATGAAAATATCCCTTGCTGGGGTTAAGAATAGACCTGTCTATATATATTTTATAAAGGTATGTTTAAAAAATAATTTTATTTAATGAAAAAGTGAAGAATTTTCTCTAAGTTATGATCTCAGTCTTCATGATTTTTCTGTCACATTCTTTGTTCTGCAAAATTCTGGGGCTTTTGGCTGTATCTGAGGTAAAGAATAGAAGTGTCCAAAAGATTGTAAGTTTTAAATAATGTGTAAAGTACATGTTGCATGGACTTGGAGCTTGGGGGTTAAAAGAAAAGTTACTCATTTTGTTGCAGACGCACAGCTGCGTTTCCAGGTTGACAGTATCAGTGATCTGTATGAGGCAGAAGGCAAACTGAGCCTCAAGTCTGATATCATATCTGAGCTCTTATCTCAGAGACAAGATGTCTCTTTCTGTTATTATGATTAAAACATTGGCCTTTGAAGTAATGGGGCATATCTGGAGGTATGGAAATCTCAGGAAAGAAAGTTGGCCTTTGCAAGTTTTGAGTGTCAACTCAGCCTGGAGCTTTCATTCTTTTTAGTTTAGTTTAGAGGATTTTTAGTTTTCTTTTTTTTCCCTACCCTTATGATGAAAGTTTTTTACTCTTTATTTCAGAGCATGAGGAATATTTTCTTATTTTTATTTTTAATTTTACTTTTTGGGCAAGAGAGTTGTTAAGATCTCATACTTTTCACTGCAACTATGACAGAAGATGTATTCTAGTATTCTGGCTTTGGTCTGGAAAATGAGAATTTAATTCAATTTTTTTTTTTGTCATAAGTTATCTATATGGGACTAGGCAGTTTGAGATACAAAGATTTTTCAGTAATATGCACAAGGTGGAAGCCTGAACTTTGAGAAAGACCTTCTTAAGCATGAAGTAGAATATAGCATGATAATACCTTTTCGGATATTCATTCGATATTCTGTGAAATCCTGAATAGCTTACTCAAATCTCACTCCATTAATATAATAAAGGTAATTAATTACTATTTTCATCCACCCAACTGGTACAACAATTTAAATTGTCACTTTAGCAACTAAAATGTAGGAAAAGGATACTGACTAATGCGAAATTGTTCATGTTTAGCTGAAGAGGAGTGTTATGTTTCATACCACTGGTGCATTTTGTGGGTTTTGTGACAATATTTTATAGCCCCATCAGACAGAGAGTTGTTTGTCATATTGATACCATGTATTTAAATTACTTTTGTTCAGTTTATTGCAAAAAAATATAGGTCTCATCTGTTAGATTATTATGAGAGCATGGTTTTCTCTGCCAAAGAAAGCATGTTTCATGTAGCAATGGTTGTGGATATTAGTTTTTAAACTACTGATTAAACAGCACAAAAAATTCTCACTTTAAAGCATTATATATATGCATATGCATATCTTGTCTATCTTAATCGACCTCTATATCTCTGTTTCCTTTAATTGCCTAGATTAGCTTATTTATACATTCCTATGTATAAGGTACTATATATATATATATATATATGCCTCTGTATGCATTCCTATGTGTCCATATACAGTTTTCACAGTAGAGTATGTACTACCACCTAGATAAGTTGATAAATACTTAGTGAAATAAACAAGTTTAACTTCTTTGAGTAACGGAATTTAACTAAGTTTAACTACAGGCATTGTGAGAATTTAAACTGA
Organism: Phaethornis superciliosus; assembly: GCA_023637945.1. NCBI lineage: Eukaryota > Metazoa > Chordata > Aves > Apodiformes > Trochilidae > Phaethornis > Phaethornis superciliosus. The sequence goes on from JAJQWJ010000002.1 coordinate 78,836,561, forward strand.
ACTTTTTCTCATCAGTAAGTCTACAATACTCTGCTAAGAAGCTTTGCCTCTGAAACCCTCTTGGGGTTTACTAAATGAATTTAAAGCAATACGTCTACCTTCCAAATCCCATAACAGAACTCACAAGTAAGCCAAATAGCTGGAAAAAAATCTGTAAGTACTAAAAGGCAATTTTGTTGAATTAATGAAAACTGAAAAAAACTGAATACTCTAGTTGCTTTTAGCCTGACTTGATAACAGTCTCTGAAAAAGTAACTTAGAAAAGACAATAGGAAGTGACTTGGCCCATTACAAAATATTGACCAGCTACAATAAAGCAAGAATTACAATTAATTTTTAAAATTTTAAGGTAGCAAACTGTTAAAGAAGATGCTTCTCCTTCAACTATAAGGTCCAAAAAACCAAAGTATAAAAAAACTGGCTTTCTTTAAGATGCATAAATTTATTGAGAACTAGGTTACCAGGTTCCTTACTTCTCAGTGTAAAACCTACACACGAAAGATGTGAACTGAACTTCATAGACTAATGCTTTGAAAAGTAGGAGTGAGACATAGAATCCAAAGCCATATTTGAATCAGGAATGTACAGTTGGGCCTTTTTTATTTTGTACTGCATCAAAAAGTATATTGAAAAATTTTATTGTTGAACTCTGTACAGCAAAGGTCCTCAAGAAACCTTAAGAATGTCAGTCTTGTCATGGTGCATCTGAGGAAGAAATATTGTTTTTTAAATAAAAGTTATCTTCAAATCTGTGGTGAAAAAATTAAAGAAGTAGAGCGATACTGATATCATTTAACTAATAGTGAATTCTCTGTCCACCTATGGACTGCATTTTACTGTCCACCTTAAAATATCTAAACATACCTTGATTATTTGTATATAACGTGGTTACTGTGACCAGATATTGTAAAAAGTTGAGGAAAGGGAATCCAGAGTTTGACATAATCATTAGAAACAAATAGGAATAGTAGGAATGAAGAGCATATGCTCTGTTTGATGAACTATCCCATCAGTACCTGAAATGTTAGTTATGTGTATTCTAGCAAAGAAATGCAGTAGTACACAAATAATATATATTCTCCCACTTGCTTTTTTGTTCATCATACATTGCAAAGTATGAAGAATACCTTTGATTATGATGCTGTATTTGAAAGGATGGATAATTTTAAATCGAAATGTTATAAGCTTTAATATAAGCTGTTATAAATTTCTTCTGGGAATACTGCTGACAATTTTTCATCTGGCCCACTTGTTTAGATCTAGTTCTTTGTGATGTCTGTGCAGTGCTTAACAGAATAGGTAGATTCTGAGAAAAAAATATAAAAAAAAAATACAATTATCATCTTGGCTATATATTTACTGGACCTCATTTCTACAGAGTAGGAGTTCCCCTCTTAAATGTGGGTCATAAGTACATGAAAATCAAAAGGCTATATTCATTCTCCTTTTAATCTTCTTCTCTTGTTTGGGGGGTTTTTTTGGTGTGGTGTGTTTTCGGTTTTTTTGGTTGTTGGTTGCTTTTTTAAATGCTTATACTTAAGTTGTTGATGCTGAATTCTAATAAATTTGAACTTATAAAAGACTAAATGATATTCAAATAGGTTACCAAGTGCACATCATTTTTCTATGTTTCAAATTTTTTCCCTTTATACCTCCTTTGCCTTGATTATATTTTCCAGCAAGCCATGCTTTTACAGAATGATCAGCATTTTGCTGGACATATTTAATATAAAATCATCTGCCATCCCAAAGACAATGTTTAAGCTCTATCCAATTCCGTAGAAGCATTCTTGTAAAATAAAGCTTCCGGCACTTGTAAAACTGGTAGTAAGAGGATAAAGCATTTGTGCTTGCATTTCTCTGCAATTAGTTTGGAAGGTAAGTCTGCCCAAAAGCAAGACTGTATCATAACTTACAAAGGATCCTAAGAAAATGTCTACTGTTGCCAATCCTGGAGTAAGACGCACTGTTTATGTAGTTATTTAAACAGTTTTGACCTTTACAAAATTGATTTTTAATAATTTCTTGGTTGATTTTTTTTCTTGCAACTGAAAATGTATTACTGTTTAATTTGCAAAATGTCCAGACCCGTTATTCCCAGATTTATTTCTCTGTTAATATGAGTTACATACCTTTTGCCTTTTGGAGTGTCCCTACTAAATACTAGGTTTTCTAAGGATTTTCCAAGGAAATCTTTAAAATCACCTGAAAAACTTGTCATTTTGCTGTTGATTGTGATACAAATTATGCTCTTAATCATGATATTATTAAACCGTGTAACTGGTTACAAAGGTGGTTTTGTTGAGTGGTTTGTATTGTTTTTTTGGTTTGTTTGTTTGTTTGTTTTCTATGGGGTAAGGTTCCCCACAGACAAATACTTATAGACAAACTAGTAACAAACATACTTTGCACATATTTTGAAAAGTTTCCTTTGCATCTTCAGGCCTTACCAAATAGATTTTCTTCTTTGTAAATTAGGTGTTTACTTGTGTATTCATATATACATATATACATTTTATAGTGTATGTGTAGACAAATCACAGAATCGATGCGATATGCATAATCAATAAATATTTCCATACACGTTATAAAATTATTCCTACTTTACAGACAACAAAAAAATACACAAGGAGATGGTTTGCATATCCAGACTCCAAGCACTCCAAGCATGGCAAGTATTGCCAACAGTTTAAAAGTGTCATACCTTTGTCCAGAACATCCAATTAAATTAAAATTGGCCAGTTCCAGGATCCGTTATGGAAATTTGAGACTAAATGATATGTGACTACAGGACATAATAATATTATTTAATAGTTATATTTGATTTTTTTTCAACAGATGATAGCATATTAGTACTGGAAGCTCCTAACATCCCTTGCTATACAGTTCACAAATTGCTGCCTACTAGAAAAATATGTCACCATGAAAGGTATCTCACAAGAAGTGTCTCATCACTGCAAATGTCTTCCTGAGAAATGAGACCCTGAGCCATAGCCAAAACAGCAAACAGATTCTGGATTTTTTAATGTGCAATTTGGAAACAGAAAACAGAATATTTAAGCAGTTCCTACTTAATAGGGAATATGTCTAATTCTGGTGAAGTACAGTATATTTATTTGAAAACACTCAGTACAAAAACCTTGAGTCCAATACAATAATCATCAAAAGAAGAAAGATATGCAATTATGGAACCTGAAGGTATCAGCTTTTCTTCATATAATCTCCATCAAGACATAATGCAATGCAGTGAAGAATTCCCCTCTGATTTAAGATCAGAAGAGTTTACCATGTGATATACATTTGCAACTATGCAAAAATACAATAGATTACATTTTCTATTTTATTAGGATTCAATAAAGAAGAAATAATTAGAATAATATTAATCATGGAATATAAGACTCAAGTCTTTTTTGTTGTTGTTTTGCCTATACAATGAAAGCAATTTTTGTACAAAACATCACACATGTAGAAAGGCTTCATATCTTATACCTGAACTCAGTAGATTTACTGCTAGCAAGAACAGTGAGAAGACAAGCTAGATCATTTCTTGTAATGTTTTTTATACACCAAAAAAGTTGTATAAAACATCTGTACTTTTGTATGAGAAAAAAAAAATTAATACCTAATCTTGAAATTCTAAATTAATTTTTTAACATTAATCACCTTGTTAGAACAATGGCAAATCACATTTATGTTTATATTCGGTTACTGTTAGGTCCCTTCTTCTTTCACATTCCCTGGCCTTAATATTAAATGATAAGTTTTTGTTTAGTGTAAACTTATTCTGCTAAGAGAAAAAGAAAATGCAATACTGGAAGTGGGGAAATTTTGTGTTTTAATTCTGTGCATATTTAGAAGGTATTAAAGAAGTAATTGGGACGCAAATCATCATACTGTGTTCTGCTGCTTCTCACTGCAGCTGTTTTGTTATTTCTACCTTTTAGTGAAATACTGGATTTTACCTTTCTGTGATGCTGCAGAAAATTCCAAAATCCTTGTGAAATATTTTCTTCAGTTTAATTAGTCATTACTAATTAGCCATTACTACTAATTACTAAGTAGATTAAGTTGTCTGGCTTTGGCTTTCAGTTACCAGCTCTTTTTCTTTGTGATGGTATGTCACAGGTGAGAGCCTGTGGTATAAGTATTCAGTCATCTAATCACTCTGACATGAAGATGATGATTGTCAAATTGTGCCAAATTTCTCAGCTCCTGATGGCTTACCTTGATAACACTTTTTGTCTCTTTTGTGTTTTTTGCATGGTGATTTCACTTATCTTTTTTTTCCCTCACAGCTCTCCAACCCTCCAGTTCTTCTTACTATTCAGCAGTGTGACTGAAAGGAGAATGAAATCTATATCAAAAGTAGAATAATGAGCATGTATCTGATACAATCAAAACAATGTCTAGACACATTTTCATCACATCGTGTTATAAATTAAAAAACACTGCATGTGTTTAATCCCAAGTATAATTAAAGTCTGGTCATGTAACTTGGTAGATCTGTGGAAAACAATACAGTCATTGATAAGTCATTGGTAACCATATCTTTGTATAGTCCTGGTTGTGATGGATCGGGAACAATACATGGGGGGAAGAATACATTAGAGAAGCACATATACAAGTTACTGACAGATGGCAAAATAATTAATCTTCTCTCCCTGAACATTAAGAACTGTGATTTCCTTTAGGTGAGTCTATTATCTGCAGGGGTGTCACACTGCAGTAGAGAAAGCTTTGTAAATATACAGACAGTTGTCCATTATTTTTCTGGCAAATAACTTTGTCAACTACAAGATAAATGCTACATATATTTTAGCAAGAAACCAAAAAAATTATATCCTACCATATGTAAAAGTTTAAATGGTTTGATTTTGATGTTATATATATATATATATATAATTAAAAATATTTTCAATCAAAATAATGTGATTTAATTAAAAATATTAATGATATATTACAGTGATATAATTAAAAATATTTTCAATCAAAATGACGCATCATTTGATCTCAAAGACATTTCGAGGTGGGGTCATTTAGGCAAAACAACTATAGTGTTTTCTGGTCACCTGACCGAAAGTCTTTCCATTTTCGGTTGCTGAGACAGTGAAAATTTACCCCGCATTAATTGGCGATATCTCTGAAAATTATTGCCATAGAAAACAAACTGATTTTTTTTCAATGTAAATGCTACAGGCTGCTTAATTTATGCATCCAGTATCTTAGAAGACACAGCATTTTGTCACGTGTACTGACATGTGCGGACATGTGTGGACAACAGACCAACCATTCTATAAATGGTTGCTATAGCTTGTCTTTTCCTACTGTATGTAGAATTTAAGAAAGATATCCACATGAAGAATGGACCTAATAATTGATTTTCAAAAGTTGAAATTTATGCAGTTGACTCAAGTCAGGTGAAGGCTAAGAAAGCTAAACCCATCAAGATAGAATACCAAGTTAAAAAAGGCTGATGATTTCCAAGTAAAATGGCTAGGATCTCTTGGCTGATCCTTTGCACCTAAGAGGAATAGGCTGATGTTATGTCACAGATGAGTAATTTGTTTATGCACTTTTCTGTTTATAAACAAATTCCTCAACAATTATCTTAAAATCATATTGTGTTCTTTCTATCGTTAACACGGTGCCACATTATTTCTCAGTTTCATTTTGCGCTGTCATCTCTGAATGATGTGGGATGTTTTTCTCTTAGTCAGGGAAGTTTTAGCAAAATCCTTCATACCAGCCCTTCTTTGTGTGAAGAGTCACATCAGCTCAAATTTGGACCAGACTTAAATTACTAGTCTAACTTAAATAACTTAAATAACTAGTCTAACTGAATACAGAATTAAAGTTCAGGTTCAGAGAAATATTTTCCTCCATAACTTCATAAATATATCATGTGCTGAGCAGTATAAACCTGTATTATTAATGGACATTTTATTAAGCCTAAAATATTTTACTCTATTCTTTCAAAAGATAGACACAAGAGTAAAATAGCAACTGGACCTTGCAATGACAATGAACATATTACCATGGGCTATGGCTATGAAATCCTGTGTTATAACTAATGAAAATTCTTGCTGCCACATTAGACCTGTCAGATCTAGTCAGCGACATGTAAAGAACTGTGTTTATCTGATGGCTGTGTTTTCCTATCTAGACAGATGAGTTGCCAGGTAAGACAATATAAACTAAAGAGAAATTCCTACTATGACTGAGATTTTGGGCAGGTAGGTTAGAAAAACAGTGACTAGAATACCTTGTTATTTCATGCTGTTGGGTACATGTTCTTCTATAAACACTGAGTTTTAGAAAATAAAATAACATATTCCAATGTCATCTCGTAGTACATTAGAAAGTTTTGGCTTTTGTCAATGTGTGTTGCTGTAGTAAAATAAAACCAATAGATTTATAATTGTTTGCTATAGGAAAGTATATTTTTAAAAGATATATGAAATAGCTGAAATGTTACTGATTGTTGCTTCGAATATTCCAATATTTCTTCCTATTATTCTAACATACAATTAAGATTGTATCATATACTTTCAAGGGCAATTGAGGAAAAAAGGAAGTTTTATGACTCATGTGAAGAATACCTTTCAATCCTTTCATTTTGACAGGCAAGGTATTCTAGAATAAATTGATAAAGTACTTGAATTGTTCAGATCATTCTCAACTAAATTTAAAGTTCAAGTGATTAATCAATAATGTAGTAATAGAATTTTAGATGTAAGCTAGACTGATACGGATTTTACAACATTAATGTCATTACAGGTAAAAGTGAACATTCACCTTAGCCTATGCATTAATGCATTTTTCTTTTTAATATATTTATATCCCTGTAAGTCTTGCTACTTCTACATCTTATACAAAGGATGACAAATGTTTTACAGCACTGAGTGATTGGCGAGGGTTAGTTAATCTCTACAGCATGATTTATAATCCCATCTAAAATAGTCAGATACAATATTCCTAGATCCTGAGCAAAGAAGAAATGTGGTGATATTTAACTTGTAACTCTTTTCATTTCTTGAGCTGGTGCAGAGCCTTCTTACAGCCTTATTTAAATTTTCCTTTGTTTGAAGTACAAAGCAGTGGAACTCTGCTATAGTGTAACAGGTTTTGAACAGCAACAACAAAATAACTTAAGGATTAGGGCTGTAACAACTTTAAAAGTATTCCACCAATAGTTGAGAAGAATAGTCTCTGCTGTATCTGCTTCCTGAATGTTTTATACTTTCACAATTAGTTCGAAAGTCAGATTGTGTTCTCTGTAGCTAGAGAAATAGGTTGTTGTTCTTAAATTGAAATAATCAAGACTAAACTGTTTAGTTTACAGGGATAGTTGGGGTCCCTCTGATGAGATGACCTGGTGTCTACTCAGCTGTTCTCTCACTCCTCCTCAACAGGTTGCAGTAAGAAATTAAATGGAAAAACTCATGGGTTGACATAAAGAGACAGGGAGATCCCTTACCAAGTATTGTCATGGGCAAAACACAGTCAATTAAAATGTAATTTAATTTATTACCAATTAAAATAGAGTAGGGTGGTGAGACTGAGTCAAATACTCTGACCAGGTTCTGCTAGATATTCTACTTGTGAAAGGTATAATGTTGCCCTGGTTTCACTGCAGCAGGATCATAGGCCAGTGATGGAGGAGAAGCCTTCAGTAGCTTGGAGTCAGCTGGGAGCTTATGCCAGGGCAGCTGAACCAAGCTGACTGGCAGGTGTATCCCATACCATTTACACCATGCTCATTATAAAAGATGGAATTTTACTGGGGGCAAGGAGTTCCTTTTTGGGGGGATCCTCCATTTTGGTCTTTTGATTCCTTTGGTGTTTCTGAAGCCTAGGCTGAGTATAAGCTTCTGTACCTTAGTTGGTATTTGTATTAGTTTTGTTATTTCAGTAAATCAGTTTTCCACACTAGGTGCTTCTCTCCTCTTCCATAATCCCCTTTTCAGCTGGGAGGGGACCATAGGTGACAGAGCAACTCCTACCATATCTGTATACAGCCAAAATGTAAGCAACTATTTAATATTAAATAAACTTATTTGAAAATATTTGATGTTGCAAAGGGTTTTCTGGTTTAGCAGAGTGATATAAAATATACTGAAAACACAGTAAAGTGTAAGTTGCACTTAACAAAATATAGCAATTGCAATGCATGGTTCAAACACAATTCCAGTGTATATCCCACTACCAGTGTCTACGATAATCTCCCTGTCACAATGCTGAGTGTCCCTGTGTACCAGGAAGGGAATATGTGTGTTAAAGCCAGCTCAGGCTCATTGCTCTCTTCAAGTTTATTTTGCTGATTGTCTGTTTTGTGTACTCTGTACTTGGGCAGAAGCATTGTTCCTTCCCCCCATACAGGTCTGTCTAACTCAGGGAGACATTTGCACCTCCAGTTAATCCACTCAACCACTGGTAACACTTCAGCTCCTTACCACAGGCTGCCCTCACTTCCCTTCCGTGGTGAGGGAGAAGACAGCCCAATATTCATGAGTCGAAATATTTAAACTATAAAAATTATATTCTATATTTATATCTTTATCTGTAAATATATAAATTACTTAAAAACTATGTGTGACAATGTAAAACCAACTGTGCTGAGTTATATCATGCAACATGGAATAGTTCATTTAGCTTTACTATTAGCCAATTATTTGCAATTACAGAGCCAATTAATTGTGTATGGCCTTGGACAATTGTGTATTTAAATATATAATTCACTGGAAACTCTGCATATTCACATGCCCCATTTGTGCCAGTGTTCTTGGTATTCTTAAAACACATTCTTCATGTGCAGGGCTCTGTGTGAAAGATACTGAAACAATGTCCTAATTAAAGAAGTAGCTGCTCAACTGTTTGGTGGAAGCTGTGCAATTTAATAGTCACATAAATGTGATTTGCTGATCTGTTTTATTTCTTGTGCCTGATTCCCATATCCATTTATTTTCCTCTCAAGCAGTCAATACCAGAATTGAGATTTTCCTAAATAGGGAACATTGCTTATCTGATGTTGTTAACTTTATCTTGAAATGGAAAGAATTGAATACAAACTGTACCCATAGTTACAATTAACACCAACAATATTTAAAAGCCTAAAGGGAGAATAACATTTCCTATCAAGGCAACAGGTGGGCATAATACTTCTGAACACATTATCAGCAAACTGTGACTCCTACTTGGTTTTAAACAGCTCCAAACAGAGGAGTAAAATAGCTTTCAGCAGTCTCTAACACAGCTATGCAGGGCATCTGGGCACAGGCAGAGAAGCCTGGGCTGCTCTTGTTCAAGCCTGTTCAGGAGCTGGAAAACCACATGAACTCAGCTCTATCCCTTTGTTACTCATGAATAAAGACATCACAGCTGGGATGAGGAAGGTAGGATATGCAATTGTGTAATTTCTAATGCTTTGTCTGTCTAAAGATTGATACAGCATTCTCATTAAATACACATATGTGCTTAAAAACTGTCACAAATGGGACAAGATAGCAGATGAGATATATGTATAAAACAGAATTTATTGTAAATAAAAAAGGATCCTAAAAGCTAAACTAAAAAGGTATAAGTTGGATTATATGAGTGTTAGGATGTTAGGGTAGCAGAATAAGGAGTTAGGATCTAACAGAAGAGAAGGTATCTTGACAATAAAATATGCAAAAAATCATATGTGTATCTTATGTAAGGCTAATTGAGTGTTAGCAAGTTACTTATCAGTAGGTGTTAAGGTAGTTCTAAAACAATTATTAAAGTAATACCTGTAGGCAATATGATAATGCAATGACTGCAGTTTTTTAAGGATCCTAAAGACTTAAAGTTAAGAATTCATATATAGGACTTTGATGTGTCTTACATTTCAGTGGCTACAGCTGGTATTCCTTTTCCTCCTCATTGGGAGCAATCACTAGAGCAGGCATCCCTGGTGGGGGGAGAAGGTCTAGCACACCTTCTAGAGAAAGCATACAGGGTTCTCACCAATCAAAAGAGGGATCTAGCTTTTTATAGAATAAAGTGATTGGCTGCTGACATTTAACTACTTAGCCAAACTACCAACATTTTCTATTGGAGAACAAAAGGGAAACAAAGGAAAAGCTAAGGAAGCCTTTTCCCTTATTATAGAAATTCTCACATTTCTGTGTCCATTTCTATTTGGTTTTTGTTCAGCCTAGCTGGAACCAAAGTGAGTTCTATGTTTTTCAACACAAGAGAGCAGCTGTTTCCACAGATAGCAACCTGGCCTTCCGTTAGTACTTTCAAGATTTTTACCAGTTCATAGTCTGCTATGGCCTTTGATTTCTCTGGAAAAGTGAAGCTGAGACAAAGTATGACTCTGAGAGACAAAGTAATTGAATCATAAAGGAAAAGTAAGGTAGGCCACTGCTTCAAAAGACACAATGTACTCTGCAGGATAACACTGCTGTGCCTTAAAGATGAGTGTTTAATACTGGTCAGCATTAATTTAAACACCATTTTACATTGTTTGACAAGTATATGTTTGTTATGAGTTGTTTGTTATTTAATACTTCTGTAAGATAATTCAGTGTCTACTGATGAATTCCCTTGATTTTGAATCCCTAAAAAGTTCCATAAATCTTAGTGGGAATGGTATCAGACGTGTGGCAGCATATTTCTACCTCTACTTGAGCTATAGACAAACCTCTGGGAAGTTTCTACACTAAATGTGTACATGGAATTGTTTGCCTTCCATAACCATAATTTTCTTCAGTCATCCACGGAAATTAAGTGTCAAAAAAGATACTTGCTCATAGGTAAGTAAAATGAAACTCATATTATTTCCTTTTTCCTGTCAAATTTATGTAGTTGTATGAATTATGATACACTGTGTTATTGAATGTTCAGAGGATAATGAGGTAATAATGCATGTATATGAAATGCTTGACTAGGTAGCCTTCTGTATGTCATTAATTTACAAATTCATCTCTTCATATAGATGACGTCTATTACAGCTATAGACAGATTCTTTTACATAACCTGCTGAAACATGATAAAATGAGCTATCAAACATTATGTTTTGTTAGTATAGTTTTTCTTATGATTGTTGGTCTTGAGGTTAATATTTTCCAGTTGGATGGGTTTAGATTAAGGTTGTGGTACATACACAAATATATCATTTAACAACTTCCTCTTAGGGATTGTCAGTGTTGTTGGATAAAAGTCAAGGAAAAAACCTCACAGTAAACTTCTCTCAGACTTAACTGTGATGTCTTATATAAGTGAAAGGTAGGTGTGCTGTTGACATCTACAAGATATTGATGAGATAGGAACATTCAAAGCGTTTTTAGAAGTTATTTTTTAATATTAAGTACAAAAATACGTCAGCTTACAGAATTTTTCTAGTCCCTTAACAAGTAATAGCATATGGTTTACTTTGAAGATTGATTTATATTAAATAAAACAGACAATATGTAGATTGGTCGGTGGACTTATTTTAATAGTTGGTTCCGTTTTGTGGAAACAGCATACTTTTGCATGCTGTTAATAAGTACCTAAAATACAGATATAAGCAATTTTCAGGCCTATGAAAACACAGAACATTACAGTCCTCAAAAGTGCACATTTTCCATTGTTTCCACTGGAAGTATGATTACCACAAGATGTATCAAGGTTCAGGCTCACAGTAATATATAATGTAAAAGTTATCCAAAATGAGAGAGATTAATGATACAAAAGCCGTTCATAATTTGTAATATCTAGCTTGTGATAAAAATTTCATAGATTATGTATATGTAACATCAACAGACAACAAGAGTGATCAAAAGATAGGGTTGTGAATGCTATGAAGCTCCATCTTTTACTTTCTTAGATTTTCAGTAACTGTCGCAATAAATAAATGAATTAAAGAATTAAATAAAGAAATATTTAAGTAGTATTATAAAAAAAGATTAATATTTAATATCACAAAAAAAAAAGGTATTTGATTTCTGATCTGACAATAGTGTATTACATCAGTAAAAAGAACTTTTAGTCTTTATGTCACAGGAATAAAATTTATTCCCTCAGCAGTGTAATCAGAACAGCTTTGAAAGCTTGAGCCTCCATTATGAGTTGTTACCTATGTGCAATTCTAGTCACTAATCACTGAACCATTGAACCATTCACTGTACAGGTTGCATATGGCCTTGTTAGCAATTACATTTATTTTAAATTGAGAGAATGACTTGGAAACACTGTTCACCTAAGACTCAAACACACCAGAGCAATTAAGCTTTAGTTGCCAAAGGCCTTCAGTTAAGATTATTGGATGGTTTATTCACTATAAATGATCATCTGACTTCTGACAGATTTCTACTAAGCATTCACATTTCTTTACATGGTATGAGCATTCAATATTAAGAAAAAAAAAAAAAGAGGGGTGTTCTACTAATCTTACTAAGATTTGAAAGTTCTACTAAGCTCTACAGGAAAAGACAGAGAAGATAGTGTTTGACGTTTCGTACAGGCTTTTTAGTTGGAGAGACCCCATGTAATCTTACAATATTTTCATCTGATGGAGTCCCTAAGCAAGGAGAAGTAGTGGTAATATCTGCCATTATTGATTGTTATTCCCTCAATATAAGCAGAAGACTTTAATTACCTTAAGTTATTCCTACAACTTTATTAACTCCTTCCTAATGTGTCTATAAACAGATGTAATGGACTTGGAGATATTTTGATTAGGTGTCATTTGGTGGTCCTCCATAAAACATATATTTTCTAAAAACAGAAGAATATATAAAAGCAGATAGAACTTTGTGATTTGGAAAAGAGGTAACAGAAATATTAACCAATTATTATTTTTATCAGTAACACCCAATACAGCTTCCAGTGTAACCTTCATTGTCCAAAAAATATTTTTGTTCAACCTTTGCTTTCCAGTAGGGATTTTTGCGCAAACGTTGCAAAGTTTTTTCTGTTTTTACTTTGAGTAAATCTGTATGTGATTTAATGCCACACACTAAAGATGGGAGGTGTCATCTTTGGTTAGAATGCATGAAGAGCTATCACTAACATATTTGTAGAATATACCAGATTCGTTGCAACAAACTTTAATTTTTTATTCTAATTTCCTTTCTGATTGGTGGTTTCAGTGCAAGTCTAACAAATGAAAGTGAAATAAGTTTAATACATTTTATATTTAACAACTGGTCTAGAATGATGAATGCATGAAGCATGACTATAATTGCATTTTAAAATTATAGATTAGCCATAAGTCCTGAAATGTAAATATATGGGGTCAGTACATTGAAGAATTTGGTTTTTATTTCCACCTAAAGGATGAAGAAAAGCTTGAGATCTGTGCTTCCAGGGGAAAAAATAGTATAGATTATAAAGCTATCTATTTAGAAATTACTGCCCAAGAACACATTAGCAATGCAGTGAATAGCATTCAGGAGACTTTACATTCAGTAATTGAAACACAAATTATGCATGCTTATTATTTATGAAATTTTAAGTATTGCTTTTCATCAGAAAATGTAAATAGCCTTTTAAACAATTAATTATTCAGAATGGCAAAAATGGAAAAGCTGGCAAAGCACTTTACCATCCCTGAAGTGAAACTAAATAAATTGAGAATACTCTAATTTCTTATGCTGTTTAGGCTTAATGTAGTAGCTTAAATTATTGGTTTGAAAAACTAGATGAAATTCTGAAGTATGTGAAAAGTATGCTGCTAATGTGTGTTCTTGTTTATGATAAAGAATTCTTAAAAATAATTTTTAAAATGTATTTGTACTGGATTGCCAAGAGATTTTATCACTTTGTCTTCTCTTAGAGAGGGCTTTGTTTTAAGAAATCGTGTTGTGAAGTAAGGAGTGGGGGGAATGTCATGGGCTTTGAAATAGATTTATTATCACTTTTCCTCTTCCTCTTCTTAAAATCTTGAAAGAGAGATACTAGAGAGGATGTGAAGTTAGCAGAAAAAATAGCATTTGACAGCTTCTGAAAACATGTACCTTTAAATAGACGTTAATACCAACATAGTGGGGATGTTTAGGCCCAGTACATTAATATTTCTAAGAATATAAAATATTTTTTGCTATATAAAGTGAATTTAGAAAGATTTTGGGATTGTTTGCTCAGTGGTTTCAAGGCACTTTTCCCTTGAATCTATACTATTGTATTTTTTTTTCTCTTCAGGGCATGTAAGATATCTGTAGAGTTCAGGAAAGTCAGGGAAATGATCTTAGTAAGTCATCAGAGGATTTAATGTAATATCGCATAGACACTGACATGAGGATAGTCCAAGAGTTAATCAGATTTTCCAGATTTATAAATGGGGAAATTAGGAGGATAATGAACTGATAAATCAGTAATAAACCTATTCTAAAGAGTAAGACATTTTTGGCTCTCTTCATTAAGATTTGTATCTCCTAAAGGAAAAGTGATTTCTTAATGCTAAGCCTTCTAAAAGTCACTGTGACCTATTTCTGAGAATAAAATTAAAAAGATAAACTTTCCTCTGAATTTCATAGGTAGGACAGAGAAGTCACAAAGGGAATGTAAACTTATTTTTTGCAGATAGGTCTCATGCTAAATATTTCACAAAAGGCAAATGGGTGAGAGCTGCCATTGATTCAAATATGAGAAATCCCCCTCTAACTGGTGCTCTTGCACTTTCTGTGATTCAATAAAAGATTAATTCTAAAGAAAAGGTTTAATTCTGTAGTTTGAAATAAGAAGCTCATCAAGGTGTATGCTAATGCAAGCTCGTTGCCTAATTCTTCTAAGACATGTATTCATATTTGAACGCTATTACTTTTCTCATAGAAATATTCAAAGGTGTATAGAATCTTTATTTAAAAGCATAACCAAAATTTCTCAATTTTTCTTTAGGGAAGAGTGTGCTTTGCCATCATCTGCTTTAGGATACAATCTGGATAAATGTGCAGCAAGTGAAAAATTCCTAGTGACTTCAGTGGGCAGAATTAATTTGAAAATATTAGCCTCCATATATGCAAGTATAACTTAAGGCTTTATCATTTTTTTAAATTTAATACTTCAGCACTCATAACTACATGCAATATATTTGTGATAATCAGTTTCATTTGCTGAGCAGCTCTACAAATAATAATGGAACGGTGGAAGTAATGATGCAGGAAATAACCTGAAGTGGTATCTTCCTTATCTTTCTGTAATCACCTACTGATCTAAGTACTCAAGGTTCTGGTAGTTTAAAACCACCAGGACAAAATAAGCCTACAAATTTATACCAACTCAGACATTTTTTGTCAAAAAGAAGCGAAAAACTAGGTGCCACATTTCCCTTGAGTTTAGAAAAAGGTCAGAGAATCACAGAACTACCTTGGTTGGAAAAGATCTTCATGATCATAGAGTCCAACCATTAACCTAATGCTGACAATACCTTAAATAAGCCTGATCCCTAAGCACTGTGTCTATACAATTCTTAAATGGCTCCAGGGATGGTGACTCCACCACTGCTCTGGGCAGCCTGTTCCAATGTCAGCTGACCCTTTCAGTGAAGAAATTCTTTCTAATAGCCAATCTAAACCTCCCCTGGAGCAACTTGAAGCCATTACCTCTTGTCCTGTCACTTGTAACTTCATTGGACAGACCAATTCCCACCTCTTTATAACCTCCTTTAAGGTAGTTGTAGAGAGTGACAAGGTCTCCTCTCAGCCTTCTCTTCTCCAGGCTGAACAGCCCCAGCTCCTTCAGCTCCTCTTCTTAAGACTCCTGCTCCAAACCCTTCATCAGCTTCATTGCCCTTCTTTGGACAGACTCCAATAGCTCAGTGATCTTTGTGTAGTGAGGGGCTCAAAGCCGCACACGGTCCTTGAGGTATGGCCTCACCAGTAGCAGGTAGAGGGGTCGTCTGGCTGTATTGAAAACAAAAAATAAAATTTGAATATAACATGTAATATAATGTATAACAAATTAAAATTAATTATGGAATGGTAATAGACTTGTTAACTGTTTTCTCTGCTTCATATTCAGACCACTTAGGGGCTCACCAGCTCTAGATTGCTGGTGTAAGCAAATATGAACTGCACGTAATGAGTTTGTATTCAATATCAAAATTTAAACATAAAATCTAGGGAAATACAAAAATGTGTGCAGTTTTATATAATAGTAGTAATATGTTAATTACAGATTTTAATGAGGAAAAAAAGAAAATTGAAGGTAAGAATTCCTAAAAATATCCAAGACAGATTTTCCATCTGAGGAAAAGGGTTCCAACACAGCCTTTTTTGAGATCCTGGATTAATATCTATAATTTACATATGGAGTAATAGGCAAGTCACTTTAGCTTTTTTAGACTGTACATTATCTGAGAAAATTATTTAAATTGCATATGATTTTATAACCAAAAAGTCAGCGCTAGTGCTGTTGGAAGAGTAGCTTTGCTTCTAGAGAGCAGAAGGATTAACTCTCGATATCAATATAGAAAGATGAGAGGCACTTGGTGAACACCTTCAGACACCAGACTACACCATTATTTTCATGTGAGTAGATTATAATAGTCTACATCTGACTACTAATTGTTGTCAGGTGAAGGTGACATTATATCAAATGACTTAAAATGCTGTGGGTCTCAGTTCCTCATCTAACAAAGGAATTATGTTCATCTTCTTAAAGTGTTGATGTTTACTTTGTTGGTTCCATAAAGCTTTTACATCTTCTCTAACAGAGGCTGTTCCTGAAATGAGTTCAGCTACAGATAGGGATGCAGGAGGAGCACGGGGGTTTGGGACCTCAAATTACTTCTGGGCGGCAGAGAACCTTAGTTTTTTTATGACTCAAATTTTGTTTTGTTCTACCTGTACTTCAGCTAAGGCTGAGTTAAGTTTCCTGATCCTAGATGTAATAGAGACCACTCACCGCAAAACTGTGTCAACATCAACACGCCTCTCATTCTGTAGATTTTGAGCCACATCAAAAGATTCAGAAAGGCACTTTTCTATTTGAAGTTCTTTGCAAAATAAAATTCATTGAGTGAATTATTAAACCTTTCTGTTTCTATGAAATTAGAGTGTCTAGCAAGGAGACTGTAGTTCCAGCTTGCATTTTTGTTTTATGTTTGAAGAAATTAATTAGAATTTATCCCAAGTTTTGCTACTATTTGACCAGGTAGGGTTACTGGATGTGCATTTAATTGAAGAGCAAGTGTTGCTTATTCCATACTCCACATAAGAGCATAGAACAGCTGTACTGCAGGAAAGATGTTAATCTTCTACCAGGTACTGAACAAATTCAGTTTTTTAAACCTAAAGCATTTTGTTGCTTATCCCAAGTAGAATTCACTTCTCCTTATAAACCTCTCATGGTATGATTTTAATTGAATAAATCCATAAGGGTTCTAGTAGAAATCTCATCATCTGCTTAGTACCTCGCTTTTCCAGCCAGGGAATTAACATAAATTCTATATTCCTAATTTTATTACACCTGGGACTGTGAAGGTGTTGGGAATGTAAAAGAACTCGGCTAATAAAAATGCACACCAGCCTTATGGATAGTGTTTGTTGGGCTGAGGTTCTTTGAGAACTCTATGGTGCAATGTTCAGTACTGTGCAAGCAACAGATGGATTTGAATCAGAGAGGGCGAGTGAAATCCTCAATAATTGTACTTCTTCAGGGTGGCAAATGTCTATAAAAATGCCTGCATGTCTCCAAAGGTTAGGGTAAAATAAACTAAGCTTAAGTTCTTATCCAGATCATAATTAATCAAAATTAAATTACTCCTGGCTGCAACAATGTTCTGCAGCACACTGAAAATGCAGTCATATTTATTAAAAAGATAATGGTGCCCCTAGGTTTTTATGTTTCCATTTCATCCTGCATTTCTTTAAGAAACATTTTATTCTAATGACAAATTAAAAACTCAAAGGAAAAAATAACTGAGAGGAAAACTTGAGGAATATAATGAAAATTATCCTGACTCAGAGGAAATCTAAAATACATGTACTGTATAATCTCATTTTCTTTGTAAATTCTATAATTTTAATTATGTAGATTCTGTATTGCCTGACTTCAGATATACTTATGTGCTTAAATTTCTCATTTTTCATTGTTCATCTTAGGGGAATTAGAAGTTTCAACTGAGGACGCATAACGCAAACTACACATGCCCGTGGCCCATGCCCACCCCTCTCCCCATAAATAAATAAATAATCCAAACTGAAATCTAAAGTAAAGGCTCTGTAAATATAAACATCTCAGGTATTCAGATTACTCTATCTGGAGTAGATTAATTTTGTGTAATAGTTCTTCAAAAAGTCTATTTAACATAAGTTAAATATTTTGAAAATATAATGATAATTTTTATCAATGTGTTTGATGTTTAGCAGTGAAACTAATTTTAGTTTACTTGTGAGATGCTTTGAAACAAGATAAAAATTGATCCATTTAATGATATTATTATTAAAAATAATATTTTACTGCCAACAATGTTATTCACCAAGATACAATAATCTGTGTATTTTTACTACACAAATATGTATGTTTACCAAACAATACAGCAAAGCCACAGCCATCACAATATATATTAAGAAATTATCTTAGGTAAAAACTGTAATCAGAAGCCAAGAAGTAAAATATTCAATAAACTTAAATACTAGAACCTGCACTAAATGGTTGGGGGAATCCTCCTTGGGTGCTCAAGTGCTTTCAGACAGCAGAGAATCTTCTTGAATTCATGACATAAAACTTATCAATAGATTAGGTAATTGATTGGTTAGGACTGTGAACAGCATTTCCAGCCCCCTGACATAGTTGGTAAAAGGATTATGTAAGTAAGATTATATAAATTGCTGATGACTTAGCACAAACCAAATTCATCTTATCTTTAAGATACACACAATAGTTGCCCAAAAGCATGATTGGAAGAGTTTGTACCATTTTTTTGTTTGTTTGTTTGCCAGAGTGGGATGGTACGAGTTGCTGAAATAAAGAGTGGAAAGAAAAGATGATTTCTTGACGGGATCTCTTAAATGGTGGGAGCTCAGCCCCAGTGCAGAGCATTCTGAATATAAAATTCACTTCAGGGTTCTGTCAGACCAGGCAATTGTAAGCTGAACTGTGTAGTGGCATTTCCAGCAAAGAACCAATAGGAAAAATCTTACTGAGTGAGGCTTTTAATTTACCAGGGATATATTTCTATATTGCTTTTTTTTTTTTTTTTTTTTTTTAACAAATGACACTGAGAGCTTCGGTATTCTGAATCACCATTAGGAATAAAATTAACTTTTGAAATGCTGTGTAGCAAAGAGTTGGAGTAGCATCTGATTTTGCAAATTTGAAGCCTGCATTTACCACTACCAGAAACTACACTAGACTATCTGAAACTACATAATGGAGTTTGCCTATGATACAAGGGAACTGGACTTGATGTGAGAAATTACATGTTTCCTAACTGGAAGATGGATATTTTCCTTTATATTATTTCTAGGGTTACTTTCTATGGAAGGCCTGAAAATGAAGAAAACAATAGGAGCAGAAAAAAGAAATATATATGAATGAGTGAACACGATGAGTAAGTGAAGGGTAGTGGATATTCTAATGAAAGCAAAACTTGAAATTAATCTTACTGATTCTTCTTCTATTTTTTCCTCAATTATTGACAAGCATTATAACAATGCTGTAAGTCATCATGTGTTTGAGTTATTTTTAGTATTCTTTGTTCTCTCAAAATCTTCCACTAAAAATAGCATTTTTGTCGCAGGACACTGCTTAGACAGCTGTCCTTAGTGATATGCCATGCAATTCAAATTTTTTAGGAGATTTGTGAAAACTTGACTACATAAGAAAGCACATCCCAGGGAAGCTGAGTTGGTTAATTCAATAAACTCTTCCACAGCACCCACATTAAAATGTGTTGCAATTTTTTAAAAGTAACTTAATCCTCTGACATGTAGTGTAATGGTAAGGAAATAAACAAATTTTTACAGAGGGTGTAAGTTTTCTGTGCAAAGAATTGTAAAAATTAAAGCTGCTGCTTCTCTGTAGAAATGTAAAATCTTTTTACTCCAGTACAACAAATATAATAAAGATAGTTGAATATCAACTAAAGTGATAATATCAATATCAGCTGAATGGTTTCTGGAAATGCTGCTTATCTTCTTGTTCCTTTTTTGTTATGTTAAACATCACTAAACTATAGAATTTTGTTTTCCTACCATTTTCTTTGGTAAATTTCTTTCTAGTTAGCTGTAAGTACATCAATATTTGCATTAATTAATAAGCCTATCTTCCACACCTACCTATTAATATTTTGTTGGTGTATAGTTTGTCTTTAATACTTTATTAAAAATTGCACAACTTCAGCGTATTGATCGTGCAAAAGGATTTTTGCTTGTGATCTCTTTTTTAGGTCAGAAAGTAATTTTACATGTGCTTTCTGTACAGGATTTACAGAAAAGCAACATATTTCCTTTAAGTTGCTTAATATCATAATATGGTTTTGCCAACCTTTTGATATATACTTCCATATTCTTGGGAAGGATAAAACAGTCTGCATTATTCAGAGCATATGGAATTATTTGTAATAATGTTTTCATGTCATTAAGAAGGGGACACAAATTAGAGCATGGAGGGAAATCAGGTGATTCTTGGGAGGATGTGTGCAGTTCATTGTGCTGAATGCACATAATTTTACTTATAAAGTGGCAGGGTCAGTAATCTGTACCTATAAGCTCTGCCTAAACCAGTGATATTATTCTGATTAAACAGAAACTGCATGAAAACAAATAAAGCTGATTTTTTTCACTGATGTTTTATGCAAAGTATGGTATGATAAAGTACGTGTTACCTCAAGAATGCAGAGGTTTAGTGTAAGAAGAAATGGTTATTAAAATGGAAAAAAGTAAACTTAAGCTTAATTCAGAGTGTACTTGGAAGAAAAATAATCGGAAGGAAAACAGTCTCATATTTATAAGACATTCATGCATAGCTTCTCTGAGCAAATATTTTCAGAAGTACATCTATGACATGCCTTTCATGATGCACTGCATATAAACTGATAATGCAGTTTAGAATCAGATTTGATATAAAAACTTATATTTAGCAGCTTCTCAGTAGTGCTGCTAGTGAAGGTACTTACCAGGTGACTACCAAAGCTTCAGAAGCTCTAAATCACAGGTGTCTATGTGTAGTGAGGGCAGTTGGGTTTTTGGTTTGGAAAACATTCAACATTACTTCTCAGGGCAGTTTACATGCACAGTTTACATCATTCTTAGTCTCACATAATGGAAGCAACGCAGCATTGGAAGCATGTAGACAGTTTTCAGCATGAGGCTTTGGCAGAATTTGGGAGTTAAAGCAACTGTTTCTTGTGCATGTCTACAGCACTGTATAAATTTTACATAGCTTCAAAGCAATGCCTCAGGCTGTCCTAGACATGAAATATTTTTAAGAAGGCAGGATTCCAGCATTGGGCTTTTATAACTGAAAGTGTAAACTGGTGTGAAAATATCCAAGTTTTCTGTCATCTTGTAGAATTTACCTCATCCATATCTATACTAAACTGGCTTTTTAATTAAGCCCTTACTTTATCCCACAGGCTGCCTCCTTACAGAAAGCCATGTAATGTTACTCTGCTCTCTCATGAACCTAAATTTATGAGTCCAGCGATGTGCAATGAAGCTGGTGAAAGGGTCTGGAGAAAAAGTCTTACAAGGAGCAGCTGAGGGAACAGGGGCTGTTTAGTTTGAAGAAAAGAAGACTGAGAAGAGACCTTATAATTCTCTACAACTACCTGGAAAGGAGGTTGTAGTAAGGTGGGGTTGGTCTTGGGTGTAAATGTGGTGCTTAAGAATATGGTTTAGCACTGGAATCAACAGAGTTATGTTAATGGCTGAACTTGCTCCTTAAGATCTCTAACAACCAAAAAGATTTTATGATTCTAATTTTTACAACTTGCAGTGTGCATTCCTGGATATCTTCTATTACTATTTGTCCCTGGACACAAGGTCATAAAGAAGCAATCAGAGGAGAGGGAATTTTAGCAACATTAAAACTAGTGCCACTTGCACTGACTCATCATATTTGACAGTAATGGGTATTTCTATATAAAACTACACTCCAATTCATGCCCCTAGATATTATCTCAAACTCTATCAGTTGGTGTCTCAAAGGTTTCATCTGCAGCTAACTGATGAGAATATATATTTTTTTTAACTTAAGGGGATAGGATAGAGAAGGAATTCTCAAATGTAGTTGTAGATAATATATTCACCACTTTAACAGGGAAACTCAAACAGATCCTTAATGTACAAACTTGAGAGGTCATCTACATTGAAGGATGTTACAAAGAAACTTCTGCAGATTTTTGAGACGGGTCATGTGCACCTCATTTATTGCTTGGTTTTCAGCCATAGAGCACAAAGCTCTTAGAGTCTAAAAAAGATTTTATATTTCCACTTCACAGTGAAAAAGGTGCAATATCAGACATGTCAAAACTGAGTAAGTGACAGTTTTGTGACTGTAAGTTTAAGTAAGTTTAAGTGACATGGAAATTTATAAGATTTTTTGTTAGTTAATATAATTGCAGCTTTATAGTAATTCCCCAGACGTTAACCAGGACTGACAAATAAATTCATCGACATAGCATCCAAATAAGATTCAGAAAAGAGGAAAACAAAAAAAGAGGCCTGAATAATTAATTATACATGCAAAGTTAGTTTCAGCAAAGTAGCTTATCAGGTAGTGCTAATGCAAGAGATGCTTGACCTAGAGATGTTCTAATCTATTTCAGTGAAACTGAAACCAATTTTCATATGTCTTTTTTTTCTCTTTACCTTTCTTTTTCAACTCATCAAAGGTCCCTCTGAAATAACTCGGGACAAAAAAAGAACAAAATTTTGTACATTTAATGGAATTGTGGATTGTATCTTCAGTCTTACCATGCAGCAATTCAGAGAAGTCTGGTTTTTGGTCAACTGAAACACTGATTTTCGTTTAAATCTTAATTTCAGCAGTGTTTTGCTATGTCATTGACATTTGTGTTCCACATTAGGGGATTAATGACTGCAGAATTATAAAGGGGGCTAAGATGTATTTTGTGTCAGAAAATGTTAAATAATGCAAAGTGCCAGATTAGAATACAGATAGTTTTGATAATTGATGTATTGCCCTGACTATCTTGCTAAGTAATAATTCTTGTGATGAAGCATGCAGAATGGTAGCTGACACACAGTCCTGACTTCTCTTACTAGTTAAACATAATGAATTTTTACCCTGGCTGCTTATCTCTGTTATTTAAATGTTCAGGTTGAGAAATGAAAAAATATACACTTTAGCTTAAATTTCATGAAAAGTAAAGAAAGAGGAAATCTTACTGTATCTGCAATGTTAGATTTTTTGTGACTTTGGGGAGACAGAATTATTCAAATATTTTTTTCAACTACTCTATGGGAAGCAATTCATAGTAATGAGTACTGTTTCACTAATTGATATGAAGAGTCTGATTTGAATGTGTTTTGTGTGTAACTGATATAAAATGGGTCTTTTTAAAGGAACTATTTAGGGTGAGGTGGACTAAAGAGTTCTAGAAAAGTGAAGAATTAAATCCTAAGGGAGGCAAAAAGGACATACTTTTAAAGAAAGAGAGAAAGACGAAGGAAAAGAAGGGAAAGGGAAAGGGTTTCCCAGACAACAGCAACACAGAGCATTTACATTTACCATTTTTTGCACAAAGGTTATTTTTTATGGAATAGCATACAGCTGTGGATGTTAATGGTTAACATCTTGAGGAATTTTTGTGCACAGTCTTAAGGCAGCAAAGTATTCACTGATTTTCCCAAGGGTAATATCTCCCTAATGGAGACCATCCCATATATAATCTGGACAATGTGTTTTAAAAATCTGCATACAAAGAGAAAAAAATATTCCTTAGTTTAATGCTATAATGAAGACATGAATTTCTATCTGGATCACGCCTGTTTAGCCATTGTAGAAGTGTGGCCTTTATGAAAAATTTACTTTATGTAAAAGCCCAAATGGTAAAACACACAAAGTGCATACTTTAAATAATGTGGTTATTGAATAATTCCATCTAAATGTGTACAAACTTTTTATTTCTACCTTTGTACTCTTTCTCTTACAAGCCAATACAATTATGTACAATGCATACAGTTCTCTTGTATTAATACAGCTAATCTCTACCTTCAGAGAATCATACAATGTTAGGGGCTGGAAGGGGAATATGGGGATCATCTAGTTCAACCTCCTCTGCCAAAGCAGGATCACCTAGGGCAGGCCATACAGGAATGCATCCAGGTGGATTTTGAAAGTCTCCAGAGAAGGAGCCTCCACAGCCTCTCTGGGCAGCCTGTTCCTGTGCTGTGCCATCCTCACAGTGAAGAAGTTTCTCCTCATGTTGAGGTGGAATTTCATATGTTCTAGCTTAAAACTATTATTCCTTGTCCTATTGCTGGGCACAACCAGAAAGAGATTGGCCTCTTCCTCTTGACACACACCCCTCAGATCCTTGTCTCTCTTGAACGGGGGAGCCCAAAACTGGATATTGGATTCCAGGTGTGGTCTCACCAGGGCAGAGTAGAGGGGAAGGAGTACCTCCCTAGGTCTGATGGCCACCCTTTTTCTGACGCACCCTAGGACACCATTGGTCCTCTTGGCCACAAGGGCACATTGATGACCCATGGAGAATTTACCAACCACTAGGACTCTTAAGGTCTTTCTCCATGAAGCTGCTTTCCAGCAGGACATCCCCTAAGATGATTACCTCCAGAGACTAATACCTCCAGAGTAACTTATTGTTTTGTTGTGGTTCCAGGAACATACAGCTACAGAATCTATCAGAATATGTAGTAAGGATTTAAAAAAAAAAAAATATTTCCAGGTTTCAAAAGAAAAGAAAAAGAAGAAACATCTCACCCCTTCAATGAAAAATCCCCAAACAACATTTAAAACAATTTACTGAGAAAATTGATGAAATAATACATTAAAGAAGATGGACATACGTAGTTTGATGATGCATAAAATTACATTGCACCACTGATTTATATAAAGGATACATACCTATTTAGGAGTATAGTGTTAAGAAAAATGGAGGATATGGAATAAATATATTTAAGGTTTTAGCATATTGAAGGAAATCATATTAAATTACATTAAATATTAGAATAGCACTTTGATATTTTGAGTGTAATTTTTTGGAGTTCAAAGGACAGTTAGTTCCACAACCCATAGAAGTATAAGCTGCAAATTCCTGATGGTAGTAGTAAAAAGTATCTTGACCACATGGAGAGAATTCTCTTTGTGTATTGCCTCGGAGTTACTTTGAGGTCACATTTAGAGTGTCTGGCACCTATACGTTCATGAATCTGTGCTCATAGATATAGCTATGTGTGACTTCTGAAGTATCACCATTGGTATCTGCATGGGTTCATAACAGCTGGACAAGGTATAAAAATTTGTTAAAGAATAAAAGCCTCATTTTCTGAAGTAGATCCACATGCAGCATATTTCACTATTCTAACTGAACGTATGGGAGCTTGTAAGCGGGATTTTTATCCTCTTACTATAAAAAGAACAAACAAACAAAACAGGCTATAAAAGATAATAGTCTGTGCCCTGTATCTGCCACCTTTCATTTGATCAGTGTAGTTACAGCAAGCTTCCCAGTTGCAACTGGTGCCACTTCCATAGTTGCTGATTTTTGACTGTCTTAGACTAAGAAGCCTCAAGTAATTTTTCGACATGGCTAGTTTAGGATCGAATATTTATTTTAAAGATTGTTTTTATCTGTTTCTGGCAAAGCTAGTGAAACATTACAAAACTGGAAAATGTTGGCAACACAGTGCACCAGAAAGAGCAAGAAAATAATTGAAACAAGGGTCACAATTTAATTCCTTCACTTCTGTTGCTTTCTTTTGCTTCATTTTAACTAAAACTTTCTTCCTCTGATAAAAAATGAAACTCTTCTTGTCGAATCTGGAAGCATGTCAAGGTCATAAACTGGGTTCATCTCTTCGAACATAGCTACTCTTCCATGATTAATAGGTTACTGATGCAGAAAATTGGTCACTTATTCCTCCTGCACCCTTTTTCAGACTTAGTCTGCTGTCCACGTGTGTTTTACTATTTTCTAGGAGTTTTCAAAATTTGTGGTGTTGATATTTTTCATCTTTATTAAGATTCCATACCTAGTGGGTATTTAGTTTAATTAAACCGTTGTAGCAGAGCTGTGTGCTGATATTACAGTCACTGTGAATTAAAGACTAATTACTTTAACCTAATACCAAAAGATGTAATGATTTGATTTTTTTTTCATTTGCATTCCTTTTGATAATCTTTATTGCTTGTATTGCTACATCCCTAAATTCACTACAGAGTTCAAAAGCATAACAGGCAATTTCAATTTTCTGTTTAAGTTAAACCAAGAAATAGCTTTTACATCATCAGGGTTTAATAATCAAGGTGTTTGGTTCTAACCCCTCTCATTGTTTTATTTAACTGTTGAGACTGTGAAAGAAAAGCCAAATAAAACAAAAGGAGCCAGATCCTCATCTGACAATAAGCTCTTCAAATACTACCAATTGAAATTTTGTTGCAAAAGTTATAAAAGTCATCAGCTAACTGCTTGGGGCTTAGTACATTCAATAAGGTAAATCTTACTAGGAATAGTGATTTATAATCATGTCCAGTTCTAAGTAGCAAAAAAGAATCTTATGAGTTTATTGAATATCTAATTGGAGAAGGAACACAGCCAAATATCTGGGAGTAGAGATGTTCCTTAATTATAATATGCCAGCTAACAGACAGTTTAGTAATATTTTACAAAAAACCAACCAAACAAAAAGAAGTATTCTTTATCTCAAATAAAAAGGAAGCAAATCAGTATGCACTTCTACAGAAGTTCAGTAAATACCTCAGCTTGTCTTTTACAGAGAGTGACATGATAACATGTTGGTTAACATCCAGTCGATTTCATTTACCTTCTGCAACCTCAGCAGGTGTAACCGAGGCCAAAGAGAATTGATGTACCCTTGCTTGGTATTGTGTTAGTGGTTATGGCTTGTTCAAATTGCAAAGATATTTAGCTTTTCTAGCTCAGAGATTGCAGTCCCACTGTGCTAAACAGTGTGCAAAGTGTCTAAAATATCATCCTTTCCAAGAGAACCAGTGGCCTTTGAAAGTCAGACACAGACAAAAACAAGGAAAGAAAAAGAGGATATTTGTCCATATGATCATCTGGAGCCACAGCTACCACCTGTTTAGCCATTGCTAAGGTTTTTATGAGCTTTACATCAAGGAAAAGTTTCATGGAGATTTAAAGAAGGAATGAGAAGTGGCTTTATGGAAAGGTCTTTCAAGGGTGAGAGCACAGGTAAAGGTAGAAAATCACATATTAAAAATATAATGAATGGATAATGAGGGCTGAAATCATTGGCTGGTTAGAAATGGAAATCACTGTGATGAGGCAATATCCAAGCTCTTAGTTCTCAGAGGGACCAGCATTTTTAGTATCATGCTGTTATTCATCTGTCCTATAATTTTACAATGAACATCAACTTCAGGGAATAAGGTACAGTGTTAGATTATTCCTTCTCCCCTTCTTTTTATTTGACACTTATTGCTTCTCTACCCTTTTCTCTTTTGATAAACTGTCATCAAAGCTTATTGGGCAATATTCCTTTGGGACTCTGAAGAGTATTAAACTCAGTATGCATAATATCTGCAATATTTCATATATTGTGGAGTGACGGCTGGTACCTGATTATTTATTCTCAATTAGAGAGCTGCTTTTACTTTTATAAAGGAGTGTCTGAGTCCACTGGTGAGAGGGAGAGACTTCTTAGTCCTTTCAGAGCAGCTGAGCTTCCCTGTGTGGAGTCTAGGATTTTGCCTGAGGGGCTGCTGGTAAGATGCAGAAAGAGTCACAGTTATAAACTCTAATCCTTCAACTTTATTAGAATCATAGAATCATAAAATGCCTTAGGTTAGAAGGGTCCTTAAAAGGTCATCCAGTTCAATTTTCCTTCCACAGGCAGGGACATCTACCACTAGACCAGGTTGCTCCTATCCCTGTCAAATCTGACCTTGAATATTTCTAGAGCTGCGGCACTTGCCACCTCCCTGGGCAATTTCTTCCAGTGTTTCACCAGCTTCATCATGAATATACCATTTTTTGGATTAAAAACATCACCCCCTGTCCTATCACTGCAGGCCCTTGTAAGAAAAGTGTTGAAAGGTTGCTATAAGGTCTCCCTGGAGCATTCTCTTATCCAAGCTAAACAACCTCAACTCTCCTAGCCTATCTTTAATAGGAGAGGTGTTCCATCCTGCTGAGCATTTCTGTGGCTCTCCTCTGGACCCACTCCAAAAAGTCCATGTCCTTCTTATACTGAAGACTACAGAAGTGGACACAGTACACCAGGTGGAGTCTCACCAGAGACTTCTGGTCACACTTCTTTTGATTCATTTCAGGATACGGTTGACACAGTACAAGCTCATGTCCAGTTTTTCATCCAGCAGTATCTCCATGTCCTTCTCAATCCCTTTATCCTCCAGCCTCTATTGATAATGGGGGTTGACCCAGCCCATATGCAGGACCTTGCACTTGGCCTTGTTACACCTCATGAAGTTCACATTGGCCACTTCCTGAGCCCATCGGCCCAGATCCCTGTGAATAGCATTTTACTCTTCATATGTAACAACCACACCACTCATCTTGGTATTGTGGTCAAATTTACACAGAGTGTAGTCATTCCCCCTGAGGGACAGCACTTGTCATTGATCCCCATCCCAACATTGTCCCGTAGATAGAATTTTACTTTTCAAAAATTCAGGGTCCTGACTTCTGACCCGTATCCTTCAGAACTGGGAATTCCACCAGTACTGGACCACTACAGACCAAGCTGTCTGCAATACTGACATCACTGATTAGCTCACTTCCATTGGTGGACAACAGGTCCAGTAATACATCCCCTCTGGTAGAGCACTACCCTGGCCTTAGAAGTTATCCTTTGTGCATTCCAGGAGTCTCCTGGATTTCCTAGAGGTGTCAGAGATTGTAGAGAGTTTCAGAGGGTGCATAGAGAAAAAAATGACAGGAAAGCTGCAGGAACTGGGTGGAGTACGCTGAAGGCAAATGCATTGTGTTCTCCTGCAATATCTTGAGTCCTTTTGTTACTTTTTGTTTCATTGACTTGTCCAAGGTAGTACACAAATGTTTCTAACAATGTTAGAATACAGATTGATGAATATTTATAACGTGTATTGGAAGGTGGGTAGAAATCTTCAAGATAGCAGAGGCCAGAGGCAGCGGGTCCATATGGTGCAATATACTTAGTAATTTTCACAGAATCATAGAATGTTAGGGCTTGAAAGGGACCTCTATACATCATTTAATCCAACCCCTCTGCCAAATCAGGATCACCTAGGAGAGACCATGCAGGAACACATCCAGGTAATTGCTTGAAAGAGTCCAGTTCCACTAAGATGATTAAGAGAGTGGAACATCTCCCTTATGAGGAAAGACTCTGGGTAAACTCCTTCCCACACTCGGAACATTTATTGGGTTTCTCTCCCATATGGATCTCTTGATGCTGGATAAAATCCCATTGCCTGAGAAAATATGTCCTGCGGTCACAGCAGGTGTAGGACATGGTGCCTGTGTGATGGTGTCACCATTGGACCAGATCTGAACTGTTGCTAAACAGTGTCCCACAGTCAGGACATCTATGGGGTCTCTCACCCCAGTGGATTTTCCAATAGTGGAGATGGGCCAAGCGGATCCTAAACCTTTTCCCACATTCCTCACCAATGTCAAATTTTTTCTCTTGAATGGATTCGATGATTTTTCACCAACACACCACTTTGACCAAAACCTTTCCCACCCAGAGAGGTTTTTGCCCAGATGGAGTCACTCCATGTCTGCAGCAGGAGGCACATTTTGATCCAAAGAAAATATTAATGTGCACACAGTGCCCTGTGGTGCAGCGAGGTTGCTTAGGGTTTAGCTGGCTGGCTGGTAAGCAGCAAGCTCTGGTGTCTCTGTATGTGTTCTTCACTATTCAACACCAGGGGTGGATGCAAGTAAGCCAAGCCTCTTTAATGTTTGCCTTTCTGGTCCTGGATTGTAAATTAGTTCCTTAATCACTGTAACCCTAGAATTTCCACATATTTGGACTGTAGCATTCTGCTGTCACTAGATCTTTTTTAGTGAAGTTCTCTCTCACAGTTCTCTGTCTTTAAAAGCTCAAAGGATTGCATGGTTCTGTGCCAAGAGCTAACACAGTACTTGTTAATGAATCAGAACACAGTTATTATAAAGGAATGCAATATAATATAGAAATTATTTTTCTTAAAATTCACTCAAGTGAGAATGTAATTAGAGGGTCATAGGAATCCTACGAAGAGTAATACTCTAATATAACCTTAACTATTCCTAATTATGTGCCACATTATTAAGCCTGACCTACTAAGCCTGCCTCTTGAATACTGCACACTTTCTCAATGCTTATTAAAAATGGTTAAGCATCACTGGAGACTGCTGGAGGCACTATGTGGTAGAAAGCCTTCCTGCCTATTTATGCTCAATTTCCCAGCAACCAAACCCCAGTTCTTACTGGTAGAGGAGTAGCTGGCTATCTTGAATACAAAAGAGGATATATCATAGTATCTTTTTATATTTATGTGGTGGGCTAACCCTGGATGGACACCAGGTGCCCACCAAAGCTGCTCTGTCTCTGCACTCTTCACTGGGGCCCTGGACTCAGGCACTGCCAAGTCCAATGCAGGACTTTTCTGGATGGTAATTATCAAATGAACAGTATAGGTTCTATATTTACATATTTGTATATATTTGTAATTAATCATTATTATTACTACTTTATTAAGCTGATTCCAGTTTCTTTCCAGCCTTAGTTATCTCCGTTATATCCTTAGTTATATCCGTTATCCCCCTTTTTATCTTGTAATTGGTTAAAACCCTGACACCCCACTGCCAAAACCTTGCCACGCAAACCTAATACATCTTGTTACGAAAGTGTTTAATGAGGTTTTCAGAAAGTGAAGTTTGCCCAGGACTGTCTGTGTTCCAGAGTTAATTTTTTGTTATTAGCTACTCTAACTTTTGTCTTTCCATCATCTGCCACAATCCGTGGGTTGATTAGATTGAGAAGGAGCAATGCCATTTCTTTTTGAAAGATACTAAGAAATCATCTTCTTCCTATTCAGGATATGAGGTTCAACCTGCCATCATAGCATTTGTTTATCAGTGGTGCATTTATAAGTTTATTGGAATAAATGGAGTCAGAGTGTTCTTGAGAATCTGAGCAACTAGAAAAGGGTGAGATGGAGAGCAGTCTACCTAACTGCTCTCAGCCTTTTCGTACACATAATTGCAAGGGGGGAGAGAAAAGGCTGAGTTTTAATTTATGAAATGTGAAGTCTGTTGGAGTGAGATTCTTTGAAAAGATTTCAAAAGGAGCCTGGCATAAGTTTTGCTGTAAATGTCTAACGGTTTAAGGTTTTCCTCTTGATGCTGATGTGAAGGGTTTATGCTTGTAGATATGTCAGGAAGCTCTGAATGTTCTTTGTCTACAAAGAAAAAGATTCAAGCATCATCCCCTTTTCTATCTTCTCCTTTCATATCCTTCATTTTCCTTCTAGGGGTCTTTAGGTACTATGAGGTAGAAATCCTCCACAGGAATTTTCCTTATGTTCTAGTCTCTGAAGCTCTATACAGAGGGTTTCATAGACCTGAGAGAGGCTGCTCAGGTGCTTGTAACAAAGCTATAGCACTTAACTGTAATTTCTATAGGATTTTTTGTTGTTATTGGTTCCCCCTTTCTGATCATATTCTGTAATATCTTTCTTTTATGCTATCTTTAGCTATTTTTAACTTCTTTAACTTTTAAAACCTGTGACTTTCTTCTGTGGAATATTTTTTTTCCTCTTTTTTTTTTTTTTTTTTTTTTTTTTTTTTTTTTTTTTTTTTTTCCCTCCTATCTGGTTTTACAATAATAAAATAGGACAGGCTGCTGTCGCCTATTCAGACATAGGCATGGATGTGTTACTGATTATGAACAGGAAAAGGCACATGCAAGAAACTTCTGGTGATGTCTCTCAAAATTCTAGAGCCCTAATGTATTCCTTGTTCCTTTAGTATTTGAACACATTCTGTAAGTGACAAGCAATTATCAAATGGTGTTTTCTATTTTCTCTTGACTCTGTATGCTTTTCTCTCAGTCCTAAGAGTCTAAACCTGTTGTTATCAGGGCCTTTTAAGAGTAAGTGTATATGTTTTAGGGAGAATGTTGAAATTCTTGGATGTGGGAGAGGAAAAGATATCTGATGATGTTTCTTCCAATTTGGATTACACTATCCATTGCAAAAAATCTTTAGTCTTTTCCATAAAAGTTTTAATGCTGAATCTTTGTGGCTGAATGCTGATTATTTTGAAGTAAGTTTTTTTTTCTTTCTTGTCCTTTTTCTAATTCCGTAAGAGTTTTATTGTCATACATTTTTAGTGCATGTCTGGTGATTTTTAAATAGAGCAGTCTTTTCATTCTGCTAATGAAAATGGTGTTCACGTGATAGGATAGTAGCTGTGGATTGTAGAAGCATGAGTTAAGAGTTAGGGGTTTGTTACGGTCCGGAAGTAACATTTAAAATTTATTTTTGTTTGGATACGCGAAACAAAGTCCAACCATAAAAAGGTCGAGTGCAAGCAGATTTTATTTGACAATTAATACAGGCAAAGATATGGAGCATGGCGAAAGAGGGAGAGATGAAAAGAAAATATAAGAAAGAGAGAGAGAGGGAAAATGGTAAGAAAGATAGAGATAGAAAAGTGTAGGAAAAGGGTAAGATAGTGGGGAAAAATGAGAGAGAGAGAGAGAGAGAGAGAGAGAGAGTCACCACCAGGGGTCCGGCTGTCCAGCGAAGTTTTCTTCGGGAAGGTGCTGATCCTGGACAGGGTCCGATGCAGGAATGGTGGTGGGTCAGGAGACGACAAAAAGGCCAAGCATGGACAGCCATATATATACCCCCAGCCAAAGGTGCAGCTGTCAATCATCCAGGTTCCTTGGGAGACAGGCTGCCCAGAGGGGAGCAGAAGGGTGTAGTCCTCCACCCAGTCATCAATTCTTATCTTCTTTCTGGAGAAATTCCTCTTCTGTTTAGCCAGCACATCATGCCTCCAGGAAGGTCCCAGAACTGAAGGCTGGCCCTCAGGAAAGGGGTGTAATCTCCACCCAGTCATCAGTTCTTATCTTCTTCCTGGTGCCATCCTTCAAGCCACCACAGCCAGGTACTTCACAAGTACAATGGAGGTGGCTCAGTCGTGCCTGGAGGGACCACCCAGCATTGCAGCTGGTGCTCACAGAAGAGTCTCCACCCAGAAGGTCTTATCACATTCCGGAGGTGTCACCTCCTGCTCTGTTCTGGCCAGACAAGTTCTCCACCCCACCCAGGGCTATTCATTCTTTAAAATTGATTCTTTTGAGACAATTATAAATCTGTGGTCAGAACCACACAGGGTTGGCATGTTTTGGTTTGTTATCCTTCTCTGGCTTGTTTTTAATATGTTTCGATTTTGCTCAGTATTCAGTAGAATATTTTATTGTTGAAAATCCTCACCCAAATATAATTCAATGTGGCTTTGCAAGTAAACAGCTAATGCAAAAGAAAGAAACAGTTAAGGAGGTAAAACAGAAGTTAAAACAAAATATTTCTGCCCTTCAGCTTTCCCTCTTTTCCAATATGTTCTGTCATTCTGCTTTGAGTAGATTTTGATACAGCTTAGAACACCATGGGGTAAATTGTGAGGAAACATATGCAGAATGGATGTGCACTGCTTGCTCTGTAACAAATCCTAGAGCTGTTATTAGTGGGTTAGCACTTATTAGGAAATGTGAATAAGCAGCAGCATTGGACCCTGAGGGTATGTCTACACTATGCAGCAGAGCACAGCGCAAACAGTCCCCAGCTAGCTCCAAGCAGGCTGAAGAATCAGCGTGGCACAGTGCAGCAGCATATGAATGCCGATAGCAAAATGGCTCTGCTGGCATGGCAGCTCTCAGCAGTACTAATGAGCATCAGTGACACAATTAGACTATTTATTTTAAAACTTTGTTTTACTGCCTTTGCGCATTTTTTCTTTTTCGTTTTTTCTTTTTTTCCTTTTTACTTGTAGATGCAGCACTAATGTGGGTGTCATAAGCAAGTTTATGCCATGTTACAGAGAAAGAGAACACACTTGCGTATATTTAAGACACACATACATTTAATGGAAAATTATAAATATCAAGCAATGCAGACACTAATCCCTAAAAAAGCTCATTTTGAAAGCAATGTAATATCTTAAATGTGTGTGGGGAAGCATTTGTTACTGCAGAGCATGATCATATGACTTCAAACAGTTGCAGACTGGTTACATATAGTTTCTATTGCAACATAATTTTCTGGGATTTTTTTTTCTTACCTGGGAGTCTTCGGTAGCCACAAAAGTTGTTGTTTATTGTTGTTGTGCATTGATTTATATTTTGGTTGTTTGTCTCCTTTGTAATATCGATGAATGATGAATGACTTTTAGCTGGTGCACATACATCAAGGTCTCTGACACTCATGCTGTTTACCACTTGTGGCTCCAGCTGCATGCTGTGCACTTTACATCAGTCTGCTGACCTGAGCAGAGACATTCACTGTCCCCAGTTTCTTAGCACTCTTCCACAGCAGGTGGCCAGAGGGAACTTAGGGATGTCTTGGGAGAAGGAAGAGTTGCCTGCATCATGCACAACCTGGAGAAAAATGAAGGAAAAGGATCATCCAAGAAGGATGTTTGCATTAATGCAATGTGCACTAAAACAATGTGCCATAAGGGAGCAAATGCACTAATGACGTAAAGAAGGTGAAAAAGTGAGCAAAGAATCTAAAAATACTGATGTTTAAACACTTATTCATGCACATTTTGGGACATTTTAAATTTAGTTTTTAGTTAATGTGGAGGGTTTAACTTTGCTGGCTGACAGATGACCATCCAGCTGGTCTCCCAGAGCCTTTTCTCAACAGCACTGGGTGGGAAATAAAATGGAAAAGCTTGTAGGTGGAGATAAATCCAGGAAAATGCCTTACTAATTACTGTCACAGGAAAACAGACTTGAACCGGGGAAAATTAATTCAATATATTTCCATGTAAAATGGAGTTGGATTGTGAGACACAAAGACAAATATGAAAGAATACTTTTCCCCAGACTCACCTGGGAAATATGTGTTATTTTGCTGTTGAAAATCTAACTTGCATGTGGTGACAAGGAGGAACAAATGGCATTTATTTTTTGTGCCTTAGAATAGATTTCCCTAAAAATTCTCATGGAAAAGAGCTACTGATGAAGGGGCAGAAGAGAATCTTGGGTGGGTCAAAGAAAGCTCAGGAAATCATGGCTCTTTTTCACAGGCTAATTTCCTACCACAGACCAGCATTACCATTTTCTTGCCAAGAGCATCCCTCCATGGCACAACTGCTGATATGCCACGTCTGCATCTGTAGTTGGCATTTTAGTGAGAGCCAGTGTTATCTCTGGTGTTGCAGTTGGATGCAACACTCCAGCATCTAACGCCAATGAGCAGTTGAAAGGAACAGTGATGTGCAGTGGTGTGTGACCCTTTTCAAGTTCTGGTCAAAGTGGAAAAGGTTATTTGGAAGCACTGATGTTAATTGCCTGCTTCCAGGCAGCTAAAGAGTTTTGTTATGCTCCCTTGTAACTGCCTGGCATGGGAACGTAGATGCAGCAGTGTCTCAGTTTTTGCACAAAAAGCAGGTGATGACATCCCTGATACATTTCTTGGCAGTTATCCTCAAGCTATTGCATGTTATTACATTTCTTAGTATTCTGGTTGCAATGCTGACTTTGCCATAATCAATTGCTAAATGCCTTACCTGTTCCAGAGGGATGGAATTGTAACAGCCTGTTTGTGTTAGTATTGATGGCTGCAGCCTCCCTCTCTCTAAATAAGAGATCAAGAATAGGAGATTGGGTAGGGAAAGAGAGCTGATGAGTGGGGCTGGCAACAAGGTTATTAAAAGTTTTTATCAGTCTGAGTTATGTAGAAATCAATAGTTTCAAAATAGTTATGTTATGCCTGTCTGTTTTCCAATTCATCATCTTTGTCCTTATTTCCCTCACGACAGTCATTTGTTAAAATGTGTTTAGGTAAAAGCAAAAAATGTTAAAGCATGACTATATACTTATGCACAAATAAACACACGAGGCCTAAAACACATATTTAAAGTAAAATTTATGCCCTACAGAGAAATACTAGTGGTTTTGCACATCTACTTTTACATTGTGAGAATTACTTCAATTTTAATTGTCTATAATGACAGAAATAAGGTGCATTCTGACAAATAATTTAGAAATGAAAGTATTAATCAGAGCTACTGAGATGACATAGATTATTATTGGTCTAAATTATCTGAGAAATTCAGTTTTCCAAAAGGCTATCCACTCAGCAGCAGCACCCCTTCTGCACAGGTACTGAATTTGTCACATACTTGCTTCTGTCTAGTGATAGAAGTATTATCTACC
This sequence comes from Phaethornis superciliosus, assembly GCA_023637945.1. Lineage (NCBI taxonomy): Eukaryota > Metazoa > Chordata > Aves > Apodiformes > Trochilidae > Phaethornis > Phaethornis superciliosus. The sequence continues at coordinate 78,873,088 of JAJQWJ010000002.1, forward strand.
ATTCCTCACTGTTTTGGCTAAGCTTTATATGCAATTCCATAAGGACTCGTTGCTCAAAATAATCTTTTCTCAGTTAAGTATCTGGTGTGCAAACTACTGTCACTTGTTACTGGCTACTTACTATTGCTGTCAAAGTTAGTGTTGGAGAAATGCTGAAAAATTTTGCTGTTTCTTCAGTCCACAAAATTATGTCTTATACAAAAAAAAGACAAGCTGTATCAAATTATCTGCTCTGGATTCTATACTAATTGTAAATGAGAAAACATAAGTGAAAAGGCAGTCTGACTGTACAAAAATCCATACACAGTGAAGATTTTTTTTTGTTTTGTTTTGTTATGGGTTTTTGAGTTTCTTATTTGTTTGTTTGTTTAGTTTTTTTAGATGATCAAATTTGTCCTGGCGATGGTCATACTGTTTCATATAGATATGGAAACAGACTCCTCAGATGTTTCTCCATTTGTTTACATTTCTATTCTGCTTGTATGGGCTTTTCAGCCATTTTGAGGTTTATACAACCTGCTGTCCTAATCTATAATGAAGCAATTCACATTCTAGATGTATATATGTCTGATAACTGTAGAAAAAAAATTTTTTTTTCATTTTAATGTGTATGTGCATACATTGAATATTTGTGTTGGGTTTTTTTACTACCTGCTCCCTTTGAATACAAACTCAGTTTTTCATGCACTTTTTGTTTACTGATAGGTTGGCCTAATCTTGGCTTGTGTTTCAAAAATTGATCATAGCTTAAATACTTGTTTTTTTGTCATTAATGTGTTACTGGATCTTGATTATGAAATAACAGATTAGTTACTCTGTTATAGAACTAATTTTCATATAACATTAGTAGAACTTTGTCATCTTGGTGTTACGTTATATCACTGTGTGCAGAACCAGATGGGAAGGGAAGTAAGAAAACTCCCTTGGTAAAAATACCATCTGACGAGAAGAAATAAAACCACCTGTTTTGCTGTGTAAAGGCAGATAGATAAAGGTTTTTACTTATTTTTTTTCTCTTCTTTCTGTACTTATTATTTGTTTCTTACATTTTATTGGAGTTAATAATTCTGTTCATGAGGACACAGCCCAAAATGCTGTTTATCCAGTGCTGAAATCTTATATTTTTTTTGACCAATTAACAGTTTTTGCACCTCTTTTATGCTCTTCTTCCTTCCTTGTGCATGCTCATTATTGTGGTTTGTCAATTATCTTCCAAACTGTATTAAAAAAAGATAGCTCTCTAACATTAGCAATTGCTCAGAAGTTGCTAATAGCTCTCATGAGAGCACTTGTCTCACCCCATATCTCCCACCTTATCAAAAGGTCACATTAATTACAGGACCCTTGCTGGGAATAAATCAATGTGTCAATCAGAGGCCCACAATTGTGCTGCAGTTGGAAAGTAAAAATTGCAGAACAAGGTTATAGTTAGGGCCTAATTTATTATTTTTTTAATACTATTTTTGTGACAACATAAGAACAAAGAATAAGGACTACATGTTGAAGATTAATGTTTATGTATATTTTTAATAAAATTTTTTATTTGTATCTTTATTATCAGTTATTCATCTACTTCTTAGGATTCTAATGCACTACTGTATCATCTCCAGATTTTTTGCCTTCAGTTAAAAAGAAAGAAAAAAAAAAAAAAAAGAAAATATACTGAATTTGAGATGTATTGAAACTGTTCAGTTTTCTGTATTTCTATATTTAGTCATTTATCTAAATGTTTTAATGCTTCATCAGTAAAAAACCCCTCACAGATGTAATAATTTCCTTTTTTAGTCTCTACATGCCTAGTAGATGAGAAATTGCTTGGAAAAAAAAAGCTAAAATATTTAGTTCATCCTGTGCCTCACTCATTTCTCCTCCTCATCTGGTTTTCTTATATTAAGCTGGATTATTATGAAATCAAACTGGATTCCAGTGATGACAGACTGCATACAAACTCAAAGACTCCTGTTAAATCCCATGATTTAGATCAAATTCTCATATGTTATTATTACCACCAGCCTAATCCTTCAAGATCTTAGTTGTATGCTAACTACTTAAGCAGGCTAATGTAAAATTTAATTTGCACTCAACAGCTTGAAGCTACAGAGGTGTGTAATAAACTTGAGTTATAAACTTCTCGCTTTTCTGGCTGTAAATAAAAAAAAAATATTTTGTGTGTGGGCTTATGATAATACTGGGGAGGAAACAGTCTTAATAACTTTTTAAATACAATTGTATTGGTTAGTGTGTGAGTCAATGTTTTAGATTCTGGTAACTTCAAGCCTGATTCTGGTAGTGTTGAAAGGCAAAAGTGGAAAGCACTAAGTTGTTGAGCATTAAGTTGCTGAGGTGGAGAATTCAGGTTAGAGGTAAAGTGAAGATACAGGAGAACATCCTTAGTCAAATGAACACCAAGCAAAATGGAGGAGGGAAAAAAAAAAAAAAAGATAAAATTCAATCAGTTTTGATTGAAATACAACTAGTCTAGTTATGTCGTGTTATTTATGAGTTTTCTTCTTCTGAAGGATGTTTAAAATTTGCCCTTGTAGTGCTGATCATGGCAGGAATTAGTACCTTAATTTTGGAATTTGTGTGATGCTCTGTCCTAATCAAATATAAATCTGCAGTTCAAATGCTGTGTTCCAGAAGCTTATTGGTTTAATAAAGATGATTCCTTTAGACATTAAAGAGTACTATAGATACCAGTTTCTGGAATGTATGACACACTAGGCCATTGAAAACATTCTTAAAAGATGAGCTACCTCAACAGAAAAGATAAGAATTAATCTCACTTGCAAGACTGCATCTGATTTTTATTTATGTATTAATACTGGACACATTGTGTTTAAAACCAATGTGTTAGAAAAACAATTGTGTTAGAAAACCAATATGCCAACTTAAGCCTCATCCATTTCTGATCACAGCTGAACAGCGTTGCTAGTTCCTTTTCACATTTTGATTTTACTCCATTTTTTCCATTCAGATGAATAGTAGCAAATAATCAGAAGGCAAGACTGAGGCACTGTAATTCATAAATAGTTGTATCATTAGTCTCATTCCCTTTCCCTCTCTAGAAGTGTTTTGCAAGGAAGTGTGAATGTAGCTGGTACTGATAATTAGCAGTATGCTCTTACAATTTGCAAAATACATGTTGTAATAGTTATGTCAGGTTAAAGAGCATATCCAATACTGTATGACACAAGAAGTAATTCTCATGAATAATTTCTAATAAAAGGAATAATTTCTAACAGCAGGTGCACATTTTCACCTTGATTTCACTTAAGCAAGAGAAATGGGGTTGCTGAGATATATAAGAAATACTTTTGTGAGTGGGTGCCATTGTAGATGGACACTATATTAGTCAGACATGAATTGCCCTTGGTTAATCTATTTTGTCTGTTTCTGGAGACAGCTGTATTTAGAATTTTCCCCAACAGATTTCCTTTCCTGTTCAAAAAATATTCTCTGCAGTATTCAAGGAAATTCAGAGATTTCTGCATAAACTGTGTAGCTCTACAATGCATGGTAAACTGGAGACATCCAGGATGCATTTAACATATTGCTCATAAGCAAAATATTGTGTGAAGTGCTGCAGGGAACCCTATAGAACACACAGAATGTCATTATGGCTTATGATTTATTGCAGAAAGGTGTTTACTGGATGCATGTGATTTATTCAGCATGAATAGAGGATATGTTTGTGCATAAACTATTAATTTACAGTGACAGTCACAAGTTCTGTTAGGTTAGTCTTAGGTAAAAGCATGAGAACATTTTCAGATCTGAAAAAAGTTTAGTAATGTGTTAATATCTATGAAATGCTCGTATGCAGCAATGATAAGCTGAATGCTAATAGAAAAGCTTTTGAATGAACAATGTAGTGTTCATTCTCATGCTACAAGGTGATTTTATTATTTTTTTAATTATCATTTAATAATCATGAAAAAGGAGATCAGCTGTCCATGGACATACTGAAATATTATGTTAGATAAGGCATCAGAAGTATTCTTATCATGTTTCCTTTCTTTTTGTTAATTTCTATAATCACAGCAACACAGGAACAAAAACAAGAGATTCAACTTGCCTACATAGCAATTTGAAAACTACACTGGCTGTTCAGTCTTCCAAAGTACAAAGTATTTTGATTTCTGTTCCCCAAGGACCTCTGGCATCTCCTCAAGTCTGAACACAGCCCACAATAAACTTCCTTTTCTCAATAGCATTACTTGCATGTTTAAAAAGAAAGATAGGTTTAAGTGCTCTGCTGAACATTAGCTTTACACTTGTCATCCAGTTGGTAAAATGTAATCTAAGGCTTTTAAAACTGGGTCATAGTTGAGTGTGATTTGTAGAAGATGTGTTGTGTTCTGATGCGGTCCAATGAGTAGTCTCCTTCCATACCTCTGATTGATGCCACAAATAAAGCAAAAGTTACTGTGCAGAGAGTGAGAAAAAACAGGAAAGCTTCAACGATGTTGACTAAAGAACATATTCATTCACTAAAGCTCTGAGCAAATTGATCTGAAATGCAGATGATTGCAATCTACTTGAAACGTACGTGCCTTAGTAAAATGCTATTAACTCTTATTATCAGAGGCATTATAATCACACAGCAATTGAAAACTGAGCTACATTGTAAGACTTTTATATTACTGCTCAATTACAAGCTCACTAGAAAGACAGGTACTCCCTCCTAACATATTTTTCAAGCAATCTTTTCCTTATCTGGTTATCATTAAGGTGATCAAGAAAACACTAGTGCCTGTTTCAGTGTAGCAATCATTCTGTGCTGTTTTAGTGCTTCAAAGTGCACTGCTGGTCTGTCATTCCACACAAAATCTTATATTGATTTCAATCAGTATTTAAACCAATATTGATTTGAATTCCTCTCGGTAAAATAATATTTTTTTTTACAGTAATTGTTTTTAAAATGTAAACTTTTTTGTAATGGTACATTAATAGGAATGGGGTTTTTTATGATTAAGGAACAAAAGGTCTTTTATTCATAATTTTTTCCTTTGCAGAGCTTGTTCGTTGACTGGCTTTATTCATTAACGTGAAAGCTCATTTACATATGAACAGTACATTCCTTTCTTAGGAAATTATAATCATTATTAAAGAATACTTCATTAGGTACATTAATTTTTTCTTTTTGACAACTCATCAAGAATCAACTAAAATACAGAAAAATAATACCTTAATGTTTTATAGTAGGTATTATTGTCAACCATCTCCCCTGAGTAGTAATGCTGTTTCAAATGCAAATCTTTAAACATTTCAGGTAGTCAAAGCTAAGTTCTCAGTGTAAATTGTTTGAATACTGCAAGTTTTAGAAAAGATTTCTGGTAGTTCCCATTCTTATATCATTTTGAGTTGTCACCTGGGTAAAGGAGGCAGAGGAAAAAGGCACAGACCCCTAGACTTCCTGTTCTTGGGAATTCACAAGATGCTGCTTTTTCCTGTTTATCTGAAAAAGGGCCATATTAGTGAACAGTGATGACAGTCCCTGGGAAAAGTGTTTTAAGTCTTATTTCCTGGTCTAACAGCTTTAGACCTTATGAACAAGTTATTTTCTATTTTGCTGAGGATAACTTTTCAGTCAAGTAGTTCAGAAAGGCTATTTTCAGCCTTAATTGCTTTTTAGATATTTCTAAAGATGCCTTCCATCCATATCTTTAGATAATGTAAAAAAAAATAATAAATACATTTAGGTCTTTCTTTCAAATGAAGAAGTGAACAGAACTCTTTCAAAATGCTTGCAGAAAGTTTGAGCTCTTACTTTTTATGCCAGTCTGTTTTCTGAGGCAAAAGACAGGGACCATTAAAGAAGTTTCATGTTCTGCCAAGGTATTTCTAATGCAAGTAAAAAGAGAAAAAAAGACTATCATAAAATAGAAGTGTCCATCAAAGCTTCATGAGAATATTTGACAGGCAATTTAGCTGTCGAGCAGTAAAGTATTTATTACAGACAGGTAGGACATGTGTCTTTAAGACTTTTTTATTCCTCTTGTGTTAAGTTAGACACTATAATTAAATGTAATGGTGGTGTTGTATTGTAATATAATTGTATGGAATGATATATAGAGATAACTTTAAAACTTCCTCTATATAGCATTTAAAAATATTTTGTTATTTCTGCAATAAAGTTAGCTTGGATTGGTAGCTTTAATATGGGTGTATGAATATTATAAGAACAGAACTAAATTTAAATGCTTAATAACAGGGTTGTGGTCTTTTTGTTGGATTTTTCTTAATAAAGCTTTTTTCAATAAGATGGAAAATTATTTTTCATAGCCTTTCAGATTTCTATCTCTGTATCTTACATGTGCTAGTCAGGAGACACATGAAAAGGCTACTTTTACTGCATTGCCCAACTGTGAAACAATTAATTTTCCATGTAGAATTATTTTATCACAATTTTGTAATTCTTCACTGTTAGACGTGTGTGTTTTGGATAAAGTGAAAGTTTTATTACTAATATAACAGAACCATCAGAGGAAATAACTCTGGTATTATTTTCTTGATATATCCTATTAAAAATGCTGATTTTTAAAGTAATCAGTTAAGCCATTCACTTACTGATAGTTAACTAGACAGCTGTTTATATAATTTAACCTAAGAATACCTGCATATGCTCATAATATTTCATAGACCTTTTAAAATTATGCTCATATATCATGAAAGAAAAATTACTGTTATTGTGCATTACCATGTTATTTCTACTGTATGTCCCTTTTTAAAGATGATTTTTTTTTTTCCCCAAATAAAGCTGTAAAGCACCGCCTTACTTTGGGGTCTAAGGATGGCTGTAGTGCTTGCTCAACAGTAATTTGGCTTTCTGTTCATTAGGAAATAATCTACTGACTTCCTTCAAATGATCTTGAGCACATGTCTGAAATTCCTGCTCTGCTGGATTTATGACCCTCCTTAGTTTTGAATCAGTTAGACTTTTGGGTGAAATAAGCACAGAGGTGAACAGCAGTAGGAGGCTGAGTGTCTCTTTGCTACACAGTGAAAATAAAGACATGGAAATTCTTGTACTGTTGTACAAAGAATTAGAATTCCAGGTAGTATGTAGTAGTCACAGGAATGAAAAATGCAACCCAAGTCTGGAAGCCCCTAAAGCACAGGACAGCTGTCCTCAGAAACTTAAAGAAAGCAGCCCACATATTTACTAGGGTGTGCATTTATGGAGGTCACTCAGAGGCTACCTTTAAAAACAGACAGAACAGTGACATTGCTGTTAGCTAGGGTTAAATTACATTAATTAATGCAACTTTAAACCAGTGTCTTCCTACATGAGTATCTTTTTTTTTTTTTAGTTTAATAGCATCTGTTTGTCTATCTACAAAAAAAAAAAAAAAAAAAAAAAAAAAAGGAGAAGAAAGTCTACTTCTTTCCCCAGTACATTTTGGGGATATGGTGAACAATTTCTAAAGTATATGGAAATACAGCACTGCTAACAAAGCAAACACTGAAACAAATTATTTTTCTGTGAAATCTATAAATGCCATATACCACAGTTTACAGATAGTGCTTGTTTACAGATTATTATTTTTACCATTAAATACATCACAACTTCATGGTGTATTTAAAATTTTGTTTCATGTAATTTACTTTGTGGCTGACACAATATCATACATTTCATAAATAAGGCAGGGAGACACAACTGTGCTATGTAAAAGTTCTTTAAAATATAGTTTGTGCTAAGGTCAAAAAAATGTTTAATTGTCTTGTTTCTGGAAATGATTTTTCATCTGAGATGGGTAATTAAAAATAATTAAATTCCTCTTAGATTGCCTGCAGGAAACTTTATTATTTAACTTTATTATTTTTGTAACTGCATGGTTTCTAAAACCAGCATGATAGATCTGTAATTGTTTTCATTTCTTTAGCTGCCATGTTTAGTTTTTCCCCTCCTTTCTTTCTACAGCAAGCATTATCTTCATTTTGCTTTTTGCTCCAAGCATGCTGTTGGTACAAAACAAATAAATACTAATCACATCCCCGGCCACATTCTATAATCTTTAGAACCTGATGTAAAACCGGCAAGATGTGAGGGGTATCTTTCATATTTAGCATGCTATTTAGAGCCCTGTAGTCAGTCAGGATGCTGTGATGCTTACTGTGCCCCCAGGATTGACTTACTGCATGAATTTTGCAGATCTCTTTACCTTTCTGAATCACAATATGTAGAACATGTACATTTTTTGTTTACTCAGATGGTAAGCTCTCCAAGGTGAGTGCTGTCATTCAGATTGTCATGTCTAGAGCTCAGCTGCAAGATATGTGTTTGGTGCTGGATGCTACTGTGGCAAAAAAGAGAAATATCTTGTGTTCAGTGGCTGCTCCTGAATCTACTGGAACTGAGTAAGAGAGAACTTGTGATGGCAAAGCAGTACATCATTAGCAATTAATAACATGTACACTCATACCAGCATTGTTATGTGCTCAATTACAGAAGATTCAGGAATGGTCACAGCTGTATTCCCACATGATGAACCTAGGTAAGCTGCAGTATCATTCTACATCAATAAGAAAGCTATATATATGCTTATTATATGAATTTTTTTTTTGTTTTATTCTATCGCTAGTTGTCATTTAGGCCCAGCCAGCAGCAAAGAGCCTTCCAGCTGCTTGCTCACTTCTTTCCCCCAGTAAGATGGGGAGGAGAAAAGGTAACTCATGGGTCAAGGTAAGGCCAGTTTACTATGACAATTTAAGAAAAGAAGAAATAATAATAACCGTAATACTATTAAAAGAAAATATATTGATAGAGGCACAATGCTATTGCTCACCTCCCAGAACCTGGTGACTGACACACTTCTGAGCTCTGATTCCTCTCCCCCAGCCCACTCCCAGTTTATATACTAGCATGTGTCCTGGTTTGGACACATGTAATTCAGGACAGAAGTAATTTTCTGTCTTATAATTTTGCTTTCACCTAAGTCTCTTCTAAGGAGCCGTACTGGCTGAAATTAACAGAAGTTTCTCAGTCAGTGTCTGCTTCTAGGACTGACAATGCTTGGTGTTTATAGTTACTGCTAGTGAATGGTCTGAAGGACAAAGGCCACTGCTCATTTCTGAGAAATATCTTATGCTCTGGAAAGAGAAAAGAAATAAAGGTGTCACACCTGCAGCCCTCCTTTAGGGAGGAGGGGACAAGACAGGTGACCAAAATGGACCAAATGGAATATTCCACATCATATGTGTCATACTTGTTATAAATTTGAAGGATCATGAGTGTCAAGCTTCTTCTTTCTTCTCTGTCCATGCCCAGCATCCTGGGAAGATTCCATCTGTTCATCTCTCTGTGGTCCCAATCCCTGCCCTCTTGAATCCATGTGTTCCTATCTCCAGCTCCTATCTGCCACTGACCTCAGGAACCCAGCCTGGGACTTTTCCAGGGCTTCTCTGAAGCCCCAGTGGTGATGTAAGTATTACTGGGGGGAGGGCAGTGATACTGCTTTTGTGTATATTTGTATACATTTAATAATTTTTCCTTTTTTTATCATTACTTTTTTGTTAAAGCTGTGTAGTTTAGTTTTCAATGCGTAAGTCTCTCTCTCTATTAAAAGGTATTGAATACCCCCTTGCCTAGTGTTGGTCATCTATCCTGACTTCATGAGAAAATTAATACCTAACTGAACTCAGGACAGTAGTTTTCATTTGTTTTGGTATTTCACAATAGTCATGTTTGGACTTACTCTTCTGTCATCTCAAGAATGCTTTTAACAAAAAAATGCAATGTTAGAAATATTTTATTGAACTATGTTCAATCTCCCTGACCTTTACTTCAGGGAGATTTCTTTACATTCCCACTGGATTGGTACTTGTTCTCTTGAGAAATCTCTTCTCTATTTTTTTAAGCTGTTCTCTTATTAAAAATATATAGACAGATTTCACAAAATCTGTCAGTGAGTTCAAATCTCACAGTGTCATTCCTCAGCTAGAAGTTGGAAAAGAATATGGAACAATCTGATACAAGCTTCTTCCTGCCTCACACATAGCCTATTTTTCCTATTTCTTTCTGGGTCTAGGAAAAAAAATATTCTTTATTCCAAAAGTTGGATATCATCAGGAAGTGGGTAGCAGAACAATGCCAATCTTAAGTAACTCTTCATCCAATCCAAACTGGTATCTTTATTCCTTTGAAACTATGATCGTAATGTAACATATCTTTAAGTAAGGGGGGCAGCGTGCCAACAGAAAATCTACAGGAATTAGTTGTAGTATAAATATAGTTCCAGCTTTACCATTGGTGTAGAATGATACTGCAGTTTCTCTAGGGTTAAGATTTGGAATACATCTATCCGTTAGCATTATTCTTTAGGCAACATCTTGCTCCAAACACTATGTTGATTCAACACTTAAAATATCATTTGGGGGAAAGCAGTGTTATTTTCCTAATTAAAAAAGGCATTACAAGATTTTGTTAAAAAGTGAGGGGTATGTTGGAAAAGTAACTTGGCTTTTATTTGTCAGGAGGCACAGTATAGTTGTGGAAACGCAAGAAAGTATGTAGTGAACTTTCTGTAATTTGATCTTTTTGTAATTTCTGTAATTTGCATCTCTCTAAGAAAAATAGCCTGATTGAAATGGATTTCTCATCTTAGTACAGAAATCATAGATAAAAGAAATTTCCAGTTCCTGTATCATGTAGGGATCAGTACTGGACCCCAAAATACTGATTCAAAACTTTTTTCTTCTCCAGTTCCCAGACAGTTTTCCAGAGTTCTGGAGGCTTCCAAGGGGAGCTTGCCACAGATGCCACCTGCATTGTCTAAACCCAGTGCTTCTGGAGGTCAGCTCTGGAGCTAATGGCAGCAGCCTTATTTATGAGTAGTTGACTGGAAAAGTTAACTGAGAGTGAAAGGACACCCATGCTTCTGGTAGAACTGCCTCACAGGTGGCCTCACAGGAGGTGGGTACAAGATTCCAGCTCTGCAACTCAGGGATAGTTTCACCAAAATAAAAACTCTTCAGTTGCTATAATCACTTTGTTTTTAATAAGGTTTGGCTCCTGTCAATGGCCAGCAGACAAGCCCTAAGGACACAGCTGGACAGTTTTCTAGATAGCACTCATATGAAACTGAAATCAGCCTGTGATCTGAAATGGTGCAGGGCCCTTTATAAACCTATGTTCCCATTGTGAGCAATGTTGCAGTATATATTTAGTCCAGAAACAGCTATTTCACTTACCTTGTCTCAAAAGCTTCCAAACTGTCTATGTTAATGTAGGGGCAGAATGAAAGATCAGACTTTTAGAAAATAGATATTTCATATAGAAGAATTTGAAACTAACCAGAACACACATATATATGTTTGGAAATCTGTTAGGCAAATTTCTCTACTGAAACTCAGGGAATTGTCCTAACCACCTTGGCTGTAGAGTTCAGTTTAGTTCCCAGAGACATTTGAAGTGAGAAAGATGTTATTTTATGCAAACAATATTGTTTTTCAAGAATCTAACTCTTATTATTCAAAAGGAGGAAAATTTTTCAATATTCTGACATATTCTTGACACCTTTTCTGTACAAGGTATGTAACAAAGCAAAATGATGAAATTTGAAAGATAGCAGAAGCAGCTTGAAGCATATTCTTCGTTTCTTCGTACATCTGAATTACTAAATTAGACCGCCTCCAATTGGGAGCAATCCAAGTAGTTAGTTGAGTCAAAATATCACACCTAAAATAAAAAGAGGTGTAATTCTGAAACAAGAAATTCTATAGTATACGGAATGCATTACAAGAAAATGTTCTACAATCATCTTACTCTGTGTTGTGAAGAAACCAGAAGAAAACAAGTATTACTGTGCCAGAAACCAAAAAAATATTTTTGTTCTTTTCAATTTTTCAGCATTTCCTCTCAAAATATTTTTAGCATTTCATTTTGAAAAATGATCATATTTCGCCTTTATATGCTTTTTTGAAATTAATATATAATACATTTTTCTGTAGGACAATTAGTCTACCTTTTCCCCAGCTTTTGTACTTCTACTACTTAAAGATTTCCTTAATTTGCACAGAAGCTTAGGGTATTTGTGTATAAGGAAATTTTACATATTAAATGCACCAAAGGAGGTGTGTCATAATTTTCAAGAATTCTGAACTGTTAGTTTAGATCACTTATTTATCAATTGGATGACCAAATGCATTCAAGCTGTTTTGGTTCCCTGTAGAAAAATAGCTTTATGGTTAAATACTTGTTTCTTTTAAAACCAAGTAACCAATTAGCAATGAAGAAGAGTGGCATTTGAAAGAGATTTTGGGAACAAAACAATTCAACAGGAAAATTGGTAATTTTAATTTCAGTGATATATCAAGAGTGGAGAGAGAATTTTCTTAGCATTGCTGCATCACCTCTCTGCTGAAGACGGACTGCTAGAATTGAGGTTGTGCAGGCTGGAGAAGAGAAGGCTCCTCTGAGATGTTATAGCATCCTTCCAGTACCTGAAGGGGCCTAAAGAAAAGCTGAGAGGGGACTTTTTACAAGTGCATGGAGTGACAGGAAAAGGGGTAATAGATTTAAATTGGAAGAGGGTAGAGTTAGACTAAACATTCAGAATAAATTCCTCATTATTAGGGTGGTGAGACACTGGCACAGGCTGCCCAGGGAATCTGTGGATGCCGCCCCTCTGGAAGTGTTCAAGGACAGGCTGGATGGGGCTTTGAGCAACCTGGGCTGGTGAGAGGTGTCCCTGCCCATGCAGGGGGGCTAAAACTAGATGGTCTCTTAAGTCCCTTCCAACCCAAACTATACTATAATTCTATGATTCTATGTGTACATGACAGGTTTTAGGCTTATTCAGGTATTGATCAAGGGCTGATACTTTTTATGTTGTAGGTCATGTCGTATAATGATATAAGAGGGAATATTTGTTAACAGAATGAGGACATGAGGAATAGCAGAAAAGGAAAGACTAGGTTGTCCTTGGCACTCTTGGTACTTATTTATGACAAGTCAACTTTTGTGCTTTTTCATTTGTATGATAGCTGGGTCACTAGGGAGTGTTGGAATAGTCTTGTGACACACTTTATTCTCTTGTTTTCATCTACAGTGCAGATCCCACTTGTTAAAACAGAAACAATAACAACTTCTCACTGTCCCCAAAATCCAAAGTTATAAGAGAATTTAGGGTATCATGCAAAAAACATATTTCTTGGAAAGGGCAAGGTGAACTGGATTGGGGTGGGGAAGAAGCAGAATGAAGTGCTCTGGGGAATTTTTACTTTGAATTTCTTATTTTGAAAATATTTATTCATATGTACTAAAACTAATCAAAACAGTGCCTAAAGTTTCAGAAAACTTCCACACCTCTTTTGAGTCCTTATTTTCTCTGTCCTGTTCTCTGTTATTATACTGAAGGAGGGAAATCTTGTGCAATCTGTCTTTGTAACAGATACCATGCAATAATAATTTTCTACTTGTAGTTGATATCAGAACCTCTTTACATTTCTAAAGCTATCCATACTTCAGTTCTCTGAAACTATTTTCACAAACTAGAATTCAACCTTTTTATATACAGGCTGTCTTAAGAAAAATATAGTGTATGCAATTACTACATGAACAGGCTAGGTTTGCTGATTTCAGTCCTGCCATTTGGAATGATTTCAAGAGAGATTTCTCCACCACATAGATATGGGAGGAGGAATTTATATCTTTATGTATCTATATATATAACTTGCAACGAATGTGACCAAAAGACTGCAGTTCCTTCTGCAGCAGTGACACCACTAGATAATGAAATGAACTCCCTTTATGAACCCCTTTTTGAAAGACTGGCAAATTTACCTATTGGATTATGCATTATGCAACATGGATATCTAGCAAATGGGATACTGTGACTGATGGCTTCCATTAAGTCTACAGATTTTCTATTTCCTCTACTATACTTCTATTTTATATGAAATTACATTCTTTTCACTAAAAGAGGCATAACCATGCCTGGACATTTTCCTGTGTTAGAGACAGTAGTGCTTTGCTCTATAGCTATGTTTTCCAGCCACTTAGTATTTTTTCTCCCAGAGAAAACCTTAAGTTTAACATAACGTCCATCTAATTGTGCATTATAGCTTTAGTCATAATTCCATTTAATAATTAATTCAGATATTATCCAGAAGATTTAAATTTTTTTCCTATGTTGTAGGAGGTTTTGTTGTGGGTTTTTCTTCCTTTCTTTATTGTAAAACTTTTCATTAGAAATGCTTTTAAAATGTTAAGGATGTTATTGTTTTACCATGGATTCCTTACTTACATTCTGAATTCACTGCCTACCAGTGCTTCATATTATTTTGTTAACCTGGTACAGTGACACTAAAATATTTTAATTTTTTTTCTTTTCTCTTAACAAAAGTATATTTTCTAAAATCAACTTCACAAACATATTCGTTTTACTTTTATGATATGTCTTACCATTTTAAGAACACTTCAGCTCCTCTGCAGTATCAGAGAGCATCCAATTAAACTAAGTTGGCATCAAGAAATATGTTGTGCTCCTGCAAAAGGAAACACTCTCACAACTTATGGAGAAGTCTTAATGTCAATGATCACTTTGCTTACGTTATTATTCTAATTATAAAACTTTTTTTTTTAAAGTAAATCTTACATAATATTCAAAGTGTCTATTTTACATATCAAATTGAAAGTTTCTCTTCAGTGTTGTTCTCAAACTGTAATATGAAAAAATATAAAAGGATTCTATTTATGCTATTGTAGAATATGTCAAGATACATATTTTTTATTTTTATTTCCTTTGAATATTTGTTCTTATATATTGAATCATATTGTCTTTCCTCATGGCTGTTTTGTCTTAACTATGGGGTGCAACTTCTAATGTTTTGTCTTAATTGTTCTCTCTGTTCTACTGTAATTTACAAGGAGACCAAAGTTTAGGACATTAGCTTAGGAAGAGTTTGGAGTGTTTCATTCATCAAGCTGCGATTATTGACAGGGAAGATGAATTAGTAAATATAATTATTTTAAAAATACAAACAAGATGAATTAGATGAATTAGATGAATAAACTGCATTTGAGAGACAAATGGAATTTAAAAAAAAAAAAAGTAACTGCTTTTCACTTGCCAAACTAGAAAATTTTAATTAAAAATGGAAACTACTATTTACTAAATGATGTTTCATTTTACTAGAATTATACCATATATATGCAAATCTGTATTGAGTATGTCTTTCTTAATTTTGCGGTGTTGTACAATTTTAAGATTTCCTTTTCTGAATCACACAGGAAAGCACTGATTCAGAAGTTCAAAAGATAACACTGCTCTGAACCATTTCTTCTATTAATATGAAAGCTTGGATAGTTACATAGCTCAAAGAAGTAGGCTTTAAAAACAAGTCAGTAACAAAACTCTTCTTTATACCACAAAATTTGCAGTAGTTAATGGAAATTAAGTTCATCCAACTTCTTTAGAACAAAGACATTTAATTTAAAGAGCTTTCATCCTAACAACAGCTGTTTGAAAATGAACTCTATAAAGGTATAGCCTCTGGTTCACAGAAAGAAACATTATGTATACCCATACATTTCAGAAGATCAGAAAGGGAGCAATTCAAAGGACTTGATGATCTAGCATCTCTAATGTTTTATTTTCAGTAGCTTTTCCACAGGGGAAAGCCTCTGTGCTCAGTTTGTTTTTCTGTGCAGTTTGTCACTGTCTAGGCTGGTCTAACATCAGATCCTTTGTGACTTCTCTAGTCCCAGGGTCTCAAAAGGGTACAAAGCATAATGCATCCATAAAAAAACCTACAGGATTTTGTTTTAGATGCAAGTTCAGCATCACAGAAGTGGAAATTCTATTGTGTCAAAATACCTCTGGGTTACCTGAAGCATAAATTCACAGGGAGTGGTTGGACAAGGGCCCTAGGAATTATTTTCACTCATTCTATTTCCCTAATATTCCCCGAGCATTTCACAAAAGGAACAGAAGGCCACTCTTTTTCCTTTCCCAAAATGGTTATCAAACTATTGTAGACTCTTACAAATTTTTAATTTCTAACTGACTTGACTACATTATTGTGAATGATGAAAGTAATGGCTGTATCAAGGAAAACTCTGAAGGCAATCTGTCTTGCATCAAATCGTATTAAGTAGTTTTGTTAAGAAACTGAATGACGGAATAGGTTGCATGTTTATTAAATTCCAGGCAACAGAAAGATATTTGGTACAATCGGGTATGTTGAAGTCTGTGTTAAAAGTAAAAATAACCTTGCCCTTTTGCTTTATCTTTTTTAAAAATTGTCTTCCCCAACTTGTAAGTTCTGTAATTTATGTCTATGAAAAATGCAGTAGATCTTTCACTTGGTACAACATTATCCAGGCTGCATTTGCTCTAGTAAATTAAATATTCCAGGGACTCTAAATGAAAAACAATGGGCAGAGAATAACTCATAGCACACCATTATACCAATTCCTACTTTTCAGAAAAGGATGATTGCATCTTGAACACCTACTGGGAATTGTTCCTTCTGTGTACGTGAGAATTGTTTTGGAAAATTCTAATTTTTATGGGCCAAAATATAAAAGAGCCAATCTAACAATTTAGCTGTATTAAGATAGAGTTCATAGAATCATAGCATGAAAATAGCAAACTGTGATCTATAATTATTGAAATATTTTTCTATTTTTACAATTAAAAATTATTCTTGTTGGCATTTCCCCAAAAAGTTCATTTCTATCGTGAAGCATTTTTCCTTACCAAATTTTAAAGTCCTGCCATGAACTGTGGAAGTCTGAATTTTGAGTTGAGTTCAAAAGAATTAAAATCATGATTTTACTACTTTTTTTCCTAAATTACATGGCTTTTAATTAACTAAAAGTATATGAAAACCCATATACAGCAAATAACTTACTGCAATTGTGGCAGTATTAATCCTGTGGAAAGGACAGTCACCAGGAGAACAGTGAGGTACCATTGAAGTAAAAAATGTTCTTCAATTAGTACAGCTGTAATAAAACGAGAAAATTACAAAAAGCAAACTGGGAATTGATCTTGTACTCTGAGGTGCAGTTTGCTCTTAAGCTGTCAAGTGTTGCCAGGCATTAGTCCAAGGTTCATGTTCATTTTCAACTTGGCTTTCTAGAGCTAAAGTCAAAGGTTTTCAGTGATATTTCACAAGTTCTCAAATACTATTTTTTTTAAATGAGAAGCTTATTTTCCATTTTTCCATGCAGAATTAATCCCAGGGTTTTTTAATGTATTGAGCCATTTATTTTTGTATTTTTAGTACAGGTGTGTTTAGTTATTGCTCACTGATACTGTTGCTACATAAAAACTGGCAAACATCTCTTCAAGGGACCTGTATTTTTATCTATGCATACACATGATAAGAACTTGATTTTGCTGAAAATTATCTTCCTCTTTGTAAAACATAAAATATGCAAGATATGAACAATCAGAACCTTTATCCTCAAGTGAGAGAGCTTTTGAGAAAGAGATAAATAATGGCTTTTATTTTGCCCATATTCCCTGCCACTTACTCCACCCCCCCCACACACGCAGACTTCAGATGGCATCTTATTTATAAATAATGGGTTGCTGTTGTGATACTCCTAATGCTACCCTCACAGATGTAAAACTGTGCCAAGATTTAAATAATTCCCACTTCCTGGAAGTGATTAACATAAGTCAGCTGATTTACTTCCATCTGTCAGGTGGCAAAAGATTAACCAACAGTGCTAAAGCATATAATTTGCGGTGGTTCACTGTCATGAGAGACAAAAAAGCCTCCTAATTGTACATTGACAGCTCTGGCACTCACTTGAGCTAAGCTTTTGCTTGCATTAGCTCTTAAGTCACTTTGCTCAATCTATAGTTACTCATTAAAACACCATGAAAGTTCTCTCTGCAGGTACATAAAGCCAGATCCTTGCCTGTGGCAGACTTAATTAAGGAAGCAGCTGGATATTCAATCTTCACATAAAAAGAGGGAAACGCAAGTGATGTTAATGTTTCTCAACATGCAATGAAAGGAAAGTATTGTATGAGCAGGGAACGATCTTGTCATGATGGTGTTATCATATAAATAGTAAAAAAAAAGAATATGTAAATGTTAGGGATTTGGGGGGGGGGAGTAAAGACTCATTTGTGTCAGACATCAACTCAAAGAATGACTACACTATAACAACATATGTAAACAGATCACACGATATGGGCAAATTATTTCATTTCAAAACTAAACATCTGCAAGCCTGAAGTGTTAGGATGTGGTTCTGAATTTAAATGAGCTAAATATTTTTATAATGTAATTTGATTGCAGGAAATATTTATTTATGCAGATTCTTCTTTGAAAACAGAAGAGCAAAATTACAACTTGTGGCAGATCCACTGTGTATGCATGATTTACATCCTACAATTTTTATCACACTGTGTTTAGAAGAGTATGTGGATCTGTAACCAAGAAACATTCATCGAAGTGGGAGAAGAAAGGTATTGACAATTTATGTTAATATTGTACTTCTTATTGTCTTGTACAATATCAAATATTGTTTTTCTATTCAAATGGCCCTAATACAATAGTACTTGGTTTTTTTAATAGGGTTGTCCACACTATGGAGACTGGTTTTGCAGCCATGTCTCAGAAAAATTTTCATTAAATGATCAAGTTCTGTTTCTGAAATGATGGGATAGTTGTTTATTTTTCTTTGTGACTGGTAGGCTTTGGAAGAATTCTGTTTCTGCTGTCTGGAAGCTTCCCTTTCATTGTCAGTCTAATCAGAAGAAAAGAGAGAACAAAGTTTTGTACTTATGTTTCATTTACACTGCTCAGTTTCAGTTGTAGGTGGGGTACTGTATTGAATTTTAGTAATTTTGTTATCAATATGTTCCTTAACGATTCTGGAGGGTCAGAAAAAGGCAAAAGAGTTTTTCATGAAGTTAAGAAAATATAAATTGCTTTGCCTATTTTGCTATATAAAAGTGTCAGCAAAGATTAAAAAGAAACTACTAAATTCTAGACAGCATTACAAGTTTTCTGTTCAGGGATAATTTGTGCTGAAACAATGTTGTATGGATGTTTCACTGGTAGATTCTCATAAGTGTTCATATTTCAGGGCTGAAATATAATCATATATATAATATATATGTATATTATATATATATGATATATACATATAATATATATTATTTAACAAGAAATAAATGTATGTTCTTTTGTTACAATAGCTAAGTCTCTGATATAACTTCAGCGATGTTAATAAAGTTGCAGTGAAGACCAAGCTGTCCTAGCCTCTGCCAATTTTAAATTTAATTTTAAATCTACATTTTTGAAATACACGTCTTCAGCTTTTCTCATCTTTACTTTGGTTTTACATGGTGTAATCTTTTATTTCATTCAGCTCAGTGACCATGAAGGGATTTTTATAATCCTTATTAGGCTTACTTAATCGGGATGCTAACAGCAGCTATTCTACTTAGATGAAAAAAGTGGGAAAGACATGGAAATATACAGATGGAAATATAGGGAGCAAGGTAAATGAAGGATGTCAGATTCTACTGTTGGCCATCGGCAAAGGAAATAGACAGATGCTGTAAGGGATGTTGCTTAAATTAGTGAGCAAGAAAAATAGATAGCAAGAAGAAAGCTGTTATTGAAATTGAGGCTGAAATTGCTGAAATTGAAATTGTAACAGCAAATTTTATTTTCAGGTGTACAGATTGGAAGAAGCAATATTATGATTTCTACAGAAAACCATGGGTTCAGAGAGAGAGAGAGAGAGAATAGCAAGACGACGATTTCTCAATTTTGATTGTCTGGCATTGCACAGCATAAAATTTTCCTTTCTACTTTATTAATACTGGTGTTAATATATAATAAAACTGCAAGGAATGAAAAAGTGAAATCTATGCCCGTTTAATACTCTCCAACATTTTTTTTTTTCATTAAATGCATCTCAGTTAACCTCTAATATTTGGCTAGTTAATATTTCAAATAGTTCAACGTTCCTTCTTATCTTTTGCAAAGACTTTTGAAAACTATTTTTATGAAGATTTAATGAAATTGTCACCTCCAATAACAAACTTCTGAGACATCTGAATGAGCTGACAGATATAACAGCTAGCACCATTCTGGAAGAACTTAAGGCCACAATTATTCTGAAGTGGTGTTAGACATCTGTATTCAGGAAAGTTAATTTGACACAATCTTATTTCCTTGTTTGTTTTTTGTTGAATATATCATGCTTGTCAGTCTAGTGTGTATTCATTCAATTACTTTATGGTGTTAAGAAAGGCTCTGGTGTACTAATGTTCAGACAACTGAACCCCAGCAATATTGCCTCAAAACAGAGTGTCAATTTCAGCAGGTGCTGAAAACATTCCTACTTGGGGTGACTTTTTTTTTTTTCTTATGTGGCTTTTATCGTTGTTTTAAGAATAAAAGCTCATACAAGTTGCCATAACAGGTAGCATTAATAGTGTATTTCTGTTTGTCAGGGTCTTGTTTCAAACTGAATATCTGAACCCACTGGAACTTGGGACCTGTCTCTTGAAACATGAATGATATCTAACATACTTCTGTAGTAAATTTTAGGTGGAAATTGCCTTTTGTTTTCATGAACAATAGGCCCTTTATAAGAACTACAAAGCTACAAACTGTTTTATTTTTGCAAGGACTATAAAAGACTGTCATCACCAAAACAGTTGTTGAAAAATCTTATTCATAACCTTTATTAAAGGAAAATTTGTTCACTTCCTTTTGTTAACAAGGCTATAGTTCTTTTTTATTAAAGCACAGCATGCACCAAATGACTGCTGCTCTGTGAAAACAGAGAGGCTTGGGGAAGGAAGACAAACTATTTGGGAGAAATACATCTTATTTTGATTGCCAAAGGAGTGTCTAACATATTTGCTATACCTTTAACTGAATGTTATTTGTGGAATTGCTAAAAACTTTAGAATATATTACATATTTGGAACTATTGGGTCAAATTCCTTAAATTATATTTGCCAAATAGTTTTGGTTCCAAATTGTACATGGAACAGCAGATGGCTGATGAAAACAATTGTCGAGATATTTGTTTTAGAAGAACATCTGGAAATGTCCTCTTATTTTTTAATCCATTTATGCTTTAGGAACAATTTCAGGTTGTATTTTTAACTTTTTGTTCTTTTCAATATGTACTACATTTACATACAAACATTTGGAAAAAATAAAATAAGAAAAATGAGGCCATATTTGTGTGTAATTGATTCTTCACCTGTAGCCTACTCAAGAAGCCTAAAATGAGAGTGAGCAGTACCAGTCTTGCAGATCCATTCCTAATGTATGAGTTTTTTCATTAAACAGAATAACATGAATATAACATGAGACAATCTTGGTTCTCATTATTTTAGTTGGGACTGTTAAAGTTTCAGCAATGTGTGTAGCTTCATCCCTATTAAATGAAGGCTAGAAATCATTCAGCCAGCCAACTCTCTAGTGATTCAGGAACCTTGCCTATTAAATGTGTTCTCTCATTTTAAAGATTTCTAAATTGTAGGGTTGTTTGCATTGCTTCTCATGAGTGGCTTTTCTTTTTAGCTGTTCAGGGTCAATAGTTGCATGTATTTTGTATTTATAAAGACAACAATCAAAATAAATCAATGATTCTGGTGAGAAAAAGCACAGTGAGCAAAAAGCTGTCATTAGTAATAGATAATATTTTCTATGCTCAGTATTGCTGTTTATATCTAACAAAGGCCTGATGAAATGATTGTTTTATCAGTGTTCTTGAAGACAAAAATGAAACAAAAAAATAACCAAATAGCAATTACTTATATTGATAATGGATTCTGTTAAAAACATTGGAAGTTCTATTCTAACATTGACTAAAAAATTGGGTACCTATTGTCATTTTGATATTTTATTTGCTAATCTAACCCATATTCTCTCAGCATGATAACACTGAAAAGGGAAAAAAAATGTGATGGAGATTATTTTGGTTTGGACAAAATAGAAAGTAAAAATAAAAGTGATGCCAATAGATGGAAGCATGAAAAACTTTAAATAGATTGGAACCTTTTACACTACTGGTTGGATACTTTTACACTACAACATTGTGTTTGACACCTGAAATAACTGCCAGACAAACACTAGTCCAATCTGCTCTGCGTGACCAGGGAATACTGCTAAGCAGATCCTTGGGAGCATGCATCTGCAATGTACTTCTTAAAGGCTGATGAAGATGAGATTTGTTGCAGGTTCTCAGGGTCACACAAGGATTTTCAGGGAAATAGAATGACTTTACTGACTTTGTATAGAACCCTTTTTGACAAGGTTTAGTTAATATTCTGACAGTATGATATATGTCACATACAGATTTCTTTGGTTCCACGTTGTGGCCTGTTTATTAGTAATGATATGTTATGCACAGTTTAGTATACAAAGACTAGTAAATGCAATATGACTGATATGAGACAGTTGAAAAAAATCCCAGACTGGAGAGTTCTGTTTCACAACACAAAATTGTGAAGTATCACATCTTGATAAAAACTGAGAATAGATTTACTATTGCTAGTTGAAATAATTGTATACTGTTCAACAAAATATGCAGTGATTAATTTCATCTATGGAAGGAATTTTTTTCTGGATGCCTTATGGGTAGTATTATTTCTTTCACTTCCTTCTTTGCAGCCTCTGGGATGGAATTATGTTTTGTGCTGTAGCTGTTGTTCCCGCAGTCCCTGTTTTCACCTGCTGTGGCCTTCACAATGAGCCTGGAGCATTTGCCAGAGAAGACTGAAGCAAAAAAGTTATTGAGAACCTCAGCCTTCTCAATATGCTGTGAAGCTAGGTCTCCTGTTTCCTTTGGGAGAGGGCTTACATTTTCCTTGGTTGTCCTTTTATCCCTAGCATACCTATAGAAGTTTTTCTTATTTCACTTTACATCCCTGGTGAGATTTAATTCTAACTGGGATTTGGTTCTCCTAACCTGATCCCCAGCTACTCAGACAACCTCTCTGTCATCATCCCCGGGTACTTACCCTAGCTTCCACCCTCTGTATGCTTCCTTCTTAAGTTTAATGCTTTTTAGGAGCTGCTTGCCCTTCCATGCTGACATCCTGGAGTTTTTATCTGACTTTATCTTAGTTGGAATGCATTGCTCTTGGGCCTGGAGTAGGTGATCCTTAAATCTTAAAGCTTTCATGGCCTCCTCTTCCCTACAGGATGACATTCTCATGAGTATTTACCTGACAAGACTGAAATCTGTCAATGACAGTAAGCTTACTGTGAGCTCTCTAAGATCCTTTCTAAGGATCTTGAACTCTACCATTCCATGGTCACTACAAGGCTGCCCTTGAGCTTAGCATCCTTCACCAGCCCTTCCTTGTTGCTGAGAACAAGATCAGCACAGCACCTCACCTTCCTGGTTCCTTGCTTACTTGGAAAAAAGAAGTTGTCATCTGCACACTCTAGGAACATCCTGGATTTTTTGTGCTTTGCAGAGTTGTTCCTCCAACAGATATCAAGGTGACTGAAGTCCCCCTGAGTACCATGGATTTCAAATGTGAAGCTGCTCCTAGCTGTCTGTAGATTGCCTCATCTATACTATCTTCCTGGTCAGGAAGCCTATAGCAGACACCCACTGTAGTATCACCTGTGTCTGTGTTCCCTTTCATCTTAACCCATAAACTCTGTTGTGTCCTCATCTGAAACCAGGTAGAAGACCATGCACTCCAGCTGTTCTTTGGCAAAGAAGGCAACACCCCCACCTCATCTCCCACACCTGTCCTTTCTGAAGAGTTTATAACCCTCCATGCTGATGCTCCAGTCATAGAAGCCATCCCATCAAGTCTCAGTGATGAACATTGCTGCAAGCAAGCACACATCTCTAACTCCTCCTGTTTAGTCCCATGCTGCATGCATTTGTGTTGCAAGATGAACCTTTCTTGGGGTATGACGCTCTGATGTCAAACCGATGCTCTGGCAGAAGCTGATGCCTTCAGGGTCAGTCAGTCTGGGTCAGTGCTAGTGCTAGTGCTAGTGCTAGTGCTAGTGCTAGTGCTAGTGCTAGTGCTCGTGCTCGTGCTCGTGCTCGTGCTCGTGCTCGTGCTCGTGCTCCCAACTCGACCAACCTCTCCTCTGGCCTGCTCTGCAAGTGAGCTGAGCTTGTGCTGGAGGCCACGCCATTTATTGGCCTCCTGATTCTGCCCCTGTGCAGTTGGGCCCAGCCCTAACCAGGCACAGGTGGGCTGAATGCAGGCTCACACCCACTGCCTGCTGAGTAGCAGCACCTGGGTGTTGCCTCATTTCACTACACATTTGTATAGAGGCATTTTAGCTGGGCCTCCAGTGAACCAGTACAAGTAGCTGGTGGGGCTGGGATTTATTATGCCCCCCTCCAGGCGATCCCCTGCTGACTTGTGCCCCTTCTGGAGGCTCAGGGCATCTATTACTGATGCCAGTATCACACTGAAATTGATCGGCGTGGAATGATTTGAGGTTCCTTCACTGCAGACACATCGGTTTAAAGCCCTCTTCACCAGCTTGGCCAGCTTACATCTGAGTATGTTCTTCCCTTTTTCTGATGGGTGGATCCCATCAACTTCCAGAAGACCAGGTTCCATGATCCAAACAGTGAAAACCCTGGCTGCAGGACCAGTCACATACCCAGCTGTTGATTTGCTGGATCTAGTTGGCCCTTTGTATTCCCTTCCCTCTGACTGGTAGGATTAATGAAAATACTGCCTGTGTTCCAGAGTTTTTAACTCCTACTCCCAGAGCCCAGTAATCCTTTTTAATATTTTTAACACTGCCGATGTAGAACTATATGGAACACTAAGAGCAGGTAATAGTTGGGTAAGCAAGGGTAGGAAGCCTCTCAGTGACATCCCTGATACAAGCACCTGTTAGACAGCACACCTCTCTAGAGATCTGCTCTGGTCTGCAAGCAGGTGCCTCTGTGCCCCTGAGATGAGAATCCCCTACTACTGTCACCTGGTGCTTTTTCTTGGTCGCACTGGTCATTACACTTGGAACAGACCAAACACCTTGTTCTGCTCCAACACCAGTACAGGATGGTTACTTCCCTCTTCTATTGTTTGGAGGGGAGAGAAATGGCTCTTCAAGGGCACCTTGGGCTTTCAGGGAGGTCCCTGCCTCCTTCTTGTTCCTCTAGTTGCTTTCCTTACCGCCTTTCGACTCCTCCACTCCGGTGGCTTCCCTCCTTTCCATGTGCCCTGCTAGGGGAGTGTTTGGCTGCCCGGACACAGGTTGTGCGTGCTCAGCACTGAGCTCACAGATCCCACTGTCCAGCTCATTTTCTGCCTCCCTAATGCTACGCAGCCTCCTCCCTGTCTCCTGCAGCTCAGCTGAATGCCGCAGGAGATCATTCACCTGCCCACATCTTCTGCAGGCAGCTGCCCCCCTACCTCAGGCACAAGAGAAGGGTCCCGGCAGCTACGGCAGCCTGGGGTCTGCACAGCAGCCTCGCCCCTCCGGAGCTCCGTTTGGGTGGACACGGCGGCCGCTCCCAAGGTGGAGAGCGCAGCTCCCCCGGGCAGAACCGCAGCCCCAGCCTTCCTCCCGGTGGCCACCATTCTGACTCCCGCTCGCCCTCCCTGCTCGCCCTGCCTGCGCCCGCTGCCGCCCCGCGCCCTTCCTGCCGTGCCAGGCTCTGCTCGCCCCTCCTGCTCGCCGCGCTCCCGGTGGCTGCCGCTCCACAGAGCCGCTTGCCTGGGACTGGGGGTGGGATACAGAAAGCTCCACAGCCCTCTGACCGCCTGCCTGACCCCGGCATTGTCCGGGCTTCTTCCCGGCTCCAGAAAGCTCAGAAAAATCCCCTCTTTTTGCTGATTTTCTGCCCTGAGGCAGCCGTGGCTGCACCGCAGCTCTTTGCCCCTGCGGGTGACCGTTGGTAACGGTTACAGCCCGGCTGGCACCCGGGGCAGAAGGAATCGGTGGTGTCAGCTGAGCGGTATCGAGGGGCCTGGCAGCCGCAGAAGTTTTCACCAGGGGACAACTGCTGAGCCAATAAGTCATTTGAGTGTTCTCTAGGTTATTTTATTTTATATTTTATTATTTTATTTCCCTTTTTGTTAGCTTGGGTTTATTAGTTTTGTTTTTTGTTGGTTGGTTTTATGTTTGTCTTTTTAATATTGTAAATCCTGTTAACGTCATTGTCTGACCAAAAGTATTTTGAAACTCACTTCTAGGCGCAAGCTTTTTCACCGCGATACTTGCATTGAGACTATATTTTTTTAATTACAGAAAGGATTCCTCCCTATAAGTCTGGACTTACTATGTTTCTTACTATGTTTCAGTACTGCTTGTTTCCTAGTGAGTTTATGTCTGAATATTCCCCAGCTCTGCATTTGTTTCTATGACACGGTGCTTTTTCCACTACTCAAATTACTACCCTAGGAAGGTTAATATCTATGGCTGAATAAAGGCATGATATCTACATGATTTCAAAACTACAACAACACTCTTATGATCACTAAATTTGTTAGTGAACTGGATGCCTTGGAAAACAATCTATTTGCATGTCTTTGCATGTTCCCTATTTTCTGCTTCCTCTTTTTAAGACATGAAACGTAGACTGGTGTCCTAATTCTACACAGAGCTTAGATGTGATGTTGTCTCCTTGGAAAAAGTTTGCTCATAGTGACTGAAAACTGACACTGAAATTAAGATTAAACGTAGCTGTCTTAAGTTCTTAGCTTAAACATCAGATTTCATATCTTTAAAACATACTAAATTTTAGCAGTTAATAAATACGCTTTTACAAGCACTAAACCATGATTGTAATGTTCTCAAACTGTTGAATCCTGACCTGTTTTCAAGGAAGTAAAATACAGCACACCTTCAAACATTATCCCTGCCATCTTATTGCAAAAATGTGCTGTATGATATCACATCCCATACCTCCAATTGGGAAAGGTTGCTTTTGAAATTTCTGATTTATTAATATGGGAATTTCATTAATATTGTGGTTTGTTGGGGTTTTTGGTTGGTTTGTTGTTTGGGGGGGTTTTATTTTTGTTTGGGTTTTTTGTGGCTTCTTGTTTTGTTTTCAGAAATCCCAGTTGGAACAGGTTTTAAAGTAGTATCATTTGTACTGCAGAGCACACTGCAGAAGAGAAGCATTGACAAGCTACAGTGCTAAGAATTTGCCATAATGGAGCAGAGATTACAGTCTCAGAATAGAAACAAAACAGCTGGGAATGGTTACTCTGATTTGATCTGCAGCTATTGCTCTGACTTAAACTTCTGTTGTATATGGATCATAGGCTTCAATATTAGCAATACAGTACTTTTATGTTCTGCTGTGTCACAATCTACAGAAGGAAGTTATTCTCCAATTTATTGTTAATGATTTGCTAGGACGCAAATACTTTATGTTATCTGTGAATATTGTCAAGTTACACTCAAATGGGTGTTAAACAGCATCAAATATTCATCAGTTTACAAGAATGGACACCAAAAATATTTGTCACCACAGGATGAGCTATATGCTGAGCAGAGGTGTATTTGTTTATTTTTCTAAAGATAAGATGCAAGATTATTCTCCTAATGGATGCCAAGCATCTGGGTTACCAGTGTGATAAACACTCTGAAAATAGTACCTAGTGTTTGTCAATGTGGGCTTGTTTTAGTATTTGTCTCATTTTAAAAGGATTTTTGTAATCTTCCACAAACAAGGATATTGTTTATGTAGTACAAGAAGTATTTTGTTAGATTATAATAGCAAAACATGAAGAATTGTGTGGGATTATTTTTTACATTGCCATATAAGAATAGTCAGAGTAATTTTTAAACACGTTTCTTGTCTCCTGTCATTGAAACTCTGACTTTAAGTGTCTGCTTTCTATGGCCTCCATTTTTGATCTGTAATAAAATTACTAGCTATGTCTTATGTTGCTCTTGAGTAAGGAAAACTATCAACATTTTTGAACACTATAAGTCAATATTTTTTCTCCAGAAAAAGAGGCAGTGATTGATGGCATTACTATCAGTACACAGAGGAATTCTGGTATTATGGAAAGAAAATATGTTTCTTCTCTGATTAACTGTTTAATTTTCTAATTAGGATGCTAACATCAGTGCATCCCTTGTGTGTTCTTTCTCTTTCCACTGTTCAATCTAGGTCATGCTTTCTGCACCTTTCTTCTTGGCACAGCAAAAATTAGACAAGGTTAGAATTACTGGTAGGCTAATCCACCTACAAATAATTTTAATATTGAGCTTAAAGCTATTAATATCTGCAAGGGCTTGTATTTCAGGCTCAGTCCTACAAGACATTAGCTCATTTGCAGCCTTTAGTGCTATGATGAAATATTTTATTTCTGGGCTTTCCAACACTACATTGGATAGCAGTTACATATATGAGTGATCACGAGCTATTGGTTTGGGTTTTTTTGTTTTGTTTTAGTTTTTTTTTTCTTTTGGTTTGGCTTTTTTTTCCCCATTTATTCCCTATCCTAACATGGGAAATGAAGAAATGAATGTGAAAAGTTAAATTTGTGTATAATTTATTTTAAAAGTCAAAATTTGAAACAAAACTTGGTCTTTCATTAAAGTTTCCCTTTGTTTCCCTATCATTAAAAATTTCAATTTTATTTCAAAATCCAGCACCTTCATAAACCAATTTGTCTCCCTGCATTATATGCAGATAAAACTAACAAGGAAATTCGGGTACAGGAAAACATCCCTTCATAAGATTCTGACATCAAAGACAAAAAGATGAGTTAACAAAGACATCCAATAACTGAATTGAGCAATTACTGAATTTAGGACAGACTTCCACAGCAGTTATGTGCTCAGTTCTCAGTGATTCCAATGAAGAGGTGGTGCAGTGGATGGAAAACACAAAGCACCAAGTGTTTTATCAGAGCTGTCTCCATAGAGAGAATTGTGAGCTTTATCTATTTAAACATCTAGGTCCAGCACCCATCAGGGAAAGGTAGAATGAAGGGGTTACTTGGCTTGAAGAAGAGACTGAAAGAAAATATTATAAAATACTATCAAAACTGATTAAGAAAAAGAAAATAATTCTGCACATAGTTCATTGGAAAAGAAGTAATAGGATTAAACTGCAGTGAGATCGCTTCAGGGAATATAGCGGCACAAGGAATATAACAGCTTCCTTACAATAATAGCTGTAAGGCATTGGTCATGTAAGGTTTTTAAGATTAAGCTATGATGTTTCTGATTATCAGTATGAGAACAGATACAGTTTATTCTGTCTTTTTTAAGAATTTAGAAAAACATAACAGGTAATGTTTAGCACTCATTTAAAGCACCCAAAACTAGTTGGTTGTTCCCAATATTTTCTGCCCTATTGCACCATTAAAGAACTGAGTTTCTATCAGCTCAAATATTGAAATACATTGTAGATATGTATCTAATTTTAAAAAATTAATATGTTTAAGAATATTTCCTAGCCTTTAGTATTGAGGAATCAGTGAACAAAGGTAACCTGAAATCTCTTTATGAACTCTTGTAATTGTTTTCAACTCCTTGAAGGCTATTCTAAACTGTAAATAGGCATGAGGAACTAGCTAAAATCTGTTTAGCTGTTCTGTAGCTGGAAAGCCAAACTTCCCTCCATGTCATTTTAACTCTAGATGAACTGTCACAACCCTTGACATTTCAAATGTATTGAATATTTTATCATTCCATTCCTATGGATATGTTTTGTTTAGATATAATCCAAAGTAGCATATCCAGGAATAGACAAGATTTGTTTTATTTTAAAGTTGACTTGCTGTGTCACACCTCATATGTCATGCCATTCTCTGTCTCGTAAACAACCAAATACAATGATATGCTCCATAAAATATGAGTTATACCTCCAAAACTCTATACAAGTTGTTTCAATTTCTAATGTCAATACATGTACAGGTCCTTTATATTCAGCTAGTGGATCTTTGCTTATAATTTCTGGAAACAGCTAAATGCTGAACAGCAATTAGCATTTGTGTCATGCATTCTCTTTCTTGCAAAAATAAATAGTAACTTTACAGAACAAACTCTTGGATTTTATTTCTTGGTTGGTTGGTTTGTTTGTCTGGAGGTTTTTGGTGAATCGTAAATAATTTAAGAACTACTATAATTTTCAGAAACTAGGTTCTTAGCACTTCTGAAAGGCAAGCTACTGTGTCACTAAACACTACTCAAATTTGCTACATAAGAAAATCTGGGGCACTTATATATGCTACACAGCTTGGGCAGGAAAGCCATCATGCAACACAGTAGAAAAAAAATGTTTTATCTTTGCAAATAAACATGTGATCTACAGCAGAAGTATTTCTGTTCATGCAGCCTACTCTCAATTGCATCAGGAATTACTATTATATCATGATTTCAGAAATTATGTCAGCTGCTTACTCCTAGTGCTGACAGCATGAAGAATTGGAGCTTATGAAGGAAGTATCTTACTGCTTTGAATCTGAAAAATTACCTTCTTAGGTAATAGAGCAGACAAACAAATAAACAGCCTGAACTTAATTCAAAGATCATTGACAACAATGAATTTCTTTCTCTTGACTTCTGTAAGTTATGAAAAATAGTATTAAGGAAACAGGGCATTAACACTAACATTACTTAAATATTATAGATTACATTATTGTCTGACATTCAAGCCATAATTAAGTAAATCTTCTCCAAGTATTTGCTGTCATTCTCATAGACATTTCATTCATTTAGAAAACAAACAAACCCACAATGTTCTGTTTGCTTTAGTGTGAAAGAGATTTGAGTGCTAAAGAACTGTATTTACATTCATTGTTGCCTGTAAAGATGCCATTTGTGGGTAAACTCATAAGAGGTATGATGAAAGCCAACTTCAGTTCTCAGATGATAAGAAAATATCATTCCTAAATCCGTTTCATAAGCTAATTTAAAAACAAAACAAAACAAAATGAGAAAAAAAAGGAAGGTGAAGATATAGATTGCAGTTTCTCAGAAGCAAAGCAATATATGGACTGAACAAAGCCATGGGGAAGATAATTCCAGTAAGACAGCTATACTGAGATATACCAGATGGATATGATCAAAACCAGTTTTAGCTTTAGGAAATTAAAAAGAAAACAGCAGAACGTTAGGAAGATGTTAAAAATATATAATTCAAAGCCCATGTCATGAAAAAAAGATAAGGAAGAAGCAGAGATAGCAACATTTGGAGGGTTAAGGAAAAACAATGTTGCCTGTACTTTTATTTCAGCAGTCTGTTTGACTCCTTGAAAAGTTGTTGTGTTTTTGTTTGTTTGTTTTTCTGTTGTTGTGGTGGTGGGGTTTTTTTGGGGGGAGAGTTATTTGTTTGTTTTGTTTGGTTGGTTGGTTTGTTTTGTTTTTTTTAAACTGTGGGTTTGTTTAAAGATCGTTTAATTTAGAAAATGCAGTTCTCGATGACTCCAAGTTGCTGAAGATTGAGAGTGCATTTTGATCTGACGGACAGTTTCCTTTTCTGAGCTCTATGACAGTTTTGCTCTGTGATGAAAAATAAATGTTTTATAAGGGGCAGGTGGAAAGGAAGGGAGGAGGAGAGATGTTGGGTTCTCTATCTCTGATAGAAACAAAATGCCAATAAATAAGAAATAGAGGTTTGTGGGGTTTTTGACAATTTGCTACTCATAAGGTTTGTTTTCTGTGGGTAAGATACATTGTGATTCTCATGCATTTCTTGAGGTGAACAACAGGCTGAAGATCTTACGTGGTACCTCTGAGTACACCTCATTCAAGGCAAGTTATAAACTTGTAAAAAGGAATTTCTTGTAACTGCAGCTTGCTAGATTTCAGACCACGTTTCCTATTTCAAAACCTAACTCTGAAGTCAATACATAAATGTATGTAATATTAAAGTCCAGAATAAATCTTCCTGCTCATAGCACTCATGTTTCCTTCCTAGCACTTCTGACTACGGAGCTTCAGTACAACAGTCTGGAGGAAGTTACATCTTCAAAAATCTTTCAAACAAATTAACAAATCTGAAGAGATGTAGATTGACCTGAGAGGTTCAGTTTCTGCAAAACTCTGCCCCAGTAGCCATACTTCATGTAACCCCACCAACCCTTCCTTGGGTTCCTTCAAACTTTGGATGCCATGGACAACTTAAACATCTACTCTCCTCTTTTCCTAAAGTGAGTGTGCTGAGTGGAGAGCTCTCCTGTGTCCACATTGGATCTAAGCTGTGCTTAGCACTTTTTTACCTGTTGTGCCCCCCTGAACACAATGAACACCCTGAACAATGAACCATCATGTATTATGCAGTAAATATTTATTTTCCTGATCTTTAAGGGAATGTACATGTTGAATTCCTCAGTTCTGCAACATGGTTTTGCTTTCTCTTCTAATTTTAATGTGATTAGCACATTTCCCCTTTCCTATTAACAGGGAAGGTTTTATTTTGTATTTGTTTGTTTGTTTGTGGTTTCTTTGTTTGTTTTTTCTTTCCTTTTTCCTGAACTTTGGAAGTATATACACCTTGAGAAAGCTTTTCTGTGTTTCTTAAGTTTAGGTTTGTTAGCTTTTATTTCATGTCTTTTTGCAGGGTGTTGTCTAGACAAATCACCAGCTTCCCAGAAATTGTGCTGGTACATCTCCTAACACAGTGAACTCCTCTTAAATTTTGGCAATAAAGGGGTCTGGCAGAATTTTTATTACTACATCATGATTTTATCCTCCACTTTTATAGTTTGAAAGACCTTGGGATTAACATTGCAAATTAAAATGAAAATAGATTTTTTTTCCTTTTTCCCTGGTTTAGCTTTAAATAAGAGATTTTTATTAAAAGTTTATATATGATGATGTTGGATGGATGAAAGTAACATTGTGAAGAAGTCAACAGTATAAGAGCTCAGTTTTAAATGTTTTAAAGGTTCTATGTAGACTTGTGGCAGTGGCTGCAGAAAAAAACCCAACAACCTTGCTTTAGAAAAATTCAGATGGCATTTTTACAGTTTCTACCTTTTTGTGCAAATATCTGACAATAGATTGAGAAACATGGTAAAATGATTCAAAACCTTCAGTGTCAGAGTAAAACATCTAAGGAATGGCTATATGCTTTCGGGGGAAAAAAGTAATTTCAACAGAATTTTAGAAATGTGTATTTTAAAGGACAACTAGTCTTTGTGAAATGGAATGCCTGATGTGAATACACTCTTTGTCATTTGTGATTTTTTTTAAGGTAGAGAAATGTTATTTCAGCACAGGCTATCTGAGAACAAAATTTCTGCTATAGTTTAGGTTTTCAATTTGTGCTAGCTCACTTGATTGGGCATATACAATAGAATGTAAGACAGAAATTTATGAGATAAGTCTTACAGTACATTGTAATTGAAAATGCCATTATTGGAATGTTCATAGTATCCTTCTAGAATGTTAAAGTCATACAAATGCATGTACTTTTTAATTTTTTTTTTGTTTTCACCAGATCTAGGTTTGCCCTTATGTACTTCACTGTTTATCTATGCTCTGGACGTATTTCTTGCAGCATGAAAAAACCCTACACCGTTACCATCCATTCCAAACTAGCTAACTTACAATAATTATGCAAGATAGTACCTTGTAATTTAAAAAAATGGTACTCCTTTGCTGAAAGAGACGCTGAGCCCACTCACTGTATGTGTTTATTTATAATATTACAATGCAGTTATCAACATAGACAGAGTTGGTTTGTTATATATTTCTGGATACTTTCTGGGCTCTCATCATGCTCTTTTCATTTCCTTCCTTTACTCCAAGCTGAGTATTTTTAGAAAGACCTACATTCTATTATAGAGAGATCACTGTTGTTTGAAGATTTCCTTTTGTCCAGAATTAACCCGAGCAGTTAAAATATTCACAAAATAGAAAGAGTAACAAAAGATTCAATTAAGATATGTCAAAAAGTCAGCGGCAGGTAGTTAATTTTTTACAAAGTTGCTTCACATTTTATTGATGAGAAAATAATCTAATAATCCTGTTTAATAAAATTATTAACTATTATATTCACATAAATATTTGACAAGAAAGTGAAGTCAGAATTTAGAGGGGTTAAAAAAAGATAAAATAGGTATTTCCTTTAGATCTCAAAACACTGAAAAAATCACAGTTTTCCATCACTTTTTCTACGGTACTATTTTTGGTGAAAGCTTGAGCATTTTTGTTATCTTCTAGTAATTCCTAATTGTAGGTTTATTCAGTCAAGAAGTAGTCAAACAGATGTCACTAGCGGATGCTGGTTTGTGCAGCAGTTTGTGGGCTCTGCTTCCATGTCTTCTGGGAAATTCTGGGGGACTCTGTGTGTGTGTTGGTGCTGCTGGTGTGTACTGGTGCAGTTGCTGGTGCTGCTACATAGCTCCTAGAGGCATTTGCTTCTATTAGCAAAGTTGCAGAATCTAATGAATTCTGTCAGTTGTTACTGGTCAAAGAGTATTTTAATCTGTCTTCATCTAACTTCTGAAGAGACATGGAGAAATCCCATCCAGCTGATGCAAGGGAGAAACCTGTACTGCCTCAGCCTGAAGGGCAGCTACTAGGAGCAGCAAACAGATGCAGTCATTTCTGCAGGATCATGCATGGAAACAGGTTAGAAACTGCTGCATTGGACACACAAGCACTGCCAGACCACAGCATAGTGCCATCCTCAGCACTTAAAGGAGCACATTGGAGATCAGGGCCCAGAGTGAGACTGGAGAGAAGATGCAGCTCCCAGTGCCTGTGAAATCAGAGGGAGTGTCCATGCAGATGAAAGGGGTGTCACAGAAGCATTTGGGCTGGAAAAGACATTTAAGATCCAATTATATCCAATGATTAATGTAGCACATTGCCAAATACACCACTATACCATGTCCCTGAGGACCACATCTACATGTCTTTAAATACATCTGGGGGTGGTGACTCAACCACTTCCCTGGGCAGCCTGTTCCAGTGCCTGATCACTCTTTCATTAGTTTTTCCTAATATTCAATCTGAACCACCCCTGGCACAACTCGAGGCCGTTTCTCCTTGTTTCTTGTTTTATCACATATTACATGGGAGAAGAGATTGACACCCACCTGGCTGAAACCTCTTATCAGGTAGTTGCAGAAAGCAGTAAGGTCTCCCCTCAGCCTCCTTCTTCAGACTAAATAAGCCCAGTTCCCTTAGATGCTTCTCATAAGTCTTGTGCTCTAGAGCCTTCATGAGCCTCGTTGTCCTTCTCTGAACATGCTCCAACATCTCAATGTCCTTCTTGTAGTATTCAAGGTGCACCCTCAGCAGCTCTGAGTACAGGGGAACAATCTCCTCCCAAGTTCTGCTGGCCACACTATTTCTGACACAAGCCAGGATGTTATTTGCCTTCTTGGCCACCTGGGCACGCTGCTGGCTCATATTCAGCTGGCAGCTGATTGAAACCCCCAGGTCCTTTCCTCTGGGCAGCTTTCCAACCACTCTTTCCCAAGCCTGTAGGTTTGCATGGGGTTGTTGTGATCAAAGTGCTGGACCCGACACATGGCCTCATTAAGCCTCATACAACTGGCCTCAGCCCATCGATCCAGTCTATCCATATCCCTCTGCAGATCCTTCCTGCCCTGAGCAGTGCAAGTGTGTAAAGCTTGGCAATGACCCAAGGAAGTCTTGGGATTTCAGATGCTTGTGCTCATGGAAAACTCAAGCCTTCCTGATATTTTCTTGAGGGACACCATGAGAGGATGCGATCAGTCAAGGAGATTTCTGGATGACAAGGATAACTATAGATAGTGGTTTGCCAGACCATGGGTGACACACAGCTGGATTTGTTGTTGACTGGGAAAGAGGTGCTCACTGTGGCTGTGGCAGCCTGGGCTGCAGTAGCCATGAAATGGTAGCTCTGAAGAAGCTGAAGGAACTCCTGGAAGAGATCAAATGTAAATAAAAACATGGAGTTGAGTCTTGAAAAGTCATGAAAATAAAGGAGATTCGCATTGATCTGAGAAATGTTACACTCTCTCTCACTCTCAAAAAAAAAAAAAAAAAAGCAGAAGAAAATTTAGCATTTAGCAAGTATCCTTGTGTCCATTTCATTTTAGGATGTCATAGTCTGCATGGGAAAAAAAAAATGGATGGATGAATGCATAGATAGATAAGTAGATAGATTATAAAAACTGTTTGCTTAGTTGGGAACAGATGGTCATACTCTGCCTGGAGATCCGCAGTAAATGTAGTACCGCAGGGATCTGGACTTGCACTTGACCAATTTAACATCTTTAATGACAAAAAACACTAAGATGACCAAGGGATTGCAACATTTGACATGTGTAGAGAGACTGAGAGAGCTGGGACTGTTCAGCCTGGAGAAAACGTTGGGGGATATTGTCAATGTGTATAAATACCTGATGGAAAGAGTAGACAGAGCCATAGTCTTTACAGAGATGCCCAGTAACAGAACAAGAGTTAATAGCTACAAAGTGAAATACAGGAAATTATACTTAAGAAAAACCTTCTTTATGGTATTGGTGGTCAAACATTGCACTGAAAAGAAGAATGAAATAGTACCTGCAAAGTAGGAAGTGATTTACACATTTTTGTACCAGAAACATAACCCAGAAGTTTCTGTCTGCTTCATCAAGAAATTAAATCTCTTAACCTTGATTCCAGATGAATATGTTTTATTCTTTCTTTTTTTAGGAGTCTTTTAGGAAAATCTTCCTTTATTTTTAGATGTAAAACTACTAGTAATACAATGAACACAGTTACAGCCTAAGGCTTTAATTCTGTTGAATGGGATTTTTTTAAATTTATCTTCAAGTTTGAGACTGAGTACCTCTATTTGTCCTCTCTTAGGTTTTGTCTGTCATCAGTTTTTATGGAGATTTTTATTTTCCAATCATCCTTTGCTTGCAATCATAAATAACTTAGAGAACAATGCTGCAACTGATTTCTTTTCAAGTAGAGATTTGACAGTAATAGAAAGTATTAATGCTGACCTCATATGCTTACATCAACAGATTGATACCTGTGACTGTTTCACATTCCAGGCAGCTGGGAATTTATTCTGTTTTGACATTGATATTAAAGCTGAGAAATTGAATTTGGAAGTTTGAGAATCTATTACTTTTTGAAATGGAATGGAGAAGCTTAGGATATCTTGGCGTATAATGAAACACTACTGCAAAAGAGTAGGGAAGCATACATAGATTTTTTTTCTTGAGGTTGTTCCCATTATTCTCTGGCTTGAGTTTGTGAGAGCTTGAGGCTGCCATCACCAAGGTAAATGTCTCTACTATCCTCTAAAATGTAGATGCTTAAGTTACAGTACATCTTTCAATAGTTTTCTGTCATGATGGTCTATTTCCATTTAAATATTACAATTATAACCCTTCATCATCCATCCCATAACAGGAAAGGATGTAGTCATAAGGCTCTAAGGAAAAGATGCAGCAAGTACCAACCAGATGCCCAGTGGCTACTTCAGAAATGTATCTTTATATCTATGCCAAGATCACATGGAAGATTTTGAGAAGGGAAAAAAACAAAAAACCAAAACCAAACAAAAAACAAAAACAATAATCCAAAAAGGATCAGAAACATCCACACAAAAATACGACAGTTTTTATATCCAGCACCCTGCAGATTCAGCTATCAGTGTGTCGAAAAAGGTATCTGTGGTGCTTAATGGGACAACTCAAAAATTCAGTTTTTCAGCAATGAGAGAAAAAAAAAAAAACTAAACAAATCTAAAAGTGTGAGAGCCGCAAAAATATTTACATTTTGAATAAACAAGCTGAAAGACTTTGATGACACTTTGAAGTAATGTCCCAGAATTTTTAGAAGTAAAACTAATTTAAAAATATACTAAAGAAAAGAAGAAAACATTTTGTAGTTAAAAAGAAAATTTAAGTGAGAAACAGGATGGCAGCAGTTTTTTGGCTGATCAGCTTCTGTTTTACTTTTTGTCAGGAAAGAAATGTTTGCTTGATAACCAAGTCAAGACTAGTTGCATTTTATAGACGACTGAGACTCTGAAAAACCAAAGGCTAGGAATTAGATTCAAGTGTACAGTTAACTAAATCCTTTCATTTATTTGGCTTTTTAGATACTTTTAGACATTTTTTGGAGTTGAAAAACAATTTAACCTACTGCTTTACTCTTTTCTTACCAGACCTAAACCCTGATTCCTACATCTCCTGATACACTGAATTTCTTCTGTTGTGTCAGCCAGGCCCCGTGTTTGTCCAATGCTGCACCAGTGTTACTCTAAAACCATCACCTGCCGTGAGCTGTGTGTAAGTGTGAGCCATGGTATAGAGCCAGCTCAATCCAGATGGAAACCTCAGAGATGAATGACCAAAAACAAGACTGCGTACAATATGTGCAGCTATATTTGTAAAAAAGTAGAACCTCAGAACCTTTTATTTTTAACACTTCAGCCAGATTTTCATGGGAGTTACAAGGCAAATTTTCTGTGTCATGTTTAAAGTCCTGAAATGCAAGACTTTTTATGGAAAGGGACCACTTTTCAATAGTGTTGGGTGTTTTGTTAACCGGAACTCCTTTGCTAAGAAAAATACTCACAAAACTTCTTTGCTGAGAAATTACATTATTGTAAGCTGTGGTATGTTTTCTGAATACTTAAGTAGAGAAAAGGTAACATCTTTTCCTGTATGGTAGCAGATATATGATAATTTCAAAATTTCTGAATTAAAGTGCTAGGTACATCAACTTGTTTAAAATTATTATTTTTTAAATATTATTTTTATTTTGATTTTATTTGTTATTTTATTTATTATTTTATTATTATTTAAATGATAATTTTAATTTTTTTTTAATTAAACAAATTAATGTACCCAGCACTTTAGTACAAATTTAGTAAGAACTTTCAGTGACAAAAAATTATATGACCACTCACATCAGTTCAAGGAATTTTTACCTCATTTAAAAATATTTTTAAAACATCAGTTAAAAACAGCAGAAGCTTTGTGCTTTTTTCCTTCCATCACATGTTCTGTGACTTCTATAGTAACAATTTACACTGACTTTGTAGAGGCAGAAAAAAATTACAAAGAAGCAAGGTAACAGAGCTATTGACAAACCACATTTTTTGTATATGCAGAATATTTGATGTAAAATATCCATGTAAAGGTTAGTTATTTTCAGAGTAATTTCAAACGCATATTATAATTGCCTTGGTTATTTGGTTAAAGACAGCAATTAAATGGTACACTACAGAGAAATAATTGAATGATAGAATAATCCATTAAATCTCACTGATTTTATTGACTGTGCCAATTCAACTTTTTTTTTTCTTTTTTTCCTTTTTCGGGAGAATGAAGGAACATAATGTATTATCTGCTGCAGATAAAACCAGAAAAATAAAGTCTGAGGTAAGTCTCCTGACAATAATGCTGTAAAGAC
The DNA here is from genome assembly GCA_023637945.1 of Phaethornis superciliosus. Classification (NCBI taxonomy): domain Eukaryota; kingdom Metazoa; phylum Chordata; class Aves; order Apodiformes; family Trochilidae; genus Phaethornis; species Phaethornis superciliosus. The sequence goes on from JAJQWJ010000002.1 coordinate 78,912,376, forward strand.
AAAATGGATCCTCTCCAAGAAATACTAGAGAAGTTAGCTGTATATCAGGTGCTGGTTGGCATATTCAGTGCTCACTGCCAAAAGAGAAATGTAAGCAAAGGAGAGCAGTATTTCTCATTATTTAGTAAGTAAGCAACAGAAACAGCCAAGCTATTCAGCACATGCACAAAATAATGTTCAGAGACATCTGGATTGTATTTGGATATGTAATTGAATAAAGATTTAAAAAATAAGTCTCCTTTCTTACTCATTATATTGAAGTAGATATGGCCAAAGTTTTTGATGAAACCATTTCAATGACACTTTCTATAAGGAGAAGATATTTTAAGTTCTCTGTAAACTGAAATAGCAAGAATATGGTGAAAAAATGTTGAATTTTGATTAGTCATTTGAATAGTTCATTGTAGGCATATGATTTCAAGGATTTGCATTACTTTGAAATCATTGCATCATTTGAAATCATTGTATACTACCTAGCTGACTGAATATAACATTTTTTAATCATGTGATGTAATAATCACTGATAAGGAGGTCTCAACACATTACTTTCTGTCATGAGGTAGAGTAAAATACATAGTATTGTGAGCAGCATTTAACTTAAAATGTCAGTGTTTCTACCTTAAGTGATTAATCTCAAGTGAGGTGTTCTAACCAACTAGGTTGTATTGCAAATGCCACCAAAAAATAGACAATTTAAGTAATCCATTTGACTTCGAATCTCCAGTGTGTAAAAAAAATGAAAAAAAAAGCTTATGGTCAGTTTCTATGTTTTACTGGCAATATTCTTTAGATACAGTAACCCTAATTATTGCAAATGTGGTGTATGCAGGGTGAGGTAAAAATTTGCTACAGGTGTGCATTTATCATAATCTTCCTCATCTTTCTCTGGATAAGAAAGAACATTTTATTCTTTGGTATGCATATTCTCTAGATTAGAAAATGCAGGTTTTGCCTCTTGTCAGACAACAAGATGAAATACCAGTCTATAAATTCAATCCACTTTATTGCACTACTAGCAAGAACTGACATAATTTTACAGAAAAGGATCACTCACCTTTTTGATGGCCTATAGAAAGTCCAACAAACCAACTGCACTGAAATATCACACATTTTCCTTTTGGTTTTTATGCTGAAGCTGCCTTCAGGAGAGTCCGAAATGTAGAAAATTATCTGAAGCACTTCCATCAGCTGGTAAGTACAGAGCTGCTGTTCCATTGGAAGCTGTACAAAAGGACAGAGAGGTTGATGCATGGTTAAGATTTTTCATTCAGGTGCTGTATAATTGCAATGCAGAAGTTTAGCTAACATGATCCTGGCACACCTGGCCAAAAACTGGAAGTGACTGAGTTCCATCCACATCTTTGCCAGCAAACTGCTCTGCTGATCTGCTGGAGACCATTTAGTCTTACTGTCTTTTCTCTGTTAACCTTTTCATACTATAGACTTTTCTCTTGATGTTTGTTGTAGAGTTCCTACAGTTTCTTGATAGGGCTCCTTATACACTACTATAAAGAGTACACAATGATTGACAGAGCATTAAAATGTTAATATGCCTTGCAAAGATGTCCTGAAAATTCACCAACACAATACCAAGCATACAGTTGTCTGCCTTGCACTGCAGTGAGAGGAAGATTATATTTTATCTGGAGTATTGTTTTAATGACTCTGTACAATTTTAGAAGGCTGGCACAAAATTATTCTATTTCATCATGATAATTAACATTACACATGATTTGGTCAGTTAAACAGCTTTTGTGTTGTAGCATTCAGAGGTAGTGAACACTATAGTTAATTTTAAGACCACATTCAAGCTATAAATTTCCAGTGCTATTTTATGCCACTGAGCATAAGGGGGAAAATAAAAATAAAGCAACAGAATTGTAAGTTGTTTATTAACAGCTGTATATGGAAAACATGTCCTTTTGCACAAAACGCTTGAGGAAATCTAAAAATTGTCAGGGAAAAAAATAATCAGTGCACTCATTTACAGTCACTGCTAATACATACATTTGCTAGTTTAAGGGAAACAGCTACATTTATTCCATTTTGTTTAAAATGTTGTCTGGTTTTATGTACCTATTGGGTGCAGTATGGAGAAGGGAGCAAAGAAAATGAACCACAGTCATTTTAATCACCAGAATGTTCTCCCTTCAACTGGAACCTACCAAAAATGACTTTTGTGTTCTAAAATTCCAATTTCTATTTATAAATTTGCTTCAGTGAATGCACAGCATGGATTAAATTCTCTTTTTTATGTGAACTCATCTGCTAGATCTGTGGAACATCATGTGGACAGTGGTATGAGAGTTTGGTTTATTTTTTACCTAGAAAGTCACAATGTTTTTCTCCTGGTGAATATCTCTATATGATAGTCTTCCAATTTTTAGACCACGTGACCTTTGGGTGCAGGACTACTGTATAGATCTATATATATATACCATATATATATAGTATCTACATATTTGTAATAAAATGTACATTTTTATACAGTAGATTGGTCAGGTGCATTTGTAATTGTGATTCTGAAAGTTTCATACTTAGTGCTACCTTAAAAATAATAATTTAAGAAAGTTTAGTGCACTTTTTTTGGCAAATGGAGCTATGACAAAATACAAGATAGTTATTGGTGCCAAGTTGTGATGTAAAAGCCTTGGCACATTATAAACTACAAGATGAGGAATAGAAATAGCTTTTCTCAGGGGTGATTAACAATAGGACAAGAGGCAATGGTTATAAACTGGAGCATAGGTGGTTCTATATAAGTATAAGGAAAAAATTTTTTCACTGTGAGGGTGTCAGAGCACTGGAACAGGCTGCCCAGGGAAGTTGTGGAGACTCCTTCCTTGGAGACATTCAAAACCCATCTGGACACATTCCTGTGTGACCTGCTGTAGGTGACCCTGCTTTGGCAGGGGAGTTAGACTCAATGATCTTTTGAGGTCCCTCCCAACCTCCCAATCCCTTTCTAATATTCTATGATTCTATGAAATTCCATCATGAGGAGTATAAAGTATCTGAGTGTGAAATGGCACATTTTCATAAATAGTCTCTCAAGAAGCATCACCCATTCTTCCTGACCTTGAGCTTTAGGACCTTAGACAACTACCTGATGCCCTGGATCTTGCCATTAGAAGATCAGGAAGTGCAAAGGAGGAAGAAAGGGACAGCTGTCTGCTACCAGCTGGCCAACACCAACTGGGCGCTGCAACCAACTCTCTGCTGTCAACTCTTCTCCACTCACCAACTCCACGTTGGATGCCTCTACGCTGCTGACTCTGAGTCAGGACAACTCTGAGCAGACTGTCAGATGGCACAGAGTGCTGTGCCAGTCCTCTCTGCCACGCTGCAGCTCTGTGCTACACCTCCCCACCATCCAGCACCACGCTGGTTCTCCCCACAGCATGGCACTGTGCCAGTCCTCCTTGCTACCTGGTGCCACACTGCTTCTCCCCACTGGCTAGCACCACGCCTGTTCTTTATGCCACACAGCCCCATGCCACCTCTATTCCCCCTGCACAGTGAGCTCCACAGACAGGCAGGGGAGACTTGTGTGGCACCAGGAGGCAGGAAGGACCAGTGCAGGAAGGAATGGCACATGTCCATGTGTCATCTGCTGATCGATGTACAAATGTTCTGGCAGAGAGACAGCTGTGTAGAAGCTTCAGGTGGAGAGTTGGCAGGGGATAGAGCTGGGGGCAGATATTTGTCATAGACCCTGAAGGAGGCACTTATGAGTGTGTGTTTCACCAAGTCTGCTCTCCTTCTTTTAACAATAATGAAGTTGGTGAATCACACTGTGAGTGGAAGAAGTAGGAATCATCTTATGCTATATGGTATTCATTTATTATTTTTTTCTTCTGCAAAACAAGCACATCAGTGATATTTTAAAAAATTGTCCCTATTTTCTGTATCTGGAGTGGAAATAATATACTTCTTCAGTTCATGTAGTAATGTGTAAACTTGAGCAGGAATAATGAGAAAACTGATTTGACACTGATGCTGAATATTTGATAAAGTGCAGCCTTTATCCTCAGCGTAGGTGTTTAGAAAAGTAGAATAAATACCAATTTGAAAACATCTACCCCATTAGATTTTAAGTTAACAAAGTTAAGGTGCAGGTGTTTGGTTTGGTACCATTTTGTGTATATGCCACAAACAATGTATTTTAAGTTTCTCCCATGCAGCAAATGCTCAACCTAATGATATTTTTTTCTTTGTATCTAGTTGGAAGCATGAGTAGAAGGTGGTTTGATACGCAGTCTTTAAATAAGTGCTAGGCAAGTATTCATAATCATACATACAGTAGTTATGAAGAGATAATTTTTTTCCTACGTTTGTTGACTCCTGGAGTGCAGCTTAGAGCATTTGTGCTCAGACAGGCTCCCAGCTGAATATTTGATGATTGTGCCAGCTAATACAGCAAGCATTTCAAAGTGATGGTCTTTGGATTACTTTATTTGGGGAACAAGAAAAAGGGATATATGTGTTTTGTTTAATTGCATGGTTTGAATTCATAGGACATAACAAGTTCTTTGGTGAGGAATGTCAAACAGAAGTAGTTATTTGCTTAATTATGCTCTAAGGCCCTACATTTGTTCTCTTAGACAGTTTTATAGAAAGCTTCTGCCTTCTGTATTCTAGAGTTCCTGGTATTCAGAGAGAATATGAACGCTGATATATCCTTTGCTGCCTCAGAGACTGCATGTTTTGTCCCACTGCTCTGTAACTGTGAAAAACTGTGAAAATACTGTGATTCATAGCATACACAAAGATCATAGTACAGGCTTTAAAACAATGCAGTTTCATTTATATTTAATTGTTCAGTGAGGGGGTTGTTATATGTTTTTTTGTTTTATTTTTTTGTGTGTTTTTTCGTTTGTTTGTTGTTGTTTTTTTTAATAATTTGGTTGTCAGGCATGAAAACATTGAACCATGGCAATGAGACCAGCTCCTACATCTAGCACCTAAATCTAGGTTTTGTTTTAGAAACTCAGACCTCCAAAAATGAAATTTTCATAAATGCATTCATTGCATGAGGTTCTGTTCAGCAGTGCTGAGGGATTAGCTGGAAGTGCTTCACAAGCCTGACAGAACAATCACAATTCAGCTCTGAGAATGAGAGGAGCTATTCTGTCTGATGACTACATCTGATCAAAGGAAGAGACACATGCATACCTTCAGGGATGCCAGAAACCTCCTTTGAGTTATATGTCAGTGTGTAGCTTGTATTGGTTGGTGATAGGAAAATGAGTGTGCCCTTTTATTGGACTTATCCAAGGATAAATGTGCCAGTTATTTTCAGAAAAACAGAAGAAGAAACACATGTGAAAGTTCCTGTACCACACTTCAACCGAATATGTAGGTGTAGGACTTCACTTGATCCATCAGACTTGATGACCTCAGAGGCCTTTTCCAGCCCCAATAATTCTGTTATTCTGTGATTTAACAAAATTGATATATATTTTCTTCTGTTCTGGGGTGGATTGGAACCTCACAAAAAAAAGACAAATATATTGATAAATTCCTAAATGTGATGTTTTGGGGTTTTGCTTTTGTTTTGATCTTATTTTGGCATAGTAGACTGTTTTGCAGCCAGTAGCTCCCTTGAAGACAGAATGACTGACTATGCCCAGTGAGACTGTAATCACAAGAGCTGCATTTTATAAATATATTTCCTGTCTTTCATGAATTGAAATTTTTAAGGATTTTTAAAGTAGTGCATTTAATTCCTTTGATTTGTAGGGTGGGCACTTCTCTGTACTTCTCCCAGGGTATCTGTCCTTGCTTCCATCCTCAGAAACACAGACAAACAAATGAATAAGACAAAGATACCTGACAATTTTGAAATTTAGAGTGGGATATCTGAAATGCCAGCACTGTACCACTCAGTGTTGTAATACAAAAGACTTCGGATGAGGCTGGTGGATGAGAATGATTCCTGTTCTGCAACACCTGCAGACCTCCCAGTCCCAGCTCTCACAGATCCTTCCTCCAGTACTGTCTGGATGAGCACCAGCAATCCAGGGAAACCAGTTACTCCAGCTGCTCAGTGTGCCCAAATCCTGGCTGGCAATCTAACTACATGTGTTTCAGTCTCAGGCTCAGCCTTGACTTCTTAGTGGAGGTCCATGAAAGGAGTGAGTTCCTCCTGCACACCTGAGGGGCTCTTGTTTTTGCTATTTATTGCTTTGTGTATTAGATTGTTGGCACAAGCCAGCAAGATCATTACCTTTCTCCTTATCTAGGGAAATAGGGAGATTGCCCATATTTCTTTGACTTTCTCCATACCTAGAGCTGTCACTCGAAATTTTATCACCCTTTGGTCTCTTTTGCCAACCTTGTCATAAGGGTTTGAAGCTGTGACAAGACTTATATAGCAAAATTCATTTGTTTGGTCCCTTGTTTTCCACAGCATATAGGATGAATTTAGACAGAACTGGAGAAATGAAGTGTAGGTTTTACTTATCAGAGCAGTGATTTTGTGTAGGTTTCAGCTTGTGAAAGAGCAATGAATGGTGGTGCCAGGTACTTTCCAAGGAAGTTTTAATTTGATCTGAAACATCTGGAAAAATGTTACTTCATCACATCAGTCTTGACCTTTACTTTCTGATGTTTTCTGCTGCTTTGTGTTCGTGTCTGACAGAAGCTTATCAAAAAGACTCTTTCTTGAGTGTCTAGTATGAGGTAGAACCACAGAATTGCTTAGGTTGGAAAAGACCTTTAATATCATCAAGCCCAATGATTAACCTAGTACTTCGAACTCCACCATTAAACTGCTTCCCTAAGCATCACATCTACACATATTTTAAAAACCTTGGAACAAATTAGATTAGGCAGCTTAATAAAAGCATGCAGGAAGAGAGAAGAGTTGCTATCCCTGTAAAATAGAAAAGGATTTTGGCTAAGATTTGTAGCAGCAAGATCAACTTAGATTTTTGATCCCAAGTTATCAGGCTTCTTGAATCCCATATCATGTATAAAATGAAGGATGCTGATGTGAACCCAGTCTCTGAGCAACAGACTTAGCTCTGACTAGTATGTTTGATGTTGCTTGCCCAGAGATAACTCTGTAGATATTAAAAGAGGCTAAGATACTTGGAACCACTGTTTGAATCCTTGCTTTGAGTATAAATAACTTCTGTGTTGTTAAAGGGTGGGAAAAAAAAAGGAGTGCCATTGTTTAAGAGCTACTTAGATAATCCCCCATTTGGTACACTTACCTGGAATACCACCAGGTATATTGTGTTTCAAGAGCACCTTCAGGATCTAATAAACATCGATACATCTCACATGGGTGAGGGAACATTGCTCTCAGAGTTGTGCATCTTCTGCTGGAGCAGGGACTGGAGAGGAACACTGATGCTGGTCTGCACTGGGTGGAGGTGAGTAGTCTCTGTTCACACTTCTGCCTGATACTCCTCTGCTTTCAGGGGAATAAGAGAAACTTGGAGAAGGGAGCCTGAGTGAGAAGCTGCGAGGTGTGTGACTCTCTCTGACTGTTTCCCTCTCTTTCTGCTTCTCATTGCCTGTATTTTGAAAGCTAATAGGATAGTTTTTCTGGTTTAAGAAGTATGAGAAATTCTGTTTCATATTCTCTTCTGCTATCCTCAGCTGGGCTTGTATCATGTAGGCAAAGCCAGCATAAACTTGAGAGCTGACCCTATGAAATGATTAGTATAATTAAGTACAATTTCTGAAGAATTCTAAATATATCCTATCACATAGGCATCTCTTTCCTATGCTTCTTTGTTCTTAGCAGACATCTCCCAATTAATGTAGATTGCATGTATCAAAACATGCAGAGCTAAAACTACACTTTTAAACTGCTACTAGCCAAACTAGTTCTACATTCTCTGTCACTGTGGCCTCTTTTATATCCCACAGGGGTAAGCTATGTGCCTTACTGACAGTAGCACAGTGTACTACTTCCCTAAATGCACATAAAACTTTTTCAAACATGAGGCAACAGCTAAATTATATAAGTAAATATAGCCAAGCTGTTACATGAAGATTTTAATGATGTCAAATGTATTTCCAGTTCATTGTGCCAATAAAAACTGTAGTATTCATAACTCAGACTATTTAAAATCTACACCATACAGCTTTGTATGAATTAAATTTTAACTTCTACACTCCAGAGTATCAGAACTCCTTAAAAAAAAAAAAAAAAAAAAAGGTGAGGGTCTGAGTTGACAGATGTGTCCCTTGTCCCTGGATGTTTAGCAATTTGTGTTGACTGTCTGAATCTTATTGTTTAATGTCTTAAAGCTTTATTCGGGTGAGATATGCACATCATGAGTGCATAATTTGAACACAGATAAGGTAGAACTCCACTGTATATGTTACATAAACCCCAAGTATTGTCTCAAAAGAATTTACTTCTAGTATCTGAAAACTCCACCAGAATCTGACAATGAAAGTTCAGTGGAGCAAAGGGAGCTTTTAGTGCCTATGTGGAAGTTTTCCAATGGCTAAAGTTGTACTTGTTTGTCCATATATTTAGAAATATTGCAAAATGTCATATGAACCTGATATTACTCAATCTTTCAATTTTTTATTCAGGAACATCACTCAAATTTGCCAACCTTCTGTGCCAAAATGTCTAGAGACATTTTTCAGAGGCTATTTTGGAACACAGATATTTCTCTCATTTCAAACAAGCTAACCTCATCAGCAGAAAGTCAGTGAAGATTTATCTGTACTCTCCAGATTCTCAAATGTGTTGGAAGTCTTTTACTCTGCTCATGCCAATGGCATCTACTGGAGATAATGAAATAATCCCTGGGAATAGATTGAGCATGAAGATAATGCATACGCCACTGCCACAATATTGTGACAAATTTCTGATTTATGTACACATGTTCAAATCGTAATGCCTATAGTATTATTTTTTTTTCCCGGAACTCAATTATCTCTTGAAATTCTGATAATGAATTAAGGTTGTTAGGAAAGTGATAGAAACGTATTTTATGGGTCAGGTCAAGGGAAAAAAAAATAAAGCCATTATCTAGAAATGTGAATGATCTAAACAAAGCTTAGATTAAATTTACTTACTAAAGGTGAGGAAGCCATATCTTTGCTATCTCAGATCCTGACACTGATCCGTGGACACACACTCCTCATTGCATGTTCTCAAAATAACAATCTGAAATATCTCAGTGGAGATGAAAAGCACCATCAGGTAGGGCTTGATACAAAGCACCTCAGAGATGCTCTTTTACTACAGCTGCAAGAAGATTGTTGAGCAAATGAGATGAAAGGTTTTGTTTCTTCTTCTTCTTTTTTTTTTTTTTTTTTCTTTTTTAGCATTATTCTTTTGAGAATCTCACTCCATCGTATTTTGCCCTGGATAGGTCAGCGACTCTTTAATAGCTAAAGCCTGATGGAAAGGTACAGCCCTAAGTAGATGTAGCAGATCAAAGAATATGTCTCAAAAACATAATTTTTCTGTCTCAATAGATTCACACACATGGACATATGTTCTGCAGTCCTGAAAGACTAGAATCCTGGACTTGTCTCTGTAGAAATGAATTGGTGGTTTTCACTGGCTGTGGAATGCCTTATGTTGAAGAATTGGAGCAAGTTGAGAGTCAATGCAAGTAGCACATATAGGCTCTCAGATGCAAAACTAAGCAGAAGGAGGTAGTCAGAAGGGCATAAAGCAATCTCTATCTCAGTCTTTTACCCTGATGGTACTTCCAGAGCCTGCAAAATATCAGCATTTTTGTACGCAAGCTCCCGGTGCAGGGAACTTATTTTTCATGTTCTTTTTTAAAATGAATTTTTCAACTTCAGAATTAAAAAGAAGGTACTGGTTGAAAACTAAATAACCATTCCTATAGTTATAAACACATTGTTTGAATCATCAGCTCGACATTTGCACAGAGACGCATTAAACTGGTTAATGTGCAGAATGATAACTAAACATCTGACCACCTGGTTGCATAGCATTTAGAAAGAAATTGTACAGTCAAGAAATAGAAACCAATTACAGACCTTAAGAAAGACTACGAAAGTCACATATCTTGTAAATATGAATCTGAGTAACTTAATAAAAATACATTTTTTGCCAGCTGTTTCCAGATTTGCTAAATCAAAGTAAATGGGTTTTTAAAGCCATCTAGCAGATGGAAGGAAAATGTTCAAATTTCCTAAAGTGTTAATGAAATCTAGTTGTAGGAAAATTGGAAAAAACAAAGAATAGATACACAGATTTTAATCGTTATGTGAAACCAACAGCTGTCAGAATAGTGTACTAAAATAAAATAAAAAGAAGGCAGGTTAACTCTCCCATTTTCTTAACAATGAAAGTGGCAAAAGAAAAAGGGAAAATGTGAAAAAATGTTGATTTTTCTTTTTGAAATGTTTGTTATTGAGGGCCATTTTTTATTAAGCAGTAGGTATAATGCAGGACAACGCACTCATAAATACACTACTAGTGAGACTGGTAATGATTTAAACGATAGACATAAATCCATTTAAATCTATACTTAGGGCATTGATAAAGACCAATAGCCTGAAACATTTTAAGTGTTTCAAAAGTTTTAGTGCAAGTATGTTTATCTCCCTATGGGGAGCCTCACGCAGGGCTTAAGAGAGTTTATATACACACCTGTACGATTCAGACAATGAGGCAGAAAGACAACAGCATTTCTGAATCATAATAGCAAAATTTAAGTAATAGTTGAGATGCCTAGTAAAGGGCTAAAGACTTTATTCTCATTATCCACTGAAATAAAAACCCAATTTTATATCCTTCCATTAGGCAGGAGAAAAGTGGAAAAATGGAAGACTTCTGTATTGATTGTAAGCAGTCTCCTTTAGTTTTACTTATCAGAAAAAAAAAAAAAAAAACAAAAAAGCTGTAGTGTTAAATTCAAATCAAATGAAGGCCAAACCTCCCACAAGATAATAAGAGCTGTTTAGAGTAATTTTATTTAAATCTTTTAAATAAACAAACAAGCAGAGACATTTATTTGTTTTATGATTTCATCTTGTTCTCTTTGATCACCATTTGTACACACAACAATTTATCTTTGCTTTCTGATCCCCTGCTTTATGGGTCTTTTGCCATCCTTTTTGACTTTCTACTTGAAAATTTCTGATCTTCAGATTATGCTTCCTTTTTGACTTCTTGCACAGGTATTTTTTTTATATCATCAAACTGACTCAGCAAAGAGTAATTACTGACTCCCAAGAGCACTCAAAAGTCATAGAATCATAAAATGGTTTGGGTTGAAAAGGACCTTAAAGGTCATCTAACCCTCCTGCAAGGGTAGGGACAACTCCCTCTAGACCAGGCTGCTCCAAGCCCCATCCAACCTGTCCTTGAGCACTTCCAGGGAGGGGGCATCCTCTATCTCCCTGGCAACCTGTGCCAGTGTTGCACCACCCTCACATTAAAGAATTTCCTCCTAATGTCTAACCGATATCTATCCTCTTAGAGTTTAAATCCATTACTGATTGTCCTAGCACTACATGCCTTTGTAAAAAGTCCCTCTCCAGCTCTCCTGTTGGCTCTCTTCAGGTACTGGAAGGACACTATAAGGTCACCTGTACCTCTTCTCCAGTCTGAACAACCCCAACTCTCTCAGCCTGTCTTCGTAGGAGAGGTGTTCTTTTCCTTGGATCATCTTTGTGTCCCTCTGAACTTGCTCCAACAGCTCTGTATCCTTTTTCTGCTGGGGATTCCAGAACTGGACACAGTACCCCAGGTGGGGTCTCATGAGAGCAGTGCAGAGGGGCAGAATCATCTCCCTCACCTGGCTGTCTTTTGATGCAGCCCGGGATACAGCTGGCTTTCTGGCCTGCAGGCACATATTGACAATTCTTGTTAATCTTCTGATCAATCAACACCCTTAAATACATTTTCTCAGGGATGTTTTCTGTCTATTCTCCCAGAAGTCTGTAAGTACTCTGAGTAGGGATATTGCTCACTTATAATTTGTAAGGTGCTATAACTGGTTTTGTATCATGATAAAAACTTAATAATTACCTCAAAATTTTGCACAGTTTTATTTGATTTTCAATATTAAAAAATCCAGTATAAAAATATTTCACATAATAATAATAATTATAACTACAATTTTAATTTAAATCTAAACAAATGCATTGCTTGACTACTTTCAATATTGCTAAAATTAATTTTAATAAGAAATATTTAATTTCTTTACTTTTAAAATATCTTTTTAATTCCACAGTCTTCTAGCATAAATAATACTGAAAACATTCCAAAATGTTTGTTTTTTTTTTTTTCATACACTGATCTTGTTCTAATGCAAATATTTAAGGTTTCATTTTTTTCTTTGAAATCACAATGGAAACTACTTCTGAATAGTGGAACTTCCTTTTGAACAAGAACCCTGTTCTCCAGTATGTCTTGTTATAATATTAGCCTCAGTTAGTTCAATGGAAGTTTAATGTTATTTGAGAAATATATGTTGAGAATTTTCAACAAAATATGTTTTGTGACAGCACACAAACTCGATTATGGGGAAACTGTCTTCAGGATAGTTTCTTATATTAAAAAAGAAAAAAAATCAGTATTATCAGTAGCATGCTACAGAGTGTATTCATTGGAATTTGTAGGCTCAATTTCTCAGAACTTGAATTTAGCCATTTCTCAGTTCAAAGATGTTCTGTAAGCACCAGTGTGTAATCTGTTTCTCTTTTGTGCTGCAAAATCTTTGGAAGATGTTAGTTACATGACATAGAGACAACCAAAGAAGCTTTTGAAATCACAGACACTTTTTCCAGATAGATATTAAAGATTTTGCCCATCTCCCATTCTAAAGACCTGTGATCTATCGTTACCAGTATAAATAAATCTATATAATTAATGGGGTCCTTAAACTTTTTGTGTTAGTTTCAAATTTTGAGTTGTAATGAGGCTTATTATTTAAATTTATCAATTTTTAATTTTAATTCATTAATGAAAGGAAAAAGTAGTAACAGCTTAGTATATGGACATAAAATAGTGCTTCATTCATCTATATATTTTTTTCCTTCAAAAAGTTTATGGATGTTGGATAATTCCCCTGATAGAATTGCCAACTGCAATATTCCTGCACCAGAAGAGATTCTGAAGCATTAACAAAAATATCATTCTTCTAGTGTTTATTTTGATAGCCACAATCCCAAAAGACTCAACTATTTTAGAACAACTTGCAATCCTTACGCAGCCCAATATCCACAGAAATTTTGAAAACAGAGATATTGTAAGGCAGAAGTTGAAACAACTTCAGCAGAATCACTGATTCATGTTACCCAGGGAGAGATTATTATTAATTCATATTTGAGTGAAACATTTATGCTGCTATTTCTATTGACCTTTTTAATTCTACCTTACTGTCTGTGTCTAAAATGGTAAGATAATAAAGGGTGCAATACTTTATCCAGACTTCCTACTCTTCTACTATAATATTTTGAATACTTTCCTTTCAGCATACTTGCAGAAATTGTTGAATTTTCTTCAGTCTTAAGGTAGAGTTAGGTAAAAATTTCGGTGCTAATGACACTTCACTACTCCCATCCTCTCCCCCTCTTTCTTGAATAACATTTTTTAAAACACAAAACTTCACATTCAGGTTTCCCTTCATCTAGGCTAAGATTAGATTAATTAAAAAGTGTTAATCTAGTTATGGTGAAAATTAATGATAAAGTTAAGGAGCTCCTGAGTCTTGCACTACACATTTGTACTTTGAAGGCGTAATGCAAATATTACCTTTCTAGAACATTTTTTGATGATGGAAGCTTCAGAGTATTTTATCCACTCCAATTTAGGCCTGGGAAAGTTTATGAAGTCAGGACCTTCCTATGCTTTTATTATTTATATAATGACAGGTATGTATTTTGGACATAATGTATATGACTCTGGGGCAAGATTAGTGCATTTATTACTCTCACAAACCAATTACATGTCAAGTCTTTGTCAGTCAGACAGGAAAGAGCTTTCCTCCACAGAAGACTTCAGAGATGGACACTGCCTGTGGGAAGGAGCTGATCAATATGTTGATTAAGGCACTTTGCAGCTCTGAATATACTTTAATTAAATCAAACCCAGAAACCATTATGTAAAGATTTAAGCCTCTGTGAGTCAGGGAAGAGTGAAACAAACTCCTTTATAAGTGTGCATAATGTACTTTGTAATAAAATCTTTAATATATTACTGTACCAGATGATCTGTAAAGTGTATATGGACAGGTGACAGGTAGGATTGGAAGTATTGTACCAAATACTGTAGCAGCCTCAGTTTGAATGGATTTGGTAATAAATAGTTATGTAGCCATTATGGTATCACTTTACCAGTGTCTGTGTTTCTCTCAGAAAAACAAAATCACAAAGAAGCCTGGACAGACTGTTAATCCTGGCCAGACAAAAATTACTTCTTCTTCCAGAAAGGTGATTTACTCTGTGGCTTTATGAAGTGACAAAGCACAATGAAATGAATACATTACAAAAACTGAGGAACGATGACACAAATGAGGAACAAAATATTTCCAGAATAATGCTAGCATTTCTCAAATTGAAATTAAAGCAAATGATGGGAAAATGTTCATATGACTTTCAAGGAGGAAATATAGTCCTTCTTCTTCAGAGATAACCCAGTTTGTGCTGTGATTTTCTTTCTAGTCTTCAGACACTAGTGTATCAACAGAAGGTCTACAGTTGATCAGGAGTCATTGGTCATTATGAAATAATATTTGACTCTCCTGGTGTAGATGCTGTCTTTGAAATACAGGAAATGTTTGTTCCTTCTGATGTGTTCCATTTGTATAGTCTTTTGCCCGTTTTTTACAAGATCCCGTGTCTGACCTGATGTTCAACATCAACCTCTTAATCAATGCATGTGGATACTCTTTGGCAATGTTAAAAATTTACTACATACATCTAGAGAAACCAAAAGTAATAAAATACAGCAAGTACTCATACTATCAATCAAAATTAAGTTCCAGAAAGTTGGACTTTTTGATTAGATCAAAGTTTCCGTTCTTGTAAGTCCTGTTTAAAAAAAAGATCCTGATGACTATCTTACTTATTATTCAGAAATTTTTCTAAATGTGATGATTAAATTATTGTAAAAACTAGTTTCAAGAGAGATTTATAGGGTTTAATCTGTAGATTAAACTAAGGCTTAACTTGTTTTTTTGTCTCATTTATTTTCTTTTTCTGAAAGAGCTAAGATGTCCTTTCTACAATGAGTATTTTATATTAATTCCAGTGCTGCTGCCTGTACAGAATAGATTAACTTGGATTTAACTTGTTTTGTGCAAAAGGATACCCAAGAAGAGCCAAAATAACTAAATTGGTTTTTACTTTTGTATTTTTGTATTTGGATGGCACTCTGAGTTACCTCAAATTCACCAAAAATTAAAGGCTAAAAGGGGAAACTCCAACTGAGCTTTGGAAAGAAAAGAGAATAATGCATAGATTTTACTGCATTTATTGGAATTCTTTGGTGCTTATAGTTTAGTCTGTTCGCACTGTTCCCATCTGCAGCACCAGCTTGCCTTTCTTCCCTTAGGACTGCAGGGTGTTTTAATAATAGGCCTTCAAGACCCCCATGGCAACAAGAAGTCTGATAAAAATAAGAGAAAAAGGAGATGGAGTGATCCCTCGAGAAGGAAAACATATTTTCCACTTTTCATTTCCATTTCACACAGAATGATGGGCTGAACTAATAAAAGCCTACTGGCATTCCAACAAACCCAAACAGAGTTTGCCTGTTGGGTAGTAATTATATGTTCCAAGGATTCACATACATAATTAAACAGTGTTCTGTTTCTTTAAATACATATAATCAAACAGAAGCCAAAACAGTAAAATGATCTCCTCATTCTTACTTGAACTAGAGAACAGTAAGAAAAGTTCTCCAGCAAAATATTCTTTTCCTGCATGTTCTAATTGTTTGATTTACAGATTGGTTGATTTACAGAAATTGATTCAGTTGCCATCAGTAATCTTAGGATATTATTCACCTGCAAAACACATTGTTATCATTTGGCCAGAGTAGAAAACTACATCAGGTCCTACTATCAAGACATATTCTAACTCTAAGCAGCTCTTTTGAGTTTGGTTATAATCTATTTAAATTTTGCTTGCCATTAAGTACATGCATGTCAAATTGACAGATATACAGTTATGGAACTGTAAGAAATGTTTTGCCCAACCCTCTGCCTCCCATCAGCCAGCTGTCACAAGATTTCCAACTGCTTTTCTTTTCCTGAGTGAGGTTTCTGTGCCAGCCACCCCTGTGTTTTTCTTTTAGGTCACCTGCAAGGTGCATTGCCTTTTCCATGACAACCTGTTGGTTGCACAGAAGAGAGAGTGCCTCTGGCTGAACTGATCCTGGGGGTAAGCTATACACCAGCAGCTGCCAGACAGTGACTTCACTGACAACCAGGGAGGGCAGGAGAGAAATAGCTCTGTAAGCATTCATGGCACACATGAGAGAAAGGTTTCTAATTTCACAAAATTAGGCTGTAGATTTTTCATATTTTTGCCAATAACCTTGTAATTTCAGGAAAGAGATGCAAGGTCACCTTTTTGTCATGTGAGGATATCTGCAGACATGCTTTGTAAACTAGTTCACTGAGAAGATTAGGGATGTCTCAGACAGTATTGATTAATTGTATTGGAGCAGCATCTCTGACACCTAATCATACAGGTTAAATGCTATTTGCATATTTGAATACCCTCTGCCTTCCTCTTCTTACAGCCCTATTTCATCAGAGAGCTTTTAATGAAGGCAGAAAACAGTAAAAAAACAGGATAAAGTAATATGTTGCTCCCACATAAGTAATTCTGCTTTCTGAGCATATAAACAATCTAATTCCTGTCATTGTTTTTCTTGTATATCATGGCAAAGGTGGGTTTACCAATAAGTTCTGGAAGCTCTTTCTGGTGCATTATAAGAAAAATACTGTTGGGTTTGGAAGCTGTCTGCCTAGAATATGACCATTTGGAAGCTGTAGCTTGAGTATTAACTCTGTGATAATGCAGTCACCAAAATACTCCCTTTTATGGCTCTGGATACGTGTGTGGAAAATTAATTTTATTTGTCAAAGTTCTAGAAGAGGAAAATATCTTAATAAGGTATTATATAATAATAATAAAATACCTTAATAGGGTATCACCATGATCCATAAAGAACTCTGCCATGATGGATAGGAAGTAGAGAGTGATCATATCTCTAAGAGTTTTGTGCATAAAGATTTTCTTGCCTACTCAGCATCTCTGCAGTCGTATGACTTTGCAAATGTTAATAAGGGAGGTGGCTTAGAATTTGAAGAGCTCTTCAGATAAACTCAGGTGCAAGAAAATCCCATCAGTGATATAGAAGATAAAAAATAATTTGATGTCAGTGTTCCTGAGTGAGTTCAGAGAGCTGTATGCTAGCTTACGGTTTGTGAAGAAATCCTATAATTAAAAAACAGTCAAAAGCAGCACAGGGCCATGTTTTTAGCTAAGGAATTGTCATCACATAGACTTTTTAGAAGACTATAATTGTTACGTGGTGTACTGTGAGAAGCTATTAAAATGACTGTGTTTCAGAAAGGCTGTTTGTGAGCTGTTTATTAATGATATTGTGATTTCAGAATGATTTCAAAGTTCTAATTAATCATCTGGGACTGGTCACCAAGGCAAATCCCTTAAATAAGGAAGAGTAAAATAAGAATTTCAAGACTGTCCGTCAGAAAGTGTGTGATGTGTCTTTATACAGATCTGTAGTTAGTATCTGTAAGGGCTTGGTTTTGTGTTCTGAAAAAATAATCAGGACAACAGTATTCCTTTTTACAATTTTTTGTTAATAGAAACAGAATTTAAAGTTATCTTTGAAAATAAAATGTATTTCTGGTTATTTACTTGGTTTGAACAAATGGTTCAAAACACTGTTCATGCATCTCATGTCTTCTGGTGTCTTCTAGATCCACAACAGTTCTGAAGATTTACAATTAACACAAACCAAAATAAGACAACATGTAAGAAATATCCTTCTCCTTTTGCTTTTTTCACATCCTGTGTCTTTATTACTACTCATTTTGATCAAAGGAGTGACAGTAGATACCCTGTAAGGAAATCAAATGTTGATTCAGGTTTGTCTTTTGTTTTTTTCTTTCACAGTTGAAAATATAGTACAGATAACATGGAAAAGGAGGGAAGAAAAGTTGGGAAGAACATCTTAAAAGGATGCCCCATCTTTTATGTGTGTGTGATTAGTGGCTATGGGAAATTACACTTGAACTTTTCTTAAAGAAACCCAAAATTGTCAGCATTGCATGACAGTCACATTAAACATTATTTGCCTGAGGGAGTATAAAAGAGAATGGTCCTTTATACTGGGTACACCAGTTACCTGTTTTCTATCAGCTCATGCTACCAGATATTTCTTGCCATGGCTCCTTGAAGATTCAACATTTTTATTTGTAATTATTTTTCTTAAAAGTGTCAGGAGCTATTCTAGCTGAGAACTCTGGCTAGAGCACTTCTAAGTCCATGATAATAATACTGATGTAGTGACAAATACTTTTCTGTCAGCATAAAGGAATATAATTTGGCACATTTGACACTGAGTCATACACGTGATTTCTTTTTTAATATATTTTCTCAAGAGAATATTCCCAGAATAATGAATGCAGAGAGGAGTGAAGAGATCTTCAGGTGAAAAGAGAGAATCTCTATTGCACAGGTGAAATGCAGGATTGATTGTCGTTAGGTTCATTGTTATAATTTATTGGGGTCATATGTTTGAAAGGGGAAATAAAACTAAAATTCTGAAACACTATCCTTGGTACCTTTGCGACAGGAGAGTCTTACTATTAGACCTTGGAAAAATTCCAAGTCAGGTATTTATATTTTACCTCTCTAGAAACTGCAGGGATTTTTATTAGATTTATTACTCCAATTTTTAGAACACAACTGTTATTTCGTGTTCACGGAAAACATAAAAGCAGATATTTGTAGAGCTTTGGGGAAAAAAAATTCAGGGAAAGAAGCAACATTTTTCTGCGCAGGTGAAATTAGTTATTATTACTACTTACAGACCACTTGGCATAACTCTAGACAAAGTTGAAACATCAAGATTAAGCCTTTCCAAAATTAATAAATTTATGGTTGATGACATATGAAACCTGTAAGAATTTCCAATTCTCTGACTGAAGAAGGTGAGCTAAAACTAACAGCCATTACAGGAGAACTATTAGTGTTACCGTGTTTCCTATATTGATAAGGCTTTTATATATATATGTGTGTATATATATATATATGCACCTATGTATACATATAAAAATAAATAAAGATATATGTGCATATATATACTTTATATATATATATATTTATAAATTGGTGTATATATATATATATAATTATTTTCATGCATCTTCTGTTCTTCATTTTTTATTCCAAAGAAGAAATACTAATTATTCGTTATAATTACAATTTTATTTTTCAGACCAAGGAGGTGCCAAGGGAAATCAAATAATTATCTAACCTATTGGCTGATTACCTAGAGTGCCACTACTGGAGTGCATAAGTGCTCATAATTGGGGTGGATGGAACCGTATATGATCCTACATATATATAAACATAAGAATTAATATAAATTATTATGTTTTTAAAATTCTTTCTACACACTGCAGCAGCATGTGAACACTGAAGTGGAAACCATAATTCAGGCATAAATGACCCATTCTCTCCCTTGAATAGACCACTGGTTAGAGCATGAAGCTGAAAGTCAGAAGACTTGGCTGCTGTTTCCCATTGTGCTGTTTGCTTGCTCATTGAGAGTGCCTGAAAGTTGGGCTTCTCTGTTTCAGCTTTCTCCTTGTCATAATAGGGCTAATGAAATTTGCTCTCCTCTCAGATATGCTATAAAACTCAAAAATAGGGAAATGCTCTGTGGTTCAAGCCTCAGCACAAATGCAAAGTGTGATTTTAAGATTACTTGGTGTTATAGCTAGGTACTCTTTTGTCATTACCCTGATTACACTTTCAGTGCTTTTGAGATTATATGAAGATGCTAACAATCTGCTGAGTTGTTATGACAGTGCTTGTTGCTTCATTCTAAAGACCATCCTACCCTGACTTGGCTCTGTTAATACATAGTGGGGACAGACACCTCAAGCTGATTAAGCTGTAGCATTCAAACTTGTATCCAGGAGGAACAAACAAAACCAGACAGCTGTTGCTGAAATATCTGTTGTTGCAGTTGGCACTTTTTCTGCTGTTGCTGCTCCCAGTTTGTGGCCCCCAAGGTCTAAGTGACTCTGATCAGAGTTTGCCTAAGCCAGGAAGATGAAGCCAAATTTTGTAATGAGAAAATTGAAGTGCTAGCACAGAAGATTAGTACCCCCCTGCTGCTTACTGTAGGATGATGGGACCTTAGTGAAGGAAAGCTTAGTACAACAGTGTCAGTAAATGCAGAAGCTTCTGACTGCAAACAAAAACAGTATTTTGGCATTTTGGCTCAATGGCATCAGAATACTTTCACCATCTAATTAGATTACAGTTTAAATGCATGCACATTAAATGTGTGATGTTATTAATCCTGCAGCAGAAAATCTAAGCAAACGTGACCAGCTGTTCCATTTTGACAGATTAAACTTTTTTTTCCTATTCCCTAATAAAATGTCCTGCTGCCCTGGTGATTTTTCTATGCTCCAATAGATGTTTATGTAAGAGCAGAGACCATGATCTACAGCTCTGCTCTCCCAAGAGAGCTGTGTGTCCATTAGGCTGGAGAGTCATAATTTTTCTTGTTCTAGCTTTGTCTCTCTCTTTCCCTCCAAACATCTAATTATTTCACAGAATGTGGAACAGCTTAAATTTGCAAAAGTTAAATTACTTCTCACCATCCTTTATCCGAAACTGTAGAGTCTACACTGTTGATTCAGGAACTTGCTTGAAACACAGGAAATGGGGATTTAAATCCCCATTCCAGGAAGTGGAATCTGACTTCTAGCACCTCACATCTTGATGAAGTGTTATAACCTCTGAACTGTTATATACAGGAGAGTAGATACTCTTACTGTCTTCTGTTTCAGCTATATTTTGAAAGAAAGAAAAAAATGGGGTCTGCCTCATTTTTGTAAAGGAAGGTCTAGTTGCTTTATCTTTCAGGAGGATTCAGAATGTGCTAGGAGAGCTAGAAGAAGGAAGCAGCCCTAGGAAGTGTGATTAAAGAAGGGATGGGATTTATTTTTTTCAAGTCTTTCTGATATGTTTCCTGTCTCTTGCTTTACCCTCCTCTTTTTTCAGCATTTGCCATGCAGTAAATCCTTACTATGAAGCTACTTATTTCTTTCTGACACTCGTGACAGAATCTCTGAATTTTACTGAAAATTCTTGAGTATGGTATGTTGCCCAGATACTCAACCACTTACCACAGTGTAGGGCCTGAGTTTTGAGTCATAGATTAACCTTCACCAAGGCAGCTACATTAAGATTACAACTGCTTTAACTTCTGTCTTTAGCTGATGGTTTGAGCCTTGGTTTGGGAGCTTCTGTTTGATGCTAAGAGCAGCTGTGAGCTGCAGAACCTCTCAGTAACCCCAAATTAAATGGAATTAAATGTGGACCTCATCAGCTGTACAAGCTCTTTTAAGAAGTTTGTAGCTCAACTGGGATGCAGTCACTGGCGTCCAGTCTTCTGTTTTCTGCCAACAGATTCCATGTTAAAACTTTCACAGCTCCTGAGAGGAGTAGGACTGTACTTCAAAGTGTGGAAATATGCTACAGGGTATCAGTATGGCAGTCAAGGGTTCAGAAATGCCCTGATGCTCTTGTGTGTCAGGTTTATCTACACCTGCAGTGTACAGCTGTCACTTTTTTGGCTCTGTACTATATGTTTCATTGCGGGAGGCACATGCTGTTGTAGGAAGGCTCATTTAATGTGTAAATACTTTGTAGATGTTCTCCCCTCTTGCGTTCCTGCCCTGTTGAAGCTCTGCTGATTACACACTGGCTTCTTACAATGTTATTCAATCTGTCAAAACCCTATTTTTCCCTGTATTTCATGTTTTTAAAAGCAGAAATAAGGGATACACCTAGAAAAACATGAGGAGTTAGTATGAAAGAAGACGCTAAATACTGTCTAGTAGTTATCTAATTTCTTGGGACATGATGCTGTCCATTTCACATTACTCAGGATTATATAGACTTTGTCATGTAAAAGATTAAAACAAGTCTAGCAAGCTTGCACTCTGACAGAGGAAAGCTTGCATGTCTGCCACATAAGAGTACTCCAGTATTTTAAAGAACATGAAAGTATTATTTGATAGAAAAGTCACTAATTCAAAATATCAATTTTAAAGCACTGATTCTTCATCGATAAAACATTATCAAAGCCCAAATTCTACAGGCATTAACTTGCAGTTCAGCTTTTAATCACAGTTTCAGAAATATAGTTGTTTTTTTTGTAAATCACCTCTGAGACTTACACTGAGCCATGAGTCTAAGGTACAATACTTCCAAAATGTACAAAAGAAAGAAAACTGACTCAGCTTCCAGTATTATGCACGCTTGGGGATGTGACCATCCAGTGAATGTTTGTCTGATAATGTAATACTTTTAACTTTTAACTAGCAGAAAATATTTTAAAAGCCTGAGGTAGTTAATGAGGACAGAATTTTATTTAGTTCTTTCTCCACACACCTCTAATTTTATATTCACCTAATGAAGAGACAGAGGCTTTCCTTTTTTCTGCCTTCTTACACAATGCATGCATTAGAATCACAGAATCCTTTGCTTTGGAAGGACCTTAAAGATCACCTAGTTCCAACCTTCCTGCCACAGGCAGGGATACCTTCCAGGTTGCTCAAAGCCCCATCCAACCTGGCCTTGAACAATGCCAGGGAGGGGACATCTACAACTTCCCTAGGCAACCTGTGCCAGTGTCTCACCACCCTCATAGGAAAAAATTTCTTTTTAGTTGCAACCTAAATCTAACCTTTTCCAGATTTAAACCATTGCCCCTTGAGCTGTCACACCCTTGCAAAAATTTTCTCCCCAGCTTTCCTATAGTCCCTCTCCAGGTACTGGACGGCTATTACAAGGTCTAGTTGGAGACTTCTCTTCTTCAGGCTGAACAATCCCAGCTCTCTCAGCCTGTCTAATAAGAGGTACTCCATTCCTATGATCATCTTTGTGGCACTCTGCACTCACTCCAGCAGCTCTGTGTCCTCTGTTGGGGACTCCAGAACTGGACACACAACTCCAGGTGGGGTCTCATGAGAGTGAAGTAGAGGGGCAGAATCACCTCCTTCGACCTGATGGCCATGTTTCTTTTGATGCAGCCCAGGATTTGGCTGGCTTTCTAGGCTAAAAATGCACATTGTCAGCTCATGTTGAGCTTCCCATTGACAAACACTAATTGTTTATACAATTATACGCCCCTTTAGCCTTTAGAATGCCTTTTAGAATGTTAGTAGTCTGTATTTTCCATTTAAAATAGTAATTTGTCTTTATTTGTGTGTTTATTACAACCTTTGCATTTTATTTTCTCCTTCACAGTAAATTTCTTGACCCAGTTAAATATAGAGGGCTGGTCTTTGTCCTGCCATTTCATAACATTAAAAAAAAAAAAAAAGAATGGATTGTCTTCAACGCAGTATGTGTCCTTTTTGGTATATGCACTTTTTCATGTTTCTTTAAAGTGGTTGACAATAGTAAAGGGGCTAAATATTTTTATTCTAAAACAAAATTTTGAAAAGCTCATGTGATTTTAATTTTCTAATATTTATTAATCTATTTTTGAATTAATGAAATATAATTTTTACATAGAGGTCAAAGTAGGGAAATTGCAGTGAAATTACTCAAGAATGCAGGCATCCTCAGTTCATATAGGGAGAGGGAGATGAAAAATTATATGTTCAAAGCTTTGGGCCAGAATTCAATAGTTCAGGTCTTAGAGTCATCTGTCATCTTAGTCTTCATTGCCTAAAACACTGCTGATTTAATTTTTTATTAAAGCAAAATTTCTTCTGAAATGAGGTTTCTGGGCAGAGTACGTGCCAGAAGGTAAAAATCTACATCTGGTTCTAAGACTTACCTGAAGGCTTCTTCATCATGCAGAAACACACTGTAGAATGAAATCAGAGTTCAGAAACATGACATTGCTAGTGCAAGCTTTTTCTGATGAGCATAACATGAGATGATAATCTCAAAAGGTAATGATGAATCTAGTAGTTTATGAAGGGCCTTTTTATGGTATTCAGTCCTTTGCAAATGCCACATGTGACACTACCCTTGGGCTCTGTGCCAAGCCTCAGAAAGTGTCACTTTGTTTAGAAAATTTCAGATTCGAAACATCCAGGTTTTTTTGGGGGGGGAAAGATCTTTATCAGCCCAAGTAAGTTTTGCTTTGACATCAATATTATTGCTTTTGCACTATGAATTGACCAGCTTTTGTGTCCATTTTGATATCTTTTTTCTTATTTTCTTACAGTTAAAAGCAGAGCATTAATATCTGCAAAGCAAACAACCTTGAAGCACTTCTACTGCTGTTCAGAAGTAATTAATGATAATGTCTTCTACTCTCACCCTGCACTTTCCACAGATACACATTTTTGCTCTTGTGATATGGAGACTTGAAGCACTTGCTCTACAGAGAAAATCATCCAGAAAGACATTTTCATTGTCAAGTATTTACCCAAGCCTTGCAGTCCTTATTGATCAAGACTGACACCTTCATCAAATAAGGCAATAAAATTTTTGCTATAGTCATTGAAATACTCACGTTCTGAACCAGCTTGAGCAAATATATTTTACAGTGATTATCTACAACTGGAATATAACTTGATCTTCTACTGTCTTATTCTAAACACTGGGAATTTTTTTGCTTCTTTCATGTTAAGTATTTTATCAATATAATATACCGATATTTATATTAGAATTGCTTCTACTGAACATTAGAACTTATTTGAGTCTTTGAAAATCAATTGTCTGTCTTTTGCTAGTGTTTCATACTTTTGACGTATGATTAAAAGACTGCACAGCAACAATTTACAGTTTAGCAAAATATACTTTTTTATGCTATCCTAAATGTTTAACAACAACTACATACTGCTGACTACATAAATTCTGACTGCCCTAAAAGAGAAAAATGTTGGTTTCACACACCTGGGACCGAATGTACTTGAAATGGCTCATGATTTTGCTGCTGTCCCAGGAGAATTAGCTTTGCTTATTGATTTACTGATATTTTTTTCTAAATGGTTGTTTACTCATGTGCAATAATCTCAGATTTTAGTCATATTTTGATAATATTCTGTAAAGATAGGATGGACAAATGACAGTCTGTGCATTGCATAACTGTCGACAGTTACTACCCTGTACTATTTCACAGATTTCCTTTCTATCCAGTAGTGTCTTTGTTTTCCTTTTTTGTGAATGTTGATTTTCTACAAACATTCAGGAGGCATGGCTGAATTTAACCCAGCTACTTAGAGTTAATTTAATCAAGTTAGCTTGTATAATAACAGCAATGAAATCACAATGTTCTCACATTCAGTATTGTGTGTACACACCCATTTGGGACACTCAGAACCTAGGGGATTAATTTCTTAAAAGAATTGTTTCATTCCTTGGTAAACTAAGTAGCTAATTGAAATCAGGTTTAAGGGATATCTAGAAAAATAACTGTGGTGTAGAAGTAGTCTTCACAGTGCTGACATTGCTCACAAAGTTATTACATACCTTAATCTCATTCATAACTTAATGTCATTCCCTGCTGACCACCTTCACAGGTAGTGCTGGAGAACTATGCTGTAGAGAGTAAAAGGCTTTTTTGATCTAAAAGGAGACAGGAATGGTAGCAGAAATGAAGTCCAGTAAGAGCTGCAGCATAGCAAAGATGGCTTAGGGGGTCCCAGACACCAGGCTGGATCATAGGACCACAGTAGGAAGAAGTATCACATAAACTGATAATGTTCTTGTATTCTTCTGTAGTAACTCATTTCCAGACATACTTGGAGAGAAAATATTAGGTGAGAGTGTCCTGGTCTCACCCAGTACGAGCGTTCCACAGTTCCTGTGTCCTTACACCAGGAACCATTTCCTTGTTAAAGTACACAAAAAGCTAATGATGAAATATACATTCATGTATCTTGTCAGGTGGGGGGGTAGAGGGCAATGTCCGTTTGGTTTTCATTCTTAAAACTATCCAGTTCTGAAAATTTTGTGGTCATTTTTCTATTTTGACTGAGATTTATATTTCCATGGGCTGAGCCCTTAAACCAGAAAGACAGGTATGTCTTGTCATGTATTAGGATACTGGTTATATAACTCCAACTTTTCCAGAAATTGGAAGCCTTGAAATACCATTAAATTGAAGAATAAGAGTGACATGTAACATGAATCTGACAAAATACTTGCTATCATTTCTTTTAAAAGAAATGATCATTTCTTGTGCACAAGAAATTTGAGTATGTTTTTCACACTTATTGGATGTTGACAAAGGATGAGGCTATTGGCTGAGTCCAAAGAGAATATGGCCACAAAAAACACTGCAGATTTTCCAAGGACATTTATCAGATGGGTGAAAAATGGAAAAACACCAAATGACAGGTCGTGATAGACAAGGGTCTTGGAGTATGAGGTCACAAGGAGGACCAGAAAGGGATCACTATCAGTGCTTACGAAAACAAAAGGATTTCCTGATCATGAGGGGAAAGCAGTCATAGCTGTGTGCTCTATTTGTTTTTATCCCTCAGAGCTATCATACACAGCATATACTACATCTCTGAGTAATGTGTGTGAAAACGAACTTCATTTAAAAGAACTGGATATTACTTTTTTAGCTGTCAAAAATGCCCTGTGTACCGAACAAATCCACTGTATCCATACATTCAGATAAATTCTCGAAGGCCTTATGAAAGATAGGAGGCAGTGAACAGCTAATTTGAGACTCAAGACAGGAAACCGAAAATCAATGCCTAACACTTCACTGGCTGTCCTACCTCAGGTCTGGGTTTAGAATCCCAGGGGCTGAGACAATAACAAAATACAAGTTCTAATCATAGGAATCCATAGGAATATAAAGTTTGGAGCCAGAGTGGGATATGTAGTGCCTTTTCAGAAAAGGAATCTGAGCTACTCAGTTATATCACCTGAAATAACAACTAATAACAATAGATTCCTATGCAAGTCTCTTCAGGAAACTGTGTATTAAATAAATTAAATAATGGTTGCAATTATAAGAAAGGAAAATATTTTTCAAATATTTTGACTTCTGTCTTGATTCTGTCTTAAAGACTAAGTTGGGTATTTCCATTTACAGTTGAATTTGGGTTTTCCCACCTCAAAATAAGAAGGTAAGAAATCAACACTTGTTTTCTTCTAAACAACTCAGTGAAGCAAAAACTGGTGAAGTGAAAGCATTCATTCTCCACCACCCATCTACCTGTCAACAATTTATTTGAAAGGTTTTCACAGTTCATACTACCTGCACAAATTCCCTACATATACTCTAAGAACTTCAATAAAGTATCTTCCAAAGCTACTAGCTCCCACCATTAGAACCTAGCTGCCTCTCCTGTCCAATTTGTAAGTACAGTATCTCCGAAGTCAAAATTAACTTTTTTCCTATATTTACAGAGGAAGCACTGCATACTAATTTGTGGATCTGTGCAATGTAAGTGCAAAGAATCAGTATCAAGGGAAAGTGGACTAGGTACTTAACAAAACAGGCATATTTTTTGGTAATGATCCAGACCATGACAATTCACAGAAATAAATCACTTTGTATACTGTACTAATTTGGAATGAATGGCAGACAGAAATGACTTATGGATATTTGGAGATAAAGATCAAATAATATATTATTGTTAAGATGTGTTCCCCATGATTTGCAATGAGTTTTAATATGTGTCTTTGGTTCTCTTTTAATATACTTGCTTCTTTAATGTCCACCTGCATTAATTTGCTTTATGAGAGGAAGAAATATACTTCAAGATGGTTTGATGGCCTAATACTTAATCATGCTAAACCGCCTTCAGCCTTGGTCTGTATTAAATGTGTGGCTTTTTTCTCACTGATGCCAAGAATTTCTTGGATGTAAAACTGGCAACCTCCCCTGCAGAGAAAGGTGAAAGAGTACCCAGCAATGGATGATGCTATAAAAACCATACTTTTGTTGCCAGGTCTCTAATTAAATTACCTTTTATTGCATTTTTAAAATTATTTATTTCTCTTCTCTAAAGCTTTGTCTTGCCTCATAATCAAGATTTAAGATCTAAATATTGCTGTCCTTCAACTGTTCTCCAGCTAAACACTCCTTACAATCATCACTATATTAAAGCTTGGAAAAATAAAATCGTGTTTAAATAGAATACCAAATTGCCATTAGATAAAATTAATGATACCACAGAAGAGGATTTTCAAAATAACATTGCCCAGAAGCTCTATTTCCCTCAAAAATCAAATTTCATGACAGATACAAAGGCTATTGATGTCTAAAGTATTACCTGCATGCATCCAAGTGACACATAAGGCTAACTCATAATCTGCCTCACACTTAAGTCTTCAGAGCATCCGTCCACATCAATAATTTAATCTTTTTAATTCCCTAGGTATTTATAATCCTTATGGAGTACATGTTCAGGTTGCTTGATCTAAGTAACTCTGTGCCTAACACAGCAGCTTGTGTGCAATCCACTTGTTATGCCTCTCTCCCAGATGAGTTTTCTGTGAAGCTCAATCTGTTGTGTGTTCACACCACATTTTATATAATTCAGAAACATATTAACAGAACACACTTGCCGTTACTGCTTTTATTTAAAATTATGGGGTAGTGTCAGACATCTTTTTTATCAACAGCCACTAGAAAATTACAGCACTTTTCCATTGAGCAAGAGACTTCCATTTGAAAGCTTTTCTTATTTCATGAAGCTTCAGCACTCTACATCCAGCCTGCTGGGGCCTGCCACATGAGGGAAATAGAATCTATATTGGGTGAAAATATGGCAAACCAGCAATATTCATAAATCTGATCTAAGAGAAAGCAGTAAGAAAACATTTGTCAAAAAAGAACAGGGAGACACTTCCTAAAAAAAAAGTTAAACTCTTAAAAAGAACTGATGTAGTGTAGCAGAAAACGTCTGATAGTGGAAGTTTTTAAAGCAAATGTTACTAACATTATTATGGGACAATGAGTTTAAACACTGCATAATGTAATAAGGAAAACATTTACAATTGTATTGAAGAAGCGAGTAATATCTTAGAAGCAAAGGAAAATGCCTGAAATAAGCTTAGCATGCTTTCTGCTGGCTTGACAGAGAGGTTCATTTTGTTTTATTTAGTTCAGCAACTCCCTGCACAACATGAGGGCTCTCTCATGATTGATGTTTTAATAATGTTAAGGTGGCACCAAGTTTGGCCCATGCAATGAGGGACTTCAATATCTGTTTGTATCTGCTCTAATCATGGCCTGCCATGTAGTAAGATGGCAACACGGGCAGCATTCTCAGCCTTGTGTAATGTCAAGACAAGAAGAAATTCCAAAATACAACAAATTCCTGTAAAGAAAATGACTGAGTACAAAAGCAACAATTGAATACATTCTGGTGTCTCAAGTTCACTGTTTGCAGGTTGACCAAAATGGTTTGCATTCAAGTATCAGAAGCAGAAACACATAACATGTAAATAACCTCATCGTGGGAATAGAAATTACATTTTTTCTCTGTTTTTGACAAGCTAGTTGACAGATTTAAGGTTTTAACTGAACACTGAATATATCTGGTTTCTGTGTTTTGAATCACTGTACTGCCTCGTGATCAGGAAGACTGCTGTTCGTGACTTATCACAAGTGTGGTGCTAAGACATTTACAAAGAAATTCCCATATTGCCTTAATTGCTGCACTGTGCCAGTATTTGGGGTCATTACACTATAAGACTATTGAAGTAAAAATCAGTACAGGAAATAATCTCTTCATTCAATTAAAAAAAAATATTACTTATTCTGGACCATTAAAGTAGTTGGTTGCAAGAAATATTTTGTTCAATGCAAGTAATGTGGAGAATGAATACTTTTTAGCATAGTCAGATTCATTTTAGATGGTCAAGCATTATAGTAAAGAAGTAAAATACCTCTCAAAATTTAGGCCATTTTTTCTTTTGATATAAAATACACAGAGGCTTAGTGATCATGACCCTTTACTGTAAACCACTATAATTCAGGAAACACCACTACACCTGGCTTATTAGCTTTCAAACATAAATTAATCTGTTGTAAAATTAGGAACATACTATGGGACATATGAGGGATTGCAAAACCCAGAAATTCCAAACACAAATTTAAAACCATTCAGGCTGGTGTGTTCCTAGCCCCACTAAATCAGGAAAAATTAGTTTTGTTAACAACCAACCAGGTGGGAAAATGTTCAAATACTACAAAATGCCTATCAAATTTATTTGAAAAGCAAGCTGTTACCATATGCATATGAGAGGAAGTAAAACAGATTTTCAGATATGCAGTGACTGCTGTCAAGCTTGCAGCTGTATGAATTTAATGCTACATTGATGTTTCTACAGTAGATTTCCTTGATTTCACTTAGGTATTTGCCAGCTAGTATGATTGATTCAGTTTTACAAGCAGTTAAACTGGAAAACAGAAAAAATCTTTCTACTGTCTTTTCACCAGACAGGACCACATATCTGAATTTTTGACAGGAGGGGTCACTGAAACATATTATTGCAACGTTCAGAATCTTTGTGAACAAACAGACTACAGAAGGTATCATGGCTTCCTTAAAACTCTGGGATTTCTCACGTATAAATCTTCTCATCTTACAGTAACTTACATGTATTTTGCTGCACTGACTTCAGTTCATCTTCTGAGTCAGCAGAGGGTCTATATATCATTAGAACTCCTAGATAATGGGTATAACTTTCTATTTTAACTTTCTAAACATCTTCTTTGTTGATTTAGAAATGAAATCTGAAGCTAATCTGAAAGAAAGATGAAAGGGATTGGAATGTGTGGTTCAGTCCTATTGGAACCAATTATGTCTAAATGATTCCTTACATTTCTGTTTCATAGGCATTTTTGTCTTTACAGCAAATCATCAGATGAAATGTAATTTTTTATTTTTTATTTTTTATCTTTTGTAATTTCTTAAGTTGAAAATTTTTGGAAGCCACTCATGATTTTAGGTTAGGTAATTAACATCACTTTTCATAATGCATTTTTAAGTGGTAGCAATTCAGGCTATTCAGGAATCCAAATAATTTTAAAATATGTCCAATTGGGACCAAAATTCCAGCCACTGAGGAAAAGCTGAATGCATTTCTGAGTTCTCTCACAGGTTTGTCTCCCCTCTTTGACTGAGAGATGGAAGTTTGTATTAGATCTAGTGAATATAGAGTACAAAATCATTATCCTGAACTATTAGACTACTCAATGTGTGTGTTTTATTAGATATAAGTTCCTGCTATTTTGGTGACAGACATTTCCAGTGTTGTGCTTTTGTTCATTTCTAGTGAGCAAAAAATTTCTTACATTTTTAGAAGTTTCCTACATCCTTGACTTTGTTGCATCAAGATTGTGTGCACTATGCTGAACCGGGTTTTTTAACACCAGCAAGCTGTATCTTGTAACTGGAGGCTTTTTAAAACAACAATGACCTGTGGGAAGCATCTTCTAGACTGAATCTACATCATTTGTGTGACAATTTGTGGATGAGATTTCAGTGCTGACTTTATGCAGGTTCCTGGCTCCTTCAGCACAACCTCAGACTTCAGATGAGGCTTTGTTGTCTCTATTAGCAGCTCCTTTGCATTATGCAAGGCAGACTGAAACTGAACATATTTCATAATAAGTCATCCATTATCCATTGTCAGACATTCAAGATACAGTGCAACAACTAAATTCTGTCTCCAACTTATTATTAGGGAAGGGGATTTGACTAGTGGCTTTAAAGATATAAAGAAAGAAACATAAAAAAGACCAAGTAGACAGGTATGGATTGTTTTTTAATTTTTTTTCTACTTCTTCCTCACCTTATTTTTCCTAGTTCTGTTATTTGCATTTCTTCTATCATTCTCTGTAGAATTAAGTTCCTTGGAAAATGACTCTTGTTAAACACTGAAATGTCTAACAGAGGAGATAATTCAATTAGTTTGAATATTTTGGAACTGTCAAAATAAGTCTGAAATACCACCAGGCTGGATGGAAGTGATCCTGGTGTCTTACCCACTGGGTCTTGAACTGAAATTTTCAAATGGTGAATGGATGTCAGCAGTATGCTTTTTGTTGTTATAAGGACATAGAGTTTAATCAATCCCAGAACCAAAAGAACAAATCAAAGAAAAATGTATCAGCTATGTCACTGGTATTTCTATGATGTGCAAAAGATTCTCACGTAATCTAGTAAAACATGGGACATGATAAATTTTGCTTTACCTTGAAATGGATCAGGTGTGAACCAGAGATTTTTAAATGAATGACTGTAGTATATGCCAAGATAATAGTAAGCTAAATTTCTTAGGTTCAGCTGAAAGATCTAATTATTCAAATTTATCACCCCATGGTTGAGAAACCTCTCGCAGCTCTCTCTCCTCTGATTAATTTTCTCACCTTCATGCAGGAGGGGTGCTGGGACAGGTTTTCCCCTCTCTTTCAGTTATAGAAGGGAGGGCTCTTCCTAGCCCACTGCCCTCTTTCCATTCACCAGGGAGTTACACCCTTGAAATCTAAACGCAGAAGATATCTCTGTCTTTCTTGGCCCATTCTTGCAGCCTTGCCAAACAGCTATAAAGCTAGAATTGACCAGTTCTGCACATCTTCACTGATTCATAGCACTGTCTATGCAGCTCCTGCTGCAATTACCACTTAGTTGATGAGAATAACCTGAATGGACATTTGCTTTAATGAAGAATTGACTCCATGGCACTACAAAAATTCTGCTGTAAAACTAGAAGCTGTTCAAGATGATTAACTTCCTTGTAGGTTCTCAGCTGGTTTCAGATGTGTGCTGCTGAGTTATCAAAGAGTACCTGAGGTTCTTGGGAAAACTTTGCTCTATTTGATGTCCATTTCTCACTGACTGTTCAAAACTAAGAGGTGTTGCTGTGCTGTTCTGCTCAGATGCTGCTGAGAGCCAACTTATTCAAGATACATTTCAGTATACAAGAAACACACAAACCCTGGGTGCAATAACCTATACTTCAGGTTTTCGGAGCAGTGATACCTTATTTACTCTGTCAAGATTAGTTTTTACAATTTTATTTCAAGGATTAACATATTTTCATATTTTATATGAATCTCAAAACTCTTAAATAATAATTTTAAGAGGGAGTATTTTTTACACTTAACTTTAAATTAGAATTTATTTATTAGAGAGAAAAGTTCAAAAATCTACCTAAAACTTATAAAGTCTGAGAGGGAAAAATTCCTTTCCGTCTCCACATTTTTTGCATCTCTTCTTTAAGGTGTATTGTAAAGATCTTCAGAATACTATCTCTATTATCTTTTTTTTTTTTTTCTTAAAAAAAAAAAAAGAGGGGTTTTAATCTCAGAATGTATCTTTGGCCATGGAGTTTATTGAATGCTTCAGTGACATGAGTTTTTTGTTAATTTATCCTGCAACACCAACCATACTGTTGGTGTACACATTAACACAACACAGAGGGATGATAGGGGAAGCTTTAAAGGCAAATTTTCCCCGGCTGGAATGAGAGAAGGGGGAGGGAGGGCTTGTCTAAGATTAGAGTGGGCAAGAAGAATTTAAATGGATCTCTGATATGTTTTTTTTCACCATGTGATTCAAGCCAGATTTACATACTATTACCTACTTGGCCTTCTAGAGTCTCTACAAGCTTTTCTTCAGCATTATGGAGGTTACAGATAATAGGATCACCATTTAGAGGAAAAAAACCAAACCAAACCAAAATAAAAAGCCCCTGACTGCTGTGAAGTCAATGTCTCCTAGTGCAGCTTCTTCAGCTTGATTCTGCTTTATATTATGTACTTGGGCATAGCACAGAAAGGCAACGTGAGGCAATGTGTTACAGCACACAGGAAACAGAAGAGTTAACTGTGAGAACCCAGCAATCCAGATTAAGCTCTGTCTGCTTTTTCTGTCACCATTAAGTGAAGAAAAGGGACATACTGTCATTCTCTAGGTAGAAATGAATACAGCCTGTGATACGGACTCTACCAGTATTGATTTGTATGTGAAACCTTGATGGGATTTTTTGGAAGGACACAGGCCTGTGATGGTCTGGTCATTCTGCCAGAAGCCAGAGATATTGAGACATCTTTTTTTTGTTTTTCCTGTAAGGTCAGTCCTCCTGAGATTACTCTTCCATCTGTTCATACGTCTGCCTCATTCCCTGGCTCTGCACTAAGTCAGCTGTTGGCAACTCTAACATGACAAAAACCCTCTTAAGTCATCAAAGCCCCAAACTTGCCTTCTGGTACGCATAAAAAAGCAGAGATTAGTGACAGCAGCAGCTTCTGTTTTCCAAAGAGGAAAGTAGGTTGACAACAAAACCCATTCTGCGTTTAAAGGTTCAGATATTCTTTGCCTTATTAAGTAATCACCACTTCAAGCCTCTGAAATCCCAAGCTGAAAGACCGATTAGACATTACCCTGACTGTGCTGTTTGCTCTAATTTAGATTTATGACTATGTCAGTTTAAGGAATGAATCTCTCATATCAGACACAGAAGTATTCGTTTCATTTTTCTAGTGGAATACAATGTTTCATTCACTGGCAAAATTCCCAGACCTTCAATTTGATAGGAATAAATTATGTACATTTACATGGCACTTTGGTGAATGTTTAATTAAGGAGTGGTAACCATGGTCTGAAAAGAAGCATTTTATGCAGTGAGAAAAAGTCTAAATCCATTAGCCAGTATAAATTGCAACACTTAGGAGGAATGATAGATTTATGTTTGCTTTTAATTTTCTTCCATTGTACTAAGGAGCCCTTTAACCTTTAGGTATTGATTAGGACCAAAGAGTGAATAAATTCTGCTTGCTTTAGAGGGAAACATTTAATTTTGACAGTTTTAGTGCAGCATATCTAGGCTTGTTAAAGAAGAAACAGTAAAAAAAAAAACAAAACAAACCAAGCCAAAATACCAAAACCAAACAACAAACAAAAAAACCCACAAACGCCCTCAAAAAACCCACCACCACCATCATCAAAAAAAAAAACAAAACCAAACCAAAACCAAAAAAACATACCACAAACAAACAGACAAAACAGTACCAGAGTGTAGTTCTTGTCAGTGAAAAGGTTGAACATTTTGCAGCCTCTTGCAATTCCAGTTACTACACAGAGAACTACTTTACCAAACTTTTTTAGTTTTCATGCGTGTTATTTCTGATATTTCAGAGAGGGAAGAAAAATACTTCACCCTACTCTGCTAGTACAAGAGGGCACCACATAATCTTCTTAAAATTCCTATTATGTTTACCACTATCAAAAGAAAAAAGCTCTTCTCAGAGGCAGTTCAGTGAAATCATCTGGTCTTAAGTATGGAAAAAATTAAATACCTACTAGGTAGTTGTAATTTTAATGCATCTTAGCTCCTTCATATCTTGACAAATTCTGTAAATAGATGTGAGTGCATTCATGAGCATTTATGCACATTTATGACCAAAAAGTATAGGTGTTCGTTATCAAGATACTGATAACAAGATGAAACTATCCAGTTGTGCTACACTGAAAACAAACCAACCAACCAACCTATAACCTTTCAATGGGCCATGTGACTGTTACCTTGTGGCCTATTTTCATGGTTAGACCAAGCTGCCACAGGACTGAATCTGTGAGAACAAACATACCAATAAAAATCCAGGCTGAGATCCATCGTGCAGGCGCATGAACACAAGGTGTATGCAATATGTTTAGATGAGTTAAAAAAACTAAAGTGGAACTTTATTACATTTTTCAATTTTTGTTAACAGCTTATGTACCAAGCTGTAACATGTACCTCACTACCAGCTACTGCCATTTAATTGTGCAGCTGCTCTATGTCACTGCTGGGAGAGGAAGGAAGACATGAACAAAGGAAGACATGAAGAAGTTAATTAAATTTCTGATGGAGATAAATCTCTTGATCCCCAAGACAAGAGAAATCTGGTATCAATCTCCTCTCAGTCAAGACAGGAGAACTGAGTCTTCGAGTACTTTGGAAGATGGTTGACAGCCCCTTCCACCATAGCTCCAGGCATTCTATCTCAGCCCTAGCCATAAAGCTTGGCTGAGCCACAAACCAATGATTATGCTTTCTTCAGAGATTAAATATTCCTCAGAGGATAACCTGAATATCAGTCTTGGCTGACTTTGGAACATGCTTCTAAGATCTCCTATGATGACAGCTGAGAAAACTGTATTTCTCTCAGCCTTTAACTCAAATACTTGGTGAACTCACAGGCAAGGCGTCCCAGCCCTTCATCGCTAAAAATCCTCAATTCAGAGAAATTTCATACCCCTTGATTTCCCCTGACAGTCCATTTCCATCTCTACTTCAGCTTTTGCCATGGGCTTTCTTTGTCTCTCAAATCTAATTCTAGTAAAATCCATGGACAGTGGATTACTTAGGTGTTAAATTTTGAAAAGCAGATAAAAGGGCCACCATCCCAAAGAGAACTTTTAATTGTCTGTTATTTTCCCCTTTCATCCCCATCCTAAATCACAGCACACTTTTTTTCTGAAAAAAATTATTTTCAGATTATTCAGTGAAAAAATTACTAAAAACTGCTTTCCATGACAAAGATACATCAAAAATCCAGTTTGTTTGAAAAGTGTTTGAAAAAATATCTACACATATAAACTTGCTACTTTTAAGAATTCTCAGAGTTAAATGCTGTTGCACTGCACCCCACTGCTAATGTGGATCATTATATGTCATTGTTATGATGGAACAAAAAGAAAAATATTTCAAAACGTAAATGGTGGAGATGAAGCCCACTGCCCCCAAGGTACATGCAAGATTTGTCGCTTGATAGTTCAGAGTGCAAACATGCTGCACTGTTGCTGAGTAGCAAAAAGTGACAAAATCTGAAAAGTAGAGAAAACTTTTACAAGAGTGTGTGTAAAAACTTGCTTTGCCTTTTAAAGTTTCCTTTATAATTTAGAATTCTAGTTGTTTTCTTAAAATTAATGGAGTGAAGGGGAGTGACCAGCAAAGTATATAGAGAGAAATATGTGCAATTGAATAGTATTCATGTAAATTACAGGGAAATTAAAGAATACCAACAAACGATTAAAGTGCTGTAAGGACAGACAAATGAAGAAGTGATATGACAAAGTAAATCTAAAGTTTTGCAAAATGGTGATATAGACTGTAATATCATAACTGCTTATGTATTAGAAGAGTGTAAATGTGAAAAGAATGCATGGATTTGTTTTAAGTATGGCAAAACCAAGCATAATTAAGTGCTGGAGCAGAAGCAATATAAGTGAATAATATAAGTGAATAAACATGTGATAGAACATGAATTAAATCAGGCTAAACATCAGGAGAAAATCCATAAATAAAGCAGTGTTCAAAAATAGATAGTGAATATTGTTCTTTAAGCTAGAGGTAGAATTGAAAGTTAAAAAGTAGGGAATTACTTCTTCCTTGGCAGGGGGCTGGGATAGACCAGGATGACTGCTCTAGATTTTTTGAACTACAAACTCTTTTAGGAAGTCTAAAACAAAATGAAAACCAGAAATAAAAGATAAATTGTAAATATAATCAGAAGGCCAAGGCAATGTTCTTTTGCAAACCCATATGCACAGAAAACAAATTAAACTGTCCTGTCAGGTTTCATCTATACTGATGAAATAGATGATGCATACCATATTAACACAGAAGTTTAATTTATTTATTTGTTTAATTTTGGGGGCGATCATGTGGCGTATGGTGGAAATGTATGCTGTACTTGCTTTTATTTATACACTCACACATTTCAGCTTGCACTGAAAGGAGGTTCATAGAATGCCACATTGACTGATAGGGATCCTCTGACTTGAAAAACTTAAAACTGTCTCCTGTCCCTTTCTGGATATACCTTGAATCCATGTAACAGAGACACATACCTCCTGAAAACTTCTGCACTTGAACACACACACAGCGCTCACTTTTTAAGCATAAAAACAACTTCTCATTGCTGCGTGTCATCTTCTTGACATCACGAATAATTTTAAGATCTTAGAAAAAATAAACTTCTTTTGCTTTGACTTTCAGGTGAAGGGGACAAGAGTGAACAGTGTTTAGCAACTATCTAGAGGTGACTTTGCAAAAGTAGACAAGCTACTTAGTCACATCTCTGAAAATACTGCAGTAGTGTACCAGAGCACAGCAGGGTGGTATTTATAAACTTAGTGACTCATGCGATAAGTACCAGCATTCTGGTACTTATAAAGTTTATAAAATTTTCTTGAAAGGAGTCTGAAGAAGTGGATGAAATGTTTTTCTGTTCTGAAACATTGGTTCACATGTGCCAAACTTTCACAGGCATTGTTTTTTCTCTCTTTTCGGTCAAGATCTCTGTTGTAGCTGCTGCTTCTGCAAACAGAAGTGGGGCAAAGCTGAGAAGTGACAACAAATGCCGTGAGCTGCCTTACGCTGCAGGCTCTGAGCATAATTTATGCTCATGGATGATGAGCCAGGTCTCACAGCTGATAAATCAGTGTTCTCTGTGCATGCACAAGTCCAGTGATTCAGACATTTTCTGCAACACTGTAGGTAAGAACCGTCCCAGTTCTGACGCCCATGTCTGTTGGGGTTTTTTCAGACTGTGAACTCGGTCATGGATCCTGTGGAACTACTCTGTAAGATAATGTTGGTCAGAAACCAAGATATGTGGTAGACAGTGGAAAATAGGTTAACCCTTTAAAATGCTAAAATACACAAACACAAAGAATTTAATGCAGTAATTAGCATATCAAGCTGAGTGAAAAAAACAGCTCATTCTCTAGCATCTTAAGATCATGTGATTAATTTCTAGACAGTCAACACTATTTCTACAATCCTCTTAGACTGCGCTCTTTTTTTCTTCTTTTTTATATATATAATTAAAGAAAACAACCCAGAAAGTTTAATATAATGATTTTCATCAATAATCTATTTGGTGCATGACTTTAATTATAATTTAGTTACTTACCACTCATTTTATATTTCTCTACAGCACACAATTTTCCAGCTAGCAATGTGAAATCTCAGATAATGGCGTACTACATGTCTTCAAAGGCATTCAGTAAAACTGGATACATTTTAGTGTTTGTAATTTTATAGGACTCAGAACTTTGTATCCCTGCAGCAGTCATTAGGAATGGGAAGGCTCATTTAGTTGGTTGACCTGTGAGAATGTTTTTCCAGTTCAGGTGAAGAAGAAAGGTTAGCGGAATAGTGGTTAAATGCTTTGAGCGGTCTGTGACATCTCCAGTTATGCCCTTATTATAGATGATGAATTTAATTTTTAAAAGGTGCTAAAACAGAGCACATGCTCATACTTTCCAAGTCTGTAGATGCAACTGAATATAGAGAAAATGGTAATTTAAATATCAATCTCCTTGCTTTTTATATGGAAATTACCATCATGTAGAATCAGTCAGTGAAAAATTCTCAATTTGACCCACCAAAAAGTATATGGTCAAGATATTTTTCTTCAGTTTAATGGATGAAACTCTACCAATAAACATTTCTATGTATTTTCTGGGCTTTGATAACCATGTCAGACAGTATCATATATTGATAAATTAACATGGAAATAAGGCACAAGTGGCGAAATGATGTACAGAATATTTGGTTATGTTTGTTTCCAATATTTGCACAATAATTTTAAATTAACTTTACCTCATGTATCAGCACTTTTATCTTTACTGGATTCAGAAAACAGCCCTTCATTTGCTAACAATGGGTTTACTCATTATAGTTCTGTGAAACTCTTTTGCTTTAAAACATTTGGTTCTAATGAAAAAAAAACTTCCAGAATTTTTTTTTTGGTTTTGACAGAAATAAACACTGGAAAATGAACCTGTAAGTATACAAAATTAATTAGATTTTAAAAATCTGAAACTGATTTGTGGAAGAGGATTTCCATAGCATTCCTTACTTTATGTGAGAGAGTATAATCAGTCATAGGCCATTATGAAAAAAAAACAACAACAATCAAACAACAAACAACAACAACAACAACTCCCACCACAACCAAACAAAAAACCTACAAACTTCCCCCCCCCAATAGAACAGCAAGGATCAAATGCATTTTATTTTATTTTAACTAGTATTAAAGCCAAATTATAGACTTATAGACTATAGCTTCTTAATGCCTCTTCTATTGCCATCAGTCAGATTTGGGAAAAGTCACATCTACAAAATGAAAATTGGACAAGAAATAGACTTCCTGATTTGCTATGAGGTAACATATCTTAAAGAGGGGTTTGTTTAAACTAATATTTAAAAATTGTTTCAGGTCGTGGGAAACAATATGCATCAAGCATTTACATTGTTGGTCTTGTAAGGATGAAATATTTTCATGAAACAGTTTGGCTGCTGCATTTTAATGAAAAGGTACATTAATATAGTGACTTGCTGACTACACAAACAAAAAAGAACTCTAGTGTATTGAATTGAACTATTGTGGTTTTGAGGTTAATTTTTATTTGATTGAGTTATCACAATAAATAAATAATCGAATGTAAACATATTTATAAATTTGGTAATTGTTTAAAGGCAATGTACATAGTGGGTTTTGCCTGCATTTTAAAAGTATTTTCATCCAGATATGATTCTGTCTGTAACTTTCATCCCCAGGGGACTGAATTTTCAAAATCCCTTAAATATCTGACTGTAATATGTGTTATAAAGTAGATTTGCATTTAGTACTGAGGAAAGAGTTTAAATACAATGTAAGTCACAAAAGTATCTCCCTAATCCTATTGCACCTCTGAAAGGAAATTGGCAGAACATTGTAAGCTTTGTGAAGTGTTTTGTGTGTACTTAAATGCCATCAGAAAGTAGGTCATTACAGGAGCCTTCTATCAGTTTTAAGCTCATCTCAAAGTGTTATGTACAATTACAAAAGATAGAAAAATCTATAGAGCTTCTGCATGATTAATCTAGATCAATTGAAGAGCATTTATCTTTAGGATCCTATCAAAACACTGCAAGTTTCTGCTATTCAAAGATTTGAACACACCTCTGAAATCAATGTGAACAAGCACAAAGAGAGTTTTGGAGCTCATATTTAATGTCTTCAGGCACTATTAATATCAATAAAACCTTGACAAAATTATAGAATCTAGTGATCTTCCTGGCTTATTTAAAGATATGTGAATCAACCTGACCATGAATTAAAATTATAGCTGAATATTTTATATACAAATTTATATATTCTTGTCTTGTTTAGCTTCTCACTGCTTTCAATGATACCCATTCTTGAACATGTAATAAGATGTGTGTACCTCCGTGTGTTAGAATGTAATAATGCAAACAAAACTCTATTGAATCATCTAAGAAAGGACAAGCATCTGCTTGGATGTGATGCTTATTTCTATGCAATATTTGTCATAGCTTAAAGATTGAAAACTCATTTATAATAGCATTGACAGCAACACATTTTTCTTAACCTCAGAAAACTTTAGTTTTGAATGTATATTTTTAGTGTTGCCATAGAAGACAGTGTAAGATGGAAATTTTCCTAACTGCTTTTTATACAACATTGAGTTCATGAAGTATGCTGAGCTATTGTGAAGCCTTTGGACTTGATGCTGGCATTGTGTTATTGATGGTGAATCAGCTGAAACTTCATACATTCCATTAAACAGGCAATTGACATTTTAAGAAAGTTCAAACAAAAATTTGCAGATACCATCAACAGGCTACAGTTCCATAATGTGCTAAAAAGTACTCTGAGTGAGATAGCTGGCACTTTATAGCAAAAATCTGTAGTGAATAGTGCAATTTCAGTTTAATCAATGACATCTTAAGCAGCTTAATTTTGTGTAAAACAGATACTCATAAATGAGAGGGATAACATCAGAGCAGCCTAGTCTCTTGACTAAGAATAGGAGATTTTGGATTTTTCTTCCTAATTCAAGGATTATTTAGGAAAGCAAGGATTAGATGTCAAAGTACTCTAGTTTGTTCTTTTTAATGAAGGTTCTAGGAAATTATTAATTTGATTCAGAAGGTTGACTTAAGTCATCTGCAAGAGTATAGTTGTCTGTTTTTCTTACTTTCTGCTAAACATTTTGCAAATAGTCTTAAAAATAACTTCATTTCACTGAAATTGTCTTCAGTTAATTTGTGATATATACCAATAAGTATTTAGGATAAAGTTGGCCTAAATTTCTTTTTTTGCATTTAAACTTTCCTTTAAAATTGTGGAATTCCTGGTTGAAGAGTTATTTTCCATGCTAAAAACTGAGTTTAGAAAACTAGCAGAAAAGGCTTGTGACACATTTTCAAACAAAAAATAAATACATACATACTGAGACAGAAATGGAAAGATAGTACATAACACTAGATACTCAATCTGTGATGATGGTTGTTGATTCATTATGGTGGTTTTTGCACTAGGAAAATTTTCTTTGAAAAAAGAAATAAATAAATTCATAACCATATACATTTATGCTGGTTTCCAGAAAGCTGAGTTTTTACAGTCAAAATATTTACTAAGATTCTTAATATAGAAGGAAGATACAATACATAAATTGAACTGATTTTCTTTTCACATATGATGTATGATTTATATTCAGAAAATAACACTTTGAAAAGGAAAATAAACTAATTCTTTTAAAATTAAACAAAAACTCTGAAAACATTTTCTTACTTATTCTCAAGGTAATCTAATACGTATTATAGAAGTAAGATAGACTTTTCAAAGTATTATCTTTTTGTTGTTAAATTTCTACTTAATTTCCTTAATACAATCAAACACTGGATCATAAAGGGGTAAAAAAATGTGAATTATGTAGCACCTCCTAAACTATGCAGGCAACTTTTTGCATAATCAAACACAAGAGAAAATATGGGTCTGGTCTTCTTTGAGGCAGCACAGTAACTCCGTCTGTAAAAATAATTGTTAATGTTTTATTTTTCTCTCTCTCCTGTAAATTTCATAGGTTCCTCCAAAAGACTTCAGCAGGACAGAGATGAGACTAAAATGATCTTACTTTATCTGCTGAGACCAATTAATCAAAATTGGATAGGTAATTAGTATCTGTATTAATATGATTTTTTTTTGTAAATTATAAAACTATAGCTGGAAAAAATATTTTTAAAACCCCCACAGGAATCTAACTTAAAGTGCAACACAATTTTCTGTAACAAGAGATTAGAATTTTTCTATTCAATAATATCTGGTTGTTAAAGATGTAATTTTGTCATTTTAAAAACTGTGTCCTAGGCATGACTATTCAATCATGGCTTCCTCATATATAAAGAAAAATTGCTCTCGCGACTCTCCCCATTTCACCATACCCTCCCCCCCTTTTCTACGTTTCTAAGATTACAGAATTAATAATTAGAAAATAAACTCCGAATGGTGAAATTTTGTTTTGTGTCAAAAATACACATCTTTTGCAACATTTATTACAACATTAGTAGTATTACCCAGTAAATCAGATTGGCACGAAGAGGAATTTCTGAGTTTATTGGTTATATATATTGAATATCTTACCTGATATATAACTTGCACCAGTAGTTGTCTGAATATCTCTGAAAGTCTGTCCAAATTATTTTACAGACCTGTATTCTCAGCATGGAATTTAAATGTAAACTAATGCATTTCTTTGGTGGTGGTTGTTCCCATGGAAGTTATTTTATTTAAATGAATAAAATGGAAAATAAATTAGTAATAAGCAAACAGTTATCTTTATGAATTTCAAAAGTTAGACTTTGGTACACTGTATTTTTAAATTGAGTTGACTAAAGTTTCTGCTTTCCTGCTTATATGTGAGTGGTACTTATTTTTTCAGGGAATAGATTGCTATTCACTGAAGAAATGGCAGCCATTGCAACAGGTATTTTTCTAGCTAAAGCTTTTGATGTGCATAATATGTGTGTCATGCAAAGATGCTTAGGGCTCTGGACTACTGGAAGGGGTTGTAAAGTCATTTTGAAAAAAAAAAATAAAATT
This sequence comes from Phaethornis superciliosus, assembly GCA_023637945.1. Classification (NCBI taxonomy): domain Eukaryota; kingdom Metazoa; phylum Chordata; class Aves; order Apodiformes; family Trochilidae; genus Phaethornis; species Phaethornis superciliosus. The sequence continues at coordinate 78,956,459 of JAJQWJ010000002.1, forward strand.
AGAAAAGTAATTCTCTATCTTACGAAGGAATATTTGCACTGCTAACTTGTGTTTACCATTAAATCAGTTTCTGTAATTCTTGTTCCAATGACTCAATGTATCATTTGGACAGAGCTCCCAGTAGCCTGCTATATATACACAGCTCTTCAACAGGACTTTCCTCTGAAATTTACTGTTCATTCAGCTAGTGCTGTAACAAATTGCCAGCAGTGAGAACAGCATGTGTTACTAGAAGGTTAGATAGTCTTTGACTTCAGCCTCTGCACTACAGATGATATTGGCAAAGTCTGTTAAGGTCAGATCCCATTCTTAAAACCCTATTGAAAATGTTTGCAATCATATGTGTCTCTAAAGCATAGAAATACACATTTGTGCACACAGAACTAGGCAGTGTGTTAGCAAGGCAGGAACCGAAATGGCAAGATAAGTATTACACATAAAATAGTTGTTAAAACAAGAAGAGAAAACCTTTCCTGTTCACCACGCTTAGTATAAATCTGGTGTGTCTCTCATATTTGTGCTTTGAATAAGTTTGACTCTATCTCTTACCATTTAATTTTTTTTTTGTTTTTTTTTTTTTTTTTAATTTATGAAGAAATGGAGGATTGTTAATCACCCTTTCTGTTTTTTCCTGGAGGCACATTATTTATCAAATATAACTATTATGGCATATTTCTGTAGCTGGCACTCCAGAAAAGTAGTCTCATAAAGGTCTGATACAATATGCAAAGGCAGAAATATCCAATTCAGTGGTCACCACAAGTGTCTGGATCATTTCATGTCCAGAAATGGTTGAGTGCATGTGGCTGTTGAGGTTCCTCATACAGGAGATGTTCACTGTCTACCCTTTGCTACATCTTTGTTTTCTTTTGTTAAATTTCACATCTGTGTTTGCTAACAGGGTAAATTACATTCTACTCCTTTTTTTTTTTTTTCTTTGAGAAAAATTCAGAGAGAAGTTAAGAAAACTAAGCCTTAACTATATTAACTATCAAAGGAAAACTCATATTTTAAGAAAAAAAAAATCAAGCTCATACTGTCCAAAAGCCATATTTAATTCATATGAAAAAAAAAGAAAAAAAAAAAAAAAAAGAAAAAAAGAAAAAAAAGACAATAGTAACACATGAAATAGTATGTTCTATGTCACTTGAGAGTTTTTGTTACTGTCAAGTTCTGAATTTATTACAATTCCTTTGAAGATAATTTTAGTGTTCATTGTAAGTCTTGAAAAAGTACTGGTGTTTCCAAGCACTAGATCATGAGCTAGTGCCTCAAAATAGTTTGCTTCTGTCAGAGACTGTGAGAGTCAAGCTCTCATTTGTGAAGTATTGTATACAAGTATACCTCTAAGGCATTAAATGCTTCAGCATCTGTGGGAAAGCTGTTATTGCAAAATATTCTTCCAAGCACATGGAGAGAATAAAACACACATTGCTCCCTTTTTCATGTGGAATAACTGTGCAGCTCAGTTGAACACTAAACCTGCATGTGTTTGCAATACTATGGAGTAGTTCTGTCAGGAAAAAAGACACCCTTCACACAGCCTGAATGTAGCAGATTCTTTGTATAAACTTGCAATGTTTTGCAGGCATAGGGTGCACAAAGAAGCACTGGCTGCTCTACAGTCTGCTGTTGATATCAGTGATGCTAGAGGAAAAACTACTAATTTGGAAGGATAAAAGCTACTGTATTCCTATTTTTTCTTTAAAATCAGTAAAGAGTTTGTCTGCCCATGTTCCAAGATGATGGACAAGGAATGCGGTTTTTACTAATGAGGTAGCTGCTGAGTGCTAACCTTTTAGGATGACCAGACTTTTGGAGACTGATCTTGTCTATATCAGCTGAGAAATCATAGAATCATGGAATAGCTTTGGTTAGAAGAGACTTTAAAAATCATATAGTTCCAACTCCCAGCATAGGCAGGGACACCTTCCACTAGACCAGGTTACTCAAAGCTCTCTTCAGTCTGGCCTGCACTATCCAGCACCTATCTAGCACTTCTAGGGAGGGGTCATCCATAGCCTCTCTGGGCAATCTGTGCCGATGTCTCACCAACCTCACTGTAACAAATTTCCTTCTACTGCCTAACTGAAATCTATCCACTTCCAGTTTAAAGCCATTACCTCTTGGCCTATCACTACATGCCCTTGTAAACAGTCTCTCACCAGGTTTCTTGTGGACCTCCTTTATGTCCTGGAAGGACACTATAAGATTTCCCTGGAGCCTTCTCTTTTCCAGTCTGAACAACCCCAAGTTTCCAGTCTGTCTTCACAGGAGAGGTGCTCCAGCTTTCTGATCATCTTTTTCCTTCTTTTTGCAATCGGTCCAACTCCTCTATGTCCTTCTTTTGTTGGAGATTCCAGAACTGTGAGGGGAAAAAGTTTTGCAGCTTAATCTGCCAGTTCCCTCAGGAGCAGTGGTTGTATCTCATCAGGTCTCATGGATTTGTACACTTTCAGGTTCTTTAGAGAGTCTTGAAGTTGTTCTTCTCCTATAGGTGGGGGGATCTGCCTTCCAGTCCCTGCCTTTGCCTTTTGCAATTTGTGTGCTGTGGCCAGAGCCCTTGCCAATGAAGACTGAGGTACCTCAGCCTTCTCCATGTCTGTGTGACCCGGTCTCCTGTTTCCTTCTGTCAGTCATTGCAGAATTCGGTTAATATGATAAAATTGCAAGAAAACTTAACTAATAAAGGCCCATAACTATTTTGTATGTATGTGAAATATGGATGTGTCCCACAGGAGTAGAAAGCTTTAAGGTTAGACTGGCATATGTGTAGAAACAGAGTAACATCGATCTTTATAGACGTGCAGTTAGGCACCAGGAAAATTTACAAAGTGCGATAAGGTGCACTAAACAATTTCATGCTTTTATTATAACATGAATAATAATACAATCAAATAGAACTGCACCCAGAATCTGGTACTAAGTGCATTCTGTACCCTATTCTTCAAAATGATGCTTTTGACAACTCTACTCCTTCTATATATAGTGAAAATTTAGCTATTGGTCTTTGACCTTTTCTCTTATTGTAATCCTACTAAAATCATACGAACTTCATTTATTTTATAGCACTACTGAATAGACAGAAGACACCATCATTTTCTGAGATTTAAATAGTAAATTTTAAGGAATTCATTTATGACGAAAACACCATTTCCTGTTTTCTGTGAATCTTGCAGTACCACAGCCATTATATATTTTGTAAAGTTTTTATGTCTTTCAAGGGCTTCACAGGTTCAGAGTACATAAGGTACTACATCATCTTTTCACCATCTTCCAGAAGTTTAGGATTTTATTTGGAAGCCTCCTTTTCAAGTAACAATTTGTCCCTGCCATCTCTGCACTATAAAACCTGACATTATCAGAGCCTAGGGTTGTATGATTGCAGGCAGCACCTGATTTATACTGTAGTCTGAAAGTGAAGATGCCTTTAGATCTTATATTGCCTTATATGTGGCCAGGGATAAGGTAATTTTTAGCAGGGATTTGCATTAATAAAAATTAAAGCTTTGGGATTTCACTTCAAAGGGAAATGTCAATGAAAGCATATCCTCTCTTAGTTGCATTCATAGAAGAATATTAATATCTCTAGTGTAAAAGTTTACATAGCTAGAGGCTGCAGTCTCTGTCTGCCTCTCAGCAGAGAAAAAATAAGTCTTAGACCACATCAGAAGACTGTAACACTTAAAATACAAAGATAAAGAAATTAAGAGTGTCTTGTTTTTTTTCAGGAGCAGTAAACACACAGATCACATTCATTTTGAAACTGGAATATCTGTTATTGAAAGGTTAATTTTTAGTGTATGAATTCTAGACATGCATTGACAGAAATAAATATATTACTTCTTATGTGCTAGATTTTGCAGGCTTTACTGGTGCAAAGTACTTTTTATGCTACAAATACAGGCATTGATTTCAGCAAAACAACTTTGCAGTCTAAGTTGCTTGAGGGATAGAAAAAACTGTGTAAGTACAATTTATCAAATATAATTACACAGTAAAATGGATTATGACATTGATACTAGTCTATAGAAATATCCAGTTTGCAAATAATGAAGAGATTTTTGAATGCAGAAAGCCCCTTTTATGTTGAAAGGAGGAAAACAAAATTATCAGTTTTTTTGGAAAAAAGAACAGGGAGAAGATGTGTGTATTTGTTTTCTTACGGTCACAAATAAATAAAGAATTTAAATTAATTTATTATAAGTAATATAAGCAAATATAAATATAATTTATTGGGAAGTCCAGGAAAATAAATTCACAGCCAGGCACTGTTCAAACATTTGAAGCATTGATCATTCTTGATGAATTTGAATAATTTTCAGATCTTGAAAACTATTATTGAAAAGGATGAAGTTTTAATAGTATCTAGAGATCTTATATGACAGCTGGAACAGTTTAGCTTTCCTCTTACCTTAACCACAAATACTAGTAACTTAGACTTGAATACAATCTCAGATTATGCACTACTAACTTGTATCAAGTTTTAATACTCAATGAATATGCCAGGTGCATTAGTATACTTGTGAGTGAGGTTGCTACTGTTGGCACAATATGAAAATATTGTTTAATTGCTTCTTTGGTTTTGTTGAGAAAAAAAAATAAATGGTTTTGGAATTAAAAAAAAAACCAAAACAAACAACTTTTTTTTTCAACAAAATGTTTTCTAAAGTAGTATAAACTTGTTGCTCGCTCTCTTTAGAGTCCTCTCATATCTAAGTTCATGATCAGTTCTGCATCATCCAGGAAGACTCGAGATACCCATTTCTCTTGAACTCTCATAAATCTTATAAAATGGTTTTCTCAATCCAGTAGACATTAATAGTTGATCTGTACCCTTAGCAAAGGGGTTCTGACAACAGAAGTCTTGAGAGACTATTGAAGCCACTTTTTATTATAAATGTACACCTTTCTACATGATTCCTGTACATTCTACATTCTTCATTGCTGTAGAACTCTATGTTCTACAAAGAGTATGTTTGGAGGTGGTTTTAATGATTTTTTTGTGAATAAATAATCATTGTAATGAAGGAAAGTAGTCAAATGTTTATTCAGTACAACATGATGGAGGTCCTGGAGAGCTTTTTCAGCATTGGCTGGATTCTCTGCCAGGATGGATTTAACCGTGATTAAGGGCTGCATGGAGAACGAAGAGATGTAAACTCCAAGTTGATGGACTAACGCTCTGTCCTGTAGAAACCACCATTCTCCAAACAGCTTCATCAGGGAGGCTTCATAGACTTATAAGTCATTCCTATGGTTATATTTAAATGCTTCAGAAAATGCTGTTGCTCAATTGCATCACTTTCTTGTATATGGCAAAGCCCCACAAAACATTAAAGCCTAAAGAGGATTTTTAGAAGAATTTAGTCCATTGTGTTGAAAATTAGGATTAAAAGGCCTTGTCCAACAACCACTGAGAAAGATCTACATTTTATTTCATTTTTATCACCAAAATCTGCCAGACTTCTATGGTCTTTTAGACTCCTGTTGCCTTCTGAAATACTCTTCCATTGAGTAGCTGAAGCATTACCTCATGCTTAAAGTATGTCTGTGTTTAAATATTCCTGCAAACAACTGTAGGAAGATTACAATTATACATTTTTTAATTCCCCTACATTCTTATATGTAGTGATGTAATTACTCACTCATCTATCAGGAATATCTGACTCAGTTGTCTGTGTTCCCTGAGAGGATTTGGCTTAATAATTGCAGAATATGTGCAATATATGCACTGGAGTTAGGAAAGTAACAAATATGCAAGACTCACATCTTCTAGAAAGGTTTCTTTAACAGCATGGCAAAGATTGAGAGTCCCTTTTGGCACTGGGGTTGATTTATTTATTTATCTATTTATTCATTCATTATTGATTTATTGATTTATATTTAATTTGGCGCAACTACATCAGGAGAGAGCCTAACTTCTGATTAGATCACTAACATTTTTTACTTATGATAATATTAACGTAATTTATCTGGCTTGTAAATTACACCCATTTTTTTGTGAATGAAATCTCCTTTTGATTTTCTTTGAGACAATTCACGTGTGGGGTTTGAGTCTTTTGCTTCTCTGTGTATAATTCAGTGATGACTCTAGTTGTATTAGCTAGGTATAATAGCTCTAGATATTGCAATGATGGCGTATCAGTTTCTTCTTAATAAACCCAGTCTTCATAGTGATCAATGGAGACTAAAGCTTAGGCCTTGCATGTACCTCTGCTTTAATAGTATCAAGTTGAACTAATAAAATCAGACACCAGGTAGTATGACTGTGTTGTATTGTTGTTACTGATGGAGAAATTGTGTAGGGGAAAAAAAAATGAGCCGCAGTTTTCTCAATTACAAATGCGGAATTAATATATTTCAGGCTGATACATGAAGTCTGGAGTAGATCTTATTAAAATAAAAGATAATTAAGGTTTTATTTTTGCTACCTCATTAAAGAAAAATGTTATTTATCAAAACTGAACTTTCCAATTCCACTTAGGAGTTTCTTGAGCCCCCCCTTTTCCATTGCCTTGAATGCTTTTGGTGCCATAAAATCGTATTTAACAAGCACTTTTCAGTGTCAAATTTCTTAAAAATTCTGTTCTTGAAAATATTTTCATTTTCCTTGGGATTCAAAAGGAAATATAATTTCAAGATTTGGTATTTCACTCAACTTTTCTTTCAGTGTTGCATCATTTAATGTAATGAAGTAAACAACTAGGATATATTGCCAAAATCTCATTGAACAGCACTATCAGCCAGAACATTTTGTGTCTTTCTTTTGAGATCATTCCTAATATCTACAAATGTATCACTCACAACTTAATTATACATAAAATAGCTTGGATGCCAATTTTCAGATAACAGGTATATTGCAGATCTCTGATAATTCAGTGTATTTAAATGGATGCATGAGAATGTTTCTGTTCCTCAGCTACATGACATTATTTTTGACTAATGAGTAATAATATGATGCTAATGTGAATCATGACACTTTAAAAATTACTGATATTTTCATGAATACTAGCAGCTGTTGAAATATTCCTAATTACAAATATCACTTATCAAGAGTAACATATTGAAGTCAAGTGCTTTGTATGTAAGCACATTTGCAAAGCTGTTATGTTCTATTTTTTTCTCTTCACTCTTGAGGTATGTTTATTTTTTCTTAATACACATAATACTGGTCTTGAAATAGTTTAACTTGAAATTATTATGCAGTAATCTAATAAAACATATCTTTATTCAAAATTATCAGAAGAGCAAAGAAGCTCTAGGACTGAATTTTTGCCTTACTGAATCAGACATTGGCTGTCTCAGCAGGTATGTCATGTTTTATGTGGGAGATACTGGATCAAATAAATTACTTAGTACATCAAATAAATCATCTAGTAAAGTGTACTATATTAATATTAAATCAAATAGGTTTAAGAATTGTGCAGCCTACAGGTATTTGGATATTATTTTTAATTCTGTATTTAAATTCAGTTCACTAAACATGCAAGGTATGAACCATCTGGTAAAAGGCAGAAATATTCCTTTGACGGTTTTCTTGTTCTTTTCTATATTGGACTGTTTTATCAACTCTGATTCTGAAAAAGCAGAATGGTAATACACTCAATACTAGTAATTTTTCTTAAACTTTTAAACTGTGGATGAGGAGCCTTTGTTAATGAGGAATGTTATGAGAAAACATTTATATAATGACTATGGTGAGGATGATTGCCATGCCTGTTTATTATAACTCTTTATGTAAGGCAGCTTCCTATTAAATATGCATGGAAGTCTGCTTTTTTACTGTCACTGAAAATTTTCTTTCTTTATGCTGCATAATATTTACTTAGAGTTTTTGCTCTTACTCGGACAGGATGTTCAGTTTCAGCAGTCCTAGTCTTTTGCTGGGGTGTGTTTTAAAAATTCTTTTGAGTTTGATTAGTCATTTTAAAAAAATACTTTTGTATTTTGTTTTCCTTGTTCTGTTTTGCATTTGGAAAAGCTATAATCTTTTCTGCATATGGTTGTTCAATAAACTCGCATATTACGTACATGGAAGCCATATCGTTATTATATAACTATTTAGCAATAGATCTTACTGGAAATTCTGATTCCAATTCTATGTCACAGTCCACAGTGCTCTGTGTAGTTATATTAATCCCGGAATCACAGAACTGTAGGAGTTGGAAGGGACCTCTGGAGTTTATCTTGTGAAACCCCCCTGCCAGAGCAGGGTCACTTAAAGTAAGTTGCAAAGGATAGAGTGTCTGCACTTGGTTCATCCTCTGATCCATAAAATGAGTTTTTAATGTCTGCAAGAAACAAAAATATAGTCCAGTAAGATCTAAGCATATCTAAGCATAAGTCTTTCTGAGAAGACTGGGCTGGGCTTGAGAGAAAGGTCTACTTGGCTGATTTTCCCACATTTTTTCCATCCATTAGCAGCCAGATTTCTTCCCATTCACATCTTAGGTATGGATGTTAGCTTAGTCAATAGTGTTCCAGTGAGGCTTTGCTCTATCAGGTTTATGACTTCACAGATCTCAGGTGTAATATCTACTGCCATTTCAGGATTCAGCTTTGTACAGATATCTTGATAAACATAATATGACCATGTGTGGATTAATGACAGAACTGTGCGAATGAAATTTTAAATGTGGAATTTAAAAACAACCCAATACAGTTTATATTATTTAGCTACAGAGACCACAAGGCAATACAGAGAAGTATCTGGAACTGAGTGCTGAATGAAGGAGGGGGAAAGTGTTTCTTGAAGAACTGTTTGAAAAATTATTGTTTCCTTTTAATTTCTGATAGTCTTTTGCTTGATTTCAAGTACAGTACAGTTAGTAATTGTCACAATTTAACACAGGGCCAGCAATTAACCGAATGACAGATGCTCTCTATTAATCCCCCTCCCCTCCTTGATAAAGAAAGGAGAGGGAATAAGGGAGAGAGAATTATGCATTGGAAACTAAACTGCACCACTTTAATGAAACAGTAATGATAAAAAAATACAAATACAAATACACAGAAAAACAATACCACATTCTTCCCCCCATTTCCTCAGTAATACTCACATCACCACTGAGGCTTCAGGGCAGCTCTGGAAAAGTCCATGTTGGACTCTTGGAGTCATCACCAGTCGTGAGCTGTAGGCAGGAACACATGGATTCAGGATGGCAGGGACTGGGACCACAGGAAGATGAATGGATATATTCATCCCGGGATGCCAAAGCAAGCAGGAAGAAGGGAAGAAGGACTTGGCCTTCATGTTCCCTCAATTTTATACCGAGTATGATGTGTATAGGATAGAATACTCTGTTTGGTCAATTTTGATCACCTGTCTTGTCCCCTTCCTCGCTAAAGAAGAGTTGCAGTTATGACCTCATTACTTGCTTTCTCTTTCCAGAGCATGAGATGCTGCTCAGAACCAATCAGTTCTGGATACTATTTTCGAGCCGTAACTATAAGCATCGAGCATTATCATTCCTAGAAGCAAACACTGACTGAGAAACTTGCTGTTAATTTAGAAGAGACTCAGCTGAAAGCAAAATTACAAGACAGAAATTTAGTTCAATCCTGGTCCAAACCAGGACACATGCTCAGTATATAAACTAGGGGTTTGGCTGGGAGAGAGGAATCATGGCTTGGAAATGTGGTGGTCATCACGTTCTGGGAGGTGAGCAATAGCATTGGGCATCTATCAGTGTATTTTCTTTTAATAGCATTACTGTTATTATTATTTCTTATTTTCTTATGTTATACTAGTAAACTGGCCAAAACCAGGACAGTGATATAGAAAATATTAATCTCAAAAATTTATCTACAGAAGTGGTAGGCAGTTTCTATCACTAAGGGATGACAAGATATCTGCTATGTTATATAACCCTCTTAATATGATCCAATTTGAGAATCAAGAAGAGGAATTGCACAGATAGATATGCACCCCATATTCTTATTCTTATAAAAATTCTTATTAGAATTTTAAAATATCCCAGAGTTTAGAACACAACAGTTTGTCCTCTGTTACTTACTTATTTGTGTTTTACCACCACATCCTCAGATCCTAACTGTCATGGAGCTGGCAGAGAACCATTTAGTTAAAAGGAGCTGAAGTGTACATAGTAAAACAGAAACGTTTGAATATGTAACATTTTCAGATATTTACCACAATCATAGATTTTTTTCCTGCTAAAAAGTTATACAAATATACCTTAAGATAAAATTTTAATAAATTTAGTTTTTCAGTGATGGGAATAAAAACTATAATTCAGCCTGTGGAGAATTCTGTGAAATTGTATTTTCTCTACAATTATAAGATACTTCGAAGCTACAATGGAGTAACTAATGGCATTCCTGGGCTGAATCCTTTTCTTCTCCTATATGAATCAGAGACAAAAGAGAACCTCTGTATTGATACCAAAGCCAGTGGGACCCCTCTGCCACAAGAATATCACAGGAAAACATTGGTGATGAGTTGTCAGGGCTAAGCAGAAAAATTAGCAACCCCACTCTCACATGACTTACCTGCAGTATGTCAAGCAGGATCACTTAACTGGGATCTGTACAGCCATCCCAAGTTGTGAAGAAGGGGGAGAGTCCCTTTAAAAGAGTAACTCTGCACAAAATGTAGGAATAAGTATTCTAGTAGTTGCTGCTGTTGTCAGAGTAGCAAGTACCAGGTCTGAGAAATAATTAGGGTCTCCAACAGCACTGGCAGCAGCTCCATATGTAGAACTGCTGCTGTCAAATTTATAGAAGGAGATTTGCCTTCTGGATGACATATTCTGCTTATTTAATAGAAACATATGATAGTAAAGGTAACTGAAGAATTTTCAAGGGCAGTTCTGCATTAGCCAGGATGCCTTTATCAGCTATCTTCAACACCTGGCACTACTTTGTTTTTTAGATGATAGTCTTCAGCTCTGTTTCCCTTTGGAACATGATGTACCTACCCTTGGAGTGCATTACCATGTAGTTACAACACACTGATCTATAAAACTGAAGGGTTTGTTTTGTCCCTTTCTAGGCTGTCTCTCACAAAGCATCCAAGCAACATAATGAAAAACAAGATACAAACCATTTCATGTCAGAAAACAGAACAAACTAGCCTAGCAAACAGCAGACAGTACTTGGAACAGCAAATATAAGGCACTGTCTGACAGATATTATGGCAACCTTACAAAAACAGGATCAATGCTTTGTTCATATGAATGACAAGTTAAATAAAGAATAGCAAAAGTGAAGTACATTTTACAGTAATCTTGAACAGTTTCTTCTCTTGTGGGCAATTTTATGTTCCTGTTTGTTTGGACTTGATTGGTTCATTTTAGATTAACTTTTTATTTACATGTTTAGAGAGACACTGTGAAAAACAAAAGATGGGTAATTTTATAACCTTGCGTATTACCTGTAAAAACATACTTCTCCATGAGGAATTCTTCAACTGAAATATTCTTATGGAGATATATAGCTAATAGCATACAAGGATATTTCTTCTGAATCTTAAACAAATTTAATTGGCAGCACGTTGATTTTTTTCATTCCCTCCTTCAGTCAGCAGCTCAGAGACAAATTAGTGTCACTTAAATTTCTTTTCATTTTAGAAGGGGAGTAGGGAAGAGAAAGGCTCTTTTTCAACAATAATATCATCTTACTAATGCAGCAGAACATCATGAAGAACTAAGACAAATCTGAGAATAGGACTTGACAAAAATTTAATGCAAATCAAAACAAATATAGTTGGTATAATAACACCATCCACATTAGGACACTGTTAAGCAGATATTTGCAGGAAGCAAATTGAATTCTTTATAAACTGTAAGACAAGAGATTTGTAGGAGGTCAGGGTTTAACTAATTCCAAATGTAATCAATGCCGGGCATAATGACCAAATTTCTTATATTCTTTTAAGAGCACTTCCCCAGATTTATTTTTCAGTGTTTTCATATTTTAAAATATTGGTGATTATGACTAATGGCTAGCATTCATGGCATGATATGAAAAAATATTATATTCTTGAATATTAAATGGGAAATTAATATGAATCAAAGTTCTAGACTACTGAAAATATCAGTAAATACTTCCTGTCAAAAATCTGGAGCATTTGTCTTCAGTTTTCGTCCCCAAGTGCAGTTTCAAAAGAGTGACAAACAATATCTACATGTAGTGATTCATGTAATCCTAAAATTATTTTATTTGTTGAATGCAAAAGAATTATTAATTATTTTCTTTGTTGTACAGACTTCATGGTGATGGTCATAAATTAAAGCCTGGACTTAAATAGATGGAAAAAAAAGGCAGTAGATGATAAGCAGATATTTTTCCAACAAATAGTCTTCTTCAGTCACAAATAATAGGTGGTGTAATTGCTCTATGATATCACCATTGAACATGTTGAAAACTTTATCTTTTGCATGATGAATGCTCTTTTAACAATGACTTAGCATTAAAAATCCTGAATCTATCAGACCATGTTAGGCACTGTAGTGTACTGCATTTATTACATGTGTAAATTACTCTACAGGCATTTTCATTTGTGTCACTGATACTACCTTTTAGAAATATTGGTCTGAAGGATTTAGCACGACACAATAGCTTTATCTGTTATCTCCATATTACGGTCAAAGACCTAAATGAAACATTTTTGATGATGAAACATATGGTAGGATTGTGGCACTCAGATTTTTACTGTAATCAATCCCAGCAGACATATCTTACTACAGTAGATCAAGCAAATTGCACTTTTGCTTTAGTTTTAATCTAGTGAGGCTGAACAAACTACATTTTTCCCCCTCACTGTATGGCTGATAATAAACAAATGGATAACCAGATGGCATAATTTTTGTAAAATTTACTAGAAGCGTACTGTAGCATATAAAAAGACACATTCATAAAGTATCCTATCTTCTGGTATGTACTTCAGTTCATTCAAGTAAAACTTGGCACAGATACTACTTTTTTTCCACATAACTGTTGAATCTTAAAATTTATTAATGACAAATCTTAGAATGAGAAACAGCACCTTTTAACTAGTTTTGACATTTTTGTTTTCTCTGTTCTTGATAATTATTTTATTGAAGAAGGTTCTTGAGAATTCTAAACTTCAGTCAAAATAAATTAATTCTAAACCAAATACTCACTTTAGGAGGAAATAAATTTCACAGTAAGCCAGTATAAAGCATCTGAATGATTTAAATCCTTCATTAGGGAAGGCAGTAGTCAGTATTCAGCAAAAACCTGTCTACACAGGTAAATGTCTGGGTTTGCTTATACATATCTTATATATTTCTTGTAGTATAGGAAGCCTTTTTTCTTGGTGTTGGCAAAGCTGGGAGGTTTTTGTGCTGATACTCGGGGTGTTTTGTTGCTGTTTTGGTTACTGCAAAAGTTTAATATATTGGGATCTTTTCCATTTGCATGGGAGAAAAGATCTCCTGAACAGGACAGTCTGTCACTGTCCTGGTGATGATGAGAGTCTCCACTGCAGCAGTGCTTGGAACAAGGTCTTCAGCTGGATGTGGTGAGACTTCCTGAACTTCCATTCCAGTAATTTTACGAAATTCAACTGATCTTACATGACCACTTCAGCACACATGATTTATTTACTGTTGAGTATCTATGTATAAAAGACCCACTGCCGCATGATAATTTCTTCACCTGTGGATACAGTTTACAAATATTTACGAGTACCTTACCTGTGTACAGTTTGGTAAACATTGTACTAAGAGCTGCCTAAGGAGGTCTCTGGTAATTGAAGAGTACATTGAAACACGTAGGTTAGGCCTAAGTGTTGGTTTAGACAGAGCACAAGTTCTGGGACTGTCTGAAATTTGAATCTGTAAGTTCCTCTAAAAATTTTCCAAATGCTTTTTTGCAGCATTCTGGATGAAGGTGGCTGGAAGTTCAGTCAGTGACCCAAGGTATTTGGTATTTGACTGAGTATGCTGCACTTGCACACAGGCACAACATATGTTATCTCCTATAATGACCCATCATACCAACTCAGGGTACCCAAAGTCCAGGTTTGGACAGATCTATGGAGTGTGGTGTATATACATGTGTGTGCATATTTACTGTGCAATTTAAATAAGAGGTGAGAGACAGAGAAAATTTTATGACTACCTTTCAGATATTTGCAATTTCTGCTTAGTTTTATTGGCATTGTCAAAAGGAGAAGCAATTGGGTTAGCATACTGAATCTGTAATGCAGTCTCCAGCAATAAAGTATTTTATGTATGCTGAATTGCTAGATAGCAAGGCTAGAGTAACTCATTATGATTATGTTTCAGTGGGATGCAGACAGAATTCTGCTTCTCTGTCCACATTCACATGTAGTAGGACACAAGAAAGTGCCACTTTATGAGTTAGTGTTCCCTGCTCCTTATCAGGGGCCTGTGCCTGCCAACAGCTATGTTTCTATACTGAGTTAGGCGTGAACTGAGAGGAAGTTGTGTCAAACTGCACCTGGCTCTGTACAAAAACACTCAGTACAATTATCAGGTGGGATTTAGTTCCTCAATAACATGCTTAGATGTAGTAAACTAAACACACATAACAGTCACTTAAGATGTAGTAAATAGCATCAGAGAAGTCTGGGGAGATATGAAGCTCATCTAAAAGTAGTCATCTATGTTTGGCCAGTTGCCTTGTTTCTAGACTCCATTGACTGCATTGGTTTTAGCTCTGTTGACTTAGACATCTGCCTCAAAACAAACACGTACAGGAGCATCAGAGACACTATAAAAGACTAGCAATTATACTCTAACAAATCTTCTGATTTCATGTCTGATGTTGACACTCTTCCCTTTGCAGTCTAACTTGCTCTCTGTCTCAATATAATGAGGTCATCAAAAGCAAATGTGTTACCCCATAAATCAGGTACTTATAGGATACTGTATTACATTTCTTAACTTTCTGTTTGAAGAAATGTATCAACTGAAATTCTCCAACTTCTTATAGTAGCACAGTCTCTCTCCCCTCTGAATACACTTAGGATCCCTTTATAATGTTCTTTGGTTTTAAGATAGTGTTTAATATTGAATATCAGGTTCACCTAGACTTGTCTTTCTGTGAGATATAGATGTGATTATAGTGTTCATTCTAGTTGATTGCCATCACGTGTATCTCCAAAGATTAATGCCAGCAAGGATAACCATGACAGCATCCTCAATGACTCATTTGTAATGACAAAGTTCCCACTGTGGATGTTCATTAGACTAATTCTCCTACTTCTGAGGACAGCATTTCAGACCTGCCCTCCATCTGCCATTCAATGTGTGCAACTGATTTTATGTCAAAGACAAAAATTACTTAACTGTCATAACAGCAATTTACAATACTAGGAGTAGCAAAATTTTGGACTGTCATACATTGAGTTTTGATTTTTAATTTCATTTTTAATTGAAAACATTGCATGTTCTGTGCTATTGCTATCCTTTACTTTCAAATATTATGATATCTTTCTACAAAGATATGAAGAATTTTCACAAATAAGAAAAGCAATGAAGTTCAAGGTCAGAAAAATTTTATTATCTCCCTTGCTGTTCACACAGACCTATCTGGACTTTGGGTAACTATTCTACTACCGAGCAATCATTTGCATTTGCTTTGGCTTGCATTCAGAATATAAAGTTTACGTGTCCTGTATTTGGATAAATTGTATCAGAATGTGTCAGTTCAACTTTTCTAGTTGTTCCTATACAATAAAGTTTTAAGTACTTTTTCCTCCCATAATGATCCCTTTGGATACACACACCCATGCAAGGAATGATCATATCTGGAGCATGCAAATTTTATCCTGGCCAAGAAAGAGTTCTGCTTTCTCACTGTAAAAACATAGTGAGAGGTTAAAATGTTCTTTTAAATATTCATCAAAAAATTTCACTTGATAGAACTCTGTTTTATGTTTGTTTAAGTAAATTTATCACATCAGTACTGTTACCAGGTGCAGAGGATCAGTCTGTTAGACAAGTTCAGCTATTATTGACAAACACAGCTCTACTGGGCTACTGACTTTTCTTGGTACTGCTATTTTTTCAACACATTGCTTTTTAAGAATGCACTACTTAGAAAACCTTAAGGATTCAAAGGTGCTAGGTAGATCTTAACTAGTCCATCATACACCAAACAATGCACCAATGTATGTTAGCTCATATTTTAAAAACTGATAGATAAAAAAAGCAAGCTATTCTGGACTTTTTTTTTTCTACACAGTGGTAAAAATATCTTTATTGATGTTTTAAAAAATAACTATCAAGTGTGTTAAATATAAGCAATACTTACACCACAGCTTGAAATGAAATGCACAGATTAATAGTGTTTGCATATTTATGCACATGACATTTAATTTCAATATTAGATACTAATCTGACTTTTACCTTCTTGATTGCTAGACAATAAATATGTGACCCAGAAATCTCATTTCTTCAGGCTCTTTCTGTTCATTTCAGTGTAAATTGTATACTACAAACATTCACATTTGAGTAGATACGAAACTTCTAACTATGACAATTAATTTGTAGATTCTGGTAGCAAATTAGTTCGTTGTAAAATAAACTGATGAATATTTTACCTATGTTGAGGTTGTTATTAAATTGCAAGTGGTGTATGCAAAAGTAAGTTACCTTATGACTGCAAGAACAAGGATATAGCTTCTGCCATAATAAAGTTGTGGATTCATGACATCCCTGTAGAATCTTATTCTAGTGCATCAGATTCCAATACTGGGCTGAGTCAGTAGTAACATATATGTTCTTACTACAGAACAGACAAAAAAACATATTTTGAAATTATTTATAGACTAGCCAAACACAGTTTCCTATACCATGAAAAAATATTTCTTTGATTTTCTGATACTGTGAAACATTATTAAAGATAAAAGCTTACTGGTAAGTATTCTGTCCTGTACTTATTTTTTGTTTATTCCTCAATCAAATAATCACCTGCCTTGCAGTCTTCTGGAAGAGTCTCAAGCATTTCTCTATTTAAATTCTGAAGCCTGGTTTTTATCAGCCCCTGCCCAGTAAAGCACTTGTTCATGCTGTTCCTTTTGAACAAGGATACAAACTGGTTTTAGCTTGTTGAGGCAAAGACAATTCAGCTTTAATCTAGCTAGCCTAGGTATCAGAAACAGCCAAGATGTGGCTCACAGACTCCGGCAAAAAAAAAGTTCAAAACTATTGGTTTGTACTCAGAGACAAGGGAAAATCCAACATTTTCCTTACCACTGTTACTTAAACAGATCGTGTCCTTGCTATACCTTTCATGAAGCACTCTTTTAAATTTAAATCAGTGCAACCTGAGCAGATGGTGATTGTCAAGTATGCACTTAACTGTTTTGCTAGCTTAAGGTGTAGGGTCAGGACACAGAACTGAACTGTGTCAGAATAAGCTCCCTAGATCAGAACAACTGCTGGAGAAACAGCTGCTACAGGCAACATTTGTCATTATGTTCCAGCATTACAAGGCTTCAATTTAAAAATAATAATAAAAAACCCCATGACATAGATTTTAAAAGTTCAGGGAGTATCCTATAGGTTCTATACACGTCAAATTCCATTCAACTTGAACTATGATTCCATTTCTGCAGTACTGTAGGGCTGACTCTCTGTCAGGAAAGGATGAAAAAGTGGATGCCAAACATACTCTATTTATAGCATTCACAGAACCACAAAGAATCACAGAATTGTCATGGTTGGACAAGACCTTTAAGATGGTCAACACCCCTCTCCCCCAATAAAATAAATAAAATATGTTTATCCATATCTATCTCAGAGAGATGTAGAATACTTACTCCTGTACTTGTTGTTATTCTTCTTGGGTTGTTTATTTTGGGGTTTTTGTTGTGTTTCAGTTTGGGGGAAGGGGATTATTTTTTGCTTTGTTGTTTCAGTTTGTTTTATTTTTTTAATGGAGTTTAAAATAAATATGCATCACTTTAGGTCATGGCAAATAACTAATTGTTTTTGTAAATGCATTATGGAATCCATATTTTGTGAAAGATTCCAGCAAATGGGATACTTGATTTACACTCAAGACATCTTTCCTTCTGATTGTCATTTCTTCCCTAGCTACAGAAAATATCTCTTATGTGTTTGCTGCATGTGTTTGTAAGAAATAATGTTTAATGGAAGACCTTGTAACTGAGAGAAAACTTGTAAGGGTGGAAAAAGAAAGAAAGGTTGCAGGAACAGATGTTAATGAATGCATACAAATCCATGACATAATAATGTTTTTTTCATCAACTGATCATAATGACCTCCAATAATTTGATTACTTAGTATTCATCATAATAACTTATTTTATTTCAGTGTTAGACGTACCTCAGATCAGTTAAACAAGAGAAATAAATGGCTATATTTTGTGGCTAATACAAATAGTTTTACCTATTATATCAATGAGCAAATAACCTGAATAAAATTTAGGAAATTTGCCCTTTCTGACCCAGGCTTTCCCCGAGGGGCTCAGCTCTGCCCTGCACTGGGGCCCTTGGAGCCGCCTGGACCCCAATGTGTCCGGCGTGGGGGAGCCCCAACCAGCAGCACTGGGGCACCTGCACCTCACTACACCAGGAAAGTATTAATAAACAAATTTAGTAGTGGTTTTCTTTAAGGTTGCAAAACCTAAGTGCTGCCCAAATTAAAGTAAAAACACAAAATACAAAATCTACACAGAACATGTTCACCCAGATAGCTACCTTCAGAACCACATCTGTGAATACAGAAATAATAATCATCATCTTTAGAATAGAGGGTTTATGTTGTTTTCCTGCTCTTCAAACATCCTGAATTAGGTTGCTGAGGTCTCATCTTTGTTTGCTGTGCTGCTTCTTGTCACAGGAGGGATCATAAACAAGGTAATGTTACTAAAAATTCTATCAGTGTGATAAAGTATACTGAAAACAAGTATTTCAAATTACACATCTGCAGATAAGTGCAGGTCCCTTCCCACAAAGGTCTAATACTTACTGGCTCACTGACTTCTGGGAAGCTGATAGTTGGACTTGCCTCAGAAATTTTCTGTTTTCTTTAGATAGGCTGCTTCTAAATCACTCCTCACACATCCATGGTTTTAAGAGTCTACAGAGATGTTATTAAGTCTGTCTATTCTGTATAGTAGTCTGAGGGCTTTCGTTGTGTCTTATTCAGAGTTTGTTGATTGATGGGGTGGAAGAGTCAAAAGACTTGACTGCTAATGTATATGTTTCCTTAGCTGCCTATATATACAATAGGAAGAAATCACACTGAAATTTCTGCTCCCCCCATTACAGCAATGATCACTGTCACAAGAATAAAATAAAATCTCTACTATGCATACATATCACTGGACCTCAATGAGTAGTTACTTGTACAGAAATAACCTCTTGCAACTACCTCCGACAGATAATTAGTTATCTTTTTGCCAAAGCTTTTAAAAAAATGGAGTATCCCAGGTTTCATTATGATAACAATCGTATTGAGTATTCACAAATTATACAAGTACAATTCTGCTTTTCTGGGAAGAACCCAGGACTATGTAACTAATTCATTTGAGGGGCAATTAGGACGATTTTCAATAATACAATGGGTAAGTTTGCAAGCTGCTACAGAATGTTTTGTCTAAAAAATATTACCTTTGATTTTTAAAATTAAAAATAATTAAAATATATTAAAAATACTTGATTGTATCAATTTTGAGAAATTTATTGCAAATTATTAAAGCCAAAAATTATGGAATGTCATTAATTACACAAAATAATTGTCATTTTATGTACTGAGTCCACGTTTTTTGGGTTACAAATTATATGTGTCAAACATCGGTAAGATGACCCTGACCCACAAGTTTTCCTTGGTTTTGCCCTTCTTATTCTCTCCTCCATCCTACTGGGTCTGAGGGAAAGAGCTACTGAGTGGGCATTTAACCTGCTGTCCAGAATCAACCCAGTAAAAACACAGAGGGCTGTGGAATGCACAAGAGGTAAGCTTATATACCATCATCAGAGGGGAGGCCAAAAGGTGGTACTTGTAGTGGGGATTTGCTACAGTCAGTCTAGAAGAACAGAGGGAAAATAACTTCTTTAAACAGCTTCACAAAAACAGGTCCTATGTCTCCTGAGGACTCTTACTGATGGTCATATGCTGAAAGGACAACTTGGAAAGGCTCAGATTTCTGGAGTCTGCCAGCGTCAATTTTTCATGCAGGTGTTGAATGGCCAAATGAGAGGAGATGTTTTGACACATCTGCTCTTTAAGCAGAAAGAAAATGATCTGGAGTTACAGACTGATGACCGATTTGGTTGCTGTGACTATGATGGTGTGATTTTAAATACTGAAGGGAACAGGAAAGGTAAATAGCAGAATAAAGACCCTTCAAGGGAGCAGACTTGGTATTGGACAGGGAACTGGCCAGCAGCTTTACCCTGAGAAGCTATTCCTTCCCAGGGAATTCTGTTCGTAAGAGCATAATGACCCATGACATCTGCTTGATCTTCAAGGACAAACTCCTCAAAGCATAAGGGCTATCTACCCTCATGTGTAGGAAATTGTATAAATACAGATTGGAAGAACCTTCAAGTTGCCAAGGCTAAGTAAGTAAAGGTCATGCTAAAAGTAAGGTGTTTTTTTTTAAAATGTGTGAAGGTCCAGCCAGCTATTAGCTTCAGTAATGTTACATTGCCACACAGTTAAAGCTCAGAGCTCAGGACAAAAAAAAAAAAAAAAAAAAAAAGATGCAGAGAGTTATAAATTTAATGACTGAGTAGAAAGATCTGAGGAGGTTAAATATAATTTTGCCATTTTCTATGGATAATGAACAAATTCACCTATATTAGAAATGACCATGATGTAGTATAAATAAATGACTAATTGAATTTAAATAAATTTTGAAAAAGTGATGAATTAAGATAACCTGAGAAAGGCACTAAGAATCTATGAGCTAAACTGGTAATGATCTATAGTATTCAGAGAGAAAAGGTTGCAGAAGCACTTCAGAAGATTAATAATATAAAGTACCTGACCCAGATGAAATGTCAGAGACACATTTAAATCATGGAAATTAAATGAATCAAATGGTTTTCAAGGTTACTTAGACATACTCTTTAGTTAAATATTGAATAATTAGCATAAACGTTTCATTGTATTTACTGCAAACATAAAGGAAATTTAATATGTTTATCAGCTATTGTGGAGTTACACTAACTAAACGTCATCCAGAATGTGAATGACAAAATGATCATAAATGTTAAAAGTAAAAGAATCTTAGATATCAAATTCATGACAAATATTAAAGTGCATCTGGTTTTAGCTGCTGATTCTATTTGTATTTCCAAGTGTTACCTGTGTAGTAAATGAGAACAAATCTATGGAAACACCTTGAAATGCTGTATTCTCTTGTGATCCCATTATCTGCTCAGAAAAGTCATTCTTCAAGCCAGCTGTGACAGTGGGAACTTGAACAAGCTGGACCAAAAATGTTAGAAAGACCAAGGACATAAGCACTTAATGAAAATCAGCATGCTTTGCTTCAAAGCAGAAATGAAAGGAGGAGAGAGAGGAGGGGAGGGGACAGAAGGGGAAGGGGGTAGAAGGGAGGGGAGATACATAAATGGAATATTTAGAAACTTCAAAGAATTCAGCCTGTATAATGTGGGGCTTAAAACAGCAAGTTACTCTTTTTGTAGGGTATGGGGAAAATAAAGTGAGAAAAAAAAACAACCCAAACCTTGGAAATGAGGCTCTATTTTGTTAGGTTTTAACTGAATAAACACTGGTTCATGATTGCTGTTGCTTGTTTCCTGATGGAGATGTAATGCTTTTAACGTGGGTCTTCAGTTTATGGAGTAAATATCATAAATATCCATTTACTTTCTGACAAAGAACAAGCGTAAGAAAGGGGAAGAAAGGCTGACAAGGGCAGAAGCAGAAGTAGCTCAGGAGTGACAATCTTGACAAAACGAATATGATTTTCTTCGTCTTTTATGGCTATAGTGTGGATTTAAGCATGACTCAAGTGTCATAAGTGTATGATATGAACAAACCAGAGGTACTTTCAGCACTAGTGAATGTTTAAGCAATAAAAAAGGTCTTCAATAGTCTTTGAATATGTCATTAACACTGCAGAATGATGAGGCATTAAAAAGATACATAACATTAAGTGTCCACTAAATGGTATCAGTCATAAGTATTTTAAGAGTCTTTCCTGAGTTAACAGAATTGTTCAGCTGCATTTTTCCCCATACACGAGAAAAGTGTCACAAGAAGCACTTAAGATTACTGTAATTTAAATAACACCATCTATTTAAATGATCAGTGTTAACTGCTGAAACAAAAATAATCCACCAACATCCTGAAGCTCTCTGGAATAGTAACATATAAATTAATATGAATAATAACAACAGTATAGAATTTCCTGTAAAATGCAAAGTGAAAGAAAAGCCCTTTCCATCTCCCATTCTAGAACTGAGAACTCAAGCCAACTATATAATTATATACCTTCCAAATTAAGCCAAAGACAAACACATTTTGGGCAAAGTGCAAGTCTGTTTTCTAAAAAAACCAGCAAATTAAAAAGTATCAAATGATTAAGTTACCTTAGGTTTACTTTTTTTTTTTTCCAATTTGTTACTTAAATTTGCCTTCATTACTCATTGCAGTTCTTCCTTCCTCAAACATTAAAGCCTGCTCTTTCTAAAATTATGAATATGCCTACTTTAATCCAATAAAAATTCCTTTTTCCGTAAAAGCATGCATATTTCCTGGCATTGAAATTATTAGTTCTCAACTGGTACTGCACATGGAAAGTGTCATTCAAACATTTATTTTTCCAGCACACCACGGCCAAGCTACAACTGATCTTACAAGTGGAAGTAGAGAGCTTGCATTTTCTCACTCCCTTTGAAATTGTTTTTGTTCATTTTGCAGCTGCAGCTGCAGTGACTTAGAAGAAGGAAACTTTCAAAAATCTCTTAAAGAAATAACAATATCTTGCTCTGATACAGTATTCTTCAAACTGAATGATCCTAAAATGTTTGACTTAGTCTATACAAGTTCAGATAATGACCCTTACTGAACACTTCAACGAAAAATTAAAGCCCTTATCTGTATCTCCTTGAACAAAGAGGAGGAAGTTGTTGGGTTTTTTGGTTTTTTTTTCGTTTGGTGGGGTTTGTTGGTTTTTTGTTTGTTTGTTTGTTTTTTGGGTTTGGTTTGTTTTTTTTTTTGTAAGGAGAGGAAGAAAGCGAGTTTCAGTTCATTTCTTCCAGGGAGCATGTAGCATGTGAGGTCATATTGTCTCTATTTCTGATTCCTAGTTTTTTTTTGATCTCCTGGGATATCACTACTGTGTACTGTTTATGATTCACATTAAATTGCAGGCTAATAGCCTAGTTTATGTTAATATATTTGATGCATCTCTTTCTCAGCCTGAATTTCAGTACCACTATTTTTGCATGTAAAGGATTCAGAATATACTTCTATGGTACTGTGTAATATTATTTTTACAGGATCTATACAACATTATGTCTATGTAAAATTATTCTATGATTTCATTGGACTATCTAAGTAAGCAGCATTTACAGTAATGATTTTGACTGCAAAATTATATGTGAATAATTCCTCAAAATGTAACGGGTGTCTAAGGCCTAGTTTAAGGTCTTTCTCAACTGAAAGCTATAATTCCAGTTCAATAGAATATGGAAATTTAAAATAGGCATAGTTGTAAAGCTTATTCTTATTCAGAAAATATGTCTAAGTACAGTGCAAAGATTATTTCTGAGAAGAGATGCTAGAATTAACATTCTAATTTCAAACATTATTGAAGCAGTAAGATTTCAGAAACATGCTACATCATCTTGATGTATCTGGGGGGAAAAGGAAAACTCCAGCACTTTCCCTTATATAAACTATTATTTTAATGATGTACATTTTACTGATACTGTTATCGAAATATTAGTGATAGTTATAGGAACTTTATGTTTAAGCTAGTGATAAAAAAGTTTTGTTTTATATATATATGTATATATACATGTATATATATACATATATATATATTATATCTCCTCAAAACAGCATCTTTTGAGTACCTGGGGACTATTTTAAGACTTGCAATATACATAAAATTGCACTACTGTTCATCATTCTTGCATATCCTATGGACAGTGGCTGTCCTATGCTGGGTTAGTTTTTAATTACAATGCTGAGTGCCTTTATAAGGCTGGTGGAGACAACATTTTAAGCCTTGTTAATAGTCATTGCATATCAGTTTGAGTAAATCTCACCTAAAGCTTTGTGTTTCGAGGGGGTCTTTTTTGTTTGTTTTGAGGGGTTTTGTTGGTTGGTTTGTTTTTAATTTGACTCCTCTAGAAAGAAAGCTTTGTGTATAAGGTGCAAATGGTGAATAAGGCATATTTTTAAACACTTAAGTGTTCTTAATTAGAAAAAGTCTTATGGAGGATCTTGAAATATACTCATTGAGTTTTTTGAGCATTATGCAGATTTGACTATAAAAACTGGTATATACATATTAAAGAACATAGAATTTTGAAGACATTGAGGATGCAGAGTTAAACATTTCATAGTGCCTTTTACTCGCTTAAGCGAGATGGAAATGCTCTACCTCATAAGCCAAAAGACCTCTGCAAATGGTAACTGGATCATTGAATTTAGACCTGGTAGACCTGTAGAAAACAGACTATTGTTGATTAGTACATGCTGAACAAACATTGAGACATTGAGGTAGCTTTAGGATGGAAACTTGGGAGCTAAGAAAATTTAATTTTTGGTAGCATATAAAAGAAAGAAGCAATTATACTTCAAAAATCTGAGACTTGAAACTTGATGAAGTTGAGTGAGGTCGACTGCCTGACTGCTTCCTGCCATTCCCTGTTAGTTCAGGAGATCACCTGAACTGCCAGGCTCGTGGCAGCAGATGTAACAGAAAAATTGCAAAAACACTCCAGTAAGGAGGAGGGAGCAACAGGATCTAGAGGATGGATCTAGAAATGCTGGCTCTTCGTTTTAGGAAACCATTTCAAAAGTTATTCTTGATTTAAAAATTTATCTTTTCATAAGATAATTATTCATGGTATGCCTACAAATACCCTATCCTACAGATTAAAGTTTACCCTGATAACACTGTATTTTTATAGCTATTGTGAAGTCATCTCAACTGAGATGTTGACAAGTTTACTGCAAAAGATGCCTGAACTGCTAAAACTCAGAGGAATTCATATTGCAAGGAAGGAAGCAAACCATCTGACACAGCTGGTGAGTGAGCCAGCCAGCAAAGGAGATTTGT
This sequence comes from Phaethornis superciliosus, assembly GCA_023637945.1. Lineage (NCBI taxonomy): Eukaryota > Metazoa > Chordata > Aves > Apodiformes > Trochilidae > Phaethornis > Phaethornis superciliosus. The sequence continues at coordinate 78,981,716 of JAJQWJ010000002.1, forward strand.
TGGACCTGCTGTTCCTGAACAGAGGACTTGTGGGTGATCTGATCGTTGAAGGAAGGACATCTTGGGCATGGCAATGACAAAATAACAGTTTTCTGTTCCTGTAGAAGTAACAAGGAAGGTCAGAACTGCTACCTTGGACTTCCAGAGGGCAGACTTTGGCCTGCTTAGGGGCACAGAGTGGCTGAGGATTGTTTAGTCTGGAGAAAAGAAGGCTCAAAGGAGACCTTATTGCTTTCCACAACTACGTGAAAGGAGGTCGTAGCAAGTTGGGGGTCTGTCTTTCCTTCCAAGTAACAAGTGATATGACAAGAGCAAATGGCCTCAGACTGTGCCAGGGGAGGTTTAATTGGATATTAAGAAAAAAATTATTCACTGTAAAGGTTGCCTGGCACTGGAACAGACTGTTCAGGGTAGTGGTTGAGTCACCATCCCTGGAAGTAATTAAAAGACATGTAGATGTCACACTTAGGGATATGGTTTACTGGTGGATTTGGCAGTGCTAGGTTAATGGTTGGATTTGGTGATCTCAGAAGTCTTTTGCAATCTAAATGATACTATTCTATTCTATCTTGTAGGTAATAGAGATAATTTTTTATACATGACTTAAGTTATAATGGATCAAATAGTCTTTTTTTTAAAAAAAAGATGTATCAATTGTCAGTAATATTGGTTGATTGGAAAGGAAAGAAAATGACTGAGGCAGCTACAGGACTTTCAGAATGACCTTGGCTATGCAATTAGAATAAATCCTAAAGGAAATAATTATGATAGGAATTGAATCAAATGAAAAAGCCTTGACGTGAGTGTGACACGCATTAGCAAAATAGTATTTAATTGACCTTAGAGCTTTCTTAGAGAAGATGGACTGTTTCACAGTCTTCTTATCTGTTAGAGCTTCCATAAAGTATTCAACATGATGCTGAATAAGAAGTTATTTTTAAACAAGAAGCATAGGAGAAGATTTTAAAGTAGACATGATTGCAAAATGTTTTGCTGAATGTAAGCACCAACTCAGAGAGATGTTAATGGAGAAATCTTGAAGATGAAAGTAATAGAAAAGAGATTAAATTCAACTGTAAATGCAACACCAGGTACTTAGCAACTAGGGTATAGTGTTTCTGTTAAAAGATAGCTATTGTCAGTAAATATGAAGCACAAGACCAGGATATATTTATTGATCGTATCAAAATACCATGAAAAAGAAGATATGATTCAAGAAACTCTGAATCTAGTTGCTCTTTTAGAACAAGAAGAAGTAGTTCTACTTCAGAAATCACTAAACTGCTTTAATCTCTAACATGTGTGATTCTTCTCACAAACATGTTTCTGTAGGTTAAACTTGAAAAATCTGTGTGGGACACAATGATATGCATAGGGTAATCGTAGGACCCCACAAACAGAATAGACACATCACCCAGCAGGCTTTAGTGTAACAGAATCCAAACAGAGTAGTTCTGGCTGTTCTTAGTTAAAATAGATTGCTTTCCTACTTCATGCTTATCACTTCACCATGTTTACCAATATAAAATGTTAAGCAATAGATCAAACGGGTAAAAACTTGATTTGAATTAAATAAGTATGAGAAATAAAAGATGTTTTCTTACAAAAAGAGCTGTGATGATCTTGAGAAAACTTTGAGCATTTTTAAAACAGTGCTTGTGCTTGATAAGTTCATGACATAGTTGTCTGTGATAGCAGATGCTACATCCAGGCAGTTTATAATAGGAACAAAGAAAACAGGATTAGGGACAAATTATAGCAAAAATCTTATCTTCCCTTCTCAGGTATTTGTCCTGAAGTTAGGAGATGCAGAGCAATGAAGCAATTTGATCAGTCTAACAGCAAAAAGAAATCAGCTCTATTCAGCTTCATATCTTCTGCTATTTTCCATAGCTCTGCTCATTTGATTGAATGATTTGTTTGAATTTTGTCTGTCTTTAAAAATAAGGTTGACAAAACAGTTATTTGGAGATTATTTAAGAAAAATGCCAGTAGATTAGAAAATACAGAGAAATAAAGGGCTAATGTAACTGGAGCAGAAATAGTAAAGTGCTGATGATGTTTGCCTGCAGGTAGAAAAAAGGACAAAGTGTGAGACAAATTAAAATCTAAGAAGTGTTAACTCTTCAGAGGTCTCATGTACCCTTAGGTTCCAAACTGAATTTTCTGTGAGCTGCAGAAGTAATAACCTTTGTTGTCCCATGCTGTCAAAATTTTATGTTTGGGTACTGCTACTGTTGATGTATCCCCTTTACTCTAGTATTTAAAAGATGCTTCTGGGCTGCAATACCAATCAACAGCATTCTTTAGAAATGTCAATAGCTGGCACAGTAGCACTTCAAATCTATATCCTTATAAATGGGGAGCACTTGACATTCATTCTGTACCACACAGCAATACTTAGATGGTTATACTACAGAAGAGAGAACAAATATAAAATTTGAATTTTAGAAAGTGCAGAAGGACTTCTGTAGTTGATAGTTTCTAAAACTAATGGGAAAATAATGTCAGAACAAAGCACTGAAATCTGGAGGATCTTTGCTGCTGAATTGAAAGGGAACAAGGTTTCATAATTAAACTGTATCATTAAGAAAGTGCCTTTTCTAGAGTGTGTACTTCATGAACACGAATATTTCTGCAGCCTTGGTACTTACAGTAGAAATGAGTCACCATTCAAGATATCCTAATTATATCAAAGCCACTGAGTGAGACATTCTTAAAGAAAACCACATCAAAACACCAAGAAATTGTGAAATGATAGACATCACAAGAAAACCACCCCAGAGTTCTCATAACAAAAAAAAAAATTCTTCAGTAGCAGAAATGTGCAAGAAATTTCATAATTACAGCATACCCACTACTACCATCACCACTTGATAAATTAGGCCATGTCCACAGTAGAGTCAAAGGTCAAACTATACGAAAAGAGCTAAACTACATTTATGTGAGATAGACTACATATTGATTAGTTTGCCCTTATCAGTACTGGGAAGCAGTGCTGGAAGCAGTTCATCAGGTTTGGTAGATCCAGTTTGCTAAGTACCGTCTCAGGTATGATATGCTTCCAAATGTTGCTCTCAGGAGCTGTGCCCTGTGTTTTCCTCATGAAGTGGCTATGCTACTGTTACTCAGTACATGGAAGGATGGATACATTGCTTAATGACAAGGCTCCCAACACCCTTCTAGCCTCTCTGGCTCTGTGCAATGTGGCTAAGTTCACTTTATGTTACTGTGGCTTAACTCCGAAATCTTTAGTCAGCTTTTTGGTCCACTCTGACCTGAGACACAGAGTTATTTTCACTGGTATCTAAGCTACCCAAAAGGCCATTTTCACATTGTCTGCATAAATTAGGGACCAGAATGCAGCAAGTTAAAAACCAATTATTTGATTATCTCAGCACAGTAGTATAACAGGACCATTTAAGATCAATGGTCTCAAAATAGTCTCACTGCTTAAATTAACCTTTCATGTCAACTTTTATCTTACTCTTATTTCTCCAGTAGCTTTTATAATCAGTTTTGATTTGCCTATCTTACGTATTTTCAACTATTTGACATGTTAGCAAGATATCTGAATGAACTGCATTTTAACGAACCATGCTGGAAAATCCATTTGTCATCAGTTCTGCCATTTTTACTCACATCCATAATCAGCTGATACAATTAAAAAGACTATGCCAAGAATAAAGTGATGCTTAATGTAATGGTTACTCTGATGGTCCCTAAGGGATGAAGCTGAAACTAATAGTGATTCCACAACATGGCCATCACTAAGAGTTCAGGGAGCCTGCCTCTTGATCTGATTAAACAAACAGATTTGGCTGTGGGATGAGCTGAAAAGGTTGGATTCATCAGTGGTTTAATCAGTGCACTGATGAAAATAAAGGGCTTACTGCTAACTTTTTGTTAAAGGATTTGGATGAAGACATCATTGTTAAAACATCCCAATCAATTTGGTAAACACCTTCATGACTTTGATTGTTCAGTGGCCTTAAATATATTTTTAAGTTTCTATGAACTCAATTAATCAGCATCTGGATACAGCTTATAAAAAGCATGAGATGCAGCTTTACAGAAGGACACAAAGAGCAGCAAATACGGAGAAACAGTCTAAGGAAAAACCCAAAAATGTTAACAAAATGGAAGTCAGTAGATCATGCAAGAAGATCAAGAATAATGCATGAAATACTGCAAGGAACATAATGGTCTCGGGTAGGGGTTTCCCTGCAGCCCCTGAGAAGGATGAAGCAGGGAAAAGTGTGAGGAGGAAGGAGAGGCAGAGAGGAGATGCTGGGGGCTGACTGCAGCCCGCATTCCCCATTCTCCTGCCCTTACTTTTTCAGTGGGAAGAACTGGAAGACTCAAAGATGGAGCACTGAGTTTGAACCTACAAAAGAAAAGGTGGTATGATGAAGAAGGTATTCTAATTTTTGTCTTTTTTTTTTCCTCAACATTTTATGTCATAGTAGGTCAAATTTATTACCTCCATGTTGAGTCTGTTTTGCCTGTAACTGTAATTGATAAGTGTCCTTGTCTTTATCTTGACCGATGAAGTTTTCCATTTTATTTTCTCTCCATGTCATGTTAAAGAAAGAGAGTGAGAGGGCGGCTGGGTGGGCATCTGGCAGCCAGCCAAGGACAACTCAAAAGGAATAAGTTTAATCAGGCCTTGTTGTATTGTATAAGGTGTAGATTGAGGGAAAATTTTTTATGTGTAAAGTTTTTTTGTTCATAAACTAGATAAATTTCTGGGTGTATTTTTCAAATCAGCCCCTTCCTTTCCCTCTTCCTCTCAGATTAGAACGGTCTCAGCTGTAACAGACACAGTTGAAAGAATCCAAATGTATGTGTTCGATGTTAGTAAAATCAGAGTAAGGTACAATTTCTCCATGAAGAAGAGGTAGCTGTGTGAGATGATGCACTTTTTTTGTGTACTGTGTTTCAAGCTGGAACATGGTCTTCTTCAATTAAATGGTCTGCACGTAGGACTGATACTTCATGTAGAGTCTGTTGCTTAAAGTTTTTGCAGTCTGCTAGCCTAGACCTTGCAAAGAGACAGCTGGGATTGTTTTGGCCAAAGAAGACAAAAGTTCAAGGACTTTGAAACTTTTACCTCTCTACAAGGGTGCTATGCATTTTTTAAACCATAATTTGAAGAGATCAGAATAGAATTTGTAAATTGGTGTCATTTTGGCCATTCTATAGGGGAATCTGTAAGCCAAGCCAAATCAGACTTAATTGACCTTAGCTTTTCTGCTGCCTTTCCTGAGAGGCAAGTTCTGTGACCCAGGAACTAATTTGCTAGAGAGCCGAAAGAAGCTTTACTGTGTAGGTACTTAAGCACTCTATAAGTACAGGGTAATAAACCTTGCTGCTGGAATTAATTGAAGGTGGGCATCTGGATAGGCACACATCTCCAAAGAAGGTTTCTGATTTTATCTGTTAGGAATTACCCATCTCATCTGGGAGCAGAATAACAATTTCCTCTTGGCTGATGAATGAATACTCTATAAAATGACTAATGGTCTATTTAATTGTCCTACCAAAAGGAGCATGCTTGTGACTAATCTGCAAAATAAACCAACTTTGGAAACTTCATAAAGTACTTACTGTCCTTAAAGTAATGAAGCATGATGATAAGATCTATCGATCCTAACTACTTTCTGCCTTTCATGTCAAAGTTTTCTTCTCAAGAAATTGTGTACTCTTACAAGAGTGTTCAGGATGTGAATGAGCTTGATTCTCTCAATACAAATCACTTATCTTGCCCTGAATGATTAAGTTATTTATTTGAGTCTTAAGTACAGTCATTTCCTAATGTGTCAGCAGTGAGGGAAACGTAGTTGCCAAATGACATATTTCACGTCAACATTAGAAAGCCTAAGGTAAATAACAGTTCTTTGGTTTTATTTCAATGGTGCATAAATTTGGGGAGTTCAGATGTTTTTGTTTCCTTTTCTTGTACATGTATCTGTTAAAATCATCTTCAGCCAATGGGGAAATATATAGCATAGCTGTCAGTTCTAATAGAGCTTATTGATTGGAAACTGTTTAATGCACAACAGAGAGCACATTCATGGTAGTAAATGTGAGAGTGCAGAATCAGGCTACAGAGCAAAAGAAACTGGAGGTCAGTGATGCCTGCTCTCTGTCTGGAATCTTAAGATTGTGTGAATTAAGAAGCAGTTTTCAGAGACTACATCCTGAAATGAACACTAACTGATGTTTTTATTAGCAGCTTTATCAGTAAGACTAAGTTCTTTTAGGCCCTATGTGTGGTTCTGACCACTGATTTGCTATTGTTTCGAAGGAAGCAATTTTTAAATTAATAGCCCTGGCTAGGGTGGAGAACTTGTCTGGACAGAACTGAGCAGGGGGTGACACCTCGGGATGTGATGAGGTCTTCTGGGTGGAGGCTGCTCCTCTTCTCTGAGCAGCATCCTGCAATGCTGGGTGGTCCCTCCAGGCACAACTGAGCCACCTCCATTGTACTTGCCAAGTACCTGGCTAAGGGGGCTGGAACAGAGTAAGGATGGTGCCAGGAAGAAGATAAGAACTGATGACTGGTTGGAGATTACTCCCCTTTCCTGAGAGCCAACCTTCAATTTTGCGATGTCCCTGGAGGCACGATTATGTGCCTGGCTACAGTGGCTGGAACAGAGGAGGAATGGCACCTGAAGGAAGATAAGAATTGATGACTGGGTGGAGGGCTACACCCTTCTGCTCCCCTCCAGGCAGCCTGCCTCCCAAGGAACCTGGATGACTGACAGATGCCCCTTCGGAACAAAAGGGATTCAGGGGTATATTTGCCTTGCTCTATATTTTTGCCTGTGTCAATTGTCAAATAAAATCTCCATGCACTCGACCTTTCTATGGTTGGACTTTGTTTCGCGAAACCAAAACAAAAATAAATTTTAATGTTACCTCGAACCATAACACCCTAATTTAACAAAAATTTAAAAGGTATGTTAAAATTCCATCCAAAACAAATTATAATTGAGTAAGATGTTAGGATTTAGTTGGCTACTCATGATTTTTCTCTAAACCTGCTAAATTCAGGAACAGGACCTGCAGTACATGGAAGACAAATGATGCAGAAATCCATGCTCTGTGTGCTCTGTGAAAAAAACCCAAAAGTTGATGTGTAAGGCTTTGCAGCTCTTACAGAGCCTGAATTCAAATGGAATTCTTTTAGGGGAAATAAGAAAGAAATGCCGTATGAAAAAATATGGTCAGTAAATGTAAGTTATTAGAATAAAAAAAAAAATACAATGTCATCTACCAAAAAAAATCTGAATTTCCCAAAATTGCACATGGTTATTTCAAAAAACAAATAAACAGAAATCAAAAGGGAACATAAATTGAAATGTGCTTACAGTAAAATTTTACATATTGGAAAACATAAGTGAAAATGTTACTTTTAATTAAACATCTAATTGAGTCAATTTGTGCATACATATTTAAACTGTTTGAGCTATTTTGACTAGGTGTTACTTTTCTCTACTTGTCAGCAAATAGAAGAATAGACAGAAATTGCTTCTACCTAAATTGCTGTAGTCTTTTTATCCATTATGGTATTCTGAATACATGTCTCAACATATTCTTTGGATATGAAAGTACTTACCTGATTTGGATGCTATTCTGTCACCCCTGAGGAATGTGGTTAAAGTTCATAACTTATGGCAGTTAAAATGTTCACATGTTCTGCGTGCAGCAACAGCAAATTGAGTGTTCTGGTGACATTAATCTGTCACTTTTCATAGGTGTGAAGCTGACTGAAAATAATTTTTTAAAAAGTAGAAATAACATTTTATTTTAAGAAAAATTCAAATATTTTCAGGTTCCACCAATGTCACTGCTAACAGCAGAATACAGATCTTTTCCCTTTACAAAGTGCTATACACTGTAGTTGCTCAGAATATTTTGCTTGCGGTTTGTGGTGTCTGAAGAAGACCAAACTATAGCAGAGAACAGTTCATGATTTTCAGTGGAAGAACTCCACTAATCCAGTTCATCTGAAGTAATTGTGTGTGATTTCTTGCTTTCTGGTTTGAATTCTCTAAGGTTCTGACACTGGTTCCAGAATGTGATTACTATTTTACTATGTACTTCTGTATATTCTATGTACTTCTATTATGATATATAGAAGCCCTTGTTCAAACAGGTGATGTGCACTTTTCAATCTCTTTGCCTCCCACCTCCATCTGCCTGCAGTCATTGTCCCCATCAGATTTACAGGTTAGACCTTTAGACTTTCATGTGACATTTTTCTGGTACTGACAGCTTTGCATAAATGGTCACAGAGTGTTAGCATCCAGCCACAGCTGTCAGAAATCCAGTGCAACCACCACACCGTGGTTTCTTTCTTGACACTGCTAGCAAAATGTATGATTTGGCAGTGGGCATCATAAGTCTTATTTAGACAGCATGACTGCTGATCTACCTTCAAACTGTGAGATGGTCACTTTTCTGAGAGCTTATATCAAGCAGATGAGTTCAGGGAACATCCCAAGACCCATAAATAGAGTTGATCAGGAGACAGGGAGGAATTTAGAGAGCTTTTGTTCTGTAGGGTATATTTGAGGATTAATGGTCACAGGAAAGGCTTTGAAGTAGGAATATCTCATCTGTTCTCTTTCCTTTTGCCAGATGTATTTCCTCAAGGCTTCCAAGTACATTACAATTAGACAGAAAGCTTGACCAATGTATGAATCATCATTGATCAAACTGACTTTGACGGTGTCCTTCAGGTGCTTCTGACAGTGATATGAAAAAAGTTCCACTTCCTATCTGTCTTTTGTGTTTTATAGCTCCTAGTGAACATCAATAATATGAATTTCATTTTAATTTTTCTGTAAAGGATCTTATTTATAGAGCAATTTCTTGTGCAGTGTCTTGTCTTTACAAAACAATTGCCAACTCAGGCAGCCATTAAAGTTTACTGCTTAGGCATTCCTTCAAGGTAGAATATGGATATTACTTGCCAAATGTAATTTAGACTATAAAGTGCTAGGAACACAGTAACTCCTTGCGATTTCCCAATCTTTTGCTGGAATGCTGACTGGTTTTATAAACAGACCTGGTTTCACTGGGATAGAGTCATAGGCCAACCATGGTATGCAGGCAGGCTCTTAGCAGGTCTGAGTCAGACAAGAGCTTAAGCTAGGAGGACAAAAATCCAGGACACTTTACACAAACTGTCTAAGAGGTGTAGTTTATACCATAAACATCATGCTAATTATAAAAAGTAAAGTTTACTGAGGATGGGGCTGCTTTCATGTTTATTCTGACTGCTGTACATTCATTGAGCTGAGTATAACTCTGTATGCCTTATATTGGCTATAGTATTAATATTAATAGTTTTGCTGTTTTAGGAAATTAATTTAATTTCTCCTGATTCCCCTTCTTTCTGAAGAGGGGTCACTGAGTGATAAAACAGCTACTGTTTTTTAGCTCTGAACACAGGCTAAATGTAGGAACTGACCTAACTTAATTTCAGGAGTTCAATTTTTTATTCTCCTTCCTCTTCAAACATGTGGCTGACAGTTAACTTTGAAAATAGTGTTTATCACTATTAAGATTTTCACGACTTGAACAATAACGTTATGGTAATTACCATTAATATTTTCATGACTTAAATGATGTTATGTTTTCACAGTATATTACTCTTAATGTGTGCTCAGGCAACAATCAACTATTTATTAACTACTCATAGTTCTGAAGATCTTAGTCAAGAAAGAAGAAAACCATCAAAGAAACTAAAATTTTAAAATTCCAGGAGAAATGCAAAGAAATTACAATGTGTGAAGTAGTTTACAATATTTGATGTTTTAGTAAAGAAAATTAAGAACTTTATAAACACAGTCTCCAGATTTATCAATTTTAGTATTTTATAGTAGAATAATTTTTTTTTCTGTACCTACAAGTATGTTGGTGTACAAAATTATGGGCTCAATGGCTTTTCTATCCTATTCATGGAACATTGTGCATTTTTCAACCTTTTTCTGGAGAAAAGAAAGTCAGAATTTGTAATAAAATTAAAATGACATATGCAGGTAAGTAAATTAAATTAGTGAAATCTTGATGATGCTTACATGTGAATGAGCATTTGTCCCTGACAGATTTGAAGGTTATGCTTAGGAAGAAAGTAAACCTGGGAGATTTTGTTTGCAAATGTGATATGAAAGACAGGAATAGGATATTACCTCATGGAGAAACATTGTCATGTAACACGTTTGTACATTATTGGTTCAAAGACAATTCTGGAGGGCTGGTGTTTGTGTTTTAATAGTATCTTTAGTAGATCTTGAAACTTCTGCACACTGCCTTCCTACTGTGTGTACTTCAAGGATTTTTACCTAAAGAAGTGAAGGATTCTTTTTGGCTCATTTTCCCTATGTTTCCTATGTTTCCTATGTTTCCCTATGTATCTTTATGTATGCTTTGCAAAATAGTGGGTGGTGGATACTGGTCCTGAATTTTCAGGGTTCTTCAGTGGTGGCTTATAATCTGCCTTGAATCTGTTACAGACCTTTAGGTGCATTATTTTAATTTAAAATCCCCTGTGTGCTGCATGCACGGTACAAAAGATGTGTAAACAGATTCTTGAAAAGTAACATTTTGGAGGGAAAATTCTGACCAACTGTATAGAAGAGTTTTCAAAAAAATTGAAGTTTCTCATAAGCCAGCATTTTTATTAAGTCATAAATCTTATCGATAGCAGAGCGCCAAATTTGTTCCTTGGCAAACTCATATAAATATGTAGTATTCTGTTAATTTCTTTACTGTTGATTTGAAAACAAATAAAAACCCACAACAAACAAGCACAAATATTCACCATTTTTCCCTGTTTCTTCCACTATAACTGATTGAATTATTTAAGTAAAGAAAATGTAAAGGATTTTAGATTCCTTGTATTCTGTCGCTACTATCAACAAGATGAAGTTAGGAAATATCTAATATCTAATACCTTCCATGGTAAATATGTTTCTATGGAATAAACTAATTGCTACTTTTCTGAGTAAAAGCCACAGCTATAGTTCAATTTTTAGTAATTTTTTTCCAGTTGTTAAGTAGCTTATTTTGCAGAGAGGAGCCTCTAGGTCAGCTTTCTATCACTCTGCCATTTTGTGACTTTCTTCCCTCTTGCTTCCTGGAAAGTGAGTTTTAGGTAGTTTCTGTATTTATATGCTATGCATATAAACATGTGATTTGCATTAATTTACATATAATTTCTGTGTTTGTAAACATTGCATAAACGTGTAGATATTAATCCTTTGAGACTGATTTTTACATAATTTGCAGAGAAAAAAAAACAGTCTAAAAAGGTCACTGATTAATGCAGGTACTCCAGGTTCAGTAGGGCAATGATAACACGTTATAATGTCGTGTTCTGTAGAACATGAAAATGCTACCATAGTGTGGTCCAAGTTCTCATTTTCACTCAAGAAAGCAGACTTTGCCACCATCATCTTAGAAAGAATATTACTCTTCACTCAAGTTGTCCAGACTGCCCATAGTGCAAAATATTGCTTAATATGAACTCCTAAATTAAAAAAAGATATTTGTGTTACCATACAGATGATAATGTTTAAAGACCAGTCACTGAGATGTACATGGAAGAAGACTTTTATGTGACTGGAGCATTTCATTTAGCAAAGTTTCAAAGCCAGGTAATCAATAGATCAACAAAAAATAATTTTTCTGGGGATGTAATACGTGATATTTGGCTAGAGCACCTTCAGAATACCTTGGGCAGGATGACTTTCTAATGGTAACTCTAAACCCACAATATAGAGTCTTTCCTCCCCTTGCTATGGAGACAATCTGAAATAGAGTTGTCCTTCATGGAATTTAATCAGAGTTTTGACATTTTCTTTTGTGAGTTAAAATTTTCATCAAATGAAGACCTGTAGTCTCCAATAGATCATTTGGTTCAGTTGTCAAGTAATCCAGAAATGTATATTTTCCTGAAAACATACTTAAAACATTTCTCCTGAAAGTACCTCTTTAATTAGTGAATGAAATCATAGTTTCTGTAAAGTTCTGTATAATCAGAGACATCAGTATTAGAAGAGAACTATTGAATAAATAGTACTAGAATAGATAATTTATTAATTTATTAGGTTACAGGAAAGATGGAATGATAAACTTGAAAAGATATAATAAAAAAAAATTGTTGGAAAATAGAGCCCAAACATCAGCTAGATAATTGAAGTTGTGTTTTCTTTTTGTGAACATCATGTTATAATAAATTTGTGAGAAAAGTGCATCTCCAAAACAGCTTATTTTTAGTGCATTCTCTAATTTTCTAATTATTAGACTGTTTTGAGAAGAAAAAATACAAATACATATACCTTACCTATTGTGCTCATTATATATTTTGCTATCTTTCTGGAGAATTTGCTGATAGATGTGTTAGAGATTGTATTATGTTTTCATGACAAAGTTTGATGTGCAGCAGAGGGATTGCAGGGGTAGCTTCTATGGGAACATGTCATAAGGCTTCTGTGTCTGATAGAGCTAATGCCAGCCAGCTCCAAGACAGATCCACAACTGTCCAAGGGTGAGCCAGTCAACTGGTGGAAATGCCTCTGTGATAACAGAAGGGGGGCTGAAAAAGTTCTGAACAGAAGCATCCGTAAGAGATGAGTAAGAATATCATGGAATCATAGAATAAAATCATAGAATGGGTAGGGTCGGAGGGGACCTTAAAGATCATCTACTTCCAAATCCCAAGGTTTCCACTAGACCAGGTTACTCAAGACCACATCTGAAAGAAGATAAGAACTGATGACTGGCTGGAGATTACTCCCCTTTCCTGGGGGCCAACATTCAACACTGGGATGTCCCTGGAGGCACGACTATGTGCCTGGATAAAGTGGCTGGAACAGAGGAGGAATGCCACCTGGAAAAAGATAAGAATTGACTGGGTGCAGGACTACACCCTTCTGCACCCCTTCAGGCAGCCTGTCTTCCAATGAACCTGACTGATTGACTGACAGCTGCCCCTTGGGAACAAAAGGGACTCAGAGGTATATATGACTGTCCAGGCTGTGGCTGTCGTCGTCTCTTGACCCGCTGCCATTTCTGCATCAGGCCCTGTCCAGAATCAGCACCAACCTGAAGAAACTTCCTGGACAACCGGATCCCTGGTGGTGACTTTCTCTCTCTCTCTCTCTCTCTCTCTCTCTCTCTCTCATTCTTCCCACTTTATTACCTTTTATTTCTCCACGTTTCTCTCTCATTCTTTCTTACCACCTTCTTACCACTTCTCTCTCTCTCTCTTATACCTTCTTTTCCTCTCACCCTCTTTTGCCTGGCTCTCTATATTTTTTTGCCTGTGTCAGCTGTCAAATAAAATCTGCTTGCACCCAACCCTTTCTACGGTTGGACTTTGTTTCACAGATCCAAAACAAAACTAAATTTTAATGTTACCTCGGACTGTAATAAGGGAAAGTGCTCCAGATCTGTGATCATTTTAGTGTCTCTTCTCTGGACATGTCCAAGGAGCTCCATGTTGACATTGGAGACTCCAGAACTGGACGCAGTACTCCAGGTGAAGTCTCACAAGAGCAGAGTAATGGGGGACAATCACCTCCCTTGACTGGCTGCCTATACTTCTTTTGATGCAGCCCAGGACACAGTTCGCTTTTTGTGCTGCAGGTTCACGTTGACAGCTCATGCTGAGCTTCTGGTCCACTATTGCCCCTAAGTCCTTCTCCTCAGACCTGTCCACAATCCTTTCTCCTCCCAACCTGTATTTCTGCATGGGATTGCCTCGACCTATGTGCAGAACCTTGCACTTGGACTTCTTGAACTTCATGCAGTTTACACAAGTTCACTTCTCAAACCTGTCAAGGTCCCTCTGGATCTGGCATCCCTTACCTCTAACATGTTGACTTCACCACATAGTTTGGTGTCATCAGCAAACTTGCTGAGGTTACATTTGATTCCACTGTCCTTGTTGCCAAGAAAGATTGTCCAAGTACCAACCCTTGAGGAACACCACTTGTCACACTTCTCCATTTGGACACTGAGAAAATGGTTACAACTGTTTTGGTTTGACCATCCAGCCATGTCCTTATCCAGCAAGTGGTCCATCCATCGACTCTGTATCTATCCAGTTTAGAGAGCAGAATGTCATGCAGGACATTTGCACAGGTCCAAGCAGATGATGTCCATTTCTCTGCCTTTGTCCACTGAGGCTGTGGCCCCATCATAAAAGGCCACAAAATTTTTCAGTTGGGATCTGCCCTTAGTGAAGCCATGTTGGCCGTCATCAATCAACCCTTTGTTACCTGCTATATTACTATTATCTTCTAATGGGCACTTTATGCTTCTAGCAAGAATACAACATTTTCAGATGCAAAGCATATCTTTGTGATAAGACATGTAAATTACAGTCACGGTCATTGCATCTAGAAGTGGAACAACTTGAGGGTGATCTGTTTTAAAGCTCTCCCTTTGTAAAAGAAGTGAAAAAGGATGGTGTGTTGCAACTGTTCTGATGGAAATCCAAGTCTACAAAAGATTTCTGGTTTCTGAATATATGATAACATCTTAGATGTATACATACATTTCCTTTTAATAATTTAATTGTTTTGATCTCTTTTTGGCCAGTCTTTTGTTGATGGACAGATGTCAATAATATTATCAGTGGATCTGTTATCAAAAGATGATAGTAACAAATTTGTTCTGCTGTCATTTTAGTACCACTTGTTCCTGACATAGACATTGTTATAAATATGAAAAGGAAACTACTTACATTTTTGTGAAAGTCAGGTATGACACTGCTCTAAATGGATTCCATAGTCTCTTTCTCCCTGTCTTGTAGTTGCAACTGCTGTTTCCTTTAATCATCTTTAATGAAGTCTCTGGAGAAGATGCTCTGGGTAGAGGAGGAGGGAATTGTTTATGCAGACACAAAAATGTTGATTAGTCTCAACTAGAACAAGAGATGTGTGTTGAACAAGAACATCAGCCTGGTTCCTCTTAATTACATGACTCTAGATTACACATATTCCTTCTCTACTTGGATATTTGTCCCATTAGTAAGCATTTCTGATCTGCATTATAATGATCTGTGTTTTGTTTTTCCTCCTCTCATACATGCTTGGCTGTTTTTCCTAGTTATTGAGTGCTACAGGAAATACTGACTTGAAACATATTTTTTCCTCATATCATTATCACTGTCCAACAAAACAGTTTTAGGCTTGTTTGTCATAATTGAACAAATACTGAATGGTGTTTCATCCGTGGTGTTCATCCTTTAGTCTTCAAACCTCATCCTCATTTCTACCTTTATCCTTACCTATTACTGGTTTGGGCCAGGATAAAGGTGATTTTCTGACTTATACTTTTGCTTTCAGCTAAGTTTCTTGTAAGTAGTTGCACTTGCTGAAATTAACAGCAAGTTTATCAGACAGTGTCTGCTTCTAGGACTGATAACACTCGATGTTACATTGAGTTACACTGGATGTTTACTGTTACTGGTGTGAAGAACCAAGGACACTGCTCAGCTCTGAGGAACATTTTACCTTCCAGAAGGAGCAAAGAGGTACCACCTTAAACCCGTCCTTTGGGGAGGACTGGACAAGATAGATGCCAGAATTGACCAAACAGAGTATTCCATCCCATACACATCATACTCAGTATAAATTTGAGGGATCACAAGGGTCAAACCCCTTCCTGACCTTCCTGACCTTCCTACTTCCCTTCCTCACCTGTTCCCGGTTTTTGCTTCGGCATCCTGGGAGGATTCCATCCATTCCTCTGCCTGTGGTCCTGATCCCTGCCAGCCTGAATCTGTGTGTTCCTGCCTCCAGCTCCCGACTGCTGCTGACTCCAGGATTCCAGCCTGGACTTTCCCAGGGCTGCCCTGCAGCCTCAGTGGTGATGTGAGAGTTATTGGGGGAGAGGGGGAAGGAACGTGGTATCAATTTTCCTGTATATTTGTATATATTTAGTAATTTTTCCTATTTATTATTACTGTTTCATTAAAGTTGTGCAGTTTAGTTTCCAACCCATAAGTCTCTCTCCCTTATTCTCTCTCTTTTCTTTATCAGGGAGGAGAGGGGGATTAAGAGAGAGCATCTGTCATTCAGTTTAATTGTCAGGCCAGTGTTAAACTGTGACAACCCGCCTTGGGACTCTCTTTCTTTGACTCTTCAGTTAGGTAGTCAGTAGCTTCCTTTCTGTGTGCTCAGTTACTACATCCTCCTCAAATAATAACTCCAAGCTCCATTTCTCTATTTACCTCTTAAGTCCTGTGGTCTGCCCTAATTCAGCTCACCTTTTTACTATCTTAACCATTTTATCTGTATTAAATTTAATACAATGGAGTTCATAGTATCTCAGTGGAAGAAGACTAATTTCTTTTGTAAGTAGATTTGTATGTACTTAAACATACAGAAACAAAAATTAGAAGTCCAAATTATGATTGAGTCTGGCTCTTTCTCTACAGAGAAAATTTACCATGAGTAAGAACTGAGTGGATATGCAGATTTCTTCTATACACAAAGGTGATATATTCTGGAACAGAGAGGGACTGACCCACATTGCAGGGAAAATATATAATTCTGAAACAGGAATTATGAACCTCTTTGAAAAATGTCACTGTGGTACTACTGTCAAAAAGGCTAAGAAGAGAAGTATTAGAAAACTGACATGACAGCAGAGATTTTTTTTTTTTCCCATTTATTCAGGGATATATTTTTTTCCTTACAAGAAGAAATTAAGATTCCTCTCATCATCAGACTAAGTGGTTGCATCTACCAGCTGAGCATCTTGGAACTTGAATAAAGAAAGCAGCTGACAATATTGAAGGAAGAAGCAATTTAGAAGAAAGAAAGACTGCTTAACCTTTAAAGTTAGCCTCAGGGTTTTGATTTGGTTTTGGTTAATTGGACCTGTTTCATATCTCTAAAATCTCCACTACCATAAATTGCAGAAGATGTAGATAAGAGTAAAATTCAGTTCATTTTCCAGTTCCAGTCTGTTTCATAGATGTTCAGCATTCAGTGAGAAACTGAAGGTATAAGTTAATCCAGTGTGATTCTTTATGTGGTCTTTCCCCAATAACCCTCTCTAAAATAGTTTGAAATTTCTATGAAAATTTTAAATGGGATTTTAAGAAATCTGGGTTGGGTTACAAATATTTCAAAGTAGTGCCTCGATCAAAATTAGTTTCTAAAATGGGAAAAGACAAAAAAAAAGAGAGAGAGGAAGAAAACATATATTCAGCTTGTGCACAAAATTGCACAGTTAACACTGAAGGTTTAGATGCCTCTTCTCATAAGTGCAACAAACAGTGGCAGTAAGAGTCATGATTACATATTCAAGTTTTGAAATTCCACACAAAGGTGTTTGAGAAATCTGCAAGGCAGTAATATTCTTTATAATTCCACTCTACTATGTGGAAGAGAATAAAAATTAAAACTCTTGACACTCTGGAGAAAAAAAAAGTCTTCTGAATACTGTCTGTAGCAATTCTAGTTCAAGGGCCTTTGTCTCAGGGTATGAACACAATATATTTGGGTCAATTCAAGTTGCAGATCTTCCAGTTTTCTAATACAAAGCATAGGTTTGCATAAAAGAAATAAATATAGAAAGTTACACCACAAAGGTAGTGTGGCAGTGGTATACTAGGAAACTTATGTTGAAGTTCTTCCTCCAGTATAGAGCCATATATGCCAAAGCTGTCAGATAAGCTATTAGCAAAGTTTAGCAAGCAAATGCCTAGATAAAATAATCTTAGCAAAAAAAAAAAAAATGCTAGCAGAAACTTTATGCAAAAGTTACAGTAAATGGACTGAAAATTATGATAAGGGTGGTCAAAAGATCTCTATGTCAAAATGCTCAGCATTTGAATAATCTTTTGTTAGTACTGCAATTAGAAAATTCATAGCGTGACCAGCTTTCAGTACTGTCTCTCATACTCACTCCTCTGTTGTGTCCTTTCATCTTTTCTTCTGGAAGTACAGAATTTACAGAACAAAATAAGCATAAGTTATACACTTGGATCATAAACCCCAGAAAATATTCTAAAATGATGTAAAAATAGATAATTTCTAAATGATAAAAATGGAAATCACCCTTTTTGAAAAACCTCTGTAGTCCACTGATACACTGCAACTAGGAACATAAAGGGGTTCATTTATTATAACTGTTTTTCTTTCCGGAAGCAGTGAAATGACCGATTTTCTCTTTACTTTGATTTTGTTCAGTACTAATTAAAATGTTTTGCATAGTCTCACTGCGTAGTGTCACTTAGAATATTGGACAAAAGGCATAGTGTCTGATAGTGAAAAATATCTTTGCAATCATCAAGGTGAGACAAAAGCAATATCAACTATAAATCATCAAAATTAAATAAACTATCAGGTAGAGAAAACATTGTGTTGAAACAACTGCTACTTCCTAACTAGGGAGCTTATTTTCAGCCTGAAGTGGTCTCAGGATTCTTTGCTATACTGAAATATATTTTACTGTTGTTAGAAACTCAGAATATATATCTGACCTTAGAGTCTTCTCCTAGGGTCAAAGTATTGACATCCCATAAAAGGGTATCTTTATCTGATATTACTGCCAACAGTATTATTGAAATTATATGTGAAATAATACAATTTTTAATGTGAATTGCAGCTCCTCCCAGAAGCAGAACCAGTGTGCTAGTGCTGTAACTGTAGCTGAAGCAGAGCAGAAATAGCAAGCAATCTGTTACATGACTATTGTATGAGCAGCTTTTTTGGCTGTCTTCGAATTCTTATGGCAACAAAGATAACACTGACTCCAGTTATACATTTGACAGTATGTTAAGCTGTTGGATGTGCAGATTTTGGCTCAGCTGGAGCGGGACAAACATAGCTTCTGCACAAAACCAAATTTGATTTCTTTTTCTTTTAAAAATCAAAGCTTTTAAAATTCTCATAAAGGAAAAAAATAAAATACAACTATATATTGTGCATGTTTGTAGGCCCATTCACATGTACAAATAGTATAGTGAGAAACCTAATTCTCCTTTTTTGCCATTTATATGTCAAGAATACATGCCTAGTGGTGGAGAATAAAGAATTATACATAGAAAAATACATATTGTTCAGGTATCTCCAACTCCAAAGCAGAATATTTATTCTATAGCCAATCTTTATCTTTACTTGTTTCCACAACAACAAATTAAGAACCTGTAAGTATAATAAAATGTATTTGGACTTAGTAACTTCAGTAGGGTATTTGTGCCTAGCAAGTCATAGAAAAAAATTAGTTTTAAGGACTTAGAATCATGGAATTGAGAGGGTTGGAGGGGACCTTAAAGATCATCTAGTTCCAAACCCCCTTGCACAGGCAGGGACACCTCCCACCAGCCCAGGTTGCTCAAGGCCACATCCAACCTGGCCTTGAACACTGCCAGGGAAGGGGCAGCCACAGCTTCCCTGAGCAACCTGTGCCAGCATCTCACCACCCTTACAGGAAAGAATATTTTCCTAATGTGTAACCTAAATATCCTCTCTTCAAGTTTGAAACCATTTCCCCTTGTCCTCTCACCACACCCCCATATATAAGGCCCCACCCCAGCTTTCTTGTAGGCCTCCTTCAGATACTTCAAGGCTGCTATAAGGTCACTTCGGAGACTCCTCTTCTCTAGGGTGAGCAACCCCAACTTCCTCAGCCTATCTTCATAGGGAAGGTATTCCAGCCCACTGATTATTTTATTGGCTCTCCTCTGGACACATTCAAGGAGCTCCGTGTTGTTCTTACATTGGGGACTCCAGAACTGGACACAGTACTCCAGGTGGGGTCTTACAAGCAGAGTAATTGGGTAGAATCACCTTCGTCGACCGTCTGTGCTTCTTTAGATGCAGCCCAGGACACAGTTGGCTTTTTGTGCTACAAGTTCACATTGACAGCTCATGTTAAGTTTCTGTATTGTGTGTAAGGTTCTGACTTGTAAATATTCACATTAAAAAAAAAATAAATCATTTGTGACTGTGTATATCGTATACTGTTCTGTCAGGGTCTGTTTTCAAGTAGAAGATGAGAGATGTGATGCCACAGAAAGTTTTCATTTTCACAATTAGAAAATTCAGGAACAACACTTTCATATAATACATCAATTTCTTCCTAGTTCTAGTCTCTCCAGTGTCTTGGTGTAAATAAGCCAATTCTCACACCTCCAGATAATTTCTGCTAACTCCAGTAATCTAAGCAAACTTGGAGATAACAATGTTACTTTTGTCATATGTGATCCAATGTGACTTCTGAGTATGATAAATTTTGTCTTTAATTATAAAATTAAAAATATACAGAAATAATTCAGAGAAATAATAATTATATTTCAAAATGAACAACAGGCCAGGATTTTGTCTGGCATTTTAAAAATATTCTTGAAATCTCAAGGGAAATGAAGTCATTAAGGATTTCCTATATTTTTGTAGTATCAATATTGCTTTAATACCTTAATGTTGTTATAGATTTTTATTGATAATCATTGAAGGTAGAGGAAAAAATATTTCTGTAATTTCAATTGTAACATAAAATCCAGTCTTGCACAGAAAGACTTCCATATGCTCTGCTTTCCTGCATATTGGGAAAAAAAGCCTATCAAAGCTTGTACAAAGTGAAACCATAACTCTTCTCTTGCTTCAAGAGACAGGAGAGATGCTGAGAAGTTAGCTTTCCAATAGCTAGCATAGAGGATAGAGTGGGAATAACGTGTGCTGCCGGATGCTGCCTGTGCTGCTGGATGGGAGGGTGCTGCTCTTCCCTCCTTGTACCAAAGTTTTTGGATCAAAATTTGGGGTACAGATATCTTGTACTTCTGAAGAGTAGATCATTGATCAACCTGTATGGGAAAAATGTCATGGCATTCTGCAGAACTGTTGTCCTCAGATTACTGTTCCACATCTGCAATTGGTGTCACTGTAATAAAGATTCCATAGAACTGGAAAAAATCAAAGTCCATATGGCCCTGAATAAAATAAGAAGTCAGTTCAGAAAGTTATTTCCTGTATAATGTGGTCTACTATCCCAAAATATTGAATATTTTTAAATGAAGAATTTTCATAAAGCAAATTGTACTGTTAAGATGTTTTACTGAGCTCTAACAGCAAATGATTTCTGCTTGCAATGATTTCACCTGAATTTTTGCTTTGCAAGGACTGTTGTATGGAAAAGCCAATAAGCAGAACATTGATCTCAGATCATGTCAAAGTCAGATGTTTAAATTAATGTACAATTCATTTTGCTGCATATCTGATTTCTTACAAATAATGAAAAATTTCTTCTCTATGTAGGCATTTATACAGACTATTAGAACTAGTTCTAAGTCATTAACCCATCCAAGTTGCTGTTATTCATAATGTATAATGCAGCTTCCTTCTACATTTTCCCTTCATGGTGGGCTCATAAATGCTCATTTTACTTTTTAAAAATTCAGTAAAATAAAACAGGAGTCATTAGTACACACAAAACTTGATCTTGTGCATTTACATATGAAGGGAAACTTGTCTCAGTGTTACTATCTCTTACAGTGGTATTTTCCAGCATTCTTTAATGTAAACTGCACAAAATACAGAAAATCTCAATTGCCTTTCATAAGTCAATCAGTGATCTTTTGCAGAGCAACTCAGGTATTTTTACAACTTACTCTAATACAGAGAAACTCAAACTTGCATTTTACCTGAAAGGCTGCTTTACTTTGTGTTACTGCCACCATCTGTGAAACACCATGCAGAGTACTACAGAGCTGAAGGTGAAATATGACATACTGATACTGGTTATATTTTATGTACATGTATTTACATATAGCTGATATTTTTCATACAACCAGCCATACTAATCTATTCTTTTATTGTACAAGAACTTAATTCTTTTGATTTCCTTGAGAAAAGGGATCATCAAAGTAAGTTCTACTTATCCTCTATCTCCTCCCCACAATGTAATTAATATGCTCTGCTGTTGCAAACCATTGTATTGGTTCCACATCCCTTCAGTAAACATTTCCTGTACCTTTCCACATGAGAAAGGCATGTCCCTGTTTTGAGAAATTCCTAAGTGCAAAAGCTTTGTAGTCATTACAAGAGCAACCTTAAGCAGAGCCCCAATGATAAAGCACATTGTGACACTAGTTGTAAAAACCCTTATCTCTTCAGATATTTGTGATAAATAGCACATTAGTGAATGATCCTCAAGCTCAGATCCTCACTTTTTTGTTTATTTCCATGCCAAGTTAGAAAAAAAGAAACTTATTCAGAAATTGCACTGTTATACTAGGGAATATCACACACATAATACTGAGATTTACGTCAGTGAAGCACCAGAAGTACAGCTCCAGGTGTATGCCATGACTCTTCTGAGCTGTTGGCATGCAGAAGGAGACTCGAGTGGCTGCATCATGTACTGGATAGCACAAATATCACTACATGTTAATACATTAGCATATTGTAACTGTAATATCTGCAAAAAAATGTTTGTTTCTATTTTACTTAGATAATAATATGAAATATTCATAGAACTGGAGTTCTTTAAAAGCTTTGCCAGTGAAACTCTAGACTTTGTGTTATTATTGCACCCTATAATTTCCATGACATGTTTCTATAAAGGAGGATAAGGAGATGTTGTGTGGTGTTGGAGCTGTTGTGCTGTTGTGCTTCCGTCAGCCAAGTTCTAGCAATTTGTCTCTTTCACCAAAATGGAGAGGCCTGAGAAAGTAAAAGGCAATAGCTCATTTTGTTCAAAGGACAAAAAATGAAAATTATATCATTATAGCATCGTACCTCTAAATAATGAGAAATATTGGCTTCTCATGAGTTCTGACCTGGTTTTTCTTTTATAACTTCAAACAACTTGTAACTATTTCTCCTTTTGTTTTTCAATGAAAAGCAAGTTATAGTTATAGTCTACTTCTTGTTAATGAATTTGGATTTACAGTTGTGAGGGACACTGACTGAAACACAAGTCTTGTTATGAATCCCTTGTTTTCTTAGTAACACTGTTGATAAATAAGAGTTAGGTTTTTTCTTTCATTTTATAAGTTTTCATAGGCTTTTTTGAGACCTGCCAAAGTCAGTTCAAATTTTAATTTTTTCTCTCTATTCTTTTATCTACACTTGTTGAAACTTTAGAATGAAGGCTTATAGACTCCTGAAATCTCCTTACAGTACATAGAAAGTAACAGGCTTCTCTGTCAAGGGCCCACCCCTCTATCCACGAGCAGGGCAAAAAGGGTGACAAAGCCAGTCCCAGACAACAGACACTTCTGTGGAGAGAGACTGGAACAACAGCCCACAGGCAGGCGTGTCAGACATAGTCTAGTGTTAGGAGCAGGTTACACGGAGACATCCAGATGGTTCACAGAAGGAAGAAAAGATTAAGATCTTCCTTAAGATGATCAGCAGTTACTCAAATGAAGGAAAGAACCCTTAGGCTTTTTAATTTTAGGCCAGAGGTGGTGGCTCTGGGATCACTCTTTTTGGTTATCACCAAATTTTGGGTTAGGCTAAGCTATAAATAACATGAAATGGCACCCTGAGGATGCAATTCCTTACCACAGGGTAAAGGGAACTAGAGCTGCATGCCCCCATTGCCCACCTTCAGCACCAGCAGTTTAAAGCACTGCAGCTTTGAACTCATGCCTTTAACAAGACAGACAGCTGGCTCCAGATATCACATCCCATCGAGTCAGTAGCCCAGGGAGATTCAGACTGGACTCCATCACACAGAGGAGCTGAAGTACTATTAGATCCACCCCTCCACTCTTGAATTGTGATCCTTAAAAAAACCTGGAAAACAACATAACATTCCCTGTACAAGGGTGCAGCACATTCATACACATTGCGGGACAGAATAAAAGCAAAATAAGGATGCATTCCCCTCTGCATTCTCTTATGAGTGTTCAAATGGTGAAAGAAGGATGTGGCCTTTTGTTACCTGTATAAAGCAAGAAAAGACTTTTTTCTCTCTGTCATTCTGGCTCTTCGCCTGGCTACTTAAACAGAACCACATTTGAATGACCTAGAAAAAATATAGACATGTTTTTGAGGATAGGGGTTTTTTTTAGGCAGAAGAGAGATCTCTTTAAAGTACACTAAGTCACTGAAGTAGAATGGTAGATATCAACTACTATTTTAATTTTCTCTATGATGGTATACATGTCATCTTGGAAAATCTTCTTAAGAATGTCAGGTGGACAACTGATATGTTTTACTGCAGCATAATAAGAATACTCATGAGAACCATGTGAAACTGAATTTAAGCTTGAGTACAGGGATATATAAAAAAAAAAATTGGCATTTTGGGACCTGCTATTTAACTAAGCCTTTTTAACAATAAAAATTGCCAAAGTCACTGAGTTCAAATACTACCTGACCAAATGTGAAACCTATCAGCTGAATGAAACCACAGTAGAGATTGTATCCCAAGGTAAATAACATGCACAGCTTAAATAAGTAGTAATTGGCTAATTAAATAATATGAAAAACATTTCAAAGGCTAATGATACATTATTTAATTTTACCTACTGAATCTAAATCCTCCCTGCAGTATCAAATAAAGTCATATTCTAATTAAACTCAATCCCTGAACTCAAAGAAATCCTTAAAAATGACTATGATAAAAACAGTTAGCAAATTAAAACTAGAAAATATTATTCAAAAGATTTAATAAACTGAAAATGCTCCTGGTTAATATTAATTATGGTATCTTTCTTTTGATACTTGAACAAAAATGTCTTGCTCAATATAAATAAGTAAATAAGATTCCATTATCAGTTTTCTTGAGTAGCATATTATAGTAATTGGATCTTCACAGGTGATTGCTGCATTACAATTCTAACTGTGAATGCATGCAGAGAGACTGATTAATGGTTAACATTCAAATGCTCAATGGACAGTCAAAGAAACAGACACTGACATTTTGTATGTGGAGAAGGATATGAGGCTTCTGGTGGCTGAGAAAAAATAACAAAAAGAAAGGCTCATCAGAAATGATTCTGAGTCACTAATAAAATTAATACTTTGCAATAAGGAAGTGTTTCTATTATTTTCTGCCTTTCACTTTTTAAAATTAGATGTTTTTTCATGCTTTGTCTGGAGGGAGGGGTACTCACAAAACAGAGGTAAAAGCATAGACTCATAATGTTATATTGAATCTCTACCCCGATTCTTCAAAAGCAGATGGCACAAGAGCTTTTTTATTTTAGACACAAGCCAAGGCAAGCCAAGCAAATCAGAGATTAATATTTTTATTTTTTTTTTTTTTTATTTTTTTTTTAAGCTGGGACCAGTTAGGGGTCAACCCAGTGCCCACCAAAATAATTGTTTCCTAATATTGGGTTAGGAATGCGAGTATTACTAGCTGCCAAAATCAGCCAAAGGTGATCTAGTTCTTTCTTCCAGATGAATCAATTATTCTGAACAAAAAATGACACAAGTTCAGTCTCACTTTTTACTACTCACCTGTTTCAAGGAGAGGGTTAAGACTGTATATAGCAGGCTCAAGAAGATTTTTCATTAAAAGCAAAGTTGAACTGTCACTACTGCAATGTAAAGGGTGGAGATTTGAATGTCCTGATACCAGAAAGGTGGAGAAAAAAAAGGGAGTAAAAGTGAGAGAATTTTTAAGAAATATATTTGTCTTAACACAGAATAAGCACCTGCTACTTAGAGCTGATATCAAGTTCTCCTCCTCCCACTAGACACAGTTTTTCTAATGTTTCCCTCATGCTCCCTGGTTTCTGCCCATGTGGTAAAATTATCCTGACTTTATAGACCTCTGATACATATGAACCAGACAGCAGAATCATAGATTCTTGTCACTTGGTTCAATCTAGTTTTTGGGACCAGGAAGTGAAAAAGCTAGTAACCTTCCCTGATGCATCATCTGATGTGGCAGTTACTCTTCAAGAGCTGATCTGAAAACAGTTTTTGTTATGTAGAATTTCATTGTAGAATTTCATTGTAGAATTTCATGCAGAATTTCATTGTAGAACGAATTTCATTCGTTTCGTTGTAGACCCTGTCCCAGGCAGTCCACCTAAAACTTTTGCCTATGTGCTTGAGTAACTATTTAGCTCAAGCAACGTGTTGGCAGGTGTCATGTCTTTGTTAACTTGAAAGCCGAAAAGTGAAATTTTTTACTGTCTCCGGTGGAGGCTGTGCAATTTTAATAAACTCACACATAAAGATTTTATTTTTGGTTTATGTATAATTTAACATTAATGAGCCTTTTATATGTATTTTGTGTTGTACCTCAATTTGACTTCACTTGTCTTTCCATTTCCATCCTTATTTCAGTGTACTTCAGGGTGAAATGATAAAGTAAAATTTGCTCTGAGCAGGAAGTGTCTCACATCATTTGGTTTCTCTATTTATTGTGTCTGTAGATGTAGTTTTCCACTCAGAAGATCTTAGTTTAAATATCTTCATCCTTTCATTTGTGATCTGAGAATGTCAGAAGGTCTCAGGTCACTGAAAAATAAAATATTTCTAAGAATAGGTCAGTCTGAATAGAGCTCCTTTTTCACAGAAAGAGGAGGAGAGGAAAAAGGGAAGGGAAGGGAAGGGAAGGGAAGGGAAGGGAAGGGAAGGGAAGGGAAGGGAAGGGAAGGGAAGGGAAGGGAAGGGAAGGGAAGGGAAGGGAAGGGAAGGGAAGGGAAGGGAAGAGAAAGAAAAGAGAAAGAAAAGAGAAAGAAAAGAAAGAAAATCAAAGATACGTTTAAGGGGCTTTATTATATTTTGTTGTTTATTTTGAAGGCAAAATATACAAAAATAAAAATAAAAATAAGAGTAATTACAAGTCAATACTAGAAAGTTTTGATAGACCTATCTTACAAAGTTTCTGGAAAACAAGATTGTTTTAAAATGGAAAATGATTTTTCAACTGGTTATAGTGTTTTTCATTTTATATACCGACACATTACAGTGTTAGTTGTGAATTCAACTTTCTTACCAATGTGTGTTTAAAACTATCATTTTCTGTACTGCTTCTGAATACATGGTGGGACTGATGAATCTAGCATACAATTTCTATCATCTAATGAATAAATTATAACATTAGGTTGAAAACGAATTGTGTTTGGTGTGCAGTGATGAGAAATGAAATATATTTATTTTAAAAAATTCATATAACTCCACATGTGCAAAGGGAATATATGCGTTTTGAACAAGAAATAATTTTCCACAGAAGACTTGTCTTTTACAAGGTAATAAATAATCATAGGTGATTATAGAAAACAGTATTTTACAACGCAAAACATTCCAAGGCAAAATATCACTGAGGAACTCAATGCTGGTAACATCTTTCAGAGCTCAATACAAAGTTTTTGTACAATGATGTAAATCTGACTGTTGAAGAGCAAAGTCTGGATTTAGTATTTTACCACTTTAAAAGTGATTTCCTTATAAGTCTGTGGATTTCTTTTCTCATTTAGTAAAATTATTTAACAGCTTACCCACATCAATTTGAAGTAAATTCAGCAAAATAATCCTATATTGGGAGTCAAATTATGAAATAAATATTCCTCCTGTTTTAGAGTTTATTTATTGCAGTTTATGTGGGTTGAGTAGGGATGAAAGTTGGGCAAAGACTTACTGAATGCTTTTGGTATTGGTTCCATTAAAAAAATCAAAACTGAGAGAACATTCTTTTTCTGTTTTTTGCAGTCTGAAAGCAGATTGGGGAAAAATAAAGAATTAATAAAATTATTTATTTTATAAAATCACACACACAAAAAAACATTAGCAGGAATAAACATGAAAAACTAACAGTAATTAGGAGGTCTTTAGACTCCAAGACCAGAGGCGGCAAAGATCATGTATTTATGCCAGTTTGGTGGACCTTGTATACCACCAAAAGGGTTTTTAATGTTACCCCTACAAGTCATCCTTGAGAGTTGTGCGAAGAACTAAAATTCAAAACTCCTCATTTGCCTTGATCACTGCCATAGTTTGCCCTTTCAGTTTAGCACAACTTCTTTGAAAATGTTTATATGAAAAACTGTGAGTTCTACAAAAAAATTTTTTTCAGCTCTTAATTGGTATCCTGTTTCAACAAAATCAGCTAATGGGATGTGAATGTAATATAAATAACTGAACTGATAAGTATTGCAATACTCACATTTTAAGGCCAGACAGCACCATCTTGTCTAAATTCATCGTATGACAGGCTGCTATGTGAACCTTCCTGCTTATTAAAAAGGTACTGATTTGGATATAATGAGTAATACTTCAAATGTCACTATTAATATTCACCAGTTCATTCAAGTATGAAAGAAGGAAGTATTCTATACAATCATTGGCTGGAGTAACAGTGATGATGAGGAAGGATGAATGCAGAAGTGATAAGTGCAGAGGGATAAGTCTTTAAAGAAATTGAATGATGGCATGGTTGATGTAACCCCCCCCTCGTAGGCTGTGCTCAGCCTTTAAAAGTTTCAGACACTTGTCTAGACTGTAAAATACATCACCAATAAAGTTCATCAGGGCCATGACTGAATTCTGCTATCATCTGCCATCAAACAGCAGTGATATTTGTTGTTAGGTCTAAGGGCATTTTACAGTTCCCTTGCTTTAACATTTACCCAGTGTACTTCCAGATGAACATCTATATAACTAAACTTTACCCTGTGTCCAGATGAAACAAAGAATCACACAGTCCACAGGAAGATGGAAATCCCACTGAAGCGTATTTTGTTATTAAGAAACACTGCCTACTGCTCTGGAGATTTTTGAAGAGACATGAGTCAAGAAACTTTTCCAAACCTTATTGCTTTGAAAGGCTCTCTTGGCAAGGCAAATAAGTCTTGTGTGCATGTGTTTTAAACAAAAAACCTCTACATTTCTGGCTAATACATATTTCCACAGACATTTGTTTAGTTTTCAATGTGAGGAGTGCCAACTTTTAAAACTACTTCTTGTGTGATGAATCATTTTTGTCAATGCTGTGGTGTGAGGGGGCACAGGCTAATTGTACGGTATCAGTACAAGGACTTACAGACAGGGCATTCTTGAGGATCCCAAGGGGTCCAGCATACAGAACAGAAAGAGGTCAGTTTTCCGTTCCATTTCCTGCCATTCCCTGCAAAAAACAGGAGGACTGGGAAACGTGCACCTTCCTTCTTCCTTCCTTTTCCTCTTTGTTCATCTGGTGGACTTCTTGGGGAGAGGCTTGTACTTTTTGTTGTCAGCTTGTTAAGTGCTCTGAAGTAGTTTCTGGGAAGAGTGTTGGATCTTCTTCCTGAGTTGTTTCTGCCAGGAGGGACTTTCAGACACTTTTATAAGTGACCAATGAAATCAAGTTTATATATATTTGTATATTTTTGTCACGGTTTAACCCTGGCCCGGCAAAACAACAGATTTAAACCGAGAAACAGATTTATATATATTAATCTCTCTCTCTCCCCTGATAAAGGAAAGAGAGGGAGAATAAGGAAGAGAGACTTATGGGTTGGAAATTAAACTACAGAACTTTAATGAAACAATAATGATAAATAGGAACAAATTACTAAATATATACAAATATACAAATATACAGGAAAAATAATCCCACGTTCCTCCCCCCTTTCCCCAATACTCTCACGTCACCACCGAGGCTGCAGGGCAGCCCTGGGAAAGTCCAGGCTGGACTCCTGGAGTCGGCAGCAGTCAGGAGCTGGGGGCAGGAACACACAGATTCAGGCTGGCACGGATCAGGACCACAGGCACCGGGACGGATGGAATCCTCTCAGGATGCCGAAGGAAGCAGGGAGGGCAGGAAGGAGGAGAGAGAGAGTTGACCTTTGACCCCTCAAATTTATACTGAGTATGACGTGTATGGGATGGAATACTCTGTTTGGTCAATTCTGACATCTATCTTGTCCGGTCCTCCCCAGAGGAGGGGTTCAGGTGGGACCTCGTTGCTCCTTCTGGAAAGCAAAATGTTCCTGAGAGCTGAGCAGTGTCCTTGGGTTGCATACCAGTCTCTAGCTGTAACTATAAACATCGAATGTTATCAGTCCTAGAAGCAGACAGTGTCTGAGAAACTTGCTGTTAACCCCAGCAAGTGCAACTACTTACAAGAGACTTAGCTAAAAGCAAAAGCACAAACCAGAAAATCACCTTTATCCTGGCCTAAACCAGGACAATTTTAAAATCTAAACATATATTTTTCATTATCATCTTATGTTACTATCCCTTCCCCATTCTATTAAACCTGGGCTGGTTTTAACTAAAGAGCTTGAAGTCTCTCTTCCTTTGTACTTTTTATCTTCACCCACTATAGTGTGGAGAAGTACTGGAGATCACTTCTAGTCTCAGGGTTTTGGTTCATCATCACCACTAAACTGCAACAAAAAGTATTTGTTGCAAATATTTTATGTGTAGCTATGAAGTTGTCAGGTTTGCTCTTGAAAGTTACAATAGTTACTCCCACATCATTTAAGATGTCAGAACATGGCACAGAGTAATTTCTTTGCTACAGCTTTTATTGCTAGAGGGTTGGGAAATACTTTCTTTTTGTCAGGAGATGCAGTCTGGAAGACTGCTTAGCAAGACGATGTTCCAGTGCATGTTAGATGTCTGAAGGGAAATATTATGGGCAAAATCCATGGCTGTACTTTTGACTTCCTAATGCTTGCCCATTGCTATTTTCATTGTTCGGTATTTATTTAGCAAATTTATTTGATCTATGTACCTCACACTTACTGATCCTTGAAAAGTGTCACTGTCATTGAGACAATATGCTGAAACCTAAAGAGTAAAAGTCTTAAAGAGAGTAGTTTGGGGTTTTGTTTTGTTTCTATCCCCTCTGTTTGCTCCATTTATCTTTTTTTTTTTTTTTCCTCCCCCTTCTTCTCCCATTCTTTTTTGCCAAGAAGAATTCTAATAATGGTACAAAGATACAGTTAGTAATAATATCTTTAAAAGAAAGTAGATTTAAAAGCAAAGTTAATTTTAAAATGCTACAATAATAAATAGTGTATAATAATCTTTAAAGCATGTATGTTTAATTAGGTTATAATTAGGTTTTACGCAATTAAAGATGTGAACAGCAAAATATCATTGACAACATTTAAAGAAACAAAAAAACCCAACCTTAAGCCATAGTTCATAGGAGAGGTTAAGTTAATTTGAAAAGGCTTTAACAAATTCTTCTTAGGTACAGTAAGGAGAACATATATGGAAATATTTTTTTCCTGTGTAGTAGTAGCCACATGAAAATTTTGTGTATGAAACAAAACAAAAATGAAAGGATGATCTTTCTTGTCTTAATGAGCTCCAAGTAAATTAAAGCACTTAACATATTTGGACAGTAGAGGCTGTAAAAATCTTTTACTACACCAGTATCTAGAATTAGATGGATATATTGCAATGTTAATAATTACCTCAATAAAGAAGGCTCAATATCACTACCTGCAATTTAATCATTGTGCTGGTTGGCATATGGTGATGCCAGCACTGCCTCTCGGTAGACTTAAAAGACAGATTTCTATGAAGGAGAGAATATGTATATGTAGAATATATATATATATATATATATGGAAAATCATAGGTCTTTGGGCAGTGGATTATACAGCAAATGTAAAAGAGAGAAACAGAGGTCTTTTTCTAGGTTTTAAGTTTCATGGAACCAGTACGAAATATACTGGCAGGTCTTAATGATCTTCATTGAGCAATTAGGATTTCAATTAGCTGGGAAAGAGGTCAATTCTGTTGAAATTCTCAAAACTGAGAGTGGTAGACCATCAAAAGCAGAGAGACTGCTTATAAAATAAGCAGATCAAAGATAGAAGCCATCAGTCCTGTAATCATGGAAGTATGCAAGCCTGCACAAAAAGTCTGATTTGGACACATCTGTGTTTTAGGAAATTTTTCTTTACGTGAGTCCTACTCCTGAAAATAACGGACATACCTTTAAAGACAACAGTTTAGATTGAATTTAGAAGACTTAAGTTACAATTTAGGTTTTAAATGGCATTATCCCATTTGTATTATATATATAAAGGGAAATCTAGACACAATTTTAAAGTTTTTTTCTTGACTTCCTAATAACTTATGAACTGGATTTATCTGTGTAAATCTAATCATCTACAATATGTCTTCTCCAAAACTTACAGAAAAATATATATTTGTAGATAATTAATAATTATTACTCTTTTTCTCCTGTACTAAGTAAGTTAATTACTGTGAAACATTATTATTTTCTTATAATTTCAAATATTACACTATATTTTCTTCACCTAGATTTCTGCATCCATAATCTGGATTGCTCTTTAGAAACTCATCTGAGGAGATAAGAATATTGAAAAATGTTATAGAAAGTTAAAGTGTTTCTTTTCTAATGGGTGTTATTAATGTTTTA
Source organism: Phaethornis superciliosus (assembly GCA_023637945.1). NCBI lineage: Eukaryota > Metazoa > Chordata > Aves > Apodiformes > Trochilidae > Phaethornis > Phaethornis superciliosus. The sequence continues at coordinate 79,014,050 of JAJQWJ010000002.1, forward strand.
ATACACTTAGAAAAACTATGAATAAAATATTATTAATTATTATTATAAGGCATAGAATATTATTAATTTGTTTGTTAGTTTATTTTAATCCTTCAAAAGTTTTGGGTAAAGTACAGAGCTAGCAATGATAGTGTGATCTATTTGAAGGGAAGATTCTAATTCTACAAATGTGACAATTTCCTCAGCGGATTGCAGGAGAAAATGTTGTAGTTTGTCAAAATTCTTGTTCTTTACCAAATCAGTTTTTTTTGTTTGTTTGTTTGTTTTTTGTTTTTTTTTGTTTTTTTTTACAATTAATTAAAATGTAATCTCTTTACAGTAATGCTTGTTACAATGGTCTTTGTGATGAGAGACTGCCAACACTCCTGAGACCCTAGTTTCAGGACTAACATTCTGTGTGACTTTGGAAAAATAATTCTGGTCAATGTCTTCAAAAGTATCTACATCTCTACCCCAAAGTCTGTAAAAATACATTCTCCTAAAGGACATAGATACTTTTGTAATGACTATGGTAATTTTGTCCACAGTGTTTTCTTCACTCTGAGAATAAAATAATACTAAAACACTGAAAATAGAAAGATTTATTCAAAAATTTAGAATGTTTAAGTTGGATGAAATAATTTCTGCAGTAGCCCTGATACATGAAGGTAGTTTTAACATTCTGATACTTTAGGGATACTTTGGGATCACTGTTGCAATTATTTCCTAACTCTGGAAAAGTTTTTGTTTTATTGTAGCACCCCATTAAAATTTTGTATGTGTCAGGTTCTTTATATGATTGGTAGCAACATGGGTTGCTACTTATGGTAGTACCAATGTACTTTACTACTTGTAAAGTAGTAAACTTTATGGGACAAGGAAGAATATGTTTGATTTGGATCCTAGGAGATAAACTCAAATACAAACATGAGGTATTCTATATGAAAAAAAAATCTTAGGGAGGTGAAAAGCTCTCTGACATGACTGCCCAAGGGAGCTGCAAGTTTGCTAGATCTTTCTTTTTCACTACCCTCGTGTGTCTATTCTCAGGGAATGAATGCCTGCCACTGAGTCAAGTGCATGCCTCCTGTGGCACTGGGGGATGTTCCCTGCTAACCTTTTTCCCAGAGGGATTTTACTCTGAAAGCAAGTTGGCAGGTAGAAGTGCTACTCTTTCCTGCCCTCACAGAACAATAGAGTGACACAGTGCCTTGCTTCTCCAAACTGCAGTCTTATATCCTGCAGAAATTCAGGTATTGTGAAAAACATTCACTTGGTTGAGATCATGAAACATGCATGGTCATGATGCAAATTTTTAGAAATAGGAACTGTAATTTCTTATTTCCATAGCATCCTTTAGTTCTGTTCTTTAAAAAGTGGAAAAATGAAATTTGGAATTCCTTATACTGGAACAAGGAATGCTAATGTATGATGCATGGCAAGACCTGAAGAGAAGCAAATCTCTGGGCTAAAAGAAAGATTTTAGTTCTTGGACAAGAACAGATCAGTGTTGCAGGTGATAATAAAGTACAACCTGGTCTTAGAGGTAATATGGGTCTATACACATTTATTTCTAGTGGCTACTGTGATAGAGGCAGGAAAATTCCCGCAGAAGAGATGTGTGTAATCCCTGGACAAGACAACACCAATCTATCTATGTTTCTGTAATTGTTTTAGTCAGTTTTAATTCAGGAACATACGTACTCAAACAGTGTTTGCCTGCTTGTTATACACAGGCAATGAGTGAGTTTACTCATTCATCAAGATAGTTCTGTTTTTATGTTTTTACTTTCTGAATTAGTTTAACTATTGTAAATATTTTAAAGTCCTATTCGCTCAGGGCACTGCACTGCAGCATAGATTTTGATCACATACTGTAGTTGTTATTATTAAAAAAAGTTTATTAGGAAAATAGAAAAATAAATACTTTTCTTTCTTACTCAGAGTGTGCAGTAAGGCTTTGATCCTTTACTCTTACTGTAGAGTAAGAATAAAAATTAATCACAACAAAAATCACCAATACTCAAACCCACTACAGATTTAAGAAATATTTTGTAGAACAGTCCATCGTGTATGATCTAACCACATGATGGAAGTTAGACTCCCCTTTTGAATTATATGTATGATTTTTAAAACTGGGACAGCTTTAATTTAAGATCCCACTGCTGATCACATGACCATCTTGCGTGTCCAAGGAGCAGAGCTGCCATGTCACAAGGAGCATTTAGCCTCTTAACTTAAGCAGGAAGACATGAGGTAAGACAGGGTCACAGTCAGACCCTGCCTCTGGGCCAGGCAGCCCAGTGAATTTGTCCTGCATACATTCACAGGCTAACAGATTGAATGTATGGGCTTTCATATTCAGTAGAGGAACCCTCTGTTAATACGTCAGAACTTCTTCCTGTTTTAATTGTAACACAACCCTCCACACTTATGTTACACTGAAATTCAGAAGCTTTGACTGGGTGAACGTGTAAATCTGTTCTGGTATGTGACACGGCAGCCAAAATAACAAATTATCAGAGTTCAGAGACTTAGGGCTAAAAAATCAATTAATCATTAATACAGAATTTGGATTTTTGATTACACTGCATAAATCATATTGGTTTCTGAATAAAAACATTTAAAAGATTCTGAAATTGCTACTCACTGTCCACATAACTTTTTTTTTTTTTTTCCCTATTAATTGTAGTAGGGACAGGGAGACATATTAGTCTCTGGAATCTCTGGTTAACCACTTGTGTTCATATATCAGTCAAAAAATAAGTAATCCCTTGTAATGATACTCAGACAACTGCAGTAAAATGTTAAGAGAAACTCTTTGGCCACACTCAGCTACTTTTTCACCTCAGGAGAATGGAGGTTGAGTATCTGTCAAACATCTGTGACCTAATGGATGGATGCAAGTACATTAATTTACATACAGAGACATTAATTGGTCTATGACAGCTAGCAATGAAAATGCTCTCCAAAAGACTTTTTTTTCTTCTGTTATCCACAAAAAATCTTTCTTCAATATTTTAATGTATTTATGTTAAATAGTGTGCTCTGCCTTGGCCAAAAAAAAAACAAAAACAAAAAAACAGGTATAGTATAGAATCTGTTAGAAAAAGGTAGGAAAATTACACCAGATGGTCAAATTTGCTTCCAATAAATGTTCTGTAAAAGTCTTTGTTGAGTCTTTTACAACTCTCTCTCAAAAAAAAAATAAAAAAGAAAGAGAAAAAGAAAAAAAGTTTTATTTATAAATATGTTATATATGTAAAATTGTACCTGTTAAATACATTTATATTTTATTAATATTAAATTCCCAGTAAAATGTTACCATAACATTTAAACTTTTCAAGAATTAATACCATTTTTGAGATCACATTGGTGAACCAGCTTTCTTACTCCTCAGTTACAAATTTTTAGCTTTCATTTAGTGGAACAAGAAACATACCAGTTTTTCTTTTCTTTGAAAGTAGAAACTTCTTTTCCTCTGTTTCTTAAACTCTCAATTAAAAACTTACCACAGTATTTTAATGTCGAAATAATTCTTAGGGTTTGTTGCTTCACAATACTTTACTTCTGCTGAGGGAACTGCTTAGATATAGGTATGGGAATTGCAAGGTTACAGACACATGGTCTTGTCAAAGGCTTCACATACGGCACTTTCTGCTTGAGAGAATTTCAATATAACATTTGCACAGAAGTAAAATTGCAAACACATCAGATACCAGAGTGGAATGAATGCAGAATTGAAGGAGACCCTAGTTTCCCAGGGAGAAATACACTGTCTTAGTGTAAGGGAAAATGAGATCTCTCAAAGACATCAGGAAAGAAATATCAAGTGTGTTTTCTTGGCTTGGCAAGTGCTCATCAGGTGATTAAATTGACTGAGTTAAGTGAATTTACAGAAAATGTATGAATAACATTTGCTTTTAGGCATATATTCTTTATTTCCCACACAAACCAAAATGGTGAAGCTGGTGGTGGGTAGTAGGATGACCATGCAGCCACAGAATGGACCACTTTATATACCCCTAAGTTCCTTTGTTCCAAAGGGGAGCTGTCAGTCAGCTGCCACAGCAGCCAGGCTCATTGGCATCAGAGCCATTGCAGGCAGACTTGCCTGGAAAGGGACTTCCATCTGACTTGCCACAAAAGGCTGTAATCCCACCCAGTCATCAGTTCTTATCTCTTTTTGGGTGATGAGGGTGGTGAAACATTGAAGCAGATTGCTCAAAGAGGTTCTGAATACCCTCTCCCTGAATATGTTCAGTGCCACCTTGGATGAGGTTCTGAGCAACCTGGTGGGAGGTGTCCCTTCCCATGGCTGGGGGGTTGGACCCAGATGATCTTTAAAGTCCCTTCCAACCCAAACAATTCTATGATTTGATGATAAAATAACTTTTGAGGCGATTGTCACTGGTGGTGTTTGGATGTCAGAGTCTGACTTGCAATTTTAATTGGAATTTGTACATTCATGGTAAGGTATTTAAGAGACAAATGTTGATCCTGCATGTACCATGCTGTCATTTTATAATGCCCCTGTAATAGAATTCACCAGTTTTATGCATGCTGTGCCTAATCACATAGGTTCTGCTAACACATTCTTTCTGATTTGGGAAAGAAATTTCATTTATATATTGATCGCAGGAGAGAATATTGTTGTTCATAATATATGTTGGGTTTGTTGATGGTTGATTTTTTTTTTCTTCACAACATCATTTTATTTACAGATTTTATGATGGTCTGTTTTATTGCTTTCCTCTTTCATGTGGTCTCTTCACTGCCTTTTTTATTTTGCTCTGAAGATACTCTAATATAATGAAATAACAGTAATAAATAATAAAAAAATATTACCTATAAAAGAAAGTAGAAATTACTACAGCTTTTTCATTCTGATTGCAGCAAGTTTCTCTACAGATTCTATCAATAGGTCTAAGATGTTTCTTCTGTGAATCTGGAGAACGCTCTTCCTCTACCTGCATCTCATGATATCTGCCTCCCACAAAGCAGAATAATAAATGTGTCTTTATTTCTCTTCAGAAGCTTTTGTAGCTGTACTAGGTGCAAGTGGGGCAGTGCCAGCAGCAGCAGCACCGAAAACGCTGCCCAGCACCAGGGCTGAGGGAAAGAGGGGGAGAAACAGCCCTGCGAGCCCCAAGGCTCCGGAGAGCAGGAGGAGGGCAGGAGGGGCTCCGGGTGCCCCAGCAGAGATATTCTTTTAAAGACAGTGAATATACAATAAAAAGTGCTTAGGTGTTGTCTCTCCACATGCACACTATTGTGCAATACTGTACTATCATGCGGTTGAACATGTCCTTCAGAAACTGTCCAGTTGCTTACAGGAACACCTGCCACTCCAGGGAAACCTCAATCTCCTCCCAGGTTTTGGAGAGGAAAATCTGAGGCTGTGATTATACTTTTTTTTTTCTTTTTTTATTTATATAAACACTATGTATTTTTTCTTTTTTTTATTCATATAAACACTATGTACTTTCTTAATTTGTTTCGTAAGCGGCAGAGAGTCAATTGGCTCTGTTTTTAGGATTCGTTTTAGCAGAACCATTGGTGCTCCTTGATTTAAAAACAAAAAACAAACCACAAAACACCCTCCTGTATGACTTACAGGAAATAATTAAAATTAAGAAAGTCCCTTAGCATATCAGAAACACTGAAATTTAAGTTTTTAAGGGAAAATGAAAATTAGTTTATTTATTATAGAATAGAAATTATGCAGAGGTTTTCATGTCAATTACTTCATAGCCACCTCAGAGTACCTTTTTTCATGATTTTGTTTTGTTTTGGTTTTTTGCTTGTTTGTTTGGTTTTTTTAACATAAAAGAGTCTAAACAATTTTTTTTTAACCCTTCTGAGGGATGAAATGACCACTATGAGTCAGATTTGGTTTAATTCACGTTGCTGTTTAATCCACGTACTAAGGTTTTTCACAGTTAAAAAGGAAACTGTTGAACATGGTGACTGGTGCTCTCCATTCCTGAAATCTTTTACCACTGTGAAATTTACTGAACTGATTTTCTGTACAGATCTTGTTCCTCCACTCTCTCATGTGATCTCCTTTTAAAGAAAAACAGTCTGCTTAGTATCTTACTTGCTGATTATTTCATTAAAAATTATCACATCATGAATAACTTTATTTTACCTTACTTCTTATTTCCTATAACAGGATGCCAACATACCATCAAACAATGTAATAGCATACTAAAGCAGGTGGCCCTTCTATAAGGTACTTGCTACACCACTGTAACGATAAAAGGATCTCATAAAAGTTTTGTTTCTCTTGTAGGGAAATCACAAGAAGGATTTTCAGGGCCAATTCCAGTAGCCAATTTACGTATATTTCATATTTGTTAGAGGAAACAATTAGGATTCTACTTGAAAAAGACTGAAAGGAAAAACAAGTAAAAGATTGGAAATGGTGGTACTTGTGTTGTTGAGATCTCTGAGCTTTGAATAAAACAAGCCAGTATGTGCTTTCCAAAATCAGCCATGGGCCTTTCAAACAATACAAAAGAAGAAAGAATTAGAATCTCAGTCAGACATGAGGCTGTTAAAATGAGGAAGAAGTTCTGTTTCTCTCATGTTTGGCACTATTTTTATAAAACATGCATTCTTTTATGAAATACAAGATATTATTCCAAGTACAGGCACTTTTGTTTAATAGAACTAAAATTCTGACATGTTGGAAGATGTGGTGAATAGAAATAAGGTGGAGAAAAGTCAGTGCTCTAGGAGTAAGTGAACTTTTACTCTTTGAGTTGTTATAAGCAAACGTGAAGAATGATGTAATTTTTCCTAGTCCCTTTCTTGGAAATGCTATGTGCTGTAGTATTAATCTGTCGAGATTACAAGCAATCATCAGTTTTCTGCATCATTTTTCTTTGATGAAGGTCATCATACACATCATATTGAAAGACTCAGTTCCTTGACCATTAATGTGAAGCATAAAGGTGCTTTTCCCCAGTATTGCTTTGAGAATCTCAGGCTCATTGTCACGGTTTAACCCTGGCTCAGCAAAAAAACAGATTTAAGCCGAGTAACAGATTAAAGAAAAAAAGAAAAGAGAGAGATAAAGAAAAGAGAGAGAATAAGGAAGAGACTTATGGGCTGGAAACTAAACTACACAACTTTAATGAAACAGTAATGATAAATAGGAAAAATTATTAAATATATACAAATATACAAATATATAGGAAAATTGATACCACATTCATCCCCTCTTTTCCCCAGTAACTCTCACGTCACCACCGAGGATGCAGGGCAGCCCTGGGAAAGTCCAGGCTGGACTCCTGGAATCAGCAGCAGTCAGGAGCTGGAGGCAGGAACACACAGATTCAGGCTGGCATGGATCAGGACCACAGGCAGAGGAATGGATGGAATCCTCCCAGGATGCTGAAGGAAGCAGGGAGAGCAGGAAGAAGGGAAGAAGCAGAAAAGAAGTGTTTGACCCTTGTGATCCCTCAAATTTATACTGAGTATGACGTGTATGGGATGGAATACTCTGTTTGGTCAATTCTGGCATCTATCTTGTCCAGTCCTCCCCAAAGGAGGGTTTCAGGTGGGACCTCCTTACTCCTGGAGGGCAAAATGTTCCTCAGAGCTGAGCAGTGTCCTTGGGCTGCATGCCAGTCTCTGGCTGTAACTATAAATGTCGAGTGTTATCAGTTCTAGAAGCAGACACTGTATGAGAAACTTGCTGTTAATTTCAGCAAGTGCAACTACTTACAAGAAATTTAGCTGAAAGCAAAAGTACAAACCAGAAAATCACCTTTATCCTGGCCCAAAACAGGACACTCATCTAAGTCTGCAAACTTAAATTCTATTCTTGACTCATAATATTTCCTACCAGGGTATTTAATCACTGATTAAGAACCTACTATATGGTTGAATTTGAATGATGATGATATTAAGGGGGAAAAAATTAGAGGTACTTTCAACAGCATTGCTTTTGGAATAACAAAAGCAATAAGCAGGAATTCTAAAAATAAAAACAAAAAGATTTCTAATGAAAATATGTGGTCTGTCTCATAAGACACACATATCCTTTCTTTAACATTACATTATATCCACAGACGTTTATGCAGGCATATTAAATTTTTTAAACTGGACAAAATGTGTCATGTTAACTACATTTCAGTGTCACATTTTGTTGATATCTGCAGAGGGAAAAAGTTCATATACTGGGTTTAATGTGGGTTGAATAGTGAATACTTAGTTGGAAGGGACCTAATTAATTTCTTATTACTTAGGACATGGTCTTTTTTTGCCTTTTCTTCAGTGGTAAGGAAGACATATATAATATAGGAGACTATTACTATAATATAGGAGACTACTACTAGAATTTTATACTAACAGCACATCATGAAAGGTAGAGGTTACATAGACAGCAAAGTACCATTGCTAATATGTTCTTTAATATTATGGAAATGAACATTCATGTTACTGTACATTATGCTCTTAATCTTCTAGCAGATGTCTGACACTTTTTAAAATAAAAAAATATGTTGCAGCTGATCTAGTTATTTAAGTACTCTATAGCAAAACATTCTTGGTATTTTATGGGTAGATTATATAGAAGATATGGTATTTTATTTGACATAGAGTCTTAATCTAAACTCACCAGAAAACACTGTTGTTAGCTTTCTAGCTCATAAAAAGTTGTTTCCTTTAAGTCATATTCACAGAGTATATTGACTTTGGAGAAGCATCCAAAAGAGACCTCAGGGATTGTCTTCTCTGCTATTAACCATTGTGGAAAAGCTTCAAATCCCAAGTTTCACTGCATTCATCTTTATTAGCTATTTATGTTAACATCATTTCACAAATCTCTGGAGCTACTGCTTGTCTGCCCCAAAATGTTTCACAAAAAATGGGTCAATTAAGTCATACATGCTTTTGTTTGCTTAAAGAGATATCTGATAAGCCTAGGATATTCACACTTTTTTCCTATTTCTAACTGTAAGGTGATCTTAGTCTGTGGTATACAAACACAAATGAAAAAAAGACAAACCTTAACTTGTACAACACTACAAAAAATGTCAAGTGTTAGCAAACCGCACTAAAAGGCATGGAAAGAGAGTTGCTTTTAAAATGTGTTTGTATGAAGAAGTCAACATCAATAAAATGTATCTATAGTTCAATTTAAGAAGGGATGTCAAAGGCATTCCCAGAAAACATTTCAAGGAGCCTACTGAAGTAATGATTTTTATTTTTAAAAGGGTGGCACAAAAAAGTGGTCCTAAAGTAACAGAAAAATATGGTTTCACTGAGGCTTAAAATTTCGCTAGTAGCCAATGTACATCATCTTAAATAAAATAGCTGTTTGCGTGGCTTGTGGTCAACAATTGTCAGTCCTAAATAATTCCAGTGAATTTTCTGGAAATAGTAAGGGTACAAATTTTCCACAAGTCAATATGATGCAGTTAAAGTACCCATTTATTATAGAATCATAGAATGGAAGGAACCTTTAATATCACCTGCTTCCAACCTCCCTGCTACGGGTAGGAACACCTCCCACTAGACAAAGTTGCTTAGTCTCATCTGACCTGGACTTAACACTTTCAGAGAGGGGACATCCACAGCTTTCCTGGTGCCAGTGTCTCACCACCTTCACTGTAAAAATATTTTTCTGAATATCTCGTCTACATCTACCCTGTTTAAGTTTAAAACCATTATTATCTTAGTTCTTGTAATTCCACAGTTGTAGTCAATAGCAAATCCTACATATTTGCTATAGTCTTGTCAGTTTAAGTGACAGTATTAAAAATCTAAAATCTCAACTAAGAATATTTTTTTTGTTTTTCTTTTTGGTTTTTTTTTAAGAATTTCATGTGGGTTTTAGGCATCTGCTGGTGTATCAGGTAGAAGTAAGCCAGTAGTTCTTTGTAAACAAAAAAACCAGGCATTAAGGAAGAGTCCATTGCTATAACTTATGTTCTTCTAGCTTCTCCTACTCTGCAGTGATGACACAGTTACTACCTCTTTTGCATTTTTTTAAGATTAGTATATATTTGCCTGGATAAAATGTCATTAAAATGCTACTGAGGTTTAACTCATTCTATGTGGTCAACAAGCACATCCCAAAAATGTTTCCTTTTTAGTTTTAGAAAATCATGCAGTATAATCACATATCAGCTAAAATGGATTTAGCTGCTAAACTCCTGCTGGGTGCCCAGCCATACGAAGTACTGTTGACCTACTGTCACTTAAGTGCTTTGTGGCTCAGGTTACCTACATATCAGATATGAAAAACAATAGTGATATACAAAACATATATAAGAACAAGTTGCTATTATTATTATTTTCCATAATGCCCCATATCACATATTTTGATATGTGAGCATGTTCCTGTAACATTGTTCTCCTTCTTGTTCGCTTTATTTTATGGACACTGTATCCCATTCAACATATGCTTTGGAAGACCAGTATCACCCAGCATGGAGTAATATTTCATGACAAATAGGCAATGACCATTACTCTACTGTTTCCATGCGTTGCTCAGTATCTGTTGTCATACTCTTTGTATGACTTAACAAATTAAATACATATAATTTATGCTATACTGAACACATGTAATGTTTTTGTTCATTTCTTACTGGATACAATGTGTGCCATCAATAAAGGATTTTACAAACATTCTGAATTCACTCTTTATTTTCACTACCCAAGCTGCTTACTGTAGTTTAAACCAGCCAGCAGATGACAAACCAAGTCATATGATGCCTCTGCATGTAGAGAGTCAGCTGATTCACAGGCTCAGATGATTTATTCTCAGTCAGGTGCAAGAACAGAGGAAATGTTTTTATTGCAGAAAGTTTCAGTCCTGCAACATTTTATCTGGAAGTAATAACACTTTTTTCCCTGGGTACTGGAGTATTGGATTTTTTTGTTTTAAAAATAGAATTGCTGTCATTTTCTCATCTCCTAAGAACAGTGTAAGGAGAAAAAAAGAAACCCAAAACTCTCCACCCATGTTAATCCACAATAATCTGACCATCTAAAGCCACTGGGAGAAAATTAAAAAATTAACAAGCAAGCAGATAAAATTTACTTTCCTCCTTTTTTCCTATATGTATCTGTTCTCCTGCTTTTAAGAATCAAATGAAGAATCTATTGATGAAGTTTAGGGAGTCTGCCATCTACTCAGGTAATTTTCCTGACAGGATTTATTACCTGCATGCTTCATAAGCTAGTAATAGAAACATGATTTGTCTATAGTACTAGACTTGAATCCATCAAGAACACAATTTAATTTCTGACATGAGTTAGTACTGGATAATATTGAAGGCTTCTTCCCTCTTGGTCAATACGTCTTTTCATAAATCAATAGTATATGAATTAATAACAAAAAATATCTCTTTAAGGAGAGCTTGGAGTAAAATCTAACCAGCGCTTGAGTGTGCAAGATTAGCTTACATTTAGAAGCAGGTAAATGGTTTCTTTTATTTAGAGAATGCCTATTATAATCCAAAAAGAAAAGCTTCCTTATAATTGAAACCCAAATATGTTGTGTATTTTAGTATATCTTTTGGCATAGAAGCCAAGTCAAGTAAAAAGATAACTGTCAAATGTTTATTGAGTCATCCATATTCTCTAAAATAGAGACAAAATATAGTTTTTATTGGTATAGTAGAATGGAAAAGTACTTAGTGTCCTCTAGTAGAGTCTCTGGTCAAACGGCCAGGATACGCACTAACCACAACATCATCCTGTCCAAAACAAGTGGACATGCTGTGTGTTCACAGGTTGTCATGCTTTGAAAAGTAAGAAACTGGAAGGTCCTTAGTCCTACAGTGTTCTAAATATGGCAAGTGCTCATAGCATGGTAATGGAAAAGAGGAAACAGCACCATTTAGTTCTTTTAAAATGTTTTATTCATAAGAAAACTGGAAATCACAAGTTAAGTGCCTCTCAACTTGGCTGCAAAGAGTATATCAGAGCTTACTGTTAAAGATGTCTACTTAGCAGCCAGCAGCAATGGTGGCTTTTAATGAAACTGTAAAGCAATTTAAGTTAGTGGTATCTGAAAATAAGTGGCATTCCCACATAAAAATGTTCCCTAAGACAACATACAGGAATGAATAATGGTCACGATAAATCTGTTTCAGAGGAGGAGAGGCTGAGGCAGAAGCAGTTATTTCTGGCAAAGCAAGCAGCACTTAATTTTCTTTCCAATACAAACTGTCTTCTATTCATACTTATGACCAACCTTTTATTCTAAGTAACGCTTTATTGAAAATTATTAATTCAGGGGATTATTTTTTAGAACAAGGAGAGTCCTGGATAAGAGAAAGAAATGTCTGTGAATTAAGTTATTTATTAAACTTCTGTAGTTATTAATATCAAAACAATTGATATTTTACTTAAAACAGTTTTTGTATCAGCTAATCATAAATACATGTAACTGGGAATCTTATGTGAAACTCTGTCGTACTTTACTGTTTGTTCCATCATAATCTAGTAGGAGTTGTATGAGGACAGTGTAAAGTAAAAGCACAAAAGATTTTCTTCTTTCCCTTTTCCTTTTCAGAGCACCAAAACAGCTTGTTCTTAACTTCTAACTCTGCCACCAAACTATCTTTGCTAGCATATTTTTCACCATGCAGATTTATTGAGTTCTGTATAACGGGAGCAGGTAGTTATTTTCCAAGATGCATTAGCTAAGGAAGAGGTTAGAACTAGCTACTCGTCAAAATAAAAGAGAATCTCTTTACACAGAGAATGGTATTTAATTTGTGGTTTGTAATCTTTTTATTAGGGAGAATGCAACATATATTTTACAAATATGAAGACTTGACAACATCTATCAGAAAAATGTAACAATAATTAACCCGGATCTGGGGACACAAAGAATCTGGATGATTTTTTTTAGTCCTTCTCCATAATTTTAGGAACTTGAAATCAAGATTCAAGTACTGTCAGGAGCCTTTTCTCTATTCTTTGCTCTTCCACATTTTGTGGAACTGAGTGGCTGATGCCTAAGTGTCCTAGTCCTTGTGTCTATGTAAAGACAGAGAACAGACAGGAAAAGGTATATCAGGTCATAAAAATACTGTGATAACTATCTTAATAATTCAAAACTCTGAACCTTGTAAAGAAGTAATACCAGCATTTTAAACTCCTCTAGTAGAATAGAGTATGCTTTCTAAATAAAGTGATGTAAAGCACAACCAATATCTTTCCCCAGAGAAGAATTTCCTGCACCTTGCCCAGTCTTGTTTTAATGAGTAACATTAATGAGAATACCAAAGGGAAATGTTAAACTTGACAGGAAAGGTTTATTAAACAGAAAAGAGAAAGCAAGAGAAGCACTTAGAGGAGACAACATTATTGGTTTATCACTATTAAACAAGCAATTATAAAAAATTGGGTGAGTTTTCACCACAATGAGACACCTAAGTACTTCCAGATTTTCTTTTCTGAGAATGTTCAAATAATTTGGGCTTTCCATGGAAATATTTTGGGCATAAAATTGGCATAAAACCTCATTTTGTGTACATATGAAGATTCAGAAACTGCCATTTACAAGCCTTTTTTTTTTACAGAAACCATTCAATCAACAAAAAGATCAAAATAGAGACTCAGAAATGGGAGGGAGTTCAAATTATCTAAATTTGACAATACTGGTACTAAGGAAGGGTTCTGAATATGAGTCTGTAACACTGAAATAGGGGGAAAAAAATCTGAGAAAACTGCATTTTGTAAATCTAGTTCTCTGTGTATTTTTGCTTAACTGAAAAGATGAATCCACATTTCTAGGAGATACTTAATAATTATTTCTTGCTAATAACTCACATTTCTGAGTCCTCATGTTCATAATTGAAGTCAATAGTTTAGTGGCCATATGTTGACTTGCACATGAAAGCTAGTTGTTGCATGGTGTAGTGGTGGTGTTGGGATACAGCAGAAAGCTGAGACAGAAAACTGATTCTAGCAGCCAGCATCTCCTTAGATAGCAGACCAAATGGCAGGGTGATGCAGATGTAATTATAATAATGAGAAGCCTGTTCACGTGTGGTTTCTTTGATGAGGGAGTGCAAATCGTGTCCCTCCTTTTACTTTTACAGTTATGCAAATGGAGAACTAAAAAAAGAAATCAGTAAAATTGGATGAAAATATATATAGTGTATGTATATACATATATAATATCTACACACAGAATTCTGACATCCTTTTCCAGCTTCTTAAATCTCCATTCACTTACTCAGCAATCTTATACATGTGTGAAAACAATAAATGCCTTGGGTTTTTTTTCTGTAAAATAACATCCCACATCAGCATTTCTGCTCCTACACATGCCCTGGGTTGCCTCAATACTTGACAGTATTACATAGCTTCCTCCCTATTTTATTTTTAGATTATATCAGGGCCTGAAAACAATGTATCTGTCTCACTTGAAGCATTCTATTTGGTACTCTCAAAACATACAAAGGTACCTAATATGGAGTTTCATGTACGTGTTCAAAGTACCTGTGTGGGACAAAGTTTCAGAATCCTCATCAAGTCTCTTTTTTTCATTTATATTTGGGCTTTTTAGGCAGTATGAATGTTACATGGAGCTGAGGACCATAACTATAAGAAATTTTTCTGCCAATAGCAAAATCAATTTTTTTCAAAAAATAATTCAGTCTGCATATGGTTCAGTTTTAACTCTAAGCACTCAGGATCTCTTTTTTAGCCAAATTAGATCCTCTGTGTAGTTTATATTCTTGATGCATTCCCTGTTGCTCAAATCCATGAGTACTAAATTATAGGAAATATCAACATAAACTTTTACTGCCCACAGGAAAAAGATCTGGGTGTGCTCACTGTCCGCTGGCTGAGTACGAACCAGGAGTGTATCCTGATGCTGGACTGCATCAGAAATAGGACTGGGGTGGTGATTGTTCCCCTGTACTTGGCACTGGTGAGGCCACACCTCGAGAACTGTGTTCAGTTCTGGGCCCCTCAGTTTAGGAAAGATATCGAGGTCCTGGAGCAGGTCCAAAGGAGGGCAACCAGGCTGGTGAAGGGACTCCAGCACAGACCCTACGAAGAGAGGCTGAGGGAGCTGGGGGTGTTCAGCCTGAAGAAGAGGAGGCTCAGGGGAGACCTCATCGCTCTCTACAACTCCCTGAAAGGAGGTTGTAGCCAGGTGGGGTTGGTCTCTTCTCCCAGACGACTTTCAACAAGACAAGAGGACACGGTCTTAAGTTGTGCCAGGGGAGGTTTAGGTTAGATATTAGAAAGAATTTCTTTACAGAGAGAGTGATCAGGCACTGGAATGGGCTGCCCCGGTGAGGTGGTGGATTCTCCATCCCTGGAGATATTTAAAAAGAGACTGGATGTGGCACTCAGTGCCATAGTCTAGCACCGCAGCGATGGGTCAAGGGTTGGACTTGATGATCTCTGAGGTCCCTTCCAACCCAGCCGATTCTATGATTCTATGATTCTATGAATCAGTTCTGGGCCCCTTACTACAAGGACATTGAGGTGCTGGAGCATGTCCAAAGAAGGACAACAAGATGGTGAGGGGGTCTAGAGAAAAAATTTTATGAGGATCATCTGAAAGCACTGGGGTTGTTTATCACTCTCTGATAACCTTATCAGTCTCTGCAACTACCAGAAAGAAAGACGTAGTGAGGTAAGTGTTGGTCTCCTCTCCCAGGTAACAAAGCAGCAAAAGAAGAGGTAATTTCCTCAATTTGTACCAAGGGAAATTTAGATTGGGTATTAGGAAAATCTTCCTTACTGAGAGTGTTTTCAGGCACTGAAACAGGCTGCCCAGTGAAGTGGTTGAGTTATTATCCCTGGAGGTATTTAAAAGACATGTAGATGTGGTGCTTAGGGATGTAGTTTAGTGGTAGATAGGGATTTGTCAGCATGTTAACTGTTGGACTTGATGATCTTAAAGGTCTCTTCCTACCAAAATGATCCTATGATTCTATTTAATATTACGTCTTCTATTCTCTGTTAATAACATGCTTAACCCAATGATAGAGATGTCTAAGAATTGTTTGACAGCATAACTGAAACTTTTTTTTTCTTTTTTATCAGTGCATTTCAGTATAGGGTCATTCAAAGTCTTATTCATTTCTTCTCTGATGAACTAAAACATTACTTCCTTTCTTAAAACCCTTCCTTACTCTGCTGTGATGTATAGGTGCAAGAAGAAATTTGATCACTTTCTGTGCAAAGAATAATGTTTTACTCAAGTCTTTAGAGACTACTCATTCATATTAATCTAATTGTTTTGTTATAGCCTTCTCCTTATGCTCTGCCATGTGAATGCTTCAAAATGTAATCTCATTGTCTGGAAACCCAAAATCAATATAAAAGGAAGCGAAGCAGCTAAGACGTGAAAGGAAGAATTTTTCAAGTTGGAAATTAGCATGTCATCTTTACATTTACCAAATTAGAACTAAATTATTTTTATGTAAAATATATTTAGCATCTCTTTATTTCATTCATATCCGTTTAATAATAAACAAAAATTGTCTTCACTGCAGTAGTTTAGTAGGACTTTTTAATCTCTCCTACCTGAGGGTTCTTAAATAATGTAATATTTAGAATGGTGCACTAATTATGCATAAAAATATCTGAGAGTTATTTGCATTTTAAAATTAGGCTTACCTTCAAGAAGAGACAAAAGACCCTAGTATTCTACCCTCTTGACCAAAATGCTTCCAGTAATAGATGATTCCATTCAGAAAATCTCACTATGGACAGTTACCATGTGATCTGTCCTTAACATATGTGGTAAAAGTTTTTGGGTTTTATGTGTAAAGAAGTTGGAATGCTGGAATACCAGTTTTAGATTTAGGAAGCATGCACTTATATCCTGATATAATAAAATATAATATCCCTGATTGTTTTTTATAACTGTACAGTGTCTTGCTTGCAGCAATGAAAAACCTAAATCTAAATCTAATTTTTACTTCTACTGAAATTTCTTAATACATCTAAATATTAATGTCAGTGTACCACATAAGCTTTTTTTTTTTTGAGCTTTCTATCACAGGGGCTTACTGTTTTACTACAGTAATTCAGCTAAAGCACAATTTTTCAGTCCCAGTTGCTAAAAGTACTAATTTCGAGTTGTTAGGAATGCCTGATTTACATCATATTTAAAGTTTTTTTACATAAGTCTAGAAGTGATGAAGGGAATTAAATATGTTTACATTTCTGCATGCTTGAAGGTATCTTTGTGGTATTAGTGAGTCTGTAAAGAGGTCTAGTGTAAACTCAGATGGTGAAATCCTGATTCCAGTCAGTGAGAAAATTCACATTTATTTTAACGGAACTAAATTTCACTCAATTTAGGGGCTAGAAGGGAACTTAAAAATCCTCTATTCATAACTACAGCATAATAGAAGACAGAGTCCTTTAAGTATATTTTACATAAAGTCTATAATTTCTGCTTGAGCTACTGCATATCTTTCAGGAGCACACAGTTTTCATTTAAAGTTCTCAGTGGTGAAGAACCAAGCATTTCCCTGGGTAAACAGTACACATAGTTGATTACATTCACTGATAAAAAAAAGCACCTCATCTAATATCAATCATCTGACTTCCACCTTCAAATATTGGATCTCGTTATACTTCATTTGTTAAATTAAAGGGCTATTTGCAATCAGAAATCTTCTCATTGTAAGTAATTGTCAGTTCTAATCAAGTCACCTCTTACACTATCCTTGGATATGCTGAAAACTCTGCAAATCACCTTTTTCAAACGTCAGGTTATTCAGTAGTGGTTCTTATAAAGTTTTCTGTTTGACTGTAGCTTTTTTAAGGTGTCAACACCAAAAAATCTGTACCCTTCTAGAAGATGATCTACCTCTAAAAGACGATCTTTATTACCAGGATATAGAAAAAAATGGAGAGTGAGTATAGCACCTTTTGTACAAATATAGTATTCTCTCAATGTATCTATTTTATATTAATCTGACTGCCAGGAGTTAAACCAAAGTTGGATGTTCAGACATAAGGAATAAACAATAGTAAAGACATGATGTATAGAGAAAGCACCTGCAGCGTCATCGAGAGAAGAGTTTCTATGCCCATAGGATGGAAAATACTTATATACAGCTTGGGATATTTTGCATTTAGCTGATTACTCCCAAAGCTCAGATTTGAAAATCAAAGTTGAGTTAAATGTTAAAAATACTCTTTGAGAAAGATAGCAATTTTTCGACATACTGAGTGTAAAGCATAGACTGAGCAGGAGACCCAAGATCTGCTTCATCGAATCTCATTCCCAACACAGGGAGAGGGAAACAACCGTAGCTGAGTTAAGTAAGATAAAGGTATGAAAATTTGCAGCTAGGAATCGGTTTTGTGCTGCATATACAACACATAGTGTCCTGTGTAACCTTTGATAATAGAAAACTAGTATCCAATATGCAGTTTCTGCAACCCTTAATTCAGGTGGTCTTCTAGGTACTTATGGTAAAGGATTTATACATGCATAACACAGTGGGTTCTGCTTGTTTGGAACAGTTAGTCAGTAAGAAATACCATTGATGAGATACCATTTCTTGGAGAAAGGGCATGACAGGAGTTCTATTACACACATTCAGCCATAAAATGTGTCCTATATGCTTGACATTTGTAAACATTGTGAAAAGTCTTGTCCTCATTTTCATTGACTGTTTCCATCTTTATTCAACTCTGTTTTTACAATACTCCCTGATACCATTGTACTCCAAGAGGAGTTCCTCTTGGGTCAATTATTTATCATTTTCCCTATTGATAAAGGGGGTTGTCTACTGCTTTTCCCTAAGGCCTTTTCAGACTTGCTGCTTTCCAAAATACAGATTAACCCAGCTGGTAAGTGTAATCTTCATTCCTAATTTTCAAGCATGGCTTTATGTGTACATTCACACATAAGATCAATTGAGGATCTGTTACCAACCACATCATATTCTCTAGAAACTTGGCAAGACTGCTTTATTCTTGGCATCATTTAGTATAGATCTTCAAAATGTAATGGCATTGCTGTTCTTTTTTTTTAAATTTATTTATCTTTTTTATTTATTAAAAAAAATGGAAATCAAACATGTACAGAGTACTTCAAACATCTTTTCTATCTCTTTTCTCACTGGTAGGACCACCATATCTGTAAATACAGCTGTAATATAAGACAGCCTTAGCATTCTCATGACTGAATTACACTGTTAGCTCACTCTGTAATTAGCCACATTAATTTCATTTTGGTTGTCTTCAAATGTAAGCACCAACTCTGTCAATCCCTATCATCCTTTTAAAGAAATAAACTTCATATTCTTGCAGAATCATGGTCACCTGATTCTACAGAAACCTTCTGTGAGGGCCTGCTGTGAGAGAAAGCATACAAATGTGAGTGTGGTTTACACTGCAAAATGAAGAAAACTAAAAAAAGATGTAAATGGGAATGCTACCTACAGAACATCAGTTCTTTATGGAAGAGATAGTCTGCCTGTGTCTGAGGTTCTTCTGACTGGAATTAAACTCATATATTGAAAATGTCAGCCAGTTTTCTGAATAGGTAATAATGACACTGAATATTTGAACTGAAATGCAATTATAGGTAGAGCTCCTGCATGCTGAGTAGGTGCTCTCACCTATGGCCTCCCTAGCTTCACTGAAGTTTTTTGTAATGATGTATAAAAGATCAAGTCTTGTGTTGGATCTCACTCCTGACACTTAACTATCTCCAAAACATGACGCTCCAGCCAAACTAATAATGGCTTTTGCAGTTGTTCAAGCAGAGTCTACTTTGTTATTAATGATCCATCTTAGCTGTGTGATTTTGGTCTCCTCTTCTATCAATACCTTTATACTTTTCAGAACATGACTGACTACAATGTTTATCCAAGCACCATGCAGGAAGAATAATAAACTTCAAGCCTAGGTTTGTGTGCACGTGTGTTTTTGGTGCTGAGGTAGGAAAGACTTGGATAGGGTGCTGGAAAGCTGGCACCACTGTAAGATCAGAGGAAGTGTTAAGAGTTATAGTGCTTTTGCTAAAATGATTTCCATTAACTGCAAGGGTATATAATCTGAGTAGAGAAAATGAAATGTTATTAAACATCTACTTATAATGTGTTTTTTAAGCTATTATCAGGTGTACATTAAGATTAACTGTCACACATTTTCGTTTATATATATATATATCCAACAAAGTAACATCATAAGTTTCAGTAAGGACAATAAGGTAATATATGGAATTTATAGATTTAAATTTGTAGTTTATGTATGTTTCAGAAAAAAATATTTTAACAGGAGAAAACTGGTAGGTTTTTTTCTCTGGAATTCTGTAGATCATTTACTTTGTGATGGTAGAAGATAATATCCCATAACACAAACTGAGCATTTAGATTATGAACTCCGTTCCCAATGAAAGAATTACAAGCCTGTACATAGTGCTGGGAGTTTTGTGCATCAGTCTTTCATTTTAGTTTCATTTGTCATATAGTCATAGATAGATTGAGCTAGAGAAGGGATTTTGAGAAGCTGTCACTTTGTTTCCTGCTCAGTGCTGGGTCAGCACTAAATTCAGCTCTGATTGCTCAGCACTTTATCTAGTTGGGTCCTAGAAACCTCCAAAGATGGAGACTACACAGCTTCTTTGGGCAGCCTATTCCACTGCTGGACTGTGTAAATGGGGTTTTTTTTGTACCTTTTTCCTCTCTATACATTTCTGAACATGTATTCCATCTTAATGAATTTATCTGTGAGCATGGTAGTAGCCCAGGACTCTCACTGGATCCTTGAAACACTCCATCTGCTTCTCTGTTGCTGGATACAGCACAATGCATTTCATTTCAAGAAAAATGAACACTTTAGATGTAACAAAATGTTGTATGACTTTGTGGGTTTTTTGTGGATTTTTTGTGTTTATTGGGGTTTTTTTGTATGTTTGTGGTTTTGGTTTGGTTTGGGGTTTTTTTGGCAGAGATTTTTCCTAAAATCCTTATTGCAAAGGAAAATGCAAATCCTAGATTATTTTATCTGGAAAAGGAGAAATATCAGTGTGATAACAGTGCCAACAGGAATTCTCTGTTTGGACTTTGACTGTTTTTTTAACATCCTTGGGAGTTTTGCCATAGCTAATTCTTTTCCAAATCTTTTGAGAATAAGCATGGCTTCCTAAAGGATAGTAAAGATAGGCCATAGTTAAGGGTGCAGAATAGATTTCTTTCAACAGGTGCTTGAAGAAGAAAAAAAAAATATTTGAATGTATGTAATGTAAATCATTGCTAAAGAAAAAAGCATGGAATAAAATAAAGCTCAGGGTGTCAGGAAAGAGACCTTAAATCTTGATCATGTCTGTTGAATTATCGTGTATCATTCAAAGTAACGCAAAAAGCAACACCAGCTGCAATATTCCTTTAATATTATTCTGTATTTCTACCCAGCTAGCACGGGTGTTTATGACTAAAAGGGAAAGAATAAGGAAGATAAGTGCAGTACAGCTAGCCAGGTCAAAATAAAGAAGTGGTAAGACCCACTAACACCCTGGGGATTATTCCTATACTGGCAATTCAGCATGTGCAAAGAATTTTTAAAAGACTGACATTTATGTAGAACACCATCAATAGTTTTGAGTGAAAATATAAGCTACCTTAATTCTACATAATTATAACAGTACCAGCAATAGAGGAATGAGTAAGTAGGTGTTTTGAACTGATGGATTGTTCCAACATACTTGTTTTTATATTTGTTCTGTCATATTTGCTTATACTCATATTCCCCTAAATAATTTATCTGAATTACAGATTATGTCTTTATATGGAAGCAAATAAGCTCACAAAGGCATTGTGTACCTTCTGTGCACAACGTATGATGTATGGTGTTACCACTGAGGTAGAGTAAAATACTTTGTGGACATTTCTTCTGCCCATCAAATAGGTGCTAGTTGCCACCAGAAAACCATGAAATTCACTAACTGTACTTTAGATCCTCATTAAGCAATACAAGTCAAAGTCCTTCTTCTAGAAGGACTTTGAGTGTGTGCATGTATATATGTATATATGTATATGTTCTATGTATGCTACATAAATAATTCAAATATTTCCAGTCTATAGTCACCACAGATATATTTCCACAAAAAAAGAATTCATAGCATATGATTAATTGCAATACTTCTTAATACTTTCAGGCCCAGGAAAACATTTCAATTAATGGACTTTTTTTCTTGTTTTCTCTTTTGTAAAATTGTCAATGAAAGCTGAAGGTCATTCACACTCTTTCTTTTATTTGGAACATATTTTATTTTAAGCTAGTTAAAAATATTATTCAGCTGGTGTACATGGGCAATTTTTGTGTGTAGCTTGTTGTGAGTATGGGATATTTGCTGATTTACATGGAATTTTTATTCTAAGATGGGAAAAATATTCTCATGCTCACAGATCTTTGTGTAATGAGAGTCTAGGTCATAAGCAGTAAAGAACCATCATGACTCAGAGGTTTGGATAGTGACACTGCAAAAAACTTTTCGGATGATGGCACATTAACCCTCTCAGTATCTCATATACACATCACTGACATCACTAGGGCATTGTCACTAGAAAGCCAAGTGACTGATTTTTACTGATTTGTACCATTTTGACCTTTGCTATTTGGTGATTTATTTGCTGACTAGCTATGTTGGGTTTTTTGTTGCTTTGTTTTTGTTTTTTTTTTACAGTCATAAAAATGCTAGGTGAGAATTCACTGTTTCATCAAGCATCCCTATCTGAACATATACACTAAAAAAAAAGTAATGAAATTAAAAATATTTTCCATTAGATAATCATCTTAGTTTTCCAACATTTTTGTCAAGCCCTACAGATTTCCTTGATAAACTTCAATCCCCCCTGCCTTCTTGCTACAAAAACAAATGGGCAACTTTTCTCATAGTGTAATAACTCATTTTTTTTCTTACTTTCAGAAAGTTACAATTCAGGACTTAGCATTGCCATATATAACTGCCAAGACTGCATTTGAGAACATAAATAGTGAATAATTGTCGTTTGAAACTAAGAAGCAATATACATTTTGAAGCAGGCAGATATGGCACAAATAGCAGGAATTCTGGTCCTTTTGTCAGCTGAGATTTTCATCACATCCTCAGCAGCTAACTCTTTTTTTCTAAAGGGGGAGCAATTATTCCAGCCCATTCTGCCTTTAAATCATGCTTCTCTGGCTTCATGTTGCATCAGGCACAATATGCCAGTTTGCACTGCTCTCAGCCCTCTGAAACAATTTTGATTCATTATTCTTCCTCTTGCTAAATGAAAATAATCTTCCATTTAATCACTTACCTTCAAGCAATCACTCGGTAACCTAATATGCTTGGCAAATTTCCTTTTTAGAGCTGTCTGGTGTATGCACAACAGGAATTGAGTATGTTCTCTGCTAGATCATGTAGGGGGTCAGTATCCAGGACACGGTTAAGCTGCTGCTGATATATGTTTTCACTGAAGTTATTTCAAAGTCAATATCAGGTCTTTCTTTCTGGATGTTCATGAAATAATTACAGCAAATGGTTACAAATAAGCTAGATCACAGAGGAAAATCCTTTATTCAGTCCCAGTCTCTCTAACAGTTACTGTTATCAGTCATTATTAAACCTACCTATTTTCTTGTGCTACCAGATATAAATTTAAATTGCACATGATGAAACTAAGATAAAGTAACTGCTCTGATGTCTGCGTTTTTGACACTTTTCCTCATGATTTACTGACAGTTGTTTCTAAGTTCAGCAAATTATGTATGCATCCATTTCCTCTTTTTTTTTTTACTAATAGATGTAGCAGTATTCCATAAGTGTTCAAAGAGTTCAACCAAGATCATCTTCATCTCGTAGCAGACTGTGGAGATGCACTTTTGCCACAAAGGGAGTAACAGTAAAGGTTTTATGAATCCAGTATCATTTAGATGTTCACTCCCTGTCTTACTTGGTAAGCTTTAAAAAAGCTTGTGCTTTCTAAAAAAATTATAATAATAATCCTCTCCAACCAATATGAGTAATGATGTATATGTGATTTATTAACCATACACTTAACAGCAAAGTAACATTAGAGCCTGATGTGGGTTAACCCCAGAGGGCAAATAAGCATCACAGCCACTTGCTCACTCCCTCTGTAGTGCAACAGGGAATTAAAGTGGAAATGCCAAAGTGAGAAAAATCTTTGAGGTAAGATAAGGACAGTTAATAACTAAAAGAGAAAAACAAAACAAAACAAAACAAAAGGAAGAAAACCAAGCGATGCAAAAGCAATCACAAGCAGTTGATAGATGCCCAGCCAGTCACTGAGCAATGACAGCCCCTAATAAATTCACCCCCCTGGTTTTATTGTTGAAGACAGAGTATCCTTTTGGTCTGTTTGGGTCAGCTGTCACAGCTCTGTTCACTCTCAGCCTCTTGTCTGCCCTCAGACCACTCACTGTGGGGTGACGGAGTGAGAAATGGAGGAAGACTTGATGCTGTGCAAGGGCTGCTCAGCAATAGCTAAAACATCAGTATGTTATCAAAACTTAGCACCCCAGGGGATGCTATGAAGAAAATTAACTCTGTTTTAGCCAAAACCAGAACATTAATTTAGTATGTGTAGTATCAAATACTATTTTAATATGTGCACACTGCATTTATTCCTTTAATTTCACATAGCAAACAACTCAATTCTTCGTTTCTTCTTCACTGCCAGACTTATTTTCTTGCATAGTGAAAGCCTGTGTTTTTATTAATCAAGATCTTGGAGCTTCTCCCTGCTGCTGTGCTGTTTGAATGTTTATGCACCAGAATATATTATAACAACGTTAGAGAGATGTGTTCGGTATCCTTAGGGAACAGAATATGCAATAAAAACTGATAGAAAATCAGTTACTGTGAGGTGACTGCAATGCTACATCTCTGCTACAACATAAGTGCATGTGGTTGCACTATGATGCAATCATAGTGAACATCTCAAAGATGTCAGGATTTATAAAAGATCTTAATGTTGACACAAGATGGTATGTTCTTAGAGAGACAAGTCTTTGATTCAAACTTAAATCAGAGTTTTTTTTGGAAACTATATAATTGAAAAGATCACTCAGAAACAACTAAATTTTCTCTCTCTCTCTGTTTTTTGGTTTTTGGTTTTTTTTGTTTGTTTGTTTTTTGGTTTTTTTTGTTGTTTTTGTTGTTGTTGGGTTTTTGTTGTTGTTGTTGTTTTGGTTTTTGTTTTTTGTTTGTTTTGCTTTGTTTTTTGGCGTGGGGAGTTGTTATAATATATATGCATTAAACTATCATATAATACTGTCATTCATGCAAGTGTGTGTACAGATATCAAAAGGAGGACTGCTACTCTATACTACTGTGGCCTGGCCACTTGCTATTCTCTCCTAGCAAACACAGTTGTTAAAAGGAAACATAATCTATGGGCTCTGCATTTTTATCACTGTGTTTTCCAAGGAGGTGTTGTCACAGAGTTATTATAGATGCTACTCTAGTTCTGAGCATTGCAGTTACAATGGCATGGCCACATCATTTGTGCTTTTGCAGAGTTGCATAGGTGAAAGCAGTATGTAAATTGCTATTTCATAGTTTTGGAAGCTTTTATAGACATCAAAATCCCCCTTTTTGCATGAGAAATAGAAAAAAATAAACAAACATAATCCTTATACATCAAATCAATATTTTAGAGAATACATTGCAATATTTCTTCAGGAAGCTAGAACAATCTTCTTAGAGCTAAATACTTCTTCACATAAAGAGCTTATCTAATTTGAGGGGGCTTGGTGTAAGTTTAAGGGGAGCAAAGGATTGGCTCTAAGCCTCTTTATTTTGGCTGCTGTGATTTAGGCTTTTTGTGCCTTGGAACTGTACTCCGACTCCTAATGCTACCATTTAAACTGAAGAATGCTTTTGGCTAATTCTGTGATGTCAGTCAAACAAGAATCACTGGCTGGTTATAAAAGCTAGTAATTTCTTGGTAGGTTTCTCATTAATTAGGCCCATTTTCACTGTCTGAAACGTAAATTAAATTACTACTTATGCTCTAATAATTTGAATAATATTAATTATTTTCAAAATAAATTATCTAATTTTATACTGACTTTATTTTCTACCTGTTTCCATAACAATATAAACAAAAGTCAGTACAACAGAAGGTGCTCCCATAAAATAGTCTTCTTTCACATAAAACTGATGTTAATATCCAGAAATGAAGGAGGTAGATCTCCTACAAAAGGAGATTAAAAGATAAAAAAGATTGATTTAGATGTTAGATTTTTAATTAAAACCAATCTATATTATATTACTAATTAAGATTTTATTGCATGCCTTTGTTTCTTACTAATTAGATAAGTGGACCTCTTTGTTTACAGTTAGATAAATTTGCTTGGAGAGTACACTGCAGCTAATGTATAAACCCCTGTGTCATCTTTCAAGTCCTACTCTCCTGAAAGGATCACATTTTCCTCCTTCTTTCTCTGTTGCATACATGCAAGTACACTATAAAACCATTAAATTACCACATTTGAAAGGAAATAGGTAAGCTTTAATTTCCCTTAAAATGGCTTAATTTGTTAACTTGTACATTTTCCCTTGGTAATTTCCAGACATAGTGTATAGCACCAATCTCTCACTACTTTCATCTCTCAAAGTTTCCCTCACTATGAGGCCGTTGTTAACATGCTCCCTCCTTAGCTGTTCAGACTACTATAGACTTTGAATTATATAAATCATAATTTGTATTGTTTACACTTGCTATACATCACATTGCAACCCCTGGTGTTAACGCTACAGGATAAGAGAAAAATTAGAATTCACGTGTTTATAAATATTTAGCTTTCTATACTTTGTGTGCAAATGTATGGCTGAGTTGAATTTTATCAAGTCTAGATTTTAGTTAGAGAAATGCGGAAACAGGAGTCCAAATCTTGAAAATTGTGCTAAATGAAGCTGTATGTAATGTTGAAGTCTTTCTGGAATTTAGCCAAGCAAGACTACAGAGATCTTTCTTTCTGAAAATTGCCTACAGAGTGTCTTGGGTTGGTGCAGAGATATTTTGGAAGCTGGGGGGTAGCTTACATCTTACAGTCAAGGTAGACTACATCTACTGGTTTCCCTGCATCTATCCATTCAGTTACAACATCATAGAAGGCTATCAGATAGGTCAAGCATGATTTTCCCTTGATAAATCCATGCTGACTACTCCTGATAACCTTCTTCTCTTCCATGAGCTCCAGAACGAGCTGCTCTATTGTTTTTCCAGGGATGGAGGCAAGGCTGACTGGTCTGTAACTTCCTGGATCTTCCTTCTTGCTCTTTTTGAAAATCAGAGTTAACTGTAGATTTGTAGCCCCTGAAGTGCCGCAGGTGGGCAGACATGAAGTGGCAGCCTGTGCAGGATCATGGAGAGGAGCAGATATGGATCTGCAGCTCTGGAGAATGCCGTGCCAGAGGAGGTGACTGCTCCCGCAGCAGCCGTGACTCTGTGTGCATCCCAGGCGGGAGCAGTCTGTGCCTGAGGGACTGCACCTGTGGGAGGCATTCAAGTGTCAGAGGGGTTCATGAAGAACTTTCTCCCATGAGAGAGACCCCCTGTTGGAGCAGGAGAAGAATGTGAGGAATCTGCCGCCTGAGGAGGAAAGAGCAGCAGAAAAGTGTGGTGAATTGACCCGAAACATCCATCCCCTGACCCCCTGTGTCGCTGAGGGGGAGGCAGCAGTGAAGTGATCTGGGCTGAGGAAGAAGGGAGGGGCGGTGATGGGTGAAGTATAAAGATTTGGCCATGTTTCTTTTTGTAGATTAAATAAGGGGGTTTTTTTCTTCCCAAGCTGAACCTGTTTTTTGCATGTTACCATAACTGGGGAATGCAAACCTCCCCATCCTTGTCTCAGTTCATGAGCCTTAAGATGGATTTTCTCCTCGCTGTTCCACTGTGGGGGATAGGGGGTAAGCAGGTGGAGTCCTGGTTGCTACTGGCTGAGCCTAAACCATGACATGTGGATAAAGAGGATTTTTTTTACATCTGAATATATATATATAAGTATTTATCTGACTTCATTTTGCATAATATTTGAAGATGAAGATTTTCATTACTTTTCATAATTTGAGCCTGCAATGAAGAGAATATTATGTTTTACAAATAGTGCATAAAGCCCACAATTTATCTTGCTACATTTATTATATGAAAGCCAGGTGTTTCAACCAGCTCTATGAGATGTTTTGAAAGATAATGCAGATAACCTAGCATTTCTGGACAGACTTATCCCATCTGTGAGCTACAAGATATTTTAAAAAGAGGTAGTCTACTTAAATCATCTTCATATACATCACTTGTTACTAAGAGAGTTTCAGTGACGAGCTACAATAATAAAACTAAATATACATATCCAGATTTAGAAGATATTAATGCTTCCCTAAGAAACTGATAGCAAAACATCCCTGTGTTATCAACACTGTTTTGGTCACAAATCCAAAACATAGCCCCATACGAGTTCCTGCGGAGAAAATTAATTTCATACTAGCTAAAATCAGTGTGATAAGAAAAAGTAGTAGACACATTTTTGCAATCTGTTCCCACTATCTCAGTTAGACACTTACCAAGCTGCTGACAGAAAAACCTACTATAGCACAACACAACCCTCCTCAGGTAACAGCAGTAATTGTTTTTCTCCTGTTTCAGAAAAAAAACCAAACAACCCTGAATCCATAGGTGTTGTCCATTCATCTGCATTTCCCCATTGGTTCTCCCTCTATCCTACAGACCTTGAACACCCAAGGGGTATAGGACAACTATCTGTCAACAACTCTCTGATGCAACCAGGTCTCCATTGGACAGCTCTCTGCCTGAAACTTCTACATCTCTGGCTCTCCACAGTAGCAACTGTATGCAGATCAGCAGATGGGGCTTGTTCAGCATCATGCACAGAACCTTTTTCATCTCCATGAGCAAGAACTTCTTTCAGTGCCTTTGAACAGAATATTAAGGAGGAGGCAGCTGTGTTTGCAGAGCTATGATTTTTGAAAGTAAACTGTCACTATATAGGGGAATTCAAGTGCATGAGTCACACAATTTTTAACACAAGTTAGCAAATTAATCAAATGTGAAAGCCAAAAAATTCACAATAAGATTACAGGCAACTCAGTCAAATCTATTATGAACAGCTCGTTTCAGTTTATAGTCCTGAACATAACTTTCAAAAACTGTGTTTTGATGTTTTTTAATTGCATTTGTTTTAACATTGTTTTTAGGAAAACTTCACATAAGATTGAATCTACCTTATCTAATTCTGAAGTTTTAATTTCTCACATTTTATTGAATTGTCTTTATATAATCATGGGAAAGCCAAAAACAGCTGTAGAGCAAGGTGGAGTCCTCTGATGACTGAGCACACCTCTGATGGCTGAGATTAACTGGCTAATGTGTTACAAATTTTGTGACTCATACACTTGAAATACCCTCTATATACACAATTTCCTTTCAAAACTTAGAGTATGGTGAGCAAAGCAGCCTGATCCTGGAGCTGAATGAGCACCACTGTCAGATGGGCACACAGCTGTCCTGGGGGAGAGCCGGCACTGCAGAAGTGTCCGGCATTTGGTTGGCAGTGCTGAGCTGATGGGTCACAATTGTCCTTTTCCACACCCAGGTGTCCTATCTTTTAATTTCACTTATGTTGAATCTGGGATATTGTGGGTCGTATTTAACCATTGTGCTTATTGTTTATCTGAGGGCATAGTTTCAATAGAGTCTGAATATATGTTTAAGCGTTCTGTGTAAAAAGATCCGTTCGAGTGTAAATAGAACTGCAAACTGAATGCCTCATCACTAGTGCTGAAGTAAGTATCTGCTGTTCAGATACTTCCTTTATTTGGCTAAATACATTTGCTGGGCAAGTAACATCTTATGCTAGAAAATAACATATCAAGGATACTCTGTGGTATCAAACGTAGTGAGTTCAACAGAATCTGCATTCGCCCTTCACTAAACTACACTGCAGTAAGTAATTGCACTGACTAAGAGAAATTAGGGGCCATGACCCCTGGTGAAAGCCCAAAAGTGTGTTTGTGCTGTACTTAGAAAAAATATTCTGTAGCAAGGCACAGAAGGAAGAATATCTGATTAAAAATAAAAGATGTAAACAAATAGTTATAATTTTGGGTATAAAACTTACATCTGTTTTGTTACCAATTTGCAAAGTAATAAATCTAGAAAAAGCAGTACAAGTTTTGGAGCTCATGGAAATAAAAACTATACTAGAGACTGATGTAACAGTGAGATATCATAAGGCTATTTGTTTATAACTTTCTTAAGAATCTCTTAATTCAAGAGAGCTTGTTTCCAATGAGTGTTTGTTTTTTATTCCAACTCCAAAGAAAGGCATACTTTAAAAATTAGTTGATCATAAGCACAAAAGATCTGCCATTTCTGTGTCGGTGACCAGCATGTTCAAATCATAAATGGTATATTTCAAAATTCTTCACATTTCTTCTTTCATGTTATTTCACAGCAGCAGATTCTTACTGATCTTTATCTTTCCTTATCTGTCCTTCACACCTTCCCATCTTTTATTGCTCTTCTTTAGTGCTAATTTCACTTCCCTCCCACTCCCCCCCGTTTTCTTTACTTGCATTTGAACAATTACCTTTAGTATTTGCACATGTGGAAATGCTGAAATATGAACACAAATCTACTAAAATCCTTAACTTTCTAAAATTAACACTTCAAGTAAAGATAAAAATTTTTATTTGTGCACTCTAATGATATTACAAGTTCTGCTTTCCTCAGTGTTTTCTGTTCCTTAGGAGTATAATTGCCTTCAGCTACTCCTTTCTAACTTTCAGAACTGGCACTTCTTGTTGACAGATTTTGCCCTTTAAAAGTTTGCTTCATAAAGTAAACCACTAAGCATTCTGGTTTGTTGAACTTGTCTACCTTTAAAGTGGCTGGTTATGAATGAGAAATTCCACTTTCAGTAGACTGTGGAAAATGAGTAGGTGCAAGATTTTCAGTAAAAGGTAACATATACATTTGAGAATATTACTAATTGAGAAATTTCTATTTATTTGTCTGCATGATCATTATGTGGGTTTGCATGGTACTTATCCTGAACAGCTGCTGTAGCATTTGCTTAGCATGAATGTCATGGTCAGAGTTCACTTCACTGAAGGCATAGCAAGAGTTTTAGAGTTTGGGATCTCTTTATATTATGGTATTTAAAAGCTATCAGCATTAAAGCTTCTCATTGTTCTGCAGAGTTTTGACAACTGATCCATAAAGAAGGTCAGTCTTACTGATGGAACATGTAAACACATTATGCAGACAGAATGGGTGGAGCTTAAATTTAGTAAAAACTTTTTTACTTCGATAGGGGAGAACAGCCACCAATTTAATACAAATATTTACTGTTTTTTTAATCCCTGCAATTTAGTTTCTTTTGTACAGTTTGTTGAGGAGAAATATAACACAAATAAAAATTCATCGTATAGTAAAAAAAATTTTTTTTCTGTTTAACTTCTTGCTATGAGTAACCTTCTTCATGCTGCAGCTTCCTTAAAGGTTGCAACATTTAAGATTTTTTTTTCTGAAGCAGGGCTCATAGGAACCATTAAGTACTGCTAAGAATATAAGCAAACAAAAAAGCAACTACTGAGGTTTGTGTTTATAGTTTATAGTTTTTATGGGTTATATTGCTAATTTAAGGTCTTCTTGGGCCTAGAAGAATGAGATTCATCTCCTGCTCAGATACTTAGGCACTAACATAATACATATATATATATATATAAAACTTATAGAGAAGACAAATAATAAAACTATAGTTAGGTTTTCCTAATGTGAAATATTTTATCTTATTATATTCCAGAGAAACAATACTGATTTTGTTTAAATATTATTTCTGGTGTGAGAAGAGGAAAAGAAATGGCAAATGGAAAAGGGTTGTTAAAATGGCATAATTTGTGACTTAAAAGACTCCTTTTTCCATATGCTGCCATTTATTTTTCATATCCACGATGTAGTCAGAAATGTATAAATTTTGAAGACAAAGTGGGTCATATGAATCTCAGCATGAAACAGACTAAACTGTCTGAAGTTCATAGACTATGTGTTTTAAAACATTTGATCCTTATCCAGTCAGTAACTTCAAATAATGAGAAAAACTAATTATTTGTGTAGACAGGGTTTTTTTCCAGTTAATTATTTGTACTGTTAAAAATATAATTTTTTAATGATTGTTGTCAAAGCTGAAATAATGTTATCAATGTTGGCTTTGTTGTGGATTTTCCAGAGAAATTAGCACTACTTGGGTATCCCAGTATTACATTCACCCTTTAATCTGAAGTTTAATACCATCATCTAGCAATTTTTTTTAAAGTTCTTGTCTTTGTGTGATGCTGTCTTCCCCCCTTACCTGTAGGAGGTGGATTTTCTTCCAAGGTATTTCAACTTGCTTTTGACAGAAGTGACATATTAATATTATTCTACTTTTTTTTTTTTTAGTAAATTGTAAGAAAAAACAAAAATGAGGCAAAGTATAGATTCCTGTGGAATTCAGCAAACATTATTCTTGTTTCTCATTAAAACTACTGTAGAGCTCTAACGTTATACTGATTCTAAAATAAGGTCTCCACTAATGCTGTGTTACGCTGATTTCATTCAGGCTGGTATGCAGTATTGAGTCAAATGCCCCATAGAAGCCTATTTTACCAAACAGTTACTTTTAGTAGGCAGACATAAACTTGAGGTGTGATAAGCAGGCTTCTGCATCACATTGCTTGCATATAAAATTTTGCTTTTAATCTTTCAATAGGATAATGAAGCAGAAGAAATATCTAGACAGCATACAGATTAAAAAAAAATAAAATTAGTTCAAGCTGGAACACAATATGAAGGACCACTTTTAGTTAAAACAACTAATGACTAAACAAGTAGCCTAATAAAAAAAAAAGTATCTCTTGTGATTTGGTATGTATGGAAAGAGTTGAACAAGAAGTGCAGCAGGGAAAAAAAACACAAAGACAAAATTATAAAACAAGCAATGTGAAACATTTAGTTTTCAATTGGTATAGCCGGGCTACTCCCTGGAACAGAGGAATTGAAAATTACTTGCCAATAGCAAACTAGTTAATGCACCATAGAAGACACTATTAGGAATGTAATGTTCCATGTGTAGAAGACAGATGAAACATTTGAAGAGTAAAAAGATCTACATATCCTATAATATTTTCAACAGTATTGGTTAACATGTTAATATTAGTTTTCCAAATTAACCTCTGATGTCGACATACTCCACAACTCTACCGAAAAATGTTTTCCTATATGTTTCCTATGTTCCCTAGTAGGGAAAATGATAGGGATAAATAAAAATAATAGGATACTATTGGGTGTGTTTCAGTTTAGTTAATTAAGATCTGTGAATTTTTTAACATTTAAAAACACCACCTAAATGCTGTGTTGTAATTTTTTTATATCTCATTATCTTCTCCTGGGATTCCTACACATACTATGTAAGCTTTGAGAAAATCTTTGCATCTTATTCTATAAACAAATGCCGTAAAGAAAAAAGAAAACCACAATAACTTTCAAATTATGATTTATTCCTTATAGAGCTCAAAATATTTTAGAACCTGTAAATACTAAATTAGTAAAGAAAACTGAAATTATAGTTCACTATGTTAACATTTTACTGAATAGTTCCTTATGAGTATTATGAACTGAATGGAATACATTCTGTGGATGCATAATTTCTGAAATCCTTTGACACTGTTATTTCTTTTGACAATAATTTTAAAAACAAACAGTCAAACAAACAAACAAACAAAAACCCCTTAACTACTCTTGAAAACCTTAACTGAAAGTATGATAAGCATAGCTTTGGGCTTTTTGTCATATAGAATGAGAAGACTGTGCTTTACAAAGGCTCTTAAGGGACATCTGTCAAGCTTACTAGTAAAAACATGCTTTCATGAGTTACTACTGGTCTGATGTTCATGTTTTTCTCTCCTCTGTGACAGTTATACATCCTCTAGTTACAGAATTAAATTAGCCAGCCTATGGGACCTTAATAATGTACTTAATTCTTAGACAGTAGAAGCTACTTTAGTTATTAATCAAAAAATGTATATTAGTAAAAATGCACTGTTTAACCTATATATAAAATTGATTACATGCAGCCAGAAATAGAAAGCTCACAAATTAAAGTACTTTGGGGAACCATTTTTCATAGGAAATGTATAATCTGTTTACTGTTTGTATTGCCAAGCTTTGTATTTAAAGTCTATTCACCCATGTAAAACCCTGTGATGATGGAAAGACCATTATCTTCAGCCTGCAATGACTCAGCTTGATTCAGGCAGTCTACAAATCTCATCTGCTCTGCTAGTAGATGATCTAGCATGGTTCTGGTGGGAAGAACCATGGTGTATATTGGAAGAACCATGTTCTGGTGGGAAGATACCTGTTCTGGTTGCCCCTCTTTGCAAGGCCAGATAGCAAAGCCTAGAGCTGACAGCAGAGACCAGAGTCTCTTTACTGCTTTTACATGCTTGTCCTGGTCTGAAAGACAATGGTCCAAGGTTCAGATTATACAAAAAGGGCTTTAACAAGGAGAAGAGTAGATAAGTTAAATGGACAGGAAGCAAAAATAAATGCAAGATAGTCTTTGAGACTGTTCCTGTGTGCTCAGTAGACACACTCAATATGACTTTGTGAGAGTACATCAATGGATTTACCTGAGACCCTTGTCTTAGAACACTACAGGGATACAAGGTTGTGATTCACAGAACAAGTGTGTTTTCTTGTCACATGCTAGTGGTCAGTAGTTCACAGAACTTCGTAAGTTTCTCAGTGCTGACAAGCCTCAAAAGTGCTCTCAGTTACTCACTTTTAGGCACATTAATCAAAATTATTTTCTCTTTCCTACAATTAATTAAAACAAGGGGGTGGTAGGTAAAATGTACTCTGCAACCTAGGAGCCAGGGATCATAACCTAGTAAGTGATGGTTGTGTTTAATGAGCAGTCTAAGTAGTTTAGTTATGAATAAACATAAGGGATTTGGCTATGCTTATAGATTTGTTTTCACCTTTATATAAAGTGGAGGTCAGGAAATATTTGTGCATATGGTTCTGTTTTGCAAGACAAGTAGTGGAATTGAAGTCATCAGAAGTACAAAAGGCTTTTTACTATTCTGGATTAATGCTCTCAACGCAGCTCACTATCTGGACCATTTTGCACTATTGCAGAGCCCACTAAGAAATCTTATCTATAGATAGATTTTGACTCACAGCATACATAAAGTATAGCACTCTTGTGCTGTAAGAAATATTACTTATGTTTACAGAAGACGTAGAAAATTCATATGAGAAATTTGTGTTTATATCTACAGGATATGGGTATAGTTATTTACTTTCTGTAAACTAAAGAAAGACCCTGCAAGGAAGGGCAATGCTTTTTATCACATAAACCTATATGTGACTGTTCTCTCCTATACAAAAGGGGATCTCACCACTGATCTGTATCAGAAAACCTGGTTCAGGTTTTCAGGTAAAAACATATAGCTCAAGAGGATAAGAATCAGAAGAATAGCAGTGTGTTCTTTGAACTTTTCCTTAGTTATTTTTCCTGCTTCATTCAAAGTAAAAAGGCTCTATTTTCTTTACAGTATAAGCTTGGAAGTGAAAGACGATTGTCCCAAAAGAGAAAATTGCCGTCATTACACTTTGGCTAAAAATAATTGAAAAAAAAAAACTTATTTGGGAAATAATTTCATGGTACTTCATAGGAATTATGGGTAGCTACTTAATTTCCCCTTCTATTCCTATTTTATTTTTGTTTCCTATTGTGTACTCCATTTATTCAGTGAGAATAATTTTTGGTATCTTCTCTCTGTGTCAAAATAAACTATGAGAGAGATAATTATTGGACAAAAACCTCACTGTACATGTAAGAATGAAAGAAATAATCTCAAAAGGGTTGTTGGATTAATTTTTTTTAAAGTAAGTTTTATGTATTCAATTAAAAAAATACTTTCCATTAAAAGCTTTTGTTTTCCCCAAAAAAGACAACAGTTTGCAGATAGAGTGGGTATTTGACAACACTAATTTGATTGGAATTAGTTTGTAGTTTGTAGATTAGTAATGCAATGGGGGAAGACAGGACACACCAAACTAAAAATTCTATCATTCTGTCAAGAAATGGCTTGAAATTTTGCAAAAGGGAAATATTTATATGCATTAAATATCCAAATTGAAATTAGCTATTCCATTACTCAATGCAACAGTTTATAATAAATTTCATGTGAACGCAAGGGAAGGGAACTGGGCCATGTTTTTAGGGGTTGGCAAACTGGAGACTTAGACAAGTTATAAGTGGCTTTCTTGGCTTAATCACTGCTGACCTAACAATAAAATGGAAAAATAATAATTAAAAGTATCAAGCCTCCAAAGAGAAGTAAAATGGCTAGAAATCTACAATGGTTTATCTTCCTCCTGCCTGACTCCATAATTCCCTTTAGTTCCTCAATCTTGGACCTGAATAAAATTCATGAATACCCATCTACCTTGTAAGAAGCCTCTGGAAAGCAAATCTTTTTCTTATGCTTTCTGGTAAAGCACAGAAAATCCTATTTCACTCCACCACTTCAACAGAAATTTCAAGAGCACTCCCATTATTTAAAAATAAATTCAAAGGGGAGTCATTAAAAAGATATTTTTAATTTACCTGTTGTGGTGTTTGCTTTTTTTCAAATAAAATAAAGGTGAATAAATATATTTTTTTTTAATAAAGGTCAATATTTTATATTTTCACAGGGTGATCTATCAGCCTCAAAAAATTTAATATTTTATTATCAGTACAATAATAATCAACTCTGACTTAGATTCTAGACAAAATGAACAATATACAACCTTCAGCTATTTTATTTATATCTTTCCTCCAATTTCAAGGACCTCTTGAAGATAGTTTAACCTCAGTTAACAACACAGTGAACAGCACTATTTATGAATAGCATCTACTTCAGTGATGCAGTCAGAATATTTAATACATGCAGATCAGAAACACACCTGGTACCTTCAGGGGAAAGAAAGAATGTTGAGGGTCAGAACTGAAAATCTATGTTAAGACCAAGCTGAAAAAGTGGACTTCTGATATGAGTGGGAACCTTTTATGGAAGATTAATTACTGAACTCTGAACTCTGTTTTGCTGAATTAATTGTTAACAACTACTCCAAACATTTTCTGTCAGCTTTTCGAAGAGTTATTCTAAGCCATACAGTTGCATTTTTATAAACACAAATATAAGCACAAATATGCATTTTTTATGAAAACTGAGAAATCCTCACATTTCATTCACATAACAAATAAGAAATTAGTTCCATAGTGAATCTGTGGAACCCTGGAGGATCTTTGAATTGTCACAGTTTAACTTCTGTCATTGACAACACAAAATTAACTCTGTAGAGCTTGCAGAAATCAAAGGTCTCTTAAAAACTAGAGACAATTTTAGGGGACATTGCACTTGTGGTATTGAATGTTCTATAAAACAAGAAGGTTTTTATTCAATTGCTTTTCTTTACAGCTGTTAAGGGTTGTCTTGTTGTTTGTGGTTTGTTTCTTCATTTTAATCACAGACAAATACAGAAAGAAGAGAGCTTCATTTGTATTTTTATTCATCTTCTTGGGTTTTGGTGTTTTGATTTTTGTTTTGCTTTTTTTTTTTTTTTTAATCTGGCCTCTATCTCATCTTCATTCCAATGTTTCTTTTAGCTTATAAATCTAAAGGCTTTTGTTGCCAAGCTGAGATTTTTAACAGGACAAAATCTGAGAGGCTATGGTAATACAATTTTTTGCATTTTTTCCTCTCCTTCTAAGTATGTCCTTTACTGTTTTACACACTCTTGACAAATGCCTGAACATTTGTACAGCCAAGAAATAAAACAGTCTAAGAGTTGTAGGCCACTGATTTTTATAACATTCAGAAGGCAATTAAAACCCATAATTAAAATGCATGATGAGGGTCAGTCATATTGTGCACTTTCTCTCTCAGGTAATTATTTATCGGTCATCTGTGGCCAATTTTGCCAACATCATCTTCAGTCTCATTTAGGTCACATCCTTCCTAATCAAACCAATTTTATGGTCTGAAATAGTCAGGTCCTTTCTATAATTATTTTGAGGAAAACTCATGTAGGAAAAGTTAGTGGTGCATTTAGATGATGTTGATTTGAACTAGAGCTGACCATTTAACACCAACACCCCCCCTCCAGGAGCCTTCCAAAACACAACAAAAACCACATGCAATTTTTTTTTTTCTTTTTTTATACCTTCTCAGCATGTAAGCTCAGTATCATGGTCTGATAGTTCAAATACAATTTATTCTTTCTGCCAAATATGTCACTATAGCTATCTGCATTTCACACAATCAGTAAAGAACTATAGCTTCACAATACTTGTGAAAAAGATAAGTAAGTGTTAAGGATACACCTTTCTTACTCTGGTACTGGATTTACAAGACTGATGTATAATATAGATTAAAATAATATGCAAAAAAATGTAGAGAAAATTATCGAGAATGATCAAAGTTTATGAGGTCGAGACCACCCTCCTTACCTCTTTGTATAATCCACTGGCAAAAACTGCACAAAGGCATCCTCACAAACAGCTGTGCAATCTTGCTACTATCATTTTTATCTTAGTGCATTCAGAAGTGAACTATCCTGATGATATACACTGAGACATGCAGTCTCTCTTGCTACAGAGCTTTTTACATGGGTGTGTAGTGAGAGGACAAGGGGAAATGGTTTCAAACTTGAAGAGGGGTTATTTAGGTTAGGTATTAGGTTAGACAAAAGGTTAGACACCCTTTCCTGTGAGTGTGGTGAGAGACTGGAACAGGCTGATCAAAGAAGTTATGGCTGCCTTCTCCCTAGAAGTGATCAAGGCCAGGTTGGATGGGGCCTTGAGCAACCTGGTCTAGTGGAAGGTGTCCCTGCCCATTCAAGCGTGTTGGAACTGGATGATCTTTAAGGTCATCAATCCCTAGCCATTCTATGATTCTATGATGATCAGAGGGCTCGCAGCACCTCTCCTCTCTAGACATGCTGAAAGAGCTGGGTTTGTTAAGCCTGGAGACAAGCAGGCTCCAGGGAGACCTTATTGTAGCCTTCCAGTACCTGAAGAGGGCCTACAAGAAAGCTGCAGAGGGACTTTTACAAGGGCATGGAGTGACAGGACGGGATGTAATGGCTTTAAACTAAAAGAGAGGATATTTAGGTTAGATAGTAAGAAGAAATTCTATAGGGTGAGGATGGTAAGACACTGGAACAGGTTGCCCAGAGAGGCTGTGGATATCCCCTCCCTGGAAATGTTCAAGGTCAGATTGGATGGGGCTTTGAGCAACCTGGTCTAGTGGGAGGGGCATTGTAACTAGTTGATGTTTAAGGTTCTTTCCAACCCAAGCCATTTTGTGATTCTCAAATATTTTTAAAATTTGACTGGACAAGTTCCTAAACTGTCATATTTAACCTCTTAGTTTTGGCATACTTTGAGCAGAGGGATTGGATCAGATGACCTCCAGAGATCTCTTCCAATCTAAAGCTTTATATGGTACACCTAATTTTTCTGTGATTCTTCCAGTGTAATATCTCACTTGAGAATGATGCAAAAAAATCAAGATCAGACTTAAAGCACACATATTGCAAGGTTTTCTGAAATTCCCTGGTTAGTGATGGATTCCTTGTAATTAAGGACTAAATAAAAAATGCTAGATGAAATTAAAATGATAACCACACAAGGTATATACCATCAGTAGAAGTATACTGCATGTGCTTGTGGGTATTTTCCACCACTAAGTGTTAGTGGTAAAACTGATCACAGCACATACATAATTTAAGTATTTCAAAAGTCTGGTTGTTTGCAATATACTTAAAGACAAGCAGGTGCATAATAATCTTTGCAAAATCTAAATGTGATCATCTGGAGCTAAACAAACAGGGGGACTCTTCATGTTTTGATAGGGCTATTTCGAGGCCACTACAAAAGGCTGAAATTGGTTTTCTTACTTCACATTAATATTTTGGCAAGAGTGCCCGTGACTTGCACAATTTGTGCTCTGCAAGACTTCAATAACAGACAGAAATAGACCCCAGCAGTTTTGTGTTCTGGCTTCTAATCATTCCCTAAAATCATTATGTACAAATAAGAACAGAAATGTACCTGGTTGCACCAGCCTCCAGTCATTCTGAACTGCATGTCAGAGATTTGTGTGATGTAATGGATTTTTCTACTATATATAGGATTCTCAGGTTAATAAATGTCTTCCTTTTAAAACAGGCTCTGTTAGTAAGCCAGAAATTTGAGGAACACTGTCTTTGCATTACTACCTTTTAACACTTACATCATTTCCCACTAAGCTGGCTTTTCCATTCCTCTTATCACCTTATGAAAGCGCAAATGAAGTAATTATCTAGTTAAACTCTGAACAAGCATTATTCATTTGAGGAATCATTACTTTGTAGTGCTAACGAAGCATTTTCCCCCCACACTTTTGGCACTTTACAATAAACTTACTGTGATCTAAATTGATTGCTCTGGGATTATTTTTAAGTCATTAAAATAATGCTGTATTGACATTCACTAATGTCTTTAATTAGCAATTTCAAATTCTAACATTTTGAATTAAGCATTCACAGCTATAGCTTATTTTATCTGTATACTTTTTATATGATTTTGAGTCAAATCTTATTTTGAATGATACAGAAAGTGGTCTCAGAACTGGTTTTGCTGGAGCATAAGAGGTGGCAGCAAGGAGGGAATGAGCACATCAAACTGATGAGATATGGAAACAAATT
The DNA here is from genome assembly GCA_023637945.1 of Phaethornis superciliosus. Taxonomy (NCBI): domain Eukaryota; kingdom Metazoa; phylum Chordata; class Aves; order Apodiformes; family Trochilidae; genus Phaethornis; species Phaethornis superciliosus. Next base: position 79,054,819 of record JAJQWJ010000002.1, read on the forward strand.
CCTGAAAGACTGAAAAATGGCCAGTCTTCCAAAAGCAACTTATCTACAGACTTGCAGCACAGTCTCATGATGTACTATAGATTTCAAGCTGATTTTTAAGCAGGTTTATATCTACACACATAGCAATGGAAAGCAAGGATACCCTTTTTATTGCTAACCAGAAAGAAGGTTGGATGTTGGATGTTGTATGTGGAGATCTTGTAAAATTTTACATGAACGTATGCTTTGGACTACAGTTGGTATTAAAATGTATGTGTGTGATTTTAGGTTGTTAGATTGATCTAGGAAAAGGTTTTACAGTTTGAAACAACTTTTCAGAAAAGAAAAAATCTAAAATCTTCTGCAATGGCTCTCTTATAATCCTAAATTTGAAGAGACATTTAACCCTATCAGACTCAGATTTTCTCCTTATCTACTTCTATAAGACTTTGATTACTTAATCTTTGTGTGAGAATGTAAAGTATGCCACAATGACATCACATTATTCTATGATTTGTTCACATCCTGGGCATGTTTCGTGGTTTCTTCTGTTACTTATGACACTAGAAGTATTCAGTTTTTTCTCAGAACCTCAAAAGTCATCTGAATATGTTTCTGGGCAATCACATCTAGGTGGCCCTGCTTCAGCAAAGGTTTGGGTCTCATAAACTCCAGTGGCAATTTAATTCATAAACAATTCATTCTATGAGACCAGGTGACCCACCTAGTGGATGGTGGAAAGTCTGTGGATGTTTTCTTTCTGGACTTTAGTAACGCCTTTGACACCATCTCCCACAGTGTTCTAGAGAAGCTGGCAACTCATGGCATAAACAGGTGTATTCTTTGCTGAGAGAAAAACTGTCTGGATTGCCAGACCCAAAAAATTGTGGTGAAGGGAGCTAAATCCACTTGATAGATCGTCATCAATGGTGTTCCCCAGGGTTCAGTTTTGGGGCTGATATGGTTCAGTGTCTTTATCAATGAGCTAGATGAGGGCATTGAGTGCTTCCTTAGTAAGTCTGCAGATTACACCAAGTTGGGTATTGGTGTTGATTTGACTGAGGGTAGGAAAGATCTGTGGAGGGACCTGGACAGGTTGGATTGATAGGCTAAGGTCAAGTGTATGAGATTCAAAAAAGCTAAGCACCAGGTCCAGTTCTTTGGTCACAGCAATTCCAGATAATACTACATGCCTGGGGAAGAGTGGCTGGAAAGCTGCCCAGAGAAAAAGGATCTGGGAGTGCTGTTTAACACCCAGCCAAATATGAGCCAACAGCATGCTTATATGTCCAAGAAGACCAACAGCATCCTGGACTGCATCAGAAATAATGTGGTCAGTATGAGTAGGAAGATGCTCATATTGATATACTCTGCACTTGTGAGGCCACACCTCAAGTACTGTGTACAGTTCTGGGCCCCTCATTGGGGTGATCTAACTTGTCCACAGATGAGGAATGAAGCTGGTCAAGGGTCTGGAGCACAAATCTTACAATGAGTGTTTCAAGGAACTGGAGGTCTCTTCTTCCACAGAACTAGTGATAGGACCAAAGGAAATGTCCTCATTGTGGAAAGTTGTGTTAGGACTAGAGGAAATTGTGCCAGGGGAGGTTCAGATTCAAAAGAAAAAAATATTTACTGGAAGAGTGGTCAGGTATTGGAACAGGGTGCTCAGGGAGGTTACTGAATCACCACCTTTGAGGTGTTCCAAAACATCTGGACATAAAACGCTTCAGGACATGTTTTAGTTGTCATAGTGGTGTTGGGTTGATGGTTGGTCTTGAAGAGCTTAGGGGTCTTTTCCAACATTAATGTTTCTGTGATAACAAAGGATCCCTCTTCACTGGATAGTAGCCAAGCCTGAGATGAGAAGGATGTACAGGAGGTAAACAATTTTGAAGCAAAGTAAGGTTGTCCTTTTGCTAACAGGATTTCCTACCATGAGATTCTCTGGGTCCTCTGATCCAGAAAGGAGATCCTGTAAACCCATGGAGCAAGTGGGAACATACTGTGAAAGGCATATTTATTTCTCCCTTTGCCTGACCTTTGTTCAGCCCTGCCAATTTCATTTGACCCCATCACAATTTGACCCCCTGAGGGACTATACTGACCTCCCTTTATGCTCTCTGTTACCGTATATTTTCTCCACATTTTACAAGTGATGAAAATAAGTAGACTTAGATGTAAATAGTTTATTTCACAGGGAACTAGGTGTATGAATGCTTTTGAGATGTTCTTAGTTTTGTGCAAAATCTCCAAAATGAATAAAAATTATCGATCCAGTGTCTTTCTGGAATTCATTCATCTGGTTTCTTTAAAGAGAACAAAACTCCATTTCAGATTACATAAAAACAAATCTGAACCATCTAACATTGTGAAGGTATTATTTTGGAAGAGTTATCAAAAAAATTCATGCTTTCTCAAATTTCAACCAGAAAAAACAGTGACTTTCACCAGTGAAGAAATTACATGTCTCTCATCACATGAAAGATAATTTTATTTAAAACTGATATACCAAAGATACATATATATTTCAAGAAATACATCATTAACAGTATCTTATGTACATGACGGTAGGGGATAAAGTTTGAGGTTTAATAACTCACTAAGTTAATATATGATATAATAATTGACGCTGTTACATAAAAATTAATTTTGGGGGTATAGTTTATAAAAGGACTTTCAGTAAGGCTTCACATCTTCAGAAAAACTATTCTCACTGGAGTAAATAATTCAGTCTTTCAGTTCCTTAGTTTCTGAATGATATATAGATTCAGAGCAGGGTTGGAGAAAAAAAACCCAAACTACGTTATGTGCTTGCTTCTCTATCTGAAATGAGTTTAATAGAGTAAATAGGCAGCAACAGAAGAATAAAGCCACATCCTTTCAAAAATGGTATTGCACAGGGTCTGGAGTTTTTTGTAAGTTGCTGGGGCTTTTTGGAAGAGCTGTGGGAGGTTTGGTCAGACTTATTATTTGAATAAGGAGAAAATGCCTTCACTATTTGTTTTGTTAAGAATCTCAGTAGGAGGAAAAACTATTCACCTGTGGCTTTCCAGTTAAGATTACACTACACAGAGAACATCCAATACTATTTGACTCTCCCATAGATGGGGGAAGAGATTCCCCGAGGACTCTAAGCCTCCTGTAGCTTCTGTTGTGACCAAACTGTCTGAATAATGCAGCAAATACAATTTGTGCCTCTGACTGTTTTCTTGCTCAATCTAAATTTTACACTGAAGGGAATATATTTATATATTGCACGAACCTAAAAAAAATAGTTGGAGCTTATAATTATCATAAAAATGTAGTTTCAAAGATTGTCGTCACCTCCCTGTACAAGAAGATGCAAAATCCTACTATTTCAAATTGGTAGCCCTCTACATTAATTTGAAGGTAAATTTTACAGCAGCAATTGTCCAGATGTGAAGCAAGAAACACACTTATATTGTTCTTACATATCTATTTGAGCAGCAAACTACTTTTCTGGTTTATAATTTATATTTTTAAATATAAAACTTGTACTAAGTTAGACGGTCATTTTATAGTTACACATAAATTATCTGCAAATTAAATTCCTCCGTGGGCTAATGAGGAAATTCATAGCAATTGCTTGGGTTTGTTGGTTTTTTTGCTTTGCTATATTTCAAGTTTTGTAAAAACTTTTTCCTGCTTCACTGACCTTTGCAAAATCTTGATCAGTTTGCAATCAACACGATTCTTACCCCAGTACTTGACTTGCTTAAAATCAGGTGTTCTACATAGACTTATAACTGTACTTATTTTAGTTTGTAAAGAAAGTGATAAGGGCTATTGCTAGACAGAAATAAAGACAACCTTAGAAAATTTTGCTAAAATAATGTTTTGTTACATATTCTAATATTCTTTAACTTTAGGGAGTGGCACTCCTTTTCTAGCATGACAGATTATTTATCTGCAGGCGAGATTGCTTTAATAGCTAATAAATAATTTTTTAGTTTCTTTCAGTAACTACTGAATTTGTAAAGTAAAAAGTTGTCTCGTCACTACCAGACAAAACCTATCAACCTTTCTTTATATTAAGACATGGTAGTATTGCAAAGAGAGCAGATTCTCAGGTTCATTTAAGTTATTGTCCGCTATTGTCTGTTAGGTAATATTGTAAAAGGAACACTGATGTGACAAATGAACCTGTTCTGATGCTACTGCTTCTTGTTTTGAAAGAAGAAAGATGAGCTTTGAATATAAATAATGTGTGAAACCTGCCTCACTGCCCAGTAAATGCAGGTGCTTCTAATTCTAAGCACAAGCCCTCAAAATATTAAGTGGTCCTGGAGATGGTAGGGGAAAAAAGAAAGCTTTGCATACTGATTGCATAGGAAATGCAATTTTGTTTTTAGATCTCCATCTTTAATTTAAACAATTCCTTCTAAATAATTTATACAATTGCCTCCTAAAGCTTTGAGTCTTCTATGAAATATTGTAAGGCATTATTTTGCTGACTGGCTAACAGTATTTTCCCTCCTGCTATAAGAAGCGTGGGGATGATTTTATTGTCGGTTAACTTTTCATTTAAGTAATGTGAAAAATCAGAGCTGAACTGCAATGATTTAGGATAGAGTTGTAGAAGATCTGCGTGGGTCATATTAGCACTTATGGGTCTTCAGTGAGTTTTGCTTTCCCAAAATTTGCTTTAGCAGGGGTATAAACAAGAAAAAAACACAATAGTGTTTGAGTTTCCCCTCATAGAAGCAATGGAAACAAGACAAGTTTTATAAGGAAACACACCGAGTTAACATCAGAAAGAGCATATATCCCATGGAAACAAAAGAGGGGCCTGTAGGCCTGAATAGATAACTTTGCAAGAGAAAAGAACTGACAATTCTAAATATCTGTTCAATGACAAAATAGTTTAGTGAGGAAGATGAGTAAATGCAGAATGAAAAAGCAACAGTCTGCATTGGACTAGTAAATGCAAAGGTGCAACCAAGTTCCAAATTCGCCTGTTTCAAATGTAATCTATGAAAAAATTATAGAAAGGAAAATGAACTTTTATGACACAAATCAAACTTTTTTTTTCACCATCTTTTTTTGCCAAAATCTGCATGTTGATTCAGCAAGCATTTTGAACCACTACACTTATACTCAAATTAGAGAATAGCAGACACTTGAGTGAGAGCAAGTTTCCCTGACTGTTCTTTGATATATTTCTCCTGAAAAGGTTTTCAGACCTGGTGAAAGTCATTCAGATCAAGGCCAGGAATTTTTTCCAATTTGTGTTGCCCTACCTATAAGACTAATCTCTGTTTGTCAACTGACAAGTTTGTCAACACTGACATAGCAGAGATGTCTTTTAAATGTTTATTTCAAAATGTAATTCAGAAATGCCCTTTTGATTTAGTATAAAAACATTGTACATAACTTTTCCTCCTGTTACTCTCTTCAATCTACTACTCAACTTGCAAGAACATTGTGTATGTCAATCCCAATAAATTTATGAGTAATACATACCTTTATACTATTTATACTTGAAGATATTCAGTAATAATTATGTCCTAATAACAAGGCACGATTTTGTATCAGCATACTCAGGTAGGACATGCAGAAGCCTCACCCCTGGAGATATTCAAGGTGAGGCTTCACAAGGCTCTGAGCAGACTGATATAGTTGAGGGTGTCCTTGATTAATGGGAGTAGATCTTAGTAAAAAGAAAACTAAAGTTGGACCAGATGATCTTTACCCAAATGATTCTATGATTCTAAATTCCTTCTGATCATCTGTAACAATAATAGCTATTGTATGTAGCAGATGTAAATAAGTAACTGTTTTAGAATACAGCAAGAATTCTTAAGACTGGAAAAGCAAATTAGGTTGAAAAGTTTATAAGGGTCATATATGCCTTTTAACTACCATCTTCTTCTCAAGAGCAATATATATTATAAAGAAGAGAAATTTCATCACTCAAAGCTTAAATTATTACTCTACATAAAGGTCAAAATGAGTCATTTTAATAGTTTCTAGTCTTCTTTTTCCATGTTCTGAAAACAAATAAATTTATCCCACCCTAAAAAAAGAAATAAACCCTTTCCACAGGTCATTTCAATTAACTAATAATTTTTACCAAAAATAACATAGTGAGAATTCTGTCTCTGACCTGAATGATAATTGACAAGTCAACTGCCTGATTTCTTCTCTTCCTTTCCCTCACGTTAGATCTTTGATTTAAACATACGGTATGATTTTTTAAGTCCTGCCCTTTTCCTAATAGACTATGAAACTTGAAAATTATGAATACAGTGTGTTCCCTTGATATTTCACTTGTATGTTAGAATATATTCAGTTCAAACCATTTTTCATATACCTCTTTTGATACATTTCTTGAAGCCCCTTTTCAAGGAATTGTTTTAATTTCAATTTAAAGAAAAAAAATACTCCTCTAACTGCTATGGTTAGTGCATCTGTCTGGCTACACAATTAATAGGCAATTTAGAGCGCTTTACCAGTTGGACTTACCAAGATTTTTGGAGATGAACTTATGATTTTCGAATGCATGTGTTTACTGGGTATATGATGCAAGAATCTAGTGATGTAGTGATGAATATCAAATATTGTGGGAAGTCAAATTTACTTAAAATCACAGAAATGCAAGTGGCTTCAGATCAGCCCGTATTCAAACTGAAATGAGATATACCTCTGTCAACACTGATTGATGTTTATCTAATTTGTTTTAAAACATCCAATGATTGTTTATGAAAATGTCTGAGACAGCTTCAAAAACCCTATTATTATGAAGATATATGACATCTTCCTTGTCTACAAAACCACTTGTGTTATGATATTGTAAAAAGAAGGTAGATTGGTCTGACTTGATTTATTTTTGGTATCTATATTGACTCATTGAAACTGGAAGATTTAGGATCTGAGTTGCACACTGAAAAATGTATTTCAGATTTTTCTTTTAGACTTTCCCAAAACATATTTTATAAATCAAAAGAAAATGTTAATAAAGGGGTTAAACAATACACAAAAGAAATTATCTTTTTTTAATTTCCACCTGACTCAGTTGCAATGTTTTTGGCAGAGGCACACACAGAAGAATGTTTACTTAATGGAGAAGAGCTTCAAAAAGCTAGGTTTTACTTTTGACCCCATTTTTTCAAAATGTTGAATATTCTGTACTTAATCATAAAACCATGTGGTCCTTATCATTCCTACTTAAAGTGCTGTTCAATATATAGAGGTATATGCAAAATCAGGAAGATAGAGACAGAATGGTTGATTTTAATTTTTTTTTTCACATCTGGTTTAAATAACATAAACTATCAGAAGATACCTTGTAATGTTAGTGGAATTCAAACGTGACAAACTGAGGATGTGCCCTATTTCATACTCTCTCTCATTTAAACCTTGATATAATAACAAAATAAAATAATGCTATCCAGTTATATCTGAAGAAATTGATGGCCTACAATCTTCAAACAAAATACAAAGCCATATTGTTCAACTGTGGAATGTAAGTTACATTTACTAAGTATGTTCGGTCTAATCACCTTCATTCTGAACAAGGATAGAAGGAAAAGAAGCCAGCGAGCATTGGTGTAGAAAGTACTTACTCTGTGGTTATGGTTAGTGATCTGACAATCTGACATCATGCCTAAGATGTATGGATCATCGGTAAGATATGTAAGGGATAAATATGGATTTATCATCAATCAAAGTATGAAATCAAAAGGACTGTGGATACTTTGATACATGCTAATTAGAGAAAAATTAGAGTGTAATCTTGTCATCAAGTGCTGTAATTGTCAGATCTCACAAATGAAGTGTAATTGGGCACTGGGTGGTCTGCATGAAGGAGAAAATAAGGTCAGGAGGATTAGTTTTGCTTGTGACAGTCTTCCTTTGAGTTAGTATTTCACTATTTTGTTATTCAGAAAGGTAAAAAAAATTTATTTTAAAGACCTACCAAACTACAAAGAGCAGCCTATTGTCTCCTTTGCAGATGAATATATTTACTTTCCAAGACTATGTGTTTGAAGAAAATAAAAAGTCATATATACCTTTAAAGCAAAAATCATACACTCCTTTAGTAACTTTCTGGTTTATAGGAATGCTATTCAGTGCCCTGAAGCATTCAAGAGAGCTTTCTGAGCTATCCTGACAATGGAAGACACTTCATCCCCTTGACTCTGCAGTAACAATTCCATTTCAAGTCATGCAGCTTCAATCACTACATACAAAACAAAGACTAGGGATTTGTTAAAATGCCTCAGCATCCTGTTTGTAGGTTCCTCTGCTGATTTGAGGAACTTATTATACACAAACACACAGATATATATACACATCTGTGTAAATGTATATGTGTGATATATGTATATAATATCATAGAATCGTAGATTTGGTTGGAAAAGGTTAGAAAAGACCTGTGAGATCATCCAGTCCAACCTTTAACCTAACTTTACTAACCAAGATCTACAAGCCCACTGCTGAAACATGTCCCAGAGCACTGTATCTCTTGGGTTTTTAAACATGCTCAGGGATAATGACTCCATCACTTCCCTGGGCATCCCATTTGAGTGCTTGATAACCCTTTCTGTAAAAAAAGTTTTTTCTAGTTTTCAACCTAAACCTCCCCTGATGCAACTTGAAGCCTTTTCCCCTTGGTCTATCCCTAGCTGGCAGAAGACACTGACACCTCCCTCTCTACAACCTCCTTTCAGGTAGTTGTAGAGAGTAATAAGGGCTCCCCTCAGTCTTTTTGCAGATTAAACAACCCAGTTCCCTCAGCCACTCCTCATAAGACTCGTGGTCTGTAACCTTCATCCTCTTCATTGTTCTTCTCTTGACATACTCCAGAAGCTCCAAGTCCTTATTGTAGTGAGCGGCCCGGAACTGATCACAGTATTTGAGGTGCTGCATCATCAGTGCCGAGTACAGGGAGATGATCTCCCCATTACTGATGGCCACACTGTTTCTGATACAAGCCATGTTGTTGGCCTTCTTGACCACCTGGTCACTCTGATGGCTCATATTCAGTCAGCTGTCAATTAACAACCCCAGGCACTTTTCTGCCATACAGCTTTCCAACCACTCTTCCACAAGCATCTAACATTGAATAGAGTTGTTACTCAAGTACAGGACCTGACTCTTGGGTTTTTTTGAGACTCATACAATTGGCCTTAGCCCATTGATTCCATATATCCAGGTTCCTTTCTACCACTAGGCAGGTCACACCCCCCTTACTTCATGTCATCTGCAAACTTATTGAGGGTGCACTCGATCTCCTCATCCAAATAATTGATAAAGATATTGAATAGGAGTGGCTTCAGTACTGAGCTCTGGGGTACACCACCAGGAGCTGGACAACAACTGGATGGAAGTCCATTCACTACCACTCTTTGGGCCCTACCATACAACCATTATTTGACCCAGCAGAACATATGCCCATCCAAGCCTTGAGCAGCCAATTTTTTCATGAGGATGTTATGGGGAACAGTGTCAAAGTTTTACTGAAGTTGAGGTAGATCACATCTACAGCCTTTGCCTCACAAAATAGTCATGTCACCTTGGCTTAGAAAGAGATCATGTTCATCAAGCAGGACCTCCCTTTCATGAGCCCATACTGACTGGACCTGACCACCCCATTGTCCTTCATGTGTGATATGATGGCATTAAGATGATCAGTTTCATGACTTTCCCTGATACCAAAGACCAAAAGGTCTGTAGTTCCCCATATCCTTCATCTGGCCCTTCCTGAAGATGAGTACCACATTTTCCAACCTCCAGTCTGCTGGGACCTACCCTATTAGCCAGGATTGCTGATTGCGGAGTGTGGCTTGTTGGGCACATCTGCCAGCTCCCTCAGCACTGTAGAGTGTAACCCATCTAATTCCACTTATGAATATTTAAGTAATGTAGTAGGTCACTAACCATTGCCTCTTGAATTATTGAGGCCTTATTATTTTCTGCATCTCTGTCTTCCAGCTCAGGGGCCTGGATACCCAGGGAACAACAAGTCATACTGTTGAGGGCTAAGGGAAAGAAGGCATTAAGTACCTCAGCCTTTTCCTCATCCTTGGTTACTGTTTCCCCTCACATCCAATAAATTATGAAGATTCTCCCTAGTCCTCATTTTGTTGTTACCATATTTATAGAAACATTTTTTGTAATCTTTTACTGCAGTGGCCAAGTTGAGTTCTATTTGCGCTTTGGCCTTTGTAATTTTCTCCCTGCACAGCTTCACTACATCTCTCTAGTTCTTGTAAGTTGCCTGCCCCCCTTTCCAAATGTCATAAACTTTCCTTTTGTTTCCGAGTTTCAGCCAAAGCTCTCCGTTCAGCCAGGCTGGTCTTCTTCTGTGCTGGCTCATCTTTTGTCACATGGGGATGTCTTCAGGTCTTCCTCCTTGATGTATGACCAGCGTGCCTGGGCTCCTTTGCCCCTCAGGACTGTCTCCCACAGGACACTCAGTCATGCTCCATAACATGCTTAACTCTGCCCTCTGCAAGTCCAGGGTAGCAGTTCTGCTGTTAACTCTCCATGATCCATTTCATGATTGCTCTGCTCAAGAAAGCCTTCAACCTTTCCATGACTCACAAGACCTTCTCTATTATCAATCACCAGGTTCAGCAGGGTGATTTCCCCTTGTTGGCTGCCTCACCACCTGTGCCAGGAAGTTATCTTACACACACTCCAAGAACTTCCAGGAGTTCCCTCTCTGCTGTGTTCTATTTCCAGAAGACACCTGGAAAATTCAAGTCCTCATTGAGCACAAAGGCTAGCGATCATGAGACCTCTCCCAGATGCTTATGTTACAGCTTGTTATGTGCATAAATGTTTATTAGAAAAGTATGGATGAGGAAATAAGGAAATTAACACTTGCACTACTTATACTAAAATCTGTGATACTTTTTCTCACTGATTTACTTGACAGTCTTTTCTTGTCCAGACTGTTCAGGACCTTCGTCTTATTTACTACAGTTTTCAAAGAGTGTCTTGTGGAGATGGTGGAATTGTATCCCCTTTCTTTCTGAGAGGCTTCCAGATTTTCTTTCAAGTTGAGAGTTTCTCCATCAATCCCTCTTTATGAAAATAAGCCTTTGGAAATAGGGTCATTTTCACTTCTACTGAACTGGCCTGTTAGCAGCTTTCTGATTAAATAAGGGATAAGAACCCACACTCTCTGGTGAATCACTACCTATATTTCAGATAAAACCTGCAGCTATATTACTCAAAAAATATTCTTGATAGCTAAATAAGATTTATGAATTGCACCCATTATGAGACAAGACATGAACACATATAGTTGATCAGATAGAATTTGAAATACTTTTGAGCATTAAAATAACATTGTCATAAATGCGCGAATATAGAGAGAAAGAGAGAGAGATACATACATACATAGGTAAGAAATTCTTTGAATTTTGTCAGATCATAAGAAATTAGGGCTTTTCAGGTTTATCTTTCCCTTGGAGAAAATTGTATTATATGAAACTTGCTATTTTCATAGTGTACTGTATTTTCTTAACTGTCATAGGTAGAGACAAAGAAGGCAATGTAGAAACAGAATCCTATTTCATGCACGGTAATCAGTATTAATTTTCAATGAGCTAAAGTTGTTTGACAAATAGGATTGGCTAAGGCAGACAGCAAATCCTCTTGTTTACAGCAGCACTTCCAAAGAGAAAATGGATTTCAGAACTGATGAAACACTTAAAAACCCACACTGCTGCAGTCCAGAAACCCCTTAGCTGATTTACTTGATTTACCCCTTACTTGATTTACTTAAATATCTGATTTATTGACGAGCATAATATTTCCATGGAGATGGTTAATTTTGTATGTGTTCCAGTAAATCTGAAAAGCTATTTGCTACCTTTATATAGTCACTTTTATAAAAGTGACTATATAAGTCACTTTTATAAAAGTGACTATATAAGTGCATTAAGTATTCCTTATGTTCCGTACTCTGTCTACAGATACTCATTGTTACTCATTGTTTATTTCTATTGTTATTTCATAAATGATGGCTAATTTCACTGGAGAGGAAATGAGTGGTTTATGATATTCATACACTATTAGACTGAAATGCAAAAAGTAGCAGGTTTATGGTTTTTAAATTTTTTTCTTTTATATGTTTTATGGACACTGTTCAGTAGGTTTTTATAAGCACTGGATTTCTTGTTGATTACCACTTCATCTTCAAACTATGAAAGGTTTAACTTTAAGTTCTTATGGAGCAGTGTCATGAAAGATGCTTTCCTGTGAAATGTGTGGAGTAGATGTGGTAGAAGACACTTGGTATTTCCTGAGTGGTATTTTTACAGAAAGATTGACTTTAGTTTTATCAAAACACTTTATTCAGCTTTAAAAAGATTATATTTCTCTTCATTCTTGATGTAAGCATAGTAACTAGAAATATAAATTCTAAACCTAACAAAAATTCTGTAACTAAAATTTAGTTTAAAAATTTTATAATAACCATAATAGAATAAAAATAAGTTTCTCTTTTCTAACTTTTCAGTGCTAAAAAGAATAAAAATCAGTAAAAGCTTTATTTTTTTGTCATTAAAATAAGCAGATATAATCCCAGTAGTACATTGAATTAGAAGGTGTAATTTTTGCAAGTTGTGTGATTATCACATTTCTCATTATTAATGTCTTTAAGGATAAACACAGATTTAAAGACTCTGAACACAAGAGAAAACACTGAATGCTTTAACATCTTTATGTAATTTCATATGATCTGATCTTTACTATTGGTCTCCAGAAATAAAAATGTGATATCTTTAAAATCATGTCTTTGTAATCTAAATTTTAACTAAATGATGGGTTTGGTTCACAGGACATACTCTATTTTATCCTGAAAACAGATGTTTTTCATCTTAATTAGGTTTTTAATAGGTTTGCTATGGAAAAGGAACCTGAATTTTTAGTCTTTTTAATTAAGTAGACATTTATTCATGTCTTCAGATAATATGCCACAATTAGAAAACCGGGAATATAACAGTAATAAAAAGTCAAACCTAAAAAAAGAAACAATTCTCCCCCCCCCAGAAAAAAGAAGAAAGGAAAAATGTAAATAATGAAATTATGAATAATTAATAGAATGAGGTAGTTACTACGTCCTGGTAAGATTTTTAGTACTAAAAGTGTAATTTAGACATGATCCAAGTACCTGTTATTCAAGCTATGGCCCCACAAACTCTTTGTTCCAATACAATTTTATACGCATTTGGATCTCATAGAGTTCTTTTTTTCAGCTTTATAGGGTTTCAGAAATATGCTCAGAACATCCTTGGCTTCAAAAGTACTAAGAAACTTTACATCCTCACCTATTATGCACATCATTTACATACAAAGTATTTTTCTTTAATTTTGTCCTCTGTTTTGGGTCTGAGTCTGTGGCAGGTGGCAATAAATCACCTTTAACACAGACTGACAGAATTTATTTCCTCATAAAAACATTTTAAATCTATCTTAACTTTTAGAGACTAGTAGAGAAGGATGTGATTCTGAACTTTTATGTAACAGTCTAGTTGATAGAGAACTTTTCTAGGAAATAAAAGCAGCATTTAAATGTCCACTTCTTCAAGTGTATTTGAACAGCACTTTTTAAACCCCAGGACAGGGTCATAACTATCAGGGTCTAGTGGAGAACAAAGAGAAAAGTCTAGTAAAGATATGAATGTTTCCTTCCACTGAGGACAGAGTTGGATCCAAAAGAAAGGAAAAAAATTATTGTGAAACTGTTAAAGTAAAAATTAAACCTAGAATTGTCCTGAAAAAAAAAATCAGACTGGTAATTTTAATTAACTACAGAAATATAAACTTAATTACCCATGTTGTGGAAAGAATAAAGAATTATTTTGATTTTCATGCTTCCTGTGAACCACACTTTCTTTCATTGTTAAATGCAGATACACATTTTTTCTTAGACAAAACGGGTAAGATCCCTAAGTAGGGTCTTGATGCAAGTCCAGCTGAAATTGTTCCCAACTCAGTTCATTGCAGAAAGAGGCTGTGTATGGATACTTCCTAGACTTACCGAGGTACTTAGACAGATGAGTTGTGTCATAAAAATCAGGGTGACTTCAGCCATTTCATATCAAAGTGTATGTTTTAAATGGCAGGGTGTACATCCACTGAAGAGAGGCTGAAATTATCAACACTTAACTAAAGAGATAAAGTTTAGTGTAATAAAGATATCTTTAGTTACATATTTCAGATACTATAATCAAAGTCTATTTTTCAACCAATAATCATATTATTCTATGAAACTCTGAAGGACAGCTCTATAGAATGGATAAAGGACAATAAAGGTGACTTTATACACACATATACACAATATTTTTGCTATCCATAGTCATATCAGTGTTAGTAAACAACTAAGAGGTGTACTAATCCCAAAGTCCATAGGGATTCTCTTGATGAATGTAAAAGAAATGTCTAGAAAGCATAGTTACTCATAGCAACAAATGGCTTCTTAAAATTTATGTCAGACAGTTAGCTAAGCAGTTATGCTTGAATATATTTAGAAAGTAAAGACTTTCATCGTGCACATTTCTCTCTGCAATGGAGTTTTAAATGTTCCAAGATTTTCATTTAAGAAGAACGTATTGCAACACTATCCAGGGCTTGGGAATTTGGTATTATTTTGGAGAAGAATGAACTGGTTTGTTTAAATAATCTTTTTCTAACTTTACTTTTATGTTTTTGATAAAGGATCTTGCTCCATAGAATTTTGAAGAATTTCTCATCATTTCACATTTACATGTTTACTATATTGTTTATATATATATGTTTATATATATGTATATATAAGATATATATGTTTAAGATATGTTAAGATAAAAATCATCCTTTACATGTTTAAGAATTTTTTTAAAGATTATTTACTCCTTCTTTCAGACCCATCAAGCCTGAGACTCTGCTCTTTCAAATCAGTGCAAGGAAGAAGTTAGTAATTTAAAATTAAGAGTCAGAGAGAGTAAAAGGAGGCTTTCTAGTAGAGATCACATAGGTGGTGGTTATAGGTGAGGAGATCAGAAAAGGAATTTTGAAAATTGCAAGGACCTTTAGGTCTGCTATCTAAATATAACAATCTCATATAGGAAAAGGATGAGTTAGAAGATATATTTTGAGGTGGTAAAGATTTTGTTACTTCAACTTTCCTATCTTCTGAAAAAAATAAAATAATTTTGTCTAAAATCACACTGAATAAAAAGAAGTCTATCATAATATCTCCACCCATCTTTCAAGTCATAGAAACTTCGCAGTTCTGTTATGTGAGAATGTAGCAAGCTTTTTGATTAGTTGATATTTGCTCTCTTCGTTTGGGTTTATTACTGTTGAAGAAATATCTGAACGTTTTCATTAGCATAATTTTGAATAGAATACAAAATTCATTCCACCATGAATTTATAATACCTTGAGTATTGCTTTTGAATACTAGATAAAAGATGTCTGCAATTTATGATTGCAAAATATTTTAGAATTGGTCAGAAACCATGTAGCTAAATCTAAAAACTGGTGGCCAAATGTTTATCCCAGCTGAATAAAAAATACTTTTTCTAGAAACTCATTAAAATTATTATTAGGAAAAAAAGAGGAATTTTATTACAGTGACTGTGTATTTTTATTTTACATTTTGACCATTTGTGTTCTTACTGGAATGGAAGCTGACTGAAGTTTTGGTTTTGAGCATTTCAGTTGGGATGACATGTTTGATTGTTTTAAGATGTACTTCAATGGAGCAGTTAAACAGGAGCTCGACTCTTTGTACAAGTTTGGACTTTGTCAGGAATAGGCAGTGAATCTCTCTATTATATGTTAATATAATTATATGGTAATATAATATGGCATATAGTGCTGCCTACAGCTACACTGTCTAAATAAAAGGTAAACTAAAAGATAAAAGAAAGATAAAGGAAGGAAGGAAGGAAGGAAGGAAGGAAGGAAGGAAGGAAGGAAGGAAGGAAGGAAGGAAGGAAGGAAGGAAGGAAGGAAGGAAGGAAGGAAGGAAGGAAGGAAGGAAGGAAGGAAGGAAGGAAGGAAGGAAGGAAGGAAGGAAACATCTTTTTGTTGATTTGAGTGAAACTAGAAATCCTGTTCATTACTGCATTGAGTTCTAACATTTTAAAGTATTTAAAATATTTCTATAATATAGTGTAGCAGCTCAGATTGTATTTATTGAAAAATTAAATTAAAAAAAATAATCACCTTCCTTCTAATTAGCATAATAAACACTTCTTATTATGATACTTAGTTAAAAAAAAAAAAAGAACTTAAAATTCACATTGTTGCTTTCAGTATATGTTTTTAAATACTGTAGTGGTCTATTTGTTATAAAAACAAATAAAAACTATCATAACAAAACTAATTTTAACAAATGGGAATAGATGAACTGATAATAAACTTATCATGTTTATTAATATACTTCCTTCAGACTCTGAAATACTCAAGGTGATAAAAAGGTTGTATGCTTAGTTAATGATTGCACAGTGAATAACTCTTCAGTGTTGTAACATCATAAACCAATGATGGGGTTGGAAATATTCAAAGGTGGGTGGGTGAGAGATACGGTGGTTGAGTCCACATACAGTTACATAAAGAGTTTGAATCCTTATACTTGTGCTTGCCAAAGATAAATTTTTATTAGATTAAAAGGGAATGTAGGTTTAAAATGAGAGGAAGATAGCATGTGGGTCCTTCATCTTGATCTACAGGTCTAGCTTTTGGTGTTAGGTTGTTAGCTTTTCCTTTATTTGGGAAAAAAAAAATCTAATTGAGAAAGAAAGTTGCTGTAGGTTGCTTTCAAATCTTCATACATGAACATTCATCCTCCAAGAGATTCCTCAAAGTTATCCTCTAAAAGGCAGCACTTTGGAGCTGAGCACTGCACAGTTCTCCAAGAAATACCTCTGAGATCTGTAAGTGACAGTAAAAAGGGACTGAGGGCAGGCATACCCTTTGCATATTTTTTTTTTATTCTGTGACTTTATTTTATCACTTTGCTTTCAGTTATGTAAACAACAGTTTAATTTCTTTGCCAGAATAAATTCAGTGGTGGGGTTTTTTTTGTTTGTTTTTTTTAGCTTAAAACATTGCAAATACAAGTAAACTGGAGGTGGTTTTGGTCCCGCAAAAGTAGTCAATTAAAAATATATACTTAGGATGCCTGGTATCAAAGATAAATTTTGGAATTTCAAGAGACAAGTTTGATATCCAGAATAAAGATTCTGTTAGACATCTGGCACACAGGTTACGGAGTGAAATCTCCCTCAGAGATTAGATCCTAGTTCCAGCTAGGAACCAGAATTTGAAAGTGTGACTTTGCAAAGCTTCATACAAGCACAGAAACTCTAGCTAGCAGCAAAACTATCACAGTTTTAGCCAATGAACAGTTGACAGATGCTCTTTGTTATACTCCCACTAAGATAAAAGGAGACTAAGGGATAGAGACCCATTGGGAAAAGAAATTGAATAGGTGGTGATAATTAATAATAATAATAATAACTTGTAAATGCATGCAGATATATAAATATATCCAAAGACAGAAATTAATGCAGAACACACACTCTTTAGTTGGTAATTACAATCAAACCGGAAAAGTCTCAAACTCTACTCAGCATCACACAGTGGTACCTAAGTTTAGGACTCCAGTGACAGTACAAAAAAAATATATTGGAGCTGCCAAGCTAATCCTGCTTGGGGAGGTAGGAGAAGATGACTGTCTTGAGGAATTATATTCTTCTTCAGAAAATAAAAACAACAAACAACCAAAAAATCAACCAACCAAACAAAAAACCAAACCAAACCAAAACACAACAGGATGCAGGAGCACCAGTAGCACAGGGAGGGGATGACACTAAGTCTTGAATCCCAATCCATCCAGAGAAGGCACCATGAGAAGGAATACTATGAGTGGTTCATTTGGGTCACCTGACCCATCCTCTCCTCCCCATCGGTACAGCTGCCACCCTCCCCATTGCAGCTGCCACATTAACAGGCTGACAGCAGCTGGGGAAGGTGTCCTAAAAGGTCCCAGGCGATAAGAAATTTTTAACCTGGTACTTTGAAACCAGGACAAAAAAACCCTCAAACGCTTAAATGCCAATCAGAATTATCATCACTTCTTTTCCTGAAGATGTAAATGTTGAGTCTATATGTGACCCATAAACAGTAAGAAAAAATGAAATTCCAAATTTCTCAATTACTGTTAAATGATGGACGAATATCTATCATTCAGAAATTAATTCAGTTTACTTGTATCTTACTCACTGATTTCTGTTGACAAGAAATTTATAATCTGCATCAAGCTCTCTTCGAGTTGGTTGGATTTGGGCTTTGGTTTTGTTTATTTGTTTCCAAATATTTACCTGCAACTTTATTCTTGTCTCTGTGTCTGTATATATTCTGTCCTAGTGATGTGGAAGGTAGAATTTTGTTAAAAGCATGGGTGTGTGAGCAAGGCCTTCCTGCTTGGTCTGCTGTCCCAAAATGTTACTATGGAAACCATCAAATTCTGTCTTTCTACCAGGTATATAAGTACACTTAAGAAGAGGTAAGAAAAAAAAAATCAAACAACACTCTTCACTAGTCTATTTTTATGTCTGTAAGAATTTAGTTTCTGCTACAGCAAATTCTTTCACTTGGCATAAATGAAAGTCAATCAGCAGCTCACAATAAGTACTAGTAGATACAGGTAGTCAGTGGATAAATTACACTTGATATGACCAATTGTCCTATGTTCAGTCTCATATATTTGGGTCAGTGGATTGCTTAATCATACATGAAGTAAGCTTTCAAAACACGACAAGGTTTTTGGATGGCTTCTCACAACCTAAGTATTGTTAAACTCTGGATACAGAAGAGAACAAAAGCTTAAAAACATATTAAACTTTAAACAACATCCTATTTTAGTTTTAATCATATTTTACATCTTCACATTTCTAAACCTGCACCTTCTGAATTCCCACTAATCCAGTAGTTTGCTCCCCACATTTCAAGAAGTACCTTTGCAAGGTATACAGTATATTTCTCCCACTTCCATTGTATAATATTTACCTGCTATCTTTGTCCTATGGCTTTGAAAGAAGTTTTTTTGTCTTATTAAAAAAAAAATTTTGTCTTAAAAAAGAGTGCCAGAAGTTTTAGTGAATCTTCTTGTTCTTTAATGATGTGAGGAAGACTCATTCACATTTTCTTGAACTACTGAACATGATTTGCAGAACTTCGCTTTGTTCTTTTCCTGCATTTACCCATTTTTTAAGTTCACCATTTTTGCTGGAGGTGACTATTCCCAAAACAAACATGCTCTTCAGTTTCTTTTGTGTAAAGTCTGTCATCTTTCTGTAAACTACCTCAACTGGCAGATTAGCCTAAGATTACACTAAACCATCAACTCAGTTCTGGGGCAGAGCAAGAGATCGACTTTCCCTGAGGTGCCCACCCGTGGCAGAGAGGCTCAGTTGTACCCTGCAGTAGGGCTGTTGGATCCAACTGGAACTGTCTGTGTCTGGCACTTTAACATTGCTATAGATAGAGTTCAAGAACATCTTATGCAACCAATGGTCAGTATCTAACAAGTAAAACTCCATGAGAAAACAGAAGGGAAGGAAAAATTAAAAATAAACACTGTAATGTGTTCTTTGTGCGGTTCATTTCATGCAAAGAGTGGGGAAAGAGGAAGCAAGCCTACATCTGATGCATCCTAAAGATTATAAAGCCATTTTCGTTATTACAGGCATACCTAGGAATACAGTAGTACCAGAATTTGATTGACAACTTTAAGAACAGTAAAATGATAGCTCTTACATAAAATTTTATACCCTTTCCTCTTGCACTCTTTTCAAATAACTATAAACAGATTTGCTCTTGACTCGAAGAGTTTAGATGTTGAAGCCATAAGTTAATAATATAAAGAATATACAATACAAGAATACAATTAATTATATCAAACAATTTTTTAGTCATGGTCCCAGACATAAATCATCAGTTCCTGCAGTCTTCAAGCTTCAAACTGTATCTTATCTTTGCATCTCCACAAGGTCACAAGACAGTTGAGGCTGGAAGGCTTCTCTGGAGGTCATTTAGTGCAACTGTCTTGCTCAAAGCAGAGTAAACTAGAGCAGGTTGCTCTAGTTCTTTTTGTAGCATGTCCCAAGATAGAGACAGCTTCCTGCACAACCTGTTCCAGTATTTGATATGCTCCCCTCTAAGATATTTATACTTATTGATGAGATCCCTCTCAATTCTCTTCTCCAAGCAAAAAAATTCCAACCTTTTCAACCACTTCTCTGATGATAGGTACTGAAAACTCTTCATCACCTTCATGCACCTTCCCTGGGCTTGCTCAAGTATGACTATGTCTTTCTTGGAGTAAGTAACTCAGAACTGGACACAGCGCTGGTCCCAGCAGTGCTGTATAGATAGGAAGGATCACCTCCTCCAACTACTTGTGACACTGTTTTTCCTAATGCAGCTCAGGATGATGTTGGTCTTCTTCAATACAAGGACATATTTCTAGCATATGGTCACATAGGTGCCCGCTGTGACCCCACATCCTACCTCTCAGAGGTTCTGTCCAGCCATAGGTTTATTTCTCCTTGGTGCAGGGCTTTTCCCTTTTTTAAACTTCATAAGGTTGCCTCTGGATTTCTTCAGATTGTGAATGTCCTTCTGAATAGCAGCATAATCATGTGGCATTATCAACCACTCCTCCAGTTTTGTATTGTCTGCAGACTTGCTGAGAATGCAGTGTCCTATCATCCTGGTTGTAAATGAAGATGTTAAGCAGTATTGGCCCTAGTATCAACCCCTGGTATATATTAGTAATGACCGATCTCCATCTCTCCCTGATTTCATTCCACCACGCTGTCGACTTATCTTTTCTGTGCTTTTCAAGAAATTAATGAGGATATTACAGGAGACTCTGACAGGTTGGTACCCAGTCTGTTTCTGTAGAATGGCATTTAGGAATCCTTATGGTGCATCAGAGGATGAATGAAACTGATATGAGAGCTGTGTAAAGGTCTTGTGTTACAGAATTACTCAGAAGTTATTAACTGAGTACCTTCAAATTTTTGACCACATGACTGAAAAAAGAAATTAATATACATATCAGTTTATATTTCTATTTCTATTTTATAATTAACATACATTTAAAGTTAAATAGACATTCTTATGACAACTTTACATTCAGTGTACCATCTTACTGCAAAGCTCAAGGCATTGTAGCAGTTTATGAAAATACAATTAAAACAGAAAAAATTTCAGCAGTTTAGTTACATTTTCATGCATAATATGTAATAGATTTTAAAATTCTATAAGAATTGGAATGTAATACAATATAAATAAATTAATATAAATGAATTTAATGTAATGCAATATAAATTAATATAATTACTATAGTATAATTAATGTAATATGATATAATATAATAATATAATATATACATATCTTAGTATATAGGGGGAACAAGCTGGACTAGGTGTCTCTGTCTATGGGAAGCTGGTTGGAACTGGTTGATCTAAACCTAGCCCACATTTGAAAATAGTTTAACAATTCAAACTTTGCAGAGATTTATTTCTGGATTTGGTCTTCAGCTGAATGTGGAACAGTACTACTTTAGCATTTTCGTATCTAATTTTCCAGGAGCAAGAAACTCTAAATGCCTTACTGCTAGTACACTAGATTATACTGAAAATTATTATTAGTGTAAGAAGAAAAAACATGTTCAGCAAGTGCTAACATAAGAAATCTAATACTTACTTGTGAAACTTTGGCAAAGTATTTTGAGCTATTAACAAAAATCTGTATAGAGTTGCTACATCTTACTTTGAAAGTCTGTCTTTCCTTCAAATACACACAAAGTGCATCTGTTCTCTCTCTCCCCTCCGCTTCCTCCTCTTCCTTCCTTTAGTGAGCAAGTGTTCATAAACTCATTCTTCCCTAGAACATATTATTTCTCACACCTTCTCTCATATCAAATGTTTCATGCCACCAGAAAGGATTTCATACTGAATTCACAGCTCTGCCCTAACCCAATGTGGCTGCACATTACAGGGCCCAGTAGCCATTTAGGTATTTAAAAGATAATATCCCAAATGTGAACAGATTTTGTGAAGAGATAAATTAATCAGTTTTGTATTTTGTAATGTTGTGGAAGAGGGTTATATAGCATGAGGTTAAGTGAAGAATGATAAAAACTCAAACAGTAGCTGCTGTATAGGAAGGCCGAAACTGTCATTATGAGAGCTGAGATATTGCTGTTTATTCTGTTTTCTGCAGTCACTTCAGCATACTTGAACTATATAAATATTCAGTTTGATCATTTTCCTGTTAACGGAGTGCAGTTAAAATTTCTTTAAAAAATAGGCTATGATACCCACCATAAAATCAGCTAAAATGATGGTAATAAAGCTGTTAACCTATGAAAATCTAGAGAAAAGCAACACAACTTATGAACATAAAAACAGGATATACCTTAATTTTTATCTTCATTCCTCAAGGCTAAAGGACTAATAGCTTATGTATCAAGGAAAAAAAAACTAATTTCTTTCCCACCATATTTGATAAAACAAAGTTATCTTATACTGATTTTTCTAGCATTTCTGATATTTCATGGTGGTTTATTTTTCTTTTAAAAATAGTATAGTATAGAAATGTTTAAATATACTTTTTTTTTTAATATCTCTTACCTTCATTTTTTCTAAAATCTCTACTTTCCTTCTGTCATTTTGGTATCACCACTTGTTTTCCCATAGCCCCCTTTTCTTTCACTCTACTGTTAAACTTGATATATTTAATTTTTGCATTACCATCAACAACTTTGGATTAAGTTTACTATTTTATGTTTTTTATGTTCCAAGTCAACCTATTTTCTCCGTATGTCCTGGCACAAGCAGAAACATTAGGTGTTGTGTCTGCCCAGGAGTTAAGATTTGAATTCCATATTTAAGAGGTTCTAATGATTTGATGCTTTGATACTTAGGGCATTGTCTAGTACAAAGAAAATGTTTATCAATTTCTACTTTGAAGCTTTTTTAGATTCATTAATTCACTGCCATGATCTGGAGGAATTTGTTTAGGTTTTAATCTAATTTGGACTCTTGCTTTTTTTAGTCACCCAGTCAAACTACATTTTAGAAGACCATGCTTTCTGAATGAACGGGAAAAAAAGGAGATTAAAAAATCCACATAAAAGGCAAGACTAGTTAAGAATTTTTTTGCTCATAGATGCAGTTCAGCCTTTCTATGATATTTCAAAATAAAATGTGTGAAAATTTAAAACATGTTAAAGTGTTGACAAGAATAACTCACTAAACTTATGAATTTGTGAAAACAATTGGTTCTTTTCTGAAAATGGAATAAGTTCTACCTGTACAGTTACTCAAAAGTAGACTGCTGGAAGACTGATATAAAGCTTAAAAGTAAAGTATTTTTTTAAAAGATCTCTCCTGAAGCCAGATTCAATTAGGTATTTAATACTTTGAATAATTTTCAGCTCATGATTGGTTCCACTGTCATTTAATGAAGAATAATATGAATGAAGTTTAGACACTGGATTATGTATGTTTTTGGTGAATAAAAATCCATCTTTTTTGTTTTATTCTTGTTTTTTGGTTGTTTTTTTTTTTTTTAAATAATGCTTAAAAGAGACTAGTACTCAGGTAAGACATTAACTCTTCCTTTGTACCAAATAATCAAGACTTTATTTTTTTTTCTTAGAATTACAACCTTCTTAAAGCTGAACACCCCAAGATGTATGATATGTTCTCATAAACTAACAAATCCATCTGTCTTCCTTGCACTGTAGTATTTAATTGTGCTTTGTAATATAAAGTACATAAGTAAATACTGTATGCAAGCACTTAGATAATTTGTGGGACTGGTAGAAAGCTACTTTTCATAAATATAAGTATACTTCCAATGATCTACATAAAACAATCTAAACAAGTAACTGCAAGAAATATGCCAGTTTGGAATGGAAATATATAGTCTTTCATCTTTTTCTTTTTTCCTTTTTTAAAATATTCTCCTTGAAAACATCTTGATTTTACAAAATCAAAGCTATCAAACAGATAATGACATTTCTTGCAAAGTTTCTTTTTCTTCAAGAGTACAACTTAGCAAGCTTCAGATTTTTCATTGTTAATTATGGACAAAGTTTATACTTATGTGCCTGCAAGTATCTAAGCCTGTTAATGACTCTAATTTCTGAGGGTATTTTCAGTATGCTATTTTGTGACAAAAATATTTTTTTTGTACCCCTCAGTATTTTACAGGGAAATTTTCTCCAAAATTTAGGTCACTTTAAATCCTGAATGGAAATGTTTTTGTATCAATATCATAAAAGCCTCGTGTTGTTTACTGAGAAATTTCTTGCTTCATCCCCCATTCTAGTATCATAGATTATTAATTTTAACATATTCCTGTGGCTAAAATTTAGAACAGTGGTAGTCTCTAGTACGTTTTCTCTCAGCCTTCATAAAGCACTTCTCTCCCCTTTGTCCACTGCTCCGAACACAGAAATCCTTTAATGACATCTTCTGAAAGCAAATCCAGGCAGCACATGGGTGGTGTCCTAAAAGCAGCTTCACTGTGCATCATGAAGCACCTGCAGAAATACTAACAAGAGATTCCATTAAGCACTACACAGACTTTATAAGTGTTTAGGCCCCCTTTCAAGAAGATGGCAATGCTGAATGCAAAGCCCAGACCAAAGATAGTATTTTGTTTGTCATCCCAAAGCAGGGAGTTTTGATAACAAAATCACTGTGCTGTCTGGTGCCTAGAATAATGAAATACTGATGGCTGAGAGTCTAAATGAGCAAAATCCTTTCTGTTCTCTTCTCCTGATTTTACCGTTGTCTTGTCTTTTTTTTTTTTTGTCTTTTTTTTTTTTTTTTTTTTTTAGGAAGTGAGAGTAGAATCACAAAAGAAAAATAGCTATTACTTTCATTTGCTTCATTTATTTATCATATATTATTTGTTCAAAAGACATTGAATTCATTATGCAAGCAAAAGGAATTTCTTCAGGTAAGGTACTCTTTTTTTTTTTTTAACAGTGGAACTTCCTAGCTGTAGAAAGAGTATTTATTACTTTAAAAGAAAAATGCAATGCTTGGTAATTTCACTGTCTGAAGTATGTAGTCTAAGTTGATTTCTGAACATATTAATACAAGTAAAATTTCAGTAGATGCTGATTGTTAACCTACTTAATATAAAAATAGCCATTTATTATATGCACATTCAATGAATATGACCATCAGTAACAGTGACACATCCAGTTAAGCAATTAGTATTAGTATTATGTTCACCCTTAAGGGTACTTCACACATTTGTCTATTTATAACAGTCACATATGGTTCAATTCTCAGACTGAGAGACTGAGACTTTTGAAAGAACCTGTGACATATATTTAATTCCTCTTAAATTCACTAAAGTTTGATTAATTTTTTTTCACATATTGTAGGAAACTTTGCTGATACACAGTCTGAGTCCTATACACTACAACCTAAAATAACCTTTTCTTCCTGATATGCCAGCCTAGCTGGGCTTGCTGGGCACAAGGGTAATAAAGCATCATTCTCTCAAAACTGTCTGTCATTTTCATGCACTATTTCTCTAACAGACACATCATGCTAAGCCATAGCACATAACAATCTAAGCCATAACACAAACATTATCTTTTCTTCTTGAAAAACAGCACAGACAGAAGAGTGACACAAGGACGTACAAAAAAAGCTAAATTCTGATTTTGTTGGTGTGACTTCTTAAATTTGTGCTTTTGTTCCTATTGTTATAGTGGGCTTCTGTGCCTCTATAGGTATCTTCTTGTTTTATTGTTTTTTTAAATCCAGAAAATATCAAAAAGAAGTAGGTTCTTTGCACAGAATCATTCTCTAGAACTGATTTCCAGAAAAACATCACACACAGTGCCTTGTAGTGAGATCTAGTATTTATGTATGGAGTAATGAAGATTTATTTCACTTGCAAGAAACAGATTGTTAGCTGGGCTTCTGAGAAGGAATACAAGTTTAAACAAAACTATTTAAAAAAAAAAAAAAAAAAAAAAAAAAAGTGAAGCATTTCCTGATGAAAACAGCAGTATTTTTGGCATACCAGCAAACGATCACACCACAAATCTTCCTAGTCTCTATATAACACTATCATTGCTGGTTTGATAACTCCTCTCAGGTCCAAAAGTCTACAGTGTCTGTCTCTCTTAGAAAGGTGAAGGTGATACAGTAAACCATCAGACCTCCTTTTCATGAGGAGTTCCTTACTGATGGTGCCAGACTGGGCTTATTTTTATTCTTTTTGTACTGAAAGTCTGTTTTCTGTTTGTTGTTTCCCAGATGAAGTTTGAGATCTACACTGAAGCCTTCTCCAAACTTCATTCAGAGAAGAAACTGCTGTCTGTAGCACCGTGACTCACTGTCTTACATCTTAAGCATGTATGATATCCATAGGCTGAAGCTGGAGAAGTAGTAGTTGTTGGACAGTAGTTCCTTGACCCTTAGGCAGTTGTTATCACAGCTGACACCAGCTGATGGCAGGACAAGCACTGGTAAGTCCTTATACCTTGAATTGTCAGGTTAACATAGAGCCTGCAGATTTTTAACCATAATAGAAAAAATCATATTTATTTCAGAAACAAGGGTGATGTTGAAATCAAACCTTAAATCTGAGATAATTTTGAAGATATCCTTAGGGGAAAACAATATTTATTATGAAATATACACTTTTGCACAACATAGCAGATAATAATTAATTTGGAGAAATAGAGCAGTTCTTACTGTTTGTTACAAGTAATAAGTCACATGGAATCACAGATAATGTTGCTTTAAATATTTTGAATAAAAAATGTATAAACTGAGAATTAGATATTAGTAAACAAAAGCACAATGGAAAAAGTAGAATACTGTGGTAGAACGCATAGTAAATAGAATAAAGAAGCGCTTTTTTTTAAAAAAAAGTGTTTTGGAGACACTGGAGAAATTATTAGAAGTGAGAGAAAAAATTATGTCCTTTATCTGTAGTTGCTAGCAAAGTTAATTAATTTTATTTTAATCAAGAGAAGTAATTGGTTTTTTGACTATAAAGAAGTTTATGCTGGTCTCTGCACCTAGTCTTACAGAAGTTAACAGTCTTTGCAGGACTTATGAGCTATCTTCAGCCAAGGAGTCAATACCTTACTATTCACAACAGAATACTTTTGCGTGTATACATCTAACACTACTATGCCAGAAAATGAAGGGAACACTTATTTTCTCACATACTTTTGAGGCCATCAGCATCACTAGGCTTCATTGTGAGACTGGTGGTATAATAGACAGAATTGCATCTTATTACACTCAATCATTCCCTGAAGCAATAGGGGTGAAGAAAACCATCTGAGTTAGGTGAGCATTGGGAGGATTAAAAAAAAAAATGTCAGCAACTGATATTATTAAGTCTTGCAGTTGTCACTGTCTTTGTTTATTAGAATGCACAGCCAACTGATTTATTATTTGCTTGCATGCATGATTTATGTACTAGTACCACTTTCTGTAGACATTAGTTTTTGTTGTCTACCAATGTGTTTCAGTGTTTACCTGATGGTTTTTTAACAACATTGGTCTTTAGACTCATAGCTGAAGTCATTGGTCAGTATCCATTTGTCTAAGCAGAACAACACTAGCACTAAGCATTCTGGAAAATGACCAGATGAGATAACAAAAAATCTAGTATTCTACACTAAAGTTTAATATCTGAAAATCCTATCCTTTTGACAAAGTGAACTTTTCTAGTAAATGGGGTTGAGTGAAAACTGGGTGCACGTTAGGGGCATCAGGTGAAAAGTTGAGAATAAGCATTTAATTTTCAGAAACTTGTTGTGTTGTTTTGTTTTGAATATTTTAAACTTTGCCAAAGTAATAAAATCTATTCATTTAGAATCTCTTTCGCCTGAATATGATCTCTACAGACAGAGATTTATGACATTTAATATATTTTAAATTTACCCCAGAAAAAGCAATCCATCTTTCTAAACAGATGTTTATGTAAAAAATAAAGTTATAAGAAGAATTTGCCACACTTTCAATACAGTCATAAATGACCCAGTGTACAAAACCAATCTGCTTCCATGGATCAAAACAAAAAACCTCAGGGGATACTCTGAAGTCCCTTTTTTATAAAAATATTAACAAAAGAGAAGAATAATTCAAGTAATGACTATACATTTGTCAACAGAGTTGTTATTCATGAAAACACAGTCTTTGTTTAGCCAGGACCTTTAAAATCACATAATTGCAAAATCATCAGAGTTGTAAAGGACCTCTAGAGATCATCTAGTCCACCCCTTCCCCCCTGATGAAATGGGGTTGCCTAAAGCTTTAGCAGAGGGGTTGGACTAGACTTTTCAAAATAGTATTTTTGAAAACAGTATGCAGATATTTATAAGACATAAGCTTATCCTCAGCTTGTCACCTGGATTTCTCTAACTCAGAAATTGAACTAATTTTGGTATGTTTTAAGTGTTCCCTTTAAGCAAGGAAGAAGAGGGGGAATTCTGATGAAACAAAGTGCAGATCTTCCAGCATCTCATCATAGTTAGAATACCACATATTTCCTAGTTCCTAATAAACTTAACACAGTCAGGGAAGAACCATAGGATGTCATGCTATCACCTGAGCATCAAGTAACCAGGGACTGGAGAGGTAACCCCCTTCAAGCAGCATTCGAGTTTCAGAAACTCACTTAAACAACAATTTGGCCTCCTCAGCCATCATGACCAATATTTGAGCATGTATCAGTAACTACTTGGGTGTTAATCACTGTAATTTGTGATCCTCTTTGACCCTAGATGCTAAATTTATCCCTGTGTTCCTTGGAAACCAGCCACCCTCTCTTAAATCAGAAAGCCATCCCAGAAGCCAGGCAGCAGGAGGCAGCAAACGCCTGCAGACCAGGAGGAGCAAGCCCAGACATGGGCATCTGAGCAGATTTTGTCCTGGAAGCCACTCTTCAGATGAGGAGAAAGTTTCCTGCATGGCCAAGAAGTATTTCTTGCTGCAATATGACTGTTGCTTTTCTTTCCACTTAACAGTAACAAGGGAGCTAAAAGTGGGAATGTATGGAGATGTTTTCATATGTAAAATCTTCCTTCCACTATGTGAAGGTCCTCCACAATCTCCTGTTCCTTTGTTGAAACAATTCTGATGTCCATAGGAAAAGGCTCTAACTCTGTCCAGTCAAAGCCTTTAAGGAAACGTAGAGATATCTCAGACATGGTGACAGATATCATATGAATGGATGCTTCCTCCTGCTTTTCAACTCAGATTTTATTTGTCCTGTTTTTCTTTCCTGTCTCCATGTTTCCCTATTTCTTCATCAGTCAATGATTCATCCTTTCCTCCCCATCTCTAAAAGAACAAAACAAAGAAAGGGGCTGGAAGCAATCACCTGTTAATTATTGTTCTGTCACAGTGGTTTGCTGATGTTTTCCATTAGTTATTAGAAGCCACACTGTAAGAATACGAAGTGAGGAGCCAAGAGGGTAGAAAGCTACAAAACTATCTGTCTGTACAGCAGTGGAACACAACCAAATCTCTCCTGATCACTTGAATAAGCTTGTAATCACTTTGGCATGGAACTTTATGACATGAGTTACATCCAAGATGGAATAATTAACAGGTGCATTTGAGACAAACTTTATCCAGTCTCTATTACCTTAATGCTGTTCTCAGCCTCTAGGTATAGAAAGTTAATGACATAGTGTAAGGTAAAGCAGTATGACTCTGCTCAACAATTCAAAGCTTTTCTTTGTTACTATGAGAAATTCTTTTTCATTGATCTGACTGTAAATATATAACATTTTCTCCATGGAATTAATAAAAAACCACTCAGTAAGTAGTATCCAGGCAATATACTAGCAATTAACCTGAATTCAGATTTTGATTTCTTAGGCTGAGAGGGTCACTGTTTGCCTGTTATGCCTATTACTAAGATTTTCCTGTCTCAGATGAGGCTTTAAATTAAGGGCTTTAACTGAAAACATGTGCTGCTCATTAGCTCTGCTACTGGCACACCTGTGCTCTTCTCCTGTTCTAACAGGCCTTTGCTCACATCAGACTCCAGGAAATCATTATATTTGCTGTTGCTGCAGTGACTAGAGCCTTTCTTTACTGTTGTTGGTATTTCTGGCCTTTAGTCCAAGGAGGCTAGAAGTGCCTGACTTGGTGAGTGGAAGAAAAGGCTTGTTAACCTAAAGATGGGGGAAAGATTAATTGTGTCTAAGTTAACATTCAGGAACTGATGTTCTTTTAAAATAACTGTCTCCTATGAAAGCTTCATAAAAACTTAAGGTTGCTTCATTTTATAATTCTGAATCTATCTACTTTTTCGGCCTGTCTATGGCCTGATTGTTTATGCTTTAAAAATAACTTGATGTATTCATCTTTTTTGTCTTCCAAGTTCTAAGTTAAATGTGAAGGTTAGATATCTAGGCTGTGTAGTCAATGAGTATACAGAATTGAAGCAGATATCTCTTTTATCCTCTCCTGAAGCAGATATCTCTTTTATCGACAGTGAGGTCTGATGAACCCAGTATCAGGCATCTATGAGCCAACTGCAGCTAAAGAACTGAAATTAGCTGAAAGAGGAGGGAAAAGGAGTTGGTGAAAGAATCTAGCAGGTGACATCTCTGACTTCTGTCTGTTCACTGAGGTAGCAATATGCTTGAGGTAAATCGTCTCAAATATGCTTTCTCTTAGGAGTATGGGGGAAGGAAGAATGTCTTGATATAAAATGGTCTTTGGCTATTCCTTTTGGGAAATAAAAAGAATATTCTAGTAACATTAATAAATTGTGGCTTTGTGTGTTTTTTCTGCCTGCCTTCAGCAATAGTGCTCAGTTTCTTCTGAATTATTGTTATACTATACTTAGCTTCCCTCTTTTATGCCCCTTTTTCTTCAAGGGGCTGAGATAGACGGTTGAATACTTCAAATTACGTTGCTTTCTTTTTCTTCCTCAAGGCACCTCTTGAATTTTTAAAGCTAAGTTTCCTAAAACATTCAGGAAAAAGGTTAGCATCAGCAAAACTTGCTGTCAGGATGGAGCTCTAAGAGCTTCAGGGTCTGTGGGAGTAGGTGGTCAGCACAGTTTAGGAATCATAAACCAGTATTTCTAGTGAGATGGTATACCATAAGGTCAGATATTTTATTAATCACTTGTTCACCTATGGAGATAATAAATGCAGGCATCAGATGTGCTCTGGTGCAATTCATCTGCTGTACAGCAAGTCTATCAGAATAATAAGGCTGGACTACATGTAAGAGTAGAGTAGTTGCAAATGCTGGAGATAAGACTGTTCTAATACTTGGAGGGACAACGCACTGTGATAAAAGTGTTTACCTGAAATCTGCTACTCTGGAAAATCTGGTTCTAAATGCTTGAATTCCTACACATTTTAATTTTTCTTTTCTTCAGTTCCACATCTATAAAATAGAATAATTATTTTTTTTCTTGTCTCATGAATTTTTGTAGCCATTATTGTGTTTTGTGTAGTACTTGGATGAAAGAATAATGAGAGAGATAGAAAAATCTACTAAGGAGGTTAATAATTCTGTCTTCATAGCAGGGCCAGAACAGCACGTAATAAATAAAGTTTGAGGTCAAAAGATGAGTGATGAATAGGAAGAAAATGTTGTTTAGTCAAACAGGAAATATTCCTGTCTCTTCTGAGTTTCTGATTTAAGTAGGGATCATGAGGAAGATAAGTAGTTTGAAAATAAAAAAGGAATAATAACATACATTCAGAAAGGAACTAAATAAGGATTAAAAGCTGTCTGGCATTTTTGAAGTTCTGAACACTTCGAGATTGTATTTTCTGTATGGAATGTGTGTAGGATTCAATATAATAATTGGCATTTTGGTATTTTTGCAACATGTTGCAGTGGGAAAACAAAATCTTCTGGGGAGAGAGGGGAAAGACAGCTACTGGACATGGCTTGAAGTACAGATCTGTTTATGTCAAATAGTTTCAGAGAATACCCTCATTGCTGCAATACCATTTTGTCACGTTGCATAGCTCTTGGATCTGAAAGCAGCCAAGAAAGCAATTTGACAGAGTGAAACAATGCTGTGACAACAAGATCAGATACCTTTGTTCAGACTCATAGAAAGTGACTGATTGATGGGTAACATAGGTAATCTGCTCCTAGGAGTCCACTCACATCTGTCTGTGGCAACAAAAATACAACTGTTCATCTCTAGCTAGGATAATGGTTCCTTGACAAGACTTTGTATAGTTCTTTACAGGTTTTGAAATACTTGACTTAGATTTGTATACATGTACATTTTAGTGTTGACTTCATGTTATTTTTCTCTTGCTCCCATAAATATACCTACTAAGTAATATATTTGGTTTCTATAATTGACCTTACTGTAAGAAATGCATGGAACTGATCCTTTAATTACAGATGTTTGCTCTACCTCTCCAGATCTGTATAAACCATGACTTTGAGTTCTAAAAGTATTATTGCTTTCCCTAGTCTTCTCTTCTGTTCTTGCATATCTAAGGATATGTATCTTTCTATCCCTCATTTCCTCCCAGTTGTTTTTTCTCTTAATTTCATTCCTTCTGTGCTCCTTCTGTACTGTTTCACCCTCTGTGTTATAGAGGGTGAAATTTTGTCAGAACTTGTGCTATAGATGAACCTTATGTGGCGTTCAACCTGTTTATATGCATCCACAGGCTTCAATGCAAGACACAAGTACAAGCCACACTTTGTTATTTATCTGCAGCCCTGGTTAATAAGGGAGGTCCCAGACAACTGGAGACTTCCAATGTGACACTCATCTACATGATGGGCTAGAAGGAGTATCTGGGTAACTACAGGACTGTCAGCCTGACCTTGGAACTGGGGAAAAATTATGGAAAGGTCTGTCCTGAGTTTGCTCACAGGAAGGGTATCAGGGACAGCCAGCATGGGTTCAGGAAAGGCAGGTGCTCCTTGCCCAACCTGATCGCGTTCTACAACCAAGTGCCCCTCCTAGTGGATGACAGAAAGTCTGAGGATGTTTTCTTTCTGGACTTCAGTTAAGCCTTTGACACCATATCCCACAGCATTCTTTTAGAGAAGCTGGCAACTTATGGCATGAACAGATGTTCTCTTTTCTGGGCAAAACCTGTCTGGATGAGTAGACCTGAAGAATTATGGTGAAGGGTGTTAAATCCAGTTAGTGGTTGTTCCCCAGGGTTCAGTTCTGGGGCTGCTATAGTTCAGTATCTTTATCAATGACGTAGATGAGGGGATTGAGTACTTCCTTAGCAAGTTTTCAGATGACAGCAAGTTGGGTGTGAGTATTGGTCATACAACCATAGAATGGCTAGGGCTGGAAGGGACCTTAATCATCTAGTTCCAACCACCCTGCATGGGCAGGGACACCTTCCACTGTACCAGGTTGCTCAAGGCCCCATCCAACCTGGCCTTAAATACTGCCAGGGAGGGGGCAGCCACAACTTCCTTGGTCAGCCTTTTCCAGGGCACCCTCAAGAATTTCTTCCTCATGTCCAAGCTCAATATCCCCTCTTCAAGTGTGAAACCATTTCCTCTTGTCCTCTCACTACATACCCTACCCCAACTTTCTTGTAGACCCCCTTCAGATATCCTAATACCTAGTCAAAGGAGTCAAGCACTGGGAACAAGCTGCCTGGGGAGGTTGTGGAGTCACTATCCCCAGAGATATTGGAAATTGTGTAGATGTGACACTTCAGGACATGCACTAGTGGGGATGGTGGTATTTTTTTGGTTGATGGTTAGACTTGGTGATCATGTTCCACAACATGAATTTGGACCCCTTTGTGTAGGTAGGTTAGGTAAAGAAGTGTGTGATTTGCCAAGTCTGCCACCAGGTATGGTGTTTTGCAGAGGCATGTTATAGAAGATGTAGGTGAGACATGTTGGCTGATTTGTTACATTTTAGGGGTCTCATGTTAAAAGCAACAACAGCTAGCACACCCGTGGTGCATAAGTTTCACACCCTTGGAATCAGGTGGGCATGCAGCAATGAAGTATATTATACTTGATGTAACTATAGTAGGTTTGTAGGGTGGTACCTAAAAAATACTGCTCTTGAGCTTTCTATTATGCCTGTAGTATACCAAAGAAAACAAGAATTGCCACTGGGAATGAATAGAGAAAATAGCAGAGAAGTATTAATCTAAATAGGGACGTGATGAGGGTGTTAGGAATTTAAAAGCTTGTTACCAAGTTAGCTCTAATTGTGGTCTTTCATTCACTGTTCCCTTTGTATAGAAGAATGATGTCTATGCTTACTACTAGAGTTTCTTGAGCACCGGAAGTGTTTCTGGTCTTGGTACCCAGAATGAGTTTTCAGTTATGAGTTCAGATTAAATGTGGAATCTTCTTGCAGTAACTACACATCTGAAAATGTTAACAAGACTATAAAATAGAATTTTAGAGCAACAGAAACAAAAAGGTGACACATTTTACTTCAATTAATCATTTAATTATTTGTCTAGGTATGTGATTATCAAGGAAACTAGCATTTTTCAAGTAGACACTAAGTGTGATTTCCCATTTCCTTCTTTGGACAGGGGAATGAACTGAATCTGGCAAACTCTGACATGTCACTAAATCTCTTGCTTCTGTTTCCTGAAGTACCTATTTAGTTTTCATTTTCCCTTTCAAAAATACATCTGATACTCACTTTAAACTTTATTCTGCTCCCTGCTGCCATCTGAGACAGCAAAATGTATTTTCTTGTTAATTTTAATGTATGCCTCCCACAAAGGTGAGGGCACGTAACACCAGAGAAATCTTTCTAGATTTATAATGAGTCTTTCTGTGCCTTCCATTGCTCTAACTCACTGCTTTCTAAATTTTCAAAGCTGTGTTGGTGTTAGTACTGTAACAAAGACTTTGAAGGGTATTATATATGCAGGAAGGTTTTTTCGAAACAACATGATAATTTCAAGGGTTAGCCTTAGGTACCTTAAAAGACACCATTTTCAAAGTGGATTTGTGAGTCCAGTGAAAATTAATGTGTTTTCAGCTAAAGACCTTGGAATTACTAGCTTGATATGAAATTGCTTACATAAAATTTACTTCAAAAATGTAGATCCTACAAATACAATATCTTTAAAATAACGAGATCCCAGTTTCAGGAAGTGGGTATATACATAGCATGAAGTGACAAAAAATTATTTTCATTGTAATAAACTATATGTAAGGTGAGAGAGAGTGGAGGATCATGGTGGATTTTTTTTTTAAGGAAACAGTTATGAAGACCAGAAAACTGCATACCAAGATGAAGGTGAAAAAGGTTGACATATCCTTGTCAAGTGTATTAATTCAGCATGTTTATACTGCTGTTGAGATAAATGGACTTTGAATCTATGTCAGTAAATAAATTAATTTATTTGAGAATAACCCTGTTAATTTTTGTGACAGTTTCCTGATCCAAATAGATACAACACAAAAGACTAACATATTTGTTAGTAAGGAGTAATTACTGGAAAAAAACAGTATGCAAAAGAACAGTAAACTTGCTAAACCAAGAAGTAAAAGGCAAGATAAATTGAAAAAGCAATGTTGCATTATGCAAATAATCATAATTTTCTCATTGTATGTATACATTATGATGTACTCTATGATAGTATCAGTCATTGTTGCATTCTTTTTATTTTTTAGTTGGAAAAACGGAATTTTTCTTTTCCCCACAGATGTGTGGAGATAATAAAGACTATCACATTTGCCATTGAACAGACTTTTATTTCTAAATGAGAAAAATAAATAGTTGCACTTATTTTCATTCTTAGACATGTCTGACTGATTTTTGGCTTAAGCTTCCTAACACACCCTTTCTGAACCACATTGTCTACATGGAAAATTTCATGAGAACAATGGAAACATTAGCCCAGTTAAGAAACAAAGCCAAAACCACCTGAAAATAAAATACAAATGCTGTCTAGTGAACCTCATTAAGAGGACAGATGACGTGCTAGCTGTATTTTTTGGAAGCCAAGAAATGCGGATATTGGTACCATAATGAAAACAACCGTAGAAGGCAAAGGTAACATAGTAAGCAGTTTCTAATGTACTGGACCATCCAGAAATAGCAAGTAGATAGTTTCAGTGAAGATTTTAAGTAATGTTACCTATCCAGTCATTAAGTCTTTACTACAAAATACAACAGCAACTTAGGGGTGAATGTATAGAGAGTTGCTGGTTTCTTCTGGTGTTCTCATCTGAGAAGCTGCGCTCCTTTCTGTTGGACAAGTGCAGTTTTCTAAACTTAAATTAAAATTGGTAGCATCCTTAGCTCAGATATTCTTCCTCTGCATCCAAGAAAAAGATTAATGAAACATCTTTGTTCCTGGAAAAACAACCAAGCAACTGGAATACAGATTTGAAATCAGGAGTTTCCAGAACATACTGTATCGAAGAAATAACCTATCCCTGCAGGTTGACTAATAATTGGTCACTTGGCTCCATACCACCCACAATATTAAATATGCTTAGAGGCAAGGAAGAAAAGAAGATTAATCTGAACCCAGATACAGAGTTTAATTCTAAATACCATGTAATCCATCATTGTTTGTTCTTGTGTTCATGAAAGAAAGAGGAAAGCATGGAACAGAAAGTGTCAGGCTCTGCTTGCTGGATAACAAAGGATATCTGGCATACGTTTTCTCTGCTTCTCTTAGCCAGTACCTGGAGCAAGGAAGAGATCTTTATTGCATCTTGAAAGCCCCCTCCCTTACCAGCAGTGTGAATATCCCTTTTGACAGTGTAACTAAGTGTTTGCAGGATAAGGTTTTGGGTTAGCCTATACTGCTTTTAAATTATTCTTTTTTTGTTTGGTGTTTTTTTTTTTTTTTTTCATGCGATGAGTGAGATTTTTTTCTTCTGCAAAAATAACAGTTTGGTACTTGTTTTTTTTGTTTGTTTGTTTAGGTAGGTTTTGGCTTTGTTTTTCTAATGGTGGTAATCCAGAGATAAAATGATAAGGTAATCTCTGTGCTAAAATGATAATATTAAAAGGGTTTTGTTTTTATTTTCCATTTGTTCCTTCATTCTCTGCTTGTTAAAACTTCAGCTTTGAACACCAGTCTCATAGTCTGCAATGGATACTTTCTTTACTAGATTTCAAAGAAAAGCCACAGGAACCTTCAGCTGTGTAGGAGTCATTGCAGAAGATGATAGAATTGTGAAGGGCATTCAGATTCCTTTGTTAGAAAGTTTTCCAGGATTCTTCAGTTATTTTGAAATCTGTAATAAGCTGAGACTGGTTTGAGAACTATCTCCAAAGGATGAAATTTAAAATAATCAGAACTTAATTTTATGAGAGTTACTTTGATATCAGGATATTATTCATGCGTCAGCTACAGAAGATTTTAGACATAACTAACTTTTTGGATATGCCATATAGCTTTGATTGGGTTTTTAAATTTGCTGATGTTTAATTTTTCAGTCCTTGAGCATTCTAGAGCCTGGGATTGGGGCAGGCTGTGGCTACAGTTTCTGAGGAGATTGATTTGACTCAGACAAAGACCCCATCCTGCTGTTTTATTTTCCCTTTGGTTAGTTATTATTAAAGTTAACTAGGCAAGAATAGAAAACCAATAGGAAAAACCAGCTAGAAGTCGATTTTTCTTTGTCAGCTGGAATTACTCTCATTAGAGATTCAAGCAGCAATTTTATGCCCCATACCTGCTGCTGTTTTTCCTCTGCCTGCTAACGAATCCCTGCAAAGAGGCAGTAGCAAATTAATTAATTTCCTGCATGTGTCTCAGGTTTTACTATTGAATTTAAAAGGAAACTATATAAAAAGTGTAGAGAGGAGGTTAGTTTGTTGCTTTTTTGATTGCTGATTTAGATTTTTTGCTAAATGTTTGATTTGTTAAAGTTTTAATTGCTCCCATTAGGTACTTCAGTTTTAAATAGGCACATAGGATGTTTATGCAACTCAAGAGAAGAGGGAATATTGGAGGAGGAATGATATTTTTTAATTATCACAAAATGTTCAGGGATGGGTCAACTGATAGCTGATAATGAAATTTTAATTGCACTAGTACTTGGGATAAAATAACAAACACTAACAGGAAATGTATTGAGGCTTTTTACATAATTATATCTTTGCAAGAATTTATTTAGGATATAGTATTCTCTTGACACAAACATTCTGTGTTGGGTTGAATTTGTTTG
The DNA here is from genome assembly GCA_023637945.1 of Phaethornis superciliosus. NCBI lineage: Eukaryota > Metazoa > Chordata > Aves > Apodiformes > Trochilidae > Phaethornis > Phaethornis superciliosus. The sequence continues at coordinate 79,092,999 of JAJQWJ010000002.1, forward strand.
TAGGCATGATCAAAATGGGAACAATACTGTCTTTTTTTAATTTGTTATTTTACATCAATAGATGATGGCTTAGAGGATTGGTATGTGTAATTTCTTAATGATGATGTAGTGTCTGCTGGACAGAAGTCTTGGGAGATTTTTTGGCTTACAGCTGTGTCACCAGCTTGAGTAAGGGAAAAAAAAACCCACAAAAAACACAAAATAAAACATGCTTGACCCCCATCAAATCAAACAACAACAAAAAGAAAATCATCCTACTAATGCGTTACCCCACATCATCACATCATGTGTTTTAATCCCTTTCACCCTCCCCAGTTCAGATAGGGCTTTTAATATTTAGGATGAGGTTTTGATCAGTTATCTACTAAGAGAGAATCTAACAGGAAAGCCTGTATTACTTGAAAATCCCATGCTTCTAAGTGGCTTCCTCTTTCTGTCTAGAGAAAACTGTGTTCCTAGTGTCACTTCTAAACTCATTCCTCACCAAAGGCTTTCAATCTTTAGGTAAAATGCTGACGACTCAGAGCAGTGACTGTTTTGTTCTCTTTCAAAGGTGTTATTTCATCTCTTATCAGTTTTAGACATCTATTAAAGAAGATAGTTCTTTTGCAAAGTATCCTGATCTTTCTTTTTTTTTTACATCCTGAATGAGGTTTGAGGTTTTAATGCTGCAAGCAATATTATAGGGATGTTTTAACTGAATGCAGCCATATTTATTTACAATAGAAAATACATTTTTTGTCCTCATAAATAAGAAAACATAGAAAGTATGCTGATTATACTGTAACTGAAAGATTCTGTATAGGCTGACTTGTATCAGACATGTCTCGCTGCCGACAGCAGAGCAGTTTTTGACAGCCTCACTGATGTTTTTCTGTTTCTATTTGCAAAACTTAAATGAGGTGAACGATGGCATTCATGGTTGCTGTTAGATGCTTTTAATGCACATATCATTGCAACTGCTGTTGTGTTTGATTCTGTAGTTTTATCTTCCAGTGGAAAAAGCGTGGGAGACATTAGCAAGCTCCGAATTGAAAGGTATAGCAGAGAAATCAGCAAAGGTATAGTGGGGACTGTAGCAAGATACTACATTTTGTGGGAAGAAAAAGTGGCAAATATGCAATCACAGAATGACAAAAATGGAGACAGAAGTTTAAAAAGTGTGTGTCCAAGTAGTTTCTAGATCCTGGCAACCAAGAAAAAGAAATTAGCAAGTTGGCTGGTATTAATCTAACCTGAGCTGCACTTGGAAAACCAGACTACAATAAATGGAGCAAGGACTAGAACGGTGATAGAGTGGGAGAGGGGACTTTCACTTTACTGTCCTTTGCTGTTCAGGCTTTGTTATTCTGCATGTAGGAACAAACATTGGGAAGGGGTATTAAACATAGATATGGTAATGAAGAAAGGGTCAGGAACTTAGAAAAAAGATCAGTTTATTTGCAAGTATTTGCTATTCCATGTAAAAGATTTATGTTTTAAAATCTGCTACTGTGCTCAATTCTTAGTGTTACAAAGTTTTCTTTCAAGGGTTTTTGAATACAGGTGCAGTGTAAATTATACCTAGTATTCTGCACTTACATGTCCCACAGTTATGTGAAGTCCTGGTTTACCTTCTAAGCATATCCACAATAGGATCTATTTATTAAAGCAAATCTTGGTGTCCATTCCCTTTGTTAAGTCAGGACTCAATTGTAACCACTCAGGTCTTTTAAAGCAAATCAAGAAAGGGAGTATATAATCAGTTGTTTTGTTTCATTTTATTTTTGGTAGGAGGTGTAGAGCACTCAGTTTCTTGAAAAACTATATCCTTTGTTCACAACATAGAGAGATGATTCAACTGGCCCACAAAAGAGAGGACATTTATACCTATCTAAGCATTTTTTTGCTATTTAAAGTTACTGGTTTTATATTGACCACTTTTTTTTTATTAGTTCTCCTACAGACAGTCTTTTCATTATCTTGTAAGTAGTTACAGAACTACTGCATTTTTGCTTGTTTGTTTGAATATACTTTTTTCAAAGGTGTTTTATCAAAATAAATCCTTTCCATTTATGAAAACTTTTTCATTAATAGAAGAACTACCAAATCAGTTGGCCAGCTCTTCTTAACACTACTAAAGGCTGTGGAGGAAAACTTTAAAAGAATTGATAACACTTTTGTATGCTTTTCTTTTGCTTTTTTTCAATTCATCAAAACAACTGAATAAAATGGAGAATAGAAGAATTGAGGGGAAAGTACATCTGTTTAAAACTCATGAGTTAGCTTTGAAATCTAAAATAGTAATTAATTCCTCTCCCCACTGTATTTCTGTTTTAACCAACTCCTTCACAAGCTTTCTGGAGAGAATCAGAACATCAGAATTCATCATATCTGACACAGAGTTTATAAATTTTCTTCTAGGCTACTGAAGTATTTTACTTAAAACTACCTTTTAGAAGTAAAAGGATAACTTAATCTGTGGAGTTCTGGAGGCTAAAAACTATTTGTCTTCTTCTTGAAAGAAAGCTGCAGGGTCTGACTTGTGCTAATTATTGAATTTTCTGTAGGCATGTCTTTATGGTTAAATCACTGCCTAGCTGTATTTTTAAGCCAGTAAGCCTAGTCTGTGTTAAATTTAATTCTTTGGAAAACCCTCAAGCCTAAGAAAATTTGTGTCCTCCTTAATGTACTTGAAGACTTTTCCTATTCAGCATGGTATGCCATTTAAACCATTGGACTGGGAGGCAGAAATGAATTCCTGGGTGCAATGAGAAATATCCAAGCAAAAGTAGCTTCTTGAATAGTCTCTCTGCTATAATTTGCAGCTAGTCCTTCTCCATAAAAATCACTGCTACAGATGCTTTCAGTGAATTGTAAGTAAATGGCTGCTGCAGTAGACAAGTGTTCACCCAGTCAGATACAACTGATGGATGACTGAACAAGCTGTTTCTTATTGCTACTGTGTTGTCAGTTGCCATCCACAGCTGAGATGCTGTTCGTGACTGCTTGATAATTTGCACACTACAACAGCAGGTAGGAATTCTTACAAGTTGAAGTTCTGGATCAGGCCCAGGACAAAGGTGTTGTAGGCACATTCACTGTGATTTAATTACTGACATAGCTAAACCTCTTTCAGATAACTCACTGTGTACATGTATATTCCAAGGCTGATATGAGCTAATACCAGGGCTTTTTAGCTGACTTGTTTTTCTCTAGTATCTTTAAATACAGAAAATCAATGTGAACATCACAAGGATGCCATGCTATCTTGATCAGCAGTGTCTTCATAAATATTAAGTACAGGGCGAAGATTGCTGCTCAAGTTGTAGTGTGAAAGTCCTTCTGCCTGGATACCCAGATAGGGTTAGTTAAAGTCCATAAAGTCTCCTAAGACATAAGAAAGAGAACAAACTTTTTTGCCATTAAAACCTTCATATAGCTCATATGTTTCGTGAAGAAATATAGTTGATGACTTACTTTAGCCTTGTTTTCTTTTTATGCTCTTGCTTACCTCTTATCTACTTGTGGCTATCTTAAGGGAATAATGACCATCATCATATCAAAAGAGAAACTAAAAATTATTAATCCACAAAGATTTTACAAAATAACAATAACTTTTAAAAGATAATCTTGATGCAGGCAGAAGAGCCCCTGAAGAGGAAAGTTTACCCATTTTTTTACAAAGTACAGAATGCATAATGACTTATTGATCAGGCAAGTTTTGTGTCTGTCAATGCAATCCAGGGATATCTTAGTACCAATGAACAGGCTGAGTTCTTTCATTAGGATTTGATGAATTTAAGTAAATTAGGGAAACAAAGAATCTTTTTCAGGTGGCTGACAGGAAATCTGCAGAATAACCTCACCATCATTACCACAGTCCCTCTGCTACAGAAAAGCACCACATCTCGAAGATGGAGAACACCATGCTAACAAATAGACTTTTTGGATGAAATCAGTGCCCCAGCTGAGATCAGTGTCCTCTTGTACTGAAGATCTAGCAGAAGGGTGGTCACAAGTAGGAAAAAGCAGGTGGCAGTAAGGGAATTTCTGTGATAAATAGATACATGGGGTTTTTTGACATCAAGTTGGGATGAAGTGCTGACTTGTATGCTATACACAAAAGCAATGGACATAAATTCAGTTTTACTAAGCTACCAACTTTAGAGGAATTAAAATAGTTTGCACTGACAGGACTGGCTCTGTGTGTGCAAAATTAAATGAAGTATAATGAGACAAGTATTAAAGGGAAAGAGAAGTACTATGGAATACTTGTAAATAAAAATTCCCAAGTTCTAATAATAAGATTTTATTGATTGTACTATTCAAGCAATACTTAGGAAAGATCATGAAAAAAGTGTTAAAATCAGTTAAATAGAATTTTTAAGACAGCTAGATATAGTGGGAAATTTCACCTACCACATACAGGTCAGTTCCATTTTTAGATGCAATAATTGGCTGTTTCTGAGACAAACTATTCAGAACAAGAAAATATGCCATTCGGCTTCAGAATGAATGCTACTCAACACCCAATTGTAAGCATCTCTGTGGAAGTTAGCATAGTATGGTTAGGTTTAATGTTGTAGCAGGAGGAAGCAGGCAAAACAAATCCAATGCATGCATATTCAATTTTAAGAGCTGGAACTGTATGACATTGAGAAAAAAATTAAAAATTAAAAGAAACAGTGCAAGAAAAGACAACAAGTCTGGAGGCTGTTAAAAACCCTTTTTATTAGTAGACCAAGTAAGTCACAGTTCAAACATAAACCAAAAAGAACTGAAAGGTTAACATTAAAAACACACACACACAAAAAAAGGTGTAAGAATGAAATCTCCAAGTGAGAAAAAATGGAAAACCCACAAAATGTGACAGACCCCATGCCTGAACTCATATGAAGATGTTCTTTAAGTACTTAAGAACCAGGTAGGTAAATGTTTGGTGACAGGTGTTGCTTGGTGACAAAAAACTAGAGGTAAAACAGAGAAGTGTGTTGAATTTCTTACAGTGGCCTTTGTGGCTGGAAAGATTCCCAGTGATCAATCCTTTTTAACAGAAAAAACACAGTAGCTAGCTCAATTTGAAGCAAATATATGAGTTATAACAGATCTGATAGACAAGTTGAAACAAGTAAGTTTAGGATGGTATTCACTAGAGGACTCTGAAGGAATTCAGATGTGAAATTACTGACCTTGGTCTGCAGCCCAAGATTACAAAGAACCACAATACAGGAGGACTGGAATATTGCCACTACAATCCTATCTGCAAAAGGACTTTAGAGGACATCCTGTCAGCTACAGAGCAATGAGGCTGCTGTATATCTCTGGTAAGATGGCAGAATCTGTAATAACTAATATGAGCACATGGATAAATGCTGCCTGGGAGTCTAGCTGGGTTCTGTAGAAGGGGGATTGGCTTTCCTAACATGCTGTGTAACATGTCTGTGAACATGGATAAAGGGAATCCAGTGCATATAAAGTCAGTTATCATGGTGTGACTCACTAAACCCCTAGGGGTAGGATCTGACTCAGTGGTGGGATTTCTACGATGGAAGAATGCTTAGTGGAGATGGGAAAAGGTGTTGTGACCATGGATTCCAGAGAGTGATGCAAAGAAGTTGATTTCTGTCTTCACTCAAAAGGGGCCAGAGGGTGACTTTTGTTTTAGGAAGACAACAGTGTTTTCAGTGAAGAACAGCTGAGTGGATTAATTTGAGATGTAAATATCTCCATGAGCTAGCCAAACCAGAAATGGGGCGAATGGGTGCCTGGTGGCAAGTGAGTATGTGGCTGAGCCCAACATAATGTATAAAAAGTAACAAAAGTATTTTAAAGAGAGATGGTTTCAATACATCTTCCTTCCCGGTGGCTCGGCACGCCCAGCCTCATGAGATGAAGCATATTTTAGATGCAAAACTGGTAATGGGAATCACTTTGGTATTGTGATTAAATTCCATATTGCAATTGCTGTATTTTACTAAGTGTCATTTACATATGTATTGTGTTTTGAGTATATTTTGTATCCCTCTGCTAAATCAGAAACCTCATATAACACCAAATATCCTCAACATTATACCCATCACCCAGAATATATATAACTCTTCAGAGTATATTAACACATGCTTTTGGAGGAAGGCTTTTCTTATACTGAAAGCCCCTTAAAAGAGAGGAAGGGTAGGGCTTAGCAATCACTTTACATGATAAAGGAGGCGAGATGGGACAGTAGTGGAGTCATGCTGGGCTGGTGATGGGATTGATTTTATTTAACCTCAGCAGTGACCTAGAAAAGAAAGTGAACAGTGAAACTTCCAAGCTCGCAGGTGATACAGCAACATCTGAAGACAAAAGGTATGCTAATGGTAAGGAAGTCTAAAAGAACCATATAAACCTGAGGGGCAAAAAAATCAGCAGATGAGCTCTATGTAGTTAATGTAGGCAATTTAACCCAGTAGAGAATAATGTCTCTCACCTGATTCCAAACTCAAAACTGGAAGTTATTACGCAGCAAGGAGATTTTAATTGACAGTTCTGCAAAATGTTTGGTTCAGTGTACTGTCCCTACTGCACTGCTTGGTATTGAATTAGTTTGAGGGAATGGAAGGTGTGAAAAAGTGACCAGGCCTGGTGATTTTCCTAAATAGTATGACTCTTTTTGAGACAGAAACCGGGCTTCCGGATGTGCCCTTGTTCACCATATTTTTGTATTCAGACAAGGTTAGACATTAATTGATGACTGACTGTAGTCTCCATATAGAGTTGCAGGAGTTCAAACCTTGAAATGCTGGTCCCTCATACCTTTGATGATGAGGTGGTGGAACATGTTTGTTACATCTGCATTAAAAACCATGCGGGTAGTATGACATTTTCAAGTTTAGACACCTGCACAAAATGTGAGCTCACACTGACCATTGTTTTATCACAGTGCATAATGAGTTCCCATTTTTTATCCAAACCATAATAATAAGCCAAATGTTCTAATGTACCAATTTAAATCTGAAAAAAAGATCATTTGTACACTTCCTTGGGTAAAGAGCACTCATATTTTCCAGTTAGTTCATTTGACTGGATGAGTGAGTTCTATACTAAGATGTCAGTACTATACTAAGCTGTCAGTACCAAACTGCTTCTCTGGATTAATAATCTTTGTCATATTTCATTAATATTCATTGTTAATTAACACTTATGGAGCAAAGAAGGAAACATGCAGTCTAGCATGGGATTTTTATTGTTCAAGCTTCATAAATTCAACATCACGGTTTTTCAACAATTTTTCATAATATACTCCACCTAGGAAGAGCAATCCTTGAAATTTTACTCTCATAGTTAATAAAGAGGTTGATAAAAGTAAAAGTTTTGTCAAAACATCTTAAACAGCAGTTCATAGCCTCTCATCTGTGACAAAACTTCAAGAGTTTCCCTCTCTGCTATTATGTTAAGCTGCTGCAAAATATAACTTTTTTTTTTGCTTGCTTTATGTCATCTTAATTTTGCTTTATTTTTCAATGTCTAAGTGATATATTGTGGAAAAGTTTGAAGGGAAAGATTTTATGTTCTATTGGACCAACAAATATAGACAAAAAAAAAAAAAAAAGGCAAGCTTTCAGTTATAGCAGTTCTTTCTTCCATAGGACATCCTTCTAGTATTTACAACACTTTTCTTTCAAAGTTTTTTATCTATGTATGTGTATGTGAAATACTTGAGAACGGAATGGAGAAAACAATCAAAAAACTATACGCCCCTCCCCAGTTTCCCGGGTTATCAGTTCAAAACATTTTCTTCCCTCAGAACATTTTTCCCCTTGTATGAATATTAGTTTCATTTCAAAAACTTTAAATCCTTTGATTTTTAAAGCTTAAATTTTTTAAAGTTCTTGTTGAAAGGTGAATCGGTGAAATGCTCTGAAAGGAAAAATTATATAGAAGAAAAAATATTGATAAAGTTACCTAAATTACAACAGAGTAACTCTCTCAAAATTTTTCAGTGAAGACAAATCCTGCTGTAAATTTCAGTGGTAATGAGAAAACATGGGAGCTAAACCTCCTCAGAAAATAACTGGTGCTGTACTATTTAAGGTAAAATTTATTCCTGTGTAAGGAACTGGCAAAAAACAATATCTGTCTTTTAGAACTCATTTTAAAATGAAAACAATGAAAAGATCTTTCAAAATCAATCATTTGTGTTCCTTTATGAAGACATTTAGTTCAGACTTAAAGTACTGAAGAAAACACTCTTCTGAGAAAAGGCAAAGTTAGCGTAAGTTTTGTTTGTAAGTTGAAATCTGGATAGAAATCTTGCTACATTTATATATTGCATTTCTATTGCATGGAAGGTCAGTTGTTGTTTTGACTGACATTCTTAATATATTAATATTTCACAGCTGGTAATTTTCAGCAAGTAATAGCCAGATGGTGCTTTTTCTGAGGTGAATTTAGGGCATTTTGAGCAGTTGTAAATGTGAGAGTCAACAGTAAAAAATCCAAGAGTATTTTAGAGCTCTGTCTTTTTGGATTCAATAGCATGCCTGCTCACAGCCAAGATTAAATGTGTTCTACATGGTAGCCTGTAATAAGGGAGCTATGATAACTGAGTGTAACTGAGTTGTTTTATTTCTGACCTCTGTCAGATTTAAGTTTCCATTCACAGAGCTCAAGAGCTCATTGCTTTCTTACTGTCCTGAGAATGCTTTTTTTTTTTTTTTTCAATTTTCATAGCTATGTTGACAGACTTTTCTTTTAAATCACTGTATCATTATGCAAGGTAGCCCTTCTGCCTGTGAAAAACATTTTGTTATTAGATAATATTATTAGATTTTTGGAGAGCTGGAACTGGAGGTCAAGGCATGAATCTGAAAACAAAAACATCTTAAATAAAATTTGTTTTCAAAAGAAGAGAAAAAGCACAGGTGATGACTAATATGTTTGTCTTGTGTGTGTGTTTACTATATTCATGCAGCAAGACTATGCAACTTTTTTTTTTTTTTTTTTTTAACATTTGCTTGCTAGGAATGAAATTTTGTTGCTCTAATAATTCCAAGACTGAATTGTTTTAATTGGTAATGGAATGGTAAAAAATCCTTGCCCACGTGAAATATGTTAAAGCCTGTGGGTTTGGTTTTTTTGTTTGTTGGTTTGGGGTTTCTTGTCCAGTGAGCAACAAATTTGGGAACATTAATTTGTAAACTTTCTTTGCATTCTAGCTAATTATGTGTTCAATGGCAATAAAACAGAACATTGTGCCACAGGGATCCAGTTGGGTATGAAGTCCAGTCTCCCCTAGCTGCAGGCAATGAACTGTGTGTATTCTCTCACTTACTAGAGAATATGAATACTGAAGAGAGAAAGTACTGCCATTTAGTCTCAAACAGGACAGAAGGGAAAAGATCAAGCAAAATATCTGAACAGAGTATTATGAAAAATTGTATTTGTTTGTTTTTAAGAAGACAAATCTGCACTAGATTTATTTAATAAAGCCTTCTGGCTTTATGGATGGTATATGGAAGGATATGGTTTATGGTAGGATGAGTATACCCAAAGCTGCATACCATTCTTACTGTTTAATTGATAGGCACACTTTATATCTGAATAACGAGATCTTTTTTGACTTAAAATTGTTTTGTTGTGTATATCTGTACCTTGGGTATATGTGTGCCTTTGTTATAAATCTGGAGGAACTATTGATTTGTACTTTTGGATAAATAGCTGAAGGTTTTTGCTCTAATGAGGGCTATTATCTACCTGAGGAACCAAAACTCATGTCTGTTGTCATTCTAAGGACCTGAAGTGTACTTGATGTGTCCCCTTACAGGGAACATAAATCCTTAAGGTGGTGAGTGGGCTGCATCTAGCAACCTCTTCTATGTAAATTTCCTTGAATATCTAGTCAAAAGCAAATTTAAAGTAGGTGTCAAGTGCTCTATGAAGGTTAGAAGTTGTTATACCTTCTTTCCTAGGAAAGAGGTCAGCCTAAGTGGCAGATGTCATGCAGATAGCTTTCTTCTGTATAATTTTATTGAAAGAAAAAAAAAAGAAAAAAAAAAAAGGAAAAAAAAAGAAAATAAGAGAAGAGAAAAAAAAAAAAAAAAAGAGGGCAGTAGGCATACCTTAAAAAAGCATTTACATAAGTATCTTAAAACTTAGAGGGTTTTTTTGTTTGTTTTTTTTTTCCGTGACAATCTGCTTTTAAGCAGCCTCATTAGCAGGCTTTAGTTCCTTTCTGGTTTTAAACGTTAAGTTGTAATACTCAGAACTTCTATCTTGGTATTGGTAGTCCACTTGTTTGGAACAAAATAGAGCTCAAAAATGCAGGTGAACATTTTAAATCTATATCAACAAATTCCTGCATGCATATAGACCCAAAAGGGAAGGTCACTGAGTGATTTGGATCAAGAAGGATTCTTTGTTCTTGGAGGTTGGGTCAGTGGCAAACTAGATGCACTCTTATAATTACTCATGTAGGTACACTCTATATTTCAACATTCCAAGCTTCTTTTGAAAACTTAAGTTCTCTAAGTGTTGTTTGGTAATGTGTAAGGGTGTCTTTTCCACAACAAATAATTTTGCAGCAAATTACAGAGTTTTAAATAAATATGTTCTTTCCTTACACAGAATATAATGCTGAGGCCCTATATTCCTCTATTTTATCATCTGATGAAATAATAGTGGGTCATTTTGCAATGGATTGCTGCTGGAAGATGCCAATAAACCAAGTCATGTGATACAAATTATGCTAGGATGCTGTGTGTGAGAGGAGGAGAGAAAAATTTACCAAAAACATGGTATTTCCCAGGGGAAAAGTACAATAATGTTGTTTTCTATGACACTTGAATATTTTTTTTTCATTCATTTTTAGACACTGCTGAATAGCTGCTTCCTGCAACTCAGAGGATTGAGGAAGAAATGCATGGCTGGAACACAAAGATTTATAAACCAGAAATTGCGGGGGAACTTTGTGGTGCTGTAAGTAAATGTCTAGCCCAGTGGCACCCCAGTGAGGGTCAGACCTTTGAAGTGAAGTAGCCATCAGAATGAAGTGTGTTATACTACAGGATACATGGGACAGAGAGAGATTAGCAGCAGGAAAGGCATTAAATCTAGTTGTGCCTCTAGGACACTTTCTAATAAATTTGATCCATTTATGCTCCTAAAAGGTTGTTTTAAACCCTAATTAGCAACAGGAAACCAGAAGCACTTGAACTACAATCTATTGTTCTGTTTAATCTGGAATGTGGTGAATCTTGCCCAAAGCATCCAAGACAGCAATACAAAAACTGCTTGTTCTATGTATAATGAAGTGAAAAGTGTTGCCCTTAACCTTAGCTTTTCCCCTAAGTCTTTAACTTAAAGAACTTATTTGAAAAAGGCAGAATTCATTAATTTAACCTAAATATAGACTAGGAGGAATTTGGGAAAAATTGCTAATAACCATGTCTGTAAATGTGGATTTGCTCTTTGTATAAAGTCTGCCTGAGCAGATCTACTCTTATACTGCATCCTGCATGACTTACATTTGCTAAATAGTGAAGGCAAATTGCGGTGAATGGGTAACATAAGTTAAAGATATAAAGTGTTTAAAATTTTATTACTGGTCTACTGAACTGACCAATTGAATCTCCTTAAAATTATTTTCTTTACTTGACAGAGATTTAAAAGTTCATTTTGAAGATTTTGAATTTATGCGTAGGAGGATCAAAAATATTTTTCTTTCTTTCTTTTTTTCTTTTTTTTTTTTTTTTTTTTCAGAGCTTGCTTGGGGCTTGGGTGTTTGTAAATTTAAACTATATGTATGATATCGATATATATCATATAGATATATAGATATATCTATATCAATATACCTCAAAAATTTCAGAGAAAATGCATCCTCAAATGATCTTAAGTGAATGGAAGAAATACACAAATAGAACTGCTCTGGAATTTAGAAATGGTTTGCAGTTTTAAGCTCTATCCATTGATAAAAAGTGTTTTAACATTTGCAAAATGGTTACATGGTATTTGCATTATTTAAATATTTGTTTTGTCCTCTAACATTTCTTTTGCATCAGTACTTCAGTGTGAGAACAAGATATAAAAATAGACATTTTTCTTGTCGAAGACAACATGCTGTATTTCACTATACAGCCTTTTTAGAAATTCAAGAAATAAATGACTGGTTGAGAGAGGTTATACATTTGATTTCATACATTTGGAATCATAGAATCACAGAATGGCTGGAGTTGGAAAGGACTTAAAGGTCATCTAGTTTCATCCCCCCAGCATGGGCAGGGACACCTTCCACAAGATCAGGTTGCTTAAGGCCCCATCCAACCTGGCCTTGGACACTTACAGGGAGGGGACAGCCAAACTTTGTAAAGCAGATGAAGTTTCTAAAAGGAGAACTTTTTAAAAAGTCATAGCTAAACAGGAAAAGGCAGTATTTCTAGTCATTAGCTAGAGAGGCTGAACCTGTACCAGGCCAACTTTAAGTTCAGCATTTTTACATCATTCTTCACGTCATGATATTTGTAGTGAAGATCTGCATGTGGGCAGTAATAAAAAGATTCTTTAAAATCCTTTCTTTGGTGCTGTTTCTGTAAAGAATTCTTTTTTTCACCAATTTAATTCAGGTTTTTGCAGAACATTAATCTTGAGATATTTTTACTGAAACAATTGACATGGCCTCATTTGCATTTGTTTGTTTTGGTTTGCTGTTGGTTTTCTGTTTTTTGTTGGGTTTTTTATTGTATTCTCTCTTCAGCTCCCTACTTGTTTCTGATACACTGGCAGTCACAGTATCATGCCCCTGTTGGAAAAAACATGTTTATTTTGCATAAGCTGTCTAACATCTTTAACTTGTTTACTGTTAGACCTCTGATTCATCAGTGTAAGCCTGCAACGTGATGTTAATATTTTCAGCTGACCAAAACAAAGAGAACAGAATTAACTTATTCTCAGCTAGATAGCTATTTCTCTTGGATGTTTAGGTAACATTTAAAGCTGAACAAGTATATTGCTAATCAGAATGAACTGGAAATTAATTGAAAACTGATAAATGGCAAATGTTTGCCATCTGAGAATAGGTCAAAACAAACCAAGGAGTCAGGAGTGCTGTAACTTGCACATCAAGATGTGCAAGAGGAAGCAATTTTCAGTGCTCAACAGGGAGTCTTTATTTTGCCAAACCAAGAAATAAACTTTTTTTTTTTCTTTTCCAAAAAAAAACCCAAAAAAACCCCACAACACCACCCACCACCACCTCCACCTCAATGGCTGAGAGAGATTATGCATATGCTTCCTACTCCAACTACTTACCCTTTCAAAGATAGGGACAATAAAATAACACATTCCTTGCACCAAAAGCAATCTTTATGCAGTTGTCTTGTGGAAGCTGTCAAACAGTCTTTGATGAAATAGAGGAACCAATTCTGTGCTGATGTTTTTAAGTATTTTGTCTCGCATACCTGACTAGTCATTTCTTTGAGAAACACAAAAGGTAGTATTTATAAATAAATATATTTGCATGTAATTTTTCCTCTGTATTTTGACAGTCTGAGTGTGTGCTACAGAAGGTAGTCAGGCTTTCCTTGCTTTTTTTTTTAGGTTTTTTTTTTCTGATTTTTTTTGTTTTAGGATTTCTTTCTTCCCCTGAAACTCTTACATTGAAGTTGAATTAGGTTAAGCTGACTGTGTTATATTTTTGACAATAAGTAACTCAGTGCTCTATTAATTTGCATGTATTGTTTGGTGAAACTGCAGATGTTGGTCTTTGCCCTTTAAAAATTAAACCACATTCTCTCATGGTTTGAGATACCATCTCATTTTCTTCATATAATACCATTTGCAGTCATCTAAAAACTTAAGATATTTATCCTTTAACAAAACACTTCAGACCAGATAATAGTGAAGTAACTGATACTTCATACTGATTTTATTTATAAATGTGGAAATGATGATAAATGAGAACTTTATGTTGTGTTGGGGGTTTTTTGTAGATTTTTTTTTGTTTGGTTTTTGTGTGTGTGTGTGTTTTGTGGGATTTTTTTTCCTATTTTTTTTGTTTTCTGAGTTTTGAAGGAGAAATATCCTTGAGTATAAAAGTGCTCAAAAATACTGGAAAACAGATCAAAGGACTATACATGTGATCCTCTGCAAAATAACGTTAAGTATAAGGTTGCTGAGGAAGAGCCTTTTAATGCCTGTCAATAGCAGGGGATTGAGTAGGTATAGAGTGCTATGAGACCTGATCAAATCCTTTAGAGGAGAAACTCTTTCAGACATTGCATGTCCAACTTCTAGATGAAGATATGATGAATAATGGAAGCTGCTTTTTAAACTCGTTCTCTCCTGTGTATCTCAGCTTTGTAGTTGTTGATATTCACTTGCTTTAAGAATTATTTATATATATTAAATACATATCACTTCAGGAGTTCTGATTATGATGCTTTGGGGAACCCATGTATAACCTAGGTATTCAGAATAATTCAGTGCTATAGTGATGCTGGGACTCCTGAAATTTAATGGCTCATCCATCTGACAGGCTGTTTATCGTGTCATGTCCTGCTTGCAGGACAAAATGAAAGAAAACATTACTTTGAACATTCTTGGCTTTGTTATAGAACATGCTTAACAAAGTGAATGGATAGAATAGTGCTAATCTATCAAGATTTCCTGTATGAAGTGGCATTTATAAAGCTGAAATTTGTCAGGAGAAAAGAATTGCAAAAAGGAGTCGGTAACTGCTGTCAAAAAGCTTTGACATGTGCCATCTGAGGTAGTAAACCTTTGATGTCCAAACCTGAACTGACTTTAAGAAAGTAATTTTCAAGAATAGATAAGAAATGTTGAAAGCTGCTTTGAAAAAGGGAGCCTTAGACAAAAAAAGGACTAAGTGTACAAATAGTACTTAATTTATTTTCTTATGCAAGAAATGAGGTTGCACTAGAAAGCACAGGAATTGTGGGGAGGAGAGGAAGGTTGGAATGGAAGATGAAAATGAGTGACGAAATTTAAGGAGTATCAGTGGTGTTACAGCAGATAAAGAGAGAAGTCTGCAATGCCTGAATGCATTGGCATGGCACAGATAGACTGAGGAGGGATGGAGCAGAGGAACAACCATATAAACACCAAGGTCAGAGAAGAAGGGTAAGAATCTTGTTACCCCATAGTCCTTCTGAGGATAAAGAGTGAGCAAGCAGATGGATTATTGTTGGGCAACCAGCCAAAGACAGCATTCCACACTTGGAATTGAATGAATGAATCCTGTGTACAGCCCTCGTTCTGCCAAGAAGGTGCAGGGTAGGTAGCCCCAGCTGGTGAAGCGTGATGTAGTGTTTGGTTTCACGTATTCAACAGGAGCAGTGACAATGAAACTGGAAGGTAGCCTGGTTGTTTTATAAAGAGAAATATTTCAGTTGCATTTTGAAACACTGTTGCAACACCACATTCAGTCTTAGTGCTATTTGGTTTTTAAGTAGAAGGAAAAAAATACATAGACTAGAGGTAAAATTTACAGCCTTACGGTAGTTGATGAGGCACAGCTAGGTCTGGTGAAAGTTATCCACCATAGCTACTACAGTATACCACATAATCTAAATATAAAATCCAGATGAACACTGGGGCTTTTATAATATTATTTCATGAATGATTTTATATTTCCTGCTGGTTTATTTTCCCACTGTCCTGAGAGAGAGTATCCATTAGGCTTATTATGAATTATTGTTTTACTATCTACTATGTCCTTAATAGAAAAGAAAAAAGTCTCTTACTTTCAAATTTCTATTTTTGATATAGTTGTGGTAGGACTTTCTGAATATTTTTTTTTCCATTGCAGTATTTGAAGTTTTTTCTTTTGTTCTTTCAAGTTTTGTTTATAAACAAATGATTTGTTCAGAATCAAAATACTAGTTCTGCTAAAGTTTCAGGTTCAAATTCTTGCTGAAATCTGTAAAGGAAAATTCAGCCTTCCCTGTAGTTTTGTGGAAGAAATTATTCTTTTTCTGGTTTTAGGCAGGAGGCTCTATTGTGGCATTACTTGAGAAATAAAGGCAGCATAGATCGTTTAATTAGATGTCCCTAATTAGATATATGTTCTAATGTTTTTGTTTCATAAAAAAAGTTATTTAGAATAGTTCAGTCAATGATTTCTCCTCAAAGTGTTGAAATCCCACATGCATCTATAATAGGGTAGAAATAGACATTCCTTTCTACTCTGTATGACTAATGTTAAGGCATTTCAGAAAGGTACCTGCATTCAAATCTGTGGTTAAGAAACTATTAGCATGATGAAAGTCTCTGACATACAGAGCTGTAGAAATCTCTTATTGCACTGGCTTCTGTTAGACTTCTTCCCTTCAAAAAAACTTTTCACCATTTTTTTGCCATTTTTGCATTTAGAAACACTGGAAGGACTTCGTGGGTAAAAGCAAGAGTCTCCAAAATGAATGACTGGCAACATGAAGTGAGGCAGTATTGAAACTTTAAAAAAAAACACATATTTTTTTCAGAATTTCAGACTGTTTTTTCTCTGAAGTCACCATTATTTTTTCACTCTAGCAATGTTCTAGTTTTACTATTGTCCAATTGTTACAGTTCTCACTTTAAGGTGAGCAATTAATAGAATTAATAGAATTATTAACAACATATTCAAACCAAACCAAAACAACTTTCCTAACAAGCTTTGTCATTCTTTGTCTGTATACTTCATGATGATGATTTTTATTGAAAGTATACTATGGCATTTTGTAAAGACTGTTGAAAGTGTTCCTCCTGCTCCTGTTACTGCAAGTTGTCCTGTTATAGTGTCTCATTCTTCTTTTTCCTTTGGGTTAAACTTCATCATTTTTTACACCATACCCACTTCCCCCACCTCTACACGCACCTCCCAATCCTACAACTTTGTTTAATGCCTCATGCACTTCCCTACCTTTATCACCATTAATTCTGTCACAATATTAAGCCCCGTTAACAAAGATGTCTGTTTCCTTGATCTTATACCTTTCATTGATACTCAGCCTTAGATTGCTTTAAATTCCCAAGAGAGCTGCAATGAATAAAGCTGCACTCTTCATTAGAATATGCAAATGCAACTGTTGTTGTTTTTCTTTTATCATAATATTTGATCACCTACTGTGAGGTATCTGAAGGAAGGGACCCTCTTACTTGTTTGGAATGTACTGCATGTAGCTCGTAGCTCTGACAGTGATGCAAACAAATGGTGAAATATTTGTACTCTTTAGAAGGCAACTTTAAAGCATAGCTATCCATTCAGCCTCAGAATAAGGGATGGCTGATTATATTCAAGGGTTTTAACTGTATAGAAAGTAAGTAGAGAAAAACAGCTTGCTTTGCATAAGCAAATTGCATTGTTGACAACATAAAAACTAAATGTGAGAGGTTGTACTGACCTTGTGGTTTAGAAATTAAATTAGAGATAGGACATTTCTGTTAATGTAGAGTCATAAGTTACAATTACTTTTTCATAGTAATGAATGGTAAGGTTAAAACAGATTACAAACAGCAAACATTATAACAAGTAATGGAATTTTCTGATGCAGTTCCAACTAAGTGATTTGAGAACAACAGCAGTCATACCCAGCTATGCTAATGAATACAGTTAAAGGATGCTTTACAATCCATAAGTACAATTAATAAAATAAGTCATAAAGACTTGTTATAAAAGATACTTCCCTTAGTTACCTCTCTGGATATTATGCAACCCTCCTTCTGCCATGCAGTGTTCAAGGGTACACTTGTTTTGACTTGGGCAAAAAAATTAATGGTAGTCTGTCTTTGGATTTCTGGTTAAGCCTGGAATTTTTGTATGAGTATTAATATCATCAGTAAAAACAAATAGAAATAAGGAATGCTATTGTCACCTGACTAATATTAATCCACTCTGGCAACAAGTAAAGGAAAGACAAAACAAACAAACAAAAATGCCTATGGTTTAATTAATGTACCAGTGAGAAAAATCTAAGCTGAGCTAATTATGAGATCTCTAGTCTCTGACCCTTTTAGTGATGAGGATGGAACTTCGACATCCACTCTCATGAGTTTCCCTGTACTGATTCTCTTCTCATGCAGGTAGAGCAAGGACTTTTCAGATGCACTGCTGTCTCGTTACACTTAAAGGGGCTTTCTAGGACATGGAAGTGCTATTTAAACATCTCTCAGTGAATCAAAGAGTTTCAATAAAATTATAAGATAATATCTGATTTTCAGTGACAGAGAATATAACATATATATTATGTGCATGTTGAAATCCATCCAATGTTTTTCATAAGTTTTTAACAGATTTGTGAATGGTCATTTTATATCCTGATTAAATTTTAAAAGTTTGCATTGGTGAGGATTTTCCCATGATTGTTTGTCCTTTCCATTCAAAAGTAATAATTTCCTGTATTGAGCTGTCTAGCAGGAAGAAAAAGTTGATTTCCCTGATCATTACTTTCTCTTTTCAGTCCTTCCCTCATAGTTTCTGTGCAAGAAATAATTGTTAAATCACATCATAGTCAATGAATTATGTTGTATTCAATGAAATTCAATTAATTCAATGAAATAAAAAAACAAAACCAACACCTGTTCCTAAAACTAAAAATAGGTTTACTGGATCATAAGTCTAATGTGTATGTTCATCTGAATTGTTTTAATTTTCCTTAGACCAGCATGATTACTCCTGAAAAAAAAATTAGTTAAAAAAATTATTTTAATTTATTTTTTAAAAAAGATTAATTCAGAAATTTTACCTTCCTTTGCATTCTAGTTCATGATAGACAACTTATTCCAGTAAGGTTATAATAATGTATAATGATGGATCATTTGTTGTTATTATCATTTGTTGTTGCTGCTGGTGCTGTTTGTTGCTTGTGTTGTTGTTTTTGTTATTTTTGTTATTTTAAAAACTTGTTCCATTCTGGAGTGTTTGCAATTTTTTTAAATACCCAATAACCTCATTTTGCATATTCTAATTTGTATTGTTGTAAGAAAACAATTTATAAGTTCTTCCTCCATGTTTTCTGTTCATTGTTTCACTCCTCTAAGAAATAACATTGATGAGGTCGGTGGCTTCAAATAAAATCATCAGACAAAAAAATTAAAACATCTCAGTTTTGTGATGATGGGTTCTTTTTGTTTGTTTCAAACTTTGTTCCAGCTATTCTTAGTGATAAGCTTCACAACTCTCATTGTGTTCTGAGGCTTAAGAATGGCAAAGAATGAAAATAATGTCACATATTTTACCTTGCTATTGAGGGCTAGAAATGAACTAAATTTTAAATTATTATTTTTTTATGAAAGCAATTTTAAGCTCCTTAAATTATTTGAGTTTTTTTTATTTCATATTGTTATTCTATTATTATAATATATGTATAGTATAGTTACAGTGCGTTTTTTAGTTCAACTTTTGTATTTTGCTCGTCTTATCTATTTTTGACTGCCTGGTGTACTAAAGGCAGACTCTGAGAAAGATCTAAACTTTCTCATGTTCAGTATTCCCTCTTCCACAATCATTCAAATGATCTTTCTGTTTTAAAAACTTTTAGTTTCTTTTATTAATAAAATCAGTACTAGATCTGAAATTGTAATAAGCCTCAAAGTTACATAATCACATTTCAATTCCTTTAAGAACTGCTTTTCACTTCTGTAGTGTCTTCCATAATGGAATTATCAATTCTTTGTATCAATTGTATCAATTCTTTGTATCTTTGAGTATCAATTCTGATACTCAATCATAGACCTTAGCTTTGCAAACAAGTAAGGATTTGGAGTCCATTTTGTATACCTGATAAAAGTAAACTCATACCACAGAGGAGGAAAAAAATTAGCCTAAAACCTAAATGGCAGACCAGGGTGACAACCTGGCTAGTGCTGAAAGTATTGTTATGGTTACATCATCTCTCTAAATTACCATTCAGTATGCTCCTGAGATATAAGTACTGACATTTTTTTCAGTTCCCTGTAAAAATTGTGAACCATGAAATGAAGTGCTTACAGAGAACATAAACTCTTTCAATAAATTGGCACAGTGTTTAAACTTCATAAACTCCCCAAATCACCCTTCATAAACTCCACAAATCACCCTATATTCTAGTTTATATTGAAGTTTCATATGTACATTGTAATATCTATTGTCATAAATGGGCTTTTGCAATATTTAAAATCTGTCTCCTTAGAGAAATCAGTAAGCATAATCATAGTTCTTACTGTTTATAGTGACAGGAAGAAGCCCATGTAGGCTTTGTAAGCTTTCTAATTTTAGTGCTATCAGCACATATAAGATGGATGAACAGGAGCTCCCCAGGGGCTATAATCCATACAAGGATATTAGAATCACACAATAAGCCAAGTTGGAAGGGATTTATCAGGATCATTGAGTCCACCTCCTATCCTTGTTTAGGGCACCCCAATGATCACACCATGTGCCTGAGACCATCATCCAAACACTTCTTGAACTCAGGCAGCATTGATGCTGTGACTGCTTCCCTAGGGATCTTGTTCCAGTGCCTGACCACTCTCTGGGTGAAAAACCTTTTCCTCATACCTAAAATAAACCTACCCTTATTCAGCTTTCTGCCATTCCCCTGAGTCCTATCTCTGGTTACAGGAGTGAAGAAATCAGAAGCTGCCCCATCTCTTCCCCTCACAAAGAAGTTATTGACTACAATGAGGTCACTTCTCAGAGTCCTTTTCTCCAAGCTGAACAATCCAAGTGACCTCTAGCTGCTCCTCATAAGTCATAACTTCCAGAACCTTCACCTCCTGTGTCTCTCATTTGAATGTTTTCTTATAGCTTTGTACCTTGTTATATTGTGGTGCCCAAAACTGCATGCAGTACTCAAGGGGAGGCTGCACCAGTGCAGAGTAGAGCAGGGCAGTCAGCTCCCTCGACTGGCTGGCAATGCTGTGCTTGATGAACCCCAGGACATGGCTGGATGTATGTACCCAGAAATGTAATCTGCTTCTAGTGGTCTGGTGGCAAATTTTTAACCTTGTAGGCTGTTCTGCACCTGGGGTGGATGAGGTGTGGTGTAAGAGGGAGATGGACCAACAAAAACTAGCTTAACTAGATAGCCTTTTTAATGAGATAGTAACAAAAGCAGTCTACATGTATAGAATAAATCTTATGCCCTTTCAGATGCTGTGCACCCCACATTCATGCACCCTTATGAAGATCATGGATAGATTTCCCATAGCAGGATGCAGAGATCCTGTTCAAGGTTGGAGGTTTCTTTCTTTCTCATCTTTTGAGCTTACATGTAATTTTTTATAAGAACAAAATTCTGTTCATAAAGCCTGTTCTAATGAGGACTTCTTATAATCATAGAATCATAGAAAGTTAGGGGTTGGAAATGACCTTGAAAGATCAACTATTCCAGCCTCCCCCTTCCAAAACAGGGTCCCCTGTAGCAGGTCACATAGGAAGGTGTCCAGGAGGGCTTTGAATGTCTCTAGGAGATGTCTTCTTGCTGCACTTCTTGATAAAGATGAGGCCAGGTAGGGGGCTTAATTGTTGGTACCAAGTAGGAGATTCCTGAAAGCTCTTCTCTTATAACAAGCTGGCTGAACGAGCCTTGCAGCCAAGGGGCTGTGCAGCACAGCACTGCCTGGAGCCATGATGATCAGGTTGTACTCATGTTAATGTGATGTGTATCACTGATTCCTTGAGGCACACTGTCCTCCCAGACAGAATCACTATGTTGCATAGACATAGACTTCATTCCTCCTGAAGGCATTGCAAATTACAGGAATTAAGGAAGCATATTAGCTGACAGAAAGCCTCCTGACAGGCTGGGTCATTATCTTTGTCATAACACCCACCGAGCCAGCACAGGCTGCCATGGGGAAAATCAGCAGGTTTCCCTATACTCACTACTCATGCTAATGTATGGGCTGCTCAAGGCCCGAATATCAAGCCCAGGAGAGCAGACACATCCTGATCAAGGTCACTAAATCATCAATACAATGTCTTTTGCTACGCTTGCAATACAGAAAGCAAGGATTATATCAAAATCAGCAAACTAAGCTCAAAAATCTTTATTTGGCTTTCCACTGTTTTTTGTAAGATAAATGTTAATTTAGGAAGGATTTGCAACTTTGCTGATATGTAGACAAAAATACAGGCAATACATACAAGAAATACATAGGTTCACGTTTTTATAAAACAGCTTAGCATCATAAAATACTGAAAATTTGATCCATGTCATCTTTCACTGTTCAATAATCTTATCTGCTTTGATATTTATTTTTTTATCCTTTCTACTTTCTTTTCTTCCTCAAATCCATGAAATTATCTAATTGGGAGTTAGGTGAAACCTTTATTGATCTTTTTATTTCTTTTGCCTTGCTAGTATGGCACATTAGATGAGATGTTAAAAGTGTTGAATTTCAAGGGCAATTTTATGATGCTTAATAGTCTTTCCGGTGGTTAACCACAGCACCCTTTCATTAACAAACAAGCAATCATCGTTTTCTCTTTTTTTTTTTCCTTCACTCATTGAGATGGTAAATGAAATAAATAGCTTGTTAATGCTGGATTGTGGGAGCTCCTTGAGACCTAATGTGCTGAAAAGAACAGATTAATGCTCTTACCACTGTCTTTGTATGTAGCTCACAAATTGATACACTTGAATCTGATTTGCTGCAAAGCAGTGCAGATTCATGTAAAATAAGTTGTACAGATAAGAAACAAGCACTAAAAATGAAAAATACATTTGTAAAAAGGCTTTGTACAGCCTGTAAAAAGGCAAGAGAATTTCCATTGCCCCATAAATTCCAGCTTAAAAAAAAAAAAAAAAAAAAAAAAAAAAAAGAAAAAGGATAAATCCACACTCAGACCACCAGTCAAAATCACTGAAAAGGGAAAAAGCACTTATCTGGGAAGTGCATTGGGCAATCAGACCCTAGAGTTGTGATAACAATTGGCAGATTGAAGTCTGCTATTGGTGGCAGCAGTCTTACTAACAGAAAAAAGATACATATTTTTTGTAACGTTCTACTGTGCATCAGGCTGTATTAATCTTGGACATGGTATGCTTCACTGGAGATGGAAGGGAACTGCATAAAAATTGCTGCTGTAGTTTTCTAGAATAAATTCATTATTTGTTTTAAGGGGAATAACAATAACCTGGTAACAAAAGGAACAGGGAAAGAGTATTACTTTTTTGCATTATGAACACCACTTCAAGTAGACACACTTTCACGGGTTGTGTGCTGAAGTTTATTTTCCTTTCCCAAAATAGAGATTAAACATTATACTTGAGGTTCCCTGGGGCCTGGAAATGTAACCTCTCAAAAAGGCAACATGTTACCATTAAGGCTTTTTTTTTTTTTTTCTTTTTCTGTGGATTCTTTGACAGTTGCTACTGCATCTCTCTAAGCCTAAATGCGGCAGGACCCAGACCTCACCATACTCTCCTCTAGATTCTGCATGTCTCTCTTCGCACTGCTCTGAATGCGTTCTGTACTCAACACTGTTAATTCTCATTGGGAACTTTTTAGCCAATATTGAGCTCACACAGCACACACATGTATAATACAGCAGTGTCCCTGAAAGACTTTGGTTTTTATGTTTGAGGAAGCATAAAGAGGAATTTATGTTCATAAGGGAATTAAATCCTTTGCTCACGACTGCCTAACATATCAAAGGATCCCTGAGGATAGGCTAATATCTCTCTGGTCCAGTCCAGTTCTTCACCATGTGCAAATGGGCTTCTCCACCTCTATTAATATGCTGAAATAAGTGTCTAACCTCAAAGGCGGTATGAACCCTACTTACGTGACTGGTCTTGTACATGGCTTAGGCATCTCTGCCTCAGATCTGTCATTAGTCAATGCTGGCAGCTTTGTTGAGATATTTACAGTTCCTCTCCCCTGTGTGTTCTCTTCTTCCATGTTTCCACGTAAATATTTGCTTTGGCTATTGTAAGGGACCAAAGGGAAGAACCACTGTAACCCCTCCATCTGACCCTCTAGCACTCCAAGAGGACTGGTCTGCAGGGAGCAAGAGCCAAGCCACCTTTGCATATACTCACAAGTGTTTCCAAAGGGACTGCTGGAGAGGAAGGAGATAGTGATAAGGGTCTGCATATGGCCTAGGGCATGCATACAGTGAAGGTAAGGACTGGGATTGAAGTGGGCAGATATCTGCTTGGTTGTGCAATTTGATATGTCTCAACCAAGCTTATTAAGTGAAACAGGCCTATGAAATGGGGGGTTGCACTGGTGGGCATTGGGTTTTTCTTTGACATCGACCCTTCCCCATTGGCTGGCCCAATGCTGGGTCAAGGACTGGTGATTTTCTGTTACCTCTCTCTCTTAACTTTTCTTCTCCTACTCTCTCACTTTCTCTTTTTCTTTCCTAAAATCAAGTAACCACAATTTTCCCAGGTTACACACCCTTAACAGCCTTGTATTGTGGCTTTGGTGATATAAATAATCAGCCTTTGTGATTGCACAGCCTGAACAATAATTGAAGAACCAGCTTTTGGGCTTTTATTCCTTCTATAGTTCTAATTAAATCTTCTGTTTGGGTACAGACCTTGAGTACTATTTCACCCTAATATGATCAAGGGGTACCAGGAGGATTTGAGGCGGCCATCATCATTTGGTTACTCTCAGAGGGTAACCTTTCCCTCAAAGGGAAATTCGGGCCTGGGAGGTAGAATCTCCCTTGGCTGTCTCTTGGGTTGGGTGACAGGATGTGACAACAATACAAGGCAGCTCAGAGACCTGAGTAGTTATAATCTCAGAATACACAACTTTACTTGGCTACTGTGAACAAGAAAGATCTTCATTTTCTCCTAAAAGAAAAAAAATACTGAAAATTATTTTGCCTTTAGGAGCTTCTAACGACTGACTGTTAATTTGATATCACTTGATTTTAATTATGGTAGTAGATGGCAAGATTTTTCTTAATTCAACTGCAAATTAAAAAAAAAAAACATGTGGTCCTTCACTAAGAAAGATTCTTTGAGCTTGAATTTTCTTGCTTTTTCATTGTCTGTGTCCACTCTTAGTCTGCTTGATGCCCTTACATGTTGTCTCTCTTTGTATGTACCTATAGCTGTTTTCTTTTTTGCCTTTTTTTTTTTGACTGCTTTTTCCAGAAGTATCACATGCTTGGCCAAGCTGTGTGCATTTGCCAGGTTCTCAAGTGACATCACCATTTGAGGAAGTATTACAGAAGATTCTACACTGTCTCTTGAGAGATTTTTGAAAAGACAAGAAAATCCACTTTCAAGCTGTTGAGGGCCTCTATTCATAATTCATTTACTGTCTTGATGCATGGTTTTGGCACTAAGCTAAACTAGAGAGAATTTTTTTTTTTTAGTTGGTCTTGATATTTATTGAGGGAGGACACATTTGTCAATCTATTGGCTTTCTCTATGGCTTCCCTCCTTCTTAATTTCTCTTCCCGCTCTAATCTTTAAAATTACATTTTTACAAAAAGGGATAGAGAAGATTGTTACCTTTGAGCTCAGCCAATTCTCTTCCTCCCACTCTGGTTTTAGTTTCAGCCTGTGTACATCACTCAGTGCATTAGTAATATTTCTTTTATTAACTCATGTTTCAGTAGCTATCGAATCTCTTTCTGTGTCAGCTCTGATCATATCTAAGGCTTGTGGTTTGTTTGTTGCCTTTTGGGCTTTTTATCCCTCCTCATATGTTTTTGCCTGACTTTCTATTAATCAGACAAATATTTGGGACTTTGAAGACCATGATAAAAAGTAAACTGTGGAGACAAACTTTGTTACACTTGTGATCTTTTAGGCTTTATTCATTGCAGGCTGAAATTCTGGAAACTGCCTAATGATTTCAGAATGTGAAGAGTTGTGATATTTTCTGGGTTGGAGATAAGACTTTTACATAGAATGTTAGAGCAATAATACCCATCCCCACCTTTCTGTTCAATAAAGTGGGATCAATCTAGAAAGGGAGCAATCATCTCAGTTTGGAAAGTATAGCTTAGACTAATAATGCTAAGGTGAGTGCTGCTCTGGTCTAAAGGGATGCACATAAATGGCCTTAACGAAAAAATGATCTGTAATTTTAAGGCATTCTAGGACTTGAATTCAGAAATTTTCAGGTCACCTAACATTAAATGTTTCTGCTGGACTGGTCTTCACAAGGAAATGCTCAACAATTTGACATAAAACATATCCAGACAATGCCAGTGTTCAGTCATCCTGCAATCATATCCAGGCATGTCCTTGGAGACAGTCTAAGAATTTCTTCCTAATAAAGCATGTATAAAAGTGTTCTTCCCTTTTGTGTTATTTTGAAATATATTATTGAAGAATATAGGAGATTTTACTTCTTAAATTCTTGAAGATACTAAAATCCATATGAAATCCAGACAAGTCTTGATTAGATATTTCCTGTTACTAGAGTAGGTGTCACAGTTTTCAGGGAAAGTTAGGGATTAAAGTCAAGTTCCATTTTTTTTCAATTTTTTTATAACTTACTGTTATTAAGTGTATGTTTTCCAAGGCTCTTGTAGCAGATAGCTATAATAGTTGTGGCTTTTAGAGATTTGAGTGTGTGTCTGTTGTAAAGCTATATTTGAGCTATTATTTGGAATGCAAATATTAAACTGGAAAGATGTTTTTTCTTGTTTGTACCAAATGCTGGTCAATTCAAAGAATTATATGGGTTCTAGCCATTTCAGTTCCTTCTTTACTTTCCACTTATTCTTTACTCAGGACTCCCTGTCATCCAGTAAAGTGTTAAATACACTTATTTAATTTCTTATTAAAATATCAAGTGATGTCATAACTACTTTGTAACTTAAATATAAGATAATACTCAAGATTTGTAGTCAGGCTTGTCTCCTGTGTGTCATTCCAATCTTATTGCATAAATAACTGATAAAATGAGTAATTTGCCTTGTTCAGAAGAAGTCTTCCATTGCCTCACAAAAATAAAACTCATAAACAAACAAATAAACTAAAAAATTGTCCAGTGTGAAACATTTGTGCATCAACAGTTTCTGATCTAAGAATTATGTGGATGGGTACTGGTATCTTCTGGGCATGGTGTGAGAGTCTCTAGGAAAAATGTTTTGTCCCCTCAACTCCCACAAAGTTGCAAGTGATCAGTGAAAATCCTTGAATGTGGTGTACATGCGGGACACAAAGACTTCTAAAGTTACATGAACTTTACTGTAACAATTTATTCTACCCCTTATTTTAATAGAATAAGACACAGCTTTGCCATTTTTGAAAGTTTTTTATATTTTTTTTAAGATAAAGGTTCTTTTTATCTTTATTTTTTCATTTTTTAACATTTTTCTAGAGCAGCACCATCCAGCTCAGTTGCACAACTTGCTTTAGGCATTATTATTAAATGGATACTGAACCTGAATGGTTCGGTGTTATCTAGGAACAAAAGACCTATGTTTCTATTTCCTTCAGATCAATTCCTGAAATACCTGCAAATACTTCGAGGTCTTAAGTGACTGGCACTTCTCAGGTACCAATGTTCTTTCTGTACCAAATTCATTGTTCCCAGGAAATTAACTTGGGATGTCACATGGGTGCGTGTATGTACTTATTTATATCTATGTGCAAATGTTGGAGTATGTTCTTAAATGCGTCCATTCTCATTTTAGATGTATCCTATAGATGGCATAAGAGAAGTTGAAATTTGCCATAGTTTTAAATATAGTTTGGAACATTTTCTTCTAGTGCAGCTCTGTATAATTATAGATACTAGGGATGGTCACAAATAAGAGACAGAAATACCATAATTTTTCAGATATTGCATGGTCAATTACAGTGTGTAATCTGTATAGGTAATTTGCAGAGGAGCATAGTTTTCTATTATCACAGTCTCGGTAGAGAGAAAGAAAGTGATTTAGATATTATACTGATCTCTCATTACTCAGATAAAGGAGGATTAATGAGATCACTGACATTTTTTTGCCCCTGTTCTGTAGCTCACTGTTCTGTGAGTATTTCAGACACCAAAAAATATACAGAATGTTAGAAGCTCCTAGTGAAGGAAGAGGTAGTCAATGATTCAGGTTTCTCTTTTGTTTCTGTTTGTTTTCTCTGTGTCAAAATGAACAGTTGGTGCCATATATTACATCATCTGATATACTGGACATTAGTACCTGAAATAAAAATCAATACCATTATTAGGTGAATCAGGTACCATCAGTACCTGTAGAGGGCTGACAGGAAAACTGGGGAGTGTTTTTTTACAAAGACATGTAGTGATAGGAGGAGCAGTTTCAAACTGAAATATTTAGACTGGATATTAGGAAGAAATCCATTAGTGTGAAGGTGGTGAGAAATTGGCACAGGTTGCCCAGAGAAGCTGTGAATGCCCCCTCCCTGGAAGTGTTCAAGGCCAGGTCAGGGCTTTGAGCAATTTGGTCTGGTAGGAGGTGTACCTGCCCATGCAGAGGGATTGGAACTAGATGATCTTTAAGGTCCTGATGGCTAGACAATTAAACTTTAATCTTTTTATTGGAATTACAAATTTGCTTTATATAACGTATACTGAAATAAAATTCTTTTTTGTGGAACAATGTACTATATGAAATCCACATTCTTGGGTAAACAACTAAATAAGACTCTTTTCTGACAACAATAGGATGTGGATTTGGGCTCACCTGGCCATCACCAGGCCTTTTGCATGTATAAAGATAACAAGATCAAGAAACTGGGAGCCTTACAGATGGAAATTGTCTAAGACCAGCTAGGCTTGCCTGGCAAGCATTGGATGGAGAAGGGATTAACCAAAATGACATCCCAGAACAACTTCCCAAAACATCCCCCCACCCCACCTAAGACTGCAAATATTACAATACATTCCAGGAAACTGGATAAATTTTATAGTAAGTTTCAGGAAATCTAATGCATATTACAGTGAGTTTAATACATATGTATCTAGTGGGACAATATACATCTTGCCTGTCGTCATTTATGTCATGCACAACTTTGAGAACTATCTCTTGTGCATCCAGTGCTGCAGTAAAGAATGCCTGTCTTCCAAAACTTAAAGACAATTGTGAGAGGATTCTTTTTGCAACGGAATTTTGTCATATGAGTCTCTTCCAACCCAAACCATTTTGTGATTCTATGATTCTATGACATTTTTTGAAAAGGCTGACATTTCGTTTCTGCCCTAATGTGACTGGTCAATTCAAGTTCCTAATTTGAATTTCATGTTCTTTTTGTAGTCTGGAATTTATGATATAAAGCAAAAATTAATTGGTGTCTTAAATTTCTTTGTTCTTAAAATCATTTGTAAATTTCATTTTTATAATAATAAAATAATAGATTTTAACATTACGGCTTCAGGATTTTCATACTGTGAGGTTCCGGTCTGGCTTTTGCCTCAAATCACAAACTTGCCAGTGTAATGTTGAACAATTGACTCCTGATAAGCACAGTGACTGAACAGTCAGGTGAGGGGTCTCTCCCAGATAAAGGCAGCACTGAGGGGATGCCCCTGGCTACCTGGCCAATGAGTGGCAAATGACCACGGGGCTGGGGTAAGGGCCAGTCCAGACAACAGCTCCGGTGTGCTTTGAGTGGGGAGTGAAACGTGGAAGGAACTTTCCTGCAGATTGATTCCACTATGGGAGCGATGGGAAACTCTGGGAGCATATAAGGAATCCTGTTGGGTTAATTCTTGGCTGCCTAGGACTGGACAGCTGATTTGCCTAGGACTGTGCCAACATCCCAGAAACAAGGATCTTGGGGATGTCATGGGGATCCTCAGTGGTGATACTCTTATCTCTCTCTCTCCCTCAAAGAAAGACCCCAGATCTTCACTGGGTCACTTCACATTGCTTCTGCTATTTGTGGCCCAGCAGCATATAAATAAAATTAATAAATATTAATAATTAATAAAATAAATTATAATAAAGTTTATTTGTAAATTAAACTATCAGCACCCTGCCTTTTATGGTTGAAATTTGTTCTTTCGGGATCTGAATAACTATGTATAATGATCACAGAATTGATTATAACCATGTGAGTAGGTTCCTTTATATAAATGTAAATACTTTAGCGTTGTGTCTCTGTTTCCCAGGTCACCTACTAACTTGTTAGATCTCTGTGTCCAAGACCCTTCCATATGCTTCTATCTTTTCCAGTTTGCCTTCTACCACACTGCAATGGGGTGCTGCACTTTACAAAATTAGAAGACTGCATTACAGTCTCATCTATTTGAACTCATGTATTAAATAAACTCTTTCAGCTACAGGAGAAACCATACCTACACCAGAGAATTTTATGCTGGTAGGAAAAATGGTTTGGAACAAATTAACTGCAACAGTATAGATGAATGTGGGTCATTAAGATTTATTAACTGTTCGTTTCCCATTTCTCTCTCTCTCTCCCTCTTCACAGGGGAAAATTGTAATTAGTAAAAGTAATATTCACACCTTCTCCTTCAATAATTTTTTTTTTTAAAATCAGAGATGTTGCTACCACTTTCATCAAGTAGTTTCTTGTGTTTACATGCAGTAGTATTCCAAGGCCTGCCAAGGTGGTGGTGAGATGTTTTTTTGTTTGTTTCCCAGGGTGCTTACCCATCAAAAATGAACTTATTGTTTTTGAATTATTTTTCCAAGTCTTTCAGAAAATCAAAATTATATATTTCATAGTGCTCACTTAGTTTGTTTCCTGGTTCAAAACTGCTTTTCATTGCAAAATTTTAGAAAGAATTTTAAAAAAAAGTTTTTATGTCTTTATTCATAGGGTTCATAGAGTTTAATTTGTTCATAGGGTTTAATTTCTAAAACAAAAAGCTTCTATATTATCAAAGCATAAATTTCTGAAAAGCTGACATGATTTTGAATTGTGTGTGTGCTATTTTCAAATGTTTTTCAGATTATGACTTCATAATCTAGGCAAAAAACAGTATTCAGAATCTCAAAATCTTAAGTGTATGCTGAGGAAGGCTAGGATGAAAGATTAGTTTTAGGTCTGAAGTCTGTGGTAAAAATACTTATGACCAAAAGAAAGTTAAATAAGTCAATTTTTAATAATTTATCTGTTCAAGTCTTGAACTCAAGTAACTCAAATATTTGTTGTCATGATTAAGACAACAAAACCAGTTCAAATAAATCTATTTCACATCACTCTTACCTACTGTTATAAAAATGACCACTGATCAAGACTCAATGTTCTCTTTAGTAGCTTGATTTAATTAATAAAATTGCAGTAAGCAAGGCAGCACTGGGTGCGGGGGACAAGCAGAATCCCAATCCCTCACGCAGACCGATCAAAGCTCTGACCTTATCTTATATTGAGTACAATTCTATGCATATTCATTTCATTATAATATTCATAATAGGTGGAGTCTGGGTGGAATCTAGGCAGAGTCTTCTTTTTGGGGAGATGTATTGGGGTCTTCAGGAGGTCTTTGGAGGAAGTAAGAAGTCTTCATCAGGCTTGAACTTTTACCTTTCTTGGTTCTGCTGACTCCTCTGCTGACTCCATTTTGTTGTTGCAAGATGGTATCAGACTTTGACCATAACCATTGTCTCTTATCTGTTTGTTGTGACATCTTTGGGGGGGGGTTTTGTGTAGGTGTTTGCATTCCTTTGGTGCCTAGTTAGCCTTTGGCTAACAGGAGTTAGTAGTATTAGGGGTTTACTCTATTTTTTACTGATATTTAGTTCTTACTCATTTAATTCTTTTCCTGAATTTTACTTGGTTAGGAATATAAATTCATCAACATACATTACAGGAATACAAATTCATCAACGTATATTACACCTACGTTGCTATTTGTTGATGTGTAACATTCATAATTTATCTGATGCATTTGCCTGGACATATATTCTCTGTATGCGTAATACACACCTCTCTATTTAGATTCTGCCCTAGTAACTATGTTTTCCATGAAGAATCTACGATTTTTGAGCAACTCCCAGCTGTCAACAGCACTAGAAGAATACATTTTATTAATATTATTCCTTCATCAGACAACTTGTCATGATAAAATGCAGGATCTGCTTTAACTTAGAATTATGAATCCTGATAATGGCTTTGACCATTTAATTTTTAATTTTTTAAAAGTAAATCCTGTTTATCCTTTTCATTGA
Organism: Phaethornis superciliosus; assembly: GCA_023637945.1. Classification (NCBI taxonomy): domain Eukaryota; kingdom Metazoa; phylum Chordata; class Aves; order Apodiformes; family Trochilidae; genus Phaethornis; species Phaethornis superciliosus. The sequence continues at coordinate 79,125,016 of JAJQWJ010000002.1, forward strand.
GGGATTCATCTCCATTATGTTTTATTCCTGATTAATATTTTATAGCTATGAAAAGAACTGTTGTTTTAAAAATATCTGTGTAGTTAATTGGATTCTGAAATGGGTTCAGATTTTTTTTGTGGGGGTGAACTTTTTGAGGCTGTCTTCTGCTTTTTGGTCACATAATTATCATTGCTAGATCAGAAATAAAATTAACTTTATTTACCTGCATCAAACCCCAATAATTTTAGAGTTATCATCTTGTTATGGCAGGTAATGGCAGCAGACTTGAATTTTTTACATTAAAAGATACTGGTTTTATTTTTAAATGATCCTTGCTTTTGTGTCAACTAGTTTTTTGATGGGATTGGACTAAATTTTACAAAAGTGTTTTTCCTGAAAGGAGATTAATCACCAACTGAGGTTCACTTTTCTCTCTTTTTCACTTCTATAGCCTTTCTGAGGGTAGTTACTCTGTATTATTTCTTTGTTCTCAAATATTTTGTAATGTTACTATTAGGTTACTATTTTAGGTTCTAGGACAGACAGAACCAAGGCTAGTCTGCATGGCAATTTAAAAAAATGTATTATCAAGTTCTAATTTGAAAGGTAATTGTTTGACAGGATTGTGATTATGGAACTGAATGAGGAGAGGAAATTATCTTACTTCTATTCAGGTGAATTCTTTAACTAAAAAAATTAATAAAGTAGCTAATAAGGTGTACTAATGATAGAAGCATCAATGCAAATTTAACTCTGGAGTAATTCTTGACACCTAAACATCATTCTGTACTTCTAAATATTTTTTTTGTGTGTGTGTGTGTTGTTTTGTTCCACGTTATTGTTTGATGGAGTTGTTTTGGTTTTTTTTTTTTTTTTTTTTTTTGTGGTTTTGTTTGTTTGATGGGGTTTTTTGTTTGTTTGTTGGGTTTTTTTGTTGTTGTTTTTAATGCAGGAGTCTGGTGTTAGGGATAAAGTGCTTCAGCTCAAAGTGTTTAATCTTAAACTCCAATGTTAAAAAGTTGCATAAGTCTTAGAGTACTGTTTCAATTCAGATTAAATTTACCTTAACAAGAATCAAGCATTTGCATCTGTGTCAAGCAACTCTGTTTTCTTAACATACAATTAAAACTGCGCTTTGATACAACATATGCATGTCTATGGAACATCTATGGGGTTTGTCTTGTTGGTTTTTTTTTTTCTTTGTTTGTTTAATAATAATGTGTTTGGAAAGGGTGTTTGGAAAAAAAAAAAGAAAGATTACTTCTAATGCATGATCTTGGGAAGCCTGCAACTTTAGTTTAGTCAGCTTGTTTTTTGTGTCAGGGGATTAAAACCAGGCACTCTATACAAAGCCAATGCCAAACTGCTGCACTGTGGTAAGCTTCTTAACTGTGTTGTTTATTTTGACTGTTGACATACTGATTTCAGTTTCTGGTGTCCTAATACTTTATTAGTTTCCACAAGTAATTAAAAAAAAAAAAAAAAAAAGAAAATAGATTCTTCACTAGACAGGATTAATTTTTCTGTGGTTAGTTCAGAATCTAACGGTGATGGGTTTTTTTTCCTTAAACACTGGGTAAGTATGTCACCTTTTCTTTTATTCTGTATCACAAGCATTGCTTCACAAGCATTTTTTTTTTTAATCTCCTAACATGCATCTTTTTTTATTTATTTCTTTTACACAATGATAGATAGGGCACAATTCTGTGAGAAACAGAAATCGAAGGAAACTCTTTACTTAGATCTTTTGTACTGTGAAAATCATATTGCCAAGATAATAAAGAGCAAGATCCTTATTTTTATTTTTTATGTGGAAGCCTTAGTAGAGGGAGTACAAAAATGATCACTAAAACACTGGTAACACTAAAAGCACAATTTTGTGTAGAAAACACTATTTTGTGTGAATAAAAGAAAAATATAAATCAGTTCTCTTCACAAGGTGTTTTTTGGTTTTTTTGCTTTCTCAAGCAGGGTTTTTCTTCCTGTCAAAATTAAATTTTATTTGGATCCATAGTGTATTCAATTATCACCTGTGTGTAGAAAAATTAAAAAATCTGTAAGAAGAAGGTATATGTGCAAGCTGAAAACTGTACAAGAAGGTAGAAGCACCTATTTTTCGCAACCTCTTTTTTTTCTTTTTCAAAAAAGTTTGACCTTCATCATCAAGTTGAGATGACAGTTTCCTCTTCTAGCAAATGAATTGGTATTGAAAAATAAGATTCAAAACCAGAATAGTTATAACAGCACTAAATAAATTTCAACTGTGAAAACACAGATCATTCTATGAATAAATGTAAATTAAGAGAATTTAATTCTTAGGCAGTATGTGGAGAACAAGAGCAAATGAATACAAAACACAACAATTCAGTTCTAAAACTGGCAAAATAGTCTTGCTTAGTTTTTAAGACATAAATGTTTGAAAACCAGGGATTAAATTGTAATCTCTATGAAGAAAAGGAATGATGCAGAAAGTGTGAGCTTTATATGCTTCTTGTTTTTCTTGGTAGCCATTTTCACTAATATTCAATACAAACATAAACTGCTCCCTCTGCTTTGAAAATGAATACTGAATAGTGTGGATTTCACTGTCATTAAATACTTTCAATCAAATGTCAGAATACTGTTTTTACACTCCTGTTCCTCTTCCAGTCCCTAACTTGGTGATTAAGCACTGCACCAAATGGCTCAAGTGATATTCTTAGTAATCCTCATTCTGTTCCCTGCCTGAACGCACAGCAAAATAAACATGTCACCAAAGATGTGGCTGCCAGCCTTTGCTTTCTGTAGTCTGTGGATTTTTCAACCAGGTGTCTTGGATTTCAGTATTGCCAGAAGCTGGCACATGCACAGAGTGAAATTGCTCAAAAGCCCTCACTGCCTCTTGATTGAAGCTCTTTTCACTGTTTCCTTCACTTACACAATTTCAGGATGGCCTTTGCATTTTAAAATGGCAAGGAACCTATGAATGTGGTTATTTCCATTGTGTTTTGAAGACATAGGATTGAAAATTTTGGAAATATTTTCTCTGTATTAAATGAGATCACCACACCTACAGTCTGTCACAGAGGAGACCAGCTCCAGTTCAGGTAAGCCCTCACTGGTGAGGGAGATTTGCCACTAAAAAGGTAGGCAAAGGGCTCTTCTGGGGGGGCTTTTCAAAGCCAGGACAGTGGTATTTGCTCAGGCGGGGAGGGCACTGAGAAAGCACAAACTCACCAAGGTGAGAATGGTATCCACCCAGCTTTAGACATTGGCACCTCTAAACTCTGCACACTCCAGGGCTGATGCAGCTTCCCAGATTGAGATCTCCTGGGAAAATGCCACCATCCAGGAGTCAGGCTGCAGGGTGTGCCCAACTCACACACCACTGTCATTCGGATGACAACGTGCTGTGGGAGGTGTGCCCTGGTGGGGGAAATCCTTCACCTAGTTATGGAGCTACGGGTGGAGGTAGGCAGGCAGGCTGAGGGCCATTAGGCAATGTGAGAGGGAAATGCTTGGAGATGCTTGGAGAGTCACACACAGATTCCCAAGACAGAAACCCAGCAGGCAGAGAGGGTCCCTGCTGTTGCAAACTCCCCATCCTCTTTCCATACAACTCAATGAGATGCTTTGGGAAATGGCAATGGCAAAATGTTCCTGCCTGACACAAGAAACAATGAAAAGCCATCTGTCCAACAACTGTACCACCTTCTCAAGTGCCACTGAGTAACAAGTGCAGTGCTTTGCAAGTGGAACAGGATAACAGTAAGAACAAAAATTCTTCTAGCTTGGTGGTGTCACCAAGAGCATGCTGGACAACCACTCTGATAAAACATCTGCAGTAAAGAAAGGATTACTTCTAATAGAAAGTGTAATGCTTTCATACAACTTTTTTTCTATCTCATTGAAATGCTAATGTTACCTTTTAACCACTAAAAAATTTTTTTTTTTTTTTATTTGAGCTTAATATTATCATTTTGAAACTTTTTCCAGGCCAAATGTTGAATATTCTTCTATGGCTTATAATCCATTTATATATGTTTAGTTGTGTACTTTTTCTTTTCTGAGTAAAATATCTTTAGAGATTTTTTTTTCCATAAATATGTATGATGATTCTTATTAGACTCATCATTAAAGTGTGTTTTAAGGTGCTTTTTTTTTTTTTTTTTTTTTTTTTTTAATTCTTCTCAGTGTTTTTTACCTTTGCACCACTCTAGTATTTGCATATAAAACTTTTATCTTGAAAGTGATTCTTGAGTAGGTAAATATACTTAAATTGTGCTCTAATTATGCTCTAATCTGTTCCTTCAAGTTACTGGTTATCTAATAAAATATTTATAATAACATTGTGTGGTTCTGACCACAGATTTATAATTGTCTCAAAAGAATCAATTTTAAAGAATGAATAGCCCTGGGTGGGGTGGAGAACTTGTCTGGCCAGAACAGAGCAGGAGGTGACACCTCCGGAATGTGATAAGACCTTCTGGGTGGAGACTCTTCTGTGAGCACCAGCTGCAATGCTGGGTGGTCCCTCCAGACACGACTGAGCCACCTCCATTGTACTTGTGAAGTACCTGGCTGTGGTGGCTTGAAGGATGGCACCAGGAAGAAGATAAGAACTGATGACTGGGTGGAGATTACGCCCCTTTCCTGAGGGCCAACCTTCAGTTCTGGGACCTTCCTGGAGGCATGATGTGCTGGCTAAACAGAAGAGGAGTTTCACCAGAAAGAAGATAAGAATTGATGACTGGGTGGAGGACTACACCCTTCTGCTCCCCTCTGGGCAGCCTGTCTCCCAAGGAGCCTGGATGACTGACAGCTGCACCTTTGGCTGGGGGTATATATATGGCTGTCCATGCTTGGCCTTTTTGTCGTCTCTTGACCCACCACCATTCCTGCATCGGACCCTGTCCAGGATCAGCACCCTACCGAAGAAAACTTCGCTGGACAGCCGGACCCCTGGTGGTGACTCTCTCTCTCTCTCTCTCTCTCTCTCTCATTTTTCCCCACTATCTTACCCTTTTCCTACACTTTTCTATCTCATTCTTTCTTACCATTTTCCCTCTCTCTCTCTCTCTTATATTTTCTTTTCATCTCTCCCTCTTTCGCCTTGCTCCATATCTTTGCCTGTATTAATTGTCAAATAAAATCTGCTTGCACTCGACCTTTTTATGGTTGGACTTTGTTTCGCGTATCCAAACAAAAATAAATTTTAAATGTTACTTCCGGACCGTAACAAACATTCAATAGCACATACCTGAAATATTTTAATTACAACCATGTGTTACAATACAAAACAGTTTCATTTAATATATGAAAACAATCTGAAATTGCATTTCATTCTCAAATTTTTGATCTTGGGTATTTAATCACTTCCATATCTGTTTTGCAAGCTCAGAATAGGTTTGATTAACTATTGTATTTACATATGCTTATAACCAATTCATTATTCTCCTTAATACAAATCCAAGTTTATGCTGACTTGAATCTTCAGCTGCAATTAGATGCAATTTGAGTATTTGAAACAGTACTGACACTTTTCTTTGGTCAGAGTAATACTATAAGGGATATTTTATGGATATCTTCTTATTTTATATTCTTATTGGGTACTTTTTGAATAATCAGATGCATGGTTTTAAATAATATTATAAGAAAGGTTCGGAGACTGGGGCTCTGAGACACTGTTCTTTGTATAAACAAACCAAACTAACTCATAAACTGCATACAAAGTTAAAAGTAAATTTGTTAATCTCTCAACTTCAGGTTGTCTCAACAGGAAAACAGGAAAACTGTGTTTCCCTATCTCGTTGGTGTATTGTGTAGATAAGTATATGACATGTGCAGTATAAATGCATTATAATTCTGTATTGAACTTCTGCTTTTGTGTGTGAGTGTTGGTCTCCCTCTTTCATAGTCTAAGTAATCGTCTGTTGTATTCTTTGCCTTTTGGTATTTGCTTTTAATCGCCCATTCTTTATGGACTGGGGTGGGTTCATTTTCATGCTCAGATCAGTGGGTTTTTGCTAGATATGAATGAGTGCTCCACGAAAACTGTAGGTTATTATATGGTTACTGCAGAAATAGTATCTTTTGTATCTTTGTAGGACATCTTTCGCCATATTGTATCAGCAAGCTTCACAAAATAACACATAAGACTGTTTTGTGTATTCTTAAATGCTTAAACAATTTGTTAATGAAAACTGTCAGCAGCATATTTACAAGTCCTCTTCTTTGGGTCCAGCATCTGCCAGACAAGGTTCTTTTGTTTTTCTCTTTGTAGTGAAGTTACTCTCTCACTGAAGGATCTCTGCTCACATATTCTTTTTCAGCCTTGTTTAGAGATACTGTTGAGGGCAGAAGTGGACAGTCTTTTTATGGTAATGTCCTTCCTCACAGGAAGTCATCTTACTATTTTGGAGGAGCGGCCCTCAAACAGAATTTCACATTTTACATGAAGACTCTTTGGGGAAATGCTCAAAGCATTTTGTGCAGATGGATGAATATGGCTAACTCAGAGACATGGTTCAGTCAAAGGAGATTCCTGCAGTCACAGACTGACCTCTTCAAATACACTGTAGCATTTGTTCCCACCTGTTTTCATCTGTTGGGTCAATGTACTGTTCACTTGGGTCAAGGTGTGAAGTCTGTAGCAGAAGCATGACTCAACTAACCTAACATCTCTTTTGAAACATCTTCTCAGTGGAATTGACTGAATACTGATCAGCATCTCTCCTTGCCAGTAGACATCTCTGTTGTACTTTATTTTCACACTGATATCATCAGAAGCTACCTTCAAAAGGACAAAGGCATGTAGTTATTTATAGATTTGGATTTAAGTTTTCGGTCCAGATTCTGGTCTTCTTCCTTCTCTAGAGAAGTGTGAGATTTGCATATGCATATTTGTATAGGTATAATACTTTACCTTCCCCACAGATTCTTTTTAACAGAATGAATAAGAACCTTTTGTGTTTCAAAGCAAAGGAGAAACACAATAGTCTATAATATAATCTGTTATACAGAGACTATTATTTTTTCAAAGTATCAACTATTAGAAGGAGTTTTGATTTCTCCTTTAAATAGTAAATAACTTCTAAGCTGCACAAGCAATTGATTTCCCTCTTCAAGGAGGGGGAGAGAATATTTTGATGAGGGATGTCCTTCTGTCAAATGTTCTAAGCATAAAATGTTCTAAGCTCAAAACACCTTAAAATATGAAAAATAAAATAAGAGGAAATTCTGGTTTGAGAAAGTCATGATCCTATTTATTTTTCCAGGTATAAGGAACATTAAAATTGTCGTATTTTCTGGAAGGCAACTGCTGATAAGCAGGATGCAGGAAAACAAAGAAAAAGAGAGGGATTTATGGGCATATTTACAGGAATTAGAGAAGAGGTCTGATCAGACAAGCTACAGGTGATCGGAATGTGGAAGGAAAAAAGGAGAAAGGTGCCCATTTGTGCTAGCCTTGCAGACATAACCTGTTGCTACCACTTCCAAAGTACAATATTGATTCATTAAAATTTCTTTTGTGTACAAAGCTCTTTCACTATATTTGTGGTTTATATTCCATCCCCAAATCTGACACCACTGTCTTTCTCTCATGTCGTTTTTGCAAAGATTCAGAAAACAGGATTGGTTTGATGTAGTCAATAAATTAATATGAATAATAAAAAGCAAAAAAGCATTGACTTCTAAAGACCTGAAGAGTACCATGGTGAGAGGGAAGTGCAATTCTGGCTGCTACCAGCCCTGAGCCATGCCACTAGACAGACTGAAGCTAATACTGGTTTTGGAAACATCAAGAGTGACAATGCATGGTAATATTATTTTACTTGGGTTTAGGAGATGGGAAGATCAATTCTTCTTAGGTACCAAAGAGGTAAATTTATGGGTCCAGTGCAAAGGTGATAGAGGTAAACAATGAAGTAATTTTCTTGACTGGTTCTTTGTATGCAAAGTCTGTCTCATAACTTTGAGAGAAATCTCGATTTCCTGGCAATAAGCACTGCTTTGTTATCTTCTTTTTTCCATCTACTCTTTTCTTAACCCTCATGTGATTTTCATCCACCATTTGGAAAAGAGAGACTCTTTTGTGATTAACTTTTTATTATAATGAACATCTAGATTCAGACAGGACAGATTGCTTTTCATTTTGCAGAAAGCAGTTTAAAACCATACCAAGTCACCACGGTTGTGAGTATGTGAAGGTATTTTCAAAGCTTCTTAAAAACCATAACGTACAATTACACACTAGAAAGCACTAGAATACAACTCTATTGTTTTCACTGCTAATAATTAGAAATTGACTAACCTCTAAAGATGGAAGGAGAGGAGACCTGTGTCCCTTGCAATAATACACATATTACTGTAGTACGTATTTTACAATGTCTATGATGGTTCCCTTTTTCTACCTGTACTTTCATTTCTGAATTCTAACAAATCTCTGAACTCTGTCTTCTGTAATGGCATTTTGTAAACCATTTATTTTAGTAAATTTTAAATTTCTTTCTATTTAGTCTTTACTGAGTTTGATTTTCTGAATGAAGACGGTTCAGTTGGCCTGGTTCTGTTTTCTTTGAACTTTAATATTTTCCGCTGTCTCTGCACAGATTCAGAATATAATGCTCCTTCTAATTTATATTAATCTCTACATAATTCTTTACCTGCCTATGGAGATATTTCCAAATCCATCTGTAGCCCTCCAAACTTCTGCAGTATTTCACTTTGAATTGGAATATATAGAGTACAACACAATCATGTCTGGGAAAATGCAATTAATATTCTCTAGCAAAATATTTCCCATTATTTTCCATCCACCTCTTTACTCACTGTACCATTTTTATGATATTTCTATTATACCTATTTCGGCATTATTACTGTTTCCATGTGCTCATTTGCAGTGACATGTCAAGACTTTTGTCTGAGCAGACACAGTTAATTTAAAACTCAACAATGTATATGACTCATGCAAATTTTAGCAGCATGACTTGACTTGCACAATTTTAATCTGCCATTGGGCTGACAAATCACATAATATTGTTCAGTTCCTCTGGACTTTACTAATTTAAAAGACTGGTGTCATTATAAAATTTTGCAGCATTGATGTATATCCCAATTCCCAGAGTGTAAACAAATACATTCAGCTGTGGGTTAGAATCTTTAAGATTGTTCTATGATGACTTTTGACAGCTTCTTCCACATATTTCCATTTATCTAAGAATACTTTAACACAGAGACAGTGTCTGAGGAATGTTAACTAACTGCCTCTCTGTCACCATGTTCTTCCTTCATGCACCTGGGGAGGCTGATGTTATCTCTGTTTTGCATGTAAGGAAACCAAGACAGACAAGCCAGAATAAATGAGACATCTCACAGTGGGATTTTGCTTGAAAAGAGACTAGCAATTCTTTACTCTCAACTTATAGAAGCTTTCCTTACCATTTTGAACTAGCTTTTTGGGAATAAGTTCTGAGTCGGAATCCTATAATCTGCAGTGACCTTCATGATAGTCCTCATTATATCTTGGAATCCTGTTGGAGATGTACATCTAATATTTTTTCAAAAAAACAGCTCTAAAGTATCTGTTAAGAAGCCCATGGAACTTTCAGTCCTGTATAGTATTTAAAAATATAAATAAACACATAAAATGACTGTACTTTTTACATCTCTTCATATTATTTTTATATTTGCACTTTTGCTCATAAAGAAACCGTGTATCTTGAAAATGGAGACGCTTCTCTCTATAGAAGTAGTTCTGAGCAGTTGGTGCAGAACATCTAATACTCCTAAGTGTCAGGCCCTGCTGTAGTTTAATGTATTTGTTTGTACTCTGGGTGGAGCATATGCAGCAAAACTTTCTAATGACTTAGTCCTGACAACCTAATGTATGTTTTGAAGGCATATGTAAGCTGCTTTTAAATTTCTTTTTGCTATTTACTCCAAATCAGTTTCTATTCTGAGAAAAGAAGAGTCTTAGGTTAAATAGCTAACAACTAGGAACTTCTCTGTCTCTTCACAGTTTGCTTGTTTAATGTAAAACTACTTGGTTTTCAGATATAATGCTTTTCAGGTATCACCAGTAGGATCTACTTCTTCTCAGCCATGAGTTTGGTAAACTGCTACTGCTCATCGAACTTAGACCCTCCATCCCTTTCAGGCCAACCAAAGCAGTGTTAGAAAATGTTCTGTTGTTACTTAGGACTGCTGTTACAAATGGGAGAGAAAAGGAAAAAGGACTGTATAATATGATTGTTGACTGTATCATACATACAGAAATAAGTTAGTAGAAGAATTATAATCTTGAATGATTAAATTTCTTCATCTTATTGGTATCGATAACTAAATTAAAACAAAAAGAGATTTGATTTTGGATTAAAATATCAGAAATTTATATATTTTTAGCTAGTGATTTTATGTAATGTTTCTGTCTTCTAACTGCAATGATAAATAGTTTCTAGAAAACATAGTAAGAAGAGTGTTTTCCTCCATTGGTGATAATTTTGTAAATCCTTTCAGTTTTATTCAGTATCCCATTATTTTGGCATTACAAAGCTGCCTGAAGTACTTTATTAGTATTCACCACACTTCTTACAACAGTGTTAAACTGGGAAAAATTCTATGAAAGATGATGGAATTATACTGCTATTAAATTATTGTGAGTTGGAAAAGAACCCAATCTGATATTTATTTTGTTTTCTGAATAGATTCTCTCATCTGACAGTTTTGAAACATATATATCCATAGATTCTTTCATTTGAAACAATTTCCCTTACCAAAAAAATATTAAATATCTTAGACTCCCCCCTCTTCCATAATTTATGAAGTTGTTTAGACTGACAGATATTTGTAACCTAAGGAGCCACAAATTGTTGATCTTTAATACCACGTCTGTCTCTTCTCCATTCCAAGGCTTCTAGAGGTAAGATTTTAACAATCACCTGAAGTTTAAGGTTTCATATTTTATTTTAAAAATAATTAAAAAACCCAAAACACCCAATAATGTTAATAACAGTACTTGCATAGTAATTATTCGATCAGTGGGTGATTGAAGAGAGTTTTTATGTTCCACCTGCGTTCTACTTTTTAAATTGATTGCACTTTTGACATTAGCTTCCCAAATAAATACATTTCTCCTTTTGCCAATTTTGTAATTGCATTAACTGGAAGTAGAACAAGAAAAAGATAGGTTTATTTGCTTCATTGTTAGGGTAAGTTTCTGTGACAAATCTATAGATAGGTGGTGAATGCTAATGTATTTAAGATTTCATAAGTCTGTAATGCCAAGAAACTTCCTGAATATGTATCTGAAGAAATTGTTAGAACCATATTTTGTTGCAGAGGTATTATCTGAAATTCATACCTCATCCCATAAGAGTTCTATTAAAAAACCTAAAGCATGTCATGCAGCATTCTGTTAGCCAAAAATCTCAAAAAATCAGAAATTTTGTAAAACTTTTTTCTGTTAATCTGGTTGTACCCAAAGCCTGTTATAGAAAAAAAAAATTTGCTGGAGATAAACATTGTATGTACTCCATTTGAACAGATTTCTAAAAATCATTCTGTACATTTTCTATGTTCAATGTAATGGCAATTTTGTCTTAAGAGCCTATAAAAATTTGCTTATTGCCTTAGGAAAAGTTCTAGTTTTGATTTTTTTAATTCAAATGTAATTTAATTAAATCTAATTAAATTTAATTCAAATGAAATTTTTCCATTCTACAGGCCTTTAAAATTCAAAATTTAATGCAGTGAGATCCTAGAAAAGAATGTTAATCTTGTAAATACTGATATCATTTGTAGAAAATGGCCAAATTTCAATTCCAAATCATTCATTTTAAAGCTCAAAAACTTTATTTAGAAGTTATTCAAATAAAAGGTCTCAACTTTGTCATGGCAACTGAAATAATCTATTTTAAATCTTTGTTACATGTATTTTTTTTAAATTAGTGTTGCTGGAAATACTAAATTTATGCTGTGCTAACCAAGATCAGACTCCAGTCTAGGATTTTTCAAAAATGTGGTAAAAAAAAAAAGTCTTAAATGAAGGTCAGATAAGATTTCCTCCTGAAATGCATCTTTGTTGGATTAAATATGTGACTATTTGAAAGTTTATGACACAAAAAACCCCAAAAAGTCTTAATTGCATCATACTGGGACATGTGATTTGAGTAGTCATAAAAGGGATGATGCAGTACAGTAAGCAAGTAGTTGTCCCTATATCATCTCTAGGTTTTATGTCCACATTCTTATTATCCGGTGTCCAGTGCATTGTCATCTTTGGTGCATGGATGAATAAAATTTTATTATAGTCCTTATTTTCAGCAGAATTAATATCAAATTGCTTATCTTTCTGCATCCAGTCCTGCAGCCCACCCCCCAAAAATGGCAAAAATGGATTAAAAAACAAAGGGAATGAGAGGATGCTGTTGTCATCTTCTTTAATTATATTTATATATTTCAATTTTATTTTTTTCTTTTTCTGTGGGGAGCAATCTAGTATGATGGAACTACAAATCCATGATTGTTTTTGGTTGTTCTTTTTTACCATTACTTATTTAATGGATGATTGTGTCTGGATCAACCTCATTATTTATGATGGCCAAAGGTAATATTTCTATAATGCAAGATTACTTATGTGAAGTGACTCATAGTTTAAGGAAGTGGAATTTTTTTGTGTTAAATTGGTGTTGCACCTTCAAATATCTTTTATTCCCAAAGTGAATGTTATTAATTGTGTTCGAAGGAGGATAAAAATGAATATAAAGTGCCAGGTTACCAAGATGAAGTGGGCATTCATTGGCATTTCAGGCTATCACTAAGAATATCTATTGTGTTTTGGTAAATTCCTCTGACAAACTATGATATTCCTTCTTTTTCTCATCTCAGAAGCAGTTTCTAGATAAACATGGAACTTTCTTATATACATCTCCACATTAAATGACATCTGAGGATTCCTGCCATCTGTTTTAGTTTATTTTTATACTTTGTCATAAATGATATATTTTCTACTTCCATTTAGTAACCTGAAAAATATGTAATAGGTAGGCAGACAGGATATAGGGAATGAACTGGATTCTGTCTCTGGAATTACTGTTTTGCTTGACGCAAGGATCAAAAAATTCTACTAGAGAAAATTCAAGGTCCCAAAACAAACAAGCTGTGATGACAGTATCCAAAAGAGGTGTCTCTAGTACAAATATATTCTGCAAAAGAACTAAATCTGAATACTAATAAGGGAGTCTTCTCATTGTATTGATAAACAATGCTTTCATTTACTCAGTTTAGAAAAGAAAACCTTTATTATTAATTGAAATCTGGACAGGTCTTTATCTGTGAAAATGTTAGCATCAAATAAGATTTTAAATGTTATCTTAAGTACTGTTGCGGCAAGAGAGGGTGAGGATGTTGTGTTAATGACAGTTTAAACATTAAAACATATGTTTTGTATTCTAGAGAGAGAATGAGAACGATTCCAGAGAAATATGTCTGTGTGTGGTACAATTTCTCTAAGTAGCTGCATGATGCAATTACTTTATTCACGTTTTATGAAGATCATGAGTAGGTTAGGAGGCAAACTCCCATCCTTCAATATGTCACTAGTGCAGTGTGTTGTACTTGAATGGTGCTCATCCTTGGGCTGCACTGCACAGTTAAGAGAATAATTTTCCACTTCTCCAGCAATTATTGCAGATAGTTCCTTCTGCTCTGCAGTATATGTATTCTTGTTTAATTTACAATTAAAAGTTTAGTTCAATGTCTTTTTACAGGCAGCCATTGTATCAGTTGGAATTATTATGGATCTCAGTCCACCAGCCAGTTTGTTACTGTTTTGTTGCCAAAATTTACAGCTCTCTCAAATCCCATTTAGTCAAAATAAACAAATGAGCAATAGTTTCTTACCTCATTTTGTCAAAAATTAGATAAAGAGTGTTTGGACAACAGTGGTAGACCTGAGGAGGTGAAGATCATATGGATGAATTAAGGGGCATGTAGCTGCTTAGAGGGGGCTGAAGGAACAAGCATTCTTCTATGGTATCTTTAGCCAAAAGAAGATACAAGTTTTCAGTATCCAGTTCTTACCACAAGTTTATAATCCAGAGCCCTCTGTCTTGCACCATGTTCTGTATCTCATTTCTACCTGTGTAATTTTTCTTGCAATACAAGTTGTCAGAATTTCAAATAAGCAGACTGCATTATAGCAAATATTGTGCATGCCCATGAATTTACATATTAGGTAATACTTGGACAGAAACCCAAAATAAGTACAGAAAGTCTAGGAGTGTGTAAGACTATGAGACATTCCTGATGCAACCATATAGCTTTGGATGTTTTGCAATCTGCATTTTTTTATAAGGATGATACCAATTTGAATGTAATGATCTAAAAATGAAATATTAGGGATATACGCTAGTATCTTTGGCAGTATATTTTAACTCAGTAGCAATATCAGAATCTCTTTTCCTTATCAATAATTCATATTTTAGTAAAATTATAATACCAGTTTGTCTTAATTAATTTGTCTTAAAATAGTATGCTGGAAGAGCTGCTGATGCAATGTGCAAGTTGGAATATGAATCCAAATTTGTTTAACCTGTAGAAAATTAATGATGTGATGACAATAAGATGGAGTAATTGCTTTAGGTGGGTAATTTACATAGTTTAAATAGGGCAGACTCTAGACTTTAAATCAGTAGAATTAGCACATTGTCTGCTTTTTAACAGTGGAAGGTTCTATAAACTCACAAAGCATGCTAATTGTGCAAGGATAGCATAAATTATGTTATTTTTGGCAGTCTTTCAAAAATTATCCTGCATAAAATATATGTGCTTAATTATGTTATGTCTGTCTTAATATGTGTTTTAATAGTTCTTTTTCTTTTTTTTTTCCTGAAGCAAAGAAGGAAATAAAGATAGATATAATTATTGCTTAAAAAAAAAAAAAAAAAAAAAATAAAATTGTAGTTCTGGGGCCCCCAGCACAAGAAGGACAGGGACAAGTAGTAGAGAGCCAAGACGAGGGCCACAAAGATGGTCAGAGGGCTGTAGCTCCTCTTTTTTGAAGGTAGGCTAAGAGAGCTGCGGTTGTTCATCTTGGAGAAGAAAAAGCTCCAGGGAGACCTGATAGTGGCCTTCCAGTACCTGAAAGGAAAAGGCCTAAAGGAAAGATGAGGAAGGACTTTTTCCAAGGGCATGTCACGATAGGATAAGGGGGAATCGTTTCAAACTGAAAGAAGATGGATTTAGATTAGATATTATCAAGAAATTCTTTAGTGTGAGAGTGGTGAGACACTGGCACAGGTTGCCCAGGGAAGTTGTGGTTGCCCCTCCCTGGAAATGTTCAAGGTCAGGTTGGATGGGGCCTTGAGCAACCTGGGCTTCTGGGAGGTATCCATGCCCATGACAGGGGCATTGGACCTAGATGGTCTTTAAGGTCCCTTCCAACCGAAACCATCCAAAGATTCAACGATTTTACAATATTTTACAGATATTTCTGAAAATATTTTCCAGTATGTGATGAGCTATACGATAGGTTAAAATTACACAACCAATTTACTAGATAATATATTTTCTCCCTAGGCCTACAAGTCTAACTTTAAGATCGAAGTGTGATTTTAAGGCCTTATATCGAAGTCATACTTTTTAAAGTGCAACTTTTCTTGCATTTCTTTACTTTTCAAGGATCTATGAAATAAACCCCCCCATGAAATGAATGTTAGTTTTATTGGTGAAATTTTATGAGGAAGCTAATGCATATTTTTTTCCATTTGAAAACTTCATTTTGGAATAAACCTACCTGTCACAGGATTAATTTTTCTGAGGCTATCATCTGTCATGGGACTGTGAATTTGCAACTTCTGAAAAGTCATTCTGGGATGCTTTATTACTGTCACTACTAGACAGTTTTGTTTTGTTGTTTGATTGGGGATTTTTTTACATTTTTAAAAAAATATTTTTTCCTTTCTCTTTTTGTAACAGCAAAGCATGAAAATGGCTCTCATAATCAGAGTATGTTGTTACACATACAGGCAGCTCCAAAACTGGCTGGCTAGACATTATAAAAGTGATCAAGGAAAAAAAGGACAAATGATCAGGTGAATGTAGTTAAATAAAATTATTCTGGCAATATGCCATAAAACCATTATCTTGATTTCTTTTTTGATACTTCACTGAGACTGAATAACTTTTGTAGGAAATGAGACATGAAATATTTTTCAAACCTGTGGTAGCCCCAAGTATGGTGAAATTAAATTTTTATTTTATTTCAAATGTTAAGTACTTCCATGTGTTTCCAAAGTCCTGAATTATCTCTCTACCGTCTCATACTTGTTCAAGGGACCTTGCTTTACTGCTTTTTCCAAAATTATCTTTCCTCCTATTCACCTTTTTAGCAGTGTTATGGCTTGTTGAGGAAATAACTCTATAGAGAGACAGAGAGGACTAGCAAAATAGAAATGGTCAGACTTTGTCAAGTGTAAATGAGAGATTTTTCTTAAAACTTTCTCTTGCTTGCTTGGTCTTCTTAATAGTAGAAAATTATTCAAGAATCACATTTATAGTTGGTTTTATCATTATTTTTTAATTTATTTTATTTGTCTTAAATGCAGTGTTTAGGCATTTTTTATTTTTTTTTAATATTTTTCCTTACAGAAAAATTGGTCTGGAAGGACTGAATATATGCTGTGTCCCACGCCCATCCATTTACACTTTATGTATTTGATTTGCTGTGTTGCATAATAGCCAGTCATTTATCACACAACCAAGAAAGTAGTACATACCACAGGCATGACTGCCTGGTTGCTATGGGAAGATGAAATGATTTCTAATTTAAGCTCTTATCTGAATGGGAGAGGATGTAGATTAAGGTCATTGTGTAATTACAGTTTTTAGCCCAGGCTCTGCAGCATGGAAAACAAATATGTCGAGTATGTTTTGCCAAAGACATTCTCTAGACCTATTTGTATTTATATAGAAGGAGCCATTTGAAAAAAATTTCATTTGGATAATTATTTTTTATATTATATTCTAAAAAGAAAGCTTGTAAATTGGTTAATGGTAATTCATTGAAAGGAGTGGACAACTGTGTCTGTGAAAATACAACCTAGGTAATTAAAATGAGCCTGCATAGTCCATGGGTTAAGTCCTTTCAAGAGCAGCAAAACTGTTACTGAGCAGGTTAATCTTAACCTCCTCAGAGGAAGCTGTAATGTAAACATGTCCATGATGTTCTCAATAGAGAGCAGTGTTAATAGTTCTGGAAAGGATGGTTTTTAATTTATCTTTTCAGTATTTTCTGAATCATCACAGAGTCTGTTTTAGTGTGCTATTTGATAGCCCCATTCACTCCCAGGAAGTGGAGTATTCTGGTTTACTGCATTTTGGATGCAATGGAAACAAAATTTTTGGGTTACTATCTTTGTGTGTTATAATTCTTATAATCTTTGAGACATACAAATTTAGAGAGTTAACTTCAATCACAATTGTTGAAAGTCTTATTATCTCTATTTCACAGATGAAACAAATAGATGCAAAAAATTCAAAGCCAAATACTAGAGTGTCCTGGTGTTGATGTAGGGCAACAAGCAATGGTTTCCAGAGTTATTGGCAAACCGTAAATTCTCCATTTTTAAATAAAATTTCAGATTTAGAGCACTTGGATGTCCCCAAACAATGATGCTGCAAAATACCTTATATTTCACTCCTATTCTCTGCATTTCAAGCCTGGATTCATTTAGATTATTAAATTTTTAATTTTTTTTCTTTTTAAACAGGGATTTTGAATTTTGAGCCTTCTCTGATAGCAACTGCTGAGATGTCCTACCTAAAAGGAGGAAGCAAGGTAGGCTAGAACTGTAAATTACATGTAGCTAAGTTGCAACTCACCTGAGATACAGAGCACAGGTGTCACATTTTGTAAGGATGATGAAACCTTACCCCAGGTGAGGACCAGGGAATGTGAGGAATTTATAACTGGTCTGTGTACATGCCTAAAACTTTCCCATTGGAACTGCTTGACTTGAGTATGAGAAATTTACTGACTCAGAGGGAGAAAGTTAGGGAAGCAGGATCTAATCTCATGGAGTAATGGCATCCTTCTTTAATGTATAACACATACCCATATTTTCTGTCAGCAGTAGCTACTTGAGTTTTCTGGTTGTGAGCAAAAAGAGACAGTTCCAACAGGAATGGTTCAGATATTGCCATGGAGCAAGGCCTTTAGTTCACATAAGCACTTTAATTGACATAAGAACAGAATCAATTCCTTTTTAGTTCCTTTTCATTTGGTTTTGTTAATGGAGGGATTTTGAGACCTTTCTAGGGGTCACAAAATTAGGTAGAGTTACAGATGACATAAAATTGATCTTTACTATTATACAAATGCAATTATTTCTCTTTTCAGAGCTATTTTCAGTCCCCTTCCTTTAAGGGTATTAATCCATGATGCCTCTTTAGACCCCAGGTTTCTCCATTCCTTTGAAATCAGGAAGTCATTACTTTTTAATACTTTTCTTTGTCTACAATGCAGGATATTTGGACTTACTATTTTAAAACCTCCAGTAACTACACTATTTGCTGTTATTAGACAAATACTCTTCATGTTTGATCCTGGGAGTTCATATCCTTTAACAGGTCAAATTTCTTTCTCTTTCAGATCTCCCATCGTTCCTAATTATGGGCTAAGGCTGGATTTTCAGTGACATCTAAATCAGCAGCGTAAACTCTGCTGAGCTGCTCCAGGTTTTGACCCACTAATTTAATCAGATATATTTGAGAAAACCATCTTATGTAATGAAAAGGATTTTTTCTTTATTCGGTGGGGAAAGCATAAAGCAAAGTAGGAAGGTTTTCCCATTTTTCTAGAAGAAAAGAATGAATGACATTGCTTGAGCTTATAGGCACAAACATTTTTACATTGCCTTTGGAAACAGGGGTATCTTGAAGTACACATCACAAAGACAGACTTATTGCCCATTCATCAAATCATGTTTTTAAAATTGTCTTGTGCTGTCTATAGTAACTTCTTATTTGTGTGAAAAAGATTTAATGCTAAATAATAATTTTAATAATAATAAATTAAGGTATGCTGAAATATGAGTGAATGACCCTGAAACAAATTAGTAACACCCCCCCACCTCCCTTTTTTTCCCTGCTGAATCCACTCCCTGTTACTCAGTCACTCTCTTATGCTGAAAACTTCAAATTTCCTTCTCAGTGAACTTATCAGGTGTACTCTATAAGAGTAGTTTTTAAGTCAGAGAAAACTTGATTCTATTTATTTCAAATATTTGAATCCTGAAAACAGACAGCAACTTTAGAGTCTGTTAGAACTAATTGTTTATGCTGTACAGTCACAGAATGACTTGTGCTGGAAAGGACCTTAAAGATAATCTAGGTCCAATGCCCCTGCTTTGGGCAGTGACACCTGCACTAGATCAGGCTGCCCAGTGTCCCATCCAGCCCAGCCTTAAACAGCTCCAGAGAGGAGGCAGCCACATCTTCCCTGGGCAACCTGTTCGTGTCTCACTAAGATCACACTAAAGAATATTTTGTAATGTCTAATCTAAATCTAGCCTCTTCCAGTTTAAAAGTTGTCCTATTACAACACCCCCTTGTAAAAAGTCCCTTCCCAGCTTCTCTGCTGTCTCCCTTCAGGTACTGGGAGGCTGCTATCAAGTCTCCCTGAAGCCTTCTCTTCTCTAAGCTGAGCAGCCCCAGCACTCTTAGCCTGTCTCCATAACTCTAGCTCTGTGATCATTTTTGTGGCCTCGCTCTGTACTTTCTCCAACAGGTCCATGTCCTTCTGTGTTGAGGTCTCCAGAACTGGACACAGCACTCCAGGTGGAGTCTCACAAGAGTGGAGCAGAGAGGGAAAATTACCTCCTTTCACCTGCTGGCCATGATGCTTTTGTTGTATCCCAGGATACAATTGGCTTTCTGGGCTGCAAGAGTACATTGCCAGCTCATATTGAGCTTATCAAACACCACCAACAACTCCTCTTCCTAAGAGCTGTTTTCTACTTATTCTCCCCACCTCCTGTATTTGTGTTTGGGATTGCAAAAACCCAGGTTCAGGACCTTGCACTTGTCCTTACTCAACTTTGTAAGGTTAGCATGGGCCCACCTCTCAAGTAAATCTATGCATCTCAGCACAGTGAATTTGGAATTAATATGCATTATTCAGTGTGGTTTTTTAACAGAATAGTTCATAGTCAAAGGCATAATTTTCTGAAGTTGCATGGCAAAAGCAAGGTGGTATTTTAAACAGTGAAACTGGGAAATTTTAGATTGTTCAAGAAATGTGTTTGAATGTTTTTTACCATTATTTTAAAGAAATATGAAAAAAAGCCAAATGGTACTAGATCTATATTCAAATCCATTGTAGGTTCTTGGTGACAAAAAACCCCAAATATTCTCAATACAAGTTTGAAAACTAAATTGAGCATTTTATTTCCATGTGTTAAGGCAAAGATGGTGAAAATTTTTCTGTACTGAATACAATACCAGTTTCAACTTTCTGGTCTTGTATTCTCACAGGATGTTCTGTAACAGTGAAATCCTTCCCCAGGCTCACAGTCTGATCAGTGACCCTACCTCCAAATCTGGCAGAAAGAATAGGTCAGAGCCCAACCAGGACAATGGAGGCTTTGGGGACTGGATAATGAAACTTCCTTTGGGAGATACTCGACAGGAAAGACCAGTGAGGTCAAACAGGATGGGCCACCTCCTTGTATTTGTTCTTCAGTAATCCAACGTTACTCTACAGTTGTCAATAGGTAATTATTTCTAAGAAAAAATTCTCTGAGCTCCAATAACGTGAGCTCTATAGAGATCATTAACTCTAAGGGATCTTCATTGTACATTATGGCAATGTGCATTGGTCAGTAATATCAGCAGCTAAAATTTCCTTGATTTTATACTAAACAATGGTTTTTGTATTTTGCAAAGAAATTAAGTAACCAGGATTAACTTGCTTCTGTCCACAACCTTTCACTCAATCATTAAACTTGATTTTGAGCTCTGCTTTTTTACAAGAATTCAGTCTCCAGACTCTTCCTGAAAATTTTGCTTCAGTTGTTGTTTACTTTTGGGGTGCATTTGCATAGAATTCCACTACCTACAAGGCACATTGAAAAAGTGAGCATAGAAAGCATTTCAATACTTTACAAAGGCTTTACAAAAATTTTAGATTTTCCTTGTAATGAAGAAAAAAGTCCAGTAATGATGGGTGTAGTAATATTAAAATATAGCAGAGTTAGTTATTAAACACTAGTATGCTTTATTGATAATTATTATGGAATTTAAATTCACTGATGAAAAGATGTATCCAATAGAAATTTGCAAAGTTTTTATTCTTTTCAAATAATATTTTACATTAGAAGTGTTCTAAAAGTTGTCAATGAATTTGTAATTCTCTGAAAGAATACTAGTCTTTGTTTTATTGACTACATTTCTATTCCTTTCCAAATTGTTCTGAATTAACAGTAGTTATTATAATTAATAGCATTTTCTGTTATACAACTGTAACCATCTTATAAGTATTATTGCTTCTTATATGTATCTCCCTAAAATCAAAGGGTAAGTCAAGCATCTCATTAGAAGCCTAAATTCATGGGCAGTGAATGCAACATGTTTTGTAATAATAAAAAAAAAAAAATCTACTGAATCTTTTTATAATGAATGCTAATATCTTTATTTTGGAACTTTTTATCTGTTCCAATCATAATTAATAAACTGAGTCATAATAAAGATTCCTCTTAAAAAATTCTGTAGAAAAGCTATTTCTTTATACTAATGGTTTTCTCTTGATGAAAATAATTATCAGAAATTTAAGTTAAAAGATATATTTAGTTATATTTAATGCAATTCATTGACTTTTTAATTAAAAAAAATCTTTTTTGTTTTACTTTCTTTTATATGTTCTGTATTTTCTTTTTGTTTAAAAAACACTGCCTGCTAACTGCTACCCCTTTTGCTCTTCTGTAAGTATGTACAGCTTCTCAAATACAAATTTTATTGGTAGCCACTCTTTCTAATATTTCTTTAATATTTATGAAAATTATAGTTCCAAACTTTGAGGTCCAGATGTGACTGATTCATGTGATGTTACACAGACTGTTTAATGCATTTGATCTTTGTTCATTCATGGAAATAAATGCTTGGCTGTCTTTCTAAAGCACTTTGAGCTTCAAGATAACAGTACTTGCATTTGTGTGCTCTTGCTAGAGCTGGGGTATTTTACCAGCAATATAATGAGTGTAATGTACAAAACAGGAATAATTTTCAGTTTTCCTTTGGCACAGGAAATGAAGTGGTACATTGTAGTATGTATTTATGGTTCATATGCCAAGTGTCTGCTTTTCTCTTTGATGCTGATCATTTCTCAGAGAGCTGTATATGAAATGCCAAATGGAAAGAATAGCAACAGACGTATAATTGTTCATTCATAGTTGTGTTTGTAGCAATACATTCACTTGTTTTGTGGAGTCTTAAAAAGAAAATTTCTTTGTATTTTCAAATTTTGTTTAACATCTAAAAGTTATTACAGTTTTTGCTTCTACAATATGTAAAGTAAACAAACAAACAATATTAAAATGTGTTGTTTATCTTTTCTCTCTCGAAGAGGGAATAAAAGGAAAACCCTTCCCCCTTCCAATCACTGTCTGCACAATTTAACTCCCAGCATTACCTAACTAGTAATGCAATATGAGAAAATTGGAAATATGTCCTCCTCTTTATCACAGGAAAGCATCATAATACTTTGTTAACAAATGAAATAATTTGAAGAGTCCATGTTATAGATAATGGTGTTCCTATCTGTTGTCATTTACTCCACATATTAACTTATTTTTAATGCTCATGGGTTCTACAAGTAGATGTATACTTCTACAAATATTACATCAGCACAGAATAGCACACACTAACTAAAATAAAGCATAAAAACACTTTTTATATTCCAATATTACGGAGTCAATATTTAAAACTGTAATATATAATACTATTGACTTTAGAGCATTCCATATGCTGATAGATATAATTTTTTTTAGGGATAAACTACTCTGGAATTTAAACTGTAAAAAGTATAACATTCACCAATTCTAACTTCCACAGGCAATGAATCTGAGAAAGTTCAAAGACATTATATGCCCTCAGCCCTGTTCAGAGTTTCCCATCATCAATCAGTTCAAAACCACAAAAATCTCCTAATGGACTTCCTTACAGAAAACTCTATCTATTAAATGTGGTGGGTTTTGTGTATTTTTTTCTTGTTACTGTTTCAAGTTTTTTTAAGATACTGTTTTTTATTTAAGTGGCTTTCTTCCTTTCATAGTCAGAAAATGACCATATGACAGTACCAAAAGAACACTTGAATTTCTCTGTGGGAAAAGGTAAACATCTGCATCATGAATTATTTTAAAAAATATTTTGAAAGCTTTCAGATCCAAACTGAAAAATAAAACAAAACCAAACCAAAAAACAAACCACGAACCACCCCAAAAAAATACCCCCAAACCAATAAAATTGAAGAAATTAAATAAAACTGAAATAAGTGACCAAAAAAAAGGGGGGCAGGGAGGAAGGAAAAAAGGAAAAAAATTAGAAACATTTAGAAATTAGCAAGATTTTTCTTTAGCTTTTATATAAAAAATAGCATATCTAGGTCTTCTCATTCTAAATCTCTAAAAAGAAAACCTATAAACATGCTTTATTATGAGAACTATATATTCTAGCCTCCACACTCTGGATGAAAATACAGACAGAAGATAATGTATTGAAATTTTGTTTATAATTTACTATGAATTATGCAAATTAAAATTTAATCATCACTACTGAACTCAAAAGTGTACTGTTTAATTGAGGATGGATTTTATGAGAACTCTGGCTTAAGACATAGTTGAGATCTGAAATGTGTCCCTTCCTTCACCTAATTGTCAAGAACAACTTGCATATATTTAGTTTTGTCTGTGAAACAGTTTAAATATTTAAATTCCTATTTTATAACCTCAAAACACTCTTGCGTTTCATGTGTTTTTTCTTTTATTTCCTCAAACTCCCCAGTCAGCTTATTTTTTCCTGCTAACTGTACCCAGTAGCACTTGAATTTCAATCTTACTGACTACTTGCTTGCTCACAGAAAGACCTTGTCCAGTGGTATGGCTTGTTCCTCATGCATCAACCTTATAAGGTTCCTCATGCATCAATCTAATTATAAAGAAGGGAAACAGACTTTGTAAAAACAGATTGCTTCATATCCAAATTTCTTTTCTGCATTTTAAAAGCAGAATGCAGTAAGAAACATCTACACAGTATTTTTTGCAGCATTGTTCTTCCAGAATTTGCCTTTAAGGCTGTTGTAGACTTTCTACTATTCTGAAGAACACTAGGCAC